>OU383781.1:31289062-40586562 GCA_910950805.1 Acrocephalus scirpaceus scirpaceus
TCTCCTCTCCCCCTGTATTCAGGATTTTATTCTTTTCTGTTACACAGAGTTCATTTTCCATTTGTCCAGCCTTTGCTGCCATTCCTTGTAAGCCCTTCCATCCCTCTGATCATTGTTGCCCCATCTCTCCACCTTCAACAGGTCACCAAGGAACCCCTTTGAGAGACCCAAAGGGTTTGCACACGTGCACCTCTGACTGACACTGCACTTTCTACTTCAAAGTCTGTGCTGCTTCCAATGGCTCCCATTTTAATTTTACTTTCTTGACTATCAAAGGACATTTAGCCATGTTTTTTTAGCCAAAACAAAAATACCCATCTTAATCCTCAGGTTATTTCAGTGTGGCAGTGCTTCACCGTCTGACCTGCACTGAACACCACAGCATGTAGGGTTTCCTCACAGAGTCATCCAGGACCAGAAACTTCTCCTTCAGTCCCATGGGAATCCACAGGCAACGATTCCTGAACTGAGAACTGTTATTCCAGCACTCCATTTCTGCCTTTTAAGAACTGCTTTGTGTCCTGCAGGCTCCAAGTGCCCCATGTCCCCAGCCCACAGCAGCAGGGTGGGCCTCTGAGATTTCCAGATCCTGGGCTCCTTTCTCCAGTGGTGGTGAGCATTTCTTCCCAAGGCTCTTGCAAGTGCAAACAACTCTTGTTGATGCCGAACTTTGTTGTGTTTTGTTAATTAAAGCACAGCTAAAAGGCAGCCACGTTCCAATCCTGCAACTGGACACTCTGTGTATGCTGTGCTGGCACCAGGCTGCATCCCATTATCCCTGGAACGTCTGCCTGTTCTTGGTCAAGGAGTTCAGCCACCTTTCAACACAAAATGTTTTCCATCTCAAATGCTGCTGCAGCTCCTTTATGCACACCTGTTCTCTCAATTTCCTTGAGAAAAGCAGGGAGGGCCTGACCTTCTCTGGAGTCAAGAGATCAGCAGGAGTGAGCTCTTGGAATGAATATTCATAGGTTGGATCTGCTCTGTTGATCATTGTGATCCATCACCCTGCTCCTGCCTTGGAGCCAGATTTTAATTAACTACTTCAAAATGTATTTTTTCCTTCCACTGTTTCCTGTTTTCTTTGCTACACTTTCCCCATTTGTTGGGACATCTGTCTGTGCCTCATTCGTATTTTTGTCTTTCTCCAAAATTAATATTCATACATCAGAATTCAATTGGTTGGAAAAGAAACTTGAATCTCACTCCAAATAAATAAAATAGTACTTAAATAAGATAGAAAAAGCGCTTTAAAAACTGTGACTCTTTCCCTTACAATAGAAATTACCCACCCTAACCAGTGCTGAAATGAATTTAACCCTTGTTATTATTTCAGTGCTCAGTATTTAGGTAGGGGAGGTTCTGATTGGATATTAGAATATTTTTTTTTCCCCTGGAAGAATGATCAGACATTGGAATAAGTTTCCTGGGGAGGTGGTGGGGTCACCCTCTCTGGAAGTGCTCAGGAGGCATCTGCAGGTGTCCCCTGGGGACAGGTTATGGTGGTGCTGGGGGAATGATTGGACTCCATGATCCCAGAGCTCTCTCCCAGCCCTGAAGATTCTGTGATTTGCTACGTCCTTATCAATGCATCCACTTCCAAGGAGAAAGCTTTGGGAGAGGAATACATTTGTAAAGCCAAGTCCAGGGTCACAAGCTGTCTAGAACAGTCCTTTGGAATATGTGATGCCTTGGGAAGGCTGACCTGGAACAGAGACTGCACAGAGCCAGAGAATAAAGCAGGGATTTATTGAAAGGCCTTTAGGGTACACCTTGGGCAGGACAAGAGCCTGACCAGGGCTACACCCAAGGTGGACCCAAAATGGTCACAAAATGGACAAACAGTCACAAGGTCTGACACTTTTATAAGTTTTGGTCCATTTGCATATTGGGATTTAATTGTTCAATTCCAGCTCCAGGCTGTGAGGTCCCATCCTTCTTGTTCCTCCCTCCAGCCACCCTTGTTTGTGCTTTTGGGCTGAAAGTTGTCCTTGGTGTGCAGCAGGACAAGGATTTGTTTTGTGTCCCTGCTGTGTGCAGAGAGCTGAGTGACACTGACTGTGAGGCTCAGAGCTGCACCCCTGGGCAGCACAGAATCTGAAATACAGGAAAGATAAAACTGAAGGCATCATTTGCACTATTCCACACTCTTCTGAGGGATCAGCTGTGCAGAACGTTTTGCTCCCACTCCCAGTAGCAGGGCTAAATTTGGAGTGTGTGTGGCAAAAATGGACCTCGCCCCCATTAATGGACTTTAAAACCCTTCTCGTGCTCTTTTTTTTGTTGTTGTTGTCAAATAGCAGAAGTTTGGCATTGAATAAATGAGAGGTTCTACTCAAAAAATAAAAATCAGTCCCTCTTTTATCCATCAGCATCAACATTAGGCCATTAAGTATCTTCCTAGAAGCAGAGTACAGAAATACATCCTAGTCTGAACATAACTGTGGCACTGCCATAAAATCCTGATGTAAACAGAATTCCAGAAATGAACCCTCCATCTAATAGCCCAAATATCTAAAAAAATAAACCTCAGCACTATCATTATTTTCTTTCTGGGGGTACACAGTCCAAAGATGGATGTGAGAGCTCTGAAAAAGCTTAGGGGGAAGAGGTGTGGGATTCAAAGCTGTGTTTGTCAGCACATCACATCAGGGTGATGGGTTTCCTGATCCCACTGTGGAGTTGAGGGGAGGCAGAAACACACTTGGGGGGAAATAGAGGTTGTGGGTTGCTCCTGATTAACTTGACTTGCTCTACTGCCATAAATCCACCCATCTTTTGCCACAACTCACACCAATTCCTGTTGTCACACGTCAGGGGAAGGTGGGAAGTGAGAGGTGAGGAGAAGCTTTATCCCCCACAGTGCTGCTCCCTGTCTGGATCCCACTTCTGAAAGGGTTTTATCAAATCTCTGCTTTTTGAAAGAAACAGAGAAGATGTGACAATGATTCTTAACCCTAAGAAAGGCAAAATATGGCCATAACAAGCCAAAAAATACTGGAATTCTCCAACAAAACCTGCGTCTAGATTTTATCTTCATTCAACAACTGACAGCCGAAATTAGGGCTAAAAGGAGGCAGGACTTGGGAACATGAGGGAAAAACCGAAGCATAAAACCCACCAAAACACCAAGAAATATAAAACCAATCAGGACAATAGAGCAGCAGGAATCCAGTGCAGTTTCAAGGATGACAGCTAACAGGGAAGAAAGAGCAGTTAATCTTTCTCCTTTGCCTCTGGAGAGTTTGGGATTAAATTTCCTTCCAGTGTTCGAAGTGGGGAAGCCAGAGAGGAACTTTTCATCAGGAGCTGGAGGCACAGGACAAGGAGGAATGGCTTCAAACTGAAAGGGCAGAAATTCAGGTGAGATATTGGGAAGAAATATCTGCCCTGGGATGGTGGGCAGACCCTGGCACAGGGTGCCCAGAGCAGCTGGGGCTGCCCCTGGATCCCTGGCAGTGCCCAAGGCCAGGCTGGACTTTGGGGCTTGGAGCAGCCGGGGACAGTGGAAGGTGTCCCTGCCTATTGGGGCTTTTTCGAGACCTTCTGAGGGTCCAATTCTGGCTGTAAGTCCCGGATAGAATGACACCTTTTCGGGATCATCCAACCCAAAGCTCTGGCGAGGTATCAAGGCCTCAGGCAAACTTAGCAAGCAATTTCAGCTCAGCAGTGTGATAGCTCTTAGCAGTGATCCGCTCTTTTAGCAGTGAATCCAGCTTTGCTTGCTAAGTGCCAGGCAGACACAGGGAGAGAGAGGAGGGAAGCATGTGCAGTTTCCTCAGATGATGTCCTTTATTTCGGCATCCTCTTCGAAGGGTGGCAGGGACAGCTTCTCTAACTTAACAGGGGAATATCTGGGGTTTATATAGGGTAGAGGGGTTTTGAAAAGTGGACCAATGGGAGAGTAGGGTACAATTTTGGCCTATAGTCTTACAGATAGATAAGAGGGGTCTGAAGGCGGCAAGGGGCTTCTTTTTGGCCACTCATCATGACTTGCATTTCCTGATCTCAGGCTGCTGACCGCCAAGGAGGCCTTGCAGCCTCCCTAGCTGCAACACCTGCCCATGGCAGGGGTGGAACTGGATGGGCTGTAAGGTCCCTCCCAACCCAAACCATCCTGGGACTCTGTGAGCCTGTGAAATAACATTGCTAAGGCAAAGATTTGGGAAGCCCCCAAGGAAATAGGAATCTGTTTTTCAGTATTCAGAATTACATGCTGATGTGTCACAATATTTTTGATCACTCATTAATGCTCAGCTCCATTCACCAAACCAGCATCAAGCTGCCAGTCCCCCAAGCAGTGAAAGTAAGATGGATTTTCCTGATGCCTCCTTTCCCCTCAAATCCAAATTGAAGCTTCTGGGTCGCTCAAACACTTCTCAAGGTATTTTTAGAAGCCTTGGGTTCAAGTATTTACATTATTTTTTCCTTTGTGTCTCAAAGATGATGTGGTAGAACAGATCCAGCCTTTCCTTGCTCTGCTTGCATTTCCTTTGCAATGTAAACACAGAAATCCGTGAGCTGCAGACCCTGGGTGACTGGAACTGCCTTAAGTCAGGGGAAAATCACAAGGAACACAAGTATTTAAAAAGAGATGTCTCTGTCACCACCAAACCTGGGATTTGCCTCTCTCACAGGATACCTGTCTTGGTTCTCAAATCAGCTGCAGACTCCTTGGCTTTGATTCCACTTCAAAGAGAAATTTGGTATTTATTCTCTGAGGAAGGAAAAACTGATTCGTGCCTCTTTGATGTCTTGTTTTATAACTAAAAGAAAACCCAAAAACCCCAACTTTATAGTGGCAAGATTAACTAATATCAGCAGCAGTGACTTATTTACCAAAAGAAAAGAGTTTGTGAGCAATATTGGAGCTGCATTGAGCATGAGAGTGGGTAAGCCTTGGGTTTTATTTATCAAAATAAATATCAAAGAAAGCACTTAGTTTTCTTTGTGGAAGATTTAGGTAGCTCTGACTCTTGGCACTTCTTTCATTCGTCCTGAGCTTCAGAATAAGAACCTTACGTGGTGCAGCCCAAACTTTGGTCTCAGCAAGAGGCAGACAAGGGAAAATGAAGCAGTGAAGTGTTATTTGACTGTGAAAGGTTCCTGGCACCACAATACAATTTCAAAGCTGAGATTAGGGAGGAATCCCCACGTTTACACCTAAAAGAGAAAACACTAGATTTTATTTTATTTTATTCTCATTTTCCCACGTAACTTCCATTGGTTGGATTAAAATAGCCAGGCTTTTAGAGCAGGGAGGGCTGGGGGAGCCAAGGTTGTTTAATTTGTTAAAATATAGCCCATATCCTATCTAACCCTGAGAAAAATATTTGGAAAAATTATTCCACAGGCACAAAATCTTTTACTACATCTCTCATAACTGATTGTGCTGCATTCAGCAGTTTCCCCCTGCCGCCCCTTGTTTTAAAGGAATGCAAACAATGCAAAAAAGCAACTAAGAAAAAAGAAACAAATTGAAAGTTGCCCTCTAAAACTCCTGCCCGCCTTGTAATAATTACTGAGACAAATGTTCTCCTGGGGAGAGAAGGAGAGGTGCTTTCATAGCCGTCACAAACCACACAATTCTGTGGCTCACAGGTGCAAAAATGTATAGACTGAATACGTATTAAATTCTCCTGACAGTGAATTGTGCAGTACAGAATTACAGTCACAGCTTTTTGAGTTCTTTATTAAATTGAGGGAGGCAGAAGTTTCACTCCAAGGACTGTTCTGAATGTATCTATTTGTTTGTAGAACTACAAGCTCCTTTATTTTTCTTTCTTTTTGGTCAAGTCCCCCATGCTCCTGCACAAATTAAGTTATTTAACCTTTTAAATTGTTTTCATCTTCCTGGGGAACTGCTGGGACAGGACAAGGAGGGATCAAACTGAAAGAAGGGAAATTCAGGTGAGATATTGGGAAGAAGTTTTTCCCTGGGAGGGTGGGCAGGCCCTGGCACAGGGTGCCCAGGGCAGCTGTGGCTGCCCCTGGATCCCTGGCAGTGTCCAAGGCCAGGCTGGACTTTGGGGCTTGGAGCAGCCTGGGACAGTGGAAGCTGTCCCTGCCCATGGCAGGGGTGGCACTGGATGGGCTTTGAAATCCCTTCCAGTCCAAACCATTCCAGAATTCCATGGTTTAAAATCATTCCTCTGCTCCAGCAGCTGGCCCCTGCCAGGGTTGGTCTGATGCCACCTCCCAGCCATGTTCCACACAGATTTTTTTCAAATGATGAACAGAGCATTTACATTGTCACAATGTCACTGCCTCATTGCAATGAAAAATCTGACGATTATTCCTTAACCAACATCTAAGGATGGGTTCATTATTCCATGGCTTTGTTTATCCTGGTAATTAAAGCAGCTAAACACATCCAACAGCCCAAACCCAGCAATGAACATGAAGCCAGCAGCCAAACTCCCCTGCTCACGCTGCTGCCTTTGATCCCCCCTCGTAGAAATGGCTTTTCCAGCTTCATCCAAAGAAAACTTCCCAGACTGATTTGATGACAGACTAAGCCAATGACACTTGAGCTTCTTTCAGATCCCTCTGCCTGCAAAATCCGAATGCTTCAAGGCTCCTTAGGATTCACCCCTGAGTATATTCAGGTTAAAATTCCTTTTGACTTTGCTGGAGAAATGGAAGTGGGGATAGCTATAATGGCAGGACTCCACAGGAGAGCTGGAGAACAAGAGGTGGCAAAAGGGACAGGGAACAGCAAGCTGGCTCAGCTCTTTTATCCCTAATCCCATCTTCTCTGGCTCATCCACCTGCAGGAACTCTCCTGTTTATTCACACTGAGTTTATAAACTCCAAGCAGTGCCACAAAATAAAATGGGAAGGGTGATAACCACCACTGAGCTCAGAATTCGTTTTTCAAGCTTCTCCTTAAAAACCTCTTTTTGCTATTTCTTTTTTTAAACTCAAGATTCCAAAACTCAAAGGGGAGGAAAAAGATGCCAGTGAAGGAGTTTTTTGTGCCTCAGCTGTCAAATCACACAGCAAGGGACAGAGAAGAAGTGTCCTGTACCTTGGTCCTTGTCTCTCCCATCCCGATGCCTCGATTTGTCTGCAGCAAACTGTGCTGTTTGCATTTCAGCACCATTCCTCTGGGAAAGCAGAATCAAGTGCAGGAAAAGCCTTTTGCTCTTCCAATTCCCTGAGCATCTTCTCTTCATAGAATCACAGAATCCCAAAGTGATTAGGGTTGGAAGAGACCTTAAAGCCCATCCAATGCCACTCCTGCCACGTGCAGGGACACCTTCCACTGTCCCAGGCTGCTCCAAGTCCCATCCAACCTGACCTGGAACACTTCCAGGGCTGGGGAATTCACACATGTCTGGGTGAGATTCTCCATTTTCCTCAGTTTCCCAGCAACACAGAGAGAATTCTGCACTCAGCCTTCCAGGCTCTGAAGGAAATTCCAAGACACTGGTGGCTGGGGAGAATATTATTCTTGATATTGCAGAAGTGTAACAGGAAAGTCAAACAGGAAAGTCAAACAGACTCCCCCAGAGGCTTCTCTGGAAAGATTTTGGGGTAACAACATCCCTGAAAAGATTCTGGGCCAAAACCAGCCCTGAGGCTCTGCTGGAAGTGCACCCAGTGCTGGGCAGGGAGCTGAGCTGTAGGATCTTGGTTGCCGAGGAACCACAGGCAGGACCAGACCTGGGATGAGCTCAGGCTGCTCCACTTGCCAGTCCCTGTTCCTGTCAGTCCATCCCCATCTGGTCATGCTCTTGGATTTATCTGGATGTGAGGCAGAGCAGGGGGAACCCTGCTCTGTACATGGTGGGACAGAGGAGACATCCCAGTGTCCCCTATCAGTGCCTCCCCCTGGGCTCCACACCCCAACCATCTGTTCCTGCAGAAGCAGACAGCCCCTGCTCATTGCAGAGATGCACTCCTCTCATTTCCACTCAGACAGAGCCTTAATTCCACTTTACTCTTCTTCTGATCCCAACAATCTGTCCTTGTGTCCTGAGCTGGGTGAGCCTTCACTATCTGTTCCGGCTGTGGCTCCTCTGCAAGCCAGATCCTCCCTGCAAAGCCCTGGGTGCACTTCCAGCAGAGCCTCAGGGCTCTTGCTTCCCCAAAATCTTTCCAGGGCTGTTGGCTCCCCAAAATCAGAAGCCTCTGGGGGAGTCTGACTTTCCTGCTACCCTTCTGCAATGTCAAAAATAATTTCCTCCCCAGCCTTTCAGTGTCTCTGAATTTCCTTCAGAGCCTGGAAGGCTGAGTGCGGAAATCTGTGTTGCTGGGAAACTGAGGAAAATGGAGAACCTCACCCAGGGAGGTGTGAATTCCCCAGCCCTGGAAGTGTTCCAGGTCAGGTTGAATGGGGCCTGGAGCAACCTGGTATAATGGGAGGTGTCCCTGCACGTGGCAGGGGTGGGAATGAGATGGGCTCTAAGGTCCCTTCCAGCAGCAGCAGAACAGTGCTTGAGAAACATTTGGCCTTTTCATCCCAGTTCTCTTTGCTACTCCAGCACTTTGTAAAATGGTAGCACCCAGAGTGTATTACCTTTCATTTTAGTACCATTTAATAAGGAATGGTTGCTCAGAATCTTCTTTCAGGTCATGTAAAGAAATTATCATGTCTGATTTATACCTTGAAAGTGCATGCTGGAATTTCCGAATGGTCGGGGCTGTTTCTAGAACATTAATTAAAAAAATAACTGTTAGTGGAGAACACCAATTTCTGCCACATCACACTTCCAAGGTTATGTTGCCCCCTGGGGATGACCTGGAGTTATCAGTGTGATCTTCTTGGGGCAGGACACCCTGGCCCTTCCAGACTGAGGGACAGAAGCACAGCAGCAGATGCCTGTATCCCTCCTAACTACCTGCTCCACCTCACAGCCATTTGGAGGAGCATCTTAGTAGAGTTACAAAAATATTCAGCCCCAAACTGAAATGCAGAGCTCGTGAGCTCAGCACAGCCTGGGATTTCAGCACTTTACCTGATGTTGGCCTGAACCTGAAAAAAATGAATTGTCCAAGTAAATTATGGATCTGGGAACATCTGTGGAATTTTCATCCTAGAGATGAAATAATCCAAGACAACCTCAACCATTTCATCCCACTGTCCTTCATTCCCTGCCCAGCCCCTCCAGAGCTGCAGCTGGAACAAGGAATAGAGCAAGGCACAAGCCTCTGTGCAGTCCCCAGACTGGCAAAAATCCAGTTGAATTTATTCCTGAGCTCCACAGGGGCTGGAATGTCACCTTGCTGGTGACCAGGGGGTCTCTGACGCTGTGAGGCAACGAGGCCACCTGGGCCCTGCTGGGTGCAGGTGTCCAACAGCTCCTGGGGGCTCTGCAGGCAGCTGGGCCAGTGGAGCAGGATACTCTTGGAATGTGGTCAAGGAACTGGGACAATGTTGTGTTTGCAAGCTGTCCGTGGGGGCCCTGTGCTGGTTTTGGTGTGAATGATGCTAAATCCAGTCTGGCCACTAAACCTGACTTAACACCCTGAGAATGAGGCCAAGACTTGGCAGAGAAGCTGCTAAGCTGACCTGGAGATACAGGACTGGCAGTGAGCCCCTTTAAGCTGCTGAATTCCATTCTCACTTGCAAACGGGCAGGTTGTTCCCCTTGGAGTGTGTGAAGGTCCTTCCCCGGGGTTTTGGGGATGTCCCCCAGGGTTGAGGTTAAGAGGAAGAGATCTTCCCACAAGCATTGGGCTGGGTGAGTTACAGCAATCTCTACTTAATAATTGTTTCTTTTTGCTGGCTTTAATATAATTCCTCCCAGAGGAGAGAACAAGATCCCCAAATTCCAAGAAATACTCCATTCCAGTTTGGAAATCTCTGAATTGTTAGTGACCTTAAAAGTTTCCACTTCTGCAAGTGCAGGAGGGGCAATTTCCTTTGGGAATCACAGCCAAGGCTCTGATCTGGGGGGAAGAGACAGCAGGGCGTGCTGCCTTCATGGGAGCCATGTGAAGGAGAGACTAAACCAGGGAAGAGAAAAGCTAATTTGGGAGAAAATCAACCTGGCTGGAATTACGCTCCCATTAGATTAAAAAAAAAAAACCAAAAAAAAACCCCAACAAAAACAGAACCAAAAACTCTGATTCCACACAAATCAATTCAGCCAATACTGGGCTCTGAGAGTACCTGAGTGGTTGGAGTAGCCTGAGGATTATCTTGGTCTCCATTAGGGAGCATTTTTAAACAATCCAGGAGCATTTTTAAGCAGCTGATCACAGAGCTTTCAAACGGTGATGAAAGAGAAGGAGGTGGTTCAGATCTAATATCATTATGGGTCCGCTCCAACACTGGGAGGTTTTTATTTCTGGCTGCTGAGAACAGAGAGCCCAAGCCAATGCCTCTGTACAGAAGCCCCCAGGTTTCTGCTATTCCTGCCCATCCCAGGGCCACCAGCCCTCCCCTTGCCTCCAGATGCTCCCCAGCCTGAATAACCTCAGCTGAGATGTGGCAAACTGCAT
This sequence comes from Acrocephalus scirpaceus scirpaceus, assembly GCA_910950805.1. Classification (NCBI taxonomy): domain Eukaryota; kingdom Metazoa; phylum Chordata; class Aves; order Passeriformes; family Sylviidae; genus Acrocephalus; species Acrocephalus scirpaceus. The sequence continues at coordinate 31,299,515 of OU383781.1, forward strand.
ATTTATGTATTAATTACTGCCTTAAGCAGCAATTACAAACCCAAACAAAATTATGCATCGATGGCCAAGTGAGCCAGGCGCTGCTGGAGCTGGGCAGCTCTCTGTTCTCATCCCAAACAGAGGCTCAGGAAGGAATCACAGTTCCAAGAAGTCAGGAATTAAGGAGAACTGTATTTCCCTGCTGCATTTTATTACATAAATACATTTATGTGGACTTAGGGCTCTGTCTGTTGTAAATCCTATTCAAGGGTATGTCAAGGAAGTGATAAATGAAAGTGCAAACACTTGACAGCATGCTGAGGGATCTGTTAGTGCCTGTCTGGGTGGGCAGCAATGTCCTTTCCTGTGTTTCTGGGTACTCTCTACTCATGTGAAGGCAGAAGAATTCCATGAGCTGAGTGCTCAGCGAGGAGGAACTGCTTTTAATCCACCTCTGTTGCATCTTATAAAGAGAACATCAGGATTTATACCACCCTGTCACCACATAAAGGCATGCAGGGAGGGAGCTGCACAGCAAAGCCATCTGTGGGTAGAATTAATGGGAAGAGCAATGCATTTGTGGGAAATGTATCCTGACTGACACAATTACTTGGGGAAAATGAGAGCAAAATCAGACCCGACTCCCTTCTCTGTAAAAGTCAGTTCTGATCCAAAAATCCAACAGCCTGCAATTAATAGATTCTACACACTTTGTCCTGCTCTGGCTTAAAGCTGATGTGTTCTTGGCAGAGCCTTTCAGGCTAATGCTGACTCGTAAATTATCAACCTCTCAACATCTGCCCTCGGAAAACTTGGCTCTGTTAGTGCAGCAGTAAAACCCTCAGACATTTTGCCCCAAATACTGGGATGATCACGATCTGGGTGAAGGCAGTGCAATCCCAAGGGCCAGTGGGAAGCCCAGGAATGCAAATTGGGCTGGAGGCAATGAAAAGCACCACCAGAATTTCAGAGCTGATCATCCCTGGCACATCTCAGTGCCCAGGGACAGGCCGAGGAGCAGCCAAGGAGCTGAGAGGACAAAGCCAGTCAGGAGCTTCCAACAGCAGCTGCTGAGGACAAGAGCTCATGTCTGGGAAGACACTGGAGGAAAGAATCATGGAATTATAGAATCCTTTAGTTTGGAAAATCCCTCCCAGCCCAGGGAGTCCCAGCTGTGCCCCATGCCCACCTTGTCCCCAGCCCAGAGCACTGAGTGCCACCTCCAGCCCTTCCTTGCACACCTCCAGCCATGGGCACTGCAAACCTCCCTGGGCAGCCCCTGCCAAGGCCTGAGCACCCTTTCCATGCAGAAATTTCTCCTGAAGCCCAAGGAGGGAAAATTTTTCCTGTTCTCTCAGAGGGTCTGTAACTCATGAGCACAGACCTCTGTCCTGTACCTGCCTGCATCCAAAATGTACCCATCCAGCCCTGTGGTTATTTGGATTAATTCTCCTTGAGTATTTTACCCTTTTTTGCTCCCATTTCTGTGCTCACAACTCCTGCAAAGTGGCCAACGTTTCCACCCTCCTTTCTGTTTAAATCCCACAGACCTCACCATAATAGAACATTTTGCTGTAAATGACAGCTTGCAGTAGCTTATTTGTGCTTCAAGATTTTGATACCAGACAAATTCTTCTGTGATGTCCCAAATCCCCAATCAACTGGAAAACTAAGAAAAATGCAAAGCTCCAGATCAATTGGAATTCCTTCTCCCTCTCCATCATCCCCAGCTAAGTTTCAAACCCACCTGACAAATTCTGGTTGCCATGCTGAGCAGAGCCAGCTCTGGTTACCTCTGTGCCCTTCCTTGTATCACTGCACAGCTGCAGGGACTTTAGGGAGAGTCCTTTAGGGAGGATGATTTAGGAACAGATCCACTTTGGGGAGGAATGCCCCAGTGCTGAGATACAATTCAACCAAAACTCCAACCGCAGAGCCTTTAAAATTATCTATAACTCTATCTTTTGAGCAGGGAAAATATATTAATGAGTGTGCACAGGAGAGACAGATCATGGAGATAAAGATCATACATAAACCTTCAGAGGCTACATAATTAGTGCACCAGAGGTCTGGGATTAATCCTGTTCTCCTGGTGAGGATGGAGATACTGATGTGGGAGAGTGCTCCAGTTCAGGTCACTTCTGAAGGTCTGTCCTTGTCCCCTGCACACTGCTCTGCACTGCAGGGAGCTCTGGGAGCATGGAAACTGTATTCCTGGAGGATAGAACCATGAAACCCAGGAATGGTGTGGCTGTTCCAGCAGCCACTTCAGGCCCCAGGCTGCATGCAGTACCTGTTGGAGAGATGTGGGATCCCCAGCAGGAGCTGCTCCAACCTACACCACACCTTAGTCCATCCAAAAATTCCTCATGTCAGGCTTATCTCCATCCAGCTTTCCCCATGCTCCAGCCAACTTGGATTTAACTCTAAAGGTAAACCACAATGTCTTAAAAACACCTCACAGAAGGTTGCTCAGAGAAGTCTGGGACAGTTTTCCTAGCTCAACACCAACATGTTGCCTTTTCCCTGACCGGCCAAGCCGTGGGATTGCAGCAGTTCTGCTGAGTGGTGCCCACTTCAGAGCTAAATCTAAATTTATATTCATTTCTCAGAGTGATGCCAAGCACCAGCGGGCACAGCAACGCCTGAACTGAAGCCTTGGCATGCTTTAAAGCCAATATTTCTATTTTCAGCCGAGTTTCTCTGGGAAGAGAGGTTCACATAATCATTCCACGCTGCTGCCTTTTTGTCCTTCCCCCAAAATCCTTTGATAGCAGCATCAAAGCTATTAAGATGCAAATCACTTCAGGATAGCTGCAGCCAAGATAGAGGAGAGCAATTCCCAAACATCCCTATGAGGGGACGTGCTGCAGTTTCACTTCCTCTTCGTTAGATGTAAGGAAAATCCATGGAAAACCAGTGGTTCCCAGTCTCCAGAAGAGGGAAAGGCCCCCAGAGCCCAGTGAGGAGATAGGAATCACATGGAGCCTGGAATTCACCCCTCCTTTTACTCAGAGCAAGACTTTTAGGTTCAGCAGCATTTCTCAGTTCATCCACAGGGATGATCTCTCCCTGAAAATGGTTTTTAACAGGAATACATTAAGAAGGGATAAATATACAAACATTTGATGCACTGATAGTGCTGTGGCATAGTTCTTATCACCTGGAATAAAGCAGGAAGGCTTTTAGGAAGGAATGCTATATCCTGCTTTTGTACCCATAAACACCGGAATTTTCCATTACTGTATTAAAACCTGAAATTCTCCCACTGTAAATATTTTTTCCCTTTCCCAGAGAGGGTGGAAAACAGACAGCTCTGAGAGCATCTCTGCAGTTCTTGTAAAGCCACTGCTGCAACTTCATCTCCCTCAGTCTAGCTCCATCCATGAGACCTGTAGAGGGCAGTGGTTAAAAGAAAATCAAGTACCAGAAAGAGCCATAGATGTTAAATACAAATTAAGAAAAAAATTGGGATCTCATCTAAGGACTTCCTCATATTGAAAAGCTTACAGGTAATTCCATGGATTAATGGATTACTGCAATGGGATTTTTCCAAGCCTGAATCCCAGGCTCTCTGGCGGATTGCACAGACAGGCTTTACAGCAGAGCTCTTCCCTTGGGATTTACCTTTTTTGTTTTCTCCAACCGAGATCTTGCACCTAAGCTAAAATGTGCAGCTGGCCCTCCAACTGCCATGGTGCTCATGGTCAAACAAGGATTCCCCTCCTCCACAGAAAGCCACACTAGAGCCAAGGAACAGGAAAATACAGCTGAGCAAAGCTGAGTGTTTACACAATATACAACAGCGCCACAGTAGTGTTCAAATTAATATCAATTTAATATCAAACCAGCCAGGACCCAGAGCAGAAAGCAGCCTCCTGGGTAATTCCTTTGTGGTTTTCAGGCACACTGCTAATAACTTCATTATCCATTTGGCATATACGGTTAACTCATTACTGATGGAAAACATAAAATCCAGGGTAAAACTCCAATTAGGCACGGCAGATAAAAGCAGTACAGGACCCTTTGCCTTATCTTGCACATGAGAGCATTAATCAATACAGCACGGGTGCTTATGATCACCTCATTTCGGCTGTGCTATAGTAACTTCTCCCAGCTTTGCAAACCTCGTGCAATTCCAAAATTGGCTCTGCAATTACCACAGGCAGAGCTCTCCGCACCTTCGTTAATGCCCCGTTTATCTCTGGAATGCAGATTCGATCTGCAAAGGCACCAAGACCACCACACCAGAAGAAGGCAGTGAAACAGGGCTTGAAAATGTGGCACTCTTCTTTCTCCAGAAGGGAGAAGAAAATGGGGGAAAAAAACCAAAAACCAAACACCAAACAAACAACAACAACAACAACAACAACAACAACAACAACAACAACAAAAAAGGAGAAAAAGTCCAAAGTGAAAATAAAACAGGTGTGAGGAAGAAAGAACGGTAAGAATGGGTCATGGACATGGTAGAATCAGTCCCTGGTTGGACTGGATGATCCTGGAGGTCTTTTCCAACATTAATAGTTCTGTGATGTTGTGATTAAAAAAGTTGCTACGACAAAATAAAAACAGATGGGTGCAAGGTCTTAGAGTAGCACCTTTGAAAATGTGTTCGGGTGATGGCAGGGTGCTAATTGTGAAAGGCCCCCGGTCTGGAGGTGCTGGGGTGCGGGACTGGGAGCTGCCCCGGCCCAGCGGTGAGTCACTGGTCCCTGCTGCATCCCAGCCCCTCCGGAAAGGCAGAGATCAAACCAAAACAGGGAGGCAGCGCTGGCGCTCTCCTTCCTCCAGACTCCCGGCTGAGTCACCGAGTTATAAATTGCCGCTGCTCCCGAGGAGTCAGACGCTGACAATTCACTCTTACCTGCTGAGCTTTTTAACCTTGTTTGTGATAGTTTTATTTTTTCCTCCCCCTGCCAGTCGTCTCCTCTCTTTCCCATCAGTATTCCCTATTGTATCAGTTCTCTCGGATTTAAAAAGGGACGGAGAGCTAATGGCTGCTATTGTAAGGCACATTTGTGAAGGTAAACACTCACATGGACTTCTGAGCCTTCCTCATGCTCTGCCAGAGTTGCTGCAGTGTCCCAGAGTGAGAGTCTGTAGGAATGAAAAATTGGGACAATGCTATTCATGCTCAGACTGGAATGAAACAAAATCATTTTGCTATCTTCTGTTATATAGATCTCTGTATGTCACAAAAAATGTGGGGACACATTTTGGAGGGGGTTTGCAGAGACTGGAGGAATCTTTCTCCTAGAAGAAATCTGGTTTTGGTGATGGCACTCTTCTTTCTCCAGAAGGGAGAAGGAATTAAAAATAAAAAAAAAATTAAAATTAAAAAAAAAAAAAGAAAAGAAAAAAAAAAAAGAAAAAAAGTCCAAAGTGAAAATAAAACACAGGTGTGAGCAAGAAAGAACGGTAAGAATGGGTCATGGACATGCATGGCAGAATCAGTCCAAGGTTGGACTGGATGATCCTGGAGGTCTTTTCCAACATTAATGGTTCTGTGATACTGTGATTTAAAACGTTACTACGACAAAATAAAAGCAGATGGGTGCAAGGTCTTAGAGTAGCACTTTTGGATGGAAACTGCACTGGGGAGATCAGAAATATTGTTCAGAATTCATCAGTCATGGAAGGTGCCCTCAGCCACAGTCACATCCACAGCCACACCCTACAGCTACACCCACAGCCACTCCCACAGCCACATCTACAGCCACACCCACAGCCACACCCTCAGCCACACCCACATCCATTCTCACAGCCACACCCACAACCGCATCCAGCCACACCCACACCCTCATCCACACCCACACCCACTCTCACACCCACAGCCACACCCACAGTCAAATCCACACTCACAGCCACATCCACAGCCACACCCATATCCACTCCCAAACCCACATCCACACTCACAGCCACATCCACTCCCACAGCCACACCCACAGCCACACCCACATCCACTCCCACAGCCACTCCCACAGCCACACCCACCTGCTGAGTGCCAGCTCACACCCCAAGGGAGGGAACTCCTGACTCTGGGAGGAAAGCACTGCTAGGGGCACTTTTACTCTCTCACACAGGCCAGGTCCCACTGCACCCCCCACTCTGGCAGGATCATGCTCCCATTTGGCAGGAGATTGTTCCTCTCTTTCCATGCAGTCTTTATCCCAGATTCTCAGTCACACCTAAGTGCTCTCCAACCAGATCACAGCCAAGTCCAACTGCTTGGGAAATTCTCCCAACCACAATGAGAGGTTGGATGTTCCCATGATGAAAAATGAGTCCTTAGGCGCATCATCTCAAAGACCAAATCTCCTGCTCAGGGGTGAGCCAGTGGCTCCCTGGCCCAGGTACAGAGGCTTCAGCTAAACCCAGGCAGAATTAAAGCCTGCTCTACAGGCAGCCAGCCCTGTAGCTGGGATAACCCTAATTTTCCTGTCTCTACCACAGGAAAATGACCATGGAATTGAATACGAATGCAGAGAAGCTGGATTCTTTAAAGAAACCATTTGCTTATGGTTTGCTCCTCTGGGAGTGATCCAAATGCAGTGCTGAAGTTCTCTCCAGCATTCCTGTGACAGAGGTTTTCATTTCAACCAAAGGAGTTGTCAGGAAAATTAATCCACAAACACCAGAGGTTAATGTCCAAAAAGGAGACAGAGGAGTGCTGTAACTTTATTTGAATAAAGGGAGAGGCCATTGGGGCATTTCCCCTGGGGGGTCTCTCAAATTTTTGGAGGATGCAGCCTCCTATTTATCCTGATTTCCCAGCCACATGTCCCTCTCTCTTTCCCCATTGGCTGAGGTACTTGAGAGGTGCAGACTTTCCAAAACAGCTTGATTTTGGAAAAATTAAACACCTTATACCTAAGACTCCGTTCTAATGTAAACCCCTCCTTTGTCTTTTCCTTGTGTCACTCAGTGGAATTCTTCATGGATTTTATGATTCTTTCAATTTATTGTTTTTTTCATCTCTCAGTATCCAATTTTATTTATCAGCAGTCCTAAAGTTTGTTTGTAAAGACAAATCTCTCATTCCATTTATCAGTCAGTGGAATCCTTCCCATTGTTTCTTTTATCTCTCGGTATCTAGCTTTATTTACCAGCAGCCCCACAGTTTGTTTGCACAGACAAGTCCCTCACTCCTTTCAGAGTCAATGTAAAAAGATAGGTCTCACACAAAAACTGCAGTTTGCTCAAAGCCTCAAATCCAGATGCAGGGATGGCTGCACAAAACATTCTCAGTGGAGGGCATTGGGAGCTCTCAGCTTTGCTTCCCCTGCCTGGACACTCCTGCTCTGGATGTGACCTTGTGAAAGCACTGTTAGGGGAGAAGGGAAGGTCTCTGCTAGTAAATGTCAGCATTTGCTATGATTTATCCTTTCTTCCTGCTCATAAAAATAATTATTTTAAATTATGTAAGATGGGGATGATAACTGTGAAGAGCAAAACCTGAAACCTCGGAGGTATTTGTTCCATTTTATGGGCTCTCACCTTCAAATTTCTTGACCATATGGTTATGCAGAAAACTTGGTAAAATCAATACTCTAGCAATAAAATTGTGCAGCAGCAGGAAATCATTTGGCTCCTTAGGCCACTGGCAAATGAGGCAGGGTTTTGTGAATGTACTGTTAATATTCAGACAGGGAGGTAAGTCACTCAAAAATAAACACATTTAATCCAAAGGCTTCTACAAACAATCCCAAATCTATTTTCATTCTCTCATTAGCAAGTACACTGAGAAGCTTCTGGCAAGCATTGCCATTTGTTTTAGCTCATTATAATAGCTCATTAAAAATAGAAATAAAAAACCTGGAATATCCAAGCTAACTTAATGGGAACAGGGGAAAGTGTCAGTCGCCACCATCAGCTCTGCCATACTCCAACTTTAATTGGAGCAAAATGACCCTTGTGTCTTCCTACACTACAATTTACAGGCGAAAGTGAAATCTCTGTGTTTGCAATTGTCTGGATACGTGGTGAAGTCTATCTGATCTATGTTTGCTTAAAATCTTTGGAGAGATATTTAAGTATATCCACTATTTGGGATATTCTACATGATTTTTTTCCCTCAGAAGAAAAGGAAGGGAATTTGGTCATTGCCTGACTCTGGCTTCACCCCATCTGAATTTTCCCTGATTTCAGACAGAAGTGGAATTTCCCCTCTCTCTCCAAACAGGCCCAATGTCCATAAGAAGCTGCCTGTGCCCTGAAGTGGCTCTTAGGAGCTTTAACAGTGCCAAGGTGGCTTTAAATCAATTCTGTTCAAGAAGATTTTTTTCTTTTTCAGTCAGTGCTCATTCGTAGTCTATTTTTCATCAACTAGAAAACAGAGGATAATTAAGAGAAAGCATTGCTATAAATCAACAAGGAAAAACAGAGATCGAACATTGTACCTAAATGAAAGCACTTCACAATTTAAAACTACAAGGATTTAACTCAGTTACATTCAGATTTCTGTACTTATTTTGCCTTAAAATGGTAGATTTTTGCCTGAACCAGAAACCCTGGTCACACACTTGCTGTTTTCCATGACTCCAGCACAAGCAGCTCCTCCTGCCCTTCCCAGGCATGGGAGACGGGCAGCCCAACCACATTTTTTAGGAGCAGCAGGATATTCACCTGGAATGATCTAGGAGGGGCAAGAAAGTCCAACCCTCCTTTTGCACTTTTCTGAACAAAACAATGTCACCTACAAAAAGAAACAAACAAACAAAGGCAAGAAATATAAATTGCACTCACACTGAAATTAGGATTCAATAAAATAATAGAATCATTCAAGATGAAAAAGACCTCTCAGGTTATCAATTCTAATTTTGGACTGAATACCACCACGTCTGCTCAGTTTTTGAACAACAGTTGATTTAGATGAAACTGAGAAAATGTCAGTATCTGACAGTAAATGAATTCATTTTAAACCCTATTGTAAGAGAGAGAATTTGCTTTCTTTTTCAACGCCTCTCCCTTTCGCCATTCAAATTTTCTTGCTTAAGTCTTCTCCAAGGTCCTGCTGAAGTAGTGACAAGGACAAAAGGGACAGTCAGGAAGGAGGCAAAGTGCAAGAAGAGTTAGGAAGTTAAAACTATTGCACAGGTGGATTTGTTGGATTTGTAGCTCGAGCAGTTTTTCACCTCTTGGAATATGGAGAAGTGGAGTCACCCCTTGGGTTAATATTCTACAACTCATAGAAACCCCAGGGTATTTTAAATTCTTTTTATATGAAGAGTACTTGAAATCTGATTGGTCAGTAAACTCATCTAGCATCAAGTTCCAGCTCCATTTAAACACCCAAAGTGTCAGGTTTTGAGGAATTTCCATATGGATGGAAGCTGAATTATCACAGTTTCATTTACTTAAAAGTAAATAATAAACTCACAAATATGGCAATCAATTAATCCCACTTCATCCCATGACCTCTTTGTCTCTCAGGCAATCCTTTAGTTTATTCTTAGAAGTTTTTCCTTAAAACAGTTTCATCATTACCTTTGGCTTTTTGGTTGTGTTCATTTACTCCTTCAATGACAGAAGTGAAACTCTTTTCCTCACTCTCTCAGGAGATTTTTAGTGCCCTTTGAGAAATCTTGCACTGATCCCAAATAAGCAGAGTGGAAATCTTAATGGAATAAATTGCCCAACTCTTGACACATGCTTGGACCCCAACTCTTTATCTACATCATAGTGAAATCCAATTTATAAAACATTCCTGCTAGAAATAAGCTAGTTTATTAAATGCAGTACCACCCATTATGATATGTAAAGCATATTTAAGTGAAAAATGCTGATGTGAAAAAAACAATTTTGCTTGCAAATTTTCCTTGGAGTGAAACAAAAGTGTGCATGGAAATGATCCCAAGCAAATCTCTCAGCTCCATCCCTCTGATGATCTTGGTGCTTCCCCTGGATTGGCTCCAAAATGACCACTTTTCAGATTTCTCTTTACTTTCTGTTGTCATAAGAACTATAGGTCTCCTGCAGATGGAGCAGATATGGCCTCTCATTTATTCCCTAGTTCCAAAGCCTCTGGAAGGTGACACAGAGTTGTGGAGGGGGTTGGTTCAGACACTGCTGATATTACCCTGAAAAACTCATCTCCAAGGAGGCAACTCTTCATTTTCAGCTGGCCCTGGCTGCAGAGGTCACAGGTTTCTCTGGAGGACAGGAGTGACACATTCAGTGTATTACTCAGGCAGAAATTGAATTACTGCTCTCCCAAGCTTGGCATTTGACTTGACTGTCAAGCACACCACATCTAATAAAGGGCACTGGGCTGTTTCACTGTGCTGACTTGCAGCTCTCAGGCACTGGAGGAGATGGGGTTGGCTCTGCCTTGTTGTTCAGGAACCAGGCTTGCCAATAATTTTGAAGCAGATGAATAAACATGTGTTCTGAAGGCTCTTTTTTCTACAAATTTAATAACGAGTTTCAGGGGTTGAGGTGACAACAGGGGGAGGTTTGAATAAATAAAAGTGTAGGAATGTCCCAAGAGGGTTTAATGTGTATCTAGCAAATGTTCTATGCATTACAGCACTTCTTTTCTGACTGTAACAGTAGTTTCAAGGCAAGGGCTAGGAGCTGGTGGATCAGTCCTGGTGAGAGTTCCAGGCGACCTTTGGAATTAATTTCGGGTATGATCTTAATGTCTGTCTTACAGAATGACAGGCATGATGCAGAGCCTGGCATCACTCACTTGGGGAAGGGACAAAGCCCAGAACACACCCCAAGTAACACAAAACCAGTCCAAGACAATGCTCCAACAGGGTTTGAAGAGGGAGCTGAGTGTGAAGGCTCCATCCCTGCAAAGTCTGTGTCCCAGGCCAGGCCATTGCAGGTAAATCCTGCAGAAGGACAGGCAGCAAAGCTGCACTCTCACACTCACGGGCCATGAGCAGAGCAGGGGGAAGGGCTGTCCACCACAGCAGCAAACCTGGAGCCTTGTGCAGGCAATTTCACCTCACCCAGAGAGAGGAAATGTTCCCACTTCTGCCTTCCAATGTGTACAATTCCAGAATATCCCATCCAAAGTCTGCTGGGATGCCAGGAGCACAGGATGCTCTGCCTCAGCTCCAGAGTGATTTGGAGCAGCTCCAGTGCAGAGCAGCCTGCGTGTGTTCAAGAACAAGAGAGTCCAAGGAATGTTTTTGGAACCCTCGCCAAATAAGGACTCAAAGTTTGCGGTGACCATGGAGGATTCAGGAGCAGTCTTACCCAGTCGGTAATTATAAAATTACCATTTTATAAACAATCATGTTTAAAGAAACACTGAATTAGCCACTGGTCCTTGAGGGTCAGAAGCACAGAATAAGCTGGGAAGCCTCTAAACAAAGAGTTTCGTCTTCCCAGAAGAGCAGTGTGGGAGTAACATCTTGTCCATATCTCCAAAAAGCTCTGCTGATGGGAAGATGGAGAATTACAGAGCACAGGGCTGTTCAGTAGGGCCACATTGCCATCCTACAGCTTCTCCCAAGGGACAGCTCCTATCTCTGACCTGGGAGCAGGGAACGGCTGGACCTGTGCCAGGGCAGGGTCAGGCTGGAGATCGGGGAAAGGTTCTTCCCCAGAGGGTGCTGGGCACTGCCCAGGGAATGAGCATGGCTCCAAGGCTGCCAGAGCTCCAGGAGCGCTTGGACAATGTTCTTAATCATGGGATGGGATTTTGGGGTGCCTGGGCAGGGACAGGGGCTGGACTGGATGATCCCTGTGGATCCCTTCCCATTCAGGATACTCCACGATAATACATCAACCTGCTTCTGCCCAGACCAAATTCCTAAAGATTTTGGAAGAAGCTGTGACTAAACCAAGAAAAAGGGGTGTGGGCAGTTGTTGCCGTTGTGGCCAGAACCAACCACTCAGAACCATGGGTCTTCAAAGGAAGAAATAAAGGAAAAAAAAAAAAAAAAAACAAACCTAAACCTTCATTTTTTCATTTCTCTGTATCAGATGCTTGCACATCTTGATTAGAATTCAGGATGACTCACATTCCGTGGCCCTTGTAATCCCTAAAATACTACCACCACACTGGAGTTGCTTGCGAAGATGCTCTAAGGCATAGTGAGCAAAATCCCTGATAGGAATTTCCTTCCTCTTTATTCAAATAAATTTGAACTCTTTTCCTTTTCAGACCTCCAGACTGATACATAACAGCAGCCACTATTTAAATTAGGTGGTGATGGTGAGTTTCTGTGATGTGCTGCCCATTATTTTAAATTAAACCAAGAAGCAATGGACTCTTATCACAACTATTGAAAGCGGTTTTCCTTCCCTGTCGATTTACATCCAAATAACCAACTTATCAACCTTGCAAATGTCAACCTGCACTGAGGCAGGGAGGTGTGAAGTTCTTAAGCAGTCCCTCTCCTTGGGACCGAAAGGTCAGTGTGCATGTTATTTATTCTTCCTGGGGAAAGATTCTACTCTTAAGTCAGGGAAGGCTTTTGCACTACCCACAGAAATAATAATGGGAGGCTTTAACCAAGAAAAGACCAGCTCCAGTCTAAATCAAAAAACAATCTTCAAAAGGATTAATTTTTCTAGAATACAGACAGAAATATATCCTGAGAATTAAATCAGGAATGGAAGAGCATTGTCCTCTAAGGAGTGTCCAGGCACAAGCCCAGGTTTGGATTCTATTCCTCTTGAGGGAGTCAAAACTGCCAAATCCACTCTGACTTCCACACGGGAATGTCTCTTACTGGCACCTCTTTTCCACCAGTTTTAAATACCCTTAAAAACCATCCTCTCCTGCTTTTGGCTGCGATAGAGTTAAACCACAACACAAATTTTTATTTCTCTGTTTCACTCCTCTTCTTGGAAACCCCAATAACCACTAATTTTATAATGAAATGACATTATAACAAAGGCAATCCTGGCTGGCTCCCACTGCCATGAGCAACAGTGCAAGCATTTTGTTCCTTATGGCATTGTCTTAGTGCAGAGAATTGAGACGGGACAGTGAAAATAAGGAAAATTTGTGGCTGGAGAAATCAAGCTCCGGGGTTAGTTGTGGAGACAGACGAAATAAGAAAACAGCACTGCACTACTACACCATTTTTAATATGCCAGGACCACTGCTTTGAGGGGAGGAACAGCAGCAATGCAGTTCCTGCAGCAAAATTTATCAAAATAATCCTAATTTCTGAAGAATAAACTAATTATTGTTGTAACACAGGACAGTCTTGCCCTTCAGCTTCCTTGAACACATTGGTCTGATTTCTAACAAAGCAGCACAAGGGAAGTCAGAAAATGTCTTAGAATCACTAAGGTTGGAAAAGATCTTTAAGGTCATCAGGTCCAACCATCAACCAGAACCACCTAAAGATTTAGGTTGTCCAACGTGTTCACCATTGACCATATCCTCAAGTGCCACATCCACACATTTTTTTAATACCTCCAGGCATGGGCACTGCAAACCTCCCTGGGCAGCCCCTGCCAAGGCCTGAGCACCCTTTCCATGCAGAAATTCCTGCTGCTCTCCAACCTGAGCCTCCCCTGGCACAGCCTGAGGCCCTTTCCCCTTGGCCTGTCCCTGTGTCCCTGGCAGCAGAGCCCGACCCCCCCTGGCTGTCCCCTCCTCTCAGGGAGTTGTGGAAAGTGCAAATGTCTGATTCCCAGATCACCCAAATTGCCAAAAAGCAGAGACTAAAAAGGCACAGCCTTTTATTACATCAAATCTCTTCAATGATTCATCACAGATTTCAGAGAACCCATTTTTTTTATCAAGTCAGGTGAATTCACAAGACAGAAGGTTTCACTAACAAGCTGAAGTTGTTTAAAATAATTTCTTCACACTAGTTTTTAGCATAAGGAAACTCCCTTCTCTGTTAATTAATGTGAAGTGACTGGTTTATGAGACACATTTGCCAGCAACTTCCCTCTTGCATCAAGCCCCTATCAGGATGTTTATCAGGAAGCATTTATTTAATAACATGGGGTTCTAAATTGGTTCCTTTAACAACAGTATTTTACCCATGGTGTGTGAGAGCTGGAACACAACATATGCAGATATTTTCTCGGTAATGTGTAACTGCAGAGCTGGGATTAAAAAAAAAAAAAGCGAGGCGTTAAGGGAACTGAAAATGGGGCAGAAATCACGGAATCACTCATGGTTTGGGCTGGAAGAGACCTTACAGCCCATCTATTCCCACCCCTGCCATGGCAGGGACACCTTCCACTGTCCCAGGCTGCTCCAAGCCCCAAAGTTCAGCCTGGTCTGGGACACTGCCACGGATCCAGGGGCAGCCCCAGCTGCTCTGGGCACCCTGTGCCAGGGCCTGCCCACCCTGCCAGGGAAGGATTCCCCCAGACTGTGCCCTTATCTGGGATTGTCCAGATCCAGGGGCAGCACCAAGCACTTGACCTTGTTAAACCTCCTGATATTCCCATGGGCCACCGCCCAAGCTTGTCCAGGCCCCTCTGGATGTCCCTGTCCTTGAGCTGTGTCACTGCACCCTCAGCTTGGTGTCTCCTGCACAGCTGCTGAGGGTGTCCTTGATTTCCCATGGATTTCATGTGGAAGGGCTACAGGACTGGATTTACAGCTCATGGTGGCAACAGGCGTGTCCTTGGGCTGAAATGAGGAGGTGGACAACTCTGCAAGCAACACAATGAGGGATTTTTTTTTTTCCTTTTTGGAGAGGGGTAAAGGCTACACAAAGACGGAGAAGTTGCATTCCCATTCAAAAGAGAGATCGACACATTTGCTGGGAAAACCACAATTTTATCTGTCCTCACTCAAGGCTTCTGGTTCTCTGTGTCCAAAGCTAAATGATTTCTCTCCTCAGAGCAGGACAGCAGCCAGTTGGGACACACAAATCTTCACCACTTCCTTCTCCCAGTTGTCCTCTGTTTCCCAACCAGTACAATCTCCCTGTCAGTGTGGGGGCGTCTTTCCAAGGCAACACTATCTTCCTTGTTGCTTGGACATTATTTTTGTTCTTAAATTGTTAAATTAAAATAAATTGTAAAATAAAAACGTTGTTGCTTGGACATTAAAATTGTTCTGGTTTCTTTAAATCAGCAATCCCTGAACACTTTTGATGTGTGGCTTAGCAAAGCACTTGCCCTCTGTTGCCACTGAGGTCACCTGGGGCTTGGTGGGACACTGTGGGGGCCACTTTCTAAAGGACACTCTGTCCTTGTTCATGCTGCTCTGTCAAAAAAACCTTTCCTCTGTTAAGAAACAAATGAAAAGGTTGGACCAAGTGGGAGGACTCTTTTTACCCATCTTTTATCACTTCACACATTCAAACATGCAGCGTCCTTCTACATCCTCTCCTTTCACCTTTGTTTGCATTCAAAATAGGCCAAAGAACTCCCCTGGGGATGAAGCATCCCCAAACATCTCTTGGACAGTACCAAGGAGAGAAAAATCACTGTTCAAGCAACCAGTTCTGCAAAGTCTTTGCTCTTCTCTGGAGTCCTGATGTTCCTTTCATCCCAGAGGCTGTGAATCTCCCTCAGCTGATCCCACTGCAGGCTGCTCCATCCCTTCCAACCGGGAATGCAGAGAGTGTCTGTCTGCTCCTCTGAGCAATTCAGAACGTGTTACACATCCCCTGCATTATTTATACTGGCTACTTACAAGTTGGTTTTTATGTATTTAAAGTTTCCATCTGTAGGTTCTGGCTCCCTTTCAAAATCTCCCCCTTTCCATCGTGTTCTAATGGGTATCTGTTCTCTGGGAACATCTGTCCTTAATGGGCCCTGTTAGATGTAACAGTGACACCATTTTCCATCTTATTACAGGCACACAGTTTTCTGTTTTTTTTTTTTTAAATCCCCACAATTTTACAGCTTCCTTTAATTGTAAAACAACAACAACAACAACAACAAAAAATTTAAAAAACCCCTCAAAATCCTGATGAGTTTTTGATTCCCAACAAAAATGTCAATGATGGGTTTGGAACAGGAGACCTCAGCGTAGGGAAATACTTTCCACTGCTTAATTTATTAAATTATTAAAATCATGTTGATGAAAATGTGTTGGCCCACATGACTAAGTGTGTCCTGTTCATTCCATTCTTTTAGTCTGCATCTTTTATTCTTTCATCCAACTCTTTTACAAGAGTCAGAGGTCTCCATCAGATTGTTTCTATAATTAAGGTGTTTTAAACTGGCACTTCAGAATGGACTTGGAGACTCCCAGCATCTGTACTGTGTATGGCTCCAAATATTTTAGATCCTAATAGATCTAATGTTCAGTGTCCTGAACAAAAATCCATCCTGCTACATCCAAGTGCCACCATCCTGCCCCCTGGGAGAAGGATTCATCCACGTGGGGATGTCCATGTAGCAGCAGGAAGGTCTCAGCAGGCTGTGGGTGAGAGCCATTGTTCTCGAGCTCCCACTGCTACTGCAGCCTTTATCACATTATGATCTTTAGGAGATGAGCTGGAAAGGCTCCAAAATTATAGAATATGAAGGGGAAAGCAGAGGAAGTGAGAGGAGGGTATGACTGACACTGAATATATCCCATGAAAACATCCCTAAGACCTTACCAGACCCATCCAGTTATGGAGGAAGGGAAACATCCCAAAATCAAGCAATCCTCAAATCAAAAAGGTCTTCTTGGACTCCTGAGGCAACTTGTGGAGTCTCAGGGCAGAGGAATAATCAACAGTGGCATTGCTGGGTAAGAGCAAGTACAACTGACAGACCTCTGAGGTGTTTTTCTTCAAAGCCTGGGGCACCCACAAACCAGCGGCCCAGCTCTCGCTCCTGGGAGCTGCTCCTCAGAACTGCAGGTGGGCCTGCACTCAGAAATCTCAGCCCTTCCCTACCTGAAAAGCAGGGGTTTGTGTCCCAGCTGTGTTTGGAAAGCCCTTCAGGAATTCCACTTAGCAGTTCTTTTCCCAATTTCCAGTTTAAACATACTTAGGACACACTTTAGCCCACCAGCCTTTCCAGCTGGATTACCAGCTTCCATTCCCTAGCTGATATCTGAACCCTCAACGTGTTGTTAAAAATTGAACATCTCTGTTTTGCTGGGAAAGGAATTGGATCCCAATCAGTTCTGTCCCAAGCAGGAGAAAGGGAGGCACACCAGGCCACGCCTCAGCCTTCTTTCCACTCTCCAAGTTTAAATAGACCTTCATCTGATGACTGCCAATCCAACCACACACATGTGAGTGAGCCTTGGACAACTGGACAAACTTGTCTACTCACCAGACACAGCCTGAAACCCCTTCCAGCAGTGTGGGATTTTTTAGGAGCTCCATCACCAGTGGTTCCTTGCTCCTCCCATTTTAAACCCCAGGAAAACCTACAAACAGCCCCTTCCCAGGGGAGTCCATCAAACCCAGAAATCCCTCCCTGACAGAAGCAGCCCCTAAGGAAGGGTAGAGATATTCATCCCATGGGACAATTTCCCTAAACTTCCAATTGACCCCAAAGACTTGCAGCTCACTCGCTTCCTTAACAAAACGAATTTCTATTTTTTGGGCCCTGCTATGAAACTTCCAAAACTAAAGCTAACATGGAACAGGGTGCCCAGAGCAGCTGTGGCTGCCCCATGATCTCTGGAAGGGTTCCACACCAGGCTGGACAGGGCTTGCAGCAAACAGGAATAGTGGAAGTTGTCCCTGCCCATGGCAACAGGTTGGAATGGGGTCAGCTTTCCAACCCAGGTCATTCTGGGATGATTCCTTGATGATGATTCTGGGAGAGGCATCTTTTGCATTTTACAGCTCTTGGCTGGTGAGTGGCAATGCCCAGCTCAGCACTCATCACCCATGGGCGGAATTCTTGTCTTCTTCCCTTTGCATTCACCTCTGGAGGATTCTACCTGCCACTGCCTTGCCCAGCAGTTAATTCTGCCTCAATCCTACTGCAGTTCTCCACAGTCAGCACTCAGCTCCAGTGCTCTGGAGGAAGCACCGGCAGCACACCCTGTGCCTTTTGCAGCTCATTTATCAGTTGAGTATCACAGGTTTGTGTAGATTCCTTGGAGACCGTGCTGCTGCCATCCTCTCACTCAGGAAACTGCTCAGTTACTCCAACCTTCTGTTTCCTATCCTTTGACCAATTTTTTCACTGATTTGTAGAGCACTCTTTTTCTTTCTCATCTTTTTGGCTTTAATCCCCAATCCTCAGAGGGTGGGGCACAGAGCACAGCACACTCCTGATGATCTACTCCCATTTCACTGATGAAGACCCATTTTGGGGTTGATTTGCTCCTTGTAACTATCATCTTGGTGTCAGTCTGGGGATGCTACTCTGCAGGTGGGGTTGTGCTAAGGTTTCCCATCCCTGGAAGCATCCAAGGACAGGTTGGATGGGGCTTGGAGCAGCCTGGGAGAGTGGAAGGTGTCCATGCCCATGCCGGGGGCATGGAACTGGAAGAACTCCCTCTGGAGCTCCCCTTGGGAGGGCTCTGCCTCCAGCTCTGTCCTCATGACTGAGCTGCTGCAGCTCCCCATCCCTAAAGGAGGTTTCCTGCCTCGAGGAACAGGACTGCTCACTTAGAGCCCGAGATCCACACTGGCTTGGTTCCATCTTTTGGTTTGTTTGGGGACTTTTGGAGGGGAGGAGACAGATGGGCTGGTTCCACAAAACCCAGTTCCAAGGCTGCTACAATAACCCACTTTTTGCTAGTCTGGCACCTTCCTCCTACTCCCCAGGCAAGGTTGGCTTCACACCTGCACCGATTCATACTTGATGGAATCAGGCTCAGAACTTGATACTTTAGATCTAAAATTTTATTTATTCTGACTTTTTAACGTACCTAGGCTCTGAACTATTTAGAGCAAATCGTAGCTCTTGGAGGAACAGGTGTCCTGGCAAATTCTGGAGTTGTGAAATCTTCAGTTACGTGCTACAACCAAACACTTTCCCTAAAAAATGAGTTGAACTTCCATATGCTAAAACTTTTGTTTTGTTTACAGCAGTCTCCCTGCTCTTAGTCCCTAACACAATGGCTTATGATTATTAATTTTTGTGCTGCATTTGTTCTACTAATCCACAAAGTCAACAAAATTCTTTTGTGTAATTCTTGTGTCCTTCACAGCATTACAGGAGTTTCAAAACCTGCATCAAAAGACCTTGTGCCAAGGTCATTAAGAAGTACTAGGGAGGGCTCTTCATGAGACCTATCCCTCAGGAATGCTTCTGATTCCTCCCCTGCACCTGGAGCTCACCTCATCCCATCCCAGCCCTCTCTTATCCAAGCTCCTTATCTGCCTTAGCCAGCTCCTTATAATTCCTGTATTAATCTGCGCCATCTTCACTTTCAATAATAATTTCCTCTGGGAATGCACTGAATAAATGCTGCCTATACATGCAGAGAGCTTAAGCCCCCTGCATCTCTGTAGTGTGAGATGTTCACTGGCTCAGCAAAAAGAACCAGCCTGGTACTCAGATAAAATCACCTGCTGAGCAGAGTTTTCCCTTTTATCCCACTTTTCACTCAGGACCTTCTGGATTACTCTTTGTTCTAAACCTGACCTAGGAAATCATCTGATCTGCTTGGGCTTTCCATGATCCCTTTCTGCCCAGTATTCTCACATCAGAATGCATTATATTCCCAGATGGAAATAAACATTAAAGGTTTTTGCTAGGGAGCAGAGATAACAATAGAAAAAGTGATGGATTCGCTTCCTCCAAAGGAAGTCACTAACAAAGGCAAGAGTTTTGCTACGCTTTAGTCAAATAAATCACACAGACTAAGTAACAAAAATCCCAACTGAAAGGAGAATCGGAATTGCAGGATGATTTTCCAGCTTCTTCCATGACAGCAACATTAAATTGATACGGATGTAGAAGGGGAATGGAAATCCTGCCCTGACAATTTCTCTGGCAAGAATTAGTTCCTGCCATTCCAGAACAACTGTTTCATATTGCTCATCAAGTTTTGAATCTTTATCTGAATTTTTCCTAGGAAAGAAATTACTTTTTTTCTTATTGCAGCTTATGTTGGCACCCAAGTTCAGAGCCCAGAAAAAAGAACCTGCCACATTTCCTCCTACTCCTCCCCTCCTGCCGTTCTGTGTTCAAGATCGCAGCCGGAATTCAAACACAACTTGAAGGGAGATAATCCTGGTCATGAGATGTGCATTCCCAACAAAAGCAAGCCTCTTTCCATCTTGTGATTGCAATCAACAAATTCTCAGTGCCACAGAGTGTGCAGCAGCCAGCATTCCAGAGAGACATGATTTTCCATCCTTTCCCCACCACACTTTCAGAATTACTAATTTCAAACATATGACCCTCATCAAGGAAGCACGGTTCTCACTGTATGTCTGCACAACCATCCTAAAACATTCCTGAATTTAACACCAGGAACCCAAAACATAAGGAATATGAGGAAAAAAGAATAATATCATTTTCAGGAAGTGCAGTGGACAAATTGACAAATGAAAACCATCCAGAAGTGAACTCAGCCTCAAGGAATACAGGTTTTTACAAATTATTCAAAAGAGAATTTTGGGAGTGATTTCCAGCAAAAACATGCCCATATTAAAAGGGAATTATCACAGTACCTTAACTGCACTTCTCAGCCATAGCTGTGGAGATTATATGTTGCTCACCTGGAAAATGTACAAGAGAAGATTAATGATATTGTTCATATCTTAATTACTGATTAAGAAGAGCAACTAATCTCACACATTTTCCTTTATTTAATTAGTTTTCCCTTCCCAAACAAACAGGGAAGAGCAGAACACAGAGCTTTCAATATCTGCTGTTTTATTCCTGATAAAGGCAGCTTCAAATAAGAAAAATAACAAGGAAACAACACCTGAGGTTTTCATTAATGTAGTTTACATATTTTCATGAAGGCTGTCAACTTGGAAACCGGGGAGAAATTCCTAACAAGTTTTATCCTTCTAAAATACCCACCCTAAAACATATCAGGCACTTATCTGTAATTTGTTTCCAATCAAATATATTCTCCACTCTCACCCAAGATGAAATATTGAACAGGAAAATCTCTCATTGGCTCTTTCCAGCTTTTCTTTGACATGTGCCTGTGAGTTATCCCAGGGATGGAGAACACAGCTGGGGGTGTAGGGGCAATCTGGGGCTGGTTCTCCAGTGTTTATCCAACTGAGACTGTGCCGTGGAGGAATTGAGGAGGAATTTGGGCCTCCAGGCATGGACTGGGTTGGAGACTTCACCTTTCTCCCAGCACCAAAGGGAAACACAGGGCAGAGACCCCAGGGCTCCAAACAGGGAGGGAGAGACCCAGGATAATGGGAGGCACCTTGAAACTTATTATTGGAGGGCTTGAAAATCAAATTGCTCAGGTGCTGGGCTCATTTCACCTTTCGCTTTTGGGAAAATCCAGGTCCTTAGGAAAACATCCAATTGCTTTCCAATATCCCATCCATCCCTGCCCTCTGGCAGTGGGAAGCCATTCCCATGTCCTGTGCCTACATCCATTGTCCCCAGTCTCTCTCCAGCTCTCCTGGAGCCCCTTTAGGCACTGGAGGGGGCTCTAAGCTCTCTCTAGAGCCTTTTGCTCTTCAGGTTGGTCAGCAAAGAATTCATATTCCATTGGAATTAGCCAGCTTGCCATGCTCTCCAAGCAGAAACAAGGAATTTTAGTCACACATAGCTTCCTTTGCAATAACCCAAACTGCTGCCTTGTTCTAAGGTGGAATAAATCCACACCACATTGGGCAGTGCGATTTAGGGATAACTCCAAGCTTTGAAGGTTGATGGAAATTTGGGGAAATACATGCATGTTGTGTTGACTTTCAACAAAATATTCCATAAGGGGAAACAACACGGTATTTTCATAGCCTTCAGAATTTAACTGAGTAAAAATGGGTAACGCTTCATTAACAAGACACCAGATGTGTGTGGGAGTGCATCGCTCTTCCCAGGTCTGCTTGACCAAATCATTTATCTCATATATATGTGTGTGTATATATATATATATGTATATATATGCAAAAAGAAGTACAACCAGACAAAAATAAGGCATAGACAACACGCAGTTCATTACAGCAGACATTTGTTTGTATTTCTGAAGACATCCAACAGTTCTAATATATTTTTCAAAAGAAAAATAAATGTTTCCAGAACAGAAATATTTTGCTGAAACTTCCACCTGAAAGAATTCCTATTCTCTGCTTTAAACAGAGCTGGAGAAGGGAAGGCTCCAGAGAGACCTCCATGTCCATTCCAGTGCCTAAAGGGGCTCCAGGAGAGCTGGAGAGGGACTGGGGACAAGGGATGGAGGGACAGGATACAGAGAATGGCTTCCCAGTGCCAGAGGGCAGGGCTGGATGGGATCTTGGGCAAGAATTGTTCCCTGGCAGGGAGGGCAGGCCCTGGCACAGGGTGCCCAGAGCAGCTGGGGCTGCCCCTGGATCCCTGGCAGTGCCCAAGGCCAGGCTGGACTTTGGGGCTTGGAGCAGCCTGGGACAGTGGAAGGTGTCCCTGCCCATGGCAGGGGATAGGATAGCAGGTCTTTAAGGTTCCTTCCAAAATTAGGGATGGGAGGGAAGCTGCTCTGGGCTGTGTGAAACACAAGCATTTTCTTCCAGCAGTGTGGTCACTTCTGGATTCCACATCTGAGCAAAAGACTTCCTCATTCCACCCCCAAAAGTCCACACTGCTAAGGCTGCAATTGCTTTGCCCAGAGAATTCCCAGTCCCTCAGGCATGGATGAGAGGGACTAAATGAATTCCACTGCCACGAGAACAGTGTTTCCTCCTTGCTTTACTCAGAGATTAATGCCCACTGTCAGCAGCTTTTATGATAAATGATCGTCATTGTGAATTTTGGTAATGAAGATGCATCATGCTGTGTGTTGTTCACACACTGCAGAACACTTCTCCTCTAATCAGCAAGGGCTTGGAGTTCTGGAGATTGTTTTGCAGGAAAAAAAAACAAAAAAAGGCTGTTGGTAGGGGAATTGGTTTGTATTTTAATGCTGTAAGTAGAGCCAGAGTCTTCAATTCTGAGTTTCCCTGGAAGGTGATGACAAAACCATGGGTTGTGGCTATTCCATCAGCCTGGGCTTTGATGGGAGGAGGTGAAAGCATGAGCTGCTGGACCAATTTCACCCATACTATTGATAATTCTGGGGTTCACTTTGGATTTTACACATTCCCTGGGAAGGATCAGTCACCCTCTTAGACTCACACCTCTGTTAGTGGGAGCAGGGCATTTGGTGCCCACTGGACACCAAATCTGCTTTAGTTATCTCATTCGCATGCATAAAACCACATGGAATTGACCCAAAATTCAATCAACAACAATAAGCACCAATGGCATTAGAATCATTGTGCGATAATGTCCTCACTACCTGCATATTCCAGGCTGAAATTAAAGAATAACTTAATTTCTACAATTGGTGACTGCCTGAAAAAACTCCCATCAATAAATTTGAAGCATTACTTTGGTGCTTTCCTAAGATTCTTATTTTTGAGGGCAGCCTTCTGCTTCTTAAGGGCAATAGAGATGATTAAAAGGATGGCAATGGTGGGAGATCTGGAAGTGTTCACCTGGAGAGGAAAAGGCTCAAGAGATGTTGCAGCAGCCCTATTATTAGAGGGTAAAAATTACCTGAGACACAGACTTCTTGTTAAATACAGCATGAAAAGGGTCCTGGTTTATTCCTCTTCACAGCTCAGCCATCCTGTCTGCAACCATTCACTGACTCTGGCTGCAGCAGCTCCTGCTGGAGGTTTCCCTTGCAACCCCTGACTGCTGGGTATTTCCTGCTGAACTCTGACTGCAGCTTTTACCCAGCCAGACTGTGACTGCAGGCTCCAACAACAGCTCTGACTGCACACCCAGACTGACCTCACAGGAGGGATTCTCTCTTCATGATCCTCTTGTGCCCTCTTCCATAAGGATTCTCCTCCTTCATGATCCTCCCTCACCAGCTAACCCACCCCTTTTATCATGCTTATATTATTATACTTATTACATTATTGGATACAGCTGTGACTCATTAGGGGCGAGGCTGTATTAGGTAATTAACACAGCTGTTACTTATCAGGGGTAAGGTCACCTGTATTCCCTTCTCCTACACAGAGAGATCTCTAACTCCATTTTAGGGCCTAAAGGGGCTCCCAGAGACCTGGAGAGGGTCTGGGGACAAGGGATGGAGGGACAGGACACAGGGAATGGCTTCCCAGTGCCAGAGGGCAGGGCTGGATGGGATCTTGGGCAGGAATTGTTCCCTGGCAGGGTGGGCAGGTGCTGGCACAGGTTGCCCAGAGCAGCTGTGGCTGCCCCTGGATCCCTGGCAGTGTCCAAGGCCAGGCTGGACTTTGGGGCTTGGAGCAGCCTGGGACAGTGGAAGGTGTCCCTGCCCATGGAATTGGATGAGTTTTGATGTCCCTTCCAACCTTAACCGTTCCACATTTCTATGATTAAAACAGTTAGGTTAGGAATTAGATTAAGGGAGTGGGGTAAGAGTTGGTGATAAGGTTTACGTTTAAAGTTAGGGCTCCAGGGTTTTGGTGCTTGCACCTCCCCAAAGAGACCCTTGAAGCTCTCTCCCGGTCTGACCCTACCTGAACCCTCCTAACCTCCACAGGTACCATTAGTTGGGAATTTAGGAAAAGATCACCTTTGTTAATTTCTTTGCCCTTCCCTATTTGTTTCTACCTGAAGTTTACCTTCTTCTCCCCAGCATGAGATTTTCACTTGGCCTCTTCTCCACCCAAAGACGTAACTCATGTAAGCACTCAGAAATGTTAAAAACCAGCATGAAGATCAGTATTATCTCAGCTAAGGAAAGCAAATTCACATTTCTCAAGAAGCAAGTCTCCTAAATCTCTCCTGCCGTTTTGAAAATTACCCCCTTTATTTTAATTAAGCCAGTGTTACCTGTAATGATGTTTACAGTGTGTACATTTTCCTATATCATCCCCCCAGCAAACTCCATCTCTGTACTTCTTTCAGTGGCTGATTGGACATTTTGAGGCAGAATTTTAGAAATTTTTATCCCTAACTCAAGAAATTAAAGCATACTGATCAGGCCTTGAAATATTCACAGAATCTGCTTTCTACAAAGACAAATCACTCCCCTTTTTTGCTGCTTGCAAAGCATATTCATGAAACAAAATTGGTTGGGGTGAGGGCAGCAGAATTCCTTTGCTTTCAACATTTTTTCTCCTTGTCTGCAGCAAAAAACAGGTTTAACGTACTGAAAAGCCTGTTAAAAGTTTTCAGCAGAAAAAAATACAAATGCGACTATATCCTGTAAAGCTAATAGAACTCATCTGATCCAGGTTTGAGTTACAAATATACACTCATTTACTGGTAAAAAGAGGTACAGGTTTTGTTCCTAGAATCTCTTGGAAAACAACCATCTTCCAAAAAGTCTCCATCAAATACTACAAATATGTAAAGAGTACTACCCTGGCATTTTTATTAAAAGTTTTCTTGTCAAATTGGAGCCATGAAAATCTGATTTACTGCCAACTTTTTTTTTGAAAAATCAACCCAGTCATGTTTTTCTTGGCAATGGGAAGTAAGCTTGAGTCAAAGTAAGATTTGTTTTAGCATTTTTTCATGTTTTCTGAATACATTTCATATATATTTATGTCTGCCTCTGTTTCTACTGCATGAAAATGCTGGTCTCACCCAGCTGGTGGAACTTGCTTGGCTGCACACAGGAGCAGTGATTGAAATCCAAAATGAAAATCTGAGTTTACTTTTCTGTGCTCTTTGCCACATTCACAACTGCATCTGAAGTGTATTTAAAGAATTGACTGCTTATGATAAAATTAAACTTCCACAGTAGTTTTAAAAACACTTAGGGTTCTTTTCCTAAGGGCAGGTTGCTCAAAATTCCACAGTGCCTTGGAAAATGTTTAGTTTTAGGGATTTCAAGCTGCTCAATCTGGAACCTCAGAGTCCAGCGTGGCATTCTGATAAATCAGAGCAGAAAATGGAATTTAATAAAGCAATGAACTTTCCAGATTTTTGAAAACTTGATGTGTGGGAGGTTCATAACCCACCCAACAGATGACAGGGATGCTCTGCTGCAAGATGTCGAGTGTGACAGCCTGGCCAGGAGCTGAGGATTCTAAAAAGTAAGGATTTGAACTGATTTGTAGAACCACAGAGTGGTTTGGGTTGAGGGGAACTTAAATCCCACCCAGTCTCACCCCAACCTGCCTTGGACACTGCCAGGGATCCAGGGTCTGCCCACCCTCCCAGGGAACAATTCCTGCCCAAGATCCCATTCAGCCCTGCCCTCTGGCACTGGGAAGCCATTCCCTGTGTCCTGTCCCTCCATCCCTTGTCCCCAGACCCTCTCCAGATCTTCCCCTTTAGGCCCTGGCTCTGAGTTGTCCCCGGAGCCTTCTCTTCTCCAGATGAACTCTCTCATCCCTGGAATGTGGTGTGCAGGTAGCACAGGGACACTGCCTTGTTCCTCCCCATCACATTCCTTTTGGAAGATGTCTTAAAGCACAAAAGAAAGGGGTGCTCCAACAAGGAGCACCCCAATGGTTTGACATGAGAAGAAAAGTAAAAAATACCTTTTCTCTGGTTAATTTGGGCTGCAATGGCTGTAGTTCTCTTAGTTCTGACTTCTCTCTAAACGCAGAAGACACGACACCAGCCCTTTGCTCTGAAATGCTCTTATTCATCAGGAAGCTGGAGAGAAACCCAGGCAGAGGCAGAACTCATGGATCTGTCCTCAGCAGCTCCCGCTCTGCCAAGTGCCGAGCTGGCAGTGCCCATGTGTGTCCCTGCCCACGTCCAACTGCTCCTCACTCTGTTCTGGCCAGGCTCCCACTCCCTCAGCCCTGCTGGGAATACAGACCACGGAGTGCTCCAGAACCTGCTCCCATCACAGCCAAATGGGTGGAAGGGATGGGTTCGTTTGGCAAGAAACCCCATGAGCTCTGCAGCTGTGGGGTTTCTACAGGTGGGAATGCAGGGACAGTCGTGAGGAGCTGCATGTTGCCCTTCTCTGCACAGACAGGGAGAAACTGGGAGCAGCCTTTCCACTCTGGAAAGATGGAGTACCTACTCCCCAATGTGCATTTCAAACCTCAGTCCTCAGGGGAATTTAGGGTTCAATCAGATCCACATTCCTGCAGTTACAAACTGACAATGAGAGGCACCAAATGCAAAACCCACACAGGACAGGAAAGAATATGGGATTTATCTGTGCAAACATGGAGCTGCAGCTGCTCCTGGACCACACACACAGCGCTGTGGTTTCAGCCACAGCCTGGGCTCAGCCAGAGCATGGATGTTCCCAGACACAATCCCTCCCTTACACTCTGGCTGTTCCCACAGCTCAGGAGGAGTATTTAAAGAGGACTGACATGAACTTGTACAATGTAATTACACCGTACTTTTTAAACAAAGGGATGCTCTTCCACATTTTTCATACTCATCCCTGTCCTCCTGAATTCTCCCTCCTACTCTCCAACTTAATAAGGCTCAGGAATGTCTGAACAGCATATTGAGGTGTAAAGGCTCCCACAGTCTTTCATCCCCCAGTCTGTGTAATATTTTCTGTGTAATATTTATGTAAGCCCATTATAGGCTGTGTTTGGCTTGGTTAATATTTTTCCCACTTACATGGAACTATTCAAGGAAACCTTCAGCAATGTATAGATTTATGTCTCCAGACACAGGCATTCCCAGCTATCCACTGATAAACAAAACTAAAGACAAAATCAGAAACTCATGGCCTTTAATGCTCAAGAGAACACGCACAACTGCAAGAACTTTGGCACCTGAAAGCAAGGGGGTATCTACAAGGCCATTCCTGTTTAGGATCAGGCAAAAGAAGTGACTGTATGGGTATGAATTCCCACAAATCTTTCCAGAGCTGTACCTTAAATTACCTACAGGGCTATCACTGGTGGTGTCACCAGGGTTCAGTACTAGTGGAGCCAGGATTTTTTAAATTGTTCCTTAATGGTTATGTGGAGGAAGAGTCTCAGGAAGCAGCACAGCGGGGACCTGCTGGAGCAGCTCTGTGGGGACAACCTGTGTGTCCT
The DNA here is from genome assembly GCA_910950805.1 of Acrocephalus scirpaceus scirpaceus. Classification (NCBI taxonomy): domain Eukaryota; kingdom Metazoa; phylum Chordata; class Aves; order Passeriformes; family Sylviidae; genus Acrocephalus; species Acrocephalus scirpaceus. The sequence continues at coordinate 31,327,426 of OU383781.1, forward strand.
GGGGGACACCGAGCTGTCCCTGAGGCAGCAGCAGAGTGTCCTGGGGGACACCGAGCTGTCCCTGAGGCAGCAGCAGAGTGTCCTGGGGCCCAGGAGGCCGATGGGATCCTGGGGGCAGCAGGAGCAGCATTGGCAGCAGGGCAGGGAGGGCTCCTGGCCCTGTGGGCAGCCCTGCAGGCACCTCTGCAGTGCTGTGTGCAGCTCTGGCTCCTCAGCACAGCAGGGCCAGGGAGCTCCTGGAGCGGGGCCAGCGGAGGCTGCGCGGCTGAGGAAGGGCCTGGAGCATCTGGGTGCCCAGGAAAGGCTGAGGGAGCTGGGGCTGTTCAGCCTGGAGAGGAGCCCCAGCTGAGAGGGGCCCTGAGCCCTGGGGGTCCCTGTGTGCAGAGAGGGCTCCCAGCAGGGCCCAGGCTCTGCTGCGGGGGCCCAGCAATGGCCCCAGAGCCACGGGCAGGGCCTGAGCCCAGCAATTCCCCCTGCCCAGGAGGCACAACTTCTGCCCTGGGCAGGGCCCAGCCCTGAGCACATTGTGCACAGAGCCTGGGGGAGCTCCTCCCTGGGGCTGCTGCAGAGCTGTGTGCACACAATCCCGTGTCAGCTGCCTGCTGGTTTAGACATTGGGGCTTCAATTCGTACCCACACCAGGTCTGTTTTGCATTTCAGCACTTGCAGCATTATTCAACAGCATGATACAAGCATAATAATTTTAGTCTTTAAATTTGAATAACTTCCTTAGGAAAAATTGACGTCTATTTCTAGGGCTTCTGGTTGTGAGATAATAGAAAAAGTCAATTTTAATTTTTACTAAGTTCCAAAATTCCATTAAAACCGAGAGATATTTTGAGGAGTTTGTACACTGTGTCACACAGAATGAAATCCTACGACCTTAGTGGTATTTTACAACTTGGCAATCTTGCTGCTGGGGGTTCTCAGACACTGCTAAAACCTGCTTGAACTTATTTGGTCTTAATCCAATTTGATCCCAAGTGTGGAAAAGTTCAGGACTATTTCTGTGTCTCCTGCAGCCACAGGTCCCTTTAGGCCTGCACTTTGAGATCCCAGATTTTGTGTTTCTCTCCTTAACTCACAATGACAAAGGGGACCTGTGGGATTTCCAGCCCTTGTGAACCAGCCAATCCAGCAAACCTTTTAAGTATGCAAAGAAATTTCAGCCATTTCCTGACATTCCTGCAAATGAGATCTGAATTGGAGCTGTAGCATTAATACATAATACTCACATTAAAGCTTAGCAAAGCAGGAGTTGTTCAGATTCATATTCCAGTGAGACAAACTAATGTCAGATGCAGAGGTGGTCTTGAAGGTGTCATTGAGGTTTAATTTTAGATTTTTCCCTGCAGACCATAAGTTGGGGTTCAATGTGTTTTCCTCAACATTATTAGAGAATATCCAGCTTAAAAAACTCCCATGTTTCTTATCAAAGGAGTCATTTGAATTGAAAAATCTTAAGGAAAGCTCTTCTTGCCCCCTTTCCATTTTTGCAATTATTATATACATATTAATTGGAGCGAACTCTTTAGGAAATGGTTCACATAAGCAGCTTTTAGCTGATGAATTATCCCTGTCATTTAAAAACATTTACATGGCTTGTTTATGTTACTTTGTTAATTTTATTGTAATTTAGTATTAATTAACAGCCCTGTCTTTATAAGGTGTTTAATCAGTTACAACTCTTAATTATACCACAGCATTGCTTAATAAAACAACACACTATTTGGGATTAAGTTAAATTGGTTAAATTAATCTGTTATCCTCTTTTGTGGGTAATTTATTGCACTATAAAAGCAAGTCATGAAATTATTTTCATGGCAAGTAGCCTAAAAATAATTCTTTTTTACCCTAACTATAGAGAAAAATTGTTCCTAATTTCAGTGTTTTCTACAGACCAGCACAAGGCTCAGAACTGTCTCAGAAGTTGCAGTCACAGAAATTTGGTGCTGGAGCAGCCTGGTTTGGGAAGCGATGCTGGAGCAGGGGATCAGCACCCTCAGCTCCAGGGGACCTCCCCAGCCAAGGAGCTGCCTCTGAGAGCAGCCAAAATCTTCTGCCAGATCCTGAGGTCCTGCCTTGGTCTGCTGAGGTCACGGGAAAGCTTTTCCTGCATGGAGCTGCCAAACTGCATCTAACACACCTAAGCTTTTCCTCAGAATCCCAGAGTGGTTTGGGTTGGAAGGGACCTTAAAGCTCACCCAGTGCCACCCCTGCCATGGGCAGGGACACCTTCCACTGTCCCAGGCTGCTCCAAGCCCCAAAGTCCAGCCTGGCCTTGGACACTGCCAGGGATCCAGGGGCAGCCACAGCTGCTCTGGGCACCCTGTGCCAGGGCCTGCCCACCTTCCCAGGGAACAATTCCTGCCCAATAGCCCATCTAAACCTACTTTTTTCAGCTTAAAGCGATTCCCCTGTGTCCCGTCCCTTCACCCCTTATCCTGAGCTCTCCTGGAGCCCCTTTAGGCACTGGAAGGGGCTCCAAGGTCTCCCCATCTCCTCATGCTCCAAAGCAGTGAGCCCTGAGCACCTGCCCATGCCACTGGACAGAATCCATTGAAATCTGCTCCTGGATAATTTCATTGCAAATGTGCCAACCCTGCTCCCTGTGTTAGGAGAAAGAATTCACAGATTACCCGTAAACTCTTTTCTCCTGCTTTGGAGCTTCTGTTTGACCACAAGTCCCAGGCCTTGGCTGCACCTCTCAGGCTGAACACCCCAAATCCAGCCCATGACTCCTTGCCTGATGCCACTCACCCAGTGACCCCTCCTGAAGCCTCTTTCAGACCTATTTAGTTATGTACAGCCATTTCTTCTTCATTTGCCATTGCCAAGCACTCACGGTGACTAACATAAATCTTAATTATTTCAGATCATTTCTTCCTGTGTCAACATCATTTAGAATCGTAAGTCTGTCCTTGTTGAAATGCCTCCAGACCCTTCTGAAGCTGTTCTGTCTGCGACTTTCCAGTTCTAATCCATGATCTCGCACAATTCAGTGAAGAAAAATAAAAATTAAACATGACAATTATGGCTTAATATTTGTCACAAGCTCGGGACAAGCTTGAAAACACCTTGTTGTGTGGCAACAGGCATAGAAGACAGTGGGCTGACACTCAGCCATGACCACGTTTCTGGAGACTTATCCCACATTATAATCTTGAATATTTTATATATATTTTATATGTAATTCTGAATTTTTAAATGAAACTACTGAGTTGGAAAAAAAAAATTACAAATCAACTAAACCAGTGATTTATGCAATAGAATTATCTTGTCAGTCTTCTGGGACCTCTCCTGCACTCAGGTAGGTCACAGGTAACAGTTCAGACTGTTCTGGTCACTTCTGAAGATGCTTCAGGGTGAACTTCTTGGGTCTGGTGACTTGAATAACAATCATCTCTTAATTATTTTTCCAACTTTATCTATTCCTCCTTGGACCCTTGCATTATCTCCTGAAATTAGTGGAGAAACTCTAGTTGTATTTCCAATGCTCCTCATGCTAAGGGAAGCACTTAATAAAATATTTATAAACTGTACTATTCAACAGTTCATCCTTCGGAAAAGCAGTGCCATGCATTTTACACTTACCTGGGAGCAAAACTAAACTTCAAAAATGCCTTAAGATAATTATTTTACTAAACAGAGTGGGGAAACAGTCACACTCCAAAGCCCCAAAGGCTGCTTCATCTGACTCTGATTGTTTTATGATAAATGATAAATTATAAATTAGTGTGTTCCAGCAGACTGAGAGACGGTGCAAAAATGCCACAGTTTTTGGAGGAAAGAGGAACTGTTGAGCTCTAAAGGCTCACAGAAGGATTTTGAGGTGCCTGAGCTGATAAGGCTTCTCAGCAGATCTTCCACATTTAAGAGGTGATGGGGTGATACCTTGGTGCTGATCCTCATTCCAGAATTTTCCCTCTCCAGCAGGTGTTTGCAGAGATAAAGTTTTATGCCTCAATGGAAGCACCTCCGTACAATTTGTCTCTTTACTCGCTATGTGCTCGTGCAGTTCCCAGGGCTTTACTGCAGCGATGCCTTAAGAGAATCAACACACAAATTCTTGAAAGCAAAAACCTTTTCAGAGCCTTTTTGTTGTTGTTGATCACTCACCAAAAGCAAGGTTGAGACTGGCTTTAACTGGAGGCCTCTAAGCTGCAACCTCTCACATCTCCAATTTCAGTGAGTTTTATACTTAAGGCTTTACAGAGCTGACTTTTTCCCCAGGATTCTTCCTCCTCTTAAACCTATTGGTTTGGGGGTTTATAATGTTTTCTGTAGAATGAACAATTAATGAAGTTTTGCTTCAAAAGCAATAAGCATTCTGTCTTGTAGCAGAAATGTGCTGGCCCTGCTGGGGGACCTCAAGGGCTGTGCCCAGTGCTGGACACAGAGAGCCCTGGAGGGGCTGGAGCGTGTCCAGGGCAGGGAAGGGAGCTGGGGAAGGGGCTGGAGCCCCAGCAGCGGCTGAGGGAGCTGGGAAAGGGGCTCAGCCTGGAGCAGAGGAGGCTCAGGGGGGACCTTGTGGCTCTGCACAAGTCCCTGCCAGGAGGGGACAGCCGGGGGGGTCGGGCTCTGCTGCCAGGGACACAGGGACAGGCCAAGGGGAAAGGGCCTCAGGCTGTGCCAGGGGAGGCTCAGGTTGGAGAGCAGCAGGAATTTCTGCATGGAAAGGGTGCTCAGGCCTTGGCAGGGGCTGCCCAGGGAGGTTTGCAGTGCCCATGGCTGGAGGTGTGCAAGGAAGGGCTGGAGGTGGCACTCAGAGCTCTGGGCTTGGGACAGGGTGGGCATGGGGCACAGCTGGGACTCCCTGGGCTGAGAGGGATTTTCCAGCCTAAATAATTCGGTGAGAGAGCAAGAAGAACACCAAGGCTACCAAAGGACACCAAGGCATGTAATTATATCAAATTGGCACCACAGTGCACTGGGGTTCTCCCTCAGGAAAGAAAGTCTAAGCTTCATGTGTGCCTTTTTGGGGTAAATCTCCATCCATGGCCTTAAAAACAACCTTTAATTTCCTGGCTGGTCTCTCACATGCCAGAGGTAAAATGCCCCTTCTGGGGAACAGGAAGGTGTCAGCCAGGGCGCTTTGTGGCTGCTGATGGAGAGGAAGGAACACAGCTGGGCTCTGGGCTGGGTTCCTCTGCTTTTGAAGCATGGTAGGAGGAGGAGGAGGAATGCCTAATGCTGCAGAACAGCAAAGGCAGCAGAATGGAATCTGAGAGACCTCCCTGGTGACACTCAGTGGTGTGGAAAAAAGCTCCCCATGTGAGCCAGGCAAACACACCCCAGTGAGAAAAACAAGCTCCTCAAATAAAGCTCCACCAAGCAGTTTCATGTGCTCAGGGGACACATACACACGTGGATTTGGAGCTCAGCTGTGAGCTCACAGACATCCTCAAGCACAGACCCACCATTACAAACCCTCAGCATCAGAGCAAACCCTTTAATTGCCCATTCTCAAAGTTCACTGTTCACAAACTGGTGTGATATTTTAACTAAGGATTAAATAGTGAGGCTGCTGCAAGCAAATCTTTCCTCTCCCTGGGAACTTTATTTCTACAGCAGGTAAGGCTCAGCCAAGACTGAGCTGCCATCCTCTCATCCATATTTACTGTACAGAACAATGTTAGAACACTTCCACATCCCTGGAAGTGTCCAAGGCCGGGATGGATGAGGCTTGGAACAATCTGCTTTAGCAGCAGATGTCCCTGCCCATGGAATGGGATGGGCTTTAAGGCCCCTCACAACCCAAACCAGCCTGGGATCCTGTGATTCTACATTTGCACCGTTGTCCTCACCTGGTAGTTGTGAAATGTTTCAGTGCTTTCCTGGTGGTTATATAGCATTTAAAGGTTACAAAGAGAATAGCCTGGGCATTAAGGGATTTTTTTTCTTCTGTTACTCTTCTAATATTCCCCTTATATTAGAATATATATATATATTCCCTGCAGTTATAAAGGTTTGATTTGATGAGCCCCCCAGGACTCTCCATCCTGTGCTGTGCCCAAATCCCACAGCTCTGTGAACTGGGTGCAAAGAGCTTCCACACCTTTCTCAGCATGGCCTCAAAAGTCCTAAACGAAGTGCTTTAAAGGCTGGGAGATGAAAAGAGAAGCAAGGAAATCCAAGAAGGGAGTGAAGAGAAATACATGACATATGAAGAGCACAGCAGAGGCTGGGGAGGAAGGCACCACACAGTAAAGAATAACCTGACACTACCCTCACATGTGGCCACCCAGTGCTGGATCACTCATCTCCATCATGGCAATCATTTAGGAACATTTTAGGACTTGCCATCATCACCAACAGCTATTTAAATTTGGGATGTACAGCATAGAATTGTACCTCTCCTGTCCCTTTTTTAGTACAAAATTAGTCATTTTTTTGCTGTGACAATTCGCTGGTGAAGGTAAATCTTAAAAAATGAGCTTGCAAGTGTTTTGAGCTTCAAAGCTCTGTCTCTGAAAAAGCCTGATGATGGTTGTGCATTTCATCACGTCACGGCTGCATATCACCGGAAAAATAAAAGTCACAGCTCAAGGAAGATAACAGGGTAATGTCTGGAAGGGCTCCTGGCTGTCAGGAGGAGCCCTCACAACTGAAAGGCAAGAGAAAATCTTTCCCTAATCTTTCCTTTCTGAAATTGCATCGTTGTGCTGAAGTACTCAGAGCTATCACAGGAGCACGGCCACCCACTCACCCGGATGCACACAACAGGAGGCTCTGGCAAGGCAGGGAAAGCAGCGCTTTGTTTCAAGGAGAAATCCCAGAAAACCAGATCCAAACAGCCCTGAGGCATCCTTACACCAAAGAAAAAGGGGGAAGAGTCTGGGAAATGCCCCTGTGAGCATGGAAATGGCTCTGTGAGTTCCAAAGTCATCGCTGCTGCCACAGCCCCTGGCCTGGAGCTTCCTTCCCTGGCTAAGGGAAGGGATCCGGTGGGAAATCCTGCCCCACCCTCATGTCCAGCAGTGCCAGGCTCCAGGGGGTGGCAGCTTCCATGGAGCTGCAGCCCCAGGCAAGGGCTCTCTCAGGGAATCCCAGGGGAAAGGCTAAAAATTGAACTTCTCACAGATATTTTTGCTCTGCTTGCCTGATAACAACAGCTAAAAGGCAGTTCAGACTAGCATCCTCTTTTGCAACTTCTAAGTGGAATTCACTTGTATTTTCCCTCTTCTCCCCATTTCCAACAGATCCTTGTGCCTGCAAAGTATCCATCGGAGCTGCCATCTGGCTAAAAATAAAAGAATTCTGCTACTGGCAAAAAATAAATAAGAATTAAAAATGTCATACTCCTCAAACACACCAACTCCACTCAAAGAAGGTTTTTATTTGTCCATTTGGGTTTAAACACAGATGCTAAAGAAGGTGACATCTCAGAGATTTCTGCCCGGGACAGAGCTCCTGGCAGCATCAGAGGAGCCCCAACATCCAACACGCAGTGTTTAGATAAAGAGGGAATTGATCTTGTTCTATTAACTTTGAAAGTGCCTCTGTAGCACCCCGAGAGCCTTTCAGGCAGATTTTTGCAGGCTGTCCTGGCTTTGCTTTGATTGCTGTTGTAGCTCGGATATACAGCTTTAGTGTGAGGGGATTATCTGTTATCGCACCCTTTGGGAGCACCTCCTGCTGAGACAAAGTCTTTACTTAATCTCCTAAATTTCACATAACTAACAAAAGTACAGCACATCCAGCATCACATTTCGTTCTCCTAATGTCCCTCAGGACCTTGGTGGGGGGCTAAACAATCCCTAAATGGTATTTAACATCACTAGATCTGGTTCTTAATTCACTGATAAACTGAAATTCGATGGCATTTTTGGGTTCCCAATCACGATTGCTTCGTGTCACACTGCTCATTAATGCTTTTTCTACTGCATTTTATGGGAAGGAACAGAGTTGGAAGGATTTAAATCTTAGCCCTGAAAATAAAACAAAGAATCATTCTGTGCTCCAGGATCAATTGATTCTGGTGTTGTCCACAAAGAATACCCTTGGCATCAACAGAACCATTTAATCCCTCACTGTCATGCGCTCCATTCTCTCCTGGCTCAGACAAATCTCCACCACTTTATCCCAGGAGAGTGAATATCCTGCTGCTAGTGAAAGGCCGGGAGTCTGTGTTTGAACAAGCATCACACAAAGCAGAGCTCTTTAGAAAAGGAGGGTTTATGAGGGGCTCCGTGACCCCTCCTCAGGCTGGGGACACCTTCAAAGCCCAGGGCACAGAGCAGAAGTCAGGACATTGCTCATCCTGAGCTGCTGGCAACTTTTGGGCATTGATCTTCACAGAGGCAGCAAATCCAGAGGGAACAGCAAGGTCCCGGGCCCACCAGTGGGATGTGGATTTTGGGGACATGTTTCTGCAGCCAAATGCTGCCATCAAGGGTTTTAATATAATTTAAAGGCAAGGAGAATGGGAGATTGAAAGGTTGTAACATTGCATAATAAATTAGAAAGATGCTAAGTAAGTCAATAAAAGTAAAAGCAACCCAAACTCCTCTTCCATCAGTTCACTTGCTTGTGGATTTCCATCTGTATGCCAAGAGGGAAGGATAGGGAATATCCTTCCCTGTCCATATTCCCTGACTAAAGAATGTGCTGCAATGCAGGAATGCGAAGTAGAGAATTAGAGAGGAGGAGCGAAACCAGTATTGTATAATGTCATATCTGTACTATCATCTTCATGTGAACACATCCAACATCCCCAGGAACAGCTGAGGGAGCTAGGAAAGGGGCTCAGCCTGGAGCAAAGGAGGCTCAGGGGGGACCTTGTGGCTCTGCACAAGTCCCTGTCAGGAGGGGACAGCCGGGGGGGGTCAGGCTCTGCTGCCAGGGACACAGGGACAGGCCAAGGGGAAAGGGCCTCAGGCTGTGCCAGGGGAGGCTCAGGTTGGAGAGCAGCAAGAATTTCTGCATGGAAAGGGTGCTCAGGCCTTGGCAGGGGCTGCCGTGGGCAATGGTGGAGTTCCCATCCCTGGAAGTGTTCAAAAGCCATGTGGATGTGGCACTTGGGGACATGGTTTAGGGGTGATGCTGGGTTTATGTTTGAGTTTTATGACCTTAGAGGACTCTTCTAACCTTAAGGGTTCTGTGATTCTGTGTATTAGCTGGCCAAAAAATACAGGATTCAATTGGTTCAACAAAAGCAAAGGCAGCGTCCCAGCTCTCCTATCTATCCACAAAATGCACACACCCAGCCTGAAGGGGTTTGTTCCTGAAGGAACAAACACAGCAATTCTTACACACACAGCAGGCAAAACTCCCACCCACAAAAACTCATGAAAAGAAGGCAGGAAAAGACCAAGTGCCTGCATAAAAATCCTGTCCTTCTGTACAAAATCTTCTCCAGACACATTCACCTCTCAGTTTCCTTTTGCTGTCATTTCCAGGGGTTCAAGAGACCAAGGAACTGTCTCTTGCCAAGCCAGAAGAACTGAAAACCACTCGGGGTGCTGCTGACGGCTGAACGAGCATCTTGCCACGTCTGCAGAGAGTCTGAAGATCAGACAGACAGCAGAGTGTCACCCAGAGGGCACCACAGGAAGGAGGAACCACAGCTGGAGCGTGCCTGGAGGTCCTGACAGCAGGATGTGCTGCAGGGTGTGGAGCTCTTGCATCCCCACCAAGCAGAAGAGCCAGTTTTTTCCACTCAGTCTCCATCCCTGCCCATTCCAGAGGTGCCTTGTGGCACAGGGTGTGCTGTCCTCACCTCTGAGCAGGCTGGGGGGAGAGAACCAAGCCTCAAACACCCAGCCAGGAGGGGATCCACAGAAACACACTTGGGTCTGCTCACGCAGCATTTCAGACTAGTGAGGAAGAGAAAAATTGGGGAAATTATCTGTTCATAATTGTAATATCCATTACAAGACAGGGATTCTAATTACTGTGTTTTTCTGCTTCTTTGCTTGTGCTCTACAGAGCATATTGTACAAAGGAAATGGGTTTGTTTCTAGGCAGTTTTTTTGCTCCTTTTCCATTTGCCTGGCAAGCAGGGAAGCAACACAAAGCACTTGGCATCAGAGGTCTGGTGTGCACCTATCCCCACGCCAGAGGGACAGATGGAGGCACCCAGCCAGACCACAATGCTGCTGTACCACTCCTGGGATACTTTCCTTGAGGATTCAGAATCCCAGAATGATTCCTAATACCTGGATGAATCTTGGAAGTGTCACAATTTTGCTGGGTATCCAATCTGAGTGTCAAATTCTTGGATCTTCCCTTAAGAGAATGCTAAAAATTAATTTTTTTCCCTGTTAACCAGGGGAAGAAACAACTTTTCCCATTCACTCTGGTGAGCAACATGTAAATGAGAAAGTTTTGAAGTTCTTGCTGTTGCCAACAACATCCTCAAAGTACAAATGTTTTTGTAGAGGTGCTTACATTTCATCCCTAGGAAGATAAACCTGCCTCAGTCTATGGCATATGACAAAAAAAGGTCCCCAAGAAGCCTCTAGATAGATTTTCCCAGCCTTTTTGCCCATTCATTATAGAACTATAGGATCACTGAGGCTGGAAAATCCCTCCCAGCCCATGCAGTCCCAGCTGTGCCCCATGCCCACCTTGTCCCCAGCCCAGAGCACTGAGTGCCCCCTCCAGCCCTTCGTTGGACACCTCCAGGGATGGGGATTCCTTTACAGGATTTGTGATTACCTTCATTGTTAATATGCCTGAAACTTTCTAAATAAAACTCCATTTATTTTATAGCTAAGTAATAAAGGCAGGAAGCCATCCAGGAAAGGAAATGGCAAGTCCCAGTGGATAAAGGGATGAACAAAAGCAATTTTAACAAGAAAACTATATGAGAAAATTTGAAATTTTTCAAATTCAAGAGTAAAGCCTGTGAAAGGTGGAGCACTTGAGGAAAGGCTGGGAAAATTGGGATTCTTTGCCTGGAGAGGAGAAGCTTCAGGGTGACCCAGTTGTGACCTTCCAGTATGTGAGGGGCTGACAAGAAAAATGGAGAGAGACTCTTTACAAGGACCTGGGGTGCCAGGACACAGGGAAGCCAGAGGGCAGGGCTGGATGGGATCTTGGGCAGGAATTGTTCCCTGGGAGGGTGGGCAGGCCCTGGCACAGGGTGTCCAGAGCAGCTGGGGCTGCCCCTGGATCCCTGGCAGTGTCCAAGGCCAGGCTGGACTTTGGGGCTTGGAGCAGCCTGGGACACTGGAAGGTGTCCCTGTCCATGGCAAGGGTGGCACTGGATGGGCTTTAAGGTCCCTTCCAACCCAAACCATTCTGGGATTCCCTGACAAACCAAGGCAACATCAGCTCAGAGGAGGAATTCCAAGGCTGCAGTTCCTCTTTCTTGTCTCTGGCTATATCTGGAGTCAGAAGATGTTCAGAATATTTTTTTTTTCCAATGTAGCAATTAGATGTTCATCAAAGCATATTCCCATCCTAATTTGATTCCTTTCATGCATCCCCCTTTAACTGATCCCATTTGTGTGCAGCAGGATTTCTCTGCCATCCATGAGAAGTGTAATTTCTTCTCATGCCACACTGGGGGAAACTGTTTTTTGACCCAGCTGTTGGTATCCTATTACCTTCCAATGAATCCTTTACTGCTGCCAAACATCGTGCTATTACTACTTAAAAGTTAAATATTATCTGTAAAATATATCTACAAATTTATAGCCAGTAGTTTATGTGCAGCATATAATACACGGAATTTTTTCGTATTTCTCCCCTGAAAACCAGACTCTCTGATCCCATCCCTCCCTAAATTAAATGATGGAGTTCCATGACCCTTGTGCAGACCTCTTCCCTCAAAATGAAGAAAACAAGCAGTGAAATCAAATGCAGAGAAAAATATTTCATCAACTGAATCACAAAGTCCCCCCAGAAAAAAAAGAAACTAGACATTGGTAACATAAATGTGGAATTTCACATTGGTAAAGCCTTGGAACAGTCTCTGCAGGACAAAGAGGAAGAGAACATTAAAATTCACAACTTTGCCAGCTCCACACCCTCCACCTGCCTCAGCCATAAGGAAAAAATGAAGAATACCCCAATATCCAGAAGATCTGGTTCAATCCCAAAGGAAATTGTTAAAAAATTCAGAATTTAAATGGCCAGTCTTAACTTTATTTTTCATTACCTTCCAACAGCATTACCCAATGAACAAACCCACTGATTTCAGCAGGTTGAGGGGTGATGATTTAAAGACTTTTGACTATAGTGGAAAAAAATATTTCTTTGACTGAAGCCACAATAAGTAGAAAAGCCAAAAAAAAAAAGGAACAATTTTCCTCTCAAGTGTCTCTTTTCCCAAATCACAGGTGACTGTAACTCTTTGCTCCTGGCAAGGAATAATCAATTTTAAAGCTACTGAGGTTTTGTAATAGCATTAATTTCTGTGGACATTTGAGTGCCATAAAATTTTAATTAAAAAAATCAAAATGGCTTTAGAGTCTGGATGATTTTGGTGTTTCCATTCTTGAGACCACAGTTAAATATATTTGTTTCCTTCAATAAAGGACACATTTTCTTGATGGTTTTGAAATGCTCTCCAGGATTTCAGTTTCACCCTTAGCCCCTGCAGCCTCTCAGCTGAATTATGTTATTTGCTATATCATAGAATTATGTGGTATTATTATTATTTTATATTATATGAAAAAATATACTATTCTTCTCTCTGTTTGAAGCTGAATATTCAGCTACAGATTTACTAAGCCAAAATGGTCTCGACATAAAAGAACTTAAAATTCCTTCCACATCTCAAATAGAGCAAAATAACATTGCATGATTTTTTTCCCCTTTTAAGTCATCATGTAGTGAAATCGGAACCCGAGCAGACAGCAGGGATCTCACACCATTTGTTCTGCTCCAAATGAATGCATTATAGACAGGGAGTCATTCTGGCTGCCTCTCCTCACTAATTCTGAGGGAAAAATACTCATTTTATTTGTCAGAGACACAGAACTCTCATTGCCCACGTGCCAGAGAAAGCAATCTTACAAAAGGCCTGTAACTGATGGAGAAGGAAGGTGCACACTGGTTTTCAAATGCCCAAAAACCACCTGAGCTGTGTGTGGTTGCACAAATTCCGCTGCAAATTCCAGGGTTCTCCCAGGACAACAATTTGATCCCCATTCCATCCATCTGCAGGCTGCCAGAATGGGCAGTTTGAAATCACGCTAATTAAAAGTTTTAATTAAACCATGGGAAACACAAGCACGGTAAATGTGCTGATATTCCGAGCTGGAAGCAGAGATGGGTTTATCCATGGAACGCTGCAAGGTGTGATGGCATATTATGATTATTAAAGCTTACAAATCAGTTACAAAACCATTGCTGACAATAATTACGAGCCTAAAACAAACAACTCAATTCATTCTCATATCATGAGAGCTCTTCTATTAATCTGTTTCTTATCAAGAAGTTCTTTATTGGAAGAGGCTGCACTAAGAAAATCACGCTCAAAAAATCCAAACCCACTTTTTTTTTTTTTAAAACACAACCCTCAAATGAGTGAAAACCCCTTGAATAAAACTTAGGTATTTTCTCCTCTGCATAACAATAATGTTCTGTAGAGCACATGAAATTATGAGAAAACTTCAGAATGCCTACAACAAGGAGAAAAACTAAACAAGTGATAGACCACTGATGTCATCAGAATACCAAGGGCTAGGGGAACAAATCCCAGCTGCCCACAAGGAATGGTGTGGGAATCACTGAAGAAAAATGGGGAGGCTCCAAAAAATATGACTGTTACAAGTGTCTTTCCTGGTCAAAAATAATGTTACTGAACTGTTCCCTCTCAGCTCCTGCATTCCTTTGATTATGGACACATTCAAGTATCCCAATCCAACATGCTCCCATGAATTTTCCTTGTGTCTCCTCCATGTCTGATCCTGTTCCACCCCTCTGAAGACCAATGAGAGCAAAGCAAATTCCTGCTCTCGCAGAAGCCCTGGCTTTGGCTGGGACTGAGTTATTTTTCCTCCCAGGAGCTTGGGGGATTTAGGATGAGAATCCCTTTGCTAAGGCACTGATGCTGTGGTTGGTGCTGGGTCATGCTTACCTCAGGTCAAGGACTCTCAATTTTCCATGCTCTGCCATCCAAACCCAGCAGGAAGGAATCAGGACAACAACTCACCCTTACAAACTCTCTACGTGAATCCCTCCTGAGACCATTCCAACTTGTGGCATTCCAACTTCTCCATGCACCCCACACCACAGGATTCTCTATTTATCTCAGCTCTCCAAATTCTCCAGGTTCCCTCCTCAAGACAGGCCTGTATTTCCTCAGTCTTTCCCTAAAACTACTTTAGAACCTCCCAAAGATTGTGCAGAATTCAGGGTTTGCTTTTTAAACTCAGCACTCCCACCCCTCACCTCCTTGCTTTGGATATTTGTTGCTGATTACCCAGCACTGAACATTTTCCATATTTCATCCAATGATGAGCCAAATTGAAATGCAGAGTCCATCGCATCTGAATATTGTATTGTTCATCAAGTGGAGATGGAGAGGAAACCTCCCCTCACCAAAATCTTCACAGTGACAGAAAAACGAGCCTGTGTCAAATTACAACTGAAATTACATCCCTACATAAACAGCAGGAGTAGTGAAATGGGAAAAACTGCCATGCAAATTATCCTAGCTGGCAAGATGTGTTCTTTAGAAAGGTCTAACAGAGAAATACTGGGAATCTGGGGAAGAAAAACCCTAACACCAGAACCCCAAACTATACTACAGCAGCGTGAGCTTGATGACACCTACCAGCCTTCTACTATGCCAAATCCAACCTGATTTTTAAAGCCTCAAGAGCTCAAAACACTGGCTTTGCTTCTGATTGAATTCATGAGAACATTTTCCAAGCAACATGTGGGAGGCAAGGAACACCAACTGATTATTGAATACCAGGATTTGGAGAATGCAACATTTGGATGCATAGCCTGTGGCATTCCAAGTCATTGCTCTATGGATTTAACACAGTTTGTGTGGGAAGAAGCTTGACCCATCCACAAGGGTTAATGCTGCACTGTTAATAACAGTAATAATGTGATTTGCACTGAAAAATTTCTATATGGAGAAAAAAGAGCAGGTTTTAATTTCTGCTGAAAAGTGACCCAGAGCTGGCAAACACATGATGGTACCCAGAAACCTTCCAGGTGCTCCCATGCAGTGCTTTGCCTCTCCTCTTTCACAATCCATGAGAATAACACACCTACAAAAGTATCCATGAGTGAAAAAAGGGTGTGAAAGAGGCCCTGTGTGTAAGGGTGTGGCTCAGAACGAATGTCAGTGTTTATCGTGGTGATCCATGTTTCATGTGAGGAATGTCTGGGTAAATGAGTCTATCCCAGGTGACCATGAACAAACACCTACTGTGAGGTGAGAGAAAGGCAGAGAGAGCCCCAGGAGGGATCAGGAAAAGATGTGAAGAGAAATTCCATCATTGCTCTGGCCTCATCTACCCAGACCCACTGACAGAGGTGCACAGGTGGGCAAAGAGCATCATGGGTTTGACATGGGATCCAGCTCCTGGCTGTAGATATCCCGGGACTAAGCACCACTTCAGGAGAGGAACTATTCCACTTTTCCCTTTCCTTTCCTTTCCTTTCCTTTCCTTTCCTTTCCTTTCCTTTCCTTTCCTTTCCTTTCCTTTCCTTTCCTTTCCTTTCCTTTCCTTTCCTTTCCTTTCCTTTCCTTTCCTTTCCTTTCCTTTCCTTTCCTTTCCTTTCCTTTCCTTTCCTTTCCTTTCCTTTCCTTTCCCTTTCCCTTTCCCTTTCCCTTTCCCTTTCCCTTTCCCTTTCCCTTTCCCTTTCCCTTTCCTTTCCCCTATTCAGCAGGAATGAACCCACCAAGGTGGGAACAAGACAGGGAACCACTTCGGGCTAAATTTACAGGTCCCAGGGGAAAGATTCCAGAAACTGGGACCTAAAGGAGAAAACAAACAAGTTTAAGGTGCCCCACGGTCATTTTATGGATGCCAGACCCCAGCAGTGTCTCACCACCCCGTGGCACCATGGACAGCATCCTTTGAAGCAGTTTTTCCTTCTCCCTCTGGAGCAGGGGAGCAGCTTTCACTACTGAACAATAGGATGTACCTGGCTGCAGCACCCTGAGGTCACACATTAATTGTACCTCATCTCAACACCAACACTCTCAAATAAACCTTGGTGCCCAGGGCAGACCTCAATTTAATTCTCATCAGTGGTCTGCAAGTGGAAATAAGTCATGTCAGTACCTACCTATTCACAAGATCCCCAGGTTTCCTTTGGGACATATTTCTCCATACCCAACTTCTCCTGAATGCGAAAGCTTTTACCAATCTGAACCAAAATAATGTACAAGGGCTGGGGTAAAAGTAAGAAGATAAAAGGGGAAGACAGCAGGATCTATAAGTACAGTGGCTATAATCAGTATATAAAGGTAGGAGCTACTTCTTAGGGCATCAAAAGAGAGAGATGTTTACAGACATTTGTTTTCCTAAAGGGAGATCATAAAGCACCATTTGAATGATTTCATATCTGCTCCAAAGATTGGTACAGGAGAACTTCAAAAGATAAGGATACATCATTCTGCAACTCAAACTGCTCTCCAAAGTCCCATTAATGTTGTTCATTCTCCCCTGCAGGAATGAACCCATAACTCACTCCCAGGGGTTGCAAGAAACGCCATAAAATTGTCGGTATCTCGCAGGGCAAACGTCTGCATGGGAAAGATAGTGTGGAATTATGGTGCATGTGAACCCTCAGCAACCTTCCTGTTGATATTTCATCACCTGCCACACAACTGTGGCTGTCCCAGCTATAAAAATCATGCATGGAATGGTTTGGGTTGGAAGGGGCCTCAAAGCTCAGCTCATTCCACCCCTGTCATGGGCAGGGACACCTTCCACTGTCCCAGGCTGCTCCAAGCCCCAAAGTCCAGCCTGGCCTTGGACACTGCCAGGGATACAGGGGCAGCCCCAGCTGCTCTGGGCACCCTGTGCCAGGGCTTCCCCATCCTCAAAGGGAAGAATTTCTTCTATGTATCCAACCTAAATTTTCCCACTGAGCTGCTGAACTTGAGGTGGATGGAGGTCAGGTGAGATCTTCTGCAAAGGACAAACCTCCTCGGACAGCAGATGTTTTACAGCCAACAAAACCACTGAATATATTTAACTGTTACAACTTAAAAGGTGTGAAGGAAGAGGTTTCCACTCAGTTCATGTTTTCTGTGGCCTATCCTTCAACAATTTCACGTTTGGAGGTGTCTCTACAGCTTCATATTTGTTCTCTGCTCACACTCCCAGGGTGTCACAAGCAGCTTACAAAAGCTTTCAGATCACCAAGGAACCACAAGGCTCCACTTTCTATTTTCATTTATATATTTTTAAGTAAGATATTGAAAATCCCTTTAATAAGAACTAAAAACATGCACTTGTGAGACCTCTCAATTGAAAACTGCCAGTGAGTTCCCACAAGATGTTTCCATCAGATCCAGAAGTTTCTGAGAGCATTTTATAAATCAATAAATGCACCCCAGTTTTAAAAGTGTGTTTATATATCCGTGCTGCAAAACAAGATTCCGTGACTGTGAAAATTGCATCTCTTCTCACAGCACTTCATTTCCAGCAAATTAAATGTGGCACTACCAATAACCTCCATAATGAGGCAACTTGATGTGACATAATTCCAGGTTTTCACAGCCTTCAGGAACAATTATGTTAAATGCACGACAATTTAAGTGACTGAGTTTGTTCAAGGATATCTGCAGAATCTTTTCCCCACCTTCCAGGCCTTGAAATCTCCTGCGAGTGATCTTGGTCACAAGGGAAGCCTGGCTTGTGGCTGTGGTGAAAGCCTCAGCACATGGCCTGCAGAGACTGCTGACTGCAGGGAGCATTTATGGATTCTCCTCTGGGGAATTCTGGAGGAAAACTCCAGAGGGAGCAGATGGGAGGGGAACTGCAGGTGAAGACAATGCTGTCGCATGAATTTTTTGTGTTTCTGGCGGTAAGAAAGAGCCACTGGACCCCAGTGTTATGTCCTAAGTGCTTCCTCTGCCACCTCTTGCCCTGCAGCAGCACATGGGTTTACCTTAGGGTGGGAAAAAGCAGAGTGGAAACTTTGTTCCCATCCTTGCTGTGGCATTGTACCCTCCTTTGTGACCTCAGCAGAGGACTGAAGGAAATTCTGCCCTGAGCACATTGTGCACAGAGCCTGGGGGAGCTCCTCCCTGGGGCTGCTGCAGAGCTGTGTGCACACAATGCTGTGCCCTGGGCTCTGCAATGGCCCTGCTGGAGCACCAAGGTGGCACCAGGTGCCCCAGCCTGACCCATCCTGGGATTCTGAACATGGAGAACACATCACCTATGTAAATATATCAGTGAATACTCTGGAAGTGGGATTAATTCTATAAACTATCCATCTTTAATGACAGAGCATATTTTTCTCTAGAGTAGTTCTCACAAAATTGCTATATTCTCTCCAAAATGAAGCTGTATCTCTAGATTTTATTATTACGATGTACAAAACTGAGGGCTGAGACAGGTGAATACCAATGATCTGGTGAGAGACAAGTCACAGCCAACACAACCTGGCAGAATCTTTCAAGCCCTCACATTTTATGTTACTGGGATTATATGACATAGAACTTTTTATGGAATAGTCTAATAAAAGTGATACTTCACCTTGTGAAAGCATTTAAATAACAGAACTACTTAATCCTGTCTTGTAAGGTCTGCTTAGCTGGGAGTTGTTCTCTGAAGGGCCTGCTGGAGACCCTGCAGTCACTGAGCCTCATCAATTTTCTTCTATTCTGTGGAAAAGTCTGAATGTCTTTCCACTCTCTGTTGATCACTCCTCATTTAATAATCAGAGAATCACTAAAGAATTGAGGTTTGATGGGATCTGGAGCTCATCCTCACCTCTGAGGTAGGGGGAAAACACCAAAAGATGATGTTGCACCCTTTGCCCATCTGGTTTTGCTCCAGATGTGCCCAGACATCCCTTGGCCAGCCCAGAAGGTACAGTGGCCCTTCTCTATTTCTGTGTGTATTTCAGCACCAGAGCCTGCAAAGTGAGGCAGTGTCTTCAAACTGAACATTTTAGGTGATGATCTCCCTTCTGCATGATCAGAATTTAGTGGTGCCAAAAGGCTTTTGGAATTTGACTGTTTGCTGAATTCCGACATTTCCCACATAGCCATTAGATTTCAGCTATCCTGACTGCTATAAAATGTGCCTAAAATTATACTCTTCAGCAAAACTCGCAGCAAACAGTCTCATCATGTGTGATTACCATGGTCAGTCTGTCATTCCTAGCTGAGTATGTGCTCACTGTGAGACCACAAGCAAAATTTGCCCTGCCCCTTGGTAAATTAATTCCTGGATAACTGGAATGAGAACCAAGAATCCATATTTGACTTTTTATAGTACACAGCAACCTCTATAGAGCACAGAGAGACTGATCCTCTACCACTTCTGTGTTCTCACCTACAGCAGTTTTGTTTGGCACTCTCAGATTTCCAGATTTTCCACAAGTGCCATGTGAAACGTGAGCTTTGTTTCAGTTCCAGAGGCTCCCATCTCTCCAAAATATTCCTTTTCACCAAGAAGTAAACCTACAGGGAGGAAGAGGCAAAGGCACCCCTGAGGCCCACCCTGCACACAACTGCATTCAACTCTCTTCCCAATCTAATTCCCTAACTTCCCAATTCTAATTTGGAAACCCAGTGCATCAAGGAGTGTCTCATTACTTTTTAATTACAGAATCCCAGGATCCCTGAGGCTGGAAAATCCCTCCCAGCCCATGGAGTCCCAGCTGTGCCCCATGCCCACCTTATCCCCAGCCCAGAGCACTGAGTGCCACCTCCAGCCCTTCCTTGCACACCTCCAGCCATGGGCACTGCAAACCTCCCTGGGCACCCTTTCCATGGAAAAAGAAGGATATCCCCACCCCCTGACCTGCATTGCTCCTTGTCAGCCCTGGTCTGTGCAGTGCCTGGAACCATCAACAGCAGGACACCACAGCAGATACACAAAGCTGGAGCTGAAAAGGGAAGGCAGTGACTCCCAAACTCTCAGGTTGAGTGACAAAAGCCACATGGATTTTAATGCTCAGCCCAGAGCACATCCAAGTGCTCCAGCACTGAGGAACAGCTTCCTGCTGTCCCAGATGAGAAAAGCAGGAACAGAAAGAGCAGGGACACACTGAGATTCTCCTGTAGCAACTGTGATTCCTGCCACCCGCATCCATCTTCCCCTTTTGTCAGCCAAGCACTTGGAGAGGTGTTCCCATGCTCCATTAACCTGGCTAGAATCGGCCTGGAAATGACCTGCTAATGCAAAGGAATCATATGACTCTAAAAGGGACAATTTGTTGCAGGGCTGGAAGACCATCGGTGTGAGAAGCATCATCCCCCAGCTAATCAGCTATGGCCACCTGCAGGATGGGCTCAGTCAGGAGTGAGCATAAGGAAAAGGAAAAGGAACACAAGGAAAAGCACAAGGAAAAAAAGCAGTGCCATGAGATCCCTGCAGCTGTCAGGACGTTTAGAGACGCAGCAGCCTGAGGTCCTTAGGATGGTTAAACAGTGCACAGTGACAGCCAGCACAGAATTGTGCATGAAGGTGTGAAAGTGAACTCTTAAACCCCCCACAGAAGCCTTTGACTCATTATCTCTATCACTAAATTTTCACAATGCTGGATTAAACACAATTGCCACATCCTGAATCTTCCTGTTAATTAATAGAGGTGAGGTGGAAACACAAACCAGGGAGCTGATCCTGTGTGCTTTGCACACAGCCTGGCCAGGCTGGGGAGCCCAGAGTTTGGGGCCTGGCGAGAACGGAGCGATCGTCCTGGCTGCAGGCAAGATGCTGGCAGTGCAGGGATGTTAGAACCCTAAAAGCTAAAAATTTTCAGCTTCCTGAGCTAAAGAGTGCTAACCCTCAAAAAAGCACAGCATTTAACTTGAAGCCTCAGAACAGGCTTCTAAGATGGTGTAATAGCACAAGAGTTGTAGATGTGTAATTTGTGTTGTGTGATCTCACAAGGTGAGAACCTAAATTTAAGGTTTTAGTATATAATAACGTATATAAGCCAAGATAGAAAATTCAAGACATTGTCTAAGTTCTTCTTCTTAACCACCTTCTTCCTTCTTCTTCACAGATTTAAGTAGTTTTCTCTCATTAAGTAAAAAAGGCCCACATTGCAGACCTTAAGGAGTCATTGTTGAGTCAAAAGTATAAATAATATGTGTCACCTTAGTATAAAGTAATTATCTCTTAAAAAGCCTTAGTAAGAGTTAAAAGCTCACCATTTTACCTTGTTTCTCTAATTTGTAAGTAAAAACTCATGCAAATACTATAAATAAATAAAATAGAATAAATAACCAAGACCTAACTCAAACTTAGCATTTCCCAAGTGTTATGCATCCTAACCTTAACAGAGCAAAAATGAAGCCTAAACCTTTACACAGGGAGAGCCTGGGCATGGGGGCAGCCCATGCACACAAATGTCACGGGGTGCCCAGGGACCTTGGCTGGTGATGCTCAGCCTTGGTAAGGGAGAACTGCATGAACAACCAGGATTTCCTGAGCAGTCTCTTCAGCCAGCAGGGATCTGCCCCAGGGGCAGGAAAGGCAGGAGAGAATAAAGATGCTGGGCTGAGGGTGTGAGGGAATCAAGTCAGGTGAAAGCTCTGCTCTCCTAAATTAACCCCAGGACTCAGAAACCTCATGGGCTGTTCAAATCCAGATCCTCCTCCCCACTGCACACCTGACACAGCAGCACAAGCCTGACCCCTCTCCCAGGTGCTGGAGAAGGGAAAAGCCTCCATGGGACAGTGAAGAGGAGCCCCAGGCTCAGGCTGACCCTGCTCCAGGACTGGCTGCAGCAGCACAGCTCCCAGGGACACACAAAGAAGAAAGCACCAGCCCAGAATCCCAGAATTCCAGAATCCCAGAATCCGAGAATGGTTTGGGCTGGAAAAGACCCTAAATCCCATCCAGTGCCACCCCTGCCATGGGCAGGGACACCTTCCACTGTCCCAGGCTGCTCCAAGCCCCAAAGTCCAGCCTGGCCTTGGACACTTCCAGGGATCCAGGAGCAGCCACAGCTTCTCTGAAGCTTTCATAGATACCTTCACACATTTTTGTTCAACTCATTAAAAAAGAGGGCACTGTTTGGGAAATGGATCAAATATGGAAGTCATGGCTGTATTCAGTGCCATGTAAAGTTTTAGAACTAATTATTATTAGTATCTGGAGAAGGGGACAAATAAGAATAAATTTCACAAAAAACTGAAGGCATGAAAAATATTTTTGCACACGAAAGACCAATTATGATTTGTCATTGGTTCAGCTCTACAGAAACCTGAACGGGATTCTTCATAAACAAATATTTTGCTTTGCAAACTTCTAGAGATGCAGTAAAGTATAATAACCTCCCTTAAACTGTAATTTTAACCCTTGCTTTGGAGTACATTGCAATAGGAAATAACTGCCCTGTCAGGATAATGCTCATGCAGCTTCTAAAGAACCAGTCAAAAAAACCTCAAATCCCCTATCTCCCCCAATCTCCCCCCCTAGAAACAAAGATCAAAAAAATAAAAAACAATGGCAGTGCCCATTTCAACTTGATGGCAGCAAAATGGCAGGGAGGTGTCCCTGCCCATGGCAGGGGTGCCACTGGGTTCAAGTGGCAGAAAGTATCAATAAACAAATTCCTCAGAGCGAGTTACAGCCACTTCAGCTTTATTACTTATTTAGAGACTATTCATCTTCAGCAGCCATTAGACCGACACTATATCCCATTCCACTTCAAAATAATTCTCACATCTGCTCTGCTGGATGTAGTGGGATTAAAAAAAAAAAAAAAAAAAAAAAAAAGGCAAATGTAGAAGAGGATGATTTATAGAAAAAAGAGTGTTTTTAAAATCTCCTAAGCTCAGTACTTGCCATTAGCTTCAAAAATTACATGTCTGGATAAAAATTCCAGACACAGGTAAGATAAAACATTTAGGGAAATGATTCATCTGTGTTCCCTGTCCAGAAATTTATTCAAACTTTGATCAAAATAGACCCTTTCTGTATTTTTACATGAAATGAAGGCAGAATGTGAGCCTGAGGTGATGTCATAGAATCACAGAACCATGGAATGGTTTGGGTGAGAAGGAACCTTAAAGAGATGTAGTGGCACCCCTGCCATGGGCAGGGACACCTCCCACTGTCCCAGGCTGCTCCAAGCCCCGAAGTCCAGCCTGGCCTGGGACACTGCCAGGGATGCAGGGGCAGCCCCAGCTGCTCTGGGCACCCTGGGCCAGGGCCTGCCCACCCTCCCAGGGAACAATTCCTGCCCAAGATCCCATCCAGCCCTGCCCTCTGGCACTGGGAAGCCATTCCTCCTTGTCCTAGCACTCCATCCCTTGGAAACAGAGATTATAAGAAAATAGCTCCTTTCTTGGAGCCCCTTCAGGCCCTGGAAGGCCACAGCTGGGTCACCCCAAAGCTTCTCCTGTCCAGGCTGAACAATCCCAGCTCTCCCAGCCTTTCCTCCCAGCAGAGCTGCTCCATCCCTGGCATCATCCTGGTGCCTCCCCTGGGCTCTGTCCAGCAGCTCCAGGTCCCTCCTGTGCTGGGCCCCAGGGCTGGGGCAGCTCTGCAGGTGGGGTCTCAGCTGAGCACAGGGGCAGAGGGGCAGAATCCCCCCCTCCCCTGCTGCCCACGCTGGGGCAAGGCCCAGGGCACGGAGGGGTTCTGGGTCCCAGCTCTCACCCCCAGCACCCCCAGGTCCTTCTCCCAGGGCTGCTCCAGCTGCTCAGCCCCAGCCTGGTTTCTGGTGGCTTCCCAGCTCTGCCAGATCCCCCAAGCCCAATGGGAAGGCCCAAGGACAGGAACTCTCCCAGCTGAAAGTGCTTTATGAGCACTTCTGTTGTCACTGCTACTACAAGTCACTAATTCCACATAGGAAAATAATTGCCTGTGCCAGGGAGGAGCTGTACCTGTCTTCAGCATCTCTGTTTCTGCAGTGGGACAAAGATTAGATGAGGCATGGTCTGAGCATCTCTTTTTTTTCACAACATAAGGAACACATGTCAGATTTCCATCCATCAAGTATAAATACAGCTTTAACTACCTGAAATGTGTCACAGGTTGGAACAAGACCCTCATCATAAATTAATTATGTTTAAGAAAACCCTTTAGGGGAGTGATAAAAAAGGAAGGGATGGACAGGAAAATATCCACATGTCTGAGTTCTGAATTTCTGGCCAAGTTTGAAGCCTTCAGCTGAATAAAAGGAAGTTTCTAAAGCTCCAGGAACTTTCCAGAAGCAGCCTCACACACTTACATTCAAGGCAGGAATGTGCCATGCCTACCAGATGCCACACCTGCACACATTGCAAATATCTCAATTATTTGATCCCTTCAGGGAGACAAACATATTTTATTTCTATGAAAAAGCCCCATATAAACTCATGGCCCACGATTTTTAATAATAATAATAATAACAAAGTAACATGGGGCAATATTGCCAGCATGGCACCACCACCTCACTCCTAAATGTGAGAAGATGTGAGATGCAAAACAAGGAAAAATAAACAACCTAAGGTAATCCAAGTGGGACTCGGTGCTAAATTTGACTGTTCATTTCAGGGAAAGAAAACAGATTGAATCCAATGCTGTCACAGCCTTAAAATACCTGCACCAGAATGCACCAAATTCCTCAAATATTTTCAGATCCATAACTTTTATGCAGAGCTTCCTTATAAATTTCTCCCTAAACGCATCAAAATACATTAGCTTCAGATAAAACCTGCTCCTCAAATAACTTCTGCTATAAGGAAAGAACAAAGGTCAATCGCAGCTAAATTGGATTCTTCTAACAAAAATGAGAAAAACTCTCAGCCATGTAATGTGGAATTCAGGGTTGGTTGGGTTGGTTTCCGAATTAATTACGACTGCCAAGTCCTCCTCAAAGAAAGCAGAGCATGGCAAATGACACCAATATATAGATATTTATTGGGCACAGCCTAGCCAGGGACTAGTCCTGTTTTCTGCTGTAACCATTCAACAAATCTGCTTTGAAAATCCCTGAAAATCCAGTGCTGGGTTTTGTTACTTCCATAAAAGTCGAAGTATTAAAAGACTGTGTCTGCAATAGCCCTTGGGCACTGCTCTCTACTCTCTGTGACAGGGGCAGGACCCAGGGAACAGCTGGAGCTCTGCCAGGAGGGTTTAGGTTGGAGATCAGGGCAAGGTTCTTCCCCAGAGGGTGCTGGGCACTGCCCAAGCTCCCCAGGGAATGGGCACGGCCCCGAGGCTGCCAGGAAAGTTTGGACACCACTCCCAGGGATGCCCAGGGTGGGATTGTTGGGGTGTCTGGGCAGGGACAGGATCAATGATCCCTGTGGGTCCCTTCCACGGTTCAATGCAACTATAAATCTTCAGCATAAAGCAGGGAAAAGTTATTATTTCGAGCATCTGTGAAAAGAAATAAGAGGCTTAATAAACATCCATTACTGAGTAATAATTGTTCTTGTACAGAAAATACCCTCAGAGAAAAAGCCTGGCTTACCCTTAACCAAGAGTTCATGGTGTTATTTATCCATATTATCAGTTTGGAAAAATGCTCTCCTTATCAAAGCACCCTCTGATTTACAGACAATTCCCTGTGCTTGTCCGGGATAGGGGAAAGCCAGGAATTGTACAGGCAGGACACCCATCCATCCATCCAACACTTCCATGACCTTTAACTCAATCTCAATTAAGATAAAACTTTCTATTCCATGGTGTGACAGCTCACAGAAGATTAATTTCTCACATGGAAGTCACTAAGTTGGACAGCCCCTCAGATTGGCAGGATCTGTCACTTGTGCCAGCAATCCCTGGAACTGCCCGTTATGGACAAGGATTTCATTTAGAGGGTTCTACTTTCCTGCTAGAGAAAAGCTTTTCTTTTTAAACACTATAAAGCAGCACTTTTCTCCCATGCTACAATAACAGCAGGAATTTTAAACAGACCCAGTGGGGATTTCAGGTCTTAAAATCCTCCTTTACACTCCTTGCCACAAAACAAAAAACAATTCTCATTTATTTGAAATCAAATATGTAATTATCCATCAAATGAGACACAGAGTTTTCAGACAGCACACAGCAGGAGATTGCTCTTGGAAAAGATGTTGTTATACCTTGCATAAAGCAGTCCACACTGTCAGCTCTGGACAAAGTGTCCAAGAAAGACAGAAAAGAAGACAAGAAAATTAAGAAGAGAAAATAAGATTGCCTTTCTTTCCTTCTACAAATTTCTCCTCCCTTCTGCACTGCAGCTCATTGTAATTAAGGCAGTGGCAGAATTACAGAACAGCCTGGGCTGGGAGAGAAGCTCACCCAGTGCCACCCCTGCCATGGGCAGGGACACCTGCCACTGTCCCCGGCTGCTCCAAGCCCCAAAGTCCAGCCTGGCCTTGGGCACTGCCAGGGATCCAGGGGCAGCCCCAGCTGCTCTGGGCACCCTGTGCCAGGGCCTGCCCACCCTCCCAGGGAACAATTCCTGCCCAAGATCCCATCCAGCCCTGCCCTGTGGCACTGGGAAGCCATTCCCTGTGTCCTGGCATCCAGACCCTTGTCAAAAATCTCTCTCCATGTTTCTTGTCAGTCCCTTCAGGCACTGTAAGGTCACCATTAGGTCATCCTCAGCTCGGTGTCCCCTGCACACTGCCGAGGGGGCACTGGATTCCTTCATCTGTTAATGAAGTCATTAAACCCCACTGGCCCCAGGACAGAGCCCTGAGGGCCTCCACTGATCCCTGACATCCATCAGGACTCTGAGCCACTGACCACGACCCTCTGGCTGTGACTGTGCAACCCCTTCCCTCTCCATCCAACAGCCCATCCATCAAATCCAGCTGTCTCCAGAGCAGAGACAAGGATGTTGTGGGGGCCCTTGTCAGAGGCTTTACAGAATTCCAGGTAAATGAGATCTGGGGCCCTTCCCTTGCCCACTGCTGGAGTCTCTCCACCAGAGCAGGCCATGGGGCCAGCCAGGAGGATTGTCCCTCGGTGCTGGCTGTCCCAAATCCCGTCCCTGTCCCTGTGAGCCTCAGCAGAGCTTCCAGGAGGGGCTGTCCCTGCATCTTCCCAGCACAGAGGGGAGCCTGACAGGGCATTTCTTCCTCCTTTCCACCCTTTTTAGAGATGGGGACAATGTTTCCTGTTAGAAGATTATATCTATTAAAGAGGAGAAGCAAGGTTCAAACAGGAACTCCGTGTGTGACCTTCCTTGGGGGAGCAGTGACACCTCCTTAGCTGGATGGGTCTGGTTCCCAATACACAGCAGCAGTTTTAGAGAATGTGATAGCACATCCCTCTTTCCCAACAGAAATATTCTGTGGGATCCACTCTGGTTGTCCCTCAGATTGTCCCAGGAGACAGAGCTGCAGAAGGAACAGGTAGAAGAAACCAAACCTGGGCCTGGGTTCTCAAAATATTCTTCTATTTTTTCAAATTATATCACACAGAAATCATGTCAGGAGAACTTCACCTCCAGGTCAGTAAGCAGCATTTTGTGGATATAGGGATCCACAGACTCCACATCATCCTGGAAATCCTGGGATCAGACTATCCTTTCATTCACATTGATACCACAGTTTATTACAGGCTTGAGGTCTTGTGACCTGGGTGTTATCCCCGTTTGCTATCAGCTTTTGCATTCCAGAGGATGCAAGTCTCTGCCCCTCCTAGGATTTCTTGCACAGTGCTCAGTTCAGCAGAGCAGGCAGGGGATTTTAAGAAGAAAAAACCCAAAATCTCCCAGCCAGGGGAAAGGGGGAAACCACCCCAAGCAGTCTTGAATTTTATCCTGGTTTTGATAAGACTCATTAATTGAAGCTGTGAAAATGGGCAGGGAATTCATGAGCCCTCAAGGTCTGGACTCTCAGGGAATGCAAGAGGATTTCTGCTTGTGGCTGACAGATCTTCCAAGAACCAACCAGCTCATGCCCAGCTGCAAAGCTCATGTCCATATTTCTCACTTCTCCTTCCAGGAAAACAGCCAAGAAAGCCATTAGGGAAAATAACCCCCTTGATTTACTAAAATATGAATATCGATCTAATATCGATACCCAACTGTGACGGACAAAAGACTCTCTAACTTTTAAAGTTAGAAAGTGTATGTTTATTACGGCGCCAGGCAGCGCTGGGATATTTCCCTAATGAGCGCTACAAAGATCACAGGTGATTACAAAGCCTTTTATCCACAAAAGTGTTGAATACACAAAATACAAATGCATATTCATACCCTTGTCACCTCCTCTTCTCCACTTCGTATGCTAATTAACAAAAAGGCTATTCAGCATGCGTAGTTTGTTCCCCGAAATGAGTCGGGGGTCTATTCTGAGGAGGGGTCACTAGAAATGAGGAAGTAAAATGAGTCTTCCTCGTTCTAACCTTTCAACCTTTTGCTGTGTCATGATTCATGGATCCTTGGTAGGACTCCCTGTTTCCTGTTTTCCAGGCCTATTTCAATAGGTTGTTTCTGAAAACAGGAGGTTTGCAATTGTTTTGTATTCCTGGGGTATTGATTAGCTTCTGCAAGGAAGCTTTACACAAACACAGAGTTGACAAGCAATGAGTGATTTGATCCGGGATAACTTATCTGAAATCCGGTCTCTCTTTAACCATCCTCTAAGTTTTAACTGATTTCAGCAAAGCTTATCTTTTCAGCTAAGTCAGCAATATACATAGTTTTTCTAAGGTCTTCAAAATTAGTGTCTCATCCTGATCCACCAATGCATCACTAACACTCCAAAAACAAAAGAGCCAGAACAGGAATTATGTCAAAGGCTTGAACACTCTGAGGTGGAGAGACAGAAACTCTGTGGATAGATTTAGAACTTTGGATTTGTCTCCCAAGGGAAGAAGGATGCAGTCACAAAACATCAGGGAAAAACCAGAAACAACATTAGAGCCTCTATTCCATGTTTTTCTTTGAAATAAAAAGTAGGTTTTGTATTTTCAGCTTCCACCAGAGAGAGGAAAAATGAAATTGCTCCAGTGATGCCTCTCCAAGACGAGGGCTGCTGCCAGACACTGGCCAATCCAGCATTCCAGGAATTTAAAAGCCCTGAGCCTAACTAATAGCAAGAGCCAGCCTTGAGCTGGTGGAAGCAAGAGTGTGTTCACATCTTCAGCTGTTTTTTATGCAGAGAATCCTAAAAAATGGATATTTATAGCAGAGCTTTAATCCTCACCTACAAACTAAACAGCTGTAAGAAGTGTGCACAGAGGGATGGAGGCACAGATACAGCAGCATTCCCCACGGGAAATGGAATATCCTGGGAAGAAAAACTGGCATTATAGAAGTCTGACACGCTTTCCTCAGCCAGGTGATGGATGTCGTTGCTCTGGGAATGAGAGAGGAATACCCAGCTTCAGCTGCTGCAACTTCATTAAGTCACACAGAAATCAAACTGAGCAATTCCTCTAATTCCTTCAGCTCGTGTGTGTCAGGGGCTGCCCAGGGAGGTGCTGGAGCCCCCATTCCTGGAGGTGTCCAAGGAATGAGGCAGTCCTTGCTCTGGTCCCTGCTTTCTCCACACAAAACCAAGGTTCTTTGGAAGAGAAAAGCTGCCCTTGGAAGTAGCATTGGGGTGTTTATGCTCTCTCCTTTAACAGGAACATGCATTACAGATAAAAATTAATGTCAGTGCCTATAATATTTTATTTTTTTTACACACAATCCTGCCATAAAGCTAAGAATGCAGAGAGGCAGGCCTGATTAATTATACATACTAAATTAATTATACATACTAAATCATTTTACTACAAAGGAATAAAAATGTATCTGTGTTCTAATTGCAATGTTAAAACACACCAAGCTAACCACTAAATAACTGTGAAACCAGGACAACAGCATTTACTTCTGGCAAGTTCTCCAACATATCTAATGAGGTGAGAACTTAGCACAATTAAATTGCTCATATTTTCGCAAAGTCTCTTACCTCAGCATATCCCCGTTCGGAAACTGTTGCATTTGGAATTTGCTGAAATTAAACTTAAATTTATGAGCACTTAGCAAGGCCTCTGGCTACCTGCACTCACCAGGAGGGAAAAGGAAAACAAGTTTCACCTCATTAGGAGTGAGACAATGCTTCAAACTTCATTTCATGATGAGAAAACAAACTTCTCTCCCTAAAAAACGGCATGGGGAACACTCATTTGGAAGTGTGGACGATGTATCAAGAGGAGTAAATGATGCTTGGAAAAGGCTGTGTTGTCTCTGACCTTCTGTAATTTCAACTCTGCTTTTAACTTCTTACCTGAGTTTTGCACTTCAAGACTCAATTCCTTGATTGCTGCAAATTTAAATTGCAGTTCCTAACTCAGAAGTGGTTTGGCTTTTTTCCCCTGTACTTCATGTAATTGGGAAGATTGGGATTCCAATCACAGGATGCAGAAAGTCCTAAGTACCGCTTCTGAGAGGAGCCAGATTTCACAACAGAGGGAATCTCCACCTCAGGAACACCAGAGATTTATTGTCCAACAGAGCAAGAGGAATTACCACTCCCAACCCCTACAATAAAAATATGCTGGAGAAACCAATAAAACACAACCCTCCATCTAAACCATCCTGCCCCTCTGCTTTTTGGCCAATACCACCTTGATGTAAGCCAGCTTTTCCCACTGGGAAAAGCTCTGCAGGATCTCATTTCCATTGGGAAAAGTCTGGGAAACATGGTGGGGAATCATAGGGAAACTCAGTGATGTGCTTGGACACCTCATGCAAAGCCAAGTCCCACAATTTCCCAGCTAAGAGGGAAAGATTTACTCAGTGTAAACCTCACCAGTCCCTGAAAATGATGATGCCCTGCACAAGTGTGAAACGATTTTATGAGTGCTCTTTAATTAATTACACCTTTTTAAGGCTTTACCTTCTTTCTAAACCTTCATGGTTCATGTTTGCAAGGCTTTTGTCTGTTTTGAACAACTAGAATTTCATTTTTGTAGACCTTTAAACGTGCTGTATGTTACTTCTTGTGTAACTGTAGTGTTTCAGCATAGCTTTGAAATGCAGTTAATAAGATTGAAGACAATTTTTAATTTTAGTGCATGTCATATGAGAAGAAAAGGTAGTGTGTTAGAGAAATTCTGTGAAAACAGGGAGACAACTTACTGAAAATGGGTCTATTATTTTATATATAAAAAAATTAAACAGACAAAGAATTCTGATGGTGCTTGAATTAATTTTCACTGTTGAGAAACTTAATCTTGATTGGACTAACATGTCTGGATGTAGGATGCTTCAGCCTTTGCTTGGGGAAAGCAGAAAACCATCACAGCCCCCACCCTGCACTACAGCAAAAAGGGGCGAGTTGGAAGGAAAACTTGTGGAAACTCATCAGAGACTCCCAGGATGGTCTGGAATGGAAGGGATGGTATCAGGTGATGGTCCTACCCTGGGCTCACCCCCTGGGCTGGCCCTGCTGAGGGACCTCGAGGGCTGTGCCCAGGGCTGGGCCCTCCCGGCCAGAGAGCCCTGGAGGGGCTGGAGCATGTCCAGGGCAGGGAAGGGAGCTGGGGAAGGGGCTGGAGGCCCAGGAGCGGCTGAGGGAGCTGGGAAAGGGGCTCAGCCTGGAGCAAAGGAGGCTCAGGGGGGACCTTGTGGCTCTGCACAAGTCCCTGCCAGGAGGGGACAGCCAGGGGGGGTCAGGCTCTGCTGCCAGGGACACAGGGACAGGCCAAGGGGAAAGGGCCTCAGGCTGTGCCAGGGGAGGCTCAGGTTGGAGAGCAGCAGGAATTTCTGCATGGAAAGGATGCTCAGACCTTGGCAGGGGCTGCCCAGGGCGGTGATGGAGTCACTGTTCCTGGAGGTGTTTAAAAAACACGTGGATGTGGCACTTGAGGACATGGTTTCGTGGAGAACAAGGTGGTGGTGTTGGGTGATGGTTGGACCTGATGACCTTTATCTTCTTCAGGATCCCAGCCTGCTCATAATTCAGAGGCAGGATCTATCTAACTGCTCTCTTAGGGCTCCTGCACTGACAGCCATGGTGCAGGACGTGTTGGAAGCAGGTCTGAATGTGCTGCTGGTGACTCCCAGGCCAGCACAGCTTCACCTGCAGTCAGAGCTGCACCTGCTGCCTCCTGTCTGAGCCCCTTGCAGCTCCAGGTTGGTCTGTGAGCAGAGCAAACCTTGTGCAAGCTCTTATCACATACTCTGCAGTGGTGAGGGTGTGATCCAGATCAGGAACCATTCCTCAAGATGACAGCATTGTAAATCCAGTTTAATAAACCTGAAGTGGGAGCTGTGTTTGAGCACACACAGAACTACTTGCTGTTCTTTCAAACAAGGGGATTTTCCCAGGGTAGAAAGGAACAGGAGCCTTCAGCTTTCAATGATCCACTTTCATATTTACCAGAGCAGCTCCAGATAATCCTGGATGCAAGTCTGATATGCCCAAACAAAACACTGCTGTCTGTGCTGGAACATTCACTGAGGGAAACAAAATACCCTCCGTTGGAATAGGAGCTTCTGAGGAAATCATGGAAGGCACGAAAATTCCCAAGGACTAGTCTGAGACTACCAAATATGCAGGGCAACATTTACATGACACAAACTCGCTGCATCTCGAGCCTGGGTGGTTCTGCCCAAACCTAGGTGGTTTTGCCCAATTCTGGGCTGTTCTGCCCAAGTCTGGGTGGTTCTGCCCAAATCTGGGTGCTTCTGCTGATGCCCCCCTGTTCCAAATCCCTGTGAGGGACACATTTGTTTGGCTGCTGCTCTTTGCAAGACCGACTCCACTCCGAGGTTCTGCTGAACAAAGCTCTGATTTATTTCTGCAGAGACATCAATATTGAAAATACCACCTCCTGAAAATTAATAGAGTCTCTAAGAAGCAGGAAGTTATTCTCCCATGGCATCTCTGCCATCACTCAAAGTATGGCCTTTATCATGGAACACATGAAGGATTAATGCTGACTCCATGGTACCAAATTAGAAACAACGTCTTGGAAATTAACTCAACTTTCATGAAAGCTTCTGCCAGACCTAAAAGCTGAAGACACTTGAAAGCAAATATATCATGAACAATTTGGCAGTATCAGCTTCTTCACACTGACATTTAATATTGACTCTGAGAGATCAAAACCCTCCAAAAAATCTCCATTGTCAGGGAGTCTGCTCCTGTCACAGCAGCAAGCTGCAGCCTGAAATTTCTTGAATTCCCTTCTCATCAGTAGCCTTAGACAGAGATCTCTCTCTCTGAGAACTCTTTTGAGTTTCTAAGCTCTGTGTTTGTACACTCCTGACCCCAACCTGTTACTGCCAATGGAAAATAAACAGCAGAAAACATTGGATAACCTCCACTATTTCATGTCCCAGAAGGTTATCCCTACTCCCTTGAACAGTGAGTTCAAGGCACTCTAGTGAGGAATTGATTATTCTCTACCTTGGCTATTTAAAATCTGCTTTTCCTCCAGAAGCTAGGCACTTTAATATAAGAAATTATAGAGGATAGCTAATTGAAAAATTCTGAGGGCCTGCTCGGTGATTAAAACCTGCTGAAGGTGTAGCTGCTTCCTTTCAGGCTCACAGCACTTTGGGACAAGACATATTTTAAGCAGAGGGATCTGCGTTTTCCCAGACTTCCAATTTCCCCCATTTCTAGTACCTAAAGGGAGCTTACGAGAAGGCTAGAGAGGGACTTTTCAAAGGGAATGTACTGACAGCACAAGGGGAAATGGCTTTAAGGGGAAGGAGAGCAGGGCTGGATGGGATATTGGGCAGGAATTGTTCCCTGGGAGGGTGGACAGGCTCTGGCACAGGGTGCCCAGAGCAGCTGTGGCTGCCCCTGGATCCCTGGCAGTGTCCAAGGCCAGGCTGGACTTTGGGGCTTGGAGCAGCCTGGGAGAGTGGAAGGTGTCCCTGCCATGGCAGGAGTGGCACTGGATGGGATTAAAAATCCCTTCCTACCCAAACCACCCTGTGGTTCTCTGCACAGACACACTGAAGATTCCTGCTTTTCTCCCCTGAAGAGATTTCAGCCACCTTGTTAACTGCAGGAATTTCTTGGAGAGCTCAGCCATCCTCTGCAAAGCATCACTTCCAGTCTAAAGAAACAAACGAGCATTTTAAAATCCTTCTTCCACTGGCAGCTCCAGTCTCTGCAACAACCACATAAATAGAGCAGTATAAAAATGTCTAAGATGACCAATTGGTAATATTCTTAATTGACTATAATAGCAAAGATTTACAGTTCATTTATCTGCATGTAATTTCAAGTGACTCTTAATATTTTTTACCATTTTTTAAAAGCAGAAAACTGGATGCAAATTGAGTTCATAGATACACCAGGTAATATAGACCTGGCACAACAAAAAGCATGAGTTTGAAGAGAATATGGGTTTAGTTCTTAAATTTGTGAAGCGTAACATAATGAATGCATCTCATTTCACTTTTAAAGCAACCTGAACAACACACCATCTTTTTTGCAAGCAATTACTCCCCACCCACTGGGACTGTGAGGACAAGAAGTTTGCAAGGACAAATTCTGTTGGTTAGGCAAGGTCCAAGTGTGAAAGAAATACATGGACCAGCTTCATCCTTCAGCCATTTCACCTCAGCACAGGGAGAACAAAAATCCCATTGGCATTAAAAGCACTGAAGATCAGAGCCTCGGGACACGACCAAAATGTGAGCTATACTTTTGATATATTTAATTATCATTGCTGGAACATGAGGTCTTGATTCCATCACTTAATCTTAGATCTCCCAACCTACACAGAGACAAGGTCATTCGTGAAAATACTCTTGCAGGAGTCACAGTCAAATCAATAGATATGAAAATGTATTTCTGGTGTTTGTTTTTTTTTTGTTTGTTTGTTTGTTTTTTTTAAATATTACCATTCAACCCTTTTCCCATGCTCCACAGAAAGGTACAGAAGAAATGGCCAATTATAACTCTGCACAATCATGTCCTTCTCTTCTCTTTCACCTTCTGCATCTCTGTGAAATTAATCTCATGCTAATGGAGAAAGCTGGTTTTTTTCCTCCCTAACAAACAAAGGAATTAAATGATCTCCAAATCATCAGTGGTTTTCTCCAAGAATACAAATAAATGAAACAACAGCACTATGGCAACTTTTGAAGAACATGGCTGGAATTTGAATTATTCAAGCAAATCTGGTAAATCACTGCCAATAATCCATCTTCAAGTACTTTAGGAAACTCAAAGGCCTATCAGCATTTACACCTTTTTGTGCAAGCAAATCTCAGTGGTGAAAAATGACTCACCATGATTCGGAACTCATAAAATAAAGAAAAAAATTACTAAATTAGGTTATTTGCCTCAAGAGTCAGCCTGGATGTACCCCTTGCCTGAGCTCACACACCCCCATGGCTGACACAGCCAGGCACTTGTTGGGACTGGGAGCCCTTGAACTTTTGGTTGGCTCTCTTTGGTTCTGAGTTTGCCTCTTTGTTAAAGCCAAGGGAAAACAGCAATAGGTTGCTTGATTTGATAAGGGAGATGATCCTATTTCTCTTCTCTTGTCCCAAAGGGTGGGAAATTTGCTGTCCCTGGGGTGGAAATTTGCCAGATCTCTCCCTGTGTTTTTCTTTGTTCTCATACCAAGTGAGGTCTCTGGTTTTCCTCCCTGCTTCCTACAGATCTTGACTGACTCAGCCTTGTCTTTTCTGTCTCAGCCTTGGAGAGTTTGGATCAAGCTTTTACATACCAAAACTTCCTCAAAACCATCTGTTAAGGTAACAGATTTGGAGGTTTTTTCCTATTTTATAATCCAACACTGCAGTGCATTCTCAGGTTGTGCACATACAGCAGTGCACACTTCCTCTGGGAATTTCCAATTTCTCTGGCCCCTGGAGAAAGGGACACTTCTGTGCCACTAAATTTTGTGGAAAATGTCCTGTTTGTTTGTCTTGATTATAAACATTTCCTTTTTCACCTGTCCATTGATGAGATGCGTTGGTGTTTTTATCACTTATTTGTATTCAAACCCCAGCACAATCTATCATTTATATGCCACACATATTTGTTAGTGATTTGAGATAAATTTTATAATTAGAGGCTTGGGATAACAGTTCCTGGGTATTCTTAAAAAGTTTCTTTGTGAGAGAACAGCTGAAAATTGCAATTTTGCTGTTACAGCTCTGCATGTACAGACCAAATAAAATGATAATAAATGGGAAAGCATCAACTGTAACTCATAAAATGTAATGAGGTATTAAAAATGCAAATATTGGAGCAATTTATAACTTGACCTGCTACATAATTCAGGAGCATCAGGAACATCACAGTGGTCAAACTTCATGGAAATGTCTCTTAAAATCTAAATTCACATTTTTTTAATAGAATATACAGGATAAATTAGAGCACAACTGACAGCAATTCCAGGTTGTATTTCTGCATTTCTAAACTGACTCTTGCCATCTTTCACTTTTTTTCCTTCCAAAATTTCCCAACTACTCAGCTAAAATCTTGTTTGGATTTGAAAAATCTCTGCTTATGGTATTTCCTCCACCCACACAAGATCAAAGTTTGGTTCAAGCATTTTTAGTTCCAAAGAGGGCAGGATCTGGACTCATTTCATGCCTGCACACCATTCTGCCTTCCCTAGTTTTTTTCCAGATTTTGTCCCTATTTTGCTCAACCTCCCTAGGACTGATTCATCACTCACTGATTCATCCCAAGGCTCAGGAGGTTCTTTTGAACTGCTCACAGATTTTTCTCTCTTTTAAAATGAACATACTTACTGGGGAACACATAAATATGTCTTCTACGAGGCCGTTTAAAATCCCAGTTTGGTCACCCTAAGGAACAGGGGAAAATGGCACTGGTCTAACAGATAAATTGTTGCATATGCTTTGTACCCACAGAGGAGCTTGATCTGTTTTCTTCCCTTTTTAGTGTGAATATAATCTTTGTGCCAGAGAAAAATGGAGATATTTTCTGGCAAGAGTTCCAAACTGCCCTTTCCTCACCTCTGCTTAATTCAGTTTGTCCTGTCAAACACCCCGTCAGGTGAGCAGATTATTAAGCAGGTGCCCAGCAGTGCTCATGGCATGCCCTCCATGCCCTTCTCACTCCTCTGAGGAGTTCATTCAGCTCTGCCCTCAGCAGGATCCGAGGTGTGCAGGGAAGGGCACATTTGAACTCTCTGCTGAAATCACTCCCACTGAACGTGGGGACAGTCCCCATAAAACACCACCAGATGAGGTCAAAGCAAGGCATTGCAAAACAACAAACAAAAAACTAAACAGAAACAACCCCAGTGGAGGGAAACCCCAACCTCGATTGCCTTGTCCTTTAGGATAGATTTATTTCATCTGCTTGCAGTGTTTCTGTAGCAGTGGCATGGAACTGCAGAATCAGTGAAGTTGGAAAAGTCCTCCAAGATCACAAAATCCTGCTGCCAAACAGAACCAGCACCCTGTTCACCACAAAACGATGTCCTCAAAAGCCACATCCACGTGTTTTTTGAATACCTCCAGGGATGGGCACTGCAAACCTCCCTGGGCAGCCCCTGCCAAGGCCTGAGCACCCTTTCCATGCAGAAATTCCTGCTGCTCTCCAACCTGAGCCTCCCCTGCCACAGCCTGAGGCCCTTTCCCCTTGGCCTGTCCCTGTGTCCCTGGCAGCAGAGCCCGACCCGCCCTGGCTGTCCCCTCCTGGCAGGGACTTGTGCAGAGCCACAAGGTCCCCCCTGAGCCTCCTTTGCTCCAGGCTGAGCCCCTTTCCCAGCTCCCTCAGCCGCTCCTGGTCCTCCAGCCCCTACCCCAGCTCCCTTCCCTTCCCTGGACACGCTCCAGCCCCTCCAGGGCTCTCTGGCCGGGAGGGCCCAGCCCTGGGCACAGCCCTCGAGGTCCCTCAGCAGGGCCAGCCCAGGGGACGGGCCCTGCCCTGGGCCTGTGGCCACCCCATGGCCGGCACAGCCCAGGGGCCATTGGCCTCGTGCCCCCCTGGGCACCCCTGGGCTCCTGTGCAGCCATGTCCACAGGTGGGAAAGCGCTGGGATCTGCTGCACAAGGCCCTAAGTGCTGCTGCTTCAGATTCCCAAGGCAGCCCCTGGGGGTATGACAGGGGTTTGACCCGACAGGCTCTGAGTGCCCAGGGCTGCAGACAAGCCCAACATTCCCGGACATTGGTGTTATCCTGGGCACTTCACTGTGGAGCCAGGAAACAATCAGGGAAGCTCAATCCCTTTGTGAGGAGATTCCCAGTGTCTCACTGACACAGAGTATGGACACCTGGGTACTGCCAGCTCTAAACCCTCATTCCACACTTTGCCATTAAAATGTGTCCCAGGGAAAAGAGACCTTACAACAAATGCATTTCATTCATCAACTACTGCAATTAGGCAGCACTCAGCAGACCTCGGGGCACTCCTTTGATGCAGCACTGGTTCTGTAGGAATATTTGATGTACAAACCACATTTCCTCTGCTAAGTGCTACTTCAGGCAGCACTAAAACAGTTAAACACTGGCTCTCCCTCCAGTGCTCTCACTTATTGTGACTCAGAGTTTATCTCTTTAGCCAGACAGGTCATTAATTTTTCCAGGTGTTTATTATCCACAGGAAATGTCCTATTCCACTGGTATCAAGTGTTTTACATCTGTGGCTTTGCCTGTGTGAAATCAGTGAGATGACCAAAGACCTTGATATTATCCTGACGTTATTACTCAATATGACATCTCTATGCCTTGCTCCCTTGAGCATAGTAAAAGTAGTTTTATAGTCAATTTTGTTGCCAAATAAATCAAGCCATAATCCCTTTGCCCTCCCAAAATCCATGATTTTTTTTCCTGAGGTAGTGTAGGCACCAAAAGACACACTATATGACTACCTACTAAACTTCAGACTCCCAAAGTAGATGATGAATTGCTGCCATTTATTAGACAACTCAACTTACTATAGGTGCCAAATCACATAAAATCTTGAGATCTTGTTCTCAGACTCCAATTTAGGAGAGCATTCTCCTTTCCCAAAGACCCTGCTTTTAATGTTAAAAGCCAAATATGACAGTTTTATCCATTAACTAATGCCTACATTTTCAGAGGAGGGATGGGCGGCCCTATGTCATAGGAAATTGGTAGTAAATCTTTCTCTTTTCCTGGCACACTCTGGGAGCTGTTTTAGATCCCTGTCCCTTCAGAAGAGCAAGGATAACAGCACAGCGATGTACCCATCAGCTACAGAGTATGGATTCCTTTTTATTTTTAATTATTTTCCCCCTTTTTATGCATACTCCTAAATGACTCTTCCCCTGCAACGGGATTGCAGTCTCTGAGAGATGGAGCTCTCAGTTACAGCTTCATTTCATGCTCTTCCTTCACATTCCTGGGGCTCACCTTAGCTAGCATCTTGCTTTTGTCTCTTTTCAATGGCACTAGAGCCAAGCACAACTATGCTTTTCACGCCATCCAGCACATTCCTCATTTGTTTTCTTCTTCATTTCTTATTTGCTTCTGCTAAAAAACTCCTTTTCAACCAGAGGCTCTGTCTGTGTCCATCTCTTGAGCTTCCTCACAGCTTCACTACTCAGCAGCTTTACTTTTCATGGTCTTCATCTTTCCTGCCCTGGGGGTTATGACACAGCTGATCTGTCACCTTGTCCCTTTATCCAAGATATGATGTGCACTGATTTCCATGGGAAAAAAAAAAAAAAAATCCCTTTTCCTCCTGGATGGCCAGGAAGCAAATAGACTAAAATATGTGCAAACCACATACTCCTGAGGAAAAAGGCTGATGGTAAAGAAATCAGTAGTGAGTCAGAGGGAAGGTAAGTGATAAAAGTAAGTGAAGGTAAGTAAAAGGAGAAGAAATAAGGACCAATAGTAAATAAAAAGGGCAAAGGAAGAGGTTTGTGCTGGAAATGCTCTGGTTTGATGGGAATCTGCTTTGAGGGCACAGGAAGCATGGGAATCTTGGTCACTCCACAGCCCAGGGCAGTGACTTCACTCTGCATGCACTGCTTTGGTGAGACACACACCCAGGAGCCAGGGACACCATGGGAAGCAGCCAATTTGCAGACACATGGGCATCCAAAAGAGGAGGAGGAGGATTCCAAATGCAGCTGGGGAGAAATGAATGGAACTGGATGGAGAATGCAACTTGCAGCTGGGGCTGCAGGCAATGCACCCTGCCTCAAGGAATGGGGCTCTACCAAAGGAAGCAGCCAGACTTGGAGGGGATTTTCCCCTCAGCTGCAGTCTCATCTCTCCTGGAAACCATCACTGTAACAGCAATGGCTTGAACAGTCACTGCAGCCCTCAAACAGCTTTCATGTTCCCACAAAAATCCTCTAAGACCAAACAGCAGTAACTCAGCCGAGGCAAGAGCAGCGTTGTGCTTGTCCTCAGCTGCAACTTCTGGGTACAAGGGAACCAAATGAAAGCAATATGCAAATGGAGCCTTATCTCTGCCCCCACAGCCTGCAATGCACACACTCATTTGCCTTGGTATTATCTAGGAATGTCCTCCAGTGCAGCTCTGAGCTGCTGCCACACAATTAAACCCACATCTGTTAAATTTTATAAACTCTTTGTCCTTGATAACATCGCCCTTTTAACACTCTGCTTTTATTTAACCATCTCTAAGCCCACAGACAAACCCATCTGCCCCTGCATTCCTGTCAGTCGGGAGAAGATCCAGGCCCCATGTGCAGTTGTTTTACCCTTCTCTTGGAGCCTTCCAAAGCTCCAGCTCCATAAGGAAAGCACAGCTAATCCCAGAGTCATTCAACCCAACCAACACAATGAAAACAGCTGGAGGGCCCAGAAATAAAAATTTCACCCTGTCCAGCCAACACTATTAAAATTACAAATTTAATCTTCCTCTGAGAATGCTGGACAGAGCAGGAAAAGGCCTAAATGAAATAGAACTGCAACATGAACAAACATGAACTGTGATAAACTGAGACCCAGAGTACATCTGACCTTGCCCACAAATCTGGTATTAATGAATTGACAGATCTGACTTCCTCACATCACCTCAAAATTAACCAGCTCTGAGGACAGAGGGGAAAACACTGAGTATGTCTGATTGCTTTTAATGCTTGCATCTTCTAGCAGAGAGATTAAAAGGGATTAAATGATGGGAGAAATTACTAATGTCAAATTATTAATGACATAATGATTAATGTCACAGCTACTTAAATGCATAATAGAACAGATTTCTTCAGAGAACTTGCATTCTGTGAAGAGCAGCTTTGTGAAACCAATGTAAATGTTTTTGTCTCTGATTTATTACAGAGCTTTGCATGAATACTCCTCACAGGGGTCCTCCCAAAGGATTCTGGAGCTTCTGCAACAACTGCTGTGAAACACAGCCTTTCATGTAGCTGGGGTTTATCCAGATGATCCAGCTTAAATGTCCTTTCTGTAATAAATCTCTTATCATTTGGGCTTCTCTCTTCCGTGGAAGTGAATTGTGTGACTGAAAACTGTCTGCTCACTCACCTTTACCTGGAAAATAATGTACCAAAACACATCTCAGCCTTGTTTTCTATATTACATGAAAGCATTCACTCTGGAAAAGGCAGAACATCTTTGGCCTTGGCGTTTTCCAACAAGGGAACAGCCAGAGGGCATATGAAGTGAGGACGTGGATGCAGTACAGAGAAACATTTCTATTTAACCAGCTCTAAAATGCCAAGCACATGGTGAAGAGAAAGGTCCTGGGCAAAAGCTAACCAGCAGTCAAGTTTATTTTCCTCTTCTTATTTTTCCAGTATATGTATTTTTTTTAAAAAAAAACAACCTTTATAAACTTCTGACATACAAAATTAAACAAATTGCCTGCAATTCAGCAACTCAGGCACAACCCACTGCTGGCATTTGTGTTGTTATTAAGCAACAAAATTCAGTCACACCAAACCTCTACTCTTTACTAACCTTGATATCTGTCATTATCCAACCAAAACCAGTGTCCCCAGGGGAGGCAGCTCATTTGTCTGCCCTGCAAATCCAGCTCCCAGCTGCCTGCTCAGGATTTAATTGCAGACAACCCAGAGAAGGAGACAAGGTAACTCCCATGGCTGACAAAAACAAGCTGAGGAGGTTTTTACAGCTGCTGCCTTCCGGTGACAGTCACCCCCCAAAAATGTGTGATTAATGAAGACATGAGCATGGGAAGAGAAGGATGCACAGAGTTGGATAATCAGAGCTCTGACATCAGTGAAATTCTTACCACACATGAAGGACATGGATCTGCTAAATGCTCCCAGGGCTGGAGCTCCTCTGCTCTGGAGCCAGGCTGGGAGAGCTGGGGGTGCTCATCTGCAGCAGAGAAGGCTCCAGGGAGAGCTCAGAGCCCCTGCCAGGGCCTAAAGGGGCTCCAGGAGAGCTGGAGAGGGGCTGGGGACAAGGATGGAGGGACAGGACACAGGGAATGGCTTCCCAGTGCCAGAGGGCAGGGCTGGATGGGATCTTGGGCAGGAATTGTTCCCTGGCAGGGTGGGCAGGCCCTGGCACAGGGTGCCCAGAGCAGCTGGGGCTGCCCCTGGATCCCTGGCAGTGTCCAAGGCCAGGCTGGACTTTGGGGCTTGGAGCCCCCTGGGACAGTGGAAGGTGTCCCTACTGTTTTGGGAATTGGATTTCACAGCTTTTTAAGGTCCCTTTCAACTCAAACCATTCCACGAATCTTAAACCAGAACTCACAGAGTTTCTTAAGTATCTGGAGCAAGATACCCCAATCCATACATTATTATTATAATTATAACTAATAATAATTTATTTCTTCTATAATGGGGAAAAAAAAGACAGACTATAACCCAAACTAAATGTTTTCTTTCTAGAATACTAGATTTGAGTAAGGATAATGAAGCAACTTACACATCCCTACTCCTATGAGAATCCCCCAAGCAGCTAAAGCAAGGGATCCTTGCAGGGAGTGGGATGGAGACCACACCAAAGAGCAAAGGAGAGGTACAGCATGGAAATCCAGAGCAACAGGCATGAATGGGAACAACTGTGTGAGGGAAAACTTCCCTTCAAATCCTCTTGGAGCTGTTAACACATGAAAGACAAGAGAAAATCCTCCAATTAAACTGCAGTTCAATAGGAGAAGTTGGAATAAAATCTCCATTACAACTTTAGTGGCAAGTAGCGAAGATAAATGGAGAGAAAACAGTGCCTTGCTGTGGATCCCTAATTGGAGTCTCTTGTTTTCCCAAATAACTGGCACATTTGACTTCTCCCAGCAGGAGAGTATGTGTCAATAATGTATTATTTTCACCTACTAAACCCTCCAATGATCAAAAAGAACATTGCAAAGGCTTTAGAAAGAACATTGCATAGGCTTTAGCAGTGCAGCAAAGGACAAGCACAAGTAGTCAGGGGCTGTAGACTGAGCCACATAACAAAGGGTTGGCTCCTAGCAAGGCAGAAAACCAGGACATCAAGTGGGAATGGTACTGACGTGACCCAAATCCTGGAGGAGAGGGGCCAAATTCATGGGAGTGCCTTCAGCAAAGGCAAAACAAGAGGTCACTTTCTGAGTTCCAAAATACTCTAACCCACAAGCAAGTCCTTATTTTCCACTGAAACAGCTACAAAAAGCACCTCAGGAAGAGCAGGAAGCTGTGCCCAGGGAAGGGACATGAGGCACCTCCAGGGCCTCTGCACTAGGGGATAATAAAGGCTGCTCAACCATCTCTACC
Source organism: Acrocephalus scirpaceus scirpaceus (assembly GCA_910950805.1). NCBI lineage: Eukaryota > Metazoa > Chordata > Aves > Passeriformes > Sylviidae > Acrocephalus > Acrocephalus scirpaceus. The sequence continues at coordinate 31,371,049 of OU383781.1, forward strand.
CTAAGCTTCATGTTCCACCTCTGGAGGTGAAGAATGACCTGTGGACAGGGAGAGACACTGGCTCAGGGCCCACAGGGAGGGGAAAACCATAATATTGTTCTTTAATTGCAGCATTAAAAAATGGTTCAGTATGAATAGGAAATATTTCCTGTTCTCTGTGGTATTTATAAGGGGAAAAAAGAATCTACAATTCCTTTTAAAGCAGAGTACGTATGGATTTCCTGAACTCCAGGAGCTGCTGCTCTTCCCCTGCAGCCCAGGCTCTGGTTTATATTTGACTATCACTTGTGCCATCAAGTCAGAGACGTGTTCAGTGCACTTCATAAAACAAATACAAGTGAAAATGAACACCTTTATCTTAACAGAGATGATGATCGTCTCCCTGTGGGATTATTGAATTGCCCTACTTATCATTCTCACTCTTCTAGGACCTGTCATAACATTCCCAGAAATTTTTCCATTAACTTCCGTGGAAACTGAGTTGCCTTCTTGGTTTTGGAGATTCTGTGTTCTCTGACTCAAATTGTTTCTGAAATGAATTAAGGCCTTTTTTGTATACAGGGAAAAGAGTATTGTAAATGTAATACTCTCTTTTCTTATTTTATTTTTTTATTAAATCAAAAGATCTTCCACCTTTTAAATCTACCTTCAGCTCAGCTTAACAAGAGCATCCACTTTGCTCCTACCATGCCTTAAAATGAATTCATTCCTGCAATATCCAGATCTGATTATCAGCAAAGATAGGGGACATTGCCTCCACATTTTCCTGCTCTTCTCAGGGGTTTAGTCTGTTAAACCCTGGACATGACAGAGCATAAAGGACTGCCAAGTGCCCGTAAAAAAGAACAGCAAATGCATCATCCCAAAGTGAACAGGCAGGGAATAAAAGACTGCAGTGGACCTCGCAGGACTCCCTGTGCTTTCCCCAGCCACCACTCACCAATCATTGCTTAAACACTTCCTCGATTTGCCAAGCTATTTATTAAAGCACAGGAATATTTTCTGTGCCTGTGCTTTCCCCAGTCCCTCTATTAGTTGCAAATAACCTCTTTCACCCCTGCAAGTTCAGTTCCTGCCTCTGCTCCAGCCACTTTCCTGCTGCCTGAACAATGCTGGAATTAATCAGCTTTTGCAGCTGCCTTAGAGCCCACCCAGTCCAGCCCCCGGCCATGGCAGGGACACCTTCCACTGTCCCAGGCTGCTCCAAGCCCCAAAGTCCAGCCTGGCCTTGGACACTGCCAGGGATCCAGGGACAGCCACAGCTGCTCTGGGCACCCTGTGCCAGGGTGTCACCACCGTCACAGGATGGAGTTTTTCCCAATATCTCACCTGAATTTCCCCTCTTTCAGTTTGTATCCATTGCTCCTTGCCCCATCACTCCAGTTCCTGAGGACGAGACCTCTTCAAGGGGTTTTATCAATAATTCCTCAGGTGAGAATGTTCATTCTGCAATAGGGCAGGTGTGTGGATGGACAAAAATGTCTTTGAACTGTGCTGCATTTGGGACACTTCCACTCACATTTACCTCCATCCACTCCCGAATCCTGAACTGCTCCCATTGCTCTCTCTGAGTGCACAGGGCTGAAATCTCTTTCATTTGCTTTGGAGATCAATACGTCCCAACACCCCAAAAATACCACTGATCCATTTCCTCTTCAGTTTCCTGTAGGCTTTCTTTGCACTGACCAGGCTTTTGAGGTGGCTGCCCTTGCAAATTCCTGGAAACTTCCCTTCCTCTCCTTAGACTGCAAGTTAGAAACAGATTTTCATCTGTGACCTAGAGAAACTCTTGTCCCTTCCACATCCAGCTGGATTTGATCCCTTTGGCACAAATCTAAATTCACTCCTGTCCTTGGTTGCTGTGAATGCAGTCCACAGGAAAGGAAGACACTTCTATTTTTAGATGAAAGCAAACCAAAACAAAACAAAACCAAAAAAGACCCTGGGAGTACTTTGTTCGTGACTTCCCATCTTTCTGCTTTGCTTTCTCTGCTCTAACAGAAGCTGAGGAGTTCCAGACATGAACTACTGGCAGCTGGGATTTGGGAGTAGTAGCTTTAGAGAATTTTGTTCAAAAGAATTTGCTCTTTGCAGTGTATCCTTTTAATTCAAGCAAAATTATTAAATACAGGCACACTGTGTCAAGGAAATTTGCTCCATATAACGCTCTCAATGCAGCAAAATAGAAAGAAGGAAACAAGTGAATAATGATTCAAGTATAAATACAGGAAATATAAGGCTTAAGGGCAAATACTTGATATCAGAAATTTTAGGAACCCCCATGCCAAGCAGAGCCAAATTTCCCAGAGAAAATGAGAGAAGAGGGGAGAAATGAACCTGAGAAGAATTTGCTGATCCAAAAGAAAGGCACCAGCTCCCAGCCACAGCACAGAGTGCCCAGGGTTTGAACATGCTGATGGCAAGGGATGCAAAATCCTGTGAGGAAAGAGACTTGATGAACTCAAATTATCAGAAATCTAAAAGAAATTCCATGAAAAAAATAGCACAGATGACACATGGCATTAAACCTTGGGATGGGACACCACAATTCCTGTTTTATCAGCCACAATGTTGCCTTGAAGGACCTCCACTAGACCAGATTACTCAAAAACTCATCCAAACTTTGGCATCTTTATTGCATAAAAAATGAAATGCAAACGGAGTGTTTGTGGACATTCCCAATTATTGCTGAAATATCAAAAGACAGAAGTAAAACTTCTCAGTCAATTCCAGACTGCATTCACACAAAAATTAGTGTTAACCTCTGTCTCCCAAACTTGACTACCCAAAATACCAAATCTCAATTTCACCATTTAAATTAAAACTCAATTACTGCAATTGTTAGCCATAAGCAAGTGTAATGTGATTAATTATATGTGAGATGTTTGCTGATTAGGATCTGTAACAATAATCTCCTTCATTAATTTGAAGTCTACTTTTGTTCATTTGAAGATGATCATTCAAAATGTTTTTATCTCCTCTTTCTGAGGAAAGCAAAAGAAGGAAAGCACACTGTGCAAATGCAGCTTCTCCTTCACTGAAGCTATTTCCAGATAGAAACCTGGGGTTTCTCTCTTTCGTTTCAGGCATCGAAAATGAAATAAAACACACTTTTAAAACTTAATGACTGTGCTATTGTAACACTCATTGTCATTCTCCCACTTTACCAACATGTGGGGGAGAAACTCTGAAACACTGAGACCGTTTTACAAGAAAAATTAAGGTTTATGTTCTTCTTCAATTAATGATAGTATTATTTCTCTTCCATCCTAGTTTTCCCACTGTTCTCCTGGCATAATGATGTGTTTAGGATATTTGAGTAAAACATTTGCTCTAAAATATTTTTTTTCTCCAGGACTTGTTTTACAAGCATTTCTGCAAGGCAGATCTGGGTATGGGGCTGGAGAAGGAATGTGGGGTACCAATCCTACAGCAGAGGTGGAATGGAAAGCATTTAAAAGAAAAACAAATCTTACAAGGAAATTGAAAATTATGCTACAGCTAAATTACATTTTTACCTATCTCTACACTGGATTATAGAAGCTACCAGGTGTAATCCAACCTTTCCCTGCTGGGATGACCTCAAGCAACCAAAACCTTGGAAGCAGACACAAGCAACCACCTTTAAAAAGAATCCAGAAGTGATCTCTTCTGTCTCCCACCAGGGTGAACAAGGTCTTTTTACCTCCTACGGCTTTTCCTTCTGTACAACTTTTCTTTCAGCCTTATATCCATATCTTTCCTCCTGATTAGTTCCAACCTGGTGTGGGCAGAGCCCTCTCAGAGGGTGGCAGTGCCCAGGGGTACAACGACCTCACTGAAAGGAGAGAACCCGAAAAGCTCTTGCTAGTTGTGCTTCCCAAAGGCTTGGAGTCTAATTCCTGTAGCCTCAAGATCTACAGCTCCCACCAGGTTCCTTAAATCAGTCCCACAAAGGGGCGCTCTAAACCTGGCTGTTCCCTGAGGAGTTTTGGAGTCGTTTCTGAAGGTTTCCGTGGAAAATGCGTTGGATTCTCTAATTAGCGCTCTGCTCCTTGGGTTGTGCTCATCTGAAAAGCCAATCACCTGTTCCCAGAGCATCCTGGCTTTGGATTCAGTGCTCTTGGTCGGACATGAGAGCTCTGCAAACAATAGCAATGATCAGGTGGTGAAAAGCTGTTCCCTGTTAAGCTGTTCGAGGCATCTGGAACAACAGCTGCCTCTCCACGTTAGCGTAGCACTTTGCATTTGGAGATTTCACTTATTTACCACTTTTTGCAGCACACCAGCTTATTCATGAAATTCTAATTGCTTCCAACATAACTCCAATTGCCTTTTATCATGCTAAACTCTGCCTTATTTCCTCCACACCACAGACTTGCTGTGGATCTTTCTCCTTACATGGAACAAAGCCCCAGTTGTTTGTTGCACTTCCGAGCACCAGCTCCAGGGCTTCCCCTCTGGAGGAGCTGGGCCTGCAGTCTCCACCTGAATTTTGAGTTGGGATATGATTAAATCTCGACTGCACAACACCCAGAGAGTTTTTGGACCAGCTGAAAACAAGGTGGCAGCACCACTGGAGGGCTCTGCTGCTTTTCTCCTCCCACCAAACCATCCTTCTTCAAAACTGAGAGCAAGACACACTCAGCAGGGCTAAAGCTACCAAAATATCTCTTCTTTTTCTTTTTGTGACTCAAGTTATTGGTAACAGAAGATACATAAAGAGGAGACTGAAGGAAAGGTTGATGTCTCGATGAGGAAAGAAGCAGAGGTGGTATCAGAGACTGAGTAAAGCTCTGGCTGAACCACCACCCCACAGGAAATAACCTAACAGAAGGCAAAATTATGAAAAAGTCCTGTTTTATGCTAGTTTTCTCCTCTTCAAGAACACAACATCAATCTGAGTATCACCAGCTTCTTCAAGGACTGAAAATCATCAGGTGAGAGAAACTCCACATATCCATGTCACCTCCACCCATCCAAGTGGTCATTCCCAGAATTTCCATTACTCAACAAATGCAAACAACTCTGTTCTACTCTTGGCAGTGAGGACTGAGGCACCCACCCCTTCTGCAGCGTTTAGAGCCTCCAGGAATGACATTTTCTTTGAATGCTAGTTAAAAAAAAATACTATTATTTCAAATCTCAATCTTACAAACTCCTACTATAAATTAGCATGTGTAAAAGCAGTGGCTAGTGAAATATTAACATGAATGATGTATTTTATCAAGAGCTGACTGGTTTGCTGATAAACTGATTCCTGTAGCCCAAATAATGGAATATCCCTGTGGTCTCTCAGCCCTGCTGACAGTGAGAACCCCTTCTAAAAGCAGACAATTAAAATAATAAAATCTTCATTTTGCCTCCTCTGATTTTGTCAGAGACCCACACAAATGTATCAAAACACCTGGATTTCCCTCATGAGCAGGATGGATATAATAGTACCTTGAGAGCAAGTTGTGATTCTGAAATCTCCTGATTTTTCAGATAAAAGAAAGAAATTCAATGAATTAAACTTGCTTTTGTATTAACCATGGTTTTAGGCTGGGTGTTCCTACATAGCGATAATGAAAGCACCACAGGGAGGGAGCAAATGGCACTGCCTGTGCAGAGAGGCCAAGAGACACCAGCATCCAGCAAACTTCCAAGGTCATCAGGGTGAGAACTTTTACTTCAATGCTCCCCAAGCCTAATTTTTAAAATGTATTCACAGAATTAATTTTAAGCAATGCTGTCTCAATAATATAATGGCCACAAACAAGTTGAGCTGCCTAAGTTGAAATCATAATCACCTAATTCTAAAGCTGCAGTCACTTCTGTTTGGAGCATGGTTGGAATTGCACAGATCCTTTTTCGAACAGTGACTCAGCTTCACCACCTCAAATTTCCATAATGACCTGCTGAACTTTCCAATATGGGATGCAGGGAGTGTGCTCTTAGTGCCAGCAGCTCGTGTGGTCGATGCTGGGATCTGTTGCATCAGCACTGTTTGGCCACTTGAACAGAATAATGTGCAGGTGTTTTTTTCAGGCAGGGTCAATTTAACACCTGGTTTCAGCCCTGCTTTCAAATCATCAATAGAATGTGGATGGAAAGCTGCCAGTGCACCAAGTCCCACTTGGGCTTGCTTGGGGAAAAATTATTTTGTGGGTGATTTATCCTTAAAAAATATAGACATAACCAACTAAAGCAAAGCTTGACTGGCTATCCATGAATCCAGGGGATTCAGCCCCACGGCAGCGGTTGGAAAGGGATGGGCTTTAAGGTCCCTTCCAGCCCAAACCATTCTGGGATTCTGTGGTCACAAATGCACTTCCAGCTGCCTCTCCTGTGTCAATTCACCTCAAAGAGCTTCAAACAGATGCCCCCAGCTGCAGGAACACCAGGCACAAATCAGGACTCAGGACTCTCTTAAAAGCCTCTCTCCGTTTTGAAGCCAAGGAAATCAAGCCATGCAAATCAGAAGTTGGAATAACATTGTCCAAGGCTCACCTTGGGGAGAAATAGAGGTGTTGTGCAGCTGGAATGCAGGGTCCTGATGCCATGGGAAAGATTAAGGTCAGGAGAGGGGTTTTCCTAGAGCAGAGTCTCAATATACAACTAAACACAGCCTTTACCAAAGCTGCTAAAGCCTGACACTAAACCAACCCCAAGAAAAATTGCCTGGAAAGGAACAAATGGTGCAAGCAGCCCTTGTCCTCCTCCATTAGTTTTGCAGGGAAGCCTGTTCAGAGAATGAAGTGCCAGCACTCCTGCAGTCACTGCTGCACTGAAGGGACCTATTACAGCATCTCCACACCCTGAAAACAGGAGGGAATGCTGTTTCTTCAGAGCCTGTACTCCATGGTTTGTTTCATTGTCAACAGAGAGTCCCTAAATTACACCATTCCTGTTTTCAAGATCACTAAATACTCTCAGGACACCTGTGATTTAATTTAGGAATAGCATAAAATAGCTGAAGTACTTGTGCTTACAAATGTTTTCTTCCGTAACAAAAAGAAGAAATATGTGTTCATTGAGGTATATTCTATTCAGGCACACTCAAAGGCCACAAGAGTCAAAGCTGAGCTTAAGGAAAAAGCAAGATATCTGTGTTCTGTGCTTAACCCTGACAGGGAGGCTTCAGGCAGCCCTGATTCCCCCCTGCCTGCCCACTGTAAAAATGAGCCAGCCTTAGTTATGCTTGATGAAGTGCTCATTCTCCCCAGCCAGGGACATTTAAAGTCTTTCTGGACCTGAAAGCCTTGTCCAGAGATGTCCCCAACTGCAAAACACTGCAGCTTGCCAGGAGCAAAGAGTGAAAATGCTCCTGTTTGTAGGACACTTGTAAACCATCCTATTAAGGCTCAGGTGCCCAGCAGCAGTAGGAGGAGGGAGGGAAACCTGGACTCCCCTTTCAGAGCCAGGCAGAGCTCCCAACAGAGCTCCTGTTTCATAAGGACATGGTTTGATTCCTGACTCCTGCTGCTGCCCACAGCTCCATCACTTCCCCTGCCTGGACACACAAACAGCTCAGCACTCACACACAGGCCCTGCAAAAGCAAAAACTGAACACTCTGTGTGTCCTTGAGTTGATCAACGCTCCTTTGGAAGGTTTGCTATGGAGCACAAGTCAGGCTCTCCAGGAAGAGCACAAGAGTTTGATATTTTCTCCTAAGACAGAGCTGCTCCTGAGAAATCAGAATGTCAGCACGCAGAGTCAGCATATCACAGCTCCCAGCCACAAAGTGGCAGAAGGGCTCAGCTCCCTGTTTTCCTTGAAGGGATAACTCCCAGTCCTTTGTCAGGGAAGCCACATGCCCTGTGATGATGTCTTTATGACTATAAAGCAAAATCTGCTCAGGAAAACAAAAGGGAATGGAAGAGGATTTAAAGGAACTACCTACAGGAAACCTCCTCCTTCAGTTTGGCCATGGGTGAGTTTCATGGGGCCAGGTGTTTGGTCACCTGCTCTGTTTTGCTGTGCATTAAAAACTTTGGAAAACACATAAATGTTCTGTCTAAATAACACCAGAACCTTTAAGAATTAGTTACTCAAAGGTAACAGACAAAGTTAATACATCCCTCAGATGGAGACTCAAAATTCCCCAACAGCCAATGAAATGAATAGGACCAAGAGACTCCAAGTTAATCACTGTTATGCATTATATATGTTGTATTTTGCATTGTTATGCTGTTTGTTGTTATATTAGAAGTTATAATGTCATATACCTGTTATTTCAGATTGTTTGTGCCAGCACTGTACCCTCACATCCCCCCCAGTCCCCTGTATTCCAAGTTGTATATTCCCCTATTCCCAAATCCCAAGTTTCCCCTTTCCCTTTTCCATCGGGTTAAGCCTTCGCCGCTCCCCGCCTGCTCGTCAAACCACGAGACACCGCCCAATATGGAAATCGAGTGGATCCCCTTAAAGATCGGAAGCCCATTTAGCAGCAAATGGTCCCTAGAACAATGAGCTCACACAAAACTGAGATCTATGAAAGACACTGCTGTAGGAAGAAGAAATCCAGCTACCTGGGGATGGACTCCAACTTGTTGAAGTGTTCTCGCTGACCTAAAGGGTGACTGAAGGGAGAGACACCCCTAGACCGAGCCAAGCAAATTTGAATTCTGGGAATACCCTCCTGAGGCTGGAATTCCCGACACTATAGCCAGCGAGAGGAGCTGCAGTATGGAATTACACCGCTTCCTCAGCGGTGTTAACGGGTTCCCCGAGGGAGCGGCGGCAGCGGCGGCAAAGGCGACTTTACGCGTCTTTGCCCTGCCCTCTCTAAAAAAGCTATTCAATAAAGGCACAAAAGGAGTTGAAACCTATCTTCTGCCGTGTGTTTATTTCAGCCAAGAATTTTCATTTCTTCACAAGACTTACGATGAAAAAAATGAGATTGATTTTTCTTTATCCTGGCAAGGAAAGAAGCTGGATGCATCCTGAACTAATCCCTCAGTCCTAAAGTGGGTGTGACAACCTCCAAGGCACAAACTGTTCATGTTACAGAGATTGCAGCTTTCCAAAAGCAAAGGTGCTAATAAATTCATGTATTTCACAGAGAACCAAGGAGAAAGGATAGCAAACGGTCAATAGCTGACAAGGACCCCAAAGTTTTCAGTAACCTTTCTGCTATCGCTGCATTTTAACCAGCCAGTGCCTATTTTGAAGCAGGAAAGCAAACAGGCTCGTCCAAGGATCTCAAATATTCCTGTTCTTTTCCCAGATTCCTCACCTGAACACGGTGTCCTGCACAGAGAAGATTCCTCTCTGTCAGAAACACTGGACTATTCCTCTTTCCAGCAAAACCAACACAATTTTATCAAACACTGACAGTGTTTAACGAATTATACTCCAGAAAAAACCTCTCGCTATTAAACCACTCAAGCAATTTAAAGCAACATCAATGTCAGAAATGAAATAATTGCTGGGTTTCAGATTGGCAGCTGATTTTCTATTTTTGCATCGGTACCCCTGAATTTATCAACTGCACTTCCCAATGTGAAGTATCTGAAGAACCAAGCCTCACTCCCACCCCAATAAAACTGCAGTCAGGATCTCCCTTAAGTCGCCTCATGCTGTACAATATTTTTGCATGGCAAGTCTTTAGTTCCCTCTTTTGTCTACAGAATAATCGATGGAAGATTCCTGGAGGGAATCACTGAAAGAAAGGGAGCCTTTTATGAGCTCTCGTTAAAGCTGTCACCACAGGAGGTTTCTCATGAAGGGAAGGGAAAGGAAGATTATTGCTCCCCCTCTGCAGAGGCAAGACGTAACCTTAGGAGGGTTCATAGCAAAAGAAACTGTGCAGAAATTGTTCCTAGGACATGTGAATATCCCAAGTTGAAAACACTCAGGGAGGTGTGGCGTCACACTGGGGTAGGCAGCACCCTCTGTCCACCAGGGATAAGGAATAATTGGTAACAAATGTGACTTTCACTGCCACAGAGTGGCTTCTGCTCTGCTGTTCTTCAGCACAGGTGCCAGTACATTTTTCTTTATTTTCCCTTTCTCTTGCACTTCCCCTCTCCTGATCCTGTGGGGATTCAGTTCTGCTATGTTTTCATTTACTGAGCCCAGGTCAAGGACTGGAAGACAAATGGGTTTTATAAAAAAAAAAGCATTGCTGTATTTGCCACTGCTGAAAGGTCAGGCACACAAAACACACACACAGGGAGTTTTTGGAGGGAGCACAGTTCCCTGAACATCAACATCACTGCCTAAAGGAATGCTGCACTTCCTGCAATCCCAGGAATTTGGGAAGAGGTTGGTAGAAATGATGATGTTTTCTCTTGATGCCTTGGGAAGGCTGACCTGGAGCAGAGACTGCACAGAGCCAGAGAATAAAGTAGAGATTTATTAAAGGCCTTTAAGGTACACCTTGGGCAGGACAGGGCCTGGCCAGGGCTACACCCAAGGTGGACTAAAAATGGTCACAATATATGGCTGACTGGTCATGAGATCTCACACTTTTTATAAGTTTTGGTCCATTTTCATATTGGGGTTTAATTGTCCAATTCCAGCTTCAGGCTGTGAGGTCCCATCCCTCTTGTTCCTCCCTTCAGCCACCCTTGTTTGTGCTGTTGGGCCTGAAAGTTGTCCTTGGTGTGCAGCAGGACAAGGATTTGTTTTGTGTCCCTGCTGTGTGCAGAGAGCTGAGTGACACTGACTGTGAGCTCAGAGCTGCACCCCTGGGCAGCACAGAACCTGAAATACAGGAAAACTAAAGCTTAAGGCATCACCATCACTGGGTGATTTGTGCCTTTGACAACCCTTTTGAAAGTGGCACTGAGGCTGTCCTGAGATCCGTCAGGCTCTGATCCCACAGGAATGGCCATGCACAGGGATGCTACACAGTCACAGAATCAATTCTGAGACCATCAAGCCCAACCTGACACCCAACACCTCCTTGTTACACAGACCACGGCATGAAGTGCCAGGTGCAGATGGTGTCACCACCACCTACCTGACAGCCCTTCCTGTGAGGAAACACAGCTGAGACCTGCAGGAAAAGGTAAAAGCTGAAACCAGTTCAGTTTGATGTCTCTGGGTCACCCCTGGGACCACACTCAGCCCCAGGGGCAGAAGGAACAGGCTCCTGCTGCCACCAGGCCAGGCCACCACCAGCCCACCCCGAGCTCTCTGTCCCTGTCCATCTGTGTCCATCAGCCAAATGTGTGTAAGGAAATGGGAATTTTGGAGCCTTAACCAGCTCCAAAGGCAGCACTGTGGGGGCAGGAGGAGGGATGGGACCCTACAAAGATGAAGAGGAACTATTAACAAGGGATGGAGTGACAGGACAGGGGAGAATGGTCTCAAACTGATAGGGAGTAGGGTCACACTGGATATTAAAGCAAAATTGTTCCCTGTGAGGGTGGTGAGGGCCTGGCACAGGCCTTGCCCAGAAAAGCTGTGCCCACCCCATTGTGTCAAAACAAACACACAAACAAACAAATCACAGACCCCATTAAAACCGAAGCAGAGCACCTCGAAATCACAGAATACAAACCTTAGGGTTGGAAAGGCTCTCTAAGACCATCAAGTCCAAAACTCAAATCACAAGGACCACATGTAAGATGTGTGAAGGAACTGTTATATACATGCAAAAAGTATAAAATGAAGTTCATTTTACTCAAGAATTATTAAGGGGACCTGAATTTAATTTTATTGTCACAGTATCTTGAACACACAATAACGCACTTCCAAGTGACATTGTGGTGAAAACTTCTACCCATATTTTCTTCAGAGTGCTTTACTCTGCCAGTCCAACAGCAACCTCTTGATCAATGGAAACACAGCTTTTATTCAAAATACAGGATCCCAGATGGGTTTGGGCTGGAAGGGACCTTAAAGCCCAGGCAGGGACACCTTCCACTGTCCCAGGATGCTCCAAGCCCCAAAGTCCAGCCTGGCCTTGGACACTGCCAGGGATCCAGGGGCAGCCCCAGCTGCTCTGGGCACCCTGTGCCAGGGCCTGCCCACCCTCCCAGGAAGGAATTTTTTCCATATAGCTCACCCAAATTTCCCCTCTGGCAGTGGGAAGCCATTCCCTTTTTCTTGTCACTCCATCCCTTGTAAATTTTCTGGTCCATCAGTCAGCCCCTTCAGGCCCTGCAAGGCCACAGTTTGGTCACCCCAAAGCTTCTCCTCTCCAGGCTGAACAAACATGAATGTTTACAATTCAGGCTGTTTACTGAGAGGCTGGGAAGCCCACCCCAGTTTTTATTTAAAGCACAGGAAATCATTCCCACCAAGTGGGGCGGATCTGGAAGGCGTTGTGGGCTGCTGGCCATGGTAGAGCTGCACACACAAGGATGTCTCCCAATATGTTGCTTGCAGAAGAAATCAGCCTAATTCCTTTCCAAAACACTGTCAAGGATGTTTGAAGCATGTCCCAGTTTGACATCCATGACGAGTTTTGAAAGACAGGATTGCAGATAATGTCAAGGAAAAAAACCCCCATGTATTAATTTCTCTCTGCACATCTCTCCACATGGGGTGCATCCTTCCCCAGAGTCCTGTCACTGGAATTTAATTAATGTAAAGAGGCTGATGACTCCCTTGGTGTTGTATCCATGGCTGTGGATGGCTTCAGGGAGGAGCTCACCTGGGAGAGGTTGTGCTCCCTCAGTGCTGGCCCTGTTATCACTGACAACACACAACACCTGTGGGGTTGTTTTACCTCTTCTCACCAAGTTGCCCGCACAAATATTGTGACAATTTGTGGTTTTTTTTGTGTTCTAATGTGTTATTTTAGGCACTGCTATTAAAAAAGGAAAAGCATGATATTAAGCATATTAAGATACCCTTTTTAATACAAAAGCCACAGGTCCAGAGGAAGCTACAAAGATGCTCTGGGGGCTGGAGCACTGTCCTACAAAGTCAAGGAGAGCTGGAGGTGTTCACATGGAGAAGAGAAAGTCTGGGGAGACCACAGAGACCCATCCAGTGGCTGGAGGGGGTCTGGAGGGACAGGGACTGTTTTTATGGGCACACAGAGACAGATCAAGGGCAAGTGTTTTTAACTGGCAGAGGGCAGGGCTGGATGGGATCTTGGGCAGGAATTGTTCCCTGGCAGGGTGGGTAGACCGTGGCACAGGGTGCCCAGAGCAGCTGTGGCTGCCCCTGGATCCCTGGCAGTGTCCAAGACCAGGCTGGACTTTGGGGCTTGGAGCAGCCTGGGACAGTGGAAGGTGTCCCTGCCCATGGCAGGGGTGGAACAAAATGGGCTTTGAGGTCTTTCCAACCCAAACCATTCTGGGATTCTTGGAGTCCCTTTGTATTTTGGTAGGTATCCCCTCACAATTCCCATGGGGAAGAGAAAAATAGAACCCAAATCTCACAAATATTCAAGCAAAATGAAAAAAAAATAAAAGGGGAAATGCCAGGTTGTTACCATAGCAAAATAAGGGGGGAAAAAAAGAAAGAAAGAAAGAAAGAAAGAAAGAAAGAAAGAAAGAAAGAAAGAAAGAAAGAAAGAAAGAAAGAAAGAAAGAAAGAAAGAAAGAAAGAAAGAAAGAAAGAAAGAAAGAAAGAAAGAAAGAAAGAAAGAAAGAAAGAAAGAAAGAAAGAAAGAAAGAAAGAAAGAAAGAAAGAAAGAAAGAAAGAAAGAAAGAAGAAGAAAAAATCACCACAAAGTATTTCTACTTATTGGCTTCGACTACAGGAAAAGGAAGGGAGCTCTAGAAATGTTGGAGCTGCATGGAATGGTCTGAGAATACAGTGAAGAAAAGACAAGCTGAGCCAGGGGTCTGGCACAGTTTGCTGGAGCCAAGATGTTCCTAGGAACACCCGGAGGTGATGCCCTGAAGGGATATCCCCAGGGAATATCGAGGAGCCAGGGCTCCTTACTTGTGTCATAGTGGGGTTTTGATGGGAAATCAAGTTCTGTGGAAGGTTCTGCTTCTGCTCATACTGTTAAAAAAAAAAAAATCCTTCCTTTTAATTTGCTACTTTTTTTCTCTTTTCCTTCACTCTTCCCCAAAGCATTTATTATTGACAGCAGCAACCAAAAGTTAGACAAGAATGAGCTTCTGTGAGTGGCTTCTTGGGGGAAGAATGAAATGATTTGTATTGTAAAAATTCACTGGAGAGCAGCCACAGAGCTAACCCTGAGTCCACAGACACTTCATGGGGCTGGGGAGAGCAAACAGAGACTCTTCCCTCACACAGGGAACCTGTTGCACATGTGCCTCCCTCCTTCAGACAAGAACAAAGGAGGGAAGCAATTTGAAGGGACAAGTATAAAAATATCACTGTCAATTGCATGTGACACTTTTCAAGGCTCAGTAAAATCTCTTTTCACTTTGGTATTAAAAAAACCCAGAGAAATTCTCATAATGTCAAAATGAAAAACTCAGTGTTATCATGTTCTTGATCATCAGTGACATTCAAAAATGCTGTTTGAGATCCCATCAAAAGTTTTTTTCTCCCCTATTCTTTCAAGAGTGTGTTTTAACATTCCATGGCAACAATCTGAATCTGAAAATTTTATCTGTTTTAGCAAAAATTGTGAAATAGGAATTCCGAACACACTTTGGGGAAAATTTCAAGTGTCCATGAAGATTTTATGAAGGCAATCTTATTTATTTCCCCCCTCAGGCAACTGTAATTTACCAAAACCATTTGAAGCAAGGTCCAGGAAAGGTGTAACTCAACAAATCCTCATTTTTAAGCTTGTAACTAACCCCGTATTGATATTCCTCCCTCCTCCTCAGTCATTTTCTGAGGAAGTAAAAAAAACTCTACACTTAAAGAAATATTTTCTGAAAGCAAATTAAAATATGGCTCTTACTTAATGGAATTACAGACAAAAGTGAGAGAAACTTAACCACACCCTGTATCTTACAAATATAACTCCAAGGGCGCTGCAGCTCCTGACAGCGCAGACATACTTAAGAGCAGAGAGTTTCAGGAGACTCCCAGGAAAGCAGAGGATATATGAGGCTGTGGAGAGTTTAATGAAAGGACTGTTAAGGAGCAAAGGAGGTTGAAAGCAGAGGCAGAGTGTAAATCTTGGGTCTCAGGGCGTAAATCTCAGCTCTTCCAAAGGAGGGCTGCACCTCCTCTCAGTGCTTTAAGGGCAGCTCTGGAGTTTCTTGGCTGTAAAGACACTGCAGGTTTAGGACTGTTACTGGGGGGTGTCCAAGTGAGGAGTTCAGCAATAAAAAGCTTCAGTAACACCTCAGCAGCTGTAAAAGAGCAATGCCATTGCTTGCATGTGCAGGGCCTTGCATGATCCAGGGGGATTTACCTCCAAATCTTCCTCCCCTCACTCCACCCCAGGCCGCTCGATGAGGAAAAGTGTTTTGTGCCATTGATGCCTTGGGAAGGCTGACCTGGAACAGAGACTGGGCAGAGCCAGAGAATAAAGTAGGGATTTATTGAAAGGCCTTTAGGGAACACCTTGGGCAGGACAAGAGCCTGACCAGGGCTACACCCAAGGTGAACCCAAAATGGTCACAAAATGGACAAATGGTCACAAGGTCTGACACTTTTATAAGTTTTGGTCCATTTGCATATTGGGATTTAATTGACCAATTACAGCCTCAGGTTGTGAGATCCCATCCTTCTTGTTCCTCCCTCCAGCCACCCTTGTTTGTGCTGTTGGGCCTGAAAGTTGTCCTTGGTGTGCAGCAGGACAAGGATTTGTTTTGTGTCCCTGCTGTGTGCAGAGAGCTGAGTGACACTGACTGTGAGCTCAGAGCTGCACCCCTGGGCAGCACAGAATGTGAAATACAGGAAAGATAAAACTTAAGGCATCATCATCACCAAGATCTACATCCCAACACTATGCTGAACTTGAACAGAGCTTCCCTAAACCCCTCCACTTTCCGATGAAAAGCTCAATTTTTTATTGTTGCTGCTTCTTATGTTTTTATAGCACTCTTTTCCCAACCAGGGCATTCTGCATCCAGAATATTCCAGCTTCCAACCTGTACATGTTCAGGTGAAACCAATACATTTTAAAATGAACCAACCAAGGTACAACAACAGGTGAGAAACCCCTCTATCTTCACACTCTGTGTAGTGATACAAGCACTTGCTGGAAAACAAGGCATTGAGGAAAAAAATAAATCTTACAAAAAAATATGTCACCACTTTGCTTGACAGAGCCGTGAGGCAAAAGGATTGTCAGGAAGCAATCCCAAGGAGATTCCCAAGGAAGCCACTGATCCATCCCTGTGTTCTGCTCCTCTAGGAGCTGATCAAATGTGGCCAAACAAAGGACTGGGAGCCCCATTCTCAGCCTAGTGGTGTCCATGTAACTACTGGAGAGCACTCAGTGCTTGTCAGGACCAGACCCCTGTGCCTTTGAACAGACTCCTCTGCAAGGCTGCACTAACATCATCAAACAAATAGTTAAACCCAAGCACCTTTAAGCAGTGCTACTTTGCAGATCTGAGTGGGTCCAGGACAATAAGAAGCATCTGTGATTAAACAGCAAGGTCTTTTGATTTTTAACCTCAGCCTCATGTGTTTGCTGCAGTCTCCATTTGATGTCAATTTTACAATTCCCATTGACTTCAGCAAGAATGGAATTAGATCCTGACATATTTGCATGTCAAATCTCTTTTCTTGCCTGTTACAGTGCTCTCATCCATGGCATCTGCAATTTAATGGTACATTTTCCATGAAAAAGCCATGCCACATTTCTTTGAAAAGCAGCAGCAATGAATAACACGACCAAAACAGGGGAGATAAATACTACAAAAAACCCCCAAACTGACACTTGCAGGAGTGAAACTTTACAAGGTTTTTCATAACAGGGAGAAAATTGTCCACTCAAGGTTCTCTCTCAAAAATTTCAAATAAATAAAAGACTCCAAAAATGTATTTCACTCAATTATTACCACCCCAAGGAAAAAAAAAAGTCATTTGAAAAACAGTGCTAATTAATTAAATACAAAAACTTTGACTAATAAAAATTAAATCTTTGAATGGCTTGTGCAGATGTGTTCAATCCAAGTTCCAACATTCAGGAAAGAATTTAAATCAGTTTGATGTTCCTGCAACCTCACAACCACTGATGATTTTATTTTGTACATTAATTTATCTTGCAGATTTATCTTTTTCAACCCCTGAAGAAGTGCAGCTGATTTCTAGTGGATTTCTCCCTCCACGTTTGCATACACTGCCTTGAATCAAGGAGTTCACACCACAGAATGTCTCTTAAAGCATTTCTGCTGCTCCTATGAATCATTTGCAAGATAAAAATAAAACATGAGACATTTGTGGACCACACATTGATTGTTTAATTATTTTCCATTTGAAGTGCAGGCTATTTTTGGCACAGAATCTTTATGTCGGCTGGACAGAACAATCCGTCTTCTAAAATACCTCAATGTCAAAAACCAATTAGTCAGGTGACAGCAGGAATGTTTAGGTTCTTTACTAACCATGATTAACTTTGGAGGGTCTGCAATAATGCAGTGTTAGTCACCAAATTAATTTTCACCTTGGTACCTACAGGCTGTGTTTGGAACCACTTCAAAGTAATAAAAAAATAATTCTGTGCTGTTCAGGAGGTTTTACACAGGAAATGCAAAAATCCTCCCATTATTAGTGTCAAGACTCAGAAAACTTGCTCAGATGAATTTCCAGGAAATTAAGCATTACATGAAGGAGACAGACTGTTTCTAAGGGATGGAAGGACAGGATACAGGGAATGGCTTTCCAGTGCCACAGGGCAGGGCTGGATGGGATCTTGGGCAGGAATTGTTCCCTGGCAGGGTGGGCAGGCCCTGGCACAGGGTGCCCAGAGCAGCTGGGGCTGCCCCTGCATCCCTGGCAGTGTCCAAGGCCAGGTTGGACTTTGGGGCTTGGAGCAGCCTGGGACAGTGGAAGGTGTCCCTGGATGAGATTTAAGGTCCCTTCCAACCCAAACTCCTCTGGGATTCTGATTCTTCCCTGATTATTACATATCCATAATCTGTTATCTGAACTGTGTTGCCTTTATTCTGGAATTCAGGAAGATAACAACTTCGATTAACCATTCCTTTGATTCCAATCCATCCACGCTGCTTTGTTTTCCTGTAATTATGACATCAGGATATCTTCCCTTGAAATAAATCCTAATTCCTCCCTCAGACAGAGCAGGCCTCTGTCTCCCACTCCCTTGTTTTGCATGGCACTGGTGGCACAGAGCAGGTGGGAAGTTGTTTATCCAGCTGGCAAAGGAAGGTGCAGATGGACACAGGGCACAGGGATCCTGTCCTCTGTCACCTGCCCCATATCCCAGAGCTGGAACCACACCTGGACAAAACCTCACAGGCCTTTTCTCCACATTTAGATACTCACAACCAAGATATTGAATAGAAATAAACAGAAATGATGGAGGATTGCGGAACTGGTGAGAACAAAGTGATGCGATGTGAGAAAGGGGTGAATTAGCGTGGAGAAATCAGTGTTCCTGCAAAAGTTTCACTCCCTGTCTCTGCCAAAGTGAAAGGATGAGCTAACTACAAAAATCAAGGAGGAAATGGTGGAAGAATCACTACCTGAACATGACCTTTGAAGGATGAGCTGGAGAGACAAACAAAAGTCCATGTAGATTCTCAGTTTCCTGATACTTGGCATCACATTCCAGCATTTTCACTATATTTAAAATTGCCAGATAGGAAATGTGGATCCAGAGTTGACCTTTCTAACCACAGGGAAAGTGTGTTAATGATTTAGGAGAAAGATGAAGACCACCAGAGTGTGTGATTTGTTCTGTTAATTATGGCTTTAAACTACTTTGTGCCACCCCAGCTAATTGGCACGTTTCCTTAGCCAAGTAAATAGATCTTCAGAAGGCTCATAAATCAGACTGTGTTTGCAAGCAACGTTTTTGTAGCAGATATTTTCTATTCTTGGACAGAAAAATCAAGCTGTTGAAATACCCAAACTACAACAGCACTCACCCAGGTCTGGGTCAGATTCTGCTCAGACCAAAAATGCCATTGCTAGAAAAATATTCCTCAACAATTTCACTTTGGAACCAAAAACTCAGGGTAATATTTCCTAAGGTGGAAATGGCAGTCAGACCCTCAAATAATTTCTCTGTGAGAAAACCACTTCTCTGTCCATTTTTGAAAATTCCCTTACAGGATTTAGGCAGTCATTGACAACTGCCAAGGCCAGAAAATATCCCAGACAAGAACTACAAGAGTTTCCTCAATTCCAGCACTTCAGCTTGGAGGTTTTCCTTATAAGTTGAAAAACAGCTCAGCATTCAGGGGGTTAAAAGTGAAGTGTCCAAGGACAGGCTGGACACTGGGGCTTGGAGCACTCTGGGACAGTGGGAGGTGTTCTTGCCCATGGCAGGGGGTGGAGCTGGATGATTTTTAAAGGTCCTTTCCCACCCAAACCATTCTGGGATTCCATGGCAATTCACCCACCATTTGTTTTTTCGCATGTTTATTCAGGACTTATTCTGATTTGCAGAAACCCCAAACATCTGGAGCGCCCACTGAACTTTTTCTTCAGATTTTTAGCTTCCAAAAATGCAGTCTCAAGGCAAACAAAAACCCCGCAAACCTTTTTTTCCATCAGATTTTTAAAAAAAGGCACTTGCCAAAGTGAAAGGCTCAAAATCTGCATCGTGAGGAGCTTTAAAGCCAACTTCCTGTCTTCCTTGGTTCCTGGATTAACTGAATTCTGCTATTAACATTCCAAGTAGCATTCCTTTCGGGAAGCAGACATTTATATCCTGATGCAGGGAATCAGCTCATATTCCTTGATCTTGAAGGATGAGGCAGTGCTTGGGTTAAAATGGATTAAATTTTGGGACCCAAAACTGAGCACTACAGGTCATGGGCTCATGAAGAGCAGACTCTGGCTTGAAGTTCTGTCTACACAGACAAATATAGGGGAAAAATTAAAAATCTCCACTCTACTTAATAGATTAATAGTGCTAGAAGGTTTTACCTTGATCCTTTAATGCTCTATTATGTAATAAATTTGTCAACAATTCCTGGCTTCAGTCTCAGGGATTTCCTTAAAGCTTCACCTGTGCAGGTGTACCACAGGTATATAATAAATATATATACACATATATATGTATGAAATCTCCTAAAGAAATTTGTCCCTGGCCCTCATACCAGTCATTAGGCTACTGCAGAAATATATATATACACACTATAACATTATTCCATAAATTCCTGCTAGTGATTAAAGTCTGGTCCTTTTGTTTGCAATTATGCCAAAATTCTTTCTAATTAAAATGGAAAAATCAAAAGGTGAGCAAGCAGCAGATGCAGTAGAACTCCAGCTGTCAGGCCACCAGAGGACACCGTCACGTCATTTCCAAAGAGGAGGAAAATAATTTTTGCTTTAATGCCAGTAATGCAAATTTAGATGGACAGAACAACTCCTTACAGAATCACAGAATGGCTTCAGCTGGAAGGGAATTTCTTTAAAGTTCATCTTCTTTCATCCCCTGCCATGAGCATGGACACCTTCCACTGTCCTAGGCTGCTCCAAGCCCCAAAGTCCAGCTTGGCCTTGGACACTGCCAGGGATCCAGGGGCAGCCCCAGCTGCTCTGGGCACCCTGTGCCAGGGCCTGCCCACCCTGCCAGGGAACAATTCCTGCCCAAGATCCCATCCAGCCCTGCCCTGTGGCACTGGGAAGCCATTCCCTGTGTCCTGTCCTTCCATCCCTTGGAAACAAACTCTCTCCATGATTCTTGGAGCTCCTCCAGGCCCTGGCAGGCTACAGCTGGGTCATCCCAGAGCTTCTCCTCTCCAGGCTGAACAATCCCAGCTCTCCCAGACTTTCCTCCTAGCAGAGCTGCTCCATCCCTCTGATCACCTCTTCATGTCTAAGTTCCATGCATAGCCACTGAATGTGAGAAACCTGTGCCCATATTAACAGAATATCAGAATTCTCTGAGGCTTTATGTCATACACCCCAAAATAACCCCAAATAACTCCAAAAGAGGATCCTGAGGGTAACAAGAGCAAACCCCACCCTGCCTACAGAGCCAGTGCTGCTGACCAAGCACTGCCCTCCCTGTCCAAAGCCTCACCCACAGCAGTTACAGAAGAACCAGCTCTGCCCACACTCTTCTCAAACCAAGCAGCACCTCCTGCCCCGAGCCATCTCCCTGAACGCAGTGGAGCTCCTGGAGAACATCACAGCAGTGAGCTCAGTCCCAGGGAGCAACATCTGACTGATCCTGGGCACACAGCACTCCCCAGGTCCTGCCCACACCTGATCCATTTCTGACCTTTAACGAAGTAGTTATCCCACGATCAGGGAGTGCTGCTGCCAGGTGCTGGAAGATGAAGATGTATTTAAACTTTTTACAGACACAAAAACCAAAGTAAGAAATCTGCTTACACTGGTTTGATCTGTTGATACTGTCAGGTCTGTAAAATATACAGACTTACCAGCTCTTATTTTCTATACATTTTCATCAATTTATACCTGACGTACATAACAAAAATGAGACCTGCACAAGCACAACTGCCCTAATGTGAAAGCACCTTGTGTGAAGCAGGAAGGGAGTTCCATGTGATGGAATGTAGGATATGTTTTAGAGAGTTAGTCCTGAGGAGCAGCTGAGGGAGCTGGCGAAGGGGCTGGAGCCCCAGGAGCGGCTGAGGGAGCTGGGAAAGGGGCTCAGCCTGGAGCAAAGGAGGCTCAGGGGGGATCTTGTGGCTCTGCACAAGTCCCTGCCAGGAGGGGACAGCCAGGGGGGGTCGGGCTCTGCTGCCAGGGACACAGGGACAGGCCAAGGGGAAAGGGCCTCAGGCTGTGGCAGGGGAGGCTCAGGTTGGAGAGCAGCAGGAATTTCTGCATGGAAAGGGTGCTCAGGCCTTGGCAGGGGCTGCCCAGGGAGGTTTGCAGTGCCCATGGCTGGAGGTGTGCAAGGAAGGGCTGGAGGTGGCACTCAGTGCTCTGGGCTGGGGACAAGGTGGGGATGGGGCACAGCTGGGACTCCGTGGGCTGGGAGGGATTTTCCAAACTAAATAATTCCAGGGTTCTATGTTTGGTTCCACATTAACAACATGCAGCCAAACCAACATGAGATAAAAGGATATAAGGATAGAGAAACAGGACTATGAGTTTTTCTTCTCCAACCAAATCGTTTGCTTCACAAATTAAGACTTGCTGCTCTTTCAGAGTGTGCTAAAACATACAAATAGATGTCCCTAAACACTTCAGCTGTGCCTCAAGGGCTGTGCCGTGGTGCTATTCTGGAACAGGTCAGCACCCATGGTAACAGTGAGATGGAAAGCCCCTCTGACAGATACAGGCATCCTTTTTAAAGAGTAATTTGGTTTAATACAACCATTTTTCGAAGGTGTAGGCTTTTCTCTTGCTCTGCAGCTCTGGTGTGCGGCACTTCTCTCAATAAGTGGAGTGCACACCTTAAGTGATCCAGGTTATATGAACTCATCAAAGGAATATTCCAAGCACTATTTTACTCATCAATTCCAAGAACTATTTTATTCACCATCTTCAGTGGCTCAAAATTCCCAATTTCCCTTGTTAAGCTTAAGAGAGCACTTGAATTGTTGAGTTCATAGGAAATTGTTCTTAGGTCAGCTACAAACCCAGGCTATGGCTGAGCATTCTGAATTAGAGAAATTTAACAAAAAATAAGTATCAGTTCTGTGTGTTCTGTACAATGAGCTGGAAATAAACCAAATCACCTTTCCTTAGCTAAAACCACTCTCCCTGGCTTAACTCACAGCTGTCAGTGCACTGTGCCTATTTCAGCTGTGACTTTCATCACAAGAAGTGATCAGTCATCTTCCCTCCCCTTCCCTTCCCTTCCCTTCCCTTCCCTTCCCTTCCCTTCCCTTCCCTTCCCTTCCCTTCCCTTCCCTTCCCTTCCCTTCCCTTCCCTTCCCTTCCCTTCCCTTCCCTTCCCTTCCCTTCCCTTCCCTTCCCTTCCCTTCCCTTCCCTTCCCCTCCCCTCCCCTCCCCTCCCCTCCCCTCCCCTCCCCTCCCCTCCCCTCCCCTCCCCTCCCCTCCCCTCCCCTCCCCTCCCCTCCCCTCCCCTTCCCTTCCCTTCCCTTCCCTTCCCTTCCCTTCCCTTCCCTTCCCTTCCCTTCCCTTCCCTTCCCTTCCCTTCCCTTCCCTTCCCTTCCCTTCCCTTCCCTTCCCTTCCCTTCCCTTCCCTTCCCTTCCCTTCCCTTCCCTCTGACTGTGCATTCGCCTGCTGAGAGCACGATTATGTACATTCATTCCAAAATCTGGACTAAGAGGGAAGATTGAAAAGAGTAAGAATATGTTCTTAGCTATAATAGGAAACAAAGCAAACAGGAAAATCATTCCTCACAAGACGTGCAAGGAGCTTTCCTGGTGTTATGGCATTAGAAGGTCACTGCCTGCTCTAGAACAGCAAGCAGAGATCACACAGGCCCTGGGTCTTAAATATTTTTTAATTCTTAAGACCAGCAAGGAAAAGCCTTTGATGGATTTCTGCCCTGTGCCCTTTCCTTGTGCAGGCACTAAATACAAAAATTGCATCTCCTGCTGTTCTGCCCTGGCGGTAACAAACATTTTCACTTCTATCAGGCCTCTGACACTTCATGCAGCTGTCAGCGTGCTTCTTCCACACATCAGATGCCCAAGCAAGCTTGTCTCCAAGAGCACACTGAGCCATTCCAAATCTCTGCCTAATACCAGCAAAAGTGCCTTTTCCCAGCATCATTTCCCTGTGCAGTGTACGGAAAGGGGTTGAAGTAAAGACTGATCACCCTGGTTTGCATTATTCAGGGTTGCACTCGACAAGATCTGTGGGCCTGATATTTCTGGGTCTGAGAGATTTTAGCCTGCTAGTTAGCAGCTGCTAACTCTTCCCAGGGGAGAACTTCTCAAGAAAACTTCTACTCAAAACAATCTTGGCAAAACAACTGTCCTTTCTCAAAACAATCTTCTCCAGGTGGTGTTTTGCTGTTCCTCTAGTTTAACCAATGGGATTAGAGAGGTGTCATTCCTATTCACCAAACATGTTTAGTCTATATTGTAACAGCTTATAAAAGGTAGTAAGAATTAGACAATAAAAGCTTTTTGTACTCTTTACCTTCTGAAATATTTGGAGTCTTTCATCTTTCTTTCGTGTCCTACAGTGACAAAGATCTGATAGCATCTC
Source organism: Acrocephalus scirpaceus scirpaceus (assembly GCA_910950805.1). Taxonomy (NCBI): domain Eukaryota; kingdom Metazoa; phylum Chordata; class Aves; order Passeriformes; family Sylviidae; genus Acrocephalus; species Acrocephalus scirpaceus. The sequence continues at coordinate 31,395,108 of OU383781.1, forward strand.
AGGCTAATCTCAGAGCCATGCAATGTTTGTTAAAAGGCTCCACAAAGTAATTATTTGAAAATCATTGAGATCAACATTGTTAAGACATGAAGAAGAGAAGCTCAGATTCAGGCTGACATCAACAATTTTCTGCTTGATGAGTGAGCACATCTTACCTGGGTGGGCTGACACCCAATGTCCTTAGGTGTGTGTGCCAGGGGTAGGTTCAGCTGTGATGTCACATTGCTCAGGCCTGTGACATGGGCCAGGACTACAAAGATTGTTGTGGAACAGGCAAACTGCATCAGGGCCAACTGAGCATGGCTAATGCCAGGGAAAAGAAGGCAAAAACAATCTCTGATCCCTCCAGGGGAATGCAAAGGAGGACAAGTGAACATTCACAGAGGAGAATGTTCACTCCTGGCTCCCCACAGCACCAAGAGGTGACAGAACTCACCTCAAGCACACAGGCAAAGGCTAAAAACCAGAATTGCACCCCTGTGCTTTCCGTTTCCCTGGTGATTTCTGATGTTAATGCCTTTTTCACGTTCCTAAAACACCGTCTATTGCACTGAGCACATTTAAAAGCAGGCTGGGGTACAGAATCCCACGGAGAGATCAAACACTGCCCTCACAGAACTTGCCTTTAATGGACTTAATGCATTAAACAGGCTAAAAGTGCCCTGGTTCTGAGCAGCACTCAGACGTTACATCCAGGCTGCTCCCCCCACAACGTGGAACAGTTTGGATTTAGAGTGTTCTGTAGCAAAACACAACCAGCCAGAAATGCCAACTCCAAATCAATCTCAGTGAATATGTTTTTCACTCTCATGACTACAAATGGAAAGCATTTCTAACTCCTGGACCACCAGAGAGAGTTTTGAGGGTGCTTTTATGCATCTTTTTAAAATCTCTATCAGGGAAGGACCAGAGCAACAAAGTTGCTCTGCACAAGGTACTCTGATGTAAAAGGAAGTCAAGCTCCAGCAGCAACATGATTTTTATTGGTTTCAGTGTGCAGATAGTCCTGAGAGGGTCACAAAAATCCTTAAAATGTAAACACTCTATTGAAAGTCTTCCTCAGAACACACAGGATGCGAGGATTTAATATATGATATCAAATAAATTAGCAGCAAAATAGGAATTTTTCACAGAACAATTTGCATTTTTTTATGTAGCACAATAATAAAATTTACCGTTTTTCTATAATGGCTGGGACAGCCCAGACATTCCCTTTGATTTCATCGATTTTTGAGCACAATAAAATAAAAAAGCATTTTCCTATAGAAAATGTAAAATCTGTCACCTCAAGCCAGATGCTGTGCCAGAGACAGGCTGGGCTTCTTTCCTGGCTCTTTAAGGCAGAAAACCCTCCTGTAGATGCTATCACCCATACCAAAGCCTGACTTCTCCACATGATAATTTACTAAACCTGACAGAACACACTTGTCAGCTTTGTTTCACCAGATGCTACCTGACAATTCCCACATGGAATTGGGGAACTGCATCCTGAAGGGGATGTAAAATCACAAAAAAATGATGAAGAACTTGTCAAGTCAAATCATGCTGGCCCAGAGCTCATGAAAAAATAAGGGTGCATTGATTAAATCAGCTTTAGCTTCCATGATAACTGAGGCAGTCACTGAGCCACTGCCCTAGTCTGTGGAGGGAAAATGCGCTTCCATGCTTTTGGAATACCTGGGAATGTTAGGGAATGCAGAAAGCCAAAAAGCCTTACCCTTCAAACCTGCTCCCTCCACTTAGTTATAGCATTAAGAAAATAAATGCCTGTTAAAAGCATGAAAGAAGGAATCGATATTTTCAATTGAGGGATATCCTGCAATATCCTGGACTGTTCCTAATGTAAGCTTAGAAAAGAGTGAGGAACATTAATAATTTCTAGGAATTCTGACAGCATAAAACAATATACAGTTTCAATAGAAATTACTTCTATTCCTTAGGAATTACTGGATGGATAACTTTAGTTCCTCTTTAAACAGCTGATGCTGAAGAGACTGAGGACTTCTACTGTGCAAAAAGATTTTCACCTTCAGAAATACAAATATTCCCACTAATGTCAGTGTTTCATAAAATTTTGGTTTGCAGTGCTTACATGGATGCTTAAGATTGTTGATCAATGTGCAGCAAGGTAGGGAAGGGAATCTCTTGATTTCCTCCTACACTGATTTAGAGGAATCATAAAATGTGTGAGAGAAAAAGGCCTAAGCAGGGACAGTTCCTCTGAGTCACCAGCAAGAAAACAAATATCACTGAGATAAAAATTCCTCTTTTTAAGCCTGGCAAGAAGTCCTGGCTATGCACCAGCTGTTCATGAAAATCAAGAGACTGAATATTTTCTGCTACAGGCAGGAGAAATTAACAGTGGAAAATAGGAAAAGAAATGGAGCTTCACACAAGCAGGAAAACGACAGGAGGAAGAAAAGCAGTAGGGGTGGAAAAGGACTTTGCACAAGGGTGGGAGTGACTGCAAAAGGGGAATGGCTTCCCACTGCCAGAGGGCAGGGCTGGATGGGATCTTGGGCAGGAATTGTTCCCTGGCAGGGTGGGCAGGCCCTGGCACAGGGTGCCCAGAGCAGCTGTGGCTGCCCCTGGATCCCTGGCAGTGTCCAAGGCCAGGCTGGACTTTGGGGCTTGGAGAAGCCTGGGACAGTGGAAGGTGTCCCTGCCCATGGCAGGGGGTGGCACTGGATGGGCTTTAAGATCCCTTCAACCCCCAAACCATTCTGGGATTTTGTGATTAGCTAAAAATGGTTGCTGAGATCTGCTCCCCAGTCCTGTGTAACTTCCCTTTCTCAGCACAGAGCTCCAAACCTCTGGGGTGTCTACAAAGGGCTTTTATCAAAGGGAAGAAAGGATGGCTGAAGCTCCCAGCCAGGATGTCCTTTCACCTCCACTCTGGGAGCAGATCCAAGATGAGACCCAGTCCCTGCTGGGTTTGTTCTCCAGGGCATGTGTGTGCCTCAGTGATGACTCAGCAAGATCCCATGCACAGCAAAAAAGAAGAGATATTTCAAAGGAAAACATGGGGGTTTTTTACAATTTTCCTAAGGCTGGCTAAAAGTACACAGGATCAAAGTGTTTCTTTACAAACTGTAGAAAAAACTCTGCCGAAATCTTCCCATCTCCAGTTAAATGCAGAAGATACTTCCCCAAAATGGTCTTGAAAGTTTTGCTTCAACTCACGAGCTATGGTTTATTTCCAGGTCCAATGTTTCACATTTTTGGAGCATTATCTAATCTATTTTAAACATGCAGGTCAATCCTGAAATGAAAACTGGGACTTTTCATATCTATAATTTTCATTAGTAGATACTAATACTAATACTAATACACTCTCAAATTTCCTTTGGTTAATATGAAGATAAAAAAGTATTAGATTACTTAATCAAATCTAGCTTTTAAAACTAAACCCGAAATTTGACATGATGTTTTTAAAATATTTTTGGTCTATTCATTTCTATTATAAGTTAATAGCAATTCCCAGCTCTGTGAACCAAGACCAGCTTATTCATCTGGAAATCAAGAAATTGGATCAAATATAATTTTATTTTTAAAAGAAAAAGCAGAAGAGGAACAGGAGGAAAAAACTCTCTTGCTGTAATTTGTCACAATTATGTCAGGAGATGGTTTTTTGCAGCTGGAATGCTTCCATGGGTATGGAAGTAGGTGGTTATATGTGGAAGGAAAAGTAAGAGAACACAGCCCTCTGTAATGTGACTTACAAGAAAAAAACTGAAGATATTAATTTGGGTTTTTTCTGAAATTAGAGAAAAATTAAGAGATTTGGAGCATTTTTAAGGTCTGCTTTTTCTACAAACTTCTGTGAGTTTAATACCACATCCACAGGAAGGAATACACAGAACTTTTTGATTTCAGTGGTTTGGAAGCTCCTCAGGGTCCTGTGTTCATTTTTATTAATTCAGGTTGTACCTAAAGATCCCCACTGAGATCAAGGGCTGAGCCAGCCTGGGCTGTGGCCCTGTGGCAAAATTCGTGTCTTGTCAAAACAGGCGAGTAGGAAAATTGGTTTGGAATGAGCATGGATCCTAAAGGTCTGTAAGCAGATGATGAAGGGGATAATATATTGGAATTATCTCTGTGGTTTATGAGGCAAGGACTTTGGGAGGCTTGGAAGAGCAATACAATAACCAGGGAAGCAGCAGGGAAGCAGTGCAATAGAAGAGTTATCTATAGCTGACATATGAAGCGTGCTTCTTCTTTGGCTGTTTGTGAATTATCAGGAGTTCTTAGGCCCATAAAAAATTCTATATTGTGCTTTAAAATGGAATTAGGATGGTTTCATGTTCCTTTTCCTTCTCTTTCAACTACTGCACTGTTCTTCAGCTTTCACAGGATTTATCTTCGCAATGAATTTTTTTTCTCCTACTGTAATGAAGTCTTCATTTTGTGATGGAGATCTCCACTCCTTTGGCAGGGCTCTAGAAATACTTGAGGTTTTCAGAAGGACTTGAATATTTCTTACCTGTTTGGGGGTTTTTCCCTTCAAAAAGACTGTGAGGACCAGGAATTTCCCCCTGCCTTCACTCCAAGCGATCCCACCATGCACTTCCTTGCAGGAAATCAAGCTCCAGCTGAGTGCTGGGTTGTGCTTTTAGCCAGTTGTTGCTTTTTAGAGAATGTTCCAGAAATATGTTCCTCTGATGAGTGAAGATCTAATTTTGGATTTAGCTCTAGATTCATTCAGGGAAATAATTTTCTCTATGTTTCCCATGATAAACAAAGGGTAAAATTATAAATGATAAATTTTTTATCATTATAACTGTTGTTGCTCTGCCCTCATTTGTATTGTCCACAGTCAATGTAAATCTCACAGCAATAAAAAGCCTTCAGATATTCCACACTTTAATTTAGGAAGAGTTTTGTGCTTGGGGCTATTAGGTCATTGGATATGGGATTTAAACCAGGTATTCAGAAGAGGTTGGCAGCAAAGCAATTGGGTGAGTTGTGAATGACAAAGGAATATTGTCCCAGTCCTGCCAAACCATATGGATTGGGGACCACAGTGTATGGGATCATTCAGTTTTCAGTTTCATTCAGAGGATTCTGGATTTTCCACCATCCCATCTCTGATTAACTTGGGATGGTCTCAGTACATCACAACTCTGATTTATCTGTTCAAGCGATTGGCTCAACCTTTGGAGCCAAAAAAGCCCCAATTTTGCCACCCTGAAACATGTAGCCACCCAGCCTTCAACGAGTCTTGTCTAAAGGAACAACAAGAGCACCTGAAAAATGGGGCTTTTGTTTGGAAAATTCAGTATTTATTGGCTGATGGACCTTGTAATAATTGTCATGATTTTGGACTGCTAAATAGTTCTGACTATTTAAAACATTAAGTAGAATAGTAGTTTAAAAATATACTACAGAAGATTTTTAAACCAGTCAGGAGAGACAAAGAAACTTTACGTCTTCTTTCATCTATTTGGTAAAAAGTCCAGACGTATTTCATGCAGGATGTATTGTGAAATCAGTGGAAATTATCTGGGGCTAGGAAAATTAATCCAAGAACAGATGTCCCTGTGACTCTGGCACCCAGGGATCGTTTCAGCCCCTGAACGTCACCCTTTGAAGATCAAAAGGCTCTTAATTGCATGTACTATTTCAGGTGTCTGCACAAAACACAAAGCAAAGTTAATAACATTTGGAGATTGATGCTGCGCTGAGAGAGCTTCATTTTATCTGATGGAAGCTCAAAAGCTTTTGGGTGTCAACAAGATCGTTAAAGAATTAATCTGACATTTTGAAAACAGTGATATTAAAAGAAGATGTGTATTAGGATGCAGTTGTAAGAAACTGAGCTTCAAAGGAGTTACAAAGGACATGAAAATGATTAGCAAATGTTATTAAAATATCACAGATCCTGTGTGGCTGCAGGTGTTTGTGTTTGTATTGCAGTTATTTTTAATAAAGAAAATGACTAAATTTCTGTAGAAAGGACTGCTCAGTTTCAGGGCCATAGATTGGCATAGTATGAGAAAACAACTAAAAATCCAATTGATTTTCTTCTTCAAAGCAGAAGACATTGACTACATGAACATTTTGGTAACTCCTTATATTCCGAATTATCTGAAAGCAGCAGTTCCTGGGGGCTGGGGTGAAATAATTGTGAGATATCACTCCAAGGGTGTTAAGAGACTTAAATAACAGCCTGCTATGGGCTGTACACTTATTTTCATGACAAAATTATTGGTGATGTCTTCCCAGAAGCTGACAGTTGCCAATATGTTTCCTTTTATTTCAGGGTCATGCTTTAATTTCTAATAAAAAAAGAGGAAGATGCTGATAAGTGCTGAACTTCCTCCCAGGGGAGTGAATTTGTAGCTCTGAGAGGTTTCTTACCGTGAAACTCCTGCTGCCTTTGATGATGGGCACATGAAGAGGAGTTTGTAGGACTGTAGGGGGAAAGAATGGATCTGGTTATTTCTTGTGGTGCTGCGGCATTCAGAAAAAGTGTTGCCAAGAGGACAATGGGTAGGAAACAATGCTGAAGAAGCATTCCTTGGAGTTTGTAGGCTGTTGATTTGTACTGAAGGAGAGCTGGGCTCTTTTTTTGTGCTTTCTGTACTTGAAGCAGAGAATCGCTTTCCCTGATTGCTTCTTGTGTGACTCCAACAGGATCATGTGTTTCAAACATGTGAAAAGCGTCGCTGTTATCTTGGGGTGATTTTATGATGATACTCTACCCCCTAATGATCTGCTTTATGCCCAGAAATGGCTGCTGTAGCTTCGAGGTGGACCCAGAGTAGGGGTGGGAGCCTTGGCGGCTCTCGGGCGCGCTTTGTTCAAAGCCTCACGCCGGGCATGCTCAGTGCTCAGATTGGCGTTTACTTCCTTGCTTAGCTAGCCTGGTTTTTTGTTAGCTTAAGCAAGAAGTTTCTTTTTTCCCCTTTCCCTGGCCTGGAGAGAACTGCAGCAGCAATCCTTCAGTGGCTTCTGTTTTTTTCTTGAGCTGTCTGGCTTGGTTTTGGTCTGAGATCAGACAATCGCTGAGAGATGGTCAGCTGTGACCTATGGGGAGCCGCAGGAACCACTCTGTCTGGCCCCAGACCTCGGGAAAAGCTGAACCAACAGGAGAAAGGGCACCAAAATCCACCAGCTTCATCTGCTGCAAGGAGGAGACCAACGCCAGAGTTCAGCAGGTTCCTTGTTTTGTTTTGCCCAAGCTGCTGTGTGAATTTTTCCCTTTCCTGAGACAAAACCCCAGTGCCATTTTGTTCTCCCATGCTGTGTGGCCAGACAGTTTGTTTCTTCCCCTGGAATTTTGGGGTTTTTTGTTCTGCTGTGGGTGTAGGGGGGAGTAGTCTGGTGGCTCAATATCTACCAATTTTTCATTATTTTCCTGTGCCATACTGATGCTTTAAGGTTAAGTTTTCATGATTTTCACATTCTGTGCTGCCCAGGGGTGCAGCTCTGAGCTCACAGTCAGTGTCACTCAGCTCTCTGCACACAGCAGGGACACAAAACAAATCCTTGTCCTGCTGCACACCAAGGACAACTTTCAGCCCAACAGCACAAACAAGGGTGGCTGGAGGGAGGAACAAGAAGGATGGGACGTCATAACCTGGAGCTGGAATTGGACAATTTAACTCCAATATGCAAATGGACTAAAACTTATCAAAGCGTCAGACCTCATGACTGTTTGTCCATTTTGTGACCTTTTGGGTCCACTCTGGGTGTAGCCCTGGCCAGGCTCTTGTTCTGCCCAAGGTGTTCCCTAAAGGCCTTTCAATAAATCCCTACTTTATTCTCTGGCTCTGTGCAGTCTCTGTTCCAGGTCAGCCTTCCGAAGGCATCAGTACAGGCACTTTGTTTGTCAATAAAGAGTTGGGTTTTTTCACTTTCACCCACTGGTATTCATTTCCTCATTTCCTCCCTTTTTAAGGGATTGCTGAAGCCCTTTTTCTTTAGAGGAAACACTCCCTCCAGAGTGTTTTCTCCTAAATTTGTCTCTAAAGCGAGACCTGTGAAAGTCATCAAAGTTTTTGGAACACTTTTTCCAGAGGTGCTTGGAAAGCCAGGTAGGACAGGTTTGTGGAGCACAAGAGCACAGCACAAATCAAAAACACAGCCCCATTCCAGCCACTGGGAAGAAAATGAACCATACCCCAGCCGAAACCAGCCCAGGTACGAAGGCAATCCCCATCCCATTACATGTTGGATACTCTGTCGTGCAGAATAAGAAAAACGGGTGCAATTCTTTGCCCCACTCTGGCTCAGGGAATGTCAGATTCCAGCAGCTGAGAGGCTTTCCAGACCTGAGTGTTTTGCTGGTTTATTTACTCTGAATATTTTTTGGTAGTTCCATGTATTTATATTTAGTTATGCTTTCCTTGATCAAGTTTTTTAGTTATTTAAGGGAGACACTGCACCTATGTCACAGGGACATTATTCCAATCCTGGTGTGCTGGTGGCAGGACACTCTCTTTGATGTTTTACAAGAGACAAACAATTAAGTTTTACCCATTTTTCCCATGATGTGAGCTGTTACAGATACCTTTGGAGACTGAAGGAAAAGAGGATTCTCACCTGTTCATAAAATGTCACACTGGTTTGGGTAGGAAGGGACCTTAAAACCCATCCAGGGCCACCCCTGCCACACCTTCCACTGTCCCAGGCTGCTCCAAGTCCCAAAGTCCAGCCTGGCCTTGGACACTGCCAGAGATCCAGGGGCAGCCCCAGCTGCTCTGGGCACCCTGTGCCAGGGCCTGCCCACCCTCCCAGGAAACAATTCCTTCCCAATATCCCACCTAAATTTCCCCTCTGTCTGTTTGAAGCCATTCCCTGTGTCCTGTCCCTCCATCCCTTGTCCAAAGTCACTCTCCAGCTCTCCTGGTCAAGAGAAGAATGTGATGGGGATACATTTTGCAAATCATCCTGGAGATGGCTGTTTGCTTTGCCAGCAGCAATCAGGAACCAAGACAAAGTCTTTCTCTTTTCTGCTCACCAGGAAAATACACAATCACTCTTTTTTCTTTGTCTGCACTGGCCCTTTGTTCTGTGATGACTTTTGTCTTAACTGTTCTTTAAGCAAGCAAAAAATACCCCCCTGGCTGTAAAAGCAGAACTGAACAGGTGGAGGACACCATTTTCACTTGTTATCAAACACATGAATAAGCAGGTGTCTTAATTACCAGAGAGGTGAGAAAACAAAACATAGGAAGAATTGTCTATTAGTATAATTACTAAAAATGTTGGTCCGCAGCCCGGTATTTCCTCTATTTCCTTTAACACATTTGTTTCCAATTTTCCACTCTTAACATTTTCTGGTGTAGTGTGAGGAATGAGGACATGGCACTGCACAAAATGGTTTAGTGAATGTGGTGGTGTTAGGTCAAAGGTTGGAATCGACGATCCTGCAGGTTTTTCCAACCTTAGTGAGCCTGTGATTCCATGAAGTAAAATGGCTCTGTCATTCAGCAAGCTGAGAACCACCCAAGGACTGAGTGCCACCCATCTCCACAGTGCCACTAACTGAGGAGGGCAAGTGCCCATCAGGAGAATTTCCAATGACAGAACAATTTTCACAGGAGCTTCACTGATGGGAAAGGAAGTTCAGCAGCCTTTAACTTCTGCCAAGACCTGTTGGTATTTAAGTAAATGAATACATCTTTGGACTTACAAATAAGCAGTAAGGAATCTGAATGCTGCTATCAGAAACTACATTTCCTGGAGGAAACTCTGATTTGTTTTATAACTCTGATTACCAAAAGGAAATCAGAGTTATAAAAATGTCTCAAGTTATTATTTTTTCCTTCAGTACTAATAAAACCCTAAATAAAGAGTTAATCCAAAAAGCTGTGACAGAAAGAAGGCACAAATTTTAAGATGCAGTTTTAATTTTCTTTCATTTTGGTTTGACTACAGCTGTTATGGCACTTCCATGGGAGTTCCTACTTCTCTTCCAGGAACCTGCTCCCAATTCTGCTGCCATGAGAGCAAAAATTCCAATGCCACATCATATCATTGGCAGAACCACTCAATGCAAGTTTATCTATTGCCTTTAACTGTGTTTCTCTAAAATGCACCCGAAGTGTTTAAGTCCAACTTGAACTAGCTGGAAAGCTGGAAACCATGGTGATGGTCTAGGAATGCAGCTGAGAACACCAGGCTGGAGCAGGGAACAGGAATCAGACACAGAAAAGGGACATGGAAAATGAATTCTTGAGCAAATAGCAGAAAGAGAAGCACTCACAGAGAATGGGAAAAACAATCGTCTGGTTAAACTGGCAAGCAAAACAAAAATGGTAACCTGTGAACAGAGGAAAACAGGGATGGTTTGGAGACCTTGCACCTGTCTTTACAGGAGGACGTACAAAACTAAAATTGGACTCAAACTTGTTATTCCCCAAGACAAAGAAACAATGTCTGCAGCTCACTGGAGTTCTGAACATGGGAAAAGTGCCAGCAAACTCTTTTGTTTCACCCCAGGACATTGTTTGCTCCTGCTGTTACGCATGGCAGAGTGCAGATAAGCACAGGGAGAATTTAATCAGAAATTGCTGTGATATTGCCACTGAACCAGAGCAGTTGGGCAGCCCAGGACTTGAGACATGTGGAGATCCAGTCACTTATCCTCTCTGCCATTGCTAAACTCCAGAGAAAACCAGAACACTGCACTGGACCATTGGAATGCCAGCTTAGGACACCAAACACCACTGGACAGCTCCTGAGTTAAAATCTCCTCAGGCCTCACCAGCCACACCTTGTGCTACATTTACCTAGGTGAACATAGCATGAGGTGCCTAGGTGAATTTTCCACTGTTTGGCTCTGAGTATTGGCCCTAAGCTCCCTCCTCCCTTAACAACTCTGATTTACAAACCTCTGCAGGAGCTCAGCACACATTACAGTGGCCTGCTAATGTTCCCTTCCCTTTTGCAGCTTTTTGGCAAAGGACTCCTTCACCTTTAGCTTATTCCCTTGGGAAGGAGAAAACCATGTCATTTGCACAGAATCACTCAGGCTGCAGGGAGCTCAGCGGGCACCTGGTGCCACCTCGGTGCTCCAGCAGGGCCATCGCAGAGCCCAGGGCACAGCATTGTGTGCACACAGCTCTGCAGCAGCCCCAGGGAAGAGCCCCCCCAGGCTCTGTGCACAATGTGCTCAGGGCTGGGCCCTGCCCAGGGCAGAAGTTGTGCCTCCTGGGCAGGGGGAATTGCTGGGCTCAGGCCCTGCCCGTGGCTCTGGGGCCATTGCTGGGCCCCCGCAGCAGAGCCTGGGCCCTGCTGGGAGCCCTCCCTGCACACAGGGACCCCCAGGGCTGAGGGCCCCTCTCAGCTGGGGCTCCTCTCCAGGCTGAACAGCCCCAGCTCCCTCAGCCTTTCCTGGGCACCCAGATGCTCCAGGCCCTTCCTCAGCCGCGCAGCCTCCGCTGGCCCCGCTCCAGGAGCTCCCTGGCCCTGCTGTGCTGAACAATTTCTATTGCAGGGATGTGGGGGACACACACTGCACTCAATAAGCTAGACAGCTAGATCTTTTCTGCTTGGGAAATGACAATTTTTGTGGCACAGGGAGATGGCAGAGAGAAGAGATATTCACTCAAACACCGGAGTTAATTTTACCATGAAGCAATGCAATTTCATCTTTTCTACATTCTGTTGGAATCAAAAGGAGAATTAACAAACACTGTTTGATTTCTTATTTCTTATTGTGTATTGAATTGATTGTCCATTATCCCTGAGGAAAAAAGGGAGACAACTACACTTTGTACAAGAGCGAAGAGTTCTATTCACCAATACCCACAGAAGTCACCTGCACGTGGAATAAGGCAACAGCACTTGAAATACTGCAGATTATGGCCACAAAATAACACAAAGGAAATCCAGTTCTACATCAGAGTGACAAAGAATTAGGATGAAACAACTGTTAAATATTTCAGCAGGAGTATTATCATAGAATCATGGAATGGTTTGGGTCGGAAAGGACCTTAAAGCTCATCTGGTACCATCCCTGCCATGGGCAGGGACACCTTCCACTGTCCCAGGCTGCTCCAAGCCCCAAAGTCCAGCCTGGCCTTGGACACTGCCAGGGATCCAGGGGTAGCCCCAGCTGCTCTGGTCAATAGAGATGGAAGACTTTTTTTTTTTCCTTTCTAACTGTAATTAAGAATATTAAAGCTACTATCTTGTGTTTGCATTAAATTTTTAATTCAATTGTTTGGAAACACCTAGAAAAAAAAGTTCTTGAAGTATATTAGGATGACACTTATGGGAATCCAATATAACATTTAAAAAAAACAGAGAGAGAGAATTATACTTCTAATTTACTCCTGAGTTCTCTGAATGTGTCTTCTGTGGATTGTAATACATATTTGTTGTTCATATTCCAGGAACAGACATTTCAGCCCAGTGTGGGGGGGAAGGTGAAAGATTCTGCTCGGAATTGTGACCAACACCAAGGGAATTAAAACCCCTCTCCACACAAACAAGAGATGTTGAGAACAAAGCATTGCCAGGAGAAACCAAAGACAGAAGGGCTGTACAAGTAAAAGCCTCCAGGTCTGCCTCCTTCATGTATCTTTGAAAAAGCAGAGTTAACAGTTCATAAGAACTATAATAAAAACCTGGCTAGGAGCCCAGGGCTTCAGAGCTGCTGCAGGTTGTGAGAGGCACCTCATGCTATGGGAAACCACAGCAGGAATGGGAGATAAGGAGAAGCCAGAGCAAACAGAAAACAGCCACTGGGAAACAGCTGAGAAATACCTGCAGCACACGATGAAAATCCTGCTCATAGGAATATCACACCTTAAGTCCACTCAAAGAGCTTTTTCTCAGGTATTGATAGGAGACAACACTCAGTAAAGGGCTGCTGACAGCACAGCAGCTGTAAGAAAATAATATTCTCAACCCACTGCCTGTCTGGGGCTTATATTTTGAAGATTTAACAGAGTTTACACATTTACGGAACACCAAAATACCGTGTCAAGATATAATTTCCAATGAATGTATCATCATTCCCTGATGCTGATAGAAAGGAATATTCTATACAGATACACATTACAGAGCAATGTAATATGGAACTGTCATGTCCTGCCCTGGGCTCCCCCCGGGCCCTGCAGCTCCAGGCTGGGGCACAGGGGTGCAAAGGGCCCCTGGGGAAAGGCCCTGGGGGTGCTGTGCCAGCGGCTGCACAGGAACCCAGGGGTGCCCAGGGGGGCACGAGGCCAATGGCCCCTGGGCTGTGCTGGCCATGGGGTGGCCACAGGCCCAGGGCAGGGCCTGTCCCCTGGGCTGGCCCTGCTGAGGGACCTCGAGGGCTGTGCCCAGGGCTGGGCCCCCAGGCCAGAGAGCCCTGGAGGGGCTGGAGCGTGTCCAGGGCAGGGAAGGGAGCTGGGGAAGGGGCTGGAGCCCCAGGAGCGGCTGAGGGAGCTGGGAAAGGGGCTCAGTCTGGAGCAAAGGAGGCTCAGGGGGGACCTTGTGGCTCTGCACAAGTCCTTGCCAGGAGGGGACAGCCAGGGGGAGTCGGGCTCTGCTGCCAGGGACACAGGGACAGGCCAAGGGGAAAGGGCCTCAGGCTGTGCCAGGGGAGGCTCAGGTTGGAGAGCAGCAGGAATTTCTGCATGGAAAGGATGCTCAGGCCTTGGCAGGGGCTGCCCAGGGAGCTTTGGAGCCCCCATCCCTGTAGAGATTTAAAAGCCATATGGATGTGGCACTTGGGGACACGGGTGGCCTTGGCCATGCTGGAGGAATGCTTAGACTTGGATGATCTCAGAGATCTTTTGTCATCTAAATGATTCCAAGACACACAGAGATAAAGTAGAACACAATCACTAAATTCCACACAAAACAGCTGAAATTGCTGTGCAGAGTCACAGGAAATTATTGAGACTTCCTCAAAAATAACAAAATCAAGAGATGCCTGCTCTAAGAGAATCAAAACGTTAATTAGGCAAATGATCATAAAAGAACAAGGAAGAAACTGGGTGTAAGGCAACAGCATGACAGAGGAAGAGTTCCAGATCCAGTAGGAGAGTTCAGATAAATAAACTCAGGTGAGAAGTAAGTGATATCCTTTCTATTTTAAGTGGATAGGGCTGGAATTCCATGTCAGAGCACACACATGTTCTAGAACTGAGCATGTTTCCTGAGGAAACCATCGCAACCTCACCAAGAGGCACAGCAGGTCTAACTTCCAGCACTGTGAGGAAAAAATCCTGCAAGACCTTCCCAAACCCCAAGACTGGCACCAGGACAGCATTAAACTCTGGCAGCCAGTCCACTGCTGGAAAATCCATAATTTGCATAATTTGTCCTGTACATCTGCCACGGCATCAGCTATGGCACTGGGAAGCTGCCCACCCCTTAGATGATGACCAGAGTCATGATTCAGCTTTTTTTGGTTCTTTTTTTTTTCCATTTGTTTTGATTACAGTTCAAACCCTGCTATAAACCAATTCTCCCTGAACTCAGTTCCCTGAAGTCCCATTAAAATAGGGCTGTGCTCCTGGGTCAAATACAGCAGAACCAAGCTGATTCCTCCTGAGAACATCTGCAACTTGGCTAATTTCTGTAGGAGTCCAATGCACGAGGTTTATTCTCCAGCTGGGAGCTGTCCTGTGTGCTGAACCCATCTGCTGGTGGAAGAGGAAAGAATTCTAAAGCTGTGGGTCCAACCATGGCTGGGAGACAGCTCCTGATAGCTGGGAAATCCTGTGGTGCGACTCACCCCCCAACCATGCCCTCTGCAAGCTGGAGTTCTGGCAGGGTAAGCTGGCTCTCCCCAACCCTTGGGGACCAGAGGGTTTCTAGATCCAGTTTAGCAAGTCATACAGCCTAGGGCTAAAAGGAGAGGAAAGCCAGACTTGGCCTTAAAAAGTAAAATCCAATGGAGACAGAATGGCAGACAAAACTGTAGTTCCAGACATAAGACCAGACATTCTAGATAGAAATTACTTTGTATGGTTTGGGTTTTTTATTTTTGGCAGGGGAAGTTATTGAATTAATTTCCAAATCAGTTTTCTATAAATAACAAAATAATTTCAAGTGTGGGCATTTATAAAAAATCTCATCTTCAGTGCTATATCTCACCATGCTGCTTTGATTTCTTCCATGGTCTGCACTGCCTGTAACTGGCTAAGTAGGAAAACACATTGTGATGAACAATCTATTTTCTCTATCTAATCAAGACTTCCCAAGACAAGGCAAAAAAATCTAGCAGCATGTTTAACTCTCTTCTAAACAGAAATGCTTTCAGAGATCACTCAATCTGCATTCTTGAGTTTTGCAGTGATTAAGGATCGATTCATGTGACTTCTTGTTGTTTGCCCACCACAGTCAGTTGTGAATAAACAGTGGCCTCAGAGGCCTGAGCTATGGAAACAGCTGCTTTGGACTTTAATAACTACACAGCAACTCTTGGGGTGGGTCTCCAGCCCACCTTTACATCATGTGAATTTCAGGCTTGTCTAAATGTTAATTATCCCCCAATTTGAAATTATCACCGAGCTCTATGAAAGTTCACCTCTCAGGATTAACATTCACCTGTGATTTGTCAAGTGCCTCCTACAACTGCATTTTTATTGACTTTGTAGAAGAACTTGATTAGGAAGGGAGTCCCTCAGGCTGAGGCAGGAGGTGTGAAATGCTGCCCTGTCCATTCCAATTGAAATGTAGGTACCACACACTCCATTGAACTCAGTGAAAGGAAGGTGAGTCCAGCCTGCCACAGCAGCTCCAGGGAGCAGTGAGCAGACAGAGGCTGCAACAGCATCTATTTGACCCGTAGTCTCAAATTGCTACCCCTGAAATAATAAAGCAACAAAAGACTCAAAAAGTATTTATAGCTCTCATGTATTCCCTGTCTCGGAGGAGCTGGGCACATTTTTGGGGTTAGCAATGAGAAAGGAGTATTGGAAAAACTGTTAAAAATAGGAAGCCAGGTGATAAATCACTCCCTGCTATGCAATTGTGGAAAATTAAAAAAAGAGAGGTGCTATTCTAGCTGGGAGCTTATTGATTTTGTCAATTAGAATTCTCAAAGTTCCCAACAGATCAGCTTTTTCATACCAGCTTCTTTTAAATGAGTGATAGCCATTATCATGTCAGCAATGTAATGTTGTGATAACCTCACTGAGGGGCGGGAAAGTGGAGGGGTTTATTCTAAAGAGCCACAGACACACCCCAGCTCTCTAAGGGTTTTAAATTCGATTTTGGCAACCCAACATTCCAACAAATGCCATAAAAACATGTTTTTCAAGACAACTGCAGGAAACCACAGTTGTTCTTCCCTGCCAGCACTGTGTTATCAAGGCCCCGGGAAGCAGATTTAATGAACCTTTTAATGACCCTTCTCCCAGAGATCATATTAACAGTGTGGCCACTGTTGCAAAAAAATAACCTCCCCCCAAGCCAGCAAAGCTACTGACACTTCTATAAAGTTTTATGAGCACCATGTTGCGTGTTCAGAAATAAAACACTCCACTTGTTAGAGCTCATTAATCATGGAATCACAGGATGGTTTGGATTGGGAAAGGATCAGCAAGTCCACCACTCACTCACTACGTTTACCACTAACTCCTGTCCCCAAGAGCCACCTCTCCATATCCATTAGAAACCTCCAGGGATGGGGACTCACTGCAGAAGCTCTGCAGAAAGACAGATTGACAAAAATTCACTCAATTCTCTGTCAGGAATTGAGCTCACCCAATTCTTTGGAGCACGGGACACGGACAACATCACCACAGAACAGCCCCGTGTTTCATGTGGGAACTGTCCAAATGAAGATTCCTTTTTCCTCTTTCTTCCTACGCAATGGCAAGAGGTAAAAATACAGAAGGATGGAGCTTCTTTGGGTTGGGATCAGCACACAGGAAATTTCCTGATGGGTGGGGAGCAATTCCAACTCGAACTGAGTGCATATAGATGAATAACCTAAGGATGAGCAGTCTGTGTAGTAATGGATAAAAACCATGACAAGGGAAGGCAAATCAGAAGATATTTGGGTTGAAAAACAAGTAAATGATATTTCGGGCTCTCTCTGAAAGGGGTTGGAAATCCTTCCCACTCAGCAGTAACTTATGAAAAAATAATTAAAAAAATAATAAAGCAAGCCTAAGCGTAGATGCCTGTGCTGATGCTCTTAACTTCAAAAACTACTGATTATACATTTCCTAGATTTTGCTTTTCTAGATCCCACTGAGTTTCACAGAATATAAACAGACCAAGATATAGCTACATTCAAGTCAGATGTTGCCAGTAATTTTCAGTAATATTCTTTTGAGGTGAACATAAGGTTTAGCATCTGCAATCTGTCTGAGCTGCTGGGATGGTTTAAAGGTACCAAGCTATCAGATTAATCAAATTTTGGGAAAAGCAAAGAAACAAAACTGCATATTAAGCTGAAAAAACCCACACTGATGTGTATTTTAGAAAATATATGCTGCAGTCAGCATGCCCAGTAACCTCCCATTATTTACACACAGTCAGCTGTAAATCTTTGGAATGTGTGACCCAGCAATGCCATCTACCAATAATCCTGAGACATCAACAAATCCTGTGCATGAATTGTAGCACACATTGAAGTAAGCTAGTCTGTGGGAATCTGGGAGTTTAAACTGGTGTGCTTTCATCTGGCATTGTTATTTATTTAGGGTGGAAAACTCTGAGATCACTGAGTCTAGCTGTTAACCCAGCACTGCCAAGGCCACGACCCAACCACGTCCCCAAGTGCCACATAAGGTTCCCTGAGAAACAGAACCCACACAAAACATGATGGCAAGAAATGATAAGGCTGTGACATAACCCTCAGAAGACCAAAAATACTCAGCTAAGTTCATAAAACAGCTGAACTTTGTAAGTCATCAAAGCCTGAAGGGAATGACGTGAATTTATATTCTCTGAAAATGTGGCCCCTGGAGCCTAAAACACAGAGTGCAAAGGAAGAGAGCAGAGATCTGGCTGGAGAATCAAGTCCATTTTACCACTGACATTCCTGTTCTGTCCATAGGCAAAAATCTTTGTGTTATTGCAACTACAGCTCTTTTTATAACATTCCAGAATTCTTTTGCCATGTGAGCAGGCAGGTGGAGAAAGCACCTGCCTGAAGTGGGAGATTCAAACTCAGGGTGCTGAACATGTGATACCCTTCTTATCACACATTCCCAGTAACCCTCACAGCAGGAGGGAGCTGGCTGCTGCTCCTGCACCAGAAGAGCACTGCTCTGCTCTGAAATCCCTGGGACTGATCTCTTTTTGATGTCTGTCACTTGTCTCTAAAAGCACACCAATTGAAGCCCCGATTTTAAGAGGGTTTCCTGCAAAACTCCTCTGCTGCCATGTGTTGATGGCACACTCACTGAAGCCTTTGAGCAGGGTTAGCTGCTCCTAACCCCTCAGCTGGGGTATGGAAGTGCAGGATCCATCCAGCAGTTTCCCAGATCCTCCATACAATGCCCAAATTCAGCAGCACTTAAAAGCACATCATTTTTTATGGATCCAGCAGTGGTCCCATTACACGTCTGCAGCTGGTATTTGACAGCTCAAAACACTTCCTAGTGTTCCACTGATTTCCAAAGACTTCTTGACAGAGATCTCTGATTCCAGTGGTGCCTCCTGAGGCAGCCAAGTGGCCTCTGAGGAGAGGACAAGGATAGCTGGAATGGAAACCTGTTGGATCCTAGAATGCTCTGGCTTCAAAAGAACCTTAAAGACCCTCCAATCCAACCCTCCTGCCATGAGCAAGGACATCTTCCACTAGACTAAGCCTTGCTCCCAGAGAGCTCTGGAATGGAAAAGTTTAAATCCATTCTCAGGAAATGATGCACAAGTTTTCAAGCAAAGCCACAGCTGATGTTCCTGCTGTCATATGAAAAACAGTTTGAACTCTTTTTTTGCCTTTTAAGTGGAATAATCAGTTCCTTCAAACTTGCAGAGGAAATGTCATGGAGACATGGGAAGGAAGAGATGTGGGAGCTGAGAGAACAGGAAGACAGCATTAATTACACAGAACCTGACAGGTAGAGGAGAAAACGTTATGCTACCTAAAAGGGAAAGAATGAACAGATGATTGAGATTTGCCATCAGGCCCTGCATGTTTCTCCCTTCTGGACCTGTGAAAATAAATTCCAGGATCTCAGTTAAAAGTCACCTGTGCTGGATAAAGCTGCTCACCTGCCCTCAGGTGTTTGCTGCTGTAACACTGCTCCTCACAATCAACTGCAGGGTCAGGAATCTGCTGCTCCTTTTAACTCCCTTTTCCTTGTACTTTCCACTGTGGAGCTGCCCTCAAATCCAGACACAGATCTGTGCAGCCAAGGCCTTCCCTAAAGGATCAAATTCCAGCTTAAATCAGAGAGAGAGAATCTTTGTCTCAGATCAGAAAATGCAGAGTGAGAAAATGAAGAAAAAAATGATGGCATTCTGCAGTTTGGCTGGGATTTTTTGTTGGGATTTTGGAACCTTCTATAGGGAAATGCACTACAAACAGATCTCCGTGGAGTTCCTACAAGGAGGAGGTACTCTTGCACTGGCACTACAGCTGTGGCTGCTCCTGATTAACTGCAAAGGAAAAGATTTCCCAAGGCATGAAGCTGCACGAGCCAAAACAATTCATGGGTGCTTAAGCCCAACACTGATTGCTTCCTTCAAGGAATATTTTGTTTCAGATTTTTCCCCTCGATCCAATGTCAACGTTTGTATTTTAAACAAACACTCCTAATTTATTCTGGATTTCATAATGCAAATTACTTTTTCTACTACTCCATCAATTCTGTTATTTAGCTTTGACTTTATTTACCAGTTTATTTCGCATATAGATCTCCCCCTAAGCAATCCCTACATCAAGGGCTAAGTTTATTTTCCCATTCCTTTTCTCTCACTGTTTGTGTGACTCAGACTCTGACCACAGAAAATCAGGTGAGAATCCTTTCAATGAAAAATTCCTGTGAGAAAATTCCTTTTGTTTCACCCAAACAAGCTCCTGGCTTCCAAACATTTGCAGGTCAGGGACTCCTCAGGCCAGAGTTTATTTAGATTTTAATCCATTTTTCTTCTATTATCACGTGCAATTTCCCTTTTTCTATTTTCCCTAGTTGCAGTTATTTTCATCACATATTCTGATTTTATGTCCCCTCTCCTCCTTCCTTTCATATTCCCTTGGTCTGATCCTGTTAACTCCAGGTGCGCAAATTTCCTGTGACAG
Organism: Acrocephalus scirpaceus scirpaceus; assembly: GCA_910950805.1. NCBI lineage: Eukaryota > Metazoa > Chordata > Aves > Passeriformes > Sylviidae > Acrocephalus > Acrocephalus scirpaceus. The sequence continues at coordinate 31,415,263 of OU383781.1, forward strand.
ATCACAAGAAGATTATAATTTTCAGGACAAATCCTCAGCCACTTCAAAATAGATTGGGATTTTTAATTGTGATAAACTCTACCTTACCACACACCTGAGAGTTCATCAGGTAACCAAGAACTCATCATCAAAAAGTGGTTTGGACACAACTACAGCTAAAATCTTCCATTTACCACACTCATCATCCTGTAGCACAGAGTTATTTTTGCGTGTTTGTACTTAGCACTTGAGTGTGTGATTCAATAAAATACAGGCCTTGATAACAGAATGGAAGAGGGGAGGAATGTTAGAATTCCTGGATTTTTCTCCAGAACTTTTGCCCATCAGTAAATTATAGCTCATGGACGAAAGCTCTCTTTCTGGAAGACCAAAAACTTCATATATCTGAGGTGATGAGGCAATCAGAGATAGAAGTTGAGTGGAATGAAGGCATAGAAAATCAGGGATAAATAAAGAGCATTATTAGATTTAAAACATGGCAGACCATAAGTCCTGAAAAATACTCCTATTTCAAATCAATTAATAAATGCTACAAGTTGATAACATGACACAGGGACACACCAACTGTAACATGAAAAAACATCAGATAAAGAGAGTCAGGCCACCAAAATCACAAGCCCCAGAAAATCATGTCATTTTTACACATTTCTGGCTCAAACCATTTTGGGTAATTTTCTAACTTTATCAGAAAAGACTGCTCATATGCTGCTTTCATTTCCTTGAATCCTCAGAGACTTCTGTAATCATTGTATTTCCTCCAAACCAGAGCTCTTTAATAAACAAAATACCCTAAAATAGCTAAAATCCTGTGAGCTAAGTGGTGTCTGTAGCACATATAATTTGTTAAATGCCAGGAGATGATAAAGGAAAATGTGCACAGATTTTATAAAGTAAATATTCCAGAAATAAAGTACATTAAAAAGAAAAAAAAAAAAAGAAAGGGAAAAAAAAAGGAAAAAGGACAAGGAAGAAGGAGCAGCAAATGGATTTAGAAGCATGGAATCATTTAGGTTTAAAAAGGACTTCCATGGAGTCCAGCCTAGCCCCCACTTTGTCCCCAGCCCAGAGCACTGAGTGCCCTGTCTGCACCTTCCTTGGACACCCCCAGGGATGGGGACTCCACTTGTCTAATTAAGAGATTAGCCTGATAATTTCATATTACTAAGTTGCTCTCCTATTTTTCAATGTCTACACTGAAACAAAACATCCTTAGTGACAGGAGCTCCATTTTCCACCTGACCCCAGAGTTTCTGCCTCAAGGAGGCAATGAGTTCTCTCTTTAAAAACAGACTCACACACACAGTCCTTTTTTTTGTTAACCAAGACAGTTTGGGAAAACTCACACAAAATAAACATATTCCATTCCTTGACCATTTCTTCTCTACCAGATCACAGCCTAGAGGGTTGCTTCAGGAAAACTGTGCAACAGGATGAAGGATCTCCCTGCCCTTTGTGCCCTAATTCTGCCCCAAAATGCCACACATGAGCTATAGGTGTGTCTGTCTCATGCATCTCCATTTGACGTCTTGGAAACCTGCAGGAAATTGTTGACAATCAGACATATTTCTGCCTCTTTCTAGAAGTCATCTGTGGTTTTTTTCAGGTGTTCTCATGCACTTTCATTTGATCCCTTAATAGTGTACTAAAGCCCTGCCTGTTTAAGAGCAATTGGCAAGGAACTCTACCCACACACTGATTGGAGTTACTTGCACTTGAACATCCCTGCCCACATGTTTCAATAGAAAACAATTTGGGGTTAAAAGATGTTTAAGTTGCATTGTTTGCATTTAGAGAAAAATAAAATTGCTAGTTAGGTATCAGGTATTTCTTCCCTTTATGTCCAGTTTTAAGTATTTAAATATTGGAATTGAATGCTTTGACCATGGGCAACTCAGTGAATCAAGGCAATGCTAGTAATCTAATTTCCAGCATTCCTTTTTTTTCAGGATGGATTTTGTCTGTTTTCATTATTTCCATTATTTCATACTTGCTTAGGCTCTATGCTCATACACCAGTGCCACATGCTTGCTCTTCTTCTCCCTGCTATCACATTTTTAATATAATATACAGGATATAATATAATATATGTGACATAATATATGTAACTACACCATTACTTCTCTCTGAATTAATTTTCTCCTGATCTTGGGAAGTGTAAATCCAATTGCTGCCAGGTTTAACAGGATGAGAGTCAAGATTTACTGGGTTCTGAACCACAGCCTGGTCTTAAACATGACCATGGACTGCTGCTCAATAGATTTTTTTTAATAATCTTCCCAATCTCTATCTCTTCTGAGGAGCTACTTGCCTGAAACAAAAGATAATGTGTAATTTGATTAAAGATGGATATATTTCCTCCACAGCACAAGTAGATAATCTGCTTTAAGATAGTTTGAGCTTTCATGCTTCATCCTGGTGGATGCCCCCACATAAGAACAGCTGCAGTTACCATGAGCAATGAAAATAAGTATTTAAATCGAAAACATTCCCTTTGAAGAGAAGCAGCAGCTTCAAAAGATTTGAGTGCAGCAAGGTCTTTTTTCTGCTGTGCTCTCTCCACCCTTTTGTTAGGAAGAAGATTGAGAGTGACCCATTTAGGCTGGGCTTTGCCTCAGCTTTGTGTCTGCGGCGCAAGGAAAGGGAAGAAACGTAAACAGAAAACATGACAGCTGTAAAACCACCTGAAGTGCTGCCACAGTCATGCAATCATTGAATCAATAAGGCTGGAAAAGACCTCCAAGATCACCCAGTCCAGCCTTCCACCAGATCCCACCACAGCCATTAAAGCACACCAGAAAGAGCCCAATCCCCTCATTTTTTGAACAGTGCCAGGATGGTGACTCCAGGACTGCCCTGGGCAGCCCATCCCAATGCTTAACACATGAAGCATTGGGTCATTGGTTAAACTCAGGTGAAGTTGAACTTGAAATACAAAGAAAATTTGTCACATGGAAAAAAAACCCACCAAAACTAGCAACTTAATGAAAAATGAATTATGAGTAATGCCTTCTCAAGGAAAGTATTACCACTGACTGGAACAGCAATCAGCCCTCTTCAACACTAATTCTGAATAGATAACATTAATTTATAAATAAGCAGTTTTAGCATTACATCCAATATCCCTCTTGCTCAACACACAGCAATTAGAGCCCTTGAGAAATCATGCTCCTAAAAACATTGCTTTGCTCTGCACAATCAGTTGGCTGCCTGAGAAACTGAAGGAAAAGCTTGCTCACCAAATATTTCCAGTGGCCTGATCCCTGGGATCATTTGGGAGTTCTACAAACTCAGTAGCTGCTCAGGATTTAAACTGCTGTTTATAATTTTTCCTTGTCTGCATGTGGAAATGTATCTAGAACCAGCAGAGTCACCCAGACACACAGCACATCTCCTGGGAGCTGAAGAAATTAACCCAAATTAAACCTGCCAAGACTTCCAGAATCACAGAGTCATCCAGGCTGGGAGAGACCTGCAACATCATCAGCTGTTCCCCAACAGCACCAGCATCACCTCTAAAGCACATCCCAAGGGCCACATCCAGAAAACTTCTGAAAACTTCCAGGGATGCTGACACCACCCACCTTCCTGGGAAGCTCATTCCAATGCCTGACCAATTTATTCCAGTGTCTGACCACCCTCTTCCAGTGAGTTTTTTTCCCCAGTATCTGATTTGAACCTCCCTTGGTATCACAATGCTACAGAATTTTTGGGATGTGGAGCCTGTCTTCAGTCCTGACATCACAGATGTGGAAATCAGTGAACCTGAAGCTGAGACAACGCAGAAAATTTCACATCAGGCATAGAAAAACTTGTTTTTCTTTTTATCCTTCATAAAAACTGGGACTAAATTAAGTTTTAAGTAAGTCTTCTCTAAGATACCCTGGTAGGGAGTCTGAAGGTGTATAAGGCCAGTCAATATTCAAACTCTTTATGCAAAATATTTTAGGCAAATATATTTAATAACATGCATGTTATATATATATATATATATTTAATAAATAAATTTAGAGGAATTTAAGAGATTTTTGAATTTCATAACTGACAATATCTGCATCCAATTTTGAGACAACCCCCAACAGACTGATTCATGCTTTGAAACTGTGTCCTTGTAACCTTGAAGGAATCAGAAACATTCATTAGGGACAAGACAGATTTTTTTAATAGGTTGGATGACACAAACCTGTTGGGTTAAAAAAAGAGATGGAAAAGTGTATCTGTTACTCCATGGCACCAGTCTGTAACTGTGTGGGCAGAACTGTCTGTGTAGCAATGCCCCCCAAACCCAAGCAAATGGCACAACCTGTTCCTCCAACTGGGGAGATACACAACCCCCAGCCCCTCCATTTTACAGAGAGAAGGAGCTGCAACTTTAAAAAGGAGATCTTTATGCACAAGCTTGTTTCAAGCATAAATTATTACACTGTGGCATATGGAATGTTTGCCAATATTTACCTCTGACTCACCAGCTATTTTCTGGCAAGATGGAACACTAGATTGGAATCATAGAATCCTGGAATGGTTTGGAAGGCACCTTAAAAATCTCGTATTCCACCCCCCTGCCATAAGCAGGGAGGTCACTCTTAGAACAGATTGCTCAGGGCCCCATCCAACCTGCCCTTGAAAGAAAACTCAAGTAAAACTAAGAAATTATTAAGATGTGAAGATGCCAATAACCCAAAAGGTGGATGCCCTCCTGCTTTAAAAGAACACGAAAAAACATGTCAGGATGTTACTATTGATCCTACAATTGGAACTATTTTTGGCTTTTAAAAAGATACTATTTGTTCTCAGTTCAGAAAACCAAACTCCTTGTAACACAGAAGCCCTGTTGTAGAGTCAAAAATCCCTGAGGCTGGAAAAGCCCATGGAGTCCCAGCTGTGCCCCATGCCCACCTTGTCCCCAGCCCAGAGCACTGAGTGCCACCTCCAGCCCTTCCTTGCACCTCCAGCCATGGGCACTGCAAACCTCCCTGGGCAGCCCCTGCCAAGGCCTGAGCACCCTTTCCATGCAGAAATTCCTGCTGCTCTCCAACCTGAGCCTCCCCTGGCACAGCCTGAGGCCCTTTCCCCTTGGCCTGTCCCTGTGTCCCTGGCAGCAGAGCCCGACCCCCCCCGGCTGTCCCCTCCTGGCAGGGACTTGTGCAGAGCCACAAGGTCCCCCCTGAGCCTCCTTTGCTCCAGGCTGAGCCCCTTTCCCAGCTCCCTCAGCCGCTCCTGGGGCTCCAGCCCCTTCCCCAGCTCCCTTCCCTGCCCTGGACATGCTCCAGCCCCTCCAGGGCTCTCTGGCCTGGGGGCCCAGCCCAGGGGACGGGCCCTGCCCTGGGCCTGTGGCCACCCCCAATGGCCCAGGGGTCATTGGCCTTCTAGGTCCACAATCAACTGCCCCACACCAATTTTCTCAAAGAACAGGCAAATGACACACTGGAAGCTTTGGGTTGTTCTTAATCCACCTCTTCTGTCCCAAAACATTGCTGTGGGGAACAGAACCCCTCCCATTCCTCCACACCTCTGACAATCTGCTTTGGAAGTGCAAACAGCTCCAAAAGCATTCCATGTATGTAGAAATGTAAGGGGATTTGGATGGTGCTGTTGCAGAAAGGCTGTTCTGGGCAGGTGAAGGAAAACCAAACACTCCCCCTTGTTTACAACAGGTAGCAAGGGGTCCCTGCTGGCCCACACTCTTTCCTAAATGTACTTAAAGGTGACAGCATGACTGAACAGCCACCTGACCTACCCTACATATTTCTGCCAGCAAATCTGTCAGTACAGGAAGGGAAAACATCTTGTCTTTGCAATCCTCAAGGTACAAATGCACCCCCAGTGAGTGCAGAACACTTCTGCTGCTTCAGCCTGTGCTTCAAAGATCTCCTGTGATGACACAAACACCACAGATCCTGGGTTTCAGTTTGTTCCAGGATGCTGTGAAATAACACAAAGAAAATTTATTCTGTTTCATAGCAAAGCGAATACAGGAATATGAGTAATTAATGCAATTTTATCAGAGATGGAAACGGTTCAGAATTAAAGACTCGTTAAAAGCACATCTGGGAGGGGGTTTTGGATAGAAAAATTGAACAAGTGTCACTGCTGGTGTACATCCTGCCCTTCCCAGCTGTGAGCAACTCAGAAAGAACAATTGTACATGGACAACATTCCAGCAGGAGGCCTGTTCTATCTGACCAAAGCAGCTCAGCCAGAACATTTCCCCTCAGGTACGTGCCCCTCTGACCAAGGCACCAATTTGAGCCTGTGCCTGGCTCCCTCCACAAGGACAAAACTTGGTGATAAACAGCCTCCTCCAACTCCAGACAGTCCGTGGAGGCACAGAAATGCTGCTTCACTCGTCAAATAGCAAATAAATGAACAGTTCCTAGGGTTGCCCCCATGACACAGTGTGGGCTCGATATTTCTGAGCCTGAGAGAATTTTCAGCTTGCTAACTTGCAAGCTTCTTTCCCAAAGGAAATCTATCAACAGTTTTATTTTCCCAAAACATCTTTCTCCTTTTCCCAAAATATTTCTAAGCAGGCAGTGCTTCTCCTCCAGCTGTTGTTTTTCATTACTTAACCAATGGAAAGAGGTGTCAGTCCTATTGACCAATGAATACCTTTTTTGGTGAAGCATGCTATATAAGAAGCAAAAAGATTGCAAATAAAGCCTTTCTGATGTTCTCTTTGTAAAAACTGGAGTCAAACTATCTTTATTTTGTGTCCTACTGTGACAACACACCAGTTGGGAATGCTCCACAAGCTTTGCCCACCTCTCCACCTCTCTCTGCTGGATCTCTCCTCACCTCATGCTTCTGACCATCCCCTTAAAACTACAACCCACCCCTGCCCTCGATCCCACTAGCAACCAGCCCTCAGAGGAAAGTGTTGCTTGAGCTACTCAAACCTTCCAGCTGACAGGAATTATCCTCTCCTAGTTAAAGAAACTTGTGGGGTGAGCACAGCAGTCCAGAAAACTCAACACTTCATGCTGAGCTGAATAAATTTGAGTGGTTAACACTGAGTTAACAAAAAAATCTCCCAATGCAAATGAAACCAAGTAGCCCAAACTCCTGCCTACATCACACTCTTGTGTGATCCCAGGTCAGGGACTGGGGGGCACAAGTTCAGCACACAGACAAAATTATCCATGACAGGGAGTCCACCTGATCCAGCCACTGCTGGCTCAGCTCCTCGTTTTCATTTCATCCTGGGAAACTGAGAGCTCTGATCACATCGCCAACATGTGTCAAAAATTCATTTCCACATCCCACAGACTGTCTCTCAAATAATGCATCATGCTTCAAAAGAAATTCCAGGAGAATTTAATATTCAGAATATTCCCATCAATTTATTAATGCAAAAGCTGAAATAAATTCTCAACATCAAGATTTTAGTTTTGCTATGAAAATGAATTGAAAATATGGACCAGGTTTGTGCATTTATTTATCTGCGTGTTAAATACTCAATGGCAGCCTCCTTTGAACTGGGAATTGTCATGCAGTGGTTTCAACAGGGGCTTTAGGGCACAGACTGCAGCTTGCCTGGGCCTCTACGGATGGTCTGGAATGCAAATACAAGGGAGAAACCTGACAGAAAACAAACATACCACTGTGTTCCTTAAATGTAGTTGCCCCTTAATGTATTATTACAACACAGAATCTACTAATCATAGAATTACAGAGTTCCAGAATGGATTCAGTTGGAAGATAGTCCCTTGATTTTTTTTTTTCCCTTTTTTTTACTTGTTCATCAAGAAAGACTGATCATTTGAGTTTTTATTCCATCGAAACCTGGCGTATTTTAATTTTAATTTAAAAAACATTTTGGGCATCATTGAGGAACTCACATTACTGAGGAGGCATAGACAGATCCTTTCAAGGTCTGGCTGACTTTGGGGTGCCAGCACAGCACTTTGCAGCACCCCCCATGCATTTTGGACACAGGCAAGCAAAGTATCCATGCCCCCCTCCTGCTGTGTCAGGAGGAGATAAAGCCTCACAGGACACTCAAGAGATGTTAATAATTCTCATGCTGAGTTTATTCAAGGCCTTGACTGAAAATATCATTTCATAGCAAACAGATAACCATAAAGAAATCAGACACCTCAATGACATCAGCTTCATCCATGCCACTGTCACCACACCCACACAGGGGTTAAATGATTTTTTGAGATCATTCTAGCCCCAAATGAGCTCAAGCTTGGCACGTACAAGATTAGAGGGGAGAAAAAAGGCCACTCTAAATTATGCTCAACAATGACACATTGCAGTTTCAGAAACTCAGGAACATAAATCAATATTAAGTTTCTAAGCTCTCTTGACAAGATAAACCATCATATAATTACAGAATCAAATGAGAGACATGTCCACGTTGTAAGTATTTGTAAGCAAGTTGATATCAGTCGTACTTTGGAAACAAATATCTCATTTACAAGCCAATTTGAGCAATATAAGCTGCCAAATTGAGCCTGAAGCCTGAAACCCAAAGTCTGCAGGAAGAAGCCAGTCCTCTAATTTCCTGCATGACTGGAGACACAAAAGTAAGACAGAGTGTCATTCTATTAAGTCTTAGAAAACATGCTTTTAAAACTCAGGTGGGGTTTAATTCCTTGGCTTCCAGAGTTTCAGAAACAAACTCCTGCTTAAAACAGCTCGGTGCTGAGGCTTAATGGGCTGAAGGCAATCTGGGTTAATGGAGTCCACTCTGGAGCCGAGTGGATTTGCTTCTCTCAGTGCCTTTAGCTTGGAAATAGCCAATATTTCTTTCTTCACCTTATCATTAGTAACTGTAGGGATGAGAAATTATTGATCCATCTTAGCTGTCATCTTGTTTAAACTTCAGACTACTCGTGTGCTCTAGGGACTTTTGCTGTTTGTCCTAAATGAAATAATTGTTAGAAACTCAAAGGGATGAAACTGTTCCTCCCCTAATTATGCATTTCATGCCTTTCTAAACTCCTTAACAAAACTGAGTCAGTGTTTTGTGGCTGACAGGACATTATTTGTGGGGAAAATCATGCATTTGAGTGGTGAAATTAAAAAAACAACCAAGCTGAAACCTCCTGATTTCAATAGTAACTGATTATCTTGAACTGGTCTTTGAAAGTGGCTACTACATGGAATTTCCATGCTCCTTCCTCTTGGAAGGGGACTACTGAGTATCACATGATCATCATCTTATTTATTTAGATATTTCCCTGACTAAAAAATATGAGAAAACAAGACTGCTCTGCTCATTATTTCCAAACATCTTCCCTGGGAAACAACCTAACATCAAAATATTTTATTGTCACACCCCCAGCATCTAAAAATTTGTGCTTGTCTGGCTGTTTGTGGCTTCGTGCTCCTCTTCTCCTCAGATTTCTGCTGCCTCTAGACACAGCTGCCAGCACAAATCTGTCCTTTTTTCGTCTCTAATAACACTATAATGCCCAGGTGTTGAGCCCCTGGACCTGTGACACAACAACTTTCCTTCTTTCAACGTATTTATAATTATATAGATTGCTTGAACATTTTTTTCAGCCTTCATTTTAAGCTCAGAGTGTTTCATCTGCCCTCCCTTCTTGTGCAATAGGACCTCTCGTTGCTTCTTATGCTTTTAGCAATTAATTTTAACAATTCTTTTTTTTTTCCACCACTAAATATGGTATAACATGAAATACAAATTCACAGTAGACTGCATTTACCTGGTTAATCCTCAGCTTTAAAGAGAAAGACAAGAAAATACACGAACCAAAAAGAAACACCTTCAGGTTCCCAGCTGTGACAGCAGCAGATCAATGTTTGCTGTGCCACCTTGACTTGAGTGTCTCTTCTATGATCATTTCTCCAATTTATATTCATTACAGAACACCTGCCAGATCTGTTACCCAAATTATTTGGTGTCCCTGTTGTATCCCCCAACGTGTGAAACCACCCCTTGTGCAATCAAAGCTCAAGTCTGCTTTGAGAATCACCACATAAAAAAAGATTGATTTTCATCTTGGAAATGTCAGACTTCTGCCTATAATGCTCAGCTACATTTTTCAGGAGCAGTAAAGTTCAAAAAAGAGCCCCAGCCCTGACACATCTCCGACACATCATGATGGATGTGACAGTTCTGCTGCTTTACTGCCAGAAACCTCCTGCTACAGAATGAGGCAATCAATGAAGAATAATAAATCTATCTCAGACCCCAGAACTATTTTTTGTACATGCAGAACAGCAGAAATGACATATTAGTTATACCTCTGGAGGTAATAAACCATCACACTCTCTTTACTATTACACAATTCCAGTTAAACAGTTTAATCTTTACCTGTTTTATCTGTTCAACACTCCCCCATCAAAACTCCAAATATGCATTTTCAGATTATTAACGTTGTGAATTAAAAAAACAAAAAGGAAAAAGAGAGAGGGAGAGAATTGAAGACACACTTTCCAGTTAAAAGAAGAAGTTTTCTTACCATTTTTTCTGGTCCCTCTGTCAGCCAGGAGAACAACTGCTGCTCCAAAAGAATCTGCTGAATTACGTTCCCTTCATCCTGGAACACATTGCTCCTGATTAATACTGACTCAAAAATTTTACCTTGAGTGCACAGCACAAATACATTTCATTTCCCCTTTTTTGAGGAGTCCTGTGTTTGAGATAAATTACAGCAAGTTTGGAAAAGTTAATTTGACGTGCATAAATCAAATTGCAGAGAAGGGATTGGTTTGATTTATAACTAATGCCTTTGAGTGTATTCTCCTACCTATCCTTCAAGTAACAGCCTTGATTTCAGCAAGAGGGAATATACTTCAAAATAAGTATTTTTTGAGGTCATTTGACCGCACCACTAAAAAAAACAAGCCCAGCTGTGCCAAACACGGTGATTTAAAATACATGAGTTCATTTAAAATTTTCAATACACAGGCTCCATAAATTTGAAAACTGTTGCAGGACTAGATTGATGGTTCCTTGTGCTTGTGTATGATTTCCAAAACACATCCATGGATCACTGTCATCATTCGATTTCTCCCATTATTTTATACATTCATAAGCACACAGACAATATTTAATGCTGTAGTAACTGAGTTTGGATGAGGTGAAGCACACAGAACAAGCAGGTATATGACTAAAGCTCACTAAAACTGAGAATCAGGAGGAATTCCAGGAGTAAAGAACTTCTTTTTAGTCATTTGGCTTTTCCTAAGCTGCAGTTTTAAAGGCAGGAATGTCCTGACACTCTCCCTCTCTTGCCCCCTGAAGGGCACTGGCTGCATTTATAACCAGGCTGAGGAAAGAACAAGAAGCAAAGTTTCTTCTGCTTTTGTACAAACCTTAAATAAGTTCAAAAATCTGTAAGTCAGGCTCTGCCCCAGAGCAGTAGGGACCTGGCTGTGAGGAAACACTCAAGGTAGGAAATGAGTTTTGAGGACACCAAAATCACTCCTGACACTACTTGGTGGTGGCCCTTTGCTAAAAGGCTGCCCCTGAGGAAATGTTAGAGGCAGAAAATAGGAACAAAAAGCAGATTTCAGCATGTCTGTGCTTGGACACAGATCAATCTCACCCCCCCCCAAAAAATATCATTTATTTTTGTGTGTGGCCCTGCTATCCCTGAACCCCCCTGGCCAGACAGGGCTTCACTCTCCTGGTTGTGGAAAGGGCAGGGAAGGGATGAATTCTCCCAGTCCACACAAGGAAACTACAGCAGGATCCTGAGCTGCTGCCCATGGATGATAGAACGTTCCCATGACAATCCCTCTCATCTGTGCATCTCAATGCTATTTCCAGCAAGCACGTTTTTTTTCCAAGTGAAAACAACAATGCACTTTCTGAGGAAATCAAAATTAGCAGGAGCAGTGCCGCACTGCTTTGTAGTTGTTTGTGACAATGAATGAATTAATTTAATATTAGGTGCTGAGGGAAGAGACAGAAAATAACTCAAATGGCTTTTTCCCTTCAAGCTGGATGATTTTTTTTTTGAGCATTTTCTCTGAGATCATTGAAATGTTCTGAAAATACTTTGTAGGTAACAGTTCATTTAAAAACAAAGCAATAACTCTAAAAAAATAAGATTTTGATTTTTTTTTCCCTAGGAGCTAAAATAACATTTGGAATGTTCTTTAATTTTTTTAATGATAGGAAAATATTTTGCATTAATATAATGAAGTTGCTTATTATACCCAAAGCTATTTTTAAATTTCCCATAACTGGTGCAACATTTCACCTAATCATCTCTAATTTTAGTATAATCCTTTTAATTCCTGATACAAACCTAATTCTTAAACAAATGTTAAATAAATAGCAAATCTAGAATCGGTACAGCTCTTGCAGTATTGTGCCATTCCCAACCACATGAAAACCCTCTGTAATACAAAATTATTCATTTTCAGTTGCCATTCTGGGTCAAAAACCTATAAATGCTCCCCAGATTAACTTTCAGTAATAACAGACTCGAATACATTGTCTTGATTAGCCAAGATTCTTTAACATCTTTCATGTATCAGATTTTCCAATTTGTTCATTGATGTCCTTAACAGAGAAAAAAGGAAGGATTTTGTGGACAAGGAAAGGAGCAGGGTGGTTTCAGGTGAGGCAAGGGCTCTGAGAGCTCAGAGAAATTCAAACTCAATCTTCCAGCCCCCTCATGATCTGCTGACCTTCTTTGTGCACATAAATGAGCAGTAGGAATTAAATTCCCAGCCAAAGGACCTAAACCCAAGCAGACACTTCAAATCTGATCCCCTGCACTGACAGAGACTGCAGAACAGCATTCACAGAATCACAGAATCACTGGGTTGGAAGAGACCTCCAAGATCATTGAATCCAACCCAGCCCTGACACCTCAACTAAACCATGGCACCGAGTGCCATATCCAGCCTTTTTTAAACACAGCCATGGATGGTGACTCCACCACCTCCCCAGGCAGACCATTCCAGTAGTTTATCACTCTTTCTGTGAAAAACTTTCTCCTAACATCCAACCTAAATTTCCCTTGGTGTAGCTTGAGAATGTGTGACAGAGCAACTGCAACTTGTTCTGTCAGTTGCTGCCTGGAGAAAAAGACCACCCCCACCTGACCACAGCCACCTTTCAGGGAGTTGTAGAGAGTGATAAGGTCACCCCTGAGTCTCCTTTCATCCAGGCTAAACAACCCCAGCTCCCTCAGTCGTTCTTCACAGGCCTTGTGTTCCAAGGCCCTCCCCAGCCTCCTTGCCCTCGTCTGGCCACGCTCGAGCCTCTCAACGTCCTCCCTAACCTGAGGGGCCAGAGCTGGACACAGCACTCAATGTCCTTCCTAACCTGAGGGGCCCAAGTTCCACCTGAAGGATTTGTCTTTGATATCTCCCTTTAAACATCAGAGGGCCAGGGCCCACCCTGTGTTTGTGTCAGCAGCAGGAAGGGGAGGTTGATGCCCACAACCAGGGAAAGCCTTGGGCTGGCACAACAGAGAGCAGCTCTTCCCACTTCCATCCAAAATTCCAGATGCCAGTGGCATAGCAAGGGAACCAGGCAGAGGGAATGGTCAAAGCTCCCTGATTCACTGCCCTTGAAATGCTGCATTCTCTGCCTGCCTAACAGATTTTATTTTCTATGTACTCTGATTTAAAGCTAAAAAAAAAATCCTCCGGTGAATCTGAAGTGAATGAAAGGATGGTTTGGTTGTTTATTTTGGCAAGTTAGAAAATTTCTGTCTGGAATCATGGAATCCTGGGTTGCCAGGGACCCACAAGGATCCAGTTCCACTCCTGACCCTGCAATATTGCCCTTTTTAGGGTGATTTTTTTCTTTTAAATCAGTGTAAGAGCAACAGCATGAGCAGAAGTTTAATCAGCATCCTCCCTCAGCTCCTCTCACTGAATTTTGCTGATTGTGATTCTAAATGCTGCTGAGATTCAGCTCCTAAAAATGTGTCATAACAAGTCCAGCAGCACTGACACTCTGACCTTCAACTCTAATTAATTTCAACAGACATGACTGTGTTTTGAAATACTAAAAAAAGATCTGCCCTGCTCTTTTCTAAAACAAATAAAAAGGTAAGAGTCAGCCTACTGAATACAAATAATATGATTAACAACAAAAATAAACTTATTAAAGTGTCTTCTCATTATTGTGTTTTAAGAAAGGGGTTTTGACCATGGGCACAAACCAGACCACAAAAACCAACCAAAACTCACCAAAATAATGCTACAGTAAGGCTGCATTTTAAAAAAACCCAACAACAATTTCACACTAAAAGCAAACAAGATCTAGATAGGGTTTGTGTAATTTTCACATTTGCAGTGACTTTTAACTGTATAATAAAATCAACATTTTTTGTTAAACCTTTCTGAGACCTCACACTGCAGGTAGTGAGGGGACCTCAGGATCACCTTTCCTTTGTAAAGTCATTGTAGAGCAATCTAAATCATGTTTAAAACAAAACTAATCACCTAATTAATTCAAGACCATAAATTTTGAAACATTTTTTCCTAATGAGATTAAAAATATAGTCAATTCGAGGTCAGCCATGTCTTTATAACTACAAAAAATAACATTAAGGCCTTGTAGGAAATAAAATAGATTCGGAATTAAAACCCATGCTTTATCCAGAATCACTCTGTGACTGTGACTTTACAGAGTTTAACACAGAGGTTCTTTTCACTTTTTTGTAGTGTCTACTTAAACTACTGTGACTGTGACAGACTTTAAATCAGCGAAAGACTAAAATCCCACAGACTCCTTTCATTGATCTCAAGCTTGTGAAGAGCCTGTTGCTCAGAGTGGCCCAGGAGAGGTGGAATTGTGAGAGGGGATAAGGCACTGTGGCATTTTATAATATAAATGTTTTCACTCCCCATGAGATTAGGCAATAAAAAACCCCAACCCTTTTTACACCCTTTAAACACAGTTTACATGGCTCTCCTTTCCTCGAGAAAGAGAATCTGTTCCTTGGATAGGAGAAAAGATTCTGGGGAGTGCAAGGGCAGCGAGTGAAGAGCTCTTTCCATGAATATCCTCCTACTCAGCCATGGAATAACCAGCTCCTGAGGCAGTAAATAAAATCCATCCCTTCAGCAGCTATGAAGCACAGAACACTAAATAATTCAGCTCCCAAACACTAGTTACAAGATGTTGACAGCAGGAGCTGCCAACCCTGAGGATGCAGAGGTGACCCCAGGATGTGCTGATGTTCCCTCTGACCCCCCTGCACACTGGGAAATGAGCCCCTGCCTTAAACAGAGGTGCTATGATGCACAGGCTTGCTGAGGGGGGCTCTTAAAGAATTGCCAGTGTCCTCAGCCTGAAATGCTTGGGAGCCAAGACAATTTCCCAGAGCATAATGAAACCACCTGAGGAAATTGTTCCAGTCCCTGCTCAGGCAAGGATTAATGCTGTTACTGCTAGCAGGTAAAAATGCCTTGGAATTCCCACCCTGTACAAGGCAGGGCAGTGTCAGACAAAACCACCAGCTCTGCATGGTACACTGCTCACTGCAGGGCCACAAATTGGAACACTAAACATTCCCAGAATCCCAGAACAGCTGGAGCTGGAGGGGACTCTGGACATCATCCAGTCTAATCTCCCTGCCCAGGCAGAGGCGCCTGGAGCGGGTGGCACAGGAACATCCTGTTAGGTTTGGGATGTCTCCAGAGAGGGAGACTCTCCCTGGGCATCTGTTCCAGGGCTCTGCCACCCTCCATGGAGAGTTCTTCCTCATGCAGCAGTGGAACTTGTGTTGTGTGGCCACTGCTCCTCATTCTGTCACTGGCACCACTGAATGGAGCCTGGCACCCTCCTCTGCCATGCCCTGGAGATGTCTGTGTGCATTGATAGGATCCCCTCAGCCTTCCCTTCTCCAGACTAACTAGGCCCAGCTCCCACAGCCTCTCCTCAGGAGGGAGATGCTCCAGACCCCAAATCATCTCTGTGGCCTCCACTGGACCCTCTCCAGTAGTTCCTTGTCCACCTTGGACTGCAGAGCCTAGAGGTGGACACAGCACTCTGGATATGCCTCAGCTGGGCAGGGCAGAGGGGCAGGATCCCTCCCTGACCTGCTGGCCATACTCCTCCTGATGTCTCCAGCACCCCTCTGGCCTGAGAGGCCACAAGGACACTCTGTCCACTCGTGGTCACCTTGTGTCTCACCAGGTCTTTCCCTGCAGAGCTGCTCCAGCTCCCCCCAGCCTGTGCTGGCACTGGGGCTTGCTCCTGCCTGGGTGCAGGACCTGCATTTCCCTGGTTGAACCTCATCAGGTTTCTCTTCACCCAACTCTCCAGCCTCTCAAGGTCCCACTGAAGGTCAGCTCAGCCCCCAGGGGGATCCACCAGTGCTCCCAGTCCTGTTCCAGCAGCAGCTCCCATCACCAGCACTGCCCACACAGGGGTCTAATCCCATCCCAAGCAACATTCCCTGGCCTGAAATTCCATGTTTCTTCTGATCTTTCCATCACTTTTCCACCTCACTATGGTACTAACAGAGCCAGAATACAGGGAATAAAGCCAGAAAAAAGGGATTGATTTTCTGCTCTCTTTCCTAGGGTTATCTGTCCATATGACAAGGGAATTTTGCCACCAGGACAAGGCCCGGTCTCAGAGAGTGATGCCCACCTGGAAAGCCCAAGAATCACCTCAGGATGGAGTGAACAGAGGGATCAGAACCCAAAATGTTCTGGGGGGCAGACCCCAGGTGTGCTGGTGGTGTATTCCAGGAGAGGAAGGTCCCAAAGCTCCCATATCTCCAGTAACTCCCTTTAAGTGCTGGCTCCAGCAATGCCATAGAACTGGTCACCCCCACCTTGATTCCTTGCTCCTCTGAACAGCTTCCATTGATCTCCCTGTGCTCATACATGACACAATCGAAACCCAAACCATGATGTACAGAATGGCCATAAAAAATAAGTACAGCTGTCACTCTGCTGGACAAAAAAGCCGTAGCACAGACAAAAAATTAGTCCAGCTGCAAGTCTGCATTATCAGCCCACCTTAAAATTGCTAAAGATCAAGTATTTGGTCTGATTTTTAAAAACAGATCCTACTGCAAGCCCAGGTATCTCATCAAGCCTTTCCAAAGCATCTGCTTTCCTTCAGGGCTTTTCATGTCCAGCCCATAGAAAGGATAAATATTCCTTTAAGTGGCAATGATTTCTGAAAGATGAATTTCTAAGTGATTTATGCTTCAGGCAGTGTGTATAAAACCTGACAGGAAGCTCTAAACTGATGAGCATTTCTGCTTTGCTCTTGCACTGATTTAAAAGTAAAAAATCACCCTAAAAAGGGCAGTATTTGCTTGAGTTCTGAAAACAGAGTCCCAGTCTTTAAGGATGGCAAGAGCTGAGGAACATCACTGATGTGGTGATAAAGATTTTTTTAGGAAGCCAACAAAATTCCTGGGAACTGTATCTTGACATGAAAAAAATTATCAGACCATCTGCTCTCCATGGCCAGCAGTACCTCTGGAATCAATGTGTTCCATGGTTAATAATCAAAATATGGGAATAACCAGAACAATTATTTTGAGGATAAATGAATGAAGCCAGTTTAGCCATCACTGCTAAGAGAGACCATTATGATGTTCAAGGACAAATCAATGTATTTATAGATTATTACCACAGGGAAAAATACTAAAAAATGGGAATTGAGGAAATAATTTGGCCTTTCTCTAATATCCTTTCCCCAAGACCTGAACATTTTCTACAACATGGGTTTTTTTCAGCATTAGAGGCACCTGCAGCCAAAGACAAGTAGGCAAATTAAGCACCTTGCAAAACCTCAGCCACAGCAGCTTCTCTTCTCCCAGCTAATTAAAGGGTTTTCCTCTGAGCCTGAAGCTGCCTAATCATGGCAGAAGCATTCCCCCATCATTAGGGATGACTTGAATCAATCCTGCAGCAGGATGCAGACTCAATTTCGTATTTGATTTTTAATTATAAGCTCTAGATACCAATTTTCCTAAGTTTTCAACATAAACATTAAAGAAAACCAAACACCATGACTGAGATTTCACAGTCTTTTGTTATTCATAAGTGGACTAAAACTGAGCAATTTTGCTTTCACAAAGCCCAGGCATAATCCAAATGATTACAGAGCTAAAATCCCTACATGTCTAATATTGCTGATCGAAACCAAAGCAACAGTCAGGCCTGAGATAAGATCTCTGTATCATTTTGGCAGCTTTATTGTTATTGTTTTTAACTCTTGCTAGAAGTAGGGCCAAAAATCTTTCAAGACATCTTTCATTTCCTTTCCATGCCTTACAAGAAACAGAATAACTATATTGTAGTTTAATATGCTAAATTAGACAACATGTTTTAAAATTCAGTGTTGGCTGATAGCAGCACAAAGAGTAAGATAGTTTCTTAATCAGTTTTTCTGGTCATGGATTTCTGGAATTATTGGCTACTCCAGGAGAAAAAAATAAAAATCCAAATGGTTGCAGGGCAGAGTCCACTTTAAAAAATTCTAGTTTCTTCTTTGTTGTTTTGAATAAGGGCTTGGAGAGGCTGCTGTTCTCTGTGCCTTTAATAGACAGAGGCAAGGCTGGAGGAGAAGAAATAGGCATTTTCTCTGGAATTCCACAATTCAGCTATGAAGAATTTCATCTTTTCCTTTTACCTTGGGAGTGCAGCTGAAGAAATGCAAAATGCCCTGTGCACAGAGGTATTTTAGTGCAGCTGCATTGTCTCAGCAAACAATAGAGGCCCTGGAGGAGACCGCTGCTAAAAATAATTCCCCAGCTGAGGTCAGGAGGAGAGGACTCATCACAAACCATCCCTGTTGCCCTCATCAGTGCACTTGTACACCTCTGGCAGCAGCTGGTGCCAGCACATCACCAAACCCACAGAATTTATGAAAATGATGAGTTACTGAAGGGTATTAAAATAACAACTGGAAGAAAACTGAATAGGGCACTTGGGCAGAGATTGTAGAGGTAGGAGCAGGCTGTGCTTTGTCACCTGCAGCACAGCTCAATAGGGAAATGGAAAATACAGAACAGAGCTCATTCCAGCCAAGGAGACAGCAACAACGAAAGCAAGTTCACAAAACAAGTGTGGGCACCTTCAGTTTTGGTGGAATAAACTCTTTATCAGGTGGGTAAAACCTGGGAGGCCAAAACAGACTTTAACATCAGAAAATTCTCAGGATAACTCAGTTTAAGCCATTCATGTACACATGAATTAGAACATGATTCTGAAACTACATCAGAAAGCATGGAAAATACAGCAGCTTTCCTGTTGCTATTTGTAGTCAGCCTAAGTCCAGAGCAGTCTAGGTCTGAAATCCTTCCCAAATTGTTCTGAATCTGCTCTCTCAACATATAAAAGTCAAAATACACATCCTTCCTCCAGGAGGGGTTTCATACTCCTTCACAGGAGGGGAAGGGCTGGTGTTAAGAACAGCTGCAGTTACTCAGATAAAGGCAACTGAGGAGCTGAAGAGCAAGAAAATGAAAAACAAAACCCAGAAAAACACACACCAGAAAAACCACACCTGAAAAAACAACAGCTGAGAACACTTTAAGACATTTGCTTGAGGGAAATATATCTGTTCAAAAAAATCTTAGCTTAGAACAGCAATTAACACACTATGAAAAATATTGAAGTGAAAGTGTACTTAAGCAAAAGTCATTAATGTAGTGGTTTTAGTGATAATTAGCAACAGATGTGAAAAGTTTCTACAGAACAAGCTAAAAATGATAAGCCATATAAGATATTGAACTTTTGTCATGGACACTGTTGTGGACTAGGTGGCAACCCAGATGAAAACCCAAGGTTTAACCTACATTAAAATCAAAGTCACACATTTCAAAATAAACGTATTGAAGCAAATTACTCATCTCTTCCAGATTAGAATAAGAAGTAAGGACATCTAGGAGTCCTGCAAAACAGGGCCCAGATCCTATAGAAGTTCTTTATTCAGACAGATTCTTCTAGGATGCTTTAAAAGCCACCACAGCCCCCCTGTGACTACACTTTAGTTCCAACCCAGGGCTGAGAGTGCACAAACAGCACCACCTCTAAAGCCTGGCTCAATAAAACCTGCTTGAGCAACCATGGCTCAGCATTAAAGTCAGACACCAAGACTGTTTTAGATGAGATGTTAGGAAGGAATTGCTCCCTGGCAGGGTGGGCAGGCCCTGGCACAGGGTGCCCAGGGCAGCTGTGGCTGCCCCTGGATCCCTGGCAGTGTCCAAGGCCAGGCTGGACTTTGGGGCTTGGAGCAGCCTGGGACAGTGGAAGGTGTCCCTGCCCATGGCAGGGGTGGGGAAGATGAGCTTTCAGTCCCTTCCAGCCCAAACCCTTCCATGATTCCATGATAATTTACACCAAGACAGAAGCACCCCAGTTCAAAGCACACCTCAAGAGAGCCTGGCAGTAATTCCAGCCCAGGACTTGCACATGGAGCATGGAGGCTCCCCACAAGTTTGGAGCCAGATCCATGGAGCAGCAGGAGCATCTCCTCTGGCACAGCCAAGACAAAGCTGCTGTGCTGAGCTTGCAGCTCTTACTGCCTGAACTGCTCCCAGTGACAGACAAATCCCCACAGAGTGAACAACATCATCTGCAGAAGCAGCCAAAAATGTCAGATGTAAACATTCCTGTCCTCTGTCAGATGTGAACATTCCTGTAGGTCAGGTGCAAACACTCCTGTAGGATGTCAGATGTGAACATTCCCACAGTGTGTTTGAATGGTCATTGTGCCAGGGGAAAGTGGAAAACTTCATGACATCAGGAGACGATGGAAGTCTGTCATCTTGCTACAGCTCAAATACCTGATGAAACCTGGAGAGATGATTATTGTCTAGTGAAAACCTGAGCCTGAGGGGCTTTGTCCTGATCCTGAATTTCACAAGCAGATGGCTCAGTAGCCTGGAAATGTTTCCTTAGGGCACTGGAGCGCTTTGTTCCCAGCTGGCACTGGACAAACACACCAATAACTCCAGAAATAAACCCTGAACCTTCTCAGTCATGTCAGCAGAGGCTCAGCCTCACAGATTGTGTGTGCAGAAGCTTCAAACATCAAATCACAAAGTGCGTCACAGACCAGTTGTTCTCATTGTGGATTCCTTAAATATGTTATTTATCAGTGGAAAAGCACAGGATCAGTCCAGGGGAGAATGGGAAAATAATTCTGGGTGACCACAACGGGCTTAGCACCTGAGTTTAACCAAAAGTCACTAAATTTACCACTGATTAAAAAAAAAATATATATATCACACAACCCTGAACCTAAAATAATCTATTAATATGATCAAACTATATGGCTGATAGAGCAGAAGCTAAGCAGAACAGCTTCAGCTGGCTCTGGATGTTGCAGAACAATTAAATACGGTGCTTTACTTTTTATAATACAAAACATTTAATCAAACCTCTGATGTCATAACCACTTACAGGCGACTCCACACATAGAGCAGGACATGCCAAGTGTGTAACTTTACAGTTTCATACTTCACTTCCCCAAGCTGCTCTCATTACAAAATGCTGTTTTAATCCTCAGTTTTGCTGCTGCTTTTTGCCAAGTCCGTTTGCCTGGTTTCAGCCAGAGCCAGAGGCCTGCCGAGATCCCGGGGAGCAACGTGAGGTCTTCTCTCCAACATCACCTCTTGTCTGGGCTGTGTACTTGAAATTAATCGTTTTGGAGTGCAGGGGAGGTGAAGAGAAGGAATTAGAGGGGGGGGAGAAACACCTCTAGAGAGTTTAACAAAACAAGGCAGGATGAGCTTAACTTCTTAAATCTGACAACACGAAGGCCCAGAGGTGAGATTGTTGCTCTCTTCACTCACCAGCTGTGCAAGGGCAAACACAAACTAAGCTCAGCAAAATGAGAGCTGTGGGCACAGGATAAATATGTATAAAAGAGCCATGGGCAGTTTGAGGAAGGATGCTGAGAGCAGCCTCGCTGCAGGAGACATGGGAGCAAAATGAGCTGCTCCATTCAGAGCATCCTGATTAATGGGCAGCAGGATTATCCAGCACAGATTGCTGCAAGGGCAGGTGCCTGGTGGCCTCTCCAGCCTAAATGCCTCGTGTTAGAGGAGAACCTACAGTGAAAAACCATTAAAGGTTTGGCACAGTACGTCTGGGCTTGCTGGATATCAACACACACAAACTGCAGAGTGGCAAATGACCTGAATGGCCTTAGGATGAAGGAGGGCAGGGCTGGATGGGGTATGGGGAAGGAATTGTTCCCTGGCAGGGTGGCAGGCCCTGGCACAGGGTGCCCAGAGCAGCTGGGGCTGCCCCTGGGTCCCTGGCAGTGTCCAAGGCCAGGCTGGACTTTGGGGCTTGGAGCAGCCTGGGACAGTGGAAGGTGTCCCTGCACATGGCAGGGGTGGCACTGGATGGGCTTTAAGGTCCCTTCCCACCCAAACCATTCTGGGATTCTGTGATATTAAAGACTTGTAATCAGTCAGAGAAGAGGTTGCTTTGTACTCCCACTCAGTCTCTTGGATTTGGTGAGTACGTGCACTCTCAGCAAGGCAACCTGTTTGGATTTCCCCTCTTCCTGCACTCATGCTGGGCTGTTGTCAGCAGCCAAGTTATAAATCCATGCTCAAACTCTCAAACTTGGATAGTCCTAGAAGAGAGAGATATCAAATAGCAGAAAAAGGAGGCTTTGTTCCTTGCACTCCTTCACTAATGAATGCAGCTGAAGGAATTCCTGAGCTGTACTTACACACATGCAAAGCATTTCATGGTGGAGAAAACACAGGAAGTTTGGCTCGAGAGCTTCCTGTGTGACACTGCTCCAGTCTGAGAGCAAGGCACAAACACAGAGAAGCATTAGTGCTGTAACTCCACAGAAAA
The DNA here is from genome assembly GCA_910950805.1 of Acrocephalus scirpaceus scirpaceus. Taxonomy (NCBI): domain Eukaryota; kingdom Metazoa; phylum Chordata; class Aves; order Passeriformes; family Sylviidae; genus Acrocephalus; species Acrocephalus scirpaceus. Next base: position 31,438,006 of record OU383781.1, read on the forward strand.
CACACACTCAACCTGGCAGGGAAGGATAGAGAAGGAAAAAAAAAAAAAGGGCTTTTTTTACTAAATGGAATATTCCACTATTTATTGGCTCCAAGAAAACCTCCGTGCCAAAAAGAAGGGATGGCAAAGAGCTCACTTTGTACAAAGTGTGAGTTTAAAACCACATCAGTGATAGGAAATGACTCCACAGTATTGAACTGCCATGGAGGGATTCACAAGTCACACTGCCCAGCCAAGCTAAACCTAACACAGAACCTGCCCCAATTGATTGAGAATGGTAAAAGTTGAATAAGGACGAATCCTGCAGACACTAATTAGGGTCAGAGAGGAAAGCAGAAGATCCCAACCAAACACTGCAGTGTAAAAATAAGGACAGAAAAAGAAAGATGTGTGATCTAATGATATTTTTAAAAAATGAACAAAAACCACCCATACTTTTAGGACAAACACTTTTTAAAAGAATTTATCCAAGTATTGCTGCAATGTCAGGACTTTCCTTTTGCAGCATCTCTGTTCCCCTCTCATCCCCTCATTTTCAGCCCTTCCTTCTTTCTATGCAGCTGATTAATTTTGTTCGGTTAGATTGGACAGGATATAAATTCCTTTCCCTCTGACTTGCTGCTTGGGCTCTTCTAAAGCTCATGCAGCCCTTCAGGAACTACTAGGGGTGCTTTACTAATGACTTATTTAGTCTGCAACATCCAGCCATGTCTAAAGGAGATGAAGCTTAGTCAGGATTAGTCGAAACATAGAGCCAGAAAACCTTCTATACCTCCCAATTTACATCAAGGCAGCAGTGCCAACGTGTTTGTTTGGTTTTTAATTGACAAGATGCTGAGCAATCCTACCTTTTCCTTCTGTTTAGGGCATGGGAGCAGGATTATGGAAATTTCCCTGCATTATTCCCTGATTTATTCAAAGTGAAGAGCTCCATAAGGGTACAGCTCAAGGGAAAAAGGAAATAAGTATTGACTCAGCTCCTGACTTACAGTTATTCCACCAGATTTTTGGAGACAGCACAGGGGGAGGCAGCATTTGTTCCCAACCCTCTGAGCAAGTTGTGGAAGCAATTAATTAATGTAACACCTCTTTCTGTGGTGCCAAAGCTTCCAAACATGCACTGACAGACCCTCAGCAGCAGAAAATGCTATCAGAGGAGAGTGAAAAATTCGGGGTACAGACCTTGAAACCCATGAATATTCAGCAGAGCAAAAGCAGTGAAAAAAACCTCACTCAAGGCAGCTGCAGCCCCAAAATCCAGGTGCCATTCCAAGGAACAGGAGTCTGGTGTCCCCAGGGAATGTGGTAGCAGAGAAAAGGGAACAGAGTCAAATAATATTAAAAACTTTCTGTGTGTCTTTTGGTTTGTTTTTTTTTAAAGTTTGTTTCTTGGCTTTTTGGTTTATATTTTGCTTCTAAGGAAGATATTTAATTTCAGTTTAGGGAAAAATGCCATAATAAGTACAAACACTCTGCAAGCAGAATCCAGTAACAAAAGTGAAGCATGTTTTGTTGGGTTTTTTAACCTATTAAGATCTAATTTATGATTTTTACTGAATTAAATTAATTACCACAAAGATAAATTGATGTGATACATTGTTACTGGAAGCTGTTTTAATTTTCTTGCTAACACATGCAGTCCTTAAATTTCGAAACTTTTATTTTTAACTCTGAACTGAAAAAAAATCCTAGTGTGACATAGAATGTGAGGAAGAAAAAGTTGGGAGAAATAACTATGGAGGAACTGCCTCAATTAAGAAAAGAAACAGTACAGGAATTACTTTGTGAAGGAAGGGTTGGAGATTTGGGGATAATCATAATAGGAGATAAATCCTTTGTCATGTATTTTACCTAAAATCAAGGTGACAGGTGAAACCAGCCAGCCAGGGTCCAGACCTCCACACACCTGGATGAAAAGGGGTTTGTTGCAAGCAGGGGCAGCTGCAGAGCACCACAGAGAAGTTCCACCTTGCTAAGGGAGGTGTCATTAGACAGCAGTAGTAATGGGGGATTAAAGAAAAAAATCAGGATAGGGAACAAACGGATGATTTTAAATTATCCTTTCTGTAGAGTGTAAAAAATTTAACATAAAGCCTTCAAATTTCTTCTTCAGGAAACAGACTCTGAACGCAGAACTTGCTTATTCCTTTCTAACCTCTCCAAAATCATATTTAATGCCGCCATGGAGGTACTGAGGGATATTAAATCTAGAAATACTTCAGCTTCAACTTAAATACAGCTCTGGCACTCAATTCCTCTTTCCTCTGCATCATCCCAAAGTATTCCACTATACCCAGAACTAGGGAAACTATTCCCCAAAACAGCATAAGAATTTAAATATAAACTGTACTGTGAACTTATATAATTTAAGGATTAGTTCCATATTGATTCTTAATGCAACAGTGCAATTTATCTTCTAAAAAAAAAAAAAAGAGAGAAGAGTTCCACTTTCAAAATAAAAATGTTAAACCAGTTCAAATCCCAAAGCAAATTCCCAGCCTTCCCATGGCACAGCCTGGCAAGGGCAGAAGGCAGCTGCAGAAATCTGGAATTCATTTTTCATTTTCCTGCCAGATGTTTCTGGCACTTTCCGGGTCTCACCAGTGACCTTGTGGGGCAACTTTACTGCTCCTTGTCTTGGCAGTGGGGGCTTGATGGAAAATCAGTTTTATCCTCTGGAATTCTTCCTTCCCATCATGAAATGCTTTTCTGTATAACAAAAATACACTGATATCTTTCTACATTTTCTCCAGCACAATGAGACATACAATAATGACACAAATGTAGAAGAAAACTCCAATAGCTTCCATTTTAGACAACATACAACTTGTAAGGCAAACACATGTTGCGTTACTAAACAATCAGTGTAAAATAGGTTGGGATATGAAATACCCAAACTTCTGGTGTTTTTTTTGAGGATTAAAATCCATTCTCCCACTATCATCATGTCTCGTTCGTTAGCAGCTCCACATGATATTTACAGCCTCCTGCAGCAGGAAAAGATTCAAAAAAAACCCTGTTTCTGACATGTGGATTGCATGTTCCAGGATTTCAGGATTGTAATTGACTCCCTGAGATTTCTCACCTTGGAATTGGGAATATACTCCAAGCAGATCATTGCTTGCACCTTTATTTTCACAGATGTTCTCTTTACTCCAGAGGGTTGTAAAATATTCAGCGTTAAAGAAGTTCATTAAATAGTCTCTGCAAATTCGGATAATTTTTCATTTAGAACAAAGTTTTTTCCAGCTTGGGCACAATCCTGCTCAACAGCAGAGACAACATTGAATTTTGCTGCCTCAAGGACAGAAATAAAGGAATTATTTTGTTCCTTACAGCCCAGGCAGCAGCATTGTTCTGAGATGCCAGAAGACTTCCAGGCTCCACTTACAGAGGCTACGGGTTGAAACCTCTCACATAAGTTTAGCTCAGACCTTTTCCTGCCAAACACACCCTCCCTGTCTTTGTCCCCTCTCCTGCCTCCTCAGTCTCACAGTGCTGCCCTGCTCAAGGCTGCTCAAAGCAAGGCCTCAACCATCCCTTTGCAGTAAATCCCCAGTTCTTGTGCACAACAGGCTGGTTTTCCCCAGTGCTCTCTCCAAATCACCCTTGGCTGGCGATGGAAAACTACACCGAAGTGAAGAAAGCTCATTTAGAGGGTCATGGAATGGTTTGGGTTGGAAGGGACCTTAAAGCCCATCCATTCCCACCCCTGCCATGGGCAGGGACACCTTCCATTGTTCCAGGCGGCTCCAAGCCCCCAAGTGGCCTGGGACACTTGCAGGGATCCAGGGGTACACTGTGCCAGGGCCTCCCCACTCTCACAAGGAAGAGTTTCTTCTACTGAATTTGCAGCAATGACTCCAGAATAAAGTAATTTGTTCTTGGAAATCAAGGGGATTAATTGAATTGGTTGCAAAATTCACCTGAGCTCTTGTCACTTGAAACAAACAGTGAGGAAATGTCAACTTCTGACAGCAGCTCCCAAAAATGACAGACTCCAGGGTTTGGCTCAGGCAGTGAGGCAGAAAGTCCCTCCTTTCCAATGGAACTTATGGAGGGAGCACCAGTGAGGACAATGACATCAACATAGGCAAAGTGCACGTGGCTCTGGGACTCCAGAAAACATGGAATGTTCCAGCTCTTAAGGAAAAGCGGTGTAAAAATCCTCTCCTCATACTGCTAAAGTGCAAATTTCCTTTCCAATTTCCCGTTGTTTCTGTGCTCAGGTTGTTTGAGGTCCAGCTCCATTTGGGTCACCTGACATTAACTGAGGGAAGCCAAAGATGTTGGATGTACAATTAATGCATCAAAATCCTCAGTTTCCGGCATTCCCAGGAGATTAATTACGTGTATTATTCAGAGAGCTCCAATTTAAATTCTGAGCAGCCTCTGATTCTCGTACTTGAGAGCACTAATGATTCATCCTTTCATCCTATTTGGCTTCTAAGCAGACACAAGTACAAAAATTATGTAAGAATTAAAATGACCCACAGAATTAATTCACAAACAGCAAAAGGCAGGGAAGAGATTGAAGTTCTCACAATGTGGTTCATCAATCTGGAAAACAGCAGCAGCTCCAGCAATATATAGAAAGTTTGTTTTAAAGTTCAGCTCTGTGGAACTTGTTCCTCACTCATTACAGAAGTGTTTTATGGGAGTGCTGTCACAGAACATAAAATGCAGGTATTTTTTTCATTGTGTATTTATGACACGAAGGCCAGTGTTTTACACCTCTTGCACAGTCAAAGGTAATACTCTATATTTTAACTTTCCAGTTAAAATAACCTTGCAAACACTTCAAAGAAATGCACTTCTACAGTGCTTTTATGAGTTAGCAAAAAGACAAAATAAGCAGAGGGCAGACTGCCATGAACTCCCTGTTCTGGAATACATTAATACATTAATACATTCTCCTGCCACAGCACCTGCAGCTGCCCCAGGATTCAGGTTTAGGAAGTGGAATCACACTGACATTATCCTGCCACCTAACTGGATGGGCCCACTGCAGAATATGTACCAGGTACCTCATACCAACACTTGTTGCCTTTCTTTGTAACACTTGGATTTCATAGATTTATTTTTTAAAAAAGAAGATCTCTCTTCAATCTCTGCTCTGCCTCGGTATTTGAATAAACAGATGCCAGCAGAATAAATGCTGATATAAAATTAGGGATGTCACATGAAAATTGCAAAAGCAAACAGACTCACAAAAAGATTGTCCCTTTTTATTCAAATCAGCAGCTTATAAATTTTAGTCTCAGTGATGCCTGGAGCAAAGGAGGCTCAGGAGGGACCTTGTGGCTCTGCACAAGTCCCTGCCAGGAGGGGACAGCCAGGGGGGTCGGGCTCTGCTGCCAGGGACACAGGGACAGGCCAAGGGGAAAGGGCCTCAGGCTGTGCCAGGGGAGGCTCAGGTTGGACACCTGGGAAGAGTTCTCCACTCAAACGGCTGTAGAGCACTGGGAGGGGCTGCCCAGGGCAGGGGTGGAGTCCCCATCCCTGGAAGTGTCCAAAAAATGTGTGGATGTGGCACTTGGGGACATTGTTAGTGGGGAACAGAGTGGTGCTGGTTGATGGTTGAACTTGGTCTTGAGGGTCTTTTCCAACATCAGCGATTCAGTGATTCCACAACTGCACATTCCAAGCATGTTTCCTCCAGGTTATTTCTGTCCCTTAGCAGCCCACCTAATCCAAAAGCTGTGGGAATTCCATGCCTCTTCTGCCACAGATGATTTCTTGAATTCTCACCTTGAAAACAAAATCTACAACCCAAAGGTTTGGGTCCTCACCCACCACGTCCTGGTGCTGAGCCATTAGAAAAGCCCAGCCCATCTCAGCCCTGCCCCTCCCTGTCCCAGCTCACACCACAAAGAACCTGGAGGCCAAAGTTTCAGGCGTTTGAACTGACAGTTCTCTGATTCATTTTATTCCAGTATTTAAAACCAGATCCTTTCAATATCACTCCAAAAACCAAGTGGAGAGTATGTGTTTATACTGATATTAATGCAAATATGTCTCATTAATTCATAACCAAAGGTGAGCCCCGGGAGAGTGAGGAATGGACAGTTTACTAGAAATTAATTTTAGAAAAAAATATATAAAATGCTGGCTTTATATCCATAAACAAAACCTTTACTGTCACTGCACTTCTTTATAAAGTACTTCCTGCAATCCTGAATTCTTCCCACAAAGGACTTTTGAATCAAAGTAAAATGAAAATAAAATTATCCAAGGTGTAACAATTCCAGGCCTCAGAAGCAGCAACTTCGGTGAGGTCTTCAGACAGTTCTCTTGCCATGCACACTCGATATTTTCCAAGAAATCAGAGAAAAGTACTGTGAAAGAGAGAAAGAGAAAAAAAGAGAAAGAGAAAGAGAAAGAGAAAGAGAAAGAGAAAGAGAAAGAGAAAGAGAAAGAGAAAGAGAAAGAGAGAAAGAGAGAGAAAGAGAAAGTCTTCCCCAGCTTATTTACCCCAGGAATTTTCAGTTAATGAGGTCATCTGAAGATAATACATGCTTACATGCTTGTAAGAAGCTAAAATAAATACAGGCAAGAAAAAGTCTCCAAAACACAAAAAGTGAACTTGGTACACAGCCCTTTTGCCTTAAGAATCCCTTTGAAAGTGCCCTACTCTGGTCTGGGCATGTTCCTTCCACCCTGGAAACCTTTAGGGAAGTAGAGGGAAAACTTGAATAGGGAAGCAGAGCAATGTGCAGCAGAACTAAAACAAATTAATGAGTAACTGTTCCCATCTTATTTGTATTTGTCCCTGTAGTCATCCTTCAATTTAATGAACAAAAAATGCAAAATATGAGTATCATGTGGAACACAGTTAAAAAAAAAAAGGTTATTCAGAGAACTCTAATTTATAAATTTCATGGGCAGTTAATCTAAGTTGGAAACGACTTTCAGAATGAAAGATTTTATATTTACAGATGAGTGAAATGCCAACATAAACATAAAAGAAAATAGAAAAATAAATTGAAATATCTCCACTTAAACTTTGTAAACATTTGTTCAGCCTGCCTATCTGTATTTTGTTTTATGGGAATAAATCTATGACAAGTGACAAAATTTACCTTAACTATAAAATGCATTTGCACCTACTAAAGGGTAAGCAAAAGCTGTATTTTTATCAGAAATGTTTTTCCTCTAGAAAGGAATGTGCAAAAAGCCTGTGTGGTTCTCTAGTGGTCTGTAATGTGCTCTCAAGAAAAACCTGGGAATTCAAGACCCGTGCTGAATTCCCATTGCTGGTTGAGAAATATGACCCAACCTGATGCTTCACATAGCTCAACCTCTAGAGGTTGTTCAGAGCCTTACCCGTTTAGGTTTAAAGATATCCCAAGGATGGAGTTGCTTCAGCTTGTCTTGGACCTTTTTCCACTGTTTCATCACTCTTCTTATGGAAAAAAAAGAATCCTTCCATGGAATTTCTTATCTAATCTGTGTCTGTTCTCAGGTGGAAGGAGCCTTGGCCATCCCCTCCCTACCCCTCCTCCAGGGGGTTTAAGCCTTTTTATTCCATTTTCCCAACTTGCTTGAAGAGGTAAGTTACACTTCCCTGATGGCCACAAAATCCAAACCAAAATGGCACTGAAATATAACAGTGAGGTTGTCTGAGTGCCCCTCATATTCCATCTCCTGATTTTCCCAGTTATTTCTTTGAGGAGCACTGTTCATGTTTGGCACTGAAGAAGGGCCTGAGAATCATTTATTTAAACTTACTTCCACCTTAACAAAACTAGGGGAAAACATGAAATAAAATAAAAGGATTATAAAAATCAATCATCTGGCAAACAATTCATTTACTGAGATGTCACCAAGTTTGCATGGTAGGACTTTATTCACCTGGGGACAACAGAATCCAAATCAAGGATTACACTTCCTTACAGGCTCTTGCATCAGAGTGCAGCTTCATTTTCTTTCATATCGGCCTCATTTTACAGTTAAAAATATTCCCAGACAAAAATTGCTTGTCTGGATAACCACCCTAACCAAAAGTCATGGATCTCCTGCTCTGCCAGCCTCACAGCAATCTATTTATACCCCGTGTCTTTGACTGCCACAAAAGAGAAGGCAAGGGACACTTTAGAGCTTATCTGGAAGGTTAAATCTGAAGGGATTAAGCATTAAAGGGACTGGGATGCTCATGGATGTGTCCTTGAGGCTTTGCTGCTCAAGTTCTGATCCTTGCTGTGCCAGGATCAAGCCAGGCCAGGCAGCACAGTGAGAGGGGCAGGCTCACACCAAGTGCTGGGTGGTGTCGTAACAGGTAAAAGAATTGTAAAAGAATCACAAAAGAAAGGCCTCATAAAATCAGGCCTGCTTTGCTAAATTCCAAAGTTAGCCTGCTACTTCTAAGCAATTTGCAAGTTCCCATGCAAACACAGTCTTGGTATGAAAACTTGTTAGCATATCAACCTGTTCCTGGGTTGAAAAACAAATGCACCTGCAATAACAAGGGATTTGTCCCATGAGAATCAGTAAAGAAAATATGCAAACAATCTAGGAATAGATAGATTTGATGGACAAGTAGAATATCTTTTACTAACCAAGAGGGTAATTGGCAAGAAAGCTATTAACCAATTAAAGTTGCACACGAGGTCTGTAAAAACTGCATAAAATGAGTTGTGAAAATAAAGAATTGGCTTTTCCCGCATGAAAATAATGGAATCTCGGCTAATGTATTACTATAGGGTGGAGAGGAGCTGGCAAATAAAAGTATAAATTCCCCATCCTCATCCATCCTGCCAAAGCAATCCAGGACTCCTGCAAAGAACACTTCTCAGACCCTACATGCAAAAGCAGTTTTCAGGACCAGGAGGCAATGGGGAGGTTGAGGCTGCTCGTGGAGAATGAATTATCACTGCATTCTCCTTTAATGAGACAATTCTGCTTAAAGTCACTCTTCTCATCCCTGCCAATGCAGACTAGAGCTCAGAAAGAGCCTGACCCCTTCAGGCTTTGGAGATCCGCATCCAAAAATCCCACGGGAATGACCGTCCCTGTTGCCACACAATTCCTTATGTGAACACAAGGGATGCTCCATTCATTTTCCAACACCTTTAATTTTCAACTAAATACAGGATGGCCCATAAAGAATCCCCAAAGGATCAAGTCAAGGTAATATGATCATGAATTGATCTTACTGCATGTCAATAATAACTGACATTCCATCCATCTCCTTGGAATTCAAGAGCAGGAGTCAGCCTTTGTGTAACAAGTTTCTGTTTTCTTCTGTGTTTAAACATTTCTGCTAATTGGCAATGGGATTAAAATTTAAAAATTTCTTTCCCCATAATCATGGAAACCCATTTTTCCCCAAAAACATTACTTGTGGATGTAAACAACACTAGTTAAAACTCTTGCAGAAGATGAAAAGAAAGCAGAAGCTCAAAAAGATGTGATAAAAGGCAAATTAGGAGCTTGAAAGAAAAACTGCAATTTTAATTCAAAAGTGCAAAAAAAGGGGATTATTCTTTGTACCAACATAACCTGACAGCCCGAGGAAATTTCCAACTATTCCTCAGAGTCACAAGCCACCACCCTGCCATGGATGTTTCCTTAATACCAGAGACCCATTATTTAAAACTGCCAAAATCTGTGTACAGAAAATGGGCACAGTGGATACAGAAATTTTTGCCTATGATTTATATCCCATACAGAAATTTGCAGTTTCCCTACTGCTTTCAGAAGAGCAGCAACCCCTTTATTCTGATCCACAGCTGCTGTACAACTGCAATTAATTTTAACCGGAATTCATTCTAACCAAGGGACCAGGACTTTCTTCAGAAAATCAAAGTGTCTTCAAGTTGAGAAAACACTTTTCTGCCACTGTGGTTGCAGAAAAAAAGTACATTTTACTATTGAAATTTATCCTCTCTTTTACTTTATGCCTCCAAAAAGTGCAAAAAAGTTAAAATACACTTCCTTGATGCCACAGACTTTAAAATAGTCCTGAACATCTTGGGTGACTCCATTTAATAACTCCACACCAACTTCAAGCAGCCACGTTGCAGCAGAACCCCAGAATTTTCCAAACACCTTTGAATCAGCATTGATAAAATTAATGCTAAAAACCAAAAATGACAGCCCAGGCACACCAAATTCCAACTTGTGCCATGCAGAGTGCCCCAAGGAATATTATATTATATTATATTATATTATATTATATTATATTATATTATATTATATTATATTATATTATATTATATTATATTATATTATATTATATTATATTATATTATATTATATTATATTATATTATATTATATTATATTATATTATATTATATTATATTATATTATATTATATTATATTATATTATATTATATTCCTTTGTGCAGACCACTACAGCCATTGACTTGGGGCTTGTCTGATTGTTGTAATTAGTCAAGTATGACCTCCAAATGCCCCCCCAGCTCCACAATTAACCCCTGAATGACCCATAAATGACCAGAAAGTGCCCCCAAACCCACCAAGGGACCCCAAATCAACCCTTAAAGCCCTCTCCTGTCCCCCAAATCCTCCCCAGAGCTTCTCCAATCCCCCCAACCCCCTTTTAACCTCCCCTATGTCCCCCAGTCCCTCTTAAAATAGGTTTAAGCTGTGTTTTCCCAGGCCATGCTGGATAGAAAAGTTTTTTCCCCTCGTTTATTCCAGACCTACAGGAAATTCCCTCATGTAACTCTGTTTCTCTGGCTCTGTTGTGTTTAAATCAGTGTTTAGAAGGGCCAGGAAGGAACTTGTCAGTAAATGAAACTATGGATGTATAGTAACAAAGAAGTAAAACCAGGGGAAAAATAGTTGGGCTTTTTATTCCTCAACCTACAAAGCAACAAAAGGACCACTTCAGAGGTGTGACAGATGTCAGTAACTCTTTCACCTGTAAATAAATCACGTGATAAAACCTATTCCTAAATGTTCCAGCTGTGCAAGAGCTCTCTAATTCACAATGAATTCCTCTGATGAAGTACACACCCAAAGAGAAGCACTGCTGTTCCTAGGTTACAATGTAAGTTGTGCCCAAATTCTGTATTCTATCCCCATCCCCATGAGCTGTTGGAACCAGCTGGGGCAGTGTTTCCCTTCTCTCCTGTCCATGGCCCAGAAATGCCGTGTCCGTGGCTCATGGGTAACTCCCTCCGGGAGTTATCTCTGTTTAATGGGCCATCAAAGACCCACTGCATGACTCATAGAATGAGATCAGCCCATTGTGAGATGCTCCACCCAGGGGGAGGAGCCAAGCATTCCCACCTGGCTAAATCCAGGGTTTGGGACAGCACAGGCAGCTTTTATCCACTGGACTCCCAGAGGACAAGAGCTCCCAGACCTTTCTAGAGGATCACTGCTTCGACCAGACCATTTCATCTGGACTGCCACTACCACCCTAACTAACAGGGTGTCAGGTTGTATTCTGACTCTGTCAGTGGGGGCTTTTTGTACTATTGAATTTATTTTATTCTACTTTTTTGTTGTTGTTGTTTTTATCTTTTCCTCCTACTAAATTGTATTTCTGACTTGGAGTCTCTCACTGGTTTTGCTTTCAAACCAGTACAACTGCTCTGAAATAGAACATCAATTCCATCAGAGATGGTCTATTAAAAAACCCTCTCTGATTTGGTGACCTGAGCTACCAACTCACAAAGATAAGGAAATTATCAACTTTCAGAAGAGCACCTGAAAAATCGTGAATTGAAGGTTATAACTTGCAGGTTAATAATAAAGGTTAGAATTTTAAAGGAAATAAAGGTTATAATTTTAGGTTATAATTTTACTCAAGAAATTATTTCTGCTGCCAGCTGGTCGTGCTCAGTCTGAGCTGTAGTTACAATGACCTGGACCACACCCCCCTTCAGTGCTCATTAACAGTGTTCAACTCCTCTTTCACACTGACCCTGCAGTTCAGACCAAGAAATCAGCAATCACAGCTGCATTTGATTCAGCTGCTCAGATCCCAAGGTTTCACATCCAATATATCCTTGTTTGTGCCATGGATCTCTGGGCTGCTTTTTTCCACAGGCACCTTTGCAGACTGGAGAGCTTAGCAACAAAACTGCCTTAAAAAATAACCCAGGGGTGGCTGAGTTTCCTCATGTCCCCAAAAATCAGTTCTCCACATGCTCCCAGTGGCCATCACATTGAGCCTCTGCCAAAACACATGAGCAGGGACCAGAACCTGAGAGCAGCACATTTTAAGGGACATTAAAACATTTCCTATGAGCTTGGTTTTGCCATTCTTGCTCAGAAATGAGTAAAGGAGTAAAGCCAGGCTGCTCCTGAGCAGAAGAAATCTGCAGTACTCAAAGACAATCAGCTCATCCAACACATTAGTTATGGCAGATTCAGTTCTGTGCTCAGCTCAGATTTGCTCTGGAATCCACTGGGACAGAAAATGGACAAACTAGCATTGGGAGGTTCTGGATGCCATAAATCCTGCTCTGAATCATAGTGTTTATTTCATAAGTGAAGCAATTAGCAAACAAAAAGAGAAGCAGAGTCATTTCAGGCCCAGTGACTGCTCTGCAGTTATTTCATGTTGGATTCTGTTGTCTAAGCTTCTGATTCCATAGGGATATGTTGTCACTAGATCTATTAAACTTATAATCATGCACAGTGTGCAGACGATCTTTACATGTTATTTATAATTGCCCAGATAAAATACTCCTCCTTCTCCAACGTTGAGCCTTGACAGGATATTTATACCAGTAATTGTATTTCCAATGCATCTCACAGCAGTTACTGTTTTATCAGTACTATTTTTAGGATAGACAGTTGGATGCCTGCTAAATACTCTCATTTTAAATTAATTTCTCCAAACGTTGCATTCTCCCACTGCAGCCCATATTGTCCTTTGCCAGAATGGGGCAATATCTTAGATTTCTCAAAACAAAGAGTATCACTTTTTGTCCTGCTTGCTGCAGCAGCTCTGTGGGGAATAACTAGAAGGTGCTTCATGCTTTGTCCATCTTTAAAGCTGGATACAGGCACAGTCCTGAACTTCACCTAGCACGGACTCAAGCAAAGAGCTGGTAAAAAACCCTAAAATCTTCATTTGCCACATCATTTCCCATTTCTACCCCTCCAGGGTTACTCATACTCTTAGAGAATGTCTACATCATCACCCAGATTTTTCCTGCCTTTTATGCATTTCTTTATATGCCTGAGGTAAAGAAAATCCCCCTGGAAATTATATTTTCCTTCTGATCAGGAGGGGGGCATTTCTGAGCCTGATGTCTCTCAATGTGCCACATGTTGTTTTCAGTCACTTTTGGAAATCTCTTCAACAGACATTGACAAGAAAGTAGGGAAATATAAAAAAAGCAAATCAAAAATGAACTGAAGCCCCTTCTTCTGTTAAATTTATCATCTGCTGGGGAAGACAGCACTGCACAAATGCTCTCTGTGCATATGGCATCATCAACAGCAGCCACAGGGACTGTTTGGATGGGATATTGGGCAGGAATTGTTCCCTGGCAGGGTGGGCAGGCCCTAGCACAGGGTGCCCAGAGCAGCTGGGGCTGCCCCTGGATCCCTGGCAGTGTCCAAGGCCAGGCTGGACTTTGGGGCTTGGAGCAGCCTGGGACAGTGGTGTCCCTGCACATGGCAGGAGTGGGACTGGATGGGATCTAAGGCCCCTTCCAACCCAAACCATCCCAGAGTTCTGTGGCACAGAGTCCTGGCATTTTATAACAACGTGGTTCTTTCTTATACTGGAAATTCTTGCAGTGTGAGGATTTAGTCTGATATCATCTGTGCCAATACACACAAAAGTTCTTATTTAAATATTTCTTTTCCCCTGAAATACAATCCTAGGGATAAATCCAGTGATTAGACTTGTCCATTTCAACTCCACCACTGTGACCTGGTGCAAGGTCCTGACAAGAGCAAAGTATAAACATGGATGGATGTTCCTGAGAGAGTCCATTATTGTTTATTATGTCATTGTGCATTCTCAGTTTGAGGGACAGCACTGATAAAGCAACTGTTTTATTTTTAACAGGAGCCTTTTGACAGAAAATGTTTGGGTTGTAACAGCTTTGAATGGAAACCTGTGACATTCCACTGAACAGATCCCAGACCAAAACAGGGGAGGGGAGGGGAAGGGGAAGGGGAAGGGAAAGAGGACATTTCCATACTCACAATGAATCACTTTCCATGGTAATGCAAAAGCAGCTCCAAGTCACAGCGAGTCACAGATTCACCAGCGTTGGAAGAGACCTCCAGGATCATTGAATCCAATCATTTCCCCAGCACCACCAACCCCTAAACCATGTCCCCAAGGGTCACCTCCCGATGCCTCTTGATCCCTTCTAGAAACAGTGACTCCACCACTGAATGGGGAAACTTTTTCCAGAGTCCAGTCATGCCATCAGGGAATTTTTTCCTAGTTTCTAAACAGAAGCTCCCCTGGCACAATTTAAGGCCATTTCCTCTCATCCTTTGGCTTGAGACATGGCAGAAGAGACCTACCCCCACCTCACTACACATAATTTCATAAGAAAATCCACAACAGATCTGGGGGCTGGTCAGGGGTAAAAACAGAAACTGAATTGGAATAATTCAAGAAAAGCAGCTCAGGCAGGATTCTTCCATCAACCAAGTCTTTCTAAACAGCCATTGGACCAAGGGACTGTTAATAAACAAGACTGTTAATAAATAATAAATAGACAACAACACCTTTTTATGGATTACTCTGAAATGCTGGTTGCTCTCTTGTTTTGAAACTTTTTCCCTTCAACCTCTTTCTGTTCTTGTCTTGCAGTTCCTTGGGATGCAGAAAACCAGGTGGAAAGGGAATGAACTGAAAAGTTCAGTTGCTGAATTGCTGCTCTCAGTCCCTCAGAAGTCACCACTGAATTAAGAACGGAAGGTTTGAAGGGGAAAAGAGGTGCAGGTTTTCCTGTTTCCTTTATGCCACTACTTTCCTAAGGATGTTTTACAGCTCTGAGTTGTTTCCAAGTTACCCAGATTTTTGTGAATCTCAAGTGGCAAACAAGCCTTTTAGAAAAGCAGTATTAGAACAACCTCACACACACACACTGAGGCTTAATATAGACATTCCTCCTGCAGCAAGCACAGAGATGATGTGCATGTCATTAAAGACACTTGCACAGGGTTCTCACCTCCTCCCTATTCTCCACTGAGTAACCCTTGCCTTGAAATGCTGTCCCAACCTTCCAGACACTGAACACTTCCAAAGATTTGCGCTGAAGTAAATGTGACACATCCAGAAATATTTATACACCCTCAATGCAAATAACCATCTCCTGATCTGAAATATCCTGGGAAACAAAAGATTCAGTGCTGGCTCTTGAAGAGTATTTTTAAAAATGTGAATGTCACTACTTCCCTCTGTGAGCCCCAGGAATAACCTGTGGCTGGAGTCAGACTTTGTTTCTAATGCCACTACAAGGGGAGAGTTCTCTCCAGGGTGGAATCCAAGCAGCATTGCTGGGAGAGGATCCCCTCGAGGGTGGGGCAAGTCCTGCAGTCTCCCCACTCAGCTTTTCCCAGGAGGAGCCCTGGAGAGCCTGGTCTACCCCAGAGCTGCCTCAGGCAGGAGAGGGAGCAGAGCCCTCCCAGCCATCCTCACTCCCACCCTGTGTCTGTTACCACTCCAGCACTCATCCTACGAGCTGCAAAGATGACAACAAATCCTGCCCTGTGAAGGTCTGCCTTAAAACTGCTCTCTGCAGAGTCCCTGCAACTTCCAGCCTTAACAACAGGGGCCCAGGAATGTTTGTTGTACAGGAAGAGCAAATGAAAGCCCCAAATGATGATTGAAGCAATGCTGACAATATTTACAAAGCAGGAGAGGAGAATATGCAGCAGTGGCTTGTGCAGTGCCTGTGACCAATTTTCCTTTGCACTGAAGACACATGGCTTTGTCAGCAGCAATGAAATTGGATCTTGTTTACCAGTGTGAGCAGATCATAGCACTTTATTATCATAGCAAACGAAGATAAATCCCAACATCCCGCAGTGTAGCCAGGGCTTTGAGGCAAAGTGACAACCATGTCCTTATTGTCACAACATACAGCACAATTAAAAGTGCAGGTTTCATAATTAAGAACTTCCACACGATGAATCTCTTAGAAAAAAAATATTCTCAAATGCTTGCAAACAAGCACAAACCACACATTTTATCACAGCACCTCAGCCCTAATGAACAACTCTATTTTTAATTCTCTGATCTCCAGCCATTGGCACAAAACCTTGGGAGTTTGGCATGCCTGTTATTTAAGATTTGAAATCCTTTCTTATATGACATTTGCTGCTCTTAGATTTCTGAACAAGAAAATAAGCACAGAGTTGCCAGGCTTGACTATTGCATTTGGAAGAACTGAGGTCAGCATTTTTAAAAGCCATCCTCAACTGTAAAAATGAATATATTAAAGACACAACAGATCTATGTGGCCACAGACACCATTTATTTATAGCTCTTTTTGGTGAAAAATATGCAAAGAAAGCTCATAGGTGACTTTTTGGGCCACATTTTTCTGCAGCAAGGGATAAGTGACACTTATGGGAACACCTGGGCATTATCTATCAAACTTCTATTTACATACCAACATTTTTGGTTTTAGAGACTCTTTAGGGGTTTTTTTTTATATCCTGTGTATAATTTCATTTTATTTGCAACAATGCACTGTAATAAAACACTTCTATTAGAAAACAGGGATTTACTCCTATTTATTGTATCAAAATTTCATTGCTTCTTTCAAAAATACCCATCTTATGCCATGATGTGAGCTAAACTGTGTTTTAATGAAATTTACATGTTTCTTTTAGTTTGAATCTGAGCTAATTTCATAAAATAATAAGGGAATCTTGAATTACATGTTTATAGGTAAACAAATCCTTAGAGCAGGACCAACTGTGGTGAAACCCAGACACAGCCACTGAGTCTCCCCAGGTGTAGCTTAGCAAAGCACATTAAATAAAACCCCTCAAGCATAATGGCTGATCAATAAAGTCTGTTCTTACCCCTGCAAAGCAAGGGGGAGATGCCCGCACAGGATTCAGAGCAGGAATTCCAGTGTGTGAAACACTCAGGGCAAAGCCCAGGGCTGAAGGGAGGCAAGAGAAGATGCAGTCACCGATGAAAAGCTGCAGCATCAGGAATTTGTTAAAGTGTTAAAAGGGAACTTTAACCAAGTGCTTCTCTCACACGTTTTCTTCACAGCCTTGGTTGTGCAGAGAGGATCAGCTGTTGTTCAGTAGTCAAGAAATACAAAAGTCTAACAGGAACTCACCATTTATGAGCAGTCTTTAAATGAAATAACATAGCTGGGGGCTGCTGTTCAGCACAAGCTTTCAAGCACAGGACAAGATGAATGAAAAAACCTTGTTCAGTTCAGAAGAGTCCTAAATTTAATAGTGGATACAGGTAGTGCTCAAACTGCTCAAATTTTCCTTCAGCTGTGGCACCATCAAAATCACTAGTATATGCATTTAACCTTTGTTAAACAGAACTGAATTTACAACTCTCATAAAAAAATTAGATTAAATCCAAAAAGTATTTAGACAGAAAAGGAAAAAAGGGCAAACTGAAAGACACAATCTCCTTTATTGTGAACATCCAGCACCTGCACAATGCCCTGGAACAAAAGCAGCTCTAAGGAAGGGCAGAAAGAAGTAAAAGGGGTGAAAAATGCAACATTTCCTCAAACAAATAATGAGCAACACCACTGATAACACCTGAATCTCTCCCATTTCTTGGTGTCTTTAAACTTCATCCTTTTCATCCTCTTTCAGCTACTCTGTACTTGCTACTAAAGCAACATATTCACCTTGGCATTCAAATTCCATTTAAAGGTTGGAAATACCATTCAGCTGAGCAATCCGAGGGAAAGGAGGCAGAGAAATATTCCTCTGAAGGCTCAATGCATTCCTCAGACCAGTCACTGGAAAGCTATAAAGTCCAAAGTCTGGGCATTTTCCTCTTTCTTCTTCAGCTGAGACTCCAAGAACATTTCCCACATTTTAAATGCTATCAGGACCTGCCTGCTCTGCAGGTGGGAATATAAATGGGGTGGTAAATGCTCATCCTGTGGCTGCAGCGGGAGAGGGAATATGGAATATGCAGCAGGATCTGGCTCTGAGTCATCCTGTGAGCCTACAAATGGCCCCAGTGATCAGCAGGGGTCCAGGACTGTGCACAGAGAATTCCCCACTCTGCAGTTTCCCGGCTCAGGGGCACAGCCACACCCACTGCTTTTGGGTGGCTGGAGGGCAAAGAGAAACTGGGACCTTCCCAAGATCCAGGTGACCTCCCCAAAATATGTGTGACCCTCACACATCCATGGACGAGTGAGACTTGGATGGCTTGGATGGATTCCAGGCTCCCTTTTTTGAGTAGTTTGTTTTGAGCAGATTTCCCCAGGTATCCACGGGAGTGAGGACAAATTGCAGCGGTGCTCTCAGCTCAGCAAGACCTCTGCTGACAAAATTTCTATTTCAAAGGATGAGGAAAGATAACTTGACCCATGTAATCAAGGTAAACAGATCCCAAAAAGGTCCTCTGTGCCACAGCTCTTCAATTTAGAATAAGACAAAGATCTTGTAATAATTACACTTGCAACAAACTGTTAATAATTTCTGCGGGAGAGCGAGCAGATTTATGGGTTCTTCTTGCAGAAGAAACCATGAGTGTCACACACATTTACACGAGAGGTACCACCTGTGACTGCTGCTTGACATCAGAATAGAGCACATTTCAGACAGATCTCCAATTTCCCCATTGCTGCTGCTCAGCTCACTTTGGGGATCTGCTGCTTTTCCACACTCCCTACCCTTGTGCTGGTAACAGGGCAGGAATTTCAGCTCTTCACTCCAACAATGGTATTGTCTAAAACTCAAACCCAGTGATGCAATGATCAAAAACTCTCCCATTGTATCTCTTCCACCCATGATCTTTTTCCTCACATCAGTTCAGAGTTTGTTTCATTTCTGAGTGTCACACACTCTTCTGTGCAAAATAAAAAACCCCTTGCTCTCTGCCCTCTGTCTGATACTCCCTTCCCCTGCACAGGCATCCTCTACCCTTGAATTTCAGTCACCTGTGGCCTCCTGAGCTATATCTCAGCAAAGCAGGAAAATGTTCTTTCCTCACAGCATTTCTGGAACTGCATCTTCCCATCACTTCAAAACCAGAAAAGGGTTTTTTGACAGAAAGGCATTTTTCTTTAATTACCAAATTCTTCAATGCTGGAAAGAGTCCCACAAAACTTCACGTCCTACAGCACTCCAAACTGAGTGTTTTTCAAACTCTACTTTTGTTTCCCCTCAGTTGTTAGGAGCTTTTCTGCCTCATCTTTTGGTACCCCCAGGACGCAAAGGATATAGATGGGCCCAGCTGAGGAATCAGCCAGTGGAAATTTGAATTATGAGAGCATTTTGCTTCCTCTTTCTGTTTCAAACCAAACTTATTTGACATATGCTGGTGGACAGGGCTGACCCTGGAACAAACCTGTGACTACAGCACCCTCCCACCCCTCTCACAGTCACAAATTGCCTCTGTGTTACACATTGACACACCCTTATCAATGTTCTTCAGCCTCATCTAAATCTCTCTCAGTGAACCGAGAGCAGAATTTTACACTTGCTGTGCTCAGCTTTGCTGCCAGGTCCCTCCTATCCCTCCTACTTAGACTTGCGTACAAATTCAGCCTTCTTCCTCAGAGTCAAACAAACACACACCAAAGCCAAGTGAAAATATTCCAAGCCTTGGAATCAGGCAAAATATTCCAAGCCAGAATTAGTAAGGTTGGTAAAGACCTCCAAGATCATCCAGTGCAACCTTTCAGCCAGGGACTGATGCTCTGGGTTGGGCAAAGATGGTGCTCAGGGCTTAGAAAAACTGTGTTTCATACACTCAGTGAGAATGAGCAAAGCACAGTTCTAAACTTAAATCATGTTCTCATTCCCGTGCCTACTGAACAGAATCAGGATTAATGTAACCGCACATGCAGGATTTAATGTTGAGGCATTCTGGTGTACAAAAAGAGAGACTGAATTAAAATAAAACAACTTTCCTGTGCTCTGCAGGGAAGCCAGGCCCCTTTTGGCTTGTTGAGTGCAACATCCAACTCTTACAGCCAGAATTAGGGAACACCACGTTCCTCCAGGAGTAGATAAAATTTTGTATGTATGAACTCAATACCTAAAAAAATGATGGCACTTTTGGACCAATACCCATTTCTTTGTTGTTAAATGTTTTTCCAATACCACCTGTATCTGTATTAACTGGTATGGGAATAAAAACCCTAAAATCCCATTGACTTTCCAATCATTAAACAAAGCCCCCCGCACAACCCAGGAAGATGTACACGATTTTTAATTATCTAATACATGTATATATCCTAAATATAGACAGATAATCCATTTTTATGCCTCATCCTAAACCTCCTGTAATAACTGCACTCCAGCTCAGGTAATTTCATTTCATATTCTTTCAAGAACATGCTACTGCAGTCCTATTTAAAAGATAATAATTCTTTTGGATAACTTGTTAGAGAGGCTGATGGAGTTCAGAGGAATTCTTTGCCCAGGTGGGATTTCTTAGGAAGTTTTTAGAAAGCAAATCAATAAGAGTTTACAGATTGCAAATCTGATCACACTCCTGGCTGTCCCCAGAGGAAGCTGTGGAATTGTCATTTCAGTGAGGGGATCTTGGCAGAATTAGTTCTCTGTCCTGGAAAATTGCTAAAGGACAGGGGACAGCAGGCTGGAGCAAAGGCACTCACAATCAATAGAACAATACTTGTGTTATTTATCCTGGCAGGTTTTTACCCTGGTTCTGATTTCTGTCATAAAAAAGGGTAAAACTTGCTTTATGCTTCAATATTTCATGGAATCATCTGAACAAGGTCAGAGCTGGGGAGGGTGTGAGGAGAGGATATTGATACACACGATATGATCGGAAGAGCTTTGCTTGTAGTTCATGAAATCAAATCTTACTTTAGAGATCCAACACTCTCTGAAGCCTCCTGGGTTTACTTTTCCTCCCCCTCCCCACACTCCCCTATCTCCTGCCTTACTTCCACTAGAACACTGGTTCCAGAAGTCATTAGGAATTACAGAATTCCGGAATGGTCTGGGTGGGAAGAGTGAAAATCCATTCAGCTCCATGGGCAGAGACACCTTCCACTATCCCAGGTTGTTCCAAACCCCATCCAGCCTGGCTTTGGACACTTCCAGGAATCCAGGGGCAGCCACAGCTGCTCTGGGCACCCTGTGCTGGTGCTTTGTGATATTGAAAGCATGTTGTGATAATTCTGTGTGTGAATGGTGTGGGAGGATAAAGGGGCTTTACTGAGAAACAAATCTGAAGGTCACTGCCATGAGAGTCCCCTTCTGGAACCTTTTAAGGAAGGAATGAAGAAATTGATTATTATCTGCTGTCTTCTCCATGGGTACAGGAATGTCTGAGGGATGTCATCTGTGGCACCATCCCCACATGGCTGAGGACTCAGACTCCATTTGGCAGGAGTCAGAGAGCAGCACAAGCAGCTGCTGCTCCAGCAGCTTCATCTGGGAATGCCAACAAATCCAGAACTACCCCTGGAAATTACCCCTGGCACTGGCCAGAGAATCGGTGCCCATGGCCATCTACAGCTGTCCCTCAGTTGTTCTGCCAAACCTCACTTTTGGTAAATCAAGTTTGCCAACGTCTTACAACTGACTTTTTCATCCAAAAAATGATGGTAGCTGAGAATACGCTTCACCAGGCATGCAAGCAAATCAGGAATGCAGATAAAAGGAGCTGTGGTTATGCTGAATTTACCAAAGTAAATGCACATCTCTGTGTGCCTTACTCGCCTCAATGGGGGAAACAGGAGATAAGAACTGATTTTCTCCAGTCCCATTTCTGTTAGACTGCATGAAAAATTACAGAATTACACATTTTAGTGACCCAGGGAGAAGCTGACAGACATTTGCACTTTACACCAACCTATTACTGACTCAGAACAGAAGAAATTCAAACAAAAAAACCCATAATTTCCATATCTGACTTCAGTAGGTTGGAATACTCTCAGTGAGGGGATGGGAGACATTTAAACCTTTTTTTTCCTCTTTTTTTTTCCTTTTATTTGCCTTGAACACCTCCCAGTCTCTCCTTTTACTCATACTATGTGAGCATGTTTCACACAGAGGATGAACAAACTCTGTCCTGGAGCTGACCCCATAGTTCCAGGGCTGTCTTGCTTTAAGCCAGGCCTCTCCTGTATGTGTAAGGGACATTCAGGAATGTCTGAAGGATTCTTTCATGGACAAAACTCCCTTCCACAGAGAAATCTGCACAATCAAAAATCTCTCCCAGGAGTATCCTCTAGGACTAGAACCTTGCCCACACTCACAGGAAAAGCTCTCAGGAGAACAACTACTACTACTTAGTGACAGCTTCATTGTAATAGAAATGAGCCACTTCATGAAAATGGAAATTACAGTTTCATGATGACAATGAAAATAAACATAAGGATGTTTTCTTTTCAATCCAATCTTGTACCAAGAGGAATGAAAAATACTTTTTGTGGTCTCAGGTTGGCATTTTGTTTCGTACAGTTTGTTTCAAACAATTTCTACACTGAACAGCACCCTAGGAATTGCCTGACCCAAGAAGGACAAATTCAGAGGTAAAAGCACATAACGAGCTCTGGTTACTCAGAATTTGCTTCACAGAATTCTGTATCTCACCATCAAAAATAGCAACAGAAATAAAATAATTCTGTATTATCAACTGTTTGGCCAAACCAGAGCAAGAACCCCAGTCAAGCTCTAATCAAGTGAACAGGAAGCAGAGTGACTGGAAGAACTTTGGGAATGAGGAGAAATAAGTGAAATCTGGCTTTTTCTAATGGAGATCAATGAGCCAATGCGATTGCAGACAGGTGCACGTTACCTTATGTGGAATAAATTCAGTTTATCATCACATGTACGTTTTACTTTTCTCAAATAGACTCCGTGAGACAGCTTTGCTCTGGTGAGTGAAGGGCTCTGCTCTCTGGCAGAGTTCCACTGGCATGGAGCCACAATCCCTGACAAAGGGTCAGCTTAGAAATACTTTTTAAGCTCCTCCAAAATTCACTCTCAGGACTCAGGTGAGTTAGGCAGCAACTGCCCGAGACACTGGCAGCCTGCAGCGTTCTCTGGGAAGATCAGCCACACAAATCCAACAGTCCACGTGGCACAAAACTTGGCTTGTCCCAGCTCAGATGCTTATTTCCTGATGGAGGGCTCCTGGAGCGTACCAAGGGACACACACCTGAAGGAATGGCAGTCACTGAACATCCTCCTTCCTCTGTGGAATTATTTGCTGGTGGCCATAGGCGGGACAAAGCCAGCACTGGCCCCTGGTAGAACTGCTCACCAAAAGCTGAATTTTGGAAATATTGTCTAAGTATGGCCACTGTAAAATCCAGTTATTTCCACAGCTCACGGAGACAACCCCCTTTGTGCAATGTCCATCAGGGAAACAGCCATTCTCCATATTTCAGAAGGGTTTCCTCTGTTCTCACTCAATTACCATAAAAATTTTACCACAGGACTGAGGCACAGATTTTTTTTTTCCCCTCTAGACCTTAAGAAAACTTGTCATCTGCTCATAAGTTAACTGCTAGAAAACATCTGTTAGGTTAGGAGGTAAAATAGTGATAAAAAAGCCCTAAGGATGACTTTGAAAGATATTTTCCAGAGGAAATTATGGAAATCCTCCTGATCTGAAGAGAAATGGAAATTAGAAGAACTCCATGTTTCTGACAGCCCAAAATCTTCTGTTGCTTTGTAAGACCCACTCCAAACTCAAGGCAGTCCTGCTCTGTGCTGCTCTTTATTTAATCTCTCAGCCCACCTTCACAATCACCTTTGAAGTTTGGCTCTGAGAGGCCAATTTTGAGCCAGGCTGAGATTTGCAGGAGTTGAATGGAAGGCACCAACCTGGAGCTGTGTGTCCCCACGTCCAGCATCAATCCCTCTGAAGCCACAGAGCCAATAAAAATGGAGTTAATTATAGCAGTTTCACCATGAATATGTAGGTTATGCAACTCTGGAGGACTCAATAACCGTTTTAATGGGGGTCATCGCTATTCACAGAGACATTGGAGAGAATGCTCTACCTGGCTTAATTGTTGAAATTAAAAGGTTTGCAGCAATTTGCAAAGCTGGTTTTTATGTTTTCTATAGAACAATGTGTCTTTTCTGCCGTGAAACACAGGGGACAACAGAAAGCCACAGGCAGGAAGAGGAAAGCTCCTGCCATCACCTCCAAGCCCCTGCTGTGCACTGGGCATTTAAGCTGAAATGGCTTCTTTTCCCAAAGAGAATTTATTAGAATTAATCAATGGGCAGCTGGGGATCAAATCTTCAAAACCAGGCAGCACCCAGCAGCTCTCACCATGATCTGAACGTCCACTTCAGCAGATGTTCAAGCAACTGGAACAATTTGGGGAATGGAGATTGACCCCTTTTGCAGACAAAAGACAAAATGTTTTGTATAAGCATAATTTTTGTTCTCCCCCTACCATTATACTCTGGAGAAAGAGCATTCATGGTTCTTGGGCACTAAAAATAGGTTAATAAAACTTCAAACAGATCAAATTCCTTGCCTGGTGTTGTTTCAAATCCCCCAGCAGTTGTGAGGGCCCATATTTTACAATCAGAATTGCAAGAGACATTGTTTCATTGTGAGGTTCTCCTATTGCAACTCTCAAAGCACAGACTTTGAGGAAAAATGGAAATTTGGGAGATAAGTTTCCCAACCTAATGAAAATCTGACTGTGGCAAGCCCCACACCTCTAAAAGCCCCAAACCCAAAACACCAACTCAGCACCCAGAAGTGCACAGGTGCTCAGGAAAGCCACCACAAAGCTCAGCTAAAATCTCCAGCTATTGGGACCATTCTGGAATGGTGGTGCACAGGCAGTAGAGGGGCAGGGTGACAGAAGGGGAGGACAAAGGACAGAAAGGGCCTGAGCAAGGAGATGGCACGGATTGCTCACACTGAACAAAGCTTAAGAGGCTCTGACTGAGCTATAAACTGAGAATATGTATTTATAGGGATAATAACAAACAACAACCCCCCTAATCTGTCAGTCTTCCAGAAACATCAACTAACAAAGAGATAATCAATAAGGGAAAGCCCATAAGTAAGGAATTTAACCCACTGGAGGTATTTTACCAGTATGCAGTAAAAAAGGCATGATCCCCCTGATCAAAATGGGCCAGAAAATCATGAGAGAAAACCCACTGGAGCCAGGCTGGGAGAGCTGGGGCTGCTCTGCCTGGAGAAGAGAAGGGTGTGTGGAGACCTCACAGCTCCTTCCAGGGTCTGAAGGGATACAGGGAAGCCGGAGAGGGACCTTGCATCAATAATTGGAGTGACAGGACACAGGGAATGGCTTCCCACTGCCAGAGGGCAGGGCTGGATGAGATATTGGGCAGGAATTGTTCCCTGGCAGGGTGGGCAGGCCCTGGCACAGGGTGCCCAGAGCAGCTGGGGTTGCCCCTGCATCCCTGGCAGTGTCCAAGGCCAGGCTGGACTTTGGGGCTTGGAGCAGCCTGGGACAGTGGAAGGTGTCCCTGGCCATGGCAGGGGTGGCACTGGATGGGCTTTGAGGTCCTTTCAACCCAAACCATCCTGGAATTCTTTGAAAACTTCTCACCTATTTTTAAATAAAAACTAAATTAAACAATTTAAAGTAAAAATTTAAAATTCTGTAGATTTTTTTTGTGCCATGGGAAACAAATTAATTCTTTTCCCAGTATGTTTGATAAAAAGATCTCTGTGAAAGCTGGAATAGGTTTAAGCTTCTGAAATGTATCTGCTTCCAACAGTAGTTTATGTCTGTCCTAGGTTACAATGTAAAATTGTGCCCAAGGTATGTATTCTATCCCCATGAGCCGTTGGAGCCAAGGTGGGGCAGTGTTTTCCTTATCTTCTGTTAACAAGCCTAACAATGCCTTGCCCATGACTCATTGATAACTTCCTCCGGGAGTTATCTCTGTTTAATGGGCCATCAAGGACCCACTGCATGACTCATAGAATGAGATCAGCCCATTGTGAGATGCTCCACCCAGGGGGAGGAGCCAAGCATTCCCACCTGGCTAAATCCAGGGTTTGGGACAGCACAGGCAGCTTTTATCCACTGAACTCCCAGAGGAGACAAGAGCTCCCAGATGTTTCTGCAGGAATCACTGCTTCGACAAGATCATCTCATCTGGACTGCCACTACCACCCTAACTAACAGGATGTCAGGTTGTATTCTGACTCTGTCAGTGGGGGTTTCTTTTGTACTATTACGTTTATTTTATTTTACTTTCCTTTATTTTCTTTTCATCTTATTAAATTGTGTTTCTGACTTGGAGTCCTTCACTGGTTTTGCTTTCAAACCAGCACAATGTCCAATTTGGTTTCTATTCTCCACTTATTTATTTAAAACTTAGTAATAAAAAATGGCACCTGGGAGGCTCAAACTTGCAGTGTTCAGCAGTTACCTGGTCAAAAGTGCTCAGTCTGAATGTTAAATTAGAACCACCAATTAATATTAATTAAAACAATCCCTGAGGTGTAAAACCTGCCCTATTTAGGGGAAAGGTAACAAAGTCATACCCGATTTTTAATTATCACACTTTGCTGTAATTGGTTCACCCAACCTGGTTATGGCCTTGAGGACACACACTGGCAGTTCCATGGACCCAGGGTCATTGGCTGGAATTTGGGAAGCAATTCCTTCATGTGGGAAGGAAGGGGGTTGGACAGCAGGTTACGGAACAGGGGACCAGAACTGGGATTTTGAGATGAAAAATTATCCTGGCTTCTTCCCAGACACGCCTCCACATCCAACCCTGATGTTTGACACTTCTTCAGTGCTTCACAAAGGATTTATGCTTGGAAAGGAGGGAAAATGGAGCGATTTTGAGTCCTCTGGAAGGTACTCAGCTCCACTGTTCCAAAGAAATGTGTGCTGCTAATGTTCCACTGACTACCAAGAATCCTCCTTGACACATTACTCCACTTATTTCATGGCTATTTTGATTCAAGTACTAAAAGCTTTGCAAAACCGAAAAAAAAATCAATCAAAATTTAAACCCTGTAAAAGCAATTTTGCAGCTCAGGTCTTGAGGGAAGGACAAAAACTTTGGGCATTCAATAATTGAAGCTCCATGAGCAGCAGCGACTCGCAGGGTTACAGAGCAGAGATTTTGACAGGCATTTCATGGAATTGCAGATGCTCCAGCAGGCACAAAGACAACTGGTTAAGTTCCCAATGCATTTTTAAAAGAGGGAATTAGAGCTATCCATTCCAGGTCATTACTCATGGAAGACAAGGAGACTTCCAGCTTCTCTAGTAGGTGGTTACTAAAGAACTCTTTTCCTCCTGGGAACACACTCCTTCTATTATTCCCTCCTCTCAAATTTAATTATTCATAACTGAAAAATAAACCTGATTATCAACTTACATTTTTGGCCTGCCCAGTGCATCTTTGCAATATTATTTTCTCTCATTTGCACGATCGGGAAATCCAAATATCCATGGGCTCGAAATTTGCTCCCTTCACCTTCTGCCTACCAGAATCCCAGAGCTGTTTGTTCATGGGGTATTGATTATTAGAATGTCTCGTAAAAAGGAGAGAAACATCCAAAACAGCTTGTAGCTACAGTTTTGCTTTGAAGTCACCCCTGCAGCAGGCAGCATTTAACACATCTGAATGTCACCATGCTGCTTTGCCCTGGAATATGGGATAGGGATGAGCAGGAACACTGTGTTCTGGGGTGTGGGTCTCCAGTTTTCACCCCTGCCCAAAGGACAACTTGGTGTTGTCAATGAGAATCCTACACTGTACCCCAAAATATTTTAACCTATGCTGCAGAGTCACTGAAGGACTACATAAAGGAGAAGGCTTCTCCCACTCTGTTCTGCTGGCAAAGCTGAGTAATCCTCAGAGCAGTAGCTCCTTTCCCCTCCTAGGAAGATTTAGGCTGGATTTTAGGGCAAGGTTCTCCCCCTATAGGTCATGGGGCACTGAACATTCCTCAGGGAATGGGCATGGCCCTAAGGCTGCCAGAGCTCCAGGGTGACACTCTCAGACACAGCATTTAGGGTTAGGTCATGCTGTGAGGAGAAAGGAATTGATGTTCTCTATCTGTCCCGTTCAGCTTGGGATATTCTGATTCCAACAATCTCAGCAGGAAAATATTGGTGGTGACTCACAGAAGAGTCACCAACAAGACAACTCAGGTACAAAGGTCCATCTGTTGTAGGAGAAGTCAGTTTGGAGAAAAGCAAAAACCCAGCATATGACACAGCTATTACAGAGCTGCTCAATTAATGCCTTGTCATTAAAATAATAACGATGTCACAGTGGACAAGCTGCTAGGAATAAACAACAACAGGCATTCCCCTTGAAAAATGGCCTGTCAAGAAGTGAACTGAATATTTTGAAGAGTTTTTTCTGTGAGAAAAGCACATGTATGATGTTAACCATGTACACTAAAGAGTAATACAGCCCTCAAGTACAATAACCCAGCAGATTTCCAGTATCCTCTAATGCCCTGGTGCTCCTACATCTGTTGTTTAAAGAATCCATGGTTTCCTTCTGCACTTGGAAATCCCAGTCTGCTCCTTATTTTTCCTTTAGTCCTGTGAGTTTACTCCCCAGAACAACACCCCCAACTAAAAGATCTCAAATGCATCCATACAAAATATTTTCCGTTTATTTGTTTTAAAAAGTGATGTTCTTGCGGGACTGGGAAGTTTGTGTCTTTGTTTAATTGTAATTCAGTTCCACCAAAACTAATTATTTAAGCACATCTACCCAGGCATCCATCCTCCAAAATTCTTGGATATAAACTTCAAATTTGAAAACTTAGTCTATCCCAGACCATTGCAACCTTGCTCCTGCAGGTCAAATTGGTTAAATGGAAAGAAAAAAATTGCCTTGTTTGCTTTTGCATTGAAACTTTCAAAAGAAACTAATCAGGTAAAATACTAATACTAATACTAATACTACTACTAATAATAATAATAATAACATTAGTAGGGCAAACAAAAATCCCCTCCCAAATCTAAAGGCAAGACATGAAAAGAGCCAAGGATTTGAATGCTACAAATACAGCATTCCCTAGAAAAATTGGGTTTTGGCAAGAAGTTTCTCTTGGGAGAAAGGGCAAGGCTAATTCTCCATGCAACATAATTATTTTCATTATGTGTTAGAGAACATATAGGAATGTTTGGGAATACCACCTATCCCAAGTTTGGATTGTGAATACCATTCCAAACCCTTGGATACCAGGAGAAATCTGGCACAGCTGCAGGATGTTATTTCATCTCCACTGCCTGCTCACTGAAAAATTTATGTGCCCATTACTACCTCTGATGATTATAACGATGTCATTTACTTGGTCTAAAGTGGATGTCAGAATATACCTTGTCTTGATGACAGCAATAAAGAAATAAAAAAAAAATCACTCCATGGCAAAGAAAAAGTGATTAAAATTGCTATGAAATTCCCATTACTGCTGGACTTCTGATAAAAATCATGACCTTGGCAATCAGCACATTGAGGGAAGTATTAACAGGGCCACTGGTAGAAGGAAATCAACTCTAAAGTTAAGAAGAAATCATCAGGAACTGGAGATTGATTACACTCAAATATTAGCCCCATGGCAGTGGCATGTGGCTTGGCCTGGGCTTGCTAAGAACCAGGATTTAGATAAGTTTTCAGGGCCCATCTCACATCTGGGGTTCTGCTGGTGGTACATTTGCTTTCTGAGGTTGTTCAGGGTGTTCCAGGGCTGCTGCACAGCCTTGGTGCTACAGGGCACGGTCTGGGCACACCTTCCTCTCCTCTCTGACCCTGGCTGTTACTCCTTTTCAAGGAAAATTATCTTGGTTTGGTTCTTGTCCCAGTGTAAAAATGAAAATTCCGCATTTCTACAGCTGCCTCTAAAGACACAAAGCACATTAAGTACATGCAGATTCCACAGCAGTGACTGACCTATCTCCACAACAAAAATAAGTGGCATTTTTGCAATTTTTTTCCCACCCCTATTTTTCCTATTCTTGCTACAATACCTTCCTCTAAAAATCGATGTAATCCTTCAAGTTCCTGGTTTTAAGATAAATTGATTGTACACAGAAAAGGTCACTTATTTCAGTAAAATGCAAACTCTGGACCTGTTTGTCTGGGAGAGCAAAGCATTGAAGACTGTCATGGCAGGAAAAAGCTTTGTGTATATCCTCCCTATACAGGGAGGACAGTCCCTGTACCTCTCCTGGCCATGGGTTCCAGACAAAGGAAAAATAGGGAAATCCAGTCAGACACAGCCTCTTGGAAATGCCTTAAAGGCTTTTCAAACCATCAGCCACTTCCAAGAGACTATTGCTGCACGACACAGAACCCTGTATGTGGATATTCTTATCCAGAATTTCATTTAGTGGATAACTGTTCTCTACAAAGCAGTAAGGCAATGGTCTGCCAGTACAACTACTTCTCAATAAAAGCTCATTTTTCATATTCCAGTGCCACGCTGGCTGACCTGAACATTCAGAGCCTTCACTGATGCACGTGTGAAGCATTTATGTACCCCTTGTTAAAGCCTTCTCCTGCAGCAAACATCTCCTCTCTTCTCAGCAAGATGCCAAGAGAGCCCCAAGGACACAACAGGACTTACACCACTATTGCAGAGTGAGAAGAGCTATTTCTTCTGTTGATATTCTTGCATTGAAATAGAGGGAAAAACGTTCCTGTTTAAGTGGCTTCCTTCAAGCTGGAATTGAAACCATCCGATACATCAAGAGACGTCTGAGGTACACAAATAAAGCCCTGTCTTCTTTTGAAAATTAAACATATTGAATATATGGAGGCTGGGACTAGATGATGTTTAAAGTTCCTTCAAATTAAAACCATTCTAGGAATTTTAAAAAATTTATTTTCTAAGGTAAATAGAGTTAGTAACAGAGGTGTGATGTGCGTGTGAAAATGTGAAACTGGTCCAAGAAAATGTTCTGGGACAGAGATCTCAGAGCGGGCTTTTTACCAGTCAGCCCTGGAGAGAAAAAACTACTCAGTAAAAAACATTTGAAATTTCTCTATTTTCCTCCACACAAAATGACAAGTTCAAATTTCACATTTTGTCAAGAACAGATATTAGACACACAAGCAACAGAGAAGCCCCCAGAAACCAAACCAATGCACAGGGCTCTTATGTCATGTCTGAAAGATCATATGAAGCTATCAGAAAGATTAATTCATCCACCAGGAAAGAGGTTTAACCTTTAAGGTGAAAGCAATCCTGGGTTTTCTCTGCAATGTCAAACAATGGAGCATCATCCTGAATCTAAAAGCTTGAATGAGATGAATGACATTTTCTTAATCAGTGTTGTTCAGGAGAGCCAACCTGCCTGAGTAAGGCCCAGGTGCCATTCGGGTGTGTGTCAGACTGCCAACCCCAGCCTGACATTTGGGATTTACCCCTGGAAGGTGGGAACACTCCTGCCCAGACACAGGGCTGGAGTGAACACTCCTGAAGGCAAATTCCACATGGGTCAAACCCCTTCCCACGAACTGCAGAAATAATCTGAAATCTTCATCAACAGAGCTCAGTCCTCACATTACCTCATCCTATTTAAGCTTGTGGTCCCATAAGAAATTGCAGGGGCATGTCCATCCCAAACACGCTCTCATTTCTGACAGGCAACCTGCTAAAAGTAATAAAAATGCATTTGCTGCTGAGATGGGGAACAGGCATTATGGGATGTTTGGCCTACTCCTGTTCAGACAGATCCCATGGCACCACTTAGCACAGTGCTGGGAGTTAGAATGGCCATACAGGCTGGAATGCTCATGGAATGTGCTGAGCTGGAAGGGACTCACAGGGATCATGGATCCAACTCCTGGCCCTGCCCAGACCCCCCACCAATCCCACCCTGTGCATCCCTGGGTGTCCAAACCCTCCTGGAGCTCTGGCAACCTCGGGGCTGTGCCCATTCCCTGGGGAGCCTGGGCAGTGCCCAGCACCCTCTGGGGGAAGAACCTTGCCCTGATCTCCAACCTAAACCCTCCTGGCACAGCTCCAGCTCTTCCCTGGGTCCTGCCCCTGCCACAGAGAACAGAGATTGGTGCTGCCCCTTTGGAGGAGCTACAGACCATGATCAACTCTGCCCTCAGGCTCCATCTGAACAAGCAAAGCAACGTCAGCCCTCCCAGAGACAGGTAGGCCACATCTTCACCTCCAATCATATCAAAAGCACAAGCTAAGGCAATGGAACAACGAAAGAAAAATCCCCACAGGTCCTTGAACCTTTCTCCCTGTCCACCATTTCCAGACCAGGTCTTTATCAAGCCACGTTCAGTTCAGGTGCTCTGTAACTTGCCCTGGGTTTCTCCTCTAAAAACACATCTGCTCCTCCCTTTAGTGTGCATGAACTTCCAATATCCCCTGGAATTGTCCCAATGGGATGAAAACTCCCCTCTCCTGTTTGTGCTGAGCCCTGGCTCCTCAAGCTTCAGTGGAAGTCCTTAAAGCTGCAGTGAACAATTGATTTCTCTTTACCCTCGACACAGCACATTTTTAATGTATAGGTTAATCTTGACTGGACATTTTCATGGAACCATCTACTGCAAATCCAAACTTTTGCTCCCAAGTGGCAACAATCAGATCAAAGTCAAAATTACTTCTCTCTCATGCATCTTTTTCCAATTACACTGAATTTCACTTGGGATTTTAACAGTAATCCCTTCACAAGGTCCTCTGCAGATCTTCCTTGTCACCTCTCACCTCCAGAATCCCCAAAGCAACTCAGTGGCATCACTAAATATCCTCATGTGTCCACAGTAAGCCTGTTTTTCAGGATATACTGAACAACAGAGATCCTGATGTGCTACTCACTTCAGTGGTGAGCTCCTTCCCTCATGAGGACTGATCCCAGGCTTAAACCTCCATCTCCTTCTGTCTAATCCATTATTTCCCCATGGAAGGATTTCTTCACTAAAGTTCCCCCTAACTTCTCTAGAACACACTGATGAGGATCTGGGGCCAAAAGCTTCTGATACAGATTCTTTGTCCAAAATCCCCACCCATTGTCTGTTGCCCAAAAAGCCACTTCAACCAACATTTACCCAAAGGCAGTGGGTGGATGGGTACAAACACACCAGATGTCTGTCATGAGAACAGCTGGACAAGGTGTATCACTGTGCTCTGCAACAGCAACAAAATTTGTGCCCTCGAGTCTCTGACAGTCTCCCAGGGTGAGATTTTTGTACAAAAATCTTCCTCTTAACTTCTATCAGAGGTGGTTATGATTTTCTCAAGAAGTTTGCCAGTGGATATCACAGAATCTTTTGACTATGTCTGAGAGACCCCACATCCAGCTGGAAGCTGACAGGTCTGGAACCCCAGAAATGCAGAATTGACACTGCACTGACAAAGGGCAGGTCGGTGCTGAGGGATTGCATTTGGAAATAACTATTTATTAATAGTGAAACCAACATTTAAATTAGAAAAAAAATGCAATAGAAGATAGTCTACAGCCTTTCAAGGTCTATAAGGCACCTAAAAGAAACTTTATCTCTAAGCTACTGTGGGAAGCTTCAGAGAGACTTGTACGTGGTCATAAGATACACACATCCAGTTTACATTTTTCTGGCAAAATACCCAAATAAATCAAAGGCCATCAGGTTTCCCTCTCCTTATCATACAAATAAATCACAAGCATCAGGATTATTTTATTAAATTAATTAATGAATGTGTTAATATTATTATCAAATTTATTGATATTGTTATATGTTGTCTTTCTAATTAAAACACATCACAATATCTTTCATGTTGTGCAGAATGAACACTGTCAAAGGAAATTTCTTCATGCAAGCCAGTCACAAAGAGCGCCAAAACCTTCAGTGAATACACAGCCAGTATCTTTCCAGAACAGATTTTTTGTGCTAAATATTACTACTCTTGTGTTTCAAGAAAAAAAAAAAATAAACCATCCTTTCTAAAGCAAGATTATTATTGCAAGGTAACAGAAACAATTACTCTTGACAATTTAGATATCATACAGGAGACAGTGAGACTTCCAGAGCTATCAGCCTCTAACCACTTTTCATGCAGTCTGACATGTGAAATCCACTATTTAAACACCACAGCTGCTCAAATAAAAGCAGGATTTTGAGTATTCTGTCCTGCTACTGATTAGTTCAAGTATGCAAAGGCACACATTGTCAAACCAATTTGTTCACGTGTGGATTTTTTTCAGCTCAGGAAGACCTTGTTTCCTGAGCAACACCAGAATCACCTATAGACCTGAATTAAAAATGGAAGGACTGAGTTCTTGTGAATCAGTCAAAAACTGACCATCCCAAACTGGCTAACAGTTGATGATTTTCAGCTGTCTCAAAGAGAAAGCAATCCTCAAAGTGTCTGAAGGATGGAATCCCTCCCAGGTTTTGTAACACCACATTATCTTGTTCTCTGTGACAGAGAAACTTTCCTGAAGGGAAGGTTAAACCAGATTATTCAGTTCTGGACAAGGGATGGAGGGACAGGACACAGGGAATGGCTTCCCACTGCCAGAGGGCAGGGCTGGATGGGATATTGGGCAGGAATTGTTCCCTGGGAGGGTAGGGAGGCCCTGGCACGTCATTGTAGGACATGAAAGAAAGATGATACTCCAAAAATTCCGAAGGCAAAAAAGAAGGCTTTGTTGTCTAATTCTTACTACCTTTTATAAGCTGTTACAATACAGACTTAACATGATTGGTGAATAGGAACGACACCTCTCTAATCCCATTGGTTAAACTAGAGAAACGGCAAAACACCACCTGGAGAAGATTGTCTTAAGAAAGAATAGTTGTTTTCCAAGGTTGTTTTGAGAAGAAAACCTTGTTGAGAAGTTTTCCCTTGAGAAAGAGTTAAGAGCTGCTAGCAGGCTAAAAATTCTCTGAAAATCAGAAATCTCAGGCCCACACTGGCACAGGGTGCCCAGAGCAGCTGTGGCTGCCCCTGAATCCCTGGAAGTGTCCAAGGCCAGGCTTGGAGCAACCTGGGCTAGTGGAAGGTGTCCGTGCCCTTGGCAGGAATGAGATGCCCTTCAAGGTCCCTTCCAATCCATTCCATGATTCTATGAAAGAAAAAACAACCAAAAAAATATTCCCATGTGCTGCAGTGAGTTCACTGAATGTTCTCTTCCTAAATGAAGCCCACGACATTTAAATCATCCTGTGATTTACCAGTGCTGGCACTTTGCTGCTCCCCTGACTTTGGGCAGAACTGAGCACCTGCTCCCTCCCCACCCCGTCCCTTTTCTGAACCACACTTTTATTACATTCATGTATTGTGCAAGACAGCCATAACTGGAGTTCACTAAATAAATTTGCTTGAGAAATTTATACGGGGTTTGAAAGTTTAATGCAACTGCCAAAAGATTTTTGGAGTGCTGGCAGAATTAATCTTACTACTCATTACATTTATTGATTCCAATCAAGCTTCCAGACTCCAGCATAGGTGCCACTGCTAAGAAATAAAAAGTTTCCAGGAAATCTCTACATAAATCTAAAGTGACTGCCAACTTTGGGGACAGGAAAGAATCTAAGGAAGAGGTGTGTAATCTACATGCCAGGAAGTGCTGGACTAATAGGTTATCAGCCACCACTTGAGGAGCTTTCTCCAACTCTGCTTTTATAACCAGCTCCAGATGAGACTTCAGCCCTCAAGCCTGCAAAAAGGCCAATATTCATGACAGCGTTTTCTCTTTCAACACTCTGTGAATTCAGTTAGGGATGAAAAGCAAAAAGGCACTTGCACACATAAAGGTTGGGTGTTTTCTTTTCTTTTTTTAATTAGAAGCTGAATCTGGTTGAAGGTAGAAGCTGAGCAGCCATGCAAACATTCTATACTAAATAAATAGAAAGAATAACTTTGGTGCTGTGTCTGACATCAAGAACAAGTGGAGGCCTTTCATTTGAGGATGGAAGAAAACAGTGACTGTGACTTTTGGAAATAATTTACCACATTTGCTTGAGTAAACCTGAGAGAAATAGAGCATTTGTGAAGGGATGAAAAAAAAAAAAAGACACGAGTTTTTTGTTTTCTACAGCTCCTACTCCAGTCCTCCCCTAGGACTGAAGTGAAAACCACAGCCCATGCTGAGGGAACACCACAATCCAGCCAGCATTTGAAGGAGTTTGGTTGAGTACAGCATGAGAAAAATATTTTATTTACGTCATTTAAAACGGATTTTACCGTAATTGCTTTTCACCTGGTTTGTTGGGGATTTTGTGTGTGTGTGTGTGGTATAGGTTATACAAGGCTACACTGGAAAACACTTGGGAAAAGAATTTTTCCAAAAATTTGCTACAACTCTGCTTTTCTAAAGTATCATTTTTAGTTGTAGTGGTTGCCAGAAGTAAGAGCAGTACTGAAAACAGGCCCACATGAAAGACCTTTCTGCATCACCTGTGAGGTAACCATTTCTTGAAATGGCTGGGACAGCTCATATTATAATAGAATAAATATTTTAAAACTTTCATATTTCTCAGCATTTTGCTTTCAATTTTGATTTATAAGAGAACAACACCTGCAATGTTAAAGAGAAAAATGTCAATAACTTGTCAGAATTCCTTGATGTTTGCAATTTTGCACAAATATGACCTGGATGTAGTTTAATCCTGGTTAGACCTTATAAAATAAAGTTAAATATAAAAAAAAATGATATTAAAAAGCCTGTTCAGTTTGAATTTTCTATTTTTCTGTGTCATCATTTGACTCTGTAAATGAGGGTGATTTTGGCACATGCTCTTAATCAGCGACATAGAAAGTAGCTTAAAACTTTCTGTCTAGGTCGATTGTAAACCTGTTGTCTCCATTAAAAAAAAGGGAATTTTCTGCCTAGATTAAACCTAACCTAGCACAGGAACCTATCAAGCAACAGGAGCAACCTGTGGAACTTCATGTGCAATTTTTCATTAGTTGATGATACTGGGAAGGTTTTGCTGCTCCACTCCTGACAGATTGTCTGACTGCCCCTTGTAACTGAAAAACCTCACAGCAATTTTATTCTCCATTAACTCAACCTCACCAGGCCCATGGGACCCACCTTGGCAGAGAGAGTATCAGCTAGGAGAGAATGTGCTAAAACATAACGTATAATATTAAAAAACAACCAAAGAAACAAAACAAAACAAGAAACCCCAAACCATAAATAAATGATTTTAGTGTTGCCTTTTATACATATTTGGAAATGCCACTGAGAATCACCAGCCCCAGTGCTAACTAACCAGGCTGGCTGATAAAGGAAACAGATGTGAGTACAGTAATCCTATGCACTGGAATTAATTACATCAAGTTTTAGGTGATGACACAAATAAAGGTCAGGTTGTACTGCTGAGATGATCAAGAACACAAACTGCAAATCTATTGCAAAATTTAATAACCCCCATTCCCCACAGGGCAGGGACCCTTTCAGGCAGCTGTGTGATGAGCAAATACTCAAATGTCACACCTGGAAAATTATCCAACCTGCGCCTCCCACATCAGATGCTTCCCATTTAAAACCCAACAAGAGCAGCTCTGTTTCTGATGCATGGAAGACAATTCACACTCTCTTTCTAATTGCCACTAATTGCCAGCTACAATTTTATCTCCAATTTCAACCCTGAAAAGGATGCTTTCCATCAGCTGCAAACAGATAACAAAAGGCTGGAAGGGAACATTACTCTCATGTGTTCGGATATCCCCTGCAAACCCGAGTTAAGAATGTTTTATCCAGCCCCATGGTGGCATTTCTTGAATTCTATGGAGCTGTGATTTAAAAAGCATTGAGTAATGTGATAACTGAGCTCATGTTCTTTTGAAAGCTACAAAAGCTACTTTTGAAAACTTCATTCTCACTCTCCATTTCCAGTCTGTATTTATCTGATTTCAGCCTCCTACAAGGATCTTGTCCTGCTCCTGTCTGTCACTCCAGTCTGCCTCCAGAATTCAAGCATTTTATTCAATCTCTGCACCTCTAACCTATCAGGTAAAAATCAGCTCCTCAGAAATTTTTATTCAAGGCCATTCCAGAACCAACCTAAAATTAAACATTAAGTAAACTTTCCAAACTCAAGCAAATTAACACATGCAGTTCCACAGTTAACTTTAATTAAGATACATATTAGAGACAAATCACAAGGTTGGATATCAGGAGGAATTTTTTCCTGGAAAGGGTAGTCAGGAATTGGAAGGGGGACATTGGTGGAGTCCCCATCTCTGAGAGTATCCAAGGAAGGGCTGGAGGTGGCACTCAGGGCTCTGGGCTGGGGACAAGATGGGGAGTGGGCACAGCTGGGACTCCATGGACTGGGAAGGATTTTCCAGCATCAGGGATCCTAGGCTTGTTTTCTTTATTATTAAAAACACGTATTGCCTGCATCTAACAGTTAACCCAAAAATGAAATTCAAAAAATCCCCTCACCTTTCAAACCCTTGAGGTGTGTGTGGCTTCCAATAAATCCTCCAGCTGACTGCACTGTATCCCTTGTTGTCCTCTGGGCACTTTTCTTCCACAGCTCCCCCAGCCTTGCCTGTCAGCTGGACCTCATTCCACAGCCATGCAGAAACATCCAGGGCATCATCCCAGAGCAGCTCACTTGTGCTCCCCCTGCAGCAGCTCAGCAGGCTCCTCGTGGTGCTGCAGGCAGTGGGAAGCCCATGCTCTGTGGGAGAGAAAGCCAGCATAAGAAAGGAGACAACTCACAAGGTACAGCCAAACCTGGAATGTGACACAGCTGGGAGGGTTGGGACAACAGCTGCTCTGCAGAGAATGATCCCAAGGGAAGTGCCTTCCAAAGCAGTTGTGGCTCTAAAGATCAAAGAAAGGACTTGGCCCTTCTTCTCCCCCAGCCTCTTTCTAGGTATTTTAGGCTGGCAATAAACAGCTACAAAAATCCCAGAATGGTTTGGGTACAAACCAATGCCGTAAGCCATCCCCAGAATGGTTTAGGTTGGAAGGGACCTCAAAGATCATCTTGCTCCAAACCCTCCAGCAATATTTCCTAGAAAATAGTCCTGCTAAGTGCACTGTTCCTCAGATGGGAAAATAGGCCCCTAAACTCCTGTTACTCTTCATTAATTACAGCTTAAAACTTTATGTGCCTTCAGCAAACCCCAAGTGATCTTAAAGATCAAGAGCATTCACCAGAATGCAGAAAACACAACAGGAATGATCCTTGTCTGTTCCCATCAGAACAATGGGGCACTTTAAATAAAGACCATTTTGTGAAGAGATTGCAAAAATACTAAGGAAAATATAAAGTGCAAGGCTTGTTCTTCAAATGAAAAGGCCAATAAGGTATGGAAATTGCAAGCTTAAATTCCTTGAAACATCAGAAAGGCTTACATTTAACAACAGTAATAGGTTCTAGGAAAAACGAAGTGAAACCCGCTGGAATGAGTTTTTAATATCCAACTAATGGGCAGATGATGATTTGCACAGAGGCACAGCACCAGTCTGGGGGGCTGCAGCAGGCACAAGATCCTCAGGATGAGCAGCAGAGCTGGAGCTGCTGCAGCAACAAAGGTGGAAGCAGAGGATGACCTGAACCAACAGCTCTTGTCCTCAAATCACTTTTTCTTAATTTAAAAAAAAATCAGTTAGAAACTATTTTCATAGATAAATAAGTTAAAGCTTTGGTCAAAATTTTGAGGAAAAAAAAGTCTGTGCGATGCCATGGCTGAAAGCCTTGGGAACACAACCTATAGGATGAGTTTGGCTGGCAAGGAAGCAGGGCAGAACACTGGAGTTCCTTTACCCACACAGGAAATCATGGCTGAAACAAACATTTGTCTTCCAAATTAGAGCCACAAATTCTCTAAAACCCCTATAAACCTTCTGGAGTCAATCAGAAATAAGTTCCTTAATTCTTTGTCACAGGGATGAGTAGAGATGGTTGTGCAAGGAGTTAATGTTGAAGAGCAATAATCCCCTTGGATGTGGAGGAATTTGGAGCCACTGACAACACACAACATCCCTCAGCCATGGATGTGGAGGAATTTGGAGCCATTGACAACATACAACTTCCCTCAGCCATAGCTCACTTTCTTCAAATTGGAATTGAGCAACACTTCAGGAGAAAGCTAATCATGCTCCAAAGTGAGAAATGCTCTTTCTGGTTTTCAGCATTACAAACCAGAATTCTTCTAAAGCTTCTGAAACAAAGTTATCTACAAAAGCACATGTAAGAAGTGAAGGTATTGGAAACCCCAGTGTTGGAGTTACTGAGGCAGAATTAATTCACCTCTGATGCACAGATTTATCATGAAACCATCAGGAATCCCTCCTTTGCTCCACAAGGCACCTGCATTAGGCTCAGCACCAAAGGGGGAAGAATAAAGTAAATGGTACAGCCAGAACTTCTGAATGCTTGAATTCCTAACTTCCAAGAAGGATTCTTTGATTACAGCCTTTGTACAGAATGCACACACACACCCATACAGGGATCATCCCGGTGTCAAAGGCTGTGTGGCTCAAAGAGAAAGATTCCTCCCCAAAACAAAGGCTGGCTTTCCAAGACTGGCTTTCTATCACGAATATTCCCCACTCTCCTCCTGTGGTGACAAAGGGAAAGCAGCAGCAATTGCACAGAAGCTGCTCTCAGACAAGTGACATTTAGCCCAGTGTTCCTCCCGTCGCTGGCAATCCTCCCCCGCTCCAGCGTGCTCACATTAATAAAGAACTCAGAGGTGAGCAAGAATGTGTCAAGGACTGGGGGAGAAAAGCAGCATTAGGGAGGAAAATCCATTAGAAAAATGAAAAACAAGATCAAGCCAACCATGAATCTCATATTGCAGGACTACCAAGTTGCCTTATTAAATTGCATGTAAGGAGAAAAATACAGGAAAGGGGTGAAATTAGGAGAAGCAGAGACCTACCCAGTACTGAAGCACCTGAAAATCTCCTGGAATTCAAATAACACATTAAAGAAAATAGAGATATTTGATTATATTTCCAGGCATTTTCTCTATCAAATCTACATATGAGCATACTCTGTTTTTCAGAGCAGTGAGTGTGTACCTAATGTGTATGGGAAGAAAGAGAGGCTCTAATATTAAGGCATTTGTTCCAAAAACTTCTCTTCTTCCCTGTTTTCACCTACCAGACTTTCCTGTCTGGTTCATCTTTCCCTCTCCTTCAAGGTTTTCCTTCAAGGATTTGGGTGCAGCCAGGAAGTGGTCAAGAAAATCCTTGAATACTCACCCCAGAGCAAGAAATTTGGGCAGGAGATATAAGGTTAAGCATCCTGCAAAGGTTCAAAAGTCTCAGGTGCTCAACTAAATCCAGAGGTGTGACCTTAATTAAACCATCAAATTGCTTTATGACTCGAAATCAAAGTACAGCATGTCCCATCCTCTCCTATTTCCATCAAATACATGTCCAGACATAAAGGGCTCCAGTTAATTAAGACTGATTGCTGAAATCATGTAAAGCATCAGAAAAAAACTCAGAGG
This sequence comes from Acrocephalus scirpaceus scirpaceus, assembly GCA_910950805.1. Taxonomy (NCBI): domain Eukaryota; kingdom Metazoa; phylum Chordata; class Aves; order Passeriformes; family Sylviidae; genus Acrocephalus; species Acrocephalus scirpaceus. The sequence goes on from OU383781.1 coordinate 31,479,497, forward strand.
TAGGGTCATTCATCTTAAAAGGGAGAATAAAAAATTAACAAAACTATTTTGCAGCACTCGAGGGGAAAAAAATTGAATTATGCCCATTCTTAACCTAAAATACTTTGCACTTAAAACTTCGCAGGCTGGGGTTCCCAAATGGGAAATACATGTGCTTTGGACCCCAGAAATACAGCATAGGATGTTACACTATGTGCCTGTTCATTAACATTCATGAACATTTTAATTAGAGCAATTCTTAACTGAGCTCACAGAACAAAAGCACTGCATACATTTAAAATCAACTGAAACCACATTAACACTCTCAAATTTAAGGATGGGAGTTGCCAAGGTTCAAAGAGCAGGGGATCAAAGCAACTGGCTAAAAGTATTCAAAACAAACCAATCCAAATATCAGGAGTTATTTTTCCTGTATAGAGTTGACTGTAGTAATGAAGGTGTTTCCTATGAGAAGACATGCAATAATTTGAGTAATTTTAAAGTTAAAGGGTAATGGATATAAATTACAAAAACAACCCTTCACTGGTGGAGACAAATCATCTCATTAAGCCTGGTGACATTCCGGGATTCAGTTGTAGCAGAACTGCACCAACCAACTTCAGCAGCCTCTAATGGATTTGTTTGCTCAGCCATTATCAGCTGTAAGAGGGAAGGAAAGCTTCCCAATGGCCATGAATGAACTTCCTTTGGGGAGGAACCCAGGGATGTTTTCCTTCAGACCTGTGAAGGGATCTCCTGAGATCAGAGCAAACCATAGTTGTCCTGCTCAGAAATGAGATGTGGACATGACCAGGAGCAGACCCTGGTGATGGGATCCAAATCCAAGTGAAGAGTGGCAGTTACATGGGAAGAAACCCTTTCCAGGAGCAGTTTTCTGACTCAGTTCCTACATCTCCTCTTTGTTCTCCTCTCCAAGCCTGTGTTCTGGCAAGAAATCTCCCTCCCAGAGTGCTTGCATCTCATCACTGATACATCTGCCTCAAGCCAAGGCTTTCTTCATCTTAATGTAAAGAGATTCATTAGCAGAAAAATGCCAGATGATCTGTTTGTCCTCAGAGGTGACCAAAGCTCCACACTGGATTTCTTATTTAACTAATTCCATTAATAACAACTCCAGATTCCAGGTTCTCCCTATCATCATCCATTCTTTCTTTGCTTCACCACAGGACCCCCCCAAAACCCAGAAAAATGAATATATCTATTTGATTAATGCTTGACTTACAGCACGAGTCAGTGCAGCTACAGAAATACTTTATTTTTACAACTAAATACAGCAGTAATTATATTTCCAGTTGCCACAGCTAAAGCAGTTTGCTTGGATTAGCATATTTTGGGTTACCTGGTTAAGGATTGCCCAAGTGCAAATGATGTTGAGCTGGGGGTTGCAGCAGCTGAAATTAGACAGATCTGTTACAGTATTTCTCCCATTTTAACTCCAAGCTAGGCCTGAGTTTTGTAACTAAAGCTACAAATCTACTTTGTGATCTACTCCCTGGAAGCAGAATCCTGTTCATACACTTAGGATTTGTCTTCCTAATCTTTACATTTCTCAAAAGAAATCCTACTGGCAAAAAATTCTGCTAGAAACTTCTGGAATTGCTAAGAGCACATCATACATTATGAAACTCTGTACATGAGGAAATGGTTCCATTCAGGCCCCAGCAGAAATTTGAATGCCAGGCCTATACTTTAAGCTTTCCAAAATATATGTGAATGCCCTGGGTCTGGTTAAAGGAATCTGTCACAGACTTATCCTTCACAGAATCCAAGATGGGTTTGGACTGGAAGGGAACTTACAGCCCATCCAGTGCCACCCCAGCCATAGGCAGGGACACCTCCCACTGTCCCAGGCTGCTCCAAGCCCCAAAGTCCAGCCTGGCCTTGGACACTGCCAGGGATCCAGGGGCAGCCCCAGCTGCTCTGGGCACCCTGTGCCAGGGCCTGCCCACCCTCCCAGGGAAGAGCAGAAAATGCAGTTCCATAATCAAGGTCGTCATGGTATTTAAATGTTTCATGGCAATGGTTTTGCTCTAGACTGGTGCTGTGCAGTTTAGAAATAACCAGTTCCAGTTAGCCTATAAAGTTATTTAAGGCAGAGGCTAAGGATTTTCAGGTGCACCTGGTTTCAAAAACCTTCTACACCTGAACATACGCCGGTATTTTAATTTAAATCTATTGCACATCATCTGTTTTATGCTTAAAAATTTCAGACTTTTCCTTGAAGAATACTAAAATGAACTAAAAACTTTGAGATACAGATGAGGCAGGCTGAGTCATAACCCATTTTATAGACAAATCCAGAGCTGTGCAGCAATATACCCTGAAGTGAGGAGCTCACTTCTCTTCATGCCCCTCAACAGAATTAAGAGCTGCACCTCAGACACCCCAGCAATTTTCTGCTTCACAAACAGCAATAAATGACAGCGTTTCCAAAGAGCACACATGGAGCCATGGGATGGCTTGTGTGCATAAATAGAGACACACTTGGTTTGCTCTGTGACTGAACACCTGAAAAGCAGCAAGACAAGGGAAAATTAAGTTTTCAAGAACAGCATTAACTGTACCACAAGTATATTCAGTGTTTCCTCTATTAAACATACTGTGTTCCACAGAACACCAAACAACAAAGTTATGCAAATTTTTAAAGGAACTCTCAAAGTTGGACTCCACAATTTTTATCACATTTTAACTTTCTGAGTATGTTGCCTGCTTCTGACTTCTATCCAGGAAAAGAGTTTAACCTGGAGCCAGGATTCCATAAAAAAACAAACAAAAAACAAACAAAACCAAAAAAAACCAACCAAACAAAAAAAATCCCAACACAACTGAAAATTCTTAACCTCTTGCAAACTGACCTAAAACTGTCGATTATATCTTTTCTTATTGGGACTTTAAATCCAAGTTGCAATGGATCAAAATAAATATTGGAATTTCCTGCAGACAGCCTCCCAACATGTCTCATTCTGAGCTAAGTTTGAAGGGTTTAAGTTCAGCTGTCAGTGCTGTGAAGTAAACAAAGTATTAAAGATTAAGAAGTCTCCTCCTATAGTTGTGGTGTTTAGTCAGCTCATAAACACTTTATAAAGTCAGCTGGGTGCAAAGGCACAGAGTTTATCTCTAAAGTGATATTTAACTTGAATTTTACTGGAAGCAATAATCAAAATTAAGATTATTGAAATCTCCATTAATCATGGATGCAAACCTAGACTCTCTCAATACTTCTGACTGTACCAGCAATTAATATCCTCTATAGTGAGTCTATTCACCAGGTTAAGAGAATCTAAAAATATTCCGGTGCTAAGAGTGCTGATTTCTCTGTCTGCTGCACAGGCAGCTTCTCTGCTCCTCATCTGCAGGGAATCCTCTGCCTGGTGCCTCCACAGCCCATATTCAAAAAGAGACTTCAAATAATGCTCTGGCATTTCTCCAGCATTAACTCTGACACAGCCAATTCAGCAGGGAAATGCCAGATTTCACCGAGCTGCTGTGCCAGTGCCCGTCCCTCTCCCTGCTTTTATTGCAAATAATTTTCATACTTGTTTTCCTAACCAAATTTGATTTTGTCAACACATCCAGCGGGTTTACAATACAGGTATTGTTGCTGGAAATGTCAATGCTCTAAATGTGATTCCTGATGTAGCCTCTCATAGGATATTGAGAAAGAGCTAAGTAAATTTATTCTTTCTATCTAAATGTCAGTTTAGGTGTAAAAACCCCTAAATATCATGAAGAGAAGAGGCATATGCACTGTATATCTAATGTGATGACTTGTATAAGAAACAAAATTAAATCTGTTTTGTGTGAGACTACTGAACCCTACGGTGGAGGATGTCAACAGCCCCTCTGTAAAAGGAGATGTATATTACAGATATAAATAATTTTACAAGACCCTTTTTATTGTAATCATAAAACCTCAAAAACATGATGGAATCAAAGCCATATTAGAGTTTAAAATACCATAAACCAGGAGCTGTTATATCCCTGGCACACAGGATAATTTAAAGGAAGACATAATCACTAAATCAAAATTTATCTTGCATCAGTAATAGGAGAAATGTGTTTTCATCATCAGCTCCCCTTCCAAGATCCTCCACAAAAGTCAACAATGCCTCCATTTATAAAAAATATTGGAGGGAGGTTGGGGTGTTTGCAGGGATAAATAACTGGTTATGGAGATGGGGACTGAAGGTAGGATGGAGAGTTGAGTGCTCAGGGCAGGCTCACCTGGGGAGCTGTGCTGCCCAAAAAGCCAGAATTTCTGGGAAAAGAGAGACTGGGAAGGTGACATTCTGTGGGTGAGACAAAGGAAGTCCAGACAGTGATGCTGAGGGCCACCTGCAGAGCTCTGCAGATGGACCTTCCCTGTCTCGGTGTCTGAGCAATCACCGTGATGGATGGGAGGCACCAGGAAGAGATGCAGAGTCACAGACCCGAGGGGAACGTCCTGGCTTTCCATACAAAATGATGGATACCTGCTGAATGCTGAGATGCAGGAACAACAACATGGGGCTGCAGCTATTAATGCTGGGAGGAAATTGGTTCAGACTCCTTGACAGTTACTTATAAAGCAAAATAAAAGAATAGAAAACAGGAAAAAAAAAATTAAGATCAAGCATTGCTTTGTAAAATCCACAGTGCAAACTTGTTGCACATAATTCTGATTCCCTCACCTCAAACAAGGGCATCAGAGACTTAGAAAGAGTTCAAGGATGGGAAAGAAAGCTGAGACCTTCTAGTCAGGGAAGGGAGATGTCTCACAGAGGGATGAGAGAGGCGTGGCACACTCAGAGCAAAGAGTGAGAGCCCAACCTCAGGATCAGAGCATCCACAGGAGCACCAGACAAACAAAAGGCTGTGGGCTTTCCTGCATGGCCTGTGATTAGGCAGAGGAACTTTGCTCCAAGACACCATGAGTTTCCATGGGCCTAAAAGGACCCTCAACATTCATGTGGGAGCCAGAACTCCTGGATATACCTCTGGCTTCCCAGCTGCCTGATAGAGTTCTTCCCAGTCTGAGAGAGTTTGCTGAAGAATTTCTATTTTATGCTTGATCTAAACTCACATTGTCATGCTGCTTGCCAAGGGAAGAACCCTAAAACTGATAGAAAAGCAGGAAAATAGAGGAGAAGAACTCTTTATCTTGAGCTCAAAGCAGCTGTGAGACAACTGGAGCATTCCCAGAGATGTGGGGGTAGGAACACTGGAAATGGCAAAGCAAAGCTCACACCCAGCCTTGTGGTTTTCCTTGGGCAGCCCCCTCACAGCAGGGAACTGGAGAAGTGGTTTGTGACTGCACTGGTGAATCCCACCAAGGCTCACTCAGACATTCCCTGGAGCCAGCAGTGCCCCAGGCGGTGCTGTCCCAGATCCTCCTCTGTGATATCTGCCCCCAATCCTACCCCAGTCTTCACCCAAGAGACTTCACTCTGCACTCTTTTGGGACTGGCACATCCCCTCACTCTTCTTGTTAATCAAGAGAATTTCATGATCCCATCAGCAACCCCTGGGCCAGAGCATCTTCACTTGAATCAGCACCAACGGTTGGTCCGTACACAGGCACATGAGAATGAACAAACCCTGACCCCATGTGGAACAGACACAGCTTGGATGGGGATGTAGGATCTTCCCTTGCAGGATCCCTGCCTCCCTTAGCTCAGCATGCAAATTCCAGGCTGGAGGTTGCATTTGCTCAAGGTTACTCAGATATCTTTAACAGAGCTCTGAATCAGACGCCTGTCTCATGTAAGATTTTGATTGCAAAGCTTTGTCTGCATAAACAGGTTTATTTTTCTTATAAATAACAAACTGTAAATAATAAACCTCCCTCCATAATACCTGAAAGCTTATTATGTACTTCAGTAAAACTGTTCATAATTATTCAGTTATCTGATTATGTTTGCCCTTTTATGTATTTGAGCACCTCAGAGACACAGAAGGTATTAAGCATTTACAAAGCAGGTAACTAATTTATTTTCACATCATTTCCCCCCCCATACTGCACATTATTATATGCAATCAGTCACCTAAACTACAAGATGCCTCCACTTTCTATGTTTCCCAATGGCCAATAACATCAGCTGTAAGGAGGATTTCTACTGAACACTGATATTCTTGTTTGGACATGAATACCCCATGTCTGTGTGGATATAGATCCCCACAGAAGGAAACCTTGTTCCCTGAATACTGGATAAAACAAAAACCCATCCAAAACGCTTGCAAGGAGCCTGAGCGTGACTGATAAGGGAGCTGTATAAATCTCCAGCAGCCACTTGCCAACTCAATTCTGAAACATTCAGCTGATTCCAACTGCAGATTATGACTTTTCTCCAACCATCCCTATTTTCATCTCCTGCTAAAAATATTCATTTACCCAAAGCAGCAGAGAGGCAGCCCAGGACACCCAAACCTCGATAAATCACAGACATTGATTTAATCTCATGCAAGTGAAGCTTCCTGCTGTCCTTTTAAAACAAACAAGGAGGACTCAGAGGCCTGCACATAATCACTGAATTACAAAGAACAGATGTGAAACATTAACAAGGAAATGCTTATGCTGGCAAGGAGCAAGGACTATAAAACAGCACGCACTGTACCGAGCCAGATTGGCTTTTCAATGACTCATACTTATGAGATTACAAACAAGAAGGAACAAAAATTAAATGGTTCATTTGACTGGGCCTAATACACTTTAGTTACTTTAAATTAACTGGTAATTGTGCCATTTCTTTCCCTCGTTCTTTTCCTTCTGACTTCTTGGTTGGAATGCCTTGATGAAGGGGGAATTATTACAAACCCCACACAACTCCTAGCTATGCATTTACCTATCCCAAATTCATGATCAGTGCAAGCATTTCCTTCAAAACATGCACTCATTTCTCTGAAATGAAAGCACCTCTCTGTCAATTGCCTATTCAACCTGTTACTACATCAAGTATGCACAGAATTAATTTTTCTTTTTTTTTTTTTTTTTTTTTTCTTTCTTCAAACCAGATCTACAAAGATTTTATCTTGTTCATTCCCTGAGCAGCCTGGGATAGTGGAAGGTGTCCCTGCCCATGGCATGGGGTTGGAATGAGATGGGCTCTAAAGTTCCTTCCTACCCAAACCATTCTGGGATTCTGAGATATTGCCAGGCCTGTTTCTCACCCTGCACTGACAGGAGAGAAAAGAACAGGAGTCACCACTTGCAGGGTTAATAAGGGAGGATGTCCAAACCATATAATGAATAACCTCATATGGACAATAGAGATGAAAAACCACTCTGAAGTGCAGGGCAATGAAGGCTCAAATACAAATAGCAATTGAAATTCATTGCATTTTAATTAACATAAAATCCCCACTGCCTGCCTCTCATCCATACATATTTTCTATTTCTATGCCTGTCCTAGAAACACGCCCTTATCTTTCAAGCCAGTTTATGGTTTATTGATCCCATGACTTGGGTTGCAAGAAATGAAAAAGAACTTTCCTCCTGCACAGTTTGATGGTCACATCACATTTACAGGAGCTGGACATCGATGATCCCTATGGGTCCCTTCCAGCTCAGGATATTCTGTGATTCCAATAAAGGAACATGTGTGGTAAGGGGAGATTGCAGCCCATCTTCCCTCATGGTGCCAGGGAGAAAACAGGGTCAATTTCATACAAGTAGAACCTTCCCACTTGTGTCTATCATAAATACTTTAAGATGTTAATATTATCTCCTGTTGCTGCATGAAACACATAAAAATTAATGCCTTAACTACCTGGTTGTAAGGGCCCAAGCAAGATCTACACACTCAGTTTGAAAAGAATCATAACCTAGATGGAGCACGTTGGGAAACTTCTCCTGCGCCAGCTGCTGATGAATGGGTCTACTTAGTTTTTTATTAATTTATTTTTTCCTATTTCTCACAGAGATACCCACGTGTTAAAGCAGAATTCCTCATCATGACCAACTTGGATTAACTTTTTGACAGCACTGGGGGCAGATTTTCTTCCTATTATCCACTGGGAATGAGAAAGATGGAGGCAGTGAATGCCTTAATTTTTTACAATGGCCACTGGTGGGGGAAGCAGCACATCATCATTTGGTAAATTATTTCAGCATAAATATTAAAAATTCAGGCTTTATTTGCAATCAGAGTCTCTCAGGTTCCCATTAAAGAGGCTTCCTTGTGCCTTCATCTCCCAGAGTGAAGAGTCCTTCAGCATCACATCATGCCTAAGCACTCGTGCCCATAGAAGTTGAATTAAATCACTTCATGCCTTTTTCCTTCAACAAAATAGACAACTCATTTTTGTCTTACAGCAAATCAAGCACCCTCAAATCACTTCTGTGTCTCTTTCCACCACAATGTTGAAATTACAGTCAGATTTTCCAGCCTAGGAATGATCTTGCCACTACTTCCTATGGAAACACCCCCACTCGTGGGCCCAAGCTAATATTGCCCTGTATTTATTTAGTATTATTACACATATCCACATAGGCCTGCTCTTACAACAACTAGAGAAATTACAGGCAAATTTGACTGGTTACAGCCTTTTAGACTGATAAATTTTGGCAATAAGGGAATTAACAGATCACGATGTTTCTTACTCTTCATAAAGAAGAGCACTGAAAACAGTTGAGAACTGGAGGAAAACTCCCTTTACCAACCTGAGGGAACAGCACAGGGAAGAGACAGGTGGTGATGCAAAAAAAGGAGCAGCTGGGAAAAAAAAAAGCTGCAGTAAAAACCCTGTTTTGTTTCATTGCAAATCACATTTATAGTTAAGAGTAAGAATCAACATCTCAGAGCCCAATTATGGCCCTAGTGAGGAGCTCCACTGCCCTGTATTGCTGAAATGCTCCTTTACCCTTCCCAACCCAAATCCTGATATTCATAATCCTATTTGAACAGAGTTTTAAAATTCATGATTTCTGTTCAAATTTGGAATAAATTTTGAAATAAAATGGCAAGAAAACACACAAAAAGAAACCTCCCAGCTCTGGTGGACTTTCCAGCTCAATTTCAATGCCAAGTTCTTAAATTTGCTCAAGGCTAAGAGAGCCTGAACATTTCACATTTCAGTGCTTCTGCAGCTCCTTTCACACCTAAGCTGCAGAAAAATGCACAGAATGATGGTAGCACCTGTGTTATTCAGGGTACATTCTCCCTATAGGCACAAATGCACTGTGCTATTCAAATTAACTCCTCATACCAAGATGGCAAATTTCCCAAATCACACTCTTAATCTCTCCCATCCACTTGACAGAAAAGATAATTAAAACCCACTATTGGAACAATAACAGAACATTCTGCCTGTACAAGGAGAAGAATCAAAGAGAAAACAAAGACCAGAGAGAAATGGAAAACGTTAAAAAACAAATTTTAAAAAAATTAAAGTCCTCTACTAACAAATTGGTTTCTGCAGAGAGGTCCATGGGGCATTTACTTTCAGGGATCACAGCACTGATTTTCTCACAGAAGCAAACCAGGTATTTACATTCACTGGGATCCTTGAGCACACTGAATTATGCAGCTGGCAAAGCATAAGACAGGAACAAGTAGATGTTGTGCCCATCAAGGCCCTGGACATGACCCCCAAGAAATTCTTCCATGAGGTGTAAAATAATACAGTAGTTGAGACATCAAATTGTTAATAAATATCTCTTTTATTATAAGGTACCGGGGAGAATTACAAAACCCCTCATGAAATGACCCAGGGTGTGTCTTAAATGTCTCCTATGACAATTCCTGAAGCAGAAAAGAGAAGAAAACTTGTTTTTACTGTGTCACTCTGCAGAGTTTGAAAGAAAAGGCTCATAAACCACCAGGCCAAGCAACATGTGCATGAACTACCTGGAGTGTAACCACAATAGGGACATCACCTTCAGGCAGCCCAGAAATCAGTGCAGGGAACAGGAGAATCAAACTGGGTCACTTCAGTTAAAGTGCCCTCTGTTGTTCCTTTATCCACCTTTTCCTGCTCTAGACCCCCGGATGGTTTCAGGAAAAGATGAGTAATTTGGCTGATCACCTGAACTTTGAGAGAAATGGTTGCTAATCCCATCCCCAGCAAGGAGAGCACACAGCACAGATGCTCCACCCTGGGACACATTTAATGCCAAGGAGCTGAAGGACACTGGTCTCTGCCAACCAACAACAGCCACCTCACCAAAAAGGCAGCTTAAGCCCAGGACCTGACTTTGTTTCTAGGATATTATTCCCAGAGAGCCGAAGGAGATGCACAGCAAGCAGCACAGCTGATGTACAGTGCTGTGTCAGGTCCTGAGGATTCAGCAGTGTCTTACCCTTGCAGATGTTTTGGAAGCAGTGATGTGCCCTGAGACAGCTGGGAGGGAGGATGGACTCTGTCACGTCAGGGTCAAGCCTCCCTGGCACCAAAAATCATGTCACTTCTCAGTGACCGGCTCTGAGGCCAAGACAAAACTGTTTCAGCAACTGCTCTCTTTAGAAGTGAACAGTGTGTTTGCTGCTGTGGCTGGAATGTGTGGAATAATCACAGTCATCCTTTGCCAAGGGTGATTTCCATGGTCTGAAATGCAACCTCCCAGTGAATTGTGTGGTAATCAGATTCTTCTGCGCCTATTTATGTTCTTCTCTGTCTATTCATGGAGGAACACTACCAGCATGAGTAATTCAGCAGGGCTGGGACAGGGGAGTCAGGCAGGATGAGAAGGAATAACAGACAGGAATAATTGGTACAACAAACTGGCACATTCCAGCTCCAGTTCAGGCTATGCTGAGATCAAGTCCATGCATCCCAAATTCACCCAGCAGCCGAGCATCCCTGACTAACATCATCCCGGGGAACAAGAAAAGGAGCGTGAAGCTGTTTCTGTTTGCACCTGACCAAGCATAATATGAATTTTTTGATAATTCAGGGCAGAAGCAGCCTTTGAAACACACTGTCCACCCTAGCTGGGTGACACAGGTGGCCTTGGAATACCAGCTGCCCCTGTAGCAGGATGCTCTGCCTGGAAACGTTGTCAAACAACTCCAACACTGTGCAAGGCTATCAGGGTGGGCTGAGAGGGGCACCGTGTGCTGCTTGTGGTGTTGAATCATGCTAAAATCAGTCTGGCTTATCCTGATGGAGAGATAAAGATGTGGCAGATGTGGTGAAGTATTATCTAAATTTGCTAAGCTGACCTGGAGACATGTGACAGGTGTCAATCCTATTAAAGTGCAGTCCACTTTCCCTAGGGTAAGTTCTTTAATATTCCTCCTTGGAGTGTGTGGGGACTCCTCCCTTGGGTTTTGGGGACAGTCCCCAAGGATACCCCTCAAGGCTGAGTGAGAGAGATTTGCCCACGAGCTTTGATCAGGGTGAGTTACATTAATATCTGATAATTGTTTCTTTTGCTGGTTTTTAATATGATTGCTTTAATATCACTTTGCTATTGCACACTATCCAATCTTATACCATGATAACAGTTTTAGCTTTAATACTGTGTAGTAAATAATTCTGATCACAATAATTTGTCTTATCATTTGTCATAATAATTTTATGTAAATAGATCTGATTTGCCATCATTAATCCTGCAGGGCAAAGTGACTTAAATCACTGTGACTTAAACCCAAAGCCTGGGTCTAGGATGGATCCAGCCACCCTCAGGCTCCTGTTGGAGGAGGAGTTTAAAAAGCCAAGGGGGGTTTTCTGTGCCTCACCAGGAGCTTCTCTCAAGCTTTGAAGCTCCCACTCCACTCATGACAGCTCCTCCTCACTGTTTCCTTCTGCAGCCAAACAATCATTGAAGAGATCAAAATCTTCCCAGCCCCAAGCAAGCTCAGGCAAGGAACAACCCAAAATTTCTGTCAGGTTTGCTTGTAGTGACACAAAGTGTTCCTTCTCTTCCTGCAAAGGGAGTTAAAAAGGAAAAAGGATGCACAGGAGCTGTGGCACCTCCTCTGCCTGGCCCTGGGTCTGAGTGAGCACCAGGGGTGCGGACACAGCCTGGAGTTCTCCCCTTCTGCTTCTCTGCAATTCTCACTCCTTTGCCCCTTTATGCCTGGATATAACCCTGGGAAGATTCTCAAGTCACGGATTTCTCATCTTCCCCAAGTCTTAGAAATCAGAGAGAATGTTTGAAGAACAGAATTTCACGGTGGGCTGGTAAGTATAATACAAACACCAGGCAATAATTGTATCTATATATTTATATCCACACACATACCCACTGCAACAAATTCTGCTCAGCTGAACAGCAGGCTCTGTTTGCCAGCACAAATGTGGAGCCCAGCTGCAGCACTGGTCATGCTCCCACACCCGAGAGATGCACATCAAGTGTTTGATATCCTCTGGGTCCTGCTCTTTTCTCTCAGAGAAGGACGCTTATGTTCCACAGCAATCAAAAGAAGTTCAAGACTCCTAACAAACCTGAAAAGGTGATTGAAGTACCTAACAGAAACTAAGAAATAGTAAAATTAACACTTAATTCCAGAGGAAGAAATGAACAAAGCACGCATCTCTTTCTGCATATGGAAGTACAGGAGTGCAGAGAACTTGCATTGTCTACTAAAAAAAAATTGTTTATTATCTACAATCCTGTGTTTCCCAGAACGGTTTGGGTTGGAAGGGACCTTAAAGCCCATCCCAGTGCCACCCCTGCCATGGGCAGGGACACCTTCCACTGTCCCAGGCTGCTCCAAGCCCCAAAGTCCAGCCTGGCCTTGGAAACTGCCAGGGATCCAGGGGCAGCCCCAGCTGCTCTGGGCACCCTGTGCCAGGGCCTGCCCACCCTGCCAGGGAACAATTCCTGCCCAAGATCCCATCCAGCCCTGCCCTCTGGCAGTGGGGAGCCATTCCCTGTGTCCTGGCACTTCAGGCTCTTGTGAAAAGTCCCTCTCCAGCTCTTGTGGGACACCTTCAGGTATTTCAGACTCTCTTTGGAGGCTTGGCAAGGCTCAATAATACCTACGACTAGTAGCAATAATGACAAAACATCAATAACCCCAAACTGCCATCATGAATATTATGAACCATGAAAGCAGTCTCAAATATTTAATGTTTGCTGGGAAAACCTTCCCCAGAAGATCATTAACAAAATGTTAATCTCCACCTAATGCTTTACAACATCAGCCATTAATAAATTATGTGTACATCAGGAATTAGCTTTAGCATAATATTCTCAAATGACACATGCCATTCCCAAATATTTTCAGCAAGGGACTTCCTATTTTGTTGAGGGGTTGAGTTTTTCAATAGGGTTGGTTTGTTACTGTTGGTTGATGATTTGCAGGATTTTTTTTGATTGATTGGGGTTTTTTTTGTCTTGGGCTGGGCACACAGATATCCACACTTTTGGAGAGCAAAGAGCCCATGTGATGGATTCTGTAATTTCTAATACTAGAAACTCTTTGGCATGAACAATTTTCACAAATTGATCTGATTTTAGCTAGGATAGCAATGACAGAAAGTGCATCTATTTTGGAATGAAATTCCAAGTGCCATTGAGAGCTGTCTTTGAGGAAGAGTTATGAGCTAAACCAGCTCCAGGTCTCATCATGCCACACATATGGTTCTCATTCCTGAAAATTAGTCTTCTTTGCTAAAGCAGACACATATTTGAAAAAAAACCACACATGCAAACCACTGCCATCAGAAAAAAACATCCTTATTGCCCATTCCCACCTCACAGGGTATTTGAAGGCTTCCTGGTTGTGGGAGACCTCAGGAAAGCTCTTTAGCCCATCTTGCTAATCAGCAAATCAAAACATTTTTTTATAATTCTCATTACTAGGGAGGAAGAACTCTTTAGCTGGGGACCTCTCCACATTACCTGGAATGGCCTCAGCAGTTACACAAAGGATCCATGGCTGTATGTGTTAAAAACAATGCAATTGATGCAATTAACACATTTAAATTGAGCTCTAATTTTTTAAGATACTTCAAGCAACACGTTCAAATTTAGCTCTGATTTTTTAGGTTACATCAAGCAGCAGCGATGCTGCATCTGAGACTTAAGCCCTGAAATACAGCATTCCTCTGGCTGCCACAGCAAGCCCCAAGCAGCAGGGAATTCCAGCAGCAGGGAATTCTGCCATGGAGGTGAGGAAAGGGTCACCTGGGGCTGATCCCAGCTCCCACCCAGCAGCCAGGCAGCAGCTCAGAACCTGTCAGATCATCTTCAGCTCCCTGCTGAAGCTCCTGCAGCCTTCCATGCACACACTGAGGGGTTCCAGGCATCTGTGGAGTGGTTATTCCCCACCACACGGATGGAGCAGAGCTTTTCTTCAAAACACACACAGGGGCTCCTCTTGCTTCTGTACCCACCCATGGATGAAAAATCCTCCTAATCTGTGCCAGGGCTAAACAATTTGGCCACTGCACACAACAGGAGGAAGAAATTAAGACAGCTCCAAGATTAATTTTTGCATGTGATATTAATAGCAAGCAATGCTGGCAGTTACTCACTGCAGCCTGTGGGGAAAATTTCTCTCGGGCAATAACTCCAAACATTGCTGGAAAATCTGAAACATTGCACACAGCATGAAAATATTGAACTTGCCTCTCTTTCTGCCAACAGACTAAAAGGAATTATCAAGGAGCCCACTGGTGAGAAACAACAGTTTGTGATATGCAACACCACAGAACACCAGGTAGTAACAGCAGAAGAAAAGGGAATCTGCTGTTTGCTTTCACTGCTTGCAGACTCAGAAGTTGCTGCTGAGCAAAAAGTGCTGACAAATTTAGCATTGGGTTTGTCCACAATGAAAAATTTTCATTAAAATAAATGAAAACTCAGAATAGAGAAGACAGAATCCCAGAATTCCTGAGGCTGGAAAATCCCTCCAGGATCACCAAGTCCCAGCTGTGCCCCATGCCCACCTTGTCCCCAGCCCAGAGCACTGAGTGCCACCTCCAGCCCTTCCTTGCACACCTCCAGCCATGGGCACTGCAAACCTCCCTGGGCAGCCCCTGCCAAGGCCTGAGCACCCTTTCCATGCAGAAATTCCTGCTGCTCTCCAACCTGAGCCTCCCCTGGCACAGCCTGAGGCCCTTTCCCCTTGGCCTGTCAGTGTTCTCTGGCAGCAGAGCCCAACCCCTCCTGTCAGGTGGAAAGACATTGAAGAAGCCACCAGAGCCAGCAGCTGGACAGGGATGTCCAACAGCACCCTCCAGGAAGAAGCCAACCAGAGGCTGGCTATGGGAAGGCTGTGGGAAATTAAAAATAAAATAAAAGTAAAAAAACCCCAATTATCATAAGCTTTTGACTTTATCAAGACTGGGAGCAAGGAATAGAAGAACACAGAGCAATACCTAAATCTAAATGTACTGAAAAATTCCCTCACTGTGAAACCAGAAAATAAAATGTATTACTTATTATAGGAAAGTATGGCTCAAAGTCCTCCAAGTGATCCTTCAAATAAAAGAAAAAAGTTATAGTCTGTTCTAGAAGAAGACTTGTCACTCGTTACATTCAGCTCTCTGAAATTCTCCCTGGTTGAAAATTCCTATAAAAATGATACAGTATGGGGGGTTTTGGTCACTTATAACAAGAAAATAACTTCACTTTTCAGACAGGCGAGAACAATTTTCCTATCTTTGCTGCAACATCCCCAGATGCAGTAAATGGTAATTTTCAGCAGCATGCATTTAGCATAAAAAGCAAAATCATCCAATAAAACCAGACATCTAATGACAGAAGTGGTGGAGTATTAATTCCTCCATGCAAAGGTATGAAAGATACCAAAGTGGTTCATTTCAAACCAGCAGCAATGGTAATTTTCTGGACTAACAGATGTTTAACAGATCATAAAAGCCAGACACACTTTACTGCTATCGAAACCATCAATGCTTGAAAAGGCTCTTCCACAAGGAATGATCCCTCCCAAATGTGCCCAAGGAATGTCTGTTGAGGTAATGGTGGGGGCTAAAACCCACCTGCCTCACTGCAATCCCAAATCCCACTGCCTGGGACAAGGACAAGCAGTCAGGGAGAGGCAGAATGTTTTCCCTGAAGGCATCAATGCAGCATCAGCTGTGGAACACCAAAGGATCTGCATTTATAACCCGTGAGGTCGGAATTAACTCAATGTCTTATGGAAACATCTGTGCCAACCTCCCTGGTTTAACACAGCAGTTAAAACACAGAACTCACCCTGGCCAGAAGGATAGATTATGCTTGTTAACTTGGCCTTTGGGATCTGTGAGATCAAGCACACAGCTTGGGCCTGGCTCTCCCACACGAAGAGCACATCAAGGTAGGGAGAGCGAGCTGTAATCTGGTGCTGAGTTAACCGGGTTTGAGTGGAGAGCAGAAATCCTCCCTTTCAATGTCTGTACTTCCAAGCAGAGACAACCAGCAGCCTGCCAAGCAGAGCCCGATGGGGACCAGGATGGGCCAGGCCTCTCTGTCTCCTGAAGCCTTTTCCTGATCAGAGCTATGAGGTTGTCAAAATGATTCCCAGGCAGATAGTCCTGCTGCAGAAATCCCCCAGGTAACCTGGCTCTGCATTCTCAGGCCCCCTGCTAGACAAGGGTCACACTCATAAAGGAGGTCTGGAGCCATTCCAAACACATTCCCTCTCTCCTGGGACCAGCTGAGGTCCCACAGCACTGGCCATAATGTGGCCAATCCTTCTTGGCTTAATGAGGATTTTGACATTACTGATAACATCAGACTGTGATCATAACACCACCAGGGCAGGGTCTCAGGGCTGGCCAAAGCAAGGTAGTGATGCTCACCCTGAGAAATGTATTTTTCAGAAAACATTGAGCATAAACCTTACACTGACTTCCATGGCACTAGACCAGCAGCACGTGCAGGAGGGAAAAGAGTCAAAGACTGAGTGTTAAAATCAGATGCTCTAACAGGATCCTCTTCACCCTCATAAAACGCAGCAAATCCATTTTTTTTTAGATTTCTACCTTTCTGTCAGTTGTGGTTGGAACTGCTCAATGTATTCAAAATCCATCAGTGTGAGGGGGAGAAATGGAAACAGATAAGGACACACAGGAGGCTGCATGATCACGTAAGTTGTATTTCCACAGTTAAATAAACCAGGAGACCGTGAGGGAGGAAAAACAGAAAGACCACAGGGGAACAGACTGGACAGAAACCATCTTATTAAATCAGGTTTGTTGTGAAGGGAGTAAGCTCAAGGCCTGTTGAAGTCTGAGACATATGCTATGGACTTATCTGAAATTGAGCCCGTGCAGCTGAAAGAGTAAATTTGAATGTTGTGGTTTGCCAGTCTAAAGAAATCACATTTCTCTGGCTTCAGATCCCAATGAACTTATATTGTTCACTGTCAAGTTATATAGAAAAAAAATACATCACAAGTCTGACAAAATTAGATAAGATTTTTAGGTCTCAATTAATGCTCAACTGAATTTCTTTCTGAAGTTTTATTGGCCAGATTTTTCACATCAAATAACCCATGACATGGAACTGAGGATTCAAAAGAAAAGGTAAAATAATTCCATGACTTAGTGTTATGCCAAGCACATCAGTACAGTAGCAAGGATCAGGAGGCAGACTTTCCCAACCCAGCCAAATCAAATCCTCTCCTTTTTCAGCTCTCAAATTGAAGCCAAACTCCTCTTTCACAAGAAAAAAGAAAAGTGCTGCTGCCACACACATAAATTAATGGTCACCCTCAGTCTGCTCCAGATTCCCCATGCTGAAGCCTTCAAGGAAATTACCAACTTTCCTTATCATGAGCACCTTCCTGCTCCAGAGGATGAAAAGAAGAAACAACTATTGGAAAGCATAAAACAAAACCAGAAGAAGTAGAATTATATCCTAAAACTAACAAATGCTCCCTTTCTTTTAATTGAGACATCTTTCTTCCCCCTGCAGCAAAAAAAAAAAAAAACAAACCCTCAAAACATTCAGATCAGAGGAAAAGCTGAAAAGAAAACAAAGGAAAAATCCCAAATTTTTAATCATGGATCCACAGATATCTCAGGAGAAATAGCATGAAATGTAACAATGGTTATTGCTATTACCTTCTTCCCCCCTTCTTCATGCTTCACTAAGCACATGTACACAGCTTGTTTTACCAAAAAAAAGGACAAAGCCCCCAAACAAACCAACAATAAAACATGCTGAGTTTCCAGGAGTTTTTATGTTACTGTTTCACTGTTTTTGACAGTGTTTTATATAAAAAGGGGCACGGTTTATAGAAAAGGCCTCTAAGGTTACCAGTATGACTCATCCTACTTGGTTAATAACTAATAATTATGATAACAGCAATAATAATAATAACCACAATAATAATAGCAATAATAATGATAAGACCAGCAATAATAATAATATTATTTCAACCTGTCTGTCTACAAATAATGAGGAAAGCCTACCAGCCTCCTCAAGAGAATAAACAAAGCAGGTTGCAAAGACACCAAACACATTTCCAGCACTTTCTTTTTTGACAAAGGATCAGTTTAGCAAACACATTTTAAAAATTATTCCACCAAAACAATGAATGATTGCCAATATCTGTGTCTATATAAATGCCCTATGACCAGATTTAACAAAAAGTAAACCCCCATTTTTTACTCCATGAAAAAAGGCTGCAATCTTTAGGACGACAAAAGTGACAGGAAATGGTGCGGGAGGTGATATGGGTGTTAATGGGGATCCTCATTCTAAAACAGCCAAAATTGAGCTGAAATGGTCTAAAGGCCCAGTAAAACAGGAGGAAAATGCCAGTGATGGACCAGTCAAACCCAGCAAAGTGACCTGTAAAGCACCACCAGGGCAGAAGGGGTTTGTGTTGGCTTTCCCAGAGAGGTGATGATAAACACTTCAAAGGTGTTACAACCTTTCCCAGGGTTACCTCCAGGACAGGGTCCCTTGTGTCTGTCCCTTTGGCCTGCTACACTGCTAATATCTGGACAACATACATGTATTTCCAAAACAAAGGCAGGTTCAGGACACTGCAAACTCAGATTTATTTGGAAAAAAATTATGCCCAAGTGCTTCAGCAGTTTAAACTGCATTTCTAGAGTTTTACTTGCAGTTAAAGAGCCTTTAAGCCTAATTAGAAATGCTGCGTGCCACCTCTGATGCCACCTGGCCCTCTACACAACTCACCTCTGTTTTATTACAGCTTATCCCTCTGCAAGGGAACCAAACCATCCTGCTTGGTTCCTAATCTCATTTTGATTTCTGATTTTGAAAAAATCAATCCAAGACAATTCTTTGGTTCAGCTGTGCTGTTGGGTCTATGTTCATACTCCTTCCCTGCAGAAAGAACATACCTTTGCTTTGGCTCTGTGAGCATTTTCATTTTCTAAGGCCTGGTATTTTTCTCCTCATGGCCATTCAGGCTTTTTAACAAAGAAACAACAAAGATATTTATATGTGTAGTAAGCACAGGAATAGATAACAATTTCTTCTTTTACACTATCAACAGAACCACCAGGGGTGCTCAGATCAGAAGGTTCCCTCACAGCATCCCTGCAACAAAAACATCAGAGCCCCAGCCCCATGCTATGCCCCGTTCAAGGCTTGAGTGAAGAACAGAGGAAGAGCCTGGGTCTCCACACTGACCTGAGGCTGTTTCAGACTGGAACCTGGGAGAAGGAGCCCAAACAGCCTTTCAAGGCAGTCCTGAGCCTGAAAAAGGCTGAGAAGGTCCAGGAAACAACATAGCAGAGAAAAATTACTTACACTGGAGAAGTATGGAGGAAACTTTCCAAATGAGCAGTGATGGTGATGAGAAACTAATGGAGTTTGGGACAATTCCGTCATGGTTGTGATGCCTTAAGTTTGAGCTTTCATGTTTTTCAGATTCTGTGCTGCCCAGGGGTGCAGCTCTGAGCTCACAGTCAGTGTCACTCAGCTCTCTGCACACAGCAGGGACACAAAACAAATCCTTGTTCTGCTGCACACCAAGGACAACTTTCAGCCCAACAGCACAAACAAGGGCGGCTGGAGGGAGAAACAAGAAGGATGGGACCTCATAACCTGGAGCTGGAATTGGACAATTTAACTCCAATATGAAAATGGACCAAAACTTATCGAAGTGTGAGACCTCGTGACTGTTTGTCCATTTTGTGACCATTTTGGGTCCACACCCTGGGTGTAGCCCTGGCCAGGCTCTTGTCCTGCCCAAGGTGTTCCCTAAAGGCCTTTCAATAAATCCCTACTTTATTATCCAGCTCTGTCTAGTCTCTACTCCAGGTCAGCCTTCCCAAGGCATCAGTGGTAAGAGATCCAAGTGCCTTCCCCCTGTGTGTTTCTGCCAAGAGATGCTTTCTGTCTCCTCATGAGGAAGGGGTGAGGATCCCACCACTAACACACCGAAAGTGCCCAAACCCCATTCTCATGTCCCCCTTGGAGCCATGGCCAGAGGGCAGTGCACAAACTGCCCAGCCTCAGTGCCACCACTTCCATGACACTCGTGTGTCTCCTGAAACTGAGACCTCTCACTGTCCCAAATTATCTTTCCGATCAGTCCAAGTCTCCACTCCTACCACAAAAATCTTGGCAGACTCCATCCTTTCCCCACCCATCTCCCAATAATTTCAAAGATGCCTTTTTTGTCTTCTTTCTGGTCAATGTGACCAAAACCCACCCGAAGCCCTGCAGATCCTCCACCCTTCCCTAATAGCTGTCTCCAGCCTTTGAAAGGTGGGGTTTGGACCAGAACAGAACTCAGGGGATTCATCTGCTTTCCAGCTGGACTTTGGTTAAAGCTTTTAGGCACAAACTCACAAAATTCCTTTCCTGATGCACACTGCATCCTGCTCATGTCCCACATTCCATTTTAGGGCTCCAGGGATGCACAGACCTTGCTCCCAGTTTCCCTTTAGGTACCAACATCTGCCACAATAACATTTTCATTCATAGTTCCAACTTCCTCTTTCTCAGGTTTTATTCATACTTTAAGTTAAAAGGAGGCATTTGGTGTTACCTTGACAAACTCATTTGTTTTAAGGTTTGGATTCAATTTTTGGGAGCTTCCCCTTTTTAACTTTGGACAAGGCCTTTGCTATGATATCACTGGATCACAAAATTATTTAGTGTAGAAAAGACCTCTTGGGTCATCAAGGCCAACAATTAACATAACACTGCCAAATTGAGATTTTACTTCCTTTAAGGAAATAGCCACTCTTAGCCAGTTTCCCAGGGATGCTCCTCTTTATTCCTCTTTTATTCATATTTTCTTTAAAGATCATTGGCAATAAATATACGACCAAAA
The DNA here is from genome assembly GCA_910950805.1 of Acrocephalus scirpaceus scirpaceus. Lineage (NCBI taxonomy): Eukaryota > Metazoa > Chordata > Aves > Passeriformes > Sylviidae > Acrocephalus > Acrocephalus scirpaceus. The sequence goes on from OU383781.1 coordinate 31,500,640, forward strand.
ATGCTGTGCAAGGATTACTAACACAGGTAAAGAATGAGGCTGGGGAGAAGGAATGCTCAGTTTTTAGCTGTTTGACACTGCAGGGCTGCAGTTAGAATTTGTCCATCAAAAATAGATGGTGTTGTGCCTGTGGGCTGCAATTCTCAGCCAAACTGAGTAAAGAAAGTGATTTTACTTTTGAGTCAAGATTTTCATACATTTTTTTTCACTTCTTTAGTAAGAAGGAGCAGCCTTGTAAAGCAGTAGATCTTTTATAATTTCTTTTGTTCAAAAGAGACAAGAAAGATCAGGAAGGCCCCCGGACTTCAGCCTACATATCCACAGCTGTTGGCAAGTAGTGATATTGATGACAAAAAAAAAAGGAAAACAATCTCCTCACAGCAACTTCCCCAATAACAAGCAACAACACCAAAGCATTATTTTTACCATACTCATCAATTTTCTGCTTCTTCACTTGTGCACTGTGAAAAGAACCTCCAAACATCTAAGTAAAGGATGAAGTAGGAAAAAGATTTGATGGTGAAAGGCATCTCAGAATTTCGGCACTGCTGGGACAGCGTAAAAAAAATAAAAGGCTCAGATTGCAGATGACATGGCTGGGTTTGAATAATTCATTCTCTTGCCATGTGCTCTCTTAAGTCGATGTCAGACTCACAAAAATGTGAACAAACTGGAGTAGCAGCTCACTGTGCTGCTCGAGCACCAGTGTCACTGCATAGTGAGTAATAGACATAGACCTGATGTCATTGGCTTGACTGTTAAGGTTAGAGGTTACACCCCTGGAAAACTCAAATTTCTATCTAGATAATATCTAATATTAAACCTAGGAATGCTGAAGCCCTCCTTCTGCAAATATTCAGAACATGCTGTTGCCCTGAGTTCAATTTCTCCACTTGCCAACAGCTTTTCTACAGTTTTTCTCAGAGTTGGAAAAGATATCTAATTATTATACCCACATTCCTAAATTTTGACACCTTCAAAACACACAATGCTTGGAGTGATTATTCTTCTTCTAAAAATAAGGTAATTCAAAGTATTTCAAAAGAGTTATACCCTCAAAATTATCAGTCAAATATCACTGGAAAGATCCACTGCATTACTCTTATCTTAATTGTAATCTTAAATGCCTTGGACAGCTTTCCCCCCCAAAAAATTAGGAAAACTGGTTTGGGGTTTGAAAAGGTTGCCAATAGCACAAAATAAGAGGTGGGAACAAATGGCCCAGGAAGCATCCCAGGATGCGTGTTTAGGTTTGTAACATGCAACCCATTCCCAAAATAACCCAGAAAGGGGATGGGAAGATGAGATGGCAAATTTTGCATCAAAACAGAATTTGAGTTTACACACACTTGGAACTGAACCACACAAAATCCTTCTAAGTTTCTACTCAAACCTTCAAAGATGTCAGAAATGGGGACAATTATGGGATAGCTGTGACAGGCTGCCAGTGGCATTGGCATGATGGAAGGGGAGGGGAGCCACCATTGGGTGGAAGAGGATTCATCCATTTTTCTCAGAAAATCTTTTAGCTTTCCCCCATGACAGACATTCCTGAGGCCCAAAAATCCATCCCTAACCAGCTGCAGGAACACTTGGCTGGATGACTTGAAGAAAAATAAGCAAGATCTCTGAAAAATAGTTTGCATTTTCTAAGGGAGAACAGCCTTAATGACCTCCAGCCCAGCAAGACTGAAAAAATTACTTCTTTTCAAATCAAATGACAGCACTCACCTCCAAATAGATGCTCTTTTTCAGCTTTAATAATCTGTTTGAAGGAAAACTCAAAAAAGCACTTTCACTGAATGCATCTCTCAATGGGGAGAATGATTCACTTCATAACATGATAAAGATAAAAACCCATGGAGCTAAAAAACAATTCCTGGCTGCTCTGCCATTGCTCAGGTGCCAGATGCTGTCCTTGTTTTTAAGTTGCAGTGGGGTTGATTTGCCACTGTGAAAGCTGGCCCAAAGAATGGGCCCTGAGATCCAGCAGCGTTTGTCATGAGCTTTCAGATTTAGGTTCTGAGCTAACACTGAATTGACAAAGCTCAAAATACCTTGAAAGACTGAAAGAAATTATTGTTTTATTATTCATAGAATCCTGGACTGGTTTGGGCTGGAAAGGACTTTAAAGCCTGTCTCATTCCATCTCCTGCCATGGGCAGGGACACCTTCCACTGTCCCAGGCTGCTCCAAGCCCAGTCCAACATGGCCTTGGACACTGCCAGGGATCCCCAGGGGCAGCCACAACTTTTCTTATTCTACTCTTACAATGAATTCAAAGCAAAATTTTCCCTCAAACTAAGGCTCCCCACTACATTTCTGGGACACAGAATATTTGCTGCCAGAATAAAACTCATGTGTACTCCTGGCTTTATTTTGCAGTTTTACATTCCACAGCCTTTATTAAAATAATGACCATCCTAAAAGGAAAGACCATCTGCTAACAAGCCACACTGAGATTTGTCCCTTTAAGGAACAGATGTGTAGAGAGCAGGAACATTCTTGATCTGCATCCATGGAGGCTGCACTGCACTCCTTAACACGAACACATTTACCATAACATATATATAATATAATCTCTGTGTAAAATCCTTGGGATTAGCCAGCAGCTTTCACAGAATCACATCAAGGTTGGGAGAGACCTTCAAGGTGATCAAGTCCAACCATCATCACCCCTAAACCATGTCCTCAAGTACCACCTCCAGATACCTTCTGAACACTTCCAGAGATAGTGACACCACCACTGAACTGGGAAATTCATTCCAATGCCTGACTTGTTTTTCAGGGAATTTTTTTTCCTAGTATCCAATCTTGGCAGCCTCCACATCATCTCTTCTTCAGAAAGGAAGAAGGATTTAATGCATCCAAAGCAAGCTAAGCTCTGTGATCTACTCCCCCTGAAGACAACCCTTCTTCCTGCCCTTTTCCCTGAAGACTGTGATTTATAAGAAAATAAACCAAGTATTTCTTATATACCAGGAAAAACATTCTTCCAGCTTGAAATCATGGCATTACATTAGCATTTATATATTGTAGTACCTATTTTTTTTTAAATTTTAACCATGCCACGCTCACAGTCAGTTCTGCAAAAATCCTGCTGCCGTCCCTATCACTAAAAATTCCTTGTGTTCAAACTTTCTGATGCCAAGCCCTTCCAGGCTAAAAGACAATAGGAGATAGAACCACTCTTCAGTGCTGGTCACAGTATAAGATGCTATAATTATTCAGATTTATATCAGCATATTTAAAAATACATAAATACAAATCATTACTGCTATAAAACAAAAAGGTGGCCCTTATTTGTACCTTTACCAAATGCCTAAACTTTATCAATATTAATAGAACATGACCAATTTCTTTTCATTTATACTAAACTAACACAAAGGGAACACAGAGCTAAAACCCCAACTTGTATAAACATAAATAATGCAAATACCAGTATTAACCCAGTTAGATCCTGCTTTAAGCAGGCAGATTTAACACTGGACACCCACCCTAGGAAACATCTTAAAGAGTACAAGAAACACACTTCAACCCAGCATCCCAAAACCTGATGCCCCAACACAGTATTTTGTTCCAAGGCAAGACTATTTAATGCTTAGAATGCTTCGCTGAGAAAGGAGCAGGAGGAGGATAAAGCTGCACACTTGTAAATCTGGGAAACACTGGATAATGACATTTTCATGTGAGCCTTTCCCTCAGACAGGCCTTTACATAAACCCTCTGCAGTTTATCTGAGTCTTTCCAACTCAGAGGCATAATTTGGCCATTTGGAAGCAAACCCAAATAATCAGCAGACCAAGAAAATCTTATGATATGAACATAAATGCACACAGAGCAGGGCAAGGTTCTTCCCTCAGAGGGTTCAGGGAATGGGCACAGCCCCGAGGCTCCAGGAGCACTTGGACATCACTCCCAGGGATGCACAGGGTGGGATTGTTGGGGTGCCTGGGCAGGAACAGGTGCTGGTCTGGATGATCCTTGTTGATTCCTCCCAGCTCAGGATATTCTGGGATTCTGTGATTCTAGAAACAATACTGGTGCTGGTTTGGGTCATGTCTGCCCTCAGCCGCTCACATTCCTCAGGTATGTTTACGTTAAACTATAAATCAGTGCCCTCTCTTGAAGTAAGGACGTCACAAAGTAATAAAGCTTCCTAATAAATCAATACCTCATTGCACATATCAAAATTTACTGCTCCTGCTTTCTAGACTGGGATGACTGAGGAAAATAAAGATTTCTCTGCAGCTGAAACATGTCCCACTACAAACGAAATTAAGAGCTACAGTTTAAGTTCATTATACAGCATTTCACTTGCAAAATTCTGCCTGCCCTTCCTTTCTTCAATTAATTCTGGATTACATGCTAATCAGAAGTGTTAACACCCTTTTGTTCAGAAAATCAGGAGGCACTGAACGAACATTCCAATGTATTTCATTCCTTCTTCAGCAATTATCATGTAATAATTAACTTCAAGAAGCAGTTATGTGTCTCATTACAAATCATTCAGACACCAGATTGCCACGCTCCTATTTCTGTGCATTTCTTTCCCTTTCTTCATTGCAATTTTGCCACATAATCCACTGGCCAAGAAATTTATTATGACATTTTCCTTTACTTCTCTATAAAAATGCATAACAGTAGACTGACTTCTTCATTTTTTTTCTTACTTTTTAGGATCCTCTACCTTCAGAGAAAGCCTGGTGGTGAATGAAAAAGTAGCCGAAGAGAATGGAATCTAAGAATCACCAGAGGTTTGCCAAAATGTACACAGGAACAGAATAAAAAACAGGAGAACTGCAGAGGTATAAGGAACCTTCAGGTATTTATTTCTTGCTCTTTAAAAGAAGGTTAAGTTATATCCAAAAAAAATCACTAACCCACAAATATTTGTCCAGCACGCTGTTTGAAAACACTGATAGCAGAGGTCCCAGAGCCATGATCCTTCATTTCCATGCTTAGCTCTGCCAACACCCAGAACCCTTAACTCCTCCACCTGCTATTTCTTTCTTTGCCAAAACAACAGAGCTCTGCCTTCCAGCTTTGCATCTCTAATTTCTCCTCTTTTTGCTCTCTTTAGTACACACAATTCTTCCAGATTTTCTAGATTTCTCAAGAGTCCTGGCTGACATTTGGCTCTGGCAGCTGCTGGACCATTGGCTTGCATGACTTTTCATTCACTGTATCTCCAAAGGTTGTTGTCTCAAACTGAGGCCTGGCAGCCACTCCCCAAACACATTTCCATGGATTGTGTTTGCCAGACTTCACTACCCTGCCCAGATCCCTCTTTCATTCCAGCCTCTTTATTTCAGGCTACTGTTAACTGGGGAAAATCCTCAAAACACTTCCATCTCTTCCTTCCTCAAGGCTCAGTGTTCAGAAAAAGCAGATTCCACTAGGAATGGCATTGATTAAAAAGCAGAATAGAACTGGATCAGAAAAAGACAACCTTCCCTCCATCTGGGTTGTGCATCAGCTGTGAGCTTGTGGGAACTGCTCTGAACACCTTCCAAAAGCTGCAGGTTTGGAGGAGAGCTGAGAGCAGTTTCCATGCTCCAGTGGTTTTCCATTCCATGCTTCCTTGCCACCAGTCAAGATCCACTCTGTCCTCTCCAGTCTCTCATTACATTGTAAGAGTGTGGGAGGAGAAAAAACTTTTCTGTCAATTATAAAGCTTCGGTGGTTGAAAACTCCTGAATTTATGAACATTAAAAAATTCTGGGGATACTGGAAACAAGCCGAGGAATAAAATAAGCAATGCTTAGTAGGGAAGATAAAATAAATAATGCCATCTGCCAGCCTGAAATGCTCACACTTCTTTAATGTCATTCGTCACAAATATTAGACATGACAAAGAATTCAGGCCATCTTTAGAAGCTCAAAACCCAGAAATGGGTGAGGAGGGGGAAAGCCCCAGCTACAGAATATTAGGTTTCTAAGAATTATTCAGATCAGCAGGGTTAGGTCAAAGTTATTTTTTTTTAATCTTAGGAACTACCAGAAGAAAACCCCAAACCGGGAGAGGACTCAGAATGTCCCTAAGGGCTCCAGAAAGGATTATCTTAAAAATCAGAGGAAGGAGGACTCAAGGAATTAGAGATCAGTAAGCTTAACTTTGCTCCCAAGAAAGACATCAGAACACATTATTAATCAATTTAGAGATACCTAGGGGATAATAAATGGGCAGCAAACAGCCAGTGTGAATTTGTCAAGTGCAAATCATGTCGAGCCAACCTCATTTCCATCTCTGAGAGAGTAACCAGGGCATTAATATAAAAGGACTTCTCTAAGGCCTCCACCAGTTTTCTCTAGGAAATGTGAGCTAAGTTCTTCAATTAGGTAAAAAGGCACAAGAGTCTTTTTAAAAATGTTCTCTTTCAACCTGAAGGATGTTTCAAGTACAGTTCTGAAGAGATGCGTCCTGTGTTTTCTAATATCTCCACTAATGATTTAGAGAATGAATTCTAGAGGAGATTTATAAAAATATGCAGACAACGGTGATGAAAAGGGTAAAAATAGCTCTGAAAAACAAGATCAAAATTTGAAGTTATCTTGGGAAACTGGAAGAGAAATTCAAAACTCTGATCACACAAGCCAGGAGAGGTTACTGAGGGTGGAGTTCAGAACTTTCAGTGCTCAGAGGCCAGCACAGCCCCAGCACGAGGCACCTGGGGAGTTCACAAATCCCTTCCATCAGAGCAAATTTAGTCAAACATCTGTCAGTGTCTGTGTTCCTGCCTCGGGACAGGGAGGCCAACCATGCTGAACTTCTCAGGAGCCTTCCAGCCCGAACTCAGGTAACTCCCCACAGCACAGGAGGACCTGCTTCCAAGGAAGAGAACACACCAGGGAAATATCTTCAGGGACTCAGAAGAAGCTAGCTAAGCCCCAGCTTGCCAAGCACAACGACTCTTGAACCAATACCCAAAGGAAAAACATAGGGAAAAGGGATCAGCAGCACCACTGGAAATGCCTGTCTTGATTAAAACTTTTACTCTCTAACTTCCAACAACAGAAATGTTATAATATATATAATAGTATATAGGGCAATGTAAATGTACTGAACACATTGTAGAAGTAGCTACAAGCTTTTTTGTTGTTGTTTTTGTTCTGTAACTGTGCTAGAAACACAAGTCCTAGAGAAGATGTGAAGTTCCTGTTAGTTAGAATGTGTTCAAGGCTTGAGGTCATTTTAACCAGCTGCCAGAACTCACTCGCCTTGCTGCTGGTCCAACAGAGCATTTCTTTACTTCCTTTTTCTGAGAAAAAGATAGAAGACAACAATCAATGACATTCTCACAGTGCACTGGGTGGCTTTTAATAATAATAATGATAATATCTCAAAATAAAGGTTGAAACCGCTGCATTTTGATAATTCACAACACCTTGAGGAGTTCATCTATCAAAAAAACCCAAACAAACAAACAAAATCTCAGTACTTCATTAACCAGCTCTTTCCTCAGCCCCAACACGTTTGGGTTGATTTCTAAGCCCTTATTAGCACCCACATGCAGTCTGCCTGAGTGCTATTCTTATCTTCAGATGCAAGCACACATCTTGTGCAATTTGATTTGGCCCAGAACAGGAGCTTTAAACGTCTGTACTTTTTACTTATGGGTGTTTACAGGGAGCTCCTTTCCTTCCCAAATGCAGGGCATAATATCAGTTTGGTTACATGCAAACGGAGTCACTCTTTCTGAGGGCTGCTTTCCTAATTTCCACATTAATCTTTGCTTTTTAAAATGCTGAAGAATTGTAGCTGCAGCATGAATTCCTTTTAGAGCCATCTAATATATCAGAGTAAATATTAAACATAAAGTAAAAGTAGAAAAGTCAAGGGTCTGGGGGTCTCAGTTATTTTTGTCCCTGACGTCCTTAGCTTAAGGCCATTCCTCCTTGTCCTGTCACTCCATGGCCTTGTCCCAAGTCCCTCTCCCTGTCACTCTTGCAGCCCCTTTAGACACTGCAAAGGACTTAAGGCTGTCCCTGGAGACTTTCCTTATTCAGACCAGACAACCCCAGTTAAGAGAAATTTCCATTTTATTCTCATTCCCAATTCAACTCTGCAATGTTTAAACAGACAGATTTGTATCAACCTCTTTGCTCTTCCTTTCCAAAGAGGTGAGGATCTCCTCCTAATTCCAGGAAGAAATTGTCTGTATAACATAAGCACTGACCCAGTTTGGTTTCCAGCATAATGATTAACAAAATACCTCCGTTCAAATTCCCCTGGCTCCAAACCCCTGGGGTTTGGCTTCCCCCAATCCTCAGAGATCCCAGGAACCAAGAGGTTTCCTTACAACCCAGCAATAACTCTGGAAACAGTTCAGTGAGAGCCATGCTGGACTCAGGGAACTGCTCCAAGCAAACAGGCAGGAAAAGAGGGAAATGTGGGAAACACAAAGAAAATTGCCTCCTGGAAGGAAAATTTCAGATGGAAGAGATGGATCAGCTTCTAGACCAGCTCACACATTCCAAAAACACTTTGCCCTATTGTGTTTTGTCAAGAAATGAAATAACTGTGCCTTTACACAACAGCCTTTCTAGGCAAAGAGGAACTGGTGAATTAAACCAGGGAATGCTAAAACAAAATATTTCAGTCACCCAACATGATACCGGGGCAGAAAAATTAACATTTCAATGAAAAATGGATCTGTTTCTACACTGGTGGCAGGATTAATACAGTTATTTTGACATGTACAAAATAGGTCTTTTTTCAACATTAAAAAAATTGTTGAACTTTTCACTAAAAAATTAAACAGAAGCCACTGCAAACAGTTTCTCTCTGCACTGATCACAAATCTTCCAGTGCAGGGATTTCTCAAGTAAAGCAGGTATCTGTCACAGCAGAAAAAAAGAAAGAGTTTCCATTCCCCAGCTGTGCCTTGCCCATCAACATATTTTTACATTTTATTAGTTTTAGGCTACTTTAAAAATATTCCATCCACAAAATGAGAATTCCATACATGGAATTAGCAAAACATAATAGGATTTCAAGAGAAAAAGAACAAAAGTACCAGTTAAAAGATTAATAAATAAATAAAAATTAATATGCTCCATTTAGCTTTCCAGAGCATGTCCCACTCTGTTTAATCCCAGAATAATCACTGAGGTTGGAAGAGACCTTCAACATCATTGAGTCCTACTACCAACCCATAACCACTCCTAAACCATGTCCCCAAATGCCACCTCTTCAAGGGAAGACCACAGTCCTGCCTGGAAGAATGGGCCCCTTTTTGTCAAATGTCTTTGTGAGCACATCATGCTACAGGATCAGCCATGAACAGGCAACAGAAAAGAGATTTTTAGGGCCTTCTTTGTTTGAAATAAAGTTGGATCTATATGCAGAGCTCCCAGGGCCTTGCTCTGAGCACTATTTCAAATCATGTCACTCAGGCACCACGGAAGAGATTGCCACTAACAGGCAGAACTTTCCTGATTAACTCATCATTATTTCTTTGCCAGGTCCTGTCATCATTTCTCATTAAAAATCATTTCATTGCACAGCTGTCCTATTGACTTATAAAGTATTAATGGACGTCAAAACCTGGCACAGTGTGGCTCTTGCAGGCAAAAATACAACTGCTGGAACTCAATCATTAATTTCCACCTCTTTCAGGAGGCTGTGTGTTACCTGTCAAAGAGATACTGCTGGAAACTGCACTGTGACCATTAGAGACAGGGAGTGACAGTGACACCAATCACCTCAGGTTAGCAAACATCACACACATGGCACGAGGAACGGCTTCAGTAGAGATTCTGGGCTAAGAAGGAACTGATGGGGAAATGCCAGAGGGGACATCCTGGTGACAGAAGAAGTGCTGGTGCTTGGGCCAGCCCCCAGCATCAATCCAGGCTGGGGCTGAGCAGCTGGAGCAGCCCTGGGAGAAGGACCTGGGAGTGCTGGGGGTGAGAGCTGGGACCCAGAACCCCGCCGTGCCCGGGGCCTTGCCCCAGCGTGGGCAGCAGGGGACGGGGGGATTCTGTCCCTGTGCCCCTGTGCTCAGCTGAGACCCCACCTGCAGAGCTGCCCCAGCCCTGGGGCCCAGCACAGGAGGGACCTGGAGCTGCTGGACAGAGCCCAGGAGAGGCACCAGGATGATGCCAGGGATGGAGCAGCTCTGTTGGGAGGAAAGGCTGGGAGAGCTGGGATTGTTCAGCCTGGAGAGGAGAAGCTTTGGGGTGACCCAGCTGTGGCCTTCCAGGGCATGAAGGGGCTCCAAGAGAGCTGGAGATGGACTTGGGACAACAGCCTGGAGTAGCAGGACAAGGAAGAATAGCTTCCCAGTGCGAGAGAGCAGGGCTGGATGGGATCTTGGGCAGGAAATGTTTCCTGGGAGGGTGGGCAGGCCCTGGCACAGGGTGCCCAGAGCAGCTGGGGCTGCCCCTGGATCCCTGGCAGTGCCCAAGGCCAGGTTGGACTTTGGGGCTTGGAGCAACCTGAAACAGTGGGAGGTGTCCCTGCCCATGGCAGGATGGAATGAGCTTCAAGGTCCCTTCAAACCCAAATAACTCTGGGATTCTACAACAGAAATGAGTCTGTGTCTTACACTGGTAAAAGGTTTGAGAAGCACTTTCAGTACAAGCCAGGAAACAGCCACAACTTTTCACTGATGAAGATGATTTGAGTTCTAAGTTACACTATATAAATTCAGATAATTTTACATTAGCAGTAAAGAAAGATTCTGCAACAAAATGGTGCTCTTGCAGCATGGGTGCAGATATTCTCAACTGATAATGTTATAGAGCTTTCACTGAATGTCCAAGTTTAAATACAGCAGCTATTCTGTCCCAGAAAATAAATTCCCCGTTAGTGTTCTTTAAGATAATGTTTCATTATTTGACCAGACCCTTCTTCTGTTTGTTTAATTGCTATGCAATTTAAAATGCATTAGTAGTATTTAAAATATTAGTATTAACCATATTTAAAATATTAGTATTAACCATATCAATTTTCAGCTAGGAAAGTTACCTTGCAGTGCAGGCTCCTTGGACAGTTTTAAATCCCACCATCAAATCCCATCTGGAGACCAAACCTGAGCAGAACGTTGTATTGCAACCAAAGCAAAATGAACAGGCACAGCAGGAAGTTCTGAATGATTTAAATAACCCTATCCCAAAGCAGCCAGCTAAACAGGAGGGATCAGAGCATTTCCCTTCAGCTCCAGAAAGCATCTCATGGTCTCCTGGCTCTGGAGAGGGAAACCCAACCCGTGGGTGAGTGGCTTTGCAGTTTAAGCAGCAATCAAAGTCAATTTGCTGCAGGTGGAGCTGCAGGAAGGTGTGAATGCAAAGAACACCCGAGCAGGCCATCTCCTCCCTTATGTCTGTATCAGATTTGTGTCCTGTGCAGGCTGGCCGAGGTCCCAGCCAACAGCACGCCATGGGGACAGTGCCAGGACATGACAGCATCAGCAACTCACCAGCTGTGGCCCTGTTGGACAAAAAGGGACAGGGCACACTCAGCCAAAAATGCAGCAGAGCACAAGGGAACAACTGCTGCTCAGGGATTTTCAATTGTTCCCACAAGCTGGGAGAGAAGCTCAGTCACTGTCATCCCTGTCACCCTTCCCCGCACTGCCAGGGCCCCACAGCAGCCTCCAACTCAGTGGCTTTCGTTGACCCCATGGTTGTCACCCTCCCCCAAACAGCCAGAGCCCTTTGTGCCACACAGGCCTGAGGGCACTGAGCCCCAGCCACTGATGGAAAAGGACAAGGCCACACGGCCTCATTGTTTAATTCATTTTAGCCTCCATCAGAGGCCCTCAGCCTCTGCCCCAGGTGACCCCGGCAAAGTCCAAGACAAGAAACAAAACCATGAGGGAGGGAGCCTCCAGAAAGCTGGGACCCAGGTACAGAAACAAGGATGGGTAGTCCTCAGTTCAACCTCTGGATTCCTCAGCAGACCTTCTGGGACAGTCCCCCAGCAAGGCAGCACAAACCAAACTCATCCCCTCTGGAAACAGAACAAAGCTGGGGCCAGCGAGCTCTGGAGAGGCCAGGTACCAGCAGGGGTGTATTTAAGATTTTGCGTGGGTTTTCTTATCTTTTTTTCTTCTGTTAGAGCTGGGATTAAATGCTCAAAAATGCAGTTTGTGTTCAGACTCAGATGTTTATTAATTTTTCTCTATAGTCTAGTCTCTCAAGTTGTGAGTTCTAGTTAACAAAGTGAAAAATGGCCCTGCCTCTAAGTCTTTCCAAGGTCTTTTAAGCAGAAACTGTCCAATCATGAAATGAAACCTAGATTATTTTTACTTTTAACCCAATAACCAACCACCCATGGCCTGCAATGCGGATTTTTCCATCCAATTACAAAATACCACCCAGAGCCATGAAGGAGAAGTTGAAAAAGAAGGACTGGCCTCCACCCTAAAACCTCCATCTTGCTTTATATCTATTATTGTATTTTAAAACCTTAAACTCTAAGTTTTCCACCCTGTGGAAAACACACTTCGATTACACACTACACACCCATGATCCCAGTTTTGTCATTCAATTTTGGAAGCCTTTTCCAAGGCCTCAGGTCAATGCAGTGTTTGCTTGGGGGTCAGTGCCTGTCAGCACAGAGAGTCTGAAATTCTCAGTGACCAGGGTTCCAACAATTTTGTAGACAGAAAATCAGACATTTTTGGAGAACAATGATGAAAAACCCCCACATTTTATCATCTAACCTTCTTCCTCCAGTCTTTGTACCAGTGCTGACTTCCATCAAAAAGTATGGGGAACTACAGACTCCATGGGACTGTTCACTTCTACCTGAAAATCCATATAATTCCTGTTCCCTTCTCCCAAATCTGACAGTTTGCTGGCAGGGTAAGAAGGGAAGCTATCCCTGTCTGAAAAAATACTTTCCAAAGAGGCAAGAGGCAACATAAAAACGGATACAATTTTGTAAAGCCTCACATTCAATTTACTCTGAAGCAAATTTTAAGCAAATAAATCTCTTTCCATAAATTACTACTGTGTGCTACTGGACACAGCTGTCGTTGGGGGCTTTTGGCAGACTCCTCATGAAACAAATACAAAAATTTATTTGGCAGCTCCAAGTTAAAAGAATAGTAAGTTTTCTTTTGATTATGTGCTTCGAAGTGACATTCACACACTGTCCCCATCGTGGGCATCTGGCATGCCAGGAAAAGCAGCCTGATGCATGCTGGCAGCCAAAAGCCTTTGCTTATGCCCATTCCAGCACTCGTGTGTGGGGACTTTGAGGGCAGGGGGGGTTGGGTTCTCTTTGTTTCATTTTTATTTTGTTTTATGAAATAAGCAGGAGGATTTGCTTCCTGTGGAGGAACTTGTTAGCAGAAAGCCACTCATAACATTCCAGGTATTTTGCTGTCATTCCAGTTCCACCCATCAACCAACACACAGAGATTTTCAGATATGCACAACAGAAAACAGACTCACCTATCTGATCCATCAGTCAAGGTTTGGGGCTATGAAAGCCCTAAAATTCAGCAGCAGGTCCCCTCAAGGTGGGCTGAAGACACAAAATTCTGAAATAATGAACAACATTATTTATGTTGTTCACCCTTTATTATATCCTCTCCCTCTGGAAATATTTTTACTGAGAAAAATGATTTATACTCCATATAAATCTGAAATTCTAGCACTAGACTTCATCTTGGAAAATTTAGATTACAGAAATTGTTTTAGGAGCAGAGTTCTGAGGGAAATTTCTTAGTCAAATGTAATAAAGCTGGGAAGTTTCCCCCAGTTGTCTTTAATAACCCTTCCTGTAAGTCCCCTGTCACTCAGCATCACATTATTGCATCATATTCTGACATCACCATGCCCCTGTCAGACTGTCAGGATGATGCAACAGAGTTTATTTGTGGCTCCACTTTTGGACAAAAAGGATATTTTAATCTCTTTATCTCCCCATTAACTGATGGTAACAGATGCCCTGAGTCAGATCAACACAGGCAGTGCTCCATCCCTCAGGCGTCCTATACAAATTCATGAAATAATAAGAAAAATTAAGGCTTTGAGACTTTAAAAACCAGAAACCAAACCTTATAAGAGTGCTGGGAGATAAATATCATCACTATACATAGCAGTAATTATGATGCAGCCCCGGTTTTTAAATTTTATTGTGATTCCTGCAATTAGCTTGATACAGCTATTGACATAAATCATGTAATAGCTTCATCACAGTCAAAAATCCATTACCCACTGGGCCACATTATGAAGGCTATGACAGGATTTTCAAATGCTTGCTTTGTTTATTTTTCTCCCCCAGCTGACAGTTTGTGTCACTACTGTCACCCCTCACTCCTCCAATTGCAACCACAAGCAGTCAATTCCCACATGATACCCATTAGCACACTCTTCCCTCAATAAATCCTTACATTTGGTGTCCTTCCTGCAGTTTTTATTGCATGGCCTTTTCACTAATCCAGGACTTAATAACAGGAGCTGGCAGCTATTTTGCAGCTTTCTGGGCAAGAGCATAACTTTTCTCTTGTACTCACTTTACCTGTTCCTTAAAATTATATTGATGCTATTTTGCAAATGCACAAGAAGTGAATTGTCACTCCTTTTGTTACACATTTTTTCCAAGTCTACACCCCCACTAATAACTGGTTTTCCAGTAAAACAGTATGACATCAATTAGGCAGGATCCTAAAAATATTTGCCAAAAGAAGTCCTTTCCACTAGAAAGCAAAGAAATAACAGGATCTGCTCATTTTTAAGGGTCCTCTTCACTTTTAATCTTTTGCTTTTTCTTCGGACACTGAAAATAAGTAGGAATTGTGAATTGCTCAGTGAGATATCAAGAATCAGATCCTAGAATTGCACAGGTGCCTGGGACAGCCTGTCCCACTAAATCATGAGTTCCCATTCAGCAGCAGCTCCTTGCAATATTGAGCTACGGTCACTGATGGCAACCAAAAATCTCAGTCTCCTGCAGCCTTCCTCATCGACATCGGAGCCAAGGAACCTCACAGGGTCAATTGCTGAGATAGATGAGGGAAACAAGAACATGCTGCTGTCCAATCTGAGCCTCCCCTGGCACAGCCTGAGGCCCTTTCCCCTTGGCCTGTCCCTGTGTCCCTGGCAGCAGAGCCCGACCCCCCCTGGCTGTCCCCTCCTGGCAGGGACTTGTGCAGAGCCACAAGGTCCCCCCTGAGCCTTCTTTTCTCCAGCCTAAACAATCGACACTTCCCATCCATTTCTTCCTCTCAGTCTCAAATTTCTGGGCACCATTATTTTGTTTCCCTTCTCAACACACTATCTTAAATCCAAAAATCCTCTGACTCATTGTCAGTGTGGCAAAACGTGTAAAGGTGACAGTATGGGGACAGTGAAAAGGACAGTGACACTTCCCAGCAGGTTATGTACACAGGCTTCTCCTGGGAACAGGGAGAGGCAGAAGGAGGGACCCCCATGACCAGCAGTCATGAACTTGCTAAGTGACCAGAGAAGCACAAAAGTGACCAGTGAACTGTTCCTAAGAGGGGGTGAGATGAAAAAGAGATGTCCTACTAGAAAACATCACTGTTTAGGACAACAAAAACCAGGGCAAAATGTTATTTTTTCCCCTCTTTTTCTTCTTCCCAGGTTTTACAACCAAGAGCATCAGATCCATCTGCAGCTGAGTGCCCTACACCTGCAGCAATGGAAGACCCTGTAACCTGCTTTAGCTGTGCTGAAATGTGTGACCCCCTGTGTTGCTACAGCAGCTGTTGTGTCCATTGTGCTTTGTGCTCCTGCATTTCAACAGTCTTCCTAGCTTTAAAGGACTCAATCACAGGTAATTTTGGCACATGGAATCAGACTCACAGAAGGGTTTGGGCTGGAAGGGAACTTACAGCCCATCCAGTGTCACCTCTGCCATGGGCAGGGACACCTTCCACTGTCCCAGGCTGCTCCAAGCCCCAAAGTCCAGCCTGGCCTTGGACACTGCCAGGGATCCAGGGGCAGCCCCAGCTGCTCTGGGCACCCTGTGCCAGGGCCTGCCCACCCTCCCAGGGAGGAATTTCTTCCTAAAAAATAACAAACGTTGCCTTAATACTCAAGGAGGGATCTTCTTCAACAGATAACATAGGGGAACATATTTCGATGTGTAAGAGGAGCTCCCCTGCCCTGTGCGAGGCCTGTCAGAATAAATGCAGCTGCAATCAATTTTGAATTACAGAAATACTTCCGTGTATTACACTTCGTAAGCATTGTGTTCCCTCCAGGAGAACATGAAAACATTTGTTTTCTCAAGAAATTTTTTTTGCACTGCTGATTTGATGGTGCTCAAAAATATCCCAAACACATCATATAACCCTTGTGGGACAGGAACAAATTTTAATGACTTTTTCCTTGTGAAGAGAACTTTCAAAAGCAGTCTCTGAAATGGATCAAAATACCTAATGTTGGAAAAAGGATCGAGAGACTTGACTGCTTCTTTCCCTCAGGATCTCGAGGCCCCTTCTCTCCAAGATGTTTGTAACATAAAGTGAGCAGGTACTGAACAGTGTGCCAACAATTCCCACTGAGAAGCTCTTCCTTTGCATCACACAGGACCTCTGCCACATCTTGGGGCAACAGAGAAAACCCATCCTGCTGCTGGCACCACCAGAGGAGCAGGAGAGGAGCACTTGTAGGCACTGCAGCACCTGAAATATTTGAGTTTTGTGATTGAGAAGGTGCCCTTGGGGCTGCATCTCTCTTCGTGCAGTCTCTGCCCCTGGGGCAGTGGCAGAGGAGTCCTGTGTGCCAAGAACCAACATACCACGATTTCAAACATGAGGCTAATGAGTCTTTTCCACAAACAACCAATATTTGCTGCTCGTGCTGCAAATACTGCTTTGACTTCTGCTCTGTCTGGGCAATTCCTGCTGTCCTCAGATGCTCCTGGCCACGGCAGGCACATTCCATCACCCAAACTTCCCTGCAAAACCCTCACAGAGAGATTTGGCAGGACTGTAACTGCTAAATGAGCAGCAATCAAGTAGTTCACCCAATCAGTTTTCTAATTCACCACAACTGCTATAAATACGACCCATTATTACTGAATGTAGCATTTAGGGGGGAAAAATACATGCAAACTTCCTGCTGAAGCTAATCTATGGGAAAATTATACAGAACACCACATTAAAGTCTAAGTAAACACTTTGGCACCCTCCTAATGTATGTGCATAGATTACTGGGGTGTGCTTGCAGGATAAGTGCCATTTGATGTTCAAATTATTGGTGGATATTTAAAGTTGATTACCCTAGAGGTAAGATATAATTGGTAAACAAGGAATATATACAGAACAACAACATAATACCCACAAGTTGTGTTTATTTCACAATTCATTCCCACAATCAGGACAATAGTTCAGCCAAGTTCCCAACTCTGTTTTCATGCTAACAAAATGAAATCAAAAATACCAAAGGCATCATCTTCCTTGGTGTGAGATTGGGAGGTGAATGGAAAACCTTACTGGACTTCATTTTCCCATCCCCACAAAATGGATATAGAAAATAAGAGAATAAACAGAGAGGAGACAGTGGTGTTCTCCCTAAATTCCTGAGGAGATCCATCCCCTGGCAGATGTGATTGTGGGACATGTTCACCTGGCTGACACACCTATTTAATTATCCACAGTATTTTTCCTTCCCAGTGTAGGCACCTTGTCTAGACTGTTTGATTATCCCCATCTGCAGTCAGTCTCTGGCTTTTTTCTTTGACTTGAGATGCCTTTCACTCCACAAAATGGTGTGAATCGTCTCCTCCCATGTGTTTTCTCTTTATCTCTGTGAGACACCAACAAATTGCTGTGGCTTGGCTTTCCTATGGATGACCTGAATGAGCCACAGCAGTGCCACCATGCTCCCTGATGGGGTCACAGAGTTTTCTGTGGAAAACAGGAACCCTCATTCCCTTCTGTACCTGATGTTACACCTGGCAGCCAAAGGGATTCTCTGAAAGCAAACCTTAGGGAGACCACATTCCATGTTGAAAACATGATTGAATAACGTGGATAATAATAACCAAAATCTAAATAAATAAAAATCATCATCATCATCAAAACAAAGGAAGGCTGTTTAGACCATGCCTTATCCAGCTGCTCACGCTTAGGGTGTCTGTCAATAAATGCACAGCCTGGCTGCATTTGTGTTCAAGGCTTGGAGCAACTTGGCCTAGGGGAACGTGTCCCTGCCCACTGCAGGGTGACGGAACAAGATGGTTCTTCAGGCCCTTTCCTACCCTACCCATTCCAGGATTCTATGATTTGTGCATAGAACACATCAGGAGCTCCCCCATGAGACCACCAGCACACATCAAACTGGTTTGAAGCACCAAGCAATGATCCCCTAGGGGAAAGCAAACATTTTATTCCTTGCTGGAAGACAAGGGGAAAACCTCACAGACAATTCCCTGCACTCAAAGGCTATGGAGCAGCAGTCTGAGCCTTCCTCACAGAGGAGGAGATTCCAGCAGTCAGACTGATGATACGGTAAAACAGTCAGGAAGAAGAGCTGGGCCCTTCTTAAATCCTATCCAGAGCAGGCAGGGAAAACCCCACTCCAGCACCAAAGGCAGCAGTGGGAACAACCAGGTGCAGCTGGGAAGTATGGAAATTTATTCAGCTAAGCCATCACATTAACATGGGAGCAGGAGAAATGCCATTAACTGGAAGAGTGCGGAAAAAAGAAAAAAGCCACAAGACCTAGAATTGCAAGGCTCAAGAGCACCACAGCAAGAACAAAATGTTTCACAATGTATCTTTTTTAAAAAATTGGTAGCATAATACGAGCTTGTGTTCAAAAATGTGGCACCGATTTTATAGGATCAGACTCTTGGAATGGTTTGGGCTGGAAGGGATCTTAAAGCCCATCCAGTGCCTCCCCTTGCCATGGGCAGGGACACCTTCCACTGTCCCAGGCTGCTCCAAGCCCCAAAGTCCAGCCTGGCCTTGGACATTTCCAGGGATTCAGGTACAGCCACAACAATTTCTGGAAGACTGTTGCTGTTGGACACAAAATAAAGATGAAGAACTCCAAGATTCTCAGAAGGTAAAGAATAAAAGGCTTTCTTTTCTAATTCTTCTTACTTATTTATAAGGTGTTCCGATACAGACTTAACATGACTGGTGAATAGAAACGACACTTCTCTAATCCCATTGGTTAAACTAGAGAAGCAGAAAAACACTAGCTGGGGAAAAATGTTTTGAGAAAGAGTATTATTTGCTTAGATGGTTTTGAGAAGGAGACTTTGTTGAGAAGTTTCCCTTGGGAAAGAGCTAGCAATTGTTAGCAAGCTAAAAAATTCTCTCAGGCTCAGAAACATCAGGCCCACAGAAGACTTCTTGCCCGCAGGCACATCTTGAGACCAGCCCTGCCAGCAGTGCCCTAAAGAGGTCCCATCTCCAGTGCCAACCTTCTGCCCCCACATCTCCCCACAGAATCCACTACTCTGTCCTTGCAGTGTCTCTCATTTCAGAAAAGCACTGTCCTTATGGGTTGTGAAATGCTTTTAGTGCAAAGGAATTAGAAAAACTCCTGCCTGACAGAGTAGGCAGGGTCAGGTTTCCCACCTCCAGTTAAAAATGCAGAATCTCCAATGCCGACAGAGCCAATTTACAAAGAATAAAAGCCTTACACTTTTATATGCCAAAAAATGCAACTCTACGAACTAAAAAAAAATTAACTCAAAAACAACTCCAAAAAAGCCAGCTAGGATTTACAGCTGGAGAACAAAACATGCAATTGTACTTGAATCACCTGAAACCATAAACCAGGAATAATTATGTTTTAATGGGGCCTAAATACTCATTTTAACAACTTCAAGCATCTCATGCACTCTTTTGTCTTTTCATTATTTTGATTTCATATGGTATTTAATAGAACCTCCTGTGCTTTACTATAAGGAGAGGAAAAGTGTTTTTATTAGGCATTAATTCTTTTATTTTGGTGGCAGCAAACATCCCTGCCATCTGTCTTAAGAGCTGCTGGTTCTGCTCTGTAACAGCATTAGAGACACAGGCACACTGCTTTCATCATTACTTGCCTTTCAAGGCAGCCAAAAGAACTGTGCTCCAGGTAACAAAGGTTCCTAAAAACTCGGTAAACAGTTAAATAAGAGAGATTTGGAATTCAAGCATGAAAATCCTAAACTCAGTGCCTCCATGGCTTAACTTAGCCAGTTGCAATTTCTGAATTCTTCCACTAAAGATGCATTAAAAAAAAATAAATCCCTCCCTAACACAGCTTTGCCAGGAGCTCAGGCTTTCAAATTACTTGAAATTATATCCCAAATCGAGAGCTTGCAAAGAAATATGGAGAGATTTGCTGGTAAGTACATGACAGAGATAATGAAAACCAATGTAATCCAGAAAATCCAGTTCTGCTGAAAGTAAGAAAGTAAGGACAGTTGTCTTCCTAGGAAGATAAAAACTGACAGCTCAAGAAAGACCTAAGGGGGGAAAAAAATCTTTATCACAAAAGAGGAGTTTTCTGATGTATTTCAAGGGTGAAAAATCTAGGATCTACTTAACAGCTCTGCTGGCAGATCTCAGCCACAGAACTCAGAAAGATTACAGGAGGTAGTGTCTATCAGTTCACTTCTTTTGCATAAAATCCACACCAGTCCATGTCTGAGCATGGAAAAGTCATCCTGGTGGTGTCAAAAAAGGTACAATCCCGTTCCTTTTACTCTGTCACTGAACCAGGGACACTGTTCATGCTGCAGCTCAGCTCCTCGGGGCCTGGGAGGTGCTGGGGATGGTTACCCCTGGAAGGAACCCCAAATCACCACTGCAGGTGTTGGGATATTGAAACAGGACCACTGGGAGACGTCTTATAATACGATTTATTGCCTCAGTCTCAAGGAGTGAAAACATCTTCGCTGCATACACCAGGAGTTTGTGGTTAGTGCTCACAAGACCCCAGGTTACAAGGGGTTTTAAAGGTTTATTAGCCAATAATCTACTGCCACACATACTGTTTTAACTTTCACACCAGTGGCTAATTAAACTGTATCACACGTCCTGCAGCAATGTGGGCTTTTTTTGTCCAATCATATAGTGACACACAAGACTACTTGCTACACCTTAAAACCTTTTATTATTTCTGTGACTACTTCTATATCCAAATTTTAAAACCTTAAAACTTTCCACTACCTAGTTAATATGTCTCTATCTATATTAGAAACCCACATTCTTGCTTATGGTCTCTAAATCTGGAAGCCTTTCCCAAGGCCTCAGGTCAAACCCTGTACTTAATTCTGTGTTTGGGCCTGCATGCACGAGGTTCCAAGAATTTTCTGTGCCTGGAATTCCCACTTGCAGGTCCCTGTGACACCGTGCAGGCTGACAGAGCAGGCAAATGCACCTCAGGCTGAGCCAGAGGAAAACAGGGTTATTCAGGGAAATGGCTCCTTGGGTTTGTGAAATGATCAGGCCAAACCAGCATCTGTCAGCCCACCTGCATTTTTGCTCTTAGTTTTAACAGCAGTTTGCCATGGAATTGTCACAACCAGGGAAAAAAAAAACAACAAATCACATTCTGTTTATAATACAAGATAGTTCTTTTCAGCAATCAAAAGCATTTGAGCATTCTGCTCAAAAGGAATATTCTTAGATTAGCTTCGTGGGTTTCCTCAGCTCTTTTGCTGAGGGGCAAGAGCCTGAGCAAGCATAGCAAGAAACAAAAGTGGGATTGGAGAGCCCAGAGAGGTTCAACATGGCTTCCTTGAGAGAAAGGACAAGGCACACTCTGTTCATCCAAAATCCCTCTTCTTTTCCATAGCAAGGATTCACTGTATCTCTCCAAAGGAGGGACTTCCCATCTCATCCTCTCTGCCTGTTACTGCTCCCCAGTTCTCCACACCAACAAAAATCCTGTCTCTTTTTTTGCTATTTGGCAAACAGGTTACTTAAATCAGTATTTTAGCTGGTGCTGGGTATAAAAGATGAAGTGCCAAGAGAAATGCTGTGACACTCCCAGAATTCCTCTGAGCTTTCTGTGTGCACACCATGGTGTCGCTCTGCCAAAGGGCAACTCTGGAATTGAGGAAGATATTGCTGTGGAGTCCAAAGGCACAGCAGCACAGATATCATTACACAGAACCCATGTCTCGGGTTAGCCAAGGCAATCATTCAAAGCAGCAGCTCATCAAAAAGACCCTCAAGAAGCCTCCAAAGCTCTGTAGCTCCTGTCAACAAGATCCTGCAGGGAAAAACACAAGTGATGAAGAAAAAAAAGTCTCTAACTTTTAGCAGCAGATCAATGAAATACATCAGTACATCTCATCCCTTAGCAGACAACATTTGGCCTCATGGAACGTGCTATTAGACAAAATTGGCAGGAAAACCTCTCCAAAGCACAGGCCCATCACAGCAACAGCTCCAGAGATAAAACTGTGAGTTCTGAGCAAAGCACACAGTTCTGATACAGAAGATGTAAAGGTGGCTGACAGAATAACAGCTCTGCAGCTGAGGTTTGTATTTCTCCCCCTGTCACAAGCTCCTTCATGTCTGATAAGTGAGCGAGAGTGATGCAGAAATATGTTAATTGTAAACAGGTTTTATTTACAGGACACTTGTCTTGTGTCTAATTAAAATTAAAGGAGAAACTGGATTTGGATGGTTTGGAAATAAGGGAAATAAAACAGATTTGGTCCAGCTCAGATTTGGCCCATCATAAGCTCCTCATGGAGCTGAGGGATCTCAGAGGAACAAGAACATTTTGTTTACATGAGAACGTTAAACATGTTGTACTGCAACCAAATACGTCTCCTATGGAGAAAGGAATTGCTTCCCTGCTTTCCTGGAGAAGGCGAGGCCCTGGGAAGAGCCCTGCCTGTCTGCCCCTGGCTCCCTATGCAGCTGGTCCTGCATGGAGGCAGAGACTGGTGCAGAGCACACAGCACAAGCACCAGGATGTGCCTCCACCCCATAGCAGTGCACTTCCACACTCAAACAAATGTTTCCAAATCAGGAAAAGGGGTTTCAGTCACACCCCTGACTTCTAAGGAGAAGCACCACAACTTTCTGCATTTCTCTCACCGTGATTGGCCCAGTGCCAGCACAGGGGCACTGGTTGGGCTTTGGAAATGTTTCTCAAAACCTGTAGCTGTTTTTATTGGCAGCAAGCCCAATTATCCCTCCTTGATCGTTGTATACTTAAGGAGGAGCACAGAGGTGCTCAAGTGCTTTTGTGGGTGTCTTAACCAGGTGTAAGGGCTTCCTTGTGCCTGAGCACAGCTTCTGTTTTGTTTCTGTATCGTTTGCTATTTTCTCATTTATTAAAACCATTGCTTTTTCAAAACACTCCTGATGAACAGTCTGGCAAATATTATTGAGCCACTCTGGGAGGTTGCAGGCCAGCCCTCAGGACCTGACACATCTTCGCGGGGCTCATTACACACTGGCCTCATGAAAGACTGTATCACCACCCAAACACCAGCATTGCTCCAGCAGCATCTGCCCATCTGCTCATCTGCCCACCATGAACGAAGATAATGACTTCCAGAACCCTGCCTCCATTCCAGATAAATTCTCTGTAACCAAACCCTTCACATCCCTCAGGTGAAGGAGATGTGAGGATTTGCAGGATGGAGCATCTGGTGCTTTGTTGTCAGGTGAAAGGCCGACTCCCCCACTGACAGGCACAGCAGCCTTTGCTCTGTGCCCTCAGGGAAATGCAAAAAGAATTCAGAGGTGTGCACACATTCATAAATATTTCAATTCCCACCCACCAGTCTCCAGAAGTGTTGTTCAGAATGACTTGGGGGATGCAAAGCAAAGGGAAACAGTGCTCTTGCTGTAACAGCACTGGCCAGGTGAAATAGAGACATAGTCCTAAGGAAGGAACCAAAAGCTTACTGAAATCATGAGATAATCACAGCTTTTGGCTTCCTGGCTTCCTTAGGAACAGCTCTGACACCTGGGCACGGAGAGATTCCAACACCAGGGAATCAATGAACACTGCTCACTCCTCACCTCCCACACTCAGTTAAACACTACTTACTCTAAGTTCCATTTCTCTCCCCCGGCACAAGCTTTAGGTGATATAAGCCATTATTATCCATCCTCATGGGTTTCATACACAAAAATAGCTTTGTTTAAAGGAAAAACCTCTTCATGGGAGTGGTAAAACACACTCTGGGTATATCACCATAACACAATCAGAGCAGGATTTTGTTTGACAGTTTAGAAGATAAAATTATATTGGATGAGGGGAGAAAGGTTTTCATGCAGCAATAAAAGCTACAGTCCTAAAATAATCACTCCACTTGAATACACCCTCAAAATGTATTCTCATTTAATACTGCTGGTATACAGGGAATTCTTCCTCTGTGCTAGATAATGTCAGGTGTTCAGATTAATAATTTTTGATTTTCTCCTCTTCCTCCCACTTTCAACCCAGCAGTAACATATCCCATTATCTGTTTCACACTAATTAGCAACAACAAAATGCAAGCTGTTTTAACACTGAGCCTCTTCTTGTGTTACACAATGTAAATTGGATGGGCAACATAACTAAAAGGGTGGAAAGGGAGCGGAGGAAGAGAAAAAACCCTGTAAGATGAGAAAAATCACTTTAAATTCTGAGTGAAGGCAAATTCCATAGAAATGTCATAGAATCACAAAGGTTGAAGAAGAGGGCCAAGACTATTAAGTCCAACCTTTGACCTTCCACCACATTCGAAAAAGATATATTGACAACTATTACCTTGTAAAATCAAATAATTCACCTAATTACATTAAAAAGTGCTGTCCATGCAGATAAAGACTAATAGAAAAACCCAGTTATTAATTAACACAGCTTTTTGAATCTTGTACTTCTGTGAAACACTAAAATGAGTGTTCCACCAGACCTGCCAAACAGTACAAGCAGCAGAGTTAATACTAAGAAAAAAACCTTAGCACAATTTCTTTTCAGAATCTGAAAACTTTTGTAATCACAGGCATTTTTTGAAATATAAATAAGAAAATATCAGGTCAGAGCAGCATGGCAGGCCCAGCTTTCCTTCTCTCCGGAATAGTTTTTGCCCTGAATTGCCCCTGTGGCACATCCTCCATCATTGGTTAGAGCCAGACCTTCCCAATTGTTGTTTTGGTGGCTTTTCCACCTCCCAAAGCATCAACACTCCCTATAAAACATATCATACTTCATTTCTGCCCAGAACTCAACAGCCACGAGTGGTGCAGTGCTGTGAATATTCACTTTCGTAGGGGGCTTTCCAGAAAACTGGCTCCTCATTAGTAGAACAAATGTTAATTAATATTTTCACCTAGCTGCCAAAGTCCCAGCAGTTTGGGATTGCAGGCTGTGCCCTGAGCTTGGCGGCTCTGCAGCAGTGAGCAGAAGGCTGGTCTGGCAGGGGAAAAGGGAGAAAAGCTCTGTTTTGTGGTCAGATCCAGCAAACCCCTTCCCAAATGCTATTGAGGGTGGATCGAAGAGTGAGGGCATCACACAGGTGAGACACACATGTTCAAATTCCAAGCAAAAAATGTCCTGTTCAAGGAATATGATCCAGGGGAAGATACAGAAACACAGGCAGCTGGGGTGCCCCACCACACCAGTATGGGCTGCACTCCTGGGGCTGAGGGACAAAACCCTGATCCCAGGGGAGAAGGAATTCCAAGCGAAGGATTTTTAACAGCCCCTCTTCCCATTGACAAATAAACTGCCAACCTTCAAACTGCCAGAAAAAGCTGAACAGGAATTCCATAAAATATCTCAAGGAGGGGGAAAAAAAATTATTACCAATACAAAGCCGTTCAATAGTACTTAAAAGCATCTCTGTTAACATCAGCAGCCAAAAGCAGAGCATCAAAGCAGGACCAGCCAGTTTAGTGCACACAGAAGGAAAAGAATACTAAAAGGCTCACCCTTGTGCTGTTATTAAGCTACATCCCCTGGCATTCATGAGCAAGAGACAGCTCAGAGAAGAATCAATTTCCCTTCACACTCTTCAATAAAAAAAATAAGTGAATGTTTCCCAAGTGATGGAAAATTATGAATACCAGACTTTAGGGATCTGCTCCAGCTGTCTTCTGCAATATCACCAACTTCCCTCACAATGCCCATGAATTCAGCCAATACACTTTTATAACCTTCCCTCTCCTCAGCTCCATCAGTGTAACCAGTACTCTCAGCTCCTTCTGGCATCCAGAAATTACCCCCTGTTAGAGGTGGTACAAAGTGTGGCTGATTCCAAGTGGTCAGAAGAAAGAAGTGCAGCCAGGAACTGTGGAACCCACAGCATAGTTTCTCTCTCACTGAAGATAATTTCCGTTTATTTCCTATAACCAGATGCAGTTTTCCTTCAAAACTAAGTAAACAAGCTGTGGGAGCTCTACTCCTGTGTCAGAGCTGATCAGAAATACATTATGGGGTCAAAAACCACTGCAGAGATGCTGACAAACGAGAAGGGAAATATAAGAAAAAGCATTTAAGCCTGCAGTGAGACTGAAAACGTTGTCCGTGCCATGACCAACAACTTTGTCCTTGATTCAGCACAGCAGGGAGGGATCAGCTGAGGTTTTAAAGCCTGACAATCTCCGATATCTGTGCTCTTCTAGGCTCTTGCCTTTCATGCCATCCACTGAGTGTTTTCTGAGAGTAGGAAGGGAGGCATCACAGCACTGCCCAACACCAGCCTGTTCTGAGCTGGCTGCCAAGGAGCAAATATTAGACTGTGAAAGATGCCAGTGATGTCTTTATTCGCAGCCCTGAAAGAGATCCAAGAACATCAGCTGAAGCATTCATAACTTTGGAGCCCTCAGCAGGCCCTGCAGATGGCTACAGAGAAAAGCTTTGTTTCTCAGGGACTGAGGAAGCTGCTCCAACAACCACAAGCTCTCAGATGTGCTTTCCCTCGTTGCCCTTACTGTGGCACCATGGGAAAACGCAGGCGGCTTTGCAAGACCTCTGGACTGGAAGGGCAGAGGAGGCTGAGTGAGAGGAAATCAGCCTTCTGCACAGGAGCTTTTGTGGCACATCACAGTCCTGAGTGGGGTCAGCACAAAAATACAGGTCATGGTGTGAAGGCAACACATCCTGACTCGTATGTTGGGGTTTACAGACAGCTGGTACTTCCCAAAGCCACTGTAGTTCTAAGAACTGAAATATAATCTAGTTCTAAGGGCTGAAACCTCCATACAAGTTTCATCACCAGGTTTATCAAGGTGCAACTGCAACAACAACATTAATCTGTACTTTTAATTTAATCTACAATGAGTTTATACTTGTTACAGGGTTCAAACAGGAGATGAATGTGAAATATCTACTGCCTGAAGTGCTGAAAGAAACTCATTTGTCAAGGCCATTGAGCAACAACACATGGAGTTGAGCTGCCATAGATTTTGGTGTCCAACACACTTCTCACAAAAACCACAGCTCACCTGTTTCACAGAAAATGCTCTGTCAGCATTGACTGTTCTTTCAGTCTATAAATTAATTCTAGATCCAATTCTAGATCTTCACAGCTGACACTTAGCAGCAGCTGCTTTTCTCCCCTCAGCAGCTGGCAGACCAAAGGTATCCTGTGATATTTCCCCTCCGTGTTACAGGCCCCCAGCGCTGCTGAGAGGTGAATTTGTGTTCATCAGGAGCTGGTTGTGCAGCTCTTGTGCCACAAGAACTGTCCTATCTTCATCTTACAACTGCTTTGATAGGTAATGCAGTCCTAAAACAGAATCAAATGAAGGGCAAGAGCAGCCAGCATTCTGAACTGCCTGCCAACGTGGGCCTTCATCCTCCTCAGGAATTCAAGGCACTGCAGTGGAATAAATTCCTGAAATTTGAGGTTATTCACTGCTGCAAAGCACATCAGTCAAACTTTTCTGGTTTTTTCCTTTCCTAACAGTAGGAAGATAATAGTACCAGCTAGACCAACTGCACAGCAGTGTTGAAAGGATTAATTAGCTAATATTTCTACAGTCTTAAGCATGCAGAACATCACAGATGCACAGCATAATTACTGTTATTAGGTAAGTGATTTCTTTGACTTGTTGGGACAACACACATTTTATCTGTCATCTTTTCATGGAACAGACGTCTGCCACCAAATACTCTCAGCTAAAAAGAAACCTGAATATCATGGCCTAAACTATCCATGATGTTAGGATATTTTTTGGGGGGGAGGGTAATTTTTTTTCAAGCATCTATTATTTCTCATTAGCAATAAGGGTTAGAAATTCTGCTGATAGCCACAAAGCCTTAAAGCTGGTAAAAAATGAAGGTCAACACAAAAGCTGCTGACCTACTAGGATCAGTCAGGGCACTGGAGATTGCAGGTACTGTACAATCAAAAGTAAAATAAGCTAAACTACAAGAAAGGGAGGGAGAATTCAGCTTTTTGTAGAAGTTCTGGGGGAAGACTTCAACACAAAGGAGCCAAGAGGAGGGTGATAGAACTGGAAGCTGGACTTGCGTGCGTGTGTCAAGGGTGATGCTAATCCAATGTTAGTAACTTCATACTGCAAATAACAGATGACCCCAGGATGTTGATATCCTCTCTCTCAAGCATAAAAATCAATGCTTTTCACGGAAATTTAGGTCAGCACACAACCACAGACACAAGCCTGATGAACACGTTAAGGAACAGTTTAAAGCAATGCTAAACTAAACAGCTGAAGAAACACAGGGTGTAAAGAAGTCATCAAAGGGCACAGAAAATTCACTCTCTGGGAGATTTGCAGTGTCATGAATCCTTGGTGTTCTGTAGGAAAAGAACAGGAACAGACAAAATCCCAGTCTGGCTGAGGCTGCAGGGAGCTCAGCGGGCACCTGGTGCCACCTCGGTGCTCCAGCAGGGCCATCGCAGAGCCCAGGGCACAGCATTGTGTGCACACAGCTCTGCAGCAGCCCCAGGGAGGAGCTCCCCCAGGCTCTGTGCACAATGTGCTCAGGGCTGGGCCCTGCCCAGGGCAGAAGTTGTGCCTCCTGGGCAGGGGGAATTGCTGGGCTCAGGCCCTGCCCGTGGCTCTGGGGCCATTGCTGGGCCCCCGCAGCAGAGCCTGGGCCCTGCTGGGAGCCCTCCCTGCACACAGGGACCCCCAGGGCTGAGGGCCCCTCTCAGCTGGGGCTCCTCTCCAGGCTGAACAGCCCCAGCTCCCTCAGCCTTTCCTGGGCACCCAGATGCTCCAGGCCCTTCCTCAGCCGCGCAGCCTCCGCTGGCCCCGCTCCAGGAGCTCCCTGGCCCTGCTGTGCTGAGGAGCCAGAGCTGCACACAGCACTGCAGAGGTGCCTGCAGGGCTGCCCACAGGGCCAGGAGCCCTCCCTGCCCTGCTGCCAATGCTGCTCCTGCTGCCCCCAGGATTCCATCGGCCTCCTGCGCCCCAGGACACTCTGCTGCTGCCTCAGGGACAGCTCGGTGTCCCCCAGGACACTCTGCTGCTGCCTCAGGGACAGCTCAGTGTCCCCCAGGACACTCTGCTGCTGCCTCAGGGACAGCTCGGTGGCCCCCAGGACACTCTGCTGCTGCCTCAGGGACAGCTCAGTGTCCATTAGGAACACCTCAAAGCAACACAACATCTCCAGGCACTAACCTGCTGAAATTTGGCTTGGGTCCCTACCTTACTTATACGGCAACTCAACAAAGAGCTCTGAGGTTGAGGAATTTGGGAATCCCAAGGAACACCACCTGGCAGACTTTCATTTCCCAGGGACATGCACTGGCCTGGGTCACATGGAATTCTCTCACAGGCTCACAGACAATGTGTGTGGTAGCAGCCAGCTTGGGATCATTTAAATCCACTTTATGGATAACACCACCATGTAAAGCAGGAGAGCACAGCACTGCTCTACCAGCTTCCTGCTTTTCCCAATCTGTCAGCCCCAGAGAGCTGCTCCCAGAGCTGATCAGTCACAGCTCCAATTCCATCTCTGCATTATTAGCCAGCATTAGCAAAGCCAAATCAATGGCTTGATTGCAGATTTGCCAAACAGAAGGGCAATGTGCATGCATTAGAATGATGAGGCAATTTGCAACTTCATTACCTCCTTCAGAGACACGTGAGCTTTTACCCTAAAAGTGGCACATGGATTTTAAATCATGCTGAACCCTAGAGCTGCCTTCGTTTTCCCCACAGGAGCCTGGAGGATTAACTGACACGCTGAGGCCAAGCCTGTGCCAGCCCCCATGACAGCCTTGATAAAGAAAAACAGTCATCGTGAGTTCCTTCTGAAGGGGACGAAAGCCTCAC
Source organism: Acrocephalus scirpaceus scirpaceus (assembly GCA_910950805.1). Classification (NCBI taxonomy): domain Eukaryota; kingdom Metazoa; phylum Chordata; class Aves; order Passeriformes; family Sylviidae; genus Acrocephalus; species Acrocephalus scirpaceus. The sequence continues at coordinate 31,530,786 of OU383781.1, forward strand.
CTGTAGACTAGACCATCCTTAGGGAAGTCTCCTGCCTCACTGGGGCTTGGGGTGAAGATGAGAAAAGAAAGGTTCCTACTGCAATACAGCCCTCAGATTATTATCCATGACTGATTTCTCAAAGAAGCAGCAGTGAAGTTGCAACCAGAGGTCTGAGTGCAATCCGGAGACTTCAGAGACTGATTAAGGGATCAGGAGCAGAAACAATGTTCTCCTCTATCATTCCAGTTTCAGGAAGAGCAGCTTGACACCTGTCTGTGAGCTTAGGGTCACCTGCAGAACTCTGGGGTCTTTGATCAGAGGTTGATTTACACAAAACCCCTTCAGGCTTGAGCCCCTCCCATCCAGAGAGCCCCGGAGGGGCTGGAGCGTGTCCAGGGCAGGGAAGGGAGCTGGGGAAGGGGCTGGAGCCCCAGCAGCGGCTGAGGGAGCTGGGAAAGGGGCTCAGCCTGGAGCAAAGGAGGCTCAGGGGGGACCTTGTGGCTCTGCACAAGTCCCTGCCAGGAGGGGACAGCCAGGGGGGGTCGGACTCTGTTGCCAGGGACACAGGGACAGGCCAAGGGGAAAGGGCTTCAGGCTGTGCCAGGGGAGGCTCAGGTTGGAGAGCAGCAGGAATTTCTGCATGGAAAGGGTGCTCAGGCCTTGGCAGGGGCTGCCCAGGGAGGTTTGGAGTCCCCACCCCTGGAATGGTTTAAATAAAATACATATAAATGTGGCACTTGGGGACATGGGTTAGTGGAGGGCTTGGCAATGTCAACTTAACTGTTGGTGTTCATGATTTTAAATGTTCTTTCTAACATCAGTGATTCTACGAGGATAAAAGGGCAGCAGACACTCACTGGAGTGAGAAATTGGGTGCGTCAGAGTTTCCCTGATCACCAGCAAACAAAATTATACACAGGAGAGACAGGCATCCCAAGAAACAGCCCCTTAGGAATCCTATCCTCACTGATAGCTGACTGACTCCATGGAAGCAAACTGCACAGCTACAGAGAGACCAGTATTTTCAGCTAAAGCACTGAACTTCTGGGAAACTAAAAGTAGTTTTTGCAGACAGAAAATTATTATTCTTACTCAGCACTTGTGAGGTGAAAATGAGCAGTTGCGTTCCACTCCAGCCACTGCACAGTTGTTTAGGAGGAACCTCTGGCTTTTACTTTATGTAAAATCCATGGCAGAATTGAGACAAGACTGGAATCAGTCTGCAGTTTGAGCAGTAACCTGCATTTTACTCAACCACTATGCTTACATTTTTAATGACAGTTCTCCTGTGCATCCTCCTTAAACTGTTGTTCCACAAAAGCCAGGAAAATTCCTGATGTGCCCCATAATGGAGCAGACCCATTGCCACATGTCACTGTGAAAATTCAGACTGTCTACTGTGAAAGTAGCCAAAATTACAGCTTTAACACCTAATGCAAAGTAAAAACACCCATCTAGTTTAAATATTGTAATGGGGAGAAAACCAAGCACTTTCGCACAAAACAACTCGCAAATACCACAGCAGTGAACTACAACCTCTTCATAGAGTCTCATCTAAAAGCAAAACTAAGAATACAAAGCATGCCTGTGCAGGGAGTGCCCTGCATTTTAACACCTGCCTGTGTGTTGCTGAAGAATAACTTATTTAGGAAAAAAAAAAAAAATCCAGAAAATCATGTTAAACCCCAGAAGAATATGTTACCCAGGTTCTACTCCCCCAGTTCATTGATGCCTATCTGAAAATAAAAGATTATAATCCAGCTTGTTGCAATTAGGTATCATTATCCTGCTCTGCTTTATAGTTTTCCTCACTAATGAACTGAAGTGATTTCAGATATTGATAATTACAGTGCCTGCAAATTTTAACAAAAAGCTCCACAATAAAACAATAATTCAATGATTCAAGCTAATAAACCCTGACCAAAATCTCTCTCTTAGGCATAAATCACCAATTAAGAACCAAGAGAAAGATTTGAATACAACTTTGTAATAATTGTTTTCAAATTAGCAATAGATGAAAGCAGCAACTCAAACTCCAATACTTTGGGGCTTATTTGAAAAATTAAGAAAGTAACTTACATAATTGATGCTTTCCATCTGTTTGACAGCTTAAAAATCAAGTGAATGAAAGGTCTGTGGTTTGCAACTGCACTTAATCCCAGCACAGAGCTGTCAGGGTGAACACACCTGCACAACTTCTACATTAAACAGGATTTACTCAGCCAAGATATTGATAATTCAAGGTCAGGTCACATTGTATCACACACTGACATCTATTCCTCTTATGTTACCCCATTTCTCTGTGTCTTCTGAAATTCCAGACCCACAAGTTCTGTCTCTGCCAACTGCTACAGTCAAGCAGATACTAAAAACAGGCACTGAGAACAGGCAGAAAGTGTTATTATTTGTTACCACAGGATGAAATGGACTTCCTAAAATGTATCCACATAAGATTGTTGGAAGAATTAGGCTCTTACTGCTGTCCATGTGGAAGCAAACAAGAAACAAAGCAGCCCAATAAGATTGGATAGATGCTGGCATTGATTTTATTTTTGTATGTGTTTGAAAGGCTGTCTCAGGCACCAGCTGGAACATCTGCAGGAGCAGGAGGAAGGTCACCATCATCTGTGGCACAAGTGTGTAACTGCTGGGGCAAATCAGCCCTAGAGAAACACCTCTGAACCAATGAATGCTAAGCTCAAACACACAGCAAGTCAGTTGCAGGTTGATTAATTTTGCACATTATGATGTTGAATTACTATAATCATAACTTTGGGACAGGTTATAGACAGGCACTGCAGACAGGGTGAGCTGAAATCTAAATTGCCAGGCAGGGCAGGGATGCTCCTTCAAGGCTGGGGTTTAAAAAAAAAAATTGAAGAGGTATTAAATCAAATACCAAGTCAATAAATAAAATTATAACTGTAGGGGGAAAAAAACTAACATAAGCAAGGAAGACCTAAGAGTTTTCTTGTGACATGTTATGTACAAAAAAAAACCTTTCAGAAAACTTTTAGGGTTCATTTTTGGGCTTCTCCCTTCCTGTGGAATTAGAGGTGTTTATGAACACCTTCAGTTACTTGGCTTTATTCAACTGTAGCAGCACTGGTTGGAAGGGGCATCTCTAAACCAACCTCCACCACAGCAGCACCAAACTGGGTCAATTTTCCCCTTTTTCTGGACAAGTCCCTCTCTCTTGGCTCTGCCTGAACCAGTCATTCTTGGACTGGGACAAGCTCTGGTTTGTGCTCCTGGCACAAGACGGAGAGCAAAGCATCCAACACCAATTTGCTTTCCTTGCTGTGGTAAGTGAAAGCCTCAGTGAATTGCAGCCATCATATCTTTGACCTGATAAAGCACTTGTTTCCAAAAAATACCCCCTGCATCTCAATGCATATTCAAGGTTTGCCTTTGCTGAAAGCTGTTTAGGAATGGGTCTGTGATTGGTTTTGAATAACACAAAGTAATGTTTATTGCTTTCAATACTTATAAGGCAATAAATTACCATTTCCTAAATAAAAACAGCCAGTGACCATGTCTAATAAATTTACTGAGGCTGAACATTTCCATTTGTCACAGGTCATATGATGGAAACATTTTGATACATTTTTCAAATACATGCATAGGAATGTGCATGAGGCATTATTAGTGCTGATCCCCTAATTAAAAAATGAAATAAAATAAGCCAAAAGATTTTTTTTCCCAGAGTCCCAGAGATCTTCCTAACTCCATGCATGGAAAGCAGTAGAATGGCACAGGCTGACGGATTAAACAAAGCCTGAAGTTTTAACAGCCTGACAAGTAACTGCAGTCAAGGAGCAGTTAGATAACATGTACATGATATCAACCAGAGGAGTCCTGAAATATTTCTCTTTCCAAGTGGTAGTCAATGGCTTATTAAAGAAACAGACCCATCTAGTGGTAACACTGCTTTTATGCTAATGCCTGTGGGAGGCACAAGCAGGGAGGAGTGGGGATAAATGAATTACACCACCAGGAAGAGCAGTGGCAATCAAAGCTTTGCTCCAAGTTAAGTAGGGAGAACTTTTCCTCAGGTGAAGGTGCTGAACAAGCCCTTTCAAATAATTTGGTTTACAAAATATTAGCACTTATCCTCAAAAAAGACCAAGCCTCACCACTCAAACCTGTCAGTCAGGATCAATGTCAGCCCATGGCGGGGAAAGCTCAAATGCACCAGGCAAGGATACATGCTGGAATGCTCTCCAGAAACCATCATTTGAGTTTGAAATATCCTAAACTACTTCAAAAAATTGTTTTTATAATGTAATGACTTTGAGTACATCTGTGCCTAAACAACCCTCTGTGTTGAGCAACAGAGTGTTCTGCTCATTTGATCTGGTGTCATTGCGTGTGACAATTCTGAGTGGGAATGGTCCCAGGGGACAAGAGGGAAAAAAACCCACAATGTGCCAAAATCTGAAAGCCATGCAATTTTAGGCTTGTCAGAGCATTCCTAGCAAAAAGTGCTAGAAAAGCTAATAAGGGCTCATCTAATAACGAATCGAAAATGACAGTAAAATTAGCATCACTGGTCACGATTTCATGGTAAATAGATCTTGTCAAAATAAATCATTGTGCTATTTTTCAGTGGGAATCTCAGGCTTGGGCACTTGGTGCCTCAGGCCATCTTGATTAGAAAACAAAAGCACTGCCATGAGATAATAAATGGACTAAAAGCTGTGATGGGTCCCAACAGGCAGCCGGAAAGGAAGACAAAATGCACATATTGCTCCAGGGAACATTTCCCACCTTGTTCCAAATCCTTCTCTGCCCACAACTCTGCCAAGGCTGTAGAAAAAACTCAAAATGATCAAAGGTAGTAAACAGAGTAGACAGAAATGCTCACACATGGGCAGCTCAAAAAGAAAAGAGGGCCCTGGCCTCACCTGGTATGGCAGCCAATTCCCAAATTTAACTCAATCTTGAAATCCCTACAGATACATGAAACCAGGTGGCAAAAAAGAATTGGGAAGTAACAGGGATGGAGAGGTGCAAACAGGGCAGCAAAGGGAGCAGCCAGCAGTGGTTTCAACGTGGGAATTTCTAGGAGGAAGGTCTTCCTTGGCCTGAGGGAGAGAAAAATCAAAGGGAAGCAACAGCGAATCCATGTCTCCACATATGACCCTTTCTCCCATGGGTCTCTCCCAGGGTGCACCACAGAACTGCCTTTTCATGCCTTGCAAAGGAAACAAAGATTTGTGGGTCATCTCTGAGACAGCAAAATCCTCCAAGGACGATTTCAGAGCAATCCTGCCAGTATCAGGAAAAGGACTTCTCCACATTTGTAATCTCTGAACCACAGTTTGTTCCCTTGTCCTCAGAGTCCATCAGCCCTGGGCCTGGGCAGTCTGGCAGTGGTAAAGGACAAGGGAACCAACTGTTCCCTTTGTTATCCCCAAGGTCTCTGAGAAACTCATTTCCACTGAAAACATCCCTGCTCTTCCATCATGCACCTTGAACATTGTGAGTCACCACTTCACTGCTCTCTACTGCTCCGACACGATTTGGTCATGTCTCAGATGTAGGAAATGGCCAAAACCCAGAGCCCTCCACAAAGGAGATGCTGGAGCAAATCCAGAAGAGGCCACAGAACTGCTCCAGGGCTGGAGCCCCTCTGCTCTGGAGCCAGGCTGGGAGAGCTGGGGGTGCTCACCTGGAGCAGAGAAGGCTCCAGGGAGGGCTCAGAGCCCCTGCCAGGGCCTAAAGGGGCTCCAGGAGAGCTGGAGAGGGACTGGGGACAAGGGATGGAGGGACAGGACACAGGGAATGGCTTCCCAGTGCCAGAGGGCAGGGCTGGATGGGATCTTGGGCAGGAATTGTTCCCTGGCAGGGTGGGCAGGCGCTGGCCCAGGGTGCCCAGAGCAGCTGTGGTTGCCCCTGGATCCCTGGCAGTGTCCAAGGCCAGGCTGGACTTTGGGGCTTGGAGCAGCCTGGGACAGTGGAAGGTGTCCCTGCCCATGGCAAGGATGGAATAGGGGATCTCTAAGGCCCCTTCAAACCCAAACCCAAACCCCTCCACTTTAGGAATCCCCTTAGCTGGGGATGTGAACGGCCTCACAGTAGCTGCATTCCAGGTGAGCAGCATCCCTACCCCTGCCTGATGCTGTAATTCCTTGAATCCCAGCCCAGACAACACCTCCCTCCCACAGTACACAAGGCCCTGTCCTGGTACCTGACAGAGCAGGAAACCCTTTGGAGTGGGAGCTGCCTCATCACTGGGGTGTCACAGACTAAATCTAAACACACCCATTTAAATGCAGCCTGCACCCCCATGTCCCTGTGGGTGGAAGGACACAGCTCCCAGCTCTCCCCTCCCAATCCCCCCAGGCAGGGAGCAGGATTTTGTCTTTGCTCCAAGGCTCCCCTCCCTGCCTGCATGTTCAGTAAATCCTTTGATTTGCTGCAGTGAGCCCAGTAAGTGCGAGATCTAAGGACTAAATCATAAAAACAACCTGGTACCCAGCTCAATGACTCTGCATCCTGCACCTTTTGGTGTGGAGTTACAGCTTTAATTACTGGAGGGAACCACATGCCCAGTCAGTTGGGATTTTGCTTTAGAAGATTAGGCTTCTCCTAGAGAGCTTCTCTCCAGGCAAAGGCAGCAGTAAGGAAGTCAGTCCCAACCCCAGAGCTCTCTTGTGGTCCATGGGACTGTCTAAAAAGAAGAGAAAAAGCCTCCAGGAAAGTCATTTGAGAGCAGGAAGAGAAAGGCTCCTGTAAAGCATTATCTGACAAATAATTTGTCTGCTACAGAAATATTCCAGTGGAGTCCTGGAGATAAATTAAGTCTTCAAATGATGCACAAAGGGAAATAAAAATGAAATTGAGGAATTGAAAGTAGAACAAGTATTTCAATCATACTTTTTAGAAAAGACTGCTGAAATCTATTGTCAAAATTACTGTTTCTACTCATTTTCTTCTCAATTAAAGGTGGTGCAAGGCAGCCCTGGGGGTCAGCAGGGCCAAGTTATTTATTCCCACAGAGGTAATTCCCACTATGCAAAACAGGGACTAGAATCTCAATGCCATGGGAGTAATTTAAATAACTAATTAGAGACCGAATTTCCAAACTTGAACAAGATCATCTGAGCATTTGAATCTGGATTTTTACCTTTTTTTTTAATTCAATGTTTGCTCCACTTTAATTTTTAAGCATCTTTTATAGGAATACCCCTGGACAAGGGGCCACTATTTTTATATTTACATGTCATTTTTCTGTGCCAAGAGATGCAACAGCTCTGGAGAGGTGGAGTGGGCCATTGCACCAATGAGCAACCATCAAGGATAACTTAGACCACTTTAGATTATAATAAGCCTACTAAAATTTCTGCAAACTGACAACTGTTTAGTGCAGAGGTTTAATATTTCAGAGAAAATGGGATTTATTTCTTTCATGTACCTCATGTGAAATAGAACCAGCAGAGAAAGAAATGAAGAAAAAGGACCACAGAAATGACACTAAAACATGACAATAACACCACAAACTTTCTCATACCTGCAATTACGCATGATAGAGTCCAATGAAAAATGGATTGAGCATGGCTGTAAGTGGTGCTGCACTGGGACTCTTGTATAGCTTTGGAAGGAAGCTGATGGGGCTGATTAAATTAAATCAAAAGCTGGAGTGCTTCAATGACAATAAAGGAAAAAACAGCCTTATAATTCAGCGTGAGAATAACTGAGCTGCTGAAGGGAATCACTGAGCTGCAAAGTGATTGGCACAAGCTGGTGCAAAGCACTGCTGGGTCGGTCACCCCCTACTCCAGGAGTCTGGAAGCACATTTGCTGTCTGACTGTGGCTACTCCCCTACACAGCATCCCAGTGGCTCTGGTGCTGACGCTGTCCTGTGTGCCCACATGCACAGGTTTGGGGAATTCAGGACAAGAAAACAACAACAAGAGCATTCCAAAGGCCATCCTTTGGCACAGCTGCTGCTGACATGGGAGATCAGCAGAACAGTAACCAACTGTGGCAGGCACAGGCTCTCCCAGCACATTGTCCCTGCAATGGGGTTCTTGGGCACATCCGACCTTCACGCTCGAGCACAGCAGAGAGCAGAACGTGTTGGCTGCCAAAATACAGCTGCTCCTCACAGGTGAGGGAACAGGAGGGCTTGAGAGCTGGGGAGCTACAGCTGGTGCTGTAGAAATTTCATGTACTAGAAAGAAATTCCTCCCTGCAAGGGTGGGCAGGCCCTGGCACAGGCTGCCAGAGCAGCTGTGGCTGCCCCTGGATCCCTGGCAGTGCCCAAGGCCAGGCTGGATGAGCTTGGAGCAAGCTGGGACAGTGGAAGGTGTCCCTGCCCATGGCAGGGGTGGCACTGGATGGGCTTTGAGGTCCCTTCCAACCCCAACCATTCCATGATTCCATAATGTCTGTACAAATGCACACAGATGTTTGTTTCCACCCACGCAGTAAGTCAGGTGCACCAGAGGCACTGGGAAGAGCTGCATCCAGTTGTTCCTTCTGCTCTCCTTTTGCCTAGATAGCAACTGCTGCTGTGCCTCTGGATTCAATAATTATATTTTGATGTGCATGGAGGGTTGCTTAAAATACCTGTGAACTCAAGTCACAGGGGTAACAACGTAGCAGATGGCAAGTTTGGGGGTTTGGGTTTTTGCTGGGTCTTTTCAAACATACTGATCAATTGTTATGAAGCAACCTCTGATTCATAGGAACCTCAAAAACACTACATTTGGTATTGCTCTGGTCTGCTCTGCAGGCAGACTCAACAAGCAGAAATCAGAGCCCGTGTTGTTCCTGCAGCTGAGCAGAGGGATCACTCTGATTACACTCTGCGCTTCCCTCCAGCAGGATGATGAAGAGATGGCACTGATGTGCAGAGAACCGTTTCCTTCCTCTGCTATTGAGCTGATATCCATATCTGATACCAACTCTGGGGGCAGCAAGGTGTGCATGCCGCTGTGAGGAATTCTGCTGTGGAAGCAAATGGTGTTCTTTAAGAAACAGACAATGAATTAGTGCAGCACTTTCTCCATTTTTCCCTGCCAGCTCCAGCACCTGCCCCTCCATGGCCACCCCTAGGAACCCCTGGAAGCATCAACTTCCAGCATCAAGGAGCCTTTAGTAAAGCACACATGCCTTCACTTGCTCTGCTGCATTATATCAGTGCTTATTTATTGCCATTTGATCTCTGGAATAAGGATTAAATGGACTGGGATTTAATCATCATCCTCAGGACTTAAAGACACTCAGCAGAAAAGCTGAACTGGAAAGGCGTTTGGGAATGCTGAGGAGAAATGTTGTCATGTAATTCAGGTATTTCTTTTAGTCCTACTTAACTTCACCTAAGCACAAGACAAGATTTCACTTTGCCTGAAAGATTCATAGGCACACAGGGCCTCAAGAGGCATTACTTCAGGATTCTTAATTTTGAAGAGATTTCCAGAAAGCTTCTTGAGAGAGCACACACTTGTGTACACAGAGATGGTGTAAGTGGCATCTGTCAGAGCAGGGATGACTTGCAAGCAGAAATTCTGTATATTCCTCCCAAAGAGGATTGTGTTCTCCTCCCCCCGCTTTTCCTTTCTGCTCCTGTGAGCCAGGAGGAAGAAATCGACTGTCCATGTTCACACTTGGATTTGCCTCTGGTGAGAAAAATCCCCAGGGAAGAGCAGATCTTATTTCCCAAGGCTGGGCAGCCCCTCCAGGTGAGAATTCCTGTCCTTACAGTCTCCCCCAGGCTCAGACTTTTGCACTGCATTGGGATGAAGCTTTACCCTAAAAAAGGGAAGTGGCATCCCAGGGAAGGCATCTCCCATCAGGATCACATCCTGGTTTTAGCAGTTCCTCTGCCCTCGTTGAGCTGATTTGCCCAGGTCTGTGCCCTTACAGATCTGCACCGTGTCAGCTGAATCCACCTTGATTTCCAAGAGTTCCTTCCCTTCTTTTCTGGGCTAAACAAAGGATAATGCTGCATTGTACAAAGTGTGTTACAAGGAAAACAGGGAAGAAAAAACAACAAATACCACAGCATCATTTATTTTCTTTTTTTTTTTTTTTTGTAAAACAAAAACAAAACAAAAGGTTTAAAACCATTCAAGGACAAAACAATACTCTTCACTCAGTATAGAAAAAAATGTTTTGCCATCTCCAAACTACAGGGCTGAAGTTCTCCTTCAGGACTACTCAGACAAACTCTCTCCACTACATGCTGCTGATAACTTCACTAAAATGCAGCTCCTTTGGAATTTAGGGGTATAAGAATTTAGATGTGCACTAGAAATTAGAATTCATACATCCAAAGGATCCTTCACTTGATGCTTACCAATACCTGTCACTTACTCTGCTTTGCAAGTTAGATTTCCTACTGAGAGCATATTTAAAAGTGCTTTGGTACCTCTTGTTTGCCTAATGTGTGTTTTTGTGTGTGTGGTTGGGGTTTTTTGTACGCTTTGGGTTTTGGGGTTTTTTAATGAGAATTTGTTCAATAACTAAATAAAAATGGAGCCTTTAAAGTCGCCATTAGTGAACCTTGAGCATCCAAACAGATTGAACAGTAATGTCTCCAACCACCTAAATTCAGGGATAAAGTGTATTTCCTTACACCTTCATCTAAGTTAAAGAACAAAGTACTAATAACAGAGCTTTCATCTCTGGTCTTGCATTTTTCTCTAAGCAACACTCCTGCTGATCACCTTTTGAATGTCCATCCTGTAGATCTTTCCATGAAAAAACTTTAAGAACCAACTTTGAGCCTTTGTCTGCTCAAGCATCCTTAGAACACCAGCACCACCCACACTGACCAGTCTAAGCACTTACAAGAAATCCTGCAATGTCCTAAAGAATTTTTTAAACAATTCTGCCTTTTGCACCGCAAGAAACACCATCTCCTCTTTGCTGCAGGAGGTTAAATGCACAGGCAGGCCAGATCCCATTCAGAAAATGGGAAACACTCGGGCAGTTGCTGGGAAGCAAACTCACAATAGCCACAAATATTTATTTATCAAGATTTCCAAGAGGGAACAAGTAATTTGAATGTCAGAGTCTTCAGAAAGTCACTTCTTTTCACTGACCAGACTGAGGATAACCCACAATTACAAGTCCCTGCTGAAACTTTCACACTGAAATTTCCCTGATGGTAAAAACCCCTGACCAAAGGGAAAACCTGAGACATGAAGACTGTTTGACTCTAATCCATCCAAATGAGCTGCTCTGTGTGAAACTTAAAATTTTTGTTGCAACACCAGTACAAGCATGTGGCATTTCCCAGTCCTTCCAAGAAACAGTGCAGTGCACCCCACAATCTTCCAAAGGAAGTGAGTCCACCTCACAAATGGGGCATGGAAGGGAAAAACCCAAGGACACCAATAAAGCTGAGATTATTCTTCACTCTTCTCTTCCAGTTCCTCTCCCCAAAAGGTTGAGACTCTTTTAGAGGAGACTGAAAGAAGCAGAACATTCTTCCCCTGTCTCAAGCACATAAAAATCACCCCAAAAGTGAGCACACCTCCCCCAGGAGAGCAAAGTTTTGCACCTCTGTGCTCATAAGGACAAGGAGAGGCAGGGAGGGACCCATGGCTTCTGAAAACACAGAAAACACAACAAAGGCACCTCCCAAAAAGAGGCCAAAACCCAGACAACTCTGAATCTTTTTCCAAAAGAGCTCCGTTGAAAATGATTCAGGGAAAGCAAAGTCTGCAAGTTTCTGCTCCAGGGACAGCTGAAGACAGGACCACCAAACACCAGCCAGCATCCTGACAGGGATTATTTGCTTATCACCTTGGACTCGCCCGAGAGTATCTGTCAATCTTTCAGCAGCCTTCATTCCTCACAAAGGGATCTTCACATCCCTCCAGCACAAAGTTATCCATGGGTGCTCCTGCCCTGTCATCCCTTCAGGCTTCCTGCTGCCTATCCTTCCAAATCTTACATTCCAAAGGGAAGCTGAGAGGGCTGAGCCAGGATCAGACATTGTTAGCTCAGGACTGGGAACTGCACACAGGCTTTGGGGTGCAGCTTCCCTCTGTCCCAAAAGGTCATCCACCAGCTTAGAAAAGGAAATTATTACCCGTGGTTTTCTATTACCTTTGCAAGATAACACCACAGAAAACAGATGGAATATGTGATTTCACCTTCACTTATGCATCAGAAGATTTAAAAAAAACCCCAATTATTAACATTATGTCTGCTGGTCAGAGAGGGAGGATTCAAAATATCTGTCCACTTCCAAAAAAAAAAAAATCCACTAAAAAGCCCCCCAAAACAAATCAACAACAAAAACAACAACAAAAACCCTTAAAAAACCCCAACAGATGAACAAACCAACCACAAAAACCCCTCCCAAAAATCAAAACCCAGCAACACACAAAAGCTAGAAAGCCATGCAGGTCCTGACTTCTCTCCCAAGAAAAAGACAGTTTGTACATCATCCTGCCTGCTCTAAGATTACATTAAATTTTTAATTCTGAAAACTAAAAAACCCAAACTAAACCCATCTCACTATTCCATATAAAAGCTGATAACTTCTCACTGTGTGTTAATAAGTCTGGCACTCTGGTAGCTGATCCTGAGGTTCAAAGAGAGGCATATGACTCATATTTATTTTTGTTCCCTGTGGTCAAGAACAGAGACCACATAAATGACAAATTAAATGGCCTGACCAACAAACTCCTGGATGCCAAATGCAAGAAAAGACATAGAGCAGACCAAAGATCAGGTTCTGTCATGTCAGGGAAAGAATCCCACCAGGGCTCAAAGCCCAGGAGCAGAGACCATGATTACAGATGGAAAAGTCCAGGATCAAAGCCATAAGAGGGGGAAACAATTATTAGAAAGATCTCAAACTCCTGGATCAGGACCTGTGATCTGGTTTTGCACAAACATTTGTTGAGGTTCAGCTCAACAAGGAAAGCTCTTTAGGTAATTATGTGCCTATTGAGAGAGTTGGTTGTTTTGGAACCAAAGAAACCAAAATCACCCAAAACATGGTTCATTAAGTTGCCAATGAAAACCATTCCAAAGGTTTGGAGAATTTCTTTTCATTATTTTACTTTTTTATTTGGGACAGTAGCTGGAAAAATTCTGTAGGGCCTCCTCTGCCTGTGTCCTTGGCTCAGAGTTCCCATCAAGAAAGACACCATTACTCCAATGGTATTAATTAAGAGAGGAAACGCACACAAGAAAGAAAATAAAATAAATACATTAAAACTAGAGTAGGAGGTAGCAGATATAAGAAGCCAGAGCTGGCACTGCTCCTTCACCACACACTTTTTGTTTGTGTGTCCTGATTACAGGAGGTTTCTATCTCTCTTGAACAACTGCAATTTGTCTAATTTATTCCAGGAATAAATGGAAGAAATAATGAATTTCAAATACTCAGGCTTTTAAGAAGCCAAATGTTCTCCTTTAAAAACAAAACAAAACCAAAAAAAGGACACACAAAAAAAGAAGGGAATGACATTTTTAAGGAGAGCATAAACACAAGATGGTCATTTTCATATGGCTGGGCCAAGGCAATTACACAAAAGAAAATGGTACTTAAATGAAATAACAGAATGTAAAGCACTTCATTGTTTTCGCTCATTTTCTTCATCTCCTGGCACTTGAAACCCAAAAGTGTTGTGTTCCATTAACAATCCTGGTGTTCAGCTGGAGAGCCTTTATTTTGGCAACCCAGCATGAATAACCCAAGCAGCACACCACAGAACCACACTAACATACGTGAGAAGAGCATTTTCTTTATTTCCCTGTCCTCTTCCACATCGTAATTTCATTGATTTGCTTACTGAATTCACTAAGATTAAAAATCCGTGCAGTCAGGGAGCCCCACATAGTCCTCTTCAATGAATTACTGGCACAATAATAATTTGTATTGAAGACGAAAGGAATATGTAAACCTTGTGCAAGAAAAATCACTTTCATTTCAAAGAACAGAAAGGGACAGGCTCTTATATATTTTATTGTCGTTTGTCAGTCTTTCAGTGAGATGTAAGAGATTTTATTCACTAATAATTTTTCATAAAATAATAAAAAACATTTAGCAGAGGGGCATAAAATATCTCTTGAGATACTTCATGGAACTGTGGCTACATGCCACAGATCCATCATCAGTTGAGGAATGCAGCCATTTGATAATTCACTTGCCCACCTCAATGGTATCATTCCCAAGTTTTCTGAGAAAATTTGTCAGGATAATAGGATGTTACAGCTTTTAACTCCAATGGTCATTGCCAAGTTTAGAACACGAAGTCCAAAAAAATGATTTTACTTTTGGTATTTCTGCCAGTACTTAATCACCAGCCTTGGAATCCAGTTTCTGTTCTCACGTGTCTCCAATCCCTGTCCTGTGAGCTTCCTTCAGGTGATACCTGACAAAATAACATTGTCTACTTTGAGAGCAAAGGAAAAGAAACCCTTTTATTTTGAGGAGGTCAGGTAGGCAGATCACTGAAATGGCACTGAATTCCAGAGGAAAATATATAATTATCAGTTCAGGGAAGTTTCAAATCTAATTTTTTCTTTAAACTTAGTTTCAAACTACTACAGAAAAGAAGAATGGGTTCTACCATCAGTTGCATTTTCAGTTTAAACAGGTTTATACGTGACCCACGCAGAGTCTAAAAGTACCACTGAAATCCTAGTTTAAGACAGACTTTCCCCATTAAAGTAACACCCATGCAATGGAACACACCTTGCAATTCTCTAAAATTTCTACAGCAACGAGTGAAGTGCCAAAGAAAAAAAGTCCTATTTGTAGAAATGAGAGGAATGGGCAGAACAAAGAGCATTAATTGAAAATTTGGATGAAAGCCACTGGTTTGGAAGGTAAAGAATAGCACAAAAATTGCAAGTACAAGCAAATCAGCATTTCATAAGCCAAGTGAGAAGAAAAACAAATGAGTTACTACCTGTGCTATTTATAGCCCAGCCTTCCTGCAGGTGGCAAACAAAAGGAGAGTGTTTAAAAGAAGAAATCTAAACCAAGAGATTTCCTGTGGATATTTATGGGGAGAGTTTTCCAAAGCTTGTGGGGCAGAAAGAGTTTTCTCAGGGGGGGAAGCCCAGCACCAAAAAGGACTGAGGCAGACTCCCTCTACCTATACCATGGTTTATTTTCTCCAATACCTAACAGCTCTGATGTAATTGACAAGTTATCATTTAAAATATTTCACATCCAAACACAAGTTATTTACAGTGGATGAGTTTTAAAAGCCCAGTCCTTGGAGCAGAAGTCTGCAGCTGTTTCACAAAGGACCAGGTTCTTGTTGAGCAGGTAGACATTAAAAATAAAAATGAAAAAAAAAAAAAAACCCAGAAAACAAGCAACAGCACCCATTATTTGTTACGGCACAAGAAGACAAAGCACCACAAGAGGAGAGATCCTCAGATCTCCATTACACCCCAAATCCACGCAGGTCCATGTGCTCTTCCTCTGGTTCAACAGAACAATTGTACCCTATTTCTCATCTGTTTCTGGAATCCCAGCATAATCAGCCTTTTGGAAGACACAGAAGTAGGAACACTCAGTCATCAGTTAGAATTTCTAACTGATGAGTCTGAACTCCCTGATAAAACAGGCACCACACTGCTAATTCCCTTAGAGGAAGCAAATTTCTCCCCTCCAACCATCAACACCTTTCATATGCTCAACTTTGATAACATCCATGGTTGCAACTTATACTAATAGAAAGTTGATTTTTAGTCACAAACCCTTCAAATGCTCTCAACTCTTTATAAATAAGCACCCTCTACAGGCTCAGGAAATTCAGACTGATAATGTGAATAACCATCATCTCAGTATCTGCAAGGCAGAAGGATCCCTGGCACATTGCTATTATTTACAACCTCTCCATCAAAATTAAGTTCAAAGCTTCAATATTTCAAGACAATTCACTGTGTATGCCAACAAGCCCTGTGCTGAGAAATATTTCCTAAACTGCAGTACAGATCTAGGGCTTCCAAAATGCCAGCAAAAAGCAGGAATCCATTGATCATGGAATGGTTTGGGTTGGAAGGTACCTCAGGGATCAGAGAATATGAAAGATGCCCTCAGGTTTAGGGAGGTTTAAAGGCAAAGAGAGCTCCCCACCTGTAGCGGCGTGTTTTCTATTTTTTCATTTATTGTTAATATTAATTTGTTCTGTAATGGTTTCTCCCAAGTTTCCCCCTGTATTTCTCCCCATTTGGTTTCCCCCGCCTTTGTTCTCCACAGCCTGTCACTCTCTGGGAAGCCTCTCCTCTTCTTCCAGAGTGTTCGGAGAGACTCGGTGCCAGATTGGAGCAGGTTGGGGAATCCCTCACCCCTCGTTTCCCATTCGCTGTCTGTGTGACGTCCATATTCCCCTGATTGGCTTTCCCTCTTGTGTCCACCCCCTTCTCCCAACCCCACATAAGCTGTGGCCACGCCTCGGGCCAAGACACTCTTAAGAGAGGCTCAGAGAGAAGCGTGGCTCCCCTGCGAAAGGCAGGTGACAATAAAAACCATCTAGCCACAAAGTAGCCTCCTCGCTTCCTACCTTCGTCAAGCCTCGCCAACATCTCTCGTGCAGCTTCAACCCACCGGGGGGGTGGTAGCCAGTCCGCCTGCTGCCACCAACCGAGTTTGGAAGTATCCCGAGCCAGGGCTAGCCGGGAACAGCTGGAAGCCACTTTCCAGCCGGGCTCGAGGGATATTTTCACCCACCATCAGCCTAAAGGTGTTCACTTCTCTGCTAAATTGTTTCCTTCCGATGTCAGTGACAAAGCAGGGCACTGGCTGGGTCCTTAATTACATCCCAGTTCTTGAGAGGACTCCTGCACATATCTGTCACCTGGGAGCCTCACATCATCCCAAAGCACACCGACAGCAATGACACGGTGTTAGGGAACTTTAATTTGCTTTAAAACACTCTCTACCCCTAAATGAATCTATCAGAAGATTAACCCACACACTGGTCTGCTGGAAGGACTTCCACAAGTCCCCCACTCGGAGCCCAGCTTCCCAGCAGTCTCCAGTAACTCACTGCACCTCAGGGATAAAGCTGAAAAATTAGTTTGTGCTTCACTGTTTAGCATATCAATGGTTTGGCCCTAAACACACTCTCCTCAGTACCCAAAATAATGTTTATATTCTTCCTAATACAAAAGGTTAGTCAACCATTTCAGGAGAACAGTCAATTGGATTTTCTCCCCTTTCAGTTTTGGTGCAAAGTGATGCAAATTTGCACTCAGGCTCACAACAGAGCTCCCTGTTCCACTCCCCTGTTCTTGAACAGAACTCACCTGTGGTCTCCAAAAGATATTTTGGAACAGCAGCAATTTCATTAAACTCCCAATGCAGTTTCCTACATCAATAGATCTAAAGAGAATAATTTATTAGTTGTTCAACTTGAGCAGGGCACAGAGCAGTGCAGGGCTCTCATGAGCCACCAAAATGCCAGGACTGGGTTTCTCAGCTCCCCTTAGAACCAACAAAGAAAAAGAAAGGTTTTCACTCAATGATCTAAAAAGAAACTGAACTTCAGTTGTTTGTGGGCAGGTTTCATAAACCACTGAGCTCTTATCAATAGCAGACATTCTTCTGAGTTAGAAGGGCTTTATTCAAAGTAGAAGTATCTTGATAGGATGTGTCAAAGTGCCCCCAGTGATGCTCCCAGTGCAGAAATAATCAGCTCATCTCTGACCTGCCACCTGCTCCCAAAAGCCAGGTGGAGGACTTCATATGGAACCATGGTTAATAAGCAAAATAGTTGCATGGGGAGGTCCTGGAAGCAGATGAGAAAGATCAGTGGCTCTGACACACACCCAGACACCAAGCTGGGAGCAGAAAACAGCTCTGAGCTCTATTGGTTTTACTAAACCTGAGTCTACCTGGGTCTCAGCCTGCTTCTGCCAGTCACTCACAGCTTCAATAAACTTCTTTTTTCTGTTAAATTTTATTGAGGTAAACCTGGTTTTCATGACCACGGGTTAAGCTGTGGCATGCAGATTTCAAACACCCAACCAGCCAGGTCTCAAATCACCACTCACACAAAGATTGGAAAAATGAGCAATTACAGTAAAAACAACAAGAACAAAATTTAAAAAACAAACACCAAGCCATTTTACACTAGAACTGAGCATTTAGGGAGAGTTTGAACTGTGAGACAAAATCAAAGGACACTGAGCAACACTTGCTTCACAGCACTTCCAGAACTCAGTAATTGTGGGAAAGGTCTCTTATCCAATTTCATGCTGCTGATTTTTTCACCGACTTGTCCCAGCTGTAGCAGTACTGTAAGAATTGCATTGCCCAACTCTGCTTTGGATATAGGATTCAGTTGCTACTTTAATGGACTCATTTGCATTAACTGGAAGCATAACCGTTAAAAAAATTATTTATATTTCTCAGAGCAGTTTTCCCAAATCTACAACAGATCACAAGTCATCTCAATTTATAAATCTTGAAGCTGCTTGGGCCTGTCACCAAATGCTGATCATCCACAGCGCCTCCATACTTCAAACTTGTAAAATTCTAGGTACAATACAGAGCAAAAATGGAGAAAAGCCAGCATGTGGAAGGACAAGAGAGGGGAAGACCACTCTGAGCTCAGTAGAATCATAGAAGTCTTCTAGTCCAGTCCCCTGCCATGGGCAGGGACACCTTCCACTGTCCCAGGCTGCTCCAAGCCCCAAAGTCCAGCCTGGCCTTGGACACTGCCAGGGATCCAGGGGCAGCCCCAGCTGCTCTGGGCACCCTGTGCCAGGGCCTGCCCACCCTCACCATAGTGGCTTTTCTTACCACCAGTGCTCCTGATGGAATAGGACTCAATGGGCTAAAAGAGGATTGTCCATTCAAGCACCAATTTTGACACAAATTAAAAAAAAAAAAAAGATAAACTATGTCACCGCCAGAGTTTATAAACCTTGGGGTATTTTGGTTTTTTTTTTTTGGTTTTTTTTTTTTTTTTCTTGAACAGTGGTGTACTGAGAAAACATGATAGCAACTGCAAACAAAAGATGAGTTTAACCAAACACTGATAATTTTGGCAAAATTAAACCCAGTCAGGGGTTCATGAACCCCCAGGTGTCTAGGAAACATATCTTCAGTGTGAGGGCTTATTTGGAAGCCTAAATTTAGATGTTGTAAAGTTACTAAATTTACCTTCAGTAATAAAAGCTAATTTGGGTCTTATTTTGGGGAAAGCTCTCTTCAAATTTAGATTTAGGAGCTTGATGCAAATGACTGCTCTTTGTTAAGAAGTTCCAGTAACTGCCAATTCCCTTTTGCATGCTGATACCCACAAAGCCCTGAGAGAGAAAATTATCTGGCTTTGAAATTCCCTCATTGCTTCCTAGCTCTGCTTGTCCAGGAACTTGTGCGCATCTCTCTTCCCAGCAAGTCCTGCCTGTGCCTCAGATGAGACACAAACAAGAGCCTTATCAGAGCAGGGCAATGAGTGGGCCCTGGCAAAGGGGGACACTTCGCATTCAGCCAGCAAAGGAATAGCCCAAACCAGCTTTAAATCTTTCAGAATAGCAACAAAGGGGACAAAAAAAAATTAAAAATAAAAGTACATAACTGAGACAGAGATGCTGGCCTGTTAGGGTAACAGTTAAGGCCATGCTGCCAAATTAAGTCAATCTTGTGTGCTCAAAGAAAGGGCCAAAATCCAATTCATTCTTACATTTTCTTAGAGGAAACAAAAGGAATATTTGCTTTGAGCTCCTCTGCTACTGCTATAAACTCTGTGGTTGTTCCACTCTACTAGGACAGGTCCAAATTTACAACATAAAGAGGCAAGAGGGCAGAAAGGGCTCAAGGAAGAAAACACCTCTGGAGGAAGAGAACATCTCTGCCTGCTCAGCACTGCTCAAGGGATGGTGCCTCTGGCCCTCTCCTGAAGGGACACCTCCAGGTGAGCTTTGCACCTGGAGCACACCAGGAACATCCATTTATACCAGCAGTGCTCTCTTCATACACATTCTGTCATAACACAAATTTACATTCTGTGTGTTGGTTAGTTCAATCCCAAACTTGCTTTCCTGGAGCTCCAATAAACCTGGATCTGGGTCATGTGTAGCCCTTATGGAATGACAACAGACTTACAGGAGAGCATTGGTACCTGCAACTCTGTGCTTAGGCAACATCTTCTGCACTCCACCAGAATTCTGGTGCTGAATTAGCTTTAATCAGAAATTCAGCCACTCCCAGCCCTGCTGATCTCTAAGCAGCAGCTGGAACAAAAACGGGCTATTTTCTGCTGGATTCCAATACCACCAGCCAGCAGGATCAAGTCAGGACACAGACAGACAATATCAGCCATTCTGCATCACCTCATGACCTCCTTCTTCTTCAGGGTTCTGCACCTGGGCAAGAGCAGTGCCAGGTACAAGCACAGGCTGGGGGGTCCCTGCTGGAGCAGCTCTGTGGGGAAGGATCTGAGGGACACCCAGCTGTCCCTGAGGCAGCAGCAGAGTGTCCTGGGGGCCACCGAGCTGTCCCTGAGGCAGCAGCAGAGTGTCCTGGGGGACACTGAGCTGTCCCTGAGGCAGCAGCAGAGTGTCCTGGGGGACACCGAGCTGTTCCTGAGGCAGCAGCAGAGTGTCCTGGGGCCCAGGAGGCCGATGGAATCCTGGGGGCAGCAGGAGCAGCATTGGCAGCAGGGCAGGGAGGGCTCCTGGCCCTGTGGGCAGCCCTGCAGGCACCTCTGCAGTGCTGTGTGCAGCTCTGGCTCCTCAGCACAGCAGGGCCAGGGAGCTCCTGGAGCGGGGCCAGCGGAGGCTGCGTGGCTGAGGAAGGGCCTGGAGCATCTGGGTGCCCAGGAAAGGCTGAGGGAGCTGGGGCTGTTCAGCCCGGAGAGGAGCCCCAGCTGAGAGGGGCCCTCAGCCCTGGGGGTCCCTGTGTGCAGGGAGGGCTCCCAGCAGGGCCCAGGCTCTGCTGCGGGGGCCCAGCAATGGCCCCAGAGCCACGGGCAGGGCCTGAGCCCAGCAATTCCCCCTGCCCAGGAGGCACAACTTCTGCCCTGGGCAGGGCCCAGCCCTGAGCACATTGTGCACAGAGCCTGGGGGAGCTCCTCCCTGGGGCTGCTGCAGAGCTGTGTGCACACAATGCTGTGCCCTGGGCTCTGCGATGGCCCTGCTGGAGCACCGAGGTGGCACCAGGTGCCCGCTGAGCTCCCTGCAGCCTCAGCCAGACTGGGATCCTGTGATTCCCACACCCCCTCCTTTTCTAAAGCTTGAGAAGCAAACTTAAGTCACACTCACTGCTGGATGCCCTCAAGCCAGGTCAGGCATCAAGCAGCTCAAGTCTCACCTCATTCTGTGATGCAGCGTGCCCTGATTCCAGCATAATTCACACACACCATGGCTGTTTTTTCAGCAGGTCTCCGTTTCCTTTGTATCTCCAGTGTTACTGCACTTTATGTCCATTTTGGCTCAAAGAAGTCTTACACTAATCTGTTTTACCAGCCCTGTTCACTGCTCACATGAGGATTTTCCTTTCAGAGCCTCATCAAAGCAAGGGAGAACTGTGCACTCGTGCATCCCACCCTCTGAGCAGTGTTCTGATCACTGCATCACATCTTTCTCTGGCATCTCTGTGCCCCAGCCCTGGCAGTGCCAGGCTTCAACTCAACCACCACTTCCATGGAGCTGCTTCTCAAGCACAGATCCTCTTTCACAAATGCTGATCAGTTTGGGTTTTTTTTTTAAACGTGCATAAAAAGACCTCAAGCATGATTCTGTCTGCTAAGGCAGACAATTTTGATCTGAGGACTAAAGCGAACAACTCAGGTTTCAGTGCTTAACTTTCCATAACTTCATCCTTATTCCAACTACAGTATGATTATAAATGCATTTTGGACAAGAAGATTACTATTGAGCTTACATCTCTTAATTATATTTCTCTTTTCATATACACAGCTTTGGTCTGGCTCTTGGCTGTGAAAATTACAGATTTGCTTGGACTTCAAACTGAAGTACTTACATTTATTTCCATGGGAGATTTTAATTCTTTTCCAAGTAATTTCAGCATTTGAAATCTAAGCCCTTCAGTGCTGAGAAATACACCCCAAATATCAACAGAAGTATTTTAAAAGTCATTTAAAAAACCACTAATCCTCAATCTCTGCCACTTTTCATCCTAACCATTAATATAATGTCCCAATCTCTATTTCTATTGTATGTGTGAACTGTAGCTCCAAAGTCTAAGGGAGATTAACACCAGAAAGTGAATCTCTTCTGCATAGAGAGTTGAAGAATAGCAACACTTCATTTTCCTGTTTTGAGTTCTTTCAGCATTTGATTATAACATGACCTCAGTCACTCCAATCACTGGAGTTTTTTTCAGTTTTTGCTTCATTTTATATGAATCGCATTATGGAGGCAATGTATGTCATTTCACTCAAGGAAACAGATACTTCTTTTAAGATATTCTTGGAGCAGAAGCAACATTCAAATCAGTGACTTCAACCAGATTCTTCAGCAGGTATCAAATCACCACAGGGAGAATTTAAGTTTTTCCACAACTGAAGATGTTAGAGCAGGTATTAAAAAAAAAAAAAAAAAAAGATTTATCCACCATCAGTATAATTCAGATACCTCCTTGTAGGTAAGAAGGGAACACTGGCAGTTTATGCAATCAAAATTTCCTCACAGGCATTTAGGAAAGAATCAACAAAGGGGGTATCAAAGCCAATATTTTTCTAGTTATTTCATGGTTTTGTAAAGGTGTAGCAATGCTGCAGCACGTCAAGTGAAGCTGTTCAGGCACCACCACTGCCCCCGTGGTTCTGCTCAAACAGATGACCTTTGAAATGTCTGCTCTTGTCACACCAAACCTCCCTGCAAAACTGCCCTTTCCAGGCTCCCTGGGATGCAGTGGGATGGGGATACAGAAACATGCACCTACTCAGCTTTAGAAATTCTGTCCAAGGGGTTAGAGAGAATAAAATAAATAAACTCCTGGCTTGAAATTTACATTTACAGAAGAAATAAGATCAATGAGAAGAACTGACACCACAGAAATGGGTCCTGTAGTACCCAGCTACATGTTTCCATCACTCCAACAGATAAATTTTTACTTCTGGGTTGATGCTTTTAGGGCTTCATATTGTTTTGTCGGGGCACCAAGAGGAAAACTGGGTATACCAGCTGGTATATGATGACTTTAGAAAGTTTTGGATCACAGCAGAGGTTTGCTGTGCCCAAAGCCCCACCCCGAGCTGCTCAGACAGATCCAAAATCAAAACAAAAAAGACCACATGGATTTGTTCTCTGAGAGCCTGCCCTCCCCACACCAATCTCTCCTGAGTGCTCCCTTCTGCACAAGGCACACAATATCCAGCCGCAGTGAAAACATCTCAAGGGAGTTAGCAAACACTTTTCTCTACAAACTGTTCTTTATAGGTCCCTGTAGCAGAACTGCCATCTGCTTTAATCCAGATTAGTCCAACAGATTTGTTGGACACAGCAGATCACTTAAATGCAAACTAGAATTTTATCTCCTGAGGAAAAAAAAAGAAATGTTCCATTGTACCTTTCCTCCATGCAAAAAGCATTAAAAAATCCATTGTATTGAGCGAGCAAATGTCTAAATTCCTTCCCCACCTCAGCAGAATGTGCCTTTACCAGGAAGGGGACAATACTGAGCTATAAACGCCATGAGAACAATTTCCCGACAGATCTCACTGATTTGCAGCAATTTCATCCAGCCAAACCTCAGCAACCATTTTTTAGAGGAGGCAGCACCTCAAGAAAATGTGATTGTGTGATTTTAAGTGCTCAGATTCTCCAGGGGCACAATGCCCCCAGCACTGTCCCTACACCGGCAGCAGCAGGGCACAACACAGGCACTGGCTGAGCAAGGAGTGTTCAGAGATCTCAAAGAAATAAAGGATTGTGCAGAAATGGGGGAAAACCAACCAGAACAACCCTCCCCAAAGCACCCTGAAAGTGCATGTGTGAGAAAGCACAAAGGAGGAAGGTTAATTCATTCTGTCTCTTCCCAGCCAGCAAGAGGCAAGGTTCAAGGCCCCTATCTGTCCTGTTCTCCCTTATTTTACCTGCCCTTATCCAATTTGGTTCCCGTGCACAGAGGTTTTCCAAGAGAACAGAGAGGTGATAGAAAATGCAAGATTTTAAATCTATGGCAAATGATTTGGACCTCCTCAATAGTAGATATGTGAGTTCAATAAAAAAATTATTTAGGAACTACCTCTGATGTCACAGGACCCCACATCACTGGCCTTTACTTTCACCTATAGATAGTGTGAATGAAAGACATCCATGAGTATCTGAATTAATTCCTGCAAACCGCATTTTTTATTTTTCAGAAATTTAAATATCTTCACAAGAGTTTGGTGAAGACAAGCATTTTCTGGAGCATGGACTTGAGAAGAAACTCATTTCCACTGAGCCTGAAGGAGCTTAAATATGTGCAAGTGCTGCTCTGCCAAGACCTGCAAAGCCGCTGAGGGAGGGAATAAAATTAAGTCTTCGCTCCACACATACATTTATAAAATGATATAGATTTTTTATTAACATATATCACAGGGCTGTAAAGCCAAAACTGCATTCCCACCAAAGGTTTAATGAGCAGCAGTTCCTATCTAAAACAGAAAGGAACAGGACTGCAGGAGCACTGCTACCTTGAGTGAAGAGGTTGTAATACCTGAAGGTTAAAAAAAAACCCCAAACAAACAAATAAAAAACTCCCCAAAAATGTGTCAAGGAAAAAACTCCAGCCTTGACTACCCAAACACACCTACTTAAGGAATAAAATCCAAAGCCTCAAGTCCAAACTGACAATTCAAATTCAGTGTGTTGAGACTGGAACCAAAAGTTTTGTTGTTGTCTGCCAAAATCTATGTCTATGACAATAGCAGTCATTTCCCCTTCCTTTACCCCAGGTAAAATGAATTTCATGCTATGCTGATCTTCCACACCTGCCACAAGGCTGAGGCTAAGTTTCACTTGACCCAACCAGTCAGAAAGCAGCCCAGAGCCCAAGATTCTTACCATGTTGCTCTAAATTATTAAAACTTTCTACCCAAACATTGTTTTCACTGATCTTTGTTCCACATACACAAAAGAAAGAAATTAAACTCATAACCTGAAAATAGTACAAGACCCTCAATTGTTGCATTCTGAAGGGGTTTTGATTTGTCTGTTCTCCATCCAGCTGTAGCCCACAGAGGAGTTTCCCATTCCAGGTATCTGTCACCTAATGTCACTTAAATATCTCTCTAGTGGCTCAAGCACTGTTCTACACAAGGGAAATGTTTAGGACAATGTCCAGGTTGGGATTAAAAGGCAGGTAACTCTCAGTTAAAATCACATCAGGAATCCAGAGAGAGCAGGAACCCTAAGCCCTATTTTGATCAGTGCCACTCAAGTTTTAAGGACCAAGCTAACTCCAAACACACAGATATGTATCTATATCTCAATTTGAGGGGGCTGGAGGAACTCCATAATTAAAAGATGTCACAATAAACGCAGCCTTCCTAATCAGCTTCATCTATCTTCTTTCCTGACATGTTAATTGTTACTTGCTTCTAGAAAAGACATTTGTGCAGTGACTCTATAAAGATAAGATGCATTCTGTGCCCAGCACACACTGGGAAATCGGTTACAGATTTTTATTACAGCTTGTTGATTCAGCCTGTAACTACTGAATAAAACAGTTGTAACAGGAGAGGGGGTTTTTCGTTTGTTTCTAACAATTTATTTATTTTATTCATCCAGGCTGTAGGGAGCTGAAACTCTTTTCCAAAGCCAGGTCATATAAAATAAACAGTTTCAATTGAAGAATGCAAGAGATTTTACTTGACACCTCAAGATTTAAATCCTTCCACTTTTCAGGGACACCACTCGGCAGCTTGCAGTCCACTTTTCCCTTTCATTTTCCAGGATGGGCAAAGTAAAATAAACAAGGGCAGGAAAAATATTTTAGAAAATCCTTTCCTTCTGTTGTGAAGCACAGAAGAGCTGGGATTTCACTGCCAGCAGTAAAGAGAATGGAGAATATTATTCATGCAGTAATCTGCCCTGCCTCCCATCTCATCTTTTATTTCCAAACCCTTTGAAGCTCCATTGCCCAGGTGAGTGCCCTGGTACAAAACCCCTTCTGAACTGCTCCATCTTTTTCTGTAAGAGCCCTCTGCGATTCCTGGCCACATCTTGACCCTCATCATGGTCATATCCAAGTTTTCTTTCCCCCATATATTTAATCAGTAAAAGATTCCTAGCAGAAACTTCACCTTACTGAGAGCAGCTGGGCAGCCCTGCCCTGATTTGGCTGGAGATTTGCTCTCCTCTGCTGCCAGAGGTTATCAT
The DNA here is from genome assembly GCA_910950805.1 of Acrocephalus scirpaceus scirpaceus. NCBI lineage: Eukaryota > Metazoa > Chordata > Aves > Passeriformes > Sylviidae > Acrocephalus > Acrocephalus scirpaceus. The sequence continues at coordinate 31,557,046 of OU383781.1, forward strand.
GCAGGTGATGTTCCACCAGCAGCACCTCGGGATTTTATATTTAACTTTTTAATCCTCCAGCAATGTGCCTTGCTGCAGGGGAAGGGAGCAGCACTGCAGGGCTGATGATGATTTGGGCACAGAAAGTGTGGCAGAATTGTGCTCTTCCTTTCCAACAGAAATAAAATATTCATTTAAGCATCTTGCTCTTTTTTCTTTGGTTTGTTTTTTTTTTTTTTTTACGATATTCCAAATATAGAAGATTATTTGCAAGAACAAATTTTAAAGGAGTTTCTCATGAGATTCCTGATGTTTTTATTAGGAGAGTCTGAAACAAAAAACTACAAAACTTGATACTGTTAGTGTGGAGTGAAGGATCCCTGGAGGACATCCCACGTTCAGTCCCTTAATTAGCCAAGCCAGCAGTACTACAACATTCCAAGGGATTTTGGGAAGCAAAAAACCACTCCTTGCTATCTGTTCCAGCCATCTTCCCTTGCATCAGTTCATGGAGATTAACTATGCCAAACAGGAACACCAGGAAAACTCCCCAGAGGGAAGGCATTCCTTAGGAGGATACTCTAAATATTACTGCTAGTTTTTGGAGTTACATTGTCAAGTCTTCTCAGGTTTTCAGACCTTATTGTCATTTGCACTCAAGCAGTGTGTATTTAACAACTAACCAGGCAAAACTTATTTTTAATAAATTTCTGACATTTCAAACCTGCCAAGTCACACTTCCATACCAAGGCACTTCTGAGTCAAAAAAAAAGCCATGGTCAATGTGACCCATAAAAATGAAACCCATAAAATAATATAAATATAAAATATTAAATATAATTTAAAACAGTTAAAGCCATAAAAATCCTTAAACAACACTAGAATCTAAATCCAGAATCTCCAGTAGAAATGTTAGGTACTGCCAAGCTTTTATTCCCAATCAAACCAGCTCTTAAACTGCAACCAAGCTGAGAAACTCAACAAAAATTCTACTGTCCTCACATAACAGCTACAACATACAAGAAAAATTTAGGTGATGGGGTTTCGTGGTCAATCCTTCTCACCATTAATACTTTTCTATTTCATTGGGTCTTTTGGTTTGTTTTCCAAATCAAGTGGGGTCATTCTGTAAATTGTAGTGCAAAAAGAAGCTCCCCGCAGTGTCCTGCTGAGCACTCAGAGTGGAAGTGCTGCTTTTGGTGCTGGAGCACATTCCAGTGAAAAGTCATCTCCTCCTGCTTGGCCCCTGAAGGAATATGAGCAACTTCCCACTCCCCAGGAGAGGTTCTCATTCACCTCTGCTGTGTCCTGTCTTGCTAAAGCCTGTAAGACATCTTCCAAGTGGAAATACATAATTCATCTCCATGATTATTTTATTAACTTACATAGCTTTAGCACAGTGTTCTCCCATGCTAAAAAAGTACTTTTTTTTTTCTTTTTATTCCTCACAAATCATGAATAAATTCCTGTTCTGTACAGACATCAAGAGTTCTTTGTCTCCAGCACAATGCCACAGTAAGGACTCACAAGTTGGGTCCTTTCCTTGTGCTGTAAGTTCTTCTTGCCAATAGATAAATCTTAAAGTAAGATAAGGAATATGTTTAAGAGCAAGTGTCAGAAGGAAAAAGCAAGTCAGGAAAACTGTGAAAAGCAAGTGGGAAGAGTAGAGCAAGTTTTCACCATCATTATTTTTTTCTTTGTTTCAAAATGAAAACAACGTTCAAAATGAAACCATGCTACGCAGGTGGGAGAAGGGAAGGGTGGGGATCAAAGTGTCTCGAAATGTATTTTCTTCTTTTGAAGATTCCAAATAACTTCCAATCTGGGATTCTTTGTTCTCAGCAAGAATGGATGCTCTTTATTTCTAGGTGATTTAAGCTAAAAATAAGCCAGGTTGGACACAGTTGCACCAGAGTTAAGAGTTAAAGGTAAATAATTCATGTGAGTTACTCTTACTTTCACAAGTTATGTCTAACACTAAACCCCAGGAACTCCATTAGGTTGAACACGTGACTAAAACTGATTTAAAGTATGGATATTTGCTATGAAATCAGGTCATACCAGAGATCTCTGTAGCCTTTTCTTCCAGCCTGCAGCAGTGCCCAAGAGCAGGTGGACGAGTCCCTCAGCCAGACTTAGCCTGTGTTCCTGATTTCCCAGGGCTCCTAGGACTTCAAACTCTGCAGCTCAAGTGCATTGACTACAGGAAATGTGGTCTGCACTTGATCACTTTCCACATGCACAGGAGAGGTTTTCACTCCTGTGCTCTCTCCTAGCCCTCATGGGGTGTGCACAACCAAGTGAGGAACCTCTGCACTCCCCCAGGCACTCACTGAAAAGAACCCAATTCTCTACTCCCCTTCTGTGCAGCACTCAGAACACCACAGAGCTCCTCCCCTCCTCTGCCCCTGCTCCCTTCCAGACTGACAAGTACATATTGCCATTGAGCTGTGCTGCACTGACTCCATTCTGTGTCCAGCTGCTGCCTTTCAGCAGTCCCTGAGCTGCTTCCATTGCTGCTCTCCAGGCTGGAAGGATGATGGCTGTGCAAAGATCCAGGCAACACATGGATTTATGTGGTCATAGAATGCTCCCTTCTGTTTGCCATTCCTTTCCTAATAATTCCTACCCCTTCAGCCAGCTTCCTGGCAGCTGCCAAGCACCCAGCTGACATTTCATAGATTTCCCTAAAATTTTAACACAAAGATCTCACTCCTGATTCATAACAGTCAGCTCAGAGCTCAGGCTTCATATGAAAATTAGGATCCCTACGTACATCACTCCACATTTATCTGGAGTGAATCTCATCTGCCTTTTTATTATCCAACCACTCAATACTCCAAGGCCCTTTTGCAGCTCCTCTCATCTCTCTTTCTCGACTGGTGATCATCAACATACCAATATTCCTCTTTTCCAAGGCACAAGGAGTAGCAGAACAACGCAGGTCTGCTCCCAGCTTGCCTGCACTGTGAGAGCTGACTCTCATTTCCCACTTTTCACTGTCACCTTTTGTCACTGCAACCACCTTTGTTCCCATTCCCCTGTGTTCCTTAATACCTTGTAAGATGATCCTTTCAAAGGCTCCAATAATTGCATTAGCATCAGCTTCCCACTGAAAAAGTCACATTGATTCTTCCCTATTTTGCTGTTTCCATGCATCAGCTACCTCTAGGCCTTATTAGCTTTACCCAGCTGGCCTACTATTGACATGAGGCCCGTGGCTCTGTGCTTTCATCCAACAGTCCTGAACCACTCCAAGAGCCATTTCTCATTCCTCAATTGCCTCTTCCTTATGTTCCTGCTCCCCTTTTGGATGCCAAGCCCAGCTGCCGTGGATTCTCGGCTCTAACTCCTACAAGCAAGGACAGGATGGTCAATGCAAGCAGGGCTCTGGCAGCAGCTACAGGAATCACAGCCCCTGCCCTTCTCAGAGCTGGGTCTCCTGGGAGCTCCCCAAGGAGCTACGCCTGGTAGCAGCTGGAGCATTTAAGGTTCCTCACTCCTTTCTTAGACTGAAGTCTCACCTGTCCCTGTGAGCATTCCATCACACCCTCTTCAACCAGACAGGTGTTCTGTTCAAATTTCAGAGTTTCCTCTGAGTTTTACAACATTTGCCAGATTTTCTTCTGCTGGATGAAGCTTTAAACCACCTCATTCTTGCCACCACCATATCTGTGAGGGTGTGAGAGGTTTCTGGTTGTGGCTTTTGGGAACATGATTTAGGGGTGACACTGATGGTGCTGTGGTGACAATATTGAAAGGTTTTTCCAAACCTGCTGATTCTGTAACTTTGAGTGTTGGGTTGTGCTTTGTATTTTCATGTTTTGTTTTTACCTGTTTTTATTATGTAAGTTCTGTAATGGTTTTTCCCAAGTTCCCCCTGTACTTCTCCCCATCTGGTACAATCTCCTGCCTGGGAAATTCCCTTTGTTCCCCTCTGTTGCAATATGTTGTCAATCATCTGTTGCTCTTCTCCCAGTGCCTGCCCCCCTCCGGGAAGCCTCTCCCCCTCATTCCAGAGACTTCGGAGAGGCTTGGTCCCGGATTGGAGCAGACTGGGAGTCCCCCACCCCTCGTTTCCTATTTGCTGGCTATGTGCCCTCCCCATTCCCCTGATTGGTTTTCCCTCTTGTATCCACCCCCTTCCCCTGGTCCCTGATAAGCAATGAGCCCGCCTCCTTCGCTCTCTCTCCTGGGACGCGTGGCTGCCTGCACCATGGGGTGCATGTGACAATAAACTCTATCTTGCCACGAGGCCTCCTTCTTCTTACCTTCGTCGAGCCTCACTAACAGCTCTCGTGTGGCTTCTGAACTACCAAGGAGGTAGTGGCCGGTCCGCTAGCCACTGCCCAACCAGACTTGAAACAATTCCCAGCCAGGGCAGCCGGGATTAGCTGGAAAACCATCTACAGCAGGCACAGGGAATTATTTCATTTGAGTTACACAGTTTCAGACACTTTCCACCATTTCCTCTTTAAATTACTCTCACCTCTTCTTTAAGCAGTTCCACTGCTCTTTTGACAAAGTCATCTAAACCTGCCATACAGGTGCCCTCCGTTTCAGATATTTTCCCCATTCCTCATCACCTTATATAATTTTTCAACCACTGCTCTTCTCTTTCCTGGTCCTGTGCACAGCACAGGGAGTGTTCCAGTGGGCACTACTGCTGAGGTCCCAGTTCCACTCTGTTGAGACCCCTCCTCCAGAGCCCAGGCCCTAAACTACCAACACAAACGTGAACCACAACCACTGGTTCATCCCAGCCCCAGAAAACCCATGAGGTCTAAATATTTGTCACTTGCCAGTCATGCTGTGATTCCCAAAAATGCAAGTGGTCATAGAGATGAGAATTCTCCTGGGAAGAGACACAGATGCCTGTGGCTGAAGGGGTGATTTTGATGCCAATGCACACCCGTGGGTGTTGGCACGACTGTTCCTGCTCTGGCAGCACTGAGGATCCCCTGTGCAGTGGTTTTCCCCTCCTCAGCAGCTCTGGCTGGGAGCCTGGAGATGAGATTGTCTCACCCAGGAGCTGAAGAGCGAAGTTAACAGTGCATGGAGGCACAAGATTGAAGTTCTGAATCAATTTCCTCCATGTCAAGTTGGTCAGTTATTTTAACTGCAGTTTGCAATTACCAAATCAACACCAGAAGGCTATAAAGAGAACAGACTTAAGACCTTTATGCTATTAATTTCTGTGTCTATCAAGCCATAATTTAAAACCAGCAGCTCTGTCACAAAGATACTGCTGCAGCCATCATTTATCAAGGAGAGAACAAAGATGGAGAGAGGGATCACTCCCCAAGATGCTCAAACCAGCAAACCATGAGCTGAGCTCAGCACACAGAGCTCCGTTTTCTTACTTCTAAGAGCTCTAGGCCCAGGTTTTACTTCCATCTGCACACTCTAAAGCAGATAAATCAAATTCCCCACACTGCATAATCTCATGAAACTGTTCCCCATAGCAAAGAAAGGATTGTCTTGCACAGATCTTGAATCACAGAAGATACAACAGTTTCCCCAACAATATTTTGACATTAATGTTACCTTTATTCATAAAGACCCTGAAACAGAGAAGCAGTTGCAAGAACAATAAGAAACACAAAGAAAATGGGGTTTAAAATGTAGTACTCACTATTATTTGTAGACAGAAAGTAAATTACCTGCACAAATATAACAAATATTTGCTGCATGAATATTAACATGTATGTGAAATATTATGCTGACAGAGAAAAATCTCCTTTCAAATTAAGACAATTAAGATTACTGCATAATTTAAATAATCTCCACAAGAAAGTGAACAAGTTTTCAAGTTGCAAGGTCATCTATCATCCAAATGCAGCATGACAGTGCATGTATCTATATAGAGACATAAAATACAGCTATTCACAGAATCATTGCAGGGGTGAGAGCAGCTTTTGAAAAGAGCTTTCTGAAGAATAAAACTTGAGAAAAGGGAATAAAACCAAGCAAGAAGAGAAGAGATGCTTCTCCTTGGAGGAAAGCAGGTGGGGGGAAGAACAATCAAACTGCTGGACAGAATTATGGAATGGGATGTCCCTAGACCCGCCAGCCTGGCAGAGTTTATTTATTTTACTGTCTCTGCCAATTCATCTCCTCACACACACATGCAAAGCAGCAGAGCTCTCAGCCAGGCAAACTTCTGAGCAGTGCAGGGTTCTTCTCCCACAACACTCAAGTGACCGAACGCACATGGACTGAAGAGGGCTGGTTTGTGGCAGGGTTTTGTTGGTTTGCTTAACATTATGCCTCCTCTGGAGAGGATTTGAAGTAATGCTGTCTTGGAACATAATTTCCAACTAAAATGGTGTAGATAAAAACCAATGACAGTTACTGCTGCTGCAGCAACCACCTGGCCTCCCACAAAACACCCAGGATAGCACACCACACACCAGCAGGTGCAGCACCACTTCTTGTCTTCCTGTCTTGGTTTGCAACGCAAGATGTAGCCAAAAGTGTGTATTCTATTGCCATCTGTTGAAATTGGTTGGGGAGGTGTTTTTCTTTCTCTCTTCCATGACCCATCCCTCATAACTCTGGAGTGGGAGTGGGATCTTCTATTAACAGGCCAGCTGTTAAAACCAGCTGGGGCAGTGTTCTTTATCTCTCCCACCACCCACCCTCCCTCCAGGGGATATCTGCTGTTCATGGGCCATCCAGGCTCACTGCAGGGCTGATACAATTACATCATCCCTGTGGGAGATGCTCCACCCAGGGGGAGGAGCCCAGCATTCCCACCTGGATAAAACCTGAGAGTCAGAACACCAGCACAGCCTGTTTGCACTGCATTCCCAGAGGAAGGACAGACCCATCTCACCACCACTGGACCTTCAGAGGAAAAGTGCACCCTTCTACAGGATCATTGCTCCAACAGAACCACATCTGTCACTGCAGGAGGACTGGATTGGACTGCTCCCAACCCCCTGACCAACAGGGTGTCAGGTTGTATTCTGACTCTGTCAGTGTTTTCTTTTTTGCACTTCCGCACATCAGCACTTGCAGGCAACAAAGCCATCCAGGATTTAAACACTCAGCTATGTTCTAAGAAGAATCTGCAGCCCTTCAGTCCTCCAGGATCACTTTTTCCAAGCTGGATGGGGCTCTGAGCAAGCTGGTCCTTGCCCACAGCAGAGAGGTTGCAATGAGAAGACCTTTAAGTTCTCTTCCAACTGAAATCAGTCCACAATTCAATTAAATCAGTGCCCCTGACACAACATATGAACAAAGGATGAAAAAAAAGTGCTGAGCCTTCACAGAAAGAAGTGCAACTCTGCAGCTCCCAGCTTGCACAGGAGGGATCTGTGCCATACATAAGACTACATCACATCTGGATCAAGAGTCAAGCAAGAATTTGGATAAACTCTTTGCTCTCAGCTTGAAGCTGCTGGTGGGAGCCCAACCAGCCCCTCTGGTCCCTGTACCTCATCCCTGAGTGAGGGAGGTACCATCATAGCTCTATTCTTAAATTTAAGTTAATTTTGCTGTTCCAACAGTGATTGAACACTTCAGACAAACCTCTCCTCCTTTAGGACAGCCCTCCATCATTCCCAGGACATTAATAGATTCCTCATCACCCAGCTCAGTTACCCACACCTTAATTTATTTCTTTAGTCATCCCACCTTGTGTGTCACTGCTGTTGCAAAGGGAAAAGATGTAAAATGTGAGAGTGCTGCACCTTGGAGTGCAACAGCAAAGCTTCACCTCCAGGACCATCCTGTTACTCAGACAAGGCACCAGAGCACAGGTATGACTGCCCAGGTGTGCTGTGGTACACGTTGTGTTGGAAGGCTGCCTGTGGTAAATTCAGCCTCTTCTATCTGGCCTTCAGCCTGATTTTAGTGAGAGATTGAACTGCACTGAAGCAGTTGGGGCTCCTAGCAGGCTCAACCATTTGAGCAGGGCTTCCCCCTCCCATGTCAAGGAATAACAAGGTATGAAGAATGCCTGGTGCTGCACAGTGGCTTCACCTACAGCTGTACTGCACTGCTTCCCTGCCCTAATTCATGCAGAATATGTAAATTTGGGCACAAAGTGAAACAATAGAAGCGTGGTGTTTCAAAGCACTACCAGAACTGCTTTTCATACAGACATTTTTTTCTTTACAAAAAGGCAATTTGCCCTCAGTGAAGCACTGCCCAGGTTCTGCAGCCACCATACTCAGCACACAGGCACAGCAAGGCCTTGGGCAGCTCTTCCCTCCAAACACTGAAGGGGCAGCCCTGCATACTGGGCTGCACTCCTTCATTTCCTGTCCCTGGATAACAGCCATGGCCAGGGCAGCTGGACAAACATGCCTGGACACACCACATCCCCCAAAGTACAGAGGCCTTGATACTGTGTCTCACAAGTGTCAGTGCCACCAGAACTATGATGGGAAATACTCTGCACCAAGAGAAAGGAATAGAATCCCAGGATAGTTTGGGTTGGAAGGGACCTTAAACCCAGTTCAGTCCCCTGCCTGCCGTGGGCAGGGACACCTTCCACTGTTCCAGGCTGCTCCAAGCCCCAAAGTCCAGCCTGGCCTTGAGCACTTCCAGGGATCCAGGAAGCAGGATCCAATGTGGGAAGCAGCCACAGCTTTTCAGGAATTCCATTCCAGGGCCTCCCCACCCTCTCAGGGAACAATTCCTGCCCAATATCCCATCTATCCCTACATCCTGTCCCTCCATCCCTTGTCCCCAGTCCCTCTGCAGCTCTTCTGGAGCCCCTTTAGGCCCTGGCAGGGGCTCTGAGCTCTCCCTGGAGCCTTCTCTACTCCAGGTGAGCACCCCCAGCTCTCCCAGCCTGGCTCCAGAGCAGAGGGGCTCCAGCCCTGGAGCCTCTCCGTGGCCTCCTCTGTACATGTTGCAGTAGTTCCATGTTCTTTCTGTGCTGGGAACCCCAGAACTGGATGCAGAGCTCCATGTGTGGTCTCGAGAGCAGAGCAGAGGGGCAGAATCAACTCCCTCAAGCTGCTGCTCACACCACTTCTGACACAGCCCAGCAATCATCCTTCTGCACTGCAATAGCCTCTGGTCTCTCAGTCACAGAGCTGTGATTTGGCCTGACCCCATACCCCGGGCTGGACCTTGGGGAACGCACAGAACTGCTCAAACACACTTTTGTGTGTTCTGCTCTGCTTCGTGGCACACAACAAGTACCAATGTCGTGGACACAAAACACCCCCCTTCCACAGGAGAAAGGAGCGTATCACACCCTAGGTGTTCACAAATGCACATTTTTGGGGTGCCTCCTGGAGGCAAGAGACAAGACAGTGTCACACACCCCATCCCATGTGGGTGGATGAGCACAGGTGAGTGGCTGTCCCCACAGCCCTGGGGATCCAGACTCCAGGCTTGGTGCTCCACGCTGAGCAGCCAGGGGAAGAGGAAACTGCGCAGTACACAGCAGGCTGGGCCAAAATGCTCTGCAAACTGTGAAATTCAACCCCCCTGCCAGCTCCTCAGGCTGATCCCCTCCTCTGCTCAAGATCAGCCATTCCCATTCTCTGGACAGGACCCCCAGACTGGAAGCATATGGTCTCTATGCTAATTAAGGCTATCAGGCTTCCCAAATTTTTCATGGAACGCCTGAGTTCTGTCACATTCATACCCTAGCAGCAACACCCCCTCAGGGATGAAAACTTCAGGGGCAGCAGGGAGCAACAGCAAGGAGGAAAAAAAATAAAATATTGTATCAACTTCTGGCATGGAAACCATTACACCTGGTGGATCAACCATTTAACAACAATTACAGCCAGGATTTATTTGTAGAACAGAATCAGGTGTTATGTGTTCTGCCTCACTCCACCAAAACACCACACAGATTCCAATCAATCCAATTTGAAAAACATTTCCCTGGGAAGGGAAGTGCTATTCCCCCAGTAAACAACTCAACCAGTTACCAGCATTATTAATTTACATAATTCATGATAGCAACACTGCACAACTGTGAATCATTAAAGTTTGAGAAGAACTTTAGGATGATCAAGTCCAACCTTTAGGATCAACCAGTACCCCCCTCCCTGTTCTCAAGTGCCACCTCCATATGCTTTTTGAACACTTCCAGGGATGAGGACTCCACAATGCCACTTCTCACATCCCACCACCAAACAACATATTCCTCCCCCCAAAATCAAAAGGCCAACTCCCTTTAAACACATTCTGCTCAACACTGATACCTATTTGCCAGTATATTTGCCAGTAGAAACTTCTCCTTTCTTTCTCCTAGGTATTTCTGTGTATTTGTTTCCCTATAGTTCAATCTGCATCTGTTCACAGCTCCAAACATGTTCCAAAAGCATTTTATTTAGAAAGGCCCAAATATCCATTTCATACAGTCCATTACATCAGAACATCTTAACAATTTCATCTGCTTCAACCTGAATAAGAAATTATTCCCCACATCCTTTAAACAGAGAAACTCATGTCAAAGAAAATAGCTTTCAGATGTTTTACAACTCTTTCATGCACAAAGGAATGCTTGGGGCTTATGAAAATATACACCTGCTCATTTGAAAATATCTTTCCCCCCAGTGGGAGGAAACAAGAAAAGCACAACTAATGCAACAGTTCTGCCCTCCACACTGAAGAGACAGCCAGGTACAGGGTCTGCTGCCACAGCTGGAAAAGCTGAGTGAAACCACATCTTCAAACAGTCCTGAGGTTTCTGCCCTGGAGTAAAGCTGCAACCCCCCAGGCTCTCCCAGTGCCCTCCAGTGTCTTACCTGATCTGACAATCTAAACCCACAAGTTCAGGATCAAACTCCTCCCAACTCACCTAGAAGGAAATGTTGCCATGCTCCTGGAACTGGGATATGTCAATAATGCATGTCCCAGGATCATTTACATCCCTAATACACAATCCTGGTACCTGCTAGTCAACCGTGACGCTCGGTGCAACATGAGCAGGTTCTTTTCACAGCAAATAAATACTCCCAGCCATCAGCAGATTTGTATCATTAACTGATAGAAGTGCAAGAGAACAGATATTTTACCGTGGGTCTCGCAGCAAAGCAATCTTTGTTATAGGTTGCTCTCTGCAGGGGAATGATTGAGAGGCCCACAGTTTGCAATTTGGCACAAAGTCCAAGTCCTGTTTCAGTTGACTTCAGCACAATTTGCTCTTATTCCCCAGTACAAGTTTCTTTGCTGCAGACATGTAGATATTCCTCCCGCAAAGGGCGCAGAGCATCACTGAGACCCAAAAATTCAAATCACCTACTTGCCTTCCTGCAGCCTGGAGCAGTTCCTTCCGAGAAGATGGGGCCTCCACGCAGGGAGGAGCTGCCACTGCATCAAACAGCAAAACCAGCAGTTGTGGGTAACCACGGCACTGGGAAAATGCAGCTGCTTTCCAGGATTTTCTCCTGTTCTCCACTTAGAGCAGCACTGGCCAAACCCCCAGACAGAGCAGCTCCTGTGCCAGCAGGGACGGGAGAGGAGAGAGGTGGGGAACAGCTCAGAATCAGCACCTTCAGTGGGTCAAACCAAACGTTTCTCAACCAGGGCCACGTCAAAACTGACGTCACAGCTGAGCCCTAATGAAAATGGAAAAACCAGGATCGTTTACTTCTCTGTAACAGGAGAGCTCTGCTAATGGGGTGGGGGAGGGCAGCGAGACCCTGCAGGCTGATGGTCCTGGGAGCTGCAGTGACCTGCTTGGGGACCTGGGGACAAGTCCCCACGAGGCTCAGGGTGAGCACAGCCCACAGACAGGGCTCTTGGCAGAGTCACCAAGGGGGGAAGAGACCTGTAAGGTCACAAACCCTCTCCCCAGCACCACCATCATCCCCCCCAAATCACACCCCCAGGAACCACATCCAGACATCTCTTGAACCATGACTCCACCAACACCCTGGGCAACTCATTCCAGTGCCTGACCACTCTTCTAATGATTTTTTTTTTCCTAGTATTTCATCTGAACATCCCCTTTAGGTGCAACCTAAAGCCATTTCCTCTCATGCTCTCATGAGACATGGCAGAAGAGCCTGACCCCACCTCACCACAACCTCCTTTCAGGCAGTTACAGAGATCACTGGGAACACATCCCCCAAAACTGCCCGGCCAAGGTGCCAGGAGGTGCCTAGAAACCCCATCACAGCTCAAGAAGCACAGACATCCCTGACATCCCAATGAACACAGCTAGAAAAAGTCACTGCAAAATTCATCTGCATCCCTGCTGTAGCTGTTTGCTCTGGTCGTCCAGAGACACAAATATTTCTCAAAATAGAATGCTCAATACCACCATTCTCAAAAGCTCTTATTGATTTCTGCCCAGACTTAACAAGATATTTGACTTTCTGAAGCTGTACTTAATTTCTTTGTCGCTACATTACGTTTCCCTGAGCTGTGGTCCCTCCTAACACTTAGCAGCATCGTTTTTCTCTCCTTCTCTGAACCACCTGAGAAGGTGGAAGTGCCCCACATCTAGCATAGAGAAACATGGCTCTTCCCAATTGTTTTGCAAAAGAACATCCTGAAATAGAGATATCGGTAGGGAGAGAACTCACCAATAATAAGCCACTTCTTAAAAAAACCTATTTTTTATAGAGCCCTTGAATGGTTTGGGTTGGAAGAGACCTTACAGCCCATCCAGTCCCACCCCTCCCATGGCCAGGGACACCTTCCATAGACCAGGCTGCTCCAACCTCAGCAACTTGGGATAATTTCTAATTATTTCATTGCCAAACACCAGGATTTTTCTTTTTTTTTAAGTTCCAGGATGAGAAGTGCAAAACACTGCATTCTGCCAGCACCCACAGTTTTATATAAACTACACCAACACAACTTGGGGAAAAAAGTAAATGTAATAATAAGAATTGGTCCTAAGACATTAAGTCTGCATTTAAACCATGCTTTTGAATAAATGATGTAGAAAACATGACTGACAAGTCAAACCAAAGTGTGCCTTGCAGGATTTACACTATTTTCTGCAGTTTCACCAGATTCTGTCCTCTAACCAAGTATGAAGACAAGAATGTGCTTTGGGAAGAGACTAATGTGCAAAGAGAGGCTTTAACATCATTTGGATTTCACATATAATGTAAGAAAGGCATCAAAACCACCCAGTGCTGGAATTGGGAGCAGAGACAGAGGGAGCAGCTGATTCTGCTTCAACACAGACATCATAAAACCATTCTGCTGCTCCTCCAAACTCCATTCAACTCTTACCTCAAAAAACCCCTCACAATGCAGCAGCAAAAAGTTTAAATTTAAGGTTATTTTTTTATATATATTTTCCTCCAAAACAATATTTTAGTCACAAGAGATGTTACAAGGTAAAGTTATATCCTGCAAGGATAAATGAATCTGAAATTGCTTTTAAGGAATAAGTATTCGTCTGAGCTCAGAAAAGGCAATACATCAAAAAAAGAAGGTAAGCAACCTATTTCAGGGCATTTTACCAGTGCTTTTACTGATGGTTTATCCTCTTCCACTTTATTCACTTCAATTTAGACAGCATTATTCACTGTTACTGTTAATTTTTATTTTCCTAATGCCACACAGATAAAATGAAGGTCAGGACAAATTCATGACTTTTTTTAAAATCCAGAAATCCTGATGAAGTACCCACATGAAACCACTTGATAAAAAAAACCTAAGGGAATTTATCCTCATACACAAATATGGGATAAATTCTGCCTGTTTTCTCTTCTCAGAGATGGAACATACCAGAAAGGTGCCACTGAAGGGAAAGAATCACCTTCGGGGGGTGGAAAAGAGGAGAACTGTTGAACTCAGCTCTCCATTTTCTTCATGGATGAAAGAAGAGATTAAAAAGATGTTCCAAAGAAAAGCAGGGGATTTCTGGCATTTAAAGAACACAAAGGGAGAGGCAATGCATCAATGCCTGAGCAGCAGAATCCCGGCAGTTCATCTTCTCCTCACTCGGGTGTTCTGTGAGTAAACAGCCAGCACAGCTGAAGGGAGAGCACGAAGAATTCAAGGGAGAAACACAACCGGAGCTGAGCAAATCGATACCTGCAGCACACAACTTGTGCTCCTCATTAGTCCCGAGCTGAGCTGTTAATGGCCCTTCTGATGGGTGCTTCTTGAGGGTTTTAAAAATATGGAGAAAATTAAGAGACTGTAAAAATGTTCAGCTCTTGGAAGCAATAACTGAGGGAAAGCTGAGAAGCGTGCAGGTAACCCTGCTGCTAACTGGTGATGTGATTTAAAGAGGAGGAGATTGTGGCTCCTGTATTCCTCAATCTGTCCTCTTTGCCAGGCTGGAATTGCCATCCTGGAGCAGTAATAAGCCAGAGGGAAAGCCTGCCTTTGGACACAGCTGTCTGGGAAGAGCTTTTTAAATTTAGATTTCCCCAAAAATTGTTGAGCTACTAGCGTTGTTCTCCATAGACAGCTCCCAATACAATGGGGGAAGCGAAAGTTATTTTTGTGTACACTTGCTTTTAAAATTTCAGTTCCTTCTTCTCTCATCGGATGCAATCCTCTGGAGCAAAATTAAAATTAGTGATGATAGCCATATAATTGTCTAAGGGGAGGAACACATACCTAAACACTCCTACACTTCTGTGGTGTTACCACTTGGAGACATTTGCTTCCACCCCCTCGTTGGTATGAAGGGAAGAGTGTCACCATGGCCTGCAGCAAAAGGCTGAGGTTGGAGCAGAATGAGCTGTTAAACCTGAAGAGCAGCAGACACAGAGCTGAGCTCTCTTTTCCTTACTCTGCCATGTATTCCAACCAGAGAAGGAACCATGTAGCAGAAGAGGGAAAAGCAGGGTGTTAAAAACAGGGAATTCCCCAAAAACTGGGGGGAAACCCAGTATGTACACTTCATAAGCCAGAAATTGAGGGTACACAGGTGGCAATGAGGGCAGCCACTCAAGGGAAGAAAAACTGGATGAGTTCAAGGTGTTGCAAGTGGCAGAGCTGGATTGGCCATGGCTTCAGAAGGCTCCAGCATTCCCATTGCATCTCCTGCTGCTTCAGGGCATTCAAGTGTTTCAAGACATGAGTGATGTAACTGGTCACAGCACAGGAAATACAGGTTTTTAGTTGGGTGGAAAAGGGGTGAAAAAATTCTGAGCAGCTATTTTTGTACGTCTGAATCCCATGCACACAGAGTTTTGGAAGGAAGGACCACACTAAAAGATGTGCAGGTCAGTAAAGAACTGACAAACGTGAGAGGAGTTCAGTGCCCAAGACCCACAGGCATCCAGCAACTACAACAGCTTCTCAAAATACTCCCACTGAGGCAGCAATTAACAAAGCTGATGTGATGTTTCTCCTTTCATTGGCACTGTAGCCATGTATTTGGAACAACATCCTAAGGGGAACATATTCCAGAGCAAAGAGAACTTGAAGGACTGGTATGAGGGGAAAGGGAATGGAAGTGCAGAGGAATAAGGCTGGGGGAGGGCTCCAGCACAGCTCCCCCAGCCTGCAGAAACACCCTGGGCAGCGTGAAGCAGAGCAATGGGTGCGTGTCCACCCAAATAACAAGTCATACCTGAGCTGGTTCCTCTAGAGCTCCCCTGCCTCCGGGTGTTTGAGGCTCTGGAAAAGCTCATTACCCACACAGAGCCCAGCTGGCCCTGTGTGCTCAAGTGAGGCCAGCAGGATCCTGCAGGAGAGCACCAGGATAAAAAGGCACAATGACAAGTGCTCCCTCTGTAAAGGCTGATTCAATGTGAGCAGGCTTTAGCTCCAGCCCCTGCCCTGACCACGAGGGACCCAGGCTGCCCTGCTGAGAGCTCAGCAGAATATTTCTAAACAATACTGCACACAACCACAAATCAGGTGAAGGTTTCCTGCCAGGTCAGACACCCCCCAGCACTGCCTCACTCATGGCACCACAGCCAACACAGCCCAGCCTGCTCAGAAGCAGACATGCCCTGGAAACCCTCCCATGAGCCCAGCAGAGATGGATCCATGCCCAAATCAGCAAATCCCACAGAATGATGATGAGACACTTGCACAGCTGTGTGAGTGCACAGGTCACACCGCCAGCTCAGGCTCTGCTCCACACAAAGGCATTTAAAGTGCCCTGAACCAGGCAAGGCTGCAGTAAAACTGGTCCTGCCTCTTTTATCCTAGGAGGGACACAGAGATTGGGGTGGCTGGGGGCAGGAGAGTTGCCCAGATGTTCCATGAAATGCCTGCACTGCACAGGCTGTTTGGAGAGAGAGGGAAGGAAAGATATCAGCTTTTCTCAGCATCTCCCTAAGCAGCACCTTGGAATCACGGAATGCTTTGGGTTGGAAGGGACCTTAAAGCCCATCCAGTGCCACGGGCAGGGACACCTCCCACTGTCCCAGGCTGCTCCAAGCCCCAAAGTCTTGGCCTTGGACACTGCCAGGGATCCAGGGGCAGCCCCAGCTGCTCTGGGCACCCTGTGCAGGTGGTGAGGAACTGGAAGAACTTCGTACTAATATCTGATCTAGATCTACTCTCTTTCAGTTTGAATCCATTCTCTCCAGCCCTATCTCTACAGTTCCTGCTGAACTCTCCTCTGGCAATGCTCCCCCAACGCTCAGAAGCCACACTTCCCTCAGTACAAATGTTAGGGGAAATTGTTTGGTTTAATCCTTGGGAATAGCACTTTTGCATACTGCCCACACAGCTCCCAAACACCAAGGGGTTTTTTCGATTTAACAAGTCCTTAAATGCAGAAAATCCTCAAGCCCCAGATGAAACCTCAGCTCACACCTTTTGATGATGCTGGGAGCAAAGCAAGTCTCACAAGAGAGTGGTTGCTCACTCTGGGAAACCACAGGCAAAAAAAAGCAACATAATCCCTCCCTCCAGAACATGTGGAAGCAGGGGACACCAAAGAGGCCAGGAAACTACTTCAGCAAAAGGACAACGATGGCACAATAACAAATACGAAAATATGGGTCTTAAATAAGCATAAATTGTAAGAGAGAGGCAGAGTAATTTGAGCAATCAGCCTTTGGCTGAGAAGAGGGAATATTACCCATGACATGCTTTGTTTTGTGAGAGGGAATGTTCAGCCAGGCAGGCTCAATGGTCCCCTCAAGCACTGAATTCCCATGAGAATTTTAACAACAAAGCCACTTGTTTATTTGAGCACTTGAAGGAAACGATTTTCTAAATGACCACTCAAGAGGCAGAAAGCAAACAGAGTTCACCAAGGAGTAGGGCACAGGTGATCAGAGCAGAGCCATCAGAAATGCCTTTGGAGGAACCCAGGACAGGGAGCTGCTGATAAGTGATCTCTTGGAAAGACCCTGCCACGGGTTCTGCTGTCTTGGGCCAGTGTTCTACATTTTCTTTTTTATAATCTTGTTGCAAAAACAACAGAAGGTCTTGGTTTTCTTTGTTTAATTTTTTTCCCTTTTTTTTTTTCTTTTCCAAGCCCAAGAAAAAAATCAGGTTTTTATATGGAAGCAAAACAAGAAGCTAAAGCCTGCATTATTTGAAAGGCAATGCAACTCTTTAAAAAAGCTGATACAACAACACTGAAAAGCAGGGATGGCCCAGAACATGGGGAACAAGGCTTTGGACCTCTACCTAAGAACATATTTGAAGAGAGAAGATCCAATTTTTACCTCCTGCTCCCTCATTCCATCCATTTCCATAGGAGCCAGGATACACATCAATCCCAGCAGATTAAAATCCAATGACCAATCTTTTGCCATTAGACATGCCTGCCTACCTTGGAGTCAACATCCAGCCTCGCAGGTGAGAAGCGCTGGGTTTGCTCCTAACAATTCTCAAAAATAATTTTCCAGGTTCTGAGTTCCTCATTATAACTGATTTCAGAGTCCAAAATTCATTAGTTGTGCTTCACCACCGCCCAGGTGACACTGTTGTACAATGCAGCCAATTCCTTGCAGCTCTGACAATTCTGAGTATACAAAGGTGATTTTTTTACTTTCTGTGGAAAGAAACATAACAGCAAAGGAACAACACACTTGCTACGTGTTGCAATGGGATTGAAAAAGGGGGAAGAAAGGAAGAACTGATTGTCTATCTTGAGACCTGCCAGCAAAGCTCACTTTATATTCTTAACAAAATTTCAAGTTTATGGCCTGCCTGAAATTATATAAGGATGGGTCAGCTAAAATGTCTAAATGGTTCCATGCTAACCACAGGAGAACAAGCCATTGCCAACAGCTCTGGACCCTGTGATCTGGGAAACATATGAATTTTTATTTTTAAGGAGCTCCAGTTGGATGCATTTTTTTTAAATAGAGATGTTGCTAATTTGACTTCTAAATCCACCTGACAGACATGATATTTTTATGATGGAATTAAAAACAAGATTGAATCATATACACAGTTCTTAAACATACAGCAGGGCAAGGCTGGAATACAGCTCCCCAGAAAAGCTGTGCCCATCAGACTAGGGAAATAGAAACATCTGAAAATAAAGCTTTGTTTTATATGGCAAGGTAGATTAATCCTTCTGGGCCTGGTATTGGTCATGCTCAGGGCAGCTGCACTCCTTCTGTGCCTGCTTCAGATTTCATGTCCAAATTTCCATGTTTCCATGTCCTGCCTCCTTTGCATGCAACAAAACCTCTTCAGCACAGGAATGCCCCCATTTTCCATGAACACCAATCCACTCCTGCACACCCCTGGAACACACACCCCTCTATCAGTTCTGAACTGAGCAGAACCAAAGCTAAAAGTGGCTTTTAGGAGGCTCTGGAAAGCATTGAGGCACTCACTAGTGGATATAGCTGTAAAACCAGGTAAAATGGAAAGTGTTTTTGGAGCTCCCATTGTTCCTCAACACTGTGAGCAAGGCACTGCCCCTGGCTCATCCCTGCTGCCTTTCCAAGGTCTCCAGCCAGCTCAATAAGGGACCCTCATCCTTCCCTGAGGGGTTTACAGCCTCATCCCAGGTTTCCTGCTTCTTCTCAAATTCTTGAGCCCCACAGCCTCATCTAAATCCATACCACCAGCAAGCAGCCCGTTATTCCTAACGCTGCACAATTCCTTCCACTAAAAGCAGCAAGGGGTCCATGACCAGGCAATCTGTTGGACAATGCCCCCCAAACTGCCACCAATTCATGGGTTAAAGCTTTTTCCCCACCCCTCCAGAAGGCTGAAATAGTTGTAGCCAGCCTGCAGAATACAACCAATTTATTACAGTGATCTTTTCTTGCTGGCTCCCTTCTCCAATCCCTCTCACTGCTTCCAGCAGAATGTTAACTCCAAGAAAATGGAGCAGTGGGGAAAAGGAAACAATGTTCCTACAGATGTGAATGTCATGTAAATGTCAAACCTCCTGTTAAAATTTGATCAGGCGACTGAGTGAAAGGGAAAGAGCGTTTCTGTGAGTAAACCAGCACGTTAACAAGAGTTTCAGCCTGTCTGCTCACAACAGGACCTCAGTGATGGATTTCATTATTCCTAATTTCCCATGTAATACTAAGCTGCAAGTGATTTTGCTAAAAGATCACATATAGCAGTACAAGAAATGCAAACAAATGTTGGTTGACAAGACAGATCTACATCGGTCTTAAAATTAAAACCTGTGTGTGTACCCTTTCTACAACTGCACTTAATCAAAAAAAATTCATTTCTTTTGCATTAAAAATAAATTCCCCTCTGCTTAGACAGACCTGGAGCATGTGCACACATTCACCTGTATCAGGAGACAGAAGGTGGTTTCCCACTAAATCCCAGAAAGCAGAATCCCAGCAGATACTATAGGGACACAGATAATTGCAAAGAACCAAACTCCAAAGTTTTTGTCTTGGAAAGGAACTGTGTTTTCCAAGACTGCACAGTCCCACTGCACACACTTCTTGGTGAACCTCAGGCAGGAGACGTTCCTGTCTCAGGGACTCTCCCTGCTGGGTGACCTAAGCTCTGTCGTTTCAGGACCCTGGACATCTCCCAGACAGCCTCAAGTATTTCAACAGCAAGGTGAAGATGTAAGAGATATCTGAGTGCAGAGACAGGAGCAGGGCATTAGATTAGACGAGATTTTAGGAAGGAATTTGTGGGCAGGCCCTTGCAAAGGGTGCCCAGAGCAGCTGTGGCTGCCCCTGGATCCCTGGCAGTGTCCAAGGCCAGGCTGGACTTTGGGGCTTGGAGCAGCCTGGGACAGTGGGAGGTGTCCCTGCCCATGGCAGGGGTGGCACTGGGTGGGTTTTAAGGTCCCTTTCAACCCAAGCCACTCTGGGATTCCATGAACTGTAGCTGTTGGTTTTAACACCAAGGTAAAGATTTGCTTCACTCTAAAACACACAGATGGAAGAATTCTACAGCAATGTTCTGGTTACTCAATGCAAATTTAGGATTAGAAGAATTCTCCAGCTATGTGACACTTTCTCTTCAGCTGTACCTGTCCCCACCAAACCACCACCTCCTCTCAGCACACACTGACTAACTCTGGCACCACCAATGCCAGCCCCATTTTTGTTCAGAATTATTTCCAAATCAGTCCAACAATTGCCCTAAACAGATCCCTTTCTATCCAAAAAGTACCAACTTTCATCACACATGCATGGCTCAAAAGACTGAGTTCATTTTGTGGTAGCCTTGGCATCAAAGTTACCTGTTGTGCCACCAAAACAACCTGCTCATCTCTTCCACAGGAGTTGTACAAGGATATCCTTGGAAAGAACTTGGAATTTCATGCCCTCAGTGACATCCTCTGTGGCTGGCAGCCCAAGCCATAAACGTGTCACTATCCTGAAAATTGTGGGAGGGCAAGAGGACATAACATCTATATTTCTGATGGATGAATCCCTTTAGTTTGAGACTCCCTTAGTAGTTGGAAGATTTTTTTCTTTTTGTAATCTGCCTTCAGAGATATTAGAATAAGAACGTTGTCAAAGACTCTAAGGGAAATCATTGTAACCTTCCCCCCTAAAAAAAAAAAAGCGTTTTTAAGGCATTTCAATAATCTTCTGTCCTTTCTCTTCAATGAGGCAATGCAGGCACTGTCTTCCACTGCCTCACTGCTGTTTGAAGTTATAATCAGGAAGAAATAAAGCTGAAAGTGAGGTGCAGTGCCAGTGGACAAAGCCTCCATTATTATGAATTTCATGAGCAGCTCAATTCATCTATTCAGTAGCTTCAGTCCCCCCAATTCCCTTCCCGTTCCCTTCCCAGATGAAAAAAGGCCACAATGGTGGCCAGCTTTTCCATCCTGCTGTAGCTGCCATAATGCTGAATTTCCCTCATCCACAGAAACCTCTGGATAAATCCAGTGCAGCAGCAGAAAGGAGAAACACCATCCAGCAGGAGCCTTTCCTCTCTCCCTCCTCTGCTTCCCAAGGGGGCTGCGAGGCACAAGGACGCCACAGAGGCTGCTGGGCAATTCCTGGGGACTGTGCACTTCAACTGTGTTTTCACAGTATCTCATTCCCTGGAGTTTTTCAAAATACAAAGTGAATTTTACAAGCCCCGTGGTTCACCAGGCATGAATTCTATTTTATTCAAGGCTGAACACAGCCTTAAAAACCAAAACCATCTGAAACTCACTGGGTGCATTTATCCAGGTCTTCCTCAGGGATAAGGCCTTATGTAAATAACCTTGTTTCACATTAAATGTTAGAAGATTTATTTTTTTCTAAACTCCAAGTTTTATTCCAATGAAAGGCATTGCTCTCAGAAAGTAAAAAAATTGTGAAAAAAGTCATAAAGGAAGGCTGCTGAATAAGATTATCATCTGCTCTATGATTGATTTGGGAACCTAGAAAGGAAAAAGTCCAGCAACTTTAGTAAAATGAGAGTCCTGGAAAGCTCCTTGACTATCAAAACTGCAGCAATTTCATTATTATGAACAAATTCATTCCAGTGGACATCTGAGTAACAGAGTTCAGACTGCTCTTGGGAGATTTAAAGATCCTATTTGTGAATGTTAAATAACTTGAAACTCCATAAGCTAAATGGATTCAGAAACCAGTCAGTGCTTCTTTGAATTTATCTTGTGCTCACACATCTATCTCCCTCCCCTTTCTTTGACAGGAAATGAAAAAAAATAAAAATTCAATGGCAATCTATTTCTGCATCAGGTTGTTCATTTTTCCTTGTCATACACATGGCACCAAAGTGTCACAACCTAATTCCATTAGAGTGTGGGTTTCATTTCTAGTTTGCACTCATTCTAGATGCAACAAGTTAAATTAAATACACCATATTCTAATTATTTCCGCTGTGCTGCCTCACAGTTTCCTCAAACTTGCAATCTCTGTTTGCAGACAAAAGCAGAGAAGAAAGCTACAAGTTATTTTGTGTTCTTGAACACACCACCAGAAACCAAAGGTTTCAAGTTATTTCAAGCTTGGATATTACCCGAGTGTAAAAACTGGAAGAGAAAACCCAAAGAACTCCATAATCCATAAATTCAGTTTGCTTGGTGAAGCACAGTTCTGCTCAGGGGAGAATCTTGGGAACAAGGATCTACCATAGTGCTCAAGAACATAATCTTGGAGTGCAGCCACCCTCAAATATTTGTTGTTTAGAGGAAACACTTTAAAACAGAAAAACAAAAAAACAGTTCAATGAAAGCTCAATCAAAACCACATTACCAATGCTTACCTCTTCTCTTATCCTGAAAAAGCCATAATGGATTTCTCTTTCTAGAAAAAGATTCTTTTTCTCCACAATCATGATAGTAAATCATCATCATAGAATCCTGGTGGGAAAAGTTCTCCAAGATCAAAATCCAGCTGCAAATCCAGCCCTGCCAAGCCCACTTCCAACCCATAATCCAAGTGCCCAGTGCTGTAAAACCCATCCCTGAAGTTTGAACAGCTCCTGTGAGGGGAGCAGGGGAAACAGCCCTGCAAAGAGGCCAAGTTCTGTAAGGAGGGAGCACAAAGCTGCCCGATGTCATCCCAGCAATGCTTGGAGCTTCCAGTCCAAGGAATATCCTGATATCTCAGTAGAACTGCTGGCTTTGAATCATGCTGTTTCCCATAACATGGATCTCAGAGAAATCCATATTATGGATTTATATCTGTAGCATGTTTCCCATACCATGGATCTCAGAGAAATCCATATTATGGATTTATATCCTTAGCATGTTTCCCATCACATGGATATCAGAGAAATCCATGTTATGGATTTATATCCATAGCATGTTTCCCATCACATGGATCTCAGAGAAATCCATGTTATGGATTTATATCCGTAGCATGTTTCCCATACCATGGATCTCAGAGAAATCCATATTATGGATTTATATCCTTAGCATGTTTCCCATCACATGGATATCAGAGAAATCCATGTTATGGATTTATGCACATGTGAGTGTATAACCCCAGAAATCTGGAGTTATACACTCACTTGGTGCTAGGAGATGGCACAGAGGTCTCAATATCCATATGGAGCATCCCCACGGGATAGCTCCCAGCACACCCAGACCATCAGATCACCGGAGTTCTCTCCCTGTTGCCAAAATCAGCCATGGAAGTGGCTAGTGGAAGATAGCACCCACTGAGACAGGAGCACTGCTTCTCCACATACAGAGGGGGAAACTGAAAATGTTGCAATCAGCCATTTAAATTACTCTTCACACTGGGATTAATATTCATGGTTTTGTCAAAAGTACCACGTGAAATGCAACATAACAGACTGAAGTTGTATATCTCACCCAAAAGAAAAAAATCACCAAAACCCTCTAATGGTTGAACACTGAACCAGAATTTGAATGGGAAACAGAGGAGTATTTTTATCTGTTTAAAATATGTAAGAAGGAACCAGGTGAATGAAGTAAATACAGCAATCAGCACATGAACGAACCGAATGCAACAACCTGGCTGTGCAGGAAGATTCCCCAGTTACAATGAGAAGTCTGGAAAATGGACATATCATAGCACCAACCCCTATCACACAGACCTCCCAGACCCTCAGGCACTGCTACTTACACCTTCCTTCTTACAACCTGGGTCCTAAGCCATTAAATACATAATTATTTGGGTTGGTTTTAAGTAGAAATGTGTACTTCTAGAAAAAACAGAGCTATTTTAGGCACAAATCCTTATCCAAATCTGACTGCCCAACCACCAAATTTATAACAAGTACTGGTAAAAATAGTGGTTGTATGCTTGTCTCCCACTAATTAAATCACTTCAACCAGAGCAGCATTTCAGTTCTTAAGAATAATATTTACTTTAGAAAGGACTCACTACTCTTACTAAGATGGCTCCTCAAAATGCTTTACCAGGAGTATTTTTCTCCTTGCATCTTTCCCGAATAGCTCCCAGAAATCCTTCCACCAGCTTTGTTCAGTCAGCTTTGCCTTTTTACCTCACTTCTCTCAATACCTCAAATGGTTTGTTCGGGTTAGAAAATGAAGCGTAAGAACTAAATTAAAAAAAAAAAAGGGCGCATTTCAATGACAGAAAACAGCTGCAGCCTTTGTGGCACTTCCCTTTGAACCTCCCTCCGTTGCTCTTTTTTCCTTGCCCTTCAGACTGCACTATTCCAGGGAATTTATTTGAACCAGAGCCGTCTTTTTCTGTGTTGCAGGGCACTGTTTGATGACAGACAAAACACGATGGAGGAGGACAGCAGTCCATGGCCCTTCCTCAGGCAAACATCCAGAGCAGGCAAACTTGGCTTGTTTGAAGTTCCAAGGAAAACTGGGAGAAAGCCCAGGATTCTTCTGTTCACCTTTAGGCTAAGATTGCAATCTTGATGCCACCAATGCAAACTCCTCCTTGAGCGTTTTTTCCCAGTGGTTGTTCCCAGAATGAGCCAGCACAGATTGGACAAGGGTTTCATCCACAGAGTGGGAGAACCTGAGGCCCCAATGGCTCATCCTCCCAGTTTTGCTGTCATTGCAGCTGCAGCTTCCTAACTGAGGTCCACCACTCATCTAATTGCTCTCCAAATGTCCCTAAAAGAGGTTCCCAGCAGAGACAGAGTTCCTTGGGTGCAGCCCAAACAAACAAAAAACAATTAACACCTTCCCCTGCCTTTACCCCACAGAGAGCAGAGGAGCTCATCCCAATTCAGCAGTGCTGGGGTTTGCTGCACCCGGGAACCTCGAAGGTAGCTCCTTAACCCTTTGTGGCTGCCCCTGGATCCCTGGAAGTGTCCAAGGCCAGGCTGGACTGGGCTTGGAGCAAGCTGGGATAGTGGAAGATATCCCTGCCCACAGCACAGGGTGGGACCGGATGGGCTGTAAGGTCTCTTCCAACCCAGACCATTTTGGGATTCACCAAGGATTGAGGGCAATCGCACTGACAAGGTCGAATTTCTGCCAACAGAGGAATCCACAGGGATGCAAGGCAGCTGCAGCCCCACTCCAGCTGTAGATCACCCTTCTCCCAACTGGCTGTCCCTTCCCAAATTAATCCAGAGAGAACACCCTTCTCCCTCCCACACACGAAGTTGTGTGTTCTGGGCCACAAGGAGTTCAGGTCAGTAGATTTATATGTACAAAACAGACACTCTTTTAAGTGAGTTTAGCTCTTCCTCCAGAGGTTTGTCACCACAAGAATTACTTGTTCTACCTTCTTTGGAGCTACAGCTGGATAAAAGTCCAGCCAGATATGCAGCGGCCCGTGAGCAGCCTGTCATCCTAACCCTAACAGCTCAGCAACACCCCAAGCCACTGCCAGGGGATCACATCCACTGCCTGAGCTGCCAAAAACAAACCACTTCTCACTGCTGCTGAGTTAGTGCTGATTGTCAAGTCTCTTGCAATAAATCACCTAAGCATGCAAAGCTGCAGGAGCATCTCCTCTCCCAGAAGCCTGCTCTGCTGTGCTTGCACAAGCTTTTTAGGCACTCAGTGTCTCTTCCCCTAAAAGACTTCACATCAACAAATGCCTCACATAGAATCCTCCGGCAGCAGCAAAATTAATATATACCTGCAAGGCACTTTTTTTCCCTTCATCAATCAGTTGATTAGTTATTTTTAATTAAAACAGCAAGCTCTGATTGCAGGATTTTAAGCAATAATCCCTGCCACTTTAACTACTGTTTTCTGTGGTTCAGACACTGAATTCATAAACCATTAATAGGACAGAACAAACAAATTCGGGTTTAATTCTCAAGCTGCATTTTGGCTTGATCCAGATTTCAAGCCTCCACTATTCAGCTATCCCTCTGCATGTTTCCAGTACCAAGAAGTAAATAATAATTGGCTAACAGATCAGTTTTCATCTGTGCACTCTGAGTTTAGGAGAAAAACAGCTGGTTCACACACAAAAAACCCCAATGCTTCATTTTGCCAGAAGTCTGTTAAGTTTACTTCAAGCTTGGATGAAGAGGATCCAAAAACAACCTTCATGGCTAAAAATATTCTCTTTGCCAAACCAATGCTTTCATATCAGACTTACTGTTAAAACTGAACTAAGACCAGATTTTACTTTCTTATTTTCAGATTTTGCTGCTTGGCGGGACGTAGGCCCATATGCAAACACAAATATTAAAAAAAAAAAAAAAAAAAAAAAAAAAAAAGCTACTGTTCATGTTATTTTCCTGTTTAAGAGCATTTTGACTAAGGCCTAATTGCTACCAGAAGTTTACTAAAGCCATAAAAGGAAAAGTGCTAAGCTACTCGATTAATTTCCTTCACCTACTTGCTAACCACAAGTAGTTTTAACAACTTACATCTCTTGTTTGAAACTGTTAACAAAGTTCTTAAATCCCAGGGGGTTCAGGGGGAAATCTCCATGGATTTCAGGCTGCTAAGGCATTGGAAGAAGGAAAGGAGGAGAAAACAAGGAAGACTACTTTTTAAGAACGTTTCTCACCAAGTAAAAATGTCCTTCCTGAAGTGTCCAGGGCAATATATAAGAACCTTATGGAAGTTGATTTTGTAAATTGAGGGAAAAGAGCTCGAGCCAAGTTCTAACTCCTGTCTGATATCCACACCCTTCTGTCAGCCCTGGCAGAGCTCTGTATCCCTGAATCAGCCCTGTAGCAGTTTCTGAGGCACAAAGCTCCAGCCGACAGCAGATGCCCACCCAGCACTGCACTGGGGCTGTCCCAAACAGCCACCAACCCCAAGCTATCCCACGCATCCATATCATGGATATACAGCAACAACTCAACACTTTGTGCTTCAGGCTTCCATCTCTGCACAGAAAATCAGAGCCCAGGTCTGAGGAGTGCATTTAAACAGCTGATTATGATGCTCCATTGGGGGAGGAATGAGTGATAACCATGGTCTCACAAGGCTGACTGAACATCTTCACCTGCAAAACGCACACCAAACTAGCACTCACTTTTGAAGGTGCTGAGCAGGTTTCTCTACCAACCATTCCCATTTTGCCAGAGGACGGAGGTACTCTTACACTTTTCCAGATACGTGCACATGTTGTCATTGGGGAGTTACAGAAAAAGCAGAATGTGAAGGGCTGCACATGACACTTGGAATAAAAACACGAGCAAGCCCGATTTAGGTGTCCCTTTACCTGTCCAAGGCCATTCCCTTGAAAAGTAAGCACGTGTCACCTACAGCCACTCTGTGCCTTCCAGAGCGTGACATGAGGGGCCTGCCACATCCACAGCAGCTGAGGCAAGCGGGGAGAGCCAGCAGTCCCCGATTTGGAAGTAACCTGCCTCAAATTTCGCAAAGCTTTGACACTCTAGGAAGCTGAAAGCAGGGTGGGCTCCCATGCCGCTGCTGCCGGGTGTGACAAGGCTGTCACTCCCGCGGCGGTGCCAGCACGCTCCCGCTGCCCCTTCGGGGGCTGGGAAAAGCACCCCACACCCGTTCCGTGATCCACGCAGCCCCGGCTCTGCTGGGAGGCAGAAGGAGATCGCGTCTCTCAGGGAGAACAGAATTTGTTAAAGTTACACGGCAGGAACAGTTTGCATTCATCCCCAGCTTGTTACGTGGGATCTCGAGAACATTTGCTTTGCCACTCCAGCTATACAGTCTCATTTTATTTTTAAACGTCTCTTTTTTTTTTCCCCCAGTTTCCACTCATCAGAGAGCAAAACTGTTCTCAGTCGAAGTGAGAAACGTATTTGCTTAACACGCAGACAGCCCAAAGAGCAGTCTGAGAAATTTGTATGTCACGAACCTCCTCCCGTCGGGGGGTGGGTGGGAACAGACACGGAAATGTTTCCACCTTAACTTTTGATGATGGCAGTGGGAGCTACGCGCCTTGCGAACACAGGGGCTTCCTCCCCGCCTTGGCGGGGCCCAAACGAGTCCATTGATTTGCATCCAAAAACGCCTGCGACTACCACACCCCTCCCTCCGAATTAACACCCAACCATCGTTAATGGCCACTGCCGAAAGGCGCAGAGGGGCTGGGAGCCGGCCCCGGCCTCTCCCGGCGTGTGCCCCCGGGTGACACCTCCCGCACCTCTGTCCTGCTCCTCCCGAAGCAATAATATCAGTGCTCAGGCTCAGCCCCCACGGCTGACCTCACCGCGCATCCCTCGAGTTCGCACAACACTTCAAACACGGGGACGGATAAAATCGCCGAGGTGTGTAAAAGGTGGGCGGCAGAGTCTCGTCACCTACCAGGAGCCGGGCACCGGGCTCACCCAGCTGATTCCTGCCACGATCCCGCTCCCAAAGCCTGCCCGGGGCTTTCCGAGCCCGGCAAGGTGTCTCTCCGCAGCTTTGCGGTTGCAAGGCGAGGAGCTTCCCGTCTCCCCTCCGCAGGACTCCCCGGTGCCTGAGGGGCTGAGGCACCCGGGAAAAGGCAGCAGGGAAAGCACCCAGCACCGCTCCGCTTCCCCCAAAGGAGCTCGGAGACGCGATGGAGCAGCAGCCTCTCCCGCGCCAAGTATTACAGGAGCGGAATACTAACGGGTTCCTTTATTTTACCCATTACCATATGCAGATATTAAAGACTGAGCGCTGCGTTTCTGCCACTACTGGCCCTCGCAAATTAATCCCGCATCTCAAAGCGACACCACAATAGTTGAGGTCACCGTCTCTCCTCCGCTTGGCGACAGCGACCGATGGGGAAGGGGAGGAAGAGATGGGTATTGGTCCTCGCTGGAGGAGGCTCTCCCGGCTCCGGCCGCGGAGCTCTGCCCTCGCCCCAGCAGGGTGGGAGCCTCCGGGCTGAGGCAGCCCGAGGAGCCGCGGCAGGGCAGGTCCAGCATCCCCCCCCGCCCCAGCGTATCCCTGCGTCGCCCCCGACTTACCCCTTTCCGCCGGGAAACTTTCGGCCGCGACGGGCAGCGGAACGGGCCGGGGGCCGCCGCCCTGTGGCAGCGAGGCCCGCGGGGTCCGTGCGGGCGCGGGGGCAGCGGCGGCGCCGCTCCGCCCGCCGGGGCCAGCGCGGCTGCGGCGGTGCCTGCGCAGGGGCGGGGGGAGCGGGAGCGGGGCCGCCGCTGCCCCCCCGGCGCGGCCGCGGCTCCCGGCGCGGGGAAAGCGCTGCTGCGCTGCGGAGCCGCTGCTCGTGCCCGCCTCCCCGCATCGGCGAAAGGGGAAAAAAAAAGGAAGGCAGAGAGGAGGAGGAGAGAAAGAAGGCAGCAAGCGTTCGCGAGGGCTCCGGGCATCCCTGCCTCGGCAGCCGGTCCTCCCCCGCCGCTGCTCCTCCGGGATAGCGCGCACAACTCCCCGGCAGCCCCACCGCCCGTCCTGTCCCCCGGCCGCGGGCACAGACAGGGCAGGCGGCGCACGGCAGAGCGGGCCAGGGGCTTGGGGCGCGCTCCTTCCCTCCCTCCCTCTCTCCCTCCGCGGCTGCGCTGCGCTCCCAGCCCGCGCCCCCCGCCCTGCCCGAGCGGGAGATGCTCCGCGGCGCCGGGGAAGGAACCTCCGGCAAAGACGCTCCCGGCACTTACTGAGCTCAACTCCGGACCGGAGCGCGCCCGCTGCCGAGGCTGCGTTCGCCGCTGATGCCTGATCCCCAAATGCCACCTGTAGGCCTCTTTCCTCGCAGGCTGAGCGTCTCGGCTGCCAGCCGCCTGAATTCGGCGTGTTTGGAAGTTTCAGGTGGCGGATCAGCACCGCGGGGACCTGTTGGCTGTGCCCGGTGCGCTAGGGTCAGCCCTGCCGCCCGCTCCCGCTGCTCCCCGAGAACAGCCCGCACAAACGCGGGCCAGCCGAGCTCACCGCTGCAGCAGAGAGACCCCGAGGGGGCAAACCTCCGGGATTACCCTAAAGCAGCACAAACCTTCATCTCCTAATAAACAAACTCCGCGTTGATCCAGCCGTTTATGGCCGATACAAGGGAAGGACCCCTCGCGAGTGCGCGGCAGCTAAAGCGCTGCTGGTTTCCAAAGCAAATGTTCACCTCTTCACCCTGCCCCCTCCACTGCCTGTCCGGGGCAGGACAGGTTCTCTCTCCTGAGAGAGAGTTTTTCCTTAGCTAAGTGAATACAAAACGCGAATCTGCCTGTTTAATTACACCAAACTCCTCTCCCTTCTTGCCTTCAAACCCCTTTTTTGGGTTTACCCGTGCTCCTCCCTCACACTTCTGCGGGCAACTCCAGCAAAACCACCAGCACCTGCCTGTGAAACCTTCTAAAAAGGAAAATAATCACTCCTGACCTTTCACGTGAAGATGACCATGTAAATCTCGAGTGTCTCCATATCCTCTCACATCCGAACGTCAGCAGAGGCTTAGGAACCACAAATTCTCTGCACGGCAGCCGACTAAAATCTGTTCTTCCCCAGGTACTTTCAGAGGACCCCGCTAAATCCTTTGGAATCCTAATAACCAATCGCAGCCCTCAGAAGGACTCGCACCGGATTTCCCGAGTCCCGAGGAGCTCTAACACTCGGGATATCGGACAAGCAGCGCCGAGTTTGATCCGAGGGGAGCGGGATGCTGCCGAGTACCCTACGTTCAAGCGCATCTCCCTTGGACGGCGCCACGGAGCAGCAGCCACGGCTCAGAAACCCTCACCGCGTTCGTGGCCCCAGGCTGCGGCCAGGAGCCACCGGGGCGAGTGGCTTCGCTCCCTCCCGCACCCGCTCAGTGCGCGGGGCCGCGGCTCCCGCAGCTCGGGCGGCCTCGCCGTTCCGGTGAGGGTCCCCTCACCCATCCCATCCCATCCCCCGGTGTCCTCACCTCCGCCTCGGGCCCCGGCTGCCTCCGCCTTGCCCCGCTCGGGAGCGGCGCGGAGCCGCGCTCGCCAAACGCGGGCGGAGTGTGCCCCCGCCGCGCTCGGAGGGACGGCGAACTGCAGCCGCAGGCACCGGCCGCTTGTTCGCCTGCCTGCCTTCCTTCTCTCTCTCTTTCCTGCCTCGCTCCTGCCTTCCCCGGCCCGTCCGACATCGCCCCCTCGTCCTCACCTCTGCGCTCCCCACATCTGCGGGGGTTTGGCTTGCTGGAAGGAAAAAAACCTCAAACTTCACTGAAACAGAGCAGAGCGAAGGAAGGAGCTGCGGCGCGCCGGACCCCGTGTGGACTCCGAGAGCGGGATTAGCTCGGGGATACTGGTGTGGGATGATTTCCGTGAAGTAAAAATGGGTATTAATTACTCCGGCTGAAGGGGAAATATCGTGTGTCCTGGTGCTGGCGTAGAGTCAGCTCATTAGCTGGAGTGGTGTTCAGGCTTCCAGCAGTTGTCCTTGCGCATTCGTCTTTACAAACAAGAGATACTTGGAAAGATCCTCGTGCATTTCAATAGGGGCCCACAAGCTTCCTTGTTAATTTGCTTTAAATATAAACATTTCCTGAACAGGTTAGCTTTGCAGGCTTAATGGGAGATTTTTTGTGAACTATCTGAACAGGCAGGATCAGCAGCCTGTGGAATCAGGGATTTAGCCATTATTCATTTTTTACTTCAATATTTATGAAGAACACTGCAAATACACTGAAACTTCCTCTGTTCCCAAAGCGTATGAGTTTAAGTGCAGATCAATGCAGTAGCCCAGGCCAGATTCCTCCTCCAGAACAGGATGCAAAGAACAATTATTTAACAATAAAACCCCAAGAAGACTGAGGTTGGCTGGAGATCCCAAATCCCAATCCCACTGCTGCTGCTCACATGAAGACATGAGGAGGGCTCAGAAAATGAGTTCTGCCCAGCTGGTTGCCCTGCCACCAAAAAAAAAGTTCCTCAAGTTCTTCTTAGCCTTGCAACAACTTCACTTGACCCAGTTCAACTCACTAAATCAGCAGAAAACTCACCTGGCAGCAAAAGACAGCATTTCCTTTCTTTAACAAGCCAAGGGGGATCACTGAGGAGTCAGGGAAGCAGCAAAGCCATTGCTGAGCAGGTCTGGGATGAGCAGACCTTGCAGGGGGTGCAGGACCATCCCCTTCAGCTGCCAGTTGTTCTTACACTTGCTCAGCCCCCTGGTGACCCCTTCTTCCCAATACCACTTGTGCAAATCCAGATTAAACCCCCCAGCTGAACCTGAGGCTGAAATTTCTTCCCTCGCCTTCTCTGAAGGCAAAAGCAAAAGTCATTTTGATTCAGATGGAGCCTTCTTGTGTTTCTCTCCCATACAAAGGTGATGAGAGCAGGGATTTTAACCCCTGTGGTGCCCAGGTGCTTTACAGGCACACTGTAAATCTTTGAATGCCAAATGTGCCCTCTGCAAATCAGCTCACGCCTCAGCATCATTTGTAAGCACACGGGTGAATGAAAACCTTTCTTCTCTTGCTTCCCTTCCCTCATGCTTCCTAAACATCCAAATTCTTAAGATTAACTCCCAGAGGAAGGAAAGGAAGCAGTAGGAGGGTAAGCATGAGGGCATTGCTGCTCAGCATCCGAGGTGCTACCCCAGCCAGGTGTTTCTCCCCACCACCATTAGATGAGTCACAGAGATTCTAGCAGAGAATCTTGTTTGCTTATACAGAAGATCAACAGACCTGAGAGCTCAGGAGCTTCTGTGCTAATGCAGAATTTAGTGGCTTTTGTTACAGTGCACAATCATGTTTGAAAACTGATGTTTTTAATTAGAGAAAAATTTAATTTCTACTTCAAAATTTGGTGGATGATTTTAATAAGAGAGTAGGAATTACAAGCAAAAGTGTCAAGACTCCATTGATCAAATATTTACATATAATTTAAATGACTCTGCCATTTACTTAATCCTAAAATTCAGAGTGAAAGAGCAGAATTGCCACTGTTTGTTTAGGTATGGCTACATTCACTAAGCTCATGCCTTAAGCCTCTACTTAATCTGTTTTACTACTCAGAATAATTGCAAACAGGGCGATAACTTCTATTACATCCCTACCTTCTCTTCTCTTTTAAAGAACAGTTAATCACAGGAAGAATGTGCAGAGGCATTTGCAAAGTCCTGATTTTTCTTTTTCGATGGCCAGCTGTACTGAGAATTTGTTCAAGGATCAATGTGCATTTTATATGAATACAATTAAAGTTGTGAATATCATTCCCCAAAGCCCCAAATTAAGTTCTCTTAATCCATCATCTCCTGTGAGTATTGAAATGGATGGAAATGTTATTGATTTCAGTGGAAGCAGGTGCAGCTCCTTCATGTGCTGGTCCATCTCAGGCCATCTGTACCTACATGAGTGTGACGTGTACACTGTGTGCACTAAAGAGCTGTACCTCAATGCCACCCACAGTCTGCTGCACATGGAAAATATATTAATTCCACGTGTTATTGAGGGAAATTATAGCCAGGAGCATCTCACACACATTAATTAATTTACATTTACTGCAAGGTGTGTTCACAACAGACAACTCAAACCAGCCATGCTGTAAATCATTTGCAGATGAAAGGTTGGCACCCAGAACATGCTGTTGTCCCCATGTCCAGACATCCATCCCACTCCTCGTTAATTTGGGGAATGCTGATTGACCACACTGCCCATCGATTTCATTTGCGGCTCTGAGCACTCAGCACTTCCCCACATTAAGCCTGAGGGTGCAGGAGATAAGACAATGAATGGCCACAAAAGCTGTTGTGGCTGAAGGGCTTGCTCAGCAACACACACAAACAGAGATAGAGTTCTTCTTCTTCACCTGCCCCCAGCACAGGTCAGCCTTTCTCTTTCAGCAATCCTCTGTGTTGTTCTCTCCCCCAGGAACCTTGGGAATTCCACTCAGTAGCTAGGAATCTTCCTGACACATGCTCGGGTGCACTAATCCCAGGTACGTGAGTTCAGTGCTGCAGTTAAAGCTGATATCCCAATCTCAGTGCCAGTGAGGCTGGAAAAGCCCTCCAAGATCACCAACCCCAGTCCACTTCTATTTATTTTTTGAACACTCCAGGCATGGTGACTCCACCTCTTCCCCTGGCAGCCTTTCCAATGTCTCACCATCCTTCTGGTGAAGGAATTTTCCCTAATATCCAACCTGAGCCTCCCCTGGCACAGCCTGAGGCCCTTTCCCCTTGGCCTGTCCCTGTGTCCCTGGCAGCAGAGCCCGACCCCCCCTGGCTGTCCCCTCCTGGCAGGGACTTGTGCAGAGCCACAAGGTCCCCCCTGAGCCTCCTTTGCTCCAGGCTGAGCCCCTTTCCCAGCTCCCTCAGCCGCTCCTGGGGCTCCAGCCCCTTCCCTTCCCTGGACACGCTCCAGCCCCTCCAGGGCTCTCTGGCCAGGAGCGCCCAGCACTGACACAGGATTTGAGGTCTCTCCCCAGTGCCCAGAGATGATGAATTAAAAGGTGACACCATGGCTGGCTTTTCATAACTTTTGCGTGCCTGACACAGCAGCTGAATCAACTTGCAATGCAAGAAAGCCACCATAAAAAGGAGAGGGCTGCTGTACTCCAGTCTTTTCTTCATGTGAGAACAAGCAGGAAGAGAAATCCCAACAGCTCCCAGTCACCTTCCACCAGCTGCGTTCACACAAGAAACTGCATCTCCTGCCAAAGAGATCTTTATCTTGACTGGGAAGTGGAGTATCAAGGTTATTTTTTTGTTAACTTACTAGAATCAGTGAGACAACACTGCATTACTAGTCCAGTGTAGCCCAAATCCTTTCTCAGAGTTCCCTGAGGAGCCCATGTCCCTGCCAGTGCCACCTGCCATGGTCCACAGCAGCACAGTGTGCTGGGCTGCACCATTTATAGTTTGACAGACTGCCAGCATTTTGCTAAGAAATCAAATGCTTTAAAAGGAAATTAGTGAGTTTACACCTCAGCTAAAACTGAACAGAATTTCAAAGAATAAGAAGTGTTTTTTCCCTGCTAAGTTTCAAAGACTCATGGAAAACAGCTTAGGTGCTTCAGCCTCTAAAAAACACGGTATGAGTCTCTTACCAGGGTAAACCCTAATAATCTGAAATAAACACACTCTGCTCAGAAAGCATCATGGCTTGAACCAGAAAATGAGATTGATAATAATAGCAAACATAAAGCCTTTTGTACCAGGAAGAACATATTTATGATTCTTAACAAGCCCAACACACAGTTCATCTTTTCCAAACTGGGATACTGCACAGATGAAAGGATTGGAAAGTTCATCTCACATGGGATGCGCTTCACTCAGAGCTTCTGATCCCTCTCCCAGAAAAAGGGCTGATTTACACCACTGGCTTCTACTTCTCTGTAGAGCCTGGAAACTGCTGCAGCAGCCACCTTGTTAGAGGGTAGAAATGAGCCCAGACACAGACCTCTTGTTTATCACAGCATGAAAAGGGTCCTGCTTTATTCCTCTTCACAGCTCAGCCATCCTGACTCCAACCATTCACTGACTCTGGCTGCAGCAGCTCCTGCTGGAGGTTTCCCTTGCAGCCTCTGACTGCTGGTTATTTCCTGCTGAACTCTGACTGCAGGGATCAGTGTGCAGCCTCTGACTGCAGCTTTTACCCAGCCAGACTGTGACTGCAGGTTCCAAAACAGGCTCTGACTGCACACCCAGACTGACCTCACAGCAGGGATTCTCTCCTTCAGGATCCTCATGGCTCCTCCTCCACAGTGATCCTCCCTTTACCAGCTCACCCCCCTCTTTTATCTCCCTCATCCTTATTGGATACAGCTGTGACTCATCTGGGGCAAGGCTGTATTGGGTAATTAAAACAGCTGTTAGTTATCAGGGGTGAGGTCACCTGTATTCCCTTCTCCTACAGGAAACAGCTGTCAGAATCAGGTGGACTTTTTGGAGAGTTGACACTAATAAGGATTCTGTTTGTACCCACAGAAAATCCTGAAGAGCTGAACATCTCTGAGTGGTACTACAGCTAATAACAGTTAAGGATGATTAGCAGCTCCCAGAACACACTCAGCAGCTTTTGTTATGACTTGGTTGTGAACACATCCATCAAGGGTGATTACACCTCACCAGTAACTAAATTACAAAGCTAAAACACAAATGAAGGGTGAGCACAATAACAACAATTCAAATGCCTCTGTATTCTACAAAGTCAATAAAAGTTTTGTCCTTGCATCATTTCACTCAGTTAGGAGCTCCTCTGTAATTTATAAACACCTTTGAATAGCTTTTTAAATTACCTGATGCAAATAAAACAAAGAACTTGGGAAGATATTAACTGTTCTTTATTTCTTATTTTGAAATTTGTATTTAGTGTTTTAGAACAATGTTTGGAAAGCCTCATGTTCCACTGCTGAGGAAACAATTTCCCTGCACATGGCAGGAGGTTGAAATTAGATGATTTTAAAGATCCCTTTTAACGAAAACCATTCTGTATTTCTGTGATTTCATTTTTTTTTTTTTTTAATTTCTCTGTTAGGAAATCCAAAGGGAGGTAAATTGAAGTTGGGGAAGGAATCCACATTCATGTCTCCCCCACCTTTAAATGCAGCACAAGTTCTCTGAGTTGTGACACGTGAACAATAATGAATGCAAATTTAAAATGTGTATTTTCACACACCAATGAGAATTTACTCCAGTGTAACCAAAATATCATTGCTTCTCATAATCAGAAGAGTCCTATACAAACTGGAAAGAGAGAATTTAGCTCATTAGAATCATAGAATCGTAGAAAGGTTTGGGCTGGAAGGGTCCCATGACCCCTGCCATGAGCATGGACACCTTCCACTGTCCCAGGCTGCTCCAAGCCCCAAAGTCCAGCCTGGCCTGGGACACTGCCAGGGATCCAGGGGCAGCCACAGCTGCTCTGGGCACCCTGTGCCAGGGCCTGCCCACCCTGCCAGGGAAAAATTCCTGCCCAAGATCCCATCCAACCCTGCCCTCTGGCACTGGAAAGCCATTCCCCTTTTCCTGACACCCCAAACCCTTGCAAAGAGTCTCTCTCCATCTTTCTTCAGGTACTGGGAGCGACAATTAGCTTTGCTAAGAAGGTGCAAGTAGGTGCATCCTCACTGCTGTAAAGCTCCAGAGAAAACCACAGGCAGTCTCAGTTCATTAGACAGGGCCCTCCTGGCACGTGTGGGAAGGGGTTTGAGGAGGCAGGCTGTCCTCTCCTCCTAAAATTAAAATACATGAATGGTTCAAAAGCACATCCTCCAGGTGCGCAAGGCTGCCTTTATGTGCTGCTGAAGGAAATCAGTAAAAGATTCCCTAAAAAGAAACCATTACTATTGTTCCAAAACACCAAATCATAGCTAGGGTTTCCCAAAAAATACAGTAAAATCACAGAATCCCAGAATGGTTTGGGTTGGAAGGGGCCTTAAAGCCCATCCAGTGCCACCCCTGCCATGGACAGGGACACCTTCCACTGTCCCAGGCTGCTCCAAACCCCAAAGTCCAACCTGGCCTGGGACACTGCCAGGGATCCAGGGGCAGCCCCAGCTGCTCTGGGCACCTTGTTCGCAATTTTTTGCTATTTTGATGTGTCAATATGAAGCTACAATGGAAATCACATTGGTTTGCACTCTTTGTATTTCTGTGCTGAAGTAGGACAAAAAAGGGTGGACCCACTCTTGCCCCGTTCCACGTGAAGCCATCTGTGTTCAGTCCCAAGTTAAGGAATTGTTCATAAAATCCTACTACAGTGTCAGGATGGCAGCAATCTGCATTCCCCCATTCCCTGGGGATGCTTTAGCATGGGGAGCAGTGCCTGGTGCTGGGGACACCTGAAGCAATATCAGATCCTCTGTGTGCCAAACAGGGTTGAAGCTGAGGAATCTCTGAGCTGGGAGAAGAAATCCCAGAGTCCCCTGGTGGGTGTTGTGGAGTGCACATCTGGCACCATCCAGCACACAGCCTTCACCCCCAACATGGCAGAGAGCACAACTGGGAATAAAGTCAAGATTTAGCACAACTGGAAATAAAGCCAAGATTTAACCCTGCTGGAATTTCTGGTCTAACACAGGGGTGGAAGTCAGGGAAGTGACTTTTCCAGATGTGAAACACAGAGCTATAAAAGATCTAACAGATAGAGGACAAGTCTTTGAGGTGGACAAATGGGCATCCCATTAAAGTTGAAATGGTTTCCAAAAATATCCCACTAAAGACCTCATCAAAGCCGCTTTGCCAGCAGCTGTAAATGTCACACAACTTCTATGCAGCTGTTGAGGACAGGAAGGGAACACTGCCTTAGCCACTGGCAGAAGCAACAGAGGAACCAGAATGCAATTATTGCAAATGGATTCCTGCCAGCCCTGTACAGTTAATAACCTTTACTCTGAGCAAAGTGTAACATTTAACGGTCCAAATGGTGACTGTTGCTCCTCTGGGGACTTCTTCCCATAGCCTGAGGGAGAGGAGCAGCTGTTGGTACTTATCACATCCCTCCGGAGTATGCCAGCTACTCCAGTCCACTCCAGCCATTCTTTAACCGCATTCCCTGAGTGCCTTCCATGGTTACACCTCAGTTATTGAATGCTGACCACCCTTGACACAGACACTGGAAACACAGCCCATGGCATTTTCCCATTAGAGGCTGATGGTCAGTTTGGTGCTAATCTGTGTTTGCATCAGTATTGAGCAAGCAGTAGTCTCACTGAAGTTACACTTGATTTATGTGGGCGCCGCAGAGATAAGAGCCCAAACCGAAAATCTAAAAAGGCCATTTATTTCTCTTAATCGGGAGAAACACAGATGGGATTTTAGGCAGACACAATTTAAAGAATGAATTAATTTTTGAAACTAGTTTTTACTGCCTTAAGAATCTTTTATCACCACCATTGACAACTGACTATGTCCCTGAAGGACCTTTATTCAATAATCTTCTTAAACTAACTCATTGTCATTGTCCCCAAGGCCTTACAGGGCTGGCAGGTGTATTTGTGTCACTTGGGTATTTGCAGCAGAAGATGGATTTTCAATGCTATGAGATTGACCTTTGAAGATTTATATGAGGTATTGATGGGTTACAAAGCTGGACTGAGCAAAAGAATTGAGCAAATCCTGACTATCTCAAGTGTTAGTGCACTGCCAATGCCGTGAGGTGTTTGGACAAACTTAATTTGAATCATCAGCTCATCCCGTCTCAGGTAAGTTTGGACTGGCAGATGTTGTTGGGGAACAGCTGTTCCCATGCATTTCTTTTACAGACAAATTAGCTGGAAAATCTGCCTCTGTTTAGCACAGAGAAAAAAATATTGACACAGGCCATGGGGCCTTCTTTGCCTTACAGGGCTTAGGAGCCTAAAAATGCAGAGCAAGCTGTCCTCTCTTTATCTACCTATATGCATCATCTAGGTCTAGACATGTCAGTGTTGGTGGGGATGGGGAGCTCTTTTTTACATTTTTGCAATGAAATCAGACTGAATACCTCCAATTTAATCAGACATTACATGTCTGATTAAACTCAGCAAGGTGGTGTAATTATTGTCATAATTTCTGGTCACTCCTCATTAAAGAAAGAGCAGGCAATGATACAGCAGTGAAACTTATCACACATATAATGAAGGAAGAATGGCAGGCTGGAAATATTTAGCTAAAAGAAGAGGCAAATACAGGGAAAACAAGGATATAAAAGCCAATGAATGACATGAAAACAGAATGAGTCATTACAAGATACCATTCTCATAGCAAGGGATCGCTGGAAGCAATTCATGTGCAAGTGGTATAAGAGAACAACATTTTATACAAAAAAATTAGCCCAAAGATCTCACAGCTGAAAGACATACCTTCAAAGAAGTTGGCCAGTTCTTTTGCTCAGGTTACCTTTCCATGGGAATGGAGTCATATAAGCTCATAACAAAACTGCAAACACAAGGACACCCTTCTGCAGGCTCCAGGATGAAATAACCCATGCACCACCAAGTAGCAGGTGGAGAATGGACAAATTACCCAGAGCAGGGCTTTCTGCATCACTCTTAAATGCATCTGAGCCAACAAACTGCCTGAGACAGGGTGCTGGACAAGTGTTAGTTTGATGTAATCACAATCCCCAAATTTTTGATCATTTGAGCCCAAAATGCAAAGCCCCTGAACTGTGATATATAAAAGCAGGCATATTCACTGGGAAATTTCCCCCCCTCCCCCATGTTATCATACTTTATGGGTAAAGCACACTACTTTATTTATTTTTGAAATTCAGCAGAACATTTACACAGTGCAAATGGAATATTCCCCACTGCAATGCTAAATGATGAGCACAACACCAGCCCAAAATTAAGTAGGGTGTGTGATGAGGCCTAGAAGTTGGGTAATTGGGAAGAACCACTCAAAATCAGAAAAACAAACTGAAAAGTCAATTTAAAAAAATCCAAAGCACAATAGGGATTCAAAATTTAGAGAAACATGTTATCATCAAAAGTGCTCTACTGCACTGGTAAGCTCTCTGTTAATTGACTGTTTTGTTAAGGTTCACTAAAGGCTGGTGTTGTAGCCAATAAATCTGGTTGTACAGCTAAAATTCTGCTTTGTTTCAAGAGTCGGAAATTCCAGCCCAGAACAGATTCTTTTCAGCCTGTGATGCTTGGAATTGCATTTATTGCTTTCAGTCATCAGTTGTTTGGGGGTTTATTATTTCAGTTACTTTAATCACTAAGAACTGTAGGTGTGCTCTGCGCACTGGAAATAATGTACAACATTTCTGTGACCTGCTGGGGTCACAGAGATCACAGCTACAGCTTCTCTGTTTGGAGCATTTAACTCAGGTTACAGTCATTTAACATCGGTTTATTTCCTCTTCTCATCCCAGCTTGGCAGCTCTGTCTCTAGAACATAAATACTTTGTAGGACTCACTATGTTTCACTCTGTGTAGTAATGTGAATTTCTTTTCTATTCAGAAATGGGATGTTTTATTAGGAGGAGCAAACCCTGTCAACTTTTAGCAACATACTCATAAATTTCAGTGGAATTGGACACATAAATATTGTAAGGAAGTTTATGATATGTAATTTCCCCATAACTATGGGTAAGCATTAAATAATTATTAATAATCCCCCATAGAAAATGAATTATGCTTTACAAAGTATAGTGTATATATATTTATCAAATTCTAGTTTATTGAGTATGGCAAATCAATTGAAGCATTTATTATCCACTAAAAGCATATATAGAAAAATATGAATAAAAAGTAATATATAAGAAGGGGTAAAATAATCAGCAGCATTTCAAAGTCCACAGAGACAGAAAAGAAACAGATTTGGACAGGATGTGTTCCAATTGTCAGGTCCTTTTTATTCTATTTTCAAACTGCCCATCCCAGTTTGGCCCAGTGAACACTGAAATCTCACTCTCATCCTCAGAGAAGTTGGTGTTGATCAGGTATCAATGGACCCAACAGTTTCTGGCACACCTGAGCTGCTGCCTGGCACAGGTACACTTGTTTGAGTCTGAGCCCTTTGGAATATCTTATTAAAATAAATACTGTACAGGAGTCAGTACTTCCCAGGACACCCACAATCACCTTCCACTGCTCTGATTAATTCTCCCCATTTGACCAAATAAAATTTGTAATACCCATTTGCATTCTTCTCAGACTGAAAGCTAACACATCTCAAGGATATTTTTTTTACTGAGGCCTCTCCGTGTAAGGCAAAATAAAATTTTGCTCATCTAATGAAGAATGGCAACTGAGTGATGAGATGCAAATACATCAAGTGCAACTCCCTGGGCGAGTGAGTATCTGGAGCCAAACACCTTTATCAATTATCTCTGAAGCCCAGTGGGTAAAGCAGGGTTGAAAATGAGCAAAAGAATTTACCCGCTGAACCCAATCTGTAGGAAATTCAGCTACTTAATAATAATTTCTCTTTTTGCATTGCCCGAAGAGAAATCTCTTCCACCAGAGCTGTTAGTTTTCTTCCTTGCAGCTGTTCTCTAAATTGTGCCCACTTTTCTGACCGGCAGGGGAGCAAGCTATGCCCTTGTTCTGCAGGGGGAGAGGTTGATTTTAGCCCTGATAATCCCAAACACTCCTTGGCCTTCTCCAGACTTCCATCGGGCTGTGAGAAGCTGGAATTAACCCGCACACCTCCCGAGCTCCACAGCAGCCCATCCAAAAATGACACTGGCAGCCTTGGCTTAGCTGCTGGGGGTCAGCACAGCTCAGGGCTGATGCAGACACACGAGGAACCCCTGAGGATGGTATTTTCCTGCTCGTGCTGAGCATTCCAGCGATCAAATTCTTCCATGTGTGTCTTCAACCCTCATGGGGTTCTTTATGATCTGTCAGCTGCAGATTATACTCAGCGCAGAAGGGATGAAGGAGCAGTCCCCAGTTTTAGGGCTGTGCAGACAGAAACAGAAATCCTGTTAAAAAATAAAAGTGACCCCTGAATTCTGACACCCTCATAGCTGCCCTAAGAGGTAAAATTTTGGAGAATGCTGTCATCATCACAGCATCAGCACACACCAGCTCCGACTTCATCTGACACTGCTTTGGATTATTCCAGACAGGATTCCAACAGCTCTTCTGTTTTCATTAATCCAGTGCCTGCTGTGATCTCTTTTTTCTTCCAGTTTCAAAGTCTTCCAGCAATTTTGGGGTTTGGCAGCACACCTTTAGTGCAGAAATTTCCATTAAGGAGAAAAATTCGGGAAATTTTCCTTTTTCCCTAAATAAATGAAGCTATTACATGTTCTGAATGAAGTCTGTATTTCCTAATTAACCAGTACAATAATCAACCCAATACTGAGCAATGGCGTTAAAGAAGTTAATTCAGAACATCTTTTTGGACATTCAGACACTCTGCCAGCTGTCCTTACCTAGGCAGGGAAAGGTAGTGTGGGGAACTCTATGGCCTAGAAATACTAAATGCCAATAGTTTAATTTAAAAGAGAATTGGGGTCCATGCTGAGCTGTGCAGTCACATCTCTGCTCTGCAGCTGGACACCTGGAGAGACAGCTATAGACAGCAGCACGGTTTTCTTAAACAACACAAGTGCCATCCCCAGTCCTGGAGTGTAACTTCCATCTCTTCCTGGTAAAGCACTGAAATAGCAAATGCCTACTTAAAAAGTCAAGTTACAGTCTCTACATCGTTCAGGCAGTAACTCAATGGGTTACATCAAAGTATGCAAGTTTTAGATCAACTCTTGCAGATCTCATTTCACACTGGCTAATGAACAGTTATAGAATCACAGATTGGTTCGGGTTTGAAAGGATCTTAAATCCCATCCAGTGCCACCCCTGCCATGGGCAGGGACACCTTCCACTGTCCCAGGCTGCTCCAACTCCAAAGTCCAGCCTGGCCCTGGGCACTGCCAGGGATCCAGGGGCAGTCACAACTGCTCTGGGCACCCTGTGCCAGGGCCTGCCCACCCTCCTCACAGGGAATAAATTATTCTTCATGTGCAATCTAAACCTACTCTCAGTTTCAATCCACTCCCCTCTGTGTGGTCACTACATGCCCTGTCCAAGGTCCCTCTCCATCTGTCTTGCAGGCTCTCTCCACAGAATCCCTGAGGCTGGAAAATCCCTCCCAGCCCATGGAGTCCCAGCTGTGCCCCATGCCCACCTTGTCCCCAGCCCAGAGCTCTGAGTGCCACCTCCAGCCCTTCCTTGCACACCTCCAGCCATGGGCACTGCAAACCTCCCTGGGCAGCCCCTGCCAAGGCCTGAGCACCCTTTCCATGCAGAAATTCCTGCTGCTCTCCAACCTGAGCCTCCCCTGCCACAGCCTGGGGCTCTTTCCTCTCATCCTGTCCTGCTTTCCCTGAGAGAGGAGGCCAAGCCCCAATACCTTTCCCAATCCCTTCAGGCCTGGAAGGCCACAATTAGGTCACCCCAAAGCTTCTCCTCTCCATGTTGAACAATCCCAGTTTTCCCAGCATCTCCTCACA
Source organism: Acrocephalus scirpaceus scirpaceus (assembly GCA_910950805.1). Taxonomy (NCBI): domain Eukaryota; kingdom Metazoa; phylum Chordata; class Aves; order Passeriformes; family Sylviidae; genus Acrocephalus; species Acrocephalus scirpaceus. The sequence goes on from OU383781.1 coordinate 31,600,890, forward strand.
GCAGAGCTGCTCCATCCCTCTGATCATCTTGACTTGCTCCAACAAGTCCATCCATGTCCTTCCTGTGCTGGGGACTTTAGTGCTAAAGGAACAGTATCAGTCTTAAATGGAAACCTGCCACTGCTGGTTTATTTTTAACACATTACACTCATGGGGAAGACCTATAAGCAGCAGAAAATGGACTGAAGAAGTGAAGTTTGTAAGAGAAAAAGAGAGAATAGCAAAAAAGAGGACTTAGCCTGTGAACATGAAACCCAGGAATTATTAAGAGCCATCTTTTATTCACATAGGATGCTAGGGTTTTTAAGACTGAAGGTCCAAGGCAGTAATTTAGCACATTTTAAAGCTGTCTATACCAATGGGTATTGCAGTAAATTACTGCCATCTCAAAATACAACGTATGCACCTACCTATATGATTACTCATACAATGTTGTATTCTAACCTAAACCAAATATATCAAATTTTATTAGGCCATATATATAGTTATATTTATGTTTTTAAATTACTTAGCTCATTTATTCAGAAAAAAAATTATTCAGGACATGCAGTATAGTGTGATATCCTTCAAAAGCAGCAAGGCTATAGCAACGTGTGTTTCTGGCAAAATACAATAAAAATGTATAGACAGGGAAATAAAATGCTTGTATTTACTATTAATGTTCTTCCCTCTACATCGACTATCCATCATCAAGGCATTAACATCACTCAAGGAATGGCATGCTGCGAGAAAATTATGATAATTCATTCTGTAATCCATATTTCTATGAATACATGAAAAAAACATGGCACCAATTTAGGTGGGTTCCCTCCCCCCTGCCTAGAGAATTTTATGGGATATTTTCAGGAGGGAAATCTATACTGCCTTGAAAATGTGTAACTAAATTCACGCTGAATGAATAATCTTCCATTGATGTGGAACCCCCCCGACACATTCCCGAGTTTTCCAAACGCACTTCACAAATGGATTTGCTAAGTACTTGCCTTACAGGACTCATTTCCAGCTCCTCAGGGGAGAGAGACAGCAAAGGTTTGCTACACACAACAGCAACATGCAAGAGTTAGTGAGGAATGAGACAGAAGGATCCTTTGGAATTGCCAAGGGAGTTTGAAGTGTACGGCATGACTATCTGAAAATATCCCTCGAGCCCGGCTGGAAAGTGGCTTCCAGCTGTTCCCGGCTAGCCCTGGCTCGGGATACTTCCAAACTCGGTTGGTGGCAGCAGGCGGACCGGCTACCACCCCCCCGGCGGGTCAGAGCTGCACGAGAGATGTCGGCGAGGCTTGAGGAAGGTAGGAAGCGAGGAGGCTACTTTGTGGCTAGATGGTTTTTATTGTCACCTGCCTTTCGCAGGGGAGCCACGCTTCTCTCTGAGCCTCTCTCGAGAGTGTCTCCCCGCCCGAGGCGTGGCCACAGCTTATGCGGGGTTGGGAGAAGGGGGTGGACACAAGAGGGAAAGCCAGCCAGGGAAATATGGATGTCACACAGACAGCGAATGGGAAACGAGGGGCGGGAGTTCCCCAGCCTGCTCCAATCTGGGACCGAGTCTCTCCGAACACTCTGGAAGGAGAGGAGAGGCTTCCCAGAGAGTGACAGGCTGTGGAGAACAAAGGCAGAGGGAAACCAAATGGGGAGAAATACAGGGGGGTACTTGGGAAAAACCATTACAGAACTTATTAATATTAACAATAAATAAAAAGGTATAAAATGTGCCGCTACAACTATCAAAAGTCAAATCAGACCCAAATCAGGAAGTAAATATTCTTCAATTACTTAGCTTGGGTATCAGCAACACAGAAAAATCAAATATATCCTTTTCTCATCCTTTATAGGATTAGGCAAAAGTGAGAAATAGGGGGCATGTGAAGCAATGTCTGGAAAACAGGACAGAAATGGCCTTCAAGATGCTACCCCAAGTTTCGTTGGAATTCTAAATCATCCCTCATTCAGAGAACATTGGGACAAAGTGCTTAATGGAATCCCTTTTCTTCCTTTGGTAAGGATTTCTAGAGCAATAAGTCTTCACCATTGGGCACAGAGACTTTGCTTTCACTGAAAAGCATTTGGTCAGATAATCTGGACTAAAGGAATGCTTTGGGTTTGGCAAGAGAGTTCTCTTACTCTTTCCATCCTGTTTCCCAGAAAAAAATGGCAAGAAGTCATGCATTTAGTGTTCCATACAATAAAAAAGGTAAGATACGAATCATGTGAGTCAACATATTACAAAATATAAAAAATAATCAACATTTTTGATGCTAGAGCACTAAGAAGTGCCTCCACCTTGGCTTCAGATCAGCTGCAGGGCAGGTCCTTTCAGAGAAGGGGAAATACGCTCATGAACTCTCCAGTGCTTAAGAAATTAATCTCTGTTCTTAATGAGTGATTAGAAATAGGTATTTAGCTAAGTAACAGACCTCAGCTTCCCTGGAATTTAAATAATACCTGGAGTGGAGTGCTCCTTTCAGACTCATTTCCCCTGTGACATTTTACCTCCCAAGAAGGACGCCCAGTGACTCTCTGAAGCCCCAGGGTGCCCCTTCAAGGCAAAACCTTCAGTGCCTGGCGGTCCTGGGGACCATTTCTGTCTGAGAGCTTCCAAGCACACTCCTGGCAGTGCACTGGTTTTAACTGCACACTCTGAGAAGGGAAAACATCCCCTTCCCAGCAGTTTATGGACAAGCAGGTCACACCATCCACTGGGACACTTTTTAAGGGACACCTTTGACTGGGAATTCTGCTTGTGTTTACTGCAGAGTTATTTCCCTCCAAAAAAATAAAAGGAGAATCCCAGAATATTTGGGGTAGGAAGGGACCTTAAAGCTTATCCTGTTGCACCCCTTGCCATGGGCAGGGACACCTTCCACTGTCCCAGGCTGCTCCAAGCCCCAAAGTCCAGCCTGGCCTTGGACACTGCCAGGGATCCAGGGGCAGCCCCAGCTGCTCTGGGCACCCTGTGCCAGCACCTGCCCACCCTGCCAGGGAACAATTCCTGCCCAAGATCCCATCCAGCCCTGCCCTCTGGCACTGGGAAGCCATTCCCTGTGTCCTGTCCCTCCATCCCTTGTCCCCAGTCCCTCTCCAGCTCTCCTGGAGCCCCTTTAGGCCCTGGCAGGGGCTCTGAGCTCTCCCTGGAGCCTTCTCTGCTCCAGGTGAGCACCCCCAGCTTTCCCAGCCTGGCTCCAGAGCAGAGGGGCTCCAGCCCTGGAGCAGCCCCGTGGCCTCCTCTGGACTGGCTCCAACAGGTTAACTGCTGTCATGTGTTGAGGCCCCACATTGGACACAATCCTCCAGGTGGAGACATTTGGTGAGTTCTGACACAGCTACAGCCTTGTGGTTTCTATTTCTCTTTGGAGGCTGCAGCACACCTCTACAATTTACATCACCAGAGTGACTGAGGAGTAGCAGCTGAGCTGACAAACACAGGAGAACAGCACTGGAAGTTTCTTCAAGGCCTCCAGAGTGTTGGCAAGAGCTCCCTTCAGAGCACAGCAGTGCCCTGGGGGGATTCTTTAAGGAAAACAGCTCCACTTTTAAATTGGAAGCATCTAAACACTTTAATTGCTTTTCCAGATTCAGCGTCCTCCCTGGCCTTTTTGCTCTCTCCCTGCTCTGAGTGATGCTCCTGTGTGGGCACACGGAGAAGGGGTAACAGGGGAAGGGTTTTCTGGGAAAGCCCAATGGACAACAAGCTGCTCTTCCCACTTTTCCTGCCTCAGTTGTGTGGAGACCTGGACTGGGTACTAAGTACCCAAATCTAATCAATTCCAGCAGAAAGAACACAGCTAGACAGGAAAACACCAAAGATTTTAAGGTGTATTTATTTGCTGTACACTTGAAATGAAGACAGGTTTGTCAGATAATGTAGTATTTAAAAGTAATTTTTAAAAAATTGTCTCTCACAAAAATATTTTTTTTCTTCAAATGTAGCATGAGCTATATTTCTTCTGTCCACATAATTTCTTGGGAATATTTATTTTGATTTAAATATACAAAATTTAAGCAGTACTTTAGATTTTTTCCACCTCCAGAAGTTGTTTGCATGTTCTTTCGTGGTTTTTAAAAGGCTCATTTTAAAAATTGACAAATCAAACTTCAATTTTTTTCCCCTGGTGGGTTTAGCTAATCTAAACCAGCTGATATTGCTGTAATATGTTGAGCTCATTCTGCATTTTGATATAAAATATGAAAAAATACATGAAATTCAAATATGCCATTAACCTAATTCAAACTTTGCTGGTACTCACTAGATATTTTATTGATGTTTGCCTGAAAAATGATCTTTGCTCTCGTTATTGCAATGGATCCTATTGAAACATCTATCAGGAAGCCTTTTTTTCAGTAACAGGAATATAATAGCAAATAATACAGTAAAAATTTTGTTAGATATATATACTGCATTTTAAACACTTCTGCATCTCCTTCATTTTCTTCCTAACAAGTCCTTTTTAACTTTGGTCAAATGAAAAACAAAAACAAAAAAAAAAATTGAGAAGCACAGCTACCTTTGATGGAGACCTGGGCTGTCACTTGTTTGATCTGGTCAGTCAGACTGGACATGCCAAACGTACACCTGGAAAAGGAACCCACATCTGTAAATTCTGCATCTTAACTTCCCAAGTTTTGGCCACAGAAGTTCCCTCTACGTCTACAAAATTGTTGTCCTTATCCAGCAATATCACAGTTGGACATGAAATAAAGATGATTGACTCTAGTAAATTCTCAGAAGGCAAAGAAATCAGAAGCTTTATTTTACAATTCTTCCCTTATTTTATAAGGTACTTCGATACAAAAGAAATATGATTGGTGCACAGGAATGACACCTCTGTTATTCCATTGGTTTAATTACACAAATAGAAAACACCAGCTGGGCAAGAAATGTTATGAGAAAAGGTAGTTATTTACACAAGGTTGTTTTGAGAAAATAAACTGTTAAAAAGTTTCCCTTGGGAAAGAGTTGGTAATTGTTAGCAAGATAAAAAATTCTCTCAGGCTCAGAAATATCAGGCCCACCCAGCAGTGCCATAACTCCAGCTCAGCTGGTGGAAGTGGCTCAGCCAAGAACCCTTGCAATGCCCAGCCTAGGCATTCCTACAGCTAAATCCTGGGAGGAGCAAGGCTTGGATATCTAGAAAATACAGGAAATCTGCCTAAAAACAACACACATGTTCAATGGCAATTTTCCAGCACTGACCCCACTCCTGTTAAACTCCAGAACTGGAGCAAGGTGCTGTGCCTGGAGTGGGGGCAGAACAACTCCAGCAATGCCTCATTTTTAGAGCTGTCAGTGGCAGATGGAGAAGGGGACATCATCCTGGCTTTGGGATAAAGCTGGAAGCAGCCTGACTCATCAGTCCTGAAGTTAAAAATCGTGATAGCAAGCTGAAGATATGGCAGAGCTGATAAGGGAGCAAAGAAGTGATCCCACTGATAACTTACCTAAATCTGCTCACTGACACAGCTGGCCTGGGGACACCTGACTGACAGAAGGTTTCTTCAGACTGTAGAAACTCAGATCCACTTTTTAATGAGAGGACCTTCTAAAAAACCTCTTCCTGGTGTGTGTGGGGAACTCCTCCCTGGAGTGAGGATATCCCTCAAGGTTTCTCCTGCAGGCTGAGCCAAAGAAATATGCCCACAGTCCTTGGTCTGGGTGAGTGACATCAATCTCTACCTACTAACTGGTTTTGTTGGCTTTAATATCATTGTGTCAATATTGTCTTAAAATATCAGCACTGTTCTGATAGTTTTAGCTCCTGTACTGTGCAGTAAATTATTCCGATTAATGTCTTTTAGTCTAATCATTATCATAACGTATCATAATACTTATATTTTTTCCTTTAAAAAGCAAAATTTTTCAATTTGCTGTAAAAGAAGCACTGGAATACCAGGCTAATGACTGCAATTCTGAATGAGTATACACATGTAGCATTATCATGAACAAGGAAATATTGATTCTCAGAGAATAGAAAACAGTTCAATAAAGTATTCTTCAGCATCAGTAATAAGGCATTTCCAATAAAAATTAATTATTTTAAGGATAATTTACTAAATATATACTTGCTTATTTGAAGCTCATTTGGCGATTTGCTTCCCAAGCAGCAAAATTAGACAAAGTTAATTTTTATTACAGTAATGTCAACCAGTTTCAGAAAACTTAGATCAAATGGGTTTTTGGCAGTCAAAACCCTCCTTTGAGAAATTATAAAGAACAAACATATTTTGGCAAATGGGACTACACCATCTCCCACGGGCAGAATTTGGGTACTTTTTGTGAGGTTAAACATTCAGTGTTTCAAAGAAGAGTAAATTATTTTCTTGTGTGTTCCTTTTGCCTGCCACCCACCCACCTCCCTCACTATAAACAGCAGAAACATGCAGGGGTGGTGGTGCAGAGATCGCCACATGCAATTTTTGCGCACACTTCCAGCAAAAGGCATCCAGGAAATCTTCCAGAAAAGCTTCCAGAAAACCTTCCATGAAAGACTTTGGTGTCAGAGAGATAACAGGGGACACTCTGGAACAGGCAGAAAGGCGGGTATGGGACACTGGAAGGAAGACATGTTCTGCAAGCTCAGAGAGACAAGCTCCAGAGATTAGTGTATTGTTCAGAAAGAAATCCTAGAAAAGTTTTTAAATGCCATTACACCCACAGAATCATAAAATCATCAAGGTTGGAAGAGACCTTCCAGCTCATAGAGTGCAACCATCCATCCAGCACTGCCAGTGGACCCCTAAACCACATCACCCAGCAACAGACCAAGATACCTCTTGGACACTTCTAGGAGTGGTGACTCCACCACTTCCCTGGGCAGCCCCTTCTAATGCCTGACAACCCAAACAGTGAAAATTGGGGTTTTTAGTATCTAATCTCAATCACCCCTGTCTCAGCTTCAGGCCATTCCCTCTGCTCCTCCCACTGAAGGCACAGCAAAGGAGATAGACCCCACCTCGCTCCACCCTCCTGTTGGGGAGTTTGGAGAGTGATGAGGTGCCCCTGAGCCTCCTCTTCCCCAGACTAAGCAGCTCCCTCAGCCATTGATCAGACTCGTTTCTAGACCCTGCATCAGCTTTGCTGCCCTTCACTGGACACGCTGCAGAACCTCAATGTCCTGTTTAGAGTGAGGGGCCCAGAGCGGGATGCAGCATTCCAGGTGTGGCCTCACCAGTGCCCAGCACAGGGGGACGGTCACTGCCCTGGTCCTGCTGGCCACACTCCTCCTGATACAGGTCAGGATGATCCTCCTGGCCTTCTTGGCCCCCTGGATGCTGTTGGATCATTTCCAGCTGCTGTTGACCTCAGGGCCCATAGATTTGTGAGTGTCTGATTGGCAGAGCAAGTCACCAACCATCTCCTGGATTCCAGGACACACTCAGCTCCTCATCATTAACTTCTGGCTCTGGAGGCTGGGTATCCTGAGGACAGCTGGTCTTGATACTGAAGGCTGAGGCAAATAAGGCATGAAGTACCTCTGCCTTTTGCTCATCCCCTGTCACTGCACTCCTCTCTGCATTCAACAAACGAGCAAGGCTCTCCTTGTCCCTGCTTTTGCTGTCATGGCACTTGTAGAAATTTTTTTTGTTATTTTTAAATGCAGGCCAAATCAAGTTCTAGTTGGGTTCTGGCCCTTCTAATCTTCTCCCTACACAGCCTTCCAACATTCTTATGGTCTTCCCAAGTTGCCTGACCCTCATTCCAAAGTTGATAGATTCTCTTTTTTCCTTAAGTTCCAGCCCAAATTCTCTGTTTAACCAGGCTGGCCTTTTTCCTTGATAACTTGTTTTCCTACACATAGTGACAGCCTGCTCTTGAATATTTAACAACTCTTTTTTAAAGCACATCCAGCCTTCCTAGACTCCTTTGCCTTTCAGGACTAACTCCAAAGGAACTCTGTCAATCTCTCTGTGCACTGGGCACTTCATCCCACAAACCTGCCTAAGGGGCTCTAGTGTCTTTTGATTTCGTTTTTCAAAAAACTTTAATGCAAATAAATAACTTCCTATGAAAACCTGCAATAACCCTTACATCCTAATTCTTAAAAGAACTTTCAAATTTTAATTTCACAGAGTTCTATAGTTCTGGCTGAAAATCCACAAAATCACACAAGAGAAGGAACTTACACAGATTTCTTTCAGAGGTAGTCAGCACATGCTTGTATCACACAGAAATTACAAAAACTGACATTTTCAAATGGGAAGTTAATTTCTGTCAATGAGAAGCATGTTCCAGAATTCAGGACGTCTTCCTTTTTGCTGGAACTCTATCCTTAACTGTGCTATCAACCTCAAGGAAATTCAAGTTACAGTTCTTCTGTTGATGTGGGAATATGAACATCCAAATTAAACCTTCCTCCCAAAAACAAACCCTCCCTCACTAGAGGTAAGATATTTTACTAGGAATGACAGAAAGCCTCTAAGACCACTGTCCCTGTTGATGAACCATTCTATGGAACAAACTGTGTCCAGGGAATAAAAGAGCATTCCAGAAGTCTGTCATTTACAGATGGTTCCAGGGATTGCTGTTGTCTCTGTGCGTTATGATTTATTGTTTAATCACTTAGCACTGGCAGCTCCTGGAAGGCAATAACATTAAAGGGCACGGGTTAACTTGTACAATGTTGCCAAACACTTTTTATGCTGCTAAAACTTTTTTCAAATGTGTAAATCCTTTTGAGCTTGTAAATGTCAGGACTTTAGGACTCCTGTACTACAGCCTGTGCAGCAGCTGGGAAAAGTATCAGCTACATCCCCATGTGGCAAAAATAAAATCTTGTAATTGACTAGGTGATAAATATATCAAATATTCATTTTATTATATGCAACAGCTCAAAGTGATGTTATAATTTTCTTAAAGCCTGAACACAGGCAATTTTGAGAAGAGAAAGCCTGTACTGCACAGTGATCAGTGTGGAACTCCTCTGAAGTTTATTGGTGTTTAGCTGAACTGGATGTAGTGAACTGAGCAAAAACACGTGAGCAACCTTGAAAATTGTCTGTGAATCTCCTCCTGGAGATTAAGGTCACACATAAAATTTAAGGACAACTGCATTAGCAAGCAAATAATAAGCCAGAGACAATTTTAAAAGCCTTTCATTATGAGTGTAAAACCAGCCACAGGGTAGAGTTATGGCTGAGAGCACAGGAACTATTTCACACACACCCATCTGTAACCTGCACTTGCAGAATGAGGAAAGGTTCTGATGAAAGCAAGAACTTCTCAATCAGTGGGGAAAGGTGGAAGAAACTCCTTGCCATTGCTCAAGTGCTCGTAGGGAGAAGTGTGTTAAACTTATGTTTATCAAAAGATGGGTGGATGAGCTTTTTTTCCTTATAAACAAGCAGGTTGACACTTCTTGGTCACCTTCAAACCTTAAAATATCCTTCTGCCTCACAGTTTAAATACAGCTTGTCAACTGTTCCCATGACAGAACACTTACACTTGATCATCTTGTGTCTGCCTTGATCTAGTTTTGATCACACTCAAATGCTGTGACTCATGAGGAAACCAGGCCAAAGCTCCCAGGATGGACTAACTCAGAAGAGCCCAGGCACAGAGCTCCAGCCATGGCACAAAGCCAGGAAAAGGGATGGGCATTCAGCATGTGTTCAAGGCACAGCTAAACCCTCAATGAGGTCTAGTAAAGATATTTACACTTCTCAACTTTCCTGAGGCAAAACAACAGAGCAAAAGCCTCTGGTACTCACAATGGATTTAATATGGACAAGTTTTGCTAGCGAGTTACACACTCCCTCCCTCTGTGTTAACTACAAGGAATGTGTTTCCAGCAAAAGAAACCTAGAAACTTTTCTTGATTACATAAGCAAAACTGTTACACAAGTTTAAATACCATTACCCAAAATAAACAGTCGCCCATAATCAAGTCCCTGGTTAGCTAATGTCGGTTCTGTGAATATTGAATTTATGCACTGAGCAAGTGTCACAGCTGTAGCAGCTTTGTAACTGCTGCATTATTCCAGTCTTACAGGAGAATGTTCCTACCTTACTGGCTGTCTCACCACACATGTGACAGAAAGCCTAGTTCATACCATAGTGCCCGAAAGGTGTGGCAACACAGAAATAAATCTCTTTGAATCCTGCTGTACAGAATGTATTGCATGGGTATCCCTAAATGGTGTAAATGAAACCAAATCCACACTGCTTAATTAACTATAAAGTGGGAATGCATTTGGGATTGAGGAAGGTGTGAAAATATAGGGCTTCCTGTAGCTGAACAGCTCCTGCTGTGCTCCCTTCTGCAATGCTCACAGTCTTAAAGCAGGGTGTTAAATGAGTCCAGGAAACCCTTTCCTAATCTTGCTGCTGCTCCTGTTAATTCATCGAGGTAGAATTTGTCTTCACTGCCTATTTAGGAGGAGATTTTGGTAGTGTTATGCAGTTTGGGCATTAAAAGTCTTTTCCCTCCTGAAAACGCCCCAGGTGGAGATCCTGAAAATACCAACAGACTCTTGGGTGGGACATGTTCTGGGATGAAACATCATTCCTTCATACCAGCATGGTACATAACCTCACATTTCACACCACACCAGTGCATTTTTTACTCTACTGTTTTACTTTATTTCCTAACCTACCACTGGAGGACCTTTGTAAGTGTGGTTTGAAGAGCTTTTTAACTATTCAATCAATATAAAAGAAATGCATTCAAGCAATGGAAACTCTTCTCTTGTTTTGTTCTCCAGGTGAACAAGAGAATTGAAAGCTAAGAATTTGAGGTCATGTTAGAATAACCAAAAAGATCCTATACCTACATGTTTTTGCTAGAGGTTAACTCTACCTTTGCAAGCACAAGTTCTGTGTTCAAAGGTATTTTTAAAAGGTGTTAAAAAATGGTACTTTTACATTTTTTTAGCTTTTTTTTTACACTACACTTTACTACAGAGCGTAGTCCATGTGAGTGTTATCAATAACAATTAACATAAGGAAGAGTTGAGAATTTTGAAGGTAAATGTAACGAATTAGTGTTTGAGAATATGAGAGGTAGTGATTAAACACTGAAGAAGTGAGCTTCTTGAATGCAAAATGGGATATCTGTTCCTTTGCTTTCCAGTCTGCTTGGTTGGGTTTTTTTTCTGTCAGTTCGTAGCATTTTCTCCATTCCATCTACATCCCAGTTTTTCTCGTTCAACTCCCTGCAACTATTTCAGCTTAGCAACCTTCTGCCTTTCTGTCTCAGAGCACATTCCCACATTGCTTGCCTAACAAATGACAGTGTGGCATTGTTTCTGCTTGTTCCAAAACATCACTTTTCTCTTTTTATTATCTCTTTTAATAGGGATTCCATGTGTGCTCAGGGACCACTGTGAGCTCCTTAATTTTACCCAGCAAAAGAAGTATCAGCACATCAGCCTGTGCCATGTATGAAACGTGTGGTGGAGCAGGGACAGGTAGAGATATATCTGGCTCACTTGGTCTCCCCTGTCCAGGGAATATCTCACACTCCTTGGATACCAAACTTGGGAGGCATCACAGTGACCACTGGGATTCCTGCAGGGTCATTAGAGACACTGTGTGAGGCTACAACACATGGGAGGGAACCAAGCAAAAAGATCTAAGGGAAACTGCCCCCTGAATAAGATGAAATCACAGAATCCCAGAATGACTGAGGCTGGAAAATCCCTCCAGGATCACCAAGTCCCAGCTGTGCCCCATGCCCACCTTGTCCCCAGCCCAGAGCACTGAGTGCCACCTCCAGCCCTTCCTTGCACACCTCCAGCCATGGGCACTGCAAACCTCCCTGGGCACCCCCTGCCAAGGCCTGAGCACCCTTTCCATGCAGAAATTCCTGCTGCTCTCCAGCCTGAGCCTCCCCTGCCACAGCCTGAGGCCCTTTCCCCTTGGCCTGTCCCTGTGTCCCTGGCAGCAGAGCCCGACTCCCCCTGGCTGTCCCCTCCTGGCAGGGACTTGTGCAGAGCCACAAGGTCCCCCCTGAGCCTCCTTTGCTCCAGGCTGAGCCCCTTTCCCAGCTCCCTCAGCCGCTGCTGGGGCTCCAGCCCCTTCCCCAACTCCCTTCCCTGCCCTGGACATGCTCCAGCCCCTCCAGGGCTCTCTGGCCGGTAGGGCCCAGCCCTGGGCACAGCCCTCGAGGTCCCTCAGCAGGGCCAGCCCAGGGGACGGGCCCTGCCCTGGGCCTGTGGCCACCCCATGGTCAGCACAGCCCAGGGGCCATTGGCCTCGTGCCCCCCTGGGCACCCCTGGGTTCCCCCCTGTGCAGCCGCTGGCACAGCACCCCCAGGGCCTTTCCCCAGGGGCCCTTTGCACCCCTGTGCCCCAGCCTGGAGCTGCAGGGCCCGGGGGGAGCCCAGGGCAGGACCCTGGGCCTTGCTGAACCTCAGCCCATGGATGCAGCCTGTCCTGATCCCTCTGCAGAGCTCCCTGCCCTCCTGCACACCCACACTCCCACCTGGCTGCGTGTTCTTCGAGAAATTACTGAGGGTGATGTCAATCCCTTCATCCAGATCATCAGTGGAGACATTAAACAGCAGTAAATGACACAGTCCCCCAAGTATCCTTGAAAAGACTGGTAGGGTGAAGGGAACATCCAGTTCCATAGCACATCTGAGTCACATAAACCCTCCAGCATCTCTGTTTTCCTTGCCCACTCTTCCTCCCAGCAGAGTTTACCTACCTGGCTCAAAATTCAAGACTTGACATCCCAACAGTTATAAAATCTGATTCAGAGTTCCCATCAATAACCACAAAAGAAGGCAACAGAAGGAGCTGTAAAAACAAATAAAAAGAAACAGACTGGGGGCTTTTGAAACCAAAATCCATGGTTATGACAAGTCTGTAAACAAATTAAAGGAGGAGAGAGAGGTATGTAGCAAAGAGACAATAAGTATGAATAATTTTAGTGCTCCCCATGTTCAACCTGGCCCCAACTTATCCAAAGTCAGGGTTGGATAACAATGGATTGCAGACTTCAGACACAGGTTTTAAGGGGGGGGCTATGAACTAGAGAGGGAATGACATGGAACAAGGATGTTGTAGGACAGAAATTCACACTCCCAAAGCAGCTACTTATAAAAAAAGACATGGAAGTGATGGTGTGAAATGTGTGGGGCGGGCTCAGATGATTAAGGCAAACAGTATGGGCACAGTAAAACTCACAACAGTGATCTCAGGATGGGACATTACAGAATTCCTCATGCCAATGGCTCGGAAAGATGAAAGCAAACAAAAAACCCCTTGTGTTTTTACATGGGAAGGGAGTCAGAGGAGAGATTTAAACCAGGTGACGTGGTGAAGCCCACGACAGGTGGTGCTGATAAGTCTTACTTGGAGATAACTGATGATCTATTATCTACATTTTACATTTCTGAGGTAATTTCTTTCTAAGAAAACAAAATGTTCCAAAAGCAGAATAAATACTGTCTGCTATTCATTAGTGACACAAACTCAAACAGATGTCTTATCTCTAATTAACACATATCCTCTAAAATTATTCGCATGTGCTCCTTCCCGGGATTGTTTTCAAAGAACAGGTGAATGATGTCTCAGATTAAACAGTTTCATATAACATCCTCTTCGTTTCTGTAATCTCAGGCACACTCACCAGCTCCTCTTAGTTATGCTCCTCTTTATACTAGCAAATCAATCAAAATCAATTAAATGCTTATAAAATCTTAACATTGACACAAACATATTGAAGGACTTAACTAAAAAGCCAATTTGCATAATTTTCATCCTAGAAATTAGTTAATAATAGCACAGAACAGAAAACTGTCCAATAAAGAAAGAAAAAATTGCTGTTACAGCTACTTAAGACTTTTTACAGTATTTAAACCAATGTTTTGTTATAAAGGTAATGCCCAAGTTGGACAGGTTTCAGTAAGTACCTAAAAGGCAATTTAATGGCAATATTTTAGGACAGGTCTCATTATTATACTGTGAAAATGAAGTCAGGGTTCTCCGCCTAGATCATAAATCAAGAGAGCCAATTAAAAGATGCAAAGTGAATATCTGATGTAATTTAAATTTGGTGACCTTAAAACACTAAACACTGTTAACTGAAAAGATGCTGCAGGGATAAGAGGCTTTGTTATGAACCTCAGACCAACACTGTTATTTTAGCTATCTTTGCAGACATTCCTAACTGCTTTCCTTGTAAGACATGATAGCATTTTGTCGCATGGGCAGAAGCAAAAAACTATTTAAATTGCCCATTTCCCAAATAAAGTTATTTGTCTTTTTGCTGACTAGCTGCGTGAGAGCAATCTCTTTTTACATTTACCCAAAGGGAAAGTCACAGAATCACAGAATTTCTAGGTTGGAAGAGACCTTCAAGATCATTGAGTCTAACCCATGCCCTAACACTTCAACTAGATCTTGGCACCAAGTGTCACATCCAGTCTTTTTTTAAACACATCCAGGGATGGTGACTCCACCACCTCCCTGGGCAGGACATTCCAGTCAGCCTTCTCCCCCTCTGCTTGGGATTCTCCCAGAAGCTGGAAAAAGCGAAACATTGTCCCCATCTCTAAAAAGGGTGGAAAGGAGGAAGAAATGCCCTGTCAGGCTCCCCTCTGTGCTGGGAAGATGCAGGGACAGCCCCTCCTGGAAGCTCTGCTGAGGCTCACAGGGACAGGGACGGGATTTGGGACAGCCAGCACCGAGGGACAATCCTCCTGGCTGGCCCCATGGCCTGCTCTGGTGGAGAGACTCCAGCAGTGGGCAAGGGAAGGGCCCCAGATCTCATTTACCTGGAATTCTGTAAAGCCTCTGACAAGGGCCCCCACAACATCCTTGTCTCTGCTCTGGAGACAGCTGGATTTGATGGATGGGCTGTTGGATGGAGAGGGAAGGGGTTGCACAGTCACAGCCAGAGGGTCATGGTCAGTGACTCAGAGTCCTGATGGATGTCAGGGATCAGTGGAGGCCCTCAGGGCTCTGTCCTGGGGCCAGTGGGGTTTAATGACTTCATTAACAGGTGAAGGAATTCAGTGCACCCTCGGCTGTGTGCAGGGGACACCGAGCTGAGGGTGCAGGGACATCCCTGAGGGATGAGGTCACCCAGGGATCTGGACAAGCTGAAGCAGTGGGATTCTCAGGAGGTTTAATAGCACCAAATGCTGGGGCTGCACCTGGGTCAGGGCAACCCCCAGGATCAATCCAGGCTGGGCACGAGCAGACAGAGTAGCTCTGGGGAGAATCCTTGGGCGTTGTTGTTGTTTAACCCCAGGTGGCAACAAAGCTCCACAGAGTCACTTGCTGAAC
Source organism: Acrocephalus scirpaceus scirpaceus (assembly GCA_910950805.1). Lineage (NCBI taxonomy): Eukaryota > Metazoa > Chordata > Aves > Passeriformes > Sylviidae > Acrocephalus > Acrocephalus scirpaceus. Next base: position 31,616,119 of record OU383781.1, read on the forward strand.
CTCCACATCCCCCTGAGGAATGGGGAGGAAAACCAAAAGTAAAGCTTGCAAGCTGAGATAAGAACAGTTTAAAAATTGAAAAAAATTTTAACTATTACTATTATAATAACAATTTTTTTTTTTTTTTTTAAATGTGCACAACATAATTGCTTGCCATCTACTGACAAATACCAGACCAAATCCCTGAACCCTGATTCAGGTGACTTGCCAGTTTATATACTGGGCAGGACATTTTATGGTGGGGAATATCCCTTTGACCAGTTCAGGTCACCTGCCCCAGCTGTGCCCCCTTCCAGCTTTTTATTGTATATCTCCTTATAGGTACAGAGCAGGAGACACAAAAAGTTGTTGACTTAGGTAGGATAAACATGACTTGGCAACAACCAAAACATGAGCATGTTATCAGCATTACTGTACTGAGTCCAAAACACAGCCCTAGACCAGATACTAAGCAGAAATTAACTCTACCCCAGCCCAAAGCAGGACAATCTGTGCTCCTTATTCCATACCACTATTCCATTAATGTCATGCCAAGTGTCACACTCCCCCACACTCCATCTCCTCCCTATTGACTTTGATAGATAAACACACAGACATCATTCCCTGAGTCCATGGAGCACCTCTGTCAAATGTCTCTAAAGTGTCCAAAAAATGTCTGTGGCAATCCTTTAGCCCATGACCTTGGTCTCCATCCCTCATAACAGTATTTTATGACAGATCCCATCCAACCCAAACAGTATTTTAGGCAGAAAAGGTGGTGTAAGGTGTTGGGTTGTTGCACGTTGCACATGGAAATCAGTGCTGATTCTGGTACAGCTGCGCTTGGTCAGGTTTATTAAATTCATTTTTCACTGGAGCAATGATCAGAGGTTCACATTCCCATAATGCCTTGGATAACATGGATGCTGTCAGGTGCTCAGAGAGGTGGTGCACGCGTAGCCACCACAGAAGTGTTACGTAGTTATTAACCTCACACAGATTAATTCCTTTGCTATTCCCATCAAAAATCAAATGCCCTGGAGGCACACACTGGACTTCCATATCCTCCCAAGGCACCAAGGCACTGGTGGGTGAGAGCTGGCCATGCCTTGGCCCCCAGAACCCCCCATGCCCTGGGCCTTGCCCCAGCGTGGGCAGCAGGGGAGGGGGGATTCTGCCCCTCTGCCCCTGTGCATGGAGTGAGCACACAGAGGGGAGTGGATTCAAACTCAGAGTAGGTTTAGATTGCACATTACGAATAATTTATTCCCTGTGAGGGAGGGAGGGCAGGCCCTGGCACAGGGTGCCCAGAGCAGCTGGGGCTGCCCCTGGATCCCTGGCAGTGTCCAAGGCCAGGCTGGACTTTGGGGCTTGGAGCAGCCTGGGACAGTGGAAGGTGTCCATGCTCATGGCAGGGGGTTAGAGTGAAATGGACTTTAAGATCCCATCCAACTCAAACTCTCCTGGGATTCTGTTGATTCTCAAGGCACAAGCAGAGAACACCAGGACCGCTTGCACTCTGCAAAGTCCTGCTGCACTGACCTAGCATGCACAGAAAGCCTCGGGCTGTCATATTTGCTCAGTGTAGAATGCCTAAATCCAGGGATTTCTGACCTAAACTGGTTGTGTTTGAAGGGTTCAGGTACAGGAGGATGGGCAGAATCTTTAATCTTTGCTCCCACAGAAAAGCAGCACTCCTGCCAAGGTGTTTCCTGCATCAATTAATTCAGTTGGAACAGGTTAATCCAATGCTCATTTATTAAAAGTACCTTTCTTGGGTTTCTTCATGCTGTTCTAGTTGTCAACTTTATTCCTTCCTCTATATAAGTAATGTTTCTTATTTATCCCAAACAACAGCTCATTCTGCTCCCCAGCTTTGCAAGCTGTCACTTGCAAACACTAACACAAAGCCCAGCTTCAGAGAGGTTTAAAATAAGGATCCAAGAGAGCTGCAGATGAGCCATGATGCACCTCCCAAGGCTCTGCAGAACTCTCCAGTGAAAATTGACACTTCACTTGCTGAGAAAACCCTGCCTCTTGTGCTCCTGCCACATCCACTGCCTCACCACAGACCAAAACCCTGGGGAATTTCATCTCACTTGGTGGGATTGAATTGAGAAATTCCAATTAATGGAAAAGGGTCACATGGCTGAACAAGATTCCACCTGGTGGAAGGGTTTAATTAAACTTGCCCTGACAAAGTCCGACATGGTAAAACAGTTTGGGTTTTTAAAATACGGGATCAACCACAGCAGTGACTGTCACAGACTTAAGGAGATAATGACTTGGAGGAGCTGGAACATGAGGAATTGTTCTAATGAGGCTCAGCATTTCACTGAGGGATTTTTCCCATCCAGGGTCTTCATGTTCCCAATAAACACCTGATGCACCTGCTCCACATGAGCACAGCACCTGCCTAAGTTTTGTGGACATCACAAATCTCAGACTCAAACAAAGACATAGCCCAGAACAAGCCTCTCAGGCTCCCAAAAAGCAGTTTCTGGAGGACCAAAAGTAATTGGGAATATTTTATATTTTGCAAAAAAAAAAAAAAACCCTATTAAAAAAAATCTGAAATAAGCAAAATATTTTAGTTTTACAATTTTAAGCATGTCCCAAAAATTAGTTTCAGTTAGAAATTTTTAAATGGAAGTTTATTTCATTTTTGAAGGCCATGCATATCAAAAGTAACCCCACAAAAATAATTCTTCATATATTTCTGTAGGTGAAGGGGAAGAGAAGAAAAAGAAAGGCTGGGTAGTTGTTAGGAATATAAAGTTCAGAGTTTCTTTTTCTGGTACAGTCAGCAATTTGAAAAAAAAAAAAGCCAACAAAAACCCCAAATCAATTATCTCAATTTACAGTTTGATTTTTGATCACAGGCTCTCAGAGTAGAATTCAGATATTAAGTAGCAAAATAAAAGTTACTAACTACCAGAAAATAGGACCTTTGTATATAAGACAAGCACAAAGTTATTAAAATGTGAAAACAGCTACAGGAACAGGCCAAGAGTTTATTCCCCTTTCCCACTTGCAATCCTTGTCACATGTAGGGCTTGTTTTCATCCCCTATTTCAGTTTTTGCTGCAGTGGAAGGTATCGGAATGTTAATCCCCACCTCGTGCCCAAACCACAGGGCTCTGTAGGGTTGCTCTGACCTTTTCAATATTCTGCATTCACCCTTTCAGCTGCCCCATTAAAACCCACCCTCACAGGCGAGGCCAGGGAATGGACGGTGAGGGCTGGAAATGCACTCCAGGAAAATCTACTGAAGAAGGAATATCCAATCCATTTCTGTGACAAAGATGAAGGAAGATCGGAAAATGTCACTAAACTAATTCATTCTCCTGAGAAAGCCAATAAGGAAAAAAATGTGTCTAGTTAGGCTCCTCTGCTGGTAACTTCCATAGACCTGCCTTGGATGCTCCAGTGGAACCACCAGAAGTTACAGCCTTTGGAAAAACCTACTTGTCAATCAGGCAGGCTTATGATGAATTTCAAAGATTTTAAGTTACTGCTCAAGAAAACAAAGCATGACCAAGAATCCTCAGCAAACACTTCTCCCTCCATCATATCCCTCCTCACCAACACAGAACAAAATATTCTTTAGGACAAAGAGTTTGGGGCAGAGTGCTCTAATCAAGGCAGCTTCTCCTTTCCCTGGCAGGGCCCTGCTCCCTGGGGTGCCATTTTCTCACTCTTTTTTTAATTTCTGTGAATTTTAGGTTCTCCTGTTTGCCTTGGTACAGTTTCAAGTGCAAGGGGTCCCCATTCCAACCCCTTGGACATTCACATCAAATGTCTCAGCAGAGCAGACACATTTCACCCTGTGCTGAAACAGGACACCTCTCCAAAAGGTGTAAGAATTTTGCATTTCCAAATCACTTCTTTATGCTGTTTTTTCTGTTTCCTAGGATTAAAGAGGTGCTGTAGGGATCAACTGATCAACTCCTGTAAGGATGCAACATGTAGTCCTGGCTTGAGATCCCATTTTCTTTTTAAAAACCTGGCAAAATCCCTTTTAAAATCACGATGGAAATATTTTTTCATGAATGAAAGTGAGCCCAAGCAGTTATGTGCCAACAAGGTCCTGATTTCCTGAGAGCAGTTCCCAAATAAATGAAGAAAATACCCATTTTTACTCATGGAAACATTACAATTTTTCATTTGCTATACGTGTTATAACTGGTCACAGTTATAAGGTCAAGAATCTCAGTGTCATTATTAAGTGTAAGCCTGAAAACAAGAAGAGGTGAGCTTATTTCACTCTTTTTGTATGCTCTTTAGTGCTTGATAAATTAGTTTTTTTCCTTCCAAGCAGTAATTTCTGTGCAGATCCAAAGCAGGCAGATGCCAGACTGAGACATGTCAGACCTGCACAAACTGAAGTTGTGTGGTTTTTACTGCTTTAGAACCGTGCTGTCACTGACTGAAGATGTTCCTCTCAGAGGTGACACACAGCCCGTCTCCCCAGAGCAGGGCTTTGGGCCAGCAAGTGACAGCACTCAGGGAGCAGAACATCTTGCCCAGGTGTGTGGGAGGACAGGTGAATGTCTTTGTAGGACACGAAAGAAAGGTGATAGACTCCAAAATTCAGAAAGCAAAGAAGATATGAAAAAGCTTTATTGTCTAATTTTTACTACTCTTTTATAAGCTGTTATGATACAGAATCGACATGATTGGTGAACGGGAACGACACCTTTCTTATCCCATTGGTTAAACTAGAGAAACAGCAAAACACCACCTGGAGAAGATTGCTTTAAGAAAGAATAGTTGTTTGCCAAGATTGTCTTGAGAAGAAAACCTTGTCGAGAAGTTGTCCCTTGGGAAAGAAGTTAGCTGTAACTAGCAGGCTAAAAAATTCTCTCAGGCTCAGAAATATCAGTCTCACAGGTGAAGTCTGTAGTAGTGGGGCTGAACAAGTCAGCCAAATACGTGCCAGAATCAGGAGGACAGATAATGAATCTTTAGTTTTTGCATTTGCTGAAGCCACACTTTTGAATCTGGCTCATCAGCTCCTGCCTGTGCTAACCCCTGTGTGAGAAGCCATAGGTTCCTCATAAGCACCCAGCAAAAGGCAGTGTTTATCCCCTTGTTCATCCCATCTCCACAAAACACATCCATGCTCATTGCCACCCACCCCTGCCTGCTCTCCCCACTGCTCTGTGCTCCAGGGTAAGGAACTGAGGGACATCAAGGCCCTGGGGGGAGTATTCTCCACTCTGTTAATCCACAGTGCCCTCAATCCTTCTCCTCTCTCTGGGAGAAGCCAAGAATCTGACATCAAGAGACATTTCTGCTCAGCTCCTTCCTCTCAAGCCTGCTCAGAAAATGAGCTGACCCCTCACTTCTGGACACACCCACTCTGCTCCTTCCCTTACGCATCCAGGCCTGGCAGGGGGAAAATCAATGGTTCAGATCATTCAGGCACCTTCTGAAATCCTGTCCTTAATGTTGTGCTTCGGACTGCTGTAGCATAAGGGCCAAATGATTCAGTCTATCCCAGTGAATCCCACCCACCACATTGCCCTGAAAGGAGCTATATTCTGTTAGAAAGCTTCATGAGAGAATATTTTCAATACTTTAAACCTAGGCTCAGGTGTATAGCTAGGGTAGCATGTCCAGCTAGACCATCTCTATCTTAAATTGACCAGCTGTCCCAAAAATACAACTCCTTTACTTGAGAACTGTTCTCAGCTCACATTTCTAGTGAATTCTCACCCCCACCTTCAAAATCTCATCCAGAGGCATTTTCCCTTTTTGTTCACAATGTTACTGTCTATTTACATCTTGCTTGCAGCAAATTTTCTGTTCCAGAAGGTTTAAAAATCCTCCAATGCAGCCCTTATTGTTTTCCCAACCTTCCTGTACTGTCCATCTCACGTTTCTCTGAAGCACTTATCCTTCATAGCTCAAAAAACAAGAGTCAGTTTCAAAAACCTCAGGTGCTTCAATCTGTCCACCCAGTCCTTTGCAATAGCAAGAGCTGAGTGTCCTAATGAAAGGCCACCCTAACTACAGCAAATCAGACTGGAAAGGGCAAAAAAGCAACCACAAAGCCCTCACCACAGGATCCTCATGCTCTTCCTGTTTTCTGAGAGCTCCAGTTGCTGTCCCCTCTCTCCTTCCTTGCATGCCTCTTCCAGCCCTCTCACTTCAATATACCCAGCTGAGCCACTGTCTGTGGATTCTTTACAGCTGTGCCTGTGGGTTTTCCTGCAGAGGCAGTAATTTTAATTATCTGCTTTCTCTCACTGATTTGCAGAGCCTGTGACCATCACTGGGTCATTAATACACAGACACAAGTAAGTGTCCAAAAATATTCTCTAGTGCACAGCACACATTTTCCCTGTGAGTATTTTGGTTCTTTAGGAATGTGTTTCTGTGTTTTCCTGCATGAGCCTCATGCAGCTCAGATTGTCCTGGTTTTCAATCAGTCGATACTGGAATCAATACAAATGTGTCACTGTGGCAGGAAGAGACAAAGTGGCACGTGGAAATGGAGTGAATATCAGATTGGTCTTCTTCCTGAATCCAGGGGTTTAGAAAGCCTGTAAGGGATGGAACACTTCACACTCACAGAGGGCAAAGTGCTCTGCTGCCTCCTCACCTCTCATGTCTGCTCACGTGCACTTTGTGGCTCCAGCCAGTGAAATAAAATAAATGTCATTTAGAAACTGTTAATACAGAACCAGTCTGATTAGAAACATCATCCTGCTGGAATAGATGCACTTACCCTGTGCCAAAATCCGTGCAATAAAACCAAAGCCCTCTTCCAACCTCTGGTAAGGGAGAAGTAACAAGACACAAGAGCTGCCTTCAGAGACATCATTCCCTCAACTTTCACCCCAGACCAAAAATTCCAGTGATACTACATTTTTTCCACATTGACTGTTTTTACTTTTCCAACACATTTGGAAAAGAAATCCCATGGCAGACACAGAGATCCCGGCTGAAGAAGATGTCTGGATACTGTGAGCATCAAAGAGGAATGATTTTAAAAAGATGAAAACAGACAGTCTAAATAATTCTCTTTTTCTCTTTCTCAAATATAGAACAATTTCTTAATACAACCTTATCTGCATTTAATGATCTGAACAGTTGTCTTTTTCTGTTGGAAAAAAAAAAAGAAATATAATTTTCTTTATTCGGGGCCTGACATTTCTGAGTCTGAGAGATTTTTAGCCTGCTAGCAGCCGCTAACTTCTTTCCCAAGGGAAAACTTCTAACCAGGTTTCTTCTCAAAACAATCTAGGAAAACAACTATTCTTTCTCAAAACAATCTTCTCCAGGTGGTGTTTTGCTGTTTCTCTAGTTTAACCAATTAAATTAGGGATTAGAGAGGTGTCATTTTTATTCACCAACCATGTTAAGTCTATACCTTATAAAAAGGTGATAAGAATTGGACAATAAAGCTTTCTATGCTTTTGCCTTCTGACGTATTTTGGAGTCCTTAGTCTTTCTTTTGTGTCCTACAGCAACAAAGATCTCCTGCAGTTCACTTCCATATGCAGAGGAAAGCAACCCAGGCCTTCATGCTTTCCTGGCTGATGTTCATCACTCCCATCCTTTGGCCCACTGGAGTTACAGCACAAAATGCCAGTGAAGATCTTTCCAGGAGACAGGTTCAGGAAGCTTTCTGTGCTCTAACACAAACTGTCATCATCCTATATAAACACAACAGTCAAAGTATAAAGCCCAGCCAAACCAGACTCCACTTTTTTTTCAGTGTCATTTTCACTCCTTCAAGAAACGTAATTGACTTTTCCAGACCAGTTTATTCTTTGTTATCAATTTTATACCATGCCAGGTATGACAGTTTGTTCAAAAAAGATAAATTGAGATGTCAACATATTTTCCATTTTTGAGAGTGTAAAATGTAAATATTTAATGAGCAGATTTAGAAACTCCTACATCTGTGCTTGATTTATTTGCTAATGTTGTCAATACATTTTCCTTATACTTTATATTCATGTATTGAGCATCCTTCCCCACTCTTTTCTTTCCAAATTCTTCAGCCTGCCAGTGCCAGGACTGAGGCACCTCAACTGTAAGGTCTCAGGCAATGGCCAAGAGCTGTGTTTTTATCTTCCCAGAATAAAATATGTCTGGGGATGGCTTGGAGTACCACAGCTACAATGTGCACAGATGCAATAAAGCAGAAATGACCAAATGTAACAAAGTAAAAGAGAAGGGAATCTTCTAATTTTAATTTTAGCATTAGCTCACACAGAGAAGCCCCACCTTTTTCATGGTCAGGTCACCAGCTCAGCCCCAAATCTTCCAGGTTCATTGTAGTTACATAAAAAAGTCACATCTTCAAAATTTAGGTTATGGATATTTTGGGACTCTTGGAAACAGGGTGCATGTTTGATATTCTAATCAGTTGGTTAATGGAAGCTATCAGTTCAAAATTTATTTGCTTAACTACACAAAATATTTAAACAAAGTATTTAGTTGCTTGCAACCCCTGCTAAAGAGATGACACAACCTCCTTTTGAACCCTAAAACACAAAAAGAGAGCTATTGAAGCGAGCTCTCCATCAATTACTACCTCAAAATCACTTCAGAAAGAATTTCTTCTCATCTCCAGCAGTATATTTTATATAATCTTCTTTGTACAAATTTAAATATATTTTTAAGTGGCACATCAGCAATTCCTACTTCCAACAACTCAACTCACCAGGCAGAAAAATACATTTGAGAGCTGAAAAGCTTCAGCATTTGCTAAGGTGGATGTGCACACACGTGAAGAACACTTCTGTAGGAGACATAAAAATATATAATTATTTAATGAGTTATAGGACACACACCCACAGGGATTCCAGAGGACAAAGCACTGGAAACTGGAGACAGTGCACTGGAAAATGCTGCTGGCACCAGGAACATAGTTCCCCTGCCTATTAGCACTAAAGAGAGATTCTAGGCACTCAGATATAATCCTAAAAGCCATTTCCCAAGCCTCTACACCCAGATTCAGTTTCAATTCAATCCTTAGAGTGAAATTCTAGCACTGAAAGGTCAATAGAACTAGTTCCCTTGGCTCCAGGAGAAGCAAAGCCTCCCCCCACATCATTAATCCAGAGTATCATTCATTATCATCCTGATTCAGAACAACCTGTCAGGAAATGGGAACAAAGCCTATAAACGCTTTTCACGTTGTTTCCATGCTCTTCACTGCAGCAACACACGAATGATCCATGTGGTAGGAACGCAGCATGTACATAATGGGAGAGGAAAAAAGACAAAGAGAAAAGGGAGAAAGAAGCTTCACATGTGATATTTTACGCTAATATGCAAGTGCTGAGGAAAGAAAATGGTTAGGGGTATTCAACAAGCAGTTATTTGGGAAGTTTTTTGGATTGGCATGAAGACAGGAAATGAAAAACAGGCCCTCTCCAATTTTCAGACACACAGGGTTCATTTTTATCTCAAGTAATACCTGAAGATTATAGAGAATGTTCACAGAGCATTGTAAAGATCTCCAGTGCAACACAAAGCAGAGTCTCACCCCCAAGAGACAAGGACATGCAGGCAACTTCTTTCAGAGTCACTGGGACTCATTAGAAAACAAATCATCCCCATCCCCATCAAGCAGATGGTTTGGATGACCAGCAGGCCATCCTCAGCAGCAGGAATCACCAGGAGACTCCACAGAGCTGGGGTGTTGTCTCTGTGTTAACATCAGGGACTTGGGCTGGAAAACCAAATAAACAGTGGCAAAGTTTGAGGATGGCACACACAGGGTGGAACAGCAAATATCAGCAACCAAGAGTGAGCTGAGGACAGGAAACAGCAGCAGAATGATACAGGCAAATATTAAGTCAAGCAGAGATCAAAAAAGGGTGCCTGACATGCAGAATGGAGGATTCTATCTGGAGAAGCTTTGTTAACACCCTGAGAAAAGTGTTGCAAGGGCACAGGATTTGAGTATTTATTTTTAGATAAGTAGTAAAAAAAAAATAAACAAAACCTTGCTCAGCTGGACTCACAATGGTAATTTAAACACAAATAATCTACCTTTGTATTCTTCGAGTTTGTGTGTTTATCTTCTTTTTTTAATATTAGGTTGATCTCAAAGTGCAAATGACCTTTTAAAAAAATCCCCACCTTAAACCTGGTCCTGTCACCTCTTTCTCATCTGCGCTATTAACTAAATTTATCCTGTGTTTGCAGAGTTTTGGTGCCCTAAACTCTCTCCATTCAATTAATAATGTCCTCCGATAGAGAATACTGTCTGCTATTCATTCCCTTAGCTCATCAGTAAGAAGGGGAGCATATGGGGACCAAAATACAGGCCAAGGATGCAGGAAAGAGCCTTCAGAATTGGCTCTTCAGCCTGGAGGAGCAGCTGATGCACCCTCATAAAATGTCTCTGAAGAGCAGACAACAGCACTAATGTGATAGAACTGCTGAGAATGGCTCTCCTGCCTCCCCAGCACACATCTGCTGAAGAACACACAGCAATCACTCCCCTTGCACTTGAGTTCATCACACAGGAGCTGAGGGTGACTTGAGATCTCCCTCTGCTTGATCCTTTGGTTTGGTCTTTGCTGTGCTCTCTGGTCTCTGTGTCCCATTTCCTAAATGAACAGAACCATTTTTTTCTTCTCATCCCCTACTGCTTTCACACAGAACCTGCTCTGTTACTGGGTCACTGTACTTCCTGTTCCCCATGGGACAGTCCCTTGTTCTCCAATGCAGTTTCTCCCTTAGGAGATGCTCCACACTGCTCCTCTTTTCTTGCTAAGTTCCTTTCCTCCTCTCCTTCCTTCTGAAATCACTTCATTTAACTTCTTCCCCACTCCTCTCCCCTTCCTTCGTAAGGGCTCCTGCTCTTTGTAGTAAGGATCGACCAGGATTGAACCAGAATGTTCCTCCTGACTCTCCTGCCAGGCTCCACCTTCACCTGTGCTCTCCAGAGAGGGAAAGAGCAAAACTGCCATGGAATCCTTTGAATTCTGGATGACTTCATAATCAGGAGGGTGTTTTGATACAGCTGAGATTCAAATTTTAGGGATGCTGAGAGCCCTTTCATTCCTCTAAGCAAGCACTTCATTTCTGGATCATATGCAGACAGAAGAGGGAAGAAAATGATGATTTATTTTCACGAGTGAAACACAACTACTGGCACATGAGATACATCCAAAGTAATAAGTTTCTTTCTCATATATTTGTGAACTGGCACTTGTTCATGGCAAGAGAAATACATTCTGTAGGCAATACGATGAGGCATTCAAAGCAGCATTCCCAGTTTTGCCAGCAAAGGAGGATCAAAGGACACAGCCTCTGTGCAGACAAAGAAACTGCTTCCTTCCTCACAGCCAGGTCACCTGAAACAGCAGACACAACAGGTCTGCACTAGAGCCTCCTCCAGCTCCCCTCAGATCCTTCACTGAGGATTGCTGTCCCTGGGCGGGAGGTTGCCAAGGATGAAGTAAAAGCAAGGGGGCATTTTGAGCAGCAAGTCTGCCCTAGAGGACCTGGTAGAGGAGAGATGTCAGAAGCCCAAATAATTTAATTAAGTTGCATTCATAGAATCACAGAGTTAGAAGGAACCTTTTAAGGATCATCACCCCCCTCATGGGCAAGGACACCTTCCACTATCCCAGGCTGCTCCAAACCCCAAAGTCCAGCCTGGCCTTGGACACTGCCAGGGATCCAGGGGCAGCCACAGCTGCTCTGGGTACCCTGTGTCAGGGCCCGCCCACCCTCCCAGGGAACAATCCCTGCCCAATATCCAATCCAAGCCCAGTCTTTGTCAGTGGGGAGCCATTCCCCCATGTCCTGGCACTCCAGGCTCTTGTAAAGAATATCTCTCCATGCTTCTTGTCAGCTCCTCCAGGCCCTGGAAGGCCACAGCTGCGTCACCCCAGAGCTTCTCCTCTCCAGGCTGAACAATCCCAGCTCTCCCAGCCTTTCCTCCCAGCAGAGCTGCTCCATCCCTGGCATCATCCTGGTGCCTCCCCTGGGCTCTGTCCAGCAGTTCCAGGTCCCTTCTGTGCTGGGCCCCAGGGCTGGGGCAGCTCTGCAGGTGGGGTCTCAGCTGAGCACAGGGGCAGAGGGGCAGAATCCCTCCCTCAAATTGCTGCCCACACTTCATTACAGAATTATAAGAGGAAAAAAGCTAAATTTTGTAATCCAAGTTATGTGTAGCAACTTGGAGGCAGAATGTTGCATAGGAAAACCCTTTCCTTTTCTTACCCTCTCCAGCTCTGCTGCAGATAACTTCAGAGGCATAATTTTGTCACATCAATGGCAAACAAAACGTGCCTGTCACAAGCCAGAAGCACCACAACTTGTATCAAAATCAACAATTCAACTTATTTCTGCTTGATGATTCGGTTGGCCACCTGTTTTAGCATCTAGAGACTTCAATTGAGCTGGAATGTGGCTGCAATGGTTTTGTACAAGCACCCAGAGAATGTCTAACCCCAGGAGCTGAAATAGTCCCTTGGCTGGAATCGAGCACAAAATGAAGTCTGGGGTGGTTTCAGTGGTTGCTTTTCACCACAGTGTTTTTACACAGAGTTGGAAAAAACCAAAATCTGTTTTTTGAGGTGTTGGAAGGTTAATACTAAGAAACTCTCTGCTCACTCTGGGCTGTTTTTGATGCTGACTCCTGAGGAATGTTTGGAAATCCCAAGTTCAGCTGTGGTATTAATCCCCCTCCTACACAGAGACACAAACAAACAAACAAACAAAAACAAACCCCCTCAGTTTAAACGCAGCAAATCTGGACAGGACACAAAACGATGAAATTGGAAAAATCAACTAAAGGCTGCCTCAACATCTCATGAGAAAACATAGTTCAGCTTAATAGGCTTTATTAATGATTTTTTTAGGAATTTAATATTAGGCTTTAAATTTTTAATTACAAGAAATATGGAGAAGTCAGATCTGCAGGTAATAAGAATTCCCAGCCAGAAAGCATCCATTTTTCATTTCTTTTGATAGTTTGTCTCAAAGCTCCTCAGACTGTTGTGATTTTCCCACTGCTGACAGACAGCTCTGGGACAAATACTCAGGTTTGTCATCTCAAAATCCTGTCGATAGCACAGGAAGTCCAGTGAACGCCAGTCAATACAAATCTGCAAGGGTTTCAGGCATTTTCTCCACATTGTAAATGTGTTTGAAACACTGCCTTGAAGGTTTGGATTATTGAACACCACTTTTTATGTGTTCTGTTCTGGTGTTAGCTTATCAAATTAGGTGCATTTGCTGTTTAAAAAGTGCCATCAGTAGCACTTTAGTGTTGGAGGATCTGTGGCATCAGAGAACTGTGGGGTTGGGAGAGACTTTGCTCCACCATGTAACTCATTTTCCCACCCAGGATAAGCCATCCTGCATCTTTTCTGATGTTCTTTTCTTCAGAACATCCTGCATCTGGTGTTCTGAAGGAACAGCAGCAATTCTGGAGAATCTACCCCTAGGCAAAAATTAAAAATAATGCCGTATTTAATTTTCCACCACTAAACTACTTCCTTGTAGTTTAGGACTTCAGTTGAGACAAGGACTTCCTTGTCTCAGGACTTCCATTTCTACACCGAAAGGTTTGCTGCTTTGCAGGGTTTTTTCCATCTGAAATAGAGAGCCAGCTACCATGAAGTTTCTTTCATATGGCCAGTGTCTTACCAAAACTTTGAGACATTTCTGGTTTCTTTTTCTCTGCCAAGTCAGGATGAATAATGTACGGGAAACGTAGGTTTCCGAGTTTGGACTTGGATGTTTATTATTTCTTATCTATTTACAGACTCACGAGGCATGAGCACTAACTAGTAAGTTAAAGAAACGAGGTAAAATGGAGTGCTTCTAACTCCCTCTAAGGCTATTTAAGCACTAATTACCCAATAATGCTGTGACACCTATATAATTTATATTTTTGACCCAGTAATGACCACCCAAGGCCTGCAATGCAGACCTTTTTCACCCAATTACAGAAAACCACCTAAACCCATGATGAAGAAGGAAGAAGAAGGTGAAGAAGAGGGACTCAGACAACACCTCAAATCCTCCATATTGGTTCACATATACTACTATATACTAAAGTCCTAAATTCTAAGTTTCCAGAATTCCAAAAAAACTTGTGACTTGTTATTTTCAGCTTAACTGCAAAGCCTATTTCCTTCTTTTTTACTGCATGACAGAGTTCAGTCTTGCAATTTTTGTCCTGTTAAGCCAGGGGGTGCAGCCTCAGGTACAAAAACCAGGTGTGCTCTCCTCAAAGAGATCCAGGCTCTGAGGGATACTGATTTAATATTACCTGGATCAAACTGCAGGGACTGCAGCTGGCCGCATAAACTGCTCTGAAAGGTGCTCAACTTTTGCCATCTGCATATTTACTAGCAGTGCCACCATGCTTTATTCAAAAGGATTGATACAGACAGAGTGCAGCCTTGGGAACAGATCTTCCAAAGGGATGTCATGTGTGGTTCAGTCACACACAATGGAACAGTCTAAACACACAGTGGCAGTGCCAGTACTTTTATCATCTACGCTTGTGATCACCTGAAAACTTACCCCCAATTCTGAGGGTGGGGTTTTTTCCCACAAAGCTTTTGATTGGCATCAATCGTCTCTCCTGTTGTTTGAAAGGGGAATTTCAGCATTAAAGCACTGGTACTCCTTGCCCTGGGTATGTGTCCCAGCCAGTTTCCCAGCAGTGAGCTGAGGCCCTGCTATGGCAGTGAAGTTCTGCGTGCCAAACCAGAGCTCCCTGTGTGGAAACGGGAATATCCATGAGGTTTAACAGCAGGGGCAGAGCCATCACAATGACACCTTATCTACACACAGGTTGTAGAGTCAGTCATGCAGATTTCCCTGTCAATGCACAAAATCTTTTTTAAAATACCTATTTGACAAAAGACACGGTTAATTCCCTGCCATACCAACACCTCTGCAGGCAGATCCAAGGGAACGTGCTGGTTTTGTTTCCCCATGCAGTGAGTTGCCATGGCCAGAGCAGAGGTCTCTGATAGACACTGCTGCTGTAACATCTCTCCAGCTCAACATTTTACCTTTAATTCTCACAAGGCCGTTTCCTTTCTGACATAGCTGCAGCAGACACTTGGGAATGCTGCAAGGCACTGGTTTGGCTTTCATCTGTCTGACACTGGCCTGGAGCAGACCTGATGACATCAGGGTTGTTGGATCAAGACAATCTGAAGGTGTTTTAAAAACAGTTCAAGTTCTCCAACACTGATAGAATTGATTTCTAACTGGAAGAAGAGAGGAGAAATTGTTTCAAACCACTCTAGCCAGGGGTGGATTTGCTGAGGTCAGGGCGGTGGAGAAAGGGTGAAGGAGCAGGGAAGGAATGACATGGACAGGACCAGCAGCTCCTCAGTGGTCAGGGCTGGTGCAGGAGCAGCTACAGCACTGGATGGCCAAGGCTACGGGATCACAGTACACATCCCAACACACTCACCAGCAAACTGCCCGCTCACACTGGAGAACAAAGGCCCCCGAGGCTGCCCACAGGGGCATTCAGATCAGGCACCAAACCATAGACTCACAGAGTCGTTCAGTTTGGAAAAGGCGTTTAAAACCAAGTCCAACCATCAGCTCAGCACCACCATCCTGTTCACCATTAAACCATGTCCCCACATCAAGACATTTTTTGAACGCTTCCAGTTGTGACTCCACCACTGCCTTGGGCAGTCTGCTCCAGTGCTTTACAACCCTTCCATGAAGGAATTTTCCTAATGTCCAATCTAAATTTCCCCTGGCACAACCTGAGGCCATTTCCTCTTATTCTGCTGCTTGTTAAATACACCAAAACAAACTGTGTGGAAAAATAAAGAGTAATAAAAAGTAAACATTTGGGTTGAATGCATGAGTAATTCATTGTGGCATTTATTGAAACTGGAAGAACATAAGAGAAAGAAGATAATTTGTGGGCTAGTAGCAGACTATTGCATAAAGGCTGACATTTCAGGAAAGAAAACATTCTGAAAGTGAAGAACAGTCTGTCTCTCCAGGGGAAAATACTTAGTCTGTGTTATTTCTGATACCATTGTCTGCTTTGGCTTTTAGGAAATGCATTTTCCTATGTTGATGAATTTTAGAGTTTTGCAGTATTTGAATATATGGAGAAGCATCTTGAATTCCTGATCTCTAAAAGCATAATTATTTTCTTGACTAAACAACTCTTATGATTGTTACTGAGCTCTAAAATCTCCCAGTCTCACACGTGTGGATTCTTGAAGGAAAAGTCAGTTGTTTTGCCGTGGCTCGTGTCCAAATGCCTCTTCCTTCAGTCACATCCCCTCTCATTGCCCACATCCCTCCTATTCTTCCCACCCACCACCATTTTCCTCTTGTCCTCAGCAAAACACATTGTTACACACTCTCCCTTCTCTCCCTGGACGTGAAGGAAAATTGCCTTTTTCTGCTGAGTTTTTTTTTAATACCCTTGTCAAAGACACAGCAACACAATTCCAGCTGCTGCTTGACATTAGTTAATCCCATCATCTAATTAGACTCAACTGTAATATGAAAGAACAGAGTTTATTCATTAATCTTCCCATTCCCTAGACAAGCAAAAAATCTGAAATCAATACCAATGGTGAAAGGCTTTGTGTAGAATACTAAAAATATCAAAGTATGCCAATATTTTTTGATCAACCTGTACAAATTAGAGCCAAAATAGTTGGCTGTGCCCCACATTCATGTGTGACCAGGCAGCTGATTTTTAAAAAAGTCAAAGATTTCTACTTCTACATCATGAAAATGCAGATGTTAAATACTTTATAGCAGACAGTGGGATCTTTGTCACAGTCCTTGTTATAGCCTCCATTTTTAACATTTTTCTCATGGTTTATGCAAATAGCCAGGCACACACAAGTCATTCCAAAAGCTTTTCTTGAGTGTAGGTGTGTTTGGGTTGGGTTAGATTCAGCAGATCAAAATTAAGAAAAACATCTCCAGTGACATTCTTCACAGGAGCACAGAACAGGAATGGGCGAACATCAAAGACAGAAAGAAAGATGCTGGGATTATATTTTTAACCACAAAGACAGAGAGCCCTAAACCAGATCTGCTGGGGAGACCATGGGGATTTCTATCTTCTTCTCAGGAATAAAATCAGCTGGACAGACCTGGCATGGAGAGGACTTAGAAAACCTCTTTGTGGGTACTGCTCTTCTACAAGTGCACGAATGTCTACATCAAAAGGGGTGTGAGGGAGCAGTGCTTGCAGGACAAGAAGCCTGCCGGGGATCTAAGCTTCTAGAATCCATAGCAACGCAGAAGTTTTTCATTTCTGCAGTTTCCTTTTCATTCCCCGGAGCTTTCCACCTTTACAGGACAGTGTCTCACAGCTCAGTCTAGAAATTATACAAGACCAAAGGCATTTCACGAGGGTCTGTGTGTTTGTAACACTGTCTCTGTTGGTTTCCAAAGATACAGCCAGTGTTCAGAGGAGTACTTAGAAGAAAGGCAGTGTTTGTTAATATAATTTCATGGCAAAGATGCCTTCTCATGTTTATACATTAAATCATGAGAACGACAGCTACATATGGCATCCAAGAGAACTGAACAAATTAAATTCCTTGTTTTGACATATTTTTGGTGTGAAAAGAAGGAACCAGTATTTTCACAGGAAACAATCTAAAGTCAAGAGCTACCCACCACTAAGAACTCAATCCTACTATCTTTGCATTCCCAATGCCGCCTTTGAAGCTTCCATTCACCTTTGAAATTCCTATATCAAAGCAAAGTTTGTTTTTTAAAAGACCTTCAATTATTCTGAAACTTAGTTAATAGAATCAGCCTCTCCTTCCATCAGCTGAGCACAGAGACTGACAATACAGTGGCACAGCAGGAGTTTAAGGGTTGCTGGAACAAAATTACTGTTCTAATGATGATTACTTTGCTGTTATGTCTGTACAAAAGGAGAATTTGGAGAGGCTGTTGATCCTTAAAATTTGTTCTTTCATTATTATAGAAGTTACCACAAAGGTTTCTGCGTGTGGGGTCATTTTTTGCTATTACTCATAAACAAAACTCACGTCTGAAGTTAAGTGTGCAAGAAAAAAAGGCAGTTAGGAACCTCAGTATGCCATGATGTCTGAGAGATGTGGCTATTCACAATCAAGTGCTTCTCAAAACTCTCACCTCCAAAACAAAACCAATCTCAAAGTACTGCTCGAAGACTTCAAGTGTTGACGCTAAATTAAAAGCAAAAATGTGGAGTGCTGTGCCTCATCACAAAGTGATAACAAGCAGCTTGTTTACACCCTGGGACAGGGCTTCCACCTGCTCTGGCTGCCCAGGTCACTATGCCACTCTCCAGAGCTCTGCTGTCCCTCGTTTTGTGCTGGAGCACTGATGCTCCAAGCTGCACATCAGCACATTCCAAGCCTTGCTGCAGCCTTTCACTGGTGATGGCAGTGCCTGGACATTCCCAAAGCTCTTTGCTGTGGTCACCTCATTGCTGGAAACAATTCCCCTCGTACTCAGGCCTTTTGTTTTTAATGCTGGGGGTGTGTGGGGTTTGTGGCCCAGCCCAAGGAGAAGACCCACGTGGGAATTCCCATTGCCACACGTCACCAGGGCCATGGTCACCCCAGGGCCATGGTCACCCCAGTGCCTGGAGCTGACCCAGCAGTGAACTCCCCCCTCAAGCATTTTGGCCCAGCATGAACAGCTGGAGTGGGCTGAGTATTCCCTGTGAGTCTGCCCTAGGTATGGATGTGAGAAGTCAAGATGAAAATAGGGAAGGCCCTGCTCTCTGAGAAACATCTGGGCCTGCAATAATAAGGGAAAGAAGCCACTACAAAAGGGAAAAAACAGTTCTAGCTAAAGAGCCAGGGATTCCTGTGTGGCTCACCACCCACATTTAACCTGGGGCTGACCAAGCAGCTGTCTTTTTGTCTGGATGTCTGTGCAGTTGGAAAAGAAGGGTGTGGAGAGGGGAAATCTCCTTTGCTCCTTAATCCAGAAAAGGTGTCTTAGGCCATCATCAAAATACCATTCATTACCTTATTGTGGAGACAACTTCTCTAACCAGGGGTGGGGATGCAACAAGTAAGTAGATGACCAACCTGAGCCAGAATAGGAGATTTTTCATGGATAAAAGGGCTGGACCATCCCTGGGTTTGACACTGCTGGCAGTGCTGCTGCTGGGCTACCAGGATGGCCAGGATTGGATCTCCAGGGGAAGAGGAAACATCGGGCATGCTAAGATCAGCACAGTCTTACTGGGAGCTGGGAAGGAACACACTCTTGTACCTGAACATTCAGCATGAGATTACAGGCTGCTTTTCCAAGTTGTCTGGGCTCCTGGTTTCAGACGTGCCTGAGAAAGGCCACGGGACTGTACTCACCTGATGCAAAACAGGGCAGCTGCTACTCCAGAACCCCTAGACGTGTTGCTTCTACCCTGAAGTGCTCTTTTATTTGTGCCACAGCATCCAGATGGCACTTATGCTGTGGCAGGAGTGTGGCACTCACCTTCCAGCACCTGGTGCAAGCTGCTGATGTCTCCCAGGACAGAGTGTGAGGAAAGAGGAAGGCACAGGTTTTACCTCTTGACAGAAGGCAGACTGTGCTTCTGCCCTGAGCGTGGAAAAGTGTGGGATAATCCCAAGCACACACCCACAGGGGCTGCAGGACAGGCAGAGGGCTGGGGACAGGGAGAAACTGCAGCCAATCCTGCCATGGACAGCTGAGTGGGAGCAGGGGAGGAGGTGTGAGGGGTTACAGCCTCTGGCAGCCAGGAGCTCTCCTGGGCTGAAACACAAACAGGACCTGCCTGACTTGGATTGTGCAGGGGTTCCAGTCTCACCTGGAGGAAGAGGAGGAAGAGGAGGAAGGGCACTCCATCACCACTGAGCTGCTGATTAATTAGGGGAGACAAGTGCCTCTGTAATGAGGAGAGGCATCTTGGAGCACTTTCCTCTCACACTTGGCACTTCCCATGGCACTTAACCTGACAGGCCACAGGCTCACTGCGCTTCTGCAGGGCAAACATCAATACAGATTAACACCTCCCGAAGCTGTCAGGCACCAATACCAGATACAGTGCTCTCCCTCCTGACCTCTATGAGAAACAAGCTTCTAAAACATCCTATCTTGCTGAATTTTAAGAGGAGATAGAAATTAAAGCTATAAATATGCTGCTAAGTACAAACACAAAAAGGGAAAGCATGAAAAAACCTTAATGCTGATATAAGTTAAGGCAAAAAATTAAGATTGATATGACAGGAAGGAAATATTTAAAAAGAGAGAAGGGTGGAAAGGGCGATTGTTGAATCCTGAAGCATAAAACATGATAAGGACATTTCAAAGAATCTTAATATAAATATAAAGGTAATTTTCCAGGTTGCAGTGGAAGCTCTTGCCTGTAGAACGTGTCCACAGTGAGATACTTTTAGAATTTTTTTTTCTCTGAAAGTAAAACACTAAAAGATAATTAATACTCTATTGTGAAAGACAGAAGGTACACTTCAAAAACAACCTCTTCTTCTTGCCTCCATCAGCTGACTTCCTGGAGTGCTCCATTTGTCTTTAAGTGGACTCTCAGAGAATGCTGTTGAAGACTTAAGAGCCCTCAGTGGCACCTTTTCATCTTCTTACCCTGCTGCCTGCTTTAGGCATCTGCAGCAGAGTCACATGTTTGAACTGAAATGTCATCTCCCTGCTCCTGCTCCTCCTCAGCACTCGGGTAACTCCTCCCTCGGCACACAGCACTCAGACTGCTGGGAATTACGACCTAAAGTGTGAGAGGGTTTTTTTCTTTTCAATTCTACACAACAAACAAATCAACCAAGATCTTCTCACTCCTTCCATCCCCTTCTGGAGCTTACTTTTCTCTCCCCATCTTTCCCTCCCCACTTTTGTGCTCACAAAGAACAGGGAAGGGAAATATTGGGATGGAGAGATAAGGCAGGGACAGGAGCCAACCTGATGAGGAAAGAAAAGCACCAGGTTAATTTTACCTCAGTGAAGTGACAGGGCCAGCAGCAAGTTTAGGAAAGAGCTCCCTGGACTCATCCCTACTACACTGCTTCAAGACTCAGCTCTGCAAAAGGGAGCAGCTATTCAGCTATGAGAGGTTCTCTAATTTCCTTGTCTATTTAAATGATATTTATGACTCTGGCCAAGAAGGAACCATTCCATTATCTAATCCCTGACTGCAGAAACAGCCACAGGTGCTGAGGGCAGAGCTGGGCTCTGTGAAGCTCAGCTAAGGAGAAGCGCACACAATTCTTTCAGGCATTGACTGTTCCACTTACAGCACTGATTGGCTGTTAATCTTCAAAGCAATTAATTTTTCTCATGCTTATTGATTAAAGAAAGATGATGACATTGTTGCTGACCTTGGGAATTGTTTTGTCGTTGCCAAAAAGCCAAGACAAGCCCCACTCCCTACAGCTGTCCTGTCAGGAAACCTCACTTGATTGCCATGCTTCATGTTTTTGATTTTCCATGATGACAAGGAAAAAGGATTTGTGTGGCTGGCACGGCGCAGCTAGAGCAGCTACAACCCCTTGCTCTGTTTCCAGGTGAGTATTCCTGTGAACCACCTTGAAATAAATGGATTTGCCTGCTGTGTCAGAGATGTTTGTCTCTAAGGAATGTTGCATTTATTGGAAAAGCTGAGCGAAAAGAGCTCTCTCATGAATCTGAGAGTGGAGATTAGACTTGTTGCCTTTAGATTAAACCTCTCCTAATTAACCTTCCAATTAACCTCACATCACTCCTTTGAACAAGACCATAAATACAAATGTTACTAAATTCCCTTTTATCAGAGAGGAGACTTTGCTAGATGGAATAATGATAGATGGCCATAATCTACAGAGAATTATATTAGCAAGAGTATCAAGCTCTGGTCTTAGTCCCTAGGAGGAGCAGAGAGGGCACAGCTGCTCTGACAAGCACAAAACACAAAGCACAAAATTTTCTCCTCAGAGTTTTGCAAAGTGAACTCTGAGATGCAGAATCACTTGAAAATACTGGCCACATTTGCCAGGTTTAAAGAAAACCTGAGCTGAAAAACTATGCTGAGGAGAAATTAAGGAAACCAAACAAAACTTAACCAACCCAGTATCCATCAGACAGGAATCAATGAATCTGCAACAACAAGACAATGCTCCAAAGGAAATCGTCCTCTCCCTCATCTGAGGAGGAGAAGTTCTGCTCCAGAAGATTTTTTTTTAAGTGATTCCCAATATGCTGAAACGTCCTTTTCTCTCTATCCTTACCCAGAACAGCCCCTATCTTTTTGCCTTCTCAAAGACTTTTTTTCCCCGTGTGAAAAGTTCTCTCCATTAGAGACAAGGTTCTGCCGAATGCGCAGGTGGCGAGAACAGATATTGTTTAAAAAGTGGAAACAATTCTGTGTGAACTTTCAGTGTACGAACGTTAATGTTTTCAGTACTGATTTTCCTTTCCTCACTCTTTGGGCTGGGTGTCAGTGCTGTCTTAGGTTGCAATGCAAGATGTAACCAGCAGTGTGTGTTCTATTACCAGCTGTTAAAACCAGCTGGGGCAGTGTTCATCTCTCCCACCACCCATCCTCCCCCCAGGGGATATCTGCTGTTCATGGGCCATCCAGGCTCACTGCAGGGCTGATACAATTACATCATCCCTGTGGGAGATGCTCCACCCAGGGGGAAGAGCCCAGCATTCCCACCTGGATAAAACCTGAGAGTCAGAACACCAGCACAGCCTGTTTGCACTGCATTCCCAGAGGAAGGACAGACCCATCTCACCACCACTAGACCTTCAGAGGAAAACTGCACCCTTCTACAGGATCATTGCTCCAACAGAACCACATCTGTCACTGCAGGAGGACTGGATTGGACTGCTCCCAACCCCCTGACCAGCAGGGTGTCAGGTTGTGTTCTGACTGTCAGGGTTTTCTTTTTGTTTGGTTGGTTTTTTGTACTACCACATTTTTATTTTAATTTTCCTAGTAAAGAACTGTTATTCCTAATCCCATATCTTTGCCTGAAATCCCCTTAATTTCAAAACTATAATAATTCAGAGGGAGGGGGTTTACATTCTCCATTCCAAGGGAGTCTCTGCTTTCCCTGGCAGACATCTGTCTTTCCAAACCAAGACACATGTTAAGCTAGGTAGTGGAAAGTTTTAGAGTTTAAAGTTTAGCTACAGAAGTAGCTACAAAGGTGGTAAGAAGTTTTAAGGTGTAGTAATGTAGGTTTGTGTGGTGTTACACAATTGGTTAAGAAAATCTGCATTGGTGCAAAATGTGTAAAACAAAATAATTAACAGCTGGTTTAAAGACACTAACAAACTTTGTGGCAGTAGTTTATTGGCTAATACATCTTTAAAAGGCATTGTAGCTAGAGATCATGTGACCTCATTTCTGATGTGAAGACATCCTCACCCTCTCATGAGACTGAAAGAAGATAAGAACAATAAATCATCCTTTTAACACATCTCTCAGTGGTCCTGAATATCCCGATACCAGTGAGTTGGGAAGTGCCCATTTCATTTAAATCCTGCTTAACCAATGTGCCTTTTGTGTCACAGCAGCCGTTTCCCAACACATTTAGGTTTGCATTAGCTTTTTGAACATGTATTTGTACATACATGTTTGACTCCTCTTCCAAGACTAGAACTGCCAAACTCAAACCAAGAGAAATGCCTCATTAAAATCCATCTCTGCTCACTTTCTCCAGCAAAAGGAACCAGCAGTGCACAAGTCTGGAGAAGAATTTAAACATCACTCAAGCTCCAGGGAAAGGTAACAATTTTTTATTCTCACACTGATTTTTCGGGCAGCGCTCTGGCAACGCTTCATTTTCCCACACAATAATTCAAAATGTCTGAGTATTTTTTTTTTGTTTTTCCCTAGCCTACAATTCAAGACAGGGATGTTGTATCCTAAAAGAAAAAGGGCAATGCCAGGATACATTACTGTGCTGCCACAGCAGCTTACCAAGAACATGCACCTGTACCTGCCTGTGCACAGAAATAACCACCCTCACCCAGGCACTGGGAATTCTGAATGCACGGATAAAGCTGGGAATGAAAAAAAAGCTAAGAAAGAAAGAAGAGGAACAAAATATCCATTTTACCAAGGAATATGATCTTTTTTTGTTGTTTTCAGAAGAAGAAAAGTTCTCTGTCCTGCAGCAACCCCAAGTTCTCTGGTAAATGTCTCTGGACTGAATTTGGAACAACAGAGCCACATTTAACAAAAACACAGCCATTAAAACTGGCAGAACAGCTGGAAAATCAGGCTCTTCAAAGAACACATGTGGCTCACTGGACAAAACCAGCTACCACAGGGAGCTAAAACAGTGGAGAAAAGAGAGAATACTTGCAGTTAAAGGAGCTTCCTTAGTCCTGGGCTCAGCACTAGAGCCGAGGGCAAACACAGGTTGGAAAGCTGCTCCAGCCTGTGTGAGCTGCTGGGCGGGACCTGCTGAAACAGGGATTCAGATAAAAATCCACACTCTGAAGAGTGCCTGTAAATATTAGCGTTTGCTTTTTCAAGTTCTGACACTTTAATAAATAGCCAGAAGTAAAATAAAGTTTGTGTGCATTTTAGAATGTTTTGTGAAGAGCTCCAAAGATGAAAACAAGCATCCTGTCAGTCTGACCCTTGCAGAGTATCAAACAGAAGGGCTGAATGTTCTCAGAACAGAAGTAAATGTTCTATTTTCAGCCAAAGTAAAACCAAAATCTATTCATTGTATGTAATTATTTAGCCAGCTTTCCACGGGGGAAGGTTTTTTGTCATCCGTTTGCATTCAGTTAACTTGGGGTATTTTAAAAAATTACAAATGCAAGTACAGAAGGAAAAATTAGTTTCCAGTAGGAGAGAGGTCCTGCAGGAATGCCACTGTAGCCAAATTCTGAATTCTGTGTTTTCTAAAGAACAGAGACTAAACTCTGGCTTTCTCAGAATGACAGATTATCACAGAATCACAGAATCGCAGGATGGTTTGAGTTGGGACAGACATTAAATCCTATCCAGTGCCACCCCTGCCCTGGGCAGGAACACCTTCCACTGTCCCAGGCTGCTCCAAGCCCCAGTGTCCAACCTGGCCTTGGACACTGCCAGGGATCCAGGGGCAGCCACAATGGCATTCCTAAAAGAAGTGTCTCTATTATTTAGCTCTGCAGTCTGCCCTTGTAACTCGTGGTGCCCTTCTGGCTTTAGACAAAATCATGCACCCAGCCTGGGGCCAATTGTGAAATTGTCCCCTCCAGCCACTGCTTCAGCAGAGTCCTTACCTCAGTCCTGGAAATCCTCTCACAAGGCCACTGTCTGGGTTCAATTCTTTCACTCTTCCTTACCAGGGCTATTTTTGCATTTCTGTATACATTCTCTAATCTGAGCCTGCCTTTTGAGCTGAAGTTTCACCTTATTGCTTCTCCAGGAGTGTTCTGGTTGTGCTGAAGAGATAAATGATGGCCACAGATAGCTACTTACCCAGACTATGTCAGCAAACCTCTGACTGCAAATGCAAAGCACTGCAGGCAAATTTGGATTGAATTCAGGACAACCAGACACAGTTTTCATACAGTTATGCATTATTTTATGGCTACTCATTATCTGGACTTATTTCTGCCTAATGCTTATGGAGATTGAGATCATGAAGCCAGTCCTCTTATAAACAAATCTCCTGTGCTCAAGAACAAACAGGAATTAGATAGGGGAGTTTTGACTGTTCTTTCAAAAGGATAACTGCAATATGTATTGTAAGCACATATAGCACAGCCAATGTGATGCTCAGGAGAAAAAGCAAAGGGATTTGCCTCCACTTCCAACGAAAAAGGACAATTCTATCTTTGTTTTCTGTGCAGACCTAAAGGAAAGAGAGAAAGTGGTCAGCATTTTCTGGGCTGCTGGTTCCACACTGCCAATACTGTCCAGTCATCAGACCATGGAATTATTTACACTTTAAACCTTTCATGGCTTCAGCTGCTTCCGAAGGAAGATTTTCTGTAAGATTAAATTGGCACCAAAAATTTTTTTAAAGACACACCATCACTACCTTCACAATAAAACAAGTACTGCTCTCTTCTCCAAAGCTTGATTACACTGGATATTTAATGTACAAGGAAGGTTGTCTGTTCTTATGAATCTTTTGGATGCTCTGCTAACTTGTTGAGTTGAGGGCACAAAGAAATATGTCTTTCTTGAATGAAATTTGGTCTTAATTACAGTAAGAAGAACGTGGGAGTCGATGAAAAGAACTTAAAAGGAGTTAAAATATGATAAACTGGAAGTTTAAGGTGGTAAATTGGAAGAACAGTTCTGCTCTTAAAGTTTAAGGTGGTAAACTGGAATAAGAGTTCTCATCTTAAACTTCCAGTACCACCCTTTACCTCCTTTTAAGTTCTTTTCATCGACTCCCACGTTCTTCTTACTGTAATTAAGACCAAATTTCATTCAAGAACGACATCTTTCTTTGTGCCCTCAACTCAACAAGTTAGCAGAGCATCCAAAAGATTCATAAGAACAGACAACCTTCTGTATATATTAAATATACAGTGTAATCTGGCTTTGGAGAAGAGAGCAGTACTTGTTTTATTGGGGACATGGTGGTGGTCTCTCTTCTAAAAATCTCAGGTGCATATGTACCTGCAAGCTTTCACATCCTGCCAGCTCTGGGCATTTCTCACTTTTGTTTCATGTCAGGACTTTCTGTCAGGAAATGCTGGGGGAGAGATGAAAAGAAATGATAAAAAACCATTCACAGTCTGGTTGTGCAGAGACAGAGCAGGGGGGATGGCCAGAAAGCTGGGAAGAGTGGGTGTGAACTTGGCTTTCCTACCTGCTGCATTCCCAGCTCTAGGGACAGGCTGTGCTGAACCAGCACAGCCAGGAGAGCTCCAGCTGGGAAGAGAAGGACTGAAATAATAAGTGAAGGAGGATCCACAGTGCCTGCAGACAATGGGATTGTCTAAGACCAAGGAAATTATTTGGAGGAGAAAAAGGGGGATTAGGGTACTTTGTGTGTTATGAACTCCCATAGAATTAGAGAATCATGGAATATCCTGAGCTGGAAGGGACCCACAGGGATCATTGATCCAACCTCTACCCAGACACTCCAACAATCCCACCCTGTGCATCCCTGAGAGCATTGTCCAAACGCTCCTGGAACCTTGGGGCCGTGCCCATTCCCTGGGGAGCCTGGGCAGTGCCCAGCACCCTCTGGGGGAAGAACCTTTCCTTTCCTTTCTGAAATCCAACCTAACCTTTCCCTGACACAGCCCCAGCCCTTCCCCCAGGTCCTAGAGATTTTCACACCTTCCCAGTTTAAAATACAGCTTGTTCTACATTGGGTATACATACAAACATGTAGAGGAGGAAAACTGGCAAAAAAATGCATGTTATATGATACAAATCTGTGTGAGGCCAGCATGTTATGAGCCCCACAAAGGTGTATCAAGCTCTGAGAGTTTACCAGCAACCTCCCAGAAATGGCTTAATTATCTCAAGAATAATTAATGAGACGGCTTGATTGGAGGTGTTTTGAAAAAGCAAATAGGTTTTAATTAAAGAGAAAAAGAACAAACCATACAAAACAAAAGAATAAAAGCCGTGCACAGTGCAGGGAGGTTCCTTGCTCCTGCTAAGACACCCTGAAAAAGCAACGAGAGACTCTGAGCTCTCTCTTAAGTATTCAATGATCAAGGAGGAGTTTTTTGGCAAGCTGCCCAATAGAAAAGAGCTGCAGGTCTTGAGGTACATTCCAAAGGTCCAGCAGGTTCCTTTGTCCTGCACTGGGGCCAGTTACGGTGAGAGGAGCATAGAAGCCTCTGGTTCTTCTTCCTTAAAAGTCCTGGGGTGAAACTCAAACTCTTTTCCTAATATGGAAACACCTGCTCTGGTGTGGGGGTGCACTGCAGCAGTTATAGACACAGATATTTATAAAATAGACAAAAATATTTGGATCTCCTGCACCCAATTACTTTCTCCCCTCATCTCCTTCTCCTCCTCTGTCAAGCTTAATTATTCTAAAACAACAGCAGACTCAGAGGTTTTTCTGTTTCATCTGTGAGTCTTCCAGCACAAGGGGTTTGCTTTCCACTATTTTTGATCTTCCTACCATAATCTGGGCTATGGGAAAGCAGAAATAAAACTCCAGCTGAGCCAGAGGTTCTCAGCATGGGGGACCACCCAGGTCAGTCCACTCAATAGCACTGTCAGGTGTTCCTTCACCACCAGAACAACAATTAAATAACAACATCAAGGAAGGAGAACATTTGAGGGTTAACCTGGAAAGAACAGCCAGAGAATAAGTTTAGCTAATTGTTTCATGGAAATACATCCCATAATACTGCAAACTGCCCCATTCTCCTGCATTAAAACTTCACTGTTATTGTTCTTGTGTATTTTGCTGATGCTGGTCTTTAATTTTCAGATGTGATAAGAATCTACCAGTCAAACATAATCCCAGAGCTTCTCTGGACACTCAGCCAATCTGATCACCAGGACATACACAGATCTATTAATATTTCATCCTGACATGTATTTTTAATCAAAAGATCCTAAAGTCCAGTTAAATCTCCAGTTTATATATTCCAGTCCTTAGATGTTTCATTAATAGTTTATAGGATACAGACTTTACACAAAAATGTCAAGATTGTAATGATTTACACGGATTGCTAGGATGATGAGCACACACTAAAATCAGCTCTGCATCTTAAACCTCAGAACCAAAGCACCATTTCCCATTTTAGAAGGAAAGCTACAGATGTGAAGGTTTCCATAAACAGAAGACACAGTGACATTTTAGTAGTTTATTTCAATTACAACATTGCAGTGTTCGCTGTAGATTCAAATTCAGACTGGAAAGAAGAAAACTGGAAAAGAAAGCAAAATATTAAAGATCTCTGTGACATCCAGATATTTTAGAGCACTAGTTCCCAGGGTGCCCCAGACAGAGACCTGGATTTAAGACCAACAGTGAAAACACACTTAACTCTTCCTAATATATCTCAGTCTTATTCTCCTGTTGACTCAGACCAAGTATTTGATAATTCATAACTCCAGCCTCCAGCACAATTACATCAAACCAAATAAAAGGGAATTCCTATGACTGCTGTATTTATTTTAACAGGAGAAAAAAAAAAGGTAAGAAAGGGCTACTCTGTGTAGAGACAAATCAATTTAAATTCTAAGAGGAAGGAGGAAAGGATTCCACAGTGAAAAACTAAATGTGAATGACAGGATGATTGATAAAAATTAAGAGAGATTATTGGTTTGATTTTTTTTTATTTATTTTTTAGTTAGGGAGGTTTTTTTCCCTCTTTCAGTGAAGAAATTTTGCCTAATATCCAAACTGACCCTCTCCTGGTGCAACTTGAGACCATTAAGATTATTGGACAGTGCACCGCAAATCGTAATTTTTACTTACCAGCCATTTATTACTCGCTGTGGTGAAGGAATTAAGTATTTTGGGGTAAAAACCTGCAAACTGTGAACTCTGGCAAGTCGTATTTCATGGGGCTGATCAGAGCAGCTGTGCAGCACCCCACAGTCAGTGATCAATCCAGCCCCAAGCCCAGAATAATCAATTCCAAAGTGAAGTGATTTGGCAAAGCTGGCAGCAAGGTGGGAACAGGCACTGGTGGGTCCAGACCACAACAGAGATCTGAAACTGCTCCTGGAGCCCCTGTGCCCTGGAGCCAGGCTGGGAGAGCTGGGGGTGCTCACCTGGAGCAGAGAAGGCTCCAGGGAGAGCTCAGAGCCCCTGCCAGGGCCTAAAGGGGCTCCAGGAGAGCTGGAGAGGGACTGGGGACAAGGGATGGAGGGACAGGACACAGGGAATGGCTTCCCAGTGCCAGAGGGCAGGGCTGGATGGGATCTTGGGCAGGAATTGTTCCCTGGCAGGGTGGGCAGGCCCTGGCACAGGGTGCCCAGAGCAGTTGGGGCTGCCCCTGGATCCCTGGCAGTGCCCAAGGCCAGGTTGGACTTTGGGGCTTGGAGCAGCCTGGGACAGTGGAAAGTGTCCCTGCTGTGCTTCCCCTCTCCTCCCTAGGTGCACTGTGCTGGGAAGACCCAGTGTTATTATGCAGCATGGTAGTATTGAGGGGGAAAAAAAAAAGCAAATAGTTGTGGTTCTTATTAAAAAATATATAATTTTTTCTCTCAGTAATATTTTTTTCTGGGATGGATGCTCCCTGTAATCCTGAGTCTTCACAGCACGTTTTCTTTAAAACAATAGATTAAGTTAATAACCCCTTCAAAGTACATAAAAGGTACATTTGTATGGCATATGAAAGATAAATATTTGAGTTTCTACTCTAATCCCTTCAGCATTTCCAATCCCAGGGATGTGCTAAGTGTGCCAGGGGCTATTTCTCTCATACTTTGATTCCTTATTCCTAGAAACTTTTTCAAATGTTGGGGTTTTTTAATTTTATTTTTTTTAATAAGGAAACACATTGTTTGAAAAACTGATTAACATTGACTAAGGTTTCTAATAGCACTGAGCACAAACTTCTCTCTTTAGCCCCTCATGACACCTCTCTATTCCACTTTACTCAGAGAGACAACTAACATCACCTCTTCCTCTGGTAACAGCTTCCTTCTATTCCAAGAGATGATTTACCTTTTTCTATCATTTTTTTTTCTCTTTCTTTTTTAGATTAGCCCATGTTTTATCTGTTGAGGACACAGCACGACCACAATGCACCACTTGGTCTAATAAAAGATACTTGGTATATCTTCCTGTGCAACTCCTCTCTTCCAAGCCTGTATGAACACAGTTCCAAGCTCACTTTCAGGAGCTCCTGACAGAATCACTTTATTCAGTCTCTCTGGAGGTTTGCTGGCTGAAAAGCCCACAAAATTCATTAGCAAATGATCATATTTAGTATCCAAGCTGTACCTTCTACATTTATCTGGCTTGCTGAGCCATGTTTCAATTTTCAGAAAATATATACAACACATTTGAGAGCAACCACAGCAAATGTTCAGATGTATGTGAGTTATAATTAGAAGATCTGGTGCACATTTTATACACCCTTGCTGAACACAGGTGTTTCTCTAAGGCTGTTTGCAACATCCAGAAAGTGTGAAGTGAGGTTTGCTCCGTGCAGGAACTGGGAAGAAATTTCTGTCTCAAAGATTGGGGTCTTACTTTCACACAGAATTTCTTTTTGCTGAATATGTGGTGCAGTCACTGCTTTTTAGGAAAACAAAACAAAACAAAACAAAACAACAACGACAAAAAAGCCACCCAAAAAAAACAACAACAAAACAAACCCCAAAACCCACAAAAAAACCCTAGTCCTGCCAAAAATAAGCAACTGGCAAATATGGTGAGCAAAGGTGTTATTTTAAAGATAGGAGTGGATTTTTGAGGTGGTTTGAGTGAGCTGCCAGGCCTTCTCACTCAAATCCAAACAGTAGAGATGTCACTCCTCTGGAGTCCAGCTCAAGTCGTGTCCAGGCTCTCCAAATCTTATTGGGACAAGTCTTATTGGGACATTTTTCTGGCACATGTCAGGGCATGGGGCACAGAGCTGCACTGCTGTGAGAGAGGAAATGCTCTGCTTTCTGCCCTCCTTCCCAGAGAGGAACTCCACCGAACCCAGGGATTCAGAATCACCTTTCTCACTCCCTGGGAGCATTTCAGCATCAAGTGAGAATTACCATCTGCTGATATTTCCTTGTGTCCTGCAGATGGACCAGGGCACCAAAGGGCGTGTGCAGCCTCTGCCCTGCCAGGGGCTGACACGAGGGACAGAGGCTCACTGTGACCTCTCAGAGAGGCACCACACCAGTGGCACAACCCCACACTCACTGCAGGTTGCTCCCTCCCAAAAGTTTTCTGTTCCCTTCCTGCTCACAGCCTCCTCATTCTGTAACACTGGGCATGGCCTTACACCACAGCAAGTGCATCAAAACAGGGACTGAAGTACAGCACTGCCAAAAAGGGTTTTACAATACATTAAACACAGTTTTACAATACGTTTGTGATTAAACTGGCATTTAAACATGAGGAGAAAGAGCAACAAAAAGGAGTCTCAGAGCTTGGCATCCTTTTTATGAAATTTTGAAGGTAAGAAAATGTTAAAAAAATTTTCTGTCTAGAGGCAGAAGATAAACAAAAGGTGTTACAGTATGAAAATGAACGTAAAACACTTCAACAGTCAGCAATAAATAAGTAAAAAAAAAAAAAAGAAGGGAAAAAAAAAAGAACAAAACAACTTCCAGGAAGGTATTTAACATAAAGGAGCTGGATTAGCTGGATCTTCCAAACATATTAGAAGGGGCAGGAAAGGGACCAGATGTTTTTAGCATCCTAGCATATATTTTATGAGCTATAATATTATGTGTAATGTTCTGCAAAGAATACCTGTAATCTACACCCCTTTTCCCCAAATAAATTGCTATTTAAGGTTCCCTTCTCTTGAAGTACATGACATGGGTGTGAGACATGTGAACACGA
Source organism: Acrocephalus scirpaceus scirpaceus (assembly GCA_910950805.1). Taxonomy (NCBI): domain Eukaryota; kingdom Metazoa; phylum Chordata; class Aves; order Passeriformes; family Sylviidae; genus Acrocephalus; species Acrocephalus scirpaceus. Next base: position 31,648,491 of record OU383781.1, read on the forward strand.
ATGAAGTCAAAGATGCTTTTAGTGCACTTCACAGCAGCTCAGGCTGTAATGGAAAGCCAGGGTTATGCATCTAATTTTGAGCTGTGCTGGATACATGATTGCCTCCTTGAGTGGCAATCACAAATTATTATCAAAGGGCAACACAAATGGCATTCAGATTTCAATGCCTGAGCTCATTATGACATTTAGAGCACTTACAGCTTATTGTGAGTTTTGCTGATTGCTGCTTATCCACAGATGACAAATATTGCAGAGCACCTCAGACAACCAGAGCCATTTTCTCCAGTTCTGTCCCAGTTTTGTCCTTCTTTTGTGGGTAATTTGGCTGTGCTGAGCAGCTTTGTATGGAAAGAGGCAGGAGGGAGCTGGCAGCCAGCTTGGGCTAGGTGAGACATCCCCTGTCCAACCCCATGCAGAAGCTGAGGCCAATTTTCCTGAAAGCAGATGCTGAAATGTTGCAGACTTTCTGAGGGGCTGAAAGCCAAACGGTCCTATTTTGTCCCAACTTGAGTTCAATCAGCCATTTCAAACCCTCTCACCACAAGAGAAGTACTAAGGACAATTCAGCTGAGGTGCATTTCCCTGTAGGAGCAGAAATCAGAGAGGGATGGGCTGAAGCTGTGGCCGTGGCAGGGGAATTTGGAACTGAGTGATATTTAAGGTCCCTTCCAACCTCAACCATTCTATGCTTTCATTTCAGAGTAGCAATTAAATTGGACTGGATGGTCTGTGAGGCCCCCTCCAATACCAAATGATCCTATTCTGTGATATTATAACTTTGTCTTTATTCTAATTTTTTCTTCTTTCTTCCTTAACTGTCTCGGCTTACCTTCTTACCTTACTTTCTATTTCGTGCAACAGCTGGACTAAAACCAACCTCAAGGACTCATCAACACATATTTGACTCTGAAAAAGGAACCTCTACACACAACTCTCAGACAGGTGGAGTTTAGAGAGTTTCAGAGATGTTTTCAAAACATCCAGAGAGGAGCTATTACTATATCTGTCACTGATCATCCCTGTTTAAGTCACTACCACAAAAACAGAGGAAAGCTTGTTCCCCTCTTTCTGCAGTTTTCTGTATCACTTCATTAGGCTCATACTAAAACCAAACCAAGGTCCTTGTATTTGGTGACATTTTTAACCAACAGGTGTCAAGGCAGTTTGCAAAGCAGACGCCAGCCCTCACCCACGTTCATCAAACATTAAAATGAACCAGGGAGGAGCTGAGGCAGAGCCAGGGGCTCCCCTGCCATGGCTGTGTTTGAGTGCCCCCAGGTGTGTCCCCACCATGCCAGCAGTGACCAACACCCACCAACCAGAACCCCAGTTCAGATCATGCACCAAAATTATCTCACCTTCCCAGCAGACTTTTCTCTAGGTGAGTGGATAACAGGATGTAAGAGAGTTGTCCAAGAAAGGCACACCAATCAGCTTTGCCTCAAGCACAGTATTTTGGACTGAAGGTAAAGCCAACTACAGACACTGGTGAAGAGTTGAGAGCGTTGAATTTTCCTACAAAAATCACAATCTGCTAAGCTGTGACTCAAAGAAAACTTGAGCAATTAAAGCCACCCTGGCTGGTTTGCACTCTCCTTTCTTTCTTCTGAGATCGTGCATTTGTTTGCCAGAGGAAACACAGTGGTCTGTGTTTTAAGTTCTTCCTGGAGGTATTGGTAGTCACAGAGAAAGCCTGATTAAAAACTTCTCCTGCCATGTTGCTCCTCTATCACACGATGCAATGATTTACATTAATAACAGCAGAGTGCAGAGAAGACCCGCTGAGCCTTTAATAAACTTCCTTTTTCCAATCACTTAAAACGTTCTTTAAAGTTGCAACTGAAGTAATACAAAGCCTGCATAACAGTACACTTGACATTTATGAGCTTGGCAATAAATCAGATTTTCGTTTTTACAATGTCTGCTTTTGATTAATTGTAAAAAGTTTACTATAAATACTTCCAGACAAACAGTAGAATGGTTAATAAAGTGTATTCTGCTTGCTAATACCTTAAGTCATAATGGAGTAAATGCCTTAAACCATATACATTAAATCCAAAGCACTACAAAAAGCCAAATGCTCACAGATTTCATTACTGTGTTCATTAGAGAATAATTGTGAAGCAGCCTGAATTTCCTCTAGCCTTGGCATCTATTAATGCACAATTCAGTACAGGTTTTAAGATAAAAGCTCCGGTGTTCAAACGTAAACAACATGTGTAATGCATCTTAAAACCCCTTATTTTTGATAATAGAACATGATTGGGTTAGAATAGCAAGAGACTGTAATCTAAAAAGTCTCGGAAGAAAACCCTCACTATTATTATTTTCCAGCATGACACGAGTGAAATGCAAGGAATGTAATTATGCCAGAATTCTGCCACGGGAAAAGGCCCGGCGCTGGGCTGCGTGGAGTGCAATTTTATCCCTCCAGGAGCCTGTCTCACCTGCTACCCATGGGTCCTTTCCTGGGCGGCTGCCAGAGCTGAAGGGTAATGGAAATATAATGAACAGCTGCAAATTAAATTATGCTGTTGTAATGTGGCATTATTTGGCGTAAATGATTTCGTTGCAATTAAGGAAACAGCTCCACGGCCCGCAGCAGGTGGTTGGTGGTGCAGCAGCACCAGGTAAGTCGGCCTGCTGGCAAGGAAAGGCAGCAAGAGGGAAGATTCTGCATGCAGAGGCAGGTTTGCTTTCCAGCACAATAAACATAAAGCTGCATTATTAAAGGAGTAACTGATATCACAGACAATCAAAGTAGCCACTGTGTAAACACTCCTGAAGTGTTTGTCTGGCTGAGTGCAGAGGCCACATCCGGACTTGTGTAGTGTTCAGATCTCATTAGCACCTCACCAAAGAGGTGTGAAATGATGGATGTGCCGGGCTTTGTTTTCTGCCCAAGAGTTCACTGTTCTCCTAATTACTGCGTGCAACTAAAATCAGCATTTTTACAAAGCTCCTTTTGCTTGCACTTCTGCCACTTGCAGTCCTGCCACACTCAGCAGTTGAAATAAATCAGATTTTATAATAGTTTGGAGAAGAGCGTTCAAAAATCATGCTCTCAACACTTTCCACTCTCTGGTGGTTTTTGGGTTGCACTGTGACTCATTTTTACGCCAGGAAAACCTTGTTTTCATTGGTATGTCTTTACCCTAATTGCTTGTGAATTCGTAACATTTTAAAAGCAGTCACCATCCTCTATATGAGACAGATGAAGTACTGAACAAGAGAAAAATCAGGTAATTGCTCATTAGAGTTGAATATAACATAAAGAAATAGGGCATCTTCTGAAAGTTCTTTTGATCTATTCCATCCATGCATGAACACACAGTGCTGATGCACTCCACAGCTCTTTAAGAAGTAACTGGAATTTCCATATAAACGAGGAGCTCAATTTCTTCAAAGGTCCATTAAACCAAGGCCAGGCTGAAGCTGCCTGGGATAGAGGAAGGGGTCCCTACCTAGAGCAGGGGCATTGGAATGAGATGAGCTTAAGGTCACTTTTCACCCAAAACACTCTGGCATTCAGTGTTTCTATGGAACATGTGCTCTGTTCCCTCACCCCAAGGGCAGTGCAGACACATTAACAGCACAGCAGAAGACAGCACAGAGGAGTCATAGAGAGCAAATCCTTCAGGTGACATAAAAGTCTGTCATAGTCATAGAGGACAGCTTGTTTGTATCCACCAAAAGCAACGCAACAGCTAAGGAAGAACACATTTGGCAATGGAGTCCATTCAGTGTAAACTCACCAGGAATAGGAAAAAAATATTTTTAAAATTCATATAAGTGGACTCAAAGCATTTATGGTGACTCAAAAGAAACCCGAACACATAGCCAAGCCTTGAGAGGTTTTTTGTGCTCTATTTCCCAGCTGGTCAGCAGTGGTGAGCCCAGGGCTCAGTCCCAGGCCAGCCCTGCTTAACAAAAGGACCTCAAGCCGTGCCAGGGGAGGTTGAGGCTGGTCATCAAGATGAATTTTTTCTTGGAAATGGTTGTAAATCGTTGTCACAGGCTGCCCAAGCCAGTGGTGGTGTCACTGTCCCTGGAAGCGCTCAAAATACATGTGGATGTGGCACCTGGGGACATGGGTTAGTGGTGAACAGGGTGATGGTGCTGTTTGGACTTCATGATCTTGGGGATCTTTTACAGTTTAAATGACTCTGCAATTCCATGTTTCACAAGCTCTCTTTGCTTCAGTCTAATGATTGACTCCCTCTTCAGAGCAGAAATCAGCAGCCCCCAGGCAGATGCTTTCCCAGATCTGTGCAGCAGGGATTTTCCCAGGATCCCTCTGCAGACCCTGCCATCAGCTGCCATATGAGACAGGTCAGGGGAGCTCTGGCCCTGTCCAAGCTGATACTCCTTTGTCTTGGGAAGAACATATTTGAAAGGAATAATGTAAACATCTGATAAATATCAGGGATTCACATCAGTTGAAGCCCTGAAGACAGAGTGGATTATGTTTGTTGCTCAAAACCACGGCTGTGCAGCTCTTCTCTGTCCTTGAGGAATGTCTGTGTTGGGGGTTAGACTTGTTTCTTTCTTCACCTATAGAATTTTTCCCCAAGAGTTGCAAGGCAACTAATTGCTGGTACTTATCAGTGCTCAGGTGAAACAAAGCATGGAGGCTGGGTGGAGGCTGGCACTTGGCTACACCCTTTGTCTCCAGGAGTTTCTCTCGAGGGGGGGAGAAAGACGGGGGCTGGGGGGCAGCTTCACTTTTGGTGTGGTCTGCGTCGGGAGAGGACGAAGCTGCCATTGCTGCGTGAGCTTTTTTTTCACTGGCACCACCGGGATCTGATCCTGAAGAGAGCTACCATCATCTGCTCGTGTGCCCAGGAAAATCCTGATCTCTCTCCTTTTGCTGCCCTGCTGGAACTGGCTCAGCCCTGTCCCACTGCCTCGGCGCTGTTTTAGAGCTGCTCTGCACCACGGGCCCGCACTGCCCTCCCTGCCAAACATCCCTGCCCTCCAGTGACCACCGACGGAGCTCCGAACTTCATCCGATCCAGCCCGGGATACCCCGCCGTTCCAGCTTGGTACCTTTTTTTAGAGTCCGCAGAGACCAGACTGCCCCAGGTTTTGTGAAACCAAGCTCTGTCAAGGTCCCTGGTTCTGTTTTTTCGCTATTAATTGCTGTAGTTGTTGTTGTTTGTTTGCATTGTTATACCTATTAGTAAAGAGCTGTTATTCCTATCCCCATATCTCTGCCTGAGAGCCGTTTTAATTTTCTAAATTATAATAATTTGATGGAAGGGGATTTGAATTATCCATTCCAAGAGAGGCCCTGCCTCTCTTTAGCAGATACCTGTCTTCTTTCAAAACCAAGACAGTCTGTAAACTCAGTATTTTAGAACCAACAATTGAGATCTTGCTGCTGTTCTAACCCACTTGTAATAAGTATAATAGATAAATTCGTGTGGATTTAAGCTACTAATAAGAAGCTACTTAAAGGTGTCTCGAAGATTCTAAAGTTCTAAAACATATTTACAACTGTAACGACGAGGCAGAGCAAGAAGATGGCCCATCCATCAAGGGTGGACTCTCACTTCACAGCTCTTCAACATCTGATACTGATCTTGGTGGAGATCTTGGACGATCAGATCACTTCTCTTAAGATGAATTCTGGAAAAACTATCAAGCAACTTTTTCATGCAGACAGGACTCTTTTAGAAACACAGCATACTTGGACTTTCAATAGACTTAGCCTTAGGGTAAAAAAACTGTATAAAACCCACAGGCTGAAACCTAGCAGTGTGGCAGAATTCGGAGGGTACCCTTGTACCGCCACTCTGTCTACCCAACTCTCGATCGATTGTTGTCCCGTTTTTATTGTGGCTTTAATTTGGTGTTGGAAATTTCGCTAATAAACCCTGTTATTTTTGAATTGGCTTCTAATCATTTATAACACACTGCTACCACTAGACACCACCTGCACATTTAGAAAATTTCCAACAAAAACAAGAATGCCTAATAGAACAAGAAACTAGAAGATAAGTTAAAGCAGCCAGAGGCTGGATCTTAGTTAGGAAAACTCCTTAGAAAAAGCCAGAGATGTTATCAAACTAAAGAACAGAACTACAAGAAAGTTGCAAGGTTCATACTTCATGGGTTTCCAAGTCTTAAGTTAAATCACAGAATCCCAGAATCACTGAGGTTGGAAAATCCCTCCAGGATCACCAAGCTGTGCCCCATGCCCACCTTGTCCCCAGCCCAGAGCACTGAGTGCCACCTCCAGCCCTTCCTTGCACACCTCCAGCCATGGGCACTGCAAACCTCCCTGGGCAGCCCCTGCCAAGGCCTGAGCACCCTTTCCATGCAGAAATTCCTGCTGCTCTCCAACCTGAGCCTCCCCTGGCACAGCCTGAGGCCCTTTCCCCTTGGCCTGTCCCTGTGTCCCTGGCAGCAGAGCCCGACCCCCCCTGGCTGTCCCGTCCTGGCAGGGACTTGTGCAGAGCCACAAGGTCCCCCCTGAGCCTCCTTTGCTCCAGGCTGAGCCCCTTTCCCAACTCCCTCAGCCGCTCCTGGGGCTCCAGCCCCTTCCCCAGCTCCCTTCCCTTCCCAGAACAACAAATGTATTTTTCTCTATCAAATGTTGGTGTACTGAATCTGACTCTCATTCCTCCTGCTGTCTTTGTCCTGCTGCTTCTCAGACTCTATCTTTGAAGCCCTCAAGAGCAAGCCTGCAAAAATTTTCTCTAAAGCTCTCCACAATCTTGCACCACAATGGGGTTTGGAGACAATCTATGCATCAGAAATGCAGCTACAAACCCCAGAGGGCAGGAGGCAGAAACTCCTCTAAGAAAAGCTTCTGACTGTGGGAACATAAATCTGGCCAAAATAAAAAATGCCATCTTAGCCATGAGAGTGTGAAAGGTGCCTGTCAAGGACCCAGCCATGTTTTGGGTTCAGCCTGCCTCCTGGTGAGCTTCCCTTTCTGAATGCTGTGCCTTGGCTTTCTATGTCAAAGCCTTCAGTGCTCCCTCTGTACAAGTCACTCCTGATTTCAGCACCAAAGGCCACTCTACTACTCTTCTTACAGGAGCACCACCCCCTGGGAAAACAGCTGGAATTTGTAGTGGCTTTTGGAAAAAGACAGGGCCTCTGCACCTGGAGACACGGGCTCACAGGAGGATTGAAGCTGGGAGAGACTGGGAAGGACCCAGTCCAAGCTCCTGCTCGAGGCAAACAGGAAAACATTGTTTTCATTGGTATGTCTTTACCTTAATTGCTTGTGAATCCGTAACATTTTAAAAGCAGCCACCATCCTCTATATGAGACAAATGAAGTACTGAACAAGAGAAAAATCAGGTAATTGCTCATCCGTTGAATATAAAATAAAGAGAAGGAAATTCTGAGGAAAGAGAAGGCTGCTCAGGGCTTTACCCACTCAGCTCTTGAGAACCTCCAAGGGTACAAAACCCCTCCAGCCCTCCTGTTGTCACTCACAACATTCACATCCTCACCTCCCCCAGGAGATCAAAGCGTTACCCAGGCGGGTCAGCACACCCTCCCCAGCACTCTGCCTTTCACTGGCACCCATCAAAGGGTTCAGAACAGGAGAGAAAGGCCCAAAAGGAGGCACAAGTGCTGGCAGCATCACTCCCTGTCAGTGCCCCAGCACTGACACATCAAGCCAGCTCACCCACAGCGTTTCTGCTTCAGGATCCAACCCAGCCCTACCCACCCTGGCCGGTACCCAGCACAAATCTGTAATAATGAGCTGTCAAGTCTTTCACTGCTCCTCCACAGGAGGACCACAATCCTATTCACCTACAGCAGCTCGTGACAGATCATGCCTAACCCTTTATTTCCTTCAGTAAAAAGGGACTAATCTTTCCAAGAGAATGAAAAGGCAGCGTGTGTACATTTTATACGTACATAGATATTGGTTCTATATGCAGGCTTCTTTAATGCACATAATTATTTCTTCTTTGCAATACAGATTGATGTAACAGTTCAGTAAAAAGAGTCCCATCAATACATTCTAGAGAGAACTAAAATAAATGAACACTGTGCTCACCAAAATGTCCATATTCTGCTCGGATGGGCTCAGATACTCTTCCCACAGCAGGGCTGGCCTTCTCTGCCTCATAATAAAACTGACCTTAAAAAAGGAGGATTATTCCTGGCTCTCCCCTGGTCCTGGGTCTACTTCCGTGGTTCTCTGCAAATTCTCTTTTCCAAGTGGCTCCAGGAACAGGAGCCCAACCTGTTTTGCCCGTTGTCACTGGTGCCTGTGGGAACAGAAACATACGAAGGATCATGGCTTATTTTATGACAACACCATGGAGAAATTCCCTAACAGAAAACAAACAGCATCTTTGCATAAGCAGCAATAATTCCCTTTAATAATGATGATGGAAATATTTCTCTTATTCAGTTGAATTTCAGCTCCAAAACGTATTTTAGGCAATAACACCAAAATTACACATAAAAAGAAATAAATTACTATGACTGGACTCTGAAAGAGAAAACCCTGACTGGCTAAGTTTGTGTATCCTCACACAGCCTCTGTGGCTGCTGGCTGAGTAAGCAGCACAAGGAATTCCATTTTCCTCATCGAGTCAGAACCCTGCTGGGTGAGGAAATTAGGATATGGAGGAAAGGGAGAGACAAATTTTGCTGCATTTGAAAACCGCCTGTTCCAGACATAGAGAAACAAAGAGCCGGGATGTAGGAGAAAAGCTTCATTAATTATGGAGTTTTAAGGGCTTCCATCATGTCCATCAGGGCATTACTGAAAAATGAGGTATTTCTCAGCTCTGATTTACCTTCCTCTATTTTTTTTACTCTGTCTTTTCACTGATTTGTGTTCCTAAAAAGGTGAACCAGGAGATTGAACAGCACAGGAGACAACAGCCTGGTACCCCATGCATGTATTACAGAAATTCTCTTGTACTGGTGCCATCAGCCACTGACAATGACTCCAGTGAGGATCTCATGGATTCCCACCTTGGCTGAATCTCAGCACTTTCTGCTCATTGTTTCTACCACCAGACTCCAGGACTGGGGCACCTCTGTGCTTCCTTGGGATAGAGGGCTCTCCACGGAATGCTGCAGATCCTGTGGTCTGACCTGTCCAGCTCCCTTAGTCCTGCATCCTGTCCCATTCCAGACCAGCAGGTCACCCTGAGCAATTCCAAAAATCACCTGGGTTTTTGGGGTTTTGCTTTTGGTGGGTCTACAGGGCAGAGTCATGTTGCACACTCAGAGAAGGGTCTAGAGAGAGAGACCCTGTAAATCCTGCATATTTTGGGTGCTTTTGGTAAAGTATCAGCAGCCTCCTCATTCTGCTCTATGTGACACATCCATTGTACTCCTATCTCACAGATGTGACAGCCACCTTCCTGGGAAGTCAGGAGGGCACTAGAAGAACACCTTAAAGAGGATGGTTTCTAGAGGCTTCTCAGGCTTTTATGTGGTAATTCATCAACATTTGTGTCACCCTTCAGTGCCATCCATCTGAGGCACCGGGGTCTGTGGTTACACCTTAACAAGCGTTGGTGCAGCGAGGCCTCTGTGATACCCCTGAATTCACCAGCAAATGGCAGCAGTACTAAAGGGGCAAAAAATGCACATTTCTTGACTGCGCTAGTGCCTCTCCCCCAACTGCTCTGCTTGTGTACCCTCATGTTTGTCACTCCTGATGCTTATCCAGCTCCAGACTCCACGTTTGTATGATGATTATGATTCCCAAAGCAAGAGAACAAGCAAGCACCCTCCTTCCTTTCACTGTAAGCAAACTGATTTTTTCTGCTGCCTTTGCATCTGCTTCACAGGGAGCCACATTCCACAGAGCAGCTTGCTGGATGGAGAGCTGGCTTGCTCCCAAAAGCACTGTCGCATCCCAACTTCTTTTCCCCTGAAAGTGTTATTTATTAAGAAAGCTCACACTTGAGGATGTAGAAGCATTTTTACAGCCCTGCCTTCTCAAGCTCCAGCAAATCCGTCCCTCTGAGCTCCCAGAATGTTTGCAGCTCTCCATCTGCTGCAGCTCCTGCTGGCGTCACCAAACCCTGACAGCCAGGAGCTGCCAAGTGCTGTGACTTGCTATTTTTTGGTTTTGCAGAAAACAAACCATGAGAACACAACGGTTTGTTGTTTTTTTTTTTAAATGATGTCACAACATTTAAAAAAAAAAAAGTTTGCTTGCAGAGAGGTCTTTTCCATTTCCTTCGCAAAAATATCCTGCTGTTCACAGAAAATGACAAAGAGGGTAAGTCTTGTGCATTTGGTAGCTGCCCAAAGCACCTGTGACTCCTTCCATGCCTGCACAGCCTGTGGGGATGGGGAGCAGCCAGCTCCAGGCAGGCAGGGTTAGGGCTGAGAGGCAAAGCCCACAGGATCAGGGTAAACCAAACCTGCACTGCATTATCTGCTTGAAAGGCGAAATTCATTCCTTCCCCTGCTCCCCTTGGGTCTGGTTCTGCAGCCTGTGCTGATGTTCCCTGGAGGTGTCTGTGTGAAATCCTTCGCTCAGCACAGGCCAGGGGAGCTGGGGCACTGGGCTGCTCCCCTGAACAGGCAATCCCCAAAGCCTGGCCCAGCTGCACCTCAGCCCAGCCTCTGTCCCTGCTCAACCCTTGCTCTTTGTGACTGTGACTTCCTTTACTATCTCTTTTTTTCCCCCTCATTCCTATTTACTGTTTCTTCCCTCTCCTCAGTTACCAATCTTTTTCCTTCACTTTGCTCCCACCAGAGTTCACACCACTAACAAGAATTTCCCCTCAGGAGGAGGGAAACCTTTTTGCAGCAACTGTGTACTGGGTAAAGTACACCACCAGTTGCCTCTTTCTTTAGAACCTAAACACCCTAGAGAAGTCCCCTTTTTTGACTCCTTGTGGCTTAGCTCAAATCCTGCTCTTTGCTGTACGTGAAGTAGCAGAAATGACTGCCGGTGCCTCATTTCAGAATGTAATTATATAATTATATACCCATTAAAAGAATATAACCCACCCTTAGCCACCCACATGAGAAAAATGACATGAAATAAACTCTGAATGTGGTAAAAAGTGGAAGTATTTTCAGCTATTCCATGTGCTAAAATACAGTTAAACTGGTGTTTTAAAAAAATATGCTTTATTCTAACCAGCAAGATTGTTTTCAATGAAGACAAAACACGGAACAATCTGAGCAGCAATTCAGATTGAAGTCAGGTAGATGAGCTGTCACACACTGGAGATGCACACACAAGGCTTTCTCTCATATGATGTCAATCATACTTTTCCTCTGATGGATTAAAAAAAAGCAGTTACCATGTTGGAAAAGTGAGAAGAGGTTTTCCTGGTATCCTTATGCAATGGTGAGGTGCTGAAACAGTTCTTAAAAAAAACCTTCTAAGAAGGCTTGGTCCCAGGTTTGTGAGCATGATTGCCCCTGGACTCTGGCTTTGCAGGGAAGACTGAGCAGGAGTTGTGTCTTTAGCTGCTTAAAGGCAAATACATCATGCAAAGAAATGACACAAAACAATCTGAGCAATTGAAGTGATTAAAAAGCTCTGACTCTGTGGGATCTGTGGTTTTCTCATGTGCTGTAAAATGTCTCCCTGAAAAAATTCCAGCAGGAACTCAGGTTGTGACACAAAGACCTGAAAGTATCAAACAGCGAGCTGCAGCCTGTTTTGCATAAATAAATGGAGAAGATAAATAAATATTAATGCAGGCATGATTTAACTGAAGCATCACACATAAAGAGAACAATTTTCTATCTTGACAAAAGGAGGAAGAGAAATACTTTCCCAGACCTTTGGATTCAGCATCACCACAGACATGTTCTGGGTAAGGCAATTTTCCTTCTCTCTCCCACTGAGCCATATTTGTCCCTGTTGCTGCTGCACTGATACCAAGGAAGCATCATCAAGGAAGAATCTTATAACAACCAGTTTGTCATTACGCATCCCTCAGCACTAACTGGAGCATGCTGAGCTGTGAATCAGTGTGGGGAAACACTAAAAGGCAGCTATTAGGAAAATGGTAAATATCCTTTACCCTTCCCATTCCAGAACTGGCACTTTCTAAATCCAGGTTTTATGGTAGCTGGGCACCATGTAACTCAGGTCCTCTTTCAATTATTTACCTAATCATAACCCTAACCCTAAATATCATTTACCCTTCCCATTCTAGAACTGGCACTTTCTAAATCCAGACCTTATGCTAGCTGGACACCAAGTAACTCAGGTCTTCTCTCAGTTATTTACCCTAACACAGACTCATAGAACCACAGAATTGTTTGAGTTGGAAGGGACTTAAAAGATTATCCTAAACCTCAAAAGTATCTAAAGAAGTAAACTTTAGGTGCTGGCTCCTCCAATCTGAATGCAGAATTCAGTGTCTCAGGTGCCAACTTGGATGCAGAGGGTAGATAAACCTGACAGCTGAAGGCTGTGGTTGGTCTTCTGTGTCGAAGTCATGTTAAGGATGAAAAATTGTAATTGATTTTTGACACTGTTCCAAAGTTTGTAACCCCCCCCAAAAAAGTAAATATTTAATTTCTAAACTGTTGCTGTTAGATATGAAATAAAAACAAAGAAATGCCAAGATTCTCAAAAGGCAAAGAATAGAAGGCTTTATTTTCCAAGTCTTCTTACTTATATATAAGGTGTCAGGATACAGACTCAACAGGACTGGTGAATAGGAGCAACACCTCTCTAATCCCATTGGTTAAACTACAGAAATAGAAAACACTACCAGGCAAAAGAATGTTATGAAAAAGAAATGTTGTTTTTACAAGATTGTTTTGAGAAAGAAACTTGTTGAGAAGATTTCCCTTGGGAAAGAGTTAACAGTTACTAGCGGGCTAAAAAAATTCTCTCAGGCTCAGAAGTATCAGTCCACACTGAACAGTCAAGGATTCAGAAGGTGCTGGGAAAAGAAACAGAAGAGAAGCGTTACCTAATTGGTTGTAATTAAATGTTAATACTAACAAAAGCTAAAAAGAAGAATGAATGGAAGGCAAAAATGGTTTGAAAATATTGGAACATTCCAGCTCTCTCCTTTGTCACTCCTGGTGAAACGAGTACCATCTCTTTACTCTGGTGTTTAATGGCAGGGTAGAGCTGGGGGGAGGCCAGCTCAGGCATTTGCACAGCACACTTAATCCTGCTCTGGTTCCTGCCTCTGATGGATGAGCCCAGGGGCTTGCACAGGTGGCAGCCCACCCACTGCCGTGGCTGCTGCAGGATTGCTGAGCCTTTGCAGAGGTGCTGCCACGGAAAACAAGCCAGGAGCAAAGCAAATGAGTGAGGACACCAGTCTGAGCAGAGTTGTGGGAACTAATGGCTGGGCTGTAACGTGGGGAAGGAGCAGGACAGAGAACATTGAGGGAGCCAGGAGGGAAATTAAAACCTTTCCCAGCTAATGTGAGTTATGAGGGGGCTCCTCGTGGCATAACTAGACAATTTATCTTTCTGTAAGGAAATAAACCTGGGAGAGTAATCCAGCTAATTATGCAATGACTTTATAGACACTGCCTGAACAGAAACTACTTTCTCTATGGGTTGTTTCCATGGAAATTTTCTGCCTGTTTGCCCATGTAAGAGCATTCCAAAAATCTTCCTTTAGACTGCTCTATGTCAAAGTGAAAGAAAATAATTTGCTATCAACATGATCTCAGTGAAACAAAGCAGGAGATTTCCTGCCCTGGTCCTAAAATCCCTCATGCCTGCACCATCCCTCAGTTAATGGCTAGGGCTGCACGGGGCTTAGAGAAACTCTGCTCAGCTGTCCTGGTAATCCACTGCTGTCCAGGAGCCTGACTTTTATTTCTCTCCAAATATAACATCTCTTTCTCTGCTTTATTATCTGGGTACCAGTCTACCAGGCCCTGACCAACATTTGATTTCAAGAGTTCACTCAGGGAGGGCTGGAGTGTTTGCCACTTTCTTGCCATTGGTTTGAGGACTATTTATCTGAGTGATCTTGGCTGTAATCTGGGTGTTTAATCTGGTAAAAATCTCTGCAGTTCATTGCCAGTCACCAAATCTTAAATCACGAATTTGAGTAGAAATAAAACAACATACCTCATAGGTATAAAACATGAGGGTAGAGCCACAAGAAAGGACACCCCTCATATTGGAAAGGTGGATGGGTGAGACAGAAAATCCTGCTGGTTTTTCCCTGAGTAACCCCGAGTGTGGGAATGGTTGGAGGTTAGTTAGGACTGGGACCAGCTGGGTGTGTAAGCTGCTGGAACATCTAACAAAACCCCTTAGCCTGGTGCTTAAGGCAATAAAAGGCACATTTTGATCCATCTAGAGAGTGGATGCAGATGGTTCTGGTGGGAGAGGACTCAAGTCAGTAGGGTCACACAGGTGTTACTCGGGACACTGTTCCAATCAATGAGCAAGGCACTGCAGATAAGAAAGGCAGACTCCAAGGGGGAAAAAGCTGTATTACAGCCTCAGACAGCAGCCTGAGAGGTGAAAATTGTAGGTGATCTTGTGCTACCACCAGCCTGTAGTAAGCACTTTCTCTCCTTCCATTTTTTTATCCATGATCTGTGCTAGGAGATGCAACAATGAGTCAGAAATGTCACATAATTACACCTCAAAGAGCCCGGAGTAATTTGCAATCACCAAAAGCTGCCTTTCCTATAATTTGCTAAAAGGAATGAAGCTCCTTGTGTGTTTTGGGGCACCACTAGAGCAGAGATGTCTAATTACCAGCAAGTTCAGCTCAACAGCTGTCAACACATCAGCTCTAATAGCTATTTCATAAGGACAAAGACATAATATGGGCTGAAGGAGCTCTTCTAAACTTGTTCAATTTCACTCTGCCACTTTCCCCAACATTCAATAAGAGTTACTAAAGAAACTTGTGAAAGACTTAATTCCAGCTGTAGCTTCAGCAGCACTCAACACTGGCTAAATGATGCCCAAGCACTGCTGGTGTCAAGCTGGAAAGGCAGAAGAGCCTCTTGCATGGCTAAATGGTTTTTAATGTGGAATATCTTGACAAAAAGGTGTAAAGGAAAAGGAGAAGAAAAACTGGGAGATTATTGTTATCACTGTAGTCCACAGAATCGCTGAATCACAGACAGGTTTGGGTAGGAAGGGACATTAAGGATCATCTAATTCCACCCCCTGCCATGGGCAGGGACAACTTCCGCTATCCCAAGTTGTTCCAAATCCCATCCAATCTGGCCTTGGACACTTCCAGGGATGGGGCAGCTGCAATCTCTTCTTCAATTCCTAGAAGGAGAAACAATTCCATTGCCAGTAAAGGTTCAGGAATTTGCTGCTCTGAAGTAACCCATCACCAACAAAGTGAAAGACACTGAGAAAAAAGAACAAGTGGTGTCTTGGTGACACCTGCCCTCTTACAGGCAATATGGCTTTGGCGAAAAACTGGGTTTTACATCACTTTACTTTCTGCCATCAAGCTCTAAAAAACCTGAGGAGGACTATTTCACCAAACTCTGACCTTATGGCAAGAGAGGGGCATGCAGCAGCCTATGAAACCCCACACATTTTCACACTTCTGCTTTAACTCACCGCAGTCATTAATGCTTAAAGAACAGAAGAAAGAGCCCACAAACCACTAAATAGATGCATGGAAACCTACCAGCACCTTTTCTCTAGTTTTTCCCCACTCTGTTGAAGAAGATACAAAGAGTCAAGAGGAAGCTGTGTATGCAGAGGAAGCTGTCAGACGGCACCCGTGGGAGAAATGAAACCTGTGCCTGTGCTAGCCCAGCCCACAGTGAGGCCAAAGGACTCTGAGTAGAAAATCCCAAAGCTTGAGCTGTGGAGCAAAGTGTGCATCTCATTATACTTGTCCCTGTGCCCTGGCACACAAGCTGAGCTTTTTTCAGCCACTACAACATTAAAGCTCAATTAAAGTGAGCACAGGGCTGAGTGACCTTCCTTAAGAGGTGAGCCATCACCAGAGTCTTGAGATGCTCTCCCTTTCCTCTGGGCCTGCTCTGAGAAGAAAAGGATCATGAAATGATACTTACCCCTTTAGAGCTATCAGGTCTGAGTGCTCTGCTACAAGCAGAAGCCCCATCCCAGTCTTACTGAGATAGACAAAGATATGTTTCTGTTCATTCTCTCTTGTTATAAGATTACTAATTTAGGCAAATCATAGCTTTCCAGCACAGAACATGTTCTTCATTAACATTTATTTGTCTTGTTTTCAAGCCAGGACAATGCAAGCAGGAGAATTCAGAATCACTGCATTTCTGCTGCCCAGTGGTGGTCACTGCAATTAGACAGAAGTTTGCAGCTCCCTCTTTTTCTATGTTTTTGTTGTTGTTGTTGTTGGTTTTGGGGTTTTACATTTATTTCAGTGGGTTTATATTACAAATGTATCCTTCTTCTAGTAGGGACATAATACAGTATATTTTAAAAGTATCCAGTGGCTACTCATACATTATGGAGAAGCTGGATGTTAAAGATGAAAAGCAATGAGAGTTACACAGAGAAGATGATCCTTACTTCTCATTTCTCTCCCTCTCTCCCCAACACACACAAATTTCTCTGCTGGCCACCCTTGTGTTTCTACACACAGCACTTAAAATAATCTTATTAAAGTTTATGCTTTTTAAATCTGTTTATTACACCACTTCAGCTTTATTTCCTAATCCTCTTTTGTTCGTTTTTATTTTTGATTTTTTTTTAATCTGGGAAAGCTATCTGCTTTTTCCCTGCCAGCTTTAAATGAGTTCTTTAATCATAAGAGCAGCAACAAGTGCTCCCATATTCTGCGCTCCCCTTCTGAGGAGCCTTCCCAAAGTGCTTCCTCCTGATCTCTCTTTTCAAGCCTTGCTTACAGGATACTAAAAATTGAAGAAGTACTTAACAGAAGAGACAGAGTTACAGCCCAGCTTTTGTGCAGCATTCTCAGGCAGCAGAGAGGTGTCTCACAGATACTCAAAATTACATCACGCTTGTAGCACTGCCAGTCTAAGTGACTGCAGACAGCAGTGAAC
Source organism: Acrocephalus scirpaceus scirpaceus (assembly GCA_910950805.1). Classification (NCBI taxonomy): domain Eukaryota; kingdom Metazoa; phylum Chordata; class Aves; order Passeriformes; family Sylviidae; genus Acrocephalus; species Acrocephalus scirpaceus. Next base: position 31,665,429 of record OU383781.1, read on the forward strand.
GTTGTTAAAGTCATCTCAGAGACAAACCAAATGACACTGTCACTTCTTCTCTCTTTGCATAACGAGTGTGCCAGGCTTGAAGGAGATGTGACCCTAGTGCTCTGGCTTTCCTTCTCAAGTCAATAAATACAACTGTGAGCAAATGGGAGGAGTTTCTTTCTGCAGCAAAGTCCTGCCACACTGATGGCCAAAAGTAACCAAGTGATATTATTCAGCCTTCTCTTCAATTCAAAAGAGACCAGCAGTGCAAGGGAGAGAGACACAGCTGTAGTTAGCCTGGTCACTCAAAAGGAAAAATCCATGATGATTCACATAGATAAAGCAAGGGAAACATATTGATTGCATCTCAGAAGGCAAAGAGTAACTTCCTTCTGGATCTCAGACGAGGTAAAGTCCATTTTACCACTAAAATCCTGTAGCAGAACAGCTCCACACTTCTGACTCCACACAGTGAGAGTATTTATATGTATGTACTGATTTCTCAGTTTGCTGGACATCGATATATGCGTAAGCCAAAGAGTTACTGAGGCAAACTTGAGGCTGCTGCTCACTGTGAAGGACAATCAATCTTAAAATTTACCTTAACATGGTAAGCCCACACGGTTTCTAAATTATTAAAACATGCCTGAAGCACTGGAGGGTTCTGTATCTCCAAGCGAGTGATGTTAGTGAACCATCAGGTGCAGTACAGGTCTGTAACAGTTCCAAGTACACTCAGAGTAAGTACTTACAAACCTGCACCACACCTGACATTTCGCTCACCTCTCTTTTACCTGTGCACTTGCTCAGTGAAGCCAAACTTTACAAGGGAGATATTTCAGAATCTGCTTCTCCGGAAGAGACCGTCTCAACCTCTTCTTTGGGGCTTAGCGTTTGAAACAGATAGAGGACTGCCGCTTTCTAATGCAAATCCAAATTCCTCCGTGTGGAATGTGATTAGCCGGGGCCAGTCTCAGTGGGCAGAAACTCTTCAGCCTGAAATGTTCCAAAGCAGGTACAAATGGCTTTTGACAGGGAAGATCAGGATTAATTTGTTACAGTGGGAAGTAAAGTACAATTAATGATGGGATTCAAAATGTAAGACACATAGCCAGGGCAAGGATAGAGAGAGGCTCTGGAAAAGATGAAACCATCCCTGAACTTGGGGTGAAGCAGTGGCAGCACGTCTGCCATGCAGGGAGGGAGCACAGAGTGATTCGCTTTCCACTCAGCAACCTGGCTGAGCAGCTCCATCTCCGGAGTGCTCCTGGCACCGAGCAAAGCTGCAGCTGCAGGATACATACTCACCTTCTCCCGGGGTCTAGGGGCACTGCAAGTGCAGCGTTTTGCTCACCAGCCTGTCAGGCTGTTTCCAGCAGGAGCAGCATTCCCAGAGAAGGCAGCCAGCAGCAGAGTTCCACAGCTGCCCGGTTCTTCCAGCTGCAAGGGTTCTTCCTGGGTTGCTGCAAGGGCTGCGTTTGTCCCTGAACTATGAGCATCTGAGCCCATAGTTCTCAGGTCCATTAGGTCTCCAGGACCCTGAACTATGGGCATCTGAGCCATTAGATGTAAACCTACTACAGTTATAAAGGCTTGAAATACCACCCCACGATGTGTGTGTGGGACTGTGATGGTTCTGGCTTCTTTTTCTGCCAAGGCCAGGATTAATACATGGGAGTTGCAGTTTGTGTTCAGACTCGGTGTTTATTAATTCTTATCTATTTACAGCCTCATGAGCTGTGAGCTCTAACTAGCAAGTTAGAGAACAAAGGTAAAATGGAGCACCTCTCTATCTCTACAAGGACTTTTCAAGGACAATCCATCCAATTGTGAAACGCCACCTAAATTATTTTTACTTTAAACCCAGTGACTAACTACTTGAAGTCCACAATGCGGACTCCATCAACCAATTAAAGAAAAACCACCCAAACCCATGAAGGAGAAGGAAGAAGAAGGACCCAGACAACATCCAAAGTCCTCCATTTTGCCCCATACATTACTAAAATCCCAAATTCAAGTTTTTCACCCTGTGAGATCACACAATTCTATTCAAACTACACACCCACAACCCCAGTGCTCTCACTCAATTTCAGAAGCCTGTTCCACGACCTCAAGTCAAATGCAGTGCCTGCCTGAGGGTCAGTGCCCCTCAGCACAGAAACCCTGAAATTTTCATCCTCCAGGGTTCCAACAGGACTGAGAGGACAGCCCCAGTTCCAGCTTTGCATGGGAATGGTGCCTTGTCCCACAAAACTGCTCCTCAGCTATGCCATGGCATCTGTTCATCTGAGAATAAAGAACACATTTTAAATCCAAACCAAAGGAACTTCATTCGTCACGTACATCCATTTATAATAAGTGTGGCTCAGCAGGGCTCACGGGAGAGAGAAAGGCTCTCTCATGTGGTTCCACCAAAATGACATTATGGAAACAGAAGAGCACAAAGGGGAGCAAATGCACACAAGCAAAGAGTAATAAAAGAGCATTATTAAGGCAGTGAATCCAAGCCCTGAAAAAGTTAGGAAATCCCAGGGTTCAGCTTGTTTTTGTGATGAGACTTTGCCACTGCCATCTGCAAGTCTGCTGTCCAGAAGAGTCTTCGTGACAGAAATATTCATTTTGTCCTACAGGATCTATCCCATTCGTAAGGAGGCTTATGAAAAGGAGGGAGAGGGACCATTTATATAGACAGATAGTGACTACTGACAAAGGGGAACAGTTTTAAAATAAGGGAGGGGTGGTTTATATCACATGTTAAGAAGAAATTCTTTACTCAGAGTGTCGTGAGGCCCTGGCACAGGGTGCCCAGAACAGCTGTGGCTGCCTCATCCCTGGAAGTGTCCAAGGCCAGGTTGGACTTTGGGGACTGGAGCAGCCTGGGATAGTGGAAGATGTCCCTGCCCATGGCAGGGGGTAGAACTGGGTGAGCTTTAAGGTCTCTTCCAACCCAAACCAATAATTCTATGATTCTTGTCTCTCTCCAAGCAGCCAATGCTCCCTGAATAAGCAGCAATTCCACATTTTCTCCCTCTCCTAGAGCCCCAGCGTGCTGCTCTATGACTTATTTACTGCATGCTGCTTTGAAGAAGACAGAATTATTTTTTCAAAGGATTTTCTCCAGCACTCAGCGTGCAAGGGCTTCTCAAAGATTAATGACATCTGTTAGCACAGTGTGCCTGTGAGGTGACAGGATGTGTTTTGGCTGGGTGGCACTCAGCCCTTTAACAACCTCCAGCTCCAGCCAGGACACCGTCAGGTGTCTCTGTAAAGGGCTGAGAGTGTGACAGGTAAACAAGCCCAGAGCCTTCAGCTAGGAGAAGGAAGGAACAAGTGTCTGTATCTAGGGCATGGGGCCGTGATAAAACAGCTGTTTTGCTGGAGACTTGCTCAACTTTTGTGAAATGTTAACGCTCAGCCAAAAAGAAAGCAGAGCGTGAACCCTGCCGTGAGCTGAGAAGCATCCAGCTTGCTTTGCAAGCAGGTAGACAAGTTGTGACAGAGCATTGTCACCTCATTCTTAACATGTGGGAGCTGAAACACACCAAAGAAAGGGATAGAAAGCAGCCACTGGTGCAGTGTGCCTGGTTGGGAGCCTGGGCCTTGATTTTGAGGAATACCTATGTTTATGTTCCATAAACATGATAATATTCAAATTGTGATGTCTATATAGCACATTGTCAAATGTGAGGGTTTGGTGACATTGTCAGTCTGGCCTTGGGTTCAAGGCAGCCATCAGGCAATCACAGGCAGTAACAAGTGACCCTCTCTCAGATTCCAAATCTCACGTCTCTGGCAAAGGCTGAAAACCCACTCCAAGGGAAGCATCCAATGGTCCGGAAAATGAGACAGTTCCCCCGCAGGTCCCACACCAGGAAATCAATGCTGGAAATCAGCCAGAAAGGTTCTGCAGGTATCAAAATCTGGAATGTGACACTGGCTGTTGTCACCCAGACAGTTTGGCCTGTGTTCTGTGCTACAACAGATAAACTGCTACCTTGGACAGCTGCTAGAAAAACTAACCCTGAATTACCTTCCCTTTCCATTAAGTCAAAATACTGGATGGAGACTTTTCCTTCCCGTGTCCTGTCAATGAAAACCTTTCTTCACAAATAATTTTTTTAAAAATCTGATCTCACAGCCATCATTTTCCACAGGACAGGGATAAATACCTTGATTTGTTTCAGCTCTTATTTAAATAATAATTTTAGCATTATTTCTGCAATTATGCAGACATAATCAAATCAACTAAGTTGTACAGGCCAGCAGTACCTCAGCCACATTCGGCATCCCACACAGGAGGAAGATCCCATTCACTTGTTGAGACATAAATGACAAAATCTCCTCATTGTTCTCTGGGAACCAGCTGAAATCATGGGCTTGTTACAAAGGCCCCTGTTTCAAACAAATAAAGGGATTGTTCTGGAGAAAGCCTGGAGAAAAGAAGTCTCAGGGTGACTTAGTCGTGGCTTTCCAATACCTGAAGGAGCTGACAAGAAAGATGGAGAGAGACTCTTCACCAGGGATGGGGTGCCAGGACAGGGGGAATGGCTTCCCAGTGCCAGAGGGCAGGACTGGATGGGATGTTGGGCAAGAATTGTTCCCTGGGACGGTGGGCAGGCCCTGACACAGGGTGCCCAGAGCAGCTGTGGCTGCCCCTGGATCCCTGGCAGTGTCCAAGGCCAGGCTGGACTTTGGGGCTTGGAGCAGCCTGGGACAGTGGGAGGTGTCCCTGTCCATGGCAGGGGATGAGATGAGCTTTAAATCCCACCTGACCCAAACTCTTCCAGGATTCCACAAATATTTCAGACACTGCTACAGAACCAAAGCTTCCCATTCTGGGACAGAGCATTTTGGTAGCCAATAATCCACTGCTTTTGGGAGGTTCCAGCCCAGCAGAGAGAGAGAATAACTGCGTAATACAGCCAGTCCCAGCACACTTTCACACTGCTCCCCACTGAAATTGGAGAAACAACCATTCAGTCTAAGGAGAGAGTCACTAATTAAAAGGTCTCATACATTGTATAGAAAGGAGTAGATTTTTGATAAGAGTGCACTTATGTCAATGCTGCAATATCTGCCTTTCTCTAGTGGAAAAAAGCTGAAATAACCAATTTTCTCACACAGAGAAAACCAAACACAATTCATGGGTGAGTGATCGCTACTTAATTGACATTTATTTTTTATGTACAGGGTAATCTCTCAACATGAATTTCATTGCATGGAATGGAAAGGGAATAAAGGAAATAATTTAGAGTACTACAGGAGTTTCTTTCTTTTTAAAATCATATCTTCATTTTGGGGTCAGTTGAATTTGCTTGTATTTCTTCTAAATTCAGGGACCAGAGCACTTATCTTTATGGCTTATAATAAGTATTTATATTATCTCTAGTCCTCATAGTCTGGCAGGTTGCTGACTAACAGATGTGTAGGTATGTGTAGGTATAGTACAGTATGTATACAGATTTATATATTCATATATATGTTTTGTGACAAATCTTGTGTGGGACAAGAGGTGAAGAATGGCCTCTCAGGGAGAAATCTGAAACTCTGAGAAGAAAACAAAATACAACAAAAACTAAATTTCCTAATTGTAAACAGTTTGCAAAATCAGCTGAAGAAATTATTTGCATAACAATCCTCAAGTGACTGTAAGATATATAGGAAAAAGAAAAAAAAAAGCCATCAAGGCAGGTATAACAAGATATCAGTGTTAGACTGTCTTGTTAAACAAAACCCTGTCTTGAAAACCTGTTTCATTTACAAAAACACAGAAAAATCAAAGCTGAAATAGTAATCTGAGAGGAGCTGGAGGAGCCAGAGCCCGACATGCTGGATAAGCAGATGCCTTGAAAAATTACCCTTAGGAAATAGGTAAGTGAGGGCAAAAGGCAGTGGGGCAGTGGGATTCAGGGGAACTCGCCTGAACAGCTCCCTAAAAGCATTGCAGGCAAGGAGGGTTCTGTTATTGAACTTTTTAATGGCCATTTGTACATTGTTTTCCTTCTCTCTGTGTGAAGGTCATTTTACTGAGTCATTTGCAAACAGCTCTGGCAGGTGCAGTTTGCTTTTGCTTTTCTTTCCTATCCTCATCCTGTGTTGAGCAGTGTAACAGTTGGGTGACTCACTAAGTGAAAATGGATGAGAAGAGTGATCTTTTCTCCTCCAAAATGCAAAGCTGGAGGAGCCATTAAGTGTATTGAAGTGTGGAGCGATGTTGCAGAGTAACCCTCAGCTGGGAGTTCCTAAAAAGTGCTTACATTTATTTAACCACTAAACAATCAGGTTGGAGTTGAAGCAAACAGCACCCTCTACACACCCAAATCCCCAAAGGTTGGATGTAACACGGAAAGAAAAAGTTTATATTCTCATGGAAACCCTTTCTGCTGCTTTTGTGGGGAAATTGGGAGGGAGTATTACAATGAAAGCAGGCATTTTGTTTTGTATTTCAAACAAGAGATTGCTGACTATGCTGGGAACGTACTTCCAGGATGTTTCACTCAAAAACAATTTATTAATCAAAAACCTTTTTCTTCCTCTAGGAGGATAAAAATAATAAAAGGTTAATTATTATTATTATTATTATTATGGAAGTGTCCAAGACCAGGCTGGATGGGACTTGGAGCACCCTGGGATAGAGGAAGGTGTCCCTGCCCATGGTGGGGGAATGGGATGAGCTTCCTGATCCCTTCCAACACAGACCATTCTATGAACAATATTATTTTTTTTTTTTTCTATTCTAGAAGAGAGTGTTTGTAGCCTGTGGATTCCTGAATAATCTCCCAGGAGGAAGAATTCAGATGAAGAGCAAAAATAGCTTTTGTAGACACATTAATTCCCTTTTTTTTGAGAGGGCCTGCTCGACACAGAGCGTTCTAGAAGAAACTTCTGTTTATGAGTTCTAATGGCTCTACACACAATGATTTCTTTCATGAGACATCTCAACCACTTCTAATGTAGTCTTGCATTTTCAAATAGGAAGCAAATGTAGGGGAAAATGCTGCAAAGCAGCTGGGGAGGTAACTTTCCCTGTGATGGAGTCATTTTGTATTCCATTAGACTGTTCAGCCCAGCTGAGCTTTTGAGGTGGAAGATAAACAGATGAGGAAAGGCTTCTTATTAATTAAAGGCAAGCACTGCCAATTGTAAGGGCAATCAAATATTGGTTCAGCCTCATCATTGCTGTTCACTTTTAGCAGGTGTGAGGATATTTGCTAAAGATGACAGGAGTGCCCAGCAAAGCACAGTCTGGATGCAAAGCCTCACATCCTTTCAAATCAGATCTGTGCAGACTGTCAAGACAAAGGTTTATGGGAAAAACAGTCCAACAAGAGCAAAGGGGCCGTGGTATTGAACCCAAAAACCAAACCTGTTCCTTGCTTGGGTAGTGAAACCAGGCCCTTTGTAAGCACTGTGCTTATTTATTGTAAATGCTGTAGCTCAGCTAATGATTTTTGGTTTAGTTGGAGTTCAGATTCTCACTTCCATCAGCATTATCTTGCCAAGTACATTCCCAAGCTTACTTTAATTTAGGATTTGACACCAGCAATTGCTTTTTTTTCCCCTCAAAGGATGAATTAGTCCACAATAAAAGACACATATCAGGCAATTTATTATGCTAATGACTTGCAGAAAAAAAGCCAAATTACACTGATGGTGGATTATATTGAACAATAAAAACCCTGCCTCATCACAGCTCTCAGTGAGTACATAGCTGAGCTGTAGTTAGCTCCAGGAAGCTTCCAGGGAATAATATCCACACTGCAGACAGCCATGCATCAGCACGAACCACATTCCCTGTGAAACAACATGGATCTCCCTCACATTTGTAATTATGTCTCGTTACCCCTCAGCAGTCATTTTTAGCATTAAAAAGCCTGTTGTTATCGTGATATGGCATTTCCTACGTGATTATCTTACAGTCTGATTCCAAGCAAACTGAAAGAGAAGTCAAGATTCAAGAGCAGTCAGGCTCACATAAATTTTTTGCAAAGAGAGAGTCAAGTAGAAGAAGAAGCCGTCATCAGCGCTCATCACTGATAGAGGATCTTAGCCAGGAAATAGGAATCCATAGGAAGCAGCTCTGCATTGCACCCAGAACTGCTACTCAGTAATTTCAATAAAGACAAGATAAAACAAAAAATTAAGATGATGTTATCAAAAACATTATTTTGAGTTGTGTCTTAGGTTGCAATGCAAGATGGAACCAGCAGTATGTGTTATATTACCAGCTGTTAAACCAGCTGGGGCAGTGTTCTTTATCTCTGCCACCACCCATCCTCCCTCCAGGGGATATCTGCTGTTCATGGGCCATCCAGGCTCACTGCAGGGCTGATACAATTACATCATCCCTGTGGGAGATGCTCCACCCAGGGGGAGGAGCCCAGCATTCCTACCTGGATAAACCCTGGGATTCAGAACACCAGCACAACCTGTTTGCACTGCATTCCCAAAGGAAGAATGGACCCATCTCACCACCACTGGACCTTCAGAGGAAAACTGCACCCTCCTACAGAATCATTGCTCCAACAGAACCACATCTGTCACTGCAGGAGGACTGGATTGGACTGCTCCCAACCCCCTGACCAGCAGGGTGTCAGGTTGTATTCTGACCCTGTCAGGGTTTTCTTTTTTGGTTTGTTTGGTTTTTTGTACTACTGCATTTTTATTTTAATTTTCCCAGTAAAGAACTGTTATTCCTATTCCCATATATTTGTCTGAGAGCCCCTTAATTTCAAAACTATAATAATTTGGAGGGAGGGGGTTTACATTCTCCATGTCAAGGGAGGCTCCTGCCTTCCTTAGCAGACACCTGTCTTTCAAACCAAGACAAGCTGGATCAATAACAAGATTCAATCAGACACCAGGAAAGCTGTTCTGTGACAACGGCAGGAGACAAAGTAATCAGTCCTAAGGGAGTAAGAAAATAAAGGAATCAATGTTATTGGAAGAAAAGGAGAAAGTGGCCTGAACAGTAACTTGGCCCCAACAAAATCTGAGCAGCCAGAATCAGGGGGAACAGCTCAGAGAGACTCTTCCAGGTTCAACAGCACTCAGAAACCCAGCAGTGTCAAAAGGCTTCAGTGGGATGAGCTTGGACAGCTCCTAATTACCAGATGAAAACTACTCCTATTTATCAGACAATTAGTGGGATTTTTACCAATAAGAATGAAAGCATCTGCCACCTCAGGGTCTTTTCAGTCAAGATATCATGACACACATTATCATGGAGTTCTCCAGTGACTGCTACTGTTACCTCAGACCTCAGAGTTAAGGGCCCCAGCAAAAGCATCGTGGAACTTATTTTGAAGTGTTTAAATAAAACTTACTTTGGGTTTATGTAATCTACATTGCTGAAACTATGCATTTATTTATTTAATTTCTATGTCTTTTCCCGTTTGAGAAAAAAAAACCCAAACTGGTCAAAGCCTGCTTCTTCCCCCAGCAGTTCTTGTGCACAGTCAGACCTTATCCCCACTACAGGGGTAGGCAATGCCATCCCACAAAAGGCAGGGACAATGGTCAGGAACTGGGTTAGGGACACAGGATTGTGTCAGCAGTGACACTTCAGCACTATTGTAACAACATCAAAAGATACACTGGTGTCTGAATGAGCCTGTTGTGAGAATGAGCATTTTCAGTGTGTTCCGTAGCAGGAAATATTTTATCTGCTATAAAAACAACAACTTCTGTAAATGATTAAACTCTCAAGCTTCTTTTCAGCAATTAACAAGCTTTGAACATTGTTTACAGTGTTGGTTGTATGGCATCATTGCTTTTATCCTCCAGTGTAGCAACAAAGATTCAACATGAATCAAATCCCATTTTCTTTTCCTCTGTATCACTGTTCAAGTACAGCACATGACAGAAATTGTTCTAGTAATAATTACCTAGGACAATGTAAAGTTCAGCCTCAGTCTGTAGAAGAAATGGCTATTTATTTCCTGGTTATCATTAGTAGAAAAGCTGAAAGCATCCAGATGAGTGACTGCAGCACTACAATGAGTAGGATTTGAGGAAAGATGTTCCAAAACAGTCTCAAGAAAAGCAAGGCCTGGTCTGCATGAGGTGAGTTTATTTTCCAGCACAACACAAGAGTTAAGAGGGATGATGTCCCTAGAAACCTCCAAGGCCAGGTTGGATGGGGTACTGATCAACCTGGTCTAGTGGAAGTTGTGCCTGCCCATGGCAGGGGGTTGGAACTCTTTCCAACCTAAACCATTCCATGGTGATTTCTTTGCTGCCTGAACAAGAGCACAGCCCTTTTGACACCAACACAACAGCACTGTTGTTGTTGTGTTGTTGACACCAACACATGAAGCAAACTGTCCAGCTGCAACCTGTGCTCTTTGATCAGGTGGAACGTTCATACCTGGAGGTGTTGCCATCACAGACAATCACATCCAGTTTGGGGACACCCACAGACATGTTTTCCAGTCTAGACAGGGCCTCTGTTTTGACCAAGCTCATTTTCTGCTCTATGATAAAACAGGACAATTCCTTATCTCCCTAAATCCTACTCCATCCCCCCATTTCAATACATGAATCAGTTACTTGTGAAACAATGAGTAATTTTATTTTTTGTGGGTGAATGCAATATCACTCACATAGAAAAGCCACAAAACAGACGAGCATCTACTGGAAGGAAAAAAGCCAAATGTTTCAGAAATTCAATCAAAACCTACAAAAAACACACTAAGAAGGAGCTGTGACTAAAGACAACAGGCAGAGATTCAAGCCCTCAGCTTCCTGCTCTCAATGCCTGATGACACCAAGCATGTAATTTGTCATGCTGTGTCTGGGTCCCCATCTCTAAAACGAACACAACAGGCACTGAGATTCCTCAAGTGTATGTGGGGAGGTTATTTTGAGACCTGCTTCCTTTTCCACTGGTTTCCATGGAAAATTATCATCTTCCTCTGCTAACAGTGCTTATTTTGGTAAGACAAACAAGCTCAGGGAAAACCAAGAAAATTTAGGTAACTGGTTTTTTTCTGGTCACAAAAAGCAGAGGGTATGGGGTATGGGGGAAAAGGCAGCAGCAAGTCCAGCAGATGAGACTGGGGAAAATCATGCTTGGTGCAGCCATCCCTGCCTAGCATATGAGGGGTGGGAAACCTCTCACATCTCCCTGCTCAACTGCATTCCCACCCTGTCTGGCACAGGTTTTCCTCACCCCAGAGGAGCTGCTGGCAGCCTGGAGCTGCCACGACTCCCCTGCACGATGTGTTCCTGGTCTCCTTCCACACCCCAGTGGTGCCAAGTGGGACTTTCCCATTTTTAACAGTTCCCCAGTCGCTGCTGTGGCTCAGTCCTTCCCCAGAAAGAGGCACCTGAAGGTTCACATCCATAAGAATTCCACTCCTTTCCATGAGCAGAGCCTTACTTCAGCCATCCACAGATCAAACGTTCAGCCAAAGCTGCTCAGAGTTACTCGCTGCTGAATGGGAAGGGCAGCTCAACTCACCTGACGCAGAGAGAACAATTTTAATGTGGTATGAACAGTCCTTTAGAAAAGCTTCCTTCCCCTGACTGGAGGTTAATTGAAGGCTTTGTGTTTAATGCAGCTGATGTGGAATATGAAAGGACTTTTTTGGCCCTGTATATATTACCCTTTCTGGATTAGAGGTACAGCATCTTTTGGCTTTAAACTGAAAGAGGGAAAGTTTGGATTGGATATTAAAAAGAAATTGTTCCCTGGGAGCAGGGGGTGGGGCCCTGGCACAGGGTGCCCAGAGCAGCTGTGGCTGCCCCTGGATCCCTGGCAGTGTCCAAGGCCAGGCTGGATGGGGCAATAGGGAAAAGTTTCTTCCTTTAAATGTACAAAACTGGGTAGTTAAAAAATGTTAAATTTTGAGGGCACATCATGGCAGCCACACAGTGGTTGGAAACTACTGGAAACAGTGGCCTTGAGCTTTGGTGGAATGCCACTAAAACACATTTAAATAACACATGAGGAAGAAGGAGCAGAAAGACAATTCCTATTCTGAGCACAGCATCTGCTAAGGAAGCAGGAATGCAAGAGCAGCTAGATTTAGTACAGCTCTTGGCCATCTAAACAATCTAGTCAAGCAGCACTTTCATGGAAACTCTGGGAGGTGTATCTATGTCCTGTCTGTCCATCTGTATTTCCTCTCAGATCTTGCTTCATTTTCATTTCAAGGGATTTAGGAAATTTACAGGCACCCATCAACAGTATGATAGCAGTAGATCTACGGTGGAATATTCTAACTACAGCTAAACCCAGTAACGCGCCACACTGCTCATTTAGAGTGGCAACTGTGTGCCATGACAATACTGATTAATTCATATTTTAATAATATGTATTTTGAAATATATGTAATAGATGTTAGAAACATTTCTGATATAAATTCTCAGGACAACATGTAGAGCAAACATTTTGGAGGCAAAGGACCTCCAAGAGAGTCAAACATCCAAGCATTTAGCCTAAAGTTTAGATCACAAACCCAGCTACTGATGCTTTGCGTTCTCTGAGCTTTTCCTCTGTCACTGCTCATTGCCACCAGGGGACAAGGGGGCTTTGCAAAGTGTCCCCTTTGGCATCCCTGGTGTGTGTGGCACGGATTGTCACACGGCAGGACACTGCCACACCCCCACGGCTGCACAGCATGAGCCCCCTGCTTGGCATTTAACTCCAGCAGCAACCACCTGGATCCATCTGCTCCAAAGGAGAGATGACATTTCCATGAAACCAAATAAACCCGGGAATGGCAGATGGTGTGTGTGAGCAGGGAGGGAGGTGGAGAGAGGGGAGCGTGGTGTAAAAAAAGGACCTGCCCCAAATACAGTGGGAGGGGAAGGGGAAGGGGAAGGGGAAGGGGAAGGGGAAGGGGAAAGGGAAGGGGAAGGGGAAGGGGAAGGGGAAGAACACTCTGACAAAGGCATAGGGAGAACACTAAGCATAATCACTTTGATTAGGGTGTGACTCTGTGGATCCTGGAAGCAAAAAGAGGATCAGACAGCCAGGTGAAATGGAGTGCCCAGATATTATGGACTTGGTGGCTCACATCCATGAGAGCAAATGCATGGTTGGTGCTCTCCCAAATATCTCCAGCAGATTTGCAGCAAAGCCTTCAGCAGGACATGTCACAGCTGGTCAGCCCAGAGGCAGCAGTGACCAGGTGAGGGGGAAGCTGACCTCAGACACATTGTCCTCCTCTGCTTCTGCTCAAACACACACTCACAGGAAACCAGATGAAGCCCATTGTCTGTCCTGATGTCCAGGCTACGCCCCAAACCTCTGAAAGCGTTCAGAGAGCCCAGGGGTTACGCTGAGGCTTTTTGGAATGTGTTACATAACCACAGCAAATCCATCAGTGTCTTGGAGATCACCATAGAAACAGGCTGACAGCTCAGTGCAGGAGGAAGGATCCCTGATCTCAGCCTGGAGAAGATGCTGATGTGCCTGGTCCAACACACGGGGCTCCCTCCCTCCCTCTCCTCCAGCACCTGAATTCCTGGGGCCCGTTCCCTCTCCCCTTTTGGCCACAGGAATGCATGAAGGGTTTCCTGCTCCCTGGAGCAACTCAGAAGACACCAAAACATTTTCTACCAAAGCAAAGGCTCTGTTCCAAATAAAATATAAAAAAAATGGGAATAGCTACCTGGATATTTCTGTATGAAAAAAACTCTGCATCATTCAGCTCTCTGAATGACAAGCAGAGCATGTGAACGTGCAGTGGTTGCTGCCATCACCCCATTTTTGGTGTTGCCTCGTACATCTTCAATGACCTGGGCCAGGAGAATACAGAGAAATGACACAAGCCACAAGGCCTGAGGGCAGAATTGCTCTGCTGGAGGGGAAAAATGGGGTAAAGAAAGACTTTGTGTTATTTGATGGGACATGTACTCACTTGGCTCCTCCTCCATCTCCTCCTACAGCTCCTCCATTTCTCTGATTTTGGGATTGATCAAGAAAATTTTTCATTGGCTTCATTTCTTTCTTAAGTATCTTCTTACTCAAGTGCCCACTTCTCAGCAGCCTTCACATCACATGAAGTAGGAATTACATGTGCTTCCACACAGTTCTTCAAATTAATGCCCAACAAAAGGATTGATTGAATTAATAATTCATAAATACTAATTGTACTTGAATGGAAAACTGTTCAAGCATTACACTGGTCATTGACCTGAAAATATATTGCTCAGTTTAAAGTATTTCTCTAAATTTTAATCTGATGACAGAAAATCTTTTAATCACTCTCTCATAATTTTGTGACTTCAATTTAAAACCATTACAATCCTATAAAAAGAATTGACATTTAGTCAAACAAAATGATTAATTTCTTTGCACTGCAGTAAGCACTGAGATACTCAATTTATCTCAAGCTTAAAAAGTTAGCCAAAGTTGCCCCAAACTGAATTAATTTTAAATACGTATTTACTCAGTTAATTATGGCTCAGTACAATTTAAAATCCAAGGAAATAAAGAAATATTTTAATGGGCGGTACTAAAAACAAAACCATGTCATTTTCTTTCATGTTATTTTCCATATTTCCATGTGCAGCCACAAGATCTGTTGAATTCTATTCCACATTGCTCTCGTTCAAAATGTTTATTCTCTGTACGTTTAGTTTTGTAGTCCCAAATTTAAGGACAATCCAGAATAGTTATTAATCCACAATGTTCTGTGGATTAATAACTGTTCTGTGGATCTATCTAGAGTAAAAGTTCACAGAATCCTTCAGGTTGCTTTCCCACATCCTTCTATTATATCCTATGATTATTCTTCTTGGCTATTAGGAAAAACTCCTTCTCCAGAGGTTTGTCCAGCACTGGAACAGGCTGCAGTGGAGAAATCACTATCCCTTGGGGGATTTTAAAGCCTTGTACAGGTGGCACTTGGGTACCTGGTACCTGGGTGCCTTGGCAATTCAGGGGCAGCTGGATTTGTCCTTCCCAACCTCATGGACTCTATGATTCCCTGCTTATTGCATTTAATGATACATCAGTGCTACCATACAAATACAGCAGTATTATTTATTTACACATTTTGCTATGTTTGATTTCTTGTAGTGAATTAAAGTTGCTTGGGGCGGCATGCAGAGACCTAGGGGTAAAACAGCAAGTTTTTGTGGAAATGTTTCCTTCAGATATGGCTTTAACCTGAAAAATTTAGAAGAAATCACAACATGAGGAGGTGACTTTCAGTATTTGTATGACAATTCATTTCTGCAGAACAAGAACTCTAATTCTGGCATAATTAAGCTGCACAGTGTCCAGTTTTCCCCAGCATAAGCACTCCTGTTTCCCCTTGATCACCCAGTCAGTGTCAGTGGTGGTTCACCAACCTTTGCTCTGTGGAATATTTTACTTTGCTAGCACCTGAGATTTTAGGGAGAGAGACTGGGTTCACCTCTGTGTTTGGGTTTGCTGTTGATGTCGGATGCAGAGTCAGTGTGAAGTTTGCTAATGAATTCACTGCTCTGTATTCCCAGCTGCTATGAAAATAGGAAGAAAGCTGAAGGAGGGAAAAATCATCTCCCCATATGAACTGAAATAAATATTCCTTGGGAAGGTGCAAAAGCCAATCTGCTCCAATTAGGAAAACAGTAACAGTAAAGTCTAGCTAGCACATAAATCCTACAGGAGCAAAAAGCAAAAAGCAAAAGCCCATCCTCCATGAACACATTCAGAAAGATGATTTTTGCTTTTTGCCTTTAGATATTTGTAACGTTAAACAAACTAAAGTAGCCCCATTAATATGACACTGTCCTGGTCATTGTTTCCTCACAGCTCAAGGAATAACTGCATTTTTGACAGGTCAAAACACTTGGATGACTCATGACTCATGTGGAGCTTCTCTGAGAAACAAACTCCTTTTTGGAGGGGATAGAGATGTAGAAAAAGTGGCAACAGGATAAAAGTTAGGGGCTGTTGGAATAATTCAGTGGTAACAACAACTTGTGCTATTTTTTTTTCCCGATCTTTCTGTAGAGGAAACATATTTGCTGATACTTGTGGGAAACATCTTTAATTCATTCTACTCCATCCTGCATTCAGCTATGTTCAATTTGATCCCCTCTCTACAGACATGACTGTGCCTATTATTGCTGGTCACAAAAACCCCACCAGCCTTAGCCAAAAACCAGCAGCGGCACTCAGCTGTAATGTTCAGCTCTCAACCTGTCTGGCTTCCAGCTTCACCAGTTGGCTGTGTGTGCTCTGATGAAATACTTCCTTTGCCTGCCATCAATTACACAAAATTATGACACATTCCTGTAATCCAGGCTGATTTTTTTTCCTTTGTTTCTTCCCATTTAAGGTAGATCTTGAAAAGGAGTACTCCAAAAACATTAGCGTTGCTGTCCCCTGCATCTTTGCAGAATTATTTCTGTGGGGTTTTTTTTAGTGTGGAATTCATGTTCCAAACAAAGGCTCGTGACTGTCACTGACAATAAAATTTTAACTTTCTCTGCATTGCTTTCCATTCCCTAATGAATTGTAGATGTAATTTTTCCTTTTTCCTACTGTTGATGTGTTCTGGAGAGATTTTCACTTTGCTGGCTTACCAGTGAAAACGAGAATTTCTTTTTCTCAGAGAAAGGGGGAAGTTTAAAGCTCAGCAGCATGAGAGGTTTGTATTGTTGTTGCAAGCACACATTACCTTTAAATTTATGCAAGCTGAATCTCATATGCCAAGTTTTCAAAATTAATCTAGATCTCTCACCATCCCCTGTGGTTTGCACAAACTGAAAAGTTTATGGGCCAAACTGTTGAAAAATGCCTCTGGATTTGTTTTCAGCACTGGCACATGCAAAAAGGGATGTGCAGACACCAACGTTTTTGTTTCAAAGTCAGCACACCCATTTCCTTTGTGTGTGAGAGTTGTGAGGAGCCACGGAGCATGGCCAGAGCCACGGAGCTTCACCTGGCAGGGGCTGAGCCTCCCTCAAATGTGACAGCAATCCCCAAACACAAATGTCTCACGAAGTTCGGGAAGGGACAATGACATTAAAGTGACTTGTCCATTGCCATCAGCAGGTTGTCTCACAGCTTCTGTTTGGAGGAAACCTTTCTGGAAAGCTTTTGTTTTCTCAGTGGCAGTAGATATGTCCCTACTACTCAAGGTGTGAGCACAACACCACAGCCCTCCACCATTCCACCTATTTATGGAATCATAGGATCATTAAAGGCTGGAAAACACCTTTAAGATTCTACATTCCAACCGTCAACCGAGTACCACCATCATGATCACCATGAAAAATGTCCCCAAATGACACATCCACATGTATTTTGAATACTTCCAGGAATGGGGACTCTCACCTGGCTGCTCATTTGGTGAGGAAATATTTTGTAATATCCAACCTGAGCCTCCCCTGGCACAGCCTGAGGCCTTTTCCCCTTGGCCTGTCCCTGTGTCCCTGGCAGCAGAGCCCGACCCCCCCTGGCTGTCCCCTCCTGGCAGGGACTTGTGCAGAGCCACAAGGTCCCCCCTGAGCCTCCTTTGCTCCAGGCTGAGCCCCTTTCCCAGCTCCCTCAGCTGCTCCTGGGGCTCCAGCCCCTTCCCCAGCTCCCTTCCCTTCCCTGGACACGCTCCAGCCCCTCCAGGGCTCTCTGGCCGGGAGGGCCCTGCCCTGGGCACAGCCCTCGAGGTCCCTCAGCAGGGCCAGCCCAGGGGACGGGCCCTGCCCTGGGCCTGTGGCCACCCCATGGCCGGCACAGCCCAGGGGCCATTGGCCTCGTGCCCCCCTGGGCACCCCTGGGCTCCTGTGCAGAGTCAGCAGTTCATTGTCCCTGTCCCAGCCACAGGCTGTTCTAACAACCTGGAGTTTGTGTTCCAGGAGGGTGATCCCAGACTCTGTTCAGTGGTGCCCAGAGACAGGACCAGGACAATGTCCATAAAATAAAACTAAGAAGTTCCACCTCAACATGAGGAAAAACTTCCTTATGCTGAGGGTGGCAGGGCCCCACAACATCTGCCCAGGGAGGTCCCGGAGTGTCCCTCCATGGAGAAAACCCAAACCCTCCTGGACACATTCCTGTGCCACTTGCTGCATGTGACCCTGCCTTGGCAGGGGGGTTGAACTGGATGGTCTCCAGAGGTCCCTTCCAACTCCAGCTATTTTTGTGATTCTGTAACCTCTCCAAAATCCCTGGGCAAACTGAGGTTTTAGTTTACTTACAGATCACTCCCAGAGGATGGCATGGGCAGGAATGAGGGAGGTTTGGCTCCTTCTGCCCTGCAAAATTCTCCAGTTCTGCAGAACCACAGCAGAAGAAGTGAGGGCTTTTGGCTCTAAGAACTCTCTAAAAACTCCAATGTGTACCTTGCAGTGTTACAGACACTGAACTGAAACTCATAAAATAATAATTATTATTACCTTGGAACCACCAGGAGAGAGCCAGGGTGGAATTCAGTGCAGCATGGACATGGACAGTTTGCTCCAGAGGCTTTTTTGCCCTACACGGCACAGAGCTAAACCAGCCCATGCCAACAGCTCCTGATCCAGGAATCAGTCCCTCATCCACTGTAATTTGCTACACTAAGCATTTGCACATAAACCTTTTTAAAAAAAATTTAAAAGACTGCTACTTGGTAAAACTCTTTAAATAATATAATTTTTCTGTGATCAAGAAATAATCCAAATAATTTCTTCAGAAATTCTTTTAAGACTGGAACTAGAATTTGATAATGACTCAAATGAATGTATTTTGACACTTACAAAAGTGTTCAGCATTTATCTCTTGATACACATTAGAGATACAAACACTCTTCTAACAAAGGTGCATCTTTTATATACAGGAAACTTGCAGTCCTCTTTTGAATGGCAGTGTTACAATTTCTAGATTAGAAGAATAAAAAAACATTTCAGTGATTCAAAACACCAAAATCAAGAAGCTTTGACAGTTTTAGATGAAGAATCAGGGTGACTATTATTTTGTGCAATACCTTCATCAAAAAATGTAATTCATAGTTCTCCCTTTCCCTGATTAAGCCCAGTTTTAGCCTCCTGACAGCTTCTTGAGAAAATTCTCCCAGACTGATCCAGCTCTTCCAGCAAGTGAGAGCTACAAGATATGAGGACAGGTGAAGGGCAGCAGAGAGAGTGTTATCTTTTCCTAAGTTATCCACGCAAGGAAGGTAATTTTCTGTACAAAGAAGCCAGCAATCCACTGTTTACAGGCAGACATAAAACCTGAATAAAAGGCAGTCATGGGTATGAGTTCTGTCACACATTGTGGGTTTCTGACTCCAATTCTTCCACTGGCTTCTGGTAATACTGTTTGCAGTTCATACCAGAAAACTGGGATGCTGCTCATGGCTTGACTAGTATTTTACCCTCAGTGTGCCTAAATTTCTGTCCAGTTTGGGTTCTGGAGCTGGGCACAGAAGGGATGGCACTGGGTGAGCCACGTGTTCCCTGAGCCCTGTCCCCAGCCTTGACCCCCCAAGACACCTCACTGCCAGACTTTGCTTCACCTGTGTATTTGCTGTCACCTCTATTCCCTCTGATGGTGCAGATAATTTCTTCAATAACTCTAACATTGAATTTGTAATTGGAATAGCGTAAGGATAACACTCCGCAGGGTAGGATTTGCATAGGGGCTTTATGCAAATATCTGTAAGTATTTAAGCCTTCCAAACTCTCTCACATTTTAGGTTCCTGTTTGTTCACCTAATGAATATTCTCTGCTGGACTATTTAGATCACCTACAAGCATTTTTGTTTACAGAGTAAGTTAATTAATACTGTTGATACACCAGGGCATGGGGTGAAGCTTCTTTATCTGCTGCAAATGCATTCAAGATTCTGCTGGTATTGAAAACCCAGGTGAAGCAGCCAAGGTTCACGAACCTTCCAGATGAACCTCCAGCAAATTCTCAGTGAGCTTGGGCTGATAGAATATTCCCCCTTAAGTGATGTGAAACCAGGTTCTTTGAATCCCTTCAAATTACTGCTATGTGAATAAATAATTTTTAAAGTTCATCTGTAGTTAAGAATTTCAAGTTAACATAAAAAAAAAAAAAAACCCACATTAAAAAGAGCAGATTAGCCAGTCCTCCCCAAGCCTTGATTTATTTCAGTTCCATGAATTTTAATAACAGCAATAAAATTTGGAAAGGCCAGATGAACATGGAAACTCTACAGGACTAATGACATCTGGGTCGTGAAGAAAGCCTTGTTTCAAAGGTCCTCTTAAGGCTGTGCAGCAAGGATTTAAACATTGCCTTCCTGCTCCCCTGACTAGTGTCCCACATCCCTGGCTGGAGTTTATCTGCAGAAGGACTCTTGATTTGTCTCGTTAGAGGTGCTCCAGGAAGAAGCACAGGGACACACAGGAGTGGTAATGAGTGCCCTGCATGACAGTCAGCACACCCAATTAGGAGCCTGGTATCCTGATTAGAGCCCCCATCCCAGGGGCTAATCTTTCACAGGATAGTTACAGCAACTGGTAAACAAAGAAAGAAATAATGGCACCGGGGGAATTCACAGGGAGTATTTATAGCTCAGCCTGATATATTTAACTAAATTACAGAAAATGGAATCGATCCCTGATTCAGGGCTCTATTCCACACACCAAACACAAAACCAGGCACCAGGAACTCATCAATGGTGATTTTCTTAAGGCTCTCTGTCTCCTGCTGCAGCAGCAGCTGTTTGTAGAGTGAAGGTAATACACACCATATACACACTTGGAAATGTGATATACATCTAGATGGCTATCAGAGGGTTGGAAATGCAGTTTTGCACTTCTCCTGTCTCTCTGAACATTAGTACCTCTTAGTTCTGGACAGCAACCTTCAGACAACAGAGCCATGAAGTGCAGAAAAAACAGCTGTGTGAGCACCCTTGACTTGACAGGACAGCAACATCTCTCCCAGCTCCAACCCAGACAATCTCTGGAGCTTCTCTGGCACAGGCTACCAGAGGTCACATTTCTCTTGGCTTCACAATCCAAGAGAGGTGAGAGGAGACCTCCAGAACTGCCCAAGGAAACATCCTCTTGATAGAGGCACAGGCAAAGACCCCATGGGAGTAATGCTGGCTCTAAAAGCTCCCTTCATATGCAAAGAAAAAAGGAAATTTCCATAATGCTGCAGGCATAGACTGTCTCCAGTTCTGGGAAATTCACTTTGAAGTATATGGATTATAGGCAGCCATCCAAGCCACATATATAAATATCCTATGTAAGTCTGGGCTGCAAGACCCAATATTCTTTAAGAATAATAAAGCTCAATAGTTTTTTAGCTGAGTAGAGAAAAAGAAAATAAGTCAAATGAGGTGCTGGTACTGAAAACACTGAAAACACCAAAAATGTCCTCCTTTCTTTGATTAGAACATGAAATGGCATCTAAAAGGCAACACAATTTTCATTTGCTGAGGATGTGGAAAACCTTTTTTTTGGGTTTTGACCATTGGGAATGAAACTTCAGCTGCTTCTGTCCTTAACTGTCCAAAAGGGCTCCATCTGCAGGTAGGGCAGCACCAGGAGCAGTTTGTGGCATTTGCTGTAATTGAAACCTCTCGGGAGAGTCCTTCATAAAAGTGGAAAGTGAGCCAAGAGATCTCACAGCAAGTACTGAACAGCAGAGCCCTTTCAGAAGTGCATGAATGAATGAATGAAGGCACGAGTAAGTGAATGACTTGTTGTGCTAAAGAAAGTATTGGAGCACTGAAGGCTTGCCCTGAAAGCAATCCCAACACAAACGTTTCATTTCCCTGCTACAGCTCACCCTGATCTCCAAAGGAGGCAAGCAGTGCTGGAAACTCAAACCCCTCTTTACAGACCCTCAGAGTACATTTATTGCCTTTTGGCGTTTGCAAAACCAAGCTGTATTTTCTTTTTCTTTTTCTTTCTTGACTGATTGTGAGTGAGCATCTTCCTAATGAATCCCATAGTGATTTTTGGGATGGTGATGCACTAGCTATCCCATTATCACTGGCTATAAGCAGAATCATGCTTGTCTAAATTCTCTGATTTCAGTGCACTAAAATGACAAATCTTTGGTGTGATGACTTAGGGCCATGCAGGGAATCAGGAGGCCTTCCTTCATAGTATCCCAGTATCTCTATTTATCTACACAGAAATCGTGTGGGTTCAGACGATGCTGTTGTTTCATTACCAAAACCCCCAATTCAAACTAAGAACACTAATGTGCTTGGTCTAAACTAATGGTCACTAAACTAATGGTCACTAAACTGATGGTCTATGGACTCCAAGCTACATAACCCAAATCCTGCCTGTGTCCCTTTTCCTGCAGCTTCCTCACTCGTGTGGTGAGCAGCACACACAGACCCACAGAGTTAAAACACAGAACCCACACACAGGTGAAACCTCAGCAACAAAACGCTGCCATATCCCCCAGAAGTATCTGGAACTTGTCTAAAAAGCAGAACATTTTGTATCCTTGGCTTAGGCACCACTGTTAACGTGTTTTTGGTAAAATAAGGATGTTTGAGTTGCCCTGAAACCCAGAGCAGGATAGCCCAGAAGCCTGTGAGGGCCTGGGGGCCCTGAGAGGGCACAGCAGCACAAAAAGCTGATTTTCCTGCCATTAGCCCCAGAAAGCAGTTAGCTTTCCCAGAGAAACAATAGGAATTTTCTTGTGTTTATTATTCATACTTACACTATGAATGAAATGTTAATAATGAATGTCAGCCTACTTTTAATTTCTATCAGTGAACACATATGCTGCAGTCTGCTCAATTTGCAGTGGGAAGGAAACCGTGGGCACTGTAGTCTTTTGTTATTAAAGCATTTAAGTAGCAGTGTGAGGCTGTGCAGATGTAAATTTGTCATAATTTTCTCTAGGATAATATTTACAGTATTTCAGAGGGCATGTGTGTGAGCAGCATTTTGTACCCACTTGGCAGTTTGTCTGAACATCTGCTTTCATGGTTTGTGCTCACAAAGGCCTGGTTCTTTCCATTCTGGTCTGGTATGAAAAATAATACTCTTGGTACATTCCCTGTTCAGCGCACCAGAAATTTCCACAGTGTTTGTTCTTTAGGACAGACATCCCATTGCAACTCAAGCGTGGGAGAGCCTTTGGGCAAGCCAAGAGGGCCAAGATTTTTAGTTAATGATGATCATCACTGTCTTAAAAACCATTTTAAGACATATCAAAGAAATATCTTTTAAAAGTATTTCATGGAGGAAAGGGGGATGAAGAAAGAGAAATCATCATGTCACAAAGAGATGGAGGAACTGCATCATGCACTGGCTTTCCTCTGCTCCCTCTCTTTTCTGAAATCCCATGGAGGTAAAAAATGCTATGCACAGCTACTAAAAGAACAGAGAAGGTGATACAGAGAAAAAAAAATAAGGTAAAAATAGAAGATGAAAACTTGCACAGATAAAGCAACCAAGGAAAATGATTAAAAAACCCCACAGCTTTTAGAAACACTAAGAAATTTTAATACACCATCAAAAAACCTGGCAAAATACATCTCAAAGAGCATAAAAGAGAAAAAAGAACAATCCATCTGGCAGCATCATAAAAAATGAAACAAAAATGTTCACTCTAACAGCCACATTTATCCTTTTACAAAAGAGAGGCAAAAGGGCACAGTCACATGGACTTTGGAAGAAGCTATTTCCCTGCATACATGATGCTGCTGAAAATGAGTGTCCCTGCATCTGAAAGGGATGGAACCTTGGAGGGGCTTGGCAAGCCACTTGGAGTACTTCCCTGCTCTGAAACCTGACTGACCCTAACCAAAAGGACTCCTGGGGGAAGCTGTCTCCCCTCTCACTAAAAATTCTGCTGGAAACTTTCCTTCTCAGTGACTAATGAAGACCTCACCAACCACCTTGCAAGCTCACTCCAGTGTTACATCCCTCCTTGCCACTCAAAGATTCTTCCCCATGTCCAACTTGCATCACATTTGGCGTGTTTTAAACCCTGAATCAGGATTCTGACATGCTGTGAGCACTGAGAATGGGGAGACACCATTTACAGAATGGCTTTTGTCAGCCTGCTCCTGATGAAACAATCCCCTCTTCTGAACTTCCTGCTCATTCTCCTCTGTTTTTTTCCCCGCTGTCCCGTTTTTCCTGTCCTCCCAACCCCAGGAGCAGCAGGGGTCTGTCTCTCCTGGGAAAGGCTGCCTTTGCTGCTGCAGGATTCACTGCACCCTCCAAGTTCTCTTCTGTGCCTTTGGAGCTTGTTGGGTTTCCCCTGGCCTGACTCTGAGCTCCTGCCCAGGGTTAAGAGTTTAACTCACACTTAACCCTACTCTCATTTAAGGCCAGACAGCTTTTCAGCCTTTCAGTCAACATCCTTTTAATCCTGTATTTTCTTCTAAAATTACGAATTTTAATCTTGTATCCCCTTTAAACCCATGTTTTCTGCAACTGTGTAACTTGTTAGCTGTTTCAGCATTCAGGAAAATGTCCCAAGACCAGGCTTTGAAGGAATCCAGCTTATGAAGAGGCCATGCATTTTAGAAGAGAACCACAGACACCTGCATCCAGATTATATTAATTTATCTCTTCTCGTTATGGGAATGTCAAATGCAACACTGCCAAAAGCTTCCTCTCTGCTGGAATCCAAGCCTAGGAATCTCTTTGCTTTCCCTCTGAGAAGACTTTTAGCATTAGCACTGGAAGAAATCTGATTGCTGTGATTTAAACTGAATTTAATTTTGATAAAACTATGCTGTCTCTTATTGATCACCTGTCAGAGGTTAATTATCTTGGAGCTGCTCAAAAATAGTTTATTTAGGCCAGTATTTTTTTTCCTGCTCAGCCATTCCCTCCTTTTTTTTGTCAATCACTGGACTAGCAATGTTTACTGGCTCCCCCTCAGCCCAGTTAAGATTTGAAACACACTTCCTGATGGATCTGGGATTGCTTCATTACTTGAATAGATCCTCTGTGACTGAAGCCATTGGGTCCAATTAATCTGAGATCATTCAGCAGCTGCATGTTTTCTCCCCCAGTGACAGTGGGCAGGTGGCCCCTTTTGCAGGGGAGCCCACAGGTGTTTCTCTCTCTGAAGCAAACAAGGAAAGACACTCCTGCTTTTCTCTTTTCCCCCATGGAAAAGACTTCAGAGAACCCTCCAGACTACAGCCCCCAAGGAACCCAGCCCAGCAGAAAGCAGGAAAATCAGAATCATCTTTAAACACCCCTTCAATGTAATCAGAGGGCTAGACATGCTCCAGCCAAGACATTACTGAGGATTTCTTCCAGCTGGAACCAAATCAGTTTCTGTTTTGCCCTCAAAACACGCATGTTTACACAACAACATTTAGGTGAGATACTAGAAATGTGTGTAAGAAAACCTGTCCAGCAGATGCTTTGAGGAATGCAAATAATCAAATAATTGATTGCTTCCTGAAAACTCTTATGGCCAGAAAGCCCCAGAATATTTAGAAAAAGGAAGAAAAAGGAAAAAAAAAAAAGAAGGAAAAAAAAAAAAAAAAAAAAAGAAAAAAAAAAGAAAAAAGGAAGAAAAAAGAAAAAAGGAAGAAAAAAGGGAAGAAAAAAGGGAAGAAAAAAGAAAAAAAGGAAGAAAAAAGAAAAAAAGGAAGAAAAAAGAAAAAAAGGGGAAAAAAGAAAAAAGAAAAAAGAAAAAAGAAAAGGAAAAAAAAGGTAAAAAGAGGGAAGCAGCAACAGAGCCTCTGCTCGAGGCTGCAGGAACCTGCAGAAACACATCCCTGACACTGCATCCATCACTGAAGAGATGCTGGATAACAGGAGAGGGAGGAAACAACCTGATCAGACTCCACAGACTTTGACCGTGCTGTAGACTCGGAGTAAGACCAGCCTTCAGTGTCCCACAGGAGTCTGTGCTGCTGAAGGGGCTTCCATGAGCTGGCAGGGGACAATGGAGAGTGTACCCCTCAGCCTGGGAGCTGCAGTGCAGACGCGGCTCCAGCCAGGAACCTCTGCTGGAAGTGACACACGGGCTGGGCAGGGGTTTATCTCCTGTCCCTTGTGCTTCACAACACAGCCCTGGAACAAATTGCCTTCCTCACACATCCAGCAAGGCGAGGAGTGCCGAGATCAGGTGTGGGAAAGCAGTTTCACAGCATTATCACACGGAGCACGTCACCTTTGGAGAGCACTTTGTATGCAACTACATCACAGCCCATAAAACAAATCAGGGATTCCCATGGCCAAGAAGAAGTGTATCCCTAATCCAACATTTACCTCAATAAAGGGTAACAGTGACTCTACACACCTCCAAAGTCAATGTGTCATAAATCACTACCAGAGCTTTCCCTTTTCAAAGAGAAAGAATATTTTTTCTATGAATTATCTTCAGAGAAATGCCGACTTAATGGGTGAATCATAGTTATCTGCTAACTTCAAATAATCTCAGGCATGTCTGGGATCTTTGAATATCTACAGTAAGGTAAAACTTGACATCATATTCTGTACAGAGCCATCTAATATTGACAGAAGGCTTATGTTTGAGTAAAAAAGGCTTGAGTAAAAAAACCTTTGAGAAGGTTGGGTGAATTATCTGAAGTAAGATGTAATGCTCAGCCTCATTGCAGGTTTTGAAGCTCTCTGCATGCTGAGGACACACTTCCCCGCAGCCTCTTGCTCAGCTGAAGTAACTGGAAGGAACTTAAACCAATTACCAGAGGTGAGCTTGGATCTCTGCTCCAGGAATAACATCCTGCCACTAATACTGCTTGTACATCGCTCTTCACTTCCAGTGGCACTGGGGCAAGATGTGCTGGGCTCCCTCTTTGGATGAGAGGCTGGCAGAGCCACAGGGAAACGTGCACTTTTGTAATGCTGTGGGCTGGAGTTTAAAGTCTTCCCAAATAGCAGCAGTGGCCTTCTATTGCAGGCAGCTTAACAGAAAATTCTACAAAGCCTTCCCCTGCAGTCTTCAGCATGGGAAAATTCAGTCTATAAATGACTATGAAATACCCCCTGCTTCCTGCATGGCAGACTAATACAGACGTGTGGCTTGAAAGGAAAAATTGACAGCCAAGTTTGTCCCTGGTGTTACAAAACCTGTCACAGCACTGACAGAAACTGCCTGGCTCCCAGATTTTAGTTCAGCACATCCCCTACACCACCAAACCTGAGATATGCACACAAGAGGATGAAAACACCATGACAAACCATCCAACCTCTGCTTTGGAAAGAAAACACCATCATGACGAAACAGGTACTAAGGGTAACTTTCCTTCATACCTTCCAGAGCACAGCACTGAAAGGAAAAAGAAATAAACCTTTCAGCACTGCACAGCTCTAATTAGTGCCATTTGGAGCACGATAACAATTTATTCTAGGAAAAATTATAAAGCATTAAACCTGAATATCAGTCAGGCCAGTTTCAGCACTAAAACCTTGCCTTGGGCAGCCCTCTTAAGCAAGGAGAGGGAAAAGCTGCTCCTCCCCTGCTTTTTACAGAGAGTGAAAAGAAACAAGAAATAGGGGCTGGAGAAAAAGAACACATTTTCACATTGTTCAGGTATGCTGTAGATGAAAAGGGCTGTGCAGAATTGGTCTATGCCCCCAAATGTCTAAAGTCACAGGTAAGAACGAGCCATACAATGAGGCAGAAAATACACTAATAAAACTGGTCTTTCATACAAAAAGAAATACGCCACCTGAAATATTTCAGATTGAACCTGCAATTTCATAATGACAAAGAATAAAATCAAATGCAGCAAAAGAGCTTAAAAAAGGCAAGTCTGCTGAGGACCCACAGGCTGAAGGCAAAGACTGCCCAGAGAGACACCCCCAACAGGCAGTAAATGTCAAGTACAACCAAAATCCCCTGTGTTTGGGGGAGGAATTCTTGGGTACGGCTCCAGCCTCACGATTCAGCCTCCTTCTGGTGGAGGAAAAGGTGCATTTAGAGGACATTAGATTACACAAACCAGAATACATTTCTTGACTCGGTAGGTTCAGCACCTTGGCACAGGCACCTTGCACTGTCTCAGAGCATCCCAGCTCCCAAAGCCAAGGGCATGGGAGTTACTGCTTGGACATTTTTCCCTGTGTGGATGCCCAGTGTTTGCATAGTGAATGTCTCCTTCCCCCCTCTGGCACAGCAATGATCTCTGTCTTTGCCTTTTGCCATTTGAGTGTCTGTGTGTTGAACATTTCCCCCTTTGACACACAGCCATTTCCAGTGTAGTCACAGTAACACCAACAGAGGAAGACATACTCAAAATGCAGACATTTAACAGAATTTAACATGTGCTGTGCTGCATGGATCTGTTTAGTAATTTATGCTAACCACATAGCACAAGTGATGATCTCTTGCTTCATTCTGTTGCCAGGTTCTTTTAGAACACAATAGCCATACTTGTCCCTCTGTTTTCTTATGGGAGTATCCATCACAAGCAACAATTTCCTCAGGCATTTGTCAAGTTACGTGCCATGAAAGAAAATATTTCTATAAACTGCCATGATCATAACACCTGAGAACCTCAGAAAAAATTAATGAGCAGTCTCTTCAGGGTAGTCTTCATGTGCAGTCTTCATGTACAGCTAGAGATCTCACAGGAACCTTAAAGGTGCACTGAATTGACTGAACATTACCAGGTAAGGTTTAGACATCTAGCCCGAGACAATCATTCAATCTCCTGCAAGAGCTAATGAAAGGAATCTCCTTCTGGAGGTCACTTACATCCCAATACTCCTAACAGAGGCAGGATGCACTACCTGCTGAAGCTCGGTCAGACTTTCCCTCCTAGGATACTTCAGAAAACCTAAATGGAAGTTTAGGCTTCATGCCTTATTTCTGCACAGTTAGACTGCAATTCACTCCTGTTTCAGGATATCTGAGAGGATTTTCCGTGTCTGATGGACAGGATCACTTTTCCTTCTTCCAGGAAAGGGTTCAGTTGTGTGGAGGATACAGTAAAAAGAGGGACCCATCCCAATCCAGTTAATGAAACTTTCCATTAAAGCCCTTTTGGTGAAAAATTTTGGACAAGAAAGAAAATTGTAGACATGAAAGAAAATTGTAAGCTTCAGCAGGACTTGCAGCTTTAAAAAGTTCCCCTTTTCCTGTCGGAACCCAGGACAACCCTCTGGGTGCCCTGGGTGATCCGAGACCCTGGCAAGGGGTCCAGAAACAAGCCACGATAGTTCGATTAGAATAATGTTAATTTATCACTGGGTGTAGATGTAGAATTTAGGGGTTTAATGGAGGTTCAAGGAGGCAAGATGGAGGAATCTGGGCGTGTCCCTGTCCTTCTGCTTCTTCTTCTTGCCCTCCATCTTCTGCTGTGATGGTGGCACTTTTAGATTGGATTAGAGTAGAAATACACAGTTTAATAAAGGTGATGAGTATTGGGATAATATTGTAAACATAGAACATGTAGTACGTAGTATAAGAGATAGCGACCGCCCAGGAGGCGGGCAGACAGCCTTGGGCAGCGGTGTAGTGACACCTACGCCGGCTGAAGAGAAAATGTTTAGGTACACGATAGAATAAACAACTCTGATAAGAAACCGACGCATCCTGACTCCTTCTTCTGGCACCGGGCTTGGGAAGAAAAGAAACATCCGCAATCTCGGAAGGCTATCAAGCCCACAAGATCCGAGACTTTCCCTCTGGATAAAGGAGCGACTTGTCCAGTGAGCAAAGGTGCAGGTGTCAGCTTGCCCACCATCAGCTGTTCCTGGGGTGTCAGCAGCAGGCAGGATACTGAATGCTGGCATTCCAGCCATCAGATGTCAGCTGGGTGGGGAGACACCACATACACCCACTCATCCATGCTGCCCAACAATGGGAAGCACTGGAAATAGGGATGGAGCTCATGGAAAACCAGACAGCATGACACAAACCTGTTTTGGGTTACCCAGGTCCCATCAGACCCACCAGGCTGGGCACCAGGGCCAGTACAAAAGAACACAGAGCACAGGAAAGCTCCTGCATAGATATTTAAAAACAAGTTAGAACTTTTTCTGACATTTTCCACTTCAGCAGTAAAGCGTCATCTTCAGCTGCACTTTCCTGGTGAGTAAAGTGTACTATTAAAGAGTTTAGTAGTTATTTTCTTCCCACTAAACAGATTCCTCCTTGTCCCTCTTTTCTCCCTCAATTATTTTTGTTCATGATACTTCTTCAGTGTTGGAATACTCCACATTTGCATAATAAATTTTATTTCACTCCTTTTTCTAGAAAATTTCTTGCCCTTATTAAGCCCACACAACAATGAAACAATGACATGCCTCAGCCTTTCAAAAGGGAAAAATTTAACTCATTTTGTACCTAAAAACTTGTGTAAGCTTTGCTCAGTGTAAGGCAAACACAGTTGTTGAATGCCACAGAATCCCAGAATGGTTTGGTTGGAAGAGACCTTAAAGCCCATCCAGTGCCACCCCTGCCATGGGCAGGGACACCTTCCACTGTCCCCGGCTGCTCCAAGCCCCAAAGTCCAGCCTGGCCTTGGATACTGCCAGGGCCTGCCTACCCTCCCAGGGAACAATTCCTGCCCAAGATCCCATCCAGCCCTGCCCTCTGGCACTGGGAAGACATTATGCTTTCCTAAATTATAGGCTGAGTTACTACCATGCCATGTAACTACAAAAAGTATTGTTTGGACAACATTTTTGGAGTAAGGTGTTCCTCTATTTATTTGTCCAGCTAAAGGCAATGTAGAGGATTTGAATCATGTCCTAGTAGTAACTATTCTGAGTAAGAAAATGTTTCCTCCCAATCATATTGCTTGCACATTCCTTCCCATTGTCTTTTTCTTCTCCTCCAGGCTGCAGCCTGAATTGGCACAAGTTTCTGACCTGTTTTGAGTGGCTCTAGCCCATTTTGTCAGAACGTGATAGTTTTATGGTGGTGCCCGAGGAAAGCCCATCTCCTGCTCTCCAGAGCACCCGTCCTGAAAGTTTGGGCTTCATTCCTCCAACCTAACTCAGGTGCTGAAAAGGAACAGAGGAAGAGGGAGCAGACACAGGGTCATACTTCCCTGTGCACCCTAGGGGTGACCTGGAATGTGAGAGTTTCACTGCAGACAGGAACTAATTCCAGTCATGGACCGACAGGAATTCCAGTGGCTGTTCCAGATTTCTTCCTCTCCTATAGCAATGAGGAGCAGAAAATAAAAGAAAGGTGTCTGAAACACAGATGAGGAGGGTTATGCAGTGTCCAGTGACAACTCTAAAGGAAGGTTGTGTTCACACTTGCTGTGGTATGGAGCCAGGTAAAGTGTGACCCAAGTAATTTAATCTGGCTTTTGTAACAGTCAACAATAAATTGATTGGTAAATAGATGACGTTGTGTTAAATATATGCACCGGAAAATTAAACCCTTCATTTTCTAAAGTGCGTATATTTCTTAACTTTCTCAAATCTAAGTCTTCCATTTTTAATGGAAGGGCATTTTCAGTGTTCCCTCCTCCCTTGCAGATTGAATTTTTTATCAGCTAACGTGTATTTGAGTGGAATTGGTGTGCTGCTCATGAAAAAAATCTAACCTGAAATAGCTTTTCAGAGAGCTTAAGCAGTATCTTGGAATTGCTTGATTTGAATACACAGTTCACAAACCCTTAGATTGCCTTTTTAATATCACCCACTCACTGTGCACAAGCTACAAACATCTCCAGCCACTCTGGAATTTTCTTAAACCCCAAAGGCAAAGTGCATGCCTCTACAAAGAAACAATCCATGCCAGCATTCCAACTTTTATTCCATATACTTTGGAACACCAAGTTAAGAGGGGAAAAAAAAAATCAGGATTCAGAATACTCCTGTAAAAAGGTCAGGTCTGTGCTTTTGCCTGAGCTGTGCTGAAAGTTGAATTCTAGAGATGAATCCAGAGAAATGGCTCAGTCCCCATGACCAGTATTAACAGGAAATCTTCAGTGTATCAGAACATTTCAGTTGCTTTAACAGAACTCTTGGAATGAGCCAATATTTGAAGAATCTACACCAAAGCCGTATAGGGTTTTACATACCAAGGACGTGTTAAAGACAGCCTGAAATTATTTGGGAACTAAAATGTTCCATGGCCTTTACTGTGAGCTGGGATTAAAGCATTAACCTTGTTCTGGAGTGGCTGCTGGGATATGAGTCACTTTTACATTTGCTGCTCTGATAGATTCCCCAGTGATGTCTGCACCACACCTACATCACACCCCACACAGACGGTAAGCAATTTATTCTCTGGAGCTGGCTGTCACTGCTGCAATCACAACAGGATAGAGATCCATTTCCTAAGTGGAAGCAGCAAGAGAAGGAATGCAATAATGTAAATTGATAATGTAAATTTGGAGGGTGACTTTGGAATACTGGTGGCTTTGCAAACCTAGCAAATAGAAAATAAAAATCCCTAGAAAACACACAAACCTAATAAATACTATATGAACAGTATTTACCAAAACCAGGACCTCACACATGCTGGGTTTTGTCTCTGTTTTCTTATTTAAATCTGTAGGAAACAACTGAGTCAAACTGTCTACAGTACTCAAAGCACCTTGGTATAAAAAAACGAAGATAAAGCAATAAATAAAGAGCAGGACCTTCTGTGCAAAGTTTGTGCACACTTCTCACTGGAGAAGGATGAAATACTGACAGCTGTTAAACCCAGAACTCTAAATGCAGCACTGGCCCCAGAACCTCCACAGCTCTGCTGGCCAGAAACTGGGAAGAAGCACTGGGGAGGGATCACATCATACTGATCCTACCTCTTACACTGTTTATTTAAGGCTCTTCTGAGGATACAGACCTACAGTTAAAGCAAATACCCCCAGCCCTACACAGCCTGGAACAAAGGAAAACTCCATCAGCTCTTGTCTCCTCCCTTCTGTGTATTTTACATTCACTTTAAAATTACAAAGGAAAAAATGTCCAAGAGTAGGTGATGCGAATTAGATCCCATCATGTTACAAGTTAACAAGTCTAATTCTTTTTCGGGTCAATTCTGGGACATATTTTAGAGCAGGATGCTGGTTACACCAAGGTCCTGGGTTCAATCCCTGAAAGGGCCATTCACTTAAGAGCTGGACTCAATGATCCTTGTGGGTACTTCTAACTCAGAATATTCTGTGATTCCATCACATGCAACTTTTCCAGCTGTATTTTGTCTGGGACATTTTAATTAAGCTAATCAGAATACATGGCATACCCTAAATAATAAGAAAACTTAGTTCTATACAGCAGCCACAACTTTTCCAAGCGTTTGCAAGCTCTTTCCACAGGCTCTTTTTGATGATGGCACAGTGCATGAGGAAACTGAATATTCCTCTGTGTCCTGTCTGATGAGCAGGTTTCCTCCACAGATAATGGCTGTGAAAACTGTGTGGCTTTGGGGGGATTTTAAAGAGCCAAGACAAACTGTGTCCTTTCACAAGCCCCAGCAGCACTCCATCCTGCAGTGTGAGTAGGCCAACAGTGAATCACCTGCAGGAGGACAAGACAAACCACTAAAGCACCCGTTCCAAGTAGCTGAACTATAGAACAATTTCTACTCATTAATTTGGTTATTTCTGGAAGAAATTAACCAGATAAGCAGCAGGTGCATATGCTAATAGAATGACTTCATGATTTAATTAAGCCATATTTCCCTACAGAGTAATTACATATGTTGTTTACTCAACTCTTTTAAAGGCCATTAAAAAAACCTGCAATCACATTTGTTCCTGGCTAAAAATAAAAGATCTCAAGAATTTCAAACACACAAAAAAAGTGGTGAACACGCTTAGTAGATCCTGCACACGCCCAATGAACACTTGCTATGCACAGTCCCATATAGGAGCTTCTCTAACAGATGGTGTTATCTGAACTCCTATCAAAACCTGTCTGCTCTGATCCCACCCAGTGCAATGTGTGAGGAGATATTTTACATCGGCTGCCTCAGCTGTAAGAAAGCTAGGAGTTTAGAGGTTTAGATTAGATATTAGGAAAAATCTCTTCATGGAAATGGTTGTAAAGCAATGGAACTGGATGCCCAGGGCAGTGGTGGGAGTGTTCAACTATCCCTGGAATTGTTCAAAAAACAAGTGGGTGAGGCACCTGAGGACGTGGTTTAGTGGTGAACAGGGTGGTGCTGGGTTGGTGTTTGGAGTGGAATGTACTAAACATCTTTTCCAGCCTTAACATTTCTGTGATTCTGGTCTAACCCAGCACATAATATTGCAAAACAACATCTGAAATAGAAACTATAGAGCCTGAAAAAGAAGATAAACTTAATGAGGTGAGAATTTTCTGAGCTTAAGACACAAATACAGAGTTTTCTTCAAAGGACAAGAGTGGTCTCATCCCAGATGAATCCTGCTGCTGCACAATTGGTCCTGCTTCTGGCCTGGATTCCCCACAGCTACAGCTGCTGTTCCCACTATTCAGTGACAGGTACATCCATTATTCTGGAATAGTGATGCTGTGGCACAGGTTCCCCAGAGAAGCTGTGGGTGCCCTTGGATCCCTGGAAGTATCCAAGGCCAGGTTGAACATCCTGAGCTAGTGGAAGGTGTCCCTGCCCATGGCAGGGGTGGGATGGGCTTTAAGGTCCCTCCCAACCCAAACTATTCTGTGATCTTCTCATTTTCTGCTATGAAAAAAAAACATTACAGTGTGGGCAATACTAAGATTACAGCATTGAACATGATAATGCAGCCAAAAGCCACTTGCTGTTTCTTTGGGTATATTCACAGATTTATCTCTGTGCTTTGCCAATTCACTGCATTGGAAGACAGAGAATTTCAGGGTGAACAAGTCAATTCACAGGCAGTGGAAGCCCTCAGACTGGCAGGAAATTTAGCCAAATATAACACTGACATTGAGAAACAGACACAGAAGCAAACAGCCAAATTCAAGCCCACTGCATGTGAATTCAAGCCCGCTAAGGTCTCTCCTCCAAACTGTGCCCAGACAACGCTTCTGAGCTTCCTCCAAAGGTGTCTTGGGTTACAAAGCAAGATGTAACCAGCAGTATGAGTATGTGTTCTATTGCCATCTGTTAAAACTAGCTGGGGCAGTGTTCTTTATCTCTCCCACCACCCAGCCTCCCTCCAGGGGATATCTGCTGTTCATGGGCCATCCAGGCTCACTGCAGGGCTGATAGAATTACATCATCCCTGTGGGAGATGCTCCACCCAGGGGGAGGAGCCCAGCATTCCTACCTGGATAAAACCTGAGAGTCAGAACACCAGCACAGCCTGTTTGCACTGCATTCCCAGAGGAAGGACAGACCCATCTCACCACCACTAGACCTTCAGAGGAAAACTGCACCCTTCTACAGCATCATTGCTCCAACAGAACCACATCTGTCACTGCAGGAGGACTGGACTGGATTGGACTGCTCCCAACCCCCTGACCAACAGGGTGTCAGGTTGTGTTCTGACTCTGTCAGTGTTTTCTTTTTTGGTTTGTTTGGGTTTTTGTACTACTACATTTTTATTTTAATTTTCCTAGTAAAGAACTGTTATTTCTATTCCCATATCTTTGCCTGAGAGAGCCCCTTAATTTCAAAATTATAATAATTTGGAGGGAGGGGCTTTACATTTTCCATTCCAAGGCAAGTTCTTGCCTTCCTTAGCAGACACCTGTCTTTCCAAACCAGGACAAAAGGGCTCAATTCCCTCTCTGCAGGAGACACTTTCCAAATTCCACCCGTGAAAAAAGAAACTTCTTTCGTTCTTAAGGAGAATAACGCACACCAAGTGATGTTTAACAGAAGAAATTTTAGGCAGTTTTTTGTAATCTTTATTTGTGCAAAATTTTACAAATCCAGATTCCATCGCATCTGTCTTAAATATGACTCCACTGGAGAGACATATTTCCCAAAAAATAAAGATGGGAAGACATTCTATATTGCAGAAGAGGTGTGTCAAATGTGTGTCACATAGCTATTAAATTGAAAAATGGAACTTGCAGCAAAATCTGAGGGTGTTTTCAAAAGCTAAAAGCCACATTTTCTCTTGCTTCACTTTTGCAGACACAACTTTCTTAAAATATTTCAGTAAGGTGTTTATTTTTTTCAAGATGCTCTCTGTCCATTGTCCAGGTGAGATCTGGTTTTTTTCTGTCAGTGTAGCACTTCTGGAAAAGCTACTTCAGCAACTTTCTCAGAAATGAGGAGTTTGTATAAATCAGGGTTTGTAAAGAAGAGCTAGCAAGTGCAACTTACAGGCCAGATGCTGGTCTGCCTGCAATCTTAAGAATAAAAAATAAAGAATATATTCAAAGCACATGATTTGTCTTGAAATAGCCAGAAATCAGGGAAACAGAGCAGATAATAGTTTGGGGGTTTTTCCCCTTAAAGCAAAAATTTGATTTTAGAGGCACACATACAAATCTAACTTGCCCAATGGCTTTCCCAGTCCCTCAAACCAGCAAAATAGCCAATTTTTTAAAATCTCAAGAGAGAATAATTATTCTAGTGGCAGAAATTGGCACAATGGGTAATTTTGCTCGAATGAATCAGAACCACGAGGTAGTCTTTCTGTACCTACACAAATGTCAACGCATTTGAAGTATTTTCTTTATAGTTTTATTGCACACATTAATATTGTTTCTGGGTTACCTGCTCTGCATATTTAAATCTTAACCCCAAACACTCAAAATGCAGGTGATGTTAATACCAAAGCTATTGAAACCACATGAACTCCTCAGGAGGGTGTCAGTCCAAAGAGTGTATAAATGAACTCCTGGCAGGAAAAATGCCATTCTGGAAAATACATTTTTTTAGAAAGATCTTACCAATCTCAAGATTGTATTCAAAACTATAGCTAAACAGAAAATCCACTGCCCAGGGAGAACAACCATAAGCAAATATCTGTGGTCCAAGTGTGAGAGAGATGCAAGAGGAGTTTTTGAGAAGAGAATTACTTCTACATTTATCAAATGTTTTTATCAGTAAACTTCAGGCAAAACTTCTGGAGCATTATCTCATGTTCCTCTTTTTGTCCCTTCTTTTTCTACTTAATACCAATATATTTTTACAGATAGTTCTTCTGTCAGTGCTCCTCAAAATTTCACTTTTGGACTCAAAAATGGCTCAATTCATAGAATTCTATTCTTATATTCCATGATCAACACTGACTGTCAGAAGGTGTGTTATATTCATCAAGAGGAATCCAGGCCCAGTTTACTCCCTCTGACCACACAGAAGTTCTCAGAAAACACACTCAGCAAGTAATGAATTTTGCCTACCATCAATTATTGTTCTGCATTAGCTCTACAGCCATCCTTGCACAGCCTCATTGTGCTCTGAGAGCAGATAAGTGGAAAACAAAGCAACAGAGACCTCCAATTCCAGCTGAAATGAGTGTATTCTCACCAGAAAAGGTATTTATATTGAACTGGAAAACATGCACGCTGGGATTCTGTGCTTTGGTTTGCCTCTTTCATATTTAGCCTTCAGTTCACATAGGGATTTAGCCAGATGACATCTGAGAACTTATATGACACTGACTTTGTTCTTCCTAAACTGAGGAAAAAAAATCTAAGAAAATTAAGGCTGCAAAAGCTGGATTTTGGACAAATTTTGAGAAGCTACAGAATTTTTTTCCTTCAAAAAACACTCTCAGATTCAAATAACTAAGACACTGAAGAATATGCTAGTAAAGGGAATCATAACCTTTATGATAGAAGAATTCCCAGCTTACAATGGTCTTAATATACAGATATGATAAGTATGGAATAAATGTAAACTGACTTCAGAACAACTGAAAAAAAGAAACACAACGCTGCAGAATGTCCCTGAATGTGCGCCTGAAGCTGCTCAGAAAATGCTTCTGTGTTACCTAATCTCCTCCCTTCATAAGATTAACAGTTCTGCTCCCAGAACTTATAAATCTGATAGAACTCACTGCGCATTTGCTGTGGGAAAACCACCAAATTCAATCTTTTTTTTCCCCTCCTTTCTCTCCTGGTATTAACTTGGAATACATTTCTGACAAATTTAGTAGCTAATTTTCCTCCTCTTATTTCTTACCAAGTCTTTTAAACATTACAAGCTGATGTATTATTACACATACTGGTGAAAATATTCACAATTTGAATGCTGTTCTTCTCATTAGAAAATTCACTCTACACAGATCAGGGGTTTATGATCCCCCAAGTCCAAATCTACAAAGGCATGTGATGCCACTAAGGAATGTAAGGGCTTGCTGAGGGTAGATTTTTCCTTCATGAGACACATTTCCTTCCTCCTGCCTTTTGGATGACCTGCCCTGCACTGGATATTTGTTTTTGCTGAGTAAAAAATGATTCCTTGAAGTACGTTGGGTTTGTCATACCGATCTACTGGATTTTTCTAGCAATCCTATTTTGAGAGTACTATCTGTGCTAAAATAACAGTCAGAATTTATTGAGGAAAGGAGGCTTGAAAAACCTTTCTAGCAGAGACAGATATATTCAAGCCAAAGACCTCTAGTATTACTCAGATTTTTGGAATCAGACAGATGCAATTTCATTTATTGAGTGCTTTCTTTGTGTTTTGCAGCAGGATGACATCAAGAACAAAATAAAACTGATTTATAAGGTAACGCACGTAGAAACAACATGCATTTAGAAATCTGATTTTATGATTTCGGCCCAGGTGAATTTCAATACGTCAAGACCCACCAGAAGGAGCTGATTGCTGTGGTACCTGGCAACATTTGATGATAAACATCCACCACAGGGACTATGTAACTTCTTTTGGCTGACTTTTACGTGCATGCCCAGATTTTAAAACCCAGAGCGAGGAAAAACTCATCTGAGAATGTTTTGTCCGTCATATGAGTTGAAAACAAATTATCTGAACAGGCCTCTGGAGTGTGGTCTAGGGAAACACGACTGGTGTCACCTTTGGCAGTGCTGCTGTGGGTCACTGCATTCAGAGCAGATCACTGCGAACAGTGAACAATGGAGCTGGACAAGCTCCTGTGGGCACAAAGAATGGCTTTCCAACAGAAAACCCCAAAAGCAAGTCCCCTCACAAATATTCTGGGGCCTGCATCAAGGAGGAGCTCAGAAAATGTGAGAGAGAGGGAACAAAAGCAGTTTTCATGCCCCTTTCCTGCAGCCCCCCTGAGGCTGCCAGGTCCTGAGCATCAGTGGCTGCTCAAGCTGGCTGCAGGCTCATGACAGAAACCTGGGGTGTCTCTGTGATCAGGACAGAAGAGGAGAAGGGCATTTTCCTCAACGGCTGCTCTGCTCTGGGCCTGCACTCCTCTCCTTACAGAAGGAGAGGCAAGGGGTTCCATATGGTCCCCTCCTGAAGGATGAACACATAGGGCACAACCCTCAACTCCCTGGCCATGCAAGAGCCAGAGAATCACAGAGTCACAGAGTCACAGAGTCGCAGAATCAGTCGCAGAATCACAGTCACGGAATCACGGAATGGTTTGGTTTGGAAGGGGCCTTAAAGACCACCTCATTCCTGCTGTGTGTAGGAACACCTTCCACTAGACCATGGTTCTTCCTAGTATGTCATTTAATCCCACCCTCTGGCAGTGGGAAGCCATTCCCCTTTGTCCTGTCACTCCATCCATGGTAGAGAGTCTCTCTCCACCTTCCTTGTAGCTCCTTCAGGGGCTGGAAGGTCTCAGTTAGGTCAGCCTCAAGCTTCTCTTCTCCAGGCTTGCAGACAACCCCAGACCAGAACAGAGATCAGACAATGTGATACCTCTGCTGCTGATTTTCAGGGAATGCAGGCTGCTGGGTCAGAGCAAGCACCTGACTGTTCCCAGGCTGCAGTAAAGTGGGATAAAGTCACCTGCAGAGTTAGGGAAGAGGGTTGGTTTGATCCAAGAGCTGCACGAGTAGCTTGCCAACACAATCTATGAGAGCATTAGAGAGAGGGAATCCAGGAGGAGGAAGACAGAATCAAAGCAGATCCCCAGAAGTAGCAGAGGAACAGCTGGGATATGATGTGAAGTTCCACCACAACTTGTGGAACTTTATTTGAAGCATTATCCGAGACGAGGATTCATCTCTCATCAACCAGTTCAAACCAGTCATCAGTTCTCATCTCTCATCTCTCATCAACCAGTTCAAACCAGTCATCCAGACTCTTGCTGAAATTGATGCAAAGAGATAAATACCACCAGCGGTGACTCAGCCCAGGACTTTCAGACAATTACCTGAGGACGATGGGAGCCATCCTCAGGAGGTGCCTGTTCTTTCATATCAATTATTGAATGAGGCCAGAGCACTTGCCGAGGCCAGAGCACTTGCCAAGGCCAGCTGGAGCACCTTGGGTTGGGGGAAACTGAACCAACAACTACAGAAAATAAAACAGAGGCTTGTTTAGTTCAGGAGTTGGTCCAAGATTTTCAGAGATGTAGGAGGTATTGACAAAAATATCCCAAATGGACATTTCTTCTCGCTGAAGTCACATACATATTTTATTTTTGTCTGCAGAAAAACAGAAGCAAGGATCAGAAGGGCTGGCCTGCTTCATTCTTCAAGAGATACAGAGAGTGAGAGTGAGGGGAGAGGAAACCTGGGTATGTGTGTGCACCAATACATGACCCCAGGGTGTCTTTGAAACATTTTCGTCAGGCCCTCCCTCCATATTCTGCTGCTTTTTTTCACAATCTGCACTTTCAATCTGATTTTTTTTTTCATTCAGTGAGTCATCAAAGATATAAGGAAAAATAAATAATACTGGGTTCAAGATTGGTTAACAAGCAATTCATGACACTTTTCTGTCATGGATATATGCAACTAACTACCAAATATTCATGCATTAGCATTTTTAAAGTGTCAGGTGTCTAGCAGGTTGAGGGAGATGATTCTGCCCTTTTTCTCTGCCCTGGTGAGATCTCACCTTGAGTGCTGCCTCCAGCTCTGGGGTCTCTGCACAAGACAGTCAAGGACTTATCTTATTACAGAGGAGATGCTCCAAGGGCTGGAGCCCTTCTGCTCTGGAGTGTCTGAAGAAACTGATAAAAAAGGAGGCAGAGGAGCTATGTACATGGGCAGAGAGTAACAGGACAAGGGTCAATGGTTTTTACCTGCCAGAGGGCAGGTTGAGATCAAATATCAGGAAAAAATTGTTCCCTGGGAGGGTGGGCAGGCCCTGGCACAGGGTGCCCAGAGCAGCTGGGGCTGCCCCTGCATCCCTGGCAGTGTCCAAGGCCAGGCTGGACTTTGGGGCTTGGAGCAGCCTGGGACAGTGGAAGGTGTCCCTGCCCATGGCAGGGGTGGCACTAGATGGGATTTATGACACAAACCAGTCTGGAATTCCATGTTTCTGTGATTCTATAATTAAGTTATAGTAGGAACTTTTAATTGGTGACAGAGTATCCTGGGGGAGAAGGATGAATCTGTCTCTCTGCAGTAACCACAAACACAAGAAGAGAATATGAATATAAAATTGTCATATCCATGGGCTTAACACAATTAAACAAATCAGTGCAATTTCATTTCTAAACCCAACTCTGTCCCACCTGTGCTTTCATTCACACACCTGTGCACACACACTTGCTCATTCTCTGCATAGGTCCTACAGCAGCCACAGCCCAAACACTTCAGTCACAGAATTGCCACTAAAAGCCAGAAGGGTGATCTTACCATGTGACTTCATCCACATCCCTGCCTGAAGGTCTTCTCCCTGCTCTCTGCCTTCTCCAACCAGGCCCCTCCTGCGGGTCACATCCCATTCTCATCAGTGTCCCTAATGCCAGGCCCTCCTGCTGCAATCCATCCAAAAGCTGTGTCCTGTCTGCAAACCACATGCAGAACATTTTATTCCCTCTCCTCTGCCTTGCTGCTTCACTCATTGTCTCCCCTCTCTCAGCATTCCTTCTGGGGGGAGAAAGAAGTGCCTTGCCAGAGAACTTCTTTCTCCTCATTAATAGAAGAACAGCATCAGATCTAGGGTACCTAATTAACATTTAAGAAGTAACATTAGTAGAAATTAGTATAGTATTGATTAGACTGTTTTGTCTATGTAATTGTTAAGTGTTAACAACATAAATGAAGGCCTGTGTAGTTTTTTGAGGTTGCTTCATTTTTTCATGCAGATTTTAGACAATTGTGTTTTGAATCTCCCTAGGTCTTCCTCAATTATTTACAATGGAGCTGACGCCACCTGAGAGATGGTCAGTTCTGGATTCAGGGAAAAGTGATCCCTTGTTACAAACTGTCCAAACACATCAGTGATATGTCAGACTTACCAAAAACCCAGCCAAGGCTTGTCTCAGAATTATGGGTACATCTGCACCTCTGTGTATTGGCCTTGATTAATTAACCCATGATTTCAGTTTTGAAGGTCAGCTTGAGCAGTGACTTTTTCTAAAGTGTACTCCAGAAATGCCACATGGAACCATTGCAAGCAACCTGCTTTGCTCTCTCACCTCATGCACATTTTGTGCCACAGGTAATCAGATGATTTCTGCCTCTGTCAGACAGCTGTGCCCTGAAATTCTAACCCTTACCTGAAAATTCAT
This sequence comes from Acrocephalus scirpaceus scirpaceus, assembly GCA_910950805.1. Classification (NCBI taxonomy): domain Eukaryota; kingdom Metazoa; phylum Chordata; class Aves; order Passeriformes; family Sylviidae; genus Acrocephalus; species Acrocephalus scirpaceus. The sequence continues at coordinate 31,707,698 of OU383781.1, forward strand.
CTCTCACACGTCTCTATGCAAAATACAACCAATGTAAAATGGTTTTGGGGATTTTTTGACCCTGTTACAAACATAAGGGATCAGGTATTGCACCCAGGAAACCAAGACAACAAAAATGGGAAAAAAGACTTTTTGCCCAAGAGAGGAAAGAAAAGCAAGGAAAAAGGCAAAATGATCATGTGTTAAAGATCTATTGAACCAGATACATCAGCAACACACAGAACTTAAAATATTGGTGTTGTCAAAATGAAGTCGAGACATTAAGTGTTTTGCTGGACAGGGAGCTAAATAAAACAGATGCATTATTTCATTTAAAAACAGATTTGTTCTCTAAGGCCTTCCTGTGAATGATTCTAGATCAGGAGTCCATAGAAGAAGCATTGATTTTGCTATCAATGAAAACCAAGTGGGGAAACATGCAGTGAGATGAAAGGGATCATCCAAATGATTCATGAGTTATGCAGTGATTTTGGTTATTTATAAACTGCTTCACAGGTTTTTTCTGGAATGATTTTGTTCCAAGTCCTTCCTGCAAACCACCCGACTGGTGTGAAAATCACGAAAAATAATTCCAGCCTAAATCACTGCTCAACTGGCAGCAGCCATGCCTGAGAACAGAAACCATTATTGTGTCCTCAACAAGCTTCCTCCCCTACATTAATATCCCTCTTTAATTTTCCACCCTGCTTCCACAGAGCAGACACTTCCCATTCCAGCAGATGAAGGCTGACAGTGCTCACCCTCTGAAAACCGCATTAAAAAAGCATTAAGTCTGCAACAAAGAACACTAAAAGCGGGGGAGAGCTCAGTTCCTGCAGAAATGGGCCACATGGGCTCCTGCACTTAGCCAGCAAAACAGATTTGGGGTGCTGGATTATGCTACAGTGCTGGAAAATGTGGCTAGGTGAGGATGGATTGAGGAGCCCAGAGGTTAAAGCATGGATCATTCATGTGTTTGCTACTATTAAGTGTCAGATGGATGAATGAAGCAGGATAATCTGGGATCTATTCGACATGAAAAATATAAACCTTGTCCTTGGGCATATCTAAATTATGTGTATGGTGGGACAATGCTTAGCCCTGTTATTTCACTGAGGATTAGGGGTTTTGGTTCTGATTTTCCCCTCTCCACTACTGCCCTGCCCACCCTTTATTAATTTCCTTAAGAGGAGTATATCTACAACAAAGTACACAGCTGCCAGCACAGGTTTTGGGAAAGCTGAGAGGAACTTTACTGCACATTGACTCTTCAGGTGCTGACTGACCTGTTTGAAAAACTGCATCGCTCTGGAAAACACAAAACCCAGCATCTTTCATCAAAATTCTGCCTTCCCTGGCCTGCTTGCTGAGGCAAGCAGCCTGTGGCTGTGTTTGCAGCAAACTTCTGAGAACAACTGATCAGTAACCTGGGCTCTAATGGTCCCAATCTGAATTTCTCCTGCTTTCAGGGTAATAGTTAGCAACGTTGGAAAAATATGTTTTGTAAATAAACCCTGCAAAGAAGATAGTCCTCCCTTCAGTCACTGAATTGGTTTTAATCTACTTTTTAATCTTAAGAAATCGCTAAAGACATCAGAAATGGATTGTAAAGGCTACTCATTTGTTCCTGCTGTGTGCAAGGATTGCTCAATTCCAAATGAAACCAATGGCCCGAAGCTGACTCACTGAAGGAGCAACAGATGGGCCACAAAGTACTGCTGGAACTCATCACCACTGACCTCAGAGGGCCTCCAGCAGGACACTGGAAAACCTCAGCTCAGGAAACAGGGAAAGAAAGATCCTTGCTTCTCAACACAGGAGCTCAGGAGGAGCAGGCACCAACCCAACCAGTGCCACAAAACCAAGTGGCCTCTCTGTATGTCTTAAGTTCCATTGCAAGATGTAACCAGCAGTGTGTGTTCTATTATCAGCTGTTAAAACCACATGGGGCAGTGCTCTTTATCTCTGCCACCACCCATCCTCCCTCCAGGGGATATCTGCTGTTCATGGGCCATCCAGGCTCACTGCAGGGCTGATACAATTACATCATCCCTGTGGGAGATGCTCCACCCAGGGGGAGGAGCCCAGCATTCCTACCTGGATAAAACCTGAGAGTCAGAACACCAGCACAGCCTGTTTGCACTGCATTCCCAGAGGAAGGCCGGACCCATCTCACCACCACTGGACCTTCAGAGGAAAACTGCACCCTCCTACAGAATCATTGCTCCAACAGCACCACATCTGTCACTGCAGGAGGACTGGATTGGACTGCTCCCAACCCCCTGACCAACAGGGTGTCAGGTTGTGTTCTGACTCTGTCAGTGTTTGTATTTTGTGCTATTGCATTTTTTATTTTAATTTTCCTAGTAAAGAACTGTTATTCCTATTCCCATATCTTTTCCTGAGAGTCCATTAATTTTGAAACTATAATTTGGAGGGAGGGGGCTTTACATTTTCCATTTCAAGGGAGGCTCCTGCCTTCCTTAGCAGGTATCTGTCTTTCCAAACCAAGACACTGTATCAAGATTCTACTGAAATAATCTTGACCCATCACTGCTTTTCATGTGCATAAAAAGATCTGCAATTGGCATTTTCCAACTGCCAATATTTTGTCCTAACTAAAGCTTTTAAAATACACTCTAACTTTAGAAAATAATAAACCAGTAACATTTTAAAAATATAGAGTATGCGGATTGATTTGTACTTGTCACATTAACTGATGGAAATTACAGACCCATGGTTTTCTAAGGGAAAATTATCACCCCTCTCTGAGTACATTTCATCCTTAGGCTGCAGAGTGGTTTGGGTAAGGGGGTAGGCTGGACTTCCCACAAAGAGAAGCTGCTGTCCATGGCTGGACACAGGATTGCTGTGAGCTGCCCCTCCTGCCTTGTCCTGCTAGAAAACAGCCCCTGGAGCCAGCACCCATCTGGCAGGTGCCCATCCTTGCCCCAGCATGGGTGCCTACCCCTGCTTCTCCCAGCCTCTGGATTTCCCACCAAGCTGGAGAAAGCTGGAGAGGAACTTTCCACAAGAGCAAGTAGTGACAAGATAAGTGGGAAAAGCCTGCAGGTGGGCAGATTTAAGTGAGATATTAGGGAGAAACTTCTCCCTGTGAGAGTGGGGAGGCCCTGGTAGAAGATGCCCAGAGCAGCTGTGGCTGTGCCTGGATCCCTGGAAATGTCCAAGGCCAGCTTGGATAGGGCTTGGAGCAGCCTGGGACAGTGGAAGGTGTCCCTGCCCATAGAAAGGGGTGCAAATGATGGGCTTTAATGTCCTTCCCAGAGCAAACTATTCTATGAGTCCAGGATTTCATTAGCTGGAATTCATTAGTGAACTGTTGTGGCTTCACTGAGGCTTCCCAACAGGCCAGTAACTCCAGTCACTTGTAAAACGCCAAGAGAAAAGCAACAGAATGACTCAGTGATCTGAAAAACTTGACCCGTAAGAGAAGACCGAAGGCTCTGTGATTTTTTTTTAAATTTAAAATTCTGTGAAGCCTCCATGACAACAATTTTCCATTATGGAAAATTGCTGTCAAGGAAGGGGACAAAATTGTTCACCACAAGACAGGACAAGAAGGGTTAAACTGCAGCAAGGAAGATTTTTGTTCAGATGTTAGCGAAATCCTTCTATCTGTCAAAGTGGCTCAGCAGAGAAATCAATTGCCAAGGGAGAGTGGAATCTCTGTCACAGGAGAGTTTGAAGAACAGGCAAGCTAATTAATTGTCAGGCTTGGCTGAGGTGTAATTGTTCCTGCTGGGGCAGGGGGCTGAACTACCTGACCTCCTCAGTCACCACCAGCTTTTCCTGCATTGATCAGAGCATCTCCAGAGTAACAGAACCAGCTACATCCCCCACAAATTATAGGAAGGTAGAACATGAGTAACCCAAACCAACCTAAAAGTTAATTACAGATGTATAAGGCACCTGATGCTATGTTGCTACTACCTTAATAAGTGTAGAATTAAATCCATAACATCCCCTCAGTAATAATATTTTGCTGCCAGCATTACTGTACTATGAATCATCCAGCCTCACATTGAAACACACGGCACGCACTGATTTTTTATTCCACACAACTGCTGTATTCAAACCTTTTGTACACGGTGCCTCGTGACCATATTTTGGTGGGAGCTCTGGCAGGACCCGAGTGTGGTACCTGCACATTGCCCAGGTGTGCACAGAGCACTGCAGCAAAGTGCAGAGGGGAAAAGAGCTGCTGGCAATGGGCATTTCTTGGTAACTCTCCTTCTGCCAAACACACGCAAAACCCATCCAGGAGTATCTCAGAGAGGGAAGCCCTGACCCAGGACTCCTGGAGAGCTCCAGCTTTGTTTCCCAGTGGCAGATTGAAGGGAATATTGTTGCAGGATTCTTCTTCCACTGTTGCACTCTTTTAGATAAACGACAAAATCAAATTCATGCAATTGAGACTAATTTGACACATTTTCCTTTCTCTACTGCCTCTGTAATTAGCATTATTGCCATGCTGCTACATTTCACTGTTCTTTTTTTCCTTACAGAAAACCCTTCAAATCTGTATTTTTTTCATTCCTCATAGCTAAATGGTTAAAAGGCAAAAAGAAATTAGCTTCTTTACTTCAGGAATCCCCATTCTCTTTTTTAATTGGAACTGCCAAGGGAAAACAATTAAATGACACTGCATTTAAAAAAACTGTTTAAATTAAAATATGCAAAACATGTCAATCTTTCTATGAGAACCTGGAAAATATTTCTGAGGATTCTCACAGAATTCTGTGGTTGATTCAGGGGCTAGAGGGGGTTATGTAAGTTTGACACAAAGCAGGGAAAGTGGATATTGCTGGAAGCATTGTCTAAACGCCATTTATAATTACAGAACATTCATTATAAGCAATAAAGTTGCAAGAGAGCAAGATGTATAACTGGAAATAATGGGATAAACTACAACACTATGCCATGACTCAGACCATAGTGTAGCACTTGAAGTGTTTTCACCAAATAAAAAGCACTTTATTGCTCTCTAGAAAGCTACATCCAAAAATGAAGGGAAACTCACTTCCTGGAGAGATTGTGGAGCCAGCTCTGCAGGAAAACCAGAGCACTTTGCCAAAACCACGAGTTACAGATCCAGTCAAACATTCGTAGCCTTTTCTACAAACCAACTATTCACTGCCATCCCCCCAGCACATCGGCAGCATGTGCTCTGTCCCCACGAATCTCCATCAGCTCATCCCAGGAAATGGCAGGGAAAAGGCAGCACAGAGCCAACCCAAACTGATTTGTGGGGGTTTTGCACACAGTGAAGTTACTCTGAATGTACTCAATTATGTTATTCCAGGTATCTTTTCTGAGGGAATTCAACTCCAACAGTGCTTCAGGCAATGGCAGCACTACTGTACTCAAAAAAAGGTTTAAGGAATTTATCCAGATTTTCATCTTGCCAGAGGGGCAGGGCTGGATGGGATATTGGGCAGGAATTGTTCCCTGGGAGGGTGGGCAGGCCCTGGCACAGGGTGCCCAGAGCAGCTGGGGCTGCCCCTGGATCCCTGGCAGTGTCCAAGGCCAGGCTGGACTTTGGGGCTTGGAGCAGCCTGGGACAGTGGAAGGTGTCCCTGCCATGGCAAGGATGGGATGAGACGACCGCTTAGGTCTTTTCAAACTAAACCACTCCATGATTCTGTGATTCTATAATTTTATATGCCTGAAATTCTATACGTCTTGTAGCACCAATTACTTTTTGGCAGTTGTGTTTTCATTTCTCACATTAGGTATCCTGCTGGTAGGAGCTGTTCTTCTTTATGTTTATAATTTCAACTTAATCCTTTAGTATTATACTCATAGTGCTGTTCGAAAATTCTGTTGTACTTTTTTTTTTCCCCAAGAAAAGTTTTTAATTAGAAAAAACAACTGGTTACAGGACAAATTAGTCAAACAAAGTAAAGCTTTGTTTTGTTTTGTTTTGTTTTTAAAATAAAATAAAGCGTAGAGCAATACATCAACTCATACACACTCTGAAGTATTTGAACTGGGTATTGCCACTTGTAGAAAAAAGACTATTATGTCAAGTTAAAGCCAAGCCTGGGAATTTAATACAGTAATAAGGAAAAGCTGGAATCAAACGTAGCTCTTTCCCAAATCTCCAGTCTTTACTGTGTGCACTGCTAACCAGTGGTGGCTCTTTGTGTGTTCTCTTTTCCCTTTGAGGCTCTAGGTCCCAACCATGATATCTGACATGCTCTGGGTGCTGCAGTCCTTTTTATTGCACCATTCTGCTCTATATTTTTAATTTGTTGACACTACCTCCTTTTTTTCCATGCATTACCACAGCAATTCCTCTGCAGGCTCCCAATCCCTCAGTGCAGCCCACCATGGAACAGACTGCAGTGCCCCGTTTGTCACTGAAATCCCCACAGCCTTTTCTTTATCCAAGAAAGCCTTTTGGTAAACATTTCAAAGAACAACAGATGAAGACATCTGGAACATGAGCTCCTCATGCTGTAAACAAGACATTTTTTATTTCAAAGCTTTTTTTTTTTTTTTTGGTGGATTAAATAAAGTACCTTCATAAGTTGTTTTTCTTCCTAATTACTTATTAGTCTATAGAATTTCATGTCAAAGTAGGTGCCAAAGAAGCAGTAACATTCAAATATGTGGCAGATATCTCTCATGCTCACACTGAGAGGCAAAAGAAATGCCCTTTAATTCATAATAATTTTGGAGCTCTGCAGGATTACAAACAAGGGAGATGAAAACCTATTTCTTGGGGAGCTGCAGGTTTCCATGAACATGACTGAAACAGCTCATGTGGTCCAGCACTACCACAAATGGGCTTGATAACAGGAAAAGGACTGGATGTGGCACTCAGTGCCATGGTTGAGGTGTTAGGGCTGGGTTGGACTCGATGATCTTTAAGGTCTCTTTCAACCTTGTGATTCTGTGAATTCTGTGAAAAATGAGCATTTACCAGTTCCTTGAGGAAGGGAAAAACACCCGGCCAGTTTCAAACTCCACAACAGCATTTCCTGGGTTGTTGTTGTCGTGTGCTTCTGTGGGAGACACTGTAGCATCACTGCTGGGCAGCACCACCACAGGGATTTATCTAAGGCCACGCTCTACCACCTCATGGGGCCTGTCCAAGGCCAGCCTCAGGGCGAGAAACCATCAAAACTCATACTCTTACTCTGTTTTTTAAGCTTCAGGTGTACTTCTCTAAGTGCTACAATGGCAAGTCACTGGAAAAAGAGAATTTCAGACAGAGAAACAGCATTTATTCTGGTCCTTCAGTGACCATGAGGATGGGTTCTGTGACCTGCATTAAGATCACTGCCTGCACTGGGGTGTTGTACAGAGCTGTCTGGACTTTATTTTCTTGGCTGCCTTAGACATGGCTGGGTTAAACATGACAGAGAAAAAGCCACCCTGGAAAGTCCATTGCAACAGCTTCCCTTAACCAGCAACTGCTGGAAGCACCAACAGGAAACTCATTCAGTCAAAATCACAGAGCAGCTTCTAAAGCTTGGGAAATGCAGGTTTTTAGTTTCCCTGGTTATACACAATATATGTGGGCCTGCTAATAAAAGCTTTCTAGACCATTAGAATGGTTTGTCTCCAAGTGCTATAGTTTTTGACCTTTTAAACAATTGCAACAATTTAGATCAACTGTCAATCCATTGCTTTTCTGCAAAGAGACGCCACTAAATTTACTAAAATTAAATTTCTTTTATTTAAAGTACATGGGAAAAACAAACAGAAATTATTTCTGACTCACTTTTAATAAGTGCTTTCTAGAATCCAACTTCTGACACAAATTAATTCAACTCTGAGAGTTAAATAAAAACAAATTAATTCAATTCTGAGAGCTTGAGCATCCTGAACTCACCATAGCCTCTTTATAAACCTAGAATTGAAATTATTTCTGACAGTAATTTTAATAATTAGGAAGAGAGCTGCATCACCATAATAAATTGCCAAATTACTGCACTGAAACCTGTGAGATGAAATGGAATGAGAAGAATCTCTTGTCCCATCAATCTTGTTTCTCTGAAGTCTACCCTTTTTTGTTCCAAAGCTGTCTTGCTGACAAGAGGGTTTTTTTTTTATTTATCTGGTTTTGTCACCAACTGATCTTTGTTGAATGAGGCCGGGCTGTGCTTCCCATCACCACCAGTCTGTGTCTCCTGCAGAAATTCCATTTTCCTGCTGAACACCCTCCTTAAACACAGCTTTGGGCAGCAGTGTTCCCAGCCACTCTAGCCAACACAAGCTCTTTGAGATCATCCCCTCAGAAAGATGCTTTTGTTATTCCCTGTGCTCCAGGTTACTGATCAGACCATCAGCTCCTCCTGGGTTTGTAATCTTTGAAGCTCTCTCTTGTACTTTTGGGGTCCCAAGAGCTGCCATGGGTATGCACCTTCTCCCATCCCCATTTAGCTCCATAAATGTTTCTTCCCCTTTTTGCTGTGACACCAGGGGCATGCACAGCCTGTTACTGGTCCTGTTAAGGGAGAAGATGAAGCCCAGTGCCTGGTTTGTGAATGCAGATTAAGAACTAAACAGAGCAATCCTTGACCAGTGCCTAAGAGTGACTCTCCCTGGGGGAAGAGGACAGCAGGAAGAGGCTGCAGGACTTTCACTGCCTCTGAGGGCTTACATCAACATGAAAAAAGCATTTTACAAAGGTTTCAGTGAAGAAAATACCAACAGATTTAATAAACACACCGCTGGACTTCAACTCAATGAAACAGCCTTTGCTTTCTGTGGCAGTTGCTGGAGTTGCAGGATGTTTCTTAAAAAACAGAGATTAGATTAATTGCATGAGATCAGCAGAGTTAGGAAAGAGTTTGCTGAAATATGTTATAAAGTTAGCACTTAAGATAACTTTTTGTCAGCTTCTGTTATAGAATCAAAACCAAAAAACGAGTTTTGATTCCATAAATCTGGTTTATGAAGTCCCTGCCTTCCCCACTCATTCCAGCTCTTAATCTGTAGTTCAGTGCACTCCAACTGTGCTGAGATAATTTATTACAGGCCTGTGTTATAAATCAGACAAAGAATAACTAAATTCAAGGGAGCAGATGCCATATCCTGCACAGACTGGTAGATGGATAAGTCTAAACTAAATGTGCTAGGGCAGCTATCTGAGAGTCAGTCAACACAAACCACTGTATCTTGCATTGTGTGACACTGTGAATCAGCCACACAATATAGAAACTGTGGGTATCAGACAAACCAGGAACATCCATGGCCCCCAAACCATGAATCATGCCAGCGGGATGAACAAAGAAAATAATGCAGGGATGGGTAGTAGGGTCTCACATTGCTCTGAGCCAACCATAAAGTTGAGAGAAAAAACAATCTGCAATTTATAAAACCAAATTGCCAGCCTTAGAGTATATTAACTGCGTAATGGCTTTCCCATACTAGGAACATCTCTGAAAATTTAATAAATCGACATTTAGTTGATTTATATAGATTAAATCATGGTGAGTATTAGCATGGCTCATGATAAACCGAATGGTTATGGCTGCAAATGGTTGTAAGACCCATTAAAACCATGTAACAGACATTCAGGGCAGAAAGATTTGCAGAATGTGCCTCGAACATCCCCACAATGGGTAAAAAAATGCTTTCCAAATCTCCTTTGGGAGACCAGAGAAGATAACAGGCATCCTCAGGTCCCAAAACCCTGACATAACAAAAGCTTTTCAGATGAAATTTCTAGATGGACCTAGGAAACAGACCATTCCCCAGGCTACAGGGAAAACCCCATGTGGTCCTTGTCAAAGAGATGTGAGAGAAACAAAACAGCAAGTGCAAGATCTGGTTCCTTTGTGGGGAACTGAGTATCAGCAAGACACAGGAGGATATTGGTCCAGATGCAGTTAAACCAAAAAAGCCTCGGAGTTCCTGCCCACTACTTTCTTTATCTGTGGATAGTCACTAATTGCACCCCATTTGCTATGGAATAACCATCTGTATCCTGTGAGTGGAGGAAAAGCTATCAAACCACAGCTTCAAATTCACATCAAAAAGATTTTTAAATAACATCGGGCTTTTTTAACATGTTTTTTTTTTTACCTTTGATCAAGCACAGGAAAATCACCCTCATTTCTACACATTTAGTGGGATGTCTTGCCTATATTTGGCAATTGAGTTGTTTTTTTCCCTCTTCCTCTAGTGTGGCATCTGCTTCGGCTCCATCATCCACTCCCACTGTAATTGAAGAAATAATTTTATTAATCACTAATTAAGTGTCACACATATTTGCTTTCAGATTTATTTCCCGAGCCACACTGGCTGTTCTCAGTTTTAAACTGAGAACACTTGGGATTTGTCTCAATTAGCCCAGCCCATAATCTGTCAAATCTTTTGATTCCCAACCTGTAGGGTGCCATAGCACAGGAACATGACACTGTTGAGGTTTATTTCACAAAGTTTCTCTCTCTGAATTAATGCTCTTCACATGACAGGATTCTCCCTGACCATCTCAGGTCTCACTGTGCCCAACCAAGATGAAAATCCACATTCAAGCATTTTCATTCAACTCTTATCACTGAAATTTAATGTCATTTCACAGAATTAGACACTGAGCCATTTCCACTCCCTTCACAAACAACCAGCAGACTCTGGGGTTTGAGAGCATAGATGAAACACCTTCATGACATCCATCCTGCCCCGCAGTGCTGTGGGTAGTTTTGGTTTTCCCTTTACAAACTGCACCTGTTCTGTAAGCTGGTTGCTCCTGGTCAGTCGACCTTGGCCATCAGCAGGAGATGGGGACAAAATTAACTTGTGGGTCACATTAAAAGCACGGAGAACATTCACTGATCTCTTACCAAGCACTCCCATGGGCAACAGTGACTTGGCTGGGGAAAATTGGTTTATTTCCAATGGGTACAGGCATCAATGATGATAAACAAATCACTTTACTTGCCCCCTGCCCATCTTCATGCCTCCCTCCCTGACTCCTCTCCCATCCCAGCAGTGCAGGGGTGAGGAATGGGGGTGATGGGCATCCCACAACAGCCCCACTCTTTAGTTCTTTCCTCCTTACCCCTTCCCCTTGTCCCACTGAGGTGTCCCCACACCACAGGGGAGTCTCTGATGGAAGTCCTGAGTCTCCCACTGCCCCCAGGCACAGGCAGCCCAAACAACACCTTTATTTTAAAAGACATTTTTACAAGTTTTGTGTTTATCCCACAGCTCTGGGAAGCATTTCAAGTCCAAGGTATAGAGGAGAGGTAAACAGGAGGGGTTTGATGTACTGAAGCACTCAGCCATTCCTGTGAGTCCTGCACAGGACCAGATCTGTGAGTGCTGCTCTGCTCCTCCCTAGACAAAGATGAGAGATGGAAACACCCCTGTTTATCTCAGAAAGTGCACTAATAGCACCAAAGCTATTTCTTGGCTGTCTGTGCCCCCTGAGGACAGCTATGGTCCCACAGATGCCTCTGTCACAGCAAATGCCACTACAGGAGTCCCTGGAGAAAGGCCAGGCTGCACTTGAAGAAACTGCAGTAACCACACCTCAGAGATACATTTTAAGAGCCTTTTTTACCTTTAACTAGAACTCTTTCATCAGCAAAACAGAATAGACCTTGGTGCTTTTTGTATCGCTTCACGTATTTCCTCATCAGTCATCCTACAGGTTCCTCCAAGCATGAGCGTGTTTGCCCTAAAAATCATTTTCATTTTCAGCCACCAGTGATTTGAGTGTTACTCACTGGAGTAGCCTTGTAGTTGCTCCAGGTGTTTGTTGTGCAGGATGACTCACAGAGGAGCTGATTGTCTGAAAGTGGACAATTGAATTACCCCTTTCAATGACCTGCAAACAAGACCACTTCTGTGAGGTGGTGCTAGTGAAGCCACTCCTGTCAGGAGGTGGAACTGGCTGATCTTTAAGGTCCTTTCCAACCCAAACCATCCTGTGATAAGGCACAGAAATCCCAAGGGCAAGCAGAGCCCATTGTGGTGGGGGAAAATCAGTGCCCTGGGCTGAGCTGGTTAGAGCCACTTCTGTTCCAGGGTAACTTCAATCCTCTTTGGGACATTTGCAGTTGAGGCAGGGTCTCTCCCTGCAAGGAAAGAGCACCTGGCAGCCAACCTTGACAGGGAAAAATACTGCCATAAATTTTGAAGGTATCTTCCCCTCACCCAAATATTACGTGTGTGCAGGCCTTTGTAAGGTTAGCTGCTGTCTATGTTCCAAAACACTTTTTAAAGTGGTGGCATTGGGTACTTGTTCCTTTCCAGTGAGACCACACACAGGACACTGATTTATAGTCAGCTGAACAGAAGACCAAGTTTAGCACTCATTTTTTACCCAACCTTCCACCTTCAGGAGTGGAGGCCCAGAAATACTGTGAGGGTAATCCAGGCACACCTGCTACAATACAACCCTGAACTGGCAAAAGCTTTGAAATGAATCAATCATCCTCCAAGTAAGATCCCCAAAATACCACCACAGCTTTGTTAACTCCAGTGCCAGGTTCCATTAGGCTACAAACTAAGACAATTGTATTCCTTCAAAAGCAGAGACAACTCAGAGAAACACTGAACAGCAGTGAAAGGAGTTTGCAGGGAAATCTCCCCTCAATACACTGTATCCTCACACCATGGGGTCTTTAATCGTCTTGAGCAACCTCAAGAGCCTTTCTGTGCTGGAACACACAGCCCTCAGCCACTCTGGGCCCATCAAAACAGATTTTCTACATTCTCTGAGGTCTGGCTTGCACGTCTGTTCCTGCTTTTCTCCAAAGTCTCCACTGCAGCAGTGCCATTGGCTTCCTTCTTGCACGGAGGGAAGTCCTTTACACTTCCCTGGAGCCTGGAAAACCTTGCAAGGAAGGATAATAAATGGTGCTGGGGAAGGCACACTCCTATCGCAGCCCATCCCCACTGGCAGTAGCCAGGACAGTGCTCTGCCACCAGGCAGCTGAGATCCTTTTCTGTTACCAAACCCCGTTAGAGACAGAGCCTCCTCTGGCAGGGCTCAGCCTGCACAAGCTGATAAATCCCCTACACTCCCCTCCCCACTGAAGCTCTGCAGGGGAATTCCACGGTGTCTTGGGTTACAATACAAGATGTAACCAGCAGTGTGTGTTCTATTACCAGCTGTTAAACCAGGTGGGGCAGTGTTCTTTATCTCTGCCACCACCAACCCTCCCTCCAGGGGATATCTGCTGTTCATGGGCCATCCAGGCTCACTGCAGGGCTGATACAATTACATCATCCCTGTGGGAGATGCTCCACCCAGGGTGAGGAGCCCAGCATTCCTACCTGGATAAAACCTGAGAGTCAGAACACCAGCACAGCCTGTTTGCACTGCATTCCCAGAGAAAGGCTGGACCCATCTCACCACCACTGGACCTTCAGAGGAAAACTGCACCCTTCTACAGGATCATTGCTCCAACAGAACCACATCTGTCACTGCAGGACTCCAGTGGACTGCTCCCAACACCCTGACCAACAGGGTGTCAGGTTGTGTTCTGACTCTGTCAGTGTTTTCTTCTTTGTTTGTTTGATTTTTTGTACTATTTTATTTTAATTTTCCTAGTAAATAACTGTTATTCCTATTCCCATATCTTTGCCTGAAATCTCCTTAATTTCAAAACTATAATAATTCAGAGGGAGCGGGTTTACATTCTCCATTCCAAGGGAAGCTCTGGCTTTCCCTGGCAGAAACCTTTCTTTCAAACCAGGACACATGACGACAGGGGAGTCATCAGCTCGTGCGGAGCAATGCTGAGGGGTGCTGTTGCTGTCCAGCTGAGCTTACAGAGAGCTTTACCTGGAAGGAAGGGGACAGGGAGATGGCAGGGAGTGCTCAGCCCAGGGTGTCAAACTGGTTCTGCATGCTGTCTGGGAGCAGGGCATTAGCTCCACTGGAAGGGAAATAAATCATGTAGTTTCAGACCCACGAATTCCTGGAAGAGGTTATAAGGGAGGTTCCAGAGTTCCCTTCCACAGAAGGAACAGATCAATAAAGTCAAACCCTTCTCTTTCATTTTGGCTTGCTGTATAGAGCAGCAGATCTTTTCTTGAGGTGCCTCTTTCTACAATTCTAAATGCATGTAAGTTTTATTTACATGTGTTACCAAGCTAACTGAATACCAGCTTCTAAAATGTGAATCTTATCGGCATTTGAATGTGTTTTCATCGAGCATTTTCATCTGTATTTTCATTTCTCAATTCAAGGGAAACAGTCTGCAATGTTATTTAAGAAAAGAGTTCAAGTAAAAAAGCTTCTGCTTGCTTCACTGAATTTTCTCCTCAGCAGTGTTTTCTCAAGGTTACAGTGTATGTAATAAATAAATAATTAACCATTCTAAGACAATTTTCTGCTTAAATGGCCATGCACTATATGTCACAGTCTTCTGTGTTTGCTGAGAGGTGAAATAGAAGTCTAGAGAATAAAAAAAATCTTAAAAGAACAGGATGACATAATCAGCACCATCCTATGGATCTTGTAGCCTCATGAAGTGTTTTACAGAAAAGAGTAGTGGAATCTCATTCTGGGATTCCTTTTTTTAAAGACTGATTCAACCAGGCAACATCACCAGTGTTGCTCTGCAGACATCAATGGAAACATATCTGCTCTGTTCCTAAAATGAAAGAAGTGATAATTCCAAGAACCTACAGCACCTTTTATTTGAAGTGAAATGTTAACTCTCCTATTAACTTCACAAAATCCCTTCAAAAGTTCATTCAAATTTAACAGGATTATAATATTCATTTCAGGGCTCATTAGGAAAATTCCACTAACAGTATTAGTGCTATTGACAGCTGATGTTCAGCTTAATATTTTGTTAACTCAGCTTAAATAAAATTAGGGTTTGTGGTCAGTTCTAGGAAAGTCTAGAATATTTCCTAAACAGATCCTTCAAGATGAATTTTATAAATACAAAAAGTCATTGGGACTAAAACCCACCAGAAAAAAAATAATAATAAGGCTGGGTTTAATCACCTTTAAATAGAGTTCACTTCCTCCAAAGGTCTCCAATAGAAAGAGTCAGGAAGAATTTCATTTAATGACCTATGATCCAGTATGTGTGAAATTATATAGAGCCCTTCCCATTTTTTCCATCCAATTTAATCTAAACATTCATTCCCTAGTTATTACATTTTTAGGTTATATAAACAAAGAAAGAAATCAAAGAGCAGAGTTCTTTGTCCCTAACAACAACAACAAAACCACCACAAAACCCTCAGAGTGCCATGATCTCCCAAATTATCACTAGTAAAGTTGCAAATAAAAATTTCCTTAATATGCTTTTCACAGTTGTTCTATATCTTTTGCATATTCAGTTTGCAGCCATTTCTTAATCTCACAAGCTATTATGATCTACTTTCCATTCTGTATCACCATGGATATCTTATGCTCATAAATGATCCTGCCACATCACTAACACCAAATGTTCCAATACAGTAAAATTACCTTGTCTTTAGTCTCTACCTTTTAATCAGCAAATGAGGTCAGCTTGACCTTCTGGGGTACCCAAAGCCCTTCTGTATTCACGTGTATCAAGCAACAAGTCTAAGTTTTTCCTTCTGAAAATCTAAAACTCCTCCATGGGATCACTGAGTGCATCCCTGTGTTCAGTGCAACACTCTAACAGGCTGCAGCTTTAGAGCTCGTTTTGTTTTCAGTGCCATTATTCCTCTATTAAATGAAAGATTGTTTGCTAAAGCAAATGAGACAATTCTGTTGGTGACATCTGAATTTTAGGTCTGTTTTGTCTTTCTGACTGCAGGGATGCAGTGTGGGATAATTTTGCTGCTTGAAGCACCGTGAAGCACTTCCCATCATCAAGCAACAAGTCTTGTCTAGGAAAATAAAAAAGGATATTTTGGAACATGCTGCGCATAATTATTTCACTGCCAGATATAAGGACCTCATGTTTCTCTAATTATTAATTTTCTTTTAGTTGTGGAGTGCTGGTATTTGTCAGCCACAAACAAATGGAGGTACAATTGAAATGGCACATCTGCTCTTAGTAAGCATAGCAAGAAAGACCAGCACTCATAAGGTCTTCTTTTTTTGTAAAACCAAGGTTAGGAAAAAAATTTGGCAAAATAGGAATTCTCAAGGGTTGAAGTCCTTTAAAACATCCCTCAGGAGGCTGTCCTGGAATCCCAGTGCCCCAAGGTAGAGAAATGGACACAAGGTTTACTAGGACATCCAGCCTTAATGGAGTCAACACCAGTAGGAAAACTTTGGTATTTTCACCATCTTTTGTTTAAAAGGCTCTTTTCTCACCCTACAATCACATCACTGATTAAGCAGATGAGGTCTGATCACATATCTTCACATCTTTGGTCCTGTTTGACAGAGCTCCTGGGATTCACTTACCTTTTTTAGATTTGGATATCATGAGTGATTCACAGTCATCATGTAATACAACTCCTTCGTTTGAATTCTGCTTCTACCCCTCCAACACTCATGATTCCACCTGAAATTGTTTTATTCCCTAAATTAACACCCTTGAATTGTGTACTACTGAACTACAGCCTATTCAAATTATTCCAGTCATGCCATTTCAACAATTTTCTCCTTAGAAAAGCACAGAAATACATGAAAGGAAATACAGAAAGGAAATCCCCAACTGCTCATTGCAGTCATTCATAACATTGACACAAGGTTCATCAGCCAGACATTAAATCTGTGCTGAGTTTTAGGATCTTTGAATCATGGAACGGTTGAAGGGTTGGAAGGGACCTCAAAGCCCATCCAGTGCCACCCCTGCCATGGGCAGGGACACCTTCCACTGTCCCAGGCTGCTCCAAGCCCCAAAGTCCAGCCTGGCCTTGGACACTGCCAGGGATGCAGGGGCAGCCCCAGCTGCTCTGGGCACCCTGTGCCAGGGTCTGCCCACCCTCCCAGGGAACAATTCCTTTTCAATATCCCATTTGATAGTGGGAAGCCATTCCCCCTCGTCCTGCCACTCCAGTTCCTAAGGAATCATCCTTCTCCAGCTTCCCTGTAGCCCCTTCAGGTCCTGGGAGGTGCTGTGAGGTCTCCACACAACCTACTCTTCTCCAGCTGAACTCTGTCTCAGGTTTTGAAGTCTCCTCCCCAGCAGGGCTTGGATGATGATTGAGGTGGCATTAAAATACAACTACAAATTCCTGATGGGCCAGAGATTGTTTCTATATTCATGCTTAGAAATGGCAAAACAACGTGAGATATTTGCAACTTGAAGGGAGTTTTTGGAAAAACGGTATCATCAATCCAAAATATATGCCTGAAATGGAAGATCCACCTCTGCCTTAATTACAGCATCATTACTTGGGTGCCACACTTGGCTGGGCTGTGCCACCAAGCCGTGTTTCAAGCCTTGGGAGCAGCAGACACAGGGTGAGTACAGAATGCTACGACTTTCATTTAGCATTCTGTACTTGAACAAAAATTAAAAGGTCATCTCTTCAGCTTCTCTGGGAAAAGACTAATCACTGTACAACTCGGGGCATCCTGGAACAAGTAGGTGCAGCCCAATGTTGACAAGTTCATTTATCTTTTGGCAAATTCTACCAATGAAAATGTACCAATAAAGGGGATTGTTCATTTAAAGAAAGGCTACATGTTTTGTTTCTCGGCCAGGATGAGTTTATTCATACCCAGTGACAACGAAGAATTTAAATGCCGAAGAATTTAAATGCCAAACAATTTAAATTTTCAATTTTAGCTGTGAGAAATAAAGTTACATCACTTTGGAATCTGAAAACAGCAATTCTTGTTTGGCCACTCGGTTTGGAGAGAAAGCAATGAACCCTTGACAGCTTCATGGCAAACCCCAAGTCCTACCAGGGTTAGGACTGACATCAAGGATAGACTCAGTCATAAAGCCAAATGGTTTTTTGATTTGAAATTCCTTGGTTAACTCCTGTCCACTCTTCTCTTGGGTTTGCTCTGGAGCATGAAGTGTCATTATCCCAGAGTCACGTAAAAAGAACATTTCTTGAAACTCCAGATAAAAGCATTTTCTTAGCAATTATAACAAAAATAGCATGATGGGTTCCCAACAAGATTCATGACTGGGATTTGTATCTGTTTAGCACTGATAAAGAAAAGAACTCACAAACAATGAATTAAAATTATACGAACTAACACTGTATGTTCCCAAGTCAGAGTAATTGCTTTTTAGCTGTAGACTGCCTGTAAAATATCTTAAGAAAAAATTCTTTAGTAATCCTTAAAACTCTTTAAAATGCCCCTTTTTGGCATTTGGCATTTTTCTTTTCTCATTTCTGATGCACACACGAGTTTGTTCCAAAAATGAATGCCTGTCACAAAGAACATAAATGCTAAGCAGGCTTGGAATGACTCAAAGAGCCTGTATTGCTGAAGAAAAAGAAATATCCGTTCCATTGGCAAGTTAGACTTTGTGAAGGAACTGGAATATCGAGCTGTCTGACTAACAGAAAGGAAGATGGATGACTTTTCCTGAATTAGATGCTTGAAACCTTACTTCTGCTCAAAAGGGAATATAATCAATTTGGGAAAGAGTTGCCTCCAACTCTGGGAACCCTTTATCATAAATAGTAGATTGCATTTGAACTTTACTTGAGTGTTTTAAAGGTATTATTAGAGCTTAACCTTCAAAATGAATAACAGTTTATTTGTGCAGTTACTCAGGGAAACAGGTTGAGATACCCACTTTAAATAATATTCTACCCTGTCCTTTACACTCCACCTTTTTTGTTTATTATTAGCTCAGTTTATTACTCATTTAATTTGTCCCTTTTTATGTCCAGAGGCAGCAGGGTGGCACCTGAAGGGCATGGAGTAAACATGAGCTCAGATCCCTCTCTGCAGATGAGGAGCTGCAGAGGGAGCATCAGGGAAGAACTTGTGGAGCTTCCAACCTTCCCCTGCTCATCCAGAGCCTCCAGGAAGGAACCCAGGTGCTCCAGGGAGTGTCCTTGGAGGTCACACCCTGGGAGAAGGGGCTCTGTCCTGGAATGGGATCCTTCCTTCCACCCCCCAGCTGGTGGCTCCTGAGGGCTCAGAACTTCCACTCCATAAATTCAGTTAAGGTTCTGGCACTAAGCCTTTTCAGAAGGAAATGCATCCCGGATATCAGACCCAAAGGGCAACCGCAGCCATGAGTCCAGAACACTCCGTAGCTATTTGTAATTTTTTTCATGTGTTTCAGCTGAAATTTTTCTGATTTTTTTTTCTGTACTTCAGATGTAACACTGGCCAGAAGGTGAGATGCAGGAATCACAGGTTGTTGCTCTTACTGAAGTTCTGGCAGAACTCACACTGCTCTACAAACATCCAATCTAAAAAATTACACATAATTTACAACCAGCATCCACCCACATATGGGGTTTTTCATACTGTTGATGGGGTTTTTTAATAGAATAAAAGTTATCTAATAATTTAATTGCCAAAAATCAAAATCCATCTGTATTTTGATGCCATTTAAATGTGTCTGTGAATAATCCAGCCCTGGATTTCACTCCTATAAGATCTACATCTCATTTGCTAACAACATTAAGTATAGGAAGTAAATCTGGATGCTCACTTCCTTTTTGAACTTGGCATGTGTGCATGTATTAGCTTCCAAAACCTGTGCCTTAGTTCTTTGTTTCAGAAACAGAGATCTAGATCTGAAATATCAGCTTTCTTACAGAGCAATAAATATTAAGTTAATAAAAATTACTATTTTTTAATATTTTCCCATTGTGCTTAAATATCTTCATGCTCAGTACAAGCCATATTTAAATTACTTTAAGCACTGTTATATTTAGTACCTATGGAAGTAGCATTGTTGTAAAATCAAAGGCAGGCAGAAGTCATGCAGGAAGAAAATGAAGAGCTAAGTTAAGACAGAGAAATTTCAAGGACTGTTTTTGTTCACTAAATGCTCTACAAATACTTCATTAAATATGCAGCAGAAAGCAATGAATTTCTGTAATTGTAAAATATGGTGTAATTTCTAAAGCTGCTGAAAGCAGAGCATTCTTTTTTATTTAAAATATAATCAATTCGCACTGAAACAATATATTAGTAAAAATCCATGGGTTTCATACTGTAGCCTTTCAAGCAGAGCTCTCCCTGGCCCCAGGATAACAGCATTTGGACATTTTGCTGATTTTTCACATCCACAAATTCCATCTTCAAGCTCTTAACTAGTTTTTGGAAAAAAAAAAAAAAAAGGAAAAATCAACACAGTGTGAGAAACACCAGACTAGAGGGAGTGGCATCATCCATTGAAAAGGGAATTTCTTGGGGATTTTTCCCCAACTTCACTGTAGGCTTTTCAATGGCCCTTGGGAATATTTCATGTGTCTCTCTTCCTTTGAGCATATTCTCCAAAGTTTCATTTCAGTGTGCAACCACCAAGTGAGAGCTGCTCAGGCAGCAATGCAGAAGGATGCAGCAGGGACTGCTTTCCCAATAGTTCCCTGAATGAACAGGTAGGCAAGGGGAGAATGGAAAACATCAGGAATGGCAGGAACAACTCTCCATGGCTTGCTCTCAGCTAGCCTGACATGCTGAAATGTCCTGCTCTGCAGGACACTGGGATCTCTGCACAGAATTGCCACAGGATCACCTCTCTCCATAGTTCTGAGTGTTTAAAATATTTTTAATTTTTTTAAAAGTATTTTGTAAAAATTGTTAAGCGGTAAAGATAGCTGGACACAATGAAAACCAGGAACATGAGGATAAAAATGGGTTACAGCATCCCTAGTTTGATAAGATTTTTCCTACACACTTACAAGGCTGGCTGGGCTAACCCAGTCTTCCTAGAGAACTCCCAGGGGAGGAATTGAAGGCCAGGAGAAAGAAAAGAGCACACACAGGACCAAAACCTCTTTCAAAATGAAAACATGCACAACAACCTGCAGACAGGGGTTCATTGTCAACAGATCCACACCAAAGTGGAGAGGACTCTGGCAGAGTTCTGCAGGATCCAGCCTGTGGCCAGCACTAATCCATACTTGAATGTTCATTCCTTGCACAACAGCTTTTAGCAAAGAGGCTGCAAGAAAGCAGAATTCTGAAGCTGTGTGGGCAGCTGTTCCTCCTGTCTTTACCTGAGGAATAGCCAGTCAAGGTGTAGGCTCTGGGAATTCCTGTGGGGCACAAAATGAGCAAGACTCAGCAGTGCCACACGGGAGAAGAAAATCCCAGAAAGTGCAGATGAGACCTGGAGCAGGAGCATTGGCTGCTGAACGCCTCCAGTCTGTTCTGGGACACTCACCATGGAGACCTCTGCACCGTCCTTGGAGAAAGAGATGAACCAAAGCACAGAAAACATGACAGATCAAAAATGTGGCAAGGAATGGGACTCTAAGCCCATAGAGCAGGAACACGATTTCCAATTATATGAGACGACACCATAAAGAAGATAGAAATAATCTGTTCTCTCTATTTATAGCTGACAAAACAGGAGACCATGGATTTAAATTAGGTTCAGGCTGGACTTCAGCATATGGTCCATGGGGAAAGCTGTAATGACAGGCTGGAGAAACAGCTGTCAAGACTATTTTAAGGACTTGTCTTCTTTGTCCTTCCCCACCCTACAGCTCTGAACTACAGGGAAAGGTTAAGCTATGATAAATGGTATCACTACCTCAGTGCTGCTAATGTGAATTTGAAGGGAGTGTCTGTGAAAAATGATGCTATCTGGTTGCAGTGCAGTACTCTGACATAGAATGTGTATGTCCCAACACCTGTTTTGGAAACAATAATGAAAACGATCTTTAAAGATAAGAAGTTAAAGAGTAAGAAACCAGGAGGCTGGAAAGTGGTAAGAATGTTCCCAATATGAAAAATAATTTTATTATTTAAGTATATGGATCCAGATGAACTATGTCTTAATTACATTCTCTATTCTGTTAGACAGACATGTTGATTTTTAAGACATTTTCTGATGCTATGCCATCTTTCTCCTTTTCCAAATCATGAGAGTGTCTTGAGAGGAGCTTTTACCTCACTGCTCAGGTAATAATTTTATGGAGATGTGTCCTTAAGAACAATGCTTTCCTTGGGGTGAAAATGAATCCTGCTGTGCTGCAGAGCAGGCTGGAGCATCTCCCCATTGTCAGGGAGTGCTGGGGCTGTCCTTAACACAACGTGTGCTGAACTCTGGCCTCGGGAGGGTCAGGGCCAGAACAAACCCACGGAAGAGAATCCTCTGAAAGTTTCAGAGGCAAAAAGACTTTCTCACACCTCTTTGAAAAGCAGCAGGGATAATCCAAGAGATAATTATTGAATACCCGCAGTCCATTCTCTCCAGATGACAGCCTGAAGCTGGGACCTGCAGAGCCCATTCACACCACGGCTCTCAGACATGAAGTCTGGCCCTTGATAAATCTCATTGGAATATTTCAAGGGAGAGTGGAACTGGAGGTGAACATTCATCATCACCCAGTTACAGTGTGGTAGTGGGGAAAAGCAAAAGGGGAAGATGGAACCAGACATCCCTGAAAGTCCTGCTGAGGCTGTATAACTGTGTGACGTTATTAGAAAAATGCCTAAAATGAGTTATGGAACTAATTAAGGAAATATAAAAGTATGGATAAAAAGTTCCTGGTTAAGTATAATTGATAGTACAAATCTAATCTGAAAGGTTAACAAGCTCTTGAAAATTGTTGAATCAAGTACAGACTGATGTTTTTCATATATATACAGCTAACAGATGGTATAGTCCTTTTTCTTATATTGCCAGCTACTAGATTTTCACTTCTAAGGCGAATAACTGAATTATACTAAAGATATGTATGGTTATTTTAAAAGATTTTTCAGTTTTCTAATATCTGTATGTACTGATCAATGCATAATATTTACTATTTTTAAAAATCTGAAAGACAATATTTAAATAAGATTCAGAATACTTCACTCCCCTTTCTAGAACAACTTTATTTTAAATCTTAATTAAAAGCTTGATTTGCTTTATGAAATAACATAACTTTAGATATGTAAATATCTTTTCAGACCAACTGAGAATTAGAAGAATAGGGAAACAAAGCAGCAGCAAAAAAACTACTCTTAATTCAATAATTCTAGTTGAAAAATGCCAGTGAAAAATTAAATTTAATATGCCAGATAATATATCAGATCCATCAATTCAGAAAGATGAGGAGAGAGGTGATTACCTCATTCCTAAACCCTGCAGTCTGTATCTGATAGCTACTTTATCTGGGTTCTGAAAATCCCTGAATTAAAGGCCATTACTTATTTTGGTATTTTTAAAACAAATCTTCATATAAGATTCAGAGTTCTGGCTCCTGTTGTGCTACTTCAACTACTGAATAAGAAATTCTACAAATCTCTTACATACCAACCCAAAATTTTAGAGAGCTCAGGATTCACAGATGAAGCATTACAATAGCAAGGTGCATTTCTCATTACAGTCAATGAGATTTCAGTATCTGAGGACAGCCAGGGAAGCCAGAGAGGGACTTTTCATCAGGAACTGCAATGATGGGATAAGGGGGAATGGTTTCCCAGTGCCAGAGAGCAGGGCTGGATGGGATCTTGGGCAGGAATTGTTCCCTGGGAGGGTGGGCAGGCCCTGGCACAGGGTGCCCAGAGCAGCTGTGGCTGCCCCTGGATCCCTGGCAGTGTCCAAGGCCAGGCTGGACTTTGGGGCTTGGAGCAGCCTGGGACAGTGGAAGGTGTCCCTGCAGAATTCAAAATGAAAGCACAGCTCATCCCTAGCAATAACCAAAGGCTCTGCTGGCATGGCCTGTGAAGAATCCAGGAGTGGCTGTTGGCAGGGCCATAAAAATGGATAGCCTGAGTTTGATGGCTCTTGAAATAATCTGACTGCTTCAGCTGGTATAGGGAACAAGGGATGGGAAACGCTCCTTTTGTGAGCTAAGAGTAAATAACTGACCTGGGCAAGTTCAGGTGTCCTGCAGTCTCAACTTAATGAATTCATTGGACTCTTGACTAGAGTGAAATAAATAAAACATTGCACTTTCTCACTTGTGGCTCAAGACTCAAAACAGTCACAAAACAATTGTTTTGTCACTTGAAGGAAACTAAAAGCCATCTAAAAGTTCATGGGGGTTAACAACTGACTATTATGAAAAAGCTGATACAACAATGGATTCTATTGTACTATTTCCCGCTGTTGTAGTACTTGTCAAAAGACTGGATTTATGCCAGCCTTTCTGTCCTTACACTCTTTGTCACAACAAAGAGGCATTGCAGTTTTACAACCCTGTATTTTCTCTCAAAGATAAGAGTAAACAATATTCCTTAGACGTTTTCAATGTTCTATAATTTTATGGAATAGTCCCTCTTATTCTTCCTTTTATATTCTCAAAACTGATGAAAAAGCAATGAAACGGCCAACAAAACAAAATACAGAATTGTGAAGAGGGTAAAGTAGTGAGCTTGGCTACTGTCTCTCATGGAGCAGGCAGGGCATAAAGACTTTGCATCATTTTTGATCATTTTTATCATAACTTTGTTGTGAAGTAGCACCACACCACACGGCAGGCTCACACAGAAGCTGCACATCATACCAAGCACCACCAGTTCCCAACCTAAATAGTAGATATGGAGAAAAGGAGCCTCAGGAGTGACCTTATCACTCTCTACAACTCCCTGAAAGGTGGCTGTAGTCAACTGGGGGTCGGTCTCTTTCTCCAGGCAGCAACTGACAAAACGACAGAACACAGTCTTAAGCTGCACCAAGGGAAATTTAGGTTGGATATTAGAGAAAAGTTTTTCATGGAAAGGTTGATAAAGTACTGGAATGGTTGGCCCAGGGAGGTGGTGGAGTCACCATCCCTGGATGTGTTCATAGAAAGGCTGGATGTGGCACTCAGTGCTATGGTTTAGTTGAGGTTAGTTAGTTAGGGCATGGGTTGCACTCAGTGATCCTGAAGGTCTCTTCCAACCTTGTGATTCTGTGAATTCTGCAAGTTAGAGCTGATTTCATGTCCTTTAGCAAATGCTTAGCAAGCCACAGGTTCCCTTGGCTCTCTCTGGGCAGACACATGCAAGTATGGCTCCAGATAAATCCCAAAGAAACTTCTCCCCTGCAGACACTCCTCCTCATGCACAGAAGATGAAAGAGCCAATACGTGACACATTTCTCACGCTGTTTAATACACCCCTGCAAGGGATGTGAGCCTGTGGTAATGGAGGCAGTGTAAGAAACCACTCTGCAGAGCATTGGTGGTGCCCTAAAACGAACTGAAGATGAAACACAGCAAAGTCTCAGTGGGGAAAGCAAGATCCAGCACAATTATCAATCCTTATGTGCCAAATCCTTGCACAAGCTCTCCAGCTGATCTTTGCAGGTCTTTTGGGCTCTCAGACTGGGAGCAGAGATCACAGGGAGACAGTCAGAGTGGCATGGACACAGTGCTGACAGAGAATGGGACAGAACAGATAACAGAACCACTGTCTGCAGCTTCATCCCCTGCACTGCAGTTGCAGCTCTGCCTGGTGCCTGCAGACAGGGAGGCAATGAGGAAAGCACCCTAGCTATCATCATCAGAGGCAATTACATCACTGGAGCTTTCCTGGTACTCAAAGTACTTCTTTAAGTCAGTCTTCATTTGAATTTTTTTCCCATAAATGTGAACGTTTTGGGTGTTCTGTGTTGGCTACACCTCCACAGACTTGAATTTAGTCCTACACTTTGAACACCTGAAGATGGAAAGCTGGGAAGGAGTGGAGAAGATGTGAACAAGGAGAGTCCCCTTCCAACACTGCCAAGTCCTGCTTTGTCTGGGTCCTTGTCTGGAAGCTGCCCTGGCCTCTGATCACCTTCACTCTCCTCAAACCTTGAGCAATCCCACTGGAACCTGGGGGATTGGATCCAGTTCTTATCCACATTCTGGGAGCAATTTCTTACAAAGTGGCAGACAGACATTCCTGTTGCTCTTCAGGTCCTTGAGAATCCCGTGTGTGCCCAAGATGTCGAGTTCCTGGTACTTGATGCTGAACCTGAAGTAAAGGAGAGCCTCAAAGGTGTTTTGCATAGTGGTCTGAATCTCCCAGCCTCATTGCTGCTCCTCTTTGGGAAGCCACAATGTCCTCCAGAGTGAAAATATTCTCCACAAGGATAAAGCTTTGGGCCTGGGCTAAGAGTAGAAGCTCTCCTGATATAGTATAACACATGGCCATGTAAATGTACCAATCTCTGAGGGTGTCCTGCACTTATCAGAATGGCTTGAAATAATTAGCTAGACTGCTCTTCAGGGGTTTTTTGTAAAGAAAAGGTTTTAATAAAATATAAACTAACAAAAAATACAGAAACAAAAGAAAAGCTGAGCACAGGTGTCAGGGAAGCCTCTGACATCTTGCTAAGACACCCTAAAAAAGTGCTTGAGCTCCTTTGTGCACCTTTATAAATACTTAATGATTTAGGAGGGATAACTTGGCTTGCTGTCAATAGAAGCAGCTACAGATGTTGAGAGACATTTCTAAAGCCCAACCAGTGCCCTTGTGCTGGCACTGGACTGACCACAGTGAGAGTATCACAGAAGAGTCCAGTCCATTTTCCCTTTAAGTTCAAAGGTAAACCAAAACTCTTTTCCTTATATAGAAACACCTGCTTGGGTGTGGGAGTGCATTACTACACTCTCCCTCAGGGACTCAATCCCACAAGGAATTTGAGCACATGCAGAACATTTAAGGGTAGAATATTAAACATTCTGCTGAATCATATCTGAAGTGGCATATCCTAACAACAAGCAAACTAAATCAGAGTGGACAGAAACACCTCTCATGTGAAATCCTGCTTTAGGATGTAGCTGTAAAAATCAACCCTTAGGAACAGCTGAAAAGTAGCTACAAGCTGTTACCAGAGGTTATTGTTACTTTTTTGAGGGTTTGATGCCTTTTCATTCCTTTGATGGTCTCACATTTTACTGGGCAATATGAAGAAACGTAGATAAAACTCCTTCACATAAATACACAGACTAATATTAAAAATAATTTATTATTTTAATGATAAAATTAGAAAATTTTGTGATTAAAAAGAATAATAAAATTAAAAATAAAAATAATAATAATAATAATTTTTTAAAGCTAATAAATATTGGCTTTTTGAATACTGTCCCATCAAGCTGTGTTTTTCTGAGGGTGAGGGCAGGTGCACACATATTCCTGGGTGAGATGCTGCCTGACAGGGCTCTCAGAAGGAAGGATCAGAGGATTTAACATGCAGCTCAAGGCAAAATACACCAGCTACAAAAGACCATGGAAGACAGCAAGTACTTCAAGAGTCAGAAACACCTCTTGACCAAGGAAAACTGAAGGGTAAACATGATCTTATGGACTGAAAAAGGACTCAGGTGATTTTCAGTAAAACTGTTAAAGTCCCTTGAGAGGGACAAACAGGATTCAAGCTATCACAGATCGACAGACAGTTCTGAGATGTTCCTGCAAAGAACCTTCCCAGATGTCCAGGAGGGGTAGAGGGCCCTGGCTAACAGGCTCTGCACAACAGCCAGTCTCTCATTGCTCTGGAACCCAAGCAGGCAGAGTGGAAAAGCAGGGCAATAATTTATAAATTATGTGAATTTTTAAAAAATTCCTTTTAAACAAAGAAAAAACTCACATAATGCAATAATGTGCAGAATATGAACACCAAAGGACTAGGAAAAAGAGAGAGAAAACATTAATAGGCACCAAAGTAAAAGAGGGATGGACAATGAGATTACTCTGGGGTCTAGATTTAATTTATTTTATGCATTGGAAAAGGCTGGAGAAATACATAATTTTTGTAAAGCAACACAGTGAGCTGCAAGAATGGAACAGAGAGCTAGAAACAGTGGCTAGGCTGTGAAAAGAGATAACAGGAAAATAATACCTATCATGATGGGGATGCAAGGACAGAGGAAAAGAGCAGAAATACAGGAGGTGGTGAGCTGTAACATTTCAGAATCCCAGAATCACTGAGGCTGGAAAAGCCCTCCAGGATCACCAAGTCCCAGCTGTGCCCCATGCCCACCTTGTCCCCAGAGCACTCAGTGCCACCTCCAGCCCTTCCTTGCACACCTCCAGCCATGGGCACTGCAAACCTCCCTGGGCAGCCCCTGCCAAGGCCTGAGCACCCTTTCCATGCAGAAATTCCTGCTGCTCTCCAACCTGAGCCTCCCCTGCCACAGCCTGAGGCCCTTTCCCCTTGGCCTGTCCCTGTGTCCCTGGCAGCAGAGCCCGACCCCCCCTGGCTGTCCCCTCCTGGCAGGGACTTGTGCAGAGCCACAAGGTCTCCCCTGAGCCTCCTTTGCTCCAGGCTGAGCCCCTTTCCCAGCTCCCTCAGCCTCTCCTGGGGCTCCAGCCCCTTCCCCAGCTCCCTGCCCTGCCCTGGCCCTTCTCTCTCATTACATAATTACCTGAAAAGTCACAAATGTGTGAACAGACAGAACTACGCTGGCACCAGGCTCTGGCACTGCAGGACAAGTCAGAACTTTCCTGGTTTATTCTGGAAATACAGGTCCGTGACAGCAGCAAGGTCTGGTTATTTCCCACGTTGGTGTTAGGGCCCCCCAGGTTTTGACACAACAAAATAGGCATTTCACAATATAGATACACCCACCAAAACATTATGGTCAGTACATATGCACAGTGAAATATATATTAAGCCAATAATCATAAATTAAATATTTTATTATTAATATTATCACCAAACATGGAGAATAGCTAATAGGGCCATGAGGCGGTTCCACTTTCAACTTAAAAAATAAATAAAACCAGACTATAAACAAAGATTTTCAATTAAAACAAACAAACAAACAAAACTGAAAACAACAGCAAAACAACCCCCAACAAACAACCCCAAAACAACAAAACCTCTGAAAAATTAGGAGCACTAATACCCAAAACAAACTTAAAACCTCAGGATATAAATGAACTCAGAAATACAAAATCCTCTAAAACCTTTCTATAAAGAAGCGGAAAAAACTTCTTCAGGAGGCTTCTAGCCCTAAGTGGGTGATAATCAGCCCTAAAGACATAATAGCTACACTCTAGAGGGAAAATAAGCAGCATGAGAAAGCTACATTTTAGAGATAAAACTGTAAGAATAATTTGAGAATGACCCTAAATCAAATGTTTTCTACATAATGACAAATGCCTTCAGTCCTATAAATAGAATATAAAAAGGGATAAGGCATTAGGATGCTATAGGAATGGATTTAACTATTTTTTAAATTTATTTCTGAATTAACATTTTCCTTTGGTTTTCAATAGGGGGAAAAGCGAATAGTCCAAGGCAAAACTGCACTGTCTAATGGGAACAAAGTATGGAAAAGGAGGCTGCCACTGTCAAAAAAACCCCACAGATCAAAGGATTTAATGTGCTTACACTGCAAGGACCTGAGAGTCCATCCTGGAACACATGAAAGCATCGAGGGATGAAGTGCAAGTGAAATAGGAAAGGCCTCTCTCAAATGGAGGTGAGGCACTGCCTGACCAAAGAGGAGCTGAAATCATACTCAGACTTCAGACACAGAGCAAAAGGAGACCCAAAATAACAGCAGCTCCATTAGTTTTATCTCAATGACACTCCAGGCTCTTGAACACGTCCTGTGGGAAAAGCACAGTGGAAACCCCAGAGTCAATGGAGCAGGGAGAGAGGGCTGGCCTGGGATGGCAAAAAACCTGGCACATCCCACCAGTGCAGGCTTCAAGGAGCAAAATTTGACCCCTTGTGCTGGCTTTGCATGGCCTGGTTTGGGACCAGGAGGCTCACAGGGGTGGCTTCTGTGGGAAGCTGCCAGAAGCTTTTTCCATGCCTGGCAGAGCCCATCCCTGGAGCTCCAAAGGTGGATGTGTGGCTGGCCAGGGCTGGGCTGGTTAGAAATGGTGGCATTGCCTTCTGGGATAACAGGTTGAAGAAAAAACGGGGAAAAAAATTGTTGCACAGATGTAATTGCAGACAGAGAAGAGTGAGGTGGGAACAGGGGAGAGGAGCAGCTCTGCAGACACCCAGGACAGGGCAGGAGGGGCTCCAGACACCACAGCCAACATTCCTCTGCAGGCTGTGGTGAGACCATGGTGAGGCAGCTGTGCCCCTGCAGCCCCTGGGGATCCAGAGGGATGCAGAGATCTGTCCACAGCCTGTGGGGATCCAGAGGGATGCAGAGATCCACCCACAGCCCCTGGGGGTCCAAAGGAATGCAGAGATCCACCCACAGCCCCTTGAGATCCATAGGGACTCAGAGATCCACCCACAGCTCCTGAAGGTCCATGGGGACTCAGAGATCCCCCCACAGCCCCTGGAGGAGCCCCAGCTGGAGCAGGGAGATGCCTGAGGAGAGGCTGTGACCCCATGGGAGACCATGGGCAGAGGGGCCCTGCTGGAGCAGCCTGTCCTTGAAGGACTGACCCCATGGCAGGGTGACCCATGCTGCAGCAGTTGGAGGAGGGCTGCTGCTGCCCATGGGATGGATGAATTATGCTGGAGAAGATCCTGGAGAGCTCTCCTGTGGGAGTGACCCCAGGGTGCAGCAGGGGAAGGACTCCTGTCCCTGAGCAGTGGGAGAAGCCACAGGAGATGAACTGACCAGAACCGGCATTCCCATCTTCCTGCACCACTGTGGGAGGAGGTAGCACTGGGAAGGACAGAGGGGTGGGGGAAGGAGTTTTCAAGGGTTTATTTTACTTCTCATTATCCTGCTCTGATTTTGTAAGCAGTAAATTCAATGAATATCTCTAATTCCAGCCTGATTTGGCCATGTTGATATTTGAAGGGCAATCTCTCTGTCTTTACCTCAGCCCATGAACCTTCCTTATATTTCCTCTCCCATGCCCAGCTGTGGTGGGGAGTGAGAGAGAGGCTTTGCTGAGTGCCTGGCATCACCCCACTACACCCAGCACCATGGACAGAAGGGAAACCTGCGAAATACCTAAGGTATTGGCCAAGAGGAAAGAGGGAGAAAGTGAGAGAATGGTGTAAAATGTGAAGTCAGGCATTTAGTGCCTAATTCCAGGAACTGGTGTGAAATGCCAGGAGGTGGCACCTGGAAATGACACAGCTGCAAAGCTGCACCCCAGATTTCAGTGAGGAGAGAACCAGAGCAGGCAGGAGGGTGATTAGAGGCTCTCCCCTAAGAAGAGATAAAAACAGGCTGAAAGAATTTCTTGTTTAGCCCAGCAAAAATGCAGCTGTGTTCAATGTACACAGAGGGAAGGTGAAAGAAGTCCAGGCACAGTGCTGGCAAAGGACAGATGGGAAAACTGATAGGAGAGAAGCCTTGTAGGGACAGGTGAAGCCCTCCAGCCCTGTTCTTTCTGTTCACAAACACTTCACAGCAATAATTCAGTCCTAAATGCCTCTCCTGATGTTGAGCACACTGAAATGTGTGTTGCTGTGTGTCAGTTTGGTAAGCAGAGCACACAAAACTGCAATAATACATTTTGACAAACTTGGGGGGGGGGGTGTGAAGGTTGTGTATTTTATCTCTGTATAATCAGAGGGAGGAAAAAAACCGTCTCAGTGGATAATCTCAATAAGAGTCACAGGAGCACAGGATTATTCAGCTCAGAAAGGACTTCAGAAGGTTTCAACTCCAGCCTCCTACTCGTGGCAGGGTCAGCTGCATGAGGTTCAGTTCACACTACCTTTCTTAGCAACCTGTTCCACTGATTAAAGGTTTGATTGGGATAAAGCTTTTTCTTACATCCAGATGGAAAAAACCCAATGCCCTCCCAGACCCTACAAAATACAATCAAACTATGCAAGCGAACTTAGCAGAAAAAGACTGTAAGTAATAATTTAAGGACTGTCTCAGCTCAGACTTCTCTCTTTTATGAACTATTGATTTCAACGCAGAATAGTCTTAAACCTGCTGAGTAGAAGAGTTCAGGTAAAACATATTTACTGCACTGGGCAGGCTCCTGCCATTATTGAATCTCTGACACCTGTTTGGGAACCAGTCAAACCCAAATCCTTTCCTTCAATCCTCGTGCACACACTCTGTCCCACTTTCCCTCCAGAAGCCTCAAGGACAGTCCCTGTTTGGAGATGCTCAAGAGTCTGAAAGCAGTGGAGAATGAGGTATGGGTGCAGGGAAGGAGAGCAGGAGCAGGGTGGGAGCTAATGCAGCTGGCTGCAGGCAGTGTGACAGAAATGGGTCTGGAAGATGGACATCAGTGTGCACAGACCTTGCAGGGACCTTCCTGGAGGTCACACCCTGCTCAAGAGCCGGCAGAGCACTGCAGAGGATGAGCTGGCATTACCTTCCTCTCTTGGGCTTCTGAAACACCAGTTTAATCTGATCCACAAAAAGATACTATAAAATAAATTACGGATTTGTGCAAACAGAGGACATCAAAGATTTTTCTGATTTTGGAAATGTTTATTGGAAAAGAAACCATCCAGTGCCTGCTTTGTACAGGCTGTAGGGCTCAGCACAGCAGGCAATGGGTGTGGGTGCGTGTGAGGGCGCAGCAGCTCATTAAAATGTTCAGGAGCGAGTAAACAGGATTATACCTCCAAGAGAAAAAATACTCTGTCAGTATCAACTCAGTATTTGTTGCTAGTTCAAATATCTTTCTCAATTTTCATGAACAAACCACACACAAAAAGTTGTAAGACATCCTTGTAATCTTTCCAAATTTTAGTCTTTCAAAAAATACTTATGAGTATTTCCCAGATATCTCTAAATTTGGCAGACTGATGTAATGAAGAAATTAAAATTTCACTGAATATTTTTTTTTCCTTTCCAGGATATTCCTAAACTATTTCACAGTGTTTCAAGTGTCTCCTGAAAAGACACAGAATCACTTCATTTCCAAGAAGGGATGTAGACCTCACCCCATCTGAAGATAATGACTTTTATTTGGGGCATGCATCTTACCACTATGGCAAGAAATACTTAAAGGTAACGAAATCAAGTTTAACTCATGAATACTGCTCTTCATTCTTTGTACAGTGATCCCAGAGAAACAGACCAACATATTTTAGATTTAATGAAGTGCCTCTTAGGTATCTGTTGATCCTAATAACACTTCTCTGACAAGTACTTTAGTTACTCATAATTGTATTCTTTCATTTCCTGTTCATCCTACTGGTACCTTAAAGGAGCCACTGCTTTTGTTTACCCTTATTTCAGCTTTTTGTTTGTTTAATTACCACATCTGAAATTTTGTTTTGTAAATCAGTCTCTTCTTTCAAGTGCTGATTAAGAGCAAACACTCAAACAAACATAGACACAAACAAGAGGAGTTTCCCATCCTGCTGCCCAGGAGCTGCACACACTTCTGCTGTGGGTGATTTTGGATATTTTCAGGTACTGAACACAACCAGTTTGAACAGATGTTAATTTTGTCTTGAGTTGATCCTCTGGAGGAATGTTGTCTTCAAAGCTTGAACAACACCTTCCAGGGATGGTGACTATTTACTGAGGGTCTTGGTGCTTTTCAAAGGCACAACCTGAGAGCACAACTCTTGCAACAGCACTTTTTCTTTCTCAAGAAAATTGCGTATGAAAATTTCATTGCTGGTGATGTGGGCAGAGCTGACCAAAAGTGTCCACCACAACCCAAAAATGATTGTGCACTGTGGGAGGGCACCAGCAATTTCCTCCCTTTTACAATTCAGCAGCAATTTCCTCCGTGTTTTTGGCATGTTCTCTGACCAAATTACTAATTTATACTAAGTGGATCTAACAGAGTTGCAAATGTTGGGCAATATTTGTTTCCAGCCAGTAACACTTTAAGAGCTTAAAATTCTCTAACCCATAAGAATCTATAATGATTTCCTCTTTCCATCCCGTCCCTCAAGACGGATTACATTTCCAAAACTTGTAAAACACAATAAAATAGGCTGAAGAATTGTCTCTTTGGGACCAGAATCACATTTGGGGAATTTACAACCATTTCCAAATGTCAAGAGAGGCTTTTAGGCACGGAAGGGAAAAAGCCAAGAGAATTAACCCTTAGAAGGGGTCTGTGCTATTTATGTGCCTTATATCTTATTGTTTTGGGTAGGTGATAGTGTGTTACAGCAACACAGTTCACAGTTTGTATCTGAGACCCTTTAAAAAGCAGCAGGAATCTCACTTGTCTTCTCCAGTGATCTTGATCATCCAGTGCTTCCAGACCTCTCTTCTGCCACTGCCAGACCCCACTTTTTATCCTTTTTGGACAACATCAGGCTGGCCATTCCCTCCACTGGCTCTGTGCAGGAGAAATGAGGCTGTCTGGTGTTGTACCTTTGGGCTCAGAAACAACTTCCACT
This sequence comes from Acrocephalus scirpaceus scirpaceus, assembly GCA_910950805.1. Lineage (NCBI taxonomy): Eukaryota > Metazoa > Chordata > Aves > Passeriformes > Sylviidae > Acrocephalus > Acrocephalus scirpaceus. Next base: position 31,741,831 of record OU383781.1, read on the forward strand.
GAGATTAAATGACAATCACACACTTAAGATGAATTGTTTGGTTTATAGCCCCAAATACCTCCATTTTAAATAAGACTTTCCCAGGACAAAATGTGCAGCACCAGGGCAGACATGCAGAAAAATCATAGATCAATGTGGGCATTTCTAACTCTGTAGGGGTACGGAAAAGAAAGACCAGCAAAGGAAGCTCTTGAAATAACTTTGTGCTGGCTTGGGGTTTTTAAAAAAAAAAATTCTGGCTCAAAGCAAGGTCTGTGATTCTTTACAGCTGTCATGTGCTATTGTGGCACAGGGTGATTCATTCTAAAGTAAACAGATTCTAAAGGAAAAAGAAAGGAGCAAGAAAGACATACCTTAACTCTATTTCCAGTGTCATGAATCCATGGAACAGTCTTGGCAAGGTCCTGTCATTAACATTAAAAAAAATGAAGATGTTGGGCATATCTGATATATGCTCAATATAGTATCCAGTGAAGCATAAAATAAGTGTTTTAAAAAATAATGAGAGCTTTATTCCCAAGGAAACAATGGACAGGGCATGCAGAAGTCCTAGCTGGAATCTCAAATCCTACACAGAAGTCCTCCATGGATAAGTAAAGACAGATGAAACTGACTGGGAACCAAAACTTCCAGTACCTGGAGGCTGAAAACATCATCACGTTCTGCAACAGCTTCTGTGCAAACAATGGCTAAAAATCAGAGAGGTGAGAGAGGGATGAGAAAGAGGAGAGAAAAGTTTGAGGGAGACACAACCAAGTCCTACACAGTTATGAAAGGAATGAGAATGGAAAGGGGGAATAGGGTGGATTTTTTCATTTTGTTTTGGATTTTTTTTTTTAAACTGCACCTTCCAATGCTAGAAGCAGGTGTCATCCAGCGAAGCTGCAAATAACAGGCTCAGAAAAATCAGATCTGGGTGGGTTCTTTGTAGGCTCGATATTCCTGAGCCTGAGAGAATTTTCAGCTTGCTAACCATTGCTAGCTCCTTTCCCAAGGGAAAGCTGTCAACAGTTTTCTCTTCCCAAAATATTCTTTTGATAAATAACTACTTTCTCATAACATCTTTAGGTAAACAGTGCCTTTTTCTCATAACAATCTTCCCCAGCTGTTGTTTTTCATTACTTAACCAATGGAAAGAGGTGTCAGTCCTATTGACCAATGAATACCTTTTTTGGTGAAGCATGCTATATAAGAAGAAAAATATTGTAAATAAAGCCTTTCTGATGTTCACATGGTAAAAACTGGAGCCAAACTATCTTTATTTTGTGTCCTACTGTGACAGTTCTTCACACAACATGTGGCTGAGCCACAGAAGTGGGCAGTAAAGGGGAGACCTTAGGGGAGACCTAAAGGGGAGACAAACCAAATGGACAAGCAAAGGATAATGTCTCAGGAAAATCCCAGAGGCACAAACAGTTACAGGGAGACTATCCCAGGGAAATGCCCCTAAATGTTTCCTCCTTTCCACACAGGAGTCCTGGCACTGCCCAGGACAGCTGGCACACTCCAGCATGCCAAGGAAACATGACCTTGTGGCACTCCAGAGAGAGCTCCAGGCTCTCCCCTCAGGGCTGGGGGCTGGCAAAGGCTGCTCTCAGCTAAAAGAGACCCCTCAGCACAAAATCCCCTCCAGAATCTCTGCCAACTGCAGAGCTTGAAAGAGCTCAGGGAGTTCTTCAAGCTTTTACCTTCAGGGTAGCCCATCCCATGGATTTTTCTCTGCTATCACACAAGAAAAAATTGCCTCCAGCTTCCAGCTTAGCTCCTGCCCTGACCCAAATCCTTGCTTACTGGCTATCGTAGGGATTTAGTGGAAGTTCCATCACCTGCTTTGCAAGATTTGATGGATTTGATTGTTTGTTTTGATGTTTAGGCAACACTAGCTGTTGCCATAAAGAATCTCTGCATCTCAAATTCCACCCTGGGTAGCCTGGATTCTCCAGATGTCTGTATCTTTCAACAGGAGGCATGGGGCAGGTGAGGGGGAAATAACACAAATCCCCAAAGCCAATGGAGAATATTTGCAGAGGTCATAATAATCATAATGTCAGCTCCTACTCATTTTTCCTATTTCCTTTTCCTTTCCCTTGTTTCCTTTTCCTTTTTCCTTTTTCTTTTTTCCTTTTTCCTTTTTCTTTTTTCTTTTTTCCTTTTTCCTTTTTCTTTTTTCTTTTTTCTTTTTTCTTTTTTCTTTTTGCTTTTCCTTTTTTTTTTTTTTCTTTTTCTTTTTTCTTTTTTTCTTTTTTTTTTTCTTTTTTTTTTCTTTTTTTCTTTTTTTCTTTTTTTTCTCCTTAATTGGAAAAGCCTTGCCAGTCCATGGTTGTTGTGTAAAGAATTCCCAGTAAGGAAACATTGTGTGCTTGGTAAGCAGTGCCCCTGAGTTCACATGGAGGGTGGGTGCTGAGCTGCCCATGCAGAAGGCAGTTGTGATCCTGAGCTCAGTTTTGAAGTTCCTGGCAGCAGTGATAACTTGAAAAACCGCTTGAATATTGAGCTTTTAATCTTGTTGTTCATGCTTTCGTAAAGTGACACCTAAAAACATTTTAAGTGAAAAATGAGCTCAAAAGGTAGCTCAATTCACAGTATTAAAATGTAGCTTTCCAGGTTTCTTATTCCTCTGGCATGAACAATTCAGCAAATACCACAAAATAATAAATATTATTAAACCCTGACATGCCATAAATCTGCATTTTTTTCTCCTCAAAACCAATATTTCTCTGAAGAATACTACCTGGGTGTGTCCTCCAAAGGCAAAATGTTCTGATAATCAGCTGGGTGTCTTCTCTTCTCTGGTCCTCCTACCTCCCTTGAATCCAGTGCTGGTTTTCCTTTCACATCCACAGTGCCCAGCACAATTTGATTACAGTGAAATATTTTTCCATTCTGTCCTGCACTACTGTGGTTGTCACTGAGCTGCATTTTCCCTCCCCACATCAGTTTATTTTGATACATTCAGGTCACCGTTAGGCCAGAGATTGTTTGTGACTCAGGTTTGCTGGTGTACATTACAACCTTGTCCCAGTTCTCCAAGGAAAACCACTGCTAAGGCATGAGAAAGGATATGAGTTAAAGAAGCAGAAGATAAGAAAGGCCCTGACTGTCATGAAGAAATTCAATTTCTGCCCCATCAAAAACATAAGGATTTGGTGTCTTCAAGGAGCTCCAGAAACTGAGATTGAAATTTTACCAGAGGGCAAAGTACTTCCTACTTTTGTCTTAGAAATAAACAAGTACTAGTGATTCTACATCAAGCAAAAACTGATTTTCTCCTGTTTGATAAACTTTTTTTCCTGCTTATTGAGTGAAATCATTCACAGGGGAAAAGTGAATGCAAAAGAACAACAAAAAAAAAAGACAGCGAAAAATAGAAGTGGGGGAAATTCTTGAGACAGAGCTGTCTCTGAAGTACTTTTGGAGAGCATTACTTTTATTTAATACAGAGGAATCTGATTTCACTCCGCCACAGACCATCCATTCAACAAAGTAATTCTTATCTGACTATAGTTCTTATTTTGCTGATGAATTCTTCCTTTACCAAGCACTCTGGAAGCAGATGCTTCCATTTCTAAGTTCCAAGCCATTTCAGGCCTACTGTGTAACCTGTTTGTACAATTTTCAGAAACACACTAAATCTCAGTTTAAAAAAAAAGGGCCACAAGCAAGACATTGAGAAAGCCACAAGAAAATAATTAATTCCAGCCAAGGATGTACCTTCAGATTCAGCAATTGGTTCTCTTAATCATTTTTATTCAATTGGCAATATCAAAACATCAACATCAAAATGAATACCTGCTTTCTCTTAATGCTCTCTCCTCCTGAGAACACTGTCACTCTGCAAACCACCAGACTAAATAATGCATTTCTAAGTTAATGAGGCTTAAAGATTCCAAGAAGACAACAGCAACAAATTTTGAGGAACAACACTGCTGGCTGGAATAAAAAAAGCAAAGCAGACAGCCTCAATGGCAGCCATAAAATATAAATAAACCAGGATTTACCCAGATAAAGATATTTGAGAAATGTACATACCAGGCCTGTCATTTAGATTTCTCTTCCCTTTTTTTAATGTGTTCCAGGAAAGTTTTTATTTACCCACATTTCCACATGTTTCTTTCTTTAAAAAAATACTCTGGAGGGGAGTGGGGTTTGAGATCAGTGTTCAAAACCCACGTGTGGCTTGGGAGTACTGCACATTTACACAGACCAGTGCCATGTTAACCATCATTATAGATATTGATTAAGAAGATAACAAGTTCTTACCCATCTGCCAATCAATAGAGGTCATCATCCTCATGAAATGAGAAGCCTTTCTGGTCAGGACCAAAGTTAAATTAGGAAATTCATTCTACTGCCCACCGTGTCACTTCTCTGCAGCAGGAACCTCTCAGATCTTCAGTGTCCTCTGTGCTTGACTGACTCTTAAACAGAGCTTAAATCCAGAGCACAGCATAAACCCACAGCCACTATGCTCCAAAAATCACCTCAGTTGATTTTTCCCTCCTGAAAGCACAAACTTCTATCAATCAGCATCTCATCTTTTACCTATCAACCTTTCAACCTATCTACCCTTTTTATTTGCCTTAATTTTTCTTAGTATTTACTTTTTTCTTAATATTTCCTTTTGGCTAATCTAAGTGAAAAAAACATGCTGTCAAAACAGAATATTTTCATATAATCACAGGCTATCTCAAGTTGGAAGGGACCCACAATGAACTTTTTTGGCACATTTAGCAGTAGGGCCAGACACCACTCAGCACTGGAATAGTTGCCTCTGGAACTCTCTCCCATCCTGTTGCAGCCCACAGGCAGGAGGGTTTCAGAAACTACACAAAAATGTCCTGCTTTTAAGAAAAATGTTCCTAAATCCTAACTGGCAAGCTGCCTCCCAAAGGCCTTGGAAAATTAGAAGAAATTAAAGGTTTTCTGGTAATATTATCAAAGAGTCATCATGGCATCACAAGATGGTTTGGGTTGGGAGGGACCTTGAAGATCATCTCATCCACCCCTGCCATGGGCAGAGACATCTTCCACTGTCCCAGCCTGCTCCAAGATCATCCACCCTGGCCTTGAGCGCTTCCAAGGATCCAGGGGCAGCCACAGCTGCTCTGGGCACCCTGTGCCAGGGCCTGCCCATCCTCCTAGGGAAGGATTATTAGAAATAATACACAGAATTTCACAGAAACCTCTTTATCCTGGGCTTATTCTGCCATCCAAAACTTTCTTCAATCCAATCTCAGACCACAACACTCACCCCTGCAACACTGGCTCTACCACAAAGAAAATCATCAAATGTGAAAAGTATTCTGGAAATAAAGCTGAGAAAAACACCAGAAATTTTAATCAAGCCTTCATCTGATTCCATACTGCTGCTCCTCTCATAAAAATGGGTGAAAAACCAAGATGCTTCCAAAATCCCTGCCTCCTCCTGGTTATCATAAAGCTAAAGGTTGTATTGCCTTTGGGAACTTCCACTCAGGAACTTTGCAAGGCTTGCACCCATCAGGAAATACAACCTGAAAAGCCAGAAAAACCCACAAACACTCAGTTGATCAGTCTTCCCAATTTTGGGCTGCAGAGCCTGTCAGGAAAGGTCCACACACGAAGGAGGCAACTCCATGCAGGTATGGAGCTTCATCTGCTTCCCTGGAAGCACTGAGGTAAGTGCTTTTAAAGGATGGCTTTGGTGCAGGACATGATCCCAGAGGAACACGACCCCATTCCTTTCATAGCTAGCAGTCCTTGAAGGCCTTAGACTTGTTCAGACAGCAAACCAAACCAAACCAAACCAAACCAAACCAAACCAAGCTGATTCAGCTCAGAGAATGGCCAGCTCAAGCCGCACACTGAGATGTCAAGAAAAATCTCCTGTTGCCACCTCATCACTCACTGAAAACACTGCATTCCAAACTGGGCTGCCTGCTGCCCTGGCAGCCTGCTCTGTGCTGGGAAGAGCCTGGGACAGGCACTGAGACACACAAAGGTGATGTGGGACACACAGATGTGATGTGGGACACACAGAGGTGATGTGGGACAGCCACAGCCTTGCCAAGGGACAATCCTTACCACCAACCCTGTGGCCTTCCCTGAGGCAGTGACACCATCACTGAACAAGGGAAGGGCTATGGATTACATTTATCTGGAATTCTGTAAAGCTTTCGGAGAGATGGAGCATCTCTCCCATGAGGAAAGGCTGGGAGAGCTGGGATTGTTCAGCCTGGAGAGAAGCAGCTTTGGAGTGATCTCATTGTGGCCTTCCAGGGCCTGAAGGAGCTGACAGGAAACATGGAGAGGGCCTGGAGTGCCAGGACAAGGGGAATGGCTTCAGACTGACAGAGGGTAAATTTAGATAGGATATTGAGAAGGAGTTGTTCCGTGGGAGGCTGGGGTGGCACCACAGGGTGCCCAGAGTAGCTCTGGCTGCCCCTGGATCCCTGGAAATGTCCAAGGTCAGGTTGGACTTTGGGGTTTGGATCACCCTGGGACAGGAAGGTGTCTCTGTCCCTGTGGAATGGGGCAGGTTTAAGATCCCTTTCAAACCAAACCGTTCCATAATTCCGTGATTCTGGTAATTACAGCAAAGGCAATAAAGAGGTTTGCTTTCCTACCCAAATCCTGGCCCAGACTTTTGCAAACTCAAAGAGAATGTGAGAGAACTGAACATAAACAGGTGAAGCTACAAAATTCTTTTCTGACCAGCTCCATGTCCCAACACTGCCATTATTGGCAAACAAGAGAAAGAGATTTGATTCGTGAACTTGACATCAAAATTCCCTGTGCTTTCCACCAGCTGCAGGGGAAGATTTGGGAGCTGTACACACACTACTTCTTCTTTTCTCCTCCAAAGCCCTGAAGGGGCACTCTGGGGCCATTCCAGAGAACAGGGAAAACTCAGTGAGATAAGACTTGAGTTTTTTTAGTCCTTTGGAGGATGGCAGGTTCAGACCTAGAGCACAGAATGTTGAGATTTTCCGGTTTGCAAAGCCCTTTCTGGGCTGCCTGGGACACCCTGGGATCTGAGCCCAGATGTCAGAGCTGGGAGCTATGAGCACCTTGTTTTGCACTCACACATGGGAACTGCTTCGTGTCTCATGTATAAACACAGCCCAGCACCCAGAATGTTCCTTCAGCTCCTCTGTGACAGGCTTGAAACTAAAATCAAAAAGAGCTGGAATCAAATATTCCAAATGCTCGCTCTTACCACTTCATCATTAGCAAAATTCTTTCACCCATAATGGTTCTCATTACAAAAGAAAAAAGGCAGAGCATAAACAAGGCTGAGCTTGGTATGCAAGTGATGGCATCTCCATGGCTGAACTGAGAGTGCAGCACAGGCGTGCTCTCCAAATTGGAGTCAACAATTATTCCACACATGGGAGAGAACGGAGCTGAAAATAGAGGGATGTGACAATCTGCCAAGTGGTGTGTAAACATGATGGCAGCCTGAAGAGCCTGAGAAGATTCTCAAAGATATTCTTTTACTAACATTATATGTTCAAAGCGTTTTTTTTTTTACCTTTAAAAGATGCATTCTGTACTTCTTTGATCAAAATTACTCTTTTACTCCTTAGGAAGAATTTATATTATGGACCTTTTTCCCTTCAAATAATGAAAATATGGCTTTAATTATTAATTATTTTTGCTCAGAAGTAGATTTCATGGCTATGTTTGATGGGGATTTAGATGGCTGTGAAGTCTCTGGTACCTGGAGTTCACTCTTGTCACCAATTGCAATGTCAGCTTAGGATCTCAGCCTCTGTTCCTCCCTGAGTGGCCAATGGTTCTGAAAAAGGGGCATTCCTAGCCAAAGTGACCTCCTGCCCACCCACAGCATGAGTTGAGGAAGGACACTTCGGACTTTTTTAGCCAACATTGGAATTTTAAAGTTGGATTTTAGGAATTGGTTTCCATCTTAGGCTTCCTTCCCTCCTCTTGTCCTGAGTACACAAGGAAGCTCCAAGTCAGACTCGCTGGCTCCCTGGCACACATTCTGTTCCGCTGTCTCCTGTCACAGTCACAGAAGCAAGAGCAGATGTTGGTAGAACATTCCTGAGCGTCGTTCTGGGCTGTGCAGCCAGACATTTGTCAGGCTGGTTTGATTTCCTGAGGACTGCGAGGAAGGTTCTGCTGGGTAATTCCCATCTGCAACTCTGAGCCGCTCCTGCCAAATCTACCCAAGCCTCCAAGGAAGATTTCCTCCTCCGGATTTTTGCTCAAGGCTACTTTTTATTAGTTTTCTTCAAGAAATCTTCCTTTTTTTTTTTTTTTTTGTTTTTTTTTCCTTGTTAACAGTGCTATGAAGATGGAGAGACGCAAGTTTAGGAGTAAGGAAAAGATGCACATTCCCAAAAGACAGCCACAATCTTTGCCACCTTAGTGTTTACAAGTGCTGCTAAAGCCAGCAGAAAAGACTCACAAAGATTTCAGTACAAGAATTTTCTATTCTCCCACAACTGAAGAAACATTATAATTTAAACACACGATATACATGTCAGATGTAAACTTCCTTTTTTGGTCTAACTGCCTGGAAACCATTTTCCAAAGGACTTCTGGAAACAGCAAAACACTTTTTTGCATTTGTACATAAAAGATGAACACATATTTTGCAATGACTTAAAACACCTTTCAATTTCCAAGTGGACTTTGTTTTGTTTACTCATTCCATATTTGAATTAGTAAATGAAATTCAATTTAAGTCTTATTGCTGAATATTACCTTTGAATAGAATATGTCAGAGTTCTGCATGAGATTGGAAATGTTTCCAGATTTAGAGAAATTATTATGTTAAATGGGTAAAAGCATTGTCTGAAAACTAAAGAAAGGTTTCCAAATGCATTCTTCATGACTGAAATGATGTTTGTGCAGAGGGCAGGAATTAGACAGTTATTTTCTGCGGGGGACAAAAAAATAATGGTATTGCAAAAAGCCATTTTTCCCACTCATTTATTATAGGAATCTTATCTAGATGTTAAACTTTTGGTAAGTGATGTATTTAGCTTATTTCTGAGTGAGTGAGGGAGATGCCCAAGCTATGGGGTTGGATAAACATCACACAAATGGGAACACCAGGAACACACAGCCCTGATTTTGCAGGGCTGGACAAGTTTCCTTCCAAACACCTGGTTCATTTGCAGGTGCCTCAACGGGATCCAAGGCAGGGGTTGGAAAAGCCCTTTGTGGGTGGGCTGTGCCCCGTGGGGGAAGCCCAGCTGAGGGTGCTTCATCCCAGCTCCAGCCCTATTCTCATGCCCTCACACCTGTCCCCCTTTCCATTCCCATGCCCATCACCCTCCCCATTCCCTTCTGCATCCACTCCCTATTCCTACCCCCATCCCCATTCCTGTCCCCATCCCTGTACCACTCTCCATTCCCATCCGTATCCCTTTCCCCCTTCCCACTCTCTTCCCCTCCCCATTCCCCTTACCCTTCCCATTCCAATTCCACCCCTTTCCTCCTCCCCATCCCGCTCCCATCCCCGTCCCTTTCTCCCTCCCCAGTCCCATTCCCATTCCCCTCCCATCACTTTCTCCCTCTCCATTCCCATTCCCGTCTCCATTCCCCTCCCATCTCCATCCCTTTCCCTCTCTCCATTCCCATTCCCTCCCCCTAGTCCCTCCCATCCCCATCCCTTTTCCTCTCCCCAGTCCCGCTCCCATTCTCCTCCCATCCCTTTCCCTCTAACTGGTCCCCTTCCCATTCCACTCCCATCCCTTTCCCTCTTCGCAGTCCCATTCCCGTCCCCATCCTCATCGCCATCCCCTTCCCTCTCTTGTATTCCCACTCCCTCTCCCCAGTCCCCTCTCATTCCATTCCCTTTCCCTCTTCCTATTCCCATTCCCCCTCCCCAGCCCCTTCCCCTCTCCCTCTCCCCATCCCCATTCCCATTCCCCATTCCCTTTCCCTCTCCCCATTCCCAATCCCGTTCCCTTTCCCGCCGGGCCGGAGGCGGTGCTGGAGCGCCCCCTAGTGCCCCGCGGCCGCAGTCCAGGTGCGCTGGCTGCTGCGCAGGGCGAGCACGAGGGGAGCACCAGGTGTCACCAGGTGTCACCAGGTGTCACGAGGCATCCCCAGGTGTCACAAGATGTCACCAGGCGTCACCAGGTGTCACCAGGTGTCACGAGGCGTCACCAGGTGTCACAAGGTGTCACAAGATGTGCACAAAAAATGCGCCAGGGTGTCACAGGTGTGCCGGACGCCCTGCAGGATGTTCCCCGTCCCTGTGCACGGCAGAAACTCAGCCACAATGCCGCTTGTGTCCGTTCCCCTCCCGCTTCCCTGCTCCTCCCGGGGCTGAGCAGGGCTGAGCAAGGTGGGTATCACCGAGCTCTCTCAGTGCAGAACGCCCCTGTCTCTCCATCTCTGCTGGCAGAACCTTCAGAAGCGCAGAGATCTGGGGCACACGGCGCCCTCAGCACGGCTCTGCAGGCCCTTCTGCACTCTCTGCCCTCCAGCTCAGCAGGCACACGGGATCTCAGCCTCTCCTCCTTTCCTCACTCCCAGCCTGACATGAGGGACACACATCCCACACTGCTGACACCTTCCTGCTCGCAGGAATCCAAAGTTTTCCACGGAAGTACAATATTTTCATAGTCAAATTCTTAGGAAAAAGAAAGTTCATCCCATGAGAAGCATTGTATTGAAGCTGTAAATTTATTGGGAAAATAGCTAAACAATTTCAGAGAGTGCGTCCTCAGCCTGAGTCTCTCTTGTTTCCATTACACAGATGAGAAAGTGCGACTATTGTGCATAAGAAAAAGGTAAGTCATCTTCATAAATACCTCCAAAAGGCCATTCAGCTCCATCAGAAATGAGGGAAATGAGCTATTTAGCATAGTTTAGTGAGTGAGTTTTCATTTCAAGGTTGAATAATGGCTTAAAAAAGAAAAACAAAAGATGCTTTGAAACTTTTCCTAACCTTCAGCTCGACCAAACATGAAAACTGAGTGCTGAATTCAGGGAAGTGACCTATTTCTCAACACTTCAAAAAGCTTAAAACTGCAAATGACATTGACAAAAACATATTACTTAGCTTCCTTTACACAATATGGTGAAAATCAGCTAGAATATAAACTCTATTAAAGGCAGAAGGCCTAAAGGACAGAGTTCCTGGAAAAAATGCATTTGTCCTAAACTTATTCTTGATTTTGTTTCTTCTTTTATAGCATCTCCCCAGTGTGTGTTATGAAGAACTGATCCCCGTGTAGTCAAAATGTGTCCATTTGATGGAGGGGTCAGTTACCATTACAAAATAAATTAGGAAGATTTTCCTGATCCTGCTCTTCAGAATTTTTCACCCAGCACTGCCACCACCAGGAGAAAAAGTATTTTGGTTGCACATGGAGGAACGATACACTCAACATTTTGCCTCTTTTGTACCTAAGTAAAAGCCAGACTTGAGCACAAAATATTGCAGGCTTCACACCGAGGCACTCAGGTTATCTGGGGCTTTCCTAAAACACTAAAATACCTGGGTTTTTAGAAGCCCCTAAGAAACTAACCCAAACCATTTTCTACACTATTTGTCTTCTCAGCAATGCTTTGTCAAAATCAGCCATGAGAAGTGATGGAAATTCATTGAATTAAAGGACTCTCAATTAAAAATTGGCTAATTTTCACTACCAAGTAACTACCAAGCTTTTCTCCAATTCAGGCTTAGTACCAGACAAGATCTCTAGCAGCTCCACTCTCTAAAGATGTCCAGGGATAATTTTTAATTTTGAAATAAATAGCAGATACAATCTTCTTACTCTAATTTCCCCTGCATTCTTTGCTCCCATCTGATATCACCCTTCCCAGGTCTGACTCAAAGAAAGAAAACTCTGGAAGCTGGAGTCTCATTGAAAACACAGTCAAAATGACTGAGAGTCAGAAGAAACCAATGCAAGCTCGAAGTCCCTGCTCAGAGCTGGGTTTTTAAAGGTGGAATAGGGCACAGGCAGAGAATCTGTGGGATTCCTCTTTTCCTGGAGCAGGAAGCTGTGTCTGTGCAGGGTAGGGAGCCCTGGGTTTGCTTTTCCTCCTTCCCCAGCACCGCTCGTATTTTGTTCAATTGTAATTTCTCTGGTAACCACACAGGCCAGTGCAGAAATCGCCAAACTGGGCTTCCAAAAACACACCTACCCATGCTCACAGTCAAAATGGTCAGAATTAAAAACAGAGGGCTCTAGATGCTCTCCAAGGAGGCAGATCAGGGGGGAAAAAATGTGGCTGCAAACGCAAACCTTGGGCCTCAAAGCCATCTCCTGGGCAGCTCTGAGCCCCTCCAGCTGGGGCCATGTCCAGTGGGGATTCCCAGTACTGCAGGGGTGGTGCTACTGAGGAAATCACCTTTCCCTCATGTTCAGAGGACAGTGCTGATACAGCAGCATAGACTCTCTTTGGTTTACTTCTTCATAAGCCTTTAATTAGAGCCTAGGCCTGCAAGGAAATTAATGCTCTCTGTGCTTTAGCTCACTTTTTGGAGCTCCCAAAAAAAGAGTTTACTAAGAAATGAGGCCCAGATGGGAAACATTGCTGAGTGCTGCTCACAGCTACCCCTTACCTTCAGAAAGATGTCTGAAAAGACAAACCCTTCAGCTCTTCCAAGTTTGTTTTGATTTTATGTAATTTATGTAACTCCTCATTTTACTGTGGTTTCTCCTGCAAGTACAATCAGATCACACTGATGTCCGTTGCCTCAGGCAGTCCAAATTTCCTGGCACAACAATATTACAAAGATAGAGAGAGAAAAAAAAGCCATGAGCTCTTTATCATCTGCAACTGAAAGAGCAGTCATAGAAACATGGAATGGTTTGGGTTGGGAGGGACCTTAAAGCCCATTCAGTGCCACCCCTGCCATGGGTAGGGACACCTTCCACTGTCCCAGGCTGCTCCAAGCCCCAAAGTCCAGCCTGGCCTTGGACACTGCCAGGGATCCAGGGGCAGCCACAGCTGCTCTGGGCACCCTGTGCCAGGGTCTGCCCACCCTCCCAGGGAACAATTCCTGCCCAAGATCCCATCCAGCCCTGCCCTCTGGCACTGGGAAGCCATTCCCTGTGTCCTGTCCCTCCATCCCTTGTCCCCAGTCCCTCTCCAGCTCTCCTGGAGCCCCTTTAGGCCCTGGCAGGGGCTCTGAGCTCTCCCTGGAGCCTTCTCTGCTCCAGGTGAGCACCCCCAGCTCTCCCACCCTGGCTCCAGAGCAGAGGGGCTCCAGCCCTTGGAATATCTTCATGACCTCCTCTGGGCTCTGTCCAGCAGCTCCAGGTCCCTCCTGTGCTGGGCCCCAGGGCTGGGGCAGCTCTGAAAGGGGGTTTCACCTGAGGGAGGCAGAGAGGCAGAATTCCCTCTCCCAGAGATGCCCATCTGTGAAAGACACAGGTCCCACTTGGTCTGGGATATCCCTCAGTGGCAGCTGAATCCATGTTGTTGTCACTGAAGGGCACAGACCCCTCAGTGGAAAAGCACCAAGTGTCCTGGTGCCCTTCAGCTCCCAGCTGGCTCCCTGCAGACACAGGGCTCCTGGGATCTGTGGGTAAGGGAAGCACAGAGCCAGGAAGAGCTCCTTAGCCTGGTTTTCTCACACTAGTTTCTTAACACACTGGTGATTTTCCATTAGATTTGCCAGTGAGACTGACACCTTTAATGCAGTTACATTCCTGCAGGATTCATGCAAAGCACAGGCAGGTGAGAGACACTTTGGCCCCTAAACTAAGACTATAGACCTATGATAGCACTCAGAAAAACAGAGGTCATGAAGCTTGAAAAACGACCACAGAAGATTAAAAAAAATCAATTATGAATGATAGGAAGAAGTCAGGAAAACATTTTATTTCTGTGCATAATTTAATTCCTTGCTTTTTTCCTTACAACTGAAGAAGTTCACTGAATGTTTACAGAAAGCACATTTTAGCTGAACATTCAACAAGCTGATCACCCCGATTTAATTAGGAAGGGTAATGCACACCTTCAGAGGAGCTCAGCAGGCTTCCAGAGAAACTGAGGAGAAAAGCAGCTGGCATCACTGATAGTTCTAGGATAGATTAAAGTACCTTTCTTGGAAAACAAACACGTTTATTACCCCTGTTCAGAGCAAGAGGCATCTAGAAACCTCGTCACTTTTTTGACAGCCTGTTTTGCAAAATCCCTTCCATGTCACTTGTTATATGATGTATGTACATATCTCACCACAGCCAGTGATACATCATTTCTATCACTGCAGCCAGCGCTGCTTTGTTTGTATAAAAGCTTGGTTGTGGACTGAAATGATAAAAAAGATGAACATTAAGCAATGGTTACAGATAAGAGTGCAACAGTGCTTCAGAAGAGACAGAAAGTCTTTGAAGTTGCTGAGAAAGTTGAACAAATGTAAAACCAAAACACAGCAGCCCCCCAGCCACATCTGCCATGCTTTTTTTTGGCTTCTTCCCTGCTGTGTACACAGAGAAAAATACAACAGTTCAACCATGAGCAACAGTTCTTTCACATCAATCAACAGTTATGCTTTGAAATAATCTGGGCATATTAATTCTTCAAAGCCAGACATTAAACCAAATACTCTCTGCAAGGAAAGCTGTGATCTGTTACAGACACCCTTCAAAAGCTAAGAGCAGTGTATGAAAATAAGTGAATATTAAGAGTTCAAAACTCCCCGTTCTTGTGGACATGAGGAGAAAGTACAGGAAATAAAAGTGTTTGGAGTCTTTAGGTTGGGTTTCACAAACACTCAAGGTGTGAAGATGAATTGTTTATCTGCTTAAGGAAGGAATGTATTTGACTATTTTCTTGGAGCGTGGACAAAACTTCTCTCAATCAAACTGGAAATGAGGCAATTCCCACATTAGAGATAAAATATGTACGTGATGCTCTGAAAGAGGAGTTTGCCACGTTCTCATTAATGATCCAGCTCCTGGTGTGACAACCACTCAAAATAGAAAGATGGAGCTGGATTTTTTCCTGATTCCACAGTGTAAATTTATAAAGGCAGAACAAGGAGAGGAGCCACTGTATAAAATACATCCATTTAGGCAAAGAATATGTTTTAAAAATCGGGATTTTATTCCTGCCTGGATGGGGCAGCCTGCTCTAGTGTATAAACTCTGATATTATTCTCTAGTGTTATCAGGACTTCCTCGTATCTCAGAGGACACTGTAGAACCCTCAGCCATAAAAGTGCAGGCTGGCAAAGCTGCTTCCCAAAATGCACAGCTCCTGTTCACTTCAAAAATCAACCAGTGAATCGTTCATTTTGGCACATGTTTGACACATGCTAGAAAAATAAATCCCATTTTCCAGTCCTGCCAATGGCTTTCACAGTGACCTCGAGAGCCTGAGGTCCCTGCTGAGGGTTGACTGGTTTGTTCTCTCACTCCTCATCCTCAGTGTCCATCACTCCTCACCCTCAGTCCACCACTCCTCACCCTCAGTGTCCATCACTCTCCATCCTCAATGTCCATCACTCCCCATCCTCAGTGTCCACCACTCCTCACCCTCAGTGTCCATCACTCCCTATCCTCAATGTCCATCACTCCTCATCCTCAATGTCCATCACTCCCCATCCTCAATGTCCATCACTCTCCATCCTCAATGTCCATCACTCTCTATCCTCAGTGTCCATCACTCCTCATCCTCAATGTCCATCACTCCCCATCCTCAATGTCCATCATTCCTCACCCTCAGTGTCCATGACTCCCCATCCTCAGTGTCCATGACTCCCCATCCTCAATGTCCATCACTCCCCATCCTCAATGTCCATCACTCCTCATCCTCTGTTTCAAAACAAATGAGGTTGACCTGACACAAGCATTACAACTTAAGTGAGGCTAAGTGCTGTGGGAATCTCCTCCAGAGTGCAGCCTGCAATTATCCTTCTGCTGACAGCCATGGGCGTCAGAACAGGCCTTGAATGCCTTAATTCCTGCAGGGAAAAATTCCAGTATGACCCTTGGCCCTATAAACAATTCCTTACACAAACACATCTCAACCTAGAACAATCATCTCTCCAAAGAAAAATCTTTTACAATTTTTTTTCCCCTGCTTCTTTCACCCAGGTTACAAATATCGTTTCAGTTTCTATTGGAGTTCTCTGAAACCATGGAAACACATCCCCCTCCCACAGATTGTTTGGAGCTGGCTCCAGAATCTCCCATTTTGGGTCAGGTGACAATTTACCAGCCATTACTGGGGTGTCTTTAGGAGCTTCCTTTGATTTCTGATATTCCCCTGTCACCTCCAATTCCATTTCACACATCACAATCCATTAGTAGCACGACAATTTTTCTTTTCTTCCCACTGTACCTTTTTTTTTGCTGCCATTTCATTTGGATCAAATTAAAGCAGGACTATTCCTTTGTATTTCAGGGTTTTTGACATGTAAAAAACCTATATCTTCCCTTTCTTTTCATAGGATATATGAATTTAAAGTGTAACCTTTACTTACTTGCTCAAGTATAGAGTTTACCAAGAAAATTCTTTCTCTTATGTATTTTATAAAAAGCACAGAGAAAAAAAAAGAGATTCCATTTATTCATGTAAATTACACAGAGAAAACTTGCATGCATTTGGTAAATATTATCAGGTATAAAACCATAGTTTCACTTAAATAATTTTAGTAGGACAATTTCAAAGAAGTGGTATCTAATTCATGAAAATAGATTCAATAATAGCTGACACTGCTACCTCAAATTCACAATTGCAGATTAGTCACTTTAGCAACTTTGTTCAATAATTTCTGAAGGATTCCACAGGCTCTGATATGATTCTATTATGCCATGACTCACAGCTGATGAATGTTCTTCCAATTCTCACTTCTGCAGAAATAAAATTCATGAATGAAGGGATTAGTTCCTAAAAAAGGTTTTTCATTCTAGTATTGTAGAGTTATTTTAAAACAGACCACGATGAAACTGTCAATGAGCTAATTAACATGATTACTTTGAATTTATTAACCAGAATAAATGGCTACATAGAGAAGGTAATTAGTCTTGGTTATATATAGTCACTAGTCTTGGTTATTTATATATATACACATATAGAAGATGTAGTCAGTATATTCTATTGAATTGTTTCATTAACTTAACAAGGAGGGAAGAAAAACCACAGCCACCTCCACCCTCTACCAATCACAGAGAAAATTCCTCAGATGTTATTTGAAAAGCCATGGAATTCTGTGAAATAATATCCTGAAACATGGGCAGTGATACCTGTCCACAACAGCAAGTCCAGACAAACAAGTTTCCTTAGGAGTATTTTATGCAAGATTCCATTTCTGTCCAAATGCTCCAATTTATCCAATGGGATAAAACTGTAAAAAATAAGACTTTTTTTTCTGTTTTGATAGAAAAGGAAAAAAAAATTGTCTAACTACATTTTAATGCTTAGCTTGTGGAAAATTCAGTGAATAATAAGATTAAATCCAAACTCAGTGACTGAGGGATGAGGATATGAGTTTTGGTTTGCTTCTCACCGCTTCCATATTTTGGTGATTTCCAAGAGCTTTGTTAACAAGTGACCTCATCAGAGGATTTCCTGTCTCTCCAGACTGTTCAAATACTTCCCGAACATTCCTGCAGTTCTCTGCCAACCATTGAAGATTATGTTGTGTCACTTCAGTTTTCCAGTCAACCAAATCCTTTTTATTCCACCAGCTCAAAGGAAATTACCAATGCTGCAGCAAAATCAAAATATGCAAAGCCTGACAGTTAAAAAACCCCAACCAAACATCCCCCTATGCCCAACACGCTTTTCTAATTATTGAATTTGTCTTTATTTCCAATTTCAGCAGCTGAATTTTTCTTTGTGTTTGTCAGCCAAGTAGAAAACCTCAGCACCACTGCTTCATTTCTGTGCTTAATTAGCTGCAAAAAATGGAAAATCACCTCTCAAGTTGCTCTTTGGTGAACTCTGTTTTTACTGTGAACACAACCCTCTAACAAGTACCAACAGCTGAGTTAAAATTTCTGTTCAGCACAAATTTATCCCCTGATGCACCGACAAAAAGGTCTTTTCAAAAAGTTAAAAATTAGCAATATATTTTGGTTTGATTACAAGAAGCAGCAAAACTATTAACTTTTTACCAAATCTGCCACAACTAAGTATATTTTTTATTTTGTCAAGGCTTAACTGAGCTATGAACAGTCCACTTTGCCCTACATTGCCTTGAAAAGTTGAACCAAAGAGCATTTGTGTGATAGCTTGGATGGACTTTACCCCCTACCAAATTGCAATCCAAATGCAATAGTAACATCCTTTTCCTGTTATTTGTATATTAGTATTAGAATATCCCAAAAATACTCCTAAAGTCACCTCTAGAACACTTCAGCAGGAGCATTAATAACCTCTAAGCAAAGTTCTACGTTGCCAAAATCCCTCTGTAGTAACATTTTACCACCAGCTTTCCCTGCAAGAGCAAGTGGGGGTGATTATGATTCAATCACAAAGGCAGGATGGGTACAAGGGACATTCTTTTTTGTCTCTTCTAGGAGAAACCAGATATGACTGTGGAGGCCTTGTACAAATGAGGCAAACACACATCTGTGTTTTACTTTACTTTACTGTGTGTTACCTGCTTTTGTTTTCCTCATCACCACCACACCGAGCAGCCCCCGGCTCCATGTGCTCTACATGGCAGGCAGAACTTCCTTTTCCCAGCACATTTCCTGATAAACCCCCAAATAAAATCAGTCTGGTGTGCTGGCAGACTGAATATCTGCTGATTCCATACCTGGAAAAACAATCTGGTCACTGGGAAAAAGTTGGCCACCTTGGAACACTTTATGTTTTGTTGTTAAAAGGGATAATAACCCATCTATCAATAAACCATTTTAAAAACCAAAGAGGTCTGAGAATACTTTTCCCCAAACGTTGGCTCCAGCACAGCCAGTTCAGTAAATAATCAGATTTGAGGATGCAACTTCTATTCCCTGAGGACAGCAGGGAATGTGGAGCATTTATCCAGTGACCTCATACACATTAATCTGTGGATAAAGAGCACCATGAGAAGGAGATCAGGAGTTTGCTGCCACAGAAGGATGGGAACAACATTATGGAGAAAAGCCACAGAAACCTCTCTCACACCAAAGGAAAGGTGTTCTGCTCAGAGCAGAAGTGCTTGTCTGTGTTCAGGGGCAGCTCTCACAGGGCTGAGATAATTCTCACTGTATTTTGTGACAGCAAGTTCACCAAGATTTGATTAGGTTTAGCAATAATTTCTCCAGAATTTATGAAATTCTTAAAAGCAGGAGACTGCTGAACAGCATGTTCTAGCCAGAAAGAAACAGTCCCAGTCTTCCCAGCAGAAGTTGAACTGTGCAGCTCCTTTTCCAACATTTGTGATAAACACGTTGCCTTTTCCTCATGACAATCAGACAATGCCTGAATGTGAGTGAAGCCCAGGACAACCTCCCCCTCCAAGGGAGAAGCAGCAATGCTGGATTCCCTCCAGAAAAGCTCCTTAGGTCAACTCTGCTGAGGCAGAGAGGAGAGTTTCACTCTCCAAGGAGAATATGCACAATTTCCAACCTAGTTCAGAGCAGCAGAAGACCTCTGGGACATTCTCTGCAGTGCAGCAAAGCCTTTTTATGTGTGTTCCCTGCCAGTGAAAACACACATCCACCCCATGCCAGCCGTGCCCTCAGCACAGTTCTGCAGACACAAATGAGACCAAATGACGTGAAGCACTGGAGGCTCGCAGGGAGAAGAATGATAGGATGTTATTTCTGTGGCAGAAACAACTTCCTTGGTATTCTTTTCAACCAGAATAAAATAAGACTGAGAAAACCCCTCTGTTTCTAATGACTCCCAACACAGCTGAGGTACATTCATTTGTGAGGCCACCTTTGTAAAAACCTGTGCTTTAAAGCATGCAGGAGACAGCCAACCTTTAAAGAGAGAACAGTTCAGAACCTTAACACAGCAGAACTGGTGATCTGCCCCTAATAATGACAAACCTTTCTTTGCTGGCTCTTAAAAACCAAAGAAAGCTAATTACAAGGATGACTGGTTCTTTGGTTTCCGTGCTTAAATATCTAATTGAAGAATCAGGCTGCTAACTAAGGAAAGGAGAACTACTTCAGGTCCATACACACACTATCAGGTATGGCAGGGTGTTATGGAAAGCAGGATTTTTATTATGACCCTGATCAATTCACAGAAACCTGTTAAGCACTGGACCTTAAGATATCATTACAAAGTATCAGCAATAATTTTTTGCAGTAGCTACTTTCCATTTAACTTCAAATGTTGTCATCATATGTTTTTGTGTCCAAGTTATCATTGGCTTCCTTCATTATTGAAATAATGAGTATATATGTGTATATACATAGATGTAGTCAAGCCACATATCTCAATTTGAGTTATCCTATTAAATACATGCCTCTCAAACCTAATGTAAAATAGAAGAAAAAAACCCAAACCACTGGACAAAGAGAAATACATTAATCATACCCAACTACAAATCTTCTCTTCCTTAGTACCAGGAAGGAGTAGAGGGGAGCAGCAATATCTACTCCTACTTGTAGTATATGAACATCTGTAAAACACAAAGAATATGTACCTGGCAAAAATACTTGAATACATCTGAGTTAAATAAAATCTTTCTCTTTATTGGCTTCAACAGTGAAAGAGATCTACCTAATTTAAACTCAGGCTTTTTGGTTTTTTAATAACAAGTGAAAAGATGATTTATTAAAAAAAAAGGCAAAACAGTACCCTAAGTAGTGGAAGCCCTGGATTAACATTCTGCCTGTGCTTCTCCACTTGGCCTGGGTGCAATCAGGAAGTTTTCAGTCTCTGTCTTCCTCATCTGAGGAGAGACGTGCTGACATCCTCAAGAGAAAGAAAAGAAACCAGACAACACAAGGCTCTGAACACAAACACCCATGAGAAAGGCAGAAAGGAAGAAATACAGGAAAACAAGTTTCCCACTCTCTGTTGTGTACCTCATTCTCTCACTTCAGCTATTTTTGCTTTCACATCCAGCCCTGTGACTTCTCCCTGCATCTTTCCAGTGAGCCTCATCCATCCAATTGTGTTTTCCTTCTGCATGACCAAACACAGCTGGGGTGAGGAATCACCTTTGCTTCCTCTTGAGTCACTGGATAATGTATACAGAAAGATTCTTTATTAATTTTCATTGAAAATAGAGTGGATAGCCTTCAGAATACCTTGACTTACCTTGCCACAAGACCCTGGACTGGGCTCAAGCACAACCACAAGCCTCCACTGAATTCACAGCAATAACAATCAAGGCAAAGACAATTTTATTCTGCAGGGGACAACCCTGTGACACCTGAAGTCTCGGGGAATATTTTAGACCTTGTTCACTCAGACTTTCTCCTGTGCTGTGTGAAGCTTTGCATGGAGGAAGTTGACATAGAAAAAATAAATACAGCAATCTGTCTTTTGAGCATGGACAGGGGAGAACTTTTGTCTTGTTTCATATTAATTGAGTTGCTGCATTTGAAAATAACACAGTTTTATACACTATACATACCAAAATCTACTCAAAATTGTTTCATTTAGTTATCACACTACCACACCCAAGCCCCTCACACCTTATGACTGAATCCCCGTGAAAGTCTTACAAACCAGTTTCAATGTATGATTGCAGAAATTATAGTTTGTTAGATCTACAGAGACTAGTGGTCCATGAAAATCAGTGAGCCCAAACTGAAACTGGGAAGTATGAACTAAAGCTGCACCCTAAAGCAGCAATGTGCAAACCACAGGATACTAAGAATTATTTCCCACTGATGAAACAAGGCACCCAAGTTTCTGAGCCAGAAGCACAAACTCATGAGAAAAGGGTAGGTTTTCAAACTGGCACCTTGGAAGTAATTAAAGAGTGTCCTAAAATCTAATATGACATAATAGCTACCAACTAAAGAGACTACAAATGTTCTTCTGCAGCAAACTCCTACTTTTAATGATCATGAAGTTATAAAATCCACAGTGTTCTGCTGCTTATGCTGCAGCATCAAACCTCTACTTGGTCTCCAGGTGATGTTAGTGAGAGAACGTATTCTCCTACTATCAAGCTCAATTTGAAAGAAATCCCAGCCTTACTTTAAACCAAATCAATATTTAGTTCTTCCACTGTTACTTCCTCCTATCAAAACCAAGGGAAAAAAAAAATCAGCCTGCTCACAGGAGCCAGAGGAGAAAAAACCCACAGAGCAGTCAGCCTCATCTCAATAGACAGAAGTGAAAATTAATGCAGAAATACCAATCAAACAGCAGGTTATTAAAAATAAAATAAAATAAAATAAACCAGGGTCTACAGAAGATGAGTCACACAGACAAATCAAATCTCTTGATGGGAGAACCACTGGGATGGAATCTGGGTAGTGGCTGACTGCAGCCAGTGAGAGGCAAAAGTGCCTTGGTTCCTTTGGAAATGTGTTTCTAGCCTAGAGCAGTCCAGAGGATCTTTGGAAATCTTTAGAGTTGATGTGTAACAGGACAGACAAAGAACAAATTGTTCTGCTGATCCTGTTCACTTCTAGTACAGAAGTTCAGGCTTCCACAGAGGTTAATAACAAATGTGCTGTTCTAGATGTGACATTTTATACAGAAATATTTTTAGCTTAAAGAAAAACAGCATTGCTTGAAGCCTGTTGTTAAAAAGAAAATGCACCCACATTTTTGGAAGCTAAACCAACAGCAATGAAACTGCACAAAGGGGTGACTCCAATCAGTTATTTCAGAGCAGAGTGCCCAGGAAAGGGATTGTCCCTTTCAGTGCTAATGTACTGATCACACAGGCACAGGGACATTCTGGCAGGTGACAAATAAAGAGGCTCTGCACATTATGCATTCCATTCAGAAATATTTTATACACACATGTATAACCCCAGGTGGGAAACAAGCCGGTTCACATTTCCTGATGCTAATGTAAAAGCTTTTCCTATAGACCAATTATACTGTGCAGAAATTAAGGTTTCAAAAAGAGAAGAGAGCCATAGGGTGACAGCAGTGCTTTTCCTCAAGGACAGAGCAATCAGTGCGAGTCAGGTCACCTAAAGATTCACACAAACTACATGTGGAAGAAAACATTTTATTTCTTTCTTCATTACTGTCACCAAAACCCCAAAAAAGGCCAGAGGTGCAATCACTTAGGTACCTCTGAATGGCTGTGCACACCCACACCCCCCCACAGAACCCTAAATGAACTGAACTAAACACAAAAGAAAGAATGTGAGGAAGCAAGCAGGTTTGAATTACATCTTTGAGAACAAAGTGAATCAATCAGGGACTTCATCAAAGGCAGGCAGGTCTACAGGTTCTTACAGAAAGAGAACACCGCCAACACAAAGTACCATGTACACTGTGAGGTCAGGTTTATGTCACCCACTGTGACACTGAAAAATCCAGAGATCACAGCTCCATGTGGGCACACAGAGCACTGCCCCAGCAGTGAACAGGTACCTGAGAGGCTCCCAGGTTCCTGTGATGCTGATCTGGACAGCCACATCCCTCAGGCAGTGCAGGGCTCTGTTCTGGAAGGTCAAACCCAAGCAGGAAGGTTGTGGAGCTTCCTCGTACATCAGCCTGAGACAGTGAGATGCTCCTGCAGAGGAGTTTATTGAGTGAAAACTTCACTGCTAAATGTGAATGGATTTCTGCAATCCACACAAGTCAGAGACAGCAATGGAAAACAGATTTACTCTGGAACAACAGGAGTTAGACTGAGACACCTTTCAGCCTGCACCAGCCACCCACCCACCTCGCAGCCAGGAATATCTGAGGAGGAAAGGAAAACCATGGATTCCCCTCCAGCTCCCAGGCAATGTTATTTCACCACACTGACTCAGAGGAAGCTGCAGCTTGTCTGCATGTTTCATGTGCATGCTTGGAAAGCCCTGGAAAACTATTAAGCACCAGGACAAGACCACAGACTGACAGAAATTAAATTCTTCCCTTATTATTTTTTTTCAAGTTAGCAACCACCTCCTCCACTGGGCAAATGTTCTTTCAACATCCCATCTGAACAGTTAATATCCAGCCTGGCTTCATGTGGTCCACCCTGCCCAAAATCCTCTTGCCTTGGGGAGTCCATTTCCAGAACAAACAGCATCTTCTCCTCAGCACTGGGTTTCTTTTCTGCAACACAGCTTCTCAGCCCCCACCTTCCAGAGCTTCCCAGAATAACTAAGGGGACAACCTTAAGATTTCAAACACAAAATGAAGACTTGGGTGTCTAGTTGTCTGCTATTGAATTTCCCACTTTCCTCAAAGGGTCTGTGGGTAGCTGGGGTGGGTGGGCTCCTGCATTCAAAAAGAATCTCAGCTCCCACTTCAAAATCTTTCAGGACTTTTTTTTTTTTTTCAGGAGTAGGCACAGCTCCTAGGGAGCCACAGGAGAAAGTCCCGTGGGATTTGCAAGAGTTCAGCAGCCCTTTTCCAGACAGAGAACATCTTGTTTACCTGCCAGCTGTGAAGGGAACATCTGTGCTGAGCTCTGTGTCTCCAGCTGCCCTTCCCAAGCTGTTGCAGGTGCCCCATTCTGATAACACTGACATTTATTTGCTGCTTTCATAACACAGAGAAAAAGGAAAGTCTCTACTGAGGATGCCTGACATGCAGAAAATTTTCTTTTCAGTACCTCAATTAGAACACATTTTAAAATTTCAGTCCATAACACTCCAGACTGATGGTTACAGAAAAGAAAGCCACTTGTATTTAATATATTCCCCAAAGAAGAGACTTAAAATCAAGGGATAAATAACGAGGTAAATACAAAAGCAATCAGAAAATCAGGCAGTGGTGCTACCTTGAGAAATCTGGGGGACATGGAAAATGTCCTTCCATTCATGGAGAATGTATTTTACCATGGGTGGAAGATCCTTAGGCAAACGTCCCAGCAAAGGACAGATTCAGCTCCCTGATGAGATGAACACATACCCTGCCTGGAAAGCTGGAAAACTGTCTGCAGCTGTGTGTCTTCCCTCCTGATTTTATAACCCGTTGCAACAAAGAACCTTCCATAATTTTGTTGAAACTTTTACCTCCCACAAAATGTAGATCAAGGAATGCCTTATGCTTAACCATACAGGGAAAATTGTAATGACACAAAAGCAGTTGAAATGTTTAAAGCATTAATAGATTGTTTTTATCACAAAACTCATGGAAATACAGAAAGCTGGTGGTTCTTGGAGATTAATTACTACAGAAAAAAACCTCTGGCTGTTTTGCAAAGGTATTCAGGGTAAAGTCTCCAATTCTTTCCTTCTCTTTGCTCTGTGGCTGGAGGAATTACCAGGCAATTGTTGGGAAAAGAAAATGATGTTGGTGAAGCACATGTCACACACTGAGGGTTTTTGTGAACTATATTTTTCTATCCACCAGGAAAATAGCTCACTTGACTTGAGAGCACTTGATCCCACTTGTGCCAAATATCCTGACGTGGTGCCCAATACCAGAATTTTGAATTGTAAGTAAGGGACTTTTCTCTCATTCCCATTCAGACTTAAATAATAATTGAAAATCTGGTTCATTGCTGAAATATCAGGGAGATGTGAGACACAGCGCAGAGGCTTCTCGATGCCTAATTAGAGATGACCTAAATAGAGGGGTTTTTGTGAGTTTTCTGAATTGGCAGTAGAATCACACATCTGATAAATGCAAGCATGAAACAGTGTTATAATAAACAAGAAGACAAAACAGCACATCAGAAGACCCAAAAATCTTTACAGGAGTGACTGTGGTCGTACTGTTGTAATCAGAATTTGGTGGAGGTGGTCTTGCAACTGGAATGCTGGAGTGGGGGGATAATTCAGAACCAGCACCAAAGAGGTTTCGTTTCAGACCCTGAGAAGTGAAGGGCTTGGCAGAAAAATCTTTGGAATAAAAATGAATTTCAAGGCAGCCTCCTGACCATGTTCCAACCTTTCAGAGCTGGACAGGGAGGGCCTGCACAGCTCTCTTTAATATATGAATGTTCCTGAAGAAAAAAGTGTTAATTTAAGTGTGCATATTTGCTTAGGAATTGGGATTAATATACATTACTGATTTACTGGTCTTTGCAGCTTAAGGTAATTGTAATGTCTTTAAAAGTTTGAAACAGAATTCTCTGTGCTGAATAACTTATGCAAATATTGTAATAGAATTTAGTTTCAATGCTACTCAAATACAAAAGACTACACCAATATTATGCTGCTCCAGTCAACAATTTTATTGTTCAAAAGAACCAATGCAAAAACATTCCCAGTGAACCAACCTGGTGTCCCAGCATCACCATCCCTCCCAGAGGATTAGGAGTTTATCACATTGAGAGAAAATACCCTTTCACTGACCACAGTCACAGAGGTATGGACATTTTCCACTACCCCAGCAACACATTAATCACAGGTTCCAGCCCTAAACTTCTTGGCCATTTATGGGATGAAAGGCAAAAATCACAGATAATGCTGTTGGACATGTTGAGTGCTCAGCTACCTAGGTGAATTTCCATCAGAAATAGTGGAAATATGGACAGTTAATAGAAAAGGAATAGTTGGAGAAGGGAAGCCAGGAAGTGCAATGCATTTGATATCCCCACTCAAACATAACAAGGACTCACAGGCAAACAGTCACAAGGAATCATGAGGGACACAAAAATGGGTGGACAGCTTCATTAGAATAATTTTTCCCTTATATACAAGGATGGATGTGGAAAAAAGTAAAAAAAAAAATATTTATGGGTGAAGTGGCTGAGGACCATCAAATCCTGTGAACAAGGGGGGAGATCAAGTGAAAGTGGGCTTTGCAGAGAACTTTGTGTGAGGGAAAATTACTCTTAAAGCTTCACAAATATCTCTCAGGAATGAGAGTAGACAAAAGCTAAAGACAAAAGCCAGGTTGGACAGGGCCTGGAGCAACATAAAAGGGTGGAAGGTGAAGGTGTCCCTGCTCGTAGCAGAGGGCTGGATTTAGATATCCTTTAAGGTCCCTCCCAACCCAAACCATTCTGTGTTTCTGTGCAGGGTTTAGAGTCAAGGTGATGAAGTTCATACAGTGGGGAAGAGGATGTACTGAAGAGTCCTGAGGAGACTGAAGTTGAGAACCCAGCTGAGCTTGGATGAAAGAAACAAGGAAAACTCCAGCACCACAGTACTGCTGGATTCTCCCATGGGAAAGAGAGAGGAAAGACAGTCACAGAATGACTGTGATAGAGGTGAGAGTGACTGGAAAGGTTGGTGAGTGCCACCTGCAGTGACAGGTACTTGGAGACAAAAGCAGCAGCATTTCAGGAAGATTTTGCCTGGGTTAATGATGTAATTTTTAGCTCCTAATAATTTTTTAAATTAAGATCATTTTCAATAGCTCCAGCAGGGTAAACCCACAGCAACTGAGATTTCCACTCCTCAGTTTCTTTGCCTCTGCCTTACTGTCCTCTTTCCTACTTTTCTGTTGCCCTTCAGTTTCTCTCTTGTGCCTCACTTCCCTTCATCAGCTTCTACACAATCCAACCAAAACACCAACCACCACCACAGCCTCTGGGCCAGAAGGCAGCACATCAGCTTCTAAATCCATTTAATTGTTACTGAATTCTAGAAAACTGCAAGTTGTCAAGTTTGCCTTCATTAGAGGGACCTTACCCCAGCACCCTCCTGAGTGCTGCAAATGTCCTGCAAAGAGTTCCCCAAACAGGACTTGTTCTGAAACACTCTGTCCTGCAGTGGGAGAGGGAATAGAGAGATTTATAATAACCATAAACACATCTTTAAAAAAAAAGCCATTTTACATGGGACCTGTGTCAGTTCAGAGAGACTTGCTAGGCCTGTGGTGTTGGGTCCAGAATATAAACTGATCTAGTTTGGGGATGAAGCAGTAGGTAGCAAGTATAACAGCATAAAGGATCACTAAAGGAAGGGAATCTGGTAAGTTGGGTAAATACAGGACTGGGTATGGGAGCTCATGGCTTAAATAAATGCTGAGACACTCTGGACAAACTGAACAACCCACATCTGAAAACAGATGTGCTTGCTTAACAAAATATCAATGCTGTAAAATGCCTTGAAAATTTATTGATTTTTTTGCAGAAAACATCAAGCAATTATACCCAAATCCCCTATTTTCCTTTGGGTTTCATAATGACAGATGAACTTTGTGTGTGCTTCAGCAAGTGAAAATGGATAAAACACTTTCTTGGGCAAACCACACAAATTTATCTCTTCACTCACACCTAGTCTGAAGTAACACCCACCCTGTAAAAATAGAGCAGAATATCAAGGGAGTTGGTTTTTTGTTTGTTTTTTTTTTAAGAGTACATTTATTCTGTGGACATTAAATATTGAGGCTCAACTGAATATGATGTTTCTTTCCTGGACTTAAAAAATTGTTTTCTATATCTTCATGGCAGCCTTGTAGTGCAGGACAGATGGAAAAACCCACAGTGCTCACTCGCTGCCCTGCCCAACATCTTAGCAGATCAAGGACAACTGTAAGGCTGGGAAACAAACCCAATGTTAAACCAAGTGTGGGTTCAAAATGCAACTGCAATAAACGGGGCAGACATGTGGCCCCATCCTACAGAATTCTCTTTATTCCCTTTGAAAGGGTGACTAATATTTATATGGTTAGTTATGAAGTGAAGGAAAAGCATCACCTCAGCCACTGTCACAGTTTAATTCCAGCCACCAAGCCCCTCACAGCCACTCACTCCTTTTCCCAAGACAGCAGGGCCTCATCCCATGCACTGGGGACTTGGAGGACAAACAGTGTTGGAACTCTGGAGGCTGAAAATTTCAGGGTTTCTGTGCTGAGGGGCATTGACCCTCAAGCAAGTACCACATTTGACTTGAGGTTGTGGAACAGGCTTCCAAAATTGAGTTATAGCACCGGGGTTGTGGGTGTGTAGGTTGAATAGTATTGTGTGATCTAACAGGGTGAAAAACTTAGAATTTAGGACTTTAGTATATAGTAGTATATGTGAAGCAATATGGAGGATTTGGGGCATTGTCTAAGTCCTTCTTCTTCATGGGTTTGGGTGGCTTTCTGTAATTGGTTGATGGAGTCCACATCGCAGACTTCAAGTAGTTATTGGGTTTAAAGTAAAAATAATTTAGGTGATGTTTCACAGTTGGATGGATTGTCCATGAAAAGACCTTGTAGAGATAGAGAGGTCCTCCATTTTACCTTTGTTCTCTAACTTGCTAGTTAGAGCTCACGACTTATGAAACTGTAATACAGATAAGAATTAAAAAACACCAAGTCTGAACACGAAACTGTGACTCCCTTGTATTAATTACAGCTCTAACAGAAAGAAAAGAAGATAAAAACCTCACAAAATGGAATCACTTAAAACTACCCCCTTTCTCCTTGTCCCCCTTACTTTGTATCCTGAGCACGATGTCCCATGGTCTGGAGCATCCCTTGGGTCAGTTGTGGTCACCTGTCCCAGCCATGCCCCCTCCCAGCCCCTCCCAGCATGGCCAGAGGAGGGGCAGGGAAGGCCTTGGCTCTGTGCAAGCTCAGGAGGAGCAGGAACACCTCTGTGCCAGCAGCCCTGCAGCTCAGCTCAGCACAGACCCAGACACAGCCCCACACCAGCCACTGGGAAGAAAAAGAACCTTATCCCAGCCAAAACCAGCACAGGTAGACAGCTCAAAAACAGCAACAACTTCTGGATTTACTCTCCCTCCAATGGAACACTGAGTGCAACGTGGTTGTCTTCACCCATGACATCTCCTTTTACCTCTGCAAACACCATCCTTTCTCATCCTTCTAGTGGATCCCACTTCTGTGATCACCGAGAGTTGTAAAGCTCACAGAAATACAAGCCATGGATTTCCAGTGCCTGGATAACACAGAGCATAAGAGCTCTTGCACTCTTTTGATATCTAACATCACTTTCCCACACTGGCTGGAGCTATTGATGCAAAATAAACTTCCAAATATGCATAAAGAGTATGGCATGACACGTCAGTTCTGTGGCCAGAGGAGTCTCTGCTGTCCAACAAGTTTCAAAACCAGCTCACATACTTATTTAAAGAATGATTACAATGTGATCAGAATGAATTTGGAAGCCATGGAATTCCCAAGGCTCACCTCAAGAGCAAGGACCACTCCTCAGGGCTTTCTGCTGGGAGGGAGCAATCCTTGTAGCTGGGACCCCTTCAGGATGTTAGCAATCAGGCAGTGGAACTCTGAATAAAGCAACAGTTACTGTCATTGAAGAACATTATTTTGCTAAAACCCAACTACAAAAATATTTAAATCTCATCACCTCAGGGAAACTCTTATAAACTTAGTTGCCATTTCTTTTTAGAATATTTGGGGAAGTATTTCAGATGACCCTATATCTTCCTCTTGTCCAGACAGCCACCGATTAGAGAGAATTCCTGGGCCAAACTGTATTTTTCTATTATCATGCTTCTAAAGTAATCCTCTAAGTATTTCATAAATAGGAAAAAATTAGAGCAATCAGTTGGCATAATTTTGGAAAGGAATCAGAAAAGCCATGAATTTGTGGTAATTTTTTCCTTGTGGTTTGGTTAGTAAAGAATATAAAACGTAAAGTTTCATATCTTATCTCTTGTGGTCACAGACCATGGCAATAAATGTCTGTTTTTCTTACACCTTCCATCTGTTTCAGGCACAGCTTCAGTTCTTTCTGTACCCTCCCCAGACCCAGACCTTAAGATTCTATGATTTAGATAGCCATTACATTTTTTAAATATGTATTTATGCTTAGAATAGTGCAACAAAATGTTTGCTATTGCCTGTCAAAAGAAATGCAAGTTAGATATGTTTTTCTCTTCTCCTTTAAATCAATTTACTGAAAGGTTAATATTCTTAGTAGCAGCTCTTGGTAAGAACTTAATAGTACTATTGCTGTATCTCTAAGTGAAAAAATGAATTGTTTAAACCCTTTCTTGTAATAACTTATCAAGAAAATTGGTATCCATGTCTTTGCATTTCCAAGAGTTTTCAAATCCACTTTTCTACTGAAAGAAAAGAAAATAGAAGTGCAGGAGAGAAAGTGAGAGAGCAGGTAAAGACTTTAGAGCTCAGCTGCACTGCAAAATTGAGTTCACCACAGTCCAGGTTTTGTTCTCCATATCCTCCAAGGGGGAGCTGATTTGTGTTTGTCAGTCTCTGAGATCCGGAGCTGCGAAGGAAAGGGGAGGAAATTCACTTTCCCTGGGGATGGGAGCTGGTTTGTACAGACAGACAAAGCTTGGAGCCTGTATTTGCAGCCAGGGTGTGTCCAGAGCTATCAGCACCTCAGGTTTGACCCAACCCACAGTTCTGCTCTGGCTGCATTTCAGACCCAGACTGGAGAATCTCCATCCTCAGACAGAGCCCAGCCCCACAGCTGTGCCCTCTCTGCCTTGTGTCACCCAGGCGCAGTCACAGCCACAAACGCTGTCCTGTGCCACGGAGGGACAGCGGTGACAGAGCCACAGCACTGCCTCCCTCCCCTCCTGGGAGGGGGCTCAAACAGCAGCAGGCTCGGGGGGAGGCTGTTGTTCAGGCTCTATTTTGCAACTCACAAAGATGCCTCAAAGAAAGAATACAGAGAGGTGCAAGACCTATATTTACTTAACATGTCAAGAAAAATATGGGCAGAGCATCCCTGGGACAGACCAGAATGGCTGTGTGTGACAGACCAAGGTTATCAGTCACTCCATTTTATTCACACACTAAATAAATCCCATCGTTATCTTCAACAGGTTAAAACACACAAAAAAAGCTCCAATAGATAAGGAAGAGCTCTTTCATGTGCCAGCTCAGATAATTGTTCTTTTCAAAATCTGAAATGTCATTTATGTCCTGGATGAAATCATTTTAATGTATTGCATTTAGAACAATCCCTTCACTGTAGTACATTGGAGCTCACAATATCATCTGCATTTTCTTTATTCAGTAAACTTTGATGGGTTTTCCACAACCCTCCCCCAAATGCACAAAAAAACCCCACTGAGATGCGGAGCACACATGCAAAATGTTCATCAATTGCAAAGAAAGAAATTAGCAATAAATATTTATACTTCTGCTGTGGATTCAGTACGGATCATATTAAATACCAACAGATTCCACACTCGTAAATGTAACAGGAAAGCCACATTAAACTTGCAAACTGGAAAAGCAATCCCTCAGCTGCAGCCAACCTTTCAGAACATGGGAAGGACTCTTAGGAGACAGATGCAGCAGAGACTTTGACCTCTGTGTCTCTCCGCTGGAAGGAACGGTTGCAATAGCTAAAAAAAAATAATTGAAACTTTGGAAATATTTGACAAAAAAAAATAAATCCTTCAAGGGGAAGTTGTTTTTCTCTCTGCGAAAAACACAAACTGTTCAGAACACCAGTGATCATATAAGCCTGTCACTGGATAAACTCTCATCTCTGGCAGGATGATGAATTCCTGCCTTGCTCATCTTTCAGCTGCTTCTCGCTAAACAACCTGAGATTCCAGCTCCTGAAGGCCCAGGCAGGAGGAATCAGGGGTGACTCTTAGATTCCTGCTGAGCCCTCACTCCTGAGGACTGTGTCCAGGGCATGTCCCCACCAAAGCCAGCACCCCCTGCCATTTTGTCACAGCCTTGGCTATTGCTGGCCATCCCTTGTCACCAATGCAGCCACGTTCCTTGAGGTAATAAATTTATTGTGGCAGTGAAGGAGCTAAGAAACCTTCCCAGAAAATTCTTTCATTTTTTTTTTAATAGAAGCAGAGCCATCTCTGCTGTTGTATTTAATTAAAACATCACTTTGCCAGAGCTGCCTTTGCAACTTTGAGACAGAACAATACAACCACTATTTAATAAAGCTGAAAGAGTGACAGAGAAGCGCTTGGGAAAAGGAGGTCTGTTGGCAAAGGCGTGAGAAGTAGGAGCAGAAGGGGCATAAAATACACTGAGGTTATAAGAAATGAAAAGGGAATTTAATATTACCATATGACAAACAGAGCCTATATTTATTCAAATCTGATTTGAGTTGGTCACTCCCCCTTTGACAAGAGAGAGTTGTATTTAATGTCATCTTTTTCGAGCCTGTATCTTCTCCCACTCTGTTGTGCTGAGGCAAAGCTCAGTAATCTACAGCTGAGTAGCTCACTGCCTTTCCTGGGAAGTTTTAAGCTGGGTATCAGGAGAAGTTCTTCCCTCAGAGGGTGCTGGGCACTGCCCAGGCTCCTCAGGGAATGGGCACAGGCCTGAGGCTGCCAGAGCTCCAGAGGCATTTGGACAATGCTCTCAGGGATGCACAGGGTGGGATTGTTGGGGCCAGGAATTGGACTGGATGATCACAGTGGGTCCCTTCTGGCTCAGGATATTCTGTGATTCTGTGATACATCAGAAGTTCTTGTGGTAGGGAACAATGTCAGGTAACTGAACCCCACATCCTCCTCCCCACCCTGCCAACACCTACAGAGCACCTGAGCACCTGCCAAGCCACAGAAATCATTCTGGTTTAACAAAACGTACCTTGCCATAAGGTTTTTGTGGGGAATGCAAAAGTGAGCACAGCTCTGATGGCCTAAAATACAGCATTGCTGCACTGACAATCAATAGCCCAGCAGAAATCCTGTGCAAGCCTGGAGAGGAGGGGTGCTGCCACTGGCTCTGCATTCCCACGTGGATATCCATACCTCTGCTGGGAAAGCAGGAATCAGCCCCAGAGCTGCACCTTACCCAAACATTTTGTTTCCTGTGCTGGAACCCAGGTGCCAGGGTGACTGGCCTCCTCCAGCCCCTGAGACAGAGCAAGGAACACTGGCTGGAGTGACTTGCAAAGGAGCCAAGACAATCCTGCACTTGGAAAGCTTTGCTCCATCAAATCAAACCCCACTTGATAAATAAGTGACCAGTTGCTCTGGGAGACTGAGGAGAGGTTCGGCACGCAATGAAAAGCTTGAAGAGAGGTTGTCTTGGCAACATTGTCTGATTCATATTTAAAGATAAAATCACTCTCCAAAGCTAATGCAAAGTGGATGCCAAGAGATAAGAAAAAAATGTGGGCATTCATAACATCTTCATAGCAGAAAGCTCTGCCTTCTGTCAGTTGCCTGAATTGTTTTGGGACTGTTTGGTAGGATTTCCTCTGCCCATTGTAAAACATTCTTTTTATAGAAACTGTTAAGGCAAACAAATAAGTCTGGAAAAACACAGCATAATCTGCTCCAAGACACCATGTGAAACAGCGTGGTGCCTCAATATCCAAAGTACCACCTCTCTTTTTACATCTATTAACACACGCAGACAACCATAACACTGCTGCACGGACATGGTCTCACTGTCAATTGGAGCAGCCAACTTGCACAGGTGGGCACCTTGTAAAACATAGGGACTGGTAAAGGTTTTTCCCTTTTATTCTTTTAACTGCTCTTCGTATAGTGATTGATTTTTAAGGGCTTCAAGTGTTGTGTGATTTCTTCTGCAAGGAAGAAGCAGAAGAATCTCGTTAGCCCAGGATGTGTGCAGGAAACCACGTGAAACCCTGACAGGGACCTGGCACAACACAGAACAGAGTGGGAATGCCCCAGTGCTCCCTGCTGCATCCCACCAGGTGTCTGGGCAACCCACACAGGTGCTGCCTTCCAGCAGGAACTTCTTAGGTCAGAAATTCCAATGATTAATCATATTCAAGAAATAACTTTGTTGCTAAAATGCTCTACCTCTAATTTAATATGAGTTCTACCTTAGAAGAATATAGACACTGCCTGATTTTGCATTCTTTCTGTACTTCTGCCAGGATAATGAGAACAGAACTAAACTGAAAGGTCCCAGATTATTTGTCTCTTTTTTTCAAGTAGTTTAACACTAAAAGAAAAGAGAAAGGGAAAAAAAAGGTAGCAAACCCTACCTTTTTCTACATTTTTCTACATTTCCTTTCCTTCTGTTTTGCTTTAATGGATCGTTGCACTCAGCCTAAAATTCCGTATGAAATCAATTCCAGCAGGAAATAAAAGAAAAATGCTTACAAGGTTCTGCGGTGCCCCTTCACTCTCCCTTCTCACAGAGCTCAGGACCCAGTGAGGTTGGTGGGTTCCATCTCTAGGGCTCCTCAGATTCCCCCTTCTCCAGCCCACCACTTACTCCTGCTCTGTAAAGGGCCCAGTGCCTCCCTGTCACCTCTGATCTCCCCTGACCTTGCAGCACCTTGTCCCCAGCCAATAATACTGAGTGATGACCATTTTCTCCAGGTCATCAGCTCAGAGTGCCTTAAGACACTCCCAACTTTTTGCAACTTGACAGGCTCTGCTATTCCTACCTAATTGCCACTTTCCCCATCCACCCATCCCTCTTCTCCATTATCCTCCTGAAGAGCCTCTTGAGGGAACTGCTGCTGAAGTTGGAGGAATTGAGGTAAATTGCTGGAGAAGATTGATTTAAACGCAGGTGATATCTTCATCACATCTTCCAGTCTGTGAAAAATAGGCATTCCTTAATTCCCCTCCTAATGACCATTTCTCATTGTGGAGAGGCTCGGTGATCCCTCACTCCCAGGCTCAGCTGAGCACTACAGAAATGCCATTTTTCTATCAGCCACTCAGCATGCTCTCAAAGAAAACCTTTAGAGTAATTTCACCATTTTGACTTGAATTCCTTTTTTATTAGCTATCTTACTTTTCTCAGCTCTGGCTTGTAGCACTGCTCTGCTCCCAGATGGCACAGTCCTTCCCTTGCCAAGGACAAGTCTGACACATCTGTGAAGGCAGGACTGTCTTAATGGGAACATAGAGGTGGAAGAGCAGGAGGATGCAACAATTACATTTAACTGGCTGGCAATAAAGGATGATCCCAAATACCTGCTGTTAATGCAATCTAAGTCTCAGCTACAGCTAAAAAGAAAGGGGGACAAAGAAAAAATTTAAGAAGGGCAAACCCTGAAAGCTTTGCCTGTGCCTGATGTAAGTGATAAAGTGGAACAGGTAATTGCCTATCTTAACATCAGCAAATATAGGGAATTTGGGGCCAAAACAGTTCAGCCTTGAGAAGTGAAAAGACTGGGAAAGTTACAAAGAAAGAATCAGCACCAAAGGAAAGTTCCTTCTGAATATATTTCAGAGCTAACAGGGCTGGTTTTAGCTGCAGGAACATGAAGCCCACCTAGGTAGGTACAAAATACATTGTGGGGTTTCTTTCATCTTGCCTCAGGAATGTAAACAATGTATAAAAAAATCACTTAATTACATATTAATGATGTCCTTTACAGAAGGGACAATATCTACCAGGAATTTTCCTCAACACTTGAGCCAGCTGTGTGTCCCAGCCTCAGGGCTGGTCCCTGGGCACTCATCCCCAACCCCTGCAGGCAGGACCCAGCCACAGAAGCAGGGCAGGATTCCCTGCTGTGGCCTTTCCTCCTCCTTCTGTGAAAGGAAAGATTTGGGACAGGAGTTCCTCAGGTGCTCAGATGTTTAATGTTACAGACATGGGCCTAACAGGACCCTCAAAAAGAGTTTTGGGAGGGTAGGGTTTGTTCAGCCTGAAGAGGAAAAGAATTTTCCCTAGGAGACCTTAGAGTCACTTCCAGTGCTGAAAGGAGCTCCAGGAGAGCTGGAGAGGGACCTGAGACAAGGGATGGAGGGACAGGACACAGGGAATCGCTTCACAGTGCCCAGTGTTCCCTTTTTTCTTCTCCTGAATGACCACTGCCCTAGAATTTTTAAAAGAGATTCCACATTTGAAACAGATTTTGGATGCAGAAATTGCTTTCAGTTATCCTTGAAGAAAATTACTGAAGCAATGACAACCATTGAGTGTCCCATATTTGTATTCATTCCACAAGCAGGTAAAAAAATCAGTAAGTAAAATCAAACCCAGAGCAATATTCTTACCAATATCTTCAAACAGGAAAAGGAGCCTAATGTTCACCTAATTAATTTATTATGTCTTGTGTATCTTAAACCAGGAGTGATGTTTTAGTTTCATTGAGTGCTTGCCTGAACCAAGAATTAATCATCAAGAGAAGGTGTGGAACTCTCAGTTTAAACATTGTCAAGGCTCCAAGGTAACAGGTTATTAAAAGTGAAAATAACTGCAACTGGGCAGATTAAAACACTGGCCTCATTCCCAGTGGAACATCCTTCAAAATATCAGCTGCCTTTGGAACTGAAAGATGCCAGTGTCTATAAAATTTTGGTACAAATTAATCCAAGATACAAACCAGTAGCTAGTCAATGGTTTAAAAAAAAAAGCATAAAACACTGCCCAGAGATGTTTTATGAGGAAATGAGAAGGATATTTTTCATATACACCAGCTTTATGATTTTGGGGTGTTTGCTCAGTATAAGTATACAATAAAAAAATAGGATGCTTCCTCTTTAGCAGACTGATGAACCCAAAATCTATGAAAATAAACCTCTTAAATTCTAGCACACTTCTGCCTGATAAATACAATTTGTGAAATATATTTGTCCAAATACTTTTCATTTTGTAGATATTTTTATGCAACCTGTTCAACTAAAATATATTATAGATTGCTTAGACTCAATTTAAAAATTATGACTTGTATATTACCAAAATAACAAGATTAGAGAAAATGGCCTCAATATTCACCAGGGAAGTTTCAGATTAAATCTGAGGAAAGGAATTTTGCTCTAATATGCAATCTAAGCCTCCCTTGGCACAGCCTGAGGCCCTTTCCCCTTGGCCTGTCCCTGTGTCCCTGGCAGCAGAGCCCGGCCCCCCCTGGCTGTCCCCTCCTGGCAGGGACTTGTGCAGAGCCACAAGGTCCCCCCTGAGCCTCCTTTGCTCCAGGCTGAACTCTGTGTGGGATGGCAGGGTTGATGTGTGGGATTGCAGGGCTGGGGGGATGTTGGGATTGTAGGGCTGGGATGTGTGGGATTGTAGGGCTGGGATGTTGGGATTGTAGGGCTGGGATGTGTGGGATTGTAGGGCTGGGATGTGTGGGATTGCAGGGCTGGGATGTTGGGATTGTAGGGCTGGGATGTGTGGGATTGTAGGGCTGGGATGTGTGGGATGGCAGGGCTGGGATGTTGGGATTGTAGGGCTGGGATGTGTGGGATTGTAGGGCTGGGATGTGTGGGATTGTAGGGCTGGGATGTGTGGGATTGCAGGGCTGGGATGTTTGGGATTGCAGGGCTGCTGTGTGGGATTGCAGGGCTGCTGTGTGGGATTGTAGGGCTGGGATGTGTGGGATTGTAGGGCTGGGATGTGTGGGATTGCAAGGCTGGGATGTGTGGGATTGCAGGGCTGGGATGTGTGGGATTGCAGGGCTCGGATGTGTGGGATTGCAAATACTATAATTTTAATTTAAGCCATTGCTTCCATGAACTCTCCACTGAAGGTCCTTCCTGTAGCTATTTCTATTTGGGACATTTGCATGGGAATGTCCATCTGAAAAGCCTTCCTGCACAATTAGGAGAACCAAGGAACAAAACACAGCTTTGCAGAGCAATGCTGCACAGCTCTGACCACGGATCAGACATTTTCCTGATGTGTTACCCAGCTCAGGCCTAGGTGTGGAAGAGACTGCTCATATTTTCTTGGTTGGCAGTATTTTCTCACAAACAGGAAGCAAACCAGGTGGCTCACCTTTTTATGGCAGCTGAATCTGGAGGCTGTGACACCATCATTGGCTTTCCATCCTGAGAAGACCCCACTCTGCCCCAGACAGTCCCTCATTTTTCCTGCCCTCTCATCCTTTTCAGCTGAAAATAAAGAAGAAAACTGGCACATGTTTCTAACTGCTGTATGACTTTTTGTATTTTTGTTATTGACCTTCTCAGCTGGAATATATTTTCAATTGCAATAAACCTCGAGTTGACAGCAAGTATTAAAATTAATCAAGTAACTAAGTAATGGTAATATGTAATCACTTAAAGTAACCATAAAGCAAACAAATCACACATTTCTAACAATCATTATCATTATCCTTAATTTCATTCCAGCCCTTCTGTCATAAATTTTGCTTTTGAATAGAATCATGGAATCACAGAATTGTTTGGGTTGAGGAGCCTTGAAGATCATCTTGTTCTACTCTTCTGCCATGTCAGGGACACCTTCCACTGTCCCAGGCTGCTCCAAGCCCCAAAGTCCAGCCTGGCCTTGGACACTGCCAGGGATCCAGGGGCAGCCACAGCTGCTCTGGGCACCCTGTTCATGGTGTCAAAAAAATTACAGAGTGGCTCAGTTACCTGAGTACATCACCTGAGTGGCCCTTCCAACCTGAAAAAGGCATAAAACCCTCACAAAAGTCAGTTTACATGCTTGCCCATGGTGGTGCAGTTATTCTTCTGATCTGCCAGTCCAACAGCTGTGTGAAACCTTCAGAGCAGCCAGAGGATGAGCTGAAAGAGAACAGAAATCTGTTCCATTTACTTGTAAAAAAGCAAACAGATGAGAGAAGACAAAAGAAAAGAACATTAACTCCATGAATTCAGGCATACCCATAGAAAAGCCTAGGAGTAAGTACTTCCAGATTAATGTTTTCCTCTTCCTTACACTGAAGGCTCTTTGCTAACAGTTTCCCAGTGGTATCACATTTTTCCCAATGGTCAGTCATATTTCCTGGGCTATGCTATTCAAACATTTTCTGCTTAGCTCTCCATTCATCAGCTGACAATTTGGCCCAAAAGATCCATCTCCTGGAAATGCAGCTAAATGAGTTCAAACACTCACTTCCCAAAACACAGAAGCTCCTGTACTTTCTGCCCCTTCAGTATTCTCTCCAAGTGAGACTTTGCCACTGAAGTATGGAGGAATAAACACACATTTTAGTTGCTCAAATGCTAGCACTAGAAAAACAAAGAAAACTCAAACACAAACTCCTGCCAAAGGCTTCCAGACATGCTTAACACAGAAAATGTGAGGGGTGCCCTGTGTGAGGGCAGGTGTGGAATGACAAGTCCTGTATCACCAGGGTTTAG
This sequence comes from Acrocephalus scirpaceus scirpaceus, assembly GCA_910950805.1. Classification (NCBI taxonomy): domain Eukaryota; kingdom Metazoa; phylum Chordata; class Aves; order Passeriformes; family Sylviidae; genus Acrocephalus; species Acrocephalus scirpaceus. The sequence goes on from OU383781.1 coordinate 31,781,619, forward strand.
TGGGTAGGCTGCTCCTGGTTATAGTTAATCACATATTTAGCAACATTAGCACCTGTACTGTCAGTGATTCCTGCCAAGGGAGCTGGTATGCACAATCTAGCTGGGCCTTAGGAGCTGCTCACCAAACAGTTTGAGACTTGGACTATGGAATTGCCCAAAATGTGGCAAAAAGCAATGGACAAGGCAGGAACTCAATGCAGAGCGGGCACAAGAGTGACATCACTACCTCTGAAGGGCAATTGTTGGGTTTTGTAACTCTAGTAGCTGCAGAAATGTAGCACAGGCTCTGTTAAATACATCCCATTTTCCAAGGTAAGCCACAGCCTGCACTCCCATGGAGCTGAACTGGAAACACCAAAGTTCCTAACTGGGGGGAACAGACCACAAATTTGCTTTCTTTCCTCCCAGATCCATGGGCTCCTCCATTGCAGCACAGCTGCCTGCCTGAGGAGCTCCACACTTTGTAAGGATTCAGCACACGCCTTTCGCAGGAAAATGGTTCACAATATGCTGTCAAAACCCTGGAGAGGAAAGATAAAGAGGGGAACAGGGATGGAGTGAGCATGAGCATGGCTTGAGGCCTTGTGAGCATTCCTCCCCGCAAGAGAACTGACACATGAATGCAAAAACCAATCCTCCTCTCTGCCCTCCTCATTGTACCCTGAAACAACCATGCTGCTCCAGTGGTCTCCCCTGTGATACAGACCTGCCTAGCTGGGGAAAATAACCCTCTCTCAGGAGATGCACATCACGTGCCAGTGGATTTCCTGCTGCTGGAAGCTCTTTGGAACACATCAGTATGTGTCCTGTGTCCACCTTCATCAAAGGTTACAGTCTTCAATCAGAAACCAAGCAGGAGCCTTGGTGTTCCTGCTCCCTACCTAACAAAGCCTAAATGAAGGCACTGATGGACTTAAAGCACTCAGTGCTGCAAGAAAATCCCACACCTTTGAGACAAAAAGTAATTACTGGTCAATTTATTCTATTGTGACCTTCCTCTTCCTTGCTCGAATTTCAGCAGGTGCAGGATTTGCTCCCAAAAGTCTTTTCCGACCTTATTGATCATTGATGATTAGAACATGCTTAAGTTTTAAGTTGTTTCATAATTTAAATGTTGTGCTATTTTAAAGAAAATTTATATTCTGTCACTGAAGGAGGAGCCATAACATTAACAGATCCCGAGCTTATGCTCGTTTGTGCCAGGAAATGCAGCTTTTGCAACTTCCATTTCAATTAAACTTTTACAGTTTATTTTATGAGAACTTTCAAATGTGTGTGTTAGTCACCAAGATTTGTGTTCTGTGTTTGAAAACACCAATTACACTTTCTAATTAAAAGCCTTAAGTGACAAATTTTAACCCTATAAACAGCTCTATAAAGAGGAACCCAATAAACGTTCCTGAAGCTGCAGGCCTGCACCAGCACAACAGGAATGCCTGTGAGCACAGGTGCTGCTGCCTGTTGAAGCAGGTCAGCTGCTCATGGCTCTGCCTCATTCCTCCTTCTTATTCTCCTCATTGGAATGTAATCCCTGGCTAGAGGCTCTCTGCTTTCCAGTGAACATCTTCTGGATCATGTCTCAGGGCTAGGGATTGAGTGAACACAACATTAGCTTGAAAGAAAGGTGCAGGACAAAGCGAAACTTCATAGAATCCCAAAATGGTTTGGCTTTAAAGGAACCTTCAAACTCATCTCATCCCACCCCTGCCATGGGCAGGGACACCTTCCACTGTCCCAGGCTGCTCCAAGCCCCAAAGTCCAACCTGGCCTTGGACACTGCCAGGGATCCAGGGGCAGCCCCAGCTGCTCTGGGCACCCTGTGCCAGGGCCTGCCCACCCTCCCAGGGAACAACCCCTGCCCAAGATCCCATCCAGCCCTGCCCTCTGGCACTGGGAAGCCATTCCCTGTGTCCTGGCACTCCAGGGCCTTGTTAGTAGTCTCTCTCCACCTTCCTTGTAGGCTCATTTGATGTGCATTCCTTCTTTTCAGGCTTCTCCATCAGTCTCCTCCTATTCCCTTTCCACCTTCATCCCCTAAATTCCACACCACTAAACGAGTGCTACTCTCCTCCTGCAATCAGCTTGCTTCCCAGTGTAACCAAAATCCCAGAGCCCAGCTGGACAATTAAGGAATCAGAAAGCACTTGTAGCCCTCTGGGCAAAACAGGGCATAGGATAAAACACTTGCTGACACCTCTGCTGCCAAATCTTTTTAGACTTGTCAAATATTTTCTACAAGGAATTGTGAGGTTTGGAGGATTTTTTGGGTTTGGGGGGGGTTTTTTTCTCTTTTTTGTTTTGTTTTCTTTTTTTATTGTTCTGTTGTTTACTTTTCAAGTGGATTTCTGATTTTTGGAGCCATTACAAGATCTACTTCGCATTTCCAGTTTACTGCATGGTTGGGCTTTTTTGTTGGACAAGTTTCTGTGTTGCCCATGTCATCTGTAAATAACAAGAGCATGCTAAGAACCTCAATACCAAATCATCTCTGCTGCTGAAATCAAAAGACAGCAGAAAATGAAAACGTCAGACACCAGTTCTCTGAGAAGAATTTACTAAACTTCAAGCATTGTGTAAATTAAACATTAAGACTCTTGGCATCTCAGCTAAATGCCTACTTGCATGCATACCAGGAGACACAATTTATCCCTGGTTTCAAGTAATCTTCACTATTCAGCTCACAAAGAAAAGCCTTTCACATTCATAATACAATGCAAAGAGATAAATTATTCAACTTTAAAAAATATGACATTTAAGAAGAACAGGCCAAAGGATGTCAGAACACATTTGCTTTACCAGAGTTCATTAGTCCCCTATAAATAGGATGCAGGGACTGAATGGCCTTCACCAGGAGCTTCTAACGAGCATCAAAGGGGTTCCTCAAGGCAGCCAAAAGTAAGCCACATCTCCTTTCCTAAACTCTTAAGATTAAAATAAGTTTCTAAAGTCTAAAACTTCCATTACTGTTTCATATATTACATATATAGTGTAATATGTTATATCCAGTTCATGCTCACAGAAACTGTTCATATACTTATGAAGGAACATTTTTCAGACATGGTGTTTCCATGAAGTGTATTTGATCCCTCTGAGCGTGTTTTATACTATGTGAAGAAAACCTCTGATATTACAGGAATGTTGCTTACAAACCACAGCACTGAAACACTAAGATGCTTTCAAATATTGTGAGCATTTTTGACTTTGAACCATTTTGGCTTTGATTAATTTGTAGTGTTGTCACACTAGATATATAACGGGATATTCGGCCTGTAAATAAAGTCTTTCAAAAAAACTCACTATAAAAAGAAAAATCATACCAATCTCTTAGTCTCCATGAAGTCATGAAACAGCTAAAATATGGCCAAGATATGGAAAGAATAAGCAATTTCCTTTTAAACAGCTGTTAAATTAATATCTCTATATATTATAATATATTTTATACAATATCTATATATATATATCTATATTAAAATATATAGAGAGATATTTTATATATATATATACACATATATATTAAATTAAATCTCTACCTCCTGTTACCATGGGAGAAGGAGCAAAGGCAATGGGGCCCTCTGGGCTTCACAGCAACAAATGGTAAGAGACATTTTCAGATTTTTTCTTATTTGCTGCATCTCCATAGTGAACAGCCTCAATCCTTTTCCTCTTTCATAAAGAAGTTTTTCCACATCCCTAATCTTTCTTGTTATCCCTCACCGTGCTTTAACCTGGCAGAAAACGCCATGATAAGCTCCAAAACTAAGTGGAATGTCTTGGAAATGCCCATTTTACACTCTGAGAGCAGATACCTGCCCAGCATACAGAGGAATACATGTTCTTGCTTTCTGGTTTCACCTCACAAATGGGTACTTTTAGAGATAATTTAGTTCAGCATTACCAGATAAAGCCCTTCAGCCAGGGCTATAAAGAACATCAGAAAAGATGACTTTAATGATGCCTGAATGTCAAAAATCTGTGGCATCATCTTCCATCTAAGGCAGTCAGCAGGAAAACCTGCACGTGGGCATCCTTCGCCTGCACCCCAAAATCTGCCTGGCTCTTCAGAGGAAAAGGGGGAGAAAAGCAGAAAAGTTCCTGCCTGGCTGTGAGAAACCCAGTGATTTTTTCAATCTCAATGAGGTGTTTTTCTGTACAAAATCTTATGAAGCGAAGTGAGGCATTTCTTCCTGCTTTCACGCCTGTTTGATTTCCTTTGCTGCATTGGTGCACACCTGGAAGAACTGCCCTGGAAGAACAAGCTGATGCAGGAACATGAACACTTAGAGGGATAATTACTGACTTGGATGCATCAATCTGTGGATGCATCAGCCTGAGGGAAATACAGAGCATTTTCAGTGACCCTTTGAGGGAATAAACAGCAGAATATCATTAGAAACGGTGTTTCCCAAATGCACAGGTAAGAAAGGAATGGTCTTAAATGCATCAGCCACTGCAGCAGGAGAGGGAGAACAACATTAATATTTTGAAGAATGAAGAGTTTTTGAGGACTATTTTGCTATAAGGCAGCTCAGGCTGTTTGTGAGATAAGGGCAGCCTCTTGCCTTTGGAAAACCTCCTGCTGATAAAATCAAGAGCAGAAATCAAGGGGCTTAAAAGCCCCCTGAAGTGCTTTACTGAGTAGGGACAGGCTTGTGTGCACCTGAATGCTTCACACAACCCTTGTTGTCATTGACAGGGTCTGAAGAGTGTCAAAGGTCCCTTAAACACCTACTTAGATATTTCCAACTAGTACACAGTGAATATACTCCAGATCAGCTCTCCAGACACAGTTCCTCGTGTTTCAGGAGCCAAACACAATGCCCAGAACTGGAAGGAGCTGCAATCATCCTTAGGTCATAACCTGCATTTTTCAAAATGCCTGCTTGGTTTTTCCCCCCACTCCTCTGCTGCCATTGATTAAAACAAATGGTTGGAAGGAGGCAGACACTGGATCCTTTGGGACCTGGGCAGGTGATCCAAGCACTTTGCTTCCTGACCATTTAACAAGGCAATTTCTCTAGCCAAACACAGAGGTCAAGAGCGAATGTGGTTGGGTGTTTCTGAACTTGAGGTTTCACCTGCTGTATGCTGTCATCCCTCCTGCCTTTTGTTTTGACAACAGAATGGTTTGGGCTGGAAGGGACCTTAAAAATCAGCCACACAAACATTTTGGATACCATCATTTGTTAATGATGCTTCTCAATTAATTACATTTTTTCGGCTTTAAGCTTTTCATAATATTAAATGCTACCATGACACTTTTAAAGAAGAGGACTCTGTATGAACAGTAGCTTCATTTAGACAGAGATTACCCTCTCTGAATTTGTAAATAGATTAGGAGATAAATATTAATAAGATTAGTCTATATGGGGAAATTAGAAGGATCTATGAATAATGTTACCCTCTATAATTGAACATACAGACCTATCACGCTATTAAGGGAACCTGATTATGTCTGATTTGCAAAACTGGAGAGAGTAAAATAATCAAACTGATTAATAAATGAAGTAGGGCAGAGTTGTCTGCTCCCTGCTCTGTTCCACCAAAGCCTGGCATCCCTAGCAGTGATGTGCACAGCCACCTCCTCCTGCACTGCAAGCATCTCAGCTGTGCTTACCCCTGCTCAGCTGGTAAAGATGCAGCGCTGTGGGACAGGCCAGGCTGAAATACAGCTGGAATACTTTGGTTCAAGGGGGTTATGGCACAGGATCTTTCCCATGTGCCTCAGAAGGGTTATGCACAGCTGCAGCAGAGCCAGAACAATGCCAATGGCACCTGTGAGAGCAGACATCTCTAATCCCACAAGCTCAGGCATTAGGTGACTCTAGGCTAGCAGCAAAACAGACCACCCCATATCCCTATAAAACTGAGCAGTGTCCCAAGAGAAGAGGATGTTTATTTTCTTTACCAGGTATTGACTGTACAAGGAAACAATTAAAGTGTGCATGGCTACAGCAGCAAGGAAAATCAGAATTTTCCGTTATCTTTATAATGAATTTAATTTCCTGAACTTGGCTTGGGTTTTTTTATTTAATTTACTGACAGGCACAATATTCAGTGATGCAATCTTCATGTTTCTAAAAGTGAAGGACTTATGCCAGTTATGCCATATTCTTTACCAGAGGCTGTTTATTAAACATTTCCCTTTCATGGAATTTATTTGCTGCATGAAAGCAAATGAAAATGTAAACCTTGAGGGAAGGAAACAAAATAGGTGAGAAAAATGTTGCAGTTTCAACTGCCATTAGCAATACCCTGGAATCTGAGCACTAGATCCATAGCAGTGGGAAGGTCTTTAAGCAACTATTTTTAATTTTTGAAAAATTATCATTTATTTATTCGTCTTTCTGAGGCCATGTCAACAAAGGTGCAAAGGAGATCCTGCTTTGAAAGAAGCCTACTCCAAATGTTGTTTGTCTGTAGAAACCCTGTTTGGCCTGTTCCAGGTGGGTGTGGAATGAGAGAGATGAAGCCCAGAAGGAAGTGGTGTCTTGCTGTGGAGACAGTTGTGGAATGATGAGAAGAGCAAGGGCAGGAATGACCCAGAAATCCTTTTACAAATGGGACTTTTCACAGAGTTCTCAGTGATCTGGGGCAAGTGGGCTGCTGCACAACCAGTCTGTCCCTGCAGAGCTCACTTAGAATATTTACCAGTAACTTTCTCACACAGAATTATCCTGGAGACTCTACAGTGTTAATATTGGTACTTTTCCCTTGTGCTTTTCATATCAGAAAATTAAATTCATAAAGCACTTCCATTTTATAATTGCTTGGCATCCTAATTTAGCAATCTGCAAACATCTACAAAGGGTAATATAATCTCCAAATATAGCAAATGGGGTTTGAGTATTTTCATAAAGGCCCACTTTGAGCTAAAACCAGGCAGTTTAGAGCCATGCTGGTCCCTTCTCCTGTGCTATGCACTCAACAAGATGCTACATCAATTACAGAAAAAAAGAATAGCAGTGATAAACATCTGTGGCTTATGTTACTGAGGAGTCCTGCAGTGCACTGATCCTCTAAATTATATGCAGGAGCTGTCTCTGCTCTTAGGTAACAGAGCCTGGATTTATAGATGTTGCTCTGAGGTCACAGGAAACTTTCTCACTGCTTGTTCCACAATGCTAAAGCTGACAGGGAGAGGAGGAGTGAGGCACGAGGCTGGTCACACCTTTTCTTCAGTCAAACTGGACAACTTCTTCTCACATTCTGGTAGCCTTATATAAAGTCCTTAAAAAAGTCTAATCATCACAGAGGAGTTAAAGCTCTTTGGGATACACACCACATTTTCTCATTTCCTCAGGCTTTGTAAGCGCTGCCTTGCCAGGCTTCAATCTTCAAGGTGTTTTTGAATGTTACAGCAGCACAAGCAGAAAATGACAACAGTTACTGCACAAACATTGAGCACACATGTAGAGGGATGGTAAAGTGGGACCCTGTTACCCATCAGCACAGATGGGAAAAGCCACAACTCAAATTGAAAGAGTTCAGTGGTTCTGAGGATCCCAGCAGCTGCTGGATTCGCAGAACAAGAAAAACCCCGAGCTGAATGGAACAAGAAAGAGATGCAGCAACACATCAAAATGAAACAGGAACAGGAGGGAAAGAATTGCACCACTAACCTGGAGCAATGCCAGCAGTGAAACTGAGGGAAGGTGGATCCCCCCTCAATGAAACCATCATATACAGGCTCCATCATTCTGCCAGCTTTGCTCCTAAGGAAAGAAGCTTCCTGCTCCTAATGTTCCTGGGAGAAGCTAACCCACTGCTTTCTAGGGATGTGACTGTAAAGACTGAGGATAACTCAAAATTTGTTTTAAAACTTGCATGTCTCACCATGGCCTGGCTGCAGTTTGCAGGAGCAGCTTCACTTGTTTCCCAAGTGTTCTGGTTTTATCCAGTGATAGAAGAATCCTCATAGAGCCCTGAGCAGTAACACCCTAAAAAAGCCCCATACTCTTCTTGAAGCAGAAGATCTGGGTCTAGAGGGCACTGTTCTGAGCCAGACTGCCATGTTATGGAGAACATGCAGCCAAATGCAAAGGAGCTGCTGCTGCTGCAGTCATACCCCAGCACAAGCAGGATATGGCCAGGAGTGTTTGCCACTCTGCCCAGAGTCTTACAAGGAGCTCCTGTTGCAGATTGCTCAGGTTTCCATGTCTGACATAATCTACCTTCTCTGTCTCTCACAATTTTGTTGAAATTTTGCTTATTTAAATACATTTATTGTGTGCATAAGGCAAAATCCATTCAGCTCCTCTCATTTTGAAGAGTGTGGGAAGAAAAAGGAGCCAAGTAATAGAGGAGTGGTCTGCTGGAATCTCGTGAAAAAGAGGAAGGATAAAGGGAAAGGACAAGCTGGCAGACACTACCATGCTTATTCTCATGAGTTTACTAAACTAGATGTATTTTTTACAGACAATAACACAAATATATAGTGTCGGAACCCAGGACATCCCTTTAGATGTCCCGGGCAGTCCGAGACCTCAGGAGGGGGTCCGGAGACCCTGGTACAGTGATAAAAACACCAGTGCCTTTGATTTTAGCCCTTGGGAGTGATTGCCAACATTATATGAAGAATTACAAGTCACGGGTGTGTAATTAGGATATTAGATAACTTATTTTTGTGTATTAATGTGGATTTTGGGGGTTCACAAAGGAGGCTCAAGGAGACAAGATGGAGGGATTTGGGTGTGTCCCTTGTCTTTCTTCTTCTTGTCCTCCATCTTCGGGTGAGGTGGTGGCATTTTCAAATTGGTTTAGGGTGAAAGTACACTGTTTAATAAAAGTGATAGGTATTGGTATAATAGTAAAAACAACTAGCACGTAGTACATAGTATAAAAGATTACGACCGCCCATCAGCGGGGCAGACAGCCTTGGACAGCGGTGTAGGTAACATCTACGCCGCAGAAAAGAAAATGTTTAGGTACACAATAGAATAAACAATTTTGATAAGAAATCGACACATCCTGACTCCTTCTTTTAACATGGGGCTTGGAGAAAAGGACTTTACCCGCAATTCTCGGATGGCTACCAGCCTGGGATCCAAGATTTCTGGCGTCCCTGGGTGGGCCCATCCAGTGGGCATTCACCAGTGGACCTCCACCAGTGGGCAAAAGCTGTGTGCCCGGGATCCGAGAATATAGCAGAAATGAACTTGCTAAGGCATGAACTTACCCCAAATCACCCACACGTGTGAGGCCAGGTTTCTCCTAATCACAGCCAATAGCTTCCAGCATCGGGTCAAAAGCCAAGAACCCAGAAAGCTGAGGGGGGAGCTTTATATGAGTGTCTGCTCCCAGGTGTGAGCTGGGAGAAGTTGTTCCCGGGTCCCTGATCAGCCAGGAGATGTTGTGAGCTCCCAGAGTTACCTGCCCTCTTGCTAAGAGCCAGAACTAGAAAAGCTGCTGGCCAGGCTGGGACAGTCAGGTAGAGCAGTGGGTGTCAGGGAGCAACGAGATGTCATGAAACAAAAGCCTCCCAAAACCAGCTTGAGTCAGGAAAGCCTGAACAATTCCAGGCTGGAGTCAGGAAGGAAGCAGCTGGTCTGACAGTGGCTGCAGCAGGTGAAGGTGCACTGAAAGTGCTGTGTGTGCCAGGGAATTGGCAATGACTGCTGCTCTATCTGCCATGGTAAAATCTACTGCTGCCCTCCAGGGTAAATCTTTTTGCCAAGTTAATTTGAGCATGCAAGCACAGCAGATGAACTCATTGCCAGGGACAGAGGGGTTCGTTTTCCTCGGATTTCTAGGCACAAGCTGAAGCAGTCACAGAGCTGACCCCAGCCTGAGCTCTGGTCACTGCATGCTGAGCTCCAGCACAGAGCCCACCTGTGCAAGTGCACCCTCCAGCATTGGGGTTTTGCTGTTTTCCATCTGGACAGCTGGAATGGGGGATTTTATAGGGATCCCCACCCACCTAATGTGATTCTGTTGCTGACAGCCAAAGCCAAGCAGCAGAACACAAACACAAGTGAGGAGTGGGCTGAAGAGATGTATTTTTTTTTTCTCTTGAGCTTTAAGCCTAATGTTTGAAATCCAGACTTTCTCAGGAGGTGGTGACTCTGTGTCAGAAAACTGACTGCACATTTTTAGAACAGCCTTCGTGCCTGCCCACAGGAAGATGCCACATCACTGTTATCACTTCTCATCCTTCCCACTTATTTCTGCTCTGCCGCCAAGGGAGCGGGTGAATAAATTAGTTCCATTTTCAAACCCAGGCTGTGTCATTTTTCTTGAGTGTTAGTTCCAAATAGTATTTTCCTTTTTGTGATACCACTATCAATTTCCATCCCAATTCTGGAATCAGAGAGACCCAGAGAAGTGCCCTTTACTGAAGTGAGTGAAGAACAGAGATGTACGATCCCAATCCAGCCCATTAAATAGAGAAGATCAAACTCAGCCTTTCCTCTGTCCCTTCTGAATACAAGGTACCAGACGGAGGATTTGGAGTGTCTAAAGAAAAGTTATGGTTCAAATGCAGCCCTGGAACATTTTATGGCATACAGGAAGTCAATTGTGCTCTGACACACACAGATGTGGATTTCAACCTTCTGTTTGCAGACCACTGGGGTTCACCCGACTGTTGCCAAAAGATTCATTAAACCTTAAAAAAATAGCTGAGGAAAGCAAGCAGTGTTTGGAGAAGGTGTGGAATAATATGTACAAATCAAATCAAGGGTATGGACAAATCAAATCAAGGGTATGTACAGCCCAAAACAGCTCAACAATTACTTATTAATTCCATTACCTCATTTTTTTTCACAATTTCTGTAAAGGTAGCAGCTAAAGCAACACCTATATAAGTATAAATAATATATTTCTATATATTTGCATTATTTATGTCTATTTATTCTGCTACTGTTTTTTGCTTTTGGAAGCAAGCATATTCCTAACCCATGGGACAGCAGTGTGGCAGTCATCCAGAGTGAGCTCCAGTCAGCACATAGCCACAAGCACTGCAGCAGTTGGATATCATAAAGCCATGCAGAGTCAAATTAATCCCTAGCCTGGGAAAAAATGTTCAGTGCAATCAGGGGATGTAGTGTGGAGTCACTGCCAAATCCTATTCCCCAAGATGCCATTCCCTCCAATTCCAGTGACTCCACATGACTTTCCTGCACATTCACTCTGCCAGATCAGGGATCACCACTGGCTTTTCAGACCTCGTCCAGTTCAGAGTTTAAGCATAACATGGGTAACAAATTTACTGCCGGGGGCCAACACAGAAGAAGAGATCTCCTTTCTCACTTCGTTCTGTCAAATAAATATCCAGAGGAGATTTCCTGCTGCAATGTTTTCAGAGGCCATCAGGCAGGAGCAGCTTTTCTGTGGCCATGGCATACTGCAGCCTGCATGTAGAGAAATAACCAGAAAAGAAAGCATTACTTCAAAACTTAACATAATGCATAAAACCAGTCCACCAAGGCAGTGTTGCCTTGCTTTGGCTCTGTGTGCATTGTTGGGGTGGCTTTTAATAAATATTTCTCAAGAGTTACATGTGAACCTTCCACCACAAATAGAAATTAATTTTTTTAGAAACTAAATCTATTCTTTTAGTCTCTGTAATTAAGCTGCTATGTCAGATTTCTGACTGGACTAAAAGCTCACCCTTTGAAGAAAAGTTGTGATATAAGGACCTTCACCAACAGCATTAGTTTTTTCTGAAGCTACAGGGCCCATAAAACTAAAACCAGTTTCAATCCAAATCTCTATCACATGCATACGTTTACACATTAAAAACTGGGTATTTTTTTCACAATTCTGTTTGTATTTCTTTGCAGATATGCAAGTTCATTAAAAAGTAGATGGAGTCTGACTCTGCTTTCCAGAGTGTTTAATTAAAATTTTAGTCCAGATCAAAATCTGAAAAAACTCCAAGCCCTTCAAATATTGCTCATGTTTCCCTGTCACCAACTTTAAAGAAGTTTGGAATAATTTTTGATGCAATCAGTGCTTTTTGTGCTGTCAAACATGATGACACCATAGCTCCAATGATGATACTTGCTGAGGGAGAGTACAAGATTTGATATGCCAAGGCAGACACATTCCTACCACATATCCACCTGCAATTAGAGGAAGAAAGGAGAAATCAACAGGAGAAAATTCCAGAAACTTTCCCAAACCACACAAACAGCAAGCAACAGCAGACAGAGGGCAAATGTGACATGAAACTTTGTTCACAAACCCAATATAATCCATCAGCCAAAGCTGCATTAAACACAACAACTGGTGTCTAAAGAGCAGTTTGGCATCTAACCCTGAGACAGACCTGCAGGGCAAAATCCATCTCTGTTGGGAACATCCACTCAGGAAGCTCACGGGACTCCTGCTCTTGGGTCTGTGCAGGGGAGCCAGGGTTCACCTCCACTCACTTTTTCCAAAAGGTGATGTGGAAATCTGACAAGTTCACAAGGGAAAAACATCTGAAATGCACATGTTCATCAGGCTGTGACTGTCATTACATTGCCAAGAAAGTCGAGCTTTCAAGCAGCATCAGTAGCACCTGTTAGAGCAGCAAAGGTATTGGCAAGGCTGATACCAAAAGGTTTTTGCTTTTTTAATGTTTTGCTTTTTTTATGCTTTTTTTTAGATATTTGTAGCTCTGTTGACTATTATTGTACAGTCATATAGTTTCTTAAGCTAAGTCCAGTACTTTGTCAGACAAAACACATTGCTGAAATCCTGTTCTAATCTTGTTTCTTCAGTGAACCAACAACATTCTCATGTATGTAGACATAAAAAATGTTGGGTTAGAATCAAGGGGAAGGCTTCAATAGGGGACTGAACCAAGAGGGGAATTACTTCCTTAACTGTACATCAAATTGGAGATTCTTGTCAATTATACTAATTTGCCAAACGTATAAAAGTGCTGAAGCCCTGTATCACATGTGCATTCTGCCATAAATATACCTGGAGGACCTTCAATAAACGGTAACCACTTTTCTTCATTTTAATCTTGTTCGGCTTCTGATTTTAGGGCTGATGAAAAGACATTAAGGTCACAGGCAGCTTCTCATGGTACAAAGGTAGTGATATCAGCAAAATTCTGGGGTTTGTCAGTCACATTCAGACTGTGCATCTTGTGTCACCCTACACAAAGGCAGCCAGCCCCTATGGGAAATGCCGTGGGACAACCTGTAATGGAGCATGAGAATGATGACTGTGACATGCCAGGGGAAGGCCAGGAAAATTAGCTGGGCTTGGAAGCATTATGCACACCTGTGTCCTGGTTTAGGGCAAATTTTGGTAGGAAACCTCTGAAGAGGTCTTCTCTAGAAAGCAGATTTCAGCAGTGCGTTCCCCAACCAGTTTGAGAGATAATCTCCCTGGAGAAAAGTGGAAAAAACTGTTTATTTAACATGAGAAAATGAATAATATTAAATAATAAAAACCTCTCGTTCTGATGAGATGGCAGATTCAGGAAGTCCTTCTGTGGTTGAGAGAGATTCCTTTCGTGGGGTGTGGCACCCAGCATCCAGGCCACAGAGCAGCCTGGGGGGTGGTGGGGGCTCCCCAGGCAACTGTCCTGGTGCTCTGGACCAGAGAGAAGCCCAACAGTTCCAGAAAAAAAAACAGTCCTGGAAAAACTTTTCTTGCCATAGCTAATGATGAAAACCAGCAAACAAAGCAAGGAAAACTCCCCATTTCTCTCTCTCTGCAGCAGAGAACTCAGAGAGCACTGCCCTGAGCTTGGAGAAAGCTGAACTCTTATCTCTATGTTTTGAATGCAGGGCAAAAAAATTCCACTGCTCCCCCCTTCTCTTTCTCTCTCTCTGGGCCTAGCTTAAAGCTACAAGACCCATTTCTGAGCTCAAAGATTACGGGGATACCAGTGTCATAAACCCACCCCAGGACAACCTGAAATATGGACTGCCAAAACCTTCTTAGTCCTTGGCAAGTTTATTTCCTTTTGAACACCAAAGTTGGGTGTTCTGTAATGTTATTTGTTAATTAGAACTCTTTCCTACAGGTCCCCTTCTCAAATGTATGATGCAGCCACCAGCACAGCCTCTCAGCTGTGCTGACAACACACCTGGTTATCACTCAGCAACATCTTTCTCAGGTAACCAGGTCTGACAATATCTAACTCAGGTAACCCCCAGGCCTGGGGCTGTCACGATGGTCAGTACTAAGGAAAAAGGCTTTCCCTGAACTAGTACTAAATGTTTGTCTAAGTGCCAGTGCAATATTAAATGTGTGCCTCAAGAGAAATCTTCTTTAACAGCTGGAGGTGCGCTGTGTAAACAGGGCCTTCTCTGTATTTTCATTACCTCTATAAGACACTGACCTTTCATTATCAAGCTGGTGTTTGCTACTTATAACACCGTTGGAAACAAATGTGAAAAAATAAAACCACTGGAAAAATTCAGAAAAAACTGCACTGAGTTCTAATGAAGCCAAACTAATCAAAATGACTGTTAATCTTAACACAGCTTGTGCCTGTCTGTTTAAACCAGTTGCCTTTTGGGACAGGGTAAAGAAGGCAGAGTCAGAGCCACCTCTTAGTGTGCAGGGAAGGGACAGGAATCCAGAGGTACAAGGCAGAACAAGGAAACTTTTTTTCACCTCAGAGTGGTCATACACCAGAGCAGGACTCCAGAGCAACAGAGGAATCTCCAACCTTGGATATTCAGAGTTCACTGGACAAGGTCTTGAGCAACCTGATGCACTAGGACTGCCCTAAGCAAGGGGCTGGACAAGGAGCCCCCAGAAGTCTCTTCCCACCTCTATTATTCTTCAGTTCTACAATTTTAATAGAGTTAGGGAAAAAAACTACCAAGAAAGAATATATTGACTCCTTCATTCCTTCCTCCCAAGACTCACCTGAAACTAGGCCTTGGAAATGGACTGCTTCCTTCCAGAACAGATTTGAGTCAAGTTGTGATGTCTTCTTCTCAGGCCCTAGAATCACGAGCCAGACACAGTTAGGGTGATAAAAAGGGGTTACGTTTGTATAAGGATCCTTAGGTGTGCAATTTGTCAGGTGGAAAACACCAAAGGTGCACACCCCATATAACACATGTACAATTTTTACAGATTTTGCAAATTAGCATATCTAACTAGAGTCCCCAGTTAGAAGCATGCCAGTGAAGTAATCCCCCCCAGCTCTAGCACCTTCTAAATCCTCACCCCTCAGATGAGGACTGAGATCTGTTTATAAAAAAGTCTTAAAGAGCTGATTTCAGCTTTGGCTTCTAAGGAGAACCAAGGCAGCACAGGGGTCCTGGTATGTATTTTGTCTTTCTGCCTAGGAAAATACTTCTGGGAGGGCTGACAGTGAGTCTGTGAGCCAAATGACTGAGCAGAAGAATTTGATAAGATTCATTTATACACATGAAAAGTAGAAGACAAGGTCATTGGCATGAGAACCAATAAAAGAGAGACAATTAAAAAGATATTTGCAGTTTTACAGTTTTGTAGTTAAAGAAACAGAAATGAATACTTGCCTTTAAATTTTTTATAAGTGCTTGCCAAATATATTAACGTTAATTGCTTTGTACCAATGAACATGATTAACTGTTTTAATTAACCAATAATTTAAGTACACGCTTTGTTTAAAAATATGTTCTGTACATGCTTTGTTTAGAAATGTATAAAAAGGGAACACGTGGCAAATAAAAAAGAAGTTTTTGAAGAAAGAAGCTACGTTGCACAGTGTGTCGTGTCTGTCTCTACAGCGACAAATACTGAAGCTAACTTACAATAAAATGTCACAGTCTTGGAGACAGACACACTGATGCCTTAAGTTTGAGCTTTCCTGATTTTCGGATTCTGTGCTGCCCAGGGGTGCAGCTCTGAGCCTCACAGCCAGTGTCACTCAGCTCTCTGCACACAAAACAAATCCTTGTCCTGCTGCACACCAAGGACAACTTTCAGGCCCAAAAGCACAAACAAGGGTGGCTGAAGGGAGGAACAAGAAGGATGGGACCTCACAACCTGGAGCTGTAATTGGACAATTAAACCCCAATATGAAAATGGACCAAAACTTATAAAAGTGTGAGACCTCATGAACTAGTCAGCCATTTTTGTGACCATTTTGGGTCCACCTTGGGTGTAGCCCTGGCCAGGCTTTTGTCCTGCCCAAGGTGTACCCTAAAGGCCTTTCAATAAATCCCTGCTTTATTCTCTGGCTCTGTGCAGTCTCTGTTCCAGGTCAGCCTTCCCAAGGCATCAACAGGACTGAACACACTGAGTTCGTGTGACAGCAGCCAAAGTTCACTGATGGACACTCTCCTGTATAGGGGCTTCCAAACTCCTGCACTGGAACATGTGATTGGTGGAGCTCTTAGCACCGCCCAGCTCACTGGCCAATCAGATGCCCTCAGTCTTGAATGGGATTGGCTGGGATCCCCTGTTTGGGTTTGAATCCAACCTATCACTGTCTTACCCGGGGACTTGTTTACTTCTACCCTTTAATGAGCTGGGCTAGTCGAGCTGGGGTCTCTTATGGCCAATGTCATCTGTGCAGCTTACAGACCAGCCTGTCCCAATAAAAGACTACAAAGCTACAAATACATATGTGTAAAGAATACAGAGAATATATAAAAAGACAAAAATCAAGATGGCATCATTTGAAAAAACTATTTTCCACTCAAAATGCTCTTATAAAATGTACATGTGAGGATGGGGGAAGAAAGGGGACAGAACAAAGAATGTATGTTGCTAGCATTGAAGTAAGACTGCTGAAATTCAGAGGACAGAAAAGGAAAAAAATATCTTGGGGGGAAAATCTGGTAGAAATCTGAGAGCAGATTGATATTTTCAAGAAAGCTGTTACAGGACAGCTGTTAATAAAAGAGAAAACCTTTCTTGATAGTTTCTATACAAGAAAAAAATGATTCCTCCTCTTACATTACTACAGCCATGGATTGGAGATGGAGAAAATAATCTGTGAAACACCAGCATTTTAAACTTGATTCTCAGTGTGAATTGGAATATTGTTCTTCTAGTGGAACCTGCCTAAGGACCAGCCTAGAAATATCATCAGGTGCCTTTGAGTGCAGAGAAGGGTTTCTCAAGAATTTAAATGTCCCATTCTTTGAAAATAGGCTCCAAAATCCTGTAGATCTTTTAGAAGTATTTTAAAGGTCGTATTTTCTTGCTAGTCCCAAACACCACAAATTAAAATAAACTCAAAAATCTATTCCTATAGGCACAAGCCCAAATACATGATGCAAAGAACACAAAGAATACAAAGGAAAGAGCTAGAACACATCTCTTTGATAAAACACATTCCTTGAGAATAACACTGTCTGTTCAAAGATGAAGGAAGAAGTGCAACTACTGAGCTCGAGAACAACTGGGAAAAAGGTAAATTAAAAGGGCAGCAAGCTTCAGCTTCATTTAAAAATCATTTAAAAACCTTTGCTGTTTCTGGCATGGAGGAACAAGGACTTACTGCTTCTCAAAACAAGAGAATGGAAACCAGCTCCAGTCAACAGCACACCAGAGATTTTTTTAAACAAAGTAACGGTGCGTTTCTAGCCTAGTTTTCCTGGGTTCTTCCTGCATTTTTCTCTTTCAGCAATTTCTTGTGTTTCCTCTCCTCCTGTCATTTGTCAGCATACAAGTGTGAATACAAGCCACTGGCTGGTCTGATGAAAGGATAACTCTGAATAGTAGAGGTACTTTCTACAAACACAATTCCTTTCCTATGCTTTCATTAAAAAAAAAATCACTATCTGACAGCAGAAGAATAGACCTGGTCTTAAACCAGAGGTGGTGACAAAATGAGACAAACTCTTTTCTCCCTGGAGTAACTCCGGCACATGGCTGGATAACTCCTCTGGTGAAGGCAGTGTGTGCTCACTGTGTAAGAACCACTGCTCATACACTCCAGGTAAAGAGCCTGACAAGCAGAGTCTGTTTGCCACATGTACCCAGCAATAGACCTCAGCTCTCACGGATTTCAGGCACATCAAATAATTCAACAAAAAAAAAAAACAGCTTTCAGGCCAGCTGAAATAATATAGCTCAATCCATCTCCTCTCCCCGTATAATCTCACTGAGAACAAACAAACAAAAAAGAGCCAGGGAATCGATTTTCTCTTGCTGTTGCTTCTCCAGTGCTATTGTCCTTTTAGTAACACCTCTGGAGACCTGAACAGCACATTCCTTTTTCAGCAAGACCTCTTCAGAAATCAATGGCACCTATTCAAGGGATTTATAGCATGATTCTGCAAAATCTTTTCACAGTGGCTTGCATAGCTTGTTAGGCAAACTGTGTGCAGCATTATCTGTACAAGAGCTCTTCTAAGATTGAAAAAAATAAGTCAGTGAAGGGATTATAGAACAAGTACCACACAAATATGTAATGAATCAATGCAAGATTTTAAGATAACTTTGAGAATGACAGAGGGGGACAGCTCTTGTTTCTTTGGCTTGGGGAAAGGCATTGACACTTAAAGGCAGGATACCACTACCACTTTATACAACTGAGAACATTGTATCCTTTATTAAGTTCTGCGTCACTATATCAGAGGAAGGATGAGCGAACACTAAGACTTCTGATCAACAGCTGTCATCAGCAATTTCTCAGTGTGATGCAACTGAAAGGGATGAAACTGGTAATAAAACATTTAGCAATTTGCTTCACCGAAGAACTAAACATGACCCAAGCACACAAAACCACAGGTGAGTCCCAGTTAGAGCAGGCCTGTTAATCAGCTCAGTTCTGGGGCCATGTGCAGCACAGGGAAATCTCATCCCCAGGGCAGAGCTGTTCCTGCTCTGCCTTTGACAGCACCCCCAGCAGCTGCTGTTTGAAGTTCAGTGTGCAATTGAAGGATTCCATTGTTCTGAGTACAGTGGCTGTTTCAGGTTCCCTTTCACACCCATCCAGGTGACATCACAGGACACAAGCACAGAGGCAGGTGCCATTCCCTCACTGCTGTGAAGCTCTGTGGAGCTCTGAGCTGGGCCACACCAACCACAGGGCAGCCAGCAGGAATTGCTCCAGGGGACAGACGGCTTTGAAAATTTTTTTCCCTTTTTCCTCAAAACACTTTCCCCCAGAAATCTAACACAGCCAGAGAGTTCACAGAGAACTATTCAGGAAAGTGAAGTTCCAAATAACCTGACAGCCAAACCTTTGACAATCCCAAATTTAGGATTATCTCATACTGATAACAGTGTGTTCTCTGCCAGTAAGATTTGTTTTCCCAAATGCAGAGTTTGCTTACAAACCGGACTGTGCAGTGGAGTGTGAGAACATCCCAACTTTGCCATGGGTTTGTGATGAAGCTGCCCAAGTATTTCCCTGTATGATCTTCTTAAAGAAGACTGGAGAACCATTAAGCAACAGGGAAAGCCAAACTTCCCACAAATAATCCACAAACAATCCACAAATAATCCACAAATAATCCACAAACAATCCACAAATAATCCACAAATAATCCACAAACAATCCACAAATAATCAAAGAGATTTCTTCCTACATTGTTCCATTATGGTGACTTCAGGAATACCAGAGAGAGATAGCAGAGCAAGGCATTGTTGTTATAAATGACTGGCTAATGATACTACTGCTTCCCACTAGAACATTTTACATTTGTAAACCAGTTATTATTCCCACTGATGCATGTGCATCACTAAATTGAACAGGTTTAAATCACAGTGTTTAAAAATAACTTGTAAAGGAAACAAGATAAATGCGGTGGTTTGGGGGTGTTGGCGTTTTTTTAAACATTTGTTTCCTAGAAAAGACAGAGAGACTAACCTGTCCAACTCTCAGAAAGCTGTTTAAACCCCTGGAGTGTAGGAATGACAGCACTGTGAGCAGGGAGCTAGCAACAAGGATAAAGGGAATGCTGTGCTTCCCTGTCTCCAAGCACCCTGTGCTCTCCTGTAGGTGACTAAACTGCTCAGGGCAAAGCTTTGGGAGAAAGGATGTCAGAGCAACCTCATGCCTCAAAGATTTTTTTTTTAAATGAAAGAAGTCATTCCAAGACATACAACAATGTAAAATATATTAAATGAGTTTAAAGACTAACATATCTCAGAAAAATGGAAATCTAAACTCTCACTAAAAAAACCCCAAGACAAATATAACCAGAGAGAATGCAAGGCAGGTCATTTTCTCATGATCTCTGTAAACCAAAACAAGCTTCACAGCTGTGTGAAGGTCTTGATTAAGGCATAGAGAACAAAGTGAAGTGTTGTAGTGAAAAATTAGTTTCTTTCTTCTTGTGCTGTTATATTAATAACATTTTAAACCTTGCCTCACAAGGCACAGGCAAGGCTACTTTGACAGAATCAAGCATAGAAATTTATTAGGGGCTTAGTACAATGCCACTCAAAACCAAAGTGACAACATCTCAGTGACAGTCAGGAGATTCAACTCATTGCTGGGGGCTGGTGAACACTAAAACTACAGCTTGAGATGGCAGGAAAAAGTATCCCAAACACCACAGGAACTGACTCAGCCTGAATAAAATCATTGAACAAAATACTGAAGAAGAGATCTGAAGGGGTAGTGAATGCTGAAGGTCTTGAGAACATTTGGACCAGCAAAATCTTCAGTGGTGACCAAAGGAACTCTGATCTACAGTGGTTCAGTGAAGCTCAGAAAATGATCAGTGTTCTGATCCAGGCATTGGTTTCCCCCACTTCTGTGGTGGAGAAAGGAAAATGGGTGGGAAAGGAAAACCTGCTCCTAAACATATCCAAATTCTGAAGGCCCTTCTTGAATGAAGTGCAGCAAACCCAGGCCCCATCAGCTTTGTATTCTCAAATCCTGAATTCACGTGATGGGTCCAGCACTTGGAAAATGGAAGGGCTGAGACATGGCTGTGCCCTGTTCCTGTGACCATTCACTGGCAAATGTAGGGGAAAGGGTCCCTCACAGGGCTCCACAGGGGTCACTCATGGCTTAAATCCCTGTTAAGGGTAGCTCTGAAACATCTCCTGGGAACTGACCCCATGCTCAGCCCAGAGGTTCAGTGTTTTCATATTCCCTGCCTGAGAAAATGCTGTAGATGAAAGAGAATAAATAATCTGACTAAATACTCTCCTAAAAGATAGAGGACAAGTTCCAGGGACAATGTTAAGCTGGGTGCTGATAATAAATACAGCTTCTGTAAACTCTACAGAAAACACCTTTCCAAAACTTGCATTGAAGCAGTGACAGCCAGTGCAGGGATCTAGTGCCAAGGGGATATCCACTGCAGAGCTTTGACATTCTTACTGGAGAACATCTGCTTCCACTCTGAGACAGTGCAACAAAAATCCCAGCAAAGCTCTTTTTCAGGCCCCTCACAACCCTGACACCAAGCCTAACTAGTCAGGAACAAAACACAGACATCATTCTCTCCTTTAGCAAAGCAAAGCACACCACATTCATCAGATACTGACAGCTCTGCTCCTCTCCTGGATTTATTTTGTAAAATCTTACCTTTTCAGATTGCACCAAACACAAAGCAGTAACAGTACCCCGCAGGCCTACAAAATACAACATTATTTTTCTAAAGAATTCAAGATTGCAAACGTATTTATAAAACAATCAGAATTTATTCATAAGTATTATAGTTGTTCCAAGATTGTTTTCAAGCAGAAGAGAGCAAGTTGCCAAGGTTTCTTAAAAATACTCAGTTAATATTTAATTGTTCAAGAGAAAGAAACAAAACTTGTCAGTTAACTGGAGTTCCTCGGAGACACTTGGATGTTGGAATCATCACACTATTTTTGAAGCCTGAAGAGCTGATGGGTTATTATTTCCCAGGTCAAATGCTAAATCTAAAGGATGTCTTTTCCTTCCTCAGCTACCTCACCTCTTGTACAACCATGGCACGTTGCAAGCATCCTACATTGCCAAAACAAACCAAACAAAGCCTAAAATTTTTCACACTATGTACTTTACTAAGTGCTTAAATAATTTTTTATAAAAAGCTACTGTGATGAGGAAAGTATGCCCAAGATCTGTTGACTTGGCTCTAAAAATAAGTGAATTCTGTGTCAAAGCTTGTGTTGGCACAGTGCATCAACTGTGGAAATAGGAACGCTTACTAAATTTTAACCTTCAGCTTAATTACCTAACCAAAATTTAATGTGTACATCATGAAAATAGTATCTTGCTCTAATCATTGTTCTCTCCTTCTTTTTCAGTGTTCTCACTGTGATCTTAAAGGTCTTTTCCAACCTCAACAATTCTAAGATATTCAGTAGTCTTGGTATTCATCAACTCAAGAGAACAGTATTGAGGAGGACAAGTAAATAATTAAAACAACAACCAGTAGAAAAATCAATATATGATATGATAAAAGATTTGAGATATTTGGCATATTTTCTGGAAGAATTTAAGCCTTAATTTGCAAAAGAATCTTCAATTTTAAAAGTCACATAAATTCACACAGCACCTTTAGATTTGTGTGAAGATGAAAGCAAAGTCCCATTTCCAAAAAAAAAAAAGTAAACCCTTTTCGTTTTCCAATCCAAATATTTACTTCCTTTATGATTTTTTTCAAAGAACTTTAGGTCCAAGGACACATTGAACTGTTACCCAATGAAGGTGGGATCAAATGTGTCTCTGATAGATTGTCTGCCCTGAACAAAAAGCATTTACTGACTACCTAACAATTAAGACAAGTTCTGCAATTAAAGCAACCACGTCTCTTTGAACCATGCTTTCATTAGTTTTGATGAGTTTATTCTAGAAGCTACAGCCATTACACTTGGCTTAATGTGCTTTAGCAAGAGAAAAAGCCTCATCACTTTTTCACAGGCATTTTATTTAATTTTGATCAATTACCTTTCAAATGTCTGTTAGCAGAGCTCCTGTTAGCAACGACCATGCAAACTCCCTTTCCTCTTTAAACAGGGAACTTTCTGGTGAGCTGCGATCAGGAAAGAACCAAAATCTGCCTCAATAGTTCTCAGAAATTACCTTGTCCCTGCGCACAATGCACATTTTAGAGGACATGCAGTGTGTATGTCTTCAGTGTAATTCAGGGAAAAGAGGAAAAAAGAATACAAGGACTCTTATTTTGGAAACAGGAGTTTTCAATGGAATTCCCCTTTTAAATGAAGGTTTGGTGCCTTTAATGGAATCCATAAATTAAAAGGAACCTGCCATTCCAAGCTTAGCCCAGCACTGAGGATTGTACAGAGCAGTCATGTGGGCCAAGCAGGAGAAACACCCACTACTGTAATTAGGAACAATAGGTTTTACAACTTAATGTCGTTTTTTCACCAAAGCACCAGTTCATTTGTTCAACTTTAATAGTTTATTATACCTTTAATTGTAACAGTTATTCCCATACCACTTTAACTTCAGAAAATTATCCTCTATGATGGGTGACTGAAATATTTGGTCACAGAGAAAACACTGGCTGAATGAGATTTGGGAATTTATTGCTGTGTAAATGAGGTCATGAAAGCCTCAAGAGCTCCCTGCAGGATAACTTTATAGTAGAATTGCAATTTTGGAATATACATTCGGGTGATAATTCTGAAGCCACAGAACATTAGACCCAAAACACTGACATGGGATTGTGATGGAAGAAGGGGGTGAATTTACTGGAAGATAAACAGAAATAAACTGCATGCAGATTGGTGTAATTACTCAAGATATCAAGAGAACATATTTTTGAAAAACATTGTTATGGAAATGTTTATCTTAACGTGTGTATTTATAAAGGAACATTTGAACAGCCTTCTTCAGACACCAATTTTTAATACAGTAAAGCTTCAGGGTTGCTTTTCCATCTCTGAAAGCAAGCTGAAGCACAGGTAGTGATCCCACATAAAGCATGAACTCAGAGTTATATAAATGTTCTGCTTTTGCCATTGCTGAAGAGTCACAAGAGTAGATCTCTCAGGCTAATAAATCTCAGCACAAGAAATGCATGCAGCAAGCTGCAGAATGGATCTGGAGTTGGGCTATCCCAAACACTCCAGACAGGCTCCTAGTGGTACTTTACATGGAGACTATCCGTATAGCATCCCATTTCCTCCACTGCAGGTAGCATTGCTTCAGAGACTCCAAGAGCCTGGAGGGACATTTCCCAAAGTTATAAAGGACTTTCCAGGCAGAGCAGCTGAGCCTCTTCATTTGTGAACATGTATTTTTCTCCCTCCCATCATCCAATATGATAAGCCTTGATCCTGTGATTATTTACACTTGCCAGGAAAAAGACACAAACCTTCACTGTGAAGCTCTCTTGACCTTATGGAATCACTGTCATCTCTGTGCTGGTCAAGAAGGAATGGGCCCCATAAAGTCTCTGCAGGGAAAGTTCATCTCATTGCCTGTCCTTAGGCCTCAAATGCCAGCTAAATTTACCTTTCAACCCCACGCAGGCATATCTGTGACAACTTCTGCATCAGCCCAATCAAATCACACTGCACGAAGACGAAGATGGTTGACTCTCTCCAAGTCAAATCCAGTCAGTGTTCCCTTTCACTTAGTGAGCTCCCACTCCTTCCAAATGGAGTAACATCTCAAAGAAAAAAAAAGCAGAGAAGGATATAGAAATAAAGGATAAAAGCAATATGGATAAGGAAGAACTGAGTGAAAAAAAAATGACAGCAAACAACAAGGCACAAATATGTGTCAGTTCCAAGCTGCACGTTCTGACCTGAGCACGTTCACTCCTGAGCTCCTGATACTCTGCTCAGTCTGTCTCTCTCTCATAAACGTTTTCTGGGGTTCATTTGTGCAAGCACACCAAAGGGGCAGTCCACACTGCCCTGTGAGAGCAGGTAAACACAGAGGGCTCAGAGCCCTTCCAAAGCAACACAGCAACACATGCTGGGTGACAGGAAGGAGTTCATACAGTCTTGAACTGCCTGGAGTAAGTCAAGGACTACAAGGAGTAAAGTAAGGGAGCTCTAAATGCTGTCTTCAGCTCCCCAGTCAAGCAGACAGAGGAAGACCTCCCTCAAGGTGCGGCAGGAGATTAACTGCAGAAAAGGAATTTGTGGTTTGAGCATAAGGGGAAAAAAAACTTCCAGAGGGGGCACAGGCACTTCAGGGTCATAGAGGAGTATCCAACCCTGGAAAAACTCACAACTCATCTAGACAAAACCCAGAACAAGCCAGTCTACGTTTGAAATTAGCTGTGCTCTGAGAAAGGGAATGAACTTCATTATCTTCAGAGATCATTTAGATTTTGTGACCTGACTGAGAGGCTTTGGACCCCTGGTGGAGGGCTGCCTCCTGTGTTTTCTATGTGTTGCATGCAAGTGGAGTTGGAGGTAACAAACTCAGTTTGTCAGGACAAACAAAATGGTCTTTCCTGAATCACCATCGGGTTGGTACATCTCTCTCCCACCTCTCTTTCCTCCTCCTCTCTCATGCCCACAGTAAGGAAATTAGTTTGTCTCTCAACATCTAGATGGTTTTTGTGCTCTGAGGGGGGTGCAATTCCAATGGATTACTCTAATTCGTTGTCTCATTCTAGCAGAAAGAAATGTAATTGCAATAAAGACCTGTTCATGTGCCCATCAGCCAGGATACACAAGGTCAATGAATGAAGTAAACCAGTGACTGAAGGACAAAAACTCCGTATTCTGCTGCTGCTGTTTCCTTGCTTGCAAATGAGTCAGCAAAGATGACCAATTATTTTTATGTGAAATCAATGACAATCTCCTAACAGGCAGTAAAAATTACACAAAAGAATATGAGACACTAACACTAAGAAAGGATAAGAGAGATCCTGGGAACACAACTGATCCAAATCTCAGTTACACAAAGGACTTTGTGACTACCTAATGAACTGAAAGCTAGACTCAAAGACTTTTATCAGCCAAGAGGGGACCAGGTCTCACCCTGGTGTTGCTGCAGACTGGCTGCCACATCTTCAGCTGCTGCTGAATGTGCTGCAGCAATTTCCATGGAACCCCAGATCTTTTAATGCCCACCAATGTAGTAGCAATTCTGGCAATCCCCAGATTTTCCAGAAATACAAATTTGACACTGAAATAAAACGCTTTGTAACTATTTCTTTGTCAGGAAAATCCCAAATGATATTCTAAAGGACAAAATGGGGTGATTTTACTAGTTCAGTGGCATCTTTCTCCCTCACTTTCTCACTTCCAGTTAAGGGTTTCCTGAGAAATCTATAAATCCTGTAAGTCCAACAGAAAAACAGAAAGGACTTTTCAGTCTATAAACCAAATGTAGTTGTGGTCAGTTTATCTCCTTCTAGGCATCTTACACAGGAAGAGATACATGATATTAAAGACAAAAGCTGAAAATTGAAACTTCAGGGAAGCAATTTTTAACACTACTTGGAATTAGCCTGAGCTACTCACTGATTTAAAGGATCAGTGAAGTCAACAGCTTTGCCAGACCTAAAAGGAGAATTAGCCATTCATACAGGCACTAAGAATTTCCATGGTTCTTCTGACATCATTATCATTTATAAAATATATTAGTCCTTGTATTTTGAGTATGACATAGCCACCCGCTGCCAAGGGTTGAGAAGGAGTTTGATGGCCATGAACACCACAGACATCGAACTCAAGGCCCAACTTTTTCTCTTAATTCCAGTACCAGAACAAACCACATTTCTGCCCTCCCTGAAGTTTGTTTCTGGGAGAGTTCTGGGTGTCTTGGGTTGCAGTGCAAGATGTAACCAGCAGTGTGTGTTCTATTACCAGCTGTTAAACCAGGTGGGGCAGTGTTCTTTGTCTCTCCCACCACCCAGCCTCCCTCCAGGGGATATCTGCTGTTCATGGGCCATCCAGGCTCACTGCAGGGCTGATAGAATTACATCATCCCTGTGGGAGATGCTCCACCCAGGGGGAGGAGCCCAGCATTCCTACCTGGATAAAACCTGAGAGTCAGAACACCAGCACAGCCTGTTTGCACTGCATTCCCAGAGGAAGGACAGACCCATCTCACCACCACTAGACCTTCAGAGGAAAACTGCACCCTTCTACAGCATCATTGCTCCAACAGCACCACATCTGTCACTGCAGGAGGACTGGATTGGACTGCTCCCAACCCCCTGACCAACAGGGTATCAGGTTGTGTTCTGACTCTGTCAGTGTTTTCTTTTTTGGTTTGTTTGCTTTTTAGTCCTGCTACATTTTAATTTTAATTTTCCTAGTAAAGAACTGTTATTCCTATTCCCATATCTTTGCCTGAAAGCCCCTTAATTTCAAAATTATAATAATTTGGAGAGAAGGGGTTTACATTTTCCATTTCAAGGGAGGCTCCTGCCTTCCTTAGCATACACCTGTCTTTCCAAACCAGGACAATGGGTTGTAAGAGGGCTTGGGAGTGTAAGCAAGAGATACCAACAGCAGGCAAAGTGGGAAAGGCACATGCAAAATTACCCAAATGATTGTGTGCACTCAGATAGAGGAAGGTGACAACAAACTATCACTAAAAAAGTCTTTCTAACTTGTTTTCAAAAAAGGCAGGTTACAAAAGTGACATGGAAACCTCCTTACCAAGGACTCCAGAGGATCGGGTTGTTGTTCACACCAAGAGACAGAGTAAGAGGCTTTCCAGAATAAACCAACAATAGACACCCCCTGGGTGAACTGAATTAACATAATCTTCAAAATCCTTGGAATACATTAAAGACATCTAGGTGGTAACAAACAGGAAATTGAAAATGAAAATTGAGTTGTAACACAAGGAGACAAGCATTTATCACTCATATGGAACAATAATGTGAAGTCTTTTGAGTCAGGAGAAAAAGTAGAAAATACATTTTCCACAATTAGCAGTGAATGCCACCACACTGGCATTCATACAGCACACAAAAAAAAGATAACTTCCATTCTAAGCGGTACAAAAAAGAGAATAAACCAAATAAACCTCATTCTTCTAACATCCAAGACCACTTACAGATTTCCCTAGACCTGCATCTGCCTGACAGTGGAGAGATTTCAGCACAAAGGTTGATCACATTTACTAAAAGAAAACAACTACCAAAATAAAAAGGAAAAGAGCCATGGCAAAACAAGTCTTGTTTCTTAAGTCAGAAGAATGACATGAAATCTCCTCATTGAGGAGACACACAGCTTCTCAAATAAAATCACCTGAGATTGAATGAGACTGAAATGGCTGGACCTGGAGAGAAAGGCTCACACACTGTTCAGCATGACATGCACACATGCTATCCTTGGATCTGACCCCAGTTTTGGTGTAAATAGAAATTTTGGGGAATTCCAGCTGCTGAGGCCACCCACAAGAAGGGCCAGGAAGCCCTTTGGTCCTTTCAGGGGCTGGGCTGGGGAGGAGATTAGATGAGAAACCCTTGCATCACTTTGAGGTGATTCCCAAGTTACAGCTTAAAACCTGAAAGAAAAAAATCACTTCCAGTTTAGTAAGAAACACCCAGCATGAACAAACAAACAAAAAATGAACACCAGCAGCATCATCTCCAGATAGACATCAGAAAGGAAACGAATTCAAGGCAGGAGTTAGTCTGTCAATCTCATTATTTATGTAAAATATCAGGTTTTTGCCAATAATGGCATCTGTTTCTAAGGCAGAAAAAACCACGAAAAATTTCCTTACAGCACGATTGTACAGTGCTTGTGACCTGGCCTGAAGTCCTGCTGAGTCTGCCAGCCCTTCCCTGGACAGAGCAGCTCCCTCTGTGCAGATCCCTGCCCTGAGACAGAGGGGAGGGAGAGCAAACTCACTATTTGTGGCCATTTACAAAGAAGTTTACAAAGTACCTGTTAAATACTTTTAGCATTGTGCTACAATTCACTTTATGTCTGTCACAGCTGCTGGCTGAATCCAAATGGCCAGGGACTGCCTAGAATAGAGAAAGGGCAGAATCAGGCAACAGGATAGTGCTGGGCAGGTCAAAAAATGGAGGTAGGAAGAAAACTGATGACTCTGAAATTATATTCCATTACTCCATTTGAACCTAAAATCTGAGCTATGCTCAGATTTAAAATATAAATAAATTTAAAATATAAATAAAAATATAAATAGATTTAAAGTATAAATATACCTTATATAAATAAAATATAATATAAAATATAAATAAATTCTTCTTTAAGTAAGCAAATTCTTATTTAAAATATTAATAAATTCTTCAAGAAATCAAATTATAGAATCATGGTCCTACAACCCCAGAGAGTTTGGGTTGGAAGGGATGTTAAAGACCATTTCCTTCCCACCCCTGCCATGGGCAGGGACACCTTCCACTATCCCAGGCTGCTCCAAGCCCTGCCCAACCTGGCCTGGGACACATCCAGGGCACCCTGTGCCAGGGCCTGCCCACCCTCCTAGGGAACAATTTCTGCCCCAAATCCCATCCATCCCTGCCCTCTGGCAGTGGGGAGCCATTCCCTGTGTCCTGGCACTCCATCCCTTTACTGTAAACAGTCTCTCTCCATCTTTTTTGCAGGCTCCCTTAAGGTATCTGATTATTATTTATGCCTGAACACTCAGAAAAGATGGAAATCTACTGAAAATAGGTGCAAAACTGAATTTTATCATTGATTCTCAGACCTACAACAATCTCTTACCTGTAAGATTTCTCACAAAAATATAAATAAAAGACATTGGCATGCATGTTAAACCCACATCAGAACCATTTCTATCTAAAAATCTAAATATACCTATTATAGGACAGATATTTCATGCAAATAACTGCACAGATTAAATCTTGAATGGAAATAAAATTTTGAACTTACATACTGTTTCAAAAGAGGTTACATAGAAATTTTCAATGCAGTTCACACATATTTTCTCTCCAAATGCAGGCAGTATCGAAGACACAGGAAATCACGCAGTTTTAAAATTATCTACTTCCTAAAGATCTTTCTTCTCCAAGTCAAATAATTAGAGGCTGGCTAATCTTCAGAAACACGAAATACTTCTCATCCTACATCCCACTACTTAGTCTGGGTAAAAACTGATAATGTTATGTATTTCTGTTCCTTTAGTTGTTTTCCCTCAGAACAAAAGCATTTGATCATTCAATAGGTAGTATCAAAAAGCATGTGGGAAGATCTGTAGTATAATACAAGATACACAAGAGGCTGAAGTGGCTGTGAGCAATAAAAGGGAGATTCTATCTGGGAAAGTGGCAAAATAGGCAACTCATGGTGGTCTTCACCCCTTCTGATGTTAGATTAACTCAGTGTGGGGATCTACATCTCTGTCAGTGTTTTGGAGACACTGTAGAGCCAGTGGTATCAGTGGTTTGTTTTGTTTTGTTTGTTTTGTTTTAAAAACCACACAAAACAACAAAAGCATATCACCCTTGTAAGCTGAAGCAAACTCTTGTCTAAGGTTTTTGCATGAATCAATAGGAAGTGCAGAACCTGGCAGCATTATCACCTAAAGTCACTTATAATCTGTACTTTTAAATTGTATTAACAGGACAATAGAAAAGGCTGGGCTATAGAATGCAGCCCCTGCCCCACTCCACATTCTAAGCAAGTCAGAATTTACCCTCAGTCACTGAGTCTGCACTAAAACAAACCTTCCAAAACGGTTGTTCCACAAGTTTGCTTCCCTACAGTTACTGACTTATCTGCAAGATGGAGTAGGCCTTTTATTAACTGTGTGATCATTAATAGGGTAATTATGAAGTAACCTAAAAATAAATCCCTTGAATTTCTTTGCATACAAGGCGCTTTCCTTTTTTGCTCAGCAAAGACTTATGAACTATTGCAAGAAAAATCATTATTATAAGTAATTAGGAATTCTCTGTGGATTAAAATCTCTGGAACACACTGTAATCCTTTTGTGAGCTAAACAAGTTTTCATTGTATTGTATTCGTATTTTGACTCTTAGGCAGGAAAAGAAACCCTTAATCTCCTTGTGCCCCAGGGATCCATCCTTGTATCCTGATACTTAGAATGGGCTCAATCTGTCTAAGCATTTTAAAATGTATTAGGGAATAAAGTAATTTGATCCTAAAACCAGACTTCACTGTTGTTTGCAGTCAGCACTGGCAGGACAAATCCACATACATCCTCCACCAAAGGTGCTCTTGCCTGTCCCCATCACAGTTACACTGAGTTTTTTTGGGGTTCCTTGCAGCACCAGTGAGTCGTCTCACAACATACATTTCCCATTCTGTGCTCCAACTGTGCAACTCTTCTTCAGGTCAGTTTTCCCACTGTATGACAAGAGGCAGAGTCTGCTAAGAGAAACTTTGGTGTGGTTCAAGTGTTGAAAGCATCTTTTTAAAATTTATTATATGTCATAGACTGTATGGCAATACTTCACACGTAAAGATGTGTGTGGTCACATCACAACCCCCTGGGAAAGAGTGGGAAGGGGAAAGATCAGCCTGGTTGTCCCAACAGAACTTACATTAGATGAAGAATTAAAGCAGAGGAACTTTGGCTTCTAGCAGGAAATGTGATTACAGCCTCACACCTAATAATCATGCTTGTTATTGGAAAACTCTCAAAAGAAGGAGCTTTCCTAGGATTTCTGACTCAGGTCATTTCCCAGTGACCCTGTGCATGATACTACAGGAATAAAATCACCTTCTGACCATTTCATTTTGTTCCACTGTTTTTAACACATTTAAAGAACGTGCAAACAAAATTACTATCTATGACTATTTAACTACTTCCTATGAAGGAGACATTTTTGTTCTCAGCTCCCTAGATGCTGGCACCAGTAAGACTGACCCAGGCAGTCTGTGCAGCACTGGCCATGTGTCTGTTCAGTGGCACTGTGTTGCATCCTGGTTGAGCACTACAAAAAGCCTGTCAGTGGAACAGCTTCCAAAGGACCTCTCCAAGGCCCCACTCTCAGAGTCTGGTACACCTGGTAAGATTTTCTACCTCTCAGCTAAAGGCATACATATGCATCTGAGGACAGAATTTAAGAGCAACAGCAGATCAAAAGAACAGGTTTGAGAAGCTTCCTGGGAGGTGATACAAAAGAGACAGTAAAACAAACCAAACATCAGCAGCTGGATACCTTTCTTTATGTGGTGTAAATGCAGAGCAAATCCCCAAACAGGTACCCACGTGGAGAGGGAGCTTGAGGACTGCAAAGGAAACTCCTTGAATAATGAGTGCTTAACTGAAATGACAGGAAATGCCAGAGCACATTAAACAATGTTCAAGTGTACAAAGGAAAAGAAGAACTTTAATAAAAACAGATTCACATGGATATAAAGCAATTATACTAGGGAGGTGAATGAGTGGAATATTCAGTGTCTAC
This sequence comes from Acrocephalus scirpaceus scirpaceus, assembly GCA_910950805.1. Lineage (NCBI taxonomy): Eukaryota > Metazoa > Chordata > Aves > Passeriformes > Sylviidae > Acrocephalus > Acrocephalus scirpaceus. Next base: position 31,813,730 of record OU383781.1, read on the forward strand.
AAACGAGCCAGGGCCACAGCAGAGAAGTATTTAACCCTTTCCACCTGAAAGAATCACCCCTGCAGACACCATCAACGGAGCACCTGCAACCAAGAAAGGACCTGAAACACCTCACCCCCACTCAGCAGTTTCTCACACACCTTCCCCCTGCACCAGGCTGATTCACCCCAGCAGAACTATCTCCTTAAAGTGTAAAAACAAGCCATGATCTCTCAGCCTCCTTCTTAGGTTTCTCAGAGACAAACCTCATTTATTGGTGAGTGACATGTAAATGTAGGAAAATGGTTCTATAAAATACAGAAGATGCACCAAAACAAATGGTTGAGGTGTCTATTACATTAAATGATAGAGCACTGCTAAATAATTAATTTAATAACCAACAGAAATAGTTACTGGCGGCTCAAGTCACGTCTATAATTTTTGCTCTTATTACAGTCAGACACTAAGTTTAAATGTAGTACACTTAAACAAATCCTAGCAGGCATTTACATTTTGCCCTGTCACTAATCAATCCTATTTAACTTAAAAAGGCTTTGGAGAATGCTATAATTTGCCTGTGATGGAGCGGTCAGCCATCTGAACAGAATCCATTAACAATTTGATGAAATACAAAAAGCTGCAAGCGTTCCCCAGCCATCACTCCAAACTGTGCAGCAAGATGTAAAAGCAGCAGTAACACCCTGGCAGGAACAGGAGCTTAATGAAAATACAAACTCTGCACTAGGTATTACAATGAATAATCCAGAATTACAAGGTATACAAACACAGAGTGCAAGAAACATGTTCAATGTTTTAACCCTCTACTTTGGTGATGTGTGACTTTTGGCATTAAGTAGAACTAATAACTAATACAGTAGTCATATCACGCTGGGATTCTGTGAAAATTTTCATTATAAATGGAAAGGGCCCCAAAACATAATAACTAAAGAACAATTAAAGTTACTTGATTAACTTATTTTCCATTTACAACTGCAATTCATCTCAGAAGCTCAGGGATGCAAGACACGTGCTCTGGGAAGTTTTATTCCTGGAGAAAGTTGTTAGGTAGGCTGTTGCCTCCATCTGTGGTCTTGATGGTGAATTTCTGGACAAGAGTTTTCCAGCTCTCTTGTAATTCTGCTAAAACCCTTTGCTTCCTCTCCTTCATCTCTTGCCTCTGCTTCTTGTCTGCTATCCCTTTGCTCTCTGACACCTTATGTTTTGTCTCTCAGAGTGAGCACCAGGACACAGTAACCACAACGTTCTAGGATTGGGGGTAAGGCAGAGGGTACCCAAGTGTCAGTCAGAAAACACCAATTCAGCCCTGAGCCATGGCCAGGAGGAAAGGCCAGGCTGCACCACAGCACCAGCAGAGTAACCAAGAGAAATACAACTGAACTTCACAGCAGTAAAATGATGCACCAGTTTCTGGTTTATTCAGTGCTTGGATTGGGGAGAAAAAACAGGTGCTTCTGATCCTTCTTCACCTTTCAATTTTAATGCTGTCATAGCCACCAGAGTACGAGTACATAGCCATCATGTAAGAGTTGTGTGCAGTACAATAGCCAGGTGTCATGTTGGCAGACCAACAGCCACATGTATTTTCCATGTAAAACTCATATGTCTGTCAAAAATACAAGCCCACAAATCACATATTTACAGTTATTATCTTCTCCCTGTGTTTCCTCTCTGTACAGGAGTTCTCATGAGGATGTTATGCAGCCTCAAGGAGCTTTGTACCTTTGTACCATCACCACTCTTCTGTGTGGCACCAACAACAAACCTCCCTGAACCTCTGCAAGGTGTTTAATGCTACCAGATCTATGGAACACCTTCAGTCAGATTTGATTGGACTCTGCTTCCCTTCTAAAATACATTCTCTGGCTGCTAAGATGGCCAAACCACAGCTAGAGGCACTCCCTTAAAAATCAGGTTCTTTACACTGAGTTCTTTGGGGTGGTTGAGGACATTCCCTGTTCCATTAACCCCAAATTCAGACAGACAGTACAGTGGCTGCACCCCAGCTGGGCAACTCCATCAACACAGGAATCATTACAGCAGTGTTCTGACCAGCATGGAACAAGTTAATCTAAGGGTTTCCCAATCTCTCAAGACAGACAGACAGACAAATACTGATTCAAAAAACACAAGGGTTCTACCCTTATCCACCTGAAAACACAAAATTACTTTCAGTCATGTCTTCCAAAACCAACAATATAGCCATTTTATTTTCCACCTCTCCTGAAGAGGTACAGTTAGTCCACACAAACATGCAAATACAAATACAAGAACTCCTCTTTAGCCACCTCAGCATTCAAACTGCCATATCAAAAGGAGGTTGGAACTTTGCTGCACTAACCATAGATGAGAATTTTTCAAATTTTTAGTGAGAACACAGTAAAGTGTTTTCCATGGCCACTTTTCACAAAGCACTGGCTATCATCATCAAGTTTCCATGAAAATAAAAAGAAATTGTTTTCCCCTGAGATGTAGCTTTGAACTGCTTTGTACTGTCTCAGTCATGTCCTCTAGGAGTGATTGTCTTTTGTGGTTAGAATAATACAGCAGGTGTGTTCAATATGGGCACCAAAATGTAGGCAATCAAGTAATCAGCCTTATTTTTCAAAAGGCTATGTACCAACAGCTCATTTTGAAGATACTTCTGAAAAATGTTGCAATTTCAGGTCACAGCAATGAAAAAAAAGAGTCAGTTTACTCCCATGGAAACAGAAGAGATCTATATTTAGCTACGTGCATTTTAACATTGTAATTGACCACTGCTATCTGTGGCTGAACATTGTTATCACCTGGCAAAAAAAGTACTTAAAGCACTATTAAATTTATTTTCCAGAAGTTTTTCTTTTTTAACTGGCATTTTAAAGAGGATGCAGTCATTTTAAAGTGTGTCAACTATGCAATCAGTACTACTCAACAGTGGGCTTTTTAATTTACCTAAAAGGGCTGTTTACCTCGGCTTTACAGATGAAGTACATGTATTTTTCATTTCACTTGTACCAAAGTGACTTTCCAGCTCCTTCTTGTCTTTACTTCCACAAGTCCTGCTGCAGCAGCCTAATATCAAGCAAGGGGCACAGTTGCCTCTTGAGCATTTAAAAGGCACAAGATCACAGCAGTGCATGTAACCTGCAGTCACTGTGGCTGGCATGCAGGACATTGGCAAGGGACAGTACAAGGATTATTTGAAACACGCTGATTGTTGCAGTGCACTCCCACAACTTGAGTGGGTGTTTCCATTTTGGGAAAACAGTTCAGTTTCACCCCTGACTTTTAAGGAAAAAAACCAGAACCTTCTGTACTTCTCTCACTGGCCCAGTGCCAGCGCAAAGGAAGCGGTTGGATCTTTGAAATGTACCTCAAAACTTGTAGCTATTTCTATGGGGCAGCTTGCCAAAAAATTGCTCCTAAATCATTTAGCACATAAGAATGAACCTGAGGTTTCTCGGTGCTTTTTCAGTGTGTTTTAGCAGGTGCAAGGGGCTTCCCTGCCCTATGCACAGGTTTTGCCTTTTGTTTAATATTGTTTGTTATTTTCTTCCTTTATTAAAACCTTTTACAAAACACACCCGATCAGCTGTCTCACTAATTATTCATAAGCCATTTCTGGGAGGTCACTGGTCAACCCTTGGAGCTTGATAAACCTTTGTGGGGCTCATAACATGCCAACTTCACACAGAATTGTATCAGCTGATAAATTGTCTGCACAACCGCACTTCCATTTAATCTCGTCTTCTGCTTTTCCAAACAGATTATCAACAGTTTGATACTGTCCAAATCTACTGAGGGATTTTGTTGAAAGAATGAGTGTTGCAGTACGGTCCAAGAATATAACTGATATCCAGTTAACCCAAAGTGTCCAAGACAGAGGATATAAAATAAGTATGGCACTTGAATGCCTTTACAGCTTCTCCTGCCAGTGCACCAGTCGTTCTCTGACACTGCAGGGCTCCAAGATCTTGTGCCTACACATCCTACTCATAAGACAGAAAGCAGCCACTTAGTCTCAGAATCCTGCCAGGACAGGTTATGACACAGAATTTTCTAAAACAGTATGATCTGGCAATAAAATATTACCCATTAATTTTCTTCCAGAGACAGAATTCTGTGTATTAAGGTACAACCAGAAGAATAAATCTTCAGAGTTATTTAAGATAAAATAGTTAAAAGTCTTCAGGTATCTCTGGCAGATTCCACAGTCTCATTAATTCATAGGCAATAAAAATTTGAAAATAATATTCCTCTGATAATTTTTGCAGTTGTGTGTGCTTCAGATTATGTGAATCATTCAGAGCTTCACAAGCCACAGGGAGAGACAGAGACGTAGAGACAGTGTCTGAAAGCACAACATCTGCTGGTGGTGAAGGTGACTCTGCTTCACCTATCAGCTTTACACCAGACCCAGCAGGGCTTACCGAGCTGCCTCTGATGCTTCCACTGCCCCCTTGTCTCAGGGAGATAAGGCTCCTAAAGGCTCTGTGTTTTCCTAGATTCTCCCTAAGAACAAAGTAGGAAGGCAGATAGCAGATGTGGGGGTAGATGGAAACATTCCTCAAGATTCAGCTTCTCACCCAGCACAGATCTTTGGTGAAGAAGGAAGACAGGGAGGCCACTGGGAATTATCTTCCTCCTGTAATACCTCCTCTGAAAGGTTCTGCCTGAGCTGCTTCTGCAGAATTACTCAGAGGATGAGGGAGAGAAGAAAAAGGCTTTGACTGGAAAGGCACTAGTGCAAGATCCCCTGTGTGATTTTAAACAGGGAGATGGGTTATAGGGAAAATAATGCTCCCTTAGAGAAAGTAGGGCTCTGCCAGAGGAATCCCTAAGACAAGCCTGTCCCTAGGCCTATTGGGCCATGCCATGGAATACTGCCATTCTGAAAATGAGGGAATTCTCAAGGAGCCCAGCAGAAACAGACTTTCTATGGTGGCTAGCCTGGCTGTTACTCTCTCTAGCAGCAGAGCCAGCCAAATTAACATTGCAAGCGATGTATTTCCCAGAAGAAGCACTTGGCTCGAGTATTTTGCTATGTGAAATATATATATATCTTTTACTAAGTTTTTAATGGACATATTTGGGCCAACTCAAGAAAAGATGAGTATTTCTACCCAGCAACTGCAATTAAAATTCAGTCCATGTGGTTGATGGACGTGCTATCCATTTCTGCTCCTTAATGACAGACAGAGCTCCTGAAGAAACCTATCGGTCTTGCAGACAAAATAGGTCTGGAAAATGGTAGTACCTTCTTTGGTTCCAGCCCAGCCACTGATGATCAGAATTTATGGCTTGGAGGTTTTTCTTCAGCTCCTATGCTGACATAACCCAAGCAGGTATTTGTTGGCTGTTGCCATAGTGACAGCAGGCAGGGAATGTTCCAACAGCTCAGTGCTTGGCACAGCGTCGCCTCTTTAGCTTGCTAACAAATGTCTGATTAAACATTCATGTTCCCCCAGACATCCAATCCATATGGATGACTGACTTCATAAACACTTGACCCAAATCCTGCTTTGTTTCGTGAGTGAGGTAAGAGTGAGATGCTGGGGAAAGGACCTGTCACAGCACAGCTTTGCTGCTACAGGCACGGCTCTGATTTGGAAACGAAATGAACAGCAGGCATGGGATCAAGCTCCTCTATCTGCACGTACTACTCGAGTGACATGTGTCTTAGAGTCTTCATGATAGTCACAGCCAGCCACAAAAGGGTGCTGAAATCACCAAGAGTCACAAGGAAAATATCTTTTGGGAAGAGTCATAACTTTTTCCTTGACTTTCAATGGGATCTCTGTCACTCACTGATCTCCTGCTTCACAAAAGAGATGAAGATCTTTTACCAACAGGTGCTGCTTCTCCACTTGGAACAGCTCAGATAAAGATATCCTCCTCATCATCCTCCTCTTTACTCTCACACAAATCTTCCCACTGCCCCACCAAGGATTACACATCCATCTCCTGCCCCATTCCTGGGTACTGCTGCACCATTCTGTGGGAGAGGGACAAAAGCTTTGGCCAGGGAAGTGGAATGCCAAGTACAAGAAGTTGCCCCTCCCTGCCTCCCAGGCTGGAATGAGGCTGCCATGCAGGAACTTTGAGGAACACACACATTTGTGTGCTGGAAACTGGGACACAGTGAGAACAGGGGGAACTGTGGGACAGGATCAGAGGCAGCAGCATAGAGGGGGAACAAAACACATTCTGAAGATACTAAAACTGCTGCCTCATGACTTCAGAGGTTGGTTGTGGTGGGTCTTTGTTCCTTTCTTTTACTTTTAGGGTTTCATGTTAGTGATGTATTACCCTGTGCTGGGAGGCCTTTGCAGAGACACTCCAAGGGCTGAAATGAAACTTTGATTAAGCCACTGAACACCCTCTCCTGGCATGCAAAAAGTGTTCTTTTGGCCCTTTCCACAGTAACAGAAAACATACTTTCTACCACCTTATTTCCTACCCAAGCACAAAAGAAGTTTAAGCCACACAAAAGAACAGAAGAATTTGTTTATGGAAAATTTATCCTATGTTCTTGCACATTATCCAGGAATAACTCACAGAAGTGGAGATCTATAGGAGGTTTCATCTCATCTTGCTTTAAAGACCCCTTCTGTCCTTTCCTGCTAGAAGTCATGCTACCAAGCCTTGGCTGTGACACTGTGATGATATCCAGCGCTGCTAATTCCCAAACCTCCACTCAGCAGCACTCTGGGGTTGTTGGGGTCTCTGTGACAGCAGAGTGCCAGAGCTCTGTTGATGAATTCCTGTGGAACACCAGCTGAGGGACTTTCCTGCCTGGTGCTGGGCTCTCACAGCCTCAGCAGCAGGAGGAACATCCACAAACATGACTCATGTGAATACTCACTAGATAATCAGCATCACAAATTACAGGCTGGGGTTTTTGTGGTGGTTCTAAAGCTAGCATTTATTGAAGTGAACTTCTCTGATTCTCAGTCATCTCTCACAACCCCTGTGAAGCTTTAGGGCAATCTCACTCTCAGTGGGATATAGCTGTCCCTTTTGGCTTGGGCTTTGCCAGAGTAGACCCAGCATTCAGGCAAAGAGAGTCATCCCACTGCCTCCAGCCCAAGCACAGCTCCCAGGAATTCATGGACACTAGTCACATCAGCCATAAAATGAGTCAACCACTGACAGAGGCAGCAAAGCCTCTGTGGCAGCCCTACACACCTAGGGGACTGTGGGGTAGAACTTTAAAACACATGTTTTTTCCCTTCGAAAGGAATTATTTTTTTCTGGATGGATGTAGGATTTGAAATTTTTAATCATGCAAATGTCTGGTGTTATCTGTTAAAAGCCTAAACTCTTCTTCTTCCCTCCAGATTGTTTTTGTAAATACACCAACAGAAGGGCTTTGTCTCCTTATATGTGAAACCACATAACTCTGCCACTTGTGGAAGAGGTTGTAATTGAATTCATTTAGTACAAATTTGTTAAAGAACACTGAATACTTTACAACCCCTCATCAAGCAAAGCTTCCATAATTTAAAATAAAAATATGATGCCAAGCCAGGAATGGAGCACCTCAGAGACAATACTCAAACCGTGGTCAAGTTTCTCCACCAAGAGCTGCACAATAAAAAAATGCAGCTTTTAGCCATTTGGGGATAGCACAACACATAGGGATTTTAAAAGCTGAAATTCAGCCACTTCAGTAACTCTAACAGAACACTAAGTCAGGTAAAATTAAGCTTACATATTTTCAGCTTACAAAATTAAGCTTACAGTTCTAGACATATTTTAAAAAATCCATATTTTTCTGTTACACGTGTTTCTGCCTCAGTATGACTTTAAAGATAGGAAAGCACTGAAAAAAGTGGTTGAATCTAAGCCCACTCCTTCAATGTTTGTACATGTCCTGCCCACAATTATCTCTGCCAGTTTCATATCCAGTTTTCCCCAGGTGTCATTTCTGACCGTGCTGGTCAGATTTCCACACCTGTGCTGGCAGGTGACTCTTTCTTCCCCTTTTCTCCCTGAAGGTCAGAGACTCCATTTGAAGAATTTGTAATGAAAAGACATTTGAAGAATCCACACTTCTCTTGCTGTTCCAGCATGCTCTCCAGCCTCTTGCTGACAGCTGGTATTAAAATCCTGAGCTGCCTCTCGTGTCAGGCAATTGAGAGGCAAGTCAGGCTCAACAACCAGAGCAAGGAGACAGAAGCAGTTCTGAAAGCATTAGAAATCCCAGAAAACTCTCAGGAGATTCTGACTATCAGTCAAAAAAAAAAAAACAAAAAAACCCAAACCCAACAACAACAACAAAAAAAAAAAAACAACCCCAACCAATCAACCAAAGAAATAAACAAACAAACAAAAAAAAACAAACCATGAAGTTAGGCTCACTAACACAAATATCTGAAAAATGCTAACAATCTATCACCCCATCATCTATCAGCAAACACAGGGTACAGAGCCGGAGGGGAAATGAGGGTGAATTTCATGAGATATAGTAATTTGGCAAGTAAAATAAGTAAAATAAATTATTACTGAAATTCTGATGAATATCTATGTCTGCTTCTGGCCTCTTCCTTTCCAGTATTTAGTCAACAATCCCAGTGTGAAGGCTTATGCTTGTTTTTCTCCTGAGCCATCCTGAGAATAATCCCAGCAGTGAAATACTTATTCCATTCTTTCTGCTCAAAGTCCATAATACCTGACCCAGAACTAACTAATGTATGTCTACCTGGACATACATTAAAACCTCACTTCTTACAAACAAGCTGGGCTTTCTCCGAGGATTAATGTTGATGGAGCATAGAGCAAAACACAAAATAAAGACTCAGCTCAGGCCAGACCAACAGGCATCCAAATGTCCCAAGAACACAGAGATGACAAACACCAGCTCTGAGACATTCCAGAATTGGACAGACTGGGAGAGCTGGGAGTGTTCAGTCTGAAGAAGGTTCAGGGAAGCCTCAGAGCCCCTCCCAGTGCCTAGAGAGATCCAAGAGAGGTGGAGAGGGACTTGGAACAAGAGCTGAAGGGACAGGACAAGGAGGGATGTATTCCCAGTGCCAGAGGGCAGGGCTGGATGGGATATTGGGCAGGAATTGTTCCCTGGCAGGGTGGGCAGACCCTGGCACAGGTTGCCCAGAGCAGCTGGGGCTGCCCCTGGATCCCTGGCAGTGTCCAAGGCCAGGCTGGACTTTGGGGCCTGGAGCAGCCTGGGACAGTGGAAAGTGTCTGTCTTAGGTTACAATGTAAAATTGTGCCCAAGGTTTGTATTCTATCCCCATGAGCTGTTGGAGCCAAGGTGGGGCAGTGTTTTCTTTATCTTCTGTTAATGAGCCTAACAATGCCTTGCCACATGACTCCCGGAGGGAGTTATCTTGGTTTAATGGGCCATCAAGGACCCACTGCATGACTCATAGAATGAGATCATCCCATTGTGAGATGCTCCGCCCAGGGAGAGGAGCCAAGCATTCCCACCTGGATAAATCCAGGGTTTGGGACAGCACAGGCAGCTTTTATCTACTGGACTCCCAGAGGAGACAAGAGCTGCCAGACGTCTCTACAGGAATCACTGCTTCGACAAGACCATCTCATCTGGACTGCCACTACCACCCTAATTAACAGGGTGTCAGGCTGTATTCTGACTCTGTCAGGTTTTTTTTTTTTTGTACTATTACTTTTATTTTATTTTACTTTCCTTTATTTTCTTTTCATCTTATTAAATTGTGTTTCTGACTTGGAGTCCTTCATTGGTTTTGCTTTCAAACCAGCACAGTGTCCCTGCCATGGCAGGGGTGGCACTGGATGGGCTTTAAGACCCTTCCCAGCCAAACCATTCCATGACTCTGTGATTTCCTTCCTACAGTGCAGCTGCTTGAAAAACTCCACACAACCCTTCCAGCAGGGCTGCAGTGGAATCATCACAGGCTGCATTCCAGAGAACTGACAGGGGAATCAAAAATACATCAGCACAGGGGCACCAGTACACAATTTAACAGCAAGTTTAAGCCAATATAATGGCCAATGCTGATAAGGAGAAGATGATAAGGTGTGTTGCCACTACTGCCTCCTTCCCAGCAGCTCCAAACACACCCTCCTGCCAAAGGAGCCTCTCCATTTTCCTAGAGGTTGCTTTTGTGAACTAAAACAGCAACAAAAAAAGGGTCTATGCTAAATATCACCTCAGTCAACTCTCCTAAGTCCGGTAAATGCCACTGCAAGGAAAAAATTCTGTGACACATATTTATGAGGAGTTCTGGGCTGCCTGTTCAGTGGCAGCTGCAGTGGTTCCTGTACCCAAAGGAAGCAACACTGTTGTACTGTGAGATACAGCCTTTCCCAACTGGAGTTATTATTTCCAGTGCTTTTATCTTCCCTGTTGTTTAACAGGAAACACCTTATTCCTACCAGTTCAGACCACTTCCAACAGGGAGACCCCAACAATCCTACATATGACCAGCCACCTCATACCAGCTTCACACACAGCAAGGAGGAGACAATTCTGAAACACAAAAGCTGATTGTTTGCTTCCATTGGATGTATGGCAATCCTCTTGCAGATTTTTCAGAAAACATCAGGATCTGCTCCATCTCCAGACTCCAAGAAATGCCATCATGTGAGATCCTCTTTATCAGACAGTGAACACATACAGTGATATCCCTGGGATCTGCAGGGAAAAAAGAAACTCCTCATCCTCGGATATACCCTCACCTCCGTGGTATCACAGGCAGCTTTGGCTGCAGGTATCTCAAGGACCACCTACTAGGTCTGCTTCCTGAAAGTCATTCCTCTAGATCTCAAATAGATGTAGGTCATCTGATGAACCCCTTTCACTGGGCTGCCAAGCCAGGAAGCAGCTCAAAGGTCTGGTCTCTCCTCACCATCTTTTCCCAGATGCTGCAGAAAACCCAGTGGGCCAAGTGCCAATTTTTCATTCCTCAACTATTCTATAATTTCTATTGACATACATAATGACTCTCTCAGCACTGCTTTTGTGAAGAGTTAACCTGGAGAGACTGAGAACTTCATCAAGCAGAGCTTCTGGACAAGAGAAGGACAGACAGTTTTAGGAACAGAATGCAAACAACTTCAGAATTGGGAGTGCGTGCACGGGTGCTCCTGTGTGCGTGCACATCATGAGCAAGATCAGGAAAGATGTTAACTGCTTCTCAAAAAGCCACCTAAATTCCCCCTGAGGTTCTAGAGCTCCTTTTTATTTCTGACATAAAATACAAAAGTTCAGGCCTTCCAGCCACATGGCTGACACCATCTGAAATGCTGTTTATTTGGATAAATTTTAAATTTCTATCTCCTCTATCAGTCATCATAGGAGGTATTAGTGAATGAATTAAGTAATAGAACAAACTCATACTGGTAACATTTTCCTGTGTTTGCAATGAAGATGGAATGTTTAAAGTGCCTTTTGAGTTAGGGGGGTTACACAGAGAGATGAGTCCTTCATCATTCCCTTCCCAAACAGGGCACCTCAGCATCACAGCCTTTCTTTCCACTGTGCACCCTAAACTTAGGCTCTGGCTTTATAGTCTGTTTCTTCTGCTGCTCTTTGGCCCCCTAGCCTGGGATGCTGTCCCTGGATCCTCTGAGCTCTCACTCTCCTGGCTCCCTGCTCCTTCCCCTCCACATCAAGGCGTGAACAGGAAACTGCTGATACTCAGCATGGAAGGCACTGCTAGGCAGCAGGATAGAGGCACCACCTTCCCAGAGAGGGGTCTAAGATAGGAACAGAGCTGGACAACAGGAAACTGCTGATACTCACCATGGAAAGCACTGGTAGGCAGCAGGATAGAGGCATCACCTTCCCAGAGAGAGGTCTAAGATGGGAACAGAGCTGGACATCTGGCAAATCAAGGCTTAGTTATGTTTACTCAGTAACTGGAACCTAAACTGTGAAAATGTATCATAAGCACTGATACAGCTCAAAGCACAACCCACCTCCACTGCCAAAGAGGACTTTTGGAATATATGTATCTATCTATATTATCTATCTATAAATTCATCATGAATTTATCTATTAATTCACCATTATTATTACTAATGCATATAAATTGCCTTTTAGACCTTCAAAGTAGCTCAGTAAAAATAAATTAAACATTAGCATATTTTTACAGTTAGATTCTCATCACATTGCTAATCATAGTCATTCCAGTGAATAGGGTTATTTGAATAATCTTAGTTGCATTTTTGTATTGAAAGAGACAGGACAAAAGAGATTTTCTGTTAGAACTGGGGAAGCCATACAAAATGTATAATTAAGTATTTCGCAACTGCTCAGTATAAACAAAAGTAAAAATAAATTGATGGGTTCTTACTTGGAAGTGTTGTCAAAATATGATGGTGTTTTAATTAAAGACTAAAATCTATCTGTGTGAAGAGAGAGTTGAAGGAAACAGCGTCACAATTTATTAGGACTAAAACAAATAGAAGTAAATATAAATTTGCAGTAAATCTTCAACTGTAATGTTATGTAAGTTTTTAAAATAATTCAGCAATCTCATAAACATGCAGCTTCAAGAACTAAGTCCAATATTCTCAAGTATTTTTTTCTTCCCACTAAGACATTCTATCTGCTCATTTCATATCACTTCAGGAGAAACCCATCTTCTGACTTTACAAACACAAGTTCCTTGCTGTGCCCCAGCCTCATGGAGCAGGACACTCATAAACAGTCTGTGCAGAACCTGTGATGGTCACATCCATCCCCACGTTCAGCTACCAGCAGGAAGCACCTGTACACTCAATCCACAGCAGCAATGAGTTTATGCTGTTCAAATCACTCCAGTGCTGAATTTGTGCCATCCAAATCATTCCAGTACCTGCAGATGGCCCAACATGCTTGACTGGGAAAGAGCAAAATCCAATGGCACAAATAAAGCCAGGCAACAAAATATATTGGAAGCATAACTTACATGTACATAAATTAAGAGTTCAAAGTTTGATCTGGTGGGGGAAAATCCACTCTGTGAATCACTGCTGAAGGAAAAGTGTTAACAGTGAACTTGGGCTGACTTAAATTAACTCAGTGCCCTTTGTAACATCTTAGCTATAGTCTGACATATTTTAAAAGGAAAATATCCCTTCCTAGCAGTGTGATTCACCAGCAGCATCAGCAGATGCCAGAATAAAGGACTTCAGGTGTGAATTGCCACAGGTTTGGTGTTGGCACAGGACACTGCTCTGGCAGCAACGCTGCTCACTCAGCTTTGTGGGACTCCCTCACTGGCGTAGCTTGTGCTCACCACTCACTGCTCTTCAAAATGTCAGATGCCAATAAACAGTGCATTGTTCTCCACCTACATGGGCAAAAAAGGGTAAGAGAGAGGTGATATCACCAGTCACCAGTCGAGTTGATTACTGGCCCAACTTTATTGAGGGACAAATCAGTTTTCCAATCTAGCACCAAAATTCCCTGTGCTTCCCACGGGGCAGCCTGTTCTGAGACATGCAATGCCACCTAAGCTGCCTTAATAAGGAAAGCCATTTCAAACAGGGCCCTACTTCTGTTTTGTCAAAGGCTTCAATGTTGAAATATAGCATATATATATATATACTTATTCCACAGAAGAAACCTATGGATGGCTCCAAGCTAGGAGCTGTGAACATTCTGGGGTGCGAGAAGAGAATTCAAAATCACAGATGGGGGAAGCACTCTGAAATCAAAGAAATTAAATTTAATGAGAAGCAAAACAAAAACAACCAAACCCCCAAATTTCTCATAAGAATAACCCATTTGGGGGATGCCCAAATATACTAAGGACTAGATGGTGAATCTGAAAACATGATACAATAATTATACCACTAAGCAAATGAATGCAACATGATGTTGATAAAGACAATGCTCAGGCTATGATGCACTCCCCAAAAAGCTGGATTCTCTTTCCCTTGCTCTATTAGGGCTTCAAAAAACCATTTTGGACCACTACACTGCCATAAAATTATAAACTAGCTGGTCCAAAGGAACCATCTAGAAAAACAAAATCATTAGGAAGCATGATGCGTGACAAAAAAAAAAAGGCATAATAAAAGAAAATTTATATGACTACCACCTTCTTCAAATGCTTAGAAGATTACAAGGATGCTGACAATCAGCAGTCCTCTCTGATGACTCTGCTAAGGACAGAGAAAAAGTCTCAAAGTACTTAAATATGAGCAAAGAAAACCTTGTTAAGCCCAAGTGGTGAATCTTTCAATCCAGAAGTGTGGTGAGGCTTCCTTTGCTACAGGATTCTAAAAACAGATTTGACAAACACCTTTATTAGGAAGAAAGTCTTGGCTGTGACAGTGGTGAGACCCTGGCACAGGATGCTCAGAGCAGCTGTGGCTGCCCCTGGATCCCTGGAAGTGTCCAAGGCCAGGTTAGACGAGGCTTGAAACAACCTGGTCTAGGATTCCAGGATAAACAGAAAAAAACCTAGGACACAGTTTCTTAGCCATCAGTTCACAGGGACCTGGAGTTGACACAAACTTTTAAGGAGTAATCCAGAGAGTTGAGTCCTCAAGTAATAAATTTACTACAATGGAACACCCTATTGTAACAAGAAAGTGGCTGGAAGCTGGAAGCAGAAGGACATCTGGAAATCCATGGAGTAGCTCATTTCCTGGGCTTCTACTTCTTTTTGTTAACAAAATAAAAGAGCAAATCTAAATTAAGAAGCTCAGAGATTTTTGAGCCAGTGAACACTCCTGATTCTTAAGACACCCAGGAGAATTTTCCTTTTTACAGCTATTAAACAACTGTGTATCAGGATTGTGTTAAGCAAGCAGGGACCTTTGTATGGTTTTAGCATAAGAGGGGATTAAAGTCCCTGCTTCTGCTCTGAATAACACAAGGCTTAAATATTTAGAACATGTTTTTTCTCAAGCCATTTCTACTCTCCCCTTTTATCCCTCCCCTTCAGTATTTTTAGAAAACTTAAGTCTCAGAAAGAAAAATCTCTTCGCCTTCTGTGTCAGTGTAGATGCAGCAGGTTTAATATATTTTCTAGAGGGAAATGGTTGAGAGAGACAGATGGCCCATTCTGCCAGAATTGCAAACAAAAGCTCAGCTCTTCTACCTGAGGAATTTTCAGCATCTGAAAGTTAAACCATTTAAGCTACAAGTTTTGAAAAGTGAATGTGAACTAGGAAATTTTTATAATGTTAAACTTCACTTAAAGTGAACACATAGTTTATGATCATATAATCCAAGCATAAGACAGGAAAATGAGGATCAAGCTGAGGAAAAAAAATCTTGTCTGACTCCAAAATGGGCAAACAGATACAGACATATCAAGGGGTAGGATGACAGCCTGGTGATTTGACCTCTCAGTGAGTAATCATAGAATAACAGAAGGGTTTGGGTTGGAAGGGACCTTAAAGCCCATCCAGTGCCACCCCTGCCATGTCAGGGACACCTTCCACTGTCCCAGGCTGCTCCAAGCCCCAAAGTCCAGCCTGGCCTTGGACACTGCCAGGGATCCAGGGGCAGCCACAGCTGCTCTGGGCACCCTGTGCCAAGGCCTACCCACCCTGGCAGGGAACAACTCCTGCCCAAGATCCCATCCAGCCCTGCCCTCTGGTACTGGGAAGCCAATGCCCCTTGTCCTGGCATACCCTTCCAAAAAGTCTCTCTTCATCTTTCTTGTCAGCTCCTCCAGGCCCTGGAAGGCCACAGCTGGGTCACCCCAGAGCTTCTCCTCTCCAGGCTGAACAATCCCAGCTCTCCCAGGCTTTCCTCCCAGCAGAGCTGCTCCATCCCTGGCATCATCCTGGTGCCTTCCCTGGGCTCTGTCCAGCAGCTCCAGGTCCCTCCTGTGCTGGGCCCCAGGGCTGGGGCAGCTCTGCAGGTGGGGTCTCAGCTGAGCACAGGGGCAGAGGGGCAGAATCCCCCCCTCCCCTGCTGCCCACGCTGGGGCAGTTCTCAATTGTTTTCAATCTATACCCACAAAATATTTTCTTTTCAACTCTAACTCTCTTTACATAGCAGCAATAGAGCTGAGTTTCTTAGCCCACTGTATCTCCTCTCTGTTGGACCTTTTCTCCTCAATGCCCAAGCCAAGCAGCAAGAATTTCTTGTTTCAAGTGGATCCTCTAAACCTGTGTGGAGGGGTTGGGCTTGGTTTTTTGGTTTTTTTTTTTTTTGGAAACCCCAGAGGTTCAGAGGGGACAGGATGAGAAAAAGGCCTTGGTTACACCTCATAGGCAAGAAATCACCTCCATTCTTATGGTCAATGGGAGAGGATCAGCCCACACTGTCGGCATTACAGGACACTAACCAGCCACGCAGCACCTCCCTCTGTCTCACCCCTCATTTTCTTGCTGCTGGGTGATCTGGTGTCACCAATCCAAATGGATGTTTCACTGCTGCAAAGGGAGTGTAAATGCAACATGAAATCAGAGGAGTCAGTGCTCAATGCTACACTTACTTTGTGCCACTGTAAGTGGCCAACTTGACAGAAATAAAGGAAAATGCTCTTACAAATCTCCCAAGCTCTCTTATTATCCAAAAGGCAAAGAGGGAAACCTAGCAGTGGTTTAACAATGACACAGGGTTTGGCTGCCTGTGATTTGCAGTGACTTCCACCTCTCCCAATAACACAGCCTCTTTTCTTCACAATTCCCTTTGTTTCCTAGCAGGGAAGGCAGACTTAGTGGCATTGGCACTGCAACATCTGCTTCCCAACACGAGCGGATTCCTTCAGAGAGGAGCCATGCACAGGAGTTCTTGGCCTTGCCTTTGCCACTATTCTGTCTGGAAATTGACAAATACCAAAGAATTTTCTTCATTGCAATTTAGATCCCTTAACTACCAATGATAAATGTAACAGGGTTTTTTGTTTGGGTTTATGTGTAATACAGCTCCATCTACAGTGAAATGCAGCTGAGACTCAACTAAAAATCACCGAGGAGGATGGTACATCTGAGCAGAAGGCTGCTCTCACAAAACAGAACATATTTATCAATTGTCACAATACTGTCACATAAAATGCCAGTAAGCATCTGGATTTGTTTAACTTTTGACTATTTATTAAATACATTAAAGTATAACACAGTAAAAGCTTCTGTTTTATGAGAGGAATTTGCATTTTGCTAACAAAACCAGTTTTTCAGACTTGTACTGAAACAAAAGCAAAAACCAAATCCACAGTTTCAGCAACAATATTTAAGTGCTGGAATTTTTTCATCATACCTATCCTGGAAAATGTGTTACTTGATGGTAGCTTAGCAGACCTAAAACTTTACTTTCAAAACATTAAATCATACAGGTAGATAGACTAGCAAGGAAGAAAAAAAATCACAGCAGGAAAATTATAGATTGTTTAGTGTAGTAGAATTACAAAGAATAGATTTTTCTTCTTCAAAATCTCATCGTTTTCCTTTTCATTTCAATGAGATAATAATAAGCATAGGAAATATGAATTTAGATAAATGGAGAGTAGAGACCAACAGTTAAAACAAAATCAGAAGTTTGCTAAAATATCCTATTACTTTAATTTTCTTTTTAGCTCCTAATTTTGAATAGCTGGAAAATAGCTTTCAACAGCACGTGACAGTATTCTAATAATATACAATAATAAACAATAACATGCAATCTGATTCCTTTCTTCCTAAAATGACTAGAAAAGGTTAAAGCCAGTAAAAAAAATGGTTATGTTGTAATTCTATAGCAAAATGATCAGTGACAATAACTACTGAGCACACACAGCAATAAGAGCACAGAATTATAATATAACTTGATACCTTAACAAACCAAACCAGATTGACTAAGAGCATTTAAGCTGAACTGTTTGTCATTTATGGCTCTGGCATAGAGGGACAAACTAAAATACAGGAATTTTCTTTCCACTCACATCCACCTTTGTCAAAGAGCTGGAGAATTTGACTATTCCCCAGGAAAGCAGCTCTTGGGGATGGACTGCTGCACAGCACAACCTCCCTGGTCACATCTCATGCTGTACAATATTAACCCACAGCCTTGTCCTTCCCCAGTTCAGCTCAGCAGTTCTCCCTCTCCCCTCCAGACACACTCACAGTCCCTTTGAGGGATAAAGGAGGATCATTCCCTGGCCTCCCTGCATTCTGCTCTCCATCCAAAGGATGTGAGCAGGCAACAGTCCTGTCGTTGTAGGACATGAAAGAAAGATGAACGACTCCAAATATTTCAGAAGGCTAAGAGCATAGAAAAAGCTTTATTGTCTAATTCTTACTACCTTTTTATAAACTGTTCCAATACAGACTTAACATGATTGGTGAATAGGAACGAGACCTCTCTAATCCCATTGGTTAAACTAGAGGAACAGCAAAACACCACCTGGAGAAGATTGTTTTGAGAAAGGACAGTTGTTTGCCAAGGTTGTTTTGAGAAAAAGTTTTCCCTTGGGAAAAAGTTAGCAGCTGCTAGCAGGCTAAAATCTCTCAGACCCAGAAATATCAAGCCCACACTGTCCCTACTCTCAGCTTGCCTGGCTCACACCGTGCAGGTGGGGGAGATTGGGAGAGACAGAGAGAGAGTAAGAGTCTCCAAAATGCTCTATTTGGAAAACTGCAGCCAAAAACCCCCCCTTCTTTTAGCCACTTACAATGCCCTCCCAGAGAAATTCCTGTGCAGTTCATATGTGGCTTTGCTTTTTAGCACAGGCTTAAAGCCGCTCCATGAAGCAACAAAAAATTTCTGCAAATCTCTTCAGGTTTTATAATCGTTCTGGAAAATGGAATTTGATATTTGTAATTACACATACCAGACCTAGCAAGAATAATAGTAGATCCCCTTTCACTTAAGTTAATAGAGCTGGTGATATAATCATGTCATTAAGCGAGTCTGGCTTCAGTATTACTGTGCTCAGATAGAAAGGGAATTACACTGTCTCAAAGTCACGACCTGTAAAAAGTGCTGCACAGCTTCTTTAAAATCTACTGAATGCATTGACGAGAATTTACAGTAGACTTGGATGACCCCTGATCAAAATAGTTTTGAAAAACTATTTTGGAAAACAACAGTTTTGACCCTTTGATTAAAATAGTCCTGAAAAATCAGGGGAAAAAATCCTTTCCAATTTTAACACTTCCCATTAAACAACGGAGAACTCCTTGATTTTGAGAATTACTGGAGTGTTGGAAGATAAAACAATGAGGCAGTGGTAAAGTTCTTTGCCTGGGACTTCCAGTCCCAGTTCCATCCCACTTCTGTGGGAATACCCTGTGTCCCTGTCACAGCTTTGACATGAAATCAGCTCTCCCTTAGGGGGAAATGCTGAGAGTGAATATCCTATCCTGAAGCTTCTAAAATTCACCTACATGACACTAATTGAAGATGTCAGTCTGCACAAGGTGAGGGTTTGC
This sequence comes from Acrocephalus scirpaceus scirpaceus, assembly GCA_910950805.1. Lineage (NCBI taxonomy): Eukaryota > Metazoa > Chordata > Aves > Passeriformes > Sylviidae > Acrocephalus > Acrocephalus scirpaceus. Next base: position 31,833,017 of record OU383781.1, read on the forward strand.
ATGGGCAGGCTGGTTTTGGGTCACAGCATCTGTAAGTCCCAGGCAGTCCCAAGGGTGCAGGACTACAGCAGCCTGTCCTGGGAGTGTAAATCACCATGAAGTGGCTCAGGAAAAGAAAAATCAAGCAGCTGCCAGATCCCTGCTGCCAAAACCCAGGGAACACAGCCTTGTCTCAACGTGCTCAGGAGCACAGATGAATTAAAGGCGTGCCCTCCAACTGTGTCCAATCACCTACTGCAGATACATCATCTCTCTGAGGGATTGCTGGAGGTTACAGGAAATATTGCTGCACTCTGTTCACTCCCACACAAATATAGGGGAGCAAAAGGATCTGATGCACTACACATTTGTGACACTCTCCAAGTATAGTTTAGCTCTTCTTGGCTCCTGGAACATGCATTTTTATTGAAGGGAAAAAAACAAACATACTTCTCCAGACTACAGAGGGAAAAAAAAAAAAAAGGCCTGCAGGAAAAGGAAACGGAGGCAAAAGAAAGCTTCTGAAATTCTTGTAACTTCAGTCTGGGCCAGATAACTCCCTCTGCCTTCAAAATTCAAATTACTTTGAAAAAGGTTAATTGTGATTCTTTCCAAACTCTCTGGAGTTTTTCTGTTGACATCAGCTGCAAGCTCCCAAGTCCTCCTCCACAAACAATTACAAATTGCAATAATGCCTGCTCAGTCTTAGATCAGACAATATCTATATTTTCATCTTTTTAATTGTACTTTCCAATAAGATCAGTTTCATTTCTATTTTGAATACTGTATTTCTTAGATCTAGTCTACAAAACAGTTTCAGAACTGCCCCCCCAGTCAGCTGAAAACTATTAAAGATAAGAAAAACTAACTCAAGAAGGAAAATAAACTAACTCCCAATATTTTCTTTAAAGTTTTTTACACTTTAGGCAGAATCAAGTGCTGTTTGCACACTTCTCAACCAATCTCCCTCATTCACAACAGAATTTTCAGAGATTTTTTGTTGTTGCCATACTTTCATTTGAAGATTTTCATACATTGTTGTGCCCCTAATCCCAGGAGTTGCTGAGGAATTACCTCGAGCCCCTTCACAGGGTGGCTCTTGCAGAAGAATAAACCATGTCCCTCTGGACAGCCTGTCACAAAAAGGCCACCAATCTAATCTGGTTTAAACAAGTCTGTCCCTTACAGGGCACCCCAGACCCAAAGCTGAAGGTGAAGATCACTTTTAACCTTCCAACAAAGGATACATAACGCCTATTAGGAGATAAATTAATGTGTTTTTCCTTTGTACTTATTACATGAATTTAAAAGTACTTAACACAGAATATACTTTGCAATTATTTTTTCTTCTTCCTCTGTGCTTTTTTAAATCCTTTGACTGTACTTATTGGAAGTATCTCTTTGTAAGCCACCCCTTTGAGAAATATTCATGCTCCCACATGTCTTAAACAGGACTTTCATTGACCTTGTCATTTAGAAAATCACTTTCTGTATTAAAAAAAAAATCTGACTTAAAAGAAGAAATGATCTTATGACAAGGTCAGAATATCTTGAATTCCACAAAGAAATGAATACGGAAGTCTATATAATTTATTTTAATGGGAAGCTTGAAAGAGGCTGAAATATTCATTTGTATTAAATGGAAAATATAAAGCTAGCTATACCTTAGAATTAACATCCTGGGGAGAAAAACAGCAGTGTGCATCTCCTCTTCTCTCATTCCCCCATCTGACATTCTGAATTCCTGGCAGATGTCACCTTTGTGGAGTCTCCAGCCTTCACACACAGTGAGTCCTGCACTGGCAGCCCTGTGACAAAATCTTCCCCATGCAGCCATTCTGAGCTCACCTCTAAACTGGAAGCAATTGGAACAGCTTAAGGGTGAAGCCAGGAAAATTGTCCCCAGTCAGTTAAATTATCCAGCTTTCTGATGAAGCCTCTAAACCCAGGCTCTGTGACACCACAGTGAGGCTTTGGGGCTCCCTGTACTTCACCGGCACTGAAGGAATCAACTGGAATAAGCTGGAATGACTCTGCTTGACACCAGCACCCAGAATGTGGATGGAAACAACTCACATCCAAGGGATAAGGATGGTGACAGAAAACTGAAGGAAGACAGATTCTGTGGCAGCCTCAAGGCAGGACCATCTGACAAGAACTTCTGACATAATATCTCCCAAAAGAACAGTTCACTTGTGACAGTGACCAATTCACAGTGACCTCTTGGAAGAAGGATTTCTGCCACCTCAGCTGCTGCCTACAAAGACTTCCAGCCTCAGGGGGCATCTGGAGGATTCCACTCAGCAGAAGCCAGAGAAAGATCAGGCTCAGCTTGCAGGAAATCTCAACAGACAGAAGAACTTTCGTGATTTGTTAAAGTCCTGGTGTGCAGTTTTCAGACTTTGTGTTTTCTTACACTCCACTGTTTAATTAAAAATACTAGTGAACTTCAAAACAATTAAAAATCTAGCTTCTAGACATACTCTCTGAGTATTCAGACCCCTGTAGTATTTTCTTCCAGTTATGAATTCTTTGATTCCTGGAAATAAAGCTGTAGTTGATGGGCCATAAAGAGGATGGAGGCAGCAGTCCCATCCCAGAGTGAATCAGCCCAGGGTCTGTCTTTTGGAATAAAGAAACATTAAATAAAAACCCTCAGCCTCTGCACTACCCACAAAGACCAGGTACAGCCATAACATGCAAGAGTTTTAAGAGATTAATCATTCATCCTTTATGATCACTATTTTCCTGCCTATTATTTTTACAGTTTCTGTACAATCCTGTACAAATTGTGTGACAAATCTTCATAACTTTAGGCAAGCTACACTCAGGCAAGCACAGGAACTTACATACTTAGTAATATAGCCCTCACACAAATCAGCCATTTAATTTTTATATGTGCCTGCATGACTAAAGAGGAATAACACAGTGTCTATTCTCAGCAGGACTGGGACAGAAAGTGGTTTCCCAAATTTTGTCAGCATCCTGTGGCATGCATGGCCACCACTTCACACCTATGGAGTGCTATTACAGCTAAATATTTGACACAAATATTTGGTATTTATTATTTCATATCTGCTTCATATCACCAAATTAAACAGACACTATTATCTAATCTCATTTGATTTAAAATGAGATTTTTTTAGTCATTTCCTTACTCTTAAATACCTTCTGAAGTAAAGGAAAATTTTCCTTTCTAATTTGTTCCGTGGCTCTTAAAATCCAGGACAGTCCTTTTCCCATATTGTCACCTCCTCTGTGCAGAGAGTTTCCATCACCCTGACTGTACGTGACGAGTGTGTTTATGTTGTGTATAATTAAATATATTTCTCATGTAGAGACACCTAAGAGAAGCACAGTGGTAGCAGCAGTGAAGCAGGACTGTGGTAGGGCCAGAGACCATGGAACAGTGGGGAGAAGAGAATGGTAGCCAGGGAAATAGCAGTGGTTAGGAGGGAAAAAGGGAATATTAAGTCTATACTGCATTCTGTTCTTCTGTACATAACTAAGAGTGATTCCTATCTGTATTTCAAGGCTTCTTTAGCAATCAGTAAAGTGTCAATTTTCATTCTCCTCTACACAAACACAAGAAGCCTAATTTTCAGCGAGAGGTTAGCAATAAATAATTTAAAACTTTGTCAAGAATGGATGGGGTTTGACTTCCTGTGTAGTCAGTTTGACAACTTTAGAGGCAGGAACAAAGCCCTGGCAGGGGTGAGAAATACTGTGGCTGCTGCAAGGAATCAGAGAACCTGAAGAAGCAGCCTTATAATGATCTAAAACCAGAGGTACGTGAAACAGCCTCAGATCAGCCCATCAAATCCATTTATACTGCACAGAAATCCGAGAGAAGGCTTAGCTTGCCAGGCTGGTGTTGCAGGCAGCCTGGAATCTCAGGATCAGCCACAAGGGTGATCATCAGCAACACTCATTGCCCCTGTGCCTTTTGTGGTCTACAGGGAAAAAATAAATGCTCAGCTGAGCACCTGCTCCCCCCAGTAATTGTAATACAGGTTCTCTCTCAAAATCTGACCTCCAGCACATCAATCCCTGGCAATCCTGGCACAGTTTGTACCTCCTTTGGAAGGTATTTGTCCTGGGCTGCTTGAGGCTGGGCTCAGCAGTGGAACCACCTCAGATATCAATCTCCCCTTACATCAAATTCCAAACTACAGCTATACCTGATTGAAATGCCAGGGATCTAGCATCTACTACTTCTCAAGGCTCCTCATGCAGTTGTCTCACTTCTTTCTGCCAAGTGATTCATGTTTTGTATTGTAAGTGGTTTAATCCCTTCCGAATAATCTATGGTTTATATACACAGGGCATCCCTGAGTGACATTTCTAGGGTCCCAGGGAGCCTGTCTTTAAAGATTGATTCAAATACTCAAAATCAACATCTTACTGGAAAAGTAGAGAAAGACTTATGTCATCTACTTTATATTCTGCTCAATTAAAAAACTTGGGATTTTATTGGAGGGCTTCAACATCTTCTTTATTAGGAAGGACAGTGAGAAGGGTTGCATTCTTATTTAGGATTAGAAATATCCTGCTAAGTTTTTCACGTCTCTGCATCCTAAACCATGCTCCTCTGAGACAGTATATGTACAAAGTTTAAGTTTTTACACACAAACACACCCTCCATCTTTTTCTATTTAAACACAAAATAATTTTCAATTTGATATTTCCTACAGCAGAAGTTTTCTGTCTTTTCACACAGCCTTTGGACATTATTTTCTCTCTTCCGCCATCTTCTAATTCTGTTTCAATCAATTTTAAACTCAATTGCAAGATGGTTTTGTGGCTTATAAAATCCCATGTGCAGAACCTGAATCTTTAGAGGTCTGCAAAATGACAACATCTAAGACAGTAAAACTGGTCACTCAGTACGAAGTTAAGCACAGGCTTGTTTTCATTACAACCAATCTTAATCAGAGGCAATAACTTTCCACTATTAACTGCAAATTGAAGATGGGCAATTGACATTTATAAACCACTGCTTATTTTAAAAGTTAATTGAGAAGAACTTAAATGAGGTAAAAGAGAATCGTCTAGTGCTTTCCAAGCCAGTCAGCCTCAAAGCACCAAGGCACTGCATTGGTGCTCTTTATTATTAGTTACTATGGCCACAGCAGCTTCCCTCTTTCCCCACTGCTCTGTACAAAATTCCAGTAAGCTGGTAAACCCTGGCAACACACAAAAGGCCTTTCTGGATAATGCAACGACTCCTAATTGTTTCTAGTCTAGCACAGCTCCAAGATTTTGAAACAGTATTTAAAGGACCACCTCTACAACTTCATCCAAGAGAAGAAACTCTGGGGCAAGTATCTGTGTGTCACTGCATCCATGTGTGTTATAATGTGTATTTGCATATTAAATCTAATTCAGTGCTGGCAGTGGCTCAGCACACTGTTGCTCCTGACATGATTTAAACCACAAATCACTCAAAGAGCCTGAAAAATCACTCAAGTAAGAATAAGGGAAGAGAACAACTCTTGGGACAGGAATAAGTCACATTGCAAATACAGGGACAAGAACAACTGGGCAGACAGCAATTCCGTAGAAGATAATCTTGTCTATCATGGACTGAATCTAACTCTGCCTGCTGCACCACTGGGAGGGTCTGTGTGAGTCACTCACACACATTCAGACACTCTCCTGCATGATTTTGCAGGATGATGCTCAATGTCCCAGTGTCTCAGCTGGGAGATGTAACTAGCAGCACAGGGACTGTGCCTTCCCAGACTGCCTTTGGCAGCCCCTGAACACTTCAGACCAGCTGCTGGTTCAGGGTAAAGACAAGAGGGGAAAAAAGAGTAGCAATGTCAAGCTCACCTATTTGCTATTGGTCCATTTCAGTTCAAGTCATTCACAAGGTAACAGGTGATCAAGCAACTTCCTAAAAGCTTCTTGATTCCAACTGTTCCAGCTATGTTTGAAGGCAGTTCCACTGCAGAGTCAAACATGAAACCTGGGATCAGGATTTGGAATTCAGTCTGACTTTGCCTTTGAGTCATGTAATAGTTTTCATACAGGCTGGAACTGCTCAGAAACAGGTTAGAGTTTAGTTACCTCTGCTTAGGAAGATTTCAAACAGAGCCTGTCCCCCTTTCAAACCTGTTTGACATCAGGGATGACAATTCACTGCAATCCAGCTGCTGGGCCAGCCCACACACACTCAAGTGTCTCTCAGTACAAGCCACAATGTATTTGAAATTGCATTGAATATGTTTTCAGATTTACTGCCTTTTTCAAACTGTGCTCCTTTTTTTGATACGATTCTAGGTGCTGGTCCTAAAAATGATAAAAACATAGAAACTGTACTTGAAGATCTATTGTAAACTTTGGGAGAAGGTTTCTGAAATGAACATTACATTCTTGTCCCTAGAGTAATTTCATCCCAAGTTATTATGAAGAAGTTAAAATTTGTATGATTCCATGATTTAGGATGGAGGTTCTGTGCATCAGTGATAAAAGTCCTCTCTGAGAGAGTTTCACCATGAAGATTAGCAGTTCCTAGATGACCACACACAAGTCCCCAGGTACTAAATTATGACATCAGTGCATTTGCAGTAAGGATTACAACAGATGCCTTATTCCTATTTTGATTCCCCATGATGCATATAAAGAGTCAGTAGTGTTCCAGCACCTGGGATCCGCACACAGCCCACAGCAAACTCTGAAAACTTTGTGCTCTGCACAGCTGAACATCCAGGCTTTGGCACTGCAAATTGCAAAGACTTCAATTTGGGATTGCCAAGAGGCCTCAAATGACTCCCTACTTATGTGGGTATGGTTAATTAGCACTAATAACTTTACTGAATGATTAAACAGGGACATTAAAATGAATATTTACATTTACTGTTAGAATTTCCAGGTTTTTCCTCTTAAAATCTGCATTTACAATACATAACCTCATTAAACAGAGAGCTGTATATGTCACACTGGGGATGCATCACACCAGCTTTACATATTCTCAGCAATCTTTCTGGGAATTCAGAGTACCCCTCTTTCTGCAGGCATCAGGAGTGAAATAAAACTACTTGGACAGGCAGAAGACATAAAACAGACATAATAGACAGAAAAAAAGCTGCATCAAAATAGGTGTGCCATAACACTTCTGCCTGAACAAAAGCCTTGAACCGGCACAAACTGCCCTTTCCAGCACCATGGACTGGACAGGCAGTAAAATTTTCTGAGTGGGGCTCAGATTCAGAATCTAAGGCAAAGAGGAGTTGTGGTGTGTTGCAATGTCACTTAATTCCTGCAATCACAAAATACTCACTTTGAAGGGTAAGGTAAAAAACTTTAACTTGGACCTGTCCAACCTTACTCAGAAACTCACAGTTAAAAATCCTTGATAATGTGGATTTTTTTTTCCTAGCATTTGTATTTTCTTGGTTGACTTTAATTAACTTCTTGCTATGCTCATAAACTTGGAGAGGATTTGCTTTAAGCTTTTACATCTCCAGCCTATATTAAGATATTTTAATCTTTAAACCACTAGAACATTTAACGGATTTAAACAATTTAAGAAGGAAGGAAATGGTGCTGGCAAAATGGACCCAAACTGAACAATTCTGCATGAACTTTCTATTTGGCACAACTTAAAATTTACATTAAGGTGGTCTAGAAACACCTGAAAGGAGCCAATCACAACAGAGATGTACTTTATTTCCAATGAAATAAAACATGGCAAGCTGGGAAAGAAAAAGATGGGGAGCATGGGGGATGGGACAAAAAGAATTAATGTAAACTGAAGTATAAAAAGACGGCAGTAAGCAGGAACTAAAAAGGCTACTTAAGGGAAGCAGGTTTTGAGTCCATTAAATTAAGAGTTTGTGCTTTCAGAATTTGCTGAGGAAAACTGAGTACTATATAGAGAGGAAATCTAGAAAGAAAAATGAAATATAAGTGTTATGGGTGATTGAAAAGAAGCACAGTCGTACACAAAGAGAGATGCTTCTTGTGGTACATGGTGGTCCTGACTTTAAAAATGCCTCTCTCTCCCTGTATTATTCATATTGTCAAATATTGGTTTTCTCTACAGTGACAGAGCAGTTCTAGTCCATTTGCTGTTCAATACACAGAGCATTAATGGTGCACCCTTAAGTACTGCCTCCACCCCATAAAATACCAGTCCTTCCAGAGTGTGATAAGAGTCATTCCTGCAGATAATTTTCCCTTTTAGTCTGACCATGAAGAGGGATAGAAAACATCCCTTTGTGCTCATCTCATTTTTACCTGGAAAGCTTCAGGTAGATGGAGAAACCTGGCTGGTGTTGGTATTAGAGGAATTGATGGCATGACAGACTCAAGCCTCTCCTGCCCCACATGGGACTGGAAGAAGACCTGTATCTTGAAGGTCAACTAAATATAGATTTTGGAGTCCCACTCACCTTCAAGCAATAGTTCAAACTCTTTCCCTCTTGTGGAAGCACTGCTCTCCCTTTTAAGGCTTGACTCTCTCTGACTTGGATATGAGCATAGCTGAAGGAGCACAAACAACGCTGAAAAGAAATGGGGTATTTAGCATGCTTGCTCCTTGAAGCAGCCACAGACAGAATTCCTGTTTTTCCATTCACCCTCTGTTTAGAAAGGAGCTATCACTCAGCTTATTGCCCAGTCAACTGAAGCATTGTGAAAAGCACCATGAAATTTGACTCAATGATCTTAAAGGTCTCTTCCAACCTGAATGATTCTAGAAATAAAAACATACACAAGACATCCTCCTGAACTTAGTTGTTAGTACTTAGGAGCCCCAAGATCATTGCAATTAAAAATGCTGTGCTACACAAATCATAATGTCTAGTTTAAAGCACCATCTTCCTTAAAAATGAATTGCACATTCATTTATTCTTCTTATTGTTCTAATATTTCTAGGAATTATGGGATTTGCACACTTGTGAATTGTGTAACTTGCACAAGTTCATTGTTGTAAATGCACGTGTGACTGAATGGCCAGGCCAGTGGTGGCACAGAAATCAGGCCAGAGATAAAGTGCCATGTCAGAGACTTGGGGGATGCTTCTTATTCCAGTTTTGTGTTCCTGTTATTTTTTAAGTTACCTGATACATTAACTGGTTTGAACAAATACTTCAGTGATTTAAATACCACTCCCTGAGAGGTGACTTCTGCTTTAACATGGCTGTGAGTGGGATGCAATCTCTCTGCAGGCAATATAATGCAGAATAGAAAGGGATTGGTAGAGAATACACAGAGTTAGTAAACTGTAGGTTCCATTCTGCATCTGTGGTTTAAAGACACGTTAGGATGCCAGTTTGAAGAAAACCCATAATCATGTGATGTTGGTGTGAAACTCTCAGATACCCTCTGGGATCTCAATAGACAGGAACTGCTGCCCCACTGCTTTTGCTGAGGCTGTTACAACTTCCACAGTACCACAGCAAGTCTGCAAGAAAGCAGAAAGCTACAGCTCAGAAAACACATCAGGCTTCAAAATATTTATCTGCAGTTCCTAAGACAGGAGACAGGTACTCCAGACTCTTCTCTCAGAGTCAGCAGGTGAAGCTCTGAGCAAGGTGGGTACTCAAACTGCAGAGCCCATAATTCACACAGGGGCTGCTGCTGCAAGGACCACCTAAAACTTCCACTCACTTCTCACTGGGCCTTGGCTTTGCAGAGTGGAAAAGAGCATAATGAATATGCCCTTCTTGCCTTAATTTCATTTCTCATAGCAAGTTTAAACTGCTACTTTAAACTACTTCCTTTCTTTTTAAAAGAGGTAGAGACAATGTAATTCTACAAAGTCCTGTTCCAAGCAGATTTTTGAATGAGTTCTGACAGTTTGCTAGTGTGAAAATAATATAATTCACCTCCTGAATATACAGTTAGGGCTTTCAATCAGAAAGACTTGAAAGTTGTAATGTTGTTTCTGTATTCTCATTTTAAGGTCTCATTTAGCAGACATACATAATTTTGCTTTGAGGGACCTCTGAGCTGACTTAAAAAGCAAAGAAAAATTGTCACTGACCAGTGACTTAGCTCTCAGCTAAGGTTCCTAAATCTGGAAATACAAGCCAGTTGTAAGCACATATCATTTCCACAGTTCTTGTGTTGAATATCTCACCAGGGATACTGGGAAAAGGATACAAGGAGAACCAAAGGGAAACTGGAAGTAGATGTGGCACCTTGTACACTGGCTGCTGTTCACTGGCTGTGCCTCATCAAAGCATTCCTTTTCCCTGATTACATCATAATGATTAAAGTCTGGATCAGATGATCTTGCAGAGTCCCTTCCAATTTGGAAACAAAGTTTGCTTGAAGGTCTTCCAAGGCAACTCAGGTGCTCTGTCACCATTCTCAGGAGTAGTGTTGCAGTTTTGCTCTCACAGGTACCTGCAGGGGTATATAAAATCAGATATCCAGCCAACATAAAGAAAATAGGCTTGAAATTATAACATTTGCATTGCAATCTGAATATTTTAATAATCCTTTTTTATTCACAAGAGGCTCCCCTACAAATTTCACACAGCCTAAAAATCCTGAGTAACTGGTCCAGCATTTATTTTTCACACCTTGTTTAATCTTCTTCTATATTGAGCCACTAACTTTTCTTGACATCTCTGTAGCTGATGTGTTCAAAGTCAAATTGCACAGAGCTCTGCATTACCCAGCAATATTTGTGATAACTTGTTCACCTGTAACTGTGGAACCAGAACTGTGGCCTCAGGCACTGCCAGTGACTGGGCACAGAAGAGCTTTAGTTTGCTGAATGCCCTTCACAGCACATGGGCTGCAGAGCTACAGGAGGGCACCTCCTGCTGCAGGAGGGGCACTTGGTGTGGGCAGTGCCTGTGCCACAGCCTTGCTCACACACTATACTCTATATAGTGTGAGGCCTCTGTGAGGCCCCCGAGCTCCTACAGCTCTCCCTCCACGTCAGCATCCTTGTCTCTAGGTTGCAATGCAAGATGTAACCATCAGTATATGTTCTATTACCAGTTGTTCAAACCAGGTGGGGCAGTGTTCTTTGTCTCTCCCACCACCCAGCCTCCCTCCAGGGGATATCTGCTGTTCGTGGGCCATCCAGGCTCACTGCAGGGCTGATACAATTACATCATCCCTGTGGGAGATGCTCCACCCAGGGGGAGGAGCCCAGCATTCCTACCTGGATAAAACCTGAGAGTCAGAACACCAGCACAGCCTGTTTGCACTGCATTCCCAGAGGAAGGACAGACCCATCTCACCACCACTGGACCTTCAGAGGAAAACTGCACCCTTCTACAGGATCATTGCTCCAACAGAACCACATCTGTCACTGCAGGAGGACTGGACTGCTCCCAACAGCCTGACCAACAGGGTGTCAGGTTGTATTCTGACCCTGTCAGTGTTTTTTTTTTTGTTGTTTGTAATTTTTGTACTACTTCATTTTAATTTTAATTTTCCTAGTAAAGGACTGTTATTCCTATTCCCATATCTTTGCCTGAAAGCCCCCTAATTTCAAAATTATAATAATTCAGAGGGAGGCAGTTTACATTCTCCATTTGAAGGGAGGCTCCTGCCTTCCTTAGCAGACACCTGACTTTCAAACCAAGACAATCCTGTTCCCAGGGCTCCAGTTACCAGAGGCACTCAGCAAAGCTGGAAAATTTTCACTTTACCTCTGTTGGAGAGGACTCTGTTCTTACCATGGGAGCCTTCTCACCTATATAGAATTTACTGAAATGGAAGGCACCCACAAGGACCATCGACTCCAATGCCTGTCCCTGCACAGTCACCCCCAAAATAATCCCAGACTGTTCATCCCTGGGAGCGTTGTCCAAAGGCTCCCAGAGCTCTGGCAGCCTTGGGGCCATGCCCATTCCCTGGGAGCCTGGGCAGTGCCCTTGGCATTCAAGCACTGTTCCAGCCATTCCCTAGACACTGTCCCTGGTCACCAGAGGGAAAAAATCAGTACCTAATGTCATTAGCTGTCCTTTGCTATACAGAACACAACATAATATGGACAAATCCCCCCTGATTGATATTTTGTCTCCAAGTAACACAGGAGTTGTGAGGCTGAGCCAACCATTGTAGCCTTCCATGCAACAAGCCAAGTTCTGACTCTCCCAAGGTGCTCAGATGCTGGCGTGTACCAATCCTCTTCTCTGCTGATGTATGGCAGCACCCTCTGCCTGTAGGGATGGAAGGTATTTATAAACCACAGCTGCCAGGATTGTGTCTTTGCAGTGTGGCTGAGGAAACTGAGTTAGGAAAATTGAATAGCCATCCTTAGCCTTCAAATAAAAGCATTGTTGTGAAAGATGACATACAGATGTAACACCACATGCAGCTGATAAAAACAGTACCTACAGAGTGCACAATTCAGTTGTGAAATTCTACACAAGTTCAAAATGAGATTTAAAATACAACAGAACTTTAAAACACTTTAGGTGTTTCTCTATTTTGCTACTCTAAATAAAAATAACCATGAAAGACATTCAAAAATAAATCAAGAAGGCATCTAGGCTAAGAAAAATTTCAGCAAAATTCACATCATTGAATAGCTCAAGTGTTATTTATTTTAAAGTATTTGAAATATCTGACACTTGCCTACTGTCACTGTAGTTGAGGATCCTCAACTACAGTGAGTAATGTCAATGCCAGTTACTGTGCACACACTTTTTTTTTCCTATTTTTGGTAAAGTCACAATAGCTTACACTTTTCTTTCTAGATACAGAGCTGACACGCACCAGCCCACAGAGCTTAAAATGACAGAAAAGTGGGAAAACAAAAAAAAACCCCACTAATTCTCTGCCCTGAAGAAAGAGTAAGGAGTTCTGCAGTGTAGTCAAGCCTCAGAACTAGTCAAAAATCTGTTCTTGGAGTAGATTTTCCTTGACATACGAAATAACTCTTTTCATTTTTGTAAAGTGCAGTCATGAAGTGAACAGATTCAGTGAACAAATATGGAGTAAAATAGTCCATATCCAACCAGCCAGGAGTCCCAGTGACAGACACAGCCCCTGAGCTGTGGCTGAACAGAAATATTTGATTTCCTGTGAAATGCTGGTTGCTGGACAAGCTTATTTAACCAGTTGACTGGTGCACTGTGTTGCAGAAACATCGGAAGTACATCTTCCTACAAAAATAGATTATGAGTAGTCACATTCAGAAAGTAGTGAGATTGTTTCTAAAAAACAAATGTGCAACATATAAAGGGGAAGTTTTAGTTTTAAACAATACACAAGTTTTAGTTTTTGTTTTACCATCCTTTTGGTACATACAGAGGAAGGTGAAAAACCTCAAGCCCTGCTGCAAATCCATCCTCACAGACTTGCAGCATACACTGGGCTCTGAAGTCCCCTCAGGAAAGCTCAGATGAAAATTCTCAGCTGTCCAAACACCTGCTCATTGCAGGGAGCTTTAAACAAAATTGCAACTGTCCAGGCAATCTTCATTTGTCAATGCACTTCTCCTCAAAGATTGGTAATCCCAAGATTTTTTTTTACTTACAAGAGTAGGCAGCAAATAATTAATGTAGTTACTTACTAAACACTAACTTCCTGGACTCTCTCCCCTTACACAAAGGGAAAACAGCTCCTGCCATATTCCCTGTGCCAGCTGTCAAATATTAGTTATGGGCTAACATGGCTTTCAAAACTTTATCATCCATTTTATTAGGGCTGCTAATTAGCCCTAATGGACCTAAGCAATATAAAGTTCTTTGATTGGTTTTCTTTGGACATTATTTCCCTTGAACAGATTTTAAGCCGTGGGCAATACTGTTCTCTGCGGCTGTATCCTTCTGCTGAGCTCTCACTGGTCCAGTTCTGTTGTTAGAAAAGCAAAGCAAACCCAAAAGGGTCACTGGCTGGACCATTTCACAGAGCAAAACACAGTCTACATTTCCTAACAGGAAGAGTATCCAATTACCTCTAGGTTGTCTGTATTGCTGTCTGCAGCCAAACAGTTCCAAATTCTGCTCAGCTCGCTTTTTAGAAATTATGGATAGAGAGCTGTTCACTGAGATTTTATTGCCAGCCATCAGCATTTATTTCCTCCAGCATATCCTAATAGTTCATCTGACTGCACCTGGCCTTTGTTTTGTTCTTTTTCTGTTTCTTTCAACACCCTGGCTTTAAGGGGATTGCACAGAGTTCCCATTACAAATCTAGAAACTAAGAGGATGGCCAGGCTCTGTCCAGGTAGCTGCACATAGGGCACAAGAGCAGCCCATTGCAGGTCTGGGAGCACTTCCCCTCCAGGGACCTTCCACAGCATCTGAACGTGGCCAACACAAACATTCCTGCTCTCATTTTTTGCCTGATCCAAGCTCTTCCCTCTCTGTTCCTCCTTTTCCCTCCCCACACAAGTGCTTCAGATCAGGCCTCCCCTCTCAGCAATGGATCTGCTCCTTGAGTCGATAATGTCAATTACAAAGCCCATGCTTATGTTGAAATGAACAGAGAAACAAAGGATGGTGTCCCTACAGAAAAGAAGCATGGACAGAATTGATCAATGGAATAGTGGAATGTAAGCAGAAAAGCAGTCATATTTCTAGCATGACAAAAACATAGGCAGATAGCAAGGGAGCTGGAAAATAAACCTGTAGGTGTGGGTTGTTTTCTTTAGCCAACATCAATGATTTATTTTAGAATGGCAGCACATCGAATTTCACATACTCCTCTAACAGGCTTCTGTGTCCTTATTCCCATTTGTGATACGTTATTCAAAAGATCAAAAGTTCTGATTAGAGAAATTCCTGTAAATGTTCTCTCATAAGATTGCTTTAAAGATGCCACAAGTAAATAACATCTGCCTGCAGGAAATGATGCACTGGCAACTTATTGAACAGCCTGAAAAGTAAAACTTAAAAGCAAACCGCTCTTCATGAAAACTTGTGAACTTATTTTGAAAACGTGTTCTTTAAAACAATGAGAATGAGATCCTAAGATTATAACTAAGATTTGTTGGAAACTGCCAGTTCAATGTGAGTCAAACCTCAAGAGTCAAAAATACAAAAGGAATTAATGTTTTAAAACTCAGAAAAGGAAGGAATTCCCACAAGTCATTACTCATGGTTCTGACCCTCTTACCTCTAGGGAGTAGAGCAGAATTGGAAAAGCATGGAAAGGGTGACTAGAATGATCAGAGAGAAACTGTTTCAGACCATGGGATGACTAAATTAGCATCCTTCTGCCAGGAAACAGAAACTGAGGTGGGAGAGGTTAGAGGCCTCTAAAATCATGTTGGGCAGAGGAAATCATGCTCACTGTCTCTTCTTTCTTGTGATTCAGAGGCTTTTGGAGGAAAAGGGCAGCTGTCATTCCTGACTGCTGTGTGAAAAACTCCAGCAGGATGAGTTAGTGAATGGCAGGTCTCCATTGTAGCTCCAATTTTAAATCAATGGGATCTACACCATTAACTCTCTGAATACCTTAATGCAAATTGCCCCGCAGAACGCAGCAATCCTTAAGAACAGTCATTCCTTACCTCTGGTGTCATCTGTCAACAACCAGGCAATGCTTCTAACAGGCATTTAACCCAAGGGGAGAGAAAGCAAGCAGAACATGCAAATAAACTAAATTCATGGGAATTTACCTTTATTTTTCAGACTGTAATATAAAATTTAAATTCTTAAATTTGGTGGTAGATTACATACCTCCATGGTAATCAAAATTGTCCCAAAGCTCAGCTCTCAAACAATTCTCAGATGGAAGCACCCAAAGTCATGTCAGTTGCAGGAGGAGTGGAAAGGTGGCAGCTCCAGCAATACTGGATGCTCAGGGATTACCTTCACCTACCTGGTACAGCCAGTCTTTGGCATCAGATTTTCTCAGGGTATTCCCAGCAGCTCAGCCTCCAAAAGACTTTCTCATTTTCTATATTCATCTCACCCACCCAAAGGGTCCGGAAAAAAATTAGGGAAATATTTTTTCCTCAAAGTACTAAATCTACTGAAACCAAAACTTCCAGCAGGATTTGGGATATACAGCTTGCTCCAAAGGAGAGAAAGGTACAAGAAATTTCTTAAAATGCCACAAGTTCCCTCATTCCCAAACTTCTTCAGGAATGGTTCTACCCTGGACACAGTGAGGAAAGAGAACTGCAAAACAACAGGTTATGTTACTTAAAGAGGCCCATGACCATGGAAAAAATTCTCTGTGGGACAGAAGGAAAATTAATGTTCTTAACTGGAGGTCTCTGGTCTCCAGCTATCTACTTTAAGGCCTGCTTAGAAACAGAATTTTGCTGCAGCTTAAGCTTTAAAGGTCAACTTTTCACAGCACCTCAGCCTCATGCTTGGAGTGTTTTAGCTTGGCTTTGAGCTGGGTGAAGGAACATCATTTCAACTTCTTAACACTTAAAGTGCCTTATTATCAGATTAAATGCACAACATCAGCAGCAGCACTGTCGCAAGTTGACTTGATTTACACTTTGGGAAAATTCAGAAGGGCAGAAATCAAATGAACGTGCAGGGACATATTAGAAAAGAAAGTACAGATTATTTGTGATCCCCATTTTCTGTACTTAGCATCTTACAACAGGAACTTAACCTCCAAATCATGATGTGAGGAAGGGACTGCTTTTTAAACGGACAGCTTCCAAAGACATAAAAGCTATAATTAAGGTTATAGAGACAAACAAACTTTTAAGAGAGTAAAGCAAGTAATGGAGAACAATTTCATGCAGCTGGACAACTTATTCTGTTCCAACAGCAGCAGTCTACTGCTAATGAGCAGCTTCACATTTACAATTAAATCTTACTTAAGTGAAAATACTAATACACTGTTGGGAACCACCGCCCCCCCATAAATCCAACATGCTATTTCTTACATGAAAAAGATTTCTGGGATTAAATGGCAGCTAAATCCTAAAGCACCTATTTCCCAAATGGTAACTTAGGCTAGACAAAGTTCATGGTCCCAGCCTTTCAATAGGAGCATGCAGCAAATCTTTACAAATGGTGTTTGGTATCCAAGGCAGGAACTCCAGCTTTGAGGGTTCTGACCTCTGAACTTCCAGACAAAGTGGAAAAGAACACTTCAAGCCCCCTCCCTGAAATGTCTTAAAACAGCTGTTCAATGGGCAGGTAACTACAGGACTGTGCTTTAGATTGGCTCCCAAAATTCCTTATATGATAGGCAATTTTGGATTATCTCCCATTGGCACAATAACAAACAGTGAGTGCTGATGTTCACCAGGAGTTCCAGGAGGGTGTCAGTGACCAGGGGAAGAAAGGTCAGAAGGATGCTACACCAGGGCCTGGGGACTCACAGCTCTTTCCCTCTGTCCCTTCATTACCCCTCCACAGCAGCCAGGCTTCCATTGCTAGCAAGGTGTGCTCCAGCTCCCTGGGGAACCGAGGAGCCAGCCACTGCTCCCTCAGAGAGCTGAGCACAGAGTCAGCTTTGCCTGATCTCCTCCAACCTCCCTGCTCCTGCCATTAGGAGTCTCCCTCCAACATACTCAGGCTCTTACATTGAGGGGAGAGACCTTAGATCCTGAGGAAAAACTTATTAATTCCCTACCATGCTTCAAAAGATGGCTCAGAGCAAGTCCTGTTGCTTTCCTTAGTTCTCTGAGCCTCCTGTCTTTGCTGATAAATATGCAAACAACACACACTGGTGGATAAACAGCTCCACATTTTCTTCTTGCTCTGCATACTGAGTAATTCCAGACTTTGTGGGGCTCCAGGCAGGTGCACTAAGCACAGGGATGAAAAACCTGCCATGGGAATCTTCAGAAAATATCAAGGATGAACTTTCCATGCATAAAAAAAGATATTCAAGACTCTTTTGTGGAAAGTTATGTATTTAAATATTCACCTACTTGTATCC
Organism: Acrocephalus scirpaceus scirpaceus; assembly: GCA_910950805.1. Lineage (NCBI taxonomy): Eukaryota > Metazoa > Chordata > Aves > Passeriformes > Sylviidae > Acrocephalus > Acrocephalus scirpaceus. The sequence continues at coordinate 31,850,783 of OU383781.1, forward strand.
TTGGTAGCAAAATTTGTGTTTGATAATGTGTAGACTGATTCCAAAATAGTCTTTATATACAACTATAGGACTCCTGAAACTTATAAAGATTGAGTGAATAAAAAGAGAGATGTGTGTTCTAGAAAGGCATTACCACAGCTGCAGTTCAACTGTATCTTAGCTGGATGGAAACTTCCATGGTGACTCCTATTTTAAGATATTAACATGGATGAAGGAAAGGGAAACAGTAACAATATTAATTCTTTACTAAATGTGATGCTAGAAAGGATTACCATGAAAAGTTAAATATTATTTCTTAGTTCTAAACCTCATGCATAAATTCCTGCCACAGCAAAGAGCACAAGCTGGGAGGACATGAAAAGATAACCAGAGTCCCCATCAAATATTGTGCTTATTTCTTGTATAATTTAGATTAAGATAATTTTTTCAATGATGTAGCACTACTGGATTGTTTTCTGCTTCTGGCTTGCAAAGGGCATAAACCTGAGTGCTGACTTTTAACAACAGGCTATTGAATAACCACAGGAATGAAACAAACAAACAAAAATTTCTTATCTAAAGCTGGCATGAAATTAAACCACTCAGCGTAAAGCTGCTATGACATTAGAATTCGTGTTGTAGAGATCTGTTCACCACAAATTTCAGCTGCAGTGAACAAGACCCTCCAGGCTTATGCATACAAAGCAGTCCTCAGGTTCCCTGTTCAGGTTGTACGAGGCTTGTGAGGAACAGCTGAAGCTCAATTTTTCCAGCTTTAAACTGGAAGCCAAGAATACTGTTCTTTTTCCCTGCCTACAGCTAAGAGCACACTGAGAACAAGCTCATCAACAACCTGGTGATGGGAGAGGTGTTCCCATGTCTGCCTGCTGTGCACTGTGGGCAGTAAAGAATACTGCAAGCAGGACATGCCAAAGGACAGCAGATATTGTGCCTCCACAAAAAATACAGGAAGTTCAAAGGGGCTGTGGTAATATTTTGGTGGTTGGTTCAAGCAAGTAGATTGGGTTAACCCTTCCAAGACAAGACACTGGCTCTCTAAGCCCCTGGGAACCTGGGGAAACAGACCTTTGTTTCCAGAAAACAGCAACAATGGAAGAAATGAAATCACTCCAGTGTTGTTTTTGATGGACTGGCCACCTCACTGCAAAATACACAGAACTAAAGTAGCAGAGACCTGAAGTGCACAGCTTGTCTTCTTCCTAACCAGCCAGGGCTGACACAGGAGAAGCAGCTGATACTATTGCACGGCTCCTCTCTTCTAGAGCTGCTTACCTGTTTCTTTCTCTTAAATGGGAAAGGGCAAGATGCTCTGCACTGACCTTCACGTTAAAGTCCTGGGACACAGGACGCCCCAGAGCATCCTGAAGAAAGCTCTGCCATCTGTTTCTGAAATCTGTCGCTGGGAAAACTTTCCTACAGATTTGTGTGATCTTCCTCTAAAGGAAAAGGCAAGACAAGTCCTGGCTGGAGTACAAGACATTTATGGGACTGAAGGAGGCAGGTGAGAATGGTTGCACTTAAAAGAGCAAGATGAAAACTGAGAAATGTGAGGACTACCATCAAATTTAATCTGCCCTACTATGAGGAAGAAGAACAAAAAAACTCCAATAACCTGGCACAATTGCACATACACAATCCCAGTTGAATCTGGAGTTTTCAGACATATTAACTATAACCATGTACCGGAGCAGATATAAACCAGAAATATAAAATTGATCTGGAAATTAAAGCAAAATATCCTATTTCTTTCAAGCATAAAGCCCACAAATCCAATATTTTGGTTTCTGATGTCTTCTGAAAGCTAAAATCATCAAAATCATTAATTCACACAACAGACGCTTCACTGACAACATGAAAAAGGCTTTGAACCAGATTCCAAAGTAAGTACTCCCTTTATATGAGAGAGAACTCTTTAGAATTTGTTCTACTACAAAGAACCCTCTTAGTTCAAGTTCTTCTGCTTCAAACAATACTCTCTGATCAATAAAAATCTCACACTGTGGTGCTTGTCTTACTGTGAGCTTTCAACAGCCACGAGGCAATTATTTAAACTACACTTAGGATTATCTATTAAATAACTGAGGATGATGAACCATTTCAAGAGGGAGGAATCAACAACAGAGTGAAAATGTGCATCAAGATCTGCAGTCTCTCCCAGACAGGATTTCCCAGCTGGCCAAATGTATTTTACAGCATAATGAGGACTGTGCAAACTCTTCAGTGGTTGTATGTGGTGAACTTGCTCTTTATTGAGAATTCCTATAAGGAAACCCCGGCATGCCTGGCACAAAATGAGCCCAGATCCATATCTTTAAAACCTGCCTTGCTGGTCCTTCAGAGCAGTGTGTGGTGGTCTTGCCACAGAAAGGAGATAAAGCAATCCTTTGTCTTTAGCACTGTATAACACAGGGCCAGATCCACACTGAAACAAGGGCTGAAATTACACACACACACACACCCCCCCCTTAGGAAAGCTGAATTAGTGAAAAGACATTCCTGCTTTTAAAGAGGCAAAACAATGCAAAAGTCTAATGTGTAAAATTGGCATTTCATGCCAACCTATGACATGGAAGACGCAGTGTGGGGCTTTAACATGCACTTCTCTTTGGCACATTTGAGATTTCAAATATGCGTATCCTTAAGCACCAAGGTAAAAAGTTACTGAAAATAAGAGTTTATTAAGTACCCTCCCTATACTGGAGATGTGAAAGTGGGCCTGGACAGTTATAATTTTCATTTCCTAAGAAGAAGAAGAAAAAAATCTATAATATATCTAGAGTTAGCTGAAAAGAGAAAGTAATGTCACCACTAGAAAGAGTTCCACAGAACTTTAGTCAAATTGTGCACCTTCATTTCACCAAAAACAGTGAAATGTTCTCAATTCTGACTAAAAAATTGATTGTTGTAGAATATTTAGTTTTATTCACAGCATTCGTACCTTTTATGTAAATCTTTCTCCATGCTGTATGAGAAGCTGAGGGATTTCAGATTTTTCTTTTTTCCTTTGACTTGTACAAAAAGGAAACTCAAACTGAAATATTTAATATTCTTGATATAAAATAAAAATATAAAATGAAAAAGTTGAAATGCTCTCACACAAAACTTGTGCCTCACCTCACCAAACTGATTTGGTAATATTTTGGACAACTTATACGGAATAGTAAATTTCAAAGAGTTCACAACAGAGGAGATGAGATTCCTGCCTTCTCCAAAAGGACAAAAAAAAGAATGCACAGTGTGCCTTCTCCTGGAAATGTGCAGGACAGAACACAACAAGCAAACAAAACCAGACACAAAATCAAGGAACTTGTCATTAAGGCCATTTCCATTACAACATTAGCACTCATTTTTAGATCTAAAATTAGATTTTATTCTGAGAAATTTTATCTGACATGGATAGTCTTGAATATTTTAGAGGGCAACACAATTAACAAATAGCCAATAGCTTGTACAATAGAACATTATTTTATCCTTTACACACTCCAGTACTTGCTTATATCATAAGATTACTGGGAATTTACTGGAAGGAGAGAGTTTGCCATATAAAAACATTTCATCTCATGCAGACCTTCTTACAGCAAGTTCATACATACAACAAACATACGTCCAGCTTTGTATTTGAGGACATTTATTCACTGGACTGTGTAGCTCAGTTATTCTCTGATTTGGTGATACCTGAGGAATAACCCACTGGCTTTAGTAGGCAAAAAACTGTAGCAGAATTGTTATGAATAGTCCTACTGACTCGTAATTATGTCTTACTGTCATTGTCTTTACAATTTTTCATACAAAAGATTAAGAAGTAATCAAATCGAAGAAAAACTGCAACAGGATGAGGTGTCTGCAGTGCTCCCCATGATTATGTTTCTATCATCTCTACAATGACAATTCATCACCATCTGTGGGCAATTCACTTTCTCAATTCATTGAAATCAAGACTTTTCTCTTTTTAGAGAGAAAGAAGAATTCTTTTAATGCATTTAATTTAAATCAAACAGCACAGCAGTGCTCTCAAGACCCCCACTCAAAATTACTGTAATCTGGTGGCCCAAGCCCAGAGAGGTGCATAATATTAACACCAGCTCACTCAAAGGGGACATATCCAAAAGCCAAGCAGAATAATCAGCTTGAGAAGTAGGACTTGATTTTATTGAAGAGCATCTGTTGTAATGCCAAAATGCCTGTTTGGACACATCTAAATGCATCTCTGAAAGGCAAAGTGGCTTCATTAAGTCATTTCTCACAAGAAAAACTCCCCCAAATTATTCTCATTTCATCTGCAGAGATAAAACTCATGGGTTTATAAGATATTCCTGTTTTCTGTTACACCAGCTTCCTGTGCCCAAAGTCAAAACAAATCTCACAGACGTTTCTCTAAGTAGACACAAAGATTGTTTCTTGTAGAGTCATTAGACAGCACTTCCCCTCTACATCCCCCCACCTTGGGGTTTGTCTGTTCAGGTGGAAAGATCCTAAAGCAGCAGTACATTTCCACATGTGTACATTGAGACCTGTCACACTGAGCAAAGCCATGCTGCCACCTCTGCACCAGCCAGCAGTGACCACCCAGGGAAAACAAAGCCAAGTACATGGACAGAACTACTGTTCCTTGCAGTCTGTAGCTTGAGGGTTTCTGAAGCTGAAGACATAGGAAGGACAGACCACTGTGCTTAATATTCAACTGCATGTGTTCTCTACAAACATCTGTTTCACCTGCACCTCATGAGCATCTTTGGCCTCCTTTCATGTTTATATTTAGGCCTCAATATATCCCATGGACATGAATTACATGATGTAACTACATGTCCAAATAAGATGAGGTTTCATTTACTTTAAGCTGCATGCTTGATAATTTAACCAGGTTGCCCACATATGTTAACTCAAAGCAACAGTGAGAAACCATCTTCAAATAATTTATCTCCTCCCTCTCCCCTCAAAATTACTTTCTAGACCATTTTCATCTCTCCCCTTATTCACTGTTTTTTCCAGAGTGACAATCCAGATTAGCTTTTCCCCAGTGTAGAAGCTGTTATATTTTTCTTAGTCTTCACTGCATTTTTTTCCTGTTTCTGTCCTGTGACCCAAGTGACTGAAATACTGCAAGTACCCCATGGAAACATAGAGTGACACCTGCCTAACAATTGCCTCCTTCTATTAAACTGCCACAGGTAAAACCTCAGTTCCAATCATTGAAACACACACAGAATCAACAGCTACTCAGTGGAGGTGTGCCATGATGTCCCAGTTTGGAACAGATTAGGGGGAGAACCTCTAAAACAAACCTCCACCACCCCTCCCCCACTCCCAGACCTGGGTTCGGGAGGGAAGAAAAACTCCTTGGAGGGAAAATGGAAAAACCTATTTATTAACAACACACCCCACACAAAAGGAAAAAAAGAAAACAGGTACTGTGCGGAGAGAGGCGCCGAGCCCTAGAAATTCCCGAACTTCCTCAGGTCAGGTCAGTCCAGAGCCGGTCCTAATCTTCGGGAAGGGGAAAGAAAAAGGAAGAGGGAAAAAAACAAGCAAAGAATAGCGAGAATAGCAAGCAAACAGCAAGCACGCCAAAGCAGGTAGCAAGCAGAGCAAGCCGCAAGCCAAAAGTGAAAGTACAAAGCCCGAAGCCGCTTCCCCCCCGCCCCCAGCGAGGGTCCGCCCATCAGCCACAGTTCTCGCCGGAGGGGAAGAGAAAACAACTGCCAAGACACAATAGAGCCTCACGATGTAGGATATAGAGTAGAAGTCGCCTGCCAACCCAGGACACATGAGAAATGTGGGAATGCTGCAGCAGCCCTCTTGTTAGAGGGCAGAAATGAACCAAGACACAGAATTCTTGTTTATCACACCATGAAAAGGGCCCTGGTTTATTCCTCTTTACCAGAATAAACAGGCTCAGCCAGCCTGACTCCAACCATTCATTGGCTCTGGCTGCAGCAAGCTCCTGCTGGAGGTTTCCCTTGCAGCCTCTGACTGCTGGGTATTTCCTGCTGAACTCTGACTGCAGGGATCAGTTTGCAGCCTCTGACTGCAGCTTTTACCCAGCCATACTGTGACTGCAGGGATCAGTGTGCAGCCTCTGACTGCAGCTTTTACCCAGCCAGACTGTGACTGCAGGTTCTAAAACAGGCTCTGACTGCACACCCAGACTGACCTCACAGCAGGGCTTCTCTCCTCAGGGTCCCTCTTCATGATCCTCTGATTCCCTCTTCCTCAAGGTTCCTCCTCCTTCATGATTCTCTCTCACCAGCTAACCCACTCCCTTTTATCACACTTATCTTTATTGGCTATAGCTGTGACTCATCAGGGGTGAGGCTGTATTGGGTAATTAACACAGCTGTTACTTATCAGGGACCAGGTCACCTTCTCCTACATGGGAACACCTAACATTTTTAACATTTGAAATAGACTCTTGGTTTTCAGGTACCTATGGAACACAGTACAGAGGAGGCACAAGTCCCTCCATATTCTGTCCACAAAGGCTGCCAGCAACACAGAAACCTATCTATGATCCCACCCATGATCCTAGTTAAAAAAAAAATACTTAAAACCTCAGCTATTCCTGCTAAAATAATGCAGTCCAACAGTAGCTGTTTTCTATGTCTCAAAGCCCAGGAAGTCAGAGTCACTGCCCCCACAAGGCTTTTCTGTTTTGGAAGGTACAGTAAGCATTACAAAAAGGGCTCAATGTTTCCAGCATTCAAGAAGTGGGATGAAAACCAGAATGTCTCATCTATCGGGCTCTGAACTTTATCACCAGTCTACAGAAAGTATTTCATGGGCACTGCTCCTTAATCTTGTGTTTAGTTTTTCTGTACTAAAAATGTCAGCTCCAGTTAGGGGATTAGGTACATTTGGTTCTGGCTGAGCTCGTTCTCTCACTTACCTTAATTTTACTATTTATCTCCCTAGGCTTGAAATAGTTCCAGTGTCCAGGCTATCCCACACCAAAAGAAAACCAGGTGATGTTTGACTTGTGGTCCCATCATGGAGCCCATGTAGTGAACAGGCATATTTCACATTTCTGGCAAGAGCTCACTGATGTTCATTTGCTCTGGAACTTCACCTGAGCATTTACAAGTGATCTATACAAGGGCTGTGGCTGAAAAACAATTCCTCATTGCATGTTGTAGCTGGCAGCAAGAAAATTAATGCTATGATTAAATGAGGTTGCAGTTTCATTCTAAACAAGTACAGCTGACTCTGCCTAGCATCTGGCTTAGCAGAAAATTTCCACCTTATTTTATAACATGAGCACAAGTTTAATGAAAATGAAGCCAAAATGGTGACATGTACATCAGTGAAGCTGAATGACTAAGGAAAGCCATAAGTGAAAGAAAACATGGAGCCACAGAACAGGTAAGCCATTATATATCTCCCAGCAGCGATATAACTCAGGCACGATTTTAAAACAGACAGAAACTCTTGAGGTGGCAGCAAATAAGTCAGAGCAGCTACCAGTTCGAAAGCTAACTGTGTATATATGATTCAAAGCCTGCCTGCTGTCAGGTACTGACAGGACACAGTATTTCTGCAATCATCTGGCCAAAGGGTTAACGGGATAAAAGCAACAATCTCACACAGACAACACGAGGAGAAATATTGACTCAACTCTGGCCTCAGACGCCTGCCTGCAGCTCTCCTGACTCCATGCACGTGCCTGCTGTCAGCATTTCACTCACAGACGTTCCCTATCAAGGAAGCATTTCAAATCCATTTCCTTCATTACTATTCAGTCTTCCCTCTCAGCAGGCATTGCCAGATGCAGCAACTTCCTCAAGCACTCCAGGAAGCTGCTGCCTTCACTTATTTATGCAATTACATTTGGCTGCTTTCTTTAGTATGCAAAGGAGGTTGGTACCCAGGAACACAACACAAATGGTTGTGTGTACTCAGCTGACCTCTGAAGGGGCCTCCAGAGTCACCCATCCACACCCAGTGTGCATTTGGACATCAATCCCTCACATGATCATACCTAGAGCTTGTGACAAGGGACCAATTAACAGGTATGTGTCACATCACACAACAGGAGGGCAACTGCCACCTGCTCACAAAGGCCCTGTGCAGCATCCCCAGCAGCCTCCATGAGGTGAGAACCTAGAAATAAGGAATCCCAGTCTGTGGGGATACTTACCTGAACCAGGAAACAGCTTTGCTTTTAACACTGGATATGTGCAATGACTTCTCTGGAACGCTTGTTGCTGATGCAGAAATACAGCTGTTGAGAGATTTTATCTGCTCCGTAGATTGCCCAGAGATACTTGAGGAAGTTCCATAAGTACAGAGAAGTCCTTTTCAGCAGGACTGCAGCAGGGTGGTAGAAGGGAACTAACCTTCCCACCTTCTGAGAAGAAATACTCTTCACTTACAGGGCAGCACAAGGCCATGCTATAGTAGCAAGGGCTGCTGCCCTGTTAGAACAAGTTCCTGAAGCTGCAGATGTTGACACAGAATTCATGGAAATAATAATGTCCAACACAGTGGTTTCTATGCTGAAGTGCAAGTCAGCAAGGCATAATGCTGCTTAATGAAGCCAAAACAGGAGTGGAATTGCTAGTAAAAGAAAACAAAACCAAAACGATACATTTGACAATGAGTTGCTTGTGCGAGCAAGTGAAGTATTGCCTTGCAGTTGCCAGTATTTAAGGATACCATTGGCTTAGTTAGATATTGCACCAGCCAGTGTAGAAGTGGTACAGAGCTCATTTAAAACTGAAAAAAAGACAATTCACAAAGAAAGGAAAATCTGCTAAAAATATAGTCTTTCCTCCAAATACATATATGCCATTTATTTTTCTCTTAATTCAGTTGCTTTCTTTTCTCCGTGACGTAGAGATTGTCAGTAGTTTCTTATATCCTTAAGTCCAAATGGCTGCTCAACCAAATGCTGTGTAAAGCACCATTGTAAAGAGGGATACCTCATGATTTCAGCCTACTCCTTCCTACTATTAAGGTCATTGGCAGAATGGCTTCTAATCACCCAGGGGCTTACATAAGAAAAATTATAATCTGATCCTCAGAAAGACACCCAAGCTTTTGAATAGGTATTGTCTCAATACACACAGAGAGAAGAGAACAATTCATAAGAAACCAAACTTTTCAAGAACTGTTAAGAGAAAGGCTTGTGGCAGGAAATTCTGGGATGAAGCTAAGCAATAAACATAAGGAAAAAAAATTGAAGTCAGAACTGCAGAAGAGAAAACACCTTCAAATACAGTAGAAGGGAATTCTATGCCTAAAGAAGTGAACATTCATTATAGATTCTTGAAGAATTTTGTCTTTCTGTGGGAAAACAACACTGCAAAAGGTCATACAAGCCAAGAAACACTCTCCCTGTAGAAAAAAGGTTGAATTTTAATAAATCAAATTTTACCTTGTTTTCAAAAGAGACAATTGTAATCATTTAGTGTCAAGTCCTGTCTAAAACAAGCCTATTGTGCAGCTCATTCATGCATCAAAACTACAACTTGCTGTTAAACAACGGCTCTTCCTAGAGAGAAATCCACATTTGATTGAAAGTCTCCACGTGGTGGAGAACCAACCTAATTTCTCAGGTAAGCTGCAACTACTAATTCAGCAAGGCCGAGTGCCAGGTCCTGCCCTGGGCTCCCCCTGGGCCCTGCAGCTCCAGGCTGGGGCACAGGGGTGCAAAGGGCCCCTGGGGAAAGGCCCTGGGGGTGCTGTGCCAGCGGCTGCACAGGAGCCCAGGGGTGCCCAGGGGGGCACGAGGCCAATGGCCCCTGGGCTGTGCCGGCCATGGGGTGGCCACAGGCCCAGGGCAGGGCCCGTCCCCTGGGCTGGCCCTGCTGAGGGACCTCGAGGGCTGTGCCCAGGGCAGGGCCCTCCCGGCCAGAGAGCCCTGGAGGGGCTGGAGCATGTCCAGGGAAGGGAAGGGAGCTGGGGAAGGGGCTGGAGCCCCAGGAGCAGCTGAGGGAGCTGGGAAAGGGGCTCAGCCTGGAGCAAAGGAGGCTCAGGGGGGACCTTGTGGCTCTGCACAAGTCCCTGCCAGGAGGGGACAGCCAGGGGGGGTCAGGCTCTGCTGCCAGGGACACAGGGACAGGCCAAGGGGAAAAGGCCTCAGGCTGTGCCAGGGGAGGCTCAGGTTGGAGAGCAGCAGGAATTTCTGCATGGAAAGGTGTTACGACCCGTTCAAAGTGAACTAAGTTCGTATTTAGTTTCTTAGAGTACAAAGGAGGCCAAAAATGCTGTTTAACCAAAATCAGTATACTTTATTCAATATCAATGTACCCGCCAAAGCTGATATACTTTATTCAATGTACCCACCAAAAATGATATGCAATAACAAGAGAAAGAAATGGGAGAGAGAAAGCTATATAGATAAAAGCAAAAGAGAAAAGAGAGATAGGACAGATAGGATATAATTACCACAGAGAGAGACGAAGTCCTCACAGCAGTCCAATAGGTCCGCCTTCACAAATCCTCGTAGCGCGCAGCTAATAGATTTGTCTTCGCAGAACCCTCGTGGAGCTGATAGATCTTCGCCTTCACAGAGAGAGACGAAGTCCTCGCAGCAGTCCAATAGGTCCACCTTTGCAAATCCTCGTAGCGCGCCGCTAATAGATTTGTCTTTGCAGAACCCTCGTGGAGCTGATAGATCTTCGTCTTCTGTGGGGAGGTCCTCAAAAGGGGTCTCTTCTGAGGCAGAATATATAGTTCTCCAGAGTGGGGGAGAAATCTCGTGAGTCTAGGCCCAATGCACAATGAGAGGGGGGAGAAGTCCCGTGATGGAGTCCAGGCCCATGCACAATGTGAGGGAGGGGGAGAACAGGGCAAGCTGTCCTGCTACACCTCAGGCACAGGTGGTACAGAATCCAGGGGCAGTGTAGCGTGCTGCGACTGCCATTGTTTCAGCAGGATGTATGTCCGGGAACTCAGTTCCCAAGCAAACACATCTAGCCAGGAATGGCAATTCTGGTAGCAGTTACATCAGCTCTTGAGGTTTCCCTCTCATTCCCCCCGAAGTCTCCACGACGAAAAACGTGAGACAAAATTGAGGGTCTTTGGGCCGACTCTCACAAAAGGGTACTCAGGCCTTGGCAGGGGCTGCCCAGGGAGGTTTGCAGTGCCCATGGCTGGAGGTGTGCAAGGAAGGGCTGGAGGTGGCACTCAGTTCTCTGGGCTGGGGACAAGGTGGGCATGGGGCACAGCTGGGACTCCATGGGCTGGGAGGGATTTTCCAGCCTCAGTGATTCTGTGATACTCCTATCATTCTCATTGATGAAATGATGTGTCTTACTGTCAGTCCAGTTGTCTGGATTTCACTCCCAGTCACCTTCCACCATTATATAACAAGCCTCTTGTTATCAGAATCTTAACTGTGTACAGGGATGTGAGGCCATGATTGCATTATGCCTTGGGTTACAATGCAAGGTGTAACCAAAAGTATGTATTCTACTACCACCTACTATAATAAAATGGGTGGAGCAGTGTGCTTCATCTTCTTCATGACTCAACCATGATAACTCCCTCTGGGGAAGCAGCAGCTACCCAAGCCACCCTTGGGCCATCAAAGACACCCCAGCATGACTCACAGAATTACATCATCCTAATGTGAAATGCCCCACCCTGGGGGAGGAACCAAACATTCCCAGCAGTATATAATCTGGGGCTTGAGATACCACAATACCACCACTGGATTCCCAGAGGACAGTCCTCTCAGTAACCACCACTGTACCTTCAGAGAAGGTCACCACTTCACAAGACCACATCCATCACTCCAATCGGACTGCTGCCACTGCCCCAAGCACCAGGGTGTCAGGTCATATTCTGACTTTGTCAGTTTAAGCCACTGTTTCTCTTTATTGTAAGTTTTCCTATTAAACTGTAATTCTGACTTGGAATCTCTTGCAAGATATTTGTGTGGAGTTGATTCCTCCTGCTGGTTTTCTTTCAAACAAGCACACATTACTTCACTATTCACTTTGGGTGAACTTCATAGCTTGAGTTTCCCAAGTGTTTACTCATTCTGGCAGGCTTTTTCAAAGTGTGCATTTTAAAATAAAACAACATATTTCAGCAACAGCACCACAAACATTTGCTCAAAAACAATACCCCCTTGCTCTTTCTGCAGGCTATTTCCAGTGTTCGAGGATCTCATGTTGCCAGTCAGATATTGCAACTGAACGCTGATGTTTAACCAAAACTAATTTCCAAACAATCCCCCATTTTGAAAAACAACCCCACACTTTTTTACCTTAGATATATGGCCAAGAAATCACTTTAGCTTTTGAAGAAGCTGCAAAAGAACTCAGTGATTTAATACATACAGTATCAAATGCGTGAATCCCAAAGAAAATGAGATGTCCCAATTTTAGAACAGACTCTAAGAGCCAGACTGTAAAATTTTCTCACAAGGAGGATCCAAAATCCCTAAGCACTAGACAGAAGGCACCTACACCATGTTAGGCACTGTCCCAGCACGAGTGCCTCCATGTGTTCTGATTCAGAGCCCAGAAGTCTCTCTGTTCCAAAATACTGTGCTGTGATTTGGGTTCTCACCTGGAGAAGTCTATAGAAAAGTACTAGGACAGAGCAGTGAATTCCAGCAACTATTTCCAGGTTGACTTCTGAGTTTTTCAGATAGATGTACCAGGAGTGCTATTTGGAAGACAAGACTTCTGCTCTCTCATCCCTGCTTTGTGGGTAAAAGCCCCACCCAGAATCACCTCATGGTTTCTGGGACAGAATTTCAGCTTTGGAAGTCCATGTTGAATGCATTTGCCCCACAGGAAGCCTTTACTACCTATAATTTTCCAAGCAAGCAGGACATATGGCTTTCAATTCCCTTAGACTGAGGAAGGGAAGATTATATGTATGTTTTTAAGGAAATATTTATAGTCAGGGAGAAACATGTAAAATTACTCTAGGTAAAATCTATTCAGTTGCATGTCACTAAAAACCAAACAGATTTGCTTACTCAGAGCCTTGCAGGATTTTCGTCATAACTAAAAAGATCAGGTGTAACACAAGGACATTAAAACGTGGTAAAATTAAAGACAGAGAAAAAATCTTCCTTAATTAGGAACTGTCATTTACATAGAAACTGACCAGAGGCTGAACTGAGTCCTTTAATTGAGTTCTTGAATTTCTCCTAATAATTATTTTCATTAATTATCATGGCCTAAGAGGAGGACTACTTGAATGTAATATGATACAACCTCAGAGGTCATTCTTAGAAAATATTCTAAGGAATATTTTGGAGGCACTGGAAATCTTTGTTGTTACAAGGAAGCATGATGAAATCTAGTGGAAAAAAAAATCAGCTTCTTAGGACTATAGAATTTCATAGAAAGGTAAATTACTTTAAAAAAATGAGAGTCCATCAACTGCAAACACTGTAGTGGAATGAGATTTTTAAAAAATTATGGTAAATATTTTTTTATTTCCAACTGTCTCCAGTTAATGAAAATTCACTGTTAAATATTCTCACAGATGTACACCAAAAAAAAAGTAAGTACTGAGATGGGGAACTGAACCTCCTCAGAACTCTGCATAATGTCCAGTTTAAGTATAATGCATATGTTTTAAAGTAACAAAATTGCAAAGGGCATATCCTTTCAGAAATATTGTAATATTATATCTTAGCCACTGTTCATCCAGCCCTTGAATCATTTCATTTCCTCCCAAAGATAACAGTTATTTTGGTCTGTTTGACAGCATTACCTATGGACAAAGAGCACATCCTGTTGAACCCAATCTCACCAGTGCTTCCCTGCCTTCCTAATAATCTACTTTTTGATAGTCTTTTATTTTTAACTCTCTGGTCACACAAGCACTGCAATATTCTTCATGCATAAAATAAAATTGTACAGATATACCTGGAAAATAATGTAAACCTTTGCAAGTAAGCTAAATGCTCAACAGGGGTATTATTTTTTAATAAACTGAGAGGAATTATATCCTGCAGTGTTCTCAGTACTTTGATCACCCAAGTCTTTTGTTTTAAATATGATTTAAAAACTATTGTGTTATTCTGTGACAAATCCAATGTAACTGCAAATACACTCAGCTGATGAACAATACACTGTACTTCTGAGGTACTTAACTTCTTTTTTGTATTTTTCAATACATCTTTTGTCACAGGAATATCAGGAGTACTGTTGCTCTCTTAATAGGCTATGGATATGAACAAAGTTTGGGTAATTAAGAAAAAACGCACATTTTTTTCCCTAATCTGCTAAAAGTAATTGAAAGGTATTTTTTCCTTGTTAAAAGTGACAACACTAAACTGAAATTTTGCGAAAGTTCAATATAATTTAAGAGTAAGAAGATGGTAGAGTTAACCCAGTTCAGCAGTTGTTCTTTACCTGCTCAGTTTCTTCTGTTTTCTAAAACAATTTTAATAATTGTCCTTTTTAACCAGATTTCCTATGAATCACATCCTGGCAATGAATTCAAACTTTAAAGAGCGTTTGTTTTATATACTAATATCATTTTTTTTTCCACTTAGACAGGAAAAACTTTAAAATACTCAGAGTTTGAGAAATTAATTCATTTTAGGAACAATAAGTCTCCTTTCTCTAGTCTTGCTGCAGAGACTGTAACATCACAATACAGCTTGCACTCTGCTAACTTTAGCTGCAGCAGAGGATGAGCAACCCGAGCCCTTTGGCATGCTGGCACAGTCTGGCAGCACATGGAAAACATGCTATTGAAATCACTCAGCTGTGTATGAAATAATTAGAAGCTAAATATTGTTTGGAGAAATCACAGGGGAAATACTTTGTGTAATGGATAAAGTCAATAAAATGGAACTGTTCATGGAAGATTTATGACCAGAAAAGAAAAATACACAGGTCAAAGAAATTACTAGCAAAGAACTCTTCATCTGTTGGATTCATCACAACAGGAGAAGAACAGCAATTACATCATTTGCTGCTCCAGGAGATGAAATGCACATATGACCTGGAATGTTTTCGCTAATAGATTACACCTATTAAAATGCATTAGAATAAAAAAAGATAATTGTTGATCCAATTTCTGCAAGCATTTAAAGGTTCAACCCTAATAAAAGGACCTAATTAGATTACACTGATAAATGCAAATCTCTTCAAAGTAGCTGCAAGCAAACACATGTGCCTCGTTGGTTTCCAACGAGAATTGACAAATGGAAAGCAGATGGCAACGTGGAAGAGTTCAGATCTCCTGGAGCCATGAGCTATGAAAGCTTTCAGAGGTTCATGTTTCAGCCTTGGCAAGCTCAGAAAGTACCTTTAATTGGCAATCACCTGAGCAAGGATTACCACAAGGGTGTGTGAGGACAGAGACAAGCACTCGCTAAAGCATCAATGGCAATTTTTCATGTAGACCTAACTCCATAAAATGTGGGGGAAAAGGAGGACAAAGCTAAAAAATTGATAATGAATAATACCCAGAAAGAAAGGGTAATTGGAGGCAATGAGTTTTAAGATAACTCAGGCTTGAATGAGAGTTTCGTGCCTGGAAATATAGCTACCAGGTCATGTAGCCTTGTACTTTACTAAAATAATAAATAAAGTCAACAAAGAAAGGTGCAAATATTATGGGTCGTGAGAGGGGCTCCTGGAACCCCTTTAGCAACCCAGGGCTCTTCAGGAGGGTTTCAGCCATGCTCACCAAGGATTCAAGGTGTTTGATCAGTTCCAGTTTAGGTAACTTTCAACCTATTCTAGATCCAAGCATCTTCTGCTTGGTCCTTTCCCATCCCTCAGGTTTTGCTGCTCACATTTTGCCTTTCAAAACACTTCCCAAGGCCTCAGCCCCCAGGAACCAGCCAAAACTAATTAGAAAGGAAAGGTGAGTGCTCTCAATCCTGCTACAAGCTGACTTCAGCTGCCCTATGCCTACTTTTTCTCTTCCTCCCTTTGGTTAAAAACAAGTATAGCTGTTCAGATTTCAAACCATCAGTTGGAAAATTAAGCAATTAATGCATACAACATCTGTGGACAATGAGTTATCAAACACTGTTATAGGAACCAAAGTATAAATTGAAGTTAACCTCAAGAGCTGGAGGCTTAATATATCTTCAGGAAAAAAAAAAAAGAAAATAAAAAGTGAGAGAGAATGACTCTTCACAGAATCTAAACCTCCTGGCAATTAGAAATGGGAAGATATTCTTAGGTGTGATGAAGAACAAAGAAGAAACCATTACAGCAACCCAGAAAGGATCACTTCCAAAGAGTAGAGTTATTTTAATCTCTGCAGAACAACGCACCTGTTTAAGAAATACAGAGTTAGTGATCTGACTTTATGCATGTCACTGAACCTAATCTATGATACAAATCCTGTAGGTACTCAATATTTAAAAGTGGTTTTGAGGAAAAAATAAATTACTGGAGAACAATGATGCCTCTTGTAATCAAGGTAATTGTGAACGTGATTTTGTGTCATCTTGATTAAACAACTATTTCACAGACTGTTGACAAGTTTCATTAAGAGAAAATTATATTTTCTCCCCTGCAAAATTAACAGAGCATTAGAGGGAATTATCAGTCCTTATTGATTTTATCAAGGATTATATCAATATTTGGTTTTTTTATCAGAAAGCTTCTCATGCAAAATACTGCAGATCTTTTACACTGATCTGCTTTCAAGAAGCAATGAAAGCAGCTAAAAATGCCAATAGTATATACTTATGGCACTAAATAAGCTATAGTTTTGATAGTAAATATAAAAAGGTTTATCAGGTGACAGCTGAAAGATGTCTTCCCCTGCACAGCCCCATTTCCAAGCTATTGTGATATTCCATGCCACAGAAAACAGGGAATTTATACACTCTTATCCAAAAACCATGTTACTATGGGGGATGCTATCAACTGGAAAATAACAAAAGGATTACAACTTCGACTCTACCAAAAGAAAAAAAAGTAGTGAATAATTTGTCTTTTTAATTCAATCTACAAAAGTTCCTGGCTATGGGGGGGGGGGGGGGGGTTGAAGATTTTAATTAATGCTCCCAGAGTTCCATATGATAGCCACATAATTTTTACAATACTTTTGTGACATTGCTTATGTGTTTGAGAGCTTCAAATGAACCGATTTGGGCACAAATTCCTACACATTCCTATTTAACCAAAATGTCCTTTTTTTTCCTATTTGAATCAAGTACTTGATTCAAATTGATTTTTATAACTCCTTAGTTTGGACTCTGAGAGCAATTAGAGGCACTGGAAACACAAGCCAGAAGTACCCCCATCACCTTCTTGTCCCTTACAGACACATAATTAACCCTTCTCCACATAATGTGCAAATTCTGTCCCAATGTTTTCTTCTAAATTAAGACTAAAGTGGGTAGCTTATCACAAGCCCTTAATTTTTTTGGCACCACCATGAAGGCTTCAATATCTTTACACATTTGCATGGAGGGAGCTCTAAGTGCAGCATTAATCAGACAAGAACAAAAGTAGAATTCTGCCTTTAAATTGAGATCCAAAACTTTCTTTTCCGTTTGAATAGAGCAGGAAGACTCCTACTCCCCAGCAGACATATCAGGTACAATATTATGGGGCATTTTAAGGAGCAAAGGTTTTTGTGAAATGCTCAGCAAAATAAACATTTGGTCATACCCAAACTGAGCTCGCACACAGTGAAATTTAGGTGACAAAAAAGAAATAGTCAGTGTTGGGTTCAAAAATCAGCAGTGTCACATCACGTGTTCCTTTTATCTGTTGCATTGGGGTTGATCTCTTCTGTCTCAGGTGAAAGGACAAGAGGAAATGGCCTTAATTTGCACCAGGAGAAGTTCAGGGTAGATATTAGAAACAATTTTTCCCTGAAAGAATAGTCAGGGATTGGAATAAGCTGCTCAGGATGGTGGTGGAGTCACCATCTCTGGAAGTGTTCAAGGGGCATCTGGATTGGGTTTTGGGACACGGTTTAGGGGTGATGATGGTGGTGCTGGGTGAATGATTGAACTGGATGATTTTGAAGATCTCCTCTCACCATGATGACCTAGATTCTGTGTGACACAGGTACCAGGATGAGCTCAAGGCCAGGTTGTGAAGCTGAGGGAGACCAGAAAGGCTGACGTCTTGAGACATTTTGGGGTGAATGTGTGGGGGGAAGGGGCAGGCCAGGCTTTGCCCTGCCAAAGCAGTGCCCTGCCCTGTAACCCCCAGCCCCCTATAGCCTGTATCCAACCCTGGCAGAGCCGCCAGCCCCTGGCACACTGGAGGTAATGCCCACAACTCCACACCTGGAGCCCCTCAGCCAGCTCCTGAGTGGCCAAATGACTGGAAGCCCCATGTGGGGGACGGGGTATTTAGGGACAAACACAAAGCAGTCAGATGTCGACCCTATCTCCTCTTGGAATTTCTGTTTGCTGAACACCGCTGGAACCCAGGAGCTGGTAGCTGTATGTGTCCTTTGCTTTATCTTTTTTGTCTTTTTCTCTTTCTTCTAATTCTGTCTTCTCTGAATTTTTTAGTAAACTTAAAATTGAGTGGGCTTAGAGTTTGCTAACTTGGATAAGGCAAGTTAATTCTTTCCACATTAATGTTGCACTAAACCTTTTGCAAAAGTTCTCTGATTTTTTTGAAATTGCCAGTAAAGTTCTTTCTGTTGTTTTGACCTCTTGAGAGTATCTTCTGGGTATCTCTCCTGTATGTCTAACCCAGGGTGTATGAACAACCATAAGCCCACTGAAAAACCCTTTTGAGTGAGTCATTTGAGGGCTTACAGCAGCATACACAGTGGAACTAGTGCAGGCCACTGTGGAGCTGGTGCAGGACTGCGTGGGAGGCACAGGCTCCAAACCAACACTACATATCACTCCATTTCTCTGAAAGGCAGCAGCTCCCAGTTCCCAGGAGCTCCCACCAGCACACTTCACCTCTTACTTAGGTTTAATTAATACCCAGCCCCTGTCTCTGGAAAGCTGCCAGGCTGAGCACAGAGCAGTTCACTTCCATCAGGCTTCTCTCTGTAGCAGGTGAGCTGCCAAGGCAGGTATTTGCACAGCTTCAGAGTGAGCTGCATGCAAATCCCCCCGCTGCAGGAAAACCATACAGTGTTTGACTTGGCCTTTAGACACACACTCAAGAATAACAAAGGCTGCAATAATTTCTGGGAAGTAACTCTGAAATGATGCAGCTGATAAACAGAAGGCAGACAAAAATACACTGTTCAACAGGACACAAGATTGTTATAACAGGAAAGCCTGGACAGAGTCCTCTGGCAAAGAAATTAGAATTTTTACTACAGAAAGGGAATTTTTTGATGAATTTATGCTGAACAAAGATAAAACATGATGAAAACCCTCTCCTTGGGGAACAGTCTTAGTCTTTTATCCTATGTTTACATCTCTACAAATTCAAAGAATCACAGAATAGTTTGGGTTGAAAGGGACCTTAAAGCTCACCTTTTTCCACCCCCCACCATGGACAGGGACACCTTTCATCATCTCAGGCTCCTCCAAGCCTCATCCAGTCTGGTCTTGGACACTTCCAGGGATCCAGGGGCAGCCACAGCTGCTCTGGGCACCCTGTGCCAGGGCCTGCCCACCCTCACAGGGAACAATTCCTTCCCAATATCCTATCTAACCTCTGGCAGTGGGAAGCCATTCCTCCTTGTCCAGGCACACTAGACCCTTCCAAAACATCTTTTTCTGCATCCTGGTTTAAAGGACAGGTGTCTGCTAAGAAAGGCAGGAACCTCTCTTGGAATGGAGAATATGACCTCCTTCCCTCTGAATTATTATAACTTTGAAATTAATGGGCTTTCAGGCAAAGATATGGGAAATGGAATAACAGTTCTTTACTAGTATGTATGTGTATAACAGGGCAAACAAACCATTGCAATGGCATTAACCACAAACAGAACAGGAGCCCAGTCCCAGCCTCTCTCAGCCGTGGCACTTTCCCTGTGGGTGCAGTTCCGCTCACAGCCAGCAGGGGCGCTGGGGGCTCCTGGCCGGGCAGGGCGGGTGCGATGATTCCCCCGTGCCTGCAGGGGGCGCTGTGGGGAGCTCGGCCGTGTCTCTGTGCGCGGTGATGGCGGCAGGCAGGCGGAGGGGATGGGGAAGGGGCTTCCTCTATGAACCCCTGGGGCAGCCGGTCCCTGTGCCCCTCTAGATGGTGAAATGAGATGTAGCAGGGACCTCAGAGCATGGCTGGAATGGCAGAGACAAGCAGACCCATGAGAGCAGCAAATCTAAATGTAGCTCTAAGCCCCAAGCAGTGGCATAGGCAGAAGCAGTTGGGGGTCCTGGCAGACACAGGATGTCCAGCTAAAATATAGCAAAAAACCCCATAGCAGTGGTAGAAAAACAGCGGGGCTGGGCAGCAGCAGTTAGGCTCCCAAAAACAGCTGGCAGACACTCCCTCGTAGGGGGTAGGGGCCTGGGTTTTTCTCTGAGGCACCCGAGTAGATGGTGAGGGTCCTTTTCAGTGAGATCGGGTGTTGAAAAGATCCAACCACCGCTCTTACCCACAGCAAGAGAAGCAGAACTCCACAGTGGCAGCAAATTTCTCCCACAGCAACCATAACCCTGCCATCTCCCCTCCAATCTGAGAGCAAGAGCAAGCAAGGAGCTGAGCACAGTCCCTCATCCCCCAGCCAAAATCTTGCGGTATTTCTGCACTTCGCAAGAGAAGGCCCCTAAGCTAGGAGACTGCAGCCATCTGCACCCTTCCCCCTCCTCCTCCCAGCCACATCTTTTGTCTTAAGTTTTACCATCTTTCAGGCAACAAATGGGAGAAAATTCCCTGAGAGAAAGAAGGAAATAAAAGGAAAAATGCTAACCTCCAACACTCCATCTTTCCTGTCGGCTCCTTCAGGCAGGACAACTGCAGAATTTCTGCAGAAGGAATCCCTGCAGCAAAGCACCAACCCATATCAACTACTGACTCACAAGAAACAAAAAACACCATTTTTCCCAGTCCAGAAGAACCCCAGAGACACAAGAAGGAGCTGTTCCAACTTCCCTTCCTCTCTATGTCGCCAACAGCCCCAGACAGACCCTTGGGGACACATGTTCAAGTGTTTGTGAGTGTTAGGGAATTACACTGATGTAAGAATGAATGACAACAAAGGAAATAAATCTGCTTTGAAATTCTGTAAAATAAAATTACTTTCCCTTAAGTTCACACCTTTAGTTTAGTCATGAAAACTTCCTAAAAAAACCACTAGG
Source organism: Acrocephalus scirpaceus scirpaceus (assembly GCA_910950805.1). NCBI lineage: Eukaryota > Metazoa > Chordata > Aves > Passeriformes > Sylviidae > Acrocephalus > Acrocephalus scirpaceus. The sequence continues at coordinate 31,871,907 of OU383781.1, forward strand.
TTTTATTTTATATATCAAAGAGCAAGCAACTAAAAAATTTTTATTACCATTGAGACCTGCAAGAAACTGATAAACATTTACATTTACTGTAAAAAATTAAGTTTTTGAGTCAACAGCATATTATATATTTGTCTTAATTGGGCTGATTTTAGCCTCCTTAAATTCTGCCTAATTTTTTAACTTGGACTTTTATTTGTTGCAGAGTTTCTCATAAAAATCTGCAAACGAATTACAAACTGTGGTTAATGAGCTATGCATAAACCTTCTCTTTTTCTTTATCATTCATACCATCTGCTTTGGCTGTTTTATTATCAGCCTGCAAGCCACTAATCTATCTACTTTATTTCCTATCTCACTTGGAAAAAAAGTGAAGAAATCCTCTGGAGTTTTCACACTCCCTGTTTTCTCAGAGTTTTCTTTGAGTGATGCCTTATTGTCCAATCTGCCTCATGCTCTCATTTTCTCCACTGCAAAATCGAGACTTCCAGTTCCATTTAAAAAGCCCTTTGGATTTCCAACACAACCCAGATGGGACAGCAATTCCAAGATCAAATCAATCATTATATCCTTCTTCCCCATTGCTAATAAGCAAAAATACTTCTTTCACTCCCCACCATTCCTATTGCAATCTTTACTGACTACAAATTTGATGCAAAATACAACTACGGATTTGCAGGAAAAAAAATTTAAAATTGGAGTATTTATGTCTTATCTATCCATGTAGAAGTATTTCAGCACAGCCTTTTCTCTGTGCACAACAGTTTAATATGTGCTTTGATAGAGATGTTCCTTCCCTTCCAGGTAGGACCAGCAAAATTCTGTATGTCTGTTTTTTGACATGTTCCACCACAGAAGTATCATTTGGATGTTAATCTAATTAAATTCCCTCATTTTGTCTAAAAATATCATTAAAAAATTGAATTATTCTCTTCTGAGCTAGGCCAGTACTGCATATGAATAGGACAAGAATAAGAAACAGGACCAAGTTCTTTAAAAATCAATGAAAATCCCCTTAAATTCAGTGCTCTGTGGAATACAACCATCACTAAGCAGGTTAAGGAAAAGTTTCATCATGGTCTCTGCTTTCGAATTTAGCCATTATTTTCAGAATTGACAGTTAGGTAGCATTTGTTCTTTATAATGGAATGACTGACTTGAGGAAAAGTTGGAAAAGCCAGCAACAAGAGCAAGGCTTTATTTAATGAGGGTGAATTTGTGAGAAATGATCCCAGAGTGAGCAACTGTTAACCACTAAGCTGAAAACCAGCTTCTGAATCCTCTGCAGATTTCCTAGCAGAGCTGCTGTTCTAGTGCTAAGCTCTACAGAGACTTTAATCCATTTTGCACCTGAAAAGGGGAATGGGAGTGAAATTATTACAGTTTCAAATGTAAGCTCAGGGGAACTTAGCCTGGTGCTGAAAACTGATACTGAACTGAGCAAAAAAGAAAAAAAAAAAAAGCTTGGATAGACATTCTGGGGTGTCATGACTGTCTTGGGCATGCTGTGTACAAAAGGAACCTGGGTAGAGTCTGTTATGAGTCTATGTATTTCTTAGCCTTCACCAGCTAAGAACTGGTGAAGTTCTCACTTCCTTGTGCTCTCACATACATTATAGCACTTCAGCAGTAACCAGCACGCCAGCAAAGCTGGCTGTTTCCCCATGTTCTCTGATACACTATTTGCTTTAGAAACCAAAACAAGCCTAACTGAACAATTTGTGCTTTTGCTTTAGTTTATTCTCAGTAAATTTCTGTGATAAGAAGAACCTCATCTCCCCAGCTATAGAAACTTGTCAAAACAGAGAAAAGAGTGCAGGTACCTGCTTTAAACTGCTTTGAAGTCCACAGAAAGACCATGGGAAACATTCATCTCTCCTAACTGCAATGATTTAAAACTTGTCTGCTCTAAGTTGGTGGCAGGGACCTCCACAATCCAAACCAATTCTGTCTTCAAGTAAAATTCATCACTCTGTGCGTGCACTGATCTCTCCCTGTCAGCTACAAAGAGGACCCAGATGGGCAGTTTAGATCAGGGAGCCAACTTTTAGCACTGCTGAGGTTAACTGAGATCCATTACTATTGACTGGGATGGAATGAATCCCAGCAGAAAGTAAAGCCAGGCAAGAGTCTGTGGCCAAGAAGGGCTATGATTTCTGCATCTCCAGTCCCACCCGTCAGTCACTAAAGACTGTCACTCTTTGTCACAGACAAACTTTCACTTTATGGAGCCCTAAGGCAGCATGCCAGTGCAGGGAAGAGCAAACACCAAGCATGTCAATTAATTTTTAGGAAGGCCAATTAATACACAGGTTGGCTCTACTTCTTCTCTAGAGCCACTGATATCGCCTACATTTCTTTTCTAATTAGTCTCCATTTGTACCATGTGGAGTGAAACACAGTTTGTAAACAAGGCCCCAGGGCACCAGGCAGGTGTTGTGACACCTGGGCAGGTCACATCCCCAAACTCACACAGCAAAGGCTCTTACTGCAACTGCTTTGCTGCTTTGTGCAACAATACCAAGGTATTCTTCTCATGCCAAGTAAGGTGTAATTTAGTAGTAAGGGTACCACTCTTAGGGCTAATTACCCCTGACTGGTGTCAATACTTAGCTGTGGGCCAGAAGACAATAAGGCCATTTTCCAGTCTTTTCCAGAAAAATGCAGGTTGCTGTAATTCCTGTTACAGTACTTGGGTTCACAGAAAGGCAGGAAACCAGGAAGCAGCATTGCTTTTCAATTTCCACGCTCCATGTCCACAAAAACACTTAAGGGATGACAGCAAAGGGCAACTCTTAAGAAATCAGCAGTCATTAGACACCACCCACATCTTTGCTAGGCTTTGGTTCAAGGGAGAGTTTAAGCTCTTGTTAAACACAGAGCACACCCTTGAAGCTATTTTCAGAACCTACAGTTGATATACTTGTCTGTGCTTATCTCTCTTTTGTGCAGTTTCTGAGGTCTGTGGTACACTAAACCCAGGCAGGAATAAAGCTGTCACTGCTGTGATCTCACTTGACACAGGGTTTCCTTGGCTTGCTGTTCCAGGCTGCAGTTCTGCACTGCTTTTCCCACTAGGCCACTTAACTTGCTTCCATCCAGCTCAGCTAAAAGCACAACTGCTTAAATGCAGAAAACTTTAAAAGAAGAATTGGAAGCAGTTCAGAAGCAATCTTTCTGCCATAAAATTTCTGCTAGCAAATGAGAGTTTAAAAAGTTCTCCCTTGTCTGGAGAGAGATACATACACAGGCACATATATATATATATACACACACACATACATGTATACACATATATACATACATACATATATGTATCTATCTATATATTTGTATCTATCATGTATATATCTATCTACATATATGTATCTATATATAGGCACACTGTACATATACATAAATACAGAACATCTATTACCCCTGAAATCTATTTACCCTGAAATGGTAATCTAGATTACCATTTCAGTTCATACAGGATTTTGGGTTGAGGAGAATCCCCAGTGCCCCCTCACCACCCTTAGACCACCTGGAGGAGAGGTCTCAGCACACATGAACAGGCACATTTTGGGGGAACTTAAACCAGGTGTGTTTCCTCTGCTGCTGATGCCAATTCAGTTCAAGAGCCCAGACCAATGTTAGAGCAAAATAACCTTCACAAAACAGATCTAATCCTGTGGCACCCTCCCACATGCCAGGATGGACACAGTCAGTCCTATCTGTGTTCCTGGCCTGGGAGTCCTTCTCCTCCCAAGATCTTGCCACCTTTAAAAGGAAGGAGGCCATTAAAATGCTGTCCTCTTTCCCCTGGAGAAAGGTGATATGTCATCTACTCCCTTGTATTATGTTACAGGCTATGAAATATTAGCCTTTATTATTTTACTCACCAGGAATACACTTCTGCAGGGCTTTTGAGGGAAAAATGAGGCTGTCTTCCCCTGACTAAAATAATTAATAGCAGTAGACTTCCCCCACTGCCAGCCAGCCCAGCTGTAACCAGCAAAAACCAAGCACCAAGACTCCAATTTCTTAGTGTCAGCTGTGGATGTTGGTGTCCACTCATCCAAAGGAGTGAATGATTCTCAAAAATTATTTCTCCAAGCTGAATAAGAAACCAGCAAGGTCTAAAATGAGAGAACTCAGAAAATCCATGTTATTAAACACACTGCTTTTAATATTTACCCCCCGAACATAAAAAAAATTTCCCAAACCATCAGAAATTTTTAATGCATCAGAAGCCCTAGCAACCATGTGAAGCTAATCTTTAACCTCTCTGGTCTTGATTCACATATTCATAATTGTGTTAAATGAAATGCCTTTTGATTCAATTACTGTACGATCCATTACTGTAATGGAAAGAGTAATTAGTATTTTTGAGAGACTTGAAAATGCACCAACAGAAGCATGAACTTCTTTTTTGAGCTATTAAATAGTTGCACAAAAATATCACATCAAACTATAGCTCAAGTCCTCATGGCTCTGCTAAAAACGATGCTTTAAGGTATCAAACAGAAATATTTGCTTATTAAGAAAGAATTAATCATCTAATTGGACAAACTAAAGGCCTATCACCCACTCATTAAGGATAAACAAAAATTGGCATTTTATTGTATTGGCGTGCAATAAAAGAGTTCAGCACAGCTGGTGAAAAGAACAGCGTTTTGTGGCACTGTTCCTGGCAGCAGAGCATGGGTGCTGCATCAGGTCCCTAAAGGAGCTCTTTCTGAGCACCAGCTACAAGGAAACAGCAGCTTAACAGTTCATGCACAAATATTTAGACACAGAGAAGAACAACTCATAAAATGGTTCGTTAGAATGATTCAGCTTTTTTTTTGGTTTAACTGAACATGAACATGAGCCCCCCTGCTCAAGTTGTATTTGAATCTGATGCTACTGTAAGACTTTGTAACATTTTTTTCTTGCAAGGAGATGAGTTTTACAGCAATTTAATGCATGTTCTGCTTCCCCACAACCCAAAGGAGGATTTTCTCTCAAACCAAGGTTACCTTTGGGCTAAAATGCCTCTTCTGAGGGGGGACTTTTTTATCACAGAAGCTCAGTACAACACATATCAGTTCTTGAAAACCATTTCTCCTGATACAGATCCTGAAAATACTCTGGGGAATAAGTAAACCTAAGTAGCTTCAAACCACCTAGAAGGCTTTATAGTATTTTCAGGAAGTATTTATGATTAAACCAAAGATTTAAAAATGCAAATTCTTGAGGAAAATAATTTTGTTCTGTACACAAGGTTGAAAATAATTTTGTGAAGCGTGGCAGCTTAGTTTTATAGATCCTCCCATGTGGGACCAAGTACTCCCCAGTGTAAGTCACTAAGTTCCATGCCATGATTTTACTTTAAAATGTACAATTTATCTGTTCAAAATGAGCTGAGCAGTTCAACTGAAAAACATAGTGGTAAAAAAACCAATATAGACATTCTCTGAGCCAAGTTAAGGCAAGCACTGCTGTCATCACAGAGTGACCTATCTCTCTAAAAACCATCAGTGTTTCTGTCATTTAAGGGGAAGTGACATCAGGAAGCTTTGTGTAAAGAATAATCACTCTAGCACTCTCTTAAATTCAAGAAGGTAATTGAAAGGCTCAAAAAATCAGAAAGGAAAAATAAAATAAAAATTCCATAGGTGTGGTGTGAATGTTCAGTACTGACAGCTGACAATAATAGTTTTAGAAGTTAAATCAGAAGCTAAATATTTATCATCAATAAAATACTTATAGATCCTCTCCAACTTAATTGCCTGAAAAAGTGCAGAAAAAAAAGAACATAGAAGAGAGGACTATAGATTAATTAGGGATTTAAAACAAGAAATAGGGGTTCGCACTTGTACTTGCATTCTCTACATTCTTTCATATATTACAATATATGGTGTATCACAGCTTTGGGTCTCCAATGCTAACATTAGCCCTATCACTTAACACTTTAAAATTGATTCTGGCAAGTCTGCCAACAAGGGAAAAAAAAACAGTAAATTGAATGTCACTGATTAAACCTGATAACAAAAGCATTTGTGTTCCTTCAACACACCACTGGAGCTCGGCTGCCACAGCAAAAAGAAGTAAGACTTGAAAATAAGGTTTTGCTTCAGTAGCGGTATGAGTCAGGCCTGTTAAGCAGCTAGACTGTGAAAAAGATCTTAGACTTTATGCTTTTGCATCAATGACAGCAATCATGTGCAGTCTTTTTCTTCAAACAAAGCCAGCCCATCCCTGTCCTAATCTCCAATTATACTGCTGGCCTCTCCCTCACCCTGCAAAGAAAAAAAAGGGAAAAAGTGGACAAGATAATTAGAGATTCCAAGAATTTTTTCAATTAATCTTGAAAGTTAAAACTTTGAAAACAGGACATTGCTTGCAGTGCTCCAGAGCACATAAACAGCCCTCCCACACTTAAGAACACAACAAGGAACAGCAACTTAATCCACAGAAACTGGACTCAAATGCCCTTAGATCCTAAAGTGATCCTTGCTCAAGGGAATGTCCCTCTCACTGAAGGCAGTCATGATTTCAGGGCTGGAAAATCCGTCCCAAACCAAACTGTAGCTGCATCACCTACTCTGTCTAAATGCTGACTTAGTCACAAAACGAGACAAATATAAAAAACTGCAATAAGTTCTGCAATTAGTCTGCTGCCTGCAATCATTGTCTTGTGTTTTGTCTATAGAGAGACCAAGTGACCACTGAGCAAGAATTCCTAATTTAGTGTTTTGTAATCACTGAGTCTCTAATATCAGAAATATCCTTGGATTGGATGGATGGATGGATGGATGGATGGATGGGTCCCACACATAGGCCTGCCTCTCCTGGACATCCTGTTGCAGTTTCCCAATTGGACCTATGTGCTTTTCAAAAAGAAATATCTGAAGAACTATCTGACAGCAGCATTTTTTCAGCCTATATGAGGTGCACTGGAGCATTTATTTGGAATATACACAGCCCACAACCCTCAAGTTCTTACCAAAGAAAGTCTGGCAACAAAGAAAGCCTTCAGCAGCCTCACATCATCTGTATGAAATGGAGAGGAGCTCTAGAGGGGACAGACAAAGGAGGGCACCACTGCACCAGTGCATTCCCTGCGCCAGCTGCATGAGAATCAATGGTTCCAAGTTTGGATTTCTGGTGTTGCTTCAAGAGAATCCAAATGGAGCAAAATGAACAACTTGGAGCACACTCTGACAGCAGCAGTCAAACCTCCCTGTGTCCTGAGGACATCCCATAATGTATTCCATTACACACTTCACACCATTCCCATGATTCCATGAATAATGGACTAAATGCAGAATACACTTGAACTGCTTGAATGCAAAATAAAATTTTTGTCTAGTTCAGTGGAACATTTATTTTGTTTATCTATCTGAAATACTGAAAATGGACAGGGTATTTCAACTTAATTGCAGCTGCAGTCATCAGGAGGCTTTCTTATATATCTGAAGTAGATGCTTCCACATTTTCATAAAATATTGAAATGTATGAAGAACTGAACTTGTCCTCTCACTTGTTGTTTTAAGAGTTAACTTAGACATTACCTCAGAGAGTGCCTCAGACCCTGAGCTACCTCCCCGCTGCTCTATTTAATGAGAATACTTAGTTTCAATACTACTTTACAGCATGTTCAATCTGACATGTCTCCAATTTGCTAACTACAAAATGTGATTATTCCATAAAATGACATTGCCTATTAAAAATGAAAGAAATACAATTTAATTTAAATTGTATTACTAATTTACATCTACATATAGCTTATTAACTGCTGCTGGCCTCTCAGTGGGTAGGCAAGATAGGAAATGTTTCAATTTATGTGATAATTAGAGTAAGACCAGGGGTTCTTTCCATATTTAAAATGCATTTCTTCTCTGAAGAGTGACTTTTCAGACATTAGTCTGGTATATTCCATATTTCTCTCGTAAACATTGACAAATTGTTTGGCTTACAAGTGAAAGTGCTTTTTCTAATTCTGAATCCTATAATGTCCATCAAAATACAACTGGGTTTGTTACTTGTCATATTACTAAAACTCCGATGCAGGCAACTATTACATTGTTTTGAGGGAAAAAAATTATCTCTGGTTACAGATATTGGGGTCATTTTAAGTCTGGTCTTCCCAGTGACTTAAAAAGGAATTATCACACTCAGTGAGGAAAATCGAGTGTGTCCTTCACCAAAATATTAGTTTTTCATGCTTGGTTTAGATTGGTTTGCTCCATCCTGGAGAAAGTTCTGGCTTTGTAATTGAGATTTTTACTCAGGTTCTCCATGAGAAATAATTTACATTGAGATTCAAAAATTCATGGTATTGAGACAGCTAATTTGAGAAAGCGTGAACATAATAATAAAATAAAGGTTACTTTTGCTGGATCAGTAGGGATTTATTCCATATCTGACCTTTCATCTTTAGATTTATGAATGCAAGAAAACTGCCCTCATTACTAAGATGGAACTCCTGTTTAGGCTTTTAGTGACACCTGGCAAAATGAAGCATAAGGCAGATCTCCTCCTCACAGCAGGACACGGGGGACTCACACACCTTGTGCTGCTGGACCCCTCCCACTGCTCTGGAAGCAAATCTTCAGAATGTTCTGGAGAACATCTACATAAACAGGAGGGAGAGTTTCTTATGGAGAAGCAGTTTTCATTGTTTCAGGACGTTCCTAACATGCCAGTGAATAGGGAAGTTCCTTTTCCATTTTGTCAGGATGCCGCAGCCAGCTACTAAATACCTGCTGGTTCATGCCACAATGGTGTTCTGAGAGATGGAATTTAGATCTTCTGATACTTCCCTGATGTTTATTCCAGTTTATTGGATCATTAACATTGTACAAACCCCAGCTGCTCTCAGGCAGCAAGGGCAAGTTCTCCAAGCAGGCCATGCTCACATTTTGTGCCTACCAGTCCTCCTCTCTGACACCTCACAACCCTCTGGCTCCCACACAGCCAATTTCATTCCACAGTGCTGACACAGAATGCACCTTTCGTCATTTGTGCAACAATTCCAAGGTATTTTCTGCTCCCTCTAGCATAATGCCCCTCACCAGAAACCATCTCACAAGAATATGACAAGACTCTGTGACAGAAATGTTAAATCTTGCCTTTGCTCATTTCTACAGACACTACAAACACTGTGATAACATCGTCAGCTCTTCTGTTGATGTGAGTTTTGTGGGAGAAGTCTGGATTTTATTGACTTTAGCAAGATGATTATCTAGTCAGAAATTCCTGTACAGAAACCATATCACAGTTGCTGTGCAATCAAACAGTACCAAACAGAAGCACGGACCTGGACTGCTTAAGTTTGTGAAAGAATCTTTTTGATAATTTAGTAACTAACTCTCCAGAGCCCAAAAGATCGAAATCTTTCTAAAACCTCTTTAAAGACAATAACGCTACACCATCTGCAATCACACTGGTAATCCACAGGGGTATGGATCCCAGTTAAGTCACTTCTGGCAAACACATTTTCTGCACTGTCACAGAATCCCAGAGTGGTTTGGGTTGGAAGGGACCTTAAAGCCCACCCAGTGCCACCACCTGCCATGGGCAGGGACACCTTCCACTGTCCCAGGCTGCTCCAAGCCCCAAAGTCCAGCCTGGCCTTGGACACTGCCAGGGATCCAGGGGCAGCCACAGCTGCTCTGGGCACCCTGTGCCAGGGCCTGCCCACCCTGCCAGGGAATAATTTCTTCTGTATATCTAGTCTAAACCTGCCCTCCTTCATCTTAGGGCCATTCCCCCTTGGAAGTACCTTCCCCTTGGAAATATCTTCCCCTACAAACCTGTGATGTAGTCTCTGCATCTAGACAGAAAAGAATCATGCATGTCACTTTTGGAGGATGCATCTGAAATCCTATACAAGAAAATGATTAAAATAATACCACAGTTCAATTTTTGTCCCTCCTTTAATTTACAACATTTTCTTGAATAGGAATATTTCTTTAATTTTAGAAATATTTATAGTGTTTGAATGTAATGGACATTTCACTTTCCTTTGTTATGCTTCAATTTATTTCTATTTTCTTTTATTTCTTTTAACATCTTTTTCCTGTAGTTTCTTGCGTACAATCATAATTTCCTTCATAAGGGTATGATATCCAACACATCTTTTTAGTGTAAAGAGAGAGGAACTCTATTCCCTGAAAATTTCAGCCTTAGTTTTCCAGGAAGTAATTTCCTTTAGCATTTAGCTCACATATACAACCAGTATTAATGATTTCCTCAGGAAATTATTAATATTCAGGAGACAACCTAAGCTGATAGTAAATATGTTCATCTCAATATGATTCCTGATCCATGAGGAGTGCAACAGGGCCTTGGCAGCTACTGGTACTGCCACATGCAAGGTTTAAATAACACTTTCTGTACTAGCCTGAAGTCCTGAAACAGTTAGCAATATACAAGGAGACTCCCAAAATCAATAAAACAGCCTGTCATGTCTGCTCAAACAAATAAAAAACCATCACCATCCTTGTGTGTACCTTTTAAACATTTATTTCCTCCATAGCTCAGGGCAGTTTACATAGCACAACTTCAGCAACATGTCAAAAAAATATTGTTAAAGACCCAGCACTGAGATCTGTCAGGGCTTTTTGCACTCTAAGAAAGAGAAAGGCCATTTCATAGTGTTTGGTTGAACAACAGCTGAAAAAACTCCAACAAAACAAAACACCAAAAATACCAACCAACCAAAAAACAAACAAACGAAAACTCCCAAACTCACTATCTGCAGGTGCTGTTACAGAAAAGGAGTTGTAAAGCTGAATCATTGCAGGAAATCCTAAAAAACGTCCCCAAGAAAGAGATCAGTAACTCAGTCCCTGATCAGAATAGACACAGGATTTGCAATTCTGTGTTTGGAAAATGTCAGGAACTGCAGAAGAAACACAGCCACACTAAACCAAGATTAGCTAAACTGGCATTCAAACAAAACCCCTGGGACTTGGCCATGTGCAGAACACAAACCATGCATGAGAGTATGATGATACATCACCACAGGCTAAAGCTGATGCTATAAATCCCAACTGCCCTTGATGTTACCCTTTAATCCTGCTGTTCTATCACTTCTCATCTTGCACCAGTGTACTTTCAGTCTTGGGATCACAGTTTAATAGCAGATAAAGGCCTCATCTCTTCACCACTGACATATCAGAATAGACTGTTAAACAGCGGCTGGCTCTAACTGAGCATTCCCAAAGAAATCACATCTTGCTCTCACTGGGATTACATTTCTTACCTCAGTTTGGATTTCAACCAATCAAAAAAACCCTCAAAATAGTTTCTGACATTTCTGATTAATTTGCTATGACAAATCCTTTGCATATACCACAGTCCCCCTTTTTGGTTTCTTTAGCAGTGACTACAAAAACAGAGACATCTTTGGAGAAAAATAATGGGACTTTGAAGATGGAAAAACCCCAACCAAACAGGTCTTGTTCCAGTCCAAGTTACAGCTGGAAATGCCATGGTTTGATCAGGAATGTTGTGTACACACTGCTCTCCTTCAATACAGTACTCTCAGGCTTCTCACCAGGGAATACACTTTGCAAAAGCACCTTTCAAGGATGTCTCTCATTATTAGAGCAGATGGGACCAGTAACTCTGGACTTGATTTTGTTTGCTCTCTGACATTTTGTTGAAGCTGTATTTTTATTTTGGAGGATGGTTCTTGGAAGAAACATTTCTCAGTGTAAATTACGTGAGCATTCTGTAGAAAGATTTTTTTTCTTACATGATTTTACATCTTCTAGCAGAATTTGTCCCCCATTCTGACTGGATTTCACAAGCACTGGTACCATGTGAATATTCTTTTAAAAAATCAAACAAGGAAGCAAGACAAATGTGAATGTACCAAGAAAAAAAAAAGGTCCCTTTTTACAAGCATACTCAGAAGCTGTTACATTTTGCTTAAGCCAACCCCAAATCAGCCTGACAGCTGTTTCCTTGAGTGGCTCTGTGAGTGTTTTCCCAGAGCTGAACTCGCACTTTCAGATACCATGGCTTAACAGTCACCACCACAAAAGGAGGAGCTTGCAAAGACATAGAAAAGCCAAAATTTGGTAATAGAGCCTTTTCTTAGGATAATCTAGAGACTTAGATGTAGGCTAAAATTGGAAAGGTATTCCTGTGAATGAAATTTGTAGCTTTGGCAATGTTTTTGTTTTCTTAATATCGCTTTCTTATGCTACTTAATTCTCCTTCTCATACAGCAAAACACAGTTTGTATTGTTGCTGAATAACTAACAGCTGTTTTCTGCGTGGAACTTAAGCAGCAAATTCTAAAGTATATTAACTCAAATTGCTACCCCTTTACAGTACATGCATCACCTATACAGAGATTCTATAATAGGACAAATATGTATTGATTTTCAGTTGAATGGGCTTCTTTGCTTGCTACAGAAACGGTAGTGCTTTTCCCTCCCACCGCCTACCTTCTAAAGCTTATGCTTTTCAAACTACATATCGTCCAAGCAAAATCAAGAGATATTAATTAAATGCAAATCAGAGATTTGAAAGTAAATCTGAAAATTACTAAATTACAACAAAAACAACTTACAGCAAAACTCCTAGTAAGTATCTATTGCCTATCATTTTCTATACTGCACTAAAAACATCCTGAAGTGAAGTGGAAGGCCAGAGGACCTCAGTGACAGAAAACAAAACTTTTAAAGGATAAGAAAAAATGTCATATCATAATGAAGTGTATATTTTAAATTAATTACCTCAACTTCTGGCCTTATCTCAGGATCTGAAGTTACTAAATTTCATTGTGAGAAGTAGCTCATGGCAAAGGATAATACTCAAATATGATTTTTGAGCTATTTTACTAGACATTGAACTGTCCTGAACAAATGGGGAGCACAGATACTCAGTGAGAAATATTACCTTGGAAATGCTTCTTTTCCTTTTAGACTGAAACCTTTTTTTTTGAGAAACATTAACAGAGAGAAATCTGTTCCCAGTAATTTTTCAGCCAAGTAGATTATCTTACCATCAGATTTTTGTAAAAAATTGGCCTAACAAAATTAGACAGTACACATTAATTACTGCAGAATCAGGACTTAAGTCAATTTACAAGATCTCATAACTTGTTTACGCTCCACGTTGTATTTTCTCACTTTGTAATTCAATGCTCCTTTTTAGCAAGTAGAAATCGTTTCCAAAATCAGAAATTTTTACTAAGGGTCTCAAAATTCTGAAAGAATTCTAACTTGAGTATCAGAGAAGTGAGGGAAAACAAGTCTGGAGCTTTTATTAAAGGAGAAATGGGAATATTAAAGAAGAAAGTGCTATAAAGCTAGAGAGACTAAGAGCTGAAGGCAAATAAACTCATCTTAATTCATCATTTATTACAAAAATCATTGGTGGGGCAACTACCAATCAGATGTGACAGGTGGGGCAACCACCAATCAGATGTGACAGGTGGTAAGATGCTGTCCATTTCTTAGACATTTTATGCCAGTTTGGTCTGATTTTAATGTAGATTGAATGTGAGCAAAATAATTCCAATACGGATAGGTCTCAACATGGAATCTCACCAGTTCCAATGTTAATTGGGTTTTATTTAGGAATCTCCAGTGAGACTTTGGAACAAATACCCAGCAGAACAATGCTGCTGGCAGACTAAGCTGGCTCTTAGCAAAAAGTAGAGGCTTAATTGAACAGACAGACCCAAGAAGAAACCCAAACAGAAAAACGGAAAATGTGGATATCCTTCTTGGCAGGCATAAGGACTGACACCCAGGGCCATCCCCAGAGCACAGAGCCCTTCCCAAAATCCTGCCAGAGGCCCTCACTGAGGAATGGCAGGCGTTTAACGCCAGCACAACTCACTGTTCACCTCTGTGCATCCACAGGTGGCCAAACCACCCTGGTCCCTGAGCAGAGAGGACGGAACAGCACAACGCCAGCAGATCCTGCTGCCATCAGCCAGAGCAGGACTCAGGGCTGGCCCTGCCCACCACGTCTGTGCTGGATGGACAGACAGTAGGACACTCAGCATGACAGCACTGACAGCCCTTCCCAGCACCCCTCCAGAGCCAAGTGCCAGCCTGGTTATCCACTCTCTGCCAGGAGTTATTTTCATTCTTATCCCATCTCTCCTCACTGCTCTCAGCCCTTGCTATTTTCTGATGGTTATTGCAATTGCCACTTTTTAAACCCCACAATTTAAAGCCGTTTTATTCCACAATAATCATAACTCTCTTTTATGCCATCATTTTTCCATCGGTTGAGCAGTTGAAGGGAAAAATTATCTAAAAATGAATTACTAAAGATCATTCTACACCAAGCTTTAATGGTTTAGTGCTGGAATGGAATTTTTTGCAGCTTCTGAATTATATGCAGCAAACTTCATTTGATCAAAGAAAAATATCATTCCTTATAATTGGTATAATGTACTCCATAAATTGTGCTATCAATTGCAAGATGCTTCAGAAACACCTTGACCAGTTAACAACTCACAGAGAAGGTGCCAGCACCAGTATTAACCCACCCCAGTAAACTCACACCTGTTTATTCCAAGGAGCACAGGCTCAGCACTGTGTTGAGATGGAGTGACAGGCTCTGCATATGCAGCTGCTGAGGGAGGGGTATTTGAGTGACTCTTCAAGGGCTGCTTTTTCTAGAAAACTCCAAGAAGTTTACAGAGAAGCTCCCCATTTCCATGTGTCAGCTTTGCACCCTGCTATTCCTGATACTGCTTCTGAAATCAGGGGTACACCAAAGAGCAGGGTGGGGGGTTATGAAAGAAGAACATAAAACCAAGAAAAAAAAAAAAAAAGAAAAAAGCTGTGGCTGGCCAGCTATAAGGAATGTCCACACTTAAGAAAACAGAAATACTGAAATAAGTGCAGAGTAATAGTCCTTTTCCCCCCATTTTTTAAGAGCAAAATATTGTTCAACTGACTTGGCTCACACTTCAGATTGCAAAGATTTTACCATTTTGAAAAGCTGTAAAGTCCACTTTTTCCCTATGTTTTGCTGGGGAACAGAGAGAAAATTGGTATGAGATAGTGAATGCAAACTTAAAAATACAGCAGAAACCTGCAAAAAAGAAGTGAGAAAAGAGCCATAAGTAAACTATTTTAAGGAGATGAGCCACAAAGCCCTATCAGATAAATTAACACCCATGAAAAAAGATTACACTTTTATCTTGCCTAGTCCTTCATTACTGAATAAGTAATGAAAAAATAAACAAAAGAGAGATTTTGGAACCAGCACTAATAGTTAGCTTCCAGTCATCCCTTTTCTCTTCCCTGACCCCTTTTTCCTATTTAGAGTAGAATATGTGACAAAGAACTGGTAATTGGAACAATGAAGTTACCTAGAAACTACTTGAGAAATCAGAAAGTGTAAACATCACCCTGAGTGTAGTAACTAGGGAAAAGAATGCAAATTTTGAAGTGAGAACATGCCGTATAGCTCACTTTTCAAAGGACTGTTTACTAAATAAAAAATAATTCACACGTATCAGCAACTTGAGAGGCCAAAATTGCAATCAAAAAGAGA
The DNA here is from genome assembly GCA_910950805.1 of Acrocephalus scirpaceus scirpaceus. NCBI lineage: Eukaryota > Metazoa > Chordata > Aves > Passeriformes > Sylviidae > Acrocephalus > Acrocephalus scirpaceus. The sequence goes on from OU383781.1 coordinate 31,887,417, forward strand.
TTTTTCCATTTTATGAGATGCTCAGATAAAGAGTATAAGCATTTTAAAGACTAATATAAAGTCAGAAATTCATTTAGTAATACTTACATAAGAGGAATGCACACCTATGCCTTACAAATTGCATCACAGCATTTGTCTTTACTCGTTGAGTTGTCTTACAGATTTGTACTAAACAACTGGGTGTTTATTTCTGAAACATCACACAACAAATCCATGTTTCCTACTTTGAGATACATAACTGCTTTCCTTTGAAGCATATGTAATTCTTGTTTTTTACAAATTGCAAATTTTAGAGGACAGGTCTCTAAAAAATGAACTTAGGGAAATTAAGTAAATCCAACAATATTCAAACAAAAAAAATCCAACTCTACAGTTATCTCTGATTACATTTGAGAAACCATAATTACTATGGAGAATATGAGGGAATTACTGCTCACAGGCTCTTCCAATGCAAGAAGGAACAGGTAGGTACCCAATTAAGCTGCAGTTCAGGAGAAACAAAAGGAAATACATGTCCATGTCACCCCAGGTGGCTGGGTCTTTACCTCAGGACTGTGAACATTTTACAAAGCCACTTGTTAAAGTCACGCAAGAAAAACCCATCCAAGGATTCATAGGTATCAAACTGTTGCCTTTGGCTCAGAAAGTCACTGGGCTACAAATTATTAGAGGCTGGGGATTAAGAAAATACAAATGTTTAGAATGTTCCTATGAAGTCTCCCCTGTCAGGATGCAAGCGCCTATATGGTCAGCATCTATATTAAACACCCACAGGAATTATTTTGAGAATCACAACTCAACAAAGTGGAGAAAAAGACAGGGGAAAAGGTCATTTGTTGGAAAGTATGAGAAGTTCGGCAAATGAATGCCCATCAGGCTTTAATTAAATGTTATTAGGATATGTCACAGACACAACTAAGTTCAGAGGAAGATTACAGGGAGCAAATGTGCATCAGGACAGAAATGCTGGCTGAGACCACATAAGTTCAGAAAACACTAAAGAAATGGGATATGGCTTCTTTTTCTACCTCTTTCCCAAATCACTAGCCAGAAGAAGAGACTAGGATGAGGGATCAGCAGTCAGTAAGGAGAAAAAATAAGCAAGAGAATGTTTGTGACGCACTGAGCTCTTTATAAATAACGAGCATTTACACTTCAATAATTCTGCTCTTCTGCATTGGAGAGAAAATTGATTATGTGTCATTAGAATGAGAGATTACAGCATCTGCTGGCAAATTTACAGCAATATCAGATTACTGAAACCTCAAAATATTTCTCATCTAAATAAGGAGACTTTAAAAAGTCTAATTGAGTCCACACTGTGGCCTGAGGAGTCCTTTCCATCTCATTGCATGCTCTGTACAGCATTTAAGGCTCAATGGTTTAACACAAAAAAGTTTCTGTACAAACTGAGAGTTCAAAAGTCTGACCCACACACCTGCAGGTTCCAAGGAACTTCTTCAGCTCTTTGAATGACCACACACCTGCCCATGAATGACACAACTGCCCTGCACTGCTGCTGGGACACAACACAAAATCAAGCCAGCCCACCAGATTAATCTTTTAATTTAAAAAAGTATCCACTATTTACATTACTTGTTTCTTAGGTATCATAGGGAGTGAGTAAAACATATATATATTTAAATTAAATTATTTTATAGAGCTTAGAGGAAGATCAATAGACTTTGGAGTTGGAATAAAAGGAGAAAATTTCTTGCCTTATTTTGTGCTCTAGCTCTACTCAAGAGTGTGATGTTACCTCTTTCCATAGAGATAATGCTGTCTGGAAATTATGGAAATTGAGCCTATGGTCCCTGTCTCACATGTACTGCTGCTAATTAAGTTCTTTGTGGCTTATCATTTGACTTAAAATACAGAAGGGGAGAAATTGCCTTTTTTTACTCCCTTTTTGAGGGAAGAGTGATATTGAAAAAAGCTTTTATGTGGTTATTTTCTGTTTGCAATTGAGAGACAGGACTCCACTTAGGTGCAAGCTAGAAGTCATTTATTGTGAAGTTGTGTGAAGTCATCTATTGTTTCCAAAGCTTGGTTTATATACTCTTACAGCTCTAAAATTTTCTGCTGCCAAGCAATAATCACATTATTAATGTTTCTCAGCAATATTGCCTAACCACAATCTCGCAGGTGCAGTCTTACATGACTTCCCTAAAACAAAGTACCACATTTCTTTTCGCTTCCTCTTACATTTCTATTTGCTGTTCCCAATGTTCCTGGCCTACCAAGGCCAAGATGTCCACACTGTCCATCAACTCTGCAGTACTCCCTGCTCCACTGCCCACCTGCCTCCCCACAATCTTCCAGAAAATCCAATTTCAGATCTCTAAACTGTTCTTACAAGGGCCATTCAACATAAAAGGCTTCTCATTTAAAAGCCCATACCGTAAGAGCATTCTGCACATAATCCCAGAGAGTAAATGTAGTTGTTCCCTGCCACTCTCCTACAAGTCTTTACTGCACTGTGAGCCTCAGCATGGGATTAGCAGAAGTTAAATAGGATTTCCTCCAGAGAATTTTGATCCTTGAATTGCAAAGGTTAGTATAGGGATTGGGTCATAAAAAATTGGACAAGAATGGAATGAAACCTTAATGGACTAGATCAACCTCAATAAACTGTCTTGGGAAAAAGTTACATCAAATATCACTGAGAATTGTGAGCCAACTCCCTCTGCTTTCTGCTCCCAAGGATCAGAGGAGACATGCTACTGGCTCAGACATTTTTCTCAAAGCAGAAAATTTGCTATATTGTATTTAATGAAGAGATTTGCAATTCTGGCCCTCAACATTCACAAATGAGAGGCCCTCCCCCCAAATAATTCACAAAACCCAATTTTTCCTCAACATTAGGTATCAGAGAGTCTAGTAGTCCCTCCTCTCCATCCATTTGGCTCACAAAAGAAAAAAAATCACCTACAACTGGATAGTTTAGCCCAGGAAAGATTATTTTCCGCCAGCTGGAGCCATTCATTGATAACTTTGGTCAACACCCACAAGTTGTTTGGTAAATTAGAAAGCTCCTTTTGCAGCAAGCTTGGTGTATGCCTGAGTAAACTGGCCCCATTCCAGTGAGGAGACCCTGGAAAAATCCTTTTTGGCACTGCAGGGAGAGGTATGAGGTTGGCATCGCTGCCGTGTTCAGAGCAGACTGAGAAAAGGTGAAATAAGGTAGAGACAGCCCATGTGGACAGGAACAGGTCAACTGCAGGTCTGGGAGCAACTAGATAAATTTTGACCCTGTAGCATGAAGGAATACAATGAAGAATACTATAAAGACCAATAAAATTATGGTAGTTGACAAAAAGGGAACAGGAAATCATTATTTGCTATTTCTCAAGATATGATATCTATAAGGCACCCACTGTAACCACTAGCAGCAAGAATAAAATCAACTACTTTTTCACACCACACAATTAAAATCATAAAATCTTTGTCACAGCATGGTGAGGGGAAAGCAGAAATACAACTGGATTCACAAGGAATTGGACACTGGAGTTCTTATAATCACAGTTATAAATCATGAGAGTCACTGTACTGGGCAAGCAGCACGTGGGCACAGCTTTCCCTCTTCAGCTGGCCCTAAACCTCCTCTGGGCACCCAGAGACACTGATGAGGGGACCTCCAGGGTGTCCCCTCATCCATAAATTCAAAAAAGGGCTGAATATAAGGTTCAGAAGAACAGTAGTGCTGCTTCAAGCAGTATTTTGTACTTCTTAATGGTCACAATCTATGAAATGGCTGTATTCCTCCTTTCCTGAAATGTGTGCAGAAATTCCAAGTTACGATGTACTCATGCTATTTTTGTCATGCATTTTCTTAGTAAGGGACTTAGACAAGAGATTTAGTCAAGCTAATGTGTTATTTCCACATCAAGTTGAACTTAGCAGATACCAAAATCCTGACAGTATTAGACGTAGGGAAATTGCATCCCTTTCCCAGATTTCTTGGTAGCACACATCCTGCTAAAATTTGTGAATTTACCTAACAGCCGCCACTTCCTATTGGATACAACCTTCAGAATGGACCAGAATCCAGGGATGGAGAAATGACCTAAATGTAGGGTCTGAAACCAGGGCAAATAATGCACAAGGCACCTCACAAATCCTCAGATATTCCGTAGCAGAGAAATGAGAATAAAGAGCAATGTTTCAATTCTTCCAGAAATCATGTGCTTGGTTTTTTAATTTTTTTTAGAATGCTGTCTATTAAAAATACATTAAGATTAAATAATCCAAAATATATACATTTTTAAAGGAATACTTCAGTACAGATCATTATTTCAATTTCTGAATAATTCATTTGAGAATTTTTTCTAATTAATACAACATTCATTTTTAATTGCCAAAAGATTAGATGGATTCATCCCTCTTTTGCTGTGTAAGTTTAAATGAACAGCTTTAAATGCCCTTTCTATTTATGGAAAGCTATTTAGTCCATCTATTTTTGAAGAAAAACATGGGTGTTTTTGTTTTTGCAGGAAAAGGAATAAATTAAATCTGTGATGAAGATACCAACAGAACTGGGCAATGGATCTGGTTTTTATTAAGGATAAATCTTATTCTCTTGCACCATGATTAACAGGTGCTCCCAAGCACCGAGCCCCACGTTCCCAAACATCAGCCTTCAGCAAATCACAGTCACTTGTTCTACTAAGTTCATTTACAGACAGCTGACTCAGAAAATAAACAAATCTGTTTAGAAAATAAACAAATAAAGTGGTGTTTTAACACATTTTGAAATTATAGAAAACCTCATCTTCTACTTCCAGGGATCCATTTCCAGGCTTGCTTCAGCTCAGTGAACAAACATAGGGCCTAAGTCATAATTTGCTATTTGTAAAAATTAGAAAAACATATATATTTATTAGGCATTAAATTAACTACATAGAAAGAATGAGAAAACATTAGGTTGTCTCTGATTTTTTTCCCTAATAGACAGTATTGCATTTAAATGAACACTATAATTCTTAGTCTTTAATTCAAACAGACCTAATTGTGCATGGATCACTTTGAATATGATAAAATGTAAGGCATACATCAATGGATTTAATATTTACTGCATTACTTAACTGCACTTTGAAGCAAAAAAAATATTATTTGATGGGTTGTTTTGCTTTATAAATAATAATATCCTAGTCGAAGCTCATGGGAGACTTTGCTAACAGTAAACTTTACTGGTTTATGTATTTTTTTAAAGATTATTTTAGTTCCTTGTTAATAAAAGAAACAATGGGGCTACAGACAGTTTAAATTGGCTATGGGAAATAAATACCAGTTCTATATGTACCTGCAGTTAGATTAAATGTCAGTGACCTACAGGGAAACAACACAAAACGTGTCCACTACTATTTAAAGCATCAGCATGAAACACTAGCCTACCAAAATGGAATAATTAAATACATCTGAAAGGCAGCAAGTTAACAGGTCACTAACTCCATCATTTGCATGGTGATGTGAAAAATAAAGAGTGCAGAAGTTGTTTATGATACCTCAGCAAGGTTCAACACAGAGTTAGATGCTATTTATATCCACCTAAGATTTCAAAATATTTTTTAATATGAAACTGGAAATATCCAGATTTTGTGCTAGCTCCACTTAATAAAAGTGTGAAATTTGCATTGTTCTATAACAGTGTATTTTAATCTTCCTTTATTCTCTGTCTTTGAGTCTGATTAAAGTGTACCTCCAAACAAGCAGAAGAATGGAGGGGAGGAGGTCACAGTCCTTACATGATGTTATTTTCTCTTTTTTAGCATTTTCTTCAACAAAAGATCCTGCCTATAACTGCCTAAAATAAACCTGTCTACTGAAAATTGCTCTAATTTGGTTTTCCAAGACCAAAAAAGACTAATAATTACACTTCCATTTTTTTTAGGGCACAGCTTTATTTGATTGACTAATAAAACTGCCTTGTGCAGGTTTTCAGCTCTTGTATTTCATAATCTAGTGGAGAATTCAGAACCCTTTTCACTGAAACTAATTATCAGCCCCACCTTGTCTCTCCAGCCTGGTGCAAGGACTGGGCAGAGCAGAGCAGCCCTCCTCAGCTCCCACACCACAGACCTGCCCCTGACAATCTTAAATACTCATGGCAAGGTGTCAATGCTTGCACAGTTAGAATGAGACATCATTCTGGCACCATTCTAAAGGAGATGTATTTCCAGGTACTATTTGGAATGAGCCACAGCCATCACTCCTGACTCGTGACACTGTGTACAAACCACATGGATCCCACACATCAGCTGAACCAGCTGGATTAAACCTCTGCCCCTCTGCAACATTCTGCACCAAGACACAAGTGTTACTGGTAATTACATCATTCCAGGCTATTCCGATGTTCTGCAGAGACAGGTTAGAACAAAGGTTCTGCCAAGCCTGCTGCTGACATGGGCAGATACAGGATACTCTCATATAGGAAGTGTAGGTAACACTTTGCCTGGATCTATCCCAGCACCTGGCAAGCTCTGCTTTGGGCAGGTTTTCATTCCTTTGACTTCAGGACTGATGTTTCTTGAAAGAAGATTCCTGGTTTCTTAGAAAATTCTGTCAAGGTATTCCACATCTCCAGACATATTCACAGAGCACAACTCAAACCTGCATTAGACAAATGCTACTCCATTTATCAAGTGAACAACCTTTGGCCACCTTCTTGACTACTGGATAGTCAAACCAAGTCTGCTTGGTTTGACTATCCAGTATTTCTGGATAGTCTTGATCTGCTTTCTCAGTCTGCTCTTATTAACCCAAAACCACCTGCAGTATCTTATATTACAGTAAACTTGCTCGCCAGTGTTTCACTCCCTCTCTTGCTCTGTTACAGTAATTCTTCCTTGGACAAACAAGTCATCTATCAATTTCTTTGTTCCTGCTCTTGTCTCCAGCTCCATGTTCAGCCTCCTCAGATACTGGCATTGCTGGATTTCCACTGTAAGAAGACTGGTGTGATTTGGAGACACACACAAGCGCTGGACAAAGCCTAACAGATGGTGCTAAAGGTCCAGCTTGGCTACCAGACACAAGCTTGTGGTCAGATACTGAGCACAAATACAGACTTGTTTCACTTTTCTAAGAGTATTTGCCAGATTTCTTGATCCAAAAATTGTTGTCCTCAATGTTCTTCTAGATTTCTTCCCTGGTAGGCAGGAAGAAGTGCTGTTTTTTCTCTTTCCCCTCCACCACCCCTATATGAAAGCAAAAAGCTCCTTTTCCATTCCACTAACACAAGGCAATAAATCCATTTGGCTGGTTCTCCTACTTAGTTCATGAAAGAGTCAAACTTAACATATCCAACTGCTAGTCTTAATGTCTTAGTCTTCAGTTAAGAAGCCTCTCCCAAGGAGCTCAGATTTTCAGCCATTGCCTCGTGTTGTCCCTCCCTGCCCCAAAGCTGAGGTCATCGGCTGCAGGCTCCACATATTTCTCTTCTAACCACACTCTTCTGTGCAGATATTACCAGTGCTGCAGAAGCCTTGTAAATGGCAGCAGTGGCCAAGATAAATAATAGATAGCAACAAAAAATATCCCAAAATATCCAGCTGATGGTCTGTTCCTTCCAGCCTGTTCCTGATGCCAGCATAACTCTCTTTGCCTGTACTTTTTGCAAGTTCTAATATCTAGCTGTGTCGGGCATTTTGCTCACCCTTTGCACTCTGCACAGCTTTGTCAAGATGCTGGGATCTATATTCCATGTTTGCTGAAGATCTTTGGGTATCATCTGTGAACTCCTACTTCACTAACACCAACAAGCCTGAGGAAGACAGACAGCATTCAGGACTCCTTGTGAAAAGGAGGAAATCTGGATTTCTTGTAAAAATCTACATTTCTCCAGCTTCTTTCTGAACTGGTTATTTTCTTGTGTGACAAATTCCAACTACTTTGGAAAGGTGTAATCATTTTTTTTCCCAGTAACCAAAATTCTTGGTGCAGATCTCAGTCCTGCTGTAGGCTCCTTCCCAGCCTTTAGTTGGCTCACTCAGCTTAGTATCTGCAGCAAGCCTTACTCCGACAGACAGAACCCTTGATTTTGAATTTTCAAACCTAATCCTGTCTAAAAAGCTTTATTACTTGTTTTTAAATAATCTAGTGAGGATTCAAAAGCCCCACTGGAAGAGATATTACAGAAGACACATGATCTATGACCCACTGCATTCATAAATTATACCACCAACACAGGCCCAGCAATGATTTTGGATTCTCAGATCTCACTGAAGTGGGAGATGAAGCACACCTTTGTGTGGTTGTCACAACAGACACTGCACTCAAAATGCTTCAGTAAAAACATCAGAAGGCTTCAAGCATCAGCCCCTTGTTATCTAAAAGTCTCTTGTACCTTTTCTCTTTAACAATCCCAGGGGCAGCTCCACACAGCCCTGGCTCTTTCTCCACACTCTTCTCTCTCCCTTCTGCTGTTCCAGCTCGCTCCTTCCTGTCCCTGTCACGGACACCTGACCCTGTTTGTCCTACGTACAGCATCTCACCCTTTCTGTCCCTTTCACGGCCACCTGACCCTGTTTGTCCCAGGTACAGCATCTCACCCTTTCTGTCCCCTGCACAACCTCCTATCCCTTCCTCCTCACAGCACAGCCAGCAGCCTCCAACTGAGCTCCCTCCCAGCTAACTCACTCTGTATCACACCCACAGCTGGGAGGGCGAGGCTGTTCCCACTCTTGGATAATTAACACAGCTGCAGTAGATTAGGGGTAAGATTGCCTTTAGTACTGGCTCTTTGTATCTCCCCACACCTTTGTGTCTAAGCTCCCCGTTGCAGCTTCTGAATGTAGGTAGGTGCTTTCTTTCCCCTGCTGCAAGGCACAGTCAGCACTTTAGCTGAGCACAGATTTAACAGGGAGACATGGAACAATATTCAGGCAAACCTGGTCTCAGTTTGGGCAATGCTCCTGACTAGGAAGTGAGTTCACCTGCCCAGAGGTGTCAATGTGACACCAGCTGTGGCAGTGCCCTGCTGCTCCAGTTCCTGGGCAGGCACATCCCCAAGGGAAAATGGAGAATTAAAGCCACTTGTTCAGCCTCCCATGAACATGCCTGAAGGGAAAGAGGATGAATTTCACATATGGCAAGTCTGATAAAATTATTATTGTGCCTTGGATCTACACCAGACCCTATTCTTCAGGCATTTCTCCACTAACCAGTGCAGATTTAAGTTTAAACACCTACACACATTTTAATAAGGTTTATCCCAGGTCTAACTCTCTTTTTCCTCTACACTTAACTCTGACATTAATGAGAGCTACATGTGTGGGTACACACAGAACTGACTCCAGGCAGTTTTACAGCTTGATCTTTTTCTTTTTAATGCAATTAGAAAAGCATATTGAAATGCTTAATCTCTGTGTTTGGGGAGAAATGCTTAATGGTGCCTAATTAAGGCATAAAATTTACATTTAGAAAACTAGTATCCAGGCACTGCAATAATCAAAATATTTGCAGAAATCACAATAGAAAAAAAATTATAAATGGTTTCCTGGAAACTGTTCATGAATCTCTTTGGGTTTTTTGGTTGGGGGGGCTGGGGTGGGGGTTTGCTTGCTTGTTCTTTGAACCAGAGTTTTGGATACACTTCAGTTTATTAACCAAATAAAAAACTATCTGCACTGAGTGAACCACAAGAGTTATTTTTCTTTTCAGAAGAAGCAGGAAAGCCTGGAGGCTGTAACTTTAAGCTACTCACTTTTTTCCTTGTAAGAAACCATCTGCAAACGATGCACAATATTATCTCTGCCAAATAGCTTACTTCCTTTATCCCTTTTCTATTTGTGAGTGTTTTTACTTAGGGCCTTGCTCTGCTGTTACAAGTCTACAAAACTTTAAATCCTCACAACACAGTGAAGGGCACTCATGTAAGACAAGGTGTTACACACTTGTGTTCTACAGTATTTAGAATTGTTTGCCTTAGTGTTACAGAGATGATTTGGCACACAACCTGCAGTCAGAGTTGTTACAAAGAGCCTTTAACACTGACAGGAAAAATTAAGTTTTAGGACTAAAAGAATCAGAGAAGGGAAACAAAGGGGAAGAGTAAAGCCTCCTTAGAAGCAAGAAGAAAAAAGAATAAAATATTTAATTTGCCAAACTTGATGATGTGATGGTAAACACTACTTCCTGCTGCATGTCTGTTTGACTGAGTATTCATTTTGTTCTTTTGGAGAGACTTTAGTTTATTCAATCTATTTTGCAGCTTGACAGCCAAATCTTTCTCTGAAGATGGCCCAGAAGCTCAGCTTTTTAAATAGGATGCTGTGCAATTTTAGTGGCTCCTAACCAATTCCAACACTGGAATTGAAAGAGAAGGCGGAGATCTAGGTAGGAAAGAAAAATTATACTATACTCACATTCCTAAATCCTAAGTTATAAACTCAATCTAAATATAGAGTTATAGAGTCTGATGTTAAAAATTTTCATAATTTCCTTATCAACTTGCTTTACAATTTAATATCACTTTTCCTCCAAAACTTGCACCTCTTCAAATACAGTTTTTATGCCATTGTTGTTTTATTCAACACTAGGAAACAACATCCTAAAGTCCAATATTTCATACACATACACAATCTCACTGTGAGTTCATCATCATCAAAGATGATCTTTGCAAAATGCAGCAGGCAGCCTTTTTTTTTTCATTCCCAGAAAAAGTATGTGGCATTTGGATGTATTTTGGCTCACTGCCTGATGTCAGAGTAAGTTCTGTGGTTCACAGTTATGTTTCTGACAGTTATGAATTTTGGTGTGGAACTCAGTGAAACGATAGATGAAGATTCCTACAAGGTTATGTCTTCATGATGGACTTTTACAGTGTTGTCAGTTAGGAAATCCAGTGAATTTATGATGAGATATTGGAAAATCAGAGTGATTTCTAATGATATTCAAAGTGCCTGATTTGGGTTTCAAAGATGTTTGAGCACTTGCCACTCACTCCTCACCTCAGCAAATCAAAGGAAGTGTCTCCAGGAATAACTCTAAACCATCCAAACATTGCTTTGGTACTGCGATAGCACTGAATATCTTTTTGGAATCATCACAGAATCCTTAAGGTTGGAAAGACCTTCCAGGTCATCAAGTCCAACCATCAACCAGCATCACCGTGTTCACCATCTAACCATGTCCCTAAGTGCTACATCCACACATTTTCTGGCACCATTCCAGGCATGGTGGCTCCACCACTGCCCTGGGCAGCCCATGCAAAAGCTTTACAACCCTCATCACAAGAAAAAAAAATCCCTAATATTCGACCTGAGCCTCCCCTGGCACAGCCTGAGGCCCTTTCCCCTTGGCCTGTCCCTGTGTCCCTGGCAGCAGAGCCCGACTCCCCCCCGGCTGTCCCCTCCTGGCAGGGACTTGTGCAGAGCCACAAGGTCCCCCCTGAGCCTCCTTTGCTCCAGGCTGAGCCCCTTTCCCAGCTCCCTCAGCTGCTGTTCATAAGGCTTGTGCTCCAGACCTTTTTTTACAGAGCCTTGGCTGTTAGAAAAAAACCAACAAAATCAAAAGCCAAGAAAATAAAATTTAAGAAACCCCAAACCCACAGATGCACAAAACCAACTCCAAAATATTCTCTGCATTTTTCTGTATGCTTAGCAATTGTTCAGTAGCTAAGTTTTGACACTTATTAGTCACTAAGCACAGACAGCTATTAGTTATTAAGAAGACGTGGTCACTGCAATTTTCAAAGAATTTGGTTCTGGTGCTGTCCAGAGCCTGCAGCAGCTGGTGGTGAGATCTGCTGCTTGCAGATGCTGCTGAGCTGCAGCAATTGCAGCCCTCGCCCTGCCATGCACACCAAGAACCCTAGCATATCTCTCCTAGCAGACACCACGGGCAGGGAGCCCACAGGCACAGGAAACACTCAGCATCCATTGCAGCACCCCAAGGCAGGACTCAAAAGAAGTTTCCACCATGGCCTATCCCTGTCACATAAATCCCAGAGCTCCCACGAGGTCAGTAATCCTCACACCAGGCACTGTAGGCTGCCAGCTGGCATGTGCAGCTGACCTAGACTAGACTACTGTAGCCACTTGAAAAAAGTACAAGGTTTAAGAGTAATAAAAAATTAAAATAAGAATAAACTTTAAAACCCCACTAGAACATACCCCACCAAATAGACAAAACTTCTCTACTGTCATGAAAAAAAAATCAAACCATCTTGCAAGTTCAGAGGTACAGCAGAAATCTGAAGTTGGCTTTCTGCACCAAACCACTGCAGGATTATCCAATGCACCATCCAGAACAGCAAAACACAAAGTGATCTATACTTCCCAAGTTATTTTACAGCTCATCCTCCATTTTTTTTAAATGGCAGATCAAACCAAAAATCTACTATATTCTGTGAAGAATCACATTTTGAGCAATTTAAACATTGAAATCCATTTAAAAATTAATTCCATTAGAGGTATGAAATTAAGACTTAAATAAAACAGTACTTTATCATAAAATACCGCAGCATTTTTATCAAATGTTTGCAGAAAGAAGATGTTGAAATGCCTTTCCACACTACTTTAAACCTTATTTCTGACAGCAGCAGCGTAGGGCACAATGAGAGCTGTTACCAGTTCTGTGGTTGTCTTCATAGCAATTGTTCACCAAAGCCTGTGTTTTACTTCAGGCAGAATTGTGTTCAGCAGCTCTGAAAACTGGATGGAAATGAGCTTGGACCTGGGTCACCTTTCTCTCAGTACCCTGCACCCATTCCATACTGATAGCTACTCACAAAGGGAAATCCTCTTTAGGATCATTTTAAGAACAAACCCAACCCTGCCCAGCTGCACATGAACCCCAGGAGGGGAAGGAGGGATTGACCTGGAAGCTCCTGAGTGCCCTCAGTGGGCCCGGAGCCATTCCCACATTCCCGAGCCGTGGAGCAGGGCGGTGCCCGATGTGCCCTATGGGTGCCCCGTGAGTGCCCCATGGGCGCCCCATGAGTGCCCCATGGGTGCCCCATGGGTGCCAGGCTATGGGGCCCCGCTGGGCCAGGGCAGGGCTCCCCAACTGCCTTGAATGTGGAACTGGAGCCCGGCAACTGCCAGAACGGCCAATGGATCCCCGGCAGGTGAGTGGGGAAGGGGCAGCTCTCCCTGTGCCAGGCCCAGAGGGGGCCTGGGCTGTCCCGTGTGGAATGGATCCCTTTGGGAACAACAGGGCATTCCCAGGGGCCTGTTCTGGAGCTTAGGGCAGCTTTGGTGCTGGCCGTGGGGCCAGGCCTGGCAGGGGATGGGGGGCTCCTGGCCATCCCAAGGCACACCCACCTCTCCTCCTGTCACTGCCAGGCTGGAGGCTGTGGGCACTAAAGAGGGAGCAGCTCTCATTTCATCACCACACTGGCTGGAGTAGGTGTTGAGGGGAACACCTACTATGGCAATGGAACCCCCAGAACTCTGTTTGCCCCAACAGTCGCCTTGGCGACAGAACGCCCCAGGTGGTGGTGGTCCCAAGCAACCCCCAGGCTGCCCAAGCACCATGGCAGGTACAGCAGCAGGGTCCTGCTCCTCCCAGAGCTCCTGCCCTCCAGGTACACCCAGCTGACTCTGCCTGCCAGGATCTCACCCCATCACCCCTCTCTGCTTCCCCCAACAGAGAGGTTTCCTCTCCAGGTGACAGTGGTGAAGGTGCCTGGCGTGAGCTTCCCTGCCCTGGGTGCTGCCTGGGAGCTGCCTTCTGTCCCCAGGCTGCCACTGTCCTCTGGGCCTGTCCAGCTCCACACTGGCTCCCACCAGCTGGTCCCAGTCACCACCAGGCAGGGGGTCCCAGGGACCCTGGGGCAGGTGGTGCATCTTCCCTCTGTGGTGCATCTTCCCCAGCTGATGCAGCTGCCCCTCGGGGCTGCTCTCTGTCCCCCTGCCTATGGCTGGGTGCAGCAGGTGGTGATGGGGACACTGCTGCCCCATCAGCCCAGAGCTGTGGTCCAGGAAGAGGCCCTTTACCCCATAGGCTCTAGTGTGTTCCACATCCATCAACCTGCCCTGGCTCTACCAGCTGGCACAACTGCGATGGAGCCCGAAGGTAAGTTTTGGGGGGTGGCAAAGCCCATGCACTAGCAGACAAGCTGAGGAAGGCTTCAATCTCTTGGGGTTCCATTTTCAGAAGTGGTGACCACGGATCTGCCTGAAGAGGAACTAGCTGCCACCACAGAGGCTATTCCTGAGCAGGCAGGGGACAGCATCGACACCCATCTGTTTGCCTGGCCTGACACCACAGTGAGTGAGGACACTGCCCTTGACAGCCCCAGCAGCTCCACCTTGGATGCTCTCCTGGAAGAACTCTCTGAGTACCTGGAGGACAGTGGCTGCCTTGAAAAGCAAGAGGAGTTGGCACAGCAAGGGGGCAATGAAGACACAATCTTGGCTGCCAACGTCCCCAGCTTGATGGCTGAGGACCTCGATGAGTTCCTTGAATTCTGTGAATGCCTGCTGGAAGACGACCATCCCACAAATCCGGTGGTGGAGGCACAGCAAAGGAACAGCCAGGATGCCATCCCTGCCATCCCCAACCTGACCCCCTCGGCCCGCCTACCCACTGCCTCCCGGCCTCACTCACCCCCCATGGCCCAGATGGAGGAGGAGGCACTGCAGATGCAGCCGCCAGGCATCATCACGATCCGTGTGCACCCCAAAAAGCAGGAGCTGCCAGCAGCCAGGCCCAGGGCTCTGCGTCAGCCAGCACCCTCACGAGCTAAGAGACCTTCCCCCAGGACCTTGGCCCAGCCAGCAAGAAAAAGACGACGGCGGTGATGCAGCACCCAGGCCAGAAGACACCCCGAGCCAGTGGCCGACATCCAGGCCCTTGGCCACAGCTCTCTCCTACACTCCTCATTCCCATTTAGTCATTAAAGCCTTGTTTTGCAGCTCCTCTCTCTGCCGGGGGTCATATTCACACTGGGATGGGGTGAGGCCTAAGGACAGCCTCTGCCCACCCCATGTGGGGCCAGGCTGGGCTGGGGATGGTGACCAAGAGGATGGCTATGGGGACATTACTCCAGACACTGGGCACCTGTGGGGGAAACAATACTGGTCAGAGCCCTCAGAGCACCAAGCAGCAGGACAGGCACCACGGAGTCACCGGGAGCAGGGAGTGCAATGCTGGGCATGTGCTGAGCTTCCCACTTGGTTTGGCTGCCAGAGGGCAGGGAAAGAGGGACCTGCCCCAAGCAGGGAAGCCTGTCCTTGGCAGGGAGTGGATGAGATAGAACACTGTGGGATGGTTCTGTTGGGGATGTTGAAATGCCCTGAGTGCTGCCATAGGGATTTCTCATTTGCCACAGGGCAATTTCTCATCTCTAAAGGGACCACCCCTCTCTGCAGGTCATCCTGGCTGGCTCTGCCACCCTGTCACTGGCCTCCCTCAGCCAGCTCCCCACATTTTCTATATTGGGCAGGATTTTCTGTGGTACAGAATATCCCTCCAGCCAGTTCAGGTCAGCTGTCCCAACCATGCTCCCTCTCCCAGCCTCTTTAGGACATAGCTCCTTTTGACAGGGTCTCTGTAAGGGGAATTCAAGGCCAGGTTGGATGGACCTTGGAGCAGCCTAGTTGAAGGTGTCCCTGCCATGGCAGAAGGGTTGGAATGAGATAAACTTTAAGGTCCCTTCCATCCCAAACCATTCTGAGTTCTTTGGTAGTCACGGTGAGAGAGGGAACAGCTTGTGACAGTTTCAGAAACTAAATCTTCCACTGGCCTGTATTCTGTCACCCCATTTTGCAAAAACCAAGAAATCTAAATTAAAGGGAGATACCAGGCAGACAAGAATCATTTGCTGCAGCCAAAGGAAGCTGAATCTAACAACCCATCTGGCTTAAAAGAACTGTTTCAAAAAGTTGACTATCTGCTATACCTTAGAGGCAGGTAGAAAGAGTATAGACAAGAGCAAACCATGTTCCTAGCACTGGAAAAATCCAGATTTTGTTTAGACTTGTTACTGAGGTGTATATTGATTCTTTAAATTTAAGTGAATAAATAACATATCTTGCAATAGGAACACAAAATAATCATATTGCTACTGAGAAGAAAGAAAAACTACTGCTATTTTAGTTGGAAGGGGCCTGCAAGTGGTCATTTAGTCCAGCTTGACCCAGTCTGACCAATTCAAGTTAAGGTTCTTAAGGTATCACCCAAACGCCTCATGCATGCTGACAGAAAATAAGCATTTTTTTCAAGAAAGAGAAAATGCTCTTCTTGCATTGACCATTGTCTTCTTCCTCAGTTCCTTCTATTAAGACATTCTGAAACACAAGAAAAATTATCCCAAATCCCTCTCCTAAAGATGACATTTGTGCTTGCAGTGACTGGGAGGGAGCACATGTTAAAGTACGGGAAAAAAAGGTAGGAAGCTGTCTAAACTAAATGCCATAACAATCACTCTTCTCCTCAAAGGTGGGGACAATTAATTATCAACCAATTATCTTTTTAAGTCATCACATTTATAACAGAAATCAACTGCTGTCCTTCTTCTTCCCCAGCAGCACAGAAACTAATGCTGTCTATCAGGCATAAAAGAAAATGTGATCTGTGATAAAATATTATCACATAGCGCAGATGCCTCCAAAGGTTTCTATTAAACATCTGATTGCTCACTCTTACATAAAATCCTATAACAATGAAAACATTCATTTTCTATTGTTTTTGTCTAGTTTCATCCCCATAATTCTTACTGCCATTTTGGGGTAGGAAAGGCAGATTCAGTTCTCAAGTGCATTAATCTCAGCCCTAATAAAATTCAAGCCTGTCTTCATTAAAATTACATTAGAGTATAGGAGGTCAAGACATGGTGAGCTCCAATTGTTTCCTGAATGAACACTAATTTTCCAGTTATTGTTCAAAATAAATTATACAGAAGTATAATCAAAGGTAATTGAAGAACACTGCACAGTTTGAGCTCATTAAAATCCCCACAAATGCCAACAGGAAACATTCTGTTTGGTACTTTCAGGAAAACAGTGACTTCTTTTGCCTTGCAAAAGGCTATTAATCCACATGAAAATTCCTCAAAGTTAAATTAATAATACTCACAGCAGCTTCTATGGTCCATGGAGGTAGCACATGAATTAATCCCCCTCCTTAGAACATGGCGGTCTCAAACCTGTTGCCATGATCAGTTCTGCATTTCACATGGAACCTTGGTGACAGCCAGGTCACCAGGAGCTGTTCGGAGTGTTCAGAGCTGGGAGACATCACATGTGGGTCACACTAACACAGGGAGCCCCCAGAGCACCACTCACAACCCTCCCCACCAACACCTGCAAAACAAGGACTTCTGGTTCCATCAAAGTAGCTCATTGGCAAGGCAAACAAAATATCAGAGTGGCAATTTTCAACTGCAAACCTACCTAAACCCTCAGAAATTTCTTCCTTTTTTACCTTCTCTTCAAATACTCTGTATTATAGCAATAAATTACATTTGGCCTAAATTTGTTGCAGTTTAATCTCCTGTGATGTTGTCTGTGAGACTAAAACACACTTCTCTTCACCTAGACACCACTTACCTACCTGTTACACAGAAGTTGTGACCTCAGGAACAACAAGGAAGTCCTGCAAAATCAGCTTCCAGGAAATGGAATGCAGGTTTGGCATTCCATGCGTTTCACCACTGACTTTCTCACTATTTACAGGATGATGCCAGTGCTGCCAAAAGGAGCGCAGAGGACAGTCACAAAGCATCACCAGTAAGCACAGCAGAGCACCACAAACTGTCCAGACTTCCTTTTGTAATGCAGATATGAGCCAGTGAGCCATGATCTGACCACCATGCATTGTTTAAGCGTTATTGCACCTCCTTAGATCTGGGCTTTTAGAGATGACTCATGTTTCCAAAGAGCTTTAAATGTCAACACTGACTTCCAGCAGGTCCACACGGCTCTGGAGTGTTGCACACGGAGCAGAATGATCCCAGTCAAAAGGAGCAGTCACAACCAAAGAAAAGCTCAGGATGCATCACAACCTGCCCGACTTCACCCAAGTTCCTACAGCTTTACCAGATCCTGGCCTGCTGCAGGTGCTCCCACTCAGTGACTATTCAAAATAAAATGAGGTTTCACAATACAGTGACCAGAGCTCACCTACGGTGAGACATCGCAATTGAAGGGTAATTCAACCTGATTTCTGAATCCTAGAACTGCCACTTTCTGAAACAGCGTACCAGAATAAAAAAGGAAAACTAAAGTATAAACTAGAAAGTATGTAGTATAAACTAAAGTATATACTAAAAGTATAAACAAATAAAAAGTAGTTTCCTTTACAAATACCGAAGTAAAGAAACCTTGTCTTGGAGCAGTCTCTCTGAAAGCTTGTTCTAGAAGAATCTTTTTCATAATAAATATGTCATATATAAAACATTGCTTTTGCTGAAAAGCCAATACTTCAAGCCTCTTACCCCCTGCAGGTACCTCCAGCAGTATAATTAATTCTTAATCATGGCTGTGGTATTCATAGATAATGACATCTAGTGTGCTTTTGCTGAGGTAAAAATAAATTATCTATTCTCTTTCTACATGAAGATCTGCTCTTCCAAATTATTAGGAATTTGAGTAACTACTCCAAACCCAAGTATAGATATTTGCAAAACTGGGCCTTCATTTGAATTGATTTCTCTTCATCCACAGGGAATTAAGCCAAGGAAGCAAGCCTGTATAGTCTGCTTTATGAAACACAAGAAATAAGTATGTAATTAAAAGGAACTCAGGTATTCCATACAGCACCAGTTGTCACTGTCAGTTCTGTTACTCAGTACAAACTATATTGATTAACTGCCTCTTACAAACACCTCCAAATTAACATCAAAATTAGCTCATTGCACTAACTTGCAGGAAAAAGGTGCTCTTTGCTTATCCTGCAGTTTAAGAACTACTGCAAAACACCCAAATATGAAAGATCCTTGGAAGCAAAGCGCTTCCTGACCAAATGGCTGCAGTGACACAGGACACAAACAGCTACAGTGACACAGGGTCAGTGCAAACCCAAAACTGCCTGGCAAGGGAAGGCTTTAGCCAGGTGCAGGATTTCCCTTCCTCTGCAGCCTCACAAGCCTCTCAAGAGGGTATTCCACCTGTCCCAGCCCTGGAGGAAGACTTCCTCTGTGGAGAACACCAATGTTATTCCACTGGCCACACCTCTCTGGAGAAATAACTCTGCTCATCTGGATAAACAAGGAGATCTGTCTGTCAGCCATGGCTTGAGGGTTTCTGTTTGTTGGTACTGAAACAGCACACCAGATTTCTTTATGAGAGGGCATAGATGACACAATTTCCAACTGATGAAGGCTGAAGGATACCAAGAAAAATTACTGACCACCACAGTAAAGAAAACTGATGCTCACTTAATGACCAAGTTCAGTTTGGAGCAGGCAGTGGGCAGGAAAAAGAGGAAAGAGAAATGAGATCTTTAATAGCTCACCAGGAGGTCACCAAGGAGAGATTGGCATACTACAGAAATATAAGTAGTCAGAAAAAAATACATGGAAAAAAACCCTCTTAGAAATGTTTTGCAGTGTAATTTGGTCTCACAGCAGTGAATTTAAAAGTGAGTGCTTGTTATATATAAGTGCATGATTTCTGAATTCAAGTAAAAGCCTTTTCTCTACAGTACCTCTTAAATCCTTTTCAGTTTCAGTAATTCTCTGCCATAGCTAGCAATATTTCTCTCAAGTCCTGATGAAACTCTGGCCTAACTGCATAAGGCCATACTGAATATTCTGCATTTCAGGCGTATTTTGACAGCAGACCAAAGTACTTTTCTAAGGCCATTTAAATTAAAATTACCATGGCTGGTATTTCTGAGGCTGAAATAGTACATGGATACATGAGGAAAATCTTCAGTTCCATGGCAATGAACTGTATATTGCATTAAAGCCTACAAACCAAGTCACAATTACTTTTTACAGGAAAATAATGCCAGCCAAGAGCAAAAACAATTAATTCAAGGAGCTCATTTTGTGATACTTAGGGCTCTTTTTCTTAAAAATTGGTTGGTTGGGGTTTTTAATTAATTTTTTTTAAATTTAAATTTAATTTTTTTTAATTCTCCTACATTATGAAATCAGAATAATTTATCCATAGCAGAAGAAAATAGACAGGTTAGCCTGATCAAAATGGGACTTGTAGAATTCTGTATTATCCAACAAGTGCCCAGACACACCTGAGCCTTTTTTAATGCCTTTGCCCCTTTATCCAAAATACAGATGAATGAACAACAGCTTCACACCAGTCATTGCATTTCATCTAGGTGCTACTACTAAAATGTAGTATTTTAAAAATTTTTTAAAAGTCAGCAAGCTCATGTCCTTGTAGCAAGCTTTATTACTAGAGGTTTATAGTTGTTTAAATTTTAGAAATTAGGATTCATTCTATAGCTAATAAACCAGTTTTGATTCAGCACAAAACAAGTTCATACTCTCATTCTTCAAAAGCATTTTGGCAACTCTGTTAATAAGAACATATATGTTAATTCCACTACTAATTCTTTATAAATAATGCTGTAATTTGTGCTTGGTTTGCCTTTGAAATATTCATGACATGGTTCGTGTACCATAAAATCTTTTCTAATTAGTAAGAGAGTAACTATCAGGCCTAATTTTCTTCCTGTGTTTGTTGTTTGTTTTGCTTAGGGGTTCACTTTTTTCATTGATTTTGTTTTTTAAATTGCTGTTGAAAATTAACATACTACCTCTCTTTCAATAGTTTGTCAGATCTTTGAGTTTTACAGTTTTCTTTTTCAACGGTACAAAAGCTAAACTATTTTATTGATTAGTGTTCATAGATTCATGTTTCTAGTCTCATCAATAAATCCATCTTTTGCAAGTCTTCAAGTATTTACACATTTTATTTCCCCCACTACTTTAAAGACCCCTTTGTTTTGTCAAGTCTTTATTTTATTGTAAACAGATGCATAAAAGATCTATATCTTAAATTACTGCATAGTATCTCAAATATTCTGCAAGAATATTCATTGTATCTCTCCTGAACTCTTATATTAACATCCTGTTTCCCTGAGCAGTGTGACAGTGTAAAATGACAGGACAAAGACCTTATCCTCTGTAAAGCTTCTGACTAGCATTAACCACAGAAAAGTTGATGTGGGACATAAAATATATAACATCAACCCTAAAAAAGCCCCATGAAATATAAAAAAGTTCATACTTTGTTGTAGAGAGATACTGCTAATAAAAAGCAGGAAAAACATTTGCAGTTGGTAGCAAAGATATTCCTTTCTCTTCTCAGCTGCCTTCCATTTTCTCATTGATCAGAGACACTGAGCCAGCAAAGGCAAAGAAAAATGTCATATTTAACACTGAAATACCATTCTGCCATTAAAGTTTGGGCACTACATTGGCTACAAAATCCTGTGAGTGTTTGTTTCAAGGACGCTGCTTGCTCAGTAGGGGATGAGTTTTCATGGAATGCCTTTACTTCCTTCTACATTTGCAGCACTGTGTGAAAACAGCCCTTTCTGTTGTAGGCAGCCTTCATCAGTTCTTGTTGTTCAGCAGCCTTTGCATATCTGCTGCCCAAGCAGCACACGCCAGCTCAGAATCACCTGCTTTTTCCAGATTAATAGGTGAGTGCAAGCTTATTTCCCACTTGTTCTTGGCTAGGAACTCTTTACCTTTGCTGGGAGTTTGAAGTGATGAAATAAGCAAAGTGCTTGGGCTTTTTTCCCCTTGTCACATCTCCACACAAGTTTGGTCCAAATTATGATGAGCTTGTGGTGACTAGGAAGGCTGATATTGTGAAGGCTGCAGCAAGCAGTGTGTGTGCTTTCCAGCAAATGTACTCCTCCAAAAGTCCTTGTCCCAAAACCATAGTGAATACCCCAAGACCAATCTTGGTAGTAGAGACAGGGAAACTGAAGAGACCATTGATCCTGGCACAGGACTCCTCACTGTCTCCCCCTGCTCCAGCATGAAGTTCCTCCAACAGGAAATGCTCCACCACTAGCTTCTCCAACATGAATCCTCCTCATAGACTGCAGTTCTTCACAAACTGCTGCAGTCCCTTCCATGAGGTCGCTTCCAATGGGCCCTTTCTGTGGGGTGTAATCCTTCAGGAACAGGCTGCTCCAGCATGTGTCACCCACGGGATCACATGTCCTGCCAGCAGATCTGCTCCAGCCTGGGCTCCTCTTTCCATGAGGCCACAACTCCTTCCAGGAGTCTGCTCCAGCATGAGCTTCTCACAGGGTCACAGTCTCCTTCAGGCACCCACCTGCTTGGGCAGGGGGTCCTCCATGCCTCTCGGCAGCCCAGACTGGAAGCAGAGGCACTGGGCACTGTCTGTTCAGAGCTGTGTTTTCTGCCATCCATCAGGCCAAACAACAAGAGGCAGTGGCTGTGCGCTGAGGACAGACAGCCTTTTCCATCCATCTTGGTTTGGACAGACAGATGTCTGATAAGGAAGGCAGGAGCCTCCCTTCAAATGGAGAATGTAAACCCCTCCCTCCAAATTATTATAATTTTGAAATTAAGGGGCTCATAGGCAAAGATATGGGAATAGGAATAACAGTTCTTTACTGGGAAAATTAAAATAAAAATGTAGTAGTACAAAAAAGCAAACAAACCAAAAAAGAAAACACTGACAGAGTCAGAACACAACCTGACACCCTGTTGGTCAGGCTGTTGGGAGCAGTCCAATCCAGTCCTCCTGCAGTGACAGATGTGGTTCTGTTGGAGCAATGATGCTGTAGGAGGGTGCAGTTTTCCTCTGAAGGTCCAGTGGTGGTGAGATGGGTCTGTCCTTCCTCTGGGAATGCAGTGCAAACAGGCTGTGCTGGTGTTCTGACTCTCAGGTTTTATCCAGGTGGGAATGCTGGGCTCCTCCCCCTGGGTGGAGCATCTCCCACAGGGATGATGTAATTGTATCAGCCCTGCAGTGAGCCTGGATGGCCCATGAACACCAGATATCCCCTGGGGGGAGGATGGGTGGTGGCAGAGATAAAGAACACGGCCCCATGTGGTTTTAACAGATGGCAATAGGATACTGCTCCTATAACTCAACCAATACTTCTGGTTACATCTTGCATTGCAACCCGAGACACCACTGTAACAGTGGCAAACTAAACCATAACAGGGCTCTCCCCTCAGCCCCTTCTCACTCTCACCCACCTCCCGTTACAGCAGCCAGATATGTTCCCAGCCCTTGTGGGCCCCTCAAATGCACATAAGGAGAACACGTCTGGGTTCCTCCTGCTGCCTTTTCCAGCCTCTGCTCCTGCTCTTTTTTATTCCATATCTCCTCAGAGGTGTAATCAAGTAGACCTTTCCATTTGAAAATCCCTCAGCTCTTCCCCAGAGACCTCCCTTCTAAATTTCAGCCTGATTCTTCCTGTCCTGCATAATCCCTCGCTTCCACAGGCACTGACTCCCATATCAGCTTCTTGTAGCCCCTAGACTGACCCCAACAAGATAAGTAAATAACAGAGAGGCTTATTCTGCAAATGCTTTCATCCTTCCTCCCACCTGTGACCCAGGGCACCACTGCAAGCTCTACAGAAACCCAGGAAGAAACAGGCAGGCACTTGAATCTTTAAATAAAACAACTTGTCTGGTTTAATTAAAACCTCCAAGATCAACACATATTCCCTGGACAGACTGAAGCAACATGGATGAGGTTCCTTTTAGCCCTATGAATATAAAAGCTCTAAAGAAATAGGATGCCTTTTGTCAAGTTAACTGTAAAAATTTGTTAATTCCAATGGGAAATAGGGTTGCTGAAGAACACTTTTCCCCACCCATTCCCACTGCTATACACTACACAGGCCTGTATTCCACTCAAGCAGACCTTAGAATACTACAGCCATGAATTTCTAAAGAATTACATAGGAGCATTTTGAGCAGATGGAAATTTGAGGGGTTAAGCAGGTAGAGTTAACTTGTGACCCCATTCGTGTCAATGAAAATTTCCCACTGCTTGCAATGAGAAACTGCTTCATGCACAGGATCTGTAACTTTGGATCTTCCTGTCTGCAGCATGTCTTACTGTTTACTACTCTGTTATTTTGCCTGTGCTGCAGTGAGAATTGATGCAGTTGGCACATTGGGAAGCAACAGCACGGGGAGAGGAGCTCACAGGAAAATAAACTCAGTCATTCCACCTCCTCAGAAGTATGAGAAAACTGCTGAAGGAAGAAATTGATTTGCCCAAGGTGGCCTTTCTTTCCTCCCTAGTACTTGGATTATGGTCACTTATACTCACACGAGATGTATCTGTATGTACAGCACCTGCTGTGATGTGTTTGTATTTCAAGCTGGGAGTCAAATATTCTACCTCCATATGTGCCATCCACATGACATGCTGATTTTCTGAGTCACAAATTAACTGTGGCAGAGAGAACTGGGTAGCCAGAAACTCCCTTGGACTCCCCCTGACCTTCTCAGCACAGCCTGTTCTTATGATTGAGAGAAAATAAGGTTTGCATCTCCTTGTGAATTCCACTAAAAAATAGTAGGTAACTGCATAAAAAGAAAGAACAAGACTGACTAAAATTGAACCCTTCTAACCAAATTAAGATTTGAACTAAAGCCACATCCAGTGAATTAGGTGTAATATGGACTGGAGTTTGCATTTGATCAAATCAACAGGCAATGAATAAAATGGAAATTGTAAGGGCCCTGGTGTTTGAAAATACCTGTTGCAGAAAATTATGGAGCTCATTCCTCTGAGGCAAAGGCCAGCTCCTTCAGGCTGTGACAGCTTTGAGGTCACTGCTCCTTTCTGCTGTTTAGATTTGGAGCAAGGAAGGCTTAAGGCTCCTCTGATGCAGGCACAGTTGGCTAATGTAGGGTGACACAGGATGATTTACAATAAAATTTTCTACCAGTCTATGCAAGTACTTTCCCTTCAGCTTCAGAAAAATCTTTAGATAAACAGAAATAGTGATTGTAGCATCCCAGAACGGTTTAGGCTGGAAAGGACCTTAAAGCCCATCCTGTCCCACCCCCTGCCACGTGCACAAACACCTTCTTCTATCCTAGGCTGCTCCAAGCCCTGTCCAACCCAGCCTTGGACACTTCCAGGGATCCAGAGGCAGCCACAGCTGCTCTGGGCACCCTGTGCCAGGGCCTGCCCATCCTCCCTGAGGAGCCTTTAAAAGGACAACAGAAGGTAATTTGGAAAGAAAGACGAGCTCTTAGTCTTGCACCACTCTCAGAATGTGCCAAAGGCAGAAGCCCAGCTCAGGGAACCAGGAGATATCACTGCAAATAAACATCTTTATCGTCATGAATCTCTTCAGCCCTCAGATAATCAGGTCTGTGTGCTTTGTACAAGGCGAAGCTACGTCCCTCTTGACATGAGAGAGGGAGTTTTGCTTTCCCAAGGGAACAATTAACTTTGCTCCTTCCTTAAACTGCCCTCTCTACATAGGAAATAGAAGGAGTTTATGAAGACCTGTTCCCGTAGGTTAGAAGCAGGCACAACTTCTGAGCCTGGGAAAGCATGAAAGGGAACTTCAGAGAGAGAGCATCAATATCCTTCCAGTGAAAAGCCAACAAAATGCTGGTCACTGAGCTCCTCATGTCCTGTCACTGGGCTTTGGACTTACTCAGTAATCTTGGAAGTCCTTCTTGCTGATGCTTTCACCTGCAGACATTCATAGAATATTGTCTGAATATTCTTGTATTCATTTTACTGGCAGAAATTTCTCTAACTCAATGAAAGAATCTAAGCTCTTGAGAATTCAGGTATTTATAGTTCTGTTAATGTAAAATTTCAATAAAGTTAAAACATTAAAGAAAACATTAAGAGTTTCACCAAGAAAACTGTAAGTTTAAGCAAAAACTGTGAGTCAAAACCAGTCTGAAGTATATTTAAAAGTCTGATACATATTTAAATATATATACAAGTCACATTCTGAAAAGTAATACATCATTTTCCTTCTAGCACCTCTATCTTTACATGCATTCTATTGAAATATCTTTTCTGTGATTTCATTTTTTTCAATCAATGAGGTCCTGAAGTACTTTTAACTAAGATCTACTTGTCTGCCAATCACAGGACTCCACAGGAATCACAGGATTCCTAGAAGTGGAGCATTAAGAGAAAGCTCCATATAGTCTAAGGCCTGTACTAAAATAATAAAAGTGAACAATAATGAAACTTCCCGTTTATTTAGCTATCTTCCATCTTCTTCACTTCCCCAGCACTGATTTCTCCAGGTTTACAGTTAAGGTTTTATTGGAATCCTTTTGAAACGTTGAGCTCTTATATTTTGAAGGAACGTTATCTAATATTGTTACAACTATTCAAATAAACAACTTCTGCCAGCAAGTATCCAGAATTTCAACGTACCTTCTAATTAGAAATCATGAAGACTTTAAATAATAAAATTAAAAGTTAAGCACAGGGCAGGGTTCTTGCTTACAAAATTTTACTATGAGAGTGATTCAGAGCAAAGAAATCACAGTACAGGACAATAGTACAGTGCAATATTAAGTAGTTAATTCTATTTAATATTAATATTTAGTAAACTTCATGATTAGACAAGAAAATTCTAGAATTCCAGTTATCAATGACCATAAAAACTGTTACATAACTGTTTATAACAGTAGTGTGGAAATTCTTTCTGGCAAGTTCTTACTATGGCAGATACCTTCTTGTACTAAATATTCATTGTACAGGGATATATTTTCTCTGACAATTTCCTTTCTCCCTCAAACGTGGCACAGGAAGTCTTTACTAAAAACCTACCTCTACAAGACACCTTTCCAGCCATTCTATACCACCTGATGTTTATCTGAAAATAAACTTCCAGTATCAGCCCCCTGCTCAGACAAACCTGTCCTTGCACAAGGCCTGTTCCCACTCCCTGGCTCTTGGATTTGCTGTGAGACCTCATATGCTCAATGGATGTGATTTCTGGAAGTGTTCCCATGTCACAGCTCTGCCCCATGGAGGGCTGCTGAAAACACCCATTTGTTCCCAGGGCAGCCTCACAGTTCCTGTGATAAACCACAGTGTGACTTTTCCATCACTTGCCTTCTTTTCATCTACAACAGAGATGAACATGAACAACAACAGTGCCAATGTTCCAGCGAGCTGCAAACTGTAGTTTGAAAACACCTGCCAAGTCCTCCACCACAGACCAGGAGAATATGGTGTCACCCTTCAGAACACCTGCTGCAAAGAGAGCCCTGATCATCAGTCCCCTTCTCCATTTCCTTCCTAAATACAGAGTCCTTCCAGGGCACACAGAGCATGAATTCCAGCCCCGTCCACAGTTGCCACTGGAGGTGGGAGAAGGTACTGTTGAAGTTTTGTATGCAGTCCTCACTCAGGGATCTGCAGGCACCATTCAGAGATGAACATTTCAGTACAATTCCCAGAGTGGAATTGACCTTTGCTGCATACTAAAATACAAACACAGGGACAACAACAGGACTGCTATCACAACATGTTCACTGCTGCCCAGTTTTTCAGCATGCAGTCCATTTTGGGAACTTGCCACTGGTTTGACAGCTCATGTCCTGTTTATCTTAATTTTCTAATTTTGCAATCTAATGACTGCTACCAAGAGCACAAGCACTTTCTGACTGTAATGACAAGACAGACACTGGGGAAACAGACTTACCACTGCTGGCAGGTACAGGGTGGGATGTCACCACACACTGTGCCACACAGGGTGAGTAGCACAGCCTGCTGAGAACACTGGAATGTCAGCAATGGGATACAGCTGGGAACACCAGCACCACAATTCTGCAACACTGAGTGAGTGTGGGAAGAAGGAGCAGAAGAAATTCATCATAGAGAAATGTTATATCATGCATAAATGCAATCTTAAATCAATGTATGCAATGGCAGGTTCTGAGCCAGCTGAGACACTGGGATTGGAATACATGATGCTTCATGAGAGCTTGGGCATGGTGCTCTGTAAAGGTCAGAAAAGGGAACTGAATGCTCCAAGTCATTAGGAAAGAGGCAGAACAGAACAGGGAAAACATCACAGTTCCTCACATCAATATGCAGTGCATCTGCACCATGAGTGCTGTTAGCAATTCCAAAGCACCTAGCTACAAAAACATACCATGGATTTGGAAAGAGCAAGGGGCAGGCAAGAAGTTTGATCAAAGGCATGGAATAGATTTTGTGTGAAGGATAACTGAACAGGCAAACTTTTCCATCTGGGGGAAAAGCTGACCAACAGGTTATTTGATAGCAATTTTAATATAACCAACATAAGTGTTCACTCTCTTCACAGTGAAGCTGCAAAGCTTTGCAGCACAGGATGCTGTGGCTGTCAAAAACTGACAGGGCTTCAAAATATATCCTGCAAATTAAAGGAAGAAAAACCCCTTGAGATCCATTGAGTAAAGAGACACACAATTTTGTTCTGAAGTACCTGAAGCACACATTTTCAGGAGATAATCCAGGATCTTAAAGAATCATCACTACATGACTTTCCTATTCTTCCACTCTGCTTTGCCTATGTTGAAAAGAGCATAAGAGGCTACACACCTTTGGCTTAAGCCAGGAGAGAGGTGTGAACATGCTAGTAATGATTTAAACACCTTTCAAAAGACAGTAAAAACCCATGCAGGTCTAGTGGGTTTGGCCTTCTACATCAATCTCTTCTTATTCTCTACATGTAGACCAAAGACCTCTGATCTCAGGGCCCAGCCCCTGGCAGCACGTGGAAGAATGACCCCCCATGCTGTGGGTCATCTTTCTCAGCTGGGCAGTCACTGACACTCAGAACCTATGTGATAATGTGGATTATTTTTGTTTTCACATGTTCTCCATCTCTTTTTTCAACTTCTAAGAGAGGTTTCTATACTGCAGGTCAGAAATTACTTGAGAGGATGGGAGAACTCCAGTCTGTGAGTCAGACAATCCCCTTCCCTTTCAAGTATCATATAAAGTTTTATCTTTTTTGTTAAAGGTTCCAAAGGACTCCAAGCTGCTGCTGCATTGTAAGATGACAGCATAACCCCCTTTCTGCTCACAGCCATCCAGTGTTTCACACAGCACTGGGATATCAGGGCACAGCACTCTCCCTCCCCTGTTCTGCTTCCCCCCAGGAACTTGTGTGGGCCTCCACTGCAGCTGCAGAGTGTGAGACACAAATGTTGTGCCTTTCAGTGTCATCAGCAGGACCTTCCATGCAATAAATAGAAGGAGAAAGAATTTATAGGCCTCTCTACCCTCCTGGAGGTACCCTGCACATACAAATACCTCTCTTTGAAATAAGAATGTGCTGGAATGTTGAATAACTGAAATAGAGATGACAACATGAAACCTGCAGCCACAGCTACACCCTGAGAGAGCTTCACATGCTTCACTTGTTGCTGTAGGTTTACAAGTAATTAAAGAGCTGGTTTAACATAAAAAGGAAGGAATGGGAGAAGATGCACTGAAAATTATATTCCTTGGGATGACAAAATTTCCTCTCAATCTGCTTAACAGCGCCATTTCTTACTACAAAACGGGGTGCAATAAATCTGTTTAATTTTTTTAAGTCTTTTCAGTGGTGAAACTTATTGAAACGTACACTCACCACCCTAGTGATACGAGACCAGGGTGCCACCTCACTTTTGCACCATAAGATGAGAAAAGAAAGATCAAAGAAAAGAATTTCACCCAAGGAGCCCAGCTTTTGAAGCCATCAAATGTGGAGAAAACAGGAAGAGAATTAAGAACTCTCCCAACCTGAGGTCAGGGGATAGAACTCAGGCTTTCCTGTGCTGAGACTGCAATATCCCTAATTTTTTCACAAAAGAATGAATTTGAATAGCCTCTTTTTTAACTGAAAAGGAAGTCTTCACTAAAGGAAGAGTCTCTTGTGCATTAAGGGTGCTAGCTCAGCCAAGAAGGGGCAGGCTAGGGAGAAATAATGTGAATAAATTAAATGAAAGGATGAGCATGGCAGTGCAGATGTGAGTGCCCAGACCAACCACTCTGTTGGAGGTGCTGCATCCTGCTCAGGAGGAGATGACTGGAGGGAAAGCACTGCCCAAAATCTTCAGAATATGCAGTTTGTCATCAGCCCTTCTCTTTGAATAAGAAGGTTATTCTTTCTCAATAGGTTTTAGGTAGAATTCGATGCCATGCATGTTGTGTATCAATCTTATGTGCCAGGTTTGTGGGATACCTTGACACCTGCACAGATTTAAAATACCTTCCTGACATCAGGATATTCTTTATGCACATAGTGGTGGCAACCAAGAACTAAAGTCTTGGACACAAGATAAATGTCTTAAATCAGAAGCAATTCTGCAGAGATGGAATAGAAACCATGGCACTGGTGTGGGATTAGCAGTAGGGATCCCCAGGTGGGAGTGGGATCACAGAACTCTCCATAGTTTGTGACAGAACTATAGGAATGCCTGTGGTCATTCCTGCAGTGCTGAAGCCCCTCCTTGACCCACAGCATGTTAAACAAACACTGCAAAAACCAAAGGACTGCCCAGGAGAAGGCCAGTGAGGGCTGATCCTGTGTATGCTTGAACATGCAATGCAGGTGAGAGAGCTCTGCTCAAACCAAGAGGGTGAACATGTGGAACAGCAGGGGCCCTCCTGCACCTATATAGGGACTGAACCACTACTTGAAAACTGGTTTGGGCTTTCTACAGAAGAATCCTGGGGCTCCAGGTAAGGCATTTTGTTGTTTTGTTTGGATTTTTTAAGCCTTGAAACAACAAAAATCTTCAGGAAAGAAAAGACAGACAAGCAAAAAAGAGTACACACATTACCACGTCTTCTGTGTAGGAGTCTGCAGGCACAAAAACTGCTTTCTGCACACATCAGAGCCAAACCCCACAGAGAGCAGTGCAGCTGTGTTGGGTCTGTGTGGGTAAGGATGAGCAGTAGAGTCCCTGCTAACACACTGAAAAGCTGCTGACAGCCTGTGTAGCTCTGCCTCTCACAGTGCTGAACTGAGGAGCCAACTGCGATAACACGTAACACCTGGAAATACACATCCTTCAAAAAATGCTTTTGCCTTACTGTGAGAGAAAGAAATGTTTTGGTTAATGGCTTAAACACTGTTATGGAGGACTTTTTGCCCATTATGGCAAAACTGTACAAAGAAGCTGTGATCAACCGTCCTGGTTTAGGGCAAATTTGGGAGGAAACCTCCAAAGGAGATCCTTCTAAAAAGCAGATTCACGCGGCCCCTCCCACTACTGGTTGAGGAAAGATTTCCTTGGAGAAAAGTGGAAAAAACTGTTTATTTAACCAGCAAAGTATTCACAAGCATAAAAAATGAGTAATATGAAACAATAAAACCTCTCACTGTTCTGAAGAGATGGCAAATTCAGAAAGTCCTTGCCATGGGGTGTAGCTCTGCTGTTATCAGTCCCTTATCAGTCCCTCCTGTGCTGGATTGCAGCGTCCGAGCCCCAGTGGGCCCCAGGTGTGAGCTCCCGGTGCTTTTCTGGGTTTTCAGTCCAGAGCAGGCTGATCAGTTCCAAGAAAAAGAAAAGCCACAGTCTGGGGAACTCCCCTGCCTCAGCTAGCTAAAAAACCAAAACTAACTAACAAGCAAAGGAGAGCTCTGTCCTGCTGTCTGTGGTGCAGACAGCACAGTCCATGAGGAGGGATGCGTGGGAGCAAGTGCAGCTCCTGAAAACAAACTCGGCGCTTCTTTCCCCCCCTTCGCTCTCAGAACCGATCTTAAAGGTGCAGAACTTAATATCCAGCATGAAGAGAACAGACTGTTGGGGATAAAAGCATCATAAAGTCACTCCAGGACATCACCAAAGCCCACCCCTCCCTGAATGTGCCTGGCTGGAACTTTGGACTTACAACACCCAAGAGAGTTTGAGATAAGATGAAGGTGACACTGTTGGTCAGCTAGATCAAGGGAGAAGGAAACAAAGCTGAGGGAGAATAATGTATCCACAAGAAAGCCACACCCAGCAGCAATCCTGAAAACCAGCTCTGGCTGAGTTCCATGGGGTGGGGGAAGGCCGTAAGCCACAGGCTCATCCACTGAGGCCAGGTTTGCACAGACTCCCCACAACCACCATGGGAGAAGTTTTGGGGCTGTGGTGTAACCTCTGCTCGGAGGCAGTGAACAATCATCCTCCCTCACATAAACTGGCTCAGGGTAAAATTCCCCAACTCCAGGAAAGGCACACACAAAGGACATTCACATGAAGGGCAGCAGAGGGGGTGTCATAAACCATCAGAGACCCCTGAAGTGCCCCCAGATTCATTGCTGAGGCCTTGCAGCAGAGCCCTGTCGTGACACGTAAAAGATTCATAAAAGAAAGGGCTCATAAAATCAGGCCTGCTCTGCTAAATTCCAAAGTTAGCTTGTTACTTCTAAGCAATTTGCAAGTTCCCATGCAAAAACAGTCTTTGTATGAAAACTTGTTAGCATATCAATCTGTTCCTGGGTTGAAAAAACAAATACACCTGCAATAACAAGGGATTTGTCCCATGAGAATCAGTAAATATGTAAACAATCCAGGAATAGAGAGATTTGATAGACAAGTAGAATACCTTTCACTAACCAATAGAGTAATTGGCAAGAAAGCTATTAATCAATTGAAGTTGTGCATGAGGTCTGTAAAAACTGTATAAAATGAGTTGTGACAGTAAAGAATTGGCTTTTCCCACATGAATTTTCATGGCGTCTCGGCTGACTTGTTGCAATAGAGCACTGCTCAGGATGCAAAATGATGCAACATATCCAGAGTCTGTTGCAAGGGACTGTGCCAAACTCCCCCCTGCCAGGGGAGCATTCCCACCTGGCCCAAACACGTATTAATCCATTGGACTCTGTGTTTTGGGGGGACCCTCACCACCCAGAAGATCTGATGGAGAGGATCAACAGGACACCATTGGGATCCACAGACTGCTGATACTTTCTAATCTGTCTTAATCTGTCTCTGTCACTTACCTTTCTGTCCCCTCCAGCTCTTTTCCTACTTCCCTCTCTCTCTCTCATTTACTGTTAAATAAAACCATATTATTGACTTTGGCATATGGTCTTGTTTGCACCTTAATTCAGGCAGAGGCATCTCTAAAAATTTGTATAACTGGATCATAACAGATACTTGAAATATCTTTTTCCATGAGATTTCAATATTTTGGTCCTTTCTCCAAGTCATTATAAGTCACTGCAATGAAAAAGTACCCCATACAAGAGCTTTGGGATGTTTTTTATGAAAAATCTAGAATAAAAACCAAAACAAGACCATGTTTAATGGAATTAATAATCAGCTCTATTCTTACACTCTATTATTCGCTCTGGCAATACTCCAGCTTTTCTCATACACCAGCTATAAAAGGCCTGAAAAAAACTGCCACCAAGGGTTAACTTTATAGCAAGCCTGATGTTTCCAGTGCTGTGGCAGCTGCTGTTTTGTGATGCCAGTGATAACTGTCATGGCTCCAGTCAACCCTTCTCCCAGCATTGTAAGAGATGAGGGCTTGCACAGGCTTGCTTCTAGCCTATTTTTATCCAAAGCCATGGCTTGGACAAGCATAACACAACAGAGCATTGGTGAAATACACAAATCTAAATCTGTAGAAGACACAGGGTGTGTCAAGGAGAGAGAGGGTGAAATGTGTTTCTATATCTATAGATCTCTTAGTTTTTCTTAAGGTGAACTACTGCTTGGAGAAAATCTGAAATGTAACTGCTTACAACATGGAGAATAAAACTCTACATCTTTTTCCTTGATGTAAAGAAAATTGATAAATAAGTGAACATACAGAAAGCTAACTAAATGCAAGTCGGTTTAATACAGGATTGCATTCCTGGTCTTCAACGCACAAAACCCAAGGAAAGATGACTGGAGCTGTCACAGTGGAGACACTGAGATATTCATAATGCCCTGGAAAACACTGATATCACATATCCACTGCATGTGACTCAGTTTTTCTTCCTTCCTAGACACTAAGGAGAAAGAAAGGGTTAATCTTTATGTTTATTTGCCTCTCTTTTTGGACAGTACATCAAAGGCCACCAGGTGCTGAAGGTTCTCTCTGCATGTGAGATAGACAACAGGGCACTCAGCAGATCAAACATCTTCTGCCAGACATTGCTGCTCCCAAGGAGGCCTTGCAGACCAAGCTGCACAGCCTCATCTTCTGAAGAACACAGGAGAAATCAGACACATATTCTAATGACTTGCTGGGAAAGGCAGAGCCTAACAGAGGCCCTGTATTTAAAACCAAAATGTGTTTAGTGGGTAAGCTCTCTGATTGAGAAGGACTTTGCTGAAATCATATCCTGGCTGAAATATCTCCCTTCTGCAATCCAGATGATTTATAAATGCCAAATTGTTTTACAATTTCCAAGCTGTTATTCCCTGGTAATTGACTGACTTTTCCTTTAAGAGGTTAACTTCTCATTTTGGAATTGATCTGGTGTCTATGATGGGGTCACTGAGTCAAGGAGAGGCACCAAATCTGGTTTCCCATCACAAGAATTCTCACCTGAAAACTCTGGCTCTCAGGGCCACCAGTGAAGCTGCGTATAGGTAGATTGAAAATGGCCCTGATCATTGCAGGATGGGTTGGATTAGATGGCGTTTAAAGGTCCCTCACAACCCAAACCATTCTATAATTCTAAATATTTCCAGCCTTTGGTAACAGCACAAAACAATTCAAAAATAAAATCCAACTATCTTCTGGAATTAGAGATTGAACACTAGATCTACATGCAATCTCATTCTCAGATGAGTAGTGTAATAATCTCTGCATCCAAACAGATCTTTCAAGGAATTTTCAAACATCATCTAATGGGTAGGTTGTGGCATCTTCATTTCTGTCCTGTGGAGTCCTCCAAGAAGACAATCCACCTCCCAGTGGCCACGACCTGCTGCCAATAAGAAAAGTCTTGGAGCTGATAGGTGAGCAGGAGCATTTGGCCTGACCTCAGATTCTCTTATAAAGGCAGATGTTGCCATTTGAATAACTCTTCTTTTAACCTTTAAGTAAGCTGATGAAAAGAAGCCACAGAAGAGGTGAAAACAAAATTACTGAGGTTTGCAACTTAAATCCTCTCTGGGCTTCTCCTCACTCTGAGCTGAGCTGCAGAGTCAGTGAATTCACCAACAGCCAGGCTGTAAACAGAACATCTGCTGGTGTACATCTATGCAGCTCCAGGGACTGGTGTTTGCACCAGAAGGTGGTTGAGGCTATCATGTTTCCTCAGCCAGGCTTAGGCCTCCTAAAAGGTCAGCTGATGAAGAGCTTCCCAAAGTCTTCCAGCAAAAGGAGTGAAATCAAGACTATCAGGATCTCTAGATGTTATTATACAACACACTCCAGAAAAAGCATGAACTTTTCTCACTGCCCTTCAATTGAGCATGAACTGTATCATACTGTTCCAACTTCAGCAAACTGAACTAATTGAGTAAGAACTGCTGCAGTCAGCAGCAGCTGTAGTCTGGACATAATCTTTATCTATGAATCATAACTACCCATGTGTCCAAAGAAAAAAACATTGTACAAAAATGAGGTTATCCTAAATCCACGTTGTTTGTCCCTTGATGCTTAATCAGAGGTTCTCAACTGTGAACTCCAGACATTCCAACTCTTCTTTTCCATACACTGTCACCTCTCCTGCCCTGCCTCTCCCTCCTGAAGAGCCTGTAACCATCCAGAAGGGCACTCCAGTCACAGGTTTCACTAATGCCAGTGGGGCTGGGCCAAATCCTTGAGCTCAGTACCACCCTAATTACAGCAGAGCAGTTACTGCTCTCATTCAGTGGCAGGTATCCACTGATTACCAAGGTGTGAGCCACAATCTCCTCCAGTGTTTCAAAGTTGCATTTCCAGTGCACTCCTCTCCAAGGACAAAATCTACTGCCCGTCTGTACTGCAGCAGTTCCTCTGACGGGGCCAAGAAGAGATGAGTGCACTCAGAAAGGTGAAACACAGTTTGGAACCTGTCAAGATTCCATGACATCAGAGTTCAGGCGTAAGAGCAGTGCCTCATCCCCAGTGCTTGCTTCTCTGCCACGTGCAGCAACCACACACAAACACACCCTTCAGGCCAAGGCTTTGGCCTTTACTACATGTTGTTATATTAAAAGCAGTTTTGCTATCTCCATTTTTTCTGCACACTCACGGAAATCGGGAATAGAAACCTTCTTGTGAGGCAACCTTACTGATCATCCTTGCCTTCAGGAGAATTTCCTTGGTATTTGGCCTGTTGCAGCAGCCACAGCACCTGTGGGAGGTGGCTTAGCAGTTTGAATCCAGAGCATCTCCTCCTGCCTTTTGAGACACATGGATTTCAACCCACTAATATATTTCAAGCCACATATAGATTAATATATATAGGGTCACATGCACTTCCATAATATGGCAAAGCACTACTTAATAAACACAACCCTCAAAGCACACATTGTTAAATATAGGAGAGCAAAAAGCTGTCCCTGGCATAAAATAGCCTAAGGAAGAACAAGGTCCATCCAGCCCAACAGCCTGTCTCTGCAATGTCCAAGGGCAACTGCCCAGGGAAGCATGGGAATACAGGGTAATCTGAGGATAATCAATTACCCCTTCCCTGAAGCACTTTCCCAGCCTCCAGCAGGACTAGAGGGATTTGTAGGGACATACTGAAGCACACACAGTCTATTTCTATTTATTATGTGAAAGATTTTTTTTTTTCTGTAAATATAACCAGCTGGTTTGTTGGGGTTTCTTACAACTGGAAACTTTTGGAATCTACAACATCTTGTCATATTTTAGAGTTTTACTACCAACTCACTGAAAAACAACCTTTCTGTTTTGACCCAGAGCCCTTGAGTTTCATTTGGTTCCTGCTGGATGCTGACCAGGAATGTATCTTCAGCTCCCAGTTTCTTAGACCTCTTCAGGCATTTGTTCAGGAGAGTCCCATTTGTTTCCTTTATGGAGCCTCTTCAGTACATTTGATTATTCAGGCTGCACTTTTATGAGCCTTTTCCCATTCTGTTGTAGCTTTATGAAGATGGGGCCAGAGCTACATGCAATATCCAAGATGCAGAAGCACCATCATGCAACATCATAATGATGTTTTCTGGTTTATTTTCATTCCTTTTTCTAAACCCAAGCAGAGCCAGGTTTTTTTTCCTGAAGCCTATGGAGAATTCAGCTAATCTTTCTTACCCCAAATCTTGCTCCTGAGTTATAATGCTCAGCTGAAAGAGGAGATCAGAATTACTCCTCCTCCCCCCCACCCCCCTGTACCTCACATTGCATTTTTCTGCATTTCACCTGTTACTTTCATCACTCACGTGATCACTGGACTTTTTTTATGTAGCTCTTCAGTCAGCCCTCACTTTCCCTGTGCCGAAAAATGCAGTATCTCCAGTGAAAGCTGCCACCTCCCTGCTCCTTTTGGGTCACCTGGGGCACACTGAACAACACAAATCCCTCCACAGGCCACTCTTCCCACTGATGGCCTGACTATGGGAAGAACTGCCATTTATTTCTACACTCATTTCCATAAGGAGTGCTCATCCTAAAGAAAGGTTCTGGAACAGAAACTGTCCTCAAACTCCTCCACAGTGAACAAAAAAGCAGAAATCATTGACAGGGTAGTCTGGCCTTTTATTAGCTTGGTTTGGTTTTGTACCACAGTCATCTACTTAGTCTCTGGTTTTCCTGGCATATTTCCTCTTCCCTTGGGTTTCAGGAAAGTGAGGTATTTGGTTTGTGCTCCCTCACAGGTTTTTCCCTGCCTGCCTTGTTTTTATGCCTTATATATCCATAGTGTATTCTTATGTACAACCTGCATTTAGGCCCATATGAAAACACTACACATTTTAGCAGTACAAATGGTGAAGGCTCAGGGTTTGCACCACCATAATAGTCAAAGGAAAAATATGTGGAAGTATCACCGGGAGCAGAATTAGACCTTTATTATATGAAGCTTCTAAAAACAAAGCCAAAACAAACAAAGAAAAAACCAACAAAAACAACTTAGAGGTTACCTCAAAGTGATTAACAAAATATCAAGGGATAAGAGACATATTTATGGGAAAACAATATTTGACATCAGAGAGGGAACAAAAAGGAATCAGCCTGCTGAGAAAATGATTTGCACATATATTAACGGAGACTATTGTGACTCAAAATTGAAAGAATCAGGGCAAAAATGACAAAAGAAATTATCAACAAAGCTTTGCTACTCAGTCATTGAAAGCAGAGACAGGATCTTGAGAGGAAACACAAATCATGCAGAAGAAGTAGTATTTATCAGGCCAGAAGGAATATTTACTGCCTGAAATGGCTATGTAAGAGCAGATAAACACTTTGCTGTACTACACAATTAAATGGATTGTAGCATACAGCTACCTTCAATTTGACAACCCACAGTCAACAAGCACAGCATCTTTGTTTTCACTTGGGAATCGAGAGCAGCCAATGCAATAAAGTCTATGCTGGAAAACTGAACACCAATAAAAGCTCATGCTGGCAAACTATCCTGAGTATTTTAGGAAAAATGCAGTTGTCTACATCTCAGAAAAAAAGAAACTATGTATTTATGGATAGAAATGACCTGTTTTGATGCTGACAAGTGACCACAGAAGGGAGAAAAATGAGAGGAAAAGTAAGTCTATTAAAATAATTCTTCCTACTGCTGGATCTTCTTTGGAGCATTGTGTATTTGGCATTAATATTTCTGGGATTTTGCTTTAATTTTCTACAAAACTGTTTTAAGAAAGACAATCACATACTTAATACTTACACTTATCATGGTTAAACAGCAACTTGCATTTTGTTTTCCTTCCTAATATAACTCTCCTGAAGACACACATGTGGTGATAACACAGAGCATTCTTAAATGCTGCTCAGCAATTACAAGAGCAAAGTGGCTGCTTTACAGCTATTAAGAAAGCAGGAGCACATTTAATTACAGAGATAGTTATCTTGGATTTCCCTGTAAAAGAGGCAATTCTGACCAGGGTGCTCTAGTGGAATGACACATTCATTCTGCTTTACCACCTCATTCAGGCTGCAGGCATCGGCAAATCCGAAAATTAATTGTGTTGGAACCTAAGGCTGGATTTATGATGCCACGTGAGGTGATAGCTGGCTACACTTGAGTGCACACCACTATGAGATACCCAAAACACACCCCCAGTCCCCTGCCTGAAGAGGGGGATATAAAAGGTCTGCACCCAAAATACAGGAGCAAGGAGGAGGAGCCCGCGCATGGGTTACCAAGAAGTGTGACCCCAGGGACATCAGAGATCTTGTGCCTATCAACGACCCATGACATGCCACAAAGATTTAATTCCACAAACTAGAGCAGACAACAGCAGAACATCTACATTTAGATTTTTAGCCCCATCATTACTTCTGTGCTTTCCTGAATATTCCTGGTTTCACTAGTAAGCGAACATCATGCCATGGAGGATGGCAGCTACTGTCCTTGCTTTAAAATAACAGCATTCATACTGCTTATAAATAGAAAACTGGGAGTTTTCACCCCTGATGGTACACTCCCCAGCTGTGGTTTATCTGATATTTTTTAAAACCATATAGGAAAACCTACTGTTGCACAAGGTCAACAACAGCATATATGAACAGTCAAATGGGACATCTCTGAGGATTTAGGAATTCCAGATGGAGATTTAAGAATTCCAGGTGCTACTATATCATTGGTTTTCAAATAGAACATAATCAATCGAGATTCTGTACTTTTTAAATTCAAAAATTAAAAAATGCAATAGCATAATAAAGCAAGTCTAAAAAGTAACTGGGGTGAACCCTAAAATAATTCTTGCTGTAATTTTTTTATACATAGAGAAATGTAGGAATTAAAATTTAATTGGAAAAAAAAATCAAATTATCAAATAATCAAAAAATTCTGCTGCTGAAACATTAAGGCTAAATCCCTGTAAATTTACAGGTATCCATTACAGCTGTAATAAGTATAATAGATAAATTCGTGTGGATTTAAGCTACTAATAAGAAGCTACCCGAGAATGCCTCCAAGATTCCAAAGTTCCTAAACACATTTACAACTGTAACAACAAGGCAGAGCAAGAAGATGGCCCAGCCATTAAGGGTGGACCTTCACTTCACAGCTCTTCAACATTCGATACTGATCTTGGTGGAGATCCTGGACGATCAGACCACCCCTCCCAAGATGAATTTCGGAAGAAACTATCTAGCAACCTTTTCATGCAGACAGGACTCTTTTGGAAACACAGCATAACTGGACTTTCAATAGACTTAGCCTTAGGGTAAAAAAACTGTATAAAACCCACAGGCTGAAACATAGCAGTGTGGCAGAATTCGGAGGGTACCTTTGTACCACCACTCTGTCCACCCAACTCTCGATCGATTGTTGTCCCGTTTTTATTGTGGCTTTAATTTGGTGTTGGAAATTTCGCTAATAAACCCTGTTATTTTTAAATTGGCTTATACTCATTTATAACAGATTTGGTGCCGTGACTCCGATACAATTTGGCTGCGGAGGAATCCCTTTGCACGGGGGGCGCCCTGCCGGTTTTTCGGCGGCCCAGCAAAGCAGGAAACCCCTTCGCACCTGTTGTATTACGAACCCAAAAATTAGATAAAAGCGCCACAATAAAAAGGGAAAGGTCCTGGATCCAAGGAATAGCAGAGAACCCGGGAAAAGACAGGGAAAGGTCTTTTCGGAGCCACGGCAACAATTTTTCACTCATAAAATATTCTCCGTGCACAAAGATCTCCAAGCAGGAAAATTGCTGTAAGTACTGCCTGGTTGAGTGGGTGTGATTGAGTGGGTGAATGAGACGTGGCCTGGCCACGAAACGAGAGTGGACCTGAAAAGCCGCAGTTCTAAATTTCCCGCGAGGGGTTTGGTCGGCTGACGGGGAAGCGAATCGGGAAAGCTCGTTCACTCATCAAAGCCCAGATTCAGGGGAGTCTGGGGGAATCAATCACAGGAAGCAAAAAGAGGAAGGATACGTTCCTTTTGGGTTCAGGAAATTGGTAAACTCTTTTTGCTACGGGCTGGTAAGCCCAGGACGCAAACCGAAGATTCTTTCCTCGGACGAACAGACCCCCGGTTCAGCTCACCGGATGGGTAAGTAAGCCGAACGATTCGGGACCCGGTTTGCAATTTGAAACAGTCAGGGAGAGGATTCCTGCTCTTAGCCAGAGCTAAGGCTAAGAAAGAATTTAGCATTGCGATCCATTACCAAAAAGTAAACTTTTTTAAAATAGAGCAAAGAAAGAGTAAACATCAAAAAGAATCAAAGAAAAAGGTGTGCTCCCAGAAAGGGAAAAGGTGCTTTTGAAATCCCACCAGAAGTCCACTGAGATAGATCTTAGAGCACTAGAGAGAGTGCCCCATTTTGAAAAGTAAGTCCAAGAAAAACTAATTTATTATTGTACCGAAGTTAGGGAGAGTGAAGAGCCCGGTAGACAGTGCCGCTGCCAGCCGCTGCCGGCCGCTGCCGGTGCCGCTGTGGGGGGGCCGCTGGGCCGTCAGGAGCCCCCCGTGCCAAGCCACGACTGCTGCCGCTGCGTGCCGAAGGCCAGCCCGCGGGGTGTGGAGCCGCCGTCCGGGGCGCGCTAGCAGAGGGGGGGCCGCCGTCTGCGCCCGGGCCCTCCTCCGCGCCTGTGGGCCAGGTACGGCGGGGGCCCGCGGACCTTCCGCAGATAGCGGGTCAGGCCGGGCGCGCCGAGCCCGTGCTGCGCCTCCCCCACCCGTGCGCCCCGTCTAGCGCCGCATCCATCCCGCTGCTTCCCGCGGCCAGCACCGCCACCTCCATAGGCTCCTCGTGTCCAGCAGACGATTGTCCTCCTGTTTGCCTTCTCTGTCTCTCTCTGACCCCTTTTCCCAATCCTGCTTCTAGCCCCCCTTCCCCCAAAGAGCCATCCTCTTCCCATTCTCAGTTCCCCCGAGGTGAGAACAGAAACTGAAGAGAAGAAGGGGGGGGAGAGATCTGAGAAAATCTTTCCCTTAGAATTCTCCCTTCCAGGTCCCCAGCTTTCCCCATCCCCCAAGAAACCCCCACCCCACTCAGCTATACTCATATGCAAATGCAGTCAACCACACCGCGCAGAGTAGATGTTAAGTGCTTTAAGCCAGTCACATCGACAAAGCTAACCCCAAAACTTCTATGTGAGCTTAGTGCCAAGAGCCGAGAGCCTAAAAGCCACTAAGTTGGCTGCAGAAATGCACTCAAAGTGCCCCTAAATACCCATTAGTTTACAAAGCAAAGAATCTAAATAGCTTAGCTGTGAGAAGACCTCGGAGTCCTTAAAGCACTAGCCCATGTTTAGTTTCATAAACAGCTTCATTTTAAGTACCTATTATGCGTTTCATTATTCATTTTAAAATCTGCAATATTGACCCACTTACCCCATTTGTTATAATTGTTTGTTTTGTTAAGTCACAATTACATATGTCAGTTGTTTGAATCAATTCCTGTTGCATTTTGCTTCTTGTCAACCCTATTTGTTGTTTTCTTAATAATATAATTTCATTTTCTTGTCCATCCTAAGTATCAAGTCAATTTAGTCTATAATTAAAAGCTCAAAAGAAAAAGCAAAAAGTGTAAAAAAGTTTCTATCTAGCCTTCTCAGTGAAGCAGTTTCACTTCATTTGTGCTCTGATTTCCACAGCACTTTTAGCAGTAATATTCTGCTGCTCAGTCTAAGAAAAGCAGCCAAGTAGCATATCCATGCTGTTCCCAAAGTTTTCAGCAGCCTAAGCTCTCTGTGTAGTCCTGCCCTGTGTCATGTAGACATCTCCCTCAGCAAGATCTCTGGAGAGCTTCCTCTTTAAAAGTTCTTGAGCGTGTTTCATAAACACCAAAAATGAAATCTGTCTTTTTTACATTTCTGAATGTTAAATCAGATGAGCAGCTTTCATTATTTACAAGAGTTGCCTTTAGCCGAGCCATGTAAGCTGTAATTCTCTTTTGTTGACATGAGTATAAAAGCACTAACAATGCCCTAGTAGTTAGAAGGGTTCAGATATGCCTTAGCCTTAAACTGCTCTGAGAGATGTTTCAAATTTTTAAGCAGTTTTTAAGTAATAATTTTCAGCAGTAGATTGATGCTTCCTATTTTTTCACTAATTACTAATATTGTTCTTACTTTGTGTTATGCAAGAATTGATGCTAAAGATCCCCCCTTTAAAATACATGATTTGTCTAATTGTGCTAAGCTTTAACTAGTTGCCTATCACCCATTCAAAAGAATCCCAGTAGATTTCACTGATTTACCTAAGATACAGCAATTAAGACTGCAGAAAAAGAGTAGACCCATACTTCGAGAATAAAGAAAGTAGAGCCACAATACACTACTCAAAAATAGAGAGTGTCCTCATCTCCTAGAGATCTGAAAGTCAGATTACAGTGCCACCGATGAACAAAGATCAGATAAGTTGAAAAAAAAACAAAAAAAAACCAAAAAAACCAAAACAGATTGTGAATGTTTTCCCTTTGTTCACTTCAAGTGTGTATATTGTAAATTGATTTGAGTTGCTCACTGCAAAAGGGGGCGTAAGCCAAAAAGATTATGTACCAACTGTTTAGAAAAAGAACAAAAAGAGACTAGCCATTTCTTAGTAATTGCCACTAACTTGAGTCTATTGGAGTTAGATTCTCCAGAATAGTATTATACATATAAAAGGGGACAAAAGGGCAATTAGACGCTAAAGTTGAAGTGCTCAAAGTCAAGTGCAGAAAGACAATCAAAGTACCTTGCTAGTCCGATACAATCAGGTTGTCCCGGTGGAGTGCCTTAAAAAAAAAGGTTTGCAGCTCGGACTGACAGGACTCCAGAAACATATGCCTGCTGCCGAGAAGATGGATTACCCCGCCGCGGGCTGCTACCCTGTGGGCGAAGGGAAAGGCAGAGGCATGTTGTGGTGGAAAGTCCTCGTAGTCTTGAGCCGAGGGACAGGGGGACCCCCCCCAAGAGCCCACAGAGGCTGACCCTCAGGAAGAGACGTGAACTATGGCTAAACATGGCACCAGAGAAAACCTGAAGTATCAAGAGCATTATGATTGTCCCAAAGATAAAGGAAAAGGGTATTATTTCTTTTATGACACTCAATACTAAATTTGTGAATCAGAAAAAGGGGTAGAATGCCACGACTCAAAGGCAATTACTAAATAAAGGCAATCCAACACACACACGAATTTATTTGAGTAAATAAAAAGGTGGGGGACTGTAATAAGTATAATAGATAAATTCGTGTGGATTTAAGCTACTAATAAGAAGCTACCCGAGAATGCCTCCAAGATTCCAAAGTTCCTAAACACATTTACAACTGTAACAACAAGGCAGAGCAAGAAGATGGCCCAGCCATTAAGGGTGGACCCTCACTTCACAGCTCTTCAACATTCGATACTGATCTTGGTGGAGATCCTGGACGATCAGACCACCCCTCCCAAGATGAATTTCAGAAGAAACTATCTAGCAACCTTTTCATGCAGACAGGACTCTTTTGGAAACACAGCATAACTGGACTTTCAATAGACTTAGCCTTAGGGTAAAAAAACTGTATAAAACCCACAGGCTGAAACATAGCAGTGTGGCAGAATTCGGAGGGTACCTTTGTACCACCACTCTGTCCACCCAACTCTCGATCGATTGTTGTCCCGTTTTTATTGTGGCTTTAATTTGGTGTTGGAAATTTCGCTAATAAACCCTGTTATTTTTAAATTGGCTTATACTCATTTATAACACAGCCCTTGCTTAGATGGGACTTTGCCATGAAGCTGGCATTTAAGCTGTCTGTGAAAAGATGAGTTTCA
Source organism: Acrocephalus scirpaceus scirpaceus (assembly GCA_910950805.1). Lineage (NCBI taxonomy): Eukaryota > Metazoa > Chordata > Aves > Passeriformes > Sylviidae > Acrocephalus > Acrocephalus scirpaceus. The sequence goes on from OU383781.1 coordinate 31,932,073, forward strand.
TCAGCAAAGTTAATTATAGCTTGTTTAAAAAGATAATTCTTGAAGGTTCTTGCACTAATGCCCACCTGTAACTTCATCAACTGCTATCAAAGTTTATCATCCCAGTAAGAAGATGCTGCAGGGACAGGTTCCCTGCTTGAGAGAGCCCTGAGCACAGCAACAAACCAGCCTTGAAACAGAGCACTACAGAACTTGAACTAGAGAAGTGCCAGACCACCCTCCAGAGTAATGCAGTCTGCACTGCACAAAAATACACCAAATTGAAAGCAAAAAGGTCAAATCAATGGGATTTAATGGCATACACAGAGGCAGCAGACCCTGCGCCAAGAAACTGGGCTAGAATACAACAGCCAGTGAGCTGGTGGGGCTCCACACACACCAAATCAGTGCAGAAGGGAATCAGGGACTTGGGAGCAGATGGAAGAGGCCAGGGAAATGGGTGGATTACAGCAGTCACAGAAGTTTTTAATAATCTGGACAGGATTAGGCATGCAGGATTAGGGGACAGCCTGCATGTGGCAGCACTGTGTTTGGTAGGAAATACAGCTTCAGCTCATCCAGGCAGTTCTCAAGCTCTCCTCACTGCCGGGCTTCAAATAACAAGGGGAGATCCTCAGCCAAAAGGGAGGTGGGATCCGTGGCAGAGCAGTGTGACAAACGCCAGGGAACAGCCCCCTCTCACCCTATCCCGGGATGTAAATGTGCTGTGTCCATTCAGGACCACTCCATGGGAGACACTGCACAGCCCCAGGATTCCTCCCTGAATTTAATGTAAACAAACCTCTGCTTGGAACCCTCCACGAGAAACAATTCACAAACAGCAGGAACTCAGGAGAAATTACCATAAACCAAAGCCCTGCTCAGAGCTGTATTTTCCTGAGAACAGCTGGAAAAAAGAAGTGGGAAGTTATTCCTGTTTTTGAGGCAATGAGATACATCTGATACCTCTGTGTATAAATCACCATCTCCCTGATAACACAAGCAAGTATCAGTTTAAGTTGGCAATAACATTCTCATTTTCAGCAGGACTCTGAGATGTGCCACACTGTGTATCAGGCTTGGAGAGATGGATGCAAACAGTGCAGAGTGCATGTCCCGAAATGTAACTTTTCACTTAGAGTTCCCTGGAGCACGATTGTTCTGTCCTATGGCTCAGCCTGGCTCAGCGCTGCTGCTGCTGCACACACTGAGCAGAGGCAGAGGCTGCCCATCCAACGCTCTCCCTGTCAACAAAAATCAAAACCAAGAAGGCAAAAAGAGGGTGAAAGCCCATTTCTGCATCTTCTGGTACTGAATGATGTAATAACTCTTTCAAGGTCAAAGGCTGTGTTGGTGGAGTCAGCTGGAGCTTGTGATACACAGCAAATCCCACTTCACTGGGCCATATTCCACCTTCTGTAACTCATTCTAAGATTCCCTGTGACATTATTTCTTAGGCATTTTTTCATTTATTTGAAGCACTATAGTATTATATATTTTTAATCACTTAAAGACCATCAGAACATCATGGCTGGGCACAACAGGCAGTGAGTTGCCCAACCACACATTCTGGGCTGTGCCAGGTCCCTCAGCAGAATTTGTACACTTTCCTACACAATTTCTTATTCAGTAGATTTTTGCATGTCCTGTAAAATTTAGGAATGCTGCAGAGTACTGAGTGGCCCAATTTGTTTTGCTATTGTTGTTGTGATCTGACAGAATTCTGACTTCCATGCTGGAGGATTTTCAAAGTCAGAATAATTTTTTCTTTTTTTAAATTAAATCACAAGAAAACTTGGGTTGGAAGGGACATCCAGAAGTCTAGTTACTCTCATTGTAACAGTGATTTGACACAAGTCATTCCCACCAGTAAATATCTCACAATAGGCAGAAAATTGACTTCCTTAAAATTTCTGAGATGACTGTCTCAAGTCTCAACACTTCTGCAGATGTCACCCAGTCACAGAAAATGTGAAAATCATACAAATAACCAACTCCAAAGCCACTGTTATTTTCATACACCACCCAGAATGTTATGGGCTTGACTCATTACACAAGGTAATAAAGAATGGGATGTACATCTTCCAGAGGTGAGATTTTACACAAATGATTACTGGCCTGAGTCAATATTCATGTTCTAATCCTGAACAGTTTAATCACAGGCCAGAACAGGATATCCACACACAAAAGCAGGTACATACTTTTAATTATTAGAAACATGATTGCATTCTCGTGGTTGAATTATCTCTATGTGTGGTGCAAGACAATCATCCTCCAGTGCACATTTTGGATCATCACTGAAGACACTTCCATGGAGAACAGTTTGCATTGTGTAAAATCTTTCTGTTGATACAAAACAGAATGTTTTTCTTGAGGATTAACCCCAGAAGTTTATCTTTAATTCTGCTTTCAAACTGAGCATTACAGCAGTAGCTTTCAAAGATCTACCTATCTGCAGACAGTGTTTTGGGTCCTCTGGCAGACTGGGATTCTCCAGGATCTTTGGCCAAACAAGTTTTGGCAGCTTGGATTACAGCTCAACTGACCAACCAAGTAGCAGATGTAACAAACATGGAATTGCCCCTTTGAGCCATGTCCTGTGACTCAGAGCTCTGGGCAGCAAAATGGCCAGTACACCCATGGACCTTTTATTTCCATCACACCAAAACTCCTGACAGCCAAGCCTGAAGCATTCCACTTTTTGCTACTCTGACTTATCCCCACCTCTTTTCATGACCTCACAGACCCTTCAGAGCTCTCTCCTTCCTCAATCCTGCAGCTGAGAACCTGGCTATGTGCATCCCTTTACCTGCTGGCTCTGCCCCTTGTCTTGGCTGCTGTATTTTGCTCCCAGAGACTGGAAACCTTTGTAGGCAGTGACAGTCCTGGCACACTTAAATAGATCTTTGTGAGAGTCTCATGCCTAAAAATAACAACAGCTACTTAATATATTAACCCTGTGATACTATTAACAATTCAACTACTATTATTCTTACTGTGTTAACCATAGAAGAAGATTATGATTATTATTGATACTGCCCATTGCCACACACAGATATCTGAACAAAAGTGAAATCTCCCCCTGGTAGAAACTCTGCTCTATGGCATGCCAACATCACCTTTAGCAGGCACACTTGATCTCCCGTATTTTAATGCAGCCAGAAACTACGTTGCATTACTGCAGCCTTAAACTAATGGACTGTCTGTCAGACAGAGGCAAAAGTGTATCAGGAAGTAGTAACAGCTGCTAAAAGGTCCAACACATTAGAGGCAATTAAAAAAAAAAAAAAAAAGAGGAAAAAAAAGGCATTTTTGAATTTCTGGAACTTCTGTTTCATTGGGATTCCCATCTCTCTGGAAGGCAGGATTTCTGTATTTCTGTTGCCAGAACCTGCTCTAAAATGACATCAGTGTCCTGTTTGCTGATGTTCTGATCTCGTAGCAGTTCCTCTAATCACCCAGAAGAGGCTGACTTTGTAGCTGCTAGTGCTGACAGTTCAAGCTGAGAGCTGGCGAGACAAACAATTAAACTTCTGACAATGGCAGGCAGGCAGGGCATTGATTTTGCTCCTGACAAATACTGTAACAAGATCACAGCCAAGAGCCAACCAGCTGATGGTGTGGTGCCTGTTAAAAGGAAAAATTCTCTCAAAGGAGAGGACTCCTTCCCAGCAGGGACTTTTAAAGATGAGAGGAGTACGTGTGAGTGCAGAAAGGCACCTCTCAGAGCCACAGGAGGTGTTCTCATTCCACATTGCTGTTCCTCTAGTGCAGTGCCTGGAAACCCAGCCTCAAAGGGAGATCTGTCACCCTGCCAGCACTGCCTCTCCTCACAGCCCGGAGGGAATATGTGAGAATGAGGTTCACTTTCTTGGTAAAATTTAAAAAGTTTAATTAAAAAAACACAATTAGGAGGCAGAAAAGCAAAATACAGCCGGGTGCTTGGCATTCAGCCAAGAGCACACCTTACCACCTTAGAAATACTTCTTTAAGTGCACCAGCATGTTGCATGTTCATAGACTTTCATGTGTTATTCAAACATTCTTTTGCTTTGTTTCAACCCCCAACCCGCCCCCATTCCATTTCTCCTTGTGGCTCACCTCTGCCCCCACACCCCTGATAATGGAGAGGCGATAAATTCTTTTGGTGTCTGGCACTGTTATCTTCATTCAGATAGGAGAATGTGAAGAATTTCCTGATTATCTTTACTATTCTCTGAGTTAGCTACAAAAAGCATCTTACATCACACAGTTTCTATTTTAATATTATGCTATAGCCTAAGAAATATATGAATACACATTCATCACACCACCATTTCTAAGTTTTCTTAATAGCAGAAATGAAAGAAACTGTATTAATGCAGCAAAGTTTTCCAACATTATACATATAGCATTCATTTTAATATTTGCCAAAAACCAACAATATAACATGTACTTAGAATACAACAGGCAGTCCCAGGGCTGGCTCTGCAGGACAGAGGCACTGCTTACAGGCCCTGGTAGGAAGGGGGAAAAGTGGCAGGGATACCCCCAGGAATGGGTGTCCCCAGGACAGCCCCTGTTGCACCAGCTGAGGAGGCACTGTGCCATTGTGGGAAATGGATTTGTAGAGAATTCTCAAAGCTAGACAGAAGGCTCACATAGTATTCATCTGTATGCAAACCTTGAGATAAAATATCCTGACTTAGAAAGGCCATGGAATAGGACAGACATTATTGAGAGAGAAATGGAACTGGAAGCAAGTTTCAAATGATGACCTGGCAAATAGACTAGACATTCTGGAGAAATAGGACTCTGAAAGATGTATTGTAGTAGGACCCACATGAGGTATTTTTAGATCATTAGCTTAAAAGCATTAGCAGCATTGTGTGGCAAAAACTGATAGGCCAAGAAACACTTATAATGTATTGGAATTAGGAAATAGTTTAACTTCTGATTTTGATAGCATGAATTGTAACATCTGTACCATCTCACCCTTTACATGAAACTGAAAATACTGAAAAAACTGAAAAGCCTTTAAAACACCTCTTCCCATCTCTAAGACAGAAAAAAGGGATAAACTGACATGCCATCAACAGCTGGGTCAGGCACCAAACCTCTCCAGCTGGGCTGAGCTGCGCCTGCAGTCAGTGCTGGCAGCCCAGGACAGCCTGGTGCTGTGAGCAGGGGGAGCAGAGACATCACAGCTCAATTCTCTGCTAACAAGTCGTGTGCTGCAATAACAACCTGAAAAATGTATTTTTATTTATAGTCTGAACAAAGCTGCTGTACATATCCCTGAGCAAAACACAAGGCAAGTCCCTGAACCACTGCCATGCCAACCTGGTTTCCAGCAAAATGTAAAAAGCCCTAAGGCATTCATTATCTTACTAGGAGAAGAGAGAAAAGGCATTTTATAGACAGCTAATGTGTGCCTAAAAATACATGCATATTTCAGTTACAATTCAAAATGTTGCTTTTGTTGTCAGAATTACTCATAAAATGAAAATCTGATACTCTCAGCATATGTGAACTCTGAAATCCACTTTACCAGTCACTGCCATTGTCAAATCTTTTATCTCAAAAACTACATGGAAGATATTTCAAATTGAGAGGGAAGATGTGTGCTAATGTCTTTACAAACAATTTGAAGGGTGTGGTTGTCAAGACAGACACTGCACTCAAAGTGCTTCAGTAAAAACATCAGAAGGCTTCAAGCATCAGCCCCTTGTTATCTAAAAGTCTCTTGTACCTTTTCTCTCCAGCAATCCCACGGGGCAGCTCCACACAGCCCTGGCTCTTTCTCCACACTCTTCTCTCTCCCTTCTGCTGTTCCAGCTCGCTCCTTCCTGTCCCTGTCACGGACACCTGACCCTGTTTGTCCTACGTACAGCATCTCACCCTTTCTGTCCCCTGCACAACCTCCTGTCCCTTCCTCCTCACAGCACAGCCAGCAGCCTCCAACTGAGCTCCCTCCCAGCTAACTCACTCTGTATCACACCCACAGCTGGGAGAGCGAGGCTGTTCCCACTCTTGGATAATTAACATAGCTGCAATAGATCAAGGGTAAGATTGCCTTTAGTACTGGCTCTCTGTGTCTCCCCACAGACGGGTGTTAATCTCTTTGAAATGGGTCTTAATGTCTCTGCTGATGTTGGGCAGCAGGTTTCTCACCAGTCTCAGGCAGTTTGGCTCCTGAAATAGACAAATGGGTCAGCACAATCCTGATCTTCTGAACTTTGGGGGAAAATTATGCTTCCAAGGGGGAATATGTGGTAAGCAGTTGGGAAAGGCTGTACCTTCCCAGTACCTCAGCTGTTGGGGAAAAGAAGAGAGCAGCATGCAGCCAGGAGTTCAGCGCTGAGCCACTTAGATACTCATGATTCTCTGGGCCCAGATGGGATCTATCCCAGGGTGATGAGGGAGCTGGCAGATGAGCTCACAAAGCTGTTCTCCATCATTTACCAACAGTCCTGGCTCACTGCTGAGGTTCCAGATGACTGGATGCTGGCCAATGTGATTCCCTCCACAAGAAGGGCTGGAAGGATGATCTGGGAAACTACAGGCCGGTCAGCCTGACCTCAGTACCCAGCAAGGTTTTGGAACAGATCATCTTGAGTGCCATCACACAGCACCTACAGGATGGCCAGGGTATCAGGCCCAGCCAGCACTGGTTTAGGAGGGGTAGGTCATGTTTGCCCAACCTGGTCTCCTTTTATGGCCACCTGGTGGATGCAGGAAGGGCTGTGGATGTTGTCTATGTGGACTTGAGCAAAGCCTTTGACACTGTCTCCCCCAGCACACTCCTGGCAAAGCTGGCAGCCCAGGGCTTGGACAGGAGCACTCTGTGCTGGGTTAGGAAGTGGCTGCATGGCCAGGCCCAGAGAGTGCTGGGGAACGGTGCTGCATGCAGCTGGCAGCCAGGCACCAGTGGTGTTCCTCAGGGGTCTGTGCTGGGGCCAGTCCTCTTAAGTATCATCATTGATGATCTGGATGAGGGGATTGAGTCCTCCATCAGTAAATCAGCAGATGACACCAAGCTGGGAGCATGTGTTGATCTGCTGAAGGGTAGGAGGGCTCTGCAAAGGGACCTGGGCAGGGATTAGAGACCAGGCAGCACCAGAGCAGTGCAGGTGTAAACCCTTCACCAAGGGAGCCTGCCTGTCCATCTCAGGAAGTGCCAGGAATGAGAACACCTCACCAACCTGCACTGGCAAGGAAAAGCAAACTCTCTCTCTCTCAGTTTAGTACCTGTAGTATCTTTGCAACCTGCTCATTGTGGATCCTTCTCTATTCCCATGCCTGGCTTAGAGTTAGTTAGTTAGTTAGTTAGTCCCTAACTCCCAATTCAGGTGTGCCTCCAGACCAGCAAGGCTCTCCCTGCCTTTGTTCAAAGGCCTGGCCATCCAACCCAGTTCAGTTTCACCTTCACCTAGATAATCAGTTGGCAGGACCACACTATTGACATTTCCCTCTCTGTCATCTGTCACTGGGAATGAAGCAAACAAGGAGTTTGATTACAGGACAGCTAAAACTGCTGAAAGGCACAGCTGGACAAGTTCATAACAAATAAATCAGCTATTGATATTAAACTACCTGGATATCTCTGTCTCAGCAAGTCTAAGGGACACCAGTTGCTGGGAGATAAAAGCATTTTTGACTGCCATGCTCACAGCAGTCTGACATGCTTTGCTAAGGATCGAGGCTCGTGCTTTCCGTACCGTGTGTGCACCTGAAATCACTACAAACCCTCCTGAAACTGCTGTGGAACCACGACCAGGAGGGAGAAAAGTAAATATGAAGGAAAAAAATTGAACAAAGTCAAAGAATAAAAAACAAAAAGAGAGACTGGTGTTATTTCACTGGCATGATTTTAACACCATGGTTTCTCAATAGCAGTAGCAATACTTGAAGGACAATAATAGGCTTAGTCTGAGGTTTCTTTTTAAATGTGAAATATCCTAATATATTATGTATCCAGGAGAATAATCCAGAGCCCTAGCATTGAGGTTTATTCAAAGACCTAAAATGCACCCTATTGTAAGTTGGAACAAGGCTTCTGAAGACAATGATAAGAAAAATTCTGAATACAGAAGCCATGTATTTTTTCAGAATACTCATTCAGAAAAGCTATTTGATTCAGGATTCTCCTTTCATGCTTTACCATATTTTTTTAAACATTGCTATGTATTCCCTTGTTTTAGTTAACATTTCAAACTTTCCTGTTTCCCATCATTTCTGTAAATAGTGGGCACAGAGCCTGATTACAACCATACTATTCACAGCACAATGGTACTTATTTACTGAGAATTGTGTCTGGGCTTCTATTTTATCCTCCCATTCATTAAAAAGCAAACACTTAAGAAAATGGGACGTACCCTATTATTTTTCCTTGCATTCCTATTTTCAAAGAAAAAAAAATAGAAGTAAATCCTCTGTTATTTACTGTAAGCACTACACAAACTGACAGGTAGGGAAATGAAGCTGAAAATCAGGGGGCTATAAAAGTTCCCCCCAAACACAGGAAGCTGTTTATACATAAGCCTTGCCAGCAGACTCTCCCATGCTGCCTTGCACTGGTTGTCCCTGCTATTTCCATACACCAAAGAGATCTCACCATTAGCACTGGGGAGCAGGGGAAGACACACGGTGAAGGCTATGGAAAAAGAGACTGCAAGTGTCTGCCTCCTGTTTTAGCATTATGTCCTATAAAATTGGCTGCAATTAGGTAGTTTATAGGGATCTGGAGTAGCAGCATTGCTGTTTTCCCTGGTGCACAGGAGTGCTGCCATCCCTTTAGAGCCTTTCCATCACAGCTGTACAAAACTGACAGTCATCAGGCCAGCCCAGCTCCCCCTCCTTTCCAAAAGGAAAACAGTGAATTCACTTAGCTCTACCAGACAGTTTTATAGTCCAAATGAAATGGACTGGAGCCCTGACAAGCCCATCTTTCCCCACTGCCCCTTGGGGCTCCTTCCAACAGGATTTGGAAGGCAAAGGAGGAACAGTCTGAGGCTGGGTGAAGAGAGGAGGTGGGGACAGGTTCCCACATCTCTGTCTTATGCTCTGCATCCTTATCACTCAAGGAAAAGAAGGTTAAAAAAAAGATGTTTCCTGCAGACTAGATTAAAACAGAGCAATGTCTCATCTGCACTCCACCATGTTTTTTCCTTAATAAAACATCCCTCCTAACTGTAGGAGGTGGTTGGGGAGAAAGAGGTGTATACAGCCTACTGTGTCCTGGGGAAATAGTTTCCTAAATTGGAAGAAACGTAAGAAGATCATCATCCAAAAATATTTGAAAGTCCTTTTTCCAAAATTGCTTTCTTCACTCAGTTTGTTGCTTCCTCCTTCCCATGTGAATGTCAGTGCACATCACTGAGGGCTCCTGGTAACCTTGGCAACCCTCACATCACCACTGGTGCCCAGGTCCAAAATAAGTCCCTTTAAAGCCAAGTGTAGTCACTGCCAAGACATTTCCCAGTGCTGACATATTTAAGGTCACCGTGCTAAAGGAACAGGACTCCTCTCCAGCTGGAAACAGTCAGGTGTTCCTGATCTGAGCCTGAAAATGCTCATTTCCTATTTCCTCTTTCCTCAGTGCTGCCAGTGGCTCAGCTTCTGAGCCCACTCTGGCCTTGCATGTGTTCATGGGGCAATAAACCAAGCGCTAAACCCACAGCTGACACTAATTTGAGCAATAGGGCTCTTGATATTTTTTTCTTTTGTCTAATTAATTAACAGAAGTGACAAACCAATTCAGTTACAGGAAATAATGAACAAAAGATCTCAGATAATTAACCATTAACTCAATGGAAAACCATTATTCCTTCCACGATGTAAATTGGTTTATAAATTTCAGTGCCCAACAGTACTATTTCTCATCAGTCCTTGAGAGCAACAACTTGCAGGGCAAACCCATTAGATGATATATCAAGGCAAAAAAGCCTCACATGATCAATTCATTACCCACACTGTTCCCACACAGGCATAATTATCCTAGAGCTCTGTGACTAATTAGTAAGTGAATTCTACCTTGAGAGAGGTCTTTTGTGAACAAATTGTTTGTTAGGTGACTGTGAAGTTCTCCAAATCCAGCATACTTGAAATTCTTTTTTGTATTCAGCCTGAGTCCGACACAGATATTTTGCAAACACCTGGTTTCAGTTACATAAATTCATATTATATGGGTGAGAAACTGAAATGAAATATTTCTCTCTTTGAGTGAAATGACTGATCCCACCTGTGTGGGACAACCAAAAGGCACAACTTTATTTAGTACTTTGAAAATCCATCTGGCAAGATCCCAGCAATCTGTGGCAGATGCTGTTATCAGAAGGCATCTCTGCTGTGCTACTGTACTGCTTGTGGAGATCCATGCATTTGTTTCCACTGAGAGGAGAAGGAAAGGAGAGGAGAAAATAGAAACAAACAATTTGACAGAGAATAATGAGTGCTTAAAAAGGCCCAGTTTATAGTCTGATAGAGTAGCCAGAGTATCAGATTGCTCTGCTTGGCCACTCAGAGAGCAAGACCCTGTCTTAGAGAAGGAAAAGCACAACAGAGAGACGGGCAACAAACTCCAAGAGCAGGTCCTGTGCTCTCCCCTCAGAGCTGTCCACCCTGGACACCATGGACTGCAGACAGAAAGGCCTAAAGGAGAGCACAAAGCAGAAGAAACAAGAAACCTGGACAGACAGCTAAGGAACGAAAGGAACAAACACTTCCTTTTCCTGCTGCTTGAGAGACATTTTCCTTTCCTGCCAGTCCTTGCTTCTGCTCAGTCTTTCAGTGGTAGCTTACTTGGTCCAAGCAAACCCACTTCCTGTGGGGTTTTGCTCCTTTCAGAAGTGCATCTATTCAGAAGCAGATTATTGATATGACAGCCAGCAGAGGCCAGGGCATCGTAAAAAGGTAACACAAAACTGGCACAAACTTGGATGAGAAGCAGAGTGGAAGAGGGGCAGAAACAGCAGGAAACCGTTCTGATCCAAGTCCAACACATTTCCCTATCAGCAGGAAAGAGGTCCTTAGCCAAATAAAGGCTACAGACAGTCCATTTATTTCCTCTCCACCTCTGCCCCTGTTTCCTACCATCCCCTCTGCTGTATGATTTGATTGCCATGGCTGGTTTGGGCTGTTTGACTTTTCCAAGGAGACTGGCTGGGTCTCCCTGCTGCAGACACATCCTCGGGTGTTTGGGTAGGCTGTCTTGCCCATGCTCCCAACAATACATTTGTCCTCTGTGCTGTGGAATTAAGAACTGGCAGAAACCCTGATAAATCGATTTTATTTGCCTCCATTGCATGGGCCACTGGGAATCAACCAGGAACCTGCCTCACACATTCCCTGTAGTGCAGCTGCCCATGACACTGGCAGCATCCTTCATCTCTTCTGTTTCCCATGCAGGGCACAAACATCCAAATGGGGTTTTTGCTCTTTCACCACAGATTTTATGCAGGACTTTGAGGGGTATTTTGCAGCAGAAGGTGTTCAAGAGGAAGCTTCTATCCATCCTGCTAGACTTCCTTTTCTCCTACATCATTGCTGGTCATTAAATAATGGAAGAAAGAACCTAAGGAGCTGTCATGGGATCTGCCTAGAGGTTTCTCATTGCCTTGGGGTGACTGAGACACTCATCTCCTTGATTTACAGAAATTTCTGGTCCCATACATGAACACTCAGTTTATTTCTGGTTATCGCCTGAAATTCCCCACAAAATGTCAGAAGAGATCTGACATCACAGCAAAGGATGCATCAGGGTGAATTATCTGATAGCTTTTTGCCCATATGTCTTCCAGACCTTCCCCGAGCTTCAACACTTCTAAGAACATGGGTGAGAGGTGAGAGCATTTCTAAAATCATCAGAATGAACATACAACCTTGCCTGCTTTCTTGATCCCCCTCACTTCAGCAAAGCCACAATATAATAAAGATTTAACCAAAGGCACAACACTCCTGTCTTGTCTTTAAGGAATACAGCCAGTGACGAGGAGCAGGAGAGTGACTACTTAAAGTTTGGGAGAAATCTGAAGTGTACTCCACGGAAAATCCTTTCTGAATGATCCTCATAATTTATTTTATGCCACATAATTCTTTAGGTAAGCAAAACTCAACACACTTCTCTTTAAAGGCTCATTTGTTTTGTAGAGACAACAAACCATCTCATCTATCAGGAGTGTTGATCTTGCAGCCAAACCACCTTTCCTTGGGGCTTAGAATTACCAAGAGCACCAATTTAATATGCAAATGGATCAACTGATAAAGGGAACCCAAGACTCTGAACTCCTCTATCAGAGAAAGGGAGCCCTTCTTGCCAAATACAATCGTTATTGAAATTGCAATGACTAAAGCAATCCTGAGTTGACACTGTCACTTGGGAGGATACTGATGAGAGATTAAGTCTTGGATCTAATTTGTTCTATTTAAACAGTAATTCAACATCACTGGAGCACAGTAAATGCTTGTCTAACTCATTTATTTAAAAGGCCTTGGCCAGGATTGCTAGCTGCTTGTAACCAACTTCAGAAGGACTGAATTAAAAATACACGACTTCGAAAGGATCAAACAGCTACTAGAAACATTTATGGGAGAAAAAAAAATAGTAATTAGCTAAAACAATCCACTCTGGAATTAGAAGGACTCAATCAGGATTGGTGTTGAGACAACTGGAATGAATCTTTTGCAACTGGCCACTGCAGCATATGAGAGAGTGAAGGGGTCTGCGGCTTTCAGAATGTGCCCCATGCCAGGTATTGGGCAGGGAATGTTGGCAGTGCTCCTTAGCCAGGGAAGACCAAAGCAGCAGCTTGGCAGCCTGAGATTCCCTGGCCAGGAGAAGGTTGGAGCTGTGTGCAAACCAGAGAGGACACTATGACTTCAGAAGGAGTAGGTTAACTTCAACACAGTATTTCCCTCACAGAAAACAAGTTGTCACTGTCAGGACCAGCCAGAACAGCTCTTCTGCAGAGCTGTCAGAGAATACATCAAAGGCAAAGATTTCTATCATTGCCAACAGTACCCAAAATTGGGTAGGCAGCTGAAAATAAGGGGAACAGGACCCTTCAAACTGACCTGCCAAATATTGGAATTGCTGAGCTGAAAGTTATCCCTGGATGTGCCAGAGCACCTCCCACTGCTGTTCCCCCCGACTCAGTTACCAGACACACTCCCTGACACGTTATTCTCCACTGAGCATAACAGGGAAGTGGCTTCTTTAGCATTTCTCCTTCTGCATTAATCAAGATATGGAAAAATCCCTTAAGAGAACTGAAAGATTACCTCTGTGGCATTCCCTTATTCCAGCATTTATTGGCATTCATGAGGAATTCACAAAAAATCTTATTTTGTTTAAAGTGGAATTGTCTCTTGACAATTCTTTAACCTGCATCCCCCTGCACAGTGACCTGGCAGCTCTGAAACAGCACATTAGTGGTGTTGATGCTGTTCCCCATGGCCTCAAGGCGAGATAGCTTTCTCCTTTGTACATCAGTGTGCAAAAGAGCTGAAAACACCTGTGTTCAGCCCAGACCTCTCCCAGCAGCCACTGCTGTGGCACATGCACATAGACATTTTCAACCTTTTTTCTGTTGCAAGTACCTTAAACACGTAAATTATACTATATTTTTAATAAATACTATTCTTTTTCCCCCTTTATGTTTCTGAATTTCAGTAATCAAGATAGTTTGTGTTGGGAAGGACCTTAAAGGTCATCTTGTTCCAAGCCCCTGCCATGGGCAGTGTTAAAAATGCACATTATAAAGTTGGCTTTTCACAAATATTAAAATGAATACTATATGTATAATGTGGGAAGATTTTACTGTATTTTCTTTTATTAATACAGTTTAGAAATGTGATGAATGTATATTTTCTTTTTGGTTGTAACATAGTGTTAAAAGTAAATACTGGGGGGTTTTTTCTGTAACATCTAAACTGGCCAAACCAGAAGGGAAGTCCTCCTGCATTCCTGCATTAACCAAATGAAGATAGCAGTGGACCAAAAGCCACAGAAGGGAATTTATTGATCTCCTGGTATCAGAAGAATAAGACATAAGAATGACTGCAAGACGCCAAAAAGAACTTTATCTACAAGAAGTAATAAAATGATAATTTGGTGAACTGAGATAAATTGTGGGAAGCAAAACCAAGAGCACATCTGAATTTAAAGGGATGTTTGAATAATGCCTTAGGGTCTATTGAATATGTAACATATTGATCATTAAAAAAAGGGGATCTGAAGGGGTAAGGTGTGCTGGTTGGCCTGGTGCCAGGCACCCTCGGCTGAGAAACTGTATTTGCTTTAGGCTGTCTCCTAATTGTCTATTTTTTATTTTTTTATTAAACTTCTAAATTTTTCTAAGAAAGTGAACCTTTTTTTTCACAGGCAGGATACCTCCACTAGACCAGGCTGCTTCAAGCCCCACCCAACCTGGCCATCTCAACTTGAAAATAGCAGATTTTACGAAGACCCACTTAAGTAACTGGGTTAAAACTCTGGAAAATATGATTTATCTATCTAAAGATGCTTGAGTTCAGGATTAACTGCTTTAGAGTTAGCAGTGACCACAGGGCAAGTGATCACTGTCACAGAATGTAGAAATAGTCAGATACAGAAACAATCAGCCTTCAAACGCTCCTCTGCTCACATGTCTACAGCAAAAACCACTGTGAATCAAAATAGGAAATGACAGCCCTGATGGCTGAGATGGTCCTGATGGTATTTGACCTCACGAACTCTTCCCCTAGTGTGAGTTGAGTGCCTTGCAGCTTTTCTCCTTCCAGACAAAAGGAGGCCTGGGGAGGAGGAGGGAGGGGCAAACAAAAAAACCCCAAACAAACCAAGCAACCAAAAAACTCCACACAAAAAAATCCCCCAAAACCCCAAACAAACAAACAAAAAACCTAAAAAGAGCTCCTAGCAACAAACAGACCCAATCCACATAGCATTCAAATCAAGAGACAGATTCAATCAAGAATGAGTTCTGACAAATTCATGTCCAATGAGCCTGCTCTCTCTTCCTTCTAGACTCAATCCCTCTCCTCTCTCTGCACACAGCACTGCATTGCTGCAACTCCCTATTTTATTGCTGAAGGAGGAATATGGTAACCCTCCCTTGTGAGGCTGAAATAGCAGGGGTGGAATTGTTTTGTTTTGTTGTTTCTTTTTTTTTTTTCCCAATAGAATAGCTTGCTGGCATCACAGAAACTTAGTATCAATTCAGTGACTTTTAGTCATCCTTCTAGGGAGAAAAATTAAATTTTTTAAATGGACCAGCATTTGAACGTCTTACATTTGATTAACAGAGAACAAAACCTCTACTGGGATATGAAATGCCAAACCCAGTCCCCTGGAAGCCATGGGAAAGGCCTCAGGAGAGGAGGTGAAAAGCCTCATAGGTATGGCATTGACAGCATTGCCACCTCAGGTGAGCAGGACGTGCTGTGCCATCCCAGCAATCAACAGGGAAATACAGGACACAGCCCATTTCTGTGTTCAGCACACCTGGAAAATCCTTAACTAGGAAAAACTGAACAGCATTGGCTTTTATGGGAAGAGAAAAGCAGCAAGCCAGACCTCTTAAAAAATAATGAGAATTTAAACCATGAATTATAACAGGAACTTTTTAATAATAGATAGGCAGGCACCAAAAATGATTATTCAGAGAAACTTAAATTTGAAAAGCTTCAGAATTCATTTAAATAGGCAGGCCTTTCTCATTAGGAGATCTAACAGTATTGCTTTCTATCGCTCTAAACAGAATTGGTAAGAAAGTCTTGTTTTTATCTTTCAGAGGGTGGCTCTGGAAATATGAACCATTAATATTCTGTAATTACAGAAACCAGTGCTGAGAAAAGTAAACACACACCCTGAAGGGAAGAACACTGACCAACATGGTGAGTTACTCAATATCCCAGGATCTTCATCCTCTCAGAGGCACAGATTTCTCTTCTAAATGGTAAGAGACTGGGAGGATGCTACAATGAAGAGCAAAGTATTTATTCTACCTGAAATATCCAAAGGTTCCTGAGAGCAGCAAGCTCTGGAAATAGCCTAAAATTCATATTGTGTCCTATTTTATTCAGGCTATTATTTAGCAGATTTTGCAACAATATTCTCTGAGGTGGAGCTATGTGAAAGTGGCCTCAGTGCCATCATTTGAGCAGTTCCTTCCCTATATTCACTGTTATATCCAAATAGTGCAGTTAAATAAATAAATAAAAAATTTTCACCTTTTATTTCTCCTCTGGCAGATCAAGCATAAATGTGGGAGATTTCAGTGAAAAATCAAAGTTACAAACAGAAACCAAGAGCACAATTCCTGCAGCAAGAGAAAGCAGGTAGCCTTCACTCAGGCCAGAATTTTGTCAGACTTTCAGCAGGATTGCTTGTCGGAGACTAATCAGGTCCCATTCAGTAACAGCTAGAAACAAAATATTTTCATTAAATTCTGGGGCCTCTGTAGGTGGCAGGGGACACAAAAATCTACTGAGAACAAGCCAGTCAACCTCTTCACAGGCATCCATTCCTCTATCAAGTTTCAGATCTCAGCAGCAACCAGTGGAAAACACTGACATACTTCTGATATAATTTTTAAAATACATATTTTATATATATTTAAACTTACAACTTGATCTGCATTCTAGTAAAAACAAGACTGAGAACTGCAGCTGTACATGAAGAGGAAAGGTCACGTAGCAGTGGTGAGCAAATGAACCACCTCTTATGTATTTCCTGATGTGGCCACACTGACTCCAACAGGAGCCTCACTTCAAACCAGCAAATTGCAGCACAAGAGCTCTTTCTGAGCCCCATCCCAACCCACACAATAAGCAGCTCTGCTCTGGCTCTCAGCTCACAAAAGCATATGAAATGATGCTACACCTAGGCCTTGACAGTACTCATCATCATTCCAGGTTTGACACAACAGCCCAGTATTTTACTGGGGTGAAACATTTACTTTACCCTCTGGACTACATCAAACTTCAAGTGAGGGCACTTGAAGAATGCTTTTCTTTACCTGCCAAAAAGTCTGTCCCTAAGCCCTGAATATCACTGGGCTCTGGCTTTAGTAGGCTCTAGTTTTATGATTTCACCTCAAAATTTTAACTTATATCTCATTTTTTATCATCTTAATTAATTTTATTTCTACTTCATCATTTTAAGAACAAGACCAAGACAAATTTGAATTGATCTCCCTTTTTTAGCTGGTATGTATTAGCAGTCAATAGTAAACAGTGATCTTATTTTCCTGAAAAGAGGAATTCTGGCCACCCCAAAGCCAGAGCAGGGCAGACAAACAAAGTTGGTTTTGCCAGAAGGAATACTTACCTGAAGCAAAAACATTTTGTGGGAACTATTGACTTTGCTGAATTTATTTTTCCCCTGTTCCCAAAAATGCAGTAGCAAGGATGAATCCTGACTTCTAAATTTCCAGAAGAAACATGTCAGGTTTTCAAGTAGGTTGCTAGATAACATCAATAGAAAATGCCAATAACCAGAGAGCTGGAAAAGCCCTGGAAATTTGTTTTACTCCGTTGGCTGCTCACTGTTCCAGAGCCAAAAATAAGAAAACTGTAGTCTTGAACCACAGATAAAGCCCAAGACTCACCCACATTCTCCTGGGTTTCCAGATACTCTTTCAATGGAAATGGAGCCTAAAGCCCACGCCAAGCAAACCACTGAGGATGCAGCTCCCTGCCCTGTACCAGCGCCACAGCAGCCCCAGATATCAACATCAGCAGCTCCCATTTTGTTCCCATTTGTTGGGCCCACACCCTGTTGTATAGGATACACTCGATTTCCTTGAGGATTTAACCCGGGACAATGCCTGTGTAGATGGGCTTTACCAAAGCACTGTTTAATCTTTATACTAAAGCTGTGGGTTTGCTGCTGTGGGGTCATAGATGAGGTTAAGTAGATGTCAGCAAGATTGTAATTCTCTTTTAAATTTGTTTGCATTATCCCAGAATATCTTTCAAGTACCATTGGGCTGTGGACCTCCATGGCCCCTCCCCTATAATTGCTGCTATAGTAATTGCATCCACAATTGATGCATGAGGCAAATAATGCAATTGGATGCAGCTGAGAGCATGAAAGGTGTTAGTTTGAGGGTGTTCCCTATTAGCTGGTGATCATTTCATCAATTCTTTCCCAGTGAGGTAATATATCTGAAAAGAGCCATTGATTAGCTCCTAATGCTGATGGGGAAGATTGCAATGGATGTTTCAGCTGGTATAGATCACTTGTTACTGAGTTTACTTTGTTTGTTAGGATTCCAGTTTCCATGCTATTTAACACTTCTAATCCTTGGGAAGGCTGACCTGGAACAGAGACTGCACAGAGCCAGAGAATAAAGCAGGGATTTATTGAAAGGCCTTTAGGGAACACCTTGGGCAGGACAGGGCCTGGCTAGGGCTACACCCAAGGTGGACCCAAAATGGTCACAAAATGGATAAACAGTCACGAGGTCTGACACTTTGATAAGTTTTGGTCCATTTGCATATTGGGATTTAATTGACCAATTACAGCTCCAGGTTGTGAGGTCCCATCCTTCTTGTTCCTCCCTCCAGCCACCCTTGTTTGTGGTTTTGGGCCTGAAAGTTGTCCTTGGTGTGCAGCAGGACAAGGATTTGTTTTGTGTCCCTGCTGTGTGCAGAGAGCTGAGTGACACTGACTGTGAGCTCAGAGCTGCACCCCTGGGCAGCACAGAACCTGAAATACAGGAAAGCTCAAACTTAAGGCATCGCTGTCCCCAGGATACCAGCCACATCTCTCCATGATCATGTTGGAGAGGTGAGGGTCCAGCCATGCAACCAGGCCCACCTCCCTGCAAGGATGGAGCCAGGAATGGCCAGCAGGGCTTTGATTGCAGAGATACTGATCTGCACTGAGCACCCCACTCATCTGAGGGACCAGAAGAATCAAATAACACTTGTTGCTGACCTGTATAGGGCATGGGATCCAATCCTGGGAGGTGGTGTAATGCATTGAGAGGGTTAAGTTCTGTTGTGACAAAATACATTAGTCCAGTAATGGTTGTGGATACACGACACCTCCACATGCTACCACCTCCTTTTACCACACATTGTTTCTATGTAATGCTCTGAGCAGCTACTGGTCTTGTAACATCTGCTCTGGGTTTTGAAGGATAAATGTTGGAAACTGAGTAAGCCTATTTCCCCTTCAGTGGTTGGAGGTTGTATTTCACATACTATAGTGAAATTTCCCTCTGCCAAATTCAAGATCCCAGACAAGTGGAGCAAGTGTCCCACTAGAACTTGTTTTATCAGCAATTGTCATTGAAATGCATTCAGGCTCAAGAGTGAGTACAACTCTTGCCATAGTGACCATTTGCAGACAGGGTCTCCCTCCCATAGGTCAGGCTTGGTGATGTGTGTGCCCAGCCTGGCTCATTCTGGCACTGGTTCCTTCTGGGAGAAGAATAACTTGATCTTCAGTGGAGATGTGCTGGCATCATTCTTGAGATTAATCTCTGAAAAAGTAAAATAAAGCAAATCTCAACAGGGTTTCCTCAGACAGGTTACCCCATTAAAAAGAAGGAAAAATCCACTGTGCACTAATTCCATGTTTTGTAGCACTGTTTTCAGTAGCTTCCCCAAGCAGCTAGGCCACGAGGTTTAGTCAGAGTCATAGGCAAAGTTCC
The DNA here is from genome assembly GCA_910950805.1 of Acrocephalus scirpaceus scirpaceus. NCBI lineage: Eukaryota > Metazoa > Chordata > Aves > Passeriformes > Sylviidae > Acrocephalus > Acrocephalus scirpaceus. The sequence continues at coordinate 31,951,694 of OU383781.1, forward strand.
AGTTTGGGGTAATTTTAGCATGACAGGCTGTCCTGGTTGTAGTCCTGTCAGATGTTCCCCTTTGATGGAAGGTGGAGCACCTGATTCAGGTTTTGCAAAGAATCCTCAGCTCACAAGGCTCCCAGTAAGTCCATACCAATTATTTAGATGCTGAAGCACTTTGGAGAGTTGAGCATCCTGCCCAGGATGTGCTGTTTTTCAGTAAGGTCTTTCTCTGGCTCCATTGGACTGGGGGTAGTATGGGGTATGGAATACCCATTGAATTCCTTTCTGTTTGGCCTCTTGTACCTCCTTACAGGAGAAACGTGAGCCATTATCACTTTGGATGGTATCAGAAGTAGGCAGATTTGAGAACCACGATGACAGCTCCCCTACAGTGCTCTGCCCATCAGCCCTTTGACATCTGGCTGCCATGTGTAGCCCGAGGCTCCTCCTACACTTGTGAGGATGGACCCTGTCATGCAGAGGGTCTGAGTGGCCCCATGGAATCAATTTGCCATGTGGACCATAGAGTTTTCCTTCACTGATATGTAGGGGTGGTGCTTTAGCAGGATGATCTAATGGTAATTTTAATCTACGCTGAGGGCATTCTGTAAGAATGGTTTCACAGGTTTTCCTGGTTTTCCTGTTTTGCCAAGCTTTGCTCTGTGCAGCAGAGCACAGTGCTTCCTTACCAGTGTGCCCTAATTTCTGATGGGACCATTCTCCCAATCAATACTATTCCTGATTTGAGGAGCCTCTTATCTCTATATCCCTGATTTTAGTTAATTCATCCACCTTTCAGTTCCATTTTGTGGCTGGTTTGTCATCCTTGGCATGGGCTTTGAGCCATCCTATTCTGTATGGCATTTTTTTTGCTATATTTAGTAACTTCCAATCTTGAGATCTCCAGATGGAAGATTTATTTGCTTCCCAGTTTAGTAATTCCTATTGGCACACCCACTGGGTGGCACCAGCCCCAACAGCACAAGACTCCATGTAGATTATTTTTGCTCAATTCTAAGCTGCTCAAACAGCTGCTCTTAACTCTCCTACTTGTACACTGCCTTCACCCTCTTCCATTACTTGTTTGTGTTGATGTTCAATACAACAGCCTTGAACTGCTATTTACCACTTGCCCTCTTTGCTGAGGCATCAGTGACCCAAATATCTTCTGTTGGCATCTCCTGGGTAAGGAGAGGTGCATCTAAAATTGGTGAAGGTTTGAAGGGTTGTGCAATGCTAATGGATCTGCATTGACAGTCATTTGTAGTTTAGAAACTTCGGTTGGTCCTTCTGTTGATCTGTTCCTCTTGCAGCTGCCATTGAAGAGGCATTCCATTTCCTGACTGGATTTTTGTGCAACTCATTCTGGGAGAGCAGACCTCTGTAAAACAGACTCCAGAAAATTAAATGGTTCTCTGGTTTGTACAGACTGTGCAGTTTGTTCCTGATGTATCTTCTCAGGTTGTTGCACTGCTCAGAGTAAAGACCAATGATAGAAACACCAAGCACATTTTCTCCAGTACCCTAAAGTTCCCATTAACTGTTGTAATTCTTTCTTAGATTGGGGCATCTGTATTTGTTCCATTGCTTTTAAAGTGTCTGGAGGAACTACTGCACTGCCTGCTATCCAAGTACCCAAACGTTACTTCTGTACTTGGTCCTTGGCATTTTTCAGGTGGAATTTCAATTTCTGCTTCATGTAATGCTTCCCATATGGCTGGTGTTGCTTCTCCACACGGGAATCTCCTCCAATTAGATGTCATCCACATGTTGGTACAGCTTCACATCTGGGAGGAGTGAGATGGTAACAACTCAGCAAGAGCAGCATGAGCAGCAGTGGGTGAAGGTCTATACCCCTGAGGGAGCCTGTTAAAGGGATCCTATAAACCTTCCCAGGGAAAAGAGAATTCCTCTTTGTCCTCCCCTTGTAAGGGAAACATAAAGAACACATCTTTTGTACCTCGTACTGCTACCCATGGCTGTTAAATTTGCAATATTAGGTGCTGCAGCTGTTAATCGGTCTGTGTTGCCATTCAAACACCTGTAAACAACAATAAAACAAGCAGGTTTCTTTACTGAACACAAAAGTGAATTAAAAGGCAGATGAATCCTTCTAATGATGCCTCTTTTTAAGGAATCTGCCAACCCTCCCATCCGTCCCCTTAAGTGCTGCTGCTGGCAGGGCATACCATTTTACATTAGGTATTTCAGACAAAGACGGTGGTACCTATATCTCAACAGATTGATAATTCAGAGCTTGAACTGTCTCACATTCATTTGGATTCTATTTGTAGCCTCAGCAAACCAGCACTTCTCACTGCTGGTTTGAAATTCCATAATGTTGCACATGGGAGTTTCCAAGTGCACCAACAAAGTAAATCAAATCCTAAAACTTGTGTTTGGGTGGCACCCACAAGCACTTCAACCTTAGCCAACTCTTTTTCCCCAAAAAGCCAGACGGGAATATTTGCTGTGGAATTCTCAGGAGCTGTGGTGTTTTAAACACAAATTATACTCCCATATTTCATCCTGCACAGAAGCCAGAGATCAGAGAGCCCAGTAGTTTAAAAAAACAGTGACTCTCCCCTATCCTTCCCTGCCCCTCCTGCCCAATGTACCACCCATGCAGTTAAAGAATAGTCATGACCTCTGGTTCGAAACCCACCAGCACCCCAATACACTTCCACTTCTTCCTCACTCCATAAAAATCAATCTTCCCCAGTCAGACAGACTTACCACATGTATTCTGTCACACATATTCCATCCTGGATTCTTCCAAATGCTTGGAATACTCCTGCAGTTCAGCCAGTTCTGCAGGACACCCAGGAGTTGTATGTGCTGCCATACTCACCCTCATTAGTAACTTCAGTCTTGATTAATAGCCAAAAAGGGAAAGAGACAGGGGAAAGGTCAGAGGTGGCAATAAAATTCTCACCACTATAATCTCAGACATCCTCATCCCAAGTCTCAGAATTCTCATAATGGGTTGATTTGTGAATTTGACTGGCTGTTCCCAGAGAGGGCATAAAAAGATCTATTTTTTCTTGAAGATATTTTTCACATTTTTCTGCTTCAGCCAATTGAGATTTTAAAATTCCATTTTCCTCTCTAAGGTAATCTACCTGTATTTCCAATTTCTCTTTAATTTATTTTTTAAAAGCCAACTGTATTTTTAGCACATCCTTTTTTGTTCAAATCACTGTGCACACCTGCACCAGGAGCACACCTCTAGGAGCCAGAAAAGCTGTTTCTCCCTCCCAGAACAACATACATGAAATAACAGCAACAAAAGTTACATTATTATTGGTTTTATCGTAGTTATTATTGTTAATATTATTGTTGCTATTATTATTGTTATTACCATTTCCTTTGAAGGATATGCATGAATTTCCATACAGCATTCCAAGCCATCAGCATTGAAAGATGTTATTGATATTCCTGTCTCATGAAACCCTTCTTAGCTTGCTTTCAAATAAGCAGATATATTATTCTTTATTTTTAAATTTATAAAATATAACTAAGGGGACATGTAAAAAACCCAGTATATTAGATGGAAAAGAGAAAGGCAGTCACTGGCGATTTACCCTTCTGTAGTTCTGGTAAATGAATGGGGAGGGTTTGTAGCTTTTGAAATTTGAATATTTTGGGGTTTTTTTGCTATTGTAACAGCAGAGAAAAATCCTTGCACAACTAGACTCCATTCTAAAAATTCAGTATCGAAATAATACAATATGAATTCTAAACATTTCCATGGCAGAATGCCTTACTCCATGGGAAGACAGTATTGTCTTCCTGATTCTGTTGTCATTAGAAGTTGTGATTATTATGCCCGTGTCATTAACTACTTTTCAGCTCCGTCTCTGGTTAATTGTTTGCTCCACAGCAATCCTCTTCTCATTCATGCATTGTTTATGAGGCTTTTAACCAGCTTCTTGTTTATTGAGATCTGATTTACTTGATGATCTTCTCATCCATTGTTGAAATGGAGCAATATTCCTCCTGACTGTTCCCAAACTCTGGCCATTAACTGTGGCTGCAGAATTGCCTCTTTGAGATGTATCTTCTGTTCAGCTATTACTTTACACAGATTTGTTTTCTGCAAATCATCCAGCACAGATTTATAACATTTTATCTGAAATATATGGATAGCAGAGTGCTTGTGGAGGGCTAGGAGCACATGAAATGAAGGCAAATGAAGACCAGAATTAAAAGCATTGCTGTTTATGATACACGTGTTGGCCTCAATTTGGCTCATGACTTAAAGAAATCACGCAGATGGACAGATGTAAAATCAGTGCTGGATGAAATTGATGTTTTGAGGGCAATCCCATGAGCAATAAAAGCCAATTTAAGTTCAACCATAGCAGAACATTAAAAAACAGAAATCTCAGGGAAAAAACCCAAGCAATAAAACTCCCTTCTTTCACCATTTGTCTTTCAGTAGCTTTATGGCTCATATAAAGACAAAGGTCTTAATTTTTTCTCCCCGTGTTAGGTAAAAAGAGTCAGCTGATGCCATAACACTGCCTTTCATTCTGAAAAAAATAACTTGATTTTTGTCCATGTCATTATACTGCTATCCGAGTTCATAATTTCCTGCCTGCTAGATATTGGTAATTAAAGTTGTCTCCAACTAACTTGCATTTTAAAGTAGATCTTGAAATCAAATCTCCAGTTAGACTCACAGTAGAATTAAAACATCACATTGATTTAAGACATCTTTTTCTGCTGAGGAAAAACAAATGCATTTCCCAGAACAAAGAATTTGCAAGTAAATTTTGACTCATTCTGGACTGACAAAAATGTTTACATGGTTTCTTTAGCTGTGCACCTTGTTGAGCTCAATTCTGATCTCATTCAGGCTAGCAGCACGTAATACATATATTTATCTAGATTTATTCATGTTCTGCCCTAGGGGCAGAAGTTTCTGAAAGCCTGGCCAAGTGTGAAACCCAGAACTCCTTACTCTGTGCAGGACACTGCACCTCCACACTCACCCTGGGGGCTGTGGACACCTCTGTACGAGTGACCTCACAGACCTGTGAGATTTACAAGCACTTCTCTCCAAAAGAAACAGGGATGGCAAATTATTGGTTTAGTGGACGTGCACTGTAAGCACACACATAGGTAATGCAACAACAAACCTCTGCACTGCCCTAGGATCTGTAAAAAACTCTTGTGCAACCAGAGAAGTGTCCACCATGGTCCCAGAGCCAGGGGAAGGTGTCTCAGTGATGCATGTGGGAAAAAGGATGAAAGAGCTGAAGGAGGAAATATTTTGTTGTCCAATTCACTGAGTACATAGCAGGCAGCTTATAAGAGCTTCTCCTGTTCTCTTAGGTTTAATGGGGTGATGCTCCCCATTTTGAACATATGAACACTGAAAAGATCAGTGGCAAAAGTTTGATCTTTCTTTACCAAAAACACTGAAAGAGTCCCTGGTTTATACAATACAGAAAACCTAGGAAGATCTCTTGTTGCAAACCTTGAGAGATACAAGATTCCCCAGCAGTCAGAGGGGTGGGACTTGTCAAAGGGCTTCTCTTTTTTAAATACCAACAGCCATGGGATGGAGATTCCTGATGGAGGTGCCCAGAGGCAAGGGAGCCTCTTACCCCATCCATACAGTAATGCCATCAGCAGTCCCCAGCCACAGGGTCACTGCAAAGCCTGGCAACAGAAACTTGCTTTCTCTAGGCCTTTCCAGGTCTGCCTGGAGCATTATTTCAATTCCTTTAGCTGCAACAGCAATTTTTTAATGACTAAGTGGCTTTTTATGCTTTGCTTGCATTGTATAATCATGTGGTGCAACCATAACTTTGACACAGACAGTGATAGCAGCAGTTATCCTGTGCAGAAGGACCATTAACAGCACCAGCCTAACGATGTGGCACAGAGAAACAGGAGCAGGGAATAGTGCTGAGAGCGGGAAAACCAGGGCAAGGAGGCAGAGCAGACATAAATGAGCAAGATGATAAATGTGGCCTGAAAAGTGGGACATGGGATAATGCAGGAGACCCAGGAGAGCTGCACACCAGTGGCCAGGTGCCAGGAGCTGAAGGAGATCAAAGAAGAAAAACTGGGTTGAGGGAAAAGGATGAAGACTTGCTCAAGGACTGTGCAGGCAGTTTTGGGCAGCACAAAGTTAACCGAGCTTTGGGCAAGGAGCCAGCTGCCTTCCCTGGGCTGAGGTGACCTGCACAGGCACAAGCTGCTGGGGCTCTGCTTTGGAGACTGATACACAGGGTCACTTCTCTCCCATCCCTCTCCCCCAGCCCACTGCTTTGCTGCTTTTCCTGTCTGTGAACACAGAAACCCTCATTCTGTGATTAAATGACTGCCACAACACCTGGACAGGGTGTGTTACTATCACAGATACCACTGGAACAGCAGGTGCCAGCACACAGGGAAGGTGGCTCCTGTTTTCTGTTTTAAGGCTGAGCTCTCCCTGTCTTGGAGTGCCTGGGGCACTGGGACACAGCCAGCTGGCTCTGCTCATGATTTGTAACACACTTTCCAATTAATACCCTCTGGATAATTATTTCATATGGGACACCCAACACTGCGACACTTTTTAGTTGGCAAACGCTGCCCCAGGAAGCCTCAAAGGTTCCTTTTTTCCAGACATTCTCTCCCAATCCTCTCTGTAGATAACACCCAGCAGCAGTTACTGCCATCCCTGTATGCAAACAATCTAAACATCCTATTTTTTTTTCCATTTCCAACATTTTCCAGAAAGATACTGAAGCCAAAAAATATAACCAAGCTATCTTCTCTGGCTAATAGCTTTTCTGGACCACTGAGTCCACCCAATCCTGCTGACTTCTTTGTGTAAGAATTCACCTCAGGGCAGAGAAGCTGATGATTCCAGGGACTAGCTAGCAAAAAATCTGGCCCCAAAAAGGAGAAAGTTATGCTTCTACAAGCCTTTTCTGTTACTTAATTTTTGTTCTGAAAAGCCAATGATGACATGAAAGGATTATTTAGTATTCAAAGAAAATCTGTCAAAAATAATTTTAACTGAAATTTCTTAACTCGCCTTTACTTTCAAATACTAATTTCCTCCAAATATTAAATGCCTTCACTAAAAAAAATAAAACTCTTATGAAACATAATACATTTTGAATCTCTTAACAAAAAAATAGACATATTTGTGTCTGTGTCTGTCTGTAACCTATGAGTAAATGAGTCCTTTTCTCCAAGAAACGACTTGCATATGAACTTCTCCTGTGCAAGCATGAAATTATTCAAACAATTTGAGAAGAACCTGTGCTGCCATAACCTTCCTTGTTTCCTCCAGCCTTGACTGTCGATGCCCAGCCCCCAGCACCCTTTCTCTGCCTCTCAGAAACCCTGTGGTACTCAGCTCCCTGGCCTACAGCAAAAAGAACTCCCCAAAGCCCAAGCAGTTGTCTTCTTTTTCTACCTAAGCCTCTTCCTCCTGCCCATTTCACACTTGTTGTAATTCATCTCCCTAATCTCCTTTTGCAGAAAAGCCAGCAGTGTCCTCTCTAGAAAGGATTGCAGAGGCAGCTGTTCTGTTCTTTCTTTTTTGGTACTTATTCTGTCCACAACCCCTTCTTGCCTGTATTTCCTAGCTGTGTGTATTAGATGCCCCAGCAGCAACATGTCCTGTTGGTCTCCTGCACACTAAAACCTAGAGCTCCAAAGATCTCACCCTCCTAATTTTGGTGTTGTCATTAATCTGGGCCATAACCCTCTAAAAAGGAAGTTTTACAAAACAAAAATCAATCATGAGGAGAAGTGAGAGGACAAATGTCAACAATTAAATGAGTATTAGGAAGTGATTAACTTCATTGTGTGCTAATAAAAGAAAGATCCTGCGCCCCATAAAACAGAATCCATACCCTGAGGAGTCCTTTGGAGCCTTGCCAGGTGTGAATCAGTAATTACCTTGCAGAATAAAACTCAAACCGATTTTATTTAAAATATAACCAGAGCAACATCAGATTGGTAAAAGAAGTGTATTACTTCTGCAAAAGGTATTAATGAAATCCTGTGCCCCTTTTTTGGTGTGTGCTTTAGAAAAAATAATAATAGTTTTTAAAAGTGTGTGAAACATGGAAAACTTTGGAAATCATCACACTGAAACTGGGAAGCTCAAAGTGCTTGACTTATTCAAGAAGTCACAGAGATGACTTGATTATGGTTTACAACAGCCTAAAACACATTATGACAGATATGGGAAAATAACTTCAGATTAGTCAGATTTCCAGTCAAAAGTAGCAGGAAAAGTTGAAACTGTTGTGGGCTGAAACTACCTGCAATCAGGATGAACTTTTTCTTAATGAGGATTAAAAATAAACACAAGAAAAACCACCTTCTGCAAGTGGTTTGATTCTTTGGTTTTTAGAGGATTCAAAACATGATCCAATGTCTATATTATGAGACAGAGTTTCAACACAGAAATTACATGTTTACTTTGGAAGTAACCACATGAAAATACCTGACCTACTTAAAATCATTATAGAGAGGACCCAACTTTAGCCTACCTGGTGGCAGGGCAGCAGTAGCACACCAGCCTCAGCTTTCCAGCCAGGCAGGCATCCACAGATGTACAGATTTGCCACCCAGCTGTTCCTTTCTGTCTACAGTCTCCTGAAGCCTGGGCTACAATCCCAAACTTTGTCTGTGGTAAAGGTGCCCAGAGAGAAAACCCTGTTAGTAACTTACTCTCCTTAGACAGGTGCTTAGTTCTGACAGTTTTCTGGGGTGGGGGCTGGGGCAGGCAAATCCAAATCAGGTGGGCAATATCACAGAATCATAGACAGTTTGGGCTGGAAAGGACCCGAAACCCATCGAATTCCTTGGCTCTGCCATGTGCAGGGACACCTTCCACTATCCAAGGGTGCTCCAAGCCCCAAAGTCCTGCCTGGCCTTGAACACTGCCAGGGATTCAGGGGCAGCCCCAGCTGCTCTGGGCACCCTGTGCCAGGGCCTGCCCACCCTCCCAGGGAACAATTCCTGCCCAAGATCCCATCCAGCCCTGCCCTCTGGCACTGGGAAGCCATTCCCTGTGTCCTGTCCCTCCATCCCTTGTCCCCAGTCCTTCTCCAGCTCTCCTGGAGCTCCTTTAGGCCCTGGCAGGGGCTCTGAGCTCTCCCTGGAGCCTTCTCTGCTCCAGGTGAGCAACCCCAGCTCTCCCAGCCTGGCTCCAGCCATTGGAGCAGCTCCATGCCTCCTCTCGATTCGCTCCAAGAGCTCCATGTCCTCCTGTGCTGGGCCCCAGAGCTCAGTGCAGCTCTGCAGGTGGGATCTCACCTGAGTAGAGGGGCAGAGGAGCAGAATGCCCTCTCAACCTGCTGCCTACAATGTGGGATCAGCCCAGGATGCAGTTATATTTGTGGGCTGCAAGCATATCCATTCATCCTTCCCTATCCTGGACCCGTGCTACATTTTCCTGTGCTTTGTATAACCTGGTTTTGAAGTTCTTGGTATTCTCAGTGTCTCTCTATTGCCCATTAACCTGTATGGCTTTGGATTGTTATTTTTAAGGGCTGTAGTTTAAGCAAATGGTTTGATTTTCATCTTGCTGCTGTAAGGGGATGAGAGAACATCAGCAAATGTCTCCAGGCAGACTTTCCCAAGTTGAGGAAATGCTGTGACATGCTGTAGACTATAAATTCTTCAGACAACAAAGAGGATATTGCATCTAGTCTGTTAAGCTACATGTATTCCTCTTTCCAGGGGAGTCCTATATTTCCAGCAGCCTGTCCCAGTCCAGCACACTGATCCCAGGGCCCAGAGACTGCTCCTTCCTTCCCCCAGTCTGTTCCAGTGCTGGCAGGGTGTGAGGCATTGTTCATGGGCAGAACCTCTGCTTGCACAATCCCCCCAAAGAAATGTTCTCCAGGCACATTCCCAGTTGGGATGAATGAGTGATCTCACTGTCCTGGAGAAATGCTATGCCTCCTGCCTACTTGCAAACTTTCTCACTAGGCTTGTTACCCAGAATTTTACAGGAACACAGCTCAGCATATGTTCTGCCTGCAATTTTGTTGACCAGAACTGGTATTTCAAATAGTTGCTGTCTGTAACATGCCATCTGCTCTGTCTTCAGGGTCACACAGCACTTCATCTACTCCCTTAGCAGGTAGATGTAATTTACATAAGGAATTTATGTAAGGTTTCTATAAGCAGACTCAAATTCACATTTATCTTCTGCAGAGCACTTTTGCCACTAACAGTTCACCTAAGAGACATTCAATTTTCCACAAGGAAACCAAATCCAAGGTTACCCTAAGAGTTAAACATGATTTAAGCCAACTATTGGAGTTCAACATTCACAAAGGGTAAATGCACCCATTGAAACAAAACTGTGCCAATTTACTGCAGCTCAACATCTGCCCATTTATCCAAATAAATGCTAGCAATAGCTTTCCAATGTGTCTAAAACTTAGTGAGAGGAGAAAACTAAGGATTAAAGGTGGCTGCAAAACCTTACAATTTGTTGCTACTCACGCTCCCTCATTAAAACTGCTGGAAAGCAAACCTCCGGCTTTGAGTTTCAAGAACCCTTGAAGAGAAAATAAGTTTTCCAAGTCAGCCAGATAAGGATAATTTTTGTTCTTAGGGTATAATAGGAGATATAATACCATTATTAGTGTTGTAGAAAGATAAAAGAATAAATGTATATTGAGAATTTTAGGAGCAATAAAAATGCTCAAGTGTGAAAGATCTCAAGGATGATCTTTGGCTCAGGGGTTTTTACCTGGACACAGATCAATCCCAAACTACTTTTCTCTGGCAATAGGAGCAAAGACCTGGATGTCCTTCTGAATTAAAGCATTTTTGTATGTGTGAAGCTGATGTTTCAGCTTTATTTCCATTTCAAATATGATTCATCAACTTAGTATTTTTCCACTTCTCCCTTATCTACTGATGGCAGCATTAGAAGACCAGATTAGATTCTGGCTACACATTCTCTACCAAAAAACAGAATCCATAACATCCTTTAGGATTTCCTACAGTTACTTTACCACTGAACATCCTGTACACAGAAGTTCCCATCCAGTTTGGATTTACCACAGCGAAAAACTCCTTATCTCAGTTGATAAAATGCATTGAATAAGATGGCTGAACACATACAAACTTCTTCAAAAAAATATCCCTGAAAATCTTTTTTAAAGATTTTTTTTCTTTTTTTCTGAAAAAGCAAAAATAGGAGCTATATCAATGATACCTTTGAAACAAGAAACAGAATGTCCAAAACAGTAAAATAACCTTGTGAAGAACAAAACTTCAAGCAGAAATAATTGTTAACAGTAGGGCTGAACATATTTCCATAAGGTGAACGTTAAAAAACCTGTGGAGTTCAAATGCCTAACCAGAAGTGCCTGCAGAAGGCAAAAAATACTAAATACTTAGTATTCTAGAGAAAACTGGAGAGAAATGTGAAAACCATTGTTCTAAGCTGTAGAATCATCAGCAAGGATGCAGTAGGGTTTGAGCTTTGCTCCCACTGGGGAAAAAGGTTGAGGGAGGATGCTTTGCCTAAGCTTTTAATCCAGTTATAGTATAGAGAGGGGAAGTGGGCTTCAGGTATTTCTTCTTCCTAGAAGCATTTAAGTGAGAAGCAGGTAAATACAACCTCAGAACTTGTAGCTGTAACAGGCAGAGAGCTCCTGAAAATGACAGAAATGAGGAGAGTCTGGTGTTAAGGGAGTAAAAATCTTGGTCTTGCGGGTTCCTGCATATCAGTGGGGTGTCCCAACCTGACAGATGAGGAGCAGGATGCCAGTTACCAGTTTTAGTTTGAAATTAAATCAGCTGCTGAAATGTCTGGAGCCGAACGTTCAAACAGGAGCCCCAGGTCAGACAGAAGGGGCTGGGTTCCCTGTCCTGCCTGAGGATGCCTTGGCTGTGCTCAGCAGACAAACACGGGCTCTTTGCCAAGCCAAGGGGGACACCTGAGAGGTGAAGCACCAGCCTGCTGACTGAGGCTTGCCTGGGGGCCAGTGTGGCCCCAGTGCACACAGACAGGGTTAGCCATGATGCTCTGAGCACCCAGAGTAGCCCTGCACAGAAGGAAGGAGGCTGATGTGCCCTGGACACCACAAGGCCCAGCATTTCATGGGATATTCAAAAGCAAAAAGCAGGACTTTATTCCTAGTACAGCATGAAAGGGGCAGAGTCAGCCCTCCAGGGATATGTCTGATCTCTGCCTGTTTGTGGCAGGAGAATCCCCAAAGACCCTCAGCAGCACCAAGCACAAGGCAGAAAAGGCAGACAGAGAGTTGATTCGAGGTGTTCTTTCAAGGAACACCCAAAGACAGATAAAGACTTCTCTAAAATCTGGCACTGCAGGGAGTGCTCTGCTCCAGGGCACCCAGAAAAGCTTCAGTGGTGCCTGGGAATGAGAGGGAGGTCAATGGCCCACGTTGCTCCTAGCCAGCAAGAACAACACTCCTGCTCCAGTACAGCTCTGCCAGGAAACCCTGAGCCACAGAAATGCCAGAAAGGTTGTTTACACACATCTGCAAAGCATCACTGTGCCTGATGAATGAACTTACCTCTCTGCCCTTTTACCCACCCTGAAGATAAGCTGCTAAATAATTCACTCTTGTGGAAACAACACATAGCTCAGTAGGAAGAAAACCCTTAAAATCAAGAACAGTCTTAGTGCATAAAACTTGACATAAAGGACCTTTAGAAGCTACAAGCAAATTTGTTGTCTAAATTAAAATATCATGCACGTGTAGATGGAAGCAATTTCTGGATTTATCAGGTTTTGAAAACATCAGTTTTATAAGGTAGCACAGAACTACTCTGTATGCTTACCTTCCCTGTTCCATGACCTCTCTTTTAATCTCATGGCAAACAGCTCAAAGGAGTTTACTTTCCTAATGCTCTACCTGTTCTCCCTTCATTCCTAATCCAAAAAATTTAGCAGCCAAACAAGTTTAAACAATTGAATCTACAACGATGAACTTGCTCCACTTCTTCTCAGGAAAATTTGTTGCTGTAACAGAACCAGAAGAGATTAAATTTAAGTTGTCAGACACTATTTTCACGTATTACACAATGTTACTGCACCATGAGCTCAAATGTTTTGTATATGATCAGATATTTCCCTTTTTTTCCCCAGTACAAAATTAACAGAAATTTTCAGATCTTTAAGTAACAGAAGCATTCAGCAAGTCTAGGGTGGTCTGGGAACTGAGAGTTCAGTGCAACATAAAGTGGATAATAATTGGCTTTATGGAGGTGGAAAAACAAGCTTATTGTTAAGGGATTTTAATGTTGGCGCATACTTAGCATGCAAATACAAATTCATGCACATTGTTAATTTGTCTGCCTCACCAATTGCTCCATGTTATTAAATCTTTCCCATTAAACAGACCCTGGCAGGCTTCTCAAAGTACTTCCATCCAAGGAAACTGTTATTAGATGGGTATTCTTGAGAAGGTTCCAGCAACATCTCAGCAACATTGGCAGTTTCAGAATATTTATGAGCACATAACAACTCAGTGTTGGACACAGCTCCAGGTGCAATTAACATCCTCAGAACAGAAATTAAAATTGTAAAATTTGTAGCCCTGCATTGCTCAGGTGAAACCAGAATACATACATGTACTTCTGAAAAATCCCTTTTTCCATGGAGACACTCCTCTCCATGGAAGAACTTCAGTGACCCGGAGGCAGGGTGACTTTATAGTAATAAAGCATCATCACATTTCAGTCCTGATCCTGCATATCGCAGAGGCAATGTCAAATGGAGCTTCTGGAATGCTGTGCCAGCACTGCAGGGACACTGTCCTGACTCTAATGGCATAGAATGGCTTTTCCCACAGCAGGTACATTCAGCACTGTGAACTGGGCTGTGTGCATGGGCTGGAAGGCGAAGGATAGGTTTGTGGTTTTGTGTTTGGGGAAGCACCACAATGGCAACTTGTCCCTTAGATCTGTGTCACAATCAAGTGCTGAAGGCTTGAACCTCTATGACTGCTTGCTATAAAAGACATTGGACAAAACTCTATAGCCCATGCATATGCCATGTACACACACAGCTCCAGGTGGGAAGGAAATGTCCCTGTGCAGTACACACAAAGACGGATGAGAAAGTCAGAGATTGTCATGGTCGGCACTGTGATTCCGGGTCCGGTCCGGCCGGGCAGAGTGTGGCACAAAATAAAGGAACAGGAACTGTGAGGTTCTTATCTTCTTCTCTTCTGTGTTAGAGCCAGGATTAATACTTGGGAGTCACAGTTCGTGTTTGGACTCAGTATTTATTAATTCTTATCTATATTACAGCCTCATGAGTTGTTAACTCTAACTAGCAAGTTGGAGGTGCCTCTAACCCTTTCCAAGGTTATTTAAGTGTAAATTATCCTATGACAGGATGACACCCATATTATTTATACTTTAGACCCAATAATGACCACCCAAGACTTGCAATGTGGATCTTTTTCACCCAATAAGAAAAAACCACCCAAAACCAAGAAGAAGAAGGTGAAAAAGAAGGGCTTAGACAACACCCTAAATCAGACACACTTCAGACACACAGTGTCCCAATTTTTATCTTGTTCTCCTTAGTTTTGGTTTTGTTACTACTTTTTAAATCAACATTTATTTATTTGGCCACAAGCCCCCAGTTCATTGACTAGACACCTGGTAATCCTTCCTATACATATTTTTCTATGAGTCTACAAATTTATTACAGATGTTAAGATTCTAAAATCAAATAAATCAGTTCTCAGTATCTGATGAGAAGGCTTGGCATAGTTATTGCCTTTGCTCAGCACTGCAGCTGATTTATTCAGATTGTGAGATGTTTAATGAAATTAGCTTTATCTTTGTGTTATCATGCAAACATTCTCATTTGTACACAAAGCATCTCCAAAACATTTTTCATTAGTTCCTCACAGCCCATTATTTCCTGAATGATTAATGACAGTTACATAAATATGGCTTTTTTCCCAAAACAGATGTGCTTTACTTCACTGTCTTACTATCAAAAGACTATTGGCTTTAAAGCAGCTCTTTAATGCAATCAAAGGTGATATTCAGTATGCTTTCACATAATTCTTAAGTGTCATGAATCTGAGGAAGGGCTATATAGGCTGTACTAAGCCATCCTTCATAGGAAATGACAGAAAACAAAACACAAGGGAAAAAGGCAAAAGCTGTGATAGACAGTGAGTGACAGGAGCAGCTCCTTCCTAGGCTGTATTCTGTCCATTTGTTGTCTTACACATGTCAAAGGACTAGTGGAAGGAGAAGCAGTTTTGCCCAACTGCCAACAATACTTTTCCAAAATTAATATCCTTTTTAAAGGAAATAAATGTTTAATATTCAGATTTTATGTATTGCTAGCCCCAGGTATGAATCAAGGACAGTGTTTCAAGACCACACCACCCTCTCAGGCAAATCTTCTGTCAGTAAGGTCTAGGGAAGTCCCTGGAATGACACTGCTCTGAAGGAAGGGAAAAGTAAACTCTACACTTCTCAGGCTGTTTCTTACTGACCCACACAGCTCAGGCAAGAGGACAGATATAAATCCACCACAGTCTTGCAGCTACAGTACCAATTTCAATGTATAGATCTGTACTAGCAGAGCTTACAAGTGAAAACGTAACCGGTAACACTTCATGCCATGGATAAAAATAGAAAATAATGGGGAAAAAAAAAAAACACAGAGTAACTCTGGAAAAAAATAAACATTTCAGAATTAAAGACACATAAAAGAGAAGTTTTATAACTGATGTCACCCATTCAAACCCCTAAAACCTGGCTGATACTTTCAGTGAAAGTCATCATCCTAAAAAAAAAAGTCCGACATGGTTTTTGCTGTGACTTTCTGGTTCATCTATCAGAAATCCCATGTTACCCTTTCTCAAGGGTAACAGAGAAGAATGTAAAACTTGAAGACCCTCACTTAAAGGTTTGGATCACTTCAAAGAAATCAAAAACACTGCCCTTTCCCTGACATTTCACCAATGTCACTTCACATGTGGCATGCAGCTGATGCAGCATTCTCCATGTAAGCATTTCCCTCCTTACCCAAATTAATATTTACAGATCAACCATGGCTTAGATGCAAATGCTTGAGCTGCAGCTCAGCCAAGCTCCCTGGGAGCTGACTGACCTGAGCACAGGCAGCCCCTGAAGCACTGACCCTCAGCAGGGACAGCTCCTACCAGCACAAAGGGCACCAGGGACTGGGCAGGTAAGGAACTCTGGCAGCAAAACCAAGTCCCTCTGCTGACAGAGACTGAAATTCCTTAGGCAAAGCAGCAGCAGCTTCCTTTGGAGGGGTGACAGGAAAAGAAAACTGATGCACAGCGATTAAAACATCATTCCCCTGGAAGTCCAATGGGCCATACAAATGCGGGAAAGCAGCGGTGCTGCAGCTGGGAGCAGTTCATTAGGAAAGATTCAGTTTCTCCCTCTGATTTTTTAACCTTCTGCTAGATAATTCCTCAAGTTTCAGCACTGGCACCCTCATTAAAGGAGATCATTTCAGCTGGGTCAGCTTTGTGGGCAGGGACTGCTGATGTGCAATGGAACTGGATCAGCCTCCTGTGTGCTAAGGACTCCATGGGCAAGGGAAGGAGAAGTGGCACCCACAAGAATTTGGGTTATTTTGGGTTCGTTTTCCATGAAGAATCTCCTACAACCAGTCATATGCTGCAGTTTGAGAACTGCTCCCAGTATATCCTGACAAGTATATATGGGTACACAATTAAAGATTATTTTACTTTTCAGCAAAAGTAAAGCCAAAGTTGGTGTTACATTTGTATAGCATCTTTCATGCAAGGAATATATATAATATATGAGGAAGCAATGTAATCCAAAACTTAATTTCCCTACAATTAAGTACATTAGGAAACCCCCTGAGACCTGAAATAAATATACAATCCATGCTTTTCTTTCCATGCTTTTTTCCCCTTCTCATTTATTTTATCTGTAAGAATTCTGTATCTCAGGACCAGAGCTTGTCATAGGAGAGAATGTCTATTCTATGAAAAAAACCCTGCCATTTCCAGATTTGCTTTGGCATACCCTGTAATATACTCTTGCCATTTTTACAGAGCAGTAAGTTTAAACCAGGAGAACAATCAGCAAGAAATGTTTTGTTTTTTTAGTAAGGATGCTTTCCTTCACTACTCTGGGAACAAGTCACTCTCTCAGTGGATAAGAGTTATAACTAATACTTCATAATTTTATATAGAAGCCCAAAGAAAATGAGAGCAGTGGGTTGGGGTGCACAGAGTTGGGGGAGTAAAGTGCTTCCTTTTTGAGGACTGGAGGCTCACAAGGATTTTCAGCTTTTTTCCTTTTACAGGGTTTGCCTTCAGCTTCCTGGGGCAGGTTTGTAAGGAACACAGTTAATTAGGAACATCAGAGACTTCTTGAAATTACCTCTTGACTTCAGTCAATGAGAGCTATTATTTACAGGACTTTCAGATCTTTTTCAGCCACCAAGAACTTTGCTCTAATTTCACTAGTTCTCATCTACAACAAAGCTGCTGGGACTGAGTTTCAGGATGGGAAATAAAAAAAAACAGGTTACAAATATCATGCTTTTTGACAGCATGGAAAAAAGAAAAAAGAGTAGCAGCATGATTTAGAATTCTGTATTTTATACATCAAATACCTATAAAATATTTTCTTGCTGGTTTTTTTTCCTGCAGCACAAGGAAATAGGGACATTTTAACAAGATGGTATAATTTATAATTATAATATAAATACTATTAATAACTGAACAGAGCCCAGGGGACCACAGCAGATTTACAGGTGAATGGTAAGACCTTCAGAGGTAAAATTAGCCCTTCACCTTCCAATTTATTTTTATTTTGGAAATTGAATTTGGAAATACTTCTGCACTAAGTCCTTGATCTGTTCCACAGGACGGAAAATCCCCAGCCTTGACCAAGCCATTAATCCAGTGTGGAGAAAGGTGGGCTGGAGCCAGGGGCAGAGCTGGCACCTCCCTGGCACAGGAGGGAGCTCTGAGGGAGGGCACAGGTTTGTACTGAGGCTTGGAAAGAGTCAGCTGTAATCACAGGGCAGCCCAAGCAACAAAGGCATAAAGCCTGAAGAAAACACACCCTGAACCTGGGTTGAATAACCCACCCCTGTGCCAACACCTGCTTTCTGCCTTGCTAATTTGACAGAAAAGCAGCATCAACATTGACATTCACCTGCTTATTTCATCATGCTCTTTCAGGAATTCCCTCTTGCTCTGTTTGTAGGACATATGAGAGTCCATGATGTGCAAAATTCTCCAGCCTGGCCTAAAATTGCCCCCTGGCACCCTTTCTTACTGCTGGAATTTGCTAGGTTTTTGCTTTTTTTAGCCCAAGCATCAGAGTCTGTCATATCCCATTCACTTTGCCTTTCATGTGCAGAAACAGAGACCCAGACAGCTGGGGGCCCTTTGGGAGAGATCTCCTCTGACAGGAAAAGCTCAAGGCACAGCACTGAATTTCTCCTCAAAAACACAAAACAAGAGAGAAACAGATTCATTTCCTCTGGGTTACGTAGGCTGCAGAGTTTCTTTGTATTTACAACACATGAATGTAAATAACCATGTTCAATGCTGCTTTCACTTCGCAAGAGGTGAGCTAAATAAGGCCACAGAAGCTATAATTTGGGCACTAAAATGCAAATTTCAGCACATCTCCTTTATGATATTTCCACCATCTCAGGGGGTTATCTGCCTCCCTTGCACCTCTGGCAGGTTTTGAGATGTCAGTGTGGAAGCAGCACATCATGTATGCCCCCCTGGGGCAGAGACCCACTCCAACCTTTATGCTGGCAAGGAAGATGTTTGGAAATTTATGCTTTTAGATACTGAAAATTGGAAATAAAAGTCTTCATTCCTAGGAGATAAAGCTTAGTTATTTGGTGGCATTATCTAACTCCAGATTTGGAATTACCTACAGAAACTGTAAGTTAGAAAAGACACTAACTTTTCAGTCTTATGGGTGAGGAAAAAGAAAACCAAACTAAAATCCAAGCCAAAAATGCTGGCAAAGGAGGAGATAATGCATGAACCACTTATAAAGCCATGTGCCTACAATGTCTGATGCTAGACTGCCACAGGGAATTAATTTAGCTGAGTCTGACAAAGAGCAAACATTTACCATGTCAAGTTCTATCCATGTGATTTTTACCAATATAAAAATTAATTACAAGTTGTCAAATTATCCTACACTTCCAGCAGTAAATCCTTCCCCCACAGTTAATGGCTCAGAGTAAAAGACTGCACATGTTGAGAGACTGACTTCCTACTGGATTATTGCTCCAGAACTCTTCTTCATTTGTGCTTCCATTCCACTGGCAGCATTCTCCCATGCACAAGGCTATTAAAAATAATGGTTTAGAGCATCAATAATCTGTTAAAGGTGGCCTCCTCAACATGGCTGTGGTGACAGCCTAATAAAATCCATCATTCTTTGAACATTTGCAGACATACTTCTTACAGTTAATGGTGTGGCACAACTCCATCATCAAGAAATGAGGGAAACAGAAGTGGAAAGCAAAGAGAAAAACAAAGAGAAAGCAGAAATAAAAGCTTTAAACGGAGCCCAGGAAAAGTGTGAAGGATTCTAAAGTGTGGGGCTGCTTGACTCCATAGCCAAACAGGGAGCAGGCTGCTTAACAAGAGATCCAGGTTTGTCACAGTAGCCACCCTAACAAGAAGTTTGGCCTCAATCTTCACTTTAAAATTTATTAGGTAGCTTAACAGTATCTAAGGATCTGCATCATGGAGAGCACAGGACTTACCTCCTCAAGTTTCACCATCCAAAAATGAACCAGTAAGACTGAATCACATACTTTGGCTTCCTAAAGGGTCAATGGGCAGGGACAGGAACCTCCAGAAAGCCACCTATTTCTGAGCCCTGTGAAGGGGAATTACTGACTGGAATATTAAAATCTCTGATACAAAGAGATCACTCAGTATCACCAGAGAATCATTAATGTGTTATTTTACGACTAATAAACATCCATTTCCCTTCTACGCACAGTAATTGAAGACTTTAATTGATGTTTCAAAGCCTACACTTCCTTCACTTCACTTTGTGAGTGGAACTACAGTTCCACACACAAAATGGGCATTTTTCTAGATTAAGTAATGATTGCACAGAGCAAACACTTATTCCCACTAAACTACATGGCACCTTTCTACTTTCTCCTCAGGTAACATTTAATGTAATTTTTATTAAGTCAATTGACAGAATATCGGCTTCTCTTCACCCTGCTGTCCTTAAGCTCCTCTGTACTCCAGCTTCCCTTCCCAAAGGCAGCTCTGAGGAGAAGCCTGGAACAGTGCTTCTCTTAAAAGGCCATTCTTCCAGGGAGCACTGTCTGTGTGTGCGTCCCCTCCTGGAGCACACTCTGTGAAGTGTGTGTGTGTGTGTGTGTGTGTGTGTCCCCTCCTGGAGCACTGTGTGTGTGTGTGTGTGTGTCCCCTCCTGGAGCACTGTGTGTGTGTGTGTGTGTGTCCCCTCCTGGAGCACTCTGTGTGTGTGTGTGTGTCCCCTCCTGGAGCACTCTGTGTGTGTGTGTGTGTGTGTGTGTGTGTGTGTGTGTGTGTGTGTCCCCTCCTGGAGCACTCTGTGTGTGTGTGTGTGTCTGTGTGTGTGTCTGTGTCCCCTCCTGGAGTACTCTGTGTGTGTGTGTCCCCTCCTGGAGCACTCTGTGTGTGTGTGTGCGCGTCCCCTCCTGGAGCACTCTGTGTGTCTGTGTGTGTGTCCCCTCCTGGAGCACTCTGTGTGTGTGTGTGTGCGTCCCCTCCTGGAGCACTCTGTGTGTGTCTGTGTGTGTGTGTGTCCCCTCCTGGGAGCACTGGTCTCATCAGCCTCACAACAGAACCACTGGACTCCCAGACATGCTGCCAGGAAGGAATTCAACTATGGAAATAGGCAATGAGCATCACCCACACCAAGAGAAGGAAAAGTCCTTTTCCTCCTAACACAGCCAGGAATAACACAAATCAAAGGAATAGCCTAATTCAATACCCATTCCCATGGAATCCAGCAAGTAGTGTAATTTCTGTTTTTATTCCTTTGCTATTCTGATCCCAAAGTTTCCATTCAAGCAGCAATAAAGAAAACTTCTAAGATCTATTTATTTTCAACAGATAACAAAACTTGTTCTTCATGAACTTCTATAGTCTGATAGTCACGAGGTGCCTCCAATTTTGGCATCACAACAGCAAGGAATTCCATCTTAGAAAACAACTGAATTCCATCTATTAAGAAAACTCTACCTTTAGGTCACCTAAAATTGCAAATTCCTTCTCGATTTTTTTCATAGAAGGAGCTTCATGCAAATATATACTAGGTGGAGCTAGTAGCAATCAATGATACAACTGCATTAAGATACTCAGAAGACCTTTTTAAAATTACTAAACATGTTAATGTCAGCATATCCGAAATGTTTTGTGTCTGGTATTGGTGGAGATCTGACTGACACTAGAATCCTACATAGGCAAGAATGAGGAAATCCCAAATACTCCTACAGTGAAAACATTAGCGGAATAAAGAACTATGGCTAAACAGTCCTTTACTGATACTAAAAGGAGGCACAAGCCTGCTCCACTTATAATCCTCAAGTAAAACAGAGATTTCACTGTTCCAAAGAGGCCACCTCCTTTTTTTTTTAGGCTGTAGCAGTGCTACAAATTCCTTACACCTTGCACATGACTATTTTAATTGTTAGGGTTTTGTGTCAATATTCCATTCATAGATCTCAATATTCCAAAACAACAGAGACTGCATTGCATACATTTAGTTTTGCACCACAGTAAGGATCTGATACCACTGTTAAGTGCTTCTCTTTAGTGACTTCACATTTACTCCAACTAATTTAACTTGGATCTCCAGGGCTGTGTTTAAGCACCAGAAATCATCTTGGACAGTCTTTGTGAAGATGATTAGCACTGCAGCACCTCAGGGAGAATTTCCTCTGGAAGAAGACATAGGCAAGAGAGAAATACTGTTCTAAAACATTAAAAAAATAATAGAGTTTTCAATTTGCTATCTTTCGTAGGTTCAAAGAATGAGAGATGAGATTGCTCTTTAGTTCTTCCATTTGTAAGAGCAGACCTGTGAGCTGTGTGCTCTTTTCCAAGCGCCTGATGTTCAGCTGTATGTGACTTACAGTGATAAAAAGAGCCATAAGCTTCAAATACAGTTTGTTCTTCCTGAGAGTTTCAGCTGAAAACTCCACAATATAAGAGATAACTGTGTGATGATGACTTGGTAGCTCCAATATATCATTTTTATAGTAGAATATCAAACCATATGTTAAAATTCAAGAGTGTATTCAGACCCATCTTAATTTCAAGACAGATCTCACAAAATTTTGTCAGAAGGGCACAGAGAAGATGTAGCTCAGCCACTTCTTCCAGACAAATAACACAATTGCCTTTTCTCTTTTTATTGTCTGTAACAGCAGGAGTTGTGCTATAAAGCAGGAAAAAAAAACCTCTGGACTCCTGGAAAAGCTGAAGCTGCTGAGCCAACTTGTGCACAGCCATCGTGATGGGGCTCCCCAGGGACACTCCATACATGTGTGCTCAGCAAATCCCAGTACACAGGCTGCTGTCATCTCCAGAAAATATAAAGCAAGGCCATATCCTCGTTCTCTATGTTCACACACAACTTTTAATAGATAAGCTCATAAGGAACAGTAAGAAACTTGCTGAGAGAGAAACTCTGGAAGAACAGTCAATAAAACCAATAGCAAAACTAGTTTGCAAACATGACTGGCTTGAACAACTAGGAAAAAAAAATTATAGGATCCATTCATATAAAAAGATTAAGGTTGGATGCAGGTGGATCACTGTTTAAAAATGTGGACATTGATTTTGGCTGTGGGTATTGTTTATGCAGTAAACATGCTAGAAGTTACAGCATGCTGTGCAGCCAGAAGGTCCTTTCCCTCCAATAATATCCTTACCTGTAACATTCACTGGGATCTCCTAAAGAGCCAGAATGAAAATAACCAGATTCATTTCCTGAAATAAATCTTATTACAGCTGTACTGCTGAAGCTTTGCAGGGATCAGTCACAAGAGAGCTGCCAAACAAAAGGCTACCTGGCTGTCCAGGTTCTAACTGAATTATTTTTTGAAACACCTCACTCTTTGAAGGGCTGAAAATTGAATTCAAATTCTCATAAGAAGAGGATTTCTTTGAAAGATTCCTGTTGTTCTGAAGAACCAGAATTAGGGAAGAACTCCTCTCTTTCCGAGTTTTTTTTTTCTGGTCTCAGGACAGTATGAGATTGTGAATAATAACAGGAGGAAGTGAGAAATAAATGTGTTATTTCAAACTTTCAAAGTCAGGCTTCATTTTAACTTTCTCTATGGATTTACACAGCAATTTTCATGAGTCAAATTTCATTTAACTTACTAACAGGGTTAGTGTATCACAAGGTATTCCCTTGCAATATCAAGTTGCAAATGAGTCCTTCCATTACTTCCATGTTCTATTTATGGCTGTGTATTCAAAGCATTTGTGGTGTCCTACATCAAAACAGAGCCAAAATTGTATGACCCAGCCCAGCAGTTTGTAAAAGAAAGGCAGAATCTAATACCCAAGATCCCAAGGTCATGGGCAGAATCAGTGTTGTAGCTGTAATGTCTCATTTGAAAGTATTTCATCTTCTTAATTTGGCTACTTGGCAAAGAAACCAATTCAATTTACCTTCTGTTTTAAAATAATTATTTAATCACTAATTAACAACTTACAAATGTCTACTGACTTGCTGAGAAATTTTTCATAGTCTCCATAATAATTTACTCACAATATTCTGTCTTTCCTTGAGTTCCACATCTACTCCCATCTCATTGCTGTTTCCCAGGGCTGTCAATTTGTTCAGCCACGTGTCCCTCCATAACACTTTTCCTTTTGTCCTTTTCCTCTCCAGTAATGTGCTGCAAGGAAGGAGCAGGAACCTGCAGGAGAAGCCATGCCTCTGTTAAAACAGTGCAGCTTTAGGCAGCTGAAGAACAAGCACAACAAAATAAACAGCTATGATAAAAATTTGCTGGGAGCCCTTGCATTTTATGAGCACTGTATGTATGCAGCCCTCACAAATGAAGATTAATCCTATGATTTTTGGGATCAACTGAGCCTCCAGTCTGTTCCTGCAGTCTTTCTCTCCAGCTGACTGGAAGACTTTGGGTGAAAACCTCTGTTTATCTCCACAGAAAATGAAAAGCTTGAGAGCAGAAAAAATACCTGGTAAGGACAAAGTCAAAAGAAGGAAAGGAGGTGATGACTGTGTGCTCCTCAGGCCACATCCTCACGGGTCCTGTGCCAGGTGGGCTCCATCAAGTGTTCCCACCTCAAGGCAATTGCACACACACAGAGCTTTCCACAAAGAGAGAAACCCTGCCTGCAATTAGGGCCTCAATCACCACACATTTTTCAGTGAGCAGAAAGAAAAATAACACAACTCATCACTGGCAGTGACTTTCAGCTTGGCCTGGCCTGACCCTATACCCTTGGAGAAGAGCTGCAGCAGCTTGGCACTGCCCTGTGTATTGATAGGGATTTTTTTCAGCAGCTGGAATTCTAAGTGAATGTTGAGAGGAGAGGGAGAAAATCCTCAAGTTTATTTTTTTAAGAAGCTTGGGAAGCTCCAAGAATCTGGATAATTTTGAGAGGAATAAAAACTTGTCCTTCCAGGCTGTTTATATGAAATCTAAGGGGAAAATACAGTAAAAGTACCTGGTGATAAGAAAAAATGGTTCAGTTCTGCAAGATACACAGAACTCATCTCATCTTACCTTGGGCAAAGGAATTTTAAGGAGACAGTAATGAGAATGATTCCCAGTTCATCATAGTGTGACCATGCTCAAGGATGCTTGTTTGTTTCAGGAATGTCGTAGGCTTAGGATGTCATGATTCTTCTAAAAATGTAGCTCTTTTTCCACATTTGCTGCCAGCCTGAATGCTCCCTCAGTCCCTGGTTTGTTAGGTCATTTCTCTTAATGCAGGCTTCTCATTTACAAGGCCAGTGCTATACCTGGGGACATTAAATATGCCAATCAAACAAAAAAACTGCCTGGAAAATGTCAGTGAGTTTTAAATGGGATTCCTTCCCCTTGCTTGAATAGCATTTTCTGATCAACCTTTTCCACAAGAATGCACAAAGCTGTGCATCATCTCAATAATTACACCAGAAAAAGTGCACATGGTGAACACACTGGACACTTGCTGGAACAGTACAGCAAAGCAGATTATTTCCCCACACACAGAGAAAACACTTCTGACAAAATGATATTAAAATAAAATTGTTGTGGAGCTTCCACATCAGGGATGGCTACAGTGATGAAAGACAGCCACTGGTAATTGGGAGAGTTCTGATGAGGAAAACCATGAAGGAAATCTGACATAAAATTTGAAAGTGGGATGTTTATTTGTCACAATTTTTCTTCCCAATCAATCACAGGTTTTCAAAAAGCTGTTTTTGAAAAGCTCTGTACAGATAGCTGCTTAGCCATTAAAAACTCACCTATTCCCTATTTCCTGATGGACAGAGCTTCTCCAGCACCCCACTGGCTCCTTCCACCTCAGGTCCTTTCCAAACACACTGATTGATTTCTCTTGGTGGCAGGCACTTTCACCCCACAGTCGAGTGGTTCTGGACTTTCTACTCCAAACTCATCTTTCAATCTGAAAGAGCCAATGAACCCAAACTCATTCTTCCATTGATAACCTGCTGCTGACAGGAGCTCGATGTGAGCCACTCCTTTCCCTCTGGGCCATTTGTCTTCACTTCCTCAGGGTGAAATTAACTGGTAAGCAATTTCGGAATTTGGTCACTGTGAAATCTCTCTAAGTTATCATAATGTAGGTATAAATTCCCTGGGGTTTTCTCCTTAGCTGCCCAAACTGGCAATTTCAGACACACAAGGATGGGAGTTACCTCTGATCCACAGGGAGAAAGTCAGTGGGGGCTCTCTGTCTCTGCATTTCATGATGGCTTAAATCCAATGTGAAGCTGTTTTCAGTGGGAAACAAAATGATTTAGTGTTTCAAAAGGCAAGAACTCGCCTGGAGAGGATTTGTAGCCATTTGTCTCTTCCTCTTTCCATTTCTGTTACCATATGATCCTCACTCATTTGCCTTCCTGGGCAGTCCTCCATGTGCAGCATGCAGAACCTTAAGCATTATAAAAACCTGAAAACTCTTTCAGAACTTTGTATATATCTAAGTATTTTGATCTAAATTACATGTAAGATCCATAACAAAAGCCCTCTTTCCTCTTTACCTGGAGCCTGCACTTGCCCAGAAGAACATGCTGCAATCACATAGCTGCTCTTTGAGGTTTGAAATGTTTGAATTTTCATCCCTTTAACATAGAGGTGTACCCATGGTTATAGTCCAAAAGTAATTGTTTCACTATTGGCCCATATTCTCTATATTTTGCTCCTTCCCTCCAAATTCTCATTTCCCCTCTACTTGCAAAGCTTCTGTGCCCTTGTAAACTGGCATCTACATTCAAGTAATAAAGGGTAGGTTCAATAAAATATTTTAGACAGCATTAGGAATTAGGTAATAATTTTCCCTAAAAAAAAATCAAAAATCATCACTTCCTCAAAGCGCAATTTCACATTTTTTAAAAAATATTTTCTCTGCAAGAGGAGCCAAGAACTTGACTGTGCTGCAGAGCCTTTTGTTATTACTTTATTATAACAGGTTGTTTGGATTTCCAAGCACCTTTTTAGTTTGTTAATAGCTGTTAGGGTATAGGGCTTTATTGATTTATAAAGTCACAGCCATTTTTCCTGTCTCTGATGTTTACAACAGTAAGGTGGAAAACAATGCTGGCTTTGCAAAAACAGCACAAGTTTAGAGCAGCTGAGGTAAGATATTCTCTGAGAAGGGACATGGGAAAAGAAGGAAACCTGTTTCAGGGGAAAAACAACTGCACAGGTTAGGGAACACATGAGGATGCTTCAGTCAATATTTATCTCAGATCAATAAAATTTGATGTTCATTTCAGTGAAATCAATATCCGCTTAATTTAAGTATTGTTGTTCCTTGGCTCCATCTACTTCTCCCTGTTTCCAAGATCTCTTCTCAGTGCTTAAGATTTCAAACTTGGTCATCCAACCTGATCTTTGCATTTCCAGAATTTTCATCATGGGCTCAAAACAAAACACAAACTAAAAGTTATTCCCTTCACTGAGCACTGGAGATAAATAGATTTTTTTTTCCATAAATCTCAATCTTTATCTAAGCCAGGGGAAAAATAAGGGGGGCTGAGGAAGAGGTTGTACAGCCAAAAGCAGGGGCAAGGAGGATTAGCAAAGATGCATCCTTGCTAGCATCTCACAGGTGCTGAAAAAATGTGTTTTATCTGTTAATGTTCTTTTTAATACCTGGCTTCTTGTGAGGGGACTGTCCTTATCAGATTGATTTTATAAGCTGGCAGAGTGTTGTCAGAGGCATCTGCATCCAGACTGAATCCTTAAGATCCTGATCTCCATCACAGCTGTTAACAGTCCAGCATCGAGCATTGGAAATTCTGGCTGCTTTTTCAGGTCATGATTTCTGCACTGTGCTGCAAGGAAATTTCAGCTGAATCCTTAAAGGACTCTGCAGCAGCACAGCACCAGGCAAGCAGGTGGAGATTATTCTTTCTGCTGGAGCAGGTGCTTCCCTTGCTGTCAGGAAGCTGTTCAGGCGCAGGGTGGGGCTTCCTCCTCCTGCTTATGGTGTTTTTATTTTTGTTAGGAGTTAGACTTGTTTCTTTTTTTCACCTATAGAATTTTTTCCCAAGAGTTGCAAGGCAACTAATTGCCAAGTACTTATCAGTGCTCAGGTGAAACAAAGCATAGAAGCTAAGTAGAGGCTAGCCCTTAGCTACACCCTTTGTCTCCGGGAGTTTCCCCCCCCCCTCCCCCCCGAGGAAGAGGGAGAAAGACAAAAGCTGAGGGGCAGCTTCACTTTTGATGTGGTCTGCGTCGGGAGAAGATGAAGCTGCCGTTGCTGCGTAGTTTTTTCAGAGATCTGATTCTAGAGAGAGCTACCATCATCTGCTCGTGTGCCCAAGAAAAAAAAAATCTGATTTCTCCTTTTCCTGCCCTGCTGGAGCTGGCTCAGCCCTGTCCCACTGCCTCAGCGCTGTTTTAGAGCTGCTCTGCACCGCGGCCCTGCACTGCCCTCCCTGCCAAACATCCCTGCCCTCCAGTGACCACCGACGGAGCTCCGAACTTCATCCGATCCACCAGCCCGGGATCTCCCACCGTTCCAGCTTGGTACCTTTTTTTAGAGTCCCCAGAGACCAGACTGCCCCGAGTTTTGTGAAATCAAGCTCTGTCAAAGTCCCTGGTTCTGTTTTCGCTATTAATTGCTGTAGTTGTTGTTGTTTGTTTGCCTTGTTATACCTATTAGTAAAGAACTGTTATTCCTATCCCCATATCTCTGCCTGAGAGCCGTTTTAATTTTCTAAATTATAATAATTTGAGGGAAGGGGATTTGAATTATCCATTCCAAGAGAGGCTCTGCCTCTTTAGCAGATACCTGTCTTCTTTCAAAACCAAGACAATTTTATTTACCTTCATTTTGGTTGGTGGTTTCTTTTTTCTTTTCTTTTTCCTGCAGTGGTCTCTAAATGATCCAAAGCTATAGCTAGTAAAAGTGTACCAAGGCAAACAGAACCCTCCAAGAAGGACGTGTTTTTCCAGACTCCTTCCTGCAAGGAGTGTTTGAGCCTCTCAGTAGTACCAGGGGACAGTGCAAAAGGCACCTGTGTGTGGTGAGAGCAGGTGATGATCTCCTCTGTCTGGTGGCTGAGCCTAAGGAGGAAGTAGAAAGACTAAGGAGTATTAGGGGAAGTGAAAGGGAAATAATCTGGTGGAGTTTCACCCTTCCATCCCTGAGAGAAGCCCACCAGGCATCAGAGGACTCCCATGCCTCCTGCCATCAGGCAGAACAAGGAGACCTGGTGATGAAGGGGAGTGGAAATGGGTCCCTACTTAGGGGGAAATAAAAATTCCTCCCAACCCCCATCACCTGCCCAGGTGCCACTTCAGAAAACATATGAGGCCCTTGATCTAGAGGGTCAGCCAGATAATGTGGAAGAAAATGATCTGCCCAGTGGGCCTCCCAATTACACTTCATCTGTCAGACAGATCACTGCCTCTAGCACTAAAAAGAAAAGAAGGGCAGTCCTAGTGGGGGACTCCCTTCTGAGGGGAACAGAGGGCCCCACATGTCAACCAGGCCCATCCCACAGAGAGGTCTGCTGCCTCCCTGGGGCCTGGGTATGGGATATCACTGAGAGACTCCCTGGGCTGATTCAGCCCTCTGATTATTACCCACTGCTGATACTCCAGGCTGGCAGTGATGAGATTGAAAAGAGGAATGGCAGGGCAATTAAAAGGGACTTTAGGGCACTGGGTCAAGGGTTTGATAGGGCAGGAGTGCAGGCAGTGTTCTGTTCAGTCCC
This sequence comes from Acrocephalus scirpaceus scirpaceus, assembly GCA_910950805.1. Classification (NCBI taxonomy): domain Eukaryota; kingdom Metazoa; phylum Chordata; class Aves; order Passeriformes; family Sylviidae; genus Acrocephalus; species Acrocephalus scirpaceus. The sequence continues at coordinate 31,981,124 of OU383781.1, forward strand.
TTTAGTGGCAGAGGAAAATGGGGAAAGGAACAGGAGAGCCCACATTATCAACAAGTGGCTTAAAGGCTGGTGTCATCAGCAGAATTTGGGGTTCTTTGATCATGGGGCAACTTTTTCACCACCTGCTCTGCTGGAACTGGATGGGCCCCATCTCTCTGTTAAGGGCAGAACGATTTAACTCATGAACTGGCAGAACTCACTGAGAAGGCTTTAAACTGGGTTTGAAGGGGTAAAGGGATGTAGCTGGGCTGTCTGGAAGCAGGCCCAAGGGTGATAAACCTGAGTTAGGGGTGAAATCAGTAGCCCAGCTGGGGTGCATGTACACTAATGCACACAGCATGGATAACAAAGAGGAAGAGCTGGAGATCATGGTGCAACAGCAAAGCTGTGATGTAGTTGCCATCATGGAAAGATGGTGGGACGAGTCACATATCTGGGGCACTGCACTGGATGGATACAAGCTCTTCAGAAGAGACAGGAGAGGCGGAAGAGGTGAGGGGGTGGCCCTTTATATTAGGGGTGCTTTTGATGCCAGGGTTATTGAAACTAATGACAATGGAGTTGAATGTCTATGGGTAAGAACTAAGGGGAAGGCCAAGAAGGCTGACATCCTACTGGGAGTCTGCTATCATCAACCCAACCAGGAAGAAGAGGTGGACAACTTATTCTACAAGCAGCTCGAGGATGTTTCAAATCACCAGCCCTTGTTCTTGTAGGTGACTTTAACCTACCAGACATCTGCTGGGAAATTACTGCAGCAGAAAAGAGGCAGTCCAGGAGGTTCTTAGAGTGTGTGGAGGAAAACCTTTTGTCGCAGCTGGTGGGTGAGCCCACCAAGGGAGGGACAAAGTTAGAGCTGTTGTTTGCAAATAGAGAAGGGTTGGTGGGAGATGTGATGGTTGGAGGCTGCTTGGGGAGCAGTGATCATGAAATTATAATTCTCAGTATTTGGTGAAGTCAGGAGGAACATCAATAAAACTTTCACACTGGAGTTCCAGAGGGTAGACTTTGGCCTATTCAAGACACTTGTTCAAAGAGTTCCTTGGGAAGCAGCCCTTAAAAAGAAAGGGAGTTCAGGAAGGATGAGTGTGCTTCAAAACAGAGATCTTGAAGGCACAGGAACAGACTGTCCCTGTGTGATGAAAGATGAGTTGATAAGGAAAATGTGCAGCCTGGATGGGCAAGGAGCTCTTGAAGGAACTAAGGAAAAAAAAGAGTGTGTCACCTTTGGAAGGAGGGTCAGGTATCTCAAGAAATATTAAGGGCATGTAGAAAGAGAGGCAAAAGCCCAGTTAGAACTCAAACTGGCAACTTCTGTAAAGGAAAATAAAAAATGTTGTTATAAATACATAATAGAAAAAGGAAGGGTAAGACAACCACCATCCTCTGTTAGATGCAGGTAAGAACTTAGTAACTAAAGATGAGGAAAAGGCAGATGTACTGAACACCTCCCTTGCCTCAGCTTTCAACAGAAAGACAGCTTGTCCTCAGGACAGTTGTCCTCCTGGGTTGGTAGATGGTGTCAGGGAGCAGAATGGTGCCCCTGTAATCCAGCAGGAGGCAGTCAGAGAACAGCAGAGCCACTTAGATGCTCATTGAATCTTTGGTATCCATCCCAGGCTGATGAGGGAGCTGGCAGATGAGCTCACAAAGCTGTTCTCCATCATTTACTAACTGGCTCACTGCTGAGGTTCCAGATGACTGGATGCTGGCCAATGTGATTCCCATCCACAAGAAGGGCTGGAAGGATGATCTGGGAAACTACAGGCCGGTCAGCCTGACCTCAGTACCCAGCAAGGTTTTGGAACAGATCATCTTGAGTGCCATCACACAGCACCTACAGGATGGCCAGGGTATCAGGCCCAGCCAGCACTGGTTTAGGAGGGGTAGGTCATGTTTGCCCAACCTGGTCTCCTTTTATGGCCACCTGGTGGATGCAGGAAGGGCTGTGGATGTTGTCTATGTGGACTTGAGCAAAGCCTTTGACACTGTCTCCCCCAGCACACTCCTGGCAAAGCTGGCAGCCCACGGCTTGGACAGGAGCACTGTGTGCTGGGTTAGGAAGTGGCTGCATGGCCGGGCCCAGAGAGTGCTGGGGAACGGTGCTGCATGCAGCTGGCAGCCAGGCACCAGTGGTGTTCCTCAGGGGTCTGTGCTGGGGCCAGTCCTCTTAAGTATCATCATTGATGATCTGGATGAGGGGATTGAGTCCTCCATCAGTAAATCAGCAGATGACACCAAGCTGGGAGCATGTGTTGATCTGCTGGAGGGTAGGAGGGCTCGGCAAAGGCACCTGGACAAGCTGGATAGATGGGCTGAGTCCAACATCATGAAGTTTAAGAAGTCTAGGTGCCGAGTCCTACATTTTGGCCAAAACAACTCCCTCAAGTGCTCTAGGCTGGGGACATTATGGCTGGACAGTGCCCAGGCAAAAAGGGACCTGGGGGTACTGGTGACAGCAGCTGACCATGAGCCAGCAGTGTGCCCTGCTGGCCAAGAAGGCCACCAATGGCTCCTGGCCTGGATCAGGAATGGTGTGGCCAGCAGGAGCAGGGAGGTCATTCTGCCCCTGTACTCAGCGCTGGTGAGGCCACACCTGGAGTTCTGTGTCCAGCTCTGGGCCCTCAGTTTAGGATGGACATTGAGTGCTGTGTCCAGCTGTGTCCCCTCCGGTTAGGAAGGACATTGAGTGCTGTGTCCAGCTCTGGCCCCTCAGGTTAGGAAGGACATTGAGTGCTGTGTCCAGCTCTGGCCCCTCAGTTCAGGAAGGACGTTGAGAGGCTCGAGCACGGCCAGAGGAGGGCAAGGAGGCTGGGGAGGGCCTTGGAACACAAACCCTGTGGGGAACGACTGAGGGAGCTGGGATTGTTTAGCCTGGAGAAAAGGAGCCTCGGGGGTGACCTTTTCACTCTCTACAACTCCCTGAAAGGTGGCTGTGGTCAGGTGGGGGTGGTCTCTTTCTCCAGGCAGCAACTGACAGAACGACAGGACACAGTCTTAAGCTGCACCACAGGAAGCTTAGTTTAGCTATTAGAAAGAAACTCTTCACTGAAAGAGTGATTGTGCACTGGAATCATCTGCCCAGGGAGGTGGTGGACTCACTGTCCCTGGATGTGTTTAAAAAAAGACTGGATGTGGCACTCAGTTCCCTGATTTAGTTGCTGAGGAGGTGCTAGGTCATAGCTTGGACTAGATGATCTTAAAGGTCTTTTCCAACCTAGTTCATTCTGCAATTCTGTGAATTTGAGCATCAATTACCAACACGATAAACCAATTTCTCATTTCTCCTTCTCTCCACAGCTGGAACTGGGGGTTTTGCTAACCCCTCACACCAGAAAGCTCATTTCATCCTTTAACCTTCATCTCTTCTTTTCCTTTGCAGAAAATTGCAGGAAACTATTTTCAAGTTTTCTAAACCCAAGGATGTTTTGGCTGCCAAGCTGCATCAAGAAGAAAGTGTTTTCATTTCGTCTTATCACAGAACTGATAATAACGTTATTGTACATGCAAAGAACTTCAGGCTTGTTTATCTACAACAACAGAATGACACATGCAAATATATATATGAAAGGCCTAAATATCTCAAGCTCTGATAGTTCACTCAAGAATATTATATCCCCAAAATGCAAACAGAATTATTTACTCACATCAACTGTACTAATGCCTCTTGGTAATTTTCTGTTTTCCTGTAACAAGCCTTGCCAGGTTCACTCTTTGGTTTTTCGGGAAATAATCCAAGAAGGAAAGAGTTTCTTTCTAAATAATGTTCAGCCTTGATAATGAAAAACCTCATACCACCTAGAATTATTTCCTATTTCTTGTGTTCTGAATCTTCTACACAATTAAATTTTGAATCTAATTCAAACCCTGAAATATTTTGTCATCAAATCCACTGCCAAAATAGGAGTTAGAATGAATGTCTGATATCCAAGTCATGGCCCATGGTTCTCTGTGGGGTATCTCAGAAATGCACTGTCTTGTAACCAAAGTTTGCTTTGCTTTGAAGTTCCTGATTTCATCCACATTTCCTGCCTTGCCCCCCTGCCTGTTTTTATTTCCCATTTCCATTTGGCAATACCTCCCCCTCATGGTAATTTATGTGTGTGCTACCCACCCTAAGATTTTAGGGCATTCTGGTAACAGATTATAATTTAGAACTTTACCCTGTAGCAGATCAGGTCGTTGTTCACATGCCAGAATAAATAACAACCTGTTGAGAACTCAATTGCATCTGGATTTCTCACGTGAATATTTCACATCTCCATTTCCATTCTCATTACCTTTTCAGTTGTGAGCCCTTGCACCCGCCATCCTGGGAATGGATTTGGATAAAATATACTCAGATAATTAGGAGATCCCTGGAGCAGTGGGGCTGTCTTAAAATAATCATTACAGAAAAGTACATTTGCAATTTTAAGCGGCATGGAAATAAAACTTAAATCTCAAACTCTAATCTTTTGCTGACCAATATTACCCATTCAGCCCAACCCAAACTCCATCACTTGTGCTTTTCAAGGGCACCACCAGACCCTAATGGGGGGCAATGTTCTGTGTTGGGGCCATGGCCCCACACACTCCCTGCTCCTCCCAGCAGGACATCCCATCCCCACAGCATGCTCCCTTTTGGGGACACATCAGGAAAGGGGGAGGCCAGGAATGTCCCAGAACAGACAACACCAACACTGTGAAAATAAACCTGTCCCAGAGTATGGAGGACACCCTCCCTGCCCCATGCTGAAAACACACAAAGAGGAGATGACTCATTCCACCAGACTGAAGCTGCCTCAGGAGGGCCACAGGTGCCTCCCCAGCCTCAGCACACGTGTGGGGTGTGCCCTTTGGATTTCTGGGACACCCACATAAGGCTGGAATTTGTGACACAGGCACACAGGCACTCCAGGACACCCACACTCCCTGGAATAACACCAGACTTTACCCATCATCACTCCCTTGAGGTGTGATTCATCCACGTGGGAGGACTGCTTACCCCTGCCAGGAGAGATGACAAGTTCCTGAACAACTCAGTGCCTGGAGCAGGAGCCCTGGTCCTCCCTGGGAGCAGAGGAGGCACTGCAGCCTTCACAGAGGTTGGGGATGATACCCAGCATGCTTGGCAGCTTCCCTCCCTGCAAGAGAGCCCAGCTGATGGTGATCCCAGTTGGACATGAGTGCATTAAATGAGAGGAGCCTCCCCCTGGGCAAGGGCAATGGCCTGCCTCCTCCAACACCTCCAGAGAGGGACAAACCCCCCTCCAGCTAGGCTGCATAAATCACTGCCACAGTGTGCCTGACACTTTTTTCCATCTCTAAAGGAAGCCAGCAGAACAACCTTGGCACTAGAGGCTTGACTTTTAGTTAGCTCCTGTGAGATGAGCCAAATCTGGGACAGGCATGCTGTCCAAATGGCAAGCAACTCATCATTCATGCACCAAGAAGGTGATGCCAGGGTTGCAAAGCATGAAGTTTACATAGCACAGAGCTGGACTGCTTCCAGGACAATATTTTATCTCATTTTGCACTGGCTCCCAGCATTATTCCTCTGCCTTTCACTCACATCCTTCCTAGCAGAACCATTTAATTGGATGATTGGCAGAGTGTGGCTCCACAGGACATGATAAGGTATCAGCTTTGCTGCCAAAAAGGATACCCCCACCTTCCCAGTCTCTCCTCCTGTCTGCTTGCTGCTGCTGCCTTCTGTTGGCTCTGGCTCAGAGCAAAGCCCTGCCTGGATGCACTAACACGATGGAAAACAGCAATCAGGCAAAAGAATAATAAAAACTGCAAATAACTTTCTGGTATGTCATTGAGCTGGCTCATGGCAGGGTGAAGGGGGCCCAGGGCCAGTGCAAAGCAGGGGACAATGGCCAGGGGGAAGAGGAAGGCACAGGGCAGGACACAACTCCCCTCTATCCCTGGGAAGGAGCCTTCAGGTGAGCTCTGCTGCCTTTGCTGTCACCTGACTGCCCAACCTGCTGGCCCCTAATTAGCAGCCTGGCTGATCACTGTGTAGTTAATAGGTCTGGCAGGGAAGAAGGCCAAGAGCAGCAATGTCCTGGCTGTACCAGGCCAGGATTCTGTCACTGAGGCTCACAGCCCTGCTCCTGCCATGCAAACAAGCTCCTGAAAAATTCCCAGCCAGTGCTCACCATCAGTCTGCTCACAGCTCCTTCTGCACAGGAATGTGTCATTAAACCCCCAGACAAGAGGGATTCCAGCCTTGGCTCAAGGTGATCTGTGAAATTTTAAGAGGTCAGAAACTGAGTTCAGCTCCTTTGGGTACTAGAGCAGCAGCTCAGTGAAAAACATCTCTTTTCTCTTCAGAGGGCTGTTGTGAACAACTGTGTTCATGTTTCTTTCAGAGTGGGTTTGGGCTCTCTTCAGCAACACATGAATAGATTTGGGACCGATCTGACACAACCCAAAATTTTTCTGTAGATTTCTCATATAATTACTTTCCTTTCCTTAACTTTCTATTCCTTCCTCCCCTGCAATGTTTGTGAACACTTTTGTTCTTCCTCACTCAAGTAATGATCCCTTTTACTTTTCTTGTTCTTTTTATTTCTCCCTGCTGAACATGAGGAGGTTTGTAGCTATACGCTACAACATTATTTGTTAACGACAAGCTATCCCTCACCAATTACTTTGCTGGGATTTTAGTACCTTGTCATTATTTTATCTCCAACAGTCTGCTGCAGTTTTTGGCTGGAAAGAGAAGAAACAAAACTATAGCTATGCCCTGGAACTCCAACTGCAGAAATGCAGAGCTATTCCCAACCAACACATTGCCATTTCTTCCCACAGCATTTTACCTCCAGTCACCACTCGAGGACATCACTGGGAGAGCATCAGCAGGCAAATTTCAGCCCTGGAGACTGAGATACTCAAAATAATGCAACCTAAAATAGTGTAACACTTGCCAAGGGCACTGGAGAGCATGTCAATTATGAAAGACGGGTCGTTGATATAACTCGTAACAAATAAATCAGGGAAGAGAGCAGAGCATCCAGAGGAGCAGCATTTATCACTGCACAAAACCACGCCATTATTTAGCACAATGGCAGCATGAATTTTGGAAGGCCACTGAGAACATTCCATGCTGGTGTTTCTATCACTCACTGTCTCAGTCATTCCCCCTTCTCTCCCCTGCAAGGGTACCCAGTTTTGCACCACAGAACATCCTGAGCACCAGCATCCACTCTGCAGAACAGTCTTTGGGATGCACTGACCTGTGTGCTTATCCCTGCCTCTTCTGAAGGTTCAAACACAGGAAGAAACTTTACCACAGCAAAATGTTTGGCTTATATTCCTGAAGTCCTCTCTGTTGTTCTGTGTGTTTTTGTTAGGACAGCAGCCCATTTGCTGGGTGGCCTGAGGCTAAACCCACTTCCAAAGTCTGCTCCAATCCCATCTCCAAGAAACCATCTAATCCCTCATCTGTATTCTCCTGTCTCACCTTACACCCCCTTCCCCCCCTCTAGCTCCTCCACCCCACTGCAGATGCCTTCATCAAACCCCCACTCAGAGGCTTATCAACAATAACATGAAGCATAAAGCTGTGACCTTCAACAGAAATCTCCTAGAAAGATGTTAAATATTGTGAATGTCCCTCCATGAAAGCAAAAGATGAAACAATGAAAATTCTCTGGTTTCAGCACTCTAATTGTGCAGAGCAGCCAGCCTTCAGTGTGCTTCAGAGCTGAGTCTGCCCTTCCCTGCTCACTGAACTGCTAGGGGCTGCTAGCTCCATCTAGTAAAATTGCCTCAATCCCACTTCCACTGAAGTCCCCTGCCCCAAACACAGCTGAGCTGCTCCCTCAAATTCTTCCAGCAACTAGGCTGTAAGCACTTCAGTCAAGGGAGGAATTCTCTTTGAATTTATATAGCCAATGACAATTTCCAGCTTCAGAAGAGGAAAACATTGGAAGCACGTGGATGAGATGCAAGTGAGCAGAAGCCAGGTGCAGTGCAGGACAATTCAAACTGGAGCACACTGCAATAAATCCCTGCTCAGCAGAGCCTCCCAGGCTGTGCTCAGTAAGGGACATCCCAAAAGGTGGCTGTGATTCTGTCTGTTGTGGCATCATGTAGAGAATAAGGGAGGGGGGGAAAAGGCAAAGATTTGTCCACATTTCAGATGGCGTAAATATCTGAAAGCTGCAGCCTGATGGCATGGCACTGACTGTCTTCTTGTACACAGGTACCACCTACATTTCTCAGATGAAGCTGCTTCTGACCCAGAGAGGAAACAAATATCTTCAATGAAGATTTTGTTGCTGTTTTCAAAGGCCTGCAAGGAAACCCTTTCTGAAATACTTGAGATACCGTGTAAGTTTCTCAGAAAACTTGTCCTAGCTGGAACAGGAATAATATAAGAAGTCAGTTCTGCTGAAAGCTCTGGGGTTAATTGAAAATGTTGGTTGTCCTACAGTCACTGAGCCACTGAGATTCCAAGGCCCAGACCAGCAGCTTTCCCAGGGAAAAGGGGGCTCTTATGAAAAGGTTTAATATTGAAATCTATAATTACATGCTTATTTAGAATCAAATTACTGAAGGCTCAGCCTCCTGTTGAAGGGTGGAAGCTTCTCATTGAAGAAGATAACCATGTGTCTCCCTACACTTTTGATGTTGAAAACCATTCCAGAAAAATTCCAGGCAAAACTGAAAGTACAGCACTATGAAATTGCCCTCAAAGAAGCATTTATACAGCTGCATATTTATTCTGACCATTTTGCTTCCTGAAATTCACACTTGTTCCCTGTCATATGAGATTTTCAGAATGTTCCCTGCAGATTTCACGAGTCTGGAAGCCTCACTTGCCTGCTGAGAGTTCTGAAAATCAAGAGGCAGCAATGATTGAATTCTCTTTATGTTGCCTTGCTTAATTGCATTCTGCAGGTGCCCCTAAATTAAATAAAGCAAGGAGGACAAAAGAAATGTGAACAAGTGAACAAAGAGGTCTACAAGTTCTGCAGCTCTGGAAAACTTCTTTTAAAGTTAAGTTTTCCCATTTAGTGCCAAGCTGGAGCTATGGCTCTTTGCACCCTTGTGTCACGTTCAGCTGGAAATTGTCATTGGCTATGTAAATTCAAACGGAATTCCTCTCTTGACTGAAGTGTTTACAGCCTAGTTGCTGGAAGAATTTGAAGGAGCAGGTACCAAGAAAAATGTTATCTGTCCCCTAGCTTCAGATATTTGGGGCTGGTTGTCTCCTAAGAACATCTTTTATCAAACTCAAAAGCTGCTGAAGAACTCAGAGAGATGACCAAGGTACAGCCCAAAGGCTCAGGTGTGCCCCAAAGCAAAAGGGGCACATTCACACAGAGAGAGAAGTTTAAACCAGGACATGTTTATGTGAATGCATCCCCAAAAACACAAAGTTTCTCACAGGGATAGATCCCTCCTTCCCATTCCCTGGCTGAGTGTTTCACCATAAAACCATGGGTTTTGTAGATCTAGGCTAGGTGAGCACATCTTGCTGCCCACAGAGATGTTCCCCTACAAAGGTGGAAATTCACAACTTCAAGCCTTTCCCATCTGGTCTTCAGCTGCAGCTCGACACACACAGGCTCTGTGGCAGCCTTAAAACAGATGTAGCTCTGCTGCTGCCAAGCAGAAAAATCTTCCCTTCACTGCTCACCCACTTCTCAGTGACAGCTAAGAACTTTAAGACAGAAGTTGTACCCTATGTGATGAACTTAAGGACATTTAAATACATGGATAGACTCCAGCAGCAAGAACTGATCAGAGATAAGACACTGAAATGAACCATTTCCTTTCATAGGTTGCTTTTTTCTTATCTGCAATGATTCCATATGGGCAAATACACTCTTCAGATGTGGCTCCATCCCACTGGCTCAGGACCTGCATGCAAACAGTGCAATATGCATGGCTGCTTTTTAAAACTACTCTCCATAAAAATAACAACTTCTGTGTGCTTACCTATTTCCCTTTGTTCCCTGGGCAGGCTGATAGCTCTTACTGAGTGTTAACATCCATAATGCTGATAATGAGTTTGTCTAAATGTATGATAATAGCTGTAGAAGTACCAGCAGTGCCATCAGTAGCGATTCATTGTTTGCAAGAAAATTTAAGGCAACTGTGGCACGTCCCTGCTTGGAACAAACATGGCAATCAGCAGTTTTCACTTGGATCAGTGTAGAAAATAGATCTTGAAACGTGCTGTCATGCTGCTTTGCTGGCTCAAAGGAAACTGTATTTCATTTCTCTTAAAATTCAACTGCCGAGGATCATAAATTCTTTCTAAACATAGGATTTTTGCTTTGCTTTCCTAAATAGTAATTTCAGTTCATTTCCACCTTGGCCACCACAAATCTTGATCTTATACTTGTACAAGCCTCAATCAAAAATGAGACATCCCCATACTCTATGAGAATAAAAAGGAACAGTCCCCAACTCTCAGGAGTTTGTCAAGGAAATGTATTTATGCCCTTTTATTCAGAAATATCAGAACTATCATCTGGTCACTGCCTCAGGCCCCAGAGCCAGCAATAGGTGACTCAGGAACAGTTTTAGCTCAATCAGCAGATTCACAGCTGGGAAAATGGGTTTCACACACAGACTAATCAAATTCCCATGAAAGGCAGTCTCTAACCATGAATCAGGAGCTGTCACCTTGCTCTGGATCCAGACTTTGGGAAGGATAAATACCAGGTTCTCCAACTTGAAAAGTTCATATATTTAAAGCTTAATGAGCAGAGATGCTGAAAACCAAAATTTGTGTACTGCAGGAAATTAAATGATGAAAGTTTGTTTTGTCTTGGTAAAAAGAACAATTCTAATTTTCATTAAATGAAATAGTAAAATAATTTCTAGGTAATTTTTTTGACAATCACAGCTAAAGAAGAAGGCAAAATTAATTCTTTCAGTCTCAAAATGCCCTAATAATAGGCCACAAAAAGCATCAGTGTGAGAAGTGTTTCTATGCAATGTTTTAATTCAAATTAATTTTGGACTGAAGAGACATTTTTGATTAACTTATTTCTCACATCACAAAAGCCTACAATTATTTTTCATTAAATGCTGATAAAATGTTGGAGACCAGTTTACATCCTAGAACAATTAAGGGTTTCTATAAAAATGATATTCAAGGTAGCATTCTTGTTCAATGACATAACTTATTTGCACTTGGACTAAGAAAGAAATAAAATTGCAGACAAAAGGATTCTTGGTGGGGTTTTGCCCACAAGTCCCTCCCTTTCCATTAATTAGAACAACTTTTGAATAGTTTTAAAAATAGTTATTTTGTTTAAAAGAATTTCTGAATCAAAACATGAGATGGATTTTGGGAGTGCATAGGACACCCAGGTCCAGGCTCCTCAGCAGTGGAAGGACATGGAGCTGTGGGAGTGAATCCAGAGGATGCCACAGAGCTGCTCCCAGGGCTGGAGCTCTGCTCTGGAGCCAGTCTGGGAGAGCTGGGGATGCTCACCTGGAACAGAGAAGGCTCCAGGGAGAGCTCAGAACCCCTGCCAGGGCCTAAAGGGGCTCCAGGAGAGCTGGAGAGGGACTGGGGACAAGGGATGGAGGGACAGGACACAGGGAATGGCTTCCCAGTGCCAGAGGGCAGGGCTGGATGGGATCTTGGGCAGGAATTGTTCCCTGGGAGGGTGGGCAGGCCCTGGCACAGGGTGCCCAGAGCAGCTGGGGCTGCCCCTGGATCCCTGGCAGTGTCCAAGGTCAGGCAGGACTTCGGGGCTTGGAGCAGCCTGGGACAGTGGAAGGTGTCCCTGCCCATGGCAGGGGGTGGCACTGCATGGGCTTTAGGGTCTCTTCCAATCCAGACCAGTCTGGGATTCCATGATACAGCTGTACAAGGCCATCTGGGGGGAAAAAAAAAAAAGGAGGGGAGGGAGATCTCCTGCAAGTTGCAGTCCACAGCTTTCCTTCCCAAGCATAAATGAGAGTAAAAGGCTTGTATTAAGGGGTGCAGATACACTCTTAACCCAAAAGTTATGAGATTTTTAACACAATAAATTACACTGTCCCATCAGTCTTTTTATGGTACACTCACTTCAGGCGGGAAGTTTGTCTCTGCATCCAGAACCAGAATCCAAGTGCGGCCAACCTTCCCTCCTGCCAGAGGGCAAGCACAAGCTCTGCTCTCTTCTCTCTTGATGGGGATGAGGAGAGTAAGTCACAGGATGGGAGGAAGAAGGACACTTCCCTTAGGAGTGGACATGCAAATCTGGGAGCCAAGCGGGAAAGCAGAAAATCTGAGGGGGGTGAAAGTGGCACAGAGAGACAGTATTCCCAAACCTATTGTCCTATGTCAGCCTCTCTCATGCCTCAGTTTCTTCCACTTCAGGTTCCTCCAAGTCCATGCTATCCACCTTTCCAGCTACCACCAGGCACCAATGAGGAATTTTAAACTGAGCATACTTGGACTCCATGCACTCCTGGGCAGTACTCACCTCAACACTTTTGTCTGTAATTGGCTAAAGGTTTGCTGTTTACTGGGAATCTAAGGAAGGAATAATTAATCTTGTAAAGAACTGCTACATTTTAGTGAAAAGCAAATTTCTGCTCAAACAGTGCAGATACAAGGAACAGCCTGTATCCAAAAAGAAAAACCAAAAAAGAAAAACCTGCATTTCACTCTGGTAAAGAAAACAGAGGGAGGGGAGCCATGTGCTGGCAAGTGCACAAACTGGGGGTTTTTTTGCAGAGAGGTAAACACCAAACACCAAAAGATGGTTGCAAGGCACAGCTAAGCTCGACGATTCCCAAGAAACTTTACCCAACTTGACAATCTGCATCACGTAGAGAAGCACAGACATTTCTGTGAAGCACACAGGCGTAGTGCCAGCCAGTGTGTTGGAGGATCTGTATGGCCAAACAAACAACAGCTTGGATCTTTATGGCAAAGGACAATAAAACCAAATTCCAATTTAGATAAAGTCTGTAGAAAATGGTGAAATCAGATTTGTACAGACACACAGATGATATTTTATATACGTGTAGCCCTGCTTAAACACACATCTCTCTTCATACACACACACCTAATTCTGCAGATTAACTTTTCTTGGATTTCTCATGGTGTCGATCTTGTCTTCCATTGTGACAACAACAGACAAAATGATATATCAGGAGTTTGTTCCCTGGCTATGGAAATGAAGCCATGAGACTGAATCCTTATTTTTCTGCAAGTTCTGAACTGCAACATCCAAGTTTGCAAACACAAACCCACAGAGACATTCAACTGTTGGTATGTCCCCAATATGAGGGACAGCAAGAGCTTCTGCAGAGATTTGTGCTTTCCCAAACAACCTTTTAAGATCAGCTTTTTCCATCCATCAGCCCTTGCTTCACTGTTACCTTTTCCAGCTCCCATTCTGCCAGTTCCTGCAGCTTTCTCATGGACTAGGGCTCCCTCCTGCCCCAGGGCTCCCATAATAGCTCATCTTTCCTCATTAACTCTGCCCAGGTCTGAGTGTAATTCCCATTGGGAACTGAACCTAATCTATGCAGTTATGATTTAATTCTGTTTTCACTCACACTTCTTGACATTACAGAAGCCCCTCAGGTTCATTTGCAAGAGCAGAACAAAGCCAACCACCATGTGCACAAAAGTATTTGTTTCATAGGATTCTCCAGGATTACTGAATCCCAGCTGTGCTTGCCAGTCTCAAATAAAACACCAGGCTGAATTGTTGTGCCACAAGAGGAGCTGGTGAACCACAAGCACATGCCAGGCACGCAGCAGACAGCTCCTCTTTGGGGTTCCCACACCAGCTACTAGCATGGACCTGCAGAAAAGCTCCAAATCCCTGTCCCAGCCCCAGCAAGCACAATTCTCCCAATAATGTACCAAACCTCCCATCCTTGCTGTCTCCCAGAGACATCTGGGTGTGCCCACATCAGGGAGGTGGCTACAGAAAAAATTTTTCATTTTGAGATATTTTCATTTGGCCTTTAACTGAGATGAAAGATTGAAGGGCTTCCTAGTCATTTCAGTGCTGCTGAGGAACACTGGAGGATTTGAGGTTGGCTTTGTATGGAATCATCTCATAATCTGAATTCTTAGAGCTTTCTGGGAAAGCAAGTGCAACTCAAATCATCTACACAGGAAGATTCCTTTGCATTCCACTCCCGAGTTACAGCCTTTAGAAATTACTGGAATCAGCAAAGTGGACACGTCTTGCCTTCTGAAGCAATGGAAACCAGTACAATAATGCATTTACTAATTATCCACATGACATTGCTAATCCTGTTCAATTTATCTCACCATGGCAGAACTGCAGTAAATTAGTATAAGAATACACTCACATTGCCATAAAATTAAAAAAAAATTACTGGGTTAAAAACAACTAATCAATTTTATAAGCCATTTCATTACTGATTAATAGAGACCTTCTCTAATGTGACACCATTTGATTAAGCATTAACTCTCTCTCTGGGGATACCCCAATGCCAGCTTGCAGGTACTAGTATTTTTAATAATCTGACAAATTGTCTATGCAGCAATACTGATGAGATGTCAAAGATTGATTTATTTTGCATTCACTGTGCAAGTGCTGGACTGAATGACAATTACATAATGTAATAATAGCTCATTGTTTCTGTTAGTATTTTGACTTTCTCACTGTATTGCAGGTACCCATCTCATTTTCCAGTTCCTTTTAATAGTGATCCATAAGTGAAACACTAGAGCCATTCCCATTTTCCTTCTCTTTGAATTGTCCGCTAAAGGACATCAAGGAAGCTATAGAACATGCTACTCAAATCCCACTAGTTATGGAAAAATAAAATTAAAAAAAAAAAGTGAAAATTTCATTTTTAAAAAAATTAAAAAGCCAAAATCACAAAAGAAACTAGGTTGGAAAAGATCTTTGAGATCATCAAGTCCAAGCTATAACCTATCTTTAACAGCTAAATGATGGCACTGAGTGCTTCATCAAGCATTTTTTTAAACACATCCAGGAACAGTGAGTCCACCACCTCCTTTAGTAGACAGTTCCAGTGTCCAATCACCCTTTCCATGAAGAATTTTCTCCTGATGTCTAACCCAAACTTCCACTGGTGCAGCTTAAGTCTGTGTGCTCTCGTTCTGTCAGTTGCTACCTGGTGAAAGAGACCACCCCCACCTGACTACAGCCACCTTTCAGGGAGTTGTAGAGAGTGAAAAGGTCACCCCTGAGGCTCCTTTTCTCCAGGCTAAACAACCCCAGCTCCCTCAGTCGTTCCTCACAGGGTTTGTGTTCCAAGGCCCTCACCAGCCTCCTTGGCCTCCTCTGGCCGTGCTCGAGCCTCTCAACGTCCTTCCTGAACTGAGGGGCCAGAGCTGGACACAGCACCCAATGTCCTTCCTAACCTGAGGGGCCAGAGCTGGACACAGCACTCAATGTCCTTCCTAACCTGAGGGGCCAGAGCTGGACACAGCACTCAATGTCCTTCCTAAACTGAGGGGCCAGAGCTGGACACAGCACCCAATGTCCTTCCTGAACTGAGGGGACACAGCACTCCAGGTGTGGCTTCACCAGTGCTGAGTACAGGGGCAGAATGACCTCCCTGCTCCTGCTGGCCACACCATTCCTGATCCAGGCTGTTGCAGCAGCCCTCTTGTTAGAGAGTAGAAATGAGCCAAGACACAGTCTGCTTGTTTAGCACAGCATGAAAAGGGCCCTGGTTTATTCCTCCTCACAGCTTAGTCATCTTAACTCAAACCATTCACTGACTCTGGCTGCAGCAAGCTCCTTCTGTAGGTTTCCCTTGCACCCTCCAACTGCACACCCAGACTAACCTCACAGCAGGGATTCTCTCACCCCAGGATGCTGCTTCATGATTCTCTCCTTCAGGGTTCTCAAAGCTGCTCTTCCATGATGATCCTCTCCTTACCACCTCACCCCCTCTTTTATCTCACTCACCCTTATTGGCTACAGCTGTGACTCATCAGGGATGAGGCTGTATTGGATAATTAACACAGCTGTTACTTATCAGGGGTGAGATCACCTGTATACCTATCTCCTACACAGGTTAGGATGCCCTTGGCCACCTTGGCCACCAGGGCACACTGCTGATTCATGTGCAGCTGCTGTCACCAGTACCTCCAGGTCCCTTTCTGCCTGGGTACTGCCCAGCCACTCTTCCCCCAGCCTGCAGCTCTGTTACTGTTATTATCCCATTAGTATTCCAAAACCTAAAGAGCTGACCTAAGCTTTGAGAAGTTGTGCAACTGTTGTTCATGCAAGGAGTAAGAAAAGATTGTCACCACTTGAAAAAAAAAATCTACTCACATATTTTAGAGCCTCGGTGTGGATCTGAAACTTTAAGTGCTCTGCAAAGTTTTTCTTTTATGCAAAAGCCCCTGTGGGCTGGTCGCAGTCGTCCATGACCTCAATCACCTTTCTGGGTCTGCTCCCATATTTTCTAATCTAAAGTCGCTGGTCTCTAGATGAGGGAACTGGATAGACTCAAACCAAAAAGTGTCACTCACATGTTCACAAAACTCACGAGGCCACAGCTCAGCAGTAAGTGCCTGGCTGCAGAGAGAAGGTTTCAGGAATTACACCGTGGAGCATGGAGTGGTGATCTAATGGGTGGGGGTGTAACACTGGCCTAGACAAAGCACTGGACCAGCTCCAAATGTCACAGCCATGGGGAGTGAGACCACCCAGAATGACAGTGGCAGTTCCACAGGCATGGATCCTGGCTGTACCCATACGAGCTTTACTGAACTGGCAGATCTCCTTACCTCTCTGGGGGAAGAGTATCTTTGTTCAGAAGACTTTCTGAGCCCCTCTCTTCTCCCAAGAAAAAGAACAGACTGAGTAGGGATCAGGTAGGAATGCTCACCACAACATCTAGATCAGAGGCAGGTGAGGTCAAATATTTGAGGCTGTCAACGAAGCAGATGCAGATCCTGGAGCAGTCACAGTAGGGAAACAGGGACAGGTCTCTGCAGAGAAGGGATATCCCAGGTGTCTTTCAGCTCAGTGGCCAAGTGGACTTGTTCTGAATTCATAAGGTAACCAGTTACACTGAAACAGAGAAAATCTCAATTGCTGGGATCCCAGTGTAACACTCAGTGTCACACTGGTTAAGACATGAGCCAGGCTCATTTCCACACTTGACTGCTAGGTCAGGATCGTGGCAATCTTACCCTATCCATTAAATGCATTAGTGCATAGTCTCCATAAATCCAGGATAAAACACCATAAAAAACTCAGAAAACACCACAAAATGCTCAGAAATGTCCTAAATATCTTGCCTTGAGCTTAGCTAACTGGATCAAAACTGAGGAAGCTCCTGCCAGAGGAGCTTCCTGAGTAAACCCCAGTAAGTGAGCAAGACCCGGCTGCAAATGAATTAATCTGAGTAGTTCTGTACTTGTCTTCATAGTCTGAGGACAAAAATTATGTTGGGGGAACCTAACAAAAATTTGTTGACTACACCAACCAGCTGGCTGGTCAAGCAGTTTCCAAACCCATGAGGCTGGGATCTGCCAGGCCAGCTTTGGCTTTTGCCATGGGCTGGACTGGAGCAGTCTCCAGTGCAGAAGGCTCTGTCTGCACAGCCTACACAGGCTCCACTGCTGCAGTCCTGCAGCACAAAGGCATCCATCACTGCCAAACACAGCATTCCTGGTGGGCATGGGCCTTCCCACAGTAATGGAAGCCCTGGGAACAGCAGTCCAAAGATTAGCTACAACCACTGTAAGAAGCATATGTTTGAAAGGTTGATTTATTTGAAGGAACTGGAGCATGAGAGGACTGCAGCAGTCCAGCACAGGAGAGCTGAGGGACTGCTGCCTGTGCTGTGCCACTTCCTGCACCCTGACCAGGAGGAGGAAGAGGAGGAGAAGAAGAGACAACACCTTAAGGTGCTCTCCTGTCCCACGTAGCTGCATTCCCCCTGCCAAAAAGCACCCATGGAGTCACCCTGGGAAGTTCAGTGTAGGCAGGAGCTAATGCCAAGGAAAGGGGTTTATTTCCTGGCAGCTCTAATATACAGGAGGATCACGTGAATACTGTTCGTGTCTGGATTATTTGCAGCCCAGAGTAGAATTGGCTGTCTTCCATCTAATGCAAAGTTTCTGTATAATTTGTTGTAAGACAAAGTAATTTCATAGCCTCCAGCACTGCATCAAGCCTTTGCAAATCTGAATCAGCATTGTGGGAAACTGTTATCAGAACAGAGGCTGTACATACCTACTCATCAGCAAATGTTTCATGTAAGAACATTTTCTCCTATATCACAGATTTCCAAGTAAGTGTCTTTTTAAAATTTATTTCCATGAGCAGGAGTTAATGTTTTTTATTACCAAAACAATTTTTGATGCTGAGGAAGTCAGATTAATTCAAAGGTGGTTTCATAAATAATCACCATCAACATTTTGAATAATTTCATTGAATAAAACCCTCACCCTTCATAAATTCCTAGCATTTAATTAAGATGCAAGTGGTAGGAAAAGTCCAATGTCCATTGGAAGTGGTACTATGTAAACAATGCAAGTGAATGGCTTGGTCTTTCAAAGAAAAATTAAGACAATATATTTCAAAACAGCAAAAAAACCTCTGGATTTTGGAGAAGAGTCATTTAAGGAACACCAGCTGGAATGCCTCTGGGGTTGAGCAAAGCCATGGCCCTACCAGGGAGATTTCCAGCAAACTGCAGAGCATGTGCTGATGTAAATTATTATAGAAGAATTAAAAATATATCACTTCTACCTGGTAAGAGGTATGAAAGAAGACTCCCAATGGGAAATTTCTTGCCCAGAAAAAGGAATTTGGTCATGCAAACTTTTAGCAAACCAGGAGGGAAAGCACAGCAGCTTTCCCAGTGTTTGTTGATGTACAGGTTTGCTGAGGAAATTAAAACAAAGTATTTCCATTGGAGAGAATATCCATCTTTGTAATGTGCCACTTGTGGCAATCCGAGAAATAAAGAAGACCAAACTTCCATGTGCAGTATAATTAGAAAAAAGAGCAGTAAAGGAAAAAGTAAGGGGCATTTATTAATGTAATTGTCTAAAAAGGGATTTCCAGGTATAAAATGCTAGATTGCACATTTTGAAATGTCCACTTTCTGAAGTAATTTTCACTCTTAACACAACCTCTAGCGATACAAGAAAAAAATGGGAATGTAAATATTGATCTGTTTTCTGGGGAGTTTTTATCAGAAGCCTCCAAGGAAAGGAAGTTTCTGTTCACTTCTCTGCAGAACTTCACCACCAAGTTTTATATCTGCACAGATTGTGCAGTTGGCATTAAAAAAGTTACCTGAGAATGTCTTTGAAACAGAAGAAACCAAACTGTTGTGCTTTGAACTCACCTTTATTTCATAACTGGATAAACAATAACTATCTGCCCATAAATAATGAAAGGTAATAACAGTGTTAATGCTACTGGGAATAAACTTTTGGGAGCATTCACACAGGGAGCAGGGAAAACCTATTTAAAAGTTTGCACAAAAATTGAAAGAAAATAATAAATTACTTCTAAGCCTCCATTCTGCCTAGGCTGTTAAGGAATAGCTCTTTCCTTAGTTGAGAGTCAGCATTTAAAACAACTGAAGAAAGTACATTAAAATAAGATTGCCAAATCTGATAGGTTTTACTCTCTGTGCCTACCAACAAATGAAAAGCATAACAATACTTAAATACAAACTTAGTTATTTTATGAGGTCTTTCATATCAAGACACATTAGGGAATCAAAGGAAGGTGGGGTATTTTTTTAGCTAAATACCTGGCAACCTTCTGGCCATGATTTTCTGTCACTAGTGATGTGATACCATCCACTGAGGTCCCACTGAAGCTCCTTACAACACATTGCTGAGGAACCAATGCCCCAGCACTGAATAGCACCATGCTGTTCCCAGAGGACAAGGGTCCATTAGAGGAAAGGGGAGATTGTCTGTACCATAAGGAATGAAGACCTGCAATCCTGACATGCTGATACAGAGTACAAACTACCTATCAAGTGAGGTATTAAATATAAAGGATAATCTGAGTGTAGGCAATTATTAGGTTTAGAATTCCTGAAGGTCCTGTACTTCTAAGAGTCTTCCAGCCACCCAAGTTAATCAAATTACTGACTTCATTGACGTAAATCATCCTAATTAGAAACAGCATTTCTTAAAAAGCCAAAAAGATGAGAAATTACAGAGGATAGTCTTTCTCTCGCTGTGACCAGCTAAAATGAGCAGCGCAACAAAATGATATCTATAAATTAAGGCAACTTTACCTTAGTGACAGAAGAGTAAGATAAAGGATCTGCCCAACAGTGACCCATGTGTGCAAACTCTTTTTCACACTTAAATTCCTGTCTGCAGACGCATAACCAATTTTGGGGGGAGGCAAGGTTGAATGCAGATAAATGCTTTCCATGATGGGCCATGTATTATTGATTTCTAGGAAACAGAGAGAGACATCCTAAAGAACTAATTTCCTTTGCGTTCATATTTACAACCATTGGAACTTTAAGTAGGCTCTCATTTATCAGGTTGTCTTGCAGCAATGTTGCTAATTTACTTGCTGTACTACCTAGGTAACAGTCTCACTGTAGATCTTTCAAACACATTACATGGAGGCACTGGTTTTATTTTATTTTTTCCAATTACTTTGAATTTCCCTTCACCCTGAGGGTTGGGATGCTGAATGAGGAACAGAGACTCTGCAGCCCCACTCAATGGCTGGGAGGCCAGAGGCTAGGGACAGCTCTGGCAGGCACAGCTGGCACCCCAGGAGCGAAGTTCTGGCAAAGAGCTGTATGAAAAATGACAGTGAGGTGGGACTGCTTCTTCCTCCTTTCCCTCTTTTGCCCAGAGCTGCATTTGCATTCACATGTTGTGCAAATTTTCTCAGAATACATGTATCAGATTGCAGCAGGGCCACAACCGTGTGCTGTTTCTGCATCACTGGTACCTGTGGCATTTAATGCTGAGACAATGTCATCTGAAAAGGCACATTTCCCTGAAATGGAAACTCGTACTTGGTGTGTTAAACAGAACTTTTTAATTGGCTGCAGCATCACACTGCTGCATTTGTTAGTTTAACAACTCCATTCCAGGGCCCGATAAGGAGTCCTCATTGAGAGGCAGAGCAGGCCTCGCCTCCAAGGCTGAGCAGCCAGCAGGTAAGCAGGGTGTTTTGGAAATATGTGATGACACCTAGAAAAATAGGGATATTTTATCAGCCAGTGCCTATCTAATTCAAGGACAGAGATCAATATCAAGCTACTGTTGCCTCATCCATCTTCTGACTAAGCTGTTTTAACACCACTTTCCCCCCTTCTCTCCTCCAGAAAGATTAAAAGTTTCTTTTAGTCCTTACACAGTGAAGAGTACATTTTGCACCTAGAGGTAAATTTATTAGTTTATTGATAATGAGATTATTGCTTCTTCAAACTTGGTTTACTAGTTACATTGTAGGATGAAAACACCCTTCTGGTGATCCTGGCAGCCAAATATTTCTGATCCTCTGACAGGGAAAGGGGAGCTTGCTGCAAACAGGTGGGGTTCCTCAAACCCAAGCACCTGTGCAGTGTTTAGTAACTGAACAGAGGAATTCACTCCAGGAAAGCAACCATAGTCTATTCCATTCTGCAGCAGCAGGTCCAGAGTGGCACCCTCGAACCCCCAAACTGGTAAAAGGCTTCCACAGGCTGCAAATGAGATCTTACATGTTTCCATCTCATGCCAGGCTCAGGTCTTGGCATTCTGCACTACTGCAGAAAGTCTTTGGTGGAGATTTATCTCCTGCCTCAGCCAGCAGATTGGGCAGCTTCTTCATTCTCATCTGACCCCTCTTTTCTGCCCATTATCCTCACGGAAGGCTTGAGGGGGGAGAAGGGAACAGGGGCTCTCCAGTCAGTAAATGCAGAAGGAGAAAGTAACCTCTTCTGCAGAGGCAGCTAGATCAATACAAAACCTCCCTGAGAGCACAAGCAATAAGGGTAAAAGAGTTAACTCCCTTGCATTTTGTTCAATGCTCTTTGGCTAGGACTAACACTAAAAAACCTGGAGTAAAAGCAAAGGAAGGGAAGAAAGAAAGCTCACTGCTAGTGCAAAGAGGCTGAAAATTCTGAACAAATCAGCCAATCTCTAAATTATTATGGCTGATCTGCTCAGAGAGCATTACAGTGCATCAAAGATATACAGGACTAAGTTATTGATTTCCTTTTCAAAGAAACACCAACATCTGAAACATTAAGTTTTTACTCCCAAAGAGTACATTCTCTCTTTATATATATATATATAAAGAAAACACATGCACATCATAGACACACATGGAGAGATTATATAGCAGGCTTGCAAACACGGGCTGCAAAGGCAGGGTTTGTGCACCTCTAGGAAACCTTCATGGGATTTAATTTGATGTTTGCTCTGCTTGTCATGCTTCCAGAGGGACTCTACATGCCCACTCAGTAGAAGACCAATCCTGTTTTTACCCTTCACCTCCCTATAAACTGCTACATCCATAGACAATGGCTACACATTAGCAATTAAAAAACCTCGGAAGTTAACCCTCTGTCATGACATATAGTCCCTGAGCCTCCCCATCTCCTTTAGAGTGCTTCCAAGGCTTCCCATCAGTGGCATCTCCTCTGTCCTGTTTCCTACAGCCAGATTCTACAGACTTCCTCAATTTTGCTGTCTCTTTCTGCATATGAAGAAGGGAAAGCATACACTTCCAAACTTTAGCCTTATGGTCAAGCTATTCCTTGTTTACCCTGAATTATAAATAGCTTGTACAGATCCAAGCGCATCAATTTTGTCTTCGTTGGTTACACATGAATCAAGCTCAATCAGTTCTCTCTCCTACTGAACTTCAAGGCATTGATTGGTCTATTTTATTATAAGCAAAAGTACGACAAATCTGATAAAAGTTGCTACAGATATTAATAATAATTCATTCTATTGTTCCCACCATTGGATTTCAAACAATTTTCCCGTTGCTGTTCCTTCTTGATAAAAGTGGGCGAGTTGTTCTATTAACTGAAAACTCCATCTCTAGCTCATGCTTAGCCTGGAACTCTGCATTATTTATTGGACATTTAGCTCAAGTAATTGAGTGCAAAAAGTGCTTGACAGAACCTTATTGCCACACGTGAAGGATAATAGTGAACTCCCCACTGCTTTCAGGTGGAATTAACCACTATTCAAATAATTTATGTCAAAGGGTAGCATTGGTAAGGTACAGTAAAATGTGATATAAACAAAGTTAGTCAGCAGGCTGCAAATCAAAAAATGCTGTAAACTGAAATCCAATCAGAGCAGAAATTGGAAATTAATTTCACAAAAATCTCACTCAGGGAGCAGTATTTTGGAATTTTACCTTATTGCCAAGGAATCACTATCGCCTTTGGTTGCTACAGTTCTAGTTTACTCTGAAAGCAGGTTTATTCATGTAACACCAGCTGTGGCTGCTACTCTTTCCTCACCTTCCTGCCTGCCTTCAGTGCAGACTCCCCTCAAAGTCCAGAGGCCCAGGAAAATCCTTCTGGATAAAACACATCTCTTGACACTGCATAAATGGGAATTGTAAATGCTGGTCTTGGAGATGAACAAAGTCTTTGAAGAAAGCAGAACTGTTGGAGCAACCAAGCCCTGGGATCTCAATGTCTGTTTAAGATCAGCTAATGGCAGCAAGTAGTGTCAGCTCCATGGGAAAGAAGTGGAAAGGTACCTAGGGGTTACAGGGGCCTCCTTTCAGCTCCCAAAAGAGAAGCCTTGAGGATCTGAGTCACAAAAAAATCTGCCTTGGGGGCGTATTGAAGATCGGGAAAAGAAAGGGAGAAAGCAGCAGAACCAGGGCAGCTCTTCTGGATGTCCTCAGATCACAGGTAATCACACAAATTCTTCAGTCATGGAAGATATTCCTCTATATGCAAGATTGAGGCACTGAGGGATGGAAGTGAGCAGCAAGCATAACTGGAGAAGTGGAGATCAGCTCTGGGAGAGCACCCATCTGAAGGAAACCTTCCTGCCACAGAGGAACCTCAAGGACAGCAGAAGGGACTTATCCCAGAGCTGTTCACCAGCCAGGCTGGCAGTATATGCACTAAAAGGAGGCAGTAGAACTCTGGGGGTTTGGGATGAAAGATCAAAGAGGCAAAATGCAGCTCTCAAGATCCAAAAGAACCATTAATGTAGCTTTTGGAAGTAGGGCTTCATGTGTCCTGCTGGGGTACCCATAGGATAGACATAGGGCAGGCTGGCAACAGCCTCAGCCTCCTCCTGATCCTGAAGGAGAAGCAGCTCTGGGAGTCTATAGCTCTGCCAGCTGAGTCTGGAGAAGGCAAGGAGAAAAGGATGCACCCAGTTGTGAAGCTGGCTGCCTGCTTGTGCCAGGAGAAATCCTCTTCCATGCCCTGCAGAGGCTGCAGCCCAACATGGGCTGGATGAGGGTTGTGACTGAAGGTGTCTTCACACCTGGCTGAAGGAGCAAAGGAGGACTGCAGGGAAGGAAAAGAGCACAGAGAAGGAAAAAAGTATAGAAAAAGAGGAGGGAAAAGAAAGTGGTCCAGAATGGTCAACATTGGTTTTAAAATCCTAAAATAGAAATTTGAATGTCTCAAACACTCTGCATTTCTTCCGTATACCAATATACCAAGGGAGAGCACACTGGCCTGGTTTGGCTGATTCATATTTACATTTTCTTGCCTTATCACAGTTTTGAAGTTTTTAATCTCCACCTCATAAGATATAAATGTAGGATAGAAAAGAAACTCTCATTTAGGCACATGACATTTTATCCAGTGGACCAATCATGGGGTCCAAATCTAATTTTCCAGGCACTCTTTTTTTTCTCCATGGTCTAATTTTCCCAGTGCAACTTATTATCACTGACTAATGATAATGGAGCAGCTAGATGGTAGAGTGTGGCTAATTCCTTTTTATATCTTGTTGAGAAAATAGTATTTTCTTTCCTTGAGGCTTGACTTTTTCCTCTCTCACACCCACACATAGACACAGACAGGTTGGTCTGCAGTGAAAGTGTCCAGTCTCTGTTCTGCAAATGAACTATAAACCCACACGGAGCAATTTGCTAAATCCCATGGTTCCTAACTGGGCAACACTCCCAGCTTTTGGAGCCAACAGGAGCTTCCCCAAACGAAGCCAGATCTTTGCCCAAGTGCTTACTGGTAATTCAGGGAAGCAATCCCATTATTGGAACTCATTGCTCTGTGCTGTGACAGCAGGTCTGAAGCTGTGGGGCAGGGGCTGAGGGTCCATGTAAAGTGGTCACACTGTCTGGCTGTCGTGCTGATTTCCTTGCTGGTAATTCATCGTTATCATCTGTTTCCTGGACTCATTTGCAGGCACCAGCTGTCAATGGGTATTGTACATTTAGCCATAGGAAACAAATGCATCTGGACAACAGATTTCTTACAGCTTTCTCTGGCATCCATCATAACACTTTTAGGGGATGAAAAATTATATCCAATTAACCTCTCAGTATGTAATTCTTTCAAACATTTCACCTTGCAGGGATTTCCATCTCTCCCCCCATTTTCTTTCATGCAATCACAGAGATTCTCTACCCTTATTACCCCATTTAGCAGCATTTCACCTTAGGCTGACAGTTTTCAAATCAAATTCACAAGGCAAGGACTGACACCAGAACCAAATGACGTACAGTTATCTCAGAGCTGTTCACAGCTTTCCAAAATATCCAATTACCTTCCCTGTGTAGCAGTATGCAAAGGTTCATTTTGATGTTCACTAGAGCTGCCAGGAAACACTTGCTCAGGAGCCACTGATGTTTATGGGTCTGCACCAGCTCACACATATGGATGGGGTTCCCAAGTGCTTGTTTGAGCAGGGGGATGGCACTGAAAAATGAAATGTGCAGCCCTCAAGGCCACAGGCATCTCAGAAGTGTCCTGTTCTCAAGTGTTAAAGAGACCTCATGCAGGAAAACTTCATGTTCCACTGATGTGTCCCCAGGGGTTCTCAAAGTCAAGCTGATCCCACCTTCTTGGTGCCAGCGTGGCTTATACCTTCATCTTGAACATACAAAATGAGCAAAAGCACCCCAAATCATAGCCAGCATGACCTACTGATTACAGAACAGCACCAGAGCTCTGCAGTGCTGAGCCAGTGCCCATCAGCCTGTCCTTTGAACCTATTCCAAAATAAAAGATCTCATAGGAATCAGACATCAGAGAACCTCCAGGAAACCAAACAGTGCTTGCTACTGTTATTCTTGTGCATCCACATTTTCTGCAGGGTGAGCAGCAGATTTTACAGCCATCATCAGGAGCAGGGCTTCATCCTTCCAGCTGGATTTTCTGACACATTCCAGATGCAGTTACAGCCCTGATGACCCCATTGATGATCTGGGTACCTCGAAAGAATGCCCTGGCTTTTTAAACCAGGCAAAGCTAGAACTCCTCTTGCCTGTTCCAATATGTCTGACAAAGTTAGGCCAATGCCCCAAATCCTAAGATTTCCCTCAGACACACATCTATCTACCAACACACTCACTGTCCATGGTTAGGAATGTCCCTTGCAGAGCCCAGACACTGTAAAGCTTAGTGTTGATGTCCTGCACTTGACCTGTCCAAGCTGCCACCTGGACTTGTTCTCTGAGAGAAAATGATCCTTTCCTACATGAGGTTAAATTAGGGGGTTGGCTTCTTTCAATAGGTTTTAAATTAAGCTTTAAGCAGCGTAGCACCTCCCCTACTCCACCTGTTTAGCAATCAGAGCACACACAAACAGAAGCAAGAGCTTTTTGCATCTGAATCCCTTTTATCTCCTGGCAAAGAAGCTTTGGCCCTCCAGGTCAAAACTGAGTCTTTTTCTGTGTTGGTTTACAATGGCCATAAACTATGTAAATTCCAGTAGCACCCCCATGCTATAGAGAAGTGACACAAAGGAAGGCACTCTTCCCTAGTTCCAGCTGTGCATTAAGAGTTATCCCACAGTGCTGCTCTGCCAGGGCATCCTCAGGATGTCCATGCAGCTCCCATATCTGCCAAGGATGAATTACAATCCATACTGTGCCTGTGGGGTGAGGCATGTGCCCACTGAGAGGCAATTTGATAACCCTGCTTTTTTCTTAAGGCTCCAGATGCTTTGATTTGCTCTAAGTAGGCTAGAATGTCCATATTTTTAAATTAGGGAGAGATATTAGGAACAAAAAAAAAATTGAGATCTGGAAAATCATGATCTGAAAAGAGATGCTGAAGGAACTACGGTTGCCTAGACTAAAGAACTCAGGTAAGATCTTAGAGAAAATGCAGCTGGTGAACAGGAAAGAATAAACTTTACTGTAGGCAGGACAAGAAGGAATAGTTTTGAAGTGGGGCAAGGGAAATTTTAGTTAGGTGTTAGGAAAAGAAAAATTAACAAGATGGACAGTGAAACACTGGCAAAGACTAGTTAGAGCCTGTTATTGGAGACAGAGCAGCCAAGACAAGCAGCAGCTGGGGGTGGGGGGAGCTGCCTGTCTGCCTGGCCAGCTCAGCTCTTGTGACTTTTGTCGCTTCTCTTATAAAAGGGGAGACAGATGAGAGAAGGCAAATAAAAAGGTCATCAGAGCACATGCAATGCAATCTGACACCAAAACTACGGGAGGAGGTTACTGTACAGATGCAAACATGCTCAGAAATGCTGTAACTCTTAACTTTCCTGTACTGGAATTTGGATGGAAAAGACAGTTTGGTATTACACGCGTGAGTGCAGTTCCTCTGTGCCTCCTCTGGGAGCATGTTACCAGCTGTATTATCTTTGCCTTCTGGTTAAGCAGTGTAGGGAGTTAATGCTGGTAATTGAAAAATGAAACTACTGATAAAAGAGAAATCCAAATACAAACACAATTGTATTGTGTAACCCACTCTTTTCATTATATAATCTCTCAGTCTGCCCAAAAGTTGCTATTCTGCCCCCTGGTACCCTTTACTCAGACAAGGCTCTGCTTTGTCCTGTGCTTACTGTTCACTTGTGAGCTGAGGAGTTCATGGCAGGCTCACAGTAAGATAAACCAGGATGGGCAGAGGAGCAGGGTGCTCACAAGCTCACTGCTGCAAGAACTAGGTGAGGATCTTTGTGAGGTATTACATGTTTACAAATACAAACCACTGTTGATGTCTGCTAGGTACTAAGCAGACACTATACCCAAATCACATCCTTCTCTGAATCTCTGAAGCTTAAATACCTTTTTGAAATTTTATCCTACGTGTTTAATTTTAATCCTACCCAAATATCTCTATTTAAGCATGTTTTATGCTTTAATTCCATTGACTTAGTTTCCCCTGACCTCTGCAGTGAGGATTTAACGAAGCTCAGGACTAGTCTCTTCTGGTGATCATCCAAGGGTAGCACCTTGGAATACACAAGGGCTGCAGTAATGTATGTCAGCACCGTGTGTTAATTTAACTCAAGTGACTTTCACACCTGCAATTCCAAACTAACTGAAACATGGATTATTCCCTGTGCTTGCCTTCATCACCATTAAAGGAAAACTCACTGAATTTTATGTACAGAGCACACTTTCCTCATCCCTACATTTAACTGCCAGTCATGCTAATCTCAATTACTTACTCCTGAGGCAAGAATAAGACATTGATTGCTCCTGCTCAGTACATGAAAGGATGATGGGTACTGGAACATCCCAAATCTGTGCCCTTTCAGCCAGCACTTAGTGATGCTGCCAGCAAGAACTTCTCCCAGGAGCCAGTTCCAAAGGGCCCATGTGCCAAGCACCATCACCCCAGCATTTCCAGAGCCCCAGGACTTGCTCCAAAGGCTCTCTGACTTGTAAGCACTTGTACAGATGGAGCCTGTCAACATCAGGTCATCATTTGTTAGTGCAAGAGCTAAGAACAATTTCGCACTTCCAACGTAAAGAGTTTTAATAAAATACAACAGAGGCCATTAACAACATCCATCTTCCTTCAGAAACATGACAGCAACATACGCCTTCCATGTTACGTTCCTTAATTTTGAGAACTTACTTTCTTTTTCATAAAAGAAAACCAGTCAAAATATTTTGATTAGGCAGCACCGTCCATCAGGGACACAGGGAGATAAATCAGCCTGGCTACCTGCATTTTTGTCTCAGCCTCTCATCGCCAAAGTGGTATTTCTAATTTGAAAAAAATTTGGAGCTTACTAAATGCATAAAATCATGGTTCGGTATGGACATATTTTTAATTAATTTGAACTCATGATTCCAAAGTTTCCTTAGGAGAAAAAAGGGGATTCAATCAAGCATTAGAGGAAAAACCTTGTGAAGGTTGGAGGGAAAGAAGAAGGAAGCCTCTGATTTCTTGCCTGCTCCCAGGCAGCTGCACTAGAGGGTCACGGTGGGCCCCTTCCAACTGCCACAGCCTGTTCTATTCTTGGTCTAGCTCTGACTCTCAAATCACAGTGAGGGAAACAGCATTTCACCTGGAAATGACATTTTACTTCAAGCTTCTTTAAAGGCCAGATGCCCTCACCACTTTCTGATGGAGGAAATTCAGAAAGAACTTTAACCCTTGGCTTAGTCCGAACCTGGAGCAAAACAAACCCAGATTTGTAGCTGCTTTTTTATGGAAAATACTTTCCCTTGCATATTCCCTGAAGTAATTTACAAAGCCGCATACCATTTTGGCCCTTCTGTTAAAATTAGAGTGGTCCCAAAATATTCCCAATTCTTACCAATGTAGAGTTCTGGGTTAATAAAGTCCAGGACCCATCTGGAAGTAAGTAACCTACATCAGGATGATGTTCTCCTTCTACAAAATTTCTAAATAACAAGCTTTCCTATTATTCTAGGTTAAATTTCAGACAGCTGTTGTGTAAGTACAGAAAGGAAAGTACAAGCATACCTATTTTTTTTTTAAAAGGAAAAAATGGAGAAAGATGGGGGTTCAAGACTGGATTGGGAAGAAGAGAGGGAAAAGGAGAGAGACCCAGCCCAGCTCTGTCAGATGTCAGCATCCTTGAGGAGCCCCTTTGGCCCAGTTTCTCAGCTAAAATTTCTGCTGACTTGAGCAACAAGCTGAATAAAATATGAGCTGCTCTCTCTCAACAGGAAAGCTAAAGGCAACGATGCAGGCTCAGGTTTTGGCTTTATGGATGTTTAAAGGATTCAAATAAAAGATTAAAAATAAAAGAGATTGATTTTTAAATATATCTGGTATTGTGCAAGAGCTTTGGTACCTCAGTGATCTTTTTACTGCCTTCTATCAAAGAATACACGTGGGGCATTTTCAATTACTTTAATTACGTGTCAGAGTTATTGATGGGCTGAACCCTGCCAGACATTCCACAATATTATCTTTAATCGCTGGTGTTTTCTTATCTGTGTTCCAGGGAAAACTGTTTTCAGTTCTTTTACTGGATAAAAAGGGTATGAAATATGGCTTTTAGATTGAATTTTGAAAGATAAGAAGGTAAATTTTCTCACTCGTCACAATAAAATATTTATCACACTGGCATTATTTACCTTTGTAAAGCTTTTATAAAATCTTTCTGGCATAACAGCAGGACTAAAGTTCCCAGAGTTTCTTTAATACCATACAAGGAGACCTTGAGTCACAGAAAATCATACACCAAAGAAAACCACAGTAACACTACCTCTGCTACCCACCCAGATTATCTGCAGAGGACATGGACCCAAAAACCCTGAGCTGGTTAAATGAATTTCCTTCCTCTTTCTCTCCGCAAACCATCAAGACAAAAAAAGGTCCTGAGATGAGATAACCAGTACAGATCAGCACAGGCCCACCAAGGCCACATTCTGGTCACTAAAATGCAGATACCTGATTGGCAGAGGGTCAGTAAATATAGGACCTCTATACACTCACTTTATGCAACAAACTCTCATCCAGTAAGATGTTTTACAGCTCTTATTGTACAACGCCAAAGGTAAAACCTATTTTCAACTTCACGTAGAGCTCTAGGATGTCTTTCCAAAAAACCAAATTACTTCTACATCCTTCTGAGTCCAGCCACTTTCCAGGATCTCACCAGGGGACAACACCAGCTCAAAAGAGCCAGAACCTACTCTGAGCATAGAGGACCTATCCAGTTTCTGCTCTTCTCTTCAGCTGGGAAGCCTGCTCTCTCCAAAACTTAGATAAAAATTTACATTTTACTAGGGAAACACCAAGCAGCTGAATGATACAGCCCTGTGTATGACACACTGCTGCAGAAAAATCCCCCAGCAGTGATGTCTACCCAGGTAACAGCAAGGATCCAAAATTCTACCTCGTTACCTGATCCTAAATTACTCTGCAGTACTCGTGCTGTAACGGCCACAAACCATAATTCTGCTCCAAAAGAGATTTTTTCCTCTGTTAGGCTCAATACAACAATTAGAGTTGTTCCAGTTTACAAGGGACAAAAGAAACAGAATGTCCATGGCTTCCTGCATGGATCAGCTTAATTACAGTTCCCTTGTTTTCGTCAGCCTGTCAGCACCAGCAACCCACAGATCACCACAGCCCTCCTGCAGCCGTGCTCCTGCTAGTTGCCAGATGCAATTTTTGTGATTGCCTGTATCCAGAGGTATGCTGCATTCCTAGGGATACAGTTAGGGGTATTTTCCTTTTCTCCAGGCTGTCGTGTTCATAGTCTGATGAACACCCTTGCCCAGGCAGAGGAGAGAAGCTGGGAAACATTCCAGTCCTGATGACTGGAGAGTTATCCAATACCTGGAGAGAAATGCTGCAGCCAGTAGTCACAGGGGTCTGCCAGCCGGGAATTCTGTCTGAGATTACACCCGATCACCCTTCAGGTCTGTGCTCCCACTTGCAGCAATATTAAACACAAACAAAGCAACAAGAAAATCACAAAGTGGGAAAAAAGCACCAAATCTGAAAGAAAGCATACCTCAAAGTTCTGCAGCACAGCTCTGCTTGATGGTGAGTGCAGCTGAAGCAAGGAGAATGATACTTTAACATCATGCTGGTTCATTTCTCAGATGCCGAGTATCGCAGCAGAGGAGTAAGAAGAAAACAAATTAAGAGATCAGGAACAAAATGTTTCTGTGGACCTCTGTATTGGGGTTGCATGGCCAGATTTTGGGGCTGCAGGGGTGGCTTCTGTGAGAAGCTGCCAGAAGCCACCCTGGTGTCTGCTGAAGCCAACACCAGCTGGATCCAGGACAGACTCACGGCTGGCCAAAGCTGAGCCCAGCAGAGATGGCAGTGTCACCTCTGGGATAACAGAAATAAGAAAGGAAAAGTGTCTGTGTAGGAGCAATAGCAGTGAAGAGAGGAGTGAGGATGTGTGAGAGAACAGCTTTGCAGACACCCCGGGCAGGGCAGCAGGAGACGCTCCAGGCACCAGGGCAGAGGTTGCCCTGCAGCCTGGGATGTGGCACATAGCTGTGCCCATGATGGTCCATGGGGGAGCAGAGATCCTCCTGCAGCCCATGGAGGAGATCACACTGGAGCAGGGGGATGCCCTAGGTGGGCTGTGACCCTGTGTGAAGCCTGTTCCTGAAGGACTACATCCCTAGGGAGTGATCCACACTGGAGCAGTTCACTGCAGCCCCTGGGAAGGACTCACATTGAAGAAATTCATGGAGAATTGGCTCCCGTGGGAAGGACCCTGTGCTGGAACAGGGGAAGAGTGGGAGGAGTTCTCTGAGGAAGAAGAGGTGGCAGAGACAACACATAATGGATTGACCTCAGCCCCCATTCCCTGTGGTCCTGCACTGCTGTCAGGAGGAAGCAGAGAAATTGGGACTGATGTTAAGCCTGGGAAGAGGGGAGAGTAGGATGAAAGGTGTCTTAGGATATGAGGTTTTATTTCTCATTATCCTCCTCTGATTTGATTGGTAACAACCTGACTTCCCCAACTGAAGTTTGTTCTGCCCTGACAGTAACTGGTGAGGGATTTCTCCCTGCTTTATTCCAGCCACAAACATTTTGCTGTACTTTCTCTTTCCTGCCCAGCTGAGGAGAGCAGCTGAGAGTGGCTTTGGTGGGCACCTGGCATTCAGCCAGGGTCACCCCACCACAGCTGCCTCAGTGCTCTGAACCATCTCTCATTTTCACATTACAGCACCTCTGCTTCACAGAAGAAAACCCAAAAAATTAATTGCCAAGACTAATGTGTGCCCAGCAGTGGGAATTTTCTCATTAACATTTCTTTTTGTTAACAAACAACTTCTTATCTTTTCAATGACTTTTTAAGTTCCATCAGTGAGGACACTGCCACCATCCTGAAGCCATCCCAGCCCCCGACCAGCTGGTGATCTCACAAGATTTTATAGGTAGCTCATGTATCCTTAAACAGAGGGAGCTTTTGAACACAGCACAGTGCAGGGAAGGAAGAGATCTCCATGTATTTCACAATCCTCACCAATCTTTCCCCCTCAACAGCAATATAATTTCCATTTCTCCCAGCAGCAGCACCCTCATTTCATTTATAGAACAGCAATTTCCACCCACACTTTATTAATTGTCAAAATAGAAAGGGGATTGTGTGATGCAGCTGCAAAGAACAGACGCAGAAATCAGAAGGCAGTGCCATGAACAGAACCTCAGGTCTGGTGTAATTAAATATGTGACCTCAAGAAAAAGGCTGGACTGTCTTTCCCTGCTCTCCAGACTGCATTTTGATTCTGGAGTCACACACACTTCATTTGAAAAGATATCTTGTAAATAGGTTAAATCCTGTAAATTCCAGAAAAAAAAGAGCAGAGAAGGTGGCAGAGGTACAGTTCCATATCATCTAGTTTGCAAGAAAACATCAAAATTAAAAAAATATAGTTATATTTGTATACGTGCCTCTCTTTTCCCATGAAAACACCTAACCAGTGGTGGTTTAGTGTCTATAGTAACACACTCGTGTAATAGCAAAATAATTCTTTTTAAAAGACTCATGTTTTCAGAAGCTTTTGGTCATTGTTTCCTCACAGTTATCAAACCTCACCATGGTAATCTGAATTCTCCAGGGAGCTATCAACACTTAACTGCAGCTGTAGTTTGCATTTCAGACTGAGCAGGCAAAGTAAGGACCTCTTGATCACATTCATTTTCTAATTAAGAAAAAATGATAAGCAGATGTAGGAGAGGGGGAAAAGGAAAACAAACATCAAACCCAAAAAATCCCCTTGAACAAGAAAACATGTTCTTTCACTTGGGAGCTGAGCAACTGCATTACAAAAGAAAGCAACAACCAAAAAAAGGGTAATGGAAAATCAGCAAGGGAAATAATTATGTCAATAAATAAGTAGTGAACAATTGATTGACACAACAGTAAAGATTCACCAGAGAGATGCAACATGAGAAACCTGCCTCCACAGAAAACAAACATCAGCACTCGGTGATAGAAAGAGTAAAATCTTTCCCAAGAGACTATTAAACATGAAAAAAACTGCAAGCTAGTTTGCAAGACACAGTTTTGCACATGTTTAGCTTATTTCTAATCAAGTGCAACACTTAACTACAGACTTCAAAATAATACACTTCAGGCTTTCTACTCCTCAGATGAGGACAATTACTAAGTCTGAATCTCCATCCCCTCTCATTTGCAGTTACAATATGCTCAAGCCATAAAGGAGTGGCATTCAGAATCACTGTCTTCAACTGGAAATCAGAAATCAGTGAGGCAGAGCAAATGCTCACCTGCCTCAGCGCCCTGTTCTGATGCTGACCACACGAGGATGCCCAGGACACAAAGTCAGACTCTCCCAGCCATATGAAGTCTCCCAGAATCTGGATTCACTGAGACCAGAATTTTTGCACAATAGGACACAAAATAGAACAATACAGGAGAGGGGAAATTCAAACTGCCCACACTCTTTCCTGTTTGCAGACAGGTGTTACCAAACACAAAAAGAATAGTGGGGGAAAAGGACCATGGTTTGTGTTGTGTTCAGGGCAAATCAAGAAGATACACTTATTGCTGCAGCAAACAAAAATGGGTTTCTGGGCTGTAACTCCTCCTTGCAATTTTCTGGAAGATACCATTTCTTTTGATTCTCTTTCTACCAGGGCAGAAGCCAAGACAGGTCTGGCTGGAGTTAAATCAAGTACTTTCATGGGAGGAGAGTGTGCTTGAAACAGTGAGACATTTCCATCCTGCTGCCTCTTTTGCCTACAACAGTCCTGAAAGTGAGAGGACTGTAAGAGGTGCAGGGATCAGACACATCCAGCTGCAGTGAACAAACCCCAGCCCTCTCCTCAGGCATCCCAGCACAGCTGCCTTTCCCTCTCCCCTCCTCAGCCCTGCCTCTGCTGCAGCAGGTGGAACACAAACTCAGCACTGCTGTGGGTTCAGTGTTGCTGCAGTGAGCTGCCAGCTTCAGCTACCCTTCCCTTTCCCAAGGCTTTGGCACAGCTGTCTTGGTTTGGAAAGACAGGTGCCTGCCAGGGAAAAGCCAGAGCTTCCCTTGGAACAGAGAATGTAAACCCCCTCCCTCTGAATTATTATAATTTTGAAATTAAATCTTGCATTGAAGCCAAGACAACAGCACTTCACACACTGTCCCCATGCAAAACAGCTGCTTTCCTCCCCTTTCCTAGTCAGGCTGCAATCCCTCCTCCCTGCATCTCAGCTGCACTGCTGCTTAGCTCTCTGCAGAATCGTGTTTGTGCCTTGTCTGAGTGGAAACTGCTGAGGAGCAGGGATGCATGTCCTGCACTGCTGCCTGATCCACAGTGGCATAATCACCAGCAGCTGCTGATGACATGGGCCTCACTGTGGCTCTGGCCTCTGTATTTCTAGAAGTTGCATGAAGACTGGAATATCAGACTGTCAGACCAGGCTCTGTGAGTCACACCAGACCTCAGACCTCACAAAGATCTCAGACAGGTTTAGAGGCCAGTTTGATGAATATGAGTACAAAGCAACAAAAAATTTTTTATGAAATAAACATAATGGTAACACAGTTGGCTCTTGCAAAACCTTTCTCCAGTTCTGAAATACTCAGAAAAGCTGAGAACCATAAAACAGTTCAGCAGCTAGGCCACAGGATCAAAAAAAGCCAAAGAAACCAAAGAATATCAGCAATGTCTGATATAGTTTGGTTGTGAGTTTGCAGCAAATGGTTTTGTGTGATTATGAAGCACCACGTTTTGTGAAGAAACTTGCCATGGACTACCAAAGAGAACTTTAAGTTGTTTTGTAAAAGCAAAGCTCTCAATCTCAGGTGGCATTTGTTTGGGTGAGGTTGTTCAAGGAAAGAACAGAAATATGAAATATGGTAACCCGGACAGTAACAGAGTGAAAGCTGGTTCAGTGCTCCAAGTCATTGCTTAGAGCTACACAAAGGACATCACCAAGATGTCTTAATTGCATCAGTTTAATCTCTACCTTCATTACAGTTATTTCCACCCCTTTGTGCAAATACCAGTGTTTATTAAAGATGCAAAGCACAGGTCTGAGTGCTCACTCCCATTGTCAGAGGCCCTGTGCCCCAGCTGGGCAACTGCATGAGCCCCTGGGGCTGGTTTCTGCAGTACTGTCCGTGCTCCTGCCCCTCAGTCTGTTTGTCCCCTCTGCCTGAGGGGATGGCATGATCACTGCTGTGTTTTATAGTGGCAATAATCCAGGAATCTGCAGTGGAAAAAATTAAATTCCCATAATTAACCTTTTCCTGACAACAGCAGCAGCAACATATCTGAGATCAGACCTCATTTTAAAAGCCTATGTCTCCAATGTTGGTGTGTGTAGTTTTTGATAACAGATTAGAGGGATTTTTTCCTGTGTTCACATCCTCCTCAGACAGCAGGCTTTGTCTCACTGTTTGAACAAGCACTTTGGAATTACAAATAGTCACTTTATAGATAGACATGTCACAGAACAGTAGCAAAATATTTCTGGGTAGTTTTTTCTTCTTTATATATTTTAATACACTTAAAAGATACATTTCAAAACATCAAACTCCAGAATAAATATTTGAACCCCAAATGCCATGTACCTATTTCTTGGTGTTTAAGACAGAAGTTTTAACTCCATTGTTCTTTGTGAATATGCATATTGGTTGGCAAAAGGCTCTTCTACTAGATACTATCAGTAGATAATCAGCCTGCTCCTTAATTTCACTTTCTCTGATCATCAGTTTCTCTTTGACACCATTTATTAACCTGGAGCATTTGAAGCAGGTGCAGTGGAGTCCTTTATCATGTATTGGATATTATTCAGTGGTCTTATGTCCTTTTTATTTCTTCTGGTTTTATTAGGCATCTACTGCAACTGAATATTCTACTGTGAGGAGTTTCAATTATTTATGAACATGGAATATTTGCTGGTTTTCACAGTTTATGGTTTCCATTCACCATCTAAATGACTTTGTACATGAACAGAATAATCTGTGCTTAATTTTCCACATGCTTTTGTAGATCTGTTTAGAGTTCCCAGTTCACCTAATTTCCTTCCTCAATCAACTTTGCATTTTATGCCTTTTATGAAAGAAACTAAACTATGTAAGGTGGCTTGAATTATAACCTACTCCTAAGTCCTTACTTAACTAAACTGAGGTCTCTCATAAAAAATAAAATCTTAGATTAAAAA
Source organism: Acrocephalus scirpaceus scirpaceus (assembly GCA_910950805.1). Lineage (NCBI taxonomy): Eukaryota > Metazoa > Chordata > Aves > Passeriformes > Sylviidae > Acrocephalus > Acrocephalus scirpaceus. The sequence continues at coordinate 32,018,550 of OU383781.1, forward strand.
AGGAAAAAGGGCCACTCTCTAGTGACTTCTAATATGTCTGTATTCTCTCATCTGATAAACCAGCAGCTTGTACATTCCTCAGCTATGTTGTGGATATGATCCACTCACAAAAACCATGGAGCTCTTTCAAAGTCGGGTTTCAAACTAGCTGGCATAGAGTTGTTCCCATCAATACTGAAAATTATTTTATCAGGACCATTTGCAAGAGCAGGGACTAATAAATTTAAGAAAAAAAGTTCATAATAACTTGTGGTACACTTATCTTTCTCTTGAAATTCTAGCAAAATTTCACTGACATGAATGATGATTCACAAATTATGACTCCAGCCTCTGTTTCAAAAAAAGTAAAATTATTCCAAGACCCAGTATCTATTTTAAACTTCTTTACACTGAAGAATGAAAATAAACCAAGAACTCAACTTCTTCCTCTGCAGGAGCAACACAACTTGCTTACAGTTATGAAGCAAAAACTACAGAAAGGTGCTATCATCTATATCAGAAGTAGACAAACCCCATTTATAAGCTCTTATTCTGAGCATCACTGCTGATGTCAACACAAGCTAAACAGTTTAAACCAACCCTTCTCCAGTGACAGGCAGCTCTTCTTTTTCAGCCTCCCAGACTGCACCCCAGCAAGCCTTTCTCCTCCTTGTTCAGGTCTAACACCTGTGCTACAGGATTATCACCTTTAAAGCACAGCCAGCTGAGGAGGACAGGGGTGACCCCACACAGCTGACCAGGCAAGCCACAGCCAGTCAGAAATCCATACACACAGGGTATAAAGCTGCATAACACACTTCTGCATGCAAGTATGAGCGACTGCTGTTCATGCCCCAAGCCTGGGAGGCTGCAAACCCACACCCACCACATCACACTGATGGTGTCTGTGCTCAGTCTAACATGCTCAACAGTCCAGCAACGTCAGAAGGAAAAATTGGTTTTCTGTTATACAGACAAATGAACATCCACGGAAATACCTGTCACTCCCTTAGGTTAAAGAACTGCACTGAATCACCCCAAATCTTTGTCCAACTTCCACTGAGATTTCTTGGAGGTGACATCATTTGGAGGATTGCTGGGATCCTATCATCTATCTCCTGGAATCATTTTGGACAGTTTGTTCTCTTCCCATACACGACCTGAGTTTAAAGAAGGAGGGAGATCAAAAAGGTCTGAGAGGGAATTTACATTCTACTTCCTTTCCTTTCAACAGCATGGTCAGAAAAGTTTGACTCACTCAGCAGAGTAACAACACTGTAACAACTGAGACAGGGGCTTAGACCAGCAGGGAATCTGAATCATTTATTCAAAAAAACTAGCTGTTTTTTCTTCCATGAATCACCACAGCCTCCATATGGACAAGCCCATAACCAAATCCTTGCATACTCTACAGAAGCCTGACATTTGAAATTCATCTCCTGTACTTTTCTGTAGGAAATAGCAAAAAAGGCATCACCACTGCGCACATGAACAGTCATGATCAGATAGACCAAAATGTGTAGTTCATCCAGGAAAACACAGGGTCTCTCAGAGGCAGATGTAAATTAGAATGACAGACAGATGTAGTGCCATTGAAACCATGACACAGATGTGTAGAAAAAGTTACCTCAGCTTACACTGGATTTGAGAAATTAAATTCTTTTCATTCTCATAGTTCTATAAAACAGTGCTGGCTGCTGAAAGAAAAAGTTAAATATGCATAACCCCAACTGAGCACAGGAGATTGGCACCTGCTCTGCCTTTAAAAATGGGCATTACTAAATACATGAGAGCAGTGCTGGAGCAAACATCAAAATTACCACCTGAACACACCAAGGGCCAGAGCTGTCAAGACTATGGGGCACAAAGACATTAATCACACTGAAACTGAGGAGAGCCCTTCCTAGAAAGTGTCCTAAATATACCTGTGCTGCACAGGGAATAAAGATTAGGTCCAAAAGCATTAATTAGCTAAGCACCTAGCAAGCAATTAGCTGGACATGTCTGTCTTTTCCAATATAACTCATTTTGCATATCTATTTTTCCTTTCACAGTCTTGTCTTTGTCTCCATAAGCATGTGTATGTTCTGCATTTTGCATATCAACTTTTTTTTCTTTTTACCATAACTGGACTTGAATACAGGTGGGTTTTCAGGTCCCTGATGTATTCCAAAGCATTTGGAATGGCAAATTTGAGGCACGTGGTCCCAGCACTATGGACCAGGTCATTTCTCAGGCACAGAACTGGTATGCCTGAGAGGAGATGGTGTCTCTTGGTGTCCAGCAAGAGCTGAGGAAGAGCTCTGGGATGTGCCAAGTCAGTAGTGGAACACCAACAATAACCAACAATTTCCATAACAGGGCCATCATTGATCTAATGCATTCCAGAAAGAGAGGCGGAGAACACGAGAAGGAGTTCAGATTGAGTTCACATTTTTTTAACAGAGAAGTAACGTGAAATGTGCAAGTAGTGGTTCAAGCTGTTGTGACCTTAAACAGTCTCATGCTTCCTTCCTCCATCTGGATGATTCCCTGCAGACTGGGAGAACTTATCACTTGGGCAAGGATACCAGAGCAAGAGAACATCTTTTGTTCCAGTAAGCCACAAAGGTAAAAATTATTCACTACTAAAAAGCTATAGATGGAATCTAATTAATGAAGTCTGACTTCTCTCTTGTATTGTGAAATATCTAAAAAGATGGACTCAGATATGCTCACAGCAAAACATAAATTTTATGTTATATTCTTTTTGTGCATTAGGGACATAAAACCAAATTTAACCTTTATTTAATTACTCACAACAACTGGAATAGTCTCTATAAATAGGTATGGTTTAGAAAAAAATTGTAAATTTATTGCTTTGATACTCAAGCTGCTAGTCCCTAGGATGTACTCAACTACTACAGGCTTGAAAAACTGATGCAGGTGTTATTTATATAAAACTGCTGAAATTGCTGCTGTTCACCAGACAGATGGATGGAGTCACTACAGTACAAATCTCAGAGAACAACTGAGTGCAGAATCTGCTCTGTCACAGTTTGTGACTCCCAACTTACACTGTTGGAAAGCCTTTGTAAGGCATGAGCAGGGTGCCTGTGGGAGATGTCACTGCACTGACCACACTAATTCAATTTTTTGGTCATGGTTCACAGGGTAAATGTTCCACACATTACCAAGCAAATGCTCAATGCAACAGGCTAGTAATGTACACGTATAATTAATCCTTATTAAAAGTTTATTACACTGATAAAGTTTTATTCCTATAGAGGCATATTTGACAAAGGGGGATAGTGGAAGAAGAAGGAAGGAAATTTTATCAAGCCAATTCTGCTGCTTTTTTCTATAATTAAAGTAGGGAAAAAATTAACTAATGATTGTATTTCTTAAAGAAGTGTGGCATGAAACATCCCACTGCTGCCCAAACTGCTCATTCTGCTGTCATTTGCCCTGCTAGCTGGCACAGAGAGAACATTTGAGAAAGCTGTCACTAATGCCTCCCTTCATTCCCAGGACAGGTGGGACAGGCACTCTGACAGACATTATTTCCCACTTCCCACAACACTGAATCAATTCAGGGCCAAAATCCCTTGGAGAGATGCTTAGTCACACAAGGTTTCAGCTGATATTCTGTTTTCTCATAATATCTGTCAAGTATGCATGGCTGCATCCCCTTCGTTATCAATAGACAATTAAGCAGATGTAGTCTACTGTAACAGAAGCTTCAGTTTATCATGTAATGAGACAGACATTGCAACAGTAATCATCCTCTCTGACACTCCTGACAAGGATTAAAAAAAATTTCTTGAATTTCTCTTGAGATTGTACTGATCAGGCCATAAACACTCTCTTCTGCTGGCTATTCTACCACAGGTTAAAAAACTGCATTTGAGAACTGATAAATCATAGAACTCTTTTTCATGTGTGTCCAGTCGACAAAAGAAAAAACATCCTCTGAATAGCTGTGACTCCTTGAGTGTCTCTGAGATCCCTGGCTTCCTTAGGTTTCTGTCAAACCTGTCATTTTCAGTAAAACACTGCTGAGAGAAAGTGATTCAGAGCTCCTCTATTAAATTACCTCTTCATGCTGGAATAAAATCCCAGCTCAGATGCAGCACAAAGCTGTTTAACCATCTTAGTTCTATAACCAGAAAAGCAAAAAAAAAAGGCATTTCTAAAACCAAAACATTTGAAGGCTAGAGAAATGCTGCTGTTATCATGCATGAAAGGCATGCTGCAATTGAAGCAGAGACTTTCCTGTCCTGAAAAAGCACCAGCTCTATCACCAAACAGATCAAAAGCAGCCATTTGCTCAAAGTAATAGGCTGCTTCTATAAAGTTGTCGCACATCAGTGATTTTGCCATTCCCACACCTCCACTCTTGAACACTCAGCAGTGACCTGATGATCCACCAGAACAGCTGAAGAATGGATTATTGTTTGTACATAAAATATAGCAACCATGGCCACAGATATTCAATGCACACAAAAGTGATTTAAAAATCTTTTATTTGGTCAGCAGCAAACTTCTTGTTGGGATGTAAGTGATGCCCACAGCTCACAAATGAAGTCGTGTATTGGTAGACTAAAGGATTTGTCATTCTCCAGTGTTTCATTTTTTATGAACCTCAGAAAGGTTCCCAGTCAAGCCTCTTATCAACCAACTGCAGAAATCTTACAGCTTCATTTTAAAACTCTGGTTTGCCCTGTGCCCAAAACCTTCTTGCAGCAAGCCAAGATTACTGTTCATTATAATAAGGGCCAGCAATCAAGTGGCCAAGGACAGGAACCTAAGTGCATGGGTGTTGAAATAATTATCCACAAAGCAAAGGTTCTTCGTACAGCTGGAGGTAAAAGGGCTGTGGAAGAAGAGAGAGGGGGGAACAGTCAGCTGTTTTCTTCTATGCTGTGTGCAGCTGTTCAGGTGAACAGAGAGCTGTCCAAAGACAGCACATTAACCACTGCAACAGGCACAAACCCAGTGGGGCAGAGAGGAAAAGTTACACAGGGGGGATAGATACTGCCACAGTGTCACTGACCACGGAAAGAACACACATTTATAACATTTCCACATGCCATTTAAGAGAGAAAAGGCAAAAAATAAGCATGGTGGGGGCAAGAATCTGGAAAAGTTTCTTTGCAAAGGAGACTGTTACCCAGTGACAGATGTCCAGTCCACATACCCACCCTATGCAGAACCATCTACTTGAAAATGAGTCTTCCAGAATATCATGCAATTTTGTATGTCATTATCTCCAAGGAAAAACATATTTAATAAATTCAAATGCTCATGTCTCCATAGTGTTGGCCATATCTGAAAGCTGTTGCTACTTTGCCCTGAACAGAATTATTGAGGCACTTGGCTGCCAGCCATCAATAGATGAAACAATTCTGATTTGGTGGATTTTTTTCCCCCAGTTTAGCAGATTATTGAAAAGCTCAGTTCTCTTAGCCTGCTATTGAAATTGCAAGCCAGGGTCATTCTTTTCTAGATTTACCAGTTTCAGGTGTCTGGGGTTTGAGTTACAGACTGTCCAGATCCTCGTTCTGCTGCCAGCCTTGCAGAAGCACCAAGAGCTCAGTGTCCATGACGTTGGGCATGAGCTATTTTACACATTTAGACACACACCTCACTCCCCTAAGGGAGCACCTGTAGAAAACTGCTGGGACTCCTACTCCTGCTCTTGTCCCTCAGTCTCTCTCTTCCACTCTCTTACCTCATCACAAAATTAAATACAAGTTTCAAACCATGTCTGACAACTTCCTGAGGTTTCTGTCATCTCTCTTGTTCAAGAATTTGACTTCCAGTTCAATAATTATTTTTTCACTTGCCTGTAGGATGCTTGACTTAATTTGTTCCTAAAGACTCCAGTCTCCCTTACTGTATGGAACTAGTCATTGTGATATTGAATGCCTTTCTTTTTTCAGCAAAACCAAAACACTTCTCTGCTTAAGAATTTCATCAGGTCTTTGATTTATACAAAAATAATAAACAGAAGAAACTGATGTTGGAAAAAACCCCAACATTCTCCATTTCAAGTCACAGGGCATGTAAAAACTTTGATACAGAACTTTTTTTATGCCTAACTTCTGCCTAAGAAAATCAATTAATCATTTTCATTCTGATGCAGATTAAACCATGAAAAGCTAATGCCACCACAGCACAAGTGGAGGGACAGGGCAGGAAAAAACTCTGCAGCAGCCCCACAGCTGCAGGTGCACAAACTGCACTGGAGAGTACCTCTGTGGAGGAAAGGCAACAAAGCTTTCAGCTCTTTTTTCTCTGCCTCTAGATGCTCACAGAACTCTCACAATAGCACATTTTTTCCTTTAGTTTTTAGACCTTGTGGCTTTCATTTTTGCAGTTTTAAAAGTCTAAGTTAACAACTTACTGAACTCTTACCATGCTATGCAAGTGAGCATTCAAAATGAACAGGGCTGACAGAAATCACAAGCTCTGCTGTCAGTTGTTCACTGGTGTCCTTTATAAGTGTTCTCATGAGAATTAACTCTTCCCTGATCCCCTCTAATTAGCTCTGTATGGTTTGGATGCCAACAAATGCAAGAGAAGCATCAGAGGAGCTAGAAATTCAGGATGTGGCAGCTCAGCACTGTCAATTAATCACCTTCCTCCCATGAAGGCACTGCAGAAAAACCTTCACTCTCTCGAGGTTTTCATGTGTTGGTGTGGTTTAAACACATGTGCTCCTGTCTCCAATACAGGGCTGGAAGAACAGGCTCAGGGATACGAATAACCACCTCTTTCATAATGTATTTCTGACTGGAAGCCAGTCAAGGCTGAAATATACAACAGTGAGTTGCCAAGGCAATTGACAGTATGTACAAGTGACTCTTAGCAATTCACCACATCCTCAACTCTTCTTAAAATACACTCAGTGCTGCCAAAATTACCTATTAGTCCAGGATGAGGAACAGCTCTTCCAATTTCACCTGTATTTGCAGCAAATGCAAGCACATAGGCAGTAAAATTAGTAGCTCTCTTGAGAATTGTGACCTGCAGAAAATCTTTGAGCATTTTGCTCACTAGAGACTAGACAACTGGGAATAAACACAGAAAAAAAAAAAGTAAATTTAATCAAGGTCAAGTAAGAACCTGCCCATCAAGAAAGATGAAAAATTTGAGGCATAGCTGTTACCTTATGAGGAAAAGCTTCGTGAAAAGGAGTTTAACTAAAGAAAGAGTTAAAATTTTGAACCAGAAAAGGGTGACTCCATGACTGTGGGTTCCTTCCTTAGGGAAATTAGATGTTCTTTAAAAACATGGAACCAGACAGCAGTCTGGTTTGGTACTTGGGACTGAACATCTTCTGGCAAAGAGCAAATGCAAAAGCTCTCATTTCTCTCTAGCCTGTATGATAGAGGCACTTTTTCCTCTTAAACCTGGGACCCAATCAAAAGGAATTGTGCCTGCAGGAGAGTGAGGAGCTGCAGTGAGTGGATTTCAGGCAGGCAGCTATTCCCATTACATCAGGCTCTGCAGGGGCTGCTCCCAGAACTGAAGTGTCAACACAAAAGGACAACGAGACCATAAACTTAATTAAGAATGCCTGTGTGCTTCTTATGTGTGTTCTCTTATAGCCCCTTGCCTGTCCCAAAGGGATGAACGTGGACATTTGCCTCTCATAAAGGGCAGGAGTAACCTGTGAGCAAACTGGGAAGTGTTTGCAAACACAGATCATCTCCTTAGCTGGCTTCCTGCCAAGCTGCCTGCTCCTTTTCCTCCTCTAACAGGAGACACCTCAATTGGTTACAAATGCAATACATCAAAGAAGAATGCAGTATAATAAACATATTTTCTGGAAAATTCTCATGATGAAGGACTACCTACATTCCTGTGTGTTAATAAGTTTTGACCGTCTAGCTAGAACAGTGGTGTCCATCACATAGCAGTGCAGCTTCCCAATAAAGGCATTTAGTGGGAAGTGCAGGAAAAGCAACTGAGCTTCCATGTTCAGTGACAACAGCCACTGCTGAGGGAACGGCCCTGGACATGCCAGGCAGCCCCACAACTGCAGAGAAGGGAGGAGTTAGAATAGTATTTCTGTATTATCTATTTCTGTAGTGTACATTCCAAGGAAGCTGCACCATTTTTTGTGATCTCACAACAAAGACAGGCAACCTTTCAAATTTTTTTCCTGTTTTTCACAAAGTTGTTAGAGGAAACAAAAATTAATCTATTTCTAGAAAACACTCACAGGGTTACCATGGTCTAAAATCTATTTCAGTATTAAGAAATGGTAATTCAAGAAAACTTCACTAATCATGATACCAATGGGAGATCAAAATGTGGACACAAGGTCCTACAGCATTTTACTTCAAGGAAACACAGAAATCCCAATGCTGCAAGTTGAATGCTTCCCAATGCTTCCATTTTAACTTTGCTACAGGTATAATTTCAGTTTATCTTTTTTAATTTAGAAAATAATGAAAAAAAAATCTGGAGGTTACTATCGTGGATGAGAACATGGATATTACTGGCCTGCCCAAAAGCAAACTATAAAGCAAAGGGAACAATTTACTAAAAGTAAACTAAAAAGCAACTATATCCTAATTAACAAGACATGCTTTTAATAAATTGTTTCCTCTCAGCTCCAATTAATCCATTAAATCTCCCATAATAAAAAAAAAATAGAATATTTAAAACACAACAGTGTTTTTGTTCTGACTCAGTACAAAATTAGCTCTCTGGAGACTCCTCAGTAGTTTATAATTCCATCTTTTCAGGATTCTTCTCTTACCTTTCCAAAGAAAACACAGCATGTTTGTTCTCAGTTAAAAGTAGACGTCTTCATGACGCTAAGCAATTTGGGCTAAAAAAGCTGAGACCCCAATGTTCCTTGGAGCAGCTGCGACCTGCCATCAGGAGAAGGCTGTGACTGAGCAGGGACACAGCAGCACCACAGAGATCAGAGTGGCCTGGCTGGGGTTAGTCTGACAGACAGGAACATTTCATGTGGTTTCAAGCATAGTTAGGAGTGAGAGGAGCAGATCACAGGGCTGTTGTGCATTTCCACAGAGTCACAGAATGGCTGGGGTTGGAAGGGACCTCAGGAGGTCACCCAGCGCCACCCCCCTGCCGGGGCAGGGTCACCCAGAGCAGGTGTCACAGGAACATGTCCAGGTGCATTGGGAATGTTTTGAACTTTGCAACTTAAAGAGCATTTGTACACAGTGCTGAGTTTTGCTCTTTGATTAATGAATTGGGAATGAAGCAGATCTCCAGAGGAAATCAACTGTATTCAATATCAGAGCAAAACATCCCTGCAAATATTTAGAAAAGAAGTTACTGAAAGCTGATCAGTTTAATTCTACAGTTTCTGCCCAGACCCCTCCTTCCATCCTGTTTTTCACTGCTCTCAGGACTCAGATGAAAAAAAACAAAATTAGAACTGCTGGATGCTACTTCAGACCTCTGGGGGTGATAGGAATGATATCCAGAATCTGTGTCGTTCTTATGACATCTGGTGAGATGTTGCCACCTTCTTACAAGGAAAAGCAGTGATTTCATCCTGTGGCTGCAAGAGCTTAAGTCAGTAGTTTCACAGCACCCCATACAAACAACCCAAAGAAAACATATTTAATACTCAGAAATCAGAATGATTGCTTTCCAGAAAGATACTCTTTTTCCCTTACTACAAATTATATCTTTTTACACAAAAAGAGAAAGAGGTAGAGATACTATTATTTATTTTTGAATTTGAGAATAGCATGGCAATAAAAATTCCAAATTATTTCACTCTCATTAAAATTAGGACAATGATTTTTCTTGCAGGAGAGACTTCCAAATATGTGTGAAAAAACAAGTAAATTTCTACACACTTTTTTGTGTCATATGTGAAATACATTTTGGAAGTTTAAGGTTTTGCACTTTGTCCTGTAAAGCCATCAAATTTTCATAGGCCATTAGCTGTCACAAATGAAAGCTGCACAAAACTAGAAACAGATTTATTTTCTTCAACAAATGTGAGTTAAGGTCATCCTAATCCTTCTAGATCTAGAAAGACTTGGTGAATTTCTAGTTCTCTATAGATAGAGAGTCATTCTGCTGGAAGGGCTGGATATCTCTGGGGTTCCTTTAGAGGGAGAGTCCACTCTCCAAAGCCTGGGGACAGGAGGAGTGCAGCTCAGGCTGCATCACTTGTCCAGTTATCCAAAGATCTTGGCAAGGTCTTCAGCAAAGCAAAAAAATAAATAACTAGCACCTCAATGTTACTAAAAGAATCAAAGGGAAGAGCACATAAAATGATTTCCACATATCTTAATACATGTCACTCTGCAAAATGTCTCACACCTCTTCAGACTTCACCCTTGCATCATCTCTCTTAAAGCCTATGTTCAATTGCTTTCCAAATTTATTTTCTCCCAGCTTTCATTTGTCCTGAATGTAACTGATGGTGTATCCAGCAATTCCTCTCACACACTGCAAATCAAAAGCTTCTTTCCATGAGAATGTCAGCTTGTGAGGCTTCAAGTCCAGTTTGACTTGAAAAATCTTGCAAAAGCTGTCTCTCTTGTTTAGAGATGTTAACACTAACTTGGATTGTGCTTGTGTGTGCTTTCACACATCACTGAAAGATTAAGAGGAAGTATCCATAACCTCATTAATTTGATTCAGCTAAGGAAGCACCGGGCACTCCCTCCCTCTTTATCTCTAGCAATAGCAAGAAAGCTGACGAAAATTTTTACACTAAGAACTCTGACATTGTTGTGGTGTGTTTCAGCAATATTTAACATTTTCTCTCTGAAACACAAATTACTGTTCTGTGCTGACTAACCACAGACTTGAAATTTCTCTCACACAGACAGAAAATAACTGTTCCATTTGTTCCCTTTAACACAGAAGCTCCCAGCACTCTTGTACACTGAAAAGGTCACAAGACTGACCTGTATATTTTTATATCTCCAAGTCTCTAATTCTCCTTGCATATTATTTATTCTTTGAGATATGAACAAAACAGCTCCTAGTTTTGAGGCCAAAAAGCCACTGCCACTTCCAAAACTTACTTCCAGACATGAGAGTGTCCCGTTCCTACCTCTGCAGACCATTCCTGTCTCTGCATGGCCTTGGGACAGACAAACCCCTCCCTTGGGAAACAGCCACAGCTCATTTTCTGCTAAGCCACCCCCAAAATTCCTTCAAGTACAGCATGGGTAGCAAAGGTGTTGATGTTTCTGTACCAGTCAGGCAGTCTGGGCAGCAAAGTGTCACAGAAACACAACACAAAATATTCCTCTCCCTCCTTTCTGTCCCACAAGTCCTTCCAAGGGCCTCCATGCCAGAAAGGGATTATCCTGACCAGCCTCTCAGGGCACATGAGATATTCCCATTTCATTAGCAAGCTCTCAGCGCTGCCAGATATCCCTCAAGGCAAGCTAACCTCCTAGTCATATGAGGTACCAATAGACAGTATTTTAAAATATACTTAAAATCAAGCCCTTAAATGTCAAAATCCAATTCATTTAGGTACTAAGCAGAAGTATAAAAAAAATCCAGCACAACAACAAAACCCCACTAACTACATTAAACTCAGTAATATTGATTTTAGCTTGTTTTCACTCCCTTGCATTTCATCATCTCCCCTACGAACTCTGATTCTCATCCATTTAAAAAATCTCAGATGACATTTTAAAGGAATGAAGTTGTTCTGCAGCTGCCATACCTTCACCTTCCAGATACCAGGGGCAGGTGAGCATGGAGGGCCACACACCACAGCTGGGTTTGAGGGCTTTTGCAGAGAGAATCACCAACCAAACAGGAAGCTGAAGAACGCTGGAAGAAAATCAAACTATATGTGGAGCTCTGCAGGAGGTAATGACTTCAAAAAGTCTATGGAAAAGAAAGATCTTTTTGCTCATGAATATGATGCAGGACTTGAACAGCCAGACATCTGTCATTTTGATATGTGCATGGTCTCCAGAGCTGTCTAGCTGACAAACCCACAACCATTAAAATATATCCTAAATAAAAAGAGACACAACAGTCCGTTATTCTTAAGGCTGCTGCATACCACACAGATTTGCAATGAGGATTTGATACAGTCCCAGGCATACCTGTGACTCACCATTAGAAATCAGAACAGTGGGGATCAGGTATCATAAGGATTCAGAAAACATTTCTGAATCATAAGAATTCGGAAATTGTATTATTTCACATTCTCCTGATACTGTGTTATCAGAATTTCTTCTGAAGAATGTATTTTAGTTTCCCATTACAGATAATTGGAATGTGTTTTGTCTCAATGCAATGTCCAGTCAAATGAAACACTGAAGAGCATGATTAAAAATCAAATCAAAGTATCTAATAGGTTTTCCTGTCACTGCTCATGGATGTACTCTGCATTCACTCTTTTCTAATTCACTGTCTTTATACATGCAACTTGAAAATTGTTCAGGCAATGTTAATGCATAGTTGTTATTGGGTACAGCATGCCCAACAGTGACAGAGGTAACAATGAAAGCAATTTATTAACAAAAATTACAAAAAATCATATGAATGACAATGTCACCGCCCCGATACTGTGCTTCTCCAAAGCAGCATGTCTCCCTGAAAAGAAATAAGCACAGCTCAAGTGTTATTTAAGCCATCCATTAAGTGAGATTTCAGGCAGCTTTATTTATCCAAAGCACACTTGTCCCTCCCCATGAGCCTCTTCCCTGCAAGATGGCATTTCACTCTTCTGTCTAAAACAAAGCCCCAAGGATAAAGATATGTGATCCCTCACCTCCACAGACACAAGCCAGGGAACTAATTCCTGTAGTTTAACTTTGGTTTGGCCATAAGGTATTCTTACCTAATTTGTTCCACCAGTCATGGAATATTTACAGTACCAGACTGTCGTCTGAGTTTGTCTTTTATTCAAAACCCACTGAGGCACATGAAACATTCATGTGCACAGCATATGCTAAACCAGGGCAACAGGAGAAGAAGCAACGCTGCCAACTTCAAAAATTTAAGGAAAACATGAAAAACAAATCACAGTCTACCAACTACTCCCTTCATTTTTCTTCTTAAATAGAAAACATTATTTATGAGCAACAAAGTTTTGGTTTTAACTATGGTCAAAGCAGACTCAATGTCAAGTACAGAATTTCATTCACTGACACAGGAGACCTCTCTAGAACTACACGAAGCAGTTCCAAGGTTCAGGGCAGACCTGGAGGTTCAGATAAAAGAAATGAAAGGGAATTACATGAGATGTTCCCCCTTCCAATACTACAGGTTACTACAGGTGTGCCTGAGCGCTGTTTATTTTAGGGCCACCCTGCTTCACTCTGCAGCTGTAGCCCTGTTGCTCACCTCCAGCAGTTAAAAGGAAGAGGAGGACTAGGCAAAGAGCAGTGAACCTGAAAATCATCTCCTGGAACTTTGCATGAGCCCCACAGCCTCTCAGTCCTTCTACATTTCTTATTTTGAGATCACCCTCTCATCACCTTAAACAAAATTATGCCCTCTACACACCCACTAGATACTATTAAAGCAATAATAGCTCAATTACTAAATGATAGCTGTGCTTTTGTCACAAGCTCTGTCAAATCCTGGCTGCACTGACCCATCCCGTCAATGCCCAGCACAGACCTGCACAAACCTGTGTCCTGAAGGAGTGCAGGAAATATTTCATCAGCAAGACAGCCAGAACTTTGCAACAGTCCCATTATTTTTCCACAGAGGCCTCAGAGAGCCCTTGAGTTAGTTTCCTATGGCTTGGATTGCTATAACCCCTCTCCTCCAGAGCAGGAACGTACTGTCCAAACACTGTTATGTATGATTGTAGGTCGGGGACAGAAATCATGACTGGAGCCCTCTTGATCACAAGACAAACAGCCTGTTTGATTGTTCAGAACTTTCTTGTGTAGGGAGTTCAAAACTCCAGGATCTGGACACTGGTTGGTCTGGGCTGAACAATGCCCAGCTCCCTGGCCAATGATACATCTGCATTTAGTGTTGGAAGGGATTGGTTGAGGTCTCTGTTTGAGTTAAAATCTATCCTATAATTGTTCACCTAGGGAATGTTTATCAAACTAGGAGAGTCAAATTGGGTTTCTTATTATAGCCACATTTATCTGACCAGCTACAGACTAGCTGTAACATGACAAAACACCACCTCCTACGCACTTAGAATTCTTTAATCTATAAAGCAGTAAGCTAAATTAAAGGACTATTTTTATTGGACATGAGGTTATTATCAAGATCTGATAACTGACTGACTTACAATATACCTCCATTTCTCAGCCTTGCCATGCTTTGCAACACCTGATGACTTTCTGAAGTTCTGAAATCACTTTCACTGTGAAGGAGGAAATTTGGTAATGCTGAAATCTTCTTCTTGTGACTGACTTGACTGTGGGTATGCAAATGGAGAACCACACACTTTCAAGTTCTAGAACAATGTTAAGTGGCAATTAACAAGTCAGTATTAAGAGGTGATGTCCACCATCACTCTAATTAGCTTAGAAAAAATGTAACATATTTTGCCCCTTCTGTAAAAAGAACTGCAGTCAGCTTCTTCACAACTGTATTATTTTTTTCCAGAAACATGGTAAAGCAAGGTTTTCTTGTCAGTAGCACTCATAATAGCTTTCCTACAACAGAATGAACCATGGGCAATTGCCAAAATGAGTATTAACACTTCCACGGAGAAGCAAGGAAATACATAGTGCTGATGTCAGTGGAGTCAAGAGGTGAAAATATAGTGCTAAAGACTAACTTCTACAAAATGTACAACTGAGGAAATGCAGGCATTTAGAATTCAGAGTTAATTAGTGTTTTCCAAAGCAAAGCATTCAATAAAGCAGAGTGTAGTACAAACACTGCATTCAAAGGTAAGATGAACTCAAAGTTAGGTCTCAGATGTACTGGCCAGACCCTGGGGCAAGGGGTAGAATAAGCGACAATATCCCCACTAAACAGGAAGAGCAGGAATTTGTACAAGCTCTTGTGACTGAATCCCTGTTGTTGCTACTGGTGTTTATAAAGCTCCTAGAAATAAAATAAAGATGAAAAGCCAAATCAAAGCCAGTAAACTGGGTTCATTCAGACTCTAAATCAACTCAAGTTGCTACAGAATCTCTCTACTTTGAAATTCTCTGTATCAACTAAAGTTCTGAAGCAGACCACAGATGCCTCTTACTTCTTACTCCCTGATATTTTCCTATGGTCCCAGTGGCTTACAGTCACACCAAGGCGAGGTTTGCAGGTGGATAATGCAGCTCAGGAAAAAAAAAAAAAAAAGAGACCACTGCTTCTTCTAGCAGGATCCATCTTTATTACACACACTCCAGTATTTATCTGTTTCTGCTATGGAAAGGTTTTGGGAAAGTCTTGGGAAGGCACAGAAGAAAAGACAAAACAACCACACCACCAAGCACTCATAGAGCAGAGGTTTCTGCCCTTATCAGTCATTCACCCAAACATGCCATCTCCCAGCATTCTGGGTGGGAAAGGAAAATGTTCACACATGGTGTTTATGGCTGGAGTCAATCCTTTGGTGTGCACCTTTCCCAAAAAAACAGAGAGCCTTTACCAAAGCCGAGATAAATGTGGCAGGCCACTGCTTCTACACAGAGCTCTCATCAAGGCTGGGATGGCTGCAGCAGGCCACTGCTTCCACTGATAATACTGTCTATATTAGACAAGTGATATAATTTGAAGGACCACAGAGGCTTTTGGACACAGAAAACCTTTGTAAACCAGGGACTGGAACACTGCTTTTGTATGCTGTTCATGCATTCCTTAACTGAAAAATACCTTCACCTCTAGAGAGTTCACAGATGTTTGGACTATGATGCAAGTCTGGCATTCTGATTCTTGAGAAGGTCTGTACTCACTTTCAGTAATCAGTTTGGCCCAGCATTGCCAAATGTTCTGCACTACGAATTTCTTGGCTTTAAATCTCTCAAGCCTGAACAAGTAACAGCTCTCTCTGAGTTTAGGATCACTGCCATACACCCTGAGTGGTACAGGGTATCTGATGCTAAATTCCATTAAATTAGATCGGTCTTCAGGATGACTGGAAGCAAATTGACAATCCTCCCTCTCCTCTCCGTAGCACCCTGCATCCTGCTCCGCAGAAATACATATCTTTCCACTTCCAAATTAGGAAAACCAGGAATTTGTGGCCCAAGCAGAAAAAAAATTAGCTAAGAAATACTCAGGTTGCTATTTTAAAGAGAAACTCAGTAAGTCAGTAGCAGTGTGAGTGAGTAAGATGTAGGAAATAATAGTCAGTACAAAAAGACAAGATTTTAAAAAGACAGTTTTCACTTACACTTTCTCCACATTTTTAAACTATCCAGCTGAGAGGAACTCAGGGAGGTTTTTTGCTGTGTATGTCAAATGTCTTGAACAAGATATTGAGCCTTGGCCTCTACACCATAGGCCTCTACACCCAGTAATTACTATAAAATCTGTTATTAGGAAGCATTAGTGAACTCATGTTTTTATATCTCCAAGATACAATACAGGTAAGGAGTCAGTTTGGCCCACAATGCAAAGAAATACTGAACAAGTTTGGCAATAAAAGTCTTCGACACTTTTTAGCTCATTTAATGCACTGGACAACTGGTGAAAAAATGGGTTAAGCTTAGACAGATGTGCTGCTTATTCCAGTATTCAGAACACTCAGCGGATTTCTTGGGAAAGCTGCCAGAAATACTTTGGTAAGACAAAGTAGGTGACCTAAGTGTCCATGTTGTTGCTTTAACAGTAGCATAGATGTATATTTTGTACTGTTCACCTTTGTCGTTGTAACATAAGACTTTGAAACAAGGTGAAATTGAAATAACATTTCTGAGGAATGATAAATTGCAGATGAAACCTGCAGTGTTAAATGAGGAGGAGAGCATTCAGTATACCCTTGATGATCACTGGAAACACCAGAGAATGAAAGAAGAAATGTTCAAAGTATATATAGACATAACTTTGCTGAGGGTATCTTTTTACTCCTATGATGAATCACTGAACCCAGTGTCTGTGCACAGTCCAGCTGGACAGCCTGCTCTCCAGTTACATAACCAGAACTCAGAGATAAGTCAGATAAAAATTAATGGCCTCAACTAATACTGCATCACTTGAAGCGGGGGGAGAGATGGGGGGTGTTTGTGAGTAAACACACAGGGAATTGTTTCTGGTTTATTTTTTTAGGAAAAGTATGGGAAATATTGGGTGAGCAAATATGAATAAGGCACACTGACTCATAAATTAGTATCAATGCCCCAGATTCTAAAAATATATAATGGTGTCTGCAGCACATCTATATATAGCAGGTATTTCTATAAAGGGATAAAATTATCACCACTTTTTCTATGTCAAATCCTAATAAGAAATTCATGTCTCATTGCAATGTGTGCTGGTTTTAGAAGTTCAAGGTTTTCATTTTGGCTATGTACAAATATATTCTGAAATGTCAGGACATGAGGCAGTATTAACCCAGTACAGAACTAATAAATACATCCTGCTCTCTGCTTGAACAGTCTTGGTGAGCTACACATAGTGTTCACTCATTTCATAAATGCTTTGGTATCTTCTGGAAGGAAATGGCATTGAATTCCAATTGCACAAAGAAGATACCACTGATGGTAATGACAAATATTTCTGTTGCCTGCTGTAAACATACAAAACATAATCAATTAAATATTCCAGGTCTGCTATTTATTTACAAAAGAATAGGGAGATTAGTTTGAAGTAAGACAATAAGCAACTGCTATCTACATTAGAAATTGTTATGGAAAGTGAAGGAGAAAGAGTGAAGGTCATGTTTTGTATTGCAGCTCACAAGAAAGGTTCAGTTCTTTTATTATGAATGGAGAGGATTTAAAAATAAGTATTAAAAGCGGTATGAAATACAATCCTCTAACAGACACCAACACTATTTCTGTGTGTTCCTAGCAAATCATTTTGACTGTTACAAAGAAGGAAGGTTCCTGATGGCTTTGAAAGAGTGGTTAATACCAGGCACAGCAGAAAAACTTTTTTCTTCTCTCCCCAAAAGAAGGACATTTTCAAGGCCCAGTACCCATTGTTCTACCACTGAACACTGAATAACAATGCACCTGTCTTTTATAAACATCATCATCAACCCGGTCTGGCTTTCAGTCCCACACAATGCTTGGTTATTCAAAACACACAGGAATATTGTGGGGACCCATCTCAAACTATACAAAATCCCTCTATTCATATAGAAGAGAAAGTTGGCTTTTGCATACAAGCAAAAGCATGAGGCCATACAAGCTTGTCTTGAAAGAATGCAAGAATACAGTTTTGTCTGGGAATATGAGCAAGAAGGTCTTTTTTAGCTTAAGCAACTTGGCTTGAACTTTTTTTTCCCCCTTGGTCTGCTCAAATTCACACAGATCTATTTGTGCTCAAAAATAACTGTTTCATATTCTAGGAAGCTGGTTTGGAGGCATACTGTTTCACTATTTGACCATGCTGCTGAAGTTTCATGGAGAAAATGGAAAAGTGAGACTGTGGAAGAGGGATGTCACTATTTCCAACTAAACTATCTCCTGCTGTGATTTTTCACACCCATACTCCTGGCATAAGCCCATAGTTCTTCTCTCCCTCACATGAAGAATCGTTGCCTCTATAGTTGGTTACCACACCCTGCAAGACCTTCTGCTACAGATGCTCATGAAAATGCTCCTGAGCTCAGATCTTGGGAAAGGGGCACAAAGAAATCCCTCCATGAGAACTGGTTATGTACAGCCAGGTCAGGGCTGGGATGCAGCCACTTGAGGAGCTGACGGAAGGTGAACCGCAGAGGAGTGAAGGTGGATGGGCAGCTGTAACCAGCAGAGTGTTGGAACCCAGCACATCCCTCTGGCTGCCCTGGGTGATATGAGACCCTGGCAAGGGGTCCAGAGACCAGCCACGGGAGTTTGATTAGAACAGTATTAATTTATCACTGGGTGTAGATGTAGAACTTTGGTGGTTAGAATGGGGGTTCAAGAAGACAAGATGGAGGAATCTGGGTGTGTCCCTGTCCTTTTCCTTCTTCTTCTTCTTGTCCTCCATCTTCTGCTGTGGTGGTGGCAGTCTTGGATTGGTTTAGCATAGAAGTGCACTGTCTAAAATAGGTATTGGTATCTTACTGTAGACATAGAACAGGTAGTACGGAGTATTAAGACCGCCCTGGTCAGTGGACAGTTGGCCATGACCAGAGAGCAGCAAGCACCCAAGCTGGGTGAGAACAAAATGTACTAGATAAGAAATAATAAACAACCTTAAGAACCTGAGCCAATGCATCCTGACTCCTTCTTCTGGCATGGGGCTTGGGACAAGTACTTTTAACAAACATCTCAGGGGGCCATCAGCCCAAAGAAACAAGAACCGTGAGCAGAGGAGTTGGGTCCCTCTGTCCGTGCAGGGTGCTCAGCTTGTTCTTACTGACTCCTCCTTCTGAAACCTCCTACCTGGTACTTTGAGAAGGCATTAATTTAGTTTCCCCATGAGCAGTTCCAAATAGGACTGGAATGCGTTTCTGGAAGATGAAAGGATAGTTATAGGTGATTTCTCAGCCTCTGCCTTCTGCAAGTCCAGTTCAAGGTGCTGTTTTGATTCACAATATACACGTCAAAAACAAGCTATTATTTTTGCTTGTTCCCTAAAAACAAGCACTTTAAATCAGTGAAATATTTACAATAATCTAAAACTTCCGAGAATCAGGCAAGGTCTCTTCAGCTTGAGGTAAATTCACACAACTTATCTAGCTTGCCAACAGAGCAAAATAATATTGCAGCTATTATATAAAGATGCTGACATTGTTCTATAGAAATATATAATCCTTGTTAGTTCTATTCTTTACCAAAATGCCCATAGTCTTGCTAGCTTTTAGGAATTCTTACTGTAAGACAATTACTGACTATAGTGCTATAAACTAAGAATAGGTAAGAGGCCCTGGATCTAGAGGGTCAGCCAGATAATGTGGAAGAAAATGATCTGCCCAGTGGGCCTCCCAATTACACTTCATCTGTCAGACAGATCACTGCCTCTAGCACTAAAAAGAAAAGAAGGGCAGTCCTAGTGGGGGACTCCCTTCTGAGGGGAACAGAGGGCCCCACATGTCAACCAGGCCCATCCCACAGAGAGGTCTGCTGCCTCCCTGGGGCCTGGGTATGGGATATCACTGAGAGACTCCCTGGGCTGATTCAGCCCTCTGATTATTACCCACTGCTGATACTCCAGGCTGGCAGTGATGAGATTGAAAAGAGGAATGGCAGGGCAATTAAAAGGGACTTTAGGGCACTGGGTCAAGGACAGTGATAGGGCAGGAGTGCAGGCAGTGTTCTGTTCAGTCCCTTTAGTGGCAGAGGAAAATGGGGAAAGGAACAGGAGAGCCCACATTATCAACAAGTGGCTTAAAGGCTGGTGTCATCAGCAGAATTTTGGGGTTCTTTGATCATGGGGCAGCTTTTTCAGCACCTGCTCTGCTGGAACTGGATGGGCCCCATCTCTCTGTTAAGGGCAGAACGATTTTAGCTCATGAACTGGCAGAACTCACTGAGAAGGCTTTAAACTGGGTTTGAAGGGGTAAAGAGATGTAGCTGGGCTGTCTGGAAGCAGGCCCAAGGGTGATAAACCTGAGTTAGGGGTGAAATCAGTAGCCCAGCTGGGGTGCATGTACACTAATGCACACAGAGTGGTGAGTAAAAGTGAGTACACACCCAGCAGGAGCCCTCAAACACTACACCAGTATAAACAAACAGAACAAAGCATTACTTTGTATTTCTGGCATTTGGGCTGGGTGACATCTAGTCAGCATGCCATATTTTTGACAAATTTTTCTCAATTGCACTGTCACCAACATTATTTCTGCTATTTTCCTCTCCTTATTTGCATTATTCAGTCATATATATGCAGTTACCCTCATCTGTTAGTCATCTTGAGTCTCTACGTTCTTCTATAGCTTTGTTGTACACTTTTGCATTTCAGCATTAACTAGCATGTCTATATTTTCCCTCTGTGCAAACCTCCATCACTCCACCGTGATAAAAGCCTGCTGTTTTTTCACTTTCAGTCAAACTCTGAAGACACCTCAGTTCTACTGCACTGAATAACTGAGTTTTTTGCATGTTTTGTATTTTTGTTTTGTTTTCTAAACCAACTCCCTAAATTTTCTCTTTACTTTTGTGATTAAGGGTTGCAGACCTCTTTCAATTCCAGAGCAAATACCTTTAACTGATGGTCTTCTCAAGCCTGAGAAACTGATGGTTTTCTCATTCTACAGAACATAATGCTGTTTACCTTTCATTCTTTTTTTGTTGTTATTGTCCCTTGTACTGTTAGAACCGCTCTTATAGGGATGAATTACCTCTTCTTCCACTCATTAATTGTTTATTCTAATGTCATATACACTTGGTTCTATCTTCTGTTTTATCTTGGCCACAGTAGTTTTATTTACCCAATGGAAAGTTGTGCCTTTGCATATGCTTCTTGTTTCCTTTTGTACAAGGCAACTGCAGGTTCACTAACTCAGCACTGGCAGTTTTTCACCATTCCTTCTAAATTTATTCTGCCGTGCTCTATTCACACATCACCTTGACAGCTCTGGGATTGACATTCCCCGGGGCAGCACCATAAAGCAGTGGTGCAGGCACTCCCCAGCTGTGCAAGGGCAAAAGCAGCATTTCCCTACACCCTGACAATGACTCTTGTGCCAGAACTGAGCAGCTGCTGGAATAGCTTAAATACCCAAATTTAAGGGAATAATAATGGCTATAGTAATGAGAATGACCATCACTGGCCTTCCCTGATAGCCTCAGGCTAAAGACCAAACAGCTGTGGGACTGAGCTGTGCCAAAAGGAAAAGACCCTCATTTCCAGCTGGAGTCATGGCACAGTACAGAACAAATCCACAAACTACTCACCTTTGTGCAGAGCACCCACACATAACACAAGAGCTACTACAAGCCCAGGTGAAGCATATTTTCATGACATTATGACACCATCCTTCTAACATCTCCACTTCCATAAAGAAGAGTTAAACTTTTTTGTTCAAGGGTAAAGCAACAGCTCATCTAACATTTGCACTAAGATATAGTAGCTAGGTCTTTTTTATGTTTCCTGATCTTATTAAGTTTTATTACCAGACCATGATAAAGTTTGCAAACCAGTAATTTTGGTGATCTACAATAAGTAATGAAATGACAAGAAAATCATGTTAAAACAACATTAAAAGGGAGAGTCATTCTTAACTGCAGAGCGTGGGGAGCTGTAAGTAAAACTCCCATTAGCAGTAAATACAGAAGCTTGAAAAAAAATTCCTACATATTTGCCAAAATAGATTCAGTGAGGTTTCCATGCATTAAGGAGGATCATAGGACTCAAAATTATTTTTTCCACTTTACTTTCCTGAGCTTACCTGCTGGTTCTTGCTTTACATATTCTAATGCCATGAACATATATTTTAGTTTAAACGTCACATGCCACATACATAAACCTGTGTACACTTTGAATTGCAGAGGAGAGTTTCTTAGCTGACAGAGGAGTATTTAGGGATGTGTCCTGTGCCAGATCATTAAGAAGATTGCTTTACCAGGCTGACTGCTGAGTAGTTTTAGATGCTGAACAGAAGTTCCTCAACTGAAGGAATGCTGAGGTGCACAGAGATGTCACTGATTTAAACAGAATAAGAGGAAACCAGCAGGTCCAGGCAGGGGGGTGCAAAGTGAAATGTGTGTGTTCTTCCAGGTGGGAAGGACTGATCCAGGGGCTCTTCAACTGTCTCACAATGATTCATAGGGCCCTTAATTGCAATTCAGGACTTGTGACAGCATTTCCAGGAAAGTCCTGAGCACAGCAGTGTTGGGGTGAGCAGCATCTGGCTGTTCATTCCCAGAAAAGGGAGGGACCTTGGGGTGACCCCAACAGGGACCTTGGGCTGCGCACAGCCAGGCACAGAACCAGCAATGGAATCCAGTGGTATTTATTCACTTGAAGACAATGACTCCCCTTTGCTCTCCCTGCTTTGAAATTATAATGGTTTTGACAACACATGAAATAAAAAAATATTGGAATATCTAAGCACCTAATTCCAAGAAGTTTCCCAATGCCTTCATTCTCCTCAGTCAATTTTGAAAACATCTTTTAGCACTAGACTGAAACAATGATTTTCCAGCATGCCTCTGCTTTCCTTTCTTTTAATGTACAGCCACAGTTAGGACATATATTCAGCTTCACTTCACAAACAGTAAAGTTTACCACTGCTGGAAGCCAGAGCATCTACAGTAATTAAATTCCAATTTTAAGTGAGACTGCTGAGGCTTTGGCTTCATGCTCTCCTCCCAAAGACCAGAGACTTTCCTACTAAATGAATTTCCTGATAAATACTCCTTCAGTGACAATCATTTCAGATCTGACTACTGACAAGGATTTCTACTGACAACAGAAGATGACCAAAAAAGTCCCTAAGCATCATAACAAGCCATCTGTCACTGTTCGCTCTTTCAGACAATTAATTATCATGTAACACTCTCATTTTCAGCATTTTATTCTACTAAAATATTCTGACAGTTCTTCCATTTTATTCATGGGCAAACAAGGTTAATATTTTCTGAAGACAAAAACTAACTTCATTGTTTAATTTTCCATATTATACATTGACACATGTCTTTCAGTCTAATACCTAGGGCTTGTGTCATACTTCGAGCAAAAAATCCCCTGAATAGCTGGAATGTCCTGAGGCCTCAGAATTAATAATGTGAGAATGAGTTTGTTTTGTTTTCAAACTACTTTTTAAAAATTCAAATGATGGATTTAATTAAAATGCAAAGTCTTTTCCAAAATTCCTCCTAGTCCTTGTTGCCAACCTACCTCATGCATATCAATTCTTGAAAAATTAACTCTCTTTTTGTAGCAACATTTCAGGAAAAAATACTAAGTGAATTAATTAGTAAGGATGGCATGCAGACAAAGTTCTGGAAATTAATTTTATTATCTACAAACCTAAATTTTCAGATTTTCCTCTGAGTTTGCCAGCTTTTTCTGTACCTATACAAAAACAAAGCTGAAGTTCCAGAAACCACCAAAGCCTGCACAAACACAGCCCAAGTTTACCAATGTTACATTGTTTATGCAGTCACATGCAATTTACTCAAGATCAGTAGAAACCCTCTTTTACAGAAAATATGGAACAGTTCTTGAGCATGTTCCTACCTAGGAGTCCAGGAATAAGGTATTCTTTGTGCTACATGAAACGCTTTAATAAATGTAAACATTGCTCACACTATCCACTCCACAATCAGAGGACAGCAGACACAGCTGAAATGGTGTCTCTGTGCTCTGAACATCAGCCAGCAGTGTCTGACCATGAGCCAGCAGTGTGCCCTGCTGGCCAAGAAGGCCAATGGCACCTGGCCTGGATCAGGAATGGTGTGGCCAGCAGGAGCAGGGAGGTCATTCTGCCCCTGTACTCAGCACTGGTGAGGCCACACCTGGAGTTCTGTGTCCAGCTCTGGCCCCTCAGGTTAGGAAGGACATTGAGTGCTGTGTCCAGCTCTGGCCCCTCAGTTTAGGAAGGACATTGAGTGCTGTGTCCAGCTCTGGCCCCTCAGTTTAGGAAGGACATTGGGTGCTGTGTCCAGCTCTGGCCCCTCAGGTTAGGAAGGACATTGAGTGCTGTGTCCAGCTCTGGCCCCTCAGGTTAGGAAGGACATTGAGTGCTGTGTCCAGCTCTGGCCCCTCAGGTTAGGAAGGACATTGAGAGGCTCGAGTGCAGCCAAAGGAGGCAGCAAGGCTGGTGAGGGCCTTGGAACACAAACCCTGTGAGGAACGACTGAGGGAGCTGGGGTTGTTTAGCCTGGAGAAAAGGAGCCTCAGAGGTGACCTTATCACTCCCTACAACTCCCTGAAAGGTGGCTGTAGTCAGCTGTGGTCTCTTTCTCCAGGCAGCAACTGACAGAACGACAGGGCACTCTAGTGTCCGTCCCATGTCATAAAGACCACTTCAGATTTGGGATGTTGGGGTTTTTTGCAAGAAGCTAAATACAACTTAAACTGAAGTCTTAGGTCCTTTAAAAAGAGTCTTCACTTAGCTGCTTCCAGTACCACAAAATCTGTAGCAACCCAATGTAACTGCTACACAAGGTAATGAATTTCCGTTTACACCTTTTCTCCATTTTTAATTAGGCCACTTCAGTTTCAACTTAACCTATTTTTTAATATTTTGTCC
The DNA here is from genome assembly GCA_910950805.1 of Acrocephalus scirpaceus scirpaceus. Taxonomy (NCBI): domain Eukaryota; kingdom Metazoa; phylum Chordata; class Aves; order Passeriformes; family Sylviidae; genus Acrocephalus; species Acrocephalus scirpaceus. The sequence goes on from OU383781.1 coordinate 32,043,712, forward strand.
AGCTCAATGAGAAATCCTTGGACTATTGACTATCTTCTCCTTTTTTATAGTCATTTGAAAGAGAAGACTTAGCAAGTAAAAACCTAAAGAACAATTCATGCTTTAAGGCACATACAGGCTATATTTCATAAGTAAGGCTGTTCTATAGCCCTGTCAGATTTTCCTACATATTTTTTAAAATGTGACAGCCAGAATAAGTAACAAAGTAAGGTTTTTCTTCATACAAAATTCAGCATGCTGAAGAGGAATTAAATAAAGATGTGAACATGATAGACACTGCATCCCACAGTAATCTCTTAAAGAAAGGGGTGTCAGACACTTAGAGCATCTTTCCTACACATCTAAATTCACATCAACTTTGCTGACCATTTCCTACCGAAACAAATTCCATTACAAGTCACACAACACCACCAATGTCATCTAAATCCACAAAATATTTATGCCTTTAAAAAAAGCAAATATTTGTCTTGTTTGAATGCAGCAGTGTAATCACCATCATGGAAGTCTGTGGCAAAATGCAGCACTGGGCTTACCAGGGAGGAAAAATCGTCATATCTGCTACACAGTCCCAAGGCAAAGCTTCATCAGTACCCCCTGCACGCAAACATCCATAATCACCAAAGAACAGCATCAGCACCTCAACCTACTGCCTCTCAGAGCCAAAGTGATAAATAAAGGAGGCTTCAACAAGATGGGGAAATGTGGAAAAAAATTCTCTGTCATCTCCAAGAAATCTGAAAACAAGTTTTAGATGAAATGGATATAATTTATGTTATAGATGGATAATGCGGTGGTTGGCTCTGGGAATTAAGGAATGAATGTTATGTGTGCGTTAAGAGAAGCTTTACTGATGTATAGTTATGTCATTGTGATTTATTGTTTGGATGTCCTCTGCTCTCCCCACAGTCCCTTTCCCCCTGCAGGGCTGCCAAGGGACAGCCTTGGCAGTCGGGCAGTGTGGAGGGAGGGCTGTGCCTGTGCCCTTGCATGGGACATTTGGGAGGAGGGCAGGCATGGTACCAGGAGGCAGGGCATGGCAACACCTGAGCTCAAATCAAGCTGCAAGAAAGCAGTCCCCACCAATGGATGGCATGGAAGGATTGATTGGCAACCTTTGGGAGGGGCCAGGGTTCCCTGGTGCAACACCAGGGCATAAAAGGCGGAGCAGCCATCTTGTGGGTGAGCACATGGCGGTTTTGTTCCATGTTCCCAGTGCTGCTCTTTTTCCTTATCCAGTCCCTTGTTGTGTTTTGTTAAGGTTTAATAACCCTTTGAAAATTTTAAAAGTGAGCATAATTTCTCACACTTTATATATATAAAAGCAAAAATAAAGCAGAAAAAAAAGACCTCTCCTGCTATTCTCTATTAACTCAGACCAGTTTGTTTTACTTATTCTCTGTTAGGTTAACCGGAACAAAGGTCAGCTACAGCTTTGGGAATTGGTAGATTTAGCTGGAGCGAAAACATCCTCAAGTTTGAAATCAGAAGATAAAACCAGCAAGAAAACTAAATGGGCATTAACCCAGAAGCCAGCATAGACGTCTTAGGAAGCACCTGTAAATCCTCCTCAGTATAATCACATATTCTCCCCTCAATCAATTAATCAAACTCATGTCTGCCATCCTTCATTTCTCTGCACTTTTTTAATGTAGTGTATTTTGACAGGAGGAGTTCTCACCTTTCCACGCTGCAAGAGAATTCTACACTCACAAAATATTGGGAGAGAGGCTGAGGATAAAAAAAGGAAAAATACTGGGAATGAAAGGTCATCTTCAGGAACCAGAAAGGCTGGAACTAGCATGAACCAAACAACTTTGAAAGAACAGCAGGTTTGGACTGCAGTTCTTGCTGCTCTAAAACAGCACTATAGAAAAGAGAAGATATTTCAAGGGCTGCTCTCAAACAGGCTGACCCTTGGTGGGTCATACAGCAACTGGCAGGCGCCATTTCACTGAGCCAGAGCAAAGGGGACAAACTTCAGGAAGGAGCAGCTCTTTACAAACTTCTTTACTGAAAAAATTAATTGAAAAGGAGTTAAGTACTCTTTTTTTGCAATATGACTTTGCAGCCAAAACAATAAACAGTGGAAAGAAGGATAGCAAGTTGTAAAACAAAAAGCCTTTTTCTTTTTTTTGACTATTGAAAAAAAGTAAGTTTTGTTGAACAGCCATGTAGAGTAGGTCACTTAAAGCTCACTGACCTTCTTTAATAGCCTTAATGAGTTCATTACATCCTCTTTGTGCTGCAATAAAGCTTAGAAGCTTCTGTGTAACAATGAGTGTGTAGCTTGGTTAGTAAAGCACAGCTCCTGGAGGAAAGAACAGAACATGTCACTGAAGCAACGGAATTCTAAAAATTCCCATCCATTTCTTACTGTTGTTTCACTGGGAAAACTCTCCAAGCTGAATGCTACTTGTGTCATTTTAATTTTCGTACTTATGCATTAAAAAAAAGGAAAGAACCACCAAAAACCCTGCACACCCTTCCCCTCACACAGAGACAGTGCTTGTGGCTTTTGTTCTTATTTGTCAAGAAGGTGTTCTTCATGTTTACACAGAATTTACAAAATACCCATTTGTAGATAACAGTCATACAACTGGCAGATCATCTGACAGGACAAGGTAAGATCTTTCTTTGTATCCAACTGCACTAAGATGTGGTATGGTAAGGCAACCTTGATCTTGTTTCCATTCCATTTATCTCAGGTACTTTGTAATTCATACGGGCTTCAGAAGCTCCTTTAATGAATGGAGGAACTCACAATAAAGGAAAACCTACACAACACAGCTAAGACTTGAGTGAAAACAGAGGAAACCCTGCCACAGAACATCTGCTGCTTTTTTCAAATATTTTCAGTAAAAAGCTTCAAGTTTTACGGTCTGGAGTGTAGACAGTTTTTTATCTCTGTGGTTTTTAAAGAGATGGTTTGTGGACATGACTGCACAACAGCAAGCTGTTCCTGGGGGTCAATTACCACAGAAGAATTTGGTTTATCCTGTGCCTGCACTTTATCAGCCTTGAAATCCTTTAATGGAGCACCAGTTCCCAAGACACAGAGCTGCCTGCCTCACATCATATGCAAGATGCTGACAATTTCTCCACACCATAGGTTCAGTTCAGCAAAACATGGCAAAGGTCCAATAACTAAAGTTTAAGCAAACTGAAAACCACTCACAAAAGCTCAGAGCCTTCAGAGAACAGAGCCATCAACAAATTCATTGTATTAATGCTTTGCAGACTCTTGCAGGATAATTAGTTTTGCAGGATTTTTAAGACTCTAACATGCAACAGATTCTTTGGCCTCCCAGAAGGGCTACAAAATCAAGTTAAGGAAATTTAGATGAATCACAGACTGATGCTCACAAAACACTAACAAATACAAGTTATTCCCATTTCATCATGGTTCTAGTCACTACACCAACATGAGTTTAGAACTTCGTAAAAAGCCATGATTCACATGGCTGCTGCCCCTCTGCAGCATGGACCAGAGAAGCATGGATTCAGAAACTAAATTGCACAGCTGTCACTGAAGCCTGTGGCAAATACCCTTTAGCTTCTGAGTGCCTGTGGTGACACCTCTACAATGTTCCTTTCCAGAGGACTGGGAAACTCAGGATTGGGAACTTCAGCTGCAGCTCTGCCACACAAGAGTTGATCTCATCCAGATCTTCAGAAAATTTCATTAAAGTTTGCAAAAAAAATTTGCTTGCTGAAGTTTTCAAAATGTCAGGAGTAATGTCTGTGCACGTATTTCTTTAATTTCAGGTGACTGGGATTATAGCATCATTTAGCATTTGTCAGAATGAATTATTCAGTCAAGCAGTGCATATGCACTGAAGTTTTCTACCCAAGTAACATATTGCAGGAAGCTTTGTATATTTAAAAAGAGGCTCCATCTTTCAAAAATGCAAAACACTCAATCCACCACCACCCCAAATGGTCCCGCACCTGCGTTTCACAAAATTAGTATCTGCACAGTTTTCTGCATGTGATTTAAGAGAGTGTTTCAGTATTTCAGTTAAAAGAACATCCCAATGTTGGTTTAACTGAAACCAACCTTCCTTTTGTTTTAATACAGCCCAAGCACCTGAGTTTTAGGGGTCATTTAGTGGACTCCTGTGGTTATTCAGAGAATATGGGAGGAGGAAGGGCTAAGACAATGTATCTTCACTAGTTGTAATCAGAAAAAGAAAGAAAAATCCCAAACAAGTTCAACCTCAGCTCTAAGGGAAGAGTTTTTCCTTGGTATGTAATAGCTTAATTTAACAGACAAAGAAATTCAGTTCAAGGTATATTTTGCTTCCTATGTATTTTAGCATCAGCTGCTTGAAGGGAAAGATATTTAAGCTCCTTCTGCATGAGTGCTTCTGTTGTATAAATAACATAACCCCTTTGCATTATCAGTCACAGTATACAATATCTGATATTCAAACCCACAGGGCTCACAATTTAGCATTTTAAATTAGAGTTCTGCCTCAAAGACTCACAAAAAGCTCTTCCATTCCACTTTTAATGTCTTTCACAGCTGATGAAGATTGTGGGTGAGATTTAAAAAAAAAAAAAATCCCCTCCTCCCTACCTCTGACAACTTTATAAAGAAAACCTGCCTTCATAGTCTTGCCTTCCTACAGCTATGTTTTTGCACCCCAAGTCACATGAATATCACTCATTCTTCTTTGAAATAACGTTCACTGTTTTACCAGGAAACAGTCCAGTTTCATGCAGGATGAGAAAAGAGAAGGGATCAGTTTTCATTTGCTACCACCAGTTTACCAGGTGGGACAACTCCCTGAGCATTAGATCTCATTCACCATTGACAGGCAGTTTTAGTTGGGAAGCTTTTAAATTCTCTTCTTTTTACTGCACCTTGCTGGGAATTATATTGTAGCAATAAAAGCATGATTAACAACAAAGTATCAGGTGAACACACTAATATTCCAGAGAGCAGCACACCTCCAATGGCTCTGCATCCCTGGATGTAAGACCTTCCTGCACCCCACACTGAACAAAAACTGAAGTGGAACACAGCAATAGCCAAGGGACAACAATCTTGCTACTTCCTAGGAAAAGAGTTCTAAAATATGGGTGTGTTTGCCAAGTCTGCAAATAGCACTACATTCTTGGCTATCAGAATAACCAGTCTTCATTTCAATTACTTTTTATCTCCACTTCAATGCAGTCTTTTCACCTTCACCTTGAAGGCCCTGTGTAACACAAGCTTTCTCAACTCATATAGCTAAAGAGTTCGAAGTTTGCTTACGAGCATAGTTTTTCAATTTCAGTTTCTTTTTTTTTCCCCTTATCCACTCTCTTTATTAATCATCTTCCCTTTCAGAGGTGGAGGGAGACAGGGAGAGAACAAAAAAGGAGAGAAATTCCAGTTTTCATGCTTTCCAAATATGCCAAAATACAAAAGTTATGTTAAAATCCTGTATCTTTGGGATAAACACTAGTGAAAACAAAGCTGGAGGAACAGCCCTAGTAAGGTTAGCTTTCTGGCTGTATTATAGTTCACCTAATGCTGTAACCACCTGGTCAGATTTCTAAAAGATGTGAATAAAAACCTTGAGCCACGTTTCAGTTGTTACAACCACAGCTCATGCTGAATGATCCAGCCGCACCCAAGTGGAAAGCTGGTTGTCTAAAGCTGCTTTGCTTCATCAATCTATCCCCTGTTAAAGCTAAAACTCGTTTCCTGATTTGCTTCCTAATTTTGCTCTCTGTGAAAATATTATTTAGCTCAGTGATTCCATTATTCCTCCTTCAGATCCTAGACAAAATGCTATCCTGTACTGCCTGCAGGCTGCATGAATTTCTCACACACAAACAAGAGAGAGAGGTGAACTCCAAGAACTGTACTGCACACCAAGATGGCAGGAATTGTTTGGATGCTGCAGGGTATTCACGTGGCTGTAGAACATTTAGAGATTATTTCATCTGTTACTGTGGCAAACACAAAAATATTAAAGATAGCTGGCAGAAAAGAGCTAAGAAGCAATGAATGAGGAAGAACAGGAAAGCTTACAGATGAGTTACAGTATTTGATACAGCACAAACATTCCCTTTAGCAACATAAAGCTCAGGAACAATAAAAATAAGAGTTCTGCTGAAGACTTAAGTAGGAGGAGATGGAAGCAGAAACTGTCTTGATCTTCAGTCTTTTAAATAAAAGGGGGCTGGAACTACATCCCTTTGATGCCTAATTTTTAAATTGTATGAACCCTTGACCTCAAAGAATTAATTTACTTACAAGATAATGACATAATGCATAGCTGAAGGGAGGGTTTTTTGCCTGGGATTCTATCAGAGGAGAAATGCATGGATTGCTATAAAGCAGCAGGGATGGATGGGTATTTATAATGCATCCCCTTTTTCTCCTCTTTGTAGAGTTGCACTAAACTAAAAGGGATGACAAACATTTATTTCATCACTAAACATCAAAAGTACTTGCTGTATTATTTTACAGTTTTCCATGTTGTCAGCATTTTGACTGGCAGCTTCTATGCATTTTATTGCTGTCACTGTATAAACAACACATATATATTGATTTTATACACAGCATACATCTTCCCTCATTAGATCCCACAGCTGTTCCTGCTCTATGGCATCATTCCCTAACTTTCAAAAATAAAATATTTAATACATTTATTCCCTTCTTTATAGCACAACAATTACAGACAAAAGGTCTCAATAAATCCCTTTTTTTTTTGTCAATATGGTGTGGCAACAAGCAAACACTGGGTTTGTACCCAGCTGCCCTTACTCAGAGGACAACGGCTGGCAAAAGTAGAATTCCATAAAAGTTTTGCTAAAGTCTTAGTATACAAAGGCAAGACCCATCCTCTCTCCTCCTCTCCAGCTGAAGACTATGCAATCCTGAGCTGCTTCTGGACACCCTCGCACCTCAGTGCCTGTGACATGCATGTGACAAGGATGGCACAGAGGAGGGAAGTTCCCTGCAGGGATGTGGAAACAGCACCTGGAGAGCAGCATCCCACATGTGCCTAGGGACCTGCACAGCCCCACGTACATGCTGCTTTCCAAGCCTCAGGTTGGGAAGGGTCTTACAGGAAATTCCCACATTGTTGGGGAGGATGAAACAGGAAAACCTTATAAATATGACTGCTTATTTTTAGAGAATATGAAACATATTAGTGAAATAGAGTTGAAGGCAAGTTTCAATGTCTAAGATGCCAAGCTTTAGCTACTGAACAACTGGAAAACAATGGTATGGCTGGCCAAAAGTAATCCCCCCTTGATGAAACAATGCCCTTCTCCTTACCAAAAGTCTAAGGGCCAGAGCAGACCCTGCTAGCTAGGCAGGAAGGGTCCAAAGAGTAGTTTTTAGAGTTTAAAATATAACACTGTATGGTAATGTAGTGATTCTTATAGGCTGTATATAAATGCTATAGGATTTGTATGTTGTACTAGATTGGTTGGTGTAAATTAGAATATTCAGTATAGAAGAAGATTTAATGTATTGTAACGGGAATTTTGCTCTCTTGCTCCTTCTCTTCTTCACTCTCTTCTCACCCTCTCGGACCTGCTCCAAGCTGGCAGCTCGTAGCAGGGCCCTTTCACCCACGCCCTATGCAATAAACTGCATGCTCCAAAACTAGGCTTGACTCCAGAGATCTCTCATCTCCGTCCATCCCAACTGACCCGCTGTTCCCACACCACATCATAGGGTGAACCTGTGACCCTGTGTTCTTCCAAAATCCTACAACAATGTGTGTTGTGAAACACGCACGTGTGATCACTGCAGGGGTCCTGCTGAGCCCAGAGTTTACCTGCAGGACCCAGAAAGCAGCAGGCAATCTAGATGAGAAACAACAGCGTGCTTGGGAATACAGATGGCATTGGAGCTGCAAGTACTGCCCAGTGCCTGCAATTCCAAAATGCTCAACTCTTGTAGCTACAATTACTGTGGAGACACAGAAGCAGAAATTAAACACAATTTAGCTGCCTAGTTTCAGTAATAGTATACAAACATGCTTTCAGAAACAGCGGATCTACAGAAATAAGTCTCACACACTACAGCCCATTATGTCAGATTCACAGTAATGTTCTTCATGTCAAACCTGCAATAACCTACCGTCATCTTCTGGAATTCACAGCAAAAAAAGGGAAGGGAGAGGACAAAGAGCCCTAAGCTCAACTTGGAAAGACAAGATAATAGAACAATAAAAAAGAAATTATTGTGTCATAATTTCGTCCTCTACAGAGTTACTTAGCCATTTAGAAGCATTAAAGGGAGGAACAAAAATAATGACAATGTGATAAGAGAGGAGCAATACTGCCCCCCCCCCAAAAAGGCCCAATATATACTTTTTATAAAATGCAGTGTATTTACAACCATAAAAATTATTATTACTATACAAAAACAATACAAAAACTATGTACAATCATTTTCAGAAAATCATATTAGAAAATGCACAATCATTTGCTACTGGCTGCTAAGGAAGGACTACTTGTTCTGTCCCCACCTCTGGCTTAAGTGGAGACAAGAGGAACTATTTGAAAAGCTCTTGTGGGGCTGCAAAACAGCCTATGCAGCTTGAAAAAGTCCCTGACATAAACTTGGGGTAGCCCCAAAGAGGTTTCGGGTGAAAGACACTAGGAAAAAACTGTCATGAACAGGGGTCCAAAGGACAAAAGGAAGCCCACGGACTCTTCATACAGGGAAGAGTGATGTTCTACCAAATCCAAACAACATTTTACAGCATTTTTACACCCTGACATTTGAAAAACTCCAAAAGCTATAAAACTTAGCCCAAAGCCTTTGGGAAGAGCTGGCTGAGACTCACAATCTTATGCAAATCCCCACTGAAGGCACAGGGAAGCACCTGCAACAGCCTGGCCCCTGCTCTGGCTGCCTCAGGAAATACCTGCCTTTAGAGGCATGTTGTCCTAAAGGAATCATTTCAGCTATGAAGAAAAATATGCTGGTTTATGTTTTAAGGGCCTGAACTTCACAGAACAGCAGGCACAGAAGGATTGGGACACAGATGGCTTAGGTGGGGACAAGAGTACATTACATACCCTATTTTTATAAATCAAGAATTACATATAGTTTGAATACAGTCTTTCTTATTGCTGCTACAGGAAGCAGTCCAATTACAGAGAAACTCAGTAGAAATACCTTGTGCCAGGAAGAGTCCATACACCAAGGAAAACAGAAAAAAAAACCACTTAGGGGTCTTGTCTTCGTAATTTTTTTCCTAGAAACTTTTGGTAAGTCATCCAAATTAAATTTATTAGGAAATTCTTTAATTCATCCAGCTTTACTGGCAATATTACCCAATATATTCAACAGTATTTATGCTAAAGGAAAGCTATATACATAATGTGACAATTATGCTTACTTGTTAATTTTTATTGGTTTGGTTAAAGAAGTACTTCTAATAATCTGTTTTCCATTTTTGGCATGTCTCTATTGCTTCATTATGTGATTTTACAGTTTCCATTAATGAATCAAAATAATAATCCAAGCAATATTATAAATGTAGCAAGCAACCATCTGCTTTGCCTTAATTACCAAAAAACTTTAATGCATCTGTGTAAGCCTCTTTTGAATACCAATATTCTCATTTCTCTGTGAAAGAATACTATGAAAAAACATATAAGGCAATTCTGTCCAATAATACCAGGCATGGATGAAGTCCAACTGTCCTTTTTCTCATGATAAAAGTTGCAAGAAAACAAGCAACTGTACAATATACGTGGATTAGTGCTTCAAAGAAACCATGAAAGCAAGTTTCACAAACTGTCACATTCAAATTAATTTCACTATATGTCCTCAAATTACAAGCTGCAGGTCAGTGACTGTATGAATATATACATAAAAAGCTATATTTGTGATCCCAGTCAAGCTGAACTCAAACCCTCTTGCTCACTGAAGAGATCAACATTCAGATATTTTTCTAACATTGTATTTTCTCTCTAGGTGTCTTTCATTATCATCATCATCATCATTCACAAGTATTTAGTTGTATTTCTACAATTTGATTTTCACAATCAGTAACCAGGCAGACCAAAATATGTGAGATAAGAGAATATTATAAATATTCAATTATTTATTAAGAAAATTAACCAAAGCAAAAAATTTCAGCATACAAGCCTCAAATTTTAAAAAGCAACTTTCCCAAAGGAGAGAAGTCTTTACAAAAGTACTCAAAGTAAATAGGGAGAAAAATCACAGCTTCAATACTGTGTTTCACAAATCCAAAAACTATTTTCAGGCATTTTGGAGCACAGAAATTGCACATATTGGGACATCACCAAACACAGCAGAAAGTTCATTGAAACCACACATTCTAGGTCACCTCTCAGTCAGTACTTTTATGACACTACCACAATTTGTATTAATTCCAATGAAACGAATAAGCTTTAAACAATTAAAGGCATACAAATAAAGTAACACACAGGAGAAGACTGCACAATACAAAATGTTAAAGAATAAGGAAAGGTGGCAATGCAAAAAAATAAAGAGAGCACTGAAAATGTCTAGATTATCTATACTGCCTAGAGTATGGGCATGAGAGTCAGCACAACTGCATTCTTATCTAGATACCAAAATAGCCATCAGAAGCCAACCTAAGAAAAATGTGTACTTTCATCATCCAAAATACCCACAACAGTTTGAAAACACAAGAACATACACCTGTATGTCCACCAGACCCCTTAAACATGATTCTTCCCTTAATTGTCGACTAATAAAGACAGTCTACATAGAATGACCATGGGCTCAGCTCCTCTCTCTCTCACTCACTTTTGGGATCGGAGGGGAGACGGGCTGCGGTCACTGTGGGGAGAATTCACCACCACTGCTGAGTTCTGTCTCCTGCTGTCCTCTCCTACCATAAGTGAGGCCCTGCTCATGAGCACGGCCTCTGGACTGAGACCTTATTAATACCTGACCTCACTAGAAAGGACCCTCACCATCTCCTTGCGTGCCTCAGGGGAAAAACCAGGACCCTGAGCCCCTCCAAGGGGAGCCTCTCCCAACTGTGTTTAGAAGCCGGGCAGCCACCGCTGCCTAGTTCTGCCTTTGCTCTGCCCCTGCTCTGGGTTTTTCCTGCCTGTAACCCTGCACACACTACCTGTGGGACATTCCATGGCTCCTGGGACAGCTGCAAAGTTTCTGCTACACTTTGTTTGCTACCCCAGGTGTGCTCCCCTCTGCCGTTCCAGCCATGCTCTGAGGTCCCTGCTACATCTCATTTCACCATCTAGAGGGGCACAGGGACCGGCTGCCCCGGGGGTTCATAGAGGAAGCCCCTTCCCCATCCCCTCCGCCTGCCCGCCGCCATCACCGCGCACAGAGACACGGCCGAGCTCCCCACAGCGCCCCCTGCAGGCACGGGGGAATCATCGCACCCGCCCTGCCCGGCCAGGAGCCCCCAGCGCCCCTGCTGGCTGTGAGCGGAACTGCACCCACAGGGAAAGTGCCACGGCTGAGAGAGGCTGGAACTGGGCTCCTGTTCTGTTTGTGGTTAATGCCATTGCAATGGTTTGTTTGCCCTGTTATACACATATATACTAGCAAAGAACTGTTATTCCTTTCCCTATATATTTTCCTGAAAGCTGCTTAAATTCAAACTTATAATAATTCAGAAGTAAGGGGCTCATGCTTTCCATTCCAAGGGAGGTTCCCACTTTCTTTGGCAGACACCTGTCATCCAAAACAAAACAATTTTCATGACTCAATAATGAGTATTTACTGCATTCCTATTTAGGAAGGGGAACTTAAATTAGTTATAGCATCTGCTGTCACAAAATCTACCCAAACAGGAATCTATCTCTACAGTAAAAGTCCAATTTTCACATTTCTCATAAAACTGCCCTACTGGGACCTCCTGGCATGACTGTTCTAGGACCTAAGGAGGATTCAGGAGCCAAAAGCATCCATGGTTTGCTTCTTTGCACCACAGTCTCTTTTCCTTATAGAGTAGCAAGTAATTACTCTGCTCTCTCAGGCCTTCACAGGGGACCTGGCTCACTATGAGATCAGAAAGCTGATCCAAAAGATGTACTGAGAAGCAGGTGTTACCAACACATGGGGAGGGCTCTCAGAGGTGCATCTGCTGAGCACCCCTCCATCAAGATAAATCTGCAGGGAATTAGTCCAGCATTTTGCATGAACTTTTGAAAGTAAACTTCCCTTTTTTAAGCCTTCTGGAGGATCAATGCAGTGAATAAAAAGAACAAACTCAGGCCCTGTTTCCAGAGGCAAAAGGTTAGGATAAAAACCTACTCTCAGTAAAGGAGGAAAGATGAAAGAAGAATCAAGTTCTTTCAACACTTTTTTTTTTCCCCAAGCAGTCCCCCAGGATTCTCAGCAGCTACTTTGAAGGTCCAAAGCTGTGCCATGAGACCACCACAGCGCTGGGATTTTTCCCTTCCTTGTGAAGTGTCAAATCCCTGCCAAGAGCTATTCCACGAAGGGGAGGACTGTACGGAAAATTCCAACCTGGCTCCATATCTCACCCACCTTTTCAGAGGCAGAAACAACCGTACTGAGTACAAGACTAACTATTAATGCAAGCTGAGTGGCCTCTAAGTACTGCCTGTCAGTCAGATAGTTTAGACCTGGACAGACTGACAGCCATTTACAAGAACTCCAGTAGAGAATACAAAGGGACAATAAGAGTTACTTATGCAAACATGTTAGAGAAGCATTTCCTTTCTGTAGATCACTGCTATGAGATAAAACTAAGACCTGCCAGTGGATGACCAGTGGTTGTGGCAAATGACAAGTAGGAATTAAAAAAAAAAAAAAAAAGAAAGATAAAAAATATTTTCAGAAAGCAAGAAATGGGAAAACAGGAAAACAAAGTAGGTGGGTCTGAAGCCTTACACAGCACAACAAAACCAGAAAAGTTTCCTTCAGGTTGCACAAGTATCATATCACTGGTAACTAAACCCACCAGTCTAACCCAAACACCAACCTGTTTGTTCCTAATTCTGTAGCTAATGTCAACTGGCACTGGCAGATGACCTGCCAGGATTATATTGCTGGATTATATCCCACTGCTAAAAATTCAATGATACACAAAGGTCACTAATGGATTTGCAAGGCTAATTTTCTGAACTGTACTTAGATCACTGATGGATCTCGTTCCCTCAATAAAAAAGGGAGAGATTTTTTCTAGTAATAAGTCACGATTTGGTAAATTGATCAGTATTATTTGGGCATGAATTGGCATGCTTACTAGTGGCATACTTACATAGTGGAAAAAAAAGGAAACACAAACAAATGAAAAGGAAAACTGCTCCCAAAACTATTAAAGTCTATTAAGAACAAAGCCTGAAAGGTAGATGCTGACATGAGAGGGAGTTAATGAATTCTTATCTTCTGGCTGCAAGAAGGAAAAAAGCAAAGGCAGCTACCGAAATAGAACAAGAACACAGCAGCTCTCATCTTCCAGATTTACAGGCTAATAGCATGACCACAGCTAGCCAGAGGGTACCATTAAAACTAGCAGGCTCACACTAAAAAGATTAGTCTTTAATTTACTCTCCAGTCTTTTTCATATCCTCTAGAAGTTTGGTTTTTTTATTTAATTCTGAATTGCAGAGGGTTTTTACAGAATTCTGGTACTGCAAGATGCAGTGCAGCCTGTTCCCCAGCCAGCTAGATTGCACAGTGGATTTTGAACGTGATAAACCCTCTCCCATAGTTTATTTTGGGAATTCTGCATACAAGCAGCATCCTGTTTAGGGATTCCCTTCTGATGAAGCAACAGTAGAAGCACATCAGTAGCACATCACTATTTGAACAGAGCTGTTGCTCCTACCTAGGTCACCTGGTAAGAGGAAAACCTGTCTAAACAGCAAGCCCCACATTCAGCCTGCAGAAGAGGAGGCTCTGGGGTGACCTAACTGCAGCCTTCCAGTAGCAAAGAGGCTCCAAGAGAGCTGGAGAGGAACTGTTCACAAGGACATGGAGTGACAGAACAAGGGGGAATGGCTTTAAACTGAAAGAGACTAAGTTTGGATTGGATATCAGGAAGAAATTCTTCTCTATGAGGGTGGGGAGGCCCTGGAACATGTTTCCCAGAGAAGCTGTGGCTGCCCCATCCCTGGAAGTGTGCAAGGCCAAGTTGATCAGGGCTTGGAGCAACCTGGGATAGTGGAAAGTGTCCCTGACTGTGGCAGGGGCTGGGACAGGATGATATGTAAGGTCCCTTCTAACCCAAACCATTCTCTGATTTTATGTTTTCCTGCAATTAATTCACCCAAGAATTGCCTATAGATTTATTGTGATATTTGATACAGGGTCTTCAACAGTTTCATTTCAGTACCACTGGAAACTCAACTGAAGTTTGACTTCAAGTGGAAAATGACCTTAAAACCATATCCTATCTCAAAAATATTTCTCTCTGGAAAAATATATATGCAACAATTATTAGTGTTGACTTCAAATCTACAGACAAAGGCCAATAGATTTCATACTGTGAACATTTCCTCCACTCACGTGGAGATGGGGCACACTCACACTGTTCAAACATAATGAATGCTTATGACGTAAGTCATCCCTGCCTGTAGTGGAGCGTTTTATACCTTTTTATTTATTGTTAATATTAATAAGTTCTGTAATGGTTTTTCCCAAGTTCCCCCCTGTATTTCTCCCCATTTGGTTTCCCCCTGCCTTTGTTCTCCACAGCCTGTCACTCTCTGGAAAGCCTCTCCTCTCCTTCCAGAGTGTTCGGAGAGACTCGGTCCCAGATTGGAGCAGGCTGGGGAACCCCCACCCCTCGTTTCCCATTCGCTGTCTGTGTGACATCCATATTTCCCTTATTGGCTTTCCCTCTTGTGTCCACCCCCTTCTCCCAACCCCACATAAGCTGTGGCCACGCCTCGGGCGGGGACACTCTCGAGAGAGGCTCAGAGAGAAGCGTGGCTCCCCTGTGAAAGGCAGGTGACAATAAAAACCATCTAGCCACAAAGTAGCCTCCTCGCTTCCTACCTTCCTCAAGCCTCACCGACATCTCTCGTGCAGCTCTGACCCACCGGGGGGGTGGTGGCCGGTCCGCCTGCTGCCGCCAACCGAGTTTGGAAGTATCCTGAGCCAGGGCTAGCCGGGAACAGCTGGAAGCCACTTTCCAGCCGGGCTCGAGGGATATTTTCACCTGCCCTTCTCTTAGGGGAAGGGAAGTCCCTTTGTTGTGACCCACCTTGAATGCTTTTTCTGTGAAAAGATACAGCACTTCCACCACTTAATTCTTTCTGCTTATTTACACTCCCATCAGAGAAATAAGATGGAAAATATTTATTAAATCACAGATGGGGGACACAATAACAGGCTGGAACTGTGTCCCTATTCCCAAATAGAGCTGTTTCAGTTGTGAAAAACCTTCAGCCAGAGCAGTGCCTGTCACCACCTGCAGCACCTCAGACAAGCTGAGGTCCCTTTGGGCAGAAGTGTTGCTGTAGGGACACAGTGAGTAAGACGGGCTGGTCACCAAACATGAGAAAACAAAGCATATAACCTACAGAAACCAAGGAATATGCACTGCTAGATCTCTCAAGAGCCATTATAGCAGCAAACACTTCTGTACCAAAAAAATCCTCCTAAGGCGTTCAAAGCAGCTTCAACAAATTTTACAACAGCAACCAAGAGTGAACACACACCTGTGCAAACTACCTTCCTAACTCAAACTCTGTTCAGCCCACTCTGCTTGCTCTGTGTATCTGTTGTGCAGCCAGCTTCAGCACAGAATCTGCAAGTACTGAGTCAGCTTGGCCACATCTTTTAAGTCCCACATACGATTTATACTTCAGAACTAAGTGCTCTAGTTCTCCTTTGCCTTCAGGTACTCAATTCATAACTACAGTTTCCTTACACCTTTTTAATTAGGTAGCTTAACCTCACATAATGATATTGATGGGAGTCTAGCAGACTAAAATTAGCTGGTACAAACACAGACCTATTGTTCAGTAGGTGGTAGCAAACCATTTTTCTGCAACCATGGAGGCACAGGCACTTGCAGCATCATGTCAGACAGTCAGTTCACATAAAACATGATGGGGGAAAAGGTGAAACCTAGACTTACATCTCCTGAAGATCTCAGAGATCTGACAGCTCTTTTCCACTGAGCTAAGACACCTGCTACAATTCTCTGCACTCCTTCCATCCTAAAAAATACCCCTTAAAAACAGAAATTCATGGCTGATGGAAATACAACAAAGCTGTTCCTAGAAGGACACTGAAATGTTTAAAGCATGAAATCCAATCTCCACCTTTTAGGAACAATCATGAAAAAAGGATGTTTATTGCAAACTAGCCATTACCCAGTACAAGACCCAAGTCAAGTGACTGCTCCAAATCACATGCATGAGCTTCGCTCTCCCACATCCTAGGCACGTGTAATGATAAATGTTTTAAAAAATTAAATAAATAAAGGGAAAAATCACAAAAAAAAATTTCCTGACCAGTTCTACCCAGCAGACTACTTAGGACAGGATACAAGTCTCTGTGCATGTGTTCTGGAGTATTCCACAATGTTGCATTGTATTGCACAGTTATTGTGCCCAAACATTGTTCCTGTCTCTTTCAGACCCTGCAGCAGGGACCTTGTGGTGGGGGATGCTACCATGGGCATTTTTAAAATCACCCTGCCCAGACAGCTTCCTGCTTTTCACTGCATGGTGTTGGTTTCACGGGCTGTTTTGTCTTTGCTCAGGCAAAGGTTCTTCTTTTCTTCCCTTTTTGGGTCCTCTTTTTGGTTTGGGGTTTTTTTCTTGCTTTGGAGATGGGCAGTCAGTGGGTTTGGGTGCCTGCAGGTCACCACAAGCAGCCCTGCTCCAGCAAGCCAGCCCAGATCAATGGCCCTGCTCTGGGAGAGAAGACAGGAGTTGAGCTCTCTCTTTGGTGACAGTTTTGGATTTGCACCTGTAGCCACCTGCAGGAACTGCATTTCACAATTAGAAACTGTTTCAAAGTGAACTTTGCAAACCCTGTTGGCAGCAAAAAAAAAAAAGCAAGCAAGGTCCTGGGGACAGGACACCCTGTGCCAGTGCCCACAGACCAGTCCCATCCCCGTCCTGAGATCCCGTGGGATTGAAATTTAGCCCTTTGCTATCTAGCAGTTATTTACCTTTCCCCCCTGCCTGTTGGCATTCTGATTGTTAATAAAGTCTTTTTTTTTTCACTTAAATCTACTTGTATCTTGTTCCTTATTAGTTGGGATTAGGTGGAATCAAGGGGGAGGTCACCCATTTCAGAGCACCCACCTCTTTAAATTGTCTCAAACCAAGGCACACAAACTCTTCTTGCTTTCCATTTGGAAGACAGTATTCCCAGGATATACACCGATAAGGAAATACCATTGCACAGACACATCTTCTAGGGAAAGGAAGACTAAATAAGGTACAGTAGAGCTTTCTGGTATTATTGTAGGGAATAGATACAGGGTGAAGACTAAAATATTTAGTCTCCCTGGAGTTTTAGCTTCAAACTGAAGCCAGACACAAAGCAATATTTCATCTTTAAAGTGGAGAAATTGCATCCCCTGCTGTTTGCCAATGTGGAATTTCCACCTAGACCATAAAGAGTGTTGCTGCTTTTGCAACTACAACTGCGGTGGCCTAGTTTAGGATAGACAGCACGGCTGCCACATGCTATGTGTGGAGCTCGGGCATGATAACACGCAGACACCAGTATGGTGGACGGTTAAAAGCATTTATTATCTAAAGCATGCAGTTTAAATACTCTTTGGTTCTTCACTACGTCAGAGGGGTCTTGCTACACTTCCTGAGTTAGTGGGGAGAATGGAAAAGTACTGGTATGTATGTTAGAGGGGGTTTACATTCTTGGAGTGATAGCTTATCTCGGGGGTTGGAGTGTTCTGTAGCCTTTCCGTTACCGATATCTTCCGAACGCCTGTCCCTTTCCAACCACATCTCCCACCCCCCTCTTTCACAAAAGAAGAGGTAGTCATACATATATATATATAGGCACTAAATGAGGTAGAAGGTTAGGATTTAACAAAGGAAAAAGGAGTTTGAAAACCTGAGTAAGTTTTTGCCAGGCAAGTTTGGAAAAGCTTGTGACTGGCGATGTTCCCGGATTAATTCACAGCATTTCATGTTGGCCTATGAACAGAATGTTAGTCCGTTCTAGGCGAGCTCTAACAAATGAGACTATCTTGTTCAGCAGGCATGGTCCAAAGATAGCAGTTAAAAGTAGCATTGCCAATGGGCCTACTAAGGTGGAAATCAAAGTGGTTAACCATGGAGATTGGTTAAACCAGGATTCGAACCAGCCTTGCTGGGCTTCTCTATCTTTCTGTCTCTGAGCCAGTCTGTTTCGGAGTTCTGCCATGGAGTCTCTGACGACTCCGGTGTGATCCGCGTAGAAGCAGCATTCTTCTTTCAAGGCTGCACACAGGCCTCCCTGCTGCATGAACAGGAGGTCCAGACCTCGCCTGTTCTGCAGGACCACTTCCGAGAGTGAAGAGACTGACTTCTCTAGGTAGGAAATAGATTTCTCAATCCTCTGCAAGTCCTCATCTATGGTCATTTGTAGCTGAGACAGTCCTTGATGCTGCGTTGCTAGGGCCGAAACACCTGTTGCCGTTCCGGCTGCTCCTAGGCCGAGCAGCATTGCGATAGTTATACCTGTTATTATCTCTCTTTTGTGGAGCCGGCTGGGTTCTTCGAAAAGGTTGTACACCTCTTCGTCTGAGTGGTACAGGACCCTAGGAACAATCAGAACTTGGACACAGAAGTCGTTAGAATCATTGAACTTGGGAAAAAATACACAAGGACTTACTCCAGATCTCTGACAAACCCACATTGCTGACGCAGATGGAACTACCCACTTGTTGTTTTTTCTGCTGGGCTTTACAACTTTGGTGCAAACATTCCCTTTTCACTTAGCTAGGGCTGCATTACCAAAACATCTGCCCCGACCTGAGACTTGACTCAGGGTAATACCTCTGCGGGGTGTGTCCCATCTGCACTGATGAGGTGCATCAGCTGTGGAGTAAGTGAATGGGGTGTTTAAAGCAACTCCTTCATAGAAAG
This sequence comes from Acrocephalus scirpaceus scirpaceus, assembly GCA_910950805.1. Lineage (NCBI taxonomy): Eukaryota > Metazoa > Chordata > Aves > Passeriformes > Sylviidae > Acrocephalus > Acrocephalus scirpaceus. The sequence goes on from OU383781.1 coordinate 32,062,744, forward strand.
GGGGTTGGACATCATAACAAAGCCAACAGGAATTGGTCAGGTTAGGGTTGGATTCGTTCAGGGATAGAAAGGTAGCATCTAACATACGAAGGATTGGGTCCGAGTTCGACCCGGCTGAACGGCCTATCTGGAAAGCTTTCTCATCGCTGGTTGGGACTTCGGTGACGCTTGCGGGTAGGGCTTTGGGGTAGGTCATGTTTCTCTCTGTCTGCGTGCTTTTAATCACCTTGTTGGGTCCAACCGCTCGGGGTGCTGATGGCTGGAGCCTGGTAATTCGCACATTCACCCACTCTTTTGACCCTTGAAGGACCACTGTCCATGCTTTACCCACTGTCCAACCAGGATGATTGGGCTGCAAGACTGTCATGTTATAGTATATACATTTTCTGAATCTAGGGATTTTATAACTGTTTCGATGGGGGTTTCCATGTACAAAGAGAGGTGTTTTGCAACCTGCGGGTGCCCAGGTGAACTGTAGGAACTTGTCGGGCTCTGGTGGGTCCCACCCAGGCCCTGATGGCCTGGCATCTGTAACTATGGTTTCACAGCCCCAGTACCCACAGTATCCCCACCCAGGGTAATTACAATAACCTTTCCCTGGGTTTGAAGCTGGGCACCAGTAGGATAGGTACATGTGTGGTGAGTGTGGAGAATAGGAATCTACCTTTGGTCATCCTGGAAATAGATCAGTAATACAAAGCACGAAGGATGGAGTGTTTGGTGTGGTGATGTCTCTGAGCACCTTATCGCTGGTAAGGTGTCTCATGACCCACCTGAACGGCTGATGTGAGTAGTAATCTGGGCTGGCTTGTCCTCTGGTGACAAGCCCCAACAACAAAATCACACAGACATATTGTCGATGCTTGGGTCTCACCCGTGCGGGTTTCTCTGGTGCTGTCTGACGGTTTGGTGGTGTGTCTCGTTCCTCTGGGAGGGGCATGTATGCGTTACGTGGTCGCCCCACCAGCATGTCCTGTAAACAGAAACTCACAGTTCTCATTAGTCTCATCCTGCTCATTGTGAAGATCAGGTTTAATTGATTTGAGAGGACACCACCTGATTTTTCCGTCCTTTTTGACAGCTGCATACCCTCGCCCTGTGAGCATCAATCTCCAGCCCCGTTCCCACTCACCCAGCTCATTTTTAATTACAACCTGTGGGCCCTCCTCTAGTGCTCTGGAGGCCCAGTGTTTTTGAACGGGACTGTTTGCTTCATTTCCTCTAGGGAATTGATTCAATGCTATCAGCGCGGTTGCCAATATACGTGTCTGCTCTCCTGAGGGGATGGAGTTGGTAAAGCCTTCTGCTTTTGCCAACACCTCTATCTTGGTTTTCAGGGTTTGGTTTGCCCGCTCAACTATAGCTTGCCCGGTACTGTTTTATGGGATGCCTTGCACTAATGTGATCCCCCATTTGGAGGCGAATTCCTGCACTGGTTTAGAAATGAAATTGGAACCATTGTCTGTTTTGATCTGCTTGGGGATGCCAAGCCACGCCATGGCTGTCAGCCAGTGCTGAATTGTGGCTTTAGAGTTAGCTTTGTGATGCTGTGTGGCTACGATCATTCCACTGAACGTGTCCACTGTTACTGCAAGCCATGCTCGAGGCTTCAGCAGTTGACACAAGGTGAAGACCGACTGACAGATTTCTGAGGGCTTGAGACCTCTTGGGTTGACCCCACTGGTCCACAGGGGTGACTTCTGGCAGTGAGGACAGGTAGCCACTACATGTTTGGCATCCACTGTGGTGATTCCGCATCTCTTCACCAGTGCTTTGGGTCCGATGTGGAGGGATTCGTGCAATTGACGGGCTTCCTGCAACGTCCAGACGCCTTTCGCTGCAGCGTCCGCCTTGTCATTGCCGATCTGGAAGTAACCTTTGACTGGGTTGTGGCTGTTGATGTGAATGACGGATACTGTGCCCTTTCATGAGGAGAGTGCCTCTTCTAGCATCAGGGCTGCTGCTGATGTTGACACACCTGGTCCTGCCATAGCTAGGCAGAGCTTTGCCACGAATATAGAGTCTGTTACGATGTTCAGGTGCTCGTCTTGGAAGAGTCCACACGCCAAGACTACTGCTGTCGCTTCCAGTTGCTGCACTGACAGTGTTGGGTCACATGCTTTGACGCAATGCCATTTCTCTTCTGCCTGCCACACTGCTGTCGCGGTAGAAGTCGTGGAGGAAGCGTCTGTGAAGACTGTTGGTCCTGGCTGTGGTCTGTCCATGACCTTCGGCAGCATGTCTGTGTCAACTATGGTCAGCAGCTGAGTCCAAGGTGGTCTGGTGGAGTAGAAGATTTCTCCTCCGAATCTGATGAGAGCAAGGGCTAGGTGCTCTGAAATTGTGGTTGACTCTGTGGTCGGATTGCTTGCGGAAGGGAAGGTGGATTCTCGTTGGCTCAGTCCCTAGGTGTTTCAAGGCGAGCTTCCTGCCTTTCATGATGAGGTTAGCGATGCATTCTACTGCTGGGGAAAATGCACGAGCCGGTCTTCCAAGGACCACCCATTGGATCAGTCGGGCCTTTTCAGAAGGTCCTTGGGCCAGTGCTCCCACTCCCCCTTTTGGTGTGAAGTGTACGTATAAGTCCAGGGGCACCGCTGGATTCCATCTGGCAAGTGTGCCAGTGGACATCTGCTGTTCGATGAAGTCGAGGGAGCTCGCTGCTTGCGGTGTCAGCTCCTTGGGTTCCCAGGGGTGCTTTCCTTTCAGGAGGTCATACAAAGAGTCCATGACCTCAGGAGGAATCAGGACGATGTTGCGGAGCCATTGCAGTGATCCTACCAGGCGTTGCATGTCATGGAGCGTCTTGATGTCTCAGTGGACTTTCACCTTGGGAGGTGTCACGTAGGAGCTTGTGATCCCCACTCCCAGGAAGGTGACGCAGGGTCCTCTCTTGATCTTCGCGCTCGCAATCTCGAAGCCGTTGGCCTGGAGGATCTCTGTGATCATGGATACCAGATGATCCACTTGGCTCGCTGATGGTGCTGAGACCAGGATGTCATCCATGTACTGTATGATGGTTGCAGTGGGAGAGGAGTGTCGGACTGGCGTCAGCGCTCTGTCTACGGTGATCTGGCAGATTGTTGGGCTGTCAACCATACCTTGCGGTAGAACTTTCCACTGGAAACGCAGGCTGGGTCGCTTGCCATTTGGGAAAACCACGGAAAAGGCAAATCGTTCCCTGTCCTCAGGGTGCAAGGGTATTGAAAAGAAACAGTCTTTAATGTCCAATACTGCACATGGCTGTCCTTCAGGGATGGCTGAGTTCATAGGTAACAGTGTCTGAACTGGACCTATGGATCGGATTGTTTTGTTCACTTCTCTCAGGTCATGGACTAGGCGATAGCCCTCTCCAGACCTTTTAGGAATTACAAACACAGGGGTATTCCATGGGCTTATGGAGGGTTCTATGTGATCCTTTTGCACTTCCCGTTCAACCAGTTCCAATAATGCTGCTACTCGAGGCTCTGAGAGGGGCCACTGCTCGACCCAAACAGGATCTGATGATTTCCAAGTCAATTTGATTGGCAGCGAAGGGTGTGCGGCAGTGGCCCTCATTATAAATTTGTGATCCTGACTCCGAGCATAGCCAGGACATCCCTTCCTATCAAGGGTGGAGAATCTTGCAAAACGTAGGGGTAAATTGCAACTGTTTGTTCTGGTCCCTTTTTTGTGTGAAGTGTTATAGCCACCAATTGGGTGCTTTTCCAAGCCCTGGATTGTCCCCCCACCCCGTTCACAGGAGGGACTTCTTTAATTTGCCAATGTCTGGGCCAATGTGATTGGGGAATAATCGTGCAGTCTGATCCTGTGTCTGCCAAAAACTGAAGCCCTAAAACGTGAGGGTCCCAACTGCCATAGAGCTGACATGTCCCCCACACCCTCAAGGGCTCTTTCCCTACTTTCATGACCAGGGCCACCCAGGGGTTCCGCTCTGGGACGTCCCCTGCTGACCCTGTGGCACTGGCACAGTTTGTGGTGGTGGAGGGTGTGTAATTGCCACTGGTGGTGCTGCACCGTTCTGCCACTGAATGGTTGGTGGGGATGTAATACTGACTGGTTCCTGTATATATGGGGTATGAAGGTCCCCCACCCCACTGGGTGTTGGGAAAGATGGGCCATCTCGCAGTGGGAGGAGGCTGAATGTGTGCCGCGCGCCCCCTCCCCCTTCCGTTTCCCCGGGGCTTGGATCTGCATTCCCTGGCAACGTGACCCTTTTTCCCACAGCTCCAGCAGGTCGGTCTCTGGCGCTGTTGGGTCGAGGGTGCTGCCACGGGCTGCTGTGCTGGCTGAGGACAGCTTGCTGCCACATGACCTGCTTGGCCACACTTCACACATGCCCATGCATTGGTTATAGTATGAACCGCTGCCTGCATAGGGATTAGCTGTTCTTCCCTTACTACATGTTTGATCATGTCGGCCAAGCTGGCTCCTGCTGGCAGAGAGTGCAGAATGTCCTTGGTGACAGTGTTACACTGTTGTTTCAGACAGTCTGTCACCACAGGTCCCCTTGCAGCCGCAGGCAGGGTAGATGAGTCGACTGCAGCTTGCAAACGGTCTACAAAATGTGTGAAACCTTCACTTTCCCCCTGCTTAATAGTGGACCATGGTGTTGACTTGTCCACCACCCGAGAAGCCGCTCTAATGGCTTCCCTGGCTGCTCTGGTTGTGGCTCTGACTTCCTCTGCTGAGAGGCGTGCTGCCTGGTCCTGTGGTGTGGCCACATCGTCATGCTTGCCTAGCAGCCTGGACAGGGTAGAGCCATGGAGAGGCTGTCCCTGCCCTGAGGCTTGGGCTAAAGCAGCTGTACATTGATCTGACCACTCTTGCTGAAATACAATCAGCCCTGCTCCATCAAAAAACATACGGGTTACCTGTGATATATCGAAAGGCAGCATATCATCATTACTAAAAAGACCATCCACTAGTGTGGACACAACGGCTGAGCCAATCCCCTTTTCTTGAATTGCCTTCACCACTGCTTGTATCTCTTTCGTGCTCAGCGGGGTGTAGGTCCGCCTTAAATTCTGCCTTGCACCGGTAACTCGTACGGGAAATGCATGAATGGCAGCAGCTGGTTTCCACTCAGCGCATGCTATCTTTATCTTGCCCCAATCAGTGAGTCTGTATTGTGTTTGTTCCCCTACATTGTTAAAAGCTTTGCTCGGTTTCGGTGGAAGCCTCATAAATCCTGCTATCTCCATCTCTGAGTCCGTGTCAGACTCACAGCTCTCTGAAAGGCTAGCTGTGGAGCTACTGCTCCACTCAGAGTCGGAAGCAGACTGCTGGTACAATTCCAGTTTGCTATGCCTTTTTGTTGGGCTCCGCCCCCGTCCCGCCTTTCGGGGGTGGCTTCGGTCTTCCCCTCAGGTTCGGCCCCGTTCCGCCTCCCGCGTCCGGCCCCTCCCCTCCTCCCGGGGGTGTCACCGGCACGCCTCTTGGGGGCAGTCCCATTCCCACCCCCTGGGCTCGCCCTGCCCCCGCCAAGGAGGGGTTTTTCCCTTGTAAGGTAACATTGGGAGCGGTTTCCGATCGCGTATGCGCCCCCCTCGCTCTCCCGCGCGTGCGCAGTACAGACCGGGGGGTCTGGGCTTCTCTCTCGCGCGTGCGTGCCCGCGGGGTTTCGCACTTCCGGGTTCTTCGCGCCATGCGGCCAGCCGCCCCGCCCCCGCTCCAGACCATCAGCGCCATCTTCGGGGTATGGCGGAGGTGCGGTTGCCCGTGCTCCGGCGCTGGCCTCCCTCTCAGCCTCTCTCGCTTCCCGTGCAAGTTCTTCCCAGACAGACCGCGCGCGCTCCTTCGCCCGCCGCACCGGTTCGGCGGTTGGAGAAGTCGCAATCTCCTCTCCGGCCCGGGGGGGGGGGGCTGGTGCCCCTCGCGCTCCGCGGAGGCGCCGCCGGACTCGGCAAGCCGCCGCCGTCGGGCGCGCCCGGCTCCCGGGGGCAAAAGCGGCAGGGAGGTACGGGCGGGGAAACCGCGATTTTTTCGGGGGGTTCCGGGGGGGGTTTTAGATCCGGGGGGGTCCAGCGGGGAGGTCTGAGGGTCCCCTTTGGGGTCCGGGGGATTCGGGCATGGGCTCAGGGGAGGGTGTAACGCGCCTGTTCCCCGCATGTTCCCACCGTTAATCTGGCTATCCCCAGAGGGTCCCGCGGTCCCATGGCTTCCCCCTTTCGGCTGCGTAACGGCAAATAAACATGTTTTCGCAGCATTCCAAGTCTCTTGTTCTTCCCTTGCTTTCCACAACGCTATCTCAACTTTTCCCCATGCTTTTAAAATTTTTCCACTGCCGGTGGCTTTTGTATCTTCTGCCAAAGCAGCAGTATATCTCTCCCACCTCTCTAAATTTAGTATATCAACAGGGCGCTGTATCATGCCCAAATCCAAAAGCCTTGCAACCGCAAGATATAAATTCTTTTGCTCACACCGTATTCCCCAGTGTTTTTTCATAAGACTTACAACCTGCGCTAAGGCCTCCATGCCGTTCGCTGGTTCTCGGGGCATCCCCCAGTTCCTCCGCAGTGGTTCGGACCCGCCGCCACCGCCACTGCCTCCTTTCCAGGCGGATTCCCGTTCTCCGAGGTTCTTTCCCGGGTTATCGGCACCACTTTTGTTGCTGCTTTTGCAACTACAACTGCGGTGGCCTAGTTTAGGATAGACAGCACGGCTGCCACATGCTATGTGTGGAGCTCGGGCATGATAACACGCAGACACCAGTATGGTGGACGGTTAAAAGCATTTATTATCTAAAGCATGCAGTTTAAATACTCTTTGGTTCTTCACTACGTCAGAGGGGTCTTGCTACACTTCCTGAGTTAGTGGGGAGAATGGAAAAGTACTGGTATGTATGTTAGAGGGGGTTTACATTCTTGGAGTGATAGCTTATCTCGGGGGTTGGAGTGTTCTGTGGCCTTTCCGTTACAACCAATATCTTCCGAACGCCTGTCCCTTTCCAACCACAAAGAGTGAAGCCTGTTCCATTCCCTGTGGACATTAGAGAACTTCAGTCCAGCGGCTGAGATAACGTGCTCAACTCATTTCCTGCCTCTGCTGACAAGTCTTGCCAGCATAGAAAAGACAAGGGGTTTGTACACAACTAAAAGGATATTTTTCCCACCCATAAGATCTCTGTAAATCAGACTGCAGGGCTGTGTAGGGAAGCCTGCTGTGTTACCAGCCATGGCAGGTGACAAGAGAAGCGTTTGTCACTAGTAATGCTCACCTGGCACCTTGTAGAAACACCACAGAATTCACTTAGAATAGAACGGAGAACATTAAATTCTGCTGTGCTCCAGCTTCATTATTCAGTACACTGCTAAACATTCTGCACCAGGCAAAGCTTCTAGATTGATTTAAGATACAGCCACAAGCAATAATCAAGTTATGAGGGTGTAAAACATAGGAAATGACAGCAATGACTGCACTGAGAGGGAAAATAATTATGTCCTCAAGGCCAAACTAAGGTGGAAAGGCTCCTTTAGGCATGGAGTCACATAACTCTCAATATTTACCTCAAAAGCCTGTACCCCTCATCAATATGAAAGAATGTTTAATTACTATCAGTTAGCTTTCATTACGTGCAAATATTATGTTCATCTTTTTAAAAATCGTCCTGAATTCACTTGTATCACGAAGTAGCCCTAAGAGCTCTCAAATCAAGGAGCAGCAAGCACTCTTGTAAGAGAGCAACCAAACTTGAAGTCCTATAGCAGACAAATAGGCTTCCTTTACAAAGAGAAAACCAAATATTTTAAGTTACCTCCCTCTTTATTATCCTCAGTCATTCCCCCACCTCCCAAGTCTAAAATGATTAGAAACTAGTCTAATGAATAGCAATTTCCCAGTAACTGTAGATAAGAGCAAAGGATTTTATCTGATGAGCAGAAAATAAAAGCCATGTTTGATTTTCCCTAAAATCCAGATGGATGCCTTGGAACAATCCTAGAAAGACCATGATTTCACTGTACTACACAGAAGCCTAATTTCAGAGTTAGATTGATAAAATTAAGATATCAACTCTGGATTATCACATAAGGAAGTCTGATTTGAAATAAATCTCTTTTTAAAAAAATGCTCTTTTGCATTCATAATGTTTTCTCAAACTATAAATACATTGTGAGAATAGTCATATGTTGCATTTATAAGCAGACAGGACTCAGTTTCTCCATGCAGAAAAGCCAATTCTTTATTCACAAAGCTCATATTTATAGGAAATATCAGAAGGCACGGTGTCAGACCTAATTGGCTAACAATACACTGACACTCAGTTTATTGGTTGGTAAATGGCTAGGGTGTACATCTGTTAAATCTCTCTATATTTGGTTAGTTTACATATTTCATTCACTGATTCCCATGGGATAGATTCATTGTTTATGCAGGTGCCACTTATTTTTCTCTCTAAGAACACAAAGATTCTCATTCTTAAGATTTCACCTTATGAGAACTTACAAGCTACTGCTAGCTTAGCTAGAGTAGCAGGGCCTAAACCATATTTTATAAGACCTTTCTTTTATAATATCTCTCCTTGTATGCAACAGTCATACATCCTAAATTAAGTATTTAGCTACATGAAACAAATGCTAGAATTCACAGAGCAGCTTTTCCTTTCTCCAGGCCAATAAATCAACACAGGTGGCTGAGGTGCAATTGAAAACTTACTATTTGTGTTACAAACCTTACTACCTAGAGAAAAACCTAAATCCTAGTGTATTGAAGAAGAAATTTGTCTGAGGGAGAAAGATTTTTTTTCAGGTGAAACTTTTCTCTGCATGACTGAGTTACAGCTTTTGGTGCGATGGACATTTCCCAATGAAAACGGACAACTGCTTTACAAAAGCCCTCAGAAAAGGTCAGGAGTGTAACTGATAGCACAGACAAAGACTGTCATCATCTCTCCTGTGACGCTTAGTTCTGGTTAGTTCCAATCACAGGTAACAAATGTGAAATTCAGTTCCCTACCTTCTCCATTCACAAAACTCGAGGAGCATTCAGTGGAACTTCTGGGAGATGAAAGACACGGAATAAGTGTATTCAGTCATTATGAAAAAGGTGGCAAGGTAAAGGAGAGGAAGGATGGCAGCAGGAAGCTTGCATCTCTGAGATCAGCCTGTGGGGAAGAGAACAGTGAGAGAAGCCCAGCTTTTATCCTTCCTTCTAAGTTGTTAGGAAGTAGAAACAAATGAACTCACTATACTGGCTTGAAGATAATAATGCGTCATTTAGTATACAGAGGAAGAATGCAGCCTGGAGCTTCCTCCAAGTCTCATTAGCCCACAGATCCTTGCAGAAAGGTCTGAGCAGAATGGCCTCAAATAGAGCTACTGCTTCTTCAGGGAATCCATCAGATGAACACTGTCAGCTATTCCAGCATCAGTTTAAGAAGGTGTAAGGGAAAAGAAGTTCTACTATGCAAGCAGTTCCATCAAGATAAGACCATCTGTCCTGGTGTGATGACACTTTTTTAGGCAGCCTTGCTCAAGTGAAATCAAGAGCAAACTAAAAATATTCAAAACCCAATTACTATCCCCAGTCAGCCTGAAAACTGTACAAGTAGGTAACATGCAGTAGTGGCAGCATGCCCAAGCAGCAGGGACAAGGTTATGGTCCCTGAGTGCTTGCCAACATCCAGCAGGGATGCTAAGGGGACACACAGCAGACAGAGGATACATTAGAGAGCATCCTGCTCCCAGAACTATGAGCACAAAGCACTTATGATCAAGGCTGTCATGGCAGAGGGGGAAAAACACTTCTTCCTAACACCTCTGTTTAGATGCTGTATTTAAATGCATTCCAGCTGATTGCAAACCACAGCAGCATTTGAAACATCACTTCTTTGTTTCTACACACCTTAAAATGCCTATCTTTTCCTACGTGTGTGAGAATCTGAATCAGATAAAATGCACTAGCTTCAGCATTAACAGCCAAATAAATGCCTGCTCCTCTGACATCCATTTGTGACTGAATTTACTGAGAAATTATGATGATTTAGTAGACTCAATTCTAGGACTTGAACATAAGGAAACAAACTCATAACAGCTGAGCAAAGGAGTTTCTTTCTCAGCTACCTCTGCTGCTACTTCCAGCAGCCAGCATTCCCAGCAATGCTGGTGGAAGGCACACTGATGTTTGGAACAGATATCAGCCCCATCTCTTGCACACAACCAGAAAATAAAGAGAATCAAATCTACAGGGACACAAAGACATAGATGCCTAAGCACCTGACCTCACAGATGCACAGACTACAAATCTATACTCAAGAAGACAGGAAATATTACAGCTAGACACAGGAGACAAGCCAGAGTTAACAAGCACTCTAATGCTCCCAAGACATGCAGTGATCAAAGCCTTGACTCAGTTCTACACTCCACAGTTTAGATCTGTCTTCAAAGTTGACTGAAAAGAAAAAAGTAACTGTAGAGATTCATTTTATACCACTTTAGTTTACAAAAATACTCAATGCTTGAACAGAGTACATTTCATTAACAGTTTTCAGGCATCTGACAAAAAGAATCCTTGCCAGAATTAGTGCTGCTGAATGGCAACACAGGACTCTGTGGTAGAGAGGAGGACATAAAAGGGGAGGTAGGATGGCAATGAAGAACAGACATGAAACGTGACCAAAAATTTGAAATAAAGGAAGCTTCACACAGGCACAAAGTCCTTGTGGATAATGACTTTTTCTCCTGGTAATTACTGCTGGGCAACTGCCAGTCACGTATGCAGTCCCTGGTTTAGTAGCTGCTGCTTCAGTTTTCAATAGTGTTACTTTAAAAGCCAATATATACCATACACAGGAAAACAACTGTTTCTTCAAATAGTCTCTTTCCCTCAAGACATCAATTCTGCATTAGTTGCACCAAAATTTTTTATTCCTTTACTGCAGATACACTATAACCATCACTTTCCAAATTCTATAGTTCTTGTCAGTTAATAGCCCCAACCTTCCTTATATTAAATTTCCTTGACAAAAGAAAGAATCCAAAGAGTTCTATCCAGCGATGAATGGAAAGTACAAGCCTCATGAAACTGCTGGAGCAGCTTACAGCCCTTGGAGCTTGCAGACACTTCAGTCATATCTGAATATTCAAGATAAATATGGCATATTTAAATCTCTTTAGTGGTCACCCTGATTATTCCCAGACTATCTGGCCTCAGATCTGTTTACCCTGGTTAAAAAAGTACACTAAGATAAAGCACTTCAAAGTCCATACTGATCCCCTGCTTTCATGTGTCTCTGCTCTTCTGGAAGCTGTACTTTCGTGGCCATGATCTACCAGCTACTTTCAGAACTGCTACCACCTATGTCACAAAGATAAAAAAGCTTCTAAAAAGAGCATTGTTATCGTGTTATTGAGCACAACATTTAATAACTATTTGCTGTCAGGATCTTTAAGTCACTTATTTTACCAGAGCTGCTTTGCATTCAGTACCTTCCTGCATGCTAATTTGGAACATAAATTCTTTTCAGCTGTATCTCACTACTATACAAAATAAGCAGTTCACTACTCCATCACAATTACTCAAGTTCATCCTCCTCTTCTATTATCTTCAGTGACAAACCAACAGAGAACTTGAATTTTGCTGGCTTTTATTGTGCAAAAATATAACAAGGAAACCAAGAATGGGCTGTAGAAGAGTCCTGAGAAACCACAAGAGCCACAAGCCCCTGAAGTTTTATAGAGCTCTTATCTATTTCTTTCAGACTGCTTGAAAAAATCTCATCAATACCATTGTTTTAACATACACTGTAACTTTACCTAAAGTGTCAATTCTCCACTAGATTTCGATTTACAGCAATTCAAGTTATGCCTACAGCATATGTGCTTTAAATGCTAGGAAGGCTACCTAAAAATAAAAAATGTTGTTTGTATTATATATACAAAAAACATATCTGAGGATCTATTTTTCCCTAATATTCAGCAAATGTACTATGGATGCTTTTGCTTTTTGCAGGTCTTTTTAGTTAAGGAATCTTTTTGGAAACGCATAGGTTTGTTTCTATAATGCTTGCAAGGAACAGGTTTCTGATGAAGGTCTTTCAGAGAAAATCAAGAAAAACATCAATACCTTATCAAGACACACAACCTCTCCCTTCAGAGAGAGATTTGAGGATGAGGACAGAGCTAGATCCCAAATTGTTGGGCAGCAGCACCCACCACAGGGACAGTCAGTTCTAGGGGTGCATCACAGCTCCCCAAGGTGCCAGCAGCCACCCATGTGGACACAGCTGGGGGCTGCTGCTGGCACCACACTCCAAATCTCCAAGCACAGAGGACACCTCACACCACACAATGCTGGGGGCAATTACTTCCTCCACCCATGTGGAGACAGTGGGGCTGCCACAACCCCTAGACATGGCAGGAGGGGGCCTGGCAGTGTACACAGGGAAGGTACAGCCAGAATACAGCATGACTTCCTCAGTGTGCCAGAGAGCCAAAAAAAACCAGCGTGACCCTCACAGAATGCAAGACAGCTAAAAGACAGCATGACCTTCCTTCCCAGTGTGCCAAAGATCTGGTGCACCATAAAACACAGTGCGACGTGTCCTATTTTAATCACCGAGGCCCCCTACTCCTGCTGATGGGCTGAGGGGGCTGGTCACCCTACTTAGCTTGTCAGAGTATCACAACGATCCCATGGCTACTTGAAGAGAAAAAAAAGAAAGTAAATACATTGCTGGATGAGCAATGATACAGTACCTCAAGGTTACTCCTGCTGCTCAGAGCCACCTCACCAGAAAAGCTGTTGGCAGTCACCACTGCCTTCCCTCAGCCACCGCAGCCATCTTTTTGCATGACACCATCTTCCCTCCTCCCTCTTCTCCTGCCCACAAACCGAGGCTGAGCCAGGCTTTGCGTCTCTTGGAACATGCTGGGACCACTGTTGGGCAGGGATTGTTCCAGGTGTTGCTCCGGCCCCTGGAGGAACAAGCCACAGCTGGGGGCAATGAGCCGCCTTCCTCCACCTTCCTCCTCCTCCCCACCTGTGCCACCCCTCACCATGCTCTGTTCACCAGGAGAACATGGTGTTTCCACTATGCCAATATAGCAAAGCATTAGAACAAAGTAATTAAGTCCAAGGGGGTTACTCTCCTCCATAAAATTTCATATTACTAATTTAGAAAGATACTTGAAATTGTGACAGCTCCCTCGCTAAATTACAAGGTTTTACATGGAAATCATGGCAGTTAAAGTTGTCCCTTGCCTAGCTATTCTTTATTAAAAATAATAGGATCTTGAAATATTTATCAAAATATCAAAGCCAATCAGACAAGCAAACTGATTTCTTTAGCTTCTGAAAGGCCTGATATGCTGCCATGCCAAATTCACAAGACACAGGATTTTCCTGGATCTCATGTAGTACCACTCTGTCTTTTAAAGCATGCAGTTCTGGAATTCTCTTTGTTACAATTGTGTGGCTGTTTTAAAAGTCACCTAATACTGCTTTGCACAAGCCAAACTGTCCCAGACTGAGGAGAGAACCTCCTCAACTAAAGAAATTAACACTACCCAAACCTGTACTCTCCACAAACATTTGGTAAGGTTTCTTTTAATGAAATTGCATCATTTTCCTTTATCATCTGAAGTCAGGTATAACCAGCAAGTATATGATGGAGGTATTTTTTAGAGATATATCTGACTCCTCCATAACAGATCCAATGGGCAGTTTTATCCATGTATCTGCTATAAATCTAGAGATTCCTTATGGCTCTTTTACCAGTAAGCTTAGAAAAAGGAAAAAAATACGGTTTAAGGTTGGAGTTTTTTTCTGATGTGGACACTACTGGATCTTGCTCTCATTTGAAGGCAGGTTACTTTCTACTTTTACCTGCTTGAATTTAAAACTGGAAACAGACACATTTATTAGAATTTTACCTCCTTTCAACTAGAAAAAAAATCCCAGCCACTTGAAGCTGGTGGAAACAAGGTCAAGTGCAAAGAAAACCACCAAGTACATTCATTTACAAATACATGCGACATCATCATAGCACTAAAGGCACCTGTGATAGTACAGCTCCCATGGCAGCTTCACAAAGATTATTATCCTCAGTACAGACCCTCCTCTGGATGATTAAGAGCCAGTCTTGTGAAGTCAGCATGAATCTTATTGGTGCACTCCAGTACATATCAAATATTTGTCACTTTATTCATGCAGCCAGTTTAGAAGCTAAAAGACAGCTTTTCCATTCTAGGGTTCTGTAATCTTAGTTTGGTTTCCCGTATGTGTTTGTGTTCCCTAGCTGAAAGTGCCACTGCTGTGTAAATAACCGAGACAGCAATCACAGCTAGAGAAACAACCTCAAACTTCCCCATTCTATTCCTCCCCACAGAGAAAATATCCATTCTTCATGAATAAATTTCATTTTCTGGATTCTTTTAAAACTCCTAAATATGTAATTTGCTTTTCTTCCTGATTATCATTGTTATAGATGAGTAATGTGATGGCTGGCTCTCGCAATTAAGAGATTAATAGTATGCATATGTTAAGGGAAGTTTTATTGATCTCTAGTTATGTTGTTGTGATTTGTTCTCTACGTAGTCCCCTTTCCACTCCCCCTTCTGTTGTTGACATGGACAGCCTTGGGAGTCCATGGGGCCATTTGGGAGGAGGACAGGTGTGGTACGAGGAGGCAGGGCATGGCAACACCTGAGCTCCAATCAAGCTGCAAAAAAAGCAGTCCCCACCAATGGATGGCATGGAAGGATTGATTGGCAGCCTTTGGGAGGGGCCAGGGTTCCCTGATGCAACACCAGGGGCATAAAAGGCGGAGCAGCCATTTTGTGGGTGAGTACATGGCGGTTTAGTTCCATGTTCCCAGTGCTGCTCTTTCTCCTTATTCAGTCATTTTGTTGTATTTGGTTAAGGTTTTTAATAAACCTTTGAAATTTTTAAAGGTGAGCATCATTTCTCACATCATCACTTGTACATACAAAGTTTATAAACTGAAAGAAAAACATAAAGTAAAAGCCCTCCCTTTATTCCTGTCTGGTGAGGATCAGCAGAGTTGTGAGTTAAACAGCATCCTATAAGTAAGGTTCATCTGTCTTTGTTTAAATACTTTTACTTAGATGCCCACAAGAGACAGGTATTCCCTGGACTTGAGGTAGTCTCAGGTTTTATGTATCTTCACTGGCTTCTTCACAGACAGAAGAGGAGAGGAAAATAATGTTTCTCAGAGGTGGGAGACACCAGCTACTACTCACGTGCTAAGTTGTTCCTTCTTTTGCTAGAAAAATAAAGTATTCATGTGGTATAGAAGAATTTGCCATCTAGTCCTTCCATTTACCATGTAGACTCTTAGTATTAAGTTCTTACCTTCTCTATAGTCTGTTCCAGCTTTTTTTATCCCCTTAATTTTGCAGACCCTCATCTTCCAACATCCATCTTTTCAAGAGCGGGCTGTTTCCCAGGGGATCCAGGAAAACATCTCTCATGTTCTTGAGCCCAGGCCAGAACTTCAAGGCTAAACTACTTGTAGTATATGCCACATCATTTGCTCTGTATAGAAAGTTGAGCTAATTAAAGAGACTGATGGTCAACTGGAGGATAAACCTACCAAAGGCCAGGTTAGCACTCCCTTTTCTATGCTTTTCCTCAGTAACCCTGTGGATGAAAAAAAATTGGCCATTGTAAAAAGCCTGGAAATACCCTCCCTGATGCAAGGACAGGCTTCCTGCCACACACAGTGTGCTCACATGGCTAGAGGAAAGAAAACCATCAAAATAGCTGAGCTAATCACATGTGAATGACCCCAATTTTATATTTAATTGCCTGTATCACCTCATGAAAGAACTACTACCAACTGCTGGAAAACCTGAGACAAGCTAGGGTACCAGATTTTAGGCAAGGTGTGAAGCATCTCTTATCTACCACTTACCTACCAAGGGAAAGGGAATAAGCAGAGACTTTGCTGATGAGAGAGCCAATGGTCAGGGATATATCTCAGTAGTGCTGGCACTCACACGTGTTGAGAGGAGGAAGGGTTGCTTGATTTGTATTGGACAGAGACCTCAACTGGAGAGCAGTTTGCATCCCCTCCACTTCATCAGGACTTCATCAGCAATAACTCATGCTTGAGAAACCACATCGTTCTGAGCCTCAGGTGAGAGAGCAGTTACTTTCTGAATTCATGCTATCCAGCATTTGAATCTATAAAGTTTATGTTTTCATGGGCTTTCTTTTCAGCATACATAAAGGGCTTAAAGCTAAAAAGCAAAACTTTCCAAACTAAACATTACCAGCACAAAAAAAACACACAGAGCTCTTTAGGTTACCACAAGTTCCAATAACAAATGAAAACAATATTCTGGGAGTTCTCAAGTTCTCTGCACTTCAGTGCAGAGCTGAATAATTGCAAATAGGTGGGGAAGAAAGTATTACCAGATGACAGAAGGTGGTAGAAGGAAAGAGTCAGCACCTTCAAACAAGGGCAAGAAAAGAATACTTATCACTGTCATCTAATTGGGTCATGGGGGAAATCAGTAATAAATTCCACATAACAGTGCAAGCTGGAGGCACAAAGAAGTGATTAGGTAGGGTGATGGCAAATCAGAGTATTTTTACTTCCCAGCTGGTGACATACTTGCTTACTAAAAAGCCAGGTATTCAGGTAGGGCTTTTTTCTTTCTTGTGTATTTCCCACTGGGAAACTGCTGTGCATTTACAGATTGATAGCCACAGAGACCTCCTGTGTTCTGAGCAGCTAAGCCTCAGTTAAATGTTGCTGGACCCTGCAGTGTACTTCTACTTTAAACATACAATATTTTCCTTGGAGTTCAGCTAAAATGCTTTTACATCTTTATTGGATGTGGCAATCCCTTAACTGTGACTAAAGCCAGTTCACCAAGATTTTTGTCATGCCAAGACAACATCATTTTCCTTCTGTGGTACACTCGGAGATGTTTCTTCTTCATCCACATATTTTTCTGCACAATTATGCCTTTACTGTGGTTCCTCTAAGGGTCAGCACACTAACATGACCTGTTATATGGGTTTAGAGGTTTAAAGGATTTACAATGACCTTGCTCCTCTCTGGTTCTTGCTGGAGAAGGAACCAGGTGATCACAGGGAAGCCCTGGCTTACAAGATACTCACATCTCTGCACTTTCTGAAACTAGAAGAGACATTTCTCTACATGGTATGAAAACTCACCTCCTAATGACTTGATAGTACAGTGGCCTTAGTGCATTATATTACATGATATAAATACAAGGGAATTACGCAGTCACACGCAGTCACACTCACTTATATTTAGAGCTCTCCTTAAGTATCAAAAGTATCTCCTTAAGCATTACAACCGTGTGTATTTTCAGTATACACAGACCAAGGTGAAATGTTCACACTGGTGAGAAGAGCAAGATTAAAAAAGCCATACCAGCCAAGTGGAAACAAGGATGGAAAAGGGGAAATTAGGGCATGGAAGCAACAGAGGAAAAAACACCAAACCAGCCCAGAGTCTATTAGGTATGATCTCAAACAAGCAGTGGCCGTGGGAGGTGGAAGGAAAGCCAAGAGGGAGATGCAGAAGGTTGAAAGTGAGAGGCAGATGCAATTGGACAGTGGAGACTGCATGTAAAGATCCAGAGAGGAAAGAAGCTATGAGCTGTCTTTGGAGTATCTGTGAGAAAAAAAAAAAAATCAAGAGTTCAGGGGAAATGGAAAGATAGTACCAGGACATATCACTTATATCCAGGTGAATTCAGGTGAAAAAGATACGTTTATGGGATTTCATGGTTTGAACTTCTCAAAAAGGTCCTACAAATCCTGTAAATAGATTCCCTTCTTGCCATGAACTTGACATGATTCCTGTCTGAGAAGGCTTTACTACCCAGTCAGTGTGTTATAGTAAAATAAATGCTCATTTCTGCAGATTTGCATGCCAAAAGGAAACTTCAGCCTCAATCCCCAGAAAGGCAGTGACACTAAAAAAGTCACCAGTTTATGTTGTGTGATTTGAAGGAGAAGCACCATCTGACAGACTTCAGCAAAGGTTGGGCACCAAGTCTCTCACAACAGAAATTCCTCTTTATAACAAGATGAAATACAGAGTGATGACTGCAGCATGGGGTTTTCCACTGAGAAATTAAGTGTATGTAATAAAATATTTCTTTAGGAAGCCTGCCTGGGAAATTGTGTGTATATTTAACACAGCAGAGAAAGCATTTGGAAGTAGTTCAGCCTTGCAAACATATTGCCCCTCGGTGTAAGCAAGGTCAGCAAGAGCCTGAGTTATCCACCACATAACAACCCATCCACCTTTATAAACCCGACAGCAGTGTGGTTTTGTTCTCCTCCTGAGAGCGCAGGAGATGTGCAAGGATTTAACAAGCAGTCAGTTTTATTAGTTCCTGGAAGGAAGGCTGGTAGTGCTGTAGCTCCCTTTTGTAGAAATGTTTGAAACGCCCAGTGACTCCAAATGGCTTTGTCAGTCATGCCACCCCTGCAGGGTATGAAAGAGCACATTCTTCCCATTTACTTCCAGACAGTGCAATAGCATTTGATTTTGAGTTACTCAGGGTTACAACCTGTGCATAACCCATTGAAGAACATTTTTGTCAATCACTTTTTGATGTGTTTCCTGCTTTTAACCTTTAATTATTAAATATTCATATTATAAAAGGTTCTGCATGCCAGTCCTTCAACAATTTTTCTTGAAGAAGAATAAGCTTAAAAAATGTAAAATCCCCTAAGAAAAAATAAAAGTTATAATTTTCAGCTTACCAGCACCACTTGTACAAGAAAAATGCTACAGATAATGCAACACGTGTGAGTGCACATTATAAGGAAAGCTGTTTATCATATTAGCAGTGTGTGCACGTGTGCCTGCATATTTTATGTAGATATGTCCCTTCTCGACATGGGATTATTCCATATTATAAAATGCACAGAAAATACATTAGCAAATGGGTTGCCAATTCTTGATGTAAATAAATTTATCTGCACACAAAGTGCCCTAATTTCCTTTTTTTTTTTGCGGGGGGGGGGGGGGGGGCTAGGGGGCAGGGGTAGAAAAGGATAATAGCAAAGAAATTATTGAGATTCTCCCATAACTTTTATTTATGACATGTTTTGAGATCTTTATATGGAAGATGTTTAAAAGAAACAGCCCCACATTCCCTGTTAAAGTTAATGGTTATTTCAGAGTAAATCCTTTGCCATAAACTTGACTATTTATTCCCAATTATAGAACAGTAAGAATAGTGGGAGACATAAAATACTCCGTAATCTTCTTCAGGCAAGCAAAATTGAATTATCCTGAAACAAACAATGATAAATACAAGTTCACCCCCAATGCTGCAAATGTCTTTGGGTTGCATGTAAGTAAAACCTTACAAAGGGAAGGCCTTGTGAAATCATGGCTCAGACCTGCTACTTCAGCTAAGCAAAAAAGGACTACAGGAAAGTGACTCAGCTGAATTAGAGGTAGAAAAACAAATTATGTAACCATTACATGTTCACATGGTGATGTGTGGAGGTTGGCTGAATTATGTTTGGTATGATTTAAAACTATGTAATGGGTAACTGGCTAACTTTTAAAAGCCGGGTTTTTGGAATAAAGCAGCTCTCCTTTGCAACTGCTTGGGGACTGTGCATCACTTCAGACCCTCACCTCACAATGCTGTACTTATCCAAGGCCTTTTTCTCAACACTTTATCAGTGTGGCTCCTTCAGCATTTCATCCAATGGCAGGCAGCCTTGGTCCCTTAACCTTCCATTTGCATTCCCAGCAGCATGTACTTAGCAGTGATGCAACAGTGCTTGCCATTTCCTTTTAGTGCATGCATAGACATGAAACACTTCATGCAGGATAACATGTTTTAGCAGCCTTATAGAGCTGAACCAGTCAGCCTTTAAAGTCATTTGGGAACCAACATGAGGTTGCCAGAAATAGCGGTAAATGGATAACAGAAATGCATTCCATGATGGGATGAAATAAATTGTGATCATGATCATCCAGTGACTCCAGTCATGAATCCATCTCCAACCTAAGACCACATGTAACGGTGTAGTGGTGCATTGAGCTGCGCTCACAAGTTTTAAGTTTATATGACTAATTTTATTAAGTTGGAAAAATGGTTTGTTCCAGACCCCCCTGTTTATGGCTGCATTTGCAGTTGGTTTACCCCTTCCAGAAAGTGCTGTTCCCCTAGCAACTCTCCTGTCCATCAAATGTATCCCTTCCCACAGAGCCTGTCAATCACTTAGGAGGCCTCTCCTCCTTCTGGAAAGCTCGGGGAAACCCGACTCCTGATTGGGACAGGTTCTGGAAATCCCCTACTCCCTTTCAGGGATTGGCCCTTTGTGTGTCAATCTACCCCCCAACTCCTCCCTTTGTATCCCCCTATTGGTTGAATGTTTTTGTGCACGCCCCTTGGCGTCTGTTCCTTATAAGCTCTTGCACCTCAGAAAAGACCGCTTTTTTTCTGAGGCTCTCCACGTGAATAAAGCCTCACCCTGTTCTACCTCAGAAAAGAGTCTCCTTTTCTCCCTTCGCCAAAGCTGCGCTTCACATCCAGTGCTTGTGTGCCAAGGACCCACCGGGTGGGCACCTGCGGATCCGTCCAGCGGGGCCCTACCGAAAGCTGCGCACGCTTCCCGCCAGGGCGGCCGGGCAAGGCTGGGACCACTGGTCAGTGGCCCACGAAGCGTGACCGCATAACGGGGATGCACTTTGTTATCACTGAGCTATACAGAGTAATTCTGAGGTTATTTCAGCCATTCCACAGAAGTGGGGTAAGCTGTCTCAGTTTTTTCATGGAGCAGGAGCATTTCTGCCTGATAATTGCATGAAGTTGCTGTCGGGTAGGGGGCTCATCTCTTGCTTTTGGCAGCAGTATCCTTGAAATTGTGCAACGCTGCAGCTGGTCCTCATGCCAGTCTACTGTAAGGCTTGTGCCATGAGGACTGCTGATGATGAAGGCAGTCCTCTGAGCCCTCCTCCTCCCCATGAGAGTGCATTTTCAACTGTCTAGTTCATGGTTTAATCTGCTACAGCTGTTTTGCATCATGTGATGGGTGCAGAAAATGCTGCAAGAGAGGTTTTGCTCCTTTTGAGCTGTTTTCTCAGAGCTGTGCAGCTCTGCACACACATGCAGCATTACTGTCTTGTACAGCCAGAGCCCACACACTGCTAAAGGGAGGCTGACAGAGCTGTGGCCATACATTTAAACTCACCCCTGGGCACAGCACAGAGAACATAGCAAATAGCTGTGTAGAGAGTAGGGAACATGTCTTACTGAGGTCTGTGTGGGTGACAGACACACAACTAATCAAAAAGCAAAACTGGCAAGTTGTGCATGGAGCAAAAACTCCTTTGATGGAGTCAAGCAGCATACAGTATTGGCTGATCATCAAAACCCCCCAAAAGACTAAGAAAAAAATCCTTACATGTGAGCTGCTGAGGATGCCACCACTATAAATTTTTCTACAGCTACAATCATGAGCATGGCCAGCACTCCCTTGAACCATGCTAGTGCAAGTTCTCTGTCCATCTGTAAGAAAACATTAACTGACTGTCTCCAGTATTTATTGGTCTATCACAGCTCATTCATATTTGTCAGGACAAATAAACAGTCTTTTTTGACATTTCATCCAATGCTACTGTGTATAGTAAAAGCCACCACTCTGTCCACATCAAAAATATTGCCAAAACCTCAAACAATCTCTCTTATGCTGAAACAGAGTATAATAAATGGAAGAAAATTACCCCCACGTGTCATGTGCAAAGGGAAGATAACTGTGCAGGTATTAAGGAAAAGGGAACATGGCACAAGGTAATGGGGATGTAGGTCTAGAAAAGCAACCAGCTGCCTAACTGCAGCACTCAGCTCAGTGTATCTGAGGGCACAAAAAAAAATAAGGGAGGAGTGGAGAAAGGGAACACCAGTCTTCTCCTGACTTTTTCTGGAGCATGATAGCAACTAGGTCATAAAGAAGTTGCAAACATACTTCAGCAGCCACCGAGAGGAGCAGCAAAGGCATATCTGCAAGATCCAGGTGACCTCCAGACATCTGACTAGAATGGGAGTGAGGAGGAGAGACACACACTAATCCCATGTGAGAAATGCTGCATTTCACACTCCAGGCAAGAAGCTGAAAATTACTTTGGGTGGAAAGGACAGGCTGAGGATCAATCGACCTGACACTAAAAGCAGAGAGGAAATTTTGAAAATAGTGACGGGCAGTGGCTCAAGCAGAGCTAGAAGTGTTCCTGGTCATGGATTTTTCCTATGATTTCCAGAATCAGATTCCCACATGCTTTTCTATTAGCATACTTTTATTTTGCATTAAGAGCTTGGTAAATACCAATTTATAGCTGAAGAGCACAATTACAGGTCATGAAATAGAGCTTCTATGCTGTTCTCAGGATTCTTTCCAGTGCATTTCCATTTTAAATTACACATCCATTTTAAAGGACTCCCTTTTAAAGAGCAAACCCATCTTACTGGTTTTTTTAATATTTTGCCAACATGCCTTTGTAGTTCAGGATAGCAGTAGTGCAGTTTCACTTCATTTTTTGTCTTTGACTTTCACTTTGTATTTTCTCCTGTTAGTAAAAACAATTTGTCTCGTTTTAGAGACAAATTTAGGAGAAAATGCTCTGGAATGAGAGTTTCCTCTAAAGAAAAAGGGCTTCGGCAATCCCTTTTTTGCCAATGAGAAAATGAATACCAATGGGTGAAAGTGAAAAAACCAACTGTTTATTGACAAAGTGCCCATATGGCATGGGAAAAAAAAAAATTAAATGGTAGATATTAAGCCACCAGAACCTTACCTTGTCCCCCCCACACACCCACAGCAGAACAAAAAAACCAAAATTCCAGGGGAAGAACCAAACTGGCTGGCCACATGGCATGGGAGAACAAAATGGCACTGGGGTTTTGTCTCAGGAAATGGAAAAGTTCACGCAGCAGCTCAGGCAAAACAGATGGGAACCTGCTGAACTCTGGCGTTGGTCTCCTGCTTGCAGCAGATGAAGCTGGTGGATTTTGGTGCCCTTTCTCTTAAACCTTTAACTTGTCCCTTCAGTTGGTATCATCCTGAACCCAACCACTGCAATTTTATATTTCTGACAGTCAATCTACACTTTGTTCCTATAGATTACTTTTTAGTCTCTGTATTAATCCTCTCTCCCTGTCATGGCATGCTTTTCCACAGCTCATGCAATCCGTGCCTTAATAATAAGCTGGTAGAAAATATAAAACTCCTCACACAATGCAAGCAAGATCTGTATCCCTCTCCACTCCAACAAAGTCAGGATAGTCTAATTCCTAACAGACTGTAAAAATTATACCTCGTATTTACTAAATGATTTCTACATCATTACTCCTGCCCTTAATGCCCCATTCAAGTCAATGAGACCTGAGGACACAGCAGCTGGCAGAAACTGCTTTTGTTTTGTAAGGTTTTGTAAGATGCAGAATTCATCTGTTCAGCATGTGAAATGTCAGCACAGTTTTATTGTGCACAGATGCAGTGACTTAACAGGCTAAAAAGTAGAGTGGACCAGTGAGGAAAGCCTGTGCCCAAGTGGACGATGCTCCTTTCTGGTCTGGATCAGAGGGAAAGGCTTGCTGCTCTGACCTGCCCACAGCCACATAAGTGGAATAGAAAATGGACAAAAGCAGGGTACAAAGCCTTCATTCCCTATACCACACAGAGACAGCAGGTTGACTCCTGACCCTCATTTAAAACCACAGGGACAAATCACATCAGGGTCTTTTCCTCTCCATAAGCTCAGCAATGTAAGCTGTTTTATCCCATCCTCTTGCTAAAAACCTGTAATGAATTTTACGACAACTTAATTAGTGTGTATTCAACCCTTTGAAGTTTCATTAAACTACTTTATTGGCCTTCTATGAACAATTTAACTATATTTTCAGTGATAATAAATGACAGGAAAGAAGCTGGTAAACAAACAGAAATACACAGGCATCTCCATAATTACTTCTGGGGGAAAAAATGTAACCATGTCAGTCAGTAAAGAGTAAAAAATAAAAGAGCAATTACACTTAACATCAATGCAACCTTTACTGTTGAAAAGCTAATCCCCAAAATGGCTGTGGAAAGAATGGAATCAGTAAGGCTGGAAAAAACCTATAAGATTGAGTCCAACCATTAACCCAGCACTGGGTTACTGATATTACAAAATATCAGTTTGTATTGGAAATTCACACAGTAGGGAAACAAACAGGAGAGAAAACATTTTTCAGCTCCTCATGTCAAAAAATGAGGCTTTTTCCTGACTTATTGTTAACATCGCTGGCAGTGTAGTTATCAGCTGCCCTGATTCTAACACTTTTAGAATAGAAATATCCCTGCAACATAATTTCCCATTAAGACACTAAGCCTGGCATAAACAAAAAGTTAAAAAGTTCTTCTCAATTATTTTATCTGCCATATTAAAAAGTAGATGCTCGTAAGATGCAATGAAAACTATTTAAATCCATCCAAATATACAGTACTTCTGCTAGATAAAGTGAAACAAGAATGCATTTCATTATCAAAACTAGGGTGACAATTTTAGCTGGATGAATGTAAATGCATTATAATTTACCTAGCAAATCTTTAGTATGGTCTTTATTACTTCTGACTGCTTGTGAGAGTTCTCATTTTATTCCCCTTAGTGAGGAGAGGTTGCAGCAATAAGAAATGTATTTTTGTGTTTCATTGAACAGCAGATGAGAGAAAGATCTCTGCTTTTAAGATATTGGCATTACTTCAGGATACTTAAGTACTTATAATTAAAGAAGTAACATGAAGTGGCAGTCAAATAAAAAAAAAAAAGGGACCATTTTCAGGATAATCTCCCTGACAAAAAAAAGAGGAAAGAATGATTTTAGTAGTAAAGCGTTTTTAAAATGTTAGTAGCTACAAATAGTGAATGCAATTCCCTGTTATCTCTGATCCTTTGAAACTTTCACGCCCAGGAAAATAGAGCAACCAAAGTGAATTGCTTCCACTTTGTAAAGATGTAACTATATATTATCCAGTCAATCTTAAGTATTCACTCCAGTTCCTTGTCACAGATGGTGGGGGATAGATCTAATGCAGCACAGTTCATGTGATTCTCACCAAGTCAGAACGTGAGGGATGGAAACTGTGCCAAAACCACATTGCTACCATCCTTTCCCCCAAGATAAAAGGGCAATCATATTTTCTGCCAAGGCAAAAGGCTTCTTCTCAGTTTATAACAAATAGGCCATGTCATATAAAAAAAAGTGAAACAGGACCACTGAGGATGCAGACTGAGCTGAGAAAAAAACATAATCTAACCCTGGCTCAAATACTGCACAGATCCCTTGTCTCAAGTATCAAGAATGGTAAGAAGGTTATCATGGGTTAAAGCAGGATAACTAAGGGAACAGAAGCATGGAAAAGAAATTTGCCAGATGGGAGAGAAGGAAAAGGCAAAAGATCTCAATCTCAGATGGATGAAAACATCCTGTAAAAATGTATTGGGAGCTTCTGAGCTCAGTTCTGGCCAGTTGCCTTTGAGCAAGAGGAATCACACTGGAAGAGCAGGAGGTTCCAGGGGGGATCGGGGAAAGGAAAGCTGATGCTAAGAGGAGATGACATGGCTCCACACAAACTTGTCATGAATTTAGAATAGGAGACTGAGGCCAGACATCATTGAGGTCTTCAACATCCTTACAAGGGGCAGTGGTGGGCCAGGTACCAAACTCTTCACTCTCCTGACCAGTAACAGGACTTGAGGCAACGACGGAAACTGTGCTGGGGAGGTTTAGGTTAGATATCACCTAAAGGTTCCTCCCACAGAGGGTGGTGGGGCACTGCCCAGGCTCCCCAGGGAATGGTAACAGCCAGAGCTCCAGGAGCATTTGGACAATGCTCTCTGGCAAGGGATAGGATTGTTGGGGTGTCTGTGCAGGGCCAGGAGTTGGAATTGGTAATCCTGGTGGGACCCTTCCAACTCAATATAATGTGTGATTCTATGGTTCAGTTACTGGTGATGATCAGTGAGACATTTCACAACAGCAATGTCGTAAGCAAAGTCACCATTTTGCCTCAAGCAGCTGGCCAAGAGCACATTTCTAAAGGCACAGGATGATGCTGCCTAAGCAATAAGATTTTCTTCACTTTCCTAGTAAAAAGTGTGTTTCAGTGAAGCTTCTCATTTGAGTGGAAAACCTTGAATTACAGATCATCAGCAAAAAGATATTTCTCCTAATCCAAGCAGGAACTGCTACACCAGCCTGCCTTAAGAGAGAGTCTTCAGTGTCAGAGAAATGAATGGATATGCTTTCTGCTCCTAAAACAGCTTTTTTTTTAAAGTGCCAGCTAGACCTGACAAGACATTTGAATGATACGAGGATGCTTCTGAAAATCTTACTGTAGGATGTGCCAGCTTGTGACAAGGTGGCAAAAGTTTCCCTGGACAGAAAAAAGAAGGATCTTCCATTCCCTACTACTTTCACCCCAGATTTTAGCCACAGAAAGACTTTCTGGCTTTCCTGAGAGCTTCTAATTAGAGGATAAAGAGCCTGAAACCCAGTTTCAGTGAACATTTATCCACCTGGACAGAAGGTCACTTTACAATGAGATTTTCCCTTAGATTAGTGAGAGGGAGGAACTGAAGAGACAGAACAACACGTTCAGAAAGACTTTACAACTAGGCACCACAGGACTCTTGTAAAGGCTGACAGGCTCTTTATTATTCATGTAAATCCTTTGTACTTCTTATACACCAAAGATACTAAAATTGTCTTAATCAGCTAGTTGGCAAAGTATTTATAACACATTCCTAACGTAGACTTGGAATCCAGGAATATGCTAAATAAATTCTATGGCAGACCCCTTTGGCTTGGTGCTAAGGTTGTCTTCATACTGTATACAGATTATTTTGGTTGGCAAAAATGTTGACATAGACAACTTTTATTTTAAAAAAGCAAACATCACAAAAGCAAACAGGCAGTTTAGAGAAGAGCTGCCTGCTCCTGAAACCCTAGGAAATAAAAGCTAAATTCAAAGACACTTGGATGTAATCCTTCCATTGGGGACTGTGACATTCAGGGACAAGACCCAGGCTGTCTGGTGTAAGAGGTAATATCTTGAGTGAGCTAGCAGATACTGACCATGGATGAGATCTCAAAAGTTAATTCTCAGACAAAAAAAGGAGACAAGGAGAAACCTTCCCTATTCCTCCCATGCCTTACAATGCCTTTCATGCTGGGGTATCTCCTTGTTCTTAACTCTCATAGCATCCCAAATATGTAAGAAAATCTTTATTACTGACAACTCTCTTCATGCTCAGGGTGAGCAAGGTTGCTTGGTTCTCACAAGGTTCTGAGAGAGGGAATAGAAGAGCAATGCCTGACCCCATATGCTGATGTAAAAGTGACAAAGGGCCATCCCTGCACCTGCAGCTCTCAGCACCCAACAGGAGCAGTTACAAATTGGGAAGATTTTGGTTTGTCTGAAAAGGATGGAGAACTTGAGCCTGCAGCTCTATAGAAAATTTCTCTGATATTTAGGTTCAAAAACCAATCTTTGTTTAAAAAACACAGTTTTGTAGTACCTTTAAATGATTTTTTCATACCATGAAATTTCAAGAACCTGTTAAAAGGTTGAAGGTCTGGTTAATCTAGACAAATGACCCAGGCATTTAATCTAGATTAAATGGTTAATCTAGACCACATATTTTCCCAGGCATTTGAAGTTCAACCACATCATTGCAAGCTAAATACCGGTGTGGTATTAATGCAAAAGGGATTATAGAGAGATTCTTTTCTACAGAGAGGATTATTATTATCTATTTCTATAGAATCTGAGACAATTAGGAGCCCATCTGTTTATTAACAGTCATCACCACATGGGCAGATTGTAATTTCAGGAGTCTTCAAGACACTTTCAGGTGTCTTCAAGAACAAAACTAGTATTTCTGAAAACAAGTTCCTAGTTCCTCACACCATATGTTCAAAAGATGTTCAATGGAAAGGAATTTCCTATTCAGAAAAACAGTGGGTTTGGGAAAAACCCTGAGATACATCTCTCATGAGGACTGATTAGAATCCAACTTACAAACTCGTCAGTGTTATCTGAAGCCTCTCCCACACAGCACAACAGGCTCGGGGGATTTTGCCACCAGCCAGTGTGGGAAACAAAAGAGTCATTTTCCAACTATGCCATGCCTGAAGTGTTCAGCTCAGTAGAGGAAGTCCAGCTACCAGTCATGATTAGCATACTATAATGGCATTTCGCTTCTCCCGTGGGACATCAGGTGGCTCAGATGTGTAGCATAATTACATTTAACTTAAATGGGTCATTTTAACCTCTAAGAGACAAAGTTATTAATTTTCCATCTCTGAGGAAAATCAGTTGCATATAAAGCCTACTGAAGTCTACTCCAATTACCTTCCCCTGGGTGTTGCATTGGTCACTCCTGCTTGGAATGAGTCTGTACTGCCAGGGGAGAGCTCTTTGTCAGGAATGTTAGTGATGGTCTAATAAAGAGGAGTTTGATTTTAAAATAGGAGAAAAATGAACACTTAGTGCAATAAATAAAAAGCAAAAAAAGGCAAGTTTCTTGGGAAGTGGTGACAAGGGACAGGAAAATGAAAGGTATCCTGCTCATCACAAGGACTGTTCATCAAGGTCACCAGGATGAACCAAAATACCAATAAAGATCAAACATCTTCCATCACAAACTTGTTCAGTTTCTGGTTATGCCAAATTTTAGACTGTCCACATAGATCATCTGTATAAACAAAGAAGTTCCACAGTCTTGCTGAATCATAATGCCCAGAACATGCCTTCAGAACATATAAGATTTTATTTTATTTATTTATTTGCAAGAGTTTGTTAGAGTAGTTAATTCCTCAAAAAAAAAGTTTTACAGTTCTAATGGGCACCTATCTAAAGAGCTGTATGACAAAAAAAAAAAAAAAAAAACAATGCTAACAAGTGGTTTTCTATTGGAACATTTTGTAATCTTCTCCAGAAATCATTCCTCAGTTCTCTAATATGTTATCCTATTGATTTATTTTCAGTTTTCTCATATTTATATGCTGACTTTTCACACTGCAATAATATAAGTATTAAAGAGCGTGAACAATTTCCCCCTGTTCAGGCTATTTAACTTCAACAAATGAGAACTGGAAGTGATTATTTTTGACAAGTCTTCGCTCTGCAGGCTACCAATAGCTAGATAACTACCCTTGTGAAAGAAATGTTAACATACAATTTATATGCACGATATTTTTTCTGTCCAAATGAAGATTTCAGCAAGATCAAAGCACTTCAAGTTAGTATATAACAAATAATCTTGGAGTCAGTAAATTTAACAGCCTAGAATATGCACAACACATCCATGATGGGGACCATCCTTAATTATAATAGAAAAACTAATCATGTCCCTATGAAAAACAAAAGGCAATAATACTGTAGTCCAGAACTCCTACTCAAAGTTTAGAGGATTATGCACTACTTAAGACACTGAAAAGTGCCTTCTTTCAAGTTTGGCCCATTTTTGGATGCATTTCTGTATGCTAAGCTCTCTAATAGTGGAGTTTAGGCAGCCTTGTCCTATTAGTGGCTTCCACAAACATCCAGCACTTTAATTTTTGTTAAAAGCAGTACCACTACTTATCAGTCCCTCAGAGTTTTTGGAGGTTGCTCTTTCCCCAGTCTTTTTTTTCTAGTCAGTGCATGCATATGTGTGAGGAGACAAATACGTATACAAATGTAGGTAGGTGTATGTGTGTGTGTATATATATGTGTGTATATATATTTTATATATATATGCATATCTGAAATGAAGTCCAGAGGCAGCAGCTTTAAGGGATTGTTTGGACCTCTGTTAAACAAATTCCCAAACTTTCTGACCCTCTCACACCTGTTACTCTCAACATTTCCCTGGCCAATGTCAGACCAAAGCTTTTCCCCATCCAGATGCCCAGCTTCAGACATGAGTGAGCTCCCACAAATCTACAGGCCAATGGTGTTTCCTGGACATGATCTCTTCCCACAGGATATCTTGGGAAGAGGAGATGTGTCTCACATGGCAGGGAGGAAGAGTTCACACACAGGATATCAGTCTGTGGCAGCTGCTGTTACATTTCTCCCTCCTCACAAGGAGAGTGGCTGGAGGCTCTTGTGGGCTCTCCTATTTCTGTTTGTATCATTCATGATGCTTGTCTCCTTCTAGTGAATGCCAGGAAGGAACTCCAGGGAATCCAGAAGAAACCTGGACAGTAGACAGCTGACTGATTTTAATTGCTTGCAAACTCCATGTGAGTTATGAGCCACAGGTCATCTACCTCTACATTCAGGTCCCAAGTAAAGACGTTCAGGTTATCTTAAGTTCTGCAGTTTGTAGTTGTGCATTTATCCCATAATATATCACCTTGGTTCCTGGGCTGTACTTAACCAGGAACAGAAGAGGCAAAACCAGGGCTTGTGTGTATGTGGACATGTGAGGGTGCAAGTGTGGGCACACACGGAGCCTCAGGAGAAATTTCCTTAGAAAGGACAGCATTTCCAGTTATTTCTCCAAAAGACCACAGAGCTGTTTAATTTAGACAGTGCTGCAGGCCTTTCCAGGGCACAGTGATACAAGCATATCTCAACTTGCTGAAAACCAACTCATTTACAGAGTTTCAAGGCTGCAGTGGTGATTCTGCCCAAACACAAAGCCCAGTGTGTCTCCTCTACAATTCTAGTTTTCTTTCTTTCCCTTCAATGCACACTATTTTTCCTCATTAAGCAAACTTCTTGCAGAACACATTTCAGAGGCCTGCAAGCTGGAAGACTGCCAACTCTATTAGCAAAACCTTCAGTCCTTTGCCAAAGAGGCCTGAAATGGCCAGAGCTCAGCCCAAAGTGGCAGCACAACAGCCCCCTCTGATCCCAGCCATAAATCATGGCAAGTACAGGTAGGAGGAAAAGTGCTTGAACCAAATCTCTGGTCACATACAGAACCATAACTCAACATCACTGCATAGCCCCAGGCACAGAAAAAAACCAGGGGCCAACACAGCCCCTAAGGAAGCAGGAAAAATTCCTGTCACTGAGACTTCTGTGCAGAAGGACTGGGACTTTTCTGCACATCCAGTGCTACTGTTCATGCTTTCTCTTATCCCAAATAATCTGAAAAATAAGTGTTGAATATAGGTCAAACCCACAAACTGTGTGTGACATCTCTGTGAGATACAGGGCATATGTTCTCCACATGGAAAGTACAAGACTGTTGATTATTTCCTAAGGAAAAATTAGGTGCTTTCCACCCAATATGTTTTCAAGCTGACCAAGTGAGCATCTTGAAAATAGTCTCTCCCATGTTCTGCCACTGTACTTGTTATATTTACACACAATTTATTGAATTAACTTACACACTTTGGTCTGGTGAACAAGTTTTTAAAGATGTCATTTTTCTTTCTTTTACTTAAGAGTAGCACTGAGTTCTATTTCTGCACATGAGGGCTACATGCACTCAGTCTTACAGCAGCCAAAAAGATTTCAACAGTGGTTTTTAATTTTTAAAGGAGTTCTCAAATGATCACTCAGTGAACCTGTCATGGTAATGAGAGATGGCTTCCTGTTCAAACTGGCTGAAGGGATTACAACATAATGTCTTGCTGTTGACTTCTGCAGAAAACCCACAGGAATTGCTTGGGGAAGAACACAAATCCATGGCCATCTGCCCATTAGACAGATGTGCGAGGGAAAGCCAAGAACATGCCAATATTTAAATGCTACAGGGAGTTACCTGTGTCTTGGAGAGCCTCACCAGGGAGAAGTCTGAGCAGCAGATCTAAGGCTTTATTTCCCCCCAGCCACCCCTACTGCTCACAGAGATCTTGACTGCTAACATACTCCCAGCAAGCATAAAAAATGGAAGTGTTTCTGACTGCATTTCACAAAGTGAAACCTTTTGGTCCATCCCAGCCCATTTCCAAAAAGCCATGACTAGCTCCTGGGAAGGACAAGCAGGCATCCTGCACCCTTTTCACTCCAAGCCCTTGGGGTGCTCCAGTGCCCACAGGCACCTCTCTCAATTCTGACCACTGCTGGGAGGCAAAGCTTCCTGCTGAGTTCAGAGATCCTCAGCCAGGCTCTGCACTTCCTGGTTCTTCCCTAATGGCTCAGGGACCAGGTCTCTCCTGTGAATATTTAATGAGAGGTAATAGGGCAGTACCATGAGCCACAGCTCCCCTTCTGCTTTATTGTCCCCACATTCCTGCTCACTGTGGGGCTGAATACAAACTGTGAAGCAACTGGAAATTCAACAATACTTATAAAGCATCATTAATGCATGAGCACTCACTAGTTCAGAATGCAAAATGAAACCATGAATAATTCAGCGTGACTTTCTTTGCTGAAAAGTGTTAAATACTATTTTTAATTAACCATCAATATTAATATATATTTAGAAATCCTCTAAAATAGCTGATAATTCCATGACCAAGCAAGCAGTGTAGCTCAAAATGCAATTTCCATTATTTGCTGTAGACTACTCTATTGAGAAAAAAACAACCAGTGGCCACGAGTGTCCCAGTATGTGGGAGCTTGACAGAACATGAGCACAGGGATGCAGGATATTCCCCTGATGCTGCAGGTTGGGAAATGAAACCATGGCACTGCCCTCTATCCCTTCTGCCCAGGGGACACCAGTGCCAATGGCACCATGGGGACATTTCCTTGGAAAAGCACATAACAGAGTTTAGGTTGCACATGTACAGCCTTGATTTTCATCAGTTTTTAAATGATCTGTTAAAGGCAGAACTCACCAGTACTATTCTTACAGTAAAAAAGAGAAAACGTCAAAGACAAAGCAAGTAAATACAATCAAAGTGTAGGAAGAAAATACAAGTCACTACTGTGAGACTGAAACACTCAAGTGGAGCCAAACTTGATAAAATCAAATTTCCTCACCAAAAGCCATAGCCAGTCTTTCATGCCAGAACCTGAATCCATAGGAAGTTAATCCTTGTATTATTCAATGTGTAGGGCACTCTTCAGCAATAGTCATTGCTCTTCTATTATGCTGAAGAATATTTTTTGTTTTGGTGACAAAAATACTTGCTGAGCCTCTGCTTGGAAAAGTTTGTAAGTTGTACCTTTCAATTGTCCTGGAACTGAAAATCCATCAAAATGAGAAACAGTAAGTCATGAGTTTAGTAATAATAAACACATTGTTACTTTTTTAACCACTCTCTGCTTTAACTTTTTTGAAAAGCCTATCTATGCATTTTTTGTGCCCATCCAAGCTCAGTACAGGGCCAAGCACATTTAACACTGCTGACAGTCAAAGAAAACAACCCAAGACAAATCCTAAGGGAAACTCTTAGACCGGAATCCTCTGAAGATTTATAGGCCTTATTTACACAACTTCCCTATGCTAATATATCTCAATTAGAGGCCAGGCTCCAGAGGGAAAACCCTAGAGAATTTTTCATGCCCACATTACCTGATCACCACCTGGGAGCAGATCTCAAACAGCAACATCATCTCCCAGAGATCCCAACTGCTTCCCTATCACTCATGTCTCAGGTTTTTTCTGTTCTCCCAGTAGATGTAATGATATCACCATGAAAAAACACTGCTGCTGCCAGTCCTATGGATGCCCAGATCTCTGGAGAGCTCTGCAGAGCAGCTATTGCTGTTAGTAAATATCCTAGAAAATATACACTTCGGGTAGAAAATGCCTTCCCTACTCCAATCTATCTCTAAAGAAAAGAAATTTCTCTTTCTTGCTCATTTGCCATTGTTCTCTCTGCCACATAAACAAGTGCTACAGGGGAAAAACTGCAATAAAGTTCCTTCTATAGAGAAGCAGAACAAATTCTGTTCTTACTGCAAAGATTTAAAAAACAAAAAAAACCTGCACATTGAACAACAAATTAAAGTGGTAAACATAACATACTAATGTTTTTTCTGAGTTTTCTATTTATCCTCGAAATGCTCCAGTTGTTGCACACACTTTAAAGGACTATATTTTCTTTAAAAAATAAGGATCATCATAATTTAAGCCAAATTTGATTTTTCTGGGTAAGGAAGCAGCACTCAACTTTAGAACATGAGTGATTTTCATTTAACAGATAATTGAGTTTGTAAGTCAAGTTTTAAAGTAGCTAGGTCTTCAGAGCTGAGGATGTGAATGTCAGAATTTCAATTGCTTTTTTACATGTAAGCACCATTCTCTAACAGCAGCTCCACAGACACTTAACAACTCTCAGCTCAATGACTGTAGGGCAGGGCTATTTCTCCTAAGTTGCCTGGTGCAGCTCTTAATTCAGGAGCAAAGGAAAAAGACAGCAATAAAATATAAAATCCTAGACTGAGGGTCCATTTTTTGCTTTGGGACGCTGTTGCCACTGCAGCATCTTTAGTTCCTTGCACTCACAGCACTGCTTTGCTGCCTGGTTGCCCATCAGCCCTAAGTCTTGGGGACACGGTGTGACATTGGCCTTCACCACAGCCTTGGTTTGCTCAGCAGCCTGGGGATGAGATTCCGGGGAGGAGATCCTCCAGGACACAGCCAGGGCCAGCTGGCTGTGGGGTCTCCACTGCTCCTGAGAAACTAGCACAACACCAAAACAACAAGTGATTTCTCCCACGCTAGCATCAAATATTACCTTGCCAAAAGTCAACAAATTCTCCAGCCATAATTATTTAGTCTAAAGCAGTAGGTTTTCCACTCCATAGCAAGATCCTTTGTCTTGTAACTAAATATCTACAGCTCTCTTAAAACCAGCATCAAGGATTATTGTGCTCCAGGAAGAATTCTCTCCAAACCTTAAATAGATTGTAAATTAAACTGCACGTTTTTATGGAGGAGGAGGAGGCTGGCATAGGGAAAGGGGGAAGTGTATTACAAGGGGAACAACGGATTTTCAAATTCATCTAGTTTGATACACTTTATTATTAGAGACAGATAAAATTTAAACTATTTTGGTGGGCTAATTGTATTCTGGTTTGAAGGGATGATCACATATCAAAAATTTAAGTCAGGTTCCTGTACTAGAATGAACGAACAACATTCACAAAAACTACAAATGGAATCACAGGGTGATTATAGGAACATTCATTTCAAGCACAGACATTTATCACCGAGTTAGTTGCTTTTCTTCCTTAGTAGTGAGAAAATAGCTGCTATCCCATATACCATATAAAGTCCTCTGAAGTTTCTAAGACCTTGCTGCTGTAATAGTCAAGCATTTCAAAGCTTTCAGTGCCTTTGTCTTCCTAGAAAATCTAAAAGCTTTGGAAAACCTCATTGTCTCAAACAGAAAAAAATGGAACTCCTTATCTATGGGGAAATAAAAAAGAATTTTGAAGCATCCCATTTCAAATCAGTGCTGAGACAAAAGATACCTCCTCCCCCATTCTTTCTTGTTTTTGCAAGAAGAGGATTCCAAATTCCAAAAATTTCGGTTTCATGAGGATCAGTACAAACTTTCTCAATCACTGGGCATCTGAGAACATCCACAGAAGGTTTTCTCAGTAGGCAGTAACAGAGATACACATTCAATTCAAAAGATGGCTGCTGGATCCTCTTTCCTTTACAAAAATCATTCCCACTTCAAGCTAACCACCACCCTGCTGTGGTTTTGGGTGAGAAAGAGGAGAAGGCTCAGCCTAAGTCTCCTTAGGTTTGGACTACCTTATTTTGAGGCTCCAGGAATGAGCCTCACAATCCAAGTGCTGAATTTAACATTAACATTTCTTACAATCTTCGAAAACTTTCTAGAGCCAGCACACTAGCCGTGATTCAGAACTGCACCAAGCAACAGACAGCATGAAGGAAAGATGAGTCTGAAGGCCCAGCCCTTTCTTCTGGGGTTTGACCCTGAACTCGAGTCTGTTATTATAAAATTCAATTTCAGCACCTGAAAGTCACTCCTGGCCTTCTGCACTGCAGTAAGACCACCAGTAAGTAAATCCCAGATTTTCTCTGGCAAGGATAGAAGAGGTGGACATCCAAGTGCACTTTACACAGTGATTTTAATGCAAAACTCACAGCTGTTTCCTGGGAATCAGGACTTGGATTTTCACTGAGGAATCCATGTGAGCATCCAGCAGCAAGCCATGAAAGCAGACTTATTCTTGCTCACCCCTTTCCTGGGCCTGGAGCTCCCACTGCAGTTTTCTCACACACAGAGCAGGGCAGCACACTTTCCTCTGATGGCCAGGGGAACAGCAAAAACAGAAAAATGGTGCAGAAACTCACAGCTCTAATTTGATCTGACATGAAACCCTGCTGGCCAGTAGCACTATGCACTGCAGTAGAGTCCCCAAGACTCTCTTTCTTTTTTCACTGTCACTTTGGTTTCCCTCAGGACATGATACCACTTCAATTTTATTTCCAGACTTAGAGGATTTTTTGTTAATTCACTTTTAAACACTGCACTGAATTTACATCAGAACATGTTACAGCTTCACTTAATGTGCTTTCCTGTTTCATAACTGTATGTTTTCAGCCTTTTTTTTTTCTTCCTAAAGGACCCCATGGTGGCAAATCCAATCAAGTTCCAGTGCTGCAATCAAGCTCTATTAATGCTGTGATTCCAGTGTGTGTTCCCATGTGCAAAGCCATTACTGCATCATCTCCCAAACACTGAATTGCAAGGTTTTCTTCTAATCACCAGGAGTGATCTGGTTTGTCCCTTTCATAATATCATATGCATGGGAGAACACTGGGTTGCTCCTGCTCCTCCATTAAACACCACAGGAGTCTGGGTAATTGACTTGTTCAGTGTTTGAAAAGCACAAAACTCACCTTAATTTTCTAAGATTTTCTGTAGGAGCCTCATGACATATCCCCAGGGCTGGTAGCAGAGGGACAGCTATGAATGTCACACCAGCTCCCCTTAATATAAGAAATCCTAATATGATCCATATATTGATGGTTTCAGAGTAGCCTTTAATGCAAGGCTATTGTCACACACTCTCAGCTTCAAAGGCAGAGAGGTACAAGAGTTCACAGCTTTTCCCATTGTTGTATTTTTGCCCCTTTCCCACACTTCAATGTAATTAAACCCCTTGTTTTTGAGGGAGTGCTCAGATCCAGCACAGCCCCAACAATCTGTCCACACCCAGGTGAGGGCTGCAGGAAAATCCATCATCCCAAAGACTCAATTTTGTGCAACTACAGTAACGAGGCCCAGAAACAACCCTGGCTCCTTGTCCTCTGAGCATGCAGGGAGGTGAGAATGACAGGCAGTAGCTCCCAGCACCCTTCCACATTTGGCCACGATGATAAAATACTCATGAGTTGGTAACAAGCCCAGCAGCCTCCTCCAGGTTGGAGCTATCAATCATCTCCAGCACAAGTGTCACACAATGTTTACAGGGAAAGCCAAGAGCCCTAAACCATCCCAGCCAGCTTTACTAATTATTTTCTCTTTTGCTTTTACATAAATGAAGTTACCTGAGCAATAGCTCAGCCTGAACATTTTCTAGATGTGCCTTCTAATTGGACTGGCTCAAAACAAGCACCCAAATATTCTGCAAAATAAGGATATTCAAACTTTTCACATGGCTATTTTCTATTTTCTTTGCTCCACAAATCTAACTTATCCATATGTGTTATTTCCCCCCTTCAGAGTTGAGTCTAAATGGAAGAAGAGTTCAAAAATGGCACCACTGCTGTGAGAGCGTGAGCAGACTATAGCCAGCAGCACTGTTTAAAAATATGTCTGTGGAGTGCCTAGAAACTCCAATGAGGAGCAAGCCCTTACTATGCCAAGTTGTACAGAAACACAGAAGAGGCCTTGCTGCTGCCTCACAGACTTATAGGCTAGTACTTTATTCTTTTTATTCCAACATCTTTACTCACTGCCATCCTGCTGCTGGCTGGGATGATAGTTTTAACCTCTCCTACAGCAGAGAGTAGAAATTAGTAGGAAAAAAATTTGTTTTTATAGTTACTGCTTGTAAATGTAGGTATTAGTAACTGTACCAGTTACAGTGACAACTAGTTGCTGATAGAAACCAGACCTTCTGCCTTTTTTTAAGCTAGAAGCAGTTGTAACGATGTAAGAAAAGAAAGACCAAACAGAGCTATTATCTTACTTCTAGGTGGAAGTCATTGGAAGCTATTACATCAGAAGTTTATAATCAAGGTATCAGTGGTTCATGGTCCCATTTCCCAATAGTTTGTCAAATGACTAAGAATGTACTTCATCATTAAACTTACAGCACAAAGCTATATCCTGCAGCAAAATTAAATCTGGCTTAAATCATTTTATTTCTCCATAACTTCCACTTTTGCAGGCTGAAACGCTCTCTTAGTGCCTCTCTTTGTAATCAGTGCCGTCAGCTGAAGCTTTCAGATGTCACACAGCATTTAGCCCATGATGAGGATTATTTCCTTCAAGTATTTTAAGCAGAAGTAAAACCAGCCATGAGGCAAATGGCATGAATAAAGGGTACAGTGTGCAATCTGCACTGCCTGGAACAGGCACATG
The DNA here is from genome assembly GCA_910950805.1 of Acrocephalus scirpaceus scirpaceus. Taxonomy (NCBI): domain Eukaryota; kingdom Metazoa; phylum Chordata; class Aves; order Passeriformes; family Sylviidae; genus Acrocephalus; species Acrocephalus scirpaceus. Next base: position 32,101,170 of record OU383781.1, read on the forward strand.
CCAGCTAAGCTGTTGGTGCTGTCAGGAAGCAAGTCTCTGACTGTTGGATCAGGATGTGCTCATCCTCCATGGGGCTGCCCAGGTGATCAGCCCTGCTGGGTGCTCACATGAGTTTCTCAGGGCAAAAGGAGCAGGCAGAGAGATGAAGAAATGCCATTTTGGGCAGCAACCGTGAGAGATGGCCTGACTGAGACATGGCTCTTACCTAAGCACATTTATCCTGTTTTACAAAGCACCTTCTCCTAACAACCCATCCACACCCACAGCTGGGTCATGTTTGAGTTCTGTGGCTGCATTGTTCCTGCTTGAGATTAAATGTGCTCTGCACCCATCTCAGGGGGTAACAGGCCCCTCCCTGTTGCAGGATGCTTGTTTGAGTAGGGAAGGTCATGCCCATAGGGACAGTGTGAGGAGGTAACATCCTCCCTAAAAAGGCACCATGCTCCACTGGATGCAGGAGCTTCTTCTGCAGAGCTCTCCATTGCTCTGGAACGCCTCCTGCAGCAATGTGCAAATTCTAAATGCTACAGACTCGACATTTTTATCTCTTTCTTTAAAAGTCATATTGGAAATGACTGCTGCACACTCAAATTATTGGTTGGAACCCTTGCTAAATGTTTGCATGACATTAACCTACAGACTCATGTTTTGGCCGTAAACATGAACATCAGCATTGCGGTTCCAGGCAATATTGCATAAATCCTGCTGCTTTCTGGGAAATTCAGGAATGCACATTTGATTTCACTGCTGAGCTTGCTTCTGCTGCACAACATGTACATTTTCACTTAAACTTCTCTGATACATGGAATGATTTTGGTGCATGGATAATGGAGGTGAGGAAAACTCAGTCTTCATATGACAAAAACAGCCCAAGGTGTAGCAATTCTAGCCCTACCAGATGTGACAGACCAGGGAGAATTAAAGAAAATATTTTTGCTTTAAAAAAAAATTGATTCTCCTTCTGGAGCACTTCAGAGCCAGGATAGCACTAGGAACAAATATCTGCTCCCATTTTGATTTTGGATCAGGATGCTCTCTGCAGGAGTTCAAAACAACCATATGGAGTTGATCCAAAGTCTGTTTGGAAATCAGTGGGAGCCTTTAGACCATTTCTGGTGCGTGTTGGAACAGCTCACTGGCTCCCAAAGAACAATTGTAGGGAAGAAGAACATCCAAACCTTAATTCACAGTTTTAGTGATTCATAAACAAGTTTTACTGTGCAAAAACGTTTCTAGGGGCTTTTACTTTTTTATCTGGGTTTTCCCATATCTTGACATACTTAAATTTCTGCTGGAAAACAGAGCAGCAATGACTGAATCAACAGCTGCACTTTGGTGATAAGGGATCAATTAACAAGTTGTGCAGGTTGTTACTGTTCAGTGTCTGCTAACTAAACTAACTTCTGCAGCTGGGAAAGCCTAGCTCCAACTAACCATAGCAGTACTTCATGCCATGCTTTTCTGGAGTTTACTATCACCTCTTTAATTCTGATGCAGCATTTGAAAAAGAGAGAAGGAAGAGTTTGTGTTTCAGTATGGTCCAATGAATAGCAACTGTTCCAACTTACATAAAGACATTGCTGCCTTTCTCTTGAGCAACAGCAGAAAACTGGATCTTCTCAGATCTGCTTTGAAGGTGAGGTGAAATAATTTAAAAAAAAAAAAAAAAAAAGAATACATCTTCCGTCTGAATATAGTTGGTTTCAAAGTCTTTTGGTCTTTTGTACCAAAATGTTATTACACAGTTGCACTAGTCTGACAGGCTAAGAGCTGTCAACATTAGGTAAGATCCCCTCTGGCTCATATCCCATCTTTTAAGACAAAAGAGAGACTCCTTGGCTCAAGAAACAACACTGGTGAGAGATTCTACTGCTGCTGTATCCCTTCTTAAGCTGTAGTTAATCTGTGATGGGGATTATCTGAAAGACTCTATCTGCTTTTCTCAAGAATTACAACTGTCTTCTTTTTCTAGATGGATTTCTCACCTTTGTGCTTTCAGAGAAATGAGTATAAACAGAGGAAGGCTGGAGTAACGAGACCGGGGATACCAAAACTCATCCTGTTACAAAAATATCACTGCTGAGGTCACACTGCAGCAAATGAGGTTCCCATAACAAGAGCAACAGCCAGATGTGAAGCACAGCAAAGCACAGATATGATACAAATGTAAGTGGAAAGCTCTGATAATGACCTCTGCCACAACTTTTTATTCCCCATAGCAGAGACTAACTTTATCTTGGCCTGGGATGCTGGAAAGGGTAATATTGTTCTTCTAATGACAGCTCTTCCACAGATTTAAAAGTTTCTCAAATTAAACCTCTGTATTTTATATGATACAAATAGATTTTTATATCAAAGGGGAGAGGAATGTTACAACTTTATAGTGAGTCATTTCTAGCAGACAAAGCTATGAACAGGGAAGAAAACCCACTTTAAATCTCTTGAGAGAAGCGAGCACTTCTTTAGTGGCGGCATCAAATGGCAATCCTTACATAAGATGAAATTTAACTGCCAGCACCCAATAGCTTTTAGGTACCTAATTTTTAACCTCCATGCTCCATGAGAATTACTGTGAATTACTAGTGGGAACCTGAGAGAAGGCCCTCAGGGCACAGCAGATGCCTCCTGGTAAAGCTCTGATGAAGGCCATCAGCAAAGGACACCTTTTCCATGGGACTGGTCCCCATGTCCAACCCACCCCAGGGGTGCTGCTGGGTGCCCCATGCTGGGGTGCTGGCACAAAAGGGGAATTGCTGCTTCTTTAGGTGTGGGGTTCAGCAGAGTCTCATGGCAACTCCAAACCACCTCAACCACTGGACATAGGGCTATGAAAAAATAAAACTTGTTTGTAACATTGTAAATGCAAAAGTAACTACAGTACAGTTCATTTTAAAACAAATGAAGTAAACCCCAGGTCTGAGTCTATCTGGATGACTCCTTTCTGAAGGAGAAGCAGTTCAGGCACGTATACTCAAAAAAACTGCCAGCTGGGTACCTGCTGGGCAACACAGAAGTTACAGAATAGCAGGTAATTTCCATCAACCAAAAAAAAAAAAAATTTGATACTAATACATGGTTTGCTAAAAGGAGATCTAAATCCTCCTGTTCATCATGGACCAGTTGTAGGTCTGGTTTCAAATTGCTGCCAGATGAAAACCTATTTGTTCAGCTGGTGGGAAAATACAGTTGTTATCTTGCAGAAACACTTGGCCTATGGAACCCCACAAAGCTTATTCTGTAGGATCATTAAATATTAACCAGGAAGAGGCTCAAAATCATGATCCAACCTGGGTGTGCCAACTCTGCTTCGTATTTGGGAGGTAACACCAATTCATCCAGTGGCAGCTCTGGGGTCTACAAGCACCAGAGGGACAGAAGAACATGTGTGAAAAGGGCAGGGAACTTGTCTTAATGGTTCAGAGAAAGGATTATCATACAAATGTTTGCTCTGGGGAAATCAATGAATATGTATGTAAAATACAGTATACAAGCAGGAGCTTTTCTGTACTCAGGATGCACGATTGTGGAGGAGTTATCCCTTTGCTCATCCAGCACTGTAGCAAAGAATGTATGCTTTATAATGCTGCAGTGGTTTGAAGGAGTTTTTGACTGATTTTGGCAACAAAATGAGAGGTCACAGCAAACAGTCACTTTGACATGATAAACTCCATGGGAGGGAAGAGGATGAAGAAAAGACTACAGACCTGAAAGGGGTTGGGAGGTACGATGGAGACAGTGTTCATCAATCTACACTCAGATACACGACAAAAATAGGAGAACAGTAGTTCCTGGCTTGCTTTGGTGACCAGCTGGGAGATGGTATTATCAGCCCAGCCTCACGAGTGTCACAAAGTATCAGGTGAAATCTCTTTTTCCAACATTTACAGGAAAACAGTTGTTCTGACATGGAGCTCTCATTCTTCTTTGAAAATCTCTTTTTCTCTATCTTGTTGAAATGGAGCTATTTCAGCATCAGAGTGGCAAAATGAAGAATTCTGTTTTGAAAATCTGTTTTCTCATTCTTGTTGAAATGGAGCTATTTCAGCATCAGAGTGGCAAAATGAAGAATTCCAGTGGCAGTGTGGCTCTCAGCTTTTCCACTGGACTCCAGCTCCTCTCTGGGACAGGCCTTAAGCACCCAGGCATGGTTGAACCAAAGGCAGGTAAAGATATTTTGCCATACCTTCTTAGTGTAGGAAGTAATAATATTGTTGTATTTATGTTACAGATTTCATCCTGTAAACCTTCAACACTACAAGAAATCCCAGCTGCACAGAATGATCTCTACCACTCAAGGGTATTTTTAGGTGAAATGCAGTTACATTTTCATATACAAATGGGTAACTCCCAATTGAAAAGGGCAGTGCTGCAGCTCCAAGTAGAATATTTTGCTCTAAATAGGAGCTTTGCCAATATAGGAAGTAGCCCCAGTGAGACTTCTTATCACAGGATTTCCCTGTTGTCAGCATCTGTCCAAACTACTGCCAAAACCCTCTTTGAATTGAGCAGTTCATAAATGTTTGCCAGTATTCAACAAAACAAGATTAATTGAGCAGGGGTTTTTGCATATTTAATTAGGACTTCAATGATGCCCTGGTGATTTGTGCCTGAAAATAACTGTTGGCTTTGGCCACATGTGCTGACCATCTGACCTTCACCCTGATGGAGCTTCTCCTCTTCCTTTCTCACCAACCACTTCTCAGCCCTCAGTACCTGCACTGCAGTGCTGCCACTCCAGTCCATGGCATTTAATGCAATTATTCTGTTTGTGAGCAGGCACTGGCAGCAGCTCCTGATGCCCCGTAGCACCATGTTTCCTCTCAGACAGCTTTCCCAGTGAGCACAGCCCCACACTTGCACCTCTGGGTGCACCACACTTGCCTTTGCACCTTCTTTGTGCCTGCAGTGCCTTCCACCAGGCTGGCTGACAGCACCTTGACATTTAGAATGTGATGCAATTCTGCCAGCAAAAAATATAATAAACCTCGCTGTGAATTTAAAGCGGTCGCTTCTGTCAACCACAAACTAAATCAAAATGGAATGCAGTATTTCCCTACATAATGATATCCATATGCTAATGGCAAGAGATTATGTCCTGTATAAGATTTATCAAAGTAAAATCAATGCATTTCATAAGCATCTCAGTGCTGCCTACACAAAGTGGTGTGCTCTGCCAAATATGCACTGTATCAAACAAAAGCTCTCAAATACTGAATGTACTTGAGGCACTTACCAAAAATAACACATTTTTTGAACCTTGCTGATTCAAACCAACTTAGCATTTCACCTTGTAGTTTAAATAAAACCATGTATGTTCTCTGATAACATTTTAATTATCTTCATAATGGATAAAAAACATAGTTAGGGTCAATTTACAAGGGCAATAAAAGTCGGTAAAAACCACATTTTAAGTGTTGTAATGATAGCAAAATTTTCCAAGCACACTGGCATAGATACAACACTGATCAAAAATCTAGTAAAAGGCACACAGAGATAAGCAGTTCTAGGGTTGCTTCTGATAAATAAATGCCACATCATATGTTCATTCAGGGCTCAAATAGATTCTGAATATCATGAATATACAGACTTTTTAACCTGCTACAGATTTACTAGGATAGAATATAGGTAAGCAACTGAAGTGCAGCCCTTCTCCAGTGACAACAGATTGTTCCTCTCCCTCCCTCCTCTTCATCACAACACAGCTACACCATAAGTTAACTGAAAATAAGGCAGAATGGTATCAATGCACTTTTACTTTGTGGTTATGATTTTTAGACTCATAATTTACTTTTCAGTAAATGCACTCAACATGATCTGTCTCTGCTCTTAAGTTCAAAACTAATTTAAACTCTTAACAAGTTACAGATCCTTATGAAGTCAGACTCGGCCTAAGGCTCCATTTCAGGTAAAGGCACTTGAACTTAGGTGTTCACACGCACTCTGTGTCTTTAGGGTCTCGCTGTAACCCCTAGTCAGTGCAGAGACCTTCTAAATATGACAAATCTGTCAGTGGTCTCTCTGCTGTAGCCAGCAACATTTTAGATGCCCCTGGGCCTCCAGCTGAAGGTACAAAAAGACACAGATCCTCCCTGAATGCCCCACACCTGCCAGGTGTGTGCAGACATTGTGGACCCTGCAGGGCATCCCAGGCAGCAGCAGACAGCTGTGCTGACACAACCAAATCCCTCCTTTGGCGCCTGTTTTAAGATGAGCCCATCTGCTTTACGGATCTGCTCTCTCCAGTGGGAGCTGAGACACTTGACTCCCAAGCAGACACTTACTGTGACATCTGTGGTGTTCCCTGGACTGAGTCCCTTGAGTCAGCATGGAGAGAGGTCCTGGTGCATCCCTGAGAAGCAGAACAGCATCAGCAAAACCCAGAACTTCTTTGTTCAGACTCCTAGACGAACTGCCTGAAAGCCAGAATAACGCTTTTTCTTGAAGTTCGGAATGTGTTTTTTGCAGGCTCATTTTCTGAACAGGTTGAAACAGATGACAATATCCCCCCTGGCTACTGGCCTCAGAAACGAGATCACCCTCAGAGACATGGCACTGCCATTTTCAGAACAAGTTTTGATTAAAGGGTGAGAGCGTGAGCCACAGAACAAAACAGGTTTTCTAGCACACAGCCATAGGCAACTACAACTATTTGAGACTTCATTTACAGCAGAATGGAGAGGGCAACTTTTGTAAGCTGTTAGTATATCCAGTAGTGATAATTAAAGCTGATTAATGCTTCCCACTTAGCAGCAAAAAAAAAGGTAGTTTTGCAAGGCTGCCACATCCAGGAGGCACAAACATCTCACACAACAGCTGGGGCCCAGCACGGCAAAACTCTTTGCAACACCTCAAGCAAATGGTAGAGTATCTCCTGAAAAAGTGTTTTGTACATTGCAAGCTGGGTAATGAGACAATCACATACTTGAAAATTAATTTTTAATAGGTGTAGCTTATTAGCAAAATGCCACACAGCCAAATTCTGCTTTCGAAATACAGATCAGCTTCTGCTATTCTCTTTACCTGCAATTTCTCCCTCTTCCTTACATAGAAAATAAAGCATAATAGGCCCCTTTCTTTCTTGTGTATTCACCCTAGAATGCAGCGCAGTGCACCTGTTTCTAGTCTTGCATTTTATTTTCTGGTGTTAGGAAATTCAGTGTTTCATATTCATTACTTACAGAATTATACTTGAGCAGGCCAAAAAAATGTGATTTCCTTCTTATATTAGTCCATTTGGGAAGGATATCCTGCACCTGAACATGTGCATGTGTGAACCCAAGGGATTCTGGTGCCTCAAACACAATTGACAGTTACTTCTGCATTTCTGCTGTGATTAAAGAGGCAGAACTCAGAGTCCCCTTGGATACATACCTTGAGAAAACCAGGTGAACTATTTCTGCCCAAAATTCTCTGGGATAGCACAGCAGGCTAGAAAATCATAGCTAAACACCTCTCTGCACCTGAGCTAATTCTTTACTGAAGTATGGCTTAGAGTTCTCTTCTTGAGACACTCAGAGAAGTATTCCACAGAATTAAGGCTCCATTTCCTATGCAATATGCTAAAGAATAACAGTTCCCAGATGGCTTTCCAAACAGAAAAAAGTCACAACATTTTTTCCTTGGATTTATAGCACTTACAGTATTTGTTTTGTGAAGGAATACTGTAAATAGCATTTATAGTACTACACTGAACAAAATGACCAGAGACCACCTGCCCTGGAGTTTTCTTTGCAGGCTTCCCATATTTCCCTATTCTGGTACAGTCTATATGTAGGATTGAAATAATTCCATAGAGATACAACAGGTAAGTAAATCTCCTCTATCCCTGTGCATTCTCTATAGGGAACAGTTGCTGCTATTTTAGGTGCCACAGTAGATCCATAAAACTCCTGCAGTAGCCCGGACATTGTCATTATAAAGGTCAACTCTGGAAAGCAGATCTGGCAAAGCTTTGCCTTTCACCCCAAGTGGGGACACTCAGATTTGACTCTCACAGTCAGCACACACTTTAGACCTCTGCTGATAAACCCATAAGACTGTTTCCAAGAGGCATTTCTACACCATCACAGTGTGATCTCCTCAGTTCTTAGTTCTTAGAGGATGCTTGGGGAATGGCTACCCAGGCTGTCTGCCCACAAGAACACCCCATGGATGTTGATGGGAAATAAAGATTTGAGTCTGTCTAGTTATTGCAATATCATGTTTGGTTCTTGAGGCTCAGAGGCTCTTCTGGATCAGTATGTTTGCCTGTGCTAAAAGGAAGATACCTATACACTTAAATTCCTGCCCATGCAGACATGGCTGTGTCAACTACAGGAAAAACATAGTTAAAAAGACAGAATAAAAAAAAGTCTTAAGAAAACCCAAGCAGTAAACTACTGTAAACGGAGACAGTGAATCCCTTGCTGAGACGCACAAATAATAGACAGGCGTGTGTCCCTGCTCAGTACCTGCTCACGAAGCCCAAAAGACTTGTGCTGTGTCCTGCCCCTCACACAGGTATTTCTGCTGCAATTCTATCTCAGAGGCACTGTCCCTTTCCTCTACTTCCCTACCACTCTGTGTGTTTTAGTCAGTCATAGGGCTCCTGGAGTAATAAGCCTGGTGCATTCTCTGCCCTCTTTCTACTGCACTTCGCTATGGAAATCCCAGTATTTGTGTTTTCTCATGTATTTAGCAATATATCTTAGCTGCTTTAATTGAAACTATCAAGCATCACAACTCAAGCATGGAAATTCTGGGATGGTTATTTTGAAGTGAGCAGTTACTAAGCCTTCTATCTCAGATGCTATTTGGGGACCTTATCTTTAAAAATGTGTGTTTTGGCAAAACCCATCAGAGCACAGCACAAAAGCAAGAGCTTTATGGGTAATCTTATTCAAAGAATATTACCTATAGATTATACCCATATATCCAATGCCATCCCACTGAGACTGCACAGACTAATGGTGCTGCTGGAGAGCAGAGAAGGTGCAGATTTCCAACTGCTTCAGTGAGCAGGCTCAATGTTTAAATAAGTGATTGAACAACCACCTTTTCATCCTTCTGAATGAATTTTTCATCCATCTGAATAAACCTCAAGCTTTATTCAGAATTATTGTATGCATTTAATTACACAGGTATAGATGCTGAAGAGCTGGCAGCCAGAGAACATGAGCAATTTAGTGGAAAGGCACGGTGCCAATTTGACAGCTTCGTTAATTTTAAATATATTTCAGGAATTAGTGGTTAGTCCCACAAGACCAGGAGTCAGACAGAAATACTGTGATGCTGAAGACAATATTAGGGGCAGTTTCGTCAGAATTATTCTTTAAAAACATGGCTAAAGAAAACAGCAGGCCACAGAGTACTTCAAGAACTGAGAAAGGTTGGGAAATTCCCTATTGGTAGCAATCAGACCATGCAGCCATTTGCTGTGAACAGCGGTTAATCTGCCAACCTAAAAACATCCACAGGCTACAAATAACACAACCAGCCACAAGTTTCATTAAGAGCAAGTAGCAATAGTGCCTGGTATTGACTAATTTTGTGTCACTTGTGAGAAACAATGCTCACTTTTAAAAATTTCAAAGGTTTACTAAACCTTTACAAAATACACAAGGGACTGGATAAGGAAAAAGAGCAGCACTGGGAGCACGGAACTAAACCGCCATGTGCTCACCCACAAAATGGCTGCTCCGCCTTTTATGCCCTGGTGTTGCACCAGGGAACCCTGGCCCCATCACATTACTCATCTAAAAAACACTCTGTTTACTTTTGTGTGTGTGATTTCTATGTCGTTTCCCTTTGGACAGCCACATGCTGCAAGAGATAAGATGTATTCCCACCCTCTGCTGGGACCACAGTCCTGTGCTTTGATATGAGAGAGCTTAAATATCTTTTCTGTGTTGTCTTCTCCTTAATAAAAAGTAAAAAGTTAGCACTCCAGCCTTCCAGAGCAGCAGGGAAGTGCTGAGCAGAGCTTGGAGCGCTTTCAGGGCATGCTTAGCAAGCAGATCCTGGGGATGAGAGCTGAGGCATGCTTGTTGGAGGGAGCAGGCCAAAGAAGGGAAAAGATAATTTTAGACCTGTCTAGTGACAGAGAAAGGATAATTACTCTTCCAGAGGCCTTGTTGCCTCAGCTGTCAGTGGAACATTGAAGGATTAGCTCTCCTCTGCTACCTTCTCAGTACAAGCCATCAAGCCACAAACAGGAGTTTGGTTTGGGGGGACAAATGCAGTTCCTCAGCCCAACCAGCAATAAAACAAAGCATGCAAACAAACAAAATGGTAAATGCTGTGTCCAGGATTCAAGCAAGATCTGTTCTGGTTTACCTAACTAACCTAACAGAGTACTAGGGCTATGCTAAGTTACCAGACTTAAAGAATTACAAGTATGCATGCTAAGAATATCAAGGATACCTAAAAGGTATGTAAAAGGTATATAAATGAAAAAGCAAAAGGTCATCTTGAGAGGTATTAAGCAGTTAGCATCCAGAGGAGGAGGGGGGGAGGGGAGCATGAAGCTGTATGAGGAGTGGCTGAGTACACTTGGTCTGTTCAGCCTGGAGAAGAGGAAACTGAGGGGAGACTCATTGCAATCTACAACTCCCTTGTGAGGGGAAGAGGAGGGACAGACACCTGTCTTTCAAACCAAGACAATCATGCAGACTGAAAACAAAAACAGGATCAGCCACAGAGCTCAAAACAAAGCTGTTCTCTAACTTCATGACTGTAAAGTGATATAAAGCAATATACTCACTAACAAATAATTTACTGACTTGCCAGGCTCTAATAAAACAGCACCAAACAGAGATGGCATTTTCATTACCAATTCTAACTTTTGATTTCCTGCCCTTCAATACCTCAGCCTTCTGTTGCCTGCGGGCTTCTCTGCACAGCCTCATGTCCTATAGATTAGACCCATGTGAACCTTTTGCAGGGAAAAGTAGTCTCCCACAAACATGGGGTTTATCATCACAAAACTATTTCAAAATCTGTGTTAAACTTGGCTCAATACTTTGGCTGAATGGAAGCAGCAGGTGCTTTAACCTTCCATATAGTGGTGAGCACACTAACAGAGGTTGTGGAAGACTTGTCTTTTCCTGCCCAAAACAGCAGAAGAGCTTCTAGTGAAAGGGCATCCACACCTTCTCTGGTCAACCATTCCCAACACCCCTTAGCTGGGCACAGAGTCTAAAAATGTACTTCATAAATGTTAGGTCTTTTTTACTGAACCTTATCTCTGTTCAAATAACGTTAAAATAATAATAAAAGAACTCCTTGTTCAACAAATTACGTTGGAAGAGGAAGGAAAAACAGCTCCCACTGATGAATGAGGGAAGGTAAATATGCTGTGACTGCCTCCAAATTTTATGGCGTCCCCATAAACATGATGCACAACAGTAATAAAGTCAGACATATGATATGAAAAGGACATGTACAACAATACAAAGTGGTCAGTCATGTACCTGGCCTGACAACTTTATTATTGCAATGGGTCATTATTACAATGGGACATTTTAGCACATCAAAGATATTTCAAGGTAAAAAGATGATTACAGGACCAGGTACATTATGAATGTAATAATTACATTCCACAGTTGCATTTCACCAAAAGGAAGAGACAATAATATGCCATAAGCTGTGGTGACACATAAACCTGTCTTCTGAATCACAATAAACCTTTTGACACAATATTACAGGAGGGCTTTTGCTTCTCCTAATTCCCCGTCAAAAACTTGATTCTACCTAGTGAATGTACCAATGCAGAAAATGCCACCTTTATTTGCCTGGAATGAGAAGTGGGTTTTTGCAATCTTTTTTTTACTGATAACCATTTGCATGTCTACATACCTTAGGCAACTAACTGTCCACTTGGAAAACATGCCTGTGACAAAATCATAGTGGTTGGTTAAAAAGAATGGATGGCTGTTTATAATGGTATGAATGTAAAAATGTATTGAGACTGTATGAGATGAAATTTATTATGTACCTCTTTAAATAGTCCTTTTTTGACCGTATTCCAGAGAGCCTTTTTTGAGTGTACTTAGCTTTCATGTGCATCAAAGTTTAACTTTTTCCATAAGCATCCTAGAGGCTACCCTTGCATGGGGCAGATGGGAATGGGAAAAGCTTGTTACTAGGAGGCGCAGCATGACAACACCTGACCTCAATCAAGCTGCAAGAAAGCAGTCTCCACCAATGGAAGAGTTGATTGGCAGCCTTTGGGAGGGGCCAGGGTTACCTGATGCAACGCCAGGGCCATAAAAGGTGGAGCAGCCAGTTTGTAGATGAGCACATGGGAGTTTAGTTCCATGCCCCCAGTGCTGCTTTTTTTTCCTTTTTAAGTCCTTTGCTGAATTTTGTAAGGTTTTAATAAACCTTTGAAATTTTAAAAGTGACCATAGTTTCTCACGGGCTGCAAGGCCATTCAAACAGCAATGCTCCCAATTTTTAAGGTCTGTGAAAGATGTTTCTGACTGTATAAACTATAAACGCAACACATGGAGCTAACAAGAGAGAATACATTACATCCAGGTAAACTCAGTGTCCACAAAAAAAAAAAAAAAAAAAACAAACTGGTAGCAAATCCTGTTTTCCCTAAGTAAAGCAAACAGCTGGATGTAAACTGTAATATCATTAGTCTCTGCAATGAATATTTCAAAATCAGGCTCCATATACTACATGCAGCTGAAGCCAGAACTGTTCTATCAGTGTATATATCTCAGTTTAGAGACAAATTTAGGAGAAAACACTCAGAAATGAGTAGTCTCCTCTAAAATGGGTTCCAACAATCCCTTTCCACCAGTAGGAAATGAATACTAGTAGATGAAAGTGGAAAAAAAAAAAACCCAAACAACAGTTCATTAACAAACAGAATGCCCACAAGGCACGGGGGGAAAAGTAAATAAATGCTAGATATTAAACTGTCAGACCTTACCCCACCATGCACACACTGGAACAAAGGCTCAAAATGCCAGGAAAAACATACCGGCTCATGCCATGCAGTAGAAGATGGCACCAGCTTCTCTCTTAGGGGTAAAAAAAAAAAAACAGGCAGCAGTTTGGGCAAATAGATGAAAGCCAGGTGGCTCTCTGGCGTCAGTGCCCTCTCCACAACAAATGAAGCAGGTGGGCTAGAGCTTCTTGGTGTGCTATCCCACTCTGGCTCAGCTTTCATGAGGTTTGGGGCCGAAACAGAGTGGCCCCTCTCTCCCACTGATCCTGACTGAACCCTCTCCTGCAGGTCTTGTTTTCTCTGATCTCAGACTAAATAGGCTGTCCAGTTCACCTCAAAAACTTGCCAAAGGATTCTTGCTGCAGCTTCTCCAAGGCCAGGGATGGAAAAAAATACCCCTTCTTGCCTGGGCTAACAAAACCAAGCTAGCCAAGCGAAACGCAGGCTGCCACACACCTCAGATGCCTGGGCAGTGAGGCTTTGAAAAAGCCCACCAAAGGAGCTTTATACAGCAGCCATTATAACCAAGAGATACAGCAACCATTTTTGGCATAAAGCAGAGGATCAGGGAATATACTAGCATCATAAATCATGCCAAGACAGTATCACCAGCCTGTAAACTCTGCAATGGAGAAAGGCCTTAACATGAAACAATGCAAGAAAAGAAACAGATTTAATGAATTCTTCATAAGCTCATGTCGAATGCCTTTAAGTATATTTTCCCTCATAGACACAAGAATGTCTAGTAATAGAAATTACTCAAAAATTATCAAATTAACAAAATCATCTGTTTCTAGCTTTGTAAAAAATGTCAACTGTAAGCAAATTTTCCACCTTCAGCAGTTTTCCATATATTCCTCCCTTCAGTGAAAATCAAATTGCAGCATGCCAACCAACTTACTTCTCAGTTCATTTACCAAAGCAGCAGAAGTCTCTATAAAAGCATCAGTCAAAGCAACAACATGTGTCTCTTAATTAACTGTATGCCATAAAGCAAAAGGCTTTACAAACATCAGAACATATTCCTGCAGGGCAGAACTCAGCCTGGATATACAAGATAACTCCTTTCAAATGGATTTATGCTTCTAAGACAGTTAGAGAAGCCTTCTGTTAAAATTCCTTCAGGAAAGCCTCCATGCAATCCTACAGCATTTTGAATAAAGGGAGAGAGTCCACTGTGGCACACTCCCACGGGGTTTTCTCTCTCAAGGTTTCAGGGGGTGCAGCTTCCCTTTTATCCTGAACTCCAGGCTGCATGTTGCCCTCTTCCTCTCCCCTTTGGCTGAAGTAGTAGGAAGGTACAGCCCTCCTGAATTGCCTACTCAATATCACCCCTTGAACCTGTCACTTTATCCCAAAGTTCAGAAACTCCAGCTTGTGCTGACCCTTGTCGGTTTCAGGTGTTAAGCTGTCTGGCCCAGTAAGGAACCCACTCCCCAAAGTCAGCAAAAACATTAAAACGCATTTCAAAGATGCTAACACCCATCAAATTGTTTGTAAAGACACCAGCACACATCTTCCCTCTCAGATCTCACTGTAAATGTGATGGAGGATCTCACATTTATTTAGAGCTGCAGCAATTCTTTATAAAAAGAATTACACATACTATTTTCTCCAAGCAACAGTGTGTATTTGTTAACCAAGAAGCAACTGATATGAAACACCAGTGAAAGGAAGAGAAGTCATAATCTTATCATTTTTTCACTAGATTCAGCAGATTAAATTAGGTATACCTAATTTGCAGTGCTTTATCTTGAGCATAACTGCAGAAATAAATGAGACAGCAGGACCTTTATTTGGGATTCTTTGTTCTGTGCTGTCATAAACCCAGTTTAAGCATCAATGGCTGCTTTATGCTGCCCAAGTGATATCAGTCAATATGCACCTCCATTTATCACAGGGTAATTTATTTGAGTTGCACATAAGTGACTGGAAATCAGAAATCTTTAGCTTGTTTTCTCCTGCCTATCAGCTTCCCCACTTGAAACAATTTTATTTGCATATTGTTGCAAAGTCTATTTATCATTTTCTATCCATCTGAAAAACTTTGAGAAATCCTTATGGGGAAACTGCAGTAAACTGGATATATTTGTTCAATCTGGAGCATTATCTTTTATTGTGCAAAGATTTTTACTCTGTTGTGACTTTGAACATGACTTTTGGTTTATGCTCCAGTCACCACAGTGAAATTAGACTGTAAGACTGTGACCTCACCTTGAGAAAAGGAAAATCGGTCCATCAGTTATTACTCCAAAAGGGCTCAAAAATACACAGGGTTCAAATGTAAAGATACTGAAAAAGACAGTTTGAAGGTCTCTTCTGACCCAAACCAGTCTGTTTTTCTGTGATTCTATGGCAAAAGCATTCATAAAGAAACAAGGTATCAGTGAAAGGAAGATGGATGAATGTTAGTGCTATTCAAGAAAGACTTCATGTCCCCTCTCCTGGTTCTGTCCAACTTTGTTTTGTCCCCACCGTCTGCTTTTGTAAGCAGGGAGATATTTTCAGGAGGGGTTTGAATGAAGCGGGTGGCTTGCCATGAGCTTGGGCAAAGGTGTTCCAAGGGAAGGTAGTTCCTGGTGAGACAGGAAAGAGAGAAATGAGGGAAGAAACTAAAGATAGAGTGGGGAACTCCACCACCAGCACAGGCACAAGGCACAGGAAAGGACATGGAAAACTGGGAAAAACTGTGATGAGAATAAGGGCAAGTAAAAATACTTTGGTGCCAGAGTTTGGTTAAGCATAGCTTTAGCATTGCTAACATGGAAAAACATAGAAGAGCTGGGACAGGAATTGACTGGATCCTAGTTAAGAAATTTGACTGAAGAATATAAATTTATTTTACTCAGCATATTGTAACAGTTTGGGATGCACATTACATCCTGGACTGATAAACGCAAAAGCCCAGTTTTGCCACCTGCCATTGCATGGCTTTACCTGCCACCTTGCCCCACATGGCTGTGTCCCAACAGCTGAACCCTTAATACCCCAAGCAGCAAGGTCACATCAGTCCGTTGGCTGGGACCACTCCCTGGGCTAGGCCAACTCCAGGGACAAAAACCAAGGGAGAGCCCTTGCCAACATTATTTCAGCACAGATAGCTCTGAGGTCTGGCACTGCATAATTAACTGCATAACTCTGCTCTGAGGGAAGAAAAACGCTGGAGATGAAGATGGTTTGATCAGTCACCTCGATCACGAGGACAGTGGTAGTATCATAAAAAATCCTGAATAAGGATATAATAGAAAGAGCTTGGGCAGAGAAATCAGGAACTCTGATTTGGAAAAAGCAAACTTGAAAGAACAGTAAATGCATATGACCAAAACAGCCCAGAGTAAAGCCTTCTCTGATACTCCTTCAGCCTCCTTCCTTCACAAAATTTTGAATATCAGGGGCAAAAATTTAACTGAGGTCATCTGATACTATCAAAAACAGGAGATGTCTTGAAGACTCATATGACTGTCAGGAATCTGCTTCCTTCAAAGCAAGGAAACTGCATAGGCAGTGAACAAGAGATTAGTGATCTTGCTAGCTTTACATCAAGTATTCTTCATATTTCACTGCTTCAATGACATCAGAAAGTAACAGACATAAAAATGTGTGGATTCTGCAAATTTTGCTTTTTTTCTGTACATTTTACTATTTCCCTTAAGATAAGGCTTTGATATTAAAAAAATATTCTTGTGTTTATATGTATTTACATTACAAAGATCCTTCACAGTAAAAGTATTGCCCTTTCTTTAACTTAGTCATAGATACCTGCCTGGAGGAAAAAAAAAAAACCAAAAACGAGGGTGTGTGTATTCCTTCCCTCTACTCACATCAGTAATGTTTTAATTTCAAAGATCAGTAGGGACTTTGTAAAAGATATCATGACAAATCTCAGATTAATCTCTTAGAAGGTCACCTTCATTATATAAAATGTCATTTTTACCAGAGAAGAGAAAGACCAATCAACACAGTTGCCTCTGAAAAAATCTAGTCAAACCACTTATTTGACATTCAGACATACCAACAACTGTAATTAATAATACATTCCTGCATCTAGCATAAAATACCTTTAGTTCTTTATTTCCTAGACACCTACTGTAAAAAAATTAGTTGGGCTTAAGAAAAGCCTTTACAAACACTGCATGCAGGTTATAAATTTATCTGGGCACAGATAGATCCATTTGGTCTCTACATCACTTTAGACAGTATGTTGATCAGGTATTACAAAAAAAAAGAAAAGAAAAAGAGCTAATTATCATATAAAAATCAAGGGGACGGGGGAAGGACATACTTCTCCCTTGAAAACATGGTTGTTAATAAGTGATTTTAAAAAACAACAAGCAGGAACATGCAGTTTGCTGACCATGCTTGTGCCGGGGTTAGACCTGAAGGACATGATGCCCTCCAGGGGGACCTGGACAAGAAAGATCAAGAGAAGCTATTTGCAAGAGCATGTAATGACAGGACACTGGGGTACTAAACGGAAAGAAAGTAGGTTTGGATGGGATATTGGGAAGAAACTCTTCCCTGTGAGGGTGGGGAGGTCCTGGCACAAGTTCCCAGAGCAGCTGTGGCAGCCCCTGGATCCCTAGAAGTGTCCCAAGGCCAGGTTGGGTGAGGCTTGGAGTAACCTGGGAGAGTGGAAGGTGTCCCTGCTCATGGCAGGGGGTGGGACAGGATGGGCTTCAAGGTCCCTTCCAACCCAGACTATTCTGGGATTCTAGAATCCCATGTTTTTAGCCTGCATTTTAAGAAGCATTATTAATCTTGGATGTTGATGGAATTATGACATTTGCCTCCATTTCTTCTCCTAAATGTCTTGAACTTTGCCTGCAGTCATATACACACACTATTCAGATCTTCCATCTTGGAATGAAAGGCAGATTTGCAAGGTTCAGGCAAGCAGCACCCAGCTCTGAAGTCCCTTACCAACAGCTCACGTGAGTACCATACTGCCAGGAATGGAGTTCTTCTTTCTGCCAAGGAATGGAGTTCTCAGAGCTGTGTGGCCCAGATGCCCTGACCTCACCCAGCTTGCTGTTTCCACCCACTTGGGAAACGCATACTGCAAGAAGCACACCTATGCAAGATGATTTTGTTCAGCTTGTTTCTGAACAAAGCATCTAGTTTTTCTTCTGAATATGGTTCAGATACATTTTCTTATGCTTTATTATAAAAGCATAAATTTACCCCTTTCCCAGTGATAATACAGCCAGATTTCCCTTTATGAGTTAGCTACATAAACATGTCTTTGAGAACAAAAACATCCTCACCAAACCCCGGTGTCAAAACTGACCAAAACAACATATGAAGTTCTAGTATTGGTTTCTGAGTGTGTTGCAATGACATTAATTTTTTTAAGCTCTAATTGTTGGTGACTTATCCATAGTGTTTTTTCTTTACTCCAGAAGTAAGGCACTGAGACACTGCTCTGGGTGCTCCAGCTGAATTTCCAAGCCTTTTTCCACAAACTGACCCACCACGCTTTGGCAGGTCAGATCTGAGGGCTATTAATGCTCTTACCAGATATTTGATTCTGAGATATTCACAAACAAGAAGGAAAGAGGATGGTATAAAGTCACTTCAAGTCACACACGGTGCTCTGTAATCATGTGTGATACAGAGTGTCACACCATTTTCGTACAGTGTGCTGCAGAAGCCACTTCTATAATAGGAAAAGCAGTATTAAAAGGGTAGAACAGGAGTGAGTCATTCGCAGTTTTAAGACTTAGAAACCTAGGAAATGGGAGAAGTGAAGCAGACACAATCAATGAACACTCAAACTGCCTAAGCACAAGATTTTGGCAGCAAGTCAGTAAAATTCTGAAAGCTTCACCTTATGTTCATCCCTTTTTGGGGAAACAGTTTGAAGCTCAGATGAGACTCCTTCCTCCTGTCTTCTACCTGACTTTCTCCCTGGAAACTTCACCCCAGTACGTTACAGACACAATATTGTGGGACGCTTGGAAGGTGGAAAAGTAATACAGAAATTATGCTCAAAAAAAAAGTATTTATTTCCTTGATACTTGCATTTTCTATTGACAACACTAAGGACATGAAATTTTCAGTGCATCTTTGCCAGTTTTCCTGCAAAATTCTCACCTCCTGATAAAAACAAAACAGAACTGCTGCACTTCTCTCCCTATATGCTGGCCACAGGTAGCTTTAAATAGCTTGGGATTGATTACTGGATCGAATAACCCAAAAAAAGCTAAGGCTGTGAGCACAGCCCTTAGCAACATGCAAGGCTGAGTAGCATAGCAAGCATACAGCTTGCCTCAGTCTAGAAGGAAAGGCAGATGAAGATTAGCAAAGGATTTGGATTTGGGGAAGCAATTCTGTAGGAAGTTCTGTAACAGGGGCCTATTATTTTCTGGATTGTTAGGGCATCTTCTGGAGGACATCTGATTGTTGTCCAAAGCCCTGTATTTTTCATTCTTACAAAATTATGTAATTGCAGTCAAATACCACAGACAACATTTCGCTTTTACAATACAACAAAGCAAAACTGATGTGTGTTGATCTGACCACAGTCACAAGTCTCAAAGCAGAACTCTTTATGCAGTGAGATTTCTCTTCTGATTGTATTACTCTACCTATGTTATACATATAATATTTTAGTCATTCTGTGACATTAGCAGTAAGTTTGCTGATATAGATCCCTGTGTTTATGTTGTTAGTATAGGACTGAGATTCAGCAATTTTATATTGAAGACATTTACACTTGTTTCACTGCTAAATGCCAATGGAATTACACGTCTCTTATCTAAAGTAGACGTCTGACTATTAGGTCAAGAATCAGATTTCTCCTAGAACTTTAACTCATTTACCCATTAAAGTACTTTCTTTCCTCTTTTGAAAACCTTAAGTAAGTCCCCAAATATATGTGTGGGTAAACATCTCAGTGATACACTGAACAGCTCATGGCTAAAACTAGTTGTAACACAGGTGCAAAACACCAGGAGAGAAATTATATCAGGTGGCCTGTGTTGTTACTACAGCCAGAGACACAGGTATCCCTGGGTGCAATGCAAAGAGCAGCAGAGACATGCAGCAGGATAGAAATGCTTTTCAGAGATTATGGGAATGGCAGTTCATCCTCAGCTTTTAGGAATCTTTTGTAGGGATGCTCCATGGAAATAGTTTTGGGGGTTTGAGGACAGTCAAGTACAGGGATGAGAAGACTGAGAAGGCTTTGAGGGCTTTGGGATGAGGCAGAGCACCTCTCACTGTGCCAAGAGAGGGGTGAGCCACCAGCCCTGCCAGGTGACCTGGGGTGTCAGAGGAGAAAGAAAGAGGACAGGGAGAAGAGATTAGGAGGCTCCAGTCCACCTGGAGCCCCTGCAGCTGGACCAGGGTGCAACTTCCATCTGTGATTAGGGGTGGTCTGCCCCCATGATGGCACACAGCAGACCAGGAGCTGGGATGCCATGCAGGAAAAGTAATGGTTAATAGCAGAATGAGTGGGAACATACCTGGGGTTGTTCCATGTTTCATCAGTCAGGACTTGTTCTTGCAGAAATAGACCTCAAGCTCCAAAGCCTTTGAAGATATCTCTTCTCCCTTCAAAGAGCCACAAACTTCCTCCTGTTGAAAACAAAACAACCAGAATGAACCACATGTAGAGCATTTCCTCTTCTTCTAAGATTGCCTGTGTAGAGGATTGGCCATGGTCAGCTGCCAGTCACCTACCCAGCCGTCTTCCCCCTGCCTCTCCTAAGCAGGATGGAAAGAAAATAACAAGGAAAATTTTGTAGGTGGAGATTGAGACAGGAAGACCACTTACAAATCCCTGCCATGGGCAAAACTGACTCAGGTTGGGGAAAACTAATTCAATTTAGTGCCAATTAGAATAGAGTCGGATGGTGAGAAACACAAACAAAAATTAACATCCACCTCCTGCTTCTTCTCTGGTGCAGCATCACACCCTCATTCCTGACTCCTCTCACCACTGAGTAGCACAGGGGTGGAGGAATGCAGGTGACAGTCCCTAGCAGACCCACTCTGCCGTTCCTTCCTCCCCACACCTTTCTTTGCCCCACCGTGGCCCTGGCATCTGGAGTGGGTCACCATGCATATCTTGGCTCCATCATGATAATGGGATCCTTGGAAGGCACAGGTCTAACCTGTTTGCTGCATCTGTTCATTCTTCTGCCTGCTATTTCACCAAATGATGCAGTGAATTACCTTTAAATTCAAGACTTCCCTTTTTAATTGAACTCAAAAATTGCATTACTCTGCATTTATGCTATCACTAACAATAAAGCTGACGTGGTTTTCCTTCCCTTTTAAAAGGCAAAGCTACTCATCTGAAAATAGCTTCTCCCCTTTAGCCCAGGTTTTACGTGTACAGTTTTTATGTGTATGAGGCTTTTAGCCTCAGTACTGATATCCCAGTAATTAGATACAAACTGACATGCAAATTGCCAGTAGCAGGTCCCCCTCAGTTATCTCTTTTATAGCATGACAAAAATTTTACTTCCACAAAAGTCAAAGGCAACGATGGAGAAAGAGTTTGCAATGCACTGAGCAGTTGCTGACAGACAAGGCAGTGCTCTGGTTGTGCAGGCCATGACGGCTGCTGTCCCTCCAGGCTGTTCCATGCCCAGATGTCCATCAGCACTGTCAAAATGCAGCCTGGGGGTTCCTCACTGACTGAACTCTTTCCCTGCCTTGTGCTACCCTGCATCCATTTTGCCAATGCAAATACCAAACTTCTTTCTTACATCACTGATGCATTTTTTCTGGTTCATGGACCCTCAAATCTCTAGATTCCTGCACCACAGCAAGATTTCATGTCTCCAGGGCTCTGTCCCACGATGCTATCACAGCTTCCACTGTGCCAGAGAGCTCTGGTCACTAACAATTTTGATACTCACACCAGATATTCCTGTGCTGAACCCCCTGCACTTTGGACTACCATGGGAGAGGAGAGGAGAGGAGAGGAGAGGAGAGGAGAGGAGAGGAGAGGAGAGGAGAGGAGAGGAGAGGAGAGGAGAGGAGAGGAGAGGAGAGGAGAGGAGAGGAGAGGAGAGGAGAGGAGAGGAGAGGAGAGGAGAGGAGAGGAGAGGAGAGGAGAGGAGAGGAGAGGAGAGGAGAGGAGAGGAGAGGAGAGGTTTCATCACCCAAAGCACAGGCTTTTACAACCCTATCAAATCTCTGAGCTGCATGACATATTATGTAATCACCAGAGAAAAACCACAGCTGTCTATGTTAGATGAGTAAATGAAAAACACCTTTAGTGACGACAGATAGGCTTCCACCTTGGGGCACCTTGCATCTGGGAGAAATCCTGATCCATGCGGAACTGGCGTGCACTTGCAGCATTCACATCTTATTTTATTCTTTCCGTTTGATGTTGTTAAATATACCTTTTAAAGAGTGACATTCATTTTAGTTATCCAAATGGTGACAATACCCTCCAGCCTGCTACATATCTTCTGAAAATTGAGCCACAGTACATTGCTTGTAGGAATAATTTTATACCAGCAAATCTTTGATTTTAACAAGAGTGAAAGCTCCACACAGACTGTGTATCTGTCCTCACATGGAAATAGGGTGTTATCTCCAGGAAGCTGGGCTGGCACTGAGTTAGGTCTTCCTCCTCCCAAATGTTGACAAGCCATGTGTAAGTGAGAATAAAAACTTCTGGACCTGTGAGCATTAACCACTCAATATGCCTAAAAAGGACTCATTTTCCTTTCAGGTCACATTTACAACTGGTTTCTGTAGCTGCTGTAGCAATTACCCACACACAACAGCCCAGTCCTAGGAAAGGGACAGAGATACTGCAGAGTTCAGCAAAAGGAGCCTTGGAAAAAATCTGGACTGTGGTGGAGACATCCCCATGATTTCTGCAAAGACAGTTTTGTTTGTAATGTTTGTGGGTTTTCCTACCACATAAACACACAAACTACCTGTCACTTGTGAGGTTTTATTTGTTAATTTTCCAAACTCCTTTGAAATCCTGATGTTTGATCAGCACCATTTTGATTGTTGCTACTGAATGATGAAACTGGAAACAAAAAGTCTCCAAGTGTGCAGTAGGAAAATGAAGTATTACCCTCTGAGTGAGCATGGAGTGACTAATAACAGTGTCAGCAATCTGATGCTCTCCAAAACTACTGCTGTATACTGAAAACAGCCCTTCTGTACTGATAACTTTCAGAAAGGACTGTAATAGCATCCTTTCAACCAGTTTTCCATCTCTGCAGATATTGCATTGCACTCCTAACTTCAATATCACCCTCTTTTTAATAGCAAGGCTTTGCAATGTAATATCCCCAGTGCTCTTGCAGGGCCTAAAAACACCCTGCTGGTAGCAGAAACAAAGTTTGAGAGTTGTTCCTCAAACAATCCCTTCAGAGGAAATTCTTTCAGAGGAGGGAACTCTTAAGTATATATACCTTTGATAAAGAAATTTCTTTAGGTCTGAAAACTATTACATTGATTGCCAGCAGAAGGGACTTCCTTTGCCCTTGTCAAATTAAAAGTATCAGTTGAAAGGTGAGAGGGGGTGGGATGTTCTTTTGTTTTGATCTTTTTAAATCAAAGTGAATTTGAGCTCATTAACTTCATGAGTTTGCCCATGCTGATTAAAATGGACCCAACTCTAACACATGTGCTAGGCAGCTGGCATTGTTCTAGGAAGAAAAAAGGAACAACAGAGCAGAGCACTGACATGTACTCCATTTATTTCAAATAATTTGTGACTGAATGCCAGTGGCCTAAAGGGCATGAGGGTTCCCCAAAAAAGCTAGGAACTGCTTTGCCCAGCCATGCAGTGTATTGCAAGAGGTGGTACTGCTGGCCAGTGGCTGCACCAACCCAAACACAGCTCTGATGGCACTTTACATAGACTTAACCAGCTCCTAATAGACTGTCTCATGGTTTCTCCTATCAGCTACAATGTCATGTATAGATATATATTCCATATCACATCTTACTCTGCTTTCACCTGTAATCTAAGCTGCTTGATCTGTAGTCTAAGCACCTGCAAACATTCCAGCCAGACCAGCACTAGCACTACAGTTAATGCTCTACATCCTAACTCGGCTTTATATTATGTTCAGCTCTCTCCATCCCCCCTCAGACTGCCATTAGCCCTCAAACAAATTGTGACCCTTCCCCTAACCACTCACTCAGGTGCCCTGACTCCTTGGCTGCACGCTGATGATGATTCCAGATTTGTCAGGCCTTTCTTGGAATTCCTTCAGAAGGCATCCCTGCAATTGCCCATGAGAGCCTCAACAAGGACTCTTCCATACAACTAAGTTTTGGAACCAGGAGTTTCCATAGGAGGATGAATAAACCTCCTAAATAAACAAGAACAAGTTGTTTCCTATTGGCTTCCTGCACAAAGGGCTTTTTTACCCTCCAGCCCCACTGAGCAGAAATACCTCTGGATTTTTATCTTCCTGCTGCAGCACTGTAGAATGATTTGAACACCTTTCTGCATGAAGCAGTGGAGCAAACACCTATCAGAGGAGGCCAAGAAATTAGGCCAGGGCAGCCATTCAATGGACACTGTGCCCAATGAGAGGAAGTCAAAATTCACAGTCCCCAAACTGTGCCAGGCTGCTACAAATCAGTTTGATTCTGGGAACGCTTGTCTTGGAACTGTTTTAACCAACTGTGATAATAAGAGAAGCAACCTTGCTAAACATCACTTCCTTGACACAAAACCCAACAATGTATACGTGTTCAGGCTGAGGAATGGTAAACCTTGTCAGCAGAAACAATTTAAACAAGGATGGAAGAGAAAGTAACACATTCAGGAAGTCAGAGTTTCCCTACCTGCAGGAGTCATCACTCATAGCATATAATGTACTGCCTGTTATTCAAAGCCTGAACACAGCCCCAGGAGAAGCTGATGGGTTTCACCTGGGGTGAGAGCAGTCCCAAGTCTACACAGAGAAGCAGCATGGTTAGGGCTCACATCTGGCACCTGCACCCACAGCCAGTTTATACAAGTGCTTGACCACCCCTGTGGGATCCCAGCACTGCATCACCACCAGCCTATTGCCCAGGTGCATCTAGTTTCCCAGTGAAAAACCGTGTTTCTCAAAGTACTCATCACCTATCAGTGAAAATCCCATCTGCAAGCCAGCACTGGCACTGCCCTGGCCAGTTTATTGCATGACACAGCTGGATCATTCCACACAGACAGGCTGCACACACACTTCAAAGGCAAATGGCAAGTTAGCTGGCAAACCTGGGAGACAGAGAAGGAACTGTGGGGAGGGCAGCTGAAAGTCATCTGGGCTTAATTAAGCACGTGCCACATCTCTGCTGCTTTTCTGTTCTTTCCTATAGAATCCTTCTTTATTCATGCAGGTGAGTGAGCCTGGGTGGAAGTGCCTCTTCTCCCAGACTAGTGTCCAGAATGGGCTTAAAATAAAGGATAGCAATCCACATCTAGATTTTTTTCATGGCCTCCACCAAAGGCACTTGGTTATTTTTCTTTGTTACACAAATTGGCCACTCAGTACATGCACAGCAACTTGGCTGCTGAAGAGGCAGCCTGCTTCTCTGGCCAAGTAAAACCAGAGCCATAAGCAAAGCAGCCAAAGCTTGGCTGCCGTGGGAGGCTCAGGATGAGGCTGTGCCTTCAACATGCCTCCCTACCCTGGGGCCAATTAATACAGGGTAGGAGGGTTAAGAGGAGTGTGGGGTTTTTCTTTCCCACACAAGGAGCTTAGAGTTCACTGATTGATCAGGAAAACCAATCCAGCCTCTATCCCAAGCATGTACAATTTCCAGGATCCACCGGGATCAGTGCTCAGCCCAAAAGCAAAGGGCTTGAGCCCTTGCTGCTGTAAACATGCTCTTTGGAAAGTTCTTCTCATATACAGACCCTAAAATATCTTTTTTCCAAATTCTTTCTGGTATTTGCTAGCTTGCATATCACCCAGGCTGATGTTTGCCTTCCAGATACGAGTGACCTGTGGTTCACTCCCTACATCATGTCTTCATTAGTACACGGCAAGAGCAGCTCCAGCAGTGGCAATGTCTGTCATCATGAAAAAAGACATTCTCATTAAAAAATAAAATAAATCCATATTCCCCAACTTTTTTCTGGTGCTTTATTCCCTTTCAGCTGTACTGGTGAGCCTGAATATTTCCAATAACCAAGCAGTTTGAGTAACTCTAATAAACTCAACAATTTGATAGTAAACATGAGCAACTCTGTTTAAAAGAATCAGCCTAAGTTCCAGCAGTTTTAGTGAATCTTACAGAATCCATAAACACATTTTAAATACAAGCTAGAAGCTAGGAGATGTCCTGTTCTTTCTTTTTTTCTCCCCGTTCCATTTATTCCCTTATCTTTATTTAGTTGATTGTTTTTTAGCTTCTCTCAGCTATCCTTTCTACGTCTTTTGTATAGTTCATCTTAAGCGAAGAATAAGGGGATAGTGTTAAATACAATCTGATATACCAGAAATTATTTAAAAAATCCATATATCAAAATTCCCTCCCCTCCATTTGCTCTCATACCTTCACCACCCACCCATAATAGCATAACACTAAATACTAACAGCCTACAGTGCTGAGCTTCAGCCAGAATTCAATCTAAGAGTTTCTCTATTAATGTGGATGGAATTTAGTAAGGTTTGGTCACATCCTGTTCCACATTACAGCAGGAATAATCAGCCATTGCCACAGAAGCCTTAAAAAAAAACCCTCAAATGAACAGAAATTGGTAAGATAAAAGAACCAGTATATAAATCATATTCTTCTTATTAATGTTATGCATTTTTATTTTCCAGGAATCAAAACAGCATACTTTGTGTGTATTCAGAAATCACAGTCATATTCTGAAATGTTTAATTTACATGCAAATTAGAATCAGGACCCTACTGGTTGCAGATATTCCCTTTCAGTCATAAACTGGCCTTTAAGCCTATGTAAAAGGATAATATAATGGCAACTGTATTATTACTGGTGTTGTAAAAGTTTAGCTGTGAAAAGTCATAGAGATTTGATTCAGTGAACAGGAATCATGACACAGAAGAAAAAAAAAACACTACAACAGGAAAAATCTGGATCTCCAGAGCAGCGAATTTGAACCTGCTTCATTTTAGAATAAGCAAACCCAAAAAAAGATATTTGGAATTATGCGACTTTCTATTCTGCGAATCATCCAGCTGGTGAGGCTTGTGTATCACCCTTGTTTTTCCAGGAAAAAGTTTGACGTGTTTCTCTATTTGGACTTCGAATCTCTTATGTTAGCCTGATATATTCCAATGATGCACTGCTAAAAATGGTTTCATAGAAGTGGCAGATAAGGATGGAACGGTTTGGCAACATAGGGCATTGTTATCCAAAACCTAATGAAGTGAAAGGAAGAACTCCATAATGCACTTAAACTGCAACAGCTCTGTCTGCTACAAGCCTTGCAAAACAAGTCTCCAGGGAATGATTTTAAAGCAAGTTTCACCAAAGCACTTGTCTATACAAGAGCTGTACCTCATGTCAACAGAGGTATAATATTTTGTTTCAATTATCAGAGTAACAAATAAAAATGTTATTTAATTGAAAACTGCATGTCCTGAAACCAAACCAAAATAGAAAGATGGTTTTTCTAATTATTCATGTTAGGTTTAGGCAAGTAGGAGCTACTGAAAAAGAAAATAAATATTTTCTTATTGCCTTTCTCTGGCTCAGGAGGCCTAAATAAAACAGCTCTAAAGATATCTTAAATGCAGTCTATTAAAAAGAGGCATGTTTTCATGGTCAAGTCCTTTCCATGGAAACGGAGGGCACCTGACATCATGTTCAAGCCTTTTCATCTGTGACAGGCTAAAATCTTTTGACTAGTCTCTATTTCACAGAGCAGAAAAATCCCTTCTTCTAGTTCCCTTCTTGCAGTTTTCCTACACGAAGCAATAAAATTACAGCATCATTACCTTGTCCATGGGTGTGAGTACAACAGCAATATTAGCACAGTGCCAACCTGCAGAGAGCCCATGGTGTTTTCATCACACTGCAAGAATATAATAAGAAATAGTTTGGGAAGTGCATGAAAATGTCACAGCAATGTCATTAAGTGTCTTTTGCATGCTGATGGGAAAACAATTTGAATGCTATTTGTGGAGAGATTCTTATTACAACTTGTTCACATTGGAAAACTAGCTTAGCAAAATGATCTTAAGTGGTCACAGAACTTTCACACCTATGCAGTCACTAAGCACAGGCCTCGTTTCTACCATCCTTGGTAGGGTACGGCTTCCACTGATGTGTGAGATGCTGCAAAGCGGATCTCAATCAAGCATCTGCAGTTAGATCCTTGTTCCAGCATCAATCCAAAAGTGAACTGCCAACAGACATTTTATTACACAGCTGGAGGAGGAAACCTTGCCCTTGAGGTGATGGGTAAAGATCCTGTAAATTAAACTGGCAGCACAAGGGAGTCACAGCTCCCAAGACAGGCTTGTCACTTATTCGAGTTGGGTTTGGGGACAGAAAATTTTAAAAATAGTTAAAATTCATCTGCCTGGGCTTCAGGCATGGCACTGGCAAGTAAAATGCTCCACTAGAAAACTCCAAATAGGTCAAAGACACTGCTCCTTGGGAGATAAGGCTCCCAAACACAGCCAGGTCAGACTTTGCTGGTACCACGCATGGCCCTGTTGGATAGGAAGCTGCAGAAATGCCTGTGTGCTGGGAAGAGCATGGCTGTGCAGCTGGTCCCTGGTCCCCCAGTGTCCTCCTGCACCCACAGGGGCTGCTGAGCTGTAACCTTGTCATTCCTTTTGGCTTGAAAAAAATTACATGTGGGCAAAGATAAATTCACCTGCACAGAGAAGTCCTTATACACAAGGACAAAAGAGATGTGGAAGGAATCCAGCCAGCTGAATACAGACAAGTCACTCTCCCAAAAGCTCTGTGATGGCCACAAAGGACCCTTCATGGCTGCCAGACAGATGGTCCCCGTGTTCTCTGCCCTGTGTGCTCTAATGCATTTTCTCTCAATACCCTCAAGTATATCTTAGGACTCAGTATTATAAATGTCCTTAACTAGTTTAAATCGTTCAACTGTTTTACTTAATTGTGCTCCAGGAAAAAAAAAAAAATCCATTTTTCAGTCTTTCCCTAGATAGAAATTCCATCTATTATCCTGGATATTCCCTTCATAATTTCTTTGTACCATCTCACTTTTTTTTATTTTAGTGAGATAATGAAACCTTGACCAGTGCTCCAAACAAATCTAAAAAGCACTTCCTATAAACTCATGTGCTGCCACTTACACAGCAGTCCGATGAGTTAAATGTTAGCTAGTTTGATTGCCTTGACAATGACAGGATTTGACTTTTATGATTTTGAGGTATCCCCATGCCTGCAAATATTAATTGCATACTAATGTTCGTTCAGAGCACCAACTTTGAAAGCAGAGGATTTCTGTGAATGGCTGAGAGTATTTTATGCTCCAGTTTGTTTGCAGCATGTAAGCGCCCATGTAAAAAGCTAGTTATGTTAATAATAATAACTGCAATGCCAGGGTTGAACTTCCATTCTGTTCCTTTCCACATACACAGTAAGTTATGATTATAGACTTTTTCCCCTCTTCCTCAAACAATACAGAGTAATGGAATAGCAAGCTCTTCTGCAATCCTCTGCACAGGACAGAAAATTAATTTACTTCTAAAAAAATTAAGGGCTCTGCTTTAAAATCTGTCTTGAGGCCAGCATCTTTCTTATCTGAAAGATGAAGTATTTTGATTGAAATTATATTCCCATTAAAAACATTCATAATGCAGAATGGTGAAATTGCAGTACACATTTCAGAGGGTGGTAACACACAAACTCAGTTATACAGGGAGGCTTGTGCTTCCTGGGAATAAATAATCGTTTATTCTCTCAATTTCTCCTCATTCCTCAGGAAAATGGGGATCTTCTTCACTAGAATGTTCCCATACAGGTCATCTTTGTATGAGTATCAGTTCTTCTTGTCATCATTTCCTGTCACGCTGGACACGGAAGGAGCACATTGGAGACGCTCAGCCGCCCAAGGCAAAAAGGGAGAACTTTATTTACAGTTTCTACAATTTATAGACTCTCTAAAATGAGAGTGGATTGGAGGATAACATATCTCCTCCGAATCACATTGGCTAGTTGAACAGTCTGTCAATTTTCTCCTCCTCCAAGAAGGAATGTGAAAAACACATAGTGTTTTGAGAAAAGTGTGGGAATTCTAACTCCAAGTATGTAAATATCAGAAGGCTTTTGAAAATCAGGGCGACATCTCACCCTTTTTCCATTAAAAAATAAAAACGAAAAGGAAAATGAACAATGTTACAAAGAAAATTTGAACACTGTTTTAGGGTTCAGTCATGGAGGAACCATCAGAGTGATCACTTGCATTGTCTGCATCAGAGTCATCACTCAACGGTTCATCCGCTTGATGGCTTTCAGGTTGGTCACGGTATCCATCTTGCCTGTTGGCGGGGTTCTGTCTCTGAGGTCGCAGGTCAGGACGGACACAGTTCGAGGGTACCCAGCCTGTCCCAGTATCTGTGGACACGCACGCATACCCACGCCCCAAAGTGACAAGGTCGTAGGGACCTTCCCACTGTTTGGTGACTAGATTTTTCACTCGCACCTTTGCTCGAGGCTGATGTGTCTTGTCCGAACCCTGCAACGAAAGATGGTGATTCACAATGACAGTGTTATTTGAGTTCTGTGGCACCGTAAGATGATTGATGGTGTACAAGGCCTTTGCCAACCGACTGTGCGGGGTTTCACCCTGCATTCCCCGTTTTTGTTTTTGTAGAACCCGCTTCAGAGTACCATGAGCGCGTTCTACAATAGCTTGACCAGTCGGAGAATGTGGGATACCAAACTTGTGTGAAACACCCCACAATTGCAGGAACTGCCGCACCTTCCCTGATGCATAAGCAGGACCATTGTCGGTTTTCACAGCAGAAGGTATACCAAGAATGGAAAAGGCCTGCCTCCAATGGGCAATGACATCACGGATCTTTTCTCCAGTGTGAGCAGAAGCCCACATTGCAGAGGAGAATGTGTCCACCGTGACATGCACATACTTGAGCCGGCCAAACTCGGCAACCTGGGTGACATCGGTCTGCCAAAGCTCCAAGGCCTCTGGGGTTTACCCCTGCCGGCAAAGGTGCACCAAGGGCATGACAGTCGTCACATGACTCAACAATGTTGTGAGCCTCAGTCGCTGACAGCTGAAATTGCTTTTGCAACATATGTGCATTCTGGTGGAAGAACTCATGTGATGCCTTGGCCTGCGCGAGTACATCTGGCTGAGGTGCTACCCACGCTGGGTTAGCCAACTTGTCAGCCCTCGCGTTACCTTCCGCTACAAACCCTGGCAAATTAGTGTGGCTCCTTGTATGCAGAACATAATATGGGTGAACCCGGGCCTAGATGGCACACCACAGGGTCTTCAGTAACTGAAACAAGGCAGGATTACTGACCTCCTTCAGAACTGAATAACCAAGTCTCTGTGTGATGTTGGCCACATAGGCGGAATCCGTGACCAAGTTGAAAGGCTCCTGGGAAAACTTCTCGAATGCCATGACTGCAGCCTTTAGCTCAACCAATTGGGCTGAACCATCCTCATGACCTTCCACAACCTGCCACTCTGCTCCATCCTTCCAGGTAACAATGGCCTTTCCTGTCTTTCCCGAACCGTCCGTGAAGACGGTGGGTCCTTGCACCGGTTCTTGGCTACATTTGGGCCGCAAAGAAATCGGTGTATTTTTCGCCACGTGCAGTAGCCTGTGGCTGGGCAGATGATAAACAATCTGTCCTGTGAAATTCTCCAGAGCACACTGCATGGTAACACTGTTTGCAAGGCTCCAGTCAAAATTTTCCCGATCAATTGGGATCACGATCTTTGCGGGGTCTGCTCCCATCGATTGCAAACACCGTTGCCGGCATTTGATTACCAATCGAGCAACCAGCTCAGCTAACGGAGTTACCGTCTTCTGCGGCTGGTGGGGCAGGAAGACCCATTCCAAGATGTGCAAGGAATCTGACCATTTGTCATTCCATTGGCCAATGATACCTGTAGGGTGTAAATCTGGAGCAGTGATGAACACAGTGATATCAATTGAGGGGTCAATGCGGTACACTTGGCAAGCGGAAACAGCTTGCTGAACCTCCTCCAGGGCCTTACGTGCCTCAGGGGTCAATTCACGAGGTGACTTCAAATCGGTGTCTCCCTTTAACAAATCATACAAAGGAGACAGTTGTGCATTGGTTAGTCCCAGATACAGACGCAACCACATGATGACGCCTACCAATTTCTGGGCGTCGTTCAGTGTTTTCACCGAACGCACAAATTGCACCTCCTGGTGACGGATTGTCCGTTCCAGAATCTTGACTCCCAAATACTTCCAAGGAGGCTCTTGTTGAACCTTTTCTGGAGCCACTTGCAGCCCATGAGCGTGCAAAGCATCAATCAACTGAGGCTGTATCCTCAGCAGTTCATCCTGGGTGGGTGCAGCCACCAGAATGTCGTCCATGTAGTGATATACATGGGCATTGGGAAACTGCCTGCGAACTCCAGACAAGGCACGGGCCACATACCATTGGCATATGGCGGGAGAATTCCGCATCCCTTGGGGCAAAACTGTCCATTGATATCTCTGTGCGGGCTCAGCATTGTTAATTGCTGGCACCGTGAAGGCAAATTTTTGTTTGTCATCGGGATGTAAAGGGATCGTAAAGAAACAATCCTTCAGATCCACGATGAGGATCGGCCAATCGGCTGGAAGCATGGTAGGCGACGGCATGCCCGCCTGCAACGTTCCCATGCTTTCCATTACGGCATTCACTTTCCGGAGGTCTTGTAACAACCTCCATTTCCCAGACTTTTTTCGAATGCAGAAGACAGGAGTGTCCCAGGGACTGGTAGAAGGCTCCAGATGACCCTGGTCCAACTGCTCCTGCACTAGATTTCGAAGGGCAACGAGCTTTTCTTTAGGGAGGGGCCACTGGTTCTCCCAGACAGGTTTGTCCACCAGCCACCGTAAAGGAGGCGTAGGACAGTCTGTGCCCTTCGTCACAGTGGCCCCCATTAAAAATCCGTCCCGATGCGCACCCCCCACGCGGCCAGAACATCCCTCCCCCAGAGGTTAGCCTCAGTCGAAGTAACATGAGGCCGGATTACAGCTGATTGTCCCTCTGAGTTCGTGATGACCACGGGCTGCTGGCTCACGTAGCACTGCTTCGTTCCTCCCAGTCCCGCAACAGACGTCTGCACTGGACTCAAGGGCCACTCTGGGGGCCAGGCAGCGAGCGAGAGGATCGTGATGTCAGCGCCGGAGTCAATCAGTCCGCGGAGGCAAATTTCTGGAGGTGTCGCGCCCGGGATGGACAGGGTACACGGCATTGTGGGACAGTCGTTGGACAGGACAGTGGTCCAGTGCACTTGAGGCATCCCAGTGGACCCAAAGCCGCCGTCTCCTCACGACCGGTCAACTGCCCTGCGAACAGAGGATCTAAAAGGCACAAGTTGAGCAAGCTGTGTTCCCTTTGGGATAGTGACAGGGGGTTTTGACGTGGATACCATGGCACAAATTTGTCCTGTGAAATCCGCATCAATGAGTCCCATGTGCACAATGAGACCCTGAAGAGTGGTACTAGACCTCCCCATAAGGAGAGCACTCATACCATCACCCAAGGGGCCAAAGGCATCCAATGGGACCTTGTGCACGTCGCTGGTCTCTAACACAACCGTGTCTGCTGTGCAGACATCAACACCTGCTGAGCCGCGGGTGCTGGCTGCGAGTTGACCGAGCAGACCTCCATCGGCTCTGGGGCTTGGAGAGAGATTTTTGTCTGCACGCGTCTCCCCTTCGCACTTCGCTTTCCATTTCCCGAGCCCAGCAAGGCCTGACCGTTAATGTGAACAGTGGCCGTGCACGCATTCGACAGATGATTCGGTCTGCCACAGCGACCACAGAAACACAAGGGAACCGTGGACTTCTTTCGCTTCTTCCCCTGTTTCCCGCTGGCCTGCACAAACCTTTTCTGCTGCTGCTTGCTCTGGGGCACTGCCCAGACTGGCTGCACAGCAGGGGCCAGAGCAGGCTGCATGACAGTGGTCATAGCAGGCTGCATGGCAGTGGTCATAGCAGGCTGCATGGCAGTGGCCACAGCAGCCCACTTACAACCTGAGGTGTGCAACCTCGCACAGATCTGTGCCATCTGGGGGACAGAAGGATCCCCAGGAAGCGCCTCTATAATTGCTTTGCAGGCAGCATTGCAGTTGTGCCTCGCAAGGTGTTTGAGTATATGGCTCCTTGCGTCAGGATCTGCCACCTGTTTCTCGACAGCAGCAGTCAGCCCGTCTGCAAAATGCAGGAAAGGCTCGTCAGCCCCCTGGACAGCTGCCACGAAGGACTCCTTCGGGGCCGCCATTTCAATGGTTTGGATGACTGTTGCCATGCCTGTTTCCTGGCACTGCTCAAGCACCAGGGGGTCAAAGCCAGCCTGCCCATTCAGGCCAGCATAATTGCCTGTGCCCAGCAGTACATCCGTGCTGATCTCACGTCTGGGGTCCCCTGGACCCCGCATGCTGTTCCACTGCACGGCCCTGACTGCTAACTCAGTCCATATGGACTCGAAGATCTCGTATTCCACAGGCTGAAAAAGAACACGAGCTATGCTTCGTATATCATAGGGTGTCAACAAGTCAGCAGCCAGCACACGAAGCATCTGCATGACCTGGTCAGACCCCAGACCATATTTGCCAGCCTGATCACGGAGCTCCATTGTAGCCTTCCAGGATAGGGGTTGATAAGTATTGTGAGTGACACCCCTAAGCACAGGGAAAGCCTGGAAGCCCCCCGATGAGATGGCAGCACCTGTTAGATCCCGTCCTGTGGACCCCACAGGCTCTGGGTCAGGTGCCTGACCGGGGGCCAGCTCGACACCACCTGATATCGCGTTTCCCGCACCCGCAGAGACGGGGAGCGCCAGGCCCAGGCCGGCTCCAGCTGAACCTACGCCCGCGGAGGAGCCAGCAGCTCCGGCCACATCACGGGCATGGGTCCCCGCAGCCGGCGAACGTCCCGGCGCAGGCGGGACGGGCGCAGCCGCGGGCAACGGCTGCCGCGGCGCGGGGGGGGAACGGGGCGCAGAGAGGGGCGCAGCTCGCTGAGCCAGGTCACCGCCCCGCGCCGTGACCAGCGGCGGGGGGAGAGCGGGCAGCTGCGCAGCCCCGCCCAAGCCCAAGGACGTCCCCGCGCCGAAAACTCCACCCCCCGTCGCACCTGGGGGCAGCGCGGGGAAGGGGGGGTCTGGAACCGCCCCTAAGAGGACCCCTTTCGCGGCTTGGAGACCCATCGCAGGCAACGCCCCCCCCGCTAGGTGCGGGGCAGTGCCCGACAGGCCGGTCAGAGCCCCATCCCCGCCTGCCTCCATTGCCCAGGCACGCCCCCTCGGGCTGCACGGAGGCGGGGGGTGTGGAGGTCCTGCCGGGGCCAGTGGCGGACCCGCCGGCCCCGCTCTTCCCGCCCCCAGGGGGTGGGCCATGCAGACGCCACAATTTGGGCACAGCGTTGTTACAGAGTCCCGCCCAATGAGAGGCAGAGACTGATCCCGGGACTCCTCCCCACCCCCGAACGCCGGGGCGCTCCACTGTTTCTGCGGAGCGGGGAGGGGCGGGGCCGGCTCTGCCGGCCCCACGGGGCCTCCAGCAGGCTGCGGGGCGCGGCCCATGCCCTGGCCGGTGGCCCGAGGGCCGCGCTCTGAGACAGCGCTGTCTCCCTTCACAGTGCCGCGGGGGGCGGAGGGAGGGCTCTGCCTCCTGCCGCGGCTCGAAATCCCCCCCCGCCTCTGAAAGGACCTCGGCCTCCCCTTCACCCCGTCGGCCCTCCGGGACAGGAGAACCTGGCCGGGAGCCGAGATCTCAAACAGAACCTTGGGGGCTAGAGCATTCAGACCAGTGGAAAGAGCTATTAAACCTCTTCCAGTGCAGTAAGAGTTTTGCGATCTCAATGTCACAGTCAATAGAGAGGGTCTCAAAGAGGTGTTCCCCAAGCAGAGACCAGGCCCCCCTGGAGAAAGCCTCTTCAGGATCCGAAAAAAACCCTTGGCTTCTCGCCCACAGGAAGAGTTTCTCAAAGCCACCCTGGGAGACAGAAACCTGTCTCCTTTCCAGCAAATCTCTCCAGATATCGAGGACCAGTGAGTCCTCCCGAAAAGACGCAAGGGTTGGCATGTTTCCAAAAGCTGCAGGCAAAGTGCCAAGCAGCCACTACAGAAGCAGGGAAGAGAGGGGTTTAAAATCACCGATCTCACCCAAAGTGTCTGACACTCCGATGAGCACCAAACGTCGTTCCACGAGGGGTCACCAATTGTCACGCTGGACACGGAAGGAGCACATTGGAGACGCTCAGCCGCCCAAGGCAAAAAGGGAGAACTTTATTTACAGTTTCTACAATTTATAGACTCTCTAAAATGAGAGTGGATTGGAGGATAACATATCTCCTCCGAATCACATTGGCTAGTTGAACAGTCTGTCAATTTTCTCCTCCTCCAAGAAGGAATGTGAAAAACACATAGTGTTTTGAGAAAAGTGTGGGAATTCTAACTCCAAGTATGTAAATATCAGAAGGCTTTTGAAAATCAGGGCGACAATTTCCTTTCCTGAATAATTTCATAGCTCACTGGTTTGACCCTCCCTTAGTCTTTCCTTTTCTTTTTTTTCAATTTGAAGATAACTATTCCCCTACTAGTAATTTATTAGGATTTTATCTACAGCTAATTATGACTGATTTCAATAACATGGTTTTCAAGCTCACACAAATTATTGATCAGCATACACATTCTTTACACCCCTTGCCTGAGATTCCCACACTACATTAACTCATTAATGATTCCTACAAAAGATGGATAATAATATGATAAATCATTTCAATTGCTGCAAAATTTGCACATGCATCTCTTAACCTTGTTCTGCCTGATACCATGCAGGGTAAACACAGGCCACTGTGCTAATTCATCTGTTGTGTTCACTACAGAACAAGACAATAAATAGCCTAATCAGGCAAAAGGCTCCTGTGCCCACTTTGAGATAGTGAACATTTCATAATGTAGCCAGTTACACTGGTTATGCCTCCAAGCAGGCAAGGAAAAGGAATAATATAATATCTCTGTGTGTTCTACATACATTCATATATGTAGAGCATTTAACTGTCTCACAAAAACAACTCTCTCTACGTATTGCTTTTTTTTTTAATGGGATGTGATGATGGGAGACACAGGACAACTGGATTGCACCACCTTCCTAATTTCTAGAGAGTTGAGTTTGGTTAATACAAACCTTGTTCCCCATTGATAACTTGATTGCATGTGCTGGGCCTGTTACTATGTTACTATGACCGATGTTGAAAAGTGACTCTGACAGTAAAACCCACTTTTTTTGAAAACCAGCTCCAGTTATAAAAACATTAGTTATTAAAACAATATAAGGCTATGATTGCTACTTACAAAAAAAAAGTTTGATTGGAAAAAATTCTGTATTTCTTTTCTATATTTAACCAGAATACCCCCAGCTCTTACAAATGCTTCAGTATCTTCATAAGTTCTAAGGCAGCATGAGGATACAAATACATGTTTGACACACAGAGGAATCCAGGCCTACACATCTTACTGAGCTGGCCTTTTGCATCAGGCCCTGTTTCACAGTCAGTGGAGCAAAGAAACAGGGTCACCAGGCAGCTGGAGATGGAACAGGACAGGAAACAGCTTCTCACAGCTTCACAGAGAGCACTCCTGAAGCAAGGGGCAGAGTAAGTGAAGCATAGAATGAGACAGACCAGCCTTCTTGCTTTAACACCACACAACCTAAAACTGCTTTTCCTCCAAGCATCCTTGAGCATATTGGCAATTACAAACAAATTCGATAAGATACAGAGGTGTCAGGAGATTTTAAGTTCTTACAAGGTTCTGAACAATAACTGTGGGATAAAAACACGCCCCTCAGCCTGCAACCTCTTGGTAAGTGGGAAAGGAAGTCTCCACACATGGCAGGACTGCACGATAAGTTCAGGTATTACATGCCTCTACTAGGTGGTGCACATATGCTGCCATCCATCAAGCACAGCCATCCCTCAAACCCACCACCAGCACTTCACTCCTCTTCTATAGGTGTCAGCTGGACACATGGGAGGCAACTCAGGACAGAATGGGAACACTAGAGAATTATAGCAGGCAAGGGCAGTAAACTCTTATGAACATCAGGTCTTGCTTATCTTGTTTTTTACTGCAAAACTAGGACTCCCAAAAGATATGTGCATTTTTATGTTACTCTAAGTAAATGTTGATAGTATCATTCACATGATAAACATAATTAGTCAGACTAGATCACTAAAAAAAAAACAAACCCTGAAGTTTGAACTTGGCAAACCATTTGCTTGTAGTTACCAGGGCTGAAGCTCTTCTTCAGGCATTACCTCCCAGGTACAAAGCTGTTACCCATCATTTGTACAGATACAAGACAGATAAAATATTGTACAACAGCAGAAACCACTTTGGCTTAAGCTGGCAATGAAAGTTGTTATCACCTAACAGCTGTTTAGTAGCCTGCATTAAATGAAGTTGTAGCTACAGCTCCATGAGGACAGGAAGAAAAGCTCCTAAAGCTTTGAAACACCAAACCACTTCTGCAGGTCTGCCAATTCAGAGGGGGTGTTGTGTGCGGTCATGCTTGAAATTCACTTTAAAGATAAAGTTTCTTTCCTGAGGATGGCTGAATCCAGATGAGCTTGACTGTTTGGTTTTGAGGTCAGCGAGAGCTGAAGCAATGCAGCCACCAGGGAAATGCAAGAGGTACCAGCAGTGCCACCACACCCCAGAGGCACTGGGTGCCTTTCCCTGATGCCTCAGTGATACTGTCACAGTGATCAGATGGCTCTGCCCCATCTGATAGCTCCTTAGGGAACTTCCTACCAACAGCTGTGTCAGGTACTCAAGGTCTGCATGGAAATTAACCTTAGGTCACAGCTCTGAATGCTCCGAGGCATGGGGAAAGTAAAAGTGCATGTGCAAAAATAGTGCCAAGTCTTTTCATTTAGGAAGCATCAGGTTTAGGCATTCCCTATCTCTGGGAAAAACCTGCTCCAGTTCCCAATGTCCATGTTGGAGACCCTTGAGCTTCACCCTCTTCCTCCACAGTTTTAACTTCATAAAGCACAGAACACTTCGGGTGAGAACACGCTTTAAATCTCAACCCATTCCACCACCTGCCATGGGGACACCTTCCACTACCCCAGGTTGCTTCAAGCCCCTTCCAACCTGGCCTTGGACACTGCCAGGGAGCCACAGCTTCTCCAGCAACCTCTGCAAGGGCCTCACCACCCTCACAAGGAACAATTCCTGCCCAAGATCCCATCCAGCCCTACCCTCTGGCACTGGGAAGCCATTCCCTGGGTCCTGTCCCTCCATCCCTTGTCCCCAGTCCCTCTCCAGCTCTCCTGGAGCCCCTTTAGGCCCTGGCAGGGGCTCTGAGCTCTCCCTGGAGCCTTCTCTGCTCCAGGTGAGCATCCCCAGCTCTCCCAGCCTGGCTCCAGAGCAGAGGGGCTCCAGTCCTGGAGCATCTCCATGGCCTACTCTGGACTTGCTCCAGCAGCCCCACATCCTTCCCATGCCAGGACCTCAGAGCTGGATGCAGAACTATAGTGGGGCCTCCAGAGCAGAGACAGAGAACACTTCCCTCAACCTGCTGGTGACAACCTTTTGTTGATGCAGGCCAGGATTTGTCAGGTTAACCTTTTCCAAGCAGATGTGCCTTTTCCTATCAGCTGGTCCCAATTTGTACCAAGCAGTATCCTCGGCTTGTGTTTTCCTGCTCTGAATATTCACAAGATCATATTTTGGCCACCCTCTCATCTAACCAAATTACCAGCCTCAAGATTTAATAGAGGAAGATCAAGGATTGCATATTTGCAATAGGGATCCTTCAGAACATGAGGCTGATATTTTCCTCCAGTTCTTCAAAAATTCTGAGGCACTGGGGACTTCTTTATATGAATAAAAAAAAAATCTACTTTTATGAAAGTGAATGAACTT
The DNA here is from genome assembly GCA_910950805.1 of Acrocephalus scirpaceus scirpaceus. NCBI lineage: Eukaryota > Metazoa > Chordata > Aves > Passeriformes > Sylviidae > Acrocephalus > Acrocephalus scirpaceus. The sequence goes on from OU383781.1 coordinate 32,141,155, forward strand.
CAAATAAGCAAAAGGAAATAAAATACCATATGGTATATTCAGATTCATGGGATTGCTATCCCGCTTAATAAATCTTCCCTTAATCACATTTTTGATATTGTATATTGTGATATTGTATCCTACAGGGATTTTAATTTTATATCTCAAAAGGAGGTTAGTATATTAGATTTTACTATATACAGATTAAATGAGGACTTTTGAAAAATCTCAAACTTATCTGCTCAGCTAAATAAATTTTCTGACTTTGCACTTGGGGTAATTGTAATAGAGCTTTTGATCCCTGGGTAGATGGAAGCAATAGTCCTATAAATCCCAGATTTTCAACACCTTCAAAGATTATAAAACGTTTATGAGAGAGTATGGTTTTAGAGACATGTGGTGGTTATATAATCCTAAGGAGACAAATCAACAGTGAAAGTATTAAACATACTTTTTTAACAAAAATATCCTGTAAAGAGAAAAAGAGATTAGCTTATTCACTGTCTCTGCAAACTGAAGTAGATGATTTGACACAAGACTCAGCCTTGTTTATGGCAACTTGGCAGCTTTGGTCACATTAGAACAAAAGAGGAAAAAGATTTTTCAAGGTAAACGAATGTACATGTCTTTCAGTAACATTAAAACTTATCACAGTTTCGTCAGAGAATAACAGGGGCAGGAGATTGGATACTGAATATTTTAAATCCTCCTGCTAGACAAAAATCATTATCTCTGCCAGCATCTTGTTAGCTTGGCTTTTGTTCTAACTCCTGGTGTGCTTTTATTTTATTTTTGTTTGAAACTTCACTGACTCTCCAGCATAATTTTTACTGAACGGCTTGCCTGAAGCTAGAAATATAAACTCAGAAATTAAATCACATTCTTAACTTCTTAGGTTCAAACCACAAAGATGCGTACCCTAAAAAAATAGCCATACTTATTTTCTATTCATTAATAATATACATTATTATCAGAAGAGTGATTTATAAGGACTTATACTTGAAGTACTTATTAAAAGTTTAAGTATTTGGTGCTGAATTTGAACCTCTTCTGTATTTCACAGATCTACTGGGGTACAAAGCACAGAACTACTAGTTTGGAGACACCAAATCAAATCAAATCAAATGCTGGTCTCAGACACTGAAAAAAATCCAAAAGAACAAATCCACTCCAGGAAAAAAAAAGTCCCTTCAAATTTAGGCGAAAAAAATTATTTAGCCTCATCATCTCTACTTAAGACATCACAGCTGTGACTGGGAGAGAAGAAAAGGATCCTCCTAGGCCCTCTCCATAACATGGATTTGAAGAGTTTTAAAGCAAAAGACATATTGAAAATTCACATTTATGCTGTCTGGAAGGAGGATTGCTCCTCTCTGGTTTGGATGGGGAGGAAGGCCCTGTGCTTCTGCCCCTTTGTGGCTCTCAGCCCTTTGACGACTTGCCCAAGTGCTTTAGGGGCATCTGTTTTCTCAGCCCAAGCACTGACCCCTCACTCTGAACTGTCTCCCTCTTACAACACTGCTGGCACCCTTTCCAAACTTCCTTCCCTTGCTTGCAGTAGTGCACAGCAAACTTCTGTGAGAGCCAAAACTGCCCTCACACAAACGTACTTGTTCTCAAAGGCAAATGTCTCTGGGGTGGTTTTTGGTGACCAGAACACAGCACCCTCAGACATGAAGCAAGGCCTCAGAGAAGCAAAGAGCCCTCAGAAATTTGCTGGCAGAGTTACTTTCCCAAATCACAAGTGGTGCCAATGTTTCCTGGGAGCAACACAATAATTCTGCATCAAAAGGTATGTTCATAAACTTCTATGCAGTGTAAACAACACCGACAAACTATACTCACCTCTTTATTTTCAGTCAAGAAAGAAATTGGCTTGGAAAGTCCAAAGTATACTTTATCTTCTTCCTATCAATCTGAGCATGAAGCAACATAAATTCTGATGCTAGGAGGAGTTTCTCATGCATGTTTTTCCATCCTGATCATTCAAAAGCAGTTCTCTCCTGAAAGTTTTAACTTTGAATATAATTTACATGCAATGAGCTGCATTAGTCTTTCATTATATTTGAGATTATACATGTACATAATTCAGGATATTTAAAGTCATGGTTGCTGTAGAAACCATAATTATATTTCTTGTTAAATCATTAAAGTTAATATCATTTATGAAATTACAGGATATTATGCAGGAGTAGGAACACAGCAGTGTAAAGCCACTTTACAACTTGACTTCTACCCATGCACAAATACCTCAGGAAATGCAAAATTAGGGCATCTCCAAGGGCTCTGAATGATGTAAGGAGCTCCAGTTCCAAATCAGACATCAGTTGTCCAATTATGTCTAATGCTTTACAGCCACAATTTACTTTCATTGAAATGTCCTCTGAGGCCAGTTGATACATTTCAATTTCCAGCAGGACTTGGCTTTTTGGTTTTGCTCAAGTTTAGGGTAGTGCCCACAGCCTCCAAAATGGAATACAACCTGGATGGAGGAAAAGCATACTGCTATTTCTTCATCTCCCACTTTGATCTCATGCAGGACTTCCCCCTCCCCTCTCAAACACACCACCATCCTCTGGTAAGCTGATGGGCATCTCCTGGAGCTCCAATCTCCCACTCCAGAACAGAGGACAGGCATGTTTTGGCATGGCTTGTTTGGAATCAGAGGTCAGCTCAGGTACATCCTTGTGGGATGCTGGGAACCCCCACATGGGAAGAGGCTCTGGGAACAGCTGTGAGCACTGCAAGCACTCTCATGAGCCAGATGCTCTTATCACAGCTTTTATCCCCAGCTCATGGTGAGAGAGAGCTTTGAGTCATGTCCCCACACAACCAGGAGAGGGACATGTTCTTGACACGCTGCTGGAGGACACAATCCCTGTTTGTGGGTCTGCCTTTACTTACTGAAGGCCAGGATGATACAATGAAGAACAAATGCCTTTCAAATGGTTATTCTATCATCTCTTGCAAAATAAGGAGCTACTTTCTGAACAGGGAACAGCTGTGGGCTAATTTCTGGATCTTTGTGAATCACATGAAGACCTTCTAAATTAATCACATCTCATGTTCCAAGCCATAACAGAATTAGCATTCAAGTGCTCAGCACCTAAATCATTATTTACACTGTCATTTGTCAGACAAATCCTTCCCTCCTTTTCTAATGGTATTGCACAATTAATTGAAATGCCATGTAATATAAAACTTGCTGGGAAAATTTTAAAGCTTTTAGAACTCCCATATTAAAACATGCCACTAGGTCATCACTATCAAGACTTGTGAGTCTCCTCTGTTGAAAGCCAAAAGTTTTTTCAGCATCAGCATTGGGTTTATGTACTTCATTATACTGTAGTTTTCCTCATAATTTCTGTAGACTGACAACGGTATTTAAAAGGCATTTCTACAGGGAATAATTACTGTCTGCATTGACTGAAAAGCAAATGAAAGAAGGTACACAAGGCAGGAAAAAAACAGCCAGTGCAGTGATGCAGTTCAGATTCTCTCGAGACCCTGGGCAGATGAGCAAATATCTTAAAAACAGCCCTTTTGGAGGCTGGCAACTTGGGAGGCAATGTACAGTCCTCCTAGGGAGAAAAGAGTGGGATAGGAGGATGAAAAGCAGAATGCTATTTCTTCTTCCTTTCTGCAGCTGAAGGATATGAAGTGAGAGGACTTGCACTTTATCAGACTCTCCAGAGCTAATCCCAGCTAAGGAGATCATACCGCCCGCTGAATCATCTTCCCTCTCTTTCTGCTCTTGTAGTTCACCCAATGACACAGCCAGGCCCTTCTGCTATTTCTCTCTCTTCCTCCTCTGCCTGAAGTGTTTGCACACACAACAGGGTGAGGTTTGTGACCTGAGTTAACCAAATAGTTCTATCACTGCTCTAACCTAAATGGTATCTTTCAGCACCAAACCCTGTCCATGTTCTGCCACCCATTCTCATAGGATCCCAGTAAACAGCACCAAGAGTTTTTCAGTATTTTTTCTGCTTTTCTCCATTGAGTTACTAGTTCCTTGCTTCAGACTCCAAGTCCTCAGAGCCACAAAACTGCTTTTTGCCCTGTCTCTGGCAGCACTGTGCACATGGTCTCCACCCAGAGCTCTTAGGTACTAGACATCGCAAGCTACAACTAGTAATCCTAAATTGATGATACAAACCTAGACCCCTCATGTCTTTCTAGAACAGAATTTCAAGCCTATTTCTCACAAAGAACCCTTATGCCACCCCAACATGTATAGGTTGCCTCTCTCCCTGCTGTGCTATTGCCATCCCATCTTTCAGGGACCAGGACTAAAGACAAAATCATCATTAAGCCACAAATGCATGAAAGTGGTTGAGCCCAGTTACAATCAGTTAATTCTTCACCTGGCTTATGTGCTGAGAAAGGTTAGAGTGGATTGGCCTTTAACTCTGTCTTTTAAGAACTTCCAACTCTAAGTTCTTTGTAGCTCCTCAGCCCTTTGTGCAGAGGTTTTCATGAGACCTGCAACATCATGGAAGTCTTCTACATCAGCCTTCTGGGGAAGGGCTGAGTATTTGGTAGGGACCCTCACCCTTTTTTGGGGTCGCCGTCAGAGTGTAGATCAGAAGGCAAATACTGAGTGGGATGAATTTGTAAGTTCAAGAGCAGTAACACGTGAAATAAAAGCCAAAGCAGGTCAACCATGGATAGAAAAGCCCAATCTTGTAAGTGAGGTGTGCACCATTCATGTGCAAGGATTATAGCACTCAGCTTTGCCCTCCTGCTTAACAAACTCCCTCTAAAATACGTATATGTGAAGAGGAGGCTGCATTTCTCTTAGCTCAAAAACCGCTCTTCTTCCTTCATCCACAACTAAGAACAGAATAATGACTGTGAACTGACACAACCATCTTCCCCAAAGGCAGGTCACCCCTTGCTGCTTGGTGATCACACAAGAACTTCAGCTTGCTCCTACTATTTACTAAAATATCTTTGAAGTTTTACTGGAACACAAAGTTATTAAGATTATCATGATACTCAAATGTCTTAGGTGTTTGCACTAGTTAAGATTCCACTGAGTCTTTCAGACACATCTATTAGATGTATTATCTCCTTACTGCTGTCACTACTAATTATTTCTGATTTATTAACTTTCTTGATTGAATGACTATTACACTAAATAAATAAGAATTAGCCTAACACCAAACTATACTTTGAATATGAATCTGTAACAATTATAAAACAAACTCAGAGGTAACACACTATTATAGAGAATTTAGGAGCAATTTGTTGTCAACTGTCATTCAGATTTCTGCAGTCTGAGCTCCTTATACCAAATTGGGAAGGCATGTGGCCAACATGTAACTTCTGATTTAATGTACCATCATAAATTTTTTAAAATATCCACTTCAAAACTTTAAGCCAGGCAAAATTCCTCAAAATTTGAAATTTCACTGCAAATTCAAAATCAGATTTATCAATGTTCAGTATCTAATCTTAGTATCTAGTATTCTACTAACATTTTCATAAGTTTATAAAATGGACCCCAAAGAGAAGAGAAAGCACTTAACTTTGTGCATCATACTAATGATACTACTAACAGTCTCACCAGGTTTTATTCAGAACTTACAGGTAAATTAATATGGTGTGTAAAAGTTGTCATAAAAAAATAAAGAATAAGAATTAAGAAGCTCATCCAAAGGCCACTAGAGAAAGATCAACTTCAGACACATTTTATCCTAGTTTATAAATTAACTCCAAGACTTGGCTTCATATAAGGTACTGATTGTAAACTGTAGAATAAGAAACATGGGAGAATGAAACATGTCCCTGAAGATCAGCATGTGGTAATTCCTGCTGTAGAGATCCAGGTCGTTATTAAAGGTTAGGGGTTTTCATAGACACTGTCCTTTGTTTTCCACCAATATTACCAGCTAAAGCTTCAAAGTTGAAACAAGGCTCCAAAGACATGTCTGTTTCTGATACAGACATACCTACCTCACTTCCACAAAAAACACAGCAACAGATTTACAGCACTCCTTCCACAAGACAGAGATGGAACAAGAAGCTCTGTTGCCATGCAGTTATGGCATCTTCCCTTCCCCCTCATAATATGTGTAAAAAATCACAAAGGGAGGAAGTGGGAGGTTGCACACTTTTCTTTGATTCACCTTAAATTATAGTCCTGGCTTCCAAGGGAGGACTCCTGCCAGAATAGGTAGTAATTTCATCTTGTCATTATGTGCCAGTTCTAACTCAGTTTTGTGCTTTCAGAGACCCCTCTTCTTGCCCCTTACATGCACAGCCCTCAGCTGGGTGTTCTCTGAATAAGCCAGAACCATGCAGGTGAGCAGCACATTCCAAAGTTTATTAATTAAACATTCCCCTCTTTAATCACAGCTCTGCTGTGTCTTACTGTACAGCTGCCTATTGATGTTGCTTTGGTGATGGCAAAATTACCTTAAAAGATTCAGCTAATAATAGAATTCATCTTTTAAATATTTTTTCATTGATACATATATATCAGTTTCATTTCAATTTGTACGTAGGTGTCCTGATTTTTGTTTTGTTGATGTTGCTCCTTAAGCTTCTTACATTGTGGTTGAAGAAAGAATATACAGGGGAAATGACAACTAATTAATTTTACAAATGTAACACATAAAGGAGAGGCTTACAAAGCTGTCTTTCCTCAATTGCTGATTGTGGCATATGAATTTAGATGTTCACTAATGGTGGATGTAACTCAAAAAGGTAAAGCATGTCATTTAGGTAATTTCTTTTTATCTTTTGCAAATCAAGTGAGTGTTCCTAATCTATCATGTCATATTTAATAGCCTAAAGAGAGAGAAAAAAGAATAATTTACCCATGTATTTCAGTAAGAATTTTTCATGGCTTGCCACTGGAGGAAGAGGCCCCAAACCAGATTATCCTGATGTTATCTCAGTATGAGGAGCCACATCTCTTGGTCAATAGCCCCACCAGACACAGGCTGCAGATTCCTGTGTTCATCTTTTTAAATATCAGGAAGCCTTGGCAGGTTTAGATAGGTGTTGGGCTTTAGGAGTGGTGCTCCCCAATTCAGTCTCCCACCAAGACTCTTCAAACTTCCTGCCACTCTCTCGCTCCCCCACTTTCCCCTCCTCATCCCTTGTGGTGGCTGGAGAGGGGAACTGGATGCACAAAAGGTAAAGATCACAGAACAATTGACTGGAAATAGCAATGTGATACAAAGCCAGAGAGTAACAGCAACAATACTTATGACAAAGGGTACAAAAAAGAAACAATTCACACGGGCTCTGACAATAGTACCATTTCTAACCAAGGGGATAAGTGCAAGCAGCTTTCTGACATTGCAATACTGCCACATTATTTTGGGTAGGACAAAAGGCTTTGGCAATTCTTTAGCCAAATCTTGGGTTGGTTCCCCATTCTCTCATCAGGTTACAATCCAATATTGCACCTTTTCTAAATGTTATGTTCTGAAGCCTTTTGTAGAAATACCCACAAAGTGGAGATGAGATCAGTGCCGAAAACTTTGAAACTCATCTGTTGACTTTCTCTCACTTCTTACTCTTCAGCTAGGGATAATATCCCTCCTCCTGGCAACACTTTGATTTGCAGTCTAGCAGCCAACCAAAAGCATTAGCTTTTGGACAGAAAATAATCTGTTAATCTTCTGCTGCACCACTGTCTCCTGCTCCTAAGAAGAATTCCTCCAAGCGCATGGAGCTTCCATCATCTCCTTTGTCCAAACTGTTGTCTCTGTCTCTTTACTAACATCCATTATCATGTCAGCAGGATGATAGCGGGTTTTAATCCATTTACCTTTGGAACTATCTTCTAGGCTGAAAACTTTTGAGCTTCACCTAGCATCCTACTTACGCTTATTCCAGTGGTATTTTTGATTTTCTGCCACCTTCACAAATTAAAACAACTGCCCACTATCACCCTCCAGACTGTATGAGTGACTGTGCCTTGGGAGAGTGTCATTGGTTTGGTGAGGGTTAATTTTTTTATCTTCTCTGAGCATCTCACAGCTTTTTATCAAAAATCCAGCTTTCTTCATTTGGTAAGACTGAATTTTCAGTCTTATATGAGCTGCAAAAGCTCCCAAGTTTCACCTTCCTTTTCATACTCATCCCATGAAAGCATTTATCTCATTTTCCATTTTTATTTAGACCATAGGTCCCCTTAAATGTCTGTACTATATTTTTATAATTACTGTCTCTAAGTCATCAGAAAACAGTAAAAAGAAAAATCAGCAACTGTGAAACACAAGTCTACTTCCAACCATCTCCCTTCTTGCTGACACACATTTACAGACAGAAGATGAAGCACCATTTCCAGAATGATTTAGATCTGGTGGGGCTTTTAACAGCTATGTTTTTTCAGTTTCCAGAATGTTCTGACATGAAGACAGTCAAAACATTGAGGATTTTTTTCATTCAGCAATTATTTGATCAGCACTGCATAGGGGCTGTCTTACAGTGACTTCTACTGAATCCTGCAAGAGCTCTTCACAAGCTCAGCTCCTCAGTAAAGAGCCATCTGTTGGCATTGTCCCTAGACACTTTGAGACCTTGGCTTCCTTAAAATGCTTACAGAAAGGGTTAGTGACAGTTTGTGCATCTTCCAATGGTTTTGGAAGATGAGATTAGAGAGAACAGGAATAAGAGATTTTCATGAGTATTTATAATTAGCTGAAGCTCACAGCAAGGGGCATTTTCCCCATTTTAGTCATGACAGCAGTTATAGGGTTTGGATCAAAACTGAATCATGAGAAAGGTTCCACATTTAATTTTCATTCCTGATTCATCTTGCACAACAACTGCTGGTTGAGAGAGGAGGAAGAGGCCAGAAAAACTGTATGGATTCCAGGTCTAGCTGCACCTGCTCCCCTCTGAGAGTAGGTTTAGTCCTACAAGCTAAAAATAAAAAAAGACCTCTAATGCTTCACTGAAAACTAAATCACGGACAAATGGCATGACATCAGTGAAGCACACTGCAGGCATCACAGTCACATCATGACAGGGCTGTACCTTTCCTTGGGAGCCTTGATATGAAGGGGTCAGGGTCTAGGGGCAAAGGCTGCAATGCCCTTGCCCAGAACAAGTGACTCCTTCCTAGAAACATTGGCACCCGTGTGGTTTCATGAGCTGTGGGCTACATGGGATACAGCTGCTCTGCAGAGACCCCTCAGCCCTGGCAACTTTCTTAAAATTCAAGAAAAACATCCTAAAAGAAAATGTATCTCAAAATGTATTACAGGTGAAGTTCGGCTGGGATCCTCCCCTACATGTATTCAACATACTGTGATCACAAAAGTCCTAAATAAGACCTGATGAGAAAGACTAGACAAAGTGTAAATAGTACGTGTTACTGAAAATGTAAGGTTGGTGTCACGGTTTGACACAGGCCAAACACCAGGCACCCATGAAAGTTGCTCGCTCACCCTCCCCTGCCACAGTTGGGCAGAGGAGAGGGAAAAAAATTAACCAAGGGTTCATGAGTTGAGATAAGGACAGGGAGAAAGCACTCCAAGGGCAAAACAGGCTCAACTTAGAAGTACAAAAGGAATTTATTACTAACAAAATCAGAGGAGGATAATGAGAACTAAAACAAGTCCTTAAAACATCTTTTCCCCCCAGCCCCTCCCTCCTCCTCATTGACAGCACAGGGAGACGGCATGGAGGGGGTTGGATCAGTTCATCACTAAGATTTTCTGCTGCTGCTCTGGGAGAGGAATCCTGTCCCTCCGAGACCATGGGGTCCCTCCCACAGGAGACAGTTCTCCATGAACTTCTCCAGCGTGGGTTCACTCTCACGAGGAGCAGCTCTACCACACCTGCTGCAATGTGTGTCCCTGCCACAGGCACACAGCCCTCCCAAACTGCTGTGATGTGGGTCTCTCATTCCATGGGGTGCAGTCCTCTGCTCCAGGCCTGGAAGCAGAGCCCTCTGTCTCCACCAGGTCTTGCACTGGAGCACAGCCTCCTCCAGGCATCCACCCACACCGGCATGGCCACCTCCCCCACAGGCTGTGGATGGATCTCTGCATCCCCCGTGGACCCCCATGGGCTGTGCATGGATCTCTGCATCCCCCATGGGCTGCAGGGGCACAGCTGCTTCACCATGGTCTCACCACAGCCTGCAGAGGAATCTCAGCTCCAGCACCTGGAGCACCTCCTCCCCCTCCTTCTGCACTGTCCTTGGTGTCTCCACATTGTTTCCCCCACATGTTCTCACCCCCTCTTCTTCTCTGGCTAGAAAAAACTGTACCCCCACTTTGTTTTGATTTTCTTCTTAAATATGTTGTCACAGTGATGCCACCATCATCTCTAATTGGCCCAGTTTTGGCCAGCAGCATCTGGCCATTTGTCCATCTCCAGAGCCATCAAGGATTGGCTCTGCTGGACATGGTGGAAGCTTCCAGCAGCTTCTCACAGCATCGCCTCTGTGGTCCCCCACTACCAAAAACCAGGCCAAGCAAAACCAACACAGCTGATGATTCATTCCTGTGCACAAACCCCAGGGAATTCTGAATTATGATTTCTAGAAATAACCTTTTTCATCCCTCTTGTATTCTGAATTGCTCGTTACACAGTATTCACATTAGGCTTTAATATTTCTGCAATGACACCAACTTACAATAACATGGAACAAAGTTTTACCTTTCAACCAGATCTTGCTCTCAGATAGGTAAGCATAAATCTGGAGTAAGTCAATTGTTCTTGTGTTTTCCCAGGAGTTACACTAATGTAGCATACAATTGCCTCCAGACCGCTGAATTAAATTGCTTTACAAGGCAATACTTTAATGTTAATATTCTTTAAATTAATACACGTCTTTCAGTTATATTTTACTTAAGAACTATTTCCAATGCATTAATTCAATTACCTTCTTTTACAGATTCAAGGAGGCTTCCAGCAGTGCCAGAAAACCAGTTGGCAAAACTCCTAGGAAGACCAAACTCTAAAGTGCACACATTTATATTTGCAAGTTGAAATTTACATGATGAAAATATAATTACTAAAATGCCATAGATTGGGCAAAATTATGTTCTCTACATGAGATTATTGGTTTTTCATGCACATTTGTTTTAGGCTGTAACCTGCATATACCATACCACATCTTGTTCACCCAATCAGTATGGCTGGGTTCCTTAGCTTCAATGAAACAAGATGTGGGATATGTTCCCTGTTGGCAGGAGAGAGATGAAAGAAATTCTTTTTACTTTTCACTTTTTTAATGCAACATAATCCCAATTTCCTACACACTGATAAGCAGGAAGGATAAGCATCCATTTAGTTTAAATCCACCATACAGCAGAGAACAAATTCTTTGGCTCACTAATGCCCTCACAGCACATCTGCACTTGTTGTGTGTGCCTGAGAGGGGCAGGACTGACGGCAGCGTACAAAATCACACCCTCACCTCCAGCAGCACAAGGTGAGGATACTTGGAGCTGGTTATACTTTTATTCCTCAGCATAATCTGCTAGACAGAGATTACCCCACTGGCACACGTGGAAGGGGAAGAGCCTCGTGACAAAGTTAGATTTTTGCTCTTGTAAGGTTTGCTACCCTCAGTTCTCCACAGGTACAGTGCAAAGATTATCACAGTTCACAGGATACACCCCATCACATTCATGGACTTAGACCCTAGTCATATTGCAACCCTCTGCTTTAATGATTTAATCCCTCAGTTATCTCCTTTGATACATATTCAGAAATTGCTATACCGAATTAAGTAACTCTAAAGGTGCCAGAGACAAAGACACTGCAATATTAGAAGATGTTGGTACATTTCTATCTTCTTATTGGGCACCAAGCTGTGAGTAAGAGTTGCCACCTCTCCTGAGAGAGCAGAGAATATCCAGCCTTCCTCTCCAGCCCAGAAACATTCAGCCATAATGTTTGCCCTATGATTATAAATCAAATGTTTCCATCTGGCTGTCAAAGCCAAAGCAGTGCTCGGCCAAAATACCACTGACGGTTTTCTCATAGCTACATTGTCCTTTAAACATTACCTATGCCTTAGGTGTACATGAAAATAGCAGGGTAGCAACTAAGGTCGGAGAACATGGAGTGATATAATTAAAAAGGAGTTATATCTTCAAATAAAGTTGCACAAAGATCTGTCTAAATTTTGTGTCTTATAAAGCAGAAAAGGACTGATTGTTACACAGTATTCACTCTTGAACAGCATCTACATTCTCATAAAAAGAAACAACCATTGTTTCCAAAGATTACACTCTTTCCTTATGCCTGTATTAAATATTCATTTTTCCCTCTAAACAAACATTCTGTTACTGAGAAGGAAGAAGAAACAATCCACAAATGTAAGACCAAATTCATCCACCCAGCTTGGTCCCATGAGTTCACCCCAAGTGGGAAATAAATGCTCACCTGTACTTGCTCCCACTGAACCTGGTCAGTCTCACAGGGCTACAAACAGCTCTAGACTGCATGCCTGGAGGAAGAGATTCTCTGCCCACGCAGATTATCTCTCATCTTTACCCCTGAGATGCACATATACAAAAAACAATTCACTTGATGTAAACCAAACTCAATGATGGCTTTTACTGACCTTGTCTCTCCTTCTGGGCTTTATGCAATAACATATAGAAAGTTCATTTTTCACCTAACTGCTGCAAAAATATTATTCCAAGACCTAATATTGCCTTTTTGTTCAAGCAAACCTCATGTTGAAATGAAGATTTTTTTATTTTATTAATGTTTATATAAGAGCAAAAAACCTCTTTTTTTATTTACTCTGTAAAGCAAAGAAATGAACAGTGAACATTAAAATACTACATGGGTTTAGATATTCTGAATCCCTAACAGCTCCACTTTAATGGATGTGTATTTTTCATCTGTATAATGAATGTTTCTAAATATACCCAGAGAAAAGAAAGAATATTTACCTTTTTAATATTTAATATTTTGCAGTCATATAGATGGAAACAATTTAGAATGGGTATATTTCTGGGCAAAGAAAAGATCTCCATTGCAAGGCTGAAAATACAGGTTTGATTGCAAAATCCACCCATGTTTTGCATCCTGAATGCCAAATAAAAACCAGCTGACCCCAGAACATTGAGATGAACTGTATATAATACAGTGAACAATCAAATGCAAAATATTATTTCAAATCTTGTACAGTAGTTCATACCCATTCTATTTATATGCTGAAATATTTCAAATTTATTTCAGCTGAAACTTCTGCCTCCATCCCAAGGCCTCACATTTATCATTTAAAAAAAATTGTTTGAAGGCTGTTCATTTCAAAACATCACTGATTGTAATTTTTCTCATCATCCCTTAAAATCATGCTTGTGTAGCCAACATTTACCCATTTCCTGCACACCATGACAACAGAGCAATGGGCACAACCTGGCAAAGAGGATGGGAGAACTGCAGGTGGGACCTACAGGAACCTCCCCAGAGCCCTGTGCTCTCCAAAGGACAGGCAGGAGCACTGCCAGAGACCGGGGTGCCTGTTTTAGGCAGCTGAACCGTGTTCTTCACATCATCCAAAGGGAGAAAAATAATGTTTATTCCATGCCATGTAAATTACATATTATTATATTTTTACTTAGGTAAATTTTAGTAGATACATTTAACCATATTTCCTCTAATAGTAAAAGCGAATCCAGATTATTTGATGGTTTCGTGTGTTTGCATTGTTTCTTCAATACCAAAAATTACTGTTGTATACACAGCAAAGGTCAATATGACTGTAATTACTACACTGGGAAGGATTGACTCCCCACCTCCTTAATCTGTGTATCACCTGTAAAAGACTCTACTCTCAAACCCCATGGAGAATTATCTTTACTAATCCTTTCTTCTTTTTACTTAATTTTTGTCAATTGCTTTCTTAGAAACATAGTAAGTAATGCAAGATTTTTCATAGGGAACTGAAGCCTAGACCTCCATGGCTCAAGTTAAGACCTTGTAGTTTACCATTTCAGCAATATAGCAGGCTTCAAATTCTACACAAAAAAAAAAAAAAAAACAAAAAAAAAAAAACAAAAAAAAAAAAACACTTTCATGCAGGTTTTTATGTCTGACTCTCTTATATGCAAATGAAAAGTTGCAAATTTAATGCAAATCAAGCCTGTCAAGAGAGGCACTTTTCTGTTGTTGCCTTTTATTTAAGCCAGTGCTCTTGAAAGGGTCTAATCACATGTGTCCAGGATAGCACATATATTGGGAAAGATAAACACTTCCTTGAGGAAAGAAGAACAATGATCAGGACCAGCTCTGGCTCTGGGGCTATTTTGTCTATTTTGCAATGTTTTGGTTTTTATAACATTTTGCACACTTAAACGTGCACAGCCAGTTATACTCAATTTATCTATTCCTGCAGTACAGATTTCTAAACAGGCCATGTTCATCCCTTCAGTTTTGTTAATATATCATTTTGGTCGAATGACGATGCCTGCCAAAATAAAGAAGATTCATGAGTCTGAGTTACCAGCGTTTATAATTTGCAGGATCAAGGTGTCACAAGCACAAACCATGTCGCTCAAAGAGAGAGCTGGCAAACAGTCACCACAGTGCACCACTACAGCAATGACAGAGACAAAAAAAAGAAGTAGTGCACATAACACTCCTGCTTTGTGAGCCCCCATTTTAGCATTACATTTCCAATCTTTGCCCTTGAAGCTGTAGGCAATGCTATCAGGTAGGAGAACTCCTATGAAAACAGGCTAAGAGAGATGGGGGAGTTGAGCCTGGAGAAGGTTCTGTGGGGTGCCTCAAGGGGCTCCAAAAGATCTGGACAAGGACCAGGCACAAGGCATGAAGGGACAGGACAAGGGGGAATGGCTTCCCACTGCCAGAGAGCAGGGTTAGATGGGATATTGGGAAGGAATTCTTCTTTGTGAGGGTGGTAAGGCTTGCCCACAGAAGTCGTGGCTGCCCCTGGATTCCTGGAAGTGTTCAAGGCCAGGTTGGAGGGGGCTTGGAGGAACCTGGAATAGTGGAAGGTGTCCCTGCTCATAACAGGGAGATGGAACAAGATGGTCTTTAAGGTGCCTTCCAACCCAAACCATTCCATGACTCTGTAACACAAACTAGGTTTTTCCCTTTATTCCCTTGCACCAGTGCAGTTATATTCATCCTACTTTCAAACAATTTGTATGTACCTTGAACACAGCAGTACTGTGAAGGTACCAGACTATCATGGAAAATATTTCCTTGCAGAAATATTCCCCATGAGCTTTGTAGGAAGTTGCACAGCCGTGCACCCTCCCTGGCATCTCAGCACTTGTCCCATCTGTACAAGCACCATCCTGTCTCCAGCCTGGATGCTGGCCCATTGTGCAGGTTGTAAGCAGGTAACTGAACCTCCTGTCTCCAGGATGCAAGTTCAGTGTTTGATGGTTTGCAGTGGGTAAAACAAAAATGACTTTCCACTGTGACACTGAGCATTAATAACTCATACATAAACTGGAATGTTGAGGGCGGGAACAGCTTGTCAGGGAGGATACATTTTTTCTGCCCTGGTAGGAACACACAGAGCATGGAAGGACATATCAAATCTTCACAACCTGCAGTAGGAATTTCAGTGTGTCTCCAAGCAGACAGTGCCAACTTGCCAAACATACCAAATTCACAGAGGACCACCCTGTAGGGATGCAAAATCCCTCTGGGCCCCATCCACACAGGCCCAGGGGTGCTCAAAGATGTGAGGGGTGAATTAAAACTTTCAGAGAAACTAAAATACATAAATCCACACAGATATGAGGTAGAAAGGCAGGTTTAGTTTTAAATAAGTAGTGGATATTTTAAGTGCCTTTAACAAATAAGAGCCTGTATTAGTTAGTAAGAGAAGCCCTGAAGCCTAGTTTAAAGTTCAAGTAGCATTGCCTTTTGCAAAGTTGACTAAGTTCTAGACATAATGAAAACATACTGCAGCCTTGATAGCATTCCTAGGTAGAGCAGATAGAGTCATATACTTAGAATTTCTGTAAGAAATTATGATTACTTTTGTACATCAATGTTAGATTCAAATGGGTCTAACAAGGCAGTAGTAGAACCATGTTTTTAACTGATTGGTTAAAAATAGAATAAAAATACACTGCTTAGAGAATGCAAATCATCATCACCACCACCAGGAAAGTAACCCAGATCACAGTTGCTGCTGCTTCTTCCTGGGACTTGGGGACCTTATGCTAGAAGGCTTTCTGCATAATGGCACAGACTGTAATAACTCTGCCTTTATGAGACTGATTTTAACCATGCAATAAAGGACCCTTACTTTTACAACTACCCAGCTTCTATAGTCTTCAATGAAGACGCGTCAAAAAACTTGACACAGCCCTTCTGTGAGCCACTGTTTTGATTTAGGAATGGCACTCCCCAGGTTAGTGCTACCACTGAGACTTTCCAAAGCACGCTGCTGCTCACTCTGGGCACGAGGTGGATGGTACGGAATAAGGGGTGGAAAATGTCCAGCAGCCAAAGAACACAACCTGCACATACTGCACTTCTGCAGCCAGGCACAGACACACCCCACCCATACTGCTGTGTCCCACTCAGCTGGAACTAGAAGCAACTGGAACCATCCTCCCTTACAACCATCAAGGCTAATTCTCTTACAGTGACTAACATTCGTGGGCAGACCTTGCTGGCATTTGATGGTTGGGAACACACCAGTGGTATGGCCTGCCTCAGTGCTGCTCTTTTTCAGGGATTGCCCCACAGAAGGCAAATACTGCTGCCTTTTATGTCCTATTGCTTTTAAAACTCCTAATTTCACACCATCATGTATACTGTATGCATTGCAGAATCTCCTCACACAGAACCCCTGTTCTTAGGGCGTGTAATTTTAATATAAGATTGATCTGCACAACTCTCTTTCTAATGAGCAGTGATAAATAATCCGAATTAGATACCTAATATGAGAGTACTTGCCCTTCACTTATAATTGCCCTTTTCCACTCATAAAGGGAGAGGTTTTGTCTCATATATTTACCTATAATTTTCCCTCCCATGTTAACATTTCCACTGCTATTTGACATTTCATTCTCAGGATTTTCTCTTCCAATTATTTTTTATTGGCTGTGATTTTGTCTTTTATTAGAGGTCCAGAGGGCCATCTGCCAGAAATTCAACCCCTGCTGCAGAAGCCTTTTGTCAACAGCTTCATCTAGACATTTGAGCACTTTGGGTTGGTTAAGGTCATTATTTTTATTCAAACTGAGAACCACTAGCATTTCCTCACTATTTGCTCTCAAATATTCTTCATCTATTCCCACATTTTGCTCAGTTGCTCACAGTCTTCCCCTGACTTGCAGTGTTAATGGTTACACAGTTGTTTCCTCTAACTGAGCAGTGACCCACTAACTTCCCAGACTAATTTTACTCTTCACTACTGTGGCCACGCTTCGTGGGTCACTGACCAGTGATTCCCGACTTTGCTCGGCAGCCCTGGCTGGAAGCGTGCACAGTTCTCGGTAGGGCCTCGCTGGACGGGTCCGCGGAAGCCCACCCGGTGGGTTCTTGGCAAGCAAGCACTGGATGTAAAATGCAGCTTTGGCGAAGGAGGAAAAGGAGACTCTTTTCTGAGGTAGAACAGGGGGAGGTTTATTCACGTGGACGTCCTCAGGAAAAAAACGATCTTTCCTGATGTTCGGGAGCTTATAAGGAACAGATGCCAAGGGGCGTGTACAAAAACATTCAACCAATAGGGGGATACAAAGGGAGGAGTTGGGGGGTAGATTGACACACAAAGGGCCAATCCCTGAAAGGGAGTAGGGGATTTCCAGAACCTGTTCCAATCAGGAGTCGGGTTTCCCCGAGCTTTCCAGAAGGGGGAGAGGCCTCCTAAGTGACTGACAGGCTCTGTGGGAAGGGATACTTTTGACAGACAGGAGAGTTGTTAGGGGAACAGCACTTTCTGGAAGGGGTAAACCAACTGCAAATGCAGCCATGAACAGGGGGGTCTGGAACAAACCATTTTTCCAACTTAAATAAAATTAATCATATAAACTTAAAACTTGTGAGCACAGCTCAACGCACCACTACACACTACTTCAGGTTAATTTGCAGTCCCTTTTGCAGCCAGTGAAACTGCATTGATTGTATTATTCTAAGCGGCAGGCTCTTTTTCTGAGACTGCATACCAGCTCCTTTAACTCCACTACCCAGTTCTCTTCCCTTTCCTAACACTGTCTTTGGTGTTAGCAGGGTGCTAAATCTTATTTCTTTGGCTATTCAGATGACTGCAACTGGGCATTGTCACTTCCCTACTCGGTAAATGATTATCATTCCTCACTAACTCCTTGCTACCCAGCAAAGCAATAATTTTGCAGCTGCTGCTTTCCTCTCAACATCTGTTTCTTTTATTTTGCCAGTTCTTGGGGTAAAGAGAAGAGTTTTTGTCTTAGTTTCCTTTCCACAGTCGTTTGTGTTGAAGAAAGTTTAGTTTTCTACAAAAAGATTTTCCAAAACACCTTATCAAAACAGCTCTTTGGTATTCTGCATAGTTTGAATTTTCCAAAGTCATTTTTTCTATTAAGTACTTTGGGGTTAGTTTGGGCGGGATTATGATGGATGCATACAATTAAGGTCGTTGGAGGCTAAAAAGGAAGTGGAATAAATGTTTTTGGTCCTTCTCTTCTGATGACTGTCCCTGAACAGTTCCTGAACAATCTGCACTGCGCTGTCCTGCTCTGCACAGCCTGGGCAGCTCATGAACAATAAGACTTTGTTACCAGACAGGGCTTCAGGCCAACAGCAACAAAGTCCAGATCCTCCACTAGTAAAATGCTAATCCCTGGAATTACTGCTTTTCTATTTTGTGATCCTAGCCCTACACTTCTCTGGATTCACTCCAGATCTGCTTCTTGAGGCTACCCAAATTTTTGGCTTCCCATTGCCTCTACAAAAGGGGCAGGCAGAGAGACTGGTTGCTCTGATTGCCTTAAACAACCCTGTGCCAGCTTGAAACCAGGCCAGTGCTGGAGAAGGGCAAAACACTTGAGTTATCTGCAGGGTTGCCACAACCCTGAATCAGAACAGCACAGGTCAAAAAAGGGAGTTCCACTAATCGGCAATTTCCAGGCCAGAGCTTTGTATTTCAAAGAGCAGTTGGAGCCTTGGCTTGACTCTGATTTGGAACAAAAGCCAGATATTTCCTAGTTACGTCACAGAGAAAATCACTATCTCATCAGCAGCTTGCACCAGAGCCAAAAGCCCCAGGAGCCAGAGGTGCAGCTCAGCACAGGCCCTGAACTGAGGAGCTGGAACATATTGGGATCAGATCCAGATAAGCCAATGGGAAACCAATTCCCCCAGCAGCCCAACTGACTCCTGGAGGAGCACCAACACAACAAACATCTCCTTTTCCATGAGCATTTCCATTGTCCAGCAGCAGCATTCACAGCCTCTCCTCTTCCTCCATCTGCAAAGATGGTTCCAAACTCACAAGAGATTTTTTTCTTAGAAAAGTGTCTGCTAGGTCCCAAGACTCTCATAGTATTGTCACTAAAGCCAGACTTCACTGTCTTACTTAATTTCCCTCCAATCCTACCCTTAAATACACTGCAATCTTTCTCAGTCACGTTCCTGCAGACTATCTTCCTAAATTAACATGTCATATGCACAGTTTTCAATTTAGCATTTCTTGATTCCATTCGCATCATTCCTCAGGAATTTTCTGTGACAGCAGTATTTGAGCTGTACATTAAAAGCAGATGAATGCTTTAAAGATGGAGCAGTTTGTCTTAGGTTCCTGTGCACTACTGCTATTAGGATTTGACTGACTGCATTTAAAAGAAGAGATTGAAATTAATTTTCTTTTCATAATTTTGTACTAAATGAAAATAACCTCCAGGAAACAACAAATGGTCATCTTTTTAAACTTTCAAGAGTTTTAAGCATTACTAATGGGGTGCCTTAATAAAAAGGAGATAAATGTCATGTTCTTAGAAAAAAAAAATTAGCAAGCAACTATTAAAATCACTTTTGAATCTAGCAATGAAAGCTCATCATTGTAAATAAAACGACAGAGTTACACTGTGATTCAGCAATGCACACAGGTCATCCAACCTGAAGTCAGGGATCTTTACAAACCCACTTCACTATGACTGAAATGAAGTATAAACCAGTATACTGCTGATTAAGGTCATACACTCATAGGTCTTACCAATCAGGCTTGTGTCATTCTCTACAGACATGCAGTGATTGCCTAGGATTTCCAAAACTCCTGAAAATTCGTAGCCACCCAAGGCAATGTAATTCCATTTTGTTCAGTTGTTCACTGATGATTGCAGACTACTGTTCCTAACATCACTCACTTGCTTTAATTTAAAATTTTACTACAGTTACATTTCTCCAACACTGAGATTTGTTTAAAATGTTTCTTCATTGCTCTAGCAAACATGAGCCATCTAGCAGTCATTTTAACATTGATTTTAATTTCTCCTTTACATGTGGGTATTTTAATTAAAATTCAAATATTGTCCTTCCATTTATGCCTTTTACAAGGCATTTTTCTTTTAATTGATGCTTAGCACCATTAAGATCCCTGAAAGTTTGAAGAATTGTGTTTAGAAGACATTTAATTATTTATTATTTAAAATTCTAATGTAGAACTTTTAATTTTGCAAGTAATTTAAAGCCACATTATCTCCAAGTTTTAACGTTTAAATACAGTAGAAAGTTTTTCTCACATTCTTTCACTCTGGTTTGCACATTGCACCATTCAGTGAAATGTGCCAGTGGATAGAAACACGTAGGTAAGTTTAAACAGTTTTTTTCTCCCTGAATCATCCCCTTTAAATACTGTTTCTTGACCCATTTATAAAAGAATCACAAGTGTGCTGGTTTGAAAGCAAAACCAGTGAAGGACTCCAAGTCAGAAACACAATTTAATAAGAGGAAAAGAAAATAAAGTAAAATAAAATAAAAGTAATAGTACAAAAAAAACCTGACAGAGTCAGAATACAACCTGACACCCTGTTAGGGTGGTAGTGGCAGTCCAGATGAGATGGTCTTGTCGAAGCAGTGATTCCTGTAGAAAGGAATCTCTGGTAGCTCTTGTCTCCTCTGGGAGTCCAGTGGATAAAAAGCTGCCTGTGCTGTCCCAAACCCTGGATTTATCCAGGTGGGAATGCTTGGCTCCTCCCCCTGGGCAGAGCATCTCCCAATGGGCTGATCTCATTCTATGAGTCATGCAGTGGGTCCTTGATGGCCCATTAAACAGAGATAACTCCTGGAGGAAGTTATCAATGAGTCATGGGCAAGGCATTGTTAGGCTCGTTAACAGAAGATAAGGAAAACACTGCCCCACCTTGGCTCCAACGGCTCATGGGGATAGAATACAAACCTTGGGCACAATTTTACATTGTAACCTAGGACAACAAGTTTGGATAGGGTTTTTTTGTTCCAAATATCTTGTACAGGCAACTAAATAAATTGCAATAACACAACTATTTGCTCGGTTTGTGTTTTTTAAATAAAGCATTTGGTTTTTTGCCACTCACAGTAAGTTCTTTTTGAGGCTGGATGTTTGCTTTGCATCACTTACCTTGACTCTTTTGTACCCAAAATGATTCTTGCTGAACAGCCATAGGCCTTTGGTGTTAGAACTATCAAGCCAAAAATTTAGATCAAAAGGACAAGAGTTTCCAAGCATATAAGAGTTATAAAACAAAGACTCCAAGCTGAGTTATACATAATGTCTAACAGGCTAAAGCTTTTTATTAAAATATTCCTAAATTCATACACTCTTCAATTTAGCCACAATGAATCTCTTTGAACATCCCCAAGAACCTGTCCATTTTGCAGCTTTGAAGTATGCCAATCTAGAATCTCATTTTCCTGATTGCACATTTAAATCTTCCAGTTCCAGTCGGTATTCTTGAAAAATATTTAATATACAGTCTGGAACTTAATACCATTTTTTTATAAGCTGCTTTCTCTTCAACCCTTGATATTTACCAAAAATATTTTAATCACACCTCACAACCATTTTTTTATTTCATGCTACGAATGTCTGGAAAAAGCACTGCAACAGACCACATTTTTTTTTCCAGAAAGTCCTGGGTTTCCTTTGATTTTTCACAATATTTCTCTATGCTGAGCTAAGAAAAGGAGGCTCATGGGGGAACATTTTGCTTTCTACAACTGCCTGACAGGAGGCTGGAGCCAGGTGGGGGCTGTCCCAGGCAACAAACAACAGAACGTAGAGGAAACAGTCTCAAGTTGTACCAGGGGATATTTAGGTTGCATATAAAGAAAATCTTTTCATGGCAAGTGCTGTAAAGCACTGGGACAGGCTGTACAGAGCAGTGGTGGAGTCACCATTCCTGGACATGTGGATGTGGCACTTGGGGAAATGCTTTAGTGGTGGCTTTGGCAGTGCCAAGGTGGGTTGATGGTTAGATTTGATGGTCTTGGAGGTCTTTTCCAATCTTACTGGTTCAGTGATTAGGGCAGAGGTAGGGTGATACTTAACTCCTGTCAGAAACTCCCAGTTGCAGAATGGAAAGCCCTTCTTTAATCCCTAGAAAACACTTTTAGTATGTACAATGAACTTTCCTTAGCACGCAGTTAATTAGCATTATTATTACATTTGCATTATTTTTCCACTGAGCAATCTCATTGTGACACCCTTACACAAAAGCTGAACAAAATGAGAACTTTATTCCACAAAAGCTTACAAGCCAAGCAAAAAAGCAGTTCAAATCAAGCAAAGGAAGGTGGGAGACAATGGGTCAGTCCCAGAATACTGCCAAGTCCTCCATGGGAAAATCAGAATTCAAAAGCGTTTTTCCCTTGAGAAAATAAGGTGGCTTTTACCCATAATGGTGAAGGTGCACATTCAGCTAAAAAGACCTGGTAAAATAAAACAAACGCGGCAAGAACAAACTTGCCATGGAGAAATCCACCATGGACAGATTTCCATCTGGGCTTTTCTGGGATGGAAGGACACACCACAGCACACAAGCACTGAGCCCTGGCTCATCGCTGTGGTGAGCTGAAATCCTTCACAGCATGGGACCCTATGAGGAGACAGGACATGACTCACGCTTGACAGGAGGAACATACACACATTGTACCAAAAACCAACCAGCACTGAACCTTCAGCCAAAATTCAGTGGGATAAGATCAATATGACTGCAGACATTTGGCAGTATCTAGTGATTACCTTCCTGCCGTGTGCTTCAGTAGGTTCTGGATTTAGTTTTGGACTATCCAGGATGAAAGGCAGCATTATCAGATATTTTTGTTCCAGTTTTCCCATTACTCTCTCTTGCAAGCTAAGTTAACTGTAGTTTAAGCTGACACCTTCCTCCTAGGGGGGAAGGAGGAGACTCAAAATTGTATAAAATCACTGAAAGCAGAAGGTTGCAATGGCACAGGTTAGAGATCTCTGGAGAGTTCCAGGGCAAGGAAAAGGTATGAATACTGATTCTAGATGTGGCAAACCTTGAAGCTGTAATGAGGTTATGTCAGATGAAAAAGTCATTCAAAAGAATCTTTTCTACCACTGTAACTTGCTGTTGTGAAAATTAAATACTAAATCATTCTCTGAGAGGAAGCAATTTTAAAAAACAAGTTTAGATCTAGACTCTGACAACCATCATGTGCTTTTTGCACACCTTTCACAACACAATTTTGTAGAATGACACTTCATAAAAAGAACAGAAAAATTAGGAGTTTTACGTGTGCTTGTTTCATTCCAGAAGAGTTCAGCATGGTTGCTAGGATTTTAAAATAAATTAACTCATCTATTTCAGCTGAAGTAAGTGCAAAATTAGAAACACTTTGCATCATAACATTACCTCTATGCACTTGCTGTAAAATGAAACTGGATATTTTGAAATGTACCCAATTAAATACAGATAGCCTGACTAGTAACCAGGACACCAAAGCACTACCTGATTTGCAGCTATTGTAACTTTACATATTACATATGCATTACATATGCTCCTATTTACATATCAGTACGTTACTAACAAGCTTGGCCTGCAGCTTCCATACTGCATTTTGGGACACTGAACAAAAGAGAGCACCAAACCTTGGCATGGCCATATGTCTCATGGTAAATGAATAATAGGTGAGGGTTTTTCCTAACCTATTTCCAGACAGGTCACCAAGTTCTGAAAGAATTGAGGAAACGGCATCTGTAAGCAGAGGTGAATTACTACAGATCATTTTATTAATGCTACACTGATGATGCCCCTGAGCAACTTTCCAATACTATGGTATGGAAGAAGACTGAGAATCCAGCGTCCCAAACCAGCTGTGGTATGCAGCCACGGTGGGCAAGAACATGGCTAATCTCATTCAAGACACAACAGTATTTATGTCCAATTAGATGGGCTAGATGGCTTCATCTGGAATTTTAACATACACATAAAAAGCAAATGTAAATTTGCTTTTGTAAAATCAGGGCAGACCTCAGAGACTGAAGCCTCCAAAGGGGAAAGAGAGACCTTTAAATGTCACTGAAGCAGAAAGTTCTTTTGCAACCAGTCCTGCTAGAGAAAACATCTATATGGAGCAAAATCTACTTCTACTCTGATAAGACACAGCCTTCATCTATTTGAAGGGACACAGATTAAGAAATTAACCCTGTCAAGACTCTTAAAGACTCAAAAAGTTGAGAGTGGTTATAAAGTGGGGATCATCCATCAAGAGGAAGAGAGGTGATCATTAAGGCCAATGTCTTTATCACCTGTGTCCAGGGAATAATACTAAGCTGAACTGGGAAATTCAAAGTATCTCCTCTGATGCAGATTACCAATGGGAAAACCAAACACATTTAGGGGTGTTTTTGTTAATTTCTTTGTGTTCTGGATGTTAACCTCTAATGCACGTATTTTCAGGCTGTAAGACTAGCTGCTTGGCCAGGATCAACATCTCAAGCCAACTGAAAAGAGCTTTTTGAACTGATCTTTATCTTCAAGCGGAGTGCGGAAACGCCTTTCTAAATAGGTGACCCTTTTTTTGCACAGAAATTCTCAGCAAGGAGGGAAAGCAATTCTAAGGAGAAGCATGGAGCCAAGTGAGGCAGGACAGTGTAGGTGCAGGAAGAAAAGCTGGCCAGAGAGCAGGATTTGCTGTGATTTCAAAAGCCAACAAGATGACTGAACCCACACCTGGAAGCAGTGACTGACCTGTAACCACACCATGGATCAGGAGAGAGTTGGGTATTAAACCTTAATTTTATTCTTTTATCTAATCTCATGTTTAAAAAAACTAGTTACACTAGTGGGTAATTTAATATACTCTTTTCTGTGTTAAAGAGACTCAAGTCTTCTCTGAATGCCTACGAGTAATGTGTAAGTACATGCCTCAAAGATTTGGCCACAAGGGACCTATTAAAAAAACATAACAAATTGTTCATTGGGCACCCACGATCTTACATTCCCTGTCCTCAGCTACAACAGTTTCAGGACATTTCATTTAATAACCAGTCTTAATATGTTCCACTTAAGTCTCTAACTCATTGGTTTTATTCTGTCATGAGTACGGAAACATTTACATAAACATTATAAAACTGTCAGTAACATCACCTTTTCTTTTATATCAAACATTTAGAAAGTTTATGGGGTTTTGTTTTCTACATATTAGAAGTACAGTTAAAGATTTACTGCTGTTATAGTCTCTGATATTGCCCAATAGTCCTTAGCCAGTTGGATAGGGTAACTAATATCCATAAAATTTGAGTTACATTGGAGGAAAAAAATTACATTCCACACATGGAGAGTCATAATTTTGACAAAGCAAAAGTGCATATAGAGGAAACAAGAAGGAAAACCAGAAAATCACTTTGTTGTGACTAACAGAGACAAAAGGAGTGATGAGATTACCTCATACCCTCTTTGCATACAGTGCCTTAGGAGACTGTAATAAAAAACCTGCAATTTTTCATAGTTTTAAAAAACAGTTGCTGCAGTAGCCTGGTGAAACAACCAAAGTAGAAAACATCCACAAAATAGGCACACTGGGACAAACATGGAACCACGATTTAACGTGCTGTCACAGATTTATCTATCTATGGGAGTGTGCAACCACACACATGCACGTGTGCAGCCTTGGATACATGTGAGCTGAGCAAAGGATTTGAGGATCACTATTGATCCATGCCCCTCCTCTCTTTGACATATACAGGCCACACTCACGCCTAAGGTCTGGTGGGTTTGCTCCACTCTAGCGACACAAAGCCGTTGTAAACCTTGTTCAGCTGCACAGTGAAATTGGACTTACTGCACCTCTGAATCTCCAAAGCACGGGAAAGCATCTGAAGCCTACCAGTAAGCCTGGCCTTGTGCTTCCCATAAAAGCAGTATGTGCACCAGAGATGATCTGCTTGCAGTGTATGTTGTATTCCTGCCATCACTTTTCTCTCTCAGACCACCTTCAGGAAAACGCCTTTACATTCTCTGAACAATATTTTACTCATCGTACAAGAAAAATAATTGTTTTAGCTTCACCTAGAAATCTTCTGGTTTATGACTAATAATATTTTTGAACTGATAAATAAATCCATGGCTGTGACTACTCAGTGAAATACCCTGGTGTACTAACTAGCAGATCTTCAAATTATTACGATTATATTATGAGTCCAAGCAGAGTTATCTTGGGGGAACTCACCTCTTCAGTAGGAATCAAAAAGCAACTGCTAAAGTGGAGTTGCACTTGTGAATTTCAGTTAATATATTTTACCTGAATTTCACTGCTTGTGATATTTCAGTCCACAGAAGCTGAAACAAGAAGAAAATTAAAAAGCTTCGGTATTTAGGAGAGGAATAGCTCAATATCTCATACTATTTTCCCTTCCATTGTGCTAGCCAATTCCTTGTGCATGTGCCCTGAGGGTGCAGCAGAGGATTCACATTGGTGCTGAGTGTTGCATGATTACAGGAGTGGAGCAGCGTGCCCAGGTGCTGCAGTGCCACACCAGTCCCTCCCCAGAGGCACAGTGCCTAGAGACACACAGTGCTGAGAACTTCCCTTATGGCCCTCAAGTCCATATTGCTATGGCAGCTGACAGGGCTGAGGCATGAACCAGGATGATAGGATCGATTTTGGAGCATGCCCAACCAGTAATCAAAACTTTTGTGCAGCAGCATGAACACATTTTGCTGCTGTATTATTTCAAAGCCTTTTTTGATAGATTTTTCTCTTGAGGTCCTTTTAATATATAGGTTTATTGAATGAAAACTTTCTCCTACTCCCTGTGATGATCAACCATGTTCAATGAGAGCACTACATAAAATACAACATGCCAGGAAGAGAGAATACCTGAAGCTTTGAACCAGGGCTGCCACACACTATCAGTCTTCTCTAGATACAAATATTTCATTTAAGGTATGAAGTAATTTTAGTAAAACCACTTCAATGCTTTTTTTTTTTTTTTTTAAGAGAATTAAACTACCACTTCTATTCATTTCAGTACTGAGCTGTTGCTGCCCAGCTCTGTTCAGTATTTAGCTCTTATAAAATATTTACACAGTCAAGGCTCCTCCCATTAAGAAATTAAACCACTTAAAATGTAATTAGCCTCTACTGCTTTATACACAGCACTAAAAATAAAGGTAAGAATTGATGCTGAGATATGTTTATCCATAGCAGCTTACAGGACCGGAATAATTACTCAAAAGAGACCAAGTCCTTATACTTTAATAGAGCACTTCATGGTCAGAACAGAGGAGGATGTTCAGTGACAGTGTCAACATCCTGTTTAGCTGAAGAAATACAAAGGCAGCAGGGAAAAAGAATAAGGTTAACTGAATGGCAGATGAGTGATCTCCAAATCTAAAGTAAAGGTCCTTGAAATGGCACAAAGAACAAAGTGCTCAACTTATTTTTATCTTTTCTTAACAAGCCATTCCCACATCTTCAAGTAGCATGCACATTACAAGAAGAAATCAGGGTATCCAGACTTAAGATAAATGGAGAATACCTGGAAAAATCTTGCTTTGCATTACAAGTAATTACAGAAATTTGGGGAGTATTGCAATCTTGTCTTCCAAGTCAATCAGACATCTGCCTGGAAATGATAACCCAAGGAGTCACTTTCCACGTAAAGAAATTTGCTGTGTGTGCAGCCTTTCAACAATAACCCCCTCCAGGGGAAGTTTGGATTATATATTAGGAAAAATGTCTTCAGAAATTTTTGTAAGAAAGGGCTGTCAAGCATGAGCATAGGATACCAGGGGGATAGCAATCGTGGAGTCACCATCCCTGGAAGTGTTCAAAAAATGTGTGAATGTGGCACATGAGAACACAGTTTAGTGGTGAACACTGTAGTGCTGGTTCATGGTTGTTAACGGTTGGACTCAATGACCTCAAAGGTGTTTTTCAACCTTACCGATTCTATAATTCTATGACACTGGCACTATGACCAAGAATGTTCCCACCAAGTCAGAGGCTCATTGCTTCCCTGCCTGTTTCCTCCTCATCTAGAGAAGCAGGTTCCTATTAATAATAGCACTGAAGAATTGTTCAAATACTTTTGTTCATAACTTCATGATACATTGTTTTAGCACAGTGGCAATACGCAGTATTTCATTTGATACTGCTACATCTCGAAGATTTGCATTGGCATTTAACCACCCGACATATTCGGCTTCATAACATCTATTGTGTTCATTCAGCATCTTTCCCTGTCTAGCCACCAAAAAACCTCTGAATAAATTGTCTTCCCAGCTCTACTGCCCCGGAAGCCACAGAGCATAGCTCCCTCCAGGTCAGGTCAGGTGGCTCCAAATCAGCAGTTTTGAAGTAATAAGCTCTCCAATTTAAAAAGTGCCTTGGAGTGATGGATATATGGTAGAACAGAAGTCAGAAGAAAAAAAAGATTTCCTGCAATGAAAACCCTTACTTTTGGCTACTGTAGAAAAATGAAAACCAGTAAAGGCAAAGTAGAAAGAAGAGAGTCATGACTCTTCTGGATTTGTTTCAAGTGTATATAACAACACATCACATTTGTTTCAGGCTTGTCCTGGATCATTAATAGGGCATCCTCAGTAATTCCCATTTCAGGCAGGACAAATACTTACACATAATATATCTTGGCACATATAGTTTCTAGATCTATATCAGCCATAATACTAACTTAAAGCAGATTTCTATTACTTTATGGCTCAAAATACAGTATTTTCTGAAGGAAATAAGAGACTCTGTCTTTGCTTTGGCACTCTGCAGTTGCATTCAGTGACAGAGAATGTATTTAAATATCCTAGGACAGGCATTATTTTTGGAGACATTAGCTGGATTCATTGCAGACCAAGCTGAGCCAGGCACAGAACATGTCTAAACTCTCATCTATCCTCAACAGACTGAGGAATATCTTCAGGAATGGAAAGGACTTGTAACAGCATTCAAGCAGAAAGAATGTGTTTAGAATTAAATGCTGTCATACACCACTCTAATGGGCTTTGTACCCTCCTATTATCACATATACTGAAGCATAAAGTAATCAAGCTAATTATTTTTCTTGCTTTACATTGTCCTATACTTTATGGTGCTTTTTACAAGAATCACTCCGAGATTATAATCACTGCTCTGTGTACAATCACACTGTCTGAAATGTTCCTGCTGTCTGTTCAATCATCTGAAGCTTTACTTCTGTTCTGCCCAACAGCCCTGACCAAATGATCAGCAGCAATTTCCTAGCATCCTTGATGCAGTTCAAACATATTGATCCTATCACCCTGAAGTCTTTCCTCAGAAATAGATAACTTCAGTGTTGTAAATGTTTTATTAACAGTTATGCACCCTCATACAATATGCCATGTAAGCTTCCCTAAGCCAACATAATAAAAAAGTAAACGTATTTCAAGTGTATTTTGAGAAACTTTCTTCCTGTAAGTTCAGGGTACCTTGTAAACAGAAGGTGCACTGCTACAACTCCAGTTCCAGTTCAAACCTATGGATCTATCATCCTTTAGTCTACTCCCTATATATGATTACACACTTAAAATTCACAGCTCATACTTCCAAAAACTTCAGTAAATCCAAAAAGAATGTAGAGCAAACTATACCCCTTCTATTAATGGCATAATGACAATCTAACATCTGTTCTTTTTACCAGCATGAATCTTACAGTCATGAATTATAACAAATGCAAATCTCTGGAGCTGCAAATTTTCACACAGGTTATTATAACATATACAAAATACCAGTACATACATTTGGAAATCTCATTATATATGTCTCAGTAAGATATTACGATTAGGACATGACACTGGTACCACAACATACTCTTACATAATCATTTAAGTACAAGCATTGCTGTATTTCCACAGGCCACTGGAATCTAGATTAGTGTCTCAATTAAAATACAAGGTCTTTCACTTCAAAGATTTAGTAGATTTTATTTGCTCTAGACTACAGCAGTGGGTACCACACAGCATTCATTCTCTTGTTAATGTTCTGCAATAATTGGTGTGAGCCCAAATAATTGCCAATTTGTTATCTTACAAGTGGATAAAGTTTATCAATCCAATACTGCAAAATGCTCCATACAGGAAAACTGAAGGCACTAATTGGAGTATCTGATCCTCAAATAACCTGGGGGTTTAGGGGAAGAAATTTGGCAGAAAATCCAGCAAACAGAAAAGCTACTGTTTTGCAAGTCTGGGGAGTACTTGAGGGGTAAAAATTTGGCCATTTTATTCCAGTACTCTGTTTCTAATGATCTGTCCATATTTTCATGCTGTGAGGGCATGAAGAGTTCAAAACTCCATGAAGGACAAGATAAAGTTCCTGAAGGTACCCACTGAAGTTGGACAAGTCTGTGTTTAGTGTCTGGCCAGACCTGAGGACACAGGAGCAGCTCCTGGACCTCGCAGCTACTGGTGCCTCTCCTCTCTGACTTACACACAACCCTTTCCTTGCAGAACCTGTCTGAATCATGTCCTGCTCCAAACCTATCATCAAAGGGCTGTTGAGATGGTATTCTATGATTAGGTGGCTCAGTCGTTCCTAATTCAGGCAGCAGCACTGCTCTTTGAGGGTTTATTGATTCACAACCACACGTCTATCAGATGCCTGAATATCTAAAATGAGCACAGTTCAAAACAACTCCTCCATGTTGACCTCAAAGTGACATCAAAACCTTGCCCAGTGGATTTCTGTATGCATTAGAAAATTGTTTTTCACAATAAGCATCACAAATTTTAGCAGATGGCCATCTCTGACACTTGACTTGCTCCCTTCATTTTGTTTTCTATGGCAAAAGAAACAGATTTTTTTAAATTCTCATTTAATTCAAGCAGATCCCCCGCAGTCACCAAGGTGCTTCCACATCCCAGCTACAGAATTGTATTATGCAGCTTTGAAAAAAATGTGAGGTGGAAGGAAATTTGAAAATTGAGCAGGAACATAGATATCTATATTTTTCAGGATGCAAATGAAGGGGCATGTGCGGTCACGCTCCGTGGGTCACTGATCAGTGAACCCTAGCCTTGCCCGGCCCCTGGCCTGGAACGTGCGCAGCTGTCGGTAGGGCCCGCTGGACGGATCTGCAGAAACCCACTCGGTGGGCTTTTGGCAGGCAAGCACTAGATGTAAATTAGCAGCTATGGCGAAGGATGAAAAGGAAGGCTCTCTTCTGAGGTACAACAGGAGATGTTTATTACCTGTCCTCACCTCAGGATGGTGGATGAGAGAGAGAGGCCGCCCCGCCCGTCCGCCGCTTAAGAGGACAGGTACCAAGGGGCGTGTACAAAAACTTTCCACCAATAGGGGGATACAAAGGGAGGAGTTGGGGGGTAGATTGACACACAAAAGGGCCAATCCCTGGAGAGGGGGGGGAAGGGGATTTCCAGAACCTGTTCCAATCAGAAGCCGAGTCTCCCCGAGATTTCCAGAAGGGGGAGAGGCTTTCCTGGATGACTGGCAGGTTCCGGGGGAGGGGACAAACTTGGATGGACAGGAAGGTTTCCAGGGGAAACAGCACCTTCGGGAAGGGATAAACCAAACTGCAAATGCAGCTATAAACAGGGGGGTTTGGACTAGACCATTTTCCCAAC
This sequence comes from Acrocephalus scirpaceus scirpaceus, assembly GCA_910950805.1. Lineage (NCBI taxonomy): Eukaryota > Metazoa > Chordata > Aves > Passeriformes > Sylviidae > Acrocephalus > Acrocephalus scirpaceus. Next base: position 32,173,107 of record OU383781.1, read on the forward strand.
ATAAATAACATTAATTATATAAACCCAAAACTTGTGAGCACAGCTCACGCACCACTACATCTCCCCCTTTCTTTTTATATAAAGATGGTAATTTAAACCATAAACAGCTAGTTGGTGGCCACAGCTCGGGGTCTTCTTCAGGGAGGTCCTTTTCTTTCTTCAACTCTCATTTCTGCTTCCGGTGGAGCTGTGACGACCACGACTAGGCTTGCATATGGGGGGGAGACAGTTTGAGGCTAACTTTTTAACAAAATAACGAATGCAGCTAACTGTTCCAAGAATACACAAAACCATAAACAAAACAATTAAAATAGGACGAAAGATAGACCTCGCCCACCCAGGCAGCCCCCAGTCCTCAAAAAGTCCATCCAGCCAGTTGGATGTTTGAGGACAGCTTGTTTGTGGCATGGATGTCTCCGACAGTTTTGCAGACTGTGGTATAGATGCCTCTGACAAGTTTGCTGTTTGTGGCATGGATGTTGGCACTGTCCACGCCACGGTCAGAGACTGCAGGCTGGAAAGCAGCAGCAGGGAAAGAAGTCTGGCTGCTGTCAGTGGGGCCATCGCTCTGTGTGGGTCTGACCTGAACTAAATAGAATGTGAGACAAGAACATAATTAGAAACAGGGCAAAGGGGTAAGGGGAGGACAAATTCTTCCCAGCTTGTCCATTTGTGTCTTTTCCGTCTCCAGGATGCCACGGACACCTGTGAAACCTTAACTCCTTTTCCAGAGGCCTTTGGAATATAGGGTCTCACCCACTTTGAAGGGATCCACCTTAAGCCACTTGGGGTGGACACGCAGGCATACCCACGTCCCCAAGTAACCAGGTGGTGAGGGCCTTCTGTTCCGCCGGTCTCTGGGTCCTTTATAAGGACGGGTGGTTGAACCTTGGTGGAAAACTGATCGCTGCTGCCGAAGTGCCTGACGACTGGTGGGTTCAAAACCTCAAAAGAGCAATTTAGAAAATTGATGGTGAACAGTGCTCTGGACAGGCGGATAGCTGGAGATTCTAATTTCAGGACCTGTTGTTGCTGGCCCAGGACCCTTTTGATCTCCGGGTGGGTCCTTTCTACCACCGCTTGACCTGTGGGGGAATGGGGGATGCCGGTTTTATGCTCCACCCCCCATTGCTGCAGGAAACTGTGGAACTCCTTGGATTTATACGCAGGCCCGTTGTCAGTTTTCAGGGCTTTTGGGACTTCCATAAAGGAGAAAGCCTGGATGAGATGTGTAATCGCATCCCGGGACCTCTCCCCTGCGTGGGCAGAGGCAAAGACTGCTCCGGAGAAGGTGTCCACCGAGACGTGCACATATTTCCTCCTTCCGAACTGAGGGATATGTGTCACGTCTGTCTGCCACACCTCACAACTGCCTAACCCTCTGGGGTTGGCACCAGCGCTCAGGGTGGGGAGCGCATGCTGCTGACAATTTGGACAAGTTGCCACGATTGCTTTGGCCTGTTCCCGGGTAAGGTGGAACCGGCGAACTAAACCTGGGGCATTCTGATGGAAAAGTTGGTGACTGATCTTTGCCTGCTCAAACACATTTGGGAGCGGGGCCATCTCTGCAGGGGCAGCAAGGGCATCGGCTCTCCTGTTTCCCTCAGCTATGAACCCGGGCATGTCTGTGTGTGACCTTGTGTGCATCACAAAAAAGGGTTGCTCTCGGTGGGAGACAAGCTTAACTAGCTTTGAGAGCAACTTGAACAGGGCAAGGTTGGTCACTTCCTGGAGAACAGCATTTTCAGCTCTGGATACTACACCTGCTACATATGCAGAATCGGTTACCAAATTGAATGGTTCAGAGAACCTCTCGAAAGCCCTGACAACTGCGGCCAACTCAGCGATTTGAGGTGATCCTTCTACCTCAGCGACATCTGTCTCCCACCGCTGAGTCTGAGGGTCTTTCCAAGTCATAACTGACTTGTGAGACTTTCCGGACGCGTCTGTAAAAACTGTCAGGGCCTCTAAAGGCCTTTTGCTCTGAAGGCTTTCTAATTTTAGCGTGAATTGGGCTTCCGAATTAAAAATTTTGTGGGCAGGCCGATGAATAGAAATTTGTCCTGTGTAGGAATCCAGAGCCATTTGCAAAGCCTCATTCTCCTGGAGAAATTTTTCCAACCTTTGCTTTGTAATTGGGCCCGTTTTGGTCTGAATTGGAATGTGAATGCATTCAAAATCACAGCCAGCCAGGTCCCTAATACGGGTTCTGGCCTTCTGGATTAGATCAGCTGCCAGCTCCTGTGGCGTGGTCATTCTTTTGGACCTTTGGTGGCTAAGAAAGACCCACTCTATAATGAGAAGAGGATCTCTCCCGCCTCTGTCCTTACAGGGTATTTTGCTTACCTCCTTGTCCCACTGAAAAATGACTCCATGGAGGTGTGGCAGATTTCCTAATACAATAAAACTGAAAGGCAGTTCAGGTGCACACCTGTTTGCCTGTCGGGTGGACAGTTTTACCTGGACCTTCTCCAGTGCCTTCTGTGCCTCTGGGGTGAGCTCCCGCGGAGAATTCAGCTCCTCTCCCCCTTTCAATAAATTGAAAAGAGGGTCTAGGTCCTCGGTGGTCAGACCTAGCCAGGGCCGCACCCAGGACAACGCCCCACACAGCTGATGGGCATCAGCAAGAGTCCTGATTTTAGTTTTTATTGCCAATTTTTGCGGAACAATGGTCCGCTTACTGATCTCCAGGCCTAAGTATTTCCAAGGCGGCACCCTTTGAATCTTCTGCTCCTGCAGCTCGAACCCTGCAGCAACCAATGAAGAGATTGTCAGGTCAAGCGCATGGGACAGTACATCCTCGTTCGGGGCACAGACAAGCACATCATCCATATAATGATGGATGATCGCCTTGTCTGCGGCTGCACGTACAGGGGACAGCAAGGAAGAGACGTACCACTGGCAAATCACGGGTGAGTTTTTCATGCCCTGTGGCAAAACTTTCCAGTGATACCTTTTCCTCGGGGCCTCTCGGTCGATGGTGGGAACCGAGAATGCGAAGCGCGGGGCATCGTCAGGATGAAGGGGAATTTGAAAGAAACAATCTTTAATATCAATGACTGCCAATTGCCAATCTCGAGGGAGCATTGTCGGGGAAGGCATCCCTGGTTGGAGAGACCCCATATCTTCAATTACATTGTTAATTTGTCTGAGGTCGTGAAGGAGCCGCCACTTGGTCTTGTCAGCCTTTTGGATGACAAAGACAGGGGAGTTCCACGGGGAGGTGGTCTCCTCAATGTTACCCTTGGCCAGTTGCTCTTCCACGAGCTCATTCAGCACCTTTAATTTTTGTTTTGAAAGTGGCCACTGCTCTACCCAGACTGGAACATCTGTCTTCCAATTCAGTTTTTGGGTAGGGCGCCTCTCAGTGACCACCGCACAAAAATCCTGTGGGGGGTCAGGAATGTCAATTGTGACTCCCCACTGTGCCATGAGGTCTCGCCCAAGCAATGGTTCCTTGTAATCTAAAACAAATGGGTGGATATTTGCCAATTGCCCATTTGGCCCCGTAATTTGCACAACGCTCTTTGATTGTTTTGCCAATTGAATGCCCCCAACACCTTGAACGTGTCCGGCCACGCTTTGCAGAGCCCATTGTGAAGGCCACTCCCGTGACGGGATCACGGTTACATCTGCACCCGTGTCCAGGAGGCCTTTGATGTCCACGATCTCCTCCCCCATCTGCATCTGGCATTCTAGCTGCGGTTTCACAGTAGAAATTGCTTGCACCCTCCCCACTGATGGACTTTCTTCCGTGAGGAAATCAGGGATGGGGATTACCTGGGCTATTATCTGCCCCTTCGGGAGAAAAGCAGGCGGGGAAGTACAATGCAGCCAAACCACGAAGTACTCGGGATCAGAGTCAACGATCCCTGGAGCAACTTCGACCTCGAACGGGGTGTACTTACAGTCTCCGAGTACAACGTACTTGCATCCTATCCGATGCCAAGTGCCCTGTTCACTGGGGTTCACTGAAACCAAATGCCAATCGCTGTCCTTCAACAGCAGCGAGTCAGTGAGTTTTAACCTAAACGGCTCGTACCGCGAGTCGGTGGTTAAAACTGAATCGGAGAGATCTATCTCCCTGGGTGTCAAGTCCAGTGGATCAGAGTCCAGGGGGACTCTGGTGTCAGTCCTGGTAAACGGAAAAGAAAGGTTAGCTTTGTTTCCTCTTCCCCCCCTCCCCCTCCTGGCCCAGGCCACCCGTTTTGAATCTTCACGCAGGGTGGTCCCACGCTCACCCCCTAGTTTTTTGGAGCCGCTTGAAGGCTCCCCTGCAACCCCCCACCTCCACTTCCACCCCCACCCCCACCCCCTTGAGTGGCCACGAATTGCTGAAAGGCAGTCCGCAGCGGGCAAGCGTGCTGCCAATGGCCGCTTTGCCCGCAGAGACTACAACAGTCTTTGCCCGCCCGAAAAGGATGTTTCTTTGCCGGCTGCTTTCTGGAGAGACCCCCTGAGTCCAATGCTGCAGCTCTCGGATTGGCTCGCTGCAGATGCCTTGATGGCTGCTCTGTTGTAGCAGACATGAAGGGAACCTTCGCCTCGCAAACGCGGAGAAAGTCCTGCACAGTGGGCGGAGGGTCCAGCGGCAAGCTGAGGATGGCTGCCCTGCACTGGTCATTGGCATTCTTCTGGACCATCACTTCTAACACGCTTGCCCTTGCGTCTTCTTTCCACACCTGCGTCTCAACGGCTCTCGTCATCTTCTCTACGAAGGCGACGAATGACTCAGTAGGTCCCTGCCGGATGTCAGAGTAGCTGGGCAAAGGCGCTTGTCCCTGCAGCCCTAAAAATGCCTTTTCGGCTGCTTGTTTAATTTTCTCCAGCACCGGTGCCGGAATTTTACCAGCCTGGTCTGAAGCCTGAGCCCATCTGCCCTCCCCACACAGATGATCAAGGGTAATCGGGTCCCCCTCCTCATCGGTAGCAGTTTCAGGATCTCGTAACAAGCCAGGCAAGTCAGTCCGCAACAGGTTTTTCCATGCCGCCTCCCAAAGCTGAAACTCTGTGGAGGACATGAGGCAGGAAAAAAGCTGCTGCAGGTCGGAGGGGACTGCGACTGTGCCGGCGAGGTTGGCCTTCAACAATCCCCGGAAATACGGGCTTTCCCTCCCGTAATCCAGGTGGGCCTTGCATAGATCCTTAATGATGTTCTGTGAAAAGGGTTGCCAGGTGGCTTGAGTGACATTCCCACTCCTTGACCTGTTATATGTAACAGGCGCAAGTGAAGGGATATCACTGCGGCGCGGGCTTTGGGTCTCCGGCCCCCCCCCTCCGGTTTCCCCACCGTGGGAACCGGATGCGGGACCGTGAGAACCGGAAGACCAACGTGGCTCCGACGCGGGCATGGGTGTGGCTCCGGGTGCTGACATCACTCGGGGGGTTGGGACTGGGGCGGAGCTTTGGGAGGGAGGAGTTTGGGGAGGGGCGGAAGGAGGAGGGAACAGGGAATTCTGGGAAGAAGAAGGAGAAGGCGCGAAATTTGCATACGACCGCGCCACGCGGTCGCTGCCATTACGCGCTTGGGGAGAGGGGGAGAAAGGGGAAACACCATCTTGTGACGCACCATCTTTTTCGGCGAAACCGAAACGAACTCGGGGTTTGGGAACTGGGTAAGAGGGGGGAAGGGTAGAAACTCGGGAAGCCGAGCCAGGGCTAAGCCGAGCCTCCTGAGCAGTCCAGCTAAGACTGTTCAGGCGGGGAGAACAGGATGCTTGCGGGAAGCCAGGGCCGACAGGAGAGGTTTCTCCTGCCGATCCCCGCAAGTTACCCGTTTTGGGTAAAGAGGGAGCGGTAAAAAGGGAAGGAGAAACTGGGGAAGACTGCCTTCGCTGCTCTTCCTCTACTTTCTGTTTTTCTAAAATGGCAGATCGAATCTGCATAATCCAATAGATTAATTTGGCTGCGTGTTTGTCCCCTGCCTTGCCTAATTGAAAAAATTTCGAATAGGCTGCATCCCAAAACTGAATGCACACCGCCTGTGCAGGGGGCATTTTCGGAAAGTATAGGAAGAGCAGTTTTACGAACTTTTTGAGCTCCTTTTTCGAACATTTAAACTCGGAGCCCTTCAACACAAAAAACAATAATTTACAAACTTCCTTTTCTTCGGTTGAGAGCTTCGCACCCATGCTCAAATTCAACCGTCACGCACGCGCACCTCAAAAACTAAAATAGCAAACAAAAAGCAAAAACCGCGACTTAAAACCCGAGACCGGAGACCAAAACTCCCCGCGCCCTCGGAGCGCGGCTAATTCAAACAAAAACCGACAACGGGAAAACGAATCCGCGCCCCACACGACGGAGCCCGCGTCTTAAACGAAACGAGAAGAAAACTAAAAGAAAGAAAAATGCCACACTCAGACTACCCGACCCTGGGAGGGCATAAGGCTTCTCCACAGGTGAAACGCGTTTCCTGGCTCTAAAAGAGCCCCCCAAAATTGTGCGGGACCTAAGGGGAGGTAAAATCCAGCTCCCCTAGGAACCCCAAAATGAAAGGTGATTTTTACTCACCCGTCCGGTGCTGGCGAATAAAAGGAGGTGCTGGCGGTCCTTCGCCTGAAGAGGACTTTCCGGGCGCTTGGAAAGCTGTCCTCTTCTCTTACCAGAAAGCGTACTCCAAGGAGCTGCTATTCTGGTAAGCACATGGCTGTCTGGAAATCCTGCAGCACTGCGCGGAGACTTCCAACGCAGGCGAGAATCAAGTCCACGGGGTCTGGCGGTGTTCTCAGACCTTTTTCCGTGCAGAGAGCTCACGCTGCCGCTTCAGTACTTTGCCTCGTGCCACAGAAGTTTGTGTCCACGTGGCTGGCCTCACGTTGTGGCGCCACGCCTGCGGTCACGCTCCGTGGGTCACTGATCAGTGAACCCCAGCCTTGCCCGGCCCCTGGCCTGGAGCGTGCGCAGCTGTCGGTAGGGCCCGCTGGACAGATCTGCAGAAACCCACTCGGTGGGCTTTTGGCAGGCAAGCACTAGATGTAAATTAGCAGCTATGGCGAAGGATGAAAAGGAAGGCTCTCTTCTGAGGTACAACAGGAGATGTTTATTACCTGTCCTCACCTCAGGATGGTGGATGAGAGAGAGAGGCCGCCCCGCCCGTCCGCCGCTTAAGAGGACAGGTACCAAGGGGCGTGTACAAAAACTTTCCACCAATAGGGGGATACAAAGGGAGGAGTTGGGGGGTAGATTGACACATAAAAGGGCCAATCCCTGGAGAGGGGGTGAAAGGGGATTTCCAGAACCTGTTCCAATCAGAAGCCGAGTCTCCCCGAGATTTCCAGAAGGGGGAGAGGCTTTCCTGGATGACTGGCAGGTTCCGGGGGAGGGGACAAACTTGGATGGACAGGAAGGTTTCCAGGGGAAACAGCACCTTCGGGAAGGGATAAACCAAACTGCAAATGCAGCTATAAACAGGGGGGTTTGGACTAGACCATTTTCCCAACATAAATAACATTAATTATATAAACCCAAAACTTGTGAGCACAGCTTACGCACCACTACAGGCATGCAAAAAGCAGAAGAGTTATAAATCATTTAATACTGTATGAATTCTTCACAGTGATTTTGTAACATTTTAAATTCATCCAAAAAGCTGAATACTTGGAGTTTATGCACTTTACCTGATTATGGTTTCTTTACTGAAATAAAGAACATACTCCTTTCCATTCCTCTAAATCCTTTCCTGACACTTGTCATTTCCACAGCACACATACAACCATATTTTTGAGGACAAGTCATCAGCCCTGCTGACCTCCATTGGCAGCTCCAGCTTCCTTCACACAACGTTTCCAACCTTGTTCTGCTCCTTCCACAAACAACATTATCTTGCCAAACCCATCAAGATATTTCAAACCTTGCACTGTTCAACCAGTGATGTCCAAACCACTGGTCCAATACCAGGAATATGGTAGGGCTTCAGAACTCAGCACACAAAGCTCCTGTGACACCCAACACACGACATAGTGAGATTTGCTCAAGGAGGTAATTCATCTTCATTATATCCAGCTGACTTTTTGGAAGGATTCAGTGGTGATAAAGACAAAAATCTTGGGAGCCAATAGACTCAGAATAATTTCTACCCTCTCTTTTTAACCTTACTGCTGTATGGGCAGAAGCTCAGGAACACAGATTTAGCAACAGTTCAAAAACAAATAAAGTACAGGTTCACAAGAGTCTTGGGAAAACTAACAGGCGTTTTACACTTTCCAAGCAACAAGTGAACAGAATTAGAGGGTTCTATCTCATGCAATGTTGGAAGCTTCTTGTAGACAACTTGTTTTGGTAATTTAGGTGTCATCAACAACCAGACTTCTGCATGCAAGTGTCCTTTCCAAAATGCTGCACTAGCCACATTGGTCAGTGAAATCTGAGGCAAAATCTTTTAGTCCCAAAAAACCCCACCAAGGTGAGTTTGTACAATCCCTGAGAAGACTTCTGCCAGCTGCCATAGAAGATAACCAAAATGAAGGTAAATTAAATTTTGCTCCTAGTTTTGCCCAAGCCATTCTTTTCAGAAACTTCACTGGTTACACTCTTCATGATCTGTATTTGTGTGTTCACAGGGAAGTAATTAGAAGGGAAAGGACTGCTTTTCAGGCAATCAGATCACCATTTCCATCCAAATGTAGCAATTTAAAAAATTAGTTAAGTTTTATTCCCTGTGTCATAACAGGGACAAACTACATAATAAAGAAACTTCAACTGGTAATATCTGAGACAAATACTTTAATGAAATTAAAATGAAATGTCACTAATTTTGGTGATGAAGCATCTGATGTCCTTCCTATGTCTTAATTACAAAAAAATCTAATAAGTTTTATGTTAGTATAAATGTCTTCTTTTACCTCAGACCTAAACCCCAGATTTTGAGGAACAGAAACACCTCTTTTCTGTTATTTTAACTTTCATTTCACCTTTCTATAGAAGAGGTGATTTACAGCCACAAAACACTAAAATTGCATCTGTCACTGTTACATTTTTCTGCTTCTTCAAAGCTAATTTCAGCATTTTTTGATGTCACAGGTTATAACATTTTATTGACCAACAAAGCATCCTGAAATATATTTCCATCTCCCTCCTATTGATTTAAGTCAAGCTTGGCAATCATTTCAAATCAGATGTTTTACAGTCAGCCAGAACAATCTGGAACAGACAACAACTGACAGAGGAGGTACAAGTCACACCAAAGAAGGCTTTAAGCATCAGCACCTTGTTATCTAAAAGTCTCTAATACCTTTTCTGTGTACCTTGCATGGGCAGCTCCACACAGCTCTGGCTCTTCCTCTCCTTCTCTCTTCCTTCTGCTGTCCCAGCTCACTCCTTCCTGTCCCTACCACGGCCACCTAACTCTGTCTGTGCCTTGCATGACATCTGACCCTTTCTGTCCCTTGCACAACCTCCTGTTCCTTCCTCCTCACAGCCCAGCCAGCAGCCTCCAACTGAGCTCCCTCCCAGCTAACTCACTCTGTATCACACCCACAGCTGGGAGGGCGAGGCTGTTCCCACTCTTGGATAATTAACACAGCTGCAATAGATCAAGGGTAAGATTACCTTCAGCACTATCTCTATCTATCTTCCCACAAACAACAACAACAAAATTTTTTATGAACAAGTGAGTGCACAAAGGGCTCAAAAAACCACACAACATGCGGGGGCCTTTATTCCAAACTCAATAAACAGGGTCTCATCCCCAAAGAATCAGTTGTCCACAGTCTGTCAAACCACACAGACAAGGTAAAAGACAGGAAAAAATGCCTTAGAGTAGATCTGAGGAGACCAATCCATTTGGATTATCAAACAAAAGGTTAAGTGGTGGCTTGATCACAGCCTCTTGCCAGCTACAAAACTTTGACAATCCTGGAATCCAGCATGCTAAAGCAGACCAGACTGAGAGTAGCTCAACAAACCAGATGCAGAATAAAGGGTATGTTTTAAGTAACAGGGTAATAACCAGCTGTAATTAGAGGTCATTGGCTGATGTGGATCTTCTGCATCTGGAATGGTGTGGTTTAAAAAAAAAAAATGCATTTTGTCAGTGGCTTTCAAATTTTTCTATTTGTGGAGGTCTGAAAAGCTTCAGAAGATGAAAACTTCCCAAAACCTTCCTACAAATACTTCAAGGCTACAAATGAAAGTATATCTACTCTTTTTTGTGTTACCTTTCTTTGGTAACTAAACGTAATATTAGGCCCTAGAAAGAGCACACAGACCACTGGTCTTATTCACTAGCACTTAGTTCAGAGAAGCTTAGGTGACATAAGAGACCCTACTACTAAATCATCAGATCACCCTCATCATTTCCTGTTCTGTGAGAACTGTTAGAACAGAGGGAGGACACAAAACCATGCCACCAGAGATAATAAATACTTCAAAGGTCCTTTGAAGAAATCAGCAGCTGGAGAGGTACAAAGATGATGCAGCAGGAAAAACCAACACAGAAGATAATGACTCCCAATGGAACGGCCCCAAGCTTGCCGAGTGGCAGTAACACCCATCAAGATGCACATTTTCTAACTTATGCAAATGGTGTTCCCTGCTTGATTTGTACCTAATATGATCTACTTCTGTCACTCCAGTTTTTATTGGATGGTAAAGAATACACTAGGGAGAAATCCCACATTGAAATTTCTGTCATTTTTGTAAGTGAAGCCACAAAGAAAGATGTCTGGCATGCTAATCATTTCCAAAGCCTCATTGTTGTTTTCCAGTGGAAACTGATGATGACGTGATGGCCCTCTGAAGACCTATATTCAGCAAAACTACTTTCCTATTGTTTCATGCATTAACTATAAGCCTCATGAACAGCCCCATACTCTAAGAAGTATTTTCCACGTTACAAGTCAAAGTTTGTTATGTACAAAAAGTGAAGTTTATACCACACAAGGCTCTAGGAATTACATAAGCACACACAAAGCTACATGTAAAAGGGCAAGGCCTGCTGCCTCCTTCAGCATCTCCTGCCCAAAACTGCTCAGTCCACACTAATGGAACAGGGCTTGGAACAGCTCCACAGGCATCACAATGCTGTAAAGACCTGCTATTGAATACATGAAAATATTTTTTATTTATAAAAAAGTCATTTTACTGTAACAATTCATTTCTACCTTTAAAAGTTTCATCAAAACTGTGTTATTTCTCTAACAGACATAAGAGTCTTTGGTTGTTATATATAAAATCAAGTATCTAAAAGTTTAATACAGGAAGGGTTGGCACAGAGTAGTAACAATAAATACCGTATTACATTCTTGTTCTTTTAATTGCTGAACGACACTCCTTTAATTGCTTCTGACACCAATGTCATAAGATCTCATTTGTGAAGATACACCACCAAATTACTCAAAAGATTCATGTTTAAGCCGAGATGCAATTCCTATTAAATCTAATACATGCAAGACTTCTCTATCATTAAGCAGCAGAATAAGGCATATTAAGTATAAGGTACACGACCAAGATAGAGGGTATGAAAGGCATACATGAAGCAGACAGTTTTTACTTTAGTTTTAAATGTGAGGGGTTTGTTCATGTAGAGGAGTGGCTTTTTGGGGGATTTTTCCTGTTCTTGCCTTGCAGTCATCAAGCCATAAGAATTCTCAGTGAGACATTAAACGAGGGATCTCTTGTTCAATGCACGTCTAACCCCAGCAGTGAAGCCTGTCAAATGTACAGCCCCACAACAGCATGGAATATTTTCTGTGACACCTCCACAGGGCTATTTAAAAGCATAGGCCTGATTCAAGAACAGATCTTACTTTTACCTTGCAGCCTGCACCCAATTTTTGTGGAACGAGCGTTTAAGTTGAGGTGTGCAAAGAGGCCACAGCAGTGATGCCTCTGAGAGGGATGAGGTGCCAGGGCTCCAGAAGGGTTCAATGGATATCAGACCACATGCAAAAGAAGGATGACAGGCTGGTAGCACTCCTCCATGTTACCTGGGCACAGTTCCCAAAAGAGATTTTTCTCCTGGCTAGCAGCAGGACCCAAGCATAGCACAAGGACACTGCTTAGGACCTGCCTACACCACCCTCTTGGGCATCAGGTTGTAGCAAGGGCTACAAATTACATCTCCAAAGAGACATCACCCATGGGAGCAGCTGATGGCAACAGCTTCCTCGTCTTTGCCTCAGCTACTCAGGCACCAGCCACACAAAGCTAAATGATTGCCAATACATGCAGCAATTATTAATGCCTGCAGTGGCAGAGGTGCTGATTCCATGGTGCCAGAAAATAGTACTGATTCATAGAAGAAAGAGGAATAATGAGATACTAAACTACTAATAATTTAGCGAGACTTTACATAACAGGGTGCCATTTTCTTCCAGTAAATATCCCATAACAAGCAACAAACCAGCCTTCATATAAGCTGAGCAGCAGAAAAATGCAGAACGACTAGCTAATGGTTTGTGCTCTTATATTAAAGGGGTTTTTTTTGTGTAACAGAGGCAGAGAAAAAGGAAGTAACATTACCAAGGATGAGGCAGGAATATTTACCCTTCCTTTGGGATAGCTTACAAGCACACCACATCTGAACTGGGTACCATGTGGCATTTTGGTGGTATTTTGCAGTATTTATATAATGTAGACTTCTGGCTCCCTCCACTGCAGCCACAGAGCCACCAACACAGATGCTTAAAATGTGTTTGATTTTAACTTCCAAAGAAATCACCATGTGCCGGTATATCCAAAAATATGTTTAATTTTTGAAGCCAGATTTCAATCCTAGGGGCATTTTCATGGGTTTAACTTTAAACCACAACATGGGATCTGCTACTCTTTTGCAAAAAGACCTTCACAGTACTACAATATGTTTCCCAAGCCTGCGGAGCCCATTTAGTTCAAACACATTGGAAGTTTTACGCAGAAGTTTTGGCTGGATGACCTAGTTCATAACCTATGCTTGTTTTTACTTTGTTGATCTTTCTTATAGACATTTACTTTAAATTGAGAACATTTAAATAACACATCGAGCATTGTCAGTGTTAGGATTTTTCCAGTCTCTACAAGTTCCCTGGCTGGCTGGAGTGCCAACTCGTTTTTCTCAAGTCACAGGGAATCCAGTCCCACATTGCTATGAGTAGCTGTGAAATACAGTTCAGTTTCAGCAGCACTTTTTTCCTTCCAGCAGCTTTCAAAACCCTAGGAATGACAGAGTTTTCTATCTAAAATTGTGTCCAATTTAAATGAGTGATTTATTAAAACTGATCAAAAAGGCTTAAAGAATATTTAAAAGACTACTAAATGTCAACACCAAGTCAAATGTACTAATTATTTGAAAACAATTATTCTGAAATGCAAATAAAATTTTGTGAACATATAGATTCAAGAAAATAATCTTCCACACTCAACCAAGTACAGGAATGATATTCCAAAACTGCCTTTTCAGTTTGAGAAAAATTAAACTATTTAGAACCGAATAGATTTCTATTTAAATCTTAATTTCATTTCCCAATGGACTATATTATCAAAGAAATTGCTCACATTAACAATAAAGGAAGCAGGTGGAGCAGAGAAGTATTCATAGGGAAACTAGTAATGATAGACAGTATAGTAGAAAGCAAAGAGGGAATTTTGTCAAAGGTTAGACACAAGGTATTTGATACAGCTGCCTCTTCTGCTGGTGTAGATCCAAGGAAGGCTCAAACCCAGCTCCCTGGCTACTTCTGCATTGCAATGGCTCCAAAGGAAAGTTGAGGGAGGGGAGAGGAGTCAAATTGGGCAAGAGTGGAATTTTTCAGTATCTCCACCACAATTTGAAGCAGGGAGAGGAATGGAAGAAGAGGCCTCAAAAAGGGGGCTGCTACAGAAATAATGTTTAGTGAGAAGGCAATTTTCTCAACAGAGCATCAAAGAAGTAATGAATGGCTGGGATCACTCCAGGTACCTTGAAAATGAATGAACTCCCATCTGTAACATCCCCCACAAACACCCTAAGCCTAGAAACCATTAGTCTATTACACAAAAGTAGTCTCTTCTCCAAAAGGAAGCAGGCAACACTTGTGAGGACATTTGAGAACCATCCTCACCAGTGTTTACCTACTTCCTCAGTCAAATGGCATCAATAACATCTGGACAGCAAGGAACACTCACAGAGGTGGCAAATGGCCTTTACCTGGAAGTCTCCCTGGGGAAAAAAAAAAAAAAAAAAAAAAAAAAAAAAAAAAAAAAACAAAACCACAACTCTATCTAGTTTCAAGAGTGAACATATACTGACATCAAATGGTGGAATAAATTTTCCTTCCCTATTCTCTGTAGGGTATCCCTTGGTTTGGAACACCAGTTTCCAATCTGAGCTATTTCCCTGAAGGTAATGGCCATTTACCCAGCAGTTTATCCATTCTCCTCTGCTGAAGGCTTCAGCTTGCTCTAATCAGGGGTGCATTTCTGTATTTGCCAGGAGAAACAATGCTGACAGCTGTCATAATTCATAACCACAACCAGAGTAATGGATACTGTGCATTTTACTCACTTAGATAATAATGATTAATGCTGATCATTAATACCTCAATGCATTAGTTAGACATGAGAGTGGCTAATCAATTTGACTCAAACTAGGGATATTAAATTTAGTAGCAGATCAAAGTGAAAGCTTCCAGGAAATCACAGCTTTTCCAACACATTTGAACTTCCAGCATGGGTGCTGAATAGGGGCCATTCAAGAGTCTCTTAATTATGTGACAAAAGTATAAAATAAATCTACAAAGCAACTGCTAAAAATGCAGAGGAACAGTACTCTTTCACATATAATCCAGAGCCAGTAATTATGACTATTTTACATTCTTTGTGAAAGGAAATCAGATCCCAGATTTATACATTCAAAAATACAAACTGCAGGTTCTGTGCACCTGCATGAATCCATGCATATACACACACAGTACTCTGGATAGAGACTCACAGTACTTGGGCCACTGGTTATTATCCATATGTCTTACAAAAACAGCCTTGTATCCCAGCATCATTAACACCTTGGACATTTACTACCAAGATTTCCATCCTGTGTCAGAAAGGGATTGTTCCTCTTGGTTTTCCACTACTGAGGCTAAATCTGGATTACTGTGTCCTTATTTGGGCTCCCAAGCATAGGAAAGACATGGATGCACTGGAATGAGCCCAGTGGAGGGCCACTAAGATGATCAAGGGCTGGCATGGCACCTGAGAGAAGAGGCTGAGAGATGGGTTTGTTCAACCATCCAAAGAGGAAACTCAAGGGTGAATCTTACTGCTGTCAACCACCACATCAGTCGTCCACAAAGAGGGTTATCAAATGCAGGGATTGAGAGACAGACCATGCCATGCAAGCAAAGCATAGTTTTTACACAAGTTTACCAGCATTTATAGGTCTCTAAGTTTGTACAAAATTTTCCACTTGGACCCCTCTGCCCCTGTTCTCTTAGTAACACAATCTCCTCAGTTATCATTCTTTCGCCAGCAATGTCCTTGTTACATCTTTTCTCATCAGAGAGGTCAGAGTGACCAGACATGATATCTCCACATTTGTTCTTGCCTTCAGTTTATTTCTCCCATGGCTTCCACTGTACCAGGGCCAAGAGGTCGGCAGCGCTACCCAGCCCAGCTTCTGTAGCCCTCTGATCTTTCACAATCTAACACTGGAGCCATAAGAAGTTGTGAAATACCCCATCCTTGGACAGGACTTAGCCAATCTATCTAACCTGCCAGTTGAAGCAAACCTTGAAGCCAGCCACGTGGAAACAACCTCCCCACTAAAGTCATTCTGTCATTCTGTTATCTGGAACACAAATTAGTTGTGATAATTTAACACTTTCTACTACATTGCTACATGCAGGCATTTTCCTTTAGAAAAGAAAAATAGTCTAATAATCAATACGTTAACAAGCAACCTGGAAATAAGCTAGTTTAGGTATGAAAATTATTAATTTAGGTCCCCAAACTCTCCAAGATGACGAAGAGGTGGTCAACTAAACCAGAAGGAAACGTATCATGCATAAAGTCCTCTCAATGTGTGTTGCTCGCTCCAGCACTTTGTCTGGTTTTTTTTGGTGGCTTTTAATTCCTTTTCTCTAATCTTACACTAAAGCTGTACATAAATATACACTAACATGCCTCAGAGCTACACCAAAAATACACTTACACAGAATCCACAGTGAAACAAATTAATCCCTGGCACTCTGTCCTGCGTGTAATGACAAAAGGGATGAGTACAACCCAAGCATATATCATTGCAAAGACAGATGCAGCTCCTTTTTGGAGTCCTCTATTCCCTGATTTTCTTGCCATCTTCCACCAGTGGGACTCCTGGTCAGGCTCCAACTCTTCAGTTATTGCATTTTCTCCAGAGCCCCAATTCTCTCTAATTTCATGGATTTTCAAGGTGACACTCTGTGTACTGTAGGAGTTGTCTGGCCTTAATCTCAGTTTTCACACCAAGTTCAGTCAGCAAATCCTTGTCCGCTATTGCATCAGCTCAGCTGTTCCATGTTTCTTATTGCAAAACAAAATGACAAAAACCTTTTCAGAGGAAAGGGCTGCAGAACCCAGGATAACAGCTGGAGCCATCAGTGCATCATGAACCAATGCTATGTGGCTTACATCAGACAGATTCCAGCTCCAGGGACAAAATGCTTTCACACTGCAGCTGCTACTCTGGCCTTTGATCTGTGGGCCGAATCACGAGCACTTCTCAAGCTACAATTGGTAATGCAAACAGTGACTTAGCTATATGCAGAAAATATTTTCAGCATAATAAAAATGTTCCCTCATGTCCCCAGTGTAACAGATATCCTGTTTAATTGGACTTGAAATGCAAAAATATTTGGAGTTTTGCATAATAATCAAAATAGAAAGTTGTATAATAAACAAAGTAAATGCTGTCTTCATAGAATCCCAGGATGGTTTGGGTTGGAAGGGACCTTAAAACTCATTCAGTCCCACCCCCTGCCGTGGGCAGGGATACCTGCCACTATCCCAGGTTTTTCCAAGCCTCACCTAACCCGGCCTTGGACACTTCCAAGGATGGGGCAGCCCCAGCTTCTCTGGGCAACCTGTGCAAGGGCCTCACCACCCTCACCTATTGGGAATAATTCCTTCCCAATATGCCATCTAACTCTGCCCTCTGGCAGTGGGAAGCCATTCCCCCTTGTTCTGACACTCCAGGCCTTTGTCCCAAGTCCCTCTCCAGCTCTCCTGGAGTCCCCTTAGGCACTGGAAAGGGCTCTGAGCTCTCCCTGGAGCCTTCTCTTCTCCAGGTGATCAACCACAGCTCTCTCAGCCTGTCGCCAGAACAGAGGGGCTCCAGCCCTGGAGCATCTCTGTGACCTCTGAAATTGCTCCAGGAGTTCCACATCCTTCTTGTGCTGAGGACCTCAAAACTAGACAAACTTGAGGTGGCATCTCACAAGGGCAGAACAGAGGGGGGAAATCACCTCCCTTGACCTGCTGGTCACACCATTTTTGATGCAGCCCAAAATACACTTGGTTTCTGGGTCCCAGTGCACACAGCTACAGAATGTCCAGCCTCACATCCACAAGTCTTTCTCAACAGGGCTGCTCCATCTCCTCATCCCCAGCCTAGACTGATACCAGGGGTTGCTCTAACCTAATGCCTGGAGAAGGGAGTCATCCTCAGTGTGTTATACTTCAATGCTCTATTCATGGATCCATCCCACCACATATCCATGATGCCAATAAGATCACAGCCCTGCTGATGTGCATGAGTCTAACTCTTCTTGATTATTCTCCATGCTGCATAGAGGCATTGAGGATCCCTGATGCTGACTGTCTTCAGGTTAGGTCCCTGATGAAACTAATTGGAGTGGCTGGGATTCCTTTGTGCTGCTCTTCAGGTCTTCTGCTGACCTGAGAGTCCTTTCCAGGCATCTCTTGATGTCCAGGTCTTCGAAAACAGGGCAGTGGGTGGGGCATGGGGGCATAGCAAAGACTAAAAATAATCCAAACATGCTTTATATCAAGGCAAGAAATACCTTCATTTTTCTTGTGATCACAAACAAAATACATTATTTGCTAATATTGGAACCTGCATTTGGGAAATTTGGGAAATTTCATGTCAATTCTTTCCCAAATGTCAGCATTTGGGAAAGAATGCAGCATTAAGCTAAAACCGCACTTACAGAGTTTCTCAAGTCACCCTCAGCATAAAATAATAATTAAAGCTATTAAAATTTCTTATCAGGATTCTTAGATTGTTTGGATAAGCTTTCAAGACAAGCAAATTACTTACCCTTCTTGCATAGTTCTGCATTATGTACAGACACACAGCACCATAGACATAGAAAATACCATACAAGGGAAATCAAAGGATACTTAGATTTTAGTCTCAAAATCATCCATTGCACAATTACTTTCGTAAGTTACAAGAAGGGATATTGGTGGGGGGTTAAATTTTTTTCTTTTGTTTTCTTTCTCTTGGGGAACTTTCTCCCACTTGTTGCTAAGAAACAATAAAAACTGGTACTTATGACAGACAAGAGATGTGGACACAGAAAAGGGGGTGGAGTGCAGCTGGCTGCTACTCTCTACCTGAGGGTTTTTTTCTCTTGGGACGGGCAGAGTTACCAGGAGATTTGGGGCTGGGGGAGGGAGCTGGGTGCAGCCTCTAGCTCTGTCTTGCTCTCAACATTAGAGGGGAGATGGGCTGTGGTCACCATGGGGAGAGTTCACCAACACTGCAGGGTCTGTCTCCTGCTGTCCTCTCCTACCATAAGTGAGGCCCTGCTCATGAGCACGGCCTCTGGACTGAGACCTTATTAATACCTGACCTCACTAGAAAGGACCCTCACCATCTCCTTGCGTGCCTCAGGGGAAAAACCAGGACCCTGAGCCCCTCCAAGGGGAGCCTCTCCCAACTGTGTTTAGAAGCCGGGCAGCCACCGCTGCCTAGTTCTGCCTTTGCTCTGCCCCTGCTCTGGGTTTTTCCTGCCTGTAACCCTGCACACACTACCTGTGGGACATTCCATGGCTCCTGGGACAGCTGCAAAGTTTCTGCTACACTTTGTTTGCTACCCCAGGTGTGCTCCCCTCTGCCGTTCCAGCCATGCTCTGAGGTCCCTGCTACATCTCATTTCACCATCTAGAGGGGCACAGGGACCGGCTGCCCCGGGGGTTCATAGAGGAAGCCCCTTCCCCATCCCCTCCGCCTGCCCGCCGCCATCACCGCACACAGAGACACGGCCGAGCTCCCCACAGCGCCCCCTGCAGGCACGGGGGAATCATCGCACCCGCCCTGCCCGGCCAGGAGCCCCCAGCGCCCCTGCTGGCTGTGAGCGGAACTGCACCCACAGGGAAAGTGCCACGGCTGAGAGAGGCTGGGACTGGGCTCCTGTTCTGTTTGTGGTTAATGCCATTGCAATGGTTTGTTTGCCCTGTTATACACATACATACTAGCAAAGAACTGTTATTCCATTTCCCATATCTTTGCCTGAAAGCCCATTAATTTCAAAGTTATAATGATTCAGAGGGACGGGGGTCGTATTCTCCATTCCAAGGGAGGTTCTGGCCTTCCTTGGCAGACACCTGTCTTTCAAACCAACACAGAAACTTATATCATCTAGAATTCCCCAGCATAGCCCTTATTTACTCCAACTAAAGCACAACCAGAAAGCATTTCACTAAAACCTAGTAAAGAAATGCAGCCACAGTGAATTTTAAAAAGATATCTTCCACAAAAGAAATTACCCTCCATTTCTCCAGGGCATCACTCCCCTTCATTTTGCCTAATTATTTCCTTAAGATATCTCAAGTTTGCTTTCTTAAAAGGTCTTGGCTTTTCACCTCCCCACCCTTCCTGTAAATCCTCAATCCAGCCACCACCTTATGGCTACTGCAGCTCAAGCTACTGCCTAGAGCAATATTTTTCCACCAGGAACTGTCTGTCTTCTTGTGACCAGTGGGTCAATCAGAGTGTTAGCCATGCTGGCCTCTTTTACAATGCATTAGATTCTCACAGGCACTTGTGAAGGCAGCTCAGCAGCATACACTAGGAGAAAGCTGCTTTACACCCTACCTTGAAAGGGAATATGTAGCCTTTGCCCACACCTCCTCCATCTGCAGCCCTCCATGGTAACATGGATCCAAAAACCCCACTACTTCAAGAACAAAAGCTATTTCAACATATAACAAGTCTAAAAGGTTCCAGCCTCTCTATTTCTGAAGCACTAAGTAGGGGGTTTGAACTTGAACCCTCTGGCCTTTCCCATGTATGACTATTGTCGTGGGAAGGGAAAACAGACTGGCACTAAACCAAGCTCCAGATTCCATTTGCTCCAAGAGAGATGGAGCCTAACCCTGGAGTTACATTGCATTTATCAGACAATACTTCCCTGTTTCAGAACTTTCAGTTCTTTCAGAACTTTACTAGGGCAAGAAAAAGTAAAACAGTCTTGTATGTTCTGTAGTAAATAATTTTTAAAAAGTAGAATTCAGACTCTGACTGAGGAAGATTTAAAAATTTAGTGTTTGTTCCACTTTTTCTCCTTCTCCAAATGGACTCCTTCTCAAAACTAACTACACGTACCAGGAATTAAGGGGACTTCGGCTGCTGAATCATACCTCTGATGGATAATATACATTAAAAAGCAGTTAAACAATTGTACACCAAAATCCAGCTTGTTTCCTTATTATATACAGAAAGATGCTGGTAATGTATTTTACCAAATGGTTTTTGTATATCAGAACAGTCTCCAAAATTGGTAAAAAAATCTGTAGCTCATCCACAATTTGCATGCTACATAGGAACTTACACATATATTCACCACTGTTCATCTTTCAGAAATGCAGGTTTAAGCAGAAATGATAATTTGTAACTGCAGCAGAGGTTTAATTATGAAAGATTTAAAGGATCATTGGAATAGGATTTCATAAAGAAAAACATCTTTAAATGCTGATGGAAAATTGACACTTCTTTACTCTAACAAAAAATAACATCAAAGATCATGAAGTACCAGAGACCTTGCTTAATTGGCACTGATCTTGCATAAAGTCTTAACCCTGGTCTACAGTAATTGAACCCAAAGTCCCTTTAAGCTAATATTAGAAATTGTGTTTTTATGAGCTCTTAAAAAGTATGCCTTTTTTGTTCCTTCAGCGGTCCTCTGTAGGAAGTGAAACAGAGGTCATTATAATTTTAAACCAATTAAAGATCAGTCATTTCATGTGATCAGTAACTGTACTCTATTGAGATGGTATTTCCACCCTCACACAATGTCATGAATATGGAAAAACATATAACCAAATTATACTTTGGTGTAATGACAGGGTTTTTTTCTACTGGTGCACAAATGAAGTGATGAGATACACAAATCAAGATTGTCAAATAGCATTTTAATGCCTCTGAGCAGCCCAAAGTAGGTAGGTTTCCAAAAAGCTACCAAATAGACCTTTACAATTAGAAGAAAGATCACAAGTTGTTTTGCCTTCTCCCTCTACAAAAAGTCAAGTCTGAATCAGTTTAAAAAAATTATAATTACCTTTCCCCCTAACCAAAGTAACAGAATTTTCAAAACAAAATTAGACAATAATCTTTTAAAAATCACTGCTGGTTCCAAGCTAATTAAATATTTTAAGCTGCTTTGCTTGTTGTAGGAAAAGCACCTAACTCCCAGGCTAGTTATACTGCTCCTCATGGACACCATGGTGGCAAATGTTAGGAGGATGAGTACTTTCTAACATTGATGTGCACTGAGATTTGACAGTCAGGTATGAACATGAAGCCTGGTCTATGACAGTGCACACTACTTCAAAAATAGACATTGGCAGAGTTAGTGAATAAATAAGTATTGAGGCCATACTTTAATAACTCAAAATAGAAGTAAAACAAGACTTCTCTTATTAAAAGCCCATTTATCAGTTGTCTCTGGGAAGATAAGAATGTCTAAAAGTTATGCTAGCTAGTGTTAACTACAAAACAAAACTTGGATGCATACTGTGAATAAAAGTAAATCAAACAAGCACACTACAGAAATCATTCCAACTTTTTGAAATACTGGAGATACTCTTGCTGCAAAATCTGATAAAGACAAAGCCTCAACTCCTAAGACTAGATAACAACATGATCTGTATCACTGATGTAAACATTTGAAACAAGAGTGTGAATCTCTGCAGGATCACTGCAGATGACGCAAAAGCAAACCAAGGTTCAGTTGAAGAAGTAATGTTTTAGCGCACCTGCATTCCAATACACGATAAAGTGAAGTGGATTGGAAACTTATTTCTATTGAATCCAGTACACATTTTAGCATTTCAGATAAAAAGTGTTTCAATAACTAACAGAATGAGAACAACTTTTGGGGGGTGTTATTACCATGACTCTGCATATGAGGTGCCCCAATCTCCACATGGCTAACAAGGCTTCCAAGTGCAATAACCATGCACCAATAATGTCCAAGACCCTGAAAGACTGGAAATTAGATTAGAGTAGAACATCACAGTGGTCCCTTTGGCCTTGAAAGTCAAATAGCATGTGCATGCAGTTACTTTTCTTCTCCACTAGCTTTTTTGCCATATGCACAAAATATTTCATATAGATTGCAAGCAAGAAAAGAAACCAAGAACTTGAAACAAAACAGGGTTAATTTCTACAGCTTAAATGATAAATGCTACATTAGCACATTTACCCCAGCACCGTGGAAGATGTGCATTGGATAAATCAATGACACTGCAGAATCAGGCGATGATGGTGCAATATAAATACTTCTTAACACCTCTCTTCTATTTTGTTCTCTTCAAGAAGCCATGGGGATCTCCTATACCTGGCTGAACTGTGCTAGAGATGTAGCAGTTTCTCTGGTGAGAAAATTTCTCACATACTTTGATATAAGAACTTCTCTGGGAGTAGATCCAGTAGAAGTCACACAGGATTGAATTTGCTGGTACACCCTGGGTGAGATGCTACCACCTGGGTTTTGCTAGCACCAGCATTAAAAATCTTACTTCCTGCAGCCTGAAATGCAGCTCAGACTTTCTACTGGAAATTTACAGACCAAACTCTCAACACACCTTTGTGCTTAGTAATTTATTTTTTAGGATATGTTGGGAGGGATATATAACTTTCTTTTTATTACTTTCTTCAGTATTTCACTTTCCCTCCTGGAAATGGTTTTGCTTTCTATTCTCATTATACTCTACCATATTGCTGATTTTTCTTCCCTTTCTTTTCTTCCTTTGGGTTAAAGAAATTAATAATAAAAGTCGCATGAAAGCCAGAACTATAGATGAAACCCTGCAGCCTAAAGACTGTGCTTGGAAAATCTGTCCTTCAACTGGGCCAGTCTGGAGGCCTGGAGAGAAGACAGGAGATGAAAATGAGCAAAACTCTCTGAATCTTCAAGCCAAAGGAGTCCTGCTGCTTTCCAGGCACTGGGAATCCGTGGGGCCACCCCCACAGGAGAGACACACTGCAATTATTACTTTGGGAGCCTTTCATGGTCTTTTGGAAGCGCATTTCCACAGAATTTCATAAGGTCATCTTTTCTCAGGTCTCTCTTAAAACACAAAATCTGCAGAAGTCCAAATGCCATGGGCACTGCTGCAGCCCTGAGCAGTCATTACTTCCCTGCTGCTGACAGCAGCTTTCAGAGCTAAGTACCCCCCATCAGAGGGACAAGCAGCTCCAAAGGCCTTCAAAAGCCCAAAGAGAGACTCTGTACCTGGGCCGTGGACCTCCCGCCACACTCTTTGGTCACCAGGATCCAGGTGCACAACACATGCATCCCCTTCAAGCACAGAGATGATTCTTTGGATTATTTTTCTCCTGGTCATTCATAATTTAGGAGTAGCTACTCACTGCTCTCTGTACAAATCAGACTGTTCCTGTCTTTGCATTATTTCTGATAGTGTGGCTAATAATTTACATGACGTTGTGTCTCACAAGTATTAAATAACCAATAATCAGTATTAATAAAACGGACCTTCCAGTTCCCATTTCTGCTCATTAATAGGTACATCAGCCCTGCAGAAGGGAACGAGTTATGCATAAAGCACATCTGCTGTATGTCTTGCTTTAAATTATAGCTGCAGGGTTAATTGAAAACCCCAATCTAATCTCCCTGCACTGGCGGTGCAGCATGCTGTACTGCATCAGCATTTTCACTTGAGCTTACTATTTTAAACAACTACAATAAAACAGTGACACCAAAGAGAAAAACAGCACTGGGGGGAAATATTTAAAAACAATGACCCTGTTGAGATAACCAGAAAGAGTTCTATTTTAACAGGCTCAAGAACAGCAGTTTTCATATTTCAGCATATTTTTACCAATGTTATAAATAAAGAGCTTGACTTGGCCAATATATCAAGCAGCAATCAATTTATTAATTAATACAGAATGGTAAAGTGTGAGCAAACAGCTCTGGGTACAGTGGGGGTTTCCCCTCCAGCTGCACGCCGACTGTTGATTTTCTGCTGGTATTTATTGAGGTTTTCCATAATCACTTCTCAGCAACCTTTTTTTCTAGTTTCCTCCTAATTTCTATTTTTGAAATATAATTTCTATACCTATTGTGATCAATTTCTATTGATGATGTTAAATTTTCTATACTTCAAAAGGTATGAAATCAGTGAGGTCAGAAATAACATCTTGTGATGCTGAGGTTCCCAGGACATAAATCAGTGGTGGTGGCATCCAGATTTCCTTTTTCTGAAGAAAAACACCAAAGATGAGAGATTCAGTCTTCCGCTTGAAGTCTATAAATCAGTCTTATTGGTGCCATCCAGCTTCCAGATGGTGGTTTACCTTTTGGTTTTTTTCAGGATCCTTAATTTTAGTTTGGAATAGCTCACTTCCTTCTATTTGGGTGATTACAATTCTTTCTATACATATGTTAAGGCTATAGCTGTAGTTCAAACCTTCTATTAAAAACCTTATAGGCTCACATGATTCACTTATAAGCAAGCAAAATATTACTTCCAAAGCCCCTTTCCATGCCTTTTCCGTTTTGTTCATTAAACAGATGTTTTTATAATTACCCTATGGCCTTTTCCACACATTTCATAACCATAACTACAAAGGCCATCTTTTTCTACCTGACACGAAACACAACCCCACATTTCACACCAAACTGCTCCTTTATATTCCCTGAATTCCTAGTCTGTCCTATATCAAGGCTATCCTATACAGGATACAAGAATAGATCAACAAAATCACTAAGGCCATGATGATATGGAAAAGTTATCTGAATTAGACAGACTCTTTAGTCTGTGTCAGGAAAATCACGCTATGGAAAGCCAGTGTCCACAAAGGAGACAGAGGAGTCCTGCAACTTTATTTGAATAAAGGGAGAGAGTTCTCTGGGGCATACACCCGCAGGGTTTTCTCTCTCAAGGTTTGGGAGGGCACAGCCTCCCTTTTATCCTGAACTCCTGGCTGCAGGTTGCCCTCTTCCTTTCCTCATCGGCTGAGGCACTAGGAAGGTACAGCCTTCCTGAACCGCCTACCACATATTCCCCCTTAAATATATCATTTTCCCCCAAAGTTCAGAAACTCAGGCTTGTGTGGACCTATTTGTCTGTTTCAGGATTTAAACTGGGTTCTGTAACAAACCTGCAGCTTGAAGTTGGTAGAGACATTGAGACCCATTGTTTGTAAAGACATTAGCACACATTTTTCCTATCAAATTGATTTTGAGGACATGCATCAACGTAGAAACATCTGTTAGTACTTCCCACCCATTCCTAAAATGCTAGTGGTTCACAGAATAAATTTTTTTTTTTCCCCAGAGTGCAGAAACTCCTATTATATTACCAATATTCTCATAAACCCTTGGGTATTACCAGTTTTATATTTATTGGTGTTTCCACTGATCTCTGACTACTTGACTATGTAGTCATTGGCACTACTACGTCCAGAAAAAGTCACTTTATTCTAGAAGAGTGACATAATTTTAATAAAAGGGCCTTTACTGGAATTCAGCCAAGTGCAATCCAAGCCAGCTAAATCAACCTTTAAGGCCTGTGCATTTTGACATATAAATAAACTGTCACACCTTTAATCCATATGTTGCTCTCTCTGTAGCTATTTGTTGCATGGATTGTTATCTCAGTAAGTGCTGGCAATAGGTCCAGAACTCCCCCAGGCACAAGAGAACAGCCACGTCTTGCACTTAATAAAAGCTGGCAACAAGGGAACTATCAGCTATGTCAGTTTTCAGGGTCTTTCTCAGCAAGGTTCAAAACCAGAGCACTCCTTTCTCACTCTAATGCTGAAATTAAGTGGCACTAAAGCAACAATACCCACCACAGATACAGACCTTTAGCACCAATTGCCAGCACAAACTATTCACACCTATCGCAAACAAAACACATACTGACAAAGAGCACAGAAGGGTATGAATAGCTACTACAGAGCCTTAGAGAGTCTCTGTGCAAGCATAACCTCATTCTTTAGGTTTCTTTGTTTCGAAACCAGTTAATTTTTAAGCAAATCACCGGATTCTTTTCAATGCAAATTGTGTCTGAATTGTAAGTCAATGGAGCAAAGGAACTTATTCATGGGGAGTGGTTTGAGAAATCCTATTGTTAGATAACAAAGGTAACTCTTCAAAGTAGGGAAGTGATGAAGACAAAGCATTCAAAGCCTTCTAGTCTCAGTCTCCTCACTGAAAAAGCCGAATAGTGACAACATCTGACTCATCTTTCAGTGTCTCAGGAACAACAGGTGTTTAACAATAGCGAGTCAAAAAGGTAGAAGCCTCTTCTTCAGGCAGGAGCATGCAGTCGGATTCCAAGCGGAGAACGGTGGTGCTCAAGGTGAGCAGAGAAACCTGGAACCAGGAGCCTCAGCTGTTTGCTCACAGGCACAGCAGTGATTGCTGCTGCTGTCAGTACTGGCAGCACACAGGTCTGCACTGTTACAGGGTTGGAAATGTGTCATTAACAAGTGGAAATGGAATAGCAAAATTATCAGCTTTGTTTCTAATGTCTACAGACAATAGTCAGGAGCAATATTAAAGACTCAATGACCATCACTCACTTTTAATTTGTTCTCTATTCCAGACTCATTTCCTTCAGTGAGCACAACCACGTGTCCAAATGAACTCATCCAGCAAACAAACACAGGGTGTAGAAGAGCCTGTAGTTAGGTGGCTCTAAACCTGTATTGAAAACCTGTATTGAAGGGTTGAGACTTTCTAAGTATTCACTGATACAAATAACACAGTGGATAGGCCACTGCTGATGAAAGAGGGTAAACTTTAATATGGATTAGAGAGATGGAAATAGCCTGTCACACTAAGAAGGTATTCTGTGTGTTACCCAGTAATTAATCTATTTAAAAAGTAACAGGAGAATAATTTAAAATGTCAGTTTAAAATTCAAAGAGATGAAACCAACAATGAGGTCAAATTTGAAAAGGAGAAATAAGAAAAAACAGAAAGCCAGCTATTACGGCTCCAGAATGATTTTATAAACATCCTCTATTGAATGAGGCCTTATAAAAATGAACAGAGAAGGATCTCCAACAGAGCCAAGCCAGCAGGTAGTATGCAAATACAAGTTAACAAAAAGCAGCTGAAGAGTGGCTTGTAGGTATTAAATTAAACTTTCAATATTCAAAATTTAATGTAACCTCTTCATAAAACATACAAAAACCAGAAGTTAAATATTAGAGTAATAAACTCACGGCAATTGCCTCACACTGGAGATCTACTTCACCATTGCCCAAAGAAATACCAACAAAACAGTAGAATAGTAACAGAAAAATCAGTGAATTTACTAATTATCTTTTTTAAAGCCTCTTACCTTTGTTTTAATCATAAAATCCCAAACTCAAAGTAGGATGATAATATGAGTCCTGCTGATGTCTTCCCTCTCTATGCAAAGACGTGTTAAAAGTAAAACCCCACACCATCAGCAACACCTGGTTTTTAGCATCATACTAATGTGTCTGGAGGGTAGCATGGAGCTTGGCTCCCCGCAACCCTCATCTGCAGTTCATGAGTTAGATAGCTTTAAATGCAGGCATTGATTTCAAGACCAAATACACAAACTACAAATTGAATTACAGCTGTAGGAGAACTATCTGTAAATAAGACTGTTGGGGGTTAGGTTTCTTTTCTTTTTCACCTATAGAATTTTTTTCCCAAGGGTTGCTTGGCAGCTAATTGCTGGTACTTATCAGTGCTCAGCTGAAACAAAAAGATGGACCCTGGTATTTGGCTACACCCTTTGTCTCTGCGAGTTTCTCTCCAGGGGGGGAGAAAGACGGTGCTGGAGGGCAGCTTCACTTTTGGTGTGGTCTGCGTCGGGAGCGGACTGGGCTGCCGTTGCTGCGTGGGTTTCTCACTGGCACCACCGGGATTTGATCCTGGAGGGAGCTGCCATTGTCTGCTCGTGTGTCCAGGAAGATCCTGATTCCTCCTTTGCTGCCCTGCTGGAGCTGGCTCAGCCCTGTCCCACCGCCTCGGCGCTGTTTTAGAGCTGCTCTGCACCGCGGGCCCGCACTGGCCTCCCTGCCGGACACCCCTGCCCTCCAGTGACCACCGACGGAGCACCGAACTTCTTCCGATCCACCAGCCCGGGATACCCCGCCGTTCCAGCTTGGTACCTTTTTTTTTGGAGTCCCCAGAGACCAGACTGCCCTGGGTTTTGTAGGACCAAGCTCCGTCAAGGTCCCTGGTTCTGTTTTCGCTATTAATTGCTGTAGTTGTCGTTGTTTGTTTGCCTTGTTATACCTATTAGTAAAGAACTGTTATTCCTATCCCCATATCTCTGCCTGAGAGCCGTTTTAATTTTTTTTTTTCCTAAATTATAATAATTCGAGGGGAGGGAATTTGAATTATCCATCCCAAGAGAGGCCCTGCCTCTCTTTAGCAGATACCTGTCTTCTTTCAAAACCAAGACAGATTTTGGCGCCCAACATGGGGCTTGAGGGCATTGAGAGAAAAGGAATAACAGTTCTTAAGTGACCTGATTTCTTGTTCATTCTTGTTCACTGGATATAGAAACCATGTTAGGTAATGCCATGTGGTCTAACTTATCCTGGTTCGGGTGGCATGTGGTTGTGGCTTTATTTTGCCCATTTGCAGGCCCTTACCTAACATGGGCCCTATAACAAAAGCTACTGTGGCTGTTATCCAGTTTGTTTTATGGGCTGATAAGGTGAGGAATTCACTGATTTTTAACTTGCTCTGGACAGCAGGCACGTGGATACGTGGCTATCACATACTAAGTGGGTGTATTTGGGGTTATTTTAGGAATGGTACACTCTGTGAGGAAATGACAGTGAGGGAAGTTTTCCAGTCCTTTAGCCGGTTCCTTATGCCTACTCTACCAGCTTTTGAAGAGTTCAAATTTCCTCTAGAAACTAACCAAATGTTGCTGATGATCCTAGCTTATTTAGCTTTCAAAGATAAGGTGAGGTCAATTTGGAGCACTGCACAGACTAGAGATACTGCTGTAAGGCCTGACACTGCCCCAGAGGCTAGAGATACTGCTGTAAGGCATGATACTGCCCCAGAGGCTGGGAATGCTGCCATAGAGCCTGGGGCCAATGCCCCAGAGACTGGGGATGCTGGCCCACTGCCTGACCCTGCCCCGCAGCCCACCCCAGAAATGAACCACCCCGATTGGGTGGGGGTTCTAGTGAAAGAGATACATGAGATGGGCCAGGTGCTGAAAGAATACACTTCCCCAGCTGGTGAGAAGCCCTCCCCTTGCCCTGAAAAGGGAGAATCCGATGGTGCAGCAGTGGAACCCACAGAGGTTACAACCGTCCAGGTTCCAGCTGAACCACAGGACCAGTCACAACCAGCCGCAGTTGCCCCTGTAGAAACAAAGTATAAGATGAAATCAGAGCACCCAGGTAATAAGGATAAGAAAGGAGGGCCCTCACAGCCCACAGGGGAACCAGAGGTTGAGATTGTCACCGAGTCCCTGACTTATGAAAGCCTACGTAATCTGCAAAAAGATATTGCACGACGGGGACGCGAGGCTTATACAACTTGGTTACTTCGGGTTTGGGACCTTATAGGTACAGGCGTGCAACTGGATGGTGGTGAGGCAAGGAACTTGGGACCCTTGACCCAGGACTCAGGGGTGAATCAAGTATTTGTAAGGGAGCAAGGGCCCCTTCCCCTCTGGGAGCGACTTCTAATGAGTGTAAGGGAGAGGTTTGTTCACAGAGACAGAATGCAGGAGCACCATCATAGAAGTCACTGGAAGACCCTTGAAGAAGGGATCCAACAGCTGAGGGAAGTGGCAATATTAGAGGTACTCTTTGGGAGGGGTGGACAGCATGACAATGACCCTGACAAGGTCAGGTGCACAGGGCAGATGTTGTGGAACCTGGCAAGTAAAGGGCCATCTCAATACACCACCTTCATTTCAATGATCAATCCTGATAGCAACCGAGAGACAGTGGGTTCTGTCGCCAACAGGCTCAGAAATTATGAGAGCATGATCAGTGGCCCAATGCAGGCTCAGGTCTCTGCCATAGCTAAAGAACTCAAAGAGGAGATAATAAGGGAGGTGAGAGGGGAGGTGAGGGAGGAGGTGAGGGAAGAGATGAGGAGGAACAGTTCCCATGAGGCACCAGTGCGAGTCACAGGCCCCAGAGTCAGAGCCCAACGCCCTCCAGCTAGAGAGAGAGGGTACACCCCAAGGGCTGACCTGTGGTTTTTCTTGCGTGACCATGGGGAAGACATGGGAAGGTGGGATGGAAAACCCACTTCTGCCCTGGCAGCACGGGTGCGTGAGCTCAAGGAGAGAAACACTAACCGAGGGGGTCCCACTAAAATGAAAGTAGCCTCAACCTCCCATGACCAAGCCACCAGATATTATAGAAGTGAAGATGATATGTCAGATCCCCTTGAAGGAACCTCTACGATGTATGCCCAGGAAGGGAATAATAACCAGTGCTAGAGGGGCCCTGCCTCTAGCCAGGAAGAGGCACGGGAAAACCGAGTCTTTTGGACTGTGTGGATTCGATGGCCTGGCACATCAGAGCCACAGAAATATGAAGCTTTGGTAGATACTGGTGCGCAGTGTACCCTGATGCCGTCGGGACATGTGGGGGCAGAACCCATTTCCATTGCTGGAGTGACAGGGGGATCACAGCAACTGACTCTGGTGGAAGCCGAGGTGAGCCTGACCGGGAAGGAGCGGCAGAAACATCTGATTGCAACCGGCCCAAAGGCCCCGTGTATCCTGGGCATTGACTTCCTCAGGAATGGGTATTACAAAGACCCTAAGGGACTCAGATGGGCTTTTGGAATAGCTGCTGTGGAGGCAGAGGGCGTCAAGAAATTGAACACCTTGCCTGGACTGTCAGAGAACCCATCTGCAGTAGGACACCTGAAGGTAGAAGAACAACAAGTGCCAGTTGCAACCTCGACGGTGCACCGCCGGCAGTATCGGACCAATCGAGATGCTGTGATCCCCATCCACAAGATGATCCGGGAGCTAGAGAGCCAAGGGGTGGTCAGCAAAACCCACTCACCCTTCAACAGCCCCATCTGGCCTGTGCGCAAGTCTGATGGAGAATGGAGACTGACTGTGGACTATCGTGCATTGAATGAGGTGACACCACCGCTGAGCGCTGCTGTGCCAGACATGCTGGAACTCCAGTACGAGCTGGAGTCCAAGGCAGCAAAGTGGTACGCCACTATTGACATTGCAAATGCATTTTTCTCCATTCCTCTGGCTGCAGAGTGCAGGCCTCAGTTTGTGTTCACATGGAGGGGCGTGCAGTACACCTGGAACCGACTGCCCCAGGGGTGGAAGCACAGTCCCACCATCTGCCATGGACTGATCCAGGCTGCACTGGAAAAGGGAGAGGCTCCAGAACATCTGCAGTACATCGATGACATCATTGTGTGGGGGAACACGGCAATGGAAGTGTTTGAGAAAGGGGAGAAGATCATCCAGATTCTCCTGGAAGCCGGCTTTGCCATCAAGAAGAGCAAGGTCAAGGGACCTGCCCGAGAGATCCAGTTCTTAGGGGTAAAGTGGCAAGATGGACGTCGCCAGATACCCACAGAGGTAATCAACAAGATCACCGCAATGTCTCCACCGACCAACAAGAAGGAAACACAAGCTTTCCTAGGTGCCATAGGCTTTTGGAGAATGTACATTCCTGAGTACAGCCAGACTGTGAGTCCTCTCTACCTGGTTACCCGCAAGAAGAATGATTTCCACTGGGGCCCTGAACAGCAGCAAGCCTTTGCCCAGATCAAGCAGGAGATCGCTCATGCAGTAGCCCTTGGCCCAGTGAGGACGGAACCAGAGGTAAAGAATGTGCTCTACTCAGCAGCCGGGAACAATGGCCTGTCCTGGAGCCTATGGCAGAAGGTGCCAGGTGAGACTCGAGGCCGACCACTGGGATTCTGGAGCCGAAGCTACAGAGGGTCTGAAGCCAACTATACTCCCATGGAGAAGGAAATCTTGGCCGCCTATGAAGGAGTTCGGGCCGCCTCGGAGGTGATTGGCACAGAAGCACAACTCCTCCTGGCACCCCGACTGCCTGTGCTGGGGTGGATGTTTAAAGGAAAGGTTCCCTCTACCCACCATGCCACCGACACCACATGGAGCAAATGGATTGCGCACACAGCGCGCCCGTATTGGAAACCCAAACCGCCCTGGGATTTTGGAAGTTATTACCAACTGGCCGGAAGGTGAAAGCTTTGGTCTCATGGACGAAGAGGAGCAGGAACAAGTGACACGGGCTGAAGAAGCACCACCGTACAACCAACTGCCAGCAGAAGAGATACAGTATGCTCTTTTCACTGATGGTTCCTGTTGCATTGTAGGCATGAACCGGAAATGGAAGGCAGCTGTATGGAGCCCCACACGACAGGTTGCACAAGCCACTGAAGGAGAAGGTGGATCGAGTCAACTTGCTGAACTCAAAGCCATTCAGTTAGCCCTAGACATTGCTGAAAGAGAGAAGTGGCCAAAGCTCTACCTCTACACTGATTCGTGGATGGTGGCCAATGCTCTGTGGGGTTGGCTGGAAAGGTGGAAAAAGGCCAACTGGCAGCGTTGGGGAAAACCAATCTGGGCTGCTGATGAGTGGAAGGACATTGCCACTCGGGTAGAGAAGCTACCTGTGAAAGTCCGCCATGTAGATGCCCATGTCCCCAAGAGCAGAGCTAATGAGGAGCACCGAAACAACGAGCAAGTAGATCAGGCTGCCAAGATAGAGGTATCAAAGATAGACTTAGACTGGCAGCACAAGGGAGAGCTGTTCCTAGCTCGATGGGCCCATGATGCTTCAGGACATCAAGGCAGAGATGCCACCTATAAGTGGGCACGAGACCGAGGGGTGGATCTAACCATGGACAGTATTTCCCAGGTTATCCATGACTGTGAGACCTGCGCTGCGATCAAGCAGGCCAAGCGGGTGAAGCCCCTATGGTATGGGGGACGATGCTCTAAATATAAGTATGGGGAAGCCTGGCAGATTGACTACATCACCCTTCCCCAGACCCGCCAAGGCAAGCGCTATGTGCTGACCATGGTAGAAGCCACCACTGGATGGCTGGAGACCTACCCTGTGCCCCATGCTACTGCCCGGAACACCATCCTGGGCCTTGAAAAGCAAGTCCTGTGGAGACATGGCACCCCTGAGAGAATTGAGTCAGACAATGGGACCCATTTTAAGAACAGCCTTGTGAACACCTGGGCTAGAGAACATGGCATCGAATGGCTATATCACATCCCTTATCATGCACCAGCTGCCGGGAAAGTTGAACGATGCAATGGCCTGCTTAAAACCACCTTGAAGGCACTGGGTGGGGGGTCTTTCAAGAACTGGGAGATTAATTTAGCAAAGGCCACATGGTTAGTGAACACCAGAGGTTCCACCAACCGAGCAGGCCCTGCCCAGTCTGAGCCCCTGAGAACAATGGATGGGGATAAGGTTCCAGTGGTACACATGAGAGGTATGCTGGGAAAAACTGTTTGGGTTTATCCTGCCTCCAGCAAAGACAATCCCATCCGTGGGGTTGTCTTCGCTCAGGGACCAGGTTGCACTTGGTGAGTAATGCAGAAAGATGGACAAACCCAATGCATACCTCAAGGAGACCTTGTTTTAGGGTGAACTACCCATGCCACTGTATCCGTACCCATATCTGCATGTATATATGTATATAATTGAGGTAGTGCATGTATGTATATAGTTTAGAGGTTTAAATTCAATGTAATATGTTGGTATGGGAAAAAATTCGGGGTGGATTAATGTTGGGGGTTAGGTTTCTTTTCTTTTTCACCTATAGAATTTTTTTCCCAAGGGTTGCTTGGCAGCTAATTGCTGGTACTTATCAGTGCTCAGCTGAAACAAAAAGATGGACCCTGGTATTTGGCTACACCCTTTGTCTCTGCGAGTTTCTCTCCAGGGGGGGAGAAAGACGGTGCTGGAGGGCAGCTTCACTTTTGGTGTGGTCTGCGTCGGGAGCGGACTGGGCTGCCGTTGCTGCGTGGGTTTCTCACTGGCACCACCGGGATTTGATCCTGGAGGGAGCTGCCATTGTCTGCTCGTGTGTCCAGGAAGATCCTGATTCCTCCTTTGCTGCCCTGCTGGAGCTGGCTCAGCCCTGTCCCACCGCCTCGGCGCTGTTTTAGAGCTGCTCTGCACCGCGGGCCCGCACTGGCCTCCCTGCCGGACACCCCTGCCCTCCAGTGACCACCGACGGAGCACCGAACTTCTTCCGATCCACCAGCCCGGGATACCCCGCCGTTCCAGCTTGGTACCTTTTTTTTTGGAGTCCCCAGAGACCAGACTGCCCTGGGTTTTGTAGGACCAAGCTCCGTCAAGGTCCCTGGTTCTGTTTTCGCTATTAATTGCTGTAGTTGTCGTTGTTTGTTTGCCTTGTTATACCTATTAGTAAAGAACTGTTATTCCTATCCCCATATCTCTGCCTGAGAGCCGTTTTAATTTTTTTTTTTCCTAAATTATAATAATTTGAGGGAAGGGAATTTGAATTATCCATCCCAAGAGAAGCCCTGCCTCTCTTTAGCAGATACCTGTCTTCTTTCAAAGCCAAGACAAAGACATTGCAAGAGTTTGTACATTGTCACACAGATACTTCATATTTGAATTGGTGGCTTGCATGCTTGTACTGCAGCAATAACTAGGCAGATGCTGTTTTTAAGCCCCTTAAAACAGAAAAAAACACAGCAAAATAGGGCAAGGACACAACAGAAACACCAGTTTGCAGCATGTTTTTCACCATTGATCTTATGGGGTGCTGACAGTCCAAGTTCTTGTGTGGGATGGGGTTTTTTGGTACAATTGGAGATTGATAAAGAATTCCAATCCTGCATCTGACACAGAGTCTTTTTGGCTACACTAAATTTTAAAGGTTTTCAGAAGTTGAAAAATTACTACATTTGCCAACAGTATGTTATATTTATCAACTGTGCATCTTCAGGAAAATGAATTTGCCATTCTGTCAGAAATTGTCGGCTTTGGGAGGTGTGATTAGACTTCAGCCATTGGTGTAGAAATGTAATTCTTTCTTGCAGTTCATTGCTTTCCAGCGCAAAGGTTTATTCATGGACTATAGATTATATAAGACCCTAAAATGAATTGTGGGTGTAGCAACTGTTTATAAAACAATCAAACCTGATTGCATATTTTGAATAAAAAATCACTTTTGCACGTCAATGTGTTATGAGGAATCTTTATCTCACTCAAGCCCTAAAGGGAGCACATGGCTGGTGAATAGCAAAGGAATTGAGCTTCCCTCCTAGCATTTTTATGAGTAGAAGCTTGCATTGTGTAGAGAAGTCCACAGACATGCCAGAGCAGCAGACTCAATACAAACATTAGCAAGAGACAAACGATGGAGAAACCAGGGTAAGCACATCTCAGCCCAGGAGAGAAATAGCCAGCGAGCAAAATATGAAAAGGCTGGAGTTATTAATCTGTCATGCACTGCATGACAGCTCTTGAAGATACTCTACCATAACTCTTTTCCCACTGCAACAGCTAATCTTTCATAAGGCTAATACTTAATCACTAACATTTTTGTTAGGCAGAAAACCTAAAAGACTGAGTCCTCTATGCATGACATAATTGCTACCTAGGGATGAAAGCAATGGGATTGTTTTCATTAACCTTTCATTCTTATAAAAGGACAAAAATCAATATCAAATTTATTCAGGCAAGTGAAAAGCAATTTCAAGTGATTTCACAAGGGATTCCACTACCATCACTTTTTTCCTCCCACAAATT
This sequence comes from Acrocephalus scirpaceus scirpaceus, assembly GCA_910950805.1. Classification (NCBI taxonomy): domain Eukaryota; kingdom Metazoa; phylum Chordata; class Aves; order Passeriformes; family Sylviidae; genus Acrocephalus; species Acrocephalus scirpaceus. Next base: position 32,209,258 of record OU383781.1, read on the forward strand.
CTAATAAAAAATATTATGATTTGTCCAAATGTAAGACAAATAGAAAAAGCAAGATACTATCAGCTCCTCAAAGGCATAGGATAAAACTTTATGCCTTTTTACAGCTGGATGACTGTCTTACTAAAAATATTGTTTTCTTTGGAATCCTCATCTTACTGACAACCTGCGATACACTTCTTGCACAATACTAAGCTGATCTCTTTTCTAAAAAGTACCTGTGATACAGACTTTTTCCTTTGGTAAATTAAACAATTTCTTTGTGGTGCACTTTGCCCTTTTGTGCCATGAACAGAGGTTTGAATTACAGGGATTTTTATGCACTTTCTAACTTTGCTGGTATGTTTAAATATTCCACGGCATTTTGCCTTTTAAAGAACTGGCTTTGAATTCACAGTCAAACATCTGACAAAAGCAATGATAAAAACCACAAAGTAATTTGGCAGCAGCTCCATTTTCCACAAAGGACAAAAAAAAAGGTGAAATCCAAACATGATTAATAACTGTTTAGTTTAATCTGTGACTTGACCCCTTTCCATGGATTCTCCACACATTCTTTCAGAGACTGTCACAATGCTGTGAGGGGGAGGGAGGGAGCAGGGGCAGCCCCAGTCTGGTGCATCAGGCCCCACTGGTTCCTACAAAGCCCAAACTGGACTCTTTTCTGTTTGTTTTAGTTACAGTAGCCTGTAAAAATACCTTTAAAAATAAAATTCCAAATTACTTCTATCAGTATCATTATTCCATAGATGCATCTTTACTGCAGCTTTTGAGTAGTTTTGGTCCCCTTGCCCACGGTGATGCTTTTGGAGCATTTAAGGTCAGTCATAACTCATTTTCAGAAGTTCAACATCTAGGGAAATTTGGGAATTATTTGTACTATGCAAAACAGATCTAAGATCACAAAAAGTAATTTGGCAGAAATTTAGGTTGCTGAGTCCACCCGGGTGGGTTCCTAAAACCCTCAGCTGTCCTCTGAGCTCTGCCAGCCCACTGCAATCGCATTGCACAGGGACGTGCATCTCCTCTTCCAGTCCCCTGTGGTGGTACAAAATGGTGTTTGCTTTGAGGATGATGGGAATAATCAGTTTGTTACTTCTTCCATCATGTTTTTGATTGGGCAATGGAGCTCGCGTGCAAGTTTCCTGGGAGATATTAATGGATGGAAAAGCAAGCCCGAAGTTGCAGCAATGTGCTGAAGGCCTAAATCTGCTATGTGTTCGGGCATGTTTCAATAAATCTGTGCCCAAAAATGAACAAAAAATATGTCAAGATGTATTCACTTCTCTAAGCAGAAATCCAAAGCCCACTCAAATTCAAGTGAGAAAGCACACAAAAACTCCCAGAAACATCTCCAGCTCTTTGTGAATAGTGTTACAAGGCTACTCTGCAAACTGCCATCAGGAAACCTTTGGGAATACTGCACGTAAGATAACTGTGACCTTAGTATGACAGTTATATTGGAGAACCACTGAAATGCTAGTAATTCTGTTTGCACTGCTAAAAAAAATTCCCAGGATCAGTATTTGGATTTATTCACTGTAAATGAAGGAAATTAGAAGGGACAAAAATTTGCCAGTTAAAGGGAACTGATTCTAGTAAATGTCTTATTTCCTAAAAAAAACACTATATAAATACTACCATGTTTTTAGGATGCTGTGTAATTCACCATCACCTAAAAGCATGGGAAAAGTAAATAGCAAGGGAATATTCTGGGGAAAACTGAAGAGGTTCTTAATTTTTGGTTTTTAATTCTGTTTAAAAAACAGAATCACGAGGAAAAAACAGAAAACGGGGAAAAAAGAAAAAAAGTATTTGGAGGTGCAGAATGCACTTCAAAGCCTTCTCATTTTCTCTCAGCAAAGTGTGAGTTGGCAGGTGTGAAGGACCTGCCTTTGACAGGCTATCAATCTACAAGGATGAATCTAGCGCTAATTAAAGTTAGCAAGGTTAATCAAAGAAATACAATATTTATATTCTCGTTTTAAGTATTTGTGTAGAAACTTCACAGAAACTTATAGCTATTCTCAAAGACTACTGTTATATATATAGTCATAAATTTATGCTTGTAAGGTTATGCAAGTCAAAGCTGGTGTCACACCATGGTTTCCCCACAAGACACAAAAACCCATTTCCTACATGAAGTCATCAACAGTCCCATTAGCAAGAAGCAGATCAGCAGAACTGCAAGAATGGCCATGGATTATGTCTTGGTTTAGAGACAAGTTTAAGAGAAAAACACTTAGGAATGAGTGTTTCCTCTAAAAAAAAAAAAGGGTTCAGATAATCCCTTTCTGTCAATAAGAAATTAATACTAATGGATGAAAATGAAAAAAACCCAACCATTTACTGACAAATAGAGTGCCCACAGGGCACCAAAAAAAAGAAGAAGAAATGCTGGATATTGAATTCTCAGACCTTATTCTCCCCCCCACACACACACACCAGCACAAAAAAAAAAAAAAAAAAAAAAAACACAAACCCACGAAATTCCATGGAAAGAAAAAGAAAACCACAATGGCCACAACGTGGTGGGGAAAAAAACAACAAATGGCACCAGCTCTTGTCTCAGGGAAGGGAAAAAACCCAAAGGGTTCACACAGACAAAAGAGATGAGAACCCAGCGAATCCCTGGTGTGGGTCCCTTTTCCACAGCAGATGAAGCTGGTGGATTTGATGGCTTTTCTCTTGTTGGCTCTGCTTTTCCGAGCTCTGGGGCCAGGATGGAGGAGCCCCTCACCTTCTCACTGGTCCCCAGCCAATTCATCCCCTGTCAATTGTTCTCTCTGATCTCGGACCACAACCAAACCGTTCAATTCAAGAAAAAAAAAAGAACACCAAAGGATTGCTGTCACAGTCTCCAAGGCCAAGGAGAGGGAAAAAATCCTCTTGCCTAAGCTACCAAAAACCAGGCTAGCTAAACAAAACAAAGAACCCAGTCCACACAGCATGCTGGACACCTGGAGAATGAGGCTTTGGAAAAGCCCACTGAAGAGCCCCAAGGCTCCCTCCTCCTCTGGACCCACCTTTAAGCTACAGCAATCATCTCTATGCACAGATCAGGGAATAGAAAAATCACCCCAAGACAGATCAGCACCCAGGTACAGGTACCTAGCGGACTTCAAATGGGGATTTCCTGGAGGGATTTGAATCAGAAAACACCCAAGTCACTCATTTCCACTCCCAGACTTGTCGCTTGCATATCAGATAGCAATTTTAGAATCCAAGTTTGCCAAAGCATCAGATGTATGTCACCTTTTACCTGTCAGAGACCAATCACATCTGTTCACTGTGAGTTTGTTTACAGACATAAGGTCTAAGGACTCATATTTAACCCAGCATTGCTCAAGCATAGGGCTAGAAAGGGCACAAATGATCACCACTGAGCCCCTAGCAATGCTGTGCAATGGTTGTGCATGAAAAATGTTAATTTGGTTTATCCTTGAAAAACTCTCATAAAAATCTTTGCAAGAAGATGGAAGTGCTACATTTTGCCATGCCAATGTATGCTACTGCCTAATTATTTCCCCTATAGGTATCCAGAACTTCCCTCACTGCAGTTTAAACCCCATTTCTCCTCATGCTACACACTTTGACTTACAAGAGCACATGATATTTACGATCTCTTAAAACTAGTCAATAGTGTCCCTAGCTCACACATATGCCTTCTGCATTGTCAGACACAGCCAACCCCAAATTATGTAGAGACCAACTACTTTCTCACTAGTGGAAACTTTGGTTAGAAGCAAGGAGAGTTTCAAATTCCACTGGGAAATTTCACAGTTTTTAGGGTAACAATGCTGTTCCTGGCCTGCTGTTAATCAAGCTGTCAAGTCCATCTAGGTACCAGTGCAGATAATTGCTTATTTATGCTGAAATTGTCATGATAGTTACAAAAAAAAAAAAAATTTCATCTGCTACTTTAGGTTGGCTTTTGTCTTACTTGTTTTGTCTTTAACAGTTCCTCAGCAAGCCTAGCTCCAGTCATGTCAAGATCAACTGAGCCCAGCTCCTTTTCTGGGCTTATGTCCTGCTAAATTACCCAAATCTTTATACTTTCAGTCTTCCACATATCCTCCAACTGGCTCAGCTGTGCATTCAACTGGCTGGCTTCCATTCTGTTTCATGGTACATTGAATACATTATAGACATCAGATTTGAGGTCCTCCAGATATTGCTGTGGCTAATTTCAGATTATCCAGGCTTTTCAAAAGCTCCTCTCTCATACACAAAGCGTTCCAGTTAACAGCACTTGAGCTGCTACCATTCCCACCACTGGAATCTCAGTGCTTCCCAAATTAGTTTAAGAATGTAAAAATACAAAACTGACTTGATATCCCTTTGCCCACAGCAGCTGGTGAGAGGCAAGTGAGAGGCAAGAGGCAGCAGGCAGCCCACATTGACTCTGTTCTTTCCAGGCTGACTCACAGCATTTCCAAGAACCTCCTCTATCATTCTCTGACTCAAAGGGCAGTGTTTAAAACTCTAATTTTCAACAGGTTTTAACAGAACTTTTTGTTTAGACTGAATATGATGCATGCATGTCCCTTTCAGCACACTAGGATGGCTGATTTATGGCCTCTCTCGATGAGCCCAGGGTACAAAGTTCTTCTGCTCTCACTGCAGTGGGCTGAAGACATCAGTGGGCACATGTTCAAACAGAGAGACCAATTAAACCACTTATGCACAGAACATAAGCTGGGCTGCTTTCCCTCGTGACAAATGAGTAACAGCTGGCATACAGAATTCATCAATTATTCCTCCTCCAGCAGTTATTATTACAATTGCTTTTCTTTTTTAACTAACCATTTTGGGGAGAAACAGAACTCCTTAAACATCCCTCATCCTATGTTCAGAAGCAAAAGGAGCCTAATACTGACACTCTCTGAGGCAGATACAAAAGAAGGCAAGAAAAAGAAAGAGAACAGGGCACCACACAATCCTCCTTTAGCTCCATGTCTGTCTCCATTCCTGAGCCAAGTATACGTTGAACCACTGTAGGACATTTAGCTGTATGAAAGCCCTATGATGCCTCCACTTGCCAACATTTTGGTCTTGACAAAGCTCTCCAGCATCTAGAAGAAGGAGGTGGGTGAGCAAAGGAGCAGTGCTTGGCTGCAGCACAGCCCCCTTGCCAACTTTGCTTTCACCAACAAAAATTGTCTCTTAAAAATCCAGGGAAAAATTAAACTCCCTTCTGTACAGAAGGTCCATATATAATGTTCCAGAGGACATGAATTATAAACACCTCCCCTTGGCAATTGACAATAAAACCTTTGAATAACATAGAGTTATTAATTATATAGCATATTAATTATGGCTATGGCCCATATTTTGTCCCCAAGAAATGCCTTTGCAGCAAAGAGAGGTAGGTAGTAGCTATTCAGAAGGAAAGGCTGGGGTTTTGGCTTGCAAGTACTTCCAGAAGAAAGGTCAACTAAACACACAGGAACACATTGCACTAAATAGACTCAAAGAACAGAGACTGAACACTTTACAAACACCCCTGCATCAAAATGCCATCACTCAGTGTTCCAGGAAACCAAGAGATGCCACTCACTGTCAGACAGAATATTGAATATTGACTCTTGAATATTGGCGTTTGTGGGATGGGGGCCTTTGAGGGATGAGGGAGCTTCCCAAGATTTGGATACAGTAAGGCACTGCTGGAATTCAGTCCTGAGGGCTCTGTGATCTCTTCTACAAGTTCAATCTTGTTGCAAAAAACTAATAGCTAAAACTTTCACTTAGGTTTTAAACCTCTTTCCTCTCCATTTCCCGTTCCTTGGATTAAAACTTTCTCTGATTCAAATGAGTTATTAAGAGAGGGATCTTCCTGATGCCTCTCATTTTAAACTGTTGTACAAATGTGCTTATCTCATATAAATTGTAACTATATATTATACAGAATATTTATAACACTGATTTATACACATCCTCTGTACACTTTTTATACGCAAAATTCTTGTAAAAATAAGAATAGAATATAATTACTGAAATGGAGAGAATTTGTGCATTAAATCACCAAGTATAGGCAAAAATATTTTGCTACAAGTAACAAAAAAATCATAGCTAGGGGAAAACTCCCAAATATTCAGGGAATAAACATATTCTGGAGATACTATTATGTAAAGCCTACTTAAAAAGGATTTGGAGGACAGTTATGAACAACATGGTCAAACAGCAAAAGAAAATGTCAGTAAGTACATCCATAAAGTGCTCCTGACAAGGGTGAGGAAGATTTCTTCCTTTCAGTGAAATAAAAACAATGCACAGGACACCACAGGCCAGGCCAGTCCTATTCCCAACACAAAGGATACTAGAATTCAACCTGTTCTATAGTCTGAGAGCTAAAAAAGACCTTTGGGGTTCCCAAATATTCAACAGCTGAAAAAACATGCTTGTTCATCTTAGAGTATTTTCCCTGTCTCTCTCACTTTCTTGCATTGCAGTGTCTGCTCTCCTGGGAAATCAAGAAGTTAATCTTATTAGAAGATATGCCTAAGATAGCTCTTAATGTACATCCAATTTATTTATTTTATTAGCTTCAGCACTACCTCTTTCTTTGTTTTTGAATAATCCCATTTTCCAATCCAAACATTCCATATTTATCACAACATAATGGCTGATATTTTGGCTATATGGTTTTGGATGGAAAACATTATTCTAAAGATATGATACAGCATATACCCCAGTGACAGGATTTTATTCTGATTTGCTTTTCTTGCAGGCATTAATTGAACTTTCACACAGCATTTTTAAATTTACAATTACTTGGCTGCCTATCTTCCAGCTAGTGAAACATAGCTGTCCATATATCTTACAAGGTAAACTTGCTGTAGTCTGATAACATACCAGAATCATCTCCATTCTCAGCCATGGGCATATTCAACATATTTTATATTTGTAAGCTTATTCTACAACACACTTTGAAGTTGTCAGTGGTATAAAGTCAGAAAATTTTTAACCAAAATACCCTGACAATATCCCTTTCTAGACAGTCAAATTGCTAAAAGTGTTTTCTAATTCTGAGTATTTTTAATAAAATCTTACTAGACAATGAGAAGGCACAGAAATCTATAATAGTCATTAAAAAAAATAAAAATCAAAAGAGGTTCTGTTCTCCCCATTGAGGAAGTTTGGCTCTTTTATATCATGTAGATTTACATGCTGAATATTTAGCATCAGTTACACATCTCTCACCAGTGCCAGAAACAGATCATTAACATGCTTTTTTTCTCTTAATTATGAAGACAGACAAATTAATTTTCCACTTGCTTTGAACAGGAGAGACAAGTTCCCAATTAACTCAGCATTCAGGCTCCATGAGTGTTGAGCTTGAAAACTTTTCCAGGCACAATGGCAGCAGCACAACTGACAATTTTTCCTATTTATAGAGCTTGTACTTGCTTAGCTGATGGCACCCAGGGTCTCTGAAATGGGCATCCACAAGTGAGGGCACTTATATGTTTTTCCTTATGTACCACAGCATTTTTCCAAAGGAGAGCATAATTTCATCGCATCTGGACTGACTTACTGTGAATCAAGCTGTTCCGTTTCCAGGGCAGAGCATTTGCAGCCTGTCAGAAGTGAGTTTCTGCTGCTTTTTCATCTGACACTCCACTAATCACATTTCAACTTGTTCTGCTCTTCATTCATCAGTTATGTTTAATCTGAACTTCCCCTTACTGTCACTGAGAAAAAAAAGCAATATACTGCAGCACTAATTCCCTTTTCATTTCATTTTTCATCTCTGCATTATAAAATGCTCTGTAAAATTTGCTAAATGTGCTTCATTTAAAATTGCTAATCTATTTTGGTATGAGATCTAAACATTTATATGCTTTCCTTATGTTTTCACCAACTGAAGCGTGATTAGCAATTTTTTCTCCAAGGATGGGTGGGGGCAGCACCTCTCTAGTGCTATTTTATTCTGTATCCCCTTATCCCCAAAATAGTATCATTTAGATGAAAGGAAAGGCTTATCAGCACATCAGTATCCAAATTTTGACTCCTACTGACTAGTGCTTCACAAACTCAGAAAAAAAAGCCTCCCAGTATAGTCTGAGCATTTTCCTGTGGGACTCATTACAAAAAGCAGCTTGGTTCAGTCATCTGCTAGGCTGGCTTTTCCTCCCTCAAAAATAACTTGATAGTCACAGGAAGTTTTCTGTAATTTTTTATGATACAAAACCTTAACACCAAAGATCTCGCACTAATATTGAGTGATGCACTGCTTCTTAGGGACAAAAAGCCAGAACCGTTTTCAACTTCTCACAGACCACTGAGTTTCAAGAAGACTGCTCTCTTACAGGTTATCACAGAATCCCAGAATGAGCTAGGGTTGCAAAAAACCTTGAAGATCATCTAGTCCAACCTATCCACACCAGTGACATCAGGACAGGAGTTCTGCTATTTCTGCCAATAGTAGCAGACTTCTTGGGAAGTCATCAGGGGCTGCTTTGGATCTTTCAAATGCATCAGCAAAACTCAAAAGTGGAATCTCTCATACCACAACACTAAGAGAGGGGAAATTTAATATTAGAAGGGACAAAAAAAAAGTAAAATGCCTAGTAACAGTAGAAGGGGGAAAAAAGGAATCAAAACAACCCACACAGCATGCACTGAATGTTCTAGCTTTCTGCCAGCATGCCTGTAGAGTAGGCTTTGAGGACATTCAGACTTTAAGGGTGCAAATAGGCCCCTAGCCTCAACCAAAACCTTGAATACCAGCTCCTCTCCAAGACTGTTCTTGCTGCCTTTCAGCACAAGTCAGCTCTAGTACAGTGGCAGTAACCTCTAAAGCTTTCCTCCTTCTCCACACCAACACTTCCCAGTCGTAATGGTAACAACAGGCACAGAGACATCCAGCAACACATTTTCCTTCATTACTTATTTGTGCTATTGCCAAGACACTGCTGTAAGTGTCCCCTTTGGTCCTTGGAAACTGCCCTCACAGCTGCTGCTGCAACAAGCCAAAGCCAATATACACAACGGTTAAAGAAAAGGAATTTAAAAGAAAAGGGATTTAAAAGAACTGTTCGGAAGTACCAACCTAGATAAAGTCAGGTCACTCTCTGCTCTCCTCTACACTGAACAAATACATTTTAGAGTTCCAAATAACAAATCATAACACCAGATTTTTTCATCTTTCTCTACCTATTTAACACGGCTGATTGCAGAGCTGTCACAAGTTCACGTGTGAGATCTTTCTGCAGAATCCAGGCTAGGCCCAAAAGATGGATTGAAACATTCAAAACAAACTTGTCTGTGCTCTGAAAACCGTGGAGAGGTTTTCCTAATGATTTTTTTTTCCAAATTGATGGTGTGTGAACAGAAGCATAAGGAGCAAAGCCTGCAGTGAGCTCAAGTGCATGAAGCAGCCTTTCTCTCCTGCTTCTGAAACTTTAAGAGCTGACAAGCAGGCAGCACCCAACCCAGCTTCCAAAGATTAAACAAAAAAAATCTAAATTAATCCTGCAAAGTTGTATTAAATTACCTGTGATGGCAAATTTGAGATAAGACAATCAAGCCCATGAGCAGACCATATTAATCAACCCCACTTCATGAACACAAATAACACAAAGCAGAACTGACATATGCATTATAAAAGCCAAGGTGACCAGGATTTCTCTGCATTATTTAGAGAATTTGCTTTCCAGGTCTTTCTTGCCTTGTCTTAAGGGACACTCATGAGCCAGTACTGGACCCATACAGGTGGTAACCCCTTTCCTGTGCATCTCTTAATCCTTCTGGATATTTTTCCTACTTCTCTATTTTCTCTCTTTTCTTCTTCTTTTACAAATAATAAAGTTGTATTACTGCTTTAGATCCCAACATTTAACCCCATTTGTGTTTAAATCTTGCTTTTGGATATGCTCAGGACCCAGTTCCTTTCCACAGTTGGGGATTTAGGCAAAACTTGCCTCTCCTCCCCTTAAGAGGATCGGAACAGGGACCACCAACCAAGTATTACTTGTGTATCCTACATCTCTGCCAAATGAAAATACCCTTCACGGAAGGCACACTAGGAAACACTGGTTTGGTATTAGTCTTATCCCAGCTAAATCTCTTGATCAGTCAGAGACACAGCTTTATGTTCTGGTTGTAAAACAAGGGATTTCTGATATTTTAATAACTGGAACATTAAGATATTGGATACACAATTCTGCCACAAAAGCTTTTGGCTTTGTTTTCTTAAAACTCAAGTGATGGGTCCTTAAGAATGTGTACAAGGCAGTCAATGTCAAAAAGTAAGCCAAGAAATCTGGCCAGAAACTGAACCTACGCTGCACTTTTTTCATTGAAAGAAACATCACACTTATTTGCATTATGCTTGCTGTTTAATCAATTATTCCCTAACAGTGAATTATGCTCAGGTGCCAAACCCTTAAGTAACCAACAATTAGTGCTCAAAAAAAGTAATGATGTGCTCATTACTCAGCATCAATAAATCCATCTTAACTGACAGCATGAAATTGCTGCTGTCCTGTCAGCAGTGCCCATGGCTCTGTTAGTCCTTTAAGACAGCTATGAATATCCAGCTATTCCTCTGAAGGTTTAAGGAATGAGACAATGATAATCCCCATAGACTTACATATGTAAAGGCATCTATTTGTGATATGGCTGCAAAAAGAGGCTGCAAAAGCATTTGTGTGAAGGGTGGGAAACCACCCAAGACTCCCTTCAAATTCTCCAAACTAGAGTGTCACATTAAGCTATTCCATGATGCTCACAATAAAAGTTACAAATTTAATACAAGACCCATGTTTTATATTTCTCATAGTATGTTGTATCCTGCTTTAAAAATAGGTCTTCAGAAATGCTGAGGTGAGAATGTGTTGAGAACAATAAAAAAAATTCATAAAGCAAAAGGGACAGCGCTGGGAGCTTTGCTGACCACCAGAGGCTTGTCCACAAAATGGCGGCTCCACCTTTTATGCCCCTGGTGTTGCATCAGCTTGATGCATACTCATTTTGATTTTACATAGTCTCGGTCCATGTCACTCTCCTCGGCACAGACACAGTTTCATCACTGTGGTCCTCAGGGCCATCATGGGATGAAGTTCTGAGCCTTTTAAGGTCGTGTCCCAAAGGCTAGGCCAGCAACAGTCCATCCCACATAAACCCACACCACGACACACAAAACCATCCCTGCGAAAACCAACCTCGCAACCAGGCCACTGCAACATCATCAACCACTCCACAACTCATTGTGCCTTACATTTTGGCATTACCCTTACACTAACAACATCACAATATTTAATCAACAATATATTCAATAACATAATATCAATTCATATAATAGCCAGAAAAAGTCAACTTCCATTAACTTGTTTCTCACAAGGACAGAGCCCATTTTGTATCCTCCTTTTCTCTGGAGGAGGCAGAAGGAACAATGTAAGGCTAGAAGGCAGGGACTGTCATGATCAAAGCAAGAGAGCCATTTCAAATTAAAAGAGGGACATTCCAGCTAAACTGGGGTGAAGGAGAGTGTAGCGGAATGACCTGGCTGAGCGCCAGCTGCCCACTCAGTCCTCAATCTCTCCCTTCCCCACAGGAAGGGACAGGGGAGAGAATAAGATGGAGAACAACCAGCAGAATGAGATAAGGCAGTTTTATTACAGTAAAAGAAAGAAACAGGCAGAGATCTGCATACACATGGGCTAAAAAGAAAAAAAGTCAGCCTCTACTTCCCATCAGCAGCAATGTTCAGATGCTTCTCAGGAAGCAGGGCTTCAGCATGTGTAATGGTTCCTCTGGAAGGCAAACATTGAAAACTCACTAATTCCCTCCCCTTCCTCCTTTCTCCCTTAGCTTATCTATCAGAGCTGACGCCATATGGTATGGAATATCCCTTTGGCTAATTCGGGTCAGCTGGCCTGGTGGTGTCCCCTCCCAGGATCTTGCCCACTCCCATCCCCTTTGATGGATGAAGGAATGTCAGAGGGACAGCACTGATCAGCAGTAGCCAAAACACTGGTCTGTTGTCAGCGCCCTTCCAGCTACCAATGCAAGGCACAGCACTGTAGGGGCTGTGAACTTTACCCTGGTCAGACCCAATACAGAGAGGTAAAAGCTAGCTCAGGTGCTGAAAGACCCTAAGATCATCTCAGCTGTTGCCTTTTCCTTCAACAGTGTGCCTCCTCCTGTGCTGCCAGCTATACCTTAAGCACAACCAACCTTATCCTTAAATCCTTCCCAGCAACAAATCCAACTCTGAATAGACACAGTGCACTGCTGGTCAGTCCAGGGAAGCAACCTTTACACCTGTGCCCCTAAGGCACACCAGCAAGCCCCCAGTTCCCAATCATATTGCTTCAAGAGACAGAGGACTGGCCCCACATAGACAGCAGCTTGAGAGCAGATATCCCTGGAGGTAACAGCAGATCACCTTGGCTTTCAGTACCCAAGGATAACCAAGAAAGCCATCCAGGGTAGTTTGTGAAGACACCTAACCTGCTGACATCTCAGAGGTACATGTGATACCACTGAGCCCAAGTCAGTTTAATCTTCACCTTTTGCAGGGCTTTGACTAACCTGTATTTCATAATCTGTGTCTTAATTACTGGAGGACATTTTTTTTATTTTTAAACTGTGTCTTGCATAAGCCCCCCAAAAATTAAGCTGGCAGGTATTCCCATCTAACCATCTTGCTTTTAAAATTGCCATCTAATGACCTAGTCCTTTTACATCAGCTTATGAATACATCTCCACAAGAATGACTGTCAAAAACATACCTGTCCTTGCACATTTACAGTGCCCAAGTCTAAGAGATTAATTAGCGATGACAGAGTTCAAAATGCTAAGTGTGAGCAATGAACAATTTAATGCCATTCTTTACTAAAGAAATAATTTTTCAGCCCGGACTAATCATTGGTTTTGCTCAGAAGCATCTCTGCATAGATTACAGCAAGTATGTTAGGTGTCAGCTTTTAGTACATTTGCAGAGTTTTAGTTTAGAAAACAACAGGCAGAATGTGCAGGACATCAGCCCAATTGTAGCTGATGAAATACCGCTTTTCCCAATTCAATACAAAAAATAAAATCCTATAACAACTTCAGCTATTTTAGAGATATATCTACATTCTCCTTCATTTTTAAGCCATAAATTCTCCATAAATTTTATCATTTGACCTCCTTGTAGAATATTGTGGCATTTGAGCAATAAATCAATAGTGTATTATGAAACACTGGCCCACTGCAAAGATTCTCTGAAATGATACATTCAAGAAAAATGGATTTGCTAGAAAGACTCTCTATTTTCCCTTTTGGGATAAATAGCATCTGACATTCAGCATCACTTTCAGTTTAACCAGAGCAAAGAAGCCACCTAAACTCTCACTGACAGTCACAGGAAAGATATATCTGAAAAGTAGCTACAACAAAAAAAGGGGAAAACTTTAAGGAACTTGGACTCTAGAAATACAGAGTTTAGTTCCTACTGCTGCTGTCCAAGACATCTGGCTGGACACTGAACAAGCCATTTCTCCTTCTGTGTTGCTGCTATCCTTCACACAAGGGGACATACTCATTTTTAAAGACAGTAAACTGGTAAATGAAAGGATAAAGTCTCTTCTGAAAGGAAAGTCTCATTTTCAAAAGCACAGAACATTCTGTCCTCAGTATAGCAACTGCATTTTTCAAAGGGAAGACCTCTATTAATGAGAAAGAGGATTTTTGACTGCTTTAGAACTAGAAGCATTTTTTGTATTAGCAGCAAAAGGCATCACAAATAGAAAGTAGTTCATCAGAAAGTTACAAGTAGTCTTATCAGATGCTATCTAGAGCAAAAGCTAACCCATCGTTTGTTATTACACTTCTTTCTGTAAATACTGTATTTGACATCCAAACATAAACACGGATAAAAACTTTCAGTCAACTTCCCACTTAAGCTGAAAATCAGTCAATAACTTTTACTGGCAGTGGTGAGATATCCCAAACAAGAGAAATTATCAGTAGCCGAGGAGCCAGGAACTTGGACAATTCTCACTAACAGACATGCTTGTTAAAAGACTTCTCAGAGAAGCTAAAAACAAAAACAAAACAAAAAATAAAATCAGGTTTTAATAGTCCAAGGCAACAGTTGGCAAGTCAGGAATATTCTGGAAATGACCTGAGGGTGTACTAATGGCAAAGTTGACTCCAGTTCAGTAAACTGGCTGCCAGCAACTTGGCACCTTTCATGAGCAGACAAAGAAAAAAAAACCAAACCCAAACCCAACCAGGATAACAATGTCACTGGAGAGCTCATTAGAGTGTCTTGTGTTTTTTCATGGAGGCAAAAAAAAAAAACCCCAACAAAACAAACAAAAAAAATCTGGTTTATTAATCAATCATCATTGCTTTGTGGAAAAAGGTCCTGCTTCCAAAAAAAAATCCCCTCCTCAGCCTGTTCTCTTTCCTATTATTAGCACCACTACCAGTTGTTATCTACCACACTTAAAATGTGTTCAATTCCTTGTCCTGTAAAACTGCATTAGGAGTTTTCCAGACTTGATCTCACTACACACATCTATGCACTTAACACACTGCAGGCAGTGTCTTGCCACTGCTGTCAAACAACTAAATGAGAACAAACATTTTCCGACGTTTTGTTTGGAGAAAGTGGAGTTACCAATATAGCTTATACACGATTTGCAGCAAGCCTCTCCCCAAACACTATCAAGGTGGTTTTTCCTCCATCTCTCACAAAACTTCTTCTCCCAGTCAAATGATACAAACATAACTCATATTCCTTTCATCCCCATCTTGGGCTTTTCTTACCTGGACTCCCACCTGTCTAATTGTCTCTTCTTCCAATTTATAATACTTCCCTCATGTTATCAGTCATGGAGCAGAGACAACAGCCACATCAACATCCCAATTGCTCTCAGCTGGAACTGTCATTAGGACTGAAAAGTCACTTCTTAACTTGATAAAATAAAAAGCATATACAATTTTTTTTAGCTATGGTGACTTCGTTTTGTTTCCTGGAGAAACAGACCTCCAACAAGCATCCTCAGAGAACTTACAAACAGTACATTGTGCCATTCCAATAGGATGGTCTGTACAGACCCCTACAGAATAATAAAAGCCCATCTTGAATGGAAAAGAATGCACAAGCTCAATAGAAAAGAAAGAGGTAGGATAAACCAATGTCATGGTTTAGTAACGGTACTCTCCAGTTTCATACTCTTATTAAAAAAATCCCACATTGCTGCTCCTCCTCCTCTTCCTCCAATGGGACGCAAAAAAGGTAAAAGACCACAAATTGAGATAAGAAAAAGTTACTAGAAACAGTAATGAGATAAGAAAATGAACAGTGGGAACAACAGTATTGATAACAAATATGTACAAAAGAGACAATGATTCACATGCAAAAATGCCCATGACAAACAATATCAAATGGTTCACCCCACCACTTTTTCTCAACCAGAACGCTTTCTCCTCAGAAGGGACCTCCTTTCCCTCACACGCAGGAATGACATTAGGTCATTCTATACCTATTCCATAGGTATAGAACAGCTTCTGGGTCCTGGCCATGCTCCTCCCCAGCCCCTGTAAAAATTAACCCTGTCCAGGCCAAAACCAGGACAAGCAACATGGAATTTAAAGACTTTTTTTATGGTAGCCCCTTAATTTTGTTTTAAAGAATTTATTGCTTTCATTAGGCTTCTTCTCCTGATATGAGAAACTTCTGTGCATCTCACCCCATGAAGGGGACAGCACTGCTGCCAGACAGAGCAGGCACAGCCCAGCAGTTCCCAGAGAATATCTGCTTTAGCAACTGTCTCCTCCTCACACAAAAATGCTCCAGGGACTGTCCAAAGGAGTCTAAAATGGACAGGCGATTCCCAAACAGACAGTGCAGACATTCCAAGAGACAGAATGTAGCATATATACCAAGCATGCATAGCAAATCAAGGCTGACCACCTCTTTGGGGGAATTTTGCAATAATGTACACCTTTGCACAGACTTTCTCCTTAACACAGGAGTGTGCACACCCAGCAAAGGCAGTGTGAGCTGCACCTGTCAATAACCATCAATGCACCGAGATGTCAGGGCCAGCACAGGCTGCTCACAACAGCAAAACCTACACCACAGAGCGGGTAGGAAGAGAGGGAAGAACTAGATAGGCCCACAAATTTGGCAGGAAAGCTATCGGGTTGCATTTAGCACTCCAGGAATTTTGTAAGAGTTTAGCACTTTGAGCCTAGCAGACTCTGCTGATGCACAGCACTCATCTATCTCCTGGTGCCAGTGGGATTGACCAAAATCTCCAGTCTCAAATGTTCTTTGAGCCCCCATTAATGTCTAATTTGCATTTTCAGGCTGGAATGTATCTATATAAGACATACATTATGCAAATGAACTGCTCCTTTGTACATTTCAATGAAAAAAATTGAGTGCAACCAATTCAGTGAAGCAAATAAGATAAAATAACATCAATCCTGGGCCATGCACTTGGCAAGCAACTCAGGCTTTGGAAGCAAAGCCAGGCTACTGGGCACAAAAACCAAACACATGTTATTTGTGGGTCACCTGAAAATCATTTCTGGACTGGATAGCAGCTATAAATTCACTATATCCCCCACATCAACTTGTGTTGATTTCACTTGCATAAACTCAAGGGGCAGAAAATAAATATTTTTCTGCTACTTATTCTGATTCGCTTATCTGCAGCATACAAATATTAAAACCAGCTACAACAATAAACAGCCAAAGGCTATTTCTTGGCACAACACGGTTTGCATTCGTATTTGCTGCCAAGGCTGGCAGAATCCCTCATTTCCACTGAGAAAGTTTTCTCAGATATTGTGTGCAGGAAGTGACTCAGATCACGGGCCCTCATTCAGAAATGTGACCCCACTGATAGCACAGGCAGTTTTGAGAGGCACCTCCTCCTCTGTAGGTTGATACTGTATCACAGATGGGATTGGAGGAGATCAAAAAGCCCTCTCCTCCCTCACCCTGAGCCGAACTGAATGGTAAGTCAACAACAGTTAGCCCAGGGGAACATCAGATTTTCATGCTAACACCACCTTCAGGGAAGACACGTAATGTTGTCTGTTAACTTTGCATGTTGGCAGATACTTTTCTGCCTCTCAACAAATAAATTTCTTATCCTTAAAGTTTTAAAATAGAACCTTCACAGTGATTTTCCCTGATCAATTATTCAAGATACAGAAAAAATTTTGCATGATATGAATGACCAAGAAAGTACATTTTTAAAATGCTCTTCATCACTTTTAGGACTCAGAGCATGCATATCTAATTGAGCATCAGCATCCAGCCATGCTGCAATGCTACACCAGCTTCCCACTTTCACATCCTTTTTACATCATTCCAAGATAACACTTGGGTGAAATTACTAGAGCTTGTACTAGCATGCTACCAATTGCATACAGATCATCATTTCTTCCCCAAGCCAATAAAAGTTTTACCCAGGAGGTTGATATTGGTCTCAAATCAGTGCATCCCAAGAGCCATCTGTAAACACAAGAGGAAGAAAATACTATGGCAGTGTTATAAATGGTCAGAGGCCAATTCCAAATAAAACAACAAAATTTATTCTACACAATTTCAACACCGAAATAAAGCCACAATAAAAAGAAACAACATCGATCGAATGCCGGGTGGACAGAGAGGCGGTACAAAAGTACCCTCCGAACTCTGCCACTCTGCTATGTTTCAGCCCGTGGGTTTTATACAGTTTTTTTACTCTAAGGCTAAGTCTATTGAAAGTCCAGGTATGCTGTGTTTCCAAAAGAGTCCTGTCTGCATGAAAAGGTTGCTTGATAATTTTTCCGGAATTCATCTTGGGAGGGGTGATCTTGATCGTCCAGGATCTCCACCAAGATTGGTATCTGGTGTTTGAGGAGCTGTGAAGCGAGGGTCCACCCTTAATGGCCGGGCCATCTTCTGGCTTTGTCTTGTTGTTACAGTAGTAGGTGTGTTTGGGAACTTCGGAATCCTGGAGGCATTCTCGGGTATCTTTTTATTAATAGCTTAATCCCACACGAATTTATTTATTTTACTTATTACAGTCCCCCACCTTTTTATTTACCCAAATAAATTCGTGTGTGTTGGATTGCTCTTCTTTAGTAATTGCTTTTGAGTCGTGGCATTCTACCCCTTTTTCTGATCCACAAAATTTAGTATTGAGTGTCATAAAAGAAATAATACCCTTTTCCCTTATCTTTGGGACAATCATAATGCTCTTGATACTTCAGGTTCCCTCTGGTGCCATGTTTAACTATAGTTCACATTTCTTCCTGAGGGTCAGCCTCTGTGGGCTCTTGGGGGGGGGGTCCCCCTGTCCCTCGGCTCAGGACTACGAGGACTTTCTATCACAACATGCCTCTGCCTTTCCCTTCGCCCACGGGGTTGCAGCCCGTGGCGGGGTAATCCATCTTCTCGGCAGCAGGCATATGCTTCTGGAGTCCTGTCAGTCCGAACTGCAAACCTTCTTTTAAAGGCACTCCATCTGGACAACCTGATTGTATTGGACCAGCAAGGTACTTTGATTGTCTTTCTGCACTCGACTTTGAGCACTTCAACTTTAGCGTCCAATTGCCCTTTTGTCCCCTTTTCATATATATAATACCATTCTGGAGAATCCAACTCCAGCAGACCCAAGTTAGTGGCAATTACTAAGAAATAGCTAGTCTCTTCTTGTTCTTTTTCTAAACAGTTGGTACATAATCTTTTTGGCCTACGCCCCCCTCTACAGTGAACAACCCAAATCAATTTACAATATACACACTTGAAGTGAACAAAGGGAAAACATTCACAATCTGGTCTTTCACACCTTATCTGATCCCCTTCATTCATCGGTGTTGTTGCAACCTGACTTTCAGCTCTCCAGGTGATGAGGTCACTCTCCATTTCTGAGTAGTGTATTGTGAGTCCACCTTCTTCACTCTCGAAGCGTGGGTCCACCCTTTTTCTGCTGTCTTAATTGCTGTATCTGTGGTGAGAAGAACAGTGAAGGGACTTTCCCAGTGAGGTGCTAGAGGTATATTTTTCCAGGTTTTTACTAAGACTTTATCACCTGGATTTATTTTGTGTATTGCAAACCCCAAAGGGGTACTTTGAGAAATGAGCCCTTGTTTTCGTAGATCTTGTAAATTCTTATTTATGGCAATTAGGTATGGTTGAATCTGGGTATCCTCTATTTGAGGGTGTCCCACAGGCATTCCATGTTTATAAGGCATTCCATAGAGCATTTCAAACGGTGATAACCCTGTTTTTGAATGAGGCATAGTTCTTATGTTCAAAAGAGCTAAAGGAAGACATTTCACTCAAGACATCTTTGTTTCTATCATTAATTTGGACAGTTGAGTCTTTAATGTTTGGTTCATTCTTTCCACCTGCCCAGAGCTTTGGGGGTGCCAAGGGGTGTGGTATTGCCATCGAATTCCTAGAGCTTCTGTAGTCTGTTTGATAATTTTGGAGGTGAAATGTGTTCCCTGATCAGAATCGATATGATCTATTATCCCATAGCGAGGGATAATTTCTTCTAGCAATACTTTTGATACTGTCTGGGCAGTAGCTCTTGCCTTAGGGAAGGCTTCTACTCAGTGAGTTAATTTGTCTACTATTACCAATAGAAATTTATATCTCCCCACCTTAGGTAAATCAGTGAAGTCCACTTGGATTCTTTCAAACGGGCGATAGGCAACTGGGCGTCCTCCTAAAATTGTTTGTCTGTAGGTAGCTCGATTAATCCTCTGGCAAACTATACACCCGTGCACCTCCTGTTTGGCTAATTCATAAATCCCCTTACATCCGAAGAATTTCAAAAATTGTTCTGCTAGAGCCTGGGCTCCCCAGTGTGTTTGCTGATGCAATCTTTACAGAATTTTCTTGGTGTATTCCTTTGAAACTAACTCCCTTCCATTAGGTAATTTCTACCTCCTCTCCTCTAGTTTACCCCCTATCTTTTTAAACTCCTCGATTTCTTTCTGAGATGGGCATGGGGGATATTCCTGAAGTTCTTCTCTCTCAGCCTCAGGGATACTTATTGTGAGCAATGCTGCCCTCTTTGCTTCTTTGTCAGCTAGATTATTTCCCCTGGTCTGGAATTGCATACCCACCTGATGTCTTCTGACATGGACAATAGAGATTTCTTCAGGTCCCCTAATCGCTTCTAAAATTTGTTTTATTATTTCCCCATGAATCAATCCCTGTCCTCGGGTGTTAATTAGACCTCTTTCTTCCCATATCTTACTAAAAGTGTGTGCAATTCTATAAGCATATTTTGAATCAGTAAAAATAGTGCCTCTCTTCTCTTTTCATCTCCTGAGTGCCCTTAGTACTGCATATAACTCACAGGCTTGGGCAGACCAGCTTGCATTCAGGGGTCCTGATTCTACCACTTCCCCTGATTTTCCATCTACTATGGCATATCCTGATTTTCTTTTACCTTCTAATACTCTTGCTGATCCATCTACAAACTATTTTTCTCCTTCTTCCAATTCTTCTTCTCCTAAGTCTGGTCTTACCTTGGTTTGCAGTTCTACCATTTCTGTACAGTCGTGAACAGTTTTTTCTAATGCTTCTCCGAACAGGAACTGGGCTGGATTCTGAGCAGCTGTTGTCTTGAGTTCTAAACCATGTGAGTGTACCAGGATAGCCTCATACTTTAGGAGTCTGGCGTCAGTGAGCCACTTATCTGCTTTTTGTTGCAGAATGCTCCTCACATTATGTGGTGAATAAACTACCAGGGGGGCCCCAAATGTTACCTTTTTGGCTTCTTCTACTAACAACGCTACAGCCACGATGGATTGTAGGCATGTAGGCCATCTTCTACTTACCGGATCCAAAAGTTTAGAGACATATCCTACAGGTTTTTTGGTCCCTGCCCAGTCCTGAGTTAGAACACCATAAGCAGTGTGATTGCTGACATCTACAAATAACTGAAACTGCTTTTTTACATCTGGCAAACTTAAAACAGGAGCAGTTATCAGTGCTTCTTTCAACTTCTTAAGCTCAGCTTCATCTTTTTCTGTCCATTTTACTCTATCTGTGTTTAGTCTTTCATAAAGAAATTTTACCTTTTTACTGTATCCTTCGATCCATTGTCTGCAATATCCCAACAATCTTAACAACTGTCTGATCTCCCTTTTTGTCTTGGGAGGGGGCAGCGCTACAATTCCAGCAACCCTCTCAGGGTCTAGTTTCTTCTTACCTTTTGAAATCCAGTGTCTAAGGTATCTTACTTCGGGTTCAACAAACTGTAATTTTGATTTTGAAACCTTTAATCCCTTTTCTGCTAGGAAATTCAGTAACAAAATTGTACATTCTCTTACTTGATCCTCCCTCTGGCCAGCTATCAGTAGGTCATCAACATATTGCAATAACTTGGCTCCTTCAACCGGTATGAATTGACTTAGTAATTGTTCAAGAGCCTGACCAAAAAGGTTAGGAGAATCTACAAATCCCTGAGGCAGAGATGTCCACCTAAGCTGCTGCTTTCTGTTTGTTTCAGGATCTTCTCATTGAAATGCAAAATAATCTCGGCTCCCTTCGGCCAGAGGGCACGCATAAAACGCATCTTTAAGATCAATTACACTGTAATAAACATCTTCTGGAGATACCCTATTCAGCAGGGTATAAGGATTGGCTACTACAGGGAACTTTGTTTTTGTTCTCTCATTCACTGCTCGGAGATCTTGTACTAACCGGTAGCTTCCATCACCCTTTTTTACTGCCAGGATGGGAGTGTTGTGCCTTGACATACAAGGCTCCAAAGTCCCTTTTTCAATTAGATTGTCAATTACTTGTTTTAGTCCCCTCCTCCCTTCTACTGATATGGGGTATTGTTTAATTCTAATAGGTTCCTCAGGCTTTTCTATTTCAATTGAAATTGGCTCTATTGCCAATCTCCCCACCTCTCCTTGAGAGCACCAAACCTTTTGATTAATTTTGTCTTCATCTTCAGTAGTCAGTTTGTATAGGCTTACTACTAATTGTGAATCTTTTACTATCAGATTTATCCCCAGTGCTATAATCATGTCTCTACCTAACAAATTATAGTCTGCTTCTTCTACCAGAAGCAAATTCCCTATGCAAAATTTAATATCTGATTCAATCTCTACATCTTTAATTATTGATACCTTGAATGGATCTCCTTTTGCCCCAACTATTGTTACTTTATCCTCACTTTTTAAACAGCCTTTGGGCAGTCTCTGTACTGTGCTTCTCTCTGCCCCTGTATCTACTAAAAATGTTACCACTTCTTTTTGGGGACCTATTTTTAGCTTTACCAAGGGCTCATTTGATGTTCTAGTCCCCAAAATAAAAAGCCCTTGACGCCCCTAATCTTCCTGAAAAATTTTCTCATCATTTATTCTTTTTCTACAATCTCTTTTTAGGTGACCTTTCTTTTTGCAATAATAACACTCTGGGAGTTCTCCCCTTGGCCCTGGGTTCTTATTTGGCCGGTCCATTTTTCTCTGCGTTGTTCCTACCTGTTCCCAGCTCTTCTCTTGCTTTTGTACTTCTCTCACAGCTTCAACAAGAACTTTGGCCTGTATTTTTTGATTTTCCTCATCTCGTCGCATGTATACCTTCTGGGCTTCTCTTAATAATTCCTGTAAGTTCTTGTCTTGCTAGTTTTCTATTTTTTCTAATTTTTTTCTTATGTCCTCCCAAGACTTTGCAACAAATTGGGTTTTTAACAACACTTCTCCAATAGGGGAATTAGGATCTGTTCCAGAATATACCTGTAGGCTTTTCCGGAGTCGGTCCAGCCAATCTGAGGGAGATTCATCTTTTCTTTGACATTCCCCAAACACCCGACTAATATTTTGTCCCCTCGGCACCGCCTCCCGTATTCCCTGGATAATTATATTCCTGAGGTCTATCATGTTCCGTCTACCTTCCTCAGTCTGGGAACTCCATCCCGGGTTTTGGCTAGGCCATTTTAGGTCTCCGGGTGTGCTTTGGGGGTTACGGTGATTCCAGTCTCGGATCCCAGCCTGTCGAATTAAATCTCTTTCTTCGGGGTTAAGTAGTGTTCTTAAGATGGACATAAGGTCCTCAAAGGTGTATATGCTACTTCCCAGAAAGTCCTCCAGCCTTTCTGCTACTCCGAATGGGTCATCTAATAATCGCCCCATTTCTTTCTTAAAAGCTCTCACATCTCCTGTGTTAAGTGGAACATTTACGAATCCGATAACTCCGGGTGCGGTAGGGATTTCCCGTAAAGGGAAGAGGTTATGTTTGTCCTCTTCATTTTCACTCCCCCCTTCACTCATGAGCTTGGCCCTTCTTCGAGTCCTGCTAGCTGGAGGAGAGCCCGCTGGAGCTGTTTTTCCGGCTCCCATGGGCTGCGGGGGAACAAGTGGCTGAGAAATCGGGGCTTTTTCCCCGGGGGAAACTGCTTCTTGTGGCTGTGGGAAAGGCGGAGTCTGCGTGGAGGCTTTCGGGACTTGTAGTCCTGCCGCTTGCAGGTACGGCGCCCCTGGAATTTGTGGAGACGGCGCTACCCATTTTGATGGTGCGTCTAAAGGTATGGGAAGGGGTTCTTGATCTGGGGTTCCTTCTGGAGGCAGGGATAGGAGCGGGGCAGGCAGTTGGGACGTTCCCCAGAGATTAAAGGGAGGGAGGGATGTGGCTTGACCTGGTCCCATGAACTGAGCCCCCTGCAAAGGACTCAAGGCAGGCACAGGCTGGTTAACAGGTCCCGGAGGGACAAAGGGGGTTGCTGATACAAAGGGAGGGAGAAATTCTAGTGGATCCCATTCATCCTTTTTTTCTGAAGTTTCCCTCTGAGTTCTTAGTGCAAACAGTCCTGCTCTGGCTTCTAACCATACCTGAGCATACTCTCTTTCCTCGCAGGTTACTGATTTTTTTCTTTCTACATAGCTGCAAAGAATCCTACATATCTACTTTTCAAATGTGCCGAATATCGGCCAGATCACATGTTTTTGTATTTCCTTACCCCCCCAAACTTTGATACAGTAATAAGTCATTTTTTCCTTTGACTTACTTTTCAAAGAGGGGCATTTCTCCCAATGCTCTAAGATCCATCCCAGTGGGCTTTCTGGTGGGATTTCGAAAGTACCTTTTCCTTTTCTGGGAGCATGCCTTTTCTCTGATTTTTTCTGATGTTTACTCTTTCCTTGCCCCCCCTTTTTTTTTTTTTTTTTTTTTTTTTTTTAAAAAGAAAAAAAACAAAAAAAACTTTACCTTTTGATAATGGATCGCAACACTAAATTCCTTTCTTAGCCTTAGCTCTGGCTAAGAGCAGGGGTCTCCTCCCTGACTGTTACAATTTGCAAACCGGGTCCCGAATCGTTCGGCTTACTTACCCTTGTCCGGCGAGCTGAACCGGGGGTCTGTTCGTCCGAGGAAAGAATCTTCGGTTTGCGTCCTGGGCGTATCAGCCCGTAGCAAAAAGAGTTTACCAATTTCCTGAACCCAAAAGGAACGTATCCTTCCTCTTTTTGCTTCCTGTGATCGATTCCCCCAGACTCCCCTGAATCTGGGCTTTGATGAGTGAACGAGGTTTCCCGATTCGCTTCCCCGTCAGCCGACCAAACCCCTCGCGGGAAATTTGGAACTGCGGCTTTCAGGTCCACTCTCGTTTCGTGGCCAGGCCACGTCTCATTCACTCACTCAATCACACCCACTCAACCAGGCAGTACTTACAGCAATTTTCCTGCTTGGAGATCTTCGTGCACGGAGAATATTTTATGAGTGAAAAAATTGTTGCCGCGGCTCCGAAAAGACCTTTCCCTGTCTTTTCCCGGGTTCTCTGCTGGATCCAGGCCTTCTCCCTTTTTATTGTGGCGCTTTTATCTAATTTTTGGGTTCGTAATACAATAGGTGCGAAGGGGTTTCCTGCGTTGCCGGGCTGCCGAAAATCCGGCAGGGCGCTTCCCGTGCAAAGGGATTCCTCCGCAGCCAAATTGTATCCGAGTCACGGCACCAAATCTGTTATAAATGGTCAGAGGCCAATTCCAAATAAAACAACAAAATTTATTCTACACAATTTCAACACCGAAATAAAGCCACAATAAAAAGAAACAACATCGATCGAATGCCGGGTGGACAGAGAGGCGGTACAAAAGTACCCTCCGAACTCTGCCACTCTGCTATGTTTCAGCCCGTGGGTTTTATACAGTTTTTTTACTCTAAGGCTAAGTCTATTGAAAGTCCAGGTATGCTGTGTTTCCAAAAGAGTCCTGTCTGCATGAAAAGGTTGCTTGATAATTTTTCCGGAATTCATCTTGGGAGGGGTGATCTTGATCGTCCAGGATCTCCACCAAGATTGGTATCTGGTGTTTGAGGAGCTGTGAAGCGAGGGTCCACCCTTAATGGCCGGGCCATCTTCTGGCTTTGTCTTGTTGTTACAGTAGTAGGTGTGTTTGGGAACTTCGGAATCCTGGAGGCATTCTCGGGTATCTTTTTATTAATAGCTTAATCCCACACGAATTTATTTATTTTACTTATTACAGCAGGATCCTAACCTGTTCCAGGCTTTGAGATGGCTACTCTTAAACTATCTCCTTATAATGAGCTGCCCACCATGCGGGTTTTTTTGAATGAAAAAACAGCTTAGTTTTTTAAACATCAAAACTACAAAGCAATCAGCAAAGACAAACCAGAAATAAGGTATATATGCAACCCTTTACCCCTGCAGCCGGGTCTGTGCTTCCATCCTTGGGTTCAGCTGGGTAAGCAACCAGCAGAGCAGCTTGTTGCAGCAGCCCTCTTGTTAGAGGGCAGAAATGAGCCAAGACATAGAATTCTTGTTTATCACAACATGAAAATGGTCCTGGTTTAGTCCTGTTTACAGCTCAGCCAGCCTGACTCCAACCATTCACTGACTGGCTGCAACAAGCTCCCACTGGAGGTTTCCCTTGCTGCCTCTGACTGCTGGGTATTTCCTGCTGAACTCTGACTGCAGGGATCAGTGTGCAGCCTCTGACTGCAGCTTTTACCCAGCCAGACTGTGACTGCAGGTTCCAACAACAGGCTCTGACTGCACACCCAGACTGACCTCACAGCAGGGATTCTCTCTCTGAGGGTCTTTTTTCATGATCCTGTTGTACCCTCTTCCTCAAGGTTCCTCCTCCTTCATGATCCTCTCCCACCAGCTAACCCACTCCCTTTTATCACACTTATCTTTGTTGGCTACAACTGTGACTCATCAGGGGAAAGGCTGTATTGGGTAAGTAACACAGCTGTTACTTATCAGGGGCCAGGTCATCTGTGTTCCTTTCTCCTAAAGCAGCTTAGTGCCTTCTCAGTCCTCGCAGGCTCCTCATGCCATCTCATGGCTGTGACTGCTGTTCACCACATTCTGCTGACTCTAAAACTTCCTCAAACACACAGGAATGGGACACAATCATGAACATAAAGAAACAAAAGGGAGGAAGAGTAAATGCTGTCAGTCAGCAAGAGGATCAATGCTCTGGAACAATTGAAAGCTCTTTAATAACAGGCATCAGAGTTTGTAAAACAAGCTTTTACTTGCTTAGTTTCCCTGGGCACTACCTGCAGTTTCACAGGAGGGCCTGTTAGTACACTGAAAGTGGGACATTTGGGGTAGCCATCACTCTACACAAGAATAACATGCTCACAGAAATAAATGTGGCCCAGACAGTATTTCACAGCTCAGAATAAAAAACAAATGTCACTTGGACAGAGGTGTCTGCAGCCATTTCACTACAGGCCACGCAGGGTCAGACAGGGAACCCCAGCACTATAGATCACAGCTGCTGCCACACAAGGAGCAGACAGGAGCCACAGGCAAGCACGGGAACACTGGTACAAAACAGGCCTCCAGTTACCCAGGACCTACTCTATTAAAATTGGAAACACGAGAGGGCCAGGACTAGTGTGTCACCTGCCTGCCTCATGCCTCAAACTCTCACACAGCTGGCAGCATACAGTGTGCCTCAGAGACACCATCCAAGGTTTCTGTTGGCACCATGAAACTTAGTGTTCAACACTGATACTCAACACTGGAAAACTTCTTTACCTTACCCTTCCCAGCTCACACACCTACCTATCTTCAGCTAACATAGGGAGTGGTACCACAGCACATTTAATGTCTCCTTTTCAGCTAATCAATGGAATAGCTCCTTTTTGGCAGTATTTAGAGAAAACTTCACTCTACTTCAAAGGAGTTAGCCCCATAACCAAAATCAAAAGCAGCTTTCAGTCTTCTTGCCCTCATTCCTCTCCTAAAGCCATCACCAAAAAGCTAAACCACTCTACATATACCTTCTACTGCTGCATCAGTTTTCCCCACAGCCTGTACCCCTTCTGTGGAGATAGGGCTCAGACAATATTTACTTAGCTTTCACTGAGTAAGAACTGTACATTTCATATATACATACATGTATTTCATATAGACATAAATACATTTAATATATAAAAATACTCTGTAAGTATCAGCTGTATTCCAAGATACTCTGGAGTAAAGCCCTGTGGAGACTCCTTAGCAAAAGTAGCAACTGTTTGGATTTATAAATTACATCATTTTATCTGTCTAGGAAAAGGGCATATGGAGACTGACTAGACAGGACAAGTGCTGGGAAAGGGCTGTGGGGAAACAGCTCCAGTTCATTTGGTCTGGACCTACCTGATTTTCAAATCTGTGAAGATATACAGACTTGGAACTCTGTTCAATGTCTTAAAATATCACCAAGGGTAAAACAAATCCAAAAATGAGGCTACAGGTTTGGCAGACTGTAAAACTTTCATGAGTTTTAGAGTTTTTTCTCATAAAATATTGTCTTGTCAAGCAAAAATATTTTGAGAAAACAGCTTCATAGATGGCTTTGCCCTTGACTATAAATAATAAAAATGAGGCATCTGGGTGTGTCAAAATGGAGCCAAACACTTAGCCTAATCCCAGCTCTACCTCTTTCAAAGTCCCTGGTGAAATTCCCTCTACCAATGCAGAGCATCTCTGTATATCCTGCCTTTTAACACACAAATTTATTGGGAAGGACTCTTGGCCAAAACAGAAAACATGCACTGAGTTTGTTTTAGCCTTTTACCCCCTTTATTTATTTAAAAGAAGATAAATAAAATTATGAAAACCCATCCACTACCCTTTTCTCTTAATGACACTAGGACCAAAGAGCTTCAGCAGACAAAACCCCTGGTGACCCAAGCCATGTTTTGGCTCCTCCAGCAGCATCACTGCTCCCCAGCACTGCTCACCTAGAGGGCAGCATTTTCCTCATCTCTGGTGGAGAAACCCCACTAAAGATAAGAGTGCCAAGTTGCAAGGAAGAGAAAGCTCCTGCTTGCATAATCCTTATTAATATGATGAGTCACCTTAAAAATTTCTTTCAAGAGAATAAATGAAAAAGAACAAAACTACAGCAGAGAAATTACTGTAGCATAAAACAAACTCTCCCTGGTGGCTGCTATTTGAGAGGAACAACATTTCTGAACAAAACTGTTTCTCTCTCTGATTACAAAACATACTTTCAAGTATGACTCATATTTGGAGAGGAAAATTTGCTCCCAAAATCTAGTGCATTATGATCTGCAGCCCAATGTTCCCTCAAGGATTAAGTTTGACATTAATGCCGAAAGATACCTCTGAGGCTCATCTCTGCTAATGTTGCTGCAGTCTGAAGGAAAGCTCCTGTGACTAGTCCCAAAGTGCTGCTTTTTCAATTTCTATAGTGCCATTTGGACTCAGCACTGGAAAGGCAGTTTAAACAACCCATCTCCAGGTGCAGAACCTTTTGGAAAACCTGGAATTGCAGAGTGGCAAGAAAGACCACTCATAGCTCCTGCTGCTCAGACTCATTTTGCTCCAATATTTGAATATGCTTTCCCAATGAGACCAGCTCTTCCAGGATAAGCCATCACAGATGCACACTTAACACACACAATATAGAATACAAATAACCCTTGAATTACTTTGTCAGTGAAAACTGTTTGAAAACAGAGACTTTAGAGCAAGCCTATTATCATGACATTCTTAATACAAAAAGTAATACTATGGTACTTCAGACATCCTATAAATTACTTCAGAAAAGACCATTACTTATTCAACTTGATCAAAAGCAACAGACAGGATCTTTGTTAGCATCCCTCTTTCTTCAGTTTAAGGCAACTACGTGTGTTTAGTCAGCTCCAGCAAAACCAGGGCAAGACAAATGTTGAGAGCACTCGACAGCCCAGCACACAAGCTGGCACTTCTCCAGGGCTACCATTAGTGTTCCTCCTTGCATATGCCCAGAGAGCTGCACTACCACATGCTTTCATCCAGTTTAAATACTTGCTACCATTTAAGGTCACTTAAATGTGTCATAGCCAGTATTTCTAATCAAACTCCTCCGGCCCAACAAAGTTTGTGATGTTTGCTTAGACTTATAATTCCATGTAAATGCATTGGCATCTAGAAATTTCTACCTGCTTGCTATGCTGGAAATCACAAATCTCTGCACAGAGCCTAAATCCCATCTATAGTCTTAATTCAGCAAAACACTGCACTCAATACAATCATTTATATAATCATTTAAATAATGCATAATATAAATGATAGAAATGCATATGTTATGCTTTGAGTTTGGAAAATGCTCTGTAGTTTTGTAGGGCAGCAGAGGCAGAACAAATAATGGGAAATAAATAGCTTTATAACCCTCTTCAGTTTGGTTTGGTTGCAATCAGGAAAACATAAACCAGTACATTAAGGTTTGGCTTAGGAAGAGTATAAATTCAGACACAATAGCTGTTTGCACTGCTGAAAAGTTGCAATTCTTTTAAATGAAGTGTAACAGCAGTAATTGTGTTTCTCTGAGTGAGCTAAGAGGCAAATGGTGCATGAATCAATAACGATGTGGTTTGTACACCATTTATCTCTTTGCATGATCCACAGGAAATCCAGTTGCATAATGAGATTATTCAATCCAACTGCAATTGTGCCTGTGAGGCACAGAATAACTGGCCTCATTAGCATTTACCCCATCTTCAAAGGGCAGACATCCACCAAAGGGGATCTGTTGGGCTATCAGCCTAAGCTTCCACTAATAATGGGATCGCACTCCCTGAAATTACCAGTGCCGCACAACGGGACTTAATTTTTGTTATCACGGAACCAATTGCTATAAATATCTTCAACACTAAAGACATTTTTTGAAAGCTTCAAAGCCTTTCAGCTGCTATAGAGCTGCTACAGTGAGTACTACCAATATGTCTGCTGACTCCAGAAATCAGACATTGAATCAGGACACTCAGACATGGGTACATTAAACAATCATAAATCCTCTATCTAGATGTCTGAGGAAGCTGCAGGTATAAAAGAAAGTTTGCAAACCAAGTGCTAAAACAGCATTAACCAGTGCTCACAGCAATAACCTCCAGTGGATGAAGTGTTGTGCTGGGGCTCAATAAGCCCATGGTTTCCCCATGATTCCCTTCCCTCATTGCTGAAGCACACATGTGCAGTGTTGAACAATTTCTGATGCAACATTTCAGAATTTCCAATTAGGCCACTGAGAATGGGACAGCAGTGCCACCCCTGGTGACAATCCCAGTTTTACATATTTTAAAGTGTTTTTTCAACCCCCAGTTACCTCTCAGACATATGGGAACCCAGGAAAGGCATCTGGTCCTGACCACGCATGCAGCCCCTTTCTCTGCTAGCTGGTCAGATAACCTCTCCCCTCCAATCTAGTGCTGTCAAATATTTATCTCCTCTCAGTGTAATCTACCTTGCTCTGCAAAATTTCTATATGAAACCACAAAAACCAATTATCCTGACCCACTTGATGTAATAAACTTCAAATTTCTACATATCTTTTATTGATTCGGAGAACACTAAACACTAGTAGGCTTGTGGTTAAGGCAAGAGAAGCCTGCAGCTGCAAGAAAAATGTTGAGCTTCTTAGTTGAAAAAATGGCAATACTTCAGTTTTCTGCATTTAAAAGAAATAAAAAAGAGAGGAAAAAAACACACCTAAATATAAATTATTTAGGAATAAGAATTATTCCATGGCACAATTTTACAGGTTTTTTTTCCATGTGAATTGCCTGCTTCTTTACAATCTGTCCCAAATGAAGCAGTTATTGACAGCAGTATCTGAAACTCAAGAGTTTTAGCCAGGAGGGTCACTGAGCACTCCACTATGCTGTCCTCCCTCTCCCACAAAACTTCTAATCCTGCAGTGACATTTTCAGAGGCTATCTGCAGTTCAAGCCTTTTTGCTGTGCTGCCTGCTCTTTCCTCCCTATATCAGAATAAAATTAAAGTAAGCCTGAAATATTCATCGCAAATTATTTCCTTGAGTCATGAGAGTGTTCCCAAAGAAGCTGTCGTAGCACAGATGAGTAAAGGTCTTCCCAAGGCACAAACAAAGGGTAACAGTTATCCATCTTTATGGAAACAGGGAGAAATGTATTGCTTAATACATCTGGTTCTGTCATAGGACTATCACTTCCACAGCTGACCTGCTTCAAAGTGATATTGCAGTTTGCTGTGACAAAAGGAAGTTACTTTTATCAGCAGGATGGATTACAGTTACATGACACAAAACTAGGATAAGAACCCAACCTTATACTGTGATAGTAACTTAATTTTACTACAAGCCCCTGAAGAAAAAAATAGGAAATGGAAAAATTTGAAAAAGCACTAAAACTACCCAGCAAGTCTTATTGGACAGATTAATACTTGAAAAATTCAAAAGCTGAAAACAGCAAGCACTTTTTAAAGATAACAAATAAAATAATTTGTATTTTTAATGCAGTCCTAGTTTTACCACAATCATCAAGCAAAAGACCTGGAATGCTTTGCTATTCAGCATCTGGTAAATAAAAACAGACCCCAGAGTTTGGCATCATGCATATGAGATAATGGAAGAAACTGGGAATTTTGCTTTGAGGTGATATCAAAAATCACATGCAAAAGATCATTTCCCATACAAAGACCCACTTCAAGATGAACTATTCCTTAAAATAATGCAAATTTGGTGAGGATTTATCTATTGATAAAGATGTATAGACCTTCGCACTCCAGGGTCTTTGGGACACAACCAAAAGCAGCTTTAGTTCTAAGGATTCACAGGGAATTAGGAAGCATGAATAAGACAAATGTTTCTTTTTTTGGCAGGTAATGGTAGGAGACATTAAGAGGAAGGAAGGAATACATAACCACATCTTACAACAGGCAAACATTTTCATTACAGACCACTGAGGTCACAAATTATGAGACAAAAATATCAAATAGAAATATTTTACACTACTGATACAGAAATGTTTTATTTTAAAAACAAATAGGCATACAAAAAAAAAAAAGCACACCAACACCAGCAGCCTTTTTGCCACAGATTCTACCAAGTCTTTTATGCAACTTTGTCTTTACCAGATTCCACCTTCATTACTAGTACAATATGGTGTTCAGCCAAAGCAATCCACATCAAGAAGACCAGACATGGATATGAGAGGTGAAATGCTGATTGAATTCTTTATAAAAAGAGTAGCTTACACAATTATTCACCTTTTGTATGTAGAAGTACACTCATGCTGTATCCCAGCACTGAAGAATGTAGACTTCAGCGTAATAGCCTGCAAAAAGGAATTTGTGGAGCTCCAAAAAGATAGCTCCAAAATATTTTTCTGTAGAAACAATCATCATTTCCAGCATAATTTGAAATGTCTTCCCCAAAGCATTGAATTGAAACGACACCACCCAACTCCTCTTATCTGGCCCCAGAGTGTTTGCTGTTTAGAACAACTTTGCAAAACTGCAGCTCCCAAAGAATCCTCTCACATTCCCTGAGGGGAGGAGGGTGCTTGGGCCTCTTACATTCCCCAAGCAAAAGACATTGTCCCACAACGGGGTCTTCAACAATAAAAGCAATGAAACATTCTGAAGAAGTGGATACCAAGAAATAATTGCCACTTCAAAAAGACCAGACAGGCCAAAATGCAAGAGATTGAGAAAATGCACATCCCTGGGTGGCTAAATTCTGGCTGAGCTGTGTTTGTAATACACTCTAGTTTACCATAACAAGGATAACCATTCTTGTTACACTTCCAGTACTATGCAAAATAATATTTTGACAGATGGCCATTACAAAAACTATGGTTTAATCACAGGCTTCTAAAACAGTCCAAGATCAAAGGTTTGGTAGATTTACACCAGCAGAGCTCCACTAGTTACTATCAGTCTTAGATTCAACTTTGGCCCAAGGATACTAATTTATAACACCTATAATGCTTAGACAAGATTAAAACTTATACAAAATTAATCTATATATATACAGCACCCACCATGTATCAGACGCACTGATGGGTATAACACTGAACAGTAACACTTCCACTTGACACAAAGCCAACTGAAATCAAGGAAATTAGATCCTCTCGAAATTGAGGGGTGGGAAATGACTGTAAATAGACTGCTCTGCTTCTCACTCTTTAGGATGAAACAATGGGTGCTGAGAGCAACTGGTGTGAAAGCACTCAGGGACCGCTCCTCAAAGAAGTAAACCAGCAGTAACACCAACCTGCAGAACAAGTTGACAAAGACAGCTCTTTCCCTTCTCTAGTTAGCAAGAAGGATCATTCTGCTGAGAAAGGCACAGGACTGGCAGTGGGGTAACATTCTTTAATTTTATCTCATGGGGCATAGGAGACTGTCATACATTTAGTCTTATGTATATCCAGTAACTCACTTCTTTTAACAATTCAAAGTCCAAGATATCTGAACTGTCATACAGAGCAAGACACATATGCAAAGACAAGATTGTTGGATTAATGGAAGCACTCTTGTGAGAAAGCCGAAATGGATTTTGTAGGCAAGAGCAACCCTCCTGGTCTCATAATTTTGTATATTCTCAACTCCTTTTTGACTCAAATACAAATACTGAGAATAACTTAGTTCCCTCAAAAGTGAAAGATTCTCCTTCTACCAAAGAACTGCAGCACCTACCAGCAGGAACTCAAAAATTCCTGTAATTGTTAAAGTCCCCAAGCTCCTAGTTATTCCTGATCACCATCAGAGGCAAGACATGAGGTTAGGCAAACTTTCAGTCTGAGCCACCACAGTCACCCTTACATTACTTTTGTATTCCAAGCAGAGGGCATTCACATATGTAGGACTTGACAGCGAGTACACAAAACACAGGGCAAAAAGCTAATGCTGAATATAATGCTCACTCCAGCAGGTACGTGTGATGCAGACTCTGTCCTGTGCCAATCCCCTTGTGCTGTGCATTGTTACAGCCTATGGCTATGGAGTGTAGGCTCTGCAGTGCCAGCTCCAAGAGCAGCATGCCATTTTTTCAGGTTATCAAACCCTCAGCTCCGTTAACAGGTCATTTATATATGGGTCTAAACACACCAAGGCTCAGTTGCTCATGGCTAAAGACCTGCAAGAAAGACAACATTTTAAATTATTTAAGGCAATGTAGAGGAAGGATTAGAAGCTCCTGACTGGAAGAGTTACAAACAGCACACGTTCAACTTGATTTCAGACATGCTACATAAGGCTAATACAAAACAGAACATAGGGTAATATGAAGAGAACACAGAAGAAGTGTAAGATGCAAACATGAGTAGTTCCAGAGACACACAAAGGAGCACTTTTACCAGCAGAGGTTAGCAAAAACAAGATGTACTTCTCCAGTAGAGATGTAAGAAAAAACAGTTCTGACCTAGGACTTCCCTTCAAACTGACTTGATTTTCACACTCAAGTTCCCACTGACAGATCACCCAAAACCTTCTTGAAATGAGGGGCCAAATCTCAACCACGGATAGAGAAAAGTACTTCCTTACAGACTGCTCTTTGCTTATCTATACCACATTGCTCTTCATCTGCTCATCGTGCTGTCACAATCCAAAAAGGAATCGTGATAGGTTCTTGTGATCTTTAGAGTGCAAAACGTACTTGAGGGGACAAATATTTAATTAAACACACACAAATGCACCTTTATTGATGCCAACAACACTTGCGATAGAGGGAATGAGAAAGGAAACATAGGATACAGAGTGAGGAAAGGAGGGGCAGGGGGTATAGAGCTACCATGGCTGAGCGGTATCCTCGTGGCGTCGTGCCAATGGATCCGTTGTCTTCCGTGGGGAGATCTCGAAGTGTGAGTCACAGAGGGGCAGCTTTTATAGTCTTTTTCAGAAGTGGGGGGCACCTGAGAGTCATTGTGGTGTGGTACCATTGCTTTGGGAAGCAGGTACGATCGTACAGCAGGCGAGTTTGGGACAAGCAGGTCTAGTCCCTAGCTGCTGATAAGCACAGGCTGTCCAACTGTCCATTGTCCTCATACAAGTTCCCATGGGAGCAGCCAGCTCCAGTCCAGTGGACATACCTGCAGTTCAATGCTTGCCAAACATGCACCGTGGCTTAGGCGCCCAAGCCCCCTTGCCTTCTTCCTTGACAAAGGGTTGTGAGGCAAAATCAGGGACCACCAAGTCCCGACTCTTACAAGTGCCATGCCTAAATTTTTTAATTAAATTCTTTCTAAGCCCCAGTGTGGGAGTCTGGTATCTTGGGGGCAAACAGTCTCCTAAGTTTTTGAGTTCCCAGCTTGCATGTTCTTCAAAAGGAGCAGCATGCAGCCTAGGGATTTGTGTGTTTAAAGGACACTTCCTTATTATCAAAGTACAAGAACATCTAGAGAGTCACAGCTGAAACTGTGAAGTCCTTTCAGTCTAAAATCTTCTATAATCTGCAGTTCAATTTTCTTGGGTATTATCCAAGCAGCAATCAGTTCATAAAAAGGAAAAAAAAAAAAAAAAAAAACTGTGCAGGGGGGGAAGGGGGAAGTGGACACAACAGCTGACTTTACCTTAGTACCAGAAGATGCCCAAAAACATACTTAACATCAAATTTTACTTCATCGGGGAATTCCACAGCATAATTCCTCCCATTGCTGGTAACTCTGGCTCAAATACACTAAGATAAATGATACAGCAAGGCACTTGGGATATTAGCAGCTCCTCTTTTTAAACAGCCTCTGCAAACCCACATGGACAATGGGACACTAAGATCAGACTGGCCTACATCTGCACTGACACAATGGACTATTGCTTGTTTGGGTTTTCACAAAATTTCTCTACCTGCAGATAAAACCTGAGAAAAATCTATTTTATCTGTAGTTATGTTCAATGAACTTTAGAAAGAAAAATTATACTTTACATAAAATGCTCAGTTACTAAAGTACAAAGCTGGTTAACCAGGGAAATGAAGGAAAAATATTCTGACAATAGAGAAAATAGAGGAAGGAGAAAATAAACATGACATCTTGCCTTTTCAAACTTGTGCACACATTTTCATCAATTCTAAATTTAACTGCAAGTTTTTCATAAGAAAGCAGTGCTCATCACCTGAGTTGGATTTACCCCTTCCACGTGGCCAGTGAAAATGGTTTTGTCACATACAGTCACTGGGAAACCCAGCAAAGGGTTCCTGATTAGTCCTGTCAGTGGAAGTGAGGGAAAACAGAGGCAGACACTGAAGCCAATTACTTAACAGACTGTGGCAAGGCACAAAAACAGTGCTTTTCTTCAGGGGGAAAAAATTCCAACATTACACCACATAATGGCATTTTGTGCTGAAGATGGTATTGCATTCTGTTTTCATGATGGGGACATTTGATAGGTATTTAAGGGATTTGAAAAATTCAAAAGAGCTCCTTGAAAAATAGGGTAGTGTTGTGGTCTTCTGTGTTATAATCAAATGCTGAAAATCAAGCAGTAAAAAAAGAAGCACATTGTCAGATGTATCAGATAAAATTATTAATCTGCCTGTCTTTATTGTAACAAAGCAATATGTAAATTAAGTTTCACCTGCTTAATCTGTACCAAAGTGAAGAAGGTGGTATGAGTCCTTTCCGTTTTATAAATATCTAGACAGGTAATGCTAAAAAGAAGTGATTTTAACACCAGAATTTCCCCAGAATACAGGGAAAAGCCTAACACAGAGCAGACATTTATCTATTTGGAGAGATAATCAGTGCTTTTTGCATTTTAATTCTTGTCTTCATCACCACATCTTCCTTTTTCTTTTGTTCCCCTTGTAGAAAATTTTTATGCAGAGCACAGCTGTTCAGGCTGCACAGATGCAGGTATTACTGGTGCCAGGAAATAATGTACAAATCTACAAGTATAATAAAATTTCCTTTCCCAAGCAGGTGTTTGAATGCTGGTCTGGCTGCAATCCCAAGCTTCCAAGGCCCTCTCAAAATGGCCTTTGGCATATCTACATTTGGGTTCAGCTTCTGTCCATTCCCCTGAGTTGAGACCCAAGTTGAATGCCTATTTTTACACCTTCAAGTCATCCAAGAGCTCTCATCCCAGTCCCTGGCAGCATTCATAACTTTAGCAGCATATTTAGGACTCTCTTGGCTTGAAAGACAGGTGTCTTCCAAGGAAGGCAGGAACCTCCCTTGGAACGGAAAGTACAAGTCCCTTACCTCTGAATTATTATAACTTTGAATTTAAGGGGCTTTCAGGCAAAGATATGGGGAAAGGAATAACAGTTCTTTTACTGGTCTGTATATTTATAACAAGGCAAACAAACCACAGCAATGGCAGCAACAACAATCACTCATTCACTCAAACATACCAACTCCCAGCACTCTGGGAAGCAAAGGAAAAACATTCACACATGGTGTTTATGGCTGTAGTCCTTCCTCTGGTATGCATCTTTCCCGAGAGAACAGAGAGCCTTAATCAAAATTAAGTGTAACAAGGTGCTCTTCTACACAGGACTCTCATCAAGGCCAGGATGGCTGCCACAGACCACTGCTTCTACACTTCCCATAATTTCCCAAATGCATCTCTCACCCCATATGCATACTTAGAATCAGTAAACACATTCACTGTCTTGTCCCAATATAATTCACAGGCTCTCAACAAGCACATACAGCTCTGTTGTCTGAGCTGACCATGAGGGTGGCAACCTCCCCCCTTCCTTTAATTCCCTTCCATTAATGATAGCATATCCTGTAAATGGCTTGCCTTCTACCACCCTTGAAGGCCCATCAATAAACACATTTTGTCTCTCAGGCCAGGGGGTGTCTCAAATCTTCCCTAGCCCAGGTCTGGAGACCTATCACTTGAATGCAGTCACAGGTTTCTTCCTGGCCCCCTCTCTTCAGGGACATTTCAGACAAGAGGCTAGGTTAAACCCTTCCCTACTTTTCAGTTCCAAATCCTCCTGTTCCATTAAACAAGATTCATGCTGTAATAACCAAATGCTGGTCATCCACTTAGTGGCTCTTTCCGTTAACAAAGCTTTAATTTGAAGTGAAACTTTAACATTCACATATCCTTCTATTGTCAGTTTTTGGGCCTCAGTTACCTTCAAAGCTGTGACTGCACAGTTCTGCAGACAATGAGGCCAGCCTCTCGCCACTGGGTCTAATAGCTTAGAAAAATAAGCAATGGGTCACCATGTTCCTGTACCAAAATTCCTTTAGAATGGCCCTGTTTAACATCCACATATAACTCAAATTCCTTTTCTGAGTCTGGAAGAGCTAAGACCACAATATTAGGACTATCTTGGCTTAAAAGGTCTGGTTAAAACAGGAGAACCCTCAATCCATGCTCTGCAGTATCCCACTAACTCTAAAAACTGCCATAACTCCTTTTTTGTCTGGGGTAATGATACTTTACAAGTATTCATTCTGGATCAACACACCATAAACCTCAAGTCAAAATGTGTCCCAAATATTTAACCTTTTTCTCTACC
This sequence comes from Acrocephalus scirpaceus scirpaceus, assembly GCA_910950805.1. Taxonomy (NCBI): domain Eukaryota; kingdom Metazoa; phylum Chordata; class Aves; order Passeriformes; family Sylviidae; genus Acrocephalus; species Acrocephalus scirpaceus. Next base: position 32,247,931 of record OU383781.1, read on the forward strand.
AACTGCACTTTTTCAGACATTCTAAGTCCCTTTTTAGCAAGAAAATCAAGCAGCTTCACAGTAGCTTCTTCAACCACCTTAACTCTAAAAACTGCCATAACACCTTTTTCCTGTTCCCCTGATAAAAGCAAATCATCCACATACTGCAACAACCTAATTCCCAAAGGTGGAGTAAACTCTCTTAGTATTTTCTGCAAGGCTTGCCCAAACAAAACTGATGACTCTGTATATCCCTGAGGGAGGACCATCCATGTCAATTGTTGTTTCGCCATCTCCTCTCCTTCCTCCTGTTCCCGCTCAAAGGCAAAATACTGTTTGCTGTCCTCAGTAATTGGACACCTCTAGAAAGTATTCTTCAAATCCAGTGCTGAACAATACTGATGTGAAGAAGGGATCTGATTCAGGGTGGCATAGGGATCCGGGACTGTGGCATGCCTTGGTTTGACAATTTCCTTTATTGTTCTTAAGTCTTGCACCATCCTGTAGGTTCCATTTGGTTTCTTAACTGACAGGATAGGAATATTACAAGGAGATATCCCTGGCTCCAAAAGACCTGCCTTTAGCAGGAACTCAATGACAGGCTGTAACTCCTTCCTCCCTCCCTTCCCTTGGAATAGGGTATTGCTTTTTAAACACCACTTGTCCTGGTTGCTTCAAAGTAATTTGGAGAGGCCCTATATCTAACTTTCCATATTTCCTTGGGGCTGCCCACACTTCTGGGTTTATTTCAGCATTAGCCTTATTCAGACATTTTACACAAAGTTATCACAGTGTTAGACTCTGTATCATTTTTACAACACTAATTTGCATTTCCCACTTTAGCCATCAAATCCCTTCCCAGTAAATTACAATCACAATCAGGAACAAACAGAAATTCATGCCTTTCAAACCTATCCCCCACATCTACCAATAGTGGTTGAATAAAACATATCCACTCATCCTTTCCACTTACCTCTTGAATAATCAAAGATCTTTTTGACAATTTTCTCCCCTTAGGGACAAAATTCAAAGTGGTTCAAGAAACTCCTGCATCTACCAAGAAGCACACCTCCTCCTTGATCCAGACACACCTTTAAGGCTATCAAGGGCTCCAGTGTGGTGGGTCCCTGGTATAATGGGAGCCCCTGACACCCCTAACAATCCATTCCCATTATCCTCTGGACTTTCTCCTCCTGAGGATCCAGCTGTTTCTGCAGACAGTCCCACCTCCAGTGTCCCTCTGTCCTGCAGACAACACACTGATTCCTTCTCAGCTGCTGTTAGGGTTGGCTCTCCCCTGCTGAGGAGGGAATGGCTCTGCCACATCCTTGCAGCCTAGCCTGTCCCCTCTAACCCAGGGGACCCCTTGGAACCTGCAAGTTTATTCCTCCAAGGCTGTAAAAACTCTGCCACCACCTTTACCTTATCCCTTCTTACATATATCTGCTGTGTTTTTCTAGCTAATTCCTCCAGATGCTTATCCTGCCACTTGTCATCTTTCTGTACCACTTTCCTCATCTCAGGCCAGGCCTTACTTAGTAACAAATTGTACCTTCAGCAATGTGTCAAAGGCTGGCCCCTCAGGAACCACCCGCTTTTTATTTCAAAAGGTTCTCTCTAATACTCTCCAACCAACACAAGAGGCTTTAATGCTTTTCCTGTTCTAATGACATAGCCTTATTGTTATTGCTGGGAACTGCCAGATTGATTGTTCTAATCAAACAAGCACAGTAATCTCAGAGGTAAGATAGACTGGCCTGATTATTTGGGTCCCACTGTGGGTCCACCTGGGGGATCGTATCATATCCACCATAGGTGTGTTGGGTCCAGGCTCCCCTGCTGCTTGTGGATGTTCATCCTCCCACAGCCGCCAAACTTGATGTAAAATTGTGTGTTTCTCTGATGACCCAAACAAAATCCCAATCCTTCTATGTATAATCTGCATTTTCCAAATATTCCTCTATCTTTTCCCCCACCCCCATGGGATCATCAAAATATGGGGGTAATTCCTTTTTCAACCCTCTTATATCCTGGGTAGTAAGTGGTACAGTTACAAACCCAAACCCTCCTCCTTGACCCCCAAGGGAACCTGGCATGGTGGCATCTGGTGGACCCCCATCTCTTGGCTCCAAGGGGCTTCTGGTACTGAGTTCTTCCAGTTCTACAGGGTCATACCATATGCTGCCCTCCTCCTCCTCCACTGTCATTATCCTCAGGTGTGGCCATAGGAACAATTTCCCTGATCTCTTTGCTCTGGAAGTTGAGGATATAAGGGAGCTGCGAACAGCCCTGGGCCAGCTGGCAAAATTGGAGGACAAGATGGGGGAAGGTGCTGAAAAACATCCCAGTCCTCACTGTTTTTCTCTTCCTCCCCTTTTTCCTTCTTTCTCAACACAGACCCCTCCTCTTGCTTGTCTCAACCATATCACTCCACATTCCCTTTCAATCAATCCTTTCCAATTCTCCTCTAAGTACAACCACATACCTCAACACAAGCAAGGTCTACCTGCTCCACAAGGTGGCTATCTAAGCCCCTTTGGCAAATCATACTCTGGCCACACAAAATAACAATCTTCTACCATTTCCTCCATAATTATCTCTGGGGGAATGCATAATCTGCCCCAAGACCTCAGCATTCTCCCCAAGGGACTCTCCGAGGGTATTATGGGATCATCATCCCTTTTACCAGGGCCCCTTCTCAGTTTAACCTTTGCAACCCTCCACGGGTGCCCTGTTCTACTGTGCTATCCCACGTTCACTCCCCAAAGATCCCACTGTGCTCACCGGTGAGATTTTTAATGGTCCTTCCCTGTGGACTCTTCACCGACACTTGTCTGTCTCCTACCTCAGGGACCAAGATTTATGTAACAATTCAGTCAAAAAATCAAAAGATTGCCAGGTAAGTAAATTGCAAACAGAATACTTCAGAAGAATCCGAAATATTCCACCATTTCCAATATCCAAAGCTAGTGACTCCAGAAAGGTTTGAGAATAAGGATCAGTAAGGGTATTTGTAAGCTGGCAGAAAAATAAAACCACAGATACTTAATATAAAACCAGGCAGTTACATTTCACATCATACTTTAGTGTCTTTTTTTAATAGAACTATATACACATTCCTGTAATGACAGGAAGTTCATATTCTGAATTGAAATTAAGATGCACCTAGACCTCTTTTATTTGCATGTCACTGTTTTTTCAAAGACAAGCTTCCTGGACATGGTAATATTGTCATGAGTTAGATGCCAACATTTCCAGCACCAGCTGCTTTCTTCTGGCTCCTCTCTCTTTATGAGCTGTCACCAAGAAGAGGCAATGATTAAAAACTCAAAACATGAGCTGATATTCATTTTGCAACTCATGCTTTTTCTTCATACTTCAGATTTCAAGGTGAATGAAGAATAACAGGATATAACTACACAATGTGCTTCATTAATGGCTTCTCCAAGGATAACTGTGACATTTTCTTCAGTGCAGAAGTCAGCAATAAACTCCCAGTGCTGTGATAGCTTTAACTGTTACTTTATGTGAGGTTCTTATCATACAGAACCAGAAGCAATCAGGCCAAACAAAATAAAATTACACAATTTAAAAGGTTTAATATTTTTGTCAGAGAGCTTCTAAGAAACCACGGGCTTTGTAGGAGCTCATTTCACATTACTGGCATATTTATTGCACAAAGGTGGGATGGTTCCAAGAGACTCATCTGTGTAGGAATCATTTCAAAACCCACTAGTTCCAGATTAGATTGAAAGGTTTTTAAACTTGACTGTTTAATACCCAGAAAAACAACAACATTCAAACCTACCACTGTCTGTTTATTTTGTGTTCCCTTGATTTCTCAGTGGCATTTGGCCACCATGAAAAGAATTTAAAAAGCTTTAAATCTTAGGCCATTGCCTGCTTCTCAAAATCCACAGCAGCCCTAGTTAGTGACACACATATAAACAAGATTAATACTGAGTGCTTTCAGACAGATTTAATACTGTGCTGGATGGGTAGAGGATTTCATACTTTCTTTTTACCTGAGAGCAACAAAGGCAACATTGGTGATTGGAATGAAAATGCATTTGAACCCATTGCCATTTAATCAAAGATAATAAAATGTATCATTATAATTTCCCAGGTTTATAACAATCAAAATCCACCATTTTAGCTAGAGTACTTGCAGAGAAGGTATTGGTTTGCAGACTCTGACTGCAGCTTTTACCTGGCTAGACTGTGACTACAGGTTGCAACAACAGGCTCTGACTGCACACCCAGACTGACCTCACAGCAGGGATTCTCTCTCCTCAGGATCTGATCCTGCTTCTTCATGATCCTCTTGTGCCTTCTTCCTCAAGGTTTCTCCTCCTTCATGATTCTCTCTCACCAGCTAACCCACTCCCTTTTATCACACTTATCTTTATTGGCTATAGCTGTGACTCATCAGGGGTGAGGCTGTATTGGGTAATTAACACAGCTGTTACTTATCAGGGGTAAGGTCACCTGTATTCCCTTCTACAAAAAGAAAAAAAGAAGCTGAAGGACTTGTTTGCACTCATACCCCATCTATCAAACATCACTGCACTGCTATTCATGGCACAACTGAATTATGTGTTATTTAAGATTACAGACCTTTTCTGCATTAACGACCATGGTTTTGAAGCATTTTAGAGTTGCCTTGGGAATTTATGATGCACTCAGTAGTTCGAATCTGCAAGATGAAATGTAGGGGACCAAAAGGGGACTTAACTCAGTGTTGCAAGGCAGATCTGCTTTTCTGAGGGATAAATAGTTTCTAGTTTACAATGTCATGTTCAGACTTGCAGATAAGTCCTTTCAGAAACAAAGAAAGTCTGGGCTGCCACATTTTTCATGGCTGCAGCGATGCCAAGAGCAATTTTTTTCTCCCTGTTGTGAGCATCTTGGAATAAAGAAGCTTGCATAGAAACATGCAAACAAATCTCAAAAAATTTGTAACACCTAATTTTAACAGAAAACTATGCTACCTAAGAGTAGAAAGAGATTTAAGTGTTCTTTACCACTACTGTTTCATGGCTAGAGCTCCATTAGTCTGTACAATGGGAAACCACTGAGCACAGGCACACAAATCTGCAGCACAGTAACCAGATTTCTGTGTTAGGGAATGCAGCAAATGAATGAAAGCACCCCACCATCCATACACGTCTCTCCTCAGCAAAGTTCTGAGCTCCTGTCTAACTTAAAAATACATGTCTTGGCTGAGGCACCTATCCAGGTAAGCTTCCCAGTCTAATACCTTCAAGTTATGAAGCTGAAAGGAAACAAGCATGGTATTTCTGTCTGATATGCTGCACATGGGATTTTCCTGACTTAAATCCTGTTTGCATTAAAATCACATCTTGTAGAAAAATAGACCAACTAATTTCTAAAATAACCAGTGTCAGAAAATCCACTATAGTGAAGAGCAAGTTGTCCCAAATCTTAATTATTTATCCAGGAGTTAAAATGCCAAGTTTTATCTGCTAGAGACCATCACAAAGTCACTCTTCTCCTTTATTAAATTCTCCTTTATTAAAGCAAGCCTGAGTTGCTTGAGCCTTTTAAGGCAACCCTTGCCAGTTCTCCAGACAAACCTCTTCACTCTGCTCAGCTCTCTCTGGTTTCCAGCTTCCCACTGAAACAGCAGGACACAGGACAGGCTCGAGGGCACTGGAGTGGGGGACTCACAGGGCAGCAAAGCTTTCCCATGCCTGTCCTGGATGCTGTACATGCAGCCATACACCACACTGGCTAATCTTTCCCTCATTTCATATTTAATCCTCTTACAAGGCATGTTATATGAAATTTACCAAGCAACTGAGATTACACTGAACCAACGATCCCATCTGCCCGTTACTTATCACTTCAACTTCCCTCTCCCAGGTTAGAAGTTAACAGTGGTTATTTGTGCCATCTGAAAATGTCTGTTGCAAGTATCCTACTAGGATGCTGTTTCTTCCCCAAACTACTGATTTAACATCAAAATAGCATGGAGACAAAGCACAAGTTCTGTGAAATATACAAGGAAAATTGCTCTAAACTTACAGGTGAATGATGACAGTATTTTATCATGACCTCTGCAATCCCACTGCTTAGCTAATTTTTAATGCATTTGGTATTGGATGGTTAAATTCCTAACTCATGATAGCCGAGGTTGTATCCCATAGAAAGTGTCCTGTATAAACATTATTAGATTTATCATCTGTGATCTCATCAGTTTTACAAGATGTATTTTCTGCACCTGTAAAAATCAATAACTTTCTGATATTGTATTAATCATTCAAAACCTGTATCAGTATTTCACAGCATAACCAAGATCAGGGTATATCAAGTCAACAGCCACCTAAGGCTCTTTCCCGCTGTTCAGCTGTATTCAAAACAGGAACATTTAGCCTTTTGCATTTGTCCCACATTTCAACATACACTAAACAAAATAAAACTCGAATCAATTTAAGCCAAAAGCACCGTCTCCCTCTCACATAATGCAAAGCAGCAGTTTACAAATGACTCCATGTTACCTGGTATCCTCATATGTGGTCATACTATGAATGATAGAGGTAAGCACTGTGTGAAATTCAGCAGCTCATCTACATTTGCTTCTCCAGTACCTCAGCCCCGCCCCGATGTATGTGAGGTGATGTAGCCAGAAACTAAACACTGCTCAAAGGCAGAAAATCAGCACTGAGCTCACAGTAATTTATCCACGGGCCCACAATACTGCTACAGCCACACTGGAAAGGAATTAATCACCACTTTCATGTGGCATGACCACATCACCTGGCTGTTTCCCAGATACAGTTCAGCATTAATTTTAATGTTTCTACACACAACTGCCAAACCCCATAACTGCTATCAATAACACAAGTAGTATTCTTAGTGGCAGTTTTCTGTAAACTTAAAAAAAAATTTATATTATATTCAGTGTTGATAACTTATAGTTATTTTTTTGTGTCCTGTTTTTCTTCACCAGTTTTTGCTCCTAATAAAGTATCTAATAAACACCCTTACATTTTCCCTTGCTGTTTTAGATATTTGTGTGTTTCATATTAGATGCAGATGTAACAATGCATTTACTTTACCGATAGATTTATTCTTGACTGTGAGCTTCAGGATATACAGCAAGATATTCCTGGCAGTTTCAAAATGCCATTTATTTTTTCTATTTAGACACAATCTTCCTACCTGCTTGGCTAATAATTTTGTAAGCTTTTAGAATGGGCCTTCTAAGGCACTGGAAGCATAACTGGTTGCATTTTATTCTATGCACATCACACAGACAATCAAGTTACAATCATTGTATTTAACTTGGCCTCAATTTTCAATTCCATGTTTCATTTTTAACCTGCCAGGACAAAATCTAATGTAGGTTTTGCCCTTGTAGGAAACAGGAAGAAAATTTGCACCTCGAAACATGCTGTAAGGTTTTTTTTTTTATTTTAAGAAGGCTCCTGCCTTGCTCAAGGTAAACCATATTGGGGCTTTGAGGAAGCTAGACAATGCAACCCCTGCCTCCTACACAATGATCAGTCCTCCAAAGCAGCCAATTCCACAAAGAACAGTCTCCTGGCCTCTTGGGCATCCTGCCACCAGGGGAAAAAAACCAGCCTTAAGACTGCTACTGAAAGGGTATCAGCCTCTCTGGAGTGACTCAAGCCAATGATTTCTGATCAGAGCCACAGAAGTGGTGATGCCTTTCCTGACAGTGGCACTCATGCTCCTCTCTCACATTCAAACTCTGCACAACAGGTCAGACAGAGGGGTTTTAATATTCCAGCCATAATTTTACCACAAGGTTTCAGTAATGCAGCTATGCTCAGAAATTAGCTGGTCTAGGCCCTCCTGCCTATTTTTACAGGTTCTTGGAGATAATTATAAATTTTCTTCTCTCTAGATCCTTTCATTTCAACTAATTTTGTCCATAACATCTTAATTTTGCACTAAATGAATTCTCATTTGCTCCATTTCACCCTTTCCTCCTGTGCAAGTTTAACACTCTCCAGTTTATTTCTTTCCTAAGCCACAAGAATTTGCTTCCCTATAAGGGTCAGAGGCCAAAGTCACCATCCACTTCCCTGCAATAACTTGTGACCACAGCATCAAATGCCCTCTGAAGGACAACAGTCTCTTTTGTAATAAGCAATTGACAGATGTTTCTTACCTAAATTGCTCAAACATCTCATACATTTAGAGATTTTCCTCAACATCCAGTACACCTTCTCAGCTGCTGTCCTCAAGAACAAAAGGGAAACCACCAGCCTCATTAATTAATGTATCTTTGAGCTGCATAAAGGACTTTTCACATATTTACACCCACAAGAGCTCAGACACAAATCTGCCAGGACTAGACTCAACATCCCTGAAAACATTCAAGGTCGAGTTAGACTGGGCTGTGAACAATCTGGTCTGGATGAAGATGTACCTGCTCATCTCAGGGGGCTGGATTAGATGGCCTTTGAAGGTCCACTCCAACCCTGACTGTTCTATGATTCTATTATTTCATTTTTATCTATTTATTTATTTATCTATCTATTTTATCTATTTTATCTATTTTATCTATCTATTTATTCATTTTATCTGGTTAACCAAGGACAAATGGAGCTTTTGCCCAGAACCATCTTCCCTTAGAAGGACATTTTCCAGACTCCATGAAAGTAACTCCTATATTGGACACCCTGAATCATTGTCAGTTTGAGACCAGATGATTTCTTTTGAAGTTGTCTGATCTTTCATGAAAGTAAGATTTCTGTTAAATGTCAATCCAGGTTTCAAACCGGACCTGACCTTTTCCAAATATAGAAAATGTTTAGGTCCAAAAAGTTTAGGTTCAGTAAGTAATTTGCCACAAAGAAATCTGACACAGTTAGGGAGTCCTGGGTGATGCTGCCTCCTCATTAGCATTTCCATTCAGATCTCCACCATGAGGTCACCCTACAGCCAGGCAAAGGGCACTGAAGTGGCTCTGCAAAGCACAACTTCAAAGTGCCTTTATGTAAATGAGTCTTGCTCTTATCCTGCAAAAATGCAAAAGGAAAATTCAGCTCTGATAATGAATGTTGAACTTGAAGGTAAATAGGATATAGGGTGTCTTGGTTTTGAAAGAAGACAGGTACTGCTAAAGAGAGGCAGGGCCTCTCTTGGGATGGATAATTCAAATCCCCTTCCCTCAAATTATTATAATTTAGAAAATTAAAACGGCTCTCAGGCAGAGATATGGGGATAGGAATAACAGTTCTTTACTAATAGGTATAACAAGGCAAACAAACAACAACAACTACAGCAATTAATAGCGAAAAACAGAACTAGGGACTTTGACGGAGCTTGGTCCCACAAAACTCGGGGCAGTCTGGTCTCTGGGGACTCCAAAAAAAAGGTACTAAGCTGGAACGGCGGGGTATCCCGGGCTGGTGGATCGGATGAAGTTCGGTGCTCCGTCGGTGGTCACTGGAGGGCAGGGGTGTCCGGCAGGGAGGCCAGTGCGGGCCCGCGGTGCAGAGCAGCTCTAAAACAGCGCCGAGGCAGTGGGACAGGGCTGAGCCAGCTCCAGCAGGGCAAGCAAAAGGAGAAATCAGGATCTTCTTGGGCACACGAGCAGATGATGGTAGCTCTCTTCAGGATCAGATCTCGGTGGTGCCAGTGAGAAGCTCACGCAGCAACGGCAGCCCAGTCTGCTCCCGACGCAGACCACACCAAAAGTGAAGCTGCCCCCCCAGCCCTTGTCTTCCCCCCCCCCCCGGGGGGGGGGGGGGGGGGAAACTCCTGGAGACAAAGGGTGTAGCCAAGTGCCAGTCTCCACCCAGCCTCCATGCTTTGTTCCACCAAGCACCGACAAACACCCAGCAATCAGTTGCCCCGCAACTCCTGGGAAAAAATTCTATAGGTGAAAAAAAAACAAAACAAAACAAAACCCAACAAACCAAACAAGTCTAACCCCCAACATAGGGTCTCCAGCATTTTGTCATTGGATCTGCCCCAAAGAGAGACAGAATGACCCACATTCTTATTCCAGCACTAACTGTGCTGAGATCAAAGCAGTGGACCTTAATGAGCATATTGGGGAGCTTCAATTTCACATGTCTCACCATGATTCTGTGAAATCTGAAAAGAAAAATGCAGAATTTGATCTAAACAAGTGATAGACAAATGTCTCAAGGTGCTGTGGGGTAACTGGCAGGTTCCACCAACCCCAGAGAGACAACAGGGACCCTCAGACATCTCTCTCCCCTCGTATCACACAGTCTATAGGTCCTCAAAGCTGCTACAGGGTTTCTAGCTCTGTTCAAAGAGATTTACTGTCCAATAGAGGTTTATGCAAACTGAAAAACTGGAAAATACTGGCTGCTTCCTTGAAGTTTGATTTACCTCACTTGCAGGAAGAGACCTGTCTAGGGCAATCACATCTTAACACAGAAATAAAAGGTAGCCCAAATATCACACTGACAAGGGAAAAAATAGAGCTAATACCCTTGCTAAATGTATACATTCTGGCAGTGACCCTTCAGTATCTAAATCTGCCCCCATTCGCATTCTGAGTTTATAAATAAAACTCAGCAGTGTATTCAGGTGACCTTGTTTCTCTTCAACATACAGATTTCAGAAAGCGAAAGCTTTCTCTCCTAGAATGAGAGAAAAACTACAGGCAGTAGCAACGTGGAAATACAACAGCATCTTCTCTCAGAATTGAATATGTATAGGCTGAAAATCTTAAAGAGCTCTGGTAAAAGTGGCATTCTATAGATGAGAATGGAAACGAAAATGAGAAGAATGAAAAAAGAATATACAGCATATAAAGAACTATATTGTCATTTCTCTACTGCAACCCACCAGAGGACCGAAGGAAGAAGATGAACTGTATCTGTTGGGATGAAGGCACATTTGTGACGTCACCAAGACTACCAAAAAAACAGTAATTTCTAGAAAGATGACAGAGCCAGAAAACAACAACAACAAAGTCAATATTGGTAATGTGCATTGTGGGAGATTTTTAAGGACAAAAAGTTGTCTTTAGGCACTGATAGCAGATTCCACTGAATAAAACATATAGGGACATGCAAATGAAGAAATTACCCAAGTGCTCAAGTTCAGCTCCTCTCCTTCCATGCTTTGATATGGCCTGAGCCACCAGAGACTGGTGACCTCCCTCATCTCTGGGAACTCAAGGAAAATTTGATGAAAAGCATGAGCATTTTTAGTAGGTGCCACGGAGACATTTATTCTTGGGTTGATGAACTCCAAACAGGAGCAGCTGGAGATGTTGGGCCTGCTGAGCCTCCTGGCACAAGTTGCTGTGCTGTAAGAGAGCAGGGGGACAGCACCAGGCTGTCGCCCTGGTTTTCGAAGCCTTCTGATGTTTACGTTCTTGGAGTCAAGAGTTCTCACACTTTTTACCAAAACACTATGTGTTTTCGCATTCCTTCTTGGAGGAGAAAATTGACAGACTGTTCACCTGGCCAGTGTGATTCAGAGGAGGGATGTCACCCTCCAATCCACTCTCACTTTAGAGAATCTATAAATTCTAGAAAACTGTAAATAAAGTTTTCCTTTTTACCTTGGGTGACTGAGTGTGTGGTGCGTGCTCATTTCATATCTCAGTGTGACATTTGGTGACCCCATGTGAGAACCCTTGACTCCAAGAATGTAAACATCAGAAGGCTTCGAAAACCAGGGCGACACCAGGCCACTACCCTAATTAGAAAGCACAATAAAAATTAAATTGATTGTATGTTATACTGCCATGTGTTTCAGTTTGAGACAAGTTAGAAGAAAACGTCCTGCAAGTAACATCTCCTCTGGAAAAAAGCCAGGTTTTGGCAGTCCCTCCCACACCAGTTCAGAAGGAATTCCTTGTAGGAAAGTAGGAAAAACCTGTTTATTTAACAAGCAGAGTGCTCACAGGCACGGGGAAAAGAATGAATAATGTTGGATATTAAAACCTTCTTGCTCCAGAGAAAGCTGGTGGAGTTTAGAGTCCTGCTCGGCTTCTCCCGGGGTCCGGAGCCATGATGTGGTGTCCCGGGCTCTCCCCTCCAGGCTGCGGCGTGGGACTCCCAGCGGTGTTCTGGTGTTTCAGACTGGCACAAAGCTGAACAGTTCCAGAAGAAGCAGCCACAGTCCCAGGAAAACACCTTGCCTCAGCTAACAAAGAAGAAGCTAGCTAAAAGCAAAGAATGCAAATCCCTTTTCCTGCTGCACATGCAGAGCCGAGAGCTGGGAAAAACCTGACTTGAACACAGACTGCCAGAAGAATTCCCCTGGCTTCCCCCCACTCTCCTGGACCTACCTTAAAGTTACAGGACCTGTGTCTGGGCATAACGTATCATAAAGTCTCCCAAAGACACCATGTGAGCATGGGGAGGAAGATGTCTTACATTTAAGAAAAGCAGGAGCAAAGAGGAAAAAATTGGGTTTTTTTCATTACCTTATTAGTGCTAAAACATTCTACCAGTATGAATAAATAATGCATATGTGAATCAGGCCTCATGATTTCTTATTGCATTAAGCTGCCCATATGTTGCAGTAACAGATTCAGAGCATTCATTTATTTTGTACCAAATTTCTATATTCACCCTGCAAGAGAGTATCTATTTTTACCAGGAAGAAAGATAGGATATTGTTCAGTGTACGAGTAAAATATATTTTAGTCTCTTTGCATAAGCCATATTGGAAAAGTCTGAATTTGTATCCTCAGAGCATGCAAAAATCCCAATATGGATTTCAGATCCTGACTACAGTTGTACAGATTTAGAGGCTGATCTTCACAAAGCTTCCCTCCACATGGACTCTTCTTAATTCCAGCTGCAAGATGAAGACACTGTAACACTCAAACAAAAAACATAATAGAACAAAACAGAACAAAAAACTTCCAGGGAATAAAAATCAAAAAGTGGATTAAAAAAATAACATAGAGGTAGTATTTCAGGTGACTGTTAACCCCACACCACTTTTATTATATAGAACAACATTGTGCAAACTTCTTAAACCTAAGAGCCATCTAATGTTTTTGATGAGGGAATTAACATACTTCACTGAAGTTTCATGCTTTGCTGTCTGCTGTTGATGGTGTGTGACTCATCAAGATGAAAAACAATTCTGACCACTGCATAAAGCTGGGCATCCTTCACCATTTCAATTAATTAGGATTCACTGAGCTGACCTCACTTTTGCTGAGCACAGCTTTCAGAAATTCACATTACCTAGAGATGACAGAATTGAACTTAAAACCTTTTTCCATCCTCAACTCAAAAGAAAGTTTTGGGTTCTTATAAAAAAAGTAATTTGCAAGATAGAAAAAATCTAAGGTAAGACAAAAACTTTTCAAGACACTCCTAGTCCCAGGGAAAGCCAAGCAGGCAAAGGCCAAATAACCAAAGATATCCCAAAAATCCCATGAAAGGGCCATTCAGGACAATTCCCTGCTCTCAGAGGCTGAATGAAGTGCACCTCACATCACCATTTTTATGATTTCTGGAGAGGTAGCAGTTCAAGGCCCCAAAGTGCCACAAACCTATAGATGTGCTCAACTTTACTGCCATGGGTAAAATGTGAAATTAATTGAACAATATTTAGAGATAAACTTAAGTATTCATTTCAAAATCAAGGGTCTTTACTGAAGTCAGCCCAAAATCAGGATGCAAGTACTTCTTACTCCCAGGTGATGACCGCTGATTTCCTTAGGCTTCCTTAATGTATGAGTGGATGCACCACACAAATTTCTGCAGCCTGCTTTAGACACTCATTTTGCCACCATGACATGCAATTCTTTAAGTATGTCATTCCATATACTGGGGTTTTTTTCTTAGAATAAAGGAAAAAAGGGTGATGCACTAAATAAATTATTTTTGAAGTCTTATTTGGGTTCTTAAACTGACTACTGGATGGTCATTCCTGCAGGATACCAACTTCCTTCACAGCTGGCAGGAGTCGATGATCTTGCTCCTCTCCCTGCCACCACTTTGGTCCCACTGTGCCCCTGTGTACTAGAGAAGGGCATGGGTTGACATCAGTTGAACCATCTCTCAAGAACAGGAGAAACCCATCTCTATCCACCTTGCTTGAAGAGCAAATGGATCAGGCTTAAAAAACCCAGGTCATGGAAAATTTTTATCAGTGTCACAGCAATTAAAACCAATTACTGGACTAAGCTCCCCTTTTCCCCTTCATTTAACACATCGCTGCCTCAAGTGACCCACCTGTGTACCCCAATCAATACTTGTGGAAGCTCATCACAACAAACCTCTTCAAAGCATTTACACTTTTATGTCTTTATTGCACAAGACTTTTTTTTTTATGACTGTTCTTCTTTCCACCTTGCTTGGAAATAAAGCCTTGTTTGGCTGAAGAAGCAGAGGAGGCAGTAGGGCAGCAGCAGAAGAGAATGATAGAGGCAGGTTCTTGATGATAGAGGCAGGTTCTTGATGACATATAAGTAAGATACTCTGACTTTTTGGTTGACTGCTGACTTGATTGCAGTGTTTAAGTTAGCTGGGGTGTCTTTTCAGGGTCCAAACATTAGGAAAAGGCAAGGCTTTTTAGCTGACTGCACAGCAGAAACTTTGTATTTAATCACTGGCAGATGACACACAACACTAGTCTCACCACAAGCACAAACTCAGATAAAAGCTTTAAAAGTCCAAGGAGCTGACCAACAAACATAATGAGATGGGGACATTATGCTGGAGCTTTTAAAAGATTGTTTTGGGGATTTACTTTCGTGACAAAATAGGACATGAACTTTAAAGACACAATGGAGGTGGCTTAAAGAAGGATGGAGATAAGAAACATCAATTCATGTTTTCAGCAGAAGTCATAGGGTTTTATTACTTCCAAGTGAATACCTCATGTTAATACTTGAAGAGAACAAGAGAAGCAGAACAGAGAGAGGGTGCCCTGGCGTGCTTGGAAAGTCAGAAGAGTGATGCAATTCCTAAAGCTGTTAAATACACAGGGAGAGCAAGGGCTGCTGTCCTCAGTACAGCTTTTCTACAACCTCCACTGTGTGACAAAAATTTGTCATCAGTGACCAGCAGAAGACACCTGGGCAAGCAGCAGCACTTGGCTGGCTGCATGCCAATGGGCACATTCCCAACCCCTAACAGTGAACAAAGACCCAGAGAATAAGGGTGTAAACACACAGAGACTATCTGACACCTTAATAACAGGGTATGCTGCAAAGCTTCAAGAGACAAAGCAGCAACAGCATAAAGAAAACTGAGCTGATCCTGTTCAAACCCTTTTGAAAAGAGCTGGTTGACAACACAGTGTGGTGCTGAGGTCTGGTGTGGACCACCAGCACTGGGGAGGACAGAAACCAGGGGGCACATGCATCCCGGAGACAGACAATGGAACAAAAGGGGATTTCCCGGCCTGCTATTTCCAGAGAAAAACTGAAGTGTTGAGGTAGAGTGAAGTAGCGTTTTCTCAGAAGGTCCCTAAATCCATGTCTAAATCTACCACTCCACAACAAAGCTGACAATTTGGTCCTTCACTGGAGTGGTCAAAATCTATTACCCTAAATATTCACCTAATGCCATCCTCTTAAAAAACCCCATACAAAGCTAAAGGATTTGTAACACAAGTACAGCTGAATAGTAGAATGCAAAGAAAAAAAATACACCAGTGTAACAGTTTGAATCTTGTACTGCCAAGGTAACATTTAACAATGATACATTTAACACTTTAACAGTGAAAACACGAATAGTAAAGCTAGCATTATAATGCACAAGAAGCATTTTTCTGAATCAAACAGAAGGGCTTTGTCCCTGTAATAAGTATAATAGATAAATTCGTGTATATAATATGGATTTAAGCTACTAATAAGAAGCTACCCAAAGGTGTCTCCAAGATTCCAACGTTCCAAAACATATTTACAACTGTAACGACGAGGCAGAGCAAGAAGATGGCCCATCCATCAAGGGTAGACCCTCACTTCACAGCTCCTCAACATCCGATACCGATCTTGGTGGAGATCCTGGATGATCAGATCACCCCTCCCAAGATGAATTCCAGAAAAACTATCAAGCAACCTTTTCATGCAGACAGGACTCTTTTAGAAACACAGCATACCTGGACTTTCAATAGACTTAGCCTTAGGGTAAAAAAACTGTATAAAACCCACAGGCTGAAACATAGCAGTGTGGCAGAATTTGGAGGGTACCCTTGTACCGCCACTCTGTCCACCCAACTCTCGATCGATTGTTGTCCCGTTTTTATTGTGGCTTTAATTCGGTGTTAGAAATTTTGCTAATAAACCCTGTTATTTTTGAATTGGCTTCTAATCATTTATAACAGTCCCTATTAGGTATCTTTTGTATGCAATTAAGCCAGTCTTTCGATGACACAATATAGAAATCCGTTTTTTCAAGACTGCATGTGGAAGGGAAAAAAAAACCCAAACACCCAAAGTCCTACACTCTTTACAGATATTTCCAGGCACTTGCCAAGCCTCCACTGACAACTTGGATATATGTAGGTTTCCTTATGACTTTTCTCGCGTGAGAGCATCAACTACAAGGCTTGTGTTTTTTAACTAGCAAAGAGCTCTATGCCACAGCTCCACTTGCAGCAAAGAGCAAACATTTTTTGTGCTACAACAAATCATTTTGCATAGCAAGATCGATGACTGCCAATACACAAGTAACACGGTTCCACATAATTTCAAACGCCAGCCAGAACCCCTATTTTACTGTCTGACATTATGTACAACACTTAGAGAACATTAATATTTCCAAGCAATGGTTAGCTACCATGAGGCAAAGTAAAAATGCAAAGTAAATCTGAACATCATTCAAAACTGGCAAGCACTACTTTTTTTCAGAAGACTGCTCGCTGGTTTTTTCTTAAGTTTTTAATAAGCAGTGTATCACAGAATCCCTGAATGGCTCAGGTTGGAAGAGCCTACTGCTCCAGCAGGGTCACCCCAGAGCACAATGCACAGGATTGTGTCCAGACAACTCTGGAGTATCCCCAGTGAGGGAGACTCCACACCCTCTCTGGACAGGGTTTGACCATTGCACAGGAAAAAAGTTCTTCCTCATGTTCAGGTGGAATTTCCTGGGCATCAGGGGGTTTTGGTCAGTTCGTCACTTGATCTTTTTCCATTCGCTCAGGGAGAGGAATCTTTTTTCTGCTATGCCGTGGGGTCCTTCCCCCAGGCAAACAGTCATCCAGAAACTGTTGTGGCATAGATCACTTGTCCAGGGTGTAGTCTTTAAAGAATAGGCTGCTCCAGTTTGGAAGTAACGGCCCTCTTTCTCTGTCTCAGGAAGCAGGAACCGTCTCTTTCTCTAGCTGGGTTTCCCACTATGCCACAGATTTTTCTAGCATCCACCCAGTCCAGTGTGAGCACCTTTTCCCTGTGAATGGATCTCTGCATCCCCCATGGACTTCATGCATTACAAGGGGACAGTTTGTTTCACCACAGTCCTCACTATGGCTTGCAGAGGAATCTCAGCTCCAATGCTTGAAGCACCTCCTCCCTCCTCCTTTTTACCACTGACCTTGGTGCCACCACGTTGTTTTCCCTCACATGTCCTCACTTCCTCCTCTTGTCTGACTAGAAGAAAAACTGCTGCTTGTAGGCACAACTGTCAATAAGCTCCACTAATTCAAAAATTCTTGCAAGATCTTGCAGTGCCAAGAAGTTGACCTCATCTAAGTTCTATGTCAGGGAATCGCTTGTCATGCTTCCACTGCTGGCCATGCGGCCCCATTGCCATAGCGCGGGCAGTGGCAGGTGCCATGGCGCTGGGGCTATTTACCACCTCTCTCCATGTGGGGCACTGGGAAGGGGAAGCCACTGCTGGCACCCCTGCCCTTTTTGCCCACAGCACTGTTGGCTAGGGGTGGCCAGGCAGGCCAGGCTCACTGTGGGCCGTGCCAAGATAGGGGCAGCCACTGTACATTGCCACACACCACGCCGGGGATGGTCCCCAGCAGCAGCGCTTCGCCACCCCTGGAAAAAACTGTGCGTGCACTGTTGTGAGTTTCTTCTTAAATATGTCATCACAGAGGAGTTACCAACCTCTCTAATTGGGCCAGCAGTATTTCCATCTTCATTTCCATCATAGATTGGCTCTGTTGGACATGGTGCAAATTTCTAGCAGCTGCTCACAGAACTCCTGTTGCCCCCACACCACCCCCCTGGCCCCCACTACCAAAATCCAGGCTGTGCCAAACCAACACAAAGGGGAAAAGGGTCAGGATCTCCAGGTTTTTCCCCTGAGGCACCCAAGCAGATGGTGAGGGGTTCTTTGTTTGGTGAGGTAGGGTGTTAGTAAGGTCCCACTGCAACAGCCGCTCTCACAAGCAGAGCTCCACTCACAGTAGAAGGCAGCAGGAGACAGAATCCCACAGCAGTGGTGAATTCTTCCCCCAGCGACTGCAGCCTCCTTCCCCTCCCAATGCGAAGAGTGTAAGCAGGAGAGAGGAGCTGCACACAACCCCTTCCCCAGTATCTCGACTCCTCCACAAGAAACCCTCAGATAAGAGAAATGCAGCCAGATGCTCTCCCCTCCCCTGAGCTTGGCCACTTCTTCTACCTCTCTTTAGTACCAGGTCCTTGTAGTTCCTTAGTGACAGATGGGACAAAATTCCATGAGAGAAAGGAACAAAAAGACAAATCCTGAACCCCAACAATGACCTACAACAAACCAGAGCAAGAAAAACAACAGACTCACTAAAGTGTCTCCATCCCTCCCACATTTGATTTCTGGAAAAATAATTTATTATGGAAAGACTATTTGATATAATTATTTCTTCAATAGAACTATGGTGAGACATTATTAAAAAGATATTTATTTTCCACAGGATTCTTGAAACCTAACAGAAATACTAAATTAATTCAGGAAGAAAAGATATAGCAGGACTCAAATAGTACTATCAAGAAAATAGATTTTAAAGAACTGATTTTTTTTTTCATTTATAATTTCTTGTACTGCTTGACAGCTGTTCATGAATATTATGAATTATGGGTTGGGGTTTTTGGGTTATCTTTAATTTTTTTAGAATCATTTGTTATCCAGTTACCTTTTTATTTTTAGCACTTGAAGGTTGCAGTCAGATAATATACAGAAATATTTCCCATCTCAGTAGGTACAGCCATGTGCATAACACATTCCACGCTCTGGCAAACACAGAAGATTTAAAAGCCCCTGCAGTAATCCTTAGAACCACAAACACTGATAAGAATATATCACTAGCATGAAGGTGACATAGGCAGCTCAAGGTAACACACCTTTTCTAGAAAACAGGGGCAGAATAGAGTGGACCACAGAAATCTTGTCCCAGCTCTTTTCAGAGTATGGTAACATACAATAGAGTAAGAATTCTTTTAAGTATAGCTGAAGAATACAGAAGACTCTTTTGAACTGATTTTTGTACTATATGCAGAAACTTGCTAGGGTTTTTTGTCTGCTGATAAACTTGTCAAGTAAGAAATACTAGGATCCAGCTCAAATATTTGACCTAAACCTGTAAATCAGCCTTCTGGATTTCAGTGGATTTTGAGGAAACTGCAGTGAATGCTTTTATATCTACACATTGCCACAAGGAGCAATTAATAACTTTTCTTAATGTTGGTTCTCCATAATGCAGTGCAGGCTTCCTTTACAGAGAACATTAAAACCCTCTTTAATGCAGGAAATATCATAAGCAAGGAGCCAAAGACTGGTACATATTTCTTAACATGGTATTCAGTAGCACCCAGACTTCTTTCTAACACTGTCCAGATAGCTGCTATCTTACAGAGGATTTTTCTTCATTTACACTTGCTATCATAATTAAAGACACAAAAATGCCATAGTATTCTGAAATTCCTCTCCTATGCACTCTAGATATTACAGGAACACTATCACAAATATAGAAAAAAATGCTGTTAGGACAGAATTCAAATTTTAAGAAATACCTATAAAAAGTAGTACAGAAACTCAATGCAGTTCAATAAATCACATACTAACACCTGCTTATAGCTGGCTGGTTGGCCAGTTGTACTCCTGATAGCCTCCAGGCACAAGCCAATACAGAGTTGTCTGATTGCATCCAAGTACTCTGTATTTCTTTAAAAAACAATCAGCATACTCATCTCAGTGAGCACTGCAGACTAAATTCATCCCCCAAGGGACCCCTAAACCACATCACCCAGCAACAGACCAAGACACCTCTTGGACACTTCCAGGAGTGGTGACTCCACCACTTCCCTGGGCAGCCCCTTCTAATGCCTGACAACCCAAACAGTGAAAATTGGGGTTTTTAGTATCTAATCTCAATCACCCCTGTCTCAGCTTCAGGCCATTCCCTCTGCTCCTCTCACTGAAGGCACAGCAAAGGAGACAGGCCCCACCTCGCTCCACCCTCCTGTTGGGGAGTTTGGAGAGTGATGAGGTGCCCCTGAGCCTCCTCTTCCCCAGACTAAGCAGCTCCCTCAGCCATTGATCAGACTCGTTTCTAGACCCTGCATCAGCTTTGCTGCCCTTCACTGGACACGCTGCAGAACCTCAATGTCCTGTTTAGAGTGAGGGGCCCAGAGCGGGATGCAGCATTCCAGGTGTGGCCTCACCAGTGCCCAGCACAGGGGGACGGTCACTGCCCTGGTCCTGCTGGCCACACTCCTCCTGATACAGGTCAGGATGATCCTCCTGGCCTTCTTGGCCCCCTGGACACACTGTTGGATCATGTCCAGCTGCTGTTGACCAGCACCCCCAAGGCCCTTTCTGCCTAACAGCCCCTGACGCACTCCTCCCCCTACAGCTTGGAGCTGTAGGACCTGGCCCTTGGCCTTTTTGACCCTCACACCATTGTCCTGAGACCATCAATCAAGTCTGCCCAGATTTCCCTGCAGAGCCCTCCTGCCCTCCCCCAGCAGATCCAGACTCCCATCCAGCTTGGTGTTGTCTGTAAATGTACTGAGCGTGCACTCAATCCCCATGCCCAAATCATCAATGAAGGTGCCAAACAAGATCTGCACCAAAACTGAGCCCTGGGGAACACCACTAGTGATCAGGTCTATCTTCAAGATGCATGGGAGTATAACAGCACAATATTTCCTCTGACTAGGAAAATACCAGGATGAACTTGGACTGAATTTTAAGAGGAGGGGAGGAGGGCCAAGATGACTCTCCAGGCAAGCCCCTGCTCCCTCCAACAAACCCAAAGCACAGTGGTGCCCATTTGTGTCACAGTTAACTGCTTTAATTGCTAAGGCTCCTCCCATAGCCCAATTTCCCAGGCATTTTTCCCGGGTATCTGCCCCACCAGCAGTGGGGGTTACTTGCAGCCCAATCATGGAAGCTTTCTCTGCCCTGACTGGCTGTCAGGCAAAGCCTCCCTGGGGACAGGGCTTCCCTTCATCACCTGTACATCCCCTAGAGTAACTTCTTACTCCATGTATAACACATGTTGAGGCATAAATGAAAATCAAATTGGTCCATCTCATCAGCTAATGAAAAAAGACATAACACTTTGAAACAACTGGTTTCCCAAACTGCAAGGACCTCTTCTGTATACTGCTAAAAACTACTAAATCTAGTTTGACTTATCTTAGCATCTTTAACCTTGAACCACAAAGGCCCTCAAAACATTCTAAAGAATGTTTTATTGCAGCAGAAACCTGCTGTATTACTACACAATCTCCTGGTCACTGCTATAAATGAAGAAAATCTCATTATTCCTGAACATTAGCCTTTCCAAATGCATTTATAATCAGCATTGGAATAGTCTGAAAATTAAGGCATTGATAATAAAGGGTTTGAGAAATGAGGTAGAAAAATCCCACAATTTCTGTGCTTCCACATAATGCAAGTTATTTGAATAAAGCCGTGTAATGGAACTGCAAGAGATAATTCCATTCATGAAGGCAGAATGAAGTATTTCATTATCAAAAAAATAATCAAATCAAACATTACCTAATTAGAGATTACTTATGGAAGCAGCACTGGCAAAGATTCAGGTGTGTGATCCCAGTCACAACAGCAGGAGGGGTGGGAGTCCCTTTGTGACACACAGATGGGAGGACTAAAGGCAGTGGGGACTAACAGCTGTAACAGCATCTCTTCAACATTTTCCCTGCAGGTACATGAGTTATTTCTCTAAGACTAACTAAAACTTTTTTCCCCTCTCCAAACCCTTAATCCAAACTGCTCTAAACTTCATGACAAGTTCCTACTCCTGCAGCACAACAAGGCAAAAATATTTTTAGGAAGATCACTACCCCTGCCACACTTAGAAGTTTTATGGGTTGTGTTAATAAGCCAGTTTTTAAAAAGTAACTTGAAATGCAAGATAAAGCAAGCACTGCAGAAGTGGCTGGTGTCTGTCCCAGTTCTTTGGACTACCTGGTGGATAAGTAGATTTAATAACACCACCTGAGTTATAAGTTTCCATAATGGATTTTCAAAGTGTATCTGCCCATGAAGCTTCAAATCATTTTCCAATTTTATGCTAAATAAAAAACACATACAAAAATACTGCAGATAAATCTTCCCTGCAAGCATAATTGAAAAAATGCCACTATGTGAAGATAAGTTTGCACAGAACTTTCTTTTAATAAGCTATACATGATATATTCATTGAAATATTTCAACTGAAATATACTTTTTCCCTTTGGAGGTGTTTAAAAGATCACATAGGAGTAGAGATTGAATAATTTGACATTGCTTAGCCCCAAGAAAAGCAGATGAAAGAGGAACAAAAGGATAGACTACAAAAAAAGTTGCTGCACAAAGGCAAGGAATAATCTGTTCAGTGTCCTTGTGGATAGGGACAGAGATAACCCACTTCTACTGGTGCAAAGAAAATCTAAGTCAGGTAAGAAGTGAAACTTAACAATTAAGGCTAGGGCAGTACTGGGGGATTAGGCTTCCTGAGCAAGCCTTGAAATCTCTGACACAGGAGATGCTGAAGAAGCAGAACAGGGCAAACATTTATCACAGAGGGACTCAGGAGCAGCTGATCCTGGAAAGAAGACAAAAGGCAGCATCTATTTTTGCCCCTAAAGACTTACAGTTATCTCCAAAACCAGTAACTAGTACCACCAAGCAGCAGTAGCCTAAGAAAATTCCAGCCCACAGTACAAATGAAACCATGGAAGAGAGAAAGCCATTTAAACCTCTCTTGAAAAGCAGCAGCTACTAAAGGGGCTTATGGCAAGGGTTTTACACCTTATCCTGTCTGCAAGAGTAGTGCAGAGCAGGAAATTCTAAAGAGTAGCAACTGATGCCAGATGATTCCCACACTTTGTGTCACCCAAGTATGCCGAGGAAACCAGAGAACATGTCTATGCTGATGCAGCTCTCTCTTTGGGATGGACTCCCTCCACCACCTGCCACTCATGTACAGCTACCACTATTTTGGCCCCACTGGCACTTTTCATCACAGAGAGAGCAGAAGGTCTCCACCAATTGCATCACACAGATGTTTTACCTAGGGACACACTCTAATTCCCTCTAAGTAACTTTTATGCATCGTCCCTTGAAGAACATCAGCACCTCAGTGGGCAACAGAGGGATGGACTAACCTGGAGCCTAACTTAGCCCTTTGCTATCAGTGCAGAAATTCCTTCCTCAGCTACAGCAGTGTCCCTGACAAGAGGTGCAGAACAGGGATGCTTCTGTGCCGTGCTTTGCAATAATATGGAGAGTAATAGATATGCCCAGCTTTTTTAGGTGCCTCCTGTGGTTTTAAAGCACCAAATGTGGGGATGCTTTTGGATCAGGTGAAACAGCTGCTTTCAGCTTTAACTCTTCGGCATTGATAAAAAAAGCCCTTTTGGAGAGTGTTCCTAGAGAAGGTCACAGTGCACATGCACCAAACTCCATGGCACTGTGAGGCAACAAAACCCCAACCAGAACAGATGATTCCAGCATCTTTCACTTAAAAGTGGAAGGTGGAGACAGCAAATTGGCTTAATGCTCTTAACAGAAATCTAAACATGCACATACTTATTTTTATTTTCAAAAGATATATGGAAAAAATGAGAGCATGACACACAGAAAGCCTGTGAGCTCTCAGCTTGCAAGGCACCATCTGCTCTTCAGGATATGTGGTATATGCACAATAAAGATTTCATTTTCTGACACAGTTAAAAGCAAAACAATGTCAACACATGCCTCCCTTAGAGTAGCTCTGGCACCAGTCTTCCAAATATTGGATTTCTGGGACCCAAGGAATTTATGGCAGACTTTAAAAGGTTCCAAAACCAGACTTCTCAACAAGAGGAGACTTATTGAGCCACAACAAGAAGGTAACAATAGTTTAATTCCCTCTAATACAATCCATCTTTTCCCCTTTTTCCAATTAATAGATTTGGGCACCAGAAGCCCCTAGGGTCACAGCAACTCACTGAGGTACATTTCACCCTTTACAGTCAACTGCAACAACACAGCACTCAGGCTGGCCACACTTTGGGAGTGATGGACACTGGAACCCATCCATGGCCTTTGGCAGGAATTACTGACAACACCTGATACCAGCCATAGACAATGAAACCTGTGAGATGATGGCCACTGATAACCACTTCCTTTAGTACATCAGAGCTTTCCAAAGTCCTGTGTTATGTGCAATTAACACCAGAAGTGGTTGGCCTCACTTCCTGACAACTCTCTCACAGCTATGTAATCATATGTCATCAGCAGACAGCAAAGCAGAAAATGCTGCAAACATAGGGAAAATTCGTTTGCCCTTACTAAATTATTCAGAATCATAACTATGCAAGAAGAGCTATTAGAGGTCTTAGATCTATTAAATAAAGGCAGCATACTAGGTCAACAGTTGGACTAGATCTTAAAGGTCTTTCCCAACCTAAATTGTTCTATGCTTCATACCTGGACCATCTCCTTTCTTTCTGGTATAGGGAGGAACTTCCCTGCATGACCTGACTCCACTACCACAGATAGGAACCAAGAGTAACACAGACTCTGTTCCCAGATCCATCTCCACATGGGATGAAGAATGCCTTCTTGACACTGAATTTGCTTTAAAAATGTCACCTTAATCATCTCACTGAGCTAGTTATACATAAACAAAAAGCCCTTAAATAACATGCAAAAAAGATAGTGTCATTTTAGGTGTTGGCAGAAAATACACCTGTTAAACAAGAGAAATAAAATTGGGGTTTAATCAGGCACCTCTCTCACCCCCTCCTCCCTAACCTGTCCCCCCATCTTCTCTGTCTTTCCCAGACCTGTTTTCCGCAAATGTTTTCTCAGGCCACATTCATGTCTCACATCTCATTTCATACCTTGAGCTGCAGGCCTAAGCTCTTAGCACTTTTTATTTCAGCTAAACATGCTAAGTTTTAGAGCCAAACTCCCCCAGATCTACGGAATCAGGACAGATTATATTCCCTTCTATTGACATGCACTTTACTTCCTCACATGCAGAAAAGCACACAGCTTTCACTAGAGACACAACATCTCATCATTAAACCATGTGCTACCCCTTGTGCCACCTCAGGCCAAAGCCTCTTTGCTATGACATATTCTGTGTCAGCTTGTGCATTCGCAAACACCCTGCACGTGGGCAGCTGCACAGCACTGATGTGTTTGGCACATTACCGACTTTAACATGAGGTCAGACACAATGGTACTTAACCACTTCATGGTGGCAATGGTTTTAGAGGCAGTTGAACTCCTTTTCTTTCTTACTTCTAAATACAGGGTGATAAAATCCTAACTGTAAGCCACTGGAATACTTAAAATTATCTCAAAGTTTGCTGTGTATAAACCAAACACTTCTTATCATTTGAAGAAAAACAGGGATCAGGCTCCAAATTTAGTCCCTTTTTTGTTCCTTTTATTTTCATAATAGTATTCAAAAAGCAGGTCAAGTTTAGGAGGTGCAATGATGACTGTATTAAACCACATCTCACAGCCCTGCCTACAGACACTATTACTATCCTTAAAATATAAGGATAATATTTTTATTCTATTTCAATACATTATGCAAGACAAAGAAGTAGCACCTGGAATGTTCCCATAAGTTAGATACTTGTATCTTATACGGACTGATACTCTTCTGTGACAAGATTTTGCAGTTTCACATACTCATACAATATATCTATAATGCCTGGATCAAGAGGTAAAACTGCTTCCCAACAGTATTCTCCTTCTAACCACAACTGGTGAGACACAGAGTCACTTTGTCAGCTGCTCACCATGTAAATGAGATGCAGGGGTTAAGTAGCTTATTGAACTGAAACTCTACAGATGATCTAGTTTACTTGCTCACTAATGAGAATTTAAGCACTTAGTTCATACTTTTCCCTCCTCAGTTAAATAAAAGGCTTTGGTGACAGCAAGGCTTAAATAAATATTGAGTCTGTTTCCTTATGAAGAACTGTACGTGCCATTTCACATCCTGCTCACCTCTAAATTTGCTGTTATGGATCTCCATAATTAGGCTGCACGTTATAGATTAACAATAGTAGTAGCAAGAAGCTTTACAGTAAGTAGTTCCTGTGCTTGTTCAGCAGTTTCTTTTAAAATTGTGTATCTGTACTAGTTAATCTGAAGACCACAGCAAGCACCTAAAAAAGCTGGGCATAGCTATTAGATAATTTATCTTATTTAAACAGCTTCTTGCTTCTCCGATTCTCAGCAGGCAAATCACGCTTCTCTAACACGTAGAGCTGAGCAGCAGCATACAAAACCCAAAGTGAACTTGCTCTGCAAAATTTTACTGATCCTGAAAAAAACCCCAACAAGGACCTTATATTTTCATTAGCAAAACCAGAAGTGCAGGGATCATCTCGCTGGAGGTTATATTCACAATGCAACTCACCTGAAGTGTGAGTAATCTAATATTTATTGATTAAATTAAAATGTTAATTCAAAGCAAAAAGCTAAATGCAACAGATTTGCATAACACTTTTAGTCTAAAAGCTGTATTCAGTCACCTGTTGGGCTTGGACCACATTTGTAAAATAGTTCTAGTAAGATTGTTCCAGTCGTTAAAACATCATTATAACAGCAGCTTACACCATTAATTCTTCTCTTAAATGTAGAATTCATTTTACTACAAGCCAATTGGAACAAGTATCCCTGACATTGCTTTTTAAGAAATTAATGATTGATTATCATAGTCATTTCAGAAATATTTTCCAGCAATTTCTTCTCTTTTTTCCTTATGTGAAAAATAGCAAATGCTTTGTATTGTCCATAGGTGGTAGAACTAATTGTCACTGGTGCGTAATTAATCCACTCAAAATACTCAGGAGAACTCCCTTCTTGGGATAGGGAGAAGCTGGGTCACACACCATATTCAACGCAACAAACATTTAAAGATTTCACAAAAAACTGTGCAGCAAAACGCCATCCTAAGCCTGTGTTTAGGCACAGCAAGATATTTGACTTGATCTGATTCACTGAGACAGATAAGCAAATAATTTTGCTCAAATCCTTGCTAAAGGAATCAGGTCAACTGAAATTATCCACAGAACAATTGTACTCTTCTGTATTTCACTGAATTGAGAAGAGATCCCATTGGGGGTTTTAAAATGTGAGAATTAATTTTTTTTTTTTTTTTAATTATAGTTAATGATAATTTCTAAAAATTATCATTAACTATATTTGCCTAAATGAAACATTTTAATTTCAAGTTGCATCTCACCTCAAAATTGAAAATGCCAGCACTTGGAAAGTAGAAATACTTTTTTACTCCTTTTCATTTAATTCTTACCTTTGTCTATAATTTGCTTCCTTTTGTTTTGCCAAACTCAATATAGCAGTTTATTCACAGCATCCTGTTGATTACAAGTGCAGCATAATTTTCTTTCTGAAATACTAACTTGACAATCCAAAACCAGCTTACTGAGGAGGGGTCAGTGATAGATCAGGCCATGTCCAACTTTCCACCACCAGTGTTCTCTTTCAGCAGAGGAAAGAGCTTTTCCACCTGGTGCAACCCAGGAAAAGGCTCCCAGGTACATCATTTCCTGACACAGCCCAAGGAGGAAAAACTTCTGACACTGCAGAAACCCTTTCCTTGTCTGAGTTATCCCCTGGAGCCTAAGCCAAATTTTTAATAAAATGAGACTGTAAAAGAAAATAAAATTTAAAAAAAAAATATTTCTGTTATCCGACATGAGAAACAGCAGTGTTTAGCAAAACTTGAAAGTCTTGGGGAAGTAAAACAGATTTCTGCCCAAACAACTCAACTCTGGCAATCAACCACCCAGACCAAAGTTCTGTTAAAGAAAACAAACAAACAACACCAAAAAAAAAGAAAGCCCCACAACAACAAAACCCAAATAAATGAACAAAATAATTATAGAAAACAGGAAAATATTGCTGTCTCCTCCTTTCAAAGAAGTTCAAAAGTAGAACACAGGCAAATCAATGATCTCAGAAATAGATTCTCCTTCAGGGAAATTTTGCAGGAACACAGGGGAGCAAGATTCTATGTAGTTTTTGTGTGCCTACACACACACAAAAAAAGAATTTACAACATTCAGTCTTTAGCCAACAATCTCTCATGTGGATAAGCAGGACCATAAAACCTCCCTAGTCACAGAATAATCAGTCATAGGTGGGTTTTTTTCACATCTTACTTTTTTTAAAAAGTCTAGATTATTATGTCCAGTCATACTTGTTTAACATCTCAAAATATTATTTTCCTGACAAACAAAGCAGAAATAGATGTTTCTTCTATTTCTTCTGTTTCTTCTAGGAAGAAACAGAAATGCTTCTTCCTAGATAACAACTCTAAGGTATAGTAGTATACTTGTCAGATACAAGCCCACCAAAGCCCATGTACTTTCCTACCATATTCCCCACTATAACAGAAATATTGTAAGAAGTCAATCAACTACTACAGAGCTCTGAGAATAGAGACAGAGGAGCTCAGAGGATGCACTGACTGACCATAGGACTGCTGAGGCAGAGGGCTTGTGGCATCACAGTTACAGGGGAAAACACATTCTCCCTGCAGAGACAGAAACAAAACCACCCCAGCTCCAAGCCAGGGCCTCCAACGCAATCTGCAGCAGCAGAATCCACGTCCACAGTTCCCTCTTTGCTCTCCTGCAATCCCACCAGTTTCTTGAGCACCTTGCAAGTAAGAACCAGGAGGGTCCCTCCAAAACCCCTCTGGTGTAGAAGATAATTAGTACACCAACAGCATATACAGCACACTTAGAGACTAAACTTAAAGCATCCTTGTTGGGGGTTGGGTTTCTTTTTACTTGTGGAATTTTTTCCCATCGAGCTGCTAGGAAGCACTGATGGCTGGGTACCTGAGACAACAGGGAGGTGGCCAAGCCTCAGGGAAAGAGGGCCTCTTATTTTTGGGAGTTTCTCTTGGAAGGGCAGAGGTGCCACGAGAGTTGGGCAGGCAGGGGACAGGGCTGGGGTGTTGTTGCTTTGTTGCCACAACCATGGTGGCCTGGTTTTTGGTTAGACGGCACGGCTACCACATGCTTGTGTGGAGCTCGGGCTAATAACATACGGACACCAGTTTGGTGGATAGTTAAAAGCGTTTATTATCTAAGGCATGCAGTTTAAATACTATCTGGTTCTTCCCTACGTCAGAGGGGTCTTACTACACTTCCTTTGTTAGGGGGAGAATGGAAAAGTACTGGTAAGTCTGTTAGAGGGGGGCTTGTGTCCTTGGAGTAGAGCTTATCTCGGGGATTGGAATGTACTGTAGCCTTCCCGTAACAACCGGCATCTTCCGAGCGCCTATCCCTTTTCCATCCACATCTCCCCCACATCTCCCCCCGCCTCTTTCACAAAAGAAGAGGTAGTCATACATATATATATATATATAGGCACTAAATGAGGTAGAAGGTTAGTATTTAACAAAAGGAAGAAGGAGTTGGGAAACATGAGTAAGTTTTTTGCCAGGCAAGTTTGGAAAAGCTTGTGACTGGCGATGTTCCCGGATTAATTCACAGCATTTCATGTTGGCCTATGAACAGAATGTTAGTCCGTTCTAGGCGAGCTCTAACAAATGAGACTATCTTGTTCAGCAGGCATGGTCCAAAGATAGCAGTTAAAAGTAGCATTGCCAATGGGCCTACTAAGGTGGAAATCAAAGTGGTTAACCATGGGGATTGGTTAAACCAGGATTCGAACCAGCCTTGCTGGGCTTCTCTATCTTTCTGTCTCTGAGCCAGTCTGTTTCGGAGTTCTGCCATGGAGTCTCTGACGACCCCGGTGTGATCTGCATAGAAACAGCATTCTTCTTTCAGGGCTGCACACAGGCCTCCTTGCTGCATGAACAGGAGGTCTAGACCTCACCTGTTCGGCAGGACCACTTCCGAGAGCGAAGAGACTGACTTCTCTAGGTAGGAAATAGATTTCTCAATCCTCTGCAAGTCCTCATCTATGGTCATTTGTAGCTGAGACAGTCCCTGATGCTGCGTTGCTAGGGCCGAAACACCTGTTGCCGTTCCGGCTGCTCCCAGGCCGAGCAGCATTGCGATAGTTATACCTGTCATTATCTCTCTTTTGTGGAGCCGGCTGGGTTCTTCGAAAAGGTTGTACACCTCTTCGTCTGAGTGGTACAGGACCCTAGGAAAAATCAGAACTTGGACACAGAAGTCGTTAGAATCGTTGAACTTGGGAAGAAATACACAAGGACTTACTCCAGATCTCTGACAAACCCACATTGCTGATGCAGATGGGACTACCCACTTATTGTTTTTTCTGTTGGGCTTTACAACTTTGGTGCAAACATTCCCTTTTCACTTAGCTAGGGCTGCATTACCAAAACATCTGCCCCGACCTGAGACTTGACTCAGGGTAATACCTCTGCGGGGTGTGTCCCATCTGCACTGATGAGGTGCATCAGCTGTGGAGTAAGTGAATGAGGTGTTTACAGCAACTCCTTCATAGAAAGGGGGTTGGACATCATAACAAAGCCAACAGGAATTGGTTAGGTTAGGGTTAGATTCATTTAGGGATAGAAAGGTAGCATCTAACATACGAAGGATTGGGTCTGGGTCTGACTTGGCTGATCGTCCTATCTGGAAAGCTTTCTCATCGCTGGTTGGGGCTTCAGTGACGCTCGCGGGTAAGGTTTTGGGGTAGGTCAT
Source organism: Acrocephalus scirpaceus scirpaceus (assembly GCA_910950805.1). NCBI lineage: Eukaryota > Metazoa > Chordata > Aves > Passeriformes > Sylviidae > Acrocephalus > Acrocephalus scirpaceus. Next base: position 32,278,934 of record OU383781.1, read on the forward strand.
GTTTCTCTCTGTTTGTGTGCTTTTAATCACCTTGTTGGGTCCAACCGCTCGGGGTGCCGATGGCTGGAGCCTGGTAATTCGCACATTCACCCACTCTTTTGACCCTTGAAGGACCACTGTCCATGCTTTACCCACTGTCCAACCAGGATGATTGGGCTGCAAGACTGTCATGTTATAGTATATACATTTTCTGAATCTAGGGATTTTATAACTGTTTCGATGGGGGTTTCCATGTACAAAGAGAGGTGTTTTGCAACCTGCGGGTGCCCAGGTGAACTGCAGGAACTGGTCGGGCTCTGGTGGGTCCCACCCAGGCCCTGATGGCCTGGCGTCTGTGACTATGGTTTCACAGCCCCAGTACCCACAGTATCCCCACCCAGGGTAATTACAATAACCTTTCCCTGGGTTTGAAGCTGGGCACCAGTAGGATAGATACATGTGTGATGAGTATGGAGAGTAGGGGTTTATCTTTGGTCGTCTTGGAAATAGATCAGTAATACGAAGCACGAAGGATGGAGTGTTTGGTGTGGTGATGTCTCTGAGCACCTTATCGCTGGTAAGGTGTCTCATGACCCACCTGAATGGCTGATGTGGGTAGTAATCTGGGCTGGCTTGTCCTCTGGCAACAAGCCCCAACAACAAAATCACACAGACATGTCGTTGATGCTTGGGTCTCACCCGTGCGGGTTTCTCTGCTGCTGTCTGATGTTTTGGTGGTGTGTCTCGTTCCTCTGGGAGGGGCATGTATGCATTACGTGGTCGCCCCACCAGTATGTCCTGTAAACAGAAACTCACAGTTCTCATTAGTCTCATCCTGCTCACTGTGAAGATCAGGTTTAATTGATTTGAGAGGACACCACCTGATTTTCCCATCCTTTCTGACAGCTGCGTACCCTCTCCCTGCAAGCATCAATCTCCAGCCCCGCTCCCACTCACCCAGCTCATTTTTAATTACAACCTGTGGGCCCTCCTCTAGCGCTCTGGAGGCCCAGTGTTTTTGAACGGGACTGTTTGCTTCATTTCCTCTAGGGAATTGATTCAATGCTATCAGCGCGGTTGCCAATATACGTGTCTGCTCTCCTGAGGGGATGGAGTTGGTAAAGCCTTCTGCTTTTGCCAACACCTCTATCTTGGTTTTCAGGGTTTGGTTTGCCCGCTCAACTATAGCTTGCCCGGTACTGTTATATGGGATGCCTTGTACTAATGTGATCCCCCATTTGGAGGCAAATTCCTGCACTGGTTTAGAAATGAAATTGGAACCATTGTCTGTTTTGATCCGCTTGGGGATGCCAAGCCACGCCATGGCTGTCAGCCAGTGCTGAATTGTGGCTTTAGAGTTAGCTTTGTGATGCTGTGTGGCTACGATCATTCCACTGAATGTGTCCACTGTTACTGCAAGCCATGCTCGGGGCTTCAGCAGTTGACACAAGGTGAAATCTGATTGCCAGATTTCTGAGGGCTTGAGACCTCTTGGGTTGACCCCACTGGTCCACAGAGGTGACTTCTGGCAGTGAGGACAGGTAGCCACTACATGTTTGGCATCCGCCGTGGTGATTCCGCATCTCTTCGCCAGTGCTTTGGGTCCAATGTGGAGGGATTCGTGCAATTGACGGGCTTCCTGCAATGTCCAGACGCCTTTCGCTGCAGCGTCCGCCTTGTCATTGCCGATCTGGAAGTAACCTTTGACTGGGTTGTGGCTGTTGATGTGAATGACAGATACTGTGCCCTTTCGTGAGGAGAGTGCCTCTTCTAGCATCAGGGCTGCTGCTGATGTTGACACACCTGGTCCTGCCATAGCTAGGCAGAGCTTCGCCACGAATATAGAGTCTGTTACGATGTTCAGGTGCTCATCTTGGAAGAGTCCACACGCCAAGACTACTGCTGTCGCTTCCAGTTGCTGCACTGACAGTGTTGGGTCACATGCTTTGACGCAGTGCCATTGCTCTTCTGCCTGCCACACTGCTGTCGCGGTAGAAGTCGTGGAGGAAGCGTCTGTGAAGACTGTTGGTCCTGGCTGTGGTCTGTCCATGACCTTCGGCGGCATGTCTGTGTCAACTATGGTCAGCAGCTGAGTCCAAGGTGGTCTGGTGGAGTAGAAGATTTCTCCTCCGAATCCGATGAGAGCAAGGGCTAGGTGCTCTGAAATTGTGGTTGACTCTGTGGTCGGTTGCTTGCGGAATGGAAGGTGGATTCTTGTTGGCTCAGTCCCTAGGTGTTTCAAGGCGAGCTTCCTGCCTTTCATGATGAGGTTAGAGATGCATTCTATTGCTGGGGAAAATGCACGAGCCGGTCTTCCAAGGACCACCCATTGAATCGGTCGAGCCTTTTCAGAAGGTCCTTGGGCCAGTGCTCCCACTCCCCCTTTTGGTGTGAAGTGTACATATAAGTCCAGGGGCATCGCTGGGTTCCATCTGGCAAGTGTGCCAGTGGACATCTGCTGTTCGATGAAGTCGAGGGAGCTCGCTGCTTGCGGTGTCAGCTCCTTGGGTTCCCAGGGGTGCTTTCCTTTCAGGAGTTTCAGGTCATACAAAGAGTCCATGACCTCAGGAGGAATCAGGACGATGTTGCGGAGCCATTGCAGTGATCCTACCAGGCGTTGCACGTCATGGAGCGTCTTGATGTCTCAGTGGACTTTCACCTTGGGAGGTGTCACGTAGGAGTTTGTGATTCCCACTCCCAGGAAGGTGACGCAGGGTCCTCTCTTGATCTTCGCGCTCGCAATCTCGAAGCCGTTGGCCTGGAGGATCTCTGTGATCATGGATACCAGATGATCCACTTGGCTCGCTGATGGTGCTGAGACCAGGATGTAGTCCATGTACTGTATGATGGTTGCAGTGGGATAGGAGTGTCGGACTGGCGTCAGCGCTCTGTCTACGGTGATCTGGCAGATTGTTGGGCTGTCAACCATACCTTGCGGTAGAACTTTCCACTGGAAACGCAGGCTGGGTCGCTTGCCATTTGGGAAAACCACGGAAAAGGCAAATCATTCCCTGTCCTCAGGATGCAAGGGTATTGAAAAGAAACAGTCTTTAATGTCCAATACTGCACATGGCTGTCCTTCAGGGATGGCTGAGTTCATAGGTAACAGTGTCTGAACTGGACCTATGGATCGGATTGTTTTGTTCACTTCTCTCAGGTCGTGGACTAGGCGATAGCCCTCTCCAGACCTTTTAGGAATTACAAACACAGGGGTATTCCATGGGCTTGTGGAGGGTTCTATGTGACCCTTTTGCAGTTCCCATTCAACCAGTTCCAATAATGCTGCTACTCGAGGCTCTGAGAGGGGCCACTGCTCGACCCAAACAGGGTCTGATGATTTCCAAGTCAATTTGATCGGCAGCAAAGGGTGTGCAGCAGTGGCCCTCATTATAAATTTGTGATCCTGACTCCGAGCATAGCCAGGACATCCCTTCCTATCAAGGGTGGAGAGTCTTGCAAAACGTAGGGGTAAATTGCAACTGTTTGTTCTGGTCCCTTTTTTGTGTGAAGTGTTATAGCCACCAATTGGGTGCTTTTCCAAGCCCTGGATTGTCCCCCCACCCCGTTCACAGGAGGGACCTCTTTAATTTGCCAATGTCTGGGCCAATGTGATTGAGGAATAATCGTGCAGTCTGATCCTGTGTCTGCCAAAAACTGAAGCCCTAAAACGTGAGGGTCCCGACTGCCATAGAGCTGACATGTCCCCCACATCCTCAAAGGCTCTTTCCCTACTTTCATGACCAGGGCCACCCAGGGATTCCGCTCTGGGACGTCCCCTGATGGCCCTGTGACGCTGGCGCAGTTTGTGGCGGTGGAGGGTGCGTAATTGCCACTGGTGGTGCTGCACCGCTCTGCCACTGAATGGTTTGTGGGGATGTAATACTGACTGGTTCCTGTATATATATGGGGTATGAAGGTCCCCCACCCCACTGGGTGTTGGGAAAGATGGGCCATCTCGCAGTGGGAGGAGGCTGAATGTGGCCCGCACGCCCCCTCCCCCTTCCGTTTCCCCGGGGCTTGGATCTGCATTCCCTGGCAACGTGACCCTTTTTCCCACAGCTCCAGCAGGTCGGTCTCTGGCGCTGTTGGGTCGGGGGTGCTGCCACGGGCTGCTGTGCTGGCTGAGGACAGCTTGCTGCCACATGACCTGCTTGGCCACACTTCACGCATGCCATTGCATTGGTTATAGTATGAATTGTTGCCTGCATGGGAATTAGCTGTTCCTCCCTTACCACATGTTTGATCATGTCGGCCAAGCTGGCTCCTGCTGGCAAAGAGCGCAGGATGTCCTTGGTGACAGTGTTACACTGTTGTTTCAGACAGTCTGTCACCACAGGTCCCCTTGCAGCCGCAGGCAGCGTAGATGAGTCGACTGCAGCTTGCAAACGGTCCACGAAATGTGTGAAACCTTCACTCTCCCCCTGCTTAATAGTGGACCATGGTGTAGACTTGTCCACTACCCGAGAAGCCGCTCTGATGGCTTCCCTGGCTGCCCTGGTTGTGGCTCTGACTTCCTCTGCTGAGAGGCGTACTGCCTGGTCCTGGGGTGTGGCCACATCGTCATGCTTGCCTAGCAGCCTGGACAGGGTAGAGCCATGAAGAGGCTGTCCCTGTCCTGAGGCTTGGGCTAGAGCAGCTGTGCATTGGTCTGACCATTCTTGCTGGAATACAATCAGCCCTGCTCCATCAAAAAACATACGAGTTACCTGTGAAATATCGAAAGGCAGCATATCATCATTACTAAAAAGACCATCCACCAGTGTGGACACAACGGCTGAGCCAATTCCCTTTTCTTGAATTGCCTTCACCACTGCTTGTATCTCTTTCGTGTTCAGAGGGGTGTAGGTCCGCCTTAAATTCTGCCTTGCCCCGGTAACTCGTACAGGAAATGCATGAATAGCTGCAGCTGGCTTCCACTCAGCACATGCTATCTTTATTTTGCCCCAATCGGTAAGTTTATATTGTGTTTGTTCCCCTACATTGTTAAAAGCTTTGCTCGGTTTCGGTAGAAAACTCATAAATTCTGTTGTCTCCGCTTCTGAATCCGTGTCAGACTCGGAGCTCTCAGTGGGGCTGGTTGCCGAGCTATGGCCCCACTCGGAGTCGGAAGCAGACTGCTGGTACACTTCCGGCTTGCTATGCCTTTTTGTTGGGCTCCGCCCCCGTCCCGCCTTTCGGGGGTGGCTTCGGTCTTTCCTTCGGGTTCGGCCCCGTTCCGCCTCCTGTGTCCGGCCCCTCCCCCCTTCCCGGGGGTGGCGCCGCCACGCCTCTTGGGGGCAGTCCCATTCCCACCCCCTGGGCTCGCCCTGCTCCCCCCAAAGAGGGGTTTTTCCTTTGTAAGATGACATTGGGAGCGGTTTCCGGTCGCGTATGCGCCCCCCCTCGCTCTCCTGCGCGTGCGCGGTGCAAACCGGCGCGTCTGGGCTTCCCTCCCGCATGTGCGCGCTCGCGGGGTTTCGCACTTCCGGGTTTTCAGCGCCATGCGGCCAGGCGCTCCGCCCCCGCTCCAGACCGCGGCCGCCATGTTCGGGGTAGGGCAGGGGGGCTCCCCCCTCCGCTGCGGCGCTGGCTTCCCTTTTGGCGCCTCTCGCCTCCCGCGCGAGTTCTTCCCAAACGGATCGCGCTTGTTCCCCCTCCCGCCGCACTGGTTCGGCGGTTGGAGAAGTCGCGGTTCCCTCCGCGGGCTCCGGAGGAGGGCTGGTGACCCGTGCGCGCCGCGGAGGCACCTCTGGACGCGGCGGGTTGCCGCCATTAGGCGCGCCCGGGTCCCGCGGACAAAAGCGGCGGGGAGGTAGGGGCGGGAAAACCGCGATATTTTCGGGGGGTTCTGGGGGGGTTTTTGGATCCGGGGGGTCCCGCGGGGAGTTCTGAGGGTCCCCTTTAAGGTCTGGGGGATCCGGACATGGGCTCTGGGGGGGGTGTAACGCGCCTGTTCCCCGCATGTTCCCGCCATTAAACTGGGCATCCCCCGGAGGTCCCGCGGTTCCATAACTCCCTCCCTTCGGCTGCGTAATGACAAATAAACATGTTTTCGCAGCATTCCATGTCTCTTGTTTCTCCCTTGCTTTTCGCAAAGCCATCTCAACTTTTCCCCATGCTTTTAGAATTTTTCCACTGCCGGTGGCTTTTGTATCCTCTGCCAGAGCAGCAGTATAGCTCTCCCACCTCTCTACATTTAATATATCAATGGGGCGCTGAATCGTGCCCAAATCCAAAAGCCTTGCAATAGCAAGATATAAATTCTTTTGCTCACACCGTATTCCCCATTGGCTTTTCATAAGACTCACAACCTGCGCGAGGGCTTGCATGCCGGTCGCTGGTTCCGGAGGCGTCCCTCCTGTTCCTCCGCAGTGGTTCGGGCCTGCCGCCACCGCCGCCGTCTCCTTTCCAGGCGTATTCCCGTCCCCCTAGGTTCTTTCCCGGGTTGTCGGCGCCACTATGTTGCTGCTTTGTTGCCACCATGGTGGCCTGGTTTTTGGTTAGACGGCACGGCTACCACATGCTTGTGTGGAGCTCGGGCTAATAACATACGGACACCAGTTTGGTGGATAGTTAAAAGTGTTTATTATCTAAGGCATGCAGTTTAAATACTATCTGGTTCTTCCCTACGTCAGAGGGGTCTTACTACACTTCCTTTGTTAGGGGGAGAATGGAAAAGTACTGGTAAGTCTGTTAGAGGGGGGCTTGTGTCCTTGGAGTAGAGCTTATCTCGGGGATTGGAATGTACTGTAGCCTTCCCGTAACAACCGGTATCTTCCGAGCGCCTATCCCTTTTCCATCCACATCTCCCCCACACTGGGGCAGCTGCTAGCTCTCTCTTGCTCTCGGCTTCAGAAGGGGACAGTTGGAGCTGTTGCTTGGGAAGGGAATTCATTGCTGCTGCCAGAGCCCAGCCCAGAGCTGGTTCTTCTGCTTTTAGGTGAGCCTTTGCTTGTGGGAGCAGCCACTGAACTGGGACCTCATTAACATCCACCTCACTTAAAGAGGGACCTACCCCAATCTGCTCGGCTGCCCGGGATCTTGAGTTCACCCCTCTCTGTCCTGCTGGGCTGCCTCTGTCCTGCTCCCGCTGCTTCCTCAGCACTCCTCCGAGCTTTCGCGGCGCTGTAGCCCCGCACCCGCTGCCTGCCAAGATGTCCCATGGTTCCAGCCAGAACTCCGGCGCTCCTGATACATCTCATCCACTAGCCCGGGATTTTTGCTCTTTCCTGGTGGCCCAGCTTGCTTTTTCCATGGGTCCCGTTGACACATCGGGATTGGCTATCACAGGGGTTTGAGAAGCAAAGCCTCTCCTCTGCCCCTTCCCGTCTCACTTAAGCCGTGACCAAAACTGCACCGAAGGGGAAAGTGCCACGGCGGAGAGAAGGCTGGGACTGGGTTCCTGTTCTGTTTGTGGTTAATGCCATAGTGGTTGTTGTTTGTTTGCTTTACTATACATACTGTTATTCCTATTCTCATACCTTTGCCTGAGAGCCCCTTAATTTCAAATTTGTAATAATTCAGGGGGAGGGAGAGGTTACATTTCTTCATTCCAGGGGAGGCTCCCACCTTCCCTAGCAGACACCTGTCTTTCAAACCAAGACAGTGCTTTAACTTAAATACATCCCTAAGGAGACCATATGGCACCCTCTTCACTAATGTTCCCTTCAGTACTTCTCTGGAAAAAGTTCCTATGGCTCAGGATTGAAAAGAAAACATTGACTAAGTGTCTGGTCTGCACAGACCAGGGGAAATACCAGGGGAAAAAAAGCAAATTTCACCTGCTGCAGTTTCAAATACTAGGTTTGGATAACAGCAAATCTTGTATCAAGCCTGCACAGTCTGAAGGAACAGACAGGCTGCTGTCCTTGCTTCCCCCTATACAACTAACCCAGATTTGCATGAGGCTGGATTGTAGGTGGCAGTGGCAGAGCCTGCAGCCATCCTCTTGTCCCTCAGCCTCCTCCTCTCCTCCAATACCATTTCCAAAGCTTCCTCCAGCCCAAGTTGACATTTGGGAATGCCATTGGGGCCCTTTTTCTACCCTGGTACCTCACAACAATGCCACTTTCTGTTCTCTTTTAAATCACATCTATCTCTAATTTGCCTTTTCAAGATCATTAGCAGCAAAACTGCCAATATACTGCATTCTGTCTAGGTTGTCTTGTCAAGGGGACACTCATTCATGTTGACTCCATTCCTGCATTATCCGGGCTTCATACATCTGCAATGTATCACCTCATTTGGAGCACACGCAGACAGTCCCTATTCTGGGCTCTGGCTGGTGAAAATACGTCCAGTGCATGAGTTCATTTGCCTGCTTGAGTCTGACAGCAGGCCATGGTTGTTATTTGCTCTTTGCTCATGTGGCTGATTCACCTTTCATGTGGTGTCATACACTAAATTTTTAATTCTTATTTTTAATGCCACAATAGGTTATCACTAGGTATCATAAAAGTTAGTCTGAAGTTAACAGGGGTACAAATCTGTCCAACTGTTCGCAGCTTCTGAGCCAAGCCCTTCTTTAAGAACTGAGTAACTCTTCTATTTACACATCAGGCAGCAGCTCCAAGGCTTTACTTTTCAGACCTTGATTAGCTATTCATTAACATGGCAAAGTCCAAGTCATTCAGCACAAAAAAATGTTATTTTTATGTTACACATCAAACTGAGAAGAAATTATTTCTTGCATTGTGAAGGCTCTTTGAAAACAGCAGCACTGAATAACCATTAAATCACAGCCAACAGAAGCTTTACAGGAAACATTTTTGTACATGAACAAAATACTGAAGGATAAAGGATCTCCATAGAGCCAGCAAATTCTGCAGAGGTAAGAGATGTTTTACCTGAACAAATAAGGGATGCCAGAACATCATTTGGAAGGGAAAACAACAGGAAAACCCCCCAATAATACAGCACAGAGACTACAGCATTGCAGGGATCCATGATGTGACACAAAATGAAAAGGCAGGTTGGCTGTGCAGTACTGCACCATTGCAACACAATACCATGCATGCCACTGCATCACAATATAAAAGGCACAGACCCTGATGCCACATCACCAAATACCAACCTGACCCAATTGATTGCCACCTCCTCCTCAAAGATTGCACACAGCCCCAGACAAGCATTCTGCCGAACCACTGGACAAATGACTTCAACATTTTTCTATAAGTGAAGGAAACCAACATTTTTCCTCCCATGCTTCTAGCCAACCTGAGTTCTGATAGCCATAATGTTGCAAGGAGAGACAACTCTTCCTAGTGAATAGCCAGGAAGAAGAGGAAACTCCCACAATCAAGCTGTTGTTAATGTCTGATGTTAATTAGAGAGAGATTTTATAATGCAATGTTTAACATCATTAAACAAGAGCCCAAGAAAAATGGTTTTAACGATTAAGGACTCCAGAAAACATTACTTCCCTGTTCGTCCTGGTACAATTCAGTAAGATGCTAGCTTAGATTAATGTTTCTCATTTTTACTACTCTGAATTTAAATATGTGAAGCAAAACCCATAATCTAGCCATTTTCTATTTAAATGATTTAAAGAAAAAAAACAAACTTAAGGGGATACAGGAACTGACTTCATGAATCAGTATTCTAGACTGACCAATAATAATTTTTTCTTTTAAAAAAACCCCAAACATTAGTGGCAACCTTATTTTTTCCACTGTGTTTCCTCAAAAAATTCACTTCTGTCATAATTCAGCATTTCCTCAAGAAAACCATAGCTGAGAGCTTAAGTTTTCCCTCCTATGCCTGCCTTACCTTTATAACTCACACTTCTCTTACCTGTCAGTTGAAGAGAAGGCTTAACTTACCAATTTCCTCTGAGAACTCTTACTATCACTTGATGTTTTATTCGCTTCCTACAAAGTATACTCTTAAAGCATATTTTTTATTCCCAATGTTTTAGTACTTTTGCAGCTTTGTTAGATTTTCTCCCTTGTGTGATGCAGCCTTCTTCCCAACACCTCTCTCAACTCTGAAAGAGATGAAAGCTGAAGGGAAAGAAGCATTTTGCAGAGTCTAGAGTGACTGGGGATGCCTGGGGAGGAAATTAAATGAGTTTCTGCAGTGATCAAAAGTACCACACTAGTTATAGTTGCCTAGTGCAAAGCAGTTGGATTTTTCCTGATGAGCATTTGCTTTGCTGCAGCCTTTTTTGCATAGCATCTCAGTGTAAGGAGCTGCACGGAGATCCATCTGTGGCAGCAGAAAGAGGGAGCACATGCTTAGAGAGAGCTACAGACCACTGGTTTTCTCTGGGCTTCAGCACTACTGCACAGAGCATTAAGCAATCTGCTTAGATGAATCCAGAAACAGGAACTTGGCAGAAAGCTGCTGAAATTCCCCACAAGAAACAAGGTGTTCACTGTAAAATCGATGAGGCTATCACTTAAACTTAAGAACCCATATGGATTGGCCCTCAAGTGTAAAAAACAGGAGCTATTTTCTCCATTATAAGGTTGTTCTGTCATTTTGCTTTCCCAAATCTCCCACCAAGACTGGGCCACATTGTGCTAATTGCTGTATAGAAACCTCAGCACAGAAACAGAGCGCCTCTTCCAGACAAGTCATACTCCTGATTGCCTCCATACCAAATCTGAGCAGAGTTAGCAGCACAAAGATCAACATACAGTGAAACCTAGTGGTCACCCACATTACCCACATGGGGTTAGATTATGCCACAATAGCATTTGGAAAAGTGTTAACGCTAAAATACATAAAGTGAAACCTTAATTTTAATGAAAGAAATGGCCTCTGGATGTCAGAAATCTTAGAGTGACCCTGTCATTATGTAGGTTTAAGTTGCTACCTAATGTTTTGAGTTTTCAAGGATAAAAATTTCATGACTGCTATATTCTACTGTGGGCAGAAACCCTGGAAAGGGTGCAAGGAGGAATGAAAAACCACACAAAAACGTAGATAAAAAAAAAAAAGCAGGAAAAATGAGGAAACATCCCATGCAAACATCCTTTTTACTTTAGCACTAGAGGATATTGTTTTGCAGATCTTTCTTCTTTTATGGAGCAGGCAACAGACCCACTCAACAATCTTTTAGACAGTAAAAGACAGCAGCAGCTGTCTTCTTTTTTGAAGCAAGGCAAAAAGGCAGTTGAGATGGAATAAATCTGCTGTTATGGTAGTCCATGCCTTTTTCTTGAAAGAATGAAAAATCAAAAAGCAAAGGGAAGGAGGTTCTGCTTGAGGCAAGCTGCTTTCTTACATGCAGCCTCCTATCCTGAGGCTAGAAGTTACAATGCCTAGGCTCAAAAAGCTGGACACTGTTCAGCTGCTTTGTGGTCACAAGCTCATAGCAGTGTTAAAAGAAGTCACCTGAAGGTTTGAAAGAAATCAAAGAGGTCCAAAGAGAAAAAGAAATAACATGGAGAAAGATGAGGAGGTAGGCAGGAGTCAGAGCATAAAGAGCAGTAGGTCTCAAGCAAGTTCTCTGCAGGTGACTAACCTTACCCAAACACAACCCTCCCAGCCACATGGGGGAGAAAATGGGGCAGATTGCAGATGATTTAGAGAAAGAAGAAGAGATTTAGGAAACAGCTTCAATATTTACAGAGGACAATAGGGAAGAACACAGGTAACCCATGTCTCGACAGCCTGGTAACAGGTCAGATTGCACTGGTGTCATCTGCAGAGAGAACAGGAGGAAGGTTTGGCTGATTAGCCTTATCTGTGTTAAATTTAATCTGGCAAATATCCAAAGAGAAGTGTCGGTGGCAGAAATGGATGAACTGGTGGAGGAAGACATACAAAAAACAGAGAAGTGCAAATAAATCTTCCCTGGAGCTCAGCAGAAGCTGCACCACATCTGTTCCACTGTCCTCACCCTCAAGAATCTTTTCCCAACTACCCTTAGCACTCTGTCTGCAGCTCAAAGCCATTGCTGCTTTCCTCACTTAAAGCCAGAATGCCTCCTACCTTCTCACACTGGGGAGGGCTGGCCAGCTCTGCCATGGAGCACAGGCACCCACACTGTTTTTTATTGCCTGTGAGTCACAGGACTGCATAGAAAACCTGAACTTCAGCTACAGCTTTGCAGTAATATATATATAAATAAAAGGGTTTTTTCAAAACTCCATGAAGAGCTAACAGCTGCTACATGCAAGACTGACACAGTCTACAAATACCAACAGCAACTCCTCAGCTTAACTCTGGCACTGTACAAATGTGTGCCCTAACCCCAAAGTTATATTAAAAAAATTCTCAGCAAGATTTTTATTTTAAATTCTGTCATAGCCTGTCTAGTGATATGAAATCACAGATAATACACATATTTGCACTGAAACCATTATCCTACAACAGTGATTTCTGCATTGTAATAAATTCATTAGCCGCCCCTCAAATAATTTAATGAGATTTCAAATCGTAACAGAATTGTAATGATATTGGAATAGGCTGTCCATACACTTGCATTGAAATAGGACTGATATAATAATCACCATTCATCAAGCTACTTACACTAAGTATCTACAGACTTATACAAAATTGTACCACTGAACTCCAGCACTCAGTAGATTTCTAGCACTATTTTTCATTCTGGATACCTTCTTAAACCTATATCTACTCCCTCACCATAATCCAAATGGAAATATGAATGATTGTTGAATACAGAAGGTATGTTCCCAATTCCAGTGCCTAGGAAATACATATTGTAATCATAGCACAACCACTATGTATGACCACCCCTCATTGGGCATGCACTTGATATTTCACTGGCTATACCATTAAAAGCGAAGGGGAAGAATTTTACAACAATCAGTAACAAAGGTATGCATGACTAGCGTCACTCAAGCTCCACCTAAACATAAAGAAATAGTCTAAAAGTAAGTTAAGAATGGGAAGAAATCAGGGAAGACTCCATTATAACTTCTGGGATCAGCTGAAGGGTTGAACCTGCCTTCACCCTCACAGGCACCCACTGGGTAAGACCTGCACTCTGTGCGTACTGAATGATTACCTCAAGCTCACTCTTACTAGGGATTACAGTTTGTCTGTATATCACTTTGAAGACTTTTTTGCAGTCAGATACTGCCACTGGCAAACCCTGAACCTTAACAAGTCACAATTTTCTATTACCAGTGTGTATAATAAAGAGTGTTATTCTATAAACTGTTAGTGTGAGTTCTTCACGGGTGCTGGCAGTCATCAGACAGGGGGAACCCACAAGACTTTGCATCTGAAACCCCTTCTCCTATAGGTACCACAGAAAGGAACAGATAAGGTGGGACTTTCTGCTGTCCCCACCTGCAAATATCCTTTTATCTAACCTCCATTAAAATACAGTCACCGAAGATAACAATCCAGCAAGCTGTTCCAGCCCCAAAACTTACTTGTTCAAGCTATTACAGCAGTATTTTTCCTTAGAAAGTTACCTAACTTTATGTACCTATCCAAACATTGGACTTACTCCTACCTTTAAATACTTCATTATAGTTGTTTGTCTTGCAGCAAGAAGTTTGCAAGAACAACAAATGCAGTTTCTCCAACGTCATTCTTTTTGTTAGCTAACATGAGATGCCTGAGACAAAAGACAGCAGCAGCACATACTCAGAAGCAGCTATAATACGTATCCAGGCTTTAAGGAACAATGTAAGTTTGTCTGCAAGGTTCTGACTTGTAATTCTTTATTCCTTTAAACACCCAGAGCCACAGCATCCACTTCACATTCACTACTGCCCTCTTCAAACAGCAAAGGAAACCAATAGGTAACACCCACATTTTCAATCCCAACAGGTCCCCAGAGGAAGGCAAAGGCTAAGCACACCAGGCTGTAGACACAACTTTTTCCTCTCCATAAGCTTGCTCCCCAAACACCCAGACTTGTTCAATGCCCCAAGAATTAATCAAATTCTTGAGCATGCTCATACGTAGTACAGATGTGGCTGAGAAGAAATTAATTTGGCCTGTGGTATCTGGAGAAGGAAAACCTTGCACTGTAATATCCCCTCTTTACATGTAAGGGCATAGGGTGAATCTGCCACCTTTTACTTGGTTAATGGTAGCAGATGAGGCAGCCCTGAGGTGCTATTGCTCTCAAACACATATTCACCACCTCTCTGCATCCCAACAGTGTTTTTTGCCATGGCTTTTGCCATCCAGCAACTACAAATCACTAAAAACCACTATGATTTCCTTGCAGGATTTAGGAATTCTCCACACCTAAACAGCTTCTAGGACAACACAAACCTTGGTCAAACACAAAAGCATCTGAAGTATTGCGTGCATCCTTGTAGAAAACAGTCTCAGTGAGCTAAATTTACCTATTTCAAAAACTAAGTCAACAAAAATCCCTTCCAACTTACTGCTATCAACTTCACTAGAGGGCACAGACTTGTGTCAAAAGGAAGACTTTTACCCTTGTAGCTTTGGAAGCAGAGAGAGGTGCATTCAGGGAATCCCATAAAGTGAATAACTATCCCCAGTGTTGAGACTGGGGTGTGATATAACACCTTTCTCAAAACATACAGCTAACAGAGTGCTGTTGAGAGACTCAGATTTGTAATAAACACTGGTTAGAGGGAACACTGATTTTGCTTCTCTCACTGAAGAGCCACTCCATAAATTTGGAATGAATCATCTCTCTGCACTTTATGTACTTCTGGGATCCCACATTACTACCAAGAGGAAGAGTGAATGTGTACAGTGGCTCACTTGGAAAGAGTTAGAATACCAATTCAGCTGGCTTTGCTAAGGAAATCAGTATCTAGTCTACCAGCATGGCAGGTTGGGAAAAGCTTTAATGAAATAAGGTAGGAGCTTCTGATAAATATATTCCTTACTGTCTCGGTCTGATTAACACCTTTCAGTTTGCACTTACCTAGATAACCTTGTGAAGCTGTCTGGTGAACTCTTGGTGTAAGTATGCCTTGAGGCCACTTGAGCAATGAAGCAATCCCAAATTGTACTGCTGAAATCTTACCAACTTTTCCAGCATTCTGTATCTAATATGTTATGTGCTAGTTTGAGGTTTCAGATTCTTTGAACCAAATATCTTTTAGGGAGTCCCTCAAGACTCCTAGGTGTTATTTTTTTTTTTTTTAATTCTGAATTCTTACTTGCTATCAATGAAATGACGGAAAATTAGTATCATTACAATAAATGGACACTAGGTAGAGCTCTAGGGGCATTGCAAGGCCACACTCTCCTGTGCCAGAGAGAGATACCTCCAGGACGTTGGCTGCTTCTCCTTAACCTTGCACAGGCTGTCAGTGACGACATTGGCTTTAAAGCATTTACGTATGGAAACAGCCTGTGCTCAAAAAAACCCCAAACCCCACAGTTCATCCCAATAACTTCTTTCTCCAGTCCCAGGGACCCAAAAGACCATCAAAACAGGCTCAAGAGCAGCATTTCTACAGCAAGTAAAGGAAAGCATGTATCCTTTTGCTGCTGCAAAAACATTTCACTGGATTTGGACCATCAGAAGATGGCAACAGCTCACCCAGTAACTCAACAGGAGCTGCAGAGGCAGGCAGGAGCACTGTGAGGAAAATGCAGTGTTCAATGGTGCAGCACACAGAGCAGGCTGCAGGCACAGCAAGCTGGTTTTGGACACAACTCCAAGGACAGCAGGGACAGCTGTTGTTAAACACTATGCATTTACTCTTCTCTAAAAGGGGCTCTCACAAAAAATGTATTTTGTGCTAAGGTCACAATGTATTTAAGTCAACAACATACACATTCTTTAGAAATAATTAAAATGTCATTCATATCATGTGAATTAACATTCATCAGTGTTTGTGGCGATGCTTGCAAAGCATTCAGAGAACTCTCTGAAGGAAAAGAGGCTGCAGAACAATACCAGTAACTTTCATCCTTTTCATTATGAAAAGCCAAGCACCCACCACTAAAATAAAAAGTAGCTTGATGCAGACAGTGAAGATATAACCTTATTGAGAAGTTCAAGCCAAAGATGTTAAAACAGTTTAATCTTACTGGCTGCTGCCCACATTTCCATGCAGATTAAAAAAGGCAGCACAACAAGAAAAAGCAAGCCCACCAAAAGATGCTGTGCACAGCCTCTCCTTAACACACTGCAATACAAACTGACTCCAGTTAAGGAGGTTAAGCCCACAGGGGCAGACACAGAGCTGCACTTTCCTACTAATGGGCCCCAGGTGTCCTGACAGCTCCAGCACAGTCACATCTCTCAGGCTATTCATGGAAATCTGGGAATGAAAAAAAAAATTGCCCAAGAAGCAGGGGAAAAAGGTTTTCTCACTTCCTCAGAGCTCCAAATACTTGCTTTTAATCCTCCCTCTTGGGCTGGGTTATTTTTCCAACCACTGTCACCCCTGCACACCCTCTGTCAGGGACTTTGCAGAGGGATTTCCATACCGGCATCCCCAGCTGCTTCACTGCTGATGCCCATTTCTCAGCTGTTCCTCAGGTCCAGCCTGACCACCTCAGCTCAGAAACAGCAACCAGCTCCCCCACCTCAGCACCATTTTTCTGCTTTTACCAGTTTTACTTTCTTTTTCAGTCTTCACAGGTTTTTCCCCACTGACCTTTCTTACTCTCCTCTGATTCAACAGCACACATTTCAAGGCACAAAATCTGCCTAATGAACATGAGGAGAGTCAAGAGCCAAAATCAGTTCTGGAAAGAACATTGATTTGACAAAATCCCAGAGTACTCAGACCCTCAGGCTACATTTCCTAGTGAAATTTCCTACAGTCACTGTCAGAAAAGCTGCTCTGTGCTTTATGGAAAGCCTGTTCTGCTGTACAGAAAGATCCCAACAGTAAAACAGCTTTAAACTCTCAGGCTCCTACAGCAGGTATGGGCTGGTCACACATGACCACAAGCTGCTGGGTGAGCATCTTTAGTACAAGAAGTTCTGATAGTTTTTTCTGGGCCCATATTCTCCAAGCTGAAGGTAAATACATGTCTGGATACAATATGAGTTTCACAGAGGCTGGGGAATCACTGATGTGCCCAAGTCACACGGCCCTTACTAAAGCAACACCCTCCATGTGTGTTTGTTCTAGGTAAGGAAGCTCCACCTGGCCCACATCACCACCAGGACATGGATGTATGTCGAACTGCAGGACACACCCACAGCACACTGGTTCTGTTCCCTTTGCTCTATTCCAAAAAAAGAGAATTCTTTTCAAGTTAAACATCTCTGCTTTAAGGAACTCAGACTTCATTTTTCTTTTCACAGTGGCTCATACACTTGCTTCATTCTTTATCCTCAGGTATTTTCTGCTTTTTAAGTTACAAGAAACTAGCTTTTAAAACTTTTCAAAAGCCGCTTCTGATGCAGTAGGTAGTTTTCTTTTGTCTATAACACAAAAGTCTTTAAGTTTACTTCTGTCAGTGTATCACTACCGAGATGAAGGCTTGAATCTAACAAAGACTCCAATCTTTTCCACTCATATTCAGCAACTAGCAGATGTAAAATTAGCAGACGTCAAAAACAGCATCATTTCTGAGTGAGCCTTTCCACATTTACATTCACATGCAGCAATTAATTTAGAAACTTAAACTTAGTACAGCCTCATAGTTCTCCTGGCTGCAGGAACACTTAGTTGGTTCACCACACCACCATGCCTCTTCCAAATATCTACTGCTGCCTTCAATTCCCTCTCTGGTACAGCAGAATGCTTTTCAAAGAAATAATTTTTTATATCCAGAACACAGCTGCCAGCTTAACAAAAATGGCACCGAAGTGTCACCTCTATCATATCCTCTACAGTTTCCCCATGCATTTTAAAGATCATTTCTATCATAGAAGTCTCTGCTGTTCCTAGCCAAGGCCTTGAATGAACAGACTCTTCCCAGCAGGCTGGCCCAGAACCAAAGAAACAGTCTAAGCACACAAGGCAGAGGATGAAAGGAGAAAAACACAGAGGTGTGAGGTCAACAGCAAAATCAGGGACAAAACCATCTCTCAGGAGCCAGGCACAAGTGCCTTTATCAGCACAGCCCTCCTTTGCCTCGTGAATCAAAGGCCTCTCTGGACTGCACATGTTCTACTACTCAGGGAATTTACTTATTCATTTCTACATTCCATTCTGCCACAGTCTGTACATCACTAACCACCTTCTTACTCTTCACTTTGAAACAAGCACTAGTTTCAAGGTATAAAAATCTCTTCCTTGCCAATCCACCCCATTTCCTCCTATGAGGACAGTGACCTCTTGTTTGTCTCAGTACTGCTAGATTATCCTCCTTCAGCAACTCCTGTATCTACCTTTTTCTATTCAAGCAATTTTACTTTTATATTGCAGTTTATTAAATCCCATATCAAATACTGGAGTTATGCCCAAGTTAAGGAAAACTAACAATAAAATTTGTAAACACTATCTGAGGGCTAATGGAAGGTTTCAGATACCTTATGTATTTTTATGGTTTTGAGAACCAGCATTTGCAAACTCTCCTACCTGAGATCAGTCACAGGAAAAGGTGACTGAAACTCTTAGCCCCTTCCCAACAGACCCATCCATGTTTGGAAAGGAACACACACTGTGGCACATGCTGATACTACACTTCATCTTTCAGAAACATTAAGTTTGACCAAAAAATTTATTGTTTGGTGTAAATCCACCTCCTGCCTTTTGGGCTACAATAGAAGGCTTTGTTGTTCACCAAAGCCTTTTGGGGCAAACTGTGCATGCTGAGGGGTTATTTCTAGGACACCACTGAAAACTCATCCCTGAAACTACATGCAGGAAATCCCTGGCAAGTTCCCCCTCTTAGTGAGAGACTCCTCCAGAGACAAAGATCCCACAGTCTCTCCTGGAAGCAGAAGTGATGACAGAGCTTTTTGTGACTCTTCTGAAAACAGTCCCCTTTTCCCAGGGGGAAGTCCTATTACTTGAGGATCTGATATTCCTTCTGGTGTAGCACTAAGAAAGCCCACCAGAGATTACAAGGAGAGGCAAAGTTCATGTGTAGCAAAACTAGGAGGAACAGGGTACATGCACAAGAGCTTTGCCCAGAAATGCCAGGGGGTATGGCATTGGGAATGACCTTTAAAAATCACTGCCTGTAGTGTCAGAGTATACACTGTCAGGTAACATTTAACTTCAACAGCCCTATCTTCCTATAACTCATACATAAATCTGGAGTCCCTCATTTGAGGTTCTTGCACCAACACAAGGGTTTCCCCTGTTTCATTCTTGACCACCATGCATCACCACAACTCATCTCCTTTTCCCAATATGATAAAAAAGCTTCAGTTAGCAGAGGTAAGTAGCTCACCATGGCAAGAGGTGAGATGGGACCTCAAAAGTATGACAACATCAGGGAGATCTTTGCAGTATTGACTGCATCTGCTTAGAGCACAATGGCTCCACAGTGGCCAGACCTGCCCATTAGAGAGTTTTACCACCACAAAATTTAAAAGATTCTTTCCTTTACAGTTATTTTATAAAAGTTAAGGGAAAAAAATAAACTCAATCTGTTCTCAACTCATTAAGAGATTTGAAACAAGACCACTTAGCCCTTTAAAACTCATGACTCTATTTTGGAGAAGAGGATGAAGCTCAGCATCCAGGAAACAATTTAAGAAATTGTAAAAGAATTCTACTTTCATTTCCTGTTCTAAAAACCCAGGTGTCCAGTTGCATCAACTCTGGTTTGCTGTTTAATATATGGGGAAACATTGAAGAAAAAATAGTGAGAAGAATAAGCAAATAACTTCACTGAAATCACTCTCAAGTACATTAAATTTTTACATACATAGGTACATTTACAGAATCTACTTTATTAGCATCAGGCAACCAGATACTCCTGCCAGAAACCTGTAAAGCTAACACAATCTTATTGTAAAATATAGTTTTGCAGGACTTGATTAAATAGCTTTAATAGTTTGTACAGATTAATTCAAGTATATATCTTCTTCATATTCACAACACTTGTCTGTCATTATAAGCTTTTGACACCAATATCATCCACATTAATCACTTTGCAACTTTCTACTGTTCTTAACTAGAAATGCTATTATTTTTTTCTGGGACTGATAGAGCCAGTCTGGAAAGCCTTCATTTAAGAGTAACACCTGATCCAATTCCCACTACTGGAAATAATCACACAGAAAAAGCAAATTGTACTTGTTTTAGGGATAATCTGTACACAGAGTAACTAAACAGTTTTAAATGTTTTTTTAAAAAATACTTTCCAGTTCTTTAGCTGCAAAGCTCAGTTCAGCTGAAGCCACCAAGCAAAGTCACAAAACACACTCAGGTTTTCATGAGAACACCTTAAATTGAGCAACATCAGATTATATTAAAAACAGTGGGATCCCAAAGCAGACATCCCTTTGCACAGATTCACATTTGAATTGACTTTTCTAACCTTTTTCTTCAGCTTTGGTTAGTATTTGACAGTAATTCACAGCGACTGGACAGCAATGTTCACTGCCAGGTGGACAATAAAATTACACAAGTGTTCATTTCACCCCAATAAAACTGTCTTTCAAAGTGACAGCATAATTCTCCTCAGGAGGGATCAAGAGTACCCATCTCTGATGTCAGGCAGTAACAGAGTACATCACTCCAGCCTCTGTCCCCCCAGTGTAAACCTGACCCTTGGGCAGATTGATGGTGGCAGTGTTTCTCAGACCAGGACAGGACAATGACACTGGGTAACAGCCACCTCTCCTACATACACCCATTTGAATTGCAAGAGATTGTGCATACAACATACAGAAACATACACACATATTCTGTATGTCACAAATACCTGTCCGTAATGGACAGCAGGCCTCACGTTTCATTTCAGGTTATTTTACAATTGGTTTATTCCAGCTACTGTTGCAGCAGCCCTCTTATTGGAGGGTTGAAAGGAGCCAAGAGACAGACTTCTTGTTTATCATAGCAAGAAAGGGGCCCTGCTTTATTCCTCTTTACAGCTCAGCCTGCCTGACTCCAACCATTCATTGACTCTGGCTGCAGCAAGCACCCACTGGAGGTTTCCCTTACAGCCTCTGACTGCTGGGTATTTCCTGCTGAACTCTGCAGGGATCAGTGTGCAGCCTCTGACTGCAGCTTTTACCCAGCCAGACTGTGACTGCAGGGATCAGTGTGCAGCCTCTGACTGCAGCTTTTACCCAGCCAGACTGTGACTGCAGGTTCCAACAACAGGCTCTGACTGCACACCCAGACTGACCTCACAGCAGGGCTTCTCTCTCCTCAGGGTGCTGCTCCTCTCATTCCCTCTTCCTCAAGGTTCCTCCTCCCTCATGATTCTCTCTCACCAGCTGACCCACTCCCTTTTATCACACTTATCTTTATTGGATACAGCTGTGACTCATCAGGGGTGAGGCTGTATTGGGTAATTAACACAGCTGTTACTTATCAGGAGCCAGGTCACCTGTATTCCCTTCTCCTACAAGCTAACTTACACAATTTATTATTTGTAGTAGTTTGTTTCTCAGCTCTTTTCCACTACAAAAAAGAGCATTTCTGCATGACCAGTATGTCTGTCCATAAGCTCCTGTAAACAGAGCAAGTGTTTAATAGGAGAAGTTCATGACAAGCTCCTAAGAACTGCACTCAGCTACATCACAAATCATCTTGCCTGTTCCCCAGGAGACAGATTGACCTTGTATTGGGGTTCAGCCTAAAGAATGAAGCTAAAAGCTTTTCTTCTAGATGATAGGCTTTGTTGGTCTTAAAAACAACAGCAGCTACAAACAACCCATAGAGCTGTCCTTGTCAAGGGATGCAAACCCTGGCCTGTAATTTAGACTGTGCAGAGTCACAGAGTCACCCTTTTGTAACAGCCAGAGTAAAGCATGGCAGAGCTGCTGTACAACTGCAGTGCAAACAGGCACCAACAAGATTTTGAAGTCTCAAAGGACAATTTTGTCGGTCCCCCAACAGTGACATAGCTCTCTCTGATGGGAATCTGCAGATCTGGAACCTCATACCACAGTCATGACCTGTTAAGAAAGAGAGGAGTGAAAAAAAGGAAAAGGAAAGGAAAAAATGAAAGTTCAAGCTCCCAAATTCCTCATTCACTTGGTAGGCACACATGGGAACAGTCTGGGGATCCATCCCATGCTCATGCAACCCAGCCAAAAGGAGGGTGACATTATACCACTCCTTTGCCCCCAGCACACACACTGTACTGTCTTTTCACTATGCCAAATACACAGGACAGGAATATTTTAAAGAGCCTTCCTTTGCCAAGCTTCTCTAGCCTGCTCAGGAACTCACCAGGAAATAATGTTTCTTGTAGTTCTTCTGCCTGTCACATTCATTTTCTAAACACATCTGTCTTCTTAATCCTTGCTTTACTTCTCTTGGAGTAGATGGCAAAGCAGAGGGAAGTGCCACACTTGCAAAGTCCAATCTTCTGCAAAACAACACCACTGAGCACATTTTTGTAATATTACTTGACAGAGACTGAAGTACTAAGGCTTGAACAAAAGGCCCTAAGTCAAAAGTGACCTAAAGATGATCCTTCCAACTAAATGTTATAAATATATATATATACACTCACTCATTAACAAAGTATTGTTATATATGCTCATTTATTGGCAAAACGTGTATTCACCTTTGCATATCTACAGACCAAGTAAGGCCAAATCTGGCCTAACTAGGGGGGCAGAGGATCAAAGACAAAGACCTGGTTGCTCCTCAAGCCCTGGCTAGGCTTTGAGAGAAAGCCAACAGGGGAATGAAACAAGAATTTATATCAGCTTGTTTGTTTGACAGTAGAAGAGCTGGGCTACTATCACAGCAAAACTGGGGGAACGTAGTGGCCTGCAAAGTTGGACACACTGCAGGATGTGTTACCATGGTTCTCCAATCCTTTGCTTTCCCCAGCTGATGTCTCTGTGACTTGGATGATGTCTCTTTATTGGGATAACTGGTGATGCACCTTTCTTAATCACTATAGGCATTCTTTCGTAGGAATGATTAGGTGCATTGGTTAGCTTATCTTTTTCATGATTCTTTGCAGCTTCACATTACAGTAAATTACACTGTTCCTTAAGTTGGTGTCTGTGTCTCTGACCCCACCCACTGACAAATCAGAGCCATACTCATGAACCAAGAAAGTAAATTTTATAGAAAGTTTGTTGGTTTGGGGTTTTTTTCATTAATTAATTAAAAGGACTCAGAACAACTGAAACACCTGATTTTTCTCTCCAGAAACTGTCTCATATCCTAATGATAAAGTACTGAAAAAACATTTTATGGATTAAAGTTGCTGAAAGAGTAAGTTAATCTGTTAAGGGGCTTCTGCATCATATTATGAATTATTTCCTTACATTATGTCCTCAAAGAAAT
The DNA here is from genome assembly GCA_910950805.1 of Acrocephalus scirpaceus scirpaceus. Lineage (NCBI taxonomy): Eukaryota > Metazoa > Chordata > Aves > Passeriformes > Sylviidae > Acrocephalus > Acrocephalus scirpaceus. The sequence continues at coordinate 32,302,159 of OU383781.1, forward strand.
TTCCTGAGTGTGCCTAAAGCTGCTTGGTGAAGAAGAAACACTCATCCCCAGATTAATTACTCTTTCACCTGTGGCTGTAGTGGAGAACACTGCACTGTCCTACAATACCACAGATATCCAAGTGGTTTTCCATAGTTCATACTCTGTACAAGCCATACCAAATGCCAACCAAGAGTAAACACAAAGACATGCCCAGCTGGAAGACCAAAACAAGCTGAGTACAAAGAAATACTGTTTCAAAAGGAAATCTCAGGAACGGAGATAAATGGATCAAAAGTTGTATGTTACTTACATGTTGTTCAGTAGAAGGAAACTTCCTCTTTGGGCTAGCAGCAGGCTTGGAGCCACAGCTGTATCCAACCACAATAACCGAGCTCTCAAAGGAAGGCAAAGAGATGTCACAAAGGCAAATATTACAGTTCATCTTCCATCTTCAAATCAATAGCATAAGAAGTGTAGATAAGGAGTGCACACCTACACTGCACAGGTAAGGAACTTAGTATGACACTTCTTTAAAGTGCAGCATTCTCTTCTAAAGAACTGTTAATTTCCTCTTTTTTATGTTTCCATTAAGAATTTATTAATCCTAATAAAAAATAAGTTCTTCATGAAAGACATCTTCCCCTGGAGTTGTGTCGCAGGGTGTTGTTTTTATCTGATCTCCAGTAAGAAGGAGCAATTTGTTTTTCCCAACAGAAATCCCTTCCCTGGTGCTTATTCTCACATGAACTTGATTGTTTCTTTACATAAAGATGGAAAGCAAGACAGGTGTAGGGACAAAGGGACATGCTGCCTGATGTCCCAGGCTTGATACCCCTCCACAAACCAGACAAGCATCTGCTGCTCCCCATGCACAGTCTCTGCTAAGGCTTTTGCACACCATCCCCTGCTCCATGGGTCAGCAATACCTGGATTTCTTGTCCCTGATCTATCTTTATCTAACATCAACTTTTATTCCCTTTTCCAGCACACAAACTTTTACAGTTTCCGGTAGGAACAAACTCTCCAGTTTCACTGAACTTTGTGTAAAAGACATTCTTTGCCCCAAACCTGCCAGCTATTTCATGTTACATTCCCAGCTTTTGCATTAGGAGAAATCAAGAATGCCCTTCCATCTCATTAAACCAAATGCATGCACAGATTATTGTAAAGATTACTGCTCTTGGTATATAGGGAAATCTAGATCGTTTCAAAGTTTCATTCTGTGATTAAGATTCCTCTGGTGTATTTGATGAGCTTAAGCTAACTCCCTCTATACAGCTTCCTTTTTTTCCTAAGTTTACATCTCTCCTCCCCACACTGTGGAAGTGCTGCAAGCCAAGAGGTGTGGCTGGGATCAGAACCCCATACACTGCCCAGCATCCAACCACCCAAGGACAGCAACTGCCTGGAGAGGCTACAAGGACTTTGAGGGAGCAAAACAAGACTAAACATTCAACACACTTACATGTTAAACTCCATTCTGAAGTCAAATAGCATGAACTATTTGATACAGGTTTAATTTCTACAACAGCATATCCCTGAGAAACAACCACAATCTCCAGAAGCTCTTCCAATAACAGAAATTTGGGGTCAGAAATTTTATGTTGATAAGTTGAATATTTCTGAGGAAGAAGAAGCAAGAACCATAGAATCCCAGAATGGTTTGGGTTGGGAGGGACCTTAAATACCATCCTGTTCCCACTCCCCTGCCGTGGGCAGGAACACCTTCTAGACCAGGTTGCTCCAAGCCTTGACCAATCTGGCCTTGAACACTTGCAGGGATTGGGAAGCGGCTGTATTATCCAGCTACTGTCACAACATTAGCCATAGTATTTTTTTACTAAGAATTATGAACCAGGAAACAGTCTAGGATCACCATGAAAATGTACTTTCTGCTCTACCGAATTTTAAGCAGAAAAATCTGAGTCTTTCAAGCAATTATGCCACCACCTTTTTATGTTAGCTTTCCTGAAGTGTAACAAAGAACGCTTCATTAAAGCACCTTGCTAGCAGTGGTCTAGTGTAAGTTTAACAAAGGCAAGAAGCTAAACCTGAGCTTTTAGACCTAGGGTACCTTTTTATAAGTAAAAACTTCTTTGTTAATGTTTGAATCACTTTTGAAACTTTCACACCTGCATTTTAATGAACAATTGTGACAAGAGTGTTAGTTGCCAAGTTACAAGTCCAGATTCAACTTTTATACAGTAGGAACTAAATAGCCTATGCGTGATCTAGGGAAATGTCAGAAAACGTGTTATTTTTGAAAGTTGGTGACCTAAGATAGTTATTCACCAAGGACACCAAAGTAAGAGAAAATATAGTTTTGAAGGACAGTATATTTGTATGTATTTATTCTTGAAAATACGGAATAAGGAAAGGGCATCGTGCCAAAAGCCAGCAGCAAATAAAACCTGTAAGGGCTGGCACAGACACTGGCAAAGCATTACTGACATCTAGTGCTACACCACAGCTTGTCAGCACTGAGCATACACTGCAGAAGCACCTATTTCTTTCTAATCCAGAAAGAGAACTCGAAGTTATATTTGAGACGACAAGACAGGACTTCTCCCATTTTGGCAAAGACCAGAATCATCATTTCATAGTCATGCCTTACAAAGGCATTGCAGTACCCACCAGCTTTTGGAAATCTTTGTTTCTACAAGATGTTGTCTCACTTGACATTGTTTCAGCATAAAAGCAGGCAGCAGCTTGTTCATAGTCCTGAATCCTAATTTGGCCTGTGCTTGACCTTCCCCTGCCTACAGGAACACAACAGCCAGGAAGGAGGTGACAAAGTGCGGGCAAACCCTGCCAGATCAATGCCAGGATCTGAGCCCTCAATTTACCTAATTGAACCGCATCACTCCCGCTGGCACCGGGACAGGATTTCACTCCAGGACTTCAAAGCAGATCCGAGCTTCGATGAAGGCACAGTCCAGCAGCACACCGATGTGATAAGCTCCAGCTCTACCTTTTTGCACTTTCAAAACAGCAAAACAAGAAACACAAGGGAGTTTTGTCCCCCAAAACCCCGTATGTGTCACTCACAGGCAGCCATTCCTGTCACTGCACAGCCCAGCCTGCAGCTCCCCTCAGCCGGGGGGAAAACAAACGCCCCATGAGCCAGGCTCCGAGAGGTAAAACAAACTCCGTGAGCCAGGCTCCAAGGCTGTGGTGAAGGCAGAGACCTGGGCACTGGCGAACTTCAAATTCACCTGACGGCCCGCAGGTATGTGTCCTGCGGAACGGAGCGGCTGCCGAGTCTGGGTGGGCTGAGCACCGCCCTGATGGCAGCCCCAGCCATTTCCACACGCACACAGCCCTCACAGGAGCGACAGGGCTTCAAGTCTGGCCTGGCATGAGCTTCGGATAACCCATTATAACCCACTATAATAACCAATAACCCATCCGGGAGCCGCTGGCTCGTCCCTCCGTGGAGCCCCAGCTGAGGGCTAGGAGCAGGCCCCGCTGCTGCCCCTCGGTGCGGCACCAACCAACCCGACCTGCATTTGGTTTAGCGGTGCTAGAAATAAACAGAGGGGTCCTCGAGGTTTTGGAGGATGCAGCCTCCCTTTTACCCTAAAGTCCGGCTGCTTGTTGCCCTCTTCCTTTCCCCATCGGCTGAGGTACTAGGAAGGTACATCCTTGCCGAACTGCCTCCCATATATTCCCTCTTGAACCTGTCATTTCTCCCAGAGTTCAGAAACTCAGCCTTGTGCCGACCCATTTGTCCGTTCCAGGATTTAAGGACCCATTTGTCTGCTTCAGGATTTAAACTGGGTTCTGTAACAAACCTGCAGCTTGAAGTTGGTAGAGACATTGAGATCCATTTCAAAGACGGTAACCTCACCCATGGAATTGTTTGTTAGAACAATAGAACACATCTTTCCTATCATCAGCACAGAGAGCCAGCAGCCCCCAAGGCTGGGAACAACCCTCATGCAAAAGGAGAACTCCACAACCTCCAGGTCAGCCTCTGACAAGACTTTTTTTCAGTGTTTTTTAACCCACCTTTAAGATTGGTAACTCCTCAGTAGTAATTTCCTCATCATCAACAACAACAACCAACCACCAAACAAAAAACCAAACAACCTTCCCCAAAAAACCAAAACCAAAAACCCAATGAACAAACAAACAAACCAACAAAACCAAACCAAAACAAAAGCTCCAAAAAACTCCCCACCAAAGCCTCCCAATAGTTAGTTAATAAGCATTGCAAAGCTTTGCACAGGTAGCCAAGTGCTAACTTAACTTGGGTCAGTTTTGGTTTTTAACATCCAGGTTTTAAAGTTAACCATCCTCTCCCCTAATCACCATCTCTAAAACAGCAAAAGGGCTCAAAACCCATGACAATCCATTACCAAAAAGAAAAAAAAATCCACACCCACTGTCTATATTTTGTAGTTTTATCAATCCCCTTGTTTCTCTATTCCAGAGGAAACTGATACCCAGCACAGAAAACAGAAGTGGTCTCATACACTGATGAAAACCACTAAAGCTTGACCACCAAAAGCACAGGTGAATACTGTGTTCAGAGACCTCAGTAACTACATTTGCAGCTTATAGGTACAGGGCTAAGTAAAACGATTTCATTTTTAATCACTCAAAAATATATTTACACACAAATGCCGAACATGCCTGCTCTTTAAAGTTTCATTTTGGCTGAGAGGGAAAAAAAATAATGAAAAGAAGGAGCTGTGCTGTAACAGTGAGCTTACAGCTCCCTCCAGAGTTTCTGCTGCTGGAGCCAGCTTGGAAAAGCTGCTGCAAGTGCTGGCAGAGCTGAATAACTCCCTCAAATTTTCACCAGGAAGCAAAAATTTTCCCAGCAATTCCCAGCCACTGTGACAATAAGACTCCCACTGCCCCAGACTTTCACTTCTGGGACAAAGCTCCTACTGATATATGTCAGTCACACATTGCACTAAACATGCACCCTTGGGAAAGTGCTCCTGCTTAGTAGTAGTAATTAATAATTAGTCCAAAGAGTATTTACCACAAATCCACTGATAGAAGAGCTCTATTACTTTGCCTCATCTGGTGAGATAATCCCATTCATGTATAGATTGGTTTCTCTAACAGACATTTATAAAGCCAACAGATAAGCAGTAGTAAACCTGTCTTGGTCAGGTTTCATGCATTATCTCTAGTATTTATTGAGGCAGAGCAGCTCTCCTTATTGTTGGCAGTATCTCACCTGCTGCCTCCAAAGAAAATAGTTGTAGATCTCCCATCAGGGGAGAGAAATTCAGGGAGGTTTTCAGTAGTTGTTGTCCATAATACTGTTGTCTATTCAGGGAGGTTTCTAGCAGCCCACTCAGCAAACCCCCTTTGTCCTCACTTGTTTGTACACAACACACAGAGTATGTCTAGCACTGTGGGAACTCCACCAAATACTCTTAATATTGACAAGCTAAAATTTTAGCCTTATTTAACCAAATCCTCACTTTAACCAAAATGCTGTACAAAGGACTGACAAGTGTTGTCCTTTCTTCCCCACGTAATTTGAACACTGACTTTAGGATGTCTCACCTGGCAGCTGAAGACATCCCACAGCTGAAACACAAATACACAGCATTTTCCAAAGGCTTCTGAAGGATGCAGAGCCCAGCTCATGCATCTGAGTGGGAAAAAAAAAAAAGGTAAATCATCGCTAGCATGTTATAATAATTATGTCTGATAATTTTTTAATTAAAATAATTGCAGAACAAAAACTAAAAGCTCCATGAGGAGTAGCCATCTCTGCCACGAATTTGGTGGGTCTTCATCCAGAACCACTCCAGGGTTTCTTGTCCTTTGTTAGGGAGGTATGAACACCCTCACTAAGAATGGGGCCAGGGCTGCAGCAGTGCCAGAAAGTGCAAGAGAACCTGGGAGGCTTCAAGGCCTCCCCACTGTGTTGGCAGGCAGGAAAAATGCAGAAGATACTGTCTACCCAAAACCCCCAATTACTCTCTGTGTGTAAGAAATGTGATATATCTATATATCATATCAATACTTATATTATTTATATTTGTTTATATAAATTTGTGCATGATATATTTCTCATGTTTAGGGTTGCCCAAGCCTGAATAGCTGTTAACATGTTTGGAAAGAATGTGCCAGTGGTAGAATTCAGCAGTGTCTGTTGGTGGTGAATTTAGCTCCTGCTGAAAGACAGGGAAAGGGAAAAAAACCCTGAAGCAAGAAAAGAATCTCAGGAGGGTCACTGGAAATGCTGGAACCAGACAAGCTGAGAGGCACTCGGCTGAAATAGGACCAGAATTTCTGTTACTACACTGTTATGCTGGTGTGCTATATTGCTATGTAGAAATTCTCATTTTTGTTAAACTTCTTTTATTTCAATGCACTTTTCTTGAAGGGACAATGCCCAGTTTCCTGCAAATGAATTCCTCCTCTTCAGCCTGATTGTCTCTCCCTGCCCTTTCTTTAATTGATTGTCCATTCTGCCTTGGGTTCTATGCAGATATTTTCACTTAAGCAAAGCTAACATAATTAAGGACTAAAAGTGGAACCTTCCTTTCCTGGTGGCAAAAAAGTTTTCATTATGGATACCTCCTGGTTCACTTCTTGGGCTTCCCTGGCTGTTCTGCTGATTGCTCCAACACATTGCACAGCTGCTTTTGCACTGTTTTACCAGGTGAGGTGGAAACTTTGAAAGTGAAAAAATACTCAATCAAGAAGTGCAAATCAAGGGCATACACAGGACTTCTGTGTCTTTGCTATTTTCCTAGAAGCACACTGGCCTTTGGAAATCAAACAATTCATGACCTTACTTCTCCAGGCAGAGATTTAATAGTGTTAATACACTGGTGCTTCTGGTCATGCCCCAAGCAAGTGGATGTGAGAGCTGAGCTGTGACAAAGCCTGGCTGGTTATCAGCCTCCACTAAGGCATCACCATTCCAGGGGAGAGACCTGGAGCTTCCCTGCTCTAAATGTCAGGGTACCAATGTTAAAAATGGACCCAAAAAGCTTCCAGGCAGGGTAAAAAGAAGCTATGGGTTCTGGCTGATTAAATGCCAATGTGTGGTTCCAGTTAGTGGGCCGAATTCTGTAGGAGTCCAGACTGAGGGGGAGTGCAGGGGAAGTGCTGCACTGGAGACTTGCCTTCTTCTCTCACTGCACAATTAATCTGAAAAGGCCACTGAACAAAGAGCTGTCTCCCTGAAAGGAGTGCATTTTACATTCCCTGAGAGTACCTCTCCTTCACGAGCAAGCAAATGCTAAGCTTGGGTCAAACTTAGAAACTGTCATTAGCATTAACATTATGTATGTCAGCTCCAAGATTTCAGAGATAGCTCGAGCTGAGCTGCTTGAAAACCTTCAGGTTATTTCAGAAGAGTCTCAGACTGTGCGAGCTGTTGGGTTTTAATTAGACTGAAAAATCCAGTTACATGAGTTTTGATTAGCTTTATGGAAAACTGTAATTTAATCAAAGGTTATGTATGGGTCATCGGTTTGGTTTCATTTGTTAAACACTGCAATGGAAAGAAAAGCATGTCTGAACTGCCCAGCTTTCCAATGATAATTGCAAGCACCTTGTCTTAGGTTACAATGTAAGATGGAACCAAAAGCATGTCTTCTTTTACCATCTTCATAAGGTGTTAAAAACAAGCGGGGCAGTGTTCCTTATCTCTTCCATGACACATCCCTGATAGCTCCCTTGGGGCAGTATCTTCTGTTAACGGCCTATCAAGTCTCACTGCATGACTGATAAAATTACAACATCCCACTGTGAAATGCTGCGCCCAGGGGAGGAACCAAGCACTCCTACCTGGATATAAGCTGAGGTTTGGAACACTTCAGGCAGCCTTACATACTTGATTCCCAGAGGACAAGAGCTCAATAACCATCCTGGACCTTCAGAGGAAGACCAGACCCTTCTACAGGATCACCACGTCAAGAGAACCACATCAATCCCCTCAACAGGACTGCAGCCACCATTTAATGGGACTGCTACCACCACCCTGACCAAGAGGCTGTCAGGTTGTATCCTGACTCTGTCAGTTTAAGCCAGTGTTTACTGCCTATTTTAATTTTCCTATTAAATTGTAATTCTGACTTGGAATCTCCCACTGGTTTGTTTTCAAACTGGTACACTTATAAAAATACAGCTCTACATCCAGACAAATGGTAACTATTGCTTTGATGCCTGGATTGATCTTTTTCCACTTCACTTCTGCCATTTTCCTCATACAGATCACGAAACAGTACAACTGATAAAAGCAATGCTGATATGTCTCTTAGTTAATTTTTAATCTGTGGTTTTAATACTAAAGTTTAGTAAAAGTCAGGTTTAAAAGAAATAAAAACAGCCAGCCTGGGGTCATGCTATTTAAAGAAACATTATTTTTCTTTATAAAGAAGGTTGTACAATACAGTATTAATAATAATTACTTACCCATGGCAACATCTGTAGTCTAATGGCTTAGTCTGGACTTTTGTTACACACTAAGGAGAGCAGTGTGCTGCTGAAGAGGGCTTTGATAACCAAAGCTGCCTGCCATCCAGCGATCGCATGGCATTTCACAGGTGAAAAATGCTGCTTTGGGGTTTTTTTCCCAGATGGGTTTAAAAAGAAAAAAAAAAAAAAAGAAGAAAGAAAATAAAAAACAAACAAGCAAAACCGAAAAATGAAACAGTAAAGAATTTGGAATTGAACTTGGAAAGAGGATAATGAGTGCCTAAGCTCAATGTTTCACAGCACAGGAAGAAAAGGATGGAGGGAAATGCTCTGCCAGCCTGAGCTGGAGATGAAATGTGTCCTGGTAAACCCAAGCAGTGTCCCAGGACCATCCACAGGTGAGACCACAGTGAAAATATAAACAGGGCAAGACCTATCACAAGGTGGTAGGATCCTGCATGAAGGCCCAGCCAGCTCTGACTTCCTCAAGTATTTTGAAGCCACACTTCATTCAAGTATTCAAGCTGGAATTTAACTATATTCAATGGAGGATCATTGCTTTCACAGATTTAAATCATAACAGTTTTCTGCTTGAATAGAGACCCATAACAAATTCCCAAGACTGACACAGAACATGATGTTTTTTGGAAATTAATCCCTCCTACCTACAAACTTACATGAACAGGTATTGGGAAAGCCCAAGGGCATATCTTAGATGAGACACCAGTATCTGAGTATCAAGAGTATTTGAAAACAAAAGGTTTATGTTGCCCAAGCCCAAGTTCCCAGCATTTTCTTTGTAGTTTTGTTTCTTTCGAGACGTATTTTTGCCAATTTAGTACTTGGGCGCGGTAACTATTTGACAGCTTCCCATCTGCTGGCCCAATTTATATCCACTGAAACTGCTAAAAAATCAAGTTTTTATTGCCAGCCACATTGCAGTTTATATAGCTGTGGAAAAATGGGGACTGAACTCAGTTCCTCCTTATGCTTCATCAACCAAAAAGTGTGTGCTGACACCCATCCTCTACTGCCATCCAGGGCAACAGGTGATTGACTGCTCTTCAGATACACTGCACAACACACAGGTGGATTTCTTTGCTCTGTTCAAGGTCAAAGGAAGCACAGCGATGGCCAGAGGAAAATGTGTATATGGCAGGTATTTTACAGTTCTTATACTAGATGATACTTATCCTCAAATCTTGCGTTGCCCTAAACCACAAACTACAGTTGCATTTACAGGAAGTCTACATTTGGGGATGGCAAGAAGGATGAAAATTGTAAGCAAAAACAGCAGAGCAGCAACAAGAGAAAAGGGAAATGTCTGATATCAAAGGTGAGACTTTTTAAAATGACTCTCTAGACACTCCATTGTTAAGGAAATTTCCCAGTCTGAGCATCCAGGACCACTCTTGACAGTCACTCTTGTGCACCACCTGAGCTGGACCAAGGCCCCTTCGCAGCTGCACTGCACAGAGACACGCTCACACACACACATTCACCCTTATGGGCTCCTACCCAGGTTTCCCATGGCAGAACCTCAGACATGCACATTCTTAAAATAATTTCATCTTGGTGCAATGACCAAGTAACTAAGTAACAACTCCAGCTGGTTCCTTCGAGGAGGGACCCCAAAAAAGGAACCCCTTGGCTTTTATCCCCTCACAGTCTGGGCACAGAAGTCTGGGGGTCTTCCACTCCTGCTGTGTCCCCAGGGCCCTCATTATACAGAGGGTGGGCAGGTCACAGTCCCTAGCCCTGGGCTCCCCGAGTTTAACCTGCAGCTCCACTGCAACTGCCCTGGACCTACCTGCACTGAACAGATTCTTTAACACCCATTCCCCTCCCACAGCCCCAGTCTTTCCTCTACACAGAGGAGACACTTCTCTCCCTAAATATGAGCCAAATTGAGGAAGCCAGGAGAGCAGAAAATGAGTAATTTATGTGTGAGATAGGTGGGACTGTAACATTTGGCATCTGCCAGGCATCAGTCACGCTGTGCAGAGGCAGTGGAACACAAACCCAAGAACTAGGCTAGCAGAGACTCACCAGTAGGTCTTTGTGTAATAGTAGAGAGGTTGTCACACAGGGCCATATCCAGACAGCCTGAACTCCATGTCCATCCTGGGTGGGATGTCCTTGTGTGGGGGCTCTGTGCAGCTCCCCAGCTCCTCTGCACATCTCCCCACATGGCATTTTCCTAGTCTGAGGCAGTTCTCAGCCATATCAGCTCCCTGAGGTATTCACTGTGCAACTGTTCAGACACGCACGTGTGTGAAAGGACAGAGAGAGCAGAGACAGTAACTCCCAGCCAGACAATACCTGACAAGTGGTGTGAGCAGGCATCAAGGGAGTGTGATTCCTTCTTCCCTTACAACCAACAGGAAATAGTTTCTTTCTTGACAAGATTCTTCAGAGCTTAACCACTATTAATTTTTTAAAATTCAAAACACAAAACCCCCTAGATCCTCACAATACTGTGGGTTTTGCCAGTTACAGCCTCATCCCATCACTTCTTCCAATTCTGGAGCACGGGAAGGAAGGCTGCACAGAGTCATGGGACAGTACTTAGGACTACTGAACACATTTAGAAAGCTTTTGGTAGACAAGCAAGACAACGCATTAAAAAAAAGAAAAAAGAAAAAAAATCCCAACATAATCCTCTCTCTAAACCAAACCAACTTAAAAGGAAAGCACCAAGGCTGTTCCTGCATGCTTTCGGAATTTGGGACCTGATACTGAATGCAAAAGGACTTGTAATCAAAAAATTACACAGCCTCTTGTGGTCAAGGGTTTTCCAGGATGAGTTTAAAGGATTGTGGAAATTCTTTTTTTTATTTTATAGAGATGATTCTTGTATACTCAGCAAGTATTCCCAATGAATGATGGCAATGGATGCTTCGACAAAAACATGGTGGTAAAGCAAACCTGGTAAATCCAAGGGAAACCCATCACAGAGTGCACAGAAAAAAGGAGAAATAAAGATGGAAAGAAAGAAGGAATCACCAGTGCAGGAAACAGTAATGTAAACTTTTTCTCAACAATCATCTTGTATTTAAAAGAAACCAATTATACTTGCAAGTCACTTACAGAAAATTTTAATAATTTGCCAAATATACAGCTATTAGAATGACCCTAAATATCACTAATAATCAAGTTACAAAAGTTGGTAAATAGCACAGTACAATGTTCTATAAAATAAACACGGGTAATATTAACAATACCCCCTGTGGTCCAGGAATGTCAGAAAATAGCAAATGAAATTACAAACACATACACATCTGAGGATATTGAGGGGCAGCTTTAGACACTTGAATCAAAGAAGCTGAGACTAGACTAGACACATTCATTCATCAGCCATAATGAATGCAGAGCTTTTTAAATCTCAAAAACTATTAACAACACTGCATTAGGTGCAATTTCACATGGTTTCATCTACATTCCAGTACAGTTCCCAGAGGATTAAAGTGCTTTTGTGCACTGTAGTTTCATTTAGTCAGGTGCAACACACATTGTATTTGGAAGTTACTTTCTTTTTTAAAAGTGACCTATGAAATAACTACTTCAACCAATGTACGTAATTCAAACTAAGGTGTTTTGAAGGACCTTTGTTCTGACTTTGCTACTGAATGTCACAACAAATTAAACTCCAAATCCACAAGGCCCATCTCCACTAAATAAGACCAAAGTAAAAGATATTTACTGAAACATGTTTTTTGTGGTACAACCCTTAGTTTGCTTATTTTCCCCTTTCAAACATATTTGCCTTTTGGATGACAATTTCCTTCTGCAGCTTTTGTTTACAGATTGCTGTGAACATGAAAAACAGATGAGTCACCCGTGGCAATGGTGACTTCCCAGATAACATCCTGTTCTAACCCAATGAATAAGCACAGCACATTCCCTCTGTGGGACACCTGACCACCTGCAGCCTTTGGATCTTACCCATAGCCATGCTCTGTGCACAGCACGGACCCAGCGTCCTGCTCAGGTCTCCTTAGGAACTCTCACTGCTCCCTGCTGTGCTACCTCCTTACACCCAAACCTCCACCCAAACTGCAGTGAGGGAAGGAAAATGCCACACAGCTCAGCCGTCACTTACCTTGCCCCCAGACTGTCCTCTTCAGCTCATGAGTAGAGAACTCCCACAAAGCCTACGATCCAGTCTCCCATCAAATCATGCAGCCACTCCTGCTCTTTCAGGGAGAGTGTATTCCCACAATATTTGAGGCATTTCACGGTGTTTTTCAACAGTGGCACTTCAAGAGGAGTTATGGGGCATAAGCTTCTTAGGAAATACAAATTTCCATCATGATGCCACATGTGGCAAGGGCACTCGGGAGGAAACTGCACGTAGGGGAAAAAAACCCCAAAGAAATTACGAGGATGAACAACTAATCCTAACTTTAAACATCAAGTGTATATGTGAGTCTGCACTCTTTCCAGTGTCTTCCCACATTTGACTGTGCTTCCCATCATGAGGTGAGCCAGTCACTCCAATGGTTTTAGGTTCATAATGTAAACACCCCTGCACACCTGACATGGCCAGCACATGTCCTTCACCACTGCTGCTGTTACACCTGAGAAGGCCTAATTTAAACTCTGCACAATCCAGACTTGGATCAGGAGCTCTCTGCAGGTGAGGAAGTTTTACTGGGGTTTTCGATTTATAGCATGTTAACATTATTTACAATATTACATGCATTGAAATATTTTCAGAACATATGCACTCTTGTTGATCAAATTAATGGAAATTTGTGATTTTCTAATCTACTCAGTACTTCTAAAAGTTCTCCATGAAACTGTGAGATTATGGAAAAGAAAGCTCTGGTTATGCATTACAGTAGAAAAAAACAAAATAGTACAAATTTCATCAGAATCACAACTACAAGTAAAGTCTCCAGTTCTGTTCATAAAGCAAATTGAATTAAGTATTTCATAGTGGTAATATAATATTATATAGTAACTTCCAATGCAATTTATGCAACAATTTATGCAACAATATTAAAAATACATTTGTAAAGGCTCTTCATAAAACTTTATACAACTCAAGTTCTCCTTAGGTAAGCCTAAGCCCAGTTCTCACATACCTAGGCAGAAAGGTTTCAGAAGCCTCTATCCTTGGAGTCCATGAGCAACAATGCTGCGTGAGCTCTTCCTGTTTGAGAGGAAACCCAACTCTGCTAAACCCAACTCTTATTGCTTAAAACCATCAGTTGTAGCACCCAGCTACACCACACTAGTCTGGGGCAGCAGCCCACTGTTTTAGGGGACATAAACACCTGCAAGCCTTGTAACCATTGCTGTAAAGATTTCCATGTAATAGTTGCCTGTCTTGTGTACTCTGTCCAGAGAACAAGAGGGGCATTGCTGACAGGGAGATCAATCATTGAGAGTTACATCAGTTCAGTGACCCACTGTCTCCCTCTCCATCTTCTAAATAATGATTTCTGTGAATACATTTCCAATTGTAAATGAAAACAATTGGTTCAGACACAAGACACTAGACACACTGTGTCTAAAATCTGCAAGGACAGTGTGAATATAAGGCCTCTGCAGGCTCAAACTCACAGCTGGTACTTATGCCCAAACATCTCCACGCAAGCTTTATTTACACAATTTCCAATGAAAAATACTGTTATTTCTCAAGCTACATTTTAAATTATCAGAAATACATTCATAATAACTACTGGTACAAAAAACATGATAAATTTTTTTTTATTCAAAATATTCTGACAGGTTGACAATATTCCAGGCATGTTACAAATACTGCCATAGCCAACTAAACAATCAATACTTAAAGAGCATTCAAACACCGAGGACATGTATCTTAAAGCAGAGACAGGAGAGTGCATGGTACTAAGTGCATACTAATCATTTTCCAATAACTGACTTGAGGAAAATGCCTCATTTTTCTGGTACAAAATGGATTAAAATCCAGAAGAGATGAATTACAGAGGACAAAAATGATGATGTTGAAACGTTTTTGTCCTTATTTTCCTATAAAACCTTGTAACTTTATGATACAAGGCCACTACCAGTCTGGACTACTCTAGTGTTGACTATTTACGGGATAGGACAACAAAATCAAAACAGAGAAACCAGTGACAAAGCAAACAAAACCACAAACTCTTTCTAGAATATGGCTTAAATTAATTCACAGAGAGTTGGGAATATATTAACTATAAGGTGCAAGAGAAATACCAGGTAGGAAAAAGTCCCTCTCTTCCTGGTACTTTCCCCCTCAGACTTCACTGTATTTCCCATAAAATTTTCAACACGCTGGTCTCACCTTTCCTGCAAGCCCCATTCCCCATACTTCTGAAACATCATGTTACTAAAAGGTTGGTTTCAGTCTTGAATGTATTGGCCAATACGAGCTCTAAAGTTCAAACCATGTAATTCTACACATAGTAATACCCTGTTTCTCCCAATTAACCCAAGCTCTCAAATAGAGCTAAAAATTCAGCTTTATTTAAAACAGCATATTTGCTTGAAAAAGTATGAATCTCTTTGTCATGTAGAAAACAGATGTCCAATGAAGAACTTGTCAGGATGTGTACACAGCTGAGTGCATAGTGCAGAACATCATACAGAGAGAGCAGCAAGGCCACAGGGTCACTAAGTCCACATGAAAAAGATGTATGTTACCAATGACCAAATTAATTCTAAAACATTTTTGTCCTGGAAATGCTTTAAGCATTAAAATCTTGCTCTAAGGATGGCAAGACTCCTCCGTTCCCACTTTTCATACAGTTCACTGTAATATGCATGGCAGCACAGTACATAGCATACAGAAGAGACACACCAAAATTGCTTTGGATACATCATCCTGATCTCAAGTATTCCATACAAAAGTTGAATTTTTCTTGTGGAAAGGAAGGAAATGGGACAGCTTTCAAATTACACAGCTTGCCTGTGTGCCATTAAAGAAAGTCTGCAGCTCCAGGGGCACAGGCAGTGGCACAGCTCGTGGCTTCAAGGCTGAACGATCCCGCAGGAGGCTCCTCCACCTCTATTGCTTCTGGTTCCAGTCAGGGCTCCCCAGCAGTGGAAGCATCAAATGCTCATTGCAAAAATGCCAGTGGCTTACAGCCAGCAGAGCTCTGTACACTCACCCAAAACACTTGTTTCCCCATTCTACTAGCTTGCTTTTAAAGCAATGTTCTCGGAGAAGGGCCATGAGAACAACAGTGAGACATTTTCCTTAATCACAGCATCAGACACTCCATTAACAGACTGACATAGTCTCCTAAACCAAATTAGTTCCTGGAACATCTTGCATTTGCCTTCTTTCACTCGTTCTTAGGAACAAACAGTTTCTCCAGAAGTTGTGCAGTTTAAGCCTGTTATGGTATTGTACTCCAGCATTTTCTTAGCACCTCAACACAAATTACATGGTAGCTCATCTGTGGTGAACATTGGCTACAGACATCCACGAAGGGGGAAGGACTGAAAGAACAACAATATTGTCCCGTGACATGGAAAAGCACTTTGGGATGCACTGGCTTCAGGTGAGACTGCTGACTCAGAATGGGATTTCTCTCCAAGCAGAGTTACTCCAGTTATTCAAATACAGTAAACATAAGGGCAGTACTGAGGACATCAATCCTGCACCTTACAACTTTCAGTCTATTTTCTAAACACCTCTTAATGGAGATGTGGCTCAGTGTCAAGGCTAAATGGGCAAAAATGTCATCTATGCTAAAGTCATTAGAGGAACTAACATAACCCTTGCTTCTGGTCGTCCTTGGACTTAAGCCAACCACATACATTTCATTCTATTAATTTACCTATCCTGCTTTATCTCAAGTATCTTCATCCTTTCACACTTCCTAATTAACTATCAATATTTTTCCTGAGTGAAATTATAAAAAGTTAAACCCTTCTACCAAAAGTACAAAGACAAATAAAATATAGAACAATACAAACCCAGTTATAGAGAACTACAAGTGCAGAAATTCTTCATGTTGTTGCTCTTTATCATTGGCCCCCGATAAAAAACATAGCAAAGAATTTAGTTATCCAAAATATTTTGCAGTACTGTGATTAGGTTCTTCAGACCATAAATATAGCCCTCATCCTTTGTGTTGCTAGGAAACACATGAGCAAAATCAATCATTCGGACTTCGACATTTGCACTTTCCTTGGTCTCTGCTGGCACATGATAGAAAACTTTTTCCAGTTGGGGTAGAACATTTCCATTCAGGTGCTCCTGCGTAATGCACGTGCTGGTTTTCCACACATTATCCTGCTCCGAGTTTTCAACTTTTAACGAGAGCTGACCGTGGTGCCTCTTCGAGCACGCCTTTTTGTGAAGTGCATAAAACTTAGACAAGCCTTTGCTTACAGAGGCTTCAATTTTTCCATTCTCTGTAGAATTTATGACATTAATATTATTATTATACTCCAACACATCTCCACCTGATAAGAGGCCTTTGGGCCCTCTTCTCTTCTCTGCCAAGGTGATGTCACTCAGCCGCACAGTTGTTGCTTGACATGAACCTTCATAGACAAACAGCAACGAGCTCGCGTAGAAGTTGAGTTGTGTCTGGCCCTCAAACCACTCCAGAATCTTTTCAACCTTCTGAATGCTGGCAGCTACCACATCTTTTCTCAAGCAGTACCCACTGTGGAAAAACTTTGAGATGCCTGCAAGAAATACACACATATTGGGATTATTTTCACTTCTGAATGGAAAACAAGTTATTTTTATTTCTTTTGGGATGAGAATAGTTCTTACTTGAAGGAATAGATACCATGCAGGTAGGTTCTGTTCAGGCAATTACTAACTAAACCCAAAGTGAACCTAAGAACTCTTGAGACCTTCAGTCACCTCACCTGCTGTGTAATGCTACAGCTTGGGCTTGGGTTGCAAGTAAAAGTAAATGTATCGAGTACACAGTACATGAATCAAGCACACAGTAAGTGAACATGGCTACTGCTCCCAGGTCAGTTTAACAAGTGTCTGGACAGTTTGGGGCAGGGACCTATTAAATTCTCCATGCATAAACAAGCTAAAGCAGCTTATTATTTATGAGTGTGTTTGTGTGTGTTCCTTCTGTCCCTTGCTGGGGGACAGATGAGCAAGTGTCAACTAATAACTAGTTTGCAATAATTATCCCCAGAAAGCCCCAGGATTGGAACATTTTTATTAATTAAAAACTAATTAATTAATTTTTAATGTAGAGCAACATGTGGATTGACTTCAACTGATAAAGTCCTTTGAATTGAAAGATGCTTTTGTAATAGCTTTCCAATAGAAAATACACTTAGATATTCACAGAAGATAACAAGAGACAAAAAATGTATTTATAATAAAAACATGTAATACTTTTAGAAGATTTATATTCCATTATAGTTTCAAAGCTGCAAAGAAGTTAAATTTTAGAACTCTCTCCCCCTTATTAGTAGTAAAAGAGATGTGAGAAGGAAATTCCTATAGTCTGCACTGCTGTTACAGCCAACTGCACACTTAATTTCAGATTAACAGGCAGCTCAAATACTACAGGGAGCAGCCAAAGAACCATCTAATATGAGAACAAGAAAGGACTTTTAAAACAGGAGCACCCAGACCACTTTTTCCATACAGTTCAATAAATATTTAAATGAAAAAAATCAAAGTGCACCGAGTTCTGACACTCCAATGCCCTTACTTACCATCCTTTACTGTTTCCTTGGTCAAGCTCCTTCCATAGTGCTGGTTTTGTGTCTCATAGCTGTCCGAGGACACATGGTACACCTGAAAGAGCAAGGAGGGGCTCCCTATGTATTTTGAACCACCAATATTTCTGCAGAGCAAGCCATACCTTACAGACAGGCCACAAAACCTTTAGCCCTCACATTTCTTGCTGTGCCCGGCACTGCACTGTAGTGCTCACCAAGACTCTTCCTTCAGCCCTTGGGCTCCAAGCTACAGCTTTCCTTTGCTAGAGACACCCTGGTGGTGGCAAAAAGCCATGTACCCATTACAGGGAACTCTTCTATAAGGCCTTGCAAATCACAACTGAGATCTGAAACTATCAGACTCCTATCTGTGTTACTGCAGATTTTAGGTCAGTAAGACAACAAAGCAAAAATTTCATTGCAGTTATTTTGAGTTCTTAAAACTATAAAACTATTTAGCACAAGAGCAAAACAGTAAGAATTACTGTATGTGACCACCAAGGCCCAGCTCCAAAAGACCCATCTGCAATTGTCAGCACAAATGAGGCTGCACTAAATAAATAGCAGCAGCCAAGCAAAAGCTGGTTCCAGCATCAACAGCAGTACTTCAGCTCTCATCTGTGAAAGGGAGGCAACCCACATGGGTACAGTTTTGCCCATATCAGGAATTGTACAAGCTTAAGAACTTAATTCAAAACTGCTTCACATATAGACATATTTTCTCTCACGCTGAAATATTTCCATAGCAGAAATGTGCGAGGCAGCAAGGCCCAAGTATAATTTGTTTATGAGAGTGTAGACAATTTCTATTTGCAGAAATAATGGTGTTACCAAGCAGGCAGTTGTCTCTGGCAGGAACTTGGTGCCTGGCACTTGTTCAGACCACCCAATCCCTGTGGCATCCACAGCCCTGCCCTCCCTTCAGTGCTGTAAAAAGAGAGGATCCCACTGACAGAGAGTCAGGGTGCACTACTGAGGTGCCTGCTCCTCATCCCTCCTCTGGGGCCTTATTCCTGCTGAAGCCAACCAATAAAGGCCACAACACTGAAACAGCAGCAATAAAAAGGGGCATTAGATAAAGAAAATAGAATTCCATGTTTTCATTACAGCCCATCATCCTGAAATGTCTCCCCCCCATCCAAACAATAATAAATCCAGTATGATTACACAGATCCCCACCTCCTGCTTTGCAAAACAGCTGGGAAGAACAGTCCCAGATAGCTTTTGACAAAAGATAGAAGTAATTATATTCAGTCTTTGAGGAACTTAAATCATAGTGTGTAGAAACTGATTTTAAGTCACCAACCATGAACTGAAGGGACAGTAAACAGTCCTTGTTATTCTAAAAAAATAAACAGCTGTAAGTCTAAATGTTTGAACTCAGTAGCAGAGACACTTCAAACACTGTTATGATAGTTGGAGAAACTGAGGCCTCCATGTCTATGAAATAAAGGCCATAGTAGAGATGAGTTATTCCAAAACTGCATCTGACAACTGTGATTTTGATTTCACAAGAACAGTAATTCTCCTCCACTTAGTTTTTGCTGGGTTTTTTTTCCAAAGCACATGAAAGAAGTACAGCATACAACACAGAAACCCAAAGGTTACTTACGTAAACACTTCAGGTACCAAAGTAACCTTGAAAAACATAGCAAGTTTCAAAACTTTTTAAAGAGCTACAAGTCAAAGGCAGTTAAATAAAGAATAACATTGCTTAGAAAGAAAATCAAAAGTCTGATGAGTACAACCAAGTTTTCACTAGCTGTGCCTTCATTTTAATGATATTAAGCATTCTCATTAGTTGGCCCACGGGCAGCTTTCTGCAGACATCAGCACTGCAGCAGTACCCCACCAAAGCATCTTGTTTACCAGAACCTTATCTCTTCCAGTAGGAGCTACAGTTTTTGTGACATGGGCACTAGTTCAAACATGCTGATTAAGATCTGCAAGCTCATTTTGTTTTCCAAAGAAATGCTGGAGCAGCACATCAGACCCTGTGCTTGTGAACTGGGTTTCCCAAGAAGCCACCCCACCTCTTCTCATAATTTGAATAAAACCATTGCCCAAATGTCTTTCTATATAGCTTACAAACACCGAGGCAGATGTGTGTGCTGCATTAACAGCACATTTTTAACTACACAAAACAGTCAGTGACAAAGCACTGAACTCCAGACCCACAGCATGAGTGTCATGTATGTGTTTAACTGCCCTGTGCACTCAGAAGGCCCTGGCTCATCGAGAGGCTTGGATGCAGCCAGTGCCATTAAAAGACAACAGATGTGCACAATCACAAAAACTGTCTCTTACCACCACCTTGAGACTCTGTGCAACTGCAGGAAGAGACTAGTTGGAACATTCCTGGAAAACCTCACTCAAATACAGATACATTACACCCCATTCTGAAAGCAAGGGAGCTGAAAGCTCAAACAGAAACAATCTCTCACCAGCCCTTGCTCCACCCTCACCCACCCAAACACAGGGGTGGCTCTGCTGGAGGAGCAGGAGGCTAAAATCAACTTCCTATTTGACAGACCTCTTGCTCTACCGTGCTTTTGTTCACATGGTCACCACCAACCATCTGCTATTAACCCTTCCCAAAATGACACTTTGCCTTTGAACCAAGCTTTTTCTGTATCCCTCTTGTTGCAGTTGTCTGTACTAGCCCATTTCTGTCAGAACAAATGACAAGTCAAGTCAGATCTGTAACCTTAACAGCAGCCAAGAAATTATTAGACAGGAAAATCTCACTTCTTGTCTACCTGCCACAGCTTGTTATCTGTTTGCTCTGTATCCACTGGCAGGTTTCCTATAGAGTGCAAGACAAAGAAAACTTTCTATGAGCTGCAAAACACTGCCTTCAAGAAACCTCCTGCTTCATCAGTCATTTTTATATATTCTTACAATGCAAGATCAGAGCTGTTCTGGCTGACTGTGCAAAGGCTTCTCCTTGTGCCTACTAGTAGCTCCCACCCAGTTATTAGCTTCCTGCACAAATGGCTCTGGAATCCAGCAAGCCAACAGGTGCAGTTTACAATGAGCAGTAGTAGTGACTCTGTATGGGCAGCGCATCAAAAAATCCAGACCATTAACTGTTGAGGGAAATAATCTTTAGATGTTATAAATGTGCACTTGGCTTTTGTCTCCTTGTGAGGTGTTCAGTCATTGCTGTTCACATTCCAAAACAGCTTTTTGAACATTTTTTCAATTACAGTTCCTTTATTTTTGTACCCTTTTTCCAGTTACAGTTCCTTCATCTGATGGTCCTGAACTGATGGGAACCTTGAATTAAAATAGGAAGTTGGTCCAGCACAGTCTTTAAAAAAAGCACAACCCTTGCAATGTCTCAAGCTAAAATGCAGAGTTTGGAAACCTTGCATCTTTCAACTCTGGACATTAAACTGAAGGCAAACAGGTATCAAATGTTATGTACTGTTAATTATGGTAATTCAGTACCAACATGCATGGTATGGCAGAAAAATGTACCCACTGTTCAAATGCTTACTGTGGCAACCCCCTGACTTCCAGAAAGTACAATTTAAATACACATTAAGAACTATTTGGGGGAGATACTGCTGGCACAAATAAAAAATCCCTGTTCAGTAACTTGCAGAGCTCTTTCACTCTGCAAAAAGTATCTGCTAATCCACATCACTGAAACTGGGAAAAACAACCCCAACCTATTTTGGGCAGGCCTGTAGAATGCTACAGAGTGAGGAGAGCGAGGATTGACTCGGCAACATGCACCGTATGGACCTGTGTGGCACTGCCATGGTGGTGGGAAGCAGCCTCCTGTGCAGCCCCACTGCCATCCCTGCTCCCCTGCATGCCCTGTGCAAGGGCAGTTTGGGATCTGCTGTCCTAAGCAAGGACACGGAGGTTGGAGATACATGCTCTGATGCTGAGGCACCCAGACTGCACAGGGCCATGGGCCCTTCCCACCCCCAGATTTTTTCTGTAAATACACCACCTGCTGCATGCAGGTAGGGGTGAGCAAGTTAGACATTATATAGAAGCTTCTGTTTACAACAAGGCACCTCTGTACTCCTGAGAGCACCTGAAGGTCAGTACCCAGCTGCCACCAAAGCTGGAGCCACAGGCTGAAGGTGGGGGTAGGCAGGTGGCACCCAGCTCATCCAGGCACATCCAACAGCAGCATCCACCCCCAGCTCTGCAGGGACCCCCTGCTGCCAGGACAACACCCACACACACACCTGGGCACCTTCTGCCTGCACCCCACAACTGCCCCAATGTAAATACATGTTTCCTTCATGCTCAAGTAACCCAGGTTTCTCTGCAGGCCCCTCATCCTGCCACGGTGCAAGGCTAAAGAGTTTCAACAAGCCTTATTTTTCCTTTCTCAAAAAGAGAGTAAAGCAAGGATTTGAAGAAAAAAATAACCAGGGGAGAATTTTTGTTAAAAAACATTCTCTTATTTGGTATCTCTGCTTTATAGTAATGCTCTCACATTACCATCTGCTGAGAGCATGCCTGGTTATCCAAATCCACTTACCTAAACATCTCATTCTCTAATTTTTACTTTTTTTAAACTTCGTTTATTGTTGCTAGACCACAGGTGATGAAAGTATACACACCCCCGCTTGCTGCTGCCTTGAAAATTCAGCACAGGAAGGATGCATCCCTGGTCCCTCATTTCCAAGACTATACTTAGATATTACTCTGCCCATTTTTCCTCTTTGCTCCCCTGGACTGCTCTGATTGATGTGCACACATGACTAAGTGCACCCCCAAGTGCTCTGACAGTCAATATACAGTTTTAGTCAAGTCCTTACATAAATAGGTTGTAGAATGAAATTATGTTGAAATTTATCCAGTGAAAAAGCAGATGATTAATCTCCTAAATAAAAGAAACAACAACACTGCAGTTAAATAATGAAACATCTTAAAAATAGCTTAATACAGTCATTTTAGACTCCCAGAACTTCCAGGAAGCATCTCATTAGAATAGATTTGTTTTATGTAATAAAAGACCACCTGCTCCAGCTTGGAAGATTTTTTTTTCAGAGCTTTCAATTGGTTTCTTTGGGTTAGGGTTTCATTTAGTTATTTATTTATTTGGATAAATATGGATCTTTTTACATGGATTTTTTTTGTTTGTTTTCTTTTAGGTTTTGTTTTGCTTTGTCTTCCTGTTTTCTTAAACATCAAAGCTTGAATTAGATTTATAAATGTAAAAACTCCAGTTCTGGTAATTTTTTAGTGTAGAAGAATCTGAACTAGTTGCAAGATTTAATACTGACTTCCCTCCTAAATCTTGTTACTAACAGATCAGAGCTTGTGAAAACTACCACAGTACTAGAAAGAATTCATAAAAACCATGTAAAATAAAGTCAGCTACAGTCAATTTGAAAATATCCTACTATGCTATAGATGAGAAAATTCACTTGTAAAACCAGCTTTGATTATTATACATTACTGCCTGCATGTTCATAGGCACAAACATTAGAAGTCAGTGATGGATTATACTGGTAAAATTACATAATCACCAGTTTGGGCTTTTAAAAAAGTATTTCAGAAATATTTGGAGTAAGTGAGATTGCAATTGATGTCCTGGAAACAAAAGAAAATCTGCAGAATCTGGGAACTGTGGATTCCAAAAGGACTGTGAATCTGAAATGAGAGCACAGCCCACACATTGTGCTTATACTCAACAGCATGCAGAATGCTCTGTATTTAACACTGCCTGTGCTGCTAAGGGATTTCTTAACTGTTTGTATGTCTACTATTGAAACCATATCACAATTTGTATTTTTGCTATTGCAACAGTACCTGAGACTTCCAATTTCTATATAAACTCTAACTACTTTCATAACAGATCATGTCCAATCTGAAACCAGATCATTCTGGGATTCTGTCAAAGGGACCTTAAAGACATCCCAGTTCTAATCATGTCACTAAACTAGGTTGCTGCATCTCCCATCCAACCTGGCACTGGACACTTCCAGGGATCCAGGAGCATCTGTGAAAGAAAGGATCTTCTCCACTAAGCACAGAATTGTGTTTTTAAACAATGTTATTAAAGTAACTGTGCTTTCTAAATGTATTTCCATGCATTTATTCTGTCTATTGAGTGTGTTAAGCTAAATACCAGAACTGTGTACATAAATTAATGCTGGGCTAGACAGGAGACTCCTATTTTTAAGGACACACCATACATATGTTATGTATGAACAGATGACTGCTTGTTTACCAATTAATAAGAAAAAGCTGCTTCAATAGCCTTTTGTGTAAAAATAAATTGATTTGGGGGTAAAACCCCCACCTATAACACTTTTTTGCTTGTATCTCTTCATGACAACTTATATGATGGGAGCTTCACAAAAAGTGTAGCTACATTCTCTGTTTTTCCTGGCCCTCTGCTTCTTGGTTTAGTAAAAACCATGCAAGCCCACCTCCCCAGTAAAAACACACTGAATGGAGAGGTTAAAACCAAACAAACCCCTGTACTTTCTCGTTACATCATGTTTTGTCCAGCAAACAGGAACAACCTTCATCCAGCATGTGAGCAGTTCTGGGCAGTACCTATCTGTGCAGGAGGGTTTTCTAGTATGGCCAGAATGTTGCAAAAATAAAGCAAGCAGACAAGCTCAGAACACCCCACAATGAAGAGGCAGAGAACACGCCTTGTGAATTCAGATTTTGGCAAGTGCTGTGTGAGGGCAGGAGGAACCTCTCGATTCTCTTTGGAAAACAACTTCCAGCATGCCAAAGGCAAAAATCCGTATCTCATCCAGTTAAACACTGGATGGCAAACTGCACAACTTGGGAGAACCATCATTATACATCCAGTCTGAATTAGGGGGTTGAAAAAAATTCTGCAACAGGACAAAGCCACACGTAAGTGACAATGTTAGAAACAATAGTAACAAGCATACCATAGAAGCAATCAATCATTCCTTCTTTTGCACTGTCATGAAACAAAGGACATGAAGCACATTGTTTTACAAATGAGATAAGAAAGGTTATGTAATGGCATCAACCAAAACCAAAGCTATAACCTCTAACCTTCCTTTTCCATCCAAACTGTTTGGCTGGTTTTTGACTTAACTCCCACATTCTTGCTCACAGGCTTACATAACTGCTACTCATGACCACTGTAATTTATATAGCAGCTTATCTCAAAGCAGAGTTATGGGCTGGGAGGCTGGGCAGTTCTGCACAAAACATTACAGAGATATTAGAATTATCTTGAACAATGGTGCAATCTGGCTGCTGTTGCTATTGAACAGCGAAGGGGAAGCTTATCAAAGTCTCCAGCCATTTATGCATGTTGATGCAGAACTTGAGGAGTCCTGGCTTTGTGTGTTGAGAAGAAAAACAAAAATCTGACATCAAAAAGAAAACTACTCTTGTACCCATCACTGCAAAAAAAACTACTTTGGAATTCCATCAGTGACATCAACACATTTCTCTTACTGAGCCACAAATGTTCTGTACAGCTTTTCTTTACATTGAAGTTTTAAAGTAGCCAATACATACATACTGACTCTTAGTATTTCTAGGAGTACTGAGAGTTAATAGGGATGTCTGCATGCCCAACTAACCTTCCCCTGACAGCCCTTCCTTAAGTGTGTAAATATCAAAAGAAGTTTCCTTCTGATGGAAAGCTTCTTAAAATGAAAACATAAGCAGCTGTTCTTGGCTATATGCATCACCTCTGAGAGCTTATTTACTCTTCCCTAAATAGAAAAATTCTGTAAAATTATTTTTATTTAAAAACAGAATATCAAGATGAAAAATGTGGAGGATACAGCTCATTATTAAATTATCAGAAAGACTGGTTCACTATGTAAATCTTGGATATACGCCTGAAAGAAAACAAACACACAAAAATCTTCTTAATAATTTTAAATATCTGTTGTGGTGAATAATTAATTGCAACTATGACCAGTTTTAAATACCCAGCCCCTCTCTTGTATACATGCACAGTGCCCAGGCTGCAAATAGCTTGCCCTAATGGACACAGCCAAGTTAAGTAATTGTTATGAAGTAGAGCAGTGCTTTGGAACAGATTTCACACAATAGTTGATACCAGCACTACCAAGACACTCAGGTAACACTGTATTTATGTAAAACTCAAGAGGATTGATGTTTGCCAGGAAAACCAGTTGCTGTACTGGGTGTGGGACAAGAGGCCTGAGCATAAACTGAAAGTGAAGACAAAACAAGTTCTTACCCTCATTCCAAGAACCAAAAAGCCAATCTCTTCCATCAGTGGGTACTTGCTGACCTGCTGCTGTATCTTCTCTGCTGAAGCGTAGGGATCGTAACTTTTCTGACCTATTTTTACATCCATTATGCAGGGCTTATTAAACTTACGAGTCACATCTTCCAGTTTTAGATATGTATCTGCCAAAAAACCAAAACTTTTGTTAACAGTTGTCAAAGCAAAATATTTACATAGCTTCTGCTAAAGCACCTGTGGAGGAACCTTTGAGTAGTTTAAGGCTTAACATCACATGAATTCTTTAAGAGTCAAATTTGTCTCTGAATGCAGACTAAATCATGGTCACTGACACCCACAAATTCTATTGCCATGAAAATCTAAATGCTTTCTTGTTTTGAAAACAATTAACAAGTGTTAACCTAGCATTCAAATTCAAATTATTGCCTAGATAAAAACCATGAGTAACTTTTATTAAGTCATTACCATATCACAAAGAGCATTACTAACCACATACAAATGCAGGTTCTGCAATTCAGATGGTCTCTTGTGTCATTTTACAAATGAAGCAAACATTTCAGTCCCAGCCTTCAGGGGCTGAAGTGCAGCTCATTTTTGCTTCTTTTTAATCCCACTCCCATCTGTACTCATTTCTCATGGCACACCTTTTGGAGAAAAAGCTCTTGGAATCTTAGGCTGCCTTTCATCCATTTCTAACAGTCCCTTTGGGAGGGTGGCTGGACTAAGAAACCCCAAAAGTACTTGGAGTGCCTAAAGATTTAAAGGACTATCTAAAACCTGATGAAAATGATCATTACCAGCATGAGCCCCACACTAACTATCAGTACCCGCCCAGCTCTCAGACAACTCTGCCTGGGAGCCGGCTGCAGCCACCTCCAGCCCTTGCCAGGGCATGGCATAAACCAAGGCAACACACAGCCTCAACACTGGCCTCATTCTTCATATGTGCTTTGTAAATCCACCTGTCACCAGGCACAAACTTCAAGTCTGCTTTTCTTTCCAGTACAGTCTATTCCATAAATGTATTTCTTTGGCTCTAATGCAGTCCAAATACAAACACCCATTGTATTATACCCCATTCCTGCAGAAAAATCTCAAATGGGATTGTGAGAGAAAGCAAAACTAGTTCAAGTTTAAAAAGAGGCACAAAGTGCCTTGTTTGAAAGCTGTACAGACAGGTACCAAAACCAGTCTGAGTCAAGGTAAAGTGAACAAGCAACATTTCATTCACACTTAATCAGGAGAAACGCTTTCTTAAGGAAAAGAAATTAAAGGGACTTTATTACTTTAAGTCCTACTGAGAGCTCCAGTTTTTACAACATCATGATCAAATGTCCTAATTTCTCACAAAGTATGTAAGTATTAATTTAAACAGATTTGAGTTAATCCTTAGATGCCTGCTTTCTGTATGAATGGAACTAGGCATCTTGTTAATGTAGTCATTTTCAAATCAATACACTAATTTAAAAAAAAAACAAAACAAAACTACTCTTCCACTAATTCACCTCACCAACTTTCAATAGCCTTTGGGCTTCAGGACCAATCTAGCTACAGCAAAAGGAGTTTTGTTATAGGCTAGCTCATCCATTAACTACAACTGCAGGAATGCATCCAAGCTGAAATAGCTTTGAGGCGCCCTAGGCAGCCAACATACTTGGTATTTGCTCACTGATTATCCCCAATATCCCCAAAGAAGAAGCAGGACAAATACTCTCCCTACCAGGCAAAGTATTCTGTATCACCTGAACTGCAGGTGCTACTTTTACTCTTCGAAGTTGTTATACAGAGGTCCAATTCAGTCAAATACTAGCACAGCTTTTGCAGGACTTTGAGAAACCACTACCAGTTCCTAGGGAGTCCATAAAATCTGTTAGCTATCTCTTATTAAACCAAAAATTGTAAAAATCTAAGTGTCGTCCTTCTGACTCTTTTTGCATATTACAGAAATCATTGCAATCAACAGATTTGTGTCATCACTCTAAAACAATGCAGAAAATAACTAAATAAAGTCCAAGACCTTCAGCACATAGCTCTCAAAAGCAAGAGCTACAGGCTTACATGGGAGGTGAGGAAAGAATGTAAATGCAAAAAATCTCAGCAAAGGGCTGCAGTCCTTCACCACCAATTCCAAAATGCTTTGGAGCACGTTGTGAGCACTCCAGAATCAAACTGTTAGAAATAAAAAATGATACAAATTGTTTAGATGTAATGTTTTCATCAGCCCTAAAATAAAACCATATAGAAAGTAGTATAAAGCATCTATTTCCATAGTGGACAGTATCCACTGTCCTCTACTCCACTGGTCTAATTCCCACTTTTTAACCATACAGGACCAACATCCAGCACCTCCCAAGTACTTAGAAGTCCTAAATACGTCACTTCATTGTTCCCTGTCCTTTTCAGATTTCTTAAACTAACTATTTTACCGACCTCCAAAAAACGTAACAATAAACTATTTTTTAAAATTAAGCATTAAATTATCTTTGTAGATAACACCAACCCTGGGAAACACTAATTATTTGGCAAAGCCTGTAAATTATCCAGAAATTTCTCATCTCTCT
Source organism: Acrocephalus scirpaceus scirpaceus (assembly GCA_910950805.1). Lineage (NCBI taxonomy): Eukaryota > Metazoa > Chordata > Aves > Passeriformes > Sylviidae > Acrocephalus > Acrocephalus scirpaceus. The sequence continues at coordinate 32,330,977 of OU383781.1, forward strand.
CACACTGTTTGGAATTAAATCTTTCTTGTTAGCTAATCACTAGCACAGAATTAGGCCTGTTATATCCCTTAACACACCTCTCTGCTCTCACCAATCTGTCTGGCCTTGTTGGCAGAGCAATGTCACCCAGATAGAACACCACACACCAAGTTAATTTTTCTCGTTATTGCTTCAAACAAATGGATCAGTTGTTGACACTCCGTTTTTCCTGGCACAGTTTGGTGCTTATCTGCACTGTATTCAACAGTCTAATGAAACAGCTCCCAAACCCACAATATTGGTACATAAGTAACTTTCACTTCCAGCAGCTGCCCCTATGATACCTCCAAGCACTAAGGCAAACAAAGTTAAGCCTGAGATAGGTATCAACTGCTCTCCATTTTCAATCAGTTACTGCCAGTCTCTGAAGCTCTGACCAGAAGTGTCCTTCTCAAGGGTATCAGTGAGTCTGCAGCCCAGCCCATGTAACTGGAGCACTCTCCTCCCTTCTCCTTGCTGGGTTAAACCTGCAGATTTTTCAAGCAATTCAGACTTTCTGAATTTTTATGTAGTGCCCTGCTAACCCAGTGTGCTTCAGAAAATGATGCATTTGCCATCTAAAACTAGATTAAGTTAAAAACCCCCACGGAGAGAGGAATTCATAAAGATTTTTATATTAAAACTTGCATTGCCCGGTAGTCTTGACCATACATTTCAAGGATTTAAATAAATCATTCATCAGAGACTTGCCCTGCCCTTTTCTATGTACTGGTGGCAGGAAAGTGAAGCTTAATGTATTATTTACATATTTTTTACAGTCCCAAAGGAGATAAACCAAAAGACCACCAAAATTCAGCAAGTATCCATGGCATGAACCACTGCAGACTTCAGAACAAACATGCCAGCTCATTCAGTCCTCACTGGAGACAGAAGAGACAAAATCACTTAAGGCATCTAATTCCTTTTCATAACTTAGGAGACATCTCTTAAAACACAGGAGTAAGCAGGGAAGAGCCTCAATTGCCCACAGCAACAAAGGAAGAAATGAAAGGTTTGAAGCTGGGTTATATGTATCTATCCTGTTTTCAGGTTAGGCAACAAAATTAGGTAACAGGATGAAATGAGCAGCAGTGAAGTTACTTAAAAAAACCAAACCATGGGCAACAACTAGGCAGCCACACTCAGAAAACTCAGCAGCAGATGGCTCCTACATCTTTATAACAACTTTTCCACTGCTTTGTGAATAAACTCCAAATACTCACAATGCCAGTGAAGTTAAATTTCAAATCTGAGCCATTTTAGATCAGCTTAGGAAAACAGCATCCCACCTTGACTTCCATTTCCTTTGCAGTAGCACTGGGTATGTGATTTCAGCAGAACAGGAGTTATTTCACAAATTGTATTGATACTGGGAGTCCATCTCTTCTGTCACATTTCCTACATTCTCATTTACACTTCATACATTTCATCCCTTTTAGCTAGCAACTTCATCCACTTACCTATTTTTTCAGTATAGAATGCTGATGCTTCTCCCTAAATATTTCTCTAAGGAAATAAATTATGTTCTTCACCTTAGAAACTGCAGTTCCTGCTTACCTGTCACATGGAAACTCAGAGACTGTCACAAATCAAGTTGAGAGCAGACTAAGTTTTGTTTTTTCAGAAGTCACCTATGACCAATTTAGTAACAACAGAAAATTACTGGGTTCACTACTACGGAGCTCTGATCCCAGAGCCTGCAGAGCAGTGATTGCCAAGGGAAATGTCAGGCTTCCAAAGTCAAGACTGCAGCAAACCTACAAATATATCTTCAATCTACATTTAAGAACAAAATACACATACACTCTGCTAAGCTCCATCATCTCCAGAGACTTTGATTTCTATCAAGACTACTCAAAGCTCATTAATACTGCAGATAACAAAGTTGGCAGTGCAGTGTTTTGGTTGAACTGTCACCACAGCTTTCTATGAAGAGGACGCATGGTAGTGCACAGCCTTTTCAAGAAGCAAAACAAACCAAATCAAAAGTTTCTCCTCCTTTAAACAGTTACTCCTACTGCCTGTGTCTGAATGGCAAAATCCAGCCCCATGGTGCATAGTGCTTTGGAATCCCCAAAGCAAATTAGCAATGTGTTAAGTTACTGTCTCTTGGTTAGAACACATATTTTCACATCTTAAGATCATACTGCACATAGAAAAAAATTATTTGCAGTTGAGAGGGGATATTAAGTGAACTCCATGACACATTAAATTGTGGGAGAAGGAAAAAGATAGCTCTTCTAGAGCTATTTGAATTAGTGCCAAAGGAAAGCATGAAGGTAAATCTGAGCTAAGAAACTGCTGGTACTACCACAGTCTCCCTTTCATTTTTTCCTGTAGATCTTACACCATGTCTTTGGATACTGTCTTACTGTTTCCTTGGAAAACAAGTCTATCAGGTAACAGCATAAGCAGAAGAGTTATTTTAAAGGAGCAAGGCATCTAGTTTGGTACCCACCTATTCAAACAGATTCCATGGCATCCCTTTGCTTCTGTGCATCCCAGTGTGAATTAGAAAAGTCCCCAAAAGAAAATCTAGTTTCTAATACAACAATATCTATTTTCTCTTGAAGAGACCATCTTCCAGTTGTTGTACCCTTTTCTTCCTGACTCCTAATGTTATAAAAACACAAATTTTAAGACACTAGATCTTTGTTTCATTCAAACCAGTAACAGAGGATGACAAGCAGAACTCCCCACCATAGCACGTGCTGAAATAAGTGCTTTGGGCAGTAAGGTACAGTGATGGAATCCAACCTCTGGAGAAACAGCAGCAGATTCCAGTGTGAATGCTTCCTCAGCCCCAGAGTATCCATCTTTCCTTCCTTCCAAACCCACAAAATGCTTCTTGCTTTGATCACCTGGCTGAAAACATAACCACGCAACCAGCCCACTCCTCCACCATGACCCCACCCAGAGCAGGAGGCTCTGGGGCAATGTGCACCAGGCCCAGCTACTCAGGAAACCTCTGCTATAGAAACAGCCACACCCCATCTTCCCTGGGAGGAAGAATCCAAAGACCTAAACAAGCCACAGTACTGCAAATTGGAAACAGTTGTTAGAGGGAATGTCAGTGGGTTCCAAAACAGGTCCAAGAAAATCCTATGGAGCTCACAACTGTCAAAAATGAGTCTCCAGAAAATTTTTCAGGACGTTTGGATTAAGAGATAAAATTAGAACAGTACCATTTGGTGCAGTAGGTGGTGACCAGACACCGAAGTATTTTGGCAGATATTCCCGCAGCTCCAGAAGAATGCTGTCGCAACAGTCAGAGTCATAAACCTGAAATAAAATCGGGAGAGTTGGAGAGATCATCATTTTAGACATTCATTTTTGCTGCTGGGGGAGTGAACAAGGAGCTGTATGGTACTTGGTAGCTGTCTGGGGTAAACCATGAAAATTTCCAATTGTCCCGTAATTATACTTTCTTACAGTCTTTGTTTTCATACATCTAAGGTATTTACCTTACATTTAAAAAATATTCAAGATGAAGATGATAATTATCACAGTCCAACATAAATGAACGGCATCCCTTCTTTCAAATTTTAAAGTGGCAACGATGCATCAACCCTAAGCACAATTTATGGCTTAACTTGAATAAAAACCTAAATTGTAATTGTTAACTTCAAAGCCTAGCTATTGAAAAAGGTGTTCTCACATTTGCATTCAAGACTGTATAGGATTACTGCACTACATTATATATCCAAATCTTTTTAATTTATATCAGGTAAAGTACAGAAGCTTAGACTAGATAGATTTAGACTAGAAGATTTTCTCATCTTCTTCAAAACAATTCATGCTGTAGCTACATCACACAGACTATGTCCAGTTCAAATAGATTTCATTTGCTTTAACGCTTTCAACATTTTTTTTCAACTTCTGTAGGAAAAACAGTAACAGTTTGGAAACAGCAGCTGGCTTATATTACTGGAGGAACAACTCTTTGCAGTTAAAATGAAGCTTTGGATACCATCTGTTATGGAATTACACGACTGTTACCAATTTGCAGCATAGCTAAGAGGGTTTCAAAACCACTCCCTTGCCTGGATTTCCCCTATCCTACCCAGTGATGTAGTTCCAGACACGGGGGATTGCCCATACCACGCTTCCATGTGCTTTGTAGACTGAAAGATCTCTATGCACACCAGTACAGCTTACAAGGATTGTTACTGCATTTCAGAGCCATCTCCCCATAGAGATCTCCCAGTTGTGCTGCCATCAGAATGGTGTCCTTCCCCTCAGCCCTACCATGGCCACACAGCAATACCCATGGATGCTGCACTGGGGCATGCTCAGGGTTCTGCTGTCACTGCAGTGCAGCCAGAGCCCACTGCAAAGCTGGCAGCAAGGCAAAAAAGTCAGGTGTTAACAGCTCTGCAGACTTGGCTCAGCTCATTGTGTCAGGCCACGTTTAACCACAGTGGGGGATACCTGCCCCAGCTACATAATAGCAGCTACAAAGGGAAGGCAAGGGGAGGTATGCAAAATACATCCCTGTAGTGTTGCTATGTTAACACAGCTAGGGAGGGGACAAAAAAAAAGGACCTGAAGTCCAGATGCTATTTTATAGCATCGAGGTAAGCCTTGGCTATCCTCACCAGGGCCAGTAACTCGAGACAGCACCTCATGCAGTAGCAGTGTTAAAATTAGTTAATGTGAGTTTGTACTAAATTTAGGCTTCACTGCAAAAACCTCAAGCTAGATAAACTCAAATCAGTGTGCTTCTAACAGAGGAACTTCACCACTAAGGCAGGGCTGGGCTTGCACCAGCCACAGCTCTGACACCCTCACTGTGAGTGGGCAGTGATCAAGAGCATGATAAACCCATGCTGACTATATGCTAAGGTATTGAATTTGACCCATTCCTTTAACCAGCCCACGGTATAGGCCCCTTTTAAAAGATCCTAAGGGAAGGGGCTGAGTCCTGAAAGCTCAAACCACGCAAATACGTGCACAGTGTATTGCATAACTCTAGGGTATGCCCAACACCACACCCTCTGCCACTACTGTTGCTATCTTAAGCATAGAGAAATTGCTGGGTGTGTATCTTTCAAGTCACAGTGTCACATCAGCGGGCACTGATCTCTCTTCACGTCATCGTTTGACAAGCTGGCATGACCACTGAGGATGACACATCACTGTATTTCTAAGTCCAGTTTCCCTCCCATGTTAGCACAAGCTGGTATGCTGGGACATTGTCCTTGAAGACAAAAAACCTTACTTGCCCCTGTGATCAGTGATCTAAACACTTCTTCACTGAACCTCAGGGGTTGTCAGCAGAGGACACTGCTTTCTCCAGAAGACTGCAATGTAGCTTGATCTTACTCGTTTAAGGAAGAAAAGAAGCAGCTAAGGGTGGAAGAGAGGGGAAGATCAGCAGCAGGCAGACGCTGAGGCACAGACTTGATCTCTGCTCTCTTTGATAACAGCTCAGCATTCCCCACTGTACAGACAGCAGTTTCTGGGCCAGCACTCCAAGCACTGACTGGTGCCATTACTTCATGCTGTATAAAAGTAATACAAACCAAATTTTTGTTTACTGTGGTAGTTTATGATCATAGCACCTTAATCCAAGGCAGGGCACTCCACTGCTCCCAGCACTAATGCTCTTTTCCCAGGTGAGTTTGAGATCTGAGAGGCAGAAATTATTGTACCTTTACATGGGAGCAAGTGCATATATTTAGGTCAGGACCAAGAGGAGAGCAATGGAAACCATAAGTGGAACAGACAACAAGGAGAGACAGTGAATGCAACTGAAAAAACAGGCAAACATAGTAATTCATTTACTTAACTTATTAGCAAAAGACTGAGAAAGTGAAACGTCAGGAAGCCACTTCATTTTTTTTTAAGGGAGACAGGACCCTTGACTTACTTTTTATCACCAACATTAGACAATTAAACTTTGCAACTTAGCAAGTAACTATGGGTATGCTCCTGTGTATTTCAAATACCAGGATACAATGAAGATACTCAGATAATTTATAATGGGGTATAATAGCCCAAAGTCAAGACCAAAGATGAAAAAGTGCTCCAGAAGTAATACCTTCCAAGTAGTCTATTCCTCAATACCCTAATATAAAACAACATTTAAAATTGAGACAGAACTCCTAATAATGGATTTTTCAGTATCACTACTTTTACATAACAGAACTAAGTGCATTACTTCAGTCTCTCAAAGTTATCTTGCTCCCAGAACCAGTAAGAAACTCCCCTCATAAGTTTGACATCACATATATACAAGGCACTTATTTGACCCTAGTAACAGACCTCAATCTTAGCCTGAAATGTATCTGCATGTCAAACAAGAATAAGGACTCAATTAATAAAGATCAGAGGAAATCACTTGGTGTGGACAAAGCAAAAAAGCCACACATTTCAGGAATTATGCTCATTCCTATGCAGGACAGAACCACTTCTGCTCATCAGAACAGGGCCTCAAAAGCAGTACACAAGTCATAGGCATTTCTTCTCATTTCATACAACCTGGTAGCAAGGCACAGAATACCAAATATAAATGGGAACATGACAAAACCATCCCTAAAACTACACAGGGAATATACCATGCACCTCATGACCCAAAAGGTATTGCTATTAATACTTCTGGAAGATTCATGAAAAATGCAGATTATCATTTACCTCAGGAAAACCTTGAACAAATCATTGGATTTTTTTTTACTTAAAAACTGGAATATCAGCAATATTCCAATTTTACTTCAAGAAACAGTACTTTTTAAAAAATGTAACAGCAGAGGTCCATCTCTCCAGCAAACACTGACAAATACAAACAATTTCTGCATTAGCGTATAAAATGTCTCTATATTAATCCAGAAATGCAAAACAACTCTATGTCAGCTCAGCCTGGGGAGTTATCCCTTCTACACATCACAGGTTACATTCTTCCAATAGCAAAGACTGGAGACATAAAACATCTCCAGAAAAGCAAGTAAATAGGATGCTGACATTTGGAGGGCTCACAACATGACCATTACAAATTACAACCACTAACTCACAGGAGGAATATGCTCCAGGTATGCTCTGTGGCAGCTCAGATAGTCTAATAGACACCATGAAGTCATAATTTCCAGTCATGCAGGACTTTTAATTCCAAGGTGAATTTACCATCCCTAAGTTTTTAATCCAAAGTACACTCAGGGGTTTCTTGTTACAGATTCATCTGCTTTTAATGCAAACAGCTGCTTAGGACAATGGCAATGTTCTTTTCCTTACTTAAAAAACAACATTCAGAGGTATTTTTTGAAGACTAGCTAATGACCTAAATGATAGAGGGACGGTAAAATAAGTGTTTAAATTTCAACAGGAAACTAGCTCTGGCAGTACAGACCTGTCTTCAAATGTCCTGATGAAAAAATACCACTTTGCCAGAAAGGTAATCTATAGAGAACCTCCTAAAGTACATTCAAGAGTTAGTTTAAAAGAATATGTATTTTAAAGCTATTTGAGTAGGAAATTTTACATGTCAGAGTAGGCATATCAGTCTGAAGCATCACCTTTCCTTGTAGCCAGCTATCAGAAACTGTCCCTAAAGGCAGCAGCACTACAGCCTGCAGAGTCTCAGGACACACAGCCAGCTGCCAACATCAGGCAGAGAATTCACTGTCCATTGTGGGATTTGAGACTTTTTTTGTGCAGTTAATGCAGCTAAGTCATGCACTTAAATTAGCAAATGCAAGATTTACAGATGCTAGGGCAACCTTAATTCCCTCTTCCATTGGGTATGTAGTATATCACAGACTTTAATTACCTGAGCACACACTGCATTTCCCTCTGGACTCTTACATCAGCCAGTTACACCAGGCAAGTGCAAGGGTCAAAAAATTGAGGTTGAAACAGCAGCTGTGATTTTAGCAATTCATATTGCTTGGTTCTATGACTCAGACAGCCCTGACTTTTTTCTGAAGTAGTTTGAGTTGTTGTGTCCACAGAACCTGTTTCCACAAAAATGACTGGCATTGAGCTAGCTCTGGTTATATTCAAAATCTCATACTACAATAACTTCAGAAGTTAAGTATTTGTGAATGTTGTTACACTAAATGCTATTATACCAATTGCTTAATTTACTATCTAATTTGCAGCCATATTAATGAGAATGCAATCATTGTCACTGAACATATGTACAGAAAGTGTTTAAAACAAATGAGGACCCCCACAATCTGATCACATAAATGGATTTTCAAGTAAAGATGGCACACACTTTTGACAAAGCCAAAGGTCTTTTGGGAGTCAGGAAAAAACCCCCACATTATAGTAGGGGGTTGGCCATCTTACCTTCAAAAAAAATGAAAGCACTGACAATAAGCCTCAAAGAAGAGATACTACTTACTTGGTGATTTGTATCAACAAGTCAAATTCTACCAATGCCAAGAAAACCAGCAGGTTTCATCTCATCCACTTTCACATTTTACATAGTCCAATTTAGGTTTGACCCTAACAAGATCTGAAGCCCCAGGCATGGAAACATTTTTAAAAGAGACAAAGCAAACTCTAACCCATTTGAGGTGTGGTAGAGCTTCAAAACTTCAGTAGCCAAGAGAACCACCCAAAAGGCTGTGGTCAGGCACGGCCACCAGCAGCAACACTAAACAAATACCACAGCCTGGCTGCAAGTAAGAGCCACAGGCACCATCTGCAGCAAGTTACTCCAAAATGGTCAGAGCTAAGTTGGGTAGAGACAGATCCTCCAGTTCCTTTCTTTCCAATAACCACTTACTACAGAGGCAAGGCAATTTTGAAAGACATAAGCAGGCATTTCACCATGCCCCATCACAACTGAAAAAGGGTTCATAGGACACTAAACTCCCATCTAATCTTTCATCCCACAAGATTCCTGGGCAACTGAAGTTTAACAACAAACCAAGTTTAAGTTGCTTACCCTACCCACACTTCCCTACAATTTTTGCAAGTCACCCCACTGAGCATGGAGCAGGGTAGTGGACAGGTAAGAGCCTTGTTTGTCAAAATTATAGATCATCTTTCATCACCAATCTCTTTCCTTAGAACTGAGCTTTCTCTTGCCCTTCAGCCTCTCCTGTGTTCACAACTCACTAGCAGAGTCAGATATTATGTTCAGCTTCAACTGCATAGGAGCTGGAGTCTTCAATGAACTTGAGAGCACTCTGAAGTCAAAGACAAGTCTTAAAGATACTCAGGAAAATGTAGGGGTTGTTACCACTGCAAATACCTGTTAAGCAGCCTCTTAAATAGGTTGTGAGACTCTTAGGTGAATAGTCAAAAAATACACGGCTAATTGCAGATCAAGGTCTCTAATTCCTAATTTAACCAGAATTCACTTCAGTTATGTCAACATGCATGTACAACAAACTGGAGCAGAATTCACATTAGGTACACTCCACTAGAGGCCAAAATAAAGAGAACACAGACTGAAAAAATTGTTAAGACATACTACCACTGATCATCTGATAAGGAACTTTCAATTTTAACACACTAAATATTTCTCCCATTCTTATTTTTCCTTTCTTCTTTAACAACACACGCAACAGAGAGCTGGAGAAATGCTGACCTGAAGTTACCCACTGCAAAACTCAAGCTACCAGCACGCAAGGAGATCCAGCAAATTTCAAGGCAGAAAGTCAAGTACTACTCCCTTGCAGAAGTACAGTACAACCAGTTTTCTCATCTATCTTCACAAGTGCTGTGCCAAAAGGCAGCTCTGTTACTGCAATGCACTATGTGCAGCAACTTGAATATTGCTTGGGATTTTGAGGGAAGACACAAACCTGGTCAGAAACCACCACCATATCCAAGCTCACAGACCCAAAAATGAGTTAGGCAAAGCCAGCAGCCAGAATGTTTTAATACAAACTCTCTGCCTCAAGAATAATTTTTTTAAGCAGCTCCAACTATTCAAGCTTAAATTATCACTGAAATTACGGGAAGTGGAATGAAAAACAATACAACAAAAGGGGAAAGAGGCTAGTATGGCTGTCCCACTTTCTGAGAACATTCAGCCTTACTCTTTTTTTTTCCCAGAAAGCAATCTGGTCCCAGCTGAATATTTACACAGAGGAGTGGGAGAGAACATGAGTTGGGAGGAATCCTGAAGCACTTACACTTAAATACGCAAAATTTAATTTTACATTTCAAAGAGACAGAAATAGGAACCAAGTCCTGACAGACATATGTTGGCTTGTTTTTCCTAGGACTGCAAAAGGCAGCTATGTTATTTGGAGCCATGACATGGCAACACCACTAGAACCAGCTATGACAATTCTGATGTACAGCAAACAGGGAAAAAAAAAAAAAGGAGAAAAAAAATAGTATCCAAAGGAAGCTATCCACACTGCAGGAGCCCACAGAAGGAATATACTGCAGCAACTACCACGCTGGGGCAGACTGATGGCAGATTCAGTCACTGACAGATGGCACTACCACAGTCCCACACACATTTCCATGCCCTCCCCAGCAGCAGTGACAGCGTACAGCTGGTCCACAGCCTCCTGAGCACCCTAAGCTGGCTCACTGTCCATGTGCCAGGCCAAGGCACTCCATTGGAACTGCCACTTATAGAATCACAGGATGTTAAGGGTTGGAAAGAACTCAAAGATCATGTAGTCCCAGACCCTCAGCCATAGGCAGGGACACCTTCCACTAGATCAGCTAGCTCAAGGCCTTGTCCAACCTGTCCTTGAACATTGCCAGGTTTGGGAAAGCCACAGCTTCCCTGGGCAAATTGTTCCTGAGGCAGAGTGTCTCATCCAGTTACCTTGAGGCCCCTTGAGATACATGAAGGTGCTGTGAGGTCTCCACACAACCTTGTCTTCTACAAGCTGAACAGCCCCAACTCTTCCAACCTGTCCTCACATGTGAAGTGCTCCAGGCCCCTCAGCAACTTCATAGCCTTCTCTGGGCCTGCTCCAACAGTTCCATGTCCTCCTTATGTTGGAGACACAAGAACTGTGTGCAGCACTCCAGGTGAAGAGAGAGCAGAGTAGAGGGAGAGGATCTCCTCCCTCAACCTGCTGGCCACACTCCTTTGGATGCAGCCTAGGATTCCATTGGCTTTCTGGGCTGGGAGCACTCACTGCCAGCTCATGGCAACTTTTTCAACAACCATCATCCCCCAGTCCTTCTCCCACAGCTGTTCTCAATCCCTTCTCCATCCAAGCTGTTAGTGTGTCTGGGATTGTCCTCACCCAGGGGCAGAACCCTGCACTTCTTTGTTGAGCTCCATGAGGTTTCCACCGGCCGACTTCTCAAGCCTGTCAGGGTTCCTCAGGATGGTATCCCTTCCCTCAAGTACATCATCAGCAACAATATTCTCATATTACAAGCCTGTTTGGTTTTTTTTTTTTTTCAATCTAGAAACTAGAACTCTTTTTGGAGACTGAATTTATTTTGTTTTTCTTTCAAGTAGGTAATCTACACTTTCCTCAGTCTCATTCTGTCAGCTCACCAACCATATCTTACTTTTAAATGAACTTAAAATGAACTAAGTATTTTCTGTGTAACACCAACACGTATTAGTAAGCTGATCCATATTCTGAAACATTCATAACTGAAGTCTACACAGTATTTGATCCAGGCTGAAAATGCACTTGCATGACCCTCCAGCAGAGCAGGAGCACTTTTTTGCTGGGTCTTAATTCAATTTAACATACTGTGCACTTCTCAACTATGCATTTTCACTTTATTTCCAACCAGATCTACTCTTGGTAAGGAATCTTCCTCACAATCAGGTTGCTAAGAGAACTGGAATTTTTTTCCTGCTTATTTGCATAGACTACAGACTACTCAGTCTGTTCACAACTCCACCCAGCAGTTCCACAATTGCATCAAATTGCAATAATGGCCTTTTACTGTCTCCCTTTTTAGAGGGTTTCTTAGATTTATTAAAGTGGGTTGTAGTTTATTCTGTGATACACAATCCTCAAAGAGCATGGGAAACACTCACCAGACCCATCTAGGTTAACTTTCTACTGTGTGGTGTGTTTCTTCCAAGCTTGTCTTTGCTGCAGAGTGCAAGAACCATAAAAATCTGCCATACTTTCCAAGTCCTACTGTCCAGTCATTTAATAGTGAAGTACAAAGAAAGTATTTATAGAACAGCAGTAGGACCTCAGCAGATTCTTACAATTACACTTCATCCTTCATCTCTCTTAAGACAACTCCTCATGTGAAAAAAGATCTGAATACCAGCTGCCAGTATTTCACAACTTAGTCAAAAAGCCATTTTCTTCTCCTTAGTTAAGAATTACTACTAGTCCGTCCTTTTATTACATATGCCCAAGCTCATGGTTTAGAGGCAACTTCACGTGCTGCTTTGCTCATTTCTCCAGCAAAACAGGGTCCTTCTAGATAATTCCTCAGCAGAGGAATTATGCCGAGGGCAGGAATGAACTGCATCAGAACACGCTCACTGTATTTGCCAACAGGTAATTTGTACACTTCAGTACCAGTATCTCTGCTGTCAATACAACAGATCCAGATGTACCAGAATGAAGCACAGCCAAAGATCCTTTTGAAAGCTACAGCTCCAAATGGAGTAGTAATGAAAGGCAAGGGCAAGGCACTGCATCTCCAAAATAAGATGTTAAGAAAACCAGGCATCCTGTATTTTTGTCCATACAAGACTGAAAATCAAAACCTTAGCCAGAGATGCGATCAAAAGATATTTTAGTACACAACAGCAGCATGATGGCCATCATCCACTCCTTTTTCAGCCAAGGATAATCAGCTAAATCAAGAGTACAAAAGCACTTAACTGAGCTTACAAAATAGGGTAACTTATCCTGAAACAAGATGTACTCTGCCTCCCCAATCCCTTTCCTTTCCTGTCAGTAGCAGAGAACAGTTTATGGAACACCGGCTGCCTTATCATGATTTATGCTATATAGGCTTAAAGGGAGCTGAGCCTTATGAGTCAGTTCTTGCAATTCTCTGCAAATTCAGGCCAAAACCCATCTTTCAGACTGCTGGCTTCATTTTTATGCCATGGGGGGTGGGGGGAGGAAATCACCACAAGTCTTCTGCACTGCCTGAAGCTGCTGGAATACTAATTAACATTAGACACTGCAGAAAAGAAGCAAGCATCGAGCAGGAATGAAAAGACACAGCCCAGGAGCTGCAGCAGGTTATTGAGGACAAAATAAATAAAACAGTAAGGAGAAGATTATGCTAATGATCCAAATGGGCACAATTCTTGAACATTTCCTCTCTGTAACCCCAGAAGCACAAGAATTGTGGCTTCAGGGATATTAATGTAACTGAGTTTCACTAACACATTAGCCCCTGGTTACAAACTCAAAGACTGACTGTTAAAAAAGAGACAGCAAAAGCTGGACAAACAATATCCATTCTGCCTTGTATCAGGCTGTAAAATGAGCTAGTGAGTTCTTGAGGGAAAACAAAACAAACACAGGTCATTGCCCTATGGAAGCTGCATTTCAGTGCAGCCAAGGAAACTTCAGAACAATTGTGTAGGCAACCACGAAACCATTCCTTCCTAGCTTTCAAGTGCCTAACTCTCACCTAACCATTGTAAATCTCTTTTACATGTCGGAGCTATTTGTGTCTCTTATATCCTGGCTTTGTTTTTAGGACGCATAACAAGAGTGAAAAACATTTTCTGCTATCTCCACTGGTAACAACTTCCTTGCATTCAGATTCGATGTCAGCAGGACTCAAACCCTGAACTTGAACTACTGCTACAGCAGTTAACAGAGCTATCACTAACTGGGCACGGTGGAAGATTTGTTAACCAGAAGAGCCAAGTGATTAGCTTAATTATTTTTCACAATGCTGTAAGCAGTTAATCAACTCCCTTGGTTCACAAGCATTGGTCAGAGGTAAGAGGTTATCAGAGCTGAGCTGGGACTGGGAGAACCCTGTGCACCTTTTCACTGCAGCTCCCCAAAATCACCCTTGCACGTGGGACAGAACTACCTGAGAATTTGGGTACGACCTGCATTGCAATAGCATTGGAAACCTTATACCATTGCAGCTATGTTGTTTGGAGCCATGACATGGCAGCACCACTAGAACCAGCTACAACAATTGTGATGAACAGCAAACAGGGAAAAAGATAAAGGTATCCACTGGAAGCTGCCCATGCTGCAGGAGCTCTCTCAGGACAGTTTTCAGCAGGAAGAGGGAAGTGTACTACACATGCCCCAAATGTCACATAGTCACCACAGGAAAACAGAAGGGCAATTCAAATAAAGGTTTACAGGAACATTTATTGATCTGTTAAGCATAAAATCCCAGTTTATTAGCTCCTCCACTAGCAAACTTAAACTTCAGTAAGCCATGCTCAGAACAGTTACACACAGTAAGAGGCTTACAGCTACACTAAGTGAAAGCCAGAAGTGAAAGAGCCATTTCAAAACAGTTCAGCAACCTTCTCTTGCTCTACTGAACATTAAGGAAGACTCCATCTCTTCATGCTTAACACACAGCTTGTAGGAAGTCACAGTCACAAAGATAACAACTACTGTAAATTCTCTCTTCCTCAGTTTTCACAGAATCACAGAATGGTTTGGGTTAGAAGGGACCTAAAAGACCATCTTGTTCCATCTCCCTGTCACGGGCAGGGACATCTTGCACTATCCCAAGTTGCCCCAAGCCCTGTCCAACCTGGCCTTGAATACTTCCAGGGATTCAGGGGCAGCCACAGCTTCTCTACCCGGTGCTTCTTCAGCCCCGGTGCCAGGGCCTCACCACTCTCATGGGGAAGAATTCCTCCAAATATCTCATCTAACCCTGCCCTCTGGCAGTGAGAAGCCATTCCCTCTTGTCCTGTCCCTCAAGGCCCTTTTCCAAAGTCCCTCTCCAGGCTCTCTTGGAACTGTTTAAGGAACTGGAATGGGCTCTAAACTCCCCTCAGAGCCTTTTCTTCTCCAGGCTGAACAACTGCAATTCTCCCAGCCTTTGCTCATAGCAGAGGTGTTCCAGCCCTCTCATCACCTTGGAGGGCTCTTCTGGACTCACTCCAAGAAGTCCCTGTCCTTCCTGTGCTGGGACCCCAGGGCTGGAGGCAGCTCTGCAGATGGGAAGAGGGGCAGGGTCCCCCTCCTTGCAGCCTAATCTCTCTCTTTTAGTGCCCACAAAAGCAGTTGCCCTATTTAAGGCTTGACATTCCAGCATCCTTCCTCTCTACAGGACAACAGTTTCTGCAATGCTACATTCTTGACATGACAAACTAAGGAAAGCCTTGTACTGGATAGCTCTGAAATGCAAAAATGGAGTACAGCCTGGCATGGCTGAGACAGGAGCTCCACACCCAGCTAAGCAGGAGGTTACCTCACATAGTGGCTGCACTAACTTTTTCAAAGGACACTATTCTCACATTTTTTAACTCACCTGGTACAACAGATCACCGTAGGAGTGCTGATAGGTTTCCTCCTTCTATCAACCCTGCTGAACTAAATCAGAGCATTTCAGCATGGATAAAAGAGCCCTGGCTTAAATCAGGCTGAAGCCAAATCCCAAAACACACTGAGGAGCAGGCCACATCTGTGGATTTCTTAGCATGCTTGTGTAGGCAGCCTACCATAAGCTCACACTGCCTTTTACCAAGTCTCTCTAATTTAGTCTAATTGAAAAGACTACATTTTCAAACAAGACTGTTTCCCTGTTCCCACATCAGTGTATATTTCTCCCTCCTGAAACCCCTTTAAAAGTAGTCCTTTGGAGTACCTCCACCTACACATTCTCACAGAGCATTGCCATTACACAGAAACAAGTGATCAGCAGTGTAGATAGCCCTTAAATAAACACCACCCTTATACCTCAATTAGCTTCATTCTCTTGCTGCTCATACCTATTGAAAACAAAGTATTTCGTAGCTATTCAAGGTTAAAAAAACCTCGTATTTTTTTCACACAGATAAGAGTACCAGAATAGCAAGTAAAGTAAAACACTCCATGGTTAGGCAGGCAATGTTCGTAAGGAGTTCATGCCCTCAGGTACAGAAAGGGAGTTTGCAGAAACAAAATTAAAATGTTATTATTTTGATTAGATAATTACTCAGATTTCCAGAACTCAACAGCAAGCGGACATTACAGCTAGGAAGTCACACTCCAACGAGAAGTTAAGCAGTGCACAGTAAGCTATTAACAAAACCAGTACAAACAGCTCATTGTTCTACTGTTTTATCACAGAAGGTATTCATGATAATCTTGTCATGCTGTTTTTCCCCTCCCTTGTAACACATGGCAAGCCCCTTTCCTAGCAGTAGAGAATGAGCCATAGTGCTATAGTAGATAAAAGTTTGGTTTACTTGGTGAAATAATCTCATGCAAAGAAAGACCTCTATTTTTTTTGACTGCTAAAGGGAAAACACAATATGAAGAAAACAGAAAGGTCACCTGACAGCAGCCCAAGTAGAATTTACTTCAGCAATTTTCCAGATTTGACAGAGACCTGTGAAATTCTTCCAAATTTCAGCTGCCACCTGCTTCTGAGCAAGTTTTGGATCACTTATTAGTATTTTGCAGTACATGTCTTGCTCAAGTTTCCATACCAAAACGGAAGCCCATTTTGTTTGGACTCCACTGGTAAGTACTTAGTGTCATGCTCAACAGAAAATAAGCCATCAGTAATAAGGGGAAAAACATGTGATTCGCTGACACAGACTTTTATCTCTGTCATGTTCACATATCAAGCTGCAAGCTGCAAGCAAATCCAGCAGTTTCAGAAGAGAAGACTTTCTGGGTCCAAACAGAAGATAGTATCTACCTGGTGTCACATTAAATAAATCAGAGCTTTAGTCAATCTGGTCTCTTAATGCCTCATTATCATCTATCACGACACATTCCCTGCAGCCTTCAGCTCACAAGCACTAGGACTGCACACTGAAATAACACTTCCTGGTTCTTGGAAGACACTTCTGCTTCAGATCTGTGATAGCTGCTCTCCAGCTGACACAGAGACATGCTCATCTTCTTGCTACCACAAACTACAGAGCTTCTCAGTTACTTCACATGAGGAGGTGTGCTGCTCCAGAAGGAAAGATATTCCCGTTGTTTCTGACCCAGGTACTGGGACTCTAATTTTCATTCATGCTAGTGTAAGGTGGGATGCAAAGGGAGCAATAACTCACCTACCTACAGACAAAACAGTTGAAAAACAGATAAAAAAAACAGGAGCAGAAATTTAAAATGAAAATAAAATCACAATTAATCCATGTATACTAATGGACAACCACCTGCTTTGATCTTACCAACTGACCTGCTGTTTTGCCCTGACAAAGTGAGAGCCTGGGACTCTCATCAGTCTTATTTCATTAGTTGCATTTCTGTACTCACCATCTTCTGTACACAGCCTTTCAAACAACTCCCTGTCTCAAGGAGCAGTAAAATTATCCTTCCCTCAATCTCTGGAGGCTCATCAGCCTTCTCCATGGTGACAATGTCATTTTGATTATAGCCCACAAGATGGGCTGAACTTAGTCACCAAAGCAGGGCAGCCTTGCTGTTGCTCCCGTTGCTTGTCAGCTGAACTGCCAGAAGACTACCAAGAAAACGAAGTTTTGCCATCTTTCAAATAGGTCAAATCAGTTCATAAATGTCCAAAAAGCACCATCGTGGTGCAAGGTAAATGGCAGGAATGGGAAGAAAGGCATTTCCCTTTTGGCAACGATGAGCTATTGGATCAGCTCAAGCTGCATGTGAAACTGCACCTTCTCCTGAACCTCCCAACCTAGAGCAATTATCATCCTATAACAACAATATGTAGTGCTTAGCTCTCTATAGCCCTCATCACATAGTTCTTGCCTGAGAGAAAACATAATTGCAGTTAATCATTGAAAAGCAACAAATCCCCAAGACCTTTCTCCTGTAATTTCAGCACCACAACACACACGTACGTGCCCTCCTTCCCTTCTCCCACTAAAAGGCCTTCTAGTCCACACACAACTAATCATGTCTACATCTTCCCTTTCTCTGTAATTTTTCAAGAATTGCCCAAATCCTTTCCAAGATGGCTTATAACCAAAAAAATTCAGTGTTGGAAGCAACCCAGCAAGGCCTTAGAAGACAGAATAGAAGCTTACTTTGCAAGTTACTAGCATTGAGACCTGACTTCCTCACAGCACAGTAACAAGCACACTAACACAGACTCCCCCTTTTCAAAGACTTTGCCCAGGGTCTTGCTCATGGCTTGTCATGAGTCTAAGCCTAAACAGACAAAACTGTAAAGTCTCTGATGTGAAGAGTGCATGTCCAAGCAATGCCTGAACTTACCCCTCTTGCCTGCTGGCATTAGGCAGGGACAGCACGTTACTGTCTTTGCCTGATGATTTCACAGCACTCTAAGCAGCCTGGTGCCCAAAGGAGTCTGTTGTAGCTTTCTCCTTCTACTCAAGTTACCACTCAAGCTGGATGACATTTGCTTAACCTCATCTCAATGAGAGTCACAGAGAAGCTCAGAAAAATATTTACATTTAACTGGCTCTGAGTAACTCAAGAGCTGCTGTTCTGTGCCATTATGAGAATTATCAAATAATGCTAGTGTGCAAACACACTGTTCACTTAAAGCACTTTGCTTAGTTTACGTGAGACATTTTCACAAAATCTGCAAGGTCTTTTGGTAAATTAAATAAATACCCTTTTAGGGAAAAAGAAATCAACCAACCAAACTCCAAGCCAAACACCACAACAAGTAGAGGGTCTCAAGACTCCTCTTACACGAAGTGTGAAGATTTTCATAGTTCTTTGTACCTAATAAGCCATGGAAAGGGCATGGCATATCAATCTGACACACAAAAACCACGTGACAGACTATCACAGGCAGGTAGGACAGAGCAGGCTCTACAAACTGTTCACAGGAAAGCAACAGCTTTCCTGGTCTGCACTTGTTAAAGTTACTGATAAAGCAAACTGAAGATGAGCAATAGGAAAAATATAACAATTGGAGTTAAAACAACTTGAGAGTTTTGATTTTTATTGACTTTTTAAAGGAGCTGAGTTTTAATACAATAAACAGAGCAATACTTCTAGCAGCAAACCAGGCTAGGAAGAAGTGTAAAACACACTAAATTTAGATGTAAGCAATTTTGAGAGACTTAGCTACGTGATAAAGTTGGGATCAAACACACAACCCCTTGAACACAGAAGATAAGGCTTCTCAATAAAATCTTAGATGCTGTGAAAGTTTGCTGTCCTATGAACAAATAATCAAGCTTAAATCCTGTGAGTGAAGTAGGTCTGGCATGGGGACTGACATGCAAGGAGCAGAAAGTTCTAGAGAGCACACAGATACCATGATAGGGTATTTAGGTTGCACTTTCCAAACTGCCCTTCTACAGGAAGCACACCTCTTATTTCACCCCTTATTTCCTTATTTCATCTGGAGCAAGCCAGCCTCCTCCACACTGTGGGACCCTCACCTTGTTGTAGAACTCTTGCTCCCTGGGACCACGAGGTGGTGGCTGCAACTGCTTCAGGACAGTTCCATCTGGATGCTGCAGTATGCCTAGAAGAGAAGCATTTTCTTCAGGGCTTCATTTTAAGAGGTACAGCTTCCTTTTTGCCTTTTTCTTCCCCCCCCCCCCCCAGAAATAGTGACTTCACCATCAAGGACAGCCTGTTGAAAAGCTGTACTGCTTCCACTGCACACACAGTAGAGATAAAATTGTCAGCTCCTACACATAACCCTTAGCAGAGGTTTGCCTGCATTCCTCTTATTTCTACCCATTGAATGATTTCCTGGGTGTAGTTCTGCCAGAGGCCAACACAGTACTGGGATCTGACATTAAAACTTCCACCCCTAAAAACCCCATCATTAACTAAAAAAGATTACATAGACACTCCCTTTTAAAATAATTCATAAATTGTTTTCCAACAATGCCAAGACGTTAAAAGAATACCACATTTAATGCATTTCTCACTACTAGAACAGAAATAATGCCCTGTGGATGTACATCTATACTAGTGGCACAGAAAGAATGTCTTTACTACATGAAGTAGCACCCCTATAACACTCCAAGCTATCAGATGCTACTATTTGTATCACCCAGAATTACAGTACAGAATTTCATCTCAGCCAGGCAACACCTTCATCAAGCCTGCACAAAAAATCCCTCCAAAATACCCTCATGAAACAGCCTTATGACTCTCCAGTCATCAGTATTTCTGGATACCTGCATAAGAAATGCAACTGAGTACCTGAGGATGCTCAAGACGTGGATGTAGGCAAGAATGGAGAAAAGTAACTGCATTCCTCTGAAATTTGTACTGTGTTGCACCATCAGGTGCAAGGGAAAACCAAAATCCCACTTCTGGAAAAGAAATTTTCTCCTAGGATTAATTTCTAGCTTTTCAGACAGGAATTTATTTTGCTTAGAAGGGTAGCAAAAATTTCAACTGTATCCAAAATTTGTTCTATTTTCAACTACCATGTGAGAAAGCAGAAAAACGAGCCAGGAGCTTTGCATCCCAAAGAGAGTTTGCAGTTATAACGTATTTTTCACATCTTAAAAACCATTATCTATGAATGGGCTCTGCTGTGCAGTCTTGGAAACTAAATAAAATCTTTAGAGACCAAGATACTTACTTTAAAACAACCACCAGACTTAGAATAGTTGTTTCAGTAGTTTGCTATGCCAAAGATTTGCTATTAAAATTTGCATAAAACAGCTCTCAAGTCATGTTTCTTGCTGAAAGTTAGATTTTATATACTTTCCAAAACTAGAAAAATATAATTACGCATGTGAGATTACCACAACATCTTCAAAACACAGCAGCTTGTGTTCCCCCTCCCTGTACCCTTTTGCATGTGCTGGAAACCACTCTGCAAAATGCACCAAGTATTTCAATGGCATGTGTTCTATGCGTGAATTGTTAACAATCACTTTAAAATAAATTAGGTTAAGCATTAAAATAGGTTTTATAACACATGCTCCTCAAAAATCTCCATTTTGGCTTTGATAAGCAGACAATCTACAAGGTAGAAAGACCAGGAAGAGATTCCTGGAAGCAGAATCCATACACTATTGGGTTGATACATATTAATTGAAGAGTTTAATATAAATTGACATCTAAAGTTCCCTCATTCTCTGCATTCTTGACAGACTAGAGCACTTACTGCGCTACTCTGTCACTGTGACTGGGGCAGGCCTGAAAACCAGAGCCATGTTTCAACGTTCACCACGAAGATGTAAACTCCATACCCGTCCCTCTGATCTACAACAAGAAGCAGAGATACCATCCCCTGCAGATCATACTAACATATGGATGTTGGTCATGGGTTTGTTGTAGGCTTCCTGGGATTTTTCAGCACATACAGGGAACAGGACTGGCTTAATATATGAAAAAGCAAATTAACATTTCTGAGGAATCAACAGAACTATGTTGAAAATAAAATCCTGAAACATTTCACACAAACATTTCTCTCTGGCTGTGGATGCAAACCTTGCTACCATTCTGAAAGGAGCAAGCAAGTCACTCTGAAGGAGAATGGCCCCTTTAGCTACAGAATCCCACTAATGGCTTGTGGACCCCCAGAATTTTGCAGGTACAGGCACCAAACCATGGCCAGGAGCAGGAGGCTCTATAAGGTGACACATCCCACCAGCTTCTGTCTCTCTCTACCCGCCTATGGAATTAAGCCACAACCCAAAATTATTACTTTACTTACTACACACAATTTACCTGGGGGAAGCACTACTGCACACAGCATTCAACAAAAGGGCAGTCACAATGCACAGAAGCCTAATGTCTACACATGAATGCAGTGTGAGAGGCCTTTCTTTGCAAGGCAGTAACAGTCACAGGGAACAAAGGGAAAAGGGAAGGCTATTCAGGAGAAATTTTACAGTGTACTTTCACTAAAAAAATAAAAGTTAAAAATACTTTGGATACCTTCAAGTCCTCTGTCTGTTCGTATGTGGGAATAGAAGGGAAAACTGAGTTACAAAAGTGAGAGCTGTGAGTACCAGACCAGCTTTGGTCTTCAGCATAAAACAGTTTCCAAGATGAGATCATCAACAATGGTGGTACCTCTTCAGAACAGTCTTGGTCTTGCCCAAGAGATGTGGTGGAGCTAGTTTTACCTAACCCATGGAGTGGCACCCAAAATACAGATGATCACCTGAGCTGTTTGATCTAACTGCAGTAAGACTGATGTGCCAAAGGTGAAGCTCTCCCTGAAGTGAGCGTTTTTCTGCCTGATCCCATGTCATGCTATGATGTATGAACACAGGACACATACACCTTCAAGGATCCAATGCCCCTCCATCTATGTTTTATTGCACCCTCTGCAGCTGGGGCAAGGGACAAGAACTACTTTTCTGTGGAAATTATCAGCAGCAAGACACGCCATGGAAACAAGCTGTAGATAAGACAAACTCACAGCACCCTTAGTGCTGTAATTCCAGTCACTGATGATCAAAAAGGTTCTGAAGTTCAGCCTTTGGCAGGGGCAAAGAGAAGAATGACTTTTGTTGAGATTATCTGCAGCAAGGCACACCATGGCTGCAGGCTGTAGATAAGACAAATTCACAGTGCCATTAGTGCTGTAATTTCGTTCACTGATGGCTGACAGGGTTCTGTAACTCAGCCCCAGGCCTATGCAGCAGGGGCAGTTCCTACAGCCAGGGTTCAAAGGCAATACGCCAGCAGGTACTCATTATAGCTACCCTCAGAGGGGCACACTGCAAGTTGAATGGATGTGTACCTTCCATCTGGCTGAGAGGCAGGAGTTACCCCAAATACGGTCCTGGAAAGGTGAGAAATGCCATTTGGCAACATTAACTCGGCCACTTGCTTTGGCACTGACCACAGCCTATACTAAAAGGCCCCTTCATCAGAAGGGCCAACATCTTACTCCTCAACATGGAACTAAAACAGAATTTTAGAGCTGGTGGAGGCATACTACAAAATGCTGTATCCTCATGTATTTGTATTATTAGATCACTTCCTAGCCATTGGTTCAGGTTTATCATCAAATAAACAAACAAATAACAATAGCTTAATAATAACTGCTAAAGCTTCTGGTGACCACAGGTTCAGGTGATCCCGTCAGATAAGCCACGTTTTTGACATATATTCTGAGAGAAACAGCAGGCTGTTACCTAAATTCCCACTTTTAAAAAGGTGCCTGATAAAATGAAGCTGAACGGCAGAAGTCCTTGTGTTTAAGGGTGCCTGATAACTACCATGTCCTGACAGACTAATGCCATTTAGGAAAGAGCACCAGAAGAATTAAATTCGGCACAGGTTACACTGCTCCATCCACGCCTGTGCGTAGAGGGGAGCTCGACCGGCCCCCCTCCGGCCTCCCCAGGGAGGCTCCGGTCCCTCGGCGCTGCCCCAGGCCCCAGCACCGGCCTCGGCGCTGCTGCGGCACCTCCGGCGGGCAGGTGCGGGCAGAGCCCGGCGGCGGGAGCTCAGCAGCGGCGGCGAGCCCCGCGTTCACCCCTCGGCGCCGCTCCCGCCCGCACCGACCGCCAGCCACGGAGCTACCCCTTCGCCGCCGGGGCGTGAGGGAAATCGAAGCCAAACCCGCCCCGTCACAGCCGGTCTGGGAGAACTCAGATAAACGAAGGATAGGGTGGGGTGGGAAGAACCCCCTCATGGGTGACCCGCCGCCCCCTCCCCGCGCCCGTCGCCGCTCACCGCCTTTATCCTTGCCGTACATGTGCCCGGCCACCTGGTGCGACAGCGGCACGCATCCGTTCAGCGCCCGCCGCCGGCCGCCCCCCGCCGCCGCGGGGCCCGGGGAGGCGCCGAGCACCGGCTGGGCCGCGGCCTCGGCCTCCTCCGTCTCGCCGCGCCCGCCGCCTGCGCAGCACCCGCGCCCGCCCTCGGGGCGCCCCGCCGGCCGCGGGGGCTCCGTGGCCATGTCCCGGCGGTGGGGGGCTGGCGGCGGCGGGCGGGGGCTGGCCGCGCTCTGGCGGCGCCGGCGGCTGCGGCCGGGCCTCAGCGGGCCCTGCGAACCAGGGTGCGGGCGGCGAGGGCCCGCGACTCCATCACCCCGCACCGCGCCGCCCGCCTACCCCGCGGTGGGGCAGCGACCGCCACCGCCCCGCCCCGCCCCAGGCGTGGCTCCGCCTCCGCCGCCCGGCCCGGCCTGACTCGCGGCGGGATCGCCGCCGTGGTGACGGTGACGGTGGCCCTGGTGGGGCCGCGTGGGGCGCGGCTCCGGGGGAAGGCCTAGACGGGCAGCGGCGGTTCAGCGCACGCTGGAGAAGGGAGCTGGGCCCGGCGCGACCGCCGAACCGACCCCGAGTCGTAGGGCGGCCGGGGACCCCAACTCCGCGGGCACCCCCGGCCGGGCCGTCAGTCCTTGCTCCCCGCCAGAGCCGGCAGACCCGTGCGGTGGCGGGCAAGGGTGGTTCCCCTCCACCGATTCTCGGTAACCTGAAATACCCCCGAATCCTCTTCGTTTTTAAATAAATCTACCGTCATGCCGAGGTTTGTTCAGTTTCTCTCCAGCAGATCGAAGTGACTGTGAGCGAGATCCAACCAAGGTATGCGAACAGTATAAACATTTACAGTTGACAGGGAGCCCTTAAAGCAGCCTGAACCAGAACACTCTGTACGTGCTGGTCTTGCATTAGAGATGAGTGTACCTGGCCCAACACCAGATTAAACTGGATAACAGATTAATCACTAAATTGAATGATACCTCCCCATGGACGGAGGAAGGTATGTATGGCCCTGCATTCACTCAGGACCCCAAAGCTTGGCTAGGAGACTTCATTAACACTTAACGAGGGTTCATATCAGCTCCATTTAGCAGCCTGTAAGTACTGCCTTTTCTTTTTACTGCTTCTTTCCCTTATAAAATGAGCATATCTCTGTGAGTATTAAATCTGCACTTTTGCTGTGATATCTGCCAGTATCACATTGTGTTTAGTATTAGTAGGACACAGAAACAGGAAAAAAAGGCCAGACAGGAAAATGAATTTTAGCAGATATAGGTTGATTTCCCAGGTTTTATAATATGGCCTGATATATATTCAAGAATTGGCACTGACATCAGAGAAACCTCGATATGGTGAACTTGGCTATTTACCACCTCTTCCCCATCCCATAGCTGGGAGATGTGGAGATGTGGCAGGTGGCTGGGAGAAGTGATGGCAATTTAAGGGATTTACTGGGGAAATTAGAGTATCAAAGGAGCAGGAAGGTCACAGGGAAAATTAAGACTTTAAAATGGAGAGGAGCTGAAAATGAGTTCTCTTAGTTCATTCTTCATGGAACAGTTTGTTCTACACTCTTCATTGGATAAGGTGGTGCAGACGGGTTATGACTCAGCAAGATCCTTACTGAAGTAATAAGTTTGGGCAGAAGACATTTCTCCCTCCTGAGTATCTCCTTCTCATTAGTCATTACTGTCCAGCCCTAAAGATTAGGAGCCAGATGGGTGCAAAAGTAAGCTCCTATCTTCAGATACCCAGTGATGGATTTTCCCAGGGGGCTGCTAGCACAGGAGGGAAATACCACAGATTGGCCAACTCTTGTACAAGAATTAGTGAGGCATACCGTGAAAAAATCACAAGTGTGTGTGTCTGGCAGAGAGAGCTCCCAGTCTTGACAGCAGTAGCTGCTGCAAGGTTTGGATGCAAACCTGAGCCTTATAAAAA
Organism: Acrocephalus scirpaceus scirpaceus; assembly: GCA_910950805.1. NCBI lineage: Eukaryota > Metazoa > Chordata > Aves > Passeriformes > Sylviidae > Acrocephalus > Acrocephalus scirpaceus. Next base: position 32,356,559 of record OU383781.1, read on the forward strand.
GATACTTTCCTTTGCAAAGATGAGGCACTTCAGCTATCTGGGTCTAATCACAGAGAGAGAAACAGAGATGGCATTTCAAACTTGTCTAAGTGCCCATCTAACACTGCAATCTGCCTGAACTCAAACTCTCAATGGAAAAAATAATGGAATTAAAAGGCAAAAAACCTGGAATTTAAAGATTATTCAAGCACCTAATGCTCAACAGAGAGCTGCTAGATATTCTTGCAGCTAACAGAAGTGTGCCTGGAGGGCATTAAAAGAAATATGAAAGCATGAGTAATTGGAATAAGCAAACACTGACTGTTTCCTTTTCCCTGACATTTGCTTTAGTCAGATTTATGCATACAGAAATCAAGTGACGTGAGACTATTCTCCACTCACTCATTCCACCCTCACACTTCAGCACATGGAGTTCATTAATCTTTCTGGGAATTTCTCCTAAATTGAAACAAGTGAAACGGAGAGAATAGCAGAAATTGCAAATAATTCCTTTCTCTACAGTGTGATACTGTAAGAGATTGCACTGAAAACTGAACCTACCAGCAAGATTCCTGAGGAAACTTCTCATCTCCAGGCTGTGTGACTCCACTCCAAGAGAAAACAGAAGAGGCTGTGAACAGCTCCTAGAGGGGCATTTGTTTGAGAATCTCCTCCAATTCCCCCAACAAAATGCATTTGACAAAACTATACTTAATTCTGGATTACTCTTTCTCACTGTTGCTGAAAATCAATCTTACCCCATTCAGTCTGATGCCAATGTACAGACTGACATTGCCTAGAAAATACCAGGACTGTGTTTGTGCTGCAAGAGGATGTGTGATGGGCAGATTGCACAGCTGCCCCGAACTGAGTGAGAATTACAAAAGAATCACTTTCTGCTGAAATAAAGGCCTTTTGCAAACACAAGAGCTAGTTAATAACTAACCACAAGATGCACGGTAGTTTAGTACAGGAAATAAGCTCCTATGTAAGTGGAAGTGCAGGAGGACATTAGGTAAACAGAGTAGTGGGGCTGGGTCTTCACCAAAATATCAGTACTCTAAGAAGTATGCTGACAGCAAACTCTGCTGGATTTTTCACTGTACCTTCACATGGTTCACAGCCACCTCTTCCATACCTCACCAAAAATACTGCTCTTTTGTCAGAGCAGTGCTTTCTGTGTGAGAGACGTGGATCCTGCTGCCCACAGAGCCACTTCCTGCATCAGGCTGCCACAAGTGCGTAGCTCCTGCCAGCCCAAGACTGCAACAGCACCGTACGTGGGGGCCTGAGAACAAATGTCCATCACCCAAAACAGTGACTTGCTGGACAGGTGGAAGCACCTGCAGTGAGGCTTCTGCAGGCAGGGGGGCCTGTCCCACTCACAATGCAAGGCAGACACCATTGCAGCAGCATGGATGCTGTAGCTGCATTGCAGCTCTTTTTTTCTTGCCATTTCAAAGCAGAAGTGTTGCTGTATTGTGACCTCTTAAAATTACTCAGAGTGTTTAATTCTTTGTTAAATTCACAGAAGTTCCGTCCTGTTTTGTTCTTGTTAAGTGAAGGCAAATCTAAACTTACCCTTATCTGCTGCAACTGTAAAATTCAAGGGTGCCATCCTGCTTTCTTTCCCAGCTATGGCCTTGTCACTTGGGCATCATGTCTCACAGTGATTAATATTTTACCTGGCAAATGGATGCAAACTCTTTGATACTACTCTCCTCCAAGATACAAGGACTATAAAAGTGAGAAGCTCATTTCAACAGTTCTTCTTCAGAATCCTTGGATTTTATTTTCTTCTTAGTGATCAATAAAGAAACTAAGCCAGGTATTTGAAAGAGAAGTTCATTTTTTAACTGAGAGTAGGTTAAGGGCTGGGAGGCAAATAAAAGGGCTTTGATGGTGGAGAGGAGGCAGCAGTGGGTGTTTGCTGAGACTGGTTTTATTCAACATCTTCACTCTCAACCTGCAGAAGGGAGAGTGCACAAAATCTCCAGGTCTGTGGATATTCCTGACCTCCTTAGGGCAGTCAAATGCCATGCCAATGACAACATCCTGCAGGATCTCACGAAACTGAACAAAAGGCACACTGTTGGTGTAGGAGTTCCAGTATAGATAAACATAGGGTAACGCACGTAGAGGAAAATAATCCAAACCAAAGCTCTTTGATGCTGATGATGGATCTGACCATCATGGAACAAGAAAAAAGCCTGAAGTTGCTGAAGTTGCTGTTAACAGTTGCCTGAGATCATCAGCCCAGTGTGCATCTGCAGCCAAAAAAAGCCAACAAAACTTTTGGGAAGCAGCAGGAAGAGTGTTGAGGGAAAGACAAAAGGTGACATTTTGTTGCTCTGTGTATGCTCAGCATGACATATACTGAGTCCAACTTCCATGCCTGGTCTCTCACAGAGAATAGGGACATATTATTAACTATCAGTATGAAAGATTAAACCGTGATTTGTGGAGAGCCTAAATAGCTGAAACAGGCTTTAGCTGCCTCCAGTCCTAGAAAACAGCCATGACAGATGGTTGTGCTTTGACATCCTTGAGAAAGCAGCTGAGCTTCTGTCTGAAACAGAAACTTTAGATCAAAGTCTTTGGTACCATCACCTGATCTCATGGCTTACATGCAGATACAGATCCTCCCTTTGTCCTTCTAAACAGGGATTTTTTTCCAAGAACAGTGTTGTATCACTATCAGGGGTTGCTCAGGGTTTACCAATGCATGATGGCATTTGGATTTTACCAGTTACATCCTAATGCTTTAGGATAAGCCCAGAACTTGATTTAAGGTGATTAGTATGCCAAGAGGTTCATTTTCAATGCCAGTTTGTCTTTTCCTAGAGGTGACTTAGATTGCCTCCACCTCCAGTAAAATTAAACACTTATTGATTAAACCCACTGGCATTAAAAGTCTGTTCTATTAAATGGTATGCTACCACCAAAATTTATTTGCAAAACAACAGTCACAACCCTTAAAAAGTAATTTAACCTGCACAGTGTTAGAGCCAAGAACGAGATTGAAAGAACACACTGTCTGAAAAGAGTATCAAATTTAATAATTACTGCAGTGGAAGGCTGTGCTGGCTGTTGTTTTGGTACCCGAATCTTGAGCAAGAGCCCTGGCAGTGAACAGACAGTGCATCTTGAACATGTCTTACCCATGTATGGTGATATTTTCCAGCTGTAAAAAAGTATTTGAGAAAAGTTATGCAGTGTGACCTTATCATTCATTTTGCTGCCTGGTGCCAGCTAACTTGACTGAACAGAACAAACATTACAGTTACTGAGCAGACCCTTGGAGTACACTGATTTTTGAATGCTTTATACATTAAAGATGTAATCTCTGGGATGCTCAGGCAGCTTTTTTGCACAGGCTGCTCCTGGAATGGAGAAGGCACTTTGTTTTGGTCTAAGTCTGCCACACATACACAAGCAGCAAAAGAAAACCGCAGTCTGCATGACAAAAAAGGATGCAGAGTAGAGTGGATTAAGGGCAGTGCAATGTCAAATAGGAAAGGGGGATTGGTGAGTCTTCAGCTGGGAAAAACATAACAAGAGACATGATCTGTCTGTGCTTATGTGAGACCTTTGCAGCTTCTATTTACTGAAGGAAACAGAAGTTCCTTGACAAGACAGTTAAATCCCTTCTTACCACTCCAAACTGCGTATGGGAAAGGTGGACTGCATCCTACTTTGCTGGTCCTGTAAACCTGTTGTGATTTTACTGACTTTTGGGGGCATACCAGTATATACTCCTTCTATTTATTACAATTGCACATCTAAATAAACAGCTTACAAAGTGGAGTGTGGAGGGACAGGAGACTGCTAACGAGACCCACCGCACTGGTGTGTGTTGATTTCTGTCCAGCATTGTGGGATTTCACACAGTTGAGTAAGAAAAACCCCCAGTAGGAGATGTCTGCTCAAACATATAACCCCTTCAACTCTTAAGAAGCAAGGGTTTGGCAAATAGAGCTGCCAATTTATGCTTTTTATGTTTGGCTCTATTAGGGTATATAATGAAATGCAACATACCTTTGTGTCGTTTGATTTATCCCTTTTTGCTATCATGTAGTACTGTTACGTGATGGCAAATCTCTAGTTTATGCTTTCCTCTTATCCACCACATTTTTTTCTACCTCTTCCTCTTCTTCTTTTTCTTCACAAATTTGTTTATTTTTACATTATTTAGTTTTTACTCAGCTGCTCTCTGCATTAGCCTCAGCATTAGGCAGCTTGGAAATCATCCTGCCAAGAAATGCACTACACACCCAGGCATCAGAGAGCTTCAAGCAGCAGGCCCAGGTACCCATTCTAAATTAGTCATGGCTCTAGGAAAATTATTATTATTACAGTGCAAAACAACGAAGCCACTCATCAGTGCAGGAAAATCATGGCAGAACAAGCCTGGATACAGAGAGCAATTGGGGGAACAGGTATCCAGCACTGCTGGACTGAACGTGTCAGAGCAGATCTGCATGAAATGTTCTGCCTGGGGTGAAATAGCAATGGTGAACACCAATAAACTCAGCCTCCTGGTAGTGGTGTTGGGCATCTTCTCTCTGCCCACAGGCAAGGGGGAGATTGTGCTTGTCCAGCTAATACAGTCAAGGCTCAGCATGGGTTTTGTCAGCCTTGAAGCTTCAGGAGTTGAAACAAATGCCAAAATTAGTATGAGACTTCCAAGTCCAGGGTGGCCAAGGAGAAGCCAGTTGACAAGGTTCCTTTGCAAAACTAATGTTTACTTTCACGCTTACATTCTTATCCTTCCTGCTATTATAAAATGTTCTTCCGTTTCTTGGGAGTGAGCAACTGTGATACAAGAGTGACTCATGTTTCCATGTCTTTAGTTGCATTCCACTGAAAGGAAAATCCAAGTCTAGCTGCTGCACAACTGCACAAGTTAAGTTTTACAGACCCCAACAGCACCAAAGCAAGTCCCAGACAGCAACAATATGGTAATTTGAGCAGGCTGGCTGTCGGAATTGGCAATTCAACTTCTGCACTCAGAGTGCATGAGGCCCTGGGCATGAAACGCTGCTTAGCTGCTAACGTATTTATGCAGCACTTCCAGCTGCCTGGGCTCAGCCAGCCAGCACTGCTGCTGAAACCCCTATTAAATACCTGACATTCACACTATTTTGATGAATCACACTCAATTACTCAAGAATTGGTACTTTAATTTCTTGACCTTCCCAACAAACACTTGCATGCTGAAAATAACAATGAGGAGCAGAAAGTTTTACTCTGCAGCAGGGATTTTTCTCTGCTTAATTTTTTAAGGATTTCTATTAGGAGTTTCAACTTGAGGTCAAAATTGCAGATTTGCATCATTTCTTTATGGTTAAAACTCATAGAAATGTAACCAATGCACTTCATACTCCAGAGATTATCTGAGGAAACAGCTAAAAAAAGAGACTTAGGAAAACATTGGAACAGTCAAGCACTCTGCCCATTAGAATGTGGAGACCTCTTATGATACTAAGAGAAAAAATGAAGTGTTCTCTGTGATGCTCATTGAGACTGCTTGATTAAGTATTTTTTTCTTCAAATCCAAGACTCTCTTCTCATCATCACATTTGAACAGTTTGCATAAATAAGGTACAGTACAGGAATGGTATGTGCCTCTAATTAAGATCTGAACACTCAAATCAACATGCAGAAATGCAACACTTCTCCAAAACAAAAGTCACCAGGATGTAAATCAACACAGACTCTATAAAGAATAAAAACTTCCCATGGGGCCCACTTCCCTGACGCTCAAACTCCCAAAAATATTTTATTGGCAAACTCCACAAAATAGTTTTATGACTCGGGAGACTCATCTGAAACCTCAGGACTTCATTCTCAGACCATTAACATTGAATTTCTATTCCTTTAAGAGCAGCAAGGCTTTGATGTTGGCAGGAAAAGGAGTCTCAGAAGGAAAACCCACTCCAGACACAGGTTCATGACTACAGCAGCACTGCTGTACAGCACTACTGAAAGAAAGAGCACACCCATGAGAACACAGACTTTACAGCCTTGAGATTAAGATGAGCTCAAATGTGTATTTGACAAAAATACAGAAATATCCAGTGTCATATTCTAATAATACAGAAGTTACTTTGCTTTGGATAAAATGTATTTGATAATTTAAGGTTAAAACAATTTTCTATATGCATTAATACTCAGCAAAGTAAAAAATATCAAGTGACTTTACACTCAAGACAGACAGAAAAGACAAACTAACATATTGGAACTTCTTTCAAGTAGAGGTCTCTTGGACAGTAGTGCCCTTACTCCAACACTCCACCTTTCTCTACCTATGCCTCCTTCTTTACATTTTGTGCCTTCTGCCCAAATCCAGACCAGTTGGCCAAGACCTCAGCCTCTGAAAGCCTCACATTGAGACTATGCTAAATATCTTCAGTTTTAAGCAGTTGTAGCAACCACCTTTAAAAAAATAAAATAAACAGAATCTCTCCTGCCCTGATCATCTGAAGAATCCTTAAGAGTACAGGCAAAAATGTCAGCTTCTTAACAAGGCCTTTCATCTAGCCCTGAGGTAGTTTCTGTCCCAGGATATTCAGAGCTCAATCTTATGCAGGCCACAGTTACTTTAATGGACTGGGTTTAGTACAAAATTGGCCCCTGCTGCCCAACTCTTTGGGTTTTGCTTTGTCCTTACATGCGTGTTAATAAATCAAAGCTATTTAAGGAAACCAACATGACAGCCATTAATGCAACCATGCCAAACAAGAAGACAAGTGCCATGGGTGAGGAGGGTAAGAGCTCTCTCTGTCTCATCCTTCCCTCCCTTCTTGTTTCTATCTGTTTTCAAAGCTTCTCTTCATCCATGCCAGGGTTTTTTGGTAAAATCAGCTGAACCACATTAGCAGCCCAGGGAGGCAGGAGCTAAGACACATAGAGCCTAAGGCCACATAGTAAGAAAGGTATGCCTCCTCCCTTCTCATGGGGAAAAGCTTTCCAGAACCAGCTAGTGCAATAGTGAAGCAGATGGTCATGATGGGTCGAGGTTTTAGTTTTTATTTTAGCTTTTGGAATTAATCAGCATAGCCATCCCACAGAAGCATCTTGTGGTCTGGGGAAGTTGGCTTCACTGAAAGACTGCAAGTGAAACTAAGGCTTTCTCCAACAGCAAAAACAACCCTGCCACCCCCTGCCCATCGCTCTTGGAGCACTTTTGTCATTCAACTCACCTATTAAGGAATCTCTCAGAGACCATTTCCCTAATCCTACTCAAAATACAGGTCTGCAGTTTGGATAGTATTTTCTTGATACCAAATGGAAGTAGGGTCAAGTTTCAATGCTGCTGTAAAATCAAAGGTAAAGTTGCCCTCTAGCTCCATCTTACTTTCGGCCTTTTCTGTTGTCTGTTCATAGCTAGCAATTTTGAATTTTTTCTTTTACAGAAGCCATACAGCACAGTAGTGTAACAGGACAAACATGACACCTGCAGAAAATGCAGCATAATCAGAGATTAAGATGGCATTGTGATTTCTTCCCTGCCACTGCCTTTTACATGGGTATCTATCCAGCTCTGTGACTTCAGAATCTCTCCAGGATTTTAGTATCTACCTTTTGATACACATGTATTTGAAAATAATTTAATATCTATTTCCTGATGAAGTACATTCTGTGCCTCATTTTAGTTTCACACTCAGTGCAAGGGTACAAACACTTTACAGGACAAAAAATTTAACCCTGACTACTTAGTAAATTATGCATTGTAGTGATTGAAAGACAACAAGCACCAGAGAAAATATACATGCTGAAGCCTGATGTATATACTACATTGGGAAGTCTTCAGTGATATGACAAAGAATTTGTGGGATTTTTTCCCCCAATTACAAGAGAATAGAGGATTTGTCAGACATTGATTCTGTAGCTTCTACTGTCCACTCTACGCCTCCTTCCTCTTGATGATCAGAGGCCCGACGTTGTCACCAGTTTCTTCATTGTGCTTTGTGTGAGAGCCATCACACAGTGGGAACTGAAAAAGAAAGAATAAACACATCTGAAGTACATCCAGAGTCAGAACTAAGATCCTAGGCTGAAAGCTTATTAGGCATCTTTTCATTAAATCCACTGAAACCACAGACCACAACTTTTATGCCAGCATCTCAGGTCTCCCTGAGTTTTGGCTAGCTTTATCCTTACTGGCATAGAGCAGACAAGAGGCTTGCTCTAAAAAAGCAGCCACCAAACTCCACTCTCTTTGGTGTTCCTGCCTCAGGTGAGCAGGAGAAAACTACATCTGAGCAGACCTTCAGCTGTAACCTACCTGGAGTATCTTACTCTCAACCTTGCCCCACGCTTCCTCAGTGCTGCCCTTAAGAGCCACATCAGTTGTAAGTAATTTGAAGAAATATTTGTTCCATTAAAAAACCCCAAATAAACCCTACCCTAGGACAGGCTGGTCAGAACAAGAATTATAGGGACTTTAAAAACCTTTAGCCAGCTCTAACTGAACAGGTCACAGAGAAGTGATAACTACTGTTCCTAGGAAGCTCTTATCACATGGAAGAGCTGAAAGACATTCTGTGAGGCAGTAAGAGTGAGGATCCCATCGCTTTTCAAGGATGCGTTTTCAGGGCTACACCACCTCTGCATAGAAAACTCTGGAGATGATCACAGAAATCACACACAGTATTTTGCATTCAGTTACAATTTTGTTTGCTCAGAAGTAATGGGACTCAAAGCTGGGCATGACTCAGCTTTTGCCTTTGCAACAGTACTATTCTCTTGCAGTACCATCACAGTCAGTATTCAATGTTCCACTGATCTCAATGGTCCTACTTCAGTCACAGCCTTTGAAAAACATTAATACCCTACCACTCATGCTTACTTAGAATAAAAGATTTCAAAGTATTGCACAAAACCAATACAATGAAACAGTATACAGAGCTTTACAAATAACACCACCTTGTCTGTAGGGTGGTATTGGGAGGGTAGGAGAGAGGTGAGGGTTTCTTCACAGTAATGAAATGTCAAAACCTAAGCTAAAAATGGCATGTGATATTTCTTAATAAAGAAACCTTGAATTCAGAGAATGCTCATGTAAGCTGATTCATGGAGAAACTTTCTCATCCCCTCAGTTACTTGTGACTCAATGAATAAGCAGTGAGAGTGATACCTTAGGTTTTAGCTTTCACGTTTTTCAGATTCTCTGCTGCCTATGAGTGTAGTTCTGAGCCTCACATTAAGTGCTGGTAAGCTCTCTTCACAGAGTGGGTAGACAAAGCAATTCCTTTTCCTGCTGAAGACCAAGGACAATGAGTACAACTTTCAGGCCCAAAAGCACAAACAACGGTGGACCGAAGAGAGAAACAAGAAAGATGAAACCTCACAACCTGAAGCTCTAATTGGACAATTAAACCCCAATATGAAAATGGACCAAAACTTATCAAAGTGTCTGACCTCGTGACCAGTCATCCATTTTCTGATGTCCTCCTTGGGTGTAGCCCTGGTCAGGCTCTTGTCCTGCCCAAGGTGTACCCTAAAAGCCTTTCAATAAATCTCTACTTTATTCTCTAGCTCTGCCCAGTCTCTGTTCCAGGTCAGCCTTCCCAAGGCATCAACAGATACTTGGACAAAATCTGAGCAAACAGGAATGTATGTCTCTGAAACACCAGCTTTCAACAGCAGATGTTCCTGGGCCAGTTGTTTTTCCACGCAACACCACAGTCCACTGGTCTGCACAGATACAATGACACAGCTTCCATCAAACACTAACATCTCATAAGCTCCAAGGAGGCAACTCAAAGTTCAGCTACAGCAATGTCACCGCTTCAAGTTTCCAAGCAACAAAAATGGTGGGATCCTTAGGTTCAGATACATCCAGACATCTTTAACAGCTACCAACGGTGACTGCTCTGCATCCATCCTACTGGTCAGCTGCTCTCAGAACACTGGCTCCCAGGGGCTGGTACACTGCACTTGAGCTTCTCAGGGAAAAACACCAAACCAAACATCACTTTCCCAGAGCACCCACTTGGTCACCTTAAAGACCAGATATGGCAGAGAAGGATATTGGGCCTGACACAATGTGTCCATCCCTGATTAAAAACAAAGCAGGCTAGCAGCAATAGTGGCCAAAGCTCAAACCCCAGGGGAATTGTACAGTGATCTGGACAGCTCAGCTGATTTCCCTCAACACTGAACATGTTTGGATTCTTTAGCACTATTTCTGCTGATAGTCTGCAGCAGTATTTCTCAACCCACAGCCTGGGGACTAATATTTCTCTGGAAGACACACAGGCTGCAGGTCATTGTAAAAAGACAGCAAATTAATTTCCCCCTCCTCTAACTCACATCTAAAAATGAAGACAAGTCAGAAAACAAGTGTTCTAACTTTAATTACAGTTTAAAGGCAAAACTCATGCCTCTACACTAACTTTGAGCAATGGACTTTTCGCTAAACTGGACAACTATGAAGTGCCTGCAGAACACGACACTGAATAGAAAAAGGTCATTTTTAAAGAACCACTCATTTATTATTAACAGATAATTACATGCCAAGGCAAACTAATAGGCAAAAAAACCACATGTGGTTTTTTAAAACACACACATTCCACAAAGACTTTGGCCAGCACAAAAGCTTTTTAAGTACACTATTTCAGAAAAATAAACAAAACAAAACCCAACTGCTCTTTTTTCAAGAGTTACTCTAAAATACTCTGGTATAGTCCACCTGTTTTGTTATTCCTGTAGAGGAGGAACACCATGTGGGGTCAGCTGGAAGTGCATGCACACCATCAGTGCAACAGAAACACCCTGTGATTCCTAATGCTACTGGCTCTGCCAACAGCCTCATGCCTCAGGTGAGCCTGAATCTCATGAGAAGTGCACAGTGACACAAAAGGAGATTTCTTCTAGCCTTTATATGCACCTATTTAACAAAAACACGGCAGGTACTTAATGCATTTGAAGTAACTGTAACTTCCTGCATTGAAAGCACACACATTCCACATTCTGACACCATGAAATTACAAATTTAAACAGTTTGAGAACTGTAAGAGCCAGATAATGCTAGCTGACATCTTCCAAAGATGACAACCATGTAAGAATGATATATTTTATTACTGTTGGGCAATGACGAATATGATAAGCACACAAACCCTAATAAAGTTTATGCTACCCTTGCTGCAGTCACTCCATCAAGGCAAGAGCAAGGCAACAAAACTGGGAACTACTGTCTTTGAGGTGAAACATGTTGACTAAAATACTTATTGTTAAACCACAGTAAAAGGAAACAAATAGCTTCCAGAATTTCCACTGACCTCCTAAACGCCTTTGCAAGACCTTTCAGATCAGAATTCTAAGAATGGACTCATTATAAGCTGATCTAATTTCTTTCTAACTCAGTAGGGCAATATGCTCCTAAACTGACAATATCCCTTAAACATATGCCAGAATGTACTTCTTAAAGGTTTTATTTCACACCAAAAAAGGGGTAATATCAAACAACAGCAAACAATTGGTAGGAGCTGCAATGCAACCAGTAGAATTAGACACTATCTTCCATTTTTGTTTAGAAGATTGAATAGGAAGCAGAAAGCACAAACACTAGTGTACAAGTACACACATCAGTGTAAAAGTAGGGTTTTTCCAGTTCAGACTCCAGACAGAATAAAGAAGACAAGGCCACTTCCACAAGACTATTTCAGCATCAGATCATGATGCTGTTTAATCCTTAGCAGTGTTACATAAAACTGAATTCAGGTATAAATGTGTAAGCTCCTGAGTTACCTGCAAGGTAATGAAATTAGATCTGACAACAGCAAGAACCCAAAGTTTCAGCATCTGGAAATTGCTGAGTTTGGCCTAATGAGACTAATGTCTAAGACTTGAGAAGTTGAGTATTCACCTCCCGGGAGGAGAGACAGCTAAATTTCAAGGCAGTTATCTGGCTCTGAAGGTATGCATTATTTCAGTCTCCACACACTGGCACCTTCTAAAAAAGCTTTTAAATGTTCACCAGTGGTAAATGGACAGGATTAATCATGCAATTTGTTTTCTTCCATTACAGATCCCAGAACTACCATTATAGATAAAGTATATGCATCTCAGCTACATCAGGTGTCACACATCTCTAAGATCAGATTTAAATCTGAGGCACTGTTATTGAGAGGCTAGGTTATCACTAATTTAAGGTAATTGAAGCAACCCAACTTCAAATGCAAGCAAGTTGGACCAATATTTAGGCCAGACTTTTAATTGCTCAAAAATAGGAGCTTAGAGTATGCCACTGTGATTGCACTGGCATACACCATGTACTAGCAAGGTACTTTCTGTCTAAGCTTCCAACTTTCTCCAAAAGGAGGTGTTTAAGATCCTCACAGACTGTGTTTCCTGAGCTCCTACTGCCAACAGGCCCACAGTTTTAGGTAAGCCTCAGTATTAGCACAGGCAGCACACAAATTGGTATCTGTCATTCATGATCATGCTCCAGACAGTAGCTCTCTTTTCAAGAGATCTTCTTCAGAGCTACAGAAATATTTTGTCCACTATTAGCACTGATCTGCAAGCTTTACTCTGAGCATCAGCACAAATCTGCATAGTTCTACAGATTAGAATATTGCTACATCTCAGTGCAGAATACTTGGGTGAAAAGAGGTTAGTTTTCTCTAAATGAACAGTTTAAAAATAGTTTTGCTGAAAGGTGCATGCACATGAACAACACTGGACCCATTCATTCTTCTCTTACCTTCTTAGACCTCCAACAACGACAGTACACAGCCTTGTCTCCCAGATCTTCCATGTCAAAGGCATGGACTACCTTGGGGTTATCCTTCTGGATATGGGGATTCACCATTGCTTTGCAGCATTTGTCTTTAGAGAGAAATTTTTTGTAAGCTAGATATCCAACAACAGCCGCTCCAGCAGCTAAGGAGACTGCACCAATCCATTCAACTAGAATAAAAGAAGGAAAAACAAGAGACTGTCAGGTTTTGACCACAACATTCCATTAAAACCACTGAGCAGTAAATGTTTTCATGCTTGCAGCAACACCTTTTTAATTTCCAACAGATCTTCTTGTTCTGTAGTAGTAACTCTTTACTTTAGAAGAGGATTTTCCTTTAAGAGTCCCCTAGTTAATATGCTCTTTTCTATTGATCAGACTTCTACTTCACCCAAGCCCTTTCTATACAAGGGTGAGAATTAACCTGGCAGAGTTTTCATGGTTTTGTTTTTTACTCTTCTATTTAGCAAACTCTGATATTAACATCAGTAGTACACTGTTTCAAAGTTCAGCATATTAAACCAGGTGTAATTAATTACATCCTGTAGCAGCAAAAAACCCTATGTTGTTTCAGCTGCAACAAAGTCACTAAAGAAGAACAGTCAGCACCAACAACCCAAAATCAGGTTTCTCTCCCCAAAGGCATGGGCACTGAGTAACTTCTAATAAAATGTATCTTGTAACTAAAAAAAACTAAAACCAGTTGTTTGGCAATGGGGAAATTATTAAATATACTACCACCAGTAACAAAAGTCATCTTAGATTAAATCCCTACTGTGGTATAGAAGAAAGAATAAGGATCCAAAAGATTATATTTAAGAATCATAGCACATGTCTACTTTAACTAGATTATGTCCTGAATCTCTGTAAGACTTTCACTTAAAAATCCTCTTGCCACCACTCTTCCTTCTGAATTTTCCTCCCTTTATTTACCGATAAAATTTTGGCAGTTTCTTAGTACAATGTCCATTCCTGCAAGAAGTTCTCCTACTTTTTTGTGGCTCTACTGTTTTCTCTCTGCTTCATGAAAATATGCTGGTCTTTGGCTCAAAGGTTCAGGCTGCAGCACCACGTCTGGTTGTTTCCTCTCTGAGTACCAAGTGGCTGCTCTTTCTTTGCTTTTTATCCACAACTTCTACATATACTGCAAGTTCTGTTTACAGAAAAATAAACAAGAATTTAAGTTTTAGCACATTTATAGAACTTAATAAAATTAGAACAGTCTCCAGTTGGGAATTTCTATGTTTTAATTGAATTTGTAAGATGCCAAGCCAGATGGCATCTCTGGAGCAAGAGACATTGCTATGTCCAAGTTTAGGAAGAAAGAAAAACCTTTGTTTGTACTTGCTACTTTCCATGATCAATTGACTTGCTGTATTTCCACTGTGAGCTTGGACTGAAAGTCCCACAGACTTTCCTAAAATCTGTATCAAGCCCTTTCCTCAGCTAAAGCACTGCGTTAGCTCACAGTCACCACACTGATCCACAGGGGTCTGACTGAAGCAATACGTGGAATTAGACAGCAATCTGTACAGTGTCTGCAGCCCTGTAAGATCAGGGAAGGTAGGCACTCCTTAAGAGTCTTACTAAAGGAGTAAAAGATGCAGAAATCCTTCAGAGCTCATTTTCTTAGTAAATGACACAGAAGAGACCAACATACACTGAGACCTCCCCTGCTAATGAGTGACAAACCCTTCTGGTAACAGTGAAGTGATATTAAGATCAGAAAATCATCTTTAACATGGAAGAATTTAGGGCAGGCATGTTTCCCTGCTCCCCAATTCCTCAAAACAATAAAAGCCCCAGGGACCATGTTGTGAATGTTGTGTTTTATATCCATCCAGTGAGTTCTCACCCTTTATTCCCCAGAGTGGTGCATTAATTTTGCTAAAGAAGTGAGGAAATGAAATTTTAAAAAGGATTCTATGAAAATCTGCTTTAATTTAGCACAACAGATGAAACTGATCAAAAGAACTGCTACAGTTTAAATCCAAGACAGCAGCCCTGCCCTGTCTCACTGGAGCAGGGCTGTGGCAGGGAGGAGGTGCTCAGCAAGCTCAGGGCCCTGCTGGGTCTGACAAATTTGAAGTGACCCCTGATGAAATGTCAAGTGCAACTACAACAGCAAAAGCAAAACTCAAGGACTGCCCATTGCGTGGCTTTCGGGGAAGCAGCAATTCCATGTTGCTACCAATGCACTGCCAATAGTCCAAATCTTCACACAGATTTTAAGTAAGTGATAAGGGGACAGGGGGACCATATCCATTCCCTTATGAAATCTAAGGGGAAAGAGTGACTTTAATGAAGACCACAGGTAGCTCCTGTAACTGAAGCACCCTTTAAGGTATCGCATCTTAGGGAAGCTGATCTTTACCTGCACTTACCCAAAAGTCTAAGACAACTTAGCAAACAAGAAGAGGAAAAAAAAATCGGTAATATTTCTGTGACTCATTACAAGCAAGAGAAGTCTGTACTAAAATTCAGCAGCACATCCAGAAGAGCTGTTCTGCACATCTGCAGCCAACCCAGATCCCTCTGACATCCCTTGGGCCATCCCCCATAACTGTGCACATCAGATCCAGCTCAGCTAGCAGAGATCATTAATTAAATTGTCATCTCATCTTGCAGTGATCATCTACCTCTTCTCCCAAGGGCCAGAGTCATCCTTTACACACACAGGCAAGTTGTATACATATCAATAGCTTCAGGTACTTTTTCTTGTAATAGAGGAATGTCTTTTATACTGTATTACCTTTTTTCATCATTTCCTTAGAGCCACCTCACTTTTTGCCTTTCAGGATGGAAAATTATATCAACCAATAATGCATTAAATTTATTGCAGTCCTATTCTTTAAATTCCAGAATTGCCTTAGTAAATATAATGAAAATTTAGAAGAAATATTTGAACTTATTCAACAGACTCCATTAAATCATGCTACAGGGCAGTGAGTTTTGTCTTGTTTCACACAGAGATCCAAAAAAGCTGGAACACCCATTTAAACTTTCTAACTACGTCAACCATAAAATGCACCTGGAAGAGGAACACTTTTATTTGTAAATACTCTGACCTGTTTCAAAAGACCTCTGGTACCAACTCAATAGTTTGCTGCCAAACTCTTAAGGTCATACATGAGGCATGTGTTAACAGAGTGACACTGATGTGGAGTGTCACAGGGTTTTTATTTCTTCTTAAAATAAGAAGCACTAGGAGCAACTTTTGAGTTATTATTAAAGGACTCCCAATTCTGGTATAATACCAAACCACTTAGTGCTACAAGACAAAACAGGCTTGTGTAACATGGTAGAAAAAAATTGGTTTTGTGTTGTAAGCACTAAACAATGGAAAAAAGTTTGGCTAAAACTCCAGGAAAATCAACACACAGAGAGGAGACAGCAAGAGAGATGGAAAGAAGGAAACAAATCCAAAGAATGCTCTCTCCCAGGAGAGCAGGCAGTGTACAGAAGTAAACAAAAAAATCAGAGACGAGAATGGCCATAAGACACAGGGATTTATTCTCTTCTCTATTCTTTGGACATACTCTAATGAAAGAGATGTAGATCAAAGTTTCTCCTCTCCTTTCTCTAAACATCTAGAACATTGCTCTGGATGTTTCCAGATCTACACTACAGATGGAGTTTTTGGATCTGCTAGAGAGCTCTGAGAGACTTTATCCACAGGAAAACACACATTTACCATCTGCACTGAGAAGTGCACTAAGAAACTGAAGTGGTCTTGCCTCCACCACGATCCTTGTTAAGAACCCAGATCAATTTACATTCTAGCAACTATCAACAACATGAGGGAGAGCCACACCCTGACAAAGTTAGTCCAAGACCGTCCTAAGAGGCAATATTCAAGTTACCTCTTGTGCTTAGAAAATATTTATGTTACTCCAAAATCACAGAGTAATAACTCCAGATATGAAAAACTGTATTTTATGTCTCCAGAAGTGCTTGTAAGTTTCAAGCATTATTTTCCTCATTTTGTTGCCAATCAAGAGACTATTATCGTGTGAGAGTTGTTCCTGACAGTCCAGCAGTGCCACTGCTCACAACAAAAGGCAATGCTGGAGAAGCACACGATACTCACTAACTGAAGAGTCATCCAAGATAACTGGATGCACTAAAAGTCTAACAGTAATAGACAGGCAGTCAAGCCGACAAAAATCACTTCTACCACTCCACAGCATCCACAAAAAATGAGATTATGACTGGCAGGTTTAATTTAACTGAAGCTGTATGTTAAAGAGGCCACCTGAGGGGAAAAAAAGATTGTTGGATTTCACCAATAAGCAGTAAGAAACAAGTCACCATGATCAGATCTGTGGTTGGTGTGGGGGGCACACCGGCGAAAAACCACACCTCTCAGATAAAAAGCATTAGCTGTGCTACTCACTGCCTTCCAAAAGGCACACATGCACAGAAGCAATTAACTCCCTCCACTGCTTCATGATTTAAATCTCACAAAATTTCTGGTGTCTAGTTTTCAGTAGAGAATAAATGATTTTCAAAATTTATCAGCCTGAGACACATGCCAGCTGGAGGAAGAAATCTAACCTGTCAGTTACAAGGCACTGATCAAGTTTAATTTCTTCAGAAATCACAAAAACCTAATGCGGTCTCCTCCGAAACAGAGCACCCTCCAGGACTGGTCCCATCAACTGCTCCCATGCTCTTCTTAGATAATGAGGATATTTTCAGGTTTTTTTAGAAGCATGTTCTTCTTCCATGTCCACATAGTTTTTCTGCTTAATTCCTAGTGTCTAGGAACTGTTCTAAATCTTGCAACATTATAAATGACAGTAAGCTGCCGTTGGGAACACAATAAACCTGGATGCAAGCTATTACCAAATCATACTCAGGACTTTGACTATTTTAATTAGCATAGCCTTCCATCACTATAGCCCATTTTAGGCCAATGTCTTTGCAACCATCCTCTGTACCAGCAGCCTTCAGCCTCCATCAACCCCCGAAAAAAACCTCAAACCATCTGCCCGCTAAATTAAGGACGTAAACCACGAGCAGCTTTGCAAGTGGAAACCAGTCATGCACGTGAAGCTCATTTTTAAAGACAAAATTAGGTAATTCAGCTCTCTATTCTATCTTCCACCCGGCCCAACTCTTTCATTCTGTCCGGTTGCGCAACAGCACTCAAAACACACAGCGTTATCTCAGGCGCGGTTCAAGTCAATCATTACACAGCGCAAATGTCACCGTTACCTCTACTGTACGGTATCGGGCATTGAGGGCCAGACAGAACCTCTGAAATTTACAGCTTTTCACGAAATTTGCACTCAAACAGGTGGAAAGACAAAAATAAAACAGCGGTGTCTGAGACGGGCTGCAGATAAAAGCCGGTGGGCAGCCGAGCCCGCTGCGAGGGCCGAAGCACCCGCAAGGGGCCGGCGCGGAGCTCGGCGGCTCCGGGCCCTCACACCGCAGAAGGGCGGCCGAGGGGAAGAGGGACCCCTGAGGCCGAGCCACCACACCGCCTTCCCCCCTCGCTGAGCGCAACGGGGGTTTTATCGATGAGCGGTTCCCACCGGCCGCTTCCAGACCCGCCGCATCCCGCGGGCACGAGGCGGGGGGGCCGCCCGCCATCTTGTCCCGGGGGTCCGGCGGGGCACGAGCCGCGAGGCGGAGCCGCTCCCCGAGGGGCGCCCCCGTCCCGGCGGCGCACGGCCCCTACCCCCCCGAGCCCGCCTCGCCGCTCGGATCAGCCCGCACCGCCAAGGCCCAGGCCGCCATACCCCGCACGGCGCCGTTCTGTCCCGGCCCCATCGCTGCCGCTCCCCACCGCGCACGCGCCTCTGCCCAAGATGGCCGCGGGACCGCCCCTTAAAGGCCTCACGGCGAGCAAGGGCCTAGGGGAGAGCTGGAGGTTACGGGATATGCTGGATGTGCGGCACTGTGGGGAGAGGAGGGAGGAGCGGGCGAGCGCTGTCACTGGCCTGACGCCCGCACAGGGCTCTCAGGGAGGCCTCTGCAGCTGTGAAATGGGTGTTGAGCACCGCTGTGCGCCCTGTGCAGACACTGGCTCGGCGCGCCCCCACCGTTCTCTTCTGCTTGTGGGGCTGAGCGCCCAACAAATGCAAAACGCATAGGACAGATCACAGTATGAGCCCTCTCCTGTATAGTTGTGGAAAAATGAAGGTGAAAAGTGACACCCTCCGAGTGATAGCCGCTTCGAACCTCATAAGTTTGGGTATTGATGTGAGAATTGCTATTCTTTACCTTAAAAAAGTATTATCGAAGTTCTATACTGATTAAGGACTCACTACTCTCGGACCTCGTTTATGGCCAGACTTGATAGGAAAGATGTGTGCTTTTACAAACAATTCCATGGGTGAGGGTATGGGTGTTAATGTCTTTGAAATGCGTCTCAATGTCTCTACCAATTTCAAGCCGCAGGTTACAGAACCCAACAGTTTAAATCCTGAAACAGACAAATGGGTCTGCACAAGCCTGAGTTTCTGAACTTTGGGGGAAAATTACATATACAAGGAGGGAATATGTGATAGGTGGTTCGGCAAGGCCTTCCTAGTGCTTCAGCCGATGGGGAAAAGAGGGCAACATGGATAAGGATAAAAGGGAGGCTGCACCTGCCCAAACCTTGAGAGAGAAAACCCTGCGGGTGTATGCCCCAGAAAACTCTCTCCCTTTATTTGAATAAAGTTGCAGGACTCCTATGTCTCCTTTGTGGACGCTGACTTTTCCTACCGTGGCTTTTCTGCTCAATACTTCAACAGTCTCGTGCTCGTCATCCATTTAGAACTTAATGCCAGACTTTAACAATCCTGCCATGATTGTTGGTTACCATGAGAGCTGTGGTTGCACAATTCTGCAGACAACAAAGCCTCATTTACCGTTAGAGCAAACAGTGGGGCCATCCCATAACCTCACCATCGGCACTGGCTTTTCATGGCGTGATTTTTCCGCACAGACTCGATCTTAGACGTCTCTTTCAACTTTAATGATTCTATTATCTATTCAACAGACTTTTCAACCACACACGTCTACTGCTTCTCTCGCACACCATCACGAACCTTTTCCTTGTATACAGTTTTGAAGCTTCACACACACAGCTACCTTCCTCTTCCTCACCGCTCCGCGTGCCGGCGGAGGCCGTCTGTTTATTAGATACAGACATTCACTGGGTCTCGCTCAGCCCCGCAGACCGTGAGGGGCGGGACGGGACAGGCGTGGCCGAGACTGCCGCACCCGCGCAGCCCCGCCCCACGGGAGGTGTGCACCGCACCGCCCTGCCCACGGACTGCGCTTCCCGGCGAGCCCCGCGCCCGACTGCGCCTGCGCAGACGCGGGGGGGACACAAAGGGCACGACGCTGGCGGATCCGCCCCTGCCGCTCCCGCGGCGCGCGCTCCCGCCGCCCGCCCCGCCCCAGCCGCGCTCCAGCCCCGCGCTCCCGCCCCGCGCTCCCGCCGCCTGCTTCGCGCTTCCGCTGCGCGCTCCCATGGCGCTGAAGCGGATACAAAAAGTGAGTGGGGCCGAGCCGTGGGAGGGGGCGGAGAGGGCCCCTTGCCCGGGGGTAGTCGCCGGGGCTGACCCCCGTTGCCGGGGGTTGAGGCGGCGGCCGGACCGGGCTCAGCGAGGGGTGTCGCGGCAGCTGCTGCCGCGCACTTTTCTGTGCCAGGACTCGTCCTTCCCTCGCCGGCAGCCGGGGAAGAAGAGTGGGTGTGAGGTGGAGAAGGGGGGGCTCCTGTCGGCCGCCTCACGGTTTCGGGACTGTACCTCCTTGAAGGCCCCGAGTCGGTGCCTGAGGGCGCCGTTTGTGGAGCAGCCGCGATGCTCGGAGCGGCGTGCGGGAGCGGGGGAAGCCGAGGTGCGGGTGGGAGGGGATCTTCAGCAGGGGCGCGGGGACAGCATCAGGCACCCCAACCTTCCGCTGCCGCTGTGCACGGCTGGTCCGCGCCGTGCTCAGGCTAGGTTAAGAAGTGCTGTCAGCATAGTGCTTGGTGTGACCTCTAAGCGTATCCCAATTGTAGTGTTTTGGGCTGATACTTGCAAATGGCCTGGTTCAAGTTGTGAACTCCTAGTTTCCTTTTGTTTGGCAAGGCTGAGCTGATCGCTGTACGGTGCAGACCGGGTATCGCGGCCAGCACGGGAGGGTTTAGTGCTTTGGCCGTGGAACAGAATCCGTGGTGTTTGGTTGCTGTTGATGTGCCATATTTAGACGGCATTGGTGCTGTTATTTCTTGTGCAGGATTCCGTTTTGCTGTCGGAAGCCACTGGCATTGCAGAAATAGGATTCTATAGTGACCGGTTAACCCCACAGTAGGCAGATTTGGGATACCCTACAGTAGGTACCAACTTATTTGGATGGATTTCTGCTAGAAGCTGGTAGTCCTGTCTTATGCTGCAAAGCTAATGCCTTTACAGGTAGTGCAATTACAGGGCAATTTCGTTCCTTCATATCCCATGCTTATAGTGAATGTTGCATTTGACCATATCAATATTAACAAATAATGACAGTAATTTTCTTTAACAATAACTTCCTCGTGCTTCTACATATTATAGGAGCGGTTTGCCTTTTGATACCATTTTAATTTCCCATTTCTTCTTGAACATCTCCTTACCCTCACGTTTCAAGAAAAGGATTGTTCTGGATACCATCTCTTTTGAATTCTTGTTCAGCTTCTTTCTGCTAAGGTAAACAGACAAAGAGGAAAGTCTGGTAATGTAGTATTTTTGAGATGGAGTGGTGGTTTGGGGCTTTCCAAATGAGGTCCTGCTAGAAGAGGATTATTCTTCATACTTGTTATCATGTTCCCTGCATAACTTTTCTTTCTGCTTTAGAGACGTTTGTACATATTAGAAAGCCACCATTTTCTTTAATGTGGCATTTAAGAACTTTGATAGATGTGAAATTACAGTTGCACTTTTTATGTGTCTTTCATTCTGTTAGCCTTATTAAATTCTGTTTCTACTCTTTCAAAATGAAGTGATGCTTTCCCACCTGCTGACTGCGAGGTGCTATGAGATTTCCTGGTTATGCAATAGCTTCTACCTGAAACATGAAGAGATACTGGGTAAGGACCTCCAAGAAGAGTTGAGGTTAAATCTGGAACTAGTTACCACTTTGCTTCTAGTTTTCTACAGAAATGACTTCTACTGGTTTTCTTTTTTTTTTCATTAACTACCCTCATCACTCTTCTGCCTTTCCAGGGGAAGGAAAAAAATTCAACTAGAGGCATTTGGCTAGCAGCCTATCTCTTGAGAAGTAGAAGAAGAAAGTGAATGGCAAGGAAATAGGTTTGTTTCAAATGAAAAGTTAAAATGAAGTGGAGAAGTTTGAAAAGACAAACTATTTTGATGTCACTGTAATACATAAAATTTTTCCTGAAAATCATAGACTGGAAGTCTAATGGTAGTTGAAATGTATTTGTGTGTTGGTGTATTTATCTTGTCTACTTTCCTACTGTTTCAGACTGGCTGTAAAGGTTGATAGTTATGTTGTCTCCCAAGGATAGGAGAGGATAAGATCTGGAGTAGGGGAAATGCTGTGGTTTCACAGAGTGCCTAGAGGAATTCTTTGGAGAACAAAACTGTCAGCAAACACAGTGGTATTGCTTGGAAGCTCGTCAGTCTAGACATACTGTCTGAAGTTAAGCTTGGGTGGGTTTAGGGTGGTTCAGAATTGTGCTTAAATGAAGCTAAGAGATTTTGGTGGCAAGCTTGAGTGTTTGTTCACAGTAATTTCGGTAATTTGTGTGTTCAGTGTGACATCACCTATGAAGGAAGCAAAGCTATAATATGTCAACCTGGTAGTAGGCATATTTTTTGTCATATTGGTTGAGACTCTGGTTTCTAAATAATATTGCCTTTGGGATCTGTGTCATTGCATCCTGCCTTTGGTTGACCGTCTTTGAGGGACTGCTCAAAGGAGGGTAGCATGTGGACTTCCAAGAATGTACCCTAGTTACAGAAAGACATATTGGGCTTGGGAGCCTTCTTTAAAAATGGGCAGCTGAGTAACCAGTGAAGAAGCTGATCACTGCACATGGAGATTTGTTGGTCTTAGTGCTGCAGGTGGAAGAACAGTGAGGACATGAAGCCCTGCTCTGCAGGCACAGCTGTCAGCAGTGTCTCCGTGACAAACTCATCTCAGAGTTCTTCAGAGAGTTTGGGCTCGGGGGATTCTTTCTCATCCTAATCCTGTGTTCATTTACCTTGTGAGTGCTTTGCTTTGCCATTGTGTGAGAGAAGCACTGAATTTCTACACTGTCAAATAAGTTTGGTTACACTCTGTGTGATTTCCTTGGGGCAGTGAAAGAACAACACAATTTTGTGGGCATTGTAAATTCCAGATGTTGCAAATGATGAAGGCAAAACAAATAGTGTAGGTTTTAGCTGGGAAGGAATATTGTGCAAAGAAGTCTTTATTCTTGCTACCTCTGGAAAGTGAGATACCATGACTTTCGTGAAAAGTGGAAAATAATTCAGGCTGTCAGGTTCTGCAAAATAGCGTGTATGTCTCAGTTCTGCACATCTGTTTTATGCAGAACCAATTTTCTGGGGTTCCTGTTCCAAATGCTTTGTTCACATATCTAATTTGCAGAGTTTGCCATCATGTTAGTTCTGTATCACAGCTGAGATCGTTTTCATCATAAGTCTGTACCTGGGTGCTCCTCCAAGTGTTAGTGGGAGGTTGATGTGCTTGTTAATACTCAGGCTGTCTTGTACATGCTTTTGTTACATTAAAAAATATCAGACTTAGAGATTTTAGAAGACATTTTGAAACCAGAAAGGGGGAGATAGATTTGAACACTGCTTTAAGAATAGCTGTTGTTTTTATCTTGGTGATACATACTGCTTGGTTGTTTTTCTGCTACAACTCAGTAAGAATAGAGGCGTTCAAACCTTCAGTTGTTTCAAGGAACTGTCTGTCTCTGTGGTTCAGTATGTTTCATGTCTGTGTAGGTTAACAGGACATACTAACTTGAAAAGTTATGTTGAAAATAACTTCTGTTATTGTAAATTGACTCAAATAAAAGTTATTGATATTTGTGGTTTAGAATTGATAGGAAATGAGTCTGTGGTCTACCGTGCTTTTTGTGCAAGAAATTAAGAACACAGCTGACAAATATAAATCTATATTTTAAATAATAGTGTGGAGAAAGATTCTGGTTGTGGTTTTGTGTTGTTTGGAGAACGAAAATAGCTTTTAGTGATGCTGTCTGCAGTTTATTTTCATCTTCAGATAATCTGCAGTCTTTTTTTCTGAAGTTTTTTTATACTGAAAAAAGACATTAAATTATGTTTAGGACTTCTGCGCTGAGAACATTTATTTCCTTGTCACCAAAGTATCCTTTACAATGTTGTTGCAATAGCTTTTGGCGAGAGAAGCCTGGATGCTAATCAAGCATGTAAATGTTAAATTGGCCTTGCAGTGTTCAACTTCATATTTCTATGAAATACACCTGTATTATTTGACCACAGGTATTAGTCTGCACATTTGGAAATGTCTCCAACGTTTATAGCTTACCACAGCCTCTTTTTTACAGCTGTTAAACTTGAATTTTTGCTTCATACTATCTACAGGGCTGTTCAGGAGTGTGTGTGGTGCAAGGGAAGGTGATAATTTGGAGGCTTTGCCCATCTTCAATAGCATTTTCACCATTAGTATTCTATTCTACCCGGAAATGTTTTGTATGAGAGGATTAGAGGATTTATGCCTACCACTGTCCCCAGCTTAGGTATTTTTCTCTGTACACGTTTATCCTGGCTGTACTGGGATAGTGTGGCACGTGTTGGAGCTCTTGAGAGACGCTTTTATGCTGTCACATTCACCAGTGTATGAAATAACTCATACTTCTGATGCATCTCTTGCAGACAGAATTTTGGGTTTGTGTATTCTCCTAAAAGATGTTGCACCAGTGTACACTGTAATTTATAGTGGTGACTTTCTCTTTTGAAAATGAACCTGCACTGCTTTGAACTATAGATCCTGATTGTCAGCATTACGTCTTGCATCAGCATTTTCTGTACCAGTGACTAAAAGTATTCATGCAGACCCTTGGAGTGACCAGACCTGCATCATGCAGTTACATGGTAATAATTCATAAAGCTTGGACACAGCTGCTGTAACCAAATAACTTAAAATTACAGGGGACTCTCTGGTGTTGACTGTAGTGCCTCACATGCAGTTACCGTGCACTTCTCGATGAAGTTTCAGCACATTAAGCTTTGTGAATCTTCAGCCTTGTCCCTTAACAAAGTTTTGGCCTTTTTCTAAAGAGCATCTGTGCTTTGTATAAAGAATTCTTGTAGTCAACATCTCATTCTTTTGTGAATATGTGAAGTCATGAAGAAGTTTTTCTACAAGTATTTAGAGGATCCTCTCTTCTGTTCTGCAGTGTTCAGTTCTGGGCACTGGCAGGTCAGTCTGATTCAGGGACATCTGAGTATCTTCTTGCTCCCTTTCAAAAGCTGTAGGAAGACTTGAAGCCTAAATCTTACAACTCTCCAGATAATTTTGCTTTGAACCTAAAGCTTAAACAGCATAATCAGCAATATAAATCTGAATAGTTCTTCATTTTTATCACATCTTGATCTGGGTTTCTGTATGTAAAGATTCAAACTGTTGGTACTGTTGGATCATGTTACCACTTGTGTTTTTAAACCACATTAGTTTCACATATGGATGGGAAATACAGCTTGAATTTACTGATTTTGAAGTTTGGTCTGGCTCTGTGTTTTGTAGCTGCAGAAACTCTCTGAATATATTTGTGAACATTGCTCTCATTTGGTGAAGTTGATTGAAGAGAACCTTTTCTTCATTGTTGTTAGGAAATATTAGTAACAGAAGTTTATAGTTCTGGGTCTCATCAATGTATGATTAAAACTATTTGCTGGGTTATTTTTAATCATGAATAGATGTCAGTGCCTTTTTAGCCTGAACAAATTGAAGTGTTTACCCAAGGAGTATTCCCCAGTTCTGTTAATTCGTAAGTACACATGTACATATGAAAGAAAACAAATTTGTGTGGTTTTGGGGTACGTAAAGGTCTTGATGAATACATCTAGCAACAAAAGCCCTGTTACAGATTTATGACTCTAAGTGGTGGCATATAGCTCCTATATGCCTATGGAATGTTTGCATATACTTTAGAGACTTTCTGAAAAGTTTAAGCTACATACTTTTTCCAGTTGCTGCCTTGAATTCAGTAGTCAATAATGAGTGTTATAAAATGCAGGATTGGTGGTCTGAGTTCTCTGTTTTGCTGCTGTAGTGTAGCTGGTTGGTTTTGGTGGGTTGTTTTAGTGCGTGTACAAGACTTAATCTACTCTTGTCAGGTTAGATCTTGAGTTGCAGATTATAGAAGACAGTGCCTGTAAGAGCTCTGCTGCTGGTCATGTTTGTCTCTGGTGACTGCTGGAAACTTGAGATTTGTTGACTCCATGTGTACCAGCAGTGGCTTGTACATAAATAGCTGGTTCTCTGAATCACTCCTTAATGAAATTTGAATCCTTTGATTAAAATGGGAACTGCACTTCTAAAGTACCCTTATCAGTTAAGGTCTAGCCCAGAGTGTTGTTTCTGGATCAGCATACAGTGTCACCAACAGAATAATGTTAAAGGGCAGACAGGTAATGCCAGTTGACAAGCTGAGCTATTTCAGTATATGAAAAAGTGTCTCTCTTGTTTTAAATCACAAGGATTGTGAGAAGTGACTTCAGAGCAGTAGTAAGATATGGTGCAGTGCTTTTTCTTTGATTTCAGGGCCAAGAGTGGACCTGTAAGTCTGGCTGAATTTGGGTGTCAGGTCCATGGTAAATTGAGTTGAAATATTTACTGGACATCATAAATAGAAAAATATATCACAGCAGTTGAGAAGTGCAGATTTTTAACCCTTCAAATTACATGTAAGGCCTGAGCACACTAAGTACACCAATTCTACACTTGAGTTAAACTTAACTCCAATTTAAACCTTGATTTTGTAAGTAGTTGCCTTGACGAATGTATTTTGAGTAGAAATGTTTCCAGTGTTACTCCTTAAGGTAAACTCACAGACCTACTTATGTCTATTGTTGACTTAAATGTGCATGTTTTGAGTAAGGAATTGAGTTAGTTACAAACAGTGATTTAACACACATCTTTTAACTTATTTCAAAGGAAGTACTTGCATGTCATTAAAGTTCCTACAGCACAATTTATATTAGCCTAGAATTGGAAAAAGTTGTTTGTCCTTACTACAGTAGAAGTTCAGACATCAAAAGGAGTATATTGAATTAAATGAGGAAAATGAACTAGCATTACTGCCTGTCTTGTTTTCTGTTTGAAATAGTGATGATAAATCAGATGAAAAACTGGGCTGGTTTTGTGAAATCATATAATAATTTTAAATTATTTGGGGCTGTGTGGACTTGTGAAAGAGAAATCAGCTGACCACCAAAAGCTCCTCTGAGTGCTTAAGTTTCAACTTGGGAGTTTTTTAGTAGTTGTCAAAAAAAAAAAAAGCATGCAGGGAATTGAATCAAGGTACAATAAATAAGGTGTAGAGCTAATATTTTTCCTTTAGTTTCCAGTTTAGTTAGGATCCTTTATATTGTGTTTGTACATGGTCTCCAGGGAGGCTGGAGACAGTTTATGAGCCCATTTAGCTCAGCTGATGTCCATAGACTAAGACAATACAGAAACTTTTGTAAAATCAAAAGCTAAGGGAATGGATCAGATTAGCACCTAACTAAATTAAACTGTGAGTTTACAGACTAATCAAGAAACCCTTTTTTATTTGTTTTGTCTCCTTCAAGTATAGTGAACTTACTATGAACTTGGTTGCAATTCAAATATTACTTTCTAACACAGTGTTAGCTGCAGGCCATCTGGCAAAAAACCTGTTTCAGTTTCAATGGACATTTCAAGTGTTGATTGTTTTATCAAAACAGCACAAATAATGCCCACGGGTTTCATAAAGTTGGTTTGTGTTCCCACTTTTGAAGGGATGCTGCCAAATGGTATGGATTTTCACATTTTTCAAATTATTTCTGCTTTTCTTGCAGGAACTAAGTGATCTGCAGCGAGATCCACCAGCCCACTGTTCTGCTGGACCTGTTGGAGATGACTGTAAGCTCTTCCTAGTACATTTACTACATTTCAGTTCTGAAAAGGCTCAGGAAATCTCTAATTGTTGTCTCTTTTTGCATTTCAGTGTTTCATTGGCAAGCAACTATTATGGGACCTGTAAGTATAGGAATCATGCCCCTTAAAATGTAAGACCTTGCTTCTCTTTTTGTTACAGAAGGATTCATTTGGGTTTCTGGAAACACAGCAGCCACATTCAGCTGTGCTGTGTATAGCTTAAAACTTCAGGGTGATATTGTTGTTCTTAGTAGTCTGGTACCAGTTGCTTTCTGTAACTCCTCAAAAATCCCTCCTCTTCATGAAGTTAGAGGTGTGTAATTAATTAGCTGTGGTGTTTGAGTTGTTGGTGTGGGCTACAAGGCAAAGAGCTTTCTTTTCGTAGATGGTCAGATCAATTCTGGAAGATTCATCCATCTGAAAGGAGGAAGAGTCGGTGAAATCTAATATTAAAGTTGGTTACTGTAAACAAGAGTGGAGTTGCAGAGGGCTTTTAGATGGGTCTTATTTGATAGCTGTGATGTGATCTGGCAAAAGCATTTGGCTTTTGCAAACTGCAGGCCAGCAGTGGGGTGCTTTTGTTGGTTTTTGTGTGAGAAAGGTGGTTTCCGTGAGTTGAGAAAATTACGACTCTTGTGAAAGTAATGACATAAGAAATGACAAAAAAAGCTTAAAACCAGAAGGTTTTGAAGAAAAACTGAGAAGAATTTTAGCAATAAAAATAATAACAACATGATCTGAGAGAAGGTGTGCTTATCAATATCCTGGTAAGAAGTTTGTATTTCTAGTGTTTTCCTTTTGGATTTAATAATTGGAAAGAAGAGTCTCTAGTTTGGAGAGTGAGGTGAGTCACTGTGCAAGGTGAAATTTTGAGATAATACTTAATCCATTAAGATGCAGCATTAAATTATGGAGAAAAGTGGAAATGTGTGTGCTTTGAGAGTAATTCTCCATTTTCAGCACAGTTGTTATTCTGAAGCAGTGAAAGATCAGTCACTTATCTGCCAGTGGTGTGCTGGAGTCTGTTGTCCAACTTGTCCCTGGCCCAGCAGCAACTGTTTTCTGTAGTATCCTAATGCTTTTGCCCTTTTGCTTGAACAACAAGCATGTTGGTATGTTCTTCCACATACCAAGGCCTTCAGACTCTTGCCCTCTTGCACTGCCAAAGGGGGAATGGCAAAGCAGCAGCAAAGAGTTAACAAAAATTTATGTGCTGGTTGCCACCAACAATGTCTCTGTCCCAAATGACTCTGATGACATGAGTAAAGGAAGTACTACCACATAAATTTTGGCTTAAATTCCATTTTCTTCTCCAGCTTCCAGTTCAGCTTTTATATTCTATAGTGGAAAATATTCTTTTCTTTGCTTTACGTTCCTCAGATGTCTCTAGTTAAGGACAAGAATGAGCACCTCTTGCCAACCTTTCTCAGCCATATCTGCAGAGATACAGGAACAGAACACTTCAGATATTAATACTTTATCTTGATAACAAAAGAAATTAGGGGTGTACATTCTGTATGTTTCCTCATGGCCTGAGGGAAGCACAGGACTAAAGCCTACCTTCAGAACTCACTTCCTGTGTGTGGAAGTAGGGTAACCTCTTCTGCCTATGGGTATCATCAATTTATTTTATATACCTTGCTCATAAAACATGGAATGACTTCACTTTGCCTCCTTTTTGACACTGAAGTTGTCTCATCTTCAGCTTATTTTAACTTCAAAAAATCCATTTAGTATGCAAGCAAGAGGTCCTTTCAAACCTAATTGGAAGTACAGTGGCAATCTTCTGGGGTTACCTAATGCTTACTGAGTGTGACAATATATAACCTGCCTTACTCTGCAGCCCTCTGTGCATTTTGAGCATGTAAGGCAGATGGTTCGTGATGTTGTTTCTTACAGTCATATAGTCATCTCTAAAACCTCATTTCCAAGGTAGAGGGTTTACTTAAAAAGTCTGCCTTTCCCTTCATAAGAAATCGCAAAAATTTGATCTTCAGCTTTGCTGCCATTGAGTTCCTACATGGTTGTTGTAATCTTAGCATGTAATGAGAGCAGTTTTCTTCCTTCTCTTAACCAGCAAAAGGCAGAACTGCTCTCTCTCACTTAGCATCAAGACTTTCCAGCTCACCTTTTTAGTTAATAAAAAGTAAATGTTCTTCAACAGATGATTACAACAAAATTATTTCTATTTATTAACTGTGTGCAACCTGGACATAAACCTGTGCACATGTTGTCTAACAAAATGCATGTTCACAGATTTGTACAGGTCACAAAGATGTTGTGTTTTAAGACACTCTGATATCATCAGGGTGAACTGAATTATATTGGAAAATCACACTCTTTGCACCTGCAAAGAGAAACCACTTCTTAGGGTAAGTGTGTTTGTAGCTTGAGATTGGAGGAGGATTAGAGCAGCTGTGGTCTGGCACGGAGACAGGACTTGGAGGACCTGCTCTGGTTTTTGTGTTCCCTTCAGTGCAGCTGTGGATCTCCCTCTCTTTTTCTCTCCAGAAGGGCAGTGCTCGATAACTGTGTTGTGCTGCTGCAGTCGTAGCCACAGTTGGCTCTACTGTAATTCTGCAGGCCAGTGGGAAGGTTCAATTCCCTCTGTGCCTTCCCAGTTTATGGTCCATGGTGGGCTATGTACTGGGAAAAAAATGGATTTTCTCTAGAAGGGAAGCTCCGAAACAGCTGAAATATATTAATGTGGTTTATTTGTTTTGTTTTTTTCTCAGCCTGATAGTGCATATCAAGGGGGAGTATTTTTCCTCACAGTACACTTTCCAACAGACTATCCTTTCAAACCACCAAAGGTAAGTCCTTTCTTTTAAGGAAAGAAAGTTTTTTGGTCAAAGTTTATGTCTGAGACTTAAGTTTGGAAGTTAAACTGGAAAGGTGAGCAATAGTATACATGTTCACCATAGACGCAGGTAAGACTAAAAAAATTGTGTTGGCAGATCTGATATGACTGGAAAGGAAGGGATGATGGATTCCAAATGTAATAACCCTAATCTGATGTTATTTGTTTTTTATTTATTTTTTATTACAGATTGCTTTTACAACAAAAATATATCACCCAAACATAAACAGTAATGGGAGTATTTGTCTTGATATCTTGAGATCACAATGGTCACCAGCTCTGACTGTTTCTAAAGGTAAACTCACTGATTTGATAATGCATTTATGAAGCTACATACACTGCCATGGCACGTTTTTGTGTGTTATTGCACTGTCTTAATGGTAGCAGTGGGAACTCATTTATCCTGCATGTTTCAGAAGAGGCAAATTCCATTGGAACTCTCTTATGATCCAAGATCTTGTTCAGTTTATTGGGAGTGTCACATTACAAAAAAAAAGCGTGCACGGCAAGTTGGGTAAGATCATAAATGTACAATTAGTCTGAAATGTGATAGCTGACTGTGTGTGCTGAATGGAGGAGAAACTGATGAGCAGGGCTTCAAAATCACAACTTGGAAGTAGATGTGAAATCCTGATACTGATGTTGTGTGAGCTTACATGATTGCCCGTTGATGACTGTTCAGGTTGCCTGAGCATCCTTGTGTGGACTAAGGTCTTAATTACATTTTATTTTAAAATGAGATAATTTGTTCGGTTTTGCATTCCTTTGTAAGATGAATATTTTAAAATATAGCTCCTTTCACAGTCATCAGTAAAAGATTTATTAAAATATTCTCATCCTGTAGTTAAGCTTTCTCAAAACTTGAACACTGTAGATTTTTGAAACATTGCGTTCACAGTTAGGCAGTTCTTTTGTTGCAGGCATTTTGTGTCACTTCAAAAGCTGCTTAAAATGTGGGTGCTGGTGTTTCTTCTCACCCATCTTCAGAATACTAAGGCACACTTAGTCATACTACAGAAATTTCTCATGTGACTCAAAAGGTCAAGCATATCACATCTCATGTACTTGGGAGCTCTCTAAGCTATGTGCCAAAGTGTCATTGCATTGGGTGTATAAGCAAAGAAGAAATTGTGGGTCTTTATCCAATGGCAATTGCTCTGTGCAAGTCCAGTTGCTGTACCTCCTTGGAAAAACAGCTTCTCATGCTTACAGGCCTGTGCAGTAATCTCACAAGCTGTATAAAATCTAAGTCTAATACTGTTTCCTGAAATCATTGCTAAAGACATCCATTACACCTATGTGTAATTGGTATCATTTTTTCACATAAATTAGGTGTTTTATAGCTATCCAAAAGTTGTCTTGTTTCTAGTTATTAAGCAAATGAAAATTGGCTTGCGTTTAACACTTGGCAGCTACAACTGAAAACTGATAAAATTTTTAGATCTTCAGCATTTTTCTATCTCTTTACTTGTTGAGCACTTTGGTTATAAAGTGGAGCAGTCTGCTGGTCTCATATTCAGATATTGTACTTTTAACCTGCTTGCATATTATGTATTGCATAAACTGGAAATTAGCTCAGTGACTCATGGAAATTTCTCCTTTCTAGTCTTCATTTACTTGAATCAAAAGTTTACAGCATATTATAGTACCTCTGACCATGTGTCTGACCATGTATTTTAACCTGATTTTCTAATATTATTGGCACTTAAAACAAGTCAGTATTGAAGTGGCTGAACTTTCTAATCCTGAAAATAGCTGTGGGCTCTTGGGTAACAAGATAAAGCAGGGAGAAAAAAAGTATTCTACAGTATATTCTATGGTAGCATGAAGTTCCCTTTCACAACATATTTAGAATTATTTAACTGTGTACTCTTGAATGCATATTAGTTCTGACTGTAAAAATAAAATTGCCTGAAAAGTATGGCCTGGAAATGTTGGGGGGAAAAAATCAAACCTCCTTGGTTCAATACCAGGAATTTAATACGAAATAAGTGAATATCTGTATTTAATGCAGATCAAGTATTTCCCAAATTGGAAGTCACACTTAGGTAAAATGTTCTTATGATTGTCAGTACAGAAGTGGAAAAGGATATGCACAAATAGAGTACTGCATGGCAATGTAACATTAATAATATTAGTTACCTTAACTGCAGATGGAAAGCTTAGTTTGAGCAAATATCTATATGTAACTGTGTAGTTTTTAGTTTGGCTAATGTCCCTAGGCTAGGATGTGGGAGAGAGATCATTACAAAAGGTACAGGTTCATGGTTGCAGATTCCCTGGGCTTGTATCAGGTGTTTACTTTGGCTCTAGAAAAATGATGCTGTCTGAACATTTCTGGACAGAAATGTTAAATGACAGCTTAATACTAATATGTGTTGTTTTCCCAATACCACCCTCCTTCAGCGTACTGGAATATATTAAATGATTATAGAAATAAAGCAAACCAGCTTGTTTAATCTAGTGTCTCTTTTATTTAGTTTTATTGTCCATATGCTCCTTACTTTGTGATCCTAATCCAGATGATCCTTTAGTACCAGATATTGCACAGATCTACAAGTCAGACAAGGAAAAGTGAGTATAACATACATAATTGTGTGTGTGGTACTTGCAGATGGCTGTCTGCTATGCACCTTTGATATTAACTTTAGCAATACTCTTTTCCTAGATTTCTACAGGATTAGCTCTTTAAATATTGAGAATAGCGATGACAAGTTGAAAATTGTAGGCATATACCACTGTTGGTAACTAATTTTTTTGTACTTGGTTACATAAAACCTTCATGCTTTTGTGTAACATCTTAGATTTATTGCATGAAAAATCATTTTCCTAAATATGAGTTATTTGTTGCTAGTGCAATCCTCTGGTTGTAAAACCTGTACGGAAGAATTTTTGACCTTCTGTTTAGGTGACTGAGTTGCTTGGTACCTATTTTTTAGTGTTGAGCCATTGAAGACTTCTTGCAGGGTATGCAGTGGCCCCTGGCTCATCACATGTCACAGATTCAGGAAGATTTGAGTATTACTTTTACTTTGAGCCACAGACAGCAAAGGAGTGATGTAGAAGTTACATGGATGTCTGTGGTCTAGTATTTCTCTGCCTAGACTAAGAATTACTAAAATGGCCTTTGTCTCACAGTTCAATGTCTGCTATAGTCAAATCATGTAACTTCTGGAGTGCTTGAACACTGTAGCTCATTCTGCAAAGTAGATCATGTTCAAGTTAAGGATGTTGTGCATTAGCTTCTCCCCGTTTGTGGCTCAACTTTTTTCCACCCACCTACTTATTAGTGATTTCAGCTGTTGTGCCTCCTGTTTGTGAAGGAAATGAATGACAGATGGCTTTCTATCTCCAAATCTCAAAATTTAATCATTGCTAGGAAAAGTGAGAAAATATGTAGTCTTGACTATAGCTTTATCTTCTTATGATGATAACCTATTAATTTTTTTTTGTTTTATCTTGGATTTAGGAGATGAAAGATATGGCTGGTTACCCCTGAGCATTTATCTATGAGTATTTTATTATAAGTTAAGATCCAAAGACTTGTATGGTAGCATATTCTTAAGAGGAAAACCAGTTAGTACTTGAGTTGCTATAGTGATCTTAAGAAAAAGAGTTAAAAACTTGTCAGCGTTTTTCTCTGGATTTTCAAGAAAGTGAATCCAGTATGAAGAGTAGAATATAGCAAATGTAAGGACCAGAGGGGAAGATATCAACTCTCTAAGGACATTCACCCTTGGGATTATGGAATTATAAGATAATCAGCTTCATACCAGAAGGAAAAGACCCAAGACTTAAAACCTCGTAAAAAATGCTTTTCAGAAAATGTTCAAGTTCTCAAATGCAGCTGGTAGTGCAGACCAGAGAATAAAATCACAGTTTAGTTATACTGAATTTCATGGAACTAAAATGTGTAAACTGTGTTAGATTCTTAGTAGCATATGCCTTTAGGAGAAATTGACAGCAGTTTCCTGTTGAGGTGCAGATAAGGGAACCAGTTGTGCAACACAAATGAAGGATGCACAATGCTATGCAATTTAATGCAAACCTGTGAAGTTGGGTTTGAGTCTGAATAGCTATGGTAGGTAACCTTAGAAACTGAATGTGTAGTGGATATTAGGCTTCTAGGCTGTTTTAATGTTCTTTGACTGCTCAGAGGTGAAAAGCTGAATAACACCTGTATAAAGTAAATATGTGGCCATTGTCAATGTATCACTAACGGCTCTTCACTGTAATGCCTTCTTTCTGCACGTACAGATACAACAGACATGCAAGAGAATGGACTCAGAAATATGCAATGTAAACTTTTGAAGACATTTTCATATACCACAGAGTACTGTAAATTCTAGCTTTTTTCAAAATTAGAAGGAAATGGAGCACAGTTTATGGTTTCAATGTGACACCCCTTGAAGTTTTTTTCACCTATGTAAGTGTGTTTCTGGAGCAAGAGAGAACAAACTTCTGAAAATAACATTATGACTTTGATAAGAATATTTATCCTCTTTGTATGCTTTGCAGAAGACATTTATTATAGTTTTTAAGAGTTGGACACCTGCATCTTCAGACTGCAAGATCTATAATTCAGTTGTAAATCAACGAAATTATTTTTGCTGGAAAAAGTAGCTGTTTTCATGTGATGAATACTGTATGTGTGTCATTGAAGTATGTTGTCTGTTTCATAAGTGTGTTGAAGTTTCTTTTTGTTAGTTCTCTTATATAATTTGTATTTTTTTTACTGTATAAACTATTTTATTTACAATGTAAGTCATTTCATTTTAGACTTGCTTGTGCACAGTATTGATGAGATACAACTGCTAATAGTGAAAATAATTGGAGTATCTCACTCATTAGAATATTCTGAAGACTGACTGCAGACTTCTTAAAACCTAAAATGATCTTTGCACTGTAAATCTTTGTATGCTGATTATGGAGAAACACTTGGTTTTGATTCTGTTGCATACTTGACTTAATTTTATGGCAATGTGAACTAATTGCACTGGTATGTAGAAAGATATGTAACCGTTTTGTTGCTGTTCACAACTGATTTTTGACGTGTGGGCAATATAATACTATCACAGACCTTTTACAAATCCAGATGTAGCTTTTTCCATATAAATAAAATACATTTTCTACTTTCCTTGGCTATTTTGTCTCTTATTCATGCATATCCTTGAAGTTCTTGTTCTAACATTCTAACAAAGAATTGCCAGTAGTGTTTATGGGTCTCATAGACAGAATGTCCAATAAAGCCTTGCATCATGTACAACTCAGAACTGGTCTGCAGTTAATTTTTATGCTAGCTCTAGCCTAGTGGATTTAGCATTCTATGCCCATTGTTGGAGATAGGATTTCAAATAGGTTAATGCCATGCTACACCAATATTCATCTATAGAGGAAATAATCACAAGAGTCTGTTAAGGTGGTGTATTTCCTATATCAGAATGTTACAGTAAATTCACACTTGAAAGTGTGTGTTTCCTCCTCACACTTGAAAGTAACTTTGCCATTAACTTGCACTTCAGTTTCTTCAGACTATGCATCTGGAAAACCAATAGTACTGGAGAGGAGCAATCTGTTAATAAAACATAGATCAAAAGCAGAAAAACTCTTGATTTCCTACCATTCATTCTTTGTTATTTAAAAATAAAAAAAGATGACAAAATTTTTTTCTCTGTATCTTGCACATGTAAGAAAAACTACTTTCAGCTGGGAAATTTGTCATCATAAAATACATTTTTAAGATGACAGATATATTTGATTTGGATTTTTATTTGTTGTTTTTTATTCAAAAATGCATCAAACTGGAATGTGGGGAATGGGTGCAAGCGTGCACAGTAGGAGCTTTTATTCCTACCAGTGGAATATGAACTTCATGTTTGCTGATTTACTGACCTTAAGTTGGTCACATATGGGAAAATGTCATTTCTATTCTAGTTTTATCTGTGATGTAATGGTAACATTTGAAACAGGTGAGTAGTTTGAGTAGTAGTAGATTGAGAGTAGTTCTAATAATCTTCAAATATCCCTGTTCACTACATTTTGCAAGCTGAATAAATGGATTTTTTTTGTTGTTGTTACTGAGTGCTTCATTATACTTGAACTAGGGCAACATAGCTTAGAAGGCAAAGATCATTTATACTTCTTGCTCAAATGGTTTAGAAAATCGACCATCAGAATGTGTTCACAGTTTTAACTTTTTCTAGGTAAAAATAGTAATCTGTTTGCACTACAAGTTATTTAAATTTTTTGAATATCTGCACTGAACTGTGTGAAGTCAGAAGTTTGACTTGGTTTCTTTTGGTTTATCAGTTTGTATTAGGGATGGTTTGAAAACATTTACACTTTAACTGGTAATGTTTCTGCTTAGTGTCATGCATGAATGCAGTAAAAAACCAGCAGAGGGATTGAAAACCAACACCCATGTGTAAGACGAATTAAGAATATGTAAATATTTAAAAAGGAACTTCTATGGTCGTGCTGGTTTAGAGGTGTGAAGCTGAGTCTTTGGTTCTTATGATACTCCTAGCAGTTCAGCCTTTCTCTTTTGAAATTATCAGAGTGAAATGATAAATACATTATATAAAACTTCAGTCATGCTATGAAGTGCTGGGTTTAATCTGTGGAGAGAAACACCTCCACTACTGCACCTTCAGAGCTCCTTTGTTAATGCTTTTTGCACAAATTCCGTTTCCAGGGCTGAAAAGTTTGCTTTATTCTGTGCTGTTTACTACGTTGGAAAAAAAAAAAAATAAAATGCAAACTTTCCTTTTTCCCCGAGGACTGGTCGGAGTTGTGGCGTCTGCTGTTCCACACAAAAGCTGGTCATTGCGAAGCAAGCAAGCAGTGAAGCCGTGGGGTTGGATTTTGGCCACATCTCTATAGCAGACTGAGTTACTTAGTGCCGGGTCGGTTTGTGCTCCCGGTTACAGTTTCTGCCTGTTCGTTCCCACCACGGAGCCCCGTGTGCCAGGGGCCGGGCTCGCCTTGCGGCTGAGGGTCCGGCCCCGCCTCCCCCCGCCCCACCGGCCCAGGGTGCCGCGCGCTGTGCGCAGGCGCGGCGGGCCGGGATGGCGGCGGCGGCGGCCCTGCTGGGCCGGGCCGCGGGCCTGGGCCTGGGCCTGGGCCTGGTCGCGGCCGCGGGCGGGCGGCGGCTCCTCCGCTGCGGGACGGGAGCGGCGCTGCGCGACCGGGGCTCGGGCACCCTCCTCGGCGGTGCCGCTGTGTGCAGGGTCGGTGGCGCGGCGGAGCAGTGCCCGGCTCGGGGGATCAGCTCATATCAGCGGCCGAAGCGGCCGCTTACCGCCTATCTCCGTTTCGTGATGGACAACCGCCCGGCTTTTAGGGAAAAAAACCCAGGTACGAGGTGTGAGGGGAGGCGGGCCCGCCGTTGGCGTTGCTGGGCGCCGGGGCTCCGACACCGCCGGCCCCCGGAGCGGGGCCATGGCCTGCGCCCAGGGAGCGGGGTGAGCCGGAACGACCCGTCCGTGCCTCTGTAAAACCGAACTGAGGGAACCATCGAAAATGGCTATCTCAGAGCCCCAGCCCGTGTGTTTACCCGTACCGTTCCCCCAGGGAATCCAGCGTGGCCGTACACGCTGCCTGCACGTGCCTGCTTGGTCTTCCGTGCTTCTTAATTCAAAAAAGTGAACATGTGTGTCTGACTTTAAAAATGCTTGGTGAAATATTTCACCTAGGTAATACATTTTAACAATGGTTTATGATTCTCTTATTTTTGGACTCTTATGTGTTTGAAGTACATTTTTGCTGATATTATGAGCTGTATATGTTTTGAGACCTAGTAACTGAGAAATCCCAGGTACTAGATTACAACACTGTATGAGAGAGGAAAAAGTAACTGTATTTAGAGAAAAATGGTTTTCTGTGAATATGTTTGATTTACTATCAAAAACTTCGCTTATTGGCAATGCAGTGACTCTTGCCAGAGAGCTGCAGAATAGAAAAATATGGTGATTTTGAAATACTGTTGAAGGTTAAAATGTTTAAAGAACCATGGTCATATTGGGCAAATCCTGAGGAGGATTTAAGTAGGGAAAACCATTGATACCCTGGTTAGCTCATCAGTTCAAGAGTTCCACACTCTCATAGGCTGGTAAATGAACTGTCAAAAGTATATTGCAGTTACATAGTACACCAGTGTTTCCGAAATTTGAATCATCTGCAAATCAACATACTGGATCTTATATACAAATTGAGAATTTGGGTTTTTTTTTTCCAAGAGGGGTAGTGGTCAAAAAGCCCAATAATTCATTCTCTTTTATCGGTGGTCAAAGCATCAAATATCAAGGGGTTTAAGGTTGATCTACTTGCATTAAAACCTTCTCATTTCCTTGTTTCTCCAAAATTCTGAAAGCCAAGTCACTGAAAAGAGCTTAGTCATGGTTTTCCACCATTGAGGTGGCTGAGCTTTATGTCTGAGATGGGAGAAGAAGCTTATCTGTTTTTTCTTTTATTGTGAAATAGAGGGAAAGCCTGGAAAGGATTTTTCAAAAGAAAACCTTATATTCTCTTTGCACCACACTTGGGTTTGTTTGGGGTTTGTTTCCTTGGGGCATTTTTGTGGTTGGTTGGTTTTTAATTATTCTTTTCCCCTTCACAAATTCAAGTCTGGCTGGAGGCCTCATCACATCACCCTAGTGCAAGAGTCAGAGGCAAAGACAGCCAAAAGCCAAAGTATACTAAAGTCACTAATTTTGTTTGAAAAGGAAGTTACTTTTTAAACGTCATTTGAATAATACTGTAAGTAAAGGATAATAAAATCAAAGTATATATATCTTACATCAAGTGGATAAAGTCACATTATACTTGAATTCAGCAGACCCTTTTTGCTAAAAACTTAGAACTGGAAATTTTACTTTTGGTTTCTTCCCTGCTCCCCCCTCCAAATTCAGACCATCTTGAATTGGTATAGAAAAGGATACAGCCCAAAAGGCAAAAAATATGAAATGGTTGTGGAGTAATAATAGCTACCTTGAAATAGTGCTTTAGTTTATAACTGCATGCTGTGTTCCAGCTGAGCAGTGACCCTTCCCCATCCCCCAAATACTGCAGTGCTCTTTAACTGCCACAGTGAGTTAGTTTTATGAAAGGAGGAAAATGCATTTGTACAGGAAGATGATACCTGTGACAGCTTTCCTTGGAAAAATTGAAGCAGCTTACTAGAGATACAATGCTGATCTTTATTTCTGGGCTTTCTCATTTTAATGTACAGGAGTGAGCAACCTGGAACTGATTAAAAAATTAGCAGGTGCGTGGAAGGAGTTACCAGCATCACAGAAGCAGGTAAGATTGTATCCTTTCCCTGAGTACTTTGAACTCTACAGGTGCTGGGGTTTTATTTGCTTTGGTGTCTTTTGTGGGTTTTTTATTGAGTCTGGTGGGTTTTTTGGTTGGTTGGTTTGTTTTTAAAGGGCTTGAAAAGCACGTGCTTACAAAGGTTCAGACATCAGAATAGCTGGGAGAATTGGGAGCTTTGAATAACTCAAGGGAAGTGTGGTGGGGTGACCCTGGCTGAATGCCAGGTGCCCACCAAAGCCACTCTCAGCTGCTGTCCTCAGCTGGGCAGGAGAGAGAAAGTACAGCAAAATGTTTGTGGGTCAGAATAAAGCAGGGAGAAATCCCTCACCAGTTACTGTCAGGGCAGAACAGACTTCACTTGGGGAAATCAGTTTGTTAGCAATCAAATCAGAGCAGGATAATGAGAAATAGAAACTCATATCCTAAGACACTTTTCGCCCTACTCTCCCCTCTTCCCAGGCTCAACATCACCCCCGATTTCTCTGCTTCCTCCTGACAGCAGTGCAGGACCACAGGGAATGGGGGCTGAGGTCAATCCATTGTGTGTTGGACTGACCTCAGCTGCTCTTTCTTGTTCATTGGGAGAACTTGGGGTCCCTCCCCCAGGGGACAATCCTCCCTGAACTGCTCACAGTGAGAGTCTTTCCCATGGGCTGCTGTCCTTCAGGAACAGGCTGCTCTATTGTGTCCCCGACAGGGTCACAGCCCCCCTTTGGACACCCCCGTGCTCCATGTGATCTCCTCCATGGGCTGCAGGTGGATCTCTGCTCCCCCATGCTCTGGAGGGGCACAGCTGCCTCACCATGGGCTGCACCCCAGGCTGAAGGGCAACCTCAGCACTGGTGCCTGGAGCATCTCCTGCCTCTCCTTCCCTGACCTTAGGATCAGTAGAAATGTTCTTTGGACATGGTCTCCCTCCTTTCTCTGGCTGAAGTTGTGCAGTTTTCTGTTTCGCCTTCCTAACTCAGTTATCCCTGAGGTGCCACCACCATGGCTGATGGCCAATAGCAGGTGCCTCTTGCAGCTGGCTGGCCTTGGCTCCATCAGGCATGGCAGCTTCTCACAGGAACCATCCCTGTACCCCTTTGGCCACCAAAATCTGGCCATGCCAACCCAATACAGGAAGATACTTTGCTACTTGCACTTGTACATGACCTTGTCTTTAATAACTTTAATCTGTTGCCAGAGAAATGACACAGCACTTGCTCCATGTGGCTCTGGAGCTTTCTCCTTTTTGAATGGCAATATTGCATTACATGTATAGTACAAGTTTTGTAAAGTTGTTCTGCTCTCGTGTATAAAGTAGGTGAAATCTCAGTTAATTTTGATGAAAGGACCAACTTCTTTTGCTTCATGTACATTTCTTTAAGAATCATCAAATTAAGTCATAAATAGTGAGGTTTCTCTGAGTGGCAGTTTCAAAGGATAACATAAAGCAACTCTAGAACTTCCTGATCATTGCTGAATTTAAATGCCATTTATAGCAAAGTAATGATTGTTCTTCCTTGACTGCAGTTAGCAATTAGAGGCAGTTAGGAACTAAATTCCATTTTCTAAAGGAAATATCTTTGTTCACTACAATTGAGGTGCTCTCACATCCCTTCTGGCCTTCTCACTCCGTGTACCTTTCCCTTCATGTCTCTGAAATGTAGAACAGGGAATCAAACATGAAAATATTATGTTCTGCTGTAAGTTTTTCAGTCTGTAATGTTTCTACTCGTTAGAAGTGTTAGCTTGTCTAATGGTCAAGTGCTTCTGACTGAAAGCATCTTGCTTAAATTTAAGGCTGCTGGTGGTTTGTTCTGTAGGTTTATGAAGAAGCCAAAAAGACAGACTGGAAAAAATACGGAGAGCAAATGGCTGCTTATAAAGCCCAACTGACTCCAGCCCAGGCTGCAGCTTTGAAAGAGCAAAGGAGGAAACGGCTGGCAAAGAGAAGATCAATCAGGGCAAAACGAGTAAGTATTTTGAAGTTCAGGTTTCTTTTCTCTCAAGCAACCTGAAGTCTGTTTGTCTAGCATACAAAGAGGAGTTGAAGCATGTTTTAGAAATACAAAAGCAATTCATAATAGAAGAAAATACACAACAAACACAAGCCCCCCCAAATGCCATGGACTAAAACAATTACTGATGTTGGCTGCTATTTTGGTGGCTTTCCCATGCTTGAAGAGCACAGAATTAGCATGGATCTTTGTACTTAGAGGTAGCTTCTCTATGCTTTTTTTCTCCCTATTGTTACAGCTACTTACAGGATAGGCACTAAAAGGCATTTGGACCAGCAGCTCTTTCTTTGGATGGGAAGACATCCAGAAATGGCTTTTCACAAAGACCTTATACTGTTACCTCGTTAGACCCTACAAGGTAGCAGCTGTTGGAAGTAGCCTTTTTTCCTTTCTTTTTTGTGCTCTGCCACTGTGTAGCTGCTGCTGTGACATCTGTTTGTGTACTTTACTAGCATATTCATTAGGACCATCTTCCCTGTTCCTTTTTGGCTGGTTTATGTATAAATCCTTAGAGGCAGAGCCATCTGTAACAGTACAATATTATGGTTTGTCTGGAAAAACCAAAGGGGTTATGTATTGCTTATTGATTTCTGTGAATTGTGACACTGCCCTAATTGGCAAAAGCAAAACAAATTTGGTTTAAAAGACCCCTAATTAGAGTTTTTAATCTTAATGATTCTGCTGATCATTTTTAGAGTATGGCACCACAAGGAATTCAGTTGGCATATCAAACACCTAAGCAGATGTTAATTTACAGCACCTGGGCTCCAGTGGGAATGTCAGGACTGCAGAAAATAGTATACTTTCATTGTCTAGCCATCATCCCTGTAGGCAAAGCATTCTGAGAGCAGAAACACAGAGTTCTCTTCCACTTTCTCACCTCCCACAGATAAGTGTCTGCCCTCTACTCCACACACAGGCAATATTTCACACCAGAAACTGAGGCCTTACTGAAGAATAGAAGACCTGCCATCATTACTTTCTTACAGAGTTGAATTTAGTGGCACTTTTTGGTTTCTGGAAGGCTTAGCTGAAGTAAGAATCAGTTTTAAATACTTTTTCAACAACTTGTGAAAACTCAAATTAGCTTTCTGTAGTTTAACATTAGTCTTGAAAAGCATGAAGAGCATCTTGACATACAGTCCCGTTTACACAATAAAACACCAAAGAAAGAATTTGTGTTTGATTTTTGCGTAAAATATAAAGATAAATGCTGAGTTTAGTTTTGGAACAAATGCATGCTTGGTAGATGGAATAACTTCTCTTGTTGTTTTTAAAGGAATTGAGTCTGCTTGGAAAACCTAAAAGAGCTCGTACCAGCTTTAACATTTTCCTGTCAGAAAATTACCAAGAAAGTGAGGGAATTTCACCTACGGTAAGCCAGGAAAGATTCTTTTTCTAAAATACATCCATTGTAGTCAAAAAAATCTGGTTTAGATTCTGTCATTTTCAGAGATACTGTTCAGTAGTTCACTATCTGGATGCTGCATTGCTTAGGTTATTTTTTTAAGCTGTGGCAATCTGGCTATACTGCTAGCATGGCCTGTATAAAGTGCTGTGTGGGTATACAGACTTTAAACAGTTGCGCTATTTTTTGCACTTCAGTGTTACAGACTTTATCTTTTCCTTTTGTAAGGTGAGAATTATTCTTCCCTTTGTTTTGATGTAGAAATTCAGTTTTTCAAAGACCTGTGGTGATGTGCTCCTGTTCTGGCAGTAGCAATTTATTGTACCTCCTGTTGTGTTATGGAAATACAAACTTCCAAGTTCTGCCCTAAACTGTGCTTTGGGGTGATGTAAGTCACACTGGTGGATTATGGCACATGAATGCTGGAGACCCACCCTGTGAGCCCCATGTGTTCCTCACCCTACACATTTAGTCAGTAAGTGGGCATGGTGGAGATGGTTTGTTTCTCAGTTCTCCATGTACAAGGCAGGGTTCTCCAGCCAGCTGAAATGTGGCTTAGATGATGCCCAGAAGCTTGTTTTGAACTATACAATTTATTACTTACTTACATTAAAAGGGTAAATAAGGGGAAGCAAGTTTTTGTGACTTTGTGCTTTTTTGCATTGGTTTATGCTTGACTTTCACTGATGCAATATTCATCTGTAGCCCTCTGAAGTCAGTCTGCTCCTAAAATAACTCTCATGTACTGCATGTTCTGTATCCCCTAGGCAAAGATGAAGAAACTATTTGATGTGTGGCAAAAAATGTCTGCTTCCCAAAAGCAGGTATGTCACAGGATTTGGATGAGGTTCTGATCTAATCAGAATTAAAAATTGATATATTCATACAAAATCTTGAACTCGGTTGCTCAAAATATAATACTGAGGAAAATACTCCAAGATCTTAATGCAACTTGAAAAAGATTGTCATAACCTTTATTCCAGTAGTGACCATTTAATTCATAGTGTTGTTAAAATGTGAGTCAGTGGGATAGGATAGAAGTTTGATGTGCCTTAAAGTGGATGCTAAGCAACATCTAAAGAGGGTGCAATAATATGCAATGGTTTGATTTTTTTCCAACAATCCATAGTATCTTTAAACACCAGCATTAAGTGTTTGCTTCTTACAAGGGAAAGTAAGAGAAATCAACAAGTGATGTGCACAGGGTAATTTATTAACTTTAGTTGTCTGGGGGATAATTTTCTGCCAGCTTTCTCAGTGTATTGAACTATGAACCTGTAGATGGGCAAATCAAAAGTGGAGGGGTGCTGTACTGAAATCTAAACTAAACCTTGACATTTTCAGGGATTCTGTACCCTACTGTCCTTCCTCCTGAATGCCCTTCTTCCAGGTGGTTTTTAATGTGTACTTAGGATACACCTTCGGTTCATGGTCTTACTGTAGAAAAATAATTTGAAATAATTCTACAGAAATATCTATTCCTGTGCCTCACATAATCTAGCTGTGTCCAACTAGTGCTCAAATAAAAAAGTCTTAATTGTTAGTAGCAGTACTGAATAAATTTCATCTTTGGGAATGGC
Organism: Acrocephalus scirpaceus scirpaceus; assembly: GCA_910950805.1. NCBI lineage: Eukaryota > Metazoa > Chordata > Aves > Passeriformes > Sylviidae > Acrocephalus > Acrocephalus scirpaceus. The sequence continues at coordinate 32,401,557 of OU383781.1, forward strand.
CAGCTGTTGACATAACTGCAGTTTAGTGCTAAAGCTTTGTATTTTTCTGCAAGTTTTATTTTTGGGGTTTTTTTTATTAGCTGGGAGTGAAAGCAAATGCCTGGGCTGTTCACTGCACAGGTGTTGTTCTAAGTCACCTTTGTGTTGTGGCAGTTTTCCAGAAAAAGCCTCTTCTGTAACTTCTTGCTACGTTATTTTCTTTCAGCCATACTTGCAGCTTGCTCAAGATGATAAGGTTCGGTATGAGAATGAAATGAAATCCTGGGAAGCAAAAATGATTGAACTGGGACGTGAAGACCTGGTGCGTTCCAAAAAGCAAAGGCTAAAAAAGAAACCTGCTGGAACTGCAAAGAAAGGTGGAACTGCAAAGAAAGGTGGAACTGCAAAGAAAGGTGGAACAGCCAAAGCTTCCTCAGGAGGAAACAAGGCAAAATTAAAAAAACCTGAAGAATAAAAAAATCCCCTTTGGTTGTCCTTTTTCTATCCTGCTGTGTTATTGCTGCAGTCAGCATTAGCACTGAAATTTGGAAAGCCCATGAAGGGCCCTTTGGAAAGGTGATCAGGTAAGGGAGGAGTTATTGTCTCTCAGAACTGACTGAAATAATCACTGCAGGTATAGCCTGAACTGTAGAACAGTAGTCGATTAATCAAGCTGTGAATACTGATACCCACTGACATCAGCAGAGCTCTCCAGTAATGGTAGATAATATCCAGATTTTATAAGGTATTTTTTAATGAAAAAATAAAAATTCTTTCTTTATGAAAAAACGAATATTCTGCAATGTTACCATCTGAATTATGTAAATAAGAGCTGAAATCTGAGTTAACACTGCTGTGTTTTATTCCCTCCATGTTATTGCTAGTGAGATGTTCTACATTTCAACAACAGGGACAAGAAATGTAAAATGCTATATTTTATGCATCTGTCTTTTTGTACCTGTTAATCTGTGTATGCCACTCATATTGCATTTAAAGACCATGTGAGTTTTGTATGAACGTACCTTAACTGGACTTTTATTTCATGATTTTGTTGGGATACATACAAACATTTTTGTCTCGCTGTTGGTGAAGACCTAGAAGGAAAAGAAAAAATGTGAACGGTTTGGACTTTGAGTTTTGGTGTAATAAATACACATATTTTGAAGAGGTGGTTGGTTTCTTTCCTGGGGTCTCTCTGTCTTAGGTAAAGTCTCATAGGTATCTTGAAGAATCTATTTTTAGAAGGCAGGCCAACTTTTTCAGTATTTGGTGGATCTCATCTGTTCTGAATGATCCAGAAAATAATCATGGAATTCTAGAAAGACTTGGGTTCAAGGGTCTTTCAAGACCACATGGTTCCCACATCCCTCCCACAGGAAGGGATGCCACTCACTAAATCCAGTTGCTTAGGGCCCCATCCAACCTGGCCTTGGACACTCACCTAAAAAAGGAGGTTTCCTCAAACCCCTTGTGTTTGATCAGTCTGTCAATGCCCTGGGCTTGCCTGCAGAAATAATTTGGAAGCAATTCTAGACAAGCTCTGATTGCCAGTGCAAATCAGCTTGAGATAATCATTCAGTGCACATAGAATCACAGAATATCCTGAGTTCAAGGACCCATCAGGATGATGATATCCACCTCCTGGCCCTGTACAGGACACCCCAGGAATCCCCCCTGTGCCTGAGTGTTGTCCAAACACTTGCTGAATACTGACAGGCTTGGTTCTGTGACCAGTGCCCTGGGGAGCCTGTTCAGTGCCTGACACCCTTTGGGGTAAGAACCTTTTCCTGATACCTAACCTAATCCTCCCTGACACAGACAAAGCCTGACATGTACTGCATGAACTGACAACAGAAAGTGAATCACTGCAAGGTCCCTTAAGAGTCAATCTGTGCTTCTGGGATAGATTTTCATAATGTTTACAAACGATTTATTGCTATTGTCTTTTCAATCTTTCTCCTCAATGAACCATATCAAGAAATTTTGTTTGAGGCAGGAAGCCAGGAAGCCTTGCAAAAAAGGCCCAGAAAATGTGGGTCCTGAGGTTTTTGCTTGGGTTTTGGTAGGGGTGTTAATAGATGACTGAAGGGAGGTCTGAAAAAGGAAAGGGCCAAATTCACCTATGCATCTCCTCCTCTGGACTACAAGAACCCGGACTAGGGAATACAAAACAAAATCAGTTTGATGTGCAGCAGTTCCACAGGAAGTTACACTCTTTTGGGACACTGAACATCTCCATTTTAATTTACTCTGAACCAAACACCTAATCAAAGCAGGTGACACTATAGCATGTTCAAGTTACCTTTGGTAGGATGCATTTCATTTCAGCTTAAATCAGCTTCAGACTTCACTGCAGAACCTCAAGGGCAGTTTAGGCATACTTCAGAGAGTTTTAAAAGTCTCTCCAAAGTGCAGATAGGTTGGTTTTTGTGCTTGAACCATTATAATAAGTAACAATACAGATTACAGAGTGACTAGTTTGTTAATAGTAATTCAGGTAATAAAATATCCACTGCATCTTGCTCAAAGCAGCATTTATTAAAGATAGCATCAAGATAAGTCAATGCATAATGAAGTTTTCATCCTACAAATATGTAAACAAGTTGACAGCAAGTTGTTGTTATTATTACAATATAAAAATTAAAGCTTGCATTGTGTTTTTTAAAGCTACTACCTTCAGTCCAAATGTATATTCTCTGGTTTGTAGCATTTAAAAATACAAGTTCTTCAAAAATGTTAAAGTATTGCCTTTGCACATACATTTTTGTAGAAAAAATACTTAAAAATACCAACTTCCCATTAATAAAAGCAACACCAAAAATAAACACATTTTTGTCATGAACAGCACATTGAATGTGTCCAGCATGTTCTCCACCATTTTACTCTTTTACTAAGTTACCTTCTATTTTAAAATTCATTATAGCTTGCAAAATGTATGTTGGATATTAGTCAGTTACTTTCACATACCAAAGGAATTAGCAATATTGACAATTACATTGTAATCAAAGTCCAGCCTAAGCTTATTTGCAGTTGAGGCCACCAATTGAATCCTCATCTCAGACTGGGTATTTTAACAAGTCCAGTAGGCTCTTGCTAAGAAAGCTGAGTCAGTTCAGGTATATTTTGGAAAGGCTTGAAACTTTGATATGATTTAAATGGAAATACATATTCTCTTTTAATGCACTTTTAAACCCCAAGTCTTTGTTTAACTACATTAGCAGTCCTGTTGGTGGCAGGCAGTCAATTCTCAGGAAACACTTGGTTCAGAAGATTAGATAGTTTGACAAGAACTACATTTTTCATTCCAAATCCAAAAAGAATGTTAAACATAAATTTTTAACTTTTTTTTTCAAGAAGTTTCCTGGCAAGAGAAATGACAGATGACTTCTGAGGTTGCTAAGGCAAGAAAAGTTTGAAAATTCTGTGTAACCAAAGTTAAAAGATTGTAGTGTTTCAAAACCAAACTAAACTAAATTCCACAAGGATAGAGAACTACATATCACTGGGATCAAAGTTAATCATGCCATTGTGCCCTGACAAGAATCAGCTAACAATGAACAGGAGAAAAAAAATGAAGATAATCCAGTGAACCAGTTTGAGGATGAATTCAAAGATCAAAATCAGGCTGACAAGAAAATATTTTTATAGTTGGCTATTAGGCTGAAGACAACAGCTAGGAAACCACTGAAGGTTTGATCATGTAAGACAGTTATCTGAAAGAACAGATGTACATGTGCAAACAGTAATGAATAACATTGCCAGCTTTTCTAATTCCATGCAAGATCCAGAAAGAAGAGGATTTATTTAGTCTGTAGCACTACTGAGTTAGCAAGTTAAGTCTGCCAGAAGTTACAGCCTCAGGTATTTAGAGACACATGGAGCAACTTCCTGACAGGAGTGTGGTAGAGCCTAAAATACTTCAATGATCTCTAGCCCTAGAAATGTGTTAAAAACACAAGCCCCAAAACAGGATCTACATGAACCTGTAACAGGAACTGTAATTCCAAAAAAAAGGCTTACCCTACTCCTTCATACAGGATTATGATTTATGGAAGATCATGTTTTTGCCATGCTTGCTGGTAAAACAAGCATGATTAGTTACAGCAAAATGTGTCAGCAAGTGCTCAACTGTACAGTAAGAGTAAGAGCTTCTGTCCCAGGCCCAGGTTAGTCTTATTCAGAGAGGGGTGAGATGCAAATACAAGAGCTTCGGGTTCCTTAGTGTCTTACATACCTTAACAGACAGACAAGCCTCAGGGAAACAGATGAGAAGCACAAACATTCCTGGGGCAGAAGTCCCACCCTCCCAGGGAGGCTGCTTTTGTGATCACTCCTTGCCCACAGCTCCTTAGAAAAGCTGGATAACAAGGTACAATTCTGGTTAGGGGATGGGATTTTTGCACAGTGCTCATCTAGGAGAGAGCAGCCCTCCTGTCTTCTGGTATCAAACAGTGTTTCTGAGTGCAGTATTACAAGCTTCAGCCTTTTAATCACACATGGCCTGCTGGGACTTCTCACTAAAGCACCGAGGTTCCTCAGAGAGGCTGCAAGTGCTGTTGCATTTGAGCACAGTTTTGCACAGAGCTTGCAGACACTTCCCACAGCCAGGGAGGAATGACACCGACACAGACCAGCTGCATTCACACCCAGGGAATTCAAACCCCGGCCTAGGTGTGCAGAAGACTGCTCTGAATGCCAGTCTATGCTGCAGCCCATCAAGTGCCTACCAGCAGTGAATTGCTATGGCTGGAATAGAAGAACTGCAGCAGGTCCAAGCCTCAGGGTTATATTTAAAATCTCTGCAGCAGACTTGCAGATGACTGTCAATACCTGGGGGAAGGTCTAAGGATTGAAGTCAGAGATCCAAGGATAAGAGGAATCCATGCCATTTTCTCCTCCAGGGAAGTAGCAAGGTCTGTCCCAAAGGTACATAATAAAATACTATCTGCAAAAAGTGAGTGGTTTCTCCCTGAATCCACAGTAGAAATATAGTCACACAGAAAACTAAAATCAGCCTAATTCTCAGAACTGCAGAAAATAGTACCAAAGGTGACCTAAAAAAGTAATTTTGACAAGTCACTGCATTGAAAGACGTTTCAAAATTAATCTTTGTGCAGATATGCCATGGGACTCTAGGTTATAAAATGACTGACTAAATCAACTAGACTCTTAGAAGAAGCTATTTATATGCAAATATTTTAGTAATAACTTTAGCAATAAAAAAGTACTACACAGACCATTTTAGAATCTACACGTGGTATGAAATACACACTCATACATGTTCTAAATACATATATATATAAATATATTTGTTCTTAAAGCAATGTAGAGCAAAACTAAACCAGGGCCTGACTAACCTATCATACATGCCTTTATGGCAGCATGACTTTAACACTCAGCTCATGGGCTGATCAGATCCCTGAGGCGTATCACTTGGAATTGCTACAAGTTTTACTTACCACCATTTTAACCAAAAACTGACTTAAATCATCTCTTTAGATGGAGGAAGACAGACACAAACAAAACAACCCCACAAGCAAAAAAACCCCCAAAACTCCCCCAAAAACACACAGACAAAACCCACACAGCCCTATAATACACAGAAAGGCACCTGATAATATCGTTAAGTAGCAAGTATCTACAGCATCCTAAGTGTACTTAAGGAATCGGGATAAATTTTAAAAAGATTATGAAATACAAGAATTGCTGGCATTCAAAAGGTAACTCTAACCTATCTAGCAAGTCACTAAAATGACATGTGCAGTTGTAAATCATTAAGAGTGTGCAAAACCATACGGTTTTGCATAAAGTGCTATATGTACCCCAGTTTGCTAAGCTTGGCAATATGATGCAAGATGATTCTGTTAAGGATGTATCCTACCTACCTCATCTTTCCTTTTTCTTTCCCACCATCATCCACTGTCCTTTAAACTGTACATTTAAAAATTACACAAAGGCCTTTTCAGGAATTGTAGTTCAGAAAAATATTTCAAGTATATCTAGCTTTCAATGTAAACTTGGGGACACTATGGTTCGGTTTTCACAAGCTCTAGACACTTACAGCTTCTGCTAATTCAATTGGAGTTGCAATTATTTCAATCAGTTCAATACGTCTGGCAAAAGTGTGTTTCCTATTACTCATTTAACTCCTAATTAAGGAGTGCTGAAATTCATGCTGTAACTTCTTGTCCAGATTTCAATCTAAACAGTAAGTATAGAAAAATAGAGAAATACTTTATCTGATCACTTGTGCTCACAAAACCAAGTCCTACCGTATCTGTTCATACAGACTCATGCCAGGAATTGTACACAGATCTTTAACACTTGAATTCAAGTTATTATAGTACAGCAGTTTCTCTTGCAGGCATTGTGCAGTACACTTAAAAGTATACAGCAGGTCTCTTCTTTACTCTGTATTTCAGCGATCCATATCGTATCTGAAGGGAAAAATAAAATTATAACAAGGAGTTGAGTCACACCAAGCAGAAATATGATTCACCTCCCTACTAATCCTATTTAGCAAATGTCTTTCAATGTGTTTTGGACACCCCAGTTTCACTAGGAGAATCTACCTGTGACTGAATAAGATAAAGTTTCAACAGAATTGGGCAAGAAGAATACATATCAACCGTTTTCCTGGAATGACCCAAAAACTTTTACGAGACTCCTCAGAGATTTATCCTGAAGTATCTTTAAATTTCATGATACATGCACATATAAACTGCATTGAACATTAACTAGGATCTTCTCTTTGTAAATCACAAAGAGTCAGGCCCTGTGTTTATGGGAACTAAAAAATTCTGAATATTCTTTATCTGTTAAACAGCAAATATTTAAGTGTGCACAACATGCAGATGATAGTATTGCTACCCATACCCCTTTCAAGGCGAGCAGTTCCTGAAATTGGGCCTGGTGGTGCCAGAATTAACCTTGAAAGCACAGAGTCTGTTTCATCTCCTCTCCCTTGCTCCTTGCTTTGTTCATTTCATTCATGTTTTCCCCTAAACACTCCAAACTACAAAAGCTCCAAACTTAGATATTGCTATCACATACTTCCTTCCCCATTTAGCATTCTAGAAGCCTGCTATTTTTGACAACTTCTCCAAGATTAAAAATAAATTTCTGCACTATGAAAAATGCCAATATACACTGAGAAAACAAACTCAATTAACCAGGATTATACTCACCTCTTTACGGCCTTTAATAGTTTTCACAGATTTCATACTCTGAGTTCTTCGAAGGCCTCTCTGAGTAAACATTTCATCCTCTGAATGTGTCCCCTCCATCTCTTCATCTGTTTTATCATCTCCAGGATCTTTTTCTAGTGGAGTTTTGTAACCTTAAAAAAAATTACAAAGGAAAAGTAGCTGTAACTTTTTGACTTCTGAAAAAGGCATGATTTGCATCTTTAATACACATGATTTATCCTTTTAAATGATGTGCTCATTTCAAAACAGAAACATCTACTCTGCCACAAGTTTGGTACTTCTAATCCTGGCATGTGGTTCCACAGGTATGTAATGCAGTGATTCTTCAGCTGTCAAAACTGAAACCACAAGTCTGCTGACATCTTCTGCTCTACACTGAACTGCAAAAACCTTAGTGGTCATCTTAAGAAGTAGTTAAGATTTTTGGACACAATCTACAGGAGGGGAGGTTACATTTATATAAACCTTTAAAGGTCCCTTCCAATACAAACCATTCCATGGCTCTCATTCACAGGATCTTTTCTTCATACTCTCATGCTGCTGCATTTTTAATACCAAAGCTCCTTTCAGATCGGTAACACACCGAAGTACTGTTAAGGGTTGTTAACATCCTGCAAAACCAGGACCGAGATTATTACCTAGGACGCTCACTAGAGGGCACAATCTGCTTAGAAACACAACCCCAAAAGCTCCTTGAGGTCCAACAGCCCCGATTCCACACCACAGACCTACCACAAAGCTCCCAAATCCAGTCTGGTTCCTTTCTCTGCCAAACTCTCCTTTTATCCCGGAATTTACAGGCTGTAACACTCAGGAACACCTTTTAGACTCCAAACCAAACTTTATCAATGACCTGTGTACATTTCATCTTAAGCCAATATTTTATTTAGGCTTAGCTTTTTTTTCCCTCAATTTTTTTTCCTAAAAATTAGAATCACATCACCTATTCTACAGCTACTTGAGGCAGGCACTCTGTCATTCTCTTCTGCCATTTTAGAGGCAACAGGTCTCTGCTTCCAGTACAGTTTCAATTCATCTTTTTCAATACAAAAAGATTTGAAGCACATCTGTTTCTCTATTTCAGAGTAGCAGTGTTTGCAGTGACAGCAATACTTCCTTATCTGTGTTGGTAACACCTGGTGCATCAGCATCCCATCCACCTTTTTCACAGCAAGCACACTGCCAGCTCAGCATCCTCCTATGATCCATGCCCTACAACTAAGGCCTTTTTAACCAATTTGCACAGAACTCCCAGCTCAGACCACAAAAAATAACATCCTGCTAAGCACAACAGAATATTGCTACACAGTGTTCCTAAATCTATGTGTACTTTTGATCTTTTTTAAGTTCCTAATGTTGAAGAAAATTCAAAGAAAACACAAGAGGTGTATAGAGGTCTAGAGGTGCTAGATATGAGGCCAGGAGCAGAAACAATTAAGTTCAGCTGGCTGTAAGAAAGCTTTTTGACATCTGAGACTGAATCTCACAATCAGTGATTATTTATATAATATAAACTGAAGCATTTTTTTAGAAAAATTAAATTTGGAGCACTTTCAAGCTATTTCAGAGAGGTAAGTAATGCTCTCTTACTGAGGAACAGACCCTGCACAACAGCTGCAGTGACTTCATCTCTAGTGCAGCTCCTCATGAATTCTTGGCTTTCTGTCCAGCCAGAAGCTCCAGTTCACAGTGCCCTGCACAGGATCCTTCTGGAAACAATGTGTAATTCAGCTTAGGTCCCTTCAGCTGGCCATCTATTCCTTAGCATGGGCTACCACACTATTCATGGAATTCCTTGGACCCCACAAATGCTACCCCTCCCCAAAACAGAGGGATGAGAAGGAATGACAGGCTTAGGTGAAAAGAAACAGCCCAGATCTACTTCTTTTGTGGGAAATAACAGCTTCTTTACATCATAGCCTTGCCATTTAAAAAGCTGTAGTTAGCAGACTTTCAGCATCACAAGTTCAAGAGCAAAGTGATGATGGCAATAACAGTCCATGTAATATAATAATGAAGTAATAGTACCTCTGAACAAAACCATATATTGGTCATACACACGATCTCCTGAGTGTCAATGGGCACCAGTCCATGACAACTCGATGCCTTTATTATTCTTATCACCATATACAATTTTACATTTTGATCTATTACTACAAACCTGGTGAATTAATTTCTATTAATTTTCTCTTCTATTTATGACCTTCCATATGTTTTCATGTTTAACTTCTTGTACATTTGTCACAGAAACACCACTTAATCACATAATGTTTGACTTCCAATTAAGTTTTACTTTGGTAATAAATTCTTGTTGTCAGTTGGCAAGGACAGGAGTAATGAATACAGTATGATTACACTGAGAGTGGATGTGAGAAGAAAGTAATTCAGGAAGGATTTCTTAACTGCCATAATTTACTTTGCTTGGGTGTAGTCTATTTAAGTGTAATGGAATTCTTTGAGGCCTTTTCCATTTAGAAACAGGGTAAATAAACAGGTATTTCTGCTCTTCCACTTTTGCTTTAGTGAATTGTTCTTTTAGGTAGGGGGAAAAAAAAAGAGATACATACCTGAAGATTCACTTGCAGAGGCTCTGGTTTTCTTTTTAGCTTCTGGCAATGTCTGATAAGGTCTCTGTCCAACAGGCTCATCTCCTTGTATAGTAGTCAAATCATGCATACTGAAACTTCTCAGTTTCTCAGTTATTGCACCTTGGCTCTGAAACACAACAACAGTATCTTTGGAAACCAGGCAGAGGTTTAACTTTGCTGCTCAGCTTGGGTTAAGATGTTTAAGCCCATGCTTCCTTGCTGTACAACAAAACACACTGAGCATACGCATGCAGTTGCTTTATATTTGATTTAGGTATTGCTTTTACCCAACTGCAATACCCTTTTAGGCATTGCTTAACTGTACATTGCTCCCAGCTGACAAAATTACACAAGCTAGCAGCTTAATTACAAATGCTGCATTTCACTCCTTTAATCTGAGCAAATAAAGACTTCTTGAGTGAGGGCAAGTGTTTAAAAGAAACACACATCAGAAACGTCCCCTTCAAATATGGCAGTTCAAGGTAGCATGACAGTAACACTTCCACTTTAAAGAGTGTGGTTGAAGACAGTTTCCTGCAATTTTATATTTTATCCTCTACAAATTTGAATAAGGTTAAGGAGAAAAGTGTTAAAAATACACTCTGTAACATTAACTCAAATAACTGAGAAACTGGCAGCACTACAAAAGCAACTCCAGTTGACAGAAACTTGAAACCATAAACCAAAGAGGTCCTGCCTGGACTCCGGGCTAGCAGGTCCTCTTACTAATATAGCTTTACTGACATAATACCAATGCAAAATCTAATGCTGCACAGGAGAGTAGTTAATCACATATGAACATTAAGTATTCCTTCTCCAATTGTCTTCACTTCTTTTCTATATGGAACATATGGAAATTTCCCTGTTGGAAAGAAAGGTCATCCAGCAGCTCTTTCATCTTACACCAGATGATGTTATTATTAAAGAACTAAAGATTAATTTACTGCATAAGCAACTAAAAGAATAAGACCATGAGAACCAGCACTCAAAGTCATGTTAAAATAACACTTAATTCTTCTCTCGCTAGCATAAGGCAAAAAATAACCACTTCAGGGAAAGGTTTACAAGCCCGTGCAAGAATTCCACTGCAAGCAAGTGTTAAAGACTTTGTTTCATTCTTACAAATGAAGCTTTTAAGTAAAATACTTCATTTGACCAGCATGTTAGCTAGCAGGAGCAGAAACCTGAGTACAATTCCATACACCTTTCGCTGCAACAGCACCAGCAGAAGGCAATTCTGCTGCTGCTGGCTACAGCCATTTGTTCCTGCTCTCATGACAACAACTGTTTGCAATCAGTAGACCAGCACACTGAATTATTCCACATTAAAAATAGCCATGGACAGTGAAGAGGCAGTTGAATTAAAGCTCCTGAAGTCTGCGTGGGTTCCAACGGTTAGGGGGAAAAGTGGCTGAAACCTAATACTGACTTTCTAATGACCAGTTATTAGTACAGCATATAAAATTAACACAGTGGACAGTATGCTACTCAAGCACGACAAATCTCTTATAATTCTTACCCCACCATTCATACACTGTCACCAAACAATAATAAAGAAAAGGTTTCTTGTGAGAGAAGTAGAAGCCGTAACTTTTTCATCTCTTCCTACATACTTGTAGGATTACTCAGTTCTCAAAAACTTAAGTACAGCTTGCCTTTGAGTTAAAATGCACTATGAACACTGTACAGTGTCTATATTAAAGATTATAGAAATCCTGAAGTCAAATTTATTCCCTGAAATGCCTTATTTAAGGCAGGTCTCCTAAGGAGGTAAAATCTTGCCCTTCCACTACTCCACTTCTTGCACTGAAAAAAGCATTTGAAATAAACTACATCAGGAAGCAGCTATGCCTGAGAACTTGATCAGCTGCTAGGACATGGAGAAGAGAACTGGAGAAAGAACTGCTTCTTTTGACAAGTAACAGCTTACAGTATATATGTTACTCTGTGTTATACTCTATTCAACAGTCTGTGTCCAATGCTTAAAGAGGTTGAACAGGACTCAAGTCTCAGTCACTGAACACTGGTGAATATGTAAAATGGACCTAGTTGATTCTCAGCAGAATCCATACAAATTCAGCACAACTCCACTCACCAAGTGTGAACAGTCTACTTAATATAGTGACAGAAGCTGGTTTTGGCCAGCAGCAGAACTATAGAAAGACACTTGTTTAGTTGCCCAGCAAGTTCATTCATCATGTGATATACTACAAAAATATACTTGGAAACTGTACAGAATAATGCAATTAAGATTATAACAACTAACATACTAAGAATTCACATTACAAGCCTGTATATCTTACTCCACTGTACATAGAGGACTAGATCCAAGCTAGGAACATTCAGCCCTATTTTCCAGTGCAGCTTTTGGATACAGAATTTTGTTTTTCAAAGGGGAAAAAAACTCAAGTATGTGCCATAAAATAACATTGGGCCCTTAACCAAACTGCACGGTTGAGCTGGAGCTCCTGTGGAGCACTGCCTCATTCAGGGAGGACGTAAGGGATTTATACAATGGGCCCTTCGTTCCAGAACTACTCGCCAAGACGGAAAGTTTTACTCAAGTTACACACAGAAAACATTAAGAAGTTTGAAGGGATATATACACAAATAGAGATGCAGCACACATGCCCGAGAGTCACAGCAGGAATGGGAGTTGCACAACCACTGCTGTGCTGGACAGTCCCCATCACACATGACATTAATCCTATGCAGGTACTCCCTACAGTGCCCCCAGTCTCTCTCCCACCCCTGGGAACATCCAATCTAGCCAAATCAACACTGATTTCTACTTTAACTCCATTGCACAGTCTGAAGGACAAATTTCAAGGTGTTCTGTGGGAGGGTGTATATCACTGCGCTCACGTTGCATTGAAAATTTAAGAAGATTCTTCCACCCCCATGCCCAAAAAAAGCAGTTAATTGCTTTCTGCTGAAACAAAGCATTCTGTGAAGATCTGGATTACTATCAGCTCAGGATGAAAGTCTGGCTGAAAAATATTAAATTCCTTCCTACTGCAGGAAATGTGAGATTAAATACCCTCTACTGCAGGAAATGTGAGAGTAACGTTCACATTTAGAATAACAATGCTTTAAGAGCTTTGATATTTTGTTTGAAAGGTCAAAGAGTTTGAAAGCAACATGTTTGCCCTAAAAACTGAAAGCAGAGCAATTCAGTTGTAAGTAGAGCAGAAGAGGATCTCCTGCTTCCCATGCCATGCCACACCACGGAGGAGGCAGCAGCCATCACCCCTCCCCAGATACACATACCCCAAGATGCTGCTCAGAAGATGGCAGAGCAGTTACCAGTCAACAGTATCAACAGTCCCTGCCAGCAAGGAAGGAATACATCAGGCTGCACTCAGCCCAGAGGCTGGTGACTAAATTACAGCACAAAAGATTGAGACACATACATTTACAATTACAATGCCAGAGGGAAAAAAAAATTAAACACACAACTTCAGCACTAAAATTTCTATGTAGGCAAACACTGAAGAGAGACGAACTGTGAAGTCTGTGTGTGGTCTTAAATAAAATGCAAGTCTTAAAGAATGATTTTTCTTCATTATTCAATAGCATTTTCTAAAAATACTAAATGTTTTTAGAGTCCGCATTCATTAGCAGTGACCAATGTGAAATACCAATTAAAGTCATAATACGTTTCTAAATCAACTTTTTAAAATAAATATAGCCTTTTAAAGGCCTCTAGTAAGCTATAAGTATGCGGTCTCATGAGCTGACCCTCATATATGAAATGCCATTTTCTATTCTTTTATTGAGCATGTACTTTTATAGTCTGTATGCTTAACCCAGTGAAGCTGCTGTAAACAAACACCATAACGTTTGCCTCAGGGACTCTTTGCTGTTTAAACTGGACTTGCACCCCTCAGTGGCCAGGATCACTGACTGAAGCTGCCTGCCTTCCCTGGACAAGTTCCCAATGGACTCTTCAGCTTGCAGCACCCACATTCTCAGCTGTTCTCTCCCTGATCCAATCCAAGCTGACAGGGAATGACTTCTGCTCCCTCTCAGCCTGGAGAGGGAGTGCTGTCCCGTGAATAACCTCTGCAGCATGCCAGGCAGCCCCAGCAGGGAGCAGGATGAAAGCAGTATTGCTCCCCAGAGTGATACTGGCTGTGTGCCACGGCTGGCTGCAGGATACCTCCTTCCTCTGCCATGTCCTGAGTGGGGACAAGGGGAAGTGGGAGCAAGGCCAGGAGAATAATACTCAATCAGCAAAAAGGCAGTAGATTCAGGATGACTAGAAGGCATTCAGAAAACACAGCCCTCAAAACAGTATCACCACCACCACACTTTACAAATTAACACTATTTGTGTGACTCATAAAGAGGGACAGTATTTCACAGGTTAATTAGCAGTCCCCCTCTCCTAAGTGATAAAGACACCAGTTTTCACTAGTAGCTCTAGAAACCTGAATTCATGGATTGGCAGAAATTGAAACATAGAGGTAACCATCATCTCAGAAGACCTGAAAAGCAGATGCATCTAAGTATGAGACGCATCATTGGAATTTAAGTGTTGTGGATATAATTTCCCCAAATCCATAAACTACTGAGCTATTGAGGCATCTTGTTTCTGATTCTTTTACTAATAAAAATTTCCTTCAGTATATAAAAATTCAGCAGAGACTCTTTCATCTCTAAATCTCCTGAAATCAGGATTTTACAAAGACTTGTTTTCTGACACGCTAATTTAACACAATTAATTTTGCTAATGTATGCTATTTAGCAGGTTTTGAAACATTTTATATGAACAGTGGCTAGCTAGTACCAGCTAAAAATATCAGTAAGGGAATGTAAGCTATAAGCCACTACTCCTGCCAAATACATTTAAATTAAACTATAGGGGAGCAGGTTTAAATCTATTGTCAAATTTCAGTAGACTGACCTGGCTGGCTGCTCCAACCTCCCTAATAGAGCCAACAAGTCTTTTAATGGTAATCCTCTATTCCTTTGACAACCCTTGAAGAAAATCACTTTCTCTCACATTAGATATTCAAAATATTTCAGCAAGTTTCCAAGCCATTTTCAACACCCTCCTAAAGTCAGCATAAGCAGTTTTCTTGGACACTTTAGTGTCTTCTGACATAGGTTTAATCTTGCACACATGTTTAGCCTCTCCCTCTCTCCTAATTCAAGATCTGCTAGGTCAGAATAAGCATGTGTGCTCTATCAAAAAAAAAAAAAGGTGAAAAAAGAACGGTGATGAAAGTGTCTCCTCTTTCCCGTCAAGACTGATCCCACTACTACAATTCCATTCCTGAAATCCTATATCGTGCTCCACCAGCTCTTGGTGAAGGGATAATCTTTTCACCTGCTGGAGGCAGCAGTCAGCTCTTGAAAACCAGGGAACAAAATCAAGAACACGTGCATTGTGTGCATTTGCTTGCACGGAGCAGGCACACTCAGCATTTTGGAATGACAAACCCAAGAGGCTTAACGTGCCAAAAAAAAAAGATTTTTTCAGTGAGTCTCCTCTTTCATACTGTTTAAAAATCATGCCTATTTTAGGTCTTTGTATTGTGGTGGTTGTTTTTACCAAGCATCTGATCTGCACTGAACTAATTCTGTCCAAATATTCACGAGCATGTTCAACAAGTTTTAACGAATAGAGCAGGCATCTTGCCAGTCACAGCTGAATAGCAATGAAATCTAAACACAGACATCTCAGAAAAAGTTATTCATTATTTCAGAACAAAGTGGGAGGAGATTTTGGTGTTGTTTATTTTACAATATTTCTGTTACACCCTAAAAACTAACAAGGAAATATCCAACCATAGCCAAACATGAGGAACACAAACAAAGCATAAGAATCCTTACAGGTGCTTATTGTAATAAAATTGTAATGCAAAGAATTTGCATTTTAGCATTTAGCAATTCAACTTTTTTCCCAATAGAGCACTTTGGGTGTTTATTTGATGGGTTTGTTTGGTTTGTTTAAACCACCTATTTTCACTCTGGATACTTTCATTCCTTTGGAGGTGCACTCTATTGCATTCTAAATTATTTCATGTCTCAAGGCAATACTAAGAATTTGGATAACAAAAAAAACCACCCTAGTGATCAAATTTAATCACTTTCTCAGTATTTTAGACTCATTATGACCATATTTAAAAACAAAAGGTAATAATGCTACCACCCACATGTATCTTTAAAAAGAGAGAAAATGAACAAACAAGATATGCATGACTACTTTTCCAAACCTTTCTGAGGTAGCATGTGAAAATGTAGTTTTTAGGAACGTCTTTTATTTATAATGCAGGAAGTTCACATAGAAGCCCAGATATTTAAGCTAAATGCCAGCTGTACATACTCAACTTTGACAGCCAGGGATCTCTACACTGTTTTCTATTATCTACAGACAGTGCTCAGGTTTTCACTGCTGTTACTATGAGCACAATGGTGCCATCTCTTCCCAGGAAAAAAATTAATCCTGATTGCCTTAAACCTGTGATTTCACTTGGACATACACCTTTTTCTCCCTATACTTTCCTTTGTGTTTTGGTTTAAATTACTATTAGGTAGGATGCACATTGTTTAAAGTATATTCCTTTCAGTGGTGCAGAAATTGCTTAGAATCTTACATATAAGCTTGTATTTTGTCTTCCTAGACCCAGAGCCCTCTGAAATACTGAAGTTGATGAGTTTTTGTAGGAAGGTAATCTGAGAAAAACAACAGATTACTTCATAATTTAATGGAAAATACATGACAAAGCAAATGTTTGCTAAACACCAATAGGCAGGCTTATGCTTAGTATATTAATTTAATAATTCACGCAACAAGTTGCAAACAGGTTAATTGTGTCAAGATAATTTTTATCCACGGTAGTAGTCTTTCATGCCTTAATTCATATGTGGCATTACCTCAAGTTGATTGGAGAAAACCAGCAGAAAAGCCAGAAATCCTTTAAAAAGTTTGTTTATCAACAAGAAAGCACAACAGAGTCAGAAAAGAAACAATGGTTATCTTTATTAAAAGCCTGCACAGAAAACTGAATGGTACCTTTTGAATTAGAGTAAACTGATCCCCACCATCCAAGAAATAACTACAAGTCATCTTAAACAAACAAACCAACAAGTGTAGTATGAGGAGAGGACTGCAAGCCTTTAATTGTGTCCCAGGTTTTCAATACACTTGCAGAATTTATCTTTTTATATAAGAGTGGTAAATCCTCAGTACACTTACACTGTTCTATATCAAGCTCAAAAGCAATTAATGCAAGCAGAAACTTACCTTTACAGCTGCTGTCACTGCAGCAGTTGCTGCCAAATTCAACCCTTGCCTTCCAAAATTCACCATGGTCTCATAGCCTCTTTCTTTGGCTTGAACGATGTACTCATCAATCTCCTAAAAGAAAAACATATTTAAATTTTAGAAGGCTGTTCATAAGAGAGCAAAGTTATCCCACAGTATTATTTTTGCATCGGTAAAGGAAGACAGAAGAAATATTTAAGAAAATATTTAACGGGATATATAGAGATGTTTTGTTCATTACAATTCTCTCATTTAAAAAAAGGATTATATGCGGTCAAACAAGAAGATAAAGTAGATAACTTTTGTACAGCTCAGAAACATTGCAAACAAGTTCCTTACAGAGAGTAAGCTTAACTTGTTGGACAGATGTTTTTCAAGAAGTAACACGCATTTCAAGAAATAACATCATCTAACATGAAATCAGTGAGCTCCCTAGAAAGGTAGAGCCGACTTACCAAGAACTTCTGAAGGCACAGCTTTGAAACAGTTAACTGCTAAGGACAATACAGTCATGACATTTATCTCTGGTAAATGCCTGGAGTTGAAGATAAAGTCTGCAAGGTACTTCCCAACAGCTTGGAGACTACAGGGAAGTATGCCTTTAGCTTACAAAGTTGCAAGTTGTTTATAGCACAGCCTTCAGAAGGTCAAGATGACCTTACTGTTCCTATCAGTGGCAATCTTGTCAGCTACCTGCTTTGCCTAATAAAGGCCAAGCCTAGCCCCGACCTTTAGGAATGCTATTTTCTGTAGTGTGAGGTTTCTCAGTGCTTGTCTTCACACCTTTGCTAATTGCTCTTTCCACACACCCAAACAGGATGCTGAGAAAGGGCTAAGCAGAGCTGTGTCCCTGTCATACTTTGACTAAAGCTAACCATCTTCTAGTTATTTTTATGTTTGGGTATTTACTGTTGCAGACTGATGTACCCTTAAAACTCAGTAACAAGTCTCTCCTCTTATCTTGTCAGTTTGCAAACCAAAAAAGTTATTGATGTCAATCATCCTGACAAGTGTTATTCCTAGTTTATGCTAGAAAAAAATGTTAACAATAACAGCTTTCAGTAAAGCTGCGTTCATACTTCTGCACAGAGAATACTGTACACATGTTTGCAAACAGAAAGTCAAGCTGCATCACTTCCACTCGACTGGGCTCCTCAGAGTGCATCCAAGCAGAGCAGGGAACACCAAGCTCTGATGTCAATAGGAAGCAGGACCTTGTCTGCTCAGGCAAGTTAAACAGAAGCACAGACATGGACAGTCATGTGCATTTGCCTCTGCTAGTCCAAATTCACGCTGCCTGGCAAGACACTAACAAGCTGCTCTGCTTTTATAGTGTATCCAGCAACAGCTTTTATTTCAGCATATGGTGTTTCCATATTAGGCATTAAAAATGTGAGAAGTTATTTCTTACCCTTTCTTTAGAAGAAAGCAGTGGGTGGAGGAATTTTCTGTAGATTAAACTTGCCCCTCTAGTATATGGGGAAAGGAGCCAGATAACAAAAGCTATCTTCAGTTCATAGTACAGTGGAAACCTACAGACAAGTTAAAGGTTGCACAAAATCAATAACTGCAGTATGAAAATACATAGTAATTAATCATTATGAAGAGATCTTTTCAAAAACCACAATTATATTAGCATATAGGATTCTTCAAATGCAAGAAGTTACATTCATTAGACAAAAATTAAATGAGTTACAGATTTATGAACTACTGTCATTTAAGAAATGAAAACAGTTAAAATACTTGCTTTCCATTATACATTCTTGCACAGTGAAATTCTAGGCCACCCTTTAAGAGTTCCATATCCCTATTCATTTCTACAGTGAAGCTAGAAATGTTATAGTCCCTACTTCAAGTGATAGTGTACAGCAAACTTGAAAACAGATGCTGTTCATCTGTGCACCAAGATCTTTTCTTGTAAAAAGGGATGCTCAACAAGAACAACTTCTTTATACAAAATAAATCAGTACAATCAAAAACCATCAGAAACAAATATAGTTTCCTCTAGAGTTCATAAAAGGCAGGGTCTTACCAAGAGACTGTTAGGTCAGTTATGGTTTCAGTAACTGTATAAAGAGCAAACACAATCCAGTACATCATCCAGCGAACCTGAAAGTTAAAATATCATCTTCACCAAGAGCTTTGATTTCATCTTTTCCCATAATATACTATACACTGTACAGTTTATTCAGAGTTGTCAAAGCAAGGCATTCAACAGTATCTCTGTCTTCATAAACCAGGTTTGAGGTGAAATGATATGGGGAAGATCCTGAAAGATTTCTGTTCCTAAGTAGAACTGGTGGCAGCTGCAACAAGCTCAGTGAAATGGCTGTGTCACCAGGGTCACAACCTCACCTGTTTCAGAGATTTGATTCTTTCACAAAGCTTTAGTGATACCAAAAAAACCCCAGTGAAGAATTGGTAGATTATCCTAGGTATCAAGAGCAATTCCCACCATAACACCAAAGGATATTTCATTCTCTTCCACACTCAACCATATGTTCATATCATGCACACCAAAGTCAGCATGAGTGAAGCAGCCCTTGCTTTCATTTCAGTATATGTTATTCAGCTTTACACTGCCATTAAGTTCCACGTGTGACTACTGGTATGGTATTAACGCTGAGGCAAGGCAACACAAAAAGCATTTGCATGGAGATTTTAATTCTGTTTATATGCTAAGAACTACAAAATTCTTGTTAATAAAAAAGTTCACATGTTAATGCTACAGAGGTTTACAGGTATAAACCTTTTTTGTTTTAAGGTTTACACTATATATCATTGCTTTGAAATCAGATCATGTTCTTGAAATCTAGAGTTTCTTTTGTAACAGTTAAGAGAATAACTCATTTTTCTTGAGCATTCATTCAAATTTGGTTACCTAAGCTGATTACATCTTTCAGAATAAATACTACAGAGTTCCCATGCTTTTGTCTTCCCTAAGATATCAGATGCCAAATGCAATGTATTTCCAAAATGGGTCACTGCAAACCACCACTGGTTATTTGTACAAACTGAACATCCACATGCTTTTTAAAATCCTAGGAAAAAAAACTTGCAACAACACAAAACCATTTAAAAACAAACAAAAACCCAAAACCCCAAACCAGCAAAGAACAAAACAAAACCACAATTGTCAGAGAATAGTTTGAGGCCTAAATTCATGGTAATCTCTTTCAAAGGGAAGATATATATATGTTCCTCCCTTTGAAGGTATATACACCCCTTCCCACAGAGGATGTTGGCTCAGATTTAATCTTCACTTTTAAAGCAATCTTTTTTGAAGTGGACTTAAATAACTACTCAAAACCTAATGATACACTGCTGCCTATTTCATGGATGTGCATTATAGTTTAAAACCACTTCCTCTGTCAGAACCTGAGACCCATTTATCTTCAATGCTTTTCTGTGATTCAGTTTGAAAAGAAACTCAGTCATGTGATAACATTCTTCATTTCAACCTCTCAGAGGATTTAGATGTTTTAGGCTTAGAATAAATGAAGACAAACGTACACAACAGCTGAAGTCATTGGTGACAGGCCATGTGATATTTAGACTGTTGACCCTTCAATGAACCAGAGTCAACACCTGAATGAAAATATAATTAAATCCAACCTTGCCCCATCAACTTAACCATAATGCAATGCAATTTTTAAGATGTCATGCAAGACTGTATTTTTCCCCAATATATTTTATCCAGACTGTTCTTTCTTTAATCAACATCTATTCATCCAATTAAGAACAACAGTGGAATTTCTCCTGGGCTGCTAGGAGCAGTAAAAAAACACCCTGCAGAAGGGCACATGAGATCTGCCAGGAGTCCTGCTAGGGACTGGGCAAAGAGTCTATAAAACACAAATCATATTCTAGCACAACTAATGCAGTAGGTACCACAAGTATGCTTGACAAATGAACCTGAGTGACTTAGAGGGGTTTTCATACCAGAAAAAAAGGACATTAAAAATTGAAGGTCAGATTTCACACTTCCCAGAACACTATCATCTACTTTAAGTAACAGAAGCTTTGGTTGAGTTTTACTTTTCATATTAAAAGAGTGATTATAGATTTGTTTCATTGAGGTGGGCATTTTTTCCTAGCATGCAAGTGTTAAGCTCATCTTTGTTGGCTCTGGCTGAAGCACATTCTTTCAGGTCAGGATTTTAAAGCCAGGATTTGAAAAGGCTGGTCTGTTCAGTCTTATAAACTACATTTCAGATGCTTATTTCAAGCACTTTGGTGCAATACAGTGAAAAAACGTCTCAAATATCTTAGCCAACTCCATTAAACCAGGGTAATTACAAGAACAAATAAATCTCCTCAAAGGCGCAGATTCTAATTTTTAGCATTGAAGTTCATAAGTCTTTTAACTTACCATAATCACCACAATACCTTTTCCCCCCAGAAATAATCTTTGACCATTTTGACAACAAGTCAAGATGTCATCTTTTTGTTTGGTGGGGTTTTAGTGGTGGAAGTAGGGGCTGAGTAAAATATTTTACTGTTCCAAAGCTCTTATCAATTCAGCAATAAACACAGATGGCTCCTGAGCTACACAGAACCCTGGAAAGGAAGTTGTGCTTGGGCCATAATGTGAGTGGCAGCAGACCTGTGCCATTTGGAAAGCTGCATTTAAATCTAAAGCCTTTACTCTGAAAGAAAATTACAGCCATGGATCATCCCTAAGATCTATCTGGACAGTCAACCCAACCAGCAATGGAGTGATAATTCACTGATGAATCATTGCCATGCCCTGCTAATGAAAAAGTCACTGTGATGGGTCTTATTCATCTTGGCCCCACGAATATTTTGTATGTGACTGCAAGTTCTGGGACTGTTCAAAGACCACATGTTCACACTAAAAGAGCTGAAAAAATATAATTCCAGGCCCTACTAGCAGGGGTCCTGTGTAAGGATGCAACTAAGGTGAGAAAAATACCTCAGCATTCTAAAACAGTACTTCTCTTTTTCTAGAAAACGTGGTGCAAAAGGCAATGGTAACCTCTTAAATTAAAGTGATTTCCTTTATTTTGGTTGGAAACTGCTATGCCCTACTTAGCCTGTGGATCAATTTTGAAGGAGCAGGGAGAAAAAGCAGATTATAAATTCCTTGCATTATAGACTTTCCTGACAGAGTAATACAAGCATGAAACAGAGAAAATTCTCCTCTTAGTTTCGATGGTTTTCTTCTCCCATGAGTTTAGCTCTGGCAGGCACCAGCTCTATCTCACAAATAAGCTCTAATCAGCTTGTACACAGAAATCAGAAGTACAAATATGATGTCCTTTGAGGCCTTGACGGGGTGATGAGACTAAATTAAGATATTCAAGGGGAGGAACAATAGCTACCACATTCTACAACTACAACCAAGTACAAAGGTACAAGTGTCGTCTCACACATCAGACACAGCCTGAGGTCACAGCTAGGGCTGCCGAGTTAGGGGTGATGATGGCCCTGACCCCACCCTGAGTAAGGCAGCCAAGCCAAGGAGAAGATCCAGGGCAGGTTAGCTGCTGAAATCAAGTCAGGTTGTCTCTTAAAACAGGGAAGTAGCTCACTGACTAAAGCTCCTTGTGACTGCAACTGGTTAACATTCTCGTAATTATCATCATGGCTCACACTGACAAGGAAATAATTTAATAGCTTAATTAAAAACTGAAGTAACTCTAATTGTTTTTCTCCATCTTTCTCTTCTGTCTGTTCTGCTTCTTTTCTTCACACCACCTTAATCAAATCTTTTCCTTCCCTGGTTACATTTTTTTTCTCCTCTTAGAAGAGCAACAGATGAACAAGAATTACCCTTTTCTTAGCTAGATTTTGAGTCCTCTATTGAGCTCCATACAATGATATTAAGCTGCTGCTGCTCTTCTAGTGGTCACGTGAATCAGTTTGTCAATACTATACTTGAGGTGTCAGAAGAATTGGGAAACTTCCATTTTACTCCCTGCCTAAAAGTGCATTATTTCTTGTACTTTGCTGAAATAGAACCAAGACTTTAGGGTTTATGTTAAAAATACTCTTTAAAGAAAAAATCTATATACAGCATAGTGTGCTCAATATATTTCAGGATAAAACTCTGTAAAGTATGAGACACCTTAACTTTAGCCTTCCAAACAAAACCGTGGGACTACAACTAGGTTCACACAAGGGTTGTATCTAACAGTAAGACAGTCAATTCAAGCTTTCACATGATTTATTACACAATGAAAATGTCACAGATCTATGTCAGAAGAAGCATGTAAAAAAACAATGAAAAAGAAAGAGACTTACATATTCCTTCACATTTTTTGTCTTCACAGCTTTGTACGAGTAATATGCAGGGTACAGCATCCCAAACACCAGCCTATTGGAAAATAGAAAGAGCCTTCAGGATCTGTTACACTGTATATGACAAAACAGTGACAATACATCATTAGAACAATGCAGCCAAATAAAAAAGTCCTGTTCTCTATGGAAAAAAAAAATCAAAAATCAGTGTTATTTATATGTTCCTTGGAGGAAGTTTCAGGGTAGGCAAAACTAGAACAACATGAACAGAAAAGGGTGTATGCCCTAAAGATAACAAACTGTTTTGTAAGGCTGCTTCTAATAGATAATGTAAAAACAGTTGTTCTGGTTCATTTACAAGTAAAACCAGTCCTGCAGCCTGTCCACACCAGAAGATAGTGCTGGCAGTGCTGCCACACTTGAAGAGCCTCTTAACCTATCAGTAGTTAATCATCTACTTTTATCAGATTACCAGAAGTTTATTTCCAAAAGAATGTTAAGACAACACTGCCTTAAAAACTTCATCTCCTTTTTCTGGAACTCAGGAACAGCAGCATTTAGAAACAGAGAAGAAGCAGGAATTAATCCACTTTTGCTCAGACAGCCAATTGCTGCTGAAATTCATCAAAAGCAAGGTGCAGAGCAGGATGAGAGGGTGCCAAGCAGCAATCCATGCTGAGCAGGGTCAGAACAAAGATCTGCTTTAACTCAACTTTGTTTACAACACAGTACTTTCTAGCACAAGTCTTGGCCATAGACTAGAAGAGTTCTTTATGCAAAATGGAACAGCAGTAGTTACCACCTCCTCGATAAATACAAGAGCTCCATATTTCTATTCCACTGTGGGAAATAAGAAAAGCTCTACACAATCATGACCTTTTTAAGCTTAGCTAAATCCTGTTCACTTCTGTTCACCAAAAAGCACTCTGGGAAGGGTTCAGCTGTGGGTTGGAAGGCTGCAGAGTGGGTTGATGGTCGCTTGGTGTGTGAGGCAGGGATTGCTTGGGGAGACACATGGACACCACTGGATCAGAGCTGATTGGGAGTGTGTGAACAGTGACTCCACAGAGGCAGGCAGCCAGTGAGGGCCATAAGTTTCAGGTATAAAAAGGCTCGTCACAATAAAATGCTTCTTCAGAGCAAGCAAGGAGGTCTGTGTGTCTTTGTTCCCCATTAGCTACACTTTGAAAAGTTAAACAAATCACCTACCCTTAAATTCCATCTGGCCTGAAAGAGCCATTAGAGAAAAGTCTACAGCATCACTGCAGATACCCCTACAGCATCACTGACAACTAGGTGGTTACATGGGAGAAAATTATACTTGTAGGGATATCTAGAGATCCTCAAAGTTCAGAACTTATAAGTAATTTACCATCTCATAGTTAGGCAATGGACAATGCATCACATATTTTGGGTTTTTTTTTTTTTAAATGTCCACCTGGGACAGACTTGGCATATAAGATTTTAATCCAAATGAATTTACCAAACTAAATAACTGAAATTTCATATTTTATTGTTGCCCCAGGCAGCCTTAAGTAAGTAGTTCTACCTACACAGCCACTGCAGAAGACTGCATGATACTAGCACAGACCTTTGCATGTATACAAGACAACAATGTAAGTTTGGATTCATCAGTTTGATATATACCATTTTCCAGGCATCACTCTGGTATGTATGCACAAGTCTTCTGCTTGGTTTGAAGCCAATTTAGAGTACTGAAGTCATCTCCAACAGTTAACATACAGTACATAGGTGGGGGAAAAATGGACTTGCTAACAACAAATATGAAACACATTCTTCAGCATCAGACACCACACAGAGCATGATTCTCCACCCTTAGTGCACAGTTATCCCTGGAAGGAGGCCTGTTGCAGCAGGATACAGGCAGAGGTTCTAAAATTAAGCTGTAAATGCTTCAAGAGAGAGACTGATAAAATTATGGATGCAGAATTGCAGAACCCTTCATGGTTTGAAGGGTCTTGTGAAGTCATCTAGTCCAACCTCCTGCTCAAATCAAAGTCAACATCAGATTTGGACAAGACTTCCGAATGCTTCAGCCAGCTGGGTCCTGGAGGCTTCCAAAGACATTCCACATCCTCTCTGGACAACCTATCCTAATGCTTAATGAACCTCAGTGCAAAGGCTTAGTTGTATTCAGCCAGAATTGAAAGTTTGTGACCATTGTCTCTCTTGACTGAGCAGCAGAGCAAGAGAATGGGCCTGGCTCTCAAAACCATCAAAAAGTTACAATAAGACAACCATAAAACTAAAGATGACCTCAAGTTAAATAAGAACACCAGCGTAAGACAAACACAATACAGGTAGCTAGTTCTTCCCATCTAGAAAAATCTGTTACTCAATACTAGTCAAATCAGGAGTTAAAAAAATACCTATTTTATTAACCACTTTTTCTTTTAAAGATTTTTTCTAGAAATCACTTTAAAACTACAGAGTGCAGAGTGGTTAACGCAATACATCATTATTATATTATTCTATAAGGTCATTATTATTTTATTATATTATATATACACCAATATATAATAATTTAGTAGTGTTTTCAATACTGCTGTAAAATGGAAGTGTTAGAAAAACTTCTTTGTTCACTATAAGTGGATAGATAGGATCAAAACAAAACAGCACACTTAGTAATAACAGGAACCAGTACTGTAAAGTTTTTATCTCCTTACAGCCAGAGCTGACATCAAAAAAATGTGGCAGGATGCTGCTGCCAACTCTGGCACCACTATCTTCCTCACATGAACTAAGTCCCCTAACTTTAGTTAAACTTATCAAGCAATTTTACAGTCCAAAAGCCAACTTGTCAACAGTGAGTATAGCCAAAGGCCAAACTGACTTTTGCCTTCCATCTATGCATGATGGACCAGTGTACTGGCAAAAGAGAGCTCACTGCAGCTGACTGAGGCAGAAACACCTACAACAGGAGCAGCAGGGAGCCTGGGCACACAGATGGCTACAAAAGCCCCATGTGTTCCAGTCCTTTTTCTCACTGGATCCATACCTCCAAAAAGCTCAATGCTGTCAGCAGCACCTACTGCTACACATTAAAAGCACATCTATCCTCTAGTATTTCTACATCTACTTTAAGTATGTTCCCAATTATTCTATGGCTTTTCAAATTTAAAAGCTCGAGTGTTATTCTTAAAAGTGTGGTTTGTATTTCACACTGAATATCAGCACGCTGCACAAAAGTAGCAGACAAAAGCAAAGGCAGTTTCCACAGATGGAAACAGATTTCAGCCACGTGTGACATCATTTACTTTATATTTCTAGCAGATACATGGATAATCCTGCTTACCAATGTAATTTCACTGCCAGTTGTAAGCCTAGCTATTTCAGGTTTTCAGCTGGACTCAGCAGCAACCATAGCATTCCATTTTTGGTACAGTCACCTCCTCTACAGACATTTTGCTCATGTAAAGAGAAATGTATCTCAAATATATTAGGAGATTAAAATATAAATACAAAGAAGAAAGTATCAAAGAGCCTTTAAAACTGGATAAAATAATGCATTTGTATATCCATACAGATGTATTTTTTAAAAAACCAACCTACTGCCTGTATTATCACATTTTTAATAGCTTCAAAGTGAATAATTGTTTAGAAGGCTCATTTATGAAGCAAAGCAACCGAGTTTGCATCTGACTGATAACTGAAAAAAATCAGTCATCTGTACACATGTTGCTCTGGCACTGAGCATATTAGACCTGGATAGTAAACAACTCTAAAGCCACAGTTCCAAAAAAATATTATAAATGAAAGAAACTAAGACACAAATAAAAGCCACTACAGCAGTCAAAAGTACTACTTGCATCCAGACTCCTCAAACACTAAGCCATTAACATTAACAACAATGCATTTAAGGGTTCAGCCTGTTCACATTGCCAAAGTATTATTGCCCAAAGCATGGAATAGTGTTTGGCACTTAATTCTTTTGTTCCTCCAAAATCCAAAAAGGGAACACTCTCTGTTCCTTATCTAACAGTTAAAGCAATCCAGGAAACTCTTTGAGTATGAGATGCTTTGGAGACAGTACCATTCACTAAATTCCCTTTCCTTAAAAATTTTGTAATAGCGATGACACAACCGATACAGAGCCAGACACTGTGTGCATCTACAGCAGGAATATGTACCTACATCCTCGGGTGGCAGGCTGAAGAATAAAAGAATCCTCCATGCCTCCACAAAACCATGGACCTAAACCATGTCATAAACATACACAAGCTTTTTCTAAGAGTTTGTCAGACAATATAGAAATACCAGAAGTAATGTAGGTGACACTGTACTACCTATGCAGAAACTAGGTCTGGTGGTGGTGATACAATCTTACTTCTAGATGAACTATAATTACTATTCCACATATGGTTAGCAAGTTTAGCCTAAGCAAGATTTCACTTGAATGAAGTTTGCTAATCAAAACTAAATAGCAGAATAAAAATCTAAAGAACAATGCTTGAATCTTTGGCTGGCTGTTCTTGGCTGTAAAAGCGGCGAGTAGAGCCATATGCCTTAACAATGGGATTTCAGTCAGCACACACTGGAAAAGCAGAAGCATTTTTGCTTAGATTGTATACTGCCCATATACTTCCAAGCCACTCCCATCAAAGAGCAGCAGTTTGGCTTTTTTCTCTCCTTTTTTTTTGGCTACCAAGTGATGAGCTTACAGTTATGGAGTAAGTTCCAGCTGCTATGTACCTCTGTGGCACTCTCAAGCTCCAAATAAGGCATAAGGAGTATATGGAATAATCCTATCCAGGGGAAAAAGCCAAAACCTCTCCATGTGTTGGGTTGACCCAGGCTGGACACCAGGTGCCCACCAAAGCCATTCTGTCACTTCCCTCCTCAGCTGGGCAGGGCAGAGAAAATACAACCTAAAGCTCAAAGGCTGGGTGGGAAGATAAGGACAGAGATCACTCACCAGGTACTATCACAGGCAATTACCAACTCAGTTTGGGTAATTTAATTGTTAACCTATTACAAATCAAGAGTAGGATAATTGGAAATAAGAGTAAAACCTTGACACACAAGCCCAATACACTGCCATAAAAGCAAGACCCTTAAATCATGGCCTACCCCTCCCCTTGAGTGTTACAGCTAGGTGGTAATTTCTAGACTAAGCCAGCTACCAGCTATGGTTCACATGTCCAGACAAACAAAAGCTTGCCCTGGCATTTTTGCCCTGAATGTTTTTGAAAAGCACTCCACTAAACAAAGTCCTTCTGTCCAGCACCTGACAGAATTTAGTTCCATTTTCCTATTCAGACACACAATACTAACCATACAATCTACAGTAAAACACATTCAAGTAACTACAACAACTATACTTTGACCAAATGTTGTCTGCTACAGGGACAGGGGAGCATGAGGATCAGCTCCTGAATCCCACAAGAAATTGTATCCGACCTTTTCTTCCAGCCCCCCTCTTGGGCAAGGAGCAGGGAAAATCATGTAAATCCTATTAGCATGTCTGTTAACAGTAGTGAACTTTAAATTCAGCAACTCCTTTAGCACTTACCAAACTGCAGAATGCAATCAGAAACGGGTCTGTTAAAATCTTCATAGCATTCTTATGACCAGAATATAAAAGCCAGAGAAAAAAATGTCTTAACAGAATAAGAGTATACCCATAAGCACTGACAGATCTGAAAAAAGCACATTCTTGAACAGAGCAAGGCAGCTATTAACTTTCCAACTTAGAAGGCTGGAATTCTCCAAAGCAACTGCCAGATTCTTCCAAAGCACGGCATAACCAGTAATAATGCAATTACTCAAGCAGTCAGAAGCCACCTCAGAATTTTAAGAGGAAAAGTGACATCCCTGCTGATTCCTCCAAAACGTGTGACTTTTCTATGCCAAGGACTTTTATGTAATGGGTCTCAAGTATAACAATTATAAGCAGTCTGATAGGAGACAATGAAGCCTTTCTTCCAGCACAGACCTCTAGGCTCCATTACAAGTATCCTATCCACTCATGTTTTTGGACTACTACTATTATTGATCTACCTCAAATTAGGGAACCTGTTGCCAGACAACTCTTCAAGTTGTCTCAACATGGAAATATCCCTGTCTGAACCTTGAAGGAGGTCTAAAAAGAGCATAACAAAAAATTAAAGAAAATTCTCTTCCGTAAGGGATGTTCTGCACTGGACTCTGTGTGCAAGTGCTGATATACTTATGGGCTCTAACAGCCCTCTCTCAGGGTCCTGTGGCAGTCTGGAACAAGGCACTGCTAAAAAACAACTCCTGAAGCAAAACCCAGGCTGCCCTCTCTAATGAGTCAGCCTGGAAACTCTTTCACATGGTCAAGCTGCATCAGTGTTCCAACATAGTTCTCCCAGTCACCCTTCTCACGAGTTGAGAGGGCATTACTGGTACACAAAACCTGTGAATCAACTCACCTCCTGTTCACATACAGACCTCTGTACAGCACAGAAGTACTTGGGGAGAAGTTATTTGCCTATCATTCTAACTCAAAGAATCTGCACCTGTGCCTGGAGACAGTGCCCAAAACTTGTGTTCACAACATCAATTTTTCTTGTGCTGCTGGATAGCCTAGGTATACTATAACAGAAGGGCATAAGTCTGGAGATACCATCACTATGTCATAAAAAACAAAACTAAAAAACAAAAACCCCACCAGATAACAAATCCTGTTCAAAACAGTCAAAAGGCTCAACAAACCCAATTGTAAAGAAAATTCCAAAAAGCTAGTACTGGAAGGCAAATAGAAATTGTTATAAAACCCTTAGTCACTTCTCTGCATGACTACCTATTCACCTCTTGGTTTTATGATACGTGTTTGACTCCTGTTGTAATAGCATCCTGCCCCATCCTGGTATTCCTTCCTGTTTACAGTCTCACAGAGCTCACCACGTGTGCAGGGCAGCCAGGTGAGCTCACCCCTTCCAAGCACTCACACCCAGGAACTGAAACCAGACCATCTGTAACACTTCGTCGCGATAAAGAGCAAACCTTAAATGCCTTCAAAGACACAACAACCCTTATAAGAGAACTTAAATCTCCCACCTAGCTCTTACCTCAAACTCAATAGCAAAATCTCATCCTTGCTGGAGAAGTATTCATTCTCAAAGCCCCTCACACTTACTTAAATCTCAAGTAAGTTATTTTCCTTCAAATACCTGAAATCATCTCCGATTTCTCTGTTGCTATGACTGCTTACCACTGGAAGCGAAGTATTTGTGGCCCCATGTCAGCCAGCTGTGGTATCAGGCAGGAGCACAACTGAACACTGAGAAACAGCCAACAATTAGGGAAAATTGCAGGTACTTCTCAGACAGCTCTTAAGACAGCCTTTCACATGACTTTGTTCAAAGAAAAATACGTGTCCTTCTACTGAACTGTGCTTTTCTTCTAATGATCAGCAAGGACTGACAGCTAGATTAAGTATGTCAGAAGAAACAAATTGACTAATTTGCTATTTTTCATTTTTAAAAATATCAAACCAAGTCTAGTTTTCAGGAGATTTTTTTCTATTTTCATTTAATATATGCATGAATAAGCATATTTCATAAAGCAGGTGAGCAAGATACAATTAAGACTAGAATTTTTTTAAAGTTTAAAGATGAAAGCTGATACTTACATGCATGTTCAAAGAAACTGTCACAAAGAGTTTACATAATAAAGGTAATTGACAGATGACAGAGAAACACACTTATGAGCTTCCTTGCTTTGGAAAAAGTTCTTTACGCTTACTGCTCTTGGAGGTATTACAACCTACACATGCAGTTTTCATGAGCAACATGATCCTCTCCATTTAGGATACTTCTGAGAGCTCCTAAAACACATGGGTAATTTAATGCAGATTATGTGCTGAACAAGATTAACAAGAACATTACAGACCTAGAATGAGGTGTTTCATTTTGTTATGAGGTCTAAAGTTACATATACACTTGTTAGTTTCTTGGCTTCCATAAATTTAAGTAAAAAATTATCAGCTCTCTTATTTATACTACTTAGTTTTGTGCCTAGTGTCTTCAAAATTACGTTGGAAGCTTCTACAAATTTTTAGGTCTTTATTTCAGTGTAAGAACATGATGTCCTTGGTAGCAAGGTACTTAAGAATCCAGAAGACACCTTAAAACACTTTCCATTGCAATCTATATGGTATACTGGAAAACTGTTCATTACAGTAACATCAGCCAAGTCAGCAGCCACTTCTTCTCAAAGGTTTCTCTGCTCTGTGCCACAGCAAATTTTGAAACAAGGAAAGTTAGATGGATGTTTGGAGAATCAAAGCTAGCATCAAGAAAACAAAGTGAAGACTCATCTCAGTACTGCCAAGTCCTGCACATTTTTAAACATGTTTAACAGTCTTAAAGCTTCAGCTCTTGGAAGTCTCAGAGATCTCAGTCCTGGTGAAATGACCATGTAACAAGATAACTCAGTGTTTCAAGTGGCAGCAATCTCCTTCACTGTGTGGGGGAAAAAAATAAACCAAATCAAAACAAAACTGGTTGCCTGAAAGGATCCAAGGCCAGCTTTTTATTTATTAAAGTTTATCTGGGCATATTACCCTGAGTTATATTACCTTCAATCAAGCTGTAGAAGTCACAATGGGAAGCCGATGTATAATCACACACTATAGACACAAGTCCCAACTGCAGGAGATGGGGACTAATTCTTTGCAATAAAGTGTTTAAGCATATTTCCTCTGTTGTCTCAGCAGCTGCCTAAGGAGAAAGTTTCCTGATGTATCCAATGCTTAAATTGTAGGTTCAGGAATTGAGTACTTTAATATTATTTCCAATATTAGAGGAAACCCAGTTTACAGTCTCTCAAGACTCTGAAGTCATCCATTCTCAATTATTTTTCAAATCTAAAGCTTTATTCAGCTTTGACAAGTAGCTTCAAAGCTAGCTATTCCACTGGAGTACTCTTGCAGGATTGGCCATCACTTATGGCCCAGGCTCACTCCCTCTAACACCTCCAAATGCCATAGTCAAAAAACTGATTTCCACTTAGATTCTTACCTTTTCACAGCTTTGGCTTTCACCCTACATCAAGTCTTCTAGAGACCTGAGCTAATTTTACAAGTTAAAATCCACAGTCATTGTTTGCTGCTCTAAGAGTGTCTTCTCTATTTTTGCAGTATTAATCAACATCAAAATAACTGGCTATAGGAAACTAACACTTAAAATAAGAGTGGTCCCAAAGAAAAATTGCTTCTGCTTATTCCAAGGGAAACCACATTTTATTTTTGAGCCCTCTGTTAGTATAAGGTAAACTATTAAGGGGCTTTTCGATACTTCTATGAGGGTCTAATTCTGGCCGCAAGTCTCGGATAGAATGACCCCTTTCGGAATCACCCAACCCGAAGCTCAGACGAGGTATCTAGCCTCAGGCAAACTTAGCAAGCAATATCAGTGAATTCAGCTCTTAGCAGTGTAGCAGTGTCAGCTCTTAGCAGTGTAATTCAGCTCTAGCTTGCTAAGTGCCCTGGCAAACACAGGGAGAGAGAGGAGAGAGCCGTTTTCAGTTCTTCAGATGATGTCCTTTATTTCGGCATCTTCTTCGAAGGGTTGCAGGGACAGCTTCTCTGACTTAACAGGGCAATATTCGGGGTTTATATAGGGTAGAGGGGTTTTGAAAAGTAGACTAATGAGAGAGTTGAGTACAATTTTAGCCTATAGTCTTACAGATAGATAAGAGAGGTCTGGGGGCTCCAAGGGGCTTCTTTTTAGCCACTCATGGTGACTTGCATTTCCTTATCTCAGGCCGCTGACCGCCAAGGAGGCCTCACAGCCTCCGTGGCTGCAACAGTAAACCACAATGCATGTAACCACCCATTCATATGGGTTGCATTTTTTAAAAAGTGTCCACGCTGCTATAGGTCACACTGTGTGGAATATTAATCTGTCCAAGTGGCTTCAGAGAGAAGAGTGAAGTTCATAACCCAAAGGGTCAGAAAGGTCCTACTTAATCATTACACATTCTTGAACCCAAGGGTGTCATCAGAGACCAGCCTCAACGTCCTGCCTGTCCCAGAAAAATGCTACAAAAATACCACAACCTGAGCAAAGTGGTAAGTGAAACCATGTAACACCAACTCCTGAAGTAAAAGTAGGCATGTCCTATCTCTACCCCAGATAGGTGCTGGTTTTGCTTTTAATCAAAGTTAGACATTTTAATTGCCTTAAGGTCCTTGATTTTCAAACAGTTCTGTTAATCTTCTAACCTAGAAATGTACTTCTGAAGCCTCTTAAGAGCATTCAAAAAACAAACCTCTCCGTTGTACACAGGAAAAGGTTTCTAAGAACTTGGCGTTTGGCAGATGCTGTTGAGGCAGCATCTGGGCTTGCTGTTCCAAGTGTACGCGTTTCCTCAATTACACCTGGCACACAGAGAACTCTGAAGAGTCTGTCAGACACCAAGCCCAGACTGACAAGCAGAACCTCTACCAGCCTTATTCACGCAGTTCTATTACTAACTGAACCTCACTGGCAAAAACACAATGCTAAAAGATACCTTAACTTCCTCCCTTTTGAACCCAAATCATTTGTCCGTTTTTCTTTAGAGACTCTTGCATTAATTAGTTTGAGGGTTAGGTTTTGCTCTCAAAAACAAATAAAGCACACTAAGCTGATTAACCAAAAAAAAATTTTGAGAGAAGAATTCTATTAACACAAGTACATTTCACTGGTTATATGTAAATGGACTAAGGAACCAGAAGACACAAAAGAAATGTGTGCCTTTTCAGAAACATCATTTTCCAAATGCAAATGTAAGATAATTTGCCCAATTCACATTATCCTCTTTATACAAATGTAAATGTCATTTTGTCTCAACCATTCAAGGGTAACTTGTAGACAAGAAAAACTACTCCTCAAAGTTCTGTAAGCAGAATAGTAAAACCAATACTGCTTACATTGCAACTACAGCACACTAATGACAGCCAAAGCAGTCACGTAAAACACATTTTATGTTTCTGTGGATATATTGTCTTCCAAGTGAACCATAAACTCTTCACTGCTGAAAATTTTGAATAGGTCAGCTTCTAAAACATTCTAATACTAAATACACTGCAGCTGAGTAATCCTAGACGTGCCTTTAGACATAAAGGAAATTATGTGTTCTAGAACAAAATCCTAATCTGGTAAAAAAAAAAAAGATTAGCAGACACAAGTGAATAATGACAGCATAAAGCCAAACAATAATTCTTTGGGGCTTTTATATCAGTTTAAGATAATGTCTTTAAGCTAGTGACCATCTTCCTCACTCTCCTTTCCGTAGTTTTGATCGATGAGTTACGGGGGTGGGGAGGAAATAACAAAAGCAGACAGTGGTAGGAAGGCACAAGCACAAACTGTTTTCTGATTTTCCCGTTTGAGCGCTGGAAATTCCAACAGCTTTAACACAAAAAAGCACAGCATTATGTCAGGCTTCTCACACCAGGAAAAATTCTGCTTGGGAAATCCTTGCACTTAAAGCCAGGTTGCAGGCTTTCGAAATAAATTGCATCTAGTTTTCAACATCAAACACAAGTTCCAACTGTGTTCGGGGTGCATGAGCAATGCTCCAAAGATGATAAACACAGGGCAAACATTCATCTAGTTAAACTCACCTCCATGTTGATGCTTGCAGACTGCTAGGAAACACAAGAGAAATACAAGTAACACCCTATTATTTTGTCAGTGATAAACTGAGCAGCAAAGCAACAGAGATGGCTGACAAGAAGCTCAGTGCAGAGATAGCCTCTGTGGGGTGTTTTATTTCCCTCACAGCCAAAACCATCTTGTCAGATTGGTTGTTCTGTGCCACCAAGGCCAGCCATGTTTGAAGTCATACTGGTCAGCAAAAATCCTGCAATCACCTTTCCTGCCTAGACTCTACACACCTCATCTCATTTGTACTGTAGTAAATTGTTACGATCTAGTCTGGCAGGTCTGGACAACAGAGGGATTGGACTGTTGGCAGATGTAACATTTTCTTCTGTAAAAACCTAGTACCTTCACAGGTTTCAAAATTCTGGAATTTCAAAAGCAGAATAAAAAGGACTAAAAAGCTCAGAGAAAGGTCCTTTACACGTGGAACACTGGAACAGAGGACTTTGCCAGACATGTTTTTAACACACATTTTGAAGACAATTTCTATCAAATATTAAAATTATTGTGCCAAAGCAACTTTTTTTTTAAAAATCAAAATTTGGCTCAGGATCCTCCTCAGCCTTACACAAGCACATCAGGAGCTGCCTCTATGTACAAATCCAGGAAAGACAAGCCATTCTGTCCAGGCTGCAGAAATGCTCAATAGCCTACAATGTGCACACTCAAAGCAGACATTGTGCGTGGAACATTGCAAGAGTGGAGGTTTTTTGTTTTAATTAGAAACATCCTTTTGTGCCAGACCATGCAGTTCTTGGTATTTCTTTATCTATAACACAGATTAGGCTATTAAGCTCTAGCTATTCCTTCCACACACATGGTGTTATTGTTACTTGATTCCATCCATGAGCTGTGATCCTTCATATGGGTTTCAGCACATTTTGTAACAGAGTACATGCCAAGACCATTAAGTAAGAATGTCAGACTCCACAGGACACCTCTAGATGTGCTCCATCTGTTTTGAGCAAGCTTCAGTCCCCCTGCCTGCCACAGGCTGAGCACAGTGACCACGCATGCTCTGCACCTACACCATCCTGTAAACATGACAGAGAAAAGAGCAGCTAGGCTGCAGAGCAAATGTTGATTTAAGGCAAGGTGTGCCAGACAAGCAGCAGGGACACTTCTTTCTTACAAGACCTCAGAGATAGTCATTTTGCTTTGTACTAACTCAAGAGGTGTTACAAGTCACATACAAGTGAGCAGAAACTTCTCATTGCATACATAAAGATTGTCTCTCTGAGAAGCTGAACTATTGGAGAGAAGTGTCCTGATGATTTCATTGCTCAATTATGTAAATGATTTTAAACTTTCACACAGTCAGAACAATACACTTAATCCTTAGATTCACATATGCTTACAGATTTCAACCCATGAAACTGAAAACCCTGGAAAAAAATCTGACATATTGTTTGATTAGAACAGCTGCACTGTTATTACTGGAACTAGATTCACAAGAAGAATAAGCAGCAATGTGAACGCAAAGAATGTCATTTCAGAGCATGCTTTAACCAGACCTAAAGCTTAAAATAATGCTGGTTTTGTCCTGCAACCTTTCATTCTAACCACAGCACTTACCTAGCAACTACACAACAGCAACATGAGCTGGTGCAGTTCATTGCAACTAACAAAAGATTCACTTCTATCAATGCTAATTTTCATTCTAGTTGACAAAACAACGAGACTTACACAACAGTCACAGAGTAACCTTTGGATCCTGTGGAAAGTGAATGAGGAGAGGGTGAAGGGCAGGATGGCCCCTCTCAGCAAAAGCAGAGAGATCTATTTAAGCATAGCATGAAATGCCAAGGATAACTGATACACGATCACTGATTCATTCCTTCCAGTTCTGTGATGAGACAGACATTGCAGCACATCTCACTTACAATGACAGCAACTCCTTTTTCCCTACAGGTGCAGCAGCAATTTATAGGCCTTTAAACTGAAGAATGCCGTCAGAAATTCAGCATCCAACAGCAGTCAACATCCTTCATACTTCAGCTGCAACCATTGTGCCAGAGAGCAGGATACAAACAGTCAGAGAAACTCTCCCACAAATGGCTCTTCTGACTTGAAGATTAGGCTATAAAGCTCTAGCTATTCCTTACACACACACGGAGTTATTGTTACTTGATTCCATCCAAGGAGCTATGATCACTTCAAGACATGTTTGACAGCATGTTGATTAGCAAACAAGAGGGTAAATATTTCTGTAGTTTATGCTTTTAATTTAAAGAAATTGTATTCCAAGAACAAGACACGATCTACTTTTACAGTCAAAGCATACACAGTTACATAAAACATCGCCTACATGCTAAGCCACTATTCCTGACAACAATCCAATCAACACAGAGGCTATGGCTTCAGCCACCCATTCTCAGATATGTAGTAATTTTAGGGGCAGCTGGACATCTGGAAATGTCAAACAACAACAGAAGCATTACAAGTAGAGTAAGATAATGTCTTGGAAACTACTGTTAAAGAAACAGCTCCAGTCTGTAAAGCAGCAAAGGCTGAAAGAGACTAACACAACTAGCCAGCTCCAGGTCACCTCCTGTGTCCCCAAGACAGTCTTTGTCCAGCTTAAAGTATTTAGTTATAATCTAACATCAGAATCAAGGAATATTTGCAAGGCTCTAAAACTGGGGTGGGGATGACAGACATTATAAATACAAGCAAACAGAAAGCTAACTACTAGTACAAATACATCCTTCTGTGGAGAACTGCAATTTTTCCTTCCAACATTCATGGATGCTAACCTACTTAACTGGAAACAAACCATATACTTAAACATGAAGGGAGAGAGCGTGTTGCAAAGCAACACAGATGGGGGAGCTTTCATTTTTAAGTGAGGAGGGAAAAAAGTTAACAGATTACAGCAGACAGTCTGCTTTAACAGATTGCAAGAACAAAATGGCCATCTACTTTGTATTTAGGATGCTTTCACATCTTTGCTTGGCACAAGAGGATGGTCTGATCTCATCCATACCAGGCTGTGACTGACAAGTACTCAGTGTGTTTACTATTAAATACTGTCTCAGCAACTGATGTGTACACAATCACTCAGACCTCACAAATGAGAAGAATGAGCAACCCAAGCGAACTCAGTCAGGCACAAGCTCTATTACAAGTTAATAAGATGGGCAGTCACAAATTAAAAAAATTATTTCCACTAATAAAGACTAAGAACAAGATGTGCCACTGAGAAGTTTTCTGAGACTCTGAATGAAATAATTTATCTTCTTGTTGGTTTTGTTAAATGAAGAAAAAAAAAAAAGGAAAAACCCTGCAGGTAACAGTCCAAAAAATGTTGCAACAGCCAGCGTGTTTTAGAAATAATAATGAGCTATACTTACTACAACAGCACCCAATTGACAGGGAATTTGAAAATGGAAAGACGTTTTAATTATGCACTTCAAGTCTTTCACTTCTTGACATAAAGATATGCAATTAGTACAAGGTATTTCACAAGTTTAAATACTTAAGAATAATAGCATTGATAGAGCAAAGGGAAAAGATTTCATTAAAACAAAGTTCTGCTGCAGATTATTACGTGGAACAGTGAATTTGAACCACTCCCTGTTTCCTGTGCATGACTCCTCAAGACAATTCACATGCAATTAAGAATTCAAATTCTCTACTAGCTCCATTCTCTAGTTCCTTAAAGCGTTAACCAACCTATTTTAGTGGAGTTAATGAATTCAGAATTGCAAAGTCTCAGATTGAATCAGAAGGCAGCTTGCTTGGGACACACATGTCAGGACAAGTCCACCACATCAGAAGTCAGCAGAGGGCACTGCGACACACCTACAAATGAATATTTTGCTGCTCTTTTGGCCCTGAAACATAGGAGGTCAGTCAGGAGTGGCGAACTCTGCCTCAGACAGAAAAACTGCTGCTCCTTTCCACCACCAGTCAAGATGACAGGTATTCTTGCTGGCTGCACACACAGAACAGGGCTGCACGGGCCTGCTGGGGACACATGCACCCGAAGTAACCACACCTTAATCAAAATGCTACCTAAGAAAGAGCCTCAGGTCTTCACAGCTACATAGTACTTAAAAATCTGTCTCTTAGTGTTTCCAAGGGAAAGACGCTATACACCCTCCAAACCCCAAACACACAATTTAGAAACACAAAGTCACTGAAACCGGCACATCTGAGAAGAGACCAGGAAGGAAAGCAGATTTAAAAAGGAAGATAATGGACACTGAGAAAACAGGACAAGAAGGACATTCTCAAGACTATTGAAATTACAACCTCTCATGTCACACCACATCTGCTTCAGTGCTATTTCTCACTTCTGTTTCTACATAAATTTTGCTTTATTAGCAAAGTTAAACAATAATTTCAAAGCTGTCCAAGTTCTCATTGAATACTTTGAACTTCTGAGAAACTGAACACTGGCAAACTATTTAAATCCCACATCTATGAAACAAGGACACAAGAAGGTGGAAAGGACTTATAAATAATATTCAGGACTCCCTTTTTAGTAAAAATAATTAGGGCATACAGATGAGTGACCAATGGCAACAAGGAAACCAAACTACACAACTGCACAGTACATTATCCTTTATTGCCTTTTGCAATAAATCTGTGGAGAACAGTAGCTCTTCTTTTCATTCCCTATTGGTTCAGCTCATAGAGGACTTTAACTTCTGCAAATACAACCCTTAGGAATTCAGGGGGAAAAAACCCAACTAAATACACAAGAATTTGGTGATCAGAAATTAAGGTACTCAGCACTGCTGCCATTTCCCTTGAAAACAGCACAGTCTAAGTAGTTAAAATAAGAATTCTATGGCTGGTGCTCTTATATAACAAAGCAGAAACAGGTTGAGCAGCTCCATATGATATACAGAAAGCAAGAGCTTGCCTCTTGCCTATAGCACCACGTATAGCCTATGGGAAGACCACACTGACAAAGTGCACCAACACAAATTCCTCCCACAGACTCTCTTCCAAACCTCTGTCGTTCTTTGCCAATTCCGGAACATGATGTTCTACTTTACAAGTTGCAATTATGTGACAAGTCTCAGGGAGAGCAGCAAGAGGGAGAAGGATTGCTACTTATCTAGATGGTTGGACTGCAGCAGGAAAATATACGTGGCAGTATGAGAAAGCTTCCTGACGATGTTTTCAGATGAAATTACACCAGACAGCTTAAGGGAGATATCACAGGAAAATCCTATTATGCCCGGCTGTGGGTCACATACTCCTGCTACATATTTTATGCTAATTCGGATGTTTGTTGGACTGCTTTGTGAGCAGATTCACTTCATTTGCCTGGCAAAAACTCACACACAGCAAATCTCAGCTCAAGCAACCCAACAAGCACTGGGGACCCCAGAGTCACAGTGCTACCCAGCAAGGAGCACGGGGAAGACTCTGCTGCCCAAATATTACTGAAACTTTATGGAGTATTATTCAAATGAGCGCAATAACTCATCTGTTTCAGGAAGGAATAGTACAATGCTTATGAAAAAATCAAAGTTTGTACCGCGGTTTACTCTTTCTCAAGCAGAACTTACACAACACGTAACATGATGCTTCCCGCCTAAGAAAGTTTGCTTCTTTGGCTTTCAAAAACTCAAGTTTATCAAGTCCAGTACACAACAACACTGCCAATCTCCCTCTTCAGCTGATAACCTATACTCAGCACGGATCGCCATCTCACATTCGCAAGCATTCCTCTAGTTCGCTCAACTCTGCCACAGGTTAAAAAGGAAAAGTTACCAGATTTTATAGGTTACTTTATAGGTTA
Source organism: Acrocephalus scirpaceus scirpaceus (assembly GCA_910950805.1). Lineage (NCBI taxonomy): Eukaryota > Metazoa > Chordata > Aves > Passeriformes > Sylviidae > Acrocephalus > Acrocephalus scirpaceus. The sequence goes on from OU383781.1 coordinate 32,442,271, forward strand.
CTCTAGGATCCATTTACAAGCAATGGTTGCAATCTGTGCGTGACAGGCACAAGCAGCGCGGCTTGGCTGGCCCCGCAGCCCCGTGAAACATGCACTTAGAGCAGGAGACACACGGACTAACCATAAGCCCGGTCGGTGCAGGTCTTGCGGGAGTTTTGGGGAGCACAAGGACTCTAACGCATGCAGAGCCCCAAGGGGAGCGCAGAGCACCCGGCTCAGGAGGCTGGGGGAAGGAGAAAAGGGCCGCCGCACCCCCCTCACCGGGACCACCCCCGCCCCGGGAAATAATCCGCCTCCCGCAGCCCTAACCCGGCACTCACACGACCGCTCGAGAGATCATCCAGGACACCATCGCGGCGGCGGCAGCGACGCGTCCCCTCAGCCGGCCGGGCCGCAATGGCCGCAGCCCTGCCCCACCCCGCCCTGCCCGCCCCATTGGCTCCGGGGCTGCGCGCCTGCGCAGTGGGGCCGCGCGGGCGGGGCCGCGCCCGGCGGGGCGGGGCCGGTGTGGAGCCCTCAGCGGAACGGGCGGGACGGGGGAAGGTGCCTGCTCCTGCTTCCTCACCCACGACCTGTCTAAGCAGCGGTGGCGTCCTTCCTAGACGCCCCACACCGATACAGCCTTTGCAGAGAACCCGGAAGAGAGAGGAACAGAAAGAAGTCATTAGGGTTGCAGTAAGGCACCTTTCTCCCCTTCTCACCTCCTCTATTTGAAACACAGTCGCCCACTCTAGCAATAAGAGGGGTGGGATGCTCACATCCCTTGCCTTGGTCTTTTTCATTCCTGCGCTCTCAATGCTGTAGGATGTTTGGTAAGCCGAAACATCGGTGTGATACACTGAAGTCACCTCAGGCTGGCCTGCTGCCCCACTCGTGTGCTGGTGGTGTTGGATAAGGGTGCTGTGCTTCACCCAGGGGCACTGGCTGGAGCCCTGCTTTCTGAGCAGCGTGTGGGGCCGGCCTGCTCCCTGGGCTCCTGCAGCCCTCTGAAGCACTACGAGAAGGTATTTCTCCTCTATACTTGCTGACAAGCACTCCAAAGACTGTTTAAGGTCACGTTCTTAGGGGGGCCACATAGACTGCTACATACAGTTAATCGAAAACTGCACATGACCAGGTAGATACACGTGGAGGTATTAGTGCCTGTCTGGCTTGTTGCTTTTGTTTCTTCCCCAACACATCTTTTTACCAGCTGCTGTCCCAGGCCCGACAGCAAGCAGGACAGTCTGCAGTGTAACCCAGTGCAGGTACTCTTGCCAAGGTCATGGTCTGGGGGCTTGAGACATGCAGGAGAAGCTGATTGCTCCCCAACACCTTAGTTAATCCACTGCAATCCATCTCTGCATATTAGTTTTACACTTCCTGCAGAGCTGCTTGCACACATAATAGGACAATATTTTGCTGAAACTGACTGCTTTATCTTTTCTCAGAAGACTAGGTTGTATGAAGTTCTGCCCAAGCCATCACTGAAAACATTCCATTTTACTCTTCTGATTTCAAGAAGTGTAACAGAGCAATATCCAAAGTGGTAGATGTTGATGCTACTGAATGTGCCACTCAGCAGCTAAGGTAGGGAAAGAGCAGATTAGTTTCAGCACTGTTCCTATTGCCTCTCAAAGCAAATTACATGCCAAAGCCAGTGTCACAATCTCTAGAAGAAAATAATTCTTTGACATATCTTTAAGTGGGGATAATACAGTTTCCCTGCCTGCCATACAAAAAGAAGAAAGAGCTTAATCTGTGTAAGCTACTGTCTTATTCAAATGAGAGGTGCCAGGTAAATGCAGGATGGTTTCTGTTCCATGGGCAAGCACCAGAATTCCTCACCTCCTCCCACCACTGAAACCCAGCCATGGACATCTTCACTCCCCTGCAGCCTTCAAACACACCACACAGTCAAAAGGTCAAAAGGAGGGAAAAGAAAGAGGGTAAATAAACAATTGTGGAACACTTCAACAATGACAGTGTTTGAAAATTGTTGTTATAGTTGTATGCTGTGAAATTTGAAGCCTGAAATGAGAAAGTAGACAATGCAAAAAGAAATTATTTTTAACCGTGCAGAAATTCTTGGCAAACAATGAGACTGCCCATCTTGGGTGTCTCCTCACAGTGACCTTTGTAGGGGGTTACTGATGCAGGAAGAGGTAGAGAGGAATTTGTTTGTGAACAATTTAAATCACACCACTCATCAATCTTATTTTTGAAACAGGCCTAACCTGAAAGCATTCTTCCTTTCATTCAATGAAGGAGAAATCCAAACCACTGCTTCTGTGCTCTTTGAATAACAAACCTCTCCAGTAGTGGACTGTGCAGAGGAAATTCACACAGCAAAGCATTTGTAATATAAATTACCTGGCAGGGATTACATTTTAGGCTCCAGTTCAGTAAACTCCTGCTGCCTGCCTGATGCTCTGCTGAAGTTTGTAGCATTCCAGTGAATTCAGAGCACACTGAAAGATGAGAGCTCTAGTTCATAGCATATGAAATTAAGTATACAATGCATTTCTTTACTGCAAGCAATTATGTTTGGTACTAGCTCAGAGAACCATTCCAGGAAAAGACTGATACTCGTTTTTACTGTCTGAGATTGTATATACAATAATTCCATAGCTGCATAATTTATTTTATATGGAATATGTTTATACAAAATAAAATGTGGTTTTCCTCTAAGAGACATTTATTTTTCTTGTGTTTGTTACCATGGCAATACTGTCTCTGGTGGAAAGCTAAATTTACATTTAAAGAGACATTTTTTTAAAAGGGTAAAGGCAGACGGCTCCTAAGAGTAATTTCTCTTGCTCAGAAGGTTACACTTTATTTCACAGAATGTTTTGAGACTGAATTCAGTGTAACAAGCTGGGTGGTGGTTGCTGGGCCCTCCCTCAGCAGACAGACACAGGGATGCCTCATGAACTTTCCTGTACTCCAGTTCACACATAATGCTAATCCATGCTCCTACATGGCAGAAACACAGGGAGCAGCATAGCAATTAAATCCATGCCGTGTACTTACTCAAACTTGGCGTGTCTTACTCATATGTCTATTTCTGTGTAAGGAAGAGACTTACAGATATCTCATTAGAGGATATTTTTAACACCCCTTCCAAAAGCCACTTAATATAGTTAAAAGTTGCTTTAAGTAGTTTTAACAGTGTTTGAAAGGCCACCTAACTTCTTTGATGTAATACAATGTATGTATGCAAACATCAATGTTTAGCTTTCACCTCTTTTGAAGGTAAGCAAACATTTTAATTACGTTGCAGCTGTGCAATCAGTGAATAAGCAACATATAGGAAGATACAAGTTAGTCTGTGACAGAGGGATTCAGTTCCCTGCATTACAAGGATATGCCCCCCAAAGACAGCTCCACTTCATCACATATGTTAAAGATACATAGGTTAGTCACAGGGATTGGTTTTTCTTAGGTTCATTGTTTTATATTCATCTATCCTAGATTAGCCTCAAATCTAGAATAATTTGAAAAAAATAGAGATTTCTTTCAGTCCTGAATACTACCACATACCTTTGTAATTTTGGGATCAGAACACAGAACAGATGATGCTAGTTTATCTGTTAAAACACCGATACAGAATGGGTGAAGATGACTATTTCTCAGACTACTCTAAGCTGATGTTATTACCATAACTGATTATTAATTAATATAGTTGAAAATTATGGTTTATATTACCTTCAATTATTTAACTCTTCATCTACCTTTCCCATGCATGAAGCAACAGCAAAGGTAGGTTCTGATCTCTAGATAAAAAGCCCTTCTGCCCTAATGGAATTTAATTTGAAAGTGAGTGTTGGGCAATGCTATGGATGTTTTAGGAAATCAAAGCAGCTGAAGCTTTTGCATGGAATTCTGGACATGCCACTTCTTGCTCACATGTATTGCAGCCTCCCAGCACAGCATCTTGCTGAGGAACATGGCAAAGCCAGTTGGTGTCTAATACAGCTGTGTCTTAAGTTTGTTTTTATTCCAGCACACAGACAGAATGCTAAGAGGCCACAAGTTTATTTCTTTCAGAAATGTTTGTGTGAAATTTATTAACATTCCAAATCAGGAATGTAAAGCACCCAACTTAATGAAGAAACTAAGTTTCAAATGGATGTTTCTGCCATTTTTTTTAATTTAGCAGGTTTAACCACTATTGTTCTCAGTTTTATTACATTCTGACATTCCTTTTAAAGCTCTTGCTTCAATATGAATAAGTAAAAACCTTAGGTTTTGAATAATTTCTTTCCCTCATGTTCACGGATATACCTGCAAATGCAAAATCTGAAAACACTAACTGCAACATGATGTAAAATTCATGGTTTGAGGTGTTTCATGATGTCAGTTTCCTGACTTTCAGGGCCCTGACAATTCCAGTTAGTACTGAACTTTAAGCAAAATAGAATTTGGAATTAAAAAGGCACCTAGCTGGAGTTCTAGGATGACTGCACTGTGTAGTAGAGGGGAATTCTTAAAAGCAGAGCAGTTAGCAAATGGAGCAGGCCCAGAGACTTTGAAAGAATGATATCTAGCACTGTTAATTCTGTGAGTTGTAGGTCAGGAAAAGCAGATAAGGCTGAGACAGAACACTGAAAGCAATTCAGAACAGCCCTATCAATATAAAGCCAAAGGGTTTTCATCACTCCAGCACCAGCCTATTTTGACTGCAGCAGTCAATTCAGACAGAATCTAATTAATCTTGTAAGTACAAATATTAAAAGGCCACTCTACTTACTATTTTAAAGAAAATTCACCATGTTGTGAAAAGGTTTATCATGCAACTGCTGATTGGTTTTATCAATTTTTAATGGGTTGCAATGGGTTAAGTGCCTCCAGTTCCTTCTTACCAGAAACATAAAAGCAACCCATTAGGGTTTTTTTTTCTTAAGGGAAACGTGATCTAAAGCGGAAGGGGAAAGTTCAGAACAGCTCCATCTGAGACTTTCTCCTGGCAGCAGTCATATGTCCATCCTACCTTATTGCTTCCATTTGGAGTTGAAAGCATATAAAATGCAGCCCCCACAAGGGCAAGCTGAGGCAACACAGGAGCTCATTTCCAGCCCAAGAGGCTCTCACAAAGCTGCTCTGCTGTACCTGTCACTTCCTTGCTTCTGTGTTGATGAGCTATAGACAGAAAGGTCTGACATGTATTGCATGTGGCCCTTCAAACGTTACTCTGGAGATAAGTGTAACCATACCAGTACCTCCCACTAGAGCAGTCCAGTGGAGAGATTTATAGAGTTATTTCTCCCATGTTCCCTAGTAGAGTGACATTAAAGCTGTTAACTTGTTCAAAAGCTGCACCTGGATGTTTCAGTAGATATACACCTCCCTCATGACAGTAGACCCATTTTAAATGAGCTACATAATCTGGCATCTGATGAGCCACTCTCTGGGATTTGAAATCTGTAGACAGAGATGGACACCAAAGCCATATTATTCCTTCCTGTCTGGGTAGTATCATCTCAGTTATATTCCACCACTACTTGTGATGCATCACATTGAATAATTATAGCAATCTGTTGGAGATTGTTTTTAAATACACTTTCTGCTTTTGATGTTTCTGATCTCTATGGAAAGCTTATGTTATTTTATAGTCTGCTGACTAAGCTCATGTGCACACCAGCTGCATTTTATCAGGGAACAATGATTGCCTTTTGAACTGGCTGATAGATTTCACTAAAAATGAAGAGGAGATATACCTTCTTTGGCAACACTTGGAATGCTGTTCAGCACAATATCTTTTTGCAGAATGTCATAGTCTCCAGCTAAATAGTGCTTGTTCAACATTGCCACTAGTCCAAAAGAGGTGGAAAAAACATGTCTTAGACACAGGAAGGACCCCAAGTTTTTCTGCTGCACAAGGAAACAAGGATCACCCCATGTCATTTGGACAGATGTCTTGTCCTACCTGTTCCTGAAGCCTTTCAACAGCAATTACACACCTTTTCTTAACTGTGTTTACTAGTCCTTCGTTATCCTACTGGGAAGCTTTTCCTTGTATCAAAGTTAAGATGAGTCAAGGAGTATTCAGCAGTTTTTATCCTGCCTGCCCCAAGTATGGAAGGAAAAGTGTTATTTTCCTTTGCAGCAACTTCAAAAAACTAAACCCTGTACTTAAGTTATCAAATCTTCCTTAGAATAAAGAATTCCTTATGGGATATTTTCTTGTCCTTTTGATTCCTTGTCTAACCCAACATTCTTGAAATGCAAAGCCCAAACCCATGCACAGAGCTTGAGAGGAGTATAATCAGCACCAAGAGCTGAAGGGCTACATCGTACATTACCCAGCAACTCAAAAGGCTGCCAGCAAAGGACACTGGGCTATCAGGTTTCCCATTTCTTCTTTCCCACAATCTCAGGGCAGCACAGCATGATTAGCTGGGAGAGATACTCAGGAGAACTTCTGCTGTGAGGCAGGATGGCAATTCCTATGTCCAACCCCAAATTAGCCTTTAGCCAGCTGACCCCACTATGCTTTCCTTTCTCATTCCAAGACAGGTCTAGTCAAAGCTGCTGACCAAATGCATTTAAGGAAGCTGTTTTATTAAACAATATCCTGATTTGTTTTTCCCTTGGAGCTATGCTTTCTGTCGTCTCATTTCTTTTTTCCCCAAGAAGTGTCATCTCTCTGCATTTTCCCCTGAATTGGGCAAAAGGTCTCTCTAGATTTTAAAACTGGAAGGGAATATCAAATCATTTCATCCAACTTAAACCCAAGACACAGGATTGTTAATTCATGTGTTATGTCAGATAACCTTTGTTTCCTAGAAGCAGTGCTGCCGACAAGGGACATTTATTTTAAGCCATCAGAACATCAGAATTTTCTAAAATTTTCATCAGTAAATTGTTTTTACCTCTAGAAAACCAGACCCGTGCTTTTAAACTTTGAATTTGCCTTTAGTTTCCAGTTTAGGTTTCTGCTATGCTTTAAGTGATAGATTTGAGATGTCTGTCACGCTCATTAGGTCTCCACAAGGATTTATGCATGCATAAGTCACATTTCATTCTCTTGATAAATTAAACTGCAAGTTTCTTCGAATTTTTTTTTTTAGTCACTAAATGCTTTATGGTAGATTTCTAGCTCTAACCTCAAATTTGTCCAGCATTTTCATATACTGAACTTTGTAGCCAGATTTCTGTTAACTTTACAGACTTTCTGCTCAAGCAGCGTAAGATAGTAGATCTGGCACTCTCTTTTGTTCTCATTAACAGAGAAAACAAAATGTTCTTGGGTGCTCGTATTCAGTTGTTTGTCCTCTGATCCAGGCACCTTCTTTGCATGCTGCTTCTCAGACTCCCAGCTACCAGCCTGAATGTTTTGATGATGTCTCTTCTTGGAGGGCTCACCTACCACAGGAAAAATTACTTTCCATTCAAAGAGCCCAGGTTATTAAACACTTCCACAAGGATGCTGTTCTCCCTTACTGGAAGTTAAGATAGTTAGCACGAAGTTTCCCAAGATTCTTCAGGCAAAGGGGAAGCAGGATGGACCACAAAGGCACGGCTGGATAGGAGCACCCATGTCACACTGAGACACAAAATGAGCACACACTGCATGCTCAGTTGCCCAAGGCAAAAAGAGAGCTTTATTTACAGTTTTTCAGAATTTATAGATTTTCTAAAGTGACAGTGGATTGGAGGATGACATCCCTCTTTTCGACTACACTGGCCAGGTGAACAGTCTCAATTTTCTCTTCCTCTGAGAAGGAATGTGAACAACACGTAGTGTTTTGGTAAAATAAATGTGTGAGAACTCTGACTCTAAGAATGTTAACTTCAGAAGGCTTTGAAAAAGCAGGGCAACACACCCATGTCTCCCCACTCCTGCAAGCACAAAGACAACTCCTGCTGTGCCAGATGACTGTCCTCTCTTCCTCCCCACCTCTGAAAAAGCCTCCCAGGCTTGTCCTGAGGTGCAAAATCAAAGCAAGTTTCTATAATATATATCACAATCATACAGAGTGTGCAGCAGACAGCCCTTATATGGTATCTAACTTTCAATTTGCAAAGCTTCTAGAGGCAACATTCATTTCCACCCTGCAGGAAACAAGTACTCGCTTCTTTCTAAAGAGAGTGACTCAAGTCAGAACTGAAGAAAATAAAGATTACATAGAAAAAAAAGAAGCTGGCACTTCTGTTTGCTTTCTTGTTCAACATTGCCAAAACCAGCAGATATACACATCAAAATGTCTCTCTTGGTCCACAGGTCCCTGCACAGAAACCATTTATTTCTGCCTCAAAAAGAATTTTCCCATATTCTATGGCAAGGAAGTCACCCTTTAGTTTTCTCCTCTGTTATTTGAGTAGAACATTGCCAGGTAACAGAATGCATTTCTATGTAGTCTGGTATCCTTAGAATACAAGTGCAAGCTGTTTAATACATTAGCAATAATTGCCAAAGGTTTGAAGCCTCTCTGGAGAACAGCAGGAGGTTTGCTCATGAATTTTGTGCTCTGCTAGAAATCCCTATCATTGTGTATTACTACCCACTCAGAAGGCAGCCTGAAGAAGTGTCTCTCCTACTCGAAATTCTGCCACCTTTGCTTTCCAAATAGCCTTTTAGTTCTTAGGAAAGTTGACTCTGAGAAAAAGAGCACAGACAGTCTTTCAGCCTGTCTAGACATTCTGGATGCTCAGTGTTTAATAGCTTGGTGTAGCATAGTTGGACTGTAGCAGTGGAAAGTGATGAAGGCAGGAAAAACAATAGGCAGAACTTCTGGTTTAACAGGCATAAATACACTGTCTGTAGCTGCTCTGAGCTGGTAGCCTGGAGGAGACGAGGAAACAATCATCCACTTTGTGTCAAAGATGCTCTGTCTAGACAAATCAGAGCTTCACCTATTTGCTCCCAGAAGTTGCTAGAAATAACTGTTAGACATCAAAATTTACACAAAAGGCACTGTCCAGCAAGTTAAAGATGAGCATCAGTAGCTGGTTTGTTTTGGCTTCCTTTCACATGATATTCATGTAAGGACACAGTTCTTCCACATACTCTTTTTTCATCCTCTCACACATTTTAGAAATTAATCCATCAAGATACATGAAACCTGAATTTTAAAAACCCTGACAAAACTTAAGTGCAACCTAAAATTCAGGAACCTCAGCAGCTGACCTCTGGAATACTTAGGACCACGAATTACACAAATGATGAATGCTCCTCAATTAAATGAGCACCAATTGTTGATCAGCTGAATTAAAAAACAAAGTCACCTTTATGGTTTTGAGTGGCTTTAATGTTTGTGGTTGACCCACTGGGTTTGTAGGCATAAAACAAGTGTTCAAGTTTCACCATCCTTAGTATGGAACAAGTCTTGTAGCGTATGCAAATGCTGAAAGGAAGATTTGAATACCTTCCCTCACTTTATTTCCCTGCAGATGAGTTGCATCACAACTGTGAGCACCACTAAATTTCTCTTGTATCAACTAGTTCAGTCTTCAATTGGTTTAGCAGTTATCAAACGTGCTTTCAGAGCCCTTTTTTGTCTAAAGAAAGTTAACTTCAGCAACATGAAACACAAATGTTAAATTGCTGGGTTGTAACTTCGAGGGCTCAAAGCAATTTATGATGTAAGAACATTGGAGTCAACACAAGGCTCTGAGGTGGTGCCTATTGCAACCATTTCCTTGAACTTCCATTTCATCTTTCTATTGACGTGAATTGCAAACAAGAAAGACAGTGGATTTGCATTACATTTGGGCATATGAGAGAAGAGTCACAAATTACAGATTTAGTAGGAGTCATTTAAGGCATCCTCCTGGAAAGGGAACATCTCTCCGCAGCCCAGCCACACAGGCTGCCTCACCACCTCCTTGGACCTTGACCTCCCTGAATCATGTCAACACTGTGTGCACTCAGGTCTGCTTCAGGTAAATAACCACTGTTGTTACAGAGCCATCAGACATGGCTTGATGGCCTTTTCTGAAGTCCATGTTGATGCAGTGCTTTTAAATACAGACCAGACCATGCTGGGGAATATTCTGCAAAATACTGTCTCATTACAATTACAATTGAAACTTGATGGTTTGTAATTTGGGGTCATCTTTTTAAGATATGGTCAAATAATAAATATTTACAGGTAGATACTGCTGCAACTTAGTAACACCAAAACAAAGATCTGGGAACATAGTTTTGATTAAAAGTAAAAAGATGAAAGGGAGGGGGGAAATAGAGGATCAAGAAAAGAAGAGATATCTTCAGTTACATAATTTTGCCTTTAATTTACTTTCAGTTACTTAAATTTTCCCTCCCTTAAGCTACTTCTAATATTTAAGCTAACAAGTATTTTGGTCTCATACTCTGAAAGTAGGCTCAGTATCTAAACATAAAAAGGATGGCACAGTACTCCTGCTGGGACTCGGGAGGTTCTTGGTTTAGGACTCAACACCAAGGACAAGCCCATCTTCAGACCACTCACTGAAAGGAGGCAGGTCTTCTGCAGACCTGTACAGTGTGTTCACAGTGCATGGAGCCACCTGCACAAACCTTGCTAAAATTTCTTCAGCAGGTCTTGTATTATGAGCATCTTTTATTATTAAAAACCTCCACATGCTAAAGCAGATTGTTCCTTTGGATTCCTGCATATCATCCTCCAAAATAGTATGGAACAGGACCAGATAAATTCCTGTATAGATAAAAATTCAAAAATACTAATCTCTCTGAGTAGAAGCTTCAGGTTCAAAAGTCATACACAACAGGAAAATAATGATACAAAACGTGATTGAGCATCAGTTACCCTGGGAACAACAGCAATGCAGATACCTGCAACTACTGAGGACTAAGCACATCTTTCTCCACTAATCCTTCCCAAAATTTTTTTTCCTAATTCAGTCATGTTTACTGTCAGTGGTGCTTCAGCTACAGAGTTCATGCTTTTCTAAGTTTTACCTGTAATTAGGACTTGCCTCAGTGAGAAAAACATCTGCCTGGTTTGTACACTAGAGTAGCTGGTGCTTGCATTCAGAGAGTTTATTTACTGAAGACAAAAGAGTTTTCTGTTGGCTGAACTTCAGCCAGCTGGGCAAGAAGTACCAATTTCTGCTTCTGCCTTTTCCAGTAGGCACTACAGGAGCAACAGCAAGGATACAAATGAAGGAAGCAGGTCCCAGCACTTCTGGGATGGGAATCTCTGGAAGATAACTTAGGGAGATGGAGGACAGAGAATTGGATCCCTTTGGTGCCACAAAATCAATAATGAATGTGTAATAATCGGTACTAATCAGGGTGTTATTTATACAAATAACAGTAACTGCTAGAATCTTTTTTCAAAGACAAAATAGAGGAGCCACCTTTTCACAGCGGTGCCCAGGGAAAGGAAAAGAGGCAACAAGCACAAGCTGAAATACAGGAAATTCCAATTGAACTTAAGAAAATACTTTTTCCACTATGATAGATTGCCCAGAGAGACTCAAGTCTCCAGCCTTGAAGAAATATTTAAAACTTGGCTGGACATGGCCCTGAGGAGCCTGCTGTAGGTAGCCCTGCTCTGAGCAGCGAGGGGTCAGACTAGACAATGTCCAGAGGTTCCTTCCAGCCTCAACTAGTTCATGACTCCAAGACAACCTTCTCATTCAATTAAATGACACAGCAACAGCCAAACACCATCTACTGCTCTTAAATACAAGAAGACAAGCAAATCCCTTCTCATCTCCGTGCTTATGTAGGTTTGTGCCCTTTCAGATTGTCATTATAAGATGCAATGTTTCATTACAGTTCTTGCAGTAAGGGCAGACTTAAATCAATTCCCTTTATAGGGCCAATTTTGAATGTAGCCTGAACAAATGTGACAGACAAACCCTGGAACACTTCTAATGAGAGCAGTAAATTAATCAAAGAAGTTACTGGCTGAGTAGAAAATTTGTGATCGTTTTAATTGGGATAACAGTGCCAGGAAAAATACAAAAGTACCACTGCTTGATCAGCACAGAATCAGTAACATAATTTGTTTACACCCTGTGCCAGACAACGCTATGAAATATTAAGACCTAACCCTTACCAAAGAGATAAATATTGTTAAATAATAGCTATTACTGAATTACAGAACATAGTTAACACTAATTTGTTAGCTTTTCCTGGTACAGAAACTCAGCAAGACAGGCAGCTGGAATACAGGAAAGAAACCTGTGTGTCAGTTTTAAGCCAATTGGCAGACAATTTGCTGGCAGGAAGAAAGAACTAGCATCACATAAAGATGTTCATCAGACAAATTTGTTAAAGAGTGCTTACCACATGATAAGCACTGTTACTGCTTTAGACAAAACTGGCAAACAATTATACTCGGTAAGATAAAGATATGGGGAAATACTACCGTTGCATTAAGAAAATTCAAAGGAATGTGGGTAGCAGAGTAAGTAAGTGAGTAAGAACTAGTAAGTGAGGCTGAGAAAGGATATTACAGAAATTTCAAAAAGAAAAAGCAACTATTTTTTTTTCCAAGCCATTAAGAGTTTTTATTTCTATCTCAGTTTCAGAACGGCCCAATCATCTTCCTGTTAAAATTTTTTCTTCCCCAGACAAGCATAAGGAACATTATCATATTCCCCATCTAGTACACACTTTAGTGGTAGCTGAAATCAGCTGTTCCTTACCTCAGCTTACATCTTTCCTAAACCCCAAAGTCTCTCATTTGCTTTTTATTGTGCATATTGTAGAGCAGCATTGTAAACCATTTCCATACCATAACCACCACCTGTTTTACTTATGTCAGGATAAGCAATACCAGCATGCGAGTAATTTCTGTCCAAAGCTGCTGTTAACAGGAGCCCCTGCTTTTGAAGGGGGCACCACCCCAACACAAATCATAGAGAAGTCAGAGGTTCAGAAGGGAGGAAGCTTCCTACTCTGCAGCACCAGTACAGATCTTAATAATTTTTTTTTTCAAAAATACATATGAAATTTTAAAATAAACATTAAGAAATTTAGGTATAGGATATTAATAACATTGTAGAAGTTCTGTTCCAAGTACTTCAATGCACTATGTGTGGGGTGCTATGAAGACCCTTAAGAACTCAGGAGGCAGAAGACTCTAGCCAGATATAGCTGTACATTTTCCCTTCTTTTATCTTTGCTACACAATATCCTAGTTATCTCCAGTGAGGATAAGAACTCAACCCACCTCCCAGTTAATTCAAAGAAGATCTGTAAGATTATTTCAGTGTTGAATATATCCTGTTCTTTTTATCAGTAACAATATCTATTCATAAAGCAATCAACTTAAACATGTTTCATCCAACACAGAAATTCCCCTACAATATTCTGGGAAACTTTAGTACATCTTAAAGCTGAGATAGAAGTCTGACATAGAAGCAATAATTGCCTTCACATGGATGTTTGTGTTCTCAGGGATTTTCTTTTTAGTGTTACCCATCTGCAGCCCCTCAAAAGCCACAAATTGTAAAAGCACAGAGATAGCAACAGCCAAGCACTTAACATTAGGTAAAAATACTCACACACTAGGTAATCCACAAAGCTGGTGTGCCAGGAACCCATGTGAGAGAAGCCTACATTTCTACGTACAGCTATCTTTCTAGTTAATGCTGCCCCAGCAGCAGAAAATGTCTTACTGACTGGCCTTTATACAGCTCAGGTGTGAGTGGGGAAGAAGCACCACTGGAAGTAAAGGTTCATGGGAAGGTGATTAATTAATTTGAAGGGTAATTGGTTTCAGGTTTTATGTGTGAGTGATTGACAGGAGAAAGGAGCATTGTAACTGGGCACAGCCTAGAGGTAAAGCAGGCCCTTTCAGGAGGCTGAGGCTGCTTAGGCTCTGAGTAAGCCCGATCTCTTCTGCTATTCTGTTCTGTAGCTGGACCCCCTCAACTAAATAAAAATTTCTTCTCACTTCTTGTGTGGTCTTCTGGGCATTACACGTTGTGGGTTATGGGTTGACTGATGCCTAAAGCTCAGTCTGATTCTTGAGAAGTACCAAGCCTCAAGCTGGCATCAGCAGCAAGACAAAAAGCAGGAAAGAAACCTGAGTGGAAATCTAAGGTCGCTAGAATGGCCACAAAAATGTTACACCACTGCTGCTGTGCGTCATCCTTGCTCTTAGTGCTTTCACCTTGGGTTGAGTGACTAGTAGAAATGGCATCTTCCATCTGTGCCTTGAAGAAACTGAGAGCATTTTCCTCCAAACAAATTCAAACAAGTTGGTTTAGATGGAGACATTATCAGATAAGGCCAAAGCAGGGCCATGCAGTTTCACCTTAGGAATTAAGTCTGTAAGCATTCAAGGAAAGGTGGAGACAGAGAGCCTTGTTATCTCTATTCCCCCACCCTCTGCATTTTACCATTTTACCTCCACAGGGTGTAAACCCATCAGGAGTGGGATGGACTGTTTGATACCAAGGTCTGGTGCTGGTCTAACAACGCTTTACCCTCAGGCTGCTTGCTGCAGAAAACAGTGGCAGCTGTTGAAGGTAGTGCCATCCCCAGCTGAAGGGAGGTGGCCAACCCCAAGGCAAGGTCAAGGGGTGAGCACATCTCAGCAGCTCCAGGTCTCAGCAGAACCCACCCCTGCAGCTTCACTGGGCCAAGCTGGCTGATTGTGTGTTTAATGCAGATGTGGGATACCCAGGAGTTCTGTTTGCTGACTCAAGTGTAAGGCAGTGGTTAAAGGTGGCAGGAAATGAGGGCCAGGGGTTGTATAGGGATCAGGGATCCATTGATATCTTAAGATGTCAGCAAACTTCTAAAGAAGAGAATGTATTGAAGGCTGTGTTTATTCAAATTGTTCAACCATTTTTTTTGGTGCTATCTCATTAGCTGGAACACAAAGAAATGCTGGAATTGGAATATGCTGTATTCATCTGTTCTAGGCTATAAATTGACTGTGAAACCTCACATGGAGGCTCAGTAGTGCTCCTTGCTTGTTGTCAGCATTGATGGAGTGGCACCCTGTGAACGACAATGTTTTCTTTTGCAGATATGCTTGGAGTGATTCACAAATGCAGTAAATTAAATCTTCCTCCTTTGTGTGCTGTAGCAACAGCTGGGATGGTATTAAAGAAGTCCTGAGGATGATACCTGAACACAGTGGGGTGCTGTCTTCACCTGCAGTGTAAATATAGCAGCAAATGAGCAGCCTTTTTAGAACTGTGAAAGCCATGACACAGGAAAAGATTAGGAGTGATCACTTGACAGACCCAGATGGAGAATGACTGTAGACAGTTGGAGATGCAATACATCACCATACAGGATAGTGGTAGAGCTGGGGAGGTAATGCCACAAACCACAACTTTTACTGTCATGCACCTTTGTACCTCCAGGTGTTTAATGCAGCCTTTGCATGTACATTAAATAGCTGTCTTCAAAGAATCATGCTTTCCCACTGATTCTGTGTCCTATTCAGTGTTCAAGAACTGCCTCACCACTCAAATAATTGTGCTTTCCAAGGGGGATGTGTTAAGAAAAGCCCATGGACTCTCTGCAGAAGATAAGACAATTGGAAATCAAAAGTTGGCTTTGTAGCAGAAATAACTGTTATTTGATGAAAAATTTGTTTTCTCTTGGCTATGAATTTTAAAGTTACAAAACTCTTAAACCAACCTGTTAAGTATAGATTCCTAATTTTCTGTTGCTGAACACTGGAAAACACTAAATGTGACTTTCCAAATTTCCAATTAATTATTAATTCAGAGGAAACTGATGATACCTCCCAAGGAAAGGTAAGGTAGATCTAGAAGTATATAGACATATTTTAGAAAGAATTAGTTCAATATTAATTCTGCTTAAGAGTTGTGACACTGACAAGTCATTTTGTCTTTCTCTCTCAATTTTTCTTCCTGTAAAATGGAAATAATGATTTCTAAATGCAGCATTTATCTGTATGAAGAAGGTGCAATTACTACTAGTACAGGCTGTGCTGCATTTCAATCTGGAAGTCAGAAAAAGCTCTCAGTAAATATCTTGATTTTGCACCTAACCAATGTGTATACTTTCAGGGAATAAGAGGTGAGTTTGTCCACAGTCAATTTCCCAAGAGAAGCTCTCCTTCCCTGGGGCTCAGCCTAGAGCTCTTTTGCTTTGTCTTTTTGTGGACTTCTCCAGCCTGAAGGTGTCATCTCTATTTTGTTGTTGCCTATGGGCATCTGGCTCTGAGTGTTGCTCCTGAGCTCCAAGAGGATGATTCCTCTGGTCTTTTCAGAGTAATCTGCAAGAAGAGGCTTCCTTATGTCATTTTCTTCAGAAGATGCATCAGTTCACAACATCCCTAATCCTTTTAATCCTGTGAATTTTAGTGCTTTGACTTTTCAGTTCAAATATTCTTTAATATTTATCAAAGAAATAAGGGAGGTGTTGCCTTGAAAGGGGAGTTAATGTATTGGTTTGATGCCTGCAAAGGCTTGTCATAAAGGAAGAAATCCTACTGGAGTGTGATGGGGCACAGGCTGTTTAAAAAGTTAGTGTCTAAGCTATTTTAAGGCCTTGGGCCATGGCACCATGACTTTGTTTTGTTGAAGACAGAAGTTCTGAGTTGATTTATCCATACCCTGAGCATTTAGTGCTCTCCCAATTTCTACCACTTCACAGAGAAACAAGGAGAGAAGGAAGCAGCAAAGAGGAATTGGGTAAGTGAAGAGGCCAAGAAAACAAGTTCCTGGAGGTGGAAAATGTTCAGCAACCTGTGGGTCTTGTATGCTGATCCATCCAAACATAGTCATTTTGACTTTCCTAAAGCACCTGTAGGTTAAAAAGCACTGCTCTAGATGACTAAGTGAAAGAGAGAAGAGCTGAGGTGTGGGCTGCTGGGGAGTGAAGCTGCCCTGCGATCTGCCAAGGCTTTCCCTTGAGCTGTCTCCTCCTGGTCTAGCTCAGTGGTGTCGTGGGGAGCAGGGCAAAGTCCTGCCCATCTCACTTGGCATCTGGGAACTGACAGCTAACCATGGGAATTGCCACCTAAATGTCCATCTTCTTTGGTCTTACTGGTATTTTCAGGAGATTAACAACTATAAAATGGTTCTGCATTGAACAATAACCTTTAGTGAATTTAATATATAATAAAACATAATTATAGAGTCACTGCCTTGATATGAATTTTTGGAACAAATTAAAAGTATTTGATTCTTAATAGTTTGGTATTCTGTGACAAATTCACAAGTTCAGTCTATTAGAATCATGTCAATTGGCTTTTTGGGGGTATATTTTATGTTTTGTTGCACATTAATGTCATTTAATTGTAGAGTTCAATAACATCTCCAATTACTCATTGATTAAAAAAGAGGGAATTAATACAAGAAGTTTGATACGATTAATATTTATTTAGTCAGTTTTGTAACTTCTTATACCTTTCATGGATAACTGTCATGTACTTACATAATTTTTGTTCTTTCTTCAAGACTGCAGTACTCTTTTGTTGGTTGTAGCATTACCTTGGAACATGAATGAAGATCTCATTTAGCTCAAATGCACTATGGTTGCTTCTGCAGCTTCTAAAGAGCACACCTCCATTCGTTCCAGCCTGGGATGCCAGGCACCTATAGCTTCTTGTAAATTATTCTAATCCTGGGAACAAACTTGTCATGGTGAATGATGAATGGATTTCTTTTGTTTGTTTTTTTTTCTGTTAATTAACTTCTCTTGTACCAGAAGTTATTTATTCCACTAAAATATACAGGAATGTGGAAAGCTGGCACTCTTGATTTATGGCTTTTGCCTCATAATCTATTTTTCAAAAAGCATTATCAAATTTGCTTTAAGTGCTAGATGAGAAATCATTAACCTGCTCTCTTGAGGGCAAGCATACCAGTAAAGGCAGGCAGAAGTTCAGGAAAGCTACACCTCCAGATAACATGAAGGAAAAACTCTTAAAATGGCATTAGCACAGCATGACTACGGGAACCATGGAAAGAACAACTAACGGATAGCAACTGCTACAGAACAAGGCTGCATGGCTTCCTCAGGTGTTGCAGCCCAAGCTCTCAGCTGAAGTCCTTGTGAGTCTCTGAGCTGACTTCTTGGATATCCACTGTTTGCTGGCATTCAACAGAATTCAGTAGTGTCTTCTAGGTCCGAAGTGTTGTGTCTCCAAAAGCCTGTGAGGGACTAGACTGACGTTACTTTCCCAGGGGCTTCTGTGGTCTTTGCAGTAGGGAAAGGTGGATGAATTGGATGGGTGGCTTTGTTGAACTCCTCAGCAAACTGACTTTAGGGGAGAAGGTGCTGCAGATGGGAGACCTGGTCCTGGCGCTCTCAAACCCTGGAGGGCTGGGGCATCAGCATGCTGGTGCCTGGCTCTTGGGATACCTTTGCTAGCCTGAGCTCTCACAGAATTGCGGAATGGGTCAGGTTCGAAGGGACCACAGGGCAGCATCTGGTCCAGCCTCCGTGCTTAGCAGGGTTGTCCTAGAGCACATGGCACAGGGTTGTGTCCAGACAGTTCTTCAGTATCTCCAGTGAGAGAGAATTTGCACCCTCTCTGGTTGTACCCTCTGGTACCCCGCCCTCACACATTTATATACATTAATGAGCTCTCGGAGTGGTGCGCCTTAAGTAGGGTGTGGGCGAGCCCGCGGAGAACGGACAGCCGCTTATATCCACCGAGGGGAAATACCCCGGAGAGGCTGTGCCCCAACTCCCGCCGTGGCACCGGCGGCAAGGCGTGGGTACCCGCCGGTGTCAGATCACCGCGGGGCTGCTCTCGGGGGGCGCCGGGGCGGCAGGCGAGGGCCGTGCTGGCCCGGCCGGGGCCGGGCAGGGGGGACGGGACGAGCCCCCGCGGGGTCCCGGTGCCACCCCGGCGGCCGGACTCTTTGCCGCGCGGCGGCCGCTAGCCCCGCGCTGCCTGGCGGAGGGAGACGTCGCGCGGCGTCGGTCTCCATGGCAGTGGGGCTGCGTGGGCGGAGTGGTCGGGGCCGCAGCGCGGCGGGCGGGCGCGCGCGGGAGAGAGGGAGGAGGTGAGGGAGGGAGCGCGCGCCCCCGGCCCGCCCCCGCCCCTCGCTCGGTGTTTGTGTCGGGCTGTGGCGGCGGCGGTGCGACTGAGGGGCTCCGACCCTCCCGCTGCTGCGAGCCCGAGAGCCCCGCGCCCGTCCCCGCCCCGCGCCCGCCATGCGCGGCCCCTAGAGCAGCGGGTTCGGCGGCTGGTGCGGTGCCTGCGCGGCGGCGGCCATGGCGGTGGAGACGCGGCCGGAGCTGGTGGGGAAGCGGTTCCTGTGCCTCGGCGGCGAGGAACCGCCGGAGAGCGGGCGCTGGCGGGCCGGGGTCATCCGCGCCGTGTCCCAGCGGGACTCGCACAGCCCCGACCTGGCGGTAAGAGCCGCGGCTCGGGCCGGGCCGGGGGCTGCGGCGGGGGGCGGTGGGCCCGGCGTGACACGGCCCCGCGCCCGGCCGGGCGCTGTGACGTGGAGCCGAGGGTCACGGCTGGCGCCAGGCGCGGCTCCTCGCGGCGTGTGGCCGCTCCGTGCCCCGGCCCTGCGGTGAGAGGGGGCCGGTGCCTGGCCTGGCCACCGAGAGACAATCGGGCTGCCCCTGGAGCAGCGGGGGAGAATGCGGCTGATCCGGGGGAATGCAGAAACTGCCGCCGCGTAGCACTGTCCGACTGGGTCCAACGCGCTGGTGAACGTTGTTATTAAAAGAATGTCATTGTTTCCCTTCCTTTCATGCCCGCTGTCACTGTTTTCCTAAGGGGTGTAGGAATGTGCGTGTAGGTTAGCGAAGGAGCCAGGATATGCTCTGTTGTGCTCAGACACACTCTCGCTGTGGGGGGGAAACACGGCCAGGATTTCCTTGGGTTGGTGTTCTGAATGCATAATCTGTAAAATGGAGTTTTATTGTGCTCCCCGGACTTGGTCGTTATATTGTTCGTGAATTCCGCAGTCGCAGGAGTGCCGTGTTACCTCCGTGGTTGTCTCCTTCCATGTTTTTATGATATTTAGCGCTTCTGAAAGCACATTTAAAAAAATCACGACTATGTAAATGGGCATTACGTAGGCTGAAAAAAGGAATCACCGGACTGCGCTGGGCAATCCATATTGCTGCTGGCAAAGGGGAGGCGTTCACAGCCCGACACTGATCAGGGTGGAATGTTGCCTTTTTTACAAACTCATCAGGCAAACAATTGTCTGGTATTGGAGATTATCGATTGCCTAGTTGGAGAAGTGTGAATCACAGTATTAAGAACTCTTGTTTTCATTCGTCCCAGACTTCAAGCTTTGTTTCAAAACCAGAAAGTGGACTTGAGATGCTACTTTTTTGCTGTTTTCTGGGTTAGTTTTCTTGGGGTTTTTTTTTGTGGTGTTGTGTTTTCCTGGTTTTGGTGGTTTTTTGTTTGTTTGGTTTTTTTTTTTTTTGGCACATTGTCCTGGATTTTTTCCCATTCTCCAGCTATAATTCAAGGAGCCCTTGAATTCAAGTTCGTAATTCAAGTTCGTGCCCTTCTTTATGAAATGGTTTGTGTTTTCAGCCTTTGGCTATATGTGAGAATCGTCTAGAATGCTTTATTTTTAGAACCTGTTTTGAATGTTATTCTTGCAGGGTAGTCTCTAGATTCTATATACAATTATGGAAACATTGAGTAAGGTTTAGGGAGGTATTTACTAACATTTACAAGTCAGAGCCATAATTTGTAAACTCTAGGGGCAGAGCTGACATAAAGAGAGAAAGGCATTTCAGGGGATGTGCCTGTTACGTTAAATGAAAGATGCATGCTGCCGATTGTAAAAACTTGCTCCTCTTCTTGACTTTGGTGTCTGTTTTTCTCTTCAGATGCTCTTTCGTTACAATTCTTGGTAATTTAAGGAAGAACTGTCATGTTACAGCTGCTTTCTGAGGCAGCATGACTAAGGGTATGCTTATGTGTCGTAGTGAAGCACCATTCGGATAGATCCAAACTACCTGAGAGGCAGGATGGGTGCTCCAGCTGCACTTCAGCCTGGGTGCAGTGCAGTGCTAACGTGGCCATATTCCTTCTAGTGTTCAAGATAGCTGCACAGCACTGCATTATGCTATGTAGATACACTCCTAGTCACCTACGAATGCTGGAAGCCTCGGAAGGTTTTGAAAATAATTTCTAGGTCTAAAGAGTCCCGCAGTAGTACTTCACTGGAACATCATTACCCTCTTTAAAGTGCAGCATTTGGGGTTTGTGTTACGTGTTCTCTGGCCTCAAAGCACAAAGAAATGGATAGAGGAAAAAATGATAAGGTTTCTTTAAGCAACAGGTAGTTTCTGTAGGTCAGAGTCTCTTTCTGCATTTATAATTAACATTAACTTCTTGTTAGTGGATATTTGTTAATGTGATTATCCTCTTCCCCTGCCCCCAGCAAAAGACAAGGATGTTTTTCTGTTAGCCCTGTTCTATGTGTGCTGTCCTAGCTGGAGTAACTACTGCTCTTATCCTTCCACGGCTTTTGTTTTGAGGCGGCCATCCCTGTAAATAGCTCCAGACCCTTCTGCTCCCCATCACTGGAGTGAAGCAGTAATTCTTGTCGACAGTTTCATTGCTGCCCACAGGGTGCAGTATAAAAATGTTGAGATTGACTTTTTGTCAATTTTGTGTTTTCCTGGTCCCACAAGAGTGAGATGGATGAATGAGAAATGCAGAATCTGCCCTGAACCACAGGACAGGAGGAGGGCAGCAGTGGGCATTTTCAATGTGAATTGCAACTGGCTGGAATGGAGTTACCTCCTAATCCTGGCTTTGGAAGGAAGTACTATTTGCATTGACTTTGTGTCTTTTCTTCCTGAGTAAGTTTGAACCCCCCCCATCAATTTCAACCAGTTTAAGAACAGGGAGAGATTTGAGAGAGACTGCCTTCCCCTAATCTGTGAAAGTTGACATCTGAGAACCCTCCCCCAAAAAACCATAAAGGCAAGGAGGTCATGGCATTTGGTGTTCTCCTGGAAGTGAAGAGGTGATCTGCAGCTGGCCAGCCAGCATGCACCCAGCTTCAAACCAGCTACAGCATATGCTGTCTTTCTTAGCACCATTCAGAGGTAATGGAACTGATGGAATGAGAAGGTGGGTTGAAGGGTGTGACAAAGAGCTGAGCATTAATGAAAATGTGAGAGCAAGCCTCAGTGTGTGAGTATGGGAATATATGGACAAATGGGGAATTTTATGGGGTGCAGGAGCTCAAGGAGACATGGGCAAGCTTAGAGGCAACTGATGTAATTAATGTTAAGTGGCCACAGGGCTTATAGGAGCAAATCTGGAGGAAACTGAGCTTCATTAGTTCTGCTGTAAACAGAACTACTCATTAAATCAGGAACTCAGACCTGAAGGCTGGACTAGTTGCTCTCCACCTTTGAGCAGAGAAATCAAGAGGCCAGTTTTCATATGCTGCTAAATTTGTTTCATGATTGTATTTTTATAGCTAAATTAATGGTTATTTTCATAGTTGAAATTATTGACCTGGTAGGAAAATGTAGGAAAGAGCTCAATTGTTGAGTATTTTCTTCCTGCTTGGTCTCCCCTACTCCATGAAAGTATGAAATAACTCTTTTCTTATACTTTTTCATGACTGCAATATAGCTGATGTGTTACATCTTTTTTATAATGTATTTGTTTACAAAGAAACAGAACACTATCAAAATGTCTTTCTCCCCACTGCTTTATAGAAATGTTGCCTTCCTCAGCTTTCCTATTAATTCCCCACTAGTGAGGAATATGGTGAGAACAGCTGGCACTGGTTGTGAGTGCTGTTGGTCTTCTGGAATATGAATGCTCTTGCCATTGCATGAGGCCTTCCATGCCAGGATTTGGAAGCTGTGCCTCTTTCTTAGTCATCCTGTAATATTTACAGATGTTGCAAACACCTGCCATACAGGTATAATGTGTGCAATGTATAAATTCTAATCCAGGAGGTTTTGTGCTGATTTTCATGGTCTCAGTCACAGCTTTATAAGTTAGATCTCTTGATCTTTCTTTCTTGGACATTGTTGCTACATGCAAAGCATTTGTTTAAAAATAAAAACAGGGACAGAAGTTTGATCTATGTGTTTGCATGTGTATGTGTTTCATAGCCATCGAGAGAATTCATAACTATTTTTCAGCTTCACACCAAGTGTTGTTAGAGGAAACTGGGAGTTCCATTTTTCCTTCCTTCTAACTGCCTGGAAAAGCTTGTGTGCTGCTCTGATTACAGTGATAACTCTGGGCAAATAAAGAAATGGCCAGGAGGAAAGAGGTGGAGTCAATGCCATATGATCTCCCTGGTCTTTACTGTCCCATAAGAATTGCTTTCTGTGCCACAGGTTGCAAACCTTTGACATGGTGATGAAAGAGAAAATGGAAGTTAACTTTTAAACATATAGTGTGCAACTCTTAATAAAGAAAGCTCATCAATTTTACAATACTGGAATCTCAGTAATTTGTAAGTATTAATGCATTAATTTTTCTGCCATGATGCACATGGTTTGGAAGACAGCATAAAAATTGAGTTGGTGGTCTTTAATGCATCATGATAGGCAGACTAACATCTGATAATTGTGCATAGGGAAATATATTGTGGCAATAAATCACAATATCAGATACTCTTCATAAAAGCCTAAATATTAATGATAGTTTGAAGCAGCTGTGTGATTTTTATTTACAATAAAGTCAGGAAGATATAGTGGTGTAAACAATTCACAAATACTTTTGGTGAATTGTAGTTTTTTTGGTATCTCATATTTGGTAATTTACAAACAGGGAATTGTTAAAAATTCAGTAAGTCTGGTAAAACCATTTGAAGAGAGTATCAGCAGACTGTGTATCTGTTTTAACTGAATTTGCCTCCACTTAGAAGTCAAATGGAAGTTTGCAAGTGTAATGAAAACTTACCCCTTCTGTGTTACAGTAAATATGAAAATAATTTTAAATAATTTTGGATAATTGGAAAATAAAGGATATTTTAGACAAGTACTCCATACGCTGATTAGTTTTTCACTAATGGTGAAGTCAAATTTGCCTTTGCTGTGTGTGGACCTGCTCTTACCTAGTCTTTTTACAAATTGTAGTTGTTTTAATCTTCCTGCTTCTGCATTCCCTGAGTTTGTGAATGGGATCTATCTTTGTCATTGAAGCTCAGAATTGCACTTCTGTAGGTTACACTTGGTTTCTGCCATATATTGATTTTTAGTGCAGTGTGTTGCATGTTGTCCTCTGTTCTCCTTTTGCTAAGATACTATTATAAAGAGAAAGTGCATGTTAATTTTTTGAACGCATTTGAGCTGGTCTATTTAAAAATGAAATTTATTTTTTCATTCCTTATTTTAGAAATACATGCTCTGTAGCTTTGACTTGTTAGCCTTGACATAAACTGGAAGAACAGACAAATCTTCAGCAAAATTTTTGTAGAAAGTAAACAAATAAATATGCTTTAGACTAGTTGTGCACAGCTTGTTGGTAGTTAATGTAATTTAAAAATTCTGTATGTTTCTGTACTAGTGTCTGGGTTAAAGATGAAGAGCAAGTTGTTGGTGAGGACCCTGTCATGTTATTTACTTCAGCTATTGGAGATGACACTAAAGACATGCCAGTTTATCGCATCACTTCCACCTCTGAATGAAGGAATGTTTTAGGATGTGTTTTGTATGTGTTTTGAATCTGGTTTGAAATGAATGGGAGAAGCTCAAAATGCCACAGAGATTTAGACAATTTTCAGTTGTTTCTGCTATCAGTGTTGATTCAACGAGAGTCTTGTAAGTTTGGTGCATGTCAGCTGGGCAGACTTTTCTTGGCTAAGCAGTAAAGAAAACTTCCTATTTCCTTTTGTGTTTCTAGTAAGGTTGAGCTTGCCATCCTGTGTCTGTGAATGTTGCCTCATCTGTCTTCCAGAGATAGTTCAGGAAGGAGTATCTCTTTTGTAGTAATTTGACAAAAAGATGAAACAGAGGAGGAGTATTCCTGTGAAATTGACTGCAAGGATTCAGTGCTTTATACTCTGCCCTTTCCTCTTCACTTCTTTTACTAAAAGAAACCTGAGTATGATGTAGATCAATAAGTAATGTACCTGCACTGATGGATTTTGAGTAAAGTTTGTTTGAATGTCAAGATTGCAAAGAGAGTTCAGGTGTCCTGAGCTAGGGACGAATCATTTAATTAATTTGCAGCCTAGTTGCAAAGTAAGCAGCAATGAACAAAGTATGAAAAAATAAAGGTTTTATCCTATAGTTAAATCTTTCAGGAGGCTCTTATGAAGAAATATCAGGTATTTTCTTAATTAAAAAATTGCTTTTGCCTTTTATATGTTTTGCATATAAATACTATATTATTCCATATTTGTGTTACCTCAGATTTTTCTTTTTCCAGAACTTTGTATGAATCTTCGGGGCTGTCTCAAAGCACGGCATAACCATCATAAAGAGTTGTAAAGAATGAGCAACTATTTTATAAGAAGCCATTCTTCTTGTGCACCTTCCAGGGTCTCTAAACCTGCTTGAGAACAGCAGAAGTGTTATTTAATTTCAAATGGAATTAATTTTAAAAGTGATACTTGCAAAATTTGGCCAAAAATCAACTCAGCCTTCTTCTAATCCTACTATCAGTGAACTGTAGAGATGCTTAGTTCCATCAGTGAGCTTGAATCTCTGCTGGAGTTAGGCTTGACTTTTCCATTCAGTTGGACTTGGTAAACTGCTGCTGCTTTTGCTGAAAAAAGTAAGTACAGATGATCTGAGAAGTTCAGCTGAAGCTGGCAGCAAATGTTTGTCTCTGAAGGGACACCTCTGTGATGTGCTATTACTGCCTGCTGTTGTGCTCTGGGCATTGACGTCCCATGTCGCTTCAGGGAGGGTTTCCCTCCTCACCCTGCTAGGGAGGGACTGAGACCTACGCTGCTTGTAACCAGCTTGTTCTTGGAAATGGGTGGAGAATTCTAAGCTAAACTAATGTTGTATTGCTTCATTATATTGATTCCTCCAGAAAGTTACTGTTGTTAATTGGTGTTATACCTGTGCACCACTAATTTTCGTGTTGTAAGACAGAAGGAGAACAGGGGATCCAGAGAAGCCTCAAGGATTTGGCTGTGTTTTGCTTTCTAGTAATTTTCTTTAAAATATTATTTTACTTAAAACAGCTGTTGCTATGTTTCAGAATTAAGTGGGATGAAGCAACTTGATTTGCTCTCGGGGAAGTTAGTTTCATGTACATACAGCAACTGGCTTTGAGCTAATTCATGTTCAGAGCATGAAGCTCTGTTTGGAGCTTCATGAGCACAAAAAATGCAGGATGAGCATTAAAAACGTCTAGCTTGATCCTCCAGTGGCAACGTTTTTAGAAGTTTTGGAGACTGTGGTTCCACAGACATTTCTCTTGGTGGCACTGCTGGCTTAATTTTTTTTTTAACCCTGAGCAGTTTCCTGATCCGTTCACCATGTGGCACTTCAAGCAGTTGTACTTGAGGCTGAGGAGGTGGTATGGGATCAGTCCGAGGGTAGGAGCACCTTAAGGTGGAACCGTGTCCAGGAGAAATGTCTCTGGGCCATGGCCTGAATGAAGTTGAAAACTGACTTAAATACCTTTGAGGGTTGCATGCAGTAACTAGTAGATGTGTTCAGCTGAATTGCAGTTGAATTAACGATACTTATTCACGTAGTATGAGTAATTTCTTCTTTCAGCTGACTAAAGAAATAAATGTTCACAATAGCGCATGACATGATCATTTGATGTCTGCTGATGCAGGAGTTACTTACAAAAGCAAGTTTTGGAAGAATAGATGTGAAACTAAATGCTCTCAGGGAAACCTAAGCATCTCTATGTTAAAATGCCTAAACCTCTGATGACTCAGTAAAGTATTGCCTATAATGCTTCTGCATCAATGAAGATCTTGTATGTTCTGAACGGCACCATAGCTGATGCAGATGTTGAAATGATTGCAGCCAGGCTTCACTGCAGGTAACTAAGGTAGACACTGTTATTATTTGGGTTGGCTCACCATGATTTTAGTTTTTTGCGAAGGAAACAGGGCTCTTCAATCAAATGATGGTTTAAAATCTGAAATTTGATTGCTCTGTGAAAAAGAGAGCACTTGCTGAGTCATTGCCAGGTGGTCCAAGTCGAGTCTCTTCAGTCCTCCCTGTGGTGAAGAGGGACTGGAAAAGCTGTATTTTTGAGGAGTGTTGGTAAGGACAATTCATTTTGAAACATTCCTCCAGCTGATTTCCTTATTTTTTTGCTTTTCTTGGCTTCTCTTCTTTCCTGAAATATGGAATGTAAATGTACTACCTTTCAAAAACAAACAAAGCAGTCCAAAAGCCAAAGTCAAGCAGACAAAGAAACTTGTAGGGGTAATAATAGAAAATACATGATCTAAACTGTTCAGTCAGTATAGAAAATCTTGGAGAAGGAGAACCAGGAAATGATATTGAAGTCTTAGGCTGGACTTTGTCATTAATCTGTACTTTTCCTTGCACCCTAATTCTTCCTAGAATCTAACTTGAAGACTTCAGTTTTTCAGCCTTGGTCTTCAAAGACAGGAGCAAGTGTATACAATCAAGACATGGTACAAGCAGCTTTTAGAGGAGAGGTTAATGAGTTTTAGGCTCTAGACCCATGATGAGATTTAAAGAGTTAGGAGCTATCAGTGGTCTAGTTGCCAGCGTTTTAGTCAAAAATGCAGAAGCTGATAGAGTTGAAGACTGAATTGAGTGAGGTGCTGTGGTCTTCAGAGCTGTTGTGTTGCTTTGCTGTCACACCTCTACAACTCTGGTATATGGCTGCACTTCCTCAGTGTTTTGTTATAGGGATTTGGAGCTCAGGGACTTCATCCAGCACAGGTCTTTGAGGTTTGTAGCCCTTCCTGGATTTCTCATAAATGAATTAGTGGGAAATCTTGAATTGCTGTGGACTTCTCAAAATCCTGTGACAAAGAAAGGTCGGGCTTTACCTGTGTATCATACTCAGGATTCCCTTCTGTTGTTTCAGATATGCTTTGGTCCCTGCATTGTGAGGTACAAGTCCACAGTCACTCCTTGTTTGCCATTCATGATTTTTTCATTATTTTTGCATGGCACTCAGGATTTTGTTAGCTCTGCTCTGTGACTTCATATTTGTCTCTTGGAGCTTATAAATGTGGCAATTTCCTTCACTGTTTCTTAACCCAAGAGAAAAGGAGGTATCTGTTCTGTCAGTCCCTTCCAACCCTGTCCAAATAAATGTCTCTCTCAACTAGATTATTCCAAAGAGTGCAGTTTGTTTGCTTATCTTAAATGGCAGTCTCCACCGAGATGTGTATCTTCATATGTTTCCCTTTCTGCAGGTTGTTCTGAACAGATTTAATTTAATACTGTTGAGTTAATTTTTTTCAGGAAATAAGGTAACATTATAAATTTTAAAAAATTATAATTTATTTCTTCACTGGAGTATATAGTTGATTTTTCTTTTCAGTTTTGGTAACAAAATTGTCTATTGGAGGGGCATTGATGTTTAGTATACCCAGATGTTGGTCAAACCTTGGTGGTAATCTAATAGCAGTTAAGCAGTGAGTAAGGTTTAAAAAAAAAGTGGAGGTGATAATGAAATATTTCTGGCTTGCTAACTGTTAATTCAGGTGTGCTGTCCTCAAAACACCTGAACCTCCTGTATGTTGTTGTATTTTAAAATTTGTATGTAGGTCAGAATGTGATATATGAATATTTTTAGATAATGTCATGGTCACTTCTCAATTAAATAGGTACCTGTCCTGTGTAATGGGGTACTTTCCTCTTTCTGTCTGATCTTTTAAAAAAGAATACATTTTGACTCATTTAAAGAAAGTTCAATTTATTTTTATAAATAGAAAATGTTTCAAGTGCTTTGTTACTTTGTATTTTTTCCTTTAACACCTTGTAGTTGAAATTAATCTATTTATTTTGTTACTGATTGCTTTTAACAACATTTCAATTTAGTGAGTCAGGCCTAAGACTATGGAAAATGAAAAATCTTGTTTAATAAATTATTCATTGATTAACTTTATAATTCCATCAGATGGTTTCTTTTAAAACTGAATTTAGTACTTTAGTAAATGATTGTAAAGATTTTTTTTATTTAAAATTAAAAGATTTGGCTTTCTGTTGATGCTTAGAAAAATGGTGTGCTGATACTGCTTAATTTGTTGGGTTTTGATGGGTTTTTTGAGTTCTGTAATATTGCCTTTTCAGGTAAAGTGAGATATGTGTGTATACCTTGGCATATTTTTCCCTGGCAAATTTTTTTGACTGTAAGTTTTCTGATGCCTTTTTTTTTTTTTTTAACTTTTAAGTGCATTTGAGCATGGCTCATGTTTCAATAACATGGCAAAATTGATTGCTGCTCTACGGCTTAGTTTCAAATGTGATACACAGAATACAAGTGTTAAGTTTGCCCATATATTACTTTTCTGCTGGAATAATGGCAAAACTTAACAGGGCTCTTCAGTTAGCTCCCCTTAAATGGAGGAAGTTTGTATTTCCAGAGGGTTCTTAGGTTTGTTGGCTGAGGTAAAAGAACTGCATTCAATACCTTCTTAGGTTCTTTTCTAAGATGTGTTTTGTATTATTTAACTACCCATTTCCAGATACCTGGAACCTGTATTCCAGGATTGTTTACTGGTGTATCTGAAGGCATTTAAGGCTTCAGTTGACACAA
Source organism: Acrocephalus scirpaceus scirpaceus (assembly GCA_910950805.1). Lineage (NCBI taxonomy): Eukaryota > Metazoa > Chordata > Aves > Passeriformes > Sylviidae > Acrocephalus > Acrocephalus scirpaceus. Next base: position 32,471,790 of record OU383781.1, read on the forward strand.
CCAGTTAGTTCTGTGACTGTGTTTTTCCTTCCTTTTTTACAGAAGTCTGGTTTTGGTCTGCACTTTAGGAAGTATGTCTTCAGTTAAGAAGAGGACAATGTAAGGACATGCAGAATGGCCCTCGGGAATCTTAGTATTGAGTTAGCTTGTGTTTGGAGGCAGGAAAGAATGGAAAAGAACTTTTCTTTTTTCTTCCTTTTTTTTTCTTTTCCCCTGAAAACTTTTTTATCAGTTCTTGAGCTTTTTTTAATCAGGACTTCCTATGAAAAGACCAGGCAGGCACATACAGAAACTAGATGGTATGGGTCAGTCAATAGAGGAGGCAAGGAAAGGAGAGAGGACTCTGATGCTTTCAATGCAGAAACCCATACGCAGTTTGATGTAAATTGACAAAAGGAAGGCTCCTCCTGTCTGCACAAAAAGGCAGCATCCCTTCCTGGGAGGCTTCTGGCTGCTCTGGGTCCATTCTCTAGCACAAAGAAATAATAAGTTTGTAAACAAGGAAAGTATAAATGTTAAAGTTTAGTACCTGAATTGATATCTTTACTCAAACCTAGCTCAGGGAAAAAGGAAATCTCAAAAAGCATTGATTATTTAAGGTCAGAGCAGAGACATGAAGCTGGTATTGCTGTGTAATTAATTGCAGCTTGGGCCATGTGCAGTTCTTGTTCCTAAAGCTGTCAGTTTGGTATTTCTTATGTCAGTTGTGGAACTGAGGGGGTTTTTGTGGCTGTTCTTAATTGCTTTGTTTACTTCTCTTTCCAGGATTTTGCTGTATCTGCTCGTTATTTGTCAGCTCCTGGCTGCAAAGGGAGACTCGCTTGGAACACAGCAGGCATGTGCTGAGCTTCCTTGGGACTTCATGTATAGGACAGAGAGCCTGAGCTCTTGGAATTGCAGGGTTTCTGGGACAGAGAACTATAGGCTGGTGATCTAAGTACCATGGATACAGGAGCATAATTCTGAGAGTTAGGAAAGTTTCTGGCAAGTTAGGTCCTGGAAACTGCTTCCCTAAAACACATTGTGATGGAGGGGGATGGTACCCAATACTGTGGTAGGTTTGGGCTACCTGTGGCACACAGAAAAGTGGTTCTGAGTGTGTCTGTGCTGATGCACACACATTTTCTCTGAATATGTGCTGCTTGGTTGGCTTCCCTTTCAGCTGATTTTTTTAATCTCAGATTTTAAGTAAAGCTGCTGTTGAATTCTTTTAGTTATGAGAGCTCAAACAGGCAGGTAGCCTTGAAGGGGATTAGTTTATCAGATATCTGGTAAAGTGCAAACTCTTTCTGCAGCTTTATTCACCTTCAGGCTATTCAAGTGTGATCTTATTCTCTGAACTAGTGAGGCTACAGAATTAACCTTTTTCTTTAGTGTGGAGAAGTTGGTGTTTTCTTTCCCTTTGGTCCTTAGAAGACAGTGATGTCTAACTTAAATACGTGTTTTGCTGAAAGCTACTTTTAATTAATACCAGGTGTTTTTTTCACCACATCAGTACTCCATACCTTTCTTTATTGGGCCTGTCAGCTGGGCAGTGGCAGCATGAGGCTTGGAACTGCAGGCCTGCCTTTTAGGCAGGCAGCCAGCTCACCATCAGTACAGTGTATGGATTGGCAAGTCATTGGTTTTGCAAGCCTCATAAGAAATTAATTTGTGGGCAGAAACATCCAGATCCTCTGAAATTTGTCAGTAGCTGAAAGTTAATGAGGAAATCTTGGCTGCAAAACATGCTTAAAAATTATATATATGTGTGTGTGTATGTATATACACACACAACCCCCAGAAACAATAGTAGAAAGTAATAAATTTGTGTGGTAATGATATATGGCCTACTAGTATTGGCTTTTATGGTGATAAAAACTAGAGATATGTCATAAGAAAATAGATATATCTGCTTTGCAACAGAACTTGAAAATTGCTGCTGTAGTACTTGTGCAATGGACTGTGCAGGCCTTTCCTCTGCTGTGTTTTATTGGCTTTGTTGTTTGGGAGAGGAGAACCAAGGGCATGGGGCTTGTGGTCTATGGCACTTGTAGTGGTGAAGGGTGGTGTGGGGAGCAGTAACAATGGACTAGGGGCAGTACATGCTGTTAAGTTGTGCTTTGAAGTCTATTGCTCTGTTGGTTCTGTGTGAACCTTTTATCTGTTTTCCAACATTACTGACATTATTTAAAATGGAAAGTACTTACTCAGATACTCTAATGAAAGATTTTACTAACAATCTGGAAGAAAATGAAGTCCTGTTTTAGCAGTCATGCCAAACGGGTTAACACTTTGAAGGGTGGTTAGCCTGTGACACTGGTTTGAGCTTGCAGTGGTCTGTAACTTAAAGTGTATGTGCATTATGGGAAATGCTTTCCTGGGGAAAAGAATACAATTAAAAATTTTCTACAAGTTGTAATGTATGAAAGTAATTTGCAAAGAAATCTTTAAACACTTTCATAGAACCCTTAATATCACAGTCACTGCGACTAGAAGGCATTGTTGATGTACTTTGAAATGAAATGAGTGCTGTTAAATAATATCCCCATGCATCTTGCTGTGTTCTATGGTTTTTCTTACCTTCTAATTTTAGACATATCAAACCAAGGTAGCCGGCATGAGAAAATTGGCAATGGAAAGTGTTATGCAGGGAGAAGGTGTCTTAAAATAGCATATTAGACTGAGATATTTCTGAATACATGAGTGAAAATTATTGATATTGCTTTTAATCTTCTCTCATCCTGTGCAAAGCACTAAATCCTGTTTAGCACCAAAGCACCAAGTCATGTTTAGCATTTCTTGTGCCCTACCTACCCCAATGATGAGCTATATTTTAATTTCTCTTTAGACCATATCTCTTTATTGAATCTTTCCATGGTTAGAGTACTTCAGGATTCTCATAATCATCTTGGCCTGTCCTCACAGCTGGAAGACTCCAGTAAATCTCCCTTCTCTCAGGAAATAAGACATAGATAGCTAACTAATAACCTTTATTCTTATTGTGAAGATCAGCCTTACTGAAACTACTGAGTTTTCATTTTAAAATAAAAGACATAAATGTTGCTTCTGGTAATGGTAGATGGTTACCCAAGTCTGTTGGCTCTTTGCTTCAATGGGCAATAAATTGATTTAGTAGTGGTATATTTTTGCTGAAGGTGATCTGATGGGTTGGGGGTGGTTAACTACAAAAATGGACCTGTGTATATGTGATTTTGTTTGTCTGAAGGTAAGACTGAGATGTTCCAGGGTAAATAGACTGTGTATCTCATGATAAACTTTGGCCAAGTCTCAGTTTTGGAATTGCTTTGATTAGGGTTTCTGTATCCATGCAACTCTGTTTACTTTGTAGGACACTCTCTGACCAAGACCTCATTGTGGTAGCTGCTGTGCAAAGGCAAAGCTAAAATTGTCATTGCTAGAGTTTCTGAAATCCAGAATGACAAGGAGCTGAAATGAGGTTATAAGGATGTATTGTTTGTGTCCTGCAGCCTAACCTTTGGGAAGTCTTTTCACAGAGGAGAGTAGGAGACATTTTTGAGGTGTAAAGCAAAGTAGCTCTACTGGAGTTTCTCAGTTGTCTGTCAAATGTGAAGGATAGCCAGGGATAAAACTTCAAGGTGGCAGGTTGAAATGGAATTTTCCTTTCCTTTTTTTCTCCTTCTCTTTTTTTTCCCTTTTTCCCCTTCCTTTTTTTTTTTAAAAAAAAACAAACAACCACATAGCCAGTGACAGGTTCTAAGTATGCATCAGAAGTGGAATTTGGCATTTTGTAGCTGAGTCTGAAGTCATTGAAACCAAAATCCCAGTATGTTACATTAATAAAGGAAGGAGGCAAAATGATGTAGAAAAGACAGATACTGTCATTATGAATGATTATACATTTATTGCATTGTGAGCTGCTGTGTGCGAGCAGAGTTCTGTGAAGTGCAAAGGAAAAAATGATGTAATGACTGAAGTACAAACCTAGAGGATTTAAAGATACATAAGGATAAGGACCTTGAAGGAGATGATAGAAACAAATAGTATTGGGATAAACACTGAAAGTTCCGTCTTTAGCATGGTATGCTTGAGGTTTAAACTATGCCTGTTAGTATCACTGAGGGAGTTCTAATGGGTTTTGCGACCCTAACCATTGGATTGTGCTAAGCAGGCTGATTCAGCTCCTATTAGAAGTATATTCTGAACTTATTTCCCCTCAGCACAGAGAATGTATTTTTCATTTCTAACACATTTCTTTTGTTTCTGTGGTATCAACTCAGGGAATAACTTTTGAAATGGATCAAACTCCTGACATTTGAACTGTGTGCATATAATATGTGGTCTAGGAAACTAACTGGTAAGTGGAACAAAGTATCTCTAATGAAAATTTAAGTGAATATTGATCTCAAAGTTTCAATGCTACCTTTTCAATCCTAAAGGCTTTGGAATCCCTTTATTTGAATGTTTTTCTCATGATTTAGTAGGCCTACCATCATTGACATCTTGATGACAGAGATTGGTGGCAAATTGAGTTGCCAGCAGATTTTTTTCATATATCACTTATGATGCTAGTTGTGTTTTATATTATAGATGCAGCAAAGACCCCTTGGTTTTGACTTTATTGTAGAGGTTTTAATAATTGGGAGTGACAAAGGAGTTGAGTAGTAATCAAGTTAACCTGGATTGCCTAAACATGTAACAGTCGAGATCCTTTTTCTGTGAGGAACTGACTTGATTTGTCAAGATGTCAAATTGGTCACAAGCCAAGCTAATCACTTCTGTGGGTTGCATCAAGAAAAGCAGAAGAAGTGCTCCATATGTTCTGATCTGTATTCATTCAGTTTTGCCTAACAAAATTCTGGGTGTTAAGTAGGGTTTGTGATACCCCCTTGTTTTAATATTTCTAACCTGTAAAAGTGGTAAAACATGGTGAAATCTGGACTGTGCACTCACAATTAAGTTCTTAATTCTTCCACAAGAGGACAACCTTAGGGAGTTGCTAGGGGAAGAAGAAGCATTGGTGTGCTTGCAGTTCTCTGAGACTTTATGCTTCTTGAATTGGGAGGGAGTATTTATCCTAATTTGATAGATTTGGAACTACTATGAATATTTTATATTGACCAAGTTATTGGAACACTTAACTGTGTGAACATATTGGTTTAGTTTAATGGAAAGGAGGAGGTGGAGGTGTCTAGGGAAAATAGGCAGGAACAGAAAGAATTTTCTGTCTTGGCAAAGAATTAGAGTCACTGGCTTAACAGCAGTCAATCATCCCTTGTGTTTTGGTTTTTTTCTTCTTTGCTTTTTTTGGCTTCTTTGTTTTTAATTAAGCCTACAGGAATGCTGTTGTAAAAGAAGATTTTGAATTTTTTTTCTCCCCACATTTTCAGCTCCCACTCACAAGTGTGGGTTGTAATAATTCAAGCATTCGGACTGAGATGTAGGAGCCCTGAAAATGGGTGTGCCTGAAAAAAATCAATATAGCCTTAAGTATCACTACAAGATGTTAAAATAGACATTCTCTAGACTTCTTTGTCAATCTTTCTCATTGTACTTAAAGAAAAATAGGAAATCAGTTTGGTTACAGGTTCCGAAAAGGATAACCTAAAATATCAGTCAGTAAACAAGGTAGAGCCAGTAGTGATGAACAGTACTTATGATGGGTCACAGGGCTTTGTCGAAGAGCACAGTCAGAGGAATTGCACGTATGAATAAGTTCTGTTGCAGCATCTGGGTCTCTGGAAATAGATGTGCTGAACTATGAGCGAGAGCAAAACTTAGTTCTGTAACTAAATCCAATTTCTACTTTTCTTCAATTCCCTGCTTGGAGAATTGGTTAAGTTTTTGTGCCTTATAATGGAAGGGAGTCTGCATTTTTAAGGTAAAATGTTGGTGAACCTGCAGCTTTTGTATCCTGTGCTTATGGTATATCTAGTAGGCTGTCAGTTAAAGGGGCTACTGAGAAGTGAGGTCATCTAGATTTAGCAAACGTGTTAAGAAAAAATAGGAGCTCTGGAAATATGGGCATTATTGTGTGACTGCATTAGAGTATAGGCAAACCAAGATTCAAAGGTAGAGAAACCATTATTAAATGTTTTGCTGTAGGTGGTGGGTAAAAAACTAGGTGTGCTTTTCATCATCTGAGTCTTTGAAATAAAAGCAGTGGGGTTGACAGGATGGGAGGAAGGAGTGAAGGGAGTGCTAAAATAAGTTTATTCTCCAGATGAAAAGAAAAAAAGAACAAAAAAAAAGTTGGTTGTTTGGAACATGAAGAGGGGAGTAAAATTACTGGGTTTATGGCACTTTACTGGGTTTATGGGTTTTGGTGTTCAATGAAGTTTGTCCCTAGGCTCATTTTTCCAAATAAGTTTTGTAGGCTTCCTTTGTGGATAAGAGCAGAGAGAGCAGAAGATTGTTATTTGCTGAATGATGTCTTGCTCTGGCAGCTGGATATTTCTGTCCTTTGTAAATGGCTCTTTAATGAGCTCCACTACTACTGCGGCTACTTAACTTCCATTAGGCATGTAGTGCATTGGAAATGTTACATTCTGCAAAGTGCAGGTGCAAGATCCCAGGATTCTGATGTCTGTGTTGCAGAATGTGTTTACTGTGGTGGCACTAGATGTGCTGGCAAGTCACTGTCTGGTGCTAATGTAGCTGCTGAGCATTGGGACAGAAGCCAGCTTAGTATTTTGTGTGAAAGAGAACCCTCTAAAACAAAACTGTAAACTCATTCATGATCCTCTGTGCTAAATAATCTGTTTATTCACCATCAGTCCTCCTCACAGTTTAACCTGTTGTCGTGCATTGGCTGGGAGTCCTGACAAACCATAGGTTGCACTAACTAGCAGGTTTGAATGCTCAGGTATTGCTTGTGTTTGCATTCACAGATCACTCTGACCAACTTGTATCTCATGTTTTCTTAGTTGGTCTTTGCCCACCTTTCTTCCAGGGTTGGTTTTGCTGATGTGATACTCTGAGCTAATAAATCTGTTGCCAATTAAGTACCAAAACTCTTGAGTTTACTTAGGCAAATGAACTGCTGCACTCCAGATGCAAGTCAGCTGCAGATCCTGTGTAATTGGCAATTGCTGGTAAATCCTGTTGTGGTTTATTGATGAGCCTAATCACAGAAAGGAAAATCTAGGTTTCTTTCATTAGAAATGGCTATTGACCTGTCAATTCAGTATATAGCACAGAAAAATTCTGAACCATAGTGTTCAGGACTCTTGGCAATAAAGGTAATCCCTTTAGATAATCTAGTAATCATTGTCTCTTGAATAATTGAGGCTGTGCAGCTTTATTGTAGGTTGTCTAGCTGGGTTTTAAAAGCACATTTAATGCAAACATCTTCTCCAGAAAGGGCATTTAGGCTTGATTTGAAGGTTCTGAGTAGTGAGTCCATTGTCCCTTGTTAGTGGTTAATCACTGTCGTTAAAATAGTATTGAATTTCCTACTGAGAGGCACAACAGGGTGAATTTCAAGTCCTGTGATTCCCCTCTCACTGCTCTGCCACCTGATATCAAAATTGTCTAATGATTTTGTGATTCTCACATTTAGTTCTTGAGCAGAAGCCTTAACAGACTGAAAAGTCCATGAGATCTTGGAATCCTCCAGTCCTGTCCAGAGGCAAGCTTTGAATGCAGAACAGCTAGCTGAATTTTTAAGTGAAAAACGTGGCACGTTTGTTTAAGTACAAAGCTTTTTGAAAGATACAAAGCATCAATGATCATTGCTAGTATGCTTGGCTTGGTTTTCAGTCAGCTGTGCTTAGCACGGCTGAGAACTAATGGAAGAGATCTGCACCAGTTAGAAAGAAATGAAGTTCCTTAGTTCATCTGGGCTCTGTCTTCCCCAAACTGGAGCTCATTCGTGGGGCAAAGCAACTTTATGAAGATTGAATGTACATGTTTGCTGTGAAACTTCCTGTTGTCCAGCCTGCATAATTAATTACTTGAGGATATAAATTTATTAGCATTCTGCTAATGAAGAGCTGTCTGTAGCATTAGGTTTTTTTCATGCAAGAAAGTCTCCGATCCTGGCAACACAGACAGCATTATCACTGCCTTCTCAGTAGATGATTTGTTTGGGTTATGCAAATGTACTTTGCCTTCACAAACAGCAAAGGAGAAGAGAATCACATGCCAAAGAAGTACCTATCTATGTAAAAAACTTGGGAGCTGCTGACTGTGCAGACATTTTAATGATGATAAGAAATATTTATTCATTATTTTAGGCAGAGAATAAAAAGAAGTAAAAAGAAAATTTTGAAGGACCCCTAGCTGTGACTTTGTCATAGCGGCCTGTTAGTTCTAGTGTATTTCTGTGAAGTATTTCCTGGTAATGTTTGCAAGTTAGAGTCAGATTTTTCTGTCTTTGTTAGTAATTTGATTATATGGGACTAAATGGATTTTCCCGCCTCTTTTCAGTAGCTTTTCAGCACTCTTCTGTGTCCTCTTTTTTTTTTTTTTTATGCTTCTAAAAATGTGAATCTCTGAGACAGATGCAGTGCTTTAGCTTCAGTTTTAGAAAACGTTGGGTGAAATGATTTTGTTGTTTTTGGCCTCTGATACTCAGAGTTTCATTGAAGGAGTAGGTATTCACTGTCTCTCACTATGGCAAGGTGCTGTAAATCATTGATGTCTTCTGGTCTCCAGTGACTCCAGAAGTTGGGCCTTGGGTTCCTGATGGGTTCCAATCTTGGTGGGAATGTTACCAGCATGCTTAACTCCAGGTGTAAGGGAAAAAACAATACTATCTTAAGCACTTGGAGAAGTTGCCAGTTTTACTTCTGGAAAAAGAAATGATAGTAAGCTGTGCTGGTTTCTAAGGCTGAGAGAGAAGGGTTTTTTGTGGGAGTTTTTGGTTTGTTTGGTTTGTTTTGTATATATATATTTATTAACATTTACTTTTTTTCCTAGGGTTTTTACTTTTATTCCCAGAGATAGTGAATTTCTACATTCAAATCCACAAAAAAAATTAAATACTACGAAGAAGCAAGCGAACACTTGTTAGTATCTTTTTGATGTGGTTGTGACTCCAGATTTATTATTTTTCTTGATCTACTTCTGTTCTAGAAAGTGGACCACTGTCCTACAATCTGCAGTTTTTGTTGTGGAACTGCCCTAATTGGCTGTCCATCCTGACTTTTCTTGTTGTGGGTCTTATAATTAATTCTCTACATGTGTTTTATTTCTGTATCTTCAACATACTTCTTATATGGGTTACTTTGAAACCATGTTGTAAATATCTGAAGAATTTGTGAATTTAAGAACTTTACAAAAAAATCTTCTGTTAACAGCTATTTACCTTATTTTCCATCTTTGTGCGAACACCCATTTGCGTGGGCAGCTTTCTCCACTTTGAGAAGCTTGACAGACCAGGACCAGCTGTGATCAAATAGACTCTTCTTCTAAAATACACTTCAAACCACAAACCCCACCTTGTCTGAGAAAGGAGAGCAGTAACTGGTGAGATCCAGAACTAGGGCTGGACTCCTTAGCTCCTCCTTCCTCTGTGCAGTGGGGTGACAGCAGGGGCACAGGACTGCAGAACTCCAGTGCTGTGAACCAACTGCAGGAAGGACGTGCTGAGGAAAATAGGGGAACTTGAGGGCTAAAATGGCTGCATCCCCTTCCTGGAGCATCCTCACTTTGCTTCAGCACAGACATTTTCATCCCAGTTTGCTCTTTGCTCATCTCACGGCTCTGAGACCCCTGGCATTGCCTATCCTACACTCTGACAATAGCACTAGTGTGATCTAACCTTTCACCCTGCAGATGGTCTTCCCTGTTTTCCTTTAGCCCTTTGTCCTCCTGTCAGCCTGGAAAACAGCAGTGACTCTGTATTTCACCAAGGAAAGTCACATCAATACTCTTTGAAATGTCTGGATGGGAAAAACGTAGGCTTAGCTAAATTGATTTGTTTAGATGTGAATAGAGGGTTCCACCTAAGCCATCAGTGTACTGAAAGTAAAAAAACCAAAGCAAACCATCCCCAGCCCCAACTGGTACTCAGTATCTCTGCTGTACCTTGCTTATTAGTTAGAGTATGAACTGCTTACTGATCTCTGAAGGGAGGTGCAAAGGAGTTGCACTGTCTTGGCATAAGAGGCTGGCTTTCACAGGGCTCTTCCCAGAGGAAACTTAATCATAATTTCTTCTTAGTGAAGGAACTTTGTCAGGTATGTATGATGTGCATTTCATCTCCCTCCCCAGTGTTATTGCACACTCAGATCTTATGCTTTATTAAATAGCATCTGTAAATTGTTTGGCATAAAACATCCTGTTTTAGAAAGACCTACTTTTAAAATGAAATGTTTAACTAGAAGAAATGCTTTTGAATTTTCAAACAGCTATCAGCATTACAAGTCTAGTAATGCTGGAAACGTGCTGTGTGGTCTTCATATAAATGTATGAATTTCTCACTGAAAGGGAGCTGTGGAGCTATTACTGGTATGCTGTAGTATAATGGTCTCAAATGCAGTTGTGATTTAGTAAGCTGTACCAGATTTCAAGCTGTCTGCATTGCAGCCTTTTTGTTATTAATAGTTAATGATACTCTGTCTGTAAGCAGATCCTTGCTTTCAGCCTTCCCTGCCCCCTCAATCCTTAGGACTTTACGTTTTTTGCTCTTAACTGGGAGTGGGGGAATGGGTACAATTGCTTTCAGTGCAGAGCTCTCAGGGCTGTTTTGTGGGTAGGCTGGATGGATTTTGCTGGAGAACAACGTGAGCTGCCCCATCTCAGGTCTGCTAGGCTTGCCTCGGCTGTAGGCACGCTTCTCATCCTCACACTGATCGTCTTGCAGGGCAGTGCACCGGCTTTAGCCTGATGATGACCCTGGATTATGTTCTTGTTCATGACATGTCTGCAGCGAGTGCAAGGTTCCAATTATATTTGCCTTCAGGCGGTTCTCAAGAGATGGTGGGGGGAGGAGAGGGCAGGAAGAAGAGAAATCATTTGTGTAATTTAGAAAAGACTTTGGACAGACTGTTTCAGGGAAGAAACCTGAATTTTCATTGTAATCCTCATCTAAGCCTTGTAAATCACAAATACAAATAAATTTAAAATTTGAGACTACTGATAACATAACTACATAACTTGGGTTATGGTTTTTTGTTTTGTTTTTTTTTTCCTTCCCTTCAGTAAAGAAAGTCTGTTAAAGTGATCTGGTTTTGTTTTAAGGATAATTTAAGGAAACACTACATCACTGAAAAAACCACAGTTTTCATGTCTTGTACTTTGGAAACAAGACAGCAACGAACTCTTAACTAGAGCTCAGAAAATGTTTTATTTTGCCACATTTTTTTCTTTTTTGCAGATTGAATAATGTCAGCAAAACTGCTTGGCTAGTACATTCTTTTTCATTACCTCTCTGCTTGCCTGTTATCTCTTCAGTTTTGATTAACTTCAGCTTTGCTACTGTTTTTAATGGTAAGCAACCTCTTTCAAGACCTAGGGACAGAGAAGCACATAGCAGTGAATGGGTGATATTGTTGTGCCAAATTCATGACAACATAAACTATAATTGAGCTATCAGTGAGACTTTGGAAGTGACTATTCATAGCTTGTCCTCCACACAGTCATTAAAGAAAAAAGACGTTGTGTTTGCAGTTACAGCAATAGTTCTACAAGCTTAGTTTATAATTTCAGAAGATTTTCCTAGTAAAAATCTTAGAAGCAACTTGTGAAGAGAAGTTTGGAAAACTTTGGAACCAGTTGGTCATAACTTTCGTGTTAGAGTTCAGATGACTGATGTAGTTGCTTATTTGCATTTTGAAAACTAATTCAAGTGGAAAGACGTTTGATTTTTAATTTTCAAAATATTTTCATTTTTATACCCAGAAGCCATGCAAAATAGTGGCAGACACCCCGTGCATGAGAGGTTTGGCAAGTTTTCATTAAGAGTACCCATGAAGGACTGTGTGTGGAGTCTTAATGTCCTTGTGCTGTTCACAAGGGCATGGAGGACACTTCAAGCTGTCAGTATGTCATACAGTGCTTGGGCAGAGAGCTGGAGTGAACTCATTGTGTCTTATATCAGGAAGGTTTGTTCCTTTAGACTGTGGCTACAGTGAGTGGTATTTCATGTAGTTTTATGTGAACAGCTAGAAACAGCTGTCTGGTGTGTGGCAGTGTGCTGGTTTGGCAATTTCTCTTCAGAAGAGATATCTGTATCACTAGCGGGACCCAAGAAAGCAGCAAGATGTCTGTGAAACTTCATTGCCTCTCTAGGTGAAAAAACTTAAATTTCATTAAGGTGTTCTGTGGATGATACACTGAATGCAGTCATTTGGAGAGCCACTTAAAATAGATAAAAAATAATAAGGTCTAACCACTTCCCTTAGTGAGATTTTGGAGTCTGGCTAAGCAGGACTCCATCTTTTTATTAGGATACTCAAAGTTCAGAGGCAGATTTCTAAGGGAACATATGTGAAAGGCTAGGGAGCCTTCTTTGGTAAGGTACCTCAAAGGGGAGCACAAATGAAAGAATTCAGATTGTTCCAGAAAGCCTAACTTGAACCCAGCTATCTATAACCAGCATATCCATTCCAGGGCAGTGGAACTTTAAGAAACATCAAAATGTTCTGTAGAAAGAGGGCTGTGACCACTGATTTAGTGGCTTTAATGGATACCATTCATGATAATTTTTTTGCAATCGGTGCAAAAACCTCTTTGCTTTAGGAGTTTGCTCTTCTCTTTGCTTTAAGGGAAGACAACCAACCTTCAGTGTTATGAATTCTGTCCCAAGGACAAAGGAATAAAAGACCTCCTAATTGCAGGTTGCATCTTGCATTGGCTAAGACAAAGAAAACCTGATCCTCTCATGTGCTATTGTATATGCTTTGATGTTGCAGACATGAGTGTTACAGTCACTGTGTATTTGGAATTGCTAGAAAAAGTGTCTTTACTACTTATTTGCAGTGCATTAACTTATGACTTGTGTCCTAATCTAAACCAACTTCATTCAGCAAGAGGACATGCAGCTGCTTTTTTACTTTGAGCAGCTTTAATTGGTACAACAGCTCTCCATACCTCAGATTTTGATGTGTGGCAAAAAAGTAATCTGCATTTCTAGCTTGACCTTTACCTATAGCTGTCCTCTACCTATATCAGTGCTTTTGTGAGCTTTCAGGCAGGCAGTGTGAGGCTAATGGTATTCCCTCACTTAGGGGTTGTGGCTTGAGAGAACCTGTGGCAGTAGGAAGTCTGGTAAAACTTATGTTCATACATTTTGGATGTGATAGGGATGAGATGGGAAAGAAGCTGCACCGAAGATAGGTTAATAAAAAAGAAAGAAAAGAAAGGGAAGGAAATTTCTGCTGATTTTCAAGTTTGTAGTGCTGTCTTGAGCAATAATTGTGCAGCTAAGTGACTCAAGTTAGAATATACCTTGCTCAAGATCTTTATTTTCCTTGATACTCTTTCAGGAGAGGAGGATCTTTAAATGCCTTGTTTTTACAGGTTTTAAAACAGATTTCTGCCTGTACCTTCTAAAGCAGGTTTTTTATGGCTCCCTCAAAGTTGAATGGTAACCAAGACTTTTTTCATTTGTTCTCTGCTATGGCCTCAGTACGAGGAGCGGTATCAGTGAAGTAGAACAGGTGGTTTCTAATCCAAGCTGTTTCTTAGCCTTACCCTGACAGAGATCTCAACATGCAGATAGCTGCTGTGCTAGGTAGGAAATGTTAAATAGAAGACTTTGAAAAACTATTAAAAAGAGCAAAGAATCTTTAAATTCTTCTAGAAATGCAGCAATTCTCTCCACAGCAGTAGACATCTACCCAAATGCCTTATGAGTACCTTTCAATCACCCACTTAAAACAGAGTAATTTTACGATGAAAGATGATATTTTAAAGCCTGCCAAAGATCTGTGGGCCACATTATCTTCTGTTTCCACATCATCACACCATGCTAACCACATAAATTGGATACCTTCCAAGAGGGTTGAGTATCTTTACAGTACTCTCCTATCTCTCTAGCAGTCATGGCAATTAAAAATTAAAACAACAGTGCATAAGAAGTTTGATCTCATGGGCAGATGGATGTCAATAAATTTTTTTTTTCTCTTTTCCTCCCCCCTCTTGTTTTCTAGGCAGAACAGTTTAATATTAAGTTATGCTGTCAAAATTCACTAGGGAAACGTTCACCAGTTCTTTTGTCAAACCAACAGGGAGCTTGATAGCAAACTTTGCTAGATTGTTCTGGGTAACAGTTAATGGCCAGAGCAATGCTTCAGTCTCTTTGTGTTGCAGATACTGGTGTTACTACAGATTTCTGATTTGCAATACTTTGCTGTTCCTCGAGGGATACTAGGTGATAATGCAATAACTCTCCTTTGAACAAATTTTCACTTAGTGCAAAACCAGGGAAAACTGTGGTATGGTTTGCAGACTCAAATACTTCACTTATTGCATGTCTTTGTGGTTAAGCAGTTCACAAAATTTTATGAGCTGTCTTTTGGTAGCAAAGTCTGTAAGTATAGTTATCCATTGACATGAGGATGCCTGAAACATCCTTAGTCAGAAAACAGAGTAATCTGTGATTTGTGTTTGGTAGAGACTTGTGGGTCAGTGTTACAAGGTTAAATCAGGCTGTGTCAGTCCATAATTTTCTGCAGCAGTTGTGGGGTTCCAGAAAGTGAAAGATTTCCATCAAGACACGTTTCAAATGCAAATCTATTTGTTGTTAAGCTTACGAAGCCCCCCACAACTAGCAATAAATAGATGTCATTACCTGCATTCAGTTATGTGCATGTGTGATACTGCTCACAAGGGTTGCATTGGTGCATCAGCCCTTTTTTAAAAAGGCATATGTAAGACAGGTTGTTTTTCAGTTGTGAGCAAAGTGAGAAGACATTTATCTCAGAAATATATTCACTCTTGCATTGCCTGACAGTCATTTGATCAGTGATTACTAACTTTCACATGGGCTGTTTTGAAAACAACCACTTGTACACATGAGGATCCTTCTGTCTGATTCTATGCAGAGAACAGAAATGTTCTGAGAAGCAGCTGGGTTAGGTCAGTGTTACGTGAACAGGGAGACAAATACCTTGTCCATAGCAGTCCAGGTGTGGGAATGATTGGTTGTAGATCTGCAACATTTTATGGCTGTGGAGCGATTGACAAATTAGCCAATCTTCTTTGTGGCAGAACCTCTGGTTCATAAAAGAGACAAAAGTGTTCTGAGCCTGCTGCCCCTCAAATGAGTAATTCCTTGAGTAGGTCAGCTGCTCTAGAGAGGCCTGTATTCTGGCAGAAGAAAATCCCAGTGTTGGTTGTGGATCTTGGCTTAATTGTTGTATACTTCTCTTATGTGTCTGTTAAACGCCCAGGTAGTCTCACTAGTTCTGGCACAGCCTCACTGGTTTTGCTCATCAGACCTTGTACAGCAAGATGTTTGTGGTTACAGCATTATTTTTTGACAGAGTAGCAATCACACTTAAGATTTCTCAAGGTGTCTTTGAAACCTCTGTTTTTCAGTCCAAAGTGCCTGCCTCTTGCTTGTCAGGATGAAACAGTGATATAGTATGATTTTTTGGGAATGCTGGGTTTGTGTGGAGCAGGATCTGTTTGCTTAAAGCCTAAATTGTTTTGTTTCTTTTGGTTGTAGAAGGAGTAGTTTTTGGCACACGCTACTATAGTGGATTACAGATTGAGGCATAACGAAGGATGATATTAACAAATACTCCACTGTATATTGGAAGTTATTCAGCTGGGTCTCAGACTGTCTTCATAGCTTATTTTGGTGAGGTCCCTGTGGTGAGGGGTTGGAGAGAGGCTACGTGGTCTTCGTGTATGTGCTAACCAAACAATGTGCTGATGGGAGCACTGAGAACAGTTGCAGTGAGAGTTGCCTCTCTGATCTTTCAGATGAATTTTTAGCTTCCATCTCCTACACGACCAAGCTGCTAAGTAAGAGTCACATGCATGGATACTTGAGCAAAAAGCTGTTACTTAATATAACAATTGTGCTTAGAAATTTTCTGTATTTGTCGATCCAGCAGTTTGCCCTCTGCTCATGCAGCTCAGTTTTATTTGCATTGGGGCCCATGTGGGTTGCCTTGACCCTTCTGTGCTTGAGCCTGGGAGTTGAGGGCAGGGAGAGTGCTTGTGTGACCCCTAACAGAGGCTGCTGATGGTCACAGCTTATGTGTGGGATCCACAGTTACAAACTAACTGGAATTGTAGTTACTACTTTAGCATAACTTTGAGGTGATTATAATGTGGTGTAAATGCTTTTGGCAGAGATGAAGCAGACACAATTTTTTATTTCACTATTTAAATAGATTTACTGAAACTGCAGAATTGTCCTTATGATTTAATGTAATTTTTAAAAGATAATTCTAGAACGTTAATTCAGTATAAGTGTACCTGAAAAAGCCTCCTGCAACTGATATTCTTTACTGCAATAAAATAATGTTCTTGCTATCTTTGTTGTGTTACTCAAGAAGTTTAAACTTACTTTGACAAGGAGTTGTGATCTGCTCCCTGGAGTTTATCTAGTAGAAGTGGTAGACAGCTTTGTTCACAAATTTGATGGCAAACATCTTCAAAGTTCTATTGATAGGGAAGTAAAAAAATCGAATGAACCTTAAACTATAGTTGTTTTTATTGTTTTCCACTTGAAGATCTGCGTTTGCCCACCTTCTCAATGTTGGCAAGCATTTTCGAAAGAAAAGTGTTACTATATTGAGTCTTTTTTAATGATGTCTACATGATCCAGTTCTTTCCAGTTACATTTGAATATGTGGTTTTACAGAATACATCATGCAAGTATGGTGGGTTTAACTTGCTTCCCTGACTTTAATAATCCTTACCTTTCACATGCAAAACCTACTTCTCTTTACTGCTTGACTACTCTGTCTTCTAGCATGAGCCTTCCACTGTGTTTAATTCCTTCCCCTTAAAAAAAGAATTAATTGATATTTTCCTGGACATGTAGGCATGTATTTTGTTCCTGTTGCCTGCTGTTGCATGCTGTTGATTCTTAGCAGCAGGAAAATGAAATTAATCAGGAGAGTCTCTTTTTAGACTTTGCTTTCAGCTGTTAGGTACAGTAGTTTGCAGACTAATGTAATGATGTTCTACCTTTAAAATGCTATCTGCTCCTAACAGCAAATTCCATTTCTTCATCATAAACCTATTGCTATTATGGATTTTTTTTTGTTCTCTGTGAGAAAGTTGATTGGTAGTTTCTGTCTGGCCCGTTTGATTGTTGGAAGAAATCTGATGCCTGGCTCTTGCCATTTTGGCAGTCTCACAGAAGGGCTAAATTACACTGCAGGTCCTGACTTGCCAGTTGTATGAAAATATCTTTGTGCACAGATAAATCAACAAGCTCTTGTAGTATTTTTGTACCTAGCACTGCTGGGCAGGTACAGTATTCTTATGTAAAGTTTCCTTTTGCAGAAGGAAGCTTGCCAGCTTACTAGGTTTGCTGGTTTTCCTTACTTTTTGGGTTTCTGGCCCTCCCAGACAACATGCTAACCCATTTCAAAATGTTTTAGAATGCTGTGTCTGAAGGGAAAAGGAAGTGACTTGTTTTGTGTATAGATATACATGGCAGTGACCTGGCAGCAGCTGGCTGTTTGATATTTTAGCTTTTACAAGATGTCTTTTATTTTTTTTTTCCCTGAAAGACTTAAAAATCCCACTCTTATATGTGGGAGTTGGAGCTTTGGTGTTTATTGTTGTTGAGGTTTCTTCTTCCCTGAGAAATGGTTTAAATCCTTACCTTTATCATGCTCAGTTTTTTCTTGGCAGTATGTCAGAACAAGGCACTGTGATCACTTGGGAAATGCCTCTGTCACCAGTGTTGGTGCAGCACACAAGGGCTCTTGGTTCCAGCTGACCCCCAGCAGCTGCCAACTCAACATGCTACAGCACTGATGAATGGCGTATTGCTCAAATTCCTCGTGGGATCAGTGTTGCTGTTGGTTGGCAAGACTTCTTGCCTGCTTGAAAAGTCAGACTTGAATTGTATTGGGTAGAGGAGCCTGTGAGAGATTGGGGAAGATGCTCAAAATACTGCTTATATGTATGACTTTGTATAGATGTTTGCTGTTTTAAAGTGGTTGCATTCTTCTCAAAGAAGGGTATTTGAAGTGAGTTTGTGCCTCTCCTTCTGAGTACAGTCATCCATCCACCCAGGAGCTTCTTTTCCTAGTGTATTTTTATGTGTTATTGCTGCTTAGACGTCCCCCTTAAAATGATTGATTAATTATATGTACTATAGTCACACACTTGAGGAGAAGAAAAGGGTTTTTTTTCACCTTCAGTTGGCAGAAATAGTTTTCAAGGTCTGCTCTCTAAAAGCATATGGGTGTCTAGCCAAGAGTTTCTCAAGAATTCAGAGAAACCCTGTTTTTTCCTGCTCTGTAAATGTTAACATTAATGGTAGATGGGAGGCAGTTTCTAGGCAGTAGATACACTGTCCTAAGAAATGGTTATATAGTAAAAGAAAGTATTTAGACTACTTTTAGTAGTTCTGAGATTTTTCACTTTTCTTTATCCATTTTTATAGGTATTTCAATTTGTAGTAGCACAATTTGAAGTAAGGACTGCAGTGTAGTAGATACTGGATGTCTAAGAGTGTGTACGTAGTCTGGTGTTGTTGCCTTAAGACTATTATGTATAATAAGAACCATTCCAACTCTCCATGATTAAAGTAGAAAATTGGAAAAGGTTCTAGACTTCACTGGGGAAAAAAAATCTGTACTTGAAAAATCTGGTTTGTTGTGCATGTCTGTCTTGATAGACAAGAATTTCCTCTTCTCTGTAACATTTAGATTCACTACCCCTTCTCCTCCAGCTCTACCAGCTTCTCTTACTGGTAGTTTTGGAGGACTGTGTTGGTGGGCACATCTACCCATGTCCTTCAAAGGCAAAGGTCTCCAGCAGTTTGCTTTATTAAGTTTATTTCACGTATGTGTTGTTGAGTTTTTTTTTTTTCTTCCAGACTGGTATTAGGACAGATACAAGGAAAATTGTGACAGGGGTGTAGAAGCTTAAGCATTTCCATAATTTTGCCTTGTTTTTCTGCCCCTTCTTTCTGATATTGGAATCCCTTGACCATTTACAGTGCCATATATGGTGTATGAAACTATGGTAACTAAAGACATAGAGAATTCAATGAAAACTGATGTTTAATAAATGAATGAGAGTCCAAATTAACACTTTGCATATAAAGGCCCAGGGAGCTCAGCAGGTGATGATTGAATTTGGTCACAAACCAGTTGTGCAGTCATTTATGTTCCTTAGCCCCAGCGTGTGCTGTCACATCCCCAACATCCAGGCTGGATAAAGCTGCAGGATAGTGGTGTGGAGGTAAGATCATAAGACAGGACGAAGCTTTGGCATCTAGTAAGATATGGGAATGTGTTACAGGAGGAAATTCAGTTTTGCAACTCCTAGGGAATTCAGAGTAATGTATTTGGGAACACAAGAAACATCACAGTTGTCTTCTGCTTCTGGGGAAAAAAAAAATTCTAGAAAAAACAAAAACTGTAAGAAGGCAGTGAGTGATGTGAAAGATGTGTCTTATAAGCGACTGTTTTTCAATACAAACAATGAAGCAAGATCAAATTCCTGAAGCAGTTGATCTATATGATGTGGAGAATGTAACTGAGCGGGGTTTTTTTTACATATCTGCACCCAGGTTATGTGGTTCAAAATTGCACTGCCACTGATAATTTCTGGTATGAAAATGTCATAGAACTCAAGTTTTACAATTGAAGCATCATGAGAGACTTCAGGATATGTAGTAACAAATCAAAATTAAAGACTTGGTGAAATTTGTTCGTGCTTCCCGAAGTCATTGCTGTCAAGTGATGACAAAATCATTTTTTAATGTATGGTTGTATAAACTGAGGAGACTAAACAAAATTAAATGAGCACAGTCCCTTCTGTATACAGTATTGTTTTTGTTAGACCTTCAGTGCTTTCTCTTGCAGGTGGAAGGGAAATTTAAATATTTAATTGGATTTCTGTAAGAATTAAAGACTTGGAATTTGTCCATACTGCTTGTCAGGCTTGAGCTATGCACAAACACAAGCCAGCCAAACCTTCAGTGCAGCACTCATTGTTGCCAATGGTATAACTTAGTATTTGCAATTTGGGAAGGTAGACTTGAAACATCAGAGTTCTCTAGAAAAAGCCTTGAAGTGCTAATCATTGGAACTTGTTTCTTTT
Organism: Acrocephalus scirpaceus scirpaceus; assembly: GCA_910950805.1. Taxonomy (NCBI): domain Eukaryota; kingdom Metazoa; phylum Chordata; class Aves; order Passeriformes; family Sylviidae; genus Acrocephalus; species Acrocephalus scirpaceus. The sequence continues at coordinate 32,491,950 of OU383781.1, forward strand.
TTCCTTTTTTCCCCTCCATACATTGAAATTTAGCTGACCATATGATGCTTTTTTGTCTCAGCTCATTTCTTCAGTGAAATTGTACTGGCAGGCCAGTTGATAAGTGGATTAAATAAGAAATCAGTGATTACAGTTTGTAGGTTTATGTGATGCTGTTCTGAGAAGTTCTTAAATGCTGCCTGGGTATTTAAAGAATTATGGAAACATGCTAATTCTGGGAGGCAAGAGTAAAGGAAGCCTTCTAGTCAGAACTGGTAATTGCAACACTTTTGCCTGTCTGTCAAATAGTCCCGAATATGCTTGCCTTTGTAGAAGAAGGGAATTGTCACCATACCAGAAATGATGAGGTACTGCACACACACAGGATAAACAGCAGTGAATTGACAAGTGATACAAACAGGGTATCTTGGGGCTGTTTGGGTGCTTCCGCTTTGTTTTCTGGGGATCAAGCACTCAAGAGGAAGAACCAATGTAGCGGTACAAGTACATAGCTGTTGCCATCTTGAAGTTTGCTCTTTTAGTCTGTGAGAGTCTGGGTAAGAGACCTCTAAGATCCTTCTGCCACTGGGTTGCAGGGGGTAGATCTCTAATTCTTGGAGTTGATCACTAATAGGTTGTGAGTATAATTGGGTATATTAAGCGTAAGTTATACTCATTCAAAAAATGTCTGAAAAGATTTTAATGTTTTTAGGTTATACCATAGCCATAGCTAGAGTGTATGTCAGCTGTGGTGAACCTCTTGAATGTTGGTTAACTTGTCACTTGCATAATTAATTGGCCCTGCAGGATCTGTGAATTACTGGTCACACAATGATGCCAGAGCAGTGATGAGATCTGGCATTTGCAAACTTGGGTATGGTGAAACTTTTTCCTTCCAATAAACATGGATTTATTGCATTTGTGCATCTGCTGTAAAAATATTCTTTGTACTGTGTGAACTGTACAGAGTGATAATTTAATTTCCTGATCTGTGTAAGCAGATGATGTTACACTAATCCCATTTTATCTCCAGTGAAGTAAGAGGCACCATGTGTATGGTGGCAGTTTGGCTGTATCTGTTGATGTTTGTGTTTGCAAGCACGTGTTCTGCTTTCTGGATTCTGCCCAGCTGTTGGACATGCAGTGTGGACTTTCTCTTAGCTTCCTTGGTAGTGTGGGGACTTTGGCTTCTGTTTCTTTTTTCTTTCCCATTCTGCTGTTTTGTCTTCTGAAGGAGTAAATTGGTCCAATTGTTACTTTATATGACATGCTTGATTAACTTTACAGACTGTTGCCTTTGCTGACAGTTCAACTAGTAATCTAAGTGTTTATGTGCTCACAGATCAGAGTGTAATTATGCTTTCTAAATTGATTTCGTTTTGATACTTCAATTAAGCTTTCTTATAACTGAGTATTCACGTCCTTGGAAGTGAGGAGAGGAGGGAGTATCGCAAGTGCTACATGCAAGAATACTTAATGAAACAAAACCCACTAAATTAGCTGCCTGCCTAGTATGCTTCTCAAAATTTTCAAGAAGGTATAGAACTGAAGTGCAGAAGTCCTGCAAGCATCTCTGAGATAAAAACCATCTTGACAGCTCTATTTAAGATTATTGTGTATTAGTATTTAGCTTTAATTTCATTTTGCACTGAAATAACAAAGAATATAGAACAATATGAAAGCAATTAAAGATAAAGACTACAAAATGTAGCACTAGAATGTCAGGAAATGGTAATGCTCTGTCAACTCAGCAGAATAATACAACCTTGCCACACTTTGTAGTTCTGTGCATTGCAGTGAATTCTTAAGGACTACAAAGTTAAGGCAGAGAGTTTCATTGTCATTTTAGGATGGGTAAAGAATGTAATCGTCACACAAACAACTGGAATACTAAAACCATAAACCTCCTAATAGTATTTTACACAGACAATTGCATAGAATTTTTTAACAGAAATTTTGGGAAAAGTGGAATTGCCTGTGTCTGTTGTTAAAGTCTGCATTTTTCTGTCTCTGCAGTTAATTATGGCAAGCACAATTAATGATATTTTAAACATCTAAAGGTTGTTCTGTAAGTCTTTGTCATTTTGTCCACGTGTCAGTGTTTCCCCAACCCCTAGTCTTCCCCAGTATAATGCTCCCTTTGATTCTAAATGAGTGACTTGACTTCAGTCTTGATGTAGTTCACTTCTGGCAGTTTCTTTGGTTTGACCCATCTTTCACACTTCACGTAGGCAGCATTCTTATCTGGTGTTCATACAAAAGAAAATCCCTAAAGAGTGAATCTGTGTTAAATAAAGTAGTCTTCTAATAGTCAGAGGGTCAGATTGACTGGCATGTGATAGCTGTTTTATGCATTCTGGAGCTACAAAGCAACTGGAGAGTGCAGAGCAGATTCAGACAGATTTACAGTTGCTTTGCCTCACTCAGGGCAACAAGACCTGCAGTTTATTTTCATTCTTGATACTTTATAAACTCTTGAATTTTCTCTTCCTTATTTCTCTCCCCTCTCCCCCCCTTCAAATACATATCTATTTCCCCTTTCTGAGTGTCCATCTTGTTGGCAAACTCAGATGCAGCAGCTCTGAGGACATTTAGGACTCAGATTAATTTTTAGCAAAAGGATCCTAGAAGTGTATTTCCCTCCGTTGTGCCTGCAACTTCTCATTTTTCTGTCTGACTGAAGCCACAACTGCCTGAACAAAGATGGTCACTACTTGACTTCTGTTTTTGCTACTGGGAATGAAGCCAATTGCCCCCAGGGGAGAAAGTGGCTTCCTATCAGTAGGGATATAGATGATGACTTTGAGAAAGGATGAAAGCAAAGTAAGTTATTCTTTGCTGAGAGGCAGCCTATGGCATCCATCCTTCTGAGAGAGTAAGTAAATGGCAGCTGTTGTGGGAAAAGGGCAGTTGTTTTAAAAGGTTCTCTGGAGAGCATTATTCTTCATTCTCTCAAGAGCCATGGAAGAAAATTACTGCTAAATCTAAAATTTTCTCTATTTCACTAAATAAACTGTAAGATACTCGTCTTAAATATAGAAGCATGGAGATGATTTGGGGAGCAATTCTGGTAGCACATATTTAAAGAACTTTTTACATCCTTTGTACTAGTGAACTTTTGCAAATTCTTTTTTAAAAATCCATTCAGTACAGAATGAATAAGTGCTGTAATTCTGTAGGGGATAGCCATAGTTATGCATGACTAGAAGCTTTAAATCTTAGATTTTACTGAACTCCTTCCCAGCTATTTGAAGTCCAGAGAGGGGGATATCTAATGGTGACCTACTTGAGCTTTCCTTGGGTTAGTCATTCACTACATAGCTCTTGTGAAAGTAGCATTTAGGCAGCTCGTTTCTCCCTCTTCTGTCTCTTAATTGAGGTACAAAGTTACATTGTGACTTAGGTGTGTCGCTGAGGGTTGTTACTGACGACTTAAATAATTTGCTCTCAGTGGATTCTCCAGGAGCAGCGTGAGTGAGTCGCATTAGAGTAAAGCAGAGCAAGCTGACAAGTCTCTGTGTGCACTGCAGTGCAGAGCAGATGTACTTGAGATGGATTTAAGCTGTTGTAGCCATGGTAACACAGAGTTCAAAGTAAATGCTTTGGCGGTTGGCCTGCACTCATAAAACTGGTCTTTACAGATCCTCTAGCTCTCCTCTAACATCCCTCTTCCTCCTTTGTTGGATGATGTCCAAGCTGTACACTCAATCAGTAAAGGTAGCATAGGTGCACTCTGCACGTGCAGTTTATGTTTATCAGGCTGTTTGAAGAAGCTGAATGCACTTTTCAAAGAATAATTGGAACTAATACAGAGAAATAACTGTCTCCTTGAAATATACCCATGGCCTATTGCTGTTCAGCTTTAATAAGGCAATAATAAAAAAACCTAAACCAACTAACAGAGTCTTTCATTTGAGAGATGTATTTAAATTCAGTTTCAATAAATTTCATTTTTGTGTCTTGGACAATACCACGTTTTATCATGCCATTAAAACTTTCTGGTAGGTGTCTGTAGAAGCAGCCTGTACTTCCATTGTTTTGCTGTTTGTGCTGTTGAACAGCCCTTTCCAGTGAGCCTGGTCTTGCTGTGGAAGTGCTGGTCCCTTTTCCCATGCCTCACTGTATGTGCCTGCTGTACAGCCCTGTCACACAGGACCACAACTTCTCCCACCCACGGGTACTCCTGATTCCTGGCATGGTGCTTCTGTTTGGGTTTGCCAAGGGAGTAGTCCCTTTGGAAGGACTGTGGTGCCCCTTGGGTGCTGGACTTCGGACCATTTCGTAGGTCTGGCCCAGCTGTGGCAAGGGGGTCAGGAGCTAACTGAGCACCTCTGGGCTTATTTTAGAAAAGAAGCCTAAATTTGTAGTTTGAAGATCACTTAGTGACACATAATTAACATTAAATAATGCCCTGAATTCCATCAGATTGCTTTGTTACTAGCCCTTCTCTACTATATGCAGCGGGCTTTACTTGTAAATCAATGCCGGATTATCCATATATAAAAATAACATTTCACATGTAAAAATAGACCAAGCTCAGCTTTTCAGCAGTGTTGGAATTGATCACTTATTTATTCTGTGTGGACTCTTGCTAAAGCACTGGTTTTATGACATGTGATAAGCTGTTGAAATAAAGAGCATGTTGTTTTTAGCAGGAGCCAACAATTCCCTAATCTGTTAGGATATTTGGATTATATTTCTGAGGTTGCTTAGTAAGGATTTTAGGGCAGAATTTTATGATTTCAGACTGTTTTTTTATCTTCGAGATCTGTTTTTTAGAACTCCAGGGGGGTGAGGGGGGAGGTGTTATTTAAGTCACTGTGTTGAAACAAAGGCACCAATTATGTCAATATTCAGTTTTCTGAAACTTTGTTTTTATGTTGATTAGCATTTAAGTAAAGCCCCCTTTTTTTCCCCCCTCCATAATGTTTCTTTGTATGTGGTATCAGCTGCCCACTATTTAACAACGTAGAAAAATGAGCTGGCATTAAGTAACTCGGTTCTGCTCTAAAAAGCAAAACTAGAATAAATCTTAACAGCCACTGCCAGGTAGACAAGTACTAAGTGGCGACGGGAGCGAAGACTTTGCTGGTAGTGTTTTGGAAGATTTCAGGCTGAGTTTCTTTGCTTATGTAAAACAGTGGTCTTTGTTTGGCACTTCCAATGGCGCTGGGACTGTTGTGTAGCTTCATTGATTAGTTCCATGCAGTGGAAATCTGACCTTTAGCAGATGTTTGAGAAATTGCCAGCATTCAGAGTGATCAGCAGACTAGACAGTTTTTTCCTTATGTTGATGAGAACTTCCATTAGATTAGTAACGTGCGTGACAATGTTAAGCTTTTAAATTATTAGTAAACTATTTGAAACAAGGCAGATTTTCCTGCAGTATAGAGCTTCATCAAGTAATTTATTTTCTTATATGCATCATTTTGCTAATTGGTTAGCTAATGGAAATATTTTGATAATGTAAGTGGTGGGTTTTTTTTCTTTTTGTAGTAAAGACATTTAGATTTTAAGTAAGTTTTAGTTTGTCTGTATTTTTCTTAAAAGGTCAGTTTTAGCATGCTGCTATAGCATCACTTTGGGATAAATGCTTTCAAAGAAAAAAGAACAAGCTTAAATGGGCCGGGGAGGGGGAGGCAGCAGTGAAACATATCCCATCTGGAGCATTTGGCTTGGAACAGGATGTTGCATGACTCCATGTGAAGTCTGCTCTCACGAACAGCATCCTAAGCAATGTAGGAGATTCAGCTGCTTAGTGGTGGGAGTTTAGCATGAAACGAGGTCTGTTTTCTCAAACTCCAACGGTTAGAACTACAGGAAAGAGGTGGGACTTAATAAGAGATTTATGTGTTGAATAACTCAACAACATCAGCAGTTGCCAGATTAAACCCTTTCCTGCAGGTGCTGGCTTTCCTCAGACCTCTACCATTGTTTTTCAGGGTGATGCATGTGGAAAGAATAATTATTTAAAGGATTAGAGGTTTAAAATGAGAACAATACAATTACTCAGTTGTCTATTTCTGATTCTAAATTTAAAAATCAAGTAATTGCAAGAGAATTGATCTTGTCTTGGCATTAGATATCCTATATACATGTGTGCTTTTTAAAAAATTTTGGCTGGGTAGAGTTTTAAAGCTTTTTACTATCATTTTGGGTGCAGAAAACATGTTAAGGAAATAGACTGTATTGAGAGCAAGGTGTAGTCTTGACAACCAGTCCTGCTATTGTGGACTCTTGGGCAAAATGTATCCTGTGAAAATTTTTTGTTGTTATTTTTGTTTTGGGGTTGGTTTGTTTGTTTTGGTGTGCCTTTTTTTTTTTAAACATGAATATTGGGAGGGAAGGGATGTGATGGTCAGAGAAGCTACACACATTACAAAGCCTGGAAATCTTTGCCCTTTGCTCTCAGTGCTCAAGAACACTTAATTTTTTCAGTGCTATGGAACTTGTCAGGTATGTCTCTTTACTTTATGATTCCCATGAATTTGTGCCAAAATTCCTTGGCAGCTCATTTTGTTATCTAATCTATGTACAAAATCAGATGAAGTTTTTTTGGGATATAACTAATATTCTGATTCCTTTTTATAAGCAAAACTAGCAAAGCTGTCCCTGCTTGTATGCAGCACATTTAATGTTGCTTCTGAGTCTTATTTATTCAGCCTTCGTTTCCTGATCTAAACATGAGGTAGTGGGAGATGGTAGAACTGAGCTGATTCCCTGAGTGGGTGAAATATTTGTTTGTTTGGTTCATCAGTGGTGATCTTCCCACCCTGAGAGGGAGACTTAAGAAAATAGGTTTTAGCTGTGGCATTTTGTCCTTCCTTTCTTTTTTAATGCAATAACTGGGTAGTAAAGGCTCTTGATCTTACTGGTTTTGTGGGAAGTGAAATTCATGGGAGACAAACATGGCTTTTTTTCCCCCCTTGGCCCTCTCCATGCAGTTATTTTCATACATGCACTGAATAAAAATATTGGTATATATACTTGTCTGAAATGCTGGCAACTGTTGTCTACTCTAAGTATATCAAAGTTGCAAGATTGCAGGTCTTGGCTATGCTTAAAACTCTTCATAATTATGATACGTGAGCTATTTGTATCACAGTGACATAACTGAACCAAAAAGCTGTAAGGGATCCAATAATGAACATTACTTTCAAAAGTATTTATTGCATATTCCTTTAATTTATTGTAGCATTAGTATTTGTTGACTGTAGGAGACAGACTTCTCTGTCTTGCATTTTTGTCTTGAATGCTAAATGGGCTTTTTCACAGGAGTGATTGTTCCTTTCTTATGCACAGTAAGTTGATTGCAGCAGAAGGTATCTTTTGCATACAATTCACAAGGAAATGAGACTGACTGTTAGAAATAACATCCAGATTTTAAACAGTTTATAGAGAGAAGTGGAAGGCATTTTGTAAAGCAAGGTAGAAACCTCAGTTGTCATTCCCTGATATGTTTTGAAAACAGATTCACTTCTTTATCACTGTCAATGAAAGCTGAAGTTATCTGATACCACAAACAGTTCTGCAGCTGATGACTGTAGTCGAAAATATCATCTTACAGTGTGTTCATTTTCCTGAAGGGAACACTCGTGTCCCTTAACTTGAACAGTAATTTATTGCTCATTCCCTAAGGGAATGGGAACAAATGTGATGTGACTATGCTCTATCTTCTCTTGCACTGATTTATCATAATACAGTAAAATTGTCGAATTCTTCACTGCAGGAAGCCTGGGGTTGCTTGAGTTACCTCTGGAGGTCATGAAGGCCTTACCTAATGTCTTTCCAGAAGTCTTGTCTGTATTCTGTGTAACTGTAGGTACAGAATCAATTGCAGTTTGTGGGATGATTTTGTTTGTTTTCAATTTGTTTTCTGATTCAGAGAGCTTGGAGTAGACAAAGTTGTGCTAACATTTGTTACAAAAAAGACTTGGTTATGTTCATACTTTTTAAAAAGATTCTGAGCATAAGTGATTATCGGAATTCAAGGAGCTCCTCAGAAAATAAACTTGCAAATACAGATGGGTGCTGAAAACTTGAGGAAAGCTGTCCTGCATTTTTTGTATATAGAAATGGTTGATTCAGGGGATACAAAAAACTATATCTTAATTTTAAGTAAGCAAGGTGATAGTGTGAAATAAAGGGGAGGAAAGAGGAAGTAAAGAGTACCAGTCCTCATTTTGTGGTACATTTATTGTATGTATCATTTCTAGCATTAAAATCTGTCTTGGACATACAGTAAACCTTGTTTTGCTACAGAAACTTGAACAGATGGTGAGAAAATTATGTACAGTTCTGAATTAATGACTTTTTATTCTCTTCTCTGCAGCATTTTCAATTGCAGGCAGGACTTTATTTTGAATCCCAGTCACAGCCCTTATAGTTAGTCTATGAAACCATTGTGCATAAACAAACTTTTTTTTAAAATTTATCATCACAATCTACTTTAAAATGCCATTTCTTCAGAAATATTATCCTTGCTGTTGTGACAAGGAGTGTCTGACATTTTCACTAGTAAGTTACCCAGAGATGGCTAATGCAGTAATTAAGGTGATTAATTTGGTTCATTAGGCAGCTTTTGATGTATACTCATTGCCAATATTTTGTTCTTATGTGTTTACTTCTGCCCTTAAGCACTAAAGGTTTGATTGTGTTATCTGTTGGATCTGTTGTTCTCTTGGTCTTATCAATGGATCTATTGTTCCTTCTTTGAAAAGATCTTTGAAAGGAATTACTAGGAGAGCTGAAAATGCATAATACTTTGTTGCCTTCACTTTTTTTGAGTTGAAGTACATTAGATATTTCTAGGACAATTTCTAATTAACAAAAGACATGCTGTAAGCTTTAAAACAGTCACGCAATTAAGGTAAAAATCAAACATTTCTCTGTAGATTGAACAATTGTGATACTGAAATAAGTTTGTTAATAATCAAGATGTAAAAGGTTAAATGACCACACATATTTGAGAAATTTTGTTGAAGGCCAAAAAGTGATGTTAGATGACATAGCAAAAGTCTCTCTTCTGAAAAATACTAGTAGACAAACATATTGAAAGAGAATTTTCATGTATGTATCATGAGTGATTTCTGTAACCTTAAGTGCTTTTCATGCCTGTTTCCCTGAAGCCTTTCCGCATCAGTAATTCTGTTTATTTGAAGCCATTCCTCCTGTGCTGTAGCCTTGGCAGCTGCAACAACAAAGTGGGCAGTTGTTCAGAAAAACTGGCTGTCTGTGTCGTTCTAGGATCCAGTTTGGTTTGTCTTTTTTAACACCTCAGTTGCACCTGAAAACCCACTGCCATTCAATCTGCAATACATGCAGTGTCATGTAAACATCATCTCAGTTCCCAAGGAATCTGTGGTCAGAGGCGGCAGCACTGGGCTGAAGTGATTGTACTCTTGGTCTAGAGATTGGGTATGAGGCACGGACATTGTGACTTGCTTGCTGTCATGCAGTGAGAGCAGAACCTCCCAACTCAGTGTCAGTGACTGAAGTTTTTGGTTTGGGTGCTTTGGCTTTTTTTTTTTTTCCTTTTTAATAAAGCCAAGCACAAGAAAATTACTATTACAAGACTTTTGAAATACATTGACAAAAGATAAGTGCTCTATTAAATTGGGACCAGACTGTCCACGTTGCTAATGTCTTCATTTTGATGTAAACCATCTCCTTAAGATTGTGAAATGGAAAAGATGATTTTCTAAATGACTTATCATGCTGCTGTATTTCTGTATAGTTCACCTCTTATAAATAAGAGGTGTAATTTTTTTGCTCAAACATTTACCTATGTATGACTCAGAATGGCCATTATGGCAAAGAGGAGATTGAGAATGTGGATTAAGACAGTCCAAAACCCCAGGAAGCCATGGCTACATTTCCTCTCCTGCTCCCAAAATGTTGCTTAACTTTGGCAGGCTGTTTCCTGATGTCATGTTTGCTCACATGTCCCACCAGCCCTGCTCTTAATCTCCTCTGGCCTTTTAGTAATAGTTGGAGATATCTCAGTTCAGACTTGAATGAACTTTGATCCCAGTTTGTGGACATCTATGCACTGGTGAACTATGAACTGTAATGACCCAGTTCTCTGGAAAGTCTAGCCTTGCAGTTTGGTATCAGATGGAAAAATAAAGGAAGATCATATAGACCTTGAAAGTCTATATGCTAATCCTTTTAAGCTTCAACATCTTGAGTACAGATCTTACTTTTCTGTCTAATGCTGCATTTAACCTATAGTAAAGAAGTAGTCATGGGTAAGTTTTGTTTATGAATCTTTGATTGTTAGCAGGTGTCTTCAAGTTTTTAGTTACATCAGAAAAATTATATGGGAGTCTTTTTGAACGAGTGATGATTCTCCAGTGTGAAGAACTATACAAGTGTGAAGGAAACAGAGATGTAGTATTGAAAGATGACTCGTAGAGCAGGTTGAAACTCAAAAAACTCAAAAGCTGAAGTAGTAACATGAAGTTGACTCTTGAACAACAAAACAATAATTCAGCTTGTGAGATAGCACTGAATACAGTCACAACACTAGAAGAGAAGACTTTAAGAATTCAGATTTCCAAAAAAAAATAGAACTTGAATAAAACAGCCAAAGTCAAATCTTAGCTAGGAAGAACTCAAAAACTGTTTGTTGTTATTGTTCTGCTTACAGCTGGTTTTGTCAGGACCAGGAGAAACAGTTTGCTGTGTGGTTATAGATAGCATGTGAAGTGGAGGAAAGAGGACAGCAAATTACTGTTAAAACTCTGTAGTATGTTCTTCTCTAATAAGAGATAAAGCTTTGAAGTAATTGATATGGCACACTAACTTTCATACTTAAATATTCTAGTCCTCTTATAATGGAAAAAAGGCCTGGAAGATATCTCCAAAGATTTTAGCAGATAATCAATGAAGTAGATAAGTATTTCACTAACATTTTGTCTTGCTTCAGAAAATTATGGTTATTGTTACTATTACTGCTGTTTTCTCATCTGCTTGCTGAGATTTGTTTGGTTGGCTTGTTGCCTAAGGTTAACAGTCTTGGTTACAAGAGCAAATACTGTGTTGTTGGCAGAATACAGAAAATTACCATTTTGTGTTTGACAATAATTTATAAAAATTCCAATATACTATCTCTTTTTGGTTGCTGAATTTTTCTCAGTTTCCTGGTTGCTCCTGGAATAGTCCTCCATAGTTCTCTTAATTCCTGTAAGATGACCAAAGAAAGCAATGCATTGAGTGAGTTTTTCTACTGGAATTTTTGCTGTTGATATGAGCTAGATCTTGAGAAAATGTCTCCAGTACAAACAAAATCGACCAGCCAGCTTCCTCTGGTGATTTGTCACTATGCTAAGGATTTGCTGGTGTCTTTTTGATATCTCTGGCTTTATCTGACAAAAAGGAAATTGTTTGTGAGCCCACTCCTGGTTTGTTTGGCTTGTTGTCTGGAGAATGATGTGGGCACACAGAACAGCTGAGAGGCACTTGGTCTTTCCTAGCCTGGATTCCAAAGGATGAGTATCAAAAGTTCATCTCAAAACCTTGCTTTTCTTTTACAGTCTCTCTTCTGTTTCACTTCAAATAAAGATTTGCTGCTCCAAAGTACAGTGCTCAATCAGTGTCTGCACTGCGGATTTGAGAGGACACCACTTTTTCTAGCAGCATATAAATCAGGTTGAACCTCTGTCTGGGTAGATACTGGTAAGTACTTTTAGGTCTTTAGTCAGGGTCAGTCCTTGGAACCTTGGAAAGATGGCTGTTTTGGCTCCTCACCTATTGAAGATGGCTGATTGGATTGTCTTGGTAGAAATAGGGAAAGTCTTGTGCTTTTAGCACTTCCCCTGATTCCCTCTAGCAGTGCTTCAGTTTTGGGAAGTGCTGGAGTGAGACATCAGAAAAACTCAAGTCACTCTAGTTCCCTGCTCAGGTCCTGATCATCTCCAAAGTGCCAGCTTTGTGCATTTAGACTCTCAGCAGGACTGAAGTTGAGCTATTTCCCCATGAGTGACTTTGCAGACATACCTTGCTAGGTAAACAACAGCCAGGTTGTTTGGTTCAGTTTCCTGCCTCAGGAGAGGCAGATTTCTGTTTCTGTCTCAGATGGGGGATGAGGAACAATAGCAATTGATGAATTCTGACTAGGAGGTGACCTATTCCTTTCACCATTTACTTTAATTTAGCTTCCTGTAGTACACTGCGATTGCTGATGGCCTGGTGGACAAGCTTTGTCTGCATTAATAAGCCATTACATTGTAAAAACTGACTTAAGTCCATTAATATTTAGTCTTCTAAATAGTCTGATAGTTGTTTTTTGTTGGTTTTAGTCACATCTTCAAATGACAGATATACACAGCATAATAATTTAAAATTGAAACTTAGCAATAATAGTTCCTTATTAAATGGCAGATGTTGGTCTTTTTAGTGTGACATTACAAATGTTAGTATAAGCACAGATGAATTGCTTTTAACAAGTCATCTAAATCACTGGAGTTTTTAAACTGGCTTTTAGTTTACCTTATTTAAAATCACATCTGATTTGAAAACAAAAATCTATTTTTAAATTCAATGTGTAAGCTTTCTGTAGTATGTGTGCTTCTTAACTACTGGTTTTAGACATCATCATTTAGAAATTTAGGTATAGTGAAAGTTTCCTATGTTGTGTAATAGTGAAAAGAATCTGAAAGATTTTTTCAAGCCTGAAGGGCCAGGAGGTTTTTGTGTGATGTGCATATTTTACCTAGTTATGATACAATAGGCTATGATTTCTTAAAATAGTAAGTCACTTCTATTTCTCACTTGGGATAAATAATTCAGTAAATTTCTGGAACGTAAAACATCTTTGAAATGGGGCGACTTGACTTTGGTTTCTTTGTAAGTCCAGTAGAGCCATGATTTAATTTCTGGTTTGCGTGTCACTTCACTTTGCTGTTAAGATCTGAATTTGGAAAAAGATTTGCAAAATAGGTATGCCAAGTAATTTAAACACTTACAGTGATTTAAATAACTTGTAAAATAAAACTTGGCACTCCCATAGATTATCTTTTTATCAGAGAGAAGTCTTTGAGAAATTAATTTAAAACTCACTTACAAGAGGTATGGGAGTTTTTCCCCTTTCATCTCAATGTAGATCATATTTTGTCCCTTCAGCTTTCTGTTCAGAATACGGGATGAAAGTCACATACTTGTGTTAAATGGTTTTCTTTATTTTCAAGGATGGTATTGGGGCATGCAAGTAGGATGCTTTTTTTATTCTGTCATCTTCTCTGCAATCTCTACTTCGTGCTCTACGTGATGTGCTGGTTGCTTAGCAATCCAGGCTACAGACTGCAGCAGGCTGTTGCAACAGTACTGGTATTTTTCTTCAGTTTTGCAACCATTTTTTCCTGCATTTTTCTTCTGCGGAGGCTGCTTTATTGTCAGTGTTCAAGCATGCATTTTGGGGAATGAGAATTAAGGTTTGAAAATTAACCACAAACTATACATGTTGATCGTTTCTTACCCTGTAATGCACCTCGAGACTACTGTTTTCTGGAAATAAATTTTTGGGTAAATAAATAATTGGGTTTGTTTCAAGGCCTCTCTGTGTTTGTAGGATATTTATGTTTTAAAGCTTAATATAAGGAAGCTACCTATAAAATCCATGTTTATTGGAGCATGTATTTGCTACATCTGGCCCGGTTCCCTTCTGCACATGGCATATATTTGATATGTCTTCCAGTGAGTGTGTACTTCTGCTTTATTCAGAAGCCTGTTGAGAGAGCAGGGTTGTCTTCCTTATTCTGCCATCTCTGAAGTGTATTGAGCTATGTTGGCAGTAAAAGTGTGGCCTCAGCTTGAGTGTGTCTGTCACTGTGTGACTCAAGCAACAATACAGGCTCCTCTGTAGTTTTATAAATTTGAGCAGATGTTCTTGAGGCTGCAGATTTTCTTCTTCCCTCAGTAATGAGAATAGTGTTTTTGGAGGGATTGTCTCCTTGCATTTCAGAGGAGCTGTAGCTGGATGCTGTTATGTGTAGTCTCTCAGTGGGAGGAAGTAAGTCTTGGTGCTTTCCTGCTGGACAGACCTAGAATCATTAAAAAAAAAAAAAAAAAGGAAAAAAATGTTTCCGAGCAGTTGGGAATCCTGAAGCAACAGAGACTTAATACTCTAATACTCTGCAGATAATGAACCAGCCTTTCTTTTTGTACACTTCAACTTTTCCAGCTTATGATTGAGGACTGCTGCTGGCATACTACACCTATTCCATTTTCCTTTGAATAAACAGAGAATTTAAGTCTTCAGAATTATCAGTATGATGTTTCATGGTAGTAGGGTATATCAAACAGGATTTAATCTTTGAGGAATTATCCCTTTGATTTCCACAGCTCATCTGAAAGTAGCAGGAGTTCTCATTTAACAGAAAATTAAATCTTCTGCCCTTAAATTTGTTACTTCTTGCAAACTCCACAAATAATCAAAACAGATGTGCAGATTTGAATATTTGTTCAAACAATTTCATGCTTTAAGAGCTGAAATAGCATTAAATAACTCACACTACTAATTTGTCCCATCGTCTAAGGAGCTTTCAGTGTTCATGTTGTAAAACATCTATCTGATTCTACAGGTTTTTTTTCTAGTGCTTGAGAGTTAGAGGCATGGCTCTTGCATTTTACAGACAAGCTATTATGTTCCTTAAATTGTGGAATGTCAGTTTTGTCAAGAACACTTTCAGGTCTCCTAGAGACTTTCTGTGGTATTGCGGGTATCTACTCACCCTGGCTAAAAAATACGCGGTACATTTAGTACTTTTTGTCAAAACTAGGAACTTTCTTGACTGCAAATACAGTGAATGTACACATCTGATCTGCAGTAAAAAGCTGTCTATTTTTAAGAATACATGGAGGCAGTAAATCCCATCTTCTAATACTAAAGTATTTGCTAGTTGAAGACAAATCTATTGCCATTATTTCAGCTGTTTCAGTTGCTTTTAGGCTATATGGGGAATGCCAATGTGTTTTAAAATGCATTTTTTAATGAGCTCTTTTTATTGTAGAGTGACTGTGAAATGCTAATGTGAAAGACAGGAAATTTTGGTAACAAAAAGCAACATTGCAAGCCCTTTATTAAAGAAAACTCCGGACTGCTGCCTTTGGTTGCTATTTCACCTCTTTTCCATCTGGAAATGGGTAGCACTTGCATAACAAAGTAATAATTTTCCTGTGTTAAGCTCTTTTGCTTTATAATAACTTGTGCTTTGATTGCATTTGATTAGGTTAAGATATATTTAGGAAGACTTGACTGCTGGGTAATGCCATCTCCATGAAAGAAACAATTTGTAAAAACCTGAGAAGTCAAGGATATTTGGAACAGCATGGAAAGATTAGGTTTTATAAAAGCACCCTTCCTGTCTCCATTCCCTATGCACTTCCAACTAGCCTTAGTTTATATCAGCTAGATGTTTGGCAATTGCATCCATCTCAATCAGAGGATGGACAAGTTTTTTAGAGTCTAGTGTAGTTTGTTGTACTTTTCTACTGTGTACTAGGCTGAGAAAGCACACCAGAGGTGTCAGAGCTGTACAGGGTTCAGAACTCCAGACACATTCCTACCCATTTCAAACCCCCATCACTGCCATTGATGGTTCAGTGTGGGATCCCTGGATCCCCTTCTGTGGGCAGCAGCAGGAGGTACTGCCTGCTCTCTTGGCTGCCTGGATTTTCTTCCCTGTAGGTAGATTTTCTTTCAAAAACAAGAAACTCCCAGAACCCTTGTTACTGGGCCAAGAATAAACCTTTCTTAAACATCCCATTAAATTCTGGTTCCCCAGAATTAAAATTTGCAGGTTGCAATTAACGTTGGGGAGTATGGAAAGGGAAAAACTAATCTAGACTTGCATTTTGAATTTTTGCCGTGGCATCTTGTAATGTAGTTTCTGATTCTTTTAGTTACTCTGTAAGACTTGGAGGTGTCAAATGGAAAAGTTTTGTTTTCCTTCCATGATAGTACCATGGATTATAAAAGCAAAACAACCCTCCTGTTGTAAAAATACTCTATATATTGCCACTGAAACATGCTTTTCTACAGATGTGTGTTTTTAAGTAAATTTCTGTTAAATTACATACAGGGTTTGTATTTGTACATTCACTTGGCCATACATAACAAGGTTTTTTAATCTCGATTATATGCTAAGAGGTCTTGGTCTATCTTAAGTTGTATAACAACGAAGTTTGAATTGCACAGATAATTTTTAGCATCTGAGTCTGGAGTTCTCAACACTTAGAATTTGCTTATGAAGTATGTATAGGTAATAATTGAACATGGACATATTCTATGTGTTTTAATAAAAAAGTGTTAGGCGTGAAACCCAGTGGGATGCGCTCTGAGGCTCACCTTGAAGTCAGTAGCCAAACTGGTGTTGATGAAAGACTATTTAATATTGTACAGAAGTATTGTTTTCTTGGTCCTGTTGAAAACATCTTCAGAAAAGTTGCTTGGATTTTTTTCTTCCTAGAAGTAACCATTTTGCTAACAATTATTAGGTGATAAAGGGGAAACTGTACTCTTTTCCCTTAGGAGAACAAACAGAACTTGGTTAACAACGTACTCAAGCAGTTTTAAGAAAAAGGATGATGCACGGACTATGCTTTTTAACATTTTAAGTCAAATGTTTTGGAAGTCAGCATTGCTTTTTTGACAGTTCTAAAGGGCTTCAGAATTTGTTTGGTCAGGTGTATTTATTTGGAGCAGAAATGACTGGAAGACTCTGGATCATGGTGCTGCATGTAGAGAATTTCACCATGATTGTTGTGTTTGGGATTTGAAATAACAATATGTTGTTGCAATTGCTTGGCTGACTCCATTGGAAATAAATTTGTTGTCTTGCTTTACTTGGAAAAACAGGCTAAAAGCTTATGCTGCTTCCTGTTGGAAAATAGCAGTGAGTTACAAAATTAGCACATTAATGCCAATTATAAATATAATATCATCCCAGTGGGAATTCCTCCTTTTTATTCAAGAGAATGCATACGTGGTGAGAAGACTTCAGCTACTCTGGGAACAGGAACATATAATATCTATTCACGAATAGCTGACAAGGCAAGGAAGCAAAATTTGGCTAAAAAAATCTCAAAATCAACATTTCTTCTTAGGGAGGCAAATGTCGTAGAGTTTCTTGCTGTATAGAGTTCTGTCAGTGGAGCAAAAAAGATTAAATATTTTTAGGCTTTGCACTCCTTAGAGGGTCTAACTTTGGCTCTGTATTTTATTTTGTTGGCGTAGATTGCTGGATTGTTTCCTTTCCTCATCTTTTTCCCTTTTTACTCCCCTTCATGAATTGTGCTGTTTGAGATAGTGCTCATCTCTGTGTGGGAGGTCAGCGTGCAGAGAAAGGGGAAGCCTCTATTCTTCAGAGGCTTTACTTTTGCCTTAGAAAAATTAATTTCCCAGCCAAGCAGAGAATGGGCAACGACTGCATTTTGTCTCTCTTGCTTCTGCTTTTCAAAACTCAACTTTCAAAAGCCAGCAGATAGTTAATAGTCCTGGCATGGAAACCTGAAAGTGGTGGAAGCTGGCAGAAGTAATTCCCAAGTATTGTGTGTGTATGGTACTAGAGGCGGAATGTGGTGCCCTGAGCAATGGCAGACTGGCTCTGCGCCACACTCCATTCCCCACTTTTCTTGGAACTGCTCCTTTGAAGAGCTAATTATATGGTGCCAGGAGACTCTGCAGATAGCTCAGCAAGAACTCCCACTGTCGCTGCACCGCATTTTGGGTTATTTGGGGTGCAAAACTTGCACACAAACACTAGATAGTATCACAGCTATCCACAAGTTTTGGCCAGTGTCCAGAAGATACAGTATGTTTTAGTGTGGCTGTTTCTAAACTGCTAACTCTGTTTCAGACTTATCTGTGTTTTTCAAAAATATTTATTCACTTGATTCCCCTTGCCTCCTATTTTTAAAAAATCTACTGCTGTCTGAGGTCTGGTGCTCAACATCTTAATCTTGCTACAGACTACCCAAGTGAAGTGTCTTTCCAGCTACTAAAACAAAATTATTTGACCAGTCTGAAATAATTGAGTGGAATTTGCAGGAGGAGAAAGTGAATTTAGAGAATGATTTTTAACTGTACTGTCACTGAAGGTTTTCTTTACAATTGATCAAATGACAAAATTTACAAATAAATGTTTGTAATATGCAAATACAACATAATGAGTGCTGCTAGAATTATTTGGGATATGATGTGCTTTTCTGCCAGTGTTTTAAAGTTCTATTCTGTTTACTGTTAATTGTTCCTGTTAACTCTTTTGATTAAGAAATGAATATTCTGCAACTTTATTACATATTTTAGAATTAGTCTCCAGAAATTAAGTTATTAAAAAGTGGGAGTTTTTTTAGTGAAAACCATTTTTGCTGCTGTTTTCTACTTGCTTTGTTAGAAGAGGCAATAGCTGTAGTAATGAACAGTGGAGGTGAGAGGATCTTCTTGATTTGATGCTTTAAAGAGGGAAGGGGAAAGGAAAGTGTGTGGGAATGGGAATAATATGGGTTAAAAGTATCTATGGGGGAAACTGGGATGATGAACTTGGGTACAGGAGTGAGAAGTGGCTTGGTGGAAATTTAAGTTGTGTTCTCAGAAGGGAGAAGGACAAGATGAGAAGGAGCACAGTGTAGTACATGTTTGTAAGTGTGAGACAGAAAGTCTAGACGAGAAAGTATGTTGTAGGCCTAAAATTAACCAGAGTTAAAAGAGAAGAATATTTCTGTGACAGTGATTTTAAGTTCTCAGAAGCAGATAGAGGAAGAAACTCCAGTTTTGGAAACTGCCTTGGGTGTGGCTGAGGGCTGAAGTTCAGAAGGGTAGGAAAGCATCTTCCCTCCTTCTCCACTCAGTGTAACAAGCAGTGACTTTTTTTGTATTTTGCCAGCTGATTTTTCTTATGAAATTTCTCATAATTGGGAAAAGAGAACAACCTTGATTTTTTTTTTTAAATTTAAAATAAATTCTGTAATTTTGAAATGTAATGGGTTGAGCAGAGCTGTGTATGGTTATGCAGATAGCTTTGAGATCCTTCTGCCCTGCACAAGAGGAGACAAAAGTTTGGTATAATTAACTTAGTAGTTTAGTGAATGCAGCTGAGGGGAGAAGGTACAGCTGTTCTGTGTTGGGGAGGGACAGGGATAGCACAAGATCAGATAATTACAAACTGGCTCCACATTAATCTAGCTGGAAACAAAATGTGGTGGTATTGTTTTGTTTGGTTTGTTTTTTTGAGCTGGATTGCAGGAGGACAGAAAAGGCAAGAAACTGAGCTGCTTCTGTGAGCTGCTGTGTGCTGGACTTGCTTGTAGTAGCAAGGGCTGCAGGCCCAGGATGTCCTTTCTGGTGCTGTTCCAACTGACTTCTTCTTTTTCCCTTAAAATCATTATGTTGGTTGGTTTGTATGACATGACATGTATTTGAACTGAAAATGAGAAGTATTCTTAAAACTTCTGTAGATAGTATGTATTACTTGAATGCTACTGTTAAATACTTAGCGTAATGCTTTTTGTTCATGAGATAAGACACCCAATATTAGTGGTAATGTTTTAGTAAATGTAACTCTCCTCTCTTCAGCACAACCAAGAAAACTGTCTTCTGTGGTGCAGGAACTGATTATATCATTTCAAAACTATAGCATTAAAATGGGTGATGAAAAAAATCTTGTATTAAATTTTTTAATGTATGCATTGAAAAGTGCATGTAGGTGAACATGCTGTGTATATGCAATAATGTATGTCCGTTCCTTTCTTAAATTTCTCCAGGTATATGTGGAATTTGATGACCTTGAATGGGAAAAGCGAGAATGGGTTAAAGTTTATGAAGACTTTGCAACCTTCTTGGTGGAGTACCAGCTGGTCTGGGTGAAAAGAAAGGACCCAAGCCAGACTCAGGGATCAAAGATCAAACAAATTCAATGGCCGGCATTGGTAAGATACTTTCACAATTGCATTTACTAAAGCATTTAAGTCTCTTTCATTCTGTCCTTAAGAAACTGTCTATGTTACTCCAGTGGGAAGTGGTGAGCATGGAGGGGGAGAAGGGTAAGAAAAGGATAAGAAAAAAACTAGTAAAGTATGTTTGTGTTGGAGGGGCGGAGTGCTGTGATAATAGTCATTCATCTTCCTTTTTGAATCAACCTAATGCACTGCAAAAGTGGTCTCTCAGCGACATAATAGGATTAATGTCACTTTACTTAGTCAAAGCATCTTACAAATATAAACTTACCAGTAACACATCTTACTGCTCTGGGGAGGATTGAAATTAAGGTGAAAAATAAACCCTTAAGCTTGTGATACCCTCAGCTTCCACAAAGAAGGTATCTGAAATTCAGGTCAGAGTTCAGAAAGATGAGAAAAGATTAATCAAGTAAGTGGTAATTGTTTGCTTGGTTTATGAGGTGATACTTGTGACTCTGTTCTTCCTGGGTTGGTGCCCAAGCATTTAAAGCTGTTGAGATAACTGCTAGGAGGCTGTGTGCATTTATGACATGCCTTTAGATATATCTGATGAGATAATCTAAAAAGCATTAAACATGGATGCCTTTTTTCTCCAAAGAAACTAGTAGTGCTATCAAAGTCTTCAGAAAAGCCAAATAGGAGTGAGATTTTGGGAACTTGCTATATTGGATGGTTTTGCTTTGTATGCAGTTGGGGAAGATTCCTCACAGACTGGTGGGTGAAAGGGGGCTCCAACAAATTTGTGAAAATGGTGAGGTCTTAGATATATTTGATAATAAGTTTAATATCTGTAACTTTACTCTTGTTTTTTTTAGCTATTTACAGTCATAATGAATTTAGAAGATGATATTTTTTCCTCTGGCCTTGGCTGTATCTGTTTCCTTTCAATATACTCTTCATATTCTTGTCTCTGAGCACCTGACAAATTTCTTGGAATGCTGTTGCAGAATGATATTTTTGAAGCTGGGGTGGGAGCAGTCATGTTGAAGGTCATGAAGTATTCTGGTCAAAAAAGCCATAGATGGTTTGGGATTAACTTACTCCTCTTCAGTTAATATTTCTGCTTGACTCAGTTTGTATGTTTGTGCTAATGTACTTGAGTGAAGTACAAAAATTACATTTCTGGATGTACAGGCTGAGTCATATATTTGCTTGTACAGGCAAGTTAGTATATCCTTCAGCAAGAATTTTTAGTTTTAGGGAGCCATGTCATTTGCTCTTTGAAACCACCCATCTCTCCTTGATTGAGATGGGTATTTTAAAATCTGTTAAAAACTTAGCTTTGTATCTAAGTACTCTGCTATTTTATATGCTTTTAATCTCACCCTCTAGGACAGAGATCCTTCTTGGGTTTAGAAGGGGTATATTTCTACCAAGTATTCTAGTCTGGCTGCTGATCCTGTCCACAAGTTGAAAGTATGTATTTGCTAATGTGTGAAAGTGTTTAGGTTGAACCCTTCTCCTAGCAGACACTTGTATCAAACTTGTGCTGATCCAACAAAAGGCAAAATTTTTTTTCTTCCATCTTATCAATTCCTCTTTTTTTTTAATGTTTACATTCTTGGGGCAGCTGATAGGCATGAGAAGGAAGGTTGTAAAAAGATCTGCCTCCCGCTTTTACAGTTAAGAAGTTGAAATCGTACAGTCTGAAGTGAGGCTCAAATTAGCTTGTCAGGTCACAGTTTTCAGATATTAAGGATGACAAGTTCTCAGCATTTGTACTTGGCCTGCCTACAGATGATCTGGCTATTGTTTCCTGAGTCAAACCTTCTAGTCACCCATTCCAGAAAAACCGTATTTGAGGGAAAGTGCAGATACAGGATATTAGCTGTAGTTAGAACAGATTCCTTCCACAGAGACCTCCCAAGGTTTTGCTCTGTATCAACAACAACTCTGAGCACACCATGGCGTGGGGAACAGTGAGAATGCTCAAACTGGCATGGAACTTTTGGGTTTTGTCAACAGACTGTCAAAACACTGTGGTGGATTAGAGTGGATGAACTCTGTGAAGGTTTGTGTGGTGTGTTTTGTTTTTTTGTTTGTTTATTTTCCAAAACAAGACTTAGTAAAAATAAGGAAACATGAAAAAGGTGGTAAAAAAAATTGATTTGCCAAACAGCAGTAGGAATATTTGCACTTTTATGTGAAATCTGAAGTGTGGACATGTTAATATGTACATTTTGAAAAAGCTGAGTCTTGATGTAGCCTTTAAAGGTAAAGTCTCAAACATGCCCATGCATGTGAATTATATTGAAAAAAAATGATAACAAAATAAAAGTTTTTTGTACAGCTTTATTTTGGATGCTAACATAAATGCAGCAAAGCAATATTTTCTAAAATTTTATGTAGTATTTCTCTAGGATCTTTGCCTTCAGTGGAGTGAATGAAAACTGCTTGTTTATTTAGGTGGTTCTTATCACCTTCTTCTCTTCTTTGATTAATATACCATGTGTTTACTGTATGGTATTCAAGCCTGATCAGAAGAAAAGGTCTGCAATTGCTGTGGGGCTTTCTGTGGGTAGTTCTCAGTCTGGTGTCTGAGTACTTCACAATTACTGATTGCTTTCATCAGTCAGTTGTGTGATACGATGTAATCTCCACTTTATAGATGAAATTTCTAGAATGCAAGTTGTTCACAAATGTTGCTATTTTATAATGAAGTGCCTGAGGTGCAGCTATTCCTGAAAGCACAACATCTATTGACCTTGTGTAACTGTGCTTTAAGATTTTAGCCTCTATAGTCAGGCTGAGAAAGGGACAAGATGGGAAGTACTCTTTCTCCTTGTTTAGAAACTCAGTAACAGGAGAGGGGTAGACTATCACCTGAATTCTGTTTCTCTCATGCTGAGATTAAATTTTTTTAAGTGAAGTTCCTGCCTCAGGTGAAAACTTGGCTGTAAATGAACCTGGAGCCCTTTAACAAGCTTCATTGTGATGACTTCATGTGACTGGATACCTCTGCCACTGTGCAGGGCTGACAAGGAGGGAGGAACTGTAGTGCCTCAGGCTGTTCACTCTGTAATCAAATGCTTTTTTCTCTTGTGAGATGATTTCCAGGGAGCACTGGAGGACTTGGCTGCCTGGCTGGTATAATTGGAAACCACCCTGCATGTGAGGTGTTTGCAATCATAGAAGAAAAGACTGTCAAGAAGCCTAAAGAAATGGCAATAGTGATAAGCAATGTCAGTGTATGTGTAGCCTGGATATTGGGGAAGACAATGTTTGGTAAACAGTGCTTGTTGTTTACCTTAGAGTAATAGAGATGCTTTACAGATGTCGGTGCAGGAGAAAACTTCTTGGCCAAAGTGTTAGCATAGGAAAAAAAAAAGTATGGATTTTGAAATAAAGTGTAGGTAAATGGAAGCGAGTGGTGTGCCTTCCCACATTTAGGGATTTAAAAAAGTAGCCAAGATAAGGTGTTGAAGTTGAAGGCATCAGTTTGGCTTGGTAAATAAAAGGAGGTGCATGTCACAAAGATACAAAAAGAAGGGAGTGATAGGCTCAAAGTGATGGGTTAGGGGAATCACCAGTACTTCAAAAATGAGGCAGAATTGGGTTTTGAGTTTCTCAGAAATAACTTTGACATGATGAATAAAATTTTTTGACCTGCATGTAGATAAAGAATAGTTGTATTTTAGGGAGAGTAAATTAATTTATCTATATAGAAATAGTTTGGGTACTATGATGTTAGAGATCAGTGATGAAATCATATGTATGATATAATTCAGTCTGAAGTGTTAGAAATATAGTGGTATCCCCTCAGCAGCCAAGAGGGGAGTTGGAAGTACGTGTGTGGGCAGGGTGACAAATTGGAGCCAAGGTTTTAATGTGGACTGAACAGAATGCTTCTGTGAGCTGTCAGTTTGAATTTAATTACTGCCTTTCTAATTGCACATTAAAATATCTAGAAATAAAGCGTAGAGGGAGAAAAAGAGATGACAAAGGATAGAAGCAGCTAGAGACATTTTAGAGAATAATAGAATAATGTGCAGGAAAAGTTTTAAGGTAATAGACTTACTAGCAGAGGGCACTGTGGTAGAAACATAGATAGCAGTTCACTTTTTTCACAGCATCAACTGTACATGTTTTAGGCATAAGAAGGTGTGGGCTGAGTGTATTTTTCTTAATAATTTTGTTTGGGAAGAGGGTTTTGGAAACCTGAATGATATGTTAAAATGAAAAATTATTATTGAAGGTCTACGGATAGAAATGAAAGACAGACATTTCAGATAGGCATTTTAAGAAGCAAGTTCCATCATCTTGGAAAGAAAATAAGGAAAGAAGAATGGAAAATGCAGTTATGATTAAATGAGTTTAAGGTTGATAGGTTATGGCAAGTTTGTACTTTGAAGTAAAGGATCTAGCAGAACACAAGAGGTTGGAAAGAAAAGGATTGGAATTGGATATAGAGAAAAGTGAATGCATTGAATGAGGGCACATATAAGAAACTTCTGCAACAAAACAAGAAGAGGCTGTTGTAGAAGAGAAAAGTATTATCTTATTTTGGCCTTTTCCTTTTGGAAGAAGCTGGTGGTCTTGTGCAGCGTAGATATCAAAGGAGTAAATAGTTTGACTCAGTATGCTGTGATGAAAAACAGGACTGGGGAATGATACATTTAGCTGGCAGGGCAGAGCTGGGTGCCTGGGATGATAATGAGTCAGGGTGTTTTCATGTGTTCTACTGGGTATGCCTTGTTTTGTGAAGTCTGTGTTGCCTTTTTTTATATCTTTAAACCAACCAGTGCTGCTTGTGAATTCAGTATGAATCTGTATATAATAAACCAGAAGAAACCATAGTTTGTTGCTCTGAGTATGAAGACAATGCTTCATTAGCTTTACAGTGCTCACCTTGTCAAAGCAACAGATTTGCTCTTTGGTTTCAACTAATACAAAGGCCTGCAGTAACTATCACTTCCAGTTTCGGGGTTCGTATACAGCAAGAACTGGTTCTCCTGCAATTCTGTGTTTCTGAGGAATATATAGATAAAAGCTAAAATACATTTTCATGAGGAGATTATGAATATGCATATCTCCTAAGGTAGGGAGGCTGGAAGAACAACTCAACCTCCCCCCTGCCCCAGTAAAAAAAGGAACACATCTGTTTGCCTGTCTCTCTTTCTTGGAACAAGTGAAATCATTGCTAAACTGGTGGCTTGAGAACAGTCTTTCCTGGGACTCGTGCAGGGCTCTACAAGAATATAGAGCTTTAGCCAGACTTACAGTAAAAACAGGGACAAAAAGTGAATCTTCACTGGCAATGAGGAACCCTTTTCCATTGTGAGAATCTGGAGCTGATTTACAATGGCCAGTGCCAGTGACACATGTGGGACTGTGGGCCTTCAGTCTGACTGTCATGCTAATGAGGAAGTCTTGCAGAAGGAGATGAGGTTTGTTTTGGGTGGCAGTGGACGTGTTTGTTCCGGTTAGATGTGAATGAGCCCAGTATGTTCATGTGCTGACTGCATGTCAGGGCACTTGGTGGTAAAGTAGATGAGGAGTGGCATTCCTGGACACATGGAACAGAAGGCTCGTCCTCTGACCTTCTGTAGCCTTTTCCCTCCTCCCTCTCTGCCCCAGCTGTCAATTGCAGAATCCTTTGGCTTGACCGCATTCTGCTTCAGCTGGCTTGATTGTGTTGGATTTTGAAGCAAATACTTTTTAAAGTGCCAGTTTATTAGCATTTGTGTCATGATTAAAGTTTCTACAACAAGCTTCTACAGGGTTTCCAGAGGTTCCTGAGACAAATCAAATTCTTTATTTTTGGCACAATAATGGAAAGTAGAACAGGTTCCTTGTTCATTTCTGTTTATACTTTGACACACTATCACTTTTTCACTCTCCCAAGGATTTGTTTTCTTTGTCTTGATGATCTAATTTTAGCATTTCTGAGTAAGTTTCTCTTTTATACGTTGATCCCATGGCTCAGATTGATCCCTGTCAAAATAAGTTTCTAGAGATATTGCTGATGTTTCCCTTGCATATTCAGTTACTTTATTGCAGCCTGTTCTCTCTCTGCACAATGAAAAATAGAGGTATACACTGCCAGATACTATGATTAAATCCTCAGCGGACACTCAAAATACTCCAGCAGTAAAAAGAAATTAATTCATAAAGGATTACTGTGTATATGGAAAGTAAGGCAGAGAGAAGACTTGGTCTTCTGAGTCCTAAAAATAAGTAAAAACTTTGAGGATATTTCAAAATTTGAGGGGAGGAAGTGCTGTAGCTTCCAGGGAAAACAATCCAAAACTAATAGTGTTTTTTTCAGGTACTCCATTCTCTGCATCAAAATTCTAGTGCTTGTATCCCATGGTAATATGGGGTAAAGATAAGATATATGCAATAGAGGAGAAAATGCTTGGAAGCTGTCAGCTTCTTGGAAAACTTTAGAGCTCGGGGAAGAGAAAATTTAAGTAACTGACTCAGCAGAGCATAAATGACCTGATTTTTGCTGCATTGTGAAAGACAGTAACATGCAGAAACAGCACTTGGAGATGGTTCAAAGATTACTTTGTTGGAGAGTACATTACTGTAATATTCCCACAGAACATAAACGTCTCAAGCAGTACCACATCCCGCCTGTGTACTTTGGCACTTGCTTCTTTTAAACTACTGCTTACTGGGAGTCCCTGCTCTCCATGCAACCTTCTAGGGAGAGGCCATTACCTTCCCAGGACATGTCCCAAATGAAGAGCAATAAACTGGAATCTACCTCCCCAGATGCTTTGTTATGAAATATGGGTGTTGCCCTGTGGCTTCCCACTCTGGAAGTGAGTGATGGTGTGGAAAGCCTCACTGCAGTGCTGTTTTCTATGTGGCCCTGGTGCTTTCTGTGCACTTTAAACTACTGCACTGGTGGTTTCAAAGTTTTTTCTCTTGAGATGTTGGCTAATGGCAGGCTTCCTTTTTACTTTCTTGTTAGACTTGCACTTGTAAGCAATTGGGATGCTTTTTTTGTGTAAAAGCATGCTTACTTATATAAAATAAAGGAAATATTTTTTTGTATTAAGTGCTGTTCTAAAAATAGTTCTTAATGTTAGTTTCATTTATAGAATTTACAGAATTCCAAGAAAAATGGAGTATTTTCTAGACTTCAACAGTAACCACAACTCATGTTGATCATACTGGTCTGAGAGTTGCCATTTTGGCAGCTCATCTAGAGAAATCTGCTTTAGTATGTCACAGCATCCTGGATGCACCTCAGCGTTGGAACCCTGGAGGCTGAGAATTTCAGGCTTTCTGTTCCAAAAAACACTGACCCTCAAGCAAGTACCACATTTGACTTGAGGCCATGGAACAGGCTTCCAAAATTGAGTGATAGCACCGGGGTTGTGGGTGTGTAGTTTGAATAGTATTGTGTGATCTCACAGGGTGAAAAACTTAGACTTAAAGTTTTAGTGTACAGTAATATATGGGGCAAGAGGGAGGATTTTGGGTGTTGTCTAAGTCCTTCTTTTTCATCTTCTTCTTCTTCTTGGTTTTGGGTGGTTTTTTTCTAATTGGGTCATAAAGGTCCACATTGCGGGCCTTGGGTGGTCATTATTGGGTCAAAAGTATAAATAATATTGGTGTCATCTTGTTGATGGGTAATTAGTGCTTAAATAACCTTGGAAAGAGTTAGAAGTACTCCATTTTACCTCCATTCTCTAACTTGTTAGTTAGAGCTCACGACTTGTGAGATTGTAATACAGATAAGAATTAAAAAACACCAAGTCTGAACATGAAACTGTGACTCCCATGTATTAATCCCAGCTCTAACACAAAGAAAAGAAGATATGAAATCAACACCTCAGGTTCTTTCCTGCAAGTAAAGCACTTCCTGTTCTCCAAGGGTTGTGCCAGTTAAAAAACCTTAGATACAGTTCAGCATCCTCTGTCCTCACCTGTAACTGAGCGATGCTCCCAGTCGAGTGTGCTTCTGCCTCTTGCACCTGTTCCAAAGTCAGATAGCAGTGAGATGCTGGTGATGATTTACATGTCTTTCTGTAAAGCATCTTGAGGTTCCATATTCAAGCTTGGCACTTGAAGCAGAGCAGTTAAAGCCACAGCTGCAGGGAGCTCAGTGCAGGGTGACTGCTTCCATATTGATATTTATAAGTGTTGCTGAAACCTAGACTGGTTTGGGATATGGTTATACTCCTGTCAATAGCCCAGCCAGACTGGAGTTAGTGTCAGTGTATCTGAACTGTGTTCACACTTCGGCTTCAGTGTTGACTTGCTGCACAGCTTCTTTGTGTAGAGGAGCCACGAGGTATACTGGATTCTCTGGAATTCACTGGAAAGTCTTAAGTATTTGATTTCTTTTTTTAACAGCATTTATGAGAAGAAAATTTTCACTTGTGCTGAAGAAAACAAATTGCTTTGTAGCTGTCTAGCTCATCTGCCCTTTTTCAGTGAATTAGAAAGATCAGCTCTACTTTGGAGATACCACAGTGTGCAGGATACAGGCTGGTGGATGCAGGTGGTTATTTCAGCACAGTATTGTGGAAATTCAGCTTCCATAGCTTGAATTGAATTTGGAAAATGGCTGTGTATCTCCATCAGACTCATCACTCTCAGTCTTATTTGTTGCTGTTTATATAAATTATGACTTATATTATAAATCTCTACATTATACATATGTGTGTGTGAGTATTTATAGATCCTGTGTTTAGAGATATACACACAAACAGAATATTTTTCTCTATATGTTAAAAAAATTTTTAAAAGCCTTTCTTTTGAGCTATACCTGTTCAGAGTCTGCACAGTGAGGAAGAGATGTCAGCATGGTACTTGTCCTCCATCCCAGCAGTGGCTGTCCAGATTAAGGAAAGTTGTGCCAGAAGACCTCCATCCCCAGATACTGCTCAGTATCTCTTGTGATGGCAGGAGGAGCAGCTGGGCTTTACACCTGTCAAATCCACTTAGCAGCTAATTTCGAAAGCCACCCACTCTTCAAATCTCCACTGCTGTTTCTGTGCATTAATAACTTGTCAGCTGTGCAGTACTGAAGCACTGCTCTCATCATGCTTACTTGAGTAAGATAAGTTATGGAAAGCATAATTAGAATTTTATGAGTTTTGTGTTCTTCTTTCCCAGAATTCCAGCAGCTGCTTCTGTGCTTAACAGTGAATACCATGATGTGTTGTATAAAGTCTCAATATCCAATTTACATATATAGCAGTGTGGAAAACCCACCCAAAATGTGAAGGACTTTTACAGAAAAAGGTACTTCAGTAGGTTCCATGACTGTGGATACACAGGGCCTGGTGCATTCCTGTTCTTCCCATTCTCATAGAGCTGAGACATTGGAGCTTCAGGTGAAATTCATGTCTCAATAAAGTAAAAATGTTGCAGTCAGGACCAGACACTGTGTTTTCCTAGTTTAGGTAAAAAAAGTATTTTTTCTGTATTTTTCAAATGAAGGAGGCTTTTTTGATATGCCTAAGAAAGTGGATCCTTCAGCTTCCCCTCAATTTGGGTTATTGACATACAAACAAGGCAACTGTTCCTGCTTAGCTCTCTCACTGATGCTGAAAGGGCCATGCTGCTACCTCCCCTTTTTGGCACTGCAGCTTAAACCTACCTCAGTCTCAGATCCAGAATCTCTGTCCCCTCCATTACACAAATTATTCTTTTAGTTTACGCTAAGCCCTTGTGAACTGAGCTGACATATATGTGAGAATGAAGCGCTATTGTTTATTTCTATTATGCATTGTCTGTACTTGAATTGTATTGATCACTTCTCATTTATTATATTTTTTGTTTCATTTTGCCATTCTCAGGGCTCTGCATTTGAAAAAGATTTTGAAATGAGATATTGGTAGTTATCTGCCATTAACAGGAATTTCTTCTGCTGGCAGATATTGCAGGCCTTCAGTTACACTAAAACAGGCTAAATCAAATACTTGGAGAAAAAAGTCATAGGTGCTAAAGCATTATAAATGGGCTGTCCGTAATACATTTATCATGAGCAATCTTTTTAATACGTGGCAGTTTCTTAAGGACAGGAAAAGTCAAATTTCCCCAGCAACCTCATACACTGCTGAAGTTGTTCTAGCAACAGTTGGATGTTTTACATCTTGTATGTTTGCTTTTTAAATTTATCTTAATTGCTAAGAGAAAACTGAATATAGGAAAGTTCAGGAACAGACTGTCAGCTTGAGGTATTTAACTTGCACAAGGAGAATAGCTGATTGGAATCTGTATTTTGTATTTTTAGCATCCTAAACTCTCTGCTAACTTCATTTTGTAGTAAAGTGACTATCATGTACATTTTTTTGAAAAACAAGCCCTGAAGTAGTAAACCCCCTATTGTCCTCTATTCCTGACTTCACTGTCACAAGAGCAGTCTCCTGACGTACTTGCCAGTTCTTTCCAGGTACATTTTTGTATTGGAACACGTTACTTTCTGAACTTCGTGTTGCACCATTTATGTTGGCATGGATATGATCAGTGTTCCTGAAGCCCTTCTTGGATTTGGTGGCTCTGCATTTGCCCCAGCTGGGCAGGAGGAATGGAAATGCTAGTTGGCTGCAGGTCTTACCACTCATGATGATGACTAAGATGCAGTTACTGCTTAATCACAGATTACCTGGAATTCTGAGGGAGTATTGATGGGGAGAGAAGGATAGAGGAGAAGGCTGCTGAAGACACAGGTTGGTTTCTTCTGCTGGGCAATTTTCATATCCTCACTTAATACAGGTTTTACTTTTATTCTGTGGGTTCAAAATCCATTTGCTGTGCATGTGCAGAGCCCAGGGCTGAGCCCATGTTTTACCACTTCCTTTCTCATACCCTTGGATTAACATCCTTCCAGCTGCTGGCCATCGGGAAGTGAGTCAAGGGCTAGAAATGGCAAAGACATGTCCAATGACTTCTTGAAAGAAAAAGCAAAATCTTAAAAGGAAGACACTTGTCTCTCTCTTTGCCAAGTCTGTCCTGTTAAGATGATGTCAATCCTAAACAAATGATGAAACAACACTGAAACCGTTTAATTTTTTGAAATTCATCAGATATCACTTTATGTTCTCTGTGGGTTTAGAACACTTCTGGTTTTCTGGCATCTGCTGTGTGATATATTCACGTAAATGGGGGAAGGACATACAGTGAAACTTTGGTTTGGGATTAGTCTTTTCCTCCCTAACTTATTTGCACTTCCTTGCAGTAAAGCCTGAGGTTACTTCAGGGATAGTTATTGTTGAGTCCTTGAGGTATTGTATCTTATTTAACATGCATTGCATGTTTAAAGCATTGCTCCATACAGTACCTTAATACCAGAAGGTGAATCAATGTTAAGAACTCTACATTTAGGGCTATATAAAGTCTTGGGGAACCAAAACAATTTCAGAGAAGTATTCATTGGGCTGATTTTGTTAGCCATCAAAATAGAGCCCTATTGATTAGGGAATTGATCTTTGTTGGAAAGTAATATCCTTTTGCAGTAATTAATACTTTACTAGAGAAATATAGCAGACCTCATCTAACCTTGAGTAAGTCTGACTTCTTATTTACAGATAAGTGAATTATTAACACAATTAATGATACAGTGTTTATTTTTTGTCTACCAACTCTCAGAGGGTCCACCAGTCATGGGTAAAACAAAGTATTGTATTCAGGCTTTTTGTCTTTTATTAGCTGCTATGGAAAAGTCTTGGTCTATTAGTTAGCTAATTTTTGAATAGATCTGTATAAGAAAAAATTAATTATTCTTACATATAATGCATCATTCGGAAAAAAATCCTGACAGAGTATTTTAATTTGAAATTTCTCATCAATTTCGAGTCTAGGACATTGGGTAAGTACCTCATTTCTTTTAATAAATGATGCAAAATTATATTTCTGTTCTTGGCTCTAGTTTCAGATGGTTTCGAAAAATTCTTACAAACTTAATTTGAAGGGCTTTACTGAGATTTTAAATGCTTATACTGAATTGCTGTAAACTGTATTAGTACCATCACAATAGGAATAAACTACTGATTAGTAGGGCTGATGTGAGTGGATAGATGTTGTTGGAATCACTGAAACATTTAGCTGCATCCTGAAATGAGCTGAATAATACTTCTTACTATTGGCTGATCTATTTAGTTATTTTGAAAGTTTTTATATTAATTTAAATACAGCCATAATTTCTTTATGTGTTCTACATAATTTTTTGCATTTGAGTGTAACCAGCTTTTTAGGGAACTATGCTCCTGTGTGTTTTGGTGTATTTGCTGGAATAGGATGGTCTTTATAGGTCTCTTCCAACTCAGCATATTCTGTGATCCTATGATTCAGTGTTCTGTAAAGCTGTTACCAGGCTAAAGCCTGTTGGTTTGGGTTCCAGAATTTCTATTTGTCCACATATGCTCTTGCTTCTATTAGTACTTTTACTATTCTAAATTACACTACTTTTATTATCTGTGGTACTTAAGTCCAAATTATTCATTAAACTTTTTTATTGCTTCCAGATTTAAAATCAAATCTTTTTTCACATCATGATTACATAAAGTGCTACGAAATGACAGGGTAGATCTTCATAGCTTACAGAAAGGAGACTTTGAAATAAGACATTTCCTTTCAGGAATCTTGTTAGTAGTGAATTGTACATGATTGCAGAGTACATGAAAAAGCATCAACACCTCTGTAAAGTGCTTGTATGATGTTGCTGGGATCAGATGCTTTTACTGAAGTTTGAGGCAAGATGCTAATCCTTTTAATCCTGAAGAATGGGCATTCCCATTCTTCAAAACCACCCCCTAACCCCCATTTTTGAACTATCTCCTTCTGTTAGATTACTTAGGACATACCTAATCGATTCTGTTTTACTTCCTGGGTAAGATACATTTACAGGGTAGTTTGAGAGGTAGTAATTAATTGATTGTTTATTGGCAAGTAGAGTAGGCATTTGTGTGCAGTCATCTTCTAAGATTCCTGGTCCAGTTTATTCTGGAGCAGTACTTGGGGCAGTTATGGACAATTGTGTAGGAATTACATTAAGTCAGAGATGTCTTTTAGAACTCTGTCATCTTGAAAATAGCATAAAACAAAAATAGAATAACTGTGTGCATTTGTTTATTTATTGATGTTTTTCTACTGTCTAGTAAGATGCTGTCCTGTGGAAAAAAGCAGTTATGGGTTTGAAATTACACCAGAACTTCCACTGAACTTCTTGTCAAACTGATGTCAGGCTGTCACCTAGACAGGCAGAGTTGTGTGAACCTCCACCAAACACCATCAGCTTTGCTGGTGAAGGCAGCTGCAGGCAGCAGCAGTATCTGGTCAGTCAGGACTCTGGTGCACTTGCTGCAGAGAAATGTGTATGGCTGTTGCAGGTGGAGGGATCATGGATGGTTTTTATAAGCCTGACTAATATGTGCAATACACAGAGAACTTGCTGTGACTCTGCTATTTTTCCTCCACCCCCAAAATGCAGTGAGGCAGAAATGCAGCTCTGATGGATGTCTGAATACACAGCAATTTGTGTTTCCTTTAAACTTGGATAATCTCAGGTGAGCTTTGGTTAGGGAAGAATTTATACAGTTTTCATACCGTCTCTTATTAGTAGTTTTGATTTTTCTGTCCTTCATATATATGAAATCTATATCTTGGAAATTAATCAACCTATGTAAGTGCTGTGTATACATACTACTAAAAGGTTATGCTTCAAGGGGGCTCGATGGCATTCTGAATTGATCCTATGGTTTTTCTATGCCAAGCTATTTTCCCGTGTTACTATAAAAATACCCAGTGAATTGTAATTAATCACATTTTTGCACACTGCTCTGAAATTACTGCCACTGCTTTAGATAAAACGCAGTTTTCAACATCTTTGGCTGCTGCAATTGCACAGTCTTTTAATGACAGATGTACTTGGAGTTCCTTCAATACAAATGACATTATTGGCACACTTACTTTGTATGCTAGATTATTTATTAGAATAACCAGTGCACTTTTTATTGTGCCTTTTAAACCCTCCTCTGAATATCTAACCTAAGCTTCCTCTCAGAGTGACAAACTGACCAGTGTCCTACCCTTAGATGCTACAAATGCACATACAATGTACAGGTGAAAGCAGGAAGGGCAATTATTCCACACCTCCTGGCAGGGAAAGTTGGTGCTATTTGGTGGAATTTGACTGCTCCTGTATTTGCCTGCTTTTTGGGACAGTGTGTATGACATCTCACCTGCCCAGAACACTGGGAAGCTGTAAGCCATTTTCTGTCCATGCCACAACTTTCTGTTAGTGTTATTTTAATCAAATTTGGATAGTAGGGAAGACAGACTGGCTTTTTCCCATTTTAAAGGATTCTAACCAATCCCTTTTATATGTTAATGGTATTGTAGCATATGTTTTAGTGTATGTGTTTACAGTGAGACACAGACAGGTTTGGTTTTTTAATCTATGTAATTTAACTGTGTAAAGAAAGTACAGGTCTGTTACTTGGCCATAGATATTTCTGGCACAGTAACACTATAGAAGGTAGTTATTTTCTATCAGGGAGCTGGTTCTCTTTAACATATATTTACCTTTTGCACTGGTGTTAACCAGGGTTTTAGCATCTCTATTGTGAGTTTAAAACTCTAGCTGCAGTTTGCTTTCTTGGTACAGTTTCAGTATAGATTTTTCAACTCATGTCGTCCAGATTTTTGTTGGTTGCCTTTAGAGTTTGTCTTTGAAATGAACTGAAAGATCTGTTTATCTTCATAAATGAGAGATGAAGATGGGAGATAATAGGAAAGTCATTGCAAGATTCATAAAACACAATAAATCATGAATACTGTTGTTATGTTGGCCAGCAATAACATTTTGACTATAAAAAGTAAATGGAGAAAACCCAGTAATTGTTTATATCAAATTTCTTATGGAAAAGAAATCATTAGGCCAAAGCAGATACTTGCTTCTCCCTTGAAATTCTATTTTCAACTGTGATCCAAAATTGTGAGAAGCCAAAGAATATTAGTAACCACGTATGCATGTAATTTTTATCAGAAATTGAGCCTTCTTTTCCATTTCTAGGGCAGGCATGAGAAGGTGGGTCTGAATTACCCACAAATTAACTATAATAAGTAAGGCTAGTAAGATTGGAGTCGCTTTTTAAAGCAGTGTTGTGTTCAAACAGTCTTCTGATTAGAGTAGTGAAAATAAGAAGTTAAAAGAATCCTTATGTAAAATGATATTCAATCCTGTATGTTTTCAACTGTTAAAATTCTTGGCTCTTCAAGTCATTTGTTGTGCACAGAGTTGTTTGGGTTTTCTTCATGCAAGGTTTCGGGTGTCCCATGTCAGAGACTGTAGGTTGGATCCACCTTTGCTGAATCTCCCCACGCCTTCCCCCATCCTCGTTGACTTTGATGAGTTCACCAGACCATATTTCTGTCTCTTCTGCCTTGCAGACAAAGCCTGTGCGCTCTTTGTTCTTTACATTTTACTGCTCATTGAACTGTCCTGCACATTAGTCACCCTCTGAGGGAATGAGTTTGCAAGTAGGAGCAGTTGTGGAGCGGAGGAAAGAATGTAGTTCCTGTCTGAGACCAAGTGATGAAATTCATTAGCCAAAATTTCTTTTTCATACTGTATGTCGAGAAGGGCCAGAGTTCTACCTCATGAACATTGACTCTGTAATGCTTGGCTTTGAGATTAACAAGGCAGTTTACAGATCTGATTCATTTTTCCAGATTCATGAAGCAATGATTTGCAGCCTGTTCATAGTTCTAGGCTTAGCTTTCAACCATGAAGTCTGGAATTATAATTTTATTATAATAAAGTCATTCTCTTGAGTAGTTTTGTGACGAGAGATTAATTCAGTTGTGATTTCTTATGATTCAGAGGCACAGAAATAGTAAAGAAGACTTATTTTCCCCACAATTTGTCTGATTTCCAATTTAGGTAAGATTTTAGCAGTCATGAAAAAAATTTGGCTATATGTTCTATAATTCCTTCATTTGTCTGCTGGGATTGCTGCTCAGCTGCGAAAGGATTCACTACTTCCTTTGCCTCTAAGATGTGCTGCATGTTTTGAGATAGGAGGTTGTATCTCACTGTTTGAAAGGAGATACCACCAGTAACAGGATAGGTGTGAAAGCAATGGAGTTGTCTACTTAAACTGCTCGTCTTTGGCTCCAAGCTGTGACTGCAGCCTGCTTCAGTTCTCTGCTGCTGTTTGCAAGCAGTGTTGGTTCTTCTAGAGCTGTCTGAGGGGCTTGGGCTGGGATGGAGGCTGCTAGCAAAGGAAAAAAGGGATTTTGGAATTCATCCTCAAAGAACAAAAAAACCATGGGTGTGAGGGGAACTGAGGAAAGAATGCTCTGTACTTGTGCCATTTTCCACGTCTTCAGGTTGTTTTGACTTTTTGCTTCTGTTTCATCATCAGCTTTTGTCTATACTGAACCTGTTAAAAGACTCAGTCTCCAGCCGTTGCTGGTTTGCTCTTTCCCCACAGTAGCCAGAATGAGGTATAAACTAAAACATAGCTTCCTCAGGTAAGTGACTGCCAGAATATAAGGTCATCGTCTTCCAAATTCAGAGAACTGTTGCAGGAGCTCACTGGTGTCAAAAGGGGGAGTCTTTGTTCTCCCTGTTCTTTTCTCTGAAGGTGGTTTAAATGATTATGCTCTTTCACTAGCACACATTGAGCCAACTTGCTGAGATAAATAGAATCATACAATATCCAGTGGTAGCGGCTGTCTCCATTTTCCCTTTGAAAGGAGAATTACTGCTGCCACAGAAGACTTCAGAACAGGATGAAGTCCAGTAGGTCTTTCCTTTTCCTTCCTTGTAGTGATGTTTTCATGTTGTCTTTTTTGCCCTTTTTGGAGGGAAGAACAGGAGAGAATCCCTTGCCTTGATTCCGGGTGGTGGGTTGAATAGAGGAGTGGATACTGAAAAAAGTACGTATGTTTGTTTGTGCAGAGCCTCAATTACCAGTGATGTACTCGTACCGTACCGCTTTCATCAGAGCTCTGGGAACAAAAACTGAAAGCAGGAAACCTCCCCCACCACTTCTGCATAACAGAGACTGGGGTGATGGTCACAGGCAGAGCAATGTTATCATTTCATAAATGAATCACAATATAATCCAGGTTTGAGGAATCACTTACCCCTTTTCTGTGGTGCCTACAAATTCCTCACTTTGGACACATGATCAGCTCCATTCTCCTCTTCATCCTCTGTTTTCTTAGTCATTGTGCCAGGTCTTGTGCAAGGATCTGTTTAACAAGACTGATGACTGTAGGGACGTCATCTCAGCCAGCTGGGAGCTGATTCTCCGTGTAACACAGAGAAAGCTTTCCATTCCCAGCCACACAACCTCTCCTGAAGTGGTTTTATAAGAGACTAACCAGATTTCTGAGGAAATGCACAGATATATTTAACAGCCTTGTGATGAGTTTCTTCCTGTGGCCATAACAGATAAAAGGTCCTCAGGACCACACCTTTGAATCCTGTGCCCATAGTTTGGTTTTCCAGGGCAGCGTACAGAACATGCTCCTTGAGGTCAGGTCCAAGGCTCAGTCACAGATACTTTGTTCTGTGCCACATTCTGGTTGCTACAGCTTTGTCTTAAATACAGTTCTTAGAACTGTTCTCCTTAAGGATTTTTCACTAGTTTCAAAACTTCCCTTCTAAAAGTGCTCCCTTTGTGGAATCTCTGGTTCTGCATTTTGCTAACAATTCAGCTTCAGTAACCTTAATTTTGTAAAGAAATTTGAAACCATAATAGTCTAGACAAAAAAAAAAAAAAAAAAAATTGACATACAAATGCAGACACAACATGTGTTAATGTGCCATTTGTTCTTTTTCTCTTACTCCCTTTACAATTCCTGAGAGCCATTTGGTATTTCTTCACTGTCCTGGATCACCCTCCTGGATCCTTGATCCCCTCTTGTGCTCTTCAGCTGTGTTTTCATGGAGCTGGTACCTGCTGCCTGCATAGGGTGCATGTCTCTCTTATAGCTGTGCTTTCCATGTGAGCCAGTCCAAGGACAGTGGAATTGAGAGCTTTGCATTTTCTGTGGAGTACAGGATTATTAATGAGAATCTCCTTTATGTAGTCTTTGTTTTTCTCAGAGGACAGGATGTTTGATTTGTTCAGTTCCTCTCCACAGCTCCCTTTTGGAGCTTGAATGCCGTGTTCCAGCATTGTCTGTACATGGTCAGTCACAGCAGTTCACAGGACACACAGGATGCAGCTGCCTCCAGGAAATGCTTCTCTGGAGTGATGAAGGGCATATTTGCATGAGACAACTCATGTTCAGTCACCTGACAAGGGTGCAGTCACCATGGCTAAAATGCAGGCTTTTCCCATGTCTGCTCATGTGCCTTTGCTGCTTTGTCTGGCTGGTAAGGAAGGTGGTAAGGAGGGCCTTCAGTGAAAGGAAGCAAGTCGTGGCTGGTTGAACAACTCTCCTGTCGATCTCCCTGTGCAGCTGGAGAGGCTGGCAGAGACTCTCCCTTGCTGTGAGTCACAGGTGGCTGTGCTGTGCTGTTCTCGGGTATTGCCAGCATGGGAGCTGACTCCTCACAAAATCCCATTGGGGCTGTGGTGCAATCCCCAGCATGCTGTGCTGACATGTCACAGGAATGAATAACATCTCTGTGAGGAGCATTCCCGGGAACTTCTGAGAGCTTGAGTACTACCACAAAGCCTATTATGCCCCTATGATGCTGAACATGATGTTTGAGTCTCTTGTTCATCTCAGTTTGAGAGATAAAGGATCATCATTTGGATGGGAGGGGAATAAATTACTTGAGGAGTATAAGCAACTCTCACAAATACATTATAGAGGTGAAATATTGGCAGTTTATGTGTTTTTAGTGGCAAAACCATTGTAAATTGATATTTATTACAGTATGCAGGCTATCTTAATTTGCAAAGTTATCATTAATTGTAAAAACAGATAGAGGCACGGAAAGGCTCTTTGAACTAAATGCCAAAACCACACAACGACTTAACACATATTGAATTTATGGAGCCCAAACTGGGGAAAGGGATCAAAAAACTAGGATACAGATCTGTAAATAAATGGGTATTTCTGTTTATCAAATCATGGAGTGCACAAGACCTATATGTTTTGGTCATACAGTTGGCATGATCCTTTAATAATGACTGACTGTGAAAAAATACTGGATCTAAATTTAAATTTATGGATTATGGCACAGATTTCAGGTATCACTGGACAAAATTGTTGTAGCCATGTAAAATGTACACACAATTACTTGCTGATCTCCATATTAAGAACAATCTGAAAATTTATTTCCTGACCCAGTTATTTATTGCTTTACTAGAACCCCCCTCAACTTTCTTTATTGCTTTACTACCCCCCTCAACTTACTGAAAACTGCAAGTTAAACTCCTTGCTAGTGAAACCTTTTAAATCTAGGCAGCAAGATCAATTCTTCTGGTTTGAGAGTCTGCATTATACCATAGGAAGGGACTGAATCATCATAAAAATATTAGCAGATGAAAACACTTGGTTTAACACATAGATTTGTTCTTTCTTAAAGAAAAAAAGATTGAGTTAGGAAATGCTGCTCTCCCTGGATTACAGCATTTTCTTGAAAAATAGTGCAAGTGATAGGTAAGCCTGTAGCAGCTATTTTGGGGGTGGTAATGAGCAGTGGAAATTAATGCATTTTTCATGATTTATTTCCAGCACTGTAAGTTAACGGAGTCAATAGTGTCTCTTTTATTGTAGAACCACATCCTGTCTGGTTGAAAAGGATGGGATTATTAGCCAAGTCTGTCTCTCTCTGTGACTTTTTTGTCAAGACAGGAACTGCTTCATGTCATGCTGTCTGACAGCAATGCTCAAAAGCTCTTCTGTCACATGTCCTCCTTTCTTCCATAGGCACTAGCTCCTTTTCTGAGGGGTAGAGAGGATTGTTAGATTCTCTCAAATCTGAAGGTGTTTTTTGGACGTGGTTTTAATGGCTTTTAATGTTAGTGCTTTCACCACAGTCTGCTAATCATCAACCAACAATTATTATTATTCTGTAATACCAGTCGATGCAAAACTGGCATATATTTACCTCATTTTGGTGTCAGGCATCTCTGATGTTTCTTTTTGGGTGCTTCCATGGTCAAACTGACTGTGTGTTCGTACTAAAGGTGGTAAATTTGTAATGTCCTTACTGAGGTTGAAGGGCAGGTTGCTATATGCAGAATTATACCAGGTTATTTGCATGTAATATTCAAAGACGAGTAGACTTAGAATTTACTGTCTGCTAATGTTGATCTGTTCTTTTGATTTTGGCACCGTGCTGTGTATGAATCATATTTAATGGCACAGGGAAGGCACCGTGCTCGGTGAGGGAATGAGGCCGTGTTGCATCTGTTTGAGTCAGCAGGCAGCGCGTTCTGCTGCAGCTCTGGTCGGAACAGTCTGGAGGTTATTTGAGGGGACAGTGAGTCACGGCGGTGCCTTCTTCACTCATCACCACTCTGCAGGGTGACACGCAGCTCTAGTGCAAACCTCTGGCTGCTTGTAAGAAAGTGATTTCAAATTAAAAAAGAAAGTGTCATTACTTGAAAAAGATTTCTGGTTATAAAGAGGAAAAAAAAAAGCCCTATAATCTAAGTAAGACATATTTCTGGGTATTGAGGGTCTGCAGGAGGAAAGATTGCCTTAATGTGTTCAAAGCCTAACCGCTCCGTTTCTATAGAACTTGCATTTTCTTTATATAAGAACAAATCTGGATGATAGATCCCTAAAACTGTATTACTGAACTTACTGCTTGAGCTGACTAGACAGTTCGTTAAACATAAAGCCAGGATTTTGTAGAAAGCATAAGTATGAAAATATGAAATAAATTCTGGTTGTGGCCATTTCTGCTGTACAAATCTATGAAAAACCATGCAAGTATCAATTCATCCCCATTTCACATAACCATTATGGGAAAACATATGAGCAGCTGAACGAGAAGTACTGTAATTTCTCTTGCTAAAGTGGGAAGAACGGTGAAAGCAGAAAGAGGCCAACTGGGATTGACCATAAAAAGCATACTTCCTTTCAGAACTAAAAATAAAACCTGTGAATCCTGAGTATCAAAGCTTGTCTACCAGATAATTATGACACTCATTTACATAGTCTTTTATCTCCTTCTAGGGACTGGTCTGAACAGTCTTCTCTTAAAAACTCTTCCAGCTTTTGTGGTTGCCTTGCAGCATAGGTTTTCAGACTCCTTAGCTCAAAAGACATCTGACAACGTAGGTTGGTTTTAAGCAAGGTCTTGTGGGTTTGTGTTGTGTGGCACCCTGCCAGGGATTTCTGGTGCCTCAGTTACAGGGAGGAACAGAGCTCTGAGCAGAACAACACTTGGTATTAAGTTGTGGAAGCTGAAGAAGATCCTCATCTCAGGCTGTCATTTTGTTTTAGAAAAGAGAGTGTTTTAGAGTAGGCGAATACATGTAGTTCCAGACAGGGGCCCCCATGCCTGCTGTTCTTCCATTCACTTTATTTGGCTAGTAAATGAAATATGAAAGTTCAAATTAGCATTGTGAGCTCTGTGGGGTCACTATGCTCTCATATGATGATGTTTCTTTAATACCAGTTTCCATTTTGAGTTTAGGAGATCACAGACCAAAAGACTTGTACTTTTAAAGCCGTTGCGAAGTCAGCCATTGAAAAACTGGAAGACACTGTTTTCCTATATGTGGATGAATCTGGAGGTATAAATCGTCTGTGCAAACTTTCAATCCTCTGTTCCTGAACTTCAGAATTTAGTTTCATTTTAGCTGAATAAAATTATAATTAAAGCTGCATACGCAATGAAAGGATGACAGTATCTATGTCTAATACTCTTTCTCAGTTGTCTCAAAATCCACCAGTTAGTGGATAGATGATCCATCAGTTTTTCTGATGGATCTTCAGTGGTGGAAGATGGTTCTTACCTGAGGCCTACTGATTCACTAGGCATTTTCTATAATTTTCAAACTCCTGAGTATTTGAAGATTTACATAATGCAGATGATGTATTGTTCCTTCTGCCCATTACCCTGCACACAGTTATGGGAATGGCCCAGAACATGCTTACTGCTAAAAACTGGAAAGTTTACTTAATAGCTAGGCTGGGTAAAAGACAAAAAAGTTAATTTTGCTGGAGATCTACAAGATGCCATGGTGGAATATGTCAGAAAGCATTATATGAGTTGTAATTTAATAATTGTAGCTGAGACAGAGTTGGTTGAAGTATTTCACACATCATAGAATTTAGAGTGCCTCATAGTTGTTCAGTATAAAAGTATTTTAAAATATTCAGAGGACGGATTTTGACTATACTTTTGCACTAAAAAAAAAGGCAAAAAGCCAGCTGAGCAGATAGCATCATAATACATGATCTATTAAATGTTATTAAGGAATGGAATTCTGTTCCATCACTGGTGCTATAAAAATAGAAGTGGTCAGTTATCTTTTTTAATATAAGCATTACTTTAAAAATGTTTACTTTAGGTCAAGAGTTATATAAGGCTTATTCCTAGTACTCCTCAAGAATAATTTCTGTTCTGCTTTCCAATGCCAAAAATAGTTTTCCAGTTAAAAGGCATTAATTATGAAGATGGCTATACCTTGTTGTCATCCTTTATAAAACTTCATATCAATAATGCTTCATATTCAGATGAAATTGAAAATCAGGCTAATTGAATTTTTTTTTATTCCAGTATAATAGAGTTCAAGCACATTTTTAAACTCTGAAAAGGAAAAATGTTTTTATTTATAGTAAAAGCCATTGTTGGAGAATCAACTACAGTATTGTCTTGGTTTGAGACAAATTGGGAGGAAAGATCCCAAAATGAACGTGTCCTCTAATGGAAGGCAGGTTTCAGCAACCCTGCCCTACCCAGATTCGTAAAAGGATCTCTGGAGGAAAGTGAAAACAACCTGTTTATTTAACAAGCAGGGTGCTCACAGGCATGAGAAAGAATGAATAATGGTCAATAATAAAACCTCTCACTGCAGAGAAGAGCTTATAGATTCCGAGTCCTTTGTGCAGGTGTGGCTCAGCTCTTTCTGGGATCTGGAGCTGGCCTCTGGGCCGGCGTGGGGGGCTCTTGGCCACGCTCTGGTGCTTCGGACCAAAGAAAAGCTTGAACAGTTCCAGAAAAAGAAGAAGCCACAGTCCCAGGAAAAACTTCTTGCCTCAGCTAACTGAAATTTAACTAAAAACAGCAAAGAAAAACTCCGTGTCCCTCCCCAGAGGAAAAAAGCCAAGAGAGCTGGAAAAGAAGAGTGAGTTATCTGTGTTTTAAACACAGCCGCTGAACGGATTCCACTGCATCCCCCACTATGAAACTTAAAGCTACAGGACTCATGCCTGTGCACAAAGACAATGATAGGGGATAAAGAACCATACAGTCACCTCAGGACAGGCATGTATGATTCCCTTTCTGATCCCAAAGGGATTTGTTGATAGTCAGTCAAT
The DNA here is from genome assembly GCA_910950805.1 of Acrocephalus scirpaceus scirpaceus. Taxonomy (NCBI): domain Eukaryota; kingdom Metazoa; phylum Chordata; class Aves; order Passeriformes; family Sylviidae; genus Acrocephalus; species Acrocephalus scirpaceus. The sequence goes on from OU383781.1 coordinate 32,535,264, forward strand.
GGGATGTGGTTGCTATTAAGAACGCACTCTTACAGCTAGAACTTTATAAATGGCTGTCTTTAAATGTTCAGGAAATATAAAGAAAAACTTTTCTCTTCCTTGTCTGAAGTGTTCAGGGGTCTTTTGTATGATCTTGAAAATAATATCAGTATATCTTTCTTCTGCTCAGTCTGCATTTTTACACGCTGCTTGGTTGGCAAACATCCTTTTGAATAGCCTCAGGAAATATTTTCAAGCAAAGTTCACCCAAGGCAATGATTCAAAATGCTGTTTTGGTGTTTGTGCAGGACACTAAGGTGAGATTTATCAACCCACAAAGACTTTGTGAAATAAAGTAATGGAAATGGAAAAAGTATGACTCTTTCTCTCATAAAAGGTATGGATTTCTGATGGTCTAAATGTACGGTATTCTTGCAATTTCCTTGCTGTTTCACCTTTTGATACTCTCCCTATAAGCCTTGTCTTGCTAAAGCTGGGGGCTTTTTCCTAATATTTTATCTGTAAGACTATGAAAATTTTACAGCAAATTTAAATACTTTGTATGGCAAAAATAGTTTTAGTATTTTTAAGATGTATCAAATAAGTGCATCAAAGGTGTTTACCTCAGCCATCTTTTTCAATTATGACAGTAAGAAAGGAATCAAATCCATTACTATAGCCTTCTTTCTCAAATATGGGTTTTTATAAATGCAGACTCATTTCAGGACCCTGGAGTAACACTGACAACTTAAACTGTTTTGTTATTTGGCTCATACCCACCTCCCAAGTGAAGCAGACATTTATTTGATACAGGTGTTGACAGTGTCAAGCACTAATGGACATACACTATTCTGGCAGATCAACTGTTAATCTAAAATAACATTATTTCGCATTTCAAATTTTTATGATCTTGGAACTCCATGAGATGAAGAAATGTCTTTGTCAAACTCTCCACATTAATGTAAGCCTCTTTGTGAAGCTCTTTGTCCTGCTTTAGGGCAAATTTGGGAGGAAACTTCCAAAGGGGTCCCTCTCTAGAAAGCAAATTCAAGCTGCCCCTCCCTCTTCTGGTTTGAGAGACATAAATCTCCTTTGAGAAAAGTGGAAAAAACTGTTTATTTAATGAGCAAAGTATTCACAAACATAAAAAATGAGTAATATGAAACAATGGAACCTCTCACAGTTCTGAAGAGATGGCAAATTCAGAAAGTCCTTGCCATGGGGTGTAGCTCTGCTCTTATCAGTCCCTCCTGTGCTGGATTGCAGCGTCCTGCCCTGGTGGGCCACAGGTGTGAGCTCCCAGTGGTTTTCTGGGTTTTCAGTCCAGAGCAGGCTGATCAGTTCCAAGAAAAAGAAAAGCCACAGTCTGGGGAACTTCTCTGCCTCAGCTAACTAGAAAAAATGAAAAGCAAAGGAGAGCTTTCTCCCACTGTCTGTGCTGCAGGTAACACACACTGAGAGAAAAGGAATTCCAGGGGAGTGACAATGAAGCTTCTGCACACAAACTGTGCGCCACAGCTTCTCCCTCCCTTCACTCTTGGATCTACTTTTAAAGGCGCAGAACTTATTTCTGGGCTAAACAGACGAATGGGGATACAATTCAGTATTATGAAGTCACCCCAGGACACTCTTTCATTCAGAAATGCATGGTGGCATTTGAAAAAAATTACTTAGAATATGACTAGCCCTCTAAAAGAGGTGTTTTAATTCTCACTTGAAGTTTACCAAGTGTTCTAGCATCATTCTAAAGAGCAGGTAGTGGTTACATGTCCTCAGTTGACCTTAACTATGGCTTGCCTTTTCCATCTTGGTTTTAGCTCCAGTGATCTGTTGAATAACAGCAAACAGTGGAGAAAGATTAACTGTAAGGACAAAGCAAAACCTAAATGACGTTCCAGTAAAAACCACCAGTGCATATCTGCCTAGCATAGCAAATGCAGGTTATCTGAAGGCTTCTATAGTAGAACTGTAAAAGTAATGAAAGCTAGAAGTAAATATTCTTGTCTGGACTATTAAACAGGCTTGTGTTCTTTGGCTTGGAAGAGGGCTGGTGGTGGGGGCAGCCTTTTGTATGGCCATGAATGCTGGTGAGGGAGCACATCAGAAATGACTGCCTTGAAGTACCAGTGGATGCCCAGTGAAACATGGGAGCAGCAGGTTCACAACAAGCAAAAAGAAGTTCTTTATCAGCAAAGGGAAAGATAGTTACTGCCACGGTGCCCTTGCTGCTGATTGCTGTGCTGCAGTGGTAAAAATCGTTCATGGATATGGTAAGTGGTTATGGTGACTCAGGGAGAGGGTGATAAAATAGGATGCAGACTCCAGCTCAGGAAGTCAGTCCATGAACTGCTGTTTGCCAGGAGCTGCTGGATCATTTTGGGTGCCCCTTTCCAGTTTCAAGGGAAGTGTGTGTGTGGGAATTGCTGAGACCAGACAGTGACTTGGTGTGACCTAGTATCACTGCTCATAGTCTTGTGAGATAAGAGATGGGAATAACAGTAGTTAGCAGTTTTGTCTGCTATGATACACCACTTGGACAAGATTTTGTCAGTTTCTTTGGAAAATATTTCTTTTTTTCCCTTTTAGGTTTTTGATTTCTCTTCCCTTTTAACATCCTTTGATGTGGTCTAGTGAGCTGTGTGTGTGGTCAGAGGGGGAATTACGCTGTTCCATTTTGATATGCCTTTTCCAAGTCTCTTTCTGCCCTTTTGGAAATTTCTCTTTATGTCCTCTTGTGCCCCTGCATTAAAGTGAACAACTCCCTGCAGTGATTTCATCCACAATGAATACAGGACAGATGATGCTAACAGCACAAATTAGTGCAGCTGTAAAGTAAAATTTCTCTTCCCAGTTTTCCTTCCTTCCCCTTACCAGCTTGAAAAGTCAATTAGCATTGCTTCAGCAGCTGCCTGGGTTGTAAATTCCCACTGCTCTTCCCAGCCCCCTCAGGACCATCCCAGCTTTAATTCCATAGCATTAGCTTCCATGCATGGCCATGGGTATTTGTCAGCCTAAAGTATTTCATACCTAAGACTTCAAAGCATGGCATGTATCTGAGAGTGGTTTTCTGGTAAATAAAAGTCTCATCCAAATTTTCTGTGACCAGTTAGAAGTACACTTTACCAGGAAAAAATAACAAACCCATACAACAAGACAACATAATACATAGTTTTCAGTTTGTGCTTTTCATGGTTTTCACAGGAAATCCATGTAATCCATATGTTTGGATATGGTTTATTTTGGCCTTTGGAAATGCGAGGTAACTCTTCTGGCCTGAATTAGTCTATGCAAAAAAACCCCCAAACAATAAAGCTGTTACTGAGGTTTAGCTTCAAAGTTGTCATTCTCAGCCAGTGCTGAGGGCTACCAGCACATGTTGTGAGACACAGAGGTAAACCTGGTGTTTCACCAGCTCCCTGATGGCCTTGAACACACAGAGCCCCCTCAGCTCTGGGCACTGCCTAGGAAAGAGTTTTGCTGGGAATATACAATTATCCAGTGCTGCTCTGTGTGCCTTGAATAGAAAAATGGAGCTATCTGAAGATAAGTTCCTGCCATCAGTTAATAGACATGTGCAATCATCTGTTTTGCAACCATCAGAAAAGGCAAAAGAATTAGTGGAGCTTCCAGAGGAAGGAGGTACCAGCTAACCCCATCACCACAACAGCTGCAACAAAGCCTTTCCAAAAAGGAGATTTGAAATCTCAGTGCTGATGGAATCATTATGAGAAAGCAATTTTTAGTTTTGCAAAAATTGCAAAATTAAGGGTAGTAATGGTACTGCCACAGTATTTTGTATGCTGTTATTAAGGCGTGGTAGCCCATGATCTCTCCATGTACACTTGGCAGTTTTTTTCAGTCTCAGGTGGGTACAAGGTACAAATCCAGAGATGTTTATATGGAGCTCTTGACGTGAGTCCCAAGCTGTCTCCTGTGTCTGAAGCTGGGCTGTACAATTCCTGTGTGAATCTGCAGGCTACTGCAGTGCGTGCACTGGGATCAGCACTGGATAAACTACAGCAGACATCTAGAATTTCTCATTACAATAAGTAAGCATCTACCTGGCGTGCTTTGTGATTTCTGACAGTAGTATGGCTGCTGTGATAGCAACTCTGCATGTTGAGACCTGTGATTAAATGATGCTTTTTGTCAGCCCCACCTGGGTTGCTTTTGTCAGTCAGAGCAGTTCTCATGTTTGAGGTTTCTCAGCTGGGGTGATTATCTATGTGTGATTGGAAGAGGTTACTCTGAAGCTAAAGAAATGTGAAGGGCTGATGCAGGTAGTGCTTTGGCCTGCTACCTCACACCTGCAGTTTTGAGGAAGGCAGAATTTATTTTCTTTCTTTAATAATTCTGGGAAAAAACCCCCAAACCTCATGTTTGGAAATGAAGTCTTGAAATGTGGTGTGAATGTAACCAATACAGGGACATCTGCTTGCTGCTTTTGAGAAGCTATAAGAGGAACCATATACTGTGTTAAAGAGTAAATGCCAAAACACGTGACTTCTCAGGGAGACTTGCCAGCACCAGTCCAACAGAATACTTCTTGTAGGGAAAAGAAGGGTGCAGTTGCTTACCCAAGACTGGGTAAGGTTAAGATTCCCTCACATCAAAAGTGTGCTAGTAAAAAGGCTGTGAATTTTTGCTACCTGCAAATAAAAGAGGGAAGCTGCTGTGCCCCATGATGCCATCTCTGCTTCTGTAGGAGAGGAACACACTTGCTAAGACAGTTTGACGAACCTGGAGCAGCTTGTGACCCTGAGGGGATGAGCAACAGCATCAGGGACCGGGTGTGACACAGGCAGCGCCCGCTGGAGCAGGTGACGTGGAGCAGCACAGCAATGTCCTCAGTGCATGCTCTGGGCATTTTCTCTGGGCTGCTGTTGTCTCATCTTCCAGGCAGCAGCTCCCAGTGGCAGTGGGAGCTCCTCAGGAGCTTGGTGTGAATATTCTGTGGGTGCATGGCTTGTGTTCCCAGGGTGAAGTGTGGAGTTTGGTTCCTGACTGTGTTTTGGCACCAAACTAGCAAGGTCTCACAGACCTGACTGCAGCTCCTCCAGTCTGGCTTTAGGGGATTGTAAATATGTTGGGTACACAGTTGATGACTGCAGTGGAGTAGTCTGTGAGTATCCTGTGAGTATTCAGGAAGGCATGCTCCAGTGAAAGCCCTGGTGAAAGGAGTGCTGACACTCCACAGTTACTGTGGTCTGACTGGCTTCTGCTTTCCACCACACTGCCACACTGCTACAAAGAGGCATGTGGAAGACTGGGTGTGCCTCTGCCCTCTGCTTCCTGCCACAAGTCAGGTTACGGTTTTCCTTCTCTGGCACAATACCCACACCAGTAAAGTTTGGGAACATGGGGGGAAAAAGAAATTTAAAAACAAAAATTAAAAATATATACATATATATTTTTCTCCATATATTTTTCTCATCCTCATCAAGCTACTAGCTACTGTGATCCTTAAAACATAGTTTTTAGCCCAGTGCTAAGGGCTAAATAAGAGGGAAAAATAAGATTGTGCAGCAGAAATGTCAATTCCAATGAAGTATACATTTAATTTTGTAAAAACTATTACAATCTAGAGTTCAGTGGGATGTGTCTGTGCATCACAGAGAAAACACTTGTGAAAATAAATCCTAAATTTTTGCATCTGGGAAGTAGGGCAACAAGGTATTACCAGACAACAAAACAGAGGGCTTTCCCTTTTTCTCAAAAATGATTGAAAATCTCTCTTGGAAAGGTCATAAATAAAAGGCTGATAATGGAATGAATAGCTGTGTCCTTTTAATTTCTTTAAAGATCTAGAACTCAGCTAGTTAAACTTCACTTTCCAATTTCATATGGCTACCATCTTCTACAAATTAGTTTTAATGTTGATGTTATAATTACATTTGCTACACATTATCATTACATATAAATTTCTTTGATTACACTCTTTTGCCACTCACTCGTGTTCAGGAGCTTCTGCACCAACTTCCTATGAGTTCTTTTGCCCTTCAACTGAAGCACATTACTATCCTCAAAAGAAAGGTACTTCTAAATATAGAAACCTAATTTAGATTCTGCTGTGACAACTAGGGGTCCATTTCTTTCTCGATACAACGATGAGGTATTTGTTGCCGAAGTCCATTGATAATGTTACTTAGGTCATCATTTAACTTGAAGGCAGACAAAAAGTTGCCAGTATGGGGGTTTCTTCTACTATTAAAACTACTATTACAGCCACTTAGGGCAAAGTATCTTTACTTCTGCTGAAACAGACTCAAACCTGTGGATGTATTTTTCCTTACCCCCTTTCTTTTCAGGACTAGTAATCTTACAGAGAAAGTCAGGTATAGCTCAGTTTTAGAGAAACCTAGAGAGTTTCAGAGGCTGAATAATGACTGAGAGAGAGAAATGAAGCATTTCTCTGCAGGTATGCCAGAATGATTTTGTCATACGAGAAGGTAGTTCTAAAAGTAAAATAACTCTGCTTCTTTCTCAAAATGTTCTTAGCTTTTATATTCACAGGAAAACATCAGACTTACTTCATTTTTCTGTACCAGAACAAGCTGGGGGGTGGGAATGTGGGGTGGTAGGGTGCAGGAAAGGTTATGTTTTTTGCTTTTTATAGGCCAAATGGCTATGTGATTCACAGCTGGGATTTTAGACCAGAAATGGGTCATTTATTTTATAGATTCTCCTGAAGTAATTCAATGTGCAGTGTTATAGCACTGTGCAGTTGTAGGGGGGAGGGAGGAAGTGTCCTAGAGATTTAGTGCTTCCTCTATTGTCTAGCTCCATTTGTGAGTCTTGGTCTGAAATAGCTCTCTTTCAGAGAAAAATAAAAACCTGTCAGTGAGAGTTACTCTTCTGTTCCCTCAGTACCTGGCTTATGTAAAGCTTGGTCTTGTTACTTTGGGGTTGAGGAAGAGAGTGAACTTCTTAAAAATATTTTACAGGTATGAGACTATAAAGACCAAAGTGAGGCTTTGTTTTTAAACTGCCATCTATTGCTTATGTCTTTAAGCTCAACTTGAGGATATCTTAAATAGGAGTAACCCCCTCCTCAACTTTTGAATACTTTAACATTTGAAGCTGTTATCTGATTTATTGATAGTTTTGTGTCAGTTATGCCTGGCTAGTTGAGCCAAAAGAAGAGTAATTTAATTTAAATAGTAAATTGAAATACTGTTACAAAAAATTGAACACGAGCAGGAGAATTATTTAAAATAATAATTACTGCACTAAGTTGAAAGGCAAAAATAAAGGACAGTGTTCTCATCCTCACATAAGTAGTGTCTTGCAAGTGGCAAAAAATACTCAGAAGTGACACAGGTCAGGAAAGAGAGGAAGGTGTTGGGCAGAACAGTGTATGAGGAGAGTGCCTGCATGATTTCTGCTTTGACACTGTTGCGAGCAGGTGATATTTGTAGAAATAAAATGCCAGTCAGTTTGGTGTGGGAGGATCTCTGAAGGATACCTGTTTTAAATGATGGAGAAAAGGGATTGGGGTAGAGAGAAGCTTAATCCCTCTCAGTACTCAAGCATTTTACAGAGCAAAGTGCTTTTTTCCACATCAGTTGGCTGGCTGGTTTTGTGGCCCAGGTACAAAAGAAGCAGTAAGTCGTCTTTGTGAAAAACCAGAGGAATGTTGCCTGGGGTTTCTAGGTGTGTTTCTAGCTTCCAAGGGGGATGTGTGGTGGTAGTACACAGAGCTTTCTATTCTTGTTAATCCATTGCCAGCTGTTTTGTGTGTTCATTCCTTCTCACCCACCTGGGTGGTTCTTGCCCCTGTGCCTTCTCCTCCGCTTTTGTCTCCCGTTTTCTTTAATGCTGGGTGCCAGCAATGGGGAGCACCTTTTGTCCTGATCTCTAAGGCCACAACCCTCATTAATCAGGAACAGGGATTGTCAGGAATGGAAACAGCACCTTGCTTGCAAGCATTTCTAAGTCAGACATCTGTGAACTCTTACTTTTTTTTAAGGCCTCTAACTGTGCCAAATTTGGATAGACTTCCACGGGAATAACCAAAACAGACATCTTTACCACATCCAGTTTGTTATAAAGCACTGAGCTTATAGCAGAGGTCAGCAAAGCCAGCACAGCACACTCTCCCAAGGTGTTGGGAAGCAAGTCTTGTTTCTTGAGGACCAGTGACAAGTGTTTGATTTGAATGTAATTTATGAACAACATTTGAACTTGAGTATGAGACTGGTTCCTGCTGCTACCCACAGCTGATCTAAATGAAGGGCTGAAATTCCTTTAGACAAGAGGTTTCAGAAGTCAAGCAGCTGGTAAGTAGTTGCTGTGAGTATATCACGGGAGTTTAATGTGTGTCCTTTTTAAAGGCAGGGACTTGAAACAAAGGAGAGTTAATAATCAAGGGAACGGTGGAGGAGACCTGAAAAATGGCAGATTTAATAGATGGCTAAATATAGTATGAAATTACTAATACAGTTCAAAAGTGAAGAGGAAAAAAAGCCAGAAAAGCAGGGAAGCTCAAGATGCAATTGGCAATGAGGCTGGGACTTAAACCAGATCCAAGAATTAAGGGAAGCCTGAGGACCTGCATATTTCTTGGTGAGACTTTTGATGTTGCTGAATGGGAAGATAAGGAGGAATGAGAAAGCTGAGAAAGATCCTGAAGGGATTTGAGTGGGAGTGGGAAGGAAAGACTCCATCGTTAGCCTTCATGATAGGGTAAACGACAGTAAATTTTCTCCCGTGGTGGATTACAGATGTGCATACCGTCCTGGAGAAGGCAGAGGAGATGCTCTGACAATCCTAAGTGGGAGTATGGTACCTGGTGGAGAGAGCACTGAGGAGATAACTCAGAGAGAGGCTCTAATCCCAAGTACCTAGAAAAACTGCCTTTGAGAAGGTGACTAGTGCAATGGCCGGGAACTTCAGTGTAAGGAAAAGCCTTGACCAGAAATGCAACCTCAATTCAGACCTCAGATTTTAGGAAAGAGCTGGTGGGTAAACGTTTCTTTCTTGGCACGTGGCAAAGTGCCAGTGGGTAGAAGACTAGTACTAACTGAGAAGGAAAAGAGTTCCAAGATTAAGGAAAACGACAGTCAGGCATTGCAGCTAGGTAAAAGTTTCCACTGGACAATGGTATGTGATTACTAAGAAATAACTGAAGTGTTGAGAGCCTGGACAACAAAATGGAGAGATCTTAGCTTCTCATAGAGGTCAGGGTATAAAACATCCAAGTCTCAGAAGGTTGGCAGAACGCTCTTACTAACTGGACTAGGTGTGTTTCAAAGGCTTTGTGCTGTTCAGAAATAACTGAACAAAAGCAAAAGTTGTGCAGTAGTAATTATATAGTGGACTAGAAAAAAGGCTTTGGTGTAAAAAGGTCAGACTGAAATCAGTTTGGCTGAAAATCACTTTGGAAAAAGATGACAGAAGGAGCAAAGAATCTGTGTTAGCCCCAGGGTTAGACTCGAATAGGGGTAGGGATCTTTGTATGTAGTGTTGTTAGATAAATACTGCCTTATTATCAGGTGGTTTACTTTCCCAGGTGGAGGTAAGAGAAGAAGTGATAGGGCCAAGGTACTCCTGGATTTGATTGCTGGCAAGTTTCTTCCTCAAACTAGTCACTGCACCAACAGGAAGAAAATGTTACTTTAGCCTTCACTTTGAAAAGCAATGAGGATATTCTAGAAAATAATTTTGGCTCAAGTATTCAGTTTCCCTTTATGCTTTATCATCTGCTGAAAGAGCTGGCTTCCCTCTTTCTGCCTCTGTCTCGCTCATCTGAGCAGTCACGCAGCCAAGGCTGCCTGAGTTACATCAGCAAGGTGACTCCAGTGGCAATGAGTCAGTCAGCTGGGGGCTGAGTGCTCATGGACCAGGCCTCCCGAGAGCTGCAGCCACTGCTTGGGGCTGCTGGGGGAGTCACTGGCTCACAGTCACACGTCAGCTGATGAAGTGGAATGTAAAATTGCATTCTTAGTAATCATGGGTTGATTCAGTTTGAAATAACATAGTGAAAAAAATATAGGGAAGTTGGTTTGGAAATCTAGGTTTTGAATCTTAGGGGCAAATTTAAATAAGGAAAACTGGTCATAGGTGTAAGGAGCCTCAGGACTCAATTTCTGGAACTTACAGATATGTAAAGCTTGCCTGGAAACTGAATCCTCAGTAAAGAGTTATCCTGGTCTGTAGTTCAAAATGGATGAATAGTCAGCCTTAGAATATATAATATGACCAATGCAGGAATCCTGCAAGCAGTGTGATGGGGAAGAGGACAGGACAACTTAATTCAGGCTTGTTTCTAAAAATTAAACTTGATCTTGCAAATGATATGAAAGAAAATGAAAATAAGGTTTTGTGTGGTGAGAAGGATAGAGAATAACGACAATACAGAAATAAAACATTAAATATTTTTGGCTTAATATTCAATAAGGATAATGATAAATAGAGGAAAATATTAGATGTATGAGAAAAAGAGAATGGAAATTGCTACAAGCAGAGGGAACGTAAGGATCGTAAAATACTCAGAGACCAAGAGGAATTTTCATCTCACAATTAGGAAGAAATTAGTGTTGATTGTAACTATTTTAGCTAATTTTTCCTTCAGGGTGATACCAATCATTGGAGAAAGCAGTGCCAACATGAAGAAGGAGAAAAGAAAAATTAGGCAAGCAATTAAAAGCCTGTCAATCTATCCTTACAATATGTAAAACTTTGGAAGGCATTGCAGTGTCTGGGTGAGGGGCAGTCAAGGATTTGGGAGGTTTAAAAAAAATAAAGTAAACTACAATATATGTACTTCAGAGAGTGAATTTTATTGACCCTATACTTGTCTTTGGGGAGAATTAATCTTTAAGACAAGGAAGGCTATTCTATGGCATTCAGGTCAGGCATGATCTGCCAGCACCTCTCCTAAGGTCTGCAGGTAAATCTTCCTGTTCAGCCCCACCGGTGGGAATGTGGAAGCTGGAATCAGTGCAGCCAGGGAAAGCTGGTACCTCCCAGCTCTCAAGACACCAGAATACTGCTGCCAGGAGTGAGGTCGAGACTCTTTTTGCATTGCAGCCCTCCCAGGAACAATGGTTTATTGCTGTTGAGAGAAGCCATCAAGTAGGTGATGTTGGGCAGAGAGGTACATGGCATAATAAAGGCAGACTTAAATATATTATTAAATTGGCTATGTGTTTCTAAATGATGTTTCATTTGGGAGAGGTGAGTGAGTCGGCAGATACTCCAGAATCAATATGACTGAAAAAGACCTTGAGATCATCTAATCTAAATTAAAGCAGTTAAAACTTGTTGTGTCTGCTGTGGAGATTAAGAAATTATTCCTTGCAGCATCCTGTTTTCATAACTGGAGGCACACCCAGCTGTTTTCCCATCCCAGTCTCTTCAGTCTGTATTCATCTATGGTATTTTCCAGAACTAGGTTCATTTTATTGTACATACCTATCCTGAAGAGCAATATCCAGAATTCTGCTCACTTTATAGTACTATAACTGAGTCTTTATGAATGCTGAACACAGGTTGTACAAACATTCATATATCCCTGTATTGTGTTTATATTTTTACAGCATGATACTGTTAACTCAGTCCATAAATTGAACCTAACCTCTCTTTTTCTGTGGAATTCTTCCTTAGCCACTCAGTACTTTTGCTGTTGACTTCTGCCTGCCTACATGCAGTGTTTTGCATGTCATCTTTTTTCTCAGACCACTTGTCCAGTTTTCCTTTTTGTCCACTAATATAATTTGCAGTCCCATCAAGCTGGTTGGTTGTCAATTTAATAAATGTAGTCTCTGTTCCATGATCTGGGTCACTAATAAATATAGTAAGACCAGACCCAGCGTAGGTGACTTTGGGACATATTTTGCATATTTTGACAGATAGTTAGTGGTGATTTCTGAATGTTTAGAGGTTGGTTGGGTTTTTTTTTTTTGGGGGGGGGGAGGTGTTTGTTTGTGGTTTTTTGTTTTGAATTGAATTGTTTTGTTTATTCCTTCTTTTTTCTTGATATGCATCAACATTAGTTTCATTTGGGTTTAATGTGTTTAACTTGCACACACTAGTATCATAGGAGGCAAAGTGTCAGGATATAGATCTGCTTCTCAAGCCTGCTCTTCTATTTGGCAGGCAAATTTGCTTTGACATTTTTGATTTAATGCTGCCTTATATTCATGGTCTTGTATTCTTTAAGATCTTCACAAATAAACGGATTATAGCTACTGTGTATTTCCTCCCTCTGCCCTTAATTCTGGACTACTCTTACTTACCATCAGCACCTTGAAATGCTGTATCATAGACCCACCTGAATAAAAACTTTGGTTGGCTTTGTTGTGAGGCAAGAAAATGTAATTAATATCATTCATCTAGACTTTTATAATGCATTCCACATTATGTCAAACAATGAACAATCAGGAGAAGACTGGGATTAGTAGAGTGAACAGTGGATTAGGTAGGAACAAGTTTATAAGATGTTGGCTGTGTGGTATTGAAGCAGGTGGAGTGTTGTGGTGAAATAGTTTTGTCTGCCAATAGCTGTTAGCACATTTTGGGAATGACTTGCTTCGTGTTTTTACTAAAATGTTTGGACTAATTGATTAAATTTTATTAAAGCATTAGATGGTGCAGAATAGGAGAAGCCCTTAACAAAGAGGATAAAGGCTTTTTATGCAACTAAAATTGAATATCCTTGAGAAACAAAGTAATAAAAATGGAACAAAACGACTGTGCATAAAACAGAAAGTGATGGATTTAGGAGCAGATGGCAAATGTAGACGAGAGCTTATCCAGCAGAAGCACTGGCAAGGAGAAGGTTGGAGCCTTCTGGCCAGTCAGAGGAGGACTGTGAAGCGGCTGCGTGATGTCGGACTGATCGCAGGTGTGACTCTGGGATGTGTGAGAACAGAGGCATGCTTGTGTCCCCCTGGAGCTGCCCCTGAGAGCCCTTTGACACTAACAGACATCATTCTGCTCATCCATGCTGGAGAAAGAGAATTTGAAGCCAAACAGGATACGGAGGAGGATGATGAGGATAACCAGAGTGTAGAATACAATCTAACATGAGAGACTACAAGGAAATAGAAAATGTAGGTTAGTAACACTGCCATGTATGCTAGTATGGGAGGAATGAGGGAATGTAATCACCGCTATAAATAGATCTTGGAGGTAAATACTGTCTGATATACTAATCAAACAGATCCAGAAGATCCCAAATTCACAATACAGACCTGAGCCATAACTTGGGAAAAATGCAGAAGAATACATTGCTTCCTTCTAAAATACCAGTAAGTTTGAACTTAGAAAAACATTCCACATTCAGTAGAAAACTTGTGAGTGAGACATGTCTGTGTGACCTTTCAGAGACCCTAGAGAAAGGAGATGAACAAGATCTGGATCATTTTGATTTTATCTTTAAACTCACAGCTGTCACAGTTTGAAGATAAGTGAATTTATAAAAAGCGGAAAACTTGTTATCTCAGAGAGAAATACTTTGAACACCATCTGTCCTGTGTTTTCCTGAACGGAATAAAAAGTGTTTGTCCATCAAGGTTGCCACTGGACAAGCATGTAGGGCAGATGTGAGAATCTAAAAATAACATTGGGGGGGGGGGTGTGGAGAATCCATTATGATATCTAGGTTATTTTCTAATTTGTTTACTAGATAGACTGATGGTGTTTCAACATTATTTCAGCATTATCCTGATGCTGGGATATATTGACTAAAACCCTGTCTATTCCATCAGACTTTCTATTATCAAATGTAAACTTTTAACCTCACCTTCTTAGTGGCTTATGCTTGTAAGGGTTTTTTTATTTCAGAAGTTCTCCCAAGCCCTTAATGCTGTAGATTTAGGAATCAAACCAATGTATTAGCAAGTGTATCTGTGTAGGAGGTCTGACAGAGTTACAGTATGATTATAAAATAATAATAGCAGGAGAAAATACTGCTCAAGAAGGTTAGAATGCATTTCTGTGTAGTCTGACACTTGATTGTTTCTCTCTCTCCCTCACACAGGTGAGGTAAACAGTCTGGTGTTTTTATTTGAGGAATATATATTAGCACACTGTCTCAGTAAGATGGAGCTTTTTATAAAGATAATTAAAACACAAGGCACCACTGTTGCTTAATACTTAAATCTTAGTGTTTGGAAATATGAAAATACTACATTTCAGATACCCTTATGGGTAAAATGTACAATGTTTAGAATACAAAAAAAGAGGTATTGCAAAACACAGACCAATGTTCCAGACTGACCTTACTCCCAACAAGCTGGGACTAAGAGCAAAGAGGCACTGAGTCCAAAATGAGTAATCCTCTCCCTCCATGAATGGCCTTTCCCTATCTTGGGAATCCACAGACAGCCAGATAGAAAGCCTGAAGAAATAGCAAATGGGGTTCCTGCTTTTCTGGAGACAGTGAAAGCATAAAAGGAGGAACGAGTAGAAGTTGCAGCCTTTTAACTATTCACCAACACCCCCGGACCACCCTCTTCCTCCCCAGTTCAGAGTATGTTCCAGATTGAATGTGCTTATTCTACAGTTCTTTCTGTGTCTGACAGTGAAATGAGGAGTGGCCCTGAGAAGTCTTTTGCTTCTCAGAAACTGAATCCAAATTTATGTACAACCACTTTATTCACATGATAACGTGAAGTAGGTATTTCCCTCTTTCAGCTTCTACAATATGTGTTCTTTTAAAATACCGCTCTCTGTTCTTGGTATTTTTTCAGTATTTTTCTTCAACTTCTGTATGTTTTTGAGGCTTTTATTATAGCAAATAGCTCCAAACAGGAGCTCCTCTTTAATGTATCCAGCTCTGTTTCAAGAGCCAGTTCCACTCCCCGTAGAGACTTAAGTGAGTTGTCCCAGCCTACCACTCAAGTGACCATTTTATAGCATGGTGTCAAGAATACGTTGCATGCCCTGGGTGTGGCGTCAGGCATATAGGGAGCATTTGATGTTCCAAGAGTCCTATGGGGCTATAGGAATGGAAAATAGCAGCATGGACACATGCTCACCACTGCTGTAAGAGAGGAAGTGCTGCCAGCAGTGAGACTCCCTCGGAACCGCACCCTGATTTGCCTCCAGTGGAGCCAGTGGCTTCTTTCCAGGAGGCGTCCCTGGACCAAAGGGCCTGCCAGGAGCCTGAGCAATCAGCTTCAGTGGGAAGCCTCAGCTTCAGTGGGAAGTTGAGCTTTCTGTGGCGAGGATGCTCCTGAGTTGTTTTGGTGAAGAGCAAGTAGAAAAATGCAAAATAAAATACAGTCCATTTAAAAGACAGGAAGATGACTAAGCTGGTGAATAAGATGCTCTAGACAAAGGACAGGGAGTGGCAGGGCAGAGGAACTGAAAAAACAGCAGAATTGAGAAAAAACCCAGTGCTCTGGAAATCCAAGTTAACAAATACATGGGGTAAGATGGAAAAAGGTGAGGCAGGTATTTAAGTTCTGGGGAATAAGAACAGAAAGGGACCATATGAAAGCTGGATCTGGGTGACTCAGGAAGCAAGATGAGCTTCTGAGAGGCAGTTGGGAATGTAGTCTGAGAGGAACAGGAAATAGTAGGAGGGTGAAGGGTGGTGGACTCGTTATCTGTAATGGACTTGAGTTAGTGGGAAGAATGAAAGGGACACAACAGTGCCTCTGAATCCACAAGGGCAGAAATTCAGTGGATGTTTAGAAGCCTGAAGCTGATTTTCTTAATAAGGTTGTTTTTCTGGAGGTGAGGCTGGAAGGAGGCCAGGTAAATGAATGTTACATCCAGTAAGATATAGGGGAAAAGGATGCAAGAACATTGTGAATGTTGCTGATAGGGTTGGAAGAACAAAGTAAAGCCAAGAAATGAGTTGGATGGAGTTTGGCATCACTGTGATGGAAGCAAGAAGGCTGAAAAAGCATGAATACTGCAAAACATGGATGGCACCCAAGTTAAAAAGGGTTTGATGAATATTACAGACAGAATGTGGGGAAGAACATTATGAACTTGAAGCTGTTGTGCTTTATGAACTTGAAGCTGTTGTGCTTGCTTTGTAGAAGACAGAATCTGTCCCAAGGTTAAAGAATGTTATGGCACATTACCACGACACTTGAAAACTCACATGAGAGTCCAGAATTCCCTTGTCCAATGAGCTGTACAACAAGCACAGAATGAAAAGGGTTACTTTCTGCACAGAGTTAAAATCTGAGAGTGAGTCAAGGGCAGATGACACACAGAGACAGGAGGTGGGAAATAGAAGGCATTGCTTATGAGGGAAGATGAGGTTTCCATCAAGCAGTGCCTGAGCCATTGTCAAGGTTTCAGAGGTCAATACAGCAGGCAAGAGTTTTAAGGAGAAAATGGAAAGATGTCAGTGAATCAGCTTTGCTAGTGCTGCCAGTAAATTGTTCCTGAAAATCGTAAATGAATGATACCAGGATTGGAAGATGCTGTGTCGGGAAGTGCAGTGTGGTGTGATGTGATGTGATGGGGCTGCTGGGGGAAGGAGTGCAAAGAGTGGGCCGGGAGTGTTTGTGGCAGCATTTTGTATGGTCTGAACATGTGTGCATTTATTAAGGCCAGAATGAAATGCAGAATGAATACAGGCTGGTGCCCTAAACTATGGGGATGGGTAGAAAAATGTGTTTTATGAGTTTTGTTAGAAAGACCTGAACCCAGAATTAAGAGAGAGCAGGTAGGTCACACATAAGGTGACACAGATGTTACTCAGTTTGAGTGAGTGGCAAGGGTCCCAGCATTTTTGCTCAATTAATGAGGGAAAAGGGCTTAGGAAAACACAAGTCTGTTACACTGATGTTGGGGGCTTAAAATGAGACATCCACAAAGTGATGCCTGAGAGACTGCTCAGTATTTTGTACTTGAACACAAATCTAGAGTTAGAGCACTGTCCAGCAAATAAGAAAACTGATGCAATGCTATTGACTACAATGATGATGATTTTTTTTAAGGCCATGCATCTGGTTTTTCTTTTACCACAATTATTGGTCTCCTGTTGCAGCAGGGACAGTGATTCAGCCACACATATAGCACCAGATCACTAACAGGGCTTATTCCCAGAGTTGTGTTTACAGTACTGGTATGATGAAGTAGATGGGTATGAAGTAATGGGGAAAATTGCACAGTCATGTTGATGCATGCAGCATTAAACCCCATGATGCCTGCCCAGGGAAGGACAAAATTGGTTTTAAAGGTTGATTGAAAACATTAAAAAGATAGAAATTATATTTTAAATTGGATTAATTTGAAATATACTCTAAAATCAGCACTGATCTGTACAGTTGCATGTGTTCCTTCATGTACACGTTTGTCCTCAGCTTCTCCATTTTGAAAAATTACTAAAGATAGTCTGGTGAAGTTTTTGCATGTCTGATTTGCCCACCTCAATAACCAAAAAAAGGAGAGTTAAATGAAGAATTTGCCAAATTAACTGGCACCTGAATGCCAGTTACTGCATCTCACGTGTTGCAGTTCCAGTAGTAATGATTGTTTCACACACATTAATTTCTCCTTTGGACTTTGGCTTCTGCACTTAAGTACAGGGTCTGAACTCGATGGGTTCAAATGGATAATGAGAAAGTTAATTTCTCCACTAACATGAGGCCGACCGTAGCTCTGCCCCTACACTGCATTATTTCTGCAGGAAATATCTGCAGGACTATCACTATGAAACAAGTTCTGCTTGCTAAGCAAATGTGGAGCAGCACAGACAGGAAGAAGATAAGTAGAAAAAAAAACTAATTTAAATGCTGAAGACTGATTTAACTAACCTTCATTTGTTTTAAAGTTTAAATATTTACTCATTTGCAATATTTGCATGCGCTCTTTCCTGGCCTGCAGCGCTGCGCACGTGGGTTTCCCTGGCGCGGTGTGAAGGAGCTCGGTTTGCAGTTCAAGGGGTTCGCAGCCTGCAAGAAACGAAAGGAGGTCACAGCAGAACGCCTGATCCATGTGTGCTGTCGCTTCCCCAGCGCCGGTGCGGCATTCCTGGTGGCCGTAGCTCCCCCCAGGGCGGTGGCAAAGGGCCCGGGCCCTGGCTGCCGGCCAGCCCGCAAGTGCGAGGGCTGCAGCTGCCACCGGCCCCTGCCTGCTCCGCCAGCGCCGCTCCACTGAAAAACCTGCCAGGCTCCTAAAGGGGAAAAATAGCAGGGGGAAAAAAAAGAGCAGCTCTTGCACAACCGTGCCAGCACAACCCGGCGTGCCTTCCGCCTCAAAGCAAACAAAAAACAAACTGAAAAGCTCCAGCGGAGGACGGCAAAGCCATCCACCACCTGGAATTTTTCATGCAGTCACTAAAAATACAAAACCTGCAGTATTGCTAGGCTCATATGCGTGGCCTGAGCCTGGGCTGTGCTGCAGCGCACCGGGGAAGTTACAACTGCGATTTTAGGAAGGGAATGTTTGCGTTTTTCCGTTGATTTTCATGATTATCTGTAGTTCTAGCGATTATCTGCAAAATAGGGCACGCTGTGTTACCAGTAATACATGTATCCTGTGGCAGTGAGCCAAGGCAGTAATTGAAGGTCAGGGATTGTTTGTCGAGTGCAGTTCAGTGTGCTGCCTGATTCCATAGGGGACTGGCAGTGCCAAAGAACAAAGGCAGCTCTGTTCTGCAAGCTTATAGTATGGCTTGTTTGACAGAGTTCAGGCCCAATTGTGAGAAGAAGCAAACAGTAGTGGAAAACAGTGCTAAAATAATGTGACTACTAAATAAGCCTTTTTAAAATGTAGTATTTTGCAAATGTCAAAACCAGGCTTGGATAGACACTAATTTTTAAAATTCTTGTTTAAAAATTGGTTAGTACCTTTACATGGCAAATCTGTGTTTTGTTAAGAACATACACATATATAGTGTAGTAAATTTTGTAAGTAGTAATGGTGTAAATGTCACTTTATGTTGCCTTACTCTACTTAACATTAACAATTGTACCAGTAGTAACTTCCTAGGGTGTTTTTTTTACTTCCAAAAGGTGTTTTACCACTTAGTGGATTTTTCCCTAGGATGCCTTTAAGTGAAACTCTTAGAAATAGAGTTGCTGAGTTATTATTCCATGCATAGCTGGTGCAGCTTGAGAATTTTTTGCAAAATCCCTCTGTGGTAATGAATTGGTGGTGCTGGGCTGGGTATTAATGTTCTTTGTTACTAAGTTGCAGTCTATTAATAAAGCTTTGTCCAAATGGGCAAACTTGCCTGTCCTCCAGACCATCTTGTGATTTGTATTTTAATAGTGTGTGTCTTGGATATTATTAAGGATGCCTGTTTTGACAGTTGCACTACATACCACACAGCTATCACAGCACCATAAGTTCAAGAGTAGCATGAACTATGTTGTGCTCTGTAATAGGCATTTTTCATTTGTTTGCCCTTCCTGAAATAGCTATTAAGTGTCTGGGCTCTTAAGAGATATGGTAAAACAAAACCTATGACTGTATGAGAAAGGTGGGAATCTGGTGGTGGAAGTAGTATGTCTTTGGGATGCTCAGTACTTCTTGGAAGTAATATAAGATGTGCTTTAAAAGTTAAATTGAAGATCATACAAGTTTGGAAAAAATACTTTGTTTATTGATTACTTGGCAAAGTCTGAGTTCCAAGGTATTTTCTTCTGTCAGCTATTACTGAGAGGTCAAGTTTTATTTTTCAGAGATGAGGCCTCTGAAGGACCAAGTCTGTGAAAGACTGTCCTGCTCACTTAACAAGTGTCTCTGTAGCCGTTGGGTGACAGATAACAAGGCACAGTTCTGCTCTAAAGGGGGAACAGCAGTGCAAACTGAGCCCCAAACCTGGAATAAAAGTTGCCTTTTAGTCTTTGCTACTGCATGACCTCTCTCAATACTGGTCAAAAAGTGACTGAGATGTTATTCCCCCCTACCCAGTGAGGGGTGGTCTGGAGAAAAAGGACGTGAAAAGAAATCAGGTCAGAATGGAGTCACCAAGATGTTTAATTTTTTCTCTGGAGATAAGGCAGTGCAAGCCCTACCATGGCATAGATGGGGCAGGAGGTGTGTTTTGGGGGAATCAAGGAGCTGTGAGCTGTGTTCTGCTGGTGGCGAGCCCTGAATGAATCTGGCAAGGGGCTGTGGCATGGGCGCCAGAAACCAGAGGAGCAACTGTCCAGTCTGGGCGGTCAGGAATAGATGGAGGCTGCTCAAGGCACTGCTGCCTCCCCGCAGCCTTGCTGCCATATAAGGCTGCTCAGCTGCCTTGAGCTAGTCAGGATGGAAGACCACTTAAAAAGGAAAATCAATACAATAAACTGCCTCTGCTAGTGTCCTTTCCAAGCAAAATCCAGGAGTCTTGCAGTTCTGTGGTTTGAGCATAGGCTGGGCAGCTTACAAATGCCATGTGCAAGTAGCCTGGTTCCTGCCCTTGCTTGTGTGCATGCAGTGTCTCAAACTGTTATGGAAGAAAATCAGTTTGCTGGAGAAAAGCTTGTGGTGGGTAGAGAGTCTTCCAGTTCAACTTTAATGTTTAGCTGTACCTAAGTATTTTATTTCAGAGCTTAGTATGTTATAGCATTCCAGTACACCTTTAAGCTTACATCACTTGGAATAATTCAAGATGAGAACAGAGATGTAGTCATGCATTGATTTCCCATTATTCTCAGACTTTCTTGGCAAATGACACACCTTGTATTTTTTCCATGAAGTGAAAAATGTACAGCTGTTTATGTTTAAAGAGTTTGGGGAAAACAAATGTCTCTATCGCAACCTCCCTTGTCATTATTCTTTTTTTTCTTACTAGCCATGTTTATGTATGTGAGCTAAGCTCAAGGAGTATATTACAGGTGTTTTTGCTAAGTTTCTCTCTGGAAACCATTTTCTCATTACAAAGTCCCCTGAACTTTTTCCCCCTAGACTATTCAGTTGGAAGTTTCCATGTGAACAGTAAACAACTAGTTAGTGACATTAACTTGTGTTGGAAAGTGTGAACACATGTGGTTTGTTTGTTTGTTTTTCTTTTTTTTGCGGGGGGGGGAGGGGGTCGTCAGGGAGAAAATAGATTGTATATTAGAAATGAGAAAATTGTGTTTGAAAAGTGTTCTGCCAGTCCCCGGGCGGTGAGTCCCCGCTGAGCACTGTGTGCTGTTGCTGAAGGCTTCGGGTCTGGCGGCGCAGGGGGGCGCGGAGCCGCCCACCGCCCTCGGCTCCGGCTGCTCCTGGACCCAAACCAGGCCCTGAGCTCATGCCTGACCCGCCCTTCCTTTTTATTTTTTTTTCCTTCGGTTGAATGTGGACGAGCTGCAGCCCTCGCTTGCTAACTTTCCAAAGCCCACCCGCGGGAGGGATAGGGAACAGCTTTCCAAGGCCGGGCTCGGCTTCGCGGGGGGAGGAAGCCCAGAGGCTATAGACGAAGTTCGAGGTTGTGGCCCGGAGCAGCGGCAGCAGGAGGATCTCGGCCCCGGGAGCCTCGGCCGCGCTCCCGAGCACGGCCACACGTGTCCCGGGACTCCGCCCCCGCGGGACGTGGCCGCGGGCCGCGCCTGCCGAGCGCCACCTCTTCCCGCGGCGTGCTCTCCTCGCCCGACGCTCCCCCGGTGCTTCCCCGCCCGGCTCCTCCCGGCACCGCGCACTGCGCGCCCGCCCTTATGTAAGCGGCGGCATCGGCAGCGCGCCATGACCCAGCAGCGGGGACGCGCCGGGGCCTCCGCACAGCGCACAGCTGCGCGATAGTCCGCGCCGGCCCCACAAAGGGCGGGCGGTGAGTCGTCGTCGTCCTCCTCCTCTTCTCCCTCCCCGCCGCCTCCTCCTCCGGCCCTGCAGTCTCCGCCCCCGGCACGGCCGCCCGGCCCGACCCGGAAGCGGCGCGGCGAGAACCATTTTCCTTGTGAGTTCAAAGGCGGAGGCGGGCGCGGAGGTCCCGCGGGCTGGGCCGGCGGACGAGGTGCGTATGGGCCGACGGGGCGAGGGGAGGGGGACAATCCGCCGCTGTGCTTCGAGGGGGCGGGGGGCGCCCCCGCGGGATGTGTACCCGCGCGGACACTTTAACTTGGCGACGGGCGCCTTTGTTTGCCCTCCGAGGCTGCTGAGGCGGAACGGGCCGCGCCCCCGGCCCGCGGGGCTGTCGCGGCCCCGAACCCCCGTCTGTCCTATCCCCGAGGAGCGCAGAGCGGCGCACGTGACGAACGGGCTCCCGCGGGGGCGCGCGCGGCGCGGCACGCGGCCGGCGACGGCGGCTTTGTGCGCGGCCCGGCGGGGACGAGAGCGCGGCGACCCCGGGACAGCGTGAGTACCGGGCATCTCCCGCACCCGCGGAGGCGCGCAGGGCGGCCCGCGCCCCTCGGGAAACGTAGAAAGGGAGTTCAGAAGAAATCCGAGGTTTCGTGGGGTTTTGTTTCCTCTCTTCGGTTAAGTTTGTGCCGTTAAGGCGGGGTGCGGGAGCGGCGGGACTCGGTGCCGGCCGTTAACGGCGCGAACCCCGTCGTTAGAGCAGCCGTGGGCGCCGTTGGTGCGCCCTGCCGTGCGGCAGCTCCGGCGGGCAGCGGGCCCGGCTGGCGTTGCCTTCTCCCCGCGTCCCGACGGGTACTTCCTTCTGCTCCCCCCGGCGAAGGTCTGCGAGAGTTCCGCCCGGAATAACGCCTTGGCTGGAAACGGGCGCTTCCGTAGGGATTGCAGGCAGGGTAGTCCGCGAATGAGGAAACCCCGTGCTCGGTTTTAGCGTCAGATCTGCTTTACTGATTGTCCGCTCTTTTCCACTTGGTAATTCTGCCTTTGAGTACAAACCATGGCAACAAACAGGCGTTGGAAGAGAGCTACAGCTATTTTGAATGATTAAGTGTCATAATGAAAATGTGCCGGTGTTTGCGCTATTGCAGACTAAACAGCAAGGCTAGAGAGCAATATGTGGAAAAGTTTACTGAATAGCACGTGAAAATTAGGTTTAAATGATCTTTTCAAATTTTGTGCTTTAAAGAGGAAGAAGTATAGAATGTAGATGTTTTAGTGTAAGAATAGCTTTCTAAATTACATTACTAACTCTTTAAAAGTCTGTTTGGTTTACGGCGTGAATTTCTCTAGAAGGATTTTTAAAAAGGCTTACTGTGGTACGCGTGCATAGTAGGATGTGCTTTTGTGGTGTGGGGAGCAGGCTTGAGGCACAGTGCCCAGCTAAGCAGGCTGTGAGCTCCAGCGAGGCAGCTGAGGCAGTGGTACGTGCGGGATGAGCCGGGCAGCAGCTGCGAGCTCAGCTGTAACCCGAGCATTTGCTGCATTGAGCCTTCTGGGTGTCACAGCCTGGCAGCGCCTAGGCTGCAGCAGTCGAGGTGCGGCGGCTCCTGGAGCCCTGGCCAGTGCCAGGGAACTGCCTGCTCGCATGCTGGAGGCAGATTACCACCACTCCAGCTGCTTAATTGTGCTAGGCAGAGGTAAAAATGCACTATGTGCTTGCTCACTGCTGGTTCCCTGGGAAAGTGGGTCCTCTGATTGCTGTGGGGGTTTTGGAAAGATCAATAAAGAGATGACTTGTGTTATTGGGCCTTAGAAAAGGCAGTCACTGAGTAATCTGCTGTATTGGTATTTGGTGAATGCTGCGGAATAGTTTTGTGATTGTTTGCTGTGAAGTGATGATAATTTATGTCTTCTGAAAAATTATTTGAATTTCCAGAAAGTCCAGAATCCAATTCTCAGACTTAGTGCTATGCCAGCTGCCTCTTGCAGGCAGGTTATTTCTGGCATGAGCTGAGGTAAAATCATGGTGAGGGGGCAGAGTAAGAAACACTTTTTTCAGCATCAGGGAACTTGTGAAGCAAAGCAGCCAAAGAGTGTGTGTGTGTGTGTGTTCGTGGAGCTCCCTTCAGCTAAGCAGGGAAATCGGGGCGAGGGGGGAAGTGGGATTTTTTTTTTTTTCAAGCAGTCAGTTTATAATAGTGGTAAAGCTAGATGTCACTTAAAATTGAGTGCTTGAATCCTTTGCTTGGTTGTGGTCTTTGGGGAATTGGGTTAACATATAAAGCTTCCTTTTACAAGCTTCATGTTTGAAAGGGAGATTTTAATTCACAGAGGTTCAGTTTTTCATGGTTTCTGCCAGTATGCTGCAAGGAGCTTTTCCTCTGAAAATCTGCTAGGAGCTCATTGGACTTTCTTATATCTATTTTCATGTCATTACATGCCTCACATGCTTACCTCTAATAGCTGACTCTTGCCTGCTGTGCTCTTAGTCTGGTTTTCTCTGTGCATGTGTGATATGTAGTGTGAAATTCAGTTATGTCTTCCATTTAAAATTTTTCAAATCCCTAACCTGCCCCAGGTTGGGTATCTCCTTGATGGCCTGCCTATCTTGTGGAACTGATGGAGTCTGGACTTTGCTTTTCCAAGAAGGCGTTTACTTAAGGGTGGCGTTTTGTTGTTCTTTGATAGTGGGAATGTTTTTTAAAAGTGTCTGAAAAATCTCAAGTTGCGTGCAGCTGAGCAGCTGTCCGCATAGGAGGAGGTATGTGACATGGCATGGTTTTGCTTTATTTATTTACATATTTTTCTTCTGTGCTTGTAGGATAGCCTGCATCCTCCACATGAGTATTTTGGGGGCGTTGACCTGTCTAGAGGCATAGATCTATGAAAGTAAGGGAGAAGGCATTACATTTCTCTTCTCAGAATAATCACACTCACAAATCTATATTTGGAACTAGTTCTTTTAATACCAGTAGGAAGATAAACCAGTGGCTCACATGTACCTTAATCTGTAGTGTTGTCTGAATCCTGAATGATAACTGCCAGCCACATTCCACACAGTTTCGTTTCAGCTAATGATGTGGTATGTCCTGTTGTTTGTAGTTGGAAACTCATTTCTTGACGTGAATAATAGCTCAGAAAGTTAGTAAGAAGGCAGTGTGGAAAAAGTATAACAGTGAGGGAAGACATGGAGGCAAATTAAGAGTTAAAAGACTACAACATTGGCTTTTTCAAAGAAAAGTTTGTCTGCTTGTTGAGTTTATACACTCAACACTTGGCAATTTTCATGATATGAACTCCACCCTCTTGACCATTGGCAATACAAGATGCATTATAGGAAAGTGATGTAAGAGCAAAGGTCCTTTCTTAGCTATTAGAGGTTAAATAATTATTTACTGTTTGGACTCTATAGTTGGAATTTTATCATATATTCTTGTTCCTCCAGCCCTTTCATCTAGTTACCTATTGTAGAGATGGCTGACTGGTGGAGAGGTTTGGCTTTTTTTCCTTCCTTGTCTGAGAAAGAGTAGCAGCTGAAGTGAAACCTTAAATTAAATGGAAACAAGAATGCTGTGCATTCAGTTGGAGCATTTGTGGAGTTTGATAGATTCATTAGAAAGTATAATATATCTCCCATGAAGTATTCTCATTTGTTTAGTAAGTGCCAAAGCTGAAGCTCCAGAGACACTTGGGTTATATTTAGCCTAATCGGGAGGCAACACCTTTGAAAGTAGGTAATGAAGCCTGATAAAACCTTGAGTGCTCTCTTACTAGCTGCCTGCAGACTGGCTGAGGGCAGGTCACTGGCTCTGCTGCTGCCCTGCTTAGTAGCTTTTGTCAAGTTATGGGATTGCTTTGTGCCTCAGTTTCCCCATCTGTAATTAGGTCACGGTGATCCTGCCTTCCCCTTGTAAGTACTTGGGGTCTATTGCTGCAGGATGTTGCATGTGAGCTGTGATAGCAGTATTTTACAGATGTTGGTGCAGCATTTGCATAGTGTTCCATGTGGTTTGATCTGCCCTTGTTTCTCCTCTTTGTCTTTTTCTCCTGCATTTTAAATTTAGAATCAGTCTCAAAGGGCTTTTTTCTTTTCCTGTTTTCCCTCATTACTATTTTTTTGTCTTGTAAAATAACTTTCCTCTTATTTTTTTCTGTCCCTCCATGTTTTTTCCCCTTGCATCCTGCATGTTCTTTCTGCCAGTCATTTCTTTTGTTCACCGATGTCTTCCTCTTGCTGTTCCTGTCTGTCCTCAGAGCAGCATTTCTCTCCCCTCCATCCGCTGGGATTTCCTTTTCACCTGACTCATCCCCAGTAGGTACATCCCCGCTCAGTCACGCTCTCCTTGTGCTTCTGTTCCAGGAAACCCAGCCAGCAGAGAGGGGGACCGCCTGCTTGTCCCCTCTCAGGGGAGATCCGCTGAAGTCATGGCGCCCTCCCTGCTCGCCTGCTGCGTCCTGCTGTGCCTGGATGAGGGCAGAGGGTTTGGGGAAAGACTGTGCTAGGGTGTCGAGGAGCCTCTGACTGCCTGCTCCCTTTTCTCTGTGCCTGGCTTTTGCAGCAGAGCTGGGAGATTTCTTGCTTCCTCCTGCAGCGAGGGTGGTCAGCACCTTGTTGCTTTCCCAGCGCACGGGGTGAATGAAGAAACCTCCTGGCCCTGCTGTGAAACGCCCGTGCCTGGTGCTGGGAGCTCGGAAGGCGTTGTGCTGGAGCAGCCGGTTGCTGCAGGGAGGAGCGGCTGCGGGGGCGGCAGGAGCAGAGTCAGAACAGTTCAGAGATGGGCAGGGAAATGAGCTGGTTGACTTGAGGCAAGGTGAACGATTTCAGAACAGGAAGGGGGGGAGGGATTTCTCTGCAGTCTGATTCCACTTGAGCTGTCCTTAGTATAATCGCTGCTGTGTTAGCTGGTCCTGCAGGCAGGGAGAGAGGATCTGCGGGCTGAGCTGTGTGTTTAGGATGGAATGGTGCTCCTGTACTTTGAGCTTCTGTGGTAAACAATATTGCTCAAGCATTGTGAAGGAAAGGAAGAATGTATGGTGTAGTTCTCTTTTCTGGCTGGTTTTCTACCAACAGCACAAAGGAAAAAAAATGGCAGAACACAAAATCCTCCTTTCTTGTATAACTAGTAACTGTTATTCTGTTTTAGCTTATTTTGTTGGAAGACTACATCAGTATTTATAGAGTTTTGGGGCTTTGATGTGCTGAAGGGTTTTTTCAGTTGCCTAATTTTCTCTTTTTTTCCTTGATAGACATTCAAGCCCTTGGTTGGAAAAAGTGTATACAATTCAATTACTGCAGTAGAATTCCTTGTGGACAAACAGCTGGATTTCATAACTGAAGATAGTGCCTTTCAGCCCTATCAGGTAAGAAATTTGACTAGTGTATAAGTATTATCCATTTAACTTATTTAAAAGCCATGATTTTACTATTGTTTAAGTGCATTTTCTGTTCAAGTTCTGTGTTACAGGAACAATTTCCTATTGATTATGGGCAGAGATTGTTCCTTGTTTTGTGAAAGATTATATTGGGTACTATATATGATTCCAGTTAATCTGATCATGTCAAGGAGTATTGTGCCATGAATATTACTGTAGCACCTTCAGTTAAAATACCTGACCCATTTGAAGGTTAACCAGTACCATTAATTGTAGAGCAGATAGAAGATAGTATCCCTTCTTCTGAAGCCTTCATTTCCAGGTCTTTGCATGATTACAGTGATATTCCACTTACTGATTTTTGGTTCAGTTGGAAAATGAATAGCAGAAAATGTTAGTTTCTTAAAAAATGAACACTTTTCTTACTCTTGTTTTTAAGCCTGCTAAAATTTCCAGTATTCTTGATTTTAATGCATCTCCACTGATTAGAAACACATTAATATATTAATGTGTGTGTATTTAAGGAACAAGAGAATTAGTGATTCCTCCCTTTGCTGCTTCAGAAGAAGGACTAAAAATCTCTTCTATGACAAATAGAAAAATACTTGATACTTCAACTTGTGCTGAACTGATTGCAATTACAATAGCCATAAATTCTTCCTTATGGCTTGGATGGTACACTGTGGTGATAAAATATATCTTATTTTATAAGAAATAGTACTTAGAGGCTTGGAATAACAGATGGTCCTGAATAAACGCTGTGTAATTTTGTCCTGACACCCCTTCTTCCCTCCTGCTTCACCAAGATGTTTTTTTTCTCAATGCCAGATACAGAGCTAGGAAAAGAGAGCGGCTGAGAGAGACTCCTAGGGAAAGGAGAGAAAGGTTCAGTTCATGGAAGGGCTGGTGCTTTTGTGTGTCTGTGGTAGGGAAGCCAAACGAGTTGAGCATTTCTCATCAGGGTGAGGTTACATGTTATGACTCGAGCTGCTAGAACAGCTTGGCTCTGCCGCAGACAGCAGTTCCCACTATCAGACCCCACGCCAATGCTCTCAGTCCTCTAAAGCAGCACAGCCTTGATTTTCAAACACGGGAGGGGGGGACAGGGCGCGGGGTAAAAGCCTGTGATGGTGATGAGCTGAGCTGGATTAGCCCAGGGTGCATCCAGTGCTGTGGCTTCCTCCACAGAGGGGGTCAGGATGACGCAACACAGAGTGGGATATCCTCCTTTGGCAGCAGCGACCTCTTAAATCAGCTGAGCCATGAAGTGTAAATTCGCCCTCAGAGTCCAGCCGCAGTCTTCCAGATTCATTTTACAAAGCAAATACTGGTGCTAGTGTCTGTCCTTTGCCTGAAATGTGTCAAGATCATGTGTCTGATAATGCTCATTCCAGCAACAGTGATCAATCTCCTTTTGGCAGTGGATCATTTCTGATCTGAGCAAAGCAAACTGAACGTAGGAGGACTGCCTTTTGTTAAACGATGGTATTGCCAGGCAGTGACATAGAGATGATGTTCTATGCATTTTAGGCCCTTCAAAGAATATTAACTGGTAGAGCATTAGACTTGGAAGCACCTTAATTTGGGAAGATGCATTCAGGTTGAAGGTGTCATTTTTTAAAATACATCATATGAACAGCTTGTTTCGTACTAGCTTGATCAGTAATACTGAAATTAGCAATGTTCACAACTTCACTTCTCAAAGAGATACTCGCCAAAAACTGCTACAAAGCAGTAGCTTGTCAAAAATAGTTCCAGAGATAAGCTTGCTCTCCCTAACTGTTGGCCTGTCTTATTGACACATAGAGGGCAATTCTGTATTATATCAGGCTGTTTCCTCCTCTCATGGAGCAAATACTTACATATTGAAACCTGAGATGGAGGCTGTTGATCTGTATCCATCATGAGTAGTTTTGTGACAAAAAACTTAAATTGTTTATTTTTAACGTTACAAGAAGTTTGCTGACTGAGATTCCTCTAAGTACTAAGGCACCCAGAATTTGCATTTTAACTGAATATTGCTTGGCTATTGAGTGTAGTAAAACAGCATTGTGCTCACTGATGAATAGTGCAAAGATTTCTTTATTTGAATGATTATAGAAAGCTTGAGAAATGTTTTTCATAGGAATGTGTCTTTGCAGGGCTAGCAATATCTTGGTGCCAAGCTTTACAAGTTAATTGTACAGATAAGAGCTTTACTGAATGCTAATGTCTTCAAGAGAACAGAAACTATATGTACTAACAGTATGTTAGATAGAAATACTGGCTTTATTACTGAGACTTATTTTCTGCTCAAAGATACCTGAAGTGGGAGGATTGTTTCTATTCCTTTTGCATGCTGTTTTTTGTTAATGCTGGAAATCGCATTCCTAGCCATTTAATGTAAGGTAGTTTTTAGTTGTATGTTTTTTCTGAAAGACCTCCCTTTTCTTTGCCATGATACCAGGTCCTAGATAAATCTGTGGTAAACTTCTTGTTACTATCTACTTTGCAAAAAAAGTACCATTTTTTAGCTCCCTTGTTTAGTCTGGAATAGCATTGATCTGCTGGTGAGCAGAACACAGAACTGAGGAATCATTCTTTGCAGGGATGAGTTAACTTTAAGTCTTCTGAAACGTGTTTAGTTTTTTGTTTAAGCTCTCATGGCTGCACATTTTCAATATGAAGTCCTTAGAGACCATGGTGACCTAAACACTTTTTTATTGCATTTTGCTGTTAGTGCCTAAAATTCCAGTATCTTCCTGCCAAAACAAACAAAGTTTGAATTTGTGTGGGAAGACTCCATTTCATTTCAGATACAATTCTGAACTACTGACTAATTTTTCCCATCATTACATAGACTCGTAATACTGGTAATGGGCAGCAGACAAGTATTTGGTACAAATTCTGCTCACATCAATTCTGATCAAGAAGAAGTGGTGTTTCACATAACTATTGGGCCAAAAGGCTTCATGAATAAGGTGCTGCTATCCAATGTGAAGGTGACAACTGCTCAAAGCAAAGAAAACAGCACACTTGGCATCCTTTCAGACTTGGCAGGAAAAACAAAGTTTGAGTAGGCAAAGAGCTAAATTACTGTCGTTACCAGAAGTGGTTCTTCCAGAACAAGATTAAAGAGACTTTGGCAGGACTTCTGGGGAATCGTGACCCATGCATTCCCATGCCATGTCTGCTCTTTGCATAAATAAACATGTTTCAGTTGTTAAGAGATTCAGTGACCTTGCTAAGGGCTAGATGAATATCGTTATTAAAAGTAGGGTATGCAGCTGCATTATATGAGCCCACTTCCATGTCTTCACAAGGTTTGCTATACTAACTGTAACACTTGCCTGTGAATTTGTTCTTTACTGCTAAATGTGCGTGCAAGTCTTCCTTTTGCCTTATGTGTGTACCACTTAGAATCCTGCCCTTCTCTTTAGAAAGTGCTTGGATTCTGTATGTGTGGTGCCTTAAACACCAACCTACAACTTGTTTCCAGTGGCTTTTATCTCTGTTGCTTCATGGAGGATGTAAACTGTATTATTCTCTATGTGAAACTTGTGTGTGACTGAGTGACTCATTCATTAATCTGGGATGGTCAGACAATTTAGTCATGTAGTTCTTTTTATGGTGGTGACAAGGGGATCTTGAGGATAAAGCAGATGTGAACATTTGTTGTGGTACTTTGCTTAGCAGTGGAGTGAAAATTCTGTCCTTTGTAGGAAATAATAAAGTTTACAACATTTATTTTATGTCAAATTAGTATCTGTAGGAAATGTAGTCTTGAAATTACATGTAGGTTGGGTCCTTAATGTGAATTCTACTTTGCATTGATAATATATCATGTATGTTCTGTGTTGAAAAATTCACAAGTGTAGTGGGTTTAATAAAGGCTCTTGCTATAGTCTGAAAATGAACACTTCCTCCAAAAAGCCGTTTTAAGGAAAAATTACAGTTAAGTCTACACATACAAGTGTGACCTAAATCAAATACTTTGAACTGGTTTTCTGTAATAAGTTATTTGTACTGTTCTGTGACATCTATGTGTGTCTGTTTTGTGATACACATATTAAGTTAGGCAGCAGCAAAGCTAATCATGTCTTAATTTGTTTAATCACTGTCGTTTACTTGAAGGACTATAGATGGGGATGTGAAGCATTAAAGCCCAGCATATGGTATGCGTGACCTCATCAGAGTGGTGGTTTTGTTTGGGTGGTGTTTGGCAGTGCCCATCAAGGACATTGTTGGGCTGAAGTGTGTGATTCTGCTGTTGCTGGCTGAAGCAGCTGGAGTCAACTGCATTATAATTCAGACAAGCAAATGAAGAATAACAAAAAGTGGTTTATATTGTGTTTTTTCATAGTAAAATACGCTTGTGGAAAGATCTGGAAAGACTCTGCCTGAAGCACTGAGTGCATTTCAGCTGCGTGTCTGGGTCGGGCAGAGCAAGGGTGCATGATTGATTATATACTTCCAAATATGTACATACTGTGTGTGATAATGTATTTCTAAAGGATTTCTGAGCACACAGCACTGGAGCAAATGTGCACAGTGGAGGCAGGACAGAATTCAAATGAAGTTTCTTCACAATCATTAAACTTCCTACAAAGGGTAGTTTACCACTCAGGGAGGAAAGTGGAAGGAAGGGTGCACAGACTTTAAAAAGTCCTCTTGCCTATTTGATTTAAAAAGAAAAATCTTGCTAAGAATGAATGTTTACGGTGAAATACCTCTTCAGGCATTACACTCTCCTTCAAAACATTTTTTTCTGGAAGACGAGCCTGGTTGCTTTAGTGTTTCAAAATGGTACAGTCTGCCTGTCTACCTCTGTGTTGAAGGTTGCAGATGTAAAGATAGGGCAATGAGAAATCCCCTGTGGGAGGTGTTGCATGAACAGTGATAGGCACCTGTACTTTGCTCTTTTTCTAAATGTGTGTGGCACGTCTGACTGCTGGCAGGTCAAATGTCTAACACACCTTAAAGATTGTTGAAATAATAAACATTCTCACTAGTCATGGAGTAGGTACATCAGATACAGGACCTAATATACACTTATCCTGATCTATGACAAATTCAAGTCATATATGCCATTAAAAAAGACTTGAGTGAAGGGCCATGGGCAACTCCACTGCTCTGCTTTTCTGTTCATTATGGGCAGATGTTGAGTATTTCAGACCTGGATGCCTTTGTGTTCCATGACTTGTTTGCTTGTAAGAGCAAGTAAGCTGGGCTTGTGTAGTAATGACATGTGCACATAAAAAAATTCTTTAAACATCTTGAAACATGGATAAAATAGTGTTTTTCTGTCTGTATTTTAAGCATCCCATAATTATATGTGCACTCATCTTTCAGACTTTTACTTTAAGCTTCAGGCTTAAAAATAACTACTGTAGCTGAAAATTGCTTTTCCCATCAACTTGTGCCTCCACTGACGAGGCAGGCAGGAGCTTTTGGGGTTGGTCCCACCCTTTGAGGTTGCCAGAAGCAGCTTGGCCAGGTGCCGGCCACAGAACCTATGTGCTGCCCTCCTGCTTTCAGTTCCTCCAGGGGCAGCCCAGGCACAGCTTTCTGCATCTTTAACTCCTCTCAGGGTTGTGCTGAAGGACTGTCTCGATTCTTTCCCATGTCTCTGGACCACCCATAAGGAGTCCAGCTGGCTTCCCTGGCAGCCTTGTAAAGAGCGATGGTCTAAACAGCTTGTTACCGACACATCTGAGTTTGAGTGTGCGGCTCCAACATGTGGGGAAGCAAAAGCTGTGTCCAGCTAGAAGTGGGTCAGATGAGTCATAGCAGTCCTCACTCCCAGTAACACGTGCAGGACAGAAGAGTTTCATCAGAGTGCTCACAAAAGGAGAGGAATGAGGGAGGAGGGATTGGGCACCCTAGAGTCAGAGGGGCATGTGCATCACCTGCCCGAAGCCTGTATTTGTGCTTCTGTTTGAAAAAGAGCTGTTTGTTTGAGAACTTCCTCTGTTTCCTCAAAAGAGGTGGAATAAAATGGCACTTTTCTGTTTTACCTTGATCTATTAAGAAGTAAGGGCTTCAGTCACTTTTTTTATCTCTCTCAGCAAGGTTTGATGCAGGAGTGGAGTTCTTCAGATCTGACAAGCCTTGGGGGGGAAGTGAGCAGTGTGGAGGGGAGGCCATCAGTCAGCAGAAAGGTGACGTAGCTGCCACAAACAGTGTGGCTCCTCCAGATAGGAGGGAGTTCAGGTGGAACTGCTGAAGCTGTGGAAAGGTACACAGGGAGGAAGGGGGAAAGAGTTGCAAGGTCCTTGGGATAAGCTGATGTTGCTACAGTGCAGATGACACTCAAATCCATAGGAAAACTGTTTTCCTTCCTCTGTCATATTCTTCCTACAATTTCCGAAAAACTAGTTAGTTCAATGATTTGATTTCATTAATCCTACTCTAGGAGGTAGTGTTTAAGTAAGTAATTAGAAGTTTGGATTTCAGAACAGAAGAGATGGAACAAAACCTGCTTCTTTTTTGAAAGTGAATATCAAAACCTTTTACAGAAGTATTTTGGTACTACTAAAAAGCCATGCTTGGGATTACTGAGTTTAAAAATCCATCCAGTGTGTCTGGGTAAAAATTTCCTGTGTTTGATCACAAGTGATTACTTTTTCACCAGTAAAAATCCATGGAAAATACCACTCAATAGTAAGTGAAGGAAGCCTTGTTCTGTGGTTCTGTGTCCTTAAAATTTCCATTTCATCTATTGAAAATGAAATTTAAAGTATTTTTCTTACGTGGTGGTCTTGACCAACCCTTCTTCTGTAATCCAGACTCCAAGTCAGCTCCTAGAGAAGTCTGTTTCACATTATAACGAGTTGCTGCTTTGCCTGTGTTCTTGGTTTCCCAAGTTGCTCTTTGTTGGGATTGGGAATCCTTGGTGCTTTAGACGTGTGAATGCAAGTAAATTCTTCAGTGTTGCATGGGAGTTTGTGCCCAGAGCAGGAAGAGAGTAAGCATTCCTGCATTTCAGGTAGGGGGAAACTTGAGTTTCATGGAAATGTGTTCTTACCCAAATTAAGCCTTATCTTGACGTGATAAACACAATAGCTCATTTGCTGAAGTGCTCATGGGTTTGTTTGCTTTTGTTCCTCCCTTGGATACAATGTCCCTTTGTGCTGGCTGCCACTCTAGACCTTTTCCTTACAAAATGTATTTTTGAAATTACACTAATAGAAGTAATAATTTGTAGTCTGGGGTTACTGTTTCATGGGAACTATTCCACAGTCTTCAACAAGCTACAGTTAGTAGAGGCTGAGAGCTATAGCAGCTCCAGGTCTGTGTATCTAGTACTTTTTCCAGGCCAGACATCTGGGGAGAAACTCAAGTGATTTTATACAAACTTGAATTTTTAAAATTAAAACCAAGTATGAATCTTATTATTTTCTTAGATGCTGGAATAACTTTACTAAGGACTTGTGGAGGGCTTGCTGTACAGAGCTTTTTTTTTTTTTTAGCAATATACTAGTAATTACAGTTATAAAGTCTTTTTACTACTGTTGTTTATAAATACTGACACCACCCTTCAATCTAGCAAACATTTCCTGCCTTTTGAATGGAATTAAAATGAGCTATTCCCGTTCTTCCCCTGTAACCTCTTCTGCTTGAGTGTATGTGGTAGTATTACTGAGGGTAGTATTTTAGTGTTTTTGCTGAGCAAGTGAGTTTGAATTATAGGAATTTCTGTACATCTCACTAATGATTACATTTTTTGTGATTTTAGTTGTGAATGTTAAGCATGCAGTTTAGAAATTATATTTCAGGCATAGAGGCAGGACTTTTACTCCATTTGAATGTTTCCTTTGTTTTCGTTGTCTTCTTACCACCACGTCGCATCATTTTGGTATACAGTAGATAAAATCAGGTTAAAGCATGTTTCAGAATGCATAAGACTTGGTGGCTGAATTATGGTGCTTGACAGACTTAAGCTTTTTTCTTCCCTTTTTTTTTCTTCCCCAAGTGATGTAGTTCAGTTTTGAATTATGTCTTCAATAGGAATTTTTTGGTTCTGCATGCTAGGAGATTTATCTGTGAAAAAATATTGTGAAATAAAAGATCATTGTATCAATTTTAAACTCTGAATGACTTTCCTAAGTTTACCCTAGGGAATTTATTGCAGCAATAACTGAAACATCCCTGTTTTCTGATTAGCAATTTAATCTTTCCTTTTTGCAAGACCGTTATTCATCAGTTCTATAAAAGGCATATCCATGGCTTTCTCCAGAGCTGTAGAGAGCTGCAGTGTTAATCCAGCTGTGATATATGTTCCAGCTGGTCAGAACTGATTTGTAGGGAAAATTTCTAAAATGGCTCCAGCAGGTCATAACGGAGCTCTCTACAGGAAAAAGAAGACAGTGCTGCCTTAAATCCTATTCGAAATTAACTTTGAAAAGTTTTCTGCAAATACAGTGGTACTTTTAAAATGTGAGAAAAATGAGTTTTATTTTTATCTACTTTCATAATACCAGCATGTGGGCCAACAGGAACACATTATCAAATAAATCCCTGAAAGCCCCTTGAAAATAAAACATTAACGTAATTCAGTGGACTAAAATACGCTGGGTTTCAAGAATGTTTGGATGGTATCTGATGTATTCTTTCTGCCTTAAAAAAAAAGAAAGTTAAAATATTTTTATTATTTGTAGGGATTTGTTTTCTGCCCATAATCCTCATGAGTTATAGAGAGAAGGAGCTGGAAAGTTACATGGTTCCAGAGTTCCTATTTGGTAAATAGGATTGAGGATATCTGCAGAAGAGACTAGATAGCTGTATGATTACTGTTGGCAGTCTAAGCTGGTGGTAGTTCAAATTCCAGACCGGAGAGTCATTCACCAGAGTGATACACTGATGGATATCTCTAGGAGGTGGTGCTGATTCTAGGATCTGTCATCATGCTGACACATATTGGACAGTTTTCTGCAGTTTTCTTCTGCAGAACTGAATTGAGAGGCCTTTGCTCTTCACTTCAGTAAGCTCTCAGTTACCTGTAGTCTCGTCAGGGAATATTGTATTGCTGAGTAATGCAACCTAAAAGACTCAATGGAGGTGACTGCTGTGAGCTAAGAGGTGACCTGTCCGGTCAGTCATTTTCTGTGGTGTGGTACACAGCCTGCCAGCTGCCACTGCCAGCTGCCACAGATGACCTCTGCTGTCCCTGGGATGGAAGATGTGTCTGTTCTAAAGTGCTCAGTGTTTGAGCAGGCCTCGTGTCTTGGTTTGATTTCTGGTTGCATTAGACTGCCTTTCTAGCAGCCCACTAGTCCAGACAACTAGTGATCAACAGAATGTACTTTCTTTCTTGCTTAAAGATGCCTTCATCCATGCAGCTTGTCCTTCAGCTGATGTGATTTGGGTCTTGTTGAATACCTTCTGAAAGCTGTTCACAATTCACAGGGTGTCTGGTTCTCACTTTAAATTTTAGTATCAATGTACAAAAGAGACTTCTTCAATCTACTTACTTAGCAGGTCTCCTTGTTAGCATCAACTTCACTCTGCTAATTGCTTGCTTCAGAGAAAAGTCTGCACTTTGAGGTTTCTTTTCCCATAGTGGCAATGAGTTGCTTAGTGACTCAAAGGCTTGTTCCAGTATTACCACATGACTGAGTGGCTTAAGGACCAGTACTCCCTCCCTGTTTCTCTTGCAATTAGAAAAAAATTAGTACAAGTTGCATATTGCTGAGATGGTGGTGATAAATATGCGGAGCCTTCTGTGAGGAAGCGGAAGGAAATGTGATTCAGTGGAAAATGAAAGAAAAGCAAATCTGTGGCTGTGTCATCAAAATGAGAGAGAAGGTGGACACAGACTAGTTTAGTTCATTTGACCTTTATTTGTCTGTATGTGGAGAATGTAAGTAGTACAAAGGGTCACAGTGTTCTGGGTGGAAGCTGAAAGCCCTCTGTTTTGTGGATAGGAGCCACTTTTTGGGGGAAGTCTTAGATGCTAAAAGATACCTGTCTGTGGGGGAAGAGTTTGCTTTTCTGACCCAGATTGTCCTAGCTGCTCAGAGAGAGAAAAACATAATTTGTGAGCATAAGGGTCATCTATTTTTTAAATCTCTATTTTCAAAAGTGCAAGACTATTGTAGATGTTGCTAGAACAGTATTTAGGCCGGTTGTTGACAGTATTTATCTAGCCCGGGTTTGGTTTTGCTTATCCATTGGTTGTCACTTACTTTCCTGTTGGATGTTCATCCTGTACGTGTTCATGCTGTTCTGATTTCCCCTCTGCCTTCCCATACCAGATTGTCATCTACAAGTAGAATAAATAATAATAAACTGACTTGTAAAAAATGTAAGTTTTACACCATGCCCCTTTCACTTGAGGTATTGATAGTTCTATAGGAAGGCAAATGCCTCTGTTGATTTTTGTGTTAGTAAGTTAAAGTCATGGAGATTATTAGACTACAAGTCAGATTTTTTCCCTCCCATATATTTATGTTACTAATGTTAGTGTATCAGGTACACTTCCAGAACTGAACAAATCAGATGCATCTTCAAGCCTGAAATCAGGATTTGAAGAAGTCTGTGTAGCCCTGATCCCCTGATTCTCAAACCTGATAATTAAAATTTTAAAATCAGTTCCAGCTCTTGAGGTAAAATGAGGAAGGGAGTAGGAGTGTGTGGGGAGAAGTATTATGCATAGGGAAGAGTGGAGAGCAGCAGAAAAATCGTTAATAGCTTTTCCTGAGAAATGTTAACTTTACTGACAGTTGGAAAATCACTAAATTTGTATTCCTCATCTTTTTTCCCCTTGTAATTTTAACTTCCTACTTAGAGAAACGTAGTCGTTGCTGTAATACGCTGAAAATAACCCCTAATCTTTAAATGTTTGCGATCTGAAATATCTATAAACATTTGTCCTTGGAGCAGTGCATTCAGAGCCCCTTGCTGGGTGGGGATTAGTTATCCCGGTTGTCTGTCCTGGCCCCTGCACGCAGGGCTAGCGTCACTGCCCGTCCCTGCTTTCCCCATGTGGCCGTGCCTTAGTGCACGTGTAAGTAGGGCTGACCTCGGCTCGACTTTGTTTCTGGTTTAGGGGTCAGGGTTGTGCCTTCAAGCTTGACTTAACTGGTTCAGATGTAGCCCAGCAGCTGCCGGGTTTGAATGAGGTAAATTGTGACTGTGCGCTCAGAACAGCAGAAAATAGGTCAAGTGTGGGTTGGGTTTACATAGAAAGCGCTAGCGTCGCCTGGTAAGCCTAAGCTTCTTCTCTCAGCTCAGACAAAGCCGTTTAAGGTAAACTGGGAAGTTACAATCTCCCCAAAAAACTTTCTAGCCTTTCTAGCTTTCCAGCCTTGGTGTTTGTAGGCGGCGTTGTCCTTGCTGAAGGAGCAGCGTGGTGCGGGAGGCTGCCCCGCTGGGGTCGATGTGTTCCCCGAGCAGCCGCCGCTCTGGCTGTGTGCTGCAGCACAGCCCTGCAGCCCTGCACTGCCGCTCTGACCTCCTGCCCACCCGCTGCAGTGCCATGGCAGCTGGGGTAGCCTTTCACTTGTCAGAGGGAAATCAGGAATATACTGTTTAGCAGTGGTTTATGCATGCTATGTGTCTAGAAAGAAGCTGCAGGAGATCTGTATTTAGACTAATTTAAATTTGGTTATTTCCGTCCTAAGTTCTAGTGTGGTCTGTGTAGCAGCCGCAGTGCCTGCCTGGTAATACCCTCAGGGGTGTCAGTCCCTGCCAATTTTTCTGTGTTTTAGTTAGATTCTTATCTTTTGCCACTGAAAAAAAAGTCTGGTAGCAGGGCAGAGGGATACTACCAGCTCACAGGTTATGTTCTTGTCACGATCTTTGGTATTCTGCCTGTCTGCATTTTGTGGTTTTTCTCACTCTGATGTCAAGCAGGACAATGTTAAGATTGAAGGTTTGTTAAAAATTACAGTCAGTGAAAGAGATTACAGATCAGTGATATAATCACATATGTCAGGTGATATGATCAGTGAAAGATGAAAGAGGAAAAGGATTTTGCTGGTTATCAAGAAATGAAAATAAGGAGAGAGTTGTACAGGCCTGCTTTCAAATGAGGAGTAAAAACTGGCATTAATGTGTTTGAGGCTAGGTGCAGGTACAATATTTAATCTTTTTATGGGAGAAAATTATCTGAAAATGGCATTAGAGGACTAGTATAAATTCTCAGCAGTTTAGTTTTTAAAAAGTGCTTTTTGCTGCCACTGTTCTGCTCTCTAAAGACTTGTGGTAATCAGTAGGGAAGTGTTGTCTTGTTTTCTCACTGCAGTTCTCATACCTGATTTCCATGCAGCTGAAGTTCAGTGCAGTTGTACAAATGACTTGCTGCAAAAAAATAAAAGGGTTGGGGGGCTCAGTTTATAGAAGCTAATACTCACTTATGAAACAGGAACAAAACTGAAGGTTCAGGACACTTTGCTCTCTGAGGTTTTCCTTTGCACTGTTTGAATTTAAGTGTGGTCCCTCTACCATTAAAAGTCCTGACAAGATTCGTATTTCAGTGTGCAGTGCACACTGTGTTAACATTGTAAACAGGACTGTCAAGTTGGTTATGTACTAGTTTTCATCTAATTCGTGTCCCAAATTATCAGAAAACCTCTAAGCAGCCAGAGGAAGCTATAGTTAATTAAGCCACAGATGGTGAGGACTAATGTGGCGTTGACCTTTGTGAGGACTGTAAAATCTACTTAGTCTTTCTCTGGAAAACACTAGCTGAAATGAGTTCCTACCGATATTAGAAAGATGTCCTTGATGCACAAAGCCACGTGCAGAGACACCATGACCAAGGAAGGAGCTTTCCCAAATGAAGGTTTACAGGTTCCTAATGTGTGATGTGTGTTGAGATGTAGTCTTCAGGGCTCTGATTCAAGCGTTTTTAATGTCAAAAGGCACTGTTTTTCTAGGACTGGCTTACCTGGAATGCATATTGTCAGTTCTTCATCACACAGTGGGGAGGTAACAGCTGACTGCAGAGTGTGTACCCTCCCATAAGCAGCATATGCAGGCTGTGGGGCTGGGGGTGGGGGCAGCTACTGGAATCCCCTTTTTAGTTCCTCTTTGTTGTTTGAGGAACTCATTTCTGCCCCTCAAGTTTCTGAATAATGACTTGGAAGAGTATTTTAAAATGATGAGGAAATGTGTTGCTTCAGTAGTTCAGGTCTTGTGGAGGAGGTAGCTGTGGAAATATGTAGGCCTTGCTACCACAGTCATACCTGGCTGCCCAAAATGCAGAAGAAACTTCTGGTCATTTGAGCCTTTCAGAGCATTTCGTGTGGTCTTTGGGCAGTGGGCAGGTTCGGCACATCTGGGGATAGCTCCCAGTGTCTTGGACAATATTTTTTTGTGGATGGAGAGTGAGTAGGAGAATTCTCATTGAGATTTTGACTTGTTTTCCTGTGGGTACTATCTTGAAATTCCTGTATGATCTCAAAGGAATTTTGATGCATGACAAGTGATCTAAGCTCTTGTTGACCAGTGGCTCTGAATGATAAATTATTTTTGTCTGAATAAACTCTCTGAAAATGCTTCTCTCAACACAAATTTCTCCTTCCTGGTTAGATGAGTGTGATAACTTAATGGTATGGTCTGTGGTTTCAACCTGCTTAAATTGTTTTGCACAAGGATAAGGAATAGGTATACTCAGAAAAGCACAGCATCTTTTTGATACTTGGGGAATATTTAATTCTCTGTTCTTCTCAAGACTCCCTTGGAGTTGAACACATCCCCAGCAAGTGAGAATGATCTCCTAGACAGATGCAGCTGACTCAGTTCTTTAAATAATTAATTCTGGTCCAGTCCACCAGAAGTGAATTCCTCTTTTGATCTAGAAAGAAGGAAGAATATCAGCAAAGATGTAAAAACTTGTCATAGATTGGCAAGCTTCTCGTAGTCACATTGCCACATGTGACTGTTTTCCAGAAGGGCAGGAGGAGTTCTCAACCATA
The DNA here is from genome assembly GCA_910950805.1 of Acrocephalus scirpaceus scirpaceus. Taxonomy (NCBI): domain Eukaryota; kingdom Metazoa; phylum Chordata; class Aves; order Passeriformes; family Sylviidae; genus Acrocephalus; species Acrocephalus scirpaceus. Next base: position 32,576,141 of record OU383781.1, read on the forward strand.
TTTTTCTAGCTCATAGGCCCTTTGTCTTCTTCCCAGAGTTGCATATAGTCATTTGTGGAGTAAGGGGCACTGGCACTTGAAGGATGTAAAGAGCTTCCTACAGTAGATTTGAAGAAGAATATAACAGTCCCCTTTATTTGATTTGCATCCTGATTTGCGTAAAGATTTCAAACCAGTATTAAAATCCTTCTGGAGGAGGTATTCCAGGACTTGTGGAAAAACTAGTCTAGGAGAGGGTACCATACTTCTGTTTGTAAATCTACCTTTCAAATGAGGAAAAGTCTGGAGGAAAATCCTGCAGGACATTTGAATCTTCTGGAGGTTAGTCTGTCAATCATGCTGCATCAACCAAGATGAGGAAAACTGAGGGTTTACAATTGCCAAGGTTCAAATCTATAGACTGTAATTGTTCCTTGAGCAATATAAACACAGGGTAAGGAAAAGAACTGGGAACTGCAGAGTCATCTGCTTGTCTTCAGTGTTAAACTAGGGAAGAGACTCTAAGTCATCAGCCTTGCTTGTTGTCCTCTCCCTGCTTTTGCAAGAGTTTGGGATGTGTGCTGAAAAAGTGTGGTTAAGGCCACTGCTTTATAGTTTAACACATAATGGAATTAATTTCCTGGGCTTTAGATTTAAGACTAAAGATGAAACAAGGTAAGTCATGGCACACACATTTTTTCATAGATACATGTACACAAAAACCCAGAATTTTTGAGATTACAGAAACTTGCTCTATTAGTATCTTCCCCCTACCCTAAATTTATATGTTAAATGTGTATTGTGTGTATATTTAGAAACTCTGGGTTCTCTTTAATATCATCCATGTAATCCCAGTCACACCTGCATGCTGTTTATGTAATGGATCTTTGACCTAAGTTGTGCCTTTTGTAGCTCATCTTTGAGCTCATCTTTTTTTAAGGGTGGGGAGATAAATACAAAATGAACTTTGCAGTCTCCATTTCTCAGTGTTCACGTGGAGCACTCTCAGCCAAAAATGCTGATGTCATGCATCTGAATAGGATAGAGGTTCAAATGTACCGTGTGTAGGATGGACATATCTTCAGTGTCAGGTTCAAAGAAGGCACCAAGATGCTTAGGAAGGATGTGAAATCTAAAAAAAAAAGCACCAGTGTGTGTTACCTGCAGGAAACAAATCAAAAGTGGCTTAAGATGACATAGAAAATCAAAAGCTTTGTGTAAAGAACTCATGAAAATAGTATAAAGTTAAGAGTAACAGGTTTGATTTCATGGTACTTAATCAATGTGTATAATCTCAAAATGAAGGTACAAATTTTCTTAGATGTGACTGAAGAGGTTACTCAAAATATACAAGGTTTGCATATTAGCTACATTTCTAAGTCAGCCAAACTCAGTATTGCAGTCCTTGGTCTGTTGCTTAGATCCAATGCGTGTGGATCTGAGTGGAGAAATTTATGGTGCAGCAAATTTTCTAGCAACTGCTGTGAAAGAAAGTGCATGGGGAGGAGGGCAGATGATTGATCATCACACGGCTCCAGTTACAGGATCTGTTGTGTTCCCCTGGCAAATCATTCCCCCTTTCCAGTGGTGGTATTTCTTCTGTGTGTAGGATCATTGCGCAAATGGATTTGCACACGTAGGCAAAATAGTTAACGCTCTTTTTTAAACTGCTTTGGGAGAGACCATCCTTGAACAAATTTTAGTTATGACCCTCTTGTGCCTCTGGTAATGCTAGCAGCATACTTATCTGGTTGGTATTTTGAACGTTGTGGTAGAGGTCCTGTTGATCTTCCTTCACTTTCACTTCGTTCCAATTTACATGTATTAAAATGGTCATCTTGACCATTCCTTTGATCCAAGGTCATATCCTTTGTAAAAGCATAAGGATAGAGAGAGTAATTTTCTCTAATAACCAAAGCATTGATGCATTCTCCATAGTGGAGCACAGCAAATCTTCAAGTGTCAGGAAGTGAATTTTGAATTGAAAAGAGATATCCTGTCATCAGTGGGTTAGCAGGAATAATCTCATCCAGATGAATAGAGAGAAATTGCTTGTGTCACTGGAGGGCCTGGCAGCAGTGCACGATTCACTGGGTGTTGCTTGTATCTTTGTGTTCTGTGGCTGGAGCTCTTCATAATAAATTGTGAAACATCAAGGAACTTGTTGGAGATCAAGGAAAGAAAGAAATTGCTTGATCTCAGCTGCAGTACTGATAAAACGTTCTACATTTTGTATGTGGAGAATTGCACTCATTATTTTAGCTGTCTGAAGTTCTCTTGGTATAAATGAATGTTGCTGCTACTCATGGATTTCCAAGGCCATCTCTGTGTGAGGAGCCACCAGGCTTTTTTCCTTTGCCTCAAAGATGGAAATAGCAAGTTTGCTCTGAAATAGAGAAATAGGTGCTCTTGGAGTCCAGAAATGAATGATGACTCTTGATCCATGCTTGCAAGGATATGAACCAGATTCTGTGCCTATTTTTTTTCCTTTTAGAAGGACAGAGCTACTGAATGTATCTTAATTTCCCAGATGATATCATACCAAATACTGGAAAATAATCTTTTCCAGCAGAACTGATTGTAATAAAAATTAAAACATGTCTTATTTGAAACTACCTAATTACAAAGGCCAACATATTTGAAAATCAGCAATGGTGTTTCTCTCAGTATGCTTGTTTCTCTTAAAATAATGGTTATGTGTTACATTTGTAGGTTTGATATCTGTGTTTATGCTCAACATGTCCATATTACATTTTAAAGATATGCAAAACAGATTTTTTTTAAACAAAAATCAATAATTATTCAAATAATTTTTTGTGCATACCTGTGAACATCTAAATCTTTAGAGGACATTTTTAGCTTGTAGTAAGACAGTATGAAAGTGTGATCCTATTAATAGCTTACAAGTCTGGCCACATGTGGGATCTGACATACTGTGTTCCCATGAAATAACTTCTAGCACTATGTTACGCTTTTAAGTTTTTTCTAAAAATAGCTCAGGGATTTGTAGGCATCAGTAAAAATAGCATCTAACTACTTAATATTGTATTTTAAAATACATCTAGGAAAATAAACAAAAATGTTACAAGTAAACATAACATATGGTTCTTTTTTTAATCTCTACTTTAGGACGACGTAGACAGTCTAAACCCAGTTCTCAGGGATAACCCGCAGTTACATGAGGAGGTAAAAGCCTGGGTAAAGGAACAAAAGGTTCAGGAGATTTTTATGCAAGGTAATTATGTGGGAAATTGTGTTATTTATATTCTGTGTTAGCTAGTTTAAGGCCATTACTTGTGTGGGACTCATCCCATAGCATTTGTGATATAATGGAGAATATATTTTTTAACTTGGAACTTATTTTTTGGACGTATTTGTTAATACAAGAAAACAAGACTGTAAGAAGCTGCTGATGATTGCTTCAGACTGTTCTTAACTTATTTGATGTTTTAGTGATTACAGCAAAAGCTGAATATCATTAGTCTGTAGATATTTTATAAAATTTGTTGTGAAAATAAGTGTGTATGAATGGCATCCACACACATTTTGGCATGTTTAAAACTGTTCTGTGCTCTGTTAGTGTTACTGTTACATGTGATAACTTCTCAGATACCTGTCTGTACTTGTAGTTCTTCACAGTTCTGTCACAGATGAATAATACTTTCAGATCCCCACCCTATGCTCTCTCCTCCTGACTGAAAAGCTGCTTTCAAATCAGTTACAAATTGTGACGCGATTCTAATGCTGGGAGGTTGCAGAAAAATCTGTATAATATTTACGCTGTAGATACAAGTTACAAGAAAACTAGTATGAATTTGAAGAAATTATTTTGGTGCCATCTTGCTGATAGTAGAAATACTGTATGCATTTGCAGTATATTCATTAAGTTTCAGGAAGCTCTGCAGAGGAGTTCCTATTACTAGGAGGCAGAAACCAACCTCTGTGGATCTGGGCTAAAATCCCCAGGAAGCAGGTTCAGAACAAAAATGCTTAAGCAGTCATTTTGTAAGTGAAGATTAGGAGGGAAGCTGTAAATAATCAGATATTTTAAGGATGGCTCTAAGGTTTCCTTGCTGTCTAGTCTCTGATAAAACCAAGATCAGAAGACAAAAGAAATATGGTAAGTATAATACTGAACTTGGAGTAAAATACTTCTGTCTTTCCTTCTGTGGAGTTTCACATTTGACTAGATGTGATTCTTATGGGCCACAGAATAAGGCTGCTGAAAAAATGAACATGAAATTGTGTAGATAGTAAGTTGATATGTTGATGTTAGTAATTTTAGATTTTACTTTTGATATCTTCAGACGTAATACAAGTTAATAGTCTGTTGATGAAATTTGCAGACAAAACTGGATTGAGAGGTGATGCAAAATCAAATCAGGGCTATATGAAAAGGAAACTGAAATTGAGCTTGTTTATTGTATTTCATTAGAGTAACAACAAAATATTGTACAAGCCTCTGTGTACACTGGTACAGAATCAGTAGTTGAGCAAAGATCCAGCAGTATTGAAATGATCATCTAAATGAGACTGCCAGCCCATCACACATGCAACTTGCTCCCATCATTCCAGGAACTGTATTTTTGTCTTTATAGATATAAATTCTCAGAGGTTTCTGTGCTTAGAAGTGCACAAATGAAGAGTAATCTAGATGATAAGATGAATCTCCTGCCAGTGTCCTTGGAGGCTAGCTGTCCTCATCTCAGGAGAAGCTTTAGATCCACTTGCTCCCCTGATGTGATGTGTGACCTGAGGAGACACATGCTTCCTCACGAGGGCCTTGGCAGTGCCCCCAGCTGAGCCCCACGGCATGGTGGTCAGCCAGCAGAGACTCTGTCATGTTCTCCCGGTACATAATCTGCTCCTGGTCACACAGACTTTACATTGGCACAAACCTTCCAGTGGCTTAGGGACAGCCCTCTGACAGTGCTAGCTGCTGTAATCTAGTCATGTTCTCTTCCTTTTCTCCTCCTATCTCTTCTCTGGTTTGCTTCACCTTCTCCATTACCATTTTCTTGTTCTCTGCAATTTAAGCTACATTTTGGGTTTTGCCTTGTCTTAGATGCATCTGTTAAGGCTATTACCACATTCTCCTACTTCATCCTCTAAACATTTTTAGTATCCAGCCTTTTCCTTGTTTTCTGTGATGCTGAGACCTTCGTATCATAACTTAGTATTTTCTACTTTGACTCTTGCAGTTAAAACACAGTTTATCTGAAGAAAGAGGAGGGTCAGATAGAAGCATTAAAATCTGCTTCCAAATATTTGGAAAGAAACATGCCAATTTGAGGAGGGAGAATTTTAGTCAAAACCGGTCCAATTATTTACAAGAGTGAGACTAAAGAAAAAATTGGCTCATTTAACTTTTTCTTTGGGCGGCAGTCACAGCAGCGTGCTTTGCAGTAGAGATTGTAGCTTTGGCAGGAAAGTAGTTTGTTCCTTGTTTAACAAAAAATGAAACTCCTCCCAAACTTGGCCAAGTGGAAAGCTTTTGGGACAAATAAAACCGGTTCAAGGAACATAGTGAAGTGTCTTTGATTTTTAACAATTAAAATATTTGATTTCTTTCTTCTGATTAGATTTTTTTATCATTACAGTCTCAGGCTGCATGTATAATAATCCTTGAAACACCAAGTATGCTTCAGTTCTGAACATATTTTCTCATAGTACTGCACAGGCTGTTTCAACAATGTGTAGCTGGTGTGATTCAGCCAGGGACTGGAGACAAAGCCAGGCTTTTCCTGTAATGGCTGCTTGTGGCTGGGCTGGGCTGGAGTTGAGCTGGTCTGTGTCGTGTGACTGCAGTTTAATCTTTCTCCTTCTTCCTGTCACCCCATCACCATGTAAGAAAAAAAATCCAACCCACTGTTCTTAAAGGTAGATAAATTCTCTTTTAAAAATAGATAGGGTAACAGCTGGGATGAAGGACGGACACAGATTAGAACAAGGAGTAAGAGGAAAGAAATTGGCACTGGGTCAATGTAGGGGAGTATGGGAGAAGCTGGAAGCTGTTGGAGAAGGAAGGATGGAGCTTGTAAGCTGAGAAGACTGAGGGAAAGAACTTTGAATTAGAAGCTAGTGGCCTTTCGTCGTAGTAATGCTAAAATGAGACAAGCTGGGGAGATGCTGGTTCTGCTTATGCAAGAGACTGAAAATCATTGTGCAGTTAGCAGTAGGATGCAAGAGAGGAGGAGCTTGGATAGGAAAGTAGGAATGGCAGATTTACACAAAGACACAGGCAGAATTTTACTGAGACTGTCTGAATAAGGCAGAGCTTTGGGACAGCCGTTAAAAGTTCAAGATGTGGAGAATGTGGATGGGTCAGGCAGTCAAAAGTGTGGGAGCTGAGCTGGAGGTGTTTTGCAGGGGCGTATGGAGTAAGGCCTGGAGAGAAGCCATCAGGAAATGTGTCCCTGTGGGAACCCTGTCTGGTTCAAGACCAGGAATGTGAGACATAAGCTTGTAGATTCTTCCTCTTTTTCTGCCCATATGTACCTGGGATTGGCAGTGCCTGTGCTGGCACACTTCTGGCCCTTGTCTGTGCTGCTGGAAACATACTCCAGGCATGAGTTAAGGCTGGTGGCACAGGGGGTTCAGGAGGTCTCAGGGTTTCAGTTGTGCCACGAATGATGTGGATGGGGGTAAGAACGCTGCCGTGGTGTGGTGTTTCTCTTCCCAGCTGGTTTTAAAAATGAGATCGTCACATGCGAAAAGTATTTCAAGAGACCACTTGGAAATCACTAAATAATTACCGCTTTGGCACTTCTCTTGATCTCTCAAATGTTGACATTAAAAACAGTCCTTACAGTAGCACACTGTCACATGCAGAGGGTATAATAGACCCAGTTACGTGATCCTGGATATTTTTTACTAGAGAAAGCTGTCACCTGTGAGGTCCCTGGCCTGTTGGCTGCAGATGTTTGAGCTTGCTTAATGTACTGGGCAGGGCTTGGAGAAACTGATCTTTAGGAAAGACAGGGGAATTCTAGCCTTGCCTGTGTGGTTCAGCAACTGAGCAGTCTTAAATCACTTCAGTTAGGCTGTTTGTAGGTTGTCACTGCCTGGTTTTTCCTCCCTTCCTGTTTGCCTGACCTGGGACCTGGGGTTTGATTGTGGAAGTAGTGAAACCCACACAGTTGGAACTGAACTTGGTGGCAGTGTTGCTTGGTCGTACAAAATGCTGTATAAACACCAAGTGCAATGAAACTTAAGAGTTCTAGTGATCAAGTGAGACACTGAATATGAATGAAACTGTTAAGTCTTGATTTCTGGGTCTTGAAACAAACTGTAAAATAGGTACTGTATCATAATAGCTCCCCATCCCCATAGGCTTTTGGAGGTGAATTAAACTGAGCTTTGCAGAATGTTTGAGGGTTCTTTGGATTTGGTATGTCTGAAAACAGGAGCTGAAGACTTCACAGTGTGTGTGCTTGAGTGTTCTGTGTGGCCATAGCAGGCATGGGATCATTCCACTGCCTTTCTGCTTTTTGAAACAAATCGTAAAATAGGTACTGTATCATAATAGCTCCCCATCCCCATGGGCTTTTGGAGGTGAACTAAACCAAACTTCCCAAAAGGTGTGAAGTTTCTTTGGATTTGGTATGTCTGAAAACAGGATCTGGAGTCTTCAGAGTGTGTATGTGTGTGCTTGAGAGTTGTACGTGGCCATAGCAGGCACGGGATCATTCCACTGCCTTTCTGCTTGTAATGGAGAGAAACTCTGTGGTCACCTATGGGAAAGACTTGGCAGATGCAGAGCCTAACCACCAAGATGTAAATCTTTTAGCCAGCAAAGCAGCTGGGCATGTGACTAGCCTGTTAAATGGCTTCTGTATAACCTGCTGCTGCCACTTTCAAGCCTTTCAGATGACTTTTCTGTGGTTGCTCTTTGTAGGCAGGAATTTTCCCATTGTGTCATCACAGTTGCAGAGAGATTTAGTTAGATAAGAAAATTGTATGTTGAAAATGTTAGCAGAATTAACCTTAAAGCATACTTATACGGACCATTTGCATTTCAAAATGTCTTCCTGAATCTGTGGTTAGCTGTCCATGCCATGTGCAGTATATTTTTGCTGTGATGAAGCTTAAATAAAAGACAGGAAAATCCATGTATGCCTTCTTTTTTTCTCTTTTTTTCTGCATTCCTCAATTGCTTTTTTATTTCTTCCCCTTCCAAAGGTCCGTACTCCTTAAATGGTTATAGGGTGAGAGTGTACAGACAGGATTCTGCCACCCAGTGGTTCACTGGCATCATCACTCACCATGATCTCTTCACCCGCACTATGGTGGTTATGAATGACCAGGTGAGTTGATGGATGATACTCAGAAAACAAGCTGCAAGTAAACTATGCCTTGGGAGGTTCTAATTTTTGTTGGTAGCACTCAGAAACACACCAAGCTGGTTCAATTCCAGCAGGTTGGGGGTATCACTGCACTGAAACTACAGCACAACTGTGTTGGCTCTCAGTTAAATCCTCCTGAAGCTGAGCATTTGTGCAGCGATATGATTGATACCAGTCCTACAGTTTCTTCTGCTGTTGCTATTTGACTAGTGAAGTCTTTGAAGTGAAGCAATCCAGTTGGAAGAACTGGTCTTCCCTCTCTGCTCTGTTGAGAATTTCTTTTCACAAGAATGAAATCTTTCAGCACTGCAGTAATGGTTACTTTTGCAAAGCAACTGAAATAGTCACTTTCTGCAATTTATTGAATTAAGCATTTACTAATTTATATTTGCTGTGGTGAGTTTTAGTTTTATTTTGGAATTCAGTGTTACAAAAGGAGTTAATGCTGATACTTTTAATGGCAGTAATGAATTCTATTTCAGGAGAGTAATGACTCAACGTTAACAGAGTGAATGACCCATCTGCCTTGAAATGACTGACAAAAGCATGTGTGACAATAAAAATTTAAGACTAGTCTATTACTCAGATAAATTATTTCCCTTAATTTGCTCAAATTATTATTTCCCAAATGTTATTTTTTCACTTTGTACCATATCCTTTGAAGATCTGTTTAGCATTTCCTACTTAATGAAGTATTTCTCACTAGTAACGCTCAACAGTTTAGAGTTCTTGTTTCCAGTCATTTTGGTTCTCTTCTTATAATAGTTTTGCTTCTGGTGAAAGCAGTACTGTAATGTGTTTCTGCAGTATTATTTATAGTATATTAAAGTAATTTTTTTAAATATTTGTATATTGTAATTATTACTTAGAGGTTATTCTATGAATAGCTTGTTAAATCTCACATGTGCAGGTCAGTGAAGGGGGAAGGAATGGGTGGTGGGGTGCTTTTTGCTTTTAAAAAAAAGTTATTTTTGCAATGACATGTAAAGACACATTTGCTTTGGTTTGACACTGTTCCCAGCATTTGTTGTGTCATATGTCAGTTCTGCTTGTCAGGATTAAGTAGGCTTTTCTCTGATTAGTCTTTAGCACACAAAATAGACTGGTGAACACTGGTACAGAAAATACAGATTAGGCATCGTCTGAACATCTGTGGATTGTTATTTTCTCTCTTCTCTTTTTTCTTTTTTTTACATAAACCAGGTGTTAGAACCTCAGAATGTTGATCCTTCTATGGTTCAGATGACCTTTCTAGATGATGTTGTTCACTCTTTGTTGAAAGGTGAAAATATTGGCATCACTTCACGCCGACGGTCTCGTTCCAACCAGAACAGCAACACAGTTCACGTAGATACATTTATCTTTTTACCTAAGTATTTTTGTATATTACAAATGTTAAAAATACATGTTTAAAGACACTAATTAACGTTGCATTTAAGTCCATTAATAAAAAATTATTTTTAGGGTCATTATACACGTGCACAAGCAAATAGTCCCAGACCAGCAATGAATTCCCAAACTGCAGCACCAAGACAGAATTCTCACCAGCAACAGAGGAATACTCGGCCAAATAAGAGGAAAGGCTCTGATAGCAGCATGCCTGATGAGGAGAAGATGAAAGATGAAAGATATGATTATATAGGTCGAGGAGGTAAAAGTGGTTAATGGAAAGGGAGGGAGAGTTTCCTAAAACTGTATTAGACTGAAAATCTGATAGATGTGTTTTTATCTTTTGCAGAAAACCCCAAAACCAAAAATAAACACTTTCTTAGTAAAAGAAGAAAACCTGAAGAGGATGAAAAAAAATTAAATATGAAGAGACTGCGGACAGACAATATCTCAGATTATTCTGAGAGCAGTGACTCGGAGATTTCAAATAAAAGATTAACAGATTCATCCTCGGAGCAAAATTCAGAAAACGAGTTAAAAAGCAAGAACTCTTCAAAGATAAATGGAGAAGAAGGAAAATCCCAAACTACTGAGGAAGTAGAGCAGACACTAACAGATAGACAATCTCCATGGGGTGAAGTACAGCAGGATAAAAACCATGAAGAGACAGAAAGACTGAAGTCGTCAGTCTTGGATCATCAGGAAAAATCTTCGCTCCATGCAGTGGAGCAGCCAACACTTTATGAGCAGAATGCCAAGGATCCACCTGGTCAAGAGTGTAACGCAGAAAAACATCATACTGTGGAGTTAAAAAATGAGCAGTTTTTACCCAGACCTCCTACTCCTAAATGTGTCGTTGACGTTACTAATAAAAACAACTCTGAAAAGGAGAACCAGGATAATGCTGCAAGTACCTTTGGTTTGCAAACAGTTCAGAAAATAGAATCTCACAGCAGTGATTTAAAGCAGCAATTTGCAAATGCAAATTTCCTTGAAGCAAGAAAACAGGAAGCCGATCAAAGTTGGGTTAGCAGTGTTGGTAAAACGGATTCGATACAACCTGGGGTTGTAAAAACATTACCAGTAAATGAACACTTAAATTCTGAAAAAGTGCAGTATGGCTCATTTATGTCTTCGTTAAATGTAGCTTCTCTAGCAGAAGAGAGTAAACTGCGTAAACAAAGTCCAGCCCCTGATTCTGTGAAGTCAAAATCTAGTGCTTCAGTTGATCATCCTAAAACAAAGTCACCTGATGTTAAGCCTAAATTCACCCAATCTTCCGATACTGTGAAGTCTAAGGTTAGTTGCCAAAACAGCCATGCTACTGGATTAACAAGGTCAGCCAATAAAACTGATCATGATTTGCCTAGGTCTAGTTTTCATCCAGTTCCAGCTAGAGTTAGTGCTCTAGAAGCTACTAAGAGTCCTCTTATCATTGACAAGAATGAACATTTCACAGTATACAGGGACCCCACTCTGATTGGACAAGAAACAGGAACTAATCACATTTCACCTTACTTGCATCAGCATAATTATCCTCTGCATTCCTCATCCCACCGAACCTGTTTAAATCCAAATGCACATCATCCTGCATTAACTGGTTCATCCCATCTGCTCGCTGGGTCTTCAGCTCAGGCTCCCTTGTCCGCTATTAACACTCACCCCCTTAGTAGCGCATCTCACCATTCTGTTCATCACCCTCATCTACTTCCCACAGTGTTGCCCGGAGTGCCTGCTGCCTCCTTGCTGGGTGCCCACCCGCGACTAGAGACTGCTCATGCTAGCAGCTTAAGCCATTTGGCATTAGCACACCAGCAGCAGCAACAGATGTTACAACACCAGTCTCCACATCTTCTCGGACAAGCTCATCCTTCTGCTTCCTATAATCAGCTAGGGCTTTATCCAATTATTTGGCAGTATCCAAATGGAACACATGCTTACTCAGGACTCGGTCTGCCCTCCTCCAAATGGGTCCACCCAGAAACTCCTGTTAACGCGGAGGCTTCCTTGAGAAGGGTAAGTTCAAATCCTTTCTTAATGACGTATTTAGCTGGGCCTGGTGTTTCCCAGCAGTGATTTCCTAGGTACAGATGTGGTAGTTTGTGTCACTGAGTTTACTGTGATGGGGTTTTTGAGTGGGCAGAGAACGAGCAACGAAGCTACAGCAGTAGCCATTGCCTTATGATGGATGTGTGTAGGGAGTTTTTCCAGGCCTTGATTTCCTAAGAAATCTGAAGAAAGATCAAATGTTAGATTTTAATTTATGACTAAAAGTGAGGTCAGCGAGCTTGTTTGGGAACTCAAGTTCACAGGGTAAATATTTGCTACCTCAAACTGTGTACCATTGTGTAAGTGAAATATTAGGAGGCGGGACCGTCGTCTTCATAGTGAGATTTCATGCATGCTCACTCAATAATGGTGAAAGGCGGAGAAGGAAGGAGTACTAAAATCCAATGGGAAGTTCTGAAGAGAAATACTTTTGCATTTATAAATGTTTCATGCACACTCTACACCCATTTCTCTTGTCTTTACACCTATCTGTGTACCCTTTTCTTGGCGTGTTGCGTTCTCCCCTTCTGTTTCTGTTGACACACATCCCTGCCTTCCCATCTGCTTTTCGCTCCTCTCTATTCAAGTCAGGGTGATTCCTCTGTCTGTTTGCTGAGTGTAACCACTGAAGTCCCAGAAGAAATGGTTTGTGTTTTTCAGCCTAGCGCCCAGTGCGGTGGTGGGGTTTGGCAGGCAGACATGGCAATTACAGGAAAGGTTTTCTTAGCTCCTGAAGGCTTGGGATATGGCCTGCTCATTGCAGGCACCTCAGAGGAATAGTGTAAGATGAAGTGTGTGTAGTGCAGACAGAAACTTTGGAGAGCTTTACTCCCAGCTTCAATTAAACCACCACTGAGCATGTGCATACTGATCTTTAGAGGCTTTCAACTTGGCCTAATTTGGGCAGATTTTCACGGGACCACAAAAAGCATGTCACTGACAGTGGTCTTTCTGCCAAATTGTAAGCCTTTGTGTCAAAGCTTGGCGTTCTGAATGGTTGGAAAGTTTGGGGTTTTTTTTTCATCATGGGGAAGGCTGTTCCTCCCCAGATTCATTCTTAAAAAAAAGCCAAACATTGTGGCTAAGTCTTTCCCAAAACAGTCAGTTCGAGTTGGCCTTGTAATATGAAGTGAGTTTGATCTAAAATGTGATAAAATCAAAATGAAGCAGTGAAAAAAAGCCTAAGAGAAAGAGGTGGATTTATATTTTCGTGTTGCTGCCTGCTCCACCCCATACAGAAGTCCATTTTAAGAGAACTTACGATAGACATTTTTACTTTGGCTGCCTGAAAAATGCAGCCCTGCATACTGAGGCACGTAGCTTTTTAATTATGTTGATATGTGGCAATTGTCTTGTGGTGACTTGTCTTCTGGATCTCGCACTGGAGGCCTTTTTAAAATACATCTTAGAAACCCGGAATGGGCGTTTCCAGGGTCGGTTTGCATGGATGCCACAATCACAGAAAGGGATCTGTGTTTCAGCTGTAAGAGCAGCAGCAGCAGCATCCACCTGTGGCTCAGGGCTGAGCCATGTCTCTGAGCTGAAGGAAGCATGCCCCAAGCCCACCTTTCCCTACTGTCCGTGGGTGGCTGTGGCAGCTCCCATGTTTGGGCTGGGCAGTGGATGGTTGCAGGTGAAGTCACGAAGCTGTTTGAGCAATGCTTGGTGCTCAGGCAGGTGTTCCCCAGCTCCTCTAGGGAGAAGGTGATGGGCCTTCTTTGCATAATACTTTAATACAGCTTACAGGCTGTTCGTGGGAACTCAACACAGCGTGGGAACTCCTGGCGTAGGAAACGTGTGCACTAAAACGGTGAGCACAAACCCAAGTGGCTGCTTTAAATATTCAAAAACACAGAAATTGGAACTTCAAAGTTGTAGCACCTGCAAATCTATTCTGTGCTGTGTGCATGTGTCATGGGAGCTCTTGGCTCCCCTTCTGCTGCAGCCGTTCCCAGCTGGAGTTGCCAAGTCTGGGGAGAAGGGTAGGGATGGACTGGTGAGGAGTGTATGGAGAGGAAGAAGGTGGGGATGGACAAGCACTGTAAGGCTTTTGGGGTGAGCACAAAAGCTCACTCGTGTCCCCAGTCCCTTCTTAGCTTGTCCCCAGCACTTGAACCCCACTTGAAAGCAGGTGCCCTGTGTTTTCATTCTGCTGTGTATACTTCGTGTTAGCAGGTCTCCTAAGCAGAGGAGAGAGAGAGAGGGCAAGAAGAGAGAGAGAGCTGCTGCTGGTGTTTTTTGCAGGCTGTTACACAAGTTTCAGCAAAGATAAGAAAACAGAAACTTAACAAAGCAGTAGATATAAAAGTAGTTTCACAGATTGGGATTTACCAGTGTGTCCAAACGAGGAGGCCCACCTTTGGAGTGTTTAGGTACACAGCATAAAATTGGGCCGTGTGTTTGCCATGTTGCACAGTATAGTAAGAGTGTACATTTATGGTTTTAATAGTGTGATGATGATGATGATCAAGCCAAATAAAAATGCCTGACTAAATAAAGCAGATTAATTAGGATTATCATACTTAGGCGTTTGGTTGGGGCAGGAGAAGAACAATCCAGGAAAGAGATACGTACATTCCCTCTATTGAGGTTTGTCATAAGGCTGGAGATTAAATTGCTTCCAGAAATGTGAAACCATATTTTTATTTTTAAAGAAATACTTCTAGCAATTCTTTGAAGAGGTAATGGTCTTTTTACTAATAACTGAATTTAAGTGTTGTCAGGTTGTCATTGGTTGTTAATTTTGATGAGCTTGAGATGCTGTTCTAGAATTAACTGCTCATCCTGAGTACTTGAAAATTAAATGATTCTGAGAATGCCTCTGAAATGTGTAAACTGTTTTGTATGTTGGAAGTCCAGGGGAAGTACAATCATGTTTTAGTTGGTCAAAAAAAGTGACTTAAAATATTAGATTTTATTTACTGTCTATGATTTGATACTGAAATACATTACTTCACTTTGATCATTGGTAGGACTTGGTAGAGTTACCTTTGTGCTCCCATGATTATTTTGAAACCTGATTTTTTGTTTTGGTTGGTGTCAACAGAATACTCCCAGCCCCTGGTTACACCAGCCCACCCCAGTGACCTCAGCTGACAGCCTTGGTTTACGGAGTCACATTCCTGTGCGACCATCCAGCGCAGATCCCCTTCGGCCTCTCAAACTGACAACGCATTCCAGCCCGCCTTTGTCCAAAAGTATTGCAGAGCATCGCAAAGAGTAAGTTTGCTGTTGAACTCTGTGTGTGAGGGTGTATTTCAGAGAGTGATGTTGCCTTTTAGCTTCCTTTTAGTTTATTTGTAGATATGGATGCCTGTGGGGGACACAGGCTTGTCACTATTGTTGTCACTTGCCTTGTTGACTTGGTATGGTACTTGAGTTCATGAGTCATTTGAAGACTTCTGAAAATTGTACTTAATATAGAGAAAAGTTTATTTTGTGTTAATAGATAACTTCGTTCAGGGCATGGGAAGAAAGGTCTTCTGTCTGGCACATTGTGCTACATTCAGGCTAACCTGTGTTTGCTTAACCTTTCTTCAAACAGAGAACTGGAGAGGAAAGCGTTTGTTGAACCTTTGCGTTCTGTTACCACTGCACCAGTGAAGAGTGAACTAGAGCAGAGCAGAACACAGACAGCAAAGGAAAGCCATATGCAGAGACATTATGCAGATCCAATGTTGAGCCAGCTGCCAAGGCCACCACAGGAGACTGGGGAGCGACTGAGCAAATACAAAGAAGAGCACAGACGGATACTCCAAGAAAGTATTGAAGTTGCTCCTTTTACAGCTAAAATGAAGGCACTGGAGGGAGAGAGAGAGAACTACTCTAGGGTAACATCCTTATCTTCAAGTCCCAAAAGCCATTCAGTAAAATATGACAAAGATGCTGAACGCTCTGTGTCAGAACTGTATAAAATGAAACATTCAGTTCCACAGAGTTTGCCACAGAGTAACTATTTCACTACCTTGTCTAACAGTGTAGTAAATGAACCACCAAGATCATACCCATCAAAGGAAGCTTCAGGTGTATATGTTGATAAGCAAACTAATTGTCCTTCAACAGCAGCTAGTCCCCAGGCTCTCCCCTCCTACATTTCTTCCCTTTCAAAACCACCACCTTTAATTAAGCACCAACCAGAGAGCGAAGGCTCTACAAGCAAGATACCAGAGCAGCTTTCACAGTCGGTGCAGTCTCACTCTGTAAACTCTTTCAGAAGTGACAGCAGGAGCCCTACTCAGTTGTCAGTCTCATCTTCAAATACACTCCGGAGTATGCCTGCCTTGCATAGGGCCCCTGTGTTTCACCCTCCTGTGCACCAGAACCTGGAGAAGAAGGAGAGCAGCTATAGCAGCCTTTCACCTCCAACTCTAACCCCTGTTCAACCTGTTAATGCTGGTGGTGGCAAAATACAGGAGTTGCAGAAACCGCCAACTTTAGTACCTGAGCCCAAGGAAGCCCAAACTGTTTACAAGGGCACTTCTGAACAGAATTTATCAGAAATGTGGAAGTCTAATAACACCCCAAATAATGAAAAAGTGGATTGGCACAGCGAAAGAGTGAGTGGAAAGTCACAGTCTGCTACAGCATCTGTTATTGTGCGTCCTCCTTCTAGCACAAAATACGAGAATGTCCCAGTAACGCAGTCTGCTTCCAAAGATCGAGCCAGTGAGAGATCTTCAGCTGTGACAAATCTAGCAGATTGCCTGAAAACAGCGGAAGCCAGGGAGACTGGAAGAGTCATACTGCCAAATATGAACTCAGACAGTGCTCGCACACAGTACGAAAAGAAATTTGCAGCTGTCTCGCAAGGCAGCGTTCCTCGTGCTGTCACCCCTACCACCACCATCATCTGCAGCACCAAAACGGATGTCACTGCATCAGCAGCAATGACGACCAGCGTGTCGAGCCGGGGGAGCTCTGAGGTGACTTGCTCGGTGTCGGGCGCAGTGTCCTGTGCGCTGCCAGAGTGCACGGCCCCGAGAGCGGCCGGCCAGGCGGCGGCACAGCCCCAGGAGTGCAAGGTCAGCACTCCAGCTCCGGTTACATCCGCTGCTGGCAGCACAGGCAAGGCTGCTCAGCCCAGCTTGGGATTCTCCACCTCTACTGACTTCGTCCATTTGAAAAAGCACAAGGCGGCGTTGGCTGCAGCTCAGTTTAAAAGTAGTAACACCGCTGAGACCGAGTCCAACTCTGTGAAAAATCAGACATTTTCAACCTCTCTCTCCCTAGACAGTGCTATCGTCTGTAATACAATAAACAAAGCGAACTCTGTAGGCAGTGGGCAAACTTCCCAGACGAGTCAGCCAAACTACCACACTAAACTGAAAAAGGCTTGGCTAACAAGGCATTCAGAGGAAGATAAAAACACTAATAAAAAAGAGAATTCAGGGAACAATGTTTCAGAAATTATTAAGCCGTGTACTGTCAATTTAATAGCTTCTACATCAAATGATTTGCAAAATAACATAGATAGCAAAATCTTGACGGATAAGTTTGTAAAGGAAGATAAGCACCCAAGGAGAAAAGGAAAACGAACTTACGAGTCTGGCTCTGAAAGTGGTGACTCTGATGAAAGCGAGAGCAAGTCAGAGCAAAGGACTAAACGGCAGCCCAAGCCAACTTACAAAAAGAAACAAAATGATTTGCAGAAAAAAAAAGGTGATACCGAGGAAGAAGTGAAACCAAATGGTGTTCTTAGCAGGAGCGCCAAAGAAAAAAGCAAGCTGAAGTTACAGAGCGGCAGTAACAGCAGTGAGTATATTAATCTGATTTGGAAGACACTGAAGCATGTGAAGTCCAACACTGTTAATCCTGGAGGGTTTGTCATGCACGATAGCTGGGAAAAGAGCTAAAAAACGTGCCTCTCTAGATGAGTAGGTCCAGATTTATCTGTCTTGAGGCCATTTGAAGTATCCTGGTGTAAGAAATAGAGCAGTTAGTATGTCTGTGTTAACAAACTGGTTCTTGGCCTAAAAATAATGTCCATCAGAATTGAGCAGGCTGGTGCATATAGTTGTACCACTTGTATTGAGATATATATATATGTTGAGTTTTTTTTATTTTAAGATCTAATGCGTTTATTTTTAGAGCACTGCTGGAGGGAAAGAGTCTCTGTTGTTGAACTCGAATTCATCCTTTGATCAGAAAGCCAGAGGCAGTTCCTTGAGAGCCTGATGCCACTCAGTTACGATTTGGTTAATTTAATGAAAGGTTTAAGGGAGAATAATTTCACACTCCTAACTAGCATGTGTAGTACATGGTGTTAACATCCCTCTTGTTTAAGGACTAAAAAAACTTAGGGAAATACAAATTTCCATTTAAATGTAGTACTATAATGTGTAGCAGATTGTAATTAGATTAATATGAGAAGAGAAACTGGTCTGCCAACACAGGGGATTTTATTTTAAAACTTGCCTTATTTTTTATCCCAATTTATTCTTCTCCAAGGATTCTCCTTTGTCTTTGGTCTGGTTAAGTATAAGAGAATCTTCTTGTAAGACTTTTTAAGTACAGGTATCAAGAAAATGAGCAATACTGCCTGTAATTACATTCTGTGGCTTTTCACTGTCTGGTGTATAAAGTTACTCTTCTGGTATCTGAGAGTACTTGATCCCTGAATTGTACTGGGTTATGAAAGTGTTGTAGTCTGTCTGAAGTATTCTGGATATTTGGGCCAGTGGTAATAGTATTGCTTTTTCCTTCTGCTTCCAGGTAAAGGGAAGATCAAGGCAAACGTGCCTGTAAAATCTTTTTCAGCTTCCCTTCTTAAAGTAAACTGTAAATACATACATTTAACATGTTAAGTGTTTATGACCTTTCTGTTATTGCAAAAGACTTTTTCGTGGTAAATTTCTGCAAGAGAGCTGGCCAGACATTTTTCTTTCAAAAAGAACTTTCCATAAAGATTTACACAAAATCATGGTCAACCTTGAGGAGATTTCAGGAAAGATTCTGTTCCCTTGGAACAGCTGCCTGCCTGGGTTCTATCTAGGTGGCTGGAGGTAACTCACTGTGCTGTGTCCTGGGCTCAGTGGCAGTTTTGCAGCATGGGTAGTATGTGGATTCCGCCAGGGCTGAGCAGTGCTTTGTCCTGGTGCTGTTTTGGAAAGCCCCCCGGGAGTTTGTGCGCTAGCCAGAGCACTCAGAGCTCCAGGCTGTGAGGCTTCCTCCTGCAAAGCAAGGCATTTCACAGCCCTGCAAGTGTTGAGGGTCTTCCAAGCGCCTACTTACAGAGCATGAAGTCTGGCAGCTCCCAGGTGACACCCAGGATCTCTGCTTCCGAGGCAGAAAACATTGTTTTGGACCAGTAAACCTGTACTTGGGCCTTTTTTACTCTTCAGGTTTTAATCCTGTTACTGTCATGCCTTGAGTGAATATGGAGTGTGGTTTCTAGGCCAAGAACTGAGGCACAGGCAGTCTGTCACTTGCAAAGTTTGTACAAGTCGTCTCTGGCAAAATACCAATCTGAACCCAGGTACCAAGTCCAAAGTTAGCACCTGACCCTTTTATCATCCTACATCAGATCCCTGTTTACAGGACGTGAACTTTAAAGAGTAGTGGTAGATGAAATGACAGATAATTCTCTCTGTCTGCAGATAAGAGTGGTGCCACTTTCAAGACTCCTTAAAATGAAAGCTTGGTTAAATAACAACAGGGTTCAGTTTCAAAACCTGTATGTGAAAATTGCACTTATTACTCAATAGACTTGCTCCTCATGTTACTTGGTGTCAGATCTGCTGACTTCAGTATCGAAAATAGAATTCTACTGCTTGGCCTTGCAAAGGCAACAAACCAGACAGAGTGTAAATAGATTCTGTGAATATAGCTGCTATTCTGTAGTCATATCTGTAACCTTAAAAAAAAGTTTTGAAGGAGTTGGAATTTGGTTTCAGATTGGTTTTTTAGGCTCTGCTTTTATTCATTAAACTGTGGCCTTTTTTGCCTACACCTTCGCTTGAAACAGAGGTCAAACCTCACTTCCTTGCAGTATTGCATGTCTTTGCTTTTTTTGACAGAATGAGATTCTGAAGATGGTTTTAGTAGAATACCTGGTGAATGATACACTGAATATAAGGGAAAATGTAGTGTCTTGGGAGCTTAGCAGTTACTTAACTGTGCTCCTGCCTGTGTAAGTTTAATTGGTACCTTTGCTTTTTCAACTTTGGTGCTGACAGGCAGGCAGGTGGAAATAAAAATTAAATATGTTATGCAGGTAACAAATGTACCAGAAAAAAATGTTGACCTCTGACTATCTTGACTGTGATCTGTGCGGAAGCAGAGCCAGTACCTCATCAGAAACTCTCCTTACTTTTGCAGCTGGTATACCTCGCTCAGTGTTAAAAGATTGGCGCAAAGTAAAGAAGCTGAAGCAAACGGGAGAGTCCTTTTTGCAGGATGATTCTTGTTCTGAAATAGGACCAAATTTGCAAAAATGCAGAGAATGTAGGTTAATAAGAAGTAAGAAAGGAGAAGAACCAACTCACTCACCAGTATTTTGTAGATTTTACTACTTTCGGCGGTAAGTATGCCTGGTTTCCTGGTAATGTGGTGCTTCAGCTCTTAAAAATAATACTGACAAAGGACTGGCATACTTGAAAGCATGTCTGATTTTTCTGTCTCAGTCCACCCCATAAAAGACAGCATCTATTTTAACAGATCTAATTTACATTTGCATTTCTTTTGTGGATTGACTTCGTCGCTGTTTAAGGCTTTAGAGCAGAGACATCAGAACATCTGCCTGGTGCACCTTAGGCAAGCAGAAAGTACAGCACATCGCCATTACGCAGGTGTCTGACATATAAAGTGAGATTTTCATAAGGCAAGCTTTAGTTTTTCTGGACAAGTTGTACAACTGCAGAGTTGCACTTGCTTGTAACTGTTCTTATGCCAGTATATGGTGGGAATGTTGCTCGGGGTTTTCTGAGGACAGAGAGGAGTTGTGACCTCCTTTTTTGCAATTAATGGCCCATCAAGGAAAACTCACAAGGAAGAAAATCTCCTGGGGTGCAGGAAGCACCAAGAAAGGGCAAAACAGCTTCAATTTGTGTATGGATTGTGCTGTCAATATTAATCCAACTTGTTTTTGACAAGAAACATTTCCCTAAATGTTTTTTTTATAATGCATCTTCAGTTACAAGACTTGGTAGATCTATAGGAATCGTTTCAAGGTTGGACTCTGAATACCTTCTCTGTAAGAATACTTGCTTCTACATTTGGCGAAGTTGGAATTTTGGTTGGTTTTCTTCCCCCTGTATAAAGGAGAGAACGTAACAGTTTGCCAACATGTAAAAAACCTAGTGTGCAATTTAAAAACTTGAATGTTTTTATTTTATTGTGGTAAATTTTACAGCAGTATAATTCTTTTCATTGTGTTTAGATAGTAGGGTCTGAATTTCAAAAGACATTTACACTTCTTTTGGAAATTGTTGTTTTGGAAGCTGAAAGTTGATAATTTCATCTTGTTCATTTGAATCCGTATCTAAATGTTATTTCTGGTACTTCTAAATTCAGGACTGTTTTGCTGGCATAAATTCCCTAACTATTATAATCATATCTGTATAATGGGTTATTCTGTTTTCGGTAAAATGGAACGATGAATTGTTACTGCTTAAAAATAGGCTAAGTATAGCTAGGGTTAGTGGAACAGCCCTGGGTAGGGTAACAGGAAAGCCTTTCAAAGGTCAGAGTGTAGTGGATACAAAAACGTTAGCTTCTATTGGTGATTTGTTCTGCCTAGAGAAATTTAAATGTAGTGTTTGAATTTATGTTTTCTCAGTATGAGAGCAGGAGGATACAAAAATCTATAAAATATAAGTCAAAGTGAGTGACTGCTGTCACAGGCATTCCAAAAATTGATAGTGAGGAAGGAAAGTAGGTGGAACCAAACTTTGACCAAAACAAAAAAAAGAATTTTTCCGTCTGCAATTTTGAAGGAGTAATAAATGGTAGAGAGTAAGAATGATGAGTGAACAGAATGCAAAAAAGTTCCTAAAAGGTTAATTTTAGTTTTCATGCTTCCTTATTTATCACTTCAAAACTATTTTCATCAGTAGTATTTATTTTAAAATTAAAAAGGATGTAGGATGATAAGGTAAAAAGAAAACTTCCATGTTATAAGATTAAGCAGCAAGGTAAAGTAGCAAGTAAATTGGAAGCAGAGAGTATAATGATACATACAGTCAAACAATCTGTTTTCATTTTTAGGTTGTCTTTTAGTAAGAATGGAGTGGTTAGGATAGATGGTTTCTCCTCTCCTGATCAATATGATGATGAAGCACTGAGTTTATGGACACATGAAAACTATGAAGATGATGAACTGGACCTAGAAACTTCTAAATACATTCTAGATATCATAGGGGATAAATTTTGCCAGTTGGTAACGTCGGAGAAAACAGCCATGTCCTGGGTGAAAAAAGACGGTAAGGAACCTCAAAGCTCTCACGTGTTCCCATTTTTTCTTGGATGACCATTGGTTCCTTTTGCATAGCTCTCTTCCCCTGGCTGTTGGATTTTCCTAGGCTGTTTGGTAAGAGGACATGCTGGGAAGGGTTCCTTCCTCAGTGGGCCAGCCCAGTCCCCTCCCGGTGCTGCTGGCTGTGCCGGGCCATGGCCAGGCTCCTGTTGGGTTTGGAGTAGCCTCCTTTCCCAGCTTGGCCTCCAGCTCTCCAGCCAGAGCAGCCAGCTCCCAGCCAAGGCCTGTGACGAGCCAGGTACTGAGTGCTGCCAGCAAATGGTGTGTTTCTGATGTGTCTCCTTCCCAACACAAAGGAGAGGAGTGAAGCAGCGTAGGCCCCGCAGAGCATGTGCTAACACTGTCACCTCCTCCCCGCCAGAGCCACCATCCATCCTTCTGGCCCACAGCAGATGGGCACAGGCTGGTGGCTCTGCTGGTTCCAGGCTGTATGAGGAGGAAGTGGAGCAGAAAACACATCCTAGCCAGGTCTCCTGAACAGGCACCTCCTCCCCTCCTGCCAGCTGGCCAGCTCACTGGTTTGGCTGCCCTTTAGATCGAATATACCCCGTGGGCAGTCAGGTGAAAAACCCTCTTGAGTGCTGGGGTTAAAAGTGTATGCTAAAAGAATTCTTCATGCTTGCAGCAATATCTTTTCCATATTACTTTAGTCTGTGTTTTCTGAATGCTTATTTCTTTATAATGTGTTGATAGTAGCATTGAAAGGGATGCTGTGTATTGGAACTAAGGGGGTAGCTCTTGATGGCCTGTTCGTGAGGGATCACTTTCCTCCCCCAAAACCCAGTTGTGTCTGAGAGGAAACTTATGAATGCTTAATCTATATTTAGACTATTCATTCTGTGCTTTGCATTTAAATTTCAGTCCTTTTATTCTGCTTATTTTGTATTTCAGCCAAAATTGCATGGAAGAGAGCAGTGAGAGGAGTCCGTGAGATGTGTGATGCATGTGAAGCCACATTATTTAACATTCATTGGGTCTGCCAAAAATGTGGATTTGTGGTCTGCCTAGATTGTTACAAAGCAAAGGAAAGAAAAAGTTCTAGAGGTGAGTTCTTTATGAACTAGAGTATTGTATAGGCTGTTTATTCTCATTTGTTGCAGAGCTGCTGATCCACTAGAACTGTCTTTCTGTAAAGTGTTAAATTATGTCTTGTGTGTATTGATTTCTCTTAGATCATTTTTGCCTCCGTTTTTGTCTGTAGATGTAGAATCAGTCATTCAGAAAGCAACTGCTGTGGGGCTGTTTTAGCTCTTTGTCCACGTTTCAGTCTTTTTGTGTGGATTTTTGTGGATTGCTTGTGCCTCGTCCCTCAAGGTTAAATCTTATTCTTCAGTTGTGAGACTGGTGCTCAGTCACACCTCCCTCTTTATGGTAACTGACTGCTGTTAAGACTTGCCTTGATTTGAATGCTTTCTGGAGTCCTCCCTTCAGCAGTGGCTTGTCATACTGACATAACATCCTGTTTTATAGTTTTATCATAAGAAAGAGATGGAGAAAAATACTTCAGGTGGTATGTAAAATGAATGTTAATCTTTCACAATCCACAATCATAAGCCTACGTAAAAACATGGTTTATCCTGGTCTCTAATGGAAATGTCTGCTTTAGTCTGGAGAGAGAGAAATGTAACAGGACTCACTTGCAAACCTCTGATTTCTGGGTGACCCAGCTGGGTTGCAATTGAAAGGAGGAATGATTTGGAGGATTGATTTGGGCTTGGAGCCCTCGGCTGTGACACTGGTGTGCAGGCTGCTCAGTGGAATGCATTGCCTTCCCTGGGAGGCAGGCATTGTGCCCTGGCACAGTTCTGTGGTCAGACTGTGCCAGGAGCTGATTCAAGGATAATGCTGTTTTGAAAAGCAGTTCCATGTTTGTCATAGCTGCGTAATGTCACAGATGTGAAATGTTAGTGAAATAAAGTTTAACCATTAAGTGGCAAAGCTTTGCCAGATGAACAGGCTCACTCACTTTGTCCCAGGCCTGCAGTGACAAGCCTCCTGCACTGCAGTTTTTGGGGAACTAATTTCAATATTTTCCTGCACTGAGAACAGTTGTTAATGCTTTAATGCTGGAGGCTGCTTCAGCAGCTCTTCACTGGCTGCAATGTGTGTGCGCGTGTGTGTGTGTCTGTCTGACGTGGCTTGGGATATACGCCAAACATTATTTACTCTGGTGGGAACACACAGTCAGAGGCTTTTTATAGTATGTGTTAACCAGCCAGGAAAGTTTTAGTAAAATGTCTTAGAAGTTTGAACAAGCAGTATAAAGAAGGAGGCTTCTCTTCAGTTTTCTTAGAGGGAGGATTTTCTCCTTCCTGTTGATTGCAATTTTACGTGTGAAAGCATACGTACGATAGCTTTCCTCACTGTGGCTTAATTTCTAATGATGCTGTAGGATTCCTGTGAACTGTGCTGCTTCTTTGGCACTCTCTTAAAAACCGTTCAGAACCACCCACCCATCTCTATATAATAGGACTTTATATTACACCATTTTTCCTGGAACCGGTAGTTGTTTTTACAGTTGCGGAATGTAACAGAGAATCCCCTGGTTTTTCCCTGCTTCAGCAGGAATGTTAGAGGTTTAAATATTCCAGATTCAGATACTTATCAATGACTTCTCTTATCACTTTACACATGAGTGAATGAATATGCAACCATTGTTACTGTCAGACAGTTCATGGCACCATCAAGTGGGATGCCACGCTACTACATTTCCGTGAGAAAATAGATAAGTAGATACACACTGTTTTGTTGCCTTGAGTTATTTATGTTTGTGACCAGTTGGATATTTAGGTGTTTTAGGTGCTACAAAAACTACTGAATTGCTTATAAATTTAATATTTATCTGAAGGAATGTTATGTACCTACTACAGTGTAAAACAAATGCCTTACATGTGTTAAACGCTTCCTTTGATGTGTTCCTTAGTTTAAATTGCTGGAGTAAGCAAACTGGTAAAAGGCTTGAGAAATGTCTTAAAGTAAGCAGTTTAGTGGATAGGACACAAGATTGGGAATTGAGAGAGAAATTGCATTCTTTCTGCCCCAAAATCACATAGCAGGCTGGTGACCAGTTGCTTGGCCAGACATTTTTTGCTCTCATTCTTCTTGTGTGTTTTCTTTACACCACATATTTCAGGAGAGTCTTCCTTAAGCTTTTTAGAAAGCCTCTCTCCTACCAGTTAGGGCCCTTTTTGCTGGCACAAATGATTTTCAGCCAGTACATAGGGTTTCATGGTTGCTTTAATGTGACATAAATCTGTGATGCAACTTCTCTCTCCTTTGTGCCACCAGTACCATGGTAAGCTGAATCAGAGAGATGACTTGGTTAGAAATTCATCATTTTGGCTTGTCTGGCCAACTCTGGTTAAAAACAGATGCTTCTACTTGGAGTGTGGATTGTGTCAAATTAGATGAACCAATACAATCACAGCCTAATTATGTCTCTTTTCCATGGCAAGATTTCATCAAGAGAGGCTCATGGCCTTAAAAGCAACTGTAAAGGATTTCAGCCTATGTTAAACTGGCAACTCACTAAATATGATAAAGGGAATACACTTTGGAATTTGGAGATAATTGGCAAGGGCCTGTGTTACAGATGCAGCTATTTCAGATTTCAGTATTGTTAAAATTCTTTTAGTTAATGTGAAAAGTAGCTGTTGTATGCAAGTCCTTGTCACACCGGATACCTAGACAGAAGGCCTGTATGTGCAGAGAAATGTTTCTAACCAAAACCAGTCTGAAAGACCTACATGTGCAACAAAAGGGAAGTAAAACATAGGCAATACTATTTTTCAGATAAGGAGCTGTATGCCTGGATGAAGTGTGTGAAGGGACAGCCTCATGATCACAAGCATCTGATGCCAACACAGATTATTCCAGGCTCTGGTAAGACCATATGCAAACAAGCATAAGCTTGCTTTTTCCCAGGTCATTCTGTGAAAGAGGGGCCAGAGTTGTTTCTGGAAACTTCTCATTTTCCATTTAAAAACCTGGGAACTGGGTTAAATTGTTGCAAGGCAAGTGGTTCTGGGCAGTTGCTAGCACTGGGCACAGATGATGAGGAGAGTAAGAGGAGTGTGCTGACAGATGTGTAAAGAGAGGTTTGGGGGACAGGCTGTGAAGAAATTGAGGCCTTTTTGCGATAGATTTGTACCTTTTCAGAGCAGAATAAAACAATCAGAATATACTTAATAAATCTGACCTTAGCTGTTAAAAGAAAAATCTTTAAATAGTAACAATGAGGCAACGGATTTTTCGGGATTTTTCGCTGTTGTGTATCCCATACACAAAAAGGAAAAGAAATGTTTTGGTTCAGATGATTGAGCAAAATGCAGTGAATGAGCTCGTGATAATTGAAAAACTAAGCAGGAATCATAAACCCAGCTAGTTTCAGAATTCTGCTTACAACCAAGTAAGTTCTCCGAAGTAGTGCCATTAGGTGTGGTGTAGTGGTTGTTAGCACAAAATTTCTGTCAGCATTGATACAGACCAGAAAATATAAAACTGAAATGTGCCCTTGAACATACTGAGTAAATTCCCAGGTTATTTTAAGCTGAAAATACAGAATCAGTCATTATTCTATGGGTTGTTGCATGTTAGTTCAGGTAGAAATGAAGGTTGGGTAGATTCCATAACAAATTCAAATTGTGACATTTCTCAGAACAGGTTCTAGACTGAAACTGGTTTTAATTTTAAATTGTAAAAAATTCCACTCATCTGGAAAGAGCACAATGAAGACTGCCTACTTAACCTCAGTTTTGTTCTTCTGTGCATACCCATTACAAAACAACCTTCATTTATATCCTCACATACAGATTTTTTTTGTCAAGACATGGCTCGCTTCAGTCTGTAGCTGATGGATGATAGCTGATTGAACAATGAGAAGTAAATAATTAATGGCTTGCCTGATGTGTGCCATGCAATGGCAATGCAGACTAAAGCTTACATTATTTAGAAGAGTAGTGTGCAATTATTTGAGTGTCTCTCTGCACAAGCTTACAGATAAACTGGGCAGTCATTTTGGAATAGTTTTGAGTAGTAAATTCAGAATTTTTAACAGTTTAAAACATTGCAGTGTGTGTGTTGTAAAGAGGGTCACAGAATGATTGACAGCTACTGATGTTTTTCTTCTAAATTGTCTTTAGTATTGACAGATCTTTTAGATGCTATGCACAATATTAGAGAAAAATTTGAAATTAAATCCCATTGTCAGTGCACCACCAAGCAGAGCACACAAGCTGGCAAGCTCCCTGCAATGAATGGTGTGTCTCAGGTGAGTCTAAAATGTGTGTGAATGTATTGCATCTTTTTCCAGTGTTCTGATCCTGCTGGATTTTTTATTAAATAGTACCAGTTGCATTTTAGTTTGCATATGTGGGGGTTAAATGCTGGCCATGTCTTTGAAATACCTTAAAGTGAAGCTATGTAGTTAAAAATAAATTTGTTCTTTACAGGTTTTGCAGAATGTCCTTAACCACAGTAATAAAATTTCTCTGTGTATGCCTGAGTCTCAACAGCAAAGCACTCCTCAAAAGTCTGAGACAAATGGTAATGCAAGTCCAAGGAGTGATGTGAGCACAGACAGCAAGTTAACACCGCCTGAATCCCAGTCCCCACTGCACTGGCTGGCTGATCTTGCAGAGCAAAAAGCCAGAGAAGAAAAAAAAGGTATATGTTTGAAATTGTCATATCATGTCCATGACTGGGGGGGCACAGCTGATATGTGGCAGATGACATTAAGTTGGGAGCACGTGTCGATCTGTTGGAAGGTAGGAGGGCTCTACAGAGAGACCTGGAATGGTTGGATGGATGAACAGAGTCCAGTAAGATGAAGTTTAATAAGTCCAAGTGCCGAGTCCTGCATTTTGGCCACAATTACCTCCTGCAACGATATAGGCTGGGGACAGTATGGCTGGACAGTGCCCGGGCACAAAGGGATGTGGGGGTACTGGTGACAGCAGCTGACCATGAGCCACCAGTGTGCTCTGGTGGCCAAGAAGGCCACCAATGGCTCCTGGCCTGGATAAGGAATGGTGTGGCCAGCAGGAGCAGGGAGGTCATTCTGCCCCTGTACTCAGCACTGGTGAGGCCACACCTGGAGTGCTGTGTCCAGCTCTGGGCCCTCAGTTCAGGAAGGACATTGAGTGCTGTGTCCAGCTCTGGCCCCTCAGGTTAGGATGGACATTGAGTGCTGTGTCCAGCTCTGGCCCCTCAGGTTAGGAAGGACGTTGAGAGGCTCGAGCACGGCCAGAGGAGGCCAAGGAGGCTGGGGAGGCCTTGGAACACAAACCCTGTGGGGAACGACTGAGGGAGCTGGGGTTGTTTAGCCTGGAGAAAAGGAGACTCAGGGCTGACCTTGTCTTATCCCTCTCTACAACTCCCTGAAAGGTGGCTGTTGTCAGGGGGTCGGTCTCTTTCCCCAGGCAGCAACTCCAGACAGAACGACAGGACACAGTATTAAAGCTATGCCAAGGGGAATTAAGGTTGGATGTTAGGAGAAAGTTTTTTACAGAAAAAGTGATAAGGTACTGGAATGGTCTGCACAAGGGGATGGTGGGGTCACCATCCCTGGATGTGTTTAAAAAAAGACTGGATGTGGCACTCATTGCCATGGTTTACTTGAGGTGTTAGGGCATGGGTTGGACTTGATCTTAAAGATCTCTTCCAATCTAGTGATTTTGTGTGATTCTGTAATTGAATTAATTTAAAAAATGCCATTTGCTGTTCACAAAAAGAAAAGACAGTGTTCTTTTCTCTACTGATTCCAACCTTGAAACTGCAATGCCTTTCCTTGGTGACATCAGAATCTGTCACCAGAATATCCACTGGTGGAATGCATGTGTGCTGTGCAAGGATTTCCAGCTACAGCATCTCTCACTCGGGACAGGTGCTCACTCAGCTCTGCATGTCTGAGATGCTGAGGAAGCCCTTTGCTTGGTCACACTGTTTGACTGTGTTTTGAAGGATGTAGTTCATCCTCTGGTGTTTTTCCAGGTGAATAAAGCACCAGTGCTGTACAGTCTGTTACCACCAGTAGGAAGGGCAGGATACTGGTGCTGTTCCTATGTGTGCACCATGATACAACAGTGTAAACTTGCAATGATTATTTTTTTTTTTAGAGAACAAAGAATGTCCTTCTGGAAAACATTCAAAGGAAGGGAAGGACCAGGATAATTTGGAGTCCCCAAACTGTAAAAGTTCCCCTCCTGCATCGCAGAACAATGAGCAGGGCTCAACCTTACGAGATCTGTTAACTACAACAGCAGGCAAACTGCGTCTGGGCTCTACAGATGCTGGCATTGCTTTTGCTCCAGTTTACTCTACAGGAACAGCAGTAAGTGTTTACAGGATGCACAGTTTCTCTTAGCATCTGAAAACCTCTATCAATCTGTTCTGGCACATTACAGTTAGAGCAGTTTGATAGGTGTATTGCTTTAAATACTCATTCATAATTAAAATGTCATAGGCACACACAGACATTAACATTTTATTTGATTTTATATATGGTGATAATTGGTACAACATCAGAAGTGTTATTCCCTTTCAAAAGGAATTGCATTAAGTTGAATTTACATTGTTCAAGCATACATTTGTTTTCTAACAGAGTGGCAAGAGTGGAAGGACTATGCCAAACATTCTTGACGACATAATTGCTTCAGTAGTAGAAAACAAGATTCCACCAAATAGAGCACCAAAGATAAATGTGAAATCTGAAGTAAAAGATGAGCCAAAGGATGATAAAAAATGTATTCAAGATGACTGCAGTAAACGGTACAGTGATATCCAGTATTCGTGGATCTGTGATAAGCATGTTCTGTGGCTCAGAGACCATAAAAACAGCAACAACTGGAAGCTCTTCAAAGAGTGCTGGAAACAAGGAAGGGTAGGTATTGAGCAGGTTGGTGGGTAAAGTGACATCAGCATGAGCTCTGGGGATTTGTGTATTAAAGGGCAGAAATGCCTAACTCCATGTTTGAAAGCGGGGGCAAAAGAAGGGTTGTCAGGTATATAGCCCACAGATGAACCTTGAGTAGTTAAACTTGAGTTAACCAGTAATAATAAACAAGACATTTCTGTTGTGGAGTTTCAGATTGCAAAAATAGGTGACTCCTTTGGATATGGGTGCTGCTGGTTAACAGCTTAAGTAAGGACAGGGTCTTCCATGTGTGTTCCAGCACATTTTGTTCCAGTTCAGTTAAAGAATTTGTCTACTTGCGAAAGGATAAATACTGATTTTCAAAAATTATTCTTCTTTACTCTTTACAGCCTGTTTTGGTGTCCGGCATGCATAAGAAAATGAATTTCAGCCTGTGGAAAGCTGAATCAATCAGTCTGGATTTTGGAAACCAGCAAGCCGATATCTTGAATTGCAAGGACAGTATCATTTCAAACACCAATGTCAAGGAGTTCTGGGATGGTTTTGAAGATGTCTCAAGTATGTTCCTTAAAATATATTATGGTATTGATTCTCCACATGATCATTGTTAGAAACTGCAGTTAAAAATTATCATTATGAATCTTGAGGCTTTGAAGAAACTTTAAAAAGAAAGCTCTAGGTAATCTGTTTCCAGAGAACATGGTGGAAATTCACATTTTGTATCTCTGCAGAATTAAGGATGCACTATTATATTAGCCAGGTCTGACTAAGAAACCAGATAAAATATCCTTCTTACTTAACTAGCTGAGTTTGGTTTGTATCATTCTTGAGTCTTGAAATCAACTGTCCCCTGTTTATGCATGAAATTTTTGATTCTTGGCAGGTTTATAATGTTTATATTTTAGTAGAATAAAGTAAAGTAAATGCCTATTTTAGTTTTTAGTTATTTCTATGTTGCTTACAGAACGGCAGAAAGTAAAAAATGGAGAAACAGCTCTACTAAAACTGAAAGATTGGCCTTCTGGTGAAGATTTCAAGGCCATGATGCCAGCAAGGTATTTCGAGTTTAATATTAGATGTTCTTAAGTCAGTCTTAATACTATTCTATTTTCTCTCTCTACATAATGGCACAAATTCAATTATATTCTTTTTTTCTTTTCTCCTCCAGATATGAGGACTTACTAAAAAGTTTACCCTTGCCTGAATATTGTAGTCCAGAAGGAAAACTAAACTTGGCTTCTCATCTGCCAGGATTTTTTGTCCGTCCAGATTTGGGACCCAGACTGTGCAGTGCATATGGTGAGTTTGCCCTACAAGTGCAGCAGTTACATATTCCCTTAAACTTGTAGAGTATCACACAATACAATGCTTGATAGGAGGCTGAGCCTTCTTGAAGGATAATTGTTCACCGGATGTAGGGGAAATCCTGACTGACTTGGGTATTTAATAGTACATGCACCTGGGCCATGAGAGTCTTTTTGCTTCTCCATTTCTTTCCATCTTTCCTTATGCTGTTACAGTCTTCTGAAGCATATAAATGATTAGCTGCTCTACACAGTGATAGAACCTGTCTTTAGTAATGCTATGTGACAAAATACTTCATGAAATATCATTGTGTTCATAATTCTGGTCATAAATTAATCTCATCATATTTCTCATGATTTATTTTGTGTGCTCAGACACTTTCTGTCTGCTCCTCCTTTGCAAAGAATTTTGTTCAATTCTGTTTTACGAATTGTTGTAATAGGACAAGAAATGAGTAGTAATTTGTGACACAATGGCTTTGATTTTAAAAGTTCTCCAAATATCCTGTGAAAGAAGCATATTAACAGTAGTGATAATTGCATGGGTCTGAGAACTGCATCATTAATACCGCTCTGAGGTAATACTGCTTTAAGGCTTAGTGTTCCAGAATGTCCTTTTGACTTAAGAATGTTCATTTCCACTTCTTCAAACTAAAATTAGTTTTCCTCTTTGGGCGTTACTTTGATTAAGAACTCTCTTACAGCCAGACATAAAAGTGACAGATTTGATAGCCTTGTGTGTTCATTGTACTTGTATTGTGCCCTGAACAACCTGCAGGATTGGAAAGGAATGGAACATAGTGGTCAGGAAATGTCTCTGACAATTCTGCTGAAATGTTTTGCTCTGACACAAATGCTGTGTAGGTACAGGTGCCTGGGCTAAGGGAAAATCTCAAGGACTCTGTTAAAAAGTAATGTTTTCTTGTTTAGCAGGTGAACTGAAAGCATGTTTTTAATTTGTCTATCTCAGTGATGCCAAGTACACTTCATAAATTTTTCCTCCGTTGTTGCATGTTCTGATTTGAATATGCAATACAAACAAATCTTAATTTTATCTTGTAACATAGGTGTGGCTGCTACTAAAGACCATGACATAGGAACCACAAATCTCCATATTGAAGTTTCTGATGTCGTGAACATCCTTGTTTATGTTGGCATAGCCAGAGGAAATGGAGTACTTTCCAAATCAGGTAATGTGAAGTTCACTCACTGTAAGAGGTGTAGATGGGACTGAATGTTCTGCCCCTTCTAAAATTGACACTGTTCTTCAGAAGGCAATGAAAGAGATCCATAAGAACTTGCTTACAGCTGGGAGGTTCTTTGTTTCAAGGGTCTGCACACACGTTAGTTCTATATAAAATATACTGCAGTTCATGAATTATGAAATGGTATTTCAAACTCTTTCCACTTTTTTTGCCATTACATATAATTGATGCACCATTCCTGTGCCGGGACTGGCATAGCTAATGGAAGGGCAGGGTGAAGGATATTTTCTGGAAGCTGTGCTGGTTTTAACAATTGTGTCAGCATGATGTATTTGCCAAACCTTCTGTTTATATGCTTCTTCTGGATGCATTGTGCTTACTCTATTGAATTTGGGCTGTAATGTAATTTTTCAGCACTGGAGAGCTTAAATTGGTGTATGTTAGTCATCTCTATGAGGTTTATTGCTTATTGGAAACAGTCTTTAAATCACTGAAATAGTTTTGTTTCTTTGCCCTTTTTCTTTTGTCCTCTTATTCCATAATCAGCAAATGTAGATTTTGGGTGTGACTAATAGAGCTGCAGTAAGGTTTGTCTTCCATTTGCTTTGTTTTCACTTGTGTATGCACTGAGTTAATAGCAGCAAACTTGAGCATCCTGGGAGAGCTCTGGCTGCAACAACAGCATGCTAAACACTGCTTGTGCTGACTGCAGGAAAACACCTTTTTCATCTTTTCATTTTTTGGTACCAGCCCTGTTTGTTTATTTCAGGTAGGAGATTGTGTTCTGTTGAATTCAGGAAATGTAAAAACGTTTAAAAATTCAACGTATTTTTAAGATATCCACATCATTCATGTTCTAGTAACACTGAACAGAAAGATCACCTGGTGGCTTCTGTTGTATTCAGCAAACTTTCATCTGCTCAGTCTCACACAAGAAATTTGAAGAGAAGGTATTTAATTTCAACGTTTTTTTCCCCTTCTCACATTTAAACAATATTTTTGTTGACCTTTAGGAGTTTTGAAGAAGTTGGAAGAGGAAGATTTGGATGACCTTTTAAGGAAGCGGTTGAAAGATTCAAGTGAATTACCTGGTGCTTTATGGCACATTTATGCTGGCAAAGATGCTGACAAGATAAGAGAGTTTCTGCAAAAGGTTCGATTTATTGCACATAATTTATAAATATAACCTAAGTAACTGGTAAATCAAAGGGGGCTGGCAAAAACCACAAACCCCACCTCCATGTTAGAGAAGGGAGGAAGGCAAAATTATCTCCTTTATAGCACATGAAATAAATTATACTTGACCTGCTGCATGCACCACCAACAAATAAAATACATAATACATCTATTCACTTTGTAAGAGTGACAGGTGGCCTGTAACTGAAGGCTCAAGAGAGCATGGAGATCTACTCTGGCCCTGTTCTAATACAAAAAATAATTTGTGAGATGATGTTTTTCTGTCACTGATCCATTATTGTATTATTGCTGCTGAATTTTTGGTGGATTTTCCCATGTCAAGTTCCCTGACTCAGTGGCCACCGATCTTAGCCAGGGGTCTGTGACATCAGCCAGCTGAAGGAATGTGGCTGGGCTCTTGGTGAAGGTGGAAGCAGTGGGATAACATCCCCAAGGGCAGCAAACATCCCTGGCTGTGCTGCATGTCATCCCTCAGTAGCATGTGATGAATCACTCAGAGCCACATCAGAATCTTTCAGGTTGTTACCTAGGATGAGTATCCATTAATGCATTAAATGTAGGGATACCATTCTGGAAGCAGTTTTCTGTGCCTTGTCCTTAGCACATTGTTGTGTTCTGGAAGGTGGCCTTGATGGATGACACAGAAATACCCAAGTATCACTGAAGTGGTTGCTCAAGGAGATGTCCTTACTGTCTTCTGTGAGGAGAGATCAGATGAGTTTTAACTGCCTGCAGCAAAGGGATCCATAAACAAACTTGAGGCCAAGGGCTCTGCTGTGAGCAGGGAAAGCCAAAGAAATTTAGCAGTGAAGATTCCCTTGGACAATAAAGCAGTGTTTCTGTACCAGGGCAGCTGTCCTCCAGTGACTCAAACATTTGCTCTCTGGCAGGCTGAACTGTGGGGAGAAATGAGCACTGGTAAATAAAACAAAGCTGATTCCAGGAGATCATGAATTACACAGCAAGACTTTTCTGTTCCTTCAAAAAGTAGATGCTCATAAGTTAGATGGTGGCTTTTCAGTTCAAAAAAGAGAGTTGTGAATGAAGTCATGAATGCAAAAGAAAGGCGGACATAAGAAATATTCAGCATTTCCTCTCAGAGCACTTATGAAACTATTGTGAATAGCTGTGAAACTCTTTGAGCAGCAGGTTAAAACCAGAAGCATTTAGGATTTTGTGTAAAGAACTTTGTCACTTGCTACCAGTTTGTCCTGGTATCCCAGATGAATTGTGTTACCACCATGTATTTTAGGAGTGGTGGTATTTGGGAAATTGGAGATTAATCGATGGGTAAGCATTGGGACTGTTTTGCTGCTGCTAAGATATAAAATCTCAGTATCTTGTTAGAAGGGTGAGAATGCTCAAGGAGAGTTTCAAGCTCTGCATCACATAATTACATTTATTTAATAAATAAAAGCTAAAAAAGTATGTTTTTAATGAGATACTTGTTTCATGACTCATGACAGGTGGATTAGGTCTGTGTTCTTTATATATAATCACTTTTTTCTTTTAGTGACTAAGATTCATTTAGTAGCAGTTGATTAAGAGGAATATTTGTTCCCCTGTGGTTCACTTGATGAGTTGTGCAATTCTGTTTACCAATGTCAGGAAGTATTTTTATGTATTCATCATTTTTTCTGAATACCTTCATAGGATGGTAGGAAAGCAGCTTCTTATCCCAGCATGGCTGAGGTTGGAAGGGGCCCCTTGAGGTCCCTTGTGCAGCCTTGTGCTCAAGCAGAGTCACCTGGAGCAGGTTTCCCAGGACTACAGCCCTTGGCTTTATTGGCTGCTTTTTTCCTGAGCTGAGGTAGTGATGTTGCATGTCTGTGTCAAAATTGAAGAAGGTTGTCAGCCTGAGGAATTGGCAGCATAGGAACTCCTGAGCTCAGATTTTATTTTCTGGATGAAAGAAGTCAACACAGAGAGCATATTGCTTATTAATAGATTATTGAGCTGAGTTCTTTTAAGCTCTGTATTTTGGGGTGGGAGTGCTGCAG
Source organism: Acrocephalus scirpaceus scirpaceus (assembly GCA_910950805.1). NCBI lineage: Eukaryota > Metazoa > Chordata > Aves > Passeriformes > Sylviidae > Acrocephalus > Acrocephalus scirpaceus. The sequence goes on from OU383781.1 coordinate 32,611,953, forward strand.
ATGTCTTCAGTTCAGTGAGACTTCCCAGATCCTTTGGAGTTGTTTTGAATTGCTAGCTAGAATTCTTGTTTGCGTATTGGGAACTGAGTGACATTGCTTGGCAAGGTGGGTATACATAAAATTTACCAGCAAAAGGTTCAGTTCTTTTGAAAATGATTTGGGATCTTTTCTGTACTTAACAGATAGCAAAGGAGCAAGGCCTAGAAGTTTTACCAGAGCATGATCCCATCCGTGATCAGAGTTGGTATGTGAACAAAAAACTTCGCCAAAGACTTTTTGAAGAGTATGGAGTAAAAACCTGCACGGTTATTCAGTTCCTTGGTGATGCTATTATTCTACCAGCAGGAGCACTTCATCAGGTAATGTACCTTAGGTTAGAGACATACAGGATTAAATTGCACATATGCTGTAAAATAACTTTTTTCCAAAGACATGGATACATCTGTGCTCCATTACTTTTTTTTTATTAGTATCTATTAGCATGTAAGAATGTAAAATAAGACACATCTGCTGGTGTAGCTGACTACCATACAGCAAATTGAATGCCTTAAGTATTAGTTCCTTTTTTTTGCTTTACAATTACAAATGAACAGACCATTATTAACCGTTGTTTTCCACTTTCCATTTCTGTAGAAAATTTCTAAGCAAACTGAGTCTAGTTATGGCAGAGTCAGGTTAGTAATTCTTTTCTTCTAAGCCAGAAGTTAACCTAATCGAGGAGGGGCAGGGAGAGCAACTTGAGCAGGTAAAAACACCTGGATGTCAGATGTCATTTTTTTTGTCTTTAGCCATAAGAGAATTGTAGTGGGTGTTCTGGTGTTTCTGTAAGAGATACTTGGTTGTTTTCCCATGCCACATTTAAGTTCCTTTTAACACAGAAGATACATCGATCACCAGGAGTCATCATTGTCTCTTCAGCAGCTTTTCTTACTATCAGAAAGGGTGATATTTCCTTTGCAGCAGCTGAGCTGATTTAATCTGTAGTTCAGTAAGAACAGTACTGCCAGTGGGGCAGTTCTGGAGAAACAGGATGAATTTGTGTTATTCAGCCTCAGTTGCCCCCTGGCACAAAGGGTTTGTTACTGCCTTTAGGCCTTTTCCTCACAATCTGTAAACTGCTGCCCCGTGGTGAAAGAGGATTAGATGTTTAGATGAGATTTTTGGGCCGTTCTAGATTTCTTTCTTCCCTGCTTCAGCAGGAAATGTAGCCTGCTGGCTTGCTGTCTTGCCAGCTGTCAGGCACCACTAATGAGGTCGCTGACTGTCAAGGAATGAGGAGCATTCCCCACCCTGCAGTTGGTTGTAAACCATCGTGATGTTGAAGTTCTATCATTGATCTCCCTGCAGGTTCAAGTGAGGCCAAGCCTTTCTGAAGAAGGTGTTGTTTGGTTTCCAATCTGCAGATCAGCTTCCCGCTGTGGCAGAGAGGAAGCAATGGCTCACCACGTGCCTCTGGCCAGGGCAGTGGGGTTTTCTCTGTGAAAAGCTGACTGGGCTGTAGTGATGACAGAGGTTATGTCCCTGCTCTGTCTGTGGCTGTGTCTGTTGGTGGGGCATTGAAAGTACCTGGTACCTTATCTAGACCAGGCACCTCCTCATCCCACCGAGTTTCTGGGTGGGTTTGACATGGTGGTACATAGCTCTGGATGGGTTGTGTGGGTCTGTTTTCTGGAAAGAAAGAACCCAGGCAGCCCCAAACAGACCTTGGTGACCCAAATCTAGAGGGGTGTAGGTTGCCTTCCCCTGTACAATGACTCGGGACTTCATGTTGTTCCACAAATGTGGAGGAACATCTGACATTGCTGCTGTTCTTGGCTCCTGTTAGGCTAAAAAAGTTGGCACTCCCAGAGTCATCCTCTAGCAGCCTTACTCTGATCTCATGAAACAAGAGAGATACATCCCAGATAGAAGAGTGGAAAGGGAACCCAGGGGAAGTAACAAATGTACTGAGAAATCTGTTCTATATAACATATAGAGCATTATATAAAGGCATACATAATATAAAACATGAAGTAGTGGGACTGTTCCAGGCTTCCCTGTACTTCATATGTTTAAGGACCAAAAATAAGACCACTTATCTTTATCTCCTTGGCTTTAAACTGCAGATTGTGTTTGAAGTGGTAATGTTCTAGCTTCTGGCACCAAGGAGTTAATAACATGGTGTTTTTAAACCTTAGTGGGTGAAGCTGAGAACCTTTTCATCTTCAGTAAGAAGTTCCTGTGAATCTGCCACGTAGGAGGAAATAAAAGCATCGTGTTCTTTCATGTATGTGCATAGCACTGTCTCTGTAGAGATGCGTAAATACTGACCTTAGGGATCAGCATCAACACTTCAGAGATACAAAGCACATTTAAAAACTGAAAAATAGGTCTGCACAAGAATACATGCCATGTTAAGTTTACACATTAAGTGTTTCAGATTTACATGCACATTATGAACCTTTCAATTATTAAAACTGGGTGAGAGTTGATGCTAAATTAGGTAGGAAATTAACATTTTTATTTGCTCATGAGTAATGCTGTGGAGCAGAAGAAATCAGACTGAGGGCTGGAGCTAGGGAGCCTGGCTGCCTGTGGTCACTGTGTAAGTGTAGTTCTGATACTTCCATTCTGGAGCCAGTTAGGATTGTTGGCACACTGCTGCTTCTGACGTGCTGGTCTAGAATTTACTGCCCTAACATGAAGGAGGTTGTGCATATTTCTTCTGTATATCATTTTTCCACCCCTCCCCTGGTTCTATGGATTCATGTCTGGCTTTTAAAATAACTTATTCGTAACATTTCATGGCAGCATATAGCATTCCTCTTGCTTCCCAGCTTTCTCCCCCTCCCTGTGTACTTGCAGACAGCAGTCACATCCTTCTTGTGATGACTGCAGCAGGCAAAGTCAGACTGTTCCCGGGTGGGATGGGAGGGACAGACTCTCCTGTGAGCTGTGACGGGCAGGGCAGCCTTGTCAGTTCCTCCTGTAGAGGGAATTGCTCTCTCGGGAGGAGAATCCAGAAATAGATACAGCCTTGGACCGGTCACCTCTGCAGATGCTTCCCTGAATGTTCTGTGAGGGGCAGCTCCTTTCTTCTTGGCTGCACAGGTTGGGAGCTCGGCAGTGTCCTTGCCTTGCTAATGGCTGGGCCTTGTTGTTCCCTCTGTGGCACTTGTGACAGGGAGCCCCTGAGCGCTCCTTGGAACTTCCCCAGCTAAAACAGGGTGTTGGTAATCTGAAAAATTCACTCTTTCTGCTGCTCTGCTGTGGGTTATGCTGTATCACAGACATCTCTAGGGCTGGCCTCCCTAGTTTTAACTCGGTACCTCCAGATTGGTAAAATATTCTAACTAAAAACTAAAAGCTAGAAATACTGGAGTCAGTGATTGAAATGTGGTATTCAGGCACCCTGCAAAACTTGTTCATAGTGGAACAAGTTATTACAACGTTGTTTATTTTATAGAGACATTATCTTGATTTAACAGCAGGATTATATATTGTAAAATAACATACTTGGAGGTAATGCGACGTCCTGGCAATGTTCTGATAAGGATTGTAGGATAAAGGTCTGGGCGTGGCACATGCAGAGCTCTGGAGCTGAGCCTTGCAGGAAGTGACTGATCCTGTGGCCATCAGGATGGGTGGGTGGCCCTTTCTTCCCTGCCACTCACCTTTCCCTGCCCGGCCCAAGGCTGGGGCTTCTCCAGCACTGCGCCCTCCTGGGCCCGGCCCCAAAACGTCTGCTCTGCATGGGCTGGGTGTGAAGCTGTTCTCAGTTCAGCTGGAAGTGGCAAAGGCGTGGGAGTGCTGCACTCCTCGCCCCACAAACCTCAGGGGAATCGTTGCTAAACGTTTTTCTGTGTATGTCACTGCATCAGCTTGTGTTATAAATATTATAAATAGAACTGCCTGGGGGCTGTCAGCGGGGCATTCCCATGCTGAGTACCAGACCAGCTGGGTAAAATCTGTCCCTGCAAACTTTCACACGGATAAGACAGGCCCTGGAAGGGAGGGAAAAGAAGGCTTAAGGCTCAGCAGAATTAAAGGTCTGAGGCAAACAAGTATTTCCTATTCTGCCATGGAGGGATAGGGAGTCTTGTCTTTGTGAGGAGAAAGTGAATGAGTGGTGTGGGATATGGGCTGGCAAGGAAACCAAGGGCAGGTAGAGACTTGAAAGAGGTGTGAGAAGCCTGTGAGGGAGGGGAGGGGGCTGGAGCTGCCAGCTGCACAATGCAGAGGTGCCTCACCTCAAGCCCTAGAAAATGCCCTGACTGCTGGTGGGAGCCTCATGGTGCCACTTCTGCAGCTGCTACCTCACCCCTGGATTTCTGCTGTTTGCAAATTGTGTGGCATCAACAAACACTCCTCATGTCCAAAATTCTGGTTTGATTAATTCTCAGGAGGGACCAGCACTGGTCTGTCCTTGATGATGATGTGCCATCAAAAACCCTGTATGCAACAAGACTGCTGAGCTGGGCGTTGGTTACCTGCTGGGATTTCAGCTGTAGGGGGGGAGCTCCTGTGTAAAATCAGACTTGGGCAGGGGTCTTGAAGAAGAAAGTAATTTTTAAATGAAGTCCTGTGTCCTCGACTGTGTAGACCTGTGTGGTTTGAGTGTCAGGTACCCTAATGAAAAATTTAGAGTATGCATTTAGAAACTCTAGATCTCTAGGTTTCACTTTAAAATACGCAGATCTGCATCAATCCTGAGCAGGGTGGGATGTGGTGAGGCTGGGATGGCTGAGGCTCTGCCTCCCCACCCCCAGGTTTTGGGAATTCAAATTGATGTTACACAGCTTCTGTGAGGAGCTGTTGGAGTTTGGGGAAAAGAGGGGTTTGACATGCTGAATTACAAATTGCAGTGTAGTTTGTAAGGGTTTAGGGGTGAAAATGCAAGCGTTTCTGAAGGGAATGAACTGGTAGTTGGATCGCAACGAGGAAGCAATTTTCCTTTCCCCTGTCCTCCAGATATGACCTGGGTGGCAGGAGATGGTGTCTGTTCCTCAGTAGTTCTCATGCCAGTAAGAAGAAATGTTCAGAGACGGATGAAAGTGCTCTTTTCCCCCTACTTCTCAGCCTCCTCCTTTCTCTGTTCATGATTGTTTCTTCCAAGTCTTTCCACTGGCAGTTCCTTTCCCATGAATGTGCCAGCTTGCAGTGTGTATGTGCGTGGCCAGAGGAACCAGGTCCTGCGGGGCAGGGTTGCCCCCGGGTGGGTCAGCAGATCAGTGCCTGCACAGTGCAGGGGAGGCTGTGGCAGCAACAGCAGCAGCAGTGCCCATGCAGCTGCTGAAGGGAAGAACAACACATCAGTGTGGAATTAATGCCAGAGGTGACTGCGGGCAGCGCCAGCACACAGGCAGCTGTGCAGTGTTCAAAGTGTGCCTCTTGCCAGAAGCCAGCTTAGATAAGTCAAACACACATAATTGCTCTCTACCTGTAAAGGTGCCCATTAGTCCGATAAGGCTGTGGTTAAGGGATCTCAATACCCACTCTTTCCTCAGGTACCTCTGCCAAAGAATAACCCCAAATACTAATTATGAGTCTCTTCTTGTTATTTTGGATAGGTGCAAAATTTTCACAGCTGCGTTCAAGTAACAGAAGACTTTGTGTCTCCAGAACATCTTGTACAGTCATTTCACTTAACGCAGGAGCTGAGGCTGTCAAAGGAAGAAATCAATTACGATGATAAACTGCAGGTAGGAAATGAATGCCGCTCTGGAAGCGGCTGGGAAGGCAGGGCGTGCTCAGGCTCATTAAAATGCTGAGCAGTGCAGTGCGTGGAGCTACTTCCTTGCTGCTGTTCACACAGAATAACAACGAGCAGCAGCATGAATGCCAGGGCTGTAAATGACTCTCCCTTGAGCTGCTGGTTTTATTTCGCATTACGTTTTAAAATGTGTAAAAAGCTGTTCCTTTTGCACGGGCTTGATGAAGCCTTTCTTTTTTCCATCCGCTAAGCTTAGGGCTCAATCCTAAACTTTGCAGAGTTCCTCAGGTCTCGGGCCTTGCTAAAACCTGTCCCGTGTTCTTGCAGGTTAAAAATATCTTGTATCATGCAGTTAAAGAAATGGTGAGAGCTTTGAAGATTCACGAAGGTGAAATGGAAGATATGGATGAGAACTGAGCACACTCTGCTTTTTGGAGGTAGCATCACCCAGAGGTTATTTCACCTGACTGTTGAACGCTATACACACTAATTTAAGCTTCACAAACCATCAGTGCCAAGAAAACACAGTCATTGTATTTACTTGTTAATGACACTGCGACAGTAGAGCTTTGTATCACAGCCACTGTGATTCCATGTTCCACTTGCAAACAGTTGAGCAGCGTTCTGCTGTCTGTATTATAATGTACATGAAGTTTGTGAAATGTCAAAGATTTAAGATGATGTATTTATTTTTGGAAAAACGACAAAATTCTATGCTATATTGTTGATCAATGTAAATGTGACTTGTACAGTTTGCTAAAATAATTCAGATCTTTTTCACTACATTGAGACAGTTACTGTGAGAGTAGGACACAAACACCAGCTATTGCCTGCATTTGGGATCTTGCTGAGTCCGCACAGCAGTCATGTCATAATCTGAAAATTACTGCCAAATAATTGTAAACTTTGTAAAATATAAAGTATATAAAGTAGATATTAAATACAGACACTTCAGTATTTTATTGAAGCTATTCAGTGTACAATTAAACGTTTTCAAAAGGTGTAATTTATTTAAAAATTGTCTCATTTTGGTAAAATTTATGTGAACTTTTAAAGCTTAAATATTAAACTTAATATGCTATGTAAATATATACATATATACATTCAATGATGTATTTTTTTAAAACATTGGCTTGCTTTAATTTGTTAAAAGTGCAAGTGTTACACATGCTTTGTACATTGAAGTTGAAAGGGGTTTTACATTTTCCATTAAAATGACTTTGTCAGACGTCGCGGTGTGGGTTTGTTTGTTCCGCTGGTGCCGGTGCTGCCCTCTGCGGGCCGCAGCTGGGACTGACTGCGGGCGCGGCGCTGGAGGAGCCTCTGCCACTCTCCCCCTTCCCTTTAGAATGCTAATTTTTTAACAACTTGCCTTTAATAGTTCAAGTAATACCACAAAAATAATGGATGGTTTAAAGGGTTGTTTTTTTTTTTTTAATTTAACAAAGATAGATGTTAGCAGTTGAGCAGAATTCTAGGTTTTGGAGTGAGTTTGAAAAGCTTCACAAGAAGTGTTCTTTAAGTTATTAAAACTATTCAAATACTTAGATTGATTATCAAATGTTAGGCAAGAGCCAGTGGCAGCTTGGGCCCCACTGAGAGCTGCCCCTGCCACCGTAGAGTGCTTAAGAGACCTGGGCAGGGATCCCTGGCACCTGCCTGTCAGGCTGAAGATGTTCTTCCCTCCTTAGGGAAGAGTGACTGAACAGTGCCAGAAGTTGTTAAAGTTCACAGGAACTCCAAATACTACTGAAAGACACCAAAAAAAGTTGTTTAAGTACTTGGTACTACTGCTTAGTCAGTATCCTAAGGTTTCTGGCTGTCACAATGAAGCCAAGCTCCCTGCTCCCCTGCAGGAAACGAGAGCAGGAAGTGGGGCTGGAGTGGTGCTTGTGAGCATGACCTGAAGTGTCCATAGCTCATGTCTGACACCTCAGAGGGGTTTGTGGGAAGGTGTTTTGTTTTCAGGTTAGTTTTTCCTTCTTGACCATTTCCATGTTCCTTGAGGGTGTTAGTGGGCATGTTTTTCCCATCTTACTTTGCTAAAGAGTCTTGGGGGCTTTTCTGCTCTACAATCTCAACTATTTTAATACAGTCAAAAGTATTCAGTGAGATCAGCTGAAGCTGTTTTGAGTGCAGGAATGCTGTCAGCTGCTAGAACATGGATATGAAATACTGTGTGTCATCTTTCGCCACGTTCCTGTTGAGCACAAGCTCTTTGTCTGCTTTGCTCTCCATGAAACTCCTCCTTTTCCTATCCTGTTCTTCGAAAGATCACAATTCAAGAGTCATTGGAACTGAGCCCTGCTCCCCACAACCCCTCTTCTCCAGCTCCTTATCATCATCATCATCTCCATCCTCAGCACTGCTGTGCAGTAAATGGCCACAGCAGTTTCTTTCCTGTTGTAACTGCAGAGGTACCTAAGGAATAAGTTTTTAGCAAAGAATGAAGCAGGGCTGTGATGGCCTCAAGTATTTCAGCACAGATGGCTGCTGTGTTTATGGTTTAGCAGAAACAGAAATTGCTGGAATTGCTGGCAGGGGAATGGTGGTCCCTGTTATGGAGGTCAGACATAGGGGTTTAGAACAGTCTGATTTGCAAATCTATTTATTCTACTCCCCCAGCTCCATGCAAGTTGCTCAGATCTGTGTGTGTAGGCCAACCCCCTCTGATCAGCACCACATTCTCATGCTCTCTGACCTTTCTAGTAGGTGGTAATTTTGTCTGTACCCCCTCCCATGACATCCTGTCAAGCCCTCTCCTGCTCTCACAGCTGACAGCCTTCCCTGCCCTGTGCCTGTAACTGGGAATTTCCCTTCCTTCCTCCTTCCACAGCCATCACTGTTCTGCCGCTTTCCAGAGCAGGATGTTTGTGCTCTCCCTCACATCCGTGCTGGATGAGTGCCTCACCCTGTTGAGATTCCTGGAGTGGGGCTTTGCTGTGCTTTCCCCTGCTAACCCCCAGCTTTGCCTCAAACAATGTCAGCTCTGCCCTGTGCTCCTGCTTTCCACACCCTGCCCTGTGCTTTGTTGGCCGGAGTGCTGTCTCTCCTCACCGTATTGTTGCCATGGTCCGTGTGCCCCGGAGCACGCACTGCTGTGGGGCTCCTCAGAGCAGTGGCCACCACCACGTTCTTCCCATCTCAGCAGGGCGGCCCAAGAAACTGCCCAAGGAGCCAATGCCCTGTGGTGTCAGCAGCACACACAAACAAGCCTCTGTACTTTTTTCATGTTTCTCATCGGTTTTGAAAAGGAAGTCACCACCTATAAATAGCTGGTAGGAAAATCTTGCCTCATAGCTAACTGAAGATGTGATTCACCTGATGTGTTGTGTGCAAAATTTTAAACAAGGGCCTTTCTAAAGGTAAGTGGTAGACTGAGGGATTTTTGCTGTCATTTCAAAGTGCGCATTTCTGGTACCTTTCAACCATACCAAGGCTATATATTCTTGTCCCAGGTGCCTGTTTCTTTTTCCAGTCTCTGGGTCTGTGCTACCTTAGTGAAAACAGAGAGTAGGGTTTAGTAGCTCCGAGGCAGGAAATTCTGTATTTTCACAGCTCTAAGGATTTCATACTGTTTGATCTCAATAATACCTTAAGCCCTGCTGCAAATGGGCCTGAGGGAACACTTCAAATGATTACAAGACAAAAACCCTGAGTAAGCTGAAGTTACTTCTGGTAAAACAAACATAAGAGAGGAGGTGGAGGAAAAGGTGGCTGTAGCTCTTGATTCTTTAGGGAACCGTGAACTTTTTAAACAGTTGAACTTCACAGTCCTCATGCTCAGGCAGGAAGGTGTGGCAAATAATGTCCAGCCTGTACCTGGCTTGTGGCAGCCACACCACTGCTATGATTGCTTTGGAACTGTTTGTTTTCTACTCTCCTTTTAGCCCAACTCTGTCTTTGTCTGCTTTGTCCTGGCCTTTGAAAGATCACACCTCAAGAGTCATGTTATTAGCTGTTGTGGCCATATTTTTACTTTTCTCCATGTACAGTCGGGTTGGAAGAGGTCTCAAAAGATCCAACCTTTTGTGGGAAGATGAAGGGTAGCTGAAGGGTAGCTCCTGTCACTGAAAGCAGGTCACCAGGAACTGCAGATGGCTGAAGAGCTGCTGCTCAGAGGACGGTAGGAAAGAGTTCACTACCAGAGTTCCTGAACATGGAAGTGCTCTCGGAGGAAGCAGTCACAAATTCCCTTTTTCCCCTTTTAATAAAAGCAAAATATAAACCCAATACTTCTGTATTTTGGTTTTAGCTATTATTTTAAGTAGCAACTGGTAGTGGTGAAGTCTGCACATTTTATTCTCAAGAGATTCCACATTGCCTCCCAGCTGCCTTTCTTTGGTTTCTCTTTCTGTGGTGATACAGCCAGATTGGATAATTACAGTTTCTTTCGGCATAGCACATATTGGCAATATTCAACAGGGCCGGTATTTCTGTGTGCCAAGACAAGAGTGGTTTCTGTGGTTAAAGCAAAGTCTATGAATAGAAGGCAGTGTCTGGATGTGTATTTAAAATTGGTTCTTGGTGAGACACTTTGAAAGAACGGCCCGCAGGATTCTTTAATTCTGTCCACTATAAAACAATGCAGCCCAGCCTCACCACCCCGGGAATGTTTCTGTGTGTTGTGCTGTGCTCTGGTGACACGCCATGTGACACCCAGTGACTTACCGCTTCACTGTCGCTGCTGCAGCTCTCTGAACATCGCTCACCTTCCGCGCTCCCGCACCACGCCTCTTCCTTACTCTCTCCAGGCGCGGGCATTGAGCCCATCAGTTTGGCGGTGAAGAAAGCGAGGGCACGGCCGCAGAGGGAAGAGTCCCCGCGGCTGGGCAGGGCCCGAGGCGGGCCCCAGGCTCCCAGCAGGGGGCGGCCGGCGGCAGCCAAAGGCTGCGGCGAGCGGAGCGGATCCGGCCGGACACCGGCTGGGGCACCGCCAACCGCGCCCGGCCACACCCCGCTCGGAAGTTTAATAACTTAAAACAGTTTTAAATTGATATGACACAAAATAATTGCTGACAGCCATGGGAGAAAAATTTCCTTAGGTATATGGCTATGAATCTGTAAAACCTGTCCTCTAGTGGTGAGTGTTCTCGGTACAACCTACCTTTCTTCCAGTGCACTGAGTAATTGCTTAGCTCTGGATTCAGACTGAAGAATTCCTTACTTAAAAAAATTCAGCATCACTCACGAGAGTGGAACACAGCCGTGCTTAGCCTTACTGCCTGGAGTTGGGATTCAGCAGCAGTCATGTGTTGAGTAGGCAGACTGCAAGAACAAACAAACATTTGCATTGCAGGAGAGAGAGAAGTTTTACCACCACTTTCAAAAGTGGCAGTACGGAGTTTTGCCCCTACTTGGCCATCCTCCCCAAAGAGAAGCAGCTTCTTTCAGATCTGGTGTTTTATTTATGCAGCTACACATGAAGGGATCGTTTAATCTTAAAATCAAGAAGGTAGAGCTTGCAATTTCCATGCTCCCAACCTCTGAAGAATCCTGATTTCAACAGACCTAAAAATTGCTTCCTTCTCCTATAGCTGCCATCTGCAGGCACCACCAACATATCTGTCTTGTACTTAACAACCCTGAACTATCATCCCAGCAGTGGCATGAGGCAGGTGCTTAAATAATTTTATTTCCATCTTGTGAGCACATGCTCTTTTTTCTGCTTTACTTACATGACTAGAAACACCATACCCCTTTGCATTGTTACCTGGAACACTCAGCCAGGCAGGGGCCAGCAGGGACTGGGACTTGCCCTTTGGTGGGACCAGTGAGCTGGGCCTGCCCTGGAACAGGTCACCTCATCACAGCTGGATGGGGCTATTTGCTGAACTGCTCCTACTGAAAAAGAACTTTTTTATCTCCCCAGCAAGATTATATTCCAGCTACAATTCAGCACAAGGCACCTCCTCTACTGAACTTGTCTTACCTCTGTTTCTATAGACTTTTTCTAACCTCCGCTCCCTACGCTCCTTCAAGCACAGAAGACGCCGGGTATACAGAGGTAAGGGGAGAATTTGCACAGCAGTAAGGTGTTCTTGCAGCCCTTCCAAGTCTATTCTGGAAGAAAAATGCACTCTTAGAAGGCAAGCCTACCTTTTAACAGCACAAGAATAACTTAAAATGGCATAGCTTGCAATACGAAACACTTCACTAATCAGTAACAGCAGAAGGTAATTAATGCCTCCACTACACACTGGAACAGCCCTTGGGAAAGCCCCAGCTGGGCTCCAGGGCTGAGTGAAGAGGGTGTGAGGAGGCTGCACAGCCCTGCTCAGCCCCAGCACCCTCAGCACTGCTCCTGCAGCTCCTGCTGGGCTGTGCCCCAGCACATCCACGGAGCAGCTCTGCTGACGCTGCCGTGCTCTGCAGTGCTGGAACCCGGCTGTCAGCCAGGTCACTCCACACGTGGGCAAGGCCCTCTGAATTCATCCCAGATTTCTTGCATTTGCTGGATGATGAATATGGAAGTTCAGCTGTAGGTGTATCCTGACACTTAGTACAAGTACTAATTTGTTCTTTATACTCGGCAACATTTGTACAGATGTCACAGACAGTGTCAAAACACCTTGGTTTTTATTTTCCTATCCTTTTTGAATCAGGTTAAGCTGTAAACAATTTCTTTTTCAATCAAACACTGCCAGCTAGAATTACTTCCATTCATGCATCACTGAAAACAAAAAGGGTATTTTACCTTAAGTATAGATTTTTCATTTTAAACCATGTCACTTTATACAGAAACCAATAGCTAGATTCAATGCACCCTGATTAGTTATGTAAACAGATAACCCCCCAAAAAAACCCCTCATCAACAGAACAAATAAGTTGGTTCCTTCATAGAATGAAAATTAAAGTCTCTCCTGACTTGAGGTTAACGTGGTCAGGAATACAGAGTGTGGCACGTAAATCCATCTAGGAGGTGTATAAATTGCACTGTATCTGAATTAACGAAGTTATGCATAATGAAATGCACAGTTTAAATTCATGCTAGAAAGCATTTTTCAATATGAAATGGCGGCCGACTGGCAACCATAACAGTTAGGTTCTGCACCATCATTTATGGCATTACAGATAACTATTACATATAGCATACTTAAAAACCCTGAAGGATTGTGTTACTTGAAACATTCTCCAGGCAGTTGTTTGGTTTGAAACATTGGGCAAAAGACTAAAGAGCTCACTGTCTTATACCAACTATGGTACCTTTAACTTCCATGAAGTAAATCAGATATGATGTGGATTTCACAGTAACAAAGTTGCTTAATGCCTTTTCTCCGACAGTAGCGTTGTGGTAAATGTTTCTGCCCTCAGATCACCACTGTCCTGGTGGCTTTCCCTTTTCTCAAGTTTGGGTAACAACTCTGAGCACTTTTCCTGGTTTTTAACTATTCATCAGTCCTTTCAGTATATCGTCGGAGAGTTCTAGCAGTGGGAGTTCAGGGGACGGGATGTCCAGGGGGGGAAGGTTGGGTATTGGAATGTCCTTTGCCTTCCCAGCAGTTGTTGCAAACTTCTGCCAAGTTGCAGCTGAAGAAGCAGATTCTGAGTGCTGCTGCAGACCCCACAACTCTGACTTCTCGACAAAGTCAGTGTCTACATCCAACTCCTTGTCTACTGGAGATTTTTGGAGTCTAGCTCTTTCTGCTTTTAACTGCTTATTCTCTCTCCTTAACCTCTCATTTTCAGCTACAAGAGATTCTATGAGCTGCTTCAAATCTGCAATTTTGGTTGCCTGCTCTTCTATTATTGTTTTGTCATCTTTTGGCGCTTTACTCCCAATACATGCTTCCACTGGCTCCTTTTTTTTCTGAAGCAGAAATAAAAGTGTGTCTGGGTCCCTGTCAAAGACCCCCCGAATATCCTGTGAATGTTTCTCTGTGGAAGAGCTGTATTTCTGAGCAACAGGAACCAGTACGTTTTGATCATCAGAGTCTTCAGCAGATGGCTTATAAGAAGTCTGAAGATGTGCAGCTGCTTCCTTGTCAGCACTCTGCTGGGCTTTCAGCTTCTCCTCCCTCTTTGCCCTTTTCCACCTCTCCTGGATGAGCAGTAACTGTTTCATATGACTATCCCTTTGTAATTCCAGTGATAGCTGAGCCTGAGTAAGAACAAGATTAAACAATTTAGTTGGTGATCCCTAATCCCACCCAAATATTCACACACACTGAATTACATGTATGCAAATATTTACATAAACAGCATCACCGCATGCCCGAGGGGGGGAGCTTTTGTTATTCAGACATTAAATCCAACAGGAAGTGCTCTCTGCTTGTACAGCGCAACAGATTCAGATATGTCAAATTTAGCATAACTACTGATCTTTTTGTTTGTAAGTCACTGACGAGGCTACAATACCTCTGGGCAGAGGCACCCAGAGTTTAACTGACCTACAACCAACACCAAGAAGGAACAGACTCACTTGGCATGCACGGGCACACTCTGGCTAAACAATGCAAACTTTTTGTATGCTTCTATGATGGTATCTGGTATCATATCAGTAACACCCAAAATGAAGCAGCACATTGCTCCAAGGCCAGGAATGGTCCCAAATGATTCAGCTATATTTAATGAAGGAGGTGGCACAGCAATTATTAACTCACCTGGGTGAAAGACCATTTTTCTACAAGAATGACCCATTGGAGCAAAGACAGATGTCTGATCTCCAAGGGTTATTTGATTTCATAATATTGGGTACATTCAAAGCCTGCTGGTACGAAAGTGCTGAGCAGACTACGCTACTACATTTACAGACAAACCTGTGCAGTGAATAAAAACAAGTGTCAGGGCTGTTGTTCTAGAGATCCCCCAGTCAGGATGCATTAAATGAAACTGACACACTGTAGATGAGACGCTTGGCTTTTTGTCTCAGCAAAATACTAAGTGCCTCACAAAGTTAAGCATGACACTAGTTTTGTCACCTACTTGAAGATGTCTGGCAGACTAGAAAGTTGGAGACCCCTTGGTTAATATTTCTCTTGTCCTTGCTCCACCTAAACCTGGAAAAACTCCCTAGGAAGATTAGTATTACCACACTTGTGAAACTCCTGGTGCAGTTGCCAAAGGTTCAGAAAACTTTGCAGAGGCTAATGCCCAGGAGGGGAGTGATCAGACACAACGGGACACGTGGGCACACCACGGGGCTGTGGCTGCTTCTGGCATCTGCGGGTTCTGGTCTCACCTGCTCCGACTGGGTCAGCTTCATGGCATCTGTGAGGTACCCTGCGGGACAGAACATCCGTCAGAGCTTCCAGAAAAGCAAGGAAAGCCTTCAGACCTGTGTGCTCAATCCTCACATAAAGGTAATAGTCTAGAGGCAAAGTATTTACCAAGTTACAGTGGCTGGAAACACCTGCTGTTTTTCAGAAGTCTGAAAATTTTACTCTGAGACCTTGTAATACACACTACATCCTTCTCATGGTATCCTGTTGGCTTGAGTCGCTCCAGTTTGTTTTCAGAACAGCAGCAATTTCCAGAAAAACTTCAAGCATATCTTACTAGTGCTGAAAATGACAAGGTATGAGAAATTCTCAACCAAATTTGGAATTACGCAAGACAATGGCATAGAACCAACAGACAAAGAAATGCAAGAAACTTTCAGTGTATTTTTGGGTTTTGTCTTGGTATATGAAGTGAAAGAAAACAAAAAGTATGTATTTTAGAATGTAAGTGCAATCCCTCATCACTCTGAGTAGTCACAAATACCAAAGAAACTATCAGTTTCTCACTTTATGGGGTTTTCTAGTATTTATGAATGGAGCAAGAACGCCTGGTATCTAGGTTGCCATGTTCAGAGCAGCCACTTACTTTGTCTCCACACAAGCCCTGTCACTGAAAATGTCCTACTTGTTGCACCAGCTAAGACCTCCTTTCTTCTTCTGCCAAGCAGCTGCACACTATCAGAGAGCTGAGGGACTCCAACACAAAAAATGAAGCAGGACTATTTAAATGGACAGGTAAATGCACAGAGGAGAGGCTGTCCCTGCATGTTGAGGTCTGGGATGCAATCTGCTGTTCTGCTCGAGTTCTGGGGAACTCATCACCTGCTCTTAGCTGCCTTGATGCAGACATTAGGAATGGGAAGTTTTGTAAGCAAACATTTTGTCCTTTACCAACAGAGAAAGCACTGTGACCTCGCCTATGAAAGCAGTAAAGAAAATGCAAAGTATAAAGTGAAACTGGCTTAGAGCAGGTACACAACTTCAGTCTGTGCATACCACAAGGTGTTAGCTTCATCTTCAGTCAAGAACTGCCTTCACAATGACAATCACCCCCAATCTAAACAACTTTGGAAATGTCTGACTTTAGCTGCTCATATGAGGAAAGAAGTTTTCAGAAGGGTTCTTGATCTGGACTAAAAAACAAACTCACATTTTGAAAACAAAAATTTTGCAAGTCATTCTAGTTACACAGAATCATAGAATCTGCTGAGTTGGAAGGGACCCAGAAGGACCATCAAGGCCAACTCCTGGCCCTGGACAGGACACCCCAAGAACCCCATGTGCCTGAGAGCCTTGTCAAAACACTTCTTGAACTCAAGACAGGCTTGGTGCATGCAAATCTAGAAACTGATTTTAAGAGGTGAAATGTGAGAAATAACTTACTCACCAGCAGCTTTTCTGTGACAAGAAATTGCTTCTTCATATTTCCCTGCTGCCAACAAGCGGTCTGCTTTTCTGCTTTGCTGGTGAGCCTTAAATTAAAAAAAAGAATATTACATCAATGAGGGTCGATGGACAAATAGTTACACCTGTCTTAAAAGTAACCAGTACATCCAAAAAACTTGTACTGATTCCAATTCTCAGGCTTTTAGGCTCAGATCTTCACTCCCTTCCAAGCTTTGTAATTGGACTTCTTTAATACTACCTTGCAAGAATCTGTTCTGGTAAGAACTGAAGTTTGTTAATATAGCAAACTGGTGTGTACACAACAAAATACTTTTGAAGCTGTTCCTCAGAAAACACATGTTCTCCTTTCTAGGCAGGCACTTACCACAGTCATGTAAAAAGAACAGGCCAAAAGAAGTTATGAGAAGTTTTAAGTATTTTGGACCAATCTCCCTGGCAGAATGCAAGATACTTAAATTGTGTAACACCTTACAGCTGATTTGATGTCTGCTGCTGCCCCATGCCCAAGACATTTTGCCTCTTGGGTGAATAACTCCTTTTTTTTTTTGTCTGCAGCTTACACCAATTAATGGTAGCAGCACAGTCATAGTTAAAAGTATCAAAGTCATGTTGTTGCTGTACAACAGTTAAATCTGTACTAGTATTTGTAAACCACTAATGTAAACCACCAACACAGACTAAGGTTGTTGCTGAATGCAAGCACTTGATGCAAGTATTTGCATATGCTCAGTGAGAAACTACTGCATAACCAGCAGTGCAACATTCATGAAAGCAAGTCTTTTTTGTCATTACTACAAGACATGGATTTTATGGCCCTTCCTCCAAGACAAACTGTGTAATGTGAAAGGCTACAAGCACTAGCTGGTGCGGCTGTCAGCTTCACTGTTCAGGACTGCTTTACTGCATGTTGAGCTTGCGGACAGCAGGTACTGATACTTACATGGTACTGATACTAACATCCATTTAAAATAAAGTCCTAAAAAGGCAGGTCAGTTTGTCATTTTTGTCTGCCAAGTGGAGTAATGCCCTACAGTATTACAGTAAGTTCAGTTTTCTACCAGAATCTTAGCAGCCCTGACACCACAGAAGAGAATGACTTGTACAGAAAACACCTGTTTGGGCAACAGCTGTTCTTAAGTAATCCCTGGCAGTTACTTCACTCCATGAAGACATTTGGCTTTCCTAAAACTGACTGCATATGCTAATGTGGTGTGTTCTTAAAAACCCTAAAACACAACTCCTTGTTTCTTCACAAGAAATATTCTGTGTTATATTCCTCTTCCTCACCTTCACTGAATCCTCAGAGCATTGTAAGCATTTCCCATTTCTTCTACTCTGAGGTTAAATAATCTCTGAAGAGGAAGTGTTCTTCTATTGGAAAATCATCTGTTTTATGGCCTTTTTCTATGCACTCCTACAAATGACATATGCCAGAAATATAATTATTTCCCATGGATATGAACAAACAGTATCAGATAGAGCAAGCTCTTTGGTTATTCCTGGCAGTTTCTCCCATTACAAATTAGCTATGTCATGGACATAAAAACACCTGAGCTAGTGCTTTGCAAAACAATTTTTCAGTAAATTAGTATTGATACAGCTGCTTCTGCAAACTGCATGGGCAGGTCCAAAAAAAACAGGGAAAGAGGAAACAGAATAGCCAGAGACAGAAGAGCTAAGAAAGCAATTCAACAACTCAGAGGACAAGTTCCATTTGCTAGTTTCTACATGTAAGAACTCGAGTCCCATTGTTTTCAAAGATTATTCATGTATGTTTTAAACTGCTGGAGTATGATCTTACTCAAATCACTTAAGCACATGCAAAACATCAGAGGACATTCAGTTCTTATTTGATTGGGCAATTACATTATTTCCATTCTCAATTAACTTTCACTGAAGCTGAAGGGGGTCTGAAGAAGTTGGGCTGAACTGTGAATAAAATTAGGAAAACAACAGTCCACAGATGTGGGCAAAACCAAAACCTAGGGTTCTCTGATGACAAGGTCACAAGGCCTTTCTTGCTCTTACATCAAAATATACATATCAGGCCATCTTACTCTGATGCAACAGACTTCCCAATGGAAACAACAGGAGCCACACCAGAAAAAAAATCAGTTTTAAGCACAGCCCTGTGTGAGAAAATAAGCTATTCTGCAGTCAGTCATGGGCAAGGAATTCCTCTTTTCTTATAATTTCCTGACAGTTTGACAAGAAAATACTTGCTCATTTATTCTAACCCATGTTTGATCCAATTTGTTGATTGTGGAAGGACCAAGGAATTTCTCTCGCTTTCACAGTAACTTATTTATCAACAAACAATTTGAGGAAATTTGTGGTGCTGTTTCCTAGCAGCAAGTGATGAAGCTGCACCAGAAGTATTTGGATGCTTACTAGCCATTATCATGGATAAGCTTCTACATCTTGTCTACTCTTATGGTTTATTCTTAGTGCTCAGTTACACTCAGCCATGCAGCTTCCAACCATAACATATCTATTTTGAACTTAGAGTGCCCTGTATCCCATTATAAAACTGGCAATGGAAGAACTGGTCCCCTGTCATAAAGAGAGGAAGATGACTCTCGAGTTTATCCTTGGTCTGATGTCATGCTAGAGGAAGGTATTTACACAACAGCTCTGGAGCTGCAGTGCTGGTTCCCAGCAGATTCAAGCAGGATTGCTTTGACTTTGGTCTTGCTGCTGTCATCACAGAAACACCTGCTGCTTGACTGTGGTGGGTTTACAGATCTGATTTCTCTTTCCTCTTCCACTTGCAGTGCTGGAAAGTAATGTAGGATGGGGTAATAATAATAATTTATTCACAAGCTATGGAATTTAAAAGGGGAAGCGGGTTGACAACTACTTTCAGATGTCCCTCCCAATCCTGATGAGCAGGAATTCCCAGTAGGCAAATGGACAGGTGTAACAACTTGACTCTTGTAAAAGGAAGCAGGTGTGAGTGAAGGATGGCCAAGCTAAAAAGCTTCCTCACCTTGCTCCAATATTTGCTACTTAAGAGATTTGTGTAAGCCTTACTGTGTGACTTGAAGCACCCTGGACTAACTGCAGAAGGTAAGGCAGATGTTTTTCCACACATTTTCCAAAGGTAGTTGAGATGTTGAGGGATGACACTTGCTTTAGTACATTTGGACTGCTACTCTAGGGAAGTATTCCTATTTGATCTTTCCACCTGACTAGCCCAAATCATTGCCTATGTAATCTCTGAACAGCAGAATAAATCCCAATCAAACAATCCTCTAGAACAGCAGTGAGAGTCTCCTCTTTACTCTTCTTTAACTAAAATTTAACATTCTACTTCTTTGTTGTTTTTTTTTGGGGGGGGTTTCCCACTATAGGCTAGGTAATGATGTGACTGCAGGCTGTGAGAAATGAAGCCGTAAGGCCCACTTGCCAGCTCTATTACTGTTCCCTCAAAGGAAAAAATAACAATGTTCTTTTTGTAGATGTAGCATACTGTTACAACTTAAAAGACTACCACAGTATGATCCTGGCTTAGGTTGGATAAGGAGGGAAATCTGCTACTTTTCCCATACAAATCCAGTTGATGGCTAGCATTGTTGTGGAAAGGAGCATAACAGGAAAAAATCTGTTTGATTCAATAGTATTTTTAAAAGGCAGATGTAGTACTACTCATTTTCAAATAGAGTAGGCCTAATACCCTCTCCTAAGAACAGTCATTTGCAACAGCACTCCTGTAGCTGAGACAGGTATGTTTTGGGGTTTTTTCTGTTCCATTAATGGGAACAGCTCTTCACTGGACAAAACCTTGCACAAGAGGTTAAGCTTACAGCCTTCTCTGTACATTACAAAGGACTCATCAGAAAATGATTCATTTTAATGTGATTATGGAGCACAGATTACAGTGCTTTACTTAAAATGACAAAGGCAGAAAAACCCCAGCTGCTAAAATGATGGGGCCTGATGAAAGCTTAACTGCAAAGAAGTTTTTGTTTGTAAATGTTTGAAGTGAAGCCACTGTTTGATGCTGCTATCATCTATTTTATGTTATGGACTGCACATGCCAGTTATTTTTGCCAGAAAAGATTAATACCTGTGCTCTCTTACTGCTGAAAACAAGGAGGAAGGGCTTTTTTGAGAGACGAGGGATCTATTTTAGGATTTGTTTCCTTAAGGATATAGGTCTGATTTCTATTTTGAACAGTCAAACTGCATTGCTTCTCTATGATCCAGGAGAGTGCTAAGTGTTTTCCATGTGGGTGTTTACAGCAGCAGGCCACAAAGGGTGGGATGAGGTGGTACACCATGATTCTCCCCACCCCATACACATTCTGTGAGGCTACACCTAAAGAAGCCTCTCTCAAACCCATTCTTACCAGGAAACAGTGAATTTAGAAAGGTTTGAATGTGTATGTCCTCATATGCAGTGAAAAGTTGTAATGAGAGAATACAAGTGCAAAACTTGATCTGAGAGGTCCAAGAATAAACTGTGGCCATCCATCCATTTTAAAAAGTGCAACCTTGATCAGGGTAACTATGGAAAATGCTTGTATTTACTGGCAGTTGCACTAAAAGTAAAAATAACAAAGAGCTGTACTGTAACTTATGCTAAATAATACAAATATATTTGCAGTAAAACTAAAGAAATTGCAACGGTGTAGCAAGAGAAGCAAGTCCCCATTTTTAAATACTTGTATTCTGTAGAGAAAGATGACTAAAGGTCAACCAAAAAATGGCAGAACCCATGGTGGCTGTTCAACCAAGACCACTAGTCACATGTTAGCTCAATTTTCTGTTTTTGAAAGCCTATATTTAGCAAGGTTGACAGAACAATGACTCAACTGTGTGAATTATAGGTTAGTGTTCCTATACAGCAAAACAAGTATGTGACACTATCATGAGAAATTTAATGTTGAGGATACAGACTCCTCACTCACTTTGTACTGAATTGTAAAGATGCTGAAGTTCAACTTGCATGTAAGCAATAATATTAGATTTTAAATATACAGGCAGACAAGCAACCAGTTGTTTAGGCAACCCCCATTAATTGAATAACTAATTGACTACATGTGTGTTCCCAACCTATTCCAAGTTTCAGATAAAATGGTTAGTCTGAGTTCCTCACCATACAAATGCAATTAAATGATCTGGAATGAACCCAACTTGCGTTCATACTGCTCAGGTTAGGTGGAGTCTTTAAAACCCCATATGGGCAGAGCTGCAGCCCTTTCCCTGATCACCTGCACCTTCATCAAGATGTCGTATCCTGTTACCTACTGCATAGTCAAATCAACCTCATTCCGTTCCTTTTCATCCATTTAGTATGATAAAAGCACTAAGTGCTTCAACTTGTTTTTCAGAGCCATTTTCAGACTCAGAATGAATTAGGTAGGAAAAGACTGAGATGGAGTCGGCCTGTGACTGACCACCACTGTGTCAACTAGACCATAACACTGAGGGTCATGTCTAGTCTTTCCTTATCCAGGGACGGTGACTCCACCACGTCCCCAGGGCATTTTGTGTGCCTACAGTTCTCAGCTGCTTTGGCAATGTTCTTGTCCCCAGATACAATATGTCACAGCTGGTACACAAGTCTTGCTAACTGGAGGTTACAAGCTAAGTGAGAACTGTTCCATTGCCCTGATAAACAAAACCAGTCTGGGCTTCTGCATGTAGCCCTAAACCACAAGGCTCAAGTTGTCACAGCAAATGAGCTACCTCTCAATGGGAGCATCTGAACCATTACAACAAATTGTCCAGTAAACAAGCTTCCAAGAGCAACAATTTCAAAACAAGTGAGGCAGAAAGGCTTCAGCTGTGCCTTCAGTCTGTCTCACCAGGCTTCTCTGAGATGGCTTCATTTGGGTCTTTAAACTGTTGGTCATGCTTACTCAGAGCTGAACTCTGTGGCTTGATGACAGGCATGTAATGCCTGTGTGACACAGCAGAAAGGCATTGCTGGTAGGTACCCAAACAGCACAGGTACAGTGAGGAAATACCTGTCAACCACCCATCACTTAGCTAATTATATTGTTGACTGGGAGCTGCTGCAAGTTGTTTAATGTGCCACAAGGAACAGTTTTGTGTTGTGCTTTTACAGCAGTTATATGCCTGCATACAACATTGTTGAGCTTTTCCAAGGTGGCTATTACTGATCTGGCTGTTCAGCTGAGTATCTGATGCACCTCCAGTCACTTTAGTCAGATATGCTGCTGCTTCTGTGGATTCACACCTTTCAGTTCTCCTACCACTGTGGTAAAAACAGACTTTGTGTTAGGCATGTGTATCTAGTGTTACTTCTCCTTTTGTTACCTTAAAAGCTTGTTCTCTCTAATTTGAGTTCAGAATTGAGTGCATCTGCCTTTTTTTGGTTTCATTTTACACTGGAAGATCAAGTATAGCAGCTGTCAGGTTAAGAATGAAAAAAACCAAAGAAAACAAATGGGGTTCCGTGGATGTTTCTGTAGATTAACATAATATTCCTGATTTTCCAATGGAAATAACGGAAGTGCAGGCTGGCATTAAGTCTCAAACACATTAGCAGGCGTGGTTTAAATTCTCTGGTCTCTAGTGAAATTTCATAGATGTTTTCTATTTTCTCCTCCTACACTTCCAGATTGCATATTTATTCTGCTAGTTATTTTGCCTTTGTGTGGATGTGGCATTACCTCACTTTGAAATAATCCAGTGAAGTAAACCATTGATTGGCTTGCACGGGAATGGTTGCTACCAACAGCTAGCAGAATTACTACTAAAAGCTTTCATTAGATGAGATTCTTGGAATACACATTTTGCCCCATTCTCACTCTAGCTACTGGTCTGTGCTTTCTGCTTTTCATTAAAACAGCAGCTCTTCAAGCTGGGCTCTTTATGCTTCAGGAAACCTAGAGGTGATAGATATTCACCAGATTTTGGACTGTACTGTATTATAAACCATACAAATACTAGTACCTTGCAAGAAGAATACAAGTTAGAGGTGGTATGTAGAGAGCTACAGGACAATACTGAGCTGTTAAAATAGAATCTGCAGAATTATGAAGTCCTGGGTGTCAAACTCTGTTTAAGGAGCAGTTTGTAGCCTCTTCCTGAGGTTAATACTATTTGCCTCACTTTTATTGTGTTACTTCCAAGCTTCTGACGGTCAGCAGTGTGTGGTTGTGCTTCTTAACTCATAACTTATGTTCCTACACCTAAGGGTAAAATTATGGCTGGATATGAGATCAAAATTCTTTGCTTAAATCAGATGGCAGTAGGAATTGCCCCTACAGCAAGCAGCACAGAGAAGCTCTCAAGATGCTCTGTAAAAACATGCAGTGTCCATGGCTTATTTTCATGCTTTTACAGTGCAAGTTTTAATTTGTAAAAAGAATGTTGAGATGTTCTTGGGTCTGGATTATGTGTGAACTAAGTAATCAGCAGGGCTAGGTACCTGCTCTATGGCTGCCAGCAGGTGCAGGTACTGCACTTAAGTTCATCCTGGTTTGAAGTTCCATAGCATAACCCAAAAATTTTATTTGTGAGGTTGAAGAAGACTCAGTTCCATAAAGATATGATTTTAGGGAAATGTATCTCTCAGAAGTTTCAGAAAAAGAGCGTAATTGAAGCCAGGAGAATATAAGATATGGCAATTAAGTGTAAGAGGCAGGGTGTGTTTTTTTGTTTGTTGTTGTTGGGTTTTTTGTGGCCAGATCAACTGGCCAGCAAAATCAGGACAGTATCCATGCTTTCCAGTAACTAAGACCTAGATACTCCAATCTACAATTAATGGACAATTTTTACAAGACAAAGCAAGATTCAAGTAATTTACTGCGGTAAATTCTAATGAAAAGCCTTAACTGATGAAAAATCAGTTTTGTGAAAACTGGCAAGCTGTGATATACTGGAAGAGGGAAAATATCTTGTACTTAAGTCATTGATAGCAGTTAAATAAGACTAATGATTACTGTCTCCAAAATCACTTTGTGGTTTAGGTGTTGGGTGATTTGGTGGCTTTGGTTGGTTTTCCTTTTTTTTTTTTTTTGGTAGCTATATTTTCCTCATTGGCATCTGTGGAAAAAGTTGTGTTTTTCCAATTCACAGGACCTAGATTTAGGTAAGGGAAGAAATTTATGGGAAATGAGAGTGAAACAGGTAACACTGGGTAGTATCAAAAACTTAAATGAATATTCTTATTTCAGAGGTTGGCACCTTTCCTGAATGTTGTCGATCTGACGCTCCACAGTAGAGAGGGGTTGTGAACAGAAGAGCTTTGCAAAACTGTAGTTACTCCTTCCTGTTCATGTCCTTGTAAAAACATAGGCATGTTCTAACCATGGTACTGTACCCATTCAACCCTCTTATTGTGAGGAATTGCCATGGTGTTTGGCACAACCTGAATGGATGTGTCACTTTTCTGTATATGATGATCCATGACTATATCATACAGCCATTTCAAGAAAAGTTTTTGTGTTTCAGGATACTCTCAGCCAGTAGCAACACATTCACAGGAAAATTCATAATTTTGTGTATGAAAGCATGTAAAGCAACTCTTTTTCCTGTATCATCCATTACACAGAAGTGTCTTGACCTTACTGTCAGCCTGGAGCTAGACAGGCACGGTAACTGCACACTCCTATTGTGGTCACAAGGTCATAAACCAGGCCTTAGTCACAGTTGTGTCACTCCTACAATCTTTCTAAGTGGTCTCAGTAAAAAACAATACTGACTGGTGATAGTGCCAAAAAAGTTGCTTCTTTCAGAGATTTACTAGTGAATATACAATTGTAATTTTCTCTTTAGAATCTTATGCACTAGTGTCCTAGGGTGACTTTATGATGCTTGTATCCCCAACAGTCTGTTCTCTTCATGCTGGATATTAAGTTCTGCACCTTTAAGATCGGTTCTGAGAGCGAAGGGGGGGAAAGAAGCGCCGAGTTTGTTTTCAGGAGCTGCACTTGCTCCCACGCATCCCTCCTCATGGACTGTGCTGTCTGCACCACAGACAGCAGGACAGAGCTCTCCTTTGCTTGTTAGTTAGTTTTGGTTTTTTAGCTAGCTGAGGCAGGGGAGTTCCCCAGACTGTGGCTTTTCTTTTTCTTGGAACTGATCAGCCTGCTCTGGACTGAAAACCCAGAAAACCACTGGGAGCTCACACCTGGGGCCCACTGGGGCTCGGACGCTGCAATCCAGCACAGGAGGGACTGATAACAGCAGAGCTACACCCCATGGCAAGGACTTTCTGAATCTGCCATCTCTTCAGAACAGTGAGAGGTTTTATTGTTTCATATTACTCATTTTTTATGCTTGTGAATACTTTGCTGGTTAAATAAACAGTTTTTTTCCACTTTTCTCCAAGGAAATCTTTTCCCCAACCAGTAGTGGGAGGGGCCGCATGAATCTGCTTTTTAGAGGGATCCCTTTTGGATGTTTCCTCCCAAATTTGCCCTTCACCAGAACAACTAGATCTACTTTTTAAAAAGGTTTTTATGATGTCTGTGAAAAAACTATAGTCTAGCCCTCCTATATTATCATGTTGTAAGTTTGCCTGATTTTAACCCCGTGATATCAACAGGTTACAAGAGCTTTCCTATTCCCTTCTGTTCTTTATTTCAATTAGTCTTTCAGTAGACAGAGTGAAAAGTGAGACAGTATGATGCTAACATACCTAGAGTGGTTCTGCACCACTGCAGAACCTACAGACATAAACAGACCCTCTTCCTACTACACTGTCAGCCCTAATTCCATAGGTGGTCTGCAATGACAATTGTAGAAGTTTTTCTGAAACTAGGTACAGAAATCCAGAAATACCTGACTGACGCTAAAGGAAAGGATTTGGCAGGGCTGACACCATCCTGGCATAAAGAAGCTTTGGTTAAAACCTAAACTGACACAAGTCTCTGAGGTTTGCACGGCAATGTCTAAACAATTCCTGGATCAAGCTCATTCCTGGAAGCAATACAGTTGGGATACTCTGTAATACTGGAATACTCCCAGTGTGCTGCCTCTGGCTAACTGGACTGCTGGACCAAAGCTTGTTTTCTAAGGGAATGCTCTGTGTATCACCACATAGCCAAGATATAACTTTGGTAAAACCCACAAGGCAGCAGAGAATTAACTCTTCTTGACCTAGATCTTGTCTATGGGACAGAGACCTGCCAATTTAGATTGTTTTACATCTGATTAGCTTTTGTGAAGAAGCATTTTTTAGACCATCTGTGTTTCAGTTCGGTCTCCTTAGAAATTTAGTTTAACTAGAGCAATTACTGATTTAAGGTTTTAAAGCATTTCACCTTCTGAAATTAAAGGCCGCACTTAGCCAGCTAGGCCCTGACAAGCCTCTAGAACTCTTGAAACTCCCATGGATATGGCCTGTGTCATCGAGACGTTTCCTCTAGACGCTTCCTTCCTGAACTTCTCCTGTCCCTCGCTTTTGCAACGCCATGTCCCCACACGGCCCTCCAATGTAAACATGCCACGACAAGCACCCCCGGCTGGTTCCCCTCCCGCCGCGCTCCCGGGCACGGAGCAGCGCTGTCGCCGGCGGGGCCGGGACGAGCGCACCCCCCGCCCTCCCCGGAGCCGCCTCCGGCCCGGGACGGCCGCTGGGCCCCGCTCCCGTCCGGGCAGGGCCTGACACGAGACCTGAACAGGTGTTTGGGGGCGAAAGAAGGGCGGCAAGAGCCCTTTCTTCTGTTCAGGTCGCGCCTCCCCGACCGGTTACCTGGGGGTAGGAGCCGAGGGGTGTCTCCCTCTCCCCGCCGTCTGAGCGGCGGCACCGGCTGACCCGACGCGCCTCCCCCTTCCCCTCCACTTCCCAAGCTCACCAGGTTGAGGGGCCCCTCCATCACTTCCATGGGCGGCGGGGACTGCGGGCACATGGGCGAGGGGCGCTCGCCGGTGCCCCCGGCCCGGCCCGGCGCGTCCCGGCCCCAGCGCGGGTTGTAAACACGGCGGCGCTTCCGCCCTGCCCGCGAGAGCCGGGCGCCGCCTCGCGAGACTACGGGGCCGCGTCGCCGGGGCAACGGGCGCCGCGCGCGCCTCCCTCCCTGAGGGCAGAACCGGGGGAGGTTGTGGGGAAATCGGGAACTTGAGAGGGATTTGTTCACCGTTCATATAAGGGTGTGCTAGTCAGCGGGAGTGAAGACAAATAGAGAAAAACATCACCTTCCTTGCTTCTCGGAGAAGTTAAGCCCTAAAATAGTGGGGGGGGGGGGGGGGGGGGGGAAAAGAGAGAGAGAAAAGGAAATCTTAAAATCATAGGATATGCTGAGTTGGAAGGGACCCATCAGGATCATCGAGTCCAATTCCTGGCCCTGCACAGGACACCCTAAGAATCACACCTTGTGTCCAACAGCATTGTCCAAATGCTCCTTGAGCTCTGTCAGGCCGTGACCACTTCCCTGGGGATCCTGTTCTAGTGCCCAGGCACCCTCTGGGTGAAGAACCTTTTCCTGATATCCAACCTAACTCAGCTTCATGCCATTTTCTCGAGTCCTGTCAGTGGTCACGAGAGTGAAGAGATGAATGCCTGCTCCTCTGTTTCCTCTCATAAGGATGTTGCAGACTGCAGTGAGGGCTCCCCTCAGTTTCCTCCAGGCTAAACAAACCAAGTGACCTCAGCCACTCCTTGGGCATTGCTGCTATGATCTTGGTTTAAAGTATTTCAGCACAAATGGTTGTTCTGTAAGGAACATATTCAAGTTAGTCTCACAGAGAGATTTCTAATCCAAGTTTGTGGCCACGTCTGCACGTTTATCTCAACTTTAGTATGGCTTTTGACGATGTCCTGTAACATCACTGTATAGGAAGTGATGAATATAATCTAGAAAAACAGATATAGAGATGGACTGAAAACTGAGCTGCCAGACTCAGAGGGCTTGCTTTCATTATGATCAGTGGCAGATTTCCACTGGTGTCTAGTGACATACCCCAAGATATGACAATGGGTCCAATATTTTTTAATGCCTTCATTATCAGTATTACTTAATGTCTTGCACAGCCCTCCTGTGCAGAAGACATTAAGTGACAATGAGCCTGCTGGGGCTTGCTGAGGGGTTTAGAAAAGGGTGTCTGAGGGGAACAGTGCCCCCAGCATGGCCCATAGAGGTTCTTAGTGCAACACCAGTTAAATAAATGCCTTTTACAGTGCAGCACAGAGAGGATGTAAAGAAACACATGTGAAAATAAGGATGTCTGGTCAAAACCTTGCCTAGGAATAAGTGATGTGGTTTATTCCTGGACCTCTCAGATCAAGAGTAAGAAATGATTGTGTTTGAGTTGCATAATAGTCTGTGCAGTATCAAGTCAGCATCTCCAGGTCTTTAATAAATGTCAGGAGGATATAATTCAAAATAATGGATGTAAGCCAATATAAGTCTAAAACTGTCATGTAAAATTTGTGTATAGCTGTACGTGGACACCAGAAGCTAGCTGTGATACTATCAGTCTGAGACCTCTAAAGCTGTGCACCAGTCACTGCCACACAGAAGCTTTAAAAATAGCATGAAGACCAGCACTGGGTGAGTTTAATTGAAATGCTTTGAAAAGAGAACTATCTTGCTCACCTTTTGGCTGTAGTCTTTCTATTTTTCTCTGGGTTCAAGTTACTGTGATAGCTCTTTCTTCCAGAGGGTGCTCATTGATGGGAATTGAGCAAAATGTGAGGTAATAAAAAAGACTATGCTACTGAACACTTCTATCCCATGGGAGCTCAAAAAACACTTTAAAAGTTCTAGATACAGGATTAAGGGACAGACACCAAGGGCTGTGATAAGGGGAGAGTGGGATTCCTGTGGGGAAAAGTTCCCCCAGCAGAGTCACGAAGCAGTAAAAATGCAAGGGCTTCTCGTGGCTTTTCATTGCAGGAATTGGAGTGCATGGAAACAGGTGACAATGGCAATGGTACTAAAACTGCCATATCACCATGTATGTGCTAACAGTAGTGTCGATTCTCCCGTGTAACAAGTGATAGAATAAGAGGAAATGGCCTCAAATTGCACCCAGGGAAGTTTAGATTTGATATTAGGAAAAATTTATTCACTGAATGGCCCGTCAGGCATTTGGTACAAGCTTCCCAGGAAACTGATGGAAAAACAGTCCCTGGAAGTAGTAAAAAAACCCACTTGTAGATGTGCTACTTGGGCTTTAGTGGTGGACCTGGCAGTTTTAAGTTAATGCTTGAAATTGCCCTTTTCCAACCTCAATGATTCTGCAATTAATTATTCAAAATACACTGTCTTGAGAGAGACCAAAGAAGCAGGACACTGAGCATGGTAAGAGTTGTGGTCCACACAACTTTGTGTTTTGTGAAGGCCAGAGGAGAAAAGTGTGATAGCGGGATTGTATGTAACTTTGTCAGGTGGAACAAAGGGTGGCATGAGTTTGTATAATAGTCTGAAAGGGGAAAGAAGGCAAAAAAAAAAAAAAAAAAGGAAGAGAGGAAAGAAGGTAGGACTGAAGCTGAGACACCCAGAAGATAAGAAGTGAAAAAGCTAATGAGAAGCAAGTAAAGAAAGTGCAGAGTTCCCTTTGTGCCCTTTGTAGCTGCAATCCTCAGACATGAGTGGCGTCTGTGGGTCTCTGAGGGAGCCCACATGGCCTGATATGCCATAGCTCTCAACTATGCCTGTGCTGTAGGGACTAGCTCTGCAACATGGGAGTGCTGGGGGGAATTTTCCTTCTAACATATGTGGTTAGACAAGATATAGTCTCTTGGCAAGGAGCTTCCCAAAGACACCTTGCTAGTTCCCATTTGCATTTGCAAGAAATCTATCACTTGGTTTCATTATATATCAGCAAGTCAGATCCCATGTAGTCCCAGAGGGGGTTTGATCTAGAGCCCATTGATTGAATGGGAGATATGTGAAGTTGTCCTGTATCAGTTGTTAAAGGCATGGGTTGGCCTGGGTGAGGGAGAAAGGGTGGTTGACACTTCACTGTCAGCACATACACTCAGATATGAGATGATAAAATTGAGTTGTTTCATTGTACTGAACCATTGTGTTTCCCTTCCTTTTAGCTCATGGACACACGCTTATGGAAAAGTAATATTCAGCTGTTATCTGTAGGAGTATAGTACCCATTTTGACCATCACACTTGGTCACTGTACTTCTTCAAAGTGCCAAGCCCTTCTCTAATCCTTAGCCCTCTGAAGCTTGGCCTTTTCCTCGCTCTTCTGGTAGTGCTACAAAGGAAAAAGTTTGCCAAAGGTCTTTACATTTGAGCACAAAACTTGGTTGCTCAGTTGTTAATGATGTTATACTGCATTAAATGTGTCACAATTTACTGATTTTCTTGCATGTAAACATCAGATCTTACACTTAGCTAGCTGATTATCCTTTTCCATACTGCATTAATCCAGAGGCAGATGTTGATGATCTTGTTAAATATTATGTAGGATGAGATTTTTGATACCCTGGCAGTTAAATTGCATACTGTCAAGCTGTTATTTCTAGCCTGTTTACTAACTTTTTTTCATCTTTTGCGATTGAATTGGAGATTTTAATTTATTTATTTATTCAAACTATTCCTGATCTGTTTGTGTATAATTTTTAATTTTGCATAAAGTATTTGACTTGTCACAGGTAATTGCATAGCTGGTTTTTGCTGTGTGCTTATCAGTTATCCATAAGTCATACCAATTTGCTAAAACATCATTAGGTCAAACACTTTCGTAGAAATCAAACAAACTAGTTCTGAGAAATGTTTTCCATTATTCCTGCTGCTGGCTGAGGAAAGACAGTTCCATTTATTAGGTTTTAAGAGACAGTCAATGTGCATTTCAAGACACATTATCTTCAGTGGGAAAAGGAGTAAGATGCTGTGCCAATTTACCACTTGTGGAATGGGAGCTAAAGGATTAAGGGATATTGTATGAACAGAATAAAGGTTTTAGGGGCTGTGTTGTTCAGTCAAGCCAGTGTGTGGATAGGTAGTACTTTTTGGCTTTAGCAAAAAGAAAATATCATTGTCCCCTGGTCCTTCAAGAAGCATTATGTTGCAATGTCCTGAAGTGGCTGCAGAAGCAAGTAAAACCTGTAACTGCCTCTTTGTAAAATTAGCTTTAATGTGATATAAGGACATTATTGCTACTTCAAAAAAATCTGAATTTATATGGAAGTTTTTCTTTACTTAGAGAATAATCTTGGGCATTTTGTGGATTTTTGTCCAAAATACCAAGATCCTGGAGTGTTGAATGTCACATATTCATTCCAGATGGCATGCCAACCGCTGCACTGGACTGAAAATGGCCACTGTCTTCTGCTAGTCTACAGAGTTGATGCTAAAGATAAAAAGTTGCCCTCTGGAGAAAACAGAACCGTAGTAAATACTCTACTACATTATCTATAAATTTATCAATGAATGCAGATTGGTTATTTCTTTTCATTACCACCCTTTCTGTGTTTTGCATGTTTTTCTCCTCCTGAGGGACTGCATGGGAATAGCATGTTGACTATAAGTATAAATTAAATATTTGTCTAAAAGAAGAACTATTAAAATGTAATCCTGGGCAGGATGTGCCTGTCAGCAGGAAGCTTCCTAAAATACCCTGTGTTTTAAGGGTGGAATTTTAGAGTAGGAGGGAAGTGTAGAATTGCTATTTACCTGTCTGATGCTGCTTTTGACACACATGATGAGCCAGCTTCATTTGACTGTCACCTCCTTAGGAGGCAGAATTCCTCGGCCCACACTTTGCTTAGCATTGACTACTTCTTTATTTACTCTTTGTGTCTTTGCATTTTATCTGGACTGTGCATTTTCAGTGAAGCTCCAGTTAAAGACAGGCTTCTCAGTCATGGCATTGTAGGAGGGCCCACAGAGCCTCCCACACAGTGCCTTCCTCAAAGAGAGACAGGGATGTCTGTTTCTTTGAAGAAGCACTTTTGAAACAAAACGGATTCCCCTATGCCTCTGACAATTTTTTTTCCCACCACACATGTACGGAGCCATGAAACTGATGGGCCTCCTTCCATTTGTCAGATTTTTCAGAAAAACCAGATTTTAGGGTTTCCCCCTGGATGTGCTGTGTCTCTTTGGGTTGCCTCTGGGGAATGCCTGAGAGGAGCTGTGGGCAAGGCAGTGGGTGAAGGAGGGCTTTGACAACTGGGGCTGAAAGAACCTCACTCTTTCAGAGGACTGGGAGGTTTAGGACAGTGAAATCTTGGAGAAGGGGGAAACTAAATCAAAACCTTTTCCAGTTGTCTTTACCCCTTTTGTACCTATTTGGATTTTGCCTTCTCAAGGTCCTCAGAGACCTTTCCCTTTATAAATGCATGTGGTCAGCAATAAAAACCAAAAGAGCAAGTCATTAAAATAGGCCAAAAACTTGCAATTACAATGCCTTGGCATGAGAATTTTGTCTCTGAAAGAACTTGAGCACAGCTTAGAAATCAGCAACGACAGTTTGGCACTTTTCTTAGCTACCACAGCAACTGACAGAATTTGAAATCAGTCAGATTTGCAGGGAGTTAAAAAACAAGAACACAACAAGACCATGTCTGAATACATTTCCAGTCATCTGTACATAGACCATTTATTGAGAAAGATAAGAAAAACTAAATTTTCATAATCCTGATTACATGCAGAGGATTGACCCAGATGCATGATTTTAGCTGTATTTATTATATTTAAACACAATGTATGTCTTCACATGTGTTTACTGAAAGGAGGATCCACAACCACGTAAATTAAATGCCTCTTAAATATTCCTGTTTAAAAAAGAAACTATTGGATTCATGCATACTAAGAAGTAAAGTATATGGCTGTGGTGCTCTAGAATTAATTAGGTCTCTTATTTTGGTTTTAGAATCAAGAAGATATTTTCTCATTGCTTGCAGAATAAAATAGTTAAATCCTCTGCTTAGATCTGAAAGTAGTTTTGCCCACAGCAATCAAACTAATATTTTCTTTATAGCTTGTTCTCTCTGGAAGCCTTATGCTGATTTCATTAGGCTTTAGATCAGGTTCCAAGTAACTAATTATATTTATAGTGTGATTTCTTTGCTCAGAACAACTAATTTAGTTAAAGGAGTTGGTGGGAATGGTGAAAGGTTAAATAGTATTCCTTTGCATTACTTTGTCCAGGTGCAAGATACGAGGAAAACTGTTTGTGTTCATAAGCCCTCAGTATTAAGCTGAGCAGCAACCTTCCTGTTTTCAGTATTTTGTAAGAGCATAGTGATGAGCAGTTGATAAGCTGACTTCTTCTTTTATATTGAGTAGGGCTGATATTTTTTTGGCATCAAAAATGGGGTCAAAAAGAACTAGCCATCTGAAAGTGATGAGAAGTCAAAATGCGAGGATTTCCATGTTTTTCACATACGCTTCATTGCCCCAAGTCTCTTCCTAACATTTCTAAATACATTTTCTCTCATACAGCTCTATTGTAAAGCCACCACCCTCCCTTTCATCACTTTCCCACCCTTGCCACAAATTCCGCCTCACCTATAACCCACAGGCCTGCCCCTATTTCCTCAGCTCAGACCTGCTGCTCCACTCATGCTCATCTTTGAAAGGGCCTGTGCTGCATCTGTGCTTCTGTTCCTGCCTTCCTAAGTGCTGCCACAGGCAGCTGAATAATGCTTCTCTCAGCTGGTCCTATCCACAAACTTAAAAACCCTTTCAGCTTTGGTTTCTGGGATTTAAAACACTTGGAAAAAAGTAGGTTTTTTTAGCACCTTTACTTTGCTAAAGGATATGAAGGTTCAATTCTTGCATCACAAGCACAGATTCTTTTTCTCTTTCTCTAAACTGGCTCTCTTATCCTAACTTCACAGCTGTGTTTCTCTGGACAGAACATTATTTCTTTCCTTGCCCTTAGAAAGCCACACATTTTCAACATACAGGGAACGTCACATATCCAGAGTGCTCAGTCAAAAATATTCTGGAGTCTTTTGTTGTTCCCCTCTGAGACTGTAATGCAAAGAAATAGGCCCTTTTCAAGTTGACTTTCTGACAAAAGGTCTGGTATTTGACACAACCCTGTATGTCAAACCATTAAATGCTGGACATTTAATGTTAACATTCTAGTAGAAGCCTGCAGAATTCTGAGGGCCTGAGCCATAACATCATGCTCTGATCTAAAATTTACTGAGAACCTTGAGTTACCTCTTTTTTTTTCTGGTATGTTTCCATTCCTGAGAAAAGCAAGAGCTGCAAGACTGACTTTATATATATCTCATTCAATTAATCAAGTGAGAGTGAATCAAACCTTTCCAGGCAATTTTGTTTGAAGTGTCTGCACTCTTCTCTGTATCACATGAGGTGCCAACACCAGTGGGAGTTTGCCTGAGGTAAGAGCTGTGGGTTTGGATGTATTCTTCCATTTTTATTAGGCCTTACACTCACAGGAATTTTGTGCTTTTTAATCTTGTAACTGTACAAAACTTATCTGGGTATGGAGGAAGATAACTTAGTGAATTGCTTTAATTATTCTCATAACTGTTCACATTAGGTTTTATGAGCTAGTCATACTTAAAAAATCCCAAACTCACTTTAATAGCAAGAAGGTGTTTAAGTGAAATCCTTGTGCCATGCACCTAACCAGTAAATAAACCAGTAGCTCAACTGAACTACCAAGATCCATCAGTATTGTGTGCTTCTTCCCAGTTGGTCCTTAATTTCATTGTATACATTTAAGCATTTTAAATTTCCTTTTCTGACTTTATTATCTGTATGCTTTTCTTTGAAATCCTTTATATGGAATGACTTCTAGCAAAAAGCAAGTTGTCAAAAAAAAAAAAAAATCCAGCTAAGCATGTTAAATATTTATTGTTCTTAATATTCAGACTATAGCTGCAGAATTGAGTAGTATTTATTTGCAGTGCAGTAGCACTGAGATTTCCCATGCTGGTAAACATAATACAAGGAAGTCTTACACCCCTTGTAATCTTTGAAAACAAGGAAAGGGACTGAAAGTAAGACCAGGACATGAGGAAGCAAACAGCATTTTGGAAAGGTCTTGTGGCAAGTACTGTGCAATGCATTAATTTGTGAATACAATTAATTATGCAGTTAAGAAGGACCTGTATGCTACTTCACATAATCAAAATTAGATCCAGGAACATGTGATATTTTGGCATTAGAGTCTACCAAAAAGATGGTAATATGACAAGACTGTCTCCCTTTTATTTTTATATATAAGGTACAAACAAATGAAAGAAGAGACCTGTTTAGGTGTCTCATCAGGGAGTGAAATTCTACACAAGATTAGTCATAGATTATTAGACTGAAAGTTTAGAATTAGCACCTCAGATGGCTATTTCTAGGAGCTCTAAATTCTTTGAAATATGTTCTTTCAGGACAGGTTAATACTTGCAGTGTTTTGTTGCAGTCTTTTAGCTAGTACTCCCTCCAGTACTGGTTTTTAGGATTCATTGTTTAGCTTCTGAAGGGTCATCTAACTCTCATGAGATGGAGTTTTACTCTGGGTAAATAACTTGTTTGTTAGAAAGAGTAATGCTCAAAACTGCAAGTTGAATCTTTCAGTTATGGGAATGGGAGATGGATGTTCAAGGCAGACATAGGACAACATAGGCAGATCCCATCTGAAATTTTACTAGAATGGGAAATATAAGTAGATGAATACAATTAGGTCTCTTTCAGCTTCAAACACAGCAGTGAAAAGACAGTTCAGTGTTTTATTTCCTGTGAGTTAAAAGTGCAATATAGAATTATGGCCAAATAAGAGTACCAAATTTCATTCGAACATGTTAACTACTGGCCTAAAGCTGAAAAGAAAGCTGCTGTCTGCAGCAGTAGAGGCCACTCTCTGGTGTTCCAGAGTGAAACCATCTTACATTTGTAGATCTGGGCTGTGAACATGAACCCCTATCTGTCTCTCTGCACATCTCCTGCAAAGCCAAGGAAGTGTAATTTAGGTAAAGATGAACAAACCAAGTGCATTCCATGTGCTCAAGTCAGAGCAAGGTTTTAAATAAACTGGGCTGATTTTTCCCAGCTGCAGTGGGGAGTAATGATTCTTTTCCCTACACAGGCCATCTTCTTTTGGTAAAGGCCCTTGTGCAGAGTATATGTTTATCCATACTTTTTAAAGAATGAGATGACTTGCAGTATAAAAACCCAAAGCATTCATATCAGTTACAGATACTGGAATACTTTTGATGGATCTAATATTCAGCCTTTGGCTGGAAGGCAATTTTAAAAGAACCGACTAGTTAAACTTCAGATACTTCTACTTCCTCATAAGATTTACTTCTCCTCCTTAATCTGTAACTCCGTAGTGAGTTTCTCTAACCATCAATACGACAGTACAGCAATATTGCCTCATCAGTCATGATTTACTTAATGTTTTCTGAATTTAGTAATATTTGATTAAAATTTAATGTGAACATATCATATCATGCCACATATATTATTGCATCCATTAATCAGGTAACCATAATAATGAAATGTCGGAAGATTGGATGAAAAAGGAGCTGAAGTCTTTGATATATGTTTGGCATGGGTTTGTGAGTGATTAATGAAAAGATACCCAGTCAATTGTGTAAAGCTTCATTAATATACATTTACAATCATCTATGTACTGTATCATCAGATATTTTTAACCTTAGTTAAACTTGATTTTTTAATTTACTGAATGACACTAAATATTAATAATCCTGAAAAATATATAGTATTCTATTAACTCTCATAATGCCAGAATGATTCATAATATGTCCTAATGCTTTTGTAGCAAACTATGTACTAAAAATACGGTCAGAGTTAATGGATCAATTTTGTTAAAGGTGGAATAACAAATGCTTTATGCATGGCTCTATAAACCTCAAATTACACAATTGTATTAAAATAAATGTAAGTTGGTATTTCCATCTACTTTTTTAATATGCAAAGTTATATATGATCTAATCTTGCAGAGCATCTACTCCAGTTTGGTAGAGGAGATATTGATAAAAATAACACCTGAGCTCATACTCATAAATATTTTGTTAAATATGTGAAGATTTTCTAGATTAAAAAAACCAAAATCCAAACCAATGTTGGAATCCTTAGGCTTCAGCTCATGAAGCAGGATTAGGACATGTTCTCCAGGCAAACTTTGAGAAACGTGTCATTGTTTTCTTGGTATTTGTGAAAAGAAACAATTAAAGCAATAATCCTACAGCCTGGATCCATGTAGGGAGTTCTTTATTGTGCGATGGATCTTACTGGGGCTGTTTGTCACGGCAGCAGTGCACTGGTGGCTCTTGAGTCATGTGTGTTCTTGCTGGACACAGGGCTGGACACAGAACAGCTCAGAGCACACGTGTTTCATTGGTAACAATGCTGAATGTTCCCAGTGACTTGCAGTGTACATGTCCCTCATTGTACGTGACATGGAGCACGCTTGCAGTGGCTCCTGGAGGTGCCTGTTGAAAAGCTGCAGCTGTTATACATCTGATATTTTCTCATGTCTTCTCTTGCTTTTGATGAGAATTCAATTTATTTCGTTTTCATATATTGATTACTGTGAATCCTAGAGAACACAATGATTTTTTTGCTGCAGCTGCAGGTAGCTAAGTACATGTTTACACTACAACAACTTCAGAGAACAGATCTCTTCAGAATAGTTTCAGAACAGTGTTGCCATTTGTCTTTTATCATGGCCTGTGATTTTGAAGTCTGTTTGGCTAGAAGCTGGATGCTGATCTCTGAACTGAAATATTACCTCTTTGGAAGGCTGCTTGGAGATCACGGTTGTGTAATGTTGATCTGTATAAACACTGTCCAGTGTATTAGCATCCAGGTTATATTTTTATCCCACATTGTCTTGTCTTCAGCTGATTAAAGGACACTTTCTTCAGTAGTGTCTAGTGGGCAAAGCTGATAGCAGCGTTTTGAGTACTTGGGTAACAACTTAGTTCTGAGCAAAGCAGATGAGTGTACCCATCAATCTACTGATAAAGGGCATTAAAAACAGGATCTATGTCAGGCCAGGATCTATGGCTCTTCTAAACTAAATTCAACCAAAATAAGCTTATGTTGCTGCATCTGGTACCTGTTCTGCTAAGAAATGTGAAACTATGAATTGAAGGAAAAATTGAGGCTGGTTACTACCAATTTAGTACAAATGTATTTGTAAACAGTCTAACTGAACACTATACAGAGCCTGCGTACTTAGAGATTGACAGAGACATAAGTAAAATAATTATTATTATACCTAAATATAAAATGATCCACCTGTGCTGGCAATATTTTTAATACGTGCTTTATAAAAAAAATTGATGTGAGTGCACAGGCTCTGTATCATGTTTCATTTCTTATTTTACAGCACCTAGTTCACATACTGCCCTTGGCACCAATAGGTCTCAGCATATATCTTGAGTGTGCAGACTGGTGGTGAAGAAAAACACATTGGGTACTTTCATTATGTACCTGTGAAGAAGAATTAAGAAGACACAGGGTGCAGAATTCTTTCTTGGGCTTAGGTGGACTTTTGAAAATGAATTTGCTTCGGAGCTCCTGTCAGTGAGTGTAACCATAACTCATTTTCTGTGGCTCTTAATCCTGCCTGTGAGGGGGTAGGGATAGTCATTTTCTTTGTAGTTGAAGGCAGGAACAGCATCATAACAAATAATGACTTTAGGATAAGCCTAAATGGATGAAGTGCAATTGCAGTTGTCCTTCAAAATTAAAAATGGTAGGACAAAAAATGCAGAAAATATGATCTAAACTAGTATTACTTTCAGCTTTTGTTGAGTCCTCTCTAGACTAAGACCTGCTTTGCAAATGCTAAGGCAATGGATGTTGAAACGTCTATGTTAAGCAGTTATTTGTTCACTTTGTTACAGGTGAGGAGATCAGAAATATAGGATACAAGTGTCCCTTGTACAGGTAGCAGTAACAGAACAGGGGTTGTACCCCAGAGACATGTGGTTGACTTTTAGACACTGCAGTTCATCACTGAAACAGCACATTGAATATAACATACATTCCCAATCTTTTCAGTAAAGCAAGCTTTTTTCCTACACGTTCAGAGATTTCATATAGGAGAAAACCCATCAGAGATTTGGTGATTTTAAATAGTGTTTCCTCTTTTCATCTTTAGTTATAGCTGGGCGAATGGTGTCAAGTGTAGGTATCGAAAGCCATGGATGGGAACTCCTAAGAGTCTGCAGAAAGATTCTATTTTGGTAATTCTTTTTGATGAAAGGCATGAGAAGAAGTTGTCTTTGGGAATGTGACAATTGCTGCAGAGCACAATGTTATTTCCTCCTAGTGGCATCTGTTTTTCAGGAGAGAAAAATGCTGAGATTATGCTACAGCCTGAAGCTCTAGCATGTTGATGAGGTAGAAGGAGTCCAAATAAATTAACTGTTGTCAGACTCTGATTCCAGTGACTGAGATTTTATGTGGTTGGGGAAAAAAATGGCCTTACATATTTGGAAGATTGTAGTCTGCTTTGGCAAGAAGGAAAGTGAGCAGCAGATCAGAGCCTGTTTCTCATGTCATTGAAGTGTTTGAGGACTTGCCTTCTGCTGAGATGGGAGAGAACTTTCTGCAAAATTAAAAGTGTTTGTTACATCTATCTAAAATGTGTAGCCTTGTTCTTGATTTAAGAAGATTTGCATTGCTTCAATCTGCTCTTCTGGCCTAGGGAGGTCTGCCTCTAGCAGTTAAAGGAGTTTTTTTCAGGAATGAACTCTGACAGTTCCT
Organism: Acrocephalus scirpaceus scirpaceus; assembly: GCA_910950805.1. Taxonomy (NCBI): domain Eukaryota; kingdom Metazoa; phylum Chordata; class Aves; order Passeriformes; family Sylviidae; genus Acrocephalus; species Acrocephalus scirpaceus. The sequence goes on from OU383781.1 coordinate 32,651,881, forward strand.
TGAGTTTATGTTGCTGAATTATGCAAATATTGATGTGGGACCTGAGGAAAAAGAGCAATGTGAAATTGCCAGTGCTAATGGCCTTGCCCTGTCTTTTGCAGCTGTCTCTGATATAATGACTGAAGTATTGCAAACACTTTTAGTTACTCCTTAATATTATGGCTGCAAAAAAAAGGGGGGGGGGATTGTTTGCAGCTGACTGCATCTTGGAAATTGAGAATTATTTGCTCGTGTTCACGCTTCAGTACTTTTATGTTCATATCCAGTGTCTCTCTGGTGGGCTTACACGAATAATGGGGAAATGCCTCTTATACTAAGATTTGGATATGAAGATGAACTTTGAGTTTGGAATTTCCATTTTTATGGACTTGCACCATTTCAGCATGATATTGGAGAACCTAGTGGTGCTTTAAGCACTGGTTCTCCTCACCCTTGCAACTAACTGGGAGAGGAACTGCATGCTTCACAGGTCCTTGTGCACAGCATAGGTGGGGCTTTAGGTGGGTGCTGTAGAGTTTTAGTTTGATTATGTGGAAATGAGGGTGCTGCTCTGTGTAAATCAGGGAGACCAAGGTGATGGAAGATTTCTTAGCAGAGAGTGATTTAGTTGGGATAACTGGCAGATGACAATTCATGCTGCACACTGAGAGCCAGCCATTGAGAAATTTCTCTCTTCTGTAGAAACACACAGCCACTCAGTAGAGATTCGTTTGTGCAGCACTGAGCTGAGTTACAGTACCTGCGATTTCAAATGACAAAAGACTCTTGCTGTCAGACTCTCTCTGCTGAGCTGCTGACACAAAGGGCTGTGGGAGGCGAGTAGGAACACCAAAGCGTCTCCAATTGTTCTCAGATAGCTCTTCACAGAAGGGTCTTCCCAGAGTTTGCTGCATAGAAAGCACAACCCACACATCATTGTTACTCATTCGTTCAGTTTAAGAGGCTTGTTTTTCACAGATGTGCTCTTCCTGTTTGGCATTTGTAACTGAGGATTGTTGTTGGTTGTGGAAAAGTGTCATCCAGCTATAAACTGAGATTTTCAGCTGATTCATGAACACCTTTTGTTAGCTACAGCATAAAAAGGAATATGGTTGAGTGTGGAATGCAGATTAGGCTGTATTTCTACCCCAGTATATTATACTACTCAGGAAGGGTTAAAAAGAAATCTTAATTAACAGCCTTGCAAAAATTCCCTCCCCACTTTGTCAAACAAAATTAGTAAGGCAATTAGAAGATAGAGTTAATTTCTATATGTTAGCCTGTATTTTTAATGTGGAGCCTATATATAGAGATGTGTATATATATATATGGATTTTAAAATAATTAACCAAAATTGCTGTACATGATAAGTAAAGTAAACAATCAGTATGTTTGAGTAAGGTTTTCATGCCAGAAAATTGGCCAGACATGCTAAGAAAGTGCAGTAAAACCTGGGAGAAGAGGGAGAAATTAATTCTCTCAGAATAATGGGACCAGAACTATTCTGTATAACAGATAATTTGTGGAGCTTATAGTAATGAAATCTTAAAAGTTTTTATTTCTATGTTAATGCTACTGCCAAGTAGGATAATCACAGATAAGCAGTTGTTTATTGTTGTTCCAGGGAATAATGATCAGATACATGTTATTTCTGCCCAAGTTTTCTTCAGTAAATACTTATCATCTCATGTCTAGCTTTAGAGAAAATGCCTAGATAAAAATAATAGTAAAAATGCTTTTGAAAGTGAGTTAAAAATAGTTCTTCATAGCAAAGTGCAACTGTGAAAACACTTCTGAATTGAAAAAGCAGCTTCCTTTTGGCATAGGGATTAAATGTGCTCTCTGATGGTCACATCTGTATCTGGCTGGGTACTCCATCTCTAGGAATTTACACTCTTCGGAAACAACATTAGGCGTGAATCTGGCTGCTTGTCAGAAGGCTATCCTTGCTTGTGCTTCCTTAGATCACAGTGAGTTTTTCAAAAGTAAGGATATTTTTTTAATGCATTAATATTCTCCTAAAAATTGATAAGCACATAGAAAATGTTAACTGTTAAAACAAAAAGGCTAAGTAACAGCATTTGCCAATACGTTTGCAGCAGAGTGAGAACCCAACACATACCCCTTAAAGTTGGTTTACTAAATTAAGTGTAAAACAACTATTCTGAATTATCTAATTGTCTTTTCATTCTCCAAGTTTTATTTTATTGTTGCAAGATTCTTTTTAAACCTACAATCAAGAGTATAATTTCTGGTACCTGAGCATTGGCAACACATTGGAGAGAAACATCCAAAGGGGAATCAAATTTATTCACTCTGTAAATTGCAGCTGTATTTAACATTGAGTGTTCTGGTATTCTTGGAAGTCCTCCTTTTCAGTGAAGTTAGGACTAAAATGCCAGCAAATCAGTTTTAGTGGTTTTGATATGATATGTGTTCAGTTGGAAAGAATGAGTGAAAGAGGGAAGGGACATCTGGATGGTGTTACTTCTGCAAAGAGAATATGCAGAAGTATTCTGCCTCCATCATAAGGCAGAATGAAGCACCAGAGTGACTTTTCTGATGCTATGCAAATTCAGCACATTCAGTTTCTGTCCTGAGACATGATTTTTAAGATCTCTTCTCTACTAGATCCAGACACTCCACACAAGGTTGCTCTCCTTCAAGATTCTGAAGATGACTTGGCTTACCTAGGCTGAGGTTTACAGGGCTGGGGGCTGTAATCTTCCTAGCAGCTGCCCCCAGCTAGTGACCTCCTGTCTGTCCTGGGGAAGAAGGGCACTAGCAATGTGCCTTTCCAGTCAGCCCTCCCATTACCCAGAGCGAGGTACAGTTGTTATGCTTCCTTCCCAAATGTCCACAACGTGTGTCTGGGTCTCATACCAGTGTAGTGTAAGGAAAGAGCCCAGGTGTGCTCTCATGCCTTCAGCCCACAGACAGGATGGCCGTGGGACTCTTCACTCTCAGATCAAAACATGAGAACTCTCTTTACATTAGCTCTTCTCACAACGACTTTCCCAAACGTGCAGAGCAACAGGGAGCCCTGAAGCAGCCTGTCTCCTCATCCCTTTCCAAAGCCACCTCCTTAAAGGATCACCTCATAATGGGGACTGATTGCCTGTTTGATCTTGGTGAGCCTCAGTTTCACACTAAACCACTCAGATGCCTCAGGGGCCACCACAGAAGCACTAGTGATGAGAGGATATTAGTGCATACCTGGATTACTGCACAGTATCTACTCTGTAGTTAAACACCTTAAATAACCCTTGGAAATTATTCTGGCTGTATTCAAAAGTGGTAGCTTAGCAACGGTGGGACTTTTTTGTTTGGTTGGGGTTTTGTTTATTTTTTTTTTTAAATCAAACGGTAAAGGAAGTGAGTTCTAATCCTCTTGAGGGTGCTGTTTATTAAAATTTCCAGCATGGAAATTAGACAGTATCTTTCTCTTTCCCAAAACAATTCCGAACTAATTGCAACAGAAACATTTCTTTTAGCTGAGGTGACAGAAATAGATGTTAGAGACATTAAACAAAGTTGGGTTTTTTCCCACAGAAAACTGGAAAATATATGAGATTTGTTAGTGCATCTGTTAAATAATGGCTTTATGAGGTTAGATAAGAGAGGATACAGGCTGTTCAAGTTCTCTATATAATGGGTCAAGAGCCCATAATGAGAATTAGGGTGCCTTGTAAATATGTGGCAGTCACAGCATCAAGATTACATGGAATTGCCCAGTCAGCAGTGTGGTAACAGGGAGTTGATGTTCTTAAGCCCATTCTGGACTTTGCTTTCCTGTGGTTGGTGGGGGTTGAATTCCATGGGAAGTGATCTGCTTGTAGGCCATGTTACTGGAGTGGGGCAAGTAGGTGAATGTGAATTGGCATTTTGGGTTTGACTATCCTAGGTGCTCATCTTAGAAAAAGAAAGTGATATGGTTTGTTGTGGGTTTTTTTCTCCAGTTATCTCTTGCTCTTTTTAATATTAAATGTCTTAATATAAAGCACTTCTGCACAGTGTAGGCATCTAAGTGTCAATCCATTGAAGAACTTCATCCTGTCATAGTATCCTTGACTTCAAAAATGCTTCTGGCTTTGGGGGAAATACACAAAAAACTACAAGTAAAGCTGAGTCTGTGCTTTACTGTGCTGCACCCTGAGATGTTTCCTGTGCAGACAAATTCGTACTTGGCTACGTATCTTGATATTTGTAATTTCACACTGAATTTATGATATCGAGTCATTTTCACTATATGTGCAAGGTATTTAGAAATGTATTCTGTTAAATATTCCTTTCATATTTGAGACATTGAAGCCAATTAGAAGTCCTTGTGTGTTTTTTGTATGTTTGAGACGTCAGCAATCCTGGAATGGCAGCATTTGGTCAGTTAATCACTGTTTTTTATATCATCCTTCTTTTTCAGAGTGTTTTACTGGTGTTCTGTGGGGAGAGATAGGATAGCATTGAGGCACAGGCTGTGGGGCACGCCCGCAGAATGCCACTGGCAGCACAGAGAGGCACATGGCAGCACAGAGCAGCTTGTCTCCACCTGACTTTTGGGGGAAGGAAGTGCCACACCAGACTCCTATGGAGAGGAGCCTGCTAGAAGCTGACACACCCCTGAACAGCAGGTGATCACCCCATATAGGGACATTAAGGAAGCGTGTTGCTGACATGGCAATGTGTGGTAGGTGACTTAGTGAGAATTGCCATATAGGGAAATAGTGTGTCTTGAAGAACTGTTTAAAACTAGCTGGTTTCCTTGAATACCGGCATGAGTCCATGTCTCAGTCGTTTACAGAGTTCCCTGTTGCAGACATTATCCATTGAAATTCAGATTACTCACGATACTATAATCGTTATTTCCTCACACTTGTTTTGCACCCATTGGCATTAGGTTATTTGGAGAATGCTTTAGGGAAGGAAATGCCAGAATAAAAGAAGGGAAAGATCAATTCTCAGTAGTCCCTCTTGACCACTTTAAATAGAGATAATTACAAAAATAATGTCTATAGTAAGTATGCGAAATGTCAGTAGCAGGTTAAAATTGTAAAATTGCTATAACTACCTGTTGATAGCTGAGCTGTGTCCAAATGTATATAATGTAATAACCTTGTTATTCTGAAAGCTTCTCTTGTACCTAGGGTGCCCCTTTTCCCTCCACGACATTAACAATGTGCATCCAATATCAATCCAGACAGGTTTTTGGACAAAAGGTAAAATAAGGGTAGCTGTGGTACTGAAATAGGTGTGCAGGTGCACACAGAAATGCAGCTGTAACACAGGACATGGTAGCACACTCAGGCAGCTAACCATTGCTCCCTGGATAGTGGCAGACCCTACACAGCTCCAGATGTGCCAGGCCAAGGCATGAAAACTGTTTCCTTGGGAGGACTTGACAATTTCTGGGCTGGGAGGTGAGGAAGGGCACCAGAGGGCTCCTGGAGAGTTTCTCTCAGCTCTTGCCAAATTGTTGAGTTGTGGTGCCACACTTGCATGTGTGTGCCATAAACATGCATTTTATGTGTAGAGCATTGAAGGCTCTGGCAAAATACCTGTGCCGGTCTTGCTGTCTGTCATGCTCCAAGGCCAAGATCTCACAGAGGATTCGTGTCTCCAACTCATCACACGAAGGGCTGTAGTTCATAGTGCATAAATCCCTGGAGTGTTTTCATCTTGCAGCTCTGCAGATAGAGCAGGAGACAGCGTGGCATGATGCTGTGGCTGGGTGCAGAATCCAGAGGAACTGTATGAGGGAATACATTTCCCAGCTCCAGTGGGACTGGGCAGTCCCTTTTATTATGTGACCTGGCAAATGACCCACTGCAGGCCAAAAGAGAGGGTCTGTACTTGCTGGTGCTTAACTTTAAGTGCTTTTATAGATACTAATGTTGCTATGAATACTCCAAAATAGCATTGAACCTTCTTAGTGTTTCAAGCCCACATTGCTTAACTAGCCCCTTGCAAACCCACGCCCAGGGAAAAATTATTCTAAATCTCCCATGTCCAAATTCCTGATTTAAGTGGAAAGAATTACAAATTTGCATGCAAATGTTTTGGATTAAAATGGATTTTTACAGTGAAGCCTTACAATTATTATAATTTCTGCTATAAAATAACTGCTATAAACTAATACATTATTTTAAACTAGTTTGCAGATGGAAGTAATGCATTGGCTCTTGCTTCAGAATCAGAAAATGACCCAGAGATGGTGTTTTCTGAAGGGCTTTGCTGTTAAAGCTCAGGGACTATGTTCCCTTTGAATTGGGAAGAAGCTGCTATCAGGTACCCTCACTTGACAAGACAGTCATTGAACCATCCACCACTCAGCAGGACAAGGATGCCTGGCTGTGTATTGCCAAGATGGAAGAAGAGAAATCTCTTCTCTCTCCCTTGGCAATGGTTTGTGGTGCCTACCTGGAAAAGGCTCTTCCATTTGAACATCTCCATAGCCACCTGCTAAATGAGAGCACAAGATTAAAGCAGAAATCTTGTTCTTCCATCTTGAGAGACAATCTGTCATCTGCACAGCTTGTTTTCATAATACAAGCATAAGTGAAATTTTATAAATGCTTTTCATTTCAATAATTAAAATTTTATATAGGTGAAGGAAGACATTTTAAATAAATTTACCTTTTAAGGCTGGGAAGGGGAAGAGGGGAATATGCCAGAGGCCAAATGGATCAAATTTTTGTGTGTGTATAAGAGACATGAAGGATATGATGGTTCAGTCTTATCGATGTTACAAAACATGGGGCACGTGCTTGTAGTACATGCAAACAGCATTAACTCAGTAAAGATCAAGTAATTTTTTAAGGGGGCATGAAGTAGTGTAAATGTGACAGAGAAGCACATACTCCTCTCAAACATTTGAACTTCAGAAGACTGCATTAAACTGTATTACACACAGTTACAGGGCAAAGTGAACTTCATTACTGAAAAGTATCTTGGCTGTCTGTCTCAGCAATGATGTAAGTCAGCCTTGGATTTATCTTATATATACTGCTTAAGAAAGCCACGTGCAATGTAATAAAAATGTTCTGTCTAAAACCACACACTGAACTAAAAAAGAAAATGTTTGTGTCCTTGAAGAGGCTGTGAAGAACAGAAAACTTCACAAATTCTTGTGTTTAACATTACTTTTTAATATCCTTGCATTAAAAATGAATGATTGCTTTTTAATATTACTTGTAGCCAACTATCCCCTACCGTATAGATAAATTTCTTGTATGATTTTATTATATGCTCAATAATAGTACCTATAAGCTCAGATTTCTTTTGAATATAAATGATTGGAAACAATATCTACCCTAAAGCATCTTTAATGTCATTATAGATGGGTAGGAGTAAATTAAGCGGTATTTAGCCACCAAAGTCTTTAATTTCATTGCATTTGAGTAGGAGTTAGACATTATGAGGTCCAATTAAAAAAGTCACTAATGTTTTTACATCTGAGTAGGAGTAAATTAAACAAAATCACTCCTGAGCTGCTAATATAATTTTAATTGAATGTCATTCAGCTTCTAACTGCTGTTACAACACAGTAGATAATGAGTCAAGCTCAACATCATCTGAGCTACAGGTACCATGGCTACTAGGGGCAAGGACAGAGTTTAGGGATGGAGAGGGAAACTGTTGGAAGTTAGAAAGCTGACAGGAATGATAGCAGACCTGACATCTCTTGGTTGATGAGACCTATATTCTTCTAAAAATATCACCCTAACAAGAGCTAATCTAGCAAGGCTGCAAGCCAGGTCATTATTTCTAGTGTTCAGACAAAAAAAAAAAAAAGGCAGAAAAGGGGCATTTATCCAGAAGATGTGATTTACAGAGTGAATGCTAGAAAGGCTAATTCCATTTATTCACACCTCATGAATAATTCATTGTTTGATTTAATGTTAATCTTGATGATGAGACAATGGTGAAACAATACTAGACAATATATAGATTTACATACGTGAAAATAAAAAATCCTATCACAAGCATTATTTTTTGATCTATAACAGATAATATTGCATTTTCTTCATATGTGGAAATCTTTTCACTTTGGTAAATAGCAGGTTTAAGACAAACTGTGGCAGTTTGTATAATGACAGTTAAAGAGACTAGAGTGAAAAATACCCTTCATTGTAGCTCAAATGACTATAAAACAGTAGATGCCCTAAAAGCAGTTCAAGCTATTACACAGTGCTAGGCGTCCATCTGGAAAAACTGCGGGGCTTTCAACTTACTATTCGTTTGTGACCATCACATGTGTTCTGATGTTGCTCTATGTGTATGTGTGTGATTGCTGAGAGCAAATACTCCTTTAAAGTGTGCGTGTAAGACCAAGAGACTAGGGTCTCCTGACTGAAGCTTAGTCCTTGATTCAAACTCAGGCTAGGTGTTGGCTTCAGGTATAATCACACCCTTGTGTGTAGTCACACATTTTCATTTGGCCTGTGTGATACCTGTGGCTCTGGTCTCTGTAGAAAACAGTGAAGTCAAAGGGCCACTGTGGTCTATGTGCTTACAGGTATCTGGTACTACTGCTTGCTCAGGTTCAGAAAGTTCAATCAACTATCTCTTGGCTACGTACTCAAAATCACAGAGGGGAAACTTGCATTTCTGTTTCCTTCTTTTGTATGAGAAAACTAGAGGAAGATAGCAGATACCATAGACCTGCCTTTTCTCTTACCTCTCTGCAAAACTGAGGCCCCTTCAAAAGCTTTGATTCACACACCTCGTTCTTCCTCCAAGGGTAGGGAGAAAGGAGAAAGTGCTGCTGGAAAGGGAAAGCAACTGCAGAGCTACAAAATGTCTTTCCTCAGGACTCTGAGGATACCCTGTTATAAAAGAATAGGTTGCTTGTAGCCACAGCAGCACCCTTTTCCCCAGGGCTTCTCCTGCAGCTTCTGTCTCTAGATAACAGAATGTACCAAGGCAGCACAGAGTTGCCACAGGAGAGATACCTTGTGCCTTTCCAGGATGGACTTCCCTATATTCTCCATCCTAAAGGTTAGTTACTTGGCCCTGGCACTGCTACGTAGATCTGAGGTATATTCCAACAATGTCCTTTTGGCCATATGTTATTCTCCAATTTTTGAAGAGAGTAGCGTGGGTCTGAGGAGGTAACTGTAGAACTTCAATGGTAGGATAGGAAAGTTAAAATTCCTTTTTGACTGGAAGGACAGATTTCCCATTGCCAAGGACACCGTCTTTTCAAATATGAAGCTTTGACAAAAATGACAGTTGTCAAATTCTGCTTCTTCCTAGGCATTTCTCATATTTAATTGTGAGATTCTCCGTATACTCTCTCAACTACAACATACTATGTGTCACTGTGTAGTTCTGCTTTTACTTTTCTTGCAATAAATTGATGTCTGATACGACATTCTGGACAACTTGAAATAAGTGAGTGAACTAAAAGAAACTGTCATTGGATGTAAAGAGGGAGGCAGTCCTCTAGACTCTGGTGAACTTCTCAAATAAAAGGCTGGAGTTTGGGTCACATAGAGAAAGAAGATGGGAGTTAAAATTGTTCAGTATGTAGGTTTTGATTTTAGAGCTGATTTTCAAATGAGCAAATATGAGCAGAAATTCCTGATTGGGATTCAAGTCTGGCTACTTTTTGCATTCACCTTCCGTGATGTGGAACACCAAAGAGCCCCAGTGTTGAATTTTGGCTCAGTATTTCCAGCAGGCAAGAGAGGGAGCTCTGTGAATTAAGACTTAAAGCTTTCATGCAGGGTGTGTGAAGAAAAGTTTGAGATTGAGCGTGGGCTAAGTTCTCTGTGTAGATGTATTGTTGCAAACATGCTCTGGGACATATGGAATTATATTGTTACTCGGGGGAACAATGATGAAATGTTTTGACATAGCCTTTTGTCTTTTCTGTGTAGATTGCACTGGAACATGTTACAGCTTGTTTTAATTAATGTGCTACATAGGTTGGTTGTGTCTTGTGTCTGTGAAATTCCAATGGTAGCACTGCAAAAATAATTACTAACCAAAGCCTTACAGCATTTCCTTGGGGAACTCCAAAGAAACTTAATGGCTTCCATCGTGTTAAGGTACTTAAATAGATAGGATTTTACTTATTGAAAGGCAAGGATACAGACTTCACTTTGGAATACCTGCTTAACGCCCTGCCTGTGCCTAAGTGGCAATTTGTGAAACATTTTGCAGCTGCACATGAAGCTTTTCCACTTGATCTCTGTGTCTGTCAATCACAGAACAGCAAAGCTTCTGCAAGAGGTCTTAAAGACTACTAATTCAGTATTAAAGTATTAGACCTGGATCTTATTTCCTGAAAAAAAATGCTATTGCAGTCTTACACTGCCATTTCTCTCATTCTTCCACTGCACTTTCACCCTCCCAGTGTCCAAGAGGTTTGGGAATTGCACTTAGAGGCACTATGGGACTAGGATGCATTTCTGGGTAAGCAACAAGTCTGTCACCCACAGAAGTATTGCTGGGCTAGAAGACTGCATGGCTGATACTTCTGCTTGCAAAGAGAGTAGTTTGCTTTAGTACAGAAAGTCGTCACAGTGGAATAGAAGATAAAGTAATAAGTGGTTTTGGTTATATTTTTTGTCTCCTGGCAATCCTAATTTGAGCACTTGCTTCCTTGAATTGCTTTTGTTGGTCAGGCAAAGTTCCTCAGCTGTTTAAACCTCTCTCTGGTTTAGTAGTCATGTTGGAGATTTTTATCTTAAGCTTAAAGAGGTTGGTCTAAACCATCTTTCTTTTCAAATGGGCCTATTTAAATCAAAATGGATATGTTTTTCAAAATTTTCTAGTTGTAGATGGAGTTAGGCTTGTCTAATGTAAATTTTGATTACTAATGAGTCTGCCTTTGCCTCACATTGCTCTTGTAGTCAAGCACTTACTTTACTGACTCAGAAATATTTATGTCCTTCATAGCTGAAAAATCAAGTTTTGCTTGGTGTCTGTTAGTTCAGACCCCAGTTACTCTTTTCCCTGTGACTGGAACATGTAAGCTTTCTGCATGTAACATGCAAATACCTCTGAAGTCTGTGGGCACAAAATCAGGTAGAAGAGCTCTTGAAAATGCATCTGATCTCAAATGAGAAACTTTAATTCTTTTCTGTAATCATAAGTATGGAATTAGTTTGATGGTAAGAGTTACGTTTGCTTTGAAATATGTCAGTAAATACAAAGAACTACTTGTATTAATCACAGGTGAATCTAGTTTGACCTTTTGCAAATGGCAATACATTCAGTGGTAGCTGAAGATAGGAATGGTGATCTTGAGAGAGCTATTTGTTCACAAAAATCATAGAACTGGCTCTTTATGCCTTCTGCCCAGCCATGGCCTACAAAAAGCTGACACAATGAGATACGGGGGACTCTGCTTGAATCACCTCCCCTGTAAACTAATGTGCTGGAGTTGATGAAATTATACTCCTTGTATTTTTTGCATGGTTCTGACAGGTGAAAAAATCATTGCAGGTTGTGATCCATGTCATCAGCTGCAGGCATTCACTTTGTATGTCTTTCAGAGCACTTATAGTTGGAGCCACATGAGGCCAGCCTGGGTTTTATCTGGACAGTTTGGGTATCTGTGTGCTTTTGAAGCACTTGGGTTAGAAAGATACCTCGACCATTAAAGGTCTCTATATAAAGGACCCAGAGCTGGTCCTTTTAAGGAGGAAGAAGGACTGCTAACCCCCTTCCCCCATGCTTGGGCATGGCAGTGCTGCCTGTGACCCATTGTCCCAGCTGAGTCTCAAGGAAGAAATGTGACTTTGCCTATTCAAGCAGCCCACAGTTCTAGGTGGGACTTTGTCTTTCTTTCAGGGTACTCGGGAGAACATGCACACACCACTTCCATCCAAGATTTGAGCCCAGACAGGCAAATTCTCTGCATATGCAGCTGCAGAAAGATGCCCTCAGAGTACGATTTATGGCATTTAAGTCAGATGCTTAAAATCAGACAGTCTGTATTCACCCTCTGTATTTTGTATACTAATCTGAAAACCTGGATAATAGGAATCTAATGCTTCCTAAGTCTGTGGGCAAGACTGCCTAGCTGATCCACTGCATGGATACTCACACACAAACACACCATGTTGTCTTTCATCAGCTCTGCCAGGGAACGACAGGACTGAGACTTGTGAAGTTTGCTGTCCCTGCATCTCTGTCTTTCCCAGGTATGCAGTCACAGATCTGCTGCCCAAACAGGACTGTTTTGCTTACCATCTTACAGGATGCAGAAAAGCAAAATTTTGCCTGTAATTAGTCACACAGTGTTTTCCTTAGCAGTTAGGAGTTTTTGATCAGCTTAGAGGGTTTTGTATGACTTAGTGCTGACTTTGGTTTGAGTATCTAATTCTGTATAAAAGGAACAGAAGTGTTTTGTGCTTTTGGTGCATTTTAAAATGTTGATTCTTTGTACTCATTAAGATAGAACTGCAAAATGACCTTTGAAACTTGAACAAAGCAGAGTAAGGTATGGAGTAGTGCATTCTGAGTACAAGTTAGACTAAAATTCTTTAATCAAAGTCCACAGTGTATCACAGACTTAAATAGCGCTCTTTAGAAAACAAATCACGAGCTAGACTTTCAGATTATTTTAATGACTTGCATAGGAAAATACATACCCATACTTGCAGTTATTTTCTCTGCTACAATCTCAACTTTCACAGTCTGTGTACCTGTGTGATAAACATAAATAGATGCTGGCAAAGGGATATCACAGTGCAAATATCCTTTTCCTTTTTATGAGGTTTAGATAGACTCATTCTTGTCCAAACCATTAAAAGCTGAGTTCAGGCAGTCAACAACTTAAAAGAAATGTAGCTGCCAGAACGGATTTTGAAATATAGTCTTCCCATGTACAACACACGAGACCTAACTGTTCTGTCATCCAGGTGGAATGTGTCTGTGGTTCCCTGGTAGACACTATGTACAATGCATTGCTTTTAACATCTTGTTCTGAGTATCCTGAGTATGTTTAGAAAATGTTGGTGCCAGCTGGCAGATTGTTGGTGAGGCTGAATACATGAGGCTGCTGCTCTTGCAGTGTCATTGCAGCTTCACAATTCCTTCATCCATTTTTCTAATTTCTGTAATTCAGGAGAGTTGCTTTACATGCATCTCCACTTGAGTTTGACAGGAGTGCCTTTCTTTATCAAACCTCACCTTTGCTGCAATTTTTTATTGCAGGATTTAAAAAAAAATCATATTAAATCAAATTCATGTAACTAGTTTCTTTTTTCCCCCTCACTAATTGCTTTTACGTTAGTCTCACTAATCCATAAGTGCCAGTAGTCTCTGAGATACTGGATCTCATTTAATTTCCAAAGAAGCAGAAGAGAGCTAAAACAAGAAAATGTCACAGCATAAACAGACAACAGAAGGGAAGAAAAAACTAGATAAAACAGTTTCTTATCCTCCTACTTTACATTCATTCACTCAGTCATATCACATGTAGCATCAGAGCATTCCCATCTTTTGAAACTTACTTATCGTTCAAGAAGAGTGACAAGTTGATCTTCCTTCATGTACACAATTGTGCAAACGTCACAGAGCCTGAGGAGAGAGGATTGTCATCCTGCCCACTAACCATTACAGGTTTAAAGGTTAGTAGAGGCAGTCAACATTATTTCAACATTTTTCCCCAGAAATGAGAGTATAAATAAATTTTTTTTGTTGTTGTTTTTGGTTTGGGGTTTGTTTTTGTTTTAAAGATGATTTTTAGCACAGTATTTGTTTAAAAAAATACAGACTAAAAGCCTTGGAACTATGGAAATATTTCTCTGGATTTTTTTTTAAAGCTACATTTTTAGTCCAAGAGACTTTTCATTTAGGAATTTAAATTGATTTTTTTAAAAAATCAAAGTGAAATGTTTAAAACATCTTGAAGGATTTTGATTGACTTAATCAGTGTTGTATCTGGATCTCCATTTGTGGAAAGTTTCATCTTTTTATTCTGATTCCATTATTTTCTAAAAATAGAGGGCATATTGAAGAAACTCAAGTATTATAATTTGAGCCATTGAGAGGAAGAGTTAATGTTCTGACTTGAAATTATATTACCCCATTTACTTGAACGGGTAGCAAAATAATTTGAGATTTTGCACAACTTCTATCTAGTTCATAGGAGTACTTGGTTTAAAAAAATCTTAGGTTATGTATATAGGGAATTTCACTGAGAAAAGAAGAGATCAAAGAATCAGAAGATAATTTCCTTGCTTAGTCACAAAACCCTTTCAGCCAGTGCTACCTCAAAATTTTTACCTTTTTGAAAGGTTCTTCCATTAGCTGCCCAGGTTATCAGATTTGGATTTGCTTTTAAGAAGTGGTATAAGCTTTTTTGTGTCCTACTGGCTAAGTTAAACACTGATCTATTTTATCCATTCCAATCATAGTTAGCCTAACCCCAAAGTTATGTGATAGCCTAGATTAAAGAAATGTAGCTAAGGATCACCATTTTGAAGAATAATATTTATTTAACTTTGACAAACGCACTAGAACTTCCAGTTTCAGTCTTTGCCTTTTATAAATCAATATTAGTAGCAATCTTTTTACAGTTCAAAAACTGTGCTGGTCAAAACAAAAAGATTCTCTTCAAAACCAAATGTGAAGTAAAAAATGTAACATGTTGTTCATTTTAAAAATTAGGTATTGCAGACTTAATGATTAAAATTTTGTGTTGTTTTCATTCAAAAGAAAAGTCAAGATTTTGGCATTTTGCTTGCATTTGAGACAGAAACTGTTTTAAAATCTTATATTCTCACAAAATGGAGAAAACATTTTATTCTGGGTAGAAATTATAAAGGTAGTGAGGGTAGCTCTGTGATTTATCCTTCCCAGAGGCATTGACTTAGTGGACGAGTCAAAGAGTGAAAACTTAAGAAATATTAGAGACAACAAACATAAAGACAATTCTTTATCTGGACATTCATCTCTGAACAATTGTGTAGTGGAGAAGCTATTTGGCTCGTACCTGCTTGAGGCTTACCATATCCACTGTTGCTCTTCATGTTTTCTAAACTGTTTTTCCAAATAATGCTTGCATAGAGAAGTATTCTATTGCCTGAAACAATCATATAAGCCTGAGAGAAATGGCAAGGTCAGCTGCTGCAAAAATTTCAGAAGTGAAAACTGAGCACAGTTGCTGATAAGGCCACAGGTAAATACAGAGTATGAGAAGAAGTGTAACTCATAGTATAATTTTGAAGGTAGTTGTCTGGGTGGATCTATAGATTGAGGAGTTGTTGCCTGCTGTTATACACTCACTGTAGCAGAAAATAATTTTGTAGTCAAACTGTTAACACAATACAAAACTGCTTGAAGAATCATAACTCTGAAGAGAATTGCTAAGCACATACATAAGGGAAGATACTTATGTTCACAAGCCTTTGTTCTCATGGAGACAAGCCAGCTGTAGTGTAGTGCTAATGATCAGTATGGAATGGCTTACTTTTCTCATACCAATATAAATAACACCCATGAAAAGTAGTCTGCCTTTTAATTTCTTTTGATGGTTGCCTGCATGATGGGTAGCAGTGCCAACCCTCCTTCCTCCAACCCCCAAATGGATGGTCCCCACACAGCTCTGTTATGTAAGTCTGTCATGGACAGGATTAGGCCATCTCAGCAAAGCAGAGACTTTTGTTTATCTTCAGCAGCAAGATGATGTTTAAAAGCCCACAGGCTGTCATCTCGACAGTCAACCTCATCCTCATCTTGCTACTCTGAATGGAGGGTTGGACTTGTGGTCATCCAGCAGCAGATGAAAATAGGATAGACATCTTTATTGCTAAAGGAAAAAAGACTGCTCCTCTAAAAGGCTGAATATTTACCTTATACCTGGGAGCTCTTCGCGGCATTTAGCCCCTCACAGGAACATTGCAAATCCAGCCAGCTAGTTAATATTGCTAATATTTTTGAGCAGGTCTGCTGAAAATGGTGATTATTTGTACAGTAAATGAATAACTGAGAGGCTTGCTGTTTTAAGTTTAGAGCATATTTTATGGTGTAATGGTTTCTGACAAGCAATGTGAAAAAATGTTAAATTGAAAAAGGCAATAATATATGGAAGCTCACAAATGTGAGTGTCAGTAGCAGCAATTTGTTCTTTCTTGTTTGCTACCCAGCCACCTCTCATTATGTTATTCTTCATGTCTTAAAGTCCACCAATTCCAGGAACAAATCAATACCAGGGAAATCCTTTTGTCTTCTTCTAAGGCATAACATGTAAAGAAAGCTCAGTCAATATGTCTTTTAATAACATCTAATGGAAATGCCTGGATTTCCCTTCATGTTCTATAATTAATTGAGCTCCTTGCCACCCACAATGTATAGTTGTTCCCCTCTATATTCTCTTTTGGCCTAATTGTCATTTGTTTTTCTGTTCAATTTGTCTTCAGCTTTTTTATTTTCTTCTTTTTTTCTTTTTTTTTTAAATGGTGTTGGATGTGCTTTGTACTTAGTTTTATCTTCCTGTGCTTTTGCTTCTAAATGTCAGCATAATTTTTCTGCCTTATAATATCGGAGAAGTTATAACCATCAATCAGTCCAATAGAAAAGCAGAAAAGATTAGATACCATTTATCTGTATTGGTTGCCCATTGTAATGACCCAGTGGACAACATGAACAGATAATCTGTTGCTTTGATGGAAACTAATTATTCTTAAGAGTGACAGCGTCGAAATAGCTTTTGTGACATTGTTTTTAAAAATGATGACTACCTAGTCATTGCTACTGTAAGACTGCAATTTCTGTGCTGTTTTCCCTATATAAGCAGCAGGAAACTTAGATTTTTTCTTTCTTTCTTTCTTTCTTTCTTTCTTTCTTTCTTTCTTTCTTTCTTTCTTTCTTTCTTTCTTTCTTTCTTTAAAGGAAAGAACCCTATTTGCAGAGACAAAAATATCTGACATCCCATGTAAAATGCCTATTAAATTTAATGCAGAAAACACTGCTCTAGCTGCTGAAAAGTAAAAGTGCACTGCCATCTTATTTCTGTCGTGTGTAGTTGATCTTGTTGTTCTGTGAATATGAAGCCTTTTTTATTTTGACAGCTAATGGTTCTGCTAGTGTACTGTGCTGGCATTCCACCTCTTGAAAAGAAAGTTTCCTGAAGCTAAAAATATATGCCTAATTGAATGATGGAATTAAAAGCAAGTGATACAGTTAAAAATAGCTGCTTCCATCCTTTCCAGGCACATGTAAATCTCACAACTTTTACTCTGTGTCAGTTAAAGGACTGAGGGGCAAAAAGGCAAAAAAGCAAAAACTTTCAAGAACTTTCTTAAAACTTGCCTGTATGAGGACTTGGTAAATGGCAGGATTCTTCAGTGTGTCCTGAAATTCAGCGCATGCAAGCCATTGTTGCCTAGGGAAGCGTGAGCAGAGTATGGGGAGTGGGCTCTGCTCACTTGTACAGAGAGTCTGTGACCTCAGATCCTTATGCAGGTACAGGGCTGTGTGTGCCCCATGTCGGGCGGGCAGTGTTGGCATGGCAGGTACCACATGCCTTGGCCAGACAGGAGCTTCTTGAGTCTCCTACAGCTGCTGCTAAGCTTGTGAAACTGCTGGTCTTTGGGGCAAAGAGAGCAGCTGAGGAGCTGTTTGGTAGGTTTGCTTTCAGTTGCACTTTGGCTGTGAGCTGGGCAGTCACAGGGCGGGTGCTGTCCCCACTCCCAGAGGTGGGTGATGGGTAGCTGGAGATGGGAGTGTTTTTATCTCTGCTGTCTGGCAAATTGACATGTCTGGGAGGAAGCAGAGCAATATCCTTGTCTTCCTAAAGAAATGGAGGGGTATACTAAGTCAAGAAAGTTTGGCTGGCTCCTCCTAGGTAGATGAGTGCTTTTCCAGTACTGTCATTTTATTTCTCTGCTCTGTGGGATGTCTGGACACACTACCTGGCCTGCTCAAAACGTCACCTTGGCCACTTGGTCAGCTCTGATGTGACTTAATCTCACTTGGGCTGTTGTAAATCAAGATGTCAATTCCACCATCCTGCAAACCCATGCAACTGGGATCATGGAGCTTGGACCTCTGCCCAGCTCTAAGTGCAGATCACCACCAAAGGTCTGTGCTTTTCTGTGGTCTTGGGTAGTCCAACCACAATTTGAAGAAATTTGAATGCTTTGAGGCAATATCAAGCCTTGGTTGCTGTGCCCTTCTCTGCACTGCTTGCTTGGAGGGATGGGAAAAGGAAGCTCAGAAGAACTGGCTGACTAATTTGAACAATTAAAACCAATGCATACTGTGAATAATCACTAGACTAGATTTGTTTTCATGGGCACTAATGAAAATTTCTCACTTATATAGTTGTTTGGAGTTGGCAGCAAGCAGTAAGTATATAGACTGCTAATGCACTAATAGCCTAAAATAATTTAAATGAATAAAATAGTTCATAGCAGAGCACCCAGAAATCCTTCTGAAGCATCTGAGAATTAAATTGTGATGGTATTTCAGGATAGAGTCATTGGTAAAGAAGATTTCAAGTGGTTCTGCAGTGAACACAGCACGTTGAAAATACATATTTTAAGCAGCACACTTAGTACAGTGTGGCTTCTGCAGACAGTTCTCTGCTGTTCAGTCCAGTCCACCTCTACCTTTTCTTCCACAAATGTCTCTTCTTCCCTCTGTAAAAGCAACATAAACCTATGGACTGAAGAATTTTGCTGATTGCTAGAAACTAGTTTTGCATGAATTCTCAGCAAGGTTTGCTTTAATCTTGCATTTGTATTTTGCTAGAAAAACACTCAGAAGAGGCATCTCTATACACTTCTGAAGTGTGCTTGTGTGTGTGTGTGTGTGTATGCATTTCTTAAAAATTCTCATAGAAATTCCACCATCTCTTCCTATGCTTTTCTTATTCTTAAATTGCTCTGGTGGTAGAGCCTGTGTAATCAGCCCTTTTTAAAATACACAAAGCAATCTGTCATCTTCTACATGGCATTTCAGATCTTTCCAAAGTGTCTATCTTAGCATCACTGAAAGAAAAAAACCCCTGATGTTAAGAACTGCGAAGTTAATGGTTAATCAGTGGTGTCTGGTCCCCATCCATGGGACATCTTGTAGAACAATCAAGCCTTGCTCCGTCATAGTCCCAAACAGTGATTGCTTCTGCGTCCTATGAGACATGAGGCACTAGGGATGAAGATGGAATACCTCAGTAGCTAATTAAACAAGGCAACTTACAACTAAAGTACATGCCTGCCTAAATAGGCTGAAGTACAGAACCTGTCAAGCTGATCTGTCTTTAAGTGCTTTGCACCCTTCACTGTACCTGGTTGAACATTAACATCCCAAATTTGCTGATTTTCACCAATATCCTGCCTCATGCAGAGAACTTTCTGAAAGGAAGCTGGTATTTTTTTGTAAAGTAGCTCCTTGAAGCATTATCCTAAAAAGACATCAATCTTCACTGTTGCAAAGAAAGAGCACAAGATGTTTTAAGCATTTTGAAGACAAAATGCACTGTCTGTACTTTCCTATTTCTCTTCTACTACTTCCTTGCTCACTGGGATGTATGTTTTTATAAGAATTCAGAAAAGGAGTATCATAAAGAAAATGAAGGAGGAATAACAAAGCAAGTTCTCTGCTCTTCCCTGCATGTTCACAGATTTTCCAACCTTGTCTATGGCTGAGCCTTCTAAAATTATCTTGGCCATGCATTTGAAGGGTCACCAGGATCTCTTTCCAAAGAGTCGGTGAAAGAGTCATGCAAAATAAAAGCAGGAATATATACAGGAGAAAAGCTCTTCCTCAAAGCATTTTATCTTCTCCTGATCCTGTCTGGATCAAAAGAAACACATATGCAAAATCGAAAGGAAATAAGCAAAATATTTGTTGGAAATATACATTAAAAAGGATGGGGAGAGCTGATAAAGAATACAGATGTAGACGCAGGAATGTGAGGAAAAACAGCACCAAGAAGCTACTGCTACTGAGGTTGTGAATAATCTTCTCTGAGTGAGGACAGCAGAGATCAGAGTGGTATTCCAAAAATCTGTGGAAAAGTCTGTGCTGTAACAGAAAGATGTCAGTGTAGAGAAAAAATATTTAGCAAATTTGGCAATAGTTACTGAAACAGACCTGCAAATGAAATTTTCCTTTCTCCAGAAAAGGTTGCACCTTTAGAATAAATTATCTCCTTAAACATATGCCTTGACCCTGGACAAAGAACTGTGCAAAGCAGTTGGAATATACAATACTGGGGCTCAAGACTCTTAGATGATTTTGATAGGAAGCTCAATTCTTGTTAAGAGTTAGGAGTCCTCAGAGTAACTGAGGATTTTGGAAGGTTTGGGATGAGCACTCAATTGACATGGGCAAACTTTGTTGAGAGTTAGTATTGACCGTACCACTGAAAGGGTAGGAATGGGTTTGGATGGAAGATTTTGACCATCTATTGTGAGTGATGTGAATTTTAAGGGATAAAAACAGTTAGCATAAAACTTGTGTAGATTGCTGGTAATAGTGTACAGGTAGCTGTCACAAGGAACTGTTTGATGTAGTGGAGGAATGGAACAAATATGGCAGGATAGAAATATAAAAATTTGAACTCTGCACACTTTTGTACCAGTGTTCCTAGGAAATACCAGCAGTCCAGGCAGATAAAAGTTCTGAAAGTTTGTGAGTGAGAACTTGGGAACCAAATTCTGTCTTCAAAAAGGCCACACAAGGATCTGCATTGTCTGAGCTGAAATCAGGATGGCATCTATAGAGTACACAACTAGTCCTTGAGCAGGGGCTGGGCTCCAAGCCTTGCTGTAACTGGCCCCTTGTGCAAAGCAGCTTAAACAGGAAAGCTGGAAATTGCCTTTACTGCTGAGGAGTTGGGGTGATGGAGGCTTCTCAGATGGAGCTGAACACATTTCAGCCATTTGGCAATTGCAATCATAGACATGCACACTACTACACCAAAATCACCAAATCCACCTCAGGTGCAGAGAAGGAGTGTACAGAAGGAATAGTGTCTGCATTGTTTGCTGCTGAAAGATGCTCTGAGCCACTCATTCTCTGGGCACTTTGACAAGATCTCGGTTCTATAATGGCAGAAGTTCCTGGATGTTTCTGCCCCCAAGAAATTACTTTAGATTTGTTTAAATGTCTTAGTCCTCAAATGTCTATTTCTATTTAGTTTTATTCAAAGCAAAGATATCTCTAAATGAAATACATTTACATTTGAGACCTTTTATAGAAAACGGTAGGAAAATGGAAAGCTAAATTTTACTAAACCCTGGGCCAAGGAAGTACACTATAAAATTACTGACATAGGCTGAAGTCTGGAAGTGCAGATGCATCCTTGTGATAAGTTTCATCTTAATTGTCTGTTTTCTGTTAAATCAGAGAGAAAATGCAAATTGCCATGAGATTGGACTTAATTTATATTCTGTGTAGCTGAAGTGTTTTATGAATGTTTTCCCCTACAAAAAAAAAGCCTTTTGAGATATAGAAAATATTCACAGCCATTTTCAGATACAAAGAGATATTCTCACTTTCAGTACAGTAATTCAAAATGGAAAATATTCTAAATGAATCTGAAGCTAAAATAAAAGCATCTGGGATTTGATTTACCCCAGTAATTCCCCTTCTCCTCTCTTTTCACTAATGGGAAGGGGGGGAGGGGAATCCCCAAAGCAGGAAACCAAACCATCAAAACATTTTTTAAATTTAGTTTGTTTCAAATCCTCTTTCATACCTGTGCTAAACTCCTAAAATTAAAATTACTCACAAAGTAAGAGGAAAATGTTTTACTCCTACTGACATTTGAACTTTGCCGCTTGTTTCTTCCAAAACAAAACTGGCAGAAGACTGAGCCAGACCATATCTGTTCAGGAAAAATCACCTTTCAAATCAGGTGACGTATCAGCCGTGGTTTCAAAGGTAGTAATGTGCTTAATACCCCTATATCTCCTGGCAGGTGTGAAGATTCACCTAATCATTCTGCATTACTGTAAATAACTGCCCAAACCATGATTAATAGAGAGTTTGTCCTCAAGGCTTAATCTTAAAGCACTTGCAATACAAGTGCTATAAGAAAAAGTGATGTCCCAGTTGTACATTGGAGCTCAGTTTTTGTCTGAATACTGAATGTGCAGAGTTTGGCTAATAGCAGTCAAAGTTTTCTCGTTATGTGGATACTCACTGAAACACCTAAAGTAACCCTGGACTAATAAAATTAAAAGTGGAATCAGCAGAATGCTGCAAGACAATATTTCATTTCCTGAAAATGTTTTTGCAGCTAATAAACATCTGCCAGAAAGGACTCCGTGGGGGCAAGAGCATCTAAAAATACGGAAAACTCAAAGAAGTGTTCTTCCATGTTGCTAATGACTTGGTCAACTGAGAGTGTGAAACACAGCTCATTTTTGTTTGTTGTTAGGGAAAACATGCTTGATTCCTAAGTACAGAAAATGTGAGCTTTTGATATCACTAGTTAGTCTAATTGACTCATCTGAGTCCTGTTTGAGCCCTATGATTCATCATTTTTCAAATTAGTAGGGACATAGGTAGGATAATATGTGGGTATAATCAGTAAAACATTTACAATGCTTTCCACTGTAATGGATTATCCTGTCATTTACAGTATCTCTTATTTCTGCTATTATCAGGGCTTCATCTCCCAATTAAAAGCTTCATTAGTTCATTCTTGAGGAAGCTGCCCCTCTGCATTGCTGCTGACAGCTGAAGGAAGTGTGTCAGCTTGTTGTGCAGAGCATTATTTGCTTGAAGATGACAGCTCGCTTTAGCATAGACGTCCTCCTGCTACACAGGAGATACTTAAGTGTCAAGCGTTTTCAGGCCATCCATCTTCTTTGGCCATTCCACCCACCCATGCTCAAGCCACGTCCACCAGTGCTGCTGCCCCTCTCTGCCTTCCCTTTGTCATCATGTCATTGTCAGTTGTTCGGTTTATTCAGTGATTAATCATCATTTGGAAGGTTCTGCTGGGAGTAAACAGAAAAGGGGGTATTCCTGCAGGTGGTTTCTCTCTGATTAGTTAAAGCTACAATGGCTGGCTGCTGAGCCTTTGTTTCGGCTTCTTCTGAAGATTGCCTGGGGTTTTTCCTTACCAGGATCTAACTGGGCTGATAACTGTGGGCCTGCCTTGGGTGTCCTACTGGTGAATGCTGAGAAGTAGGCCTGTTAGGCTCAGTGGATTTGTGTCTCTCCAATAGAGAAATCAGCTCTTTTGCAGAGATTGCTGGAGGGTTTTTGTAGGGAGTCCCTTGCTATATGTCCAGACTAACCCTGATACAGGTTTAACAGCAGAGCTTTTCACTATTCATTCGGGAACACCTGCCTGGCTGCTTTGTGCATAAAGGGTAAAATGTCGCCTGGAAGATGAGGGCAATTCAGCTTATCATGCTTCCTTTGTATTTGCACCAACTATTTGATGAAATCAAGTAATAATCATTTTCAATAACCTTTGAGAAGTGAGAATGATAATATTCAAAACTGTGGAAAACTAGGGAGCTCTTTTAAACTTTGCTTATATCTTCTGCACAATGGCCTAAATGCAACTTTTCCCCCATCTAATAATGCATGGTTAATTTCGTACCTCTTTGGGTCACATGAAAAATCATGTAAATTCCATGTATTGTTTCTACTTCTGTATTCCTTGAAACTTATGCTCAGTTAGAATGGTTGATGACAGTAACAGCTATGCCATGCTTCCAGATCTGTTAGCTTGCCTGAGTATTAAATTGCTCTTCATATTTCTCTTGCAGATTAATATTTCTTTTTATGCTGCAGCAGCTTTTAATGTCATCAAAAGGAGACAAGATGAATAAGATACGTGTGGGAGGATGAAGCAGTGGTCACTCAAAGTATCCTGCTGTTTACTCTGGCTGTAGAGTTTATAGTCCCTCCCACAAGGCAGCTGGCACTGGGCTATGATTTTAGTACTTGCATTATTTGTGATTCACAGCCTCCAGTCATGAAATAACAAACTGAGCATTCAGGTAAATGCAGCAGCTGTATTCTGACAGGCAGACTCGTGAATGTGATGGGGTAGCTCTGAGTGACATGGTGAAAGGATTCTGAGTTTGCATGTTTACTGTTTGTTTTATTATATGCGTAAGAAAGGGTGCATGAGTGGATAGCTGTGGGTGGAAAAGGTTGAAGAGCTGTGCAGCTAAACTTACTGAAACCTGGAGAAGATGCAGTCGTAGCTTAGGTGGTTGTATGTTTAACTAAAAGCATTCTCAATTTTTGTGCAAAGAAAAGGCCTTCTTTTGGTGTGTTTGACCAAATCACTACGTGATTCGCAAGGGCTCTGCTCCACCCCTTCTCCATATGTAGGAAGTGAGAAGCAAGAAATCCAAGGCAAGCAAATAGCAGCGGTGAATGGGATAGCTTTGAGAAGAGTTTTGTCATGCAGACCTGCTATTCTAGCTCTACTGGGTACGGCCATAGTGAGCATTCCTCTGCCTGGGAATGATTCTCCGGGGGTGTTTCAAAGAGTGAAAAAGCAGCCTGCATGCCCTTTATTGTCCCAAGGCCTAGGCTGGGACATTTCGGGGGAGGGAGGAGGAATAAGACAGGCCAGCAGTCGCATGGATGAGTCTGTACACGGTCCTGTGTCCACACCAAGTATGCGGGCATGGGTGGTAGGTAAGGTGCCAACAACTGCTGCTCTAAGTTGCACCAGCAGCTCTTCAATTCTGCTGAAACAGTGAGTCAAATGAAGGGGGGGGGGGAAGAAAAAAGCAATCTTAAAAATCATTAAGATTTTGAAAACAAGTTGTTTGAGAGTTTATTTGCCCATACTTCTGAGAAATGTCTGATATTTCTCACCAAGACTAAATTTGCTACCTAGCGGCTTAAAAAAAATGGGAATGGACTTTTCTGGAACAAAATGCCTCTAAAAGGGAGTATCACCTTGTGGTAAAGCACCAAAATCCACGTGGCTTTTAATATCAATACAGGACCTGACAATATCATTAGCTATTGCTGTGAGAGGCCTCACCCACCTGGTTGCATACGTGGAGCCCTCTTAGAGTTTGTGTCTGTGAAGCACTCCCAGGGTACCTCCACAGATGGGGATTGTGCATATGCTAATGGGAACCCTTTGGATTTTGCAAACCCATGTAATTGTTCAGCCCAAAACAGGAGCCTTGGACTAAAAATCAAACAGGAGGACGTCTTGAGAGTCAGGTCTTGACAATCAGTACGACTTTTCTTCCAGGATTTGCCTGAGTCACATGCAGAAGGAGCCTTCTTTGGCAGTTCTAATCTTGGGCCTTCTTTACATTTTGCATTATCAGAAAAGCCTGTCTATAAAACACTTGTCACTCATAGTGTTCATGCTTTTCAGTTAATAATTGACTTGTGCTATACCCCAGCTGTTTTAGTCTTTTACAACTGCTGTTTATTGTAGTACACAAATAAACAGCAGTTTATTATTCTAACTAATAAAATTAAATAGTAACAAAACTTCATAGAGACTTACTCAGAAGAAAGTGCTGTAGAAAAGACTTGAATTGTGCTTTTAGAACTTCATCCTTCAGATAAAGGTCACAAAGTTGGCTGCAGTTTGTTTTTCATGAAACATAAGGAAACAACAAAGATGGTGGCATGGGGTAGCTATCCCAGGACCCCTTGCCCTTCTGGTGCTTCTCCTTCTTTGTCATCCCAGGGCCAGCATGGAGGAGAAGCAGTCAGCAAAAGGCAGGAGCCAGGGGCACTGGGGATACAAGGGACCTTTCCTCTTTGGAGCAGCAGGCATCTTCTCTTTCTCTCCCAAGGCAAGAGCCTCCATGAGGTGTAGCCAAAAGTCATCCCGGCTGTTGGGGTCACCATCAGCATGTCAGACTGGGGTGTATTCACTTCTCCTGCATCCAATTCTGTGCTGTGGGGTAATGGGGCCACCCCAGGGCCAGGAGCAGCGCCTCCACCCCGGGACCAGACAGTCCCTGCAGCCTCAGGAGCTGACACAATGAAAACAATGGCTGATTAATGTTCTTGTGTTGGACACTTTATAACATTAACATTTTGCTTTTATTATTATTTTTGTTTACTCAAATTCTACTTAGTGTGTCATAAAACAGTGTGAATATGCCTTCACCCTATTGTAATGATTATTATCTTTTAACCAAGCTACACAATCAGGCAGATTTTGTATGCAAGCAGAGGTTTTACATTTTTCAGTGAAAGGTAGGTTAATTTTAAAAACATGCCAATTAAGTTGCTGTGTTGTCCATAAAGGATGTCTAATTTGCCAAGGTTTTATTTGAAAAATAACATTATGTTTCTGATTGAAGTTGAAACTGTGGAATTTTTTTAAAGGCCAGATTTAAAAGAAAACCACTTAAAACATAGAAATGAGGTACTAGGGAAAGAGAGATCAACAAAGCAAGCTGACTACAGGCAGATACTAACTTAAAAAAAAGAAAATTATTATTACATTAAATACACAAAATAAAGTATTTACACTCTGGCTTACGTCAGAGAACCTGTACATGCTGAGGGTTTTCAAAAGTTTCTGGTTTTGTTTTTTGATGGTTTTGTGAATTGATTAATGCTGTTAATATGCCTGGTATTGTACAGTGAGCTCTACTCTGCTGATAATAGCACAGCCCCCTCGATGTAAGGACTATACTGAATTAACATATAGCTGCAGGTGACATGGCATCCTATTTTTACACAAATCAAATATGCACTCTGATCTATCTATTAGATGCTTTTCCTCAGACCTCCTGTCACTGGAGCCATTTGGGGAATAGGGTCTGATGCTGTGATTAATTCTAGTTCAAGCAGCTATTTTTGGTGTTTGGATATTTCCTATAATGGAGAGACCAAGACTTCACTCAGATGAAATCTGAACTGATCTGGTCACATGTGATCTGTATTTGAAGGATACTGGAATAGTAAAGGAGTGTCATGCTTCATAAAGGAAGAAAAGCCATGGATCCTAGTCCCCTCAGTTTTTAAACATGATTAAACCAAATTATTTTACACACACACACATCTATAATATATAGAAGAACATTTTTATGTGTTCTTGTCAATGTGGTGGGTGTTTTTTAGATATTGAGAGCCAAATAGTAGCATCCAAATTAGATCCTATCCTTCCCAGAGAGTTGTGCTTTTTGAAAATATGATCTTTTTGGAAAGAGGGTTTAACTGGTTTTATCCAGATAGACCCCATGAGCTGACTTTTTGTGGCAGTGGTTCAACAGTGCAGTTACATTATGGAAGAGCTGAGGGTACTTAATCCTCTCACCTCTTACTCTCAACCAAATTATACATTGTAAATGGCACTGAGTTTGTCACAAATGGAAACATCTCAATCAGTGTAATGAAAAAAAATAATTTATTAATATTTTACTTCAAGGATAATTTTTCATTGTTTCTAGCAATATCTTTTATGATCATAAACCCCCAAGAGAGCTCATTAATGCATGTTGTGTGCATCAGTATATAAATAGCTTCTACTGTGTGTAGTAGTCAGACCATGTTTGTGGGCTGGAGCAGGCAAATAGTTTTTATTTATTTTTATTTTATTCATTCTTACACTCTCACTGCTCTCAAAGTTTATACTTATTCATTCTCTCTGTTGTGCAATTTTGACTCTGGTGATGATGGAAAGTACAACTTCTGGTTTCTCAAATAAAATAATGAATGAAAACAATTGCTTCACCAAGTATTGTTAACTATATGATGCTGGAGTTTTTAATGGAAGTATTATATGGATAAGAGTACAATGCTTATTAATTAAGGACAGTTATTTTCTGGGAACAAGAGAACAATGCAACATAAATGTGTGTACAAAAATGTGTCCCAGAAAAGATTTGCAAATGTGCTTTTTTGTGAAGAAAAGGAAGTGTAATTAGCTGAGCCCATGGAAGACTTGAGACTGCATGAGAAGTACTTCTATTATATAGAAATAGTCCTCATGCAATCCAATAAATACTTCTTCCTATAATGATGAAAAGGGAGACACACAGAGGGACTGGAATCTCCTTTCTGACCCAGTAAAACTGATGGAAGTTTTTCAGTCAAAGTGATATCCAAATGGAAAATAGAATTTTGTTCAAAATTATATTTTCCATGTGTAAAGGATGCAGATTTTGGTGGGAAATTTTAATTAACTATAAGAATTTCAGCACCTTGGGTTTGTGGTTTTGTTCTGGGGAACAAAAGAACCCCTAATTATACATCTTAGTCTTAATTTCACTATTTTTCCCCCTTCCCCCTCTAATGACTTTTTGATGTACCTGTCTCCTCAGACTTCATAAAAAAAGACAGAGAAAATGAAATTATTTCTCATTCTGCAAATCATAGAGGTTGATGGCTGTAAAAAAGTATTTTTGCCTCTCTAGGCTCAATGTCCAGCTTCTAGGCAAGACCTCTACCCAAACTGGACTGGCCTGCAACGGTTAAAAATCTAGAATAAATAAAATCTAATAAAATTGAGAGAATTACCCAGTTAACTAAGAATTATTCATATGAAAATATATTGCATCTTGAAATACTGTCCCTCAGCTGATAAAATGTTTTATAGCAATGATCATAAAACCACATGTCATTTCCTTTGTTTATATTCTTTTTGAGCTTTGAGAAGACACTCCAGAGATCTTGAATTGTGTCTCCTGAAATGACAAACCTACACAATTGAAGTGTTGTCATACGATAGGTGTCCGAAGGAGCGGAAATCTCAGAGATCCTGCTGGCAGCCGGCGATGCCAATCGCGTTGGCTGGAGGTGCGAATGTTCCTGCTGGAGCCGTGGCACTGGAAATGTGCACCAGATGAACAGCTGCCCTTCTGGCTCTGCAGCACATTGGGCCTGCTGAAATAGCTGCCGCATAAAGCATTGAGAGAAAAGAGCACATAAGCACAATTTCAGCTGGAAAGAACGGGAAGATGTGTTTCCCATTGTAACTATAAAAAAGTATTTGAATATTTATGTAGGATTTATGCTTGTCTCTATGAGTGAGGGAATTATATAGATTATTTACTGTACATAAAGATAGGAAAATAGCCCAAATATTCCATTATGCTAGTTATTCCTCCACAAGCATCCATTACGCAGTTCATTTTCCAATTAATCTTTACTGTCAAACAAATGTTATTCTCCTTCTCCATTCCCAGTAGTAACTTCCATCCTATGAAACAGTTTTGCAATGGGTAAATTAATGAAATTATGTTACGTGATTTTGTTGCCAATATATATATTTTATAACGGCCACTGGGAATCCTGCTATTTAAGAATGGCCATTTACAAAAAAACAAAATACAGCAGTCTTCAAAAAGATTGTTTTTGTGGCAGGTTATAACCGAGATACATGACTGAAAGATGGAAAATGAGAGATAAAGAAATGGAAGTGGTTTGTTATTTCTCCTTTTTTCTCTCCTTCAGTTTTAGACTTTTAGTATGGCCCCTCCCCAAAGCTTCCTAAAGAAGCTGAACTGTGAAAGATGGAAGTCCTTCAAGGAGTTAACTAAAGATGGAAAACAAGGAACAAGAATAAATTACTAGGTTGCTCAATGAAGAGACATCACAGGCGAGTCCTTTGGGAATGAGTGCTAGTCCTGGGATGTTCCACGTCTTCATAGATAATCACTTGTAAGGTGGGTGGTGGTGTAGTGAGAGTATTCACTGATGTGACATTATTAGGACAGTTAACTAAAGACATTGAAAGAATAAAGGTTTTAAAAGAGATATAGAACAGTTTCATCCTATAGGTCTAGGAAGTTAAAAAGGTGGATGACATTCAGTATAGATTAATTGAAATTAAGGTACATGGGGGAAACACCTTATATTGCACGCACAGTAATGGGCTCTGAACTGCTTACTGTCATTTTGGCATTATCACAGTTCTTGAAACCATTTAATCAGTGCTCAGTAGCAGGCAAAACCCACACAAAATTAGGAAAAGAGCAGGAAACAAGGCAGAAGAACAGTTTGATCATTGCAGTTTACCATGAGTGCAGTTGAATGGCTAGCACTTCTCTGCACAGAAGAGAGAGGATTGAGGAAGGGATTATAGAAAACTGTAAAATTCATTAAAAAATTGAATTGGGAATTACTGTCCCTTGTCTCCTATACAATTCCCAGGAACTATTAAGAAGTCCCTCAGGCTGTAGACTGAAAACAAGCAAAAGAAGTAACTTCTTCCCACAGTGTGCAATTAAACTCTGTAAGTCACCATCTTGGGATGCTGTGGATTGTTACAGGCTTACATGTTCTAAAAGCAATTAGAAAAATCAATGGAAGAAAAATCCATCTACTGAGTGCAAAGGTGCCCAGCCTGGCTTAGGAAGATGCTATATATACATCTACCCTGTCTTACCTTCTTTCTTTCTGTGGCAGGGGCACAGGATTGTTAACACCTGACTCGGTGTTTGCTGCTGGCAGATGGTGGGTACAGCCAGGAAGGTGAAAGAAGCAGGATGTCTTTCCTCAGAGCTCTGGAGGTCCAATTACAACAGGTAGCAAAGAGCTAAAAGGTAAGACAACTGCCTTATGCACTTTCAGAAATGAAGTGATTTTGGGAGAAGAAAACAGAATAAGTTGCAGTGAGAAGGGAATTGAGAATGTTGAGAATCATCTTGACTGCTGATGTTGGCTTTTGCAAGGAGGTGTGTGTCACTGCATTTTCACAGAGTTATGTGAGGCAGAGTTAGTCTGAGGCACATGAAAACTGCTGCTGCAGAGCTGAGGTGGGGACCATGACACAGCTTAGAGCCAGGAGTGCCTCACCTCCTATCCTGCACAGACAATCCTCAGCAAGAAGCTGACTTGTCAGGGCTTTTAGCACAGAGGTAGGACTGACTTCCATGAGTACGGCTTGAGTTCAAAGTCACATTGCCTATGAAACCTCACGGGAGTGCAGGTTTGCAAGGCTGGATCCACAAAGAGCCTGGTGGACTTTGGTTCCATTCTTCTCTGTTTAGGTAAGGATTACTTAATTTTAGTCAGTTTATTATTCAAGTTTATATTTGCCTTATGAGGAACTAGAGTTTCGCTTTAGTCTCTGAAGAAGAATGCAAATAGGTGGGGAGTGTGTTTTTTACATATTGAGTATCTAGTGGCTTAAAGGTTGAGCTCAGTTGCATAACTTGAGGGCTGTATGTCTTGATGTACTGAACAGTTAAAAAGAAGTCATTGTTTTCTGATCTTCCTTTTTTTTTTAAGTAAAATTCAAATTTGAAATATCTTTTGAGCAATGCTTTGAAGTAGAGTGTAGCTCCCAGAGGTGGGTAATCTTCATGCTAATTTACTATACAACAACGTGCATTATTAAAGCACATCTGAATGATTCATCCAGTGAATGAAGAAAAATTATTCCAAATTATTATTGATGAGTTAATCAAGATAGCCATGTCAACTTTCTTTTGTCCATTAGTGTGAACAGTATTTCACAATCATCGTAATAAGAGCCAAATGTTAATGGCTGAGGTAATCAGACTCTAATGAAGAGCAGTGAAAAGTGCTCTCTTTAAATAGTTTACAGTTTTCCTAATCACTGGAGTGGTCAGTTGGTCCCATGATTCTTCATATTTCATAATGTACTTCACTATCAGCTTTTTGTTTTAATTTACTTTTTCTTTCTTCAGAAGATGAGTGAAAAAAGGTAAGAAACATAAAACTGTAATAGAAAAGCAAATAAAACTGTTTTTGTAGTGTGAATACTTTCTAAAAGAAAATTATTTTACATCTGGAATTACAAGTATCTGGGATCTTCCTTCTGTCTTTAATTTTTGTTCTTCATATAATTCTTTTATTGAAAATAATCACTGTAATTTTTAAGAGCTCAGCAAAAGCCTAAACCTCATCCAACAGACAAAGATTCTTGACCAGTTTTAGGGAAGAATATTTTAACTGCTATCTGTATTTCCCAAGTAGTATGCATGTGATCCACAATTAGGCAGTTCAGGAACTGGTTTGTGTGACTGATCCTGTCAGTAAATTTACTCAAGTGGCTTTTCAAGTTCTATGTCTTTCTCCTTGCTTTTATACTTCTCTTTCTCTCCCGTAGTATCTGAGACTGTTCTTTGAAAGTATGTTTTCTCTTTGAATGTGACATTTTAAAAATTAATAAAAATTATATAATTATGCATCATTTTAGGCCAGCAAACTTGCCAAGTGCTCATAGTTCTGATTGGTCCACAAAATATCCATCCATCCTTCTTTTCCCAAGGGATGAAACTTTCTAGCACCATCTGATAAAATGGAGACCATTAGTGCAGAAGATCAAAAGCCCCTGAACTAGAGCCACAGGCACGTCCTAGGTCACTGTAGTGGTAGTAGATGGCAATAAAAAGGGAAAAAATAAGCTTGGCCTGGGGGCAAATGCCATTGTTTCTTTCCAGTTCTGTTCCCTGGACAAAAACCTTACCATCCATAAGCTTCTGATTTGATGGATTGCTCTGAAGGCTCAAAGGAGTAACTTGAATAGTTCATTTACTCACAGTTTGTAAGGTGGGACAAACACAGTGTTATTTTGCTGTGCCACCAATTCTGAAGACATTTGGACCAGGACATGGCATCATTGAGTCATTCCTCAGGCTACCAGGGACCAAGCCCAGCCAGAGAAGAGCTTTCCATCAGCAGGCCCAAGCACAGCTGCTTGCCAGGAGACATTGGCCCTGTGCTTGCACAAGGCTGAGGTGTCGGAGCAGAAGGTAGAAACCTTCTGCTTCTACTGTTAGATGTACTCCAAGCCATTTGCCTTTGAGGGGGACTACTGGGCAGGAATACAAACTCTCCAAGTGTTTAGAGCCTGTCCAGGCTACAAGGAGGCAATTCTTCTTTTTGTTTAAAATAGTTCATCTGTTTTTCTGACTAAACTCTTTAGGAATGTTCTTGGAAATCTGGGAAATAGTAGTTTCTGGAGATGCATAAACATGCCAATAATACAGGAGCTCTCTGCTGTGGCTCTTACCCACTCCAACAACCTGAGATAGTAGAGACAGTGTGAAATGAAAAGTGAGAAGGAAGATCTGACAAGCTGTGAGGAGCCCCTATGCAGATAGTAAATGTACACTGTATTTAGCATGTCTTGCTCTTCCCTCCCCGAAGAGAGAACCTCTTGGATTGTTCAAATTACCTGTAATGTAGGTCACAAACATTCTAACAAATAAAAAATAGAGGCCAACATTTCTTTTTAAATGGTTCTAAACAATCTTAGATATATGTCCATGTGTATACACCAGCATGGCATTAAGAAGGCCAAGGGGAAGATGGTATTTTTCCTGTTGGGGCTTATCAGTAATAACTTTTCATGTTTTGTTAGCTTCTATTGCTAGGCTGAGTTTGCCATGGTGTGTGTGCATTTAATGTGCTCTCTAGGGATGGAGGGAAAATGCACGCACAGTTTTTGAAATTGTGGCCTGTCTAAGGCATAAGGCTACATGTGACACCAGGCACTGTCACACATACATCAGAAGGACCAGCTTGTCCTGGCCTGGCCTTCAACTTTTGAAGTTAAGCTTGCCTGACAAGCTATAGAATGAAGGTAATCTTGTAAGTTCAGAATTCCTCTTATGCTGGGTACTGCAGGTTTTGGGAATTGAATTTCATAACGAGTTCTTGTTTTATGTCCTGAAATGACATGTTCAAAACATAGGATGTGGCCTTTCCCAGAGTCTGGTGGGAGTGAAAATCAGATCTGGAGCCAAATCCAATGGTTTAACACATCTGTATTGGAAAGAGAATATTATACTTTTATATTATAATTGTTTGATATACTTGTATACTGTATACTCTCTTATGATGTTTTATACAATGATAAACTTGAGATGAACTGCCTCAATGGGAATTTCCTGAGTTTTAATCTTGATCCTGTCA
Source organism: Acrocephalus scirpaceus scirpaceus (assembly GCA_910950805.1). Lineage (NCBI taxonomy): Eukaryota > Metazoa > Chordata > Aves > Passeriformes > Sylviidae > Acrocephalus > Acrocephalus scirpaceus. The sequence continues at coordinate 32,685,625 of OU383781.1, forward strand.
TACTACTTATCCTTTCTCACATAGTGCTTATTTTTTTAATAAACATCATTATGTTATATAAGCTATTAGTAGGATACTCAAGTTATCACCTGGATAAGCTTTTGTATCCTTTTTATCTGATCTTCTTTGCATTATCTGACCTTTAGGAAAATACGATTAAAGTACATTTTAAACTGTACATAAATGATTTTAAATGAATTGTTTACTAGATAGATGACATTTACACGCAGTGTGAGTTACTTATGCATGTGAAAGAAGAGACTGAGGGCTTTTTTATATTAGACGTACAATATCACATTTATGTTGTGTCCACCTGCCATCGATGGCCTTGTAAGAAATTTGATGTTTGATTTACAGGTTACAATCAAATTTCTTGCCCATTTCTGTGCTGTGATGGTTTTACTTTCATAAACCCTTGTTATCTTGAGATACTTTTCCGTGAACTTAGTCAGAGACTCACCATGATGCTGAATTCTACTGTATCTCTGTGGGCCAGTAATTCCCACCTATTCATGGGCCCATCTGGTTCCTTTGGAGGCTGCTGCCTTTGATTGAACCAAAGCTTTGCTTTCACACAATATAGTATAGTATAGTTTGTGTAAATGTATCTATTGTTCAGCTCTCATGCTCTTAGGAATCAATTAGTCAGTAGCAAAGGCATATCTTGCCTCAGGAAAGGAGGCAGGGCAGTGATGGTCTTCTGGAATGATGTTTGGCCTGAGAATGCTGATGGTTTGGAGCAGCAGCCTGACACTGTATTCCTGCTGGAAGTTCAGCACCCTGAGCTGTAGGAATAAAAAACAGGTCTCCAGCTTCTGGGAGCAAGTGCAGCCCAGGAAATAAGGCAAGCCTGCACAAAGTATTTCATGCCCATTCCCTGCAACCCCCTTTTGTATCTTCATGCATGTTCCTTCTCTGTTTGGAATGCTCCTGTTCTATTACGTATCTATTCAAACATGGCACATAAGGAGCTGGCTGTAAAGCAGCATAAGACTGACTGAGTATGTGAGAAAGATAAAGTCAGGGAGGTGAAAGACCTCCTCAAGATTTTTGGACCACTCCAGTGTCTTCCAAAGGCATTAAAAATCATGCTTATGGAGTGACACAGCTTCTTCCTGTCTTTGGGGCCTCTATCATCAAGGTGCTTGTAAAAAACACACAGAATACAATATTGGATTTTTGTATTTTTCTGGTATTTTTGTGCTTGGCTTGGCAGATGTTCCTGTGTACCCATTCAGTCTGCTTCCATGCATCTTCTGCAGATACTAATATGCAGCATACAGTCCTTGTAAGCATGTTGGCTCCTGTTTATAGGCTGCTCTCCTTTCTTCTGTTCCCCTGCTTCAAAACTATTCACAAATGGGGGTACAGTGATGCCCAGTATCTCAGAACTCACAGAATGGGAAACTTCATACTTAGAGGAGTGTCTTTGCTACAGCCAAATCCTGTGCCAATTTTCTTTGGCTGTGATGACACTAGAGCTTGCTGTATTTGAGAAATATGTTCTGTCAAATGATTCAGTGGTGGGTTTTTTCTCCAAAGGTTCCTCATTTTTTTTCCAAAATGAGAGGGTAGTTGGTACAGGGAGTACTACTGACCATCGAAGTGTTTGTACTTCATGGACTTATCTGATGGTTGATGTTGATGCAACTTTGCTGCTTTGATTCAAGCAAATACTGGGATTGAATTTGGCTAATTTACATGACAATGTCAATGTCAAGACCCACTGCAATGGAGAGAGAGAATTCTTATTTGCAGGTAGTTTCTCAACAGTCTGATTGCAGAGAAACATTTTCCCTCCTTGAATTGTGTGGGCCATGTAGTCTTGAGGAAAATAGCTCAGTGGTGATTAATTTGTTGATTTTTTACACTGCTTTGTTTTCCAGAACAATTCCTAAGAAAGCAACTGTGTTCCCATCACAGTCTTCCAGCTTAATTTTTCAGAAGTACCTGGGTAGGCTGTTTTTCATTCCTGAAGTTTTGTCCTATTACTTCAGCTGAGGAAGACTGGCACCTGCTTAAAGCTGCACCTGGTAACTTCAAAATTTTCTTTTTTTTTCCCCTGAGAGTGGGATTACCCTGTCTGGAAATCTCCCATCTGGCTGTCTGCAGCTTTCTGCTGACTCCAGTGGCCATACCCTGCTCCAGCTGCATCTGTGCAAGGTTTGTTACCATAACTTCCTTGCACTCACCTGCATGTCATAGAGATGGGTCTTAAAGGCCTCATTTAGTCATGACATTTAAATGGGTTCTTTCTCCTGATTATGAGGACTGGCATATTGCTGTAGTTTGACACTGGCCAAACACTAGGCACCCATGAAAGTCATTTGCTTACCCTCTCCTGCTGCAGCAGGGCAGAGGAGAAGGGAAAAAAAATTCATGAAGGTCTCATGAGTTGAGATAAGGACTGGGAGAAAAACACTATAAGAGCAAAACAGGTTCAAATTCAAAGGTAAAAAGTAAATTTATTATTAACAGAGTCAGAGGAGGCTAATGAGAAGCAAAATAAGCCTTTCAAACACTGTTTTTCCCCCAGCCCCTCCTTCCTTCCCATTGACAGCACAGGGAGACAGGGCATGGGGGTTTTGGTCAGTTTGTCACTTGAAATCTTTTTCCATTCACTCAGGGAGAGGAATCTTTTTTCTGCTATGCTGTGTGTCTCTCCCATGGGCAAGCAGTCATCCCAAAACTGTTGTGGTGTGGGTCACTTGTCCAGGGTGTAATCTTTTAAGGATAGGCTGCTTTAGTTGGGAAGCAAAGGCTCTCTCTCTTTATCTCTGAAAGCAGGGGCCCTCTCTCTCTATTCAGGTCCCCCACTAGATCACAGCTTTCTCTGGCATCCACTCATTCCAGCGTGAGCACTTTTCCCAAGGGCTGCAAGTGGGTCTCTGCATCCCCCGTGGACTTCATGCATTACAAGGGGACAGTTTGTTTCACCATAGTCCTCAGTAGGGCTTGCAGAGGAATCTCTGATGCCTTGAGAGGCTTACTGGAACAGAGGTTAGACACTGTTAAAGGAATAAAGTAGGTATTTTTTTAAAAGGTCTTCAAAGGATACACCTTAGGCAGTACAAAGGCCTGGCCGTGGCTGTACCCAAGATGGATGCTGGGTCACAAGTTTTCACTTTCATAAGTTTTGGTCCATTTACATATTGGGGCTAATTGTCTAATTACAGCTTCAGGTTATGAAGTCCCGTCCTCCCAGTTTGCTCTCCTCAGTTTGCAGTTGTTTATACTTTTTGGGCCTGAAGCTGCAACAGTGTCCTTGGTTCTCGGGCTGGAAAAGGATTGTTTTGTCAAACTAAACTGTGAAGAGAACTTGCTAACACTTTATAAGAAGTTCAGAGTTTATATACTAATGCAGTACAGAATTTGGAAAATATGAAAGCTAAAACTTTAGGCATCATCTCGTCTCCAATGCTTGGAGCACCTCTTCCTCCTCTTTCTTTTTCTTTGGTGCCTCCATGTTGTTTTCTCTCACGTGTCCTCACTTCCTCCTCTTCTCTGACTAGAAGAAAAGCTGCTGCTTGTAGGTACCATTGCCAACAAGTTCCACGAATTCAAAGATCCTTGCAAGACCCCACAGCGCCGAGAAGTCGATCTCATCTAGGTTCTGTGCTGAGGAATTGCTCACCGTGTTTCTGCCTTTGGCCACGCAGCCCCACGGCTGCTGTGTGGGTGGTGGCAGCTGCGGTGGTGCTGGGGCTGTTTAATGCCTGCCTCTCTTCATGCAGGGCACAGGAAGGAGAAGCTGCCCCTGCCCCTCTGTCCCAGCACTGGGGCTGTTTAATGCCTCTCTTCATGGGGGACACAGGAAGGAGAAGCTGCCCCTGCCCCTCTGTCCCAGCACTGGGGCTGTTTAACACCTCTCTTCATGGGAGGCACGGGAAGGAGAAGCTGCCCCTGCTCCTCTGCCCACAGCACAGCTGGTCAGGGCTGGCCAGGCAGGCCAGGCTCACTGTGAGCCACACTGAGATGGTGGCTGCCATGGTGGCATGTCACCGTGAGCCACACTGAGATGGCAGCTGCCATGGTGGCAAGTCACCATGAGCCACACTGAAATGGTGGCTGCCATGGTGGCAAGTCACCGTGAGCCGCACTGAGATGGTGGCCGCCATGGTGGCATGTCACCGTGAGCCACACTGAGATGGTGACTGCCATGGTGGCATGTCACCGTGAGCCACACTGAGATGGTGGCTGCCATGGTGGCATGTCACCATGGGCCACGCCAGCATGGCAGTGGCTGCAGTGGTGGCCATGGTGCCTGCCCACCCCAGAGGAAGAAACTGCACATGCACTGTTTTGATTTTCCTCTTAAACTCGTCATCAACAGCCATTTCCAGCCTCTCTAACTGAGCCAGAAGCGTGTCTGTCTTCAGAGCCATCACGAATTGGCTCTGTTGGGCATGGTGGGACCTTCCAGCAGCTTCTCACAGAAGCCACCCCTGTGGGCCCCACCCTACCAAAAATCAGGCTGTGCCAAATCAACACACGTCTGTTGACTCCTGCAGTTTTTCATCTGGCAAATATCCTTGTACAATCAAAGGAGCAGTGCCTGTGCTTAAACTAAGTGACCAAAGCAGGACCCTTAGCATCCATACGGGTGATTTAGCAGGACCACTAAATGATGTCAGTATTCTTCATACTCTTACTGGAAGTACCACATTTTGTCCTAATTGTGCGTAGTTAAAGAGGTTTCTGGGTGTAACTGTTGTTGGAGTAACATCCAGAAGAAGTGCATTTAGGCAAAAGTTCCTTATCTGTGTCATTGAATCCACCCTGCCAGCACCTTCAGTTTATGGGAGATGTGTGTTATAGGACTGGACTAATTGCTGGTATGCTGTTTTACCATAAAGCTATTGGCCTCCCTGCCTGGCAGAAGGAAATTTCCATTTTTTCAAGGTAAATGCAGGTGGTTGGCCTCACTGAGGCTGCTGCACGGGAAATTAGTGGCAAAGTTTGTCAGTGAATCCTGAGGCTGAGGATGAGCAGTGTTGGGAAACCTGAGCCATCAGCTGTCTTTGCATTTCAGAAAATTGTTCCAAGTTTGTTGTAGTTCCCCACTGAAGAGAATTAATTAGTTACGAAATTAGATGCTAAAAAGGGTTATTTTGGGGCTTATAAAATCTGTATAAAACCAAATAGGAATGATTCAATTGTTTATAAAAATAATTTCTTCCAGGAATATTTGATCTCTTTACTACAGTCCTCACTATTTCCTACATCTCTGCTTAGAAAAAATAGACTCCTAAAATAATAGTTTAAAATCTTCACTACCCCTTCCTTTAATTTCTTTTTACTATGTGATCGTGTAGTTCCATGAGCACACCATGTTAACAACATGACACTATCTTCCAAATATAGCTTTGCTGAGGGATGTCTTTTTCTGACAGTTGATATTTGGGTTTGTTGCTCCTTTGGCCCCTCCCTTTGGAGCTGTGGGTCTTTTCTGCCAGCTTTGGGTAAAAGGAGTGTGTGTTTGTATGTGTGCATGAGTGTGCATGCAGGAAGGGGGGTCGTCCTCTTTGGTGCCGCTGTGTCAGTATAATGGGGTTTTGTTACAGGTTTAATTGATAAAATAAATATCTCCTATTTGATAACAAGTGCTGCAGTGTTTTTTAAACTTTGTCTTGGGGTTTAGGACACTGTTTCATTACTGGAAAAAAATTGTATTTCTAGTGATAGCATTTTAATTCCCTTCAAAGTGCTGTGGATTCCAATTCTATAGAGTTTATATATATATATCCAATTCTATAGGTTTTAATAAGATGGTACAGCTTTTCTGTTCAATAACAACTACTCTATTTTATTTTTCAGTACTGATCTACATTTTAAAACAAACTGAGTACAAAGGTTTTGAACAAGAAAGAAATAGCAAGTTAGCTACCAAAATATCTTTTAAAACTACTTTTTTTAAGCAGGTGACTTTTTGAAAGGCTATATTCTTGAGTCTCCAAAATATTTAAGTTGCTGTCATGTGAACTCCTGTGAGAGAAGGAAGACAGAGAACTCAAGTGCCTCATTCTTATAGTGTGAAATGAAGTTTGTGGGTGGACTTTTTACAGAGCTGCATTATGCTTTGTCTCCATGTGACATGCTGGTTAAATGGACAGGACAAGCCTTTGTAGTTTTGCAATGTCCCAGTGTTCTTTAGCACATAAGGAGAGTGCAGTATTGGTGCAGCTGTTCATAAACTGGTGATTGAAAACCTTGTTCAGGACAAGACAGAAAATGCTACATCATAATTCTGAATCTGAGTTTTGAAGATGCTTCTGGCAATGTGAAACACTCCCTTTCCTTAAAAACATGATTACCTCTAATCCTCGTTGTGTGATGCTGCAGATGGAGACAGTACTAAGCATCTATTAGCAATTCAGATACACAGGGCTGAGGTTGAAGTTTTGATCTTTTATGTTCTCTGAGGATCTCTGAAGAGTATTTTTGGCCTGGGGGTTTTACAGAGCCCTATTTTGTGAGAAGTGCTGAGCTCCCATTTCTTTTCTTTCTGCTTTGCTGAGGGTGGGGTTCTGAAAGCCACTGCTGAACACTTCAGTTGTAGCTTGTCTTTTTGAAGTAGTTGCATTTTAAATACTTAGAGGGCTTAAAGTATTCTAATTTCTCTGGTAATAATAAGTGCCTTCCTTGAACGGTAGCCGAGAGGAGACTCACTAACAACACTCTTCACACTCGCTCCCCAACTCATGTAAAATCTCATACCTCAGGGTACCACAGCCGTTCTTCAGTGCTGACCTGGACACCAACCTCTTACTTTAGGAAGGAAGGAAGGGTTTGGCCTGAACTGGGACCTGGAGATGTTTGCTAGAAGGCTGGAGTGTATAAACCAATAATGGGATGTTATCTGTTGCAGCTGCCACCTTGCACCTGGTGTTCCCATGAGTTTTTACTGTTTGTAGAGTCCCAAAGAGCTGGTGCCATGCAGGGAGAGCAAGCTGAAGGGCCAAGAGAATGTCAGTTATGTGCTCACCTGAGGGGTTTCAGATGTCCTGGAAAACCCATACCAAAATGCTAGGATTCATCTGATACCTTCCCTGCCTAGGTTGTGGAGCGGGACAACACTACTTTGAGGCGTTTTAACCCAAATCTGATGAAGACTAAATGCTTGTCTGGTAGTTCTGTGCTGGTGATTTTGAAGTTTTCTGTATATTGAGAGACTTGTTTTCTGCATACTTGTGGGGTTTTATCATGATCATTGAAATTCAATATGAGAGGACAAATCTGTCCTTTCTATTTTTTGTTGTTGTTGTTGTTCATGGTTGGTTGGTTTAGGAAGCAGCTATCATGGAACAGGGTGAAAATATCAATAGACATGTTGATCACATGTGAAGGCAGTATTTCATACATGTATTTCATCTGCTGGATGTGTACAAATATGGACTCATGAGATCGTTTCTGTTGCACTGGCTGCTGTATAAAAGATTAAAGCTTGGAACAGTTTGTTTAATTAATTCCACTGTAGCAGAGCCGGCTGCTAGTATGTGACCAAAGGCACAGAGACAAAGGAGGGTCTTCAGAACGTGTTAACTGCGTGGCAGCGGGGGCGGCTTCACAAAGGTCACAGCAAAGAGCCCATCCCAGCTCTGGGGGTAAGTGATCTCCCCGCAAGAGAGAGCAAATGCTGCTTTCACACACGTGGGGCTCTTATTTGCTCACGATGTGACAGTACAAAAGAGAATCAGAATTAGTTCATATAGGCATTCTTTTATTTTTTTCTTTTTCTTGATGACTCCCTGTCATTACTGAAAACTAATATGTTTTCCAACATTAAAATATTGCATGGGCTATCAATATTCTAGTATACTCTTTCAGAATGTGGAAGGGGATTGCTAGAAGAGAACTTCCTGTATTTAATTAAGTAGCTTATATATACATGGTTGTTTTCAGAAAAATGAACTGAATAATCTCAGGATATTTCAGGGTGCATGGTATGAAATGATATATTGCAATATTGCATCATCCCAGCATATCAATATTTGTTATTAAAGGAAATCTTAAAAAAATAGTAACACGCCCCCCCCCCATCAATATTTGTTATTAAAGGAAACCTTAAAAAATAGCAACACCCCCCCCCCCCCCCAGTCATGATTATTCAATAATTTTACCAGTTAATTTTCTCACATCTGTGTATTTTGGGTTTTTTCTTACAATTAGAAAATAGTGCATACAAAACTCTGTTGGTCCTTTTATCTTTGCACAGGGTCACCTGAAATGATCTCAGCATTTCCATACAAGCAGCCAAGAGCTGCTCATTCTAGTGTCAGTCTTGCTTTCTGGCCCAACAAGTACTGAATTACATGGTGAGGTTCTATTACTGTCAATTGTATATTTATAATCTTTAAAGAACCTTTTTTCAGAAGGAAATAAAACTCCTTGGACAGGATTTGTAAAGTTATTGAGGTTCCTGAAATGCAGGTAATCTCTAGATGGGGCTTTCAAAATATGAATTGGGATTCCCATGTACTTCTGAGAATCCAGGGTAGTACATTACTTGCATCTTTAGGCCAAATGAGGCCTCACTTCCTGAGGATGGCATTTAGGAAATGCCGTCATTTGGAGATGTGTCCAAAAGCATGCAAATATTTTGCTGAGTAAGACCAGCCTTTAAAACTTGTGTTTTAGCATTTTGTGTCATCTGGTTGACAGACCATGCTTTCAGTTCTGGGGGATGTGTGTGCCTGGCTGAATTTCAGTTCTGTGTTTCCTGAATATGCAGGCTTTGTGCAGAAAATGGTGTACCTCACTGCTAGCACCAATGCATGAAAGGAACGTTTTATTACAAGCTGCCTCACGTGTCAACCAAAGTCCTTTCAGGTAACCACTCTGCTGTTGAGCCTGGGCTTGCCTGAACTTCATAAGCAATCAGCTTTAGACTCTGTCTTTTTATCATGTCCTGAACAGTCTGAGGTAATCTCTCAGACTAGCTTGTAAATACCTATACAAATGCTAAATATTCCCAAAAGTCTGTCTTTGTGGGCATCCTTATTCCTTGCTGAAAAAGTAAAATAATGCCATTAACATATCTTATAGAAAAAGTTGTCCATCTTTGGGGTTTTTCCCACCTATTTCCTTGTCGGTCATGAGAAGATAATCAACCTTTTGATGACCAAGGTATGTTTACAGGTGATATGTGTTATGGTTTTGAAGTTCTTGGCATTGCTAGGACAAGGGGTTTAGGATTATGAGCAGCTTTAAGGTTCATTCTTTAGCAAAAATTTCTCTGCAAAGCTGCTCTTGCAATCTTTTAAGAAACTGAACAAGCCACATGTTGAGATTAGGAGTAAGGATTAAATTTCTCTTTCTCCCATTTTGATATAATTTGGGAACATTTAGGGTTGAACATACTGCTGTTGGAACTTTGCAGTCAGTGTTTCCTCACAAAGGTATTCACTGTTAGATGACAACTTAGATCTAATTCAGAAGCACATTGCATCCACGAAAGTGACAATATATTTGTTAGAATTAATTTTAATGGAAAATCCTCAATACAAGAAGATGAGCAGCTTGGTGGCTGAGACCTGTTTAGTATCACAATGCACAGGCAGACAGCACCCACTGTTCAGCATGGGCCACATCCAGGGGTCAGCCTGGAGCTGCTCTGACTCAGGTGAAAATGAAGTGTGGCAGAGATCCTTGCTGCCGTGCAGCAGCATCCAGGATATGGCAGGTCCACCTTCTCCCTTGACTGAAGGAGCCTGGCCTGAGAACACATAAATTGGCAGTACAAAGTTTATATAATGCACAAACAAGGAAACACCTATTCAATTATGACAGCTAATTGAATGCAGATACAACTATTGAAACACTGAACTGGGAATTCTGATTTACTTGTGTGAAGATAATTTGTACATCAATCCAGCACAACCTTGGATGGATATTTATCTGTAAGCCTTAGGGGTGTCCCTAAGGAAGTATCAAATAGGACATTTGCAGAACTATTTATAAAATCTTGATAGTACTGGTGAGAGATGAAGAAGCATCCTTGGTGGAGACACATCATTGGATGCCTGCTTTTTTGTGCTTTTAGAAAAGAAACAAGCAAACAAACTGTGTAGGGTAGAATAAAAAATCATAGTGGTAGAAAGACTCAGCAGAAAACCTGACATTCTTCTAATGTTCAACAGAACTCGTAACAATAAATGTTGTTCTTCTACAGCGTGTCAGCCATCTAGGGTATTCAGATCAGCAGTGGTAAGATTCATGGTCCTGCAAGAAAATTTATAACCATGACAAAAATGGAATGAAATCCAATCCCCCCCCTTTTTACGTATTTTATCTTGAACTGTATCTTATGTGACAGGACTGCAATTAATATCTCTTGAAAAACAGAAGGCTCATTAAATTGGCCATGTTGTGGTTGCTGAGGTGCTGCACTGCTGCTGAAAGGGATTCCCCCATTATCTGTGTTTGACACAAACTCTAATCAACCAGGCCAATTCTACGTTATCAAAGGTCTGTCACATGAGTGGAGATAATATTTATTCTGACTTGTACTAGCGTAAAAAACGTAGGCAGATGCACAAGCCTCTGTCAGAACCGGTCACACAGAGCATTTATTGAGGTGTTCCCTTTCTGTAGAGGTGATTCCAAATATAGCCCTCTTCACCTTTCACCGCTGGGGATCCAGGTCATTCCGGTTCTTTAAAACCTCTTCTTTCAAGGAGTATTTATGAAATGAAATCTCACAGTAAGAAGTGTCAAAGGGCAAGATTAATATCAATTCTGCAATTCAGTCCACAATTTATTGATGAAATAAATCCATCAGCCCTACATATCCAGCTTGCTTTGGAAGCTTGTTAGCAATACATAAATTCTCCTTTCTGAGAGGTCTTAATATGTGTCACAATATTACCTTATTTGCTGAAAATTTTCTGAACACTTGGTTTTGCTTCATATTGATACTTTATCAGGGACAGTAATTTTCTGTTTACAGAACTGCTCATAGAAAATGGATGAGGTTTAACACGGGTGACAGTGTTTCAGTCCATTTGGTTTAGCAACGCTTTTAAACTAACTCAAGGCTTGAGAACATCACCTGTAAAAGGCTTGCACAGATAGTTTCATACTATTACAGTGTTAAGTGCTCAAAAGAAACATTTGTAGCTGCAATGCAGCCTCATATGTTTGCATGAGAAACCACCTGCCCCAAACCACAACCCAAATGCTCTCTTATTTACATGTAAGAAATTTTGGATAAGGAGCTAGATCCATACAAAATCATATATATGTGTGTGTGTGTATGTATGTATAACCTACACAAATGCTAGACATATTTTTGATTCTTCATTTTTTCCTCGTATACTTACATCATCTCTAACCAGAGGAGGATGCTTCCTTGTCTCCAGTAACACAAAGCATTTTCTGGTTTGAGGGAAAAGTTGGAATTGGGAGGAAGGGCAATTGACAGTGCTCATGCCAAATGTTGAAATGATGCTGCAACACCCCGTCCAGGGCTGATTGCTGGAAGAATGTCAGGGAACTGAGGCAGAAGTGTGTTGTTGTCTATGCAAGTCATTGTTTGGTTGTTTAAACTTTTTCTTTTCAGCAGTTTAAATTCTTGGATTATCAGGAAACTGAGAGAACACTGACCTGCGTTTGGCACCAGACCTCTTGGTACAACAGTGCCAGTATCTACCAATATTGGCTGATACTTCAGACACTGAAGCCAGGAGAAGACAAGTATCCTTCCTCCCCAGAAAGAGGTGTGGGAATATGCTTGCTGCAGAAGTTACCCTCACATCAAGGAGGAAGGTGAGGACTTGTAAGGGTGCTGAATGAAAGCAGATACTGTCCTACCAGTGCCTGGAAAAGGTTTTGTAGCAGAGTCCTTATGAGCACAGCTTTGTGCCAGAGCCCTTGGCCTCCTCCTTCCTATTGTTTTGGGGCTGATGGCTGAAATGCTGGATATCCAGGAATCATATGATTTCCCAGTCACTATTCTGTTCCTGGAAAAGCTGCTTCTGCCTTATGTTTCTGATTTGCTTCGCTATGCAGAAAAGCTTCTACTGAGATGGTAAGTCAGAAGACAGCATTTGTCTCCTTCTCCAAGAGAAGATTTGAGGCAGTGAACTGATGCCAAGGGATTGGGTCCTTTATTTGCTGCTGAGAAGAAAACTTCCCTTCTTTCTTGCTTCCTCTTCTAAGGCAAAAAGCTCTTTAGCATTTCTCTCATCCCACACAGAATTATGAAGGAATAGCTGTACTTTACAAATGAACAGAGACAGAACACTGCATTAGAGAGACTTCAGTCTGATTGTTCTTAGGTACAGTGTGCAGAATGTTGAATTATCATATGGAGACATCATATTTTAAATCAGTTAGTCCCAACTTGGAAATTATTAATACAACTTTTAGTCAAAACATCCAAAACAGATGAAGCTAAAACAAATTGAGGTTTCTGATCATGTAGATAATAATCTTTCCATTTTTTCACACTCATCTTCCATGAGCTCCCGGTACTGTGTACTTCTAACATCATGTATCTTGATGCATAATTAACAAGCTTAGTATAATGCCATGTTTGTTTATTCATGTCTTCTTCAGATTTATTAGCTAAAATATCCTCAAAGTCAGTGTTGGGAAGAGAAAGCATGGAGCTAAGTTTTTAACAAATAATTTGTTGTGAAGTTGATGCTTTTGCAGACATAGATCATCAGTTAAATAAACATGATTAGAGACAACAAAATGGCCCTGGTGGGGTATTCTGCACCCCCTGAAACATAACTAGTCCCATTTGCACAAAGTTCTTGCAGGCTTGTGGAGCTGCTGCCTTGTGCTTGCAATGATCTTCTTGTCAGCTGCACTGTGGGAGTCTGGGGCAGCAGAAACTCCCCAGGCATTGCTGTGCTGGGAGCAGTCAACACCTGCATCTCAAGTTGAGGGGAGGAACTGCTCCTGCCTTCAGTAAGGCTTGGAGCCAGCCAGACCTCCTCTTAGTTATTTCCAGTACTCAGAGGTGACACCTACATGAACTGGGGTTTGCATGGATTATCAGAGCACAGCTCTGCTTGTGCTTTCAAATTTTCATTCATTTTTGTTGCACAATATCTTAAGCATTTTGTAAGATGTGGCAGGAAGGATGTAGAAACATGTGGCCATGTTTCCTGCAGTAAGTCTATCTTTCCCACTGAGGACTCATAGGGAAAGTCCAAGAATTGATAATGGCTGGGAATAATTCAGTTACCCAAGACTGAGTGAGCAAATGCTGAGAAAGTTGTAATTCTAAGCCTGATCTGATGCAAGAGGTTGATGTACTCTAGGCACTTCTTAACATAATTAGCAAACAACAGCGGCTAAATTCTTTCCTCTGAGTCTTCCTAATCTGAAGGAAAGAACGGAAAGGAAAATCTTGCATATGCAAAGCTCAGGGCTGTGTGTTATTCCAAAACAGTGGGGCTAAACTTTAAGTGTTTAGAGAAAGATAACCCTTTAAAGAGTCTTTCACTTAGAGATCTGGCAAACTAGAGACATGGAAGTTAAGATCTCTGCTTGCACTGAGAGCTGATTTCTCGAGGTCAGTGACACTGGGGTTAGTTTTAGTTGATTGTGAGGAACTTAGGTTTTTTAAAATAATTGCTCAGAGGCATCTCAATATTTTGTTAAAATAATTTAATGGAACCAAATTAAGTGGTTTATCTGAAAATACTGAGGCCAAGTATTTGTGGTTTGAATGTTAGACTGTAGGAGTCAGGCTGGTATTTTGCAAGAAAATGTGATTTTGGGGAATTCTGTGGAAATTAAAAGGAGATTATAAACAGAAGCTGACTAGGAAAAGGTATGAAATTCAATGTCTTTGTCAACTGAAATGCACTTATTTAAGAAATACTATAGATGTCAACCATTGAATAGTGCAGGGAGTAGAAGAGTAACTCCTGTTTATCCTTTGGTCCTCCTTAACTTCCTTCTGATCAATCTAAGTATCAAGATGACTGATTTATAACTGCACCCAGCAAAAAAGAGATTTGTTTCTTCTTACCTTTTAAATTTTAAGCCTGGTGTGGATTTTCTGAAATGAATATCTTTATGGAAATTGGCTATGCCAATGGACATAGAATTTTTGAAGGATGGGAATTCAAAGAAGTTAGACTTCAATGCAGCACCTTATCTAAATATTCCCCACAGGTAGCTACATATTCAGCTGACTGCTGCTAAATTAATAGCTCTCCTGGAAACACTGTCCTTACACTTCAGAATATCAGAAACACTTCTGTTTTAATTCCTTATACATAAGGAAAAGCAGAATGGGTTCCAATAAGAATAGGACAAGAAAATGGGATGCACATGTGTGAGAAGTTTAACATATGTGTAAGTGCTCAAAGTACTGCCGCCTGTACTAATAAAAATTACAGATTTTTAGATTCTCAATTACTTTTTCACTCTGAATGGCTTTCTAGTCTTGTTTGGAAATCTATTTTCTTTTAGAGTTTTTACAGTATTTCAGACTGCACAAAAAATACAGTTTTTACTTGTAGAGCAGAGAACAAGTCATTATGCTGGAAAACTATTTTGTCTGCCTGGGTTTTCTCCCAGTTTCTCTTAGCTATTACAGACAGCTTGAAACGCCCTCCTTTTTTTGCACTTGTGCCTATCTTGCATCCATGTTTTCTATCCTATAGCTCATACTATATTAAAACAGTATGGCAGTTAAAAGTGATTGTGGCAATGTATCAAAGTTATTTCAGGAGTAACCTGGTTTTTAATTTTCTATTAATAGGCAGTATTTTTGTAAGTTTGGTTTGGTTTTTTTTCTGGCAGTCATTATTCATCAAAAATTGTGATGAATTGTGAAAGATTTTTTGTGTATCTCCAAAAGGGTAACTCGGTGCTTTTTTATTGGCTCTAGGCCTAAACTTCAGCAAGTGTGTGATCAAGTATACTGGAAAAATCCTTTGTCCATTGCTAAACCTTATGAAATTATAGATCAAAAGAGTTTTCCTATCTTACAAGGACTGTGGTACCATTCATGGGCTGAAAATGACTGTCAAAGTAATAAAACAACTACTGTTGTCAGGGAAAGATTAAAAGCAGCAGCTGGATTGTACACAGTCAACTTGAAAATCTTTCTCTGGGAAGGTAGATGCTTTAGAAAATGATCTGGCTTTTCAGTTGATATGCCATGATTGGCAGCCCTATAAAATGGCTACTGACACAGGAACTTACAAAAGAAAGAACCCTTTTTTTTCCCCCTATAAAGAGCATATTCTGTTTCTTGCCTTCTCCCAAATTGGACTCTGCATTTGGAAGTGAGATGTAATGCAAGTGTCATGGCGATGATGGCTGCCAGACTTTCCTTTGTTTTATCCAATTTACCTATACTAGGTTTTCTTCTGAAATCATTCCTGCTGTCAATTTTCTGCAGCTTGTGTTTTAACCTATGCTCATTTTACTGTTTTAGTTTTGCTTCTTGAGTTCATCTGTACATTTTGCAATTCTCCTTAAATTCACTATATTGCCACATCTGTTTTCATGTCATTTTTCCAAGATCATAATCTGCTGGAACAGTACCAAATATGTTTAATCTCTATTCAGATTCTACCATTATCCCTGGTATAGAAGAGTGATTATTTTTAATTATCTCCATACTCCTAGCCATACTACTCCTCAAATTAGCATGTGTGCAATCTTTGAAACTTTGTTTATGCAAGGTCAGCATTAATGATTTCTTTAATTAGTTCCTTTCTTTCCATTTAATTATCTCTCTTATTTCTAGTCTTCTCCAGACTTTCTTGTTCTTTTGAATGAAGTAGATTATCTTTCTATCTGTATCACAAGATTTGGCCATCTGCCTTCCACTTGGTGATTTTTCCCAGATTGTAGTTGTCTTAGGGGTTTTCTTTCCTGATACCTTTTTGATTTATATCTATTTCTTAATGTCTTCCCTCAGATATTTCTCACTACATAACATTAACTTGGAGAGTAGTTTATCTTTCTTACGTCCTGACAACACCATTGGAAATGAACTCAATGGTTTGCCAATCTTTTTCTCCCTGCTTTCTGATTCCAGAGCTCCTCGTGTTGTAATTTTGGGTTCCCCATTCCTCTGTGAGCATTTCTGGACCTCTCCTCACCTCTGCTTGGCCAGATTTTCCAATAAAAGGCCTGTTTGTGTTGTTTTTCCTTAGGATTATGTGCAATGGAGATAGGAAATGGACAGATTTTTTTCACAGCATCCCATTTTCCATGCACTGGTCTTAAAACCATTTATGTATTTGGCTTTTGTGGGTCTAAGAATGTATGTGTGTTGCATAATTGGTCACATCTCAAAGCCACTGGTGGTGGCTGTGCCAGACCTGCAGTGTGCCCGGTTTGTGAGCCAGTACAAGTTCCTCTTGCCCATTGACATGCAGGGCTCGGCACACGCTGCCCCAGCTTCATGTAAGGTCAGCAGTGTTCTCCTATCTGTGATAAGCATGGAAAGCTTCAGCTGAGAGCCAAAAACTACTGTCCCTTCTGATCTTTTTTCAGTGCCCTGCTTGAGAAACACAAGCTCCCACAGTAGGTGCCAGTTTCAGAAGGAATGGTGTTCAGGAGAGGTGCTGGATGCAGCCTCTGGCACAATGGCAGGCACTGATCCACCCCCTCGGCAGTTATCCTGCTTAAAACTCCCTTACCCAAATCTAGAAACAAACTCTCTGAGTGCCTTTAACTTCTTTTGGGGCTCAAGCTCTAACAGCAGCACCAAGTCTCACCCTTGCTGACCGTGGACCTTGAAAAAGAAAAGAACAATAACTGATTTTTTTTCCAGATCTTTCTGAAGGAGAAATACAGATAAAAGCAAAGCTCTTTGTGACTGATTTTTTTTTCACTATCTACTTGAAAGGCAGTGGGTCAGAATTAAGGCATTTTTGCTGCGGAGGAAACGTGTGGGATGTTGGCTGCAAGCCAGTAGCCACTAACATCCCCGCTGCACCAGGAATACTTGAATGAAGTGGGCGTCAACCTCGGGAGAGCAGGCACTTGGTAACAGACTACCTACATCAGAGGAAAACCTCTTCATTGAGATTCAAGGAGTAAAAATATTGAATGGAGAGAAACTGGTTTGGTAGATTCTTCTGAGGGACAGTGAAAATGGAAGAATTATCATCCAGTCTGGAGGATCATCCTCTTAGCTCATGTGTTTGTCAGGTCCCATTCATCCTGCAGAGAAGAGATCCATACAGTCGCTGACTTTTCTGACAGTATTAAAATTTCATCTTCCAGTTCTGTTTCCTCAACATAAAGAATGATGAAATAACATCTGGAGCTTTCAGCCAGTAATCCATGCTATTGTCAGTCTTCCAGGGTTTTTTTTTCCAAAACCAGAATAAAAATCTGAAGTGTGTCAATTGCATCTGTAAAATATAGTTTATTCAGACACTCATTCTTCTTGGGTCCAGCTGGATATCCACTGGGAAAAAAAAAAGTAATTTCTAGAGTTTCTTTGTATCACTAAATTATGAATCTGAACAATCAAATAGAATACTCCCAGTGTTATCATTGTTATCTGTCCTAGTTAAAATACCTTGCTGAGTCAGTCACGAGTGCTATCCAGTCAAAATATGAGCACATTTCCCTTGAATCAAGTCCATCAACACGACATCTGTGAAACAATTTCTCTTTCCACCTCCAGTAACGTGATAGGTAAGCAACAGATTTTTTTTTTTTTGTCTGAAACTGCAAATCTTGTTCTCAGTATGTGTAACGGAAAGGAGATTTCCTTCTTATCTGTGACATGACTGAATTATTAGAAAGTAATAAATTCATTTTTTTTTCAAACATGGAAATTACAATGATGGAAAAAGTGAACGAAGCATTTTGGCTAAGTGTTGGCAATGGACAAAAGTGACCATAAAAAGACTGAATGGCTAGAATGGAACCTCCCAAATATTTTAAAAAGCTCTTCTCCTTGTAGAGAAAATAGAGATCCTGGATAAGTGACAAAACTACATCTGTGTAAATCTAAATGTTTACATGGTAATAACAATTTCGATTTTGGATGCAGCTGTGTGTGTTCGCTCAAACATGCCTGGTCTAATAACACTGAGGTTACAGAAAGCTAGGGGATCTATGACAGGTAGGTGACATGGATGAAAAATAAGTGAATTTGAGTGGGATTTGGGAAAACTAGACCCATGAACTGGAGCAGGTCTACCACAGTAAGGTAATTATTTGTTTTAGTTTTACTATGGGTAATAGCTTCATTTTGACAATCTGCCTTTCAAACTCTGGTTTTGGAAATGACCTGTACAAGGTATTTGTGGGCAGTTGATTTGCAGTGTCCTACCCCCTGGGCAGAAAGCCTGGGGCAGGGGGAAACAGCTTTAATGCCTCAGGGCTGCATAGTTCCTGTGGCTGGTAAACTGGAAATCACCAACCAACCAACCAACAGAGCAGGTCTGGGTGGGTTGATGGCTAATGTCTGATAGGAATCAAGCCTGAAAGATTAGGGAGAGAAATGTACTTGCTAGAGCAAAACTGATTGTTGGATTTTTAATGGGTTGGAAGAGTGAATTAGGGTTGCAGCTTGATAAAAGGTGTGAGACTAAGCGGCTGCAGCCAGGAGAGCCCATGGACTGACAGATGCAGTGGAAGGAGCAGTTGCCAGCAAAAATGTGGACATCTGTGAGAAGACTCAGAACAGAGCTGGAAGTCAAAGGCTGAGAAGAGGAGAAGAACCTGGAAGAAAGCTTAATGGCAGCAAAACAGGAAAGAGGGAAGGAATGATGGAGAAGGTTTGAATGCAATATTGGAAGATATTTGCACATTTCAGCAAGAAAAATGGTCTGAGGGGTAACATGCTCAGGAAAATGGAAGAAGAAAATGTAACTGTAATGACTTCTTCTGTAAAGAACCCTTCTTGTTCTGAGATCCTAGGGTGGCAAGCAGCAAGTTAGCAAATCCTCAAAATTTATTTGGAAAGGAACCACACTTTCTGCTCTGAGAGAAAAGTTTAAACTGTCTAACACAATTTTTGTAAGGAAAAGTAAAATGTGCCGGAGGGCTCAGGGTTCTTAAGACCAAGTGATGAACCTTTGAAAATAGGATTTTATAATGGAAATGCAGAGATCATTAACTATTGTAAGCACCTCTAAGAATGACACCTCTATAGTAAATTACATTCAAATTAATATAAAACTGTAAAGATTCTCTGACAGTTTTGATTATGTAAGTTGATTTTAGTAGTTAAATGTTGACTTTCTATAATGCATTCTCCAAATATTATACTGAATGCTGCATCATATATAACAATTACCATGTCACAGTGCTATTTTGTGTAAATTAAATTATTGACAGCAATATAATTTTGTATTCACTTTATTATTTTGATCCATTTTTCTGTCAAAATATACAATGACTCTTCACTAGATTTAGAAACCAGAAAAACTCTTTAGATGGTGAAGTATTATTCTCCACACATTATTTTTCCTTAGCCTGTAATGAGATTGAGGAAGGAGGGGGAAGCAACATTTCATTCCTCCGCTGACACTGTGTGTGTTTTTAGACACGTTGTCAACTTTAAATTGTGTTTCAATAATTATGCTTATCAAAAAGTCTGCAAAGTCCATGGTAGCCCTGGTCAGGCTGTCCAGGCATGTGGCAGAGATGGTGTTTTTAGTGTGCTCCAGCACAAGTGCTGTCCTGAATCACAGCATGGAATATGACGTGGTTCTGATCACAGGTTATGGTAATAGGTTGGACTTGATCATCTCCAAGGTCTTTTCCAGCCTAGTTGATTCTTTGATTCTGTGATTCTATGATTATTCAGCCTAGCTTTAAGGAGGTTCTATTGTACATCCCAGGGTGAATACTTCCTGTTCCTTGATATGTCTTATGAGTTAAGGTGAAAAACATCATCTGTGTGGAGCAGCTCTTTCTTCACACCTTCTTTTCCCACGTCTTTTTGTGGAGAGCGGTGGGGTATGGCAATAGTGATTGTCCTTCCTTGCATGCCTGCAAAGTATTTGCAGCCTGTGGTTTTAACTGCCTGTAATGCAACACTTAAGAGTTTTCTCATTCACCTTTCTACAGATGCACAGCCTGTTAGCTCCTTGGGACCTCCATGGCACGAGAATGCAGAAACTGGAACAGAAGCTCTGTCTCAGCTCTTCTCCAGGCAGGTACCCTGAGCCCCAATATGAATACAGTCCAGCTGGCTCACTTCACATAAAGCCCAAAGCCTTAATCATAAAGACACGGAGAGGCACTGAGAGCGACTCTGGAACGTGGGTCTGGGTGCTATCCTATAAGAGTAAAGAAATAGGCTGAGATGCTTTCAGGCAGAAAAGATTACTGAACCCAGCACATCACATGCTATGGGCAAGGATTCTAACTCTGGGTACAAAAATTCCCTCCATTCTGAGTTGTGGTAGAAAGACTCAGAAAATGCTCATTTTCTCAGCTTGTCCAGACCAGGGAGGTTGGGTTCACATCTCAGTAGGGTTTAGTTATGGCTTAGGTACAACCAAGCCATAGTCATATCTGCATTTGCTCAGTAATAAAAATCAAAGACACATTGGCACTCTTGAGAGCCTGGGAAGCAGTTTCTGGTCCCTGGGCCAGTGAATGCAGACTTGTTTGTGGCCATACAGCTGTGGGCTAACTATCCATTCATTAAACTGGCCCAGGTCTGTGCCCTTAATGCCCTGTGAACCTTAAACTAAAGATTATTTTTCAGATGCTCTTTGCCGTTTTTATTTAGCTGCACTGAGCATGTGGAATCAAGGGGACTGAGAGGAAAGCTGCAAGTTGCCAGCATGGTGGGGGTGGATGGGACGAGGTGAGAGGTAACAGGGGAGGGTACTCTGAGTTCACCATTTTTAGCAGTGCTCTCTAAATATACCAAAGCTTATTTCACTATCATCCTTGGGTTGGGAACACATAAATAAAATATATGTCCTTTCTATGGCAGCATGAAATTACAAAAACTCATCTGATGCCAATGAAATGCTCTTAACCATCGCACATGCACTTAATTCAGTATGAAATATTATTTTGTTATGTCTGCATGCATCAAATTCTCTTGTGCTCAGTTTTAAGGGACAAAAGCCTGGAGACACTTGGCAATCTCTCCTGGGAATTGCTGCTAGTGCTGAAAGTAGATGTTGCTTCTTAGCCTGGGTCATTCATCTTTCCCTTTGCTTAGGCTGTTTGGTGTTGAGCTACACTGCACATTCAAGATCTGCAGTGTGGTGGCAGTAGTAGTAGTGTGAAGAATCTGTTTGTTTGAAGACTGATCTGGTTTTATATTTGTCTGATAGAAAAGTGTTAGAGTTCTGTCAGCCTTGCCTAAGATACTGGTATTGACTTATATTCTGTAGGCAAACTGAGCTTATTAACAATTATTGCAGACACAACTGTTGAAGTACCATGTCAGAATGACCATTTCTGTTAGCTGGAACATTTATAAAATGCCAGGAAATCATCAATGGGTAGAAGAATTACTTCCTTCTAGTTTCTTGTCTAACATTAATAGCCGTATCTCCTTTGAATGTTTGACTTGTAAGGAAAGATCTTGACTTTGCACCTTTCCGCATGTAATTTCATACATGAAGGGGTTTCACACACAAACACATTACAGGAGTAGAGTTTTAATAGAACCAGTTTCACTTGAGAGTAGACAAATAGACTTGGGTCTTCCTATGGCACAGGCATAGGCAATGCTAAGCCATGGTGCTGAATTTCTTATTTGGCCTAATTTATTGTTTGATCTGCCAGTGTGGGAGTTAATTGTATAAACACAGATATGAGAGATACGTTCTGTGCTGTCCTGTTCGGGTAGCTCTGTTTCTTGCTGGCTTTGTTAATGTGTTGCTTACAGCAGTTTAAATGGCAGGGGGGATGAGCAACAGTTGGTGATGAGAAGGAGTTAATGTGAGAAGACATGAAGAAATCATATTGCTCAATAGGAAATTGTTCTTCCCAGCATATTTCTGTGCTAGCCCACATATAAGTAGGACTCCATAACAGTACCAGTGACTACACCAGGAGATGCAATGGCATTGAGTTCAGGTGTTAAACAAATATATAACTAGGTTCATCTAATTTTGGCATCTGAGGTTTTGGGTGGCAGTCATTCCCCTTGATGTCTGAGAGCCCAGACATTGTGGTGATGAGCTAGATCTTTGTTAGCACCTTGGGCTACTATCCTGGAGAGAGGAACTATGCACAAAAGGAGGATTTAAAGCTAAAACAGAGCAAACAAGAACTAACACCTGATTAACTTATCCTGAGAGTTAGGAAAAATGAACCTGCTGGGCAGGTATTCCCTAATGATGCTGTTTTGACTCTACTAGCTTGTCTTCTCACTGTATCTTCTATTTATTCCAAGAAAATCATCTGCTCCTCTCAGTTATTTCAAAGTAAAGTCACAAGAATAGCTTGCTCCCACTCTATTCCAAATATAGATGTTGGCAGCAATTGCTTAGATAAGGGGGAAGAAAAAGGAACTACCAAGGAAGAGGAGAGACAGGAGGACAAAGAGGGAAAAAAGAGCTGAAAAGGTTGGACAATGGAGTAGAGAGAGAGAGATGAATGAGAAAGGAGGTGAAAGAACAAGGACAATACATCAGAGCAGAGAAAACAAATCAAAGATAGCAACAAACTTCTGCGAAACAGGTGTAAGCAGCCCAAATATAGGATGAAAAGGACCATGCCTGCCCTCAGGAGAACCTGGAGTTTTAGCTTTGAAAAGTAACCAAACTGTAAATAAAATCCTGTCCCATTTTTTTGTTCACTCAGATTGTAGGGGTTACATGATCAGAAAACTCAAGCTAGTTTATACCACTTAAAAATCTGGCGCTAGAAATTTTAAAGCAAACATGTTGCTTATTTTAATCTTGGGGGGTGTGGGGGGTGGGTGTTTGTTTGTTTATTTAATTCTCTGCTGCAATAAAATTTGCTGTCAGTTCCTGACAGAAAGCCATCTATTGGGTAACTTTGCTGAAAATGAATCTGAATTCCCTTGTCCTAAGGAATTCACAGTCAGGATGTTGTTCTGGTGGAACTGGAGCATGTAGACATACCCTCAGGAGCAGAAAATAAATACTAATAAAAACTAAGGAAAAGCCAGAACCACACACAGATTGACTTACCCAGAGCAAAGAGCTGAAGTTTTTCAAGGCTGAAGGCAGACTTCTTTAAGACTAAAACACAGAGAAATGAGACACAAATGGAAACAGGTTCTGAGAAGTGGCACATAGAGCAAATGCAAACGAGTGCTTGGCAATTTAGAAGTCTTGTAAGTGGCTCCAGCATCCCTGGAGGGATGGGAAGTTTCTGGGGAACACGCCACAGAGCTCTTCTCCATCTCTTCTCAAGAGAAGACTGCTTGGAAAATGGTGTTAGAGGTTTGCATTTCCTCCTGGTTTGCTGGAGAGAGATGTTATACTTGACTTTACTCGTCACCTGAGGATGAAAAGCTATGCCCAGTTCTGAAGGCACTGTTTCCTATAAACTGAATATGTCCAGAAACCCTTCTGACTTTCTAGGCTTTCTAAGCACTCAAACACCAGGTAATGGGACCAAGAGAACTGAAAATGTGACTCCTCCTATGTTTCTTTTATTTGAGTCCTTCAAGGGAGAAGGCCACTTGCATCATGAAGGCAGGTGCTCGATTAGTCTCTCTCTGGACTGAAGGCCCAGCCATGGGACAAGGCAGTATTTACACAAAACACAGGAGGTACCTTAAAGCAGGAAATACAAGGGTAAGTGAAACTAGTTTCAGAAGAAAGGACTGCAAAGTAAAGCTTTGCAGGCACACTATCACTATTCAGAAACAAAGTTGTCATTATTTTGAGTCATGTCTCATGAATTACATGTGTACCCCAGTAATTTTCACAGTTGAGAAGCAACTTTTTTTTTTCTTCTTCGTCTTTTCTTTGTTCCCCCAGCAAGCAGCATGCAGAGCTGATATTTTCACCTTTCAGCTGGGATGCCCCTCTGAAAATATCCCTCGAGCCTGGCTGGAAAGTGGCTTCCAGCTGTTCCCGGCTAGCCCTGGCTCGGGATACTTCCAAACTCGGTTGGTAGCAGCAGGCAGACCGGCTACCACCCCCCGGTGGGTCAGAGCTGCACGAGAGATGTCGGTGAGGCTTGAGGAAGGTAGGAAGCGAGGAGGCTACTTTGTGGCTAGATGGTTTTTATTGTCACCTGCCTTTCGCAGGGGAGCCACGCTTCTCTCTGAGCCTCTCCTAAGTGTCTCGGCCCGAGGCGTGGTCACAGCTTATGCGGGGTTGGGAGAAGGGGGTGGACACAAGAGGGAAAGCCAGCCAGGGAAATATGGACGTCACACAGACAGCGAATGGGAAACGAGGGGTGAGGGATTCCCCAACCTGCTCCAATCTGGGACCGAGTCTCTCCGAACACTCTGGAAGGAGAGGAGAGGCTTCCCAGAGAGTGACAGGCTGTGGAGAACAAAGACAGGGGGAAACCAAATGGGGAGAAATACAGGGGGGAACTTGGGAGAAACCATTACAGAACAAATTAATATTAACAATAAATAAAAAGATAGAAAACACGCCGCTACATCCCTCTGTGGCTTGCTCTCAAAACTTCACTGCAGTATGTAATCCCCCATCGACACTGTTGGGGTTGTGGCGAGTCACAGGCTGTGGCCCGGATCTCTGACTCAACAGGGTCTCTATAGGTAGCACGACTGAGATGAAAACCTTTAGAGGTGCTGTTATACGGTGAAACACCAGCAGAACTCAGCCCAGCGCGTCGCTCTTTGCTCAGCTCTGTGTCCTCGCTGGCTCCCGGGAGCGCCTTTCCCCAGGAGAGGGCAGTGGAGCCCGCACACACTCCCCGCTCCCCTCCCGACGGCAGCGGGAGCATCCGTTTCCTCGGGTGTTCTGTGGGAACTCATGGGGTGAGTGGAAGTAGGACTACGGATTTCATAGATATGCTAGAAAACGCGTACAGGAACATCCAGGAAATGTTCTACGTGTTTAATAACGAGGATAAGTTTTGAGCAAACAAGTTTGTTGTTACTTTTATTTGACTGGAAGTTCTCTCTGTCACACATACTTGTTCACAACCACACAAACTTAGACTGGTAGTTTTTTGATTCCACGTGGGTTTATTTAATTCCTATAGCCCTATAGCTAATTATAGAATTAGAAAAAGTTATTGACATTTAAATACCCCTTCCGAATGCTGCTACTGCTATCCTAAGCCAAGTTCTCACAATAAAGTTATTTACTTAGTTCAAATTTACAGGCATTCATCCTAAGACAACAAGCAGCCTTGGCTGAAAACCACAGAGTGGTTTTCAAGGTACTGTAATTAAGGGCAGACTGGGATGCCTTCTCTGCTCCTCAGCCATCCCCTTCCCCTACCATGCCAGCTGTCAGCCAGATGTTTTCTGTAGGTTCATGTTTACAGCAGGTTTCCCTGGCTGGATTCCAGGTTTTGGTGACTGGCCAGTGCAGACTAAGAGCCTATATCAGGCCTTTGAGGGGAAGGCAGGGCAGACTGAAGGGAAGTGGCTTTTGCCAGCAGCCTGGGAATCCAGCAGACACCCCTGCCAAAACAGAAGGTGAAATAGTAAACAAGCATTTCTTCCTGTGAGGAAATGACAAATGTTTCTAACCCCAGTGAAAAGGGGCAAATTTAGGAAACTATGAAATCCAGCTTTGGATAGAAGATTTTCTCTTTTACACGAAACATAAAAAACCCACCAACCCCAACATGAATCTAGCCCAGGCTTAGGACAGACATTCTTTGCTGTTGTCAGGGTCATTTGTCTCCAATCTGTAAACAACTCCCTGTTCCCAAATGAGATCCTACTCCCTAGGGCACCTGCTGAGCCGGGGCCACCTTAACCCTCCTGAAAGCAGTGGGATGCAGAGTGCAAGAGGCAGGGTGTGTTTCCCATGCAGGCCTGCTAACTTGGCTGCTGTTAGCACAGGAGGTCGGGTGAGTTCTGCTGCAAAAGCATAGTGACCCCCTGGAGAGATGACTCAAATGTGTGATGCTGAGCTGGGTAAATGTGTTGCCAGATCTACAGATGATAAGCTGCCTTTTCTTCCTCAGCCACTCTCAGCTCAGGTATGGAGGCAAAGATGATTTTATTTCTACAGCTCCTGTCTCAGGTACTTGTGGTAGAGAATGACTGCAGGAAAATATACCCCCAGTGGAATGTCAGCTAGCAACTTGTTAAAAGAGCAAGTAGAGTAAATCCAAAGGGGCCCGGTTTCAAAGAAGTTGGGAATAGGAGAGAAGTTCTGCCTTTCAGCTTGGAACCCTCCTCAATCACTGCTATATCCAGTAAGAGGTCATGAGTATTCAAGGCTCTTGGTGTGATGGGATTTGGCAATTTGCATCAACAATCTGTCTGTCATATAAAACCACATGGTTTATAGGAACCACAGAAATCAGTAGGATATTTCTGCGTGTAAGGGCCATTGATGTCAGTGTGAGCTGGACAGTCCAACCCTCAGAGTCTGCTGTAATCAGCCAAACAGGGATCAAAGGCACAAAGCACACGCAAAGCAATACAGCAAGGATATCTGAAAAGGGCCCAGAAACATTTGAGTTTCATCTGTCAACAACTTCCTGAAACTGAGCATTAAGTATGCTTCCATCTTACCCCATACCAGATCCTGCTGCCATTGAGACAAAGCCCCCATTGAAAGATGTCGAGTGATTTGATTGTCCTTGGAAAGGCTGGAAATCAGGCACAATTTATTCCATTCTTAAGAAGCCTTTTAAAATTAACCAACCAAGTTAACTACAGTAGTATTCCACAGGTGAAGTTAAATTTTATTTGTGTTGGTCTTTCACTGAATCCTTTTCCATAGTGGAAGAAACACTAAATTAGCCAAGTTAGTTCAAAGCTAGAGTTGATTCATAGGGGGACTAAGGTGGGGTGTGAAACCTTAGTTCTCCTTTCTTCTGTGTCCATTATGATTTAGTGTCATCAGTGGGCAGGTGGTATTTTGAATTAATACAAGATGATGTAGAATATCCATAAGCCCTAAATCTGAGATATCTGCAATGTTTTGCAGTAAGGAGGATACTGCACTTAGAGTTACTGTTTCTCAAATTCATGTAAAGTAACTCGCCCCACTGCACAACAGATTCCAATATTTTGTTCTTTCATAGTAGCGATTAGACCAATTATAGCTCAGCTGTAATGGAAAGGTACAATACAATTGCTCCTACTTCTCAGTCAAATTTCCCAGAACCTGTCTCTCTGTCACACTTTTAAATTTAACCTTTAAATTGAGATGGTTTTTTTTAAATGAAAATATCTAAAATCCCACTGAAAGCTTGCTTTCAACTAAATCTCATATGTCAAACTGTATTGGCTGTATGTTAAGTGCTAGAAAGGACTGGTAACAAAAATCTACATTAAAAAGCACTGTTATATATTTACTAATTACTGTGCATACTTCCCTGATCTCCCATCAAGGCAAATATCTAGATTTATGCCTACTATTCCTTAGCAAATGCCCCTAACACTTTTACTTTTCCAGGGACACTGCTGTTTAGTCTGGACTCTGTTGTGTCTGGACAAGTAATGAACCTGGGGCATCACCAAAGGCAGTGAACTGGAGGGACTGAAAGAGCCTTTCTCAGCTGGGGTGTGAGGTGTGGCATGGATAAAGAGGGTCCTGAGAGACACTGTGACAGTGCTTGGGAGCCAAGGCAGAGGTAAATCCGTGCGCCATAGGGATGCCCGAGCACATCCATCTTCTATGGCACAGCCTGTAATGTATCAGACCTGTAAATATTGGTATCTGCAGTTAAAAATGAAAGTGAAGAGTTTTTAGGCTTCCTATGTATTCTCTGGCTTGTTGCTTTGGAACAGGAATGCACTGTCATAATATCTCTCATATGTTGCCATGTCTTGCTGCTGCTTGGGTTGTCAATGGGTTGTTTTTTCACTGCAGACTACTGAAAAGGGGCCTCACATGCTACAGACCATATGTGAGAGTTGCTTTCCTAAATGCAGTAATAAACAGCCATGAGATGAAATATCCCCAAGTAATGAGATTAGTGACATGGGATACAGCTTTCAAAAATAATTACGTCTGACACCCTCATCAGCAAGAAGATGTAGGGGCTGCAAGCTCTAAGCTTGGGAACAGCGTATGAAAGATTGGCTTCTCCTGGGAAGGGAGGCACAAGGGAGGTTATTTTTAGTACTTTGGAGGAAAAAAAAAAAAAGCCAGAATTTAAGCACTCTTTGGTTTGATACCCTCGTTATGGAGGAGATCGCGGGGAAATAAAGCAAAAGCGGGAGTGGAAATGTTCCTGAGGATGGCAACGGGGATCAAGAGGTTAACTGAGCAAAGCGGGAGCCGTAGGGTCAGAACGGAACGAGGTGGGGCGGCGGCGGGGGGGGGCGGCACTCCTATGCCCCCGCCACCCCTCCCCGTCCGGTCCTCGCTTGTGCCCGTCGATACAATAACAAGCCAGCGACGGCGGAGCAGGCGGTTCCGTTTTCGCGACGGTATATATAGATCAGACACTTTCCAAAACAAGCAGCGCCGCCGAGTCGCTCTGTTCGGCGGCTCTTTCCATCCGTAATTCAGAAAAAAAATTTTTTTTTTAAAATTACTTTTTTCTTTGAGAAAGGAGAAGCTCTATTCCGTGAATGCGGCCGTTTCCTGACCCGCCGCCGCTTTGCGGTTACAGGCTGCTGAGAAAGTGAGCGGGGTCTGGCGGGGCGGCCCCGGGACCTCCTCTGCTTTTCCGAGACTTTTAAAAAATTTCCGGAACGAGCCCTAAAAGGGCAGGTGGGGCGGGGCCGGATCCTCGCCTTTTTAGGACAAGGGCCCCGCCACCGGAATACCCCTCTGGGCGGCGCGGCGGGCGGTGGCGGGGGCCGAGCCGGGCCGGGGCGGGTCGGGGCCGCCCCCGCGGGGCGCGGAGGGTGTGCGGAGAGGGGGGGGTCGGGGCGGGCGCGGGCCGGCGGGTCCCGCACGCGGGCGCCCACGTGACCGCCGGGCCCCGTTCCTCAGTCCTTATATGGGCAGTGACGTCCCGGGCATTCAGGGGGCCCCCATAAATAGTTACCGCCAGACTTGTCCTCCAGCGCGAGCTGCGGCGGGAGCGCGGCGCTCCCGGGGCACCGCGGGCACCGCACCGCCGCGACGGGGCGGCCGCCCGCCCGCACATGCCGCGCCGGCTCCCCGCGGTCCCCCCGCGCTGGTAGTGGGAGGCAGGGGGAAGCGCCCCCTCCTCTCCCTCCCCGCCCCGAGTGCCCACCGCCGGCCGGGAGCGCCGCTCCCCCGGCCGCCCCGTTGCCCCCATGATGACCGCCAAGGCGGTAGACAAGATCCCGGTGACCCTCGGTGGGTTCGTGCACCAGCTCCCCGAGGGCATTTACCCCGCGGATGACATCTCCGCCGCCCTGCCAACTTCGGTCGCGATCTTCCCCAATGCCGACCTGGCAGGGCCGTTCGACCAGATGAGCGGTGTGGCAGGAGGTAAGCGGAGCCCTCGCAGGTGCGGGCCGGGCCGTCTGCGGGGAGCGGCGGGGCGGCGGAGAGTCGGGGCGGCGGGCGGGGATCGGACTGGGACGGGGCGCCGGGACCCTCTCCGGGGCTCTCCCGACGCCCGGCCGGGGTCCCCGCCGCCCCTTCGCGGCAGCCCTACCTCCTCACCCAGCTCGGGGGGGGAAAGTTGCAGTCGGCGCGGAGCCCCTTTGCATTCGGAGCGCAACATGTGCGCGCCGCAGCCCCGCGCTGGGCCGGGGCGGGCGGTGGCTGGGACCGGTACCGGTCGTCCGGCGGGTGGCGGCGCGGAGGGCTGACCTGCTCCTTGCCCCCCCCAGACGGCATGATCAACGTGGACATGGGCGACAAGCGGGCCCTAGACCTCCCCTACGGTGGCGGCTTCGCGCCCAGTGCTCCGGCTTCCCGCAATCAGACCTTCACCTACATGGGCAAATTCTCCATCGACCCGCAGTACCCCGGCGCCGGTTGCTACCCCGAGGGCATCATCAACATCGTGAGCGCGGGGATCCTGCAGGGGGTCAGCACGCCCTCCTCCGCCGCCTCCTCCGCCGCCTCCACCGCCGCCTCCTCGGCCACCGCCGCCTCCGCCACCTCCCCCAACCCGCTGGCCGGGGCCCTCGGTTGCACCATGGCACAGGGCCAGCCAGCCGACCTGGAGCATCTCTACTCGCCGCCGCCGCCGCCCTACTCGGGCTGCGGTGACCTGTACCCGCAAGACTCCTCCTCGGCTTTCCTGCCCGCCGCCGGCGGCGGGGCACTGCCTTTTCCCCCGCCGCCCTCCTACCCATCGCCGAAGGCGGCGGCGGCCGACGGCGGGCTCTTCACCATGATCCCCGAGTACGGCGGCTTCTTCCCGCCGCCTCAGTGCCAGCGGGAGCTCCACGCCGGCCCCGACCGCAAGCCCTTCCCCTGCCCCCTCGACTCGCTCCGCGTCCCGCCGCCCCTCACGCCGCTTTCCACCATCCGCAACTTCACCATGGGGGCGCCCCCGGCGGGCGCCGCCCCGGCAGCGCTCCCGGCAGCGGCGGGGGCGAGGGTGCGGGCGCCCGGTTGCCCGCCGGCGCCTACAGCCCGCACCACCTGCCGCTGCGGCCCATTCTGCGGCCCCGCAAGTACCCCAATCGGCCCAGCAAGACGCCGGTCCACGAGCGGCCCTACCCGTGCCCCGCCGAGGGCTGCGACCGCCGCTTCTCCCGCTCCGACGAGCTCACCCGGCACATCCGCATCCACACGGGCCACAAACCTTTCCAGTGCCGTATCTGCATGCGGAACTTCAGCCGCAGCGACCACCTCACCACCCACATCCGCACGCACACCGGCGAGAAACCCTTCGCCTGCGACTTCTGCGGCAGGAAGTTCGCCCGCTCCGACGAGAGGAAGCGGCACACCAAGATTCACCTGCGCCAGAAGGAAAGGAAAGGAGCCGCCGCCGCCGGCGGGTGCCCGCAACCCGGCGGCGGGAGCGGCACCGCCGCCCTGGCTCCCTGCGCTGCGCGGACGCGGACGCCCTGACGGCGCGGGACGCGCAGGACCCAGCGCGGAGCCTCCGCCGAGCGCGGCAGGCGCGGAGCGGAGCGGGGCCCGGCGGGGCGCGACGAGCACCTGGCGGCGCCGCGGGGCTCCCCCGGGCCGGGGCGGGCCGGAGCGGGCCGGAGCGGCGGGTGTACATAGGGGCTGCGGCGGGAGGATGGATGCATGCAGTGCCGTCGTGGTGAGGTGTCCTTGGTGCCTTGTGTGATGTAGAGCCCTGTCCCCTGTCTGCATGTGGGGGGTGCCTTACCGATCCGCTCCGACGACAGCGGCGACACCGAGACCGGAAAGTTTTTCCCTCCCTGGTTTTAGTATGGCTGTACATTTCTGCCTATTAATATTGGGATTTTTTTTTTTTTAGAGACTATATTTTTGTACGCACTGGTTTGGGGTTTTGTTTTTGTTTTTCCTTTTGGTGACTTAAAAGTGTTCCGTTTGTAGTAGGACTTGGGACAGGATGTAAATACTCGGGCTGGGACCGGCGCCCGTGGTCGGCCGGCACCCAGCGCGCCGCAGGTAACACGAATAATGCACAACCACTAACGGGGGCTGGAAGGAGAGGGGGGGTATCTTTCTGGC
The DNA here is from genome assembly GCA_910950805.1 of Acrocephalus scirpaceus scirpaceus. Lineage (NCBI taxonomy): Eukaryota > Metazoa > Chordata > Aves > Passeriformes > Sylviidae > Acrocephalus > Acrocephalus scirpaceus. The sequence goes on from OU383781.1 coordinate 32,717,193, forward strand.
CACTCTGTAAATAAACTTTTCGACAATAGGGTAGGTGCTTACAAAGTTTATAAAAGACGACAAATAAATCTCCTAATTATGCTAAATTGACATCTTTATTTCTGTAGGTTCCCTGGCCTGATCCAGGGAGGGGGTGTTCGCCGCTCGTCCCCCTACCCGCACCGGGTCCCGGCGGCGGAGGGCTGCCCCGATGGGCGCACCGCACCGCCCCGCAAAGCCTCGGCGTGGAAAACCTGCGGCCTCGGCCCCAGCGTACACAACACTCACTTTTGGGTGCGGGAATTTCCCTCGGAGACGAGAGATGGGATAATATTAACCAGGGAGCTGGGTGGGTTTTTTTTGACTCATTCTGTTTTGTTCCGCGGTTACGATCCGCCCCAGGCAACCTCCGCGAGTGGGCTCCGGAACAGTGAGTACCGCCGCCCCGACGGCCGCCGCTCGGGGGAAGCGGGTCCTGGCGGCGCGGGGCTGCGCGGGCGGCGCCGCGCCCGCGCCCGGGAGCTCCGCAGCGGCCCGGGGCGGCGGCGCTCACCCCCGCGGCGCAGCCGAACTGTTTTTGCTGAACCCACACGGCCGCAGTATCGTGCCTTTTTTTTTTTTTTGTAAACTTATTTTGGTTATTGTTTTTTAAGATGTTATCCCGGCCTCGGCCCAGCCTCGGATCCTGCCATCGGTGCAGGGCCGTAAGCGCCCTGCGGGGCTTGCCCCTCTGCCATACAGATCCCCAGCGCGGCCCCCACTGCAGAAGTGAGCTGTGCAGGATGGACCACACCACTAACGCCACCACCAGTGCAGCACGGCGAGGGGGTTAAGCCCTTTCTTGGTGGTTCCCAGCCTCTGCTTGCCCAGGTGTTAGGTCTCATAGTGCAAAGCCCCAACAGCACCCGGCTTTTCTGATAGAAATCCCTGCTCCCCACCTTCTGGAACTCATGCTGGCTTTTGGGGCAGCTGCTCTTCCGTGGGAGCTGAAGTGACCTGTCTGGTTCTGAATCAAGACTGCTTCTAAAGTTGGGCATGGACCAGCCTGTGCAGGAGAAACCACAACTCACTGCCCCGCCATCCACCTCAGCAGCACAAGTAAGCCTTCGCATCCTGGGTTGCAGTTTTGCCACATGATCCCATGTGGTCCTGGCCCGCAAGAGACCACAGCCTGCTGCTGGAGCAATGTCATACAGAAGCTGCGGCCTCCTCGCCTGCTGGGCTTCTGCAGGTACCGCCACAGCCTGGGCACAGCCAAAGCATCTTGAGCAAAATTGGTTATCTCAGCTACCCAGACACACAATCCAAGGCTCCCCCTGCACTCTACGAACTACTGTCTCCAGCCATGCTACAAAATTAAAACCCAAATCCAAAGCAAAAATTATATAAATAACACAAATTGTAAAAGAGGTGAACTAAGGAAACTGCTGACTAGTGTACAGCTGCAAGAGCACCTCACATGGCATAATATCAATGGTCCTGCAGTCCTGTCTCTGCCTTACAGTGAGAGCCAGCTTCAAAAGCAGCAACAGTGTATATGCCTGGATTTGCCCGCAGGATCTGGGCTGAGAATCTAGTGCTAAGCATTGCCTCCCAAGGAAAAGCCAGTCACACTGTTTGGACTGTCAGGCAAAAGCAGCTAGAGCTCTGTACCGTACTTGGCTCAAGGCTGTCATACTTGTGAGGGAAAGTAATGACTGGTCAGTCACTGGTCAGATATCCTGTATTTATTCTACAATTCAGCAGTAACAGTTATTTTGCTGTTGTGAAAACACAATAACCAGACTGCAGAGAGAATGAATGGCATTACAGACTTAAACTGTCTGCTTACAGATCTCCAGAACATAGGAAATAAGTTTCAATTAGTGAGTAAGCAAGAAGTTACACAAAGAGGGTTTTTTAAAAATGCATCTCAGGTTTTCTTTGCTATTTTCCAGCTTTAAATGCTTTGATACAAACACCTTAATTAAAAAAAAAGAAAAAGAAAAGTTCTGCCATGGTTAACAGCAGTCTGCAGCGCGACCATGCTGTCCTCTTCAGAAAGATGCACAAAATACTGTCCCACTAAACATCTTGACATGGTTTTACACATGGAGGAAAAAAATTAAAAACTCAGCAGAAAGACCTAAGGGGAGGACAGAGCAGATGGGATAAAAAATGCTCACTGTTGCAGTTTGTTTTTCCAGTACAGCTGTTTGCATGCACCGTTCTATCTTCTTTGTGGACTTCTGAAATAGGATAACTGTCTTCATTAGGCTTGGAGAGAGGTAGAAACAGGCTGTAACACAGGGAGGCATTGCCTTATAATTAATGACTACATTCGATCAAGGATTGTTAAACATTAACTACTGCTAAGCTGCAGGGGAATTCCAAGAAAAACAGGTAAGCCAGCTGCAGAAATATCAGACACCTTTAAGTGCTCTAAGAATAAATGGAAATCGCCCGATATAATTTCTACCAATTTTTCCTTGCAAAAGAATTAATCCATGCATGCATAATGCTGACTGTATATTACCTTCATTCGCAGGCCACAAAAAAAGCAGCAATGCCATATCAGAATCATTTAAAAATTCACACATACAAACCACTGTACAGGAAAAACAAGTCTGCTTTTATAAATACACAGAAAAGTAAAGCCAGTTGTGAAATGATTGCTGGAGCAGGTTGGTACATCACTTAGGAGCTTGCTAAGTCGTGTTTTCTTAGTCGACTTCTTACATCATGACTAAGACGGCCAAGGCTGCCCTGGCCTGGGTTTGTGGTACGTAGTGTGCGTTAGGATGAGCAGGCACAAGACCAGTCCCTGTAGCACAGATGGGGCATTTCACCTGTAGAAAAACTTTCTCCCATATTAGAAAGATTGCATCCTCTGCTGTGGACAAACTGCATCTCCAGATCGCTTCCATCATAGCAAGGTGGAATTCAGGATGTCTCATCTATTCTACATTTATTTAAAAGCCTTATGAAAAAGTAGTGTTTATAAATAGTATAAAGAGGGAAATTGCAAGGCTTCAAATGCCCAAAGCGTTCACATATAAAAACACAGACCACGCTTTAAAGAGAAGATATCGGGTCAAATCTTATCAGTACCAAGGGTATGTGCTGCTGTATACTGAGGGTTCACAAATACGCTGTGTTTCTAGAATAGCTTCCACAACAGTGGATAATTTTTTTTTTCTCTTATGATGCCAAATTTTTGCCACCTTCTGCCACTGCAGTGTTAGAGGTTCCAAGCGAGGTTAATTAGCAGCTGTCTCCTTCTTGCTGAAGGAAGTATGCATAGATGCACTCAGTAATTCTCAGTTGCAACAGTGAGATCTTGTATATGACACTTCTAAGAATTGTTGAAAAGTAATTCTGAACCTGATAGTGTCCATTTAGAGCAGTAGTTTCCCCAACTCCAGCCCTGGGGACTGATCACTGGCATTTACTGGAGGAGCATGTCCTGGCTCAGGAGTTGTTCTGGATTTGTTTTTTTCTAGCAGGGTACGGCTCTTCTTGAGAATCACTCTGGAGACAGTCCCCAAAGGCTGTAGCCAGACCAACCCCCCCTTCCCAAACTCAGTGAGTACAATTCCCTGGTCCTGTGGTGCCAGCTGGCTTTGGCAGTGGGAGCCCCATTGGGAAAAGCCAGGGCATCCTGTCATAATTCTTATTGCATTTACTTTCCCTTTGGAGTCTGAACCCCCCTCCCTGATGCGTGGCCCTAACTATTTATACAAGATGCTGGAATATTTCCCCAACCCTTCAGCTGAGCAGCTTAACCGTGCTGCTCCCGCATATCGGCCCCAAGAGCATAAACACGGTCTGGCGCTTTATTTCCCCGACTCACGAAGCCCGCGATCAGAGGAAGGCTCTGACCCACGGCGCTCCCGCGAAGCTCCAGCCAGCACGGAACACCGCGTCCCCGCGGTGCTGCTGTCCGGCGGGCTCGGGGGAGCGGCCGGGCGGGGGGCGGCGAGCGGCGGGTTCCCCTCTCGGCGGGGCGAGCGCACATCGTCCCTAGCGACCGCCGCCCGGCGAGGGCCGCCGGCGACGGCTCAGAGGCAGACGCGAGGCCCAGGGTAGGGCTCGCCCCCGCACCAGAAGTCGGCGGCCTGCGGGGTCTCCACCAGCCACACCTCCCGCGGCAGCGCGGGCGGCTCCGCGCCCGCCGGCGGCCCCTCCACCAGCCGGTAGTAGTGGCAGTCCCGGCCGTGCTGAGGGTCGTAGGGCGGCGCCAGGATGTCGAGGAAGGCGGCAGGCCCGTCCACGGCGTCGATTTGGTGGAGGTTGTCGGTGTGGGGCGAGAGCAGGCAGGGCGGCGAGGCTGGCGTGTAGTGCTGGCGGGAGCGGAAAAGGGCGCGCAGGCACGGCCCGCTGCCAGCGGCGGGGGGCGGCGGGGCGGCGGGGGCGGCGGCCCCGGCGGGCAGCGTGTCCATGCAGGCGATGCGCAGCGTGCCGTACAGCACCTTCAGCATGCCGTTCATGCCCGGGTGGTCGTGCAGCGGGATGCAGGCGCCGCTCCGCAGCAGAAACACGCCCATGCTGAAGCTCTCCGTCTCGCAGATGTGCATGTAGCTGACGGGAGGCACCACGCCGGCCCACGGCGGACCGCCGCTCGCCGCCGCCGCGGCCGACGGCCCCCGCGGCGCCAAGTGCAAGTCCTCGGCGCGCACCTCGTCCAGCAGCTGCTGCAGGCGGTGCAGGTTCTCCCCGAAGGCCGGGCCCGCCGGGCTGCGGAAGGTGATGCGCGCCTGCCGCGCCACCCGCTGGATCAGGGAGGCCATGTTGTCCCGGGGCATGGCGGCAACGGCCCGGCCCGGCCGCGGCGGGCGGGGCCCGGCGCCGCTTCCGCCACCGCCCCCCGGCCCGCCGCGCAGCCGCGCCGCCGCCGGGCACCACGGGGCTCGTAGTCCGGGCCGGGGCCCCGCCGCGGGAGCGCGGAGGAAGGAGAAGGAGGGCGGCAGAGGTGAGGGGGCGCGAGGGGCCGCGGGGCCGGGCGGCTCCCAGAGCTTGTGGCGGCTGCCATTGAGCGGTGCGGGGAGACGGGCGTGAGGGGAGGCGGGCCGGCGGGAGCGGCCGCTCCCCGAGCTGAGGGGTCCCGCTCCCCGAGGCTCTGGCCGGGGGGCTGCGCCGGGACCGGGGAGGCCACGGCAGTAAGTTGCCCGTGCCACGTGTTTCCTCCCACACCGCTGTGAGGGGCTGAGGAAGCACAGGAGCAACTTGTTGCTTGGCTTGTAGTTAAGCCGTGTAAAACTGAGCGAGGTAGCGCAAGTGCGGTGTCATGGGCGTATAACAACTGCCCGTAGACAATTTATCTTTTATCACTAACTGCTTGATATAACCACGCCATTTGGGCGAAGTTATCAGATTTGAGTTTTGTAGCACTGTCCCTCTCATTTCAGCATTAGGTCGAGGTCGTGCTGTACGGCACGTACTATCCCTTCATGCAGCTCCTTATGGTTACTTTTGAGTGTGATTGTGTCTGAATTCGTTATCTTTAACCACAGGTGAACACCGACGAGCACACAGTTCCTGATGCTGATCCTCAGAGAATCCATGTGTGGCAGAAAGGATGGATAATCTTTTGGCTCAGCTCCAGCCTGGTGGAGCCTGCATGTGGTTGTTTCAGGCTAATGTACAAAACGGGTACTGCATTTATTCTGCTAGGTTTTTATTTAATTTGTATATTTGTGGCAATGATCCTGTTGCCGTCTTCCTAATTGACATGGCTGTGTGTAGCAGATCGTGCCTAAAAATCCTTGCTTTCGAAGTCAGAAATTAATCTGTTAGGGGATATTTTAAGCAAGGTTTGGCTCTGGTCACTGAAATATACAGACTCGTTCCACCTTGAGTTCAATTACTTGCATGGTTATGCAGCATTTAAATACCACAGTACATCTGGGTTCTGAGAATGATAATACTTAATCAAATATAACTCCAGGGCCTGCAGCCCGCCAGGTTAAAAAACTTCATTTTAAAACCAGGTAAACAAATGTATTTTCTTGATTAAAGGCAAACTCAAGTTATGAGATATGTAAACTCAAGTTATAAGCTTAAGTAAGATGTACATGGCTCTACAGTATTCTTACACATTATCATAGAATGGTTTGAGTTGGAAGGGACCTTAAAGATCATTTGCTTCTTGGAACATAGCACCATAGGCAGGGATGCCACCTGTTAGATTGGGTTGCTCAGGACCCCATTAAACCTGGCTTTGAACTCTGCCAAGGATAGAGCATCCACAGGATCTCTGGGCAACTGTTGAAATATCTCACCACCCTCACGTGAATGATAAATACTCTACATGAACCAGAAATACAAATGTTGTGACATGTGATGGCCCAGTAGAGGATGAAATACTGATGCTGTGGACAAAGATGTGTCTTGGATCTCTTTTTCCAAAATTATTTCCTGCCCTCTATTAATAAATTTGATACACAGAATGCAAATTCAGGTCATGGCATAGCTGCATCTCCTTCCACAGAGATGTTCATTTGACTTGCTGCTTTCAAGTTCCACCTGAAGCTACAAAGCATTGCAATCTTCAGCTGTTTGTTAAGTGCTAAGTGATTTGTTAAGTCTGCCCCGTGCCAGTGTTGGGAGCACAGGGTGAAGATTGGATGTATTTCTGCACCTGGCAGGAGCAGGTCTCTCTGGCAGGATGCTTAGGATGAGGGGGAGTTATCGTGAGTGGAGAGGGAGAGTCTTTAAAGGTCTGTGAGCCTTCCTGTATGGGAATGAACTGCTGGGGACACTCTCATTGCTGTTGCATTGGGTGGCAACTGGCATTTTGTCAGAAGCCGAGGGATTGGAAGGCTCCATGTTCAATGTGCTCTTCTATTCAGCCCCCTTCACAGGGGCAGTCAGCTTAATTGTGAAGATGTGCACTGGAATTTTTGGCAGTACTGTTATCAATGATAATGATAAATTCTGTATTGGCTACCTATTTGTGTCCTGCCTCAATGATTGCACTTTGCTTGCAAGTGAGTGCTAGAATTCTTGCTTTTGGGCACACTGGTTCTTTTTCTATGCAGCACAAAAATCAGCTCTTTTGTGGAAACAAGTGCTTGGTATTTGTAGTACATTGTGCACTTGGAGTAACTTGTAGTTACTCAGCATGGAAAAGCAGGATCCTGAGCCTGAACTCGGCTTGCTCTTGCCTTGCTGAGTGGCATTAGGTGAGTTACTTGGCCCTTTTACTACTTATCACTCTGTAAACCATGAATCATAGGCTCTACGTACTATACTACGTACTTTAAATCTTAATAAATACTACGTATTTATTAAGATTTAAAAAAAATCATCTTTATGTGGACAATCCTGGTGCCATATTAAACTGGTGATGAGGTTTATATTTTGTTGTTTGTTAATTGATCACCTTATGATCATCAATGTTTTTAACTTCTATATTGATTGCCATTTCTAACAGATACAGACAAAAATATATTAATGTTCTAGTTAAATGCTATATCACACCCACATTTTTTCAGTGCAGTAATATTCAAATAAACTGACAAACCAACCTGAGCAGAAAAGCAAACTGCCCAGCCAACTGGCAATTAAATTGACGTTTTTTCTTCTGAAAGGCCATATTCTTAGCTGGCCTCTATGATCTTGAGCATATGTGAGGAAAAAAAAAAAATCATGGTGTCGTTGCTTGGCTAGGCTTTGGGACTGTATTGTGTTGGTCATGCAGTGACCAAAGTTCAGCTCGGAGGTTTTATGATACAACCAGTGAGTGGGAGGTCATGTTCAGGTTATGGTTTTGGTCTCCTCCTGTGTTTTGCTTTGTTTCTCCACACACCAAAAGAGAACGTGCTGAGAAGTGTCACAGCTGTTTTCTCCTGCCCAACCCCACTACTTTCAGTCTCCTCCGCTTTCTACCTGGACTCCAAACTGTGAACAACTTCTTGCTTCTTTGTTGCTGTTACATATTACAGCTCCTTCCAAGTTTGTGAAAAACCCTGGTTAATTTTTGCTCTCTTCTAAAGGTTGCTCCCCAAAGTTCTTTTGAGAAGTTAGAATTTCTTTTCTCCTCCTAATTTCTTTTGCTAAGTTAGAATTCCCTGTAACCATCAGATAAAACCATCTGTAGTGGATGAAAATGACAGCTGTTTGTGTAGAAAGTCAGTGGTTACCTGTTGCTAAATGCTGTGTCCCAATGCCAGAATATTTTACAAGATACAGAGTTTGGACAGGCAGTGCAGAAACCATCCTCTGTTATAATGTTGCCAACAGCTGCAGATGTGTATTTACACAGGACAAACCCCAAGAATCTCTGTCAAAGAGCATCTTTTTTGCACTGTTCCTGCCACTGGTTCTTCAAAGGTGTTTTTTGTTTTGTTGGGTTTTTTTTGTTTTGTTTTGTTTTAATAGCTGCCACCAATGAAGGAGCTAGATAGGAGTGCTAGCCAAACGTGACTCAGATGAGAACAGGATTAAAAAGAGAGAAGACAAACAACATGTCTGTAATATTTACTGGATCTCCAGTAATGGCTTATGTAAAAGAAAGTTGGTTATCAATTATTCATCAGAGAATGTATATATCAGTAGAAACACAGGGGAATGCTAGATATAACTGCACTGAAATCAGAAGGGGAATTAGGTTCATATATATACCAAATATCAAGCAAATCTATGTAACATTAAGACTCCCACCCACCTTTACCACTTCTTTACTGAGGTACATCCTGCATTCCATTAACTGCTGGAGAGAGTCCAGAGGAAGCGGCCAAGATGATTAGAGGGATGGAGCAACTCTCCTGCAAGGAAAGGCTGAGAGAATTTGGTTTGTTCAGCTTGGACAATGGATGGCTTAGGAGTCACCTAATTGTGACTTTCCTGTACCTGAAGAGAGACTACAAGAGGGATGGAGACTTTTTTACAGAGGCATGTGGTGACAGGACAAGGGGGAACGGATTCAGACTGAAAGAGAGTAGATTTAGAGTAGATATTACAAAAAAGATGTTTACTGTGGGTATATTGAGGCCCTGCACAGGTTGCCCTCTGGCTGCCCCATCCCTGGAAGTGTTCAAGGCCAGGCTGAAGTGGGCTCTGAACATCCTGGTGTAGTGGAAAACGTCTCTGCCCGTGGCAGGGCAGTTGGAACTAGATGTAGATGATCTTTAAGGTCACTCCCTACCCAGACCATTCTATGTTCCATGAACCATGTAATTCACCCCTTGCTGCACTCTTCATGTGTTGTAGCTCCTCAGTTAAATGCACTATTTTTATATAAAGCACATCATTAATGAGTTTTATTGACAGTTTGCTACAGAACAGCCTAGAGCAGGAGTTGGAGTGACTCAGAGTAGGAAAGGCTGTGCAGCATGCAACTCCCTGTGCATGAATTTGCAGGAATAATCAGCCTTATTCTGATCATCTGAGTTCAGCTCCATCGACTTCATGCTTTCCACTGGTGCAAATCAGAGCTGTGCTGATGTCTCTGGTGCTGCCCAGGTTAGACTGTGGTGATGGGTGCTGTGAGTTAGCCATGGCTGTGCTCCTTCTGAACTCACTGACTCTAGGGCCAACCCTGGGTGTGAGGAAGAGGGAAGCTGCTCTCTTGCAGGAAAAGCCCTGTCTCTGTGCATGTCTGCTCCCTCAGTATCACTGACCTCAGAGCTGTATTTACTTTTACCTGCTGTGTGATAGGTGCAGTAAAAGAGCGCTTTTGTCCTAGGCTAGGGTGTGATTCCACTCTCAGAGCCCCAGAGTTGGCAATAGGTAGAAGTAGGTTGTTCACTAACTCTGAGGTCTCAGAGGGTGTGAGCTGTGGGTCTGCCACTGCTTGTGCTATGTTAAGTAGTGGTCACACACCAACTCTGGAACATGCTTATTAGCAAGGTCTAAAGTAATTCTGTTTCAGTGGCTTAAAGAGTTACTGCTGTGCCACTGAGTCACACTTGCTCACTCACAGCCTTCCCTCACTGCCAAAAATGCTTCAGCACAGAGTATGTTAATGCTAAGCCTTTCTTTGTCATGATCACGAGTGAGGACAGGATATGGTCACACAGGTAAAGCCATAGTAACTTGATTGCCTTTGGTTATACATGTAACACATTATTTTAAGGATCATTTTTCAGCAAGAGAGAGAACTGCTTTATTTCTTAATGATTTGGGATCAAGTTTATCCCAGTGGGGATCTATATAAGGCTAATCAACAATGGTAAATTTAAGAAGGAAAGAACAGACAAAGAAAAATTTTCAGTTTAAAATAAATAATAGATATATTTTTTTCATGGAAAGACTTAGTGTTCAGCAGCAAAAGAGGTTAATAGTAAAACTCAGTGGGTAAGATATTTAGTGGGATGGAAATTTCTTTCAGTGTTTTCAGATGTTTGTAAAGTTTAGGTTAATTGGTAAATCCAATAAAATCATTCTCTGTCCCATAGGTAAACAGTCTGTATTAGACTCCGTGCCTCTATGAGGAAGAAGGAAATGTTATTCAGGTGTTGAAACAAGTGAGGTGGACTGAGGGAAGCAGAAGAAAAAAACCAAGACCCACAGAACTGTTACAGCCACCCATGCATAGCACTGATCTCTCTTTGAGAGAACAACCAGTGTCTGACTACTTCCAAATCAAAGAAAATCAATTAGAAATAATTTGCAATTAGTAGAGAAAAATATCAAGGAAAAAGAGAAGGAAGAGATGCTAGCATGGGTGACATGCCAGTGAATGAGGTCAGGAGGATGTTCCAGAGAAGCAACATGAAGAGGTGAGTTAGTGTGGTGCAGGGAACAAGGTAGGGAGGGAACAGGGAAGTTTGATTCCGTGACATACAGCTGCAGATGAACAACTGTTAAAGGGGACATACAAAAGCCTTTGGAAGATCAATGCAGTGTGTAGGCTGGGTTTTGAAGTGTGGATTGAAATGATGATACAAAAATTTTGATTTCTTTAAAAAAATAACACAGTGTGTTTGAGGACAAAGTGACAAGTCACGAGTTTGGAAATGACAAATTTTTGCCGGGGCCATAAACATAACCCTTGCTGGTTGTGGTTTGATGCTCAGAGTATTTACATGACCACATGCCCTTTTTAGGGTAGAACGATACACCTGTCAGTAACACGCCGCTTCTGCATCTGTATAACTTAGGATGATTGAGGAAAAAACCACAAAGTTATCAAGGTATAATGACCAGTTAGTTCAGCTACTAAATATCTTGATTTTATTTTTGCATTTCACAGCATGGTAACAGAAGTGTGTGGTAGATTTTTCTTGGAAAATTAGAAGGAATTCCAGCAGAAACCAATGCAGAAACTCCACTTTTCCCTGAAAACTAACTTCCACTCTTTCCCATAGCAGGATCAGGGCCCAACAAGCCATGCATCCTTCTTACTGTTGGTTTGGGGGTTTTTTTTATCTCTAGGAAAACAAAATTCTCCATGTCTCTGTGTTAAAATGATTGGAAATTAAACTTAGGGGGATCTAGCATGTGATTACTTTTTTTAGACAGGATTTTCTTCATAGCTGAATAGGGCTGAGTTTTTTTCCCCACACAAACCAGATGGTAAGTGATGCAGTACTTTTAGCAGTAGAAAAATGATTCGTTTTCTTTCCTCAGTAGTTAGTGTGAATGTACTTTATCTATTTACGTATTACATAAACACACTTTACCAGCATTTCTGTACATAGGTTACAGTCCTGATCCTGCAGAGAGCCTTGCACACAGGAGTTGGCGTGGCTCATATAGAACTATTTGCATGGAACTCATGACAGTGTTGTAACTGTATTTATATCTTTATGTATGTACTTAAATTTACAACGCTGTATGAGGATGCCAACACAATTTTAAGTCTACAAAACAATTGAGTAATTTTGCACACTTTGTTTCTTTTCACCTAATGAAGTCTCTGATATCTTCTGCTGTGTTCCTGTAGTAGGCTGTAGGTCTTTGTGGCTTTTGAGTTGTGCTAAAAGCTTTTTCCTTATTGTACAGTGTAAGTTCTTCCTGGTGTGCAAGGGGAGCGAGGTCCTCATTCATGTAACCTTTTGGACTTGTACTGGTGCTACTCCTTTGGAAGAGATTGCAGAAACAGTGGCAAATATTTAGGAGAATATTTAAAAAAATCACATGAGTACTTGATTTATCAAGGTTATATGCATCTGTATTTGTTGGTGTGTACATAATGGTAAATTGAACATATGTATAACCCATACATGCTGTGTCAGCTATTTGAGGTAGAAGGCTCTGAAGCTGTTACTGGCCTTATACTCTAGGCAAATAGTTATCACACTATCCAGTCACTCATTCCCTATACAAGAAGGTTCAAATAAAGTTGTCCAAACAGCCTGACTGATGTCCTTTCCAAGCAGTTAGGAGCTGTTTTGTAAATTTGCTGTGCTTTTACTCTAGCTTTACCTGGGAATTAAAATGTTGAATGCATAGTCTCATACTGCTGCTTTATTGAGGTGATAATACTCCATTTCAAATAGAGTGACCATGTTCTGTGTTTACAAATCTGTCTGTGCACAGTTGGAACATAATTACCTGATTCTCTTCTTGGTTCCTGCCTCATGTAGGTATACTCTGATTGAGTCACTGGGGGATTGTGCATGGAGGAGCTGGCTGGCCCCTTGCCTTGTTTTCCAGGTTTACCAGAGAATTAGAACCCACTTCTTAGCATTTCTCACTTGAAAAATGTGACAGTCTTCTCCTTCCATATATTCTAATAAGGAAAAAAAGACGTATGAATTAGCATGAGAGGTACTGTGCTGTGATGTCAAGTTTTTCCCTTCAATTAAATTTTTCAGTGGAATGGTGTCAGAAGGAGGTCCTTGAAACTAGCACTGTTTGTTTGGCATGGATGAGTAGTCAGGCTGGGGTGATTCAGTGTGCCTTGTATTTGTGAAATAATTTACTGTTCCTTTTATGCAAAGGGAAGTGTTTGGGGGAGGGTCTTCCTCTCAGGCTGTATGGTCAGACAAGGTGACAGAAAACTGCGGGGCACATAATGCTGTGGGATGATGCTGTATGGGGTGGTGTGTGCCTCCAGTCTGAGGTCAGACTGCCTGATGGGAGGAACGAGAGCTTGTTCAGCCACAGCTCTGTGTGTGTTGCATACCCAGGGTTGTACCTTCTCTGAACCTCATCACAGTCACATTTCTTGTAACTGGGAATTGCTTTATTACATTACCAGAAAGAGACAGAAGCAGAAAGCAATGGTTACACACTTCCAAACGCTGTATCTGTGGGAGAGCAGAGCAGTGACTCCTAATGCAGCTGTTGTAGGCAGGCAGAGCAGTGCATTAAGGGTTTTGTTCCCTCAGGCTGGCTGTGCATGCTCTTGTGCTTGTAATTGACTGACTGGCAGCAGCGTGCTCGTTTCTCAGTGCACTTGTCCTGGTGCCCACTGGCACCAGCTGCCCATCCCTTGCTGGCCAGGTGTTACACCGGGAGTGTTGTCATGCTGGGGGTGTGGCATGTATAGCAAGGGGGTCCAGGAGAAGTTAAGCCAGGTTGATCTATCAGTCAGGAAGAATGAACAAAATTTGCCCTCAGTGTGGAGGGCACTGAAGAAACAGTGCTGGAAACCAGGTATCTGTTGACTTCTTTGAGTTCCAGGGAATAAATACTGTGGAGAAAACTTGGCTCAAAGCTTTGAGGACCAAGTTATTGATGTAAGCCCTGGGTTACACAGGACATAAGCATGCTTTTGTAAGTACTGGAGTACTGAAGAGAGTTTCCTCTGGGTTCAGTTAATAATAGGGAACGTTGTGTACAGTTTATTTGCTTGATTGGTTCATTTTATTGTGTGTAAATACACTATAGAAACAAGTTTGCCTTTTGTCCAGTGGTACTCAGCTAGTGTGCTTCTGGTAAATCCAGTGAATTAAGGGGAATAAGTAATGTGCTCTGGTCTGTCAGTGAAACAAAGTCCATTTAAAATTAAGGCCATGAGGGATACGGTGAGGCTGCAGAGGAGTTAGAAGAGAGCTGCCTCAGTGAGAAAGGAGTGGTGCTCTCCCATGTGTGATATGATCCAGTGATCTTAATGAAAATGATGTGGTTTTGCACTGAGGCAAATGGGAGCAGAATCTGACCAAGTGTTAATAGCTTTTTGTATTTGAGGCTGAAATAAAGTGGCTGTGTGTGCAAATAATTGTGCAAGCATGACTTCTGAATGACTCCTAAAAGGAGAATTCAATATTTAATTGTTGGAAAGACAAACTGTTTGGCACAAATCTCCTGGTTTGGCTGAGCTATACTTGACCTGTGACAGAGAGAGCAAAGGTGATTTCAAGTCCTGGGATCTGAGGGGCCAGTATGTAATGTAACTCGAGTCTGAGTCAGTGTGTTGACTGCTTTGTAATTACAGATGCTTATTTTGTGTACAAAACCAGTTGATTCATTATCTTTTATTTCCATTATCTCATCTCAATCTTTCTGTGTGAATATGAGCTATTTAAGTTCAAGGGAATGGCATATAACTAGAACTTTAAAAAAGGGGCTTGATAACAAAAAGTTGGTTGTTCTGATATAAAGATGTTCTGATGTAACCAAAATGATGAAATTGAATCTGTCTGCAGAATCTGAAAACTTTGTGAGAAGTCTAAGAAGTTCAAAATAACCTTTCTTCTACTCCATGACCTGCATTTCTTGCAGTATTTTGACCCATGCCTTGGTTTTAGAATATAAGAGACAATTAGAAGCAACCATGATGCTGTAGCATCATGTTTAATGCTCTGTCGCTCTTCAGCTGTGCTTCAGGAACCAGCAGAACTCCAGGAACTCTGCTCTTTATGCAGAAGTCATTTGGTGGAGATGGCTTAAGCCATCTTCATTTTGTTAAATTCTTAAACTGTGGTAATCTCACCATAAGTTGTCAGCTGTTCTTATGCCTAGAAATGTGGCCATCCCATTTTAAACCCTGGAGACCAGAGGATGTTTTTCCTGGAGCCAAGATCTATAAATGCTTTCAGCTTTCAAAGAGCCTCCAGTATCTGATAAGGTAAGTTTTACTTTCACAAGCTAAATATTGCCACTTTTAAGTACAAGTGTTGATGGTGTGGAGAGATGTGAAATTTTGTTGGAATACAAGTGTGAGCCCAGAGCTGATGGGGTATGTTTGAAAATAGTTCCTGGCAGAAGTTACACTGGCTGAGAATCAGGTCCTCACATTCAGTTGACATCACTGGAAGATGCACACATGAAGTGAAAGTACCATGTGGCATTTAAGCTTCTTCTTCTGTGGTACATGAGGTTTTATAATACATAGAAGAAAGGAAACATTCACTTTTCCAGGTAATCATTACAAAATGGGTTTCTGATCTATTCCAGTCTGCTCTGTCTGAGGAATGTCTCCATGACTTCAGTGAAGTGCTGTGCATGCACAGCAAGGAGGCTTTTTGGATGGAATTTGTAATGCAGGTCTCATTAAACTGATGATAGTGGATAATTTTGAAAGAGATGAGTACAGCAGTTGCTGCTCACTTAGATCATAGAAATAACTTAAGGGAATATATTCACCAAACTGAGATGTTCTCTAAAATGCTTGCTAACAGGTTACTTATGCTTCTGTATGCCAAAAGCATAAGTTTTTCTCCAAACCAAACAGAAAATGAGATTATCTTCTTTTTTAATTGTATGAGGAGTAAGTGTGAAAATTGTTTGGGTTACATGGATGTTATGTAAGGGTCACCAGTGCAAAATCAGGCCCATGCAGGTCAAATGCTTTGTGCGTTTGTCTGAAGGAAGCCGCATTTCCAATTTGTTTTTCAAGACCCCTGAGACCTTGTCTGCAACTGTATCAAGAATATAGTCACTCATTCAGTCACACAGAAAAATCACTCAGTCAAGTTTCCTGTTGGTGTGTGTCTCCTCCCTTTGGCTGTTTGTTATTTTAAATGCAGCTCTGTGGGACAGGAACTGTCGGTCAGTGCTCCAGAGCCTCTGGGCACTGCTGGAATAAACAGGGCAGCTTTCCTTCCATTCTGCTGTTTCATGTAACTGAGGGCTGAGCTGAAGGGTTGATGGTTTGCCTTTCTAGGTGAACCCAGGGAAGCAGGTGGATTGCATGAGGAATCCTGCATCACTCTGGCTGGCTTCGAGTGTGGCTGGATACAACAGAAATCCCAGAGCTTCTCAGCTCTGTCTGTGTGTCCTACAGCACCAGTCTCCAGGGATCTGAGGTTACCAGATTGGAGGATATGAGTTGCATTAAAAAGTCCCAGTCCCTGAGAGTTTAGGAGTGATAGCAGAATAAATACTTATAACTTGCTTTCATGTTGCATGGCATGGGACTTGCTCTTCCTTGCAGATGACTTCTCCAGTGCTGTTTGGATGTGCCTGCTGCTCTGTGATTGCTCCTGAAGCCTTGATTTGACAGCAGCCTCTGGCGTGCTGTGGGCCAGCAGATCTGCATAGCAACAGACCCACCAGTCTTCCTGCAGAGAGTTAAAGGAATTTTGGAGAAAATGAGCGGGCCAAAAATTTGCTTTTCTCTTCTGTGGCAATTCCCTGGATTCAAAGTGTCCCTCATCTCTGGCACAGGTGGGCAGCAGGCTGGGGAGGAAAGTAACACAAGTTTTATTGTCTTTCCAGTGCTTAGGGCTGCTGATGTTAGGTGCTTTAAGCGTAGGTTTTTGAGAGAAGAGATGTAGATGAGGGAGAAGCATCACTGTTAAGTGAACTGGAGGGATAGTACTTTGACCTCTTGGAACATAGCAGGCTGAAGAAAAGGAATAAGATTAAAAGAAAGAAAATCCTCTTAATCTGGGTGATGTCAGCTTGTCATTGTCAGTTTGGTAGTTCTGTAGCTGCAAGCCTCTTGCTGCCTGCTGTGCAAGGAGCAGATCATTAATTAAAAGGCACAGCAGAGTGCAGCATACATAGGGCTTTGAGGTGCTGACAAATACCACCCAGCATAACTGCAGAGAGCATGTCCAACATGAGGAACAGTTCTAAGAACTAAAAAACCTGTTATCCAGTGTGCCATCCTTGAAGACTACGTATGGCATACATGCTGAAAACTTCCCTCTCTCTGCCTCCCTAGCAGCTTCATACACGTATCCAGCTTCTCCTTAGTGTGAGCCAAGGCAAGAATCTCTGTAATACAGGGGTTGGCAGAACTTTGGGGTTCCTTTGGTCAGCTGGCTGTGCAGCAGTCCTGTGCCTTTTGACCTAAGCACTAGAGCACCTGGGTGATGATGCTGGGCATGGCAAAGGGCAGGGGCAGGTGTGCTGCTGAGGTGTATAAATCCCTGGCAAGACTGAGTGCCTGTTCTGAGATGCAGAGATGTGGGTCAGAGAGCGTAGGACTGAGTTAGGTAGGAGAATGTGAGAACACACTCACAATATGGGTGCTTAACAGGGAGCAGGAAAGGATTTCACTGGTTTTGGCTTGAGGGATTAAGCAAGAAGTGATAGATCAGATAGAAAAGAATCTGGTTTGACTGTGGTATAATTTGCACAATATGCTCTCAGCTTACCATTTATCCCAGACCAGATTGTAAATGTTAAATAGTGTTTACAAGCAGCTGATTGTCAATGCCCACAGCACTGACACTTTTCCTGCTCTCAGTTGTCATACCCACTTGCAGATTTAATACTTTTATTTTGGAGAATACAGCACTTCACTGTCCTGTGAAACAATGCATCTCTTCTGCTGTTCTCATGGAGATATGATGCAATGATATCACTTCCTAGTGAGGGACTGGTGAATCATTTTGTTGGTGTTCATTAATCTCTTCTTTAGTAATAGTTTCTGCACTGGTCTTAATACATTTTTCAAAAACAAAATCATAATGTCAGGGACTTTTTTAAAAAAACCTTTTTGTTAAAATGACAATACTGCCATTATTTGTTGCATACCATACTGAACCCAAGCTCTCAGCATGCTGCTGAAATGCTCTCCCAAATATATTTGTGTAGCTCAAGGTGTTGACACCTATCTAGTCAATCTCTCTCCAGTAGTGGGAAGCTGGGTCCCAACAGCATGGGAGACAGAGGACACCCATTTGTCTCACAGGCTCAGGTGGGTAGCCTGATAATTTAAAGTTTAAAGCTCTCCTATGGATCTGGTAAGCTCTTGTATGGGAGCAGAAGCACTCTGAACTGTTATGGCTGGGTGTGCAAAGGCTCTTCTACTAGTTGAGAGCCTCTGACATTTTATTGTCTGCCTAGGAGGTGTGACTGTTGTTCATCTCCATCAGCGTTGCACCTCAAGTGCTGTAAAGAAGGCAGAAATCAGGAGTAAGTCAGTCCCTCAGAGTTGCCTTGTCCTGGGGAGAAAAGATGGCAGGCTGTGTGGTTATAGTGGGGCAATGTGCAAGGCCTTTGACATCTTATGCACTGGTGAGGGCCTTTTCCTGGGGAAAAAGGAGTTGCTTGCTGTAAGATATGGGTTATAATTGTTAAAGTTATTAAGGCCCATGTTTACCAGAAAGTCCTTTAGGAAGGCACAGCTGCAGGCTAGACAGTTGGAGGTCAGTTGGACGGTGAGAGATATGACTTGTGGACAGCACGCTGCAGCTGAGCCAGCCAATGGGTGCTCTTCTTCTGTTAGGTTTTGGTTTTGTCTTGTTGAGATTAAAGGTATAAAAGGGGGTAACGTCTACAATAAAGTGATTCTCTTTGCATGCACAAGGAGGTCTGTGCCTTTGCTCCCCATTGATACAGCTTGTGGTGTGAATATGATCCTGTGAAGGTAAGGGCACTTTTTATTAGTCTTTTTTATTACTAGATATATTCTTGGCCAGGCCTGAAGCTTCTTGAGTTGTCTTTAAGACAGTGCTAATCTTCTGGCAACTGCCGAGTCAGGGAATTGCAGGGAAGCACAGAAGTGCCTTTGCACATTTCCTTGTTTGATGGGCCAAGTGTCCCTGTGTCACGCAGATACCGCCTGCTTCTCCCAGCAAGCCCACAGCGTGCTCCTGCAAGCCCACTGGAGGGTGTTTCTGTGTTATTTGTACTGCCCATTGCGCCTTTGCTTTTCTCTCTGATACATCGCACATCGCCAGCTGGTATTTGTAACATGTTCCATAGAATTCTAAAATGAAACTTCTTTGGAGGAGGTCAGCGTGCTGTGCGGGACGCATCCTGTGTGTGGGCTGCATCTGACAGATTCCTGTCGCTGTTATCCAACAGCCTTGTCAGAAACGACAGCACCTGCCCGTGGACTGCCCTAGCACAGCAGTACCAGCCAAACGGGAAGTGTTAATAGTATTGTTTGCCCCCGTGTGCTCATATTTGTAGTCTCTGCAGTAGGAGAGACGCAGTGTAAATATCTGGATGGATAGTTACATGTTTTGGAATAATGATATCAGGCACCATTCAGTTCTGAGCAGTCAATGTACAATTATTGCAATAGGAAACAGCACAGGGGGTTGCTTAACAGTTCTTCAGTTATCAGTGACGTTCCTACCCACAGACAGGTAAAGAGGTGACCTGCCTAAAAGTTTTGTCATTCTGGAAATAATACCAAAGATCAGATCTTCCTGATCCATTGCTGGGAAAATATATTCCCACACTTACGCTAGAGATTTTTCTGTTACGTTTCTGTTTTGTGATGGATGAAATCACTTTTGTGTATCCTTATGTAAGGTTGTCTGACTCCTTCTGCCTGTGTTGCAGCCATTTGTGCATTTGATATGTTATTAGCACTCTAGCAGTGCCCAATAGGGGTTCTCAAAACAGCCATTGCTTCACTCTCTCTCCAAGTTTGTCTGCATTCCAAGGCACTTAATTTTCCACGTGGTCCACTGTTAGCCTCCTATTACAAATTATCTGATCTCTTAACTCACAGCCTAATTTTTCTTACTATATTCAGTGGAACTACTGACCACTGAATTTAGCAGATCCGGGTTGGTGTTACACCTGTGAGAATTTCCTGGTTGCATGATTTCTGCTTATTTTGTATGTTTTGCAAGGCTTTTTGGTTCCCTGCTGCCTTGATTTCAAATGTGTGACCTTGAAATCAGTTGATTTGAACGTGACTTTTATTTTCATTTGCAGTCCCTAGAGGATGGTATTTGCAGAATTACCTTGTAACTGTGCTGAATTAAGAGCCAGAGCCCAGCTGAAATTCCCAGACCAAAGGATATGAGTTTCTAGTGACCTTGGTGCCTTTCTTATGGTTTTTTCCTAAACAATGCCTTTTTTGCTTTACTTTGATCAGTGATTTTTAAAAAAGAAGTTCATTAGTTACCTATTACAATTTAAGAGAGTAGTGTGTCCTCTTCCCGCTTATGTGCACACTTTTTCCTTCCTTTGGTGTTGTAAATTGATCATCTCTTTCCATTGTTGTGGGAAAACATTTAATAGACACCATTTTATAGACAAAATAAGGGAAAATCTAACAACTTGCTACTCGGCCTTGCAACTCTCAGTCTGAGTATGGCAAAATTGGCAAATATGAAGTGTAGGCCAACAGCTAAGGAGAAGAAGGGAACAGAGTTACAGACACTAAATAAAGACAGGATGAGGCAAGAGGAAGGACGGGATGCTTGGCAAGAGAGTGCAATGATATGGGTCAGCTTTACTCCCATTGAATTTGAGTGTTATCCCAAATTTAGGACTTCCAAAGCCTTCCTGGGGGAGAGATCTTAGCCCAGAGAGCAGCATGGGATAAGACTCAAGAGCACAGAGGAGAAAAGGAGACACGCAAGGACAAAAGGAATGAGAAAACCAGAGTGAATGAGTAGGGAGGAAGAAAAGCAGAGGGGCTGGGAACAGCCTGGAAAGGACTTTGTAAAGGCAAACCGGGATCTTGAGCACAAGAACTTGAATTTGACCTGAAAGTAGAGAGGGTGACAGCATTTCTGCTCTGTGCTAGGTCTGCATTCAGAATTTCAAGCTTTGTTTTGCCTCTGGAGTCCTCTGTCTTGCTCAGTCCCCTTACTGTGGGGGTGGGCATGTCAGATTTTAGTGACAGTGAGTTTCCATCCTTGGGCAACTGCACCAGTCCTGCCTTTCAGTAAAGGTTACTGGTGGAACTAACAGCAGCTTTTTGGAAGGCAACACTGATACCATAGTCATGTTTTCCCCAGCCAAGCACAGGAGCTGTGTGGAGAGCTGTGCTTGATGGCACCTGGGGCAGCAGAAGAATAACCTTGCACACAGATTATTCTGCTACTTATATGTCTGCTGGAGAAGGTGAAGTGTCCTTGTGCCATACTGGTAATACAACAAAACTGCCATGAAAGCTCTATTAGAAGATGAAGTGTGATTCTATAAATAAGGTAACTTACTGACTGAAGGAAAACTAGTAATGAAATGAACAATTAGCTTATCTTTCACCTTTCTAGATACTTTAAGAGCTTAAGATTTAGAATTAATCTAGAAGAAGCTGGAGAATTTTGAAGCTGCTTAAGGCTTCCTGATTGATTTATGGTACTCTTCTGGAGGAGGAGACTTACTTGAAATTAGCTTCATCCTCACTTATTGTTATTATTGTTACTGATCAAATTAATTGCTGTCTTTGTCAGAGATCATAAACTCTCAACAAATCTGATAATATTTACTTAGGTGTCTTTATTTCTTGAGAGGTGAAGATGTGTAAAAAAAAGGAATTTTGGTGGCAGTTTGTTAGAATGAGGCATCTTAGTAATATACATGAATATAGAACATAATCTGAAATCCTATGCCTTTTGAGGTTTGCACTTGTTCCACTTGTGTTTTGTCTCTTTTCCCAGTCATAATTTCAAGAATGTCAGAGTAGCCACAACAGAGCATTTCTCCTGTTCCCACTTGTGCTCTGTGATGTGAAAAAATAATGTTAGTACACAGAGATCTTGACTTCCTCTTGAATGCATCTGGATGATTTTTTTTTGCAGTCCACTGTGCCTGTGATCTGTCTGAGAGCAGCTGGTGATGAGCATTGCCAAGTTATTGGACTGGGCTGCTGATAATTCTGTGTATTTCAGAAAACTTGAAACACTAGATTCATGAAACAACACTCGTAAACCACAGCCTCACCATGAAGACATTAGGGTGGCCGTGGCTGTACAAAGTATCTTAACCAGCCATCTTTCACCCTTTCACAAATCTTTTCTTTTTGAAGGTAACTGTGGGTGGTCTTCCTTTGTCCAATTTCTGTAAATTTGGTACATCACTTTCTAGTTATGCAGCTGATTCTTGTGTTTATGTGAATGGCTATTTAAAAAAAGGAAAGATCAGATGTTTGTTGTTTCATTTCAACATAAATCAAACTTTGTACTCACATAGCAATTCTAGTTTAGTCCCAGGAATAGCTTTAGTATTGCTAAGTGTCTGGAGAGTAGTGACTACAGAGACATGATTTTAAGCAGGCTATAATAGTTTCTACAGCTGTTAACAGTTCTCAGAAGAAAGGCAGTATTATTCATCGGTATTTAAAATGTGCATGACTTGCATTGCACAGAAGTCAGATTGGGAGAATGTCAGAATTTTCTTTTCTGAAATTCTGCCAGGAAAGTCTTCAATAACTGGAGAAATTCTTTTCACTGGTGAAATCAACATGCAGCACATTGTGTTATTATACTTGCTTATAGCTCACCATGAAAGTTGTCTTTGTATGCGTGGATGTACGGCTTGTACTGTTTTGTTTTTATTTATTCTGCATTCTTTATTATAATGTTCTTTCCTTTTTTCCATACCAGAAAGATTGTTATTGAGCCTTCCACAAAGCTGAAATAATGCTGTGTGTTAAAAAAATGTTAACAATTTGAAGAAGTTATAAAAATTTATAAGTTGACTGAATACTTTGGAAATTTCTGCATATTTTAATATAAATAGGTAATGCAAATGTTTGTTCTTTGCATTTAGAGGTGGGTCTCTGTTTTCTAAAGGTCTTGTATATAAATTTGATTCTTACAATTACATTAGAACAAACCCAGTATTTTTTTCAGATTGTATAAGAGGAAAAGTGTATTTGCTGAAAACACAGAACATACATGGTTATCTCTGAATGTCATATAGTCATGAGATTCAACATAAATAGCATCAGTTGTTTGAATGACTTCATTAAGTGCATTTAGGGGACTGCCTCTTGCAGTCCTTCCATTCAGTTCTGTGGGTCCTGGGTTAGCACACAAAGAGATGCTGCAGTTAACAGAGAGAGAAAAGGACATGATTTCTCTGTAGGTAATGTGAAGGTTCAGATTGTGCTGGTAGAACTTACATAGAAATTCGATCACATCAGAAATCTAAGAAATCACAGAAAATTGTGCTACTTCAGATTAATTTGGTGTTAGTGATGAGTTTGAGATTTATTCATAGCTAAAATCATAATAACAGGACAGGTAAGTCCAAAAGGAAGAGTAGAAATAGGTAAAAGGGAAGAGGTGAGTGACAAAATACTGGCAGATGGGCAAGGACCTAAATGATGAAAATTTTAATGACTAGTCCAAAAATATAACAGTTCAAATGTTATGATCCACTGGAGGTGCTGGCTGGGTAAATGTCTGAAAAGAAAGGCATCAAGCTGTTTTTGGGGGGATTGGAGGAGAGCAAAGTAAGTTTGGGATCATTGTACAGAGCAGAAAAGATTTGTTAAGTTTGCCTGGAGGAGAAATAGTGTCTGATACACAAGTGACAGTAGTAGGAGCTTGGAGTGGGCCTGAAGAGCTGCAGCTCAGCTCTGTCCCCTGGCCTGCACACTGTGTGCTTTGCCTCTGCTGCTGGGGTGCCTCTCCCAGCTTAGTTCCATCTGAAAGGGATCTGGTCTGTGCTTGTGGACTGCACAGTCAGTGGGGCATTCTGGCTTCAGAAGCACACTGCTACTCCAAACGTCAACACTGACGTAATGGGACGGGCAGAGGGAGTACTCAGAATGTTCTATTTCATGTTACAGGTGCTGGCAGCATGTGGAGCTGAAAGCAGTGAAAGTCCAAAGGACTAGGGCACCAGAGGAGGTCACCAGGAGCTGTCACGCCTTATAAGCCCTGCAGGAAAGAGAAAGGGAGAATGATTCATTGGTTGATGCAAGCCTCTGTAGGTAAAGTTGGTGCCTATCTGAAGTCTGCTGTGATTTAGTATTTCAGGATGGATTGCCTTCTGACATATTGCCTGTGAAATTTTGATAGGGCTAAAAGCACTTTGTAGCACCAGCTCCATTAAGTGCGCAAAATTAATGCACGACAGTCCCAGGCTTTTGATTGTGCAGTTTTTTATAGATCTTTTTCTCAAGACATGCTGGAACATGCTTTGCTGAGTTGGAAGGCTTCCATGGTCATTGACACCAGTCCTGTGAAATAACATTGTTGCTAACTGGCAGTTTACTCTGTGGAAAGGTACTTACAATTTTCAGACTGCTTTCCAAATGGAATCACTATGGTAAATGAACCCTTTAAAGCTTACACTCACAAAACTGAATTCAGTTCAGGAGAGTGTTGATTTTTCAGTCTTTTGTGAGTCACTTCCACTGTAACATTCTCTGGAATCATTCATTTTTGAGTGCTTAAGTTGACTGATTGGTAATGTGGAGTTATCATAGATTCAGAGGTATTTCCATGTTCCCTGTCATTGTGCCACTTCATACCATATTCTCACAGAGACTGTTATATAAAAGTACCATTTTACAGAGCGGGGGCACAGAGAGAATAAATGATGGAGATAAGTCTGTGTAAGAAAATATGTTGCAGAACTGCTGATCCTAGTTTTCCTCATGTTACAGTATTTAGCCTCTGGACCAGCTCTCTTGTTCTGCAGCAAAGGTTCATCCCCTTTATGCTGCAGCTCTTGGTCACCCCATCAAGCACGGACAAAAAGTCTGCACAGCATTCAGGTGAGTCTGGAAGCTGATAGGATTCTTGGCTTTAGTGACAGCCTTATGTCAAATAATGTGATGGTTAGCTGAGACAAATGTATTTAGTGCCTAAGTATAGTGTGTTTCTGTATGCCAGTACTTTGGAAACAAGGAAAACAAGAAATGTCTGGTGAAGTTGTTGTCAAGAGCTGTTCTTGCTACAAGCAATGGGCACAGCACTGCCTTTTAAAGTTTGCTAAAATGATTTGCTGGTAAGATTGTGGCTTGTGAAAGGCGATGAAATGCACCAGCACAACACAGACATCGTTACTAGATCTTATCAGCAGTTGTGAAGACACATTTTAACAATGTTAAGATTTTCCAGGCCTCTTTCAGAATGGCTGTGATGTCTCCCTAAATGTACCCATTAACTGTCCAAGAGCAGTTGACCTTAATTGCTTCTGAGCAATATCTCCTTGGAACCTCTCAGATAACTAGAGGCAATCCAGAGAAGTCTGAACGGATCTCTACTTAACTGGCCATATTCAATGTGTGAAGTATGTAGATTTTTTTTTTCCCCTTGGAGAAAGGCTGAAGAGGGCAATAGGTGCAGGATGTGGAAGAAGCAGTGCCCTGACCCTACAGCATTTCTGCATGTTGAGTCAGGGAGTGACATTTAAACAATTCTCACTGCACCCAATAGGCAAAACTATGGTGCAGATCAAGTTGCTGGCTGTGCTCTGAGAGAGATGAAGGGGAAAAAGATCAAGACATCTGTCAATAGGTAGCCTCTTTTATGTTTTAGGTGTTGGGGGAGCTTACCAGCAAGCTGAATGGATCTTGAGGGCCTCTTTTTTCTTTTTTTTCTCTTCTTTTCTTTCTTTGAGGTAATGAATGGCTCCAGACTTTCCATCTTTAGAGCTGGTGGTTTCCATACCACAGTGATTCAGCCAGCATGAACTCTTGACCAAATCCCAGTTCATTTCCTGGTTTTGTTTTTCTAAAATATTTTACATTTAGTAGGGCATAAAGGCCTCCCTACTATGTGGCAGAGTAAGAAGGAGGGCCGTGGTCCTTCTGCTGACTAACTCTCAAAGGACAGCTCACTGTTCTTCTGAAAACTTTGCAACTGAAGCAGTTACAAGGAATCATGAATTTTAACTGAAACACAGACTGAATTCTTACATGCTCCTGGCTTTTTGATGCTGTGTTTTTATGTGGAATTTCCTTTGAGGGTTAATAAGATCTGATTTTTATTTGAGAAATATGATCTGCCTGAAATGCTCCAGGCTTAATCAGTATGTTATTGTATGGGAAAGTCATGTACATTTGTTTACTTGCAAGATAAATAGATTAAGATTGCCAATGGTTCCAGGGGAGAGTAGGTTGTTCAAATAGCATGGCAGGCCCTGTTCCTTTGCCTTGCTGAATATGTTTTGGTGACTGAATTCTCTGGGGTGCCCTGGTGTTTATCCCTGTTATCTTATAAGTGGTAGGCTCAGTAAGGACTTAGAATAGCTTGGCACTGAGACAGATATAATAGGAAATCTATAGCCTGGGAAAGCTAGAAATGAAAGAAATTGTACCCTGAGAACTAAAACTTTTAAGTGTTAACTGACTTTCAGACTTTCATGCTTTGCAAAATCAGGCATGTCACTGAGGGAGAGCATTCCAGGCTGCTTTTGAGAAACCTGGTGTTTGCTTCAGGTGACAGAGAATATAACTAAATTGACTTCCTGAAAAGGATCCTTCAGGATACAGTGCTGTCATTGTATTAGAGTGATATGGCCACAGGTGAGACTTAGTTGACACCTGAGCCAGCACAGGCAGCTGTTTAAGCAGTGCAATGTCCCAGATTAGTCGAGGCATAAATGCTGTGCTTCGTTACAGCCTCACTGCTGCTCCCAGGGAAAGAGCCCAGGCCTTGTGTGGTTCAAGCTGGCCACCCCAGCCTGCTGAAGAACAAATCCCCATCCTGAGGACCCTGGTGAAGCTGTGACCATACCAGCTGGTTCCTCCTGGCTCCTGCCAAAGGCCTCTTGCTGCCCATTCAGCTGTGTGTAAAAGCATCTTTCAGCCAAGCAAGTGTGAGTAATCTTGCCCAGCTTCTTGGCATTTCTTGGCATGGTGTTACCCTTATGACTCTGAAGGAGGTTTCAAAGGACATGAATTAACCCAGGGATCCAGTGCTTCTGGGGCTGAGTGAGGCATGAATGATCAGAGCATGGTTAGGTTGGTTCAGAGGTAGGAAGCTGGTAGGAGACAACACCTCTCCATGAGGATAAGGAGTTACTGCTCCCCCTGAGGGTCGGGGGTGAGTAGGTAAAGAAATGTGGACCTCCATATGTGGAACTGGAATGGGGAAGGGAGAAGCCAGGGGCTGGGGTATGGAAGTCTGCCATGAAGCTGGAACAGGTCCAGGGGTTTCAAAAGATATTGAGAGATGACTGGAGGGGGCCTTGAGGTCAGTGGTTGAAGGAAGGGCGCCATGCACTTGCAGGACTACAATACATTATAAATATACTATATACAATATACAATACAAGTGGGTTCTATTTAGTACCCACTTGCCCCTACAAGCAAGAGAGATTCCTGTGTGGGTCTGCAGTTTTGAAAACATCTATTTATTTTGTATACCTCCTTGATTAGGAGGCAAATTTAGGGCTTATCTACTTGGGGAAATCCCTGTAAAATAGGTTGGGTGTGAATTTACAGCCTACTTAAGACCCAGAATAAATGCAGTGTAAATTCACACTTCAGCTTACTTCACAGGAGCTCCCCCGCAGAAACAAACCCTCAGAGTCACCTCTGTACCTCAGTCTGGTGCTAAAAGTGCGTGGAAGCTTTTCAAAGTGGGCCTCCAGTTCCATTTTTGTAGCTGGGTTTTTCTGTCTCCTGGGGCTTTTTGCAGATGCTGTAAATCACTGTCGCTTTGCTGAGGTTGAAGAAGCTGGGCCAGTTTACACTGCTCAGGATCTGACCCTTTGCCTCAAGTAACCTTGTAGTATCAATTGGCCAGAGGGTATTTTCCTTTTTACTGGCTTCATTATTAAGCTTGTTCATTCACTCCCACCACTACCGATGTATTTTTTTTTTCTTTTTTCTATTTTTCTCCCTGTGAATTTTATGTTGTATCTTTCCTCCCATGTAATTTCCTAATAGTGAACTAGTGACAGAGTGGGCTGCTGGTATTTAATCTTGTGGCTGGAGAGGTCAGGGTGTTTTTGATACAGACAAATACTCCATTACAGTAAACTCACAGAAAGTTTCCTTTTCAACCTGAAAGGAGAAGGAAATGCACTCTCCACCAATGGGCTTTCAAGAATTACTTCTTTGAGCTGAACTTATACTAAAGGCCAGTTTGGTAATGTTCTGTGAGCAAGGGGGAAAAAAAAAAAAAGAGGAAGACAATATTTTTTCTTTCTCTTTTTGCTGAGATTTGGCTTGAGTCTTGGCTCCTTATCAGATTAGAGTCCTACAGGGAAAATAACAACCCTTTGCACTGTGAGTTGTTGAAGAAATGGATATTGCTGACATCCTTATAAGGACGTCCTTATTTAAGTCCTTATAGCATAAAGACTTAAACCTTAAAGTTCTCTCTCTGCTTCTGGTGTTTAGGGAAACTTGCTTCTTGGCAGGAAGAACTAAGTAATGAGGCAAATACGTAACACAATACATTTCTTGCTGTACTGTAGGGCAAGACTAAAAAGACTGCCCTGTCTACTTTATGGCAGTTTAATTTAAATTTATCAGACTGCTGCTGGGTATACACAGGAGTCTAAACCTGTAATCCATGGATGGCTGTAGGTATGCAGTATTGCAGTGTTCCCTGTGCATGGAGCAATATGACATAAAATGTGCTTTCTGCTTCTCAAGGGAGAGGCAAATATAACATCATATTGTCTTACTTTTTACTACTTGGACTTGGCTGAATTGCCCTTTATTAGAAAGGGTTGAAGGAACAGAAAATGCAAGATAGAAAATATTTATGTCCCAAACATGGCATAGTATCATAAATCATTAATTTTTGAAGACATTAAATTATTCTTTCTGCCTAATTACTTGATTTGGGGTACCAGTCTGCTTAAATTTGTTTCTGTGGTAACCTGAGTTATGTTATGACTCTTTCTTCTACAGAAAATTTAGTATTGATTTGCTGTTTTCCTCTTAAAATGCAGTCAAAAACCCTATTTTCTAAATTAAGAAACCAATAATAGGAATGAAAACATGCATTACCTTGCATTGCCTGAGCTGTTTGATTGTTGACTTTGACATGTGCTGTCATTTACTGAAACACATATTTTTGTTGAAAAGATATTCTTTTATTTTCCCAACTATTCTGGCATTAAACCTGTATGATAAAAAATGGCTGAAGTGTAGTTAAAAGTTTTGTTAATTTAAGTGTGGGAGCATGTTATCAGTTGAAAAATGTTATTTGAAAGCTAACTTTGAGGTTGAAGCTGTTCTATTACTGGAATGAACGCGGCAAGGTCAGATGCAGACCAAGTGAAAAGAAAGTCAATTGATGTGATGTGTTGGCACACATTTCTGGTAGGTGTAAGTCACGACTGTTGCATACACTTGATAGTCTTCTCCCATCGTTCATAGACTGATTTGTATTATTTATGATATACTTGCTGGGAAGAAACTGTCCTCCTGCTGCCCTTGGTTTGCAATGTATCTATCCACAGCACAGAACTTGGTCCAGCTTGGTTAGCTTATAAGCCTTGGGAGCAGGATTCTACAGGCAGTTGTACAGGACAAAGTGCTGTAAGTAGTGCTTTCAAAGCTTATATTGCATAATAAGCATATTTTAGTTGGTGGCATACACTTCAATGTGACAGATCTTTCAAAAGCTGGTTGAGGAGGGATGTTGTCATAAGGATCAGGACCCCAGTGGAGCAGTCAGTTCCTGGTTACCTGCTGCTGTGTGCTGACTCAAACAGGATCCCTTTTTCTTTCCAGATGTAGCTGACATAGACATTTGCTCTTCTGCCTCAGCCACAGGGTAGGTACAAGCCCAGCCAGATCAATATCTCACTGCCATTGCAGTCTCTATGCCAAACCTATGTGTAAAGACATCTCAATGACTCTGGTCAAAATGCCCATGTAAAAAGAATAGTTAGGGTTTTTCAGAGGGAGACCAATCTACAAGTCAGAGATCAGCAGATTGTTAAATGAAGAATGATGTATGTCACTTGCAGGTTTCACACCTACAAGAAGTTTTTCCAGAGCCTGACTGTGCTGTATTTCATATAGCTACCTGCTTTATGTGTTTAGAATGAAAATGCATAAAATCCCTTTCCCTCCAGGAGATAAAGGGACATGTCACACCACACAGCTGAGTGTTTCAGAGCCAGTCAAACTCGATCCAGTGCTGGGCCTGTTCCAGTGGGCCTTGAGGAGCCCTCTCATGGGCATGGCAGAACCCTAACTGCAGAAAGGGCAGCTGCTCTGGGAACACTGGAGCACAAGGTCTGTGCATGCAAATATTGCACCTCTGTATGATGTAGTGGATCCCTTGGGTCATTTCTGGCAATGCAGCTCTTGCTGAGAGAAGCCTGGCAGCCTGCCCTGCCTGATGTGCCCCCACAGAAGCTTTGAAACCAGCAGGAGAATCTGTCTGCTTTCCCACTGCCAGAGCCTTGTTCTTCCCTGCCACTTGCCCACAAGTGCAGCTTGGACCCAAGCAGACCCTCTCTGGAAGGTTTAAAAGTACTGCAAAAGCCAAGCAAAGGATATAAATCAAAGCTATGGTGAAAGCATGAGATTACAGGTGTTTGTCTGGACAGGATGTTTCTTGCAGGACACCAGAATCATGCAGAAGGAATCTCATGACCTGGTTTCCAGACCCTTGTATCAGTTGCTTCATTTCTTTTCTGACT
The DNA here is from genome assembly GCA_910950805.1 of Acrocephalus scirpaceus scirpaceus. Lineage (NCBI taxonomy): Eukaryota > Metazoa > Chordata > Aves > Passeriformes > Sylviidae > Acrocephalus > Acrocephalus scirpaceus. The sequence continues at coordinate 32,747,712 of OU383781.1, forward strand.
GAAAACATACACAGTGTTTGAATTGGCAATGGCCTTTGTATTGGGCAGATGTGTGATACACATCTACACACGGGCTGTGGCACACTTGAGTTTCTGTGAAACAGCTGTTGACTTCTACAGGAACTGCCACTGTAATTAATACTAGTGCATTTGGACTACTGCTTTCATTGTAGTCATCAATCTTTGTGAGGTTATTGTGTTAAGAAGCCACAGTCCAACTTCCTTTTTTATTTGCCTTGACCACTGGATACATTCAAAAGAAAAGGCCATTCAGGTAGGCTATATCTTACCCTTCTTGAGCTTTCTGGAGGCCAGGTCTGTAGTCTAAGCAACCTGTATGGGCACTCTTGTGTCTCCCTCTTCAGTGAAGGTGGCCAGAGTGATTCATTATGAATTTAGGAGAGTGATTCATATAGCATCGCTGCCTGTCTGTTGGTGGTGGAGAGAGCCAGGACAATTAGCTAAGCCTAGGCATTAACTCTAGGCTAAAGGGGTATGCTTTTCTTGCTCAGAGCCAGGGAAGTGTGAGTTTGAGTTCCAATTAGCAGTATTTAAATGCAAATGAGCATAAAAAGAGCCTGGAGTGCTGCATGTCTGCAAAGGCATCTGTTGCCCACAGACAGATCGATTTGCTGCAGGTGCTTGAGCATACTGCATATGCCCAGAGCTCCTCTTTGCCATGTCTTCAGTGAGCATCTCTTGCATGATGAGACACAGACAGACCTTCCCTTTTGCTGACTCTGCAGGGGCAGTTGTAACTTCTGGCAGGATGTGCATAGACAATTAGGTTGGACATATCTTAAGGCCTAGTAGAAGTGGCTAGTGGAGTTCATCTGTCAGAAACCTCACTCACTTCCATCAGTATGTCTAGGTCAGTTAGAGGCTGGAGAAGAGAGAAGTGTGCTGGTGTGAAGATGCTCTGCACTGAAAGTTTGTTCCCTTTCCTGTGGGATACATCAACACCTCTTAGGTCAAGGTTGTTTCATTCATTCACCAAGCAAAGCAGGGGCCACCTCAGAGTTAGAGACCTTTTATGTTGTTAGCATGTTGCAAAAAACCGAATCAGGGAATCTTAGATACCATCTCTTGAAGAGAATGAATCTGGATTCAGTGCAGCTGTGTGTAGAAGGCTGAGGCCTAGCAACAACTGCAGGGCACAGTTACTATTCCAGTTGTCCTTCTTTATCTTCTTTTTATAGATATAGATAATGGTCTTAGATTATCTGATTTATCTAGTTCAGGCATGTTTTAGTTTTAGGGTTGGCATTCAAATCTAAGACTTTTTCTGGAGATACTCTGAATTATTTCACAATTACCAGAAATCCTGGGAAGGTATCTCAGTGTTTGCAGAGGAATATCTTGCTGTACCACACTCCAGATATATCAACATAGCTAAATCTCCTTCTAGTATGTTATAGTTTAATTAGCTCCACTTCTTGAGTCATAATCTGTTTCTCTGAGGCTGAAGCACACACACACACACAAAAGACAAAATGCAAAATTTGAAGAAGTAATTGTGATCTTTGCTACTTGGATTTGGTACCATCTGTTAACAAGACTTCTTGTAAAGTCAGTTTCCAATTTGTTTGTTGAATTGGTGTTTTGTGCTATGGATAACATTTCCTTTCATTGTGAAGCTGTCACAGGTCCCCTGAGAAAACCATCCTGTCAGTCTGAGATCTGAGGCATAACTCTCTTGCTCAAAATTGTCCTGCTTCTAAAAGGCAGCAGCACAGTTTACTCTAGCTGAGGATCTAGCCCATAAAATCCTTCAAGAGCAAATTCTAACTGGGCAGTTAGCCAAAATGTCATCCTAGAGGACCAGATGCCACAAAAACCTTGGCAGAGTTTCCCCAGATGTGCTAGATGCATCTAAACTTCTCAGCCACAGACATTTCTTTGCCTTCTCAAGAATATTACTTTACTATTAACTTGCTCTATTTACCCCTCTGTTAGAACAGTTGATATTTCTGATTTTTCATCTTTTTTTTCACTACCTCTGTGTTCCAAAAACAAAGTGTTGGAGGGATTTCAAGAGTTGGTATTTTGAGAGCTGGCCAGCCTGTGCCATGGAGAGGTATGTAGCTGATGAGTGCTTCAAAGGTGCCTCTCACATTGGAGCAACATCATGGACAGAGATCTTTGTGCTCACCAGGGCTGCTGGGTAGTCTGGTCTCCTGGCGGGGGTGAAAGTGTTAGATTGCTACACCAGCAGCTCTGGGATTCCCAAGCCATCCTTCTGTGGAAAATAGGGTTTGATTAGCCTCTCCTCCTATCACTTCCTCCTGGACTTCCGCCACCTCACAGCTCACTGAGATCAGTGGTACTTAGTGATCTTAGTAGTGTGGTTTGTCAGGCTGGCTGCTCCAGGGCAGTCTGTCTCTCTGCTGCAGTGTTATTCTTCCATCTGTTCTTACAGTCCTCCACTTTGAACCCTCTGCAATTAGTATCTTCTGATGCTTCACTATCAGCTTTTTGGAAGATTATCCTTGAGTGTCCACTTTTCCACATGTTGATTACCACTTCTCATGCTTTTCTAAATATTCTCACTGGTGTGCTGAGTCATGGTGCCATGTATGACAACTGTCTCCTCTGGCACTGTTAATCAGCAGTCACATCTCACTCATCTTGCCCTTACAAGCTGCAGAGGATCAGGCTAATGGCAACATTTTCTGGTCCCATTTTCTTTCTGGGTCATGTGGTGACCATAAAAGAGCAGAGGGAGTATGAAGCAGTTAAATGAGTGCAAAGTGTCTCTTGTAACCTGCACAGAGAATAGCCACCATTCTCCTAGAAAAGGAACAGAAAACAGCAGCTTGTGTCACTTTGTGTAACAATGATTGCAAAAAGAAAGGGAAATAGTACACTTTCCTCATGTCTTCAGCAGCTTCAGGAGTAGATGAATGACAATTTTTGGTTCCTTCTCCTCAGACTGAGGAGTGGATGACTAATATCATTGTGACTGATGCCATCTAATTGGCTCAAAAGAATTTTCTGGTGGTTCTCATGATTAGCATCACTTCCCATCATGTGCAAACCATTGGAGAGCAAAGACCTCCATCTGAACTGTCATGGTATGAAGATGTAAAAGTTCTGGGTTTCTGAAGAAATTCAATGTATAGAAAGTATGTATGAATCAGTATTTGGTCTTCCTGTGCAGCAAGTCATGATGACTGATCTATTTCTACAGTTGCTAATTATATTATGTCAAAAAATACTTGGTGTTCAAGTGACTTTTATGCAAAAATTCTGTAGGATTGAAATTTAAGGACTTGCCAGGAGGGTATTACTGAAATACTTCGCTTTGAGTCAGTTTGATCCATTTCAAAACAGTTTGTTGAGCTGGGTTGCTGTGTGTTACTTAATATTGAGTGTGAGCCATTTGTGTGAACTGCTGTGATATTTTTGGGACAGGAAGCACTGTATCCTGATTATTTCTTACAGCCACTCCCATCTCTGCATTATCTAACCAAGGATGTGTTGCAATCTCTCCTCTTACCTGCTGTAGTAGTGCTGGATCATAGGAAAAAGCTTGGACAGAGAGGCTCACTTTAGATAGATGAGACAAACTGAAGTCAAACTGGACCAGATCAAAATATTTTGCTTTAGTTCAGCTCACTGAAATTAAGTGTTTCAATTCAGGAATACCAAACCACTTATTTTCTAAGTTAAAAGTGTGGAAATAACATATTTTCCACTTGTTAATGTTGTATTTTGAAGGCAGGGATGTGAATTTCTCTTCGATGATCAAGAAATAGGGCTCTATGACAGTGCAACCTTCACCAGCCTAGTGAGAAAAGGACTTTATGATCAGTTTAAAAGAGTTCAATGCAAAGGTTTAAAAGGGTGAATATTACAGCAGCACATTTGGAAGGTTAAGAAGGCAGCGTAGTACAAATATGGGAAAAGAACCTGACATTGTAGTAATAGAGTCAAATATTTCATAGGTATGTTAGAAATTTGCTGGGATCAATTGCAGGACTGGAGCATTCATACAGCTCATTCTGTAAGGACAGGCTTGGAAAAATGGAGAAGGGTTATCCATGCTTGTCCTGAAGTTGTGGAATGGTGAAGGACAGACTTGTCTGGGTGAGGAGAGAAAGAGTCTCTTTGACAGGTGGGTGTAATTTAAGCCACCTGCCTGGGACAAGTGCAAAGATGCTTTTGAGCAACTCCTGAAAGCACTTATTAGTGGCAAGGGACACTTTATGTGGGTATTGCTTGGAAAGACAGTATGGCAAAACCCCCTTAATGTATCACCATGGTACGATATATTGAGGCAACTCTGTTTCACAAGGTAGAAGTTACTAGGGAGATATTTTAACTGAGTTTTACTTGTCCACAGAATCACAGAATGGTTTGGGTTGAAAGGGACCTTTAAAGGCCATCTAGTCCAAGCAGGGATATCTACAACTAAATCAGGTTGCTTAGAGCCCAGTTCAGTGAACTTGAATGTTTCTAGGGATGGAGCATCTACCGCCTCTCTGGGCAACCTGTATCGTTGTTCTACCACCTTTGTTGTAAAACAATTACTTCCTTACTTGTAGTCTAATTCTGACTTCTTTTAGTTTAAAAAAACCCTTGCCTTGTCCTATCCTACAGTGTCACAGTACAGACAGACAAAGACAACTGTTTCCTCTTCCACCATAGCCCATCTTTATTGTTCATAGCTTATATTTATAGGGTTATCAGAAGGCATCATGTTTAATTCTAATTGGTTAGCAACTTATTGTAACCCAGTTCATTGCTTAGAATTTGCTAGTGTACATGTCAAAAACTTTCTAGATATGTTTACATTCTTGTCTCCTGGGAAGTGGATGTTTCACACAGGTAGAATCTTTCTCCTCACAGGTGCAATCAGTTCCCACAGGAATAGATTGGTATGCAAGCTGATTCTCATTGTTACAATTCTTTTCTCCCAGGAATTTATCAGGCTAGCTGTTAGCTATACTTAGCTGAAGTAACAAGGCTAGTCGAAGTAACAAGGCCTGAACCATGATTTTACAAGGCCTTTCTTTTGTAAGGTTTTACCTGTATGTGACACTACAGGCTTTGCTAAAATGTTTGTCCCTATCTTTTTCACAAGTGCACTTTAAATATTCTAAAGAATGAAGTGTTAATGAAGTTGGGAATTCACTCAAGAAAGAAGTTTGTATTCCTGGACAGAGAGTGGGACAGATTTGTCAGCCAGTTTGTATGGACCTAAATTGTAAAATTATTTAAAAGCGACATTTCCAATAATAATTAATATTTAATTAATGTAATTTCTCAGTTTATAGGGCAACTAGTATGCAGTAGAAATCATATAGATATGGTATATCCCTTGATCTTGGCTTACAACATCTTTCCTTAATTATATTCTCTGCCTCTGCTACCAGTCAAAATCTGGAGGATAAAACTGGGCAATTTGACCCAGTCAAAGTTGCCTGGTTGGACAAATAAGAGATGATAAAGTGAAGAAACACAGCTCAAGTGTTAAGGAAGCATTCTCTAATTGCATGAGTAGTAAAATCATAGCATAGATTACTTAGGGAGAAAGTGGCATATTCTTGTCTGAATTTTTGCAAGAAAAAGTGTGATGAATGTTTTTCAGAGGTAGTCTAAGTTATTTGTTCTGTTTTAGAGGAAAGGAAAGAGATTAAATAATCCCTCCAGATCGCTTCCAGGCATAGGTTTCTAAGATTCTCTTAAGTGGGCACTTTGGGGTCTTTTAAGATCACTGCTTCTTGAATGGGGTGAGGACAAGGATAGACATTGCACTGTGGAAATTTTCCTTAGGGCAGGTGTTCACACAGGAAAAAGAAAAAGATCCAGATTTAAAGAATTATTCTTTATTTGCTCTGCAGAACTTCAGATAAGAATGCCCATCTTCCCATGTTGAAATACTGTGCATCAGACCAGTATAAGCATTCTTGGAAGCTACAACAGATTATGTGAAAGTGTTAAAATGATTTTGCATGAACCCAATTTTTGTTGAAGAGTTGTGCTCCAATGGTGAGGAACAAAGGAAGGGCATGTGATAGAAATGTGCAGTGTAAAGAGCTTAGATTGCTCCTAGCAATTGCATGGTTTGAATCGGGTAACAGATCATGAGCTGTATTTGTAAAGATTATTCAGCAGTTTCAAAAACCACAAATATTTAAGAAAACTGTGCCTTTCTGGAGGCATCTGGCAACCAGATGAAGAACCAAAGTTCATTAATAGATGAGCCATTGCTTCTATGTCCTTGCCTGAGATACCCACATAAACTACTTCTGGCTTCAGCAGGTGGTGTGGTCAGACTAAAGCAGAGTGTGGTCTCTTGGCCAGGTTCTGGCCTGACTTCAGGCTCACACTGATTTGTTGGTGATTTTAAGCAGACAGAGAGGAAGGTGTCTCAGCTGACAAGGTTCATTAGCACTCCTCTTTCTCCCCTTCCTCTTTTCATTTCATCCCTCTCATTGCTTCTTCTGCTCCTCATAGGGCCAGGGACTTGCTGTCCTTTTTTCCAGGTGGTGACCACATGGCCAATCTCTTTGCAAAGCCCTGACTTGCTGGTGATAGCCACATAACTTTATGGCCATCGTGGGTTTCTTCCAGACTACCTTGTCCTTGCTACATGGATTGTAGCGGCGTGTTTTCTATTTTTTTATTTATTGTTAATATTAATTTGTTCTGTAATGGTTTTTCCCAAGTTCCCCCCTGTATTTCTCCCCATTTGGTTTCCCCCTGCCTTTGTTCTCCACAGCCTGTCACTCTCTGGGAAGCCTCTCCTCTCCTTCCAGAGTGTTCGGAGAGACTCGGTCCCAGATTGGAGCAGGCTGGGGAACCCCCGCCCCTCGTTTCCCATTCGCTGTCTGTGTGACATCCATATTTCCCTGGCTGGCTTTCCCTCTTGTGTCCACCCCCTTCTCCCAACCCCGCACAAGCTGTGGCCACACCTCTGGCGGAGACACTTAGGAGAGGCTCAGAGAGAAGCGTGGCTCCCCTGCGAAAGGCAGGTGACAATAAAAACCATCTAGCCACAAAGTAGCCTCCTCGCTTCCTACCTTTGTCAAGCCTCACCGACATCTCTCGTGCAGCTCTGACCCACCGGGGGGGTGGTGGCCGGTCCGCCTGCTGCTGCCAACCGAGTTTGGAAGTATCCCGAGCCAGGGCTAGCCGGGAACAGCTGGAAGCCACTTTCCAGCCGGGCTCGAGGGATATTTTCAATGGATGATTATTGCTCATGAAGCAGGGTCTGATTTGCAAATTAAACTTTCAGTAATTCTCTGTGTTTTGTATTGAGTTACAGAAGTACTGATCTAGTTGGATCAGTAACTAACTTGCATGGATTTGCAACCAGCAGCTCAGCAGCTGCTTCATGAACCATCCTTCCAGGAAGGCAACATCACAAAGATGGGTGAGTTGGATGCTGAGGAGTGGGAATTGGTCTAGTCATCCTGAGAGAAATCCTCCCCATTTGTGAGTCAAAGCCTGCTGTCTCTTGCTTGAGATGAAGGGAATCTCCCAGGGCAGCTAATCTTGCACGATCTCATCACTTGAGATCAAACGTCCTGATATTGGGTCATTAGATACTTCTAAAAGTGCATGCAAACCTCATTCAAATTGCCATATAGATCTAGCCAAAACACAAGCCAAATCATGATCCAAATAACCTCCTCCTCAGCCCACCTTCACTGCCGTTCTCTTTCAGTGGCAAATGCAGCATAGAAAAGATGCCTGAATGCTTAATTCAGAAATTTACTGTTTAAGGCATTACTTGTATGAACACCAGCGTAACACATAGAATACCAATGCCCTAAATTTAGTAGTTTAGTCTGAGTCATTTTCACTATGTGGGAGGGCTGTGAAGACACTCCACAGAGTGGAGAAACTTGCTGGTGGTGTCTGTCCAATGAGATTTTTTTTTTAAAAGTCAGAACACAGCAGAACTACAGATATGTTTGTGAGTAAAATGCAGTTTAGTTGCAGGCTCCAGCACAGGAGAGGGGCGGTGTTGCTCTCCACCCACTTCAAAAGCTGAAGTCAGGTTTGACTGATATGTATCTCTGACACTGAAATAGTACAGAATTTTTCATGACAGCAACGCACAGACAGAGGTAAACACTCTGGCTGTGTGATTTGGAGGGACATGGTGTGGTGTAATCTCCAGATTTGTCTGTGCAGTTACATCTTATTTTCAGATTCCCTAGTGATAGCAGCCGAGTTAAAACAATCCTATATGTAACCAAGCTGCAGGCAAAAATTATCCCTGGTTTCCTTCACTGAGGGGTGAAATGTTGTCCCACTGAAGACCAGGTGACTTTCGCCACATAAGTCATCCAGCAGGGCTAGAGGTACACACACAGTCTTTGAAACAGATGTGGGCACGAGTCATTAGGTGTGGATGTGAAGGAGGCATTAGGCTTGGTATTCTGAACTGGTAACACCTTCCTGCCAGTCTGGGTCTTATTCTTGCTCCATTAGCCTTTCTGCATGAATGCAGCTGATTTGAAGTTGATACAGATTGAGCAATTCCATTTCAGAGATTCTTCCTGGGATTCCCTATGGAATGAAACTGCTCCTGTCTTCAAATGAAAACCTAAGTTCAGTACCTTATTTGAGTCTGAACTGATAACGTTTTTATTTTGAATAAATGTTACTTCTGGCTCAACTGCTGCTCTCTGTGTTGAGAGATGAAGCAAGCAGAGATGAAGGATGTTTTCATGCACTGTATCCTGTCTGATACCAACCATGGCAGATGTGTAAACATACTCAGGCTTGACCCTATACTCTGATTGTCATGAGTGGTGCCACAGAGGTCAGGGCTCTGCTCACATAGACTGCAGGGTTGGTTGTGATGTGTTTAATGCCAGTGAGATGAGCTCTGTTCCTAGAGAAACTCCAGTATAACCAAAAGCTTGTTAATAAGAAAAGTAGTTAGCTGCTATCCTAAATGAAGCCAAATGCCAAACAAAACCCTGTTCTGCTGTTTGTTCCCATGCCGGCATTTAGCTGCCAGGAAAGACCAGTTTTATAAACGTGAAATCATATCCATGGCAACATGCAACATGCAAGCCATGTTTAACTTTGCAGCATGTTAAAAGGTACATTTAAAAAAAATGTATTTTACTGTTAAGAATAGCAATTACGACTTTTAAGTCAGCTATTTTAACTCAGTCAGCCTGAGAATGTTGAGTGGTGAGGGTAAGGGCCAGAGGCACAGCTTGTTCCTAAGAGCACTTGTTGCTAGACATTCCCAGAAGGTATTATTGCTTAAATACAGCTTGTGTTTTCTTTCCCCAGATTCCTTTAGCAAGGAAGATATGACAGGTTGTGATATCGGACTGCAGTGAAGTTCCACTGGTGCTATTGTACCCTTCATGAGTGAGCAGTGCTGGGCTGTGCAGCTGGCAAGCTCAAGCCCTTTTTGGGTAAGTACTGGAATCAAGGAGCCTGCTTTGTGGTATGGCATCCTGGAATTATAAGCACTCAGGTGCTGTTTAGTGACTCCTGCAGCGTGCTAAAAAGCAGACATTGCTCACAGAGTAGGAGACCAGCTGAAATAGGGAGTAGACAGAATTAGTGTCTGGGCTTGAAAATGTATTGGGAAAAGTAACAGAAAGATCCCAACTTGGAGCAAAAGCTGAAGCTGAAAACTGCAGATGGTTTTCTTGTCTGTACGATAATGTCAAACCCAAAAAAAGGGAGTTTTCACACTCTGTTGTCTGTTTAGCACAAAGTGAAAATTATGTACTGGAAAATGGAGCCCCATGTCTGGAGAAAGCAGCTCTCGCTGTGCCTATACAATACAACACAGTGCTCTGTGGAAGTTGGGTTGACTGCTTTTGCAGAGGTCTCTAAAGCCTTGAGCTCTGAAGCCTTGTTTGCTGTGAAGGTAGGGAAAAAGAGCAATGGGATGTGTCCTCAGTAGTTTTTATCTATTAGCAGCTGCATGATAATGGCATTCAGAGTGAATTGTGCTAGGAATCTCTTCTAAAAACCAGAAGTTTTGTCTCTAAGGGCAGCAGAACAGCCCAGGCTGGTTGTGAGGGCAGTGCCAGAGGTCACAATGGCTACAGCTGGATTTCACAAGGCGTGGTGGAAAAGAAGAACAGGATGTTCTGGTAGCTACTGTCATGTGTGTCTTGAAGCAAAAGGGCTGGTAGATGCACTAACCTGAGTGTCTGGCTCTGAAAAGACAGCATCATCTTGGAAGAACACACATGTATTTGCTGTCTTCTGTAGCTGTTCATCATGGTTCTGGTTTCTCTCTTCTCTTTTTTAGCCATGCAGAAGTGAGGCAAAGATGATACAAGGTGCATTTCATATAGAAATTTAACAGCATATATATTAGCATGTGCCTCTCTCTACAGAAAAATGGAGGTAATGCATCAGCACAACCTGTCCCCTCACTTTTTAGGTGAGCCTCAGACCTGTGTGTAGCTGGACAAGGAGGGTTGGACTGTGCTGTACCTTTCCACTTTTGTAAGGTGGGCATGGATGGTATGCTCCAGCAGAAGGAATGATTTGACACTGTACCTCAGTTACTGGAGGTTGTGTTTTCAGTCTGGGCAGAAAAAGTGTCTGAGATGCCTTGCTACTAAGCTGTGTGCATGCTGGTGTGAGGGGAGAGAGGTGAAGCCCCAGGCACCAGATTAGCATCCTGGGGGCCTGAATCCACAGTAACTCTTTACCAGGGACTTCAGTGAGAGTCGCCTCTTCCATAGTCTTTTGAAATACTTTATCTTCAGGTGCCTAAAATGAGAGCCTAGGAGCCTTAAGTACCTAATTTTGACAAGAAAATTACTTTTGTTTGTGGGAAGTTTCCTGAAAGGACTTCAGGAGTTATTCTGCAGTGAACTTTGGATTCTACCTTGGGTGGTGGTATCCCTTGTGGAATATGTGTTGCTCAGTCTGTAGAGTTGTCAATACAAGGTGTATTGCTATATCAGCCCTGTGGGTGCCTTGGCCTTTGCTCTGGATCTTAGCTCTAGTCATGCAACTCTTCTTTTGCAGGATGTTAGTATCTTTAGATCTGTCTGCTGGGTTCTTCCTGCTTTCATGCTGAAGAGTGTGTGGGAGAAGGTGGCCAGGAGTAGTGTTGGAATGACCTTTTACTGGTGGAGGCACAGTGGTGGTGTGTGCTGCCAACACACTCTGGCAGTGGATGCACCTATTCCAGCCAAGCTGTGCCTTCTACTGCTCAATCTTGTTGGGAGCAGGGGAGAAGTGGTGCTTGCAGAAGCCTGGGTTGGGGGGCAGTGGGGTGTGTGACAGCTGTGCAGGTGGGCAACCCAAGTGGGGGTGCCATGTGAGCCATGGGTTTTACCCCTCTCATTCTAGTGTACATAGCCACACCGGCTAAATTCAGTTGTGCCCATGTAGCTGGGGTGTATTCTGCTCCTGTCACTTCTTGAGGAAACCTCCTTTTACAGGTCCTGGAACTCTGGCTAGAACTGTGGCACCCATTGGGACACACAGGGACTCAGAGACTCCATTAACTCGAGGACTTTCCCCTAACCTTAGCAGAGCTCCAGCACTTGGATCCTGACCTCAGACCAAATGCCTCTGTCAAGTATCTTTGAGGGGAATTGGATAGAATTTTTCTCATTCCGTCATTAAATGCCCAATGGTGGTCTCTTCTTTTGAAAAGACAACAGGACCCACTGAAAGGCTATTTTTCCATGAGGGTAACTTCAGCATACTGGTGACAACTATGGTGGGTGTCTACTGAACCAAGAGTGTCAAAGCCAACATCTAAAATGACCTTTAGGCTGTTTACTCAAAGCAGTAACAGACTCGCCCCCGTCTTCCTGATAAGGCCATCACTTATCAAGAAATAAGAAGAGCAAGTGGCTAGATATGGAAATCATTGTGGGAGTGCCTAAGTGAAAACATACAGCATCGTACAGAAGTAATGCTATACACCAGTAACCTTTGCCTCTTCTGTGGATTATGTATGTAGAAACCAGGAGAATTACCAGGTATTGGAAAAATGTTAATTCCAACACAAATAAAAACCATTTCTTGGAGAGAGAGATGTATATTAACTCAAGTGTCTCCTCATGCTCCATGATTCTGTTTCCTAGATATGTAGTAAAGTATCAGAAATCAACAATTTTCATCTCACTTCAACGAAACATTTTAGGAGTCTAAAGTAAGCCAAGAGATTAGGTAGACACTAAAAATTCAGTAAGCTTTTAATTTAACAGCTAGATATGTAGAAAGCTAAGTACCCAACAGAAGCCAATAAAAGCTATGTACCAAATAGAAGCCACTCTAATTTAAAAAATCAAGTTCTTTCTTACAAAAAAGTTTCTGCATAATCATAAGACAAAAATATACTTCAATACATGTTTTAGAAAGTATTGGCATTTTAATGGATTTACCTCATTAAGCTATATTGTAGCATTTCACCATCTCAAACTAGGCTTTGTTTTGGCTAATGTTCACCTGATTTAGTTGGTTTTTTCTTTTAACTAATTTTTGTTATTTCATTTATATTAATTTTTATTTGGGGTCAGAATAGCAGCACCATCTAATCCCACTTTTGTATTTGCTAGAGAATGTTGAGACTAGCTAGCATGAGGGTTTTCATCCTGGAAGGTTTTAGTAAGATTCCCTCTTCACTTGGTATATACGTCACATAAGTACTGAAACTGAAAGCTTTAGATGCGATACAACACCTAGTAATAAACTGTTTCAACTTTTTTTTTTTTGAGGGGGAAAGAAATACCATCTTTTGGCAGTGTTTCCTCTCAAACCTCAGAGACTTGCTGATCTGCTGTGTAGATCTGTGCTGTGGTTGCAAAGTAGCAAGACAGAGCTAAGGATTTTTATATCTACTCTTCCCACCCAGCACTCACAGCTCCTTCCCCCTTCCCTGTCTGTCGGGTAGTTTCTGAAGGCGTTGAGGAGACAGGAAGGGAAGGGACACAGAGCTGACCATTGGACAGATAAATGGAAAATGGTGCCAACAACTGAGCCTCATTTCTTTAGGAGTACAGCCTGAAAATGCCTTGGTAATTAGAATGGATTGTGACTATTGCAAGTTTTTTTGGTGGGGCGTGGGGGGGCAAAAAGCAAGGTGGAAGCAGCTGGTTTCCATGTCAGATTAAGGAATTTGTGAGTGTTTGGGGTAAATGGTCCATTCTCTTCCTTAAACTCTGAGGTTTTTTTAAAGAGAGTGATGGTTTTCTGGTTTTTTGTGCTGTTGTGATACGTCATGGGAACACTCGGCAATGATGCATGTTGGACATGGAGCCCAGTTGCAGCTAATGGGCCCTGAAGGATAATGGCATCCAAACCAGAACTCCAGTTAAGTCACTGGGATGTTCAATTTCTTATCAAATTTTGGAGTTTTCTTTGCAATTTTCTATGCAAAGCAGGCACTTGGAGTGGAAAAGGTCATTTTGATAAAAATCCAACTTTTCACTAAAATCAGTTTTCTTCAGCACCCTGTCCCAAAATCTGTTATGTTCACAGTGTTCCAGAACAGTCTTGCCATCTGTCAGAAGCATTTTTAGGTAACAAATTATTCAACCTAGCTGTGCCCTGTCGTTACCACACCAGTTATGTTGTCTTTGAACTTCCTTGGGATGGATAAGCCTGAGGCTCCCCAAAGGCAGCAGGAATCTCCAGACACTGAAGAGGAATCTCTAGAGCCAGGAAATAGAAGTGTCCTGAGGACGTGGGTGTTTCTGAAGCACCAGCCATCTCCTGAGTAGGGATGTCTTTACCTACTACTGCAGAAAGCAAGTGTGTTCCAGCACGGAGGTAGTGCTGTTCCAGAAAGGAGTGTATGTCTTGCTCTCCCTTTAAAATGGATCCTCTTTTGCATATTTTGTATTCTGGTAGGAGGTGGGAGGTCACACTCAGACTCTTCCTGACAAGATCCAAATTCATATTATCCACCCCCGGTTACTGCCTAAAACATACGAAAAGTTCTTAGATAAAGGATTTTTTTCTTTCAGCCATGTGTCCTGATCACTAGGCTGAGGATTCAGGTCTCTTAAGATCAAAGCCTGAATTTTTGTTTAGAGGGGAGTCCCCCTATCCAAAACCCTGTGGTTAAGGCATTTCTCGAGGAGGTGAGAGACAAGGGTTTGAACTGATGAATACATATCTCATGCTTCTTTTCGAGAGCATACTAATTACTAGAGTGTGCTGTGAGAAGCAGACGGTGTTGCCACTATCAAATTGGTTACTTGGCCTGGCTTTCAGAAGCAAGTGGCCCCAGCCAAGTCTGAAGGGCAGGCAGCGCTGGGTCAGTGTGCTCGCAGCTGTGCTGCCTCCAGTGGGGGCTCTCTGCGCCTGGCTCTCACACTGGAGATGAGTTCTGTCGGCTGGCTGGGGCTGGGGAATATCCGGGGCAGGCGGGGTTTTATGGGAAACAGTTAAAGGGCACAGATGGCTCTGGTGGGGGGCACAGGAGAAGCCTTCTCTAGCCACAGTTAGGAAATTAACTTTCTCCAAATGATGAGTTGTCCATGCGACTTGTCACTGTGAGAGCTGTTGAATATTTTGTCGTAAGACCACTAATGAACTTGATAGCCACCACATTCACCAACTGGTGGAACAGATTTACCCATCATTTCTGAGTTTTAAGTGAATGGGACTTTACTTGTGGTTAAAGTTTTGGGGTGTTTTGGTTTTGTTTTGTTTTTGGTTTTTTTGATTTTTTTTAAAATACACTTCAGACTGGAACTTTTAACAGTGTTATTTTGTCTTCTCAAGTTTCCTTCAAGATAAGGCTTTCTTATATTCTGAAATGATGTGGCAGAAGGCAAAAAATAATCTTGTGACTCATTAGGAAATAAACAGAGGCATAATTGCCATCTGTGTTGCAGTCCATTTAATCTTTTCTCTCTCCAGTCATGGAAAAAAGTTCATAAAAAAAAAAGTTGAGGTCTGGTTTTGTGATATTTTTGAGAGAAGCTAGCATAAAAAAATTACAGAAAAGAAAGGAAAAAAAGCCCCAATACGGGCGCTATACATTATCTTAGACAAAATGGATTAAATTTCTGACACCCTACTCATCAAATTCTGACCTTGATTTGACCCCATTGGCTTTTTACTGTTTGATGTTCTCAAACTATTTGGTGCCACTTTTCCTTAGTAGTGCAGTTAATTTTGAGTGTTAGATAGAGATCAATAGTCATAGCTTGAAATTGGCACTTTTGGACGAAAAATATGTTGTGTGGCAGTAACATAGATTTGATAGTAGTTCAGTTAAGAAAATGGTGTACTCTTTCATTATTGTTTTCAATGACAGTATCCAGAGTGTTACTTCATTCTCCTAGCAAGCTTCTGACAGTCTCTTGTAATATCTTATCTATCAAAGAGTTTTCATTCCTCTCCTTTCATGCTTGGCTTCTGGAGTGGAACTTTATTTAAAAGGTCTCTGAAATTAGAAAGAATGACCATGGCACTTCTGCTATCAGTAAGAAATAAACCCCCTTACTTCTAGACTTGTGTCTGGCCTCCTGCTTGCCCACATTGAAATCTCATTTACTGTGCTGGCTGTATGGTGGAAACTTGATGGTCAGGAGGAAGTAAGTAGCCTGTTGGATGAAGTTTAATCTTCTCACAGGTAGGTGGGTTTTGCATACTGCCTTCCCCACCTTTGTCCATGTGAAAGTGCCCTGTGCCTTGCCTTCAGCCCGTTGCTGCAGTGAGAAGTGGGCCTCCATTCAAGAGGTTTTTATTCCTCAGCTGCAGCTTGGAGTATCTGCCTCTGCAGTATGCAGCTGCTCTGGAGTGCTGGATGGGGCTCAGGCAGTCTCTAAGGCATGGGATTTGCCAGGACTGTGCTCCTTTCTGTGGGGTCCCACTCCAGAACACTTGGTACTGTTTAGGTGTAATGAAGCTCTTCTTTAGGCTTCCATCAATGCAGGTGCTGAACATTTTGGGGAGTTTTCAGCATGCCACTAAAATCTGGCCTCTGGTGCAGGTGTGTCCTTCCTTCAGTATAACTTTGGATATCCTGACTAATGAAATCCCAATTTGACAGGTGGTTGAAAATATCTTTTTGACTAAATAAACTTAAACTATATATGTGGGGGAGGAGAGGCTGTAGAGAGAGGCATTTGGAAGAGAGATGTCATGACAGTGTCAGGTGCAGGGAAGTGTCAGCTATGGCTTGTGCTTTCTTCATACCAAAGAAGAGTCCAACCTTTGGATACAGATGAATAAGGAGCCTGGCTGCAGCATTCTTCTGCTCCTGGAATTATTTTATTAATTTTGACATATTTCCTAGGAAAATTTGAAAAGCATTCCCATAAGTCTCCCCCAAATCTTGATGAAGTAATTTGTCTTCTGGAGAGCTTTTGTTAGTGCCAAGCACTAACAATTTCAGATCAGCAAAGCCCTTAGTTTCTTCTAGGCTGCTTATTTGAGAACCAAGTGCCCAAGCAGTTTTACACAAATAATTTTTTACTGCTTGGAAGCCAAGATGCCCAGTTTAAAACCATCTCAACTTCTACTGACTGTTCTTGCAGTCCTGATACCTGACCTTGTTGGGGAAGAGCATAATATGCAGAGCAGTGGTTTGGATGGTATGCAGGATATTTGGGTTGGGTAAATAATTGATAATCCAAGAAAATCAAAAGGTCACTGTCCATTTACAGTCACTGAAGATCTACTCCATGCTACTAGCAATAATATCTGTTTGGATCAAAGGAGCATAGTGAGACTTTCAAAAGGCAGGATTCTAGTATTTTGTTAAGAAACCTGTGGTGTGTCATTATCAGCCTTTCCTAGCCTGCATTCAGAAGTTACACAGAGTCTGAATGCAAATACAGGCTGCAGGGAAAATGGAAGGGCAACCAGGGCCTGTTTCCAAAGGATTCCTGTATCTGGACTAGGCACCTCAATAGAGATGGCTCTGAATAGCAGCAGTTGTGGTAGGTGCACCATGATGCTTTTCATGAAGAAGTGGGGACTTCTGTCCCAGGGGCAGGCATCTGCAAGTAGTTACATTTTCCTTTCTGTTTTCTTTAGAATTCAGTCTCTGGAAAGTGTGTGCAGATAAAATGTGGACAGAATATTTCTCCATGACTTTCTGGCTGTTTAGCAGAGGAGCAGTGGTAATGATGGATAAAGACTGCTGAGAAGGGATATTGTAGGTACCCATGCTCTTTACCTGACAGCACCTTTGGGGCCTGTGGATATGGAATTAGACCTTGTACTAAGGTGCTTCACACTTTTGTTCTCTGACTCAAGTCTGGAAATGCTTTGTGTACTGCCTTCCTTACATTTATCATGTCCTGAAGGCAATTGCATATAGCATGCTTTTTCATAGGCCTGTGTTCTTCCACTCATAAGCCCCAGCCTGATGTCAGGAGGGCTTGGAGATGTACCAAAGCAAGGCTCTCCTCTCTCCTCTTGTGTGACTTGAGTTTAATTGCAGCTGTTTGAGGAGATTTTCCCTGATGAGTACACAGCAAGTGTGCCACGATACTGACTTCTCAGGTGGCTGGAATTCAAACATCATCTTGCAGACAGAAGCCCATGGGTGCACATCTACGTGAGGGCTGAAAACTTCAATTCCTTTCAAGGGTGTGTCTTTGTGACAGTCTCTATCTGTAATCCCTAAGCTCATGATAAATCACAAAGTCCTCTCCTGGAGACCAAGCGTCAGTGGTGCTGAGTACCAACAATTCCCATGAGCTTCAATAGCCACTGCAAGTGCTGAGCATCCTGGTTACATCTGCTCACCTCCCAGGGTGCCACACTGTCCAGTTGCCTTTGTGAATATGTGCTGTTCTCATTGGCTGGGATTTGTTACTGATAGAATAAGTTACCACACTGCTTTAAATGGCATGTAAAACCAGGAGCAGAGATTTAGTGAAAACAAACCTTTAATAAAACTTCGACTACAGTTTTCACCATCCTCCAAAAGATTTTAGGTAGGCCAGCTTCTCACATTATCTTCTGTGATTCATCTGCAACCCTGAGGAGCTGCCTTCCTTCCCAGGTTCAGTTTTAAACCTAAAAGAAGGTTCAGCCTTGCCTTCCAAGAGCCACTGAGTGTGGTTTGAAAAGCAGTGCCACTGTAGCTTCTCCTGCTCCTCTTGTTTATCCTTCTCCTGACTGATACATTTCAGTGCCTAAGTGCATTACTTGTGAGTTTTTCTAGAGCAGCTCCAAAGCTGTGCCAGTGGATTTTTCTAGTTTATAGCATCAACTAGTCAGACAGGTGTGTAACAACTTGATTGACTACACTTCTAGGTGATGCCATTGATTACTAAAGCAACACATGCACTTACAGGTAAGATATGCTTAAAGATGTCTTGCTCAGTCAGGAGCAGAGCCTTTAATCTGCTCTGCATCCTGCAGCTCACCAGGAAGGCTGGATGCTCTGTGGGAGCAGAAGCAAACTCCAGAGCACTGAAGAGGTGAACTGAAGAGAGTAATCATTGGAAGACTTGACATATGAGATTTGGTCACCTTGCTGAATTCTGGGTATTCTTCAGGGATGGGATTTGTGAGAAATTCCTGGCATGCTGCTAGTTACATAAAATTGATATTAATAGTGAATTGTTTTTAGAAGGGAAACTGGCATATTGTAAAAATATCAAATGATAAAGCTATGGTAGTTGATATACAGAATGTGCATTTGCAGCCTGGATTGTTACATGTTTCTAGATTTGCCAGAAATTTTAGGTACACACTTACTACAACTTTTAATGTAGGCAAAATACCAAAAAATATTTAAGTAAATTGTTTGGAATAGGAATTGCAAAGTCAAAATAAATGGCTTATTTGCCGTTTGCTTTATTACGAGGGATTACACATGTGCTGCAATTGGACTGGTTTGTTAGAGCCAGATGTAAAAATGCTGCCTTCAGATAACTGCATCCCTTGCACACTATGTTACTGTGATATCTTCTGTGTATACCCCTGTTGGTGTGGTATGGTTGCACTCTTGGCTTGATTGTACAGAAGGGAGTGCCTGAGTTTGGGGACCTGGGAAGAAGCATTTTTGTGGGCACCTAACTGGTATGTGGGGCATGAGTAAGCACAGCTATGCAGCTTTATAGATTGAGAGCAGTATACTGGGAAGCTCAATGGTGCCTGTGCTGTTTTGGCTCAGCTCTTTTGGTCTGTGGCTGAGTTTGTCTGAATTGTGGTTGTAGCCATGTTGAACAATGGATTGCAATAACATCCTGGGGCTGATGGTAGCAATGGGATAAAAGAATGAATTGTCATTAGTGAAGGAAGTACTGGACTTCGGTGCTTTTAGGAGTAACAAAATGTCTGCTCTGCAATGTGTTTGGCAATACATACAGAAGCAATCTGTGGGGTAGCTTAGTGTTTTTCCAAGCTTTTATTAGGTTGTTAAAGGTAAAATCTGGGGCATCTTGAATACAGTGGAAAATTGCCTTTGCCTCCTTTGGATCAGGATTCCTCCCTTATGTCTGTGCCTACTGTACTTGGTAAATCACCAGAACCCCATCACAGCTAACTTAAGAAAGCAGACAGCATCTGAGCTGTACTTTGAAAATTCAGTGCAGTGCCCCCAGGTAGTGCTCAGGGCCAGATGTTGTACCTGGGCACTCATTGCTTGTCTCCATGCTGAGGGTGTTCTGAGCAAAGAGGTGGGAAGAGCCAGGAGGAAACAATTGCTGCTTGAAAACAAGGCTCAGAGATAGCAAGGGACTGATGGCAAACCAGGGGCACAGCTGGGGAGAGACCCTGTTGGCCTGACCACCTCTGATGGTGTAGCAGTCTGAGTGTGCAAGGAATTTACATAGGATCACAACTAAGTTAGATGGCATTAAATGCATCCCAGAAGAAAGCAACTTCTGCTCTAAAATCCTGACAAACAAACTTAACTAACTAACTAACCAGGAAAAACCCTCTCAATTGCCCAGAAGTCTTGCTTATAATGGGCATTAGCACATGGATATTCTCCAAATGTAGGTGACAAATATTTGGAGTTGGAGTGTGTGAAATGATGCCATACCTCATTTCTGAGCAATGCAAACCTGGGCCACTTTGGCCATCAACACCTCTCCTTTTGTGCCTTAATTCTATGTAGATAGATGATAGTGACTATTTGTATTTTAAATGCTGCTTTTCCTCTTTTGATCTCAGAACACTTTAAAAAGGTGGGATACTGCTTTAGGTCAATTGTGGGCTGAGAATTTCTGTATCAATTTTTTACCTAAAGAGCAGTTACAAAGCCCAGTTTATAAATCTCTCAGAGATCTTAGAACAATATTGCTGATCTCCAAATGATAGCCTCTTGGATATTATTGCTGAAACTTTCTGGAAGTAGTGCAAACCAGGAGGGAACAATTAATCCTCAGAGTAACCCCATTTACTCTAGCAGTTTGGCCCTGAGGGAGTAGGAGCACTTGATGTCTGACAGCAGCCCCAAATGTCAGTATTTCTCCACTCGTTCATTTGCCTGCTTGCTGTGGTAGATTTCATGCTGTTATAAGCTGTTTATGTACAGCCTGATCAAAGTACTTAATGACAGGGTTAATTTCTACATATAATGAGGAAGTCAAGACAGGAGACAGGTACTGTGTAATCGAATTTTTCATTTTGGAATTTGTTTCTCTTCATGTAGGGCTTAGCTTTGATTTTTATTACCATTAATGTCTGCATTTACTGTTCTTTCTAATTTCTCGGGTGATCTAAACCTACTGCAGAAATAGTGGAGGCACTGAATTGTTCCAACAGCTTCCATGAAAGTATGAGGATAAAGTAAAAAGAGTCTATAACTTCTCTGCAACAAGACCTCAAAGTGCAGTTGGGTTTGGGGGACCAATAAAATTGCACTTCTTGAACTACTGAGACATCTAATCCTCTTTTTCTGACTCAGTAGGTATAGACACAGACATGGATGCTTAGATAGCTCTGTACACAGCCAGAGAGACACAGACTATGTTAAAATCTGGAAATCTTATAGTTTATGAAATATGTCTCTTCAGCAAGACTATGCAGACATAAATTATTCCCAAGAGCATCTCTTTGAAAGAGCTGATATTGAAAAAGAATGGCTCTCCTTTTTCAAAATATGGAAATGGAGCATTAGATCTGCGTTTGCCCTGCTTATTTTGGTTTTCATTTTTAGATGCACTGAGCACTGTAAATATTTCTGGACATTCAGAAATCTAGGGGTACAGAGGTGATGGAGGCCTTACAAAACATGTCTCTCTGAGGCAGCCAGCTTCAGGGATCAAGCTGGAAGTGGGGATGAAATTAAACCTGGGCATATCCACACTACCCCACATCCACTGTTTTTCTCTTTTTCTAGCACTCTGTATATTTCAGAAAAATAAGGATTTAAAAGTTCATGCCAAATTCTGTGGACCACTGTTATACAAATTTCCTTATGGCTGAGGTAGAAATCCTTCTTTGTGAGGAAAGTGTGCACCTCTATTAGCACCACTGTGCAAGCTGTAGTTTGCAAATGTGGTGGGAGGCTTTGCTCATGCTAATTTGGGCTCAGTCATGAACCTCTTTTCCTCTTTTACATGCAAATAGCAGCTGTGTCAGTCTCTGGGATGCCTGCTTGTTCCCTTAACGAGAGATTCCAGTTCATACCTTCAACCAGTGCATTGAACCAGTGCATTTGTTCGTGGGCAGAGGTGCAGTGCCGTGGTACAGCTGCTGACAAGGGAAGAGCTGTGACAGAGGTTGGAACAAGTTAGTGAAATAGAGAAATCTTGAAGGAAGACACTGAACTTTTCTGGTATGTTTTCATTTATTAAAAAAAAAAAAAAAAAAAGGTGTGGGAATGGAGAAGAGCAGAGATCTACGCAAAATGATAATCCATAATCCTGCCCCCATAAAAAGGGATCTCTTGGCTCCCGGAGGGTTCCGGCAGCAGCCACGAGGCTGGAGCACATCAGCCACCAGCCTGTGCAGCTGGGATGGCTGTGGGTTGAGTGCAGGTGCTTGGATTCCTCATCGTGGTGCCCTGGTGCTGAGGGAGCTGGGCTGCTGAGCTGTCCTTGTGGCATCTGCTGCAGGCATCAAGCTCCAGAGGTCCTCTGGCCTTGCCAAGCCACTGGCTGTCCTGTGCTCTGCTCTTGCAGGGTTTTACGTGGAGTGCAGCACAGCTGCCCTGCTGTGAAGACAAGGAAGTTCATGGTACTTGCTTGGACCAGCAGGCAAACTGAGTACAAAGCATATTAGTATGATGTTATTCCTTTTTCTGTTTTCAGCCTTCTCCTCTGCTTTATGGTTATGGCTACCTGAACCTAGCCACCACCTTCCTTTTCCTCTCCTGCTCTTGTCACAGAAGTCAATGCAAAATTATTCAGGTGAAATAATTTCTATGACATCACTTCTGATGCTGTTGAACTTACTGAAGAAAGTTGATATTAGTACCATGCGTGCCATGGAATGTAAGTGTTGTTCGAGGACCGGTTTAAAGGGGTATTTGATTTAAGGTGCAAGGATTTCCAGAAGTTTGGAGTACAAAGTTTTCTAAGAAGGCCAGCTCAAAAGAATATGATATCCCTGTGAAGTTCTCAGTTAAATCTGTAGGCAGCTTGTCACAGTAGTTTTCAGAGATGGCAGCTCACCTTTTGGAAAGTCCTGGCCCATGTTCGTTTTCTCCCCCAAAAAGATTCCCCTGATATCAGTGCCACTACAGGACTCAGTGTATAGCCAGGATTCAGCTTACATTCACTTCCGTCTCTGTCCATGGACATCCCTGAGGGCTGTAAAATAATAACTGTGAAATATCTGTGCCTCTGACCTGCTTTATAATCTACTTGATCATATCCCCTGTGCGTGTGTGAAGATGGCAGAAGATAGAAACACATGTACATGCTTCAGTCATAGAAATGGCATGAAAGTGATGACACCTTTATGTAGGGAAGGCCCTTAAACCCATCTCTAGCCTCTCCACTGATCCATGGGGAAACAAGGCTTGGCCCTGTAGAGTTTCCACTGACTTCAGATTTGACAGTGCTACATTAAGGAGGAAATATGTTGTGACACAATAGGATAAAATTCTGGCCCTAGTAATGACTGTGGATTTTGGTATTGATTTTGGAAGTTTTTAGGATTTCAACTGTGGAAATTAGTGGCAAATTCCATGGTGAAATAATCTAGTTACTTCCTATCAAACAGGCTTCTTCAGCAAGATGGCTATTCCAGAAAATACTTTTCAAATGGAACATCTTGAGCTGTTGACCCCACAAAGAAATACATGCATACAATAGAATTACTTCCTGTGTATTTAACACTTGCATGTAACACTGTGAATAGGTCTGGTTATGTTGTTCTCCACCATAATGACAATTTATCCAAAGCAATTTGTTGCCTGGCCTAAATTTTGCCAAAATACCTGGTCTCTAAAACCTTTGGAGAAAGGGTGATATTTGCACCTGACATGTCTACAAGTAACTTAGATCACGTTATTGATCGGTCCTGTATATGTCGCTTTCCAGTGGGAGGATGAGATGGAGAGGCCAATCCATTACTGCAGCCATCTACCACTGGAAAGCTATAGCACTAATGATACAGGTTTTCAATAGCTGATTTATATTATCCTGCAGTCAACAAGAACTCATGATTTTGTCACTGTACTGTTTAAAGGAACACTCCCAAATGCTGGCACGCCCCAAATCTGACCCATTGTAACACAGCTGCTGTGTTATAAGCTGGAGGAAACTGAACAAAAAACCCCACCAGTCCTCCAGAGTATGGTCTGGACAAGCTCTTTGCTCACTGAGCAATGGACCTTGTGAGTTCCCAGTTCATATGAGGCTCTTTTTAGGGGGTGATTCCTGTTAAGATGCTCTTTAGTTCCATCAGCTGCTCCCCAGCACCGTGCTAGAGGGGAGGATGGAGTTACAGTTCTTTTTCTGGGCAAATATTGCACTTGAAATCTCAGCGACTGACTGCTAGTTTGGTGGTGATTAATGAGAAACATGTGTCAATGGCTATAAATGAGAGGCTGGTTCCCCTCTTCTTCCTTCTAGAGATATGAGTACTTTGGGCAGCACAGAGGAAGTGTGTGCAGAGTCCAGCACGGAGCAGAGCTCCTGGGGAAAGAGCAGCACCAGCAAGGAGCTGAGTTTGCTGGAGAAAGCTTTTGATGAGCCATGCAAGAGCTGGTGTGGGCAGTCAGTGGCACAGCCCCGTCCCCTCTTTGGTCATATTTGGACATGGCAATGGTCACATCAGCTCGGTGAGGCTGGGCTTTTGCTTTGGGAGTTCCTAGTGACACAGGCACGAGGGAAAGGCTGTGTGCAGAGCAGCTGGGCACTGAGACAGGGGAGTGGAGATGTCGTGTGGAGCTCTGCATGTTCTCATGGGCTGACCTGCAAGGACAAGCACTGTGTTTTTGGACTTGTACACATCCTGTTTTCACACAAACATTTCATGTAGATTTGTAAAATACAATAGCTGCCGAGCATATTTTACACAGTCACAGTCTAGTGACTGAAGGATCCACTAATTAAGAAGCCTCTAATTAGGCTTTTAAATGATAAACTGTAATGGCTCTAGTGCAGCTGTTGTAAACTATAGAGTAAATTATATCCAGTTGAAAGAGGCCTTAATTACGTAATTATATAACATGCTCTAAAGACTTTGAAAGAGAAAAGAATTTTTAGTATCTGCAATTAAAAAAAACAAGGGAGTAACAATAGAACTCTTAAACCAATGAAAGCAAGGAAATTCAAAGTTAATCTGAAAAACTGTCCTGGTGCTGTCTTTTATTCTCATGCTGTTCTAATTTTTGGAGGGTTGTTTTTGTTCTTTTTTGTTTTTGTGATGGATGAGATAAAGAAGTATTATCAACTAAGAGTTTATGTCCCCTGCTTTTGTTTTTCTTGCTTTTATAGGTCCACGTACAGCATTAATGATACTCAGCAAACTCTCTGGGGCTTCATTTTTGCAGAAATCCCAAGCAAGAGCACACTTATCAGCCAGCTTGTCTCCTTGCATTCTAATTTACAGAATGGTTGGTTGTTACACATGCTTTTTTGAAGTCAACAGGACCTCAAAAGTTGGCCACATTTGGCCCTTGGAGACCATGTTTAGGCCACATCTAGCCTGCATGTTGTTGGTGCAATGTTGGCAGCCATTCTCCCAGCTGAACTTACTAAGTGGAGAAAAAGGTTGGATGTATTTGGGACAATTCAACTAAGTGGAGATTGCACTCTGAGCTTCTTTTTCACAAGGCTTAGTTCTGCTGCACTGAAACTGAGGAGAGTTTAACCCTTGCCCACACTGGGGCTGGGCCAGACTCCAGTCTGCCTAGCCTTTAGACACCAGCACTCTTCCTCTCCCCCCAGCTCTGCCTGACAGTGCCTCCTTGGGAGCCTCACCAGCTCTGTCTCCAAACCTGCATCTGCTCTCAGCCTCCCTTGCTTACCCAGCCCTGTCTGCTGCCCTTCCTTGACATCTCTAAGCACAACTGACACGATGTGCTGCAGTGAGCAAATACCTCTTTATAGAGAAAAGGAAAGATGTCTCTGATGTAAGCCTGGTGGCTCTGCTCATCTGTTGCCAGTTTTTTTCATTTCTTCAGTTACTGCTTCTCGGGACAAGGGCTGTGCTTTTTGTGTCTGTGAGCTGCAAGCACACACAACTTATAGACAGTAGGCTGTGATGTGGAGAGAGCTTAGTTCCCACAGCTGTTCTTAGGGACTGGCCTTCACAGCTGTAGGACCAAGCACTCCATGGCAGCCAAACGAGTAGTGCATTTTTTTGCTTATTCCAGCCACATTCAAGTATTTTTATCTGGAAATGTCACAGTGAGGGAAATAAGGAATACAGATCTCACAGTAAATTTTTATGGCTAATTAATTAGCCCAAAGAGTATTAAATTGTGCTAATGTAGTTTGCCTCTTCGATGCTGTCTTTTGACTTCAATGGAACTAAATACATGCTTAAAGTTAACTACATGCCTAAGTGCTGTGGTGAATCGGGGCCTAGGGCATTAATTAGAACTTGGCTCAGATTTACTTTCAAGGCTTTTCCCCCTCTTTTTTTTTTTCCTTTTTTTTACTCTTCAGCGCTCAGCAGTTTAATTGGTATGCAGATGTTCCCCTTTATTGCTGGCAGAGGCCTCTGTCACTGTTCTGAAGGTACTCAGACTTCAAGGCTGGTACAGTGGGCAGGAAGAACCCCCCCCCCCGAGGGCTTTCAGGCTTTGTGGGAAATAATGATATATGAGACAGGGATTCCTTTGGAACCTGAAGGGAACCTGACAGACAGAATAATATGGGAGGAAAACATTGTCTTCACAATTGAGACTGATGGTCTCATCTTGTCTCCTTGTTATTGTTACCAACCAAGACTGAGATGAGCTTTCTTATGAAGAACTTCATTTTGTGGCAGGTTCTGTATGTTGGGCACACTGCGCTCAGTGGTAGCTTTCCATCCAAAGTACAGATATTGACAGGCTCTG
The DNA here is from genome assembly GCA_910950805.1 of Acrocephalus scirpaceus scirpaceus. Taxonomy (NCBI): domain Eukaryota; kingdom Metazoa; phylum Chordata; class Aves; order Passeriformes; family Sylviidae; genus Acrocephalus; species Acrocephalus scirpaceus. Next base: position 32,774,068 of record OU383781.1, read on the forward strand.
AGGAACCCTTTGAGGTGGCGGTTTAGCTTAAAACCTAAAATTCCTTCCAGCATTGAGATGCATTTTGTCAGGAATGACAGCTGCAATTTGATAATCTTTTGCCACTTTGCCTGCCTATATGAAGAGTTGTTGGGCACAGGAGTGTCAGCTTTATGAATCAGATTTTCTCACACTTTATTAATTTCACTTTCCAGTGGTTAGTGCATGTTTGCAAGAGACAATTGATTTGTACGGATCTGTGTAGAGTGGAGCAAAGCTGGAACTAAAGCAGGAATGCAAGTTGACAGCAATGCAATAGCTCTAATTGACAGACACCAAAGGCACTATTTAAAGCAACATCTCCTCTGATGTTTAGGTTAAAAATGACCCTCAATTTGTCCTCAGGTTGTCATGTCCAAAAAGAAATGAGTATTTTTAGGGATACTCATTTCAAGTGGATTAGCCAAAATATCAAGTGCTCATTTTCTATACTTTTATTTTCAAGTTAGATGATTCAAACTGCTCTTGTGCAAGGTACTGGAAGATGGCTGCTTCTTAACTCCTCCAGAGTAAAAGCTGTCTTTCAGGGGATGCTTTGCACATGTGAGATTTATGTTAGTATTTTTTGGCACCCACAGTTTGCATTCCAGCTAATGGGAGAGGACTAATACACATGCTGCATGTTGTGGGCGCAAAAATGCAAATAGAAATTACACCCAATGTGGAAAAGGCTAGGAAAATGTACCTTCTTGGATGTGAGCAGGGCAGGTTAGGAAACATCATCTTCCTTTTACAATTGTCTGCTACTCTTTACATTTCTGGAGAACTGGGATCTTGCTGTTAATCTTACAAAAATAGATGCTGTGGTGAAGCCTCAGGCATGAATAAAATTGGATGTTAATCTTAAAGCAGATTTTTTACAGCTATGCATTCAGAGCAGTGAATCCAAATGATTTTGGAAACTCTGTGGGTTTTACTTATTTAGATCAAAATGCTGTGGGGAAAAAGGTCAGTGGCACAGGTACATATTGTAACATTTGGGGCTCCTGAAAGCTGAGCAGATAAGCACAGCAAACATTAGACATCTCTGACTTGACACAAATAATAGGCAAAGCTGAAAAAAGCCTGCTGACAAGAGGAGTGGGCGTTGGTGGGTGACTTGCTGCAGTTTTAGAGCTGTTAAGTGTAGGTTTTTTAGCATTTTCATTATTTAAAAGTGGAGTGGTAGTTTCTTCACTCCTTCTGAAAAGTTACTAATTTACTCTGAAATACGGGGTAAGCCACAATGATTTAACAGATTTGTAATGTGCTTTAGAGTGACTTTAAGTAAGACACCCTCCTCTCTAAGCTTCCCACTGTCTCAGCTCTGCCCTCACTCCCTTCTCTGTGTACATCTGCACCAAAATGCAAAGCAAGGGCTGCCTCATGCATGGCTTTGATCTATACCCTGTGTCAGCTGGAGTGCCTGGATGGCTGTGACCACTGGTGCTCGTGCAGGTTCACCTCATTGCCAGAGTTCAGAAAGACTGACAGTAACAGGCTGAGCTAGCTAAGTTTGGATATTGGGAATAGCAACTCAGACTGTGGAGTGGTTCAAAAGCTGCTGCTCTGCAGGTTCTGCTGCAGGTGGACAGCCCTTTCTTGCAGGAGCCCTGACATACAGAGCCTGCCTTTTGCCTAATGCATGGAAAGTGCCTAGTGGAGCATGGCCAAGGACTGTGATTAAGGTCCTCAGGATATTCCTGGGATACAGACAATATTAATTAATCTATGGTCCTCTATGTCTGATTCAGAGAAAGCGGCTGAGTTGTGTTCCTGAGGGGCTGTCCAAGAAGGAAGACAGCCTGCAGGGGTGGAAGGTGCTCAGGGCATTTTCTTCTGTTGTCAAGCTGAAAGGGTCTCAGCTGTGCTGAGTAGCCTATGGCAGGATGCTTCAACTGCAGGCCTTTTGCATGGATGATATTTAAATCTGATGGAGCCTCGCTGAGAAGGAGCTGGTCCTGCATATACTCAGAGAGATCTCTAGTGGTTTGTGGTAAGGAATTGGGACCTGGGGCTGAAGCCACAACCTCCAGGACCAAACCACAGAATTTACACAGCTGTCAAGGCCTGCCCATTTGCTTTCCCTGATGAAATTCTGTCATCACACAGCTTTTGCACTTCTGTCTGCTCTAGTCATAATTGGTGGAGGGAAGAATCTGTTTTGTTCAATATAGCAATGATATCTAGCTCAGTTTAATTTTGTTAGCTGCTGCTGATTTGTTGCTATTCAGTGCATCCATGGATTTGTTTAGTATCAATAATCAATGGCAGAAATACTTGAATAGAAAGCTAGGTGGAAATGCTGAGTTTCTGGAGGACTCCAGGATTTCTTTTGCTCTTCTTTGTTTCCCTGTTCTAGAGGTGTGAAGAACACTTGTCCATTCGTAACTGAAGCTATTCAAGATGCATGGGCCTGAAAGGGCATTATAAGTTTCTCTTGGTCTCTGGTGTAGTAAAGATCTTGTCTTCTAGCACACATTATGAATGAAAGCTTCTGTTACAAGGAGAGATGGTAAGTTTGTGTACTAAACTTTTGTTGGGAAGAATGTTTTGATGTGAAACCTTTTTTTTTTCCAGAGGGTTGAGCCAACTGCTTTTGATCTGGGAGCTTACAGAATGGGTAAGTGCAGCTGTATTGTGCAGGGTAGATGTCACTCTCATGGATTTGTGCATGGATCTCTCCTTGGCCTGAACTGGACAAGGGCAAGAGTTTGTTCACTTTCACTTTCTGCCACTGAGAAAAATGAATGCTGTTCTAGATAAGCTATAATTTCATCCCAAGTAGATGGATGACTAAAGAAGGCCTGAACTGAGTATAGATAATCTTATATTTACTTGAAATGAATGTAGCTCATAACTCTTATTTTAGCACCAATCTGGAGCACTACTGTGAGCAGATTTATGTCTGCCTCTTCCCTACCTTGGCATTCTGGCATTTATGTACTCACTGCACTGGTAGTGCACATTCTTGCAGTAATACTTGTGAGTTTAATGAAACCCAAGTGTTTGAAAAGTGAGTAGGTAAAAGGTAGCTACTTTGAGATCCAAACCTATTCCTTTTGTGCACTCCACAATCTTATTTTAGTTCTTAAATATGGTTTCATTCTTCTGATACTGAGTGTCAGCACTGATTTCAGTATGTGAATCATCAGGAGAGTTATTAGCTATTTTCTAGTTGCATGGTCCTTTGTTGCGGCATTGAAAATATCTAACTTCAACCATGTATTTTTAGACAAGATACTTACAGGAAGCCTTTTCTGTGATTATAGAAGAGCAGATTTAATCTGGAAGTCATTGAGAGAAACCAATAAAGAACTTCCTTGATGTGATTTTTGGAGTTACTTGCTGGAATTGAATTGCATGTTTTTGGGTATAAGGGCACTTGAAAGCTTAAACAAGCTTAAATGTAGATGATAATGAAAATGTTATTGGTATTTATAGGTCAGTTCATAATGTCAACATATTAAAATGATATGAAATATCTCCTTGATTTCATGGACAGTGCCTTACTCTATGTAGTTTATTGTAATAGCATGATCCTTGATATACACTGATGATATGTTTAGCTTTATAAATTTTTTTTTTAGTAATCCAATTGGCCTAAAATGCCATATCAAAAGTATGTTTATTACAGAACATTACAGAGTTACTGTCTGCCAGTGTTATCTCTATGAAAGGAACCTAAGCTAAAAAAGCACATTTGGAAAAAACGTGCCAAGCAGAGGTGGTTGGGTTATTTTTCTCTTTTGTTAGACTTTCTGGGAACGTTCATTAATAGTTGGAGATGTGGTCTTTCAACTAAATTTCTTTCACCCAGATTATATGCAAATTGCAGGATTCTTCAAGCATAAAGTCATATGCCACAAGTATGATATTAACATTTCCTTTAATAAAAATAACTTTGGAATAGGTACCTTGTTTGGTGAATTGCCTTCCTTGTCATTCATCACCGTGTAACATCTTTGTAGAATGACAGTAACTGGAAGGAAAGAAAATACTGGACAGTATTTCCTGGATCTGGGGTTGGCAGAGGTCTGCCTTTCTGGAAAAGAAATGCTGATTTTGGTTCTTTATTTTGTCCTGCCCTTTTTATGATGATGTGTACTGGAAGAAAAGAATAGAAGTGAGCTCTAGATGAGCTGTGAGTTCCCTTTGCACCTGACTTTGGGAGTCTGCTCTGACACATATTTTGGGGTCACTTTATCCTGAGGGACTTTCACAAAATCTCAGAACATATTCTTCCAATAAGATTTCACATAGTTTGATAAATGTTTGGATAATTTCATACCATCTTATCAAAGCAGACAATAGTTCTTTCTTGAGGAACTGAGCTTAAGTGAAATGCTCATTGATGTTGGTGGAATAATAATTAGGAGTACAAGATCCAAATCAGTGCTTTGTTATTCTCTTGCAGGAGTAGGCTGAATCAAGCCTCTGTCAAGAACCATTGCTGAAATACTGAATTAACATACCCAAGACCAGCACATCAGGAAGATCGCCTTCTACAGTGTGGAGATATAGCTTGTTCACAGAAGCTCTGGAAACATCATGAGACTCAGACAGACACAGTGTATCCTCAGAAGACAGAGATGTTGCTGCTCTCTGAGCACTGCACACTCTGTGTTCACGAGTGATGGAAATAATGCCTAGTTTGGGAGGAGTTTGGTGGTACAGGAGACAGTCACAGCAGCTCTAATAGGGTGGCTTATCACTTTCTTGTGGAGCCAGGTACAGCTTCTGTTCTCTTTTGCACCCTCAAATCTGGTATAATATTAATTAGATTGTCATTAGGTTTCATTAGTGAAGCTCCATAAAACCAAGAAGAGGAAGGTTCTATAGTCGTATTTCATTTGTACGAAGGGGGCGAACAGAGATCGGTAGCCATGAAGCACTGCTTTTCCAGAAATGTGAAATATTTAGGTAAAATATCTAGGTAAAATCTAACAGAAAATTGATTACTGCCCGATAAAATGGTACCTCTTCCCCTCTAGATAGGTTGAGCATCTCCTTAATGCAAGCCCTGCACTTTCTCTTAGATTCCTTCCCAGGCAGCTACAGTGGATCTGCTCACCAAGGGAATTTGTCCCACTGGATTCCTTTTTTTTTTTTTTTTTTCTGTGCAGTTGAATGAAAAGTGTACGTCTTTTGAAGAACAGCAACTGAAAGAAATATTGATGACTGCCAGGGCATCTACAGAAAAAGATAAGAAAATTACTCTACTACAACAGTGAAGACAAAGGGGCTTTCTTGTAGGTTGTATATATTAATAGTAACAAGTAAAGTTTTGTATTTTTTCAGAGAAACACACAAGGCCTTGAATTGTATTGTTTTAATTGCAGCTAACTGAATGAATTAAGTGGAAAATCGCACACAGTACTTTGATTGTCTAATTCTCTGTATGTGAGGCTTTGGGAACAGTTTGTTATTATAAAAGAACAGCACTAACCAGAAATCAGCCAACATGTAATTGCTAGGCTGAGGGGCAGTTTGGGGAAAGCTGATACTTATTTATAAATTATTAAATAAAAGCACATAATATGAGGATCATCTCTCACTGCCTCCACACTTCATACATTACTCATCTTCCTAAATTTCATGGTTTTGTACTCCCTTAGTACATTGCTGCTTATAACCAGTGCAGGCATCAAAACCACCCACATCCAGGAAAGGAGATGCCTGTGCATTTGTTATGATGGTGGTTATGGGACTCGTCAAAGATTATGAACCTTCAGTTCAAGGAAAGGAATCTTGACTCAAGTTATCAAGGTTGTTTTCAGTACCTAAATACACCTGAGCACCTCAGACTGTTCAGGTGGCTGAAACTCTGGCTGTTTCCACTCAGCTATGTACCTTTACACAGTCACACAGTACCCTAAATAGAAGACTTAAGAGCAATTTTGGCATTACATTTGATAGAGTTCTCAAAAAAACATTGACTGTATAATTCCCATCAGTTTTGGTAAGAATCAGGTAACTTCTGGTTATGTTGAGTGGTTCTCACTGCTTGCTTGTGCCTTACTACCTAGGAAACAACCACTTGCAGGACACAGAGAGAAGGTAGGTTGTGATTGGACTCATCAAGAAGGTAGAGCAGTACTTCATTCTCAGTGGGTTTTGGCTATTTCAGCTCTCCTGGAGGATGGAGCTACCTTAGTTCCTTTAGCACAATTTTGAGGGCTTTCTTCTAGGAGAGCAAGGTCTATTTCAGTGGACACAGAAGCAGTTCCTTGTGCCATGTAACAATGGGTTGGGTTATGTCTGGCCTCACAAGTGAGATGCTTGTCTTACAGACCAAGAGGCCTCTGGTGGTCTGCAGCAGAGAGTCTGTGGATGGGAAGGTGTGCCAGCGCCTGGGGAGTTGGCACTGCTGGACACATCTTTGGACCTGCTGAGGTGCTGTATACAATGACATTTGTGATGTACAAACAAACCCCACTATTAAACCACTTAAACACTATTTATGCAACTTTAAAATGGTAGAGGCTTGATTTTATGACTTCATCTGCAGGCTTGTTGAAACTTACATGTCCACGCTGAAGTGGTGTGAAGATAAAATTGCTAATCCTAGTTACCAGCGTAGACTGTTGCACAGAAGGTGCCTGAGAGGTGGAACTGGGTAGAGTTCAGCTTTGAACAGCTCTTGCCAGGAGTTATTTGGTATCCCTATCACTGTTTTTGAAGTCCAAAAATATTTTCCCCCAAATAACCTATTTTTCTGCAAGGGAGCACAGCTACATTTATAAAAGGTCTTGGCTTTTACAGTAAGTCTAGTTTGTATCGTTTCCTCTCTCTATGTATGTTGTCTGCATAAGTACCAACAGTCATAATGAAAAACACAGTTTTATTACAGGAATTTTCAACAGTGGTTTTCAGTAGTTTAGAAAACATTGGCACTACTTCCAACAAATGAAAAACATTCAGAACAAAGCAGCCTTGAAAGTCTTGATACACTTTGGCAAATAAATCTTTGGTTTTAACCCTGCTCTATTATTCTTTCTCTGTACCATAACCAATATAAAGCATTATTGATTTTGACCAGCTCAACAGAAGATATCATATGGCTTTCACCCACTGCCCCTGCGCTAGGGGGCTAAATCTCAGCTGTGTTCTTGTGTAGCCTTTGGCTGAGTGTTCTGAGACAGCCTCTATTCAGCTCTTGTGTGCAGTGTTAAAGCTGTCTTCAGTGAACCTCTTTTTCCAGCATGACATGGGAAGTTTCCTGGATTGAATTCTCAATCACAAAACTCACATGGGAGACACTCAAAATGTAAGACCTTTCAAACCGTTGTGAATTCACAGCATTTAAAGATAAGAGCACAGTATTGCCAGGCAATGTGTCTTGTTGAGGCCCACAATTAACTTTATCAAAAGAAGGAATCTTATTTTTGCCTGCTGCAGATAGAGGTTGCATCTCAAAGCAGCCTAAAGTTAGAGATAGCATCTGGTTCAGATCACGATATGATGAAAGATTCAGGTTAATTAGTATTTATTCTTAGTTGATGGTTATTCCTTTTGGCTTGAGCTAACAAGCAGGAGTTGGAGTCCCACAAATTTGTGTCTCCTGGGATGAGAGATGAGTGAGGGAGCCGGTCTCCATGGTGAAAATGTATTTAGGGATGGGAATGTCAGTAAGAAGGACTGGCCATTGCTTTGGGTTCTGATAGCCTGAAGGGAAGATGCTTTGAGGGGTGACTCAGTGCCAGCAGGGAGGGTTGGATGTAGGCATGGACTGAGGCATCCCACAGGGCCATGAGCAGGGGGAGGTGCCCCAGTTCCCTGCTCTGTCCAGTGCCCTCACATGTCCCTGCCCACACAACCCCTGTCCACCACCAGTTGCCCTAACTGGGTGGTTTTGGCCACAGGGAGCAGTCAGGGGGCAGCTGTGGAGAAGGTGGCTTCTCAGAGCTTTCTCATCCAAGGCTTTCAATTCCCCTTTCTTGCCACTGTTTCCTGCAGCGCCACACAGGCTCTGCCAGCAAAAAACACCACACCACAATGTAAGGGTAGCTGTTCTTCCTAGATAGAATTGGTTTTTATTCCTGAGGTCTCCTAACTGCTTATGCAGCCAGGAGGAGTCCACCAGCTGGGGAGCAGCTTTCCATGCTTTTTCAGTTCCCATTTTTATTTTTTTTTATTTTTTTTAACCGCTGTTAACATTCAGTTGGAGTTGAGACATTTCTAGCAGGACCTCCTGTGTATCTGGGCAGAGCTGCTCTTCTCCAGTAACCTCATGGACTGTTTTGTTCCCTCAGGCACTCACAGAGAAGTTAATTTCTACATTGGTGGGAATTCTCTGACTTCACAGGTTCCAGTGGCCTGGGCAAGGGCGGTCCCATAGTGGGCAGGCACTGGGCCTCCTCCGCACAGCCATAGGGCTCCACTTCCCTGCTCTCTCTCATGACAGTCTGGGACCCCCCAGCAGGCAAGGCTGTTGGTATAGAGGGCTGTGGGGAGGCCATTCCTGTCCTGAGGGGCTGAGGCAAGGACAGCAGTGCTGTGGGCATCTCTGGGCTGAAGCGATGGCAGGAGGGCCGTGGGTGTCTCTGGGCTGAGGTGAAAGTAGGTGGGCCGTGGATGGCTCCGGGCTGAGGTGATGGCGGGAGAGCCGTGGGTGTCTCTGGGCTGAGGTGATGGCAGGAGGTCTGTGGATGTCTCTGGGCTGAGGTGAATGTAGGTGGGCTGTGGATGGCTCCGGGCTGAGGCGATGGCAGGAGGGCTGTGGGTGTCTCTGGACTGAGGCGATGGCAGGAGGTCTGTGGATGTCTCTGGGCTGTGATGGCGGGAGAGCCGTGGGTGTCTCTGGGCTGAGGTGATGGCGGGAGGGCCGTGGGTGTCTCTGGGCTGAGGTGATGGCAGCAGGGCTGTGAATGTCTTTGGGCTAAGGCGATGGCAGGAGGGCTGTGGGTGTCTCTGGGCTGAGGCAGTGGCAGGAGGGCTGTGGTGTCTCTGGGCTGTCATCATGGCTTGGAGCATGGCATGGGTGCAGCTGGGCAGCTTTTGCCTTGTGGACATGTCTGCACAGGCCAGTCAGTGTAGATTTGTGATTCTCCCCTGCACTCCTTTCTGGAGGTGTTTACTTTAAAGTCTCAACAAGACCTAAATTAATTCCCTTGATGTGCCTTTGGCCATCCCCTTTTCCCCAGCCCTGTGGAGGAGTTGGGGAGATGCTGGCCCTTGCACCTGTGTCAGGCAGGCTGAGATGAGGCCGAACTTGAAATCACCCTCCCCATGCTTCTCTTTTCAGGGCCATCGCTGAGGAGCTGTGGGGTTGAACAGAGATAGAATAGCACAAACTGGCATTTTGGATGAAAGAATGGGGGCAAAAGGACCCCCAAACTTGCACATAAGTAAATAAGTGGTAATTCTGCCTTGGAAACACCATGGTAGTCTCTGGAGAGATTCCTGAGCAGCAAGCTCCCACCTTGCAGCCCAGTGCTGGGCTTTGCAAACCCTTGGTCTCTCTCTGCTTTGCAGCCTGTGGCAGCCAAATAGGAGCCTGTGGACAAAGCTTGTTGCTTCTAGCACAGAAAAATTCTAAGCTTAAACCAAACCACATCTAATAAATGTTAAGAGCATCAATTTCAGTGCCTATGCCATCATAAAGAAACTACTAAAAGAAAGAAAAGCAGGAAAGTACTTTTGTTGCTCACTTAATTGTGGAAGCTTAATTATGTCCTGTGCTGATGATAAAGGCTTATTACCCAGTTAGATCAGGTGTGTTCTATGTGATCATAGTCTAAAGCATCAGCTTTTTCAGTAGTGCAACAAACTATTTGGGATTAGCCGCCCAGTTCTTTGACGGTTTGCCCATGTAGAAGCATAGACTGTTGATTTGGCCATCACTTATTGTCAGCTTCATACAAAGGTGTGGACAGATGGCTTGGAGATTATTAAGCTGAGTTAAAACTGGCTCTGTTTCTCCTTTTCGTGCTTCCTTCCCCTGGTCATTAGTTAAATGACTGGAATGTGTGTTAAATATGTACCCTCAAACCACCTGTGTCTTTCATTTGCTTCCCAGAAGGAAGAGAAGGACACTCCTACCTGTTACTTCTGTGATGAAAATGGCAAGATAGCTATGGATCTGCAGTAAACTCCAAGCTATGTGGCAGCTACAGGTAAGCTCAGAAATTAAGCTGTTACTATGAAAAGCATGAAGCTTGGAAGCAATTTATTCGTTGTGTTGTTTATTCCTCATGTTGGCTGCTGGAAAAAAAATTCACTTTTTTGCTGTGCTCAGATACAGTCTTTTCCATAGACTGAGTGTTCTTCAGGTTCACTGGACAGAGTGGACTCTGTTTTGGAGGTATGAGGAGGCTGGATGAGCAAGTGTGGGAGATAAGAGTCCAGAAGGTTCTGCCACCCTGGAAAGCATTGGAACTGGGTTACAGTTATGAGATGTTAGACTTGAAAGAAGTTCTCAGTGTCCTTCCCCTTCCCTTCCTGTCTAAGGCCTTGGATTATTAATTCCTGCTCTTTGCTGGTGGTCCTTCTGCAGCCTTTGCAGTGTCTGGCAGCTCTGAGAGAGCACAGACCTGTTCCAGACCCAAACATGGACCCAATCATAGTTGTTGAGTATTAATGTCTAATTATTACAGCTGGTTTTCAGAGGGAGACTTTCTTTTAATATGAAATGTATATTTATATGCTTTTCTGAACTGTTGTCTCAGACTTTATATAGATTCAGGAAGACTCTATTGGATGTTGATCAGTACATACTAAAGAGGATGTGGTTAAGTTCACATTTTGAAATAGCTTTTCCACCACAAGGATTACCATCTACTGTCTTCCTTTTAATTGATGACTTTTATTCTTAGTATCAACTTCTGACAGCGTCTCTGGAATATATTTGTAAATATATTTGCCAAAGTTATATATTGGATAATTCCTCTGTTTCTAGCATGTCTGAAATGACCACATACAAAAAGGAATTATAAATTAACATGATACGTAAATTGCATACTCCTATCAGCTTTTAAACATCTTACTTGGAAATACCTTTTTTCCATTTTATTGCATATTTTATTTAAATTACTATTAAATTACTGTTAAATTAGTAGTTTATTTAAATTACTATTTAAACTGACATGGGGAAAATAAGCATATGTACTAAAGGGTTCTGGCTAAAACTATTAAACTAATAGAATTAGTTTAATACTAATAGAATTATTCTAATACTAATAGTATTAGAATATTAGGAAGGACTTTCACACTTGTAGCCATTACAGAACCCAATCAGTTCAATAGCATGGGGAAGCCTGGAAAGGAAAAGTTTATACAAGAGGCTTGGGGGAAATAAATGAGGGGGAAAAAGAGGTTGACTTTTTTGTTTGGTATATTGACTGGTTGGCAATTTAGACCTTATATATTTCTCTGTCCTCCTGTAACTGGTCAGGATTAAGCTAAAGATATCTTGAAAAAGAAGGAAGATGTCATAGATTCTCAAATATGATGAGTTTCCACCTGGTGATTATCATATACCTTGCTTCATAGAGTGATAAGTCTTTGATTTAATTCTTTAAATTAAATTTTTAATTTAAAGCATTTGGAAAAAATATCTTGCCGTAAGTTTTCTGCTGATGATTTTGGTTGACTCTACCTTACTATATATACAAGCATGTTCCAATTGCACACTCTGTGTAAGTAGAGCACTCCATAATAATAAAAAATAGCAGGACACAAGGGGATATCATACTGTCCTTTCCTTCTTCCTTTTGTTTGAGCTTCATGCCATCTTTGTAGGAGGTCCCCTTTTTATGTATATTTCTTAATACTTAGGAACTCAATGTAACTTTTGTCTGTTTGTGGGGTTTGCAGCATTTGGAAGACAACACTTCCCCACTGCACTGAATGCTTTGCTGTTCTGCATGAATGGTGTACGCAGTGTTGAGGTATATGTATTATTTTTCACCAGAAATAAGTTCCATTTCATGAAAGTAGAGAATTATAGAGGCAGTTTGCTGACTACTAGTGCAACTTAGGCAGATGTGTAATAGGACAGTACAGCAAATATGTGCTTTGAAATATTTCATTTTCTCTCTATAACCCGCATCTTAACTTTGCTGAAATTCAGCCTGTCAGTGTTGGTACCCTGTCTTGTTGTAAGCCTTTCCAAGTGTGTTTGGTAAACTGCTGAGCTGAGTGCATTTAGGACGGTGGGCACAATGCAGGTGTCATTGCAGCCTGTGATAGAATGAAAATTGCTTTTGCAGCAGTATGCTTAGTGTTTCTCTTCCCTGTGGAATCAGGAGTGGGCAGATGCTCCAGTGGGCATGCAGTCTACATCATGCTCTATGGATGATAGTGTGGGGGTTACTGCTACAGGCAGCAGTCCCCTCCAGTGCTGTGAGCCCTGCTTTGTTTGGAAAGAGGTAGAAGAGAGGAGATGCAGAATCTGCCGTCCCCCTCCAGCTTTCCTGTCTTTCAAGGAACCATCAGAGCAGCCCATTACTTTCAGGTGTTGCCAGTACATCACCCTAGAGCAGGTGGGTGTCTCATTTGAAAGACACCACTTTCTCTTTTCAAAGATCTTTCTCCAAGCCTTGTGGACTGTATGCTTCTCTTCTCACCAGGGAATTGCAGAAATATCCAACGTGCAATCTCCTCTCCCTCTCCATATTCTTGGGAGAATGATGGACAAGGAATTCCAATAAAGCTGCTCTTGTGCTTAGGTAATCAGGCCCTATGTGTCCAGGCATATCTGTGAGACCAAAGAGCTAAATGAAGGCTCACCCTTCTGGGACTCAGGAGTTTACCTTCAGCCTGGTAAACTTATCCCTGGAAGAGACCTGCTTTTTCACTTGGAGATTGTGGTGTGCAGAATGAAAACTTCTAAGTGTTAGAATAGTCATTCCACAGACTTTCACTGACCTATGAATCCCTCTCCCTAAGTCAAGAAGCTTCTCCCAATTCTCTCTCTCCTCCAGCACAACAGGACTTTTTGCTTCAGTAAATCCCTTGACTGCATTTTCTATTGTGTGGCCCCTACTGCACCACACCTGAACTGTTCAAGATCTTCCATGAATTTTCTTTGTGCTGCAACAATTAGAGAAAAGTGATAGTTAATGGTGAAAACATTAAAACAACTGAGGCTTATAGAGCACAGTGAAGGAGCATTGCCAGTGTTGCCCTGGCTCCCCAGATGGGATGTCCTAGAAGCTGCAGCTGCTATCCCATCTTACCTTAACTTTCTGAACAAGGGTGGAAAGGAAGCAAGAAGAGAGAGAAATTTCCACAGCGATTGCAACATGTAATGATAGGCAAATTCCCTCTCCCTGCCCTGTGACAAGCATGGTGTAGGTCACAAAGTGCTGCAATCCTTATCGGGGCTTTTTGGGCTGTTTTTAAAAATAATTTCATCTTTGCTGTCACGTCTTCCTCCCTCGCTGAGCAGGGACTGACTAATTAGCAGTGGTTCAGTGGCAGATGCTATTGTGAAAAGGGTTTGATGGTGATCTAACTGGGAATAAAATTGTCTTAAAGGTCCAGGCAGACATTTTCTAACCTCTCTGTGATACAGGCTGTGTTGGCTGGTGCATGAAACCAGCCCACACAGACATGAAGGAGCCTTTTTGCTTGCAAATGTCTGCTCGTCTTCTGAGATGATACCTGTGGCCTTCTAGTTGCATCCTGCACTAGTCCTCACTGGTGTATTAAAAGCAATAATGGTGTTGACTGATCTACCTACTCACATTTTCTACCAGGAGAATAAAATGCCATAATTGATGGTAGTTCGTTACCTGGGTTGCCAAACACTGTTAGCAAGCAATCAACATTGGTTATTTTCTTCTCAGTCTGAAATCACATTAAATCACATTAGTCATGTAAAAAGCTATACTGTTTTGAAATAAATATTTATCAACATATCCTATGTGGTTTATTTTTAGTCTGCTGATATGTTTGACTACTATCTCATATGACCATGACATTAGTAAACAGAGCAGGGAGGATGTGTCACTGCCTTTTAGGCTGGTATTTTTCTGTTAATTGTTATCAGATCATGATATTCACATATTGAACCCTAAAGTCTAATCTTAAAAATGCAGACAGGAGAGCTATAACTTGAGTTCTTGTGGTTAACTGCTCTTCTAGTTGTTTTCAGTTTGTTTTGCAGAGGAATGATTCAAGTGTGTAAATGTAGAGGACTAGTGCCATTTGAGGTGCCTGAACTTCAGCTATTGCTGTAGAGGAGCAGTGGCCTCCCAAATGCTCTGTGCCATGATCTCAGCCCAGTGAAGACCTTGTAGATGCCCAGAAGCGGCTAAATTGTGTTGGACAACTTGTGAGGCAGTGTCCCTCACTCTAGGTTTCTGCCAGCTGTTTTCTGTGGGTGTCACCAGGGAGATACCTTCAGCACCCAGCCATCTGCTGATGCCTTGTGAGGAGATCCTCCTGCCTCCCACTGAGCAGGCACAGGCTCAATCCTCTCAGCTACTCCCCAGCTACTGCATCACTCTCTGCAAGCTTGGTGATTTGGGCATCCTACAGAGAATGATGTACATAGGGGTTTTTTCCCTGTGATACTATTTGGGAAAGCTTCCTCACATGTATGAGAAAATACAGTGGTAATGCCAGCAGAAGTAGGGAAAAACCTAAAAGTGTTAGGTTAAAACTGCCATGCTTTAATGTGTAATGATTTTGGCTTTTTATACATAACTGAGATATGTCTATATAAATCAGCTGTACCCATTGGTTGGAGGCTCCTAAGCTGTCCAGCAGATCAGTTTGAGCAGTTTGGAGGCACAGAGGTTGCAGCAGTGGTGGGCTGTGGGAGGCCACTGTGAGACCCAAGAAGGCAGCTTGGCCTCTTGCATTCCTCCTTGTTTCTAATGATAAACTGTAGAGAGATTTATTGCAGTACTTTCTCACACTAAACTGTTTTTCTCCATAGTAACTTCTGCAGCTGTCACAGGAGTGGAATGAGCTTTGAGACTGGGGGATGTGTTCTCCTCTATCCGAGCTGATGTTCAGGAGTTAGGCTGGGAGATTTCATACACCAAACAAGAGGCTGAGGCCACCAGTGGGGACATTTGTGCAGTCAGCTCACAGCACTGGACATAGTGTAAAATTCTGTCAGGCCTTTCTGAAGGATACAGGTCTGACAATGCAGCATGGACATCTCACCTTAGGAACTTCTCACCAGTTGTGCCCTCTCAGGAGAGGGACAAGAGCTCCCTTGGTAGGACATGTCCTATGTATGGGACTGTTGCCTTCTGCTTGTGCCACTGCCCACAGGTGCTATTGCTGTCACATCCTTCCAGGCTGCAGAGCAGTGTAAAACTGTGGGCTGTTCCATGTGTGGCCAGGCTGCCCAGGAAACAAATTCAACTGACCATGGGTGGTGTTTTCAAAATAAATCAGGGGATCTGTCGCCACTCATCTCTATTTTCATTCTGCCACAGATTGCCACACACCTCAGCTTGTATGAGCACCCAGATGTGTCATCCAGGCTCTGCTGTGTCAGAGCAAGTGCTTAATGTGCCTTTTCTAGCCTGGTTGATTTTACTAAAAATCTGCCCAACTGCTGCTGCAGGGTGGTTTAAGTTCCTAAATCCCTTTGTCTGCTTCAAAAAATCATAAGCATCAGAAACAGAACCTAGTAGATGCAACTGCCAGTTATGGAGTTGAGAATGATTTTAAAAACCCCAAAGAAATGTCAATGATTGAGATAGTCAATCAGCTTGTTGCCTAGGAGAGGAGGATTTTTGGGATGCCAGAGGTCCTGCTGCATTAAAGATATGCAATGACAGACCAGCAAGGCAAGAGAGAGCCAGAGGGCCTTGTCACTGTCTCATATTGATGGCTTGGTTCAGACCTCAGCTGGGGTGAGTGGGTGGTGTCTATCACCTTTGCTTGACAAACTCCTGGTCACCAAACAGCAAAGTGATAGTTAAAACCCTTCAGAATATTTTACATTTGCCCATGTTTATTGTAATTTTTTAAGCAGAAGTGCTTAGGTAGTCTCCCTTATTTCAGGAGGGAATTCCGCCAATGTTCCAGCCTATGTGAGACTGGGGAGTTGCTTGGAGGCACCTGTGCCAGCAGGGAGATGGGTGCTTGGCACACAGCCCAAATTCTCTTGGTTTATAGGGCATCCTGTCCCTCCTGCAGTTTCAGCCAAGCTGACAATGGCAGGAAGAGCCACACTCTACTCCCTGAGGAATGGAGACTTTAAAATTCATGTCAGTGAATTTTATTCATCCTTCAGTCATCCTTCAGCTCTACTTAGCTAAAGATAAATGCTAATTGTCAAGGCCTTTCTCAGTATGAATGGGCATACATCTACTCCTGAAAAATCCGCTTGCGGATTTAGTTAAAAAATAAACAAATCAATTCTTGGGCTTTTGAGTATTTAAGCTTCCTTAAGTAACCAATAGATTTTTTAGAAGAAAAAACTTACTAGCAGGCAATTTAGTGAGTCTCATTAGAATAGTAGGAGCACTAGGAGACCCAGATTCAAATCTTAGTTTTGCCATCATTTCCCAATATATTCCTAGAAAAAACAACTAAATAATTTGTTAGATCAGAATTATCTTTCAGTGTATTCACAATATACCTTTCCCATAAACCCAAAATGATGACAGGTTTGTTAAAGCAGGAATAAAATCCACCTTGCTGATGGGGTAATGCGATAACTAACTAGATAAAATGTTTTTGTAGTGGGTTTGTACCAGTGGAAAGGCATGAGCTGTGAGTTCACTGCGTGCCTGAAATCACAGAGGAGAATAGCATGTCTTGAAAAAAGCAATTGCTGAAACAACCCTGTAGTACATCTACATTGATTGAGTGAAAGGATGATGCTGTCCTCATAATCCTAATATTTTTGTTATCTGTCTGCAGTGAAATGAGAGGGCTGATGGAGAGGCACTGCCTGATAAGCACTCCTGCTGTACAGTGAGATTTGCTGGAGGTGGGGTCCCACTCTACCAGGGATAAATGGATACTGGAAGGAAAGAATAGGGCAGGTCCCAAACAGAGGCACTACTTTTCAAATAATCAAACAAAAAACCACCCAAGTTTTTTGGTCAGTTTGAGGCAGCCATAGCATTTGTTTCATGGAAACCTCTGCAGTTGATCAAGATGGGATGAGTAAAATTGTGCTCTGTTCATGAAAGTATCTTCCTCCAGAGATCACTGCCTATTCCTGATCTGCTGCTAATTAGTCTCCATCCTGTGATGCTGAGTCATTATATTCTTTGCCCTTTTCCATGGCTGCTTTTGGTGTGGAAACTGAGACAAATATTGCTCCCCTGCTGGAAATCATCATGTCATAAAGTTTATCAGTACCTGTAAGCCCAAACAAAAAGAGAATAGATTTTCTTTTTGGCCCATGATCTCTGACAGGAATGTTTTGAGGTTCAGACATTATGTGTTATGATGATGCACCATAGATGGAATCTGACTAGTTTCTGTAACGTCACAAATTCTTTTATTTGTTAAAACATCAAAGCCATTAATCAGCCTTCAAAGCTACTGTCAGGAAATGTGGAAGGATTCTGCACTCAAGGCCCTTCAGTGCTTCTCTCAGCAGCAGGTGCCTATGTTTGTGCTTTCCTGTAGCTGGAGGTGTATTGTCCCCAGCCATGACTTCCCAGTTCATAAGAAGATTGTGCAGGAAGTTGCCCTTTAACTTTTGTGCATCCTCTTTCCCGGAATCCATGTATCACTGGACTGAACGCCTCCAGCCTGGTAAGGTGAAGTTCTGTTTTGATCTGTTGTCTTGGTGGAGGAAGAATGGGACAAGTTTCCAGGGTCACCAGTGTCTTTCCCTGGTATTACTGACTTCCTGACTTCCTTGATTTGGCAGGCATTGCTACCACAGGGCTATTCTTGACAACATGTCCTTCTGCTGGGCTGTGCTTGACCGGATCTGGTCAGGCTTGGTACAGTGACTCACATAGGCTGGAGAGAGACCCTCAGGACTCATGGAAGCAATTAGCTTTAGATGACTGAGTTAGAAAGTTGCTTAGTGGGTTGCATAGTAGGTTTCTGTAGCAGTTCACAAGCATCCCATAATGCCTCAACCTCTGAAGTGGGACAAGAGCTCCTGGCTGTGTTCACTGTGATGGGTGGCTGCAAAGCCGTGGTGGGTACGCCTAGGCAAGAGAAGCAAAATTTGGTCATTAAAAACTTTAATTAACAAGTGACACAGATAACAGTTTCCCAAGAATCTATGTCCCATACTGTACTGCTCCTTCCCCAGTTATCTCTGAATCCTGTGTCTGCTGTATTTTTTTTTTTCTTCAGCACTTTGGGGCTAGGTAGCATCTTACCTTTCCAAGTGGGCTTGTCAATTGAAAGGCGTAACTTGCCCGGATGGCATGCATGTGCCTCTGTTTTGGCAGCTGGGAATCCCATAATGCACTACCTGTTCAGCTCTTGGTGGGGAACCAAAACCACCTAAACATGTCTGGGCAGTGCAAGGAGTGTAAGGGTGCTTTCCTAGAGGGCTGGGAGGAGTCTGCTGAGCCCTCTGCACAACAGCAAGTTCCAGCTTTTTTTCTTTGTTGTATTTCTGTGGGAGCTAGGATGGCTGTGCCATTCCAGTAGAAGCAATTCCACCCAGTACATGTACTGGGCTGATGTAGACCATGTCTAAAAATATCACAAAAATGTTGACAACTGTCAGTGACTAATTTGAAGAAAGGATAAAAAGATCATAGTAAAATGATTTCTCTGTGGCACAACAATTGTAAGAGTTGGAGTAGACCAAGCATCCAGTAGCACAGCAAATACTGGTGGCTTTTTCTACTTTCTCCACATCCTTTTCTTAATAAGCATCTGTTGCAATAAAATCAAAGATGCAGGAAGAAAGAGAAGAAATGTCTGCATTTGTGTGAAGTGATAAAGACAGCTTTTTTCGAACATGCCTCATGAAATGATTCTATGGTAACACCAAGAGTTATGAAGGGGGCAAATCTTCACCACTAAATATTTGTTCCTTTTACAGTATGCCTTGACAAAACTCAAATTGTCTCTGATCTTACAGAACTTAGTTTACAATATCAGTAGTTTCCTGCCGTGACTCAGTGGCTGGAACAGTAATATCTGACTGTCGTTTTTTTCCTCTCTCTTTCCAGATCTCTTTTGAAGCTTCTCAGTGTGGGCGGGGAGAGACGAGTGACAGATATAGTCCTGGTTTTTGCCCTTCCTCTTGCCCCCCCTTTCTATTTCTTTCTTCCTTTTTTTTTTTTTTTTTTTTCTCTCCTAAATAACCTTCTCCTGCATATTCTGTTCCTTTCCATCCTCTTATCCATTGGGTTTCCCTTTCATACATGTCCTGGACCAAATCTCACTTTCCTTTTCATTCCTACTGGTAACATCTATGCCTGCTGATAGTGCCTGGGAAATACTGAGATCATTCCCCTGCCAGTTTTTTCCCCTCAGTGGTACTTTTCTACTCCAGATCAAACCTCTTAACATCCTCCCTTCCTCTGCAGTTATCTCGCTGAGCCTGAACTGCTATGAGAAACTCTGCTACCAGCTGAGATTGATTGGGTTTTGCTTAGTCTGGGCTGGATGTGGTCCATGAATAAGGTTGGAATAAAAGTTGGCTGGAAGATTGGGAGCAACCTGGCCTTTGTCTTTGGGTCCTCCATAGCTGGGATAATGAGTGATAGTGGAGTAAGACAATGGCAAACCCCACTTGTGTGGACATGGTCTGAATTCTGCCCCCTGGCCTTGCTATCACAAGATTCCCCTACCTCAAGGCTAAGAAGCAGTAGTTGATGTTTACTCCTGACACTTGTCAGCAAGCCCTGAGGTCTTTCCTGGAGCTTAGAGTGAAATCCTCCTGCTGCTGCAGCCTCTAGTTTAGAGGCTGGCCCAGCAGGGCGCACTGGCTCAGGGTTGGGGCAGCTAGGAACAGGGAGGGTGTTTCATCACAGCAAAAGGACAGTCCTTGACCACCCCCTACTGAAGGAGTAAAACCTATTTGTAGTCCTGACTGCCTTCTGACCCTATGTAGCCTTTTGGTCTGGACAACGGAGCAAAATTACCTACTTATGAAAGTTAAGAAAAAGACTCCAGAGTCCTGATGTATTAGCATCTATTTAACTCCCAGACTTTCCAGTACTGTGTAGTACTGACTCCTTATCTTCTCTTCTGGAGAACTCTAGTCCTACACCTCTGAACAGCACCCTGGGAACTTCCACATTTAAGAAGTCCTCTGAATTTGCAAGTGATGGTCCTGAGCCAACCTTCTAGATCGGCAAAGTTATTTAACAATTTGAGTTGTGTAGTTTCTTTTCTGCTGAACTTAAGTCTTTGCAGGGCATGAATTAGGAGCCCATTTTTACTGGAAGATTTAGCTTGCGTCTGAAGCCTTGGAGTAATAACCATGGCTCTGCTGAATGTATTCAGGAGGTGTGAATCTGGGAGACTGACAACAGATTGAGGCCAAAATTAAATTAAAACTATTTTAGTCTACTCAAGGCTACCTTCAGCTTTGTATGATCCGTTCAATTTCTAAGCACAGCAGGCCCATAGGCTGGGAAGGTATCTGTGCTCAGCAGAAGTTTCTGGACTGTGGAGTAGGCTGATATTTCTCTGAGGGGACCTCTTCAGGGCGTGTGAAGCTCAGGAACGATTTCAGATGAGCAGCTTCTCTGTTACTTGCTGTAGAGACCCTGAATACTGCCCTGGTAGACGAGATGTACAGCTGAGGCCAGACGAGCTCATGTTTGAATCTACTGATAGCTGTCAAGCTGACCATGCTCTTGCAGCCTGTGTTTCTGAGATTCCTTATGCTCATGTAGACAGTGAATTAGAAATATATGTCAGACCAAAAATGTGAGGGGACAATCCACTGACACAGTCCTCCACTTTTCCAGTGGGACATACAAGATTTGGTAAAGCTCATGGTTCTCCTAAACCAAATTCTTGCATCATGCCTAATCTGGAATCAGCCTAGGTCTTTTATGTCTTGATCTGGAGAATCAGAAGATGAGTGAGACTGCAGGTGCTGAGATCCACCTTGGGGAATATTCAGTATCAGCCCATAATTTTTGTCCTACATGTTCTGTTTTGAGGACAAGTTTCTGTTTTCTTTTTTAGGAAGCTATAATTAACCTTGATTTTTTTGCAATGGAACTGTAAAACTGACCTGGCTCTGGACATCACACCAATATGTTTCAGGCCAAAATTACTTGGAAACCATCACAATATTTTGTTTAGGCTGTGATATAAGGATGTTTGTGGGGAAAAAAAGGTAGGAAGAATTATTATAGGGTACTGAAATTAGCCCTCAGATCAGCTGTGCGGTATTTGCCAATATGAGGTACCTTTGTGACCTACATTCAGGAGAACAACTAATGGCAAAATAGACAGCAGAGCAAAACAAACTGCTTTTCATTTGGCAATACTAAGAGCAAGTGATATCTGTGCACAGGGACCAGACTTCTCTTTAGCTTGCAGGGCTCCATTCAATTGTTTTTTAGCTGTGCTCAAGGGAAGTCTAGAGTAATTACTTGGAATAGGAACAAAGAATGTTTTTCAGTGCTATGAAATATAAACTAGTTTAATTTGCTTTATTTGAAACTGAAGAGGCCAACCCAACAGAAAAGGTGAATCTTTCATAAAATCTGCAATGGGGTTTGGAAATCTACTTTGGTGGAGTCTTCCTTGTCTCCATATGGATGTTCACGTCATTGTTTGGGATGCGATGTCCCTGAGCTGTGGTGGTTGTTGGAGCTGCCTTCTTTGATTCCTCGTGGCTGAAGAGAGAGGCTGTTGGCAGGCAGAGCTGGCCAGTAGCTCTCCTCTAGAAGGAGAGTGTGTTAGGCAAAAGAATTGTTTGAAGCTGTTTTCAGTGTCTCTAGACTAGATATAAACACATGGTGAACGACTGTGCTTTGAAAATGGCTTTTTTGTTTTCTTGTCCTACACATCTTCAATTTTTTTTTCTTTTCCTTTTTTACAATATGTGCAATTTCCTATGAGAATTGAGCCCTTCAAAGCCCTGAAAGATGCTTGTGTATATACTTTAAAAAAAAAAAAAAAGTTAAGGCGCTTCTCCGACTTCCCCTTTCCCATGACTAGGACTTCCAAGGGGCTGTCCCCCGGAGCTGTGAGCGCACCTGCCCGGCCCCGGGCACCTTTCAGACGGGCATCTTTCAGTGGAGCGCCGGCCCCGCCGCTGCCTGAAGCTTCAGCGCCCTCTCTCGGCCCCGCGGCCGGGGCTACGGGCGGCCGGGGGAGCCGGGGCAGCTCCCGCCCGCCTCGGCAGCCGCGCCAGCCCGGCCGCCCTGCGTCCTCCGGAGCAACGCCCGCCCGGCGACTCTCCTCGCCTGGATGCAAAGTACATGCTCTTTTCAGCTGGAGAAGGACCAGGACAGTAATGCCCAAAGGACGACGTTTTGTCTCCTGCTTGTATATACAGTAGTTCTGCCTTCAACGGTTCCTTACTTTTGCGTCTCTAAGTGTTGAGGGATCTGGTATGCTAGAAGGAATAGAAACCTTCTGAAAGTTTAGGTCGTGGTTAAGTTGCTCTAGAGAATAGAGAGAGGCTGCTACTGGGAAGTTGGTAGTAGAATTTCCCTTGCCAGCCCTCTGCTTGATAGCCCTTCTTTTCCAGTTACTTCTTCAAAACCAAGTCAAGTGTAGGTCTTTCCTTTTAATAAGGAAGCAATTTATCAGGACCCTGCAGCCTCTCAAATCTATATGCAGTTAGACCAGTCAAGGGAGAGTCCTAGAGAGCTTCGGGAGACATCAGATACTGAAAATTAGCATATCAGGTCTGGCTGATAAATAACAGCCAATTTAGTGACCTAAATTCTCTACTGCAAAGCACTCTTCTACCTAGCTTGAAATTTTGGGTTTGCTAAGTTTTTAAGTAGTGTCAGGTTGGTAGTACCATGCTGATTTCAGAAAATTTTTCCTTGCATTCTTGTCTCCAAATTTAATTCTCATATTGAATACCGTGATTTGCATGTGAAATCTTTTATATTCCTGAAGGCTATGAGAAAGTGAAATGAGTCCTGTCATTTCAGAATAGTATTTTATGATCAAGAAGGTGTCAGGTCTGCTTTCTCAAGCACTGTGTGGAGCATATTAGGCCCAAGCACTAATATGGGAGTTTATAAAGCAGAAGTCAGACATCCCCTTCAGACATTATCATAACTGTGTCTGTGTGTTTCTGTAGTTCTGTGCTGTGGTTACCATCTATCCCATGTCTTTCCATGACTTCTGGTCGTTTGGAATCACTGTTGCTTGGCATGACCCCACAAGCTGCTCTGAGGATGATTCTCTCACAACGTGTTGGATGCCTGCACTTGATGTTGCACTTGCTGTGCTACAAAAACATCAATTCTGTGAACAGACCTTCAGCGTGGCAGCACACAAAGGTAACTTGCAGGCACAAAAGGCTTGTAAGTGGGTGCTACATCAAGCAATAGTTAATGTTTTGTACTTTATTCTGTGGTTTTTATTATAGCTGAAATAGAGATGAACAGACAACTCAAATCTACCCCTTTGCTCATTTCTTGTCTTTAATACAGTGCATACATTTTTGGTATAATTTTTCTTGTTGCCATAGATCCTGCCTTCATTCTGCTATTCCCATATATTAAAGGGCTGTGAAACTGGTTTAAGAGGTCACCCAGCAGTTTCTGTGGCATGGCCCAGGCTCAAAGGTATCCAGACTGCACTTATTCCCCAGTAAGGCCTCATCACAGTGGGCCTTTGCTGTTGTAGGGGTCCTTTGAACCTTGCTGAAGCCAGCCCAAGCTCAGCAGCTCTCTGGTGGCCACAAGGTCTAAGATCTCACACTGGTATCATTCCTCTTACCTGGTGTCTTTGAGGTTGAAAGCTGGTGAGAGACACCATATCCTCAGGATCAAGTGGGATCTATAAACTGTACAGAAGCTTTGCTGTGTTATCCCAATCAACTTTTGGGCCTTAATTGCTTAAAAAGCAAGTAAAACATGTTTCTTCTGGCTAAGAGCTGAAGTGCTTAAGCAAAGGACTCTCTTGCATGGAGAGTGGAGATGCTTATACTTCTAATGTTTTCATGCTCCAAAAAGATATAGAAAACATGTTTTTACTGGGAAAAATTTATTTCCCAAATGATTCCCTGGATTTTGGGAGTGTTTTAGGGTTTTGTTTTTGCTACACATCCTTCAGTCTCTTGTCCTGTTCACTAGCAGAAGATGGAAATAATTTTGGAGGAAGAATCTTTATTAGTTATCTGGATGAGGCAATCAAGGACACTCTCGTTGAGTTTGTAGATGACACCAAATTGGATGGAGTGTTGATTTGCTTGAGGGTAGAAAGGTTCTTCACAGAGATCTGAACAGACTGGATTGATGGTCAATTGTGTGAGGCTTAACAAGGTGAAGTTTTGGGTCCTGTCCTAAGGTCACAACAGTCCCATGCCTTGTTACAGGCTGGGAGAAGAGTGGCTGAAAAGGGCCTGGGGGTGCTGGTTGACAGTGGCTCAACATGAGCCAGAGTGTGCCCAGGTGGCCAAGAAGGCCAGTGTCATCCTGGCTTGTATCAGAGACACTGTGGCCAGCAGGAGCAGGGCACTGATTGTCCCCCTGTATGCAGCCCTGGTGAGGCACCTCAGATCCCATGTTCAGTTCTGGGTTCTTGGAGACAAGAAAGACATTGAGGGGCTGGAGCATGTCCAGAGAAGGGCAGTGAAGTTGGGAAAGGGTCTGGAGCACACAGGTGATGAGGAGTGACCGAGGGAGCTGGGGGTGTTTAGCCTGGAGAAAAGGAGGCTCAAGGGGAACCTTATGGTTCTCTTCAAATACCTGGAAGGAGATTGTGGCCAGGTTGTGTGTGTGTGTGTGGGGGGGGTGTGTATGTGTTTCTCTTCTCCCAAACAACAAGCAATAGGATATGAGGAAATGGCCTCAAGTTGTACCAGGAGGGGTTTAGATTAGATTCTACAAAAAATTTCTTCCCAAGAAACTGGAACAGGCTACCCAGGGAAGTGATGGAGTTGCAATCCCTGGAGGTATTTAAAAGATTTGTAGATGTGGTGCCTAGGGACATGTTTTAGTGGTGGGCTTGGCAGTCATGGAGTAATGGCTGGACTCAGTGGTCCTAAAGTATTTTCCCACATAAATTATTCTATGATTATATCTTACCAATTTTCATGTTTCTTGACTTCCTACAGAAAATATAAGGGCCATGAAGTTTTGAATCCTTGACCTTCTGGTCTTCAGAGGATTTCTCTTGGCGTGTATATTCTGGGCGCCCTATGTCTCAGTCATCAAATAAAACAGAGAGTAGAGCTGGTGAAAGTGGATTTTTTTTTGCAGTTTGCTGCATAGGTTGATATATCAAAATACCACACATTATAGTTTGTCAGAACTTGGTGTGTCACCTAGTAACAGACTTTGCAATTAGATATCTCTGTTGCCCCTGCACATTGAAAAATCCTGCCAACCTCGGGAGGACTCTGCTGCTGTTGTCTCACTTGAAAGATCTGCTCTGGCTGATGGGCACTGAGGATTTTGCATTAACTCCAGTGTTCAAAAGCCATGGAAATCTGTGATGTGTTCTTCCTCAAATGCCTGCCTTTGGTATCTTTTCCTCCAGCATGGTCTTCATGTTTTCCTGTTTGGAATGTTGCTATGCAATGGGGTATTCCTTCCCAGTCCTTCTGGTACCTGTTCCCTTTGGTGGGAGCTCTTCCAAGCTCTAAAGCATAGAGAAATTTTGCTTCAGAAAGTCTTGTCACTTTGGGTTGGGGGATGGATTAACCTCTGGAGCAGTATGCTAAATATTTATATGTGTCTACATACAGTGAGTAGCCTTGGTAAATCATCCCAGTTAATGAATTTTCAATATGGCTTTAGGTAGCTGTTGTTTTCATAAACAAATGTCTTTGCTGGGCATATTTCTCCATAAGGGATGGTTTGAGCCAAGAGCTGCTGACAGTTGTGAGGAAGAAGCGGTGCCATCTCAGACATTTCTTGTCCCTTTGATGCCACTGCTCCGTGGTAATGCAGCACAGTGGTTGTTAATGAGAAAGTGGGGTGTGCTGTGTCCTGTCATTCCCACACAAGAGCTTCTGCTGCTCGCGTGTGTCTTTAATTCTGTGTGTGAGCACCCTGCTGAATCAGTGGGCAGCTTCAGTGAGACACTTTCGAGTGATTTGTTTTATACAGCAGCCTGGCTCAGAACAGCTTCAAAGAATGACATTTTTAATATTTTGATTGACTCAATCCAAAAAGGGATGAGACTCCAACAGCTTGGGAAGACACAGTCACTGTGGTAGGTGTTACCCAGTGATTAATGTCTCTTAGTTAAATACAAACCTCTCAGCTCCTTTCATACATTTTTGCTAGCAGCAGCAGATTCTGTGCCAGTCCCCCTGTACTGAATTTCTCTAGGTGCAGACACTACTGCCAAATTTGGTTTCTTGGCAATTTTGGGCTTAGGAGTTCAGCTCTGTCTACACGTTCAGATACCCAAGTATTCTGCCTGGACGTTGTTGATTCTTTGAGCTGATTTATAGAATGTGTTATCCTGCTTTTCTGAGGCATTTTTACTGTATGAAAAACATTTTGTGCTTATTATCACTTGCCACATGCATTTAATCTATTTTTGGTAATTCTTCAGGGCCCATCACCATGGTATCCTAGCACCAGTGAACATAATGCTGATATCCATTCAATGTGAACCAGTGATGCACAACTCCTTCTAATATTAACACAGCTTTGTTATGTTAGTGCTTTTTCATTTTTCAAATACAAAGCATTTATGCTTTTTTAGAAAAGGGTTAAGACCACACATACTGTAGACAGAACCATTTCTAAAAGGCCAGATTGAATTAACAACAGCAGTGGACCAGGCATTCCCATTGCTGCTGGCTACACCTCCTTGCTGTCTTGGTGACACACTTGAGATGTTTGGGGGGAGGGAGGTTTGTTTGTTTTTTGGGGTTTTTTTTGCATGTGTGTGTGTGGGGGGGGTTGTTTGGTTTTGGTTGGTTTTTTTTTTTTTTTTTAAATAAAAGTCTGTATCTCTATAGTGACACAAAGTGGCCAAGTGCCATGGATATGTCTTGTGGTACTCTCTAAATAACTTCTTCCTACATGTAGAATACTCTAGTCTGTAGAGGGTGTAACAAGTTGCCCATGTAAGGAGAGGCACTGGTCTAATACACAGGGGCAGATGGTCACTAAACCTGATGCACAGCAGTGAATCCAGGTGTGTTGACTGCTGTCAATCACCAGTGTCAGTCACTGCCCACTTTCAGCCCTGATGAGTGCAGAATAGTAATTCAACCAGTTCTAGCTTTCTCAGAGCTCATACTGTAGAAAAACAAACTGTTTAGGGAACTGTGTAGAAGATAACACTGTAAGAGGTTGTGATTCAGCTCTTTTTTGTTCAAAACAACACAGAATTTTACTAAGGTAAATTTCTCTGTGCAACACAATCATACATATTTTTAATATGTTCAATATTTCTCTTGCTGCTGACATTCACCTCTTGCTAAATCGTTATGCAAACTATTCTGAACTAAGTGCTTCACAACTAAAATGTGAATGAAAACAAGGCTATGTTTATTCTTTTGGCAAGTGCAAGCTCAGGCTATATTTAAAAGACATCAAAGTGGACTGCGTGGGAAAGGTGTAAACACCTTTAGATCAAAACCAGAGTGGGAACCTTGTGCTGCTGTGAAAGTCTGTGGTGGGAATGCCTGTCTCTTGTAAATGCTGGGCAGGTGTGCAGAGAAAAGGCTGTTCTGAGAGCCAGGAGGTATCTCCTGGGGATAGTGCTGATGCTGAATCTCAGGTGGGTTCTGTTCCTACTGTACATATCATACCAAAAGGGGAAGGGGGGCTTGGTATTTTAAGGCCAAGATCCAAAAAGGCTCCAAATGACTTGCATGCCAATAAAGAAAAGTTCTAAAATGGACTCTCCTTTTCCTTCTCTAACAGCTGCAGGTCTCCCACTTTTTGTGGGTTTGTGGGGCATTTTGTCAATATAAGGAAAGTGGCCTTTTATTTACATGTCTAGTTGTGGTGTGGCAACTTTTTAAAAGTAATACATATGTATTTTTGTTATGCCTAGAAAATGTTTTTTAGAAGAGAATTTAATCTCTTGACAGAAGATACTTTTAAAAGTTTCTCTCTAGTCATAGGTGTCCAGTCTCTGTTAATTGTGTGTCTTCATGGGGAGAGGGTGAGCACAGCCCCCATCTGTCTCAGGGCTGGACAAGTCACGGTCTATGTTTCCAGCTACTGCTTGTCACTCCATGACTACCCCATTCTTGTAGGAGATAAACTGTTGTGATTGCTAAACAAGCAGCTCCAATTTACAGTACAGGATGGAACTAGATGATAACTTGCTGTAAAAACCTGTAGGCTGACCATGAAGGCAAATGCTACTTTTGCCGGTAAAGGCACTCTTTCCTTTCCTTGAGCTGAAGTTATACCCTTGTTCTATATGTTACTCTTCTCATAAAAGAAAGTTTGGTGCTCCCAGTATGTGCTGGAACTCTTTGCAGTTCCAGTTGACTCCTTGTTTCTGTGAGTATAACAGGGCAGAGTGGCATGGCTCACCAGAAGCCAAGAAAGACCATTCCTGTGTTGTTGTGGAGCTAGGCAGACCTCAAAAAGGTCTTGGACAAAGGCAGGATCAGCACTACCTCTCATTTTTGAAGGATGCTTTTCTAGGATGCTAGAAACTTTACCTTTTCCCAATGCAAGCTGTAGCTGTTCTTCTTCCTCTTCACCTTTCAGAGGGTTTATCTCATGCCTGAACCACATCTTCTCAGCTGTGCAATAAACTCATCACTTCCTACACTCTCCTGAATATTATGGACATTAGAAAGTAGATTATTTCTTTCCTCCAAGCCACAGACTTTACATATCCATAACTGTTTTCATGAGTTCCTCAGTTTTCATTTCTTTAGATGAAATAATCTCATCATCTTCCTTCTTTTCCTTGATTGACAGGCCAGAAAACAGTCCCAACATTTTTCTTGTTCCCTGTATTCTTTCCAGACATTCTCATATTTTGTCAGGTGCAGTGCCTAGCCCTGGAAACAGGCATGAGGAAGATGGAACTTGGGAGCAGGGCTGTGTGCACTGGATGTGTGACTTCATAAGCAGTGCAGGCTTCTAGGTCAGTCTGTTCATGCCAGTGCTGTGTTTGACTGCAACACTGTGGTGCAACTGATTCCTGGTTTCCCTGGTGACCCATCCACCTCCAGGTCCTTCTCTGCATAGCTTCTGCCTGGACGAGTTATTTTCCTCCCTTAGCTGTGAACCTGACTCTTCCTGCCTGACAGAAGCATCTTTCAATTTTCTGTATTGAATTTCCCCCCCCTCCCAGAGCATTTCTGCAAGCAGTCAAAAAAGTTTTAAGTCTAAACCTGTTGTCCAAGATACTGACAATCTCATCTGTCTTGCCTCCTGGCTTGTGGTGCCTTGAAAGGCTATGGTCTCTTTTTCTTCTACCTGTTTATGTTTTTCTATCCTCAATGATGTTTGCCCAAACAGCAAACTAAAGCCTGAACATAGCTTATGAGTGTCAAGCCAAGCAATATTGATCTTGCTGCCATTTATTTTGGCAAGTAATGGCTGAAAATGATCAGGACTCAGCAGTCTCCCTCTTAATGCATCCAAAAGCCCAAACCTCATGAGCAGCAGGACCTGAACAGTCCAGCACTGGCGTGTAAAATCCCAATATCAATAGTAAAACACCACAATAATCTACTAAGTGACAGATCAGTTGTTCTTTCCACTAATACCAAAACTAGATATGTGTTTTGATTCAAACAGGCAGTCTAGAAACCAGCTTTCACTTTGCAGACATGTGAAACTCTGACATTTATTCTTTTCAACCTATTGCATGAAATTAAGACAACTTCTTTTTAAAAAGAATTACAGGCTAGCTTTTTCCTCTTTCCCCTTCTCCTGCCAGGCTTAGGGAAAGTGTGCCATGTAGTTGATGCAAGGTATTCACACTGAACACACAAGCTGGGCTTGAAGGATCCTGTCTAGCATTCTGTGTCACACTGTACACTGCTGACTCACTACTGTTGAGTTTCACACTGTGGCCACTGGAGTTTGGTGGTGAATAATTCACTGGGAGCAGCTGTAGATCCAAGAAGCCCTGAGCACGACTCAGACTCCCAAGCACTCATGGCAGTATTTTTCCTCAGTTAAACAAGTGGTTTTGTTGGATTTTGTGGCTTTGTATTTTGCTATTTTAGTACCAGAATGAGCTGCTTTGCCGGGGCACTTACTACTTCTTACAGGGATATTTTGGGAAGATGTGTGTTGTTTTAAGAAGAGATTTGTATAATTTGGATAATTATGAGCAGTGGTCCGGGTCCTTGCAAAGACTCAGGGGGGCAGTTCAAAAAACTTAAGGCCAAAGGATGACTCCAGCAGGTGTGACCTGAGTGTTACACAGCTCTCTTGCTCATTGCTGTTTCACCAACCATGCAGGTCTGCTGGTAACCTGACAAAGAGTGTTCTCAAAAGGGAATAACAATTTACAGCAGGCTTCCATCAAGTGGCAGAGGACAGTGAGCTGTGATCTTGGTCTCTCCTTCTGCCATTTGCAAGCTAGCATCTTTTCCTGTGCACTGTCTGTATTTTATCCTTACATTCAAACTCTATATATTTCTGTTCTCTGTCTTCTCCTTTGAGAGTCCATTAATAAAAAACCCTCATAGTAATTTCTTCTGTAACTATATAACTGGAAATGCAAGTGTAAATGGAAAGGTAAAGTTTCTTGCTGTTGCTTATTAGTCAGTGGAACGCATTTTCTAGTCTCAGAGAGATTACAGTCGTATTTCTTGCCACTTTTTTCTAATCTGCTTTCTCAATTAACAAATTCCTTGGAGGAAAACTTTTCAATTCAACCACGAGAGTAGGCAGAGTTGTTTTATATGCTGTTTCTCTTTTAATTACTCAACCCTGTATCAGGAAGGACAACGAACAAGACTTGTATGAGTATCTATTTGCAGCCCATCAAGGAATACAGCAAAATGTAGGCTGCCTGACTGCTGGCTCAGCCAAAGTCCATGGCTGTTGTACTGTTCAACTCCATGTACTTTTATCTGCTCGTGTTTCAGGCTTTATTTTTGTGTGAGAGTTTAGGTCTAAAATGTTACTTTGAATGTCTGTATGTGAGAGAAGGAAGGAAAGATCCTAATATAAGGCCAAAGAGACTAGAGTATGGCTTGACTGTTGTGGTCCAGTCATTCTTTCCATTAGTCTCAAGGGCTACAGATTGATGACTCCATTATTTTATTTTTCTGAAGCATTTGATTAAGCCCATAAACTGCATGAGTCTGTAAATATGAAGAGACTTGGCATTTGATGCCTTCTGTCACACCAGCCAGGTTGCTGGTTTGTGTTTTCCTCTTAATGTTTCTGTTCCTAAACAATCTTTCTGTACACTCCCTGTGTCAGGATTATTTTGAGGTGATAGCAATCCTTTCCATGTCAATCCAGCATCTACTCTTGCTGAGGGAATTCATGACAATACTTTCCTTGCCTTGCAGAACTAAAGTAGTAGAGGAGGGAGGTAGAGATCATAGTTGGATGTCAGGCCTGGCTCTTGGTGGTTTTTGCTCAGGAGTTGTGTAAATTATGTGATGTGGAGGGGCTTTTTCAGAGTTGTGTGGTTGTGAGAAGTGATTGTCCCTACCTGAAACTCCACTTGTGAGCACCATGGCAAGGTGTGAGCTTCCTAGCCCAGGGCAGGAGCAAGTCTTGACATTGAAAGGCAGGCTGTACTGAGATCAAGTGAGGGACTCTGGGCTGGTAATACAGATCTAGGTCGGGAATAAGGGAGGAGGCAGAGAACTCAGTGTGTGGGTATGACTAGAGGTTGGAGTTTTGTTTTGGACAAATGCTGTAGTGAGAGTGTGCAATGGCTTAGGGGATGCTTTTGGACAGATGGGAATGGTGGGAAAAATATGAATGTGGGTGGGAGGCCTTGGAACTGGAACTGACAGCTTGGTCAATAGCAGAGCACGCTACAATTTTGAACCCTTGTTTTACTCTGCTGTGACACTCTCCAGTATACATATATAATGTGGAAGCAGAAAACCTTTACATTCAACCCACAGAGAAGACAGATGTTTCCTCATGGTAAACATCCTTTGAGATGACAGATATTGCAAAGCACACCTTTTAAAAGAATTCAATTTGGTACCAATTAGCTATAATGAGATAAGTTTAGTGTGGATGTTTTCCATGGGAAGTGAGCAGTAGGTGCTGCAACGTGCAGTGTGAATGGCAGTATCCTGCATTACAGGGCCTCACCGTGAGAGGGGCAGAGATGTAATTGTTTGCAGCTGTTGCAGGCATGTTTCCACTGTCAGTGTAAATACTGGGGATGAGTGCAGCAGCCGGCTAGACTCTGGGCTGACCTAGACGGCTTTTGGAAATTCAGGATGTGCCATTCCTAAAAGGCTCTTAAGTTTTCCCATCCCACCCTGATTGAAAAATTCTTTATTGAGCCAAAATGTGATGGAGAGAGTGAAGAGTCCAATTCCTGTTGAGAGCAGTAACCGATCTCAGCCAGGGCAGGAGCTGGCTGACAGTGGGTGACATCAAATCAGTCCAGTCCTGGCATGTAAAAATCCAGGGCAGTGTCTCCTGTATCCATGAATTTTCTTTAAACCTTTGGAATCAGATTCTGTTCTAGTGCTGGTGTAAGGACTAGCCAATTTGGCAACAATTTCCTTTATGCTGCCTTAAGACCTGGTTCATGGCACAGGTCTGCAACAACAGCAGGGGAAAAAAAAACCAGAAGAAAAAGGAAACAAACAAAAAACCCCCACAAAAAACCAAAACCAGCAAAAGGGCTCTAAAGTGAAGCACTCCAGCCCCTGCACGGTGAGTGCACATAGATTATAGGAACAATATCCTATTCTTTTAAAGAATATTGTAGCTTATTTCCTGGGTAAAGAAAAAAATCCTTTAAGAAAGGAACAAAGAACAAAAAGGATTTTATTGTAAGGAAAATTGTTTGAAATGAGCCTGGGCATGGCAGCATCTACAAAGTCGGTGTTAGCTAGCTGCAGTAATCACATCTTAGGCACAAATGGGTGACAGAGGAAAAGCTGCAGTCAGTGCAATTGATTATTTCTAAGGCTTATCACTGGACTTGCTAATTTCTTGCTATTTTTATAAATTGGTCAATTCTAGACTTGTATGTAGACATGTAGACAAGATGGATTTGTGTTAGATGAGCTGTCTGAAAAGTTATTTATCCAGAGAGAAACAAATGGGTCAACCCTTGAGACAGGCTACTGAGACCAATGAGATCGCTGGGGTCATCTCCATGGATTGCAGCAGATGCTCCTAGATATGTTGGAGCCTTTGCATGATAAGGTTTTAAACACCTGCAGTCCTGGAAATGTCTCCAGGAGCCTCTTAAAAACTCCTTCTCACCTTATTTCTGCTGTTGGGGTGGAAAGGTCTGGCAGCACCCACACATCCTTTCAGTGCAGCCTGGGGATGTTAGCATGTTAGGGAGCCCTGGGAGCATGAGCCAGGGCTGCTGCATGTGGGTGCTTACTGCTACTGCCTACACTGAACATGCTGCTTCTCGGCCTTGCCTCTTACTCTGAGCACTTGACCTCTAGAAATCATATTGTACCTCTACAAGAGTTAAAATGCACGGAAAAAGGTTATACAGTGCTATTGAACAATATGTTTTATCCACAGTAATAAATTATGGCCATAGGGCCCAGCCTGGGTGAAAAGAGACCTGGTGCATGTTCACTTTTAAACCTGATTTCTGTTCTCTACTACACCGTACAACAGGAACAAGCAATTCTGTATGAACACACCTGCTACTTAACACCTCTGATATTACTGTCCCACTGTGCTAATGAGGAAGAGAATGTAAGATTTTATACCTCATTTTCACCATGTGCAAGCTTTTATTTTTGCAATAGGAACTCCATTTGAACAATGTGCTTCTGCGCATGCTGCTGCCCTAATGCTTTCAAGTAGCAACTACTTTGATTTGAGCACAGGCAAATTGGCACTTCTCCTTGCAAGTTCCTCCTCTCCATTTATCACCAGTTTATGTGGAAATACGTTCAGTTGGCTATACTCAAAGTAGAATTTTCAATGAAAAGGTAAATTTATTTCCCATAGTTAAATTATTCCTTTGCGATATGAAAGATCTTGCTGTTCGCTGTGAGGTATAGAACAAGCTTCTTGCTAGCATTTCAGGATGGAAGGAACCAGGAAATGTTGATGAGTCTTGCTGCAAGTCAGAGGAACTTCACACTCCTACATGGGAATGGAATTCTTCCCTGCTCGCTGCTGGAGTAGTCCTTAAACAAATAAATAAAAGGACCAGTCAGACTGAAACTAATTCTCCACCCTGGTGTGGAATCTGCTGGATTTTGAAACTGCTGGTAAGATGATTTCTGTCAGCTGTTCTTAACTTTCTGGTTACCAGTGGGAGATCTGTGTTGGATGGAAGTTGGGATGTAGGTGTAACCTTGGAGAAAGAGGATCATGCCGGCTTCTCTGAGGGCAGCCAGCATAAGAGCTTCCAATTCAGATAGCAGAGGAAGAACAGGGAAGGCAGGAAGCCTCTGTCCTGCACCAGCCTGGGCTGTCACCAGGCTTATGACAAAAGGTGGTCTGAAACCTTTACAAAGTCAGGGTGTCTCCCACCAATTCCACATGGGGCCTCACGAGGTTGTTCAGGGTGAGGGAGGTGTGCTCCAGTGGTGTCCTCCATCTTGCATCAGAAGGACATTACAGAGGGTGCTAGCGGAGCTCAGAGCCATCAGAGCACCTCTCCTTGGTAGTGCCATGCTCCTCCCACCTCTGAAACCAGCTTTAGGGAAAAAATCTGTCCATTGATTAACAATTTCCAAAGGGCCTCTTGAAAAGGTGCATGAAATACACCAAAGAGGTAATTTAGATGGTGATCATTGAAGTCCTCTACAGGGGAGCAGAGAGCAGCAGCAGAGAGGAGCCACCCCATGTCCTGGGATGCTGCCCAGGGACAAGGTGCAGGGTGCCTTTGTGGGCAGCACCTCTGGGTCCCTGAGTGCAATTCCATAATCTGCTCCCCCCTACCAAGGCATGGAGCAGCTGTGGGCTGGGCAAGCCCCAAGGAGTCAGGAGACTCCTGAAAATCGTGAGAAACACTGATGTTGTGCAGCACAGTCTTGCATACTCCTCTGGCTTTTGCTTGTTCTTGGGCCACAAGGTGTGATGGCAGCAAGCTGATATTTCTTTGCCTGTTTTTTAGGTGGATGTGAGCTTCTGCCCCTTGAAAGAGGTGCACTTATCCCTTAGTGGATATGTGTGGCACAGCCAGACATTTTTGTTTTCTACACCATATTTGGGTGTCAAGGTGTCAATTCAGGGATGCTTGCAAGCACAGAACCCATTTAAAACAATGTACAATTTCTGTTCCTTTATGAGAGTCACATCGTAGATTCTCTCTTTCTAATATAATTTGCAACTAAAAATAATTTATATATTGTCAGCCAAAATGCAAGTCATTGCTAGAATATGGATAGAATACTAGAAAAGTGTACATGCATGCTTTAAAAAACTCCTTTTTCCTCAAAATTTGAGCCAAGAAGAAAATTAATTTAGCATCTTAATATTTCAGTATCTCTTGAGTATAGATGATTTATTTTCAAAATTCTGTGTCACTGGATAATCAAATTTCATTTTTAGATCGTACTACAGCTTTTTAAAGTCGTAAAATAGAAATTATTGAAATATGCTGGCTTTTACAAAGATTTGTTGTCTGTGAGGATGAAGTAAAAATAAAGATAGTGAAGAAAATGTATATTGGGCTGCTTCTTAATGTAGTCTCTGCCACAGCTGACTTCCAAGTATCTTGGCAATCTTCACCTTAAAGAATTTTAGTGATTCAGCATCACTCCAAAAATATATTTTTTAACCCAACTTTACTAAAATACTATCTTGACAAATTCACAGGAAGGAAAAGGTTACACAGTGTGGTTTAACTCCAGCTGAAGCCAGGACACACAATCAAGTAAGAATTCATTCCTTGGTTATACATTGCTTTGTTCATATTTTTCATAGAGACAGATGAAACTTAAATTCCAGATCATGATGTGAATGAAAGCAATAGTCTAGTCACAAAAGTTTGTTGCCTTTTTTTTTTTTTCCCCCTGACTGTGTCTCTTTTTCCAATCGTTGTTTATTTGTATTGCTGTCTGAATTGGTTTTGGACACTGACCTTAAGATGTTTCCCTAACTTGAGACCTGCAAAGTGAAAGAGTTTCCTTAAAGCCCAGAAGGAAACAAATTAGATGGGACCGGGTATTTAGATTACATTGTGCAACAAAACTGAAGGGAGAAGTCTTTGGCTTAGCTCCAGGCCAGCTGTGGCTGCTCAGATGTAGCTGACTCAGAGCATATCAGACAGTTCGTGCTGGAAGACACGGTGACGGACTGGTTTGGGAAAGGCTTCCAACTTGTGTTTGAGCAGGCAGGGAGAAGAAAAACAGTGCAAAACCATGGCATTTCTTCTGTAGTTCAAAATAACCTGTGTGATGGAGGCCCCACAGGTTAAGACACATAATTACCATACTGAATAGTTACAGTTTGTGCCTGAGTTGCACTGGCCGAAGCTTCCGGACTCATGTCAGGAACCAGGCTGTTGAAGTGGCTGGAGGCCACAGTCTGTTGTGCTTCCATTTGGAGCTTGCTGAAGCCATCCCTAAAAATAGATACCTGCCTGTGAGTCACAAATTACCAGTCTGAAAAGAAATTAGATTAGTAGCCCTGAACTTTAAGTATGTTGGGAGCCTTCCGCAGGATGTGTTTTGGGGAGAGGGTCCTTGTCAAACATGAGTACTAAATTTTTTGTAATAATAAAAATAATCTTTTGTAATAATAAAAATAATCTTTTGTCCTATCACCACTTTGAATATGAGTTTAATTCCAAAAGAGAAAATACTCAGGGCTATCCATGAGAAGCAGCCAATTCCTGCTTGTGGTTATTGCCTGTGCACCATGAGCACTCAACATTGCTCCCTCCGTGTGTGATGGATATGGCAGTAAGAATTTGGAGGAAGAATCCTCATTAATTACTTTTGGCATATGCTGTCTCCCTTCAGCCTTAAGAATGCTGCCTGAAATCCTGTTTTTCCTAAAAATTAGTGTTTATTTGCATAGAAAATTGAAGGTCTTAAAAAAGTTCATCTCTGTTGGTCCATGTCATACTGTGTCTTTTTGGCAGAGGATCCAAGAGTGGGACTCCTTCATTTGGAACATTAGGTAGATTGAACTGATAGTTGTGAATAGTATTTGCTTTTAATTTGTTCCACCTCATTTAAAAGAGACAGTGAAAGGGTTGAGTGGGTTGCCTCTCTCAGGTGTATGATTTGTTCCACACAGTACCCCTCTCTTGACATTGGCTGTACTAGTGACTAGAAAGGGGAAGTTTAGCTGCTGGAGTCACTGCACCAGTTGTGCAGTGGAAAAGGGGAAAAGAGTTAGTATGGAAAATATTTAGCCCTGAGCCTCAGAGCTATGGAAAGAAGTTGTTTCTTTAGGAAAACGACTGCTTTCAAAGAACAAACAGATGATTTCCAACATCCTCCTGTTCTGATAAATAAAAATATTTGCAACAGTGTTTTTCAGCCTCCCTGCTTATGTAGTTACCCTGCTGACAGAGGGGGTCAGGCCCATATTCTCAGGGTCACCTGTGTCCCACCTTACTGGTGCAGCAGCATCCAGGCACACTTTGCAGAGCACTCCACTGGCTCAAACCTTGGTGGAGCTGTGATTTCTGCATGGGGTTTTCCAGGGATTCCCAGAGGAGACTTGCACTTATGATTCAGATTTGGGGTGACAGGCTTTGGTTCATTTGGTTTCTGGACATCATTTGAAACAGCTTGCAACTTAGCCACTTAGATTGGTTTTTCTTTTCCTTTTTTGGTTTGTATGACATCCCTATTCAAGTTCTTCCTATCAGAGCTATTGCTGCATTTCTGAAATAAGTGTATTCAGAAACTATTTGTTTAATTTGTGTACCATAATACATATGTTTTCCCATCAGCATATTAAGGCACTGGATAAATACATGACTATTTTGTAAGAATTCGATTCTGTTTCCTTAAGTTGTTTTAAGGATCTTCCATTAGCCTTCATATGCAAAGCAAGTATGTAGCTGGAATTCATATTAAAGGAAACATCCAGCAGCATAATCCATTTCACCTCTGCAACTGTGTTTACCATTTTTAATAAAAGTGGTTACTTATCTGTGGTTCAGTTTTGCAGTTCTCCACATATGTTAAGCATACAATTTCCTGTTATATTTTAGTTGGCAAAAATAGAACTGACATTTTTCACGCAATCTGTTTTTTTATTTGCTAATATCTGTATAAAAGACTAGATTTACTGACAGAATGTTTCAGAAGGACATCCAGCTTCCCCTAGACCTGAAGCCTTTAGAAGCTTAAAGCACTGAGGAAAGACTGACATCCTTCTCTTGTGCTGACACCTTCAGCAATGTTAATAAGGCCCTACTGACTGTGGGGACAGACAGCAAGAAGCAGGGTATTCCCTCACTTCACTGACTTAACTGTGGGCAGCACCTCAGAAATTACCACAAATAATTAGCTGAGTAGATCCCCTCTGACTGTCCCAACTTAAGGAAACAAGTTTGCCTCTGGACTTCTGAGGTCACTGTTGCAGATTTTGAACACAGGCCATGGGAAGCACAGAAATTATTTTTGTCTATTGAACACTGAGAAGGGGTGGGCTTGGACTTCCAAAAGTCCAAGCATCCAAAGATGCTGTCTCTGAGAGCTGTGAGAGAAGGAAGTGAAGTCAGGGACAGACAGCAGCCTAGGTAGGAGCCTCTTGCAAGGAAAAGTGGGACAGGATGGAGAAAGAAGAGGTACAGCTGAAGCTGCTTCCCATCCTATTCACAGCATGGCCCTTCTGCCTGAGC
The DNA here is from genome assembly GCA_910950805.1 of Acrocephalus scirpaceus scirpaceus. Classification (NCBI taxonomy): domain Eukaryota; kingdom Metazoa; phylum Chordata; class Aves; order Passeriformes; family Sylviidae; genus Acrocephalus; species Acrocephalus scirpaceus. The sequence goes on from OU383781.1 coordinate 32,812,993, forward strand.
TTGGTCTGAGGTTTGGTATTGCAAGGAAAAATTCCAGACACATTACTCATTAATGTTAAAGTCTGTTGACCTGATACTGTAAGCTGGGAAAACAGACTTGAAACAAAGAGGCCAGACATGAGCGAACAGAATGGTAATGACTTTACAGTAAATGGTGTCGTTCTGAGGAGGTTAATAATATGCTCATATTTTACTGAATGCATTAAAACTCTTAGTTAAATATTGTATGTTACTGGAAGGGAAATAAAATTTTATTTTAAGTAGGAGCATTTTAATTTTATCTCATTTCCTTTGATTTCCTTGAAGTCTCCAAAACTGATTTTACAGGATTTTCAAAGTTGATAGAATGTATGTAGTTTCTCTAGGTTTGCTGCTGAAAAAAAGAAAGCAAGGCTTCAAAATTAACATGGTTACAAAACAAGCCCTGCCAAAACTTACACATGTGCAGTTGAAAGCCTGCAAGTATTCTCCATGCACCAATTCAAACTACTCACATGAGTAAAGTTAAGAGCTTAATTGCATGCAGGTATTGTTTCCTCAAAATTAGGTAATTTGGTTTCTGAGACTGTGAAGACCTGGTGTTATGCAGCTCCCATGACCCCTGAAATAAGAAAGCATTGTAAAGACTGCATAAAATGACTTCTTTTGTTCAAATATTGCTGAGACAAATGCTCCCCTCCCCACTCCGATTGATATAATCTGAACGTTACATCATTTCATCTAAAAGAGCTGCAGGTTTATAAACTCCTTTGTGCAGAGCCATATGAAATGAAAACTAATGAGGTTCAAAAGGTTTCTGAACATTTTTTAAAAAGTTTCATTTCAGTTTCCCATCTGGAAACTACCAGAATTGAGGGGGGAAGGGCTCTTCATTTTTTTTTTCCACAAGATCGTTTTGAGATCTTTTGTTACTGTGACTTCGCCCTCAAGAACCCACAGAGAGTCTATTCCCAGATGTTTTCCCACACGCCTTTTGGAACAGACCCCCGGGAGCTTTCCCATCCGCCTTCCCCATGGTCTCTGCCATGGCACAGGTTAATGCAAAGGGTGAATCCCATCTCATGGACGGGACTGAGCTGTAGTAACAGCGTTTTGCAGCACCAGCTCTCTGGCAGTGGTGGGCTGTGCCTGCCTGTGCTGTAGGGAGGGCTGTGTGGAGGCAGCAGTGGCTCCTGGTTCCAGCCACCAACCTGCCAATGTTTTTCACCCTCCATCCTCAGGCCCCAAGGGTCTGTGTATCTGTTCCTGTAGATATACCTTCTTTCCCTGCTTGTTATTTGGGTTCACATCCTTTATAAAGCCTCAGGGTTGGGCCTCTTGCATTAGTTTCAACTGAGACCACATTTATCTCTTTCCTATGAAGTGATTTTTCCCTCTAAGCAGTTGTGAGTCCAGTTACAGATGACCTTCTTTCCTGAGTGATATTGTCAACTGTTCTTTAATTCTCATGTGTCGTCTCCTGATGAAAAGCATTTTCTCAGATGCCTCATCAGGCCAGTGTCTGTCCTTTCCTCACGGGACAGGAGCCCTCTGACAACAGGGCTCTCCCATTTCAGACTAAATTAATTACTCAATTTAACATCTGCTGGCTCCCTGGAGCAGTTAGCTTTTAATATCTCTCCCCAGTTTCTGTAAGATGGCTGTTTTTGTGTCACTGTTCTGGCTCCTGGGAGCCTTCTTTCTGTTGCAACACTCAGTACTCTTAAAGCATTTTAACAGAAGCTGCTTGTGATTTACTAGTGGCAGAACCCCCAGCTTAAGCAAAGATCCTTTTAGGTGTGTATTTTCAAGGCTGAATGTTGATTTTTGGGGTAGCCAGTTTTGGCCCCCAAACTTAAGTTGTCTTAAAGTTGTTCTGAATTTTGTAGTTCAGTGACAGGAATTCATCCTCCAGGGATCCTGGCATTATCCCAGGAAAAGCTGTTTAAAGTCTTGAAGCAAACAAAATGCTTTCCCTTCCCCTTGCAGCCTTTCCTTCTCTGTATGGACTTTCACACAGATAGCGTGAGCTGAGGCTGGAGGTGGGAAGACAACTGAGGAGCAGGGAGTACCACAGAGATGAGTATTTTTCCTAGCCAGCCATGGTGGAGGGAAGCTCTCTCCTTGCTGCCTTTCTCAGTGCCAAAGAGGAATGTGTTTCTGCCTGCTTCTACACACTGGCAAATACAGAGAAATGCCCAAGCTAAAAAGCAATAGTTTGACTGCCCACTTTGCCAGTGCTGCTGAGAGCCAGAGTAGCAGCTGCCTTGTGAGATGGGATCAGGGCACATATAGCAGCGGCTGTGGGTAAGGAAAGATAACAGACAATCCCAAAATACACCTCCCCTTTCTTCTTGGGGGTAGCAGCAGCACTAGCCAGGCTTTGTGGTTCTGGGCTGCACTACCTCTTCCCTAAAGCTGTAAAATTCCATTTTCCTTGACTTTGCATACCCCCAGCTCTAATGAAGAATCAGTGTGTTGAAGTTAGTATATCTGCAAAAGTGTGACAGCACTTGTGGGTGGCCAATCTCCTTTCAATCCTCCTCCATATGAGTGAGCCTGACTTCTCCAAACTCTGCCTATGTCTGCCCCAGCTATGGTCTGGCATCTGCCTTTTTGCCCCCCTCCCGTTGAAGTTCATGTCTCATTGTTCTTACAAATCTCCAAGTTATTTAAATCATCTACATTTAGCATGTACGGCTCCTGATACTTGATATAACTGTTAGCTCCTTGTCATCCGCAGACAGCTGTCAAATTCACATATTCCACCAATAAATAACACAGAATAAGTAATGTCACTGATAAATAGGGTGACTGGCATTCACCTCAGCGCTGATGCCAGGGGAGCTGAACTGATCCTGCTTGCTGCAGCACCCCCTTAATGACTTGCTGCTTCTGGGATGTCAGCTGGGTTTACATTCACCTTTATTGTACTAATAACTAGACAATAGTTCTTTGCTTTCTGTGAGCCACTTCTCTGTCAGAGATTTTGTTGAAACCTGACAAATGACTGCCACTCTGCTACAGAAGTCTTCATTTTTACTATCTGTGCTCAGCAACTGCTAAGCTGAAAAAGAGCAATCATTGGAGTAATAGGTCCTAAACACAGAGCTAGTGTTTGCTACATCAGTAAAGACTGCAAACAAGAGCCATAGGTGACTCACCACGACACTTTGGTGTGATGTGTTTCCAGAGGTTCGGCAGCCAGCAGAGCACTGTAGATGGCTCAATATATGACTGCAAAGGAAAATAAATTAAGTAGCAGGAAACCAAGGAGAGGCTTGAGCAAGATGCTGATAAAATTACAGCAGAAATGAAACCCAAGCACTCTCTGAAGAGCTGAGTAACACGTATGGTAGAGCTGTTAATGTACCTGACACAATACTTTTAAAAGCAAAATCCTGTTCATTTCCTCCATTAGATTTGTTTCATAGCAAACAGGACATGTTCTCAGAACAGAGTATTTGAGGCAGTGCAAGATGTGCTGGCGAGTGGCCAGGAGCTGCCTTTCCTCCTAGCTGGCCCTGGTGCTGGGGATGAGGAGCTGGTGGCTGGCAGAATGCTGTCTGTGATGTAAGCACCTGCAGGCAGGGCTGCCAGGTAGGGTCCTGCAGGACACTGGGGTCCCAAGGAGGCCTGTTGGCCTTCACCTCACTAGGAAACAGCCTGAGCCTGCTGGACTGGCTAAGGGGCCAGCCAGATGCTGCACCCAGCCAGTCAGGACCATGTAGCACATCTGAGCAGTGATTCAGAGCACAGCTGTGCAGTTGCCTGGCTTCTCCCTTTATCTGGCAAAACCCTTCTGCAGCTCTTGTGAGAGGTTTTCTTTCCTTTTTCTCTCATTTCCTCATGGGTTACCACACTCTTCCTTTTCTTGCCTGTGGCTCCCCTTTGGTCTGGGTTGCATTTGGCCCCATGCACTGGCTGTCTCCTTGCCCTCTGTGGCAGACCCCGTGGTGGTTTCTCCCCAGTTTGGATTCTGTGCCACTTCAGGGAGATCCGGGGAGCAGCAGGAGAGAGGGATAGCACAGGCCCATGGTCACTGCTCTCATCAAGTGTCACACATAAGATATGTTTGTTAGCTATAGTATCAGCAGCACAGTTCTTTTGCTGGGCTGTGATTTCACAGGCTGGAGTTTTACAGTGAATCATGTTTGAGCATGTAATTGCTTTATCTTGTAGTAACAAATCAGATTGGACAATAGAGCCCAAATGATAAAGTACCTAATAAAGAAAAGTGAAAAATCAGATTCTGTTACATATTTGGCTTTATTAAGTTAAGGAGCAGCAGAATTAAGGCATCTATTCTCACTGCTGTTGTTTTTTTTTTTCCCAGCCAAGACTGGGAAGTCAGAGCACTGGTACTGTCAGAACAGGTATTGCAGTCACTGAGGAGAGATAAGGAGAAAACCAAAAACAAACAAACAAACAAAACCAACAAAAAAGCGCCAGAGTTTGGGACTGTTATCTCAGCAGCAGATTGTATGTGTCCTGAGAAGCAGTGGCTGGAGACAGAAGTGACATAGAAGGAGGTGTAGCCCTGCCTTCATGTGAGCCTCTCGTGTGTGTCCAAGAACCCATCATAAACAAATGGAGAACAGGTTAACAGTACTACTGTCCAATGAGGCTGTTTGATTGAAGTACAGAGGGTTGTAGTGACAACATGCTCCCATGTTATTTTATTCTTAATGCAAAATAGCTCTCTAGAAGTTGCTGCTCTGAAATTTTGCCCTCCAGAATTAATCCTGAAGTACTCCAGAATGAGCCAGAGCAAGGCAGTCACTACTCCCAGTGATCCTCTCTTGTGGGAGCTGCAGGCAAAGCTGGGGCAGCATTGCTGCTCCTGGTGCCTGAGCCCAAGTGCTCAGCCCTGGGCAACACTGCATGAATGGTCCCCATGGGGTTGTGCAAAATGCCTGAAGGTAGAGGTTAAACCCACGTGGGGAACTGTGAGCACAAGTGACTCTTTTCTTCTGCTTTATTTTCTACACAGCATCATTTAGAGGAGGTGTCCCTTGTTTCTCTAGGAGATCGTGCCTTCAGGCATGGAGATTTTTTTTTTTTTGAGGGCAGGCAAATATTGTGAGCATTCATTCTAAATCCACTAAGTTTATTTTTAGACATGGGGCATTAATGAAACAAAAATATTTTTCGGATGCATGAAAACACTCTTCCTCTTAAATGATATGCAATGTACTAATATAGATTAATACCATGAAGGAAAATAAAAACCAGCAAATAGCATTTCTAATTGGTCTTCTGGACACTTGAATATGAGATGGAATTAAGTGCGCTGGCATATTTTTAAAGGATGCTGCTGCTGCTTTCTGATGGTACTTTATATTTGTCCACAATGACTTGTTTGTTTGGCAAAACCACATCTAATGGCCTGTGAATCAAGCCCTCTGGTAGACCTGCAATGTTTCCTGAAAGTGCACACGTGAGGAGTCTCCCAGGGACTTTGTGCTCCATGTTTTCTCAGAAAACAAGCTCTACCAGTGTGACGTCTGAAGAAGAAAAATTCTCAGGTTAAAATAAGGCTCTTTTCCTCTCCTTGGAGGGTAGGTTTTTCCCCTATCTTGTTTTTGAGTCTGGTGCCTCCTGTATTACAACCTCTATCCCACTTCTCTGTGTCCTCAGGCAAGCCACCATCTCTCTATCAACGAGACCTCAGAGTGCTCCCTGTTCCTTCCAGGAGGTATGCCAAGCCCTCAGGGTGTTGAATCATTTCTGTTCTCTGTCATGCTCCTTCTCCAAATTGTGGGGGCCCTGAGCTCTCTGAGGAGGGACAATTCCCCTCTCCTCACAGAGGATCTGAAGTGCAAGAGTGAGGGCAAAGCAAATTGGCAGCTCCCCTCCATTACCTCTATGTCCAGCTGGGACAGGCGGAGAGCAAATACACAAAATAGAGCTGGGCCACTAAATTTGATTATGTGGATTACTCCTTCTTTTGCAGAATGACTGTTTAATGCATTTTTAGAGCTGAATTTTGGAGCCTCCTTGAAGTTAGGGCATAGAAAAGTGATAGGAGTGAAGATGACAGCATGGTATTGCCATGGCAGTTGTGTTGTCTCTTGCATATCGCCCCTTTGTAGTGAGAGATCATGGCATTTGTATTTCGAGGGCGGGGGGTAAATACAAATTGTTGTGAATCTACTGTAGAAACTTGAAACTACTTAGTAATATCCGGCTGAACGAGGTTGTTTCTTTGCAAGTTTATTTACATTTGTTTTGTAGTCAGAAGCATGAGGAAGTGCACTGTGGAAGGCAACCAGAACAGCTCTCAATCTGCTGGTATGGGTTGAAGTGCCTAGACAGTAAAATTGCATTTCTATTTTTTCTCTAAATAATTGAAAGGGGGAAAACCCTAACAACTTTGTCTGCAAAGACTTTGTTTATATGAAGGAAAGTTTACACAGCTTGTAGAGAATTAATTTGTAGGAAATGAAACCTCTGTATCTTCTTCATCTTATATACATGGTCATCATCTCATTCCAAATCACACCACCACTTGGGTTAAGACTTTACAGTTATCAGGAAGATTTCAGGTTTCAGAAAGAAATGCTCTTAATCTTAGATTGAGAAAGTTAGAAAGAAGAAATGAAAAAAAGTAGAAAGAAGAAATGTTTAATCTTACTTTACAGACTTTTTTGAGGAGCTTGACTTAGTTAATCAGTAAGTACAGTTTGCTCTACTCCTTGTTGTGGGACACAATTAATACTGGTGCCCCCAGGTGCAGCTGGAGCCCATTTTGTGCTGGCCTTGCTCTGGCAAAGGTGAGCTAGGGCTAGGTGGTCTCAGCTGGCAGCAGCCATGCTGCTGAGTCTGGGACATGGATGCTGTAAGGATGCTTAGCTGTGCTGGGCAAGAATGGAGGGGCATGGCCAATTTGTGGACACAGGAACTGGGAGAGCTGTCACAGTCACAGGAAAGCAGCATCAAAGTGATGGCCTGGGCTCTGTCTGCCGCCTCCCACCAGCTAGTAGAGGGTCAGGAGAAAGCCAAACTTTCCAGTCAAAACTGAAAGGGAAGCTTAGAATGTTTGAGGTCACTTTAAGAATGTAAAGAAGACAGACTCCTGAATGAACTTTTTATATCCCCTGATCCTCTGCCTCTGCACATCCTGCTCCCGTGGGCAGTGGGAATGACAAAAGCCTGAACTCTACTTGTAGTATTTTTAGTTCAGGCTGCAGCAAGAGGTGCTGGACCTTTTATGGGAGAGCACATTTCCATGGGCCTTCAAAAACATTTGTTTTTATCCATAAGGCTTGGGTAGATGCCAGCTGCCATCTAAAGTCTCTGTGTGGGTGCAGCAGTTAGCTGAAACAGGTATGTTCATGTCTGTGAAAGGTACTTGTCATAAATGAACACAGTACCCAAACTAAAACTGCATCCAAGGACGCTTGAAATCTGTGGCCAGCGAAGATGTTTTGGTGAATGTGCAACCCTTCTCGAGGTGCAGAGGAGGAGTAAATGAATCCCAGGGTTCGGGTGCACAGTCAGAAGTGGCTCTGAGTGGCTTTGGGAAGCTGCTGGGCTGCGCGATGCTGCGAGGCCGTTGGCACCCCACACTAATGCCATGTGGGACTCTGAGCATGGCTGGCTTGCCAGTAGCCTCCAGCCCTTCTGTGATGCCAAGTGAAACCTTCTGCTGGTAAAAACCTTCTTCACACCTGGAAGTAAAACCCCAGTTGGGTTTGTCTGATAAACAGGAAGGAAGCAGAAGTGTCATTTCAGTGTTTTCAGTAGATTTCCCTTGTCTTCCCCAGGGATTTTAAGTACTTCCTTGGACTTGGTTGGCCTCTGCAGCTCTCCTGGCCTTCTTTGTTTAGCCTGGAACAGCTTGAAGTTTTCCACTGAATCATTACTAGGCATTCATGGTAGCATCCACTCCCACCTCCTCCATTTCCCTCCCATCCCCAAGTTGTGGATGTCTTTTAAAGCCAAAATAAGAGCAATGATAAATAAATAGTGCAATGCAGGAGTCCTGTGAGAGAGAAGGATACAGACTCAGTAAATTAAAGGTCATAAACATAAAGGAAAGACAAACAGGAAATAATGGGGGGTACAGGTCGGGACACAGCAGGGGCTGGATGTGACCTGGACATGGAACTGGCAGCCACATTGCCAGCTGATGGCTGTCAGAGCTGGTAGCCTCTGCTCCACGTTGCAGTGGGTCATGGTACTCTTGTTGCATGGCCTCTGAGTGATGGGGACCCCTGTGCCAAAGAGAAGTCCATGTGGAGCTGCTGTGCTGCCCCAAAGGGTCACCCCTAAAGCACAGTCAAGAAATGCAGGCAGTTCCACATGAAGAGTTTTCTCCTGCAGACTGTGCTAGAGGTCTGCCATGGAGTCAGTCCAGCAAATCTAATGAATACTGAATTCACTGCATTTTCTAAAGAAGAAAAAAATTAGATTTATTTTCAAGATAGATCATCATGTCTTTAAATTTTTTTTTTTTTTTTTTTTTTTTTTTTTAAATAAAGACCAGTGCATAGCGGGAAGGAACCTCTGCCACAAAAAATCAATATCAATTACTACTCTGTAAAAGACTAGGCACGCATACTCACTGTGGCAATGGCCAAACCGAATCACCTTTGTGCAGGGAGTACTTAGGTCTTTCATGGCATTTGTGGCTGTAGTGGTAGTTGAGCTATTACAGGAACAATTGATGAGGCTAGCTGACGTCAATACTTGACAAGAACTTCCTGTTTTAGAAGTAAAAATAAAAATGGATATCTGTTAAAAATATAATTTAAGGTAATCAGAATGCCATATAATAAGAACTCTGCTGCGCATAATTGGTGCTCCTCTCTCATTTAGTATTGCAGTTTGTATTCAATTTCCTCACATGGTGTGATTATTGCTTTTGATTATGACTATCTACATCTAATGACAAACTTCTCTTTTTTTCCTCAATCCTTCCAGAATGACCTTGTGCCATTTTGTATTTAGGGGGAAAATACATGTGTACCTGGCTGGGCAACATCCTAGATAAGTTTTGCAGTCACAGATTGCCACTTCAGTCAGTACTCATGCTGTTTTGGTTAGCTTCGGTGAGCAGCTGTGTGTGAGCACAAGGAAAGACACAGGATTTCACCTCAGATGTAAATCTCTTGTATCACACTGGCACTTTGGTGTTACAGGGGTGATGGTCTTCTGTCAAGGTCGGACTGCAATTCAGCATTTTAGGCTGATCACCCATCCTAGTCTCCTAATCTAATGTGCCACCCAGTGTTTCCCTGGATCTCCTGAACAATTCTGCAAAATTCTGTACAATGCCTGAGACCCAAATATTATCATGTAACATTGCAGTGACTATATAAAAGCTCACAGAAGCATGAGTTGAAAGAAAGGTTTTAAACCCGTCCAGTTAAAGGTCAAAGAGCCTTTCAAGCTGTAAAGAAGTAAGTTTGTCCTTGTCCCCAGCCATGGCAGAGCTCTCCTTGCTTGGCCAGAGGTGTTGTTAGAAGAACAGGGAAGGTAAGGGAGTGACAACCTGTGGGTGGGCATGGATGTGAGCTCCTCTCACCTGCCTCAGCTCGGGCAGGAATTTCAGAGGTGCCAGGGATCTTCTTTCCCCTGCTGCTGGCTGCAGCATCTTTTGCTTCTCTAAAGGCAGGCTGACCTCTCTGTTGCTCTATGGGTTTGGGCAGCAGAGGGTTTCTTTTACAATCTCCCTTCACCAGAACACTCTTTCCCCACAGCCCTCCATTGCAGCATTAGCTGCTTGTGTTATCACAGTTCACCCCCAGTTAATCTGTTACTTGGGTCTCTGTCTGGGGAATATTAATTTGAAAAAGAGGATCATCAACTTTAACAGCTTTCCTTTCCTGTGCCAGCTGCTATAATTTCTCCTGTCACCTCTGAGGATTTTCACTCAGTTGTAAGACCAAGCTGTGCAGAAAAGGCAAGGAAGTCCTCTATTTAAAATGGGCTCTGCTCAAGGAATGCTCCCCCTCCCCAAGCAAAGGCTGAATTCTCTCCTCGGATGTGTAGAAAGGGCCAGCTGAAATGTGCATATCTAAGTACTGTATTTTTCTGAATAGTAACTCTTACAAGATTTTTGATGAGATTACTAGATGGCCTCTTAAAGCCCTTTCCCACCCAATTATTTATTATGCTGGGTTGCCATAAGATTTCATAATGGCTCCTTTATGACTCCTTACATAGTTTACTTGCTATTGAAGTTAAATGAATTGCTTAGTAAATTCCTGGATGCCCCTTTTTATAACTCAATTGAGTGCTGTATTTTGTGGCTCTGAAATCCTCTGGCACCTCATCTGTTCTCCATGAACTTTCAAAAGTCACTGCTCAAGGTATTGCACTTCCCTCTACTAGCTCTGTTAGCAATCTCCGATGCTTGTCATTCAGTCCCATGGGTTTATAAATACATTCCCAGGAATTCTTTTCATCTTTCCTTTTGATTTACTCATGATTCAACCAAATCATCTATAGAATCCAATCCTCAAAGTTATTCCCCCCACCAATCCATGCCTGTAAAAAGGCAGCAGTAATTGGTGTAGAGACCTGTTTCCCTGCCTAGAGAAATGCTCTTGGTTAAGGCTGTCAGCTAAGACACAGAAAGACTAATTCCTGCTGTACATCGAGCAGCTTTCCTGCTCATGATTGCAAACAACAATAGGTCAGATAGCACACAAATTATCCTTCAATAAAGGAAAGTTGTTGGTGAAGTTCAAAAATATTTGGTCTGAATATCAAAACTGTCAGTGCTTGAAGAACTGACTGCTCTGACCACATCTGATTTGATAATTCTGCTTCAAAATTCAAGATCCATCAGCTCATCAGCAGATCAAATGGGCCATAACAAAATGGGATTATACAAGTTATTGTCACAATTGGAAGAATACTAATAAAAAGCCCATAGCACATGTAATGGTCCACTGTTCAAAAATATTCTGAATTCCCTTGAGAAGAACACTGATAATGATACGAATCTGATCAAATCTTTAGTGAACTGGGCTTAGTAAGGAATATGTAAGCAAAAATTCCCTTGAAAGTGTGAACAATCTTAAGTAATTTGGACAAAACTGTAATAAAATAATGATTCAAATTAGTTTTACATGGTTCTCATATGCTACAAGCTAATCTTTAGTTAAATTTAGATGAAGGAAATTCTCCATCATATAAAGGTACATTTAAGCAGATAAGAGAAAAGGTTAGCAGCAATCAAAAAATTAAATTAAAAAATAGAAGAATTCCTAGTTATCAGGGGCACTTTTGTTGAGGGAATCTTGTGACAATAAGCCATATGGACCAATCATATTTCTGACTATGTGCTGGTCTCAAAACACTCCGGCCTGTAGCAGAAGCTGTTTAGCTCTGCTCAAAACCCTTCCTGCATATTTACAGTCAGAAAAACTTCCTTGTGATCTAGAGAAGAAAGGCACTGAGGTCCTGATTCTATGCACACGCATATGTTTACACCCATGAATTAGAGTGGGAACATTCATGTGCAGAAAGCTTAGCATATGTGTTAATCTTTGCAGGACTGACATGCCCAGTCCTGATACAGATCCTTGATGGAGCTTGCTTTCCTGCCAAGTGTTTATCCTAAGCTCCAAATGGGCCAGTCCTCCCTCACGGCAGGGTGTGAGCTTCCCTCACAGCAAGATCTGCCTGCAGAGAGAATTCCCACAGCAGCTCCAAAAATATGTCCTTAGGAGAATACTTTTCCCCACCTTCTGCAAGTCTCAACCCATGTGACATTCAAACTTTTTTCTTACGTCGCATCCCTCCCTCATAGTAGAAAACATCACTGGCTGGTTTTTCCCTTTCAGGCTTTTCCAGAGACTTGCTCTTCCATTTTAGTAGCTTTTCAGTACAGTTGATCTCCCCCTATGGATATGAAGTGCAGTGGAATTTAATGTCATCCATCCATACTTGCAGACCTCAAATTTTATTCTAAAATTGGCAAGAGTGGGATAGGACTTTTATAGAGATAACCAATGCTAATTTAACCAAATATTATTTCAGCTTCTGGACTCCAATAGTTACAAGCGGCAATAACTAGATTATTAGATTTCACCAAATACAGGCAGTATTTTGATGTGTGGGTGTCAGTTGAAAAATAGATCATGATCTTTAGAAGAGCCCCTGCTGTGATATTTCTGAATAGTCTGAATCCACACCATCTTAGAGCTCTGCTCCTGTGATCACAGCTCTGTCCGTGTCCTCCCTGATGTGTCCCTTGTCTCTGAATAATTTTATTGTGAAAAATCCTGTCTAGTAACAAACAATATTTTGCTGAGATCTTTAGTAAAGCACTTGTCATTTTCCCTCCTTCTTCCTCCCCCACACTTTCATTTGCTTTCACACTTGCAAATGTCCCTTCTACAGCTGATCACTTACTGTTAAATATAAAATAATGGAAATCTAGCTGGTAGATTGTCACCTTACAGCTAGTCTGTAGCTGGTCAGATAAATGTGGCTATAATAAGAGACCCAATTTGACTCTCCTAGTTCGATAAACATTCCCTAGGTGAACAATTATAGAATAGATTTAAACTCAGAGACCTCAGCCAATCCCTTCCAGCACTAAATGCAGATGTATCATTGGCCAGGGAGCTGGGCATTGTTCAGCCCAGACCAACCAGTGTCCAGATCCTGGAGTTTAGAGCTTCCTATACAAGAAAGTTCTGAACAATCAAACAGGCTGTTTGTCTTGTGATCAAGAGGGCTCCAGTCATGATTTCTGTCTCCAACCTACAACCACCTGTAACAGTAGATTTGTCCAAGAGAGATTGTAGATGCCTAAACAGAACCATTGCATCCAAACACCATACTGAGTGACTGATGCACAATTTCACCCACTGGTGTTTACAGCTGAGATATTGCTGAAATGTTTGCGTTGTATGTGAACCACAACAAACTTTCCAATGCCTATGTAAACAAAATCCTCTGCAATCCTGTGCATCTGTACAACAGATACCAGGGAATATCCACATTCATGAAGGTAATTGAACATTGTTTTCAGTTAGCCATTTAAATCGTATTCAGTAGAAAAGCTGAACTGAAATCCAGGCACAACGATTTTCTAAACAGGATGATAATAGAAATTCTGCAATGCACTTAAACCTATGTCATTTGTATTCCTAGAAGTATCACAGTTTTCTGAGCTTCCTAAACATGTGATGTGTATCTCTATTTCCCACATACATTACTCCATAGACCTAAGTCATCTGTTAAAATAGGGTCTAAAATAATCTGAGAAGAACCTCTGTATGTAACCTGTTTGTTTTGGCATTTGTGCTCTAGGCAAATGTGTGAGAGGAGGCAGTGATGGCTGTCCAAGGGGCCCGTGACACCTGGGGACAAGTAAGCAAAATCAAGACATTTGTGAGGTAAAAGTCTACTCTCCCAATCCTCTCATCTTTTATAAAGACAAGTGGATCAACAAATCTGGGTGACAGGAATAACCAGATATGTGTGTGTGTGTTATGTGCATCCACATGGCTTCAGCCCCAGGACCTTTGCTTTGGAATCTCCAGAAGCTTTTCTGCTCTACTATTAAGCAGCACAGCACAGTGATTACTTTCACAGTAATCACAGTAAAAAAAGAAGCAGGTGTAGGACACACAAAATTGCAGCTCTAACCCCTGGGGGCCATTTGTCCAAACCAGAGAGACTGTGCTGGGATAAGGATATGCAGTGACATGTTTTGGAGTTCTTTGGTAGCAGCTAAAGCCAAACTCTTCTGTTGTGGATTGCTTGAGGAGCACGCTGCCCAAAACCAGGTATAAGTCTGCTGCTTAGCCCAAGAGGTTTTCCTTGGGGATGTGGCATTGGTACAGTCAACAGGTAAATGTCACACAGGGACCAAAGAGGAGGAATTCTCAAAGTGTCATGTTTTTAATTCAGTCACCTTGTGAGCTCTCCATTGAATAAAACAGGACATCACAGATATTCAATCCTTTAATTATTAGAGGAACTTCCTAGTCCATTGGAAACTTGAAAAGATCTCATCTGATCCCCACCCTGGTGCCTGGCACTATTGCAGTGATTGTAGCTGGACATGGGTTTTCTACAAGTGGATAGACTGTGAGCTGGAGTCGAGGAGGCACCAGCCAGTGCTACCAGGAATGACTCGCTGTAGCTATGCCAGAGGGATGAGCGGCTGGTGCTGTCACCTCCCCATGCTTGGAGTGAAACAGGCAGTAATCTGCTCTGGGCTTGTTCTGTCTGTCAATTCAACAAACTTTTGAGAAGAAATTTTTTGTGTTATTCTCTGTCTAGACAGACCAGATGAAACCAGGCATGGGAAGGGCAGCTTTCCTTTGTGATATGGTGAAATAACCCCCGAAGTTAAGTAACAGGATGCACTTTGCATGTGTGTTTTCAAAAAATCCCATCCCAACAATGGCAGTCTGGACTGTGAAAGAAGATAATAGCTGTGACTTTCTGTTCCCAGATGGCCTTTGGCTGATCAGCACTTGAGTATGCATGGACAGCAAGGTGCACTATTTTAGCTTTTTCTTTACATTTTGTCCAACTGTGCTTTGAAGGTAGATGGTTATCAGCATCAGTAGGAGTTGGAAGCAGCAAGGAGTGGCATAGTTCAGCGTGCTTCTGCTTTGAGAAGGTGCTGTGGAATAACTTTAGCAATCCAGGGGCTCAGTGCATCATCAATATTTAACATGTTCAATTACCACAGTCTTTGTAATTTGTTGTAGGATATTATTCATGTATCCTGAATGTCCAATGTACCTGAAACAAGCACAACAAAGCAAGCAGTGAAGAGCACTCTGTAGCTCTCACTATTCCCCATAAAAGGGATTTTCTGTGCATGACAGATTATACTCCTGATAGAAATTGAAACAAACTAACAAAATGCAGATCTGATGAATGCAGTATATCTTTGTCAATAGCACACATACACCAAGGCACAAATCTTCTCCATGAAAAGTCCTCAGCTTTAAGAAGCAATTCCTGTAATAATGTTTACTTTTGCCTTGTGATAGTCCCACACACCTACTTATGTAGACATTCCAGACGTGAAATTACCTGAAATTGGACAGATGTCTACACAAAATAAACATTCAGAGCTTACAGAAAGAAAGAAAATTTAGGAATTATTCTTCAGTCTGCAGCAGTCAGCCCTGAAAATAACATAGCAGGGGTTGGAAAGCGTAGCTGAAGTTAATAGCTTCTCTATTGTAAGCTTGAGAGAGGCACAGACTCTCTTTTTGAAAGGGCTAAAGAGGAGCGAGTTCTCCCTGCGCACCCTCCAGTTGCGCCATTGCATAAGTGCTGCGACGTGCAGCCTTTGGTAGCTATTTTAGAAGTGGGCCATGTTTGCAGAGCATCTCTGTAAGAAGGTGGCAGTGAGACAGGATTTCATACACGTGTCCTTCAAGCACAGTTGCATGCTCTACTTTGCTGTCCCATCCAGCCTTCTTTTGGTGAATGCAGCGACCAAAATTAAGCAGGGAAGTGGGCTGGGTTTTTTGCTTTGCATTTGTTTTGGTTACTTTACTCTTCATTCTTAGTCAGCTGTTTTTCTTTCTTCCCGTATTCCCCCTCACCCTCCTTATCCCTGCAGATGAATAAGTATTGGAGGGAGCATCTGATGTGCCTTTTCTGCAGGCTGGAGCCAGCCCCACAGGCAGCAGAGCCCCTGCCGGGGCTGTGGCAGGTGCCCTGCAGTCCCTTGCTGTGCCCCCTGTGTGATGCTTCTTGCCTTGCCTCTCCCTATTGGGTGGTGCACACAAAGTCAGGCACTCACCCTGCTGCTCCTGTGTTTGCCAGAGCTGCAGCCAGAGGGTGGGAAATGGTATTCCTGGTGTGGAAATGCGCTCCTCTCTCTTCTGTCCTTGTGCCCGGGGAGGAGAGTGTGCAAGGAAACGGCAAGTGAAATACCGTAACTCAGACCTGAGCCAGTGAGCCCCAAGTGCCAGTTGATGTGCTAGGTTGAGTGGGTATGTTTAAGGCTGCTGAAATCAGTATCTGCAAAATGAGCTCCTGCTTTTCACCTTCT
The DNA here is from genome assembly GCA_910950805.1 of Acrocephalus scirpaceus scirpaceus. NCBI lineage: Eukaryota > Metazoa > Chordata > Aves > Passeriformes > Sylviidae > Acrocephalus > Acrocephalus scirpaceus. Next base: position 32,828,969 of record OU383781.1, read on the forward strand.
CTAACAATGCATCTATTTCTATATTCTTGTAGTTTTAGTTAATAATGGTATATGTGAGTATAATGCAGTCATATAAAATGCAAGTATGCAATTGAGATGGCCACAGGTCTAGCCTGAGAGAAGGCTCTCAGTGCCTCTGGAGCAGAACTGCAGGGAAGAAATTGTTGGAGTAGCTACTGTGAGCTACTCAACTCTCCCCTGTCTATGAGCTGACCCACAATGTGCAAAATCTCCACAGTGCCCTCATGAGAAAAACACAAACTCAGTTGGGCAGCTCTTGGGATTTGAAATGCACTTGCCAAGTTTCTCAGTGATTTATACAGTGCTAGTAGAGAAACAGCAGAGAGGAGTGGGGCTCCATCAGCAGGAGGCAGGTATAAAGCAGATCTGTGAGCTGGCAGATACTTCTGGACTGAGCAGCGTGGCATTGGGGGGCTCAAGTCATTGCTCCTTTGTGCAGATATGGCCCATAGTTTGCTACTGAAGTTTTAACAACAATTAAGAAAATAAGTGATGAAATGAAATGCCTTGCAGAGGGGTTCATGATCCATGAGTTTTGAGACTGGGAATTGTGTGAATGGGAAGCTTTTTGTAAGCCTTTGGACATTATTTTATACTACTTAGCTTGTGGTGCGTGTTCTCATTACGTGTTACTGTGAATGAGTTACTCAGTGCCAGAGTAGCACATGGGCACTGAGGGATGGATCATACACTGTGTTGAAAATTGACCTCTTGCCTTCTCCTAGCTTAACATGAATACATAGACCTGCTAATTTTACTGTAAATACTGACATACATGAAAACAATCAACCAAGCCAGCCATGAACCAGTTTAAAGAGCTTAGATATGAAGTGGTTTATGGCAAAGGCTTTAGCTGCTCACACCCAGCTGTCCATCAGCCTAGCTAGAGGGTATCTGAGATGCTCCATGTGACTAGGAGGAGTACACAATGTCATGGCATAAATAGAGGCAGTCAAATAATGATAATACCTGGATGTCCAAGGGCAGAAAGACTCTGAAGACCACTTGTGAGCCTTTTTGGTATACTAACCTGTATCCAGGATCTCCATGGGGAAGCCAAGTGCCTAACAAGTGTAAGTGCAGAAATTGAATTCTTCACATGCAGCTACAAAGCAGAAGCACCATCTGGTCTCGAAGAAAATGTCTGATAGATCTGGGAGCCAAAGAGAAATATCAAAGCTACCTTTTAGTTATATTTCCTTTGGCCTTTTTCTAAATACTAAATAGGTGTATTATCAATGCAATACTCCTGCACACAAGGTTTGTGCCATGCTGGTGGTTTGGAAGTTACCAATGAAGTTATTTCCATACACACCAGGGCATTGATTCAGCCCATTCACAGTCCCTCCCCGCTCTCTCAGCTTTTGTTCATCACTAGTTTTAAACCATATAAATAAGTTGTAGTGCCAGTCATTTCAGCAACACAGATGTTTGCAATAACCAAGCAGCTGAGAAGTGTAAAGTGAAGATGAATGTATCATTAGTATGCATAAGTAAACTTTTGTGGCCCATTTGTCAGATCAAGCTGAATTGCATTGAATCAGTCTTTCCAGATTACAAATGACTTGTATTAAAGCAACAGGTTTTTAAGAAGACTGGGAAAATATCCTACTCAAATTGCTCACTGTAAATACTTTAGTGCAGAAACTTTCTCCAGTATATTCTCTTTTTCGGATTTGGAAATAAAAGCTTAGGTAAAACCTCTATTATTCCAAGTCTGAGACCTCACTGTGTGAGAGGCTTCCAGATCCTTTCCTATCAGGGAGAGGTTCCTAAGAGTTATCAACTACTGCATCTATGACAAGATGCTCAAGTGATATATAGATGTGTTCCTTCATTTGTTTTTAAGTTGCTCTTAAACACATTTTCTTTGGAGCAATGCTTCAGCCAAACAAGACAGGAAGGTAGATTATTTTTTTTTGCCTTTAAACTACTGAACATTTTTAAAAGTGAGCTATGCTTCAGTGTTTTTTGGCACACGGAATCCATCTTAATGTGGAGTACATGACAAAAAGTGCTATACTTTCTATAAAGATCTTAAGGAGAATGACTGAGCCCCAGTATCACATTGTAAATTAACTATTGTCCTTTATCAGCATCAAGTGTGCTCCATCATGTCAAATAACCACAGCTAGCATCCTGTCTGTGAGCATGACCCCCGTTCATTTCATTCACCCAGCAGTGAATAATTCATATAGCAAGTTTTACCCTGGGCAAAATACACTGACATCGAGTCACTAAACTATAGTCATTCACAGAACAAAATAGTTATTCATGGTTTCAATGTGAACCATTAAACCTTGCCAATTAAATTTGAGAATGAATCGAATTAATTCATTTTACATCATCTGAGCTCACAACAACATTGTTGTGTGCTTGCTGTGTGTGCTTTACTTTCCTCCCTTTTTTTTTTTTCAAATTGTACCTGGAAACTGACATGCTGGGCTGAGCAGGTTTTAGTAAGTCCTGTCTGGGGGAAGAACTTTGCAGGAAAGAAGGTAGTTCCTAAGTCATGACGTGGCTCCTTCAGCTTACAGAGTTAATCATTGATTACTAGATGGTAATGTGGTTATCTGGTAGCATTTTATGAAACTAAGCAAGCAAGGATTGCTCCCAAAAAGTTGTCCTTGCCTCCTGATATGTACCAGGGCAGAGTGTGTTTCTTGCCAAGACCAAGGGGATATGCCTGGAGCAGGATCTTACCTTTCCCCTTGGTGGTGGCTGCTGTGCCCCTTAGGGGCTGGGAGATGAGGTGGGCCTACTTCAGAGATGGAGGGAGAGCGGTCAAGTCCTCCTGTTTCCTGTGAGACCCTGCCTGGCACATTGCTCCCGGGTAGTAAATAGGTAATAATGCTGCTCAGGTGGCAGAGAAGCACATACAGCTGAGGTGGAGCAGATGAGATAGGACGGCATTACTGTGGTGGTTTTTGGATCGCTTGATTTTTGATGAGGAGGGAAGAAGCCAGCCACAGAAGTGATTTTTTTTGTGAGGAGCTGCTAAAAAATTCCTCCATGCCTAGCAAAACTAATCGCTGGCTGGCTCTGAGAATAGGTACACTGCTAAGGCAATTAGAAAAGCTGGTGACACCTCTATGATAACATATTTAAGAAAGACAAACCAGCAGGAACTCTTTCTTTCTGACATCCGAGGGGAGGTGAGGCTGCCGCCAGCCCTTTCCCGGCACAGGGCCATGCTGCCGGGTGCCATCCCAGCACTGGGAGGGGCCCCGAAGCCAAGAGCGGCCTGAGCCAGAAGCAGCTGTGCAGCTGCTGCCATCTCAGCATGGCCAGCGATGGAATTTGCGTGCCTGGCCCCTTCTAGCCTCCACCACAAACAGAAAGGCAAAAGCGGTGGCAGCAGCTTCTCCCTTTTGGCATCCTGCATGAAGAGGGGAACTAAATGGAGCTAGCGGCCAGTGTGGCTTGCACAGTGCTGGTGGGGGCCATGTGATCAGCAACGAAAGGCATAGTGAGCAGTTCCCCAGTGGAGAGCCCAGATGAGATCAAGCTTTCAACACTGCAGGACTCAATAAAAACTTGTCAACTGATAGAACTTGGGAACAGATGAACCTATGGACGCTAATTCTCTCCCATGTCAGAGAAAAGGAAAAGGTGAAAAGATATGAAGAGAACAACATGGCGACACTAAGGTTGGTGCAAAGGAGGGAGGAGGAGGAGGAGGTACTCCGGGCCTCAGAGCTGAAATTCTTCTGCAAGCCATGGTGAAGACTATAATACAACAAACTGTTACCCTGTAATTCACTAAGTGCATGGGGGAATGCAGAATTCACCCGCAGCCCATGAGAAAAAGGTGCTTGGGCTAGAGCATGTGGATGCTGAGAAGCTGTGACCTGATGAGACCTTTGAAGAGAGAGAACCCTTGCTTCCAGAGATGGAGGAAGAGGACCCTTGCTTTTATACTAGAACAGCTCATCCTTAAAAGACTGTAATCGAACCAAATGTTCCACAAAAAAATAGCTGTGGAAGACTGCTTTGTCTGTGGGAGGAACTTTGCTCATGTTTCAACAGGTTAGGGCAGGACTGCTAGTGGTGAAAATTTAAACCACATTGGAAAAGTTCACAGAGAACTGTCTCCTGTAGAAAGGACCCCATGGCATAGCAAAAGAAACTCCCTAAGAGAACTGAAGATTTTTTTTTTTAAAGAAATGACAAACTGACTAAAAACCCCATGTTTTGTCTCCTTATGCTGTCAGTGGGAAGAAAAGAAGAGCTAGGGTGGAAAAAGATGTTCTAAGGGTTTAGTTCTCATTATCCTCTTTCATGTTTGTTAATAATTTTTTCTTTATACCTTTTAAGTTTTGAGCCTGTTTTGCCTTTATAGTGTTTCTTCCTAATCCTTACCTCAACTCATGATCCCTTTTAGTTGTTCTTTCCCCCTCCTCTGCTCAACTATAGCAGAGGAGAATGAGTAAATGATTCTTCATGGGTGCACTGGCATTTAGCCAGTGTCAAACCTATCAAAATTACACAGTCCTGTTGCCATCAACTCAAGCTTCTTTTTTGTTGTTCCCTTCCAAGAAAGAAAGTGGTCCTTGTGTGCTGGTGGTGGCTCTTTGTGGTCATCACCACATAACCACAAGCACGCAGGAGGGTGAGAGCCCTTGCAGATGGCTCCTGGCTGGTTGGCATTAGCAGGAAGCTCTCAAGGCTCTCCCAAAGGCCTTGGGAGGGATTTGTGGGTGTTTTCTCAAAATGTCATTTCTTAGAGGAAGAAAATATTTCCATTGGAGGTTTATTGCAAGATGGTAAGCCGAGGAAATGAATTTTCCTCTGCCGTGACCAAAAGAGCTGGTGTTGGTACAGTCCTTTAGACTTACTAAAACCTGCTCAGCCCAGCATATCAGTTTCAGCTTAGTCATGTGGGGAGGAGATTGCACTGTTAAACCTCCAAGTGTGGTCACTCAGTCATTTCAAAGCCTGAGGTGGGATGGGAGCGGCAGCCAGTTAGGAGCAGTTAATAATTGACTCTTTTGTGAGTGATGTACTAACAGTATTTGCACTGCAGGCTCTCTCCCTTTTCAGCATAACTGCTTTAACCTGCTGTGTGCTGGTCATTTCAGAGACGATGGGTATCCATGGCCTCATGGAAGGAGCATCTTCTGGTTGTGAGGAGATTGATACGTGTTATTTGGCTCTGTGGCTGACAACTTTTCTTCCCAGCCTGCAGTTTCCTCTATGCCCATGTGCATCCCTTGGCTATTTTGTCAGTGTCCAACAGCTTATATAGTCCAAGGTCCCTCACATTTTCTGGTTTTTGTTCAGTTAGTGGGGTTTTTTGGTCAGTTTTCAGTTTTCTTCACAGATGTGTTTAAGTTACTTGTTTGGAAAACAGCAATGGAAAGATTCAAGAAAAGGTGTGGTTACCTTGCACCTGGCTACAAGCTGTAACCCTGGTGTTAGCAATTCAGCTGAAGCAGGTTAGATCCCTTGCTGCTACCACTCATCCTGCTCTATGTTCAATGTCAAGTGTTACACTTGGTATAAAATTTTGAGAGTCTTCCAAGCTGACTAGTTCACTTTTGAGATGATTTGCTTGGTTTGGCACAAAATAATTAGCTGAAAACTACTTGTCTTAACCTCCTGGAAAAATAGATCATATTCCAAAACACCTGCTTCCTTCTTAAAAATCATAGCTTCTCATCTGTGTAAGATGACACTGACAAATCCACGTTGCTGCTTTTATTGTAATTAGGGCTCTGTGTGCTGTGTTGTTGCAGCCTCTGCTCGAGGCCTGCTCCCTGTGTGTGAACAAGTGAAGTGGGCAGAGACAGTGTTGGGTTTGGAGCTGAACACCACCTGGAATGGTCATGTGGAGACAGGACACTACTGTCATAGACTCTGGTGGCTTCATGGCCTGAGAATTGTACAGTAGAATTGTGCAAAATTGGTCTGAAACTGTGTCTGATTCCCTGGACAGGTCTCGCCGCAGTAGCAGAGTGGTCTCAGCTCTAGGAGCCCTTGTGCCTCGATGTGAACTGCAGCTGCCTTCACTGCAAGAGGTCAAGTGTGCAGGCCCAGGTTATCTAATGGGCGTGACAAACCCAGCACAGTTTACTTTGGGTCCAGTTCACTGGAAAAGCTCCCCATGGAGCTGGAGGTAGCAAGGAGATATGTGTGCATGGTTCCAAGCTTCCCCATGTCCCCACTCAGCCCTCATTCCTTGCTGCCAGTGCCCATCCATGGGATGTGGTTGTCCTTTGGTGCCACCTTCCCAATGTGATGCAGGCAGAGGAGCTCTTAGGAGGCTCCAACAGCTCTAGCAGAGACAGCAGCTTCTCACTGGGCACTACTGGATCTTAATATGCACAACACTGGATCTTAATATTCACATTGGTGATTCATAAATTGAACCAACAAAACACAACTCCCTCTCCTCCAATGATCCACTTGCAAGAGGGGTTATGTGCCTGTATAGGAAATTCTGGGTGAAGTGCAGTTTGTGTGGGTTATCTGAGGGCATGGGCTCTGTGTAGTCAGTCTTATTTTCATGTAATTTTTAAGGGTAAGGGGTATGTGAGCTATGGGTTATTGTTATTTTTTAGAAAGGAAATTTGTACTGTGACTCATTTGCATTTTAGTAAACTGGCTTTCTAACCCTTTTTCCTTGAAATTGCTCTGGTTTCCCTCCAAATATCATGCTGGTAGAGAGAAGAGCCCCTGCCTTCACTTGATGGCAGGCTCTGCTTCAGCTTCTGTGAGGAAGAGGCTGAGGATTGCTGTGGCTGGCAAAAGAAGGCATGGGAAGAGACAGTGAATAAAAATTAAAACTACACAAATTCAGGCTCAATAAAGGTGTACATTTTCCACAGTGGGCAGATGTAACCATTGGAGCAATTTTTGTAGGGATTTGGTGGATTTTCTGTCACTTCAAGGCTTTAAATCAAGCCTGCAGGTACATTGATATGTTTTAAGCAGAACTTGCAGACTTGATTCACGATTGCCTGAATGAGTTTTTTGGTCTTTTTTTGTACAGCTGGACAGAGCAGATGGTCAGAAAAAGATCTCCCTAAGAGATCAGTGTTCAAATAAGCAAACAACCCCCTTGAAAGTGATATCCACACTTACAGATGGATGAAAATTACAAATCTTTAGCAATACTAGAAAAGGAAACGTGTCTGCTGTAACTGACCCGTTTTTGGTATTCCAGATGCAGGGAAATGTAGTAAACTGCTGAGGACAATGTTAAGATGTGGCATTTGTTGAGGGAATGACCCCCACACCCTACAGCCCCATGGTGTTGACAGAAGCAGCCCCTGGTGCTTCCTGGCTTCCTGGATTCCCTGCTATCCCTGCTTCCTGACTTTTGGATTCCCACACCTGGTGAGGTGTTTCAGGTCTGTGATCACCCAGTACCTGGAGGGGGGTAGAGCAAGGCAGCACATGGGGAGGCTGGGCTTCTCTTTATACACAGCTGCCCAACCTGGCTCTGTCTGTACAGCTCTCTGGGTGCTTGGATCAGGCCCCTCTCCCCTAACAGCCAGCCTGCAAAGGCCCCAGCCATCCCAGAGAATGTCAGTGAACAGTTGGAGCTCTTCATTAGAGAAAACCTAATTAGACGTTTATTATTTATGTGATTTTACATTAATGGCCTGGCAACAAGATTTATTTCTCAACTTATTTGTTTCACAATGTGGTCTCTTCAGCAATCAATTGATATTTGGGTAGCTTAATAACAATCTTGTTAAAATTAAATTAAATGCTACTCTGATTTAACTGTATTAAAATAAATGTTGTCATTGCTAATGAAATGCAAATAACTATTTAAATTGTGGCAGTGCTTCATTGAGTTGCCACTGTTGGGTGGAAGGGTGTTGAAGAACATGCCAGTGAGGTGGGGGATGACAGGATGTGCTAAGGGCTGGAACCCCTGCCAGCACCAGCAGGGCAAATGGAAGCTCCCCCCCAGCTCCAGCATATCTGATATGCCCACTGGGCTAGGAATTAAAGCACTCTGGCTATGAGCATCTAAAAGTGGATGCAGGCCCCCCGTCTATATAAATAACAATGAGTTAAAATGAGGGATCCTCAAGCTTTCTCTGCAGTGTGGGACAGAACCTGACAGAATATTGGTCTCTGTGCTTTTTCATTTCCTGGCAGTGTGTATTCCCATGCTCAGAGCCCACTGCCTTGGCAGACATGGACAGAAGTAGGGATAGCAAGAAGGCTCCTCTGCAGGTTCCTGCTGTGCAAATGCCTGCCCCTCTCACCTCCTTATAGCACCTCCTTCCTCTGGCAGGTAGCAAGCATAGACATGGAAAAAGTAATCAGTTTGGGCTGCAAATAAGGATTTATGTGTGGACCAAGCAGCTCACTTGTCTCTGCTGTTCCTTAGGTCTGAGGAGAAATCCCTGGGTGCAGGCGGTAAGTTGCCACACACCAGCAGACTGTGGACCTCTGCAGACCTTTCCATCCCTGTAGATGGAAAGAATGATGGCCATACAAAAGTTAAAATGTGTTCAGAGCTTTCCATTGATGCCTATGTGAAACAGGAGAAACAGTCGTTAAAGTTAGCTAGAGTCATTAGGAGAGAGGTCCTGATGTGTTGCCAAAGATTTAAGCTGAAACTGTGCAGTCTGAAATGTGTGGTGGGTAGAGTTGATCCAGCTTCCTTTGTAGTGGGCATGAAACCACTTGTGACTGCAGCAGGAGCCAGGGCAGGGCTACCCAAGTGAGAGAGAGAGAGAGAGAGAGGGGAATGCAAAGGTCAACCTCCACAAGTAGAGTCAGGTGTATGTCTGTGTGCTGCCCAGAACAATGGAGAAAATGAATACAATGGTGCTGCATGAACACCATTGTCTTTTGTTTACATGTGCAAATAAGTTGGTCATTTATATCATTAGTGGCCAAATTTATATGCACAAGTCCTTTTCACTGAGTTACAGGTACTGCAAGGACAGTTGCCTGTACAAAGTTGGGCCAATGTGTGCGGAAAAATCCTTGAAATAACTAAGTCCGAAAAAGGATTGGCCACAGGGTGAGTTCCCAGTCTTTCTCTCTGAAAGCATGAACACATCCAGGCATTTAATATTTCCACACACTGTGTAAGCAGTTAACTGGGAAGCAAATAACAAACTGCTAAAACAAACCATGCTGCAATTTGTAACACTTGTATTTTTGCTCATATGTGTTACCAGTTATTGACACAAGTGCAAGAAGCACATGTGCTTGCTATAGGAGGCATTATTCAAGATTAAATACTGTACTGGATCTGCATTACCTTCAGATATACACCCATTTCAACACAGGCATAATTTTAAAAAATTATTATTTTATTTTATTTTCATTTCTGGATATAACAATGCAACAGATCTAAACCTGGGGGATATAATAGATAGAATGAAGAATCAGGGAAAAAAAAGAAGTTAAGTTTAGCTCAGAATGAAGTGTGCAAAGATTTAGACTTGGCCTAGTTTTTAATAAACTTAGATGAGCAACATATGATGCCTTGTGTTATATTAATCTCCAATGCTTGATGTTTCACGTGATTTTCCAGCAGCTTTCATTTATTGAATTCCCTGCTTAGATTTTTAGTGAAAAGCAAAGAAGATTATGAAACATCCCATTTTTAATTCTAATTTAATTGCAGACAATTAGCTAAATATATCATTTGCTACTACTCCAGTTAATACATAGTTAAATGTAATTTTTACAATATCGTGTCAAGTGACATATTAATAATATTTGATATCATTAGCATTTGATTGCAAAAATATTTGCATACTGTTTATTAGGATGTGATATGATGCATTTCTGCATTGGTTGACTATCCAGTTGACTAAGGATTATAAAATAATTCCCAACCAAATGGAATCTGGATTTTAAAGCTTCCAGATGTTTGTTTATTTTAGAAAAGAATAAAGCCAAGTTCCTGACACTATTTTTGTGGCATGGTTTTCTAGAATAAGTGCATTCAGCCTTGCTCCTGTCCAGACTACACTTTTGTAGTTATAGCTGAACCCCAGTTCCCTGAAATGTGGGTTCTTTATTCTTCTCTATTTTTAAAGATATCTGCCAAGAATGATGAGGAGGAAATTGATCCTGCCTTGAGGATGAGGGACTGGAGCAAATGGGGCCTTTTTAACCCTGTTTTTCTTTGATCCTGCATAGTTTGGAGCTGTCATACATCCAGCCAGACCATGGTGGAGTAAAAGCAGACTGGTGTCCACACTTGGCTGCCACATCTACACTGAAAAAAAAGAGAGCAGTGCAGCTCCAGCCATCACTTGGTGGTTTTGTAATGATTGTGCTGGTGGTGAGACAGAGAGATACAGGGCTCTCTCCTGGCTTGGGTGTCACTGCCACTGCCCTGAGGGATTTAGTACTGGGCTGAACCCCTGGGCTCCAGGCTTTTCACTGAGTCCTGAGGTTCTCATTGCCTCCCAGCTGGAAGGGGCTGCTGTGGTTCCTGACTGTGCTGAATGCCCTTTGGAACATATGGCATTAGACAGCAATACACTGTGCTGCAGTTGCAGAGAAACTGGAAGTGTTGCACAGCTGGTGTTGTGCAGCACAGCAAACCAGCAGCAGCTTGTGCCAAGATGTGGACATTGCAAGAGAGACTTGAGGTTTCTACATTTAAGCCTGGGTTTGAATTTTGTCTCTCCTAGCCCTAGGGATGGCTCACTTCAGGGCTTTGGTCTCGCCCAAAAGTGATGACAGGAAGCATTTGTTACCTCGAAATGACCTTTGGCTTTCTAGGGCCACCCAGTCTCTGGGCTTGCCTTTAGAGGGCTACAAGTACTTCCAGGTGTTTGGGGTAGACACATATGTAAAAACATCTTTTTCAAAAGTAATAGTGCTCTGCCACTTGTGCTGTCTGCAACATAGAAGCAAAACCAAACAGGAAACCTTAGGGAGGAGGGTCAGGCAGAAAAGTAGGTTCTGGCAACTGGCTCTAAACATCTAATAATAATGACTAATTTAGAAAAATCCAAATGAGGTGTTACTTTAGTTGTGGTGCCAAGTTCTGTGCGGAGTGGCCTGGAGGCTGGAGTTCCTAGATGTGATGAGCAGAAGCTGCAGCAAAGCCGTAGGACTTTGGATTTATGCAATACTCTGACATGATTTGCTTTGAAAATAACTACAAGTCACTGCAACTCAAGAAATGCTCTGTGTCCCAGAGCTGCCTTTACTTTTCTCAGGGATCACCTCTGAAAAAAGGGCAGCTTAATCTGTGTTTTTCCTGGAGTCTTTGGGCTGGATACCTGTGTCTCTACTAGTGTAACCCCAGGCAGGCAGAGGCTGTGAAGGCTGTTTGACAGCTGTAGGTTATAATGATGAGCTCATGGAGGAAGAACAATTGCTTTGGGTTTCATTGTGTCCTCCTGGATTTTTGTTCAAAAGTACAGTTACAGGACGCTTGTGGAGGGTTTCTTTATTTCTTTCCTTCTTTCTTTGTCTCTTTTAGCGTCTTGAGATAAAACTGTTTAGCAACAGAGCTTAACAGAGAGGAAAGTAACAGCAAAGAGCAAGCAGAGAGAGGTGAGGTGAACATGAACTGGTTTCCAATGTCTTTGACAGCTCATCTGGTGGGAATAATGAGTAATTTATGTAGCCTTCCCCACTTCAGATTATCAAGTGGCTAGACTGAAGCTGGGAAACACTCCAGGTCCAAATCAGATACAACAAAGGGGATATTTATAGTCCTTTGTGTATTCCTTTATTTTACTCATTTTTATTAATTTCCTGATACTGAAAGTATTTAGGGGGGTCTGGGAGGGAAGACAAAGTTTCACATCCCACACTCTGTCCTCGTGGTAGTCGCTCAGGGTGTTGGGATCAGCACATTCACGGCAGGCCTGTGAGGCTGCACTGTGAGGTTTGGAAGAGATTGGGCATCAGGTACTATGCCCTACTCTGTGACAGAATCTGTCATGTCCTTGATGGAGCACACCACTGATCAGTGAGAAGAAACTGAAGAAATATTTAGGTTTAGTTTACCAGGAGGGAAGGGTCACTGTGAAATACCACCAAGTCATTTGCTGGTCTACAAGCAAGTCAGTGTGCCTCTTCAGATCCAGACTGACACTCAGTTAGTTCTGCTTTGTCCCAGAATCTGCACTACCAGAGATGGCTGCCTCCTTGGTAGAAGGCACAGCAAGGGCAAAACTGGAGTCCCTGTCCCTGCAGTCTTAGCCCATACAGCAGCTCCTCCCCAGCTGTGTCTGGCAAACAGCCTGAACTCGTAACCTAGTGGCAGTGTGTGCAGTCCCATCTCACTCACAGAGATGGGACTCACCCATCACTATGGGTGTCTTGTCCTGCCCTAGGGAAGGATGAAAGTCAGAGAAGAACTTGGCCAGGGATATAACTTCTCTCAGCTGGCCAGGGCATGCTGAAGACAAGTTCTCATCTTGGAGCAGTTCAAAGAAAGACAATTAAATCTCAGTAAATTCAGAAAGCAGTGTTTTCCTTGAAAAGCTCCAGAAAAAAGCTAAGGGAGAGTGTGATCCAGATGATTCTAGATGCTGACCCCATCAGCTGCTGCCTCTGAAATGGTTATCTCAACCTCACAGTGCAACTCACAGTACTCACAGTGCAACTACTCTTTGTAGTGGAGATACATGAGTCAGGATGATGCTCTGTGGCTTGAACATGCCAGGGGAGCTGGGGTGATCAGTTCAGACCCTGGGGAGAGCTGCACCTGCCCGAGTCCCTGCTGGCCCTCCTCATTTTTTGGAAGGGTTTGTGCAGCTGGGTTCTGGTTGCCTAAAGACAAATGATACACAGCAGCTTGGGAAATGTCTCCTGTTCTGTGAAAACAAAAAGAACCAGCAAAATCCAAACAAACCCCTTAGAGGTCTTTTCCTACTGCAACTATTCTAGTGTAAGGGTTTAGGATAACTTTTGTTGGCGGGGGGAAAAAGGGATTTTGGCTGGCAGTATATTTTGCCTGTTTTGCTGCTAATGAATCACATGCTACCATAATGCTTAAGGGCATATCACCTTACAGATTGTAAATAACTTTTTTGGGTAACTATCAAACAAATTTAAATGTGTCCTACTTATATTATTTACATGAGCTAGGATTATTGCAAGTAGTGTTATTTTTCCACTGGAAATCTTTATGGCAATTTTAACATTTCAATTAGTTTCTGAACATGTATGTCCTTGAAAAAAAATATGCCATCAGTTCCTCTGAGCCTGATACCCTCCAACTGCAATCCTTTTATGCCATTGCACACATCTTTTGTAGACAACATTACTCGCTCTGGTTTTATACTAGTATGTCTAGAAATAGAATTAGTTTTTCTACCTCCAGTCAGCATTATTCAGCATTAATCCTCTTTGGCAGTGGGAGCAGCCAGGTCACTGCCAGCTGCTGGCAGGTCTCTGCGAACCACTGGAGTTGGTGTCAGTTTTAGAAGTCAAAAATGCATAGTGTTCAACAGAGAAGTATCATGATTTTCTTTGAGCGAGCACACTTAAGATTTAAGGCAGCTCTTAGGATGGGCCCTCTGTACTCCCGTGGCCATTTGGTAGCTGCTAAGAGATGAAAACAAAAGCGGATCATCTATTTTTACCATTCTTATGCCAACTTACTGTGCTAGCACCTCAATATGTCAGTTTGCCTGTAAAATGGACAAATTGCCACCTGGACACTCCACCACTGAGTAAGGAAGCTTATCTAATATCCTGCATTGATAGTGTAATTATAGCAACTGCCATCAAAACATCTGAAAGTGTTCAAAGGAGCAATTGTTATACTATTTTTGTGAGTGGGGGAAGTGGAACAGAGAATGGTGATGACTGTCAGAGGGGGCAAGTGGGCAGGAGCCAGGTTTCCCGACACTCTCTGCTTCTCCTTCGGGGCATCAGGCGGGAAGTCAGGAGAAGCAGTAGGGACACTGCCATAACACCAGAGTCTTCTTGTACCTCTTGATATACTGTGGCTCTGTAAGCAGCACATGTCTGTAGGATCTTGGCTTGCCTGTGTGCAGGAGTAGCTCCAGCAGAGCCTCCCTGGGGCTTTGTGGGTGGGATCATCTGAATCTTCCCTGCTGGACCACGACCGGGTCTGTCTATTGTAAGAAGAGAAATAGCCACAATTCTCGTCTCCAGAATCTGATACTAAAATCTTCATAATGCCATTGCTTATACATGCTTTCTCACCTTGTTCTCCTTTTATCAATATAAATCTACTTTTTCTCTCATTTTAAGCAAAAGGCTAGTATTTCTTTCCATTCTACACAAGCTAAGCCTTGAATACCTGCAGTTAGCTGAAACACTACTAACAAAAACTCTATATTTTACAAAGAGTTGGAGGCAAGATGATGTAAAATTCAAATATAAGTATATGAAAGCCAAACTAGCCTTTGGATAGCTACGGATAATTCTTTCTGTCCCACAAAAGACTGGTAGTTCATACTGTTTTTCATACCTTAGTTGCTGGGATTTCATACCAATTATGGTATTTATTTAAAATAACAAGCTTTGTGAGTCCATCCAATTTCCAAGAACCCTATTGCCTCCGTTCATTACAAGCTATGATTAGTGACAGGAGTACATTGTTGATGTGTGCAGGTATTCTGACTCTTAGACCTACCTTTTGTGTGTAGTTCTCCTTTCTGGTTACCTGGGAGTTGTCTGCTTATATTCTGTCACCTCGAATCGTTACCAACCAGAAATTTCATACTTGTAAGACAGACATGCTTTTCTGTTATAGTGAATCAATGGCTTTGCTCTCAGTCCTCTTTCTGTGTGTTATTAAAAATAGAAGATTTTCTACATATTGCATGAGTGTTGTTGCTGATTAAAAGTTTGCATTGGGGTTTGAATGGAGTCCTCAGCACAAGAGAGAAGGTAAAAGTTTGCTGACAGCTTGCAGCTTTATGGCATGTTTCTTTGAACTTTGAGGTGAGGGGGAAGACACAATGATGGATCTTAGTATCCTTTTGGAGAAAGATTGGTTGATGGACTAGAGTTTGATCTCCAGAAGTCTGAGTTTTATTTTCTAGTGCAAGCTGGTGTTGGCTTAGACTATGTTCAGATGCTCAGCTGAATTTTTGGCCAACTTGTGATATAGATCTACTGTTCTGATTCATTTGTAACATCCCTAGAATATGGCCTAAATTTCCCACTAGCCCATACTTGCATGAAGAAATCATGTATTTGAACAGGGTTTACATCCAAAACTTATGGCTCCAGTTTTGAATTCTACAAGGAGAAGCCAGCAATAGTCGGGTTTGCTGTGGCTCCTTGAAGGTGTAGGACAGCCCACAGACCCTGGAACAGCCACAGAGGCTTGTTAAACAGCAAGGCCCTGTGGTCCCAGAGATTTGGCAGGTTAGTTCTCATGAGAAACACTTTGGTGTTTTAGGTGCAAGAAATGTAAATCTCAGAAGGGTTTTGGTTGCAAGGGACCCCAGAGATCATCTAGTTCCAACTCCCCTGCCATGGGCACGGATGCCACCCACTAGCTCATGATAATATATAAGTAGGGATATCCAGGCATGAAGTGGTTACCTCTTCTACTTAAATGCAGTCTTCAGAAATGTGTGCACTGCCCCATACCAGGGGTAGAACAGTCCCTTTGTGGGACTCTGAAATACTGGATTGGCAGTATGGTAGCAGGATGTTGTGGTTTGACACTGGCCCAACACCAGGCACTCACTGGAGTTGCTTGCTCACCCTTCCGTGCCACAGCTGGGCAGAGAGGGGGAAAAAAAATGAACACTTCATGAGTGAGATAAGAACCAGGAGAAAACACTTCAAGGGCAAAACAGGCTCAACTTTATGTTGCGAAGTGAATTTTATTGCTAACAGAATCAGAGGAGGATAATGAGAAGCAAAATAAGCCCTTAAAACACCTTTCCCCTCCCTCCCCCTCCTTTCCACCAACAGCACAGGGAGACAGGGCGTGGGGGTTTTGGGTCAGTTCATCACTAAGATTTTCTGCTGCTGCTCTGGGAGAGGAATCCTGCCCCTGTGAGACCATGGGGTCCCTCCCATGGGAGACAGTTCTCCCTGAACTTCTCCAGTGTGGGTTCACTCTCACGAGGAGCAGTCCTCCCAAAACTGCTGCAATGTGTGTCCCCGCTATGGGCACACAGCCCTCCCAAACTGCTGTGATGTGGGTCTCTCCTTCCATGGGGTGCAGTCCTCCAAGGACAGGCTGCTCCAGCCTGGAACCAGAGCCCTCTCTCTCCACTGGGTCTTGCACTGGAGCACAGCCTCCTCCAGGCATGCAGCCACTCCTGTATGGCCACCTGCCCCCGGGCTGCAGATGGATCTCTGCATCCCCCGTGGACCCCCACAGGCTGTGGATGGATCTCTGCATCCCCCGTGGACCCCCATGGGCTGCAGGGGCACAGCTGCTTCATCATGGTCTCACCACAGCCTGCAGAGGAATCTCAGCTCCAGTGCCTGAAGCACCTCCTTCCCCTCCTTCTCCACTGACCTTGGTGTCTCTGTGTTGTTTTCCCTCACATATCCTCACTTCCTCCTCTTCTCTGACTAGAAGAAAAACTGTGTGACTTTGTTTTGATTTTCTTCTTAAATATGTTATCACAGAGGTGTCACCATCATCTCTAATTGGCCCAGTTTTGGCCAGCAGCATCTGGCCATTTGTCCATCTCCAGAGCCATCAAGGATTGGCTCTTCTGGACATGGTGGAAGCTTCCAGCAGCTTCTCACAGCATCGCCTCTGTGGTCCCCCACTACCAAAAACCAGGCTGTGCAAAACCAATGCACAGGGGGAGCAGCATTTGCCACACTCATAAGACAGTACTCAAATGACAAGTTTGAGCTGTGTCCATCACCAGAATTTATTTCCAATAGAAACCAAATACAGATAAGCTAAACAGGACACTTGCAGAAGACTTTTAGTCCCTCTATTGCTGCAAGATTGAGAGAGTTTCAGATCAAGTGAAAAGAAGCCCTCATTCTCAGCCCTGTATTAACATATTTTTCATTTTTCTTTCCAAGTTGACCAAACTGAAAGCAATCTGCCTCAAATTTCAGAGTCAAGATTTTGTGCCAAGATTAGCTATAAAGTGGGTCAACTATTCAAAGCTTGTAATTTATGTGAATATGGGATTTGTACCAATTTGCTGTTATCTAAAATGACTAATGTTTCATAAAAACAAATTTCTGCTTGTGGATTGCTCTGAGAGTGGCAAATACTGCTTTTGTACTAGCGTGTCACCCACTGCTTGTGGGGGACTGGTGACTTCAGCCAGAGAGAGGCAGGCCTCTCTCCCTCCTTGGGCACTGGTGGTTGAGGTGGGATTTATGGGAGCTACCCAGAAAGGCAAGGTTGCCCTTGAAACAATCCAAAAAAGAATTGGAGTAGTTTCTGGAGTGAAAAAGGAGCTATTCCAGATGGATTAAAACATTTTTAGGTCATCTGATGTAGTTTAGGAGACTACATCAAAATTATAATATATACATTTATAATGTATATTTGCAACCATAAAGCCCCCCCAAGACAGGGCAGGAGACAGTTGATTGTCAGGCTTGTACATGTTGCACTGATTAGTGTAATAGTGAGAGATCTAATGGGTACATTGAATCCAGTGTTAATACCTCTCCTAGGTGAGCTTTGCCATACATTTGGTCATTTTGTATCCCCCTGGGGCCCAGCAGGCATGGGACTGCAGGGAACATCCCCTGCCGTGGTTCTCACCCATGTGTGATCTGTTGGCTCTCCCTCTCCCTTCCTTTTCCCATGGCTTTCCACCTTGGCAGCAAAGCTCCTTGCTGCAGGGCAGGCTGTGGGATGAAGCCATCTCCCTGTGAAGGGCTGGGCCCTAGTGAGCTCCCTTTTCAGGGGTACCTGGACTGGCTGGGGTGGCCCTCAGTAGATTGTAACATGTGGGCCATGGCAGAGCAGCAAGAAGCAGATTGGTGCACGCTAAAAGCAAAGGACCTTTTGGCATGCAGTCATTAGCTGCTGCTGAGAGCATTAGTCCTCTTATGTCTTTCAGAAAGTCATCATTTTATAACAGAAAATTGCTATTTTGTTTCAAGTAGACTTAATTTCTATACTAAGAAAGCCCTGTAATTAGGGTTATGAAGAAGCAGAATGCCACGTGCTGGAAGGGCAGTAGCTGCTGAACTCGGGGCGGGGGCTGGGCTGTGGAAGGGGCGATGCTGTGGCACGGTGTGGGGTACGGCCCTGCACCACGGCAGCTGCACGGGTGTACCGCAGCCCAGGGGGCTTGTGGATGCACAGCTGCTGGCCGGTGTCACTGGGACAGTGCTGGCCAGGTGTGCTTGCCTCTGCTGGCAGCAAGGCTTTCACTCCGTGTGCTGTGAGCCCTGCGCTTTACAGCAATCCCTGCCCGGCACCTCCGCCCTCAGCCACTGTTCCGATAACCCTGCTTTTTGCCAGGGAACTGGGGTGGATATTGTGCAGATTTGGTTTTGCCAGAAAAACAAATTTTGGTCATTTATGTTCGGTTAGTGTGATTTTGAAATCGGCTCAGCTACTGATGTTAGCATCCCGTTGCAATGACCACCTGTAGCATGTCATTTCTCGGTCTCCTCTTCGTTCACCATTGCCAGTGAGTTTAATGACGCTTCCATGTATTTAGTCAAGTGCTCTAATTAACGTGTTCCTTAGGCTGAGGTTAGATGGAGCGGCCTGTCTGGTAACAGCAGGGCGTGTTCCAGTGGAATACACACTGCCCCCGAGGGGGACGGGAATAGTGAGGGGGTGTGAGCCACCCCGGTGGGGCGAGAGAGGGGCGGAGAGCATCCTGCACCCATTCATTGTCAGCCATCACCACCTAGTGGCAAAAAGGCTCAGTCTGGATTCATCTGCCAGCTCACGTGTCTCTTGCAAAGCTGTTCTTGCCTAAAACTCCAGTTTTCAAAAAGGATACTCATTTGCTGGTCTTATCCTGAATTCACACCAGCTTTTATAATTATTCAATATTTTCTTCCGTGCAGAGAATTACTTCTGTCCACTGCAAAGCTGACCTCTAAGCTGACTCATATGTATTGTCCCCTGGACACATGTGTGCGTACACAGTTAAAATGGAAGTGTTTTATTTATGTTTTGCTCAGGAAGTGAACTGACCTTTGACATCATCCAGACTCACCTCCTCAGATTCACAGCACCAGTCCTGAAATCTACAGACATGGGCATCTGTGGTGTAGGTTTTCATCTGCTTACATCAAAGGAATAGAAAACCCTGTCCCCCAAGTAAAAGATAATCTCGTTCTTCTAAGTTCTTTAGTAGTGTACCCTAGAAAACGAAGGTGATGATACTATGTGGTATTGAGGTGGGAAGGGCATCTCCATTTCCTCATTAAAAAGTGGTTAGCAAAACTAAAAACTAAATGCAGGCCACTAAAAGAATAAATGGGAATCGAAACTATATTGCTGCCCTGGGCCTTTCTTTAGCACTGGCCACGTCTGTTTCAACCACCTCAGCTGCGTCTTCATTTTCATCCTTCCCCCCATACTTCTGGAATCTTAAACTTACGCCTCTCCCCTAGGAAATGTTCTTCCTTGTTCACTTGGACTCGGGATTTTCTGCTCAGGTCTTCTGCTTGTTGCACTCAGCTGCTCCCTTGGAGGGGAGTCTATGGATGAAATCTGGATAATGTCTGGCAACAACATTTTCTTTAGAAAGGAACTACAATAAAACTTGTCACCGACAGCTCAGTGTGCTCACTGTGGCAATTGAATTAACTGACAATGGAGTTATAGCTCCTTCATTTAGTTGTAATTATCCTTTTAATTTCATTATTTCCTAATGGATAAAATGTTTAATGCCCTTAAAAAGCGTGTTGGCAAGGTGTTTCTTGGCAGAGCGGTCTCCCTCTGGCCCGTCACTGAACTAGTTGGCTCCCAGCATGGCTGAAATGCTCCTCTGCCTCTGGGGGACCAGAGAAGGGTAGGATGAGCTTCTGTGTGCTCAAAACCTGCCCTTTGAGATGGTCCCTCTCTGCCTTTTAAACCATTTTAAAGCTGCTGTGTGCAAAAGAGTTTTTCATCCTACCCCTGTGCCACCCATTACCCCACATCTTCTCAGGGTTGGTGGGGAACCTAGGCAGGCTTGGGAAGTGCACAGCCATGCTGGCAGTCACCAGAGGGTTGTGGTTCTTGTCACAGAAATGGGTTCAGCTCCCATAAATCCCATTTCCTTCACCTGCCATTGCCAGGCTTTGGGTGATGCCTAATCCATCCCTTGGTTCCTCAGGCTTCTGCCCGGGGGTGGCCCCAGCATAGCTTGGCACGAACACCGTGGCAAACCCTGGCAGCGTGCAAAACCGGTGACTTTCACGTGCTCCTCTTAAACAGGTGCCTGCACAAAGCTCAAGAGGGTGGGATAATTAAACCATGCCATATTTAGGAGGTCACCTCTATAGCCTGGACCTCAGAAGGGTTGGTAGGCAAGGCAGGCTGACAGAGAAACAATTACAGGCTCACTGCTGGGTGCGTTTCTTTGTGTAAACCTTGTGGGTTTGGGGTGATGCTGATTCACAATAAAATTTTCCAATTTTCCTGCCTGCTTCTTTTTCTTCCCCATGAGAAAAAAATTACAAGTATCTTCAGAGCCTACTATTTTCTGCAAGGAGGAAAATTTTCTGGAAATTTGCTATAGATTAATATGTTCTGTGATGCCAGGAGGGATTTTCAGGGAAAGGTATATATACAACTCCTGGAATAGCTTGTTGATAGTTTTATTTTGAAAAGGTTTTTTTGAGGTTTCTCTCTAATAGTGATAGAATATTAATGCAGAGTAAAATCAAAACAAAACCAACTTTCTTTTGGTTGTTTTCTTGACCCTCTCCTAGCGTGCACACCTGAGCATGTATGTGTGTTGTTCATATGACCAATATTCAGCCTCCCCTCTCTTACAAAAGTACCTCACTCGGTGCTGGCTGGTGGCAGATAAGAAATCCCATCAGGAGCAGAGGTCTGTGACACCTGCCTGAGCTGTACTCCAACAAAGGACAAGTACCGCGTGTGTAACATTTTTTGTGAAAATCCTTCTGAAGTGTAGGACACTCAGCCAAAGTTACCCTCCTTCTCCAGCTAGGGGTGATGGACTGCAGATATTCTGTCAGAAACACACCCCTGTGACTTTTAGTCAGTCCTCCTGTGTGCCAGCAGGCATGGGCAGCATGAATGGCGACAGGCAGCCTTGCCACCCGGGCAGCACAAAGCCGGCAGAACAAGTGGGAATGTGCCACCTTAGGGCAGCAGCTGCCCACGGGCTGCCACAGAAAGCATTTTGCAAATGTCTCTGGTGTGCTGCAGTGACTTATGAGCAGGCACAGGGTCAGGGAACACAGCTGCTGCACGAGCCTTCTCTCATGTTAAAGGCACTGAGTTGGTAGAGAGGAGGGAACTAGGGCAGGGAAGCAGACAAAAAAATCAGCCAAGTTCTGTAAAGGAAAGCACTGCTCTGGGAACCGGCTGACAGTGAGTGGGGTGAGAGTCCGGCAGGACTGCCAGCACTCAGCCAGCTGCCATCAGTCACTGAGCAGAGACAGGAGACAGCAGGGACTGGGAGCACACAGAAATCCCTCACTGCTAGCAAGCCCCCACGAGCACAGGTTCCCACTGCAAGGCAGATATGTATGCCTTGAACAAATACTAGGAACAGAGTTTGGGGGATTCCTTGGAATCTTTAGTGCTAAAGTCTACCACTTTGAAATTAGTAATTAGGCTGCAAAACATGTGTGTGATTTAAGGACTGAATGTGTCAGGGTGAATCTGTGCTGGCGTTTTGTAGGTCAAAGCCCCTAAGAAACAGCAGGCAGTAATGAGGCCCCCATCCTTTCACTGCTGCCTTATGTGTGACTGGCTTTCCCTCATCTCACACCAGCACACACTAAATTCCTCCAACCTGTCACATTTATCTTTGAAAGTGACTTCTCTAGGAAGTGGAGTATCTCTCTTCCTCTTTCCCTCTCAGCTCAGAAAAGCCTCTTCCTCCTTCATACCATTCTAATAAACTCAAAATCCATTGTATATACTTTTTCCCCATGATTTTATGAAAAATTCAAGCCAACTTTTACCTGCTTGCATTGCAAGATGCTAGGACTGAGACAATGAGAAGGGAAAAGCTTGTCAGACCAATGACTGCATTTAATTTATGCTGCTTGTGTCTCCTTCTCCTTGGAGAGACGTACAAATGAAAATTCAAGAGATCAGAATAAAAAAAACATGGCTAGATAGAGGGTGGCATTAGCAACAAAATGGGAAAGGACATTTTGTTTTTGTTGCAGCAGGATCTATTTTTAAGAGCTTCATGCAGTAAAATCACTTCTGGGATTAATTTTTCTAAAAAACAATAAAAAATAATGCCCATGCTCACTGCAGAGAGCACTGACTAGTCCACTCCAGCCACTTCAGACAGGATGTATGGAAACCATCAGCATTAGTCTGAGGTAAGAACAAACAGAGGCAGCTATCTGATGATGCAAAATAAAGAGAGAGAAGAGCTGGATTTTGCTCAAGTAGCTTGAAAGAGCCAGTGGCATTGGAAGGATTATTAGGGATGGTAGAAGTGACAATCTGTTTGACCTAGTGCCTGCTCTGAATGGTGGCCATGTCTTTGAATATGAATATCCCACTGAATATTTGCAGTAACTCTCCATGAAACAAAACAACTGTGTTCGGACCTTCTCTGGGTAGGGGGAGGCTGTTGTTACAACTGAGTCAGAGCTGGGGGGAGGGATCAGATGTCATTGAGCGCTCTGAAAACATGCTCTCTCTTCAACTGGCAGGAGCATCTCAAAGTGATTGGTTTTTTCTATGTATAGCTCTAATTAAAGGTCTATGTTTCAATTAGTCTCTTGTTTTCCTGGCCTGTAATGTCACATGTCTGTCAGAACATTCTGTTTCAAGCAGAAAGCTCACCTGTAAAGGCCCAGCCAGTACATATACTGCTCTGAGATAATTTTAGTTATAAGTGTGGTGAGATTTTAAAAACTTAAATGGAAATGAGACATCGAGGTTCTAATGAAATTCACTTTGATGTGAGCATACAATCTATCAAGATGCCTTCAAAGCATCTCAAAGGCCAAAACATGGTAACTCCATTTCAAATTCACTTTCAAAGGTGAGTGGTCAACTTTGTCAGAACACTTTCAGATTTAAAAAATATTTTAAAATTGACATTTCCTGACTTCAGAAGTCCCCACAAGCTGGTTACACTCAGGCTGGTGCAGGTATCTATTCTTCTCAAATATTGTCTCTGTTAATGAGACAGGAACTTGGTTCCCCCTTGGGAAAACCTCTCTTTCTAAGTCTAACCAGGGAGATACCTGACAGAATGATGGCTCTGCAACTGGCAGTGTGTGAGGGAGACATCACCACTGACATTCTCTGGGAGCCCCTCTGCCCTTAATTTCCTCTGCCTGACCCTTCCCTCTATCCCCCTGCCCCTGCATTGGGCAGGTTATCTGACCCTGTGGGTCAGCTCAGGAATGATTTTCAGGCACCATTACAGCAGGAGAGCAGCAGGTGACACATGTGAGCTGTGCAGGCAAGATGGAGCAGCTGTCTGCAGGTTAATTGTTGGGAAGGGTCACAACCAGACCTCACTGCTACACTTTATCTGAGGGATAACACAAAGTCCAAGCTGCTGCTGCTTGGCTTTGCCTGGGCTGTTTTGGAGGCTTTTGTAAGAAACAATGTATTTAAAAGAGTTAAATGACACAGTAACTGAGAAATATATCTTTATTATTAGAATGTTTATATTCTAAAAACTTTTACCTGGGATTACAGTACAATCCAATTTCTTTCTAATTAACTAAACTGGCATTTGTTTAGCAAGTAAGTGTAAATTAGGCTTTGAAAAGCTTAAACACATGCAACTTCTCTTACTCTTTTCCTCTTCCTCCCCCAAATGAACAACTTACATTTAAGATTTTGGCATGATAAATAATAAAATAAACATCTCATTTGTGAACTAGTAGTTGCACTTAACTTTGGTGACTAACAGAGTAGATAGGCATTTAAAAATAAAAATATTCTTTCAGTGTCAAGTGGCTAAAGAAACAAATTAATATATTTTACTTTATTATCTTTCTAACATTCACTTTTATTATATTCAAAAAAGGTCCTTTTTTCAGGTTTGTGGAAAGATGTGGGAAGCAATAGAAAAAAACTCAAGAATGCTTGAATTTTAGCTTGCCTATAAAAGTTGTTGTAACACACAATCTGACCCAAGCCCATGCAACACAATGAACAACTCCTTTTCACCACACACAACGCCTAGCATAAGGCCAAGTGTGGCCTTGTGACATAGTTAAATAAATACTGAAATATCATTACAATCTAAATACCTGAATTGGTTTTACACTGTGACTTTCTACTGAAACAGTGCTGAGAAACTTTTAAACATATATCTGATTGTTCCATATACACTATTTAAAATAAAAGTGAGGAATAATACTCTTTCTTCTCTCTGCTACTTTCTGGGAGCTCTGTACACTGACAAATGTATGACATCTGTAGTTACCTGATCCTAGCTGACTGATTGGTCATCTTCCACTTTAAAAATATTGCAACTCGAGTGCTTATTGCAGCAGTAATCATAGTGATACACTGTCTTTTAATACTCTGTTCTGCTTACAGACATAGTTATAAAAAATGAAAAACATTTTTCACAAATTATTGTACACATACTGTAAAAATCACCTTCCACATAAACAATTTACACCTGTTATGAGCATTTAAAAAATAAATCACATAGACCTGTCTCACCTATCCTTCGTTTTTCTTGAGAAAAGAAATCTCATCAGTAACATCATCAGGATGTTAATATCTGTAAACATGGCATGAGGATTCATGTTACCAAAAAACTGTACACACAAAAAATCATCTTGATAAATAAATTCTCTGATAAATAAGGATCCTTTTAATTGGCACAAACCAATGTAAACACACACATTCCTGTTCTGCAGTCATCTCCAACTGCCTTGCACTTGGGTTCTTAGTTCAAAGTCAGTGATCTCTCAGCTCTGTAAAGATTCTTCAGTGATAAAAATGTGAAGGATTTGGGTTCTAATCATGGTTTTTTGGGTCTCTCATGCCTGAGACCAAGCACAGACATTGAACACAATGCCATGCAGTAACATGCTGCTTTAGCCTCTCACTTGCTGCACCACAGCTGATAACCTGCTGCTGGCACTTGGCACTGAAATTCCTCCTCTGGCCCAATGTGGCCTGTGCTTGTTAGGGCAGCTTCTGTCTCCTTGCTAAGGAGCACCTCAGAGCAGCCCAAACCTGTACCAATAGACCACGTGGCTGCTGGCAGGATCAAGCAGTTTAATGTATTTAATAAAAGATGGAAATGTGCTTATAGCAAAAAACCCAGGGTAGCAACCTACTGCTGTAAACAGCCTTCAAGCAACTTTGAGTAGGCCTTCTGCATCTAAGTATGTCTGTTAGTCACTGATCTTACACCTACCTAAGCTGAAACATTGAATATTTAGGTGCCAATTAAATGGGTTCCTCTGAACTTCAGGAATAACACAGATGGAAAATAAAATTACCAGGCCACATGCTGCCACTAAAATAATGAAACATACAGCCACAGTACTGCCCAGCAAGATAACTGCAGTCATTTAAAATAAGCTCTATAAATGACTAAATAAATAAATAAATACATGAATAAATAGAAAAACCTCCATGTAAACTGAATAAAATGTCACTTCCTTTATAGCGCCCATAGAGGGAATGGCATAACTAAATATTATAAAACTTCCATATGTATATATTTCTGTATATTATATCTGATATGTTTTGGCATGGCCAGATGGATAGGAAAAAGTAGGATGACTAACTTCATTCAATATTTGTTGTGTTGAAGCCAAGTTCCTGTGCTGCTGTATATTGCTCACCGCTCCTGTAGTGGCTTGGCCTTTTTACCCATCTTTGATTTTGCACTCACTTTCCTGGCAGAGCAGACCGGTTCACCCTTCTTTTGTGCTCTCCATATTTCTCTTGGGCAATCAACAGATTCATAGAAGCATTTCACTGGCTGCAAGCTGGCTTTTTCATCCTTTGCTTTTTTCAACAAGATCCTTCCTTTTTGAAAGGAATGAGGCTTTGCATCAGGGATGTTATATGAAGCATGTTGACTTCCTCGGCTCCTGAAATTAATAGTAGTGATTATTAATAACTACTCAGACTATTCAGTCTTGCAAACTGATAGGTCCCCAAAATATCCCAAACCCTTACATTTTTGAATACATAAATAGTCTTGCTTTACAGAATGAGGCTGCATGTCAAAAACAGAGTTGCAAGATGAATTACATTTCTCAGTATTCAAAAGCATTCCTCACTAAAATAACTCCTATGTGTGTTACTGGTGTACTCTTCTTGTGTGTTCATCTACACTTTTATTCTGATCACATTCTGCTGATTTTGGAGTGCTGAGACCTTACTGAGGTCTATACTTGGTGATCTGCAGGGATTTTAAAGATGCACGTGTTCACATCAACACTCTGCAAAGAATGACCATCCCTTGGTCTTTGGAAGACCACACAGCACCAGTAAGAGTAGAAAGTAGCTGCAGGAACTTTAGGGACTTCTTTGTGGAATCTCAGTGCTGCCCTGGACAGCACCTGGGCCCCAGGGAGCTGCTGCTACAAATGGTCAATAGCTCAGGAAACTCTATGGTCTGCCTTTGTGCTGACCACCCACCCAGGGAAACTTTAGCTTCCCTTTTAGGCTTTGATTTAAATCAGGAGAAGAAGAAAGGGGAACACAAAAACTGCTGGGAAGAAGGGTATGAAAGCTTAAAGGCCAAAGTAAGGTGAATTCTTTGTTCTCTCTGTGATGGTTCAAGTCCAGCAAGATTTGCAGAAATTGGTGAGCTCAGGTAGAGTGACAGCAAAGTGCTCAGTGCTCCAAAGGCTGAACCATGCACTTCCATGTGCAGTTCCACAGTTTAGCTAAGATCATTATAGTCCCTTTTAATATAATCTTGAAATGTTTTACAGCAAATACATATAGTGTAACAGCAGAACTATGGATGTAAGGCACCAGCTCATGTGTATGCAGCTCCTGTGACTGAAGTGAAGAGCAGATGTGCTGATATACAAGTCAATCTCTTAAGGGATCCCATAGGGGCTATTCTCCATGGTCTGTTATTTCTGAAAACCATATATCTGTTGTATTACTTCTTCTGGGAGTTAAATCATATTGCACACTTGACCAAGCCAGTTTTGGAAAAAGCTGTGGTTACTCCTGTGTGTACAGTGTAAACCCTCTCCTACTCTTTAGGAAGATGAGAAGGGTGTCATGGAAGTCTGTATGTGTTGGTAGGAGGCAGTGGGGGCCATCTGACATTGTAGGAACTAAGCCTTACCTATGTAACAGCATTACCTGGTTAGCAGATTTCACTAGTGGGAGGCTTAGGGAGGTGAAATGCTGTGCAGGTACAAACTGGAGCTCGCAGGCACTGTGTCATCCTGGCCTGGTGCAGGCCTGGGCTCTGACTACCTGCTGGGGTTTAGGAATGACCTGTGTAAATGCACACATGTTGGCCACTCCAGTTTACATCAGTTTTTGGGTACTGTTTCTTACAGTCCATTACTCAGTTGTTTAAAGATGCAGTGTTCTGTTTTTCTCAGATGTTGTTATGGTGAAGAAGCTACATCATTTATTCCCAAAGCATACACAGGCATTATTGCAGGTGATGTTAGGCGGTCCTCTGCTGCACTAATGAAGCTATTAAAACCAGAAGGTCAAGATCAATATGATCTGAGGGGCTACCTGAAGGGGCTAAACTGTATTTAAATTGAACAATATGGTAGAGACGATGGATGTCTGTCCCCAGTTCACAGTCAGGGTAAGAAAGGACCCAAGATGGAGGAAGATGCAGTCACTGCATGTGAAATGCAAAGCTGCCAGCTCCAGATGTGGGAAATGCTTTTTCACTGAAAGCAGCAGCTCCACAACATAAGTGACTGTAAGAGAGTCTGAATTTCTACCAACACATATTCCTAATCTGACTTTGGTGGTGCAATGGGAAGAAGTCCTAGACTTGTGTCCCCACAAGGAAAGGCTGCCCTGAAGAAGGGTGCACTGCCTGACTGTCACTTGGCCAAGCAGCACATGATGCTCCAAACCACCTGCTGGGACTCATGACCAAGTCACAAAGACATGGGAGGCCAGCCCCAATTAGTTCTGCTGCTCCCAGGACAGCTGCTTGGGTAACCTGAGATTGTTAGTGCTCGTGCATTGTCAAATTATATGATTGTTACTGTCAGTTAGGAAATGACAACTGTCTCTCTCCTACCTATAGAATGTAAAAGACATTTTCAACTGAAACTTGGACCGTGTTTGCCAAAGAGATTCAACCCCTGTAGCTTTGCAATAGGCTATCATAGTCAGCAGGAAAGAATATTTAACAGAAAATTAGCACTCTTTATTTTCTTAAGAGAATATCTGATTTTAGTTTAGTTTTAGCAGAAATCTGGTTTTCCTAAATTACATGACATAGACCACATGCAGGTCCCAACCTATAAGGTAAAATGCAAAAGCAGAAATGCAAGCATGTCAACTTAGTGTATTTAAGTTTAAAAAAAGGAGATATACATACAGGCATCTGGGTTTCTTATTTAATGAAATGTCTGTAAACTGCAATGAAAACAAAACCAGGTTATTACTATTACATTTTCAAGTAATTGAAGTACAAGGATAAAATACACACAATCTTTAAAATTGTATTTCCATTCTCACATGCTGTTAAAACTAGAACATTCATGAAAGAAACCAAAAAAGCTGCCTTATTTACAGATCATTACTCTTCCATCTTATGAACATGTATTTAAAATTCATGTGTGAGTTGTTAGTGGTTGGATTTTTCCCATTATTTTTATTGTAACTATAATCAAAGTAAATTGCTATAAAAGTGTGGGCTGAACAGAGATCTTTCACGTTAGATTAAACAGTATGGATACAATGAGAAGTAATTACTGTGTTCAAGATAATTAATAAAGGACAATGGCTGAACAAGCTGCATGAAATTAACTTTCTCTCAGATCCTTTAATTTTTCAGTGATACATTTCCTTTACACAAGTGGCTAGGAAACTCCAGCAACAAGCCCTTGGCTCTGCCAGACTTGCACTGAAGGATGGAGGGTGAGGACACAAGCATTTCTCTCCCCCTCCTGCAAATCCTGAGACCAACTAGGGACAGCATAGCTTCAATGCCAGCTCAAATTTGCATGGCTTCATTTTTTACAGCAGTTTGGTTCACAGTGTGGGAACACTTTGTCTAGTCTTTCTTTTGGTGGGGGTCAGAAAAGGAGGTGTTTAACACCAGCTCAGCTTAAATCAATTTTAGTACTAAATAGGTTCTTTGCATTGAGCTCTAATCAGAGATTCTACATTGAGCCCTTGAATATCATTTAATGAAGTCACTGAGACAAGCAAGTCAGATTTGGCATCTGAAAATGATTATGTTCTTGTAAATGTTCCTTCTGTCCCTGGTACTGTCCACACTTTGCAGATGGATTTTTACCCAGCCTGACTTTGCTTGTCATCTATCTTGGTAGGAGTCTGGAGCCATCTCATGGTGTACTTTTCTGTACCTCCTGAAGGTCAGGATGGTCAATATTTGGATAGATGACCTCTGAGGAATGCTGAAGTCACACAGAAAGCAGGACAGGTGCCTTAAAAATTAGAGCCCTCCCCAAGAGACACTGCTGAGCCTGGCATCACGATAAACACATCCAGAGCAAGAGAGATGATTTAATATTGAGGCCCATCTGTACAGTGCCCTTTTATGAAGGCTTTTTGACACCTCTATGGAGGGTCCAATCCTGGCCAAAAGTCCCGGACAGAATGACACCGTTAGGAATCACCCGACCCGAAGCTCAGGCGAGGTATCTAGCCTCAGGCAAACTTAGCAAGCAATATCAGTGAATTCAGCTCTTAGCAGTGTAATATCAGCTCTTAGCAGTGAATATCAGCTCTTGCTTGCTAAGTGCCCTGGCAGACGCAGGGAGAGAGAGGAGAAGGCCGTATGCAGTTCCTCAGATGATTTCCTTTATTTTGGCATCCTCTTCGAAGGGTTGCAGTGACAGCTCTTCTGACTTAACAGGGCAAGATTCGGGGTTTATATAGGGTAGAGGGGTTTTGAAAAGTGGACCAATGGGGGAGTTGGGGTACAATTTGGCCTATAGTCTTACAGAGAGATAAGAGAGGTCCGGGGGCTCAAAGGGGTTTCTTTTTGGCCACTCATCGTGACTTGCATTTCCTTATCTCAGGCCACTGACCGCCAGGGAGGCCTCACAGCCTCTGTGGCTGCAACAGTGCCCCATAATCTTCTCACAGATACTGTTTGAGATACCTGCACTGGATTTCAGCTCATCTATATTGATTCAGGTCTTATCTAAAGCTTCTTGTCTTCTAAGTAGCTCTGGGAACCTTTCCTTTCCACCACTGCATACCTGTTCAGTGCTGTGTGTGATCAAATGCCTTCTTCTCACATCCCAGGGTGAGCAACTACTTAGCACAGGCAGCATGGATTGAACTGAAATGTTCCTTGGAAGTCCTGTGCCTAAAACTTGTCTGTCATACAAATGTAATGCATTGTAGGAAAATACTGAGTTTAGGTATTAAAAATGAGGGCTTTTAAAGAAATAATGTATTTTAAAAAGTAATGTTCTTGGATTTCTAATCCATGGGGTACAGGCCTGTGGGAATCCACTCACCATTTCTAAGAGTCCCATGATAGGTAATTACTAAAAGCAAGATGATATATCACCTATAGGGATTTATGTCCTTCCTGAAAATCTTTAAGTACCCCAAAAAGACTGCCAAGTCACATTAAAAGAAGTGTTCATGGCAAAGGCAACGACAGCAATAGCCAAAGCTGGAAAAAATTTTAAATATCTATCAAGTATTTCATTACTCTCTGCTCTCCCTTTACCATCTTTGGCTATTGCTGCTCTTATGCCCTCTGCTCCTTTCCCTCGTGTAAAGTGGCAGTTTAAAACACAAATAAAATACACCAAAAGGAACATTTCACAAATGCACATCTGCCTGCAGCAGCGATCAGTGTGAGCCACTGAACCCACCCAGTGGAGTATTCAAACTCCAGTACTCTGGCTCCAGGGGGAGGGTGACAGTAAAGGGAAGGACTGTGCTGGCTTACCACATGCTCGCTGACATCGGTGTGGTTGCACACCATCTGCTGGTTTTGGTAATATTCTAGCTGCCTTTCTGCCAGATCCACACGCTGCAACAGGTTTTCAATGAAGTGCTGGAGCCTGGCTTTCCCCCGCACTTCTTTTTCTGCTGCTTCTTCCAGGAAGTGGTTGAAAGTAACAACTTCTCTGCAAGATGGAAACATTGCAAAGAGGCCACATTTAGATAACAGCAGGTCCCTGATCTCACAGTTGTCAAAAACTGGGTTCTTCTCCAGTCTGTCATGGTGAAAGCCCGTGGTGGCTAATTGCTGTCCTTCACCATTATCAGAAGATTTCAACTTTTTTGTGGACAAAGTGAAGATCTGGAAGCCTGAACACTGAATTTAAGTTTATGGGTGGCGGGTTTGGGGCGGGATTTTTTCACATTACTTGGTGTCTTGGAAATAGTCTTTAGTGGTCCACAGGGTAGAAATATCATTAAGCATCACTTCTCAAGTTATCTGGAGACAGCTGTATCTGCTTTCTCTTTTTTTACTAAACCATGAGAATACCAGCTCTGAAACATGAAGAGAAACACATGAATTCCCAAATTTATCTTTTCATTTCATCACAATTTAACAACAGTAGCTTAATGTTGCTGCTGGGGTGGTTCTTAACTCAAAAGAGCTACTGTGGCCATTAAACTTTATTTTGGCTGCAATCCTACATAGTCCAAGCGTGGTGTTATGACCTGGAGACGGAGGGACCATGGGGGGTTAACAGATAATCTACAGATTATAGACCAAGGAGTATACGTGTGGGAAGAGCAAGTCTTAGGTAAGGAGTTTAGGAACGTGTCTTGTCTGGTAACACAACTGGAAGAAACAGACAGCATGAGGGACTGTGAAAGCTCCCAGCTCTGTGCTGAGACACTCATTTCTAAGTTCTCTGCATACCTACTAGGAGTAATCAGGACACCATTTGGACCTCCGATA
Organism: Acrocephalus scirpaceus scirpaceus; assembly: GCA_910950805.1. Lineage (NCBI taxonomy): Eukaryota > Metazoa > Chordata > Aves > Passeriformes > Sylviidae > Acrocephalus > Acrocephalus scirpaceus. The sequence continues at coordinate 32,861,065 of OU383781.1, forward strand.
TCAGAAGACTATTTGGGTGGAAGAAGTTTAGTTATAGATAGAAACATGTATTACAAAAGACAGACAAATCCAAGCATGTAGGACTTCCCTGGTCAATAAATGCCAGGATAAATATTTTTTAGTCTGCCAATGAAGCCATGTTAAATTTTGCTTTGTACAAAATGGGTGGGAGTTGAGGGTACCAGTGCTTGCCAAACGAGAAAGGGCATGATTGCTCAGTAGAAATACATTGCCTGAGGAAAAAGCATTTAAAGCAGAAACTATGAAACAGTTTGTGATAACCTTTCAAAGCTTAGCTTGTTTGTAACCAATCCCAAATTTCTCTACATTTTGTTGTTTTAACTCAGCATAGTTGTAGTTAATTGGTTGAAGGTACTATAGTTGTTTCAACAGTGAGCTGCTTTGTGCTAAGAGTTGGCACCAGTGGTCAGCCATGGAAATTCACCACCTAGGATTCAGGCTGTGCCTGCCTGCTCTCTGCTACAGCAGAGTTCTGTTTGCATGGCTGATCTAACAGTAGGAATGAGGTAAAAACAAGCACATATTGTTTGGATGAAGAACACCGATGAATATTAGTTTATATTAACTCACCCAAAAAATCTGGCTTAAGAAACAGAGAGGCAACTTGTTTGTTAAGCTCAGCTAATCCATTTCATTTCAAGACTGAACAGTTTTAGTGATTATTAGCTAGCCCAGAGCATCCTGATACTAAAGAGCCATGGAGGAATGCTTAGGGAGAAGCCAATCTAAACTCATTAAGGTCAATTTTAGGGCTTTATTGTCACTGCACTGTAACTTCTTTGATTTCATGATGGTTTTGGGTTAACATAGGAGCAACTTGAAGCCCTTGCCGTTTCATCAGGGTCTTCTTTTACAGGGGACAGGCAGCTCACAAGGACAGCAACTCAACAGGTTGCCTCCAAATCCCTCTCCTTTTGGGTAAGGAAAAGCTGTGCATAGCCTGGCAGGCTGCTGACCCTCCAGTGGGAAGGTGGTAGAGTGGGGAGCTGCCAGCCTGGGACACCATGAGGATGTCCCTCCCAGGGACACAGTCAGCTTCGGAGTTCTGCTGCAGCAGGAGGCCACAAACATGAGTAACTGGCAGTTTTTTAAAAAGGTGATGGTTTCAAGAATGCTAACATTTCTAATTGTCTCAGCAAAGGCAATTAATAAGAATTCATTAACTGCTTGTTCTGTGGCATGAATAATCACCAACAGATTTTCCTTTCCTACAAATATCTCTTTAATATGCCATAAGGAGTCCAGGGGGAAGCAACTCTTTTTCAGGAAGATGTAGATGACTATCAGGAGGAGAAGAGACTCACATGTCAATAAATTCCCTAGTACTGTCCTTGCTTTCTAGACGAAAGATAACTTGGCATCCTACATGCCATTATTTGTAGGAACTGTTATTACCAGCAGTAGTAGCATACCCATAACTCTGTTTAGCTGCCTCTGTACAGCCTATGAACCTACCTTTAATAACTTTAATCTAAAAATGTTCCTTTGGGCTGAAATGCACTCTGTAAATTCCCTTTGAAAAGACAGGAGCCAGAACAAACCCACGCATTAGGGCTCTGCCACATGCCTTGCACTGATAAGCAGCACTTGTGTTAGTTCAGCTACTTTCTTTGTTTCCACTTCATCCTCATTTCTCAGAAGAACAAGATCAAGCCCTGAGGAGTGACTGTTAATAGGTCTCTCTACTTGCTCCAACACTTCTTCCTCAGAGAGCTCACTCCATGCCACAGCTATGCCTTGGTTACCTGAAGGGAGTTCCCAGAAGAATTTTTACCCTCCTCCCACTGTGAACAATAGGGAAATGGTTCAAAGAACTCCTGTAGCTTCCTGCAGCTGCTGTTTATCTGTCTAATTGCCCTTCTTGTCTCTTGTAGTTTGCCCAGACTTTTTCTTAGCCATACTGATGACCCTCCCGCTTCAATTTTATTTCTGGATATAAGTGATGATTTTTTGCTTAGGTTCTTTATTTTACTTTTAATTTATTTCTCCAGACCTCTGACAAGATTTTGAGGATTATGTGACAAGATTTGTCTTTCACTCTCTATTCTTATGCTTGTGGGAAGATGGATGTTCACAGAGGTCTGACACTGCTCTTCATGAAGTCAGAAGCTGAGCTGTGAATATTGTGGGGCACTTGGTAGGGGCATAAAGCAAAGCATAGCAGCATGGGCCCCCAGGGCTCTGTGTCCTGACAGCACAGCCTTGCCAGCAGCACTCACCTGAAACAGGAATCAGCCTGTTAAAGCCTGGCTCAGACCTGAGGGGTTGCCCTTTCTAACAAGAGGTCTCTGCTACCCTGCCCTGACTATTCTACATCTGGAGCACTTCTGTATTGTTGAGAAAAGGTCACATGGACTTATTAACTCCCCCTGAGAACTCTTCTGCTCTCGGCATAATCTCTTTATCTATGCTCTGCTCCTCTGCCCAGCAGGCCCCTGCCCCCTTTCACCCAGCTCTGCACCCTGGCACTTGCTTATAGGGGTAAGCAACAGATCCTGACACTACATTTTCTGAGTGCTGTAGATGATGCTTAGTGCACCCTAGATCTCTTAAATTTCTGTAATCTCATCTGTTCATAGTTTACTATACCAATACTAAGGTATACTGTATGCAAAATGTTTACAGGGCTGTGACTGGGCAGCAGGGAGAAAGGTGGGTTTCTTGCTTTGTCTTGGGGGGTGTTCTTGTCAGAGAAAACCTTTCAGGAAGAGGGAATTGCTCCTGCTGCCCAGAGAGTAGAGGGTGTATTGAGCTGCCAGCAGCAGGATGAGGTAAGTGAGGGGGAAAGACAAGGGGGCTGCAACCTGGGAGGTGTCCAAGAGGAGCAGGAAATGCCTGTACTGCCAGAGTGTCAGAAAGGAGCTCTTCCCAGAGCCAGAGGAGTCTAGGGGAAATTTATTACAGTACAGCAGGCACCTCAGAGGTGTTCAGCTGAAAAAACAAGTGCAGGGGGAAGAACTCACTGTAAGTAACTAAGTATGATTTGCTGCCAAAGCTTTTATTTTAATCTTACTCTGCCAGGGAGTTAACCTGTTACAGTTAACTAGACTTAAGTAGTTTGGCATTTTGCATCCCAACTGCAGCCCAGCCCAAAAACTTCTTTATGGAGGCTGTTACCATGAAACAACTTGAGATGTGGTAAATAAAGTTATAAATCACAGGCTGACTAGGTGACATTTATTCTTCTGCCTTTACCACTAGATTATTCAGCACTCATTTAGGATGAGCAAGCTGCAGTTCTTGTTTACTGGAGCAGTTGCCAGCACAGGGATCCTGGGATATGCTTAGTATTTATATGATTTTCAGCAGCTAAGCATGTGATACACTGAGTAGATGCAGAGGGTGGGACAGCTCCAGCTCCTTAACACCTGGCAAGCAGGGCTAATGACTTCTCACACTGCAACCAAGCCCTCCCACAGATGCATAGCACTGGCCCCAGGACTGTGCACAGCAACACTGACACCTGCAGCTGCTCTGTAGGTGGAGATAAGCATGAGGCTCCATGCAGATTCTGCACCCAATATCAAATCACTTTAGAGAATTACGTTCAGCATAACTCTGCCTAAAATCAATAGAAAACCAAATACATTATTTTACCTGAAGGTGGGAAAATTCCTACCACAGTAAGCAGTAAAGTGATTTACTTGTCAAAATATTTAATATGTACATTCATTAAGTATTAATGCCAGTGACCTTATCCATCACCCAACTGGTGTTTTTGCCTGAAGGCTTGCTGTTACTCATTAGGTTGTGGTTTCACATTACCACACCACTAAAAGCACATTTGATTTAAGAGATTCACACCTCCTCCCTCAGAAAGTTATTGCACCCATTCAGTGGGCTGTGTTCTAGATCTGAGCCCTGAATTTACTGGGGTGACACTGAAGATTTTAAGCTTTATTTCACAGAGCCATTCTGCGGGACAGTCATGCTAGGCTTAACCCTGTGCAGCTGCATGGGGGGGAGTGATCTCATGCGTAGGAAGATGAAAGAAAACAGGAAAGAGGGAGCAGGATTACCTAAAACTGAGGGTGGAAGAACAATGTGTAATTGTAGTTGTACTCTGCTTAAAGCAAATCAAAACTGTTCTGTTGTACAATTGAAATCCCTGTTTTAAGGAAAGTTACAAAGCACAAATTGCAGTGATCTCTTAAAGCCAGCTCTTAATACCATTGTCAAAATGATATCTGCACAGATAATTTCATTAATTGCAAACTAAGGTGAAGCCACTGGCAAGAATAAGTACTGCCCACAACAGCTGTCCTGAAATAATCCTTGCATTCTAGGCTATGTCAGAGCAGAGGCATGACCAGTCTCAAACAAATGCATTAGACTGGTCAGAGGAATTACTGTCAGAGATATGGCAAGGTACAACATTAATGATCTTACTCTATGATCAGAAGACAAAGTAAAACTGTTTAAGTTACCATTGAAAGTAAATTCCAGCCGAAGACCATTGCTTCAAATACTTACCCTGTTCAGACTTACTGAAAATCAAACTCTACCAGTTTCAATTTTCTTACATAACATCCAGAAACAAGCCTCTCAGTGTCCTCTGGCAGTTAAGTTCATAGCTGGTTTTTGTTTCAATGGTTTTCTTGATATCTTATTCAACAAAGTCTTACGCCCTTAGGGCATGCTTCTGTGTTATCTTTAAGATCACAGTACTCATTCTGAGTTGCATTCTCCTTCATCAAACATTGAATAATCCCGTTCAGGGCACATTTTCTAATTAAATAATTCCTTGGCTCAGCAGCTCTGTGCTTAGAGTAATACTGTTTCAACTATGTATTAGTATGATCAGTGTTGTACCTCCAGCTGTCCTACCCCTCAACATCTTCACTTCCAGAAGGGCCTCATGCCAGAATCACAGCACACACCTGCATGCATACTGGCACTGCCATTTTTGTAAGGAAACAAAGAGAAAATTTAACTAAAAAGGTATCTTTGCTTCATTGCTGTCTTTGTTGGACTGCTAAAGGCCTTATTTAAAACAAACAAAAAATAATCAACTGACAAGTCTAAAGAAATAACCCCACTGATCCTACAAGCTCTTCACATGGGCAGCCCTGTTCCTGCTGATGGTCTAAACCAACACTCAGATGTTTCAGGGAAGGTGTTTTCTTTTTTCTGCTGCTAAGAGGAAAAGATTTGCAGCTACACTAGCTCAATACCAATGCTAATTTCAGGAAAAGTTATCCATATTCACAAGATTGCTTATGGAAAAAAAAAATCCAAAGAAATTGATGAAAGCATTTATTTCTGAAGGTCAGCAAGTATCAAAGCAGTCCCTAAGGGATGCCTTTAACTTTCCACAGTCTGCAGTGAGTACTGCTTCTGCAATTTCCATTAAGCAGTCTTGTTTGGCTTTCTAATCATCTGGACTTCTTCCAGAAATCAAAGCCAAAGTTGAGATCCTCCTTTTTGAAGGACAATGTCTTTTTAGCACACCAAGAAAGTTTTGAACACACAAAGCATTGAATATATAGACAGGTCTCAGAGTTTACCAACGGGCCATGAGAAAGCCAGACAAATGTCACTGTTGTTACCAATTTACCTTTAGAAATTAGCACATTACTGTGTAAGAGCTGTTCACTCATTCCTGTTGCTGCTCTTGCTTCCAAGTCTTTTTGTTGAAAGTGGAAGCAAAACCCTGAAGAGCAATACCCTGTACTTTGTGAAGTCTCTTGTGCAGCTGCCTCTTTTAGTGAGTGTTTCTTACTAGCCAAGTAACCTTCAGCCTTCCCTGTAACACCAGCGTAGGAGCTACCTCATCATTTGTTTATGCATTCACCCTCCTCCTTTCAAGACTAGAATTCTAATAGCAATCATCTGAGCTCCTGCCCCTTTCCTGAGCCTGGCAATGTCCTAGTGTGAAGGACAATGTTTTCCCACTTCTCCTCATTCTGTATTCAATCTTTTCTGAACACCAGCTGGTAAGTAATCTGCCAAAGAGCAAGGGGGGTCCCTTCCTTGTTCCTTTTCCTAATACAGTTAAAAATCACAATTTAAGCTTTTTCTTTTCAAAGATCAGTGTCCTTTGCCATCCTCCCATATCATACCCATTCTTTCTACCCAGATGACTCAATTGCCCCTTTCCTCTTTTCCTGCAAGGTCTTTTCTTCTACAGCATTGCAGAACTTTGGGTCTGTTCCACTGAATGGTTTCTTTCTCCCAAGAGTCGTGTTTTTCCTTTTGGGATCCTACTCTTGATTTTTAAAAACACATTCTGCCTTTAGTTTGGGGTAGAGATTCATGCCACTTGAGATATCTGAAATTCTGCATCTAACCTAAGACAGCTGCTTACCTGAGGTCTCCTGGTAGTCTGCAGAGGGAAGAAGGACCTTCACAGAGCAATCCCTTCTCCTCTAAGATACTTTTCTAGAAGAAATAGGATGACTCACACTGTGAAAGAGCAGTCTGGCTAGATGGGAATACCAAAACTGCTTGAAACTATGTTCTTCATGGCTTCCCTCCAGCATACCTTCAACTCTGCCTCAGTTACACTATTATCTTCAGCTTCACCTGAAGTCCTTCAGTCTTCTCTTCCATGAGGATTGCTACTTCATCTGATACTTTAAAATCAGAGATTCTGTTGAATATCCTTCCAAGGAAGATCTCAGAAGCTCAAATCCTTTATGTATCCACCTCTTCTGCAAAATCTATAGCTCTGCTTCAAGATAGATAGCTCCTACTGATGTGGGAGCCATCTCATCTTTTCTTTCTTGTCCTAGACTACAGGAAGGAATGATGAAAGCCCTCCAAACTTCCTACACTGAACTCCTACACCACCTTCCTTATTTCTTGTAAGATCAGTGTCATGGCAACTACCACTTCTCATCTTCCTTTTGTAAGCTGATGAATTGGTTTAGAGGCACACCATTACCAAGGCTCTTTATTTCCATTTCTCTAAAATAAGTTGTGTTGCTCTGAAAAGCCTGAAAGGTTTCAGCAAGTGCTGAATAAACTAAGTAGTTCATGTATAAATTATATATCAGCTACCACTACATTTTTAATGGATGCATCATGAACGTATTTTTAGATAGCTTAGGTTAGTCAGAACTCTGGCATCTGCTTCCCAATCCCATAGAAGTGATTCCTGTTCCACAGTTCTGTGTTCATCTAAAACACCAGACATGAACTACTTGGACATGGCCTTCTCAATGCTTTTTGGACAGCCTTTTCATGGCTGTCTCCAGTAGAGCTTTGTTGATGCACAGGAGACAATTGCACTCCACAGGCAGCCTCCTGACCATGGTGAGATGGCTTAAGGGAAAAGGTGCTACTTGGTATTCTCACATACTTCATCCAGACTTATCCACCGATATCTTCTTAAAAAGACAATGCATTAGAGGTGTCAGTTTAAATTAGATTACATGCTGATGACAGCTTCTACTTGTCCCTACCGCCATGAAACCAGAGGCACAACACAGGCATTAGAAAGTGTAGAAGTTAGTCACTGGGGAGCCAAGCAAGAAAGCCACCTGCTCCGGGAGCTGTCCCCTGCCCTGTTACTCACTGGGGAGTCAAACGTGAAAACCACCTGCTCAGGGAGCTGTCCACTGCCTTGCAGGGGACATGGTCACATGGCGCTACAACTCTAGCAATATAGCCATCTGAAGCTGGTGAGCTCCAGGCCCTTTCATAATCAGCAAGCAACTGAGCCATTCCGTCTTTTCTCCCCCAAAGGCTGTCACTCACACAGGAGCTGGCCAGCCCTCGCCAAGCCATGGGCTCTCGCCTCCCCACTTACTCCTCTTTCCGGTGAAGCTCCTCCTCGGACTCGCTGAGCCGCTGCTTCAAGGCTGCGATCATCTCCACCGCCACATCCACCTGCCTGCTCAGGGCCCGCTCTCGCCGCTGCACCTCCTGCTTCTTCTGGGACAGCTGCACGAACGCCGCCCGCACCTCCAGCAGCTCCGCCGTCTTCTGGGACAGCTCTTTGGTAAGCTTGTCGATCCGCTTCTCGATCGTTTTGTCCACGGCCTCTACCATCCTGTTAAACTTTTCTCTGACATGTGCCTCGAAGGAGGCTTTGGAATCAGCGGCCGGGAGGCCGGGTTTGGAAAGCTCGCTGGGAGACTCGGCCGACACATAGTTGGCCAGGTATGAGCCGGGCCGCTCCGCTGGCAGCTCCCGCAGCTGCTCGCCCTTGCCGCTCCCGCAGGACGCGCCGCCCAAGCTCAGGAAGGGCCCCGCGGACTGCGCGGCAGAGCCGCCGGGGCTCCCCGGGCTGGCCTGGGCTGCGGGCTCCGGCGGAGACACCAGCTCCGCGTCCTTCAGCGGGGAGAACAGGCTGCTCCTGGCCAGGAGGCTGCTCTCCTGGAAGCTGTGGCTGTACTCCAGGTGCACCCGCAGCGAGGAGAGGCTCCGGAACCTGGTGTGGTCGCCGCATCGCGGGCAGCGGAAGGGGAGGCTGACGCTGCCGAGCGGCTCCGGCCAGGGGTGCCCGCCTTCATCCCGGGCTGTCTGTTGCATTCCTCGCCGGGAGGGAACGGCCCGCGTCCGCGCCCCACGGGAAACTTGGGAAACTTTCCCGGCGATTCCTCAGGGGTACCGCGCCATCTCCGCCCGGCGCCCGGGGACGCGCCCACCGGCGCGGCGCTCCAGCCGCACGGCCCCGCCGGCTCCGCTCGCCTCGGCGCGGCTCCGCTCGCCTCGGCCGCCGCCCGGGCCTTGCCGGAGCGGAGCGGCGCCGGGCCCCGGCTCGGCGCGGGCCTCGGCCGCCCGCAAGGTCGCCGCACTCACCCGACTTGTTGCTGGCGGCGGCAGCGGGGCGGCGTTTTCAGCAGAGCCGTAAATCAGCCCGCGGGGCGGGGCGGGCGGGGCGAGGATGCGGAGCGGCAGCGGCGGGGCCGCGGAGCGGCAGCGGCGGGGCCGCGGAGCCGCGCGGGGATGCGGAGCGGGGAGCGGCGGGGATGCGGAGGGGCGGGGATGCCCGGCAGGGCGTGCTTGCGGGCGGGCGTGGGTGTCAGCAGCCCACGGGGACACGATCTCGGGGCCAGAGCCGCTCCTCTCCCCGGAGCGACCACCTCCTGACCCGCCTGCCGTGAGCACCTGGCCGGGGGCGTTCGCGGGGCTTTGCGGGGTCCTGTCAACACAGCGAAGCAGCGACTGAGCTGCGCGGGGTGTGCTAGGGAGATGCTGAAGGATAACGCAATTTAAAGCACTTAAGCAGCGAGACAGGGCTGGCACATGCAAATGAGTATAATCTGGCCTTGGCTTTCGGGGAATATAATTATCTGTATGACTTTAAAACTACATTTAAAAGCCAGAAAGTTTTGTGGGGTTTTTTGTTTGTTTGCTTAGGTTTGGTTGGTTTTTATTTAAATATGACCCCAGCTTATTCTCAGTATTTAGAGAGGGGAAGCAGTAATAATAATACTTCCATTTAGAGTATGACGAATAGATGACATATAGAACGGTTCAGGTTGACCTTCAAAGGCCTTCTAGTCTAGTCCTCCTGCAATAAGCAGAAATATCTTCAACTAGTTCAGGCTGCTTAGAGCCCTGTCTAACCTGACCTTGAATGTTTCCAAGGATTGGGCATCCACAACATCTCTGGAAACCTGTGTCAGTGTTTCACTGCTCTCATTGCACAAAATTTCTTCCTTGTATCTACTCTAAATCTACTCTAAACCCATGTGATTGATGTTTGAGAACCCTGCCAATACATCCTCTGAATAGGGGGATGTGCTTCTAAACTTTTTTTATGCCACAGGTATGTGTCTATTTTATAAATTTTTGGAAACATGAACAAGGCTGATTGTAGAGTAGCAGCTTTTTTGAGATAATAGTGAAATAGTGCTCTTCCTAAACCTAGTCCTTGAGGCCATACTGGTAATATGCTGCAGAATTTTTTTTTTTATTACTGAGGGAGTACTGCAGTAAAGTTTAATTCTGTACTAATATATCTGTTCCTTGAGTGCAATATACAGGCAGAGTCTTAAACACTGAGTAAATCTGAGCACATTGATAGATACCTTTGATGTGATTAAGACATTCCCAGTAAATTATTCACCAGATGGTACATCAAAGGAAGTTACTCAAATTGCTTTTCAGAGCTTCAGCTAATCTCTGAAGTGTGTGGGCTACCATCCAGGCTGCAACATTTTGCATGAGTTAGTTGTCCTTTATTACCTTGCCTAAATGTGGTGATTTGCCGTTCTTTTTTCATCAAGCAGTACCAAAACCCAGAAAAGAGGTCAGGAGTGAATAGCTTTGAGGCATGTTTGCCTCCAGTTTTGGGTCTCCTGACTATTTCTTTGTAGGAGGCCAACACTGACAGAATGTAACGATGCTTGGGTTCCCCCACTTTCTTGGCTGTTGCCCTCTGCTGTCCATTATCTCTCTCTGTTGTGCCCATCCCTTCCTACCTGCTCCACATCACAGTACTCAGTGCTGGTGCTCCAAGGTGCAGATGAACGCCATACAAGCACAGTAAACTTAGCATGATGGGATGCCACCTGAGGCTTCATCCACATTTAGAAGAGGTGACACCCACCTGCCCTCTCCAGCTTACAGTAATGAGAGCCCTCATGGTCTTAAGGAACAGAAAATGTCGATGACTTTGAAGGAGCTCATTGTTCTGCAGTGTAAGCTACATGGGTTTGGCCAGTTAGATCTGAAATCAGGCAACAATTTAGCTCCAGCAATTCTCCTTTCAAGATTTCTCATGGTTTATTTGCGCTCCAAGTATTTGTTTGACTGGATTGGGATTCAGCTCCTCATGTCTTCAGTTTTTGATTCCTGATGCTGCCATTTGGATGCCCAGTTCAGTCATTCTCTCAGCATTTGGATAGGAACAGACTCGCTTTAATATACCAGTAACTGTGCATTTTATAGCAGAGAATGTCCATCAGCCATTATATGTCTGAGCTTTAGCCTCTGTGATTTAAATCTGGAGTGGGTAGAATCTACCCCTATCACTTACACAAAGCCCAAATTGACACAGCCATAGTGTAGGACTCTGAAATTCTGCCAAGTGCTGGGGAGGCGTTATCCAGTTTATTTGTATATGTCTCTTTCTTTCAAGATCCTTTTAAACACTTTGCAGTATAATTTCCAGAAGGATAAAAGTTACTTTAATGAAAACAGCATGTACCAACCTGTTTGGTGCTGTAAGGAAGGAGGAATATTCATAGGATTCAGCCTTTTTTCACGTAGTAGTCTGTATCTGTTGTACAGGGTTCCATCTGACCTCTAAATAGGTTAAAGCTTCCTTAAAGCTGATGATTCCACTTTACTGAAGGTAGATAGAAAAGGGAGTATTATAAAACTGGTTTTCTTTTCAAGCGTTACTGTACTTGTTTATCTTCTGATATTTTATTTTTCTTACTCTAAATGTTGAACATAGGTGAGTCAGTTTTGTTTTCACTTGCCCTTAAGGCTCTCAATGCTGACATGCTTGTGGGAGCCTTTTTTATGTGGTGTAGAACTGGATTCACCATGATCACTTTGGCTACATTCAGCAGCCTCTGATTTCCTTGTTTGTGTACTGCTTTGCTTTGAAAAGGGGTGCCAGAAATTTTTGTCTCTCCCCGTCACGCCCACACTCCCCACACAGGTCTTCATTGCATGATCTAGCCAGTTTATAGGAGACAGGAATTTGCACGGAGTCACTTTTGGGGAAGTTTGCCTGAACTATAGATGGTTATATAAAAACACACAGCTGCACATCCGTTACCACTGCACACAGATGGGATTGGGAGTTTGGCTCCGGCTCAGTCCCCTCATTCTGTAAAGCTGTGCCCAAAATAGGTATGCCTATTCAGCTCAGTTAATTTGTATGCTGTGTTTTTCTTGGTGTTTGAGTGTGAACCACAGATGCACATAACTTGAGCAGCTTACCTGAATTTAATACTTGTCATCTTCCTATTTATTGTGAGGAAGTAAGAAGTGAGTCGCAAAATCTAAGGAAAGACCTTAGAAACTTGAAAGGAGTATTTGAGTGACTTAGGTGGCAGTGGTGCCTTAGATGATTCATTACCTTTGCATGCAGATATATTCAGGAATCATCAAAGATACAACAGTGTTTATTTTGCTGCCATTGGCTCTCATACCCACACAGTAGGAAAGAGGCTTTTGGTGGTGCATTTTAGCATACTGATTGAATGGCACTCTGCTTGCAGGGAGAGTGAACAGGAGGGACGAGAACATGAATGTAAATGTTGTGTTTGTGACTGTTTGGTGCTGGTTAGTTGTTGCCTTCTCCTCCTTTCGAGGGGGACTTCAATCTGGATGTCAGTCTTCCATCTTTTGAAATCCTACACAAAGTCAAGTCTGTGTTTTCAAATGCATTGTCACAGCATCAAGAGAGGCACCATGCTGCAAGACTGCCCTTGGTCCCACAGCAGCTTATCCTGCCTGGTTTGCAGTCAACTTCCAGCCTTTCTGCAGGCTCTCCAAACTCATCCTCCCCATAGGAAACCCCTGGAGCTGACTTCAGAAAGTTGTTGAGCTTTCCTCCTCTCTACCCATACTGTTGCATGCTCTTATCGGAAAATAGAGAATAAAGGGTTCTCTTATGGGTTGATTTGTACCATTTAGTCCATACGTGGTGAGAGTTCTCAGGTCTGAGATAGCTGTGGGCATATTTTCCAAAAGACAGGAGAAGACAGGCTGTGGGGAGGAGTGTCAGCAGTAGATATGGCTGGAACTTCAGCCATTTTGACTTTTCTTCCAAAAGAGTGACTTCAATTTCTTAGGAGAATAAGGAAAATATAACTAACATGTCTTGAGAGGAAAAGCTAGGGTACTTGCCTTCCAGCCAAGTGACTCTTTATTGTGCTTATTGTGAAAGGGAGGAGGAATATACCAAGTTCCCAGTGACTCTTCTTCAGAGGTTGAAAGTCTAAGCTCTGAGTTGTAACATTCATGAGAATAAACTGGAGCCTTTTAACAAAGGCATTTCACTCCTGCTCCTTATGTGAGCAGCCAGAGTGTAGCAGCACTTCTGTCTACAGCACTGGGGCTGTCAGGTCTGGTACTCCAGGACAAGTAACAGCAACTGGAGAGGGTCAGGACATCACTGGTGGCAGCAAGGGACAAACCTAGCATGGCTCTCCGAAGAGAATGTTTTATATGGCTGCAACAAACTGGCCTGATGTAAGCCAGCTCCCTGCAGCACATCAGTTTCTGCTCAGGATTAATTGTGGGATTAGCTACCAGGTTGCTGTTCCCAGATCTCTTTCAAAATGAGATATAATCTGCAGGAGAAGGGAGTAATTTGTTTTTGAAAGAAACTGCTCTACTCAAAAAAGGAGACTGTAAAATGGCAAAAAACATGTCAGAATATCTTTAAAGAAAGATTTCTCCCTATGGCAAAGCCTTTCCTTCATTGGGACTTAGAAAAATATAGAAAAATAGACATTTTCTCCAAAGAAAATTAAAGCACGAAGCCTGCCATCAAAGCAGAATTTCAAGCTATTTCATTCAGACAGCATTCTTTCTGCAATGGGCACCACATGGTAAGGAACATTGCTTTTACAAGTTCGTATCACATGCCTTCCACCTTTGAGGAGCTATGTGCAGAAGAAACCCATTGATTTCCCAACTGGAAAAAGTGCCCAAATGGCCAAAAAAGCCCGAGAATTGCCACCTATATCTAATTAGCAAGACTCAGTGCCTTGTCCTATGTGCTTGGGTGCTAAAAATTCTTAATTCACATAGAAAGAGACATAAAAAGAACAGTGTTAAGTTGTGGCAAATTCTGTGCTCTGCAATATTCCAGCATGTGGGAGAGCAGCTCCAAGCCCTGTGGGAAGCAGTGGAGCTGGGCTTCCCCTTTCCTCTGCATCCCTGGCATTTGTGCCAGGACTCCAAGGGTTCAGTGGTCACTGAGAGGCAAAAAAGTCACAGGGCCCAAGAAATAAAAGGTCATCTAAAGGTCAAAGATCACAAATCCAAAAGTCACCTGGGGGGTCAAAGGTCACAATAGGGAAATGTAATGTAGAGGTCACAGGTCAAAGTCATGCAGAGGTCAAAGGCTGCCAAAGTCCTGGTGCTAAATATTGTTACTGAGGTCAAAGGTCACAAGAAAGGAGAAGTATCACTGTTAGCAAGGGGTCAAAGGTAACTAAAAGCCAAAGGTCATTGAAAAAGTTTAAGATCATCCAGAGCTCAAAGGTCATTTGGGGCCAAAGGTTTAGCACAGAGGTACCAAATGAGAGACAAGAGGTTTGTTTTCTTAGATCTGATTCTTAAAAACCTCTTCTTGCACTTCTGGGCGCAGTCCATCAGGAGCCTGGCTCAGGCCCTCAGGCACCATGATAACCTGAGCATCACACCTCATCCAAGACAGCCAGGGACTGGGAAACACATTCCTGCCTCTCAGCTCTGTGCCTCCATACCCTGGAGAGGAAAGCCCAGCTTCCTTTGAGGCTGTCCTCCAAAGGGCACTTAGGAAACCCAAGGAAGCAAGTGCACTTCCCTTGAGTCACCCTCCTGCCTGGTCCTGCTAATGTTAGAGGCTGGTGGCCCTTGGTGGCATGTGCTATCAGGATGCCCAACAACAGCAGCAGCTGGGCAGATGCTGTCTGAGATTACCCCAAAGCTATTCCACTTTTTGTCAGAAATTGCTAGAGATTGTCTCATGGATGAGACTTCTGTAGCTTTGAGATCAAAATACATTGCAGATGGTAATCTATTATAAAAGCTAAGGTATATATTTGGGGAGAGCACTTTCTGTCATGGCTGATAGCAAAGCCCAAGTAATGGAAGAGAAGAATCCACAGCTCATCCCATTTCAATTTTAGTTTATTTGAAAATGTTGCTTGTTCCCATATTCTGGCCAGGTAATGCTAACTGAAATGGATTTGGGATCAACAGGAACTGACAGCACAAGCAAAGAAGTTTCCACTCAACATCTGGCCATACAAAACAAATAAATTCAAATGCACAAAGCCCACAGTTCTTCTGCCACTGGTCTTTCTAGTAATTAAAATATCAATATGTATGATAGATTTTTGCAAAACGGTGTGTCTGTCCACTGAAGTTTCAATTAGCAGAACTATTGCCAAGTGCTGGTTGGAATGAGGCACTGGAAAGATAGAACCTCAGAAGGTGTTTCTGTCCTTTCAACTCAAATTCAGTTTCATTTCAAATTTCAATTCAATTTCAAATGTCCTTTAGGCATTTTCTGTATTCAGATAAGAATTTTTAAATCATAAAGAAAATACCATTACATTTACTATGTAGTATCCATACTAATATGACTTAGAATTATTTGATTTAATTTGCTTAAGTAAAATCTCAAATTCATGTCAGTTCCTATAGCCAGGGACTTAATGCCACTGAGAACTTGCCTTGTTGCTTCTGGTTCCTACTGGCATGGGCTGCTTTTCTTTGCTGTCACGTACCAACAACCTTAACATATGATTTTTAAGGACCACTACATTTGGGGTACTTTTCTACATATGATAATGCAGTAACTCAGAGGGAGCACAAAGGAGAAGTGAAAATACTGAAACACTAAAAAATACCCAGACTGTGAAGCATACAGTACATGGCAGTTCTTTCAAAAGGAGGAAGACCAATACAAAACAAGAGGAAGGGAATAAAATGTCAGTTTGGGCAATAAAAGGTATTTTATTCTGTTTACTATTATGCAGTGGTAATAAATTCAAACCAACAGGGAAACCTTCGCTTGGATTCAGAAGAATACTGACAAAATTTAGTAAAATGCTACAAATATTTCTGTAGCTTGAGTGTAGTTGTTTCTATTCCCCGAGAAAACTTGGCTCTGCAGCTTTTAACATTGATGTTGTATATTAAATGATTCCATATATTAAATTCCTTTCTGCTCAGGCTACCTGCATCCCAGGTATACCACAGGGACACAGAAGACAGTTCAGACTTGTGTCTTTAATGCCATCTGAAAGTATATTGATTTTATTGGATGCTTAGGGACAATACTATTCCTTCACACTCTTTCCTCTTTTTTCTGATATTCATGTGAGCAGTTCACTTTCATGTTGGCATTACATGTAAAGGTCTGGGGGATCAGCTGTTGCTGTCCTGGGAGAATGACTGAGTAGGCTGGAGGCTTCTGCTGGGTAGGACTCTGAATGGGGGGATGAAGGAGGCTTTCAAAGTTAATGGAGGGGGCTCACTTAAGCCAACAGGCTTCCTATATGATAAAGAGAAGACACGATCTACAAGAAAGGGACAAACTTAGAAGGAAAGTACAGAGCACTCATTAGTTCCTACATGGTAGTGAGATGAAAGAGCCTGGTTTTCCCCAGTATTTTAGCTTTGCTGGTATCGTGCAGTTTTCAGATTGCAGCCAAGCACTGCTCAAATTGGGCAGGAAAAATTATGTGGCTGCACAGCTGTTCTGGAGTCCTTTGCCTCTTCTGCAGCAGGTTGCATGTGGAAAGGACAGAAATCTGTTACACGGGGTGAAATTCACTTGAGCATGAAGGCAAGGCACTGTTTGTGTCTTGTTGCAGCCCTGCTCTTCTTTAAATGGTACTAGAAGTATAGAAGTGTTAGGCAGTGTCTTGCTGCAGAATTGGGCCTCTATTTACATCTGGTATTTTGTGTCAAATGGCCTATGTTAAAGCAATCTCCTGTGTAGTGCAAACTGTGGTGAGTTTGTCGTCCTTCGAGGGACAAATTTATTTCTGTTGTTATAATGAATGCTACCCTTTGCAATTGCTAAATCTGCAGTGTTCAGAGCAAGGTGGTGCTTTGCTTTATCCATCTTTAATATCACTTTGAAGGCCCTGCCTGTGAGCATGAGAGAAGGTTCTGTCAGATGGTTTTATATACAAAGGAGACTCTTCTCAAAAGAAGGCTCTGAAGTCAATGATATGTTCTTATTCACAGGAGCTAAAAAGTGCAATGAACTAAAGATATGTATGCAGGTAGCAAACAAATAAACAAGCTGTGCTCTAGATAATTTCCCAGATACGTATCCTAGGAAAAATTGAATAAATGAAAGGCATAGTCCTTGGGAAATACTGTGTTCCTGTCCCTGCCACATGTGCAGTGAAACACAGATACATTTACAATTTGAAAGATAGGTAAGAGTCAATATGTAAAAAGATTCCTGAAAACAGATGTTTTCACATAGAAGCCTATCTCTCAGGCAGTAGGTCTTGAAGGCTGTGTGACCAGACACTTCTAGTTCCATCTAAGGCTGGGAAGTGAAAGAATATGTGTTCACCAAAGGAAAAAAATGTATTGTGCCATGGTTTTTTCTATCTTCTTCTCAAATTTCTTGCCCCCAGATGGCTGCTAACTTTATATAACTTGCAGCCAAAGATCCTCCCACAAGGAGCAGGAGCAGAGCCCATACTGATCTCATCCAAATGAGGCTTGGTTCCATCTCCAAACTGATTCATGCCTATGTAAAACTCAGGTGAGCCTTCCCAGCATGCAAAATTCCCCATGCAGTTTCTCTCCAAGGCTTACATGAAAGCTGCAATGCTACCTGGGATTAGGGTCCACTGCCCATCCTCTCTTGAAATATTTCGTCCCAGACTCAGGCTATTTGGTTAGATCAGTAAATTTAGTTTAGAAATGCTCAGAGGTGAAACCATTAGTAACAAGAGAGTGATTCATTCCTTACAAAGATCTGATCCTTCAGAGGCATAGCCTGGAGAAGCTTGTTTGCCATGGATGACTTTCTAGCCAGCTATTGAGATGACAGCCAGTAAAGTACACTTGGTGGCATGTAAACTGTTATGGTGCCAAATATGTATGAAACTTATTACCTCTAAAATTGTCAGAGAAGTTCTCTACCAACCTAGCAATGTCATGTCATAAGATAATTTGAAAAGAATGCCTAAGGAGTTGTATGACTAGGGTGGTAATGAGAAAAACCTGTTCAGATTAGTAACGTGTGTACTGTCTGCATGAAAGCTGCCAATGAAGTTCTGGGTGCTTCAGTGCCTGGTGGTGCCAACTGGCTGCTTAAATCCATTCAGCAAGAGCGTGTGCTTGTCTGTATAGCAAGCAGATGTAGCAACACGTGTGTGAAAGAACCTGTCCCTCACAGAGTGTGAGAGAGCTGTACTTCTGGAGAGAGAGTTTAAGCAACACAAAGGGCAGATGAGCAGCAACAGCCCATTTGTGTCTTTCAAAGCTCCCTCCTGGGCTGGTGTTTTAAAGATGGAAGTTAATACACTTCTGAAGGGGACTGTATGACACCAGGGGTAATTTTTAAAAAATTAAGACTCTGTTAAATCACAACTCACTCTGTTGTGAGTGTCCACGCTGTGAAATTAATTAAGAAAAAGTGGTTTTCATGTTAGGTAGTGGCTTCTGCTGGTGTTTTCTCTCACAAAATATAATGCCATATCTATGTAAGCAGGGTGACTTAGTGTTGCAGAGACTGTTGATGGACAGGGAAGACATTCCTGATCAGGGGAGGAATAAAAGAAAGCAGAGATTTTAACTTGTTGGTTAAAACAGGCTTAGTGCACAAACACTGTTAGCAAAAACGTAGTTGGGGATTATCTTGAACAGGTGTCCCTCTGTATCAGACTTGGATAACTTCCCCTCTAGGTCTGCATTAGCTTTTTAAAGAACCTGTTATAAAAAATGTACTTGCTGTTTGTTGGTTTTTCTTTAAACATCCTGATTGCTTTTTGATGACACAGTACAAATGCACAGTTAGAATCAAGTGCTAGAAATAGCTTCCTAGAATTCAAATTGGTTTTTAGATAAGAAAGTAAACATGTGCATGTGTGCAAGTCATGCATGCATCCAGGCAGAACTAGTCATTTTTGTTCTTCTAGATGAAATTGTCTGTGAAAACATGAGGTGCTATTTATTGTTACCATAATTTTAATTTAAAATGCTAACAGTGACATGAAGTGTTGTCTCAGCTCATTTAACAGGCTGTGAAATGGTTGGAAGGATGATAGAAATGTCTGAAAAACCAACCTCAGGTAAAATGTAGTTACTCATATTTGCTACTCAACCCCCAATTTTTCATAATGATGAGTAAAAATGGGTCATCTTGTTGGGCAAAAAATATTATCATTAGCAAGAAATGTTTCCATCTCACATTGAGAAGAGCACATGCACAGCCTATTTTCAGCTCCTCCCCTTGGTTTGACTTTGAGGGGAACTGGAGTAGGGGAAAAACATAGCTGGACTGGTTTCCTTCAGTGCAGCTGTGGTCAGCTGGAAGAGAAGATGTGCTGCCCATCACCTCAGCCATGGGATGCCTGCAGGGTCTTCTGCAGCAAACTTCTTCTCACTTGGATCCTTCCACCCCATGAAAATAGTATCTTAGTCTCTCCTACATGTGAACAGACAATTCCGATCCAACACCGCAGTGATTCCACAAAAAAGCATCACCTGTTTGAAAGACATAGCCTGACTCTGGGCTTATTCCCCAGCCTTACAACAACTCCCTGTTGGGGTCCCAGTATTGGCTGTGATGTCACAAGTACTTTTTTGTTGCATTATGGCTCTTTGGAGGTTTCAGGGAGGCAAGTTATTTCACAGTGGTATTGCACTCTGAGGGGCAGAGGGAGAGACTGGATTTAGGGAGAAGTTTGGTGGAGGCACAGAAACTAGGGAAGCTGAGAATAGAAAAATTATCTGGCGGTTCTAAAATCTTAAATCCTTTTATCCGTATGGATGTATTTCTTTAATCTAAGCATTTGAGTGGAGGAACTGTTCAATATTTTTTCAGTATCTATTTCTGTAAGAAACAGGACATAATTTGCAAGCCAGATTTTCCTTATGGACCAGAGGCTTAAAACCTCTGATAGAAATTTCCAACTAGAAATGGTTATTATGTTACACGTATCAATAAACATATTGATAGTAATGAGACTTTTTTTTTTTTTACTGTGCTATTTTCATGAAATAACATTTATCTTAATCCTTGTTTTGGCTCACTTTTTCTTGGCCTTATCTGTATGACAAATGCCCATTTATACAGCTGGAACTCAACTCAGGACTTAGAAAAATGCAGAAAAACTACAGCTTTGTGGTAAGGCAGGAAAAACTAAGGAGCTGCAGATGGTCATAGCCCCAAGTGTGACTGGGAAAACTATTGAGACAAACCAATTTTGTACTAATGAGAAACATTTCTTAGGGCAAAGTGAGAGTTTGCAGTGAAGTATAGATCCCTATCCATGTTCCTTTGAATAACCTCCCTGAGACTGGATCAAAGTGATCCAAATAGTGTGTGAAATGCAAAGAAATGAATTTACAGTGGGCTACGGTGCCTCAGTTATTGGGACAGCTGTCACCTCAAGATGTGTGGTGGTAAAGGCAAGTTGCTATTTACTTCCTTAGCAATGCTGCAGTGCAGGAGGAACTTAAGTGCAGGTGGCTGCACAGAGGGCAGCCAATGTTGCTTGGTCTCCAGAGCACATTGCTTTGCCGTATTTCTCTCTAGATAACTATATTCCAGTACTTGGAAAAATCAGACCAAACTATAGATTTGCTTCAGATGGAGATTGTTTCCAAGTACTATATTCTGCAGAAATATTCTATGTTGTTTGGGAAAAACAAAGAGACCATCTGCAAACACTCAGCCTGGATTTACCTTCTGGAAAAAAAAAAATTATGCCAATCCCAAGAGCTAACAGGAAAATTGCTCCTTTTACATGGGTGACTGCTATTAGAAGTGGGCTTACATCTGCTCTCACAGCAATAGCTGGAAGTCCTCTGTCTATCAAAAGAACATGATTTTCTGACACTATTTTCTCATATAGGAGTTTATCTTTAGGTTTGGGATATTCTCAGTGCACTTATTCTCTGACACATCCACTGTCTTGGGCATGGGCAACTTTAAGACATAGACTTAAACTACAGTTTAAAGTCATGCAATATTTAATTAGATTGTTAAGGTTTTCAGGTTTGATCTTGGGAATTATTTTCCAAATTCATATGGGGATGGATTTTACGTAACTTACTATTTCTGTTATAAAATGTATTTTAAGTGTATTTATCTTATATGATTATTCAAAAGGGCTCCATTAATTTAATCTGGAGGCATTTCAATATAGGATTGACCTCAGGAATACTGGGAGGAGTCAGTTTCTGGCCTCTTGTCTGGAAAAAGGAAAAATAATACCTTGTACTTTCTCAATTCTTTTAGAAATTCTACAGGAACATGCAGTGATCAACAAAATAGTTCATTGAAGCACCTTGGTATCAATGTTTAGTTGATGGCATCATACAGAGATGTGATCCCAGTGCCATTGGGAGCACTTGAGTAGTTGAAGGAGAACTGCAGAACACTAAAAAAACTTGAGCAGAAGATGAACAAGTTCTCAGGGCAAAATTAATCTGAGAACACCTGAAATAGTAAGAGTTTACTCTAAGCTGTTCTGGCCTCTCTGTCTAATTATTGCAGAAAGATAAAGGTGATGCATCCTAGCTGCCTTAGGCACCTGCATGTTATAGGATGACGTCTTCAACAACTGGTCCCATGACTACCTTAGAGAGGATACCTACTTCACACTGCTCAGTTAGCTAAGATGGAGCCTATAAAGTTTTCTCTTGCCGTAACTTTCACCATGATAGGGTTAGGCTTTAGCTCACTGTCAGACAGATGATTAATTTTCCCCTTATCCAATCAAAACTGAACCTGAAGTGCATTACAATAAGGAAGTTACCTGTATTTAATTTGTTTTGTAGGACTACATGTTGCCCTTCTGCCCAGCTAAGAGAATGGAAAGACTTTCAACTGACCTGAGCAGGCTGAAATGAAGAAACGAGTGGCTCCAGTAAGTGGTCAGGTAAACACCCTAAATTCCAGAGTCTCTGCCCATTTCACCAATCTGCAGTGGTCACATACGGTGGCAATCAAAGCCAGTGGCAATCAATGGGAACAGTTTGCTCTTCGGTTTAAAATTAAATAAGTAGTCAGTTATAAAAAGCCTTTGCAAATTCTTTCCCACGTGTCCAGTACAAATCTTCATAGGTTTCCATTTAGGATAAATCTGAAGAAGAATTGAATGCATTTCTACTGGCACACTCTGATGATATTCAAGGAGTAGGTGTAGCAAGCTGTGGGAACTAAGAAATTAAGAAAAATACTGCAGTGCTGTCAAGAGTAGGTGTAGACATTTTGTACCTGCTAAACCAAAATGATGGGCCTAACATCTAAAATAATATGCTGATCTAACACTTGAGCAGAACTGTGATTTAGATAGACAATGATCTTTACTCTGCTATCCAGATTCCCTAATACTAGAAGGAAGCCAAGTGCTTTGCAATGCAAATCAAATGGTAAATAAAGGATGGTGTGATTCATCTGAAAAAAATGTTTCACTTTAGAAACCCCAGAAGGCAGGATATAGATCCCCTATTTAATTCACCCTACCCCCTTCTGACTTCTCTGCATTAGCAGCAGTGACTGTGCAGGATTTTCCTTGTTTTGTAGGTTGTGCCTTGGGTTTTTCTGCCATTCAGTGGAGATTTGTCTGGAGAAAAAAACATGGTTACAATACTGCCTTTTTTTGTTGCTGTCTGCTGCATTTACTCTTCAGTTAGGGAGCAAGCAGAATAGTTAAGTTACTAGTTGAATCCCAAATCTCTGGATAATGTAGATGGCATAAAGCCTTCTTCATTTCAAGTTAGTTTGTGTGCTGTAACAGCAGCAGGAGAGCTTTGTTGGAGCTAGACATGAAGTGTGGAAAGAACATCTCACCTCATTCTAAACCTGTAGAAATGCCTTTTAAAGCCTCAGTCTCACGTTCCCTTAAAAGCTAATACTAGAAGTTTGCTGAAATGTTTAATTTTTTAATTAAGCATCTGACAGATCCACTGAATTATGAAACCTGATCTTATAATAAAAAAACCTAACATCTCTAGAAAGTGAATGCAACAGGGGACTAAAGCAGAAGCAGGTGCAAGAATGTGAGAAGCCAGACTTTGAAGAAACATGTTCTTAATGTACTGGAAAATTGGACATTTGAACCAGCTGAAGAGCAGGTATGCACTGAGCTTGAGAAGATACTATTCACATTCCCTGGGGCTGAGTCCTACACATTTAACTGCCACTGATTCCTTAAGGGCTCCAATTCAAGTCAGCGTCAGTAGGAGCATGTAAGGGCTGCAGGCACGGGCTCTTTATGCTACTAGCAGTCACATTTTGGGACTTTATTAAGACTCAGATTTGCTGAACAGACTGTACTGCAAAACGATGCTAATTAGCATCTAAAATTCTTGGACAACTGCCACAGATTCCTGGGAGCTGTCTACACCACCAGCAAAAATGGTTGCAGAGATGCCGATTGCCTGAAATAATTTGGGGCATAACTTATCGTTGCAGTAATTTTTATTGTATCCATGTAGTCATCCTGGCTTTTCACAAAACCCTGTTGGTGCATACCTGAGAGCTCTTCCCAGGAGTCTTACAGACAGTGCTTCTGCAAAGACTGAACCAGTGGATTTGTTCTAGAGTTTAACCTACACTGCTTGGGATGATGCTGGATAGGAAGTGTTTCAGTGTCTTTTTCACAGGTTGTATTAATTTTCCATGGTAGTGCACTATTTGGTGAGTTGGTGAAGGGATTTTGGCAAGGCAGAGTTACAGTAATTAATTCCTTACTTGTTTACCTCTGCAGTAAAGTTGTTATTTCCAGCTTACAATTTACATCAAACTCATCAGAGTTTCAGCCATTCAGTCAAGGCTGTAGCCTCACTCAACTTCAGTCAAGCATCAATTCAATGATAATACAGTTCAGGTAACCTGAGACTTTCACCTGTTTGATTCAATTCCATGACTTGTTAGTTTTCTTCTGTAGCCTAGAAAATTACCTGTAGATTTTTGAGGCTCAGATCCCATCCCTAACTGATTCAGGAGAGGCCAGACCCCACTTTAAGAGATATGCCATACTGTAAAGCAAAAGCGCATTTTGATTTGTCATCTCATGTTCTCCCCTCATTTGGTGGATTGCTTTTGCTATATCCAAAATCCTGAACTCTGCAGCAGAGACAGGAACCCAAGGCTTATCCTGAGTGCATGAAGCACCAGGATTAGGTGGAGACTTTCATTTCAACCTTCTCAAGCCCACTCTTAGATATATTGGCTGTCCATGTGCACAACTAAATATCATACCTTGATTAAGTGAAAACCTTTTGACTCCCTGATAGGATTTCTCCACTGAATGAACTGGACAAAGACTTCTTTTGGGAAAGTCACAGTACCTAAAGAACAGGAAGAAGTACCTAAACAACAGGAAAAAATATAGCATCCATAAATATATAACCTGGGGTAGTGTTACGAAGCAGAGCGACGCAGACTCCCCAGGCAGGTGGAAGAGAGAGCCCTCTATTGCAAAACCCCGGCCTTTTAAAGCAGTTAGGCCTTTATCAGTTACATTCCAATTAAGCACAACAAATGTAATTTAACCAACCCCCATAAACCACAATATGAACACGTAATGGTTGCATAATTTGTTTTTCTACCTCTAATTAAGCTGAGTCACTTTCCCATAGTCCTTTTCTACTTAGCTGAAGTAACAGGCCCAAGCCATGACTTTACAAGGGTAACAAGGCCCTTATTTTATTAGGTTTTACCTATACGTAACAGAGTAGGGCTTCCCAGTTGTGGCATGTGCCCTGCCAGTGGTATGCAGAGGACTTCAGGATGGCATGAAGGTGTTTAATGAATGAATATCTGAATGCCTCTCCTTGCCCTAAGAAACATGGCCCAAGATGGAGACAGGAACTCCTGAACAGCTGCCTCTGCCACCTCTGCCTCCAGGTGAGGTAAGCACTCTGGAGGGAAGCAGAGCTCCTGTCCTCTGCCTTGCACCAAGGAATACATACCTTTGGTCCAGAAGTTCATGATTTTCCTTCAAGGCTAGGCTGCTGTGTTTGTGCCCCAATTGTAAATGTCAGGGGTCCAGCTGAACTGCTGAGCACCTATGTGAAATCCTGATGAAGCAATGAGGCTTTAAAAATTTTCCTTTCTAACTGCATTTTCTTATATTTTAAATAAGCATATGTTAGCCTGGAGACTTCTGTCTTCTGTAGAAAGCTGTTAGCAACACTGTATATCTCACTCATCCCAGCACATTTTACTTCCCACAAATGCTGACAGCCCTGTGCGAAGCAACGAGGATCTGTGCTTCTGACCATCACGTATCAAGAGAGGAAAGCCAAGAAATCAGGGATGAGGAATGGATGGGAGACGCTATTTAGCTCATTTATTTCATCTGCCGAAGACAAACAGCGCTGCAAAACTGGCAGCAGAAGAGAGATGACTCCCATTCCTCTCCAGTCAATCTAGTGAATACCTAATACACTTTTACTCAGTATATAACGGTGTACTTTTAACAATACGTGCTACTAGTGCAGCTATTGAAGTACCATCATATTAAAGATGCATAATTAGATGAACTGCAGGAGCCTAAGAAGGTGGTTAAAAATTCATGGCATGCTTTGGAGCAGCAGTGGTTGTGCACTGTGCAGCCGTCGGGAAGGTGCCACGAGCCACTCCCCGTAAGAGCGCTCATCAGAAAGAGGTGGCACCGGCCTGTTTCAGGAAAGTAAATTACCGAGGAAGAAAGAAGCCAAGAAAGGTACAGTTACTGCTGGCACTCGCTTTTGTGGCTAAAGATAAGGGGGTTCCCGCTGCCGTCAGCAGCAGTCGGCAGGCACCGAGGCACATGTGCAGGTTTCCCTGCCGGGGGCGGGGCCGCGGGCGGGGCGGCCGCGGCCGTTGTCGGGGCGGGAGGTTTGAACGGCGCCGCCGCCGAGGAGGATGAGGATGATGAGGAGGCAGCGGCCGGGCGGGCCGGGCGTCGCGGGGCTGGTGAGTGCCGGGGCTGGCAGAGCAGGGCACCGGTGCCGCGGGGGCGGTGTGGCAGGCGGTGCCCGGTTGCGGGCGGCCCGGCGGGTGGGAGCTGCGCTGTGTCCCCGCTCGGCGGGTCTGTGGTGGCCGCAGGCTGCTCGCGGACCGGGCCGGGTGGCGGCGGTGCCGCCGCGTCCTGAGGGGCCTGGCCGGGGGCCGCGGCGGCCGCCCCGGCAGAGCTGCTGCTCTGGGCTGGGCCGAGCTGGGACCCTCGCTCATCCTCCCCTCCGCAGGCTCTCGAAGCTGCTCCCTTGCACCTCTTTAATCTTTCAGCCACTGGTTTTCAGATTCATGTGGGTTTTTTTCACACATCGACCTTGTTAAAAACCCAAATTAGTTGAGCTCGGGAATGTCTGTGAAACTGTGGCTGTCAATTGCAGCAAACGCTCATTTATTTCCATCTCTAGCTACAAAATGCCCAAGCTGGTGTCTTGACTTCATAGCCTCTGTTTTAGAAGAGTACCCCCTGCCTGGCTACTTGCTTACCTTAAATAGATATACTGTCTATATCTATACTATACTAATAGGGTTTAGATGTAAACCACTGTGGCAGTAAAACAGAGCTGTATCTCGGAATAAGATTCTGAAAGCCTGTAATGAAGTTACCAATTAAATGAATTAAAATTTCTACCTGTCTTACTCTCAGCAGTATCCATATAATTCTCCTCAGATGTTGTAGTTATTTTTGTTTGGTTTGTGACTGCATTACCTGTGTAATACTAGAAATACTTGAAATTTCTTACGCTAAGGTATACTTAGGTGGGGGAGTACAAAAGTCAGTTTTTGGAAGTGTTGCTTAGGTAGTTCCTGAGTGTGAGGCTGAAAATCCCAGCAGCTCTTAATAATCTCGTCTGGATTGTGCAGCC
Organism: Acrocephalus scirpaceus scirpaceus; assembly: GCA_910950805.1. Lineage (NCBI taxonomy): Eukaryota > Metazoa > Chordata > Aves > Passeriformes > Sylviidae > Acrocephalus > Acrocephalus scirpaceus. The sequence goes on from OU383781.1 coordinate 32,887,735, forward strand.
ACTGGTGGGGAAAAGATGGACCCCACAAGGGAAACGGTGCATCAGTAGACAGCATATGGCAAAACGGTGCTGTGTCATTCCTCCGAGTCCAGATGGTGTGCCTATATTTTTAGACAGAATAAGGAGGGGGAAGGCTGACCAATCTCTTTTGGTAGGCACAAAGAACTTCATACATTCCCAAATCAGGCTGCTGAGTCCTTCCTTCAGATGAGATTTATATGGTGTGGTTATTTAAGCTATGTCCAAACAGTCATTTACTGCTACTCCAGAATATTTTATATGAGCCTGGCTGAGATGTAGTGTGGACTGAATGTTTTAGGTAGTTCTTGCAAGCCCCAATATGGATACATGCAGATGCCCCAAGTAGTAGTGTTTATTTCCTTACTGTAGTTCTGTAACAGATGATAGATGTGGAGAGGAGCCGGGGCAGTGCAGAGGCCTGCTGTCTTGGGAATTATTAGGGGGAAGTAGGATGTCATTCTTTGGAGCTTTGTAGCAGCTGATTTATTAGTTTAGGCTCAGAGAATAAGTAATTATTTCTTAGGGACAGGTGTGGGCCTTGCTTAGGTTTTCATAGTCATGTAAATTTTGACTCAGAAGAAAAAAAGATGGATGAAAGCTATTTACTACTCTCCTCTTTTTTTGTTTGTTTTCTTTTCTGGGATGAGTCCTAAGAAAAAGTGTGAATAAAGACACAGATGCTGAGAAATGCAGAGGTGTTTTGCCCTGCTTTATCCCTTTCTGGCTGTGATTGAAACTTTGAAAAGCAAATCTGTGAGGGTTAAAAATGGGATAGTCCATGGTGCCAAATGGGGTCCCAGGCTTTCATATATCAGCTGTAGAGAATACCAGCAGAACTTCTATGGAAAATAGCTCTGATGTGAGCTTTGGGAATTATTTACTACCAACCAACCATGAACTTGTTAATTCCAGCGGTAGTGGGGTGCTCTTGTTTAGTAATGAGAAAGCATCGCTCTTCACTGACCTGCAGATTATTTGCAATGCAACCCTGCAGTACCATGACAACATTGTTACTCACTCTGTTCTTCACATTCTTCAGAAATATTTGGTTTGGCCAGGCATGGCCACATAACAAGGTAATGTGTATCAACCATCAGTGGCATCTAGTGGGTCTTTGGGAGACAGCTAACAGTCTGTGCTCCTTCACCTTGATTGTTTTCTGGCCTGGTGTAAATTGACCTCTTTGGAGTCGCAAGTGAGGAATAATGCACATTCATAAATGTTTTCTATGAAAGCAGGCAGGAAAAAGTTGACTTCCCAGCAGTTTTTATAAAACCTTAAAAAAACCCCACTCCTTCAAAATACAACAATGGTCAATTCTAGTGACTTCCCAGTAACATTTAGTTTACTTTGTAGTTTGAATGAAAAGTGTGCCTGACATGATGCCTATTTAGTCTTGAAGCCACCACAGCTGTTTGACTTTTTAGTTCATGGCCTGATGCAGTTGAGTATTGGGATAAGTCTCCTTTTGTTATTTTGCTTCTGCTGTTACCTGAATTTCTTATCAACCGTAAGTGAAAAAAACAGATTTTCTTCACTTTTTTAAAGAGGTGATGAGACTGAGTTTTTGATTTAAAATATTTCAGACATTTCCTTCAGTTTAAAGTTTATTTTAGTAGGGGTCACTGTGAAAAGTGGGTTGTTAATTTATAAGCTTTGTTCAGTTAAGCCCTCTCTCAGGCCATATGTTGCTATTCTATGAATGACGCATGGAGGCACATAAATTTTTAGTAACTTTCAGATGGTACAGTGAGTTAATCTTGGTTTGGAATTTGCATGTATAATGGATATAGTAAATCTGTTTTTCCCATGTTTTACTCATTTGGTCCTGAAGAGAGAACTACCACTGTACATTCAGTAACCCATTGCAATAGCTGTGCATAATTAAAACCTAGAGTTCTCTATCCCAGCTGCAGAGGATGTATAACATTGAGTATACTGTTAGTTGGTATTTCATTTAATCCTTTGCGTTTTTTAGGAATGTGACACCCAAGAGAAGCTCAACTTTGAGGTGCGCATGCGGGAAGGCATCTGCAGGCTGCTGGCCGTGAGCACGCAGAGGGAGCAGCTGCTGCGTGCAGTGAAGGACCTGATGGTCTGCAATGCCCGCATCCGGGCCTACAGGGCACAGCTGCAGGCCCCAGAGGAGGAGCAGTGAGTAACACCTCCAGTTCCCAGGGAGCAGCAGGAAGCACACATTTACCTACATGAATTCTTAGCAGTCTATCTAGGAATATGGATTTAAATCCTTCCTTATCTCTTAAACATAAATTACTGCTGCCTTAAAGCGTTATTTTATAAAATAATTCCATTATCTTCTTTTTGCTTTAGAAAATTAAATAGGAGTCATATTTTCCTGGGTAGATTTTATTTTTTACGTGAAACTCTAATTTTGTATCAAGTAACACAATGGATGTATTTGCTTGATTACCCTTAGCATACAAAAAGATACCTAGCCAAGCCTGATGGGACAAAACAAAGCTATCCAAAAATACAGCTCTTTGTATTTTTCATTCTTTCTATTGTTATCAAGGGTCCTTTAATAATAGCCCCATCATGGTTAATTGGTACCCTCTGCTGGCAGCTTGTGTTAACTACAGTGAAGTGATAAATTCAACACCTAATGGGAAGTAGCTGAATATATTCTCACATTATAACTGTTGAAGGAGCTAAAGTATATGTGTTTTATTTGAATAACATTACAAATTTCTAGTCTAAATGGAATTGTTTGGGGTGCAATGTTGAGAATCGTGGTGCAGAGACACTATTACTCTCAGGTTAGTAATTTAATGAAATATTATGTTGCAGTTTAGCATAGAAACTCTTTGAATACATGCTTGGCTTCGGTTAATTGTATCTGTAGGAGCAGTTCCACTACTTTTTGGTCTCAGAAATTTTGCCTTATAGGAGAAATGTGTTGGACGAAAGAGCAGCATTTTCTGTCCCCCATTCTGAAGCTGATTTTGAAAACTAGCATATAATCATATTGTATTCAGTAATTATTGCATTTGTATTACTGTTTTCTAATAAAAGAAGGAATTTTGTAGTGATTAATCTTTTTTTTTAGTGTTTTTAGTGATGGAATAATAACAAGTGTGTATATGTGCTGATTTACTCAACTCCTTGTCCTTGATGTCAGTGAGCACAGAATGGTGATGGCACATATCCACAACAGGGCAGGGATATTTATATGGACACGTATCTGAACAGTTGTATTGTGTACTTGATTTGTGACTGCCATGCATTGCTTGGATTTCTGTCTGCAGGGTCCTTGAGATGTCCATGGAGATCATTAGAAGAGATGCATGCTACAGAGTTATTTCTCTATCATTTAAATTCTATCTTTGGTAGTTGATAGTCCATTTGGAGTCCCTTTCTTTTGATATTTGCTTCGGACTGGAATTTGTTTAAGGCTTAATTGTGGCAGAGAGAAAATTCTAAGGTTTTCTAGGGTCTATCATCTGTGAGTTCTGAAGATATTCTAACTGCCTCTAGAAGTCATGATACTGGTAGCAGCTAGAAATTTTCATTTCATTAATAGAGGAGGAGGCAATTCTTTAAACAATAATATAACTAATAAATTAAGTTGCATCTTCATTGATGTGTACGTAAGAGAAAAATTGATAATGTATTCGATCCCATTGCAGCTGGAAAAGACAAGGAAGATGAATCTACTTGTCCTTTAATACTCAGGTTGCATATGCTTTGGAGTAAAGTCTTTTAGGGAATTTAAAAAATGGTGTGTACCTTTCCAGATTATGCTTAAGAAATTAATGACTCATACCTTAAACCAGAAATACCAAAATTAACTTTAAAGAAAAGCATTTGAAGTGAGCTATATGAAAATCCTGACACTTCTTAGTGTTTAGAGGGTTGAATTTTAGATATCTAAATGCACAGGTCTCAAATATCTTTCTTCTTTTCTGCTTTTTTGGAGGTCTTCAGAAACTGAGAGTAAAGACCGGATGGCATGCAGAGCAAAGGTTGCTATATCAGGTAAAAGGCTAGGTAGTCACTTAATTATGGAAACTAATTAGCTGGACAGTGTCCTGTAATACAAACTATACAAAAAAGATTGTATTTTTAAAGTGTGGATGTGGTTCAGAGGCACCAATCCTCTAATGCTGCAAGGGGACTTTTGCTTAAGTTACACATGGGCTTTTGAAAATCCTCCCTTCTATTTCCATTTTACTCACAGGGTGTTCCACAGGGGGCAATACTTTTCTGTTTGCCACTAAATACTGAATGCAATTCAAAGTTAAACAAGTGTGAGTGTGTTGAAAACTTTTTTTTTTCCCCACAACGGCAGACTTTGAAGTGATAGTACAGGGCACGTCCAACAAATTGAGAGCAGAATTATAACTACTATGCCAATGTTATTTAGGCAATGCAGATAACATTACTGCAGCAAAGGTATAGTGGTATGGCTTCAATGCAGGCTAGTAACAAGGACATTTAACAACCATTCCTACTGGGCTGTTTTCTAGCCTGTTCTCAGACTTCAGCACTGTGGATTTATTGTTTTGTTTGCCTGTGACAATAGTGGTTGTTACTACATTCAGCAGACCTGTGGCTGTTCTGCCAGCTTTGCTGACAGATCTGTTTGTGCTCCCTGGGCTGCTTCATTAAGAGTAGAATAGTGTAGAACAGCTCACTACTGAAACTGTTCCAGTTAATTCTGCATATTTTGATATATCTTTAAGCAAGGTAACTTCTCGTAGAAGAAGAGTGATGAGCACATGGTTCAATAATGTTTTTTGCCAGCACAGCTGTTTGCAGAATGTGTATCTGTCTTTCCTCCTTATGGTAGTTGGATGAAAGCATCTGTTTGCCTGTCTGTGCTGTGGTTGCACCTTTTTTCAAATTTGGAGAGCTATCTGCAGTGAAGACTTTAGGGTCATATAATACACGTCTGCTATCTTCAGAAAATCAGAATTTTTTAAGAACTCTGTTTTAGTATGAAAACTTGCTCAGGCTAGGAAAGATTTAGCTTGTTTCTTTTGATGGAATAAGACCATGGAAGGGTAAAATACACCACTTTGTATTTGGTGCTGTCTGTTAATGATTCTGCCCTGCTACCAACACAGTGGCTCTCAAAACTGGAGGTTATGTCCTCAGAAGTGTGGCACAAATCGAGGTGAGGAGCAGGAAGAAGCAACTGCCTCACTGCAGTCCAGCCTGGGAGTGCTGGGTGCTGCCATGCCTCGCCTCTATTCAGATACTTGTGTCAGGAGGCCTGGCCAACTCCAGTTTACAGCAGAAAAGCTTAAATGTTGTTTTTGGCCTCTGCTGAATTATTCTTTCTATAGGTCACCTGTTATTACCTCCTGATTTTTTACCCTCAGTAATCCATCCACTTATAAATTTATTAGCATGTCATATAGTTAGTATATGCCAGAGGACGATTATCAAAAAAAATAGGGCAATTGTGACCAACTGCAAAAGTTTGGAAAGAGAGGAATATGCTCCTAAAGAAAGTAACCATGTCAGATACTGTGTGGGAAGTGAATTCCTTAATCCACTGTTTTTCACACTTCTATAATTTTTATTTTCCCCCATATTGTTGAATAAATTATGTAATTTATGTTATTGTACCAATCGATTTTTTTTGTCAGAAGACACTACATCAAATGTTGATCAAAAAGCATAATCATAATTTAAAGTAATTTTATAAAGGAATCATTTGGTTTAAATTTGATTAATTGTAGTATTTGAATGTATCCAGTTTCCATCCACAGATTTACAGCTAATGGTAGCTGAAATTAAGGTGCGTGAAAATTGATCTTTGTTTTGATAAATGACAGCTCTTTCAGTCCAAGAATGAATTGAAAGCTGATTTACAAGTATCATGTTGAACTTGTTCCAAGATTGATTGTCTATACCCTGATGATTTTCTGACCAAGGTGTAAATTTTTCAGCTAGCAAGATATTGAAAGTGGCATACATAAGTAATCTTTAATCTAGTACTCTAATTGTTAACAAGGTCTATTGAGTGCATTAAAATTGTCCTTCAGTTTGCTATGATTAAAGATAGAAAAAGCTTTTATTTGTAACTGTTCTCACATATGAATGTAGATTTGAGACCTTTATGTTTTAGGAAAGAAACGTTCTGTGCTTTGTCTCTGACAAAGATGAATATATATCTCTTTGAAAAGTTTGAGAGAGACTTCTGTAATGATTTTAATGAAACTATTTCTCTTTATGTACACCCCCCTATTTTTAGAAATGCTTGCTATGCAAATGCATCTTTAGAAGTGAAAGGCAGTTTCAGAACATGGTGATGTATTGATTTTTAGGAAGTTAGAAGTCTAAAGCTGTACGCTGGCAGTTCACTTGAAAGTTCATTCACTTTCATGAACATTTAAAAAGAAATGAATTTGAAAGTTTCAATATTGAAATAGCTTTTACAGTAAGATGTCTCATAATAAAAATTAACTGAAATTTGAATTTTTCATTTAACTTCTGAGGCAGTGGCTATATTTGATTTGACTAAAATCAACAAGTTTTGTGGGTAAACCCCTGTAGGAATACATGACAATTTGATGCCAAAATACTGACACCATTTTATATCTTAGCATAATGAAAGTGGATTTTTCCATCAGCCTCATATGAAGACAACACTGGAGTCAACAATGCTTCTTTATAACAATATTGAAGATTTGTCACAAGACAACTGAGCTTGTGCTGTTCGCTGCTGCCATCGTGTGTCACTTAATATATTGCATATATTTTTAAACAGCACCCTTGTGCTTGAGAAACCAGGTTTGGATTTATAAAGCCCTCACAGCATTTGTCTTTTAACAAGGGACTAATAAAAAACGTTATGTCTTAACCTGAGTCCTCAAAGCTGGAGGAAAATGTCACTTAGTACTGTGTTGAGTTTAGTAGATAAATTGGAAAATTTAGTGAAGAAAATACTTTCCTAATATTAAAATGACAGGCATGATTTGAAATAATGGTTTTGTAATTGCCTATCTACTATGGTTCTAAAGTAGAAGGATTTTTTTGGTTAAAAGAAAAAAGATTTCTAACCCCTTTTTATGCTGACTAAGACAATTCTCACTGGGAATGTGATTACTAGTGGTATTTTCTCTGTGGTTAGCAAAACAAGACTGAAGTGTTTGCAGTATAAGTATCCCAGTCTTTTCATTAAAACAGGAGTGTTTTCCTCTTGCATTGAGATGAGTGGTCTTCAGCACAAGGCAAGCAGGATTTTGGTTTACATCTATGCATAATAATGGGCTCAGAGAATACCTCTCAGAACTATCTTACACAGCTTCTCTGAAATGTTGTTTCAGGTACTTTCAAATGAGATTTAAAATATTCTTTATTGTAGCATAATTTCGAAACAGAAATGACACTTCAAGTTGAACTAATTATTGCATTTTCTTTTGATGTGGATAATAAACTTGGAATAGTTATGCTGTTCTTTGGGTGGAAGGCCCTGTTACCACCAGAGCATCAGAAAAAGAAGCAAAACACTTTTTGTAATTTGTTCACAGATCTACAATATTGACTGTAACTTAATCTCCCTTCCTTCTTTTTTTCCCCTTTAGATATTCGAATACCATTAATGTGGAAAGGCTCTGACCACTTCAGCAAAAAAGAAAGTATGTAAGATGTAGTTAATTACTCTGATAAACAATTGCTTATGCCTGTAAATTTAAACTGAATGAGGAAGTTTCATACTCATTTCAACCCCTTTTTCGGCCTTTCATTAGGTCCATATTTTACTCTTTGTTGTGTAAATGCTTGTAATTTGATGTTGCTGGTTGTAGCAAGCTGAGTTAGTTCAAAGTCCTGTGATTCTGTGTTTAAACCCTACTCTCTAAAGAGTCCACCCGAGGAAGAATTCTAGAGGAAGCAACAGAAAAATGTATTAAATGGTTAACTGAGAAACTTCTGATTAAACACATTGTTCTATGTCTTGTCTGCACTTGAGAGAATATATTGGAGGCTGTTTCCAATGAGAAATTTAAATGAAAGTTGACTGTTGGTGTTGAGGGTATTATTGGATAGCTTTCAAGTACATGCATTTTGCTGTGTCATGGAGATTAATCCTAAATCTGTTCCAGCTGTCACCTGGCATTGATTTCACTTTGATTTTCAATAGGGTCAGAGACGCAAAGCATGGCAAAATAGTCTAATCCTATGTAGCACGTTCATAAAATGATATAGACTTTGGATCAAATGTTATTTTTTTTGTGTAAAGTCAATTTAACTAAACAAAATTACATTTTTACTAATGTTTTTGAAGTTGCTAGCAGACACTATACCTGATTACTCAATTTTTTTTTTTTTCTTAATAGAGGTAGGCATTTTTTCCCTTTGTGTATGTTGTTCTACCTATACAGCAGCTTTGATATCATAAAATCCTATGATGAATATTTCTGGTGGGGACAATTTGAGGGCAGTTCCTTAGAGGTCTAAATTACCATTTTGTATCATTTTGTTTACTGGCAGTGTTTAGTATTGTGACGTGCAATGTGGCTAATGAAAGCTTTCTCTGACTCTCTCCAGAATCACAGCGCTATGCAGTTTTTTGTTTGTTCAGAATGGGAGCTGAGGTTTTTGATACGGAGGTGACTATTGTGGATGAAGCAATAACAGATATCTGTTTTGAAAACGTAACCATATTGTGAGTATGATTTACTTCTGTTGAATGAAGTACAAATATTGCTGTTTGCTTTTGCAGGTGGATGTGATTATGAATAAGATTGGCTGAGGTCCACTAGGTTTTGCTGTGGGCAAAGGAATCAGTGGAGGCTCTGTTCATTTTAGTGGGTGGAGGATCCCCATCTCTGGAAGGCTGGTTCAAAAATGATGCTAGCTGTAGACATACCAGTTGATCTGCACTTCTTTTCATTTTTGCCCTGCTGAAGCATTTTTCCTTGTATAAAGAGATAAACAAACTTACAAGGACAGCACTAAATTAATGCTAAAACCTGAAAGCATTATGACAATATAGGTGTAAATGTTCCACCCAGTATTTCATTGTTATCCTGCCCAGCAGGTTACAGTCTCTTTCTTCAGGTAACACCTCATGTCTGTTACACCTACCTGAGCATGTGCTCCACTCCCTGCCTTTATCTTTTATAGCAACAATTTAGAGTACATCTCCTGAGGAAGACTGACTGGAAAGCTAGAACTACTAAAAACTTTAAATCAAGATCCTGAAAACTGAGTTTAAATCAAATTTTATACTCTCTTGAACACCCGTTCAATTTAAGAGTGGGGACAAAGATTTAAATCTGCTTCTTCAAAGTTATGAGAATTGACCATTATAATTTTCTGTGAAATACTGCAATAAAAGCAGAAAAGGCACCTTAACTTGCCTTGTATCCCACAAGGCATAGAAAGACTTGACATACAAGCTTTTGGAATTATTTCATTATGACATGTGTGCAATGACATGGTTTGTGTATGAAAGATGAAGTTCGGCTTCTGGCTTGATGACTAAACTTGAGAACAAGAGAATCAGTAGAACTGAAAACTGAGAAAGGCTGTGGGCCAGAGGATGCAGCCAGTAGGTAGTTAAGTTGTAAATGACAGATTTTATTAGACAGCAATTTTTTTTCAGTTCAGTATTTTTTTCAATTCAGTAGCAATTTGAAGGGGATGGAGTGCAGCTAAGGTATCTTTAAAACAGTTCAATCTGATTTAGGACCATAGGCAGGGATAGGTTTTCAATCGTGATTTTTGTGTAACAGTAGAGGGCAGATTTAAGTGTGTTTGAATGTCTTGCCTGTGTATTTCCATAACGTGGGTGTTTTTTTCCGTTTTTAACCTAAACGTTGAATTTCCTGTTTGTAATTGTTTATGGTGCAATTATCCATCTCATGACCCCAGTGCAAGGCTACTGCTGTGTACTCTAGTCCTTAATTCCACATTAATGTATATCTGTGCCTGCATTTTATGTCACTGCTTCCCTTGATTAGAAATATATTATTTAATCTGTAAAGTAGCAGCAGCATTCCTTGGCTCCGTACACAGTTTGTTAACAAACACTCTGAAATTTTCTCCTCCCCCACTTCAGTGATGAAGCAAGCCCAGATTTCCAGGTGAAGGTTGAAGTGTATAGCTGCTGTACAGAGGAGTCTTTATGTATAACAAACACTCCTAAGAAACTGGCAAAGAAACTTAAAACGTCCCTCAGCAAAGCCACAGGGAAGAAACTGAAAGCTGCACTGGAGGAAGACAGCCCTGAACCCCTTTTGCCTGCTGACCCAGTCATTCAGTAAGCCACATATATTGATATTCTAGTTTTATAGCTTTTAAAATAGAAATAGGCCAAATAGAATTGTTAATTTTTGGCAAACTGCCAAGAAACTGGTTTTTCCTCTACTTGCCTAAGTGAAAAAAATTTACATTTTAAATAGGAAATGAGAAAGTAGGTGTGAATTCCAACCATGTCGCTGAGCCTTGGGGCCTGGTTCTGATCTTGAAACACACAAACAGCCTTTATCTTTGTGCACCACAGCCAAGCCAGCTGGTAAATCCACTGTTCTTTGCAAACTCCATAATATTTTTAGTTTGATCTCTAGAGGAAGTCAAGCTTGTTTGGTCTGTCTGTGTCTCTCTGTCCATCTACCTCTCCTCCTTCCCCCTTCACCCATTACTTCTTCCCCCATACTATTTTTGTACCTAGCCAGTATTGCTCAAACTTGACAGGTAAATATGTGTAAGAGTTACAAGTTGTGTGAAATAGGAAAAGGTGGTGTGTATGTAGGCAGGAGAAACAACTCCTGTACCCTCTTCCCTAATTCCACTTGCCAGCTTTTCAGTAAAACTCTGCACTGCCAAAGGCACTTTATGGTTACAGGCTACTTAACAGGAGCTTTCTGAATTGACTTTAGCACAGAACATTTTAAAATGACTTACTGGTTTTCAGTGTTCATAAGCATAAGTGCTTTTCCCAATAATTTACCTGTTTCCTTTTAAAAATTAACTGCCTACTAATATTTTCCAGCTACTTTAATTTCATTGGGATTTAAGCAGGCCAAATACCTAATTTGCAAATATTAATAGCATGGGTTTATTTTATTTATTTATACTTTTTAGAAAGCAGTTTTTTCAAGGAATTCCTTTTTTTTGGTAGCTGACAGTAAAGAATCAATGCTTAATTCTTGCTAGGTGTTGAGCCTAGTATTAGTCTGGCTTCATATATCTATTTGCTGGGATTTTAAAAGGACGTATTCAAGCATATTCTGTCTTTGTTGAACTGATATAATCATAAACTGATTTTACTGTTTGACTCAAAAATAGACATCCAAGAGATCTTATCCACAGAGCAAAACAAATTTTATCACTAACTTTCCAGTGGATTCCACCTAATGGCAATGTATTTTTCAATCTGAATCATGTCAGGTGGCTGTGCTTTCCACCAGCTTCAGCTGGGCCACGAGACACTATCATTAGACACAGTTTGAATCAGATATAACCACTGGCTTCTTTGCTTCAATATAGATTGCCTGTCTTTTAAGGGAGAAGCACCAGTAGGCTATTTAAACAGCTGCCTCCTCCCCTGGGTTTTGCTTTTGGTTTCTCAATTGAATTTTCCTTCCCTCCATCTTGGAAGTTAGTTGTTTCTACTGTAGATAATCATCTCATAGTGACTGTTACTTTCTTACCACAATTAAATGAACAATGAAGTGTTAAATGATGGCATTGCTGGGTGATTTAAAGAGTTGTTTGGAAAGAAATGGGTTATTATAGGTGGAAAATAAGTTGTCAATTTTTTTATAGGTTCCCTCTGGGATTTATATTAGACCTTGGTATGTAGCCCTTATAAAAGGGAAGAGACTGCAAGATTACAAGAGATCTTTCAAGTATTCCCAGAGAGTTTTACCAGTCCAGCAGGGGAAATTAAACTGTAACAAAAAAGTGAACTTTCTGTGTTATGCAAACACCTTTTCTCTGTAGATTTCATTTGTACAAGCCTTTTTCTTTTCAGTGTACACATGAGTGAAATTCTCCATTTTCCAAAAACTCTGTGATCCCTCTGTTTCAAACTTCTTGGCTTAGAAATCTCTCTGGTTAGTGAAGAAACTGTCAGACTTGGAACATTTTGAAAAAGCTTAGGGAGAAAGGGCTTGATTAGTTGCTTAAGTTGGTTAATTTGAAATATACTGATATTGTCTCTCAATTATCCCTCATTTAGTTTCTATACAGTCTTTTGCCTGCTTAGTTTTTCGATTCTAGCTTAAATACTAATTTTTTTCTTTTTTTACATTTTTCATAGGAAAAAAAAAAATTCAGTGCCATTTCACCATTAAATTCCAGTGTAACCAGGTTGCTCTTTGCATAAATCACTGGAGAGTCTCCCTCAAGTGCCTGTTTATTCGTTTGCAGTACTGGCCTACACATGCACTGGTGGTTGTTTGGTGTATTGTCCTCCATTGGGCTGAAGGTGCCGCAGCTTCCGTGTCCTATGTTTGATTTGGCAAATACCCAGTGATATTTTGCTGGAAGTACACAGTCTAATCCGCTGGCCTCACTTTTATGGTTGGGTTCTTGTTAGCACCTGAAGGTTATATTTGGTTTTACCATCTATTGTTTAAGATCTGATTGAAAGGTGGGCATATTGAATTTTAAATATTTTTTTCTTTTTTTTTTAACTTCAGAAGTCTTCCACTCACTCCTTCACTCACACTGAATGAATGAACTAAGATTGGGATTTCTAACATATTCAGGAACAGATTCTGGAATTGAAGATGTCTTAATTAACATACATTGATAGAGTGTTATAGTTACACCTTCCCACACCCGGGTCTGTGTGGAAACTTCAGTGCCTCTGTCTCTTGATCAGTAAACAGATTTAACTATCAGCCCTTGCCACAGGCATGTTGTGGAGATGAGCTGGTTGTGTTTTTTTTAATGAAGCTGTTACATGGAAAAATACTATAGATATGCAAAGTACTGAATGAGATGCAGCAGGCAGATTATTCTTTGTTATACGAAGAAACTGCCATTTAAGGCAGTTAGCTAATTCTCTGAAATGCAAAGGAAAAACACAGTCAACAATCCTGATTAGCCAGTTAAATCTGAAAAATATCTGTAGATAAAACTTTCCTAAATTATACTGCAGCTGCCTGAAAGGAATTTCTTGTATTTTAGAATGAAAATGTTACTGTGAAGCATATTTTAAAAGTGAAGTAGCTATTTTTTTTGGCAAGGTTGTTGTGGTAATTAGTCCCGCTTTAGAAAAAAAAAGTAACTTTAGAATCAGCACAGCAGTTTTATCTGTGAGAAGAAACTGAACTCTGTGGTACAGTTTAAATAGAATGGTAATGCATTGCTCAACTGCATGGTCAAACATAATCAGTGGAGAATCTTTTGTTAGGGAACAGTTTAGCAGGGAATATATACAAATGCTGATGAGTTTTTGTTCAGATTGCCCTCTTGGAATGCTTCATAGCAATGCTTTTTCACCCAGGATGTTATATTGTATTAAATTTTCTCTGTTACCTGGAGACAGATATGTAACAGACCTCCCCTCTAACAAACTTCCTACTTTTCTTTCTCCTCTTTCATTAAGGTTAGGGGGAAGTAGACACTCTCCTTGTTTATCTGCAGAGCCAAAGGTCTGAAAACTGTATGTTCCCACTGTGCTAGTAAGAAAAATAAAATTTGAAAAATACAAAGATGGAAAACTATTCTTGGTCATCTTAGTTCAATAGTGTCTTCTCAGCTTTTACATCACTAAGCTTTCTTATGTTCTATATCTTAAGATATTTTAAGGATCTTGTCTTAGATCCTGTTGGGGAGAGTGGTTAGTGATTTGGAGGGGTTTGTTTTCTTGTGAACTTTGTTCTAACTGCCAGTAGGCAGGTGGAATTCTTACTGCATTGCTGGACTGTAAATCTGTTACTCGGTCCAATGAGTATTTTAGAGAAAAGGTTAAACATACCAAATTTATACCAGTTTATTCCAAGAACTGCATTCCACAATTGCACTGTGCTGAATTGTAAGAGTGATGCTCTTTTTCCCTAGGCAAAATACAAAACTAAGATAAAAGATTCTGAAACGTGTAAGTCCAATAAGTGAAAAAAAAAATCCTTTCTGCTACAAAACTGACCATAGGATTTCTGTACAGATATCTGCCTGTGAAAAATCAGTCTATTGGATCCTATTAAAAATACATGTGTAAACAACTGGTTTATAAAGTGTACTCTGCATAGGCAAAGCAAAGAGCAGGGCAACATGGAGAAGCAGTATAATGCCTTTTAATTTTTAACCTGTATTTTCAGATAAAGTCATCAGTTGTTCTATTAACTTTAGGAATTTTTGAACCTATTACCAAATCTAATTGCTTTAGACCTAGGAATAAGAGCTGTAAAACCATTGAAATGGCATTTGCTTGGTGTCTGACTAGAGGAGAGAGGTGCTTTGAGCATCCGGAGGGTGCAGAGGGTTTGGATAGCAGAGCCTTTATGCCTGTGTTTGGCTGCTGCTGGCTCTTCAGGAAGCACAAACCCAGCTCCTAGGCAGTGACCACATGAGAAATCTCCTGGCCCAGGGAGGAGGCAACAGAAAGAGAATTAGAGAGAATTTGAGAGAATTACATTCATTGTAATGAATGATGGCATTGGCCTGGAAGTTGTGGGGTGGGAGGAACTGGAGGTACACACATGGAGGCAGGAGCTAAGGATCTAGGAAGGAGATGAACAGACCTGGAACTGTGTTTGTTTACAAGGAGAACCAGAGATACAGGAGCTGTGTGGGAAGAGGTTGGAGGTGGCTGTCTGTGGTCACTGACAGGTCCTGCCTGCACCTTGGTGTTTCCTCATACCCAAATGTGGTGTCTCAGGCATGTCTAGACTCCCTTTAATTACTACCCGAGCAACACGAAGCAGCAATGTCCTAAACGTGCCTTTTCTTTCACATTTAGTGGAGCGAAGTACAGTTTGCTAGCATACACCACTTTGGGGCTGGAAAGTGCTGAGGACAATTTCAGGACCCATAACCTTACCATTACAGGAAATGGTAAGTACATATGGTATCAATTTAAGGAAATAAAAAACCAGTAACATTTTGCATTAAACTCTTGCAAACTAAAGAGCTTAAAGAGATTATTTTTCTTGATACTCAATATAGAACAACTTTAATAAAATATTTAACGGCTCTAAACCAGGCATCTGTACACAGCTGAGTAAACTGTAAGTTGAGTAAAATTTCAAGTGCAGATGAAAATTTAATTCTTTTGGGAGTTTCTTCTGTCGTTTGCATCTCCGTCTTATGTGAGTTGTAGTTATATACAAATTATTTCCCCTTCCTCACAACCAAGGAAGGGTATCAGAATGAAGAGCAGTTTGTTCCTCTGTAGTCAGAAGGAGTGAAGAGAAATTGTTTCAGTTTAGCAAGACTGTTTGAGGCCCAGATTGAACACAGGACGTAAGTGTGTGTGCTTGCAGCCTGTGCTGGCTGCAGTCCTTCAGCTCTGGGGCAGCACAAGTTGGGAGCAGCCAGCCTGGATGCTGACACTGTGGGGGACTGATTATGCTGCAACTGATGGTGGTGGTGGTTTCACTTTTTGGTACTTTGTCCATTATTTTCTGCAGGGATAGCCCCTCCCATAAGCCATCCTCCAACTGTTAACATAAGGGACTTTCACTGTTGCTTCTGGGAACTTAAATCATTTACTGGGGTAAACTTGACCTCAAAGGGAATTTCCTTCTTTACTTTTCAGTAATTCTGAATAAGTACAGATTTGAAGATTTATGGGACATTTATTTCTTGAAGTGTTGGATGAATAATTCTGAATACCTTTGATATTTGTAAGACTTTCTTTATTAGTACCTTATATTCTTTCTTCTTGAAGTTCCTTTTTCTGACATCAATTTACATAATTTAGTCTGGTGAGAAAGCTAGACTAAATTTGACCTGGATATTTTGGTTCATTACACGCATTTCTAAACCTTGACCAAAGACAGAGTCACATGAATGGAGCATTGCATTACCTACTTCTAATTACAGAAGAGAGAGCGTATTGCATAGCGGAGCTGAGTGATTCCAGTTCATTAGAAACTCCTTGGAACCCTAAATGTTCTTCTAGTGCTGAAGGCAAAACTAGATACAAATTCCAAGCCTTATTAAAACAATCTGAAGCAAAGTGCTCATGGATAAACGTAGCTGTGTGCCACAGTGGGATGGACTCAGGGATCATACTAGATGAGAGGGCCAGTGTACGTACCTTTGAAAGAGTTTCTAGCTCTGAAATGAGCTACATTTTATGTAAGAACAACTCTTTTTTTTGCAGAACAATATTGCCATTTTTACTTGAAATAGTTTTGGAATTTACTAATTTTTTCCAATTAAAAAACACTTCCTGAAGACTAAAAATCAGTTTTAATCTAATCCTACAGGATTAAATCTCTTTACTTAAAATACGAAAATATGCTTATTTACACTCATGATCTTAATGTAAAAACAGATAACAGATATGTGTTTAGGACAATTGTTCAGAATGTTTGTCTTTGTGTTTTGTCTGTCTTTTGCCTTTTTCTTTCCCCCAGAGGAATCCTCTTTTTGGCTACCTCTGTATGGAAACATGTGTTGCCGTTTAGTTGTCCAGCCCTCCTGCATGGCCAGGGATATGATGGCAGGATTTCTAAATCAGCAGGTAAGAAGACCTTGCTTGTGTTTGCATCCTGGGCTGTTAATAGCTGTCACTAGGAGTCAATTGTTAAAACATCTGCTTTTACTTGCAGTGGTGTATGGAGAACTGTTGTTTTTTACCTGTTCTACCTAGAGCAAGGGGGAAACTCTCTCACAGCTGCATTCACAAAAAGTGCCTTCAGTGGCTGAGCATGGAGAAATCAATGTTTCCTTGGCGCGAATGATGTAGGCTATTAGTAAAGATCAAGTACAGCTTTTGTTTCAGAGTTGGTTTGCTGTGGTACTTGACTGCATCAGTCCTAATAATCCTGTGGCTCTCATCCTTGTACATCCCCCTTGTTGTGCTGACACAGGAGTTCCTATCACAGCCTGGTGAGTGAGGCTGGTGAACCGAGCTGTATTTAAACTCATCCCTTCAGAAGTGCTTCATGTGAACTCACTTTACCTCTCTATTTTGGTTTGTTGCACAACTAGGCATATGAAAAGGTGATAGTGGAGGGCCAGAGGGTCTGGGCCATTTATCAGGAGTGCTGAATTACAGGCTTTAAACTGGTTATGAAGTGTTATGGTTTTATGAAAGCTGTTCAGAAAATTCATTTGAGAAAGTGGAAATTCTAGACAAATGTCTTTGCTTGACAATTGTTGAATGTACTGTGTATTTCCAAAGTGAAATACGCTTTTTATTTCTATTATTGCACAATTGTTGTAGCTAATAAAGGTGCTTTCTTTTTTTACAGTAGACACCAGATCTAAATTTCATTCTGTGTGAACCAGCAAATTCTGTACTGTTAGTGTCACATGGCAAATCTGCAAAAACTGTAAAACATCAGAAGACATTTACAGTACTGCTAATATTTCAGGAATCAGTGATTGAAATGTTCTTTGTTGTAGAATGAATTTGGTGTGGCTAAGTTTTGATCACTCAGGGCTGATAAGTGCACACCTTGCAATATGATTTTGTTTAAGGTTTGTTTGGCAATTTCTGACTACTTCTTCCTCTTAGCAAATGGTAGGAGGTCTAACGAGCTGGAGGAGGCTGTATTGTGTACTGAGAGGTGGCAAACTCCTTTGTTATTACTCACCAGAAGAAACTGAGGCTAAAGTGGAGCCAGCATTGACAGTTTCCATCAACAAGGTAAAATCGGTTGTATGGGAATTTTTTTTCGGTTTCCTGGGTTTTAAAATTTATTTCATTATTTTGGGGGACATTCTTTTTGGTTTAAGAAATATGTGCAGTCATTTGGGCTCTAAGCTGCTGGTATGCAGAGTGCTTTATAGGTAGAATGAGGGTGGGATGTACTTCAGTGAAATTTGCAGGCCCCCAGCAGGAACATAACATTCTTTAACTGTGGATGTAAATTATTTCTATTGCATTAGACTGGTTAGCATAGAGGTAAAAAGGAGGATGTTTCTCTATAGGAAAAGTAATAACCTTTTATATAACAATTCTGTAAGACAACCCTTGGAAATGTATTGCTTACAGTCCACTAGCAATGCTCTGGTAGACTTTTGTCCTCAGCAAGGTGGAATTCCAACAAAAGCTTTTTTGTTGTTATGTGTTATTTGGCTACAGTCTTAATTAGAAGGAGAAATGGAAAATTTTTCAAAATATTTTAGTGCCTTAAAATAAGCTGCTTTTCTTAATGCTGATTTTGTCCAGAGCACAATAACTTTGGAAGCTCTGTCCTCTAGGATGACATTATTGCTGTTGTTCATGCCCTGACTGAAAAACCTAAGTTTAAAACGTAAATTTAAAATGTTTCTTACTATTTGACCAGAGAAACAGTAATTAATCTGAAATAATATTTAAATTAGTAATGTTATTGGAAGGACCTTCTGGAATGGCAAGCATTAGAGAGAAGAGATGCTTTCAAAACCTGGTTTTGGTGCAGGCACCAAGAGTTAATATCCCATAAGGATGGGCAGAGGAATTAAATGTCATTTGCAATCACCATAGCTGGGTTCATCCTACATAAGTAAATAGACACATTTGGAAGCTGCTCTGGATTCTGCTGCTGTGCTGCCACGAGTGCTTGGTGCCAACACCAATTCCAAGAGAAGCATTTGGGGCCCAGGCCCTTGTGCAGCTGCCAGGCAGGCACAGGGCAGCTGATGGAGCAATTGCACAGGGAAACTTCTAGGGGTTAAAGTTTGTTCATCCGGGGGGCGGGAGGAGGCTTGGCTTCCTCTGTGTCCCTTCTATCAGTTCTCTCACCCAGCTCATTACATGGCTGCACAAATGCTTGTGTGGCACAAGCATGGGGCTCAGCAATGACTGGGAACATGGGGGGTGACAAAGAATGCTTCTTACAGCAGCAATCAGCTTTTGGTGGCCTGAGTGTTCCTGGGAGAGATTACTGCATTCTCCTTCAGAGTGTTCCTGCTATAGAACCCGAACATTTAAATGGCTCATAACAATGTGACCTGTTTGTGTTAGGATTTTTTTAAATTGCTATGATTTAAATTGATTCCTTAAATAAAATTTTCATTTTTCTAGTGCTATTTTTTCCTCCAACTGTTCATACATTTACATTAAATAAATATTTATACTGTGATATATATTTAAGTAGGTTTACTTCTTCGGTCACTTTAAATTTCACTAGTCAGCCTCTGCCATAATTCTGTTTTCCAGCTGTTCACAGTATCAGTTAAGAAATGGTAAGCTTTAGTAAATTATACAATGACTAAATCATTCTAAAACATGACAGGAATATTTTTTAAAATTATCTATCAGGCTGCCTCATATCTTTCCTTGGAGTTCTCTGTTTCAGTCTAAATTCTAATTTTGCTTTTCCTTTTAAAATAACCATATTGTACTAAGATATTTGCTCCTTTGAGTAACCAATGCACTTGGAACCTAAAATTCAGCTTGATTAGCCTTTGCTGAGAGACTGTCCTTATGTTTGCAGGGTATCCTTAAAGCTAATATGTAAAAGGTACATGATTTATGTATCTTAACACCATTTTACAAAAATGTCAGGCTGATGGAGAATGACTATGAATCCTTCTTCAATTGAAATTAAAACAGGAAAAAAAGAAAATTCAATTGAAACCATATTTGGATCCTTTACTACTTAAACAGTTTCTCTTGAAAATAACTTAATGCCTGCAGATATTTTTTGATTCCTTTGTTATGAAAATTCTCTTACGGATTAAATGAAAGCAGACTAATCATATGGGCTTGTCTGCTACATGTTGTTATAGAAACAGCAATTTCGAAGTGAAAGTTAAGATTGAACATCAACTCCAGACATTGTAACTAAAATCTCTTCAGGTTTCATATGTGGCATTTTCATTTGTAATGAAATCCTTTACATGTAATTTAAAGATACTTTCTGAGAAGTAATGAAATCATCTGGATTTATGAGAAATTCTCTGGAAAATGTTCACACCAATAGGTGTATTTCCCATTCCCTTTGAATTGAGACTTGAAGAAGCCATTAAGACCAGCAAAGTCATTACTTCAACTTTTAGATGACTTCACTGCTACTGCTGTTGAGCAAGAATGGATCTGCAGTTCCTATTATGCAAGTGCTACTGTTGTTGTTCCAGCTAAATGTGATTATAACATATTATATTGCACAACTAAGTAGGAAAAGAGAAATTATATTTTCTGTAGCAAAGAAAATTTACTGGAATCCAATTTGAAGAAATATCCTTTATGGGCCAGTTCCTGATTTTTTTCAAGTTTTCTTTAGTTTTGAAATGAAAAATAAAGGCCTTGCCTACACATGATAGCTTAGCAAATTGGTGCATGTGCCAGCCGTTCACATTAGTTGCTCAGTGTTTGGAACGCATAATCTACTGTGTTTGGTTCATAGATTATAAAACTTCTTTTGTGCCATGGGTGCCTGAAGCTTGAGGAATTCTGGGATGTTGCTTCAAATTACTGTAGTGCCCTGATTTCCTTCCTGGCATATTTTGTCCCGGCAGTCTTGGTCCCAGAGCCCTGCAGCTGGCAGGCCCAGGGCTCTGTCTGTGCTCATGCTGATCGCTGAGGAGAGCAGGGTGAGGAGAAAGTGTTTGCAGCCACAGGCTCGGGGATCATGGGAACACTGCTGATCAGTGCAGCAGGAGCAAAGGGACAAAATCCATCTGGAATTACCTTGAATGACAGTTCGTGGTACAGCTTTTCTGGCTAGGGCAGGTACAGGACTTGATTGGAAAATGTGGCCATGGTTGCAGCAGCATAACTTCAAGGGAACCAGGAAGTTCATCCTTGGGCTGGAGCAGAGGAATATGGATATCACTTCTGGACCATGTGAGCTTTTAGGGAGACAGCAACATGAGCAATAGTCACTGTAAGTGTTGGGGAAGTCCAGCACAGGGAAATGAGATAAGCCCTGAAAATATCTGTATTCTCTGTAGTAAGGGCTTTGTCCCACTGGTTGGCTTAGAAGAGCCTTCATAGCTGTAAAAATACATTGGAAAAGAACAGACTGGTTAAGTGCCTCCAAATGTCTGGTATCTCATAGCCCATTGCTCAGTTTAGTCTTGCAGTTGCTTGAAAGAGGTTGTGGATGCAGGCAGGGAAAGCAGGTAGAATGCCCAGATCCTTGTAGCACACGTACTCAAATTGAGCAGTTTGAAAGCTGCTTTATTGGCTCTCTGATACTTCACCCAACACTTGCTGGTCACATATTGCTATCTCCTTTTCCATGTTTTCAGCTGCTGCATTGCTTCCAAGATCAATGGCACAGATATCCTAATATTGCTTAGCCAAGTCATGCTCACACATTGTACTGACCAGCCAGTGGCCATGAGGATGTCACATTAGTACAGGCTCACAAAACATGGAAGGGACAAAATATTAGCTGATAGACTGAATTTGGTTTTCTGCATTAATGTGTTTGAAAGCCATAATTTGAAATTTAACCATTTTTCCCTGCTTGCCTAAAACAAACTTCATGGAAATTATTAATATTACAGCAGAAACCAATGCATGTACAGGTTATACTTGTTTCCAGTGTTGTACTGATTTTCAGTTTGGTTTATTGAAGGGAGTTTGTTATATGTGATTTGATTTGTTTAATCTTAAAATAGATACACAGAACTGGATCTCAAGTTTATTCAATACTTTTAAGAACTGTAATTTGTTTTGATGTCTTAAAATGATCTTTATAACCAGTGCTTCTTAGTGTGTCAGGACTGGCTTATCAGGAAAATGCTGTACCTCAGCAATAAAAAAGTTCTCTCTATCTCTGTGTCATCCTCTTAGAGTAAAATATGAGCTTTCCAGAGAGGTATTATTAGGCAAAGAGATTTTATTGGTGGGGAGAAATATAGAATAAGGTTGGTATTTACAAATACCATGTACTTTTCCCTTTTAGTCTTTCCCCATCTTCAAAGAAACAATCTTTTGCATAAAGAATATAAAACTGGCTTCAGCTTCCCCAAAAGAGTCACTTGAGTTCAAGATTCAATTGTTTTCCTATTGCCGTCCACCGATTGTTCTGGTCTTTACAATTGCTACAGCAGAGTTGGTTCCGTTTTTTTATAAGACTGGGAAAGATATTACAACATGGTAAATTAAAACACTTTTTGTTGGGTTTTTTGGGGGGTGGTTTTTCTGCTTGTTTTCATTTTGTTTTTAATAGCTTTTTGTTGGTTCGGGTTTTGTTTTTATTAAGTGGAACTGGGCATGTCATGTAATTCGCCCAAGCCTGACAAATTCATCAGCCCATTGCTGTAATGGCATCTTGTATGACTGCTGAAATATTCAAGCATCGGGTATAGATTGTTGCTTGAGGATTTATCTCCTTTGAATAATACCACAGTTGTGGGATAAAACCTGAAGCAAACATCATTAAATAAACTTGTGTGTATGGTATGCTTGAAGTTCTTACCTGTCAAATGTTAATCTATTTGATTTCATTTTGCTGGTATCTATGGTTACCTGAGTTAATGGGATATAGAGCACTGATGGATGAATTACTTCATCTCCTATTTTTAGACAGAAGAATTTAAATGAGCATATCCATCAGATATGCTACAAGCAGTTGTTGGTATTTCAAATGGTTACTTCAGTAATGCATTTAAAATCTGGGGAATGGTCTGTAGAATAACTTTTGTTTTTCTGATTATTGGAACTAGGCTTATCCCCATGGGATCCCATGCACAAACTTAATTTCTGTAGGTATGTGTTTAATGTCTTTAGCAGATGTTTGACATTTGGTTGAGTTGTGTAAAAAGGAACCAGTTATTCTGTCCCCACTGTATTTTGAGGAACCACCTTTGTGGTCAGATCCACTGTCTATCCAGACAGGAGATGTTTGAACACAGCCTGGCTGTGATTGTTGGCTTCTTTCAAATCCTGGGCCCTGCTCAGGCCAGGAGTACCCTGGTGTGGCAGGGGGGCACTGCCCAGCCTGGCTGTGTGTCAGATGTCCCCATGTGCCAGGGATACCCTGGTGTGGCAGGGGGGCACTGCACGGCCTCACTGTGTGTCAGATGTCCCCGTGTCCTGCCGGGCTCTGGGGCCGGCCAGCAGCAGGGGGCCGCCTGGCGCCCCGGCACCAAAGCTCATTACTCTGCTCTCCTGGGTATGCCAGAAATCCTCTGAGGAGCAGTGTTGTAATGGGCTGCTGCTTGTTCAGTCAGGTCAAGTTGCATGTGCAAAAATATTCCCAGGGCTTCTGCTTTACTTCTGTAAATAAAGTGATGTTAATTGTTTTAATTTGCTCATCATGTTGTGATGAGCAGCAATGTTGACCAGTTGTATTCTGGAATTATTTTAGTTGTGTTTTAGATAGACTTAAAACTTTTAGCATTTTACAAACACACAAAAATCACCGAGTTAGGGATAAGTGATTTTTTTATTACAGTAATGCCGTAACAAAGAAAGTAAATACTCTGAAAATACCACTGAATCTAGTCTAGAGCAATTGAACTATGTCCCTGAACAGAAGGAGAAACCTTGGCTCTAACAGTGCTGCTGTGTAATCTGAGAGCTTTTCTAACTCTAGCTGAAGAGATTTTATAGGCCTGTGTTATACTTCTTAGATATATATACACATTTATTTCTCTGTAGCTCTCCCGAATGAAGTTAAAACTAAAATGTCTGTTTTTAAATGGGTAATAATTTTTTCTATTAGAGAAAAATCTTGTTCTAGTAGAACTGTATGGGTTACGGCTACAAATGCCCCTTTAAAGATAACCTAGGTAAGTTTCTTTTTAATTTTCCTGTTACTGTTGTATTACCCTGAATGTCCTGATGCACTAAGATGAAGATTAAATGGATATAAGTTTTCAATGCAGTGGGTAAACAATGGCCCACAGAAGTGCAGTAGGAGGTGTAAACAGTAGCTGTAGTAATATGGTTGTCCATCTGAATCATTTGGAGAAAAGGAATTGCTTGCTGTTTTTGTAGATTATTCACTAAACTGCTGTGGAGAAGAGTGAGCAGTGTGAGATGAGCTGGTGAAGGTAGAGGGAGGGGGAACACAGAATTACAGTACATTCTGTAATTCAGAACTGAACTGTGATAACTGTGCTTTATTCCCTTATTTTTCATGTTTGATGCCATTTTAATAGTTTTATGAGAAAACATTTTTATAATCAGTTCCTGACATTAGTTCATTTCTTTTTTTTAATTGGGTATTAATCTAAAGTAGACAAAAAGCCAACTTCTACCTTCCTTACACTGTCATTGGCCATACATTGATGCCTGTGTGAAGCAATAAGTCATTACCAGAGTTTGTTGTTCCTAGGAAACCAGGATTCGAGCTGTGGATAAGGACTCCCAGAGAAGAGCTAATAACTTCTCTGTTATCAACCCTGTGTCTGGAGAGGGTGTGACGCAACGTTTTGCTACTGACAGTAGGGATGAACTTCATAAGTGGATGGAGGCTTTCTGGCAGCACTTTTATGATCTGAGTAAGTAAGCAGGCAGTGCTGGCAGCATGCCCTCCGAATGGGGCGTTATGTAACATCAAAGGGATCTTTGAGCAATTTGAATTGGAATTGCCTCATAAGCCTTTGTTTGCAAGAACGAAAAGAAATATGTTCTCTGGGATAATACTGGGTGGTGGTCTAAGTCGTTGGAAGGCAAATATTTGACTAAACCAAAGTCCATGTGTTCTTGCAGGAAACCAGAGGCAGAGTATGTCCATCAATCTAAAAAAAGCTTGTTCTCTTAGCGGTGTTCTAGATGTTTTTAAAGACTGATAAAAATTCTCACCGTCTCTTCCTCTTTCCCACTGTAGTGGGAAGAGTCCCCCACTGCCTGGGCATCCTCCCAGTGGTGTGTTGGTTTGGTGAGATCCTGCAAGTATGAAACCTTAGTATGGAAGCCTTAGTGACAAGTGGTGAGGATGCTGGAGTCATGTGGGGCCTTGGCTAGGATGCAGATTCAGCCAGCTCTTGGAAGTAGTCACAAGTAAACTTGGGGTTTCCTTGCCCAGCACTATTATAGGTTAGTTAAATTACAGTTTGTTATAACAGGGATTGCTTGATTCTGTTGTAGTTCAAAGGTTTGGGTAGCCCTCAGCCCATGGGAATATGCTCACCCAGGCACACTCCATCCAGTCAGGCAAATACACACTGCCTACCTGGACCTGGTAAAAGCTGTACCTCAGCCTTTGTAACAGGTGATAAAGGGTTACCCTGATACTGTGGCAAACCTCCGGAACAACCCTGACCTTATGTGGCAGAGTATGGCGTTTCTCTGCCCCGTGGGTCACTCTATCAGTGATCCCTTGCCTTGCCCGGCTTCTGGCAGCAGTCGGTAGAGCCACTGGACAGTTCTGCAGCAATACCCACGCGGTGGGCTTTCTGGCTAGCACTAGATGTAAATTAGTGGCTAATGGCGGAGGAAAGGAAGGCTCTCTTCTGAGGTTTCACAGATGTTTATTCCTCATAGGTGGTGTGTGAGAGAGAGAGCTAAGAGGGCCAAGGCCAGAGCCAGGCCCAGGCCCAGGGGCCTGGGCCCTGAGCGAAGCCCCAGCCCAAGGCAGAGGCTGAGAGGACGAGAGAGCGAGCAGGGGGAGGCTCACTCTTATCAGGGACTAGGGGAAGGGGGTGGACACAAGAGGGAAAACCAATCAGGGAAATGGGGAGGGCACACAGCCAGCAAATAGGAAACGAGGGGTGGGGCATTCCCAGCCTGCTCCAATCCGGGACCGAGCCCCTCCAAAGCCTCTGGAATGAGGGGGGGGCTTCCCAGAGGAGGGCAGGCACTGGGAGGAGATTAACAGATGATTGACAACATATTGCAACAGAAGGGAACAAAGGGAATTTCCCAGGCAGGAGATTGTACTAAATGGGGAGAAGTACAGGGGGGAACTTGGGAAGAACCATTATAGAAAAATGATTATTAACAATAAGTAAGAAACTAGAAAACGCGCCGCTACAGCAGAGGGAACTCATTTATTGGTGTGAAACATTGTTGAAGTAGTGTATTGTGTTCCTTGTTTATCACCAAATCTTTATTATAAAAACTACATAGATCAATTTGCGTGTCTTTTTGCTTTTTTCTCTGCTTTCTGCTTGACTCACAGATTACATGAGAGTAGAGACTGCTTTTATGCTGCCGTTGACAAAGCAGAGTTGCTTCCTGATAGGCGTTTTTATCAGGTCAGAAAACAAAACGAGGTCAATTAGTGAAATATCAGTCTTTAGTCAGAGACAACACCAATAAAATAATTGAATTGAGGCTGTGGAAACTCAGTATCATAGTTGTATTTCCAGTCATTTCTAGTCTGATCTACAATAAGAAAAGGCACTATCAATTAAAGAAACACACCAAGCAAAAAGTAGGGCATCCTCTTTAAATTATCTGTAGAGTAGGGTAAAAGATCTACTTCTTATTCATTATAGATAGAATACTACCCACAGATTTTTTGAGACATTTTCCTTGGATTCAGAAAAAATGGGTCACTTGGCATTTAAATGCCTTTTTTCTTCCCTGGTTCTAAAATTCTCTTAAAATTAATGTGCTCAGAAAACTTGGAACGATTGGTATGAACAAAGTAATTTTACTGTGTCTTGTTTTCCTTAAGGTCAAAATCTATTAATAGAAAAAGAGGTTTCCTTGTCTGCTAAGGGATAAAAGGCAAGTTACCCTCTATTAAAAACAGAATGTTCCTTTGCCATAACATTGTAACATAGCTGTATAACATCCGGCTTGCAGGGTATTGGAAGTTGTCCCTGGTAACTTGATGAAGCTTCCCGAACCTTAAATTTTTTTCTCTATTTTTTTTTCCCCTTGGATTTATACTGTTTGTAGATTTGAAGGCAAATTATGATCTTTAGCCATCATAGTGTAACAGTAATGCTGGGATGCCTAAATTCCAGCTAGGATCTTATGACCTAGGAGAATGAACACAGAGGTGAAAATACAAATGCATCCTGAGCATTCCTGCTAAACAGAAGGAAATGCTCACTGTTTAGCATTACTTTGGAGATAGTTTCCTGACACAACCTAATAACTTCCATTTTTTTTCCAGGCTGAAGTGTTTAAGTTCCAATCATTGTTCTCTTTTCTCTCTCAGGCCAGTGGAAACATTGTTGTGAGGAACTTATGAAAATTGAGATTATGTCACCACGGAAACCACCTTTGTTCTTGACAAAGGAAGCGACCTCCGTCTACCATGATATGAGTAAGTGGGATTTGCCTTTTCAAGTTGCAGAGTAACAGAAACAACATTGTCTGAATGCAGATGGCTTCTGGTGTTGGTGTTGAAACACTGAGTTTTTCAAGGACAATTCAGACAATGAAAGAGCAACATAATTGCATACCAAGGAGTTCATATAAATTTTGAATTTGTAATAGTGCAAATAATGAATACATTTTTATACCTTGAGCTAAAAAATCTGCAATCCGCCCTGAACACACTCAAAAAAGCTGTCACTAGAAATAAACACTCATGATAAGAGTAGTATACAGCTCAAAAAACGTAAAGGTAAAATAGTCCAGCTCACAAACCAATTGCATGAAATTAATCTGCTATTCTTACAGATGTATGAAGCCTTACCTAGCATAACTTACCTAATATTTTGGTCTTTGGTAATGATGGTGAAAAATATGCCTGGAAAATCTAGCTAGAGTGTATCTGGGACTTGTATTTTTGCAGAGAAAAATGGTATGCAGCAGGATGTTTTTAATAGTTTTGTTACAGAAATAATATTTACAGACTAGAAAAAGTAGGTCACTTTGTTTTACTGGATCCAGTGCAGTATTGACTGAGAAACACTGTACAACTCTAAATGCCTGACTGCTTGCTGTTTGGGATGGAGCTGTGATGATGCTCAAAATGCCATGTGGGTCGCTGAGTTACCATGCATCAGAGCACTGAACAGTCAAGTTTTATCTAAGCTGTGAATGCAGAGTAGAAATGCAGTAAATGAACCACACAGAAGCTTTTCAAAGGTAACATGGTATCAGAGTTCCACTGATACACATGTACCTCAGTGAGGAGCAGAACACAAACTCCGTTTCACTCTTAATGCACCACTTCTTTCCTGACTTATATATAGTATTTGTAGTACCCTGTACCCAGCACTGGTGAGGCACCTCAGAGCCTGTGTTCAGTTCTGGGTCCTTTGAGACAAGAAGGACATTGAGGGGCTGGAGTGTGTCCAGAGAAGGGCAATGAAACTGGGAAAGGGTCTGGAGCACACAGGTGATGAGTGACTGAGGGGTGTTTAACCTGGAGAAAAGGAGGCTCAGGGGGACCTTATGGCTCTCTTCAGCTCCCTGAAAGGAGGGCGTAGCCAGGGGGGTTCAGTCCCTTTTCTCAAGTAACAAGTGATGGGACAAGAGCGTACAACCTCCAGTTGCCCCGGGGGAGTTTTAGATTGGATATTAGGAAGAATTTTTCCCCAGAAAGGGTTGTCAAGCAGTGGCAGAGGCTGCCCAGGGCAGTGGTGGGGGCACCATTCTGGAGGTGTTTGAAAGATGTGCAGATGTGGTGCCTAGGGACAGGGGTTGGTGGTGGACTTGGCAGTGCTGGGTTCACACTTGGACTCCATGACCTTTAAGGGTCTCTTCCAGCCTAAACTGTTGTGTGATTCTGTTGAAAATCAGATGCTGCTGTGGTTTGAGGCTGGTACTATTGCAGTATACATAGAAAACTCAGTAAGAAGAATAAGAAATGGAACAAGGCAGTCTTAAGGCTTAAGATAAAAATGATATATGTAAAGACATCCCATTTTCTACAGGCCGGCAGCACCAGAATATTTAGTCATAGACTTTCATAGGCCTCCTGTGAAACGAAAGTTTCAAAGCACTATACAACAAAATGTGTTTAATAACTAATACATACAGGTTTCCCAGTAGTACATTATTTTTTCTTTTACTTGGAAAGAAATATCAGTGCCTACCCTGCTGCCTCAATGCCAGCTGTCATGAAAATAATTCCCTCCTGTCACCTCAATTTTCTCTTGGATAGCATATGTAATATTTTCCATTTCATCCATTAATACTCTTAGTAGTTCAGACTTGGTGAGACAGTTAATACATCTTTGTATACTGAGTAGTAATAACAAAATAGGTAGAAGTAAAATCATCGGTGGTGTTTTAATCTGGGTTAATTGCCATCTCTTAAAATTACAGGCATTGATTCTCCAGTGAAACATGAGGGCTTAGTTGATATCATACAAAGGAAAATTGAAGAGAGCGATGGTGAGTTCCTTCTTGGCCAGCAGAAAGAGTCTGCATCTGCCCTATGGGCGTCACTCTTTGATGGATCTCATGAGATGACTGTTCAGAAAAACACACATCTGGACTCAAAAAGAGATACAAGTCCTAATGGCAGCAGAGGAAAGAAAAGAAGAGCTCCGCCTCCACCCTCTGATAAGTCGCCATACAGTGCAAAAGCACAGGTGAACACAGAGCAACTGGGCAAGGAAAACTGGAGGAAGCCTGAGCACACATCTGCCAGCAGCTCCTCCTTTGAGTCAGTGTTAGCTACAAAAATGCAGCAGCTGCAAACCCCCATTGCTCCTCCTCACAAAATTGGTCCTTGTGGAAAAAGTGGTTTAGCTGGCCTGGGGAATCCCATTTCTCTGGTGAGCAAGACCAAATCTGAAACCAAACCAGTACCAACCCCTAGACAGAAAGGCATCACAGAAATACTAGACCCCAGGTCCTGGTTGCATCTGTAGGCATCATATTTAGCTTAGAGGAGTCTTTGGAATTTAAAGTTTCTCAGCCTTCTCCTAATACTCTTCATTAAAAGCAGATTTTAGCATATAACTCGAGTGTTTCCTGTAAGCCAGGGCATTACTGCTAGCTGTGGTCTCAGCTGTATTCATTAGTGCTCATCTAAATAATTGCACTAGAATGGGGGGGTGTCTCTGTCTGCAGTAATGGTGCTATTTCTGAAAACAATAGTTCGGTACTTTCCTCTTGAAAAAACCACAGTGCCCAGGGTAACCTCAGTTGTCCCCACAGCAGGGATGCTACCAGTGCCTTCCACCAGTCCCTCAGCTCAGCCTATCCACATCTCCTGAGACTACTTAACTGGGAATTCACACATATTCAGCACAGGTCTTGCAAAGCTGATTTTCTTGGGCTCCATGCTTGCTGCATCCTCTCTCTCCCTTGCTGTTTAAGAAACACTGCTTATATGGTAATCAAGTATGAAAAGTTTTTGTGCTGTTCTGAATGGCTCTGTGACTCCATATGAATTTCTGAGGCAGTTCTGTCAATTTAGTGTGGGATTTCCCAAGTTCCTGCTGGTTCATGTGCTATTGGAATGGACCAGGGTTATCTGTCTTTCACCAAGGATGTGATCCATCACTGCTGTTTATTTTGGGCTAAGACAAGCGTTTAGAAGCAGTTGCTGGGTATGCACATGTGCTCATCTTCTGGTTTTTTCTGACAAACCTGGCTCAGTAACACAGCTCCTCCTTTGTGGAGCCTCTCAGCTGTTCCTCGTAGGGAGCTGGTTTGTAAACAGGCAGAGTTACTGGTAAGAAAACAGGGGTTTTCACCACTTGTTCTTTCTGCAATAGCAGAGAATAAGCACTTCAGGTGAAGATACTGAACTTTGATGGTCTTTCATCAGACTGTTCACCAGGTCTGTAAGAAGTATGGGTTGTTAGGGTTCCTGTGGCACCTGCAAAACATCCACTGCATAAGGAAGAGCTGTGTTCTCTGGGATCCACAGCTTAAATACCTAACCATTTCCATTGTCTCAAATGCTGAAACTTACCCAAGGGCAAAGGTCTGCTTGCAGGTCTCCCTCTGGAGTTGTGGTGTTCAGACCTGTGTTGAGAGGGTCATATCAGCAACTGTATACATAGAGTTCATTATTTATTATTTTTTTTCCAAAGTGTGGGTGACTCTGGGAGCTTTACCATTTCTCCAGAAGATATTGTGGGCATGATTTGTTGGTGGGTTTTATCTAATTTTTTGTCTTCAGCTAAGCTCTTGGATGCACAGTTGTAAAGGTATCTGCTGAATTCCCTCAGTAGTTCATTTGGGATGGGGTTGAGAGGCAGGTTTCATTTACAAATCCTTTTGCAGGATTAGAGCCTTTTGTTCCAGAATGTCCTTGTTCTTTCTTCGTTTAATCACATTCCATTTTCCCACTGAAACAACCATAATCATTCTTACAATAAATCATGCAGTTACTTAAATGGATGGTTTGTGAATGGCTTATAAATAGGAACAGAAAAACTGAAGAAAAACTATGTAAATCAGACAGTCGACTAAGTGGACTGCACAATTCTGAACAAGAAATGGGAAAATTTGGCAGGGGAGGTGGTGGGAAGCATATTTTCCAAAATGCAGCTGCAGTTTATTTAGCTTTAAATCTAGTCTTAAATCTTTCTGTGCTCAGAAAGAAAAAAACCCACCTTTTCTTGGTAACCCCCTTCCATTTTGTAGTTATATTAAAAAAAAAGTCATAAATATATAAGGAAAGAGGGCACTGTAATGAGGATTTATTTTTAAATTCACCAGGCCATTGAATTTCAACAAGCAGTTTCTCTAATAAATTCAGTGGCTTTGTTTTGAACTGAACATACGTATTTTAGCAAGGCATTTAATATTAATTTGAAGTCTTCAAGTGATGAGAATTCACTCATACCTCCTGTTGCAATACTTAATTACCCCAGGTACATTTTTCACTTGATTTTCTATTTGCATTTCTAGCTCCACCTTAAGTTATTTTCGTCTTTTTATGCATTTGATTGCTAATATTGATCTCTGTAGTATCAGCTTTTCTAATTGCCTGTGTGTAGTTATAAATCATGATTATGTCCCTTTTAACCTTTTCTCTGATGAGACGTACTGAATTCCTTAACTTTCCTATGGCAGTGAATGTTATCCAAGGCTAATTAATCTTCACGTTCTTCTCTGTCTTTCTCATGTATAGAAATATTTGTAAGGGTGACATCTGAATTAGATGCCACATGTCAATAGTGATCCATCAGGACTGTCTAGAGCCATAATGTGATCTTCTTACTCTGACGAATATCTCCCTCTCTCTCTTTCCTCAAAAATTGCATTATCTTTTTTTTTTTTTTTTTTTTTTTTTTTTTTTTTTTTTTTTTTTTGTGGAAGCATTGCCTTGGATGCTGATTTTTATGGGTCAAGTCCTCTTCAGGGTCTTTCTCAAGAATGTGGTACATCATCCTCTTATTATCCTACCTTATATTTTCTTGGAAATACACATTGTATTTTACCAGCATTAAAATACTGCTCATGAAGTGATCCAGATTGCTCTGTGTAAGTGACCTGTCCTCATTCTTTACTACTCCAGCAGTCTGCATGTCCTTTGCAAATTTATTGCAAGTGATTTTTACAGTTTATTCCAGATCATTGATTTTTAAAATTGAATGCAAGGCAAGGTTTGTAGAGAGAGGTGATAAGTTTTTATTACATCAGTGACATGGGTAGGGGGTGGGGAAAAGCAAACAGACAGGCCATTGAATTTCTGTCCCTTTTATCCCAGAGCCTTTAAAACTTTGAGTGAGAGAGCAAACAGCTATATTTCTTGCTGAATCCCGATTAATACTGTATCTTGAAATTATTATTATGATATTTTAAAGAAAATTACATGTTCATCTTGTTTTCAGAAAGTTGCTCAGGGTTCTTGTGGGTAACACTTCAGTGCAGGTGTCTTTGCAAGCCAAGCTTAATATATCAAAGAGTAAAATGCAACCTGTTGTTCAAGACCTATTCTCCATGAAGCTGTTGATATTTTATATCTGTCCTGCAATTAGACTCATGTGAGCCAGTTCATGATATTGCAGTGACCACCACTAAGCAAACAAGGCCTTAATTATTCTGTTCATCTGCTTCAGACCTATATAATCCCTATTATGAAGCAAGAGTTGACTTCAGGTTTTAGTATTTATTGTCACTTCATCTTTCTTCCCCTGCCCTGCCTTCTGCATGGCCATTATTGCCTTTGCATCTTCTGTGAAGCACGTTGGTTTAACCAATGAAACCTGTAGGCTACCAGGAATCACAGAGCTCAGCTATACAATAAAGTCAGTGCTCCTCACGGAGCTGCTGCTCCCAGGCAGTACAGGAGAATGTAATGCTTCACCATCTTTAATTGCATGACTCAAAATTTCAAAACCCAAAGTCATTTGGGAGCCTCCTGCTGGGGTGAGGCTTGGAGAACAGCAGGCCACCTGTGGCTTCTCCCGGCCTGTGTCTCATTCCCCTGTGTTCATATTTGTGTAGGCAAGTTGGAATGCAATTGCCTGGCAGGGAAGTCCATAGAGAAACTCTTCTCCCAGGGTGAATGGTTCAAACGATCCAGTGTAGCACAGGGAGAGTGTTGGTGGCACCTGCTGAATTGCACATGGGATTAGAGACTTCTCTGAGGAACGTGTCAGGCCTGCTCTGAAATCTGTCCCTGTTTGTTCTCTGCTGGGATGAGTTAATGCTGCTTAAAACCAGAATTAAGTGATCGGATGCAGCCTTGAAGTGGGGTAGAGACAGGAGTCAGCCTGAACTTTTCTTTTAGGAAGTATAACTTGAAAGTAATTACTAGTTCAAACTTGAATATAAATTTCACAGAACATGAACTTCTGAAATATTGACTGAACAAAGACTTAATAAATTAACTTCGTATATTTACCTAATGTCTTCAGCTGTTTACTTAGTCTTGGAATGGTAGATGGTACCTTCTGTGGTTTTAAAAGCATTACCTTCAAATGGTTACATTTTTACTAGTATTGTGGGGTGTTTTTTCCTGTGGTAATAATACTAATAATTATTTTGTGGTGGCTTGTATGTATTTGGAAATACTGCTGTAGTATTCAGAGTTGATTTCTAATTAATGCAAGCTGCCTTAATAGAAAAATGGAGATTTGAACACTAATGTATTGTGAAATGTTAGAAAAGAAGTTTTATTTTGCTGCTAGCATGTTGTATTTCTGTTAAAATATGCAAGTGAAATTAAAAAAGTTTCCAGAATAAAAGGGTTTTGGTGTCATTTTCTTCAATCTGGAACTACACTAAGCTTTACTCCAGTGTATAAACCATGCGTGATGGCTGCTGTAAAATGAGAGCTCAGGAGTAGCTGCTTTTCCCTTGGGCCTGCCATGGATGTTCCCCTGTAGGCTCATACTGACAACAGCAAACAGTTTTCCGACCTGGATGAAGGGAGGAAAAGCCATTTAACTGGCTTTCAATTGAATCAATGCTATCTGCCATCCAGTGAATCCAATGGACACCATCCTGTGTGAGTAGGTAAAGTTAGAAATGTTGTCTGAGAGGCACCTTTTTTCCACAAATGTGCCAAAACATAACATCCTGGTTTAGGTTTCATCTTACTTAGTCATGCAGGAAAACATGCCATGAAGCAGATTTACACCTTGCTCTCTGCTTTGTAAGGTGGCTTCATAAATGAACCACTGACATCCATTAATTAATTAATTAATCCATCCATTAATTGTTTTCCTTTCACAGGCAGCCTTGTGCTGAGAGGGAACTCTTATCCCCCTCACCAGCTAGAGCTCAGTGTGGCACTGCTAATTTAGAACTAACTGAGCTGCTCAAGTAAAGTGTTCTTTTGATCCAGTTATAAAATTACTGTAATAAATGCAAAAGGAATTGCTAGACATTTTAATTTTGGAACAAGAGTCCGTGAAAGAAACAAAGTGGGATTGACAACTGCAAGGCAAGACAGTGCAGCTGACTGATTTAATGAAAACTACTGCAGCTAAAGCTGCTGCAGTTTGCTTTAAGGGATCATGGGAATATGATATGATGATCTCTTCATATAACCATTAGCCAATGGTTAAACTGTAATTGTTCCATATATGTATTATATACTCACAAAAAACCCCAGTTTGTGAGACATCAAAATAAATTGCTTTTTATGAGGAAAGAACAATCTTTCAAGATTTTTATATCAAGATAGCTTTCTAAATGTTTTTTATGTACCTCCCCAAAGGAAGAAAATTTATAATAACTAGTGAACTATCTTGTTCTGTTATGGTATATCTTCACATTTCTATAAACGTCTTGCAAAATACTTACAAAAGACATATTAGTTCTAATATACGTGGTTTCATCTGAAGGGGTTTTTTGGCTCTTGTCCGGTGTTAGGTAGTGATACAGGAATACTTGCAGAAGAAAGTCTTTTCATACACAGCCTCTTCCCAGCCCTTAGTAATTACAGGCTTTTTAATATGCAGATGTGGGAAGCCTTTTAGTCTGTCAAAGTTTCATTTTATGTCTCTGTCTGGACATGAATTCAGAGTGGCAATTAAAAGTAAAAAATTGTATTCTTTAATTTACTTAAATTTTGGCATCGCTGCTGTCTTGTAGCACTTGCAGCTTGATGATATGCCACAAGAGTTTTCTTTCCAAGCTTTAAAGTTTGTGTATTTTCTTTTGCTAAGAAGGAAAGGGTCAGCAAGTGTTTCATCACTTGCCTTTTTCTGTCACTGACTATAAAAGTGGTTCCAAAATACAAATATCATTAAGTTTTTTTCACCCTCAAGGAAAATGGTCTCAGTCTTTTCCATCTTTGTTTGGATTATATTTTCCATTTTCTAATTAGTGTCTATTTCCAAATCCCACGTGTATTTTGACAATATCTTTCTTGAGCTGGGTGCCCAGAGCTGAACATGCACTACTCACTCAGGGACGCTCTTGATTTACAAGAACAGAATATGTTCATTAATATTGCCTCCATTTTAGCTACTCATTCTGCATTAGGAAAAACTAAATAAAAATATTTCCATCACTCTGTAGCCAGAATGGTGTGTGCCTACATAAAGATGTAACTTAGGCAAGGGAAGATCTTAGTGCTGTTACGGTGAGCTTAACATCTCACAAATTTCTCAGTAGAAGGAAGAAATGTTATAACTGCGTGGCTGGCACGAGTGAGCTGCTTTGTCCTCACAGCATTTGTTTTTCAGATGGCAGCAGCTGCTTTACTTCCTTTGGTTTTGAGTGGTCATTACTCTTCAGTCCAGTGTCTGTACAAAAAGGTTGAGAGCCTTTGAAATAAACTGAGAGTAATTTAGCTGATCTTCCTGTGGCTGGATGGATCAGCTGGAGTGTCACTTGCCAAAGCACTGAGTTGACAGATTCTTAGCCTGTATATTTGGCTTGTAGGAAAATAGAGGGCCTGTGGCAACTTTGCCTTTCTTCTGAATCCAGACCTGGGGACTGGATGTAGAGGACAAGAATGCTCTTCTCATCGCTGTAGCTTTATCACACAGCATGGGCCACCTGATGTGGGGCAGACCAGCCCTTCAAGCATGGAAGAAACTTTGCTCAAAATTGGTAGAGTCTCAAGTTTTATTAACTAAATGGAAAGCCTTTTATTAAGGACAAATCCTAATAATGGTATTCAACACATGGCTTCAGGTCAAATTGGATTTAATATGCCATGCCTTTAATATATCAGGATTTTTCTATGATTTTAGTAAGAGTTCGTTTGTATGTCTAATAATACATCACATTTTACTCATGACCTCATTAGAAAGATTCTTAAACATTTGCTTGATCATTATCCTAAAGAAAGAAAGGTCTGCTGTCTTGGGAACACGTCAGGTTTAACCCACCTCATGCAATAGCCACTTGAGCCTGCAGCCTGATGTACACTTTTCCGTTCATTCATTTAAAATAATTGTATAATTCCTTGGCAAGTAAGGTTAGTGATTTCCAAGCATTAATGAGTAACCTGCTATTTACATTTTTCATAAGGATAAGCTAGAACACATGAGTCTTCAGCATTGCTACAGCTTACTTGAATGATTAATACAAACTTCAGCAACAACTTGTTTACTTGTTTTCTTCTACATTTCCTTGGGCAAATTTTGTCCACCATACCTGAAAAAAAACAACAAAGAAAGGAAAAGATAGAGCCAATTATTTAGTTAGGCTCCATCTGTCTCATTTTGAAGCATTAAAGAGAGCCAAGGGCTTGCTGCAGAAACAATTATTTGAGTCAGGGTATATACAAGTGTATCAATTCAATTTGGGCTCTCACTGATATTAAACAAGAGTCAAGGGAGGGGCCACAGCTTCTCTGCCCCTCGCTTTTAAAAATGAGCCATTGTGTCAGAAGTTTCCATCACACATTTTGAGGCATTAGTCCTTAGGGGTGCAAGGTCTGGTAAAATAGTGCCAAGTTCATGACTGACTTCAATACCGCCATCCTCACAGACCCTCTGAACTTGGGCATGCAGGAAAGGAAAAGAATTCTATTTCTCCCCATTTCTAGAGAGATGATGCTAGCAAACTGTTAGCAACTTTTAATGTAAGAACAAGGCAGTTTTGAAGAGCTGACTGTGTTACTAATGGGATGTGACCAAAAAGCCCAATCGGGGCATTTTCTGAGAAGCCACCTGACATTATTGCTGCCCTTCAGCTTACTGGGCAACATTTTCAGCTTTTTATAGTGACATAATATTCAGAGAAGATATTGTAAAGCACAGATCTTGTACACTCAAGATACAAACTGTCCTGATGCCCTCTTGGATATTTGTCAGGGAGTGAATGGCTTTCCCCAGCACCAAGGTGCACAATTTTGTCCAGCCAGGTCCAGAGTCGAGATCCCCACATGCCTTATTCTACTTTTTGTCCCACTCCAGTGCAATAACACCAGCTCCCATTGGGAGAAAGTTCTAAAGTGCTTTATAATCATTAAGCCTTACAGTACCCTTTGGTTTAATTATTTGTATGGCAGGAGAAGTCATCCATAGAGGTTACACATATGAGATATCCATGTGTCAACCTTTATAGACCTGATTGTGCTCAGGTTTTTTGGCCCATTTGAGCAGCATCCTGATCCTATAATCAAATTATATACGTAAGTTCTGGTTTTGATAAACTAAACATAAAAGAACAAACAAGCATATGAGCTTTTCCACAGACTCCTCCTCCTCTGAGAGCAGTGTTTCAAGGTCCTCATGGAGTGCTCCCTGGAGCAGGGCTGCAGCTTACTAAGCCTGAGTTCCTCCTGGCACTCTCATTCATGCATTCTGTCAAACAACATTTTCTTTGGTTCTTTATCAAGATCTTCTTGACTGAGATCTTCAAAGCAATTAATTCAGTGCTTCATGATTGCAGCTGCTGAATAATTGTTTGTTAGAGCATTTTCTTTCCCAGGCAAGAGATGTAAAATAGTTGCTCCCCTCAATAAACAAGTTGTCAAATGTGATTAGTTAATGGACCTGTAATCATGCAGTAGCATAAAGGTAAGGATATGGTAAGTGTGATGTGAAAATGCATATTTAAATTAAAGCTATAGGGGAACATTTTCCCATAGGAACTCTTCCTATCGATGCTGCGATGCTGAAATAGACAATTTAGCATTCATAATGATTAACTGTAGATCATTAATTAAAGAAAACAAATGATTAGTCATCAAGAATTTAAAATTAAAGATGCATTGACTGTTTGTGTTACTTTTAGGTCTGGCCGGGAGACCAGGTTTGTGCCCAGGTCCCCATGCCTGAGCCAGCCTTCCCATATAAACCAATATGCAGAAGTAAAAGCCTTTTAAAATTAAGGTCAAAAATGTACTAGCCAATATTAAACTCCCAGAGCCTGAAATGTGAGCCTATGTTCCTATTCACCAGCCCTGTAATCTGCCATACTGTTCCTGGTCAGACACATTAGGAGGCAGAAATGAAGCACCCAAGCTCGTTGTCTTGTGGGGAAGAGGGAATGTCATTTTTTGGCAAGTGAATGCTAAATTCAGTCTAAATGCAGTTACAGAGAGTATGTATTATAGCTCAAAAATCTAATTAGCTCATTTTTATCTCTACATAATAAATCTATCTTTCTGCCCACCCTTTAGAAGAAATCTGAGACAATCCTGCAGTGGAATCTGTGGAAAGCAGAAGCCCTTTGCAAAACAATCTTGCAAGGCTGGGGGTTTTTCCTTCCACCCTCCCTTGGGAAATGTACATTCAATGGTATTTCCTAAAAGAGTTTTCCTTGACAGAAAAAGCAAATACTTTTATTTTTGTTTTCGTTAAAAGCTGTATCTATTACTGAAATTTAATTCTCCATTTGGGAATTATAAGCAGTAATACAATAATAATAGTTGTTGGTTACCACACGCTTATTTTAGATTATTCTAGGCAGCTGCCTTCTGCTTTTTGTGCAATCTCTTAGCATTAGGCTCCAATATAAAATGAAATTACTGTGAACTGTCTGCCAAATTTGACTATTCTTTTAAAATTAAGTAGCTGTTATTTACATTATGTAATAGCACCAGGGGTAATTTAATTACTAAGTCACGTATGAAAAATAAGACTTCAGCCTGCAACCTTCGGGTAATTAACCAGCTAACTACTATTAAAAAGATGATCAGGGTACATAATTCTGAGACAATGAACCTGTGAAGGCCACTGCACCAGTGCTGCGCTGCATGGTCAGAGGCTGTGGGGTCACTGCTGCTTGTAGCCCAAACCTGCTGGGTTTTTGTTTGCTTTTTGGAGGACATTGGAGACAAAGCTTTCATGAGTTAAGTGTTGAGCATCTCTTCTGATGTGTCCCAGGATGAGTTCCCTGCACACTTCCAGTCCTCACATCCCTGTGGCACATGTACCCAAAGACAGTAATTCAGGGTGGGGCTGGCACTCTACTGGCCCCTGGAGCTTTGGACAGAGTTGGGCCGGGATCCTTGTCCCAGGGCTGGCTGTGTGCCCCCCCGCAGCCTTGCCCCCACCATTCGAGGGGGGGCATATCCTTTACTATAAAGGATAATGGATTTCTGTAGGGCTCCAGCTTTATGCTCCTTCCTCAATGGTTTTCACAAGCTGAGCATTTGACAGGACTACAGGCTACCGCACAGGTGCTAGTAAAGCACGTTCATAAATTGTTTGCTAAGAAAGTTGATCTTTGCCAACCCCAGATCCTAATACTGAGGCAGCTGCCTTTTAAAAAATTAATAGAATATTATTTGTATTGACATTTTGGTTGTTCAGTCCTGTAGGTCACACTTTGGAGGCTTCTCTCCAGCAGGACTATTTTGTCATGGAATTTGAGCCCTGTGAATAAGAGGATTTTAGACACAACCCCGCAAGTTGCCTGTTTAAAGCAAAACCCTCTGTGCTTCAGTGTTGGCGCAATTGCAACTTTACCCCATGTCCTGTGTTGACAGGCGACTTCTACTCTATATCCTATATCGTGGGGCTTTATTGTGGTGTCTGGCAGTTGTTTTCTCTTCCCCTCCGGCGAGAACTGTGGCTGATGGGCGGGCCCGCGCTGGGGGCGGGGGGGAAGCGGCTTCGGGCTTTGTACTTTCACTTTTGGCTGCTGGCTGGCTGGCTTGGCTTGGCTTGGCTTGCTTGTCTTGCTCTCGCTATGCTCGCTATTCTTTGCTTGTTTTTCCCTCTTCCTTTTTTCTTTCCCCTTCCCGAAGATTAGGACTGGCTCTGGACTGACCTGACCTGAGGAAGTTCGGGAATTTCTAGGGCTCGACACAGAAGCTCGGCACCTCTCTCCGCACAGTACCTGTTTTCTTTTTTTCCTTTTGTGTGGGGAGTGTTGTTAATAAATAGGTTTTTCCACTTTCCCTCCAAGGAGTTTTTCTTCCCTCCCGAACCCAGGGCTGGGGGGTGGTGGAGGGGTGGTGGAGGTTTATTTTAGGGGTTCTCCCCCTAATCTGTTCCAAACCGGGACACCCCACATGGTTTTGCTCCAGCATCCCTCCAGGTTCATCTCCTTTGTGGGTTACTTCAGGGCCTCTCCCACTCTTCTTCCCCTTGGATGGCTCTCAGTGTCACAGCGGGCTCCTCTTATTCCTTCTGCCTCCCCTCCACACCTTTTCCTGGTGTAGTAACTAAGGACAATGGTTGCAAACCTTTCTGAACAGGTTCAGGAGACAATGGTTTCCTAAGAGATTGTTTCAAGGCACTGGACCTTTTAGAAGTGATCAAGATAGTTGGAGGATAGATCATACACACAAAATCATGGTTGACTGCAGGACTGCAGCAGCCGGAGGATGACACAGATGGCCAAATGTCACGAAGTTCATGATAGTATCCCCCAAGCCAGCGAGACAAGGGTTAGGACCAGGTTACTCTGGATAGCTGCACTGCTGACAAAGAGCATCCAAGCTTTCTTGGAAGGCTACACACTAG
Source organism: Acrocephalus scirpaceus scirpaceus (assembly GCA_910950805.1). Lineage (NCBI taxonomy): Eukaryota > Metazoa > Chordata > Aves > Passeriformes > Sylviidae > Acrocephalus > Acrocephalus scirpaceus. The sequence continues at coordinate 32,928,895 of OU383781.1, forward strand.
ATCAAGTGGATGTATCCCTTCTTTGCCCACACATTGCTCGAGAGACATCCTCATCCTTGTTAGTATGCAGGTGGTGTGGTTCACTGGCTCTGCCAAGCAGAGCTTTTTAATTCTCCCTCACTGGAGAGAGGAACTTCAGAACAAGAGAATGATTAATGGAGGGAGGAAAAAAAAAAGGCAAACAAAATTTAAAAAGGGATAATAAAAACCCTCAATGAAAGTGAAATGATCAAGATTTATGAGAATTCTACGAATTCCTCATAGTCGTTCAAAGCAGGATTGCATAAGCCGCAGCACACCTCACTCAGCACATCGTTTAATGAGAATGGCCGTGTTTATGTGTTCATTTACATCGCCTCCATGCCCGCAGGCTCCAGGCGAGGCCTGTTCACACACGTACCGAGCAAACAGCCAGGAAGCCAGGCCTGTGTAACTTAGGACCAGCTGGATGGTTTCTGGGTGTGAGAGGTGGGTCCTGCCTGCAGCACAGCTTGGAGGGACCGTGCAGTGCAGCAGCACCCAGCACAGAGACAGCCAGGGAGTGGGGACACTTACCAGGGTGCTACAATGAAATATGTTTTTTGCAACTCCAGGAGCACAGCAATTGGATAAAAAAAAAGTTTTCCTGGGAAGGTTGACCAGCTCACATTCAGTGTTCACTGTAGCCCTGGTGAGTTTTTTTCCATCCCCTCCCAGCTTTCAGGGAAATCAATTAAATGTCTCTGATCAGGTTTTCCACTGTGGCTGGGGACAGGTGCTCCTGCAGAGGTGAGAACAAGTCAAACTGTACTGAGGGTGCCTCCAAGCTGCCGGAAATTAGACATCATTGGAAGACCTTAGCAGATCTTTTTCTCTGGAGAGAGTCACAGAGGAGAAGTGTCAGGATCAGCTGTGAGACATTTGCAATGAATTGTCTCCATACTAAACACTGGATGTGAATAATATCCCTGCCCTCTCCATAAAGTAGTCTCTTCATTGCCTTTAACATAAGGGAGGTTAACCCAGATGGTAAAACCAGGAGAAGCCAGGTCACTGCAAAGCAGAGCTACTACATGATCACCTTTGTAGGCAGCACAAGCTTGCGTTTGCCCAGGATGGATCACAGAAGCTCTGCTGTGTGATGTGTTGCAGGACACCTGACAGGAGGGTTGGTTATAATGGGAAGAGATGGGCAGAGATGATACCTAAGCATGAAATGTCTTAGCTTGCAGACAGAAATCACTCCTGAACTCCTCCAAAGTGCTGAGGTGTGCAGCATGGTCACTCTCAGTGCAACTTCCTGGAGGTTGCAAACCTTTCTGAACAGGTTCAGGAGTCAAATCAAAATGTTACAGGTCAGTATGATCTCAAAGAGAGTGTTTGAGAATGTAATTCAGGGGCTATGAACAGGAGGGGTGGAGGAACAGATTGCATTCATATTCCTTCCAGGTAATAATCATAACATTTACTTGAGGCTGAAATATTGAAGTATTTATCCTGTCTATTGTGTGCTCACATGTATGCATAAGTTTTAACACTGCCAGCCACCTATTAAGACACACACAGTGGGAACCTAGACACCAGGGCTTGTAAAATATGACACCCAACTTCTGCATCTGCCTATTGCTTCTAAGCTGGCTGAATCCAAGAAGTGACATGTTCCTTCTTTCTTCTCTTCCTCCTTTCTTAATTAGATAAGGAAAATAAAACAAAATAGCACAAGTACAACTTCTCCATTTCTTATCACCCTCTATCTCAGTTCTACCAATGCCAAAGCTGTGGGCTGCTCACCTGGGGAGTATGGCTGTGTTGATGGAGCAATTCTCACAGGGCTGAGGGCCATTGATGCTAATTTGCTGGCTGCATCTTCTGTGCTGGTCGAGTGAGGCAGTGTCCACACTCTGTGGCAGGGAGCTGCCCAGGGCTGTCCTGTCCAGCTCTGGATGATCTGGTACATGGTGATAACCACGGCCCTGCAGAGCAACCAGCCTGGATAGAAGCAGTGCAGCCATCATGGAATCATGTACTCCATTTCAGTGCTTCAGCAAATACAGCTTGCCTTCAGAAGGCCTAATTAACACAGAGAGTAGAGCTTTTTAAAAGAACTTGGTTTTGGAAAAAATAATGAAAATTAATAACATAAAAACTCCGTTCCATCAGAGAGAGAGGAACAACGTTGAAGAGTGGTGATGGCAGCAGGAGTGTAGAGCCCCCATCTAACCCACCAGAGACGGAGGGGCCACTAGATTTCTAGTCCAGGTAACCTTGTTGCTTTGTTTGAAGTATCCAGCACGTAGCTGTAATTCCTTTGTGCCTGATCCATATGGAGATGTAGCCTTATTCTAATAGCATACAACTCTTTTGGCCTTCTCAGGGGATTTCAGTCCACAGCCTTATGAGGGTTCATCCGAAAAGCCAAATTTGACTGAGTAGGGAACTGCTGCTCCCTATCATGTGGATTTCAGTTCTTTGATCCACATATTCCTTCTGAAGGGAGGAGGGCCAATAATCAATAGATGCTACAGACAAGCAATTTAGTGGGACTCTCTCCAAACTTGGATAAATCAAGTTTGACCTCCTTCTGACTCCATCAGTCCTGTAGCAAAGTAGCTCAACACTGGCTTTAAATGAAGAGCAGATGCCTCTTCTTAGCAGACCTATCGTGCACCACTGAAGAGGGAAGGGGATAAACAAACACGCACTCCAACTGCAGCCAGTGAAAGATACAACTGGTGGCTCCACTCTTGGAGTTGTTCCTCCATCTCCATTAGCAGCTGAAAGCAGGATATGCAGGGGAAGATGCAGAAATGGTGGGGATAAAGGCTGCTCTCTCAGAGTCCCGCCATGACCTGGGCAGCTGGTGACTCGAGGTGTGGTGGATGGAGACTGGTGAGGCCAGAGTCTGCTGCTGCACAAGACAGCTGTACTCTAAGGAGTGAAACCTGAATGCCTTTCATGTCACACTCTAAGTTATTAGGAGCAAAATCCCCTTCTCATTGATGTACATAACAGCTTAATGAATTGGCACTCCTTATCTTCTCATTCTTGCTTCAGAGGCCAGCTCCTTTGCTGCAGTTCAGACTCTTCTTGTGTACCATTTTTATGTGTTTTGTACTGGTTTGGAGAAGTATCTGCAACTGCCTTGTAGGAGATCTGGTTTGGATCACAAACCTGTCCACACCAAGAGAGATTTGGCTGATATTGCATAGGTAAACTCATAATGTAGTGGGTTGTTGTCAGGCTTTATTATTTCAAGTTTATTTTATATCATATGGGAAGTGTTTGGTTGGGCTGCAGTATCATTCCAGATGGGAAAATGTAATCCACTTTTGTTCGTCTCTTGAGGTAGTGGTGGTGGCTTCTTGTTTTCACATCAGACGAAATGCGGTTTTGTCTAATTCTAAAGTTACAGTTAATGAAAAGAGAATGACAGAGCAATTTTTTCTGTACATCCCCTCCCTTGCCCTTCAGCAGGGACTGGGATTTTATGGTGTGATTATCATGTCCTGAGACGAGATGTCTGTCGTGGCAAGGCAGATGGCTGCCCTGCTGCAGCACGTGTTGGCAGCCTTTTCTGGAATTGCTTATGGGGGACACATTTTTAGGTATTGAAAGAAGAAGTGTTAGACAACACACTTTACAGGGTATTTCTCCAAAGGACCTCTCATGGTTATTGAAGGCAGGCTGTTGAACAAGCCACATGGCCATCCTTGGTCCTCCTGGCTTACCACAAAGCAGATACTAAAGGTATAGAAAAACAGGCTACATTTGGAAATCTGGAGTCATTGTACATTAACAACCTAAAGCCCAAATGCACAGAGAAGCTTCTACAAAATCACCCAGCCCTTACACTTCTGCAAGGCCCCCTAACCCTGGCTATGGAGGGGCTATGGGGGCAGGATCATCACAGACCAAGCACCAGAATGGGATTCCAGCTTCAAGCTGGAAGAGGTGTTCAGTTTGCAGCAACAGAGCAGGGTGGACCCCACTCATACTCCAAAGTGCTGGTGTTCAATTCTAGGGTATGGCAAGAGCAGAAACTGGGTGGGCTCTCTTATCAGCTGCCCTATACAGAAAACCACCTCTACCCAATCCTCTTCACCTCCTTTCTGTCAAGCCTGCCAAAACTACTGAAAGATAAGGAAAAATCAAGCCAAATTCTTAATTTCTGGATAGTATTGCCACATGAAACCATTACCAGCTCCTCATGGAAAGCCACTCTGGTGCAAAACTGCCAGTGGTCCTATTAACCCCACGGCTCTCATGGCAAATGATGAGTTCTCAGTACTTCAGGGCATGCACGCATGATCTCTCTCTCCCCGTCTGCATATTGGTATTTTATATAAATCAATACTTTCTAGACCTTAACAACCATTTTTCCCCACCAGCAATTCATCTCCCATCCAGCCAAAGTGGCTCAAATGGCAAGGGTGGCTGAGGTGGGCCTCGACAGGGCGGTGGCACTGCCCCAACAGCTGAGCCCAGTGGCAGAAGGAAAAAGCAAATACATCAGGGATCAATGTTTTGTGAGCCTCATCACCTACCGAGGTGCTGCTTGTGCAGGGCTGGTGTGTTTCTGTGTGTATGGCAATTTGTTCATCAGTTACTTACACATAAATTTGGAAACTAAGAGCAACCAAATAACCTGATAAACAATCCCAGCCACCAGGGACAGAGGAGCAGCAGGCTCAGAGGTAATTATATATTTACATTACAAATTTATACAATGAAAGTGTATATAGTTATCTATATAAATATAAGTATATAAGCCTACAGAGAAAAATTATTTATACAAATATAGAAATTATTTTAATATTTTATTTATGCTTTCATATTTATATCTACCTATATAAACATAGATTTAACATTTCATTCTATATTTTCTAATTATATCTTTTACATTGCCCACAGGCATTGTGAAACCCTGAAGGTGGCTGGAGGGGTGAGGCAGGCAGTACCCCCACTCCAGGGAGAGCTGAAGCACAGGACCAACCTCACAGGCACTGGGAAAGCCCCAGGGGAAGAACCACTGCAGGGTGATGCAGAATAAGCCCTCCATGAGGAGCCACCCCCTAGCCCCACTGCAGCCACCTGTACCCATTGCTGTCTTTGTTTGCCATGGTCAAACCCTGGTACCTGTCAAACAGAGAGAAAAAAAATATCTCTCCACTAAAAATTCATCATCTCACTGATTTGGGTAAGCACTGATTAAAAACATCCATTTTATGTCCTCTAAGGAAGTTTTGCAGGTGAAACATTAGCCTAGCTATTTGCAGAAAGCAACCCTCTGTTTTCCTTTAGATCTTGGAGGAGAGGATGGGGAGGGGAAGCAGGGATGAGAGCAGAGACTAGGTGGCAGTTGGGCTGGAGCCATTTCTCCTGCATCATGAGAAATCAAAAGCATCACAGATTATTTTAGTCCCTTTTTTGTAGGTCACCTTTAATAGAAATGTTAATAATGCTGTTATCTGTATATCTGAAATCTTATATGGTAGCTCTGTAATTCACTGTCTTTATCAGCCTTCTTTAATGTATAATTTAATGCTTGTATAGCTATTTTGTTTGGGTATGACTCTCAGAATTACGACTAAAAAAAAATCTAATGCTGGTTAACTACTTTTTATGGAAAGCATTTCTTTCATGTTATTTTAAAACCGTGGAGCCGGGGGAAGTATTTTATGGACCACGGAACCTCACAGGGTAGTTAATTTCTGTCTGAGCTGGTTTCTCTGCTATTTTAAAGGATGCTATCAAGATCATTGCTATTTCTCTTGGTTGGGAGCCAACTAATTCTTCTGCAGTTGTGACATATTCTTGTGCTGTCTTAAAGATGGGGAAAATAGCAAACATGGGAGCTGGATGCTGCTGTGTGGAAGGCAGGAAGAAGGGTCTGCCACCCCCAGCCAGCCCAGGGCAGCCGCTGCTTGAAATTAGGCACCAAGCATGCTGCACCTGATGGGTAAAAACTATTTCAGCCTGGGAATATGGGGGAAAAAAAGATCATGATGATGACAACTCACATGCCCACTGTCACTATTCCCTATCCCAGTGTCCTGCCAGCTGGGCACGGGGGCCAGGCAAGCTGGCATGGAAAGAAAGGTACTTTCTTCCTGCAGACAGCAAATGGGACTTGGTCATGTGCATGCCATGGGCTCAGTGGGGCATATGGGCCTTCACTGTGTGTGCCTTTGCTTGGTGTAAGAACTCTAAAAGCAGTAATTGGGTGGTTAGCTGAGCCCTAGGCGAGCTCGTGCCATGCAGCCATGCACTAAATATTCTGCCTTTTGTTTCATAATGAATTATTCTGTGTGTCTAGAGCAAAGGGAGTTTTCTTTTTTTGGTCTTTTTCTCTGCAGTTTGTTCCTAGCCTACTTGTGGGGGTGTGTTGAAATCCTAGCTTTTTGCTTATGAGGTCAAGTACTTTAATCAGGAGCAAAAAAATTGCGTGCTTTAATCCTAAATTCTCTGAGTGGCTGCCAAATATAATTAGAAACAAATGGCTTTATTCTTCATTTGAGAGCTCCACAGACACTGGCAGGGGGCAAGGGGAGAGAGCCTGGTTTGCCAGGCTGTTTTTTGGGGAGCTTGCAGACAAAACTACTGCCAAAAACCATGAGAGCCCTACAGAGGATGGAGGGTTTGGGGAGAGGTGCAGGAGGCAGCACCAGGGGAAGATGAGGCCCCTGTATTTGCCTCCTGTGTCAGCAGCTTGGTAATTCCTCCCACTGGTACTGGACACTGGAGGGGCTGGAGCCAGCCCAGGGGAGCCACACGGCCATCACCTGCTCATGTAACTACACAGGCTGATCATGTCAAGGGCCTGCCACCCCAACAGGACCTGAGTGGGATGTGCAGAGCACATGAGGAGTTTAGCACTCCCTGGGCTTCCCTCCCCAGACCAGCAGTGGCTAAACCCCAACTGGGTGTACACGTAGTGTTTAGGTTACAGGAACTGAATTCTGCTCTGAGCAACACCAGCCAGCACCTCTTACTGCAGATATCCACTGCTCCCCTGCTTACACACACCTGGGCTGCCTGCAAATTCAACTTACCTCTGTTTAGGTGTATCCATGAACTATCCACAGAATGACAGAGGTGCAGTAGTTCCATCCTCATGGTGTGGGACACCACTGTGTATCCTTTAGTACTTGGAATGTGTGCTGGGAGTGCAACATGCCTGCCCCTCATCTTTACCTCCTGCTCCCCATCTCAGCACTTCCACAGCTTAGCCTTGCCATGGCACCTGCCTCATGGAAGGGACATCGCATTGCCCAATGGCACCGAAGTTACCACACCTCTGTGTGGTGGCCCTGAAATAAACTGGACCATTGCTCGCCCCTCTGGTGTCTCCCAGGATGAGGGAGCATTTGCACTTTTCTCAAGGCCCTGCAGGTCGTGAGACATCTATTTGAATAAACAATTTTGGCACCAAAATGGCTAAAGAGTGGCTTGTGCAAGATGGGAAGTTTTGCTGCATTGCATCACAGCCTAGCATACCCCCATGGCACAGCAGTGCTTCACAGCAGCCCCTCATGGAACAGCAGCCCCTCACAGCATCCCCTCACAGCATGGCAGCCCCTCACAGCATAGCAGCCCCTTACAGCATGGCAGCCGCTCATGGATCACCTCATGGAATGGCAGCCCCTCACAGCAGCCCCCTCAAGGCATGGCAGCCCCTCACAACATGGCAGCCCCTCACGGGATCCCCTCATGGCACAGCAGCCCCTCACAATATGGCACCCACTCACGGGATCCTCTCATTGCACAGCAGTCCCTCACAACATGGCAGTCCCTCACAGGATCTCCTCATCACACAGTAGCCCCTCACAACATGGCAACCTCCCACTGGGTCACCTCATGGCACAGCAGCCCCTGACAACATGGCAGCCCCTCACGGGATCCCCTCATGGCACAGCAGTCCCTCACAACATGGCAGCTCCTTCTGGATCACCTCATCGCACAGCAGCCCCTCACAACATGGCAGCCCCTCACAGGACCCCCTCATCACACAGCAGCCCCTCACAACATGGCAGCCCCTCACCGGAGGGCATCTCACATTCCTTGGGGCATGGCCTGTGGCAGAGGAGGGGAGGTGAATGCTTTTTTCCCCCTTTTCAGACTAAATTGCAGAACAAACTAAGCAACATTTGCAAGTTCAGTGGGTTTCTCCCCTCTTTCTTCCATTATTAGCGAAGCCCCTCATGGGTGTGGCACCCTCAGCCACTTCATTTCCCAGGAGAGCAGCCCCCACACCCAAGACAATGTGTTAAATGCTTTTATGCTCATCACCAAACCCAAGCAGCTGTTGAGCTGCTCTGTACCCAGGAGCAGCACCAGGAGGAGGAGGAGGGAGCTCCCAGGATTTTTGTGCCCATGTTATGGTGCAGCACCCAAGGACAGGGCACACGTGATGGCCCAGCACGGGTGAGCACTGGGAGGTCTTCACAGCTGCCACTGTTCAGAACTTGTGGGTCTCCTGAATGTGGCACTTTTAGCCAAATCACTGCTTTTTCAGCAGCCATGAAAGTCTTCATGAATTTGTTTAACCCAGTTTTGGGCATATTCGTCCCCTGTCTGCTGGTTCTCATGGAGGGTCCTCTGCCCCAACCACCAGGACAAGGCACCCCTGGCCGCAGGCTTGGCCTGTGACCTGGGGGGCTCGTTCCCAAGGTGAGCACTAGATGGAGCATCTGACATCGCGAATACTCTTTTTTAATCCCCCGTAAAGGACAAATTGAAAAGCTAAATGAAAGCACAGATTAAGTTGTATCCCTGCCTGTTCGCTGGACATGCAGTGCCTGCACAGGGGGCAGCAGGGAATGCTGCCTGGCCACAGCGACGGCTTTCTCCTAAAGGAATGTGAACCCTTAGCAGCCACGGCTCCAGGCGGACTGGGGACACTTTGGGGGCCACTCCTTTTGCTCTCCTCAAGACCATCCCATCCTCCCATGTTTCTCTTCTGTTGCAGAGGCGATACATACCCATAGCAGCCCCTGCTATGGGTTGTGAGTGTGCTCGAATTTGGGAAGGCAAACATACAGACTATTGTTTTTGCTTTGGGAAGAGCAAAAGGTGTCTGATATTCCTGGAAAGGCTGTGGGTGAGTGCTGAATTTTCAAGAGCAATTAGGGTGCCAGTGAGGATTAGCAGTGATGTCTGTGTGTGATAAGCTCTTCCCAGCAGCAGAAACTTTGCTAAAAATGTTCCTGAAATACTCTGGAGCAGAGACACCGCTAGTGAGACAGAGGCAGAGGAAGGGCCCCATTCCCAACAGGTTGGCATCACCATGGGATTATCATTTACCCCAAAAGGCTGCCAGGCAATGCTGAGCCATTTTCCTGTGAACCATCCAGGGCAAGGGAATCCTGCCCCAGGACCTCCACTAGCTTCTAGCCCTCCGTGCCCTCTGTTCCCTACCTGCTGGGGTGCAAGGCTTGCAAAAGTTCTGCAAGGTCCTCAAGGGGTGTGTGCCATGGTCCAGAAATCAGGAAATCAGATTCAATTACATTGTTCCTTCTGAAAGGAGCCTGGCACAGGGTACTGCCATGTAATTGTGGAAAAGTAAGGCAGCAAAGCAGAGAACCAAGAGTCCTCCGCCAGGGGAACTAAGCTGCAGCCAGCAACACCAGATTGTGCATCTCCACTTTGCTTCAGACCCTCAAAATGGTTAATTCCCTGCTGCTGGCAGTTGAATTGAAAAACTGGTGTAAAAAGGTGACAAACTCTGTCTGCAGCAAGGCAGTGGTACAGCATCCCTTGTCCTCTCAGATCACTGGACATTTCCCTCTTAAAACACAGAAGCACTTTGGAGTCCCTAATACAAATCCTTCCTGGGTGTAGCTCTGCTCTCCTGCGGACCCCACCAGCCACTGGTGGGGTGCACTGAGTCCTGTGGAGGTGCCTGTTTCCCTGCAAATGCTTTGGGTGCTGTCAACACAGACTACTTTGCTCTACTGCTTGCCCAGGTGTGGGTGCACTGACTCCCAAGTGACCCCCAGCAAACTACTGGGAAGTGCCCAGCCCAGCCAAGGGAGGATGCTATGCCTCAGTGCCACTCACAGGCTATGAAAACCTCCAGAGTGCTGCTCCTGGGGTCTTCTTCCTAGCCACATTCCGAGGAGTGGGTTGGGCAGCCCAACAGGCACCCCCAGCACTGCAAGATTAATGTAAGGCAGTGCTGGCTTACATTAATCCACAAACTAGGAAGGGCTAAAAAAAGGAAGCAAGCAAGCTGCTGGAAACCAAGTTGCCTAGGCCATATCTGCATCTCCTGCAAAGGCCGGCATGTCCACATTGTCCCCACCTCTTTCACTGGTTGGCTGCATTTTCAACATAAAAAGAAGAAAATGCCTCAGCTTGGCAAAGACAAAAGTGGATAGGGGAAAAGGTTTGCTAGAAAGCCCCATCGTCTCCCATAGCTTCACATATGGGAAGTGATCACAGCACCAAGCCTGAGTTCAAGAAGTGTTTGGACAACACTGGCAGGCACAGGGTATGACTCCTGGGGTGCCCTGCACAGGGCCAGGAGCTGGACTCCATGATCTTGATGGGTCCCTTCCAACTCAGCTGATTCTATGATTCTATGATTCAGCAGCACTGTGCCCTTCATACATACCCAGTGGCTGAAGCAGTAGCAGCCCCCAGGACCACCCATGGCCTCAGCTCCTGGACTGCCCAGGGAGGGAGGGAAATCTCCCTATTGCATACCTGCCCCAGAAAAATGGAGTTAAGCAACGATGTGGAATTAGCAGGTGGCTACTGGGCATCCCTGTCCTTCTGCTGAGCTGTGCTGGGCAAGGGTAGTACCCAGGCCTGACCTCCACACACCCAAATGATTTTCCCACCTATGGAGACCAGGAGTGTAACAGCATTTGCTGTGTTTATGGGTCCTCAAAGGGTCCCCAGGTTTATGGGGCCTTTTCGGAACCACCAAGGAACACAGCAAAAATTAAGCTTCCTTGGTGATTGTTCAACATCATCAGCAAAATTAGCAGTTAGCATCTGAATCCAAGACTCCAGAACCTTATCCGTGTTTGAGCTGGAAAGAAGAAGGAGCAACTTCCAGATCCCAGCTTGAGCCTGCACTACTGGTGGAAAAAAAAATCCTACTCTGAGATGTAAATGGAGCAAATTTGGTACTGGAGCCACTGGCTAAGCATGAAAGTTATCTTCTCAAAAGCTATTCCTATAGTCAGCATGATCACAGCAACACTTTAATGCAAGTACACTGCAAAAATAGCGGGGCACTGACTGAAGATCTTGTCTCTCCCTCCTTGAGGAAATTGCAAACTTCCATTTCTTTAATCTAATCATTTGCAGGAGGAGATACCTTTTCCAGAAAAGCCAATATAAGAGGGCTGAAAGGTCGGATGGGATAATATGTAATCCAATGTGATAAGGGCTGTTTACAGAATTATTAATCAAACACAAAAGGGAACAGATAGTAACATTTTTTATTAAATATTACAGTGGATCAAAAAGTACAAAATATCTTTTGCCTGCTATGTGATTGGGAAACTATTGGCACATAATACAGTATCAAAAGCATTAATAAGTACAATTTGGAAAACATACAAAAATTGAGTGTTTATAGTTGGCTCAGCTTTATTTCTGGTAGTGTTTAAACTAATGCAAAGGTTACTCAATAACCTTTTAAATGGGAAACTATATAATATTACTGGGCCATTTTTTATATATACAAATCATCACCTTACAGAGCATATAGGCTACGTAACTTGAATCACAAAAAGTATACAATATTTACAACAAAAGAAAGTTAAAAAAGTATAAACAGCTAGTAGATTATGCTGCCATTATTAGAACATATTTAAAACTGCAGGGCTGGGGGGAGAGGGGAGAAAGAGGAAGAGAACGAGTGAAATATCAACCACATGTACAGCAAAGAGCGTTCATGGCCGCGCTGCCAATGCCACCCGCCTCACGCCGGTGCAGGAAGTCCCACCGCTCATCTCAATCAGCACGATGGCAAAACTGGACCAGATGTGACCTCACTGATCACTGCAAAGGAAGCGAGCAGGCGGTGGGAGAGAGGGACCCCCATGGTGGCCCCTGGAGGCGGTGGCCCCACGTCTCCCCAAAGGGGGCAGAGCTGCTGGCAGAGGCAGCACAGCACTTGTGCCCTGCTTGAGCTCCAGCTGCTGCCAAGCCAACTTCTCTGCTGCTGGGGCAAACTACTTCCCAGGCATGAACCCACTGGTCAAGCTCTTCACACCAGGCCAGCTCACAGCCACAACAGACCTGCCACAAACTTCTGGCCTGCTCCTACCCCACCTGGCCAGGGGCACAATCACACTGGGAATCAGGCCCTACTTCCCACGTGCTTCACAAAGCCTGGCTCAGAGTGTGGCGAGAAGCTACACACAAGCCATTTGCTGCTGGGGCTCTTCCTTTGGATCTCACAACCTTTAGCATCCCTAATGCATCCTGGACATAGTGCGTTTGAATTGCAACATTTCTTGGAGCTGGCTCCTAGTAAATAGATTTATGACTCTATTGCCAATTAGATTCTGCAGTTTCCTTTACAAACCTACCAATAACAATGGTCTGATTGCACAAAGAAAGACTTGTGCAATTTCATTCAATAATAAGGCCCCCTGAACTCAAACAATGCAAACAAAGCCCCATTTAAGAAATTGAGGGAAAAAAAAGACTTTTCAGCCAATGAAGAATTCAATAGTCTGTTGAAAGATTTCCAAGATTTCTGTTAAAAGAGTTCTTAAACAAATAATGCATAGCTTCTCCTGGGGGTTTATGCCACCATTTCTTTTCCTTAGCCCTGACGTTTTGCCCAGTATGAGCTTCCCCAGCCAGCAGTGGCCAGTCTCCTCATGGGGCAAGCTAGGAGCCTTCCTCCCCTCTCCCTGTCCCCCAGCCCTGTGCTGCCTCAGCATGGCTCCAAAAAGCCTACCAGCAAACTCAAACAGGACATAATCAAAAGGGATGTTGGACACTTTGCGTAAACAAATGCACAACTCCAGAACACACAACTTAAAACAAGGAGAAGCATTTGCTTTGCTAAACACACAACAAGCTTCTGTTTGCATTTGCTGTAGATTTTTATATTCTCTGCCCCCTTTTCCCCACCCTCCTCCCCCCTATCCCCAAACCCCTGATTCTTACGTGATTCAGATCTAGTGCAACTTTACTAGATGTCCTCCACACTGCGGCCTCTGCCTGGATGAGCCTGCAGTTCTCTTTCCTGTATGACTTGTGGAGCAGCAGGATACTCTGCACTGGCACATCTATGTTCCAAGTTCTACTAGTCTGTTTATCAATCAATTAAATATAGTTTTACCACAGGAATATAAAGTATTTAATTGAAGAAGCTGGATTTTTAACAGTAGACGAGTATATTATTCTGGTTTCCACCTTTGGATATTAAGTATGATACATTATATATTGTATTTGGCTTCATATCACGGGAAAATTTATTGACATGCCTGGCATGCAAAGTGTTTTTTAGTAGTTTGTTTTTTCTTTTCATATCAAGTACACTGTCTTTGAACAGTAACTGAGATGGTTTGAACCACAACCAATTTTCACACTGTATAAAGCCTCCAAGTGACACTTTGCTTTTATCAATGTCTGTGCTCAGCTGCGTAGTGGTGATGTCCTGCAAAGTGAATATACATCCACAGGGAAGCTCTTTCATCAGGAAAATCCAGCCTCTCCACGCCTGGGCTTCCCCCCTGCAAAAGGATGCGCAGGGAGAGGCCGAGATCCCCATGGGAGTGTGGAAGGACCATCCCGATCACTGCACAGAACCCCCTTCCCCATTGTGAGGCACAGAAACAACCTGTAAGCCTCTGATTCAAATCCACACTGGCTCCTCTCAAAATTCTGAAATTCTCAACATTCTCACAAACCTCCAATCTGTTTTCTTGCGTGCCTTTGTCATTCAGCAGCTTGAGCCAGGGAGGTTTTGTTTTCTAGACCGTTTCTCTGGTAGGCAGGAGGGTTTCACAGCCTAGGTAAGATTAAGTACAACGCTCGACAAATTCACAGACCACGATACAGGAAAGCAAAGCTCGGTGGGAGGGGAGAAGCAGCACAGGAGCCATCGCAACAAGAGAAGGAGGGTGAGAGGTGCTCAGCACCTCACAGGGGTGGGCCGTGGGGAAAGAAACCTTGTTCGCATCCTTGCACCATAACATCACCTACAGTATGTTTATAACCATTAAGATTAATCTGAACCAGTTGCTTCAGTTTGTAAACAGTAAACGTTACGACAAAAAACAAAAATGCTGCTCAAAAGTATAAAGAAACTGGAAAAATTACAAACATGTAATAAAAAAAATTAGGACAGCCACAGCCTTTAAAAAAGTTGCAGATAAAATGATACTGTTTAATTTAAAAAAAAAAACCCAAAACAAAAAACCAAACATAAAGAGCACAGAATATACTGGACAAACAAAACTATATAAATTATTGTGACCAAATGTGACACTGGTAGTTTATGAAGTGGATATGTACAGTCAAATTAAACAGTGTTTACCATTCTGTTCTAATAGTGTTAAAATGAAAAAATCTATTGCCGTTTTACTATACATTGCATTGATTGAATCTTTAAAAGTCAGGAAAAGTTACCCAAAAAAGCACATCCACTGATTGTACAGATTCTCGGCCCACTTCTTTGCAGGTTCATCTGAAGTCCTTGACTCATTTGCACCAATGCACAGCCTCTGGTCCTTGGCTCAGTGAAAGGCAAACGCAGCCCTCACCTGGGTTTCAGTGAGCTCAGGACTGGGCCTGCGTTTCCACAGCTCCCTTTGATCATCTGCTCTTACCATGTTCAAGTCCTTTCAGAAAGCACATATGCAAAATCCAAAAAAAAAAACCTTTTTTTCTGTATTTTTGTTTCTCTCTCTCTTTTTCTTTTTTTCTTTCTTTTTTTTTTTTTTTTTGGTTTGATTTTCTTTTTTGCAAGGACAGGGATAAGGGGTGAGGGGGCTGATGTGGGAGCCAGAATTAAAGAAGCAGTCCTGTCTCCATCAAACTCCAAGACGCTCCTCTAGGCGGGATACAACTGCATCCGGTTGACAAAATTACAGATCGCTAAATCTGCGAGACATTGTCACAGGGGGAGGAATGTTGCTAACTGAACTTTCCTCCTCAGACCATTTTTTGTGAGCGAGGGCGTTTACAGTTTTGTGCTGGGATGTACAGAGGATAGCTGGGAAGGTGGGAATGCAGCTTGAGGGTTTATAGCAGCTAAAGGATAAATGCTGTTATGCAAAAGGTCACCGTAGGAACTTCCTACAGGTGTTGCTGCAGCTAAGTGTCTGTACAGTTGCTGGGAGTTTGCAGGGGACGTGAGGAATTGTCTCTGCACCATGAAGGAGTGAAGAGCCAAAGGCTGCATTAGTGGGGATAGCACGGTCTGATTTTTCAAGTACTGCAGGGGATGAGAATACCCGGGTGGGAGGCGATTGTTCAGCCCTGTGCACAGGCTTCCTGGATACAAGCCTGGGAAAATGGGGGCTGACAGGGGAAATTTGTGGCTTTCCAGCATGCTGCCAGAATGGAGACCATGCACTGACTTGCTACCTTCCCCGTCTTGGTCGGGAACCTTGTCTTTCGCTGGGGTCTCCTTTGGTAACTGAATAGGAGAGACAGCTCGGATTTTTTTTTCAGAAATGACTTTGTCCAAATCCTCCAGGCTCCGTTTCAGAGGCCGGGCAGCCCCCACATTTTGAGGGCTCGTTCTGCGGCTGATGATAGGATGCACCATCCCCTCCATCTTCCTCAGGTTCTCCAGCCTCTGGGCCTGCTGCTTCCCAGACCTGTGGAGCAACTCACTGTGTTTTTTGGGGGCTGTCAATGCCATAGGGAACACACGGCAAGCTTTGGGGTTACAGTCTAGGCTCACCGCCTGGCTGCTTCCAGCCTGGAATGGGGAGATCCCTTTGCATTCTTGCTGGGCCGTGGATGAGTGAGGGAGACTGGAGCCTGGAACCTTTGCAGTCTGTTTGTGTATGCTCTTTGGAAGACTCAAATCTGTTGGCTGATCATCTGAAGAAGCCTCCACTGTTGCCTTTTTTTCTTGCTGATGCAAAGATGGGCGATAATTTAAATTTAGTTTTTCTTGGTGTTTGTGTTGAGTAAAAGTAGAAATATTTTCAGACTCTCTGAACATGTCCCGGGGGAGGTACTTTGATGTTTGTTCATTATTAAGGTGGTGTTCTGTGTGCCTATAAAGGCTGTGCAGATGAGGTGATGAATAGAAATCTGCCAAAAAAGTGGGCACATGGGAGTGCTGCAGTGCCCTTTTCTCACTCATTTTATCTTTGCAGTCCTGGATATCCGACTTCGGTAGGTATGACTCGGCAAGAGAACTGAGGTGATGTTTTGAAAAATCACAGCGCTGAGGATCCGGTTTACTTAGCATGTCATGTTTAAAAACATCATTAATTGACTTCCTTTCTTCCTTGGTTTTAAAACTCTGTACATGTTGTATGACTGAGGGCCTATTAATTGCTACAGGATCAGAATTAGGGGCATGGGGACCTTGTGATATGCCTGAGGACAGTTCATCTCTGCTGTTGAGTTTCTTTTTGCTGATCAAAGGTGGAGGAGAACCATAAGGATAGTTACATGAGAGTGTGGCCCCGCTGACCTGTGACAGCAGCTTCTTCTTTGCCAGGGGTGACATGATGCCTGGGTTACCTTTTGAGTACAGCAGCGGTGTGTAACTGAAAGTGGAATCATCGCTCATGGACCCGGGCTCCTTTTCCTTAAACATGTCAAAGTTCTGCACCACCAGTACTTTGGGTGTTTGCTTTAGTGCATTGTGGATATCTTCATTTCCCAGCTGGTCCACTTTCACCGTGCAGTTTGCGATGTAATCAGCCACCCCTGGCAGCTTCTCATCCTCCATGTCGCTCTGAGTGGGCAGATGGACTGGGAAAGCTGTGAAGGGCATTTCTAGAGGTTCACTTTCTAGGCTGTCAGTAAAAGCTTTGTGTAGTCTTTGTTCAGGCTTTGTGTCTTCCAGGGCATCTGCTGGGGGGTGTAATCGTTTTGCAACATTGGCATCCAGCACAGTGTCTTCTTCTGCAGGCAGGGATATACTAGAGAAAGAGGATGAGTGCTGAACCTCCTCCTTGGCTTTCTCACTGTTGGTGCTGTTTTCTGTCACGTCTGTCTTCTCCAGAGGCAGTGTCCGAGCTGTGTCTGGTAAAAGAGGTGGAGGGACTTGCACGGGTTGTTTCATCTCTCCCACTGTAGGGTGTTCAGGGAAGTTCTTCTGGTCTGCTGATTCTTGATCCTTCTCTTGTTCTGACGAAACCTAATGAAATGATTCAACAGACAATAGTAAGAATGCAGTATGTTCTGGCAGCCTGTTGGTAAGGTTATGCATAGTACACTGCTGGCTACTTTTAGAGAAGGACTAGCCAACCAGCTTGCTGGCATGTGAAGGCTCTAACATCAGGTTAGACTCAAACAAAGAGAAGTATCTCCTGGAAATATTAAAAAATACACTATCCCTGTCAGAGTTACAATAAAGCATTTCAAAACAGCAGATGTTTGTAACCTGATGAGAGACACTGGTGGCTTCATTGGTAGCTAAATGCTGAAGTTATATACTCTTTTAAAATTGATTAGGCAAATGCAGAAGAGCAGATTTCATGACACAAACAATAAGGCTATAGAAATTTCTCCTGCTAGCCAACTTCACCTAAGAAAAGCACACTATTCCTATGCTTTTCCTTCCCTAAAGTCTCTCCAGTATAGCTATCTTAAAATTCAGTGATCACACAGGAGATCATTCACACCCAGTTCTGCATTAAAGTGTGAAAATGACAGAAATGGCATACTAGAAATCCCTATTGTAGGCAGCAAATCGCTGCCACAGCTTAACTAGGACACACATTTTTTTATTAACGGATTAAAATGAAGTTGTCAACATTCAGTAAGTGTGTGTGCCCGCTATTACAAACATGGCTTTTATACGTTCTCGTCAATGGGACCACGGCTTGCTCTGCTCCCCCATTAATACAGCGTGTGTGCACAATTCACACTATTCATCCCATTATGTAGCTGGCTGAACTGTGACCCGCAGAGGTCACCAGAGCATCCCATCTGTGATCCAGCTGACTGACAGCCCTTTTCAAAACTGCTGTCACTCTCCTCTGACATGTCGTGGTAGAAGACAGTCATAAAACAGCAGCATTGTGCGACTCCTTTATTTTTATTGTTTTCTTTCTTCCTTCATTGTAAAGATAAGACGCACCGAGAAAGTTATCATCTAAATGCTGCTTTATGGTCTGTTGCAGGAGCAGGGAATTGGAGATGGTCCCAACGAATCTAACCCTCTCAGAGATTTATTTCTTCACAGCTGCTTTTAAATATTCCTGTCTGTTTGGTTGGCCTATTAGTTACAGTGTCTGTTAGTCATCCTAACTTCTTCTTTTTAAACTCGTAGCTGACTTTTGCAGCCAAATACCATCATTAGGTCCTTTACAAAGTACCATCGCTAGTCTCTTGAGCTTATAAAATTACAGGCAAATACCAGACAGATGAACAAAGCAAGGAGGAGAAAAAAAAGATAATCATACTTAATAACTGTACATTTTGCTCTTTGTTTCTGTTAAGCAATACTTTGATTGAAGTTTCAGCTATTGTGAGGAAATATGCAGTCTATAGCTAATAGCATTTTGTCTGGTGTCTTGTTACACTGACAATGTCATTGTGATGGCAGGAAAACAGTGAAGAGCACAAAGGCAAATGCAATCCTAATAAATTAAAGTTATATTCTCCCCTGCATACTTCTAATGGTGCATGAATTGAACATGCCATTGAGACGACCACACATTTGTAACTGGATTATACTTTTCCAGCTCACAGTTTCCAGACCGCATGCAGAAATGGCTTAAGCAGCGGCTGGGTTGGGGACATGTCTACACATTTATGTGGTGGCTATAGGGCTCTCCCTCAGAGTAATACCTCATCACTGCTGTGACTGGATGAGGGCCCAGGAATGGGGCTCCACTGCCATGGCATGGCTGTGGGGCAAGAGACAAGCAACCTTCTGCCTGGCTCCAGCAGACCTGCATTTTACTCTACCCAAAGGAGCTTGACGTCTCCTGCCACATCCTGGGCATGGAGCCCTCCATATGGCAAAACATAGATGAGTTCTGGAGTCCTACACCCACCCAAGGGTGAAGCATCCACCCTGCAGTCCCTTCACTGCTCGGGCTTTGCGTGATCACTGACCTGTATGGTGACTTACATAGAGGTCAAGGTCCTTAATAACCCACCCAATAGCCAAATAGGGGCAGGACATGTCTTCCACCCCAGTCAGGGAGGAGGCATTAATTTTGCTATAAAAGGTACCATTGTACAATAGGGAATTGCCAAAATTGTACATTTTTATTGTCTTGTCTAGGCTCCCTACATTTCCGATAAGCACAGCTTAGGAGCTCTTCCTGCAAACTACACAAAAATAACTTCAGTTTAAACAGCAGGAAGTTTGAAATAGGGAACAATAAAAGCAAGGAAATTCAAAGTGAAGGCTGTTGCTCTGTTGCTGACTTGTTATGTTGGGCTTAGCAGCAGTGGTACAGATAGTGTGTAATGTGTCTTCCTGATCCAAGACCTCAATAAATAATCAGGGATGAAGGAATGACAAGGGAAGGGAGGACGAATTTCCACTTCACTTCTCCTTGCTTTGGGCGAGTTGTCTTGCAACCTTCCAGTGACTGAAGCACTCTCCTCTTGACATGTTTGTGGGTTTTTTTTAATTTTACCCACACAGTACTCCCCTACTTTAAAATTACAATGTAAGAAAAAAAAAGAAAAAGTCTTTCTGGGGATTGCTTTTAAATTAGATATTAATGGTACTGTTATTTAAAACACAAATGCTTCTTTGGATGGGAGATTAAATTGTCCTTGTAAGTACAACTTATAAGGTAGTGGGACATGAAACCCCAAATTTTCTGTTCTCAAAACTGTGTACATGGAGTCTCAGAGACATCTGTGTTTACAGGTCCTGCATTGTTTTTTTAAAACAATGAGGAGGAGGATTGTTGATAGCTGACTCAATAAAATTTCCTAACAAACTTAGAAACAGGACTTCTGTACCTGCCAGACGCAATGAAGTCAAAGGAGCAGCCATAGTCTGCCGGGCACGTGTTTCGACATTCTTTAAATACTTACTTTCACTGCAAAATGAAGGCTGCTGTGATCTGGCAGACTGAGACAGGAAAAGCAACATGCTTTTCAGGGGTTGTGTGTGAGGAGCTTCACCACCTTCTTCACATGCAGTGCAAGCAGGGAACAGGAGAGAGTGGGCAGATGCGCAAAGGAAGGTGCTTAAGTAACACCAGAGCAAAAACCCCATCGATTTTTTATCACTTAACAACACTTGAAATTCCAACTTATTTGCAGACAAATATGAGTTCTATCATCAATCTTACCCTGTGCTGTGAACATAAAATCTCTTCTACAGGGCTGTCCTATGTCTGCAAGTAACGTGGCTCTGTGTGGAAACTGGGGCCTGCCCACGTGAAGCAGAGTGACATAATAGGAATCTATGATGTCTGAATAGGAACCTCAGCTGAAAGCCGTCTACTGCTTGGGAGAGAGAAGTCGATCTCAGGGCTTGGAAGGTGGTTCCCTCAAAATGTGATCTTTTAGTTCAAAAAGAAACTTAGTATAATATAATAAAAATCCTAGGCAGCAATATGTTTTCCCACAGTCATGCATACATCTGTGAGCACAGAAGGGCTGATCCAGAGGTTACCATTATAAAACTCAGCTGTGTCCAACAGTTACCACAGTATTATCAACAATATTAGGGGTTCCCGCACCCTATACTTAGATTAGGAAATAACTGTGGTAGTCGTGTGGTTTCCCTTTGGCAGCTGCTGATCTGTTAATGGTGACCACTGTATAATACAATGAGCAGAACTGGTACTAGTCAGATCCAGAGCTTGGTCCTCTGCCATCCCCGCTGTGTAATATGGAGCAAACCGGCTGCCATTCGCAGCCCAGCAAAATCCCAGCACAGACAAGTATCACAACAGCTGAATTTCCATTGCTGAGCAAACTAAAAGGCCAACTGGTTGGAACTCTCTAGTTTAAATTATATATTTTATCACTGGATTTCATGTGATTAAAGCTGTGCATTTTTAATTGAAAAATTGAAAAGCAGGGAAGCAACAGACCTCAGATGCATCTTGGGGTTTCTGTGAATTATCTTTTTCCTTCTTGCTCTTTTGGTTTTCATTTTTGATGCGTTTTGTTCCAGACACTTTTGTTTTCGCTTCACCCTCCTGGGAACTGTTATCTTGTTTTCGAGGTTTCACTGGAGGCAGTGGCTTATCTTCCTCTCCTTTAATAAATCTTTCATATGGCAGGATTAATCTAGGGGATTAGGGAACAAATAATTGATCAGGTTTTGCTGTTCTAGAAAAGAAAAAAAATGTATCTACTATGAGCAGTTTACTTAATAAATCCATTTTCTTTCATGCCATAAAAGCAACAGTTTAAACTCTACATCTATAAATCCAAGTATAAGAAATCAATTTATTTGGCAAGATTATCACATGGAATAAATTCAGTGGAGTTAGAGTTGGTGTGGATTAGTTGTCAGTAACTTCGCAGCGGTTTGTGTGGCTACACCAATTTGTACCAGATGAGAATATCAGTCATTATGTTTTAGGCTGATTAAAACAAAAAAAAATCTACCATTTATTTTTATTTTCCCTCCCCGACTTTAACAGCATGCAGCAAGCCCCAGGAAAACACCTACAAAGCCACAGCCAACTTGGTAACAGCTACACAATCTCCAGGCTGCCGGTTCCCTTGACTGCAAGGGCGAGTGCCAGGAAGGTGGCAGGGGCCAGGAGAGCAGGGCTGCAGGGACCCAACGGGGTGGGCACAGCACCTGCCCTGCCTCACCAGCACCAGCCCTGCATCATCTGTGCAAGGCACCCGTGTAGTGACAGTCACCACACTCCCTTGGCCAGGGAGCCTTTTTTAAGGAAGAGGGGAGAGGAGAAGAGTTAAATATGAAGGAATTTTTCACTGTGGAGCTGTCTGCCACAAAGTGCATGAAATTGCTTTAAAAACACAAGGAAGAAACACGAACAAAAAAATATCCTCCCCTGAAAGTATCAAACACACCAAGTTTTAATTTGTTTTCTCTTTGCAATTCTTGATCTGAAAGGAAAAATAACTGATATAATTAAAAGGGATGGATTGCATTACAATCTCAGTTTAAACTTCAGTGATTAAAGTTTTTATAATGCATTTTAGTACGATTAATGACTCACTGTGGGATTAATATAAGACTCAGACTTTAAAAATACGAACATTATTACAGAAAACATAATTTGTTAAAAAAAAAATGTTGACTCTATGAAGAAAATGTACTTTGCTTATAAACAACATAAATCTACTCAAATACCAGGAATCCTTAATTATCTTTAATCTAAGACTCCAAGGCAGAAACCTCTTTGGTTCAGATATTCGTTTGTTATCCTAGAATCAGCATGCAATTTTGATTTACATACTTAGATGTTCAAACACAGTTTGGGCTTAAGAGAGCAGAATTAGATTGCTCGTGATCATAATATTTTACATTTTAATACAATTCAACATAAATTATGTTAAAATATAAACTTAATTTATGTTATATTAGAAACAAAATTCATTAACTGAGCATGCTCTGACATGGTATGTGCAAAGAGGCGTGAATAATACTTTCTGGCCCTGAATTTGGCAGGGTTCCAGTAATGAAGCTAAGCAGAGCCCACAGGGAATATTCATCTTCAGATCCCATTACAAACTGAGTTTAAACATGTTACAGCTGCTAAAACTGGAAACTGCTCCCTCTATGCAAACTTAGCAAAATAATACGTAGTTGCCAAATACCTACTTCCCACTGTAATATTACAGGTAATGTTTATATAATAAAAAGCATAGCTAAGCAGAAGAAGAAAAAAATAATCCTGTTCATACTTGAGGCTGCTACATTTCATTTGCAAAGCACAAATATTGGTGAAAACACCGAATTCCACCCCGCGCTGCACAAAGCACTTTGGACTTCACTTAGAGGCAAGGTTGGGTTTCACATAGGGCAGTGCCAAGGCTGCTCTGCCATGTGTTAAGTATTTAAAGCCGCTTTTAATAAAAACACATTTTATTACAGTAATTGTTAGCACTGCGAGGGGAGTGTTTGACTTTGTTTTGTTTCCATGGGAACACGTTGCCCATTAAAAATCTACATATTCCATCTGTAAAGGTTTCAGATGCTGTCCGGTGCCTCACGGGAGACAGAGATGCTCCCAGCCCCAGGAATGAGCCTTTCCCTGGAAGATGCTGAGTGATGAACCCAGTGGCTACGGCCGGGCCAGGAGCAAGGTCCGGGCCAACGTGATTAATCACCGCTCGCGTGCTCTCCTCTGAGCCTTGTAGGGTAACGCGGGACCCAAACTCCTCCTCCTCCTGCCTCTGCGCCTCACCAGAACTCATTAGCTTGGGTGCTAATTAGTAACTGTGGCTTAAATTTCCTTTTCTGATCTTAAGGGTTCACGTGGGAGTACAAGGTTTTCATTTTAGTGATTTTTCACTGAGCTCAGCAGTTGGCAGGCTGACAGCAGTAAAAATACATTTCACATAGCTGGTCAGTGGCCTGGAGCCAGTGGCAGGAAATCTGGAATTAAATGTTTTGTGTATTGGGGAGGCGGCATGACTAAGGTAAAATTGAGTCAAAACACAAGGATGGCTTGTTCTAGGATTTTCCCCTCCTCATTTCAAAGGAGGGCCGACTGAGGTGGCTTTTGGGGGCGGCTGGCCAGGAGCCGGGCAGGAATGCGGGCTGCGAGACCCCAGGGAGCAGCACCGAGCCGAGCAACACCAGCAATTGCCTCTTCACGTAGAGATTTCCGTCGGTTGCAATTTTCCCTGAATGTTTTTTCAGTTATCCTGTCATGGTACAACACAATTACCCACAGGATATGATCTTATCATTTGATTATTAGAAGTTTTTATAGCGCAGGAGTAATAAAGCTAATACAGCTCTCTCAACATATAAGCAGCCAGCTCACATGCCATGAAAGCAGCCGGCTTAGCCAATTTAAGGTCAATATTGCCCAACACCGGAAGAATGCGATCTGCTGTTAGCCAAATAGTTTAGCAGAATGTGACATGTCTGAAACCAGCAAAAGATTTTTTTTTTTTGGTCAAATATTTGCAGTGCAGGTAAGATTTAATCAATCTTTGCACAAGGAGAGGTAAAGACAACGTCCAAAAAACTGGATCCAGATATCTCAAATGTATTATCGTATGTTGGAAACAACAATCATGTTTTCAGTCGCTTTGAACTGTGGCTGTACTTCCCGACAGGGGGGGAAGTATAAAAGTATTCACAAAAAAAGGAAAAGAGGGGGAATATTTTGTGGTCTAAAGAATATTTACTTGTAAAGCCTGCGAGAAGACCAAATAAAAGGGTCTTTATCATGATCAAGATTCCAATATTAAGATTAATAAAATGTATTATTTATAAGTCAATTAACATAAATAGAATATGTAAGCACTAGTGTATTAAAAAAATCTTTCCACAGGCAGCAGATTTTTAGCAGCATGAGGGTTTTTTTTTTCCTGGAATAATACAAGAATAACATTTTCCAGCCAAGAGCAGAAACAGTAGGGGAGTCTTTGCTATCACAGGACTTCTTATTAAATTCAGTCACTGTGAAAAGCCAGTCTTTTTCCTTTTTTCCTTTTTTTTTTTTTTTTTTAAATAAAGACAACTTAAAATCAATACAAGTTAGATTAACAAATCAGTACTATACTAATCCTGATTTATTACAATCGGCAATATTAAGTTTAATCATGTATAAACTGCTACTCAAAGAAAGATTTTCCTTTAGTAAGTCCTGAATTAAATAATGGTGCAGTGTACCGAGTTTTTAGATCTGCATCATCTGATATTATGAAAAATTCAATGTACTTCTCTGCAGCAGATGTCAGAGGTCAGCAAATCTATTACAGTAATGTAAGTAAGCTGGCTTTCTGCCAACCTTTTTTTAAAAAACACTGAAGCAGATAATTTTATATTTACAAAATATTTGAAAATCCTCAAGGGACTGAATATCTTTCCCAACAAAAAGCAGAAACTTCACATTAGAGAAATGTATTTCACAGTATATCATGTCTTCATCATTAGCATTTCATAAAAAGAAAAAGAAAAAGCCCTTTATCTTTATTAGTCAACATTTTTTTTTCCCAGCTACAGAACTAACAATACAAGTTCTCATCTGAGCCAGTAACCACTACATCTATTGATTATGCAGAATGAATGACTTTTTTGGCCTGACTTTGCTTCACAGGACACATGAGAGCACATCTATTTATAGGCATGATTAAAAAAATAGTTACAACAATGCAAAGGATCTGACCAGCCCAGAAAGAGGAAGGAAATTAAATGTTAAGGCTGCCAGTTTCCTCTTTAATTCTCCCTACTGTGTATGGATATGACAGGGCTCTGGGGCTGGGGAGGAACCATATGCCCAGGACACACAGGGTGATGGAGGGAAGGAGGCAACTCAGCACAACCCCTACAATATTTTATCGCTGTTTTAGTGTTTATTTTTGTTTTCTTTCTGGCAGAATAAAATATTTCAGCATGTCTCCCATTGACATCATTGTACTCTCTCCAGAGAGCCAAGCCCGACACAAAATAGGATGCACTGGAGCCTCTCAGCCAAAAGAGTAATCTTGGAAGGCCTTAAAATACCAAAGTCCACTCCTTGGGAGATGTTGCCCCATTCACATGCTTGGCCAGGTTAAGGAGGTTAATTGCAACAGAAATGTAAAATGATTTAAATTTGCTCCACCAAATGAATACAGCACCAGTTAACCCCTGGAACTCACTGCCAATGGATATCTTGGGGCCAAGGGATTAGTGAGATTATGCAAGGATTAGATGCTAATGTAAATCATGAGAACATTAAGCTGTTAGAGCTTCAAAAATGCTGAAAAGGGACAGGCAATAGGTCTCTTTAGTGGTAGGAATTTGGAGAACGCTTTCCTCCTGAGCCATAAGGCCATGGTGGCTCCAACTCCTTCCTCTGCTGGCACTACCAGAGCTGAGGCCAAGACAGCCGGTTCTTTCAGTCCTAGAGGGCACCCATCTGCTCCAGAATGTCCTCACAGCAGCTGGGCAGAGCTGCCCACAGCCCCTGCAGCCAGAGGGTCTGAGTGCAGGACTGGGACATCCCCTGTGGTGAAAATGGGCCCCTATCAGTAACCTTGCTGTGAGAAACCTGATTCTTTTCCCCTAGAAAGTCAGTGGCAGAACATTCAGCTGTTTTAAGGGACCAGCAGGAATTCCTGAGTTCTGACCCCAAGACAAGTCTTGTCTTTTTTACCCTGTTGCTTTTCAAAAGT
The DNA here is from genome assembly GCA_910950805.1 of Acrocephalus scirpaceus scirpaceus. Classification (NCBI taxonomy): domain Eukaryota; kingdom Metazoa; phylum Chordata; class Aves; order Passeriformes; family Sylviidae; genus Acrocephalus; species Acrocephalus scirpaceus. Next base: position 32,955,292 of record OU383781.1, read on the forward strand.
ATAAATCTTAGAGCACTGGTCCAGTGTAGGCAAGGGAAACAACAGGGGAAACCAACAACAATCAGTTGGTGAGGATAGCCAGGTGCAGGAGGCAGCTCTCCTGGGCACCAGTGACATAATCCCAGCAAAGAGGGGAGAGGAACAACCCAAACTTTAAGGTCTCAGCTTGTTTTCCAAAATGGGAAATATAAAATACATTGAGGAAATGAAGCAGTGTGTTCCTGAAGTCTGATTTCCCAGGATTGCATTGTACAATGCAGGGGTTATGAAAGCAAGCCCCACGTGCTTTTGTGCAGAACACAACAGCAATGGCTTTATTTGCATTTGTCTGAAGTACAAATCTGGCACTTATTTTATCAGCAAAGACAAAATATGCTGGAGTTCAATTTTCTTTCCAAAGAACTTTCCTTCCTTAAAGAAATGGCTCTTTCATCCTTTCAACAACAACTTTCCTCACAGCCCACTGGGAGTGCTGGTGGGTAATGAGAATGGCTTACTGCTGAAAGGTGGGAACAGCACTGCTCTAAGAGAATTCAAAGACACTTCGTTTTAAGTAAACTAGAAATTAGTGACATTACAAACACAGCTGTTGATTTAGCTGCACAGCCCAGCGAGGCAAGCTCAGGCACTCCTGATCCTAGGGCTCAGCAGGGGGAGATGAACAACTCCAGTCTTTTGCCTTTGGTGCAGATTTACTGCACGGAAAAGAGTCAAAGGAAGGGTGGTGGGCTCAGAGCAACTTCCCCAGATCACTCTACTGAAAGCACTACAAGACTCTGTTTTGGCCATTTCTGCATCTAAAGGCAAACATGTTTTGTCTGGCAGGTCCATGGAGTCCCTGCAATGCTTGGTCCTTATGCTCAGGACAAGCTTCCAGATGCCATTTTGCATTGTCTGTGGGGTGCAGGTCTCCTGCAAGACTCCAAAATCCTGCCGACCCTCACTGGGAGCTCTGAGTTACATCTATATTGCAGAAAGCTGAAGGAACTAGGGGCATTCTCTTTCATGTTAACAAAATCCTGAAGTACAAAGTGGTGATTCCCAGCATTGCTGGGCAGTCTTAGGGAAAAGATCTTACTTGGTGCTTACTCATTGGTACTGCTCCTGCAAAAGAGAATGGTACACTGTGCAGCACCCTCTTGGGGCAACTCAGCTCCCAGCAAGGAAAAGAGGCTTGTCCTCTTGTGTTGAGTCTGTCCCTACCCCTGGATGTCGAGAAATGAGATTGCCATGCGTGACACTGACTGACTCCAAGCACTGAGCTGGAGTGCTGGGGCCCCAAAGCTCTGGGCACAGCAGGGCCCCAGCACCCAGTAAGTGCCGAGGCACACATGCATGGTGGGCACGCCTGGCAAGGGCCTCTCTGCTTGGGTGACAACGCATGCAGCAGCAGTGGTCAGCACACAGCATGCCCCAGTTCTGCTGGGACAAACTCCTGGGTGAAAGCAAGGATGTAGGTGGGAAAACAATTCCCCACCAGGAGAGAGATCATCTGCTTGCAAGCACTAAAAGGCATTGCCCAACTGTCCAGCGCTTTGCACGCAAGGACTCCCACTGACTCTAGTGCTGGCCAGTAAGTTGCTGAGGCTGAAACCCCAGAAATTTTGAAAAAAATGCATGTTCTCAGATGTTTTGAAAGGACAGCTAGGGATCTGTTTTAATGGTAAACAATTACATTCCTCTGTTATCTGATACTTTTTAAATTTTGGGGAGAGGGAAGCTTTTTGAATTTTCAATAGTTCCTTTGTTAAAGCATCTGTTACTCACATAATTGAAAAGATGTTTGTTCAGTGGTATGCTTGAGAGTACAGTTATTTAATCTTAATGATAAAGCCCTGAGGGCAGAAAATCATAAGTAGAAACCTCTTGTTATTTATCAAAAAGAAAAAAAAAAAAACCCAAACCAAAAACCTATGAAAATAAAGAGGGAACAGAGACACCTCATCTATCTTCAGGCTTAAATTTGTGCTTGATGGAAAACTATGGAGACAATTTGCAACTTGTGAAGTTTTCTGGGAGTCCGGGACCAGCTGAAGTGTGAGCAGGGCAGGGAAGCAGGGTGAAGACAAAAATAAAACAAGGAGAAAAAACTGTTGCTTGGCAAGGGTGTTTTTGGGTCAAACAAAGAGCTAGTTGTAGTTTACAGCATGACATAACATTTGATTAATTTTTGCCTGGGGATGTTTTCACACTTAACAGTGTAAATCAAAACCTTCTATTAATTACAATGTGTATAAAAAGATAACCATAAGCAATTTCATGCAGATGCCATACTAGCCCCCTACTTTTTGTTCCCTCTAACGACTGGTTGTTATTTCCTGCAAAATTCCACTGAAATGCTTACACGTTATGAAAGTTATTCAAATGCTTTAGAAAACCAAACAGCATTTGCATGGAACATAGGGCTCTCCTGCATATTGAATTACTGCACAATATCCTCAGGGTAGACAGACTTTATGGCTGTTAAAGGGAAACCATATAAGGGACCTATTTTGACCTGCCTTGTGTTTCTGATCATATATAATTTTTATGTTGAGAGATTTAGAAAGAAAAATGGCAGAATGGGCTCTGAACTGTACAGGACACTGCATCTCCTGAAGTTTAATCCCCTGGCAGATGTGCAGGGTTCTCTGCAAGTGGCCAGGGGCCACACTCATGGCCAGAATAAAACCCTCTGCAGGTCAATGTCCGAAGTGTGGGCACAGCCACCCTGCCCCATTGTCAAGAACTACAACCCATCTCACCTACCTGCTCCTCCTCAAGTTTCAGGTGGCTGTATCTCTGCAGAATACTTTCCCACTCAGCTGCCTTAATCTTGTGAGAGCCCAAGGCCTAATAAATCCCTGTCCAGCTGTGTCTGACCAGGACAGACTGGTTTTCTAAATGCTATTAACTTGTGAGGGCCAGCACAGGAGACACGCTGCTGAAGAGCAGGACTCGGGCCATGGGGTTCTCTGTGTCCATCCTTGCTGGACACCCCAAGGGAGCCCAGCTTCCTGCAGCACCCAAAGGCCAGGAAACTACTGGTCTATGGTACCATCCAGCTCCTGCCATGATGCCTTTCAACAGCGATATGTCTGTCCACCAGAGAAGCCAAGGAGAGTTACTGCACACCACTGCACACCACAATTCCCCAGCCTGCGTGTGTTTGTGCACAGCTCGTGCACAGGACTCTGGAGGAAACCAAGATGAATCACAGCCAGACTTGGAGACAGAAAAAGGCCCCAACAGGTAATTGTTTGTATTTCTGTTTTGTTCAATGTATTTTATTGGGAACTTTTTATACCTTGCCAACTAGCAGCTTGGGTTTTTTGGTTTGGGGTTTTTTTTTGGGGAGGGGTGGGGGAAGGGGGGAGCAGTGGTGCAATATTTACAAAAAATCCATAACAGCGTCATCAGCACTGCAGAAACACAGCCTACTGCTCATGCCAGATAGTTAAAGCTGCCGATCATGTGTTTTGTGTAAAAGCGAAAAGAAACCTCAAACCCGGCATGTGAAAACCACATCTGCATTATTAGGGGAAGACAGCATGGAGCAGAGTGCTTCGCAGAAAAGCAGCCGTTTCTGAGGGTTTCTTGATAAGAGAGAAAGAGATGTAGGGTACTGATGACGGCTGTAAGAGTTTCACAGGAACGATGTAGGCTGAATCAGCTCATACCAACCACACACGCCTCTGGCTTTCTGTGATCGTGAAAGGCATTAGAGAAACACAAATGAAGAAAGTAACGACCAAAACAACAACACCATATAAGCTCTGTATGGTCCAATTCGTCCACAGAGCAACAGTGCCATGATGGGAAAACATTAATGCTTTTTATATTGGTAATCATCTGTAACATGAGCAATTAAGTACAGTACTAATGGACTATAGCCAAGAGCCTGGTACTAATATTAAAAACTGACAGAGATGAATAGGTTTGGAAGGAAAACTAGGCTGACAAAGACATTTTTATGAAGTGCTTGGGCCTATTTGGAATAACCCAATCAGAGGCAGGTCCAGACCAGCAATGCCTACAGTGACAATGACGCATTCATTGGCATTATATGATGCCTGCTATGCTTTAAATAAAAACATCCATTCCTTCTACTCAGAAACCTGCACTTTCATTATTATACTCATTAATAAAACAGAAGTTGTCTAACTAATATACAAATAACACTTACTGAAACACTGGCAGCCTTGCCTTATTTTAAAATGAAAACAGTTACTGGAAACACGAACTGTATTAATGATAAATGAATCAGTTGAAAATGCACACAAAACCTTTCTTTCCCTTTTACCAGAGGAACAAAGAAAACACTGCCCCAGCTGAAGCATTTTACCTACCTATAGCACAGCAGCAGCTACCACCACAAGCCCTGCTCCAAACAGCAGGGTGCAGAGCAGTACCTTCCCCAAAGCCTTTAAATCTGGCTTTGTTCCAGCTTTTGCCATCCGCTGTACCATGATTCTGCAGCCACATGGTAGCTTTGCAGAGGTTATAAACACCTTTAGGAAAAGCAGTATTTTTTCACTGGATTCAGTAGACAGAGAGACAATTTCGCCCTCTCCAATGCTTGTATTTTGTGTTTGGGTTTTTTCGGTTGGTTGGTTGGTGGTTGTTGTTAATGGGGTGTTTTTCCTCTCTCTCTTTCTGGCCTTTGAAATTCTGTGTAAAACTCCACCTTGCAAAGGGGAACAGGAGAGGGCAGGAAGGAGGGATGGCAATGCCTGAATTGGGACGTATGTACAATTCCACTCCTCAGCACCCTAAGGATGTCACTGAAAGGTGGCTGTCACCTGAACAGCCTTGATATGCTAAAGCTGGTGCAAACAGCCAGTAGCTTCTCTTGGGAGAGGGCTGGTTGACAAAATATGGATGCCCTTGAGATCCAGTTGTAGAATGGCAAGGCTAAGCCAAACAGCAGCAGGGCCAGTGAAGTCAGTGAACTGCCTGTTCTCCCTCCAGTAAGCAAGGGAAGACCAGTGAGACTCAGGAAAAATCAGGAGGTTTACTCAGCATTTGCTTTCAGTTTAATTCAATTTCCAGTTTAGCAGCTCTACAGCTGTAGAGTTTCAAGTTTGAAAATGTATGCGTGTCCAGAATCATGAGTGTGTGTATTCCTGCACTGCAGTTCTAGTTTTAGATTAAATGTCATCTGAGCACTTTGTCTATAAATGAGCATTACATTTACAGGTGCTGTAGTTAGAATTACCAGCTGAAACAAACCATGACAATTTAATTTACTTTTTTTTCAAGTCTGAGGCTTAATACAGCTTTCCTGTGGTGGAAAAAAGGCATCTAACACTAGAAAAGTGGAGACTGGATGAGTTAGTGAGGTTTTTTTGTCTGTGTGCTTTGGTTTTTCAGACCAGATTTAGTAAAGAACATTTTGGATAAGCTCAGGGCTAACCTAAAAGTTCTGCAAGATTTTTTTCTCCAAATGCCATCTTTTGATAGCCTGCCAGGGATGTGGAAAATTAGGTGCTGCCTCATATCAGACCTAACCCAGAACTGCATGATAGACTGGCATCCATGAACTCAGATTTGAGTTCCTCATTGTATTAAGACCAATCTAACCATAAACTAGAAGACTCTTTCCTCAGCCAGGTCAAGTCAAGCAGAACCGCTTTTGGGTATCCTGGAAAGGCTTCTCAATCTGGAAGGCATCAGGAGTCTGCTCAGGTATTTCAGTGAGCACAATGAGTTTTGTGGCACTTCAGAGCATACCCAAGTAACTGCCTAGTCAGTCACACACCAGTCTCTATGCATGGGAGTGCAATGCAAGGCTTTTGCATATTAAAAAACCCCCAAGCCACTAGCATTGAACATTGTCAGGAAAGCAGAAAGATGCAGAAAGAGAGACAGGGGTTCATGGAGTATTTTTGAATGGCTCATTTACTTTTCCACAACTACAAGAGATGTGCTCTCTCAGTGACTCTAGGGTTTCAGCAATGCTCCCTCTGCAACCCAAACCCACAGAGACCTAATGCTTATGTGTGCCTGGGTCTTCTCTGTCAAGTAACATCCCCCACAGAACATCTGGCAAGGGAAAAGCCAGACTGCCAGTTGGAAACCCGTCAGCTGGCTTGGGTGCAAAGGAAGCTCTGAGAGTCTCAGGGCTGTAATGATGGGGGTGGAAGAGCTGAATACCCACAATCTGATGAGTCAATAAAACAATCTATAACATTTGTCTGCAACATGAAGGCAGGGAAAAGCCCTATCTAACATGCACAGCAAAATGACTCACTTCGCTCTGTTGCTTGGCTCAATCTCCAGAAAGCTTCTAACATTTATAATGGCATTCATTACATGCAACTCCTCTGTGCACCCAAGCCCTTCTGCTGGAGATGTCCCCCGTAAATGAGCATGATCAAATCCCCCACCCTCCATGAGGATGGCAGTATCTCTCAAGAGGCCAACACATAAGGCACTAAGATAAGGAGAGAAACTGCCCATTGAACACAGCTCTGCCGTAACACCTTCTGCACAGGCAAGTACAATCTCTTCCTGAGCCCAGCAAAGTGACTTGTTTATGCCCAGGAACAAGAGACTAAATTTTACTTATCTGAGCCAAAAATTGCTGAGCTTTTATTCACATTTGCTTGTCTAAGGGGAAAAAAAAAAAGAAAAAAAAAGGAACAGAAAAAAAGATAAAAGAAAAAAGAAAAGGAAACAAAAAGCCCCAAGAGTTGTTTCTAAAAACCAAATCAAAACAACATTCCAGCTCCAGTATTTTATTCAATGTGTGCTGGCTTCACAAGCCCTGGAAGTTATTATCTACATGGGAAGAATAAGAATTCAACAGTTCTGACCAGCAACAATGGCTGCAGAGAAAGAGTGTTTGGCAGCAGCTCGCAGGCAGGGAGGAGGGAAGGAATGCTGTGAGGAAGAGGAATGCAACGCTCAGCATGACCTACAACATTAACAGCACCCTGCATTATGGGCCACCCCATTATTTTGATCAAAACCACAACTGGGTTAATTGGTATTCCAAAAAAATGATAGAAGACAAGTGTTTGCATCAATTAGCTGCTGTTTCTTATTTTTGCTTGAGTATGTTTTCCTCAATTTTTCAGCTTCTTTAACTGGAAAGCTGTTGCAAAAATTAAGATCTATACCAAAGAAAAATCAGATGCTTTGTTTATTTATTTAGTCACTGGAGACAGGCACTCTGGTTTAAATTACAATGGATTATCTGACTAAACTGTTGGGGAAATATTTACTAAATCTTTAAGAAGACTCTCTCTCTTTTTCTCTAATTCTTTATAAAATGCTTTGAAGGCTTTCCAAATTAATTTTTTCATTATTAAACAAGCATTTCAGATTTGTTATCTTACCTTTCATAATGTCTGCGAGTACATGTAGCAGCACTTGTGCTTCCAGGGTTACCACCTAATTCATCATAAATATGTTTCCATTGTCGACGGGCTGTTATCTGTAGAAATGGCAATGGAAAATTTAATCTTGCATCTTTACAGATTATACAGCATTTGAGTTCACAACAACAAATGCACGTATGACACTTTCAGAACAGCATGTACTACAAGCACTATAAAAGCCCCTACAGAATATACAGAGTACACAGAGCTTTGGGTGTCTTTTTTTTTTTTTTTTGTCAGTTAACACTATGTCTATTTTCTTTCTCTGTAAAATGGAGGGATCTGACTGTTTCATTATCAAGTCACAAGCAATACAGACTCACAAAAGAGAATCTCAATCAATACAGGGTCATTAACCATCAGAAGTTATGCAGACAAATCCCATGGTGAATTATGAAAATGAAACTCAAACCATACTCAGCACAAATAATGATTACATAGTTATTTTAACTGAATTAGAGAAAATAAATCTGCTGCAAAACCCAAATCCACCACAGAATTCTGTAAATCCACAAACCCATAGTCTGTTACTATATATGTTACAAGCTGTTTATTTTTATCCATTTGTATCTGTAAAATATATAGATCAAATACTAATGAAATCTTAACGTACTCCAATGTTAATATTTGAGCTGTGTACTTTATTGGACCATGCTGATGAAAATAAACATCTTGTAACATACTGAGTTGCATACCATGGTTCTGCTTTTTTTTTTTTGTACAGAAATTAGGATTATACAGAATAACAGATGGAAGACCTGGAAAAAGGATTGTTTCTGAATACTACTTCATTATTTTATATATTCCACTATATTTAAAACAGGAAGAGAAACAGGAATAGGACAAGCACAACAGATCACTCTTGTTTGCCTTGTTAGCTCATAAAGAAGGCTGGTAGAAAACTGTGGGGTCAATTTGGGGAGAATTTTGTCATTTGCTGTGGAATGCCATGGATTTTAATATATTCAGCCCTGGAGGCTTCTTCAGAGTTACCCACAGAGCAGTCAATGGCATTTACTGAGGAGCTAAAGGCAGCAATCAGAAGAGAACAAATATTACAACTTGCAATCTGAGGCCTGTAATTTTAATCTAAACAAGAGGAGATAGCTACCATCATTAAATATTACAGGGTAAGAGGTGTTTCTGTTTCGCTCAATACAAAGGGAAAATCCTTCCTTTGCAGAAATTATTCTCCAAAGCCAAAAGCACAGCTAGAGTCCTATCATTTGATAACCTTACAATTTCTTCAAATTTATTGTTTGCAGAGTTCTCCAGAAAACAGCAGTAGCTTTAACTCACTATTAGCACCTGAGCACAGTTTGCACCTATAGATACTTTTGAAAAAAAAAAGGTGTTTTATCTTAAATCTTATATAAAGTTCAATGAACTGACTTCATTCACTAGTTTTATCTTCTGTCTTTTATAAAAAACCCAAAGACTACCAGCACAAGGATTCAAGCAATTCAAGGATAAATTCTGCACAAGCAGATCATTTAAATACAAATCAAAAAGTCATCTGATGATAAGGTTCATCCTAAGTCTGTTTTGTTTCAGTTCTTATGCTGTCTCCTCTCCATGTTACCAACACTTATTATTACTATTAAAATGCTTGAAGAACCAGAGTCCTAATGAGCCACAAAGAACATCACATCCTGAGAATATGAACGGATGCTCCTTATGCAACCCAAAAAGTCAAATGAGGTTGGACCAGGTATCCTGCTGTGGAGGAATGCTTGGATGGGAAGCTACCTCTGGTCCTGCCTCCCACATTCCACCAGTCCTCAGGACAGGCAGAGGACAGAGGCATGACCAGACACCCCTTGTGTCCTTGGAGCTCCCAAAAAATCATAGATCCCTTGAGGACTGCTGCAGTCAAATCTCTGGCAGGCTCATGGACAGAGCAATTAAGGTGCATGAATCTGCTCTGGGGTCTGTGCTCTGGCCCTCTGACAAGCTCAACCTTGGCTGGGCTTGCAAGGCTGTCCAGGACCTGAAGCCTTGGCGAAGAACAGTGATGCTGTGCAGAAACTTTAAATGAAAGCCAAGGATTAGCTAGCAGGAGGACTACTGTAAGTCCCCCTCATAAACATACTGATGTGACTAAGAAACACGGTTTCCATTTTCAAAAGGAAAACTTTAGAGCCTTAGTCTCATTTACCATGAGCTGACTCAAGAGTTGATAGTCAAGCTGGAACACCAGTAAACTAAGGGGAAAAGTGAATCCTTTTGAAGTCCATGGATCATTTTTCATGTCTCTAAGCTCCTTAGAATAATAGTATTTTCACAAACATTTGCCCAGCTTTATCCAATTCTACATCTGCAATGCACCAGAGCTCCTTGGCAATTAACTGAGTTGTGCCCTCCCACAGAGGGAGTTTAAATTTGACATTCCCTGAAACAATTGTTATTCTAACAAAGCCTGGGGTTGAGTTTTCCCCTGCTCTGGAAAGTTTATTTTTTATGCTTAATAAACTTCAAAGGACTAAAGGAACTGATTAATTACATCCTTAAACAATCTGAACAAAATGCTTCACCGAGGAAACTGCACTCTTGTCATGCAGGGCAGGACTGCTCAAGCTGGATGACCCTGCTGACCATATCCAAATTGAGGATTCTGCCTTCCTTTCTCATTCAAGTTCTTCCCAGCCACCTCAGTTACCAAACTTCCCAAGGAGTCAGGAAAGGGTAATGCTTGGCAATGCTTTGCTTATGGTTGCGGTTGCTACCAAAAATGTCTGCCTCTGCTGCTTTACTTTTCTGATTTGTTTTTCCTTACTCCTAACAGCACCTACATCACTCCCAGTGCCTGCCATGTTTCTGGAAGTGCAGGATGGTCCAGCCTCACCCATTAATTGAGGCAATTTCACAGGCCAGTGTCATCTGACAGCTTCACATTCCAATACTGGCTTTAGTTTTAAAGCAGCCTTCTGAGTTGCAGAGCCCTCCTGCAATTTGCTCCAACCTACAGCTTCAAAATCCTTATGCTGGGCCCACTGGAAGCCAGCACCTTTGAAAATCTCTGTGACATCTTTTCCAACCAACAGAAATCAGAGTTAAGCAAAGAGACTGGCCTGTCCCTGGATATAAGAGCAGATCTGATCTGGTTCCTATAAGCACAGTATTATGCAGTGACTGGTAGTCAAGAAAAAATATGTAAAAGCAATGATCTTATCTACTAAAGCAGAAGACTGTTTACAAACATGCTTTTAATGGTGTCTTCTGCTCTGAGAAATCTTAAGGTCTTCTGCACTGCAATCCTAGCTCCCGCCCCTTTCCTTTTGAAAGGCTTCTTGCTTATTTCCTGCTGCAAACATAATGGGAGATTTTCTGGTCATGGTTCATGGTGTCCACAGGTCTCTTCAGAGCTCTGGGTGTTAGTTCTGTATGAAACAAACACAGATAGCTTTGCATTCCACTGATAGACCAGTTTCTTTGGGCCTGCCCAGACACAGGACTGACGTATGTGTCAATCACTAATTTTTAAAAACTAAAGCACTTTATTGTTGCTTCCAGGAGGCAGCAGCTAAATGGGATCCCACTGACCTTTGGCAAAATCTAAGCTGCTACATACTGAAGGCTAAGCTCCACCTGATTTTCTTTTTATCCTTCATCTTTTTAAGACATCTCCAGGTAGATTCCATTCAGCAGCACAGCCTTCTGCAAACATACCAAGGCACTCCTTTTATGCTGGCTCAAAAGGAAAATGCCACTTCATAATTTGTCAAGGACAACTCTTTAGGTAAGTTCCAGAAGTTTCCCACCTATGAACTTCTGCACCTTTTACTCACTTGACTTAGGGTGACAGAGAAAATTCCAGGCAATGGCTGTTAAATGCCACTGCAGCTGAGCCCCCTGCAACATGGCATCGTTTCATATTTCATCCAATGATTTGGGGACATTTTAAATCATGCATCCTGAGAAGGTCTGCTATAGGGAGTGCTTTCCAATGCACTCTCCTATTATTAGTAACAAAGATGCTCATCTCACATATCTTTGTTCCACCAACTACAAAGAGACAGCTTCATCTGTTAAAGTCTTAAACCAGTTTGTATGGATTGCTGTTTTTATTAAGCCTGTATTATGTTCAACAACAAGTAAAACTGTATTACACAGTTATAGATGACAACTAAGATTTAGCAATCAAGTGGAGGAGAAATGACTCTCTTAAGTACTCTAAATGGAGAGCACTTAAATATGACACACAATCATGACTTGACACTATTAGATATCCTATATGTATATCCCATATGCAAAGGTAATGCTCTCTGTCAAGCCTCACTGGATCCATTCCCCCAGGGGGAAGGTTAGATGGCTAAAAAAATTGTCCTCTGCATCTCAAATCCAATTTCTGTCTCTTCTCAGTCACTTTTAGATCCTTAACTGACAGGACTGGACTCAAAAATATTGCAAAAATGTTCTGTGAGCCTGTGCAGAAGCTGAAAAACACCACACATGATCCATGCTTATTTCTCAATAATGTTTTTTAGACCGCATCAAAACATCTGTATATGAACAAAGTGGACAAGGCAATGGATAAAATTAAAAATGGGCAGACTATAATTGTTCTGTGAAATAAAAGGGTGTAAAGTTTGCAACTGCTTTAACTGGGAAGGTTTCTATGCCTGTAAAAAAATTGTCATCTGACCACTTTTAAGTTTCCATATGTCATTTTAAGCAATCTTTTATCTGTTTCCTGTTCATAAAATGGCTGTCACATGTTGAAGTCAAATACCTACTTTTAAATATTATTTTCTTTACAATATTTCCAAGAGAAAAGATCTATTTCTATCTCAACGCACAAACCAGAACCTTGTGAAATTTTAAAACCAATTAAAGATGATGAAGCCCTTGTAATGGTTTGCTGAAGTCAGGTGGAAGGGGCCATAGAGATAAATGCACATTAAACAGGGCAGGTTTGAGAAAGCTGCTGGACTCCATGACTTCTCATCAATAGATGGTGGCACATTGTATGAGAGTGGTGGATTCTGTTCAACATTGAATTAAAAGCACTCACTCGAAATTTCTGCATCGAAGTAGACCTGCCTAAGATCCTAGAACTGATAACTGAGGTCCATGTCACCCCTACCACCCACTGACTTGTGAAAAATGAAACAAATAAACCACAAAAGCTTCTCAGCAGTGTTTGCCATTATAAAATATATACAAACTAATGCAGTTGGCAAACTCAATGTGTATCAACTGGCCATAAAATAATAAAACCCAGGGTGTGCACAGGTCAAAGTATTGCAACAGCTATCGATAACTCAGGGAATTTAAAGCAAAGGCAGATCCATATTGAGGATGAGACTGTTAGCAGAAGAGAATGAGGTCAGGAAACCTCACATTCCATGTACAACTTAAATTGCATCACAACAGTCCTCCCAACTTCAGCTTGCCTGCAAAGAGCACAGACACCACTCACATCATAGAAACAGGATCAGGCCCATCATTTCAGACACAGTCACTCTCCAATGAAAGCTGGGCTCAGGACTATGTCAGAGGGTGTGAGCTGTGCTTGCCTTGCCATTTACTGAACAGGAAGCAGTTGCTTAGTTTACTTGCTATGAAGAATAAGTACTGCTGGTACATTTTCATTCAAGGTGACAAATGCCCCTAAACAACAGAGAACATCTGTCACTGAGAAAAGGACAGGAGCTTTGAGACAAGTGTGGATTGAAGCTACTCTGGCTGACATTCTCATGTATGTGATCCTTCCCCTCTGATCCTGCCACATTTCTCAAACTTGGCTCTGTGGCCTTGTGGTCATGAATTCACAATCCTATTCTTGCTCTGCCTCAGGTACAGAGGCTCACCTGCTCCAGCTCATCTAAATCCATGCCTCTCCCTCTGGCACTAAAACTCAGGTCTCTTCAGCAAGCCACCACTTTGGCACCCCTGCTTCTGTACTCGGTCCCCTCAGGCAAACCTGAAACATTGCTCTGAAAATTGTTCACCCTCCTGAGCACCCTGAACATGCCACTCTCTCTTCAATCTCCCTCCTGGCTTCCTTGGTGCCCTGGATCAAGTTCAAGATTTTAGCCCTCATTTTCATTGCACTTTACAACTCAAGCAATTACTGTTTGTTCATAATTGCTGTAACGATCTATCTATGGCAGCTACTCATTCATACATACCCATGAGCACGCCTACACACACCCCTGTACATAAGTGTGGTATGTGCTGATTATGGAAGATAGAGCAACAATAAAAGCCAAATCAAGCATATATATTTTTAAAGAATGTTAGATTTCACGTTTCACAAAATCCCAGGTACACCCATGCTAACCAGCCCACGCTGCTGATGTACAGAGCAATGTGCTTTATTGTATGGAAGGAAAACAGTGAGTTTTGCATTTTGGTTCAAATGACTTTCAGTTTCTTGATAGTGCATTTCTTCTTGTCATTTCTCTACAGCACAGATATGTCCCAGATTACTTCGTAAACAAAGCAAAAATAATTTCTTTCATCCAACTGTGACAGGAACTGAACAACTTAATCTGATCATTGTGTGCGAAGAAAATATTTCCAGTGACGACATCTTCCTATGTGAATTGTTTTTTTATTACAGATGTCATCTCGATGTGCCATATTAATGCAGCTCTTTCTTCTCATTTCAAGATTTTAATCTAAGTTTGTTGCTCTAATATTTTATTGGTTCAAAATACACGCTGTAAAATCCGTGGCCATCAAATTTTCCTGTGAGCTAAAAATAAACTGTTCTTGTCAGATATAGTTAGTTGATAAAAAGTGTCAGAGACTTTTCTGAATTACTTTGATAACTTCCTGTTTATGTGGTACTGACCCTTGTCTAATAAAGATCTTTTACACTTGGAATAAGAGAAGATTCTGCAGCATACTATTCCTTAATGGACAATACTGATTACTTTTGAAAGCCTTTAATATATTTCCCATATTAGACATGAACAGATGTCAGGGATGTTGCCAAGTGAAATTTCTTTTATGCAATCTTGGCTTGTTGTACAATAATAGCCCTTTCTCAACATGGGAAAAAATTACAGACCTAACTAATTTCCTTGACAGAGAAGAGTTACATATGTTTTCCACTTGGAGTTTTTACGACAAGTTTACAATTTTGCCAGATCTGGAACTAATTGGGACCATTTCCAAAAATGGCCCAATAAACCCACAATGAGTACAGCTAGCCTAAAATGCAGCAAATGATTGTTTGCTTTTACATTTTTTTTTTCTAACAGGGAAAAGTTAGATTGCACAATTATTTCATTTAAGTTACTTAAACACTTACTGTTTCATATCCTCCCAGTTTTTGAGCAGCTTGAAACATAGTCCAAAGGTTAACTGTTAGAGGGACAATAAGTATTTAGATAAGCATTGCATTAGCCAACATATTTCACAGAAATGTAAATTAAACAGTTTTAAGAAAATAAAAATAGAGAAAAAAAACCTCATAGTCCCTGAAAAAGTTCCTGTGAAACATTTTCCAAAGAGGTATTTACATAATCTGAAGAGTAAATATTAGCCCATACTATATATATTTTTAATTACATATAAGAGAACACACTTACAGATTCCTTAACAGGACTGGAAAAATACACTGAGACAAAGGTAATGGGCTCATTTGACTTTGCTGATAAGAAACACACTATAATGACTGTAGCATGTTTCCATAACTTTGATAATAAAAATTACTCACTGGCAAGAATGTTACTTTTAATTATTTGTTTAATACCGGTTTCATTAGCAAGCAAGCAAGCCCCACATACTGGCTCACAGAGCAGGCCTATCGATCACACAATATCCAATATTTACTGCAGCTCAGATAATGGGCTCCATAATCAATGAACAATAAGCTGCGTTCTAGCGGGCCCTGCATGAATGAACCCAGATGGAGCACGAATGAGCATTACTGAATAATTATGCTGTGGCTGCTTGTGCCTTGCCTGTGGCTGTGGGGTCAGAGGCAACTCAATTCAAAAGACATGTTGGGAGAGAGTTGTCATTTCCTGCAGAACTTCTCTCCTTTCACGTGCTTTTCATCCCGGCTCCCTGTCCCATGGGGCCACTGCTTGCTGGTGTCTTTTTTACTTTATTAACTACATTTTAATTTTTATTTTATCTCATTTAATTGTTAGAAGAAAAATCCATGTCAGTCCCATCAAAAGTGTATGCACAATTCCACCAACAGCGATTCCCCACAGACAGACTAGAAATACTTGAGGTCAGCAGCAATGCTGCGGACCATGGAGCACAGGATCTCCTTCTCCATGGAGGGATGCTCTGCTGTACTGTACGTACTGCCTCTTCCCAACAACCTATTTATATTGGCAGTGTTTGCACAAGCCTTGCTGGACAAATACAGAGCCCCATCCTGCAAACATTTCTGCTCTTCTCAGCATACTTACTCTTAGTATTTAAGTATTTGCTGGATCAGGCCCCTACTTCATAATGAATGTCAGGCAAGTTTCAATGTATTTCAGCTAAATGTTAGCAGCAGGCCCTACCCCCAGTGGGCAACTTTAGAAATAATACTTCAGCTTGTCTTTTAAGCCCACCCTGTCTCCATGCCTGACAGCATGCAGAATAATATGGGGGGGTGGGGGGAGAAAAAAAAAAATTTTCTTCAACACAGAATGTTCTGAAAGCCTCATTGAACCTTGTACTGCTTCAAAGCTATCAAGAGCTTTGCTTAGGCCTTGATTTAATCTGAATCAATGCATAATGCAACGAAGCTGTTCATAGTACATTAATTTTACTCCCATTTCAAGCAGCTAGTTTTCAGACAAACACTGTAATCATTCGGAGTTATATAAGTTTATAATGGCTGCTGGAGGCCTGTTGCAATCAGTGCCAATTGCTATTAGGTATGTAAATTGTTATGTAAAACATACAGGTTTGACATTCTTCATCAAAATAACACATGGTTTTAATCTAGGAGATAAATTAGAGTAAATAATATTTCAATCCATGGCGTTTTCCCTTTAAGGAAATAAAGTATCATTCAATCTATAGATAAGGAGGAGAAATACTCCCATTTACAGCTTTTGTTGGAAACTCTGAAAGATCTACATTGTGCTGCAATATTTATGCAAAATTCAGTTTCAACTGTATCTTCTCCACATACAATTAATTTACAGATTGTGGCACTACAAACTGTACATGCCAAAGCAATTCTAAAGACTGCGTTCTGTATTAAGCAGATACAGTCTGGTTTTATTCTCCAAAGTCAGTAATTTATTAACTATAAACACATTTTGGGGCTTGAAAATATGATCCCTTTTGTGCCTTTCTTGACCACCTTTAAATGTCTTCCTTTAATATTTGTCCTTTCATAAAGAACATCTGGGCACAATAAAGATACGTCACATTATTAACTCAGAAGAAAGGCATTACAGACGCTGCAGATTTACAAAACAGAAAACTATGGAGTTTTCAACATGCCTATTTCTAGTCATAATCAGCAGATTTAAACATATAAATATCCGGCAGCAACTACCGCAGAAGGAAGAGATGCAAATCTAGGCATGAGACAGTGAAATGCCTGGACTGGAAAATGTGTAGAGATAAACATGGTCCCTCCCCATCCATAAGGCTTTAAAATAGGCTTTGTGTGCAATTGCTTTCTCTGGAGAAGCCAAACCATTCTAAAATGTCAACAAGAAAGTGAGAAAAAGGATACTTACTCTGCTTAAAACCTAAGTAGGGTATTCGTTCAATTGGTGTTTTCCTTTCTTTCATATATTTATAAAGAGCCACAAGGAAAGCCTGCTCATCAGCTCTGCAGTCTTCACCTATGGCAATCTTTGATTTATCCTCACTTGAGCCTTTCTTACAGTTGCTGTTGTTACTCTTGGGTTTGGGCAAAGCTGACTTAGCCTCACATTTTACCTGGGAAAAGAAAAGATGTCATATCAGATCTGGGTAACCTTTAATTTTTACTTAAGGAATAAATACCCTCTCCTAGCAGAATGGATTGTTGAAAAAAATGAAGGCCAAACCATGCGACTGTGTTTGAGGGGAAACAAAGGAAGCTATTTATAGAGCTAAATGTCTTGTTCTGAATCTTAGTCACAACATTTTTAAACATCCACATCTTTATATCATTATAACTCACTGGTAATGCTCTCCAGATCTGCATTTTTATGACTATACATTGCTATGTCACAGCTTCTATCTCTCACATACACTTGCCATTAGCAAGTCTAATAATAACCCTCGTTCCAGGATTGGCACTGAGCATTGTCAACTCCCGTAGACAACCCTTGGAGCTGAGGGTGCTCAGCCCCTTCCAGGAATGCTCAGCAGCCAGCTCTGAAATGACACATTTTTCTCTCCTTTGGCCCACCAAAATAGTTGCAAACCTTGGCAAGCTTTATGCTTTATCCAGGCAGAGCCCTCAGCACACGAGTGGAGGTTCTGCTGTAGCATGGACTCAAGTCAAGTGTATTGGAGCATCTGCTTAAACTTGAGCACAGCCCTAAGCATTTAGCCAAAGGGAAAGGCTGGTAGCTGGAGACTTTCCTGGTAGACACTGGCATCCCCAATGCATCTAAGTCCCAGAGCTCCAGGTCTCCCGCTGGACTGCCCAGCATATGTGTGGAAAACATATTGATTTCCAGCAGTCAGGAAATCAATATATTGGAACCACTTTACCTCTCCTCAGTATTCATACATGAGGAAAAATACCCAGGGAGACTGGCTTAATTCTGCAGCCCCTCTTGAAGATAATCCTCTCACTGAATCAAGCAAATTACAAATAGAGAATTCACTTAAGGCATCTATTAAAAAAAAAAAAAAAAAAAAAAAAAAAAAAAAAAAAAAAAAAAAAAAAAAAAAAAAAAAAAAAAAAAGTAGAAATCTGATGTTTAAAAGCTCTATATGACCAGACATTGGGACCATGGGATCAATAAATTTTCAATGAAATACTGGAAGTTCTCTAATACAAGGTAGTGGAGATGGTTACATGTATGTTGGATTTGCACTGTGTCTTCAATGTTTCTGAGTGTTGTCAGGAGCCTCCTGGTAGTTCCATATCCCATCCAAGACAAGTCCTTTGTGGTCCCAGAGGGAGCAGGGAGACTCTAAGGGCCAGTACTTGGTATTTTAGAAGACCACCAGAGGAGAGCAGGGCATTCTGCTGTGGAGAAAGGCAGGAGCTCTTGGTCAAGCAACCCATGGACCCTCCTTCAGAACTGTCACTTCTAAACCAGGTGCTTTCTGGATACTTGTTGACAGTTTGGAAGCAACTGCTATGAAAAGCATTATGTAAGTGCTTGTAAACAAACAACAAACATATCACTGGAAAGACTACAACCACAATATGGTTATTTTATCTTAATAAAAGATACTCTGGCATTTCAGGCTCAGGGAAAGCAAAATCTTTATACTGCTCCAGGTATTAACTTTGCAGAGAGTACTGAGTTCAGGTGATCTTCTCCACAGTTTTTCACAGATGCTGGACAAAGCAATGGCAGCTCCGAATCAGAGTGGACAAGTGGTCACGATTTTCCATGGCAACTGATGCTGCTGAAAAACCTCCATACTGGCCACTGGAGGGTACAGGCTCACTCCTCCCAGGCAATGCAGCAGGGATTGGGAAATGCACTTCCTGCAGGATTTTTTTGATCGCTTGGCTGCTGAAGTATGTCCAGTGTACTGCTTGATATTCTCCAATTGCACAGTTCAAAGAGATGTTGTCTTCCTACTGCACAAGACACCATCCTTTGTGTTTTAGTAACAGCTTGTTGATTAAACTTCTGTAAAGTCAGAGGAACTAACAGGGTTTTTTTCTTATTAAATGAACTTCGGACTTCCTCATCCACTTTTCAGGTCGGAGCTGTAATTCCTTGACTTTTTTTTTTTTTATTTTGGCACCTAACAAAAACTAGGTAACAGCTTCCAAAGTTTAGGTTACATTGTCATAGGTTTCAATGCTTCACCAAAGACTGGGTTAACACCCCCAAAAGGAATGCATGATATCAATAATTTTAGGATTTTTAACTGGAGCTGCAAATTTGGAGCAAATTCACTGGACCAGGGAACAATTTTTCAGTTTTGTCACCCACTACTTCTCTTTTTCAAACTGGACAATTCAGAACTATGTTTGCAAAGACAACCTGGGCATGAACTCCAAGCGAAATCAAAGCTTGCAGCTGTGCAAGCAAACTAATGGCAAGGGATACTACCCTAAAGGAAACAAAGTAATATTAAGAAAGCCATCAGGAGTGGGAAAAACCCATGGTACACACAATTTTCCTCTCTTTGTCTACAGAGAAGCAAGGTCAAAGCCCCTGTGGAACTCAGAGGTGTCAAAATGCAATGGGTGGACTCCAAGCAGCATCAGGTTCAACAAAGCTTTGGTGAAGGCTACAATGCTTCATCTGCTCAGCATTTGAGGCCCAAGCTTCACTTCTGGAACTTCCCCACCATCTGACAGGCAATATGGATGAATGCCATGACCGATGATTAATGAGAATCAAAAGGGCCAAATGCCATTCTGGGTAACAGCAGTGTAAATCCAGCATAAACATATCAATATCAGTGAAAATGACGCCAGATTTGCTCCAAGCACCACAAAACGTTTTTCTCTTTCAAAACACAAACCTGGTGCCACAGCTGGGTTCAGCTGGATAAGATGAGGGTGCAGTGAGATGGGCTCTGGAACATCTGACCATCTCCTGCTGTGTGTTCCATCAGAGGTGGATGATCCATGACAAAATGGTCAGTGAACACTCATGGGTACAACCGTGTGTTTGTCTTCTCCTGCCAGAGGTCACACACAACACAGACCACAACAGACCTGCATTTTACAGTTTCCATCACATAATGGCCGATGTACTGGGAATAAATCTCCAGGTCTGAGAGCATGCCAGGCCACCTGTGGCCACAGGAAAAGCATATCCTGGCAACTTTTAAACTAATTCTCAGATCTTGCTGTACAAATGAAGTGAGAGGTTTACTTCAGCATTTGCACTAGGAAATGTAATTAATAGATTCATTCGGGGACAATTTCCGTGTTTAACAAGTTAATCCTTTCAGTTCCTCCAAATGGTCAGAACAGCCAATTTTAAAAAGCATTAGAACACACTTTGAATTGGGAACACTCTGAGAAGATTAAGCAGGTACAATGAAGGTCACCTGCAGGAGCCTGCAAGTTCCAAGGGCCTGTCCAGCACTGATGACACATCAAGAATGAAAGCCTCCAGAGTCCTAGGAGTGTTTTGAGAGAAGAGCTTGATATAACCCTCTCCAGGAGAGCTGATCCTTCTGGAATAGATGGCCTTGTATTCCCTTCCCAGCCGTGGAGGGAACTCCCCTGGGATCTTCTCCCGGAGGCACTAATATTTATGCAGTGACCACCAAAGAGATCAAGAGAGCAAAAGTGAGAAGTGTCACACAGAACACCCACTTTCCCTGGCAGCATCTGCAGGTCCAGGACCACATGGACATTGTCTGTGATGCTATCCCTCTATTTTTAACAAGCCACCTATATTGGAAGTGATCCAGAGCTGCTCCTACCCAACCAGACATTTTTCCTTGTCAGGTAACTGTGAAACCCCTCAAAACAATTGGCTGATAGCTCAAGACAAACATGAGAACTAGGTTTTAAGAATTAAGCTTTCTAGTCACTGGCAGCTGAGAACATGAAATCCAGCAAGTCATGACAACTATGCAGCTTGCATTGGTCTTGACAGGCTCAAAACCACAGCCTTTGGAATGCCCCTTCTGCTGTCTCCAGCCCAAACCATACAGCCACTGCAACTCCATCAGAGCTGCTGCCCCACCACTGAGAAATGAGGCTGCTGCTAGACACTGAGTGACACCAACTGAGAGTGCAAGCAGCACAACCTCTGGTCAGAAGCGATTTTATCTGGAACAAGAATATGGCCAGGACTGCTAAATGCTTCAGCATCTGACACAAGTGGATTCGTCCTGTTTACACGAGCAGGGTTCAATCCTGCTCTCCATGGACCCATTGTCAGCATTAGTCGGACATGGAGCACTCACAGAGGATGATAACCAGTGGTGAACTCCAACAAGGAGCTTCAGATGACCAGATCCCAAAGTTCCCAGCAATGAGAAGATGGTAGGTGGATCTCTATTTCTCCCCTTCCCCAATTACCCTTCTCCTTCCTCCCCAGTAATGCATAGGCAGGGTCTGCACAAAGTGCAGTACATCTGCTATAGAGGGTTTGAGTCACTGTCCTCTCATGGAAGTGTATTCACGGCCCTGAGACACAGATTGATGTGAAGAGCCACAATGAAGTCAGTGTAACTACATGCAAGGACATTATATCATGAGCATGTCTATTATTTATAATGAAATTAAGCTGGCCAAGATAATTAATGCTATTAATATCTGCACAATGATGAGCACAGTATGACTAGATAAATAGGCGGAATTACTTCTTATCTGAAATATCCTCCCATCTGACTAGTAGTGTGAACTCAAATATAAACAGAGAGGATAAACAATTTGGTATGAAGTGTTACTGTTGTTTTTAATTATCTAATATTTATATATCAGGTGCTGAAGAGGCAGAACTACTTGTGCTACTGTCTGGGGTGCTTTGACAATATGGGCCATGCTGCAGTGCACTGGCAATATTTTGACATGAAAAATGGCTTGGGGGAAGGGGGAATTGAGGCAAATTGAGACATCTTCACACAACGGATTTTGCACATTCTTTCACAGAGAAAACATTCAGACAAACTCTATAGTATCTGGCAGGACCCTGCAACTCAACACACTAGGCTCCATCACCTCTTACCATGCCTGTCTAATACGATAGTACAGACTCCAGCTGGGCACAATAGGGCACAAAAAGAAGAGAAACAATGACTTAAGGGCAGAGTTTCATCATGAACTTCAGCCTCCTTTATCGTCACCAACAGAAGGCACAATTTTAGCTGAACTCCTAGGGAGGAGGAGGAGGAGGAGGAGGAGGTGGAATTTAATTTGCCTTCCTATGAGAAACTGAGAGCAGAACACTCCCACTTGACCTCTTTAACCTCCTAATCTCCCAGGACATTCACTGTGTACAACAATACCAACGCAAATGGATCTATAGACTCACTGTATTTCCTAAAGAGATGGTCACAACAATGGAAGTGTTTTTCAGATACACATCCATCTAATTTATTGAAACAATAGATTTGGGAGGAGTTGGTGTAAAAATTCAGTATATGCAAATCTCTTTAGCTGTTTAGCTTAAAAGTACCAGTGACAAAGTTCTGTCTCAGATAAAAACCAACTATTGGTCTAAGTAATTTTCCATCTTTGCACCTTAGAGTTTCTAATTAAATCATCTTGAAAGAAGCCATTTGTGCTGCTCTTTTTTTTAAGAGAAAACCAAATCCCTGTCTCAAACCACTCAGACAACATAGAAAATAGGATGTAATTTACACTACAGAAACTCCATTTTAAAATACTTTAAGGAAAAGACACAAACCCATAAATATCTTAAAGATTAAGTCTATAAACACTAATCAGTGATCCAATTTTTACTTGCAGTATGGGCTAAGCACTGCAGCACACACAGAAGACTCTGTAAAAGCATGCACTATTCAGCAAATCGTGGAACATGCAGCTCAGCAGTAAGTATTAAGCAGTGGCTGTTAAATAATCAGCCCAGATTTTTTTAAGCTTTCATACTGAGTGTCTGTCTTTATGCCTTTTTTTTTTTTTTTTTTTTTCAATTTAAAAATGTCAAGATCTTAACATCAGGGTAATATCGTTTGTGTTTGCTTCTTAGAAACCATTACTGAGGCAGCTCTTGTTTCATAGTCTGTTTATCTTCAAACTTATATTTAGAAGTACATTGTAACAGGGTGAGCTGCTCCCCGGTTTATTTTTAATTCGAAGATACTGTCACACACTATGTTTGTGTGTCACAGAATGTGAAAACTAACACTAGATGCCAGGAAAGCTTAAGCACTACCAGTTACCAACAAGCTGATAGCATTAGGTTGTTAGGTGATTATAATTGCTGGTAACTTTGAACACAGGCATGATTTAAAGTGAAAAAATAAAACTATTGAAAAAAATTACATTTATCTCCCCAAGAAAATAAGTTACACTCTAAATGTGAAACCGCATGCTGGGAAACAAAGGCAGGGCTGTACCCAAAAAAGAAGAGAGTGCAGAAAAGAGTATTATTAAGTGATTTACCTTGGCAACAGCTTTGCTTTCAGAATTATTGTTGGAATCCTTAATGCCATTTAATGAATCTCTTCTCTGTGGGCATGGCTTCTTTTTGCGCGGTCTGCCTTTAAGATTTGGCGCTGAAAATTAATGGAGAACACTTTGAGCACATTGTCTTATACTGGATTCTTAACAGCCAAAAGCATAATAAATAATTCCACTACAATCAGTCACAGAAACATACACATCTGTCCACAGTAAATGCTTATTACGAGATTCCTGTCCTCTGTGGGTTACATCTTGACACACTATATATTTCTATAGAATATCCCCCAAGGCTAATCTATTCTACTTTCACATAACTAATTAATATAAAGTCAAACACTGGTCTCCCAAGGACTCTGAGAGAAAGCACAAATACTTCTCCCTGGTACAAAAAAGAACAAAATTTAATATTAATAGGCAACTTTGCATTCATCACCCTGCTGCCTTTATTTTTAATCTTCAAGCAAGAGTACTAACTGCTATTTCCAACTTTGGGAAACATCTGGTATTGGAAATGCTCTGAAATACTGAAATTCCTTACAGCTCCAAGAAATGTTTATATATCCTGTCATTCTTGTCAAAGTTTTTCTAAAAAAGTTTAAGAAAAAAAAAATTATCCAAGTCCTGAAACGGATCAAAAAAACCCCTTAAGAACTAGTTCTGCAAGTTGACAAGTACTGAAATAAGTGATTGATTGTTTCATAAGGGTTACATACCACACATACAAATTAACATGACTCACTTTCAGTTTTGTCCAATTCTTAAGATGAAACAGCTCTGAAATAACACAGTGACTAAATCCTAACTGTGCTGAGCCATACGAGGAATGGGATATGGATCATCATAAAAAATATCACACTCATCTTTCAATAGTGCTATTACAACATAAATTATGATCATATATAGAAATAATAGATGAAGCAGATGCTTGCTCATTATTACATGTCCCCTCTGCTTTCAGATTTAAAAATCAGCCTCCGACTACTATGGCAACATTTAAAATGATAAACAATCATTAACTAATGATTGTACTGAATAAGATAATTTCTTTTAAACCTTTAATTTTTTAGGTAACCATTGTTTTCATTACTTAAAGGGATGATTAGAACAATGTCAGAAATCTAAACATCACAAACCTCTTGAGTGTCTTCTAATTGTTTCTAATCTTACATTTGTCACACAGTAAGCCAGTGGTTTCAGGACATTTTACATTTTAATTAGTTTGCAAACACAATAAAGGGTGCTAATTTGATTTTATAGTTTGAGTAACACTGTCATATTTGGTCTGTTCAGAGAAAAAGAAAAGCTTTGGGTTTAAAATAAAAAGTCAGATCCTTTTTCTTCCCCCAACACTGTTGTAAGGTAAAAAAAACCCAACCTGTGTGTATATATATATATATACACATATATCTGCATGTGCATATGGGAGTAAGTCCATATTTGTGTCTATCTAAAAATACATTTATCTCCCTACAGAAATATCTCCATCTATCTCCAGTGAAGCACATTCTGCTTATTGAAAAGTACTGCAGAAAGCAATTCTGAAATTGTCATCTGAGGCTAACATGCAAAATCAAACAAAGAGAGAAAGAAATTATTACCCATTCCAGTCGACAAACATCTGCCTGATTTATATCTGTACTCATGAATGCTACAGCATGTGACTGCACACTACATCGCTGAGAGTCTCAACTTGTGTGGATGTCAGTCTTACACAAAATGAACACTAAGAGCGTTTGCTCTATGCTTACAAATCCCCTCCCCCAGCCGCTCCATTACTCATATAAACAGAGCCGAGCGCCTCGGCGGGAGCGTGGGATGAGCTCCGAGGACTCCAGCGCCGGCTGCCAGACTGCCAGCTCTGGCCACGCTGCCCTACCTTATTTATAAACCCGCTCAAGCTTTGATGTCTTCCTGATGCCGACGGGGACGTTTTGGCACACGACCTGGATGGGATGGACAGATCCTTAACCACGGTCTGCCTCAGCAGTCGCTGAGTTCTTTAAAAAGGTACTGAAGGAAATAGAAATGTTCCCTCAATTTGCTACACTCTGGCACACACGTTTAAAAGATTAACCTTGGAATGAAAGGATCCCCAGGCCTGGCCCAGCCAATGGCCAAAGAGAGATGTGGCTGAGACACCATCAAATATACTTGCATGTGAGTTATTTGTCCTTTCCTTCTTTCCTTCATTCCATTCTTTCTTTTTAACAAATAA
Source organism: Acrocephalus scirpaceus scirpaceus (assembly GCA_910950805.1). Taxonomy (NCBI): domain Eukaryota; kingdom Metazoa; phylum Chordata; class Aves; order Passeriformes; family Sylviidae; genus Acrocephalus; species Acrocephalus scirpaceus. The sequence continues at coordinate 32,981,039 of OU383781.1, forward strand.
AGAAACTAGTTCAAGGCTCAATGTTTTTCAAACACACTTGTTATCCTGAGTTTTGGCACTGTACTTTGCATCACACTGTAAAGCACTCCTAATGTTTTGCTAAAAGCTTTAAAAGCAAGAAAGCATTTGTTCCTAAATTCCAGGTGTACTGAGCTTGCATATAAACACTGTTTGAATTGGAGCCTTCCCCGGTAGAACTGGCACAAGCCCACTACGAAATGGGGTATTTGCATTCTCTCTGTGGCTCAGGAGCTGCAGCAGGGAAGGTCTGCCTGCAGCACACACAAGGACCATCCCAAATACCCCATGGTATGATTTTAAATCACCTAAGGCCACTCTAGATCTGACACACAATTAACAAGAAAGCAGCAATAGGAATTATTATCAGAAGAGAAGGTCCTGGCATCTAATATCTACACTGTAAAAGAAAACATTTGACATAGTTCCAGTCACACTTGAAACAAAGCCATTAATATTTGCTCTCTAAACCACTATAAACAAATGCATTATTTGAAGATTACTGCATTTCAGTGACATTCGTTTTGCTCATGTGAGTGAGGAAATATGACTAGGACAGAAGAAAGACTTTACAAATCACATTCATGTTTCAATTTTGTCATCTTTTGTTTAATTTTTGACATATTCATGAGCACACTGCAAATGTCTTGAATTTGTTATTCGTAATTATTTTAAAGCAATTTTACACATTTTGTGGCTTATTCCATTCATATTTCCTGATGATGTTGGATGTTCAGTGTGTACTGGACAGCTAAGTGAGTATTCTATGGATTTTTTTCTGTTTTCTAGTGGAGAAGGAATTCTGGCATGATTACCTAAGAATATCCAAAATTATTCACTTTCTTCATGTGTTTGTGCATATGGCTTTCAAATTCATTTTCTGAAAGCATTTGTGGCAGTGAAGCCTCGTAACTTGCACATTCCCAGAAGGCGAGAGCATAAGCAAAGAAAATTAAAGTAAAAAATTAACAAATAAGTACAGAAAAAAGTTTGCATTATTTGCCACCTCTTCAGTGTGAGTGCCTGTAACAGGAGTATGAGAGAGACAACACAGTACCGGTTAAAAAACTTCCTTTCCTGTATAATTGACAACGTGATTGCCTTTTGCCAACATGTGGTGTTTTCCCACTCTTTCTGCCTGCTGAGTCCTGGCAAACCTTTCAGGTATGGCCAGGTAAAACACAGTTAGCAGCAAAATGCACACAGTACAAGCAAACACTCCTTGAGCCTGGAGGAGTCCCCAAACCATGGCTGTGCTCTGTACTGCCAAAACACCAGCAATGCCCTACATGTTTTTACTGCAAACTGTTACACCTGAGAGGTTAAAAGCAAAGCCTGTGTCATGCACAGCATGAGCTGGATTATCTGTAGATGGAGACTGGCAAATCTTTGCTGTCTAAACATATCCCAATAAGAAGATGCTTCCAAAGCCTGTTCTTGCACAAGGTGCCTACAAACTACAGTAATCAAACAAGGACAATTCAGAGGCATCTGTGCAGAGGAAGAAAAAAGACCAGGAATCACCAATAAGGTCAGTAGTAGGCTCTGACCCACCAAGAGAACCACACAGAAGAGAGGAGCTCAAGGCTAATGCTGCTCAGGCTAGCTAGCTGTTCTCCCCAAGCCAGAAGTTCTTTCTGTTCATAAAGCCAAGAAACAGCATCACTGCTCAAAAATTACATCTTCCCCTACAGCACTTCTACCAGTCTGTGCAAACATCAGGATATTGTAGGTGATTGGGATAGGCCAGAAGGAGAGGGAGAGGGCAGCTACCCTGCTCACCTACTCAGAAAACTCGTAAGTTGTGGCTATTGTTCTCCAGTCCCTACCACCCTCAAGTTGTTCAACTTTCACAGACAGTGCCTGCTCAGCAGGACACAAGAAAAAGGAGCATTTCCAAGCCTCACTGCCTAGAACAACTCCCAGCTCTGGTTTTACCCCCAAAAAGGCAGGGGAAAGAGAAGTACCCAAATGTGGGAGCTGCCAAAGTCAACCATGACCACTACCACTACTTACAATGGAAAAACACGGGCTGCCACAACAAGACAGCACATCCACCTGCCACCTTCTTTTCCTATGTCTTCAGGATGGGAAAGTGATCACAGGGCTTACTATCTCCCTGTTATCAGGCCAGCCTCATCTGAGCTACATCCATGCCGATAATGCCATGTACTGTGTCCGCACAACCACTTCTAGGGGCATGAAGCCAAGAAATAATAGCTGTGGTTTTGGGGTACCCGAATTTAGCAGGTCACTTACTGTAGAACTACCTCTTTTTTACGAATCTGATTATCACTGGAAGTCCAGTGAGTTCAACCCTCCCAACTGTTCTCTACATTCATGTATTTTGGCTGATGCAAAGGATTTGTTGTTATAGGGAGGGTGTTAAAAAAATAGTGGCCTTCACAGAGCTGAGGTCAAGCTATGTTAGCGCTTTGTCAAAATCAGTGGTGTAGCCAAGAGGTTTTAATGAGCCTGGAATGCATTACCTCATTTGTCATACCTGGATCACTTACTCATGTTGAGCCCAAAATAACCTTGGACCTTGCTGGCTGCTCAGCAAACCATGTAACTAAACAAGTACTGTACTCATGCCTAAAACATGTATCTTTTAATTGCCTGCTCCATATTTCTTACTCTAGAGCACATCTAAGCAATTGTAATGCCCGTGATCAAAGTTCTTGCTTTTCCAGGCCTCTCTGACCTGTGTAACTATTTCCTGATACAACTTTTGATTTTGACTTGCTCATACTCCAGTTTCTCAGAAACAGCTGAGAAGTAGGAGAAAAAGGGGAAAAAAAAAAAAAAAAAAAGGAAAAAAAAAAAAGAAGAAAAGAAGACCATTGCCATATTTTCCTGAGGAGTGTACTCAGCAAAAGGACTTAAAACTTACACTGCCAACCAGATTCTTCTGGCTGCCTGCTGTTTTCTGTGACCATATTTCTGTGGAAAGATGAAGGAAGAACAACAGCGTATTTGCCAACTGAAGAAATTAAAAAAAAAAATATCAACTGAGCTTCTAAAAATACCCATGGTCATCAGCAAAGAAAGGCCAGCAGAAGATCTGGGTCTACACTTAGGATGGGCTCACAGAGTCAGGTGAGCTCTAAATGTAGAGCTGAGAGTGTACCAGAGGGAGGTAATCGCAAACCAGGCTTTAGGTAGAGCAGTGGAAGTTGCAAGAAGTGAATAAAGAGGAATGAACACTCCTGGATTCAGAAGAGACATGAGGCAGTGGCAGCACAGCTGCCAAATGCATCCACAGCCACTCTTCTCTGAAGGACACCTTGCACAGTGTCCCCTCACAGAATCCTTCCACGCTTTGCCAGTCCTTCACCTGTCCTCTGGTTTTCACACGCATGAACAAAAGCTGTGATACCGGAATCCTTGGCCCTAGGCTGCAAAACCACCAGTACATACAGAACAGATTAGGAGATCTCCCCTCTGAGGCAGGTGGAAGTGGCAGGATGTGTCAGATCCCAGAGCTATTCACGATTCAGGTGCCAAACAGAAGCTGGAGGTGGCATATGGAGGTGCCCAGCCATTAAAGTCAAGGTGAGAGAATGGCCCCAAATCTCCACAAAATCCATGAGCTGACCATGCCTGCTAGCAGGTGGCAAATAGTTGGTTGTTGAGGTCATCCCTAATGCAGCCTGGCAAAAGTTAGCTCTTGGCTGAAAAGCATGGTTACATGTTGCACCTTTTAAAATGTAATGAAGAGAAAGTTAACAGGTTTAATGGCTTTAACACTTACCCCTCTAGGGGGCTTCCAGCATTCTGCAATATCTGGGAGTTAAGAAAAGCATACTGCTCTATTTAAGCATGGTCTAATAACTGTTCAAAGCTTAGTTTATCTTGCATACTTTGTAGAGTCCCAGCTGCTTCCTTGATCTCCCCGTCACCACCATCTCCTTATTTTATCTCCTTTCCCTCCCTTTTTTTTGTGTTTTGACTTTGGGCCTTCACATTAAATTTATTTTCCTTTCACCCCTAAAAGTTTATTTAAAAGCTTTTGCCTCTCAGAAACAGGGTCGAAAAATGAATGCTTGGGGCATTTATTGCCCAGGCACACTGAGCTGATGAAGAGAAGCAAGCTCTAAGTAATCTAATATTGCACTGAAAGATTAGAAATTAAAGTGCCTGGAAAAGAAAGCAAAATATCAGACTGTACTAAAAACCCCCCAGACCTGTGTTTAGGAAACAACAGTATCAATTCAGTTTCAACTGAATTGATAGGAAGGTTTCAACAGGATCCTAAGTACACCTATGGAAGTCAACAATGAGCACCTACCAACAACTCAAGCTCTCACCAAGCTGTAGAGGTCACACAGCCTCTCTGCCCCAAACACACACATCCCTCATGCTTGCTCAAGCTGACAGAAAACAACTTCATTATCAAAATTATTTTTGCCAGACTTCTTCTAAATGAAAACACTTGTTTATTCCTTTCTTTTTAACTGAACATGTCAGGCCTGACCTGCAAACTCCAGAGCACAGCAGTGAACAACCTTGCAGGAAACATTAAGGAATCACGCTGCTTTCTAACCCACATGGAGAAAGAGCGGACTTGTGTAGCCATTTCTGAAAGTTTTGTTTTGGAAATGAGATATCCCATGCTCCATGTGGGGAAAATCAATTTGCTACCTCTCTAAAGAAAACATTCCCCATTTGGAAATAAGTGAAACAGACACTTCCTTGTGTGGATTAATGTGGAGACATATGACTTGCTGCAGACTGTTGTTTTGACCCCCCTCCTGACTAGACGATCTCCGAAGAAAGCAAAATGCTAGTATTTTTATGAATTACAGTTCAGACTAACATTGCTTTTAACAGAAAATTTAGAGGCACTGCAAACATCAGGTTGGCCAATTTTGCCAAAAAAGGAATGCTTCTTTTTCCCATGGAAGACGGAGACAAAGTTCAGGGTGAGGCTTGGAGTCTCTTTTTCTTCATTTCAGCATGGTTGGACGTTAAGACTTTTCCTTGATCTGGACTTCTTTATGTCCTGCTGACTAATGTGGGTTTTTAAAAAACGGAGAAAAGCTTTTGTTTGTTTGTTTGTTTATTTTACTGGACAAAATCTATACATGTGTTGGAAATTATGAAACGTAGTAAATTGAAGTGGGAACCTGAAGACTTCAGAGAAAAAAATCTGTGCTTGACAAATAGTGACATTCAAGTAGACCTTAGAGCAAATTAAAATAATAATAACAAAAAGATTCGGTGTAGGCCTATTACTGGCTACAGATGACAGGATTATTACTAATGATTCAGAAAGAGGCAGAGGTGTTTGGTAAATATTTGCTCCATACTTGCAAAGAAGCCAGATGATATGCTTGCAAAAGAATATAATTAAAGCCAGTCAATTGACTTGGTTTTACCAAGTCAAGAAACCAGATCTTAACAGAAAAGAAAAACAAACAAAGCACCTTATTTTACACTTTGAAACTTGGTTGGAGAAACAAGCTGCACACATGGAACTTACCTGCATTCAGTAAGACAGCTGATTTAATATTAGATAATACTTTGATTAAAAAACAGCACTACATAATTTTATTCAAGCGTACATTGACTGGATTAAGAACTGGCTAAATGTAGGCATCAGCAGGGAATTTCTACCAAATGAAAAGATTTCTGGTGGGATTCCACAGGGCTTGTTCCTAACATTGTAAGTGTTACAAATTTTCATCAGTGAAAAATATATAAAGTCCCTGACAGTTACATTCACACTGACACCAGGACTGACACAATGCTAAGACTGACTCATACAAATGAGTAATCAGAAGGAAAACAGACCAGGAAAACACAATGCTCTTCAATACAGCTCCAGCATGAAACCTGCAAACAGGGATTACAGATCCCATTGACCAAGCCAAGGGTGACTGCTCATAGGCCACTCCCCACTGGAAATTCAACATACACTGAAAGGAAGATGCCATGGCCAACGAGGTATCTGCCTTCAGGGAGGTCTGAGTAACCCAAGCTGTGCTGGGTTTGAGCAAAAATTACTGAGAAGTCACTTTACTAGGTAACAGGAGTGCCTCAAAAGTGAGGAAAAAGCTGGTACTCAGAAGTGAGGAGGCTTAACCAGGCATACACAGGCACTACAGTCCCCATACCTGATCCAGTGCCAGAATATGGAGGCATGTGTACAACCAGCTTTCTCAAGGCCTTTGGGAAAAGCCTGAGCCAGACACAAACTGGTGTGCACGGTGCAGGAAGTAACACATGAATTTGAGGGTCTGCAGGGTTGAGATATCAGGCTGGAGCTGGGTGTCCCGCCTCAGGCACGGCAAGGGCCGAGCCCATGCTGCTGCCAGGAGAGCCTGGCCGCTGCGGGCGGCTGCAGCAGCCTGGCTGGCTGCACGATGAGGCGTCCAGCTGTCTGGCTCTGCTCCTTGCTCAAACAGCTGTTTCCCTTCTCCTTTAGAAAAAAGGTGGTGAACTGGATGAAAGAGCTTGCCAGCAATTTTGGCTGATGAGCCACTACTTGGGGTTCATACCAGATTAGATGACTCAGTGGTTCTTCTGGTGAGAAATTGCATGAATATAGGACCAAACACAGTGAAGTACTGAGCAATGCAGGACAAGGGACACGAAGAGCTGCAGACTTGATTCAGCAAAGTACATGCCTAACTCATAAAGACCTGGAGCATGCAAAGACCTCTGATGACCTAACTGGGGCTATTCACATCTGTGAGGCTGAGCCTGTGTTAAGCATTTAACACAACCAAGCCAGCATGGCTCTCTCTGTCACCAATGTGAAAGAAGCATTCAAGCCCTGAACAAAGAAATTGTCCTATCTCATCATGAAACACCCTGTGCTTGGGCAGCATCACAGGCTCAGACATGGGTTTATCAAATTTCCATTTCCCTCAGAAATCTGCAGTCACTCTCCAGCCCCAAAGCCCTCCATCCCCAAAGGTCACCTCCTGGGAAGCTGCACCCAGCAGACAGGGGCTTCAGTTTCTGTTGGAGGGTCAGAGCAACACTCAAGAATTGTAGGTCTGACTTCTCATAAAAAAAAAAAAAAAAAGCAAGCAAAGAAAGGAAAGTGAGCAAATGAGCAGGTTCTAACAGATTATGTAACAGCCAAGACAGACAATGCAAACATGGCAGCAAGAAGTGAAAATGCACAGCAAATCCATGCAAGTCAGCCTGTCTGATCAAAACTCATCAGAACACTCAAGGCAGGCCTTCCATTAGAGGGCTGTAGAAAACTAAAGGCAAATCTTAGGGCAGCTTTCCTAACAACGTTTCTTTTTCTCTCCAGTAAAAGCCAGCGTTTGTGTAATTGCTGTCTAGCAGAGTCAGCAGTGCCCAATGGAGACATGACCTACATACCTCAGAAATACAACAGCTACGTAACCAGGCGTATCCACGTAGATAGACGGATGAGATGGGCTAATTGACTGATGGACATTGTGCATGAATACAAACAGGCAGAAATTCGTGAGAGAAGGATAAAATGGACAGTTTCCAAGACCTTGCTTTTGGGAATGACAACGCCAGGTAGGAAGCAATGATCATCAAGTTGTGCACAATGTGAAAATGACAAATATATTATTTAAATAATCTCTTGCGTTTCTGATTTGTAACTGATTATATAACATTCTTTTTGTGTGTGTAAGAATATTGTATTTTCCTTTCCTTTTTGTTTCCTTTGCACTTGATCATTGCACTGCAATGTAACCAAAATTTGTTAAGCATAATCAACCTGCATGACAGTATTAGTGAAGATATATAGTAAAGTGACAAGCAGAAACTACAGGGTAAGCTCTCCCCTTTGATGCCTACATTCAGCTGCCACCACAAGGCATTAGGTGGAGGCAGGAGCAGCAGCCACAGCCTAAGCCCTGCACCCATTCACATCTCTGGGTCATCACCAACTTCACTAGCAGCACTTGGCCTGCCAGGCCCCCACCACCACAGTGCACAGAGTCAACAAAGGGCTCAGAGACAACTCTGCTTCTGCAGACAGCTTGGGAACAAAGCCTTGGCCCCCTGGGAGATCTGCATACACCTGACATGGAGTGTTATTGCTGAGGCGCAGAGGGGACACTGCCCAGCACTGCTGAGCAGAGGAAGGGATCTCCACTTTTTCACCAGTAAAACACAGAAGTGGAACTCTGGCGATTTTGTCAGGTTATGTATGAGCAGCTAGGGAATCTGTGTAAGTCCCAAAACACACCAAAAATGGTGGTTTCAAAGTCCTGATTGTAAGATCGTGTGCCCAATTTAAATGAGTGCAAACCCTGTGGACTCGGTGTAATCATTCCAAACATCGACACAAACAAAATTGAACCCATCTCTGCATATTGGCCCCAACAAATCTCTAGCACTCAGAAAAATCCAAATAAAACTGAGCTGTATCCATAAATTTATCTGAGCAGGGCAGGGTATAAACTAAATATGCAGTCAGTTGTGCAATATTCTTCCGCAGTCAATACTGGTTCTTAGGAAATTATCTGAGTGAATTAAGTGGAAGACTATTAAACAATTTACACACTTCCTTGTGTTTCAGATGTCTAATTATAGCTGTGTTTGTCTCTCCCCGCAGAACTGTTGTATACCACATGGTATGCATATTTCAGCATCCAGCATTATTAACTCATGACCGACTGTCAGTTGATCATTATCTAACACATGGGGTCTGCAAAAAAAAGCCTTATTTGGGCAAAAGCAGGCTCCGGACCCGCTCGCACTGCATTTTCCCCCAGAACAACTTCAGTTGGATTATTATTTGCTGTCAATGGAAACTCTGAGGTTACTTATGTGAAATCTGCAGACAGGAAAATAAATCCTCGCTGAGTTTAAACAGTTCATATTAAAACCATCTCCAGCTCGGCTGGTTTAAAGAAAACTCTCAGTTGCCCCCTAGTGTCCCCCTGCTGCCACACCAGGCAGCCCGCCTGCCACAGCCAAGGTCACACAATTTAACCCGATTTCACGCTGGCAGATTTACTATTTGCTTAATATTTTGCACAAAAGGGTGAGGGGGGATGCTTTTTCCCCCTGGAAATTTCAGGGCTCGGGCCCAGGAAGCCCAGAGCTTGCATAATGTTTACAGCTGTAATTGAGGCGCATGACACATGGGTTTTATGAGTGAGAATCTCTGAAATCACTCTGTGTGCTGCACTCCATAAAGTTCATTCATAACTAAAAATAGACTAATGTACAAACTGATTTAGCATTATACTGAAGCTAAGGAACATCGGGAGTCTGCAGAATTCCCTAATATGGAAGAGAAGCTGAGTTTTCAAAAGCAGCAGTTTATTTGTTTCTGAAAATGGACAACATATGTAGAAGATTTAATACACAGAACCAGGTGTATATATAGCCTAGATCTTCACATGTGCCCATTTTCATTCTATATAAAGAGTTTATACAGCCTGAAACTATAGATTTAATAATAGATTACTAAATTAAGTCTGCACAATCACTTCATAAAAAAAAAATAATTTCAATTTAAAATACAGCTGTAGGGGTTTGGACAATTTCCTGCATAATAGAGGCCCATCCCTGAAATGTAAATAACACCGGTATTAAAACAAGTCAATCAGGCACATCACGAAAAAAAAAGGGTACATGAAAACAAATGCATTTTCCAGTCTATTTTAAGTAAGGATGCCAAACCTCTATTTTATTTGAATGCTGCTTTGATACATTACTACTGCTTCAACTGGTTTGTGGTGGGTTTTTTTCCCTCCCCAAATGTCCTGTTCTTCCTTAGAGAAATCCAGGGCTGACTAAGTCTTAACATTTTGAAAACAGCAAACCATCAGGGTTTTGCAATAAGAATTATTCACTGCTTTCCTGTGTACTGTCAGCATTCTTAAAATACTGTTACTATAAAATTAAACAGTGTGCTCTTCAGAAACACATGACGTTGCCTGCTCTGTTTTCTTAACTGTAATTGTGCAATTTTAAAATTATCTTCTTTCTCAATGCCTTCTCCCCAAACAAATACCTTTGATAGTTATAAGGTTACAAAAACAGTTTGGACTTTTTTTTTTTTTTTAACGTACAGGCCACCTGTAATATTATTGACTGATTACACAGTAAAAATGACAAGCATTACTTTATTTGGTATACATCCTAAGTTAATTATAAGGCCTTCTCTTCTTAATTTGACAAGACTGAAATATCACAAGAAGTACATATGGCAATTCAGAAAATATAATCAGGGAAAAGGCAAAATGAACATTTCAGAAGACAAATGACTTGATTTGCATAAGCAGATATTCGTAAGGCTCCGCCTTTCTCTACTGCCTGAACAGCACTTTCCATTTCTCTTGCTCTCACTTTCACAGCATAGTTCACAAACACAGTTATTGCACTTTCCACTCCAAAGTGTTGCCCCAAATGGTAAGAGGAGGTTTTTTCCAGCAGCAGCCAGCAATGCTGTGGGACTCTAAAGAAATGACCCTGTGCATCCAGGCAAGGAGGTGGCAGGAGCTGTGCAGGTACCCTGACCCAGTGGTTCCAACCATATGTGCTCTCCCAGCACCCCCACTTTTCAGAGGAAGGTTGTGTCTCACCTTCAACTTAAGCCAGAGCCCCAAAGTACTGAAATTGCCACTAAAATAATAAAGGGGTTAGTACAATCCCAGCGCCATCCAGTCATGTCAGGGACCACCTGCTCCCAGACCCGTTCCTCAGGGACAGAGTGGGACCCCTGGCAAGCCACTGCCCCTTTGTCTGCAGACTTTGTCTGCCTTTCTATAGTTCTGCACAATACCTGATCTTGTGCTCTGCTGACCTAGGCTGCCGGAAGACTGTGGTAACCTCAGAAAGCTCAAAAACTTCTTTTCCTTACTTCATGAAATACACAGGTAGAATTTTATTGACTAATCCTGGTGAATTCCCCTCCTTCTGATAGCATCTGGAAGGCCTCTGACATTGTACAGGAATCCTCATCCTGATTTCCAATAAAGAGTTTGCTCCACTCCCAGATTCACTCACTCTTCCTCCTGACGGATTTAAGTTTTTCCTAGAGGCCTCTCCATCAGTCATTACCTGAAGCTACTTTGTTTAGGAAATCTGACAAAGTGACATGGATGGCCAAACCTACATATCTAATTTTAAATAGATAAAAGTAGCATCAAGACAAATCATCACTTCTTCTGGATTTCCAAGTATACTATTAAGTAAGACTTGGACTTCAGCTACGGTGAATGTGAAGATTCATTGTCCCAAGAGATAAATATTGACTGAGGGAAAGCAAAGGTCAAATTGGTCAATATTTACTCAAGAAACTCTAAATCTTGATGCAGTGTAACATACACTCTAAATGTCTTCATCAGCTATCTCTGAAAATCTTTTCATTATGACTAAATACTACAGGAGCATCTTCTCCCTTCCAAAACTCGTATTTAAAATCCCAAAACTCAAACACACCTACTGAAAATAGGAAGCTCTCTGTGCCAATGGCCTCAGCAAAAGGACATGTTGATTTGCAAATGCTATCTGCTCAGTCTGCATGCCAAAATTCAGTAGCCCTGAACTCTGAAGATGTGAACAACAAAAACTTTCTGACTCATTGCATGGCAATATTTCAGACTACCATGAACAGAATTTCTTCTTTGGTAAGGACTAATGCAGTCCCTTCTTCCTCTGTCTCAAGCATCTCAAGTAAATTAAGACTGAAATTTTATCTCTGATTTCTATTTAACATAAAGATTTACCCTAGTACAATGCTAAACAAGAGTTTTGGGGGAGTTATAGTCGTATTATTCACTGTGGCAAATGTATTAGTCCTATTATTTATCTTGGGTTTCAAGCTTACTGCCTGCTTTCTGAGGGTTTTCTACCATGTTATTTTTGTCTGAAGCCACAGTGCTACGGACTCTTTTCCACACAATGGCACTGTTGAAAGCAAAAATTCCAGGAAATTTGTAGAGGCTGATTTTTCTGAAGATGCATTATGAAGGAAGACACTTGCATCCTCTGGATTGGCAATGAGGTTATTCCCAGAATTCCCCTTAGCACCTTCACACAGCCACTCAGTCACTGGGAAGGTTTGAACACTTCTACTTCAGTGTTCATTCAAACAGTGCAGCACAGCTGGTGAACTCCTATTTCTAACCTTTTGTCTTCACTAAACAGTCAAACATAGCAGATTTTTTGCAATCACCATGGAGATCCGCTGGTTTCAAATTAGGCACAAACTGTTTGTTTCCTTTGCTATTTTTATTGTGCTTTGAGCCTATTATGCTCATCCCACCCTGCCCTTTCCTTATCTTACTGGCAAGTAAGAAAAACTTGCTTCACTGGGAAGTCAAATCCTAGACACAGCCACTGCTGAACTCTGTGGAGGATGGTGATGGTCTCCCCTTCTCAACTGCCTTTCCTCACTGCTGCCAACCAGTAGGTCTGCACAAGGTCAGACTACACTGATGAGATGACACAGAAGGGCCAAATGAAGTAAATGCCTGCTAACTGGAAGAAAAATGTGAGCCTTGCTTTGTGTAGTTTCATACTTAGGCCTACTAGAGCTGGAAGAATTAATTTACTCACTGCAAAAGGGAATAATAGGCAGGGTTCAGTCACACACGTGCAATGACATGAATGAACCACCAAGGGCTGCTGGCATGGGAGAAATAGCCCTGGTGTGGAGCAAAAGGAACCAGGATGGGGATGGGACCATGGGGCACGGGGGGAAAAGGTGAGGAACGGAAGAAAAGGAGGACTGAAGCAATGGGTACTAGGGGGATCCTCACTTCTGGACTGTTTGGATTACATACAGAAAGCAGTTAAATTCAGCACTCCCAAGGCAGGCGAAAGTGTCACCAAGAGACACCTGGGCTATTGCAGCCAGATGCTATGGAGCACCCTCTCACCACGGAAAGGCTGTCCCACACCGCTGAAAGCATGAAGGAGTTGTTAATTGACTGACTCCAAAGTGAAGTCTCAAACAGAAATTCCTTCGGAGGCGCAAAGAAAGACACAAGGACCGATAGTGCTGAATGTAGGTTTCCCACAGCCCAAGTCAATGGGCTCCCTGTGCCAAAAAATGCAGCAGGCTGGGATCTGACAGTCCCAAAGCTGCATAAGCCAAATGCAAGCCTTTCCCACATTTCTGTGACAGGTACATTGCTGCCTTAAAAACAGCATCAAGCCTCCACTAAACATTTCTCTGGTTCTGGAATCATATGCAATCCATAATATGGAACTTAAGTTTAAATTCAAAGGTCAATTAAAAAAAATAAAATCAATGAAATGCTTTTATGAAAGAGAAGATTGATCTGCAGCTTATAACTTCCAGTAATGTAATATTTTAGAACTTTAATAAATAATGCTTTTATCTTGATTGCAAAATAATACCCTGCCATGAAAACACATAGCAGAGGTAGAAAACAGTTCAACAAGAATTAAAATATCACACTTTGCAGAGAACAGAGCATTACAATTATTGTGAAACATATTTTTCAAACTTGTTAACACAAAATTAACAATTACATACATCACTTAATTCTATAAGTGCATATCTCTCAAAGTACCCATTAGCCAACCATGCCTAGTTCAGTTTTAATATACATGCAGGCTTTGTAGCACAGAGGGGATGTAACTATGCAAGCGCTGGCACAGTAAACCCTGAAATGGCAAGTGCTATTAAATTGAGATGCAATCACGTTGAAAGGGAAACATTAACAAACAGCAGACAATTGAGAAGAAAATACAAGGCGCTTGTGTTCTAATACATGTGCCTCAAAACCTTATATAACTATTCATTGTCTAGTTCATCTGGCCAGGGGCCCCGTTTGCTCTATGCTATGCTATACTAATTTTATAATAATAAACTGTTATACAAGCTTTATGCAGTCATGCATATGCAGAGGTTGTGGAAGACATTACATTTGATTATATTTCTAGCAAAGACACCATCTTGAAATTAAACATAGCCTGGTAGAAGTTTAAAATTAAAAAAAAACAAACCCTAGCCAAAACAAAAAAACCCACCAACAACCAAAAAAAAACCACCACCCAAATTAAAGAAAAAGGAAGCAAATATGTGCAAACAAATAATTTAAAAACCCCAAACAAAAAAAAATCCTTTCTAAAAGGTTCCTTTCCTCCCCTGTCACCTCCACATTATGCATAACAGATGAATACCACTCATTCTTGCATTGTATTATATCCCATAATACAATGCAAGAATCTCCCTGTTTCTGGACTATGCTCACTGGAAGACAATCAGTGATTTTTGGAAATGCATGGGCTTTTTAAAATACACTTTCTTTTGGTAAAAACAAAGCAAAATGGTTTACAGAGCCAAAAGGAATGCATGAAATAACTGGGGTTTAAAAACCATGTTATTTTTTGCTTTAGCATGAACCAACATGAACCACTGAGATGCCTTAGTTAAGATTTAGCTGTACCACAAAACATTCATAGGATAGCAGTTGGAAAACTTGGGGATGAGAGACACAGGGCACAAAAACATATACACTACAAATGAGATGCGATCCAGAAAAGTAATTTCATATTCCACATTTGTCTGTGGAATTGTCTGAGAATTTTCTGCTCAACATTATTTCCAGGTTTATCACAGCAATTCTAAACTGGCTATATTTAGTCACTGACCAGTGCCAGAAAGCACTACCAGACTATAGGATCATGGCATATTATAAGTTTGATATCTCATCAACCATCAAGGCCAGAAATAAAATGCCTGTTATAATCAAAAGGAGTAAAAGCCCCAGAGCTCAAAAATACATGAGGGATTTTTTCAGTTAAGTCATGAGATATCCCAACTCAAAAATCACATTCTGATTACCATTGTGTGCCTGATACTTCCCAACCACCCTCTAAATATTTTGATTTCAACATTTTAACATCTAATCTAAAAAAATCCCATTAAAGTTAGTGAAGCAATGTTTTATGTGGGGCCCCTGAGGCACTTCCACATGCAAATACCACCACCACATACCAAAAGCAAAGAGTCGGCACTCAAGTGGCACTGAAGCTGATGGGTATAGGAGAGAGCCCCAAAAAGCTTTAATGCCAGATTCTGACCTAAATCACAGCACTGTCAATTCAAAGTAATTGACTCCTGTGGATTTACATGAGTGGAAAGGAGATCCTAATCTTGTTCTTAACCTTTACCTTTGAAGTAGAGATGATAATAAATCAGGTTTTCCTATCCAACAGGAAAATGTCAGAATTTCATAACTTTTTTCAAATTGAGCAGGCAGTCAAAAATGTTCTGAGCAACACTAACAGGCTTTTTAATTTTAACATGTCTAATCAAAAGAAAACAACTGGAAATACTTATACAGATTAAAACTCTCATCTCAAACAGTTTTCACAAGACAGTGCATCCCACTGAATGTGGGCTCAAAGTTGTGCTTGAACAGCAAGCATTGAGTTCCCTGAGCTGCTGCAATGGTACAACCACTGGGGAGACTGTGGAACAGCACCAAAACTCATCCAGAGAAAGGGATGGGTACAGGACATGGCCACACTAGCACCAGCTGTGACAGCATTGGGCCTGAGAGTATGTCATGATAAAACCTAATCCTTCCAATCCTAGACCAAGCTTTTAATTTCAACCTTTCTGATGAAAAAAAAAAAAAAAGAAAAAGGGATAAAAAGACCAAAATCCAAAGAGACATATAGTGCTTGTGGGCTGTTACTGTGGAAAAGATTTCCATTTCATTTAAATGTCATCTTCAAGTACTAAAAAAATGCATGAAGGACTTGACTCAGTAGAATGAGACAACTTCGTGTGAGGTAAAAGTTACGCCAGAATTCAAATGCAGCAAGAAGTGGGAACCAGGAGCAATGCAAGAGAAGGGTGGAGCCAAGCCAAGGGGTTTCCCTGGAGCTTAGACCCATGACCAAATGCTCCTACCAAAGGAAGCAGGAACCTCACCCATTCCCTAGCTGTAGGAATGCAAGACAAGGTAGCAAAACTGTCTTCAGTCACTAAGGAGTGTTTGTTGACTTCCTGTAATCTATTTAACCATTGTTACCTTGCTTTGGTCTAGGCTTCTGAAACTGCAAAAGTCCATCCAAATGCAGCCTCCTTCAACTGCTTCTGGCTGCATGACCCACCTCATCTCTGCCTTTGACTGACGTGCCAGTTGGAGCTTATGTTTGTTACTTTGGGACTGTCCGATTTTCATGGATCTGCATGCTTAGGACAGCCCCGATGGCTTCTCCAGCTCACCTGAAATGGGAGCTGATGTTACTGCTCATTCATCTTGGCTTCCTTTGCTCTCCCGAATATTTCTGATGGTTGCTAGGCAACTATTGTTGAATACATGCATGAGGAATTAATTGTACGAGCACTTTAAAAGAGGAAAATTCTTTAAAACTGAGGACATTGCCATACCAAAAATAGGATATTTCTTTTATGAAGGGCAACACTCGTGGCTGGGAATGTTGAAGGCTGCAGTATGTCAGAGGCCAGATGAGTCACTCAGATTACTCACATGCAGCGCAGCACAAAAGCAGCATCTTAGCAGACCTGACTTTATAATAAAATTTTATTTTAAATTAAGTGCTTCAGCTCTAGTTTTATCTTCTGACTGTTGCCATTGGGATATCACAGTCCACATTTTCATTAAATTAATTGCGTTGGGTCCAGCTGCTGTTACAGTGTTAGAATGTAGGGAGTCTATCAATTCAGTGCCTTCTAAACTAAACATGGCACCATCAAGTACTCCTCTTTGCTACTCTTCAAAGAGATGCTGCAGTCTCACTGCTGATCCTAAGTGCTCTGTGCTTCTTACCCATAAATGTGGATTTCATTTTATAGGGTCTTTTTTCCAAAATACATTCCAATGTCATGATCAAGCTCTAAAGACAGTAAACACAGACTTCCATAAATTGACTTAAACTTCTAAACTAAGTAACTGCAAGGATTTGCAGCTAGGTAATTTTTAGGGGGGGTTGTTTTATAAAAAACCCATCTGTACCATAACTAAACATTCACAATATACACGTATTCATCTTAATTATAGGCTGCCTTTCAAAACAACCAGCACCAAAAACCCCCTGAAGAATCATCATTTTTTGGCAAATGAGTATGACGATTATGGTTCATTGCAAAATTGGGATGCTATAAAAGAATGAGGGCAACTATACTGCTAATTTTAAACATGGTATTCTGGGCTAAGAGCTGCTCAGGACCCTGGGAACAACCTTTTTCATTTTTCGAACTTGTGCTCTACCTCTGTGAAAGTTTGTAATGGGACACAGGCTCAACTCAGCGAAGTTCAGTTGAGGTTTGTAAGTCTTGAAGGTGAAGGACTTATTTAATCGGGGAAGTGAGAAGTAGAATCATCAACACCTACTTAAAGTAAACATGCCACCCCACAGCAAATAGCTGTTTTTCACTGGGAGTTCAACTTCCACTACAGTTGCCAATCCAGAGTGAAACAGAGGAGGGTGATGACAGAGCTGGAAGATCGAACAGTACCTCGCTGTTGAAGCAGCAGCAGTGAATATCACTTATGTTAGCAGGATGATCACCATTAGCGTTTTCACATATTCTCTTACCCTTCCTGTGACCTGAAATGGCTGATTTCAAACAAATTCATTCTCTTCTAGTATCCACTTGTTTCGTTTCTAACATCTTCTTTTTAATTAACATATCTTTAAAGCTATTACAAAGTTAAGGTCACCGGAGATGTCTGTGAAAGACCCATCGGAGAAGACTCATGAAGACGATACTCTAAGTGTGCAGATGATCTTGCAGTGTGTTGCCACACATTTAAATGACATGCTACTGAGTTAGGTTTTCCGTTCTTCACCTGAGAAGACAGCCCTTTGCAGAAGTTACTAAAAGTGGCTTAAAATGGACCTAAAATTCTCCCTCATGAGCTGATCTCCTGAACCCCAGAGACCAGACTGCCCGGTCAGTGCTCTGAGACTGGAAACTGCTTATGGTGGATTGAGACAGGGAGGAGAACAAAGAGGACATAGGCTGCCAACAGCCACCACCGTGGATCACTAATGTTTAGCTCCTAACATATCGCATTTCCTCCATAATCTTGTTCCTCATTCTCCTGTCCACAGAACAGATGCAAAGCTCTGCTTTGTCTAATTAAGAGTGCAAGCAAAAATTTTTTAAGGTTTGTTTTATTGTATAATGGACACAAGATCCAGCACAGTCTAACCTTTACTGGCCCTAGTGCTATCAATTACATATATCAATAAAGTTACAGTTTTTAAGGTCAGAAGGAATTAGGAGGATATTAGCACCTTGTTTACCTTCTGCAGATACTGCCTACACAGCTGAGTGACTACTGGATGAAGACAGTATCTTTTCTTTGAGTAAGGGTCCTGTCTTTTGTAAAGCGGTCTTGATTTAAAGGAGTCAAGTAATAAAGAATCTATGCCACTCCTAGCTAAGTTGTTACCATGGTTAATTACCCCTCGCTGCTATGTAATTGTGCCTTAGTTTCAGGATTAATTTATCTGCTTCCACTTTGAAGCACGGAGTCTTGCTATGTGTCTGTTTGCCAAATTACAGAGACCTCTACTGCCACAGGTTTCCTCCTTATTGAAGTACTAACAGACTGATTGGGTCTGTTCTTAGTCTTCTCCTCTGTGCACTAAATGGAGTGACATTCTTTAGTCTTTCACTCAGAAGCAAGTTTTCTGTGCCATAAACTGCTTTTTGGGCCCTTCCTTAACCCTGTCCAGTATTTGAATATGCAAAGGACAGGTATCAGAATCAGGTCCAAAGACAAAAGTAGGGAAAAACCTCTCTAATAAAACTCTTCCTGCTTTCCATGTTCCTCTACAAGCCCATAGTTCAGAATAATACATTTCAGTATTAGTAGTGCAGTTATTCCATGAAAATGTACCACCCTTTTCGCAACAAGCCATCATCATCTGACTGACTAACCAAAAATGTTAGCTCTTAGGGGGTTGATAATGATTTCCTTAGCATTAGAGGCAGGAGCAGTAACACTCCTCAATTTCTTCTCTCCATTCCCTGCTTATTAATCCAAGAAGCAGGTCTGCTCTCCTACTCCAGTCAGTGGGTTATCTATCATTACCCCCAAGTAATTTATGCCATTAAGACCAACACAACAGCCCTGAAGCACACGGAAATGCTGCCAGATCACTAAAAGACCAAGATACACCTGTATCCAATACTGAGGCCCAAACTTCAGCTGAAATGTAAACTATCACTGCTTCAGTCACCTTTGGCCCATCATGGACAATATATCAACTAAAAAAAAATGACTAAAAAGTCATAATTGCCAATGATAAACCTACACAAAAAATCCACACCACTTCTTTTATTAAAATTGGCCTTCACTTGCAGGACTTATACATAAAAACAAGGTCCTAGGAGGAAACTACCAGCATCCACTGGCTATGGACACATGCAAAAAGGGATTGCTGAGGTCTCTTAAGCTATTAATGTAAATAATAAACTAATTGCCCTTGATCTGTTTGATCAGGTTTACAAAGATGCTGACAGGTAATGAGAACTTAAACAGCACCATTGTCAATAGAGAAAAAAAAGCCCTACTCTGGATCCCCCTCAACGCCCTCACTTGATTTCAGAGAGAGAAAACTATAGCAAGAATTTTAATGACCTATTTTGCCTCTTTTGCAATTTGATGTAAAAGCAAATTCACAAAATCCCAGCCATGAGGAATTTAAATTCTGCAGAAGTCTCACCAACCAGCAATTACTACTGCAGTGTTTAAAATTTTAGAAGAAAACAAACTCAAACCTGAACAAAACACTATTTTTCAATTAATTTTCTTACTCTGATTTCTCTCCACATTACATCACCTCCCAATTACTGTGATTTTGCTGAGTGTGCCAATTTCTTAAATACACAGCTATAAAATGTATGGACTAATTGTTGAGCAGAACTGAAGAGCTATTAAAACTGCAATAGTACAGCATTTCCAATGGTAGTCTATTATTTCTACATGATTGGTTTTGTACAGTCCAACTCATGCAGTGAAACTCTTAGATAAATTAACTCCTTCGTTTTGACATAAACATCAAAGGGAGAATTAAAGGAGAATGAACATTATTTTCTGCTGCTATTTTAGACATATTGTTCATAACATCCATGAACATTCCTGGAAAGTAACAAATTATTTAAATTGAGAAAGCCATTTGCTGTTTTATCAAGTCTGTAATACATAAAATTTGGCTCCAAAATTATCTCATTTTCCCGTTTCATGTTTCCCTGTCATCTACATGGTAGAGCATGTTTACAGAACTTTATAACTATAATATACAATTCAGTCATTTCTAAACAGCCCTGTAAGAGTAAGTCTGAAATGTACACATTTTAAAGATTACTTAGTGAACACCAAACCCTTTCCCAGCTGTTTTAAATTTTGAATTTCCCAATAAATGAATAACATACTAAAAAAGCAAACAAGATCTGACATTATTTAGTCTAAGTTTCTAAAATGGCATAACATCTGTAGCTAAAAACAATTCTGAATAACTATATTTAACTAGAGCAGTATTCTATTATTCATAGCCCATTTTCCTTACAGACTAGGGGACTTAATGTGGTGTTCAAGCATTTCAAACATTTCTTTTAATTGTTTAGTCCTTCCAAGAGCCAAACTGCTGCAAAAAGGGGGAAAATGTTCACTCATATCTTTTATATATATTCATGTGACCAACCCATGATCTCAGTTAAGTGCCACAACTGTTCATTAACACACATCACAGCCCCCCAGTCTGCACTGCGAGCTTTGAAACCATGCCAGAAGCAGGGGCTCAACAAATGGCACTTTGACCTTTTCACTACTAACTTCAATCTTTATTAAAATCTCTCAAACGTCAGCTCTGTCTCTCTCTCTTTTACCATCTTTTATGGGCTCCTGAAATACCTAATATTCATTCATTAAACGGAAAAGTTTGTTACATTCTTACATAATTATAGATTCCCCTTTCACATGCAATCGGCTTGTGAAACGCCTCTGATTGAAAAAGAGAACGAAACACCCCCTCCCCCTGCCAAATAATTCTAAATTCAGATTGCTCACTCACTTCCAGGGAAATCAAGCATGCTGCCTGATATTAAAAAAAATCTCATGGCATCCAGGCAAGTTTAGCTCCGTTTTATGTTCCCCTTATTAAATTTCACCTTAGCAACACACAAAATCCTCACCCTGCTCTTTGCTTGCTTTTTCAGTTTCATGTTTGTGTCTTCACTTCTTTGGTCCACGTATTTATGTGGGTGACAGAAACGGAATTTTTTTGTCCAGCAGAGTTTCAGTTTCTTACAATAGAGTCACCAAAACCAGTAATCCCATGGAGGAAAATGCAACTAGAGACAAATTGAGGCTTTGATCATTTTTATGGTGCTCAAGCATAGATTTTTTGGGGGGAGAGGGGAGAGAGAGAAATAATGGTATTTTTTTTTCTTTTGTTTTTGCCTACTAGTAATTAAATAATTACACATTAAGAACAACAACAAAAGAAAGAGGCACAGAAAAAGTTCTCATGAGTCATTTATGTGTTTTCATTCTTTGTGTAAACTTTCTGGCACACCCTATATGCTTCATTTCTTGCTTTAAATAAGTAAGTACTGGAAAATATCATACTATTTGGAACAAAGGGAAATGACACATTAATTCGAAGTTTACTTTGTGTAAGTTTGCATTTTGCAAATTTGAAATGCAACTTCAAGGAAACCTGAAACTCACCTTCAACCTCTGATTTCTCTCCCTCTTTACCCACGGATTATGTAGAAGGTATAAGCTATTCATTTAAGCGGCACCGTGAAGTATCATCATTAGGTGGCTTAGTTGCCCGGGATACTCCTATCAGCCTGACCAGTAGGGAACCTGGGAAGCCTGAGCTCCAAAGGGGGGAAAAGTAAACAAAGTAATGAGTAACAGTTACAGCTCCTTAAAATGTGTACATTAACCTCGGTATTGGGAAACTATTTGCTTTTTAGAGGCAGCACCCTCTGATTGAAATAATGATAAATATTTTGGAAATTTCATCTCAAGCCAAAATGAAATTACCCAAGTGCACTCTCGGAGAACAAAGATTTTTAGTATACCTTCAAATGAACTCAGGTAAGTTTACAAATGGCCTATACCTAAAAGACCATTAACTAAAATTACATTTGTTTTTATTGAAAGACAGCCTCAAGTGCTGACATGTAATATATGACATGTGATACATAATAATACTGTTAAACCAGTTCTGACATAATATTTCCCTAGGCATAATAACCACAAATGACTGCTTTAGTTAAGAACTAGCCAGAAACAAAATAGATCCACGTAGAAGTAGCTTTAACCATAAATACCTCAACAATATTTTATGTCACTTTGTAAAAAAGTTAAAGGAGTCCCATAATAATTAACAACAAAAACTTCATGTTCTTTACTATTGCGTGGTGGTTGTGAAAGGTTATTTCATAGTCCCACAGCTGCCAATGCTGTAAATTATGCAGGCACCAAGAAGCATTAAGGAGAAATAATAGCAATTTAAACTAAGGCTGACGTAATTCATGATAAACAGTCATTGGAAAATATTACAATGTTGTCTTTTTTGAGTGGGTTTAATCAGAAGAATGTGACCATATTCTGACACAAACCACTTCACTTTTCCATTGTACAGGAATGGGGACCCTTCCCTGGCCATAAAGGTCCCCTTGCTCACTGCCACTGCTGAGTCCCAACACCTCAAGGATGCTGCTCATGAGGCTTGCAGAGTTGAGACACAGCTCCAGAGTCTGAGCAGGCCTGGTGGTCAAAGGGAGGCATGCAAACCAGGGGAACAGTCAAACAAGGATGAGCTAATGAAGACATATGGGGCAAAAGAGATGGCTCCAGAAATGACACCACCTGTGACGGACATGGCTCACAAATATGATGAACACAGCTTGGCTTACTTTTTGCTATGACTGCAAAACACGATTTTGATAGCTGAATTGTAAAAGCAGCCATCAAGGGGAAATCTTATACAGAAGGCATTAGTAATGTACATCTACAATCATTTATTGAATGGATACCAATAAAGCAGATGTGTAATAGATGACAAAACTCATGCTATGGGTTACGTTTATCAGGCACAGAAGAGCAGCTCACTTGCAAACCCTCATTTGCTGAAACGACACATTAATTCTTTGCTGAACTCTGTCTGGGAAAACATGTAAACCCCACAATACAATCACATAGTCACTAAGCTAAAAAATAAAAATTCAGGCCCTTAACTCTGCCACGGACACTCTTGAGAGAGGATCTCCCACCTCCTGTCCAGTGAGAGCCCCAAACTCAGAGCTATCCCAGCCCAGGCCATACTGGGCACCCCGTGCTTCACAACCCTGATGTTTCTCAAGTAGCTGGGCCATGGCCCCACGCAGTCACTGCAGGCACATGGCAAAAACCCCATCTCCAAGACTACTACCCAAGGGCACCTGGAGAAATAAGGAGCCACACCAAATTCCCAAGTGCCCTCCCATGGAAGCAGGCCTCTCGGGCAGCTCCCCTGCTCCTCTGTGCAGAGCTGACAGCCACGACCAGCCCTGGCTGAGAAGGGATGCCAGGGGAAAGGGGCAGAAGCAGCTTTTCAAGCAGTACCTGCCCTTCCACTCACAATCTGCCACCTTCCTGAGGGCAGTGGGAATATGCAACCCAAATAAAATCAGTGCTCTCCATCAAGGAGTTCTGATTATATAGTGAAAAATAATCTATCTTACTATTTATCCTGGTTAAAACTATGGTTGCTAGTCAAAATGCACTAAAAAACCAGAAAGGAGTAGAAGCTAACAGCATTTGTTTCCATTGAAGTTCTTGCAGACAGGAAGGTATTTTATCTTACTTTACTACACATTACTTATGTTCACTTAACAGCTTGCTGTTAACATGGGGTGAGATTCTGTCTTTGGTTAACTGGTGAAAATCTTGAGTAACAACCACAGAAGTGCATCGAGTTATGTTGGATTTACGCCACTAAGGAAGGCAGAATGTGACCCCTTATCAGTGCCTTTTTGCTTTGAGTATACAAATATTTTACGCATTTCAATGAGTGACAGAATGCAAAACTTGCAAATATTTATTTTTAGATGTATGGGGGAAAAGCAATTAGAGCTAAAAATGTTAAGAATGAAGAAATCACTTAACAGAAGCAATTATGTTGGGCACATAAACAGCTCTGCCTTCAGACATTTTATTCAAATGCTGCAAAACACACTAGAAAATATCAATTGTTTTAAAAAAAACCTCCAAGTATTTTTTCACAACTGAAAAATCAATCATTATAAACAACATCTGGGGATCATTAATATCTTGCTCTACAGTTGAATTAACAAAATAAGAAGGAAATCTGACCAGAATTCAGAACATTTCCAGATTCACTTTCTCAAGCTAAAAGCTTGTGTTTGCAGAGGTGGGGTGGGAGGGAAGAGGAAATGTACATTTATCTATATTGTATATAGCACTATTATGCATTAATCGCTTCCCCTCCAGCTATGTCCTGTTTTTGTTTTGAGAGACCTAAAATTTGAAATATTTAGCTAAGCCACCCTGCCCAAGACCTTGGAAAAAAATCTGCATATTTTTCAGACTGTTGGAGATGCCACCGTAAAGATCCATCTAAGGAGCTCCCAGTATCCACATGAATAAAAAGTCTCCATATTCCTCCTATTGCAGTTCTAAATGTTTTAAACATTCCAGTCTTTGCAGAGGAGCACTAACACCAATCCCACTTTAATATCACATCTGTAGTGAAACAAAGTAGCCCAAAGCATCTATATGGAAACTTCAGGTTTTTCTGAATTTCACAGATATAAACTATCCTGCAGGTAGCCAAAACAGATAACAGCAATAATGCTGATACTTTACATCAGCTGAAAAACTTTTAAAAAACACCCAGTCAGCCCAAGTGCAATTCTTGTACTGGAGCTAGTTGAAAAAGAAAAGCCAACTCTGACTCTTTGACTCAGAAATAAAATAAGTCACCAACAGGAAAACTGTATTTCATTTAGACTGAAAACATTCTTCCGTCTTTTTTTGTTTGTTTGTTTTAAAGACCCATTCCCTGCTAAGGTTTTATTTTGTTATGTTTTTCCCCCAAACAACTGATTTTATCTGTGAGTCACAAACTTCTGTAAACTAAGATGCATAATGAGAGCAAAGACCAAATTTCAGCTGTACCA
Source organism: Acrocephalus scirpaceus scirpaceus (assembly GCA_910950805.1). Lineage (NCBI taxonomy): Eukaryota > Metazoa > Chordata > Aves > Passeriformes > Sylviidae > Acrocephalus > Acrocephalus scirpaceus. The sequence goes on from OU383781.1 coordinate 33,006,180, forward strand.
GGAGTAATGGTATCACTCTATACCCTGAAGTCACCAGCTTTCATGCCACAGAATTTTTCTGGCACATGACTCATCCCTAAAAAGTCCTTTTTCCTTCATAATGATGCTCTTCCCTGGCTCTCCTGGCCAATGACAAGGAGGGTAAGTCTTTCTGAAACTGTTGGCTCAGAAACTCCAGCAGCTGGGAGGACTGGTAAGTCACCTCTCATTCCCAACCACTCCCTGCCAGTCTTGGAAGTGAGACAAACTGCCTTCCTCATTGTTTTACAGGGAGAGATGAGCTGTTGAAGGTCTTGAGGTTTGCATTTTAATGTAGATAACTTTTCCCCTAGCAAGCAATATATCTTTGAGTTTGGTTTGGGGGATGGGGGAGGAGATAAGTGGGGCCTGCAAAGCCCTTTTGCACATGTTTTTTTTTTCAATGAGCAGTTTCCCCCTGCCTTGCTCATGTTACGGCCAAATGAAGATGGTTAATTTTCCAGAGAAAAAATGGTATTTATACCACAGTAAGTTGTAGTTCTCTCACTTTTGGGTATGAAATGTTTCATTAAAAATTTGGGTTTTAAATGAAAATCCAAAACCTTCTTTTGGGCATGAACATGGGTTTACAGTACTCCAGGGACCAAACTGATTGCTTAATGGCATAGTGGACCCAGCATGCTTTAAAAATAATCCAGATTGATTTAAAATTTACAAAACAGATTTTGAAAACTGAGAAGAAATAAGGTATTCAGTTTTCTCTCACACTCCTGTTTATAGAAAAAGCAAGTCCATCCTCACAGAATGAAAGACAGCCTTTGGATTCATCTTTAGCAGACAGGATTTATAACATTTATCTAGCAAAGCACTATGATAAATCCTTCTGTGTGAGATTTTTACCTGGTGAAGCTGATGGAGCTGAAATTCACCATCACCCAGACCACAGCTGGATGCCAGCAGGATCCTGGCTCATTGATGTGCCCTGGAAGCCACTCCATGCCATGGAGCTGGCACAAGCCTGGCAACTGAAGCCACCTTTTTTGGACAAGCAAACCCAGAGGACGTGCTGCTCTAGCAACAAGTTAGGACGCTGATTTATGCCCAGTGACCTTCAGATACACCTTCTGAACACTCACAGCCAGCTTTGCCTCCAGATAGATCACTTTGGTCTATAATGAAAATTATTAAAAACCTAATTTCTTCATTCCTTCTCTCTTGCAGCACGTATGACCACACAGCAGATGCCAGTAAACGATATGCATTTATAAAAGTTATTCAGTAACAGTAACCCCAGAGGCTGATAAATGAAAAAGATTTTGAGAAATGTCTCAAGCTGAAGATAGATGAATTGTTCATTTTCATTGCTCATACTCATTTCATTATCCACCTGGACTGCTTCATGCTGGTGAGGACCTCTAATTGCTCTTATTTCAGGAGAGGGATATGTGTGCAGTTTGACTGCAGTCAGAGCCAGGAACTTGCGCTATCAAGACATCCAAGCAAGGTTTATGTCTTCTGCTTTCTGAACAGAAGCAAGCTCTTGAGCCTATTTGCATTCTGGAAGGGAACCCTCCAAGGCAGTTGGATTAACTAATCAGTGGTTATATCAACAAGAATGGGAGCAGGAGGCTTCCCACTCACAGCAGTCTTTCCTCTGTAAATGTAGAGCAAGTCCTTCTGTGGCAGGCTTCAAAGAAATACATGCAAATGTTTGAGCCTTCCAGCTGCTGAGCCCATTCCTCAGCAGCCCACTTCTCCAGCAGCCTCCTAGATGGGATGCTGTGGCACACTGAACCAAACCAGAGGAGAATCAGGAAGAGGATTGTGCAAGAAAACTAAATATTCCTGTCCAAACCACTTGTGCACATGCCATACAGAGGTGGACACGCAGGGCAGAGGCAAGCACAGGTAGCTGCGGTGTTGGCAGCACCTGTGGCAGCCCAGGCTGGAGCTGGAGGGGAACACAGCACAGCCTGAGCCTCACAGAGGCTCTAGGGAAACACAGGACACCCCACAGGACTGCCCAAAGCCTTGCTGCATCCCTTCCAGCCATACCTGGGGAAGCTCACAGACAGCATCTACATACATCTTCTGCTTTAGAAAGTCCCACACCAAAACAACATTATTTGTTGTCAACAACATTTAATTCCTCTTCCTCATTTCCTGCCTGATTTATTTTTGTTAAACCCTACAGAAGAGGGAAAAGAGGCAAGGAGTATGAGAACAAGTCTGAGCTCAACAATTTTTTATTTGTTATAAATTTATAATGAAAGTAGAGAGAATATTTCCAGGAAAAACATTTTGGTCTGGAAAATCAAAACTGCCTAACAAGGACAACCCCCATGCTGGGGGTTCTTTGTAAAGGTGCTTCTAGTGTCTCATTTATGACATGTTGTATCTGTTGCAAAATACTCAAACATACAGAGAATGTGTAAGACTTGCCTCAAAAGCAATGTTTCTGTAGAAGACTTGGCATCCACATAAGAAACCAGTATTCCAGTGCTTCCCACATAAAGATATCAGCAGAATGTATTTCCCAAATTTTGTATTTGCTTTAGAGTTAGGAGAATTTCAGGTAAAAATGGTGATATTCACACTCCTATCTTGTTCCTTCTGCACACTTATTTCATTTGTAAGGTAAGAGAGAGACAAAACCCTCAAATTAAATGTGTCTGGATCTCCTTATAAACACCTTTTCAAAATTTTAGTCACCATTTCTGTAATCTGGTATCCCCTCAGATTTGACTGATAAATACCAGTGCCTTAGAGTAATCTATTTATCTGCTGTACCACCCTGCCTCTGTTTAGCCTGAGCAGTCATCACTTTCCACATGTGATATCAATCTACACGGTATCAATGTAAACTGTTTGTATAATGAAGCGTTGTACATTTTATTGTCTTGCCAGCAAAGAAAAGGATTAACTAGTACCTCGCCTGTTGTCTTCAACATAGGTAGCATAATTGACACCATACATTTTGCAATACAGATATGGAACCACACACTGGCCAGTTTTTTCTTCTCAAAACAGCAGGGCTTGCAAGTTTTACATCATTATTTTCATAATAAATACTTTTAAACAATGTTTTGGGGGGAAATTTTGTAGCTCTTTTTTTTAATAGGGATTTTTAAAAAATCTGCTTCTTAAACTAAATTTTAAATACACATTACTAATTTCTATGGCTAAGATTTCTGTGGCTCTGGTTGATAATGAGATAATTGCCTCGCAAAGGTCAAGAGAATGGCATACTTTGCTTTCAGAGGCTGAACAAAGCACTTGCTATGGTTCACTAAGTGTAGTTTCTGCATCACTCCACATCTCTTTGATTCATCTATTACTAATATTCCATGATACACTTGCATTATGGATCCAACTATTTCAACAAACCTGTAATCAAGGAATGACCCTGAATAAAATACTCCACAGAAAGCAGATGGTAGGCTCATGAAACGCCTTCAAGCCTAAAATAACCTTTCCCATATAAAAAGGAGAGTCAATTACAACTGAACTTTATATTCTGAGCTTGAGCTCAGAGTAAATAAAAACCAACACGATACTATTGTGTCATTGGACCAAACTTCCAGGGCACTTAATTCATTTTTTTCACCACCTCCACCCCCTAAGAGCAACCAACACTTTTATTCATAGTTCATTCAAAGCATGTAATGTTTCGTGTGAGCGTGAGCAGACTTGACAGTTTGGGCCTGATTCTGAAAAACCTTGACAGCACAAAACTAAAACTACTCCCAGCAGTCATGTGCTCCAGTGACAACACCATGTGAGGAAGGATCTCGTCTGCCTTTTGGGAGTGGAGTGGCATAGCAGCAGAGGAGCACTACCTTACAAAATGCCCCAACGCTACCTGATGAGTCAGGGTTTCTCTGCTGACACAACAATGCCTGAGCTGGGCACCAAACTCAAAGCTCAGTGTGCTAGAGTTCAGAAAAACAGGCAGATGACTTTCCCATCTGAAACTTTCCCTCTCTAGGGAGGGATTAATAGCATTAATAGCATTAATAAATGTTTAAGGGCATCATCAGAATTTCTTTCTCTTAGAGACCACACGAGCTTCCTTGCAGAGATGTGGGGGTCTCGCAAGCAAAGGTGCACTCACCACCATGCACACTTTGTAAGCATTAGCCACAGAATTCATCCATCTGGATATGGGGGATAAAACTTAATTCTGGACACTGCTAAAGAAACTACACAAGACCCATTACTGGGTGTCTACACAACATGCATTCTGCCACATATTCAAAGCACATCTACTGTTGTTGGGATGATGTGACACCAAAAAAACCCTTTGTGAAATCACCTGGTGTCAAATCTTGCAGTCCCTTCCCCCAGCTGTATGGGGCTGCTTTACAGAGTATTCTCTATGCCTTTTGAATTAAGAGGTCGCCTCCCAGAAGTACCTCTGCACTGATAAAATCAAGCTCCTAGCAGTGGCAAAGCCCATGTTGAACAAGCCCACGTTCCAAGATGACCAGAAACACACCAGCTACAGCTGACACTCGTACAGGGCCCCAGGAGCATGGCTGATGAGTGCTCTGCAACAGCAATGGGCTGTGCCAGGACTCTCTCCTATTTTGCATCTTTTAGCATATTGCACCAACAACTTAAAAAAACTAACACACACTGTAAAGCTTCTGGAAGACAGGTTATAGGTGAATGGTTATGGTAGATGAACTTCAAAGTCAGCCAAGGTATTGTTTCACTCAGACCAAGTAACTGTGCTACACTCTACCCATGTAACATTATCTTTGATTGTGAACTCAAGTTGCAATACTGAGATCACCAGTGGCTAGAAGCCTTCAGTCTTAAAGAAGAAAGAGCGTATTTGGTACTGAACATTTCAATCATAAATAGCATTGGTTCACTTCAAAGGAATCACATCCTCCCTTTGGAAATCAGTGGACACTTAGAAGAAGAAAAATGGCTTTACTTGTGAGAAAAAGAAAATAGCTGTAACGGGACTTACCAAACTCATCACATATACTTTCGTTTTCTATTAGGGTAGGATGATCAAATGTATCCCGACAATAGAAGATTTGGGGGTTCTTGCTTGTTACTGCAATGCCTCCAAGGGCTAGAACAAACTGGTCTGTTAATATTGAAGATGGCTTGTCCTGAATGCGCTTTAACATGGAACGGTATCGACAGTACTGTGGGTAGCTGAGAATAAGAAGGTTTGAATCTTCATCATCCTCACCTAGAAGAACAGAAAAAATTACTCTTAGTATATCAGAGAAATACAAAACAAGAGCTGTAACTCAAGTATTTCAGAAAAAATCATTTTTCTGAAGTAAGTTTGTCTTTTCTCAAGACCCAACTTTTATAGTACAGTGGGTCTGGAAAGAAAATTTAAAACCAGAAATTAAAAGAAAGTTTATTAAAATAGGTTATTTTCTCCCTTTCTGTTCATTTTTCCCATGCTTACTACCAAGGACTACCTGGATGAGCAAGAAAACACTGCTCTGCAGAAGTTGGCCAAGGGCCTGAATCAAAGTGTTCTCCATACTTTGCCAATTTGGCTGCTTCAGTAGAAATATTATCTGTAATTTTTACTCAGTTCCCCATATACCTTTACTACACTACATGTTTACATCAGCTGACATATTTTAAAAACAATAACATACAAGCCTCAGAGCATACAGCTATTACCTCTCCTTAGAAGTACCTGATACTAGCAACTACCAAAGGACCTCTGGGCCAGGGGAGGTGGGCTGATCCGACCTGGTCATTGTTGCTAAACCCCAAGAGGTAGAAGCAACTTTCTTCACATTAATTGCAAACGCAGGAGGACTCAGTAAATGTCCTAGAAAGCACAACAAGCAAATGAATTTTCAAAGAGCTTGTGCTGCTGGACTCAAAATGTAAAGCAATCTAGACCTCTGAGCTTTCCATTCCTCTATGGTTTAGATGATATCACATATGAAGCTGGCAGATTTTAAAATATCACAATCAAGTGTCATCATATAACCAGAAGGAAACCTAAGAGAAAAAAAACCCCAAACCTCTACTAGGGATACAAACATGAGAAATTACTCATTTGCAGTTAAGCAGACAGTACTCAACGGCACCTCTTTTTGTGCTCATTTATCTCCTCAGGTATGTAACAGAACATGGCTTTCCAGGCATGCCAATGAAGACAAAGCAACAGGACTCACTTAAAGTTTTCTGCTGTACTCTGATTAGTGAATAACTCAGCTATTTCTTCTGCCAGAGACAAAAGGTCTACTATTTAATCCCATTGCCAATACTGAAATCATCATTCTTACTCCTAAAGTAAAAATCACTTTAGACAGTGAAAGAAAAGTCAGATCAGTTCTCCCCAACTAAACATGATGGCACAACTCATCTAGATTCAAGTGTGGCAATGGAAATGTTGACACATAAAAGGCTAAATTTTAAGAAGTCTCTGGAAGCAGATATATCACCTAGAATGTCATCACTGCAGATGAATGCAATGCTGTAAAAAAAAAATCAGCATGACAGACGGACTTGCGAAACACCATCTTTACTAGCACAGCTCCTGAAAGTCATCACTTTTAAAAACTCAGAACTCTCACCACTATCCTGACATAGGTGAGGAGATAAAACTATTTGTGTAAAAAAAAAAAAAAAAAAAAAAAAAAAAAGAAAAAGAAAAGAAAAAGAAAAGAAAAAAAAACCAAAGTAAGAGTAATATTTTAATACATTTTGGTAAACAGCACTGACATTACTTTTCTACGAAAATAAAACTGATGGCCCTAAAACCTCTTTTGGCCAATAACCATGTGGTCAGGCTTTTCTTTGTTTCAACAAGTATCCCATAAGCCTACACAACAGCACAATTGAGCCAATTGCTCCTGGGAATAAGGCTCTCTTCTTTATTAGGAAACTCTAAAAATCAGATCAGGAAAACTGTTCTAGGAATTAACAAGCACATGATCTGTCCTTTAGCTCCTTGGAGAGTTTCACGTACGCCCGTTTGACGGTTATTACTACTTTATACCTTTGTGTAGACAGCGGTGAGCTGAATCTGTCGATCTGACAGCACTTTTCTTATGCCAGGATGTGGTCAGCTTTTTAAACAGGGTGTATATAAATGTATGTCCCACGTGCCTTTGTAGTGAACCATCAGTTTCTAGACAAATGTGCTGCAAGTCCCTGCGCAGAATTACACAAACTTTGTACCCCTGACAACTGACGACTTAACTCAAACCCCCTGGCATAAATTAAAACCAAGCAATTTTTACAGGATCACTTTCATACATGCTTGTGCAATTAACCAATGAGTACTTTGTGATGCATTTGTTTCCTTTCCTTTTTTACTCCAGGCTCAATAGATATGTCTAAGAATGAACAAAGGCTGAATAAACTGAAAATTTGTTTAGTGAAAGACAAACACAGTGTTCCTGGAACAAAGATTTTTTTCCTCAACCACGCCCACATGAGAAAAGAGAAATCAAAGCAGACCAATCCCTAATAAAATGCAAGCCCAAAGAAGAACTATTATTTGCTTTTATCAAAATCTCACACATGCCATTTAATGGTGGACTTAGTGAACGTTGCAAGTATTTTTCAGAAATATGATCAGAAAGAGTTAACTCTCAGGAGAAGCAAAGTTCAAAATGTGGCTCACATTCCATTAAAATTAAGAAAAACAACATGCCTTCTAAAAACACACAACTGAGATATTAGAAAACCAAGATGCTGCATTTCTGAGTTTCATTTTAGCTTCAACAGACAGAACACGGTAAAAGATAATACCTACAGTATTCTGCTTGTGAGGCTCAACTGAAATTACTCTAATCCTATGCTTATATCATATTTGAGTGGTTTAATAACCCCCTCCAACGTCAACTTTTTATTTATTTTTATATTTCAAGGCTGAAAACAGAGAAACTGTAATTAGGAAGCAAGGTTCCACCGCTGCCTTCCTTCCGAGCACTGCCTGATATCTCCAGAGTTGTAATCCAACAGTTCCCTTTGTAAGGGGTAAAGAGAGCTGGGATTTGGCATAGCCTGGCATTTATGTTGGATTACATGTTCTTCAATTTGTCTTTGTAAGTAAGAGATGCATGAAATGCCAAACACAATGAATCTATGCAAGAAGTGACTTTTCAAATCAGCACAACCATTTTTAATATGTAATGCAAGACAATTAAATGCCCCAAAAGAAAAAAAAAAAAAAAAGAAGCCTGTTAAAAGGACGAATTCCTAACAAATCCATCTAGAGCCAGAACTATTTACAGAGAGAGCAGAGAAAAAAAAATGTAACAAGCTTTTTGTTTTCTTGTTCCAGAAACATCAGCCTATAATGTTATTGCTAACTGCCATAATCTACCCTCAACATCAGTAAGCATTATTTCTCTTTAAAAAGACCTTCACACCAGGATTTTATAGAGCTTGATGGAAAAACTATGCATGTTCCTTCCTGTACCTAATTACCTCAACTGGAAAAGCTGCCAAGTATTTTGCCCTTTAGTTCTTTTAATCGTATTAGTGCAAATGCATTTGGATGCCAACAGAAACAAACATTTTAAGATTTTTGCTTAAAAGATTCCAAATATGTATGAGGCTGGTGCTATGAAAGCACACTCCACTCCTTCCCAGAAGCACAGAGTTATTCTTGCAGAAGAAATATGAATTCGTGCCTCTTGTAAGACTAAATGTCTAGTTTCGACCCAATTTAAGTAAAATAATGTCAATATGAACTGCTCTCACAATGATTTATGCTACCTTCTGTTACTTTATTACATTAGACATTCCTTTCTCTGAGCTTTATACTTTTTGCCGTCCTCCTAGCAACCACATAAAGGCTGAGTACCAACTTTACGCGCCTGGCACCCTTCCAGGCTCGACTGTTATTGATAATTATATTGAAGTTTCAATTTAATTGCTATTCTGTTGTGACACAGAATATTTTTTGTAATTAGGCTTTTCCCATTTTCTGTCCATTCATTTTTTGTATTACTGAAAATGACTTTTTCGTCCCCTCCTCCCCCCCCCGAAAACACAAGCAGAACAATGATACAGATAAGGGTCTGTACATCTGTTACTATCATTAACAACTCAGTAACGTGAAGGGAAGGAAAAAAACCTTAAAGGGAAAAAAATGGTGAATATAATTTCTCAGAAGGTAAATTTCTTTCCAGTTTAAGTGCTCTTTTTCTTCTTACAGTTACTCAATGATTTCCTGTTCTAATTACAAGAAATTATACAGAAAGTAATTTTTAAAAAGGAAATGTACCAGCACAGGAGGCTAAATAGAAACACTTGCTTGGTATGGTTTGAAATTGCAAACTTTTACATCTCTTATCAATTCTCTGCTCTACCCTTGTGCAATATATTCTACCACACATCTACCATTTCTTCTGAGGCAGTTAACACAAATGTATACATCAAAGGGGAAACACACTTGCAGTTAAACTGCAGGCAAAGGAAAAAAAAAATCAATTTTTTCCTCCTCCATGTAGCTGGTAAGTTGGAGGCAAGCCAAGCCTCGGAGTGGAAAATATTAAAAAGTACAAAAAAAAAAAGAAGAAAAAGAAAAAAGCAGGTTTGATTAAAAAGCAAAAAAAGAGATATTCAGTTCTAGATCTAAATGAATAAGCCACAAACTATTTCATAAAAACATACTGTGACGTAAATTACACATCAGTATTGCACTGTTGTGGTTATTTTGAGAAATGGCTTGTACTGTAAGTCAGCTGGTAAAACCCCACCCTAATGATTTTGTAATTCTCCATACAGCAATCAAGTGGAGCAGTCATGAAATTGCCAAGAAGGAAAACAGACAGAGCTGTAGAGAGTTTGTAATAAAAAGATAATGTACTTTTAACATAACAGAAGTAGAAGATTGGTTTTATTAACTAAAAAAACTACTTAAAAGGTCCCAGGCTTGCCATTTGTTTTGATAAATGTTGACACAGATCTTCGTAAGATAAGCAATGGAAGTATCAGGGGAACCAGATAAAATGGGACAATGCTTTGGTGTGTGGGTAGCAAATTGAGCAAGGGAGCTATCAGGAATACAGAGAGAAAATGAAGGAAGTTGCAGGGTTCTGTCCATCAGGCTCCTCTCCCACACGGTGCCCTCGCTCCTCTGCCTTCTTTCATAACGCTCCGTTACTAAGGGGCTCTCCCAGAGGATTCACGTATCATAATTAGTTTATCATTGCTTGTATGCACGGCTTTGACCATTATCATCAATATGCAGGCGATACAGAGGTAATGGAGCGTGCATCTGGGGGTCTGGAGGGACTGGTGCGCCGCTGAACGAACACGGCTCTGACCCCCGTGGCGGGACGTCTCCTGACTACTGCGGGGCACTGACCTCCCAAGACCCTCCAGCTGTTAAGATCTAGTTCTCCTTCTCTTGTTCTACTCCTCTGGTAATGACTTTCTGCAGTATAGGCAGGAGAACACAGGTGTAGATGAAGCAAAGATGTGTAGCTCACCCTTCAAAACCAGTACCTGCAGGTCAGACAGGCTCTACACAGCTCAGAGCTGCCTGTTCTAATAAAAACCCAAAGAAAGAGAGCACAGTTTTCAGCAGACAGAAATGAAATTACCACACAACTACCTAAAACCCCTGAATCTCTCAAAAGGTCCAAAAGCAACAGAAACAGTGGAACGATGAAAGAATAACCACAAAGAGGAAAAAGAAACTGGGTCTTTATGACCTCAAAATCTTTAAGAGGAATCTTCAGGAGGAGTGATGCAACGAGAACACCTCCCCATATCATAGTCCAGCTGTAACCTGCCAAACACCTCCAAACTTCCAAGATAACTGCAGGTGGCCAAGCAGCAATGACAGTCATCACCTACACCTCTGGGGACTCCTGTGCAGGAAAGAATAGCTCTCCCAGTGAAATAACCCTCACGGGAGAATTATCTCTGGCTCCTGTCTGACCGCTTCTCACACTGAATTCTTTGCACAGACACAAGGCTAAGAACCACAGCAGGAATCCACACTCCATAGCAGCAATCTGCTGTGGACTAGGAGCAACAGCTGAGGAGTTCAGGTAGCTGCATTATTGTCACAAGGCATGCTCTAGCACACCGATCCACCGTCTCAAAGACTTCTCAAACACAGCTCCTCCAATCCCCTCTGCCTTTTCATTCCCATGGTCTTTATTCACTCTAGTAAAGACACTTGGTATGCCTCAGCGGCCTAATTAATCACAAGACCTAAAAATATTAATTGAAGAATCGTATTTCTCTCACAGATCAATGCAAATACAGTAATGATTCAGCCACATGAGATGGGACAGGAAATCTGTGGTTTTGGTTTTAAATAAATTTGGGTAAATTATTGACACAACGGGGATACCTCTTTGTCGGCAGGACCCACGCTACTCATCCTTGCTTTGAGAACCCCCCTCTATTTGAATGCTAATGCAATCAAGAACAAAGGCAATGTGTTGCAGGATAGAACACAGTGATTACATTTATGTTTACCAGATAATGATGGTGTTAACAAGTTGCCTGTAATTCTGACATGGACGTTTGCTTCCTGATTCTGCTTTTAAACTGATCAAAAGGCAAAAGTCATTTCTGTCAATAGTGAGAATAAAATGTACAGCCTTTCTGCATGCGTCAGATATTTCTTCCCTTTTAAGGAGGAGACAGAGCTAATTCTCAGATTTTCATGCCACTTCTCCGGCCCTCCGTTTTCTGTCACAGTGCCAGCAGAGCATCAGCCTTTCAAAGAATTCCTAAGCTTGGTTTAACATTTGAAAGAAAGAGAATACTTACATATCTACTGGAGATTGAAACTACTGTTCAACTGAACAGCAATACAGTAATTAAAAAAAAAAGAAAAAAAGACAGCATCATCTAATACTTAAAGCACATGGTTGAAAAACATTTTACACTTGGTTATTTGGATCAGAGTTGTTCTACTTAATGGGGACAAACCCAAATATGTTGATTGATGACATATAATCAAACATTCTATAATATTTATCTCCCTAATCACTCGAAATTCAAATCCTAAATGCAATTTTTGAAGAAGACAAAAGAAATAAAATATGAAAATGTTTCCAAACAGGTATTCCACATCCTTTTTCAGACCCTAATCCTATATTCAGCGCCTCATAACTGCAGCTCCAGTCTTGCACTCCCAGGATCCTCCTGCACCTTAGGAAGTGCCTCATAAACCTTATGAGATGTTTCTAGACTCAAAAGAAGAGTGACTGACACTCGTCATTTCCAGCTTTTAAATAACCCTTCCATCCACAGGCCTCAAACTGCTTTATGGAGATGAGTAAAAATTATTATCCCCATTACACAGAGAGAGAAACTGAGACAGAGAGAGCTTAAAGGATTTATTCTACAGCATCAAGCAATTTAGAGTGCAAGGGGAGAGCAAAGAGGCCAGGCAGAAATTCTTGTTGGGAAATTTCTGGGTAAGTGAGAGATCCCTAAGTTTCCTCAAAAGGGAAGTGACTGTCTCTGGTTGGCCCAGCCAGCCTGCCTGCCTCCACCAGAGATGGGGCATGGACCAGGTGGCTCTGTGCTCAGGCTCCTCTCTTACCACAACTATCTTCCCTGTCCCGCACAATTCCAGTCACTCCATTCTATTCAGCTGCTGCCCAGGCAGGATTATCTTCCCCTTCACAAAGGGTCTGCAGAGCAGCAGGTCACCTTCCCACCGAGGGCAGGTGACTGCCATGACAACAGCTGGAGGAACCCAAGAAAAGCAAGCCGACACTGGGGACGTGGTTGCGAAATCGCCTCCCTGCCTCCCAAAATTTCCTCCTCTCCTTACTCCTCAGGTCACAAGCATGGGTCAGCCCACCTCCAAACAGCCATGGATGGCTACGGAAAATGACTCTGATATAAAAGGTTTTTAAACTGCCCTATTAGCTTTCTAAAGCAGATGGAGATGGGGGGAAGGGGGAGATTGATTGTAGAAGGGAGCACATGCTGCCTGTCCTCTTGAATGTTCTGGGTCATGCGGACCATTCAGGTTGAATGTGCATCAGCTTTAAAACAACTATTTATCCTGGTTGTCGTGGTTACTGATAAGAAGCTTCAATTCTGCTGATAACAAAAAGAAGAAAGAATTAAAAAGGGGAGGGGAGCTGAAAACATAATTTGGTAATATGACGAAGCCAACAAGAGGAATTAAATCACATTAAACAAGCCAATTGTACTGTAAATGGCTCTGCCTCTGTATTTGCTTTTACATCATCTAAGGCTCTAACATGGCAGCTGCTTCAGTTTTAACAAACAAACAGTAAAAATCCCTTTAAATAACGAAAGAAAATAATGATATACTTTGCTTTAGCTGAATTCAAACATAATTTAATTTTTTCCTGAGGTGAGATTTGCACAGGGAACAATCAGATAATAAGTGTTATCATTCTCACAGACAAAACGGAACCAGCACTTTGCAATTCAAAGTGCTATTTAATGCACTGTTTTCAGCAATCTCTGAACACCATCCAACATACCACTGAACTACACTTCAGTACTTACACATAAAGCCTGATCCTGCAAATACTCGAGCATGGGGGTTTTGCTATGAACACAAGTACTACAGCTGAGGTTGAAGTGATACATTCCCTACAGCACCTTTGTGAGCAGGGTGGGGGTCATATCCTCACATCTACTAACTTTCCCTACAACACCTTCTCATCCTCTGTATTATTATTACTTCTGTGATCATGTAGCACTGTAGAACGAAAAACTCTGCTCTGATGGAGAAACATGCAACTAGAGCACCTGGCAAGAGAGGGGCACACATTTTTACAGCACTGATAATTAACCATTGGAACAATGAGCTCAAAGATGTAACAGATTCCTCAATCCAGTGCTCAGGACTGAATTGTTTCTTCCTCAAGATATTCTCTGGACTGATGAATTTTAATCTCATGGTCTGTTATTTGTCTCCTGTGCTGAAGAGGCCCATAATAAATCCATACTTGTGTGGCATGAAAAGCTGAAAAGAAGTGTAAAGTCACTGAGAGTTGAACTGAGTTACTGGGTTTAATACCAGACTAACCAGGTCTTCTGTCATCTCCTCTCTCTTTCACCTCTGCACACCATTCAAACATAAATGACAGACAAGGAAACGCAGCCCTACTTATAAGGGACTGATTCATCACCTCTTCCTTGCGGCAGAATCAACCGCCTTCATTTTCCACTGCACCCAGAAGTATGAGTCAAAAGCCTTATTTTGGTGTCTCACACGGGGCTCTTTCATTATCATTCTGGAAATTTGGAGGAACTGCGCCCTCCTCGAAATAGCAGCGGCAGAAGCTGCTGGTCCCAGAGCTGCAACACACACGAGGGCTGGGGGGTGGAAATGGTCCAGTGATTTAAACAGTCAAGCCCTGCTTTTGACATTTATGCCCTCTTTGAAACCCTTAATGAAGTAACAACCCCGTTAATTCTTGCAGGGTATTTAATAGACATAAAAACTGCATTATCTACTATTTACAATTTACTACACACAACCAGTATCTGGCTCTGTATAAAAATAACAAGCTCACTGTAACCCTCCCCTCCCTAACCATACTGCTGATTTCTTTGACACATGGAGAAGTGAGAATAATTACATTTTACTGAGTGCGGCTCATTACACTGATTTAAGTAAGATTTCCAAAGCTGTAAAAATATGCTTTTCAATTTCATTTGTTTCTAGCACTTCACTATGAAGACAGTTCGTAAAGCCTTCAAAAATCATCATCAATATAGACAAAAATTGTACCCTGCTCATGTGGACATTTGACAGAGGGATAATAGGGTCTAGAAACACCACAGTCAGATGTTGCTTTTCTGTTTAATGTTTCCTTCTGTGCCAAACATAATATAACAGACAAGTGTTAGAGAGACATGCAGGGGGGAGTCTGAATAGAGAGCTTTAAAAGAGGTCCTTAATAGAGAAGCTGTATGCTTAGTCTTCAACAATATTCAATAGCAATTTATTTGCAGCCATTTTCTCATGTAACCTTTCACACGGGAGCAGATAAGATAGAGCACAACACAATTTGTCAACTGCCAGATATGAACAAAAGAAACCATTTCTAATAAGCTTCAGTGGCCCCTTGTATTTGTTTTGCAACATGTTAATAACTTTTTTGGAAGCCAATCAAAGACAAGAAGAGAAAAAGAAGTCAAGCTGGGAAACAAAAATCACAGTTTAAGAATTTTACAGATAAACTCATATTATCATCTGCAGTGTAATAATGCTTAAACCCAGGAGTGGCACAGAATTGGAATTAGAAACACGATGCCATTTCCTTTTTTAACAAAAGAGCAATTACAAAAACGCTAGTGTCCAATGCTAGTTTTCCAAGAATTTGCTGTCCTCTATCTCATCCCAATGAAGCACATACCTGTTCCTCAAAAGAACCTTACTCAGGTTCCCCTCCTTCCCAGTGAAGACATCAAACTCAACATGAAGACTATGAGGAAAGGCCAGATGGGAGCTGCCAAACTCCAGGCCACTGGCCCAACCACCCTGTACCACACTACCCCAGCTACTTGGAAACCCTCACCTCCTAACTGAACTTATGTTGCACCAAATAACCCTCAAACTGTTGCTCTGAAAAACAACATGTAGCCTTCTAATGTAGCCTTAAAAGCTGTTACATGCATATGAGTAAGTCTGTGGGTGCTCATAAATCTGTGGTTGCTCATTTAATCTTATTCTGTATCATAACAAAGTAGACTGGAGCTGAAAAGGAGTAAAAGGAAGAAGGTCTGAAAGAAAAGGGAACTAACTTACACCTTTGTCTAGGATACAAGGACCAAAACCTGAACAATATGTAGTATAAGACGAACAATGCAACCGTGCCGAAATTCAGCAATTCCAGGGCCTTCGTGTGTGACCAGGGCCGTATCATTAGGTATTCCTGGAGCAAAGCCTCATTTCTATGGAAAAAGAGTTAGTTGCAGGCATGTGAGAGCTTGTGGGACAATTGCTCCTGATCCCTTCCCCTTCCTGCAGGCACAAGAGGAGAGGTAGACAACCTCCTCAAAATTGTAACTACCAATACCTGTGCAAAAATGTTTCTGCAGAGCTGAGGTTCAACAATGGGTCCAAGTGCTCATATGAGCCCTCAGTCCCATTTTTAAGGTAAGGGCCTTATGGTACTGAAGAAAAATCAGAAAGCACCAAAATCCCAGCAACATACGCTGAAAAAGCTGATGAAGTGTTAAGCAATTTCATTAATGTTATTAAAATAGAGAAAATTCCCTTGGAAAATTTCACACAGGCTTTCCCGTCTCACTGCAAATTACTCATGGCCTGAGAGACGCGTGAGGAGCAAATGGAGAGAAATAAAGCTTCTCTCCAGGTAATTTGGACTGAGTCCTAGTCTCACTGGTAGAAAGACCAGGCTTGTGGGCTTCAGTGAGAACAGGGCTGGGTTCTTTGAACTAGATTATTATGGCATCTCTAAGAGAGGTACAAAAATATACGGTGAGAGAAGATGCATCAGAGAACAAAAGAAGCTGCTGGTCAGATGACAACCCTCCTTGTTATGATGATGAAAAGACTCCCAGACTTCAGCAGACACACACCTGCAGAGTTTAGGATCCTATACCCAAAATTAGATTTTGCCTTCTAAGGACTTTGCAAAGGAGTCTGTTATCCAGTGAAGGGAAAGAATATAAGCATTTGCTCTTCAAGAGAGAGGAATGGCTTTTTGAATAAGAAAGGGCTCCCTGTGATGGGAACACACCAACCCAGCCCCACGCTCCTCCTGAGAACTAATACAGGATTTCTCTTCCTCTTCTGCAGGACCAGGAAACCATCCCTGGAAAAGAGGAGAAGCCGTGCTACCTGAATTATCGGAAAAGGCCTCAGGTGGAGGCAGGGTGAGAAAGGATTTCAGGACAAGTTATGCCTATGAGCTGAGGAGAACAAGCAAGTATCCTCCCACTCCTTTCTCTAGGCAAACTCTCTTTCCAAGTTTTCAGTGAGAGCGTTAAGTCTCAAGTGAAACTGCCTAGGAAGGGCTCAGCCAGAACCCTGCCAATCTTCCAGAAACACCAGGCGGCTTGTGCTCAGTTCCGATGGGCTTTGGTCCCACACCCAGCAGAAAGGAAGGCTCCCAAGTAAGAAACAATCCTAACACACTATCTGCTAGTCTGGAACCTGCTCTAATAATAGATAGCACTGTCTATTCCAAAGCACTTAATGAAGGCTAATTAGTCCTCAGGGTATTCCTATGAGGCAGGTAGACAGATAAGTATTATTTCCCCTGTTTTACATATGAAATAACCTCATCAGAGATGTTCTGACTTGCTTAAGGCCACCGAATGAGTCACTGAGCTCAGCATTCAGCAGGTCCTGGCTCCCAGACCTGTGCTCAGACCTCTCAGCCATACCTCTTTCTCAAGTGCAAATCTTCATTTCAAACGTGGAGGGAGAAAGGAAAGATCAAGGAGGGGTAATAACACTGGGAAAAAATTTTCTCTGGGAAAGGAGCTTCCAGAAAAACAACAAAACAGAGGTATGTATCTACTGAATGCTCGATACCAAATCTAGATAAAGGAAAGAAATGAAAAACACACTGATACAAAATTGTATGAGTTTTTATTATACATTCTATTCAAGCAGTCAGAGCTATTTATTGTGGTTCATAACCACCACTAATGTCAGTTTAATAGCTTTACTATCCTCATTTCTTGAATGGTCAAAGCCCACAGTCCTGGCTGCACACAATCTATATGCTTAGCACATACATGTAAGTTACGTGCGTACACCCACAAAGTTACACGGAGGTGTTGCTCCACATTGGAAACCTTTGGGACTTCAGACATCCTAGGTAGGCAGGAACGTCATCCATGTCTCTTTGGGAAAGAGCAGCAAATGATTCAGCCACCGTTTGCAAACAGCCAGAGCTCATAAGACACCAGATATTACATTCTTCCATCACCAGGCTGCTGCATCACCCACTACTTAACTGCTCTTTACCCGTGCAGACAGAGCTGGGCAGATGATGCCCTAAACTTTTAACACCCCAAATCTAGCAAACATTTCCCACATTCCCGAACGTGCCTTTTAATGACTCCTTCCCTTTCAGCCCACAGCCCTGTATCCCAGGGACACACAATCAAGTGAAGCAAGGTCCTTGAAAGAGAGTGCAGTGGAGCAGTCCCGCAGAACTTTCACCAATTGTTTGTGCTAAAAATAATAATTTTGCTTCTATGAGATTCAAGGACCAATCTCCAGGCTAGGCAAAACATTACTTCTTTTTCAGAGGGGGAAAAAAAAGTTATTTATACAGTGCATTACCAATCTCAAATGGTGATGTTTAAACACAAGTTTGATGAACTACATGCAGCATAATACAGCTGCTTTGCATTTTGATTCCTTTATTTATAGACCACAGCAAATTAATAACTCAAAAATGTTGTTCCAGGCAAAGTAATGGACACACAATAAAACTATTCATTTCCTCAAAGGTCACTCCAGGAGAAACATACATTGTTTCGAAGCCTACCAACAATGCTATTGTTCCAAAGAAAAGTGAAAATATATAATGAGCAGTTAGTGCATATATCTACAGCGGAGACCCTGGGCTAATTTAAAGTGCAATCTCAAGGCAATCAATCATTCTCTAAAATTACTTCATTTTCCAAACTGTTTACACTTTTTAAGTTAGAAATCCACTTTCTGCTATTTCAACTCACGATTTACAGCTACAGATTTAGCCTGCCTTGGCATGCTGCCAAACTCTAGTCATGAGGGAGCTAATGATCTGAACAGATCAGTGTTTTATAATGGAGAAAAGCGCATGTAAATTTCCAGCATGTCTGCAAGTAATCAAGGCATGCTGACTATAAATGAGGCGGCCTCACATTTATTTTAGGAGAAATATCGTAAAGCCCCACTTTTTATCCAGGCCAACAACAACCAAAAAAAAAAAAAAAAAGGAAAAAGGAAAAAAAAAAGAAAAAGAAAAAGAAAAAAAAAAAAAATCCTTTAAAAAGGTACTCCAAGATTATTCCAAACGATTCTAAATGAAACTGCTAGGCAAACAATACGTTAAAGAATAGTACAATAGCTAATTTCCTTTAGTGTTTCTATCTCCAACCAGATCATATCCTTATCATGGCAAGCTGGAACATTAAACTCGCTAGTTCATGGAATCAAAACACAAGAGTGCTTCATATTACATTATAGAAAAATGAGCCATTCCCTACAAACAAGGTCAGATTTCTGGAATGCCAAAGGTCTACATTTAAACAGAGATGGGAGGAGGGGAGGTTTTGCATACTCCACTTGCTAAAAAACAGTGGGAAACTACACTAGCAATTCAAATTTGTTTTAATAGTTAAAACGGTAGAGGGAGAGCAAGAAGTCTCTTCAGAATTGAGACTTAATTTAAGTATGATTTTTATTGTTTCATTACAGTGGCATAGCTAAATAATGACTTTGTGTTACTGTACAAATAATGCCGGATCCTCATTTTCTAGTAGAAATAATTACTCTATTCTATCATTTCTGCTTATCATCAACCTACACCCCCTTCCTGTGTAGGCAATGAGTTGTGGTATGTTTGGGGCTAGACTAAAAAAAGTTTCAGATTTTCTCCTGTTTTTAAAGGCCATACCAAGCAGGCATATTCTGACTCAAAAGCAGTTTTAAGAATGGAGCTATAAATATTCTTGTGTTCTACTTCATGAAATTCAATCCGTCATGATGGATATTTTTGTTGTAACATTATTACATGCCTAAATTCAATTGGATAGGGCTAGAAACAATAAGCTGGCATTGCTTTGTTTCAGCATACTACAGATTTAAAATACCTGTAATCATAAATCAACATAATTATTTGAAGTTCTGTCACGAAGCAGAACAGGAAAAGAAAAACTAAAATAAACTAGCTGCTAAAGAATTTCATTTTACTTTCTCGAGAATGAAATTTTTTACCAGCTTGGAGTCTTACCACCACTACAACTGGGAAAGTCTTTTCTCCTTTCCTTGAAAGGCACCTCCTCCACAAAGATTTTGCCATCTTACAGCTTTCCAACACAACTGGCAGAGCCCCACTGAGGAATCCCACAATTCCACAGTATGAAGGATGCACCTGCATTGGGACCAAGCTAACAGGGAGCCAGGCTGAGAGAGACAAAGCAACCCAAGCTCTCCACAGCCAGCCAAATGCCTGGTGGGACCGGGGTCATCACTGCTAGGTCAGTCTGTCCAGCTAGAAGCTCTAGGGGGAAGTCCCTCCTTCCAGCAGAAGCAAAGTGAACTGAGCATTTTTTTGTCCCACCCTGTAAGGTATTTTGCTACTTATCCACACAAAATAATTTACTAACTCCTCCCCAACCTCTCTGCACTTCTTATTTCACCACTGTCAGGATCAAAACTATCTGGCCCTTTCTTCTCTTTTTCTACCCCTAGCACACATAAGCGAGAGCTGGGGAGCAGCTTTGATGGACGGCCCCTGGATATGAAGAGAGATTGTTTCTTGTTGATTTATTTTTAATTATTGCTAAGCAACTGCCATTGGGAGCTGGGCTTCGGGAGATCACTGCCCAGCTCAGGCAGAAGACCAAGCAGACATGAGCACACGTAGGAAAACACCAAGAGATGCTTTGAGATGGACTGCATTGTGTTACTGGGAGAGGCAAAAGCACTGACGGTGGCTGAAGAGTTTCTTCCCTCCCTTCACCTACAGTTACACAACCATTTTCCAAACCTCATCTCCACCTACCTTCCAGCCATGCAGGGCTTCCTGCTTACTGGAGGCACTGGGCTACAGCATGATTGAAGTTAATATTAAAACATGGATTGCTCCTACAGCTTCCCTGAAAAAAACCATTGCATTCACAGGGACAGAGGTCTCCCAACAATCTCTTTGTTCTGTTTCTCTTGCTACTATTACAGTTTTTTTAAAAACCCTTCTTCTTCCTTCTTTTGCTTTTGATCTTTGTAGGTCTCAGACTATGTATTTTATTACTTCTGATACTTAAGTGAAGAATGTTAAGCCTTTCAAAAATACACTCTTTTGGCCAAGTGCTTTATGGGTGCTGGAGCTCAGCAGCAAATACAGTTGCATGTACACACACATAGAGATATGTGCAGTTTCACTGGGGATGACTATGTAGTCATCAGCATATGTCTCTATAATCACCTTCTGTTTGTGTATATGTACAGAATAAATTCTACAATTACTGTAACATGATTAAAAAACTTACTTTCTCAAATTCTCAACTTTTACTCTCGCACACTGTGATATCAAATTGGAGAAGTAGCTGACCTGGATTTCCTTGGTCAAAGAATACAGGAAAAAATATCCTTTTCTTTCAGTATATCCGAAAGAAGCAAAAAAGGTGAACAAACACATCTGGGGGGGAAAGACAAGTCAACTCCAGCTCAGCAAGAATTTCTAAGATAAAAAAACAACATAAATAAAAAGAGGAGATATAAATAGGTGATGTGAACAAGTCTTGAAAACAAAAAAGCATCTGATATCATCTGAGCTGGTGTCACAGGGTGGTTATTAACTGGCATAAACATGCATTTTCAGTCCCACTGAGTCACCCAGAAAAGCTGGCTCTCAAATAATGAGGCTGATGGAGCCTGACATCCAGTTCTACTTTTCTTTACTCCAACTTGGAACTGTTGCACAATTACGATACAATACGTCAGGATCCGATAAACAGAACTGAGAAAGGGAAGGAAAACAATTTTTTCCCCTACAAGTCAGGTTCAGTGCTTTTGCCTATTAAAGTAACCAAATATGTTTCTCTCTGAAATCAAAGCCAAAAGGCAGCCTGCCAGACACAGTTAACAGATAAATCAATGTTCCTGAAGGGCGAGCTTTTTTGTTTTGGGGGGTGTCTACCTGACAACAATCTTGTGGTGAGCAAACAGAACACCCATCACACATCTTGTCAATCTACTCACATGAAATAGGGAAGGAAATGCAAATACTTTTGAAGATCTAGGCACTGTTTGGAAAAACTTCATGTTCTAACCTCCCTGTTAAAGGTCATGGTTCTCATAACCATGAAGTCTGCAGCTATAGTGAAGCCCACCTCATATAATGTGTAATTGCAGCTAATTTATCACTAAGGTCATTGCATACTATCTGGGAGTTTGTAAACAAGAATGAATCACAGATTTCATTTCTGTGTCCCTTTCAAACTGGAAGTTGAAAGACCTAGCAGTTTTCTGCTCCAACATACAAAATAGTATTGCTTCTATAAACCTACTGAGGTCACCTTGCCAGCAGTTTCCATTTAATTAAACTGACAGCAAAACAGGGCCTTTGCTAATGTGATCCAGACCAGTTTGCCTTCAATGTAAATTCTCAGGCATGAAATTACATCTGAAACAGATACAATAATCTATCTATATCTTAGTCATGAGTTTAATCTATACCAAAATAACATTTTCTTTCTCCCTATTGAAGTCTGTTTTAGTGATCTTTTCTTCTTTTCGCAGTTGAAGTTCAGGGAATTATTCAACTTCTATTCACCTTAGAGTCAATTCTGAATTTTCTCCTTGTCTGTAATTTACACATTCATTGTTGGTTTCTAGGTCATGGGTAGCAAAATGATCTCACATGTGAGAAACCAGATTCAGGACCTACTTCGAACTTTCACTTTCTGGAAACGAAATAGACTGGTAGCACTATAAAAGTAGTTCACAGCCACTTAAAGCAGTCTGAGTTGCATTAAGCTAACAGCCCGCCCTTTCACACAGATCCTTGATCAACTGGCTGTAAAGCAGAAAACTGATGAGATTTATAGGTACCTTCAATAAAATGGAGGTGGGGTTGTTTGTTTGTTTAATGACCCATAACATTTCACTCTCATCTAATCGTTCTCATCAGTACTCAACTGATGCAGTAATTCCTACAATACCCAGGAAGAACAGAATATGTGAAAAAATAGTTACTGCACAGCAGCCTCAGTGTTCATGATGAGCAACTGAATAAACTGCAGGGTGCATTTATACCAGATGCAAGTGAGATGGGAATTTCTGAGAGATGCCAAGCATTTTGTTCCTGGCCCATGAGCTGCCTCCTCCTGCACCAGCAGGAGGGCAAGCCCAAGGATGCTAAACACCCCTTGCAATTCAGGCCTACAATATCAGAGGGTGTGAAAACAGGAAGGGATGGTATCCAGAAAGCAAAATCTGGAAAAGTCACAGTTAGTAAGGAAAGGGCAAATAACCAGTCTTTCTTACTAAAGCCAGTGTGTGCCATAGCAAGGTCCTCAGTGTGACTATCTCTGGCAGTTAAACAATGACTGAAATAATGCTCTCCCAAACTCCCAATCTCACAGTCAAGGCTAGCAACAGTACTGGAGAAGCTGCTCTTTCTGCTGCTCTGTGGATTCCTGACACTGGAAGAGCACATCACCTGAGCTCTGCTGCACTGAGTCTCCAAGCTCTCTCACAGCACTCAGCCAGCAACACAGAATGACAAACCAGGACATTTATTCTTAGACACTATGGCAGGAAGGCCTGAGCTTCAAAGTGCCTAGCAGTGACTGTCACCTCAACATTTTGATCCTGGAAAGGAAAAATCAAATGTATTACATGCAACTGCACTTCTGATACCAGCTATGTCGGTAAACTAATTGAAAAGAAAAGCTTGAAGCCATTCTGAAGACAAATTCTGGCTTAAGTTTTAGCACCAAACGAAAATTGAGGATCCACTCTGGTATAAATCTGGTCTCCGTGTTCAGGCTATCATACACAAGAGGGTTTCCTGCCTTTGGAGTCAGCAATCATTGGCATGGATCTGGAGTCAATCACTTCACCAGATGAAAGGGAATGCTCCTCCAAGGAGCCTTGTTTCCTATTTTGATTTGGGCAACCTGGCTAGTGAACTGTCTGAGAAATGGCTGTGGTGAGAAATTCTTATGGATAGCTGGGACAAAGATCTCAAGGAGGCACACACAGTATTATCCCACATGCAATCCATACAGACACGCTCTGGGAGAAAAGGAGCACAGTGGAAACTGGAATCCCACTTTTTCTATGACTGCCATCCTATTCTGTCATGTCTTGATAACCTTCAGTGATGAAGACAAAGTGCCCTGCCAGCCCCACTGAGCTTAAGGCACTCCTTGCACCACCTGTGGCAAGGGCTTGTTTCCTGAGAGCTTGTGCTACAGCTGGAGGTGCTACAACCATAAGAAGCATAAGTAATACAGTGGACAAAACCACTGTAGTAACTAGAGAAAACTGAACCACAGTTTATTTTCCAAGTTTCTACCCACCCAAACAAACATTTGCAAAACTTTTGTTACTTGCCCAACTAAAAACATCTGCTGCACAAGACATGTTACATGACTAAGTAGGAAGTCTGCCACACATCCAGCAAGGTATAAACAATGCTTTCATATTCAAGTATGTTTTTACAGCCTGGACAATATAATTTCCAAGCACTGTTGGGACAATCTTCCTCTTCACATAAGAACTTTAATTGCATTGTTCTCCTAAAAAGTAGAAAATTAAGTGCTTCCTTAAGAAAAGTAGTCACACACTAAGCAGTCTGACATTCTTGAGAAAAAAAGAGAAAATTTAATTTTCCAGCAGAAGACAATGGTCAGACATCAGCATGATCAGAAATCATTACAAGTGGCATCACAAGTACAATCATTCTGGCAACAGCTTTTCTGCTTCACTGTTCAGGAAAGTCGTCTGTTTTAGAATACTTAACAAATATTCTCAGAGTAAATGTACATAAATCTTTTCTTATTGGTAGACCAACTTGATCTACAAGGTGAGGGAAAAAGAGTCTGATAGAAGACAGCAGCCTCTCCTCATCTATGTTTGTTAGGAACTAGCTCTGTGCTTTCCTAAGCCACCAGAAAAGGCAAAGAGGTACTGCTTTGTGCGAACTCCACACAACTGGCCGGAGATGAGGGAATCACTTTTCAGGTTTACTTACATGGACTTGCTGATAAATCTGATCAGTCATAGTCTCTCAAACAGACAGAGAAACTACTAATAGTTTCTTTTGCAGAGGGTGAAAAATGCTCCTATTCCATTTGTGCAAATATGCTGGGCTCACGTTATCAAACACATGAATTCCTGTCCACACTCTCTCCGTCTCCCCTGCAGACCCTGCCATCAAACCAGCGGGGAAAAAATTGGCCTCATTTCCTGTATATTTCATATAGACCTAAACATTCTTAAGTACGTTGTCAGGGAATATATTTTAAAGCTGCTATTCTCACATCTGATCTTCTACTCTATGCTTTGAAGATATTAAATAGGCTTTGCTCAATAAATCAAATGTTTTGTGCCTTAGAATCACATGGTATCTGAAGTCACCAAAGCCTAAATCTTGCACCACTCGCATTCACTATGTGCAAGTCAGAGGGCCCAGGTCTGAAAATAAAAGTAAAACATGAGCACCAACCCTACCTGCAGAGAAGGCTAAAAGAAATCCCAGTGGTGAGGTAGGGAAGCTGCCCTTATTGCTGTCTCCAACCATCCTCACCCCTGCTCCTATCCAGCTCTGCACCACCTCTTTCTCACTCCACCACGAGAGGATCAAAGCTGGACGTCACGGTGGAGTACAGGCTCGGCACTCACATTCTCGGTGTCCCAGGCCTGTCTGAAACCTACAGAAATGAGCACTGACCTCCCAAAACCCAAGTAGGATGATTATCCTAGAGCTTCTTTCCTGTTGAGGGCTCTAATAGCTGGGTAGGAAAAACAAAACAACTTACTCTCCAAGTCTTTCACAAAGGCAGGCAGGGCCTGATTTCCCTGCCTCTCACACTGCTGCAGAATGTTTCTGAACACCACAGCAGCAAGCCCAAGCCCGTGCTGCAGCATGGAAGAGTTACCACAAGAAAGAGAAATGCTCTCCCTACCTGAGCTGGAAGGCTCCTCCACAGGAAGAACAGCACAGGCAGCTGAGGGGGCTGAGCATCTCCCAAGGGACACCCCCTGCCTTCAATTAAACTGACCAGTCCACCGAAATACCAGGAGCCTCCCACACACCAAACTACAGCATGAAATCTTTGATGTTGTACAATAGCACAAAGACAACATATAAAACGCATTCAAGAAACACTGTGGGAAATGCGCCAGCATTTTAGGGAATGTTCCCTTTGGACACGAAGCCTTTTTTGGCCAAACCACTATGATTTTGTTTTAGTGACTCATATGAATGGATTCTGGATTAAGGTTTAAATATGGGATATTTTCTCTTCTGCTCCTAGGTTCACCTCAAGACATGTGAATGAAAAAAATAGCAGTAAGAATATTAGGCTGGACTTACATTCACCAACAGACACTAAATAGGGATCTACTAAATTTGTAAAGCTTAGCTGAAGTTACAAATATATAATTCTGAAAATGCAATTCCTCCTAAAGTCAGGCTGGGCAAGGATCATAAAACTATAAAAAGATACTTTGTCCCTAAAGATTGTAAGAAGCTAATCATTAGCCTCCTGTTTATAGTGGTTACTTTTTTATTACATTATTATGATTTTTTTTCTGAATAGATCATTATTCTAATCTATTTTTCCTTTGCAGGGACTTGGATCTTTATTTCTACCACACAGGTTAAAAAAACCCATAACACCCACAATCTTTAGGCAAAGTGTTTTTAAAGACAAAGATATTTGCCAGATTAAAAACAAACAGACAAATAAAGTGTACATAAATTTGTGTTTGACTAATGTTGGGCATCTGGAAAGGCACACATTTTCTTCAGAAAATTTTTCTTCCAGTTTTTCCACACAAATGACAGTAAAATATGTACCCAGTGGCAAACTGAGAGAACTAAATTTAAAATGCACTTTCAGACCACTCGCACTTTTTTCTTTTTAACTTCTCTTTTCCAAGACAAGAGGGGAGGAGGGAGCTTGTACCAATGTTTTGAAGTACTGTAAGTTCTTTTGCCTTTTAACAGAAATATGTAAACAAGGTGTATGACTGTAGGGTAATGTTCTAGTCACAAAGCATTCAAGAGCCAGAGCGAAGCTATTTAAAGAATGGAGTATTCAATTCCTGAGGCCAGATGCTAGTATAAATATGAAACTATGTTCACACTGCAGATTAAATTATTTTTAGTTTCTGCGTTTGAACTGCCAAAATTATTTGGGTTGGGTTATTTATTTTTTTTACTGTACCACAGAACTTATAGGGCCACATTTTTATGTATCTGAACAGAGGATTAAAAACACAAGCGTAGAAGGACTTTTTAATCTATTTTCTCTGTGCAACAAGACTGGAAGCATATAGTGACAAACACTGTCACAAGTAAGGGTCATTCAGGCAGTAAGGAAACTAAAAATAAAGATGGAGCTGAAGCATTCGAGATTCTTGAAAAAGATTTTTACAGTAACTTCTCATTTAATTTTTTATCCCACAAAGCTTTTAATTTGGAAATACTCAGTGTGAAAGAAAAGTGGAGACTGTGGTTTCACAATAATTAAAGAGAAAAACATGCACTAAGATTGCATTATACCCTGTCTAATGGGTTTTCCACAGAGCTCACACAGCTATTGCAAAGAATATCAAGTTAAAGTCACTAGTAATTAACAAAAACAAATAATCAATAATCCCATGACCTTGCCATAGCAAAAACGTGGTTGAATTCAAGAGAGAAAGACAATTAAATAAACTGGCAGTGATGAAAGTAAAGCGAGGTTCAGTGACTGACTTGGGGTGAGGACCTTTCACTGATACACCAAAGCCTACGAATCACCTACAAGGCTGCCAAGGACACCTCTCTTGCTGATGACCACTTCACTGCTGTTATTTTTTTGATCCTGTAATTATCTTCTCTTTGTTTCATCAGCTGACAAGAATGGAAGATCCAGGATATATCTCAACGATGTGATTCATCTACCGATAGAGGGTGAGTCTACCAAGACCCAAAAAGTAAAACAGGAACCACGTGGAAGGACATAGAGGAAGCCACAGACCCTTCCCACAGTGAATACCACAAATGCTCCCCTGGCAGGCCTGGATGTACAGCCAGGAAAGGGATGAGCAGAAAGACTGCAGCTTGGTCAGTCAAGAGACTTCCTGCAACACCAAGGAATGTGGAATTACAGAGCAGACTTGCTCTGCACCACACGGAACGTGTGTATTTTGCCAATGAGAAGGATGAGGCCGGTGACATGGCACAGCTGGCTGGGGGGACATGCTGGGAGGGGAAGGAGCCCTGAAGCACCGGGCTGTAATCCACCTAATATTGGGATGTGTGAATGACACTAAGTGAATGACACAGAGACTGTCACCACCCCAACTCAGCAAGGCAGGGGACACCAAGCTTAATTACAAACAGGTGACGTGGGACATGCTGAAAACTGAACGTGCTCTTGAATATCACATCAGGTTAAGCCCCAGCTCCTCATTAACCGTTCTTATTGGGAACGGATCTGGTATCACAACAATGAAGCCTCCTTTTGGAGGACAGGTTGACGATCCCAGCCTTCCCTGTGTATCTACAACAAGCATTTAAAATGCACTAGTGTGCACTTTAAAGAAACCTGGGACCAGAACATCTGGGCTTTGGTTGTTTTGTTTCTCAGTAATAAAAAGCGAAAAAAATGAAGCAGCTGTGGATAAACCGCTCAGGAACACAGCAGCAACTTTGTCATCCTTTACCTACATTCCCTTCACTAGCCTCGATCACAGGAGCAGAACAGGATGTGGAGGAACTTGGAGGAGGACAAGAGTGAATGTTTCCACCTTTTTCTTAAATGAGATATTCGTTATAGGATCCTTGAATTGTGTGGGGATCTGTTCCGTTCATGACACACATGCATAACTCCCATAACTCCCATAACTTGGCACTAATGGGAACGACGAACGTGTTGTGAGAGGAGAATTGCCCCCTAAAACTGCAGGAGTGTGAACAAGGTTGTAAATATATCTCAAGGTTCTGGTAACATTAGAAACCAGCCTAGCGAATTTCTCATGGTTTATTATGATATCACCAAATCCCCTCTATGTATTTATAGCCTTGTAATTCACAATTATTCTGGGTCCATAAATGTTTTTGGCATCTGAATGTAGAACTGATACTATTATTTCACATATTATGGTACTGTCCGTGAATGCTAAATTTATTCCAGCACAGACTCCTGGAGTTCATTCATCAGATATTTTATGCTACTGTTCTTTTAATGATTCATTTATCCCTAGTAATATTTGTGTTCTGAAGTGTGGCGTCTCCAGCCAACAGCACAATTCAGCTCTGCTGAATTATCTTTTTCTTTCACAGCATAACAAAGTAGAGCACAGTCAAATTGAAGATGGCCTTTAGTACACTGTCAGAACAATACTGCTTACCAAGCATATCCAGACACATTTCTCAAACCACATGTAATGCTCTGGCTGCCAATATGCTCATAAAGTCATTAACCGGCATCTTAAAATGAGGGTGTGATACATATATTTAAATGTTTAGGAAAATCAAACGTGGGCTCTCCTAGAAACTTATTTTGAATTTCAGCTTCTACATATTTCAACTATGCAGCAGAGCACAGATGTAAAAATTCACCTTGATTTTTCACAAGCTGCTAAATATACTCCTGCTAAAATCATACACATTACCTATCACTAACGAAAGCTTCTTTATGCCATTAACTATTTGCCCTTCACAATGTTACAGAGCAAGACAGAGTCAAGCTGAAGGTTTACAGTGCTGAGGATTCATTTTTACAAGCAGATTCTTATTAGCTGTAATATTAAGGAGGAACTTACTTTACATGGTACAGATTTTACTAAATGAAGTAAATAAAGGTTATGGCACAAGGTTCTTTAATACAAAACCTACCCAGTAAGTTACAATTCATGCTGTTACAGTTTTTAAATATATGCTTTCTTTATCACCTACTCCCACAAACCGCACTCCAATTTACACACACACTAGGTTTAACCGTTCCCTTCCCAAACAACCTCATCTGTCAATGCTCTCCTCACACAAGGATCACCAAGCCAGCAAAGACAAGCATGACCCAAATTAACCAAAAGGGATTAAGCAGTCAGAATTGATACCGAGTCTTAGAACTCAGTTAACAAAGGCAAAGCTGTTAGAACCACAGTCTTCCTCTGTGGAGCCACAGAGGCCCCCTTGGTGCTCACAAAGGTGATACACAGTGCTGGAGGAGATCCCCGGCCTGGGAAAGCACATTTGCTACTGCCCACTCAGCTGCTGTAGCCAAGCCCCTTCCCACAATCTTGTCCAGCAACTCCCTTTTCTTTCTAGTGTTCCCACCTCCCACTTTCCCTTGCTTGCCCAAGCAAAGGTCCACCTTGGCAAGCTGAGGGGATATCACCTGCTATTGCTGAGATCTCCATAAATGCTGACATGGCCATTCACTCACAGCTTTTGCTCCTGTGTGCCTCTGTCCTACCAAACAATTTCACAAAAAGAAGAGGAAAGGAACAAAAAGCAAGTCTCCACCTTCAAGTTCAGATGCACAAAGGATGCTCTCTCTGACAACCTCCCATAACACAAGACACCTATAAGAAGATGAATATTTTATCTCAGAGAAAAAGTACTGGCCTTTCTGCAACAACACAGTGAGAAACGGACTAGGATACTTAGGAAAACAGATAATGAGAAGCCAGTCTGTGGCTATAAACAAAGGGCCAGTTGCCTTTCTGGGCATGGGAGTAATAAAGTGCAACTCAAGAAGACTTGGAAGGGAGGTGGCGAATAAATTTGGTCTGGATTTTCTCCTTCCCCCTACATGGGAAATGGCACCCAGATCTGGCCATGGTATCACCAGCACCCACAGAAGAGCCTGAGCATCTCCACATGGCCGCACAGGTCACAGCCCAGCATGATTCATGGGCTGGTATGAGGACAGCTCTGACTTGATTAACGGAGCTCGTGGAGTCAAAGATGACTGCACGACTCTGGGCTCCAGCAGCACAGAATTACAGCACAGGAAAGCAGCCAGGCAGGAAAAGGAGGATGTCCTTGGTGCCCACCCAACTATACCACAACATTGCATAGGTGTGTTGGGTTTACAGATCTTGGCACTCAGCCAATTTTTGGCTGGCTGTGTGGAAAGGATATAACGCAGGAAAAAGGCATCAGTGATCTATGAGGAATCATCACATCTAACCAGCAACCATGGCACACAGAGGAGACCACTGATCACCTCCCTCCATGGTGCTGGGCAAGGGAAGGGCAGCAACACAAAACAATAGACATCCCAAACTGGGTCCCCCTGCAACCCAGAAACAGTATGGGCAGGAATGGAAAATAGAGAGAAAGCTGGGGAGGAAAACAGCACCCTCTAAACTGATGATTAAAAAAAATAAAAAGGAAAAAGAAAAAAAAATAAAGCATACACTGAGATAAAGTCAGATTCAGAGCGCAACAGCACTGCACCAGGACACACACGCTTCCAGTTACTGGAACAAAAACCCATGGTCAGTAAGAATTAAATGCAAGATCCAACAGTGACTAGAAGGGAAAAAATCCTGGAGAGCAGACACATGTGGGTTATTACATAGCCTGGCAAGGTCAATCCCGGTGCTAAAAACAGACAAAAATAAAAAAAGCCATGAAACATTTTTAAAGGGACACTGTCCCACACTGGCTGCTTTGACACTGTCTGTGAATGGTCCTTATTTTTTTATCTACTTATTTTGTAATTATGTAGGCTATCCTGTTCCAGCCAGGGGCTGCAACAAAACTCTTATTGATGGTGCAAACCGCTGCAACTTTGACTTTAAGAGAACGGGGGGCAGTTCTCTAGCTTCACAGGCAGTAAAATTTAACTCTTCCTCCTCTTGGTTTGCAGCAGTGACTCCTTCTCTGATGTTTCTGAATAGACCAGAACTGCAATTGCAAATGGCTGTGCTCTACACAAATGGCAAAGTGCCCTGTCATACCAATACATAATTGAAAATGCTGACACAGTGACAACTGCTATCAGCACAATTCTGATAATCATGTTAGCTTGTTCCTGCTCCAGGGACAGGGTGGGTGGTGAACAGCCACTGTGAGTAAGGGGCTACCAAGAGGGAAGTTACCTGGGATTTTGTTTACATTTCTTGGCATACCTTCCATATTTCAAAGAACAAAATACTCACATCCTCAATTTCCAGGGGTGATGCTCTCACCCCTGTTTTATAAAAGCTGAAAGGTGGGTCAAAGCTTGATAAGAAATCCAAATCTCTTCGATAAGGCATGCTTGAACTTCGAGGTATGTGGTGTTAAAACTCCTTTCAAGAATCACAAATAGATGAGGCTCAACACAATCCAGTGGTGAGTGAAAGGCTTCCATAGCCAGTGCTGCATATTAAAATGTTTTTGTCACCCTCATACACTTCCTTTTTAATGAAGTAGGCTCTCCCCAGGGAAAGGAAGAAATTAACAGCACTTAAAACATCCCAGCACTGCTCAGGCAAGCAGGTGGCCACAAGGACAGGCAACCTCGGAAGGAGCGCACCAACCTCCCTCCAGGGAGGTGGAGGAAGGTGCAGAGGAGAGCAGCAGTCGCTCAAGAGAGAGGGGTAACTGAGGAGGGAGAGCCCCAAAATGCTACTGAAGATAGGGCATCTCTAGGACTGAATTATTGCAAGTACACTGGACTTAACAACTGCATCATCTTTCAGCACTTAAAAGGCAGCCAACAACTGAAGCCAACAAGCCAACAAGTATTTGTTAAACCAACTGGTTGACCAAAAATAAAACAAATATTTATCTCTGTCTGTCTGCTCAGCACCTCAGGTTATCTCTGATCCCAAACATGTTAACACCAAAGGTAAGCAGTAATAAAACCAAAAGAAGGTGTTGAACCAAATGAAGCCTTCCTGCTCCACAGCCTCTCTGAACAGTCATCCCAACAGAAGTTCCTGCTCCACAGCCTGCTGGTGTTCTTGTCCTGCTGCAGTAGTGCTGGCATGTGCTATAGGCTGCACAAACACAGAAGAAAAAGCCAGGCCACAGCCTCTTTTTTCCCAAGGGAGCCGTTTTTCTCCATTCAGGCTCCATGGAGCACAACAGACGAGTCATGTAATAGCCTCATCTATGGCAAAAGAACTGTATCAACTGGGCTGGTTAAAATGAGTTAGAGAGGTCGCTCTGACCCACAAGACAAAAAAACAACATACGGTGCACAAGGGCAGAGAGGGGAAAATGGGATAATGGGACACTTACAGGAGCTTTATCAAGATCAGAATGGCATTCAGCTAGGGCAATGGGGACAGGAAGGCACAAGAAGAGGCAAAGAGCGCAGACAGAGAAGAATGGGAGGGGAAGAGAAGCATGACTCAGGCACAAAGTATGCAAAGTGGCTGTACTCTAAATAGCTAACAATTAGTTGGTCAGAAAATTATTGCATCAAGTGATGCAGGTGAGCCTGAACTGAGCAGCACGCGACAAACAATGAAAGAAGAGTCAGCGTCAGATCAGAAGTCACCGCAAGTGTCTGAACATGCTACAGCTGCAGATTATCAGTTTTGATAATATCACACTTTGACTACATTATAACTTGATAATCTTCATCTGGTGAAGTCACACCCGCTGGAAGGCCACTGGCAAGTGAAATCAGAAGGGCCACGCAACAGCCCAGAGCCCACCGGGGTGGTAACTGTGCGGTTGGTACCTTCCGAAAAGACAGCTCATCCCACTCTGCCTGTTCTTCCAAACTCACTGCAGTCTGCTGTGGATTGGCCAATTTGTGTGGCAACACAAGATCCAGCAAGGAACTGCAATCTTCCAAGTGAAGATATGCAAATGATGAGACTGGTAAAGACGAGAAAACAAGAGGGTGACCCAGTCCAGCAGCACCCAGCTTTGCCCAACATGCTCCTCTGGAGAGGAGCTACTTCAAGAGAAGTAAGAAACAATTGCTGGAAAACCACCTACAGACTACAAGAGTGTGACTGCTAGAATATACCCCTCAGCTAGGGGCAGCAGTTGATTTCCCTGGGTTTCACAGGGAACAAAGATCCAGATTTTATACCCTCAAATGCATGACTGTGGGGAATGAAAGGCAGGACAGGACTCACTGCTAAATTTTCTTTGGGTTACCCCTTGCTGGACCTGAACAAACAAGTGCAGCAAAACCCCTTCAGTTCACCAGAACTTGCTCGTCCCATTACTAACGCTGCCAGTGCAGGGACCTTAACCACTCATTTTGGCAAGATACTCACACAGGATGGATAAAAAGAGTGGCAACGCCAGCTTGGGAACCAAACCCAGACCTCTGTCACACCAGAGCCAGAGGGTTGCAGACTGCCTGGCTGTGGCAGCAGCTCCCACCTCCCTGGCCCAGCATAGGCACAGGGGCCATTTGTTCCTGGCTAAAGCCAGGCAGCTCGGCAGCCCAGCCTAACCCAAACCAACAGAGCTGGTGAGCACTAATATCAGTCATTTTTTCCTCAGTCTCTTCTCTCAATTTCAGCTCTGACTCCTCTATCTTTTATTTCTTTTTCTAAAGACACATTTAGAGATGAAACCATTCATAACTGCCTATCCACAGACAGTTTGTGGCAGCATAATTGACAATGAGTCTGCAGCAAAAATGAAAATGCTGTTTTAATAACCTTGGCCTAAAATACATTCTGTTGTATGCCTCAAAGGGTTTCAATAAAAAGTCAACCTGTAGAGACATATTTTCTTGGCTTAAACAACAATCCAAAGCATATAAATGTAGTCCAACTATAATGACATATTTATAGGCCAATAAAGCTTACACTGCAGCTTTCATACTTCACTTAAAGGAAGTCTCTAAGAAACAATGTTATATAAAATAATTTGAATTCTTTTCGAACTATAGCCCAAGGAATACAAATATGCAACTTTGCCATATTTAACCAATAGTGTTTACATTGCTTAGTTGTTAAACGTTTTGTAAAATGAAATAATTCCTCATTTGGTGACTTCCCACTGGTTTACCAAATATGGGTATACAAGTCCATTTATTACAAAGAAAAATTCCCTAAACAATTCTAAAGACAAAAATAAATAACTAGCAGCCTCAGTAGTGAATGATTTTATCAGACCAATTCTTCTGGAAAAACAGGTTCTCATGTTCATTATGAATAATACATTCCTGAGCAACTCTATTTTTATATGCTGCATTGTTACTCTTTATTTTTCCTCAACATTTGAAAGAAATATTCAGAAAGCTATAAATAGTCTTAAGACATAAACTGCTAGCATTCAGAATTGACATATTTGTAGAAAGGGACAGAATGTATAACATAAATATCTCAACAGGCAGAAAGAAATAATTCTTAAAAATCATTTCTCAGGCTGAAATCTTGAAGCTCACACAAAAAAATGCTATTGCAAGATCTTTTATTTAATACAGTCCTAAGGAAAAGTTTTGCATAATTCACTAGTGATAAAAACAACAGCATTTTACTGAAAAAAAAAACCCCAACAGTTTCTGCAGAAAAGAAAGGCAGAGAAAAAAGAAAGAAAGAAAGGAAAGAAGAAAGAAAAAAGAGAAAAGAGGGGGAAGAGAACAAAAGAGAAGAAAGAGAGAACAAAAAAGGACACAGAACTACCTTGTTTGATTTAGGGTCAACTTTCAGTTATAGGTTCATGGTTTCTACTGGTTGTGGATTAACCAGGTGTTGCCTTAGTTTTGGCTAAGCAGGAGTCACTGAACACATGACACAGGGTGTACACCGCTCACATGAGGCCTCACTTTGCTTGGTTGTTGTTTGAAGCTGCCCTGCTCCCAGCAGCAACGTGTTTAATTAAGTATGTTTGCACAGTGACACTTCTCTGGTTCTGTATCAGCCATGTTTTCATTTCATCCGGGTTATTTCACTCCTCACCACTGTTGGATAGTGTGTGAAAACTGATTTTGTTTCTTCTGTAAAGCTTTTCTGAGCTCTTTGGTAGGGCTATAATTTCCTATTACCTTCCAGAGCTTGAAAAAAGTAGGAAAAGCTGCAGAAGCTACTCATTTTTATGGGACTTTTCTGTAATGGAAACATGCCATTTCATAGGAAAAAAGGGGTCCAGAAGATCATGTTGTTTATCTAGGCCTTTTCAACACCTGGTTCAGCAACTTCCTCATCTACAGCCAGGGTTAAACACCAGCATCACATGAGGGACCTTTGCGTGATAGTGCACTGTGCCCCTTTTAAAGTATACAACCTTATTTTAAGAGGAAAGACTACCTCATCCCATTGTGCTGGAGACCTGCTGCAGAAGTTATAGCTAATAAATTTTTTGATCACTGCAGCTGAGCCCTGCTCTGTTGGTGAGACACTGAGTATTGGAAAAGGTCTGTGGGCACGTGTCCTAACAGGCAGTACAGCTGCCATTGGACAGCAAAGAAGAGACAACACCAGCAGCTCAAATGCCTCGGACATCTTGCTCCTGCCTTTGCCTCCAGCTAGGGACATGACAACTCCCAGAGCAATGTCAACCCTGACCAACCACTCAGAACTGGAGAAGTAAATCTCCTTTGTCTCATTGGTGCTAAACACCATAGATGAGACAGACCCCAGAGCTCATGGATTGCCTACAGGACACCAACTAGGTGCTCTCCACAACTAGGGCTGCTCCACAAGCTTCAAAGATCACCACTCTTCTGAATTTTT
The DNA here is from genome assembly GCA_910950805.1 of Acrocephalus scirpaceus scirpaceus. Taxonomy (NCBI): domain Eukaryota; kingdom Metazoa; phylum Chordata; class Aves; order Passeriformes; family Sylviidae; genus Acrocephalus; species Acrocephalus scirpaceus. The sequence goes on from OU383781.1 coordinate 33,042,649, forward strand.
GTGTCAGATCCAGGAAGCCAAATAGGATTAAATGCTTGGCTCTTTCAAAGGGTAAAAAAATCCTCTCAAGACTAGATTTAGGAAATTTCTTTGATTCCCTTAACAGCTGGATCAATTGTCTATATCAATGTATCTAGTCAACTATAGGTCTTTGTGAACCTTTGGTTTCACTCTTGTCAACCAGTCATTATGAAGATAAAAGCAGTCATAACCAAACATTAGCCAAAATTCCCTTTTCTACTAAAAAAAACCCCAACCCAACAATAAAGCCAGAGCCACCAACTGAAAATGAGCAACATCAGAATGTGGGGTTATCAAAATTATACCATATAGTTTGCATTCCATGAGCATTTTCAGTATAACCCCTACTTTGAAAGGCTTAACATGCAACTATAAGCTTTGGGCTTAAAGATAATTTTCTCTGGCTCCTAGGGTAGATAATAGCAATTTCATAACTTACCACAAGGATTTTTTGTTTGTTGAAAACAAAAACAAGAAAACATTAGCACACAAAAGTTCTGTCTGAAAAACATTAAGATTCTTCTGACACAACAAATAAATGCAAATAAATCTAGTGCGTAAAGAAGATACCAGGGCAATAGCAGAGAAAATTACTGCATGTAATTATGAACTAGAAGAAACCACAAAAAAAAGCAAAGAGAGAAAGAATTGCATGGCTTATTTTTTTTCCTGGACATGCAATGAAAAATAAGATCAACTTCCAATTATACTTTAATCTTCCAACCTACATAGCTAATGGTAAAATGCGAGATTGACAAAATCACTTCACCATTTGATAAGATCAGAAAAATTAGACGCAGAAGATAAATCTTCCAAGACAGATCTTCAGCTTCATGTAACTTGGCTTCTCTGCCAACCAAGTCACAACACTATGAAACTGAACTGGGCCCTGCACATAGAGACAAAAGCTTGTCCTCAAATGCATCAGACTTAGCTTTTAATTTCTTACCTTTTCACACATTATGGCCTAAATGGGACGCTCTTCAAACATGGAACATTTATTAAAAATTTGGCAGAAGGGAGAAATGTCCCTGGTATGCATTTCAAAGTGCCATCTCTGACAGCTGTTACTCATCCAAGGTCCTAATACCACAAACAGGCACATTTACCAACAGGAGGCCCATCTCCCTTGGACCTGGGAACCCACCATAGGTATTACAGGTGTGAGTGCCTGTGCCACAAAACAGTCCCAGAGCTGCAAGCCTGTCTGCAAACATCCAAAGTAGCAGAGCTACCAACTCCCTTGCTGAAAACAAACAGGAAGAAAGCACAGGTCTGTGTGTGGAGACAACAGGGGGGTGCTCGCAGAGCAACATATGACAGCAACATAAAGCTGACAAAGAAACACTATGGAAGGGACACATCCCCACTGAACGAGACACAGAGCCAACCACACAGAGTCAGGACAAGCACCAGGAGCACCTCTGAGCTTCTGGAAGATGGGATATTAGAAATGAAAGGCCTTTGCTCATCCCTGCCTGTCACAGGAGGCCTCAGGAAGACATGTCAGCCTCCTCTCCCCACAGTGTACAGCTCTGACCTGATCCTCCAGCCTGCAGAGCCCAAAGGAGAACCTGTGACAATTATTTGTATGCACATCTTCAGGGTTTGAGTGCAGTGCTCGGGGCCATGTAGACAGGTCTCACAGTGTTACCCCACACCAGTCTGCAAGGAGCTTGAGATGAGCTCACTACCACCACTCATCGCACACAGGTATCTCATCGCCACACCTCTGCCCCAGGCTCAGACATACCTTGGGAATTTGCAATGGCATGGCAGGATCAGGCTCATCTGTATTCAAAAGGCACTCTCCCACAGGCCCCTTCCCACAGGAGAAAGTAAGAGATACTCACCAAGGTCAGCCTTTTCCTTCAGAATATCTTTGAAGTTCAAGCCACTGTTCAGTGTGGATTGTCTGTATCTTGTCAAGGCCTCTTTTTGCCCATTCTTCCCCACATCCATGGGCTGGACCGGCTCAGCCCGGAAACCACACTTCCACTTGGAGAAATCGGACTGTGCCCATTTTGCCAAGTCCTCGAGCTTCACAGTAACTTTTTCTGAAACAGCAATAACTTCATCCTGCAAGAAATGATCAGATGAGAATACAACATGTCACTCTGGGCTCCCTGATGACTGAGAAACCAGTAATATCATCCTGTACTGACTCCTGCAAAAGCCTATCTTGCTGCAGGCTGAGTAATTTTTCTGTATCACAGAATAGCTAGCGCTTAATTTATTCCTCTTGCCACCTAAGTGGAAATATTAGTTGTTTACTTGAAGCAAATATACATGATCTAAAGACAATTTCTAGGACCAGGGCAATGATCCTAAAAGGCATTTGAAGTGCAGGTTGCCAAATCACATTCTGTATAACCCAAAGCCTTGAGGGAAAGCTTTGCTTTTTAGGTACAATTAGCTGCAAATGTAAAAATTCATGGCTGGATGACTAATGGTTATAGTTAGTCCTGAAATAAATGGACTAAGTAAATCTCAGATTCTTGGAACTCTGACTCACCAGAAAATTCCTATGTTTATGGTACATTTTCCCTTGGCTTATATACAAATATTGAATTTAACTTTTGTCCTTAAAATTAAATAAAACTGTGATGTAATCCCAAAAGAAATACTACATAAATGTGCTTCCCACCAAAAAGAAACTTGCACATTCTCATGTTTCTTAAAACCTTTTTCAAGATCAGAACTGTAATTTTTTTCCCCCTTCTAAAACATACATTCTAAGAAGAGCACTTAAACTTAGTTTAGCCTCCAGAACATACACTCAAATTAAACAGTCCTAACTGGTGGATTTTAACCTTCCAGGAAACAATCAACTCCTCTCAGTCATGGTGAATAAGCAGAATATTTTACAGCTGACTCCAGTGAGGAAGGGATCAAGAAAGACTCAAAAATAAACAAACAAACATACATATCCAGCAAGATACACTCCAGATTTTTTGGTTAAAACAGCAGAAATAATTTATGTTGTAACAAGAGCTGGCTGTATGCCACACTTTGCACACCACACATTTCTAACACTAAATAAGGTTACAGGTTCTTGAAATAAATAAACCAGAATCCAATTTTTCTCTCAAATAAACATAAGTATTTGCAAAGGGGAGAGAAATTCTTTGAGTTATTAAACAAAGGGAAAAGCACGATTGATTCTCTCTGTGTGTTGTTTTTTGTCCACTGAACACATTCCTCAGGAAATAAAATACTGCTCAATGGAAAAAAAAAAAAAAAAAAAAAAAAAAAAAAAAAAAAAAAAAAAAAAAAAAAAAAAAAAAAAAAAGCGCTGTATTGTGACAAGTTGCACACAATACAAAACCTGAAGTAATTCTAGTAAAAAACCAGATCTGATATTCCACTCTTCCTTATATAATACAAAACTGTTTTATAAGCAGGCACCTTCATTACATTTAGTGCAATAACAAATATTTGGTCAGAAGTGAACAGCGTGTTTATATGCTAAGCAAGCTTGTAATAAAATCTTTTCCTTTATCACTGCACAGCATAAGAGCCTCCACCAAACAACAAACAGTAACAGCTATGCTTTAAATCTCTGTTTATGACAAACGTCAATACTTTGTAAACAAGCACTGGATACTACAAAGTACAATTTCAATGGATGGTTTCACCCAATTTCATTACACCATCCACTTGAAATAAAAAAGCTGTAGTTGCTATGCATTTTATAGCTATTACATAGTGATTATTAAATGTCAGGATGGAAAAAAATTTTTTATATATATATATATATTTATATATATATATATATATGTATATAAATATCAGCCTGCCTGCAGACCATCTCAGCAATTTCTGGATGAAGTCCTCTCTTAGGATGCTGAATACCATCAGCAGCTACTACACAATTTCTAATATTCCATACCAGAGAAATCTACTTAGCAGCAGTTAAAAAACCCAAAAAAACAACAAAAACCTGACTTGGAGATCAGACATGCTTCTGGTTAAAATATTATTTTCCAAATAGCTCTCGTGATCAAATGATTATGATTTCAATTACTAGTTTCTTCATATCCTTTCCAAGAACTGGTATGACTAATTTTGGCTGGCATACAAAGTAAGCTGAGCAGACAATTTATTAACCAAAAGAAAAGTACAATCACTATTACATCATCAATGAATAAACTTGTTTTTGAGAATAAAACCTTCGCACACACGCACATGATGTGTACACAGGAGGAAAAAAAACCCAGAATAAATTAAAAAAAAAACAACAAAAACCAACCAAAAAAAAGGCCCTACTGTACCAAGGGTGAAGCTATACTGGTGCGCTCTGCCCAGGCTGCCATGGAGGGGGAACTGCAGAGGCAGGAGCAGGGAACCTTTTGGGGAGCTGGGACACCTCAGCCATGAGTTTCGTGTGGCAGCAGCACATCCAGCCATGGGAACATGGGGTGCTTAGCATCCCCACACTGATGTGAGGGGCCAGGGAAAGAAAGATACAGCAAAAATACCACTCTGTGCCCCGCCTCAGCCCTCCACAAAATGCCACCGAGACTCCAAATACAGCCACAGAGTGCAAAGGGGTGTCCAGGATGGCACCAGGGAGCAGCCCAGCACAAATACAAAATACAGAAGGAGTCCATGCTGTCCCTGTGCTGTGACAAGAGTTCTGGGCTAAACCTCCCTCCCCACAGCTGACGGTCCCTCAGGGCCACCTGGTCACCTCCACACCAGCTTTGTCCCCAAGGACAGCTGGTCACCCCTGGAGCAGCTATGTCCCTAAGGGCACCAGGCTGGCCCCCAAATCCCTGTCCTCCCCTTGTACTGCCAGCGATCACCACAGCAGCACTAGGGAAACGCGGCCTAGTTCACTTTTAGGCGGGAAATGGAAAAATTACCTGAAGCGTTTCAGGGCCTGCCTTGGGCCGCCCTGCCCGTCACACAGCAGGACTGGACAGACCTGCTCCCTTCCCTCACCACTCACTTGTGACCCAGCTCACACAGAATTGTCCACATTCTTCCCAACTCCTCAAACCCTGCAGATCAGATTGATCTGAGGAGCGGCCTCCTCTGCCAATGAGGATCTCACCAGTGTGGGCCTACATCTCCAGGGCCATTTCCGCCCTGGTGCCTCATCAGACACACACTGTCACCCAGCAAGGCACGGCAGGTGGCTCCAGTCTCTGCCTCCTGAGGAGCCCGAGCCACAGGCAGCTCCAGCGGGGCTTTTTTCCCCACATCTTGGCAGTTTGCTGACACAAGAGGTCATCTGCCCTTCCGCCACACCACCCAAAACAGAGCTCACCCAACTGTCTCACCAGCTCTGGAATTTTAATGTGCCTTGCCAAGCTTTCACACATTCTTATGCAACCTTTCCAAGCACTCAGCCCCAAATTACTGCAGTGTTTGGGAGGGGTTTTGAGCAGCAGGTGACAAAAGGGTCCTTCTCCTTTTTGGTTAATCCCTATGTCACAACAAAAGTTGCTCTGTGATGTGCAGAGCCCTGCCAGCCATGGGAGCCCCTGCACCCGTTTGGTATCAAACTATCTCCTCACTATCTACTGCTGCAGCCCTTCTAGAGAAACCCCTTCAACAAGATGACAAAGGAATACAGATGTTGAAAAAATAAAAACCAGGTACACGGTGACACATGACTAACAAACCTTTAGAAGATTAAAGAAATCTGCTGTATAGCCTTCATGTCATTCATAATTATATCTCTGTGTAAACATGAAAAACCACCTACGTCGCAAACAGTGCATATATATCTCTATCTATACAAAATCAACTCATCATGTATTAGCTATGCTCTGAAGTGATATGTTTATGAGGTCTCCATTGCACAGTTAAGTCTTTAATTACCATTTTTCCTGCTACAGCAAGGAGACAACAACCAGCACGGATTTCAACCCTGCTCAGGAATGAGATTTATCAGGTGGACCTGACCAACTGGTCAATGGTCCAATGGATCAATGGTCTCAGCCACAATACTGTCTAAATCTCAAATAAGCACTGACTATAGAAAGAGGCACTTTTTAGCTGCTTCTATAAAAATGGTTATCTAGTCAGCCTGTAATTTTAGCATGTCTTACAAGACTTCTAAGCAAAGTACAATTCTTTCACCTAGTAAGTAGAAAATGGGGGGATGGTTAAGAAAGATGGTGACACAAACCCTTCTCATCTGTCTTGTGTTTTTTTAAAAGCATGCTGGATTTGCATTTCCAGAGAAGTCATCCAGGGAGAAGAGGACAGCATCTTCTGGAGAGCCATTATGCTTAAATATTATGTCACTGTTGTCTAAGCAACCATCACAGCCTCGTGAAAGCACAGAATCCTATATTGCCTGACTCAGCAGATGGTTGAAATACTTATATTCAGGGAAACAGGTCAGGTAGTTATCATAGTTTAAAGTAGATAATTATTTTTTAGAAGAAATATTAACTCTTACAAGGCAGGGAGTCACAGGGCAGCACAGGGAGGTCGTACATCTTGATTGCACACCCGCATACAGTACGTCACAACTCCTCACTCATTGCCAATAACTAGGAAAGATTTATATTTTAGAGACATTGAGGCAGCCTTAAAAGAATTACAGCAACTGAGATATCTCAAAATTTTGACATTGGCTGAGACTGTTTTCACTCCAGTACTTCCAGAGGTCATTTAAGGAATTCTGTAGGGCATGAGCGAGTCAAACACCTGCTTGGCTGTCTCCTAACATCGAGATGTACTGTAAAAACTCCTGCTGATAATTACAGGAGACACTACATGTCATTTATATGATCAGTATGATTTGCATTAGAAAACATCTTCAAGCCATTTCTGTGAAATCTTTAGCACAGTAGATAGCTGGGGATGCATATTTTACAACCCAGTATATCGATGATGAAAACACATTCATCCGCGGGAGCAAAAAATACAGTGTGACTCTTATGGACTGCATTCACCAGGGATAACAGAACTGTTATTTCATTTCAGCATAAAGGCCTCTCTTATTCTGGGCTAGTTTTACACCCCACATATATTTTACAGTTTTTGCAATTCAAGTGAAAAGGACCTTCCTGTACCATGTGTATGTAACAAGGCAGTTCTCGACTCAGGAATCCCACTCCCTCCCTGCTCTAGACCCCTCTGAAGAGCAGGAGGTCATGCTGCAGATATGCAGAAGGGAAGGAGGGGGCTTGTTGCCAATAAGCACCTCTCCCATAGGAAGGCATTTACCTGGATGTTTGAGGGAAGTACCATCAGCTTTATTTGATAGCACAGTCAAAACAAAAGGTCCTGATCACAATCTTTAGTCCAGAGCTCTTCTCTGCCATACAGATACTATTAGGGCTCAGGGACAGTGGCAGAAACCAGGTCATCTCAATTCAGCCCTAACCCACTCACCCAAAGTCACTCAGGAACCTGAACCCAGGTCACCAGAAGCACCCCCTAAAAGCAGCACTTCTTCCAGGGACCATATCCAGCTCTAAAGAGGCACAGAGCATTTGTACAGAACTGATTTGCTCTCAGAGACTTCCTCTAGATTAAAAAGGTCCTCTCTCCCTGCTGCCAGTGGTGGGCTGGGAATATACACAAAAGTTTTTAAGACTGCAGGACCACAAACTGGCTAAAAAACTGGCTGTGTCATGGAAAGGGTCTGGCTCTGGGATGTGCCCTGTTCAGCCTCCCTTACAGGGCACACAAAGGACTCTCCTGCCATACACTCCCCTGTTCTTCCAGCAGAACCCTTGTAAGCATGCTGCAGACCTGGAGACCGGGGCATAGCTCTGCCAGGTGGGATCACTGAATGACAGGGAAGCCTCACAAGAGGCTCCAGAGCTTGGCACAGGCAGGGGCAGCTTTCTTTGCCCTGACCCTGCTCAGAGTGCCTCATTTGGTGCAATCTCCTCATGCATGCCCTAGCCCAGGGCAGACAGAGGTGTCCCAAAGGATTTGTGGAGCTCAACTGGCCACTGGGGTCTGGACCTGCTCCCTGGAGGTGCCTACATACAGGGACCTACAGAGACCACTGCTCTCCACCAGTGAACCTATGGGGAGAGCCTTGAGAAGGGAAACACTCATAGATCAGAAATTTACCTGGCACACCAGAGAATTTTAAAGAGGCCAAGGCAAAACGTAAAAAAGGATTTCATCTGTAATCCTTTCCTAATTACTTTAAAGGACTATAATGATCTTGTTAAATTCAGGTGACAGGTATTTCCCCAGCCTAAGCAAAGCTGAACAGAGCTGTCTGAAACTCATACTGATGAATTCATCCCTTCTGCCAGGGTCCAAAACCAAGAGAAAAGACCAAGTCAAAGGACATGGCTGAAGCATGGTTTGTCCTATGGTTTTTGCTTTCCCTTGTATTAGCAAGCAGCATTTTCCACATGACTCAGTAATTCCAAAGCAAGACACGCAAAATGACCTGGGGCAGAACACTACCATGTCTCTGTAGGATGCTTTTTGGGGTACTGGTACATTGGGACAAGAAGTGGGGTGGAGATGGGGTGCACAGAGGGATGGCTGTGAGCATTTAGACATGACATTTCTACTGTGAGCCTCCTCCTTTGTGACTGGGGTGCATTTTTCTCCCTCCTCCCACTCCCAGCCAGAGGTTCAAATTGAATTTATATCTGTCATTGCAGATAGAAGTTCTGACCAAATAGAAAATAGGCTTCAGTCAAAATGTTTTCCTGTCAGATAGCTCACAGATCTCAAAGAGCTGTTTTAGTTTAGGCAAGTTGACAAGTAATTCATTCCTAATTTTGCCTACTACAGTTACAGTACAAGAAGCTTTCCTCATAGATTACATAATTATATTTTTTCTTAAAAAGGAGTACATGGCATTAGCAGGTTTAAATTATGCAAGCTTATTCTTTTGTCTTTTGTTATATTGTGTTCTATTGTGCTGGTAAAACAATATGTGCTTTAATTAGCAAATATCTGTAAATAATTTACTTGCTTTTCATACAGCAGAACAATGGAGCCAATTTTCACATACATCCACTGAGCATGTCTGGGGGGGTTTCTTGCCAGAACCTTCCATTGTTCAGTATCTGTATCAATCTGCCCATCATTAGCAGCTAACGTTCAACAACCCAGTAAGACATTAAAGTTTTGGCCCCTGGGAGTAGCCCCAAGTCCCCCAAATCTGAGGCTACGCTTTGCAAAGAAAGATTAAAATATCCAGAAAATGAAAACAAACTCTTTTATTATCTATAACCCTGGCACCTTCGCATAGAAACATGGACGCCTGCCAAGCATTAAGGTCATTGGATTAATGCCATAAAATGCCGACGTTCATCTGACCTTCTGACTGCATTTTAGCTACAAATAAAAAGCTCAACTTGCTGCAACACTATGAATCACGCGAGCGTCTAGGCTGTGCAGGGTTAACGCTGGGTGTGAACCCACACTGCACACGCACAAACACACACACAAAGAAAAAAAGCTCTTAAATCAAGAGTGGATGACTGTTCAGAGACTTTAGGCATTGTTATTTTGAATGCGAATGAAAGGGCTAGAACAAGCATTGCAAGAATATTTCAATTATGTATTTCCCAGAACTACATCTCTGAGCAACTAATGCAAATATTGCTCCCACAGCAGTAGAACTTCTTCCCAAATAAAAGCATACGAAAGCTTGAATCAGAACATACTTTCTATATCATTCGCATATTGTTTGAATATTATTAAAAATGCAAAATCCATGTATGCGTTACTCTCCTGAGCAATACAGTAATTATGATTAAGGGACAAGCAGCACAAAAAGAGCCAATTTATCTTACTTGCGCTTAGGAATACTATTGTGTAACTAAGCAACTAAAGACAAAATATAGTCTAATTAATTCACTCCTATGCTTATTTAAAAGACACAATTAGAACATTTTTATTTTACAGCCTGCACAGTATCTCAACATGCTTGAGGGTGTACCATGTGAGGCCTATTATTCTCCAAAGACAAGAGTTTAATGTTTAGTGCCACTGATCAGACTGGGAACAGCAACTCTGGAAAGTGGGTGTATTTTACAGTCTGAATGCACAGGGAAGGGGAGGGAAAAAAAGAAAGGAAATAAAATAAAAAGTTTTTTGGGTTTTTGTTTTGTTTTAAGGAATCTGCCTTAAATGACAGATATTCCAGACTGCTGGCTAATGGCTAGCAACATGTGGCTCCTCTGAGTAATATCATTGCCCTCTCCTTCCTTTGCCAGCATATGCTACTGGTGGCAAGAGAGATAAAAATATACAGAGTGGATATGCAATTACTAAACCCACGATATTTTATGACAAATGCCATTTCTCTAACACTGCTATTACAGTGTGCTTGATTTCCAAAGCTGAATTAATTTGAGCAAGTGTACATTGGAGATTGATGCTATTAGCATGATTTTTAAAGCACCCTTTAATAATCATCATCTGCATGTTTGAAACGTGTTGCCATTACCAGTGTTGACAGATATGAGCATAAGGCACACAACCGTGGAGACTAAAACGGGGCTATTCTCATTTCAAATAAGAGTGTACAGATTCCTACGTCTGTAAAAAAAAACCAAAATCTATTACTGTGCAAAGGGAGTACCACATTTTCCTAGGGGAGTGGCAATAAAGCACTGTTGAAATAAGACACCATGCCTGGGCCAACCTATGCTACCTTTGTGCAATGGGGTAGGACCCCCACAGGTGGAGAGCCCCTACAAAATGAACCAGGCTTTTGAGGGATGCTGTCAGCATGTATCCTGAAATGAAGAGAGAACAAACCCCACTGACTCCCTTAACTTTCTGGAAAAATCTCTTCTGTAATTATAAATGACACATTTATAGAGTGACTTCTTTTTTTTTTCCTTTCCCCCAGTTAGTCTGAAAATGCAAAATACTTCTAGGGAAATAATTACAGGAAACTAGCTCTCTCCTCTCCTCTGTATGAGCAACGCTTACTCACGTAAATTACTTGCATGAGTAAGGATTATTTGCAAGGCGAAAAACATTGCATCAGATCGCCAGTTTGGGAGAAGAGATGAAATCAACATGAGTTCGTAGTAAACTTTGCTGCTGATGAATGAAGCAAAGGCAGATCCCCACTGACAGTCCAGCCTCAATGGAAGCAGCATTCACCACGACGCAGGTCAATGCAGGGAATATCATACCACGCAAAATGAATTAGTTGCTTGTTTAGGGTTTTTTAGGAATTGTATGCATCACACCAAATACCATCCCTGGATTTAATGAGTATCAACTTTGAAATAGATTTTAAAGCCTAGTCTAATTAATGCCAACACCTTTAAAAACATGAAAGCACAAGGCATTAACAAGCATTTTGCTCTACAACTGCTTTTGCAAAGGTCAGTCATTCCGCAACCCCACACCACCCCTTTGAGCAGAGAGAAATAAATGAGCTGGAGGAGGGATTGAACAAGACCCTGTGGGCTGCAGGGTGAGCCCACCTCATGCCCCTGTATGCCACAGGACCAGGGCACTGCACTAGGGGACTGAGCAGGCACTTTGTGACAGCACACAGCTTCTCTCACTTGGGTGCCAGCAAAGCCGGGGCCTGCTTTCCACATGCACCCCATGAAACTGTTTCAAACACCATGGGGTGCCCTTAAAGGCACTCCCTCTGGATCTTCACAGGCCCCCAAGCATCCTGTTCTGACCCCTGTGTGAGGCACCTGCCATCAAGGAGGTCTTCCCAGCCCCTGTAGAAGGTGACACAGGGCACTGCACCAGACCAGAGCGAATGAGAAAATCAAGGCAAAGTGGTGACCTCCTCCAGCAAAATATTCTGTTTCGGCAATGGCCCTGTAAGGATGGAGGAGAATCACTTCTTCCCTGTTGGAGAGAAGAGAGAGAAGGCTGCTCTCGCTCTCTGGCCAGTGTTGCACCCGCTGCAGCGTCTGGGCTTAATGGTGAGGTGGGAAGCCGCGTGCCCAGGCCACAGTGTTTCAAAAGCAGCAACAAAGTTTCCAGTGAAGTACCACAAAACTGCTGGAGTTCACCGGACAGTGGCCTCACAGTCCCTGTTGCTCTTACAAAGATGTCCCTACTGTTCCTTTGCAGCAAGACCCCTGGTCTGAGTGTGATGCCAGAGCTGGTCCCAGCCTCTCCATGCATGTCTCTTGGGGTGCAAGGAGCATCAGGGTCAGAAGCACCCCTACCTGCTGTATGGGAGCAGCCCCATCCCACATTTGCCATCCACTGAGACTCCCTGGGAAACAATCTCTGGCCAGCTCCTGGCAGTGAAAGGGAGTTTCTCTGCTGTGGTGATGGGGATGCTGAGCCTTAGGTGGAGGGAAGGGTACTGAAGTGGAAGCACACCTGGGCTTGAACCTTCCCTGGATCTGGGCAGTGCATGGAAACATCCAGTTTTAGCAGCCGTCAGGGTTACATTTCAATCTGGATGATGAATTCAGCTAGCTATAAAAAGACTTATATTTACACTTATTGCTGATTAGCTCAAACATTTGGCAATCAGATAAAATATGCCATCAGAAATTTCTGAGTAACAGAAGCATTACATCCCTCCTTGCTTCTCCTCCCTCCTCACAGCCACTAGCTGAATATTGTCATAGTGTCAGTGCTGCTATTATGGAAAAGAGGCAGCCAGCTGCTTCTATTAATCACGCCGCTAGCGCAGGTAGCTGCTGAAGACTGTGCCTAAATCTCTGGTGGGCTCGCTCACGAGCCTGCCATTCAGCCCCTTGCTCCCCCCGCCAACAATTTCAGTGACAGCGAGCACCCCTGTCACCCTCTGCCTCGGACACCACAGATTTGCAATACATGCTTAAGCACTGCCTCGCTCCATCCCTACTCCCTGAATGCAAGATGAGGTATTTTATCCCATCAGCAGTCCCACACCACAAATCGGGTCCCCTCTGATGGCTAAAAGCCGCATCCGACTTGAGAGCCACATCTCCTCCCACAGAAGGAGCCCTGTCCAGAGTTAGGAAGCCCCACGACCCCAGAGGCAGCCCTGCTGCCCCTCTGGGGACCAACATGGATGTCATTTACCGAAGGGATGGGACCTCAGGGTGCCAAGGGGAATCAGCTGCCCCTGCGCCCCAAAGAGAACAGTTACCCCCACCCAGCCAGCACCCAGCCTTTTGTCTCTCTGCTGCCTGTACATCACCAAGCACCGCTCCGATTGTTCCAAAGTATTAAAAATCGATCATAAAAAATCATTCCAGTGTCTATAAACAAGTTAATGGAGTAAGTGAAAACAAAGTACATTTCTTAATGGGAGTGTTATGTTGCCCTCTCTAGGCCCTGGCTCTCAGTGCCGGTTTCTGTAGGCTCCCTGCCAGAGAAGTATCACTCAGAGCTGTTGCTGTTGCTGCTGCTGCTACTCTGCTAATGAATGACTAACTTAGGCCAGAGGGGAAATGACATCACCGGGGTGTAAAACACAACTGCATTAGGAAACTTTTTACCTGCTTTACATTTGTCATAATTATTCTACACAATACGGCCGGCATTTGCATAATTTCAAGGCGTGCCATTATCTTAATTGAAAATTGTTTTCATATGGTTGAATAATGCAGAATGACATCAGTTAAAGCCGCAATGAAATGCACAAGTATAATCACATGGCTAATTACTAGCGGTGTTTGCATGTAAAAATAAATAAAATTGTGCGTATTATTAGGAAGGTACACACAGCTGAGAACTCTCGTACCGGAGCAGTGTTTTACTCGTAATGGTAGGATTAATTTTCTCTGATGTTCCTACCACAGTAACATGAGCTGATCATTAAGACGTATTAAAATGATTTGTGTCCCTTTCCCCACCCCCCTCCCTTCCAAATATCTTTCATTTTACACACGCTCGAGACACGCAGAGGCACAGTTTTAAATAGTCACCACGGGCAATTTCAGAGCATCCATTGCTCACTGTCATCTCCCTGATTCTTAGGAAAAGGCTCCCTTATCTCAGCGGCACGCACAGAAAATTAAAGTGAAGAGGTGGCAGCGAGCAAGGCGGCTCTGAAACGCGTTTCGGCTGCGTACGCGTGTGTGCGGGTACACGGCTACGCCGGCACCTACAGCCACGCGTGCCGCCGAAAACAGCCCCTGCGGACAGCCCCCCCTTGGACCCACCCCCTCGGCATCTCCAGCAGAAGTTCCCCCAAAACATCTCGTCGCCCTCCCGCCGGGTGTCCAGCCCCTCTCGGGAGCCCTCTCCATCCTCACAGCCCCCTGCCTGGGTACCTCACCCGTCCCCCCCTCAGACCACAGACCGAAGCAATGAATTTGAGAAGCAGATAACGGGAGGGCTCGGGGCTGGGGCGGGGCGGTGCGGGGCTGCGCGGCCCCATCCCGGGCTGCGCGGCCGCCGGCGGAGGGTGCCGGCGCGCAGCGCGTTTGCGCCGGGAGCGCGGCGGCTCCGAAATACGCCCAGGCATATCTGCAAGTTATTTGAATCTATTATTCCCGTACCTGTCATTTATCACTTTATTCAACACGTCCCTGCCAGCAAGAGAGCGTTTGATCTCCCTCCATTTCGTAATTTCCGCCCTCTTAAACATATCGAATACTTAAAAAAAGCCCCGAACAATATCGAAATCCCGCAACGTGTTTTTTTTTTCCCCCAGCTTTCCCGTGTATTTTGTTTTGGGGGCTTTTTTGTTTGTGGGGTTGTTTTCTTTTGGGGGTGGGGGGGTTGGTTTGTTGTTCTTTTTTTTTTTTTTTTTTTTTTTTTTTTTTTTTTTTTAAGGAAGCAGGAGAAGGACAGGGCGAGCCCCGCACATACTCCGCTGCCCGCCGGGCCAGGGCCGCCCCGCACCCCGACCCCCTCCCTCCTTCCCCCCGCCCGCACAAGTTCCCGGTCAGCGCGCACCGGTGCGCCCCGACGGCGCGGCCCCTCCGCGATGCCCCGCCACGCACGGCGGGGAGGGGGACGCGGTGGGGGGAGCCAGGAGAGGGGGGAGCCGAGCCCGGGCATGCAGGTGGGGACGGGCGCGGGGGAAGGGGGGGCCGGCGCCGCGTTTACCACCTCGCCATGGTCACTGGTCCTGCCCTGGGGGGTGTCCTCGGGGAGAAAATAAAGTTTGGCGCTGGAGAGAAGTTGCCGGCTGGTGCGCTCCTCCCAGAGCAGCTGCAGCTCCGCGATGCAGGCGGGCTCCTCCGCGCGGCACCGCACGAAGAAGAAGTCGCCGAGGGAGAGGACCCGCGCCCGGCCGCCGCCGCGGCGCTGGAAGCGGAACGCCCTGTAGAAGACGTAGGGGCCGTGCGAGCCGCACGGGGCGCCGACCCACTGCGGGGAACAACAACACGGCAGCGGCATCAGCGCCGGCTCCGCGCCGCGCCGCGCCGCGCAGGGGCAGGAGGAGGAAGAGGGCGGCGGGAGGGGAGCGCGGGAGGGAGGGAGGGGGCTCCGCGGCGGCGGGGGGCGCGGGGCGGGGCGGGGGCGCGGGGCGGTGCGGTACCTGCAGTGCGCTGCGCTCCATCGCGGCTCCGGCGCGATTGAACTCAACATTCTCCCAAACTTGTTGGCGTGAATGGAGCCCGGCAGGTCCTGGCAGGGCGAAGCCGGCCCCGCCGCCCGCCGCCCACCGCCGCCGCCGCCCCCGCGCCGCCCCGCCGCCGCCGCCGCCTCCCGCCCCGCCGCGCGCGGCGACGCCCCCCCCCGCCGCCCGCCCCCCGCTCCGCCGCCCCGCCGCCGCCCCGCCGCGTCCCGCCGCCGGCGCCACCCGACGCCGGCCGGGCCCCCGACGCCCGCCCCGGCCCGGCAAAAAATGCCGCGGGGAGGCGGCCGGCCTCGGGGAGGCGGCGCGGAGGCGGCGGGGCGGCGGAGGGGCCCCTGTCCGCCCTCGGCGATTTTTGGGGGGCCGAAAGGGCGGGCGAGCGCGCTGCGGATCTGACAGGACCTGCCCGTATATGTCTAATATAAAGACCATTTCCTGCGGCGCGAGGGGCGCTGCTCGTCCGCGCGCGCCCGGCGGGACCGCCCGCTCCCACCGCCCGCGCCCGCTCCCACCCCCGGCGGCCGCGGAGCGCACGGCGGGGGCTGCACCCCCCCCCCCCCCGCCGCCCCCCTCGGCGGCCGCGGAGGGCGGGCGGCGCGTCCCTAATTTATTTAGCGCCGTTCCCCGGGAAGGGATGGAAAGTGGGTTATCGATTATATAAACACATCAATATTCATGGCGGTGCGCGAGGGACGCGGCGCGGCCGGAACAGACAGCGCGGGGGGAGGGGGAGCGCGGCGGCGGCGATGGGCGCGCGGCGGCACGTGCCGGTGACAGCTCCGCGGGCGCGGAGGGGCGAGCGGCGGCGGGCAGGTGCCCGTCCCCGCCGAGGGGGGCGGCCCCGTACCTGCGCCCCGCCCGCCCCCTGCGGCGGCGCCCCACGTCGGGGAGAGACGCGGGCTCCGCGTGTCCCGCGCAGCCTCCGCTACCCTGAGGCGGGCGGCTCGGGGCGCCGCCGGGAGCCTCGGCCGCGGGGAGCCCGGGCCGGGGACAGGAGCGGGCACCGCCGGCTTCGCACTCGGTCTCGCACCGGCGCGAGGGTCGCCCCGCAGCGCCGGGCATGGAAAGTTCCCATCGGGGTTTCGGGAGCTGCATCCCCGCAGGTAGATGCTGCTGCGGCCGGCGGGCTGCGCGGCCCCCCGCGCCCCCGGAGCCCCCATCCGCCCACCCCCGGACAGGGACGGGGACGGGCGGGTCATTCTGGGGGAGCTCTGTCCTGCTTGCCCTTTTCCCCGGGGGCTCCATCACTGCGCGCCAGCGCAGCCAACCCCGGCTCCGCGGGGCAGGGGGGAGGGAGCATTACAAAGTGGCTCCGCGGGGACCGAGTCCCCTCCCGCTTTCCTCAGCAGTGGCACTTTCTTCCCAATTTTTGGCTCATTCTTCTCCTAAGCCCCCACCGCAGGCCCTGATCTCAGGGGGAGGGGAGCAAGGGCGGGCACAGGCTAGGAGCCGCCCCGGCGGGGCATCGTGAAACGGAAACAAATAAATAATTAAATAAGCAAATAAATAGACGGGCAAATAAATAAATAAATGAATGAAATCGTTAATAATGACGCCAGCGGTGACGTCAGCGCCGCCCGCATCACGACACAGCGCGCGCCGCGGGGGGCAGCAACAAGTGCGGGCGGCGGCGCCGCGGCCGGGGCGCCCCCTGGCGGGCTGCCGCTGTCCCGGCCGTGGCGCGGGACACAGGGACAGCGGTGCCGGACGGCGGGCCGCGGTCGGTGCACAAATCCCGCCGGGGCCGAGGGGCCCACCCCGCTGCAAGCCGGGATGTTCGCTGCCGGGAACCCCTGTGTGAGGCGCAGGGCTCACTTGGCCCCGGGCAGCGGGAACGGAGCAGGCACGGGAATTTGGGCAAGGTTCGCACCGGTGCCGTGAAGGTGAGGGATTCACCTTGACAACCTCAGCGCCCAAGCCTGGCTGGGATGCTTGGTGCTTCTGCAGGGGCAGGCTGATTTTCTGCTGGTTCCTCTGGAGGAATTACCAAATCCTTACAGTTTGGGGTTATGCAGGATGGCCCAAGTCACTACGCCATGTTTCACCTTTCCTGCCCTTTATCCTTTTGAGATGCGCTGAGTGCCTGTCTGGTCTGTGGCCTTCTGGCTCGTACAGTGCTGAGAACGCTGTGACCCCGGGGGCAGGCTGGGATGATGTTGAGGATGGCAGGAAGACTGTGGGTACTGGTGACTGGGCTTCCACAAGCACCAGCACAGCTTGGATGGACAAACCCAGCAGAATAGCTCAGGAGAGCTTCAAATAGCAGCCCTTTTGGCCACTAAAGTCTTGTCTCTTTGTGCTTGGGAGCTCAGTCCCCTGGGGGGGGAGAATGTTTGTCAGGGGCTGGACAGGTGTGGGAGGTGATGTGAGACCTACACCTCAACACATCCCTGCAAAACTGGGAGTGCCGCTCCATTTCACCCCCAGTGAACTCCTGGCCAGAATGACAGGCATTTCTTCTGCAATTCACCTTTGTTTTCACTGACCTTGGCATGTTTAATCAGGGTTATATTCTCACACAGATAAGACAGTCCTCAAACGATTGTTACAATTTTTTGGGCACAAACAGGCTTGTATTTGTTCATTTTCTTTATCTCAGGCAGGTAGGGCTGTTCCTTTCCCACAGTATATAATCAAGTAGCAAAGAGAAGTTCCCATCTCCATTTTTGCCCAAATCCCTCTGCTTCTACCCCAGCAGCTGGGGGCCCAGGCACTGTTGGCAGCCTCTGTGCCAGCCCTCAGCTCTTCCCCACTGCATGAAGCATCACTCACAGCTCTGATAGTTGCATAGCCCCATCCTTCCCATCAGCCACACTCTTCTTCCAAGCATCCCTCCAAGCCATGGTGAGATAACCCCTATGAAGAAGGTGTGAGGCTGAAGAGCATGCTTTGGTCCTCTCAGCAGAGGGATGATTGCCCATCCGTGCAGTATGCTGGGAGGCAGGGGTTATGCAGGATGGCCCAAGTCACTATGCCATGTACTGAGCTCCTGCAGGACCCCACCTAACCTTCAGCTGTAGAGGAGCTCACTATCCATGGGGCTGGAGAAGGGGCCCAACATGAACAAAAGGAGGGTTCACCCTCTATCCCTGTGGTTCCAGCCCTTAGTGTCACTCCATCCGGTGCTGCTGCCTGGTAGGACCGTCAGCATCCCATTTAATTTCTAATGTTGGTAGCATTTGGAATGGGACAGCAACAGAGGCTGTGGCAGTGCAGAAGCCTACGTATTCCCAGCAGTGAGGGCATGCCATACTCATAATTGCTCTGACATCAGTTATATAGGAGCCTTCCCCCTCCCCCCTGGAAAACTCTTTATACTTCAAAATAATAAATAAAAAAATACAGAGCCTGTTTATAGCAGAAATTGAAATTCCACATATTATCAAAAGTTGGATTTTGTCCTGCAGGCACTGAATAAGTTTCTTCATATGAATATTTTGTAACTTTCTCTGGCCAAAAGAAATGTGCAAAATGTAATTTTTCTGTGCCTTCCTTTGGACATTCCAGGCTTTTGCTTAAGCTTCTCATAAAAGGCTATTTTCAGTGAAGAGGAGGAAAAAAAAACAGTCTACAGTATACTGAGTCAATAAAGTAATGCAAAACCATGAAACACAGCAATGATAACAAGAGAAGATCAGTAGATTACAAAGGAAATAAGATGGGGATCAAACAGAGTGGTAGCTGGAAATGACTGCATAGAAGCCAAAATAAGGCTGGTCCTAATAAACAGCCAAAGTTGAACCAAAAAGCATTTGAAGTGTTAATTTATTAAATAACTTTATTTTCATGCCTTTCAATTAAAAATAGTTGTGGTCAGGCATGTTGGGAGACAGGAAGCAATTGGAGTCTTGAAGCCCGGCTTTGTGCTTGGAAGAGAACACAGCCTGATCTACACTGTGATGGGGCTGTGCCTGCACGGGGGGGCAGGCAGCGGTTCTGGGGGCTCCAGCTCACTTACTGATTCTCTACTCAGAGCTTTTCCCTTCCAGGCTTTTAAGACGTGGAGGAGTTTTATGAGGAGTGTTTGGGGTGGGAGATGGAGTCACAGCAGGAGCAGGGGTTGTGAGGGTGATACCAGCCCCTGCTCCCAGCTCAGCACATAGGATGGGACGCAAAGCCCTGTGAAATTGCCATGAGGCCCCATGTTCACTTCAGCAGGTTTTGGGATCAGTCTCTCACTTTGGGAGCCCTTTAGATCAGACGTACAAATCACCAGCTCAAAGCATTAATAACACCAGGAGTCAGAGCATTTATCTTCCCTTCAAAAGATCCACAGCCCCAATAAGTGATCAAACCGAGCAGAAAACCCTATGTGAGATCAACTTTCAAAATCCAGTCTTCATATGTGCATTTGGAATTATTTTTATTTACCTTGCATTTCTTTTTGTTGCCCTGGCATTGTGTTTTTAATTCCCCCACAGCACTGCTAGCAGCTTGCCTGGAATGAGCACCCCATTGCCCCAGGGCTCCCAGACCAGGCTGCTTAAAGAAATAATCACTATTGAGTATCAAGATATTCACCGATAAAATAGTAACTGGTAGGACAGATCACCTGCACACACAGAAAGGAGAAGGGTGCCCAGATGATTTCAGAATATTCTGAGACCCATAACAAGGGGTGCAGCCATGGGACAGGAAGAAACAGCAGCTGAGCAGCCCCCCAAATAGTTGCTTTATCCTCACAGTAACTAAGCTGCAGTGGCTGCTAACCGCTGCCTGTAAAGCTGGTTTCATCCAGTGGCGCAGAGTGATGGGTCAGCTAAAACAGAGCCCACACCATTTCTGCCTGATCAGTTGCTAACCAAATACACATTTCAGATGCTGTTAATTGAGTCTGATGAATTTTGCTCCAGTGGGACCTATTACGGGCAAAAATACAAGTGACATCAGAGCCATAACTCATAAAAATCAAGTCCCTGAATTACATCTGAGAGCAATATGAAAATGCAAGTGGGATTTCAAATGGTATCAAATAACTTTCTGTCATACCTTATTAATACCACAGAGCTAATAGAAACAGCTATATTATCATCCTAATGTCATTATACTTATATAATACACATGCGCACATACACACAAACACTCCATGTAATTATAACAACATTATTTTGTTCATGCGGCCTGAAAAATATGATTAGATGGTGGCTCTGAAATGGCAATATTCAATCAGGCACGACTCGTATATTGGCTTAGAGCACAGTCTTCTACTTATGTAAAATTATGTCTTGTTACGTGCGGTGGTAGCGTGGATGGCTGTGGGAGAAAGAGGGAGCCGAGGCCATGGAGATCATTTCATCTCATGTTACAAAGGGCTGAATTGTCATTTCAAAGCTGGAATGCTGATACTGTCCAGCAAGCAATCCCTGGCTATCCTTTCCTGTGTGGATCACTTCAGAAAACATGCTAATTTATCTGCTAAAAATAGCTGCCTTCTCACCAAATCCTGGAAAAAATTTTCCACTGGAAATGTTCCTAAATGTGACCAAACTACTTCTTTTACAATCATAAGGCTTGGAAGGGGGCGTTGCCTGGTAGGACTTTAGATGGGCTTCACTTTCTGAACAATACACAGGAAATGTACACCAGCCATTTCACATCCAGCTTCTGTCAAATAATTAACCTCAACTGGTTTTAGTAAAAATATACTTATGTATGTATATTCCTGCATGAGGGGGATAGCTGGGGCTGGAAATATCACCGTAAGAATGCCAAGCCATATTTACCCAAGTCAGTGGTCAAAGCAAGTTGCTATTCTCAGCGTGCCAGATTTAAATCGGTTTAAGTAAACAAGCTGACCTCTTTCCACTTTGCAGGTCTGAGCTGTCGTGGCTTTTTTTTTTTTCCTAAGAAAATTCCTTTTTTTAAAGAAATTTGGTTTGCCTCAGAGTACAGTAAGCAGTTGTCTCAGAGGGAGCAGTCAGTGCTGCCGGGGAGCAAGTCAGGGCAAAGTGGGCTTCCCAGGCAGAGGATGCACCAGCCAAACTCAAATTTTGCTTTGTTCTGCCCTGCCATCATATGAAAGCAAGGAACTTCACCTCCTTACTGACTTTGACTTCCTTCCTAATGCCTAAGTGCTTATGACCACTCTTGCTCATCTGTTTTGGGATTGAGTTTTTCCATTTTCCCCGGTTTGGTTTGTGCAGGGACATTTGATCTCCCAGTTATTGAGATCTTTCCTGCCAGCACTAGAATGAGATGCACTGACACAGAGAAAGCGTTCCTGAGGTCCCCTGATTACCTGCAGGGCTGGTGTGTCCACCACCACAACTCGCTCTTTCTTTTGCATGCAGATTGTTTCCTGGTTTTGCTAGCAGTCTCTTCTGCAGTTATTCCCACATCTTCATCCTTTACCTGAGCTACAAATGTCACAACGATGATGAGTCAATCATCTGGTACAGTTTAGCAACATTTAACCTTTGGCTAAACTGTCTTTGAGCCATCCTACCTAAGCAAGGCAGCTCAGCAGACAGCCTGCTGTGGTCTGGCCCGCACTTCATCCTCTTCCTGGTTTTGCCTGAAAAACAGCTTTTGGCATCTGATGCCAAGTGGCAGTGGAGGGGGAAACAAATCAGAATAGCTCCTGGTACCTCAACGCTATGGCCTGAAGTCTCCTTCTTGTCTCACAGGACAAGTGGCCCAAAAAGCAAGTGCTTCTGTGTCCTAGGCCACTGTGGTCCCTCGCACTGGTGTCGGGGTATGGACATTTCTGCACCTCCTGCTGAGGCACCCCTGTCAATAACTACAGGTTATAAACACAAGATGTGTGTGGTAAACACTGGAGGGGATGCAGAATTCATTCCTCCTCCTCTCCATCCAGGTACACACGTCAAACTAAAACACTAGAAGGGAAACAAAATTAATCTGCAAGTCCAGCCTTGCCAAACACACAGGGCTATCCAGCCGCTGTTTCCAGGGAGCAGGGACAGTTGCCATACCAAGAGTCCTCTCCCGCTTTGCAGCTCCTCCTTTTCTTATCCAAGTGAGTGCTGGACACATTGCTGAAGTACAAGAATCTCTGAGGTCTAACCACCATGGATTCAGGCCCCTGGGGATGATAGTGTTGGTGGGGTTTTTTAAATCCTCTTGAGAGACAGATGCTTTGGCTCATCTTCATTATACCTAGCCTGATTTATTTTAATTGCTCTGGGTATCCGGAATACTACGATTGCATAATCTCATGCACATGCCTTTAAAAGGAAGCCTTGGCTGCAAAGCCAGGAAGGCAATGTTAAATACGGAAAAAGTACTATGCAAAGTCTCATTTATTTTGGAAATCAGTGGAAAGAGTTCTACTGAAAATTCACAGCAAAACATATGCCACATTTGAATAATAACTTTGAGAGGTGCTTTACCTAGCTTAGCAATAAAAAGGGATCTATAAATTGCAGTCCTTCAAAAAGATCTCACTCCCAAGCCCTGAATTTTGGTGAAACCAGAGGACAGCGTGGCCCTTGGTGACAGCCACAAGGAGGCCAGAGCTGGCTGCTGGGCACCGTGCCTGGCTGCAGCGCTTCCACCCCTACCAAAACTACCAGAAAAAAATGGGAAAAGCCATTCTGAGCAGAGTCAGTGGCAAGCACAGGCTCAGGACAGCAAGAAAGGAGGAGGCCTGATGAGATCTGCCCTTCCCAGGTTTAGGAATCCAGAGCTTCATCTCAATAAAACAAAGCAGGAATAACAGGACTGCAGAGAAATACCTGAACGTCATCCACTTGTCTTATCTGATGCAGTGCATAAGATGCCAAATATTGTCTGCTCGGGAAAAAAAGGTCTGCAGAAGCCTTATTCCATTTAGGAAAAAGTACTATTTAAGGTACTTTACAACTGGACCTAGAGTAAGTCTTTATTCTGAAGTCATGTCCAATCCTTATCTGTTACTAAGATGCTGCTTTCCTGGAGAGAGATCCATACTGTACCAAACACTTATTCTCTATCTGTAATTTTTTAATTTATCTCATTTAACAAATTAATATCTGCCGTAAATACTGTTCCTGAAGAAGGCAGTAGGGGTCCTCTGTGAAAGAATGTGTCAAAGAACTAAATAAAGGACTCCAAACCCTACCCTTACCTGTGGCTTATTGATATGCTTTCCTGTGTTCAAAGGAAAGGAAAAGCCTTGGGTTTTATAGGCTACCTACACTGTATTAATTATTTAAAAACATGAAACTGAGATTTTATTTTGTGAGAAACACAGTAAGTTTGTCCTCACCAGCCTTAGCATCCACAGAGAAATGTCTGTGTGTGCTCTGTGCCCCTGGGAACACCCCACGTATCCTTCACAGGGGAGGGAGGAGACCATAATCGTATCTGCTGATCTTGAACAAGAAATGTAGCAGTTTTCACTTGGCAGTTTCTGAAATGTAACCAGATTTGTGTAGATTTGGCAGTACCCATTTGCCATGCCAGACCCAAGAAGTGCTGTCAGTGCTACCATACCTGGCTGGCAGGCGCTCTGAGGGGCTGTGAGCAGCCAGCAGCCCCCCCATATACAGGATACACCTTTAAATGCCCACAAATTTACCTTGGGTTCGCAGATGTTAATGAGATTCACATTTGGGAGAAGGAGCCTACAGAGACTATCAGGAATATTAATGTTAACACAGGAGTTTATTAGTGCCTACATGTTGAGAAGCGGAAGGGTAAGGAAACCCTCTGGGGTTTGTTGCGCTATCAGCAATTATCATGTGAAATTTCTGTTCCTGGTTTTCCTGCTGAGAAGGCTTGGGAAAAAAAAGGCTTCAAGCCTGGTCTTTGGGCACTGTTTGAGTTTTTAAGTCATGTGGATGTTTCCCCCATTGCTCTCTGCAAACCTCTATTTCTCAAACAAGAGCCAAAGGCTTTCCCTGTCCATCCCTCTCTGGAGATTTGCCATTTTTAGCTCAACAAACCCATGTGCCTTATGCTTGCAAAATTCCTACGTGCATCTGCCATCTCAGACAATTAAAATAACCCTTCAGGAGTGGGTCAGCACATCTGTTTTGTTCATGTCAAGCCAAGCTACAGCTTTTGCTTTACTCCATTCTCATGCTCCTGTCTCCGCTGGTGGGTAGGTGTCTTCAGAACTGGACTCATGGTGGAAACAATGTGCTGCTGTTGCTTATTCACATGCCAAGAAGTCATCAGCAATTGGTTTCATGAGGAACAACCATCAAGATGTGAGCATAGACTCTGGAAACCTGTCCCTGACATGCCAGAAACTCTTCCTGTCCCTTCTCTTTCTATTTTAATGGGGTAATGACTATAAAAACTTGTGCCTTTTATCTAAGTTGGGATCTGGTGCTGTGATCAGCCTTTCTCAATGGTTTACCTTCTTTTAAAGCTCTAAAGAAGTGGGGGAAAAAGGAAAGGAAGAAGCCCATGCTCTGGCTGGCTGATTACAGCAGAACCTCTCAGCACAATCCAGGGATGCTGCCCAAGTAGACAGAGGTGCCAGGGCATTCAGTGGGCTGGTGGCAGGAACTCTCAGCAAGAGGAGTATGCCTGGAGTGAGATCCGTTTCTCCTGGAAGCTTCATTAAGGCTCCTCTTCCAGGAGGTACGGATAAAGACAACCAGACTTTGCTGCTTTTGTCATGCACCTGCCCACATCAGGTTCCTGAGGAGCCGCAGCATGGCTGGGAAATTTCAGCTATATTTACATTTGGAAACAAAATACAGAACAGGTGCTTGCTCTGAGAGCTGCCCAGACTGGGGTGAGGCCCTGTGGGCTCCAGCTGCAGGCTGGGCAGGCATGCCCTCTGCCACCTTGCTGGAGGCAGAGCCAAAAGCTCCAGCTCATTTTTCCCAGGTAGCACAAGCTGGGCACTGCTGGGCCCTTGCCAGGAGGGTCACTAAACCCTACTAAAGCACCCTCGGCCCAACAGTGCCTTTGCTGATGGACATGGTACCCCACTGGCATCCCCCAACACAGACGTACCAAGAAATCTTCCCAGCTACAGAAAATTCCTTAACGGGTCTTGGTTAAACTCCAGCTGCTCGGTGGGCTTTGAGAAGTGCAGCAATGCTGCTGGAGGATATCTTGGCTGTTACATTTAATTAAAGATTCTGCTGAAAGTTCTGCTTAAAATCACAATGCTTGCTGCTTAGAAAAGCGTTGGTGATTCCCCCAGAGGCCTGGCCAGCATTCCTGCTCCTATTGTACACATTATTGATTAATCAAAACTAATGCTCACAGCTGTTGCTTGATGGATAATGTCTTTGGTGTTTGCCTGCATATAATTATTTACTACTTTATTGATGTTATTTATTTCTTCATTAAGTATTGTTGGCTGTTTAATTACATGAAACAGAATTGCAAGTGTCGCCGCTAAAAGCCATGGGAAAGGCTGCCCAGAGCCGAAACCTTTCAACCATAAACTCCAAAAATAAATCTAAATATAAAAATATTGTAGCCAGCCTTTTGAGTGAAGGCCATCAAACAGCAAACACGTTACATGTCACCTGGAGGCTGATGCCAGAGCACCATGTTCGGATAGATTTGCAATGCTGATTCAACTGCGCATGGCAAAGGATTTTGCAGACATGTAAATATGTTTTATTAGCTCTCCAAAACACATATGAGAGGTCCTTATTTTATTCTTGGTAGCCGAATGTTTGAAATAAATCAAAGTGAAACTCTGATTTCCCAAAACTTACAGTCAGGAGCGCTTAATGATGGTTCTTTCAACAACCATTCCTGGCTGAGATCCGAGGACTTCCCAGGCTGGCTGCTGGCCCTGTTCAGTGCCCCAGTGACAAACTGGGAGTCTCTCCAGACTCTTCCCTCTGCCCTCCAGCTCTCTGCAGGAGACAAGGACTCAAGGGCCCCTGCTCCCTCTCTGCCATAGCACCCTGCTGCCCTCACCCTCCTCAGAAGCACCAGGCAGAGCTACTGCAGCAGGTCTGTGCCTTTCCTCACAGAATTTCCCTGAATTAGGGAGCTGACATCTAATCCTTGGATCAACATGGGATGAGAAGCGACATGCTGAGGTTTACTTAGCTCATGATATAGGACAAATTTTAACAGAACCACTTTTCTTTGCAACACCAAGCCATGGGGGCTTGGGGGAAAAATCAACATCTTAAATTGTATCTGGAAACCAACAAGCACTAAGGAGAAACTAGGTTTAAGGCATGTTGTGGCTCTCAGCAATCTCTAGGTACTTATCATTTAAAAAAACCAGCCAGGTACATGACTACAAATACTAGGTATTAGAGAACTTGGAAGGATCTTTTCAGCCTGCAAAATAACCAGAGGACCACAAACCCTGCTGCAGCTCACAAATCATTAACGCACCTCTGACAGATCAGAAAAAGCCTCTGTATCTCCTTACTCGTAAAATAAAAATTCCTTCTCTGACATCCTCTCCAAACAGCCCTCATCAGGCCCCTTCCCCAGGGCAGGAGAACAAATTGCCCTGGCAGTCCTTGCCCGGACATCAGTGCATTTGTTATTTGGGAACTACTGGCCTGAATGTCTCTATGCAGCTCCCTGTAGATGTCCTGCTTACTTGTGAGGCAGTGCATTACCATCAGGGAGGACTTAGCCCCTGCTTCATGGAAAGTACATAAGACAACCAGTTGCCAAACCTCTAACTTCCCTGTGGCCCTGTCCTAGGGCACAGCCTCTGCTTTTCCTATGGGAGCCCTGAGGGGGACCAGACTAAAGCCTGGTGCCGTCAGGTCACCTGTGTCTGTTCCAATGTTTCTCGAGCCCAGAGCACGAGCACAAGTTGGTTGCAGGGCCTGAGTTCTCAGGCCCATGCTCTCAGGAGATGCTCATCTCTTGTTTTAACTAAAACATGTCAGGGAAAACCTGAGAGAACTACTAAGCAGAGAGGAAGAATAAAAAAACTAAACAATGATGGGTCTAGGGAATTTGGTCTCCATTTCCCTCCTTGTTTTCTCTACAACCTGCACATTTTCATGCATTTCCTCTCTCTCAGGCCAGTCCTTCCTCCCGTTTTTTAAAATGTCACAATCTTTCCTGTATCCCTTGTGCCCACATTGTGAGGGTACTGTTGGGCACTTTTCCAGCAGGGATACACAGTGTAATGGGGAGCACAGCTCACATTTTCAAAGGAAGCTAAGGAAATCTTTATGGAGAACTTGGTGAGAATTTGGCACTTGGCATCCTTTTGCTCCTTTGAAAGTCCCACCCTATAGGAACAATCTAAACAAATGTATGCCCTAATGCTGATAAATCCCTTTGGAGAGATAGCAAAGAAAACCTTGCTGGGTTTGGAGACCTTTGAAGAAAGGGAAATATCCTGCCAACCTGATGCTGAGATCTATCTTGTTCCTCAATGTGGTCCAAATCATCAGAGTCCTCCACAGCTCCTCTTCCTCCTTGGGGTGTAGAGAGCAGCACTGCCTTGCTGAAGAAAGGGATTTGCAGGCCAAGAGGACAGCATAATTTGAGAAAAATTCAAATGAAAAATTACTTAACAATGGAACTTGTTACTGTGTCTAAAAATATCTGTGAGTCAGATTACTGAAAACAGCAAAGCTACGGAGCAAACCCTGTAGCCTCTTCTCAGCAGTCAGCTGGCTTCATTCACTAGCTTGGCATCTCTTTCCCCTTATGTTTTTAATATCATGAGTGGGGTTTTTTTAAAGTCGACAATAAGTTAATGTTTAATGGTTTGCCATGTACAGTTCTGGGTGTTTACACGTTCTGCAACTAGCCAAATTTGTAGAGCAAATTAGAAGTCTGTAAGACCCGGATAGGTGAATTACAGGTATCTGTTGCTCAGAAGCTATTGCCTCATTGTGTCCTGCACGCCCCTCAAAATATACTGTTTCAATTATGTTTTCACCTTCCCCAGCAATATTAACACCTCTCACCACTGGCAGCCAGGGCCATGGCTCCTTAGTCTGTGTCTGTCACAGCTTTGTGCACATGCACTTCCTGGGAATGTGCAACCTTGCGCAACGCCATGGTCCCAGGCTGTGCAGGGTAACCTATTAAACCCTCTGGCACAGGACCAGGTGCTCTGGAGAAGCATGGGAGAAGGAAAGGTGGGAACTATGGTGTTGTCAATGCTTTTTTATACTAATGAGATGGATGGGTGTGACCCTTTCTTCCACTGACCAAAATACAAATAGTGAGAGGTTTCCACTCCCTGACGTTGAGTAAGCCATTCCCCACTCATGCTGGAAGGGTCTTGCTTGGCTTTTCCAGTTTCACACATTTCACAACTTTGCTCCGCTGGTCTAAAGGTCCCAAGACCCCTCCCTCCTTGTTCAGAGCTGGCCCAGGCGGGACTGGTCTCTGCCACTGTGCCTGCCCTGCAGGCAGCTGCAAGGGAAGCTCTGGGCTGCCCTGCTCTGCCCTCAGACCCCTGTGACACCGAGGGCAGAGCAGGGCAGCTCAGAGATGCCACTGCCCCACACACATGCTGTAAATCTGGGTATTACCCACTCCACAATGTGTTCCTCCTCCACACTGCCGAGGTCTCGGTGGTGATACGACCGGAGGTGACCAATGTCCCTGTGCTGCTGCTGAACCCACCAGGAAAGGGCAAGTGAATCCCCTCATCCCACCACGTGCAGGGCAGCCAGCAGCCATGGCAAGTTGGGAGAGCTGGACCTAAGGAAACAAAATTAGATTTTTAGAAAAGGGCAATGTGTCTTGTGCTGTCAATGTTAAAATTCCCACTGCTAGGGGTGGAAACAGGATTGGGCCCAGACTACCTCCCTCTTCCTTCCCAGACTCATGCAGACTTAAAATTCTGGATTTTAAATGGTAGTTTATTTCTGGCTGACCTGTTTGGCTTGACGGTTACATGTTTTCAGCTTATTTTTATGTTCCTGTGTTAGTACGCAAACCTAACCGAGAACAAGAACACTGTTCAGCCTCCATTGGCTGCACAGGTCCCCAAAGCCATGGCAATCTCCCTCTCAAGCTCCTCTTGCCCATGTGCATGTGAATTTATCGAGGGGAGTGAAGGGGTGCAGGCAAGGGCTCATGGGCGCATCCCTCCTCAGCAATGTCCCCCTGCAGATCTGATACCCCACAAACCAGTGTGGGGTGACAGGGATGAACCGTGAATGGTGTGGGGCATGTTGGTCAGAGAAACCCCCCACCTACACACTTTTGCATCAGTTCATGTCATTGGATACCAATGGCAGACTCTGTGACATTCCTTTGGGTTAATTTTTTCCCCCTCCCTGCTATTTGAGGGAGATTTTATCTTCCCTTCCCACACCCCTCCTGTCACCCCATGCCTGTTTCACTAAAACCTGCCTTTCGGGTCAGTGTGCTGGTAAGAGATTAATTTTACACTGCAAGGAACACCGAGCAGAGTATTTCAGCTTTGACATATGAGATGTCTGTTACTGTATTGCAGTTTTTCTAAATTAAATATTAGGAAAAATTAAACCCAATTGTGGTCTGTGTTCCTATGGAAAATATTTCTCTTCCAAACAGTCCCTCCATGCTAAATGACTTAAATAACTGAAAACACAATAAATATGCATCAAGTTAAAAATCTATATTATTCAGGTTTTAAGGCTTATAACTAAAAAGTGGTGTAATGTTTCATGCCTAATAATAGATTACTCCTATCACATTTCTAACCTTTATTTCTACTAGCTTTGAAGTCCAGCCATATAAAGGCTGTTTGTAGAACCACACGAAAGTTAAAGCAAATATTACTCAGAGTGATTCATATGAACAAGAATTTGCAATGAAGGCAGAGGGTTTTTTGTGTCTGTATCAAAGGAAATGAAATGTTTGCAATATTTTCAGTTGATAAATGCATTAAAACATTTTAGTTGTGTAGTATGAACATTGCTGACATAAACAGACTTTGACCTGAAACAGATTGTATTAAGCTCTGTGGGAGAGGCAGCATTAAAAGAAATAAAAATAAAATAAAAAATAGACATCCCTAGATTTCAGAATCTGCCACAAGGTCACTGCAGTCCTTCATTAGCTGAATACATTAAGAGAAGGCAAGAACACAGATTCTATAAAGAGAGCAAATGTATGTTTAATCCTCTGTTCTTTGCTTACAGATTACTGTTTCAGAACAAGTAACCTTATTTTCTTTTTAAATATCTATTTACCTTTTTGAGCTTTGCATAGCAAAGCAGGGTTTCTTTTTTATTTCCTTCCCACTGCTGCAAAAGAAATTAATTTGTTGCTAGTTGCTATGCATTGGCAGGATTTCTGCATAAAGAATGTAAGCCATCTATCTTTGTATTCAAGATATAGTTAATCTGGCAGTTAAAATACTTTGGAAACATTTTGATGACTTATCTGGAAAAGTAGCTTTGCATTTTCAAAGAAAACTCAGAACTGTATTGCAAGAGGAAGATAAAAGATATATGAAGTGTTTGTTCCAAGCGATACTATTCATTTAAAGATCAGAATGTAACCCCACCCAAGCAATTATTGTGGAAAAACAAGACAAAAATCCTTATACAGCTTTCTGACACGGTCTTTATTTGGAAACAAAATAACTATATTACAGTTATAGTCTAATGGATTGCAAGCTGTTTTATTAGAGTCAGCTGAATCCTGTTTAGCATAAAAAAGAACTCTGTTTGCTATCAAGAACACATTTACATTAACATGACTTTGACAAAGTAAAATAAAATCGCATTAAGATGATGTAAGTAGATAAGACAATGAAATCTCTGTGAGATAGTTTTGGCACACCAATTAAGAGTCAAGTCCCTACAGGAAAGAAACATATTTTTATACCAAGTATCCATGTGTTTTTAAGTCGTAGAGTGGCCAAAATTAATCCCATGCTTAAAATATTTCCAGTCAGGGAAAAGAGAAAGTTTATTATTATTATTTTTATTTTTCCCTTGAAAGGTAAAATTTCTGATAAATGACATTTTTATTTGCAATAATACAAACAAGTTTTGTTCTCTGCACTAGGCTGTAATCATCCTGATTATTGCAAGGGACTTTCCAATATAGAGCAGCTGAAAACAAGGTTTTAGATTACATGGTAATTTAGGAATGCATGAAAAGCCAAGCAGTCACCATAATAGAGCACTGCACTAACTTCATGGCTTTTACAGCAAAACATATGTTTTGTTATTCATTCAAATGATTTTTCAAGTTTTTTGGTCAAAAACTATGTCGAGCTCGACTACTGGTCCTATATTTAGGGAATCTTACTCTTGAAAAACGACAACGGCACCACCCCCATACTTTGATGTCTCTCCTTTTAGTTTGGTCATTAAAGCTCAGCAGTGATGGATGGTGATAATGCTGTGGGGTTTATGAGTAATCAGGCCTTGGCAGCCACAATATTTCTTTTGTAGTGAAACTTTAATATTCCTTTGGCCGTGCATAAACTTTTTCTGCTTTTGGAATTATGCTGCATAAGCTACCCACTAAGCATTACAAAACAGATATTGCCCAAAAGCTGGTGTTTTATTTAGCACCTGACAGGGTGAAGTTTCCCCCAGGACATGAGTTGGGCTGTAGCAGCCCTTCTGTGGTCAGGGCAGGATTATATTCACAGGAGGAGCCCCTGCAAGGGGAGAAGAATTTTTCGGCTGTGCCCCAGGCAGGACACCCCAGACATCCCCACTTCTCCTCCTCCCTCTTCACATATTTTTAGTGAACTTGCTGCAGCAAACACCAGGTGTCTCCACTTAGCTGGGCTACAGCTTAAAAAAGGGGCCTGCTACCAAAATTAAAAAAAAAAAAAGACGAAAAAAAAAAGAAGGGCAGAAAATCAGGGTTGTTCTCTCCACGGTTTCTATTGTGCTCGTTGCAATGCTGCATGCGAGGATGAGGACGTACAGACACGACATATTCGTATTTTA
Source organism: Acrocephalus scirpaceus scirpaceus (assembly GCA_910950805.1). NCBI lineage: Eukaryota > Metazoa > Chordata > Aves > Passeriformes > Sylviidae > Acrocephalus > Acrocephalus scirpaceus. Next base: position 33,074,860 of record OU383781.1, read on the forward strand.
TTTTGTCACTCAAGACATCTCTGTCAGGCAAGGCAGGACTTCCCAGAGTTTGAAATAAACCGAATTCAATCACTTTAAAGCTGCTACAATATGCAAGTCCTGGCAGCCGTTTTAAATTAATGGAACATCAGATGTGCTCTGATCCTCTCAATTTCCTTAGGCAAGGGAAATTCTGCTGCGGTGGTAGCGGGAGGGGAAATATAGGGCTATCAGTAAAATAAATGTCAGCTTTTGTCTGCTGATAAAAACATGCATACGGCAAAAAAAGATACAGTATTTATTGCTCTGTAATTAAAATCTATTTCTATATGTGGTAAGGATTATCTTAGTGGTTTGGACAAGTGAACTCTGTGCAGTCTGATCCACAGGAATGGACATTAAATAAAGCCAAAATACAAAACTGGTTTTTATTTGGCATTTTACAAATACAGCTCAATATTTTGCTTGCACATTGATATTTATTTATTGTGCCTGCTCATGTGTTTATCAATAAAAATATTAAAATTCCCATCTTGAAAGTCCTGTTCCAGAGGACAGATTGGATTTTTACAAGAACTGGGGAAGGGGGTGGGGAGGGGGGTGTAGGGGAGGGGGGGAGGGAGGAAGAGAGAAAAAAATCTGAAAAAACTCCATAGCAAGATGCCAGCCTATGGTTTGGAGTTTACTCAGAAAGTGTAAACATTCATTGGGTTTGTCAAAGGTTTGCAGACTTGAGAACCTTTTGATCAAACCTGTGTTTTGAGGATACTTGCCCTGAAATGTGGTTTTCAAGATGCAATTCAGTAGCTTTTGCTTTTGAAATACAAACAAGCTCAAAAATTCAAATTAAGGCTCTGAACACTGCATAAAAGCACAGGCTTTTATGGTGCATGGTTTTTGCTGATCTGTAGGGCTAATCAGCCAGGGCTATGTCCTGGCTACAAGGGCCCACGTTTTTTCCTGAAACAAAAATACAATTCAAGCTGTCAGAGTTAAATTGAGGACAAGGTATTTCTTTAATTCTGATTTTTCAGTTATTTGCTTTATATGAGGAGAACCTGGCTTCCATGCTAACTGGGACTCACACTGCCAGACAGTATGCTTAAAAGTTATTTTTAAAAATGCTCAGGTTTGAAGGCTCCTAAATCCTTTGATGTAAATGAAAATAAAATCATAGTCTGAAACCTAACAGAGACTTTTAATCTTGATCTTAAAAGCATGAATCATACTACAGCATAGTCCTCTGCACTCGCCTTCTCTACACATACTGATATTTGATATTTATAGGTGGCAATTAGAGGTACTCTCAGGTAGTCCCAATCTCCTGCCAAGCTCTGTATGCAGTTACTTCCTTGCAGTCTATGGCTGAGATTTCTACAGCCTTGCTGCCTTTCTCATTTCAATATAACATTTCAAGCAAGTCTGATTAAAACGAACCAAAGCAGAAGCAAAATGTCTCAGATTCCAGGTGTGTAATGTTGTGGCAACGAAACTTTAACCAATTACTGTCTCAGAGTAGGAAAACTAGTGTCAAGGTAGAGATGTTGCAAAAAAATTACAGAAAAACTCTGATAGCCACTCTGGAAATCCCAGCCACTGTTTCCTGCCAGATCTGGGGCAGAGCCCCAGTCCAGCCCCAACTCATCTCCAAAAGCTGCTCCACTGGGTCTCAGAAGTGCAGCCAACACACAAATGCCAGGCTTCAAATACTGGAAGAAGGAAGGCCAGCTGAAATATGTGGGTTTTTATCAGATTTTCATGTTGTAAAATTTCAGCTTGATGCTAAATGGAGAGCATCCCATTCCAGATCTGCCAGCAGAGGCGTGCTTTCCCTGTGCCTGCCTAGAGCAAAGGATGCTCCCTCAGGATGGGCACTAAGCAGGGACAGCAGGGACAGAACCCCAGGGCATCTTTCAGTGCTCCCCAAACAAAGGTAGCAGTGAACTCAGCTGAGGATGCTCTCCTCAGCCCAGCGGGCTCCCCGAGATCTCCTGCCAAGCCAGCTGCCTGGCATCTGCAAGGGTGCAGCAGCATGGCTGATGGCAGCCAGACACCTCAGGCCTTCATGCCAGTGGTCATCCCAAGGGAGAGCTGTGGGAAGTGGGACACGGCCTGTCAGTGCCCCTGCTGGCAAGCAGACACGTGCTGTGCTGGGAAGGGGTACTGTGGCCTTGAGAAGTGCCACGGATGTTACCAGATCAGGCTTCTATTCTCTAAGATCTTGCCTTGATTTTTGTCCCAGAAAAGGCTGTGATCAGCAAGAAATGAATTCCAGATTTGTTTACTTTCTACAATCTCCTCCTGATGAGTCTGAAGGCAATGCAGGACGCTTCCCACAGTTACACCCACCACCAAATCATGACAGCAGAAACAATCAAGATGGAAGTTCATCCTACCTTTACAAACCAGGCACTGAATCCCCATGTCTGAATCTTTCTGTATTTGAAACTCTCCGTTGCCTTCACTGGAGTTTTAAGGTAAAGAATTTGAAGATTTGTCCCTAAATAAAAAGTACTAAATTAATATAACAGCATGGTGGAATTTCCATTTACTGCACACAACAGTCAAGATATTCAGACTTATGGCTCCCACTGCAATTGTAATTCAGTTTCCTTGCTCATACATAATGCTTTTATCTACTCTGAATGAGGTTATTTTTAGTTCCTTAACAAGCCCATATAATTCAGCTGTCACAGCTTCCATAAGAACAATACCTTGGAATTTCCTGCCTTTAATTTGGACTAACTCCTGTCTATAAGCATCACATTAGCAATGTTTCCAACAATGTGTGGTGACTACGAAATCAATCATTACGTATATACACACTACATATATATTTATAATGCTAGACTACCATTTGCTGAGGTAACATCTCAAAGTAATGTTAGGATCTCCTCTGGATAAATGCAACAGCCCCAGCTGGGCTGCTTCCTCTCTGTTCCAGCCTTTGCAGCTGGGCTGTTGGCTGCGAAGGAAATTCTCCTGCCCATGCAGGAGGAGACAACAGATATGAACCTGCCTCAAGTCCTTCCCTACCTTTTCTGCCATGAGGACTTCTCCTGTTGCCTGACCACAGGAAGATGATGATCCTCAGGACAGAGATGGCTCTGGCACACACAGCAGGACCCCAGGTGTTGCAGAAGCACACTGGGGGAGTCACCTGGACATCCCATCGCTCTGAGCTGTGCCCAGCCTGCCAGGAGAGATTGCTACAGCCGCCTCTATTCCATGACCAAACCAGGCAGGACATTCAGCAGCTGAGCACTGAGGCTTCCCAATTAGCCATCCTGGAGTGCACTGACAGATGGCTGGTTCTATTTTTGCCTCCCTTACTCCAGGCCCATCCATTCAGTGCAATCCTTTTGATTGCACAGATCCATGTGCCCAAATCCTCATTCCCTTTCTCCTGAGTGTGTCAGCTGGTCTGACAGGAGAGGTTACCTTTCTCTAAACCACCACTCTAGAGCTTCACCATTTGTTTTGTGTCACAGAAGAACAAATCCATTTTGACTGTGCTCATACTTGGCAGTTCCTGTGAGCTACAGACCAACTGCTCTTCACAGAAGTGCAAAATTTCTCTCTCCCTTGCCCCAGAGCCACCCCTCCTACAGACCAGCAAGCCAGGCTGGCAAGGAAGGGCATCAGGATGCAGCAAAAGGCAAGAAAGATCCTGCACAAGATCTGATAAATGTCCCTTTCTAAGTTTCCCTCCTCAAAAGCACAGGTCCCCAGAATTCAATATACAGCAAGGCTAAAAACATGCATAGGCAGAGCAATCCAAGAGTGACAGGTTATGACATTCCTTCTCAACTGGCTCCACATTTTCTACTCATCCCAAAAGTTTTTTAAACTTTTTTTCAAACTAAGAATGTCCTAATTTGTGGAATAAAGAGAACCAGGGTTCAAAACGAAGACCAGCGTAAGGCTAGGTTAGGTTATCTCCAGCACAGCTCTGGGGAAGCAAGCTGTGCTCTGTGGGAAAGAGGGGTGGGAGCCCAGCTGAGGGACTCAGGGCTACCTGAGCAAAGCCAGCACCACACACAGCCATTTCTGGAAGGATCTCAGCCTGGAAGCCTCTGTTGTTATACTGCTTAGGAGAACAGCTCTCATGTATCACTTGTGATCAATGGTCTTATGGCAAAACAACATCAATAATGAGTAAGTAGCAAAAGATGTGCTCTACCTTTCCAGCTCTGGTAATTAACAAAGACTATCAGATGGTCCAAAATTACTTCAACTTAGTCATGTTGATTTTTACCAGCTCGGAATCTGGCCCAGGTTTCCTCTGGTTCCTGAGGGAGATAAACCATATAGTATCATGGCTGAGTTGACAATGCAGGTAGACCACAATTTCCACAAAATGTGGCTGGAGAGAGGATAAGGCTGTTTGCATTGACCAGATGGCACAAACAGTTTAGCAAGTGAGGAAAAATTATCCAGCCACAGAGGGCTGCTGCTGGCTTGGTTGGGGCTCTGGCACCAACTCTCTGCACGAACCCCAGCTTTCTAGAGAGTCTGCAAGAAGATGCAGTCCAATGTGGAGCAGGCAGTGCCAGTGACACAGTGGATGCATATGTTCCCAGGAATACTGAGGGGCAGCCTGGCACTCTGGTGGGGGTTGGAAGCTGCACAGCACATGCACATGCAGCCACAGCTATAATTAGGGTTTTGCTGCTTTGGCACCTCTTCCTAATTTACTTAATTTCTATTTATGTCATTCTGTTTCTGTTTTGAGCCTTTATCAGATGCTGGCATGTTTTGCACAGAGCCAAACTTTGGAAGGAGGCTTTGGAAAGAAGTAATTTTAAGGGGAGGATAAAAAAAAAGTCAGAGCACTGGGAAGAGCTGTTCCCTAGACAGGGGTGACCACTGTAACAGCAAAAAGGCAACTGGAGCAGTCCCTAGGTGTAGGCCAGTGCTCTCCTGCCTGGAAATGCAGGTCCCTGAGGGTTTGTGGAACGTACCTGGGGAGTCTGTGAAACTTAATAGGGAAAACCCAATCTTGTTGACCACAGTTTTCCGCACCTGAATCTGAATCTGCATTGGAAAATGGAGGGAGAGGTCTGCAAAGCAAGAGAGGTCAGAACCTGTAGCATAAGCACGTTACAGCTCTATCTCTGAAGTAATTGTGTCCAGTTTATAAGTACTTCTGAAATAAGCAACTCCACTACTGCAGTCATTCTGCAAAGCACAGGCAGGGGTGGGGGTAAGACTCCCTTTTCGTTGCCTCCATCTGTGACCCAGTGATGTCCTCCCATGGCTTGGCTGGAGGACATTCACAGGGAGCTCCTGAGAAGCAGCTTCTAGGGAAGAGTTACACATGCCGTGTCCGAACAGCACTGATCAACAGTGGTGGTGGTTAAACTCTGAGAGCTCCAGTACAAGTAGCAGATGAGGAGAACACAGCTGTTGATGTTGACATGTTGCTGGCCTTATGGAACAATGATAAACAGCTGGAAATGCACATCATGCACTGGGGAATAGGGATTGAGTGAAGAATTTCAGGCTCATTGGAACATCACAAATGAAAGGGAAATCAACTGAGGATGCTGAATTCTTCCTTTACAAATAATTTGTAGATCCTTTCACTGCTTCATACTACAATGGACATCAGTCCCCTGGCTTTTGGAATACACTCATGGCAAGGCTGCAGGCTTTCAGGCTGACACTGTTAGTGTCACTCTTAGGGAATGATGCAGAATGGATCCACAGATCTTTCTTCTTGGAGGAGCTTTTCTTCTCTCTTCCCCAAAAAATTACATGGTTAGTGATTGCTCTGCTCGGCAGCTCTGGGCTTCAGAAAACACTGCTCTCTACATGTTTCCAAGGGCAGGTGGGCACTGACAGCTCTAGGATATCACTTCAGGTAATTTCCCAGTGGGACCAGCTACTGAGGGACTGAAAGCCCTTCTAGAGCTACCTTAAAACTGGGGAGCTTGTTTCTGTATTTTCATGGCTCTGGTGTTGTACTCTGCCATCAGCTTTAATTGTTGCTGCTCTGAAGAAAGCCTTTGTTCAGTACAATTGCCTACTCCACAGTGACATCATCCAAGGCTGCGTAAAAAAAGCACAGCCTGGAGTAGTCAGCCATGTGATGATGTATAAATAGCACTGACAGAACAATATTATAAACTCTATTGGTACAGCTGAGATAAAGCTCGCAAGTTGCTGATTCATCTAAGATGTTGGCTTGAGGGATGGCATGAGGTTCAGCTACAATAAACGTTCTCAACTAAAAGCATATTACTTCACCATGAATCAGCTGCTCAGATCTTTTCAGAAAAGCACCTGTCTCTTCCTGCTTTGGTCCTCCATTACTGAATACGTGAATTATAGGGCCTGATTTTATTTCTCTTTCCTTTATGCTGAAATATGCCACAATCAGAGAGTTCTCTAGGGTTTTATATACACACAAGAAAAGTAAAGCATTCCTAAAACTGCTTGCCGAGTGCTTGGTAACAGGTTTATGTTATTGTTCACAGCTCTATTTGCCTGCCACTGGAAAAATAAACAAGGGACCATTATTTCAATAAAGCTAGAAATACTGAACCATACTTTCAACATATCTGAGCAGGTAATGACTAAGTCATTTTATGGCTTTCTATAAGATCCATTGAAGGTCAACTACACGTCCACATACAAGGTGGTTTTAAAATTGACATAATGAAACCTCGCACCTTCATGCTGGATCTCCATGGACTGCAGGTGACAGAAATGAGCTCTAGCAAATGTGATTGCTTTGCAGTTTGGCACCCATGATTTCACTTACTGGTAACTTACTGAATTTCTGTGTGCCAGCAACTCAAGTCCCCCCTGTGTTCACCCCCCCCAGCACAATCCTACACTGTGATCATCACCCACATGAGCACCAACTACACAAACATCCTGCCCCATTGGAGCAGCTTGCTTGGTATAGGCAGAGCACTTCATCTGCTGACTGCGCCTCAGTTGCATCAGAGCTGCTCATTCAGGACCATTAAAATAAGCAAGGCTTATACAATTGCCGAACTTTATATTAATTTTTAAAACTTGCAGATGTTGCAATCTGTACATATGGGAATAGTGCCAAATGTTATGATGACAGAAAAGAGTTATATTGGCCAGGGTTTAAAAGTAAGGAAGTAGGAAAAGAAAAATCTCACCCTACTACTATCAAGGCACTGCATGTATCTGGTTTTGCACACAGCTTCTGGTTAGCAGCTTTGCCTGTCTGATAGTGAGTTAATCAGCTAATGTTTTTATGAGCATAAACCCAATAAAATGATGTGGGGGGAAATGACAATAAATATCCCTTATTTGCTTTAGATATGCTTTTATGTCCACTAAATCCTTATTGCTCTGCCCAGAGAAGACCTTTCTGCACTGATTTTCAGACAGCAAAGCCAGCATATGATCCTACATACCTGTGGCTTGTGTCAACATCCTTCTCCAGGGTGTGCATCCTTTGGGATGCTGCTGCACTGCTGTGCAGTGGCTCAGAGAATGTGCAGCTCTTGGGTCATTTTGGCTGAGGCTGCTGGAGGATCAACAGGCTGAGGTGCTTTGCAGAAAGCACTGAAGTGATGCTCAGTGATCTGTATAAGCAACATATGTTTTATATTATCAACATCCCCTTCGTATTCCAATTGCATGTCAGTACTGGTAGAGCCTACTGATGCAAAGACCAGTTCCAGCTTTGAAGCTTGCAACAATAACAAAATAACCCGCTATTTGTTTATGTTAGTAACAAAATCTACCATCAACTACTATTTGATTGTGGCCTTGACAAGAAGGCTGGCCAAAGGAAACCTCCTCAGTGAACAGAAGATGAAGGAAGCGGATGGGTTGACTGTGGATTTTCTAAACCTAGTCCAAGAAGTTGATGGTTGTGCTTCAAGTTTTCAATTATTTTAGACCCCAGCTTTCCAAAAGACTGCTCGGAGGACTAAGAGAGATTGTAGCATTCACTTTGTCCCTGGATAAAGGCTTTGAGAGATGGTGCGGAGCCCAACACTGCAATTACAGTTTTCCTGAATCCATCAGAAGCAGCCAAGGAGCGAGGGCACTTGCACTTCCTCAGCACAGCAGGCTCTCCCAGTTGCTGTCTTCCCCAGGCGTCCCTCTCTGCTTCTCCTGTGTCCCTGCCTCTACTCCTTCTGCCACATGGTCAGCTGTGTGGATTATCCAGTGCCTTGGGGCTGGAAGAATGTGTGCCCTTGTACTGTACTATGAAGCCATCTGGGGGACTGCAGCTGTATGTGCATAATCACCAGATAGTTCTGAACTGAGATCTGTGCCACTGCAACTATAGGCACGGTACATGGGAAGAGATCAAAGGTATCTTTTGCACACAATCAGTTCTTACGGGTCAAGGTTACATTTCTGAGGCAGAAAAATGCTGGTTTATAGAGCACACCTAAGCAGGCAATTCCAACTCCTGGCACCTCTTCCCCAGTATCTCCACCACTGGTGAGCATGTGAAGGTAGTTTGCTTCACCCAGCCATGGATTTTACCACAGAGTATTCTGGTAACACCACAGACTGAGGTGTAAGACTTCTAAAATAGCGGCCCAATTCATTCCCATGCCCACTTCATGGAATCTTTCTGATTATTTTCACAGCATTCTGCAAGGGTTGTTTCTTTTCCTGCTGCATGAGACAGAAAAGCTCCTAATGTGTTCCTGAAATGCCTTGTGAAGTTAATGTGACTTATTGTCTATCACCAAGAGAATGATACTGGAATGAAAGAAAGTGGTTTTTTTTCCTCCAAGTTTCTTAATATTCAGTCCTCATATGGCATTAGGGAGTAAACTCTCAATTACATGAAGGCAAATACCAAGAAATCTGTCAAAGCCAATAGAGTTATTCTGGACACCTGAGTAATTTCTCCCTTGGTATGATTCAGTGTCCAAAATCCACTCTGAATATCCTTAATAACTGTTTGCTATTCACCTACATTTTTAGCTCTCTTATAATTCGAGCTTTTTTCCATGTTTCACAAATAGCTGGAGTCAGTTTTTTCATATGATGATATTTTCCCAACTTGGCTTCCCTATGAATAACCTCCATCATCGCTATGCTACTTTTGCTCCAATGTTTCATTTTTAACAATAAACATCTATCCCAGATGCCTTATTTTCAGCTTCATTAAATGTTTTACTAGTTCATCCTGAGTCATGTCAATATTTACCTTGGACGTGGTTCCATATCCTTTCGTTTCTAAGACCAGAATTCTCCAGACAAGCTTATTGTTCCTGGCTTGACTTCTACAAGTCACAGCTTAAAACTTTTTTGATGTATTAAACAAGATGCAAATTCACCCAGCCATTCGCTTTTCTGCACGCTGCCAGCTATGTCTATTCCAAACATCTCTGAGCTGATTCACTTCAACTTCTATATACACACAGGCCCCAAACCTGCACTCAGTTACTATGAGCTAATTTCAAAGTCATTCAATAACAGCAATTAGCAGAAGAGAAAGCAGAAACCAGATATCAACCTTTTTGTGGGCACAGAACCACAACAGCCTCAGCACAGCAGTTCACAGTGCAACCATGTCAGTGATGGCCACACATCACCATGTGGCAGATACATGGCGCTAGTTTAGAATTCGCTTGCTTGGGTGCTTTGGCAATAGCAGCACAAGTAAATAATTGCTGTAGCCAGCCCACATGCTGTCGTCAACATCCCAGAAAGAGCATGTCCACACAGTGAAATGAAGGTAATATTTCTGTGCACCCCTGACCCCACTCCAGCTCCAGCTCCCCTGTGCTTTGACCCAAAGGGCTGTACTGCTGACAGGACAGCTGAGGGTTTATTTGGTTTGGAAAGAATTTGCTCAGCTCCAAAGCAGAGGTGATAATTTTCCTCTTTTGGTCTAAGCTAAAATCAGAGAGATGAGCTTGAAACAGGGCTATTCAAATTCCCATCTCTGACCCAGTTCCCCTGCACATTCTCTCCAGTGAGAAAAAAAGAGCTTGAGGGACCACTGTCTCCCACAAACACATGGAGCCAGAAGATAAAAGGGAATGGTTGAATACTAGATTAAATGCAAGTTTCATGTTAATGATCACTTACAGAGACCTAATAAATGATTCTGTGCAAGATATTGTCAGAGGTTTTGCTCTGCCATATTTGTTTTGCACATGTATTTAGGAGCTTTTTCCCCTTGGAGGATAATGTTCAGGTTTTTAAAATTTATATTAATCTGTCACTACATTAATCTGTCACTCTTCTAAAGGGCTTCTTTTTTTAATAAAGTGTCTTTCTTTTTCATGTGCTGCTAAATCAGAATGTAGTATTTAGGATAAGCCCTTTCCATAGCAGTGCTACACTGGGATGGGACAACATATAGGGAGGCAGCTTTTTATAGAGTATGATCTCTTTTGACCCAAACAACTAATCAGAGTTTTAGTGGTTTTATATTTACCCTGGCTGGGAACTGTCAAAGGGTCTTCACTGCAAATTTCTCTGCTTCATTTCCAGAGCAAAGAACCCACAAGGGACAGAGGTTTTCCTGCTAGACTCCCCGCAAAAGCTCTTAAGGCGGGAGCTTGTTTTCGGTTTTTTGTTGGTTTGGGTTTTTTCACCTCTATTGGGCCTGGGATGCTACTCTAAAAAAATTATGAATTGCTGTCTTTAGAGCAAAGGTCTTTGACAGGCTGTGCTGGGCACCATCAGGTGTCCTCTCCTGGCTCTCTATCCCACCTTCCAGACAGAGGGTACCCCAGGCTGGAGTACCCACCTCCACCTCCCTGTCTGGTGTGGCTGTGAAAATCCCCCAGCCAGGTGCAGCCCAACCTTCCACCTCAGCCTGGAATATGGACATGCTGAGTGTGCTCTACCTCATGACCCAACTGAAATGACGTCAGGTTACTGCACCCTGATCAATCGGTGTGTTTGCTCCCTCTCCTTCACTCCTTGCCTGTATAACTTCAGTTATTGTTATCCTATTATCCTCAACTGGGTTTTTTTCCTTCACATCAGAATACCAGTAACTTTTTCCTGCTGCTAAATATGAACATATAAATATGCTGCTAAATAATTTTCTAACACACCAGAGCTTTACACGTAGTATTTCACACAGGGCCCATGATTTCAGTGCCGACTGCAAGACAGAGCTATGCTATCCCACCTGTTTGAGTTCTGTTTTCTCTGCAGCTCCGGGAATTTCCATCTCACTCATCTTCACTCTCACCCTGCATTTGGCCATATGATTGCTTTCCTCCTAGAACAGAGGGGACAGTCACTCAGCCTGCAGGTCATACCTAGATTATCTTTAATCACTGTGCAGCTTTGCTGACTGCAATCTCATTTCTTCTTTTAGAATAAGGGAAAAACCCTCAATGAAAAGACAGCAAGTCTTTTCATAGATACTTCTGAATTGGTCACAGAAAAAAGATTCAAGGCTCAATTCTTATTACCAGTCTCTCCAGTGGAAACACAGGGTGACTCCAGTAAAATCAGCAGGACTGCAATGGTGTAGCCAAGATCCAGATGAGGATAGAGGTTTAGAAATAGGCTGCTCAGGATATTTCTTTTTATTAGACATCTCATCTCCTGCTTTATGAGTTATTTTGAAGGTTTACTGTATTCAAGTAGAAGCAGAAGTTCAGATTATGAACTTTGATCGCTCATGGTTTATTCAATATTTTTAATAAAGTTTGAAAAGGTTCCCTTCCATCAAAGAATGTCCCCTTTGATTAATCAATTGAATTTGATTTTTTTCTTCATGGAGAATACAAACCAGTGTACTCCTTTGCCAGTTGTTTACAGGCAGCTTCATAGCACACAATAGAACAATTATTTTCCAAGTAAAAGAGCTGTGATCAGAAATGTTAATAAACTACTCATAGTGCAGAATCTTTTGCTTCCTTTAAAAAAAAAAAAGCCACACAATAAAGACATATCAAGCCATTTTTAATATAATCTGCATACTTTCCAAACAACATAGCCAGTGAAACAGTTGTCTTAAATGGCCTTCTTCACATTTACAGCTGTAACAGCTGCAGTAGCAGCTCTGTCAGGCTTGATTTTATTCAGTGTGCAGGATCAACATAAAAATCTAGGCTGAAAATTAAAGGGAGTAAATGTCCCCAACATTCAAGAGAATGATTTTAGTCCAAGAGTATTTCTGGCCACAACTCACTTTCAAAGGCAACTTTGTCATTTGTGCCTGGCCGAGTCCCAGTAAGTACTATTATGATTTGTTACATTTTCTATAGAACCAGGAGACCATTTATTAGCCCTAAGGTATTGTATTGAGCTTCAATTATGTAACAGGCATTATTCCACTGAACATCCAAAGCTTTGTAAGAAAGTTTTAGTTCTGGAAAGAAATGTACAAGGTTCTCAAATGATTTTGAGGAAGATCAAACTCCCTCCTTTTTTCTTCTAGTTGAAAGAGGAAAGGTTTCTTCTTGATAGAAATCATGAATAATTTGAATAGATTTTTTTTTAAAGAAAAAACCCTCCTTTTTCTTTGAAAGCCATTGATAGTTTGGGATTCAAGCAAAAAAGAATAAAAGAAGAAATAATAGTTTCTTGCTAGGATAGAACACGATAGGTATGCTGCCAAATTAGTGAGATTTTAATTTAATGATAACTGAGGAGTGCATATGTGATTTGCCTGCTTATGAGTGAGGAATGGGGGTCTCTCCCACACGTGGCAGAGGAGGGGCACGTCCTCAGCCCTGCTGAGGGCCCCTTGGGGCTGGGTTTGCAGCTGGTGCATGATGCCCCCGCCCAAGTGCCTGTTGAGTGCTCTTCACTATTCAACAACACAAACTACTGATACCTCCTCCAACCCTGAGCCATTTGCATCTCCGAGATTAACTGCCATTGACTAACTGGTTAACTGGTTACCTCACTGCCAGAAAAATAACTGTTACTGGACTGCCATAAAATAACTAATAACCAGTTACCTAGCATCACTCTCCTTCTATCATCCCTTAGAGTTTGTTTAAAAAAACCTATAGATTTTAAAGAGCACTGACACCTAAATAAAAATTGATCAGCTCCAAGCAATTTCACCCTTCACAAGCCATTTTACATGATTGAAGGCTTTAGCTCCCAGCTGTCAGAGGCTTCTCCAGCTCTCAATCATATGTGAATTTTCCTCTGCTCTCTGTCAACAGTGAAGCACAACAGTTCCTGTAACCACCAGGTGAAAAGTCCATCCAGCTGTTGCCTCTGATCCTTCATTTTTTTCAACTAATAACAAATACCCTGCCACACACAATGCAAATACAACACATACATGCAACAGCTCTTCTGCTTCAGAGTAGCAAAGTCAGTTACTCCAAGGTATTCTCAGGAAATAGAAAAGCAATGTTCTTGAGGCTGACAGATTTCTGAAATGATCTTTAATGTATGCTCGGTTTAACTGGTATTTTAGTAAAATGACTCGTTATGCCAGTTGAGAAGAAAGTAAATCAACTAGCTTTTTTCCAGACAGACTTCAGTATCTCAAGAACTCACCAGTGGGAATGTGCTGCCAAGGTTGATCTCCCCCGCCACTACAAACCCAACCAATCCAAACACCACTGCTATGACTGGGTGAAACTACAGCTGTCGCATAGGTGTGCTGGCATCTACGTTTTACCCTTTGTGAGAGCAAGGAAAAAGAAGGTGACGGATAATGCATTTTAACCATAACCATGCCATCCCATGGTTATTTTTGCAGTAGAAATGAGTTATATAGGGGTGAGCTGCATTTGCATTTCATTCACCAATTCCACTCAGAGAAGCAGTTAAGTACCCTTATTTTTCACAGTAAGACAAAATAAGTTAGGTTCTCATTTATCTAAACAAACATGAACTGAAGTAAAATGCGAGTAGCACATTTATTGCACCAGGGGAAATAAGGCATCAAGCCAGAACCTGATCTTGTTTGCTACTATGTAAACGATGAGTAAGTCTGCTAGGGTCAGCAGAGCAGCGGAGTCACATGAGTCACAGCACAGTGCTCTTTGGAAAGATTGCTCCATGGCTAAATATACCACTACAGTCGCTTCAAGAAAAGCTCTACGCCAACTTCTAATAAATGCTGGCGGTGACGCTGAGCTCTGGGCACTCATAAAGCCAAAAGAATGAAGAGGAATTAACAAGTGGCCTTAAAAACATGTTGAAGAGATTGGAAGTTTTGTTGGTGCAAGAACTGAAGAATCAGACTTCTGGTAGTGAAAATTGTGACCTAATTTTTCTGCCATACACATTTGGCCACCTTTCAAGTGGGTCTGGGGCAAGGGGGAAAGGCAAAAAAGACCACTAAACTCAACAGACCAAGTTCGTGCAAGTTACCACTCAGCTCTGTGAAAACAGTTTGTTTCACTATATTTTTTACCAGGCTTGTCCCAGTAAATGTTGACTTGCTCCTCCCAGGGAAATGCAATAATCAATCTACTGTTATCAGTGAGCATGGACAGCCACACCGACAGAAGCCAATTCAACACCACATCCCTGTGATTAAGCAAAACAGTAATTCCAAGGAATACTTTTTATATTTCCATCTGATACACATAGTGCTGAATCTGGAAAAATAAGAGCTCAATAAGCCATAAAAAAAAGGCCCTTTGATCTTTTCTTTTTTCAGCGGGGCCATAATTTAGTGCTATTACAACAGTAGTTTGAAGTAACCAAAATTGCTTATCAAGCGTACGTTTCAAATGCATTCCGTATCAACAAAGTCCTGAATTAGAAGAGATTTCATAATTCCTTATGAATTGCTCTCCTACCCAGTCTTTCCACGGGAAGCCTGATTAAATGAGTATTATTTCTTCTTAAGTGGTTTTACAGGTCGTTTATCTTAGATTTATGAGTATCAACCTACTTTAGAAGGTATTAGACAGCTTTAACGTTTGACACATATTCTCTAAATCATTTACAGTGCTCTCCATTTGCACTAGATGATTGGTAATCTTCTCAATATTAGGTTTTATTGACAATGCACCATATAGAGTCCTTATTATATGATAATGATTTAAGATAGGTGCAGGATTGCGAACTAATAAATCCAAAAGCTCATTTTTGATTGTTGACATAGAGCTGAGGAATAATGTGCATCCATCTAAATCACTTTGTTTCTCAATATCATCACACACACACGTGTTTAACCTGCTCAGAACGCAATGCAGGGATGTGCAAACAGATCCCAATTCTTGTTTTGAGCCTGATGGATTCATGCTTAAAATTCTGTTTTTACTCAGAGAAAACCCCCAGCAGAAGTGAGGCTCCCCCGTGGTGTGGAAGCACTGGCAGCCACCTTTCAGCATGTGGGAGGAGCAGGGGCTCATCCCGACAGTCCTGGCTCCTGCCCAGCTCCCCCAGCTCATCACTGGCTGCTGCTGCTGCTGCTGCCCCTGCCTCAGCCCAGCTCTGTCACACCTGAGTCACCTGAGTCACTACACCTAGTGAGATCAAGAAGCATTTTGTCTGAGTAGGGAGTTAGTAAAACTGAGATCACGGGCTTAAAAATCATCCATAATTTATATTTGGGAGACAGTATTGAAAGCTGACATATATAACAAAGTATGTTATATATACTACTATTATGTAGTCCCACATAATAGTAATTTCATAGAAATATTGGCATTGATAGTAACAGAATTCACTTGAATAATTGATTCCCCTACTTCAATAGAAGATCAGCCCCTATATCTATATTACTCACAGAAAATTAGAGTAGAAGATAAAAAAATTAAAGTGAGAGCCTTTGGTAGCAAATGAACATCTTTCCACTGAGTTCTACAGAATTGAAGTCTCATCTGCAACCCTGTAATCCAAAGGTATGTCTTTGAAATGCTGTCAGGAGATCTGTATCAGTCCTGCTTTTGTAGTATGTCACTAAAAATGGTTTCTGGGGCATCGGAGCTGCATGATCCAGCAATTTGTTAAGTTGAAATGTGACATTTCAAAAAAAGGCTGGAATGATCTCAGAGCAAAAGCAACACAAAAATCTGCATCAATCTTTTAACCAGACAGATTCCATCTAAGAAAACTAGTAAAAAAACCGGTTTGTGGCAAAACTGCCCTGTGACAATTGCATACTGGAAATGTCAACAGCAGGGAAGTACAGAAAAGGGGTGTCTTCCTCTCACCTTGCTCATTCAGAAAACACTCCAAAATCCTAACTCAGGCTAGAGGCCTCTCAGGCTCACGCTGATGTTTACAAATGAGTCAGTAACAAAGGAAGTGGTGCTACTAAACACTGAGCCCCCATGCTCCAATCAATGTAAAACACCTCCTTTGAAGCAAAGCACTGCTGTTACCATATATTTGGCGAGAGCAGGCAGAGATGTACTGGGAAAAATCAGGAAAAAAATAAACCAAAACCAATATCCTCCCAAATCAGGGCTCCCCAGGGCCATACACACACTTCTGCCCTCATCATAAGGGAGCATTTGCAGACTGCCCCCACCTACCCATTAGCAGGCAATTTTCTAACACACTGTCAAACAGCAGAATTATCACAACTTTCATTTTCCTTACCAGTGGAGCTAACTGCATTCTGAAATGTGCTATCTACATATTTTTAAACTTGTTTCATTTGCTCAGTTTCTAAATCAGCAAAATTTCACAATCTTCAACATCTCCCTGCCATGAGTGAAATTTCTTTTACTACTGGAAAGGAGGGAGAAGGTCAAGAAGGCTTGGGAAAATTTGTTAGCATGATCTGTAATATGAATTTGGCAGAAAAGAAATTGAGAACATTTCTTTGGAAAACAATCAAAGGGCAAAGTTTCCTCTCAGAGCTACGTGGTAATTCACGACTTACATGCTCCAAGGGAACTCGCTGCTCCAATGATTAGAATAGCAAAGTATTTGCTGTCTGCTTGACAGACCAAAGATGGTAATTTTTCCTCCCTTTGTCAGTATCTTTCTGTTCAGGCAGGGCCACTTGTGTGTCCCTTGACACACAGATGAAGAATGAATGATGCATCTCTGCTTAGGAGGATTAATCCAAGTTAGATACGGCACAAAAAGAAGTGACAAACAGTAACAGGGCATAAATTCTGGCTGACTCTTGTAAAGACTGACAGATGCTTTCTCTTACCTGGATCTCAGTTGCTCCTGCTGTGCATGAGAATCAGTGTCTCCCTGGTTATCCACTCTCAAGACCACCAATACAGCTGAGGAAATTTGAACCTTCAGTATCCACTGCAGCTGGGGTTCATCAACAACACAAAAATGACAGTGTGGAACTCATTGCCATTGAATAGTATGGCCTTTAGGATGCCCTGTTCCTATGCTCTTTGCTAAGCATCTCCCACAGCCAGTGCCAAAGGTAGCAGCCTGGGATACTTGGATCCTGCTCTTCCCAGGTTAGACATTTTTTATACACAATCAATGCAATCATGAAAATAGACAAGAAAATTGTCTTGGCTGAAGTTTAAAAAATGTAAGATTCAAATGTCAAGAAAATGTTGTATGAAAGATCTTTAGAAATGGCTGGAAAGAGAGAAATGAAAACTTTTGAGATACTCATGTAGATCAACCTCAGTGACAGGAGGCAAAATCCTGACGCCACCTTTGCAGTCACCAGAGGAACAGGCTGACCTTAAAAGGTGCTGAAAGCAACCTCCAGAGGCTCCTATCGTGAATGACCATTGCATCCTGAAGTGATACAGCTCCACCAGCATTTCTCCAGGAACACAGAAGCACCATGCTCATTTAGGAGAATAACTTATTTGGACCTTTCTTCCTCATGGTCTCCTGATGTCAAGGCCACAAGTCTTCCCTCTTGTTCCCCCTACCCTACCTGGCTGGGATGCTTGTAGCAACTTACCTTTTCCTTTTCTGTTGAGTCAGCTGCAAAAACATTCAAAAACACATTCAAAATAAACTCAACTCCCAGCAGGCCTAGGCAACTCTGTGAGTGAAGAATTCTGCAGGAACAAACCTCCCATTTAGTGCACTCTTTATTGAGTTAAAGTAGCACTACTGTGTTTAAAGCAGTCCACTATGTATGTCAGGTTGTTTCTACTCTGGAAATATTTTACATTCCGTTCTTTCTGCAGCATTACTAATTCCATGTCCTCTTTAAGGCTCTGCATCTGAATGGGACTCACAATTACATGAGTCACTGCAACTATCTTTTGTTTTTTTGGTTTTTTTATGTGTGATCTGAATCCACAACTGCTGGAGCCCAAAGCTTGCTGTGCACACTCAAAGTGCCACAACAAAATGGGCTGAAATGCTCATTCCAAGCATTCAGTTTGGAGCTGCTCGTGTCAAGCTGTCTCTGCTGTCACTTCCTTGTGAAGGGTAGTGGAGAAGCAGATGAGATTTCACCTTGAACACAGCCCTTCCTAGACTGCCAGCTGACAGAACTCTGTGGTCCTCTTCTACACCCTTCTGGGTCAGTCCAGGGCTAAACCTGTGCTCCAGAGGCTTTTCAGGTAAGAACAACACGCCCATCTGGATGAACATGTTTGAGTGGTCAGCTGAATCATGTGCTGAAGAGCCTGATTGAAACAGACCAGTGCTGACTTTGCCCATGCTTTGTGGTCAGGTTGGCAGTGTAGGTTATTGAAGAAAATGTCTTATTCTCACTTGTGAAAAGCTGAATTTGAAGCCTACGCACACTGGCTTTTCTGGGAAAATAATTTTTCTAGGAATGCCAGTTACAATTTTAGGAAGGAAACAGTGTGGCAATTTTCAAATTCAAATCAAAATTTGGTGCAAAAGAAGAAGGCTTGAGAAGAAAAGGTCATGACAAAATACTATAACACAGGTAAAAAACTGTCTTCTCTTTTTGTCTCCTTTCCCATCACTTTCTAGCCAGCTTCTTACTAGAAAAGTTGCTTTCCATCTAAACTTCCATCACACTGTCAGTGTAATGCAGAAAAGCAGTGCCTGAAAATAGAGCTTTTCTTTTAGCAGAGGATAATTACTAGTTGTGCACTCTTTCATTATAAAATGCTAGTAAAGAGCAGGATTTTGCCATGAAGATGCTAAAAAGCATCAATATTATACCTTATATAGGAGAAACTATACTGTTTCATCTGTCCTCTGCCCCTGGAAAACCATCACTTCTCTGGCAGACGAGGTAGAACAGAACACATCTTTCCTTCATTTCTACAAGATCTATCTGCTTTAAATTGAGAGCTCTGTCGGGTGGGAACCTATTGGGAACTATGCTATGCATGTGCATCGTAAAGAACTTTGTTAGATCAACAGCGTGGCAAAAAAACCCCCAAAAAACTCAAAGATAGTAATACCAAAGCCTCAAGTGTAGGTCCCAGGAATGACAGCATAATTATTTTTAGAAATGACTACAGCAGTAACTCAACATGACATGAGAGACTAGAGAAACAGCAAGCCTGATTTAAACCAATGGGAAAGCCAGGAATACAGAATGGAGACTGTTCCTAATGCACCATATTGCATCTGAACATTTTGTTCCTACCCATCTATCCAAAGCATGATGTTTTGCATTTCATATTAACATTCTGAAGACATTAAAGAATTCTTCAATTCGATGTTCATATGCTGTGTCAGAACTCACACTCCGACTGCTTAGAGATGCTATGTCTACCTTTTACTCATCTTCTCTCCCTCAGGCTCCGAAACATCCTTCTTCCCACTCCCAAAAAATCCCAGGGTCTATTCTTTATTGGTAGCATTATTTAGTTCAGCAGGAAGTTGGTTACAATTATGGTTTGTGGGATTTGGACTTTACTCTGGATTTCTGCACTACCTCAGCTGTTATACATATGTACTAAGAGTGACTGCTAACAAATCATCCCAGTAATACTTGAGGTTCATATACTATTTCTCATCTTCAAAGCACTTGAAAATTTCCCAGAGGTTCTACAAAATCTGGGAGAGGGAGAAAGAGCTATGGGCAAAAGTCTTTGTTTAGCACTGGTCTTAATATAAACCACAGTTAGTCCCTTTCTGTTTAGCACTACAGCAGGAATGTTGCAGCCCTCAGATTTAGGTCTGAAGTGCTAAACAATGCTAAATTGCCAATAACACATTTTCACTAAAAAGTATTTAAAATACTCTTTGTCATATGGACAGCTCTCTTCAAAAGTTCTGTTCTCACCTTGGAGTTCAAAACTAGGGAAATGGTGACATTAGCATAATGTTTTGGGAGATGGATTTATGCATCAAAATAAAGGACATTTTGGTTCCAGAAAGTTTTGTTAACAAAAAAGTCCATATTTCATAGGAATAAAACAATATAGAACATAATCAGGAATCAAAATATTTTTTTAAAGGTAAAACTAATAACGCTTCACTAATTCCTTCAGTCTTCAAAACAGAACAGTCAGCTTTTAATAGCTGCAAGGAAGCTCCCACTAATTTTCTGGCTAGCACTGGAAAGAGCAATCAAGAGAATTTGGAAGTGAATCACTACAGGCCTTACTTCTCTTTATCACATACCAGGAGAAGAATTTTTCTCAGTGCATGAGATCAAGTAAAACGCTCTGTCCCCTTCAACCAGTGAACCATTGGTTTGCAGGAGCTCCATGCCCACACTGGACATGCACTCTGCAGAGCACAGCCAGGGTTCTGGTGCCCAGGCACAGATCCTGGGTGTCTTTAGCTTTGGGACACTTCCTGCTGAGCACATGGGAATGACCGTTCCAGCTGCACGCTCAATGCTGTGCCCACCAGGAGCAGGCCCTGAAAGTTGGCAGCATCAAATCAGACTTTTTAGGAGAGTTGCTACAAGCTATTTTCTTCTTTTGACTGGCTGAGTCAGGCTTGCAATATTTTTTCATTTGCCACCATCAAAAAATGAGGATGAAATTAAACAAAATCTAACTTTTTTACTTAGTGGTAAATAAATATGAAAATGCAATGAATTTTTATTTCTCATGTATTCCACTAAACATGTTCCACTAAACAATCTTTACGCTTTCAAAGCATGACTTGTATTTCACGTGCTTTCTAGGGCACAGAGTTCTGTGGCACAATAAACACAGGCTGCAAGTTTGAAACATAGATGTTCAACCGGTTCTTCTGAGGTCATTTATTTGGTTGGATTACTTTTGAACATGAAACTTTTCTATAATGTCTGACAAAATATGGAAACATTCTCAGATGAAAGGATACATGCATTCCAGAAAAAATTCCACTGAAATCTAAAGGAACTCTTCTTGGGAATATTGAAGAGCAAACTCTTCAGTAGTGCAATTTTAATATGGTGGAAAGAAAGAAGTGTAAGCTATTAAATTTATTTTAAAGTTTAGGAAGCAAATTAAAACAAAATAACATACATCTTATTAATGAATAGCTACAGTGTGAGGTGTGTAATTACATGTTAATTAAATTCTCTCCTTATTACATCTGCAGTGCCTCAAAATGATGTTTTCTCTCTATGTATTTTCCTTGTAGCAACAATTCCTGTAAAAAACCATAGGTGTAAAGCAGAAACTGTTAAGTATTTCACAACTGGGAGAATGAAACTGAAGCTTTTTTTTTTTTTTTTAAAGTTAGAATATGTATTCAGAAATAAACTGAACTTCACCATGTTTTAATTATGTGTCCTTCTGTTTATAATCTTCAACTTAAGCCTAAACTAAACAACGCTGGCAGAACACTGTAAATTTGAGGGACTGGGATGACATACTTCCAGGTAAATGTTAACAGAACCATTTTCCTCTATACAGAAATAATTTGGTTCAGGTAGCGAGCCAGCCTCTGTGTGTGCCATTCCCTACTGCCCAGTTCCTGCAAAACCCAGCATCACCTTTCTTATCTGCCTATTTAGGACTTTTCAATTTTTCTGTTCTCCAGGTCTAAGACTCCTCCTGCATTTGCAGCTTTTCCTTTATGTCTGCCTGTAAAGAAAATCAGAAGAAAGAAGTGGTTATGATGGAGCTATCTTAGGCTGCGCATTTTCTTTGTGTTCTGACACAGTGTAGTGCAGCAAGGCAGACGTTATCCTCCACACCTTCCTGTTTTGCAGACAGAACGGTGTTCCAGTGTGTCCTCATGTGATAACACGTTATCATATTGCCATGCACAATTCCCATGGATGGCATGGCTGCCATGAGCAGGAAGGGATCTGGGACAGCCATTCCTCACGTAACCTTGTCTTGGGAGATAGGCTAATTTTCCTGTATTCTCAGACAGCCTTTACCAATAGACACCAAATCAGAAAAATTGCTTTGGGACCTGGTTGTTGCCACTGTTTTCCTTTGCTGCAGATGTTTGTTCTCTAGTGTAATGTGTTTTATTGAAGCAGTGCTGGAATTAAAAAGCATTACTGAAAATGAACAATAAAAAAATGTATTTCTGTGATACTGCTTGTCTATCTTAATTACAAACACAATTATGAATATGTATCTCATTCTGGAAATCCAAACTGCTGTAGACATTGAGAGTTTAATTTGCAATGTAACATTTGCAGGGAAAGTATAGGGGTTGTGATGTATTCTAATGAAACCTTTGGCAGTGATAATGCATAGCAATCTCTGATTGTATGGCAGTTGGAAATGTGGAATCACTGGAAAAAGGGCCAGAAACACTGGTGTTTTACGAGTAAGTTAGGTATATTTTTCAGTATGAGCATTTATTACTGCAAAAATACAAGAGAAATGGAAGGAGTGCAATGACAGTATTTTTACCAGAAGCGCTTGCAGTAACTTGACATTTTAGGAACTTTGTGGCTTGCCAGTCCTAGAAATTCCTATTAGTGCTATTCTGCAATATATCAATGGGTAACCACAGCTGAAATGTTTTCAAAGTTCTCAGTAGCTCAGATTAGAACCAAAAGGCTGGAATTTCTCTCTCAGCTTTGTATCTTTGGAGGTGGCCTTCACCATATTCAATCCGAGTATCAACAAATATGTCTTCATCCCTTTACATGATGTGTGTACTTGGTTGCTGGAACAGTGATCCTCTAGGCTCATCAACTCCCAGCCACTCCAGATACCTTTTCTCCTTCAGGTTTTCCATACTTCTGTCTCTGGTCCTACCTCCACTGAAAATCGTCTGCCACCACACTTCACTACAGCTGCTGCTGAGACCACTGAGGGTCAGCACTGTGATATCAGACTAAAAGTTATTTTCTAGACTCAATTAGAGCAACAGCTGCCTTTTAAGGCATATGTTAAGCCATAATGCAGATTGTGAAACCATATTTCACATGTAACAAAAAATGGTATGAGTTTGATCATTAATCAGGTAAAAATCTAGTAAGATTACTTTGGAGGTCAAGAAACTGAGAAAACAGGCAAAAATGATACATTGGTGAAAGAACTAAAACCTTAGGGGAAATTATTTTCTTTGTATACAACCAGAGTTGCAAAAAGAAGAAAAAATAAAGCGTTTTTCTCATCTGTGCATTCTTGTAAAGAAAAAGACTCTTAGCAATGATGTTAATGGCATCAAGGTCAAGTGAAAACCAGGTATTTACTCTTTTGTATTGATAGGGACAAGAGTAAGATAACACAGGCCAGAGATTCCCTCCCATTTCTAAATATATGTTGAAATGGAATATGAACTCAAATAGGTAATGATCTAATCTATTCTAATTCATATAACAATTCATAGAAGAATTCTAATTCATATTCCCCACTGATGTATAGTCCAAGTAAAGCAATTTACCAATACTACAGTATTTTCAGATAATAGTAGGTATTTACTGCTGCTTAGTCAGTAGTGTCTAATATATTGTATCTGAAGTTCAAAGTGCCTAATCCCAATTAGCTATTGTCAATAAGACCAAATTCCAGCAGTTCCTTGGTGCAAATCTGTTCTAGCAGGTTGGCTTTCAATCATTTCCTGTTAATTCCAGTGACCGTGGTTTCCTTCCCTTCCATGAACCTCACAGAAAAATCATGGACCCCTCAGAGTCTGTAGACCCCATACTGAGAGCTGATCTGTTTCATGAAGGCAGCTCTTGTGTAGTCAAACACCTACCAGACAAAGCCTAAAATTGGCATAAGTGAGTCATTTCTCACAGAAAATGAAGGACGTGTGACATAGATGCATCTAACAATTTATATTAGGCACACATTGCAAATACTCCAGCACAGTAGCTGGTCCTGAACCCCTGAGCAGGAATTTTATCACTGACATCACTGAGAGCAGGATTTGGCCACTGTTTTTGACACATAGTAAGGCTGAAGATATATGTTGTCATATTACTGAGTATTTTTTATCTTATCATATGTAAGCTGACTAAACTAGGAGTTATTTATAGAGGCTAATTCACATTTTTACAGCATATGGATGTGCTTTTTGCCAGCTTTAGCACAAACACAGTTTATATTCATTAAGACTGAGCTAGCTAATTAACCATAGACAGAATTAGTGAATAGCTTTCTAGTAATAGTACCTCAAGGTTGCCAATAATTTCATTTGGGATTTCACATACTGCAGACTTCTCATCTTCAGCAGTGACTCCGGCTACAGCATCCACCTTGGTAGATGCTGCCTCTGAACAGGACTCTTGCAGGTAATCCCCCTCGTCAGATCCCTGGCAGCAACCAGCCACAAGAAACACTGAGTTAGAACATCCTCCTGCCTTCTGTGAGACCTAACAGCACCAGCACTAAGACAAGCAGCAACACACAGAGCTGCTTTGGGAAGCGCTGCCTTGACAGTAACCATCGAGGCTGCCTCACACTGCCCCAGCCTGGCAGACACAGACGCCCACAGGGCCAGAGCCCAGAAGGGCTCACTCAAATAAATGTCCTCTGCTGACTGATTAATGCATTAAAAGCCATTTCATTCAATCTTAGAAGAGAATGCATGCTATGTTCTAGAGAGTAAAAGTCATCAGTGACTGAGAGCCAATGGAAATTCATAGAAAAATAGCTTAACCCCCCACAAAAATCAACTAAAAAGAACAAAACTATACCTGAGATTCTGTCACTGAAGCTGAGGGGGAAACTGCAGGTTGGTCAAGTTCAATCTCATCCTGGTAGTATTCAACAGAAAAAAAAGAAAAAATAAGAAAGTCATTTATGTTTAATTATTGCTCAGAGGTTTCTTGCCGTTTTTTTTAAATGGAAATGAAATGGCTGGCAAACAACTAAAAACAATACCTTTTCTGTTACTATCCAGGTGCTCAGAACTGGAAAGCATTCTGAAAATGATTATAGATCAGCTTTAATTTCTAGTTGCATCTCAAGGGGCCTTCTTTATAATGCTTGGAAAGAACAGATGATTTTCATAATTTTGTAACACTACAACTTCTTACTCATGTGGATAATTACGTTTAGAAAACACAGTGCTTAGGTAAAATTCTGTCTTCCCAGTGCAAATTTGTCAGTTCTGAACAGGGACATTGCTGCATTTTGGAATTGCAGGGGAGTATCAATGGAATCAGTTGGAGTGAAGTTGCAGTGACACTAAGCTAAATAAGGCCCTAAGGAAAATATTTTAATATGTAACTATAATTTAAGAGTTGCTAATGGTCCAAGTTTTGCTGCTTCATCTTGTTCCTTTGCTGTGAGACCATGGGAACCTCATGGGAACTGGCATTCTGCTGGTGTGTGACCTGCAGCTCCAGGAATGCTCTGACAAGGCCATGGCTTTCCCCCCTCGGAGCAGCTGGAGGAAGCACCAAGTCCATGCTCAGGTTCTCAGGAGTGATGCAGAAGTCAGCCCTGTGTCCTCTAAAGGGACAAGGTTTTGTGTCCTACTTTAAAAAAATGGATGGCAGAGAACATATGTGCCAAACAGGGTGAAAAAAGGCCTTTGTGACCAAGCGAGGAGCAGGGTACAGCACTGAAATGGTGTGTTTGGGGCCTCTGCAGGGGAAGTGCCCATCGAGAATACCAGGCAGATGTTCCAGTTCTGAGTCAGCGATTACAAACAGGATTTTGCTTGGATGGTGTAAGTAAACGACATTAATTCACATCAGGGTAATTGCAGCTCCCATAAATTAATTTCCTCATACTTTTGAAATTGTAGCTGGGTTGATATTTGGGTCATTTAGTTACTTGCTGCAGTTAACATGCAGAAAACGTCAAAGCTTTTATACAACTGCAGAAGTGATAGCAACAACTGAAAATAAAAAGTTAGACCTAGTCACTTCATTACAATAAAGATCTCTTTTGTAGTCCTAAAAGCCTTTTGGACTCTGTCACTACCTCCAAGGTTCCCTGTTACGTGTGAGCTCAGTAAAGTAGGTAGATAGTATTTGCCCATCTTCATAAGAACCTAAAAGGCTGACAGAAAGATTTGCAGATTATAACTGAGGAGAAAAACAGAGTTATAAGAGCATTTTCCTCTATCACTTGTAATTTAAAATTTTTAGCACTTTGTTAGTGCCTATATACTTACAAAAGAAACAGTCAGAAAGGTTGGGTTTTGTATCAAAATGAAAAAACTGACCCAAATTGTATTTCTTTTAAAAATGAAGACATTTTGTTTTCAAATTCTGTTTTTTTAAAAAACTAGAGCTTTTTAAATTTAGAAACTATTTCCATTTTCTATGATTTCTTACCTTATATATTCTTATTAAAAATATTAGCTGAAGTGGATGAGAATTCAAAATTACTTTCTGCTTCCTTGAAATAATATTTTTTGCTTAGTTAGTTACCTATTCACTCAAAAAATATTTTTTATTTAGATTAAATTAATATTCCATTTATTCTCTCCAGTCCAAATTAAAAAAAAAAAAAAGTAAAATTATGTAAAAAAACCAGACCAGGTTTATAGAATCAATTCCAAGCCAATCAAATACATTTTTGTTGCATGGATAAGATTGTCAGAGGTCCTGTTTTTCTAAATAATATTTTTACTTCACTGCATCTTTTTACAGAGAGCCATTCTTTACTCATCTGTTCCATGTCTAATAATAACCCTTGGATCATTAAGAAATAACTCAATTACAGCAGAACTAGTCTCTTTAATGAGCCATAATAGTCCCAACATTCAGCCAAAGGTTTTTTTTTAAAGACTGTGAAACTTCAATGTAGAATATGAAGCATTTTGTTTAGTAATAACAAGTTTATGAGCAGGACTACAGTTTACAGCCAAAATATAGTGACCTAAAAATGCCATTCTGCATTGCTCCTTTCTATACATTGTGTCCTTAACAAGTCCAGGGGAAAATTAGAACGAATGAATTGTGGTGAGAGCCCGAAGCCAACAAACGTATTTAAAGGAATTCTTCTGATGCAATACTTTCCTTTAAAAAATACAATTAAGTCTTTGTGTTTGCTTTGAACAAAACCTCATGTTTATTAGCACCAATGGTTCTGTAGTAAAATCTATTTAAAAACAGAGAAGGAGACACAGTAAGTTTTATACAGTTACAGAGGCTTTAAAAAAATGTTGCTAGTTTCTGAAGTCTGAGTAAATTTATGGTGAATTACTTCCACTGACCTACATTAAAAACTTCACTCTCTTTTTAATTCCAGAAGATTTGTCATTATGTGAGCATTATTCACTATGACAAAGACGTATTACTCAAAGTGTCCTCTTGAATCAATATAACTATTGAAATGTGCTAAACAGTTTGGCAAGATGATAATGCCTTAAAAATTAATTGGCAATATTTTCCTGCACACTGCGGTCCAGCGAGTCCACAGGAATTCAAACATAAAGACATTGTGAGGCAGTTGCACAAATGTAGCTGGCATATCAGTGTCAGCTGCTCTGAAGGAGATTGAAGGGACAACTAGGTGCAGACTTCCTGGCTGGGAGAAGTCAGCACAGCTTGACATGGGACTGATGGGTCAGCACCACTTCCCCAACCCAGTGGCACCAGCCCAGCTGAGAGCTGCAGCTGGTGCAGGCACTGCTCTCAGGGCACAGCCCCATGCCACAGCCCTGCTCTGGAATTCCTTCTGGTACAAGTGTGCATAAAGACAGGTTTGTATAAAAAGTGCTGTGCTGTTCTCTACATAAACTCACACATTCTTCTTGCTGTTGAGAGGTAGCAAATTGCCTTTTTACAAACGTAGGCAGAGAAAGGACAGTAAAATAGTACACAGGGAAATTTCTAAAACAGAATAATGGCAGGAAAGAAGATTGGTAAAGCATTCTAATGGATGAGTTCCACAGATGTGGTAGTTATTATAAAATTAGCTTGGCATAACTTACCAATATACCATTACATTTTCCCCCAGATGTTATCTGTTACTTAAATTAATTTTGCTTAAGTTACTATTATTGCAGATTTTATCCATGCTGTATTTTATTATTTAAAGTTTCTGTGGCAAATAACAAGCCCTGGCTGATAGCGTTGCTTTTAATAATATATATAAGAGGCTTTAGTATTATAGAAATGGCTGCTGGGTATATCTTAACAGTCATAGAACAGAACGTCTGCTCTCAAAACATTATGTAGATTAAAACCAGCTATTTACTTACACTTGAATTCAAGGCATTGGAAAGGTTTGCAGTATTTATGTTTGTGGTATGAAGGGGAACAATCTACTCCAGGAATAAATATCAGAGTTTGGAAATTAGCAAAGCTAAGGTCAAGGTCAGTTTGGCTTTCTAATGTACTTGTTGAAAATGAGAATTCAGAGTTTATGTTTACTTATTTCATAAATGAGAAAAAAGACTGAGGGGGTGATGCATTTGCCTCTCTGATAGAAGGTTTTTGAATCACAGAAATATTTTAAAACCATCTTCTCAGCTTGATCTTACCTGAAATTCTGTACTCCTTGCCACACAGTCTTAACATAAATTCTCTGCAGCTAATCTTACCAAGCACAGGAAAATAATTATTTATAAGGATTGGCAAGATCCCACGTTCAACATGGACCATTTCTAAAGCCTTGTAGCATCTTTCTAAGCCTTCCAATGGATATAGGTTTGATTTATATGAATGGCAGATGAGTTTCAAAAAGGAGTTCTTTGTGCATTATTCTCTATATTCATATCACCTGTGTAGTTTGTACTCGTATGCCATGGGACCTTATGCTACCAGAGGCCTGCATAGATTTCTCTCATATATATGTGAGATTTGCTATCAAACAAGCTCTGTAATACCGGATTTACATTAGTTTGCTATTCATGCTAAGCATGGCTGGCCACACACCTACAAATGTGCTGAGTTTCAGCTGCTGGAATAAAAGGCATTTATAAGAGATGCTTTGTTGGATGCCTGTATTTCAGGTCGTTGAATTTGAATAAATACCTAATGGCAGAGATGCCCTGACTCAAACCAGCCTGCTTTTTTTTTCTCTCTCCCCTTTAACCTGCCAGTGTATGCAAACACAACAAATCACCCCACCTGCCTACGGAGGCATCGCCCAGGAGCGTTCCCACAGGAGGCTCCTGGGAGGCTGCTGATAGCTCTACAAATACATCTGCCATCCTCTTCTGCAGCAATTTAATACATGAGGTCCAAAGGACCAAAGGATTCTACGAAGCACTCAAAAATTTAATCCAGATATCTGACGTCTGTGGTGTGACTGAGGTGGCAGAGCTTCTTCCTGCCCACCCTCACTACACACATTTGTATTAATATTAAAAGTAGAATTAAGATCAATGAGGGCCTAAAACTGCCTCTAAAGGATGGTCCCTGGTTGCTAATGATGAAGAAGGAAATTCTGTGTGCATGTGCCTGGGCAGGAGTTTTCAAACCACTGTTCCTAAAAGAGACAGAAGTTCAGTGAGTCAAAGGTAGGCTTTATGCTCTTTTTCCGGCATTTTAAAATCCATGTCAGTATGTTCTAAAAGAGTTTCCCATGTTTCTGATCTGTGATGTGAATTGACTCTGTTGACATTACATTAGTAAAGAATCTAGTCTAAAATAGCTATTTGAAGCAAATTGGTGCCTACATTGATAAAACAGGATCTCCTCCTCCCCCCAGGAAGCTGTAAATCAGTCAGTGACATCTGGCTTCAAGGACATCAGAGTCATCTGAAATGTGGTAATTTATATTAATGAACATCAATATTAATTTTTAAATAAAAAGAATTTGCTACTGCCATTATGTTTACATAAGAAATATTATTTATAGCTTGTGTTCCTCCTTTCCTACATTTTACCCATAAATTACTGTAAGGAAACACAATGTCACAGTTATAAATATTTTTCCTTGGAGTTAAAGCTTTTACATATCCTCTTACTGTTTTCAGTAACTATATGAGGACAACAACCAGGATTTTCTTGCTACTCCAGGAACTGCTGCCAATTTTAATGCTTGACTGAGTAGAAAAGGGTGCTTCTACAAAAACAACCAAAGCCTTCCTCTCTGGAGATATCTTAATGCAGAGTGCCCTTAATACCTAGATTCTGTAAGAATCTATCTTAACATACCAGAAAAAAAAAAAAAAACCAAAAAACCCAAAACAACAAAACCCCCTGAATTTACTAGGCTGCAGTTGTCTTCTACTGTTTTTACCAAGCTTCCAATTATTGCTGCCAATTTGGAGATTATTTAGAAAGACATAATGAAAGCCATAAAAAAAAAATCCCCAGTTGGCTTTAATGCTGAGGACACATCACTAAATGATTCACCTTGGAATGGTCACTCTAAATTCACATTGTATTTAGCATTGCCAAATCTCCTAGTTATGGGATTACAAGAGAATCTCAGTTTTCATTTAAAAATAAAGTTAGCTCTTATGGTTGCAGAGCCTAGATTGAAAACATAAATCTTGAAAGCTCAAAAACTAGACTGCAAGGAAAAGGAACCAAAAAAAAATTTTAAGCCACTCGTGATTTTTTTGGATATGTCTCATCATTTTAAATGCTCAAGGTTAATGTAACCCTTAAAAAATACATACAGATTTTCAGGAGGGGTGAAGGCCTATTTTTTTTTTTTTTTAGTTCTTGAAAGTGCAACTCTTGCATGTCTGAACTCTTCCAAGTACCAACCCCCCCTTTCCACTTCAAGGACACCCATCGAACAAGCAAAGAACAGCCAGCTCCAATTCTGGCTGTACAGTCATAATCAACAGGAATCTAAAGACATTTAAAATAAACAAACAAAAAGAAACCCACAAGCACCTTTCCCACAGGAACCACCTATCTAGAGCTACAAATGTTTTCAAAAAATGAAGGCCCTTTTTATTATTCATGTGATCACATCTGAAAACCATGAAAGTAAGTTCTGTTAAATTCAACAAACATCAGGCAGTGGCATCCACCTTTATCAAGCTGGAGCTTTACACTTCCTTGTTGTGCATCTCTTCTCCCACATTATTTAATCAGTCAAGAACCAATATGAATGCTGAAAACATTTTGATAAAAATGTGAAACAAAACTTGGCCAGGTGCATCTTGGTACCTCTTTCTGGGACCAGTCTTCAAACATTTTATAAATACTTGCTGCAATTCCATACTCTCAGAAAACCAATTTGCATGAGAGCATGTGCCTTTGGCAACCAAATGGCCTATAAGAATTAAATTGCTTAGGGGGCTGGTATTCATCACACCTGCTTTAGGGGCTCTGTCAACCCCCTAAACCCCTCCTTGCAGAAGTGCAAAGACAATTGCCTCTCCTGAGACAATCAGAGCAACTAAGATGAATTAAGAACCTAAAAATTCCTTAATGTACCTGCCCTGAACAGCAGCAAACACACCCAGCTCTCTCACTTTTACCCAAGGGGAACCTAGGAAAGCAGGATTCCTCACTCAGGGTGCCTGGTTTGCCCGGCACTGAGAAGTATGAAATATCCCCTTCTTTATTCCAATGGTCACTGTAGGAACTCAGAGATGATTACCAGCACCATGTGTTCCTCCTGCACCCTTGAGTGTGTAGGGGAAGAGTAAGACAGCTGTTGGCACTATCCTGCACTGTTTTTTCCAGGTGTTAGATCTGAGATGCAGCAATATCTCACCAACTCTTACTGTTCCACAGGGCTTTAGGTCAGCCCTTAGACTTCCAAAAAAAGCCTGCTAATGTAGATATGCCTGTTTCCAGCATGTGTGAATCTCCAGTGTATCTCATGCTGTGCACACACCAGTTCAGAGCAGCCTGTGTGCCCCTGGAGCTGAGCCCCACCAGATTTCTCTTAGTTCAGCAAGCACAGACTTTAGGCTTTACCTAAGCAGGAGTGCCACATACAGGAAAAAAAGGCACCGAGATTCCAAAAACCTAGGAAAATTTAATCCCCCCATCCTTTGGAACAAAAAGGGCTCCAGAAGAGCCTGGGGGCTCCTGCAGAGAAAGTGTGACAGCAGAAAAATAGCATTTTGCTGTTGGTACAGTAAAGTGCAGACACTGCCTGACACTGGAAAGAGGTCCCACCTCCTGTCTTTGTCTGCCACTGCTCTTGGACAGCCTTCCCTTCCTACCCACTTCCTCTGAAATCAGCGCTTTCTCCTCACAAGACTGGTCATGGACAAGCCCCTCACACAACTGGCCTGTGCTCTGCACATTCTCTCAGCACCAAATGCCAGATGAACAAGCTGTCTCCAAACTACTCTCAGTCATCAGGTGTATTAGATGTGGATAAGCTTGTCTGTATTTATTCACCCCTAGCTGATGCTACAGAAAATAGCTGCACTAACATTTAAAAGGTTGCTTTAAAAAAACCTCAAACCAACACAACCTAAGGAATATTGATCCAGAGCTAAGAGGGGGAAAAAACTGCTCACATAATTTAAAAAAAAATAGTTTTTTTTAAAGAAAAAATGCCACATTAGAAAACTTTCCACAATAGATGGCCACATAAAAATGGGGAGCTTGTGTTCTTTGTTATTAGACCTAAAACATAAGGTCTTTGCCTGTGTAAGTTTCTGTTAAAACAACAATTTGTCCTGTGGACTGTAAATTCAATTACTGTTTTTATTGGAATCACATTTTGCTTTGGAAACAATCATGCAGAAAAACAACCAGTAACTTAGACATCTTAAAAACATCTCAGAAAAAGCATGGCTCTGAGAACAGATCAGTTATGGTAATTCTTCCACTGTGAACTGCAAGGTTTTTTAAATCCATTTCCATATTTTTAATTAACACCTAGTTAAAAAAAAAAATCTTACTGTAGGTCATTTTA
The DNA here is from genome assembly GCA_910950805.1 of Acrocephalus scirpaceus scirpaceus. NCBI lineage: Eukaryota > Metazoa > Chordata > Aves > Passeriformes > Sylviidae > Acrocephalus > Acrocephalus scirpaceus. The sequence continues at coordinate 33,107,697 of OU383781.1, forward strand.
ATCACAAATGGGAAAACAAATTTGTTTTAACAGAAAATTGATTCAACTATTTCAGGGACTTATTTTTCACGTTTTTATCATAAAAATTAAGCCATTAGCATACATTTCCCAATTTGAGGATGCAGAAGCAAGCCAGTTCTCCGAAATTTCAGAGTTACAGTTTTCAGTCACCTCTCTACATGAAACCAGCCTATTTTAACACCAGAATATTTGATCAGCACACACAAACCCCCACATAAGTCTAAGGTATCAGTACTTCTTTACAACTCCATTTCTATATAACTTGAATTTGCAGAGGTCTAACCATAGCCTGTTAGTCAAAAGAAACCACCCCTTCCTTACGTGACACTTGGATTTTGTGCCCCACTGTAAAGAGGCTCTTCTCATTATGCACGTGTTCATAAATCTGTTTATGCTGCATCTCAGCATGAGTGCCCATGTTTGTTTTAACAACTCTCCCTTATAATCCTGTCATTCATGTTTGATAAAAATGCAGCTGTGGGTAGGGGCAGGGTCGGTCTGGTGAATGCAGGAGTTAAACAAAGCCTTGCCTCAGCACAGCTTGGCTAGGTGGGTGATTTGAAATCTAGTAAAGCTTCCCCTTGGTAAACTGCCAAAGCCAACCACACCTTGGATGATGTGAGGTTGTTTTTGAGAAGGTAACATCTCTTTACAGATTATCTCCTCCCACTTTGACTTGGAAGGTTTCGGAGAACAGTCATTTCCATTTCTGTTGGGGCATGAAATGGTTTCTGCTGGAAAAGAGCATAAATCTCATTCTGCTTTGACTTGTTTGGAAGCTCATGACAAATCATATAATCCAATGTGGATTTTTAGAATTTGTTTAAACGATGCGTGAGAAGAAACAAACATTTCTGCTGAATAATTTCTCTCTAATTAAAAAAAACAAACAAACAGTCTCTTAACTCCTTATCCCTTATAAACTCTGTTAACTACATCTTCTAGAAAATTACCATACACACGAGTAACAGAACCAACACAAATCTAACATTTGCTCAAAGATTTCTACAATCATTCAGAATTCTATCACAACTCAGAATAGAGGGCAAACATTTCCAACTCCGTAGTGAAAATCTTGAGTCAGCCATAGAATAAGTGAAGCTAAAGGGTACTGCATTGAGTTGTACACTGCAGCCTTTCCTCTCCTCCCCTTGTGCTTTGTCTTTCTGAGAAACTCTGTTCTACAAAAATAGGCAAGGAACATGTGATCACAAAGTTTGCACGCAGTTTGCCTGATGAGATAAAGACAATGTGTCAGCTTTTGATGGGAAAAAATGAAGCAATGATGCCAAAGGGTTTTATTTATTCCTTTCAGCAGCACCTTCTCCTTGGCAGCTTTCCTAAATAGCAATGTCATAAATACCTAGAGGGAGCAAGCACCCAATGGCAGCATCTTCTCTTGAGAATGCAGAGCCATACCCAGAAACATGACATTGCCTACTCTGAAGTTGTCTTTTGATCTAACCCTTAGAAGAAAGCACTCAGCAGGAACATCCAATGTGTCTGGATTGCCAAGCAGAGAAGTAGAGGAGAAGATAGGAAAATCACTAATAGCTGGAAAGCTTGGCTGGCAACAGAGAGAAAGGCAGGCTGGATGAGGACACAGGACTTCATTTGCTGTGGAAGGTAACAGCAAGAGTGATGGGAAGCAGCAACCACATCTTGGGTGGAGGAGAGGCAGTAAGGCTGAGCATAACCCAGAGATCAGATCCAAGATCACATTCTGGAAGACTCCCAGAAGTGGGCCCTATTCACTGCCTTACCTGCATCAAGCTTTTCCCCTCCAATATTCCCTTGCTCCATCTAGACAAAATGTCAAATATCCCAGGTCCCTCTATCATGTGATTCTCCATTTTGGTTTTAAAAATTGGCAGAATGTGAAGCAATTCTCACCACTTTCACTGGGTTTGTGCTTTTATGTTGGCCAGAAATATTGACCTATGCACGGAAACACAGTCCACACACACACACATATATGCAACTGCTAATTGTTTTTTAAGCCTGGAAGGACTGAAAAATAAAATTTAAAAAAGCCCTTTAAAGAAGGAGTTGATATCAAGAGCTGAAAACAAAAATGACTCATCTAGAGACCCTAAAGAGAAAAGACCTTACCAAGTATATTAGACAAATTTTCAGTAAAGTCCCTCTGTATTAAATATCTTCACTTTTATAGGACTGACTGGTTTAGGAGGTCTTTGCAGGTGTCCATTGTATCATGTATACACCCTAGTAAATCATACTGGATGCACAGCTCCATATGGAAGAAATAGAGCTGATAGGAGATACCTTTGAAAAACTTGGCCCCAGAACCAGAGACAGGTTATTTTTCCATGACAACAACTAATAGATATATTTCTCTCTCCGTGGTAAATTAGTTTCAAAGCAACACCCTCCATCAGAGAAAGACCTCAAGGTGCTCTTATAATACAAGTGAAAGCCAAATTGAGCACTTTAACTGGATTTTTTAAACAGCCCTAAAATTATTAAAATTGTGAACTTTAAATAATTATATTTCAACCAGTGTTTTACTAGTTCTCTCCCTACCTTCTCTGATTTTAATTTTCTCACTTGTCAGCATGTCTTGGCAGTGAGAACAAGAAAGACCTCAAACCTTTGCTGATTGCTTTCCATGCAATCTGATTTCTATAAATTAGAAGTTGCTGATGGGAAAGCAGACAGCAGTACCCTTTGATCAAGATACACATCTTGATCTCTTTTATCATTTTTTAAAAAAACAGTAATATTACAACCAAAAAAAAAATCATCATACAAGCTTTTCGATCAAAGTGTGTCACTGTCTGCTTCCCAGTCAACATACTGCCAGTAAATTGGCGAGGTGCCCGGAATGCGCAGGCAGCAGCTGGTGGGTTTGATTACCATCTGTATAGCCACTAATGTAGAAAATATTGTGTCTCCATCTAGTGGGCATCTGCAGCTTACAGGAAATTTGAAAATAGGTTGGAGCCGACTTCCGTGGGTGGCAGAAGGAGCTTCCCTCGGCTCCCCACCAGCAGAACTGGGATATCTGAAACAAGGAAGGCTTTGGAGCCCTGCCCTGGTTCCATCCCGGTGCTGGCACTTGTCCTTGAAATAATGTTTTCTGCAGAGGCATTCATAGAACAACTATTTCTATTCTCACAACAAAACACCTCTTTCCGGTGCTCTGCAGCACCCTGGAAGTCTTGGTGGCCAAAATCTGAAAATGTAAAAGAGGTAACAGGAAAAGGAAGGTGAGAGCAAGGACGCCATTAATGACCAGAACTCCTGAAATAATAAGGAATGAGATGAATATGCCAAGACAATGTTTCCCCTTATATTAAAATATTACAAACTGCCCCTGCAACTACTTAATGGCAGGACATGCAAAACGTCTGCTAACTCTTTCATATGTTTCTGTTAACATCCTTGACCGAAGAGCAACAGGGGCAACACAAGATACACAAACCTGTTCATCAGGAGAGTGCCATGGAAACAGTCCTTGGGACACAGATTTTAGAATTCATGTGGCCACCCAAAGGAGAAACTGAGGCATGAGCCAGCACTATGACAGCACTCTCACAACAGTCACAGGACTAGAACAAACAGTTAATAAAGATGAATTCTACTCCACTCATGACACCATGCTCCTTTTCATCGATTACCTTTTTTTTTGATAACTTCTTCACTAGCAATGTACTGACTGGGCATATTTTATGCACAGCCATCTACTGTGAAAACTGCATCCTAATGAAGAATACCAGTACAGCAAAATGAAATAAAAACCAACAAGATCATACTATTGATTTTCTCCATCCACACAGACCAGACCTAAATTCCTTTAGCTTGAGAAATCTGTTGAGATAACTCTCCAACATAGCATGATTACATTTCATTTAATGACTTTTCTGAATGCGCAGTAGGTCCTAAAATAACTCCTCTTGTTTTTCTGAATATCTTTTAATAAAGTTGCTCTAGATGTGTTTTGATTTGACACCTCAACTGGTTACAGTAAAGCATTTTTTATTTTTATCGTATATTCTGTTACATTAGAGGTAAGTTTATTGCTCTATAAATAATTCATTCAAAGGAGGGTCAGTTCAACAGCACCTAATAGACACAGTTACTTAAGGTAGCATGCTGGCAAATTTCAGCTTTAAATCAGAAGCTGATCTGTCTTCACATAACAAAATGGTAACTTCTCAGAAGAAAACATCAGTTTTAAGAAAGTCAGGAGCACATAAAAATGCAGTCAGTACGTGCCAACAACTTTTGTACTAATTTATTATATTGCTTTTTTGTGCAGGAAGGGGATGAGATTTGTTTCAGTCTAATCTAATAGCCTTTTTTCCAACAGAAACTAGAAGAATTAGAAACAACTGTTGCTCCCTCAACAATTTGCTGTGATAGAAGCTTGATTTTTCAGGTCAGTGCTCTCCATTTTTGATTGCTCAATGGGAGTGCCCCAATAGCTAAAAAAAGAAGGCCCTGAAACGTCAGGAAATAGAAACTGCTGACTACCTGGTGTAGGAATAATGATTTGTAATATATGAATAGGGGCAATAATTGGATAGCAGGTGGAATTCAAAAAAGCCTTAATTCACAGATCTGACATCAGAAAGTCAAAATCCATCGATCTAGCAGCAGAATGATGGCTTATGACTTTTTAAAAGCATGTAGATATGTCAGCTTCATGAGCATTCCAGGAATCGTAGTCCAAATTGTTTTACTGAGATCATTGGAATAATTTCAGCTTTTTCCAATAAAGCTGATGCATTAATATTTTGAAATATGAAAGTTCTGTTGTTTTTCTTTTAAATCCTAAAAATCCTCCAACTAAATATCACAGGCTGCCATAACTTGAGATTGAAGATTTTTTTTAAAATTACTTCAAGTTGTGTAATTTTTAACACAGATGTCAAGTTTAAAACCTAATTGCTTTTTATGTCAAAAAAGTTTTCTATGCAGGTTTGGAGGCAAAATAAACAAGGTGCAAAGTGAGGGATTAATTATCTTGTTTTCTTTCAGGAAAGAACTGACATATCCTATGCATGTTTCTCTCCCTGGGCTACTTAAAAAAAAAAAAAAAAGTTATTACATAGATTTAGATAGAATCCTTTATGAAAAGAAATAATACTCTTGCAACACTTGAATACCTAGAGGTTGAAATGTACTTTTTATACAGAAGCTTTTGACATTTTAAAATTAAAAAAAGACAGCTGGAACTTCACTTTCTTCATAAAAACAAATATGGGCTAAGGTTATTGAATAAAATATTCATGCAAGTCCCAGAGATCATTTCATTGAGCATTGCATACTTATTTAAAAGTAAACCACAATTTCATTCATAAAATCCCATTGCAAAATCTTCCACTGGCTTTCCCCCATTACAATTAAGTGAAACCACCTATCAATTAACAAATGCAACATTAGACTAATTCAGTGGCTCAGACGGGTAAGAGTTCTTCCAAAAATGCTTTCTGCTTCAGTGAAGTGTTGAGAATAAAAAGAAAATCCCACATTAAATGTAAAATACTACTAAGTATTTTCAGTGCATACTCATATTAAAACTATAAAAAACCTGTGACTAAAACATCTTCCAGAGGTATAAAAACTTTATGTTACACAAGTAATGAGGGCTAAAGGGCAAAAGAAAAAAACCAAACCAAGCCAGAGTTGCACATCTCTGTATTTTTTTTTTCTGGAAATTCATTTGTCTAGGAAGTTGTTTCTCCTTCTCTGGTGTTTCTCACCTTATATTCCTTCTTACTCACAAAATGTTCTAAAGGAGTTTATTAATAAAGGGACTACTTAGGTGAAGTTTTTTGTTTGATTTTTTCCCTCCTCTTTTGTCTGTGTTCCTGAATAAAGGTACGACAGAGGAAATGTCACAGGGCTCTTTTATAATGGCTGAAATAATTTCTTTCACTAAGCCCCATGTATCTATTAAGTAAAGACATCCTGGGTCCAGTGTCAGCCCAGATTATAAAGCAAACAATGACAATAACAAGACCAAAGGAAGGGAAAAAGCTGCAGGAAAAATAATGCACTTTTTATAGCAGACAGAAGCAATTTACTTCATTTTGACAACTAAATATGAAATTGCTAATAAAAACATCACTGCCATGTTCCACAAACTCCTTCCTCTAAACACGCCTAATGTTCATAAAGGTCTCACATAAAGGAATCACATCACTGAAAAGCAACTACTTCTTTAAATGAGCCTTAAGCAACAATCACATTGCACAACTGATCAAAAGAGAGAGCACCATATGCGATTAACTTTTCTGGGGAATTACCATTGGCAGGCAGTAATTACTCACTCGAAGGCACTCACGAGGACACCATGGCCAACTGTTCTCTGCCTGTGATTTATGTGCCTGAGGTAATGACCAGTGGCCAGGATATCAGTGTGGCAGCTCCCTTCAAAGAGCCTGCTGTGCAGCACCAAACCAGGTTCACTATTACTTCATCATCAAACCGTCTTCTACCTGCATTTCCTTGGATCCTTTTTGACCTAAGTATTTAGCCAGCTCAAGTCAATTAAGCTGATGCCACCAAACGAAAACAAGGAGGGTGGCTACAACCTTTCCAGACTGAGGAAAGACTACTGCCTCAGAACTGTATGCAGGGGAAGACAGGAGTACATTGGGTATCTCCCAATTCCTCCCCTTTTTCGGAGGTGTGCATTAGTCCTACCCTTTTTTCTTGTTACTGAACTGGTTGTTTCCTTTCCTTGTCTCCACTGACACCACTAATTCATTTAATGTATGTTATGAAGCACAAGTCAGATGTTAACTTTCCGCCTTTAATGACGTGTGCTTGAACCAATGACCTTGAAGTGCAAGGCTGTGGAGATCTTTACCATTCCCTCGATATCCAGGCCTTTATTCATCAAGTTTATAAGCAAAACCTGTGTGCAAAGGGAACTCTTACTCAAAATTACCATTATGGTCGTTCTGCTGGGGCTGTACCTTGCACTGAAAGAATATGAGTTATAAAGTGCATGGGTTAGTAAAATTTAAATCAAGCAAATGTTTAATATTAAGCCATTTCATCTTTTTCCAAAGTTCAGCAAATTTTTTACTAAGCATTGAAATTGCACTTCAAGCCCTCAGGCTTGCAGTGTTGGAGCCTGCCTGATTAACATAATTAAAAGAATAGCATAACTCAAAATTTATTAAATAATTAAATATACACAGACTTATTGTTTACTTCCAACTGATAGCATGATTCTAGCTAAAAATTTGCACTGTTTCATAGCTGACAAGTTGCTAGAGCACATCCCCTTTTTCCTGCTGTGCATATGATTAAAAAAGCAGAGGTTAAACACAGCAATAACTAAAAAAAAATTAGGGAATTCTATTTTTGGTCACAGTGGTGCCTAGTTCTTTCCCCTCTTTTTTACAATAAGCAGGTGCTGCTGAAGAGGTGAAGTCTCATGGTACGAGGACATTGAGCTTGAGAAGGGTAGGAAAATGCTTCCTTGGAAAGAATCATCCTCCCTTCCACAGTCACTACGTATCTCGCATTGCATTTTTCTACCTTAGCCAAGACCCAGCTTGCAGGAGAAGACAAGCTATATCCATTAGATTACCAGACATACATAGCTTGTGAGACCTGATCCAGAGGATTGTTCAACAAGGGCAAAGCTGACAATTTTATGTGGCATAAAAACCCTGCCTTACACAGTGCCTGTGAGCCACTCACACCTGCATGGCCACAGAGGGCTCCCGGAGGCCACAGAGACAGGTTTTATGGGATGGAAACCTTATTTTCTGGATTCTGAAACCATAGAAAAAATGCCTACTTTTTCTGCAAGTGTTGCCTGCATATCTTCATTTTCTCCTGCAACAATTCTGCATTCTCCTTCAGCCACTGTACTGATCAGCAGCCCCTCCCAACATATGAGGAGGAAAGCCAACGACAAAATTAAAACAAGTTGGCAAATGTACCTATATATACATATTTCATGTTAGCACAGTTATGCTTTAGAAATTATGGCAACAGCAATAGAATTCTGCTGCTGTGATCATGGATAATCAAAGCAAGTGAAAAGAAAAGCCAGTGCTGAAATATTTTCAAAGGTATGAAAGTCTTTACTGTTGTGTAATTTAAATTTACTTGCCATCACTTGAAATTTCCTTTTGTCTGTGTGATTAGAATTTAAATGCTCCCAAAGTACATTAACAAATATAATTCCTGTTATATTGCAGAAATACTGCAGCAACTTCCTCTTAATGCTGAAAACGAACTAGGCTCCTTAATTTGCTACAGAAAATACAAAGCACAATTAGTTAAAATGTTTTCAAATGAAGTCTTATTTGGGAATGACCCACAAGATGAATCAATACAGCACTTTCTACTCTACTTATACACACACACATACACCCACACATCACAAAGCTGTAGTAGTATTTTCTACAACTGTAAATATGGGATGTTTGCATTTTAGAGAGAGTATTTTTAATGAAATAGCTTTTAGTTTGAGGCCAAATTTTGCCAACATTACACACCATGCTAATGTAGTGTTTATTTTCAATACAATCCTAGCAGTTCCCCTGAAATTACTTGGGGCATGGTGGATTGAGAAAACGTGAATTGAATGGTAACTCTAGACTGCTCACTCAAAATTTATGACAACAGTAACAGAAGGACAGACATTACAAGCCTTCTCATGCATTATTGCACGATAAATTTGTCCAAGTCACCATCCCAAATTCTTTAATTTTCAAATTCAAGATGTTTTTGATGAATAGAAATTACTGTTCCCTGAAGACAGAGTTCCAGAGCACATTAGTGTCACTTTGAAGATTTTATGCAGCCTGGGTAAATTTGGTCTTAATTGGGAAGTAGCTGACAAGAGTCAGGTAAACACGCCAGGTAAACATGAAGCTGCAACATCCTGCTGAAACACCACTATTTATTGTAGCATTGGTCAAATATAGTGTACTCTTTGTGAGCAGATTTAATTTTTCCCCACCATACTGATCTTATCATATTTGACATGCAGAATCCTGTAACTAGCACATATCTATAAAAATGACCTTTTACATAACTGAACTCCACAGAGCAGGGGTTAGTTTGTTAAGTCATGCTACCTTTTCTTTACTCTTTGTCCATTCTTTTACAATTGATTTGGTGGAAGGAGAAAATAAAAATTAAAAAAAATCAAATTCTGTATGTCTGTATAGGTTAGAGTTATTGGTACCTATCTGATTAAGCAATTTATTTTGCTACTAAAATTGCTAGTACGTTAACAGATAAATGTTAAAGAAGAAAGCAGATTTGTCTTCTTAATTGTATTGGTTCACTACAAAATGAAACAAAACTGACTCATGTTATGGTCTGCAAAGCCATAAATGTATTAAAATGGCAAGCAAGCTTGGAAAAATTTTAGGGCTTAATTCCCAATTCCCAGAGCAGCCTGGTCCCCTGTGTAATACACCATGCCCTGTTGATCATTTAATGTATAACCTTTAAACTTTCCTGTTACCTAAATAAGCTTCCTTACCACAGACTTCTGCATTTTATTCTAATGCATATGGTTTGCTGAATTTATTATTAGTTTGTGCAATGTTCCCACTACTATGAAAGAAAGAAAAAACTCTAGCAATCCAGGAGACAAATTCTCATTTTATCTTACACTTGTCAAATATTAAGATTCTCCTAGTCTGTCAGATTTCTAAGCTTGTCTAATGTCTTTCATTTGTATCCAAAAATAATAAAGTCTATCCATGCTATATGATTTTCCAGTTGCTCTGATTCTGATTATGCACAATAATTTGTAATTTAAATTCACAAAGATGTGCCAATGTAGCAATGTATTTATGTTGTCAACTTTAAAGGCTTGGCCTTTTTGATTCTGATACCAAAGCCCTGCTCTTCCCGCCCATTATAAAGTTCCAGTAATGCTTGGACTGACCAATTACTGCTGGTAATCTGATTATGTACCCTCTTTTGTTTATTGTTTACCCATTTAACTGAGGATTGATCAGAACAAAGAGACAATTAAATATACTGCAATAAAACCAGTATGACTAACAAGAGTAGGAACTGAAGACAAACCAGCAGTAGTTCAGAAGCACAGAGATAAGACTGAAATCCTGTCTTTAACTACTCCTATTGTGTTTGGCTGTGTTAGAGTGGCAAAGAAAAGGATATTTATTTTACATTCAGTAATTCAGAGAGCTCTATTTGCAAGCAAGGAGGACAGACAAAAGATAAAATCTGTGCCATGGCAAATAAGTAACATTCGGCTCCTTACTTCCACCTTGACAATTTCTTGATTTCTCAAACAAAACATGATTATTAAAAAGAAATTAATGGTTCAGTGCACAGTTCCATGAATGCAGTATCAATAGACTCAAGAGGTCATTCTCAAAATCAACAGAAAAATACTGACATTTTTAGAAATTCCACTGGAGGGCACCACAGTGGACCAATGGTAGGATTATTTAAAAAAATAAATGAGAAAAAAAACCCACACCAAAAAACCAACCATCCCTCCTCCCCCACCCTGCCAAAAAAACGGTCAGCAACCTAGGCTCTAGCCCTCACTTCCTTTTACTCTAGCCCTGCCAGGACAACAGTAACACTAAAAATTGAAAATAGTCTATTGTGAGAGTAAAAATTTTCAATACTTCATTGGAAATCTGACCATTACAGGTAATTTAACATTTCTCCAAATACAAGTCTTCAACTACATCCTAATTCCTGAGGAATACAAAAAGCTGGCCCCATATCTTTCTTAGAACAAAAGAAAATCATTAAGATCCTAAATCTATAACAGATAGAGACAAAAATGATAAATGGGCACCATGAATACAAAATGAATGCTAAGAAAAATGCTGAGAGAATGTAAAGCAGATATTCAAAGTAGAATAATCTCTAAGGAACATCCCTAGCACTCTTCCATTTTATTATACAAGAGTACTATATGCTTTGGTTGCAATGTATTGCAATCTTTTCACAACACACAACATCCAGTAAATCCAGAAATAGACCTGAATTCCAGCCTATTAATGCCTGAAACTTGTCCACAGCCTTGATCAATGCAAAATTCAAGATGTCTCAAGCACAGGATGTTCTCACAACTCTGAGACCATATTTGGATGGCCTTCCTATAAATGAAGCATGCAACATTCATCTTTATCAGTTACAATCTATGCCATTTCCTTAGATTGTGTTCACAAGCCAAATTTGATATGCACAGTCAAAGTAAACGACAGTGCAAGTGCACAGGAGATATTTTTCCTTTCCTAGCATTATTTGAATAAAACAGAAACAACACATCAAACAGGAATTCTAATACTAAGAAAACAGTCCTATGCGTATCAGCATGTAATTCATGCAGAATGTCCTGTTCTGTGGGAGTAGTAACAATATTTTCTGCAGTATGTATTTACAGTATTGTGGGGTTCTTGAAGAACCAACCAAAAAGTCAGAAAGACCATTTTTCATAACTGTGAAGAAAACCAAAAGGCTCCAGCTGCTGTGTTTTCAAGCCTGCCCTGAGGAGATACAGTATATTCTACCTATCCTGATGTTTTCTGAGTGCTTGAAACACATAATGAAGTCTCAGCTTCCACAGAAATGCAGTGGATTTGTGGGAGACTCAGGCAGCACGAGGTTAGCTAAGGCTGATAGAAGTCTACTTCCCAAATCAGAAGAGGAGAGAGTGAAGCTCAGTGGGCTGGAGCTGGTCATCAGCCCACACTGAAGAAGGGGTTGGAAGGACAGAATTTCCACCCTGCTCTGTCACTAGCAGCCTGCAAATGACTCCTGCTCGGGATCAACTGGTGAAGGAAACTCTGCAGACAGGAGAGAAAGGGGCCAGAACCAAGTCCCTGCACTGCCACATCTGGGCTACCTCAGCCTGATGGCTTTTGAATGCCCACCAGGTGCAGGGGAAGGAGGGCATGGGGAGCACACTACACACAACACACTACACACATGTACATGGCCCTCCTTCCAGTACCATTTGGCAGTTTATTCTCATATTTCTGGTGCCTTACAATATTGTTGAAGTGTATTCAGACTCTCATGAAAGAATCAAACATTACGCTTTGGATAAACTCCATCCCTTTGCCAAACGTTTTCCTCATTTAAGCCCTAATAAAAACATTTTGAATGATTACACTGAACCTAAATGGTGCCAAAGTCTTCCAAAAGTCTAGCAAGCTACAAAGAACAAATAATACAAATGCTGAAGAAAACAGTTGTTTTGTTAATATTCTATTTACACAGCTGGATCCTTAGGAATTTTATCCATCTGTATATTTAGTAAGCAAAGCAAATTAATGCTTAGAACTGGCATTTCCTCAGTGAAAAACAAACCAGTAAAATGCAAAGGCTCCCCCACAATCTGTCTCTCTCTGCCCCATTACAGATAGACATGCACACCTCCCCTGTAGCCATGAACCACAAAGTAACTGGAGAGGATTCTTCACAGACAGATGTAATTTATAACAAAGGCAGGAAAAGGCAACCCTAACACAGAGCTTGCTGCCCTTCCTATAAAGTTCACCTCTTTACCAAGAAAAAGCAGAGAATAATTTGTTTGGTTTCTGTACTCAACTCCTTTTTCTTTTATTGTGAAAAGTTTCCATTGTCCTTTTATGTTTTGATTATTAAGTTTAGAGACTTGCCAAATAGTCCTAGATTGTTAACAGACCACCACTATTTAACTTTGAATGCTTTAACAAAATAAAGGCACAGTTCACATTAATATTCGATGCCCTCATTTTATTTATTATCTTTCCTTTGAAATTTAAACAATTTTCTTAGCTAGGGCTTATTAAATGTAAACCTAAGTAGCAATATAAGTTACCTCACATACCAACCAGACATCCTATAAAACTGAGCTTTCTAATGAGTAACATTTTGCTGAGCTTAGCATATTTGAAGGAAATCAAAATAATGTTTTAAAATTAAATATTCAAATACATCGGATTCAATGTTCAGTAAAAATACTTTATGTTGTATCTTATGACAAGCTGTAAAATTCAAGGTGGAATTAGAAGACATACAAACTTTCTGGTACATTTTAAAAGGCACTTTAAGGGATTGTAAAACTTGTCTGTTATTTAGACTTGGATTACATTTGTCCTCATAACATCAACTAAATGGATGAATATTTATTAAAATGTGTATTGATTATAAATCATCATGGTAAGGAAATGTCATGCTATTTATTTATATGAGTAAGGTCAACATGCTATTCATAATGTAAGGTTACAAGATGTATGAATTTGATACATAAATATTCACCCATGGGGATACATTCCCATGAAATATCACATCACTTGCCAATTCCATTGATACTTTTATAAATACAATTTAATTTTCAAGATGATGAAAAGCTGCAGACAAAGGTAATGGGTACTAAACAGTTGTTAACTGTAGTATAAGGTCATGGATCTCTGTCTGCCAATTACCAAAAATTATGCAAGAAATCTTGGAAATAGGGCAACAGCTCTGGAAAACCAGTCTCCAGTAAGTCAAACTGTACAGGCGCCAAAATGGTGCATGCTGGCAAACAACTTTTAAGAAGGGCAGCTAAATTTGAACCAGCAAAATATAAACAAAATGTGGCACATTCTTGAATGACTGCTTGATCCCTGCTACATTACATGGAAGAGTTTAACACTGAAAATAGCATTGTTCTGCAGCAGATATAATGCATTGGGCTCAAAATAAAATGTGTCTATTTTTTTTTTTGGCAGATTCCTTTCAAGTTATGTTCTTTGAACTTCTTAAAGTTGAGTTATTGTGCAAATAGCTTTCTGCCAATGTGCTAAAGCAACCTACCTGCCACTCACCAGCTTATGTACAAAGCCCTTCCAATGGTTTGCCACACTGGCTGATAAAGAATCCTGTTTTCTAAATTCCTGTCTCCCCAGCAACATGCCCTATGCCAAGCTGAGGACCCCCTGATCATGTGGGTTTTACTCCAGCAGAGCCAACTATGCTATATGGCATGAGGGTGGAGCTGGGGCTCTGAAATGATCTTCAAAAGCACTGCTTTTGTGTCAGGGAGTTTAAACACAGACATGTAAGAATAGCAATTCTGTTAAGTGTTTACTTTTTTGTTTTAAACTGGAATTAAATCAAACTGTAAAATTCTCAGATTCTCCTATGAAACAAAATTACTGATCTTTGCTCAGCTCCAAGTATTTTCTTTCATGCTGGTCGAGTTAAACAATTAGAATTCCCAAAGGGCATCAACAGAGTGAGCTATTCTGGAATACTAGAAAAGTAAAACAAAATTCATATCCTAATAGTCTGCCTTCAGTTACTTTGCTTAACCACTTTAAAATTTCTCCAAGTCAATACATTTCTGCCAATCTCAATGTCTTCTATTAAAATTTACATCTTGATTGATAACCATTTTTAAGCGTGCTGTAGTCTTCTGATACAGCACTTCATCATTTGGGTCATAGAACATTCTGATGAATAGCAGAAACAGGCTGTCATTAATGTACTGACTATCCTTCCAGTCAGAGACCACAATTCCTAGCTGACCTGCATTCCAGCAAATAAACAAGCCATTACTGCTCTTATCACAACTGTCTATGTTTATATACATACAAACACACACATACAGAAAGTGGAAATCAAGCGACTTTCTAAATAAATAATTTAAAAACTCATAGAGCACATCTGTGTATATATTAATTCCTGCATAGTTCCAGAAATGTTTTCCTGCCAAGAATTCAAGCTTTTTTCCCTCTAACATCATACAGTCAAAAAACATGATTGTTTGTCAACTGCACAACTGAACTAAAAAGCGATCATGAGCCTCAATTTTTTTTTTCTCTAGTACCTTTAGCTTTTCATCCTCTAGGGTACTGAACAATGTGACCCCAGTCACTTTTCAGTTTAATTCTCTGTATGTGAATAGGTCCATTGAAATGAAAGTTCCCAATTTGTTAAAAAGAGGCGCTTGTTGAAACATGGGCTGCGTCAGAACTGTGGTGCTCAGTACACTGAAGGCACAGCCCATGTCAGCTATTTGGCACTTGTCCTGCCTGAATTCTTTTCTTTCGTGACTTCATGCATGTTACTGAGTTAAAAAGCAGGCTTGGTTTGTATCTGATGTTTCCTAAGAAAATAATTTAAAAAACATTTTGTTAATCATTCTCTAAAGCATTGTAAAAGTACTCAGCACCGGCTTATGAATTCCACCAGCTCTCTGGAGCTCTCACCAGCTTTTAGGGCAGAGCAGCCCAGCTACACCAAAACTCAGGAATGTTACAACTGCATCAGAAGACCATCAGCATGTGGCCTACACGGAAACGCAACTGCTAAAGGTCAGTGTAGCTCCCTTACTGACAATTGAGTATACCAACACAATCTTTGGAAAACAAAGGTTGTTTCTACTAGACAACAGATGCTTAAATATTTGAAGAAGCACTGCATACAATTCCAACAGACTCTACTTTTCATTCAGACTAATCACAAGTCCTTCAAGATCTCTGGTTACAGCCACAGCAAGCCTCAAGATCAAAGGGCTGGATACCTGTGAATTTTGTCAAAAACCCACTGGCTCTCCAGCTGCTTACTTCAGTAATCCGGACTTGGGTACAGCACACTTTTGTAGTGGACATCAAAAATTTCCCCTCAGACATCAGAAGATCAAGTACTAATTTTAAACATCCATAATCAGAAAATAATGAACCTACTCCCGAAGCTGTAGTTTTGATCTTCATAGCAGTAAAGGCTTGAGGAACATGTTTTGAAGGAAAAAATAAATAAGAGCATGGAAATGAAAGAGAAATGGAATGTAACACAACATCACTTTATCAAAGATACATGATGCCAGACTAATTTCATAAAATAAATAATTTTCTAGACAAAAGCAATGTGAGAGACATGACCAATTTATGAGTGGGCAGGAATACCACACAGATGGGACTGAATGCCCTTGAAGTCTATTCATTCTTGTATTCAATGACAAACTGGGAAGTGACATTGTGGGGACATCTTTTTTTTAAAGCCTACAGTGCACTGGGAGTACCTCAGCTAGAAAACACAATAAAAAAGGAGAACTAGAATAGCAGATGTACAATGAGACAGCCACATGATACAGGTATAAAATGTGCTTCTAGGACCTATCACGTAGGCTATTCCCAGCAGAGGAAAAGAAAGCACTATTGATATTTTACAAGGCCTTGCTTTGATCTCAGCAACAATATTATGTCACTTTGGTCACTTATGTTCTATCAGAACTGATTTAAAGCGGAACAATTATAGAAGAAGGCCAACAGGATGATAAGAGGCTGGTACAGATGTAAGCACACATGCATCAAAGTTTACCTTTAAAGCAAAGATTAGAGAAGGCTGGCTTTTCTAGTCT
Organism: Acrocephalus scirpaceus scirpaceus; assembly: GCA_910950805.1. NCBI lineage: Eukaryota > Metazoa > Chordata > Aves > Passeriformes > Sylviidae > Acrocephalus > Acrocephalus scirpaceus. Next base: position 33,124,054 of record OU383781.1, read on the forward strand.
AGCTGAATGAAGGCTGACAATAAGATTGCTGTCCCTTTATACACTAGAAAAATAAACACTGAGGATGGAACAAGAGCTAAAGGTCAATACTGGAACAAATTGGCACAAGGGCAAATGCACATAAGCTTGTCATGAATACACTCAGATCAAAATTGAAGTTTTATAACAATTACAGAAACTAGGCATTAGGGAACTTCCTAACTGAAGGAGTAAAGACAAAAAAAAGTTAACTTTTAAAACTGGAGTTTGACAGGTTTCTGAAGAGGATTATGAATGTTTCCCTATGAGAAAGCAGCATGAGAGCTGACAATTGAAGACATCCCTTCCAGTCCTATGCTCTTCTTGATGTCTTTGCCATGGTGATATTTAGAAAACAAAGCTACAAAAAATCAACTCACTGGTTTTTAGGCACTAAAAATATCTGAAACCTCCAGGCTTTTGAAAAGCACTCCATTAGCTGGGGAATGAGTTTCTGTAGTGTGAACTGATATGCTTATGGAAATGTTCTGGTTTCATACATCTCTAAAATGCAGTTCTCAAGAGATCATGGAGCAAATTTGTTTAAACAATGATTGATTAACCAATCTAAATATGCAACACCTAATGAGGATTACATATCAAAGTCAAGTCCCAGACTTTAGGGCTTTGCCATTGAAGAAAAAAAGCTTTATTAGCTTTCAGAAAGCATATTCTTCCTATCCACCTCCTTAAATTCAAACAAAGAAGGGAATTTTGTTCAAACTTTAAAAAAACCCCAACCCAACCCACAACTGGATAAGAACCAGACACAGTCCAAAAGCTTAAGGCTTCAGAAAGTAAGGAGTACATGGAACAAAAGCATTAATGGAAACTAGTTTGGAACTCTAAGTACAGAGGATGATATCTAGTGACTACTATAATACTGCATCTGAACTGCCATTAAATTTAATCTTCGATATTTTTATTGCAACCTGACCCACTATGACATCTCTAAAGAAAATTACATTGTATGCTACTATTTCAAGGAGTCAAACTTAGCTAGTCATCTGGGCCATAAAACAGCAGATTACTCCATCAGGCTGGCTAAAGCAACTAGGAATAAAACTAGATTTACCAACCACATTATTTTTATTAGGAAATGTTTCAAAGCAGACATAATCCCAAAAGACCTTAGCGTCATACCATCCAAAAATACACAACAGAGAGCAGCTAAAAAAAAAAGAACTGCAGTATAAGTCACAATTTGTAAACGAGAGAAAAAAAATTGCAAGATATGCTGTAATATATCATCCCATCAAAGCAAAATAAATTAATTAAATGTAGAAATAGAAAAGAATAAAAACTTCTACACAATTCATGTATTAACAATTTAAACCTTTGTTATAAAGTCTGATGTGTTAATAGGAATTGCTCCATTGAATCCCTGCACATCAGGATTTAGTCTGTACTCCTTTTGCTTTCCTTGAAATTGTGAGCTAATATACATGTACTAAATCACAGCTAGAGAGCAAAATGTCCAGAACAGGCAGAAGGAAAAAATCAGTATCTTTAACAGCAATATTCCTGAAGAACTCTGGTATGGTAGCACTACTTGCATTTTATTTTGAATTATAGCCACAGAACAGCTAAAGCAAAGCTTCTTCTGTATTCATTCTAAATGGGGGGGAACTGCTCATAATAGTAACATGAAAAAAAGGCAATTAATTTACTTGGCAATCTTAACACTTCTCAGCAATTCCTTGTACCGTCATGTTTTCTAATAGGTATTCATGCATACATAACATATAGGTCTTTGTAGATCTGGAATGAAGGAGAAGTAAGGGTTTTGATAGCTAGGAAGGCAAGTTTTAAATTTTAAATACTGTCAAAGTAGGTTAGAAGTGTGATGTGTGTTTTATCATCTAACCAAGCATTCACGTCTTTTCTGTTTTAACCTTTTTTTTCCTAGGCAATATGATCACCTCAGGCAGTTTGAGGTTTAAAGGCTTTAGCCAATGCAAAAAAAAAAAAATTTAAATTAGCCTGGCATTTGTTACCTTTTAAGACTTGAACACTGTCTGTGTTTTACAGAGGTGGCTTTATTATGCTAGCTGCATCAAATGCAGAATATTAATCAGACTGTGAAGCTCCACTAATTATGTGCTACATTTAAATAACTCAGATTTTGTTAAGTGGCATGACCAGAGATATTGTATGCATAATCTGAGTTTTGAGTCATTTCCCTTTTCTTGTCTGATTTTATTCTACACAGGAAATGATAGGGTCATTTGAAAATAGCTGCAGTGAAAGATCAAAAAGGAAACTTGATTGAGAACACTGTATAATTGCCAGTGCTAGAGAAAAAAAAATTCCAATGACTTTACAACCAATTGCTATAAGATTTCTCTGGAAAACACACACTGTGGTTTCCCTAAAAGGATATATCCATTACAACACTGAGTACAGCTTTTATTTGTTGTAGCTGCATCTCTTTTAAAGAAGGAGATCTTCTCCTGAGGCTGTTGGGCTTTTATTCCGTAGGTAATTCTTTTGGCACACACACTCGCTGAGATACAGCCATTTCAGTGGAAGCAAATCAATTCCATTGAAGCAAGTCATTTCACTGACTCGTCTCAAAGTGTTCATTTGCAAAAGGAGATAATGCTGTAGTTAAGCTCTTGGAACACTGTGGTTCTTGTTATTTAGGCAAATCTGGCCATTACAATTTACAGTGTCCTAGTCCAAAAGTACAGGCTTTTATCACTGGAGCTAAAGGAAAACTTTTTAGACATTAGCTGCACTCAGCTTAAGAGTCAGGATCACATCCAGCTTTGGGCTGTGGTGTGTCTGCAGTGGCCTTTTTTTTTCTTTGTTGGTAAGACATTGGTCTACATAACAGGACAGCAGCCAAACTTTCAGCACAGATTTACTATCTACTTTCAGCATATGAATTCCCTGTTGATCTCCTGTTCCCTGAGCAAATGCACTGCAGAGCAAGGGACCCCAGGTGTGCTCCTGCCACAGCCACACACACCAAACAATGGCAGCCCAAAAAACTCTGTTCATCTAAGGGATTGCAAAATAGAAGTAATGATCTCTTTTATGCATAAGAATTTCTAAATAAAACAAAGTTACAGCAAAAGAACTTGAAGTCTATGCTGAGTTCACCTCCCTTCACATTTTAACACATAAAGCAAGTGCAAATAATGCCATAAATTTGTATGTGCAGCTTCAATACCTTAAACTTTTACTTATTGAAGAACAATGCATCACCTTATCAAAATGAACTCTAACAGAACATAACTATTGATTTTCTTGGATGTTGGAGTGTAGTTGGACAAATTAAAAGCTCTCAGCCATGGAGCTCAGAATACAAAACAGATGGATTAAAGTGATGTGGCACCATAGGTAAGGAAAGGCTGTAAAGGAGTTACAGCTGAAGATTGTCATGCAGGGTTTCATGACAGTTGTAGCTGCAGATGGCATTTGTTGCTTGGATGAACCATCACTGAAGTCACTCCCTGAAATCCATTTCTACCATTGCCCAGAGGTGCTGGCACCCTCAGTAGAGCCTGCCCAGGGCAACCCCTGTTCCTGCGGCTGGGACAGTGCATGATGATCTCACCTACCCAGAAATGAGACTTCAGGAAACACAAACACATTTCTTTTAAGCTAGATTAAAACCTTCTAAGAGTCATGATTCAAGTTTACACAAGAATTACTTAATCAAAGCCTCATTAAAATCGATTTTACCAGTTAAGAAGTGCTAACCACCCATTGATCTAATTACCTAATAGAAAACCTCCACCCTTAACATAGTAATGCTGAAGTTCTGCTCTACCTTTGTATTGACAGCTTTGTCACCAATTTCATCATAGCTGGAATTTTAACCCACCTTGTAAATGACAAGAATAATTTCCAAATATTTGCATCCATGTCAAGAAAAGTCATTTTTATAATATGGCTACTTAAAAGCAACATGGAAAGCAATTATCCCACATCACCAGAATCAAAATACCAGCTGAAAGTGTAAAGGAATTTTTCCAGTGCACTAATTTTAACTTCATTGTGTACTGATAAGCTAAAAAATAAGTACCATCAAAAATATTACACTACTGTGCCTCTCTGGGTAATCAGTTGGCTTCTAATACAAATTTAAAATGCAAGTATTTTTAATGTATCATAACATATATCTTCAAAAAGCACAGTCAGGCTAAAGGAAGGTTTATTTGATTAATTGAACCTATTCATTTGATTAAAGGCCACATTCTGCATCAACACATTTTCTTATGTATTTTTTCACACATAAGTTAGAACACGTGACAAAGCTCACTGTGAAGTCAACTCACTATTGTTAACTGAACTCCTTCAAAATGCTTAGTTTCTAGCTTGCTTCCTTCTGCCTAGTCAGTACAGTTAACTCTTGGTGGCTATGCTGTACATGCACATGCGTACATCTCCATTAGGGCTGTGGTCAAACTAAGCATGGCACAACATTTTCTGATTTTGATTGGTGATTTTAAAGCAGAGTCAGACTCACGTTGCTAATTCAAATTACATGCATCAACTTACAAACACCTACACAAAAGTGTTCCTGATTTAACAACAACTTAACCAAGCAATGCATTTACACTTTTTTGAAATCCCAAATTAATTTTGAATATGAAGGATCAAAACATCTTAACTTGCGCTCTTTAAGCAGCCATTTTATGTTAGTAATGCAGGGATGTTGATGTGAAGTTGCTTTGAGCAATATAAAACATATGCCATGGTGCACTCGTTAAGTAACTCTGCATAATGAGTTCCATCTATATAAATGACTCACCTCATTACTTATCACAGGTTCTTCTCTACGACTGTGGAAGAGGTATTCATAGGCTTCATAGTGTTTAAATAAGCTGAAAAACAAGATAATATAGACTATCACAGCTGTAAGTTTTTGGAAAGCCAACAATATTACAAGTTTTTTTTAAACTAAGAGTTACCCTCCAGCATGGTAACGTTCCAAAATTTAAAAAGAAACAGTTGTTTAACTTCAGATACAACAAGCAGCAAGCATATTTAGTTTGCAGGATTTATTATCAGATGGCTGTAGAAAATACAATGCGATACTTAAAAATACATCCACTTAGTCCTTATGAAATTGAGCTCTGAGAAGACAGAGTTCTACTCTGAAAAAAGTAATTCCTGAAACACTTATCACCAGGATACTTATGCCTTTATTATCAGCAATAGCAGACAAGAAGGAAACAAAGCCAAATCAGCTTTCAGATTCTGGGATGGGCTGCCAGTACAGGGTGAAAGTTTGATCCTGGAACACCAAAACAATATAGAATACGAGTATTTATTCTCTCAAGGTCACTTTGTAAAATCTGTGTAGTATTTCCTCAAAGAAAAACTAAAAAACTAGATTAGCACACAGCAGTTTTGCGTATTACAACAAAAGTAACTTTAAATAGACTTTGTCAATGGACTAAAATATTTATCTTCCTTAAAACACGTACAGCTTTCCATTTCACGTGTTTTAAATAATTTTCTTTGTTTCCTTTTCTAATGATCAATGATACAGCATTTGTTTAACCGAAAGTTTTGTTTGTCACAGTCCATCTGTTACAATTAGTTCTTCTCTTACAATCATGATACAGAACTCCTGGCTTCTGTCATGTCATTTCGACATAAGATTTAAAACACTGCTCTGTGATTTTCATAGCAAGTCCAGGTTGAAGAATGATTCCAAGAATTTACCGCAGTCCTGCCTGCTGTATCCATGAAAGGTACAGCAATATTTGCAGGGAACATCTATAACTGGTTCCTGTGCTTTCTGCCTAGGGACAGGACACAGTTTCTTTTCTAGGGAGACCCAGCAGTTGGGTCAGCAATTCCTTTGGCTTGGTACCAGCAAGGCCCACGTAAGAAGTCTGGCTGCCATCAGCTGGAGGCTGCCTTCCCCCAAACCCAAAACACACAGGCAAATAATTAGGTTCTTACAGTGTTTGCAATTTCATTTAAGTACATTTTTATTGCAGCACTTCACCGAAGAATTCCTGACGTGTTTCAGTGGAGACACAGAAATTATGTTTAAAGAGAGTTCAGGACTCAACCTGAAATTACTCACACTGATTTATGTAAATATATGTCCCCTTTCATATACACCTGTCATTTGGTAAAATTCTAACAGGGTTTATTTGAAAAAAGACAAAAAATATTTTATGAACATCACAGACACACAGGAAATAAGACATATATCCTTCTAACTGGATTGGCAGAAATTAATATTTCAAATTTGTTCTCTTATCCTAGTGCTTTGGAAATAATCCAGATTTACAGTGCCTAAAAGTCAGAACTTTTCCTTCCCCTTCCCCCCCAAACATGTTATGATATTCTTTAAGGACCATGTTAGAGGTACATATAATTTAAAATACATACCCCAAAATATAAGTAATTATTTTTGGCAGTTCTGAATTTTATGTCTTTATTTTTAAACAGATCTCTGTTCAACCTGGCACCTCTAATACTGTATGAAGGAAAAAATTCCTCCATTTAATGCTCTTTAAATCAAATCACAAAAATTAGACATCAGAATTTATTTAGAAAAAATAGTGCCATTTTCTTCTATCAGGCATTATACAAAATGCCCCTTTTTGCTTCTATTTGTTGCGAACAATTTAAGAATCCCATACCAGTGTTTCTAGCAATTACACAGAAATCATTTTACTTGTATAAGTAATATTGTTAAGAATAGGCCCTCTTATGACGTCATATGAAAATCTGAAGGTGATTAACAATGACATATTTCCCCAGCTCCACTGCTTCCTGAAAAGAAAATGTCAGGAGCTATGTTGATGTGTGTTTGCCCAAGGAGACAAGATAAAAAGATGATAACTGTCACCTTCCACCAAACCTGAAGGTGTCATTGTAGTTGCTGCACAGTTTGTGCCAATGTGGTTAAGCATTTGTCCCTGTTTCCATTATAAATCCCATGGGTTTACAGCTCATCTGTAAAAATGTGATCTGAACTACAACATGTCATACTGTCTTGAGTAGAAAAAAAGCTACAGGCTTATAATTTAAAATTAAACAAGAAAAAATGTATTGAACTAATACATTAATCTGAATTGTAATAAAACTCAACCTATTTCTGAGTTCATAAAGTTTAAAGTACACCTATTTATGTGTGCCAATTCCGTTCTTATTTAGAAAAAAAAAATATTCCAGTGACTGAAATAATGGATTGCATAAACTGGACACATATGATACATTTCAGTGTATGTGTGTACATCCATGATAACACCACAACACACATTTGTAATAAATTGAGCAGTTTATACATACAACCACATATTTGGTGGCCAAAATACCATTCTGCTGCAAAAGTTTTGCAGCTTGATTGTATTCCTGCCCAGCTAACGCTTTGGTGGAAGTAGGATGGAGCACCTAATCTCTTGGATGAAATTCTTCTGACTGTGAAGGAATTACTTCATGGACAAGATATCTCTCAATGGATAATTTACACAAGAGCTATAGGCACGCTATTTGGAAAGAACATTTGTTCCACATAAATACATAAGAGACAGACAGGAAGACAGAAGTAAAAGGAGTTGGAGGCATCTTAAATGCCAAGTTTCCTTTTAGTTTAGGGCTAGTACTTGGCAGGACATTAGTTTGCCTTGACTACAGAAATTTGAGATTTAAAGAGATGTTCCCATTTCTTATGGAAAGAACCTTAAGTGTTTTATATTTTCCATGAAAAAGAAACAAGAGAAAAAAATCAGAGAAAGAGACATATTTTATAGCCCAATCGTAAGAGAAATTGCCTGCAATGGGTTTAAATCCCCATCTGAATCCAAGTACTCTACACTAGAAGGCTAATAGCTTCCCTAGTATTTTGCCTTTCTTCAAGAGAAAATACTTTTCTGCATTCAGGAAAACACTCTAAAAACACCCTCTTTGCTGTGTTAAAGTTCTAAAGAACAGTCAGAAATTTCCCAACAAATCTACATACAGATCAGTCATGATCTTACTCAACTCTTATGCCCATCTGTCACAAATGCCCCCCACCCCTCATCACCCCCTTTTGGGTCAGAAAATGGGCTGAAGGGCTACAGCTGCAGTACAGTGGATGAGCATACACTACAGGAGTAACTTATTAATTTTCCATCTCCTTGCCCCTGACATTCATGAATGGTTAAACAGCTTGAGAACCATTCTGTCCATCATGTACTGCAAACAGGGGTATGTCAGTACAGCCATTGCCTTAACCACAGTGGGAGAAGGTGTGTATACATTACTGTACAGTAAAAACTTCATACAGGGGCATTTGTGGTGCTATCAGACTCAATATTTTTCTCAAATAAATAACGAATTTACTGCTGTTTGCATCTCTTTCTGTCCCTCTGTTTAAAAGCTGAGATCTGCCACAAAACCTTTTTACATACATACTGGATTTTTGCTGATTTTGAAATGCAACATTTTTATGACTCTGATATGATCAGAACTTTACTTCTGTAAGTACAAAATTTTAAATCACTTCAGTCCACTATAACTGTCAAGGCCAGAGAAATAATTAGAGTAACAGACTTTAGATAATATCTAAATAAGATAAATAATATCTGCAATTTTATTCAGATGGAACCTAAAAATAGCTTTTAAAGGCAAAACAAGAATATTGTCCAAACGCCACTCTTTTTTCTTTTCTCACTTGAGACAAAATCCAAAAGGAATATTTTCAGCATAATCTTACATTTTGATAAACTTCCAGTCTAGATTTATTTTCTGGGCTTTGACATCTGAGGCCAGATCTTTACTGCTCCTTGCATATTCTCTCTTCTTTTTCGTGATTTTAAGTTTGGTGTTTGCACTATGTTGGCACAGTAGGAAGGTATCCAGTAAAGTAACAGCACAATACTAGTAATAGTAGTAGTAGTAGTGTAATAATAATAGTAAAAAAAATGTTGATGTTGTTGCTCCTGTTGTTACTGTTACCTTATCATCATTTCCCCATTATATTAGATTAATGAAATAAGAACAGATTCTGTAGAAATAAATACCTGGTAACCAAGTAATCAATGATTGCTTTGGCTTGCTCAATGCTGAATGAATTTGGGTCAAAGAGTGATCTTTCTTCTGACTCAGTTTCTCCTATTCCAGTCATTGCTCTTTCAAGTTCTTTTAAATTATCTCCCAAGGTCATATGTTTGCCTGCAAAGTAATCCCAAAAAACAAAAACTATGTATAAACATGACGAGGTGGGGTGGGAATTTTTGGCCTATTTTAATTATAAGACTTCTTGAAGTTTTAGTTATGACCCACCACATAAAAACTTAAAAACCAACAGCAGTCAAATGTTTCTACTGCCATTAGTCTCATCAATAAAGAGTCCACTAAAAATCCACCACAAAACCACCACTCTGCCTCCACAATGGAAGGATCACAATAATGGGTGTTCAAGATACTACCTCTTACCTATGCTGAGAGAACCACAGGCAGAATAATATGCAAATTTGAGAGGCAGAGAATGTTTTTCTTTAAAATAACCTATTGCTTCTGAATTGTAGAAGATTATCCTTCTGACCATGCCCCTTGCAACATAAGCCATTAATACAGGAACAGATATTAAAAAGGGAGAAGAACATTTTAAAGTGCTTACAGTCATAATAGATTAAACATGAATATGCATAAGATCCTGCATGTATCATCAAACTTGGAGACATTTTTGCATCCTTCCAAACCAGATAATTACTTTACATTTTTACCCTGGAAATCAAAACCAAATGCCAGAACAGGCTGGAATTAGAATTTAAATTCTCTTTGATAACTGTCCTGACAAAAAGGACAATCTGAAATGTATCAGTGCTTGCTGAACCTATAAAAAGAAAAGATTCATCTTTCTGATTTGCACACAGTGTCTGCCATCACTAGAACCATGGGAAGTTAAAAAAAAAAAAAGCTTCAAATACAATTTATTTTTTCCTCTTATGTCTAAAAAAATCAACAGAAAAAAATGGGGAAATATCCACCAGTGGTGAAATAGATTTATTTTTCTCATTGTTTTATGTCTCTACTGATACACTCCTTGGGTTTTTTTGTACAGAAAACAATAAAAGACTTAGAGAAGACTTCTGTTCTTTTATAGTTTTGCCCTTTAGTGGAACAGTAATCAATGGCTTGAAAATTTTACCTCACTTTTCAGTAAGAGAGGCAGCACAATATAAATAACCACATGGGAAGGAACTAGAAAGAAACACAGAGAATGCAGAGGAAATAGAAGCCACAGGAAATGAGGAAAAGTAACAGAACCAGAAATATCACCCTTTGTAGGGAATTGAAGGTACATAACAGGATCACTCAGGCCCTGAGTCTTTTGCCAACTCATCCAAATTTTCTCTTTCCTCTGCACACCTGATTTTCAGTCTCTTTCAGTCTCAGGAAGACTCATGCAGCACCTCTCTGAGGCAAGGAGCACTTTATCCTCAAAGGATGGAAGAGAATCAAATCATGTAACTCATTCTGACTCCCCATCAAGCAAGGCCTCCAGCTTTCCTTGCTGCTTTACCAGCCTTAAATGCATTTCCACTACCCTCCTTCTCTAAATCCTTTCTTCCTGCTCAATGCTACTCTTGCTATTGTGGCCAAGTCAGCTTAATTCTCCAGGCTGACTGGTCCAGTGAAGGGAAAAGAAAAGGTCATTAATATAGAAGACATTAGAATTTTGCTTTTAGTTGAAATGTTTGGTAATTACAAGAAAATTCATCTCAGCCCTGGGCTGTGAAGCAAATATAAGAAGTTTCCTGCAAGCATTTAAAAACTACATTTTCTTTCTCTAAAAACAACATATATCTTAGCCAAATCTAAATGGATTTTCACAGGACAGCAAAAAGCAAATTCACAACATTTTCTTGCCAAACCTTTACCTCAAAACACCGGGGCATTAGACCTGTTAAAAAAAAAAGGACACAAAATAGGTTCTTTTTCTCACAGCCTCTATCTGTAAGCCAACTGAACTGGTTCAGTTGCAATTTTATATATAACAATTAACCAAAAGCAGACAGGGCCACAGAACATTTCAGTTTAAAGAGTTAAAAGTTTGGCAAAGCTTAATGCAAGATGACATTCCTGAAAAACATCAGTCAGCTTTAATAACTGCTTGTGCTACCAGCCTGTCGTGTACACATGTATTACACAGTCTCATAAAACTAATTTCTGACAGGTTTCCATTCTGTTCCATTGTTATAGTAATACAGTTAGCATATGTTAAGATACTTTCTCATTGGAGACAGGAAGGACAACTGGAATTCCAATGATCATAAAGCACGTACGTATTCTGTCAAAAATCCAAGCCAGAAAGGCCCTTGAACTAAATTACAGTGAAAGAGTATAATAACTATTATGAGCTTGATTTTAAATATTTGCCTTCTCTTTTGAATGAAACTGCTGAGTCCTTGCACTCTTCCTCTGGGATGGACTTTTCTCAACATAATCACCTTCAAAGTGAATGTTAAGCAAGCATTAGAGTCTCTGACAAAGAAGGTTTTAGAGGACAGCGCTACCATTTTTTCTGGCTATTTCATTCCCACTAGATCAAGCTTCATGCTTTGTGGCAAATTTCCTTGTAGCCAGAGGAGCTATGGTCCTTTCATTGTCATTTTTCATCTTTGGCAGCAATGCCAGTTTACTTCCCTCACCAGTCCTTACCCAACATATATTCTGTGCCAGAAATGCAGCATTTGCCATATAGAAAGCTGAGAGTTGACCTCCAAGGATAAAAAAAATATAATTCACCTGCTGTAATGCTACAGGATGTTCTGAATATCTTGAACAGCAGAGAAATGTGCCCAAGGCTACATTGAGTCAGTCACTGAGAAATCTGGAATTGGAATTTAGGAGCTCCTTGCTCTCATTCTGCTGTAATTATTATTTATTTTACCATAACAAAGAAAAGGTCTCTTCAGGACCTGGCCCCTTTGTACCACATACTGTACAAACAAAGAATGAGGAATATTCCACTCAAAAGACTTGAGATCTGCCAGTAAGAATTATTTTCACACAAGGTCTAACGTACCAGCATTCGAGAGGAGAATAAATCATTTCAGAATTACTTGTAATTAAATATCACTTTATTAAAATGACTGGGAAACATTCTTGCCTTCCACTTCAGATATTTATTTTTACAATTCTTAATTATACTTACCGCTGAGGTTCTCCAAGGCAAAATTTAATAGATCCATGAATCCTGAGACCTGGATAAGACTGAAGTTCATTTCTTTAGCCCACCAAAATCCTGCAGTATAATAATCTAGTAAAATAGCTTCTTTCATAGATGTCTTTACTTGTGTAAGATTCAGAAATTCTTCCATCTTCCTAAAAAAAATTGTAGAGTAAAATAATGAAATTAAAAAATTACAGGTTCCAAAGTATTACTTGGTCTGCATGCAATTATATCTATAATGTTATCTACGACATTAGTTGCTATGTTATTCATATAACATAGCAATGTACATAATTTCTTGAATTTAGCTACATCAATTCCTAGATAACATTTATGATCAGAGGATATATCAGAAACTAAACAATTACTTGCAGGTTTCAGCAGACACTATCGAAGTGTTAAGAATATGACTAAAGGAAGAACAAAAATTAGAGCATTACAAAACCAAAGAAACACTGAAAATTCCAAAGGAAAAAAGAGTGTTTCATCAGGAATCAGTTTGTGGGCTGAAATGACACAACTCATCTTCACTTTCCATTATCACGCTTTCACTCTGATTTAGATGGTTTTACAGTTGTAATAAGATCTTCTTTCCATTTCAAGATTATTTTTTATGTGGCCTCTGATAAAAAATTACATTTGAAAATTAATGTAAATAATATAATTATGTAATCACTGAAAGTAGCAAAAATATTTAGAAGTTTAAATTGCACTTCCATAATGGTCAAAACATTTAACAGGCCTTATCCTGTTTTACTGGCACATGATGAAAATTTTTCCACTTACTTTAACTTGCAAAATTTATGAAAAAATACACTCCCTTGTAGGAGGCCATACTGTTGCTGACACATTTATGTCTACTCTGTCCAAACACAGAATTAGTTACGTCTTTTATAATAATTGTGTGCTTTTTTCCACATGAAGAGAGGGGATTTGGGCTAGGACTTGGTTTCAATTCTTCCAGTATAACTTCGGCCATATCTCAGGCAGTTGTTTTACATTAAAGCAATCCTTGGCCCCTTAACTACAGCTGAGGACACAGGTGCCAGTGATCAGTTTCTAGTCCCCTGTAAAAAAGCAGAGTCTTCCCAAGCCCTGCTGCCCTCTCATTCCTTTCTAAGGAAATTAATCCCAGACCTACTGATGGCAGACGTTAGATTTTCAGGGGTTTCACCAACACAGTACAGGTATGGTGTCAAATGAGATGAGTTTCTTTCTTTAATTAAAGCCTCAATAGCTAACAGACTAAAGCATATAATCCAATCAGTTTTGTTTAAAACATGTATTCCTTTGTTCTGCATGACAAGTTTGTATGGCTGCACACATGCAAGTCTAAGGTTAAAAACACTTAACTGTGTCCTGAAATAGAAGTGGAACATGGCCAGCTGAACTTTCCAAGGTTTGAAACAGTCCATATCCTCTCTCTCTGAAGCTTCTGCCAACTCTGTGTTTTCATAATCAGAGCTTCTCAGGGATTAAGATTTTCTCTGATTCTGCTAACAATGCAAGTGCTCATCTTTTCAATATCCTGTAAGGCATGTCACTGACAACAGTATCTATACAAGACTGCCAAATGATGGGGCAGTTAGATTTCCTAGCTACCCTCCCCACTTTTTCTTTCTTCATCAGGCTCAAGTCTTACGAAGATGGACAGCAGTACAAAATTCCCTGATAGATGGGAATGCGAGACATCAAAACTCTCATACTGAATCAGATCAATTCTGATTTTCTAACCGTAGCTGTGGCCCTCAAACTGCTCTTGTAAATAGATACAATGCACTGTGTTAAACAGAATTTTAATGCTTCTGCTTAAACTGCTTAGTGTACATAAAATACCCTGTACCTATGCTCCTTCCAGTCAGATGCAGTGTATACTACACATTCCCCTTGTACTATATATATAAAAATACATGTGATCAGCTGAGACTAAAAGAACATAAGATTATTCAGCACTTTTCTTTTTAATCATAATGAGAAAGTTGCACAAAGAATTGTGTCACTAAGCGCATATTAATTTCCATGAGTTGTACACTTTAGTCTCCTCCAAATATAAAGAGGCCTATTGTGCAAGAGAAAACAGAAAAGGAAAGAATTTTTGTATTATTATTTGATGGTAGCAAATTTTCTTTCCAGTTTTCTTAAAAAAAAAAAATCCCAGAAAGACCTTTGCTTCCTAGAATAGTGACAATTAGGAAGAACAAAATATGTTTCAGGAATATTTTAATCTCTATTAAGTGGTTACCTATTCAGAAGAACAAAGCTGGATTTTATATACCCCCCCACCTCTTCCTTCTCAAACTAGACCAGTGGCCCAGCCCTTTGGCTTTCATTCCCTAAGAACCTGCTAGCAGACACAAGCGCTCCTAAATAATTCTTGCACTTCTGAAAAGTCCCACCTTTCAAATATAAACCTGGAGTCTCAGGTTGAACTCCTGGCCTCCTGAATTTAGCTGCTATTAAACTCTAATAGCAAGGAAGTGTTGGTACAGGAAAGACAAAGCCTGACATCAGAAGTCTTTGGCTGCCTCCTATTTCCCCAGTGCACCATAATGGCGACCTATGAATGCCTTCCTAAGCTTTCCATCCTTTACTGAACTTTTAAGACCTTTTTGATTTTTTGGTAACTCATGTTACAGTACAGAATCTTGAATGTTTTAGCAAACAAAGCTAGCCAGTGAGACTTACCAAAAAACCCCTCAGTAATGGCCTGCTCATATTTACATCTTAGTGTTTTATTTACAGCATATTTAAAGCTATTGTAAATTCAGAAACTACAACAAGGTGAAATACAAATGGAAAAAAAGGAGACTAAGCAAAATCAAGAGATATAGAAAAAACAGTAAACCAGACTGGATCTGAGATCAAAAGTATTTCTTCCATTTTTTGTGAATAATATTAAATATCAGTGATTTAACTGAGCAATTAAATACTAATGACATAACCATCACAAAAGAAATCTAAAAGATAGCCTGCAATTTTTATTTTGTTATTTTATGGGTTCCAGAATTGTTGTTATTGCTACTTACTTTTCAACTCCTTCCAGATTTTCTTCTGACAAGGCAGTAATTTGGGAAAGAGAAAGAAATGTCCTTTTAGCAACCTTATTTCCACCCACATAATCCTGAACTTGGTCTTCATCCTCATCCTGGTGTTCAGCCTGATCTCGGTCTTCAGCCTGCATGCACATATATAGGAAAGTAATTCTAAAAATGTTTATTTCATTATGTCAGTAACTCATCTATATAATATTTTTATATTGAGGAGGTATGCAAGGGATTAATTCAACAAATGCCAAAAATGTAAGACAACTGTAATTATATGGCAGTAACACAATACCTTAACACATTCTCGCTAGAGAAAAGCTGGGCAGATTCATGGAACATAGTATTTTTATCATATTCATATGGGAACACACTGACATATTATCTGTTGCACAAGATTAAATTAACTTGCAAGTAAAAACAACACAGACTGAAAGGTGCAAAAGAATCCATGAATCTAAATTTGACCAACATGATACTGCATTGCACAATAATTAAAATTTAAAATTAACTTTCTCCTAAACATATTATGAGAATACACACATATTTCTATGCTATTTGCTCTCCACCATGTACTTGATTGCACTTTCAGATTTACTGTCTACACCCTCTCTTTCCCCTAGCCAAACAAAAGTCCAAGATGGTTGTTGCAACGGAACAATACACAAGGATCTGACACTACTGTTCCTCAGAAGGATGTACATGTTTTAGAGGATAAACTGGGCATGAACTAACAACATAACAGTCTTAGAAAAAAAAGGAATATCTGATGATATTCTATTTTGTGTTGTCATTGAAAAAAAAGAAATTTCAGTAAGAAATCTATGAAATGCAAAAAACCAGTAGAAAAACATCCCCTAAAACGGTTTCTCAATAGAATGTGTAGGTGACAAAGTGAGGTGTGAGATGAGGCAGCCCCCTCAGAGAGATGCACGGCAGAGGAACAAGGGACAATGGTCATGGGACAGTGCTCCAGGTGAAAGGGATCCACAGTGGGGCATCGTAAGGAAAAATACTTCACTATGAAAATATTGAAACATAAGAATAGGTAACCCAGAAAGGAAGTGGAATCTCCACCCTTGCAGGCTTTCAAGACTAAACTGGACAATGGGCACTGGGTGCTGTCCCAGCCCTCATCAAGCACTTGAACCAGTCCCAAAATGCCTTCCTGCTGGGAGTCTGCCTGGCCTGACCACTCGAACACCTGCTACAATTTGCTTGTAGCAGGTACACTTGTACATTTGCAGGACCTGGGGTTTAGAGAAGTGCAGCAAGGCAAAGCTTGCAGAATCCTGCTTCCAGCTCACATAGGGAGAGCGAAGCAGAATTCCTGACACACACTGATTCTTGAGCCTGACCAGCACTGCTGTGAGCCGATACCAACTCGCTCCAGTGCCGGTCAGGGAGAGCCCCCAAATAAAGCTACACTACTCCCCCTGCTGCTGCTGAGCTACAAGATGTACTGAAATCCGGGACTAGCTGAAGAACCACAGTCAAGGGGGACAAAACAAGACTGAGAGCAACAAAGAACATTCATTCAATGGACAGACTATTCTTCCCCTCTCTAATTAAGTACTAGAGTACTTTCACGTATACTTCAATAAGAAAAAATACTGTTCCCAACTGTAAACAAGTTGGTCTCAAATACAATGTCTCATTAGAACAGGAATGGAATAAACAAAGGCTTCCTTCACATAGTTAGAAGTTAGTTTGCTTTTATTAGCAGTAATTTACACAGCATAAAAAAAAATACTCCTACAGTCAGTAATGGTGCTATAATTGAAGCTGCGGGGAAAAAACCAATAGCACTACAAGCTAATATTATACAATTATTGAAAGACATATTTCAATAAGGAGAAAATATATAAACACTTTCCTGAACTGGTGTTAGAAACCTGTTGAACATGAGATTCTTTAGAAGCTGTGGGAGCTGAATTACACTAATAACTGATATTAATGTTCTGGAACTGAATTAATGCTCCTCCCTCACTTCCTCTTAGGATGTTCAATACATAGAATACTTTGGTATTTAAAGGGACCACCACTATATAAATTACATATTACTGGTCAGTCAGTCAACATCTTACTGGGCATAATTTTTGGTGAGGCAAAATGCTAATATTTTATAAGTTGCAGTTTAAACTGAGAAGAGACAAGCAGCTGCTGTAACTCAGTGTTGCAGGTATGACTCTGTAATCTGCACGTCAAACCACAAGAGTTTACTGAGCAAGGTGAATGCTTTCTAAGAACCATTTCATCACCTGGAGCCTGGAACAACATTCCCACGAATGTATTGCTGGTTTTGTTAATGCTTATAATAAGGATGGGGTTGGGGCACCACCGTCCACTATAACAAGCACAGGTATCAGATACTGTTACAAATGATAGACCAGGAACTATAGGAGAGAAAGCACACAATTTACATTTAAAATCAACAATGTTTCTGTAATTTAAGAAAGTACTGAAGGTCCATAAATCATTTAAACAATCCCATGTTTATGGACAGTTTCTGTTTGGGCTGAACCTACACACACATCTGACTAAAAGCTTACAATTATTTTGATTGATTACTTTTGTCTCTTGATTGCTGTCTTTAACTGCTACTGAAAATACCGGGAGATTATTTTTATATGCATTCACTGGTGTCAAAGAATTTACTGTTCATTTTAGTGTTAACTGCTGTGAATGACTGAGGTAATCCACGGTGAGTTAATTCTAGTAACACTGTCTTCATGTGTCAGGAAAAAAACTCCTGAAACCACTCCTACCAAAGCCCATTCCCAGCAGTAGAGAGCCTATTTAGGCTGCTACTAGAGAATCATTACTGTTTTATTTTCCTTCGAAGGATTTTTAGCTGTTCTGAATGCATAATGTGTTTCTGGCTGTTCAATACATTCCTCCAAGTACTGTGGGCATCTCTTGTTAACAGCATCAAATTATAATACCGAACCATACATTCTAAAACTAAAGAGTAAGATCTTCCTAAATCTCTCAGCCAATGTTCAAAAACCACCAAGAAGCAGAAACAGCAGCAGCAGAGTGATACAGTTAAACAGCAATTTACAAAAAACCTCTGTGTTTACAGGGCTGGAGAAGAACTTCCAAAACCCCAAACCTGTTCTGAGTGACCCCTAGCTAGGAAAAACGCCACACTACCTGCAGTTTTGGTGAGGAACTTTCCAGAGTGGCCAAACCTTGAAACACAGCAATGGAAATGTGCACCAGCATTCCTGAAGAAAAATAAGCTTGTCCTTTGGGATGAGCCCTCTGCAGTGGTTGAAGATAGTATTTGCATTTGTTTGACAATACACCACCATGTTTTGCAGAGTCATGGCTTCCAAAAATATTCACACAAAGGAACAGCTTACCAAATCTCGTCAACTGTAGCAAATAATCAAAACATAACAAACCCAACACCCTGCTCTCCTCACGCTACCAGAGAAATCAGACTAAACTCAACTGTCCAGTAGCTCATGTAAAGCAAGCTCAGCCACTCTGCCTGAGCTGACAGCAGTGCAGATGTACCCTGGAAGAGTGCTGTGTATCAGTTACAACTTTAATCAAAGTGGGAATGAAAAAAACCCAACTCAACTACACCAGCAACACAAGCTGCTATTTGTATTATTATACACATTTCGCTATCAAGCTGTCAAATGCTTCAGTAGCGGCAGAAAATCTTGACGCTTTCTACATAAAGAGTTAAGGCAGAAACAGAAATACATTCACTGTTCTTTTTTGTTTTGAAAAGGCCCCACTTTTCTGCTCCCATAATGGGAAGTTAAGATCAATAGTTGCTATTTTTAGTCATAAACATTTCTTTTGTCATCAAACAAATGAGGAAATAAAAATAGCAGCACTAGTTTCAACTGCCTTCAGAAGGGAAACATGCTGATGTGTCAAATGCAAAAGACAAAACCTATAGGCAAAGAAAGCTTTCAAGAACCATTATAAACATGATACTGTCCTTTTAATAACAAAATATTTCAAAAATTTCACAATCCAAATATCAAGATTTATGGTCGACCCAACGTACGATGACAATAAATTTTATTGACGTTTTCACAGCTGCAGACCACTTAGGAGAAAAAATGTGGTTGAAAATAAAGCAGCAGCAAGACTTGCTAAGATCAGTATTCAGATTTTCTAATAGACCTTCTGCTGAAAGTCATTACTAGTTGGAACAGTTATAAAAATATTCAATTTACATCAAAAGAAATTATCTCAAAAAGTAAAAAATTATAATAAAAAACCTGCCAGAATTCAGTACTTCCTACACCTTACATATGGGCCATGCTAAGCTACCATCAGCCAAAAACTAGAGACTATGTGATTCATAAAAACACACAATTCCACAGGGTTTCAAATAAAAATAAATCATAAAGGATAGACAGAAATATCACAAAGGTAAGCTACTGTGTGTAGAACAAACTTCAATACATAAGAAACAGAAAACATGTGAAAAAAAAAATGTACCCTGAATTCTTCTAAAGATTCTTTTTATAAAGCCAAGAAGTAAAAACTACAAAAATTTCAGTGGTACATTTCAAACAGATGTACAATATATTTTTGACAGCCTGTCGTTTCCCATAGAGCACACCTTGTATCCTTTTACTGTGATCTGACTGCATTACCCCAGTGTTACGCTGCTCCAACTGCCAAAATATTTACGGAGAACACTAACGTAGCACGCTGTGAAAGATGCATATATTTTTCATAAAGCATTTAGAATACTTAATAACACATTAAGAGGGTTTATTTATTTATGGAAACCTAAATGGTAAGCTTTTGTACTGACAAAGGCACAACCATGACACTGGCTGAAGGCACTTAATCACCACCACAACAGTCACAGCAACTTCTTGGCCAGTGGAGACAACAAAGCAGTTCAACCAGAAGGAAATTATCTCGTAGTAGCTACAACTACATAGACAGGCTTGAGGAAGAAATTCTGAGTTGATGCAACACCTCAGACATTCTTGGGAGGAATAAATTTTATTCTTACATCTTTTGACATGCAGCATGAGATGAGTCGCCTGTCAGAAACCACACCTCAACCAAGTCAAAAAAGAAACGGGAAAAAAACAGGGAGGAGGCCAAAGAGAAGCAAATAAAGCAAATAATGCAAACACTGTGGATTTGTAAAAACCTCCAAAGCACTTCAGCTACCTAAAGCAATGAAAGGTGAGAAATACAACTGTGATATTGTTGGAAGGAAAGTGTAAGCTTGCTTCCACTCCCCCAGTGCTCTTTGAAAGGAAACCACAAGCCTTTCCCTCAACAATCAAAAATTAGGAGACTCCTACCACCACAAAAAAGCTAACCATGGTGACCTGGTTTGAGCCAGGCTGGATGCCAGCAGCCAACCATGGCCTCTCTGTCAGCCCCCTCCTCAGCTGAACAAGGGAGAGGAAACATAACAAAAGGCTTGTAGGAAAAGATGAGGACAGAGAAATGTCACTAACCAATTACCATCATGAGCAGAAGAGTCTCAGCGTGGGCAGAAAAATAATTACCAATAAAATCAGAGTAGAATAATGAAAAATAAAAACTACACATCAACACACCTTTTATCCATTCCTCCTCTCTTCCTAGGCTCAACTTCACTCTTCTCTACCTCCTCCTCCCAAGACCACAGAGTAATGAGGCAGAGTCCTTGAAGTCATTTCATCACGTTGTGTCTGACCCTGCTGCCTCCTCATGGGGAAGACTCTCCACACTTTAACCCTGCTCCAACATGGGGTCCCTCCCACGAGGGAGTCTTCCATTAACTGCTCCAACACAGGTGTCTCCCCCACCGTGACCCCCATGGGTCCCAGGGGCATAGCTGTGTCACCACGGGCTGCAGGGGAATCTGCTCTGGCACCTGGAACACCTCCTGCCTCTCCTCTGCTGGCCTTGGTGTTTGCAGGACTGTCGCTCTCCTACATCCTCACCCCACTCTTCCATCTGCTGTTGTATGGTTTCCTTCTTCCCCCTCCTATATCTGTTATCCCAGTGATGCTCTGTCTCTGGTGAGGTCAGCCTTGGCCAGCCGTGGGTCTGTCCTGGAGCTAGCTGGCATTGGCTCTAGTGGATATGGGAAAAGCTTCCAGCAGCTTCTCACAGAAACCACTCCCGTAGCTCCCTACTACCAAAGGCTTGCCACACAAACCCAACAAACCAAGAAATAACCACACATTTTTAAAGAGAGTCCATAACTGAGTGAAACCTGGTGAGGCAGTGGGAGGTCAGAGGGGGACAAGGCACTCACCAGCAGCAGCTCGGGTGAGGGACAGACCTGGCTGGGCTGTGCCAGCCCAGGCTCCGCAGTCTCTGCTGGAGGAACTGCCTCGCTGGGGCAGGCAGTGTCTCTCCATTGAACTGCCTGGGGGAACGACAGCAACACAGGTGTATTTATATATATATACACAGCATTTTTAACATCACACCCTTTTCTACACAAAATCACAGAATAGTTAGGGTTGGCAGGGACCTCTGGAGGTAATACAGTCCCATCCCCCAACCGAGACAGGGTCACTCGGACCAGGTGCCAAAGGAATGTGTCCAAGTAGGTCTGGAATGTCTCCAAATATCTCCTCTCTCCAGAGTGGGAGATTCCACAACCTCCTTAGGAAGCCCAGTGCAGTACTCTGCACTGAGTTCTTCCTCATATTGAGGTGGAAATTTCTCTGTTGTGGTTTATGGCCACTGCTCCTCGTCCTGTCACCGGGAACTACTGAAAAGAGACTGGCACCATCCTCCTGACCTCTGAGACATTTAAATATATTGATGAGACCCCCTCTCAATCTCCTCCAGACTAAACAAGCCCAGCTGCCGCTGCCTGTCGTCACAAGCGAGATGCTCCAGACCCCTCACCATCCTTGGCTGCAGGTCAGCACGGACAATTTAACACCTAACACCCCCGTCCCGGCAGGAGAACACCGCTCGCGTCCCGACGGTACCTGCTCGCCCTCCGCCATGGCCGCCCGCCCCGCTCCCCTCAGAGCCCCGCTCCTCAGAGCCCCGCCCCTCAGGGCCACGCCCCGCTCCCCTCAGAGCCCCGCCACGCCCCCCAGGGCCACGCCCCGCTCCCCTCAGGGCCCCGCCCCTCTCCCCTCAGGGCCCCGCCCCGCTCCCCTCAGGGCCACGCCCCGCTCCCGTTCAGGGCCCCGCCCCGCTCCCCTCAGAGCTGCGGGTCGCCCCTCACGGCCCAGCGCCTGCTCCTTTTTCTTTAATGAATTTGGAACAGTAGTGAACTAAAACTATGTCGAAACATTTTCTCTGTCAGCTTTGTATTGTGTGCAGCACCATTAATTCAGAGTAGTAGCAATTGCCTGCAAGATCAAATAAAATGCAAGCATTTGGTAGGTGAACAGTAATAAGAGCAAAGAAAGAGCTAACTTAGCAAAGTTTATGGATGTGCTGAGGGAGCTGGTATGACAAAGCAACTTCTTTGCTGTGCCCCGCATTAAGCAAGGGTCTCCCGGCATTTTCTGCAGCTGTTTCAAGCTCTGCCACTGCTTCGGAGCAGTTTGCCACCTTCAGAAGGTAGTCATCATCAGTTTCTTAAAATGTGCAACCCACGAAGTGCAGTACCTGTGTCCTAGCTGGGGCACAAGAGACAAGAACATGCCCATTACTCACTAAGACTGTGATGTATAGTGTGAGATTTAACTCGTCTGTAGCTCCTGTTCCCACTCAAACACCCTGACCCTCACTGACACAGGTAGACCAATCACGCTTCCAAAAGAAGTCAGAAACCTTTGAGGTTCAGAGAGCTGGATCCTGCAGTGTTTTGTACAATTATTCATAGTATTTTAAAGAAATAGAGCCCACACTGTGAATTTTAAAGAAATAGAGCCCACACTGTGAATTCCTACAATTTGCGCTGTGCTCTGTGGCTGATAGCTGTACAGCTGTGTTACTGCCCCTTTTACAGTGTATATAAATCTAACCAAATAAGAACATTATTCAGAGCTGCAAGCACTGCATGTAGTAAGGTGTTAAAACTGGGGAATTAAGTGTGATATTTGGATGCAATCTAACATTGTGTACATTCATTATTATGTTATCTAGTTGGTAACAGGGAGATTCTAGACTTAACCCTGCATTCCTCTGGAACTGAAAATGCCCATTGGCTTCCATGAACATTTTCAATGGAAAAAACTTGGAGGCTTAAAGCCTTTAGAAAGATCTAATTCTGTTTCTCTTGCTCAATATAAAAGGATTGAATTCTCACTTACACAAAACCTGAACTGAGCAGGTGACTGAAGCTGAGCCCTGATTGAAGCTCAAACCACATTTCCAGTAGTGAGCTCCTAAACCTCCTACTTTTCAATTTAGATTTTTAGATAGTTGGTGTCAGAAGGCTTAGAAATTTAAAAGAAAAAAAAAAAAGGATTCAAGAGTCACATCAATCCATGCTGTCTAATTTCATGTGGATCCTTCATGTTTACCAAACCACATTCATGTGTATGTGAATATTTAAGGTGGCTTTTTGATTTCCTTCAAATGCAAAACTTGTAAATGCAGCACAGAAATACTGAACTTAAAACACTGCCACAGTCCTTTCCTACTACAGGTAACCATGGTAGATTTCCTATGATTTCTAATGGTTAGAGGAGAACAGCAGAGCTCTTTCTCCACTGGTGCAGTTGTGTTAGATGTAAAGGTTTCCTGAAAGTGTCTGTTATTTAATATTCAAAAGATGTAATTTAAACAGAACACATTTGAAAATCTTGCTTTACACAGTAAGTGCTCTTTCTTCTATTTGTCTGAGAAGCAACGAGAGTTCAGGTTTTGGAGATGTTTTGCCAAGACTGTTATCACTCAGCGCATGAGTATCTTGAAAAGAGCACTTTCTTTATCTTCGATCTTTGATTAAAACTCTTTAGCTCATGGTGCCTGGGCCACCTCTAGCCTGTAAAAGGTAACCACCACATACCCTACTAACACTCAGCCCTGGTGGTGGTGGCTGGACAAAGAGCTGGTTGTTCCCCTTTATTTCCTCCAAGATCTGATTTTTGTTTTGCTAATTATGCACTGAAGCATCACCAATATAGCAATTCGACTGCTCCCTGCACAAAGAGCTACACGGCTGTCTTTGTAGAAATACTTTCCTTTTCATCATGATACTCCATCTTTTGGGCAGGGAGAAGGTTCACCTGCATCACAGAAGTCCATGTCAAAAGGGAAATAAAGGTCACAGCTGCAAGCAAAGCTTTGATAGTGCGGGCCACCAGCAATTGGAACACAACCAGCAGCTTCAAGTGCTCCAAAATATTCCACTGTCTTCCAAAGTTTTTATAACCAAGGTGATTCTATCTGATTTTGCTACTTGTTGCATAGATCCTGGCATTTCAGGAAACTTATTAATTTAAGAAAAGGAATGAATTTTTAGAAGTTGCCTTTTACAAAGCAAAGGTTTTGTAACACAAAACAGGCACACAGAAGCATTCTCCTATTGACGGAGACCCTATAAAAACATTCAATTGCAAACACACTTCCATTCACTTTTAGTTAAGCATCACCAAGCACAGTAATTAGACATGGGCATATTCAAGATGAAAAGCAGATGGAAATTCCTAGCAGAGCCTTGCTTGTTACATCAACATCAGATGGACATATAGCTCCCCTGGCTGCCAGTCCTCATGACAACAAATTGCTCACACTTGTGCCCTGTGGTACAAGAATTGAGAAAAAAACCATGGGCATATGTGAAGAACTTGCACACAGTATTTGGGTTTGGCCCTCCTAGTAACAAATGGGTGATTTTTGAAAGCAACAGGACATTAGTGCTACGTGACTCTTAATAAAGAGCCCTGCATTACTGTACATGAGTGCATTATCATAGTAATTAATCATCCCCTCCTGGCTCCTTTATAACATTCTTCGCAGATTCTCTATCCAGGGAACAGCATTCCCTCTAGGTAATGTTCTTCTGTTCTACATCCATAGATACACACATTCTGAAAAAAATTCTGGGCATGATTTTATACTAGGAAAAGAAAAACATAAATCTCAAGTTGTCAGGGAAACTTGTTTTTTAAACAAAAAGATAATTCTGCCATTTCTCAGGCAGTATCCAATTAAAATGAGATACAGGTACGAGAGGATAACTGCTCAGAGTTATTTAGGGAGAGATGCTGGTTCTTTTTTGCACACTGTTTGTCAACACAGTCTAACTCAGTATCTCTCCCTGCCTGCTTAATTAATAGCTAGGCAAAATTTCCATGTGATTTGGCAGTGATTTTGAGAGGCTTGAAATGTCGGCCCAGCAATAGAAAGTACAAGTTAAATGTAGCAAATCATAACTTTTCAATTATTCAAAACAATATGCATACGGAGAAATGAAAGTAGTAAAACGTGTATTCTATCAATGATTCCATTATCTTCTTGCCATAAAGAGAGGTGGCTCAATGGAGGATAAAAGCAAATTTTAGATTGATTCTCTTCTTGATCATAGCCAGAAGACTGCTATATATGGCCAAGAAATTGAATTGAGATTCATAGAAATCCTAAAATATTAGATAGAAAAGACTTAAAAGAACATGTAACCCCTCTCCAGGGGACCTGTACATTTTCTTGCCAACAAGAACTTCAAGCAGAAATAGGAATTTATTTAATCCAGTAGTACAAGACAGCTCCTTACTATGTATTGAATTGTAGGAATAAGGTAAATGTGTGTATAATATTGCAGTACGCCATCAGTATGAACTAAGAAAGCTTAGGTTTTTCTCCCCTCTAAGTACCTTTTAGTACAAAAACCTAAACTACGCAACCTGATGCATAAGATAAAGCAATTTGGATAATTTAGAGCACAGCTGTTTCAAACTATCTACCCTCAAGGTCACCAATTGATAAAACAAACCCCAAAATCTCTATAGAACTCAAGGACTCCTCACTTATTATTCAAACCAGAACAATCCACTCAGAAGTCCCAAATTCAAGACAAGAGACTAAAAGACAAAATTGACTATTGAGTGCACCCCTAAGTCTTAAACAGCCATGAGTACACTGGTGACAATTGCTTGTCCATTGTCACATAACATAATGATACTGTAGGGTTTGGTGTTTGTTGAGAGAATTGTTTCAGTGACAGAGCCACATTCTTCAGGAGGACATGCTGTGCATTACAGAATTTGCCAATTAATGTAATGATGAAAATCACCAGAAAGAATAATTTAACAAGTTATAACTGCAAATAGAAATAAAATTTGTAAAATACAGCAGTACATATATTCATATTCTATATAAAATGTTATATATTAAACATATACTTAAATATTGGTTCTATACAATACATATGTATATATTTTCTCTTCAGACTGCCACTTGAGCTCAGATTCCCATCTACTCTGTATCTGTTCTAAGGATATAAAATATTGTTAATCTTGGCAAGTTTACATGAAGTGGAGTATATTTTACTCCACAAAAAAGATAAGACATTAATCTTCTGGGCAAACGCTCTTGAAATTTCATTTTGATAGACAAAACCTGACTTTTCAGTTTGAACTTCTGTTTCATTCTGTTGGCAGATCAAAGAAGATAGAAAGACACAACTGTGTGAAGTATTACCTCTTAGTAGCACAGCAAAATATACAAAAAATATATAAATTCACTGATTCCATTGTCCTTGCCCTTTTGCTCCCAAATGGGAACATAATTTTTTTCATCATTTCTTTCATATTTTACTCCTTTCATGCCTTTGTTGCGAAGCTCTATTGATTTTTTGCCACCTTCTCCATGTGATGTTAACCAGCTTTTAGAATAACATATAACAATTTGCGGCAGCAAGTGAAAAAATACATCCAGCTGAAATTATGGGGGGATTTTCAATAGAGAGACTATAGTTACTCAAGACAAAAATGGTCTGGTATACTAAAGCTGACTGTATTTTTTGTTTATTTGTGAATTGCTTGCTTGTTGGACTACACAAACAGCTTCCAAAGTGTCTCAATATTTCTTTAGTTATTTAATAAGGACTGGCAAGCCTGAATTTCTGGGACATAATAACATCATGTTTAAGTGATATCTTGGAGCAGGATCCCAACTACAGCAGCAACACCTGAAGAGTCGGTACGGCAAATGTATCTCCATTTTACAGAGAGAGGTCTATCCAAGAGAGTGAAATGTGTCACTCTGCAGACTAGCAATACATCCTAAGTGTCCCTGCCACCAGGTCCAAGTAATAAATTGGGTTAGGTGTCACGTGTCTCTCCTCATGTACTTGGAATCACTGAGTACAAATCCCAAGGAGTGGCTGAGCATACTCTGGAAGAACATCTCCATGTGGTCTCCTTAAATATGTAAGCATAAAGGTTATTCTGTGATCACTAGGCAATAGGGTTAAAATTATGATGAAGCTGTTTGTTATTGCCCTTCCCCTTTTCTTCCCTGACTCATTTGAGGTTATGGACTCATCTTGGCAAAGTACATTAAAATAAAAGGGTATATAACTCAGTAGTCAGCCCTGGGAGCACTTTCCTTCCTGGATTCTGAATTTGAAATATCTGCTGTGCAAGCATATGTTTATAGAGAGCTGAAAGGAGGAGTTAATGTCCATATTCAGTCCAAAAAGATTATGTAGTTGCATGTAAAAAATGAATTTGCAGAGCTCTAGAGAGCTTAAATATATTACTTCTTGTAAAAATAAAATTCATTGAGCAGAAGACCCAAGGCCAGCACATATATTTGTGCTAAGAATATCACTTGAACGGCACACGAGCTCTGCATGTGATGTGTCTTGGTTTTGAAAGAAGACAGGTATCTGCTAAAGAGGGGCAGGGCCTCTCTTGGAATGGATAATTCAAATCCCCTTCCCTCAAATTATTATAATTTAGAAAATTAAAACAGCTCTCAGGCAGAGATATGGGGATAGGAATAACAGTTCTTTACTAATAGGTATAACAAGGCAAACAAACAACAACAACTAAAGCCATTAATAGCGAAAACAGAACCAGGGACCTTGACGGAGCTTGGTTCCAGAAAACCTGGGGCAGTCTGGTCTCTGGGGACTCTAAAAAAAGGTACCAAGCTGGAACGGTGGGAGATCCCGGGCTGGTGGATCAGATGAAGTTCGGAGCTCAGTCGGTGGTCACTGGAGGGCAGGGATGTCCAGCAGGGAGGGCAGCGTGGAGCCGCGATGCAGAGCAGCTTTAAAGCAGTGCCGAGGCAGTGGGACAGGGCTGAGCCAGCTCCAGCAGGGCAGGAAAAGGAGAGAGATCAGGATTTTCCTGGGCACACGAGCAGATGATGGTAGCTCTCTTCAGGATCAGATCCCGGTGGTGCCAGTGAAAAAAACTCACGCAGCAACAGCAGCCTCGTCCTCTCCCGACGCAGACCACACCAAAAGTGAAGCTGCCCCCCAGCCCCCGTCTTTCTCCCCCTCCTCGGGGGAAACTCCTGGAGACAAAGGGTGTAGCCAAGTGCCAGCCTCCACCCAGCCTCCATGCTTTGTTTCACCTGAGCACTGATAAGTACCCAGCAATTAGTTGCCTTGCAACTCTTGGAAAAAAATTCTATAGGTGAAAAAAGAAACAAGTCTAACCCCCAACATGATGTCATATGGAACATTATGGGTTTCTTCTAGACCCATAGGGGTCAAATCCTTCCATAAGGTATTTTTTAATGTAATTTATTGATTTAGCTGAGGCAGAATTAGCCTGTTGTAGAGTGGAAATCTGATTAGTCTAACCCATTCTTGAGTTCTTCAGTATCTTGGAACTCAAAATTCAAAGGAAGAGAAGGAAGGGGTACAGCTCACATATACTCTGCTGACCCTTGTGACTTGGGTTATGGAGAACAGGGGTATATTTTGGTCCACAGCGAGCAGAGTTACCCACATACTTATCCTAGGAAATTTAGAAGGAGAATGAAAAAACTCAGTGCACTACTTGACAGTGTTCCTTGAACTGGAGCTTATGCTTTTCTCATTTACTTGAAATTTGAAAGAAGATGATAGAAGTTAATGGAGTTTCATTATGGTAAAGCAATGTAAAAGGAATCATCGTCCTTGTTTTAACATCTGTGAACACGGTCTTCCTCTTCCTTGCAAACAAAACATATGAGATTCTGCTCAGTTTTAATGCTGTTTGGCATCTGTGCCTATACTGCCAGGGACATTCAGAACCATTTACATTAACAGCAAATATTTTTACTGTAAAGAAGGAAATATATCCTTATTGATATTCAGCAAGTGGTGCGTTGTTGCAACCAAGATATAATTTACTCACTTGTCTGACTGAATTACATTACTCCATGTATTTTGTAGTTTCATCTGTGAAAAATTGAACTTTAGTTCTACAGCTGTCATTTCCCATAATTCTTTTAAAACAATCTGTGGCAAAAAGATAAAAAATAGCTCCAATAGAAACTGCTTCTGGGGATGGCATTTGAAAGGACATTAT
Organism: Acrocephalus scirpaceus scirpaceus; assembly: GCA_910950805.1. Classification (NCBI taxonomy): domain Eukaryota; kingdom Metazoa; phylum Chordata; class Aves; order Passeriformes; family Sylviidae; genus Acrocephalus; species Acrocephalus scirpaceus. The sequence continues at coordinate 33,153,645 of OU383781.1, forward strand.
TTAGAGTTAATGAATTAGACTAAGAAGTTTGTCATATTCTTTACATGAGCTGTGAGTCAGACTTTGTGTACAAGTATTTCTAACATTTGTGTACTTTGTAAAGGCCATGACTCCCTTTGTTTCCTGGGAACCCTGCAGTGAAAACATTTGTCTTCAGAAGCACACGGCTTTGTCAGGTTGCCTGGGTAATATTTCCAGTTGTTCTCCTCAACCTTTCCGTGTGCTCAGAACCAGCGAGGCACCCGCCCACTGCCATCCCTTGTCAGGGCTCCCCTATCTCAGCACTGCAGCCACGCGAGCAGGGCAGCGGCTCAGCAATTCACAGGCAAAGCCACAGGAGTTCAGCCAGTGTGAGAATGGGAGGACTGAGCCATTACTTATTTATAAAATTAGCAATTAGAACTCAACTGCAGTAAAAATGGAAAGTCCCCAAAATGGAGGATCAGGATGCTCTTTCAACTCTGATTTCTGCCTCTTTACTTCCTCTGATGTAAATTTTGGAACTCCCTTTGATGAAAAGATCAAGCTCCAAAACCAGACTAAGCTTCAAAAGATGATTATAGGCTTTCCTACACAAAACTGACTCAAAGTTTTATTTCCTGGGTTTATCACACACAACGTAGTTTTTCTTCTACCTCTTGCTTTTACACTAGCACATGGATCATACATTCCTTCTTGGTAACTACCTTTTGCATGTTACCCAAGTCAGACATTACTTCTTATAAATGACTATTTAAATTTTCACTGCCTCTGCTGCATTTCAAAGTATAAACTGTAACTGGATGTTTTATACACATACCAGAGAAATATTTTTCTCACAGCCACAGTGAAAAGTTTTGTTGAAAATACAGAGAAATTAAACGCAATCCTAATAACCCATTTTTTAAAGTTGAACTCAACCATCTAAATTTTTGTTGCCAAATAAGAATTAAAATCAGTGGCTGCAAGTAGGGGATTATAATGGAAACAATTTTTCCAGTGCTACCTACACCTTTTGCTGCTATGCATAAATCCTGTTATCACTCATGTAATAATGATAGAGCAATCATAATTATTTCTGTATTAGACCAAAAAAAAATTCCCTGTATGATTTCATCTGATGGTAAAATGTAAATCATTATACTAAATAGATACTTTTTGTCTGCTTACAGAAAAAAATGGACTCAATGTTCTTTCTTCTCCACCCTGTATAATTAAAAAAAATCAGACACCAATTTTTAGCCAAGCATTCATCAGAGTATGTATTGTTAACAGGTGTTGTGTATTACATTTCCCATGCACACAGTGTTGGAATGTAAAACTGTAATACTGCTCCTAGGAACAAGTAGCATAATTAAAATTCTTTGTGAGTTTGATTTACTGGGTATTTTCTTCCTTTAAAATAACTACATTGCAAACAAGAGCCAATTTCTTAGATTTGATCTATGGGTTGTACAGCTTATACTTCAGGTTCAAAATGGTGATTTAGACAATAACACATAACAACTGAATAGTTATTTATAATGGCACAGCACCTGCGGCAGATTGTCAGCTGAAAAGGCAAATCTAAATGCTTTCAAATTCTCTTGTGTATTATAATGGCAGTAGTAGTGGCCACTATGGATACAATAGTTAGGGATGTAATGTAACTTTTGTTTCTGATTGCTTGCCATTTTCTCAATTTTATTCCTTTAAGTCTGAAAATGTTCATACTTAGTGTCAGTCCATATGCATTTTAAGAAGCTCAGTTTAGCGTTCTGTTAATTTTGGGGGTGGGGGGTGTCAATGAACTTAAAAAGAACATCAAACTCTTTTCTCATAATTTTAAGATTTTCCACATTTCCCAGACCATTACACATGCATAATTAACACAATTTCAGCATTTTCTTTTCATCTTGATTAATGCTGCTGGGAACTCTGGAAAAATTTGATCTGAAATTTTAAAACTGTAAAGACATTTTTCTTACCTCAATATGTGCCAGGATTTTTCTATGAGCCTTTTAGCAGCAGCTCCCATTTAAAAATCTGAAATTATGCATATGCAGTTTCCTTTTCAATTTGGTTCCTTCCTGGACTGAACCCGGCATGGATCATTTGTGTGATGATGTGCTAATTCTGCAGTGATGTGAAACACATGTTAGGAAGAAATGTAACAGCTTGTTGCAGCAGACCCAGGCCCATACAAACCATCAGTGCACTGAAGTAACCTCCACCCACAACAGAAAGTCCATTTAGATGCACAGTCCACCAAGTAATGTTCAGGTTTCCACCAGAAGGAACAGCTGGGATGTGAATGTGCAAGAATCGTTCCCAAAAGGCAAGCACTCTAAACCCATTAGAATTTTCCAGACAAGACATAATTTGAATTCCTTTTGTCTATTAAATATCTATAAAATTACCTATATATCTTCTGAGTATTAGAAGTCATAAGATGGGCCATGTGCTTTGGGATATTTAGTTGGAAGGTGACAGACAGTCTAACAACACATTTCTACCAGAACAACCAAAAGCATATTAGGTAGTAACTATAAACGCAAGGAGAAATAGCATTTGTCTCCAGATGAAAGGAAAAATATTTTCCAAGGAGCTAATTGCTTTAGAACACAAGCAATAGAAAAAGAAAAGAAAGAAATGACCGTCTGTAATAGAGATCTGTAACAGAGGCTAGGAACAATCCACTTGCTCTGGAGCTGATGGGATGATGCCATTGCCAATTAGCACGAGTTCTTTGTTTTATAGCATCCATCTACTCACTGTATGACCTGTTTTAGTGTACACCTCAAAATCATCTTTGGAGTACTTCCACTGGAGCCAAGGGAGTTAATGCAGGAATTAGCTTGGTCAGTGAAGTAATTCATATGCAACAGAAAGAGTTACAGAAACTTAGTTGGAAAAGAATAATGGAGAGAGATTCGTGCATGCTATAAATCTTCTTGGCTTTGTGCTAAGATTATTTATCTATTTGAGATAGCGAGGAGGTTCTATAATGTGTGCATACTGTGCAATATGAGACAGAGGCTTTGCAATATAAACTGTCCATTAGTAATGCAAAGTAACTTATTTTCATCTGCTAGATCATTACTGCAAATTTTTCTCCATAGTTCTGACATTTTATAAAGAGAAAAAATGTGGACTTCATTAAGATTTATCTTTTACTTCCATTTGATTCACTCTACTTTAAATGTATGCAAACACACTGTAAGGACCACCAAGCTTTTTGTAATTTCAGGAGGGCAATGCTTCCACTCCTAGGAAAAAGTTGATGCCCCACAACTCAGTCTGCTGGCCCAGCTGGGGCAACTCAGACTTTCCTCTGAGCATCCCTCACTTCACAGTGCCTGTACCACCCAAGACACAAAGGATTTAGTCAGGTTGAAGCACAGTTTGAGAGAGCTGAGCAGAGCTGTGGCACTAGCAGATGCCAGGGGGAAGGTGTAAGAGCTCCTCCAGCATCCCCTCCCCAACAGTAACCGGTGTCCCGGTGTCCCTGAGAGCTGCACACACTCCTCAAGTGCCTTGGCAGCAACCCGTGCTGAAGCAGCTCTGTCCGTTTGGAGGGTGGCTGACTCAGGGCTGACTCACATCCCCCTCATCCTCTCAGCCTTCAGCCGTATGAGCCCTCCTGGCATCGCTTCTGTCAATGTCACACTCCAGGATCGCTTGCAGGATGTGCGGCCCTGTGCCAGCTGATGACACCAGACAAGATGTGACCCCTTCCACCAGCTCACAGAACTGACCTCTCAAATAAGCTGCCACATGGTCGGTTTGGTGCATCTGGGTTCATTCCATACGGTCAAAATATTTCCCATACTCTGTCTGCCAATAAAGAAAATGGAATGCAAGAAGCAGTACGCTGCTACTCACTCTAGAATGACTTCAGGTCTGGTGAGAACTTTTGGGATTGTTACTAACCCTGGCCTTCACTGCCTATGCAATACAGACAGATGTATTTACTTACTCATCAGGAGTCCTCCAGTTGCTTTTCATTAGTAAACCTGTCTCACCTTGGTGCAGCAGAATCCACATTGTTGCACCCAACTCATTTCCCTAGAAGAGCAGTTGTATGCTAAAGGAATTACATGGTGTTCCAATGACAGAATTATTTGCATACCGTATATTATTCTGGCTACCTTATAATATAACATTGAAAGAAGTAATTGGGCTTTTGTAGGACACCTGTCCCATTCCACTTCCTACTGCACATCTGCAGCCATAGCCACTGACGACTCTTCCATGCTACTGCAGTTTCTCTATAGTTTAATGTTGTTTTTAACTAGGTACTATTGTAGCCTCTATCCCCAAACATTCAAAGCAGGTGCAGGAGACACGAGCTTGCTGCCGCAGTTGGCTTTTCAGCTAACTGGGATGCATAAGGTCCAGTGATGTCTGTGCCCAGTATCTCATAATCATCCACAGATCCTATAGAGTGCAATTTCACTGAATATTCAAAGCTGGACCTACTGGCACATCAAGACATTTGTATATTTATGGAGTAAAGAAAGCTGGAGCAAAGTCAGTCCAATGCACATAGGTTGGTTACAGCAGAATAATTTTTAAAATGAAAATAAGGACTTTCTTTTCCAGCTCTTAACCTAAATTCTCACTAATTTTTGTGATTTGGATCAAACTGCCAATGGTTTTTAAATATCATTTTGATATAAAACTAGGGACCCAAGATTTTTAATTTCATCAAGGCACTAATGTAACTTAGAACTCAAAATGTTTTTAAAAATCACTGAATATATGTATTGGAACCTTCCAAGCAAACTTAAATTTTCTTTCAGGATTTGTCTCCACTTCCTTCAAACTCTTGATTTCATTATGCAATAATTGCATACACTTTTAAAGTATCTTCTAAGTCCACAAGGTTCTACTAAAAATTATTTCATTAATATTTATAAACTGCAAGTAAAGCTGTAAAGCTTTTTTTCCTACAATAAGAATTATACTTTCAGCATTGCATATATATATTTGTAGGAGGTATTTATTGGATTTAATAATCGCTACGCTGTGGGAAGCCAACAAAAATTAAGATTTAGCTGACATTCCTTTATCCAGGAAATCCTGATTAGTGGAATCTTACATAAGAAATACAGAAAAGTAATGCAGTTTTACATTCTCTTTAGGAATAAGCTCTAGGGATCTGGATTTTCCTTCTTTGGACAAACACCTCCAGGGAATTTCAGCCTAGGAATTAGAGACTTTTGCTTCTTCCTTTCATTCTTTTTCCTGCCCATAAGCCATGTCTACTCTTTGAAGACTATTTAATAGCTGGCAAGGAAATGTCCTTTATTGTTAAATAGCACTTAGCTCTTTAAATAGTTCACCAACTAATAGTCACAGGTTAATAAGATAAAAGCGTTAAACACATTATCTGTGTGCACCTCACCTGAAATGAATTCCCAGACACTTCCTGCCATACACAAATACTATAATTTGCAGGATAACCAAACCAGAGCCATTGGTAACTGAGCTGACATCCACTTGCTGCAGTTCCCAAGGGTTATAAAGGCCTGTGTATGCATTCCTCCCGTGTCTGTGTTACACACACTAAAATGAATCAGAGTTCTGTGAGCTCTAGTTCTGTGCCCACTGGCTCCCAGACAGGCACAGTGGGGCTGCCTTGAGCCCAGGATGCTGCTGTGCTCCTGACTGTGAACACATGGACGTGGAGCAGGCACAGCTGCAATGCTTTCCCAGTTATCAGCATCACTCCTTTTTGGCAGGAATCCATGATACAGCCAGCCACCATGACCAAGCTAACCAGAATGCAATTTTGCCAAGCTAGCAAGAATGCAATTTTTTCCTTCAGGCTCCAGAAAATGTTAAACCCATTACCTGCATATTCCTCCTCACTCCTGGTAGGCAGGAAATGCCTTTCCTCTGCCCACATTTATGAGGGAAGGTTTGATGAAAGATGACCCTATACTATCTGTCTTGAAGTGGCAGACTCACACTGACCTGCTATCCCACACCATGTGATGGCAGTCCCTGTGCCCCAAATACCCTCTCTTAGGTGATCACTGTGAGCTGGACAAGCTGCCTGACAGCAAATACTAGCCCATAGGTTGTCTTTGACTATTGGAGATAAATAGTCAGCAATAATCCATCATATTTCAACCCATTTGGCAAAAGGCAGAGAAATTCTTAAATGATGCTGTAATTATAAAGCTGAGTAATTTCTTTATATTTATTTCAACAGTATGGATTTTTACGTGCCCTCTGGGAGCAAAAAGATGTTTGTAGAGATAAAGCTGTAGGGAGCAATACATTTCATGCCAACACATGTAGCTGAACTACCAATTTTGCTTTATTAATTTAGTTGCTGGATTTGTTCCTGATATCCACAGCTGTATTATCCACTCATAGAGGTGGATGAGTGGGACGAATGAGGTTGATTACAATTGATTTAGTAACCAAAGAGTAATTTTTTCCATTGTTTGTTCAGCACATTACTAAACATATGGCTTAATTACAGTTGCCTTGTGTTCTTTTCAGTGTGGTGTTGCTTATTTTACTGAGACACTGATTTATGCAAAATATTAATTGAAATAGAAAACAGACTTACTATGAGAGCTGACATCCATAAAAATATTAGTTGCTTATATTTTGCACTGAGCCTATTGGACTTCTCAGAGGAATCAGTGTTTACAGTTTAATTTGGAGCTACACGAGCTCCCTCCCTCCAGAAACAGTGGTAGAGCATGTACCGTAGTCTGAAGCATGGGTAAAAAAATTTACTTTTACCAGCAGCTGCAAAGGGAAATCCTTGGAGTTCTTGAGCCAAAGTCTCAAAAATGTGCTGAGGTAGCTGTTCCATTTCAGTGTGATTGCAATAATTGTATGCAAATGTCTCATTAAAAGTAATTCAACTTTATATAGTTATAAATAAACTACTATGCTGTTGTAATGTGTTTTCAGGCCATTAAGTAGTATAATAAAGATGCATGGATTCTCTCAATAGATTAGATAATCAAAAAACCACCCACTCCCACAATCAAGCAACTATGCATTGGGAGATCTTGTTTTGTTTTCAGAGTCATCTTTATAATTAATCTATTTGGAATAAATAATTCACCAAATATAAATATAAAATAATGTTTAGTCACAGAACTCATAACTCAATATATCCAGGAGGAATGCTTTTATATTTCTTATTCAGGATTTTAATTCAATGCATTGAATTTTGCCGTCTCCTTCATAAACCAAATCTAATATACAATCAACTTTATAACCAGATAGTCAGAATACAGAATGAAATAGTTTTGCAGAGGCACTCATAAAACCCTTCCAAATATTTTTAGGAGAGAGTATGAGAATTTTGTAACCTTCACTACCCACTAATAAGATTCAGATATCTACTGTGAAATGATCCAAACATTTCCTGGGTAACAGCCTCTGCAGTTATATTAATTTCAAAGAGAAAAACAAATTAAAAAATGAATACACATATCTCTATACTGCTGTACAGAGATAGTCCTAGGAAGCAAGACTAGACAATGAGGGAAAGGAAAAGCGAGACACAATATCAAAGTCAGCAGGACTTTGGCAAAGAGAAGGGTTTGGATACCATCACTGAGACAACATCCAAGGACTGGCAAGAATAAAAAAACATAGAGCAAACTCAATTTACAGTCTGTCCTAGGAAGAGGTGAAGGTACCCAAACTCTCCGTGGGGTCCTGAGCTGGAACACTCACACACGGCCAGTACACACTGTTAACCACAGTTACTGCCTCCTATGGGCCCCTCTGCCTGCACTAGGCTGCGCCCAGATGATTTGCTTTTGTTTGGCCCTTAAAACTGAGAGGAAACTCAGATTGCCCAAGAATATTAGACATTGCTGTGGTGCCATGAGGAGGCATTAAAATGGATGCATAGTATGTTCTTGCCTTAGTTTAAGCCTCACAGATTTTCCAGGCTTCAGAAACTGAAACAAATCCATCTAGGAGGAAGAAAAAGGAAAGGGCAGGAGAAGAGTTGAAATTTTAGTGACTTTTTGATGTAGTTTGGCACTGGCCCAACACCAGGCACCCACTGGAGTCACTCGCTCACCCTCCCCTGCCACAGCTGGGCAGAGGAGGGAAAAAATAAAATAATGAACATTCATGAGTGAGATAAGGACCAGGAGAAATATTTCAAGGGGCAAAACAGGCTCAACTTAAGCTGTGAAGTGAATTTTATTGCTAACAGAATCAGAAGAGGATAATGAGAAGCAAAATAAGCCCTTAAAACACCTTTTCCCCCCACCCCCCCTCCTTTCCACCAACAGCACAGGGAGATGACATGGGGGGTTTGGGTCAGTTCATCACTAAGATTTTCTGCTGCTGCTCTGGGAGAGGAATCCTGCCCCTGTGAGACCATGGGGTCCCTCCCACAGGAGAAAGTTCTCCCTGAACTTCTCCAGCATGGGTTCACTCTCACGAGGAGCAGCTCTACCACACCTGCTGCAATGCGTGTCCTTGCCACGGGCACACAGCCCTCCCAAACTGCTGTGATGTGGGTCTCTCATTCCATGGGGTGCAGTCCTCCAAGGACAGGCTGCTCCAGCCTGGAACCAGAGCCCTCTCTCTCCACCGGGTCTTGCACTGGAGCACAGCCTCCTCCAGGCATGCAGCCACTCTGGTGTGGGCACCAGATGTTTTAAGGGCTTATTTTGCTTCTCATTATCCTCCTCTGATTCTGTTAGCAATAAAGTCACTTTGCAACTTAAGTTGAGCCTGTTTTGCTGTGAAATATTTCTCCTGGTTCTTATCTCACTCATGAACCCTTCGTTAATTTTTTCCCCCCTCTCCTCTGCCCAGCTGTGGCAGGGGAGGGAGGATGACCAAGTGACTCTAGTGGGTGCCTGGTGTTGCGCCAGTGTCAAACGACAACACTTTTTAAACAACAGTAACACAGGAAAAGCTGATATTTCAAGCCTGTGAGGGCATCAGGAGAAAAAAGTTTGGGAGGCACGGACCATATGCATATCCACACTGAAGTCAGCCAGGACAGGAAATGGCCTCCTTCAGTGCAAGGTGCTTTTAGACCTGTGGTTACTCATAAATGACAACCACGTGCACCCTGTCCAGTTGGCTTCTGCCCCCTCACTGCTGAGCTGGCAGAGAAACAAAGCAGAGACAATTGTTTCAAATCCTAACTGCTTTCAGTGGCAACGCTGGGAGGTGCAACGTACCCGATCCCTGTGCAGGGGCACACAGGGCAGGCTGTGAAGTGAGGCAGTAACCTGGGAGCAGCACAAGCAGTTGCCACAGCCTCAAACTCACCCATTTCCACCCCTGATCAGTTCCTACAGATTCTCAAACTCTTCACCAATAGCAGAACTACATTTTCCTCACATTCCTGGGACATCCTGGGTCTGGATTAGAGCATATTAGTGCCTTCTCTGACAAGGGCTGACTGCAGCTGCAGTGCATTCACAGCTCAGGGTTCCCTACTACTCCTGCAGTGGGAAGGAAAAGAAGGGCACAGAGCAGGAGTATTAATGGTAGTCAGCTCAGAGAAGATGCCAGGCACAGGAGCACAAGCCACCACATCTCCAGGAGAGGCATCTTGTTCTCCCTCAGGAAGTTCTAAGCCAAGGAGCCAAACCTGAGCAATTCCCAGTCGGTGCAGCTCCTAATGAAGTTCATGGGGAAAGGGCAGCACTGATGAGCAGGGTCTGGTGTAGTAAAACCTTTGAATACCATTCAAAAACACTTCAGTGCTAAAGACTTCCCCATGTTGATGTTCTTGCATCCTTCAAAGGCTTAGAGCAGTCCATTAAACATAGTATTAGTATGATACACCCCTAAACTTTTCCTCCTCCTGGGATGGAATCAGCATGAGGCAAGATGCAATTCAGTGATACAACATGCATAGTGACAATTTTTCAGAATGTGATTATAAGAGAAAAAATTCTAAACTCATCACAATCACTCTCACGGAGTAGCTTGGAAACCTGAACCAACAGTAGAAAAATAAACCAACAGAGACTGAAAAAGATATAAACAACTCCAAAATGAATTGTTAACTCAAAATTGCAATATAATCTGTATAAAATATTTAAGATGTTTTTCTATTTATTCCTGAACCTAGAGTGATTAAAATGCTGCCCGAGTACACTGTGTTGCTCTTTTTTTTTAATCATAAATGCAATTTTAAGCAAGTAGACAAACTCTAGGAAATTAAAGTGAATATTTATGTCCATATAAACTTCTTAATGGCAACATTCTTGCTGTGAGCACAGCAGCTGAAGAGGGTGGATTAAATTATTTTGGCCAGATCCTGTTACTATTGTTTTCACTGGCAAAATTCCCACTGACTTAATGGGAGCTGGATTAGATCCTGACTCGAATTAAGTACAAATCTCAGATGCATATATAACATAATCACTGATATTCCATGCATACACTCTAGTTTTCATGTCTGTTTTCCCTCTGTGAGTTTTACTGATGCTCTGAAAATACCAATCAGGTACACTATATAGCAGTGATTAAAGGTGTGCAGTCTTGTGTTTCCAGATTTGGGAAAATTTGTGGTTTACTCATTTGAAATCAGAAACTGCAGTCTGAATGATATTCAGCCTCTTGAGTAAGAGAGGCTTGGAGGGCTTCAAATCTTGGTATGTTTAGTTCCTCCTCTTGCAGGCTTTGCAATGCATATGAACAGCATTTATTTAAAAGGCCAGAGAATTACAACACATTTGGCAGCCTACAGATGCTGTTGCTATGATATTTTTTCTCTCTCTCCCGTTTCCATCATTTGGGAATATTCAAGAGCATCCTGGAAAAACTAGGAAGCTTTTGGGCTTCATTCCTTCTGTCTTGAATGAGGATCTCACAAAAAGAGAACAAGCTTCCAGAAATTTTAGGAGGACATGTTAATGCACAAGGGACAGAGCTTCATCAAAGGTCTTACAAGAGCAGCAGTAGTTCCATGTCCCTCAGCAGGGTGCTCCAACAACCACAGCTCTTGGGGCTGGCCCTGCTCAGCTAAACAGGGATTGAATGTGGGGCAGCCCCTGGCGGTCACACCGGCAGTTCCAGCCCCAGGCACCTTGTCCTGGCACACGCTCCTGGGCTTTGCTGTTCTCACTAAGCCTCTTTCAAAGCCTGCTCTGTGTGTGCTAAGGGAGTAGTGCGGACATGGAGCAGACATGAAGCCTGACACCTGACTACCTGACTCCAGGTGTACATTAGGGCTCCAACAAAGGGAAGAACAGCCCTGCAAGGAGGCTCAGTAAGAACACCAAAGTGCAAGGTGTCCTTTAACATATATCTTGTTAAAAAAAAAAAAAAATAGCTGAAGTGGTGATCCTGAAAGGTTCCCAGGATCCCCAAAGCTAATGAGAGTTAGTAACTGCATGCTCCATACACTCTGAGTCAGAGATATATCACTCTGTGGTTTCGCAGACACAGAGGGGAGTAGGTTTTCTAAACAACTGCTCCAAGTCAGTGGAGATTTATCTGTGATTGCTGTGGCCCATCTTTGTTTCAGCTAGGGAAAGCAGTGTTACTTATAAATGACAGTGTAATTTCCCATGCAGAGGCTGTTTCTCTGTATGACTCATCTGTGTATTGCATTCCAAGAGGTAAGTATGAATCATGGATAACTGATAGAAAAATGCAAATGAATCCATTAAATTTTATTTTTTTTTATTATGCTCTAAACAGAGCAACTTTTTAATTTTTCTCCTGACTGTGAAACTTATTGGAAATAAATTGTATCAAATCAAATTGAGAAATCTTTGCATTCTCTAAAGCCACAGGTTTTTTTACTGCTGTTTCAGTGGGATTGGGGATGTGGGGGTGGTTGTTGGTGCAGTTGATTTTTGTTTCATTTTTTTGCACTCAGTGTACAGCTGGAGCTTTATGGCCAATGTCAGCAGCAGCAATACAGTTAGCTTTTTGTTTGTTTTAAATGTGATAAAGGCGATAGAAAATTAAGTGTTGATGGTTATTATTAGGTATCAGGTGACAATCTAAATCCAGTAATTCCAAGGTTAAAGAATGATTGTGAAGAGGTTTGAGAAATTCACTGCAGATCTGTTTTAAAGAAAACAACTTGCTGTAGCAGCTCATCCCTACAGCATAAGGGAGTAATTTAGTTAGAAGAGCGGAGAAGTCCTCCCACCTTGGAGAGGAGCAGATTGTGAGCACCAGCAAGCCAGTTCTCAGGCACTGAATGCAAGAACCAGCCAGCCCAAGATAAGGCATTGTCTGCCTGGGCCCTGCAGGGAGAGCAGCCAGGGGACAACACAGCCCTGCAGAAGGGTTTGGGATCATGGTTTCAGTCTCCAGGGACACCTGTGTGGAAGAGGATGGTCACAGCTAAAGAAGAACATGTGGCAGGGTTGGAACAATTAAGCTAACTCATTGATTTCTTTCCTGGAGTCCACCTTCTCTTCCACAGAACAGGGGAGATGTGTAATTTCACAGACTCCATAAATCTATGATTGAAGTGCTTTGATAGTCAAATCTATTTAGTCTCTGCACCATCATTTGGTCTTAAACTATGACATTGGCATCTACTATTCAGATAGGACTGATTTGAACTCTAAGTTAGAGTGCAAAACCAAATCCAAGGTGTAATGAAAACTGCCAGATTAGCAGTATTAGATACAGAAACAAAGACCACCTAATTTCCAGGGTTTGAATTTTACCATAGTTTTATCTTGTCTTGGAGCTTTTGTCCACTACAGACAACCTAAATTAAAGTGCTTGGATTTTTTCTATATACTGCAGTCTGCATGCTACTACTTTTTCTATTTGAAGTCCATAACACCAATTCAGAAAAAGGACTATTATGCCTGGCATAATGACCAAAACTGAAAATACCTTTTCCTCGAGTCCCTGGGGCAACAGAACATTTATGCCTTTGATGAAATTAAACTGACAATGTCAGCCTAATATTCTGCCATAAAGAGATTAGGATAGCTTGTATTTAACTGTATTTTGGGATTGAGTACACATTTACCCATCCAAACCTCTGCTTTCTGGAAGGAGTACTGCTAGATCTGATTCCTTACAAATAGAAGGATTTTTAAAAGAAACTACCAAAGTCAGAAAATACAAAACTGAAATCCTGGCTATAATATTTATTTTATGCTTTTTGAGACAATATGTCCTGAAATGAAAAACAAAATGTGAACTTCATAAATCTCAAAATCTGTAATTAAGAACAGCACCTGACAAGATCACTTTTTCAGCTGACAAATAAATGTCACTTTTAAAGGAATCTTCCACAGAGTGATAAAAAGCAAAGGGGCAAAAATTGTTCTGTCTTCATTGTCAGAAAACATGGAGGGGGTTTTGCTAAGTACTTACAATGACTGTGCTGTTGACTTGGCAGCCACATCAAAAGTGTGACAGACTCGATTCATGTTCCTGTGCAATACAAGCAATGACACAGGGCTGGATCTGAGTGCCTCTCAGTAAGTAATTGAAGGGAGCACAAACACATTGTAAAGAACCAGCAGTGCACAGTTCTGCTGTTAATAAACAGAATCGAGAGCTAGACATGCACCTTGTTATTCCATGGTTTTCTCCAGATATTTATTTAATTTTAAAAAGCCCTTTTTGCCTCGGGTCAGGGACGTTCAGAGATTAACTGGTCCAGTTACTCTGCAGAAAGCACAAATTCCTCACTGGTGGGGCAGTTTTGCACTCCCTGTATGTGGTTACACAGGTGATGTACCTCCTGCTGCTACAGAAGTGAAGAAGTCTTTCCAAGTGAGCACATTGACCCCGTGTACTTAAAGGCAGGAGAACTGGAATGTGTCTCGCTTGATTAGATATAGCTGCAGTGCTTCTTCTCTGGGTTTGGAGTACTGCTCTAAATAATACAGCACAAGCAGTTCTGTTTTTAAATGCAATACTCTCTCCACTGGTACCAAGACAAATGAATACGCCATTATCAGCATCCTAGCAAATTACAGTAGGTCAATACATAATGCTTTCATTTTCCAGATGTCTGAATCCAAGCCATTTCCTACAAAGATGTTAATATTTACTCCAAATTAATAATGCATTTCCTTGAGACATCTTTTGGAAAACTATGCTAGTCTATGATTCACATTGAAGTCAGAGGCAAGGTACACTTAAACGCAAGAAACTCAAGAGGATGTGTAGTGGGGAGGAGGGGCTGAATCCAAGGATAAAACCTAACACTTTTTTAATTCAAAATCCTTAGCTTTGATCTCTAAAGCATGATTATTTTTGTGCTCACCTTCAACATCCATGATCATAACTTGTTTAGGTGAACTGTTTTCTGCAGATACTTGGGGAAGTAGAGGAAAGGGAATCTTACTTGAAAACAGAATATATTTCTAAGATTAAGTGCTCTGAAGGCAGCACTGATTAGGAATATAAAATTCTAACTTCCTTGAAGTTCAACATATATTAAAATAGGCATTAAAGTAATTTTAAAGCGAAAGAAGAAAGAAATCAAAGCCTTATAAAGATCTTATGTTTAAGCAGTCTTTTCACCATGAAAGTGTGAGTTTTCACTAAACATACTCAGCAGCACAGAAAAGTTTCCCTTGACTAGAAAATATAGCCCAGGGCTGTACTTAAATAGATGAGGTTATATTGAATTTCTAATAGCTTACATCATCATTTTAAAGCCAAGACATCTTAGTTTCTCAATTTTTATTGAAATCAAAATTTTGTCCAGGTGTTTTCTGTTCCTTTAGGAATTTTTATGCTCATTTTCACTGAAAATTAGTTTAAGCAAGTCCCTGATTTAAGAGCTTCAACATTTTAATGTGTGAAGAACTCTTTCAGAGGGCCCATCTTGGAAAGAAAAGCAATAATCACATCTGGAGGCAAACAAAGCATAAATCACCGTGCTGGCAACCAGCCAAGACAGTAGGGGACAAGTGCAAAAATGTGACTGAAATGGCAGCAATATTCTAACCACATGCTGTTAACAAGACAAACCAAGGTTGAAAATTATATTTCTATTGTCACAGAACATTGCATATGAGAAGGAAAGAAGAGTGGGGATTTGCAAACTGAGGGTCAAATTCACTTGTGGAATAACAGGGAGAAAGTCCTTTGAGAGACAACAGGAAAACAACACTGCTTTAGATCAAACCC
Source organism: Acrocephalus scirpaceus scirpaceus (assembly GCA_910950805.1). Lineage (NCBI taxonomy): Eukaryota > Metazoa > Chordata > Aves > Passeriformes > Sylviidae > Acrocephalus > Acrocephalus scirpaceus. The sequence continues at coordinate 33,168,705 of OU383781.1, forward strand.
ACACTTAACCCACAGATATTCCAGTTGGGAAGGGCTAAGCATTCTGAAGTTGCTATTTCTAATAAGTGCTTTAATATTATATTGTTATTTTAAAATGCAACCACACAGTTCAAAGCAAATCAAGCTGTAATGGCAGAGGGTATTTGGAATGCTACACACACCAGTGACAGTTTAGCTTGTCATCAAAAAGCAAATATTACTGCATGAGATGAATGCCAAAGCACTTCATTATGTAAAGGTTTACATGATGCATAAAATTATTATCAGCTAATGTTTAAATATGAGCAAGATTCCCATCCAGCTCAAGGATGCAATTTTGTAGATATTGCTCAGGAATAAAAGGGATAGGCTCTGCCACAAAAAAAAAAAAAAAAAAAAAAAAAAAAAAAAAAAAAAAAAAAAAAAAGTAAGTTAATTAAAAAAAAAAATTTATTAGATTGTCATGTGGGTTAGTTCTCCCGTGATAACCTTTCAATCTACAGTATCCAGTGCAGTCTGACATCGTATCTGTTGCTACCCTCATAAAAAAAAAACTCCCTCTGACTGCAGTAGACAGGAAATCTTTGACTTTCTGGAAGGGAGGAGACCTCAGGTATGTGGCACAGAACACAAATAAGTGATAAATTATTTCTAAACATTAGGTGACAATGTATCATAGGTCAATGTACCAAGATTCATCTCCATGTTTTGAGTCTGATGAAATGAAGCTGAATTTTTGCTTAAACCTGTTAACAACATTCTGAAGTATATTAAATGCAAACAATAAACACAGCAAATGGAAATCAGTCATTTGATGAGCTTTCCACTTAGGGATTGAAGTCTGAGAGGATTTATGACTGACACCAGCTGTAGTAAACTGGAATTGCAACCAAATATTGAAATTTTGCTTCAAGATCAGACACCCTTTCTTTATATTCCTATGAAGGCCAAGTGAGCCATACATTCAAATTCATTGAAAATGGGTACATTTGATATATGGTTAAAGAGAAAAAGACTTTTCTGTAAATGCAAAAAAAAAATTATGAGATAATGTACAATGTCAAATAATACAGAGACTTGGAATATCATTGTATAAATAATGTTTGCTATCAAAATGGCTTACTTGCACCACAGTGTAAATGTAAGGTCATGCAGAGCTACATCTACAGGCAGAGGCAGTCCTGGTTAAACACAGAACTAACTGGATGCCATCAGCTCCAGCAGCCAACCCAGCTTGATGTCAGGGCCATGAAGAGGAAGGCTGGCTGGAATTTCCAGACTGGCATTGCCCTAAGCATCAGCGTGGGTGGAGGGGAGAGCACACACTGGGCTACCTACACCTTGCCACTGGGATATGTACTGAGTGTCCAGCACAGATTTCCACATGTGTACCCCATGCTGGAAAAAAACCAATTACAGCACACTTCTGTAAAGGTGATAAACATTTATACAAAAACCCCTACGTTCAGAAAGCAGGAATGGCAGATTTGCAGACAGAATTAAACAACCAACTAACCAGGTACCAGGCCTCCTAATACCACAAAACATTTAAAATCAATTAGCATAAATGAATCCAAACTGGGAGGATATTAATTTTGTGCTATTGCCTTACCACCTAAAACCTCAGAACTACTTGGATGATACTAGTTTCCTGAAAAAGATTCTTTTATTGACGTTTGGAACACACTTTTGCTATTTCTTGCCAGGGTCAGTAATCAGTCTGGAAACTAGCCTGCTGCACAGCAAGAAATTATTACTATGGGATAGCTTTCAGTTGGGTGACCCCCCTGATCTCAATACCAGACTTTGAACAATAACACAATACAAATGTGAACAGATTTTCCTTCATATTGAAAACATCTATTGATACTCAAGGGCTAACAGTCACTGCAGAGCAGATCCCCCTGTGCTGTAAATCACATAAATCTGGTTTCTGTAGAAGAAAACCACTGTACAATATGCCCTTTGGAGGAGATCTGAGAGGAAAAGATAGAAGATTCAGAAACAAATCAGAAAGCCAGGGGAAAGAAAGCTTAAGAATTTTGATGGAACAGGATAAAAGCCCGATTGATGAGCCACATTGCTCCCATTTTTCTCAGCTAAAAGAAATTTGCTGAAGCACAAAGTCCATGTGGTTGGCAAAGGATGCGTGCAGTTAAACTTTCTGATGAGAAAGGGAGGCAGAACATTCATTCTTTCTACTGTTAGCCAGTAGTTAGAAGTGGTGAGACTTATTTAATCTTGTGTTTTCTCTGAGAGCAGATACAATGGAATGGAATTATATTCTGTGCTTCCACCCCATGCTTGTGGGGCAGCCCTGATAGGGAACTGTCACTGCCTGGGACAGCTGTGTTTCCATGCCTCTGCTGGGGGCTGCTCTCTCTGGGGTCCTAATGGTTTTCCAGCACTCAGAAGAGAAGATGCAGTAAATTGTTCTGAGTAGGCACGTGTGTGTACATGTCCTGATTTCAGCTTTGCCAATGTAAGATTGCAGTGTAAGGCAGACCATGCAAATTCTCCTCTAAATATAAACCCTCTCCTATCATTTCCATCCCTGCTCTCTTTCTCTGAACTGCATCGGGGCTATGAGCAGATTCTTTTCTGTTTCACCCAGAAACAAAACACTGTGTTAAAACATTGTCACTAACAACAGCCTCCTAAAATTACTTCAGAAATCTATTCTGATTTTCCAATACTTTGTCCCTTCCTAATTCTGCCATATCCCCCTTCCCCTACCACAACTTTATAAATCTGCTCACACTCACTTCCAGTTCTTTGTCTTGCAGCATTTGTCCATGATGTAGAGGATAAGGGATTATTCACCAGAACACAGCAACCTCCACCCGGGCTCTTTAGAGCAAGTTAAGAAAGGTGTGAAGAAACTGCTTGCCCTTAACATACAGTCACAGTTTAGAGTGAAAAACAAATCCTCCCTATAAACCAAAAGAATTGTTTAGTAAAATGTAACAAGAAAGGCTGGCTGGGAAGCACGTTTTCTTCCTTGTAGGCTTTATTTACTTTACCACAGCTGGGGAGGAAGCTCATGCATGTGGGGAGTTCCTCACACTGGGGGCACTGAGCGAAGCAGCCACAGCACTGGCTCTGTAACTGCTGACAGCAGCAGGAAGGTGCCACTCCTGCTGCCCACAGCAGCTCAGCCACACTGACCAATGGCTCTGCCATGAGCTGGGGCACCTCCAGCCTGGGAGCATGAGATTGTTGGGCTGCAGAGCTCAGAGTGCTCCAGAGCTGGGGATTCAGGTATGTCTCAGAGCCAGGCAATCCTGGCTTGGGCAACACCCAAACTCCATCATTGGAAACAATTACTGAGGACCTTCAAGAAGATGAGAGGCACAGTAGGCTCAAGTCATCTTCCTTCTGCCCCCAACTTACCCCCATGTATCCCTCAGAATAGGTAAGCACAAGTTTTCTCTCACTGAGATACTGCTTAAGAGGATGGACCCATGCCTACCCTTTTCTCCTTTTTCTGTGTCTAGAATAGTCCTCTGAGTGACCCACCTGGTGGAATATGATCATGCTGCTAATATTTGATCACATTCATCAATCATAAAAAATAAATACAGTTACAAAGCCAGGTACATGTGACAAAAATGCCAAACCAATTAGATTCCTGATAGAACTTTGCCACATTCTATTATTTTACTTTGTTTCCCATACCTATTTCTGATCTTATGCCAGTTTTGCACTGGCACAAGTTTGACTTCAGTGGAGCTAATGCTGATTTGCAGCAGCAGGCAATCAGAATAAGGCTCTTATATTTCCTTAGCAATGGGTCCCCAGAGTAAGCTTGTCCATCTCCAACAGCTGTTCCTTTGCTACATCTGTCTAACTTTCCTTTTTAATGTCCGTTTTTTCAAGGTTTTTTTTTAATGTCAATCAGTGTGAGATAACATCATTCAGTTTTTCCTTTTGCAATCAAATTTTAGCAATCACAGCCAGATGTTGTTTTCATTACAACACCAGCCCCTTTTCAAAAAAGTTTCAATGTTTAACTCTCAAGAACACTTTTCATTTTCCTTCAAATTTCCAGATCTTTATGCTTTCATATTAATCTATTTCACCCAGACATCCTGTCTACAAATATGGCACATTTGATCACCGTTGAATGTTTGCCTTTGTGTTCTTTTCACTTTCTTTTCCTGTTTCTTCTGTAGAGTGTGCTTTATCCTCAAACCAGGTGAGTCCAAAATACTACAATGCATTTCTCTGTCTAAAGATATTTAGAGATCATTGAGTAGCAGGTGGGGGAGGGCAGATGGAGGCAGATGAAAATATATCGATTTCAGGATCTGAACTTTAGAGAAATGCTTGATCCTTTTCTTTCAAATTTCTGCAGACATCGAGAAGAGACAGAGTTGATATATTTAGTATTATACTCCATGTCTATGGGGATAAGTTCCTTCACAACCCAACCAGCATTTGATTGATGTTATAAAATTCAGACAGTTCACCATCTAAGAAAATGTTTCTATAAAGGATGAAAAAAATAACATACTTAACACAAAATCATCACCTCCACATAGTGCATGGCTCAGGGGCTCTGTGACCACACAGTTGTGCTAAAAAGAGCATGCAATCTCACTCATGGAGGGAAGTAAGAACAGAAGGTTAAATTCCTCTCAGCAGAATGAGGGGTTTCACACGTGCAGCCAAGGTATAAGGAACTGAAGTAGGCCTAGAACAGGCATGGTGAATGAGTAAGCAGAAAAAACTTGTCTGAATGAGTCCCTTAACTGTAGACTTCTATCTTGAGTGCAGGCCAGGTTTCCCCTCACCAGTTCTGAATCAAGGCAAGGAGGAGCCATGGCCAAGCCTTTACCACTCTGTATTTACCAGCTCAGAGCAACTGAACAATGACTCCACTTTCCCAAAGCAGTTGCCTGGCTCTTAGACACGTAGGTTAGTGTGTGTCACATAGAAGAAAGGTTTCAGAGCTAATCCTGCATTCATTTTGATTGCAAGATTAATTCCCAAATGGTGCTACATATGAGCAGATCTTCAGCTTCCTCGCTGCAGAATACACAGGTTCTTATTAAGGCTCCAATCTTGCAAATCCAATCAACAATGGCAATAGGATAAGCACCTACTTCCAATGAATTAATGATACAGGCTATATCCATATAGATAAGATTGAAGGACAGACATATTCTGGAGGAAATTTATATTTCTTAAAAATAAACTTGAAAAGAATCAAAAATCAGACTCTAATCAGCACTTCGTTTACTCTGGTTTGAACAATCTGGCAGATGAAATCAGTCAGAAATGAGACAATGAAAGTATTTGTCATCACATACCTCATCATTATCTGCATTGTGCCAACTGCCAGAATGAATGGAGGGTGGCAAAACAGCTGCTAAACAAAGAGCAGGCAAGTGTGGAATTACCTGGTTTAGAGCAAAGATTTCTCCTAATCTTTTAGTGCAGAAAGAAAATCCAACTTGTTAAATTAAAACACAGCTCATGAGTACATCAGTCAACATGATTGAGCAGCTAAGCGTATTACTCAACTCTCCTTTTCAAAATTCCATTTCAACTTCTGTAGTTTCTTTGCTAAGAGCAATGACATTTAACAGGATTCTTTAGATCACTTCTGTAATGCAGTGTCCTAATTACAGTAAATGCTCTCTGTACTTTAGCAGCAGCTTGATAAAATTGATTTGATTTTTCTTTTCATTAGCAAAGGAAACAAAAAACTAAAAACATGGTTACAGATAGGTTGGAAAACAGTTTCATTATGCTTCAGAACTGCTACAAAGAGGAAAGAAAAGTTGAAGAGAAAGAGAGGCCTAAAGAAATGAAGTGCTTGTCGTAGCATAACAGAAACAAATGTATACCCTGCTTCTAACACATTTTGGATATCTATTAATGTACTTAGAGCTTTCAGGGAAAAAACAAAGTGCTTAATTACAGCTATTTGATGTTGAGTATTCACATTTTTATACAGAAAAGACACTGTGTAAAAACACTGGCAATGCAGTCAAATAGTCCTAGGCCCTAGGCCTCAAGGAGCTGGTGAGCCACCTCTCACAGGGGATTGTTTAAAATGGCAATGGGAAGGCTTTTGCTCTGGAAGGTAAAAGTAGCTCACAGTAGCCATTTCAAGAGCATGCAGAGCATATTCCACTGGGGCTGTTTCATCTCTGCAGATGTGTTGTCCTTGGGTGCAACACCTACAACAGCATTTTGGCCAAAGGTGACTGGGACATGAACCTCAGCTCTGCACACTTCCACATGGCCAGGGCAAGGTGACTCATTCTCTTGTGCTGATGACAGTGGTTACTGAGCCACCAGGGCAGCTTTCTGATGTAAAGTTGATTAAGGTATGTTTTTAATACAATGGATAGTAGGAAGAAAATGTTGGAAGAAAATGTTGGAAGAAAATGTTGGAAAAAACTACTGGTCAGCAGGTACTGCTGAGAAGAAAGGGCATGAGCTTCATCTCTTTTGCCTTGGCTCCTGTGAACTACTTGATTGTAACACTAAATGTAGTTAAACTGGAATGTTCCCAGTTTCATTCTGAGCCTCAAAAGCCAGATATCTTACAGCCCTTTTTGCCCATACCATCAGCAGGCTCAATATTCACTTCCTAAAGTAATGATGATGTGCTGGTTGCTTTGTGTCCTACATCACCACTGGCCTGACACAACTTACCCCACCATACAGAGAGAAGATCCTCCCAGCATCTGTGAAAATCACAGCCCCTTTACAGACAATGGAAAGAAAGACAGGCTTCATAAGCAAGGCATTTAATTTCCTGTCTCTCCCTCTACCCCACTCAATTAGCAGGGTTGAAAATTCTCAGCTCAGGGTGCTGCTATTGTGAAAATAAAGTCACTCCATGCTCATGAGGCCTTCAGTCACTGCAAAGACAATGCCATATGTTAGATAAGGGCTTTTGATGAGGAAGCAGTTTTTAAGTTGTGGAACACAAACAACTACCGAGCTAGGAATAAAGAAGCAGGATAAGATAATTTCTCTGCTATCACATTTTTGAGTGTTACAGTTAGGAGGAAAAAAGTCACTCAACTCTTAACATAGGACAAATATGTAATACTCAGTTATCACTAGAAACATTTCTCATTTCACTGTTCTCTTTACCTTACAAGGTCTAAATTTGCAAACTTTCCTCCAGCACATTTTGCTCTACAGGATAACTATGTTTTGTTGATTTCAAGTCATGGGCACTGTGGTCATATGAAAGAGGAATAAAGTGCAGTAAATAAATGAGTTCAAAACATGAAGTAAAACGCATCTTATATTCCATTCCACCCTGCAATCTGCTGTTCACTTAAGCAGGACCAGATCAAGACCGATTATATTAATTTCTAACGCAGAAAGAAGATCCTAAGGTAGCAAGGAAGAAAATAAGTTACAAAAGTTGGGGGATTTTTCTTCTCCTTATGAATTATTGTGTTATTTAGATTGATTAGTGAGATGTAACATCAATTTCATTCGTGTATCAAGATGATGTCCAGAATTGTCACAAGTTTACCCAACGTCTGACTGCTATATTAGGACTTTTATTTCTGATGATATTGAAGATGCCACCAAAAAAGTTCCATTGGTCAAACATCTGAGGAGAGTCAGGAGGTCAAGTTATTCCAGCTAAATAAAGAAATAACTTACTCTTACTTCCCCTCTTCCGCCTCAACAATACTGCAGCAAGTAAAAGCAGAAAAGGCCTCTTCAAAGGGCTTTTGCCCTCTCCATCCTATGCAGGAGCATAAATGTCAGGCAAGGCAACAGGAATTCAAGGATATAGCTTTTTAGGTTGAAAACTATTGGGGACTGATGCTGTACTTGCTCTGGAGTTTAATTCATCTTGCTCTAGAGCAAAGATAAATATGAGCTCATTTTGTGTTGAAGCACACAAAATGTAAAATAAATATTGCCATATATGCAGAGGATTTAATTTCCTGTAACAGCATTCAAACACCCTCACCAATGTTTACCACACTGCACCAGCTCCATTTTATTTTTGAGTAATGGAGTCAGGTGATCAATTTAGAGGATATTCTCCCAATGAGCTGTCAGATATATACCAAGATATTTCATGTGGCATTACCAAGCTATTTGCTGGCCTACCTAAGCTGCAGTGCATGAAACACAAGCTTAGGATAACCAGCTCAGCATGGTGCTCCCTACCCAAATACAGATTGCATTAAACCAAAAGTATTGGGGTAGTTGCTGAAACATCACCTTTCCATGAGATGGTTTATCTGTTAGTGAAAATCTTGAGGCAACAATCAGTAACTTTGGCCTACATTCTCCTCCTGCACACACACAGTCCCAATTTTCCTCTGCATTTGACAGGACTTGGTATCTCTCAGCCTGTTTCCTGTCCAGAGTGCTCTGCCTGGCATCCTACAGTAGCCCCCATTCTGCCTTGTTTCCCCTCCAGTGCACAGGGTTCAAGTGGCCCACAGAAGAATCTGCTGCTTGTGCAATTAAAGGCTGCCAGAGAAATGGGCAGCTTAGGATCCTTACCCCTAGCTCTGCTCCCTAGTTCCTGTTAAAAAAAAATAAAATAATGATGAGGGAGCAAGAAGAAGCTTTTTCTGGATCTTGAGATGAAATGGCAGGTCACAGATCTGAACCACTACTGCTCTTATCTTCTACAATCATTCAGCTGCTTTGCACCTGCTCTGCCTCTGTGTAAAATCAAGCTATGCTAAGGAGTGCATTTGGCCTCAAACTATTACTTTGTTTTAATTCCTTTCCCAAAGAAAATTTGCTCCAACAGCTTGATATGAATGATTTTTAAAAGAATAGATGATATTAGCTGCTTGCTGCAGATAAGACTTCTGACTTTAAAAGTTCTCTCTTTTCATTCCAATACTTTGATTAAAAGTTTAAAGATATTCAGTTTGGTTATTTTAGCTTCTTTTCTCTGGAAAGTAGTAAAGACTGGGGGGGGGAAAAAAGGCTACAAAAAGAAATTCCTGAAACAGGACTTCCATCCCACTTTTCTGTGTTATATATAGTAAAATTTCACTCTCTAGAAAGAATTGGGATGGTAGCATACTAGGTAACCTACATTCATCCTGTTTGAATCTTGAGGAGCAGCCTGCACATAGGAAGATACAGGTCACAGTTCAGCTGAAATACTGGAACTGTACTGGTTCAAATCTGGAATGCCCAACAACCTAAAATGGAAACCTGTCAGGCTTGAAATGTGAGTAGGACAACAGCAAAAGTAAACAAAACTCTTTAAAAAAAGAGCTTGAAAAAAGCTATCACACTGTGTGGAGGAAAATTCAGGACCTTGTCAGGGGAGGGAGGAAATATCAGGTTACTGGGTCAGGTGCTGGGATGTGCAAAGGCAGCTCAGTGTGCCCAGCCCTGCACTACCAATGCGGGAAGAAAGATATCGCAAAGTGTGCAAAATAAATCAGCCATTCTTGCCATGAACCCACAGAGGATCCAGCTGAGTATTACTATTCTGGTTCTCTTCACAGCCTTAAGGGTTGGGTGACACCTCCCAGTTTCATTTTATATAGCTTCCCTGGTTTCTAGAGTATTATCTCTGATAATAATCAGTGTACGTGGAGTCCATGCATGAAAGCTTGTCCTTAGAAATGCTGGTTTTAGCAGTCTTCCTTCACACCCCAGCATAAAAACATCTTAGCAAACTTAGCTATAGAGGATAAAGAAGCAGATTGGAATGAAATTATCTTTAAAAGCATCTATTGGAAATATTTTGCTTGAAGTAATGTAAATTGATCTATAAATGTTATTTCACAGCTTGCCAACAATAGCAGAAAAACGTGCTTCCCTGCTGCATGAAGACATAATAGCTGAAATATTTTTGTTTGGGATGGATTTAAAGAGTCAATAACAGCAGCTATTACTTAGTTCTAATGCAAATGTGGTTTTCCTTTCCTTGATCACAATGTTTGTTCCTGAAATGAAAAACAGCTCATCACTTAGTTTCACCTCAAGTAAATATCTAAATAACCTCTGGCCCACAAATGAAAATTCATTGAGAAACTTAAAAAAATTAATGCATTTTTAGCATTCCACACCAAAGGTTTTTTGGATCTGATATTTTAAACTGCTTTTTGAGAAATTCAAATACCACTACTATACAAAATAAAAACATCTTTTGAGGTGCCTATTGTGTATAATTTCTTCTACAAATTCCTAAAATCCTATCAGTACTTTATTCTTTAAATTTTATTTACCTTGTGACATTTATTTAACAACTTTAAAGCATTCAAAAGGTGCTGTTTGCTTCCACAACAGACAAGTTTGCTATCTAGTAAATGGCAAGATACCCTCTACAAATTCATATCCAATATTGTCTACAGGAAACTGGAGTACTTGCAATTAACCTGAAAATCCTTTTTAATCACTGCCATTCAAACGGTACCTGAAAAGGTGTCCCTTCATTTAGGAAGTGAGAAATGTGTATATTACGTTTTCTGGTTCAGCTGCTCTAATTCACTATTCCCACATACAACCACCTGTCAGACACTTCTCTTTCTCCACCTCTGCCTACCTCCCTTTCAAGATGTTTTCATTTCAGGTCCTCTTGTTTATGCTTTATCTCATCCGCATGATATTAAAACAAAACCTTTCATTATATTCCAACTTTGCTGCTGCCCCAGGAGCTACATCATTTACTGTTGGTTACATGTGTGTAACCAACTATTTCACCTCTCTGCTTGCTTTTTTCTCTTCTGATTCACAGAAGACATGAGATTCCTTAGGCCACCAGGGAAAGTAGAATCTACCAGAGCAAAAGGAAGAAGTTACAAGTATTAGAGCTGCCACCCTAAACTTGAAGAATTACAATTGTTTTCCATTGGTGACATGGACAATTTTATTTTATTCATGTAGCAGTGTACTTAATATTTAACTGAGTCTTTAAATTGGCTTAGCAATAAATATTCCTCATTTACATTTTTATGATTCAAAAGCTACACGATCATCAGAAAATTTTGGTTTTTATCCTGGTAACTTCATAATGGATTTTCACCCTCTTTAAATCCTCTTCACTAAATGCTCTTATTGTTTCCCTTAAATTCTGTTCACTTTCACTTAATGCTTTCATTGCTAAAGTTTCCTGGATATGTTGGTGCAAATAAGCATTTATATGTCAAGCCTTAACAGCTACTTAGTTAAGAGTTTCCTCTTATGTTGAACACTGTTTCCAAACTCTATTCAGATTTTCCAAGGTCTGCATATTTCATGGTTTTTTTTGGGACAGTCCCTGCTGGTTTGACTGATAGATCTCACACATATCTAACCTTGCAGCTATGTTTTTCTACAGTTCAAACCTCTATTCCTAGTGAAGATGTCAAAACCTGCTATCACTGAAGACCTGCCGAAACAGCTGCTCTGATCTGCACACAGATGCCCCTTCTGCTCTGTTCTTTTTTTTTCACCATTTCTCTACGAGACCATGATTTTGCTCTTCACTCATAAAAATAGCATAGTTTGTTTCTCAGATTGGAGTTTGGCTAAGAATCTGCCAAGGAATATTCGTCCACTCATGTTCTCTGAGAAAACTGCCAGTGATTTTATTCCCATCTGAACTGGTCACCTAGTTGACTATGCTGCCTAATGAGTGATAGACCAAGCCACACTCTATAAATCGCATTCCCCAGCGACTCAACATCAACTCTTTCAGTCTCTTTTCAAAGCTCATAGAAAAAACACCCCCAAAAGCTCCACTCCATCAAGGGTCCCTTTAGGCCAAGATGAAAAGCAGATTCACATTTACCAATCCTTGAACAAGAAAACTATCAATCACTGAAAGTACTTAATGAAAACCAGTGAAGAATGTTTGCTGAAGGCAAACAGCATGGAGCATGTAGCTACTCAGGAGTACAGGGTAAAGTCAAATACTGATTGTTTCTGCAGATCTGCACAACCTATACATGACACAAAGACACGCTGCCCTTTGCCTACACAAATCAAAATCTATGAATCATGCTGACACTCACCACAGTTTACTTCTCTCATCTGAGACATTACAGCATTCTTGCTCTTTATGACTTGCAAGGTAGTGGGATAAAGTTTGTCCTTGTGAATTTAACCAATTCCAGGGTGTTTTCAGAGGTCTGGCAGTATCAGCGAGCCTTGCCACGTTGCTGTAAGGAGCGATGATATATTGTTGCATGGTATGCAGTGTGATCCTTACTGCTGCAACAGAGCACTTGCAATTTCTGCCTTGCCAGCCAGCAAAGGCAGATCTGAGACTGCCTGTTTGCACACAGCAACATATTTCTCTAGAAGAGTTGGCCATATTGACTCTCACCAGCCAATTTCAATGAGACCAATTCGTACTGAAAAATGGATGAATGGTGCAAAGCAATTAGCACTTGCACGGGTGCAACTGAAACAACTTTTTCAAGAAGGGAATAGAGTCAGTCACCTCTAACAAGGTCTGTGCCCATGAGCTAATTTCATTTGTTCTGTGGGGTACCTAAGATTTCCATTATAGCGATATTCAGTTTGGGGTTTCAGTTATTTCACGCATTCAAAGCAACCACACTTTTATTGACTAAACTGATCTCAGAGCAGGAAACAATATATTACTAGAATAAAGATCCCAGACAATTAGCATGAGTCAAATTTACTCAGTGAGTCACGTACTTCAGTCTCTGCAGTATCTTTGAAGGCTTTGAAATGTGCCCTGACTACAAGAGTATTTCAAGGACCCCCTCAAGTTCCCACAAATTTTGATAAAGTGAAACTGAGCAACAGACAATCTCCAAGAGACCTTCTGTAAAAACAACTTTTTGACAATTAAATTATCACAGGAAAAAGATCAGAAAGTGTAGTATTGTGAAACTAATTCGTTCAGCCCCAAGGAAAACGAGCAGGGTGACAGACTTAAGTTTTTAAGTGTCTTTTAAGTTTTGGTGTGCTGCAATTGATTGGCTTCAGTATCTGGGAGGGTATGTGTAAACTTTGGTTGTAGATTTCCTACTTTTCTGTGACTTTCCCTAGTATCTATCAAGAGCCATGACAGCTTTTCTCCTAGATGGCAAAACATGTAGAAAGTTGATAATCTCCACCTTCTATGATGCCATTAAATTTGGGCAAAATGAGCCAACAGCTATTTGATACAGAACAATAAAAACCAGACAGACTTGCTTGTATAAATGTAAACCTGATCCAAATAGCAATGCACTTTTTGAAAGAATTACAAAGGTTGTAATTACAAAATGTTAACATACATACACACACATATATACATACACGCACACATATATTAGAAACTGTCTCCACCAATCAGTGAAATACAATTTTTCCTTGACACTGAGTAAGCAGAAGAGTTTGCTCTTGGTCCTTGCTAGTTTGGATCCATCCTCCTCAGCAGATTGGGTTGGAGCAGTTCTAGCACACAGATGGGGCTGTTCTGACCTCTGCCAACTGGCTCTGATGTGAATGCACAGCCAGCTAGCTGAGGACCAGAACCACCTCTTATTCCAGTTACATTCCTCTCAGAGCTTGAAATGGAGGTGCTGCTGTAGCATTAGGACAGGGGATCCCTCGGTCTGCTGGGGGAGCAGATCTCACTCACCTGCTTGCTGCAAGATCAGTGGAAACTGAACTGAACAAGAAAAGCATTAGCACGTAAAGTTGTTTGTTGGGTATGTGCCCACCAACATTTATGTTGGTTTTTCCCCTAAATATGAATCACACACACTAACAATACACACAAAGTAAAGCACAGCTCACATTCTAGTACTGCATTTTGGGGGCAGTTCTCATCTACAATTTTCCAAATGAGCTGTGGGCATGACTCAAATGCAACCACATGGCAGCACAGTTTAAAAAGAGAAGCCTGTAGTAGTCAAAATGTGAGGAATTAGCTTACTGAAGTGAGAGCAGCTGCATTCTTTGGTCTAAAAACTAATATAAAGTGAACTTGTATTACAAATTATTGGGGAAATATTTAAGATACTTGTTTGTTTGTTTGGAAAAGTGTTGGTAAGTTTGTTTGGTAAAGTGGCAGTGTTACAAGAACAGGATTTGTAGCAAAACTTTCAACCAAGTCAAAATGGGGAAAGGCTGAAACTCTCATGAGACATATTTACTTTTGTGACACCTCCTGTCTTATGTTTAGAAGAGAAAGGAGTGAACAGGCTAAAACTAAATATTTGATGATTTGTGTGAATATAGAGAAGCAGAGAGAGAAAAGTGCTACACAGTGGTCACTTGAGTCACTGTTTTTCCTCATTATTTGCTCCCCAACTAGGCCAACCAAAGTGCCAAAGGGGATGCCTAGAAGGAGTGTTTGCAACGTCAGCTCCCTGGTGACCTATATATCCTTATGTGGTTACATACTCCACTCATGTCAATCACTGCAGCTTCTTTAAAATCAGTGCTGCTATGCTCAGCACCTGTCCCAAGGATTTAGGATTTGTTTTCTTCTTTTGAGCAAAGTCAGTAGCATCCATTTCTTTTATTATAGTGTGGTAACAGCTTCAGGTGAGTAAGAATTATGGTGATAGTCACCCATCCTGACCAAAGCTGTTTCTTACTTGCACCATTGTGCAAATATGAGTGAGATCCAAGGTATATTAAAGGAAACAAGGGGATTGTTCTTAGGCTTCTGTATCATACAGAACCAGCTTCATTGGTGAAAGTGGTGCAGAGAAAGAGTGAGCTCCATACAGGGAGAGGAAGGCAGAAAACAAGTACACAGAGCCTGAGGCTATGGAAAAGAAGGTGGCAGGCACACAGCCACCTTATACAAATGGCTCATTTAAAAAACTAAATTTCAGTTTGTCTTGTGCTTGATAAGGTATAGGACAAGAAAATTTTCATCTGACCTTTAAGGTGGAAAGTAAGAAAACAGCAGCCATACAAACAGCAAAAATCTTAACGACTTTGAGCATGATCACCATTAGATGCTTGGTAATTTTCAGTGCTGTTGGCTGAAACTATACTTTTGGCCTGTTTATCAATTATAGAAGAAATGATCTAATGACTACTGCATTTCCTGAGGGTGTTGCTGGTGACTCCCTCACTATGCTTCTGCATTACATGTCCACCTCTCTTCTGATGATTGCCAGGCTTCCCCTGCACGGCTCCACTTTGCACCTCCATGGTTCACATACCCCAGGTCTAAGCTCCCAGTAAAATATTTTCATTAAGAATAATTTCTGTAACAGTATTATGGAATAACTGAAAATTGTGCATGTATATTATCAAAACATACTAAGTGCCTCATATAAGGATGGTATTTACCTTCAAATAGTCACTTCATGAAATGTAGGAATTAATCACAAAGGAGAGCTCACCTCAGCAGGGCTTGGAAGCCCAGTGCTCCAAGTGAGGGGCACTTTGTGGAGAGGCAGTGAGCCTGGATCACCAAGAGCTCCCAGGAGGAATTTCCACAGCACGTGTCAAGTAGCTTGATTGCAGCGTTTACAACAAAGGCTATTATTATCCCATTTATTATGTGATTAAAGCTTGAGAACATTTCAGGGGTTAGGTTAGCTACATGTTTTCTGCTGCTCCTCTGCTGTCTCCATTTGGGTACCAAGTCATCTAAGCAATACTTACCTGCACTACCTGTTCAACAGCACTATAAAAAAAGCCCATTGACTTAACTGACAGGCACATTCTATGCTAGGAAGCTAAAGAGTTATTAGAAAGTGGTTCTTCCTTACAGCTCAGATGATCTGGGAATGAGAAAAATCTTTCACCCATACTGTCTTCCTTTATATTTCTGAGGCATGTCAAAAATATCTAGCTTTTGGATTTTTTCTTCCCCTGCTGGCTGATTTCCAACCTCATTTTTTTCCAGCTTTCTGAAATCTTAATTTCTGACAGTTTTCACAAGCTGCACTTCAGAATTATTCCATCCATGTAGTGACTTCATCTCAGAACAGCCAAGATAAACAATTCTAGCTATTTTATGCATCTCTTGACCAGTTCCAGATTTTCGTGTATTTCATATGAATTTGGTAACACAGTACCATACATTTTGTCAACCTGCTGTTGTTTCACTCAACAGCTTTAATACTGTGCTCTCTGATTTAGATTTTTTCAATTCATGTTAAAGCTGCATAGCCTCTGATTACACAGGACTAAAAGCACTCCTGAACTGGCAAACTTTAAGATTTACTCGAACCCCCAGTTAATATAAAGAAAAGTGCTTCAAATAACTTATTTATTGAACTATTAATTAGTATTCTTCTTCACTGACCTTTTTCAGAATGCCAAAGACCTATGAAAACAGAGGCTTCTCGAAAAAGAAAATACTAAAACATCCCCTTTAGTTACACTCCACTGTTGCAATACTCCCTCCTATGTTAATTTATATATTGAAAAATAATCAGGACAATGTTGCAGCACAAAGCTGGAACAAACAGGTAAGTTCAGGCAATGATGGTAACACTAAGTATCTCTCCAGATGTCAAAGGAAAAGTGAAGGAATTACCCTGCACCCTGTACTCAAAAGAACTAATAGAGTCATTGATTTAGTGGTCTAGCATTTAGGAGTGTGAGTTTAGAGTCCATTTTAAAAGAGAAAAGAGGAAAAAGAAATCCAAGGTAAAAACAATGTTCTGTTGATTCATGCTCTCAAAGTCTCAGACTTATCTAAATCTGAGAAGAGATGCTACCAGCGTAGTAGGACAAAAAAAATCCAACTGATACCAAGTACATTAGGATAATTTATGCATTCATAAAACTGATAGACACATTTCTGAAAGTCTTTAAAGTAGAAGTAATAATGGAGCTAGTCAGCAATTTACAACTAGCAATTAATCATTCTTACAATACTCACAACATTCAGTTTTGTTCTTGTTACTTGAGGAAGTAATGATTAATTGATAAAAGTTTAGCAAGTGCACTAATAGCAGGTGCTCCTAATTGCAAACTCTCAGGGATAATTTGGTCTGAGCTACTTTATGCTAATTTGTACAGCATTAGTCATAACTGTCTGTAATTTCACTTTTAGAACAACTTTTTCCTACAGTTACTATAATCTAATTAAGAATTTTATCTAGTTATTTGTATGAGGAACACTGCTGAATTGTAAATGTGGGAGCCTGATTACCATAAAAGATTAAAGAAGAGGTCCTTAAAAAATATGCCCCCACCAATTAAAAGCCCTTGCTAATTAGTTTCAGAGATAACTGTTTTAAAGTACCTTTAAACTAACCTCATGTAGTTTGAAGCCCAATCCCAGTATTTTATCCTCCATTTTTTCTAAAGTTTACTTTTAGCAGCAAGTACTTCTCTTGGAGGCTGGAAATCAGTGGGAGATGCTGCATTCAGGTACCTGTTTCCCATTTCTGCAGTTGTTGTGCACCCAGAAGGTTCACTGAGGTAAATGAGCTCAAGCTACTGGGCAAACAAGAGTTAGCAAACAGACAAATAAGCACGTTCTCACAACAGCCAAAAAACTAAACAATGGAATTTGTTACCCAGCTGCTCTTTGGCAAATAAGCTATATTAACTCTTGTTCTTCTAAAAACGTCTCAACTCCCCATTTATTCCACAAACCATTTAATACTGTGCTTTTCAAGCAAACTGTGGTGTCTGCCAGGATCCAGGAAACCCCTTGAACATATGGCAAGCCCTTGCAGATGTGGTTACAAGGTAAAATCAAAATATATCCTGCAACAAGTCCTTTTCTTCACTGCCCTTTTACGGACATAACTCTTCTTACAAAGAACAAATACAAATAGCAATAAATACTGTATTATTTTATGTGGAACATGTAGGGTTTTTGCAAGGCACTTAAGTCCTTCAATGTTTCCTGGACTACAGAAATACTCAGGGCTCTTCCATGATACTGGATGATATCTATCTCCACAAAACCTGAAAACAAGCGGTCAGTTCAAACACATTTGGAAACACTTTCTGCATATATTCAGTTTTCTTACAGAAATCCACATTGTGGAATATCTGACAGCTAAAAAGCCATGTTTGATGAGCGCTCTCTACATTACTGGTTACCCCATTGGTAAGCTGACCACAGAACACAACTGGAAGCAAGGCACAGCTAACTTCTCTCATCTGCAGCTCTTAGTTAACTGGAGAGGTTTGACTTGAAACCAGAAGCAGCTGCCAAACAGATGTGCTTGGTGAGGCATGCAAAACTGTGTGCTATATGTCTTCAACTAAAATGGCAGTCCAAATGTGCTAGCTAGTAGTTAAGCCATCATCTTTTGCAAGGCTTTGGGAAAGAGAGATGCAGTATGGATCTCTCATGCTGTACATAAGAATTGCTGAACCTTGCAACTAGGAGGGGAAACTTCCCTTTGGGATGCTAAGGAACTTGCCTGTGCTTGCATTCACCTAGGTAGTGTCCAATGACTGTAGGATCAGGTGAAAATTACAGGCCCTGAGTTCCTCCCTGACAAGGGTCATGCCATGTGGGCAATATCTAGAATTTAATATCTGAAGCCAGTGTTTAGCTGGGAGCCCAGATCTGTCTTTTGTAGAACAGCTCAATAAATATTCTTCTCTTCTGCAGAAGCAGCACTTCAACTTAATGCTTTTTCCCCCCTACATTATGGTTATCAAAATAGATACACACACAATAGAGGTCCATTAGCATGTTTATCAACACTGCAAGTGGGCCAGGGAAGAACATGAGACACTCACATCAGCAGCTCATTGAATTTTCTCTTCCCCCTTCACATGCATGCACTTCACATACCTTACCATTATGGACTGGATTTCAAGTTCCCTTGAACTTAAATAATTTATTACTAATGCACTGATACAGGGCAGAAAAATGACTTATTTTTCTGCCTGAGATCTGTCCTTCACATGGCTTGAAAATAATTGTCAACTTAGTGGCTAAAAACCTGAAAGCCAGCGATTAACTTTAAATACCAACAAAAGCTCCAACTGCATTATTCTAAAAGTTCTTATGCAATAAACATCTCCGTGGCACCCAAGTGCCTTCCAGTAGTGTACAAAGCGACCATGACTAACATCTGTCATGTGTCATTAGTACTCTCATCCCTCAAGGGGGAAAGCATTTGCAGTGAAGTGTTTTGTTTTGGTAGGAAATTAAAAGAAAAAAAAGCTGCACACAGCCACATGCCTATCTTAGAGGAACCAAGACCAAAGAGACGTATTTTACACATGGAACAGGGTATGAGATGTCTGAAGGTCCCTAGCTCTTGGGGTAATTTATAACATGCTCTTACAGTGCCCCCTTTGGAAAGTCATCTTTCTGGCACTGACCTCTTGACCATAAGGATGCTCCACCAAAGATGTCAAACCCAGAGCTGGCAGCTGCCTTCTAGCAAGCCTGAGCCTAAGCCATGGTTCTTTGAATAGAAGGATTGAGGAGCTTGGTTCCATCCCAAGTAATAAGTCAGCACAGTGAAGATAGGCTTGATGTGCTCTGGGAACTCCTGGGGGTGAGGAGACTCCTGTGCTCTTTGGAGTTTCCAAGACTCACAAGGTTTTATGGCGAGGTACTGCTAAGTTCGCCTTGGAAAGTGCGTTATTACAGGGGAATTCACAAATTCCCCTGCTGGCTGACTGCAATCCCTGGCCCCCAGCTCTGGTTTTTACCTTCTCCCATCTGTTGTCCAACACCACTAACTGTGCCACACTGCAGAGGCATGGCAGGGTAATGGGACAGCATGTTTGTCACATGGAGGAAGAGACAAGCAGTGTGTCACCTTCATACTGCCCCATCTAGTCCTCTGCAGGCAGCAGCTGGACAAGAACTGGCATGGAAAGAGTTAGTTCTAGTTTGAAGTACAGCCTCTCACCAGTGCCCACCAAGACCACCTCAGACCGGCTGAACTGGTTAAGCTTGGAGAGTGCTCCTCAAAGTCCAGGGTTCTTCTAGGACTGCAATATGATGCTTCAATTACACTATCTAAAACTTGGCCAGCAGTATTTTCTTTAAGGAAATATCTGAAAACTGGTCTCTGGCTTAGCAATGCAGGCTGAACCTATAATTTTACAGTGACTAATCAGTTCATTACATGTAATATTGGCTTACAGGACTGTCCTTGAAGACCTGGAGCGATACAGCATCATCCATGGCAAAGAGAAAAGCCACACACAGATGCTTTTTCCTTTTGCTCCAGACACTCTCAGGGATTTCCTGGCTGACATCTCCTCAAGAGCCAGAAGAAGGTTTTGATTCATCAACATATTTTTAGTCTGACCTTTAGCTTCCTTCTGCACTGGCTTCAGGCAGGAACACAGCAATGCATCAAATCACTTTTAATCCAGTAGGCAGCATCAGAGCACAGCAGTGGCTCACCTGCCCAAGTTTTAGCACACAGCTGACTTGCCTGTGCTGGTGGCTTTGCTCACATAAACATCATGTCTGGAAGAGGTCCCTGAGCAACACCCAGGGGGGCCAGCTAAACCCACCCTGCTGCAAGGGCTCAAACCTGCTGATGTGCAAGTACAAGAGAAGTCAAAAGTCCATTAAAAGCTTGCTCTTGGAGGCTAATGCAAGAAATTGAATGAACCCATTCAAAATCCTAATTAAGTCCCTGCAAGTTTGTCACAGACATAGATTCTGCATTTTAAAGAATGTTTTAGACAATAAATACATTTCAAAAGAAAAATGCATACTTTTTTGTGTGCTATTATTTGGTATTCCTTATTTAGCTATTTTATCACACATGAGCATTTTACAGTTGCACCTGTGGATGGTATATAGCTACTGTAGTGACAGAAGTACTAAAATACCTTTAAATACCTCCATGGAGACATCTTTTTTCACCTCTTTGGAACAGCTGTATTTATAGCAATAGCAGTTGCCAGTTTCTCAAGACTAGTTACTTTGACTTATGATATTTTCCGTATTCCATGAAATGTCCCTTATTTAATATGCTTTACTGTGACACTTCTCCTCTTCCAAATTTTACTGGTGTACAATATATGGATAATGGTACATAAATATCTTATTCTTAAAGAAAATCCTGTTCTTGGAATGCAAAAATCCTGCAAATTAAGAGCAAAAGGCATCACTGGTAAGTGTGGACATAACCTCCCACCCCCAAAAAACTTTTGGTAATGACAGACTGAAGAAGCCAGGTGCACTATGGAAAGTAACTTTTCTTTTTAAAAAGCTGACACTAAAAAAGCTGTTTATACTTCTGAGATGGAAGCTGGAAAAGGATGAGTTTGAGAGCCTGCATAAACCTGCAGCACAGCTGCTAACAAACAACAACCAACCAACCAACAAGGCACCGAACCACCCCCAATCTGGCTGCCCCAGATGAGTTTGTAAAACATCTCTGCTACCACTGAATCAGTAGTCCCATGATTTCTCTATTTTGTTTGGGTAACTTCCTCAAAATACAAAAGGAAGAGCCAGTGACTCCAGGTTATAAGAAACCAATTCTTTCTACTCTATTTTACTACGCTCAGATTGTAATCATATTTATGTACAGCATAATGCAATGCGGCTCTGGTTTCAGTTCCCAAATGCATCATTTTTTAAATGTTCAGTTTTGTAACCTTGGCGTGTAGGACTTCAAAACTGTGGAGCTTGCCAAGAATGGGTGGACAGTTCATCCACATCCTCCAGAGTATGCACTTTGTCCCTCTGGGACACCAGACAATGTGCTACATTTATTAGTAGCTATATTAACTCATGCTTCACTATGACATCATACCAAACAATGTTGCCTTCTCTCAGTCCCTGCTGCATTTGTAAATCTGCCCTTCAACATCTCCAACACAGCTTCAACTCTGCCCTATCTCAAATCTCAGCCACATCTTGCCTTTCTGGTTCTTCATCGGGCTCAGGAGCTGACTGTTATTACAAGTTCAGGAATGCATGTGCAGTCAGCACGCTGGAAGATTCTTGAACTTGAAGCATCAGCAGATGAGTAATTTTATGAAGAAGGCTGGAGAGGGACTTTTTAACAAGAGCATGCAGTGATAGGACCAGAGGGAACAGGTTGAAACTGAAGCGAGGTAGATTTCAATTAGACATTAAGAAGAAAACATTCCCTGAGAGGGTGGTGAGGCACTGGCACAGGTTGCCCAGAGAAATTGTGGGTGCCCAACCCTGGCAGTGTTCAAGGCCAGGCTGGACAGGGCATTGAGCTGCCTGCTGCAGTGGAAGGTGTCCTGCCTGTGGTGGGGAGCTGGTGACCAGATGATCTTTAAGGTGCCTTCCAACTCAAACCATTCTATGATTTCAAAGTCTAGCTCTCATTGTCCAGGCTCACTTCTTCCTTTATGCCTCTTTCAACTTGTGCCTATTTTGATTATCCTAATTTACCTACAGATGACCTCTCATTACACACTAACACCACCTAATTTTGGTATTTGTTACATCAACTTCCTTCCTGGCTTCTTGGAGTCCAGAGCAATACACAAAAAGTTTATTCAAGTTTGCATCTAATTTTCCAGTCAAATCCCAGTCCCACTACCTTTCAATCCTTTGAATGGGTCATCAGTTTGGATTAGTTTCATTAAACATAATGTGCAGAAGAAAATGGTGCCACTGGAAAACTATTAACATACAATGACAAAAGAAGATCATCATAAATGTGTATATCTGGATACTCCTCATACTAACCATCCTATCAATATAATAAACATGCTCAAGAAAAGTACTAAATATTTCCTGACTCATTATGGAAATGAAAGAACTGGCAAAATGTTTTTAGCTCAGAGTACTGTAAATTATGATCCTGAGCTTCTGGGTATTTTGGGTTGCAGTTCAAACTGATGTACCTTCCCCTGATTTATACTACCTCTGTGCAATAAAAGTAGTTTGGGACAGCTTGATCAGACCCACCATCCTTGCTCAGCTCTCTTTCCCTGGTTCCTACTGTCACCAAATAAACACACACCCCAAGACCCTCCTCTCATATACCTAAAACAAAACCCTGAAACTCAAACCTCTCAGACTAGCTGCAATTCCTAACACCTAAAAGGTGTTTTGATGTAACTAATTGTGGTCCATTTTTGTAGCATTTGTGAATGCAGCAGCTATGTCTTTGGGCTGACACACTGAGATCTACAATGTAATGGGCTTGTTCTAAAAGATTTTGGTGCAATCAAAAATAATAAAAAAGTTTCTTCTGTGAAGAGGATACCTCCCTCCTCAAATTGCCCAACAAGCACATTAAAAACCATGTTGTCTTGAGACCCTGAAAGAGACTTTCAAGTAGAGAACTGAAAGAATCTTATGAATCCTGTTTTAGAAGAGCCTCTGTTTTCCAATTCAGCTGCTGACAAAAAGAATCCATTAATAGGATTTCCAAAAATATACTGCCTTTGGAGAAACTTTGACTCCTCCAAAGTTAAAGTAAGAGCACTAGATGAGTAGATCCCAATCAGACCCCCAGAACACAGAGCTACTGGAGAATATTAATCAGCCAAGGTTTTTCAAAGAGCAATAGGACTATCTTGCCCCACTGAGTAACTTCACAGAAGATGACATAACTAAAATACTCTGGTGGGATAAAAATAGTTAATTTTTGGAAAAAAACCCAAAACTGAACCACCACTACCACAACAAAACTCAAAAAAAATTGAGCTTGATGCTCCATGACTGTTATTTAGCAGGGTAAATACTAGGATATAGTCCTAAACTTTTCTCTGAAGGACTCTGAGGATAAAGCTGCCATAAACACATGCCAGACTTATCACTACAGACTCTTTCTTCTGCCATCTCGTTTGGACCCTGTAATATTGTTACTAGTATATCGTAAACAGGGAAAGTCAGCAACTAGTTACAAAACTCGGTCTAAAAACCTCTCATTATTTCTTGCCAGATGCTGAAGATTCTCCTGTCAAGTAAAATTTTGCTATTTCAAACACTGTTTTATCAGACTCAGCAAATCCACAAGAATTAGTAGCCCTTTGCTGGGATCATTAGCTGGTTTTTTTGGGTGGTAGGTTTTTGGATTTTCTTAAGTGGTTTTTCCCCATCAGCAGTACTCAGAACTGACATCTGACTTCAAAGCAGTTTAAAGACCATTAGGACCACACTGTGACATTGCTGAGTCTAAACTCCAGGAGATATTCGGATGTGCCTGTTACACCGTATAAACTTTCTTTATTCACATCTCTCAAGTCATTATGCATACCAGGACCAGCACAGACAGATGTCTCAAATAAAGGATGAGGGAAGTACAATCAATGGGATAAAGCACTCAAGAGAAGACAACAGATGACATTATTTATAAACAAACTGGCATTGTGAGCTGTACAGTGGGGGTGATCAGAAACAATGCTCACTCATTTTTGGATATTGTCAGACAAGTAAGCAATATTGTTTTAGTCAACAAAAAAGTTTGAAGATCTCTGTGGGTGTAACATAGGTATTAATAACTTACGGGTAAACATCATAGAAAAAAAAAATTCTGGCACTCAGTCTCTCTTTTTACCAGAAAAGAAAATGATTGAGCAGATGGTTTGCTCAGAAACTGGAGCCTTTAGGAAGAAGCTTGTTTGTAAAACTGAATATATTTTGCAGCCAACAAAGATGTGGAAATTTTTGTCCTTCGAAAGTTTTCACTGATAACAAGAGAACAGGAAAAGTCAGTACACTACTCCAGTTCAAAAGGAGTATCTAATCTCACTACTTTTTTTTTTTCTTAGCAGGTCTGTGGCAGTCCAGTGCAACAGACCGTAATTAAGCATCTTGACAGGTTTATGGAAGCCCTGCTCTCAGACAAAAACCCATGTCATTATATTTCTACTGCAGTGATGATGAATATGGTTAGCAGGGTGGGGGTTTTTTGTGGATGGGAGAGTTGTTTTCTTTACATGCTCCCCCTACCCTTGGCTGCATTTGTGAAGTAATTTCCCAATCTGCCAATCTGTATCTTGTGGTACAGTCCTGTCTTTCAGCCCCTTCCAGCACAGAGATTAAAGAGTCAGCTGAACTAATTAGCTTGTAAAAATATTATGGAGTTTTGCACACAGCTTCATGACTATTTTCTTCATTAAATTCTGAACATGTGTCAGAGGACTGACAAAATCTATATAGGTATATAAAAACCAACATAAAAAATACATGCAGATGATCATCACTGCATCCCAATATCACCAGGGAGGAAAGTGACTTGCTAGGACCATAGCCAAGTGCCATTGTTTAACTGTTCTGAGCACAGATGACAGCAAAGTCCTACACACAACCTGTACATCATTGAAAATAAAAAATAAGAAAAACCCAAACAAAGACATTTTTATCAGGCACAGATAAGAAGAGAAGCCAGTGTCCTTTCATGAGTCTCCTGATGAGATACAGCGTGGCTTTGTGAGAGCTGACCCAGTACATGTACCCTGGTACCCAGCATAAACATTACAGGTTTGGGGATTTTCTTTTTATATTCTTTCATCCCTCTTACTTATGACTTGAGTTTATCAGAAGCATATGATTGTAATTAGCAAGACACCATGCCCAAGAAATCAACTTGCAGTGAGACACAGGTTGTATTGGCTTGACTTCAGACTCATTAGCTTAGGCTGGGCACCATAATAAACACTTTCATAGGAATTCAGTAAATTCAGACCATGGAGGAAAAACTTAATTGTTAAGACTATACAGAGATACACAGAGGGTAAACAAAAACAGTGCCACCAGCTTACAGCTTATCTAAAGCCTGAGATGTTTTGCCCAGTGTTCCATCTGTGAGAGGAGCTTGGCCTTTTCACTGGCAATAGCTGTACCAGGAGCCTGTGCCCAACCTCTGTTTATTTGTGCCCCAAACACAGTGTTATTCCAGTCAGTTCATCACATGATCCTTACACTGGAAAACAGGAGAGAGGATGACTAGAAAGACAATTCAAAGGATTCCTAGCCAAAAATGGAAAGTTCTCCTCTTTGCTCAGGACAAATGCTGCAGGTTTTCACTGTGTAACTTTAGTTCTTCCACTTCAGTAATGGTTGAAATAGTGCCTGCAGAACAAGGTTGCTTTTACTCTTCTTTGAAATATACAGTGCTGCAGAACAACTGTGTGATCCCAGAAATAGAGCCCAGGCTGAAGGAGAAATTACAAAACCTAATAAAATACCTGGAACTTTTTCTTTCTTTCTATTCTTCAAGAAAAAAATACTCCTTCCAGAGGGCTTTTTTTTCCTGAACTATAAAGCCAACAGAAAAGATGTATAACTGTAGGGATCTATAAACTGTTCATGTACTTTCCCCCAGCTTTATCAGAGGGGGAAACACACCCCTCTCTGCCATATTTTGGGGTTGCAGAAGCTTTGATGTCTGTGGAGCTCTGCCAGCTCACAGCACCTCACGCTCCAGCCAGGGCCCTGGTGTTTGTGGCAGACCCATGGCCACTATAACTGTGGTGCCAGGCAGTCAGTGCTTCCACCTTCCTTTCTGAAAGCCAGGACTCACTGTGCACTAAAAAGGAGCTGAAGTTTGTGCTAAGCTCACCCTCCTTTATCAGATCCGAGTCTTGGAAGGCAGTGGCCCACAACAGGTGGTAGCTATCCAAAACAGCCAGCCAATTGATGGGTCCTCTCCTCCTAGGAAAAGGTGTAGAGAAGGAGAGAAACGACTGCAAACACAAGAAGGGAAGCATGGAGAGATGCAAGAGAGCAGGCTGGCCATTGGAAGCTTTTTGCCTTCTTACTTTCTAGGTGCATGCTTGCACTTTGGATAATAAGCTCACACAAGTATATTTTGAGACCGGATTCTGCAGCTGGTGGCCTCAGTACAGGGCGGGGGGACTTAGGCCATGTCTTGTGGCTCTTCTAAACTTAGTGGCAGATAGACAGGTGCCTGGAAATACTGGGGGTTTGATTTTCAGATGAGGGTGTTTTTACATGCCTCCTTTTCTCTGAACAGAAACAGGGTACCCTGCTAAATAGGAGACTGAGCATTTTACCTCTCTTTTTAAATGGAAGGAGGGAGCAGCAGAAGCAGGCTTATAAGAAAGAATAGACAGGATTTGTAATGTTCATAAAGCCAAAATTAGGAAATTAGATGAAAGAAAACTATCAGGGGTATATTCTTATGAAGACTGAAACTGAGATTGAGAAGTTCTCTAGGTGAATTATGATTTACTGGATAAGAGATACAGAAAGATTTCACTACCACTACCTATAAAACTGCATTGGTTTTTTTATCAAGTATCTGGTTTAGCCCATCAAGTTGATGAACATTCTTCTCAACTAGCAAATATAAATGACCTATGGGAATATTTCAATATATGATGACATTGCTATCCCTCAGATTCTTTTAAGATCTGGGTTATTAAATATCAAAGCTGTAAATTATTGTAGCAGCTTTATACAACTAAATTAAATTCAAACAAAACCTAATTTCCTTAATCATTGACTGTAATCCTCCAGGAACATATGCTATTAACTCAGCTACAAATGGCATAGAAATTGTATGACTTCAGTTAAATTATTTTATATCAAATTCTAATCTAGGGCAGAGTCTTCAGTAAATCTCCTGCAGGGATTTTAATGCTTCTGCAATCATATTGGCTCTTTACTAGAGAGCTAATCTTTTTATACTCTGGTTTTTTCACTCCTTTATCCATTTCCTTCACACTCTTACTTAGCTACAGCTAGTACCTTCTATCAGATATCATATTTTGAAATATTTGGCTTTCCCCTCTTGCATTTGATCAGCAATAGTTAGGCTTTCACTATAGACAGAATTGGATGGGGTTTTTTGTTTCACATATATAACTAAATCATTCCCATTTGTTTCAACATGATGTTAATTTGGTGATCTCTTTATAAGGCTGTCATAATTATTCACAGTTTGAAGTCAAGCATTGAGAAAGCAGAACAATTTCCTCTTCTTTAAGAACCCTATGCAAGTAAAACTAAACAGATTTAATTTAAGCAAGAAACCTCCTTAGAGACTCAAGACAATGACTGGATAATAAAGAAACAAACCTTAAAGCCCTAGGAGGAAAGACTTGAAGAAACCTCCAGAGATCACCTAGTCAGCTCTATTCCCCAATGATCAACTGAACTGCTGTCACCCCGACAGATGTTTCCCTGATCTGTGCTTAAAAGCCTGTGACAGTGGACATCTCTCTACACAATCTATTTCAGTGCTTCACTGTCCTTCCTAGCAAGATATGTCTCCAGACATCTAATTGCATTTTTTTCCCCGTTTTTCCTCTTTAAGCCTTTTACTTCCTTCTCTCTGCTTTGAGACTGGTGAACAGGCTATTCCTGAACACTTGGCCACTTCCATCTCCCCTCAGTTTTCTTATCTCTACACTGAATGATGATATCTTATTCTTTCCTCAGCAGTCTAGTCCATCTCTGGACATTCCATCCTGTCAGCTCTCCCTTGGAAAAGCATCACTAGAATTAGGGTAGTTGAGTTTTTTCCCCAACATCAAGGAAGGCAGAAGAAATAACTGAAATTTGGCACATTACAGGTCTTTTTATACATCCCAGTGTGCCTCCTTCACAGCAGAGCAACACTGCTGACTCACATTGAATTTATGACCCATTCTCATCCCTGGACTCTTCCAGCTTAATACTCTGTAATTATTTCTTTATGAATATTGTAAATCAAGTCTTCAAAGTCTCTTGAACTGAAGGCAACTAGCCATTACCCCCAAATTTCACTGCCTCAAATATCCCATTTTGTAAACAAGAGAAGTAAATTCGGAGAGTCTCTGTGCTCAGAGCTCCCACAAAGAGAAAAAAAATCTACAACAGAACAAAAAACCACTGCACATTATCACAAAAACTCACAGAACTTTTGTTCTGGAAGTCCTCCTCATAGGATTTCCTAAGCCCTGCACTCCAGTTCAAACCAGAGTTGCTCCAGGTGCTTGAACAGGGGTCTTGTGATTCTATAAGCACAACAACCTGACAAGGATGTCACTTTAACTATCTAAAACTGAACCATTTGTTTATATATAAGTAACAAGTAATCGTTTATATATAAGTAATTTTCTACAATGGAAACATTCCAGCCCTTCTCCACTGGTTCCTCCCTCACTGAGCCAAGGTAGGGCAGCACTTTAGCTAAGGCCTTCCAAAGTACACAAGATGGACACTGGCAGGTTTCAGCTCTGTATCTATGTGCTGATGTGACCCTCATTTTAAGAGCCATGTGGCAGTGCTGACTCATGTTCAGCTTGTGAACCACTTCCAAGCCTAGTTTGTTGTTGGGCACTGGTGCAATTTCGCATTTCTGACACCTATGGAGTCTGCTTAGTGCAATCATCATAGTGACTCAACCTAAAGGCACAGAGATCTTGTGGCACAGTTTTTAAAGTGCCAGATTCCCTATTCCTGCAGAAAGAACGTCACTGGTGCTGGGGGCACAGTAAGGTTTAACATTTCCAGATGTATCAAACATGCTGCAATTGGCTGTTACATGGCAGAGCTGTGCAGTAGATCTTGCCAAGACCATGGATGAAAATCCCACACAATGTGACGCATGTTCAGACCACTGTGACCAGGCTTTGCCAGAGTACAGCAGCTCCTGCAAACATTAACTCTCAAGGGTTCCCAGATAGAGACCAGAGTTTCCAGGAAAAAAAAAGAGAAAGAAAAAAAATAGGGAAGAAGATGTATCATTAGTAGAGCGCTCTACACAGACAGACACGAGTCTTGCTTTCAGCTTGGATCCAACCAACACTACAATCCACTCCAGATCAATTTCTTCAGAGATCAGAAAGTCTTTACTAATGCAGATATTTCAGGTCAGAGCAAAGGTCCATCTAATTCCACTGTCTGCATCCAGCAGTAGATCTAAGTCCATCCTCAGGGAAAGAGTACAAAAACAAGGTAAACAAAGTTTCTCCCTCAAGAACTCTCTACACTGTGATCAACTTGCCTGACAAATCTAAGCTGCAGATCAGTACAAACTATGAAAAGAACTGAACTGGTGGAACACCGGCATGTACAGTCATAGAGAAAAAACCCCATTCTAAAGAAACCCTTCTATAAGGCACAGTGCAGGACACAGTGCTTTCCTGTACTACAGTGTACATCTGTACTCATGCTGGGGTTGCACTCCTCCCTCACAGCTATACCCCCAAGGGCTTCTGTGCCGCCCACTGCCCGAATAATTCCCTGGCAGACTTCCTAGTCACGACATGTTTGAACAGGTAACAGACATCTTAGTTACTATGTTTTTTGCTAATCATCCCTCACACTCCTTCAGCCAGCTTTATCATGTTTGTCCATGCCAGAGTTTATAATTTTTTCAGTTTTCTTCAGCTGGACAGCATTTCAGCTTTTTGAAGGATGCCTTCTTGCTCCTGCAATCTCACTTACCCTGTAACTGCTGGCTTCTTCTCACTCTTTCCCTTCGTGCACAGTTATTATCTCTGCACTTCCCATGTGATTTACAGAAGCAGTATCCACACTCCCTGTAAAGAATTAGGTGTTCCATCTGTCTTACTTTCAACATGCCTGCTGATCTGCTAGTTTTCCTTTTTGAAGCTGAGCAGAGCAATAGTAGAGAACTCTGGCTTGTCTTACTCCTGCAAGGATGCCAAGTCTAAGCACATTAAGATTCCCCTTTCAGGTGTCCTCTTCAGCTGTTACTCCCTACATCATATCCAATAAACCACTCAGGAGTCAAGTTAAGCACTGCCCTCGTGGGTTCCTAAACCAGCTGCTCCACAAAAGAGCCACTGAAACATCCCAAAATGCACTCTGTCAAGTCTGGATACAATATTTGCCTCTTCTAGGCCAAAGAAATGAAGCTGTCCATGAGTACTTACATCCCCCTTCACTCAGGCTGTTGTGCTGCCACCATGGTCCACCACTGAGTAACTCAGGCAGAATCAATATTGTATATTTTTTCTGCTTAAGTTTGGGACTTTCACTGATGTGAAAGTTTGGATTGTTCATTGATGAAACTACCTTGCTAAGCAGTTCAGTTCCCACATGTCTTCAATAGGCAGAATTACTTAGCTCTCAGCAAAGCTCTCTGCATCCTTCCTGAGCACAGTATCATGAGAATGTTGCTCTAATCAACATCTTTCCAAGTTTTGTGACATCTATCTGCCCTGTTGGGATCTCCATGAACAATAGGACATACCAATTCCCCCAAGTCATTTCTTTAACATTAAGCACTCCCACAGAGGAAGATCTTGTTTAAACAATCTCTTCAATCTGTCTGTTCCCAGTTTCCTCTTCAGCTACATTTGACCTTAACTCCAGCGGAAGGGCTGTGAACCAGCAGCACCCAAGGCACGATTGCAGGGTAGCTAGTGGCAGGGATTATCAATAGCAGGTCCTTGACTTGAATTCATTTTCCTCTGAGCCTGAGGAGCTTGATTTTGTTCCTTCAAAAAGGCATGCTACACAGTCCATTTATTTACTCAGGCATTTCCCAAGTGAGTCATCTCTACTGTGGAATCAACTTTTGTTTTCCTTTTTTTTCTGGGCAGAGTTAAAGTAAAGTAGTCTTTCTCCCCCTTATCCCCTCACCCCCAAGGGTATCAGCTAGCCAGCACCAGCATTTCATAAAGGAAGAGGCTTGGCTTTGCAGTAAGGAAAACTTGGATCTCAGCAGTTGAGGAAAAATATCTCTTAGAAAGGTCACAACTCAAAGAATATTATCTAGTGTTTAAATAGAACAGGATTTCTTAAAATTAAATCTATGAAGTTAGGACCTCTGAAACACTGCAGTACTTTGTATGGACTTGATTGTCCATTTGCATTTTATAACAGTGTATCTCAATTTAAGTGATTTGGCAGTAAATTAACACAAAACTGGAGCAACATAGTGCCTATTTTGATCAAGAAGAAATTTCTCTTTGGCTACCCAAGTATAAATTCAAATACAATTTATAGTCTCTATAAGAAACATTAAGGAAATTTTAAAACAAATTCTGTACTTCGCAGTGTTCCCACAGGGTGCAAAAAGTCCATCCAGAGGTAACTGACCTAACAGTCAAACTTTAGTGCATTTTCTGTAAATGCCTCTGTTTACCAATTCAGTAAAATTTGTGTCAGCCCAGATTTCATCCCTGTTTCTGAAGTTCTGCACCTGGCCTGCTTCTTAGTCTTGCAGCAGGGTGTAGATCATAGAATAGAGTGGTTTGACTAGATTTCAGTTTCTGACTCCTGCTGCACAAGGGATTCCAGTATTGCACTGGGCATACAGTCCTGGTTTCTATATTGCAATGTTAAACAAATTATTTCAAAAGCTCCCAAATATGAATTCTCTTTCAGGGGGAGCAGAGAGAAGGGTTTGGGTTGCACTCTCAGAAATGCCGTGGAGCTTTCAGCGAAAATGATTCAAATTAATAACGTGCCTTACATTGTGTCTTTGCTGGAAATGCACGAGGCAAGAGCAGCAAGTGGGGCTGCACAGTGATGGTAACTGAGCGAGCGGGAAAATCTCCCCGCGCTTGGTCCTTGAGCCGATGACAGAGGGGACAGAAACAACGCTCCCCACCCTTGCCTTGGCCAGGGCTGTTCCGAGCCTGCAAACCACTGCAGCATGGAAGCCTGTCTTTTTTTTTTTTTCCTTCAAAAAGTTTTCAGGAAGTCTGGGGGAGGGGCGATGCTGTTTCTTTTTTGTTATAATGGGCCCCTTTGTGGAGATGGAAGAGGAGAAGAGATCTGTGTGCCGGCGAGGCGCAGACTTGCCGCTGACTCCCAAGGTAACTGGCCAGGGCTGCTGAGAGCGCCGGGCGCCCTGCGGTGCGGGGCGAGGGGAGGGGGTGCTGCGGCATGGAGCTCATGGTGCTGCTCAATGCCCTGGTCACTCGCCTGCTCTTCGTGCTGCACTCGCTCATCGGGGTCTGGAGAGTGACTGCCGTGAAGAAGGAACCCAAGTACTGGCTGCTGGCACTGCTCAATCTTCTCCTGTGCCTGGAGACAGGGCTCACCCTCAAGTTTAAGCAAGGCAGAGGCTACAAATGGTGAGCATACTCCGCCGGAGCACCTCTCGCTTCTTTGCATGCACGTTGCTGAAGATAGGAAGCTGCCCCCCGAGAGCAGGGGCTGCCCTAGCCCCAGGCGTTCAGGGATCGCGTTCGCCCCCCGGCTGCTCCTGGGAGGCAGGGATGGAAAGCTGGTAGAGTTTGGCTAGTCCACTGCCAGGTGGAGGGCTTTCAGGAGGGGCAGTTGTGCAGCAGACTGCCACTCTGTGTGTGTCTCTCGCTGCAGTCACAGGAGGTGGATGCTGTGGGGCTGCGGCTGCAGCGGGCCGGGGGCACCTCCTGAGCCACAGCGGGCTGGGGCTGCGTGCTGCAGGGGCAGAGGGGTGCGGAGGGACCCTGCAAATGCCCTGGATCTTGCACCCCGTCCTGCCGTGCCCTGCACTGCACCTCCTTCCCTAGGACTGTATGCCCCTTCTCTCCTCCGTGCAACAGTCCTAACACCACTCTACTGCATGAACCTAAACTTGGTAAAAAAAATAAAAGATGAGTAGCAACCACTCTTTTGATAAAGCAAGAGCGGCTAAAAATTTGGATTTGAGAGGCTGTTCCAGAGGGGAACTTTCATGCGTGAAAGGCTGCCCGAGAAATGAACAAAAAAGTTAGTCATAGCAGAGCTTGCCCAAGCACGTGGGGTTTTACATGCATCTAAAGAATTACTGCTGTCATCTACAGCTCATCAGCATTCAGGCAGCCAAAACAAGATGCTCTGTGAAAAGGAGGCAGTCATGTAACTAATTGTCAAGATTTCACCAGGACTTTTTATTGTTAAAAACTCAAACTGCAGGCAGGCCTTGAGACAAATCCAGGACTAAAGAGCCCTGGAGTATTCCCATGTTCTTAAAATCCTGCCCATTGCAACCTGTGAAAATCATTATAGCAGAAGGAGTGTTGTGTGACTATTCACACAAGAGTTCCATGTTCTACATTTGAATGCAATAAAAGCAGTGATAAAGTCTGGGACACTGGAAAATTGAACAACAGCAGAGCCACAAATGCAGTTATGAGACAGGCAGATTGAACAGACCCAATTCTTTTGGGAGAGGGGGCAGCAGCAGAATCTTCATGAAGGAACACTTTCAATGGGAGCTTTTGAAAAATCCAAACAAGAATAGAAACCAAAAGCAGATCCATGTTAGATGAATACATAGAAGACAGGGCTAAATTTATCTGGAAGAAAATTTTGAAATGGATGTGGTCCAGCACTTTAAGCAGCAAAATGAAAGTACATTCGTAGGTGAAACTGTAGACGAACAGCCAGCATCTATTTGTATCAGGATAATTGTCTGCTCCAGTGGAAAACAGTCACATTCAGAACAGGCATCATCAGCAGCATTTGTAGAAACACCTCCCCAGATAATCACCAGTCCAAGCAAGGGGCAGACCGTGCAGCAGGACTCCTGCCTCCAACGCCCTCATATTCTCTGTTCATATTTGACAGAGGACTGTTACTTATTACATCAGCATAAAACATTTACTGGCAGTGTGGAAAAAAAGTCTTCTTGTGAGCCTGGCCATGTAATACTTCCTCTAGATTGCTCCTTCTGAAAGAAAGGCAGGGTTAAAGCCCCCGAAGTCTCTTGGCCTGATGTGGTATCATTAGCTCAGTATTGCTAACCTGCCAGCTGGATGGATTTTTCATGTGCTCAAGTCCTACAGGAAATACAGTAAAATGTTAGTTCTTCCATTCAAATGAGAGGTGTGTTTTTTCCCAAAATAACCAGGCTAAAAAGCCACAGAATCACTAACTTTTGTTTTATTTTAAGGAAAAAAAAAGCTAACAACAACAAAAAACCCCACTGCCAAAACAAGCAACACCCCCTCAACCCTGAAAAACAAAAACCCCCACAATTAAAACCCAAACTACCTTAGAAGGGATTGTTTGAAACATTTCAGAGCAGTTCAAACACGTCAGAAACAGTTCAGTAATTTCCCTAAGCAGCAAGATATTTTGTTTTCCTCAATACTTAATCTTCACTGGAAAAGTCATGATTACCAAAATAAAGGTACATTCAACAGAGGAACAAACAGTAAATGCAACAATATTTGACCAAAATGTTGCTGCAGTTGCATTCTTACAAGCAGTTTAAATTCATTGCAGAATGTGCCAGTGGCAGGAGAAGGAACCAAGCAAACATCCTGGATTGGACCCCACTGCCCAATCCCAGGGCGTTGCTGCAATGCCCACTCCTTACTGTGGCATGCAGCGCTAGATGGAACATTCATGGCATTGCACCTCATTCCTACTCCAAAAAGACAGAATTGCCAAAAAACCCCACCCCAATCAAATGTCATGTGTTTAATAAAAAACATCAGCAACTCTCACAAGAATCACTACTTGCAGAAGGAGTCATGAAACCTGTCCATTACTTCTGAATAAACCCAGCTAAAGAGGCTGAAGATAAAGCTTCATCAACATCAGTTACTGTGCTGGTTTTATTTGAATAAATGATTTTCGTGGGTGCACTGGTGCTTTGCCAGGATCAACCCACCACACTTTATATAGAAGACTGACAGGGAGAGAAGAACTAGAAAATTCTACCACTGCCAGCGCAAATGGGGAAACAAGGCCAAGACCTATTTTCATAGACCCATTTTAAATGCACAGCCTGCAACTAAAAGATCTCCTTCTAAAGCAATGCTATTTCTATTTTCTATTTCTATATTCTATGCTAATGATGCTATTTCTACCTTTCCTGTGTCAATGCATAGGATTATGAGCAACTGCCTTTATCTCAGCATCACTCAGTGAAGTGACTCAATGTATTAATTCACTCTTCATGAAATCAGAAAGAGCATGTTAGCTACATGCTTTTTTAAATACAGAAAGTGCTGTGATAGAATACAAACAGCAAAGTGCCTTTGGTCAGTCCTTGAAAAAGAGATTTTAAAGAAATTTGCATATATGACCTTAGATCCATGTAAGAAATCCAGCAAGAACAGCAATTCTTATTTGCAGTTACTCTGTTTCTTAGCATTGCATATGGTAGAGGCACAAGAGACCATATATCTGAACATTATCTGTGTTGGAAAGTATGATGTGTCATAATACCAAGGGATCTTTTCTTTTCCTTCACAGGTTTTCACCAGCAATATTTTTATATCTGATTTGCATTGTACCATCACTATGGCTACTAGAAATTCATCATGGGACTCAGGTATTTATTATGAGACAAGATGGACTAGTTTGAAATTTATGCATTATTTGATTGGGTGGCTTCAGGCATGCAGACAGAAGTCTGCTAAGTCTTGTTCCAGTTCTCTTTTCATATTGCTGGGTGTCCCCATCTAGCTACAGCTATATTATGACTATTGTGCACTTCTAATTATCACATAATGAGCCTCTTTCCTAGCTAAAAATAAGACAATTTATTTATATTTATCTGAGGAACTGAGGACTAGAAGTTTGAAAAACACAGCTTTTCACCCCCAGGTTACCAGCATGAATCTTGCTCAGTAAGGTAAAAACTTCATTGCTTTAGAGGCCTTTGTAAAATAAAGTGAGTTTCACAGTGTTTAAAAGCAAATACCACAACTTCAAGCAAGTCAAAATTGAGACAGGTATCAGTGAAAGGGGTCTTAAACTCAGGTTACCGCATGCTTGCTGCAACACAGAACACACAGATTGTTACCACAGTGGAAATATGTCTGACAAGGTTTATATCCTTCCTTTCTTTGTGCTGCATAGTAATTCATAGTAATCGGGAGAGGGGGGGGGGCTGGATTCCAGTTCAGGACTAAAGCACACGGTAAAATCTTTAAGTGCAGGTGTTCTGGGGTCAGTTAGGGCCAGAACAGAGCCACTCCGCCCAACAGGTCTCACTGAGTCAACCTCATGCAGGCTAGTTTCAAGTCCCTATAGCACTTCCATGCAGTGGAAAGGAAGTTTTGTCTGTCCCAGCATTTGCACATATGCAGTGCCTTACATCCAGAGCAAGGGTTCTGATTGGAACAAGAACAAAAAGTAACAGAAGAAAATACATAAATTAGACTGAAAAGACCTAGTGCCTCATTTTCTCCTTTGAAACATTGTTAGAGCCCACAGAAGCATAATCAAATATTCAAAATTGTGTTTACACTGAAAATGCCTGAGGTTTTTTCTAAATACAGCAGGAGGAATTTATTGTCTTCTTGTTTTCCCAAATCTCTTTAAACAGTCACAGACAGGTAATGTGGATATTGAGAACATTTATCATAGTTAAATCTGGTCCAAAAACCAGGCTAATTCTGTAGTCAAAGGCAGCAGTTTATTTCCCAAAATGATGTTAGAACATGGCATACTTTGTTCTTATTGACATACTGCTATTGTAAATTAAAGAGGGGGTATATCAAATTAACAGTTTAGTTTATACCTGGAGAGATAGGATAGAGAGTTCTGGAAATACACAATCTAACAGATTCAAAAACAATACCTCCAGAAGGGGAGCAGCTTTCCTAACAATTAATCTCAAACACAGCACCCAGACTTGTATTATTCTTGATACTGAAGTATTTCTGGGATTTCATTATTTAAATGCAAACAGAATGGGTAATCATGCAGTATCTAGATCCACACTTTTAATGTATACTCTATGAAAACAGTGTGTGGTCTTTAAGACAGTAGAACTTTGATCTCGTGTTGAATCTTTACCAGGGAGCATCAGCTGCTCTGTCAGTGCCATTATTTAAAGCAGGTGCTAATAGGCACTCTCTCTTCCTGAACACAGAGGCAATTCTGCCTCTTTCTGTGTACTGCAGAACTGGACATATAATACCATTTGTATATCAAGGGTGAAATACTGACTGCATAGAAACTACTGCTTTGTGGTAACGTATTTGGGGATGAAATATATGTTTGGGAGAGATGATAAAGTCAATTGAACTGTACAGAGAGAAAAAATTGGTCTGCTGTCAAGCAAATTGAAACCATTTAATCCATTAAAATCCCAAACATTCTTTCATAATAATGTACAGGATCTCAGGGCTCTGTTACCTTTTCTGTGCCACTGCCACAGAAAGCAGTAATTGGTTACCTTTTGCAGGGATTACCCAGCTACCAGGGCTGTAGTCAATGCAAGCTTCCAGTAAGGAATAAGACATACTTGGTAAACCTTGTAATTATTTTTAACCATCTTGACTTGAACATTTTGGGGACGTGGTGAATATTACTGTCCGTTCCCTCAGCCTCATTCTGAGGTGGGATTCTCTTACCAGCTAAAATTATATCATAATGAACTCCTCGAAGTGATCTTACATCTTTCACTATTTCTTCCTTGCCATACCCATTATATTCCTCAATCTGGAAAACAACTTAGGTAATCTTTTCTTCATGTTTTACATTTCAGCTTTCCTGTATGAGCAAAATGAAGCAGTCGGGAGTGCTTTGAATTTCTGACATCTCATATGTTTCCATAGTGACAGCCACACTGTTTGCAGCAAAGCACAGACAGCAAGCCAGGTACCTGTTGCTTGGCAGAGGGCCTGCTCCAGGGAAGGGCTAGACTCTTCCCAAATGTCCTCAGCCTGACAGCCTCCATGCACACTAATAGGTTGAGGGTACTCCACCCTAATATTCAAGTGTGAATTTTACACCCCAATGCTGGCCCCATTGTGAAAAGTTTTAGCTAACCTCAGTTTTATTTGAAAATAATAGATTGCGAATAAGGTGCAAGCAGAAATTGGCCAAATTAGTTTGGTGTTTCAGGTATCCCCCATGCACTGGCAGTGAGCTTCTCTGCAGGCCATGCACTGGGACATCACCATGTCATGCAACAGCATTTCCATTTTGATTAGATGGCTTATGAATCAGGGGTATGTAAGCATCTCAGAAGAAACAAAAGAAAGCCAAGTCAGAATTGATATAAAATGTGTAAATCATCTTCCTGTTTTATCTTCCTGAAAACAAACCTATTTTTATTTAGCTTGGTACACAGTAAATACCTAGGGGTAACTGGGGTCTAGTTGTAAAAAGGCAAACCATGTTTATTAAATGCCTGTGAAACAGTAAAACAGTATTCACTTCCTTCTTGTCACATTCCCACTTAGTCACTGCACATCCACTCTAAGTAAACATGCCTGGCACCAACAGTCCTATTTACATACATATACATGATGTAAATAAAGGCTCTTCTCCAAATTTTCAAGTGAATCACTTCACAATCACCACTTAATAAATATTCAGAGAAGAACAAACCCAAACAAGATATTAACATACTTAAATGCAAAAAATCATAAGCCTACTCCAAGAAAAAACCCAGGAGCCTACTTAAATGATGGGCTTTGCAGATGCAGATTTCCATTTCCAGCCTGGAAGCAATTGAGAAGAGCTATGAACTGGCCCTGAGCGTGCCATTCAGTCCAAGATCAGGGAGCCTTGCTCTGAAATAGTAACCCACTTTGCAGCTGAACGTACTCACAAAAATGACGAATAAGGAAAGACACCTACCAAAGACACCAATAATGTGAAGTACTTTTCTCAGAGGTATTTCCTGCACCTTTGCACCACTAGAACAAGAAAAAAAGAGCTTTCCTGCAAGCCATAGCATGGTTTCTACTACTTCCTTCTAGCAGTTGAGCTGCTGAGTCCTGCAGCTCCTCAGACTTGCATGTTAAGTTCTGTACAGGTTCATAGCTGTTTTCCTCCTATCATCCCAGACCAGGCAAGGGGCCAGAGGGGTGAGCTTAAATGCAGACTTAATGACAAACCAAAGGCTGTCAGAGTCAGCCTTTGTCCTCCTGCACAGGTTAGTTATCCCTTTGCCCAATCCAGGATACTTGTTGATGTTCTCTTCTCAGTATTCTGGGGTGGTTAGGACAGTTATGCAATATTTTTAGGTTGTGGTCTCCTCAGCTGTGTCACACAGGCAGTGGAAGTAACTCAGCCTTGGAAGTAATTTTGACCTTGGGGGTGGGTCTCCATAGACTTGAGGGTTTTTCTGTAGGCAGCAGATACAGATGCCTCTCCAGAGCACCAATTAAACTTCATTTCCAAAACATCCTCTGAACAAGCCATTTCCTCTCTCTCTTTTAGTTGAAGGGCAAACCCAGGGAGATTAGCCCTACAAGGCTGTACCCAGGCAGAGAGTACCAGTTCCTCCATCTCACTGTTTCCATACCCAGAACTTTAGACTAAATGGAAATACCATCTTCCCCACATCTGTGTGTCAATCTTTCAAGACTCTCACACCCACTGTTCAAATAAGACAAGCATTCAGCTTAAGACTCTTTACTGCCAGCTCTAAAAGCAACAAACACTGACAATTTTTCCAGATTTTTCAAGTCACAGGAAATTTATCTACCACAAGGTCAGACAAGAGGCAGCATTTACCCAGATACTGAACAACATTATCAGAGACCAAGCAAAGTATCAAAGTAGAATCTGAAATTTGTTGGAAAATGTTTCTCTTATATTGGCAGGCTTTATGCTGA
The DNA here is from genome assembly GCA_910950805.1 of Acrocephalus scirpaceus scirpaceus. NCBI lineage: Eukaryota > Metazoa > Chordata > Aves > Passeriformes > Sylviidae > Acrocephalus > Acrocephalus scirpaceus. The sequence goes on from OU383781.1 coordinate 33,208,899, forward strand.
ACACAGCTACTCAGTATGCTCTCAAACACATTCCAATTGTTGCAGAAAATCAATCCCCATGCAATAAAATGGTGGGGGGCCCAATGGAGAAGTGCAAATCATCTGCAGTTCTCTGGCAAAAATAGGACAGGATAAAAGTCTTTAGGAACAGCATGGTTTGATTTTCTAATTATCCTCTTTTTATTACAATGGAGAGAGATGTTACAGGTTGTTATGAAGAGAGATTTTGGAGCCATGCCCCCCAGTTGGTCCTGGGCCAGCCTTGGGCATGAAGGTAGAACAGCAAGACAGTGCTGCAGACAGAATATAGCCCCATCACTGGTTTACTGTTGTTGGAGTAACAGTGTTTTAGCCAACACTCAATTTCCCAGATCACCATGTTCTTGCAGAAAGTAAAAGTACTCTTTGTTCTATTTCAAAGGGATAGGCAACAATACAGGCCTATTTCTCTTAAATACTCCTTTTATTTCACCTCTTACCCTATGAATCTCCTTACAAAATAAGGCACAGCAGGGGCAGAAGAGGTGGAGAATACAACCCAAATATCGTACTTCAAGTCATTTTAAGCCTTGAGGGAAGTCATACAGAAAAATGAAACAGTGACATTTTCAAAGAGCTTTTCCTGGATAGTAGAAAGGAGAAGCAGATATTTTGAGAACAAATTTGAATATAGGGCCTGACAGTGACCTGGTTTTACCTTATTTGACTGGTTTAACCAAAGAGAGACCAGGTAAAGAACCCAGTAGCCAGTTTCAGGATCACATTCTCAGGGTGCAGACTTGAGAGCACAGAGATGTTACCCCCTCCCATGGGCCTTTGAATTTCTGCATCCTCTTCTGCAGTACAACCCTGTACTTCCTCAGGAACCTACCAACACATTGCTCTTGTTCTCATGAGAGGAATTCCTCCCTTCTGATGAACGGAATTACACTAAGAGTGAGGACCTTTATAAACAACAGATATCTTTCACAAATGAACCCTCTGCAGTTCAGCAAAACAGGACACTCTCAGCCATAGAGCACATCTGCTCCCTGGGTGGGATGTTTACATGTGTGTCACGTTTTTGTTCACAACAGTACTGTGGCAATGAGCCAGGGGCAGTTCAGGTGAATGTCAGCAATCAAGACTTCAATCAATCCAGAGAGAGCAGTCATGGAAGTGAGGGAACAGATCACCACATCATTCAGACGGTAGGGTACCTTTTCCTGTTTCTGGTAGAGATCTTATGACAATTAGAGATAAGCACCTGGCAGAGTGAGAGGAAAAGAAAAAAAGGAGCATACAGCCTAAGACATGTTTACTATATATATTTGTAGCTTAGAAAACCACATTGTGAAAATACAGTATGCTGCATACTAACTATTGTTGCTAAGACCAGTGTCTGTGTAAAGAAGAGATGCTCCTACCATTCTTATCTCAGTAACTGAATTTAGAAAATGCCTGGGTAATGATTCTGTAAAGTATAATGCTCAATTGAGAAATGAGAACAGGAGGAGTAGTATATAGAGAAAGATTTGATACTCATTATCCAAAGTTTGTATTAAAGTGCCTTTTACAAACCAGGCCTGCCAGATGGAAATTATTTGTTCTCATACAATGTGAAAGAGAACAAAAGCAGGCTCAAAGACAAATAGAATCTCTGATGGTACCTATGAGTCTCCTGAAGTTACAGTATAATATTGTTGTCTTTTAAACAGGCTAAAGTCTTTGTCAATCAGCTCTCCACAATCTGTGAGACTGTATGGACACTGGCCCTCCACCAGACTTTCCTACTGCTACTAGTAGTTGGGAGATGGCTTCTCCCTATTGGAGTTGAAATCACCCGGGATCAATTGTCTCAGCTGCTTCTCATGTTTGTGGGAACAGCAGCAGACATACTTGAATTTGCTAGTGAAACCCTGGACATTGAGGATGTTCGGTAAGGATTTTTTGCTGACATGAATAACTTGGTAAAACTGTGTTTCCCATGGAAAACAGAAGGCTACATTCAAGGGCCCTATGTGGCTGCTCTTGTCTTTCCCTGTGTGAAAGGCCTAAGTCCTGTGAGCTTTGTTAGGGATTACTCATGTGTTGCCAGCAGAGAAGCATGTCACATCACCCCAGTGAAATTGTTCAGAGAGCCAAAGGAGCAGCCTGACTGCCAGGCAGCATCAGTTCTTACAGCTACAGGAGCTGCAACACTGGATACACAGTAAGCCTCCTTCAGGTTAATGAATTGTTTTAGACAGGCAATGAAGCAACTAGAGCTGGCCTAAGTGATTCATTATCCAAGTTGCTTCTTTGGTTATCTCATGTGTACTTCATGGTAGAGTGACAAAGTGTTCAAAGATAAGAAGAAAGGGAATGGCACAGTCTGGTGTGAATTTTCAACACTGTGATCTCTCCCAGAGAAAGTAAGCTCACCTCCCCCTCACACTGCTGAGAGATGAGCTGTGAACATCTGTCATAGAAAAAGAGTCATAGAAGAGGTTCGTCCTCTCTAACAAATACAATATTTTATTTTTTGTAAATATCATAGCAATGCCTCTAGAGCAGGAAGAGAGTTCTTCCTGCTTGGCAGAGAAGCTTCAGGCTTGCAAGGAACGTGTAATCACTACAAGGGTAACGATACCCCCCCTGAACCACAGAGTCTATTCTCTTATGCCTATTATTATAGCATTAGCTTCAGATATTTAGTGTAATTACACAGCTGGAACTTGTAAAGCTTAACAGCAAAAATTCCATCCAAAAGGTGCTTCTGTTTTCCTTAGTATTGCATCATAAAAGCACATATAAATCAATCAATCACTGCTTCACTCAACTACTCTTCAAATAACATTCCAAACACTACAGGAAGCATTTTTGTGATCACATAAGGAAACTGCATCTTCATTGTTATCACTTTCTCCCCTCCCATAGGAAGAATTACGTTCTCATAAATGCAATTCTTGCTGTATGGACCTGGAGTATGTTACAGTTTCCACTTGATCTTGCAGGTTAGTACTTGCACGTAGACAAGAAAAGAGAAAAAATCCTCTTAAGTTTTTGCTGGTACATCTTGTGGCTGTGCACACACTACAGGCTGTACCAAGGACTTCTGGTGGAGAGGAATTCACAGGACAACAGCTTTTGAAGAAAGCTCATTGTGGTTTCTTTTGAGGAAACACTTGTTTCTGGCTAATCTCTGATCTCTCTGATAGAGCTCTCTACTTTCAGGAAAAGGAAAAAAGGATTGCATTATTGTATTGCTCCAGTTGCCTGTTACTGCCTTAAATTTCACTATGTGAGCTCTCAAGTTAGATCTGGTGTTTTATATTATGGCTCAAATTTGGGTAGGTTACTAGACCCTACAGAGAGGCAGGCAGTTATGAACCACAGAACAGCACTGCCAAAAGCACAGGAGAAGTTACCTGTTCACAGGAGACTTAAAGGACCATGTGATGTTGGAACCACTCACTATTATCTTAATCTAAAAGGGCGAGCGATTCAGCCAGTTTAGGGCTGTGTTTGTCCCTGGGCAGAAAGGGCTTCTCCCTGTCCAAAAAGAACAACGAAAACTGTCTGGAGCATCATCTGTTCCAACCATTTTGGCCTCCAAACACAAGTTTGCAACAACTACAGCAGTCCAAAAATGCGTTATCCTCAGTAGAGTCTTATATAAAATAGATTTCTAGGCTGACACACTGACTAAAACAATAAATTAAAAATTCCTGGAATTATTATTTTGTTCATTAGTCTTTTTTTTATGGACAGTGGTAGGCTTTTTTCCAGCAGAAGAGTTATGAAAATATTTCAGCATTTCAGCTCAGCAGCTCACCTCCTAAAAAATCTGATGCAATCACATTTCAGCTTTATATAGCTAAAATTCCTGCTACTGCTAAAATGTATTCTATTAAAGATGCACAGCACTCAGGTTTAAGAAAACCTCAACCAACCAAATAAAAATTGTCCTGTATACATCCCCACACAAATAAATTCAAATAGCACGTAAAAAATCTGTTCATTTTTTTCCTCTAGCTGTTGCTTTTCCACTTACCTAATTACATTTACCAGTTAAAAATTAAATTACTGAGCACACATTTTCCTGAAATTACTATGGGTACAGTTTATTTTAGGTAATTCTATACAGTTGCACGGATAATACTTTTTGTTCAAGCATCTGAATGTTTACTCAGGCATCAAACATGACGTAAAAAATTTTTAGGCACTTACGATTAGACCACAGCAATGCAGTTAGGACTATTAAACAGCAATGACACTGAAGCATACTGAAAAATTAGCTGCTGGTGAAGCTTTGCCTAATGGATTCAGCAAATTTTTACATTTTACAACTCGTTTTCCATTTGAGTCTCATCTCTTTCTTCCCCCACCCCAGCACTGACTCAAACAATAGAATTCTTTTGGCAAGTTGCAATGGTTTGCAGTTATTAACTGCATCACAAATAGTGATGTTTTTTAAACCAATGAAATCTCCCTGTCCAAGAGACAGGTTAATTAAGCTTCATGTATTTCCTTGAGAGACAGCCAAATTTACCCCCACAAACCCTTCTGATGCTCCTTCTCTGGGCACTGCACCATAGACAGCATTTGAGCCCACCACCACTTTTACAGCCAACGGGAACCCATGCATGCATGTCCCAGCACTTGTGTGAAATTGATACCCACAAGGCTAAGAACAAGTAACCATGCCTCAAACCATACATGGCAGAAAAGAAACCACATAATGCTCAATATGACCTGGCACTGACAGGTCTTATTCTTACTATGACACACAAAAAAGGCAATGGCTACCTGGTGAATATTTTAAAAGCAATGTCTTAGCCTGGAACAAAGTGAAGTGCTACAGCACTGGCTGTTCCTTTTCAGCACAGTTTTTTTTCTTAAGGATGCATACTGGTCCAGCATGTTGATTTACCAAAAGAAAGGTCTGGGGAAGTTGTGAAGAATCATTAGGTGATCTATTTCTGCTTCTTGTTGTAGAAGTGTATAAATACTGGTATGTTTGAGGGATACAAAAGGCGAAGTGGTTTTTAGTCTTGTTTGTCAGACCACATTAAGTGCCTCAGGTGAGTCCAGTGTGTTTTGCTGAAAAACATCCCAGAAGCTGGATATGCTATATGTTACACAGTTTACAGATGAATGCATTTATAATCCAGAGTACCCTGTATTGTGAATGCCCTTCAGGCCAACCCTGGCCCCACTTCACAAAGTTGTTTCAACATAACTGTTTTACTTCCAGTACAGCACATTGGCTGCAAACCAAATGCATCGGCCAGGCGGATCCCCAGCCTGCTGCTGTGCAGGTACAGTGCAGAACTCTGGAACATTGGGGTCAGCCTTTTCATCCAGGATGGTCCCTTCTTCATTGTGCGTTCCATTCTGATGGGCCACTTCAGAATATTCAATCAGATGCTGGTATTTTTTACAGCTAAGAATATCTTAGTTGTAACTCTACAGTTGTATCGGCTGGCAGTGATAACGTTAGACTTCCGTGCTAATGTTCTGCAGAAGAGCAGGAAAGGAGAAGTCTGCTGCTGCCCATGTGAGCCTTATGAAGCTCATGCTCATGCTACTGGTCACCAACAGAATGAAATGAAAGAGTTTGTTGCTGTTCCTCCAAAAGAGGAATCCCAAGCACCATCAGAAGATCACTGAGCAGTTACGGACTTGGAAGAGGTTGCATTTCCTACAGCTTCTTCAGAAGGGCTTTGCCAGTGTCTATGATAAAATACATCTTGAGTGCCTAAGTCATCTTTTCCATCAAGAAAACATTAATTTCTTCTAAATTGTAGGGGAACTTTCATAGAAATGGGACTTTTTAAAAAATCCATTTATATGGTGGGTTGTGACTAGTTCCATATTGTATTATTCACAGTGATTTTGTAGCCGTAGTTTGTAGTATCAAGAAAGGTTGGGAGCACTAACAAGAGTGATTATTACCCTTGGTGGCACTGTGCTGACCTATGTACTTGCATGCATTCAAGTAGAAGGACAAACCTGTCCTTTATAGGAAGCACAAAAGCATTGAGCTCTACTAGAATTGTAGGGCTATAACTGCAGTGTGATTACCAATACATTCACCATGTACAGGAGGAACTTCAGCAACAGCTGTGCAGGCATGTTAGTGCTGTTACTGTGACATGAGAACATTGTTCCAGAAATTTAAGGAAACCTTCTTGAGATGTTACCTCATCTTTGGCTGGATTCAGTTAAGAACTATGCGACACCATGAAACTGCATACAAAAGACTCTTATGATCTGCATGGTCTGAATAACCTAAACCTTAACAAAAAGGAAAAAGCAGTCCCCCGGATCACTAGAAGACAACTGCATTTGCTACAGGCATTTTCTACAGATTTGCTTGCCTTTCTATATCTACCAGTTAAACACGCACAGAACACACATGGACAGAACCTCACCAAAATATTTGTAAATACTTTTTTCCTCTTGATTTTACAGTTCTCTTCTTACAGTTGAGATAGTTTTTTAAATGCCTCCATTTTGTATGATTTTTAAAAGTGGCCTGACCTAGACATAGAATCTCTCTAGAAAGAAGATGGCATTGCTGTTCAAGGCAATCTAAGCCAAAGGATTCAGGCATGTACTTCATGTTTTGTAAAGCACCACGAGGTCCCATGAAATAAGCTGAGAAATTGTCTGGTCTGGTGTCAAGATCCATTTTTAAGCAATGGCTAATAATTAATACTTTACTACATTCACATTTGGAGTGAAAAACATAGGCCCCAATTTCTCCCAAGAGCACACAGATCAGTGTAAGATCATTTACTTCACTGGACTTAGCTTAGAAAAGCTGAAAGTAAGATAAGTGAATTTTGAAAGACTGCCTGAAAGTTATATTCTCACAGAAAACAGCAGGTGTTTTTACAGATTTCTGCATCCATTCTGAAAGAGAGCAGAAAAGCATATAGAGTGACCTAATTAAGGTAATTTCCCATATTAAAACCACAAAATTAAACCTTATTTTCTAAAGCCTCAGCTATAAATCAGTCTGGTTTCAGGAATGAATGAAAGTGTTTCTACCATCACAGCAGCAGTCATAGACTTATTTATCCACAGCCTGATAAGCAATGACACATTTACTTTTTGAAAGATGAACCTGTTTAAAAAGTCCAAACACCAAAGATGTGAAGATGTGTTTATACTTGTGAGGTCTTACTGTTCTATGCAGGATGAGACCTTTCCATTGTGAAAGAAGAAAATGCACAGCCATAATATGCTTCATAACCCTGTCTACCATTTATACAGTAGTAATGTGCAACACCTTCTGTCCTTATTTTCAGCCTTTTTCCAGCAGCAGTTTTAAAAAGCCAATCACTACTTGCCATGGTGTTGTGAGGTAGACATGGAGAATGGAATGCAACTTCATTTAGGATTTTAATTCAATTCTAGAGGTAAAAAAGTGACAGTTCTGATGATGAGCTGTGCTGTCTAAAACCTCTCACACTGGGATGAATTTAGAATCACTTGGTAGAACCACAACACAGTTCTTCCTTGTGGATGCAAGCCGGAACTACTTGTATTCGTTTTGAGTTTACCACTTGCTGATATAGTAATTATCCTGTTAAAAGGATCACTGCTAATTAATTTGGAGCGTACTGAGCATGCTAGAACATCATTCTAAATTTATGAGCACAAAAATTGCAAGGATGTACTTTTTTAAAACTTGCTATTTAAAGTCTTAGTTCAGCAACAAGCTGCCTACTAGACTCAGCCTGCAGTAAATGCAAGATCCCCTGAGGTCAGCAGTACAGAGACTGGTTACAGGAGGAATATTTCACAGCAAACTCTATTTCCTGGTTTTCAGGCAGTTCAATTTTAAACAGCAGTAAAGCTTCTAATGACATTTATGGTGAAAAGAACTCACTCCAGTGTTAGATGGTTACTGCAAGATCCCATCCTCATTCACCCACAGACAAAATAGGCCAGATCCTCTTCTCATTTACAATAGAGTAGATTTGGACTTCCCTTTTCCTCCCCACTATTGCAGTGATGGCGATCAGATTGCTTAAAACCAAAAGAAAATCCAGAAAAACAAAGCAGTAGTATAAATTCCCACTTAGGGTACAGAGAGGAATCACGTACACCAGGTAGTAGCAGGAGTGACTTGCAGCTCCCTCTACTTCACTGAGAAGCCTGGAAATGGCAATTAAGAAGGCTAGTAATTTGTATGGTTTGGGTAGAGCAGCAAACCCCAGTTGCAAGCCCTCCTCCGCTTCCTGTTGCAGATGTTTGGAGCAGGACTGCAGCTTTGTCTTTGCAGCAGGCTGTCGGAGGCAGCTGAAGCAGCAGCTGGCTGTGGGGAGCCCTGGTGCCATCCCACAGCCTTCCAGAGCTCTGCACTAGGCAAAGGGTAGAATGGACTGCCAGCATCTGTAGTGTACCCAAAGATGTCACGCTTGCTCTGCAGGAAAAACTGCAGTAGATCTTCAGATGGAGAAAATTCAAGCCTCCAAAATGGAAGAATTTCAGAACATTTATCTTAACTATTATTTACTCAAGTCAGGAGAACACATCACTAAATCTATTCTGCAAATAGATATCTGACCATTTACTGTTATTTATTCTGGTTGTTCCTGCCTTGTCCTTCTAAGCTATTCCGTATTAAACCTCACTAAAATGTTTTACCACTTGTCTCTTTCTGAGCTAAAATGTATTCCTCCTTTCTTTTGGACATTGGCTCAAATAAGATCATAGCCCTAAGCAAGAAAAACAACAAACAACAGTGATGATTTTATTGCATTCCTGTTGATATTTGTACTGTACTATGTTCTCTGTGACCATGTGGAAATGGAAGAAAATGTGCAATTACTTTTAAAAAATTCCAACAGCATTTTGCAAATAAAAGGCAGTTACCTCATGCATAGCTGCCAATTTATTATGTGAGAGCTGACTGTTATATGTTCCTATTAATTATATCTTCCACATGCTGCTTTTCCTTTCCATGCTTCATAAGTTAATTACTTAGGCCAGATTCTGACTGCTGCCGTTGCTTTGAAAACCCACAAGCAACTGCAGCTCATTTCACTTTCTTCTGGATAGGTTCTTTATCAGAGCCTTTGCCTTCAAGTATGCAAGTCACAGTGCAATCCCCAAGAGGATGTGTTTAATATCTGCACACAGGAAGCATTTCAAATACACAAATACATACATGCATTTAGATACCCTCACACACACACCTGGCAATGCCCAATATACAGCTTTTATTTCTGTAACAGTCTGGGAGATTGCCAGAAAGAACCCTCTGCAAATGCCTCCAAAACACTAACAGAAAATATGTATGCATTACAAGTATTTTGAAACTTAAATACTAAGCATACCATACTCTGAACAATATACTAATTAAAAAAAAATAAAAAAGAATTAAATTTCCTGGAATGTATTTTCCATTCAGATTTCCTCAGTTGAATAAAATGTATCCAGTCATTAGTTTCCCCTCAAAAATAAAGATTTTTAGGCAAGCATTAGAACATAACACCAGCACAAGGAGTTTGAAACTGCACAAGGCTGTTTCTCTGATGCTGTGTCAGTAGAACACAGGCAAGCTTTGAAATCAGTGGGTTGGTGTGTCCCTGGCCCCTCTGCCTTTGGATTCAATTTTCCACTTTTTTCACAGTTACATGAGGAAGGAAGTCTCTCCTTCCTTATGAGAGGAAAGAAAACAGATCATTCCTAGTCTGGTGGCAACAGTAGTGGTGAGGCAACAAAAAATGGGTCACAGTGGCAAAAGAAGCAGAGATGTTTACCCAAGATTGGTCACTGCACCAGCACGGAAATACAGCAGTACAGACACCTAATAGAACAAATATTAATGACTGTGATAACCATACATGAGCTGTGTTCTGAAAACCTTTCCTGGCCCTTCAGAGCCAGCACAGGAAGGGTTCTCAACAGCCAGCTCCCCTCCAATATTTCTAGTAAGATGCTAAGACAGGAATTCCAATGATTCCAAGTCTGTCTTGAAGGTATCACTGAAATCCTCTGTGCAAATTTTTCCTAATTTGGTTGCTTTTGGGTTGTCTTTTCCCTTCAGATTGGGCAAAAGGCATGGGAGTGGAAGCAATGAAACCATAAAAACCCCTTCATTTATCAACCTAAACCCTTACCTCACCCTCTACATACTGCTCTTTGCTCATCCACATTTCTGCCTGCTTTTCTGGGCCCACCTTCCAGGATCCCAGCACACAGACAAAACATGCTCAACACTGCACCTCTCACTGCTACCTGTGAAAGTCTTTACAAAAGCATACAAGAATTCAGGCCACAGATTAAGAAGAGCCAAGCCTATTTCTTCCTGTTAAAGATGAAAGCTATCTATAGCTGTCAAAGCATTTCCTCCGTTTGTTTTTAGCCTACTGCAGAGAGAAGAATCTTTTCCTGAGTAGTGTGTCTGTGAAGGACTAACTTATTGAAAGACCAGCATCATTTCCTGTAGCCCTACAGATTATTATCTTTTTCAAACTGTAAGGTCACACAAAGTTTGAAATGAGACTGTCAGGCTGTAGGTAAAGATAACGGAGCTGAAGGGTGGTACAATATAAAAGTCATGCCCTAACTCAGCATTTTGAATTTTGGGAGATGGGAAAGGCCTCCAAGCCAAGTAAAACAGGTCTGCATTAGTAGGATCTGTAATAGCAGCTTGGAAGAGCTGAACTAAAATTGCTCTAAAATCTTCAGTCTCCTATACATCTAACTGATATTATCCTAAAATAATCAGGCAGAACAAGTATAATCACAATTAACACCTAGGCCTTACAGAAGACTCCAGAAGAACATTAGAATAGATTTACAGTGTAAAAAACTGGCTGACTGTTGTTGTTCTTTCATTTTATATTATTCTGAATAAACTAATACTTCACATTTGAAGAATGTGTTGGGCTTAATTTTATCTGACATCCTGCCTAAGTGCTTCACAATTTCATTCCCCTGATAGAATTCACAAAAAGCTTGTCTTCCACAACAAACTTGATAGAAGCCTTGTTGGAGCATCTTTCAGAATTGCAAGAGACAATAGTATGCTCAGCAAGCGCAGCACATGAACCCAGACAGCTGTCAGACACTATAACTCACTGCAGGCCTCATCCTGCCTGCAGTCAGCACTCACAGTGCCACAGCTGAAGAGCAGTGCTATGCCTGTAGTATTACTAGAAAAACAAAGACAGGGCTCATTTTCTCAGGCAACCAATTAGAACATTCAAAAAGCACTTTTTGGAAAGAGCTATCACAACTGCCAAACTAAAATACTCTATTTTACTCTGTAGAGGTCAGCTCTGAAGGAGAATTCTGTCAGTCTGGGAGGTGGCTTTTTCTTCTCCTTTCTCCATCCAGATTTCACACTGAGGTGAAACCTAGTTGTCCTAATCCAGTAACAAACCAATCCAAGGTAACATTCTACCTTAGGAGCTGTGTATCAAGTCTAACTTAAAATTTAAGCTCCACTGTGGTAGAAGAGAAAATTATTTTGTGGTCTAATGCAAGGAATACTAATTCATTTGAAAAACCTCTTACATGCAGAAAAGGGAGAGAATGCATAAGTAACATTTGCCACAGGGTTAGCCTGAAGCCATATGCCAGCAAGTTACTCTGCTTGTATATTATGAGAATTTTTATCCATCTAATCAATAAGAAATGAGTAGTTACTATGGCAATTTCTACACTACAAGGTACTTGTGCTGCAGTAGAGTATTTTCTAGAAGGATAAATGCACTTGCCACTCTGTTATGTAAATTTTTGCACCTTTTACAATGTTGCAGTACAGTGTGTAAGCTAGAGAACAGTGAGGACAGGGTGAGAAGAATAATATGAGTTAAAATGTAAAGGATGTCTTGGGAATTCTTAACTGACAATAATAAATGGCAGGTAAGAGCAATCCACAAGCATTCAAACAAATCAAGCAGCAATTTTGCAGCTCTTTATTTGAAATCATGTATAATGAAACTAAGATTTCACTACTGCATTTCCTTTTGATTACCTTCCTCCAAGTTTAAACTAATGGGGCTAGAGAGTAGTCTCCCATATACCACCATCAATTCATACTAATATTGCTTTCAGAGGATAGCAATACACTGCAGTAACCTGATTACAAGGAATGTATTCCCTTCGAGCACAATACTCAGTAACTTCGTAGGAACTGCTGACACAGAGAGCAGGCATAAAAATTCACTCTCAAAATACACAATACTGTAATAGGAGCACAGGGTTCTTCTAAAGATTGGAAAATAATTGATCCCAATCATCTTTATGAAATACACAGAGAAAATACATATGCTGTCCATAAAATACTTACCACAATTCCATCACCTTATATTTTGCATGTTTAATTTTTCTTCAATCCCTCTTCAAGATATTATCCTTTTTCAGGTAAAAGAACTAATGCTGAGGAGAAACCTAAACCCTACAGAGGTGGGTAGTTCCCTGCAATAGCTCAGACAGGAAGAGATGCCAGCTTTGTCTCCAATAAGGAGACAAAGCTCACCACAGCTGAAGATGGGCCAATGATTATAGCATGAACCTGTCAAAAAACATGGTTGGGAGAGAAGCCTAAATTAGCATGGGGATGACTTTAGGTGGGAGAAGCAGCCACATATGAATGCAGGGGTCTAAGGATACTCTGAAGCCCCCACTAACTTCTCCCAGAATCCATACATATATACTGTGAAGTTACAGGTGGATATTTCTGACAAATAGATGCACCCAAGAGATCTTTAGATTTTGATGCTCTTTTTCCAAATGAACAATGCTGAAAATTGAAATCTTATGTGACTAAAGGTACAGGGCTTCTTTTCCACAGCATTCTGATGCAACTGTAGTTTCACTCATATAATATTACTGACCCTAAAGTTACTTTATCAAGAAACACTAATTCTTATATCAGAAGGCTCTGAGCTTCACTGTAGTTAACAAAGACATATCCCAACATCTCACAGGTAGATTATAATTAAAAGAAGCAGTAAGTACAACTGACAATAAGATGTAGGTTCAAAAGAGATCTTTGAAGTGGGACAATGCCTTTGAAATATGAGAAGAACTGAATAAAGAGATCCTACATCAAAAGATGACAAGCTTAGGCAAATCCTACGAAGGGTGGAAAGTTAAATGATAGTTGTCTATCACAGGCCAAGCAAACACAGAGGTAATGGATAAACATGCAGACAGAAATCTGCAGCACTGCACTAAGGAAAAGCTGTTAAATTAGAGGGACTGCCTAGTGAGCTTACCCTCATTACCTCACATTATTATGAAGGATCATGCTAAGAAGCTGGGCTGCTTCTGGAGAAGACACTCAACCTTCACATTCTGCCTGCAGCTTATTGCATCATAGTAGTCAACATTTAGCCACTTGAAATTAAGACTGTGTTTGGATACAGTTTTCTAGGACTCTGGAAAGGATTCACAATTGGACAAGTAGGGTGTTTAAAAGGGCTCTTTGTTTCTTCCTGACTGTGTTACCTCAACAGCTCACTCATCAGATGATTTCAAGTCCATTTCCTTATTAAAAAGGACCAGCTACATCACCTTTTCCATTGCAGAAAAAGGGCATGAAACACAAGAGGTAAACTGGCCTAGAGACAGTCAACATCATAAAGCTAGACTTGGAAAAGTTTTTATTCTCACCTCTTGGAAGTTTACTGAGGTCCTTAAAGCCACAAAGCAATTACTCAGAAAATACCACTTAACTAACACAGCTACCAATATCATAGTTCAGAAGTTATAGCATTTCCCTTCAGTTTGTTAGCTGGGTACAGGAAATAAAATCCTTCTGAAACTAAGAAGGACATAGAAGGGAAGATTTCTATTCTTTCTTCCAGAAAAACTTTAGGTTTGTGTTTTAAAGCTCTGCGTCTATAGATGGAATAGCACACATGAAGCCACTTAATTTAATACCTCCTTTAAAACAAATCTTCTGCTGATGACATTTTAATTTACACCAAATATTTTTGTGTCTGCCTCTATACTGCTCATCCTAGACAGAATTTTGTTGGAGCAAATTGTCCTTTTAGCCAGCTCTGCAGCCAAGGTTCTCTTTTAAAGCAGTGAAAATGGAAAAACATGTGGCCTGTAAGGAAACACAACAGGAACTTACCACACATCTAAGCTACTTCTTGAGAAGTGGCTTTTCCATGGAAGTGTTTCCAATAACAAACTTTAGCAAATTTCCATTTTGCTATTTAAAGGGTCTGGCACTGTGGTTTCAACAGATGTGCCATAACACCAACCGTTCACATCACATGAAAACCAAACCTTTTCAGAAAAGCAACTTCATTGTACTTCACTGAGAAAACTGGTGGCTACTAGGAACTAGAAAAAGCAGTATTTTCCCCACAGAACAGTTAGGTCTTAAAAGGTCTGAAGCATATCAGCCACTCTTGGATCTCAAAGACAGTATAGCCACGACACAGCATGTTCTGTGGTTATAAAACACCATGAGCTCTCCACTCTTCATGTTTTACACTCCCTACCCTCTCATTATCTAATTTCTACTGTGTAGTGTCCTATTTATAGACTTCAGGCTCTTTTCTGGTTACTGTATTGTCATCAGGAACAATTGCTTCTGCTTTCACTACTTCCTTCCCTCAGATTTATACTACCCTCACAGTCTCTAGAAGAAACAAAACAGACCCAATCCCACAAGAGATAACCCACAGTTTCACAGTGTGGTGAGGAGTTAGCAACACAGCTGTCATAAGCATCTTGCCAGATCAGAGGTCTAAGCAGAAGCGAAGACAATATTAAACATTACACTCAAATCAGAGCATGAAGGAATTTATCCCAGGATAGGTCACTTTTAACAGTATAATGGAAAGTAAGATCTTGCAGTGTACAAGTGGTTAAAAAAAACCCCAGATTATAAAAAATGAAGAATAAAAGCCCTTCACTGAGTCATAATGGCAGCAAGAGTAGTTAATTCTCTTTGTTCTACCTTTCTTTGTCCTGCAAGATCTCTGTCATCCCCTTGCTCCTACACAGGTTTGGTTCCTGTGGAGCTGCATGGACAAGGATCCCTTGTTACTACTTTTCTGAATGATAGGTCTCAAACTACCAAAAAAAAAAAAAAAAAAGTGAGTAAACCCCACTGCATCTCCCTGCAGTTGGGAGCACTAGTTAAAGGGAACAGAAGGTTCATAGGCACCTTTGTCCTGGTGGAATGCAGTGTTACTGTAACTGGAGATACTGCTTTGTTAGGAGAAGCAAAGAGTCACGTGAACATGGAGAAGGGGATATCACCACAGGGAAGTTCACTCAGCTACATACAAAACCATGCAGCTAAACCCTCTACCAGCACATTTCAAGGAAACAGTGAGGAACCATGTCTTCTTCAAAAACTTAGTAACATTTCAAATAAAATTAAATGTCACTTGCACATGCTTTGCTTATACACAAAACTATTGCAATGAAGCCACAGGCAGTGGGGGGAAAATAGGGAGAGCAGAAGGATACTCCCTTAGAAACAGGGCATGCATTTACACCTTACTCTGGGGCAGGCAGAGGTCCTGGTTAACCCCAGTGTAACCATAATCAAATGCTTCCTGTAATAGCTTTGACACAATTTTGCACAGCCATGGAATAACATACACCTCTTCACACCACAGACCTTCCATGTTGGAAAACCAGATAGGATTCATCACTTGTACTTATGATACCCTTGCTTTCAATTGTTCTGTAAATGGGAAACCTTCAGACTCAAAAAGGACAAAGTCCCACTAGAAGGGGTTACCTTCCTCTCAATTGCATTCAAGATACAAATGAGTCCTCCTAAATCCCCCAACTTAGAAAATAGTGAACTACTGTTTGGTCTACCCTTCTCCTTACTGTGGGACTATACATGTTAGGACTGACATCTTTCTGAGCCTGCCTTGACCAAAGGCATAGGAAAACTTGACAAAATAACCGGCTACTGAATTCACAATTCCATTAGCAACACAGGAGAACAGAAAATGTTCTTACCATGTCAGGGTGGTCCACTTCATATCTAAGAACCCAAGAATACATACAGGCACATAAATACCTGGCCTAATCTAATTCCCCACCTGCAACGGGATGTTTATACTCTCTGAGCTGCCAGTTCAATAAGTCCCTCCCTTCCTCGTTGCAGCTCCTGGAGCTCACCTGGTGGCAATTGGCAGCTCCTTGATTGAATTCGGCAGAAAACCAAGCAGCAGAGGCAGGGGAAAGGAGGCGCTGTGCATTGCTGCATAAACTCAGCTGTGTTGCCTTACTGCCTGACGAATGACAATTCACATAACCTAACTGGAAAGAGCCAGATCAGGAAAGTATTTCTATACTTAACTGTTGAACTTGCATTTAGTGGATCGTTACTGACTTGAAGCTCTCTTTTCTCCATTGCTGACTCCCACAATATGACAGGAAGATTATCCAAGGCTCTCTCTGTCCAGTGCATAACAGAACAAAACAGCAGAAACTTCTTCAGATTTGCCTACACTTGGAAAGCATCCCAGGAAGGACAAACAGCAGTGGCTGAATTCTTTCCTGGTTTAAGTGGAACAAGTCTATTCAAAATAAGTGCTCACAGCTGGAACAAGAGACTATGACAGACTGATGAGGAAAAGGAGTAGAGAACTGACCAAAGAGAGATGAATCCTTTCCCCAAGTAGAAAATGGCACCTCTGCCAGTTTTCCATTGTTTTCCCCACGTCTCTGTATTTCCTTAATAGCAGAGAGGATTGGGATCCCACATGGTAATAACAGTGAAGACCTCTTTGGCCTCATCCACTTTGGGCTTTGACAGCATTCAAATGTATCTGGAAAAAGGATTAACAAGGAATAACTAGTACTGCTGTATTTGGCTTGTGAGCAGAAGAACAGAAATTGCATTAAATCACCATTTTAGAGACAGGTATGAGACTTAAGAGATTTTTTATCTACAGTGACTTACAGTCCCCACTTTTCTTTGGCAGTTTTTACAAGATAGAAAGTTCTTTAGGGCTCCATAGCTTGCCTGAATATCAAGTGATTAATCTAGTTTTCTATTTGCCTGTATTCATATTTTCAGCCACAATGAAGAAAATAAGGGCTGGATATGAAGAACACAAACACAGCTGTGTAGTCAGGGTCTTCTAAAACCATCCCAGTCTGTCAGGCCATAGGTCCAGAATAGTTAGTAGTAGACAGTTTCCTATTCATGCTGCCCTATGAATACAACAGCATATCAAGTGGACCCTCATGTCTGGTAAACATGAGTTTTGCTAAAGCTCAATTATCATTTCTGACAGTCATTAATTATATAAAGGACAGGATGCTGTGTGTCTCAGCCACCAACTTCTCTGGTTCTGACAGACTTTGATATTATAATTATCTTTATTCATCTCTGCAAATAGACCACTCTTCATTTGGAGGCTACAGATTTTAACTCAATTTCTTCATACACTTGAGCTTCAAGAAATGATCTGTTACTTATTGTGCTTAATCTAACAAAGTTTCTTTGTCTTGCAATTTTCTGAACCAAGATTTAACACTTGGTCTAACACCCTCAGTGTGTTAGCCGGTGCTGTTATCATAGAAGGCCAAGTCTAGGCCTGGGCCCCCAGTGTTCAGTAAACTACAAATGCACATAAAAAAAAAGTGTTGTTATTCCATCTCCTGAGCCTCTACCAGCAAGCAGTCTTCCAATCTGGTACAAGCATGCCAGCATAAATGCTTGTCGAAGTGCTGTACACAATGGTAACTGCATCTTCTCCATTGCAGAGCCAAGTGACCAAATGGAGGGAGCCTGGGAGAGAGCCTGACAGCCAGGCATGTGAGTCTCTGCACCTCTTGGTTCACTTGTGAGAAGGCTACGAGATCCAGCATGAAGCACAGCAGAGCAATGCTAAAGAGAAACTACTTCAGAGGTTTTCAGAGCGTGACAGAATCAGACCTGTTACAACTCACAGCTAATCATAATGGTTACACACCTTCCTCACATTGTTTGCAGCAAGAAAATGGCAACCCCTCAGGTTACCTGACAGCCGTGGGGACCTCTATCATTCTATGTATCATTCTTGATTTGTTCAAGCTGACTGTCAAAGATTTATGCAGTATCCAAGATGACTCATGAATTGCTTTCCAAATGTTTCCATCATTAGTTGTCTGAGAAAAGAATGTGTGAACTATCTTCATCTAAATGAGCTGAACGAAAAAGCAATGTAGTTATTAGTAAAAGCAGCAAAGTGTCACGGTAAGACACTTATCTCATTTAGAACATGAGATTACGTCAACCACCATACCATTTGCACCTAAAAACCAGCTATGTAATGCAGCGCAAGTCAGCATACATATAAATCTAAATGTGGCTAATCACATTAGTCTGTCCACACAAAATGAAATTACCTGTGACTAATACTAACACAGATGAAACTGAGGAAAATTATTGGTAGTGCAATACGAGCATCTCTTTGGGCTGTACTCAGTTTCTCACTGGTTTGGAAGCGAGGACAGTGAGAAAAATAGGACCCTTATGCTCAACAAGGCTGAAAGCTCAGCAAGCACACACAGTAAGGAATTATTTTGCCAAAAGACAAATTGTTCAATATTTTTCAAATATTGTTTTGCCCCCTGAAGGACAGTTATTTGGTTTGATACATATCCATGATCTCTAGGGAACCACACAGAAACAAAGGTGCAGATAAAGACAGAGAGAACAGTAATGAAGTCAGATATCCTGTGGTACTGATGATGTGCTTTCAGGTCACAAAGTAACTAGTTCTAACAGCATTTGACTTAGTAGAGATAGACACAGTTGAAAAGTAGAAAATTGGAGATGTCCGTGAAAGGCCAAAAAGAGCTCTAATAATTTATCCCATCTGAGGATGTGGCTGAACATACAACCATATCCTTATTAAAGACTTCAGGTAAGGGCTAACAGGTGTGTTTGCTAGAGGTATTTCAGATAGAGGAACAGATACCAGTGGTTACAAAGAGCTAATGCTTCCTGAACACACATCAGCCCCACCGTGGGAAATTGCTGTGTAAGGAAGGAGTATCTCCAGCTAGTCATGCATTGTGGTGCTGGGGATATTAGTGAGTAGTTTAGGATTAAAATATTATTATATATTATTATATAATTTATTATTATATATTATTATCTAATTTTTTACTTGTACATATTTTGAACATGAGAGAAAGAAAAAAGGTTCCCAGCCTCCTCATTTTCACACAAAGAAAGTACAATTTGATGCCACATATATTAACCACATAAATTAGCCTTAAGAAGCAACTACAGATGCCATGACCAATGCATGTTATACCAGAGACCAGGTCCAGTTCAGTAGGCTTTTCTGAGCCTCAACTCTACTGAACAAATTAACTATACCAAGCTGTCTGGAAAATAATGATCTCACACCTCTTCAAGCTGCACAGGCATTAATGTAGAGACAAGGAGAGATGACCAGGATGGCTTGAAATTCACATCAACATCAAAATTAGTTCAAGCAGGAACTAGAAATCAGAACAGATGATTGCAGCCATGCAATACCTCTTCTTTCTAAGGCCAGGAATAGAAAGAAATGTCCTAGAGCATCTGAGCTGGATAAACCATTTTCCAGTACTCTTCTGAATAAAACACAGTGACATGGACTGCCTCTACAGAAACTGAGATGTAGATTGAGTACCAGCCAATAGTATATGTTTATAAGCAACAGCCTCATTCAGCCAAAGAATTATTTTTGGATATTTTTGTTGTTTAAGTGGGGAAGAGAGAAGCTACTGGCAGCCTGCCATTGCAATGTGATATCTTGGCAGGAAAACACTTTGTGTTATATCACAACCATATGGTGGTGGGAAAGATTTTTTTCTATTAAGTTTCTGTAATAATCTGTTCCTATTTTTAATGCAGCCTTTCGGCATAAGACGAGCATGCTTGTTTCTTAGTTCTGTCATTGGAGTTGTTAATGTACGACTACACTTTTATACCTAATAGTGGCAAATATTAAAACATCACATTTTCAGAGGTACAATTAGCTCTTCTGTTGTGAAAAGGTAAATGAGCCCACTGATGGAATGGAGCTTCTGTGAAGAGATAACCCTGGTTTCCCATGGGATGGCACTCTTTTTTTTTTTTTTTTTTTTAACTCTAATGGATGAGAATAGTCCAGTAGATATGATTAAATGAGGTCTGGCTTTCTTTGGTAACAGCGGAAACAGGAAGATGTGGGAAGTTGTCACATTTCTGTCCTCAGCAGCTCAGTTCCATTTTAGGAACAGCAACAGTAAATAGATTTCCTCAGGTATCTTCCTATTGCTACTATAAAGTCAGAGCAAGTGAATGCTATAGGCAACTGAATCTTTCAAACATTCTTAGGACAGATTCCTGCTCTGGCCCAGCTGACTTTCTCCCTCAATATGTCTAGTAATCAGCAGGTAGAAACATTAGTGAATTCATTCTTTAAGTTTCATATGTCTGCACTTTGACTTTCCTGTTGGGATAAGTCTTTTATCAGTATGAGGGCACAAACGAGCTCTTGGCATAGGACTACTCCCCAGAATCCAGTAGCAACATGTTTTTTACTATTCTGCTCATGTTTCTAACTTTTGCAGTCTTCTATCTTTTCAACACAAAAAATAAATAAAACTACACAGAAGTTCTTTTCCATTACCAGTAATCTAAACACCATCACAATCACTTTTGCAATCACCTTTTATGCCAAGGAAGCTGAAATACAAGATAAGACACAGAGGTACTTATCTAACAAAGCTTTTTCCAGCACAGCAAATAAATTTCCATTAAGGGTTCCTGAGGCAGATGCCTTCAGGATCCTAGTTCAGACCACATGAAACCCCTGCAGCTTGTTCTTGCCTTTGCCCAGACAACTCTGCTTGTACTCCCAGGAGTGCATAAAGCAGTGGAGGGGTAGCTGGATTATGCCTCTTCACAGAACTTTTTTAGCCCTGTATGGCAATGCTGAAGCGCAGTAATGAGTTAAATAATGCCCCGAACACTTGCAGGCAGTTGAATGTGAACATCTGTGGAGTTGGGCAAACAGAATAGTTTCTGGCATGTTTCTGGCCCATGTAAAACAGTATTCTCCCCTACAGCCCAAGGGTGGGTGTTGAAACTGTGATGTCCCAGGAGCTCTCCAATACATGGAGGCCCAGAGAGTTTCCAAGGGTGATCATTTGCTGCTCTGTGCCGGCAGGTATCAAGGCCTTGATATTTTTGTCATTTCTAAGAGATTTAATTTAGTAGGAAATGTGTAAACTAAGAAATTCCCATTGATTTCAACTCTGAGCTGATGTCAAGAATGAGTTGCACTCTGTGAATGAAAGGAGCAAAGTCTGGCCTACATTTGAATTTGCCCCAAGTCCTTCATGATATTGTTACATTTTGGATGCCTACAAAAACCAGATAACAACAGAAGTATTGAACTCTGGGATGAAAACCCATAGCGAGGAGTTTGTGAGAAAATGATAGAAAATTCATCTGCTGTGACTGGCATGACAGCAGCGCTGAAGTTTCTGCATGAAACATTACCAGGGCAGGTCCAAATGTTAGACTGTTTCAGCCAGTGGTCCATAACTTAACTACATGTTAAAATTCAATTTTCTCTACTTTCATATACTTTATTGCTCTTCTTGGTACATAACAACCTAAGAGATTTCTCTTTATGGCGTCGAGCATATGAATGTTATAAAAAATGTTTACAGCAAAATATCCTCAAGAATTATTTACATTACTGCCAGCTCTTTTGAGACACTTCGACTAACCATGTCTTTCGAGGTTTTCTTTGTTAAAATGTCCATGCCCCTTGATAAAGCCCTTCACACTTTAGCCAGACAAACCATATTTAGCTAATATGATATATTTTTGACTGACAGCATAGTTTTCAGCCTTTAAAAATAATCATATGCAGTAGTCAAAACATAGCGTGCTTGCAGCCCCTTGGAATCTTAATTCCAAGTCTGTCTAACTTCCTGTCAAAACTTACAGAGTAAGCAGTAATCAGAAAGATCTACTGTGAGAAAGAGCCAGTTTTGCAGGATCCAATGAGACAAAAGCAAAGGAGGTTATCTTCTGATTTTACACAGCAGAATTGCAAAACAAACAGTTCAGCCTCAAAGCAATGAATCTGAATTGGTCACAGTATAGCTCAATAGAGAATAAATACACTCGGAAAAGTAAATGAGATGAAAGAAAGACTTGACTGTAATTTACATTTGTTAATATGGAAATTATGAAAATAAGTAAATGCTTTTGCAAAGACATTAATGGAATTCACCCAGATTTACAGTGGGAATTTGATTCTGTCATTCTTTCTTATATATAATCCAACAGAGCTCAAGCTGCCTAAAAAAGCACCATTATTGCAGTAACACTGATGTCTGCTTTGCCTAGTCATGAATAGCCACTCTGGCAGTGAATGGGGGTGCAGCAGTAAGTGACCTAGGAGCACAGGCCTCCTCTGCCTTAACTGACAAGCATACCTTCAAGCCAGGATCCCTTGTGTAAAGCTTTGTATTCTGCAGACCTTATTACCAGCTCTTTCCAAACCTTTGCTTGCAAGTCAGCTATAAATAACATGGAGAGTTTGCAACTGTTCCTGTTGAGATCAGTGGTGAAATTTGCTTAAACTTTGCTGCTTCTGGGTGTGTAATGGTATGTGGGCTGTGGGTGCACTCCTAAATGGCTACAGCAATATAGCAGCTCATACTCCCACTGGAGACTTCTGGAGAGTTAAACTGGCATCTCTAGGCCAGGTCCCAGGTATAGAGGGAAATGCAAGCCCACTTCATTCCAGAGATAACCAAATCAAGACATGGTCACTCAAAATGTCCCTGGGCACACATGGACAGGGGAAGGGAGTAGGCCTGGAGACAGCATGACAGCATGGCAGCATGCTTGTCTGCACAAGAGACAAGACAGATTTGCTCAAAACCAACTTGTACTATGCCTAAGAGCAACTAATTCTCTCCTTGTGTTCATTACATTCTCTCTCCTCTTTATGCGAAAATGATCATTCTGACCTGCAGAAAAATGTTTAATTATTACTCATTTTCATGGTCAGAGCATCAAGCTTTTTCAAAGATGCCTTCCAAACTGAGAACAAAAAAAAAAAAGTCCTGTTACCTAAGAGCCTATTGAAATTCTTCAAGTCTCTAGGCATGCATTATGTATTCACCAAGTTTGCTGCTGGTGATGTAAGTTAGAAATTCTCCTGCTGGTTTTGATTACAGCTGCAGAGTCACAGATTTGAACACCAGTAGACAATCATTCTTCCGAGCCTGCACATAAATATAAAATGTTTCCTTTTTCTTTATCTCATAAACCTTCCACTATGATTACTTCAAAATGAATTCCTGTTTTCTTCAGATTTTCTCCACTTATCGTGTTACAATTAACAAAATGTATTCCATCCAACAAAGCTATGTTATTTGCATATTCAAAGGTCACCATACAGGTTAAAGTTATTTAACTATGAAAGAGATGATAATTTCACAATCTTTTTTAATGCAGATAAAATACAAAATTACCTCTGGGTTTTTAATTTGCACATTTACAGACACATGATAAAGAGTTTTATGATAATGGTATAAGCAGCATAACGAACTTTCAATTAGGCTGCGACAGCTCTTCGCTCTAGTCTTTGCATTGTTGTTTTATTATTTAAAACACTGTCAGCTCTTTAAGGGAGCAACAAAGAATATTACTTACTTTGCACCCATACTTTGGAGCCAAAGCGGCAGCTTCTCCCAGGAGTGCTGCTGCAGCACCAGCTCACGTGTGCACTATGTAACATGGAACTGCTCCTGGCCAAGCAGGGTGGGAGAGAGATGGGATCAGATAAATTAGATCAACAGACCCAGGTTGTAGGGGTATTCTGACTACTGAACAGTCCAGATCATTGGGGTAGAGCAGTGATAAATTGCAAAGAAAAGTCCTGTTTATTGCTGTACACTCTTGTGGGGTTTTTTAACTTAATTTCATCTTGAATTTGTACAAATGCAATAAAGATCCTGGACATTAGATTTAAATTAGTTCTGGAAAAAGCAATGCTGACTGAATTTCCTATGAAATAGTTACAAAGTGAAATCTACCCCCCATCTAAAAAAATCTTGGCCTGCCTTACAGGAAATTACATACCTCAGCACAACACTTCATCCACCTCAGGTAAACCAGTGCAGCTGAGCCAAATCCATTGCAAAGTTACTCTTTTCTCAGTTAACACCATGGCCACAAAACAATCCAATCTCTTAAAATGAACAAGCAGAGGACAAACATTCCTTAGTATTATGAATTACAACAAAGTCATTTGTGTAATTTGTATTTGTGTTGAAAGCCAACCCTGACAAAGTCATATGTTGTTTTGTCCACAACTGTCTGCACTTTTAAATCAGAGAGTAATTGATTGCAACAAACCAATTTCTGCTGTTCTACATGTCTATCCAAAGCCTGCAACTGCTACTTGAAAAGTCCTAGAGACACAAGCACTAAAAAAATATAAAAATTGTAGGACTTTAATGAAAAATAAGATCCTACAAACCTCCAGAAATTGACCTTATGTATTGAAAATCACAGCTGATTTTACATGTCTGCTGACTGCATAGATTGCAGCCTTTTCCGGACATATCTGATGTAACACTATTGCACACCAATGGTAAACCTTTTAGAAATGGACCAGTCTTGAAAGTATAATCAGTAGGCCACACAAAACAACAGCCAAATTACTTCTCTTTCAAGCACTCTGGGCAGCAAGGCAGACAGGTGTAGGCACAGGAACCCTTCTTTGAAAGTCACAATTACAGATGATTACAATGCGTCCAGAATAGCTATCGAGCTATTCTGCTGTCAAAAGCTTTACTCCCCTCAACAGGTGTCTTCCTCATCTTCATTTGCCATGAATCCCATCCTGGGATTCCCATGCCTGTGACAGCAGCTAACACAGCAACAGAACCCTCCCTTTACCCCATCCTGGGACACCTTTAGAGATCTCTACATCTTCTGAGATGCATCTACTTTTACTTTTGTCTCTGTTGTAGATTGCTTTATGGGGAAAGGAGAGGAAGAGGCAATGCAAGTGACAATTGTGAAGTGACCTAATTGTACAGAATACAGTTATATGCTGTTTCCCTCATAGTAACTTCCCCCTCCAAAAAAGAAAATTCATATTCCTCATACAAAATACAATCTTGGAATGCAATTTTTCAGAACTTCCACTATGGGAAATATGATCACATGCCTTCATGGTTGGACATGGCAACATGACAATATTTCAATAGCAAATATACATTTAAAAGACTATTTAGAAAGAAATGAAGAATCTAGAAGTCTGGTGCATGTAAGCCTGCAGGAGAAGTGACTTAAGACTGACTGAGGAGAAGGTCTTCAGATGGACTTAAGATTTTTAGAGGTTGATAGAAGCAAGAAACCCTGATTTTATCTGGAAGTGGTTGTGTGAGGAGCACTATGAAAACTTCCTTTTTTACTGTATATGAAATACTGCTGAAAATTGTATTTTGGAGGGCTGAAATTCTTGGGGCAAGCAGAAACTGCCATTGTAGACCAGAAGAAGACTGTGTGTATTTTACAGGTGAGAAGCTTACTTGGACTGACACTTTACAGAGTTTGATACAACGCTGGAGCTCAAACTAAAATGTTAAAATGTCTGAATTTTAAAAAAACTTCTTATCTCTCTGTTGCTATAACAAAATTCACAGTATGACTAAATTTTTGTGCATCTAAAATATACAGAAACTATGGAACTACCAAGTTGCTTTCAGTAAAATTTTCATCCTGAAAATCCTGTCTCTAGTTAGTGCTTCACTGCAGAAAGCACCTTGAAGCCAAACTCTAGCCTCTGATGTAAAGGAAGAAAAGAGCAGTGAAAAGTGGTTTGCTATCAATGTACAATTTGAAGCATGAGATTTCACATAGCTTAAGGAGTGGGAAGTATTGTTGGTCATAAAATTTTTCAGTACCTTTAAAGTGTCTTGCTGCAATATTAGTCTAGATAACCTTCCTTGACAATGAATTTAACAGATTTACCAGACACTGAATAAAGGTAGTGTAGAGGAATTTCTTAGAGAGCAGGGGCATGATTTGCTATGGGATGTAGCCTGAGTTATTTTACACTAGGCCTCAGTTCTGGGCCTGAATTAGGCCTCAGAT
This sequence comes from Acrocephalus scirpaceus scirpaceus, assembly GCA_910950805.1. NCBI lineage: Eukaryota > Metazoa > Chordata > Aves > Passeriformes > Sylviidae > Acrocephalus > Acrocephalus scirpaceus. Next base: position 33,234,994 of record OU383781.1, read on the forward strand.
TTGGGCCTTGTTAGTAGTGAGCAAGCTTGTGGCGCAGTTAGAAATTCTATTAAGGTGTGCTTGGATTTAATTAATGTAGTTTTAGTAATTTTACCATGGTGACCTTAAAGTTAAGATTGTTTACATTCCTTTTTAATCTAGTACCAATTAGAAAACACCTGTTCACATAAACTATCTGAGACTGTATATAAACCACCATTTTGAAGCAATAAACGGAGAACATATGATATGACCAAATTGGTTGGACCTATGTTGCTCTGTCAGCTTCCCATGAAATGCCCTGGCTTCAAGGTAGTATTTCTGTTTATTGGATCCATATTTATTCTCTTTAATATCATTCAGTTCACATATTCTAAGTAAGAACAAATGAGGATTTGTTTTCATTATACATTTGTGATGCTGATGCAGATTTTTAATTCAACAAATTCTTCATCCTATTTCCTTGCCATGCTGCCCTATGGTATGCCTCTTCAGCTCAAACAAAAGAAGAAGAAGAAGAAGAAGAAGAAGAAGAAGAAGAAGAAGAAGAAGAAGAAGAAGAAGAAGAAGGAAGAAGAAGAAGAAGAAGAAGAAGAAGAAGAAGAAGAAGAAGAAGAAGAAGAAGAAGAAGAGGAAGAAGAGGAAGAAGAGGAAGAAGAGGAAGAAGAAGAAGAGGAATAAGAAGAAGAAGAGGAAGAAGAGGAAGAAGAAGAAGAAGAAGAAGAAGAAGAAGAAGAAGAAGAAGAAGAAGAAGAAGAAGAAGAAGAAGAAGAAGAAGAAGAAGAAGAAGAAGAAATAGTAATAAAATAAATTGCAGGAGGCACCAGAAGCTGACACTGAGTCTTCTTTTAAGATACCTGCTGCCTTGTACCATTTTCTCCATTCTGAGATATGAAAGACTCTTTGAATTACACTATAAAATCACCTGTGTGTCTAAGTGGTGCAATAAAAGAAAAACCCCACTCTTCTCCAAACTGTTTACCAGCCTACACTGAAGAGTTACCAAGGCTGGAACTTCAAGAAAACCTTTTAATGGGTGATTTGACAAAGAAATTGGACTTTCAGGCCAATGTTCCAGAAATTCATGCCAAATTCAGAAATATTTTGGCTTTAGGAGAAGGAAAAAGAGCACATAAGAAAACAAGCCTTGTGTGATCATACTATGCAAATGTTTGCATCCCTTGCTGGCACCATTTTCTTGCCCTAATAGCTTGGACACCCACTAACCAGTGTTAGTTAAACCTGGCACAGCAACAGCAACTGAACAGAAAAATCCCTACCAGTTCCATGAAAACAAACAGCAAGCTGAAGGAAGGACATCCTGTTAGTGCACTCACTGAGGGGAAACCTCTGACATGGGCTTCATTGGTAGGTACCAACAGCTGCACATCAGCAAGAGTAGTTGTGTTGCTTCTATCACAACTCACAGTGTGTTTGACAGCAAAATCCAGAGCAATGATTCCTCTGCCACGCTCAAGATGGAAACCAACACAAAGGAAAAAAAAGCCAGTTCTTCCAACAGCTTCACCACCCCATGTGGAGAAGGATAGAGAGAATCCTAGTTCTTTGCTGCCTGATGTAGCCAGTAGTGGATGATGAAGGAAAGGCATTTTAGTCATCGCTCTAACTTAAGGAAAATTCTTATCCTGCCCCCATTCATGATGAGCCAAAGAAGAGATGTGACTCAGAGGTGTCTTACTGACACAGAATGTCCATAGAACCCAGTTCATGTGTTACTCTTCAATCAAGCCACTGCATCACCCAACAGCTGGTCCTGATCAAGTACTATCTGAACACCAAACTGCAGCACATTTTCCAGCAAAGAAAATAAGTATTTTATTATTTTAAAGCACAGAAGTACTTTTTTCTCTATATCTTATAAGTACCTCTGAATTTCGGGTACTTTCACATTTATTTCAATCATCTGCCTTCACGTCATTTGATGAATCTCAGGGAGATTTTGGAACACTTTACAAATTTTTTTTATTTTTTAATAGAACTACTCTTCTTTTTTATCATACCTTCATTTGAACATTTTTACCAACGCAATAGAAGACAAAAGAGCCCTGTATTTAAGTGCTCTGCTTGTGTTACAGAACTGTGCTCTCACCTTTCTTAACCTGACTGCATATCAGTGCTGCAGAGCTGGATGCAGGAGGGCACAAAGCATTAGCTTAGGACAGGCTCATTAGACACTGAGGACTTAGGGCCTGGCTGTACACAGAGACTCACCATTTGAAAAGGAACCAAAAGGCAAAAAACTGCTGCCAGTTGCACTCAAAAGCGAATTTCCCAGAAAAATATCATTCTGAACGGGAAAGAGGGTAAGAAGATCCTGGCCAGAGTTCCTTCATTCTAATAGAGAGGTAATGGTTGCAACTTCCTCCCATTTCTTACCACCTTAGAAGAGTGAGAGGTTTGCCATGTGCCCAGCACTTAAATGATGGCAATATAGAGCCGCTAAAAGGCTCCCGACATTAACTTTGGAAGAAAGAAAAGGGTAGAGGATAGAGCATTTTGTTTCCAACTTTTACTAGCATTATTCCTTAGAGGGAAGGAGTGGTCTTTCTTATTTGGAGTGTGCATGGAAGAGCAAGTAGAAGGCGTTGTGAGTCAGATCAGATCAAGATCTTTCTTGCCAAGCTTTCCACTGAGTTTTGCATGACACTGCAAATGACATTCCTCTTGGGCCTTGGTTTCCTAGCTGTAAAAAAAATCTTGTTTCATGGAAGCTGAAAAGAAGGCTGTTATTTCGTGTGGGTCCTTATAAATAAGCATCAAGGAGTGGGAGGTTCTGGTCAGATAACCAATCATGGAAAGCAGATGTTATCATGCCTCAGTGTTAAGAAAGTGTTATTTCTCAAGAAACCACTAAAGCTTAAAATTCTCCCAAGTCTAAATTCCAGTTAAGTGTTAAAGTTTACCATTTTAAAGATTCTTGTGGATACAAAACAATCTAAAAGTAACTTTTTAAAGTGGAAAATCACTAACTCTGAGAGGCGGATTTTAATTGGGGGAAAAAGAAGATGTGTTTGTCTATCTTCAGAGGTTCCTTATGCTGCACTATACTAGGAACAACTCAAGACAGAAGGAAATTTTTAGCTCCTTTCCCATGCTGTGGTAAGAACGACCTAGAAGTCCTCAGAATCCTCTCAGAGTATTCAGGATGAAGACAAGAATATCATGAACCCTGGTTCAGGCTCCTTGGAGCAATGATACCAGATCAAGATTTCCAGTAGCACAAGCAAAAAAACTAGTATGCAGCTTTTTGTCCAAAAACCTGGCATTTTGCTCCAAGTTTCCTAAAACCCAAATAGTTTCCATGAAATATTAATCAATGAGTAAATTTATGCTGTGTGATGAAATCTATTTAAATAAGAAAGGGCTTGCTATCGATTCCCATTCATCTCTCGTTGGAGGAGGGAATGGACCATAAAAATGCTGTGGTAACATTACAGCAGGAGGCTAAAGTGAAGAGAGGAATCTGGGGGGACCTGAAGAGGAGTCTTTACTCTAAGGGTTAGGAGAAGCCCCATGCTCTCCAGGTAGTAATATTTCTGGTATACATTACAGAAATCCATCTGATTTCTCTCTCAATCATCTCATGTTCTATCTGCAAAAGAAGACAGACTGGCCAAAGGAGCCAAATGCCACTTGCGGCAATCACCAGTGTTACCATAGGATTTGAAAAGATGTTGTTTCAGTCTCGGATCCTGGGCTTGATAGCCTTCCGAGATTGCGGATGTTTCTTTTTCTTCCCAGCCCCGTGCCAGAAGAAGGAGTCAGGATGCGTCCATTTCGGTTTCTCAAGGTTGTTTATTTCTTCTTATCTAGTACATTTTGTTCTCACTCGGCTTGGGTGCTAGCTGCACCGCTGCCCAAGGCTGTCTGCCCCGCTCATGGGCGGTCGTAATCTTTTATACTATGTACTATGTGCTAGTTGTTTTTACTATTATACCAATACCTATCACTTTTATTAAACAGTGCACTTTCACCCTAAACCAATTCAAAAGTGCCACCACCACAGCAGAAGATGGAGGGCAAGAGGAAGAAGCAGAAGGACAGGGACACGCCCAAATTCCTCCATCTTGCCTCCTTGAACCTCCATTAGACCCCTAAATTCTATTTTCTACACCCGGTGATAAAATAATACTGTTCTAATTGGACTCTCGTGGTTGGTCTCTGGACCCTTGCCAGGGTCTTGGATCACCCAGGGAACTCAGAGAGATGTCCTGGGTTCCGACAGTTTCAGGAAAGTTGCCATCAACTTAACTCCCTACACAGCTCAATAGCTACTGAAATGTGGTTCTGAAGCAATAACCTAAAGTGAATGGAACAAATGGAATTAAGAAAAGACAAGAGTTAGTTCACCCACAAAAAATTGACATTCCAAAAACCAAACACACAAAATTAGGTATCAGATCTCCCAAATAATACTGAAGGCTTCATTGCCTTAGCACAGTTATAGGTTCTAAGATGTATATTGAATTGCAGACTTTGACAGTATTTTCCAAGGCCCTTGGGAAATACACTTACCATGTCCTAAACCGCACCCTGTTGATTGTTACTGCTGTTTTATGTGATACATATTAAACAAATTGACAACTAATCAACTTTAACTGGAAATGTTGATTTGAAACTGCATCCATTCATCTTCTAAATGCAAAATCAGTATGTCTAACATCCATCTACAACAGAATCACAGAACCATGGAATCACTAGGTTGGAAGAGACCTTCAAGATCATTGTCCAACCCATGCCCTAACACCTCAAGTAAACCATGGCACTGAGTGCCACATCCAGTCTTTTTTTAAACACATCCAGGGATGGTGACTCCACCACTTCCCCGGGCAGTTCATTCCAGTACTTTATTACCCTTTCTGTAAAAAACTTTCTCCTGACATCCAACCTATATTTCCCTTGATGCAGCTTAATACTGTGTCCTGTTGTTCTGTCAGTTGCTGCCTGGAGAAAGAAACCAACCCCCACCTGACTACAGCCACCTTTCAGGGAGTTGTAGAGAGTGACAAGGTCACCTCTGAGGCTCCTTTTCTCCAGGCTAAACAACCCCAGCTCCCTCAGTCATTCCTCACAGGGTTTGTGTTCCAAGGCCCTCATCAGCCTTGCTGCCTCCTTTGGCTGCGCTCGAGCCTCTCAATGTCCTTCCTAACCTGAGGGGCCAGAGCTGGACACAGCACTCAATGTCCTTCCTAAACTGAGGGGACACAGCTAGACACAGCACTCAATGTCCTTCCTGAACTGAGGGGCCAGAGCTGGACACAGCACTCAATGTCCATCCTAAACTGAGGGCCCAGAGCTGGACACAGCACTCAGTGTCCATCCTAACCTGAGGGGCCAGAGCTGGACACAGCACTCAATGTCCTTCCTAACCTGAGGGGACAGAGCTGGACACAGCACTCAATGTCCTTCCTGAACTGAGGGGCCAGAGCTGGACACAGCACTCCAGGTGTGGCCTCACCAGTGCTGAGTACAGGGGCAGAATGACTTCCCTGCTCCTGCTGGCCACACCATTCCTGATCCAGGCCAGGAGCCATTGACCTTCTTGGCCACCAGAGCACACTGCTGGCTCATGGTCAGCTGCTGTCACCAGTACCCCCACATCCCTTTGTGCCCGGGCACTGTCCAGCCATACTGTCCCCAGCCTATATCGTTGCAGGAGGTAATTGTGGCCAAAATGCAGGACTTGGCACTTGGACTTATTAAACTTCATCTTACTGGACTCTGCTCATCCATCCAACCATTCCAGGTCTCTCTGCAAAGCCCTCCTACCTTCCAACAGATTGACACATGCTCCCAGCTTCGTGTCATCTGCAAATTTACTAATGAAAAACTCCATACCCTCATCCATGTTGTCAATAAAAATATTGAACAGAGCTGGCCCCAGCACAGAGCCCTGAGGAACACCACTGGTGCCTGGCTGCCAGCTGCGTGCAGCACCATTCACCACCACTCTCTGAGCCCAGCCGTGCATCCAGTTCCTAACCCAGCAAAGAGTGCTCCTGTCCAAGCTGTGGGCTGCCAGCTTTTCCAGGAGTGTGCTGAGGGAGACAGTGTCAAAGGTCTTGCTGAAGTCCACACAGACAACATCCACAGCCTGTCCTGCATCCACCAGGCGGGTTGCCTGGTCATAAAAGGAGATCAGATTGGTCAAACATGACCTACCCCTCCTACTTCCATGTTGGCTGGCTCTGATACCCTCTGGCCATCCTGTAAGGGCTGTGTAATGGCACTCAGTACAAACTGCTCCGTGACCTTACCGGGTACTGAGGTCAGGCTGACTGGCCTGTAATTACCAGGATCCTCCTTCCCACCCTTTTTGTGAATGGGCATCACACTGGCCAGCATCCAGTCATCTGGAACCTTGCCAGTGAGCCAGGACTGTTGGTAAATGATGGAGAGCAGCTTTGCAAGCTCCTCTGCCTGCTCCCTCATCAGCCGGGGATGGATCCCATCTGATCCCATAGATTTATGAATATCCAACTGCTCAGCAGTTCTCTGACTGCCTCCTTCTGGTTTACAGGGGGACCATTCTGCTCCCTGACACCATCTACCAACCCAGGAGGACAGCTGTCCTGAGGACAAGCTGTCTTCCCTCTAAAGACTGAGGCAAAGAAGGCATTAAACACTTCCGCCTTCTCATCTGCAGTTACTAAGTTCCCTCCTGCATCCAATAGAGAACAAAGGTTGGTCTCACCCTTCCTTTTGCCATTAATATATTTGTAAAAACATTTGTTATTATCCTTTATAGAAGTTGCCAAATTAAGTTCAAACTGAGCTTTGGCTTCCCTAATTTTTTTTTCCTTCGTGCCCTAGCAACCCCCTTAAATACTTCCTGAGAGACCTGGCCCTCCTTCCAAAGATGATACATCCTCTTTTTATTTCTAAGCTCTTTGAAACCTCATTGCCCATCCAGGCTGGACATTTGCCTCGTTGACTCATCTTTCATCACACAGGGACAGTCTGTTCCTGTGCCTTCAAGATCTCTGTTTCGAAGCACACTCATCCTTCCTGAACTCCCTTTCTTTTTAAGGGCTGCTTCCCAAGGAACTCTCTGAACAAGTCTCTTGGATAGGCTGAAGTCTACCCTCTGGAAGTCCAGTGTGAAAGTTTTATTGATGTTCCTCCTGACTTCACCAAATATTGAGAATTATAATTTCATGATCACTGTTCCCCAAGCAGCCTCCAACCACCACATCTCCCACCAATCCTTCTCTATTTGCTCTAACCTACAGCTCTAACCTAGTCCCTCCGTTGGTGGGCTCACCCACCAGCTGCGACAAAAGGTTTTCCTCCACACACTCTAAGAACCTCCTGGACTGCCTCTTTTCTGCTGCAGTAATTTCCCAGCAGATGTCTGGTAGGTTAAAGTCACCTACAAGAACAAGGGCTGGTGATTTGAAACATCCTCGAGCTGCTTGTAGAATAAGTTGTCCACCTCTTCTTCCTGGTTGGGTTGATGATAGCAGACTCCCAGTAGGATGTCAGCCTTCTTGGCCTTCCCCTTAATTCTTACCCACAGGCATTCAACTCCATTGTCATTAGTTTCAATACCCCTGGCATCAAAAGCCTCCCTAATATAAAGGGCTACCCCCTCACCTCTTCCCCCTCTCCTGTCTCTTCTGAAGAGCTTGTATCCATCCAGTGCAGTGCCCCAGATATGTGAGTCATCTCACCACCTTTCCGTGATGGCAACTACATCACAGCTTTGCTGTTGCACCATGATCTCCAGCTCTTCCTCTTTGTTATCCATGCTGTGTGCATTAGTGTACATGCACCCCAGCTGGGCTACTGATTTCACCCCTAACTCAGGTTTATCACCCTTGGGCCTGCTTCCAGACAGCCCAGCTACATCCCTTTACCCCTTCAAACCCAGTTTAAAGCCTTCTCAGTGAGTTCTGCCAGTTCATGAGTTAAATCGTTCTGCCCTTAACAGAGAGATGGGGCCCATCCAGTTCCAGCAGAGCAGGTGCTGAAAAAGTTGCCCCATGATCAAAGAACCCCAAATTCTGCTGATGACACCAGCCTTTAAGCCACTTGTTGATAATGTGGGCTCTCCTGTTCCTTTCCCCATTTTCCTCTGCCACTAAAGGGACTGAACAGAACACTGCCTGCACTCCTGCCCTATCACTGCCCTTGACCCAGTGCCCTAAAGTCCCTTTTAATTGCCCTGCCATTCCTCTTTTCAATCTCATCACTGCCAGCCTGGAGTATCAGCAGTGGGTAATTATCAGAGGGCTGAATCAGCCCAGGGAGTCTCTCAGTGATATCCCATACCCAGGCCCCAGGGAGGCAGCAGACCTCTCTGTGGGATGGGCCTGGTTGACATGTGGGGCCCTCTGTTCCCCTCAGAAGGGAGTCCCCCACTAGGACTGCCCTTCTTTTCTTTTTAGTGCCAGAGGCAGTGATCTGTCTGACAGATGAAGTGTAATTGGGAGGCCCACTGGGCAGATGATTTTCTTCCACATTATCTGGCTGGGCCTTCTAGATCCAGGGCCTCATACCTATTCTGAAGTGGCACCTGGGCAGGTGATGGGGGCTGGGAGGAATTTTCATTACCTCCCCAGGTAGGGACCCATTTCCACTCCCCTTCATCCATCAGGTGTCCTCCCATTGCCTGACAGTGGAAGGCATGGGAGTCATCTGACTCCTGGTGGGCCCCCCTCAAGGATGGAAGAGTGGAACTTCACCGATCTATTTCCCTTTCACTTTCCCTAATACTCCTTAGTCTTTCTACTTCCTCCCTAAGCTCAGCCACTGTTGGTGTTTTTCACAAATGGGATGGGACTGCTAGGAGACGTTCCTTGAGCTTTATTGCAACATTGGCCTCATTACAGGGTGAGACAATTGAAAGATGGCAACAGCTCACGCCTTGCCAACAACAGCCAAAGATCTCTTTGGGCATTTTAAAATTTTCCAGCCAATAGCATATTGCTAAAGCTTACAAACAATTGTTCTAGCCAATCACTAAAAGCACGTGTACATTTGCTTCAAACGGTGCTTACTTGTATGCTTTCTATTAACAATACACAATACTCCATTATTAAGCTTAAAACCTTCTATTATCTTGCTAAGGATATTTTTCTGCAGTCTTAAGGTCTATCTTAGCCAAACCTAAAAGCTTAAACTATTGTTTCACGTCCTTGCTTGCTGTATTATTGTATCTTCTCTACTTTCAGGCTTTGCAGATGCAGCTAGCTCAAAGTTCTCTGCTCTTTCTGTTTCTGAAGCCTACTTTCACAGCTTCTGAAAGTCGTCTTACCTTCACTATTTCCCACAGCCACCAGCAAAAGGAGATCATTCACCTGTTCATACCGCAGGCAGGCTTCTTCTGCAATGCCCTCTGGTACTACTGATAAGCTCAAACACTCCACACATGAAGGAGTCCTTAGCACAATAAACAAGAACAGCAAAGGTTCTCTTTTTAACTATTTTTTCCTTCTTCTTTTCAAACTAGCAGCATAAAATTCAGAAGATATAAACTCTTAGAAAGTGCAAATCAAGAGTGATTTTAACACAGATGTAGTTTGGCAGTATTGAGTCACTCAGTACTTGCATTTTAAGTTGACAGAATATTTTTCTCAACTTCGAGCCAGTTAATCTCTTTTATTACTAAAAGAATTTTAATTAAAAAAAAATTTCATTTCCATGTACAATTTCTGAAAAAGCCCTAGTTACCCATACAGATTTCAGGGATAAGTCAAATCAAAAAGTCCTACCTCTTTGTTTCAATTCTTGTTTATTTTTTCCCATGCCATAGGTCACACTTAGATATGTACACTTCAATTCTCCTTTAAGCAAAAACATCTCTTTAAGGCATGCTGCATGACCAAATAGTCAGAAAAGCAGGCTGATGCCTAGAAATCATTAGTTGCTATCATTTTTCCCACAAAAATAAGTAGGAGCAAAGGTTGTTTCCTTTATTTGAAGCTCATAATATCTAATGAGCATACTCAGCAACAGGCACTGATAACCACAATCTATCATAAAATAAAATTCTGTATCAAGAGAGCCCAGGGAAAGCACATAATTTCTTTCTACATGAACTAGTATGTGCTAAATAAAAATAATGTTAAAACACATTTGGAAACTTTGCTTTCAGGTGCTGCATTTTGCCTTTATGATTGAGCCTTCTGAAGGGAAAATTCTGGAGTGAATCTGGCTGAACTTAGCCAATTGAAATGATGACTTGAAACCTGTTTGTCACAGAGGGGTTCAGTTCCCATCCGAACATGCTGTAGTCACTCTGGGGCAACCTCAGCACTAAACTCTCACTATGACAGCACTGCATCTCCTAGATTAAGCTTGGTTACTCCTTTGCAGTTGATATGCCTTTTTGTGGGCTGGATTAATACCGCTCCATGGGGCAAAGCTGCTTGGCAGCATTCAAGAATGATGATATGTACTGGGTTTTAACCCTATACTACCTACCTTCCAGCTGGAGCTTTGTTTTGTAGCAGGACCACAGCAGCAATTCTTTCATAAACTGGTTCTGTGGTTCCCGTGGATGATCCTTTAGTTTCCAGACCTACTTCATCCTTCACCCTTCAGAATGGCATCTCAATTGATTCTCTGAAAGATGGTACAAAGCACCCTTCAGTTCCCTTGATGGCAATCACATACCTTGTTGTATTGGAGGCTGGCTGGGGGAGAAAAGCATTTTCCAAATGTACTGGCTGTGCCCTCTCACTACCTACAGAGTGGGTGGGTACACAGGGGAACTGATTTCTTGGGCTTTTACTCTACCACACCAGTTGTCTGGTCTTGATATTTTTGCACATTTTGCGCTCAGTGCTTTGTAAAGGAAGAACCAGCTCAAAGGAGAGAAGAAGAAAAGGAATGTTGTGAGTTTTTTATCATTAAAAGAGACCTTTTAGAAAGAAATATAAATATCTTTAGTAACTCTTGCAGAATTAGGATGGGACTCATCTGTCTAGTACTGTTAAGTCAGCATGAAGTTTAGATGTCTACTCTGCTGAAAGAGAACAGAAATGTATCCAAATGTCAGGGCTGAGTGCACTTTGACACAAAAGGAAGGCAGTGCATTGCTCATCAGGGAAGGTTGTGGTTCACAGACTAAGGCTGGGACTAGCCCCTTCTAAGCTGAAGTGGCTGTGCTGCCCAGTGAGAAACCACTCCCCTTTGTGTAAATGAAAGCTTTATAAAAACCCTAAAAATGGATATCTGGACTGAACTCCATTGACTCTATATCCTGAACTGTAGCAATAACATTATAAAAACAAGAAATTACTCTGGTAAAGCAAAATACAAAGAAACTTCTGTACAGTAGAAATTAATAAGATTTTTTTTCTTAAAATATGTTCCCAGGAATGTTTCAACAAGATATTATAATGACTATTTCCCACAGATTAACAAAGCTTCAAAATACCCAAAAGAAAAAAAAGTGATTAATCCTGGTTAGAACAGTCTCTTACATATTTGGTTAGGCACAGCTGGTGAAGAACTGTAAAATTACCTGCATCAAACTATGCTGGCTCTGCCTTTTACTAGCAGGATGATTTTGTACAAGTCATCATCACCATGGCAAATTCACCCCACAAAAAATCAGGACAGCAATAACCCACACAGCCTATTTCATACCCAACAGAAGTGTCATTGTTATCCTGTTCCTCTCAGGAAAGCAGCTTCCTTTATTTAAACAATGCCATGTTTGATCTCTCTTTTATATCTCCTGGACCTTTTTGAATTGCCAGCTGTGAATCCAACCCCAGGCAGACTTAGAGGGTTAGAAACCTATTCCCAAGAGAGATGTTTGCCCTATCGGTGTTCTCAAGCAGCTCAGAAATTCTCTTAAAAATCTTAGTGTGTCCTAGAATGATGATTGAACATTTGCTTGTTGGTAGGAAATCACGTGCAATACACCTGTAAGTGTTAATGCCCAAAGCAGCTGGCTCCTGCCTTTGTCTCAGCATTGGCAGGACAAGTGCTTCAGGGTTTTCAGTGCAGCTTCTTGTGAGAACCATCTTGCCCCATATGAAGAAAGTAACCCCAATGGAGATATGGACTCAGGATGTTTGCCTGGACAGTGAGGGAATTCCAAATCCAGCAAAACTGAAGTGTTCCTGTGGAAAATGAACTCTTTATCTCTTTACTACACCTGCAGGAATTCATAATTGAATCACATATTTTTCCTACTGGACAAGCAGTTCTGTGCCATTTTGGCCATGAAACAATGAGGGGAGCCTTAGAAATATCATTCTCAGTAAGATCTGTGATCACTGTATTCTAACAGGAGAATTTTTATGTAGGAAAAATTATGGACTTTACTGTAGGATAGGACTTCTGACTCGGTCATATGGAATAAAATTACTACAGTCACATCTTAAGGCAGATTTTGTGATGTTCTATTGCATGAAAATGATAACAATGTACAGCAAAGAAATACTCCCATGTTGCTTTTAGCAGATGTGGCTATGTTGACGCACAGTCTCAGGGTTGTTTTCTTAACATTTTGCTTATATTTTGCCAATATTTTATTTTAAAAGTAAAAATATTACTTAAATGATTCCCACAGTTTTCATTGCTTGTTGATTTAAAAAGAGACTCATCAGATGGTTTGTGTTAAAGGATTTCCATAGCCCGTTCTTGGCCTAAAATGAAAATTCACATCAGGAAATCAGAGTAGAGAGATATTTTTGCTAGAGTTGGAACTGATGAGGTTTCTAGGTCTAACACGTTTGAGAAAAGCCCAGGTGCAGTAAACAGCACCATGAGATTAAGACTGGACAGGTGCTACCAAAAAAAAAAAAAAAAAAAGGCTAGAACACATCTCACAATGATTGAGAGCAGTTTATATTTTGATTTAGTAAGTTATTAATATGACTCATCCGTATGTTACCAACTATCACACCCAGCAAGTGAAAATTGAAACATATGCCTGTGAGATATAAAAGGGAGCTTTTACAAGAGGCCTTGGCAGAATGGGTGTAAGGGAGGGGTAAGAACAAGGGGAGAAGAATAGAGCTTTTCTTGCTGTTTGCTACATCAGGTAAAATGAATGCACTGAAATTTTCCAGTAAAGGAAAGTAGGCAACACCCAGATTTTTTTTCCTGCTAGCCTTCCTTCTAACCCCTAAAAATGAACGACATGAAGACAGAAAGGCAGTGTATGGAGACATCTTAGCACTGTGCAGAAAATGAGATGAGGTGTTTCTGATTCCTCCTGTTTCTCATTCCTTCAGCCTTTCCCTAATCCCAGGGCCCATGCAAGGGCAGAGGAGCATGCATGGATATAAAAAGGAAGGCTTTTTGAAGTTTTCCCTGAGCTTAGACCAATAGCTATTACAGTTTCTTAACCATTTCCCATAGGAAGAATTCACCAGGCTAGCGGGAAATTATACAGGGGAATTACAGTATTTTCATGTCTCTCCTCCAGTTATTTTCAGGAAGAACACCACTAGATGGCACTGGGAACTGTAGCCACCCTGTACGGAGCGGCAGCCTCACCTGTAAGGGCGGGCAGCAGGAGTGCAGCAAGGGCTGCTGCTGCTGCTGAGCTTGCCGCCCTGCTTTGGACACTGCATTTACATGGCAGTACAAGTTCTTCATATAAGAATAAAACTGAATGATCAATATTTGACTGCCCTTTAAACCAGACTCGAAATTGTATCAGCTGTCTGGTGTAATGGCTCCACATGTTATTAAAGCGATGATAAAATGATCAGGGACTAATGTTACTGTTCACATTATCAGATACATCGTTTTCAGTTCTTTCAAATCTGGGCATGGGGAGGAACACTGAGTTAGTAACGTGTCCTAATGTCATTAACAGGGCTGACAAAACAACAGAGCAACTGTATTTGCATAAGGTTATATAGTTTCTAGAGGACAAAAAAAAAAAAATCCTCCTGTGAAACTACATGAAAATACATTTGAACAAGGTTTTCCCATACATATATAGATATGTATATGTACTGCCTATATATATGTAACTAATAGAATTGAGAAAGCGTATATAACAAGTTTGTGATCCTAGTTGTCAGTCCATGGTATTTTTACATCCAGTTATGTAAAATTTGAGATACCATGCATCACGTGTCTAAAAGAAAATCCTGCCAACATACACAAAATAATGCATTTATCATCCTAAATCCAATATATAAAACATATGCTACTTGTAGAGCATATGTTAGAGATCTTCCCCTTCCCTTCCCCTCCCCTTCTCTCTGTGTGAGGAACTGGCACAATTGCTTTCTCTAAGCAGAAAATCTTCACATGAACATGCAATTCTGCAGCCAGTTCCACACAGGTGAAGAGCCATTAATTCCAGCTGGACTCATTCACTCCCAGAATCAGGGCACAGCTCTGAGACTGGTTGCTTTAATGCTGTATAGTATCTTGAGTTAGCCAAGCTGGGACTCAAAGGATCCTCTCTTAGCCTAACCTCTCTGCCTTGAATGCACTGGGAGTGCTGAACAGAACTTGCAAGCAAAGGAACCAAGCAGTAGGTTTGGCAGAGATAGGCAAAAACATCCAAGCTCAAAAAAAGAAAAATTATTTAATCCTTATGGCTCTGCTTCCCCATTAAAAAGCCAGTCTCTGTGTGAAAGGAATATTAATTTACAGGTGAAAAAGAGCTCAGGTACTTCTGCACCTCAGTGTTTGCTGCCTGTTCAATGTTCAGATGACTTGCTTCATGCCAGTGGGCCAATGCCTCCAGCACTGAACACATATTTCTATTCCTTATTCTGATATGCGCTGCCTAGAGAAACCTTTTTACTAAGAATTTGTGATATACTTGCCTTCTCTCATTGCCCCAGAGCCAACAGGACAAAGCACCCTCTGTACCAATGAAGATTAATCTAAAGAAAACTGGATTTCATGTCTTAAAAGCTCCCTTCAGCCTAACTTCAATTCCATTAGTACACACAGTGCTCAAGTTCCTTCCTCCAGCTGTTTCCTGATGGAAGATGAAGGATTAGCAGTTTGAGCATTGTTATTTCCCCATCTTGAATCAGTTCAGCAGGAGAGTCACTGAAAAATTTCTCATGTAGGTCACAAAGAGTGATGGAGATTGTGGGTTTTCTGGGGGCTAGGGGAAATCTGATGTAGAAGTTTGACCTCTATAAAGACAATTCTTTAAGCAGAAATATTTCTTAGGTGTGAAGCCAAATTATTCAGTTCAGTCTCATCACACACAGAAAATCCCAGGAGGTAACCCAAAAGTTAAGAAACCAGATGTATTTTAAGAGACTGTGAAAAGTTCCTTTGGAATTTAATCAAGACTCAGTAATGAAAAGAAGTAGTTTCCCATATGCTGCTATTCAGAATTCTCTGAGGCATCAGGCAAGACGTTACACCCATGTCACAGGTCTAATCATTTGCAACTGCAAGTGATTCCTGAGCAATGTACTTGGGAAATGCTGACAACGTCTCTGAGAGGAGACTGATGCAAAGCAATTGTTCTAAAGGTTACCAGAGATCTACAAAGCAATACATAAGAAGCCACTCCACAGAGAAATAAAGGTACTTTCTCCACAGAGAATGTCTGATAGGCTGGTGGACACAGATCCTTGACTAGCTACACAGAGAAGTAAAAAACTTTTGGAAGAATTTTTTTTTCTGACCACTAAAGTATTTTGCTTTGATATCTGACTTTTCACTCCAGCTTTGAGAAGAAAAGACAGAACCATTCACTGAGCATTGCCAGTATTCCCAAGATTTAATGATCCCAAAACAGAACTTTTTGCAAATTAATTTTTCTACAGAGAAGGAAAATAATCCAGCTCCACATCTCCACTCTAGCAGCCTAACTCTTCCACAGCAGTACTCAGAATAATTTACCAGCTCTGATTAGAGGAAAAGTTCTGTTGCTCCTGTGAAGCATAACTCTCTCTAATACTGATCTGAATCAATTTTTTGTTTGTAATATTCATCTTCTGTTTTTAATTATTAGGAATATTAAACCTCAAGTTTTAGAAGATGCATTAATGCCATTCTGAGTGCAGTTGATACAGACATAAATCTACCACTGGTGTACAATGAACTAGTTTTTTGCCACTCCAAAGATCCATCATGAAACAAAAGCAAATCAATACACACACTCTAGCTGCTGTCTATAAATCTGGCCAGTAGAAGTACAGCTTCCGTGGGTCCTGGCTGAGTTCCCACAAATGACCTGGTTAAGCCACTGCTCATTTGGAATTCCCCAAACCTAGAGTTCAGCAAACCAGAACCTAGATAATGTCTATACCCAGGGGTGTTTGGCTAAATTTCTAGTTGCTAAATAGGCAGTGAGATGTAGGTCATCCAGCTGTGAATCCAGCAAACACAGATTCAAACCTGCAACAGAATGGCTGACTCCACAATTTGTAGGACTTCGAATAAATTTAGAAATCTTTGAGCCTACTGCTTAATTGACAGTTCTTTCAGATTATGAACATCTTTATGTAGTTCCCTTTTAAAAAGCAGACTTTCCTCTGTCTTGTCATCAGTTGCACTCTCATGGATATTTGGACCATCATGGCAGAAAGGTGTATGCAATCAATTTTTTTCTTACACAGACAGCTAATCCAAAAGGCATAGTAGATAGATGATTGTCTCCTCAGTTGTTCTGAGGCTTATGCTGATCATTTACAAGGAATACAAACTGAAAAATAATTTTCTTTTTTCTTTGGAGATGGTTCCTAGCCCAAAGACATCCAAAACCATGCTGCAAAGATAAGAACTTGTTGAATTTTTGCTTTGTCAAGTAGTAACATCTGTTTCCAATTCTATTTGCTAGAATGCAGTACATTCACAGAATTTCATTCTACATTAACTCCAAAGTTCCCCAGCACTGAAGGAAACACAAAGTTCCTCCATATCCATCTTGCTATACACTTCGAATTTTTAAGAACAGAAAGAAAAGAGAGAATTCTTGTACAACAGCTACATTATTGGAAAATTGAGTGTCTGAAAAGGTGAACAACTTTGTCTATGTAGACCTGTCTCAAGACAGAACAATGATTACTGGGTTGCTCAAAATAAACACATCTGATTTCAGCCTCAGACTTTTCCTCATATGTTATTGGATTTCCAGCCTTTTCTTTCTGTACCTTTATAAACTGATTTCCCTGAAAGATGAGTATACTAGAAATGGATCCCTCATTTTTAATGCTGAAAGGCTTGAGAGTTTATCAAGACCAGAAATTTTCTTCAGAGAAAAACTTCCCCTTTTCAGAGAAGGAGGACTTTTGACATTTTTAACATGCTTACATTACAGAAGTCAAGCAGCCTCTGGCTTCCCGCTACAAGTAAGAACAGCTAGAATAAAATAACTGTGTGTCTGAAAGCCCAGTTTCAGCTCCCAACAAATACAGTCGCTCCAATTAACATTAGTACCATCCACGGATACACAGAAGAGAGCAAAAATTTTGTAGCTCTCTAAAGAGATGGAAAACACTGCACAAATATTGATTTCCTTCTTCCTCCCTATGCCTTAGGTCATTAAATATTAACACTGCCAATACAGTAATAGTTTACACTTTCACATCAAGCAGTTGCTTAAATAATTAATTTGAGAGAATAGAGGATAACTCTGCAGAATGGGTAAGCAGGGGGCATCCCTGTATGTCAGAGAGGGTTGCACTTGTTGAGAACTTAATGGTGGTGATGACATGGCTGAGCATTTATAGTTAGGAATTGGGGGAGGCCAACAAGACAGATATCATGGTGCGAGTCTGTTACAAACCACCCAACCAGAATGAAGATCTGGATGAAACATTCTCTGAGCAGCTGGGAGAAATTTCACAATCCATGGCCCTTGTTCTCCTGGAGGGCTTCAAGTAACCAGATGTCTGCTGGAAGTACAACACAGCAGAGAGGGAACAGTTCAGGAGGTTCCTGGAGTGTGTGGAAGAGAAGTTCACTCAGCTGGTGAGGGAGTTAACTAGGGAAGGCTCCTGCTGGACCTGTGTTTGTAACAAAGTAGGACTGGGGGGTGAGCTGATGGTCAGAGGCTGTCTTGGGCACAGCGATCCCAGATGGTGGTTCTTGTTTCTTGGAGAAGTAAGAAGAGGTCAGCAGAACTGCCACCTTCCAAAGGGAGATTTTGACCAGTTCAGGTGACTGGTTGAGAGAATCCCTTGGGAGCCAGTCCTGAGGGGGTAAGGAATCCAGGAAGGCTGGATGTGCTTCAAGAAGGAAATCTCAAAGGCGTGGAGGCAGGTCATTCCTGTGTGCCAAAAGATGAGCCAGCAAGGAACAAGACTGGCCTGGCTGAGCAGAGATTTTTGGCTGGAACTCAGGAAAAAAAAAAGGAGAGTTTATCACCTTTGGAAGAAGGGGCAGGCCACTCAGGAGGACTACAACGATGTTGTGAGGTTATGCAGGATGAAAATTAAAAGGATGAAGTCCAGCTAGAACTTAATCTGTCTACTGCTGTAAAAGACAACAAAAAATATTTCTATGAATACAGTAGTGAAAAAAGGAGGGCTGAGAATCTCCCTCCTTTGTTGGATGTGGGGGGAAGCACTGGCAAAGGATGAGGAAAAGGCTGAGGTTCTTAATGCCATCTTTGCCTCAGTCTGTAATAGTCCGACCAGTCGTTCTCCAGGTACCCAGCCTCTTGAGCTGGAACAGAGGGATGGGGAGCAGAAAGAAGCCTCCATAATCCAAGGGGAAATGGTCAGCCACCTGCTACACTACCTAGACATGCAAAATGCTGTGGGATTGGATAGAATCCACACGAGGATATGGAGAGAGCTGGTGAAAGTGCTCGCTGAGTCACTTTCCATCATTTACCAGCAGCTGTGACTAACTGAGGAGGTCACAATTGAGTGGAAGCTGGCAAATGTGATGCCCATCTACAAGAACAGCTGGAAGAAGGATTTGGGGAGCTAAAGGCCTGTCAATCTGACCTCAGTGCTGGAATAGGGTATGATCATCTCTCATACTACTAATGGCATGTACAGGACAACCAGGGAATCAGGCCCAGCCAGCATGGGTTTAGAAAAAGCAGGTCATGCTTTGAGTGACCTGGTGAAGTATACCCTCAGTGAGTTTACAGATGACCAACTTGAGTGGGAATGTTGATCTGCTGGAGTGCAGGAAGGTTTTGGAGAGACACCTTCTGCAGGCTCGATCAATGGGCCAAAGCCAGTTGTACAAGGTTCAACAAGTCAAAGTGCCAGGTCCTGCTCTTGGCAGGAGTGGCTGGAAAGCTGCCTGGCAGACAAGGGCCTGAGGGTGATGGTTGAGAGTGGCTCAACATGAACCAGAGTGTGCCCAGGTGGCCAAGAAGGCCAATGTCATCCTGGCTTGTATCAGAGACAGTGTGGCCAGCAGGAGCAGGGCACTGATTGTCCCCCTGTATGCAGCCCTGGTGAGGCACCTCAGATCCCGTGTTCAGTTCTGGGTCCTTGGAGACAAGAAAGACATTGAGGGGCTGGAGCATGTCCAGAGAAGGGCAGTGAAGTTGGGAAAGGGTCTGGAGCACACAGGTGATGAGGAGTGACCGAGGGAGCTGGGGGTGTTTAGCCTGGAGAAAAGAAGGCTCGAGGGGACCTTATGGATCTCCTGAAAGGAGGATGCAGCCAAGTAGTGGTCACTCTCTTCTCTCAGGTAACAAGCAGTAGAACAACAGGAAGCAGACTGAAGTTGCACCAGGTGAGGTTTAGATTGAATATTAAGGAAAATTTCTTCATGGAAAGGATTGTCAAGTAGTGACAATCAGCTTGACAGCACAGGCTGCCCAGGGAAATGTTGGAGTCACTGTCCCTGGAGGTATTTAAAAGATGTGCAGATGGAGCACTTATGTGTGTTGGGCTTGGTAGTTCTGGGTTAATTGTTGTACTCAAATGATCTCAAAGATCTTTTCCAACCTGAACAATTCTATGATTCTATAAACATCTATATGTGTTAACTTCCTGAGTGAGTAGGGAAGATGGTGGAAATCAGCACGATTGCATGGTAGCCATAGGGAAGCATTAGCCATAGGGATCCAGAATCATCCTCACAGACAAGAATGAGCTCTCCTGGCTCTTGGCTCCACTTTCCACCTGGGTTCCCCAGCATGGATTTCTGTGCATTGTAAACAGCAACAGGGGAAGGGGAGGGGTGAATACATTTGAGGCCAGGATGTCTGCCACCAAGGGAATGAAGAAGGAACTACATTCCCAAGTAATAGTCTAGCTTAAGAGAAGGCCAGGTAATTAAGGACCAACATGAAGAACTTTCAGTGGAGATTTAGTAAAACTACATTTTCTTTCTGTGAAGGGTTAGAAATTACTGTGAAACCACATCTTGACAAACCTTTGGTTGAGCAACAGGTTTACATTTTGTTATTAGGGAGGGAGTGCAGGGAACCTTGAAAGACTGCAGCCAAGACATTACCCTAATGCTATTTTACCACACTTAGGTACCGATGTTTTTTTTTAATACGTGAGCATTAACATTCTGCCTTTCTAATTATGCAGGTCTAGACTTTTACATCATGTTTAAGAGGTCATAAATTTAATGTAATAAATCTCAGCTAAAACATTTAACACGAAGTGTGTTCAGCACTACTCAGAAACTACTTTTAAATGTCACATTTGCAGGGCTCATATATTTCCATGAGATTTGAGGACATCAAATTCTTTCTTTCATATTGTGGGTTTTTCAGGCCTAAAGAATACTCTCAAGAAGGTCTGAACATTCAAAGGTGATTGTTAAAAAAAATCAGAAAATAGTGAGAGATTAATTAACATCTGTTTTCTTCCGCCATGAAACCAATTCTGCCTGCATCAGAATTGTTGGAGAAAGCTCAGTTGCAAGCCTTGAATTGCAGATTACCAGTGATCTTTTCAAGATAAGGCAAGTAAATATGATAAGGCAAGTAAATATCCACATTCCTTTATGCCTTTGGCTTTCTTGGCCTGAATGTGAAAGCTGGCTAAAACAGAGAAGAGCATCAGCTGCTGTAGTTTTCAAAAGAGGAGATGTTTCCAAAAGAGGAGATGAGCTCAGGGACTTAATCCTAAAGATATGCACTTAATTTATGAAGGCAAACTATGTAGCAGAAAACTGAAATGGGATATTGGCTAAAAGTGTTATGGAGAAAGTTGAGTGTGAAGAGACTTGTTGATCATATCTGAGCTGCCAACACATCTCCAAGTTTATAAAGAGGGAGGGAAAATAACTTCAAAAAATGCTTCATTACTGTAAATCAACACCCTTTTGTGAGGTTTAAGACACCCCTGAGCAATCCTTAAGGCTAGCTCTCCATATCTTTGCTTGGTTTGTTCTGAATGAGCAGCAAAATGAATTAAAGTGATTACTTAAGTCCATAAGATGTATTTGTTACTCCCTTTTAACAATATCCCATATTGCATTTGTACAGACATATTGTATCTTTATATTTGATGTGTGACAGGAATTATTTTTTCATGAAAACAACACCTTGACAATCCCTAAGATACCAACAATACATCTTCTGACCCTATGACTAGATTGATGAATGAAAGAATATTATTTAGTGTTTCATTCTTCTGCACTTGCAGGTTAGTTTATAGATGCTTCTACAGCAGTCTTAGAAATTTATTTTGACACTGACTGAGGAGCAAACACAAAGACAGCGAACAAGCCAATCTCTGAATGAGACTCATAAGTCCGTGAGCTTGTAAAAACAAGTACAGGTTTTGTAGCATAAGCTGAAATCAAATAGTGAATTTGTGGGAGTGCTGGATATTTACTGCATCTTGTCCACTAGCTGTCTTTCTGACAGGTCAAGAATCTGCTCAAGGAAGACCTAGGCTGGGCATTCCCTTCCAAGCACTGGAGAAATGTTCCTGCAGCACCAGGGATAGATAGATCGATCGATCGATCGATAGATAGATAGAATTATTTTCTAAGGTTTTTCTTAATTCTTATTGATTGCATTTAGATAGGAGAAGCCAAAGGAGACAGCAAGCTGTTCACTGGAACTTGCAGGAGCACTCCAGATTGGTTTTTAAATGTTCAGCAAGGGAGGCATCTCTCTCAGCCTCTTTGCATCCAGACAGGAGCATCTCAAACCAGGCAAGACGGCAAGACTAAAGCAGTGCTGAAGACTTGATGACCATAGTTAGTATGTGTTATGGCAAAGTTATTTCAGACAAGTTCTAGTCTGACTCTGTGGCCTAAGGTCTGCCAGCAGTCCCATCAACACTATCTTATCCCTTTTTCTGCCCTCAGAATGAAGCTTGCAGCTTCCTCCCACAACCTCTTTGCTTTCAGTGTCCTGAGTTTGACTTCATAATTACTTCATGAGACTAAACTTATTCCACAGCAACAAGATAGAGTTTTCTGTAGAGTTTCCCAAAGGAAAACTTGAGGGTGTGTTTGCCTACAGTTATATAAATAGTCTGACCTATTTCAAATACCATTTTTCAGTTCTTCCAGGCACAAGTACTCGCACCTTCACTTGGGGAGTTTCATCACAACATCCTCTCTGTGCTCTCAGGGTAATTTTTTTTAAAACACCAACAACAGCTTCCATAATAAGGCCTTTATCCTCCATGCTGGGAATGGCAAAATAAACAAAATGACACTGATTTGGCACAATAGGCTGTTCTGGCAAAGTTAATGTATTTTTCTTATTCTGGCATGTAAAACAGACTAATCCAAAGGCAATCATCTGAGATTAAGTCAAAATGGAAACAATAATTTTTCTGCTGAAGCCTACTCAGGCACACAGAATTCCAATATGTAAGGTTTTACACATCTTTCGGCAAAATCAGAGCTGTAAATGTAGATTCTATCACTTTAGAATAGCACTTGTGTTTGTGGCATTCCTCAAAAGATTCCTGACTCTTAGATGAATTAAAAAGGGAAATAGGGATGTCCTCCCCTGACATGCATTTTCCTCACTGCTAAATAAAGTTAAACTTAAGGTCTGCTCAAAATAATTAATTCTCCTTAAGGTTTTATTATAAAACCACTGGCAATGATTCTTTATTACTTTTCCCAGCACCAGTAACAATGCCCAATAAGCAGTAGTAATAAACCTCTTGGAAAAAGAACATTCTTTGAGAGTATTTGAAAGATGGCTACATTTTATTTGAATGATAGCTTCATTTATTTCATAGCACACATGCAAATATCTTCAGACACCTCAGAATCCTCTTGTTCAGTAGAGTTTACTTCAATAGCATGAAGAGTAAAAACCAGAATGCTTGACTAGGATTACATCTCAGTCTTGTGTCTTCTTTTAGATGCCGTAACGAAGTAATTATTCAAGTATCTAATTATTGCATCAGCTTTTCAAGTGTAATTATTTTTTCATGTTGCAGAATGTTGACATTGTTTAAAGGAAGACATAACCCATAGATAAAGAATGTGTTTTTAAATGAAACTGTTTCCATTTAAGAACTACTCCAAAATAAGCACTGAATTCACTCAAAAAAACCTGAAGGAAGCAAGAAAATATTCTAAGTTTATGGAGGGTGTGGCATCACATTTTAGGCTAAATATACAGGGGATGTTCACTTGCAAGCAGTAAAGTCACAGCCACTAAACATGTTGCTATGTGCCAACAGTGCTGCTGAAACTGGCCTGAAACGTCCTAGTCTGGAACAATGGTCCAGATAAACACACCAGCTCAGCTTAAATTTTCCTTGCAGCCCCACATTCCATCTACATTAATTTAGTCTGTAAAGGAGGATGAATAAATCTAAACAAAGTTTTGTGCTATTTTTACTAGGTAGTTTCTGACATCTAAATGAGACTGAGAATGCTCTATTTATGTTAAGAGTACAGTGAACTGAAATATGAGCAACTCTTAACTGCCCTGATAGATCATCTGGAGAGCTGACATGCTTCACATGAGCCAGTGATTTACTCCTGTAAGTAAACAAGGCACATTAGAGCAGGACACAGTAACAATGAGCACTTGAAAACACAAGACCTTTGGATCTAGCCCAGGGGCCAAGAAAGCTTTTCATTTAGCAATGCTCTCATGCAGGAAAGTTAAGAATACACACAGGAAGTAATTACAAAAGTCTTGACGACTAGGGGGGAAGAAATTTTTTTGGAGGGGTAACTCCATCCATACTGGAGAACTTATAATCTTTTGCTAATAACGAGAACCACAGTGCCCTCCAATTGTGAAAAAGCACCAAAGCTGCTGGTGGAAAGGAACATCACATCTTTGATGTTTGATTAGAGATGTGCTGTGCTAAACAGATGTCTTTGCAGTAATATATTCTCATTTCCAGTCTTTTTGAGACTGTTAAATCTCTTTGCTCACACAGATCTGACCTCTCCATAGAGATATTCCTTCCCCTGGAAAGTAATCATTTTGTTTGCAGGGGAGGTAGAGAGAATATAAAGCTGAACAGAAAGTGATAATTTCTTTGCACAGAAAGTGACAATTTCTTACAGCCACTCAAAATAAATATTAAAAAAAAAAAAAAAAAAAAGACTGAACACCTGTAGGGTTTTCTGAAACCAGAAACAGGAAGAAGGGAGTGAATTTCAAGGTGAAACATCTATGCTCTGCTCTTTATTTATTGGTGTTTGCATATCTGCCATTTCTCTGTGTTTTTCCCAAAAGGCATGGCTTTTCATATACGCTCCTACACTTGTGCTAAAAAATAATAGTACATGACAGGTAGGAGAATGGAATCCCAGCTCTGCTGCGTGCAACACTGCATGCAATACTAATATACCAATATAGCAGACAGCTAGGGTTATGCTGTCCACATAGGTTTTAATACCCTTTTTTGTATGTATAATTTTTTGCTTTTTCCATTCAAAGCACTATACTTTCTACAAATACATTTTCTCCATAGTCATAGTGAAGATTCCTCAGCAGTAAAACAGTAGGAGATTTTAGGAAAAATCTCATTACCTTAGAAAATAACTTTTTCCAATTACTTTGGATAATTAAATACAGCTATCAGCCAAGGACATTCTTCAAAACATCACTGTCCACATTGTTTTAGACATGCACTTACCACTGCATTACAGTCTGCTCTGCATGAGCATTGAAGTAGAAAGGATTCCTAGAATCTGACATTTAAAGTGGAATCTTACTCTACAATTAAATTATTATTCTTTCTCCAATAAGGCCAGAAAAAAATATACTTCTTTTAACCTGGAGGGCGGGAGGGGACATTAGCGTTTCACTGACCAAAGTCTGAATACCTCTCCAGCCAGGCATCCTATTTAGGGATGTTTGCTCATTACCTCAGACACACACGCTGCATTCCCTGGTGTCATGTGCCCAATTCCAGAAGCCATTAGAAAGTCAGGAGGTAAAAGGCACATGACTGTGACTGCATAACCCCCCCGCAAGCTGCTAGGACACCTTCATGTCTCTGCAGCCCTGTCTTCAGAACATCCCTGAGCAGTCTCTTCCACCTCTGCTCATAAGCCTGGGAACAACAGCATCCTGGTCACCTACAAGTTTTGCCAGGCAAAGCACTCAGGAGTGGGGGTCAGAAAAGGACCAGCTGGCTACTAGCACTGAGCCAGCTTTCCTTGCAGCTCTTTGGGATACACAGTTTTTCTCAGCTCTGCTAGGCTTTTCCAGCAATATGTGAAAATAAGGATGTGCTGCTGGTGCATCCCCAGAGCAGCCACTGTAACAGGAGCTAACAGATAACTGTAGACAGGCACAGAATTCAAGGCCGTCATCTGTTCAAGAAAAGTAATTTCAAACACTTCAGCCAACAAGGGCTTGGTTTTTCCATCTTTCCTGCTGCAGCAGGACCAAGGTAACAATGCTGCATAGCTCCCCTAATACTCTGCAACGTATTTCCCCCAGCAACCTTTGGGCATTCATTTTGCTACAAGTAATAATGAGCAAAGAGTCACATGGATTATAAAAAACAACAAGGAAAATGTTATCTGTGGTGGAACACAGAGGTTTGCATGGAATAACAGTGTTTTCTTTCTAAATATATTTAAATGTTCTCAAAAATGTGCTGCCTTATCTTTTCTCAAAGTGATCACAAATATTTTGTACTGCCCAAGTGTATCTCTTACTAGTTAAGCTTGCATTCCAAGATTAGGAAGTTCTTCATCTGAAGTGAAATTTTGTAACTGAAAAGCACAGGAAAAGTTCTGTAAAACTATCTTAGTGTTCAAGAAGTGAGTGTTCATGCTTCTCAGATAAGTTATCCTTTATAAACTTGAAAACTTTGTTCTCCCAGCATTTAAAATAATGTTTTAACTACTTAAATCCCACACCAGTGCTCTTAGCAGCCATAATGGAAAAGAACACCAAACCCACCAAAACCAAAAACCAAACAACATCACCCAGCCAAAGAAAGCTAATCCACTGAAGTTTTATTGTTGGTCATTTGTGTTGTAAATGTTTCTGAAACTTTTCCAACCCTGGAGAAAATTTAGCAAATAAGTAAAGTAAGACATTCTATAGCTAATATTTCAGTTTATATTAATATTATTATTGTGATGGCTCTGTCTACATCAATATTTGGTTTATTTGAAAATACTGCAGCTATTTATGTTTCTGCAAGACGTCACATGGAATCTTTAGAAATGTGTTTGATTTTCTTCCTTATTTCTAACTAATGGGACAAAAATGAAGGGGAGAAGTTCTGTGTTTACAAATCCATTATCATTGTAAGTTGAAAGGTTGGTGATGATTCATAAACAGCTCTAATAAAGTTCTCCCAGCTCAAGATCTAGCTACATAAAAAAAGACTACTTGTTTGACTCTCTCTGAATTACTGCTCTTAGAACAAGGCCACCTGGGGATAATGAACAGCTGATTTAATTTTTAATCAGCATTTAAAAGCCTTTTAAGTGGAGCTCATTTTCATTAGTTTAAATAAAGAACACTTCGAAAAGTGAAAGGTCATTAAACCTCTGGAAGTACATTCGTGCCAAGACTTTAGCTAAACATACGTCCTTTTAACAGAGTGCCGAGGGATTTATTAAATATAATGTGAACAATTGCTCATTTCTGTAGTCAAACAGAACCTCATAAAAGGATCTATTGTCTCATCGATGCCTTACACAGGAAATTGCTGTTTTTTGAACTTATCTGAACAGTCTGGAAGCATCTATGCATAGACCCCAGTGCAGAGCTCAGTTTCAGTGAGATCTAGGAAGACTCTGGACATCACAGGATTAGGTGTGATGAGTAGCA
The DNA here is from genome assembly GCA_910950805.1 of Acrocephalus scirpaceus scirpaceus. Classification (NCBI taxonomy): domain Eukaryota; kingdom Metazoa; phylum Chordata; class Aves; order Passeriformes; family Sylviidae; genus Acrocephalus; species Acrocephalus scirpaceus. The sequence continues at coordinate 33,262,070 of OU383781.1, forward strand.
TGGCTGTAATAAGGATCCAGCTGCTGGGTAAGAAGAAATAGTTTGCACCTTAGTGCTTTGGTATGAGACTTGACCATATTTAAATCTGCAGTCAGGTTCAGAAATTGTGAGATACTTGTACACACTTGGTTGTGCATCTTTTTTACCCTGCCCGTTCAACCCAGGCTACAAGGCTGGCCTTCCACAGTACAGCTGTTCTCCTTGCCTACAGAGCAGATTTCTGTTGTGAGTCTGACTTGAATACCCTTCAAGTTTTCAGTAAAGCATTGTCAAGCATAAATAAATATAGATATAATAAAGGATTGGAAAGTCTGCTCAGTAAATAGTGCTACCCTGAAAAGCATGAGGCTCAACTCCACCATTTCATTCTCAGGTTTGTTCCATTCTCAGAGCAGTCAGAGGGTTAATTTTTTTTTTTAATGAGCCTATAAACATACAATAGAACATTACTTATATACTTCAAGCTGGGAACTTCAGCTCCTGCGATGCTCATTTTTCCACAAACAATCAGCGAAATGAATGAGATTGAAGACACATTTAGAATTGTTCATGATGTTAAACACCACAGCCAGAAAAAGCTACCAGATTCATGCTAACTGCACAATACTGTTCCTTTTTGGGAAATCATGCTGGCAGAAGAGCATACAGCCAGTAAAAAGTCACACTACTACATCTCTTACCAGCCCTCAGGTCTAGGTGAAGAATACCCAGAAATAGCCACAGGCCCAACTGAGAAGGAAAAAAGCCCAATTGAGAGAGAGAGAAAGAGAGAGAGGGGTTGGCTTTATAGAGACTTTCCAATATCCTCAAAATTTTGTACCAAGTCAGAATCAAGAAAAATATTCCTGGCACCCTCACTAGCTGAAAGAAAAATAGTTTCAAACTCAAAAGCTCCCACTTCAGGAAAGATTTAAAATAGCACATCTACCTCCCAAAGAGGTTGGGATTAATCTGAATGTACTGGATTTTAGTGTCCCTGGCAATTTCTCAGCAAAAGTGTTGGTTCTTATCTTGACAATTCTTTTTGTTGATGTATAAAATGGACTAGGAATTCCACAGGGAGATGCTGAATCTCCTAGAGGAAGCTCACTTCAGAGTAAGCTCAGGGCTTTCAGTGGGCCTCAATGTTGTGTTGCACTCATCCATTATACCTTTGACTCCTTTTGAGTTCAACGGTCTTATGGTTTGTATCAAAAAGCTGAATTTGACCCCTCCATTCATAAGCTGTATCCAAATCAGCCTGAATTTCAGGTTTGGGATAGTGCATTGTACACTACATGTATGCGTGAAACAGAGTCTGACTGAATTCCTACGTGATAGGAATGGAACAGTCCCTGTGCCTAGTATTTCCTGTTGGAAACATGAACCTCACTTTCCCACCCCAATCTATTGGATGTCTTAACTTTCTCTTTATGCAGAAGGCAGATCTCATGAAAATTAATTCCCCATAATCACTAAGGATTTGAGGTTGTAGATTTGCTAAATGAATTCACACATTATAACTCAGGTTTTCCCTTTAAAGCAGCTTTATAGTGTTCCTTCTTTAAGAATAGATAAGCCGAGTGAGGCTGACATTTTTAAGTATAAGCAAAAGGCACAGGGGCTGCATGCCTGTGTGTGTGCCTCAAGCACACTGGTAGACTGATGCTTTGAGAGATGTTAAAAAAGCTTCTAGTTCTCTTGAAAGGATCAAGCCACTTTCAGTTATTATTATTATTGATACTGGGTTTTTTTCTATAACACAAATATAGTAAAAACTCCGTATTTAAAAAAATTACAGTCTCTTAGGTAGCTGTGTCTTCCAATCGTATCAATATCCAGGATAAAGCATGGGGAACAATAGGGAGGAATTGGCAGTTTCACTGTTTAATACCAGAACTGCTAATCTAAAAGTAAGAGATTCTAAGGGTCTGGATCCTTATGTGTTGGCTTTTATCTGTTTTTGGAATAATATACCATATATTTCCATCCAACAAATCACAGTAAAATTAGTAAGTGTATCATATGTAGGAATTAACACAGGATTTTGATTTTTTTCAGGGCATATTCAGGAACTGCCATGGCAGAAAGATAATATACAGTTGACTGCTTCCAAATAGGAGAGAAAAAAACCTCCCAGAATTAAAGAACTTCTGTTTTAAATTAAAACAAGGGCTAGTTTTCCAAGGGCATGTGATCATTAATTTATAAGGCCATGGTTTGCTTATCAGGTGACATTAATGGAATCACTGACCTGTATCAAAAGTTGTGGAAAGAACAAACTTAGGTTCTTTGGAACAAACAGATTGGTTCCATGCCTTGGCCACAGAGACTGTTCCAGTTTGTTTTCAGCTCAGAAGTGTCCATACACAAAATCCTTGGGGACATTTCCAGAAACCTCTGGCTACAAATGGTGTTTCAATCACTGCGAATCTGGATGAAAAAAAAAAAAAACAAAACCCAAACAACCAAACACAACCAAATAAAAAATCCAGCAAAAAAAACCCTTTAAAAGTCCTTGATAATATAAATAAAAAAAGCCTGTCCGCTCTTGAATAGCAGCACCACACATAAACATTTTCTAGCTCTAAAAAGATGATCACTTGGAACCCAGGAATGACCCACACTTCTACTCACATTTCTGCCACCATCTGCCACTTTTGTATAGAAGCTGTACCATATTTCTCAGAGAACAAACCTGGTTAAATGTTAGTTATACCTGATGGGACTTCTTGCATTACTATTAAAGTATTAAAGCATATACTCTCTAAGGTATCTAAAACTGCTAAATACAAGGTCCACTCAGGAAAAGTACAAAACATTTTGTCTAGACCAAATAAAGGCTAAAATAAATAAAGGGGATAATTTTTGGATGGAAGGTTAAGAATGACAGGTCCTATTTTTAAGATGTGCTGTCCTTCTAATGAGTACCCAGTGCTTTGGTTGCTACTAAATACTGCAAATCCAGCCTTGCACTTCTCTCAGATTAGCAGGAAATGTACAAAAAACTCTGCTCATCCCTAGAACAAAATACAAACTGTAAGATATGCAATCACTTTCATGCAAAAACTGCCATGTGCTAATAGGCAGACCCTACTTACACTAGTTATTTGAATAATAGCTATTATAACAGCATGGGAAAAAGGCAATGATTTTTCAGGAGACATTATTTGTTTTAGTAGTTAGATTAATTTTAAACTAATTGCAAAAAGCATAACAGAGAAATCTTCAGTTAAAATACACCAATTTGAAGTTTATGAAGTGAAAAAAATCTATCCAACACTGTTGATTATTTGTCTAAATTATTCCCTTTTAAATAACATCTTTGTTTCTGTTTACTCTTGAATGGACAGACTAGTCAACTGGAAAAATGCTACTTGAAAGGCTGCAGGCTTTATTTGTTAAAACTGACTTTTGATATTATTACAATTTCTGTTCTCATACATTGAGAACAGCTTCAGAAACTGGAACCATGATGTTCACTCTAATTTATAAATTTTACATAATTTCCAATGTATTTGGAACAATAAAGAATCTTTCAAAAGCCATCCTTCAACTAGAAACTTTTGGATAAAGAGTCCAGTCAAATGTCTTTTTAAAAATTTGTTCATCCATGTGAAGAATCAAGTGGGAAGCATTATAGAAAATATCACTCACAGAAAAATCAGTGAGATATACCTGCTTAATGTGTAAGGTCCATTTATTCATAGGCCTTCAAACAAAACCCAACCCTTTCCAACTCTGGAACTTACAAATTTTTTTTTCCTAGATCTTTGAATACAAGATAAGGTGATACACAGAAATCTCAGCTGAAAATAATTTCAAACCAGATAATTCCTAATGTTCATTTATAAATATCAGTTAGGTACTTAAAAATATCCTCAGTGCTTTTATTCTATTGGTTAACATTACATTTCTATTACTATATTATCTGAATTACAGGGTTGTTAAAGATTAACACCAAAACTGTCTTGGAAAACAAGTCTGACTTCATAAATGTTGTGTAAGGATAGCTAATCGTAAAATATCTCCATTACTTAGTTTACAAACCTGTTTAACAAAAGCCTAAATGTAATCCAAGTTAAGAGCTCCCATTACTTCAGGAACAGGAACCAGGTGCCCTTTCATATGTTAAATTAAATATTAATGTATTTATTTCAATTACTGTTCGAGATCTAATACTCTTTTGTCAGTCATAAGAATTATCAAAAAATTTCTGCCTCTCTAAAACATAAATGCCGTATATATCTTTACACACAACTTTAGAGATAGCCTTAGCACAAACAGCAAATATCTTAACATAAGCATCATAATAAAAATGCAGGATTCTCTTCGTGGTGAGAACTTAAAGGGGGAAATTATTTATTCCAGCAATAAATCAGAAGCAAAATTTCATAACTCTTGATCCTCATCAGTTTTATGGACAGGTAATAGAGGAATTTCCTGTGAGTTTTGCAGTGCAATCTTTTCATACAGGGAGCTTCCAATATGCCTGAATCAGAAACAAGAGCATCAATGGAAAGCATGAAGGAGGCAGGTGAGAGATAAAAACAAATAAAGAGTGGTGATGATTTTCAAGTGAAAATAAATTTTTCAAGTGAAAAAATAAATGGCTTTGCTGACTCTTGTGAATAACACTACTTGAGGAGGCTTCATAGGCAATGCTTTGCTTTTTGTGAAACAGTTTTGGATGGCAGCTCTTAAATGCAGGAAATCTTACAGCTGCCAAGCAACATTACCTGATATTTTCTTATCATATGAGATCCCACCCCTGACATGACAATGTGATATGAATGGCATGTCACATTAGTCTGAGGTAATCTTAAAGTGTGTCTCACTCCATTTTGGTAGCAGATACAAAAGTAGGTGACAATGAAATCAGGGATAAGCTGGGGATGTGCTGACACCATTGCTTTCTTTCCAGGGTGTACATACCCGTGTATGATTTATGTTTCTACACAATTTTCTGTAGCCAACAGAAAATGTGGACTCTCCAGCACACCAGTTTTGTGGTCCTCTTTCAATTCCTAGAAAAGAAGAGTCATTATGGAAATGCAGATAGAGAGTTAATGATTTCCTTGAACAATTTTAAGGGAGCAGATAAGTGCCAGAAAAACAGGATGTGGAAATAAGATTAGAAACTGACTAAAATGTAAAAAATCCCCTGTTTGTAGAAGCTACACAAAACTGGTTACTGCAAGGAGTCCTGATTAATGATTAACTATTATGTCAAAAAACAGCACTATAATAAAGTGCAAGCAGTTTTAAACTGAGAATAATTTAGGAAAAAAAATCAAAGCTCCTCTTGTAGCTTCTACAGAAATTTGCTGGATTTGAGCTAAAACAACTCTACTTTCCTTCTCTGCCATTAAAGCCTGACTGACAGTGCTTTGACATTTTTAAAGCCCAAGACTATGTCTGCCAGTCAGACTATAAGAAGACATGAGTTCAAGTTACTCAGAAAATGATTTGGCTTTTCAGAACTCCCTTTCTCTGACTGCCATGTATCCAATGCTGTGAAATATAGCCTTAGTTTGTGCCACAACCTCCAAAGACTTACACCAGCCACCTTTAAATAAGGGGACCCCCTGGCAACAAGAGAACTGGAAAATATCCCTGAAAACATCCCCTTAATTATTTTAGAGAATTAATATTAAGGAGTTAACCATGGGGAGGTGCAGAACCAGTGTAAATGGAGATGCTGCACAATCACAACCTAATCACAACAGACAGCAACCTGCACACAGCTGGCATTGCATGGGGCACCTGTGGGTGGAAACAGGAAAGGGGGCTGCTGGCATTTCTCAGGCCTCCTGTTGAACTTGTAAGGTATATTAGGAATTCCAGGAAAAAATCTGAAAATTAGCAAAATTAGCAAAATAGACTCATGAAGAAGAATCAACTGGGCAAATGCATACAATTTCTCTCAAAACATCCATGATTTGCAAATTTCCAATGAATCCAATACAGACTTCCTACAAATCCTCCCTAGGGTCACAACAATTGGCTAAGGATATCAAAGATTTCTGGCTCCAGGACAGCCATGGAGGTCAGGCTTCCAAGTTGGCTGCCACCCGGTTGGCAGCTGCGTGGATGGTCTCCTGATCATGATGAGGAGCATAAGCACTTGTACAGCCCTTGCCTCTCAGAACAATTTTGAAGTGTGTGGCCTGGAGTCTTTTAATACCCTTTAAATGCACTACTGAGAATTGGAGAGGTCACAGTTTCCAAAGTTTTCAAAATCCAAAGACAGATTTCTCAATCACAGTGTTTTGAGGACAATAACCAGTTGCAAAACAATCATATTTATTTATGGCATCTTCCAATACATGTGTTTCTTGTATATTTTGTTTCCAAGAGATTGTGCTTTGCCCTGTTAAAAATTGAGGTAAACATGAGGGAAGCAGGGGAAAACTGAGAAGAACCATCCAGAGTCTTACAGGATAAGGCTTAAATGGAAAAGAAATACTTTTTCATTATTTCCTGTTCACACACTCATCCAACAGCAGTGAATACTGGAAAAGTCAGGCCCTTTTTTCCCTGCTCAATCCCAGCGATGCATGATACACAAGTTTATTGCATGTAACATATTGAATGAAACTATGAATTAAAAAATATCCAAAGAACATGTTTTTACATAAACCAACCAACCAAAAAAACCTCCAAACCCCTTATTCCCACTATAATAGCTCCTGTCGTTGGCTTATTCTTTATGCTTCTAAGGTTTTTCAAAAATTATATATTTACAGCTGTAAGTATGTGGCAAGCAAATTATATATCCACGTAACACACTAAAAATTGTTTGAAAGTGTAAATTATCTTCTGAATTTTCCTTATGATCCAGAGTACAGGTAACCTAGAACATAAACACATTATGCAACTTGTCCAGGAGACATGCTGAGCTTTTCTCTCACCAAGAACCAGGCAGAGGTGATGAAGATATAACTGCAGCAGGACTGTCAGTGTGGTTTAGATGAAATACTTCTGTGCTCTTACAGGTTAAGCAGTTATTTTTTCCAGAACAGAGTCGTGGAAATGAGTGACATCATTGTTTTTTCTGTATTTTTCTGCAGGGATAACATACCTGCCACTATGAATTCAGACAACCAGAAATGGAAAAGAGTTTCTACCTGTATCAGTGCAGCATCTTCTTACTAGGAATTATCTACTCTTTGTAAGCAGTAGACAAAAGAGAATATAATTTTAGGGGAAATACTAAATTTTTCACACACAATGTACTGTGCAGTCCTCTTTTCTACCTCCTAAATGCTCTTTTCAAGGAAATCTATGGGGTGTCTTATGATGAATTCGTTGCAAAGATTGCATTCTCTTCATTTTCCACCTGGGTACTTCTTGCTAATTGGTGGTCAGATGCAGAATCATTCTTTGCTGAAAGTATTAGTACAATAACTAAATAACAGTCATAGCCATGAATTGCAGTTGGTTTATGCAGTTCTCATGGCATTACACTCGAATCAGCCCTCACTGAAAGGCCAGAAAACACTATAATTCATGGGCTGTATGCCTGCCTGTGCCATCTATATCAATGTAACTCTGTGATTCATATTGCATAAGGATTCTGTAAATAGGGTAATATAAATATAATAATAAAACAGGATAACAAGTGCAATACTATGATATCCCAATTCTGGACTTGCAGTAGTATAAAATGGATATGACTTCACTGAAATAGAAGGACAGAAAATCAGTTGACATCTGAGGGGAGTTTAGCAGAATTTCCCCTCTACTCCACAACCAACAGAGTGAGCTAACAGAACTGTTCTTCAAAAGGCGTGACTTCTCTTCCCAGGGACAAATGATGCAGTCTCCTGAAAATTTGTATGCTTGTATCAGGACCAGATCAGAGCTCTGTGAACTCTCCACAGGACTCATGCCAACAAAAACATCTAATGAAGATGTAAGTGTATTTAGAAATCATGTACTGTACTTCCACTTGTATAATACAGAAGTTTTGCACAGAAACAAAACTCACTTGCAATTTAACAGAGGTGCAAATTTACCTTTTTTTTTTGGTGTTTCTTTTGAAGTAGAAAGAAACCTAGAAAGCTGAGATGAAACTGTCTTTAAATGAAGTCTTTGCTTTTAGGTTGATTTTACTCTCTGATCCTCTCACTAGTTGTATTCAAAGCAGTATCATAAAACATTTGATTTCATGTAATGAAAGCAAATTTTTCTATCTATTTAAACTCTTCATATTAAGGGAGAACTTAGCAGATAATTGGAATGCCAACACATGGGAACAGTTTATTCTAAATGACCTTTACACAAAACAGTGGTGGGAAAAGTGATTCTTTGCATACTGCTTGGTCTTCAGGCCATTTTCAGGAAAGGAGATAGAAACTCACATTAATTTCTTTGGTGGTGGGCACCCAGTGTCCCACAATAAAAGTAGCAGCTTACTACTGGCTTAATAAATCAAGCTGGTGTTATTCAAGTTCCTTACTTGGCCAAAGCTGAAGTCTATGGGTGGCATTATTGAGCCAGATGCTGCACCATACCATCTCATTATACCCAGTGCACGTGTGGTGTCAGGAGCACTGGATGGGGATGGGCAGAAGTTTATGTCCAACCCTCCTCTTACTCCACTTTTTTTTATTCCATTAGTATTCAGCATCCTCACAGCATGTATAATAGCTGACTCAAGTAAAATATACTGCTCCCAAAGGAAGTTTCAATGCCCTTGAATTTAGCATAACTTCCTGAGTTGATTTAAGGCAGTGCTCCTGACTACCATTTCTGAGCTCATGACCAGTGTTGTTCCCAGTGCAAAGGCAGCTGAAGGGACTTCAGTCCCATTCAGTGTGGCTGAATCTCTGCCTTCTGGACCATGAAATTTGTTTTGCACTGGGAGTTAAGACACAGGATCCTCATCCTGCTTTTCCCTCTTCAAGTTCAGTAACCTCCATCAGAAGGTGAGGTGGAGAACAGAGAAATATCTTAAACTGACCCTGGAAGATTTATCATTGTGAGCCCAACTGGGTCCAAAATCTGTCATGTTATGAATTAGGCAAACTGTGCTGTCTGTGTTCTCCCTCTGGCCCTACCTCTAAATGTAAAAAAGTGCTGTTCTCAGGATTCAGGATTGTAAAATTTAAACTGACCAAGCTAGGTCGTTTATCTTATCAAATGTTTCTTGTGTTACAAATGTATTGCTCTCAAGGCTCTCAGTACCAGCAGCATACAGAATCTTTTTTCTCCCCAGTGAAAGATGGTGCTGCTGTATTGTGCAAGCACTCTGAAAACACAGGATGTCCCTGTTAAGAGAAGACAGTTGTGATGTATCTATATTTTGAGGCTTGGTATACAAGTTCTTTTTTGTCTTTTACCATTGCTCCTTGATTTTGAGAGTTCTTTTGAGCTAAGAATTCTAAAAGCTGTTGCAGCTGTTTTCTTGCCAAATTACTGGATTGTGTGACAAAGTCATGATTTGGCACTTCAGGTTTTGAGTGACCATGAAAAAAAAAACCTGAATTAAAATAGATGAGGAAGTGCTAACTAAATATGACCAAGACTGGACTTCAACAGCAAAACCCCAGCACTACATTCCCCGTCTAGCTAAGCAGGAAGCAGCTGTTTATTCCTGCAGTGCAATTTCACAAGCATAAATAAATCCAAAAGCTGGACCTTCATTTAGGCCACTTCTAACTATTAATTAATTCTAAATAGAATACCTCAGGAGGATGAGAATTGATCAAAGAAGCAACTGTGTCAGAGAGTCTGTGTAAGAGGAAGAAAAGACTGATAGTTCATTTAGAGAAAGGATGAAGGTGCATCTAAACTTGAAGAAAAATCTAAACTTTTTTTTCTGAGTATTCTTTTCACAAGCAGTCTTATTTACAGTGGCTGATTAAAAATAAATGTTAAACAAAGCTTCTTTGTTTGCAACCCCATCCTTTGATCTGGGTTGAACTCTACCAGATACACAAAATATAAGGCACAGGCACAAACCAGCAAGTCTGAGGGGAGATTCTTCAGAAAAAGCAAGCAGCAAGCTAACAGAAGTCCTAAGGGTGAAATAGATTTTAAAATGTCCCCTCTCTAAGCTCAATCTCTTTCAGAGCTTTGTTCAGATTTGTACGAAATGTTATCCATACTTCGCATACTTAAAGTTGTCTCCAAATGCTTATTCAAGCCTCAAGTGCCTTTTTGAGGTCCTTGCTTTGAAAATGAGAGGAATTTGGCTGTCTTTAGTCTATTTTGATATATTTAGAGTTTCTGTTCTAGAATGGAAACCTGACCCAAGGATCACCCTTATAGGAAGGACAACCTTGACTACAGCCTGCTCAGCATGCATCAACAGCAACTGACCTGCAAAATGGGAAGGCCTGAGCACTAGGGTCCTAAAGCATTATTTTCATTCTTGGACTATGTTAGTTCCTCTCTGAATGAACCCTTTTAAACTTGCAATTACTCAATATAATCTCTAAATCAAGTGCATTTACTTGCAGATGTGACACTAATCCTATTTATATCTTTTGGAGCATTTCTTTTACTGGGTAAAAATGTGATTGAAATGTTTCAAGGCAATATAAATCACGCTATTGATAATGAATTGTGCTAAAAACATACTCTTCATTGTTATCATATGAGCATATCCCTTAATACGAGAATATCAAAGACACAGGCAATCCTCCAAGTTATCTACTGAGTCCTGTCCAAATGAGAAAAAGACTAGACCATTGTGACATGAATTTTTCATTGTCTCCATTTTTATTCTCTACACTCTTTTCATTCTCTAGCTACTTGTTCAACTATGCTCATTCAATTACTGAAATCCAGCTGGTTGAAATGTATTCAGTTGGGCTTTATCATCTTTTGAACTTCTTTTTCAGTGAGGTCTTTAATGACTTTAACTGTTGTTCTTGCAAGTCTCTCTCACTCACAGCAGATAATGCAAGGTTATCTTTGCAAAACCTATCTACAAACTTGACTCAAGTTCAGTTGTATGCAAACTTCCAGGAGGGGAAAATTACACTTCTTACACAGTGAGAACACTCCGCATTCATTTGTTACCTTCTAATAGGATCTTGTATTAAATGCTTTTAAACCCCTCTTAAACAGAACCAGATGTTTACAGAAATTCTGATGTCTATCCAAATCAAATTATCTTCTTCCCTTCCCCCAAACTCCTTTTATCCATTAAATAATGCATTGAAATGGAAATACAGAGCATGCAATGATTGACAGAATTAAACAAGGGGCAGATGAAGAGAAAACTGAATTACTTATGCATTTATGGCTTTTTGTTTGTTTGTTTGTTTGTTTTTTTATCCAGTCTCTCTTAATGACATTCTAGAGTATGTTTTTTGATCCTGAAAATTCATGTTTACTAATCACGGTTTCTATAAGGATCATTTAAACACATTTATATTTTGCAGTGACCAGACTTCTGGGGGTTTCTTTTGTGGGGATAATAGGAAAAGACCCAGAAAAGAAGGAAAATCACTCTTACACATTGCCATGATGCCCATTTCTGTGGAAACCAAAGGTTCCTCTAGGACAAGCCTCCTGATTCCAGAGAACTAGTGCTGTTGTGGAGATGTGTGTTGTGGCAGATGATCCTGGAGGAAAAATGAGCTCAGGTCCCTACATCATCTAAAATGCACACTGCATTAAAGCACATAGTGGTTTTCTTTCTTCAAATAGTAGAACACATTGTCCTCATCATCAGTGAAATTACTAAAACCACGGTAAATTGCAGAGATCCAGCTCATGATTCACAAATGCTAGTATTACTACAGCGAGCAATTGAATCAAAGGGAAATTGGCATTGTCTCTTTAGATGTGTAATCAAACAAGGCTCCTCATGCCATTAAAGGTCCTTGGAATTGGCTATAACATCATATTCTACAAATATGAACCAATTTCAATTAAAAAAAAAAGAAAAGAAGGGGATTCATTTTCTTGGAATTCACTTCAATTTTCTCCTCTGTTCTGAGCAAAATCTCCACTGGATTCAATCTAACTGCACAAAGAAGGTTAACTCTCGCCTGTCTGTTGAAAGAATGTGATCTGCTTATGTAAATGCCAATGACCTCTATCTTTCTAACATTCAATTGGAAATCTGTAGAAATATCTTTATGATGGAGCTGATTCAGCTCAGTAAATTCTGACAGTGTTTGCCTCAAGCATTTAGATGTGGCTGCCCTGAACATACTGGGAAAGAGTGTAAGAGGAAAGTGAGCAAGCCATATCATCCAAAGCTTAATGTGATTTCCAAGCCTGACAGCAATGCAGAATGTTTGCAATCTGTTCCCTGTGCTTTATCACTTATATATATATATTTATATAGATACATATGTAGGTGCTCAAAGAATATAGACATTCTCTGTTCAGCTGGTTTAATCGTGATATTTTAACATGAGTTAAATAATAACAATAACCCACAGGTCTTTAGAGGTCTCTGGCATCCACATTTACTTCATTATGGAAGCTGATGGGAAATCACTCTGAATTACAAAAAACCTCGATGCTTTCCTAATATTCATCTGTGTGCACTGCTACAATGTAACACATGGGCTAAGCATTCGCCTGCACAGTTGCTTCCGTTACAATAGCAGCAATTTGGGCCAGCAGCAATTCTCTAACTGGGCAGTAGACATGTTAGTTGCTCACAGGCTGATAGAAGCAACCAGGAAAAACAGAGAAAGACCAAAATCCATGTATCTCTGCTTCTCAGTTTCTTTGAGTAGACCCATGGCTCATGTTGGTCGCCATTTTTCTTCATAGTTTCCACGATCATCAGTGCGGGGATTCAGTTCAGACCAGAAGTCTAAGTTCAGACCAGAAGTCTAATGCAGCTTGGAGGCTGATAGCAGAAGACTGACAAAAGTAGGAATGTTGACATAAGTTTGGGGGTTTGTTTGTTTGTTTGTTTTTTATTTTTCCAAAATCTTTTCTCTTTCTTTATGCTGGCTCTCATTTCAGCCTTGACTAAGGACCCATATCAGTTCCCTAGTGGAACTGAACCTTGCTAGTAGGAGGGCTCCTGTTACACACTTGGCAATAATGATATTTACTTGTACAAGTACAAACACAGAGAAATTCTGATTCTGCTGGGCCACTGCTCTCAGAACCTCAGATTCCTGGTTTAAGATGTATTTTATGCCTCTGACTCACTCCTGCCCTGCTCCCATGAAATACAGTGGAGATCCCATCTTTAATCTCACTTTATGGAAGATCAATCTCTCCATTTAACTGTGAATGTTTTTCAACAAAGTCTCTGCCTACAGCCTCATTGTCTTCAGTGGGGATCACACGGAGCATACCTGCAATATAGGACCTGCTGCCAATAATCAGTGCTGGCCAACACAGAGCAATTGCCCTCATTAAGACTGCAGCTCACAAAAGGAAAGTGGCATCGTAAACTTCAAGAAGGTGAGGTATCACAGCAGTGAGAGCGGAATGAGAGCAGATAGAAGAAATCTCTTTGAACAGAGCCCTGCTGCAGCAATTACCCATCTGACAGGAATGTTACTTCATTAAGCAGGAAATACATCAAGGCTATTATCCTCTGAGTTCTGTATCATAATTGAAATAGCTGCAGAGGTATTTCTTTTGCTATCTGATAGATCTGCTTTTATATCTGCTGACAGGAATTCAGCTGGAATTAATAGCTGTAAATGTAGAATGTACAAAAGAAGCATAGCTCCACACAGTGCACTAATTTCTTCATTACTCTTCAAGCACCTTAAGGATAAACGACATTAAATGCTCAGATTCTGAAATGTGTTAAACACCTCTGTAACTCTCCCAGGCATCACCGATTTCACTAATAACAAATTATGCTAATTGCCCTGTGTGCAATGAGGGCCAGATGTCTCCGTACTGAAGGTTACAAACATTCAATGGTACTAAGGCATCTCAACTCAATTTGGTTACATTGCTTCTCAAAATATGATTTTAGCCCATGGAATTCATGTCTTCAGGATTCCAAAACCAAATGTTGTCATACAGGCTGGAATTAATTTCGTTTTTATTAAAGCCATGTCAAAGTTAGAACTAGCATTTATGTGTATCTGTGCCTACTCTGGAAAGATAGTGAATTATTTTTATGTATAGCCAAAAAAATCACAATGAATCACATAACTTCTGCAGACAGATATTTCTTCTCTTAATGTTAGTAGTATACATGATAAATCTGTCCTTTTTTTTTTCTTCTTTTTTTCCCCCTTCCCTCTCACAAACCATAATTTTTCTAGATCTTACACATTCTTCTCTGCTGTCCTATGTTTCTATAGCATAGACTTTTTAATTACCTATTTTCTATTCAAATCCACCAAAAGCTTAACTAGTATCTCAAGGTGATCAAAACACTGGGAAAAAATAAGGAAAAACTATCCATGTTTTGAAAACTCTGTTCAGACCTATTGAGTGCCTGTGCCTGTGAACAAGCAACTAAAATACATTCCATGAAATATATTATCTGAACTATCACACTGCTGACTCTGAAATACTTGGAAGTACAAATGTTTTCTAGGAATATAGCTGTGAGAATCTGAAAACACACTAACATCAAAGACTTCCATTTCTGTACAGCTTCTCTTCCTAGTACAAAAGACTATTTAACATGGTCCTTCATCAGAAAAGTCTTATGTTCTTTAGAAACGATTAGTTGTGCTCATTGTTTGTGGAGGATGTTACTCTTATAAGATCTGTAACTAAAGTAAGATAATTATATGGAAAATGACTGGTTTTTGTTAACTAGAAGTCTTTAGCATTCACTATGATTTTGGTATAAATAAGGGTCTGTCTAGACAGTCATGGCATAGTCACTGAAGGATCTCCTTGAAGAACAGCTCTTCTTGGTACATAATTGAGAAGAATATTTATGTTCAGATGTGGGAATCTTGTGGGAATCAGCTTTAGTTATGAATTTGCATACATCAAATTATGGCTTCTCGGGTCATTTCTAACAGATGGTAAACGTTAAGAAAGGAAAATGTGCTTGTAAGCACGGTACTGCAATCCATAGCAGGGCTTTAATGAATTGAGTTCTTGCATGTACAGTCCTCTGAATTTTAATACCCTTACACAACATTTCAACTCCAACAAAACCATTCATACATACCAGTGATTTTAAGGATTGTCTTTCACTGTCATGCAGAGAAAATTCTCATTTCTTAAGCATCTGTTCAGCTTTATCGCTACAAAACCTGATTAGGCTAATACATACTAGTACATTAGTATGTATTAGATAAATTCCAATTAGTGATACAAAAGGATAAATGAAACCTCTTTTAAATACATTTTCCCCTTCTCCTGAGAAAAGGCAAGGTCTTCAGCCCAAGTTGCGGTGAGAGCAATAAGTGATTTACTGTTCAACTTCTTCCTGCCTACTAAAATGGGACTTTTTCCTTTAATTTCCCTGCTGTACTCCATTTCAGGAACTGCATGTTACATGAAACCTACATTTAGATATAATCATTATCTGTCAGTTCACTATGATTTCTAAAGAATAACTTCTTCTAAAAAGATTCATATTCTTAATGAGCAGCACATCTGGGACAATTTGACTAAATCAGTGATGTAATCCCAAATGGTAACCACTCTCACCCCAAAAAGTCTGATAAAGATCCCTGTAATATTCTCACTAAGTTAGACTCTGCTCTCATTTAATATTGTACAGAGCTGAGGATGCTGCAATGAAATGGCATTTTGACATAGGCAATAAAAATGTTTTTTTTTTTTTTCTGAGAAGGATTTATAAATACTGTGAAAATTATTCAAATACAAATGTTTCCCAGATGAGTCAAACATGCAGAGCAGCTGTAACTTAGCCTAGTGGGCAGTAGAGAAGACTTGCCTAAGTCCTATTACTCTCCACAAGTTTTTGGGTTGTTTCAAAACTCTTTCTGAAGTTTAGTCTTTTCTTCTCCTTTCATTCCTTTTTCACCTCCACCTTGGAACAGCTGTATGTAACAAATTAGTCCTTGAAAGACAGGAACACTGAAAATATGAAGTAAAATAATTTCCCCTGGGACTGTAAAGTATTTGTGTTAAATCAAATGAAAAATCAGCTAAAACATCGATATGAATATCCTAGGAGAAATATTTAGCCACTTTGATACTTTCTACCTATTCCCTCTTCACCAAGGAATAGAGTAAGAGATTTCTATTAAAATACTGTTATGTATGAATTACCCTTTGCCCATGGGGAGTAGGGGAAATCACAGCTTTTATACTCTGTAATTTACAGGGACTTGGTTTGGGATGCACTAGACTGACTACAACAGTGTTAAGTTTTTCCAGAGTATAAAGCATGTCATTTAGAGGAGGAGACCTGTACTGAACTCACAGGCACAATTCCAAACATTTCCAGGGTTCTGTTCCACAGCAATGTGCAGAAAATGCTGAGGCGCCTTTTCAAAGTACAAGCGCAAGTTCACAGGACTGAAGTCATTCCCATACTCTAAGATCTTTCCAAGCATTTGATAATACTTGGCTGCAGGCATGTCTGTCTAATGGTTTTTACCCAACAGAAATCCAGTCAAAACCAGTTCATGTTGATAATACCTGACCCAAAAGATTGACCACGCACGAATCATGGAGTTGATAAGGAAATAAAACCTTCACATCTTGTTCTCCATCAAAAGGTTCAGTTCTCAGCTCCAGACACAATAGCACCCAAGTATGGGCACAGTTTCAGTTGTGTTTAAGTATTCCAAGGTATGGTCTCAAGTAGTCTTTATCAAGCCATGTTTCATAGCCTGTTTAGCAAGTGAGACATCTCTGGACAATTTGTGGCTCCACAAAGCCAGCTGCAGTAAGACTGGGAGTGAACTAGTTCGAGTGCACCATCAAAAAAGGAAACATTCCCATTTCAGCAAATTTAGTTTTCTGACTACTGTAATAATCAAAGTTATTATAAAAGCCAGAGTTATGATGGCACTGTGGTATCCCAAATAAAGAGACACCAGGTGAGGTGGTATTGGATCTGTTTCACAGTGACACTCATAAATTCACTGGATAGCATTTTGCCTCAGAGTTAGAGCAGTTTTCCAGTACAGAACTGCCCAGAGCTAGATTACAGTTAACAAAAATGAGATCTGAGGTTTTATAAACTTTTATCAATATACTAATAAAACAATCTACGTACTAACAAAATAATTGCATGTGAGATGCTATTTTCTGAAGGTATTTTAAAATATTTATATTCTTGCACTTCCTTTCTTTTATTAGCAAAGTCCAACAATTACTGTATGAGGTAAATATTTTTTACTATTTACACAAGGTCCCTTTTCATGAAAAGACATTTTGGGCATTAATTTGAGCCCCCTTGAAGACTGGCAGTATATTGAATTCAAACTCTATTCTACCCAAGTGAGACATTATATGGGAGCCTTTGGAAACTGCACATGAGACAGTTTCTGTCATTTTATCATTTTACATATAATTTCTGAACATCCTTGCAATCCTACCTATCCTGGGAAGGTCAGGGAACCTTTAGGAAGCCTGCTGAAGAAGTTGGTGAAAGTTTAAATTGTTCTTAATTGTGCACAATACACTCAAAATGTGTTTGTAAGATCACACAGTGTTTGCACAGACACAAGCAGAGCTCTGTTCATCACTATAGCTCTCAGGCAACACAAAGAATAAACAGCAATTATGTTCAGTAATTTTAGTGATGCCTCTGTGATTTTGCTTACAACTTTATATGACAGGACTGCGAAGTTCTACCTCAGTTTCCCTGTTCCAAATGATAATGACCTCACTAATTGCATGCTTTGCAGGCTGCTTCTGGAAAGAGCTACTGAAAGAGACATTTATCATGAAATGAGATTCAGTTTTTGTTATACCATGTTTTTTCCAATTCAGGGTTGTGTAGTACAGAGAGTACCTGGAGAGAGACAGGATAGACAGGAGAGGCAACTTTTCAACCCCATAAACTTTTGCCCTCTTAGAAGGCTTGAGATTGGGAAAATTGCCTATTTCCTCTACCACAGACCTTCTGATGAACAGAGGAAAGCTGTCCAGAAAGTTCATCTTGTCTAGAACTCATAAGGAGGAGTAGAATAGCAGAAATTTTTCCTTTATTTTCTCTGTATTGGTTCACAGCTGGCTTTGTTTGCCCTCTATCTAGGCTTCCTTTTTTATCTATAAAGTGCCTGTGGCCCACTTTTTAGTCTTCCTAGGGCAAGTGAGGTCTGTCCACGTACTTTTCCATTAGTAAACAGAAACATTTGCTGTCTCCTAGGTGCTTAGCCTTGACAGCGAGAGGGGAGGGTAGAGCAGATGTGTTCTTCTTCAATTCTATTAATAGCAATGCAGCCTGATTGTCATTCAATAGGGAAATCACCTTTCTGCAGGGTTGATGCAAAGAAGTTAGAAATAGATAAGCAAAATGTCTTTTATGGCTCCAGCTGTGCTCAGTGTTAAATCAGTTGTGGGCGGCTCTTTTTCAAGGTTAGAAACAATATCATGGGCAGTTTAGGCTGCGTAAATCCCATTTTCAGAACTACCCTCTGAATACAGTACTCCTTCTTTTGGTCATGGTCCTCCAAACACAGTTTACCTAGTGATGCCCAGGAATTATCTTCCATTGGGCACGTGCCTTTTCTACTCCTGGATACTCAACAGGGCTGTGCATGTTGTGTCCTTGAGGCTCCTACAAGGTCAAGCTTTAGGACTGCCAGTGCCAGCATTGGGGCACGTTAGGGGCAAACCTGGATGTCGAGACCCCTAAAACCAAATTGATAGGAGCATCCAGCCAAACTCCTTTGAGCTCAAAGTGGGCTGCAATATTATCATAGCACTGAGCCACTGTGTCTCCTTTCAGGCATCTTCTTGCCTTGTACTTTTCTGTGCATACAGTCCTGTGTCAAAGAACCCAGTCTGGGCCTGCTTTCTCAGCAGAGCCACCTAAAGTGCCCTGATTTGCATGAGACCTATCCAGGATTAATGACTCTGTCATTTCTGGTCTGGCAGCCATAGATGAGAATGCAACCCTCTCAATGCCTCTGTTTTCTAAAACCTCCCTTGGGTCATTTGCTCTCCCCAAGGCTGACGACTGTGCTCCAGGTGTTGGACTCTGCTCTGTGAGACATTTCTCCTCTAACAATGGCAGAGGGTGAACTAGATAATTATACCATTTACTTCATCAGCTGAGGATTATTTCGGTTTTAATCTTTTGTTGTATTCAGATTACTTTATGTGAGGTGTTTGCTGGATTTTGCAACCTTAAACATGCCAAAGACACTCCGAATATGCTCCAGAGCACGTCACAGAGACTTATTTTCTACACAATTTTGCCAGCTGACTTGGCGTTATTGAAATGAAAAGCACATAAATGCCTCCTAAGAAATACTCATGATTTGTTTACTTCTCTTTAAAATCCTAATCCAAAATGTTAACAATGACATTATGCAAAATGCCACATTTACATTTAATAACAGCATCCTGAATAAATATTTAGAAAAAATGCATTTTTAAAATTAAACCTGTTGTGAATGAAAAAGCAGATAAATAATGCATACAATAATAAACTTTCCTTAGTCAATCCACCCCTTTGGCAGCATACATAGTATGTGATTGTGTAATGTTTTAAAATAGGAAACAGCTGAGCATGATCCTTCCTACTTTTGTGAGTATTTGTTGACTGAGTATATGTACACACAGAGTTAATCAGATCAGTTGATTCCCCCATCTGTTCATTTCTGCCCAGAAAGAGAGACAGTATTTTATCATGAGCAAACTATAACATAAAAGCAGAAACTCAGATTCAGAGAGACCTAGCCTAGCAACAGAGCAACATTCTAATTTCAGAGGACCTAGCAAAAGGACTCCAGCATTCTGACTCAGTGATCAAAATTTAATACTCCAGATGGGTAACATTTGTGATTAGGTAGCCTTAAAAAACCAAAACCTAAACTCTTATCTGTAACAACTGTAGTATAAACAATTCTTCCACCTCACTGGCCAAATGAACTAAAGCATCTATGCTGTTTTTACACTGATGTGGTTTGGTCTACAAATTTGAGGCCCATTTTTATTTTTCTTCACTTTCTGATGAAAAGAATATGCTCTCGCACCATCTGACCCATCACAGACCTGGCTATACATACTGGGGTGCTCCTGTCCACAAAGTTTGCTGAGAAGCTCCTCATTCTAAGCAGGAATAAGACTACCTGTCCTGGGGATTCAGTACAGAAGACAACAGTTTCCTTCTTGAGGCATGAGGTGTACCACTACTTCATCACTGATCTGATTTCCAGACTTGTTCCTCATGGATTAGAGCCATGCTCTCAAACTCTGGACTCCCAAGCCCTCTGTGGCCCTGGCCTGACATTCAGTGCACAAGTACAATGCCCAGCATCAGCTCTGTCCTGCCTGAACAATTAAATTGAGAGGAGAAGAGCAGGAGCCAGAGAGCAAAGGAGAAAGGGGTCCCCAATATCCCCCTAAGGTGCAGCAGATAGGTCAATGGTGGCTGCCATTGGCCTGTACAGGTGAGAGAAGAACTGAGCTGCAGGAGTAGCAATTGTTGGAAGCTTGAAGCTGCAAGATATTCTGAGCGTGGCAATGACTCCCCAGCTCTGGCAACAATGACACAAAACACAGAACAACATTCCCTCTGGAACCAGAGTTATGGGTGAGCAGTGCTCTTGTCGTGCACACAGCAGAGCACAAAGCCAACCTTTCTGACCCAGCTTTTCCTGCTAATTTATTACAGATTGCATAAAAAGCATAGAAATTATAGAAAGTGTTTCACTTTGGGTAGAATTATGCAGGTCCATTGCAATTACAGTGAAATGATGAATATTTCCAGCAGAACTAGATGTCACACTTTATAGACACAGACACACACACATACACACACAAATTCCTCCATGCTGGAACAGACAAAAATTCACACTGAATGGGTTAAAGTTCGTGAAATGGTCATACTTTTTCCCTGACAGTTGTAATAGGAATACAATGTATTTTGTATTACTTTATTGCACAAGAATTGTGGGGCTCATAAGGAAACAATTTATATCATAAAATTCCTAGTATGGAAAATCAATAAAATGTTACCATTAAGAGCTTAAAAAAAACAAATATCCAGTCCCAAGAATTTAGGACATTCTATTTCTTGACAATTGCTTGTTTGAATTTATTTTGAATCTCCACAAGAAAGTTCATATTTTTTGTAAAAGATGTTCACTAGCTTTTTCCCCCACTTTCTAAAACTGCCTTTGGTACTTGTAAATTATAAAAAATAGTGGGAAAAGTATCCTTCTAGGTTGTCAGGGAATAGACCTTGTTCTGCCTCCTGTGTCACTGTACTCTGTACTATGATTGCACAAGCTCTACAGTGTACACATCAGGTGTAGATCAACCTCTATGCACTGCAGTTGCTTGAAACTCTTTTTCCACAGGTTATATCCCTGTGGAAACATGATTTCTGCTTTTTAGCAATTTTGGCATCTTTGTATCATTTCAAGACGATAAATAAATTTGTTTTCACATTATTCCTCTCCTCCTCGTTCTTTTTTTCTACTTTCATTGTTTTTTCCACTCAAGATACAGGATGTTGTAAGCCAGAGGAGAAAAGCCAAGTGTAGAAAAGAGAAATAAGTATGAAAATAAAAATTTCTTGGATTTGTGGAGTTTTTTCCCTTTATTTTTCATGAAAATGAAAAGGCTAACAGCCTTTGCCAGAATTTCAATTCCTGTCATTGCCTTTAGACTGACTCCAGTTCATGAAGTATTACACTAACTTCTCATATTCTCTGAATTCTTTGGACTGGAATTACATTACGAGGGTTTTGACCTAATACAGTGATAACTTTGTCCTGAGGAAGACCTCTGAGATTCTACAGTAAACCAAATAACAAATTATAACCCTTAAGAATGTGTCTCAACATAAGCAATTTGGCTACTTTTTGTTTGAATTTGGTTTGGGTTTGTTTTATTGATGTACCTAAGGAATTGGGGTGAGGTATTAAGAAATTTTAAAAAAACACAAAACCTTTCTTCATACTGAAAGCACAATCCTCTTAAATTAAAGTCTTTAAGGATATACTTTCAGTGGGGGACACACAAACCTGAAGAAACTCTCCCAAAGCTTCATCTTCATGATTTAAATTGTGGTACAGCTGAAATCAGCTACAAAATTTCCATTTGCTTCAATGAGGCTAAAAGTTCTCTCTGAGAATCTAATCAGTTTTCTTTATACTGTCATTTTTCCCTGTTCCTATTATGAATACTGCTGCAAATTGTCTGCACAGACTTCTCCATAGCTTTTCAGCTCCAAGAGCAGTCCTGATTCAATTTAGCTCATAAACAACTGCATTTTTTGTTCTTCCAATATATCTCTCATAATGGTACCATTTTCACAAATGGACCCCAGGTCAGTAAAATTTGTTCTGTCTAACATTAGTAAAAGCACACAGATTTTCCTCAGGATACAGTTCATAATACTTTCTGTTTCCATAGCTAGTATTTTTCTGCATATCATTACAAAGATGGAAGGAGCATCTTCAATACAGCTCATAAAATTAATTCAGATTCTGAACTTCCTCCTTTTTCTCCTACAAATACTAATTCTCTTTTAGAAGTGTGGAGCTTCTCCACTCCCACCTAATGTTGAAATTCAGGCATTAATTCTGCCAAGGATAAAAAATTATTGATAATAAATAATAGTAGAATTATGTGGTAAATCTTAGATGCTCTGTTTATTATATTCTAAAATGGGTTTAGCAGATAGAATTTAGCCATCATGCTGCAGAATGCTACATATAATATCATCTTAAAGAACTGATCTTGTCGTTTGTGGTAACTTGTTTTGCAATATCTACAATGATAGCACACCATGGACTTATTTGCTCATCAAGTCACTGGAGGGAGCTAAGTAAACACATCAATTATAGTGAAACAGAATTAGCAACAAGAGCACACAATAAAAGATTCTAAACTATTTGTTCCAAACTACAGCATAGAAAGACTATAAAGCCCTGAAATGTTTGATGAACAGAAAATTATATCTAGGTAGTTTAAATATTTAGAAAGAAGAATACAGATATTGCTGCTCACTGGTGGGACATTCCTTAGGTGAATCAACAGCTTGAAACAAATTTACAAGGTAGATGTTCAATTAAAGAAAATCTACTCATATTCATTCAATGAGACTGTAAAATTGGCTGGTTAATCTGACATGTATGTGTAACTGTTGTCTGCATCATAACTCCTGAAATTACTGCCTGTTCATTTGACTCACATATGAACTCTGTATTTATAGTACTTGAAATTTAAATGAAACCAACAAAATAACTGGAAGATCCATTATCAGCCTAAGAATTGCTTTAATAGCACGTGAGAGGTTACTCCCAAGGGATTACGTTACCATGGAAGAGAGGAAGCTAATGATGCTTCCTATAGCAAGGGGGTTCACACTGACAAATAGCCAGATTATCACTCTGGGTAAGGCAATACAGTAAAGTGACAGAATGCTGGACTGCAAGGTGGGAAGTAAAGACAAAAAATCTGAACTAGAAAAGATGTTCTAGGGAGAAAGATATTTAACAGTTATAAATAACATATCTCGGTATGAACACACTTTATATCCTGGTTATATAGTGAATCTTGCTTGATTATGCACAGTGAGAAATTAAGATTGTCTTGCATATTTTTATTGGATGTGAGAAAGAGCATTAATTAAAAATGTCCACATCTTTTCTCCCATGAACAACACACAAATTAGCTTTTCCAGAAAAAGTCTGCCAGTTTTGGCTCAATGATAGTTTTGACTCAGTGTCATGTTATTAGAGACATAGGCAATCAGAAGAACTGCTGGCAGAAGAGACTGATGTAATACTCTGATGTACACTACTGACAAATCTGGCCCACTGCTAGACTGGATAAAACTGTTACTGTAAGAAACACAGGAGGTAAAACTTCCTAGTGGCAGAGGCGATGTGTTACACAAATTCAAAGCATTCCCAGCTGTATGAACCTAAACCAGCCATCAGATGGAAAATGTCCTGTCACTGCTGATCTGACCTAAGAGAAAGCCTCTCCTAATCATTACTAATTTCCTGAGTCAGCGTGTTCTCTTAATGCCTGCCACTAATCACACAGATTTACAACTCAGTGCAATATTTGTGAACCAAAGGAAAACCCTCTGAGACTGAAATATTATTAAAGACTATTATCCCAACACTAAAAAAACCCCAGAAAAATCCCTCCAAAACCCTTCAAAGACCACGGTGCGCAATGGCAGGACTTTGACTTATGGTATTATCACACGATAAGAAGCATATGATCTAAGGGAGGAAAACAATTACTTAGGGCTGGCTACGCGTGAGGTAACATGTCCGTTACCTTTCTGCTAAATATCAAAGCTCCTGCAGTCCTTCTTCACTATCCCTGTAAGTTGGAAATCAGCTTTGCCATTTATAACACATGACATTTCACTGAGGCACCCAATTGGGAGATATTTTTAGGCTACAGAGGAGAGATTTGTTGGCTAATAACCTTGCAGCATTCCTTTATGATGTTGGTGGAAGAGTCACTGACAAGGTAACGGTTCAAACACTGCTTTTCTGTCACACTCTTGTTCTTTGTTAAATTCATCACCTTCAACCAAGAGCTTCTAACAGCCGAAAGTTCAGAAGTCTGTAAAAATAAAATGCCTGTGTGCAATGCCTTGGATAAAATTCAATCAAAGATCACAAGGTTAGGATCTGATAAGGCAAAAATTTCTCCTAGGGGAACAAACAATATCTAATTAGACCTACAAATTTGATCTGTTATGTATGTATATATATAAAATCATTCTATTGCCTCCTGGTGCCCATTTTTATCTTGCTTTGTCAAATTTTTTGTAGGATTAGGTTACTTACTATAATCAATGAACATTTTATGGATGTGGTTTAATACCATATACAAACATTGTTGCACATTACTGCTGCATAAGAACTACTCACATTACTGAACTCTTGTAGACAGGTTGCAGGAGAGGACTCACAGCTTCTGAAACATAAATTTACTTTGTTTTGTTCATTAACGTCTCCATGCTGCTGACTTAGAGAACAGAAGAGATAGTTATTAGGTGTTTTCAACATCATTTCCCATTGAAATTAGCTTGCCATACCAGAAGCAGAAAACAAGCACTGCAAAACAGGTACAGTCCCCATATCTTCCCACTGAAGCAGAGTGAATACTATGAATTCAGCACATTTCAAATACTGGTTATATTGTTCATGCAATTTAGCTTTTGCATTGTGTAGATATCTCATGCCTCTTTCATTAGCTGAAGCAATTAAAGTACAGTCAGACATAAGATTTATATTTTCATATTCTCTCTTTGTGCGATTCATTTTGAGATAATTAAAATAATTTTTCAGTGAAGCTGTCACAGCATAATGAAAAATGTTATGGGAATATAAACAAGACTTGTAAACATTTTATGAGGGTTTTTTTTTAAAGTGGGAGGGATCCACAACAGCTTTAAAAAATCAAAAAGGGTTCCCAAGGTGAAGAAAGAACTATAATGGGATCTTAAAAACTCAGTTAACAATTACTTGAAAATAATTACTTTTGCAGAAAAGAAGTGTATGAGGAAAATGTCCACTGATTAAAATAATTCAGTATTTTTCCCTCCTATTTTCTTTGTATGATTATTACTGTACCTGTCCAGATAACAGAACAGACAATGTAAAACAGCACACATCATTTCCTGCATTAGCTGGTTTAATCTGCTGTGATTGAGAATGTATTTCTGGACACTGTCCAGACAGGCTTCTGGCAATCAGAACAGTGACGAGACCTGATGTACCTTGTTAATTCTCTTAAGGCTAAATCCCACAGTCCTTCCCCAGGCTAAATTCTCATTGAGAGTTTTATTTAGGTTAGATTGTGACCTATTAACCTTAACATCTTGAATTCATGGTTCTTTCATCCACACTTTTCTTTCTTTAAATAAAGTATCAGGTTTACCTAATATACTGATACAAAGAGATAGTCCTTGGTACATTTAAAGTCATGTGTCTCGTGCCACTGGGGAACAGCGCTGGAGAAAATGTTTCTGCAAGTTATGGGGTAGTTAAACTGATGGGAACATATGGAAATAGGAGACATGCATTAGATCATTCTCTTCCCCATTTTGCAAGCAGATATGTACAAGAAAACCACTGAATCCACATACAGCACCAATTACAGGACTAAATGCAGGACTAAAGGAGTTTTCTCCAACAAAAATTTTTTTGAGTTTTGTCCCACTTCATTTACTGTCTATTCCTCTAGAGACTGTTTCACAATTTAGTATTTTTCTTTCAGTACTGTGTCCTTCAGCAGTCTGGAGTTTCTTTACCTCTGGTAGTAATCACAAGCCAATGTGAGTACTGTGGAAATACCATTCATTTAAAAAATACATTTCAAGTAAACTTATATATACCTTAACAAAGATGCCTCTTGTTCCTTCAAATATTGGTTTCAGAACTCCTCTCCAGGCAGTAAGCAGAGATCTTGCCATGTCAGTCGTTTTTCTCAACACCTCTACTACTTTTATTTATCTTTTTAATTAAAAACAGGAAAAACACCTATACAGGAAAAGCTAAGTGTTTCTGCTCTTCTGGTGCTATTGACATCAAATCCATCGTTCAAAATCAAGCAAAGCTTATTTTCTCTTCAGTACATTCTAATGCTTGACATCTGTGAAGTTCCTCCCTGTATCTCTGCCTGCAAGTGCTTCCATGGCCTGAATCACTACAACTTCAATATTCTTTATCCTATATGGCTGGCATTAACCACCTCTGTTTGTTTGCTGAACTTTTTGCCACAGCCCTGTTTTTGTCTTCACTTTGCACTTTGCAAATCTGCAGGCATTAAAAGCCTTCAACAGGATAATACAGCAGATAAGACATCTAAATACCACCAGTTTGCTGCAAGAGGCTGGATTTATTTCAAGGTTTAGCACGTGCCTTCTGTATCTTTGCTTTTATAATTTCACTTACTTATGTGCCTTCTATTGCTGCAGAGACATAGACTTCCTGCTTGGAAATGTTTTCCATCAAAGACATGATGTAGATAAAATTAGTTTTGAGCTAGATGGCCTAAAGAACAACCGTATTAGTGAGAAAATAGCAGAAATTTCTACATTTAACAGCAAACCAAACATACCCTATAGACATAACATACCCAACATACCCTAAACTGTCACTTTTCATGACTGACATTCCTGGACCCTGAACCCTCCTTCCTTATAGATGACACTGGAGCAGCTGAAGAGAGCATAAGCCAATGGTCCAGTTTGGTGCAGAAAGTTCTCTAAAAACAGTTATTCTTAATTGTGTGAAATTTCCATTACTTGCTCCTTCTTCTGTAACTGATACAAATTCTGCTGTTGAATGTTGCATACCTGGAACTAGGCACCAAAACATGTTGATAACTATTCTTAAACAGAGTTTGATGTTGTGCAGTTTTCTCTTTAAAAAAAAAATCATTTTTAATAATCTACTGCTTTTCTTTGTTAATACTAATACTAAAGCCACCTGTGCAACTCAGAGTGTAAAGTTAAAATCTGAAGGAAAAACCTCACACTTTCTGTGTTTTGCAGTAGGCAAGCATTTTAAAGGAACCAGTCAACCCAGTTTTCACAGCACTGCTCTATTTGAAGTCCTTCTTACGTTGAAGCTAATTATGCATCTAGCCAGGCATGTGAGTATCAGAGCTAGAAAAACAGCTTGAAGAAAAAAATCAACAATTTAGGTTTTAAAGGATTTGATTCACACCCTAATGAGAAGCCACAAATAATCATGAACTCTCACTTTGTTTTATGAGCTTTCATTACTGTTCTGTTGGATATGTGCTATATTTAGATAACAGTTCATAAAGAAAATGTCATGTGTAGTAAATAGTAAAAAATGTTTCATTTTCTTAGGAGTAGAAAAAAGTTCCAAATTATAGTCATTGAGATTGCTGTATGCACTGAGAAAAAGCCTGATCCTCCTTTCCAAACCAACAAAGATTCTAAAGGAAGAAACTAAGCTGCAGGTAGTGCTCAGAAGATCAGTTAGTAGAGACACGCTTCTCCTTGGAAAGAGTTTTCCAAGCATAGTTTTCATCTTTTCCATAAACATAGTGAAAACTATCCCTAAAAGGGGATTTTACTAGTAAAATCATATTCACAAATTGTATTTGCCACCAGGAAAAATGTATTTTGAGAAACAAAGGGGATGAGAAGCTCTGTTTTCTCTCAGAAAAGAATAAGACAGAAAACCCAGAAAGGAATAGAGCAAAGAAAACGTGCGGCAAGCAACTTTATCTCCTGTTTTCCTCTGTCAGTGCCCAGCAAGAGGACTCTCATGTTACCTGTAGGTTCTCATTCAGACACAACCTCTCCTTTCACATACACATCCTTGTTTCTCACTGTTACAGGTCTTGCTTTCAAAAGAAGAACAAGGTTGTCCAGAGTATCTACAGCCTTGGAGTGCTCACAGGGGAAATACTCGTTTCCTCATCACAGTTGCTTTGCAGCCCAGCCACACTCCTGTTTCAGGCATGCATTATGAGTTAGGGTGTCACCTGACCCATGCCTTGGTCACCCTTTAACCATTCACCACTGCACAGACACCCCATGTCCTAATAACTTCACTTCTGTCATTTCTCAGAGCCCTCACAGACACACGGTTCTGCCCAGCATCTGCAAGGGCAACCTAACCAAGTGCAAGCCCTCCAAAGTCCCAGCTCTTCAGCAGGAGCTGCAGCACAATTGGGAACTAATAATGTAAGAACTAGCAACACACCGATTAACAGACACTGCATCAGGATACATCGGTATAATTGGAACTGCAGGAGCAACACTAATATTAAATACCATTAAGAAAACAATGTTCTTTGCCAAGATAATTCAGAGTTGTAGCAAATTTTTTTTTGTAATAGGAAATCAAAACTGTCAGTTGAGACTTTCTTACTGAAAACCTGATTTTTTAAAAAATAGTCTCCTTATTTCTCCTAAAAATGTAATGGGTTTTAGAACAAAAAAATCACACTTACCATAAAAGATGCAAAAAATTTCTATTCCAATCAGCTTTCCCATTAATATCTACTGTCCCAAACAGTGCTTCATACATGTTATCTAACCTGAGAAAGCTAAAGACACATTTGAATTTCCAAGCAAATATAAAATGTAATTTAAATTAAAATAATTCAGCACCAGTTCCTACTTCCTTTTTTTTTTTTTTGTCCATAGCTTAGACATGAGGGTATTCTTCATATTTCTTTTTCTCCTGAGTCTAATCTGACATTTTCTTCCAAACACACACCTCTTAAATCCCAAAGAAGGCCAGGAGCAAAATTTCTGGCTGGTAGAACTCCACTGAAGTCAAGAGGAATTTATCCCACTGGTATAAAGATCTGGGGGCACAGCTGTAGCCTAAAAAGAAAGCATAAAAGTTGAGGCATTCTAGACACAAAAATGAATTGTAGAAGTTTGCTTAAATGGGTAAATTAATGAACTTCAGTATATAATCCTGATTTACCACTCTGGAGCTGTCATCTGCCACATAGAATACCATTACAGCCTTGCTTCTCTTCTAGTTACAAAGGAGCTAACCCTACTGGGTGGGATTTCAGCAAAAGAAAATTGAATCTACAAAGCCCAAACATATTTATTTGAAAATTTAAAACATAGTATATTTAAAGATAAAAGCATAAACCTGCTGCACAAAAGATTTACATGAAACTGACTACATTTTCTTCATTTAAAATTAGCTGCTGCATAAGTAGCATAACTAATGAAATGGTTTTCTTATAGATTTGTCCCCTACAGTAATGACCCAGTTCCTGCAGAGACATTTAGAAAGCAGAGTTTTAGTTAATCTGACTGTGCACAAATGATAATTGGATGGTCAGGTACATTTTGACTGATTAGCTAAAGCCAAATGTTACACATAATGTGAGTTCTGTCAGGGTGATCTTTCTTTGTGCAACTCTTTTCTAGTCACAGGCCAATTCTCCCAACCTTCTTACCCATTTAGACACCTTTGTGTCCTACCTATTGCTCTTTCAGTTTTCACTGAAATTAACCCCTGGGCTCAGTATGGGTGGAGGCTGAACCGACAGAGAGACAATCATTGCACAATGAATATATGAAAATATAAAAGATAGCATGTGGAAATACCTCAGAATCTCTGTCACTATAACAAAATGTTTCATTTAAACACTGCAGGATTTCTGTCCTTAATCATACTCACCCATAATGAGAGCCAGCAAACCTGTAACTCCAAATGAGTTGCTTGTGCTGCTGTTGCCACTGCATGTCCCCTGCCTGAGGACAAACTGAGGTAACAGGATAGCCTGGTCATATCAGGAGTCAGCCAGTTCTAAGGTTTGAAGTCCTTCATAGGGTTAGAAATGGGAATTGCAGTGGGCTCATTGGTGAGGAATACATTGATTTTTTAAATTTTATTTTTAAGGAAAAGCCTTAAAGAGATGAAGAACTGGAGATCAAATAACAATCAGGGAAGCTGTGAAGCAACATAGTCTTGTGAGTCTGTCAGAACATTTTATAACATTGAAGGCCAAACCCAGATAATCTCCATCAGCAAGGCAACCACGTGGTGAGAAATGCTGTCATGAGTTCTAAGTGACATTTCTCTGAGCAGACAGGATTTGGAAGTTTAGAATTCTTCCTTGCCATTAGTGAGGATAAAATTAAAGACTGTGGATGGATGCACCGAAAATGCATGACAATTTCCTTATCCTTCCACCCTGGAAGCATGAGGGTCTCAGGGGAATTTTTTTAAAAGACAGGTTGACAGTTAGTTCTCATTAAGAGGGTAAACATTTTTTGTTTTTTGTTTGCATACATTGCACTTTGTGGAAAGCTTTAATTGTTCCTAAGGTCTGATTTAGGTGTTTTATTAATACATTAGATTTTGTTCCAAGTCAGATAACCATACTTTGGAAGGTGGGGGGGTGGGGAGGGGGTGGAGAGAGAGAGGATGGAGGGTGTAGGTTATGTCTTGGATTAAAGACAGTACAAAAGCAATTTCCTCCCAATTACTAATTCCCTATTTCATCTGGCTAGGCAATGTGATCAGAAGTCAAGGCTGCAGCTGTCAACACAAATTAATACAGTAAAATAATTTAACATATTCAAATATTGAGTGATATCTTTGAAAAAGTCAATGTAGAAGTTGTGCCACCCAGTGGAACAACTAAGAAGAAAATACTGTACACAGAAATACAGAAAGTTCTACAGTGCTCAAACTGCAAATACTTTCCATGGTATCATTCAGACCATGGTTGGTAATTCAAATTTTTATCTGTTGTTCTTCTGAAAACTCATCAGAAGCTACCAATACTTCTTTGGCTAAGTATAGAAAATACCATATAAAGTAGGATTTTAAGGAGGAGTGATCCTTTACCTTTTTCTGTATGTTTCGTGGCTGTGTAAAGATTTGATTTCTGAAAGATTTGTTTGGAATGAATTAAAATGTTCTGCCTCAGCCGTATTACTTATCTCTTAATATTTGGCAGTAGATTAATTTCTATGGAGTATTTCTGCAAGAGTTTAATTGGGGCTGACAGCAAGAAGGCAATGAGTAAATGCAATAGCACTGGTCTCAGGAAATAGCTGTAGTTGCATAATGCAAAGTGCAAGCAATCCCAGTCCCCATATCCAATAACCAAATGAGCACAGGGCGCCTGTCTGATAAGCAAACACTCATTAAGGATGTCTAGCAAGATCAGCCTAAGGAGATACATTTCAAACAAAAGTCTCTCCTTGGGACAAGAACTTAAGCGAATAATATGTACTTACCCTGTGTTTGTGACAAAGTCTTTTCCTAGTTTATTATTTAGCGTGACATTTTCTGCCCCACCCATGTGAGAAAATTGAGAACAAAAGTACCTGAGAAAGGCATTATAAATCTCTTGCAGGCATGTCCTGGTAAAAGAAAACAGTGACTCTTTAAGCCTCCTAGCTGTAAACTGAAGGACTGGAAGAATCTAAGTGAAGCTGCAGCATAAGAGAAACACCTCTCTTAAGAGCATGTGCTATCCAAGTAGGAGGCAGTCAATGCTTTAGCATGTGCCAAAGGTAACATTCAGAATCCTTCTGCTGTGTAGGTGATAAATAGCCAGAGTCCTTCTCTCCAGCAGCTATCAAAGCCTGAACTCCTAGATATGCTGATATGATGATGCCATAATATATTTGTCATTGTGCACGCCTGGAATGAGGTAAAGCTTTCTACATAAACCTTAAACGTTTGTTCTAGTCTGTGTCAATTTTTCATGTAACCCTGTAAGTTATCATTGTGAAGAACATCAGGATGGGGCAGTTTTGCCTTAACAATGCTTGGGCTTTGTCTCTTTTAAAAGGCCTCCAAACTCAGTGCCACGATACCAGGCACAGAGGAACTCTAGGCCTTTTATCTGAATCTTTGAAAAGCATGTTAAACTCGCTTACTCTTGGTTCATTAAACATGTTGTCATACTGCCAGGTGACCTTTCAGTTGCAAATCTCTTCAAAACAGCTTTTTTCTTGCATCAGCTATTCAGCATATT
Source organism: Acrocephalus scirpaceus scirpaceus (assembly GCA_910950805.1). Lineage (NCBI taxonomy): Eukaryota > Metazoa > Chordata > Aves > Passeriformes > Sylviidae > Acrocephalus > Acrocephalus scirpaceus. The sequence goes on from OU383781.1 coordinate 33,294,563, forward strand.
TTCAGAACGCAGACATTTGTCTTATCATTTGATAATCATCACAAATCATAGGATAAGAAGGACCATGTTTATTAAGACAAAAGGCAATGTGGATGTGTTCCTTTTGGTATATATCTAAATATTCACTGTCAAATATGAGACTAACATCTAGCTTCAAAAAGTGTAAGATTTGCATTTTGAGGGCTTTCCCTCAGTGAGTTTAAGCTTCGGATGTATTTAAGTGTATGCATCCACCAACACAGACAGAAAAAATACATCAAGAAAAACATCCAAACAGATGCAAATATTTTCTGAATGAAAGCATCAGTCTGATTTAATGAGCATATTTGTAGCAGCAGTAGCTTTCTCTCTTACTGTGCAGAAAAGGATGCTGTCATGATGAGAGGCCCAGGTAGAGAGATGAAGAGAAATCACCAACTGCTCTTCTCAGCCTTGTCATTGCCTATGCAAGACAAGTAAGAAATAGCAAAAGGATCCATGATGATAAATATACTGTCAATGACCACTGTTTTATTCTTAAAATTTCACATGTACAATGATTTCAAGGCTGCTGAGACCTCATGTGACTTGCAAATATCCACATAGCTGTGATCATCTAAGTAGTAAATTTTCACATTATGTTCATGATGAAAAAAAGCTGAAGATGGTTTTTAACTTATTCTTATTTCACAATTTTGAGTTAAAACTCATATAATCTTCCAGGCTGGAGGCTTCCTTAGCAGACTCACTGGAAATGCTTAGTATTGCAAAAAGCAAGTGAACAAAGACACAGGAAGAATGTGGTTTTGAACAACTCATATCTAAGTTACACAAACTGCATTTATGGATGAGTTGGAATTGTCTATTTGCAAATAGGTAGTTATACTTTTTATTTCTGAAAAGAAGTCAACAGCTGGCAAAAATCATTTGATTAATCCATTCTTTAGACACATTACCTTTGTTCCAGTGTTACCCCTATAGCTTTCAAGTTAAACCACACATCTTTCATCTTCATATACAGTATCTTAAACATTTTACATATTTTTTGTTCAAAAAATTATCATTCAAAGCTACATGTTAATAACATATTCAAATGTCTGTGACTCTAATGATTCTTGGTAATATTTCAGCCAACAAAAAATGATTTTTCTGTTTACATGGTGGTATCCAAATGAAGTCATTGGGCTGAATCAGATTTTTGTATTATTATCTTGTGAGAGAGTTATGGATCTCAATTGAAGGAGCTTGTATTCTGGAAAACTGAGAGTGTAGATTCCAGACTGAGGTCACACATCTGGGTACATTGCTTGGAGGGAGAGCCAGCAAAAAGCTATTAGCCAGCAGCAAGACCATGCTGGGTAGGATAGAACTTTCTCTGGGAACATTCTCAAGTTGCTTCATTGGGGGTTACTTGGAGTTACAAAACCACATTTTGCTCTAATGTTTCATATTTGTGAGAAAAGGCTATTGAGGTGACTACTATAGAATCTTTCATTACTATTCACCTAGTTCAAAATATTATTTGCCTCACTGAATCATTAAGGTGGTTCTAAGGGGTTCTAAGTGACTCTTAATTCAGCAGTCAGTCTGGCTTTGTGTGATCTGCTAGTCTCTTCCTCCACAGCCTGCCATTCACACTCCTCTTTCTTTCAGCCCTTAAGGAGTGAAGAGATAGTTGGCTGAATTTGGCATCTTACAAGTGTGCTTAGGCACTGGAGCATGCTTATGTGAACCTGACATGGTGAGCTAGTGGAAGAATGCAGCTGGTTTAGCAATCACAACAAAATAATCTTTCAAGCCAATCATTCTGTTCCCTCCAGGCTCCCGTTTCCAGAGGATCCTAACTAGAGGGTTTGCAACAAAACCAAAGCACATCTGGAAAGCAGAACGCCCTAATATGTGTCAGTACATCCACCATCTCATGGCAGAGCTGGGGATCTCACTGCTTTAAGGTGTGTACCCTTTTATCTGCCAAACAGGTATTCTGGTTAGGTTTTCCACCTTGTGCTGTGATCTTCATTTTCTTAACAGTCTCCAGATGTATTTTCACCTCTTCCTTGAAGCATTTACAAGAAGGAAGGGGTAATATAACCAACTTTAAAAGCAAACTTTGGAGTGAAACATTATGAAAAATCTTATTTTTCAGATCTGCCAGGTAAGACAGACTGTCTTACCTTAAGCAGACAGTCACTTTTGTTCAAACCTGTGTAGCACCCCATTACCAAACTTTGGTGTGGATAATTAGGGAAGAGCTACTCCAAAGACATGAATTCAGCTGAAATCATGTCCTGAGGTCATTTAACTACATTTGTATATGAAACTAAGCACATCTTTTACTCTCTTCAGGGCTTGGGATAGAGTTCCGACTTCAGATTTTTCATTTTTCTCCTGTTAGCAGTGGCTAAGCCAGAAGGCACACAGACCTACATTCTGAAATTCACCTGGCAATACTAGCAGCTCAAGACTAAGCATGGTTCTGCTTGAAAGCTGATGAGCTTTTACAGTTCTTTACTCAGATTCATGTAAGATAGGAAAAGATCTTTACCCCAAGGCTCCTTATTCCCTAAGAATAAAAAAATTAGCATAGGAGCTACCATTTATCAGAAAAGGAAAAATAAGTGCTTTATTCCAGCTGATGATTTACACAATAATCATGGATTCCTCTTTCTTGTTTTCACATTGTATAGGATTCTTCTTTTTTCATATTATAGAGAGGCTTAACTTTCTCTGTATTTTCAAATACTTTGAGGACCCTCTTGAGAAGACAGGTGGCATATATTGTGAAATAATATATAGAAATAGAGGGGTGGGGAAGAGCTGATTATGACTTAAAAGTAGATTTCATTGTACTGTGGAAAGGCCTGGTTCTGCAATTGGAAGAGGACATCTCCGTTTCCTGTTTTAGCCCAGGTATACTTCCATGTTTGCTCCCCTGTGGTCTGAGGCCTCCAGGGTGCTGCTTTAAGCAAGAAGCCAGACTAAGTGACCTGCAACAAACACCCTTTCTGACCCCCAGCTCTGTGACTCTGTCTCTCATTTCTATCATATTATTCCTTACCCTCTTCACCACACCCAAGCTTCTATGGCAGATATTTAACTGTTAAATTGTCCTAGAGAAATTTCTTTTGTCTGCTTTCAACTATTATTGGCTAGCTGACATGTCCAGCTGTGCTAGTACGCCATAAACTGGCTGCTCAGCAAGAGCAGAAGCAGTGATCTGCACTAAGGTTCTGTTCATGAGAGAAGACCAGCAGGCACACACAGAAAAGAAGGGGCCATGAAAGAAGTCTGCTATAATTCATGAGAGATCGTGTGCAGTCTACCTGCTCCTCCTAGCAAAAGCTCAAGGAATGATATGACAACAGCCAGCCAACATTAAGACATCATGAAGTAACTAAGGTCAGGAGGCACCTATGATGACATCTGTTATTATGATAAACTGTCTAACTAGAATAATCTCACTTCGATAAGTGTGTCTGTGCCATCAAAACTGATCTGACAGCAATCCCAGTTACTGTCAAGAACCTCACCATAAGCCTGTGCAATAAAAAAATGTAACTTAGCAGTCAATGTCCTCCCTGCTCCAGAGGTGACCAGTGTAAATCAAGAGCTTACTGTATCACAGATGAGCTGAGTGACTTTAATGAGAAATCTTGTTCTTATGGATTACTGTTCCCCTGCCACATCTTGTCAGCAATTCTTCAGAAAATTATTCTACCATTCCCAATTGCAGGGAAACAGATGGCACATGGAGGGAATCTCTGATGTGTAATGTCTTGGAAAAACAAGAATAAATAAATTAAAGACCAGAGGCCAACACTATAATTGTCTTCTACCAAAATACAGCTTAACTTGGTGTCTTGGGTTTGTGTGTCAAGGTTTTAGTAGCAGTGGCTACCAGTAGCAGGGGCTGCAGGGGTGGCTAGATGAAAAGCTGCTAGGAGCTTCTCCCTTGTCTGCCATGCCAGCCAGCTTCAAGATGGACCCACTGCTGGTCAAGGCCAAGCCTATCAGCCATGGTGGTAGCACCTCTGGGATAACTGATTTAAGAAAGAGCAGAAAAACTGCAGCAGCAACTGCAGGTAGAGAGAGGAATGAGAACGTGCAACAGAAACAACTCTGACACCGAGGTCAGTGTAAAAGGAGGTGGAGGAAATGCTCAAGGTGTTGGAGCTGAGATTCTCCTGCAGCCTGTGGTGACAGTCTGTTCCCCTGCAGTCTATGGACATCCATGGTGGAGCAGCCCTTGGAGGACCCCAGGTCGGAGCAAGGGGATGCCCAAAGGAGGCTGTGGTCATGTAGGAAGCCCATGCTGGAGCAGGTTCCTGGCAGGAGCTGTGGCTCCATAGAGAAAGAAGCCCACCCTGGAGCAGGTTTGCTGCTAGGACTTGTGACCCCATAGGAGACCCATGCTGGAGCAGGCTGCTCCTGAAGGAGTGTCTTAAATTCAAGGAACTCCATGCTGGAGCAGGGAAAGAGTGTGAGGAGTCATCTCCCTGAGAAGGAAGGAGCAGCAGAAGCAATGTGTTATGAGTAGACCACAACCCCCATTACCCATCCCCCTCTGCCACTGGGGTAGCGGTAGGTAGAGAATTCAGAGGTGAAGTTGACCTCAGGATGAAGGGAGGGATGGGAAAAAAGCGTTATAGGATTCAGGCTTTATTTATCACTATCCTGCTCTGATTTGATTTGTAACAAATTAAAATTATTTCCCCAAATCAAGTCTGTTTTGCCTGTGACAGTAACTGGTGAGTGATCTCTCCCCAAATCTTGACCCGTGAGTGTTTCACTACATTTTCTGAGGGGAGGATAGAGCAGCTTTGGTGGGCTCCTAGCATCCAGCCTGGGTCAGCCTCACCCACTAGGCTGCAATCATTTTCTATTTAGCACTTAGATAGGACAGTCATTGTTTGATCCACATTTAGATGATTCCTGAGGTAGCTGCCTAAGCAATAAATGCTGTTTTCACAACATGGAACAGCATCAATAGAACAATCTACTGTAAGGTATAGAAACAGATGAAATAATATTAACAGGAATATATGAATTTTCTTGGATTTTTAAGTATCTGAACAAATACCGGGGCATCTATATTTCAGTCATAATTTATACATAGGCATATTGCATATGCATCTATGCATCTGAAATCCATCCATAGATAATAAATACTCAGTAAAGCATATTTATAACCACTCTTGTTAGTTTGATGAATGCTAAACCTTGAGAAGTAATATAACATGTTACAAAATGAATATGAGTAGCAGTGAATGGATACCAAATGTATGCTTCCATTTTTTACATGCTTCTCAGCTGTGTAATAGAAGAAAGAAGGGAAAATTTTCCTAAAGGCAAGAGTTATACACAAACTTGCAAACAACATCTTTAGCAACTTACAGCTGGGTAATAAGTAGGGAAATAGCATTTTTTCTTATTGAGGTATTATGGGAAAGTTCAGTTCTTTTGTATAACTACAGAGTGAATTCCTTAGAGAAGTAGTTAATTCAAACATACTTGGCACAGTTTTAAACAATCATTCCCTCTGCAAGCTGCATCAAGAAAAACCTCTGAGTAAAGCAACTGCATTGATATGTAATGCATGAACATTCAATTAAAGCCACCAAAATGTGCCACTTCTAGTAAGCTCCTGGAACTGTTTCTATACTAGTATGCTATTTCTTTGATCAAAAGCACAGTGTTGTAGAAGGAGACTGGGTACTGTTAAAGGATAAATAATAATTCAGAGGATGCCCTAAGAACCTTCACCATTGGCTATTATGTAGCTGGTGTTTGGGTTCTGAAAAACTCAGCTGTCTTGTAGATAATGAAAGCAAATCAAATACTGGTGCAATCTTGCAGACTTTCATTCTCTCTCCAGGGACTTTCCTGGAGCATATAAAATTGGGATAAATATCTGATTTTCCTGATAGGTATTTCTCTTAAAATATTGATGAGACTTTGACGCAATGTTGAGTTCCGGCTCATCTACGCAACTATCTTGGCAGGTGTAGCCAACAACCTCCTGCTGACATATCTGTCACTGGAAGAGTTCAGGTTCCCCAGCCGGTGGCAAGAAAAACAAAACAAAAAATACATAACTATTTGAGACACAAAAGCTGAAAACTGGGATACAAAGCTGTATTTGAAGTCTGCCTAAAAGGTGTTTATCTCACTGGCAATGCCACAAAGGCCAAGAGCCACTGAATCACCCATGCCATCATGAATTCTCTAAAAAACTCCTGGATCTACACAGACCATACACTAAAGAAAAAGACATAGCTTTTGCTAGAACCTGCCCAGTAGCCTAGCAGTTGTGACTGAGTCTATGAAAGTTTTGATGAGAGCAGACTATGTTTTCTCTTTGTAAAAAATGAACAGCTTTGATGCTACCTTTCATATTTTCATAAGTTTTAAATAAAGTAATTAAATCCAGTCTTGTCTTCCATGACATATACTATTACTTTTCACCTAAACACAGCTCTACTGACACCTTCAGTACATCAAAAAAAGTTATTCTGGTGGCAGTTAAGATGACAACTGTGTTCTTCTATTGTGTGCTGGCTAGCGTGGCAGCTGCTATGAAGCAAACAACCACTTGATTTGCAGAGCCTTGCAGAGGATATGACTCAATGCTCTTATGCAGGTAGTTCATTAGTCATGACCACAAGACTGTGGTTTTATGCTATGATAAGCTCTGACTCCTGCCATTTCTATTATGCCCACGAGTTTTTGAGGATGATACATGAGAACAGTCAATTGTGAATGAGAACAAGGTGCCCCGTACTGAGATATTATCTGCTGTACTACTGTGCATTTCACAGATGGATTTCCAAAAGCAGCTAAGCTTTTCTTTTTTCTGACATAAATAATGTTCATGACTGCAGGTGTCAAACATCAGTTAATATGTAATTGAAATAAACATCATATAGTTCCCCTCCTACCTCTATGTCGTTATCAACACTGGTATTTGCTCAAATATATCCCAGAAGGCATCCAGACTGGATTAGGTATACCACGAGGTAGAGAATCCATCACTTTACTCAGTATTTTACAATATTTGGCTCACTTTAATTTTCAAAGTTTGTTTCCAGCTCACCAAGTCATTTATTGTTCTATCTTTCCTCATCAGATCTGGATGAAGATGTCAGATAGCAACAGCTTTGATGTCACTATTGAGCTGTCTTCTACTGCCAGTAGATCAGAGAAATTTGTTATCATCTTCCAGGAGCTGACTTTTGTTGAAGATTCCTAAGCTTTAATTGATACATTTGCTACCAAGAAATTGCAATAAAAAAGGAAGTTCTTATTTGTGCCAATGTTTCTGACATAAAAAGTACTAATAGCCAGTGTATTTATATCAGTTTACTGATTCTGCAGAAGCCTAAACTTTCTGCTCAGCTTTACCCCTGATTATGGATTAGAAGGCAAGTTCGTTAGGCAAGTGCCCACTTAAGTCTTCAGAGGTTTCAAGCAGATTATGTGTTAGGATTATTTGTCCATTGGTCAATAAATTAGATATATAGATTAGACAATTTCTCCCAAAGACAACAAACTAACTTTACCTAAGCAATACATGACTGACATCAATATGCCTTCAGATTTCACTGTATCATCTGAGTGAGCTCAAAAAATCTGATTAAGGTTTTATATAGATATGCAATGCAAACCTGTTATTCTGATTATTTATAGTTGGCTTGAACTGCTCATTTAGCACATTCAAAAATAAGTAGCAGATTTACCAGGATTATTATATATATATATATACATATACCTACACAATGCAAGTAGTCCTACCATCCTTAAATCAAAACTTACTGACTTTTATAAGAGAAATTGTATAAGCAGAGTCACTCAGCTGTTCGAGCTCTTCCTGCCACAGGAAGAAGTCTCTACTATATTGACCTCATGTGAGAAACAGAGATATTTTTTTCTGAAGTGGCCTTTTAGACTGTTCATAAACTTTAATGTCCTGATACAGTTTCTAATAGCATTTTGGAGCACCACAGGTCAAGGAGAGACATCACCAGAAAGGCAACATTCTTTAAAAAATCAAATAGTTCAGGTGTTGCTGCTTGAGACAGCAAGGAAGCAAACTAGAGCAGAAAGTTTATATCATTATTATATTATTCATAATGCTTTATATTATTGTACCTAAACAATTGTTTACATTATTGTTACCAATAAATCTTTAAGATTTTCCAGATGCACAGCACTGATCTCACCTGAAAATGTTACACTTAAAAGATATGTCACTTACATTGTTTCCAGAGCAAGCGCTATTCTCTAAGGGTGGAACTTGAAGAATATCAAGGTATGGTGACAAGTTTCCTTCTAGAGAAGAAACAGCAATAAATATAAATACAAATAGCCATGTATGAGCCAGCTAAAAATAATAAATGATGTTTTCTTATGTGGCACATTTTGGAGAAGGTACATTTTCTTTAACATGCCATACTTTATCATCTCAACTGCGTATTTCTACTGTTCTCAAAGATGCAGTATCTTTGAGGCATTCTCATATCTTCCATTTGTTATCTAAAATTGAAATAGCTGTAGATTTTAATATACTTCAAAGGTCTGAATTTCTTCATTTAACAGAACAGAACCAGTTTTATAATTGATCTCTTATCTAAACAATGAAAAAACCACCCTTTTAATACTTTGCAGTGTTGATCTGAATGTCAGTCTTAAGCAAATCAATCACACTGGTCCAAGTTTCCTTACGCATGGAAAACAGTTTTCCAGATGCAGTAGTCCAATGTACAAATTTACAGAAGCTATTGTTCAAATGGCAATAAACTGAAAGAACTGGAATATGAGGATGGAGAATGAGATAATGGAATGTTTGGTCATGTTCTAATCCAAGTTTCTGAAGGTGACAACATGTTCTACTGAATCTCTCATGACACAATAGTCCTCAAATAATCCCTATGCACTTTTTTGTGAAGTTACCACTTTCTAAAACATAAACCATTCTTTAAGGGATTATCTGAATTAGACTAACATGATTTTATTCACTCATTTGGAAGATAAAAAGGTATTTGAGAGCTCTGAATAAAATAAATTTCAACTTTTAAACCTCTCTTAGTATTTCCAGAAGAAGTTACAACAAATTTCTCATCCATTAACTTTTTTCCAAACTAACCCTTTCAAGGAATGTAGAATGGCATAAATCTCAGTGCGCAGAGTATTAACATTTTTTAATTTTATGATCATCATAAAAAATTTAGCATAATGTGAAACAGAAACTAAGCAATTCAAAAAACACAAAATTACTTTTTGAGGACATGCTTCAACATTTCTGTGTATTTAAATCTGACAAAACAAGCACCTGTAATTTTGGAAAATATCAGTAGCTAAGGAAGAGTGATTGGTGATTGAAAGTTTATCAAGACAACACCACACACCTTTACCAGTAACGTACATTGTTGGACCCTACATTACAGACCCTTCAGCTTGAGCTCTACAATAGAATCAAACATTAAACTACAGCTACATTGCTTAGTCTGGCTAGGAATATTATGTTGGCTTGATAATTAATTAATTCAGTATTCCCAGGAAAACCTTTAAAATAAGGAGCTATGGTCATCTCCTCTCTCTAACAGTCATTGAAGTGCAGAGTCCTGGGACACCAAACAGCCTATGGACACAGGCCCTGTGCAGTCCCTGCCATCTCTCACACACAGGCTGCTATGGCCCAGGGCTGAATTCAGTCCCAGGGTATTCTGCAGACCTTTCCTTCCTGTCTGTTCAGATACCTTAGTCTGTGCGAGATGTGATCTCTTATGCAGCCTCATGATTAGTATCATCAAAAGTGCATTACTACCTTTCCATTAGAAACAGAAAAATATGGCATAAAATCCTCAGGAAGTAGTTTTCAGCAGACTGTATCCTGTCTAATCTGTTAATTACTTTACAAAGTTGGCTCCTTTAATAATAAATACTAGTATTAGTTGGAATGATTTTTTCAACAGCAAATAACCTTGTAAATTCACTTCAACAAAAATAAAGTTACATTTTTCAAAACTTCCACAGTACATACAAGACAGTATTCATGGTTCAAAATGTTCTTCACCCTGTGGTTCAGAAATCACTGGCAGACCAGAACCTGCCCTTAAGTAGTCTATGAAAAGAGTACAAAATAAACTATGCATACATATTCTCACATGTGCAAGGAAGCAAGCAAAGAAGCACAGGGAAGAAACAAACATAATAAATATTCACAGTTCAGAAGGTTGTGGCCATTATACAGAAGGCTTTCCAGTATGAAGAGAATAACGTTATCATTGCACACATTTAAAATACCAGCATCAAAATACCAATGTCAAAACAGCCAAGGGGCAGAAAACCACTTTAGTTCCCAAACCCAAAAGACAGTTATTAAGCCATTATATGCTGATTAAATCTCATTTTAATGTCTAATATCCTACAGATGGCTTTGTACAGGCTTTTCTCAGTGTTACAGGATGAGTCTCACCAGGTAATGCCTTTGGTATCCTTAGTTGTAAATTCTTTATTGGCAGAGCTAACTCAAAAGCTGGTCGCTGTAAAATTTGTTTTTAAAAGGGTCCCTAAGCTTTTAAAACCAAAGCCAAGAAATATATTTGCTTCCACTCTTGTTTTATTTCAAAATGCCAGAATACCCTAGATCTACAGTGAGGGTAGATCTAGGGTATTGTAGATATTGTACGGTATTGTAGGTATTATCTGTGTAGATAATAATGTCTGACTATTTCAAAGGGTAAACAAAAGTGATATGAAATAAAGCTAAGAGTTACATTTATACAATTGAGAAAGTTCCAGCTTTGGACTTCATTATGCTTTGCACTCCACAGGCCTTCACTTGCACCATGAGACATTGAAGGGACTTTTCTCTGGTACAGGATATGTCTGTCCACCCTGAGTGAGTCTGTCATGATATATGACAGTGGCATAAATAGTCCTTTCCTACCTCTTGGAGCTTTGTGCTGAATAATTTGACTGAACCTTGGAATCCTGCTCCTGGCATTCAAATGGCACTGGAAACCATATCACACTAAACTGCACTGCTGTTTCCTGTGCTGCTTTAGAATGTCAAAGGGATCTTTTTATCATTTTGTGTCTAATTGAAATGAGATAGGGAGAACTCTAAATGTTATATCTTGTGTTCTGTTCACAATCCTGACCTCCTTACCTCATTTCCACTATTAATAGACTTGCATTCCTTAAGACAGTAATAAATGAGGCTAGTCTTGTAAGGGGAGTAGTATCTTTTAATAGCTGTACTGAAATAATGGAAGAAAACAGAGAAGCTTGCAGACCCTAAAGGAGTGGGTTGTGTGCTGAATACTCCTCTGTTTTCTCCTGCTATAGTAGCAGTCTAATAAAAAGATAATATAATGTTACCACTCACAAATTATGCTTCATTTTTATCCCCAGATCATCACAGCTGCAACAAATCTACTTTAGAAAGGTGACAGCTGAGAAGCCAGTTTAAAATGGAGAGCAATGGCTTAATATAGAGGTATCTTTATCTTCCAGTTACATTGCAGAGTTAAGTTCTTCTGGCAGATTAAACAAATAAAAGCCTTTCCGTAATTCTTTGTTGAGGGTTAGACTTGTTTATTTTTTTTTTCTTTCACCTATAGAATTTTTTCCCAAGAGTTGCAAGGCAACTAATTGCTGGGTACTTATCAGTGCTCAGGTGAAACAAAAGCATAGAAGCTGGCATTTGGTTACACACTTTGTCTCCGGGAGTTTCCCCCTCGAGAGGTGGGGAGGGAGAGAAAGACGAGAGCTGATTAGTGTAGTCTGCGTCAGGAGCAGACGAGGCTGCCGTTGCTGCGTGAGTTTCTCACTAGCACCACCGAGATCTGATCCTGAAGAGAGCTACCATCATCTGCTCGTGTGCCCAGGAAGTTCCTGATTTCTCCTTTTGCTGCCCTGCTGGAGCTGGCTCAGCCCTGTCCCACTGCCTCAGAGCTGTTTTAGAGCTGCTCTGCACCGCGGGCCCGCGCTGCCCTACCTGCCAGACATCCCTGCCTTCCAGTGACCACCGACGGAGCTCCGAACTTCATCCGATCCAGCCCGGGATCCCCCACCGTTCCAGCTTGCTACCTTTTTTTAGAGTCCCCAGAGACCAGACTGCCCCAGGTTTTGTGAAACCAAGCTCCGTCAGGGTCCCTGGTTCTGTTTTTGCTATTAATTGCTGTAGTTGTTGTTGTTTGTTTGCCTTGTTATACCTATTAGTAAAGAACTGTTATTCCTATCCCCATATCTCTGCCTGAAAGCCGTTTTAATTTTCTAAATTGTAATAATTTGAGAGAAAGAGATTTGAATTATCCATCCCAAGAGAGGCCCTGCCTCTCTTTAGCAGATACCTGTCTTCTTTCAAAACCAAGACATTCTTGAAATACCAACTAATTCTAGGGAAAAAATCATGATTCATATTTTCAGTTGCACCTTTAATTAAAGATGAGCTTTAGCTAGTTTTATCCTGGGGACTTTCCACAGTTCATCTATAGTAATAAATCTTAGTAATACTATGAAATCAAACCCTTTATATTAAAAGCCTGTAATTTCCTTTTTGTTTTGTTTTGTTTTGTTTTGTTCTCAAAGGGCAAGGTTCACCATAACTGACTTCTGTCATCCACAAATTAGAAATCCTAAACTTACCTCATTGCCTGTATTCCCTGGTAAAAGAATAGATAAATACTTTACAGGGATGACTGACTTGTCTTGATGCCTAAGACAGGCACTCATAATCGCCTACTGAAACAGCCTCTCTCTTCTCTGACAACACAAGAAGCCAAGAAAATTGTGTAGGCTATGGATTAAATGCAAGGGTCTGGTCCTATGTGAGATGCCCTAATATAACCACTGTTGCCCCAGAAGAGCAGCAATTTGCCTTAGGTCCTTTGTCATACCTGCCAGTCCTATGGCAGGACCGTAGGGCATCTCAAATGGCAATACAGGTCTCTGTTTAAGCAATCGATTACTGCTACAGATATCTAACTAAAAGCAGCTAAAATTTTAAAAAAAATCAGCAACAGGAAAAATTAGTGAACTTAGAAATGTTAAAAGATTTTCAGGTTAATAGTGTAAAGATGAGACAGAGAAAAGCATAGAAACCAATGAAGGTGGCTCCCTCTTTTTCTGCTAAGGCAAAAGGCCTTTCTCCCATACCACTTGTAGGCTTAAACCTCCTTTCACCCCAGCACTCCCTTTTTTGGATGCTAAGGAAAGAGCTTTCCTTGTTTCAACTTGCTTTAACCAGGGTCAAACCAAACAGAGGAATGCCTTTCATTTCACAAGAGTAGGACAAAATTTGTCCTTTTGTTTGTGTCCTGCAGCAGTCTCACTGTCACTGCAAGTGGTTTCAGACTCTTTGCATTTGCAAATCCGTAAGTCCACACAAAGCCTTCGTGAGGCCTGGCCCCTCCACCACGATCAACAGCATGCTTATAATCACATGTAATCAATCAGCTGACCTGATGTGAATGCACATGAGATGGCACATTTGCCTCTGCACTTGCAATTGCTTTCAAGGTTTACTTTTAGAGCAGGATTTTGCAAAAAACATAGGATTGTGTACACAGTACACACAGAAAAAGCAGTCCTGTTGTTTAATAAATCATTCACATTTTCTCTGTTCTCTAAGAGGAAGAAGCATGGGTTGCACATTCCTTTATGTGAGAACTTCATGGATATACAGTTCATGACTGTAGGAAGTTAGGTTCAGAAGAGATTTCATTTCATACTTTGGATACACATCTTGATTAGATTATTCTGCATCTGCCTCATTTTAGAAGAGGTGTTAAAAACCACTATCATATTTCCAAATCTGGTTCACACCCTTAGGTATGCTAAGAATTTTAATATGTCTCACATTCTACACTTTACTGTAGGAGTTAACAAATTCTGCACTCAAAATCCATGCTTGTTACTAAGTATGTGATTTAATACTGAAAAAGAGAACTGTTTAATATCATTTTACACAGTATGAGCCATATAATAAGCATTTCTGCCCCAACTGTATCAGAAAAGTCTGCTTTCACTCACTGCAACATAAGTATTTGAGGGCCCTGGGATTATAATCCCATTTTTAAACCATTTATCAGAAAATATATTTATTTTCTAATATATAAGAATGCATTAAATCTAACAGACAGTAAATAAAGTAGATGTGAACCGTAAACACTTGCTTGGAAAATGTGAGATGAGGTAGGATGAGATGATGCTATCTGTAAAGGTTCAGGCACACTTGCCCCACATTAAGAATAGATGTTTTAAAATGCAAGTATTTATTCTAAATAACTTGGTCCTCCTTGATCCTCAGACAGATTTAACTGCAGTGCAAACCTTTCATATGCCTCCATATGCTCATTTTAAGTTAGCTTTGCATCTGATGAACAGTACAGACACACTTCATTTGCGTAGTTAAAACGTCTAAAATGTTAAAATCCATATTGAGCAGTAATAGGACATGCAAGCCACTCAGCAAAGCATATGCCCTTTTTGCCAAGAACAAGGGGAGTCTTATTTGAAATAGCTCATGTGACAAGAGGGTCACAGGAAGGCACAGCACACCAGTTTAACCAGGCCACATTTTTCCTCCAGAATCACACCTCCCAAGGTGAAATCAGAGCAGATTGTCTTACACCACAACTGTGCTCTAGAAGCAGTAACAACTACAAACTGACACTGGCAATATACGTATGGGTTGCTATCTGGTCAGCAAATATGTTCAAAGTTAATGCCAATCCGTCAAATACCTTCAGGCTCCATTACCCTTTCCTTTCACCCAGCTGCTGTTTACAGACAAAAGGAATCCACTCTATTTCGCTGAGCAGATCAAAGTGTAACAGGCTATATGTGGCCTGTAGTGGAAGAAAACAGTGTGGCATGTCATACCACTGCACTGACATAAGGCCATTACAGGCAGTGACAGTGACACATTGACTTTTGCACCTACTGCAATATTTTAAGCCTCTTTCCACCATGTCATCAAGTACAGAGTTCAGCCACCAGCAGCCCCAGGCAAAATGTGCCAGTGCCAGCCAAAGAGGACTGGGACACTATGGGCAGCTCTAGACATTGACTTGTGAGCTGAGGTCTGACTCAGCTCTGCCTGGGCAAGTAACTGAAAGGTAAGGATGTGCTACAAAAGAAAACTCAACACCCAGCAGGACACAGAAAGGAGAAACAGCATGTTTCAACCATAGTTTACTGTCGATAGAAACTTGTGTAAAATCCTCCCTTTGCTAATGGATTCTTAAAACACATATATTGCATGAGAGTTTTTAATTATTCTCTAAAACCTAAATTTCTCAATTTAGCTAGTTCCGGTACTGCCAGAGTAGAAAGAGGACTGTGCTCAACTTTCTGCCAGGTTGTGTGAGCACAGAGGAGGAGGTGATTTATCCTGCTCCCCATATCCTCATCCTGAAAGCAGAATTCTAACCTCTCTACCAGGCCTTGCAAAACACAGGAGCAGACATGAAAAATCTACTGCTTCATCAACTATTGTCAGTCTCTTTCAGAGAAACACAGCCAGAAATATTTGGTTCATGTCAATTTTTTTGCATTAGCACTGAATCTAAGAGGAAGAAAATACTTTTGGTGATTGTATCAGTAAATAGAGACACAGTTACTATCTAGTGAGCTCCTCATCAGAGCATTCAGGTTGTTAGGAACTGATCCAGACCACTCCTACCTATTTCTCATGATTCCCTATAGTGTAAGGTACTGTGCTATAATATGGTACTTTGCAATATGCTGGTAGTTTCCCAGCTTCTGCATTTGCCTTCCATAAACATGATATAACAGGTATCTACAGAAGGACAAGAATGTCAGAAGAGCAAAAAAAAAGATGCAATAAAAGGGAAGATGGGATGTGAAAAACACACCTCTCAAGGTGAAATAGGCATTACTTGTAGATTTCGATCACTAGAGAATAAAGCTAGGCTAAACCCAGTGACATTGCAAGCTAGTTAGCATACCCCATGCAGAGAAACATTGTTTTATAGACTGGCTCATGATTAATAATACTCCAGGAATGGTACACTCCAGCTGACATGCACAACTCCAGCTTAAAAGATTACCTTTTTTTTCCAGTCATCATTAGAGTAAAAGTTTTTGTTAGTCAAGCTAGCAAAAAGGAAAGAGGATTTGTTTTACGGGAAAAAACCTCTTGCACAATGAATGTTTAAGAATGTTTCAGTTTTCTGTATTTGATCTACATGACTGGTTTATAAACTGCTTTTAAAACTGACAAACAAATCTTGTCAGAGAATAATACAACACACCACTAAGCTGTAGCAAATTATTTCCCTTAGGGTTTGGTTTTGCCATGTGTCCGGAAAAGACCAAATAAAAACATGTCCTTGCTAAAATAAAGCAGTTTTTCAAAATTCAGCATCCTTTCCATACACAAAGGTTTTATTTTTTGTAGCAAGGCTGTGCTTTCTTCTTGGTTTATGTGCAGCCATATGCTTTCAATAAATGTCAGCAAGAACAGAGCCACTTCACCAGACTCCTCAGAGAGTGTTTCACCTGGCTGTGTAACAGCTGCACTTCCGTGAAAGCTGAGAAGCCCTAGGTTTATGATTAACAATTTAATGTTAGTTACATCATGGGAGAGGCACCTTGTGCAATCTTCTTACATAATTTACTGTACACAGTATTCATTCCAACGTGAGGTATAAGTCATCCATGAGTAAGTCCTGAAGAATTAGAAGAAGCTGTAAGCAATAAGCAGCAAAGCCTGACAACAATGAGCATTTGTGATTCATTAGTGACTTGGTATTAACCTTTATATTTTGGGGTTTCAACTGCTATGTGTAACCATCAGAAACCTCTAGACTGATGTAATCTCTCACATTCCCAAGCTGTAAAATGGGCCTTTCGACCATTTTTTTCTAAACTGCTTTCTTGTTAGTGCTTGCTGCAGAAAATTACTATGAAAGCATTAATATCTTTTGATGGCAGAACAATGAATTCCTGACAAAGCTGGTGTTCTGCATAATCATGATCACCATCACTTCATATGTGTGAATGATCTCATTAGACTCTTATCATTTGTGACTTCTTATTCTCTCTCAACTGGGGCTAATTTTATCTTACATATGTAAGGTTGCTAAATGCATTTGGATGATTGAAGACTTCATTGAAACTAGTAGTTTGCAGTGACATTTATAATACTGCAGCTACTTCCTAAGCATACCAGCAACAGTCTACACTTCATGAATTTTAGTGTATGGGAACAGTACAAATAGAGGCAGAGAAAAGAAAAACAAAATTTTCCCATTGCAGGAGTTGTGTCAGAGGGCCTTTGAATGCAGGGTTTTTAATGAACTGAGGGAGAATGATCCAAACTTGAAGAATATGATTGTAAGACACAAATGTTTGCTATCAGAAATAAAGCCATTAAATGTACCATTCAGTGAATATCGGCACCACTAATACAAGTGCAAAGCTTTATCAGTCACTTCCTTTAAAAACACTGAAAATTTTCACATTCCATCCCACATATGGAGGACACATTCCACTTCCACTCATAGGCCTGCAAATTTTTTTGCTGCTAGGTTTTTGATACACTTTGAATTGCAAATGTGACAGAAGCAGGAGCTTTCTTTCTTCATCTCTGCTTACAAAGGTGAA
The DNA here is from genome assembly GCA_910950805.1 of Acrocephalus scirpaceus scirpaceus. Taxonomy (NCBI): domain Eukaryota; kingdom Metazoa; phylum Chordata; class Aves; order Passeriformes; family Sylviidae; genus Acrocephalus; species Acrocephalus scirpaceus. Next base: position 33,312,179 of record OU383781.1, read on the forward strand.
TTACACATAACAGTATCATAACTGCATTATATGCCTACTATATATAATGCATTAAACATTATACTACAGCAGAGAAAGGCGATCTTTCAATTTAAAACCTGCAGGCAGAATCTAAGTATTACTGCAGTTTCCAAATAGATCTGTTGTGCCCTCTTCATGCATGAAATGCTTAATTCAAATATCTCTTTCTGCACCAAATTTATCAGACCCCAGGGATCCCTTTGGCATCAGGAATCCTGGCTCAATAAAGCAATCAAATGGAATGGAAGAACTGGGTTACTGATCAGTTTATTCTCTGGGATGCTCAAAATATCCTAAAGTCTGCTGAATTTGACTGAGTGACCTCTGTTGTATAGAGGGAATTCTCAGAGGTATGGAGCTGCCAGAGCAGCTTCTTTCACCATCTCCTCCAATGGGCCTCTTTTCTAGCATGAGGCACAGCTAGGAACAGGCAGTGTGCACTCCCTGCTGGCACAGATCCCAAGGGCCATGGCTGTTACCACATGTGCTAGTGACACTGGGACAGGCACAGCTCTGCAGCCACAGAGTGGAGCTTTCTGCCAGTTGCAACCAGACTCTGGACTGCCCTGCTGCAACGTCTGTGCAAGCTGCCAAACAGCCAGTTCTCCTTTAGACTCGGTCAATAATAATTGTGGCAGGTGGGATTGTCAGGAATGACTTACGGCACACCTGCACAGCTGGAGTGCAGTGACGGAAATCAGCACAAGAAAAGGTGGCACGAAGCTCCAGAAAGCTCCAGATTATCTGTGTATAGATCTATTTTTTTCTTTACATAATTACTTCAAATGCAGGTTTTTTGGAAGAAGTTGCTGCATACTGCAGCTACACACTGTTTCACAAAACCGAGATTCTGATTTGATAATTTCACTCAATTTTCCACTGCCTGTTCACTGACCTAGGTCTTTCCATATCATTTCTCTTAAAGGCTTAATGCACTTGTGATCTTACAGTATGTCTATTTCTTTAAAACAGTGTAGGTAGTGGAACCTCAAATGAATAGAGCAGGATATTCCATACAGGCATACATAGAACACGTGTGTACATATGCAAATGGCAGAACCAGGCACAGAAGATAAGCCCTAAGAATCACAGCCAGGAATTAGTGATTGTACAGCCAGGCTTTGTGGTTGAGGAACACCATATGACCACATTCAGTGTTCTTTGAAATGGCCTGTTCACTATGACAGAGGTAGAAAACGGTCATCTTAACTTCTAACAGAATTAGATGCAAGACCTGCACCTCAAGGAAAGCACAATCCATGTTCTTAGTCTGACATTCCTGTTTCCAGTGGATCCCATAGGCCATATTTTATTGGAGTAAAACTACATTTCACTAGTTCTGCCCTTGGGCTCAAAGTGATTTGCTGTTTTGCGTAAAAATGGCCTTTGTGAGTCTGAACAACTACACTTTAGTATCAGTAATTAAGCAAGTGAGGAGGCGGCTACTACAGGTACAAAACATGTATGTGTTCTATTTATCTCCAGTGCACCAAAGATATTTAATTAGCTTCATCCATATTAATAATGCTGAGAAAAAAATAAGGTTGATAAGAGATCCCCACAGCCACAAGTTCTTTCTGACCTACTACTGCAAGAGTTCCTTTCCTCATTATTTTGAATTAAGTTCTTTACATTATAATTATAACAGGTAATGTTATTTCTGTCCAAGCTCACGAAGTATCAAATGTATAAGAGAGGAAATTACATGCTGTTTTATAGAGTACCTCTTGGAAAAATTTGATTTGGTATGTAATTTCAAGCTTATGGAGTCAACTTGCCATGTTCATTCTGGATTCATAAGCACTGCCTTAGGTTTGGTTGATGTGTTCTTTTATTTTAATGTAGAATAGAACAATAATGTAGCAGCTCTGCCTGAGAAAGATTCAAGACTTAAGTAGAAATTCATGATAAGGAAATTCCCCATGGTGCAATGAGAGGGCACCTGGGCTGAGTAAAGATAACAGACAGGATTCCGTAGAGTACCTTAATTTTGGGATGTCAAATTTGACGCATCATAAAAGCCTGGGGTTTCAAAAGACAAGTATTCCACTGTTTTCAGAAAGAAGGTAGTTTGAGTGCTACCAAAAGCAATGAGCCAGTAAATCTTGGAAAAGAAATGCTTTATTCAAAGAAGAAAAATTGTTTATGTTTTTCCATTTTGCATTAGACACTTGAAAACCCTGCCAGCATTCGCAAAGCTTATGTGATTTAATAAATGTATGAGAAGAGGCAGCTGTAAGGAAACTGACAAGTATGAAATCTTAAAGTAAATTCTACATAAAATACTTTTATTAGTAGGTGGAAACTTCTGTATTTAGAGGACACTCTCCCTTGCTGTGTCCATTGAAATGGACAGAGCTTTTCATAAAGCTGCCTTAAAATCATGATATAGCGACAACTACAGTAGGTGTCACAAGACCTGCACAGAGGAGAATACTGTTACCCCCTTGTCAGTTTATATGTCCTTTCTGCTGTGCTGCACCCAGTTACTGTGTTCAACCAAATAAAATAAATGTAATCAAAGACCTCCTCTGTGATGGTGCTAAAAAGGTAAGTGGTTTACTGGAAAGTGGAGAGGGGCAGGCAGGTTGAGGGGTACAAGCCACCTCTACCATCTTTCTAAGATAAACAGAATTTACCTTTCCCCAGTGTCTGGTGTGCGGTGACCTTGGACCCTGACAGTTCTCACAGTAACTGTGTCAGGTGGGACATCAAATATACACAGATAGCTGCACTCACTGCTGCAGCAAGATAGAAAGCAAAGGAGAGCATAGGCCATCCTTCACTTTCAAGAGGATAATTTACTTGATGATACATCACTTTCAGTCCATGCCTTTATTTTGTACCTCTTCCTCCTTGTACAGAACTGTGAAATTGCTTAGCAGTGCATTGTCATCCACAGCTGCCCCATTGTCTCTGTGTCCCATTGTCTCTGTGTCCCACCTTTCCTCAGATTCTAAATCACTCTTGGTATCCCTCCAAAGGCCTATGGAAATATGAAGATACATGCCTCCTCTGTTAACACTCTCCACTACCTCTTCTCCCTCAGAAAGACTTTTTTCCCAATCAGGTATACATTTGTGAACATAATGGCAAAAATATGAAATTTGTGCTAACCATTAGGAAGCTGCCAATGAGAGCACTTCACTGAAACAGTAACTGGAAAAGAATGCAAAGGGATTTTCTGTCTCTCAGTTAAATGTTTAAACTAATTTCTTTTAGGTACTGTACAAAGATACCTGTGTCGATACCATTTCTAGAACTGGCCCATTAAACCCTGAGCTCCATGAACAGAATTTATAAATCTCCCTTAGAATCTTCTTTGGACTATCTAAACATTGGCTTCCTTGTGTATTTATGAACACCAAAATCTTTGACGCATTTCAGCATCTTACTGCAGAAAAAAATACCATGTTTTCTTTCTTGTTATACTCCCTTGCTTTGCCAGATGGCACAAGATGCATAAAGAAATATATTTGGCTCTTCTGTGACCAGGCAAAGAAACAGTCATTGTTTCATAGGATACAGCCATGATCCTGGCTCCCTCCCCCTCTGCCTCCCACCTCAGGAAGAATGGGAAAAGTGGGATCTGGATTGCAGCCCTTTTCCCTGTGTTCCCGAACATTTGGGCAAGCATTCAGCACATCCTCATACCTGCCAGAGACCCAGCTGCAGCCAAGAATTAAAGATCAGTTTTGTTTTGTTTTTTTTTCTTTTAATGCAATGTTTGAAAACATATTCAAGACCCTCCTCTTTATCTTTCTCCTCCCTTTTTTTCTCCCCATGACTGTCAATTCTTTTGACTGAGTATCATATCACTGGGATTGATTGCACAAGCGTCACCTGAATGCCAGTCACAATGTTTAACCTTCCATTCACCTGCATGCTCTGAGACATATGATCTTCTTCAAACACTCACCCTATGATTTACAGGTTGGGAAAAAGTGAACACTGAGGCAGCAAAGTGCAGGGCTTAAAATGAACTGAAATGAAATGTTTCATATATGCAGGCATTGCTAAACACTAAAGTCCTTGTTTATGATACACCTTATTTTTCCTTCAACCCACAGTGACTTTATCACACTTCATTTGTAAACTCTGGATATAAATTCTCGCAAACCCAATCTATTTCATTTATTCATATTGGTAAATCTTTCCTTAAGGAAGTTGTCCTGCTAAATCTGTTAGGGCTGACACAATGCCTACAATTGTGCATCAGCTGAAAAAAAAAGCCTTAAGAGCAGGCCAGTTTTCTCCACAGAACGTGGACAGGAAATCAGCACCACACATTTCCAGGAAGGCTGCACTATTCCAGTACCAAAACCAATGTAACTCCATTGGCCCAAGGCAGAGTTTGAACCAATGGCAACTGGAGCCTATGGCAGTATCCTTACTAATACCTAAACCACTTGGCAGGCTGCTGCTGCTGCACTCTAAGAGGAGACAGAAGGAACAAAAATAAGGCTTTACCGCAGATGTCCAAATCCATTATGCAGCAGAGAAGTAAGACACAGCATACTTCACAGAAAATCAGGCTAGTAAGCAAAGAACTCCTTAATAAACAATCACTCTTATGGCATGACAATTTCTTTATATGAACATACCTAGTCCTACCAAAATATCTTACCATTTCAGCCTATGCCAACTGTTGAGTAAAGTTTAGGCATGGTGCAGACACTGTTAGATCCCCAGAAGATACGAACATGAAATTGTATCTTCCTCAGCTCTGCTACTCGCAGATCTATTTGTAATCCAAGACACATAAACTAGACAAAGTGCCCTGGCAGATCCACCAAAGTTCTCACTGATTTTCTCACTTGGTAGCCTTCTAGTTTCAAAAATTACAATTCTCTTCTCCAGGTGCTGGATATAGCAACTACTGAAGACACTGAGTTTATCAAAGAGACTCATTCCAAACAAAATATCCCCATGCTCCAGAATTTATCAGATTTACACCAATTTGTGCCATGGGATTTTTCACTTTCATTGCTTTATTCTGCCACTAAAAAGTAGTTATGAATCCCTTTTATTCTCACTATCCAGGTAGCAGTGTGTTTGCTTTTACTTCCTGTCAGGAACAAATATCAATGAAAAAATATTAAGAGTGTTTGAAAGCTCAGAAATATAGCCTAAGAACTAAAATATTTTCAGATGAATGCACGTGCTCTGTGAATCAAATTTTGCAGTCACCAACCACAAGCTGCTGTTCACTTCTCTAATGGCCAGACCTATACTAAAATACAAATGCTCTTGCCTGGTAATTCAGAAAGTCAATCATGTCACTAAGGCTTCAGCTTTTTTTTTGCCTCACAGATCAACTTTGGACTAAAAAAAGATGAAGTCATCCATTTTCTGTGAAACAAATCCCAAATTTAAATATAACCTGACTTTTAACTATAGAATTTGTCAAGTTTTTCCACTTTATTTTCTGTTCTTGGGAGCTGCAATATGAAACAGTACAAATGCTGTGATAAATAGATGACAGGACAGATTACCATGTTATCTTTTAACAGCCAAAATAGATTCAGGGTTTAGAAAGAAGGGAAATTTCTATAGTCTGAAGTATTGACCCTGATTTCCTATTTTTGCCTCACTTGCCAGCCTAGGACCTTGCAACAGATTTGCTACCAGTAACAGGGTCTCTGACTTGCTGATGAGATGAGGAACCTCAAAATGAGACCCTGCAGAAGTGCTGCTTGTCTGTACCAGGTAGGGAAAGTGTGTATCACTGCAAGTTCAAATCCCTTTCCATAGAACTGCATCTTGATGCCTTGTAGATGCTGCTGGAGATTGTAGCATCAGAGATGCCTGGTCCTTAAAGCTTGGAATCTGACTGTGTGTTAAAGATTCACTGACAGCCTTAAAAGCCCTTTGGCTCTGTGACTCAGCTTTATTTAGGGACATTGGGATAACTGAGATCTATGCAGATGGTTTGTAGCAATTTCTTGTAGCAACTCTAGTTGCTGCCATCTAAACTGGTAGGATGCTTCTTTTAGCTTGCTCAGCACAGGAAAGATGTGGATGTGCTAGAGTGGGACCAGAAGAGGGCCATAAAAATAATCAGAAGGATGGAACACCTCTCCTATGAGGAAAAGCTGGAGTAGTTGTTGCTTGGTTTGGAGAAGAAATGGTTTTGGGGAGACCCTATTGCAGATTTTGAAAACTTAAAGGGCACTTATAAGAAAAATGGAGAGAAACATTTTAGTAGGATTTGTATGACAGGACAAGAGTAATGGTTTTAAACTGAAAGAGGGAAGATTTAGACTAGATACAAGGAAGATATTTTTTACAATGAGGGTGGTCAAACACTGCCACCGGTGATGGGTGCCCCGTCCCTGGAAACATTCACAGTTGGGCTGGACAGAGCTCTGAGCATCCTAATCTATTTGAAGATGTCCCTGCTCACTGCAGGTGGGTTGCAACTTTAAAGGTCCCTTCTAACACAAACTATGCCATGGTTCTATTATTATTTTGCTGTTTCAGCATTTCTGGCCAGATTTAATTCTTTCTTTTCCCCTGTATCTTCTGTGGATTGGTTAGTGGCTCTATGTACACTCCCAACTGCATAAAATGATGCACACTTGTGTTGAGAGGCACAACATCCATTTATGGTTTTTATGCCAGTGGATTGAGTTAACCCTAAACACTGACAAATGCCAAGGTACAAAGAGTGAATCGCATCACAGACAGTGTTCTGCATCTTCAGAACATGAAAATACAGCCAAGAACCCTTCATGGAAGCTGTCAAGAAGTTTTCAAAACTCACATTCTTCATAATGGACTCTGAGTGGGCAAAAATTACTTAGATATTGATCACTATATTTATATAATTCCCTAAATGGCAAACAAAATAGTTCATAGTTTATGAATTATATAGAAATTCCAATACAATACTTAAGAGTTCTTTGAAAGATTTACATATGTTCTAAACATGTCATGGACAGAGAAGTACTATCCTGTAAAGGCTTAATTAAACTAGATGTCTATCAACTCTTTATAAACTGGTGAAAGCACCTGCTTAAGAGCAAGTAGTTCAAGTAACAAGTAACAACATTGCCTACACCAACTGGTCGGCTCCTTTCTCAGATTTCAAGACATCTGGATTTTCCTGAAATAATTCAAACTATGATTCTTCAAACACTGGTGTTTTCTGAAAGTTCTAGCAGAAGAGCAATCAGTATCTAGAAATTGTGATGGATTGCTGACAGTGATTTATCTCATTAGAGACAATGGAAATTTTTCTTGAGTTTAGTGCCATATGCACTCAGTCTGAAAAGAGTAAGTAATTGGTAACAAAGCACAGGTCATTACCAGAATTTTCTATAAGGACTAAAATTGTCTTCATTTTTCTTTTTTCTGAGCTACAGGAGCTAGTTATGTATATAGAAGACAACTTTGCTATGGTTATCAAGACACATAGATCTTAAGCCCAAGTGAAGCTCTGCAGATTAAATACTAGTTTAGCATAATTTAATTAACTATTTCCATTAAAATGTAAGTCTGAAAATTTGAAAGCAATAACCAGTTTTCCCTTTATTTTTTTCTTATATTTCCAAATTTTCCAAACTTTTTAATTGGTTCATTTACATGCATCTGGCATATTTTCAATGTCTCTCTGTTGGAAAATGCAGGGAAAGTTTTCCTCATGAAGTATACCACAATCTTCAAATGTAGAGGCAATACAAAAATCATAATTCTCTTTCTTGATCCTCTTTAACTCTCCAGTTCCACAAACAATTAAAATCCAACCATCAGATCCAACATCTTGCTCAAACAAAGAAGTCAGAGTGTGAATCCAGACACAAGGATTATTTACTGAGACTGCCATTGTAGCAGATCTCTCTTATTTATAGTGAGACAACTCTGGTCTCCACTAGTGATACACTGCAAGGTGGTAATTCTTAACTTCTCTTACGGTTTTGTGAGCTAACAGCAAAATAAGGATTCTAAATGCACATGGAGCAAAGAAATTCTACTCGACACTCAGGTCCTCTGTTGTCTCAGAAATGGCTTTGTGCTGTGTGGATTTTGGCTTCTGAGGAACCATGGTGCTTACAGCCCACAGCAGAAGGTAGCATAAAACCAGGTTTGAGTTTGGGCCTTTTTAGCAGCTAAAACTTTTATTGAAAAGTTTTATATAAGCACACACATTTTGTTTTAGCTGATAAATAAGTGGCAGAACAAAAAAATGAAAACAGAGAGTAAGCAGACTAAAAAGCATGAAAAAATACTACTTACAGGTAAATATCCTTTTATGGATGGCAGCCTATTACCAGGTCTAGAAAAAGATGCTCACATGAGGTTCAAACACTCAACAATGAAGCATACTTACAGTAATATATTGGATCAGTTTGAGAACTATCAAAATTGCCAATGTTGCCATTTCAGATATATGTGTGCATCAATTTTTGCAGGCATATCATAATCTGAGCTATCAGAAGGCACTGTTTTTCCTGTAGTTATATAGACTGGCTAGTTTTGGCCAAAGTCCCTTGGTACTGTAAGTGGTATTTGTGAGGATAGAAACTAGGAATTCTTTTGCAGCAAGTGATGTATAAATCACCACAAAAAGATATGCTTTTTGAGTGTGATGCTTGTGAGAGTCTCCCACACACACTGCACAAGAGGAATTTGGGCCTAGATGATAAGGATTTGGAGGTGGTATGCTCGTTCTATCTTCCACACTGGTCCAGACTTCAAGATCAGGAGTGAAAACACACAAAACAATTTGACATTTGAATGGTGCTAAATCTAGGAAGGGAGATATAAAATTGTATCTTTTTCTTGGAAACTCATGGTCACCAGAAAAATTTTTGCCAGCAAACAAGTAATTGGATTAAATCCAATGCACATTTTCAGCTAAACAGCATTTAATTCACAATGGGCCTGCTCTTCTTGAGTTACAGCTGATCACAAATGCTTTCCAAGCAGGATAAAACTGTGCTGTACCAGTTTGGTAGCATTTTACATTTGCTTCATGGTGAAAGGTTATGGTGAAAGAGTGTTGAGAGCTAAGCCTACATGGTATCACAGGGCTTAGCTCATTGTACAGAGGATCTGTTAGGAAAGCAGCTACATTGGTGCAAATCTTCTGTATTGGCAGAGCAAACAACCACACACACTGCACAGTGTTGCAATCCATCTGAGTTTCAAGTGGGGATTAAATTCTGCAACTCAGGCTAGACAGAGGAACTGTATAGCCACAAACTCTAATGTTGCAGGAGCACACACAAATGGAGGAACTTAGCCACTTCCCCTTCCCCACAGCAAATTCATCCATGAGCTCTGTAGTCACAAGTGCAGAAAAGGATAGGATAGGATAGGATAGGATAGGATAGGATAGGATAGGATAGGATAGGATAGGATAGGATAGGATAGGATAGGATAGGATAGGATAGGATAGGATAGGATAGGATAGGATAGGATAGGAATATTTTGGTCCATTCTTGTTGTGCTTCAGTTTTACATCTGAGCATAAGGATGGATAAGCTTCAGACAGTTTTACACTCTACATTAGCTCATGATCTCTTTTTCCTGGATCAATTTTGTGTAATTATGCAGTCACACAACCTTTCCTTGATGAATTTTTTGCTCTACAAAAGACTAGTTTGGTGTGGCTAAACATATTCACTACATTTAATAAAACTGAAAATAAATGAGTGGAAAGGCTTGCCTTTATCCTCCTTCCATGGCATTGTTGTTCTTTCCAGGGTTCTTTGGAGTGTATTCTTCAAAGGTTTGTCCAAATTGGTTATAAGCCTTTTTATTTAAAAAGAACAAACTGCATTAAGACATGATTTTGAGTCCATGTTTATCCTGCTGGATAAACAGGGACTGTCCATCAAACCAGAGTTAAAAAATATCTATTTATTAGAACCACTAGAACTCAGGAACTCTGCTGTCACTTCACTCCTGATATTTATGAGCCCAAAGCAAGGGGAGATTTAGGTAGGTTTTCCAAAATCAGGAATTGATTCCTTCTGCATTACTTTTGTTTAATATAGATTTGACATTTCCACAACCTATTTTTCCTCGGGTTAAAATATTTCTGTTGCAGCAATCTGCCAGTGAAATCCTTTCCTGTCTCAGAGTGTCCAAGTCAGCATCTTTACCCAGGCAAACCTTTGCCAGTCTTACGTAGGTTTGCCTAGTAAGAACACAATGTGATTCACAGTGGTGATTGCTTCAGTGTTTATAAGATTATTTTTATAACACTCTATACAGATGAGGTAAACCTTCACCAGAAGGTTATAGCATATCTCCTGACATTGTATTTGACTCTTGTTCTGCTCACAACTCTCACTGAACTGCGTATAATGTTTTTGGTTTGGACTTGCCAAATCCTCATAGGGAAGAACTAAAACCTCTCATTATTCTGATTTGTTGCATTAAAGCTGTAATGAAGCTTTATAAGAAAGGCTCTGGGAGCCCTCTGAAAGGTTCCTGACAGTGATTCTGATGTCTCTTAGGACAAAGAAGCAGCCTTCAAAGCCAGTACAATCTTTGCCATACACAGATGTGGAGAACAGGATCTCTACCCACCCTAACAACAATTGACAGGGAATAGGAACAGAAGCCAGAGCTGGCCACAGCCTGCTGGAGACTTGTGGGCAGAGCCAGAGAATATTCACCAAGAGAATACCACTGTCTGAAGCCTGTTCCAGGCCAGTGTGGCAGTAAAGGGCTACAGTAGCCACAGTCATAACCCTAAGACAATAGCAGATAAAACATTAAAAACATCTCAATAAATTGTAGCTCAATGAGACATTGGCTTCCAAGGCTGTCTGGAAAGCCTGAGACTTGCTCATCGCCATGTCCCATATGACCTCCTGGGTCACTACAGTTCACTTGGCAGAACTCAGCACATGAACACTCCCTGCTCCACCACAGCACAAAGGTCTATGCTGCATTCACTGTCAGTGACTCCTATTGCTTCAAGGCTCTGGCTGAAAACAGCTGAGAGGACTTTCAGAGAGCTCACAATCTACCTCCATCCTGTAACACGTAGTGAGTGCTGAAGAGTACAAATGCACTTACTATCACAAAGCAGATTTTGTTTCATTTTTCTGCAGAAAAAAATTACCTCTCCCAAATCTTTTATCCCTTAAGAACTCAGACATATAATGAAATCCATGAGTCACCTGGAGCTACTATAGTCAGACTAATGTAACTGCAGCTTGATAATGGTGTAGCAATGAAAAGACTCACAATCATAAACATTGTCACCTCAGTATCTTCTGTGAATGGGGAAAAATCACAGTCTTGACATCGTGACTGGTATCAGTCTGTCTTAAGTCTGGGTTCAAGAGATATTGTCATAGAAGTTACACAACTGTCAGCCAACAATTATTCTCAACAGCAAATTTCATGAATTGTTTTGTCATTCATTCCTGGAAGCCTAGAACTTACATAGCTTCTCCTCATCTATTCCATGTGCACTTTGAAGGATAATGGCACTCCATCTCTGCTTACAGATTCAAGACCTGTAACTTTGCACAAAAATAAGCACAATATTAACAGCATAAATTAATTTTTCAAAAATCAATAAAGACTACAAATGAAAGTTGGTGGAAAGAGAGCAAGTATTCTGTGAAGATCATTAGCTTTCCATACTACTGTCTAATTAAGGCTGAAATGGAGTTATCATACTTTAAAGGGCAGATGATTTACTAAATACTTGCCTTTTTTTTTTCCTGAGTTAAAAATACAGTCTTAGTATCCAAGGCATAATTTTAATGTAATGAAAATATCTACACCCAGTAACTATAGATCAGTGATAAACCAGGGAATCCTGCCTTTGCTGGCATGAGAAAGTAAATAAATAAGACTATCCTCAGACTATCAAAGTTTCCTCACTGATACAGCTGAGAAGCTTCCTTGTGTTGGACTCAGTCTGGGATTAAACACAGGAGTTCAATTTCTAAAACTGTCAGCCAAGAACCTTTCAAACAACCTAAATTCATTTTGAAGTGCTAAAGGAAGTACATGAAATAGAATCAAGCCATTCAGTGTTCACAAAATACAGCTGATTTAAAGTAAACTATGTAACCTGTTGCGTGGGTGGACTTTTATCTCATGTGGGTTTAGTTAGCAGAGCTAAAAATATTAGCCAATACCAGGTTGGAGGCTGTCCTCTGAATAGATACAGATGATAACCCTTGTGAGCTCAGCTGTCTGCTCCAACTGCCTTGCAAATGATAGTGTGTTTCCAGCACAAATTACAGGAATTTAGACTGTTTGTTTGTACAGAATGAAATTGCACAACTATACAATTCTGCAGGCAAATACAGTGGAAGCACAACGGAGGCTTCATCATTGGGGGTCTAAATATGAGTTACCAGGACTCTGTATGAATTTGTCCCCCAAAAAAGTAATCTTTCCAATTCTGGAGAGTAACTATGGCCTAGGAATCTTTCTTTGTCCTTGGCACCACATATGCAACAAAGGTCATTATCTTCCAGTCATTTATTCTAAACTTTACATTTAGCCAAGTTGCTAACAGTTTCTGTCCACTTAATGAGGGGTTCACAATACCAGTGTCATTTGTTTTAAAGGCTCAGCTCCTGGAATCCTGTGATCATTCTCCTACATTTCTCTTACAAATGTAAAGCACAGGGCATGCTAGTGTTTGACAGTAGTCTAAAGCTGATTTATGTGCTGAAGGCAGTCTGCCCATGGCATCACAGAGCTCCACACAGGCTCATTCCCCCGCTGCACAGTTCAGCATCCTGATACAGCATGCATGTATATTGCACTATTGATACAGTATACAGCAGGTACATTTCAAACCTTCATGACTCCACAGGGAAGCACATGAAATAAAAATCATCAAAAGAAGAAAGAAGATTCAATGAGCCCTGCTTCTCTTATGGTTTACGTGGTATGGGGGCTAGGTTTTTCTGCACAGAATGCCTGATCTCTGCGATTCAGATAGGAGAGCAGTTTGGCTGCAAGCCCAGCCTGCCTCTGTACCTAAAATACTGCCAGCTCTTGCTGTCCTTAGGCCCTGTATGTCAGCCCTTCACCTTTCAGAAGGGCTGTGCTGTCAGAAACTCCCCATGGCCAACATTAAACACCACTGCCGTGAAGCACCGGCACAAGGGCTGAGTACCCGGCCCCCACACTCCTCCCAAATCCACCTCAACAGCACAGGATGATCCAGGGTGGAAAATTGAGCCCAAGATCCTGAGTAAGCAGAAAATTCCTTTACCAGTAGGCTACTGGGCAGTTCCTCAAATTTACCTAAGCATTTCAGCAATATGTTCTACAACCATTTTAAGTGCCTTACGGAGCTAGTTTACTTACAGCATCTCGCTATTGTTCTCTTTAAAGACTTCTGTTGATGTATTATTGATAGAGAGGTCAGACACCCTGAGGACAGTGTAAATGGAAAGCATCCTGACCAGAAAACAAGCTTAACGTTGTTTTTTAGCTACTATTCAGCATGAAAATTCTGTGGGGGGAAAATGAGGAGAGCAGTGCGGTGGGATTTACTCGTCAGACTAGTCAGCAGTGTTAAACACAGGAGTATTCACGGTTCGGGGAGGCACATACACCTTGATCCCACTGTCAAGTTTCACATTTCATCATGCGGATGCTCACAGGGAGCAGAGAGGAGGCGGCTGGGGACCCCACCCTCCCGCGCGCGGAGGTGATGCCATTGCGGCCGCTCCCCGCACAGGGCCCCGCAGGATTTCCTGCCTCCGCAGCCCCTCAATTCCTGGAAACGATCTCTCCCGAGAGCAGGAAGGGCGAACGCTCCGCCGCCGGCAGCCCCAGAGCCCCTCAAGGGGCGCGGCGACCCCCGGCCCCTCAGAGGACGGCAGCGCGCGCGCCCCCCGCGCCCTTCCCCGCGCGCGCTTCTCACCCCCGGCCCCTCAGAGCGCCGCGCGCGCGGGCGCGCTGCTGTAACAGCGGCGGGCAGCGCCGCGCGCCGGGGCGCGCTCACGTGACGGCGCTGGTTGGCTGGGACGCGCGCACCCGCTCCGCTCCGCGTTGGGCACGGCACGGAACGGCACGGCACGGAACGGCACCGCACAGCACGGAACGGCACGGTACAGCAGGGCGGGACGGCACCGCGCCCTAGACACCGCACCGCCCTCCGCACCCCGCTGAGCGTCACTTCTGTCCTGTCCCCAGCCGGTCCCGCTCCGCGCTCAGGTGAGACGCTGCGGCCGCGGCGGCGGGAGGGAGGGAGGGAGGGCGGGCGGGCGCGGGACGGACAGAAGCCGCCGCCGCCGCTCGCTGTGGGTGACCCAGCGGGGCCGGCCGCCGCGGGAAGCTGCGCCGGAGGAAGGAGCAGCGGGCTGCTGGGGCACCGCGGGGCTGGGACCAGCGGGCCGGGGGCGCTGCCCGTTCCGGGGTGACTCCTGACAGGAGCCCCTGGCTCCTGCCTCCTGCCTCAGGAGGGTCTGCGCACCTGCCCGCCTCGCCCTGATGTCCCGTTCTCTTCCGCGGTAAGGTCAGAAATGCTGACAGCTCACTTGGGTGTCAGGCGGTCCTGCTGCATCGCTCCTGAGCCATTCCATACCGTTAGACGCGTTCATTGCTTCTCTGCTTCCTCACGGTACAGGCAGGGCGCTGGGGTATTTATCACTACACCTGGCATGACATTTACTCGCTCTTGCAGAGGGCTTCTTTACAAAATTCATCCTGGCTAACCCCTGTTTGTGAAAACGGAATGGACAAAACTAAAATCTGTTCGTATTTCACTTTCCAGGTATTGGTTTGGCACATTTACCATAGAAATGAAACTTTCTTCTCGTGTAGAATCTCCAGGCACTTTCTGCATGCACTTTGTTTGAAAAGCAATTTGCTGAATTATCATAGCATGCACAAAGATAACTTGAGTTGACGTACTAGCAGCGTACCGTTTATCTCGTGAGCAAAAATGGAATATTCCTGCCCTTAGGTTCCTTTTTAATCTTAAATTATTAATGGTTCTCTGCATTACAAGAATGAAATTTATAATTGGTACAGAGTGCAAATGCATGTAGAGAACTGCATACAAGAGGAGCTGGTTATAAAGAAGGATGTGCCTCCCAAAAAGACCTAGCAGGAGAATGACATTAAAGAGCCCTTTCTCTTCTTCACAATTGTTGAGAATATCTGGGGAGAAGCAGTAGACCATACCTAGCTCAACTCTTTTGCAACTCTTGGGAAAAACAAAAAGGAATGAGAAAAGGGAAAGCCTTTTCACTGTTTAGGAGGAAAGTAGAGCTTTAGAGTTAGTTGCACTTTCATTTGGCAGCTGTTTAACTGAGTTGTTGAGGGTGCTCCTAAGATAGGGGTATGGCAATCTCAATATCCCATCTTCTTTTAGAACCTGATTGTCAACTTCACACCAAATGTTGTCATTTGTACTTAATTAAATGGAAATATTTATACCACACGTCATCATGCTTTTGTCTGTGTAATCAATACTGGAAAAAGTTTGTTTTTCTCTGAGAGACCCCAGCAAAAAACATACTTGCTTAAACTCAAATAGAAAGGGCAAAACACTTGCATTTGCTATGGATCCAACAACATTAAAGGTTTGGAAATATGTTGAGAAGAAATGTTGGTTTAGGTATCAATGGTAAGTAACATTTCTACTGTCTGTTCAACCATGTAATGTAGAGCAAGTGAGGTGTGTCACAGTAAAGATTACAACAGTGAGCTAAGGTTCTGCTCTTTCTTTTACTTCTCCCAGTATTTGAACTTTTAAAGGCAAAAGTTTGAAGTGAGACCATATTACGCAAGTCAGAAACATAAGGCTTAAAAGCAGTTTTCTTTCATGCAGTCCCTCAAAGTTTGTTGAAGAGATATGGGGCAGATGTACTGTGAGTATGTGGTGTTACAGAAACTGAAACCAATGCACAGAGATGATGGGCTAGTTAAAGGAAACTCGTAAAAAACTTGAAAGGACAAATTTCTGAAATATTGTTAATTTGGTGATAATGATAATAAAAACCCCCAACAAACCAAAAAAAAACCAGGAATGGGGCAAAGACTGGGTCAGCTAAGGCTTCTGAACAATGCAAAGGTGAAGCTGAGGTGGATTTGAGGGGAAAACTGGGCTGAGTTTTCTGTTGTGTCAGTGTGTAAGAGGAGTGTCTTGTCCATCACAGAAGAGGCTTCTAGTCTGGATTAGACATGACTGCTGGCCACAAGGAGTCATCCAGGGAGCCCAGTATTCCACCTGGCCTCTTCTACGTTCCTTCTGGACCTGGTTTGCACTGCAAACTTTTCACTTGCCAACCTGCAGCAGGTGTTCCTGTTTCTCACCTTCCTGCCTATTTAAAAGAAATTCCCCACTTTGGAGAATTACGCCATGCAAGTACATCCCTCACTGAATTACTCTATGTTCCAGCAGGTTGTAGTTTCCCTCAGCCCACGGTGACCTTGCTGCATGTCCTGCACACAGTATCACGGTGTGCTTGTTGTTGTGGGTGAGCATTACTTCAGGTAATGCCTGCCTGGGTGTGGAGCAGATGGGAGAGAGAAGGAAATGCACTGCCACAGCCAGAGCTGATACTTTCTCTGCAGGCACACAGGGTGAGAGTCACAGCAAGCCAGCTCTGCTCAGCTGTGAGCTCCTTGAGACTCTGGTAAGGAAGGTGCATGTAAAGTGTAGCTGCTCTATTCTTCTGAGTGCAGGTCATCATCACAGAGAGAGGTCTGCTTCCACTACCGTGGTATGAAAGATGTTTGTGTTTTAGAGTTGTAATAGGGTAGAACAATGCTAATTGAGAACTCAACTGTCTTCAAAACCAAAAAGTGGAAGACTGAGGGGCAGGGCCACAAATTTTTATCTGTGAAGTGGAACTTCTAGGCTTATGCTTTAGTAATGATGAAAATCAGGTTTAGCTACATTTCTATCTGCTTGCATTCTTCAAACAACTGGTCTGACTTTAGAGCATAACAATTAAAAAATATCTAAGCAAGCAGGAGAGTCTTAATGTGGCCTTTAGTAGGACAATAATGTAAATGATTAATGATTGATGAAAAAGAATTGTGAATGAGCCTGTGGAAGGGCTTTACATGTCTGTTTGAGGGTCAGAAGGATCTTGATATATCCTTGGAGGTTATGTCTGTAGATTTTAATGAGGGTGAAGCAGAGAAAGGCTGTTAGAAGTGAATGAGACCTCAGTGAAGTAAAAACATAGAAAGCTCTGGGTTTATGATCCAATAAACCAGATGGCCTTTCCTTAGTTTGGTTTTTTTGAAAGAGGATGTTCTGAAAGAAGCTGCAAGTAACTTCTAATCTGCCATCAATACTCAGGAAACAAGTAAACAGTTATGAATGGTACAGTATCACATAAAGTATCTATTTAAACAGTTTTAGAGCCCTGAGTATGCTAATGTCACTAATAATTGGGGGGGATGTCTAATTGTGGGTTAAGGCTGTTATTTGTGGGGCTTACAAAGGGAGCTGTATGGGCCTGCCCTGGAGGAAGTAAGGCTGAACACACTAGAAAAGATGGTGAGAAGATTCTCCACAGTTGTAGCTGCATGAACCATGGCAGTTCAGGAAGACTGATATGTCTTTGCCCCTAAAATGCTTATTGATAAGTAGTAAAGGGAAGGGCAGGACTCCTAGAGGACACAAACATCATGCCTCTGGCTCTAGTGTCAATTCTTGTGGCTTGTCTATTCCACAAAGGTGGAATGAAGTGTTACTTCATTTTCTGTTTGTTTGCTCTGTTGTGTTGTGCTGGGTATCTACAGAGGGTCATAACTTCTGTGAGAAATTAGCTTCATTCCTAAATTCAGTTCTGAAATGATCCTGATAAGAAGGGAGAAATGCCCAGTGGGCCACTACTCTGTTCATTTGAAGACTCTGCATTTCACTGCTGCTATTCAAGCCAGCATGAACCTCTGAAACCTACTTGTGCAACTGAGCATTGCTTTTAGGGCAGCATCTGAGGTGAAATCAATGTTGTTCCCACCTTCGGTTCTTGGAAAACCTCTGCCTTGCTCCTGGATGGGAACCAAGCCACAATAAAGTAGCCATTTACCAAACCCAACAAAGAACATTTATAATTAATTTCATTTGTTACCAAAGGGGGAAGCAACACAGAATTCCTAGTTCATGTGTCATCAGGTTGTCAGCTCATATTTTAGAGTTTTGTCACCTTCTTGAAGGTAGCCAAAAAAACCCTCCTCAGAGTCTGCTGCCTAAGAGAGAGGAGGTGGTTAACTGGGATACAGCAGTGTTAGGTTCTGACACCTAAGGTGGTTTTGGTGTTTTTTAATCTAAATCCATAGGGAAATTATTCATGAACAAGATTCATTTGACAGAGTTGTGTCAATCTCTAGTTATGCTCAAAAGCTCATCAAGCTACCCATGATTTCTTCAGTGCTTTGGAGCAAAGAGTATTTTAGTAAAGATACACAGGTTATCTGTTTGAAACTTTAAAAGACTGTTTTGTTGACCAAGCAGGCCTGTTTTACAATATAAAATGGATCATAAAAGATGTTGCATTTGTTGTAATTTTAGGTTTAAAATAGTAAGGTTTATTCTCTTTTTTTTCTTCTTTCCTCCTTAGGAGTGCCACAGTAAGAGAAAGACATGAAGTATTTTTAATGAAATTCTGCTTTTGATCAAGCTACCAAAAATGGATGTGAACATTTTCTCCTGTGAGGTAAGTATTGACAGGGAGAAATAAAACCTGACTCGTTTCACTTAGTGTTGCCTGTCACCACTGCTCTTCTGACCAGCAGCTTTTGGTCAAATATTTGAGTTATAACATCTGTGTCTTGGCAAACTTTGTACCAAAAGTCTTAACTGAAAAGTCCTACAATTAATCGTTTCATTTCCAGCTGTGTTCTGGTATTCCAGCAGATAAATGTATAAAGGCTTGGTGTTGCAGGGTTGGTAATGAACAGCTTCTGCACAGAGTAGCTTTTGACCCAATGTCAAGCTTTCTTCCAAGCATCAAAGAAACGGAAGCTGCTAAGTCTGATTTTCAAGAGTGAATACTTACACAGACTAACTGCAGGTGCAGGAAATGAGTGAGATCCTGAGATGAAGAAAGAATTTGTACCACAGATATGTAGGTATTTTTCCATGCATCCAGGCAGCTTTCTGAGTTCCTGCTCTGGGCAGTCTAGGGAAAAGTGGGGCTTTTGCCAACCTGAGTTACAGCAGGTATATATTTATATTGCTTTTGTCAAGTATCACAGCCAGATCTTCACAGTTCCTGCAGTAAGTATGTAAGTTAGTAAAACCAAATACATGTCCTTAATTTAGGATTGTGGGGAAATTCAGGTTGTAAGGAACCTCAGGAGATCATAGAGTCAAACCCTCGCTCACAATTTGGAGTAGTCAATGAAATTAAGTCATTTTCACCCATTGGCCTTCTCAGTCTGTTATATGTTCAGATGTATTAACAAAAGATAGATTTATAGCTTGCCATATGTATTAAATGTACATTATAATAACGCAGATAGGAACACAAGATGCTACTAAAAATTGTCAGAAGGGATAATGTTTTAATTAAGACAGGATTGCACAGGAATGGTCTATTTCTCTGAACAAAGGAAACAATAAATCTCTGATGTGTTCATTTGTTGCAATTGCAAATGAAATCTCCATAGGTCAGCTAACACTGACCTAATGACATGCTGCCAGTATTTTCAAAACGGGTTCCCTGCAAGAATTACCCCTTCCCAGGCATCTCTGGGGAGTCTATTTATTTACTTCCTCCTGTAAGCAAAATTGCTTTCTCATAATAAAAGGAAGGGAAGTGAACACGTTGCTTATCCTGTCTGAAATATGTTACTGAAACATTTCCTCTGAAGTATAAATATTTGTTCATGGGAAAACATAGTGACAATGTGAATAAAAATAAGCATCTTTTCAGGAAGCTTAGGGAGCAATCTCTCCCCTGAGCTCTAAAAGTAAACACAAACCAAGCATCCCTCCTCCCCCCATCATTATGTACTACCAAGCAGAACATTTTGTGAGCCCTAGGAGTAACAACTTCCACTGTTTTGGCCAGGGAGGATTATACAATGAAGGGGTTAATCTTGCCAGGAGAAAGACATTTTAGCATTCAGAGCCTCATGGGAGGGTCGGTGAAGTGCAGAGACGCTTGGTTTACTTTGGATTTATGCCTATCTCAATGTGCTCTGAATTGATCTCTCAAAGTTGGTAATTTAATAGCTTTAATAGTTACATTAGTAATTTAATGACCCCCTTTCAGGACATCATCAAAGACAAACATATACTTTGTGAATAAAAGTAGGAGTAATTTTATAGGTAGTGCAGTTTCTGGAAGCCAGTATACAGTATTACACGTATGCAAGTTGTGATTGTTATGGTTTAACCCCAGCCAGAAGCTAAGTACCATGTAGCTGCTTGCTTATGTACCCCAGTACATAAGAGGGGAAGAAAATCAGAAAAAAGGTAAAACCTATGGGCTAAGGACTGCTTAATAATTGAAATAAAATATAATAATAATTGTAATTAAAAGGGAGACAAAAGAAAATGAGAGAAATAAAACCCCAGAAAAATTAGTGGTGCACAAGTGGCTCACAATATGCTGGCTGAGGCCCAGCCCAGCCCTGAGCAGCAATTGGCAACTCCCAGTTGACTCCCCCAGTTTATATACTGGGTAGGACTTTTAGGGTATGGAATATCCCTGTGGCCCATTTGGGTTACCTGTCCTGGTCCTGCTCCCTCTCAGCTTCTGGTGTCCCTGTCACTGGCAGAGCATGAGGTACTGAAACATTCTCAGTTTTGAGTGAGCACTACCAGGCAACACCTACATCAGTGCATCATCAGCATCCTCCAGGAAGTCAGAAACACAGCACTGTACAGCAAATAGGAAGAAAATTAACTCTATTCCAGCTGAAACCAGGACAGTGATGCTATGAATTATTTCATATGCATTGACTGATCTCACCATCAAAAAGTACCTAATGAGGGAAATGACACACCCAAGAATCCAAATATCTCTTTTCACCTCTGCTCCCAGTGTCAAGCTTCATTTCCCAGACTATTTTAAAATTAATTTCTGAGTAGCATATGTAGCTCATGTAGCTAAATTACAAAACAATATTCTCAGAAACTTGCTATTTGCACACTAGTTCCTGTTGTTTCTCTGATTTGGTCTCACTTCTCTAAAAGAATGTTTCTGCAGGTCTAAAAAAAGCTAACCTGTGGATGGGTTTGTGCTTGAGTCAGAAAATGCTACATCTCTGGAAGGTGTGTCTTTGTAGAGGTGTTATTTACTCCTTAATATCCCAGTCACAGCTTATTGGCTTCTGGGCTTCTGTGTCACTTGAGGCATTATGAGACAAGTGGTAGTAAATTTATCTGTCTGGGTAAAGAAGCTACTGCTCTCTCAGAGATTACTGTCTTCACAGTCAATGGAATAAAATAGCTACGTGTGTGATTGCCTCTACAGAGCAATCTGGCACTTCACTTGAATGTAGCTGACAATTCAGAATGGTAAATACAAAGTTCTGGACAGTGCAAAGCCAGAGGAGGGGTGAGCGCTGTGTGTGCAACAGTAACCTTCAGCAGAATTAAATTTATCAGAGCGAATTTTAAATTTTAAAACTGCTTGAACTAGTTCTTCTTAAACTTATGACTGCTTGTGACTAGAGATTAGAAACGTGGGAGACTGCCTTGTGTGGGTGGTTCAGGTGTGAGAGGAAGGGCAGTGTTGCTGTTTGTTGCCTTTGATCTTTGTCATTAAATTTACGTTCTCTAGCACTGTTTATCATACTGTGAAATTCATGTTTCTAACTTTATCATGAGATTTCCTGTGTTTTACATAAAGGAGAAGGACTGTTTTTCACAACACCTATGCAGAATCAGGAACAATTTATTATAGTTAGGTGGGAAAGGAAGAAAGAAATGATGGCAGTTCTGAAATGTCCATTAATTCAAGGAGCTTAAGCATCAAGGTACCCAACATAAGAAATTAAAGCTGGGATATAAAATCAGTGCTGTTACATCAGAATATTCTCTTGCCAGCTGGAATTAACTGTCTCTCACACTTCTGGAAGCAAGGGCCTAGCAGCCTCAAAATGAGGATTTGCAGTAACAAAAACATAGTATGGTAACAGTACCTGAGCTTTAGCAGCTTTTTGTTTTCAGCTACTTTGTCAGTGGTGAAATTTGCTTCTGCATGGGCTCCTAGGCGTGCTCAGCATGGGCAGGTGTTCCAGTAATTGTCCTGTGCAACAGGTGCAGTTTACACTTGAGATGGATGTATGTGTTGTGGGGCCTTATGGCTGTCCATGTTTCAGTCCTTGATTTATGGCTATTCCATAACACTTGAACTTCCTGAATTTGTCACTTCTATTTCAGAGACATCTTTTTGACTGTCATTTGAGCTTAGGACAATAATGTAGATTATTGGTCACTAAATACAGAAGAATGTTTCATAAAATACTTTCCAGTGTTCTCAGGAAAATACCTGTGGGTCAGGCTTTCCTTTAGGCAATTCAACTGTCTCCATTGAATTTCTCCAGGGGTGAATTTTGTTCTTTTAATTCTCTTACATGTTTGCAACAGTGCTCCCCACTGGCAATACTATAATTAAGAAACCTTTAATGTTTCTCTTACTATAAAGTTATAATAGTCTTTTAGCTGTAGATCTGAATTTCAGCTAGAAGCCTAATGTAAAAAATTGAGATGGTGGAAAAATGTGTATCTTCTGTAGCAGATGCAGTTTGATGACATTTTATTGGCAATTCCTTCTGTAAATAATCCATGCCTTTTCCTGCAAAAATATTTTGGGGACAAGGTGTGGGAGGAATTTATTTCTCTTGAGGATTTTATAATGCTACAAAATGGACCCTGCTCTAGCAATTTTGTCAATATGTATGGGAGTAAATAAGATTGATACCTTTGTAGTTCTTCTCTTCCACTTTTACTCAGGAAAAGAACTCTCACCTGAATCAGAAAAGACTGTAAAAAAGTTTAAAAATAGAATGCTACATTAGCATTAGAATGCTAAATAGAACGTCTTTCTGCTTTATTGAAAGAGAAAAAAAAACCCCTGCTAGTAGAATTCATGATGCTTTGGCAATATGACTTTCAAGCAATGAGTGGATGAGAAATTTCAAGGCACTGGGATATTTTTGATTTTGTTAAAGCTCCCTGATTAGCTTCAAAACCACTGTTGCTGCTGGTTCTAATTTGTTTTTAATTTTACAAAGGTATATTCTGTTCCTGACATATTTAAATACTGCACTTACAAGTCTAAGTGTAATTGGAAAGTGATGTCTTTTACTCAGTACTTTGCAAATTACACAGTATACACACACTCCTTTAAGCTCTCTGATTTGTGCCTAATCTGTAGTTCAAACCTGTAACAGTGATATTTTAGCAGGTCCTGGAAGTAGTGTCCTACACCCTCTGTGAAAACTGCAAATATATGCAAGAAGTATGTGATTTCATGGCTGATAGCTTTTGAATCATAGCATTTGAAAGAACAGAATCCTTCTCAGTAACTCTTCCTAATAAGCATAATTAGGGAAGTCTCATCAAGCAGCCTGTGGTGAAACATGCAAACTGCCTTTATTGCCTGCTTCTTAAACTTGGAATCACTGGTGTGTGTCTTCTTGTACAGATCACTTGTGTGCATTCATCTGCAATTCTGCAATTACCATTATCCTTCAGCTACACCATTCTGCTAGAATTTATAGGAAGTGTTTCAGGGAGTGAAAGATATCCATCAGAAACAACCCTGGTAATATTCTTTCTGCCTATGGTTTATGGCCTTAACTCATTGGGGAAACTAAAAAATGGTAACTAGATTTGTTAAGAGTGTTGAAGTAAACCACTAAAATACATGAGTAGCGTTTGGACAGTAGAAACCTCATGTTGATATAATCCAGTCTAACCCACTGAATCTGTTGTGTTGCAAAGATGCAGGCTTTGCAAGGCAGCCCTTGCTAGTGTTACTAAATCACGTCAGTAAACTGGTGTAAGGTGGTAGTAAGAGGCACACAGTCTTACCTTCCTGGAAAAGCTTTCTCTTTCAAAAAATTAGTGGTTCCAAGGTATAAAATACAGAGAATGAAACAAAGTTTGAGTTTTGGTCTTGAATTCATAAAATCCCACAGTGTTGCTACTGTGCAGAATCACACTATTCAAAATAAGTGAAGAATTGTACTGTAATCTTGGGAGGGATTGTAATCCAAATAAGTACACTCTTTGAGCAACCTAGTGAAAAAGTAGCGAAGTTAGAGGTGCTTCATTAGTTTGTTTTTTTTTGTTTTGTTTCAGCTACTTTAAGTTATCATCTTTCTAAGACAGGCATGTAGCAACTAATTCTGTGGACTTTTTCTTCTTGAATTACTCCCTGAATTGAAGCCCAGAGGAGTCACTGGAAGCTTTTCCTCAACAGTTTCAGAAGGATTTATATCAGGCTCTTAAAACCATAACTGAGTCTCACTTTTGTGTCTAGCTTGCTATGGGACAGTGGTGCAGGAGAGTAAGTTGAAGCTAATAAGGCTGTTTCTCTAAGATCAGTGATGATGAGATTAAGATGCCCTTGATTCTTCTACTTAATCCTGCTCTGTTGGTTTGACAGCCTATAAAGATCAGAGTATGGCTGGTGGCTGCTGTTCTTGTATATAAGCAGTGATTCAGAGACCAGTAACATAAGGCTTTGGCGACTGTGAAAAAGGCGACAAGATCCACTTTGTTTCTCTTCCCCTCACCACCCCTTCCCAACGTTTTCCAGTTCCTGTAAATAGAGATCTGTGTTCAAGACTTGTCCTCATGATCTCTTTATACCACAGTATAAGCAACTCCAAGCAGGGGTGGCACATTGTTGCAGAGATCTCTATTTGTGTAGAGATCTCTATTTTGCTCCTGTCAAATTTCTGAAATCTTTGACCAATATTTTAGCTTCTAAAATTTGGTCTACATTTTGCATCCTCCTGCATATCTAGGCTTTTAATAGGTGATTTGTGCAGTCCTCAAAAGGCAGAGAGAGCATTTATAGTGCTTGGAAGAAAAAGGGTTGATGCATTTATGTATGGTTTTTAAAGCTCAATTGCTTAGATCAAGATGAGAAGCAAAGACTGTGTATGTCATTGAAAACCTCCTGTAGCTATAGTATAAAGATGTTTCAAGTCTCTTGGAAACTCAGTACTCAGAGACAAGTGAATTTTGACTGCTCTACATAGAGGAGAGATGGAGATGGACAGCTAGCCAACGGGTCAGACAGACAGACAGAAAATCTTCCCCAGCTGACTGTTTGCTATGACTCTTATTTCATCCCACAAAGGAGTTCTTTCCATTCCATTAACATCTGATTAGATGGCAGAAACATTTTAAGAAGCTCTGAACAGTTATGCAGATGCCAGCACTATTACTTCCAGATTCATTCCCTTGCCAAACAGCAAAATGACACAGTCAAGAAGAAATCCTCCTACTAGTCAGTTTTTTCTATTTAGTTTTTGCTTAGAACTGTTTTTATAAGCTGATTGAATCTTTTGTATCCATGTTGTAGTCCTGAGGAGGTAGAAGTGTGGAATATAGCAAATACAAGCTGTTGCAAAATTGTTCCCATTAGAAAAGATTACACATGTGATACAAAATTCTGCCATAGAACCAATTCTTAAAACAGCCTTGTCCTCTCTGGGTTGGGAATGCAGTGAGCCATAACTCTGCCTCTTCTTCCCTTGGGAGAATCTTATATAACTGCTCAGCTGTTTCTCTTGCTGTTCTTCTTATTAAGCCAAAATTTTGTTTTGCTTAATTGTATCCTGGTACACCTAACTTTGCAAACTGGGACTGTTCAAGTGAATCCACTCCCTTTTAAAACCAGCCCCAGCAGTCTATAGAAAGAGAAGGGCTGCAGCAAAAGCAGTCTATTAGAGTTAAAGGGGCCATCAGAGAGACTGACAGCGCAGGTGAACAAGCTGGGACATACCTGGCTCAGCTGAGCACCCTTCCAGCAGTGAGGGACAGCCACAACCGGGGTTGCCTGAGGCTGAGTGCAGCGAGGAGGGTGAGGGCAGTGGTTATTCCCTTGTGAGGCGGCTTCTGAGAAACTCTGCTCAGTTTCTGGCTTGGCAGTTCCAAAGGAGATTGGCCAACTGAAGACAGTGCAACCAAGGGCCATTAATACTGTGAGGAAACTGAAACATGAGATACGCACAGAGACACTGAGGGAGCTGCTTATCTGGCCTGGAGAAGAGAAGGTTAAGAGGGCTTCTAATTACTACCTCAGGTACTCACAGGGGTTATGGGGAAACCAGATCCCACAGTGTGCAATGAAAGGACAAAAGGCAGCGGTCAGAAGTAGCAGCAAGGAGGGTGTAAAGAAAAAATTGTCTCACTGGTTGTAAAAAAAGCCATTTTCATGGTGAGTGGCTAAGCAATGGAACACGTGGATTGGAGATTCTGAACTGACTGTCCTTAACCAGATCAGGCTTTGCAGTTAGCTGTGCCTTGAGGAGGAGGTTGGACTAGATGACCTCTGAAGGACTTTTCCCACCTAAATTGATATTCTGTTTTGGACTGATGTGGAGAAAATCAGGGTCTTGAAACAAGATTAAACATGGAAGCAGGGAAATGCAAAAGCCAATATCCTTCACATAATTAGTCTGAAAACTAAAGCATTGTCAAAATACAACCCTCTGAAAAAAAATGAAGATATTTATTTTTTATTCCAAATTATAAGTATTGGCATTTTCCTTCTGTAGACGGTTTCTTTCCTGTTTACTCAGCTGTTCAAAATGTATGCCTATATTAAGCCTTCTATATCCCTTTTCTAGTGAAAAAGAATGGGGAAATATAATTCATAAGGCAAACCACTGGTGCTATATATCATTCACAGAATGCTCTAATAAAATCTGGTGCACTGCGGGCTTCTTAAGCAATGATGGTCTTGTACTATATTTAGAATTCAATGAAGAACTGAAAAAAACCCATAACAAATAAGTGCATAGTGGTCTATGTTGGTGTCTAATGAACACAGTGAAGGTATCATTGTGTATGTTACATGGCTCCATCTCTGAGAATTAAGACAAATGTGGGATTGTAGGAAAGGGGATGCAACTGGCCTAATCAATTTTCATAGCTGGCTGAGAGTAGATGTTGATGTCACTAAATAGAGACACCTTACGTCAATTGCTAACCAAAGAGAAGAACAGACTGGGTACAATGTGCAATAGTTTTGAAAAGAAAGCTAATTAGGAATGCATGAGCATTTGGCAAGGGTACATTGCAGCCCTGAATGCAAACCTTTTAATACAAAAATTGTATTGACAGGAAACGAGTTGAATTTTATTTCAATGTTTATGGAATATATTCTTACATAATTTTATTCAAGGCATTTGTTCTCTTTATGAATTTTTATAGATAAATTCTAATGAAATATATCCTAATCCATTACAAAAATAGTTAGAAATTATTTTGATCTACTCACATCATTAGAGTCTCTAAGCCTAATTGTAGGAGAAAAGTAGACTTCAATGACAGGAGCTGGATAATTCTGATATTTTAATTCACATGCTTCCAGTTGGCTGAGACTACATATACCACATAAAATGGGTGGATGGTGAAATCCGTAACTGAAGTACCACATTTCCTGATTTTGGTTGTACAACATTCACTCATGTTCATTTGTATTGTTGAAAGCAAATTTCATGGACTGTAGAGAGCACCTTCTGTCCCTGTGAAGTTGCCATATGCAATGTGTAGACCATATAGGACAATTTAACTTATTTTGTTTTACTTAATTCCTTGTGCATTTAAATTATTTCCACTAACATTTTTTAAATCTAAACATGCTCCAAAAATCTTCTAATATGAAAGGCCCCTACATTAAAGGATAATGGAGAGAAAGAAAGTCTAGGATGTCTTATACTATTTGGTTTCAAGTTTGGACAGTCCCAAGCGGTCTCTGCAATGTCAGACCTGCTCAATGTTCAGTTCTGTAACTCTCCCTGCTGAGTGTTGTTGGTATACTTGTCATAGGAAGCTGCATTTGTGCTTGGGTGGTACTACCTAAATCAGAAGGGAAATAATCTCAGTTGTCCTGAATTAAAAGCTTGAGTATGTCCTCAGAGAGAGTGAAGAGCCATGTCACTACATTTTTAAATTTTCTTTTTAAGCAGACCCTACCTAGACCTCTAATACAGGGAAGAGCCTCTTGCTTCCACATAGCCCTTGAGTCTGGGATGTAGACTTTCTCAGAATGCTGGTAAACAGAAATGTAAAATCTAAACCCCAGAGCTACCATGCTTAGATGATCAATCCTCTGCAGATGCAGCAGACTTAGATTATGATGGGGTATTGAGAGGCATGGGCTCCCCTTCCAGAAGAGTTTGCCAAAGAAGCTAAAGCAAATGCTTGTAGTCCCTTCTTCCTGTGCTTCCTGTTATCCTTGACTGGTATTTTTTCAACCTGTCTTCTCCTGAGCCTTTCTCTGATGTCTCAGAAGTGCAGAGGATAGAAGGACCTGAGGGCACTGAGCTTCAGCGTTTCTGAGCTGGTAGAAAGTTCCTTAAGGAGTTCTGCTAACACTGCATGTTGGAGCAGCCTCTGGAATTAAACTGACTCTCAAGATCCAGGAGTAGAAAGGTTATTTGTAAACTCAGTTACATTAAACTCAGTCTATGCACAACTGATGCTCTCTCCTGATGTTTTTTTAATCATCTGAGAAATATAGTCTCAAAACCAAAAGGTTAGTTTAGCCCCAGGGTAAAAAATACATTGGAGCATATGGGGATGTAAATTTACATTTGTGCTTTCAAATGCATTTTGTAATTTAGCAAAACTAAGATAATTCTAAGTAGAATTCTCCATGGGAATGAACGCATTTTTTAATTATTACTTTTGTCTTTTTTTATCCAGTTGTTCTCTCAGTTGTGAGATAGTGTTTAAAGCACATAACTGAGCTGCAGTGACGGAGCTCACTTGGCAGCCCATAAACATGTTTTGGAAAGATGTATTGACTTGGCAAAAGCAGACTGTAGTTAAATGCTACCACGGTCCAATGCCATGTCCTTTAGGATTGCTTGCAAAGACAGCTTATTCCTTTCTTCCTTTCCCTCTAGCTGTTAGTCCTCCCTGAAAACAAACAAATGAAAATGAAAAAATCCAAGCTGGCTACCTGGAGTACTTAAACATCCAAATGAGTAAAACTTTACCATTTGTGGATTTTTAATGTTTATGCAAAGTCAGTGGGAATACTTGTGGTTTATTACTGTGCTTTCTTGTACCAAAGCCTAGAAACTGTCAGTTGCTCTACACCCTATTAGAAATGCATTCCAACCACTTCTCAATGTGTCACTCAGGTTTATGGTCAAAACTCAACTGTTTGTTTAAAACGTTTGGGAAAATGTAAATATGCTTCCATACAGAGTTATGTATCTGAGAACAGAGAACTTCTGGTTGTCCTAGGGTTTTATTTTATACTTTGCTGGAAAAGCTGCAATATGAATTACATAAGAAGTTTTACATTTGGTAGTGGGAAAGCACTGAATGGTAAAAATTGCTGTATTAAAATGGAAATTAATATAGTAGCATGTACCTATTTCCACAGCAGCAGAAGCCTTTATCACGCTTTGATGAAACAGGAAAAAGGAGAGAAACCTGAGACCTTTTCTTTATCCCCATCAAAAGCAACGCCCTC
Organism: Acrocephalus scirpaceus scirpaceus; assembly: GCA_910950805.1. Classification (NCBI taxonomy): domain Eukaryota; kingdom Metazoa; phylum Chordata; class Aves; order Passeriformes; family Sylviidae; genus Acrocephalus; species Acrocephalus scirpaceus. The sequence goes on from OU383781.1 coordinate 33,341,800, forward strand.
TTTCTCTTTTTCTGATTTTAACGACCTGACTAATCTTTGTCATTGCTGTATTCTGCTAAATTTACTATTGTGCACTAAAAATAACTCTTTCTTCCTGTCCTCTTCTCTTTTTTTTTTTTTTTTTTTTTTTTTTTGTTTCTGTAGAAAAGCTCTGTAAAGATCTGGGAATTATATCTAAAGGTTTGTGGGGTTTTTTTATTGGCTTGGTTTGGAATTTTTTTTTTTTTTTTTTTTGGAATTGCAGTCCAACACTTCTTGAGTCAGTATCACGGCAAGTCTGGTTGCTTTGTATCAGTTTTCTCTCACGTGATGCTAACTTACCTGTTCTCACATTAACACTCACTGCAGCAGTGATAGCCTCAGTATTTTTAATAGAGACAGGGGTTCTAGCTCTGATTTGTGTTCAGAAAGTGATCATTTGGACTGTAGAAAAAAGGTACCAATAAGGAATTAAAAATTGCCATACTGCAACAGTTTAGTAAAAGGAATACCTTTTGTATAACACTGCTTTGTTCAGCCTCCTGAATTGAGTGGGATGAACATGAGTTTCTTTGTTTTCCTAAAAACTGTGTGTCTGAGAAACAAGTGAATACACGAGGTTGCTGTTCTTGCACAGAATGAAAAATCTACAGAATCACAGAATGTCTAGGTTGGAAGAGACCTTCAAGATCATGGAGTCCAACCCAGCCCTAACACCTCAACTAGATCATGGCACCGAGTACCACATCCAGTCTTTTTTAAACACATCCAGGGATGGTGACTCCACCACCTCCCCGGGCAGACTATTCCAGTACTTTATCACTCTTAGCCCTCATTTGTGGAGAAGAAAAATTCCCATAAAACTTGAAACTTGAAAAACAGAAGGCTATTATACTATACATTTTAAATTTGTTGACTTTAAAAAACATTTTGCTTGCCTGTATTATCAACTTGATATTTCTTTGCTTGTAAGTAGATGTCTGAGTGAGTTGTTTTAGTTTCTGATGCATTTGTCTTGTCCATCCAAACTGTGCAAAACTAGGACAGGAATACTTAATATTTGCCATGATGCACGTTGTTTTTCTGCCCCTAATAGCCGCCTTTGATATGAAGTTGCAAACTGTAATTTGTCCTGACATAGATGTACTCAACTGAAAATTGTTGCAGTCTGACCTGGTTAATGTGAGTTTGGCTTCTGGGTATTTGAAAAATGTAAGTAATTGACTATAACCAAATGCATTTGGATACTGTTAACCTGTTACTGGTACAGATAACTATTTTTGTAAGTGGAGTTTTAAGCAACTTCGTAATATTTTCAAAAAAAATTACTGTCTTAATGCTACGAGACTTTGCAATGTGTGAGTCCAGGTTGCTGTAAGAGAATATTTTTTGAATAGTGACTACTTTTTAAATAGTCACAGCTATGTCAAATACTGTCCTTAGCTGCAGCGATTGTGCCCATGCCCCTTACTGGTTAGTGACAGTTTTGTTGATGTCAAGTGGTAAACGAAGAGCCAGAAACTGCTTTTTTAGCAGGGAGCCAGGTCTGGATTGTAACACACAGGGCCTTGAGCTGCTATCACGGGTTTGAAAGCACCAAGTCTGGATAGTCAGTGTCAGAGAGAGGAAGGTTGTGATTTAATTGAGATGTGTGTGTTTTACATGAAGGCTTCAAACATTGGTGAGAATAGAGAGAAGTGATTTCCAAAGATATTAGCAGCGCCTGCAGTAAGAAATCGCACGCCCAGCTTAGGGCATCATCCAGGGAGGCTTTCAGGACCTTTGCACTGTGTATGTCTTTACAATATTTACAGTGTATACGGATAAAGACTGAGTATGGGATGCGTCCCGGCGATCCCCGCCGTGGGGCAGGGGCGGGATGCGTCCGGCGATCCCCGCCGCGGGCCGTGGGTCGCTCCGCCGGGCGGGCGTGCGGGGGCGGCTCCATCCTCCGCCCCTTTACGCGCGGCCGCGGTTTCATGAATGAAATCCAATCGCCGCGCTAAAATTAGACCGCGGGGCTGGCACGTCACGGTTGCCGCCGCCCGCGTCCGCGCCGCAGGGCGGGCCGGGCCGGGCCGGGCCGGGCCAGGCGGGGACCCCGCGGCGGGGCCGGGCGGGCGGAGCAGCGCCGGCGGCGATGCCGCCTCCCTGCCGAGCCGCGCCCGCTCCGGGCGCTGCCCCGCCGCCGTGAGGAGCAGCGGGAAGGGGGCGCGGCGGCGGCGGCGGCCGCCACCCCCTCCGGTGCCGCGGGCCCGGGGCCAGCCCCGCTGCACGCACCCCGGCCGCCGGGCATCCCGCCCTCCCGGGTAGGTCCCGCGTCGCCCGGGCGTGATCGTGCTCCGAGCTGGCGGTGTGCGGGGCCGGGGCGGGCTGGCCGCCAGCGGTTCCGCAGGGGGCGGGTGGCGGCGCCCCGCGCGTCCCCTTTGCCCGCAGGTGCTCTCCCGCCTCGTCGGGAGAGAGCAGAGGTGGTGGCATCCTCCCCTCCTCCGGGGACAGAGAAGGCTGAGTCCTTGATGAAGCAGATCTGTCTGGCTTCCTTTTCCAGCGAGGCCACGAGGTGCAAGGCAAAAATAGAGGGGTATGATGTGTACGAGAAGCACAAACCTCCTGGTGCTTGGTACCTCTGAGTGTCAGTAAAAACCCGAAGGATATCTTTTCCCCCTGTTTTTCCCCCTCCCCTTTCTTTCCCCCTGCGGTGTCTGTGGAGTCTGCTGTGAGTTTCTCTGACAACAGCAGAAGGCTGTTGGGGGGTCTTGTGGCACAGATTATCAGGTGTCTATGTCGGGACCTATTTGTGGGCCATAGCAAGGGGCTGTAGAGACAAACAGTAGTAGACTTTTAATTTGTTTAGTCAGCCTTTAGTGGGTATTGTGGTGTCTGACATCTAGAGCAGAGAGAAATCCATCACTGGACATACCGAGGCAGACTAGGTGCAGGAGTTACCGTCTATTGGTCAAGACACTACTCTGAAGGCAACAATATACTTGTTTTAAAAATGATAATAATAAAGAAAGCCCTTGAGGCTCTGCATATGGTCACAGCAAGAGCAAGGAAGTGATGCCAGAATAGTCTCAATGACTTTGTTCATCCTCAGTTTGTGTACTATTTCAGGACACACAGCTGACTTGAAGCCAAATGTTCAGCTTGAGCTGTAATAGCTTGAGCTGTAATAGAAGCTGAGGTGGAAATTAGCTTTTCCAAGTGTGCTTAAGGGGGTCCTTTAGCTGCTGGTCTTTCTAGGCAAAAATAATGCATGTGGGGAGAAACCCACCATTGTTAGGATTACACAGAATAGTTGTCATGACTGCTCAGTCTAAGTAGTGGTATTTCAGTACAGGGTATACTTTTCAGCATCAGAAGTCACGCTTTATGGAAACAGAATGGCTTACTTTCTTTTCAGTATTTTTCTGAGGTCCTCTTCCATTAGGTTATGATTTCTTTCTATGCATGTTGCATTTGCACATCTGATTCTATCTCTCAGATATACAATGTATCTACACACGATTAACAGAAGAAAAAAAGTGAGTTCAGTATTTGTACTAGGGTTCTTTATCTAAGTGATATAATACTTAAGGAGCATAAGATCTGGGACAGGCTCAGATACACAGAAGTATGTTTATCCAAGAAGAAATAAGCATCAATTTTAGCTCTGGGAAGCTTTCTAAAACTCCTGCCCTTTTAAAACTCCAAGCTTCATAAATACTGTAAAGCATTAGGCTGAGAGGAGGAGCTGATCACTTGACCAGTAAATCCTGATGTTTGATTCTTTGTTAATACATTTTATTTGCTGGAAAAATGCTTAAGTCCTGTATCCAGATGTTACCCTGTGCTGAAGGGGATGAAAGGACAGCGAAGCCTTGAAGGAGGAGAAGCAAAGGAGCAACAGGTGTTTGATATGCTCCTCCCCTGCTCCCTTCTGTCCTGCGAGAAAAGTATACAAACACTGTAGAGCAAAGTATGTGCTTGGGAAGGAGGAAAAGGAAAAGCTCAGGCATCCTTGCTGCATACAGCAGGCTTGGAGAGCAGCTCAGAGTGCTTGTGTTCTTGGATCACTGATTGGGTTTCCATAAAAGAGCTCAAAACTTTCTGCTGAAGGAGTGAGTGGTGCATGAGCTATAATTGGTGCACCTGCCGTGTGTGTGGTCATACCTGGGGCTCTTTGGCATTGCAGGCAGGTCATGAAATAAAAATATGGATTTCCTTTGTCTCCCATCCAACACTATTCTACTTTTCTGTTTTCCTCTCCTTTCTGTCTGACATGAGACACAAGATAGCAATTTCTTTCTTCTTTTTAAATTACCTTTTTTCTTTGCAAATGAGTCTCTATGTGGCAGTAGACATTACAAGTAAACTCCTCATCTATGTGCCTCCTGAACTGTTCCATTAATGTTGGTGGATTTGCATTTGATGTGTAAGTGCAGAGCTTGACCCGTGATCTGAAAATAGCATTTACCTGAAGTCTGCCATCCTGAAGTGTTTGCTGTTCCAGTCAGTGTTTAGGTCCTTGGGTGGGTTTTTCCTGCTGTCCTTATGAGGTCTCACTCTCCTTTGGTAGTTTCCTAGTGGTAATAATGTCTGGGAATGAATAAAATCACACATAATGTCTTTCTAAGATCACTGATTAACAAAGAAGAGAATGTGTAAGAAATGTCACATAAAGTTCAAGAAGCAAGAGCCTGATTCTATCTTTTGGAGAGAGAACAAGTACAGAAAGTGAATTCAACAGCTCTCTGTGCTAGAAGGTCACCAGTGTCTCTGGAATATTCTTTGTAGCTCTAGTGAAGCTCGATAAATATTTTCCCCACAGAAATGCACAAAAGTTGTGAGAATGCCTTATTTGGTGGTTATTGTTATTCTTTCAGTACTGTTGGGAACACTGCTTAGGAACAGCATACAGTGTCAACACCTGTTTTATGCATGGGTACAATCATTTACAACCTCTACTACAGCATCAGTAGTTTAATACCGCACAAGCATCGTAATTACATAAGAGTAAAATCAGGCATTTCATGGAGTTTATTACCATGAAACCTAGCAGTGTTGAGTCAGACTTTTCCAGGGATCCATCTTCCTTTAAGCTTGGAGTTTTATATGTTATCTCAGATATTCTTGGGCATGGCAGCCACTAAGGATTCCGCTGCAGCTTTGCCCCAGTTGTGTTGATCCAAATATCAAAGCAGGAATCAGAGCACCTGATGCTCTTATCTACAGTGATGGTTCATGTGATGCAGTAGCAGGGGACCTGGAAAGGAAACAATTGGTGCTGAGGACCCAGTGTCCACCCTGCACACAGCTCAGGTACAAAGGGTGTTACTTCAGTCTGCCTTTAATCTGGTCCCATGGACTGAATGCTTATCATGGGTGAGTAGCACACAGTCCCCTTCAGAATTCAGTTTATGCACTCTGGCTGCACCTGATGTGAACCAAACCATGGAATATTTGCTTCAAAAATGTATTCTTGAGCTGAATTCACATGCTATTAGCGGTGCACCCTCATTCAGCTCCTGCAGCAAAATTTTCTGTTGCAGAAGGAGAACTGATCTGAGGACTTTGTGCATTTTATGGGTGGCTGCTTTAAAAAGTGCCAGGTGTTTGGTGATGGTTATCACCATCAATGGGTATTGTCCATTCTTCACGTACTTGGTTCTCAGCCACTTTTATTCATGTCAGCCACAGTTAATTTTGGTTTGCGATGATGTGACAGATTATGGCCCACAGCAGTGCCAGATCTTGGTCACTGCCTAGTCCCTTGTGTCTGCTATGATTATCTCTGGTGAGTGGAATGAATGGTCAGTTGTAGCCAGGTATATCTGGAATCCTCACAAAACACATAGGCAAAGCTAGAGTGCCAGCCTGAAATCAGTTATGTACCAGCTGTGGGGGTTTTCCCCTTTTCAGGGGTAGGTCCACTATGGGCACTGTTTTCCACATCTCTGTGCACACCAAGAAAGAAGAAGCAAAAGGAGGCACAAAGGACTGCCTTGTGTAGTGGCTTGTTTTTGGGGTAGACTCTGGAAAATTGGTGAAGAGAGGAGTGGCAGTGCTGCAGGCTCTCCCACCATGTAAAAAACTCATCCCAGATTCCCACACATAAAGTTCCTGAAATGGTTAAATGTCCTTCACCTGCCATGTGGATTAATTTCTAGGGCAATGATCTCATCACAAAGGATATCCCAAGGTATGTCACAGGACAAAATAATATGTAAGCTGCTCAGTGTAATCAGCTTGTTGATTTCTGCCCTTCTGGTCTTCCAGAATTTGTCAGACATAGCTCAAATCTAATGCTGAACTCTACATTTGGGCCTCTATTTGGTCTGATAGACTAAGTGTTTATAACACAAAAACAGGTCTTTGTGAGCTGCTTTTTTTTTTTTTTTTTTTGAAGGAGGTTCAGAAGAATCTGTTATTGTACCTAAAACTGAATGTTTTTATTCTTAGCTATTGAGCTGTCTGCCCTCAACAGAGGGCAGACTGTTTTACACATTGTTATGTGGGAAGAATTTGTGTTTTTCAAGCATCTCTGAATTTTGGGCATCTGAGGAAATGCTCATTCTTATTGATGAAAAGTTTTTGTGCCATCACAGAGGTAGGTTGGGCTTGATGAAGGATTCTAATAATTAACAGAAACAAACAAATTTGGAGTTGTGCAGGCAGAGAAAGAGCAAAGACAGCCATCTGTTGCTGCAAACCAGGAATTGTTATTCCCTGTCTCTACAATTTCTGTGAGGGTTGCGGTAATCATTTGACTGAGAAGTTTTCTAGCAAACTTAGAGACATCTGCTCTGTCTTCAACTTTACATCATCATTAGGGGCTGCTCCTTTCATTTCTGTGTGAAGCCATGGTCAATTTTTCACTCCCTTTAAAACTTGGGGGATAGAGTGGGGATTATGGCAGCTGAATGGAAGCTTCTGAGAACTTCCGTCTTTAAAAAGTAAGTGGTAGCACCCAGAAATGAATCTGATGCCTTTTGATCAAAAGCTGACATGAAAAAAGCTGTTCAGGCAAGCCAAGTGGAGTCTCTCTTGATGACAGGCTCAGTATTTAGCTTCTCCAGCTGTATCAAATTTTAGCAGCATTCTGAGGGATTCATTTCTTTGTGGATACTGGCCCTAAGCTATCCCAGGACAGAAGAAAAAGGGTAGAACCACGTTCTGCCCTTGTGGAAGAGAAAGGTGTTTCTGTTGACCTGCACTCTTGTGGGCAGCAACAGCCAGGGTTATCTCATTTATCACCTTGTGCAGTAAAACATTTCCATCAGCTGCCCTTCTCTTTCCACCCATGGGAGAGCCCAGGGTCTCACATTTGCAGTCAGAGCACTTTAGAATATAAGGGTTTTTCTCCTTCCCCAGTCATTGGTGTATCTGTTGATGTCTTCTGCTGATGGACCACATAGGGCAAGTAGGTGATAAATTCCAAAGTTAATCTTGAATTTCTTCCTTCTGAGGTAGTCTCTTCAGTCTTTCCATGTCAACTGCCAGAACTTTAAATAATAGCCATAGGGTAATGCTGCTTCATCCTGGACAAGAATCCAGCCTGATACCGCTCATGCCCTGGTGAACTGGTGATCTGATCCCACCTTGAGTCTTACCACCCTTTGTCACCAGCTAGTTCTTTGATGCTGACCAGGAATAGTTTTCCTTTTGAAATCAGTCTCCCCAACAGGCCTCCTATGATTTAATAAAATATTAATATTAATGTACACCTTGTAAAAATTGTTTTGTGATGGTCTTTCAGCAGCTGGTAGTTTATGTGTTGCTTGATCCCATGTTGTGATTAGCTTCACAAATATACTTGATGGGCCCCTAAATTCATTGATTAAATTGAGCCAAACCACAAAACAGCCTTTTGGCCCTTTAGCTTTCTACAAATCAGAGCTGTCTGTGAATGCTGCACTCTTGCGTGAGTGAACACTGAGTTCCCCCTGCTTTGTCCCCTGGCATATCTGTGTTATTCCACTAAAGATTCTGAAACAACACATGGTGGGGTATATATTGAGAATGAACATTTCACATGCTTATTCTGGCTTGTGTGCTCGTTGGTCCCTGCCAGTGTGCTGGTGCCTTGGGATTCTGCGCTGCAAGGTAGTGATTTCAGTGCCTGAAGAACTTGGCATTTTGTATCTCCTTTTCCAGTTTCCATGGTTGCAAGCAGTAATTTTGCGACTTGGGTATGGAGGCAAGAGTGTTGCACAGTCTTGTAAGTGTTTTTTTGACATGTTATTGCCTAATGGCTCTCTGAAGGAGTCACTCTGAAACTATACTAAAAAATACATCTCCAGAATAGATTGCAATATGAAGTAGCTACAAATGCACTTTCATATTGTTTCAGGAAAGTGTTTTTTTGGGGATAATTGTTGATGATCTTATTGCCTTACTGGTGGTCTGAGTTTTTCAGATAATTGCCATGCCCGCCATTCATATTAAGTTATGTTAGACTTTGGTGTCTCTTTCCATTAGATTTCTTTAGTAAAATTGTGACATTTTAATTGTGGTTGGCACCCCCTTTGTTTGAAGGAGTTCCTGGTTTGCATGTTTGTCAGATTACTTGACACATGTTGAAATTATTAATTTTATTTTTTATTCCATGGAATAGCTTGAAGAAAAACTCCACTGAGCAGGCAAGGTTCTTACGTGCTGTCATTCTGAACTGTCATCTGAAGAGTTTGCTCTTAGCACAAGGGCTAAGTAAAATGCTGGCTTTGAGTGGTCCTATAAGTACAGAACTAAGAAGTAAATTGCTGCATTTACTATATGTTACTATATTAAACAGCATTTTTAAAACAAGTTCATGGTTATGAGCTGGTTATCTATTGTATATTAATACACCTAGACTAATACAGAGAATAAGAGGGATTGTATGTGTCTGTTGTGTTTAATCTGTGTACCAATGGACTCGATAATCAAGTGATGTGCTTCGTCTACAGATCTTTTGGAAAATTTCTCTAGAAAGAGAGTGTTTCATTATTGAGGCTGACCAACTTGTATGCTATGGCAACCACAACTGTTTTGTAATGATAATAATAATAATAACTCATTTAGCAATGAGGAAAAACTAAATGAAAAACCAAGCACCCCACAGCAATTTGAGGTGAAGCAACAGGAAAAGAAATTGGCAACCATAACCATCTGCAAGTCATGGTTCAAAACAGTAGCCTTATATTTCTTTGGAAATAAATCAGCTTTGTTTGGAATAGTTCTTAACTGCTAATCAAGTGAATGAATTAAATGGCTTTATGTTAGATCTTGAGTCTGCTCACATCTCCTGCTTTTTTGGCTGCCTGTGTCTTCTCTTCATCTGCAAACAATCACAGGTGACAATGTAAAAATAGAACATCCTAAGAGATTTTTGAGATCCTGTGTTATTCTTATGGGTATCTTTTTCCATTTCCATCCATCTGTTCATCTTTCTTTAGAACTGGATTAAGCAGCTGAATTTTGAGCTCCTTTCTTTTGGAAACGGTGATTTCTGATCAGACTTTTTCCCTGGTAGGTTCCTTGCTGCCCCTCATTTGATGGCCTTTTTGTCTTTCTCTGGCTTTTTTGTCAGTGCCCTTTCTGGGACTGGACACACTTCCAGTAACTTTCCTCATAGTTTTACCCTGCTTTGTTTTGCTGGTAAACTAAACTATTGCTGGTTGTAGGTTGGTTTTAGCAAGTTTTTCGTTGATCTTAGAATGTTATGCCTTTTTTTTTTAATCTTTATATATGCTGCTTTGTTCTTGTCTAACCAGTTCAGTTTCAGTTCCAGTCGGTCTTCCCAGATATTACCAGACTTTCAGAGCTCAAATCTAGTTGTCTTATTGCTGTTTTTATTTTAATTCTAGTTTTGTAAATACATGTTCAGCATTTTTAATCAATGTGATTATATAATAGGTTTAGCACCAGCTTAACCTAAAGGCTACCTTAAAAAAACTAACTGTGGCTGTATTTTTTAGATCTTGTGTGTATTCCTGGCTTTAATCATTCCAGTAGCCAGAAGGCATCTGGCTACATTTGTAAGCATTTAATCAACTTGTTTTGCTAATTGTTTGTACTGTAATTTGTTGTTAGCATCTGGTTTTACTTGAGGTGTCTAAATATCTGTCCGGGCTTCTGTCTGTCAGTCTCTTCAGATGCTATTTCTGCTTTAATCCCTTCCTGAAAACTAGTGAACAATATTAAAATTATCTGCATTTTTAACACATAGTTACATTATGGATACTGGAGAGTATTTAAGAATCTTCCTTAACATAGCCACAGAGCTCTACTTTTGTTTTTATTGCCAGTTTATTTTAATCTCTGTCCTGTGCAGTATTGAGTCATGCTAAAAATATCTTCATTAGATTGCCATTGATCTACAGCAGGGCATTCAGGCATGCTGTGTCTGAGTCCTGTGATAACTTTGCTTTAATTAAGTTATTAAGTATATTGGAAAATTAAAACCTCAGTAATTTGTAAATTTTTTTTCATGTGTTCCTTTTCTAGGATTCTCAGATAGTTGCATTAATTTATCCAGTTACTTTTATTTAGATTTCTGTGTTAATTTTAAACTGGCTTTGTTTTCATCTTGGAAATTTTTTAAGATTTGTACTTTGTACTTAATACATATTTTGTGACTGATTGAAGCACATTTTTGCAGAACTACCATTTAAGAAGTTTGGAAGAATTTTTAAATCAAACTGTTATATAATACCACAGCAAATCTGTGTAACAGCATTTTAATGGAATATTGGGTTGGAAGAAAAATTGATTTGGCATCTCTGCTTGATAGTTTAAAACCAACCAGACACAGTGGCTAGCCATGCTCCGTCATTTTGCTTTCTAGCCTTGTAAACATTTCCACATTCCATCTGTGATGTCTAGTCCATGCATGAATAAAATATGAAGTAATTTAATACCACGTAATATGTCAAGGGGGTTGCTGTTTATTCTCAGACTTGAAACTTTAGGATCACGTGCTGAAAGCTCTCAGGATTTTGCTACTCATTTGGGGCCCTGCCTATGAGGCCGTGGTGTACGAACATGCCATATTCTCTGTAGTGTGGAGAAAAAAAAGTATTGTTTTTGTACTGTCATTTATATAATGACTGTATTCTTCCCATGGATGCTGAGGAGGACCAAGGAGTTGGCTCTTGGTTCTCTTCTTGTGTTTGGAATCACAGAGAGTACAGAGCCCATGGCCATCGCAGGTATCAGCCTCATGGGAGCTTACATCCAGCAGGCAGCTGGGGCTGGACCGCAGACAGGGAACTGGAAGCCTCTGGAGTGCTTTACCCCAAGACTGGCAACCTCTCAGGATGCAGGTTACAAGCCAGGTGAAGGGATAAAGGCTCTCTCTTAATAGCTTTGTGTTCTTATCAGTTCAAACCCCTGTGCCGACACAGCAGGTCGGTATCACGAGGCCGTGAGGGTTCACGTGTGCTCGATCCTCTGTGTGTGTGTTCTAAGCCATGTTCTTTGCTCTGCATCTGGCAGATTGCAGAGCTCTGCTTGTGCAACCATGTGCTTGTGCCAAGATGCAAAGTGTCTGAGCCCATGTTTCAGTCTCCTGTAGGATAACTTCAGAATGTATTCCCATGTGCTAGTCTGTGCTGCAGCATTTCCAGAAGTGTCTGTGGAAACATCAGTGTGACACAGTAGTGGCAAAAATCACTCTTGCACCTTGTTTGTGTCATCCCCAACTCCTCCCTCCACAAGTAAATAAAGATTACAAATGTGCCTTAGCCATTATAGTTATTAGCACACTGTCCATACTCAAAATTTTTATCTAAATGGGTGACCTTGAGTTCTAACAAAGACTTTTGTTTCTTGTTGTATATCAGTTTAAATAATGTAAAGGAATACAGTTAAAATCAGTGTTTGACTAATAGTTATTAAACGTGCCTTTTTCTTAAATCAGAACATAGTGCTTCTGACAGTGAAAAATGGACACCAAAATAGCTTGAATCTGTTATTTTAAACAGCCTGACAGCTAATATATAGTCTATACTTAAGTGTGAATGAGATGTGAATATTAAAAAAAGTATTAAACCAAATCATTGGATTTCTTTGTCTGTAGTGCTTTCTTCTCAGAAAAGAGCACACCATCACTCCAGATGATGACCTGTGTTTTGTCAATTAAATTGCTGTAGGTTCCTTGCTGAAATAATTATTAGGCAAGCCTTCCTGAAAAGGTTTGTGACTTGCATTTTCCCTTTTCTTCCTCCTTGATTACAATTCCCTAGCAGAGACCAGATTGCTCAGCAGACTGCTAGACATTAGAAAACCAAATTCAGATATATCAAACTATGATCCCACATATGAAAATGACAGACTGTAGTGAACATGCATGAGTTGGTTTTAGTTTTCCATATACCCTTTTTTTCCAGCTTGCCTTTGTATCCAGGCAATTGTTCAATATATTGCCATAGAATATTTAAGGAAATAGTTTCAATAATAACTTTCCATGAGGACAATATCTTCAAAAAACTTCTTCTCTTTACTTTCCATTTCACATCAAAAAGAATTTCTAAGTATAGGTAAGTATATTTGCAATTTCCTGCTTGGCTCCTTGGTTTCATTTTAGTCCATGATCTGTACAAACTTTTCCTTGGACAATTAAGAGTGTGTGATACTTGCAGGATGTAATGGGAATTGTGGTTTTGTAGCGAACAGTCTCTGGAGTCGTCTTACAAGTGAGTTTTATTGTGTGCTACAGCCGTCCGTGTGACTTGCTGTTAGCAATATTGTCTGGACAGCCCTAAATCAAATCCTGAATGGGCACAATTACAGAAGGCAGGTTTGTACTGGTATCCTTCAGGTTAAACCCACTGATGCCCAGGCTTTTTTTCCTCCTGGCATAGAAAGTATTAGGAAGAGGTGAGTTTATGCTAGCTGTCTTGTTTCACCAAGATCTATCTACTGCAAACAGGCTTATGTTTACAGAAACCAAAGTGAAAATAGCATGTGAGCAGCATAAAGCTGCTGTGGTCCAAATAGTTGTGTATTTGCATAACCAAGCAGTATTTAAAGGACTGGCTGGCTTACTTTGGGACAGTTTACTACACACTTTTCCTTAAGAGTTTGTTGTCTCCAGGCATCTCTCAAGAAGTGGCAGTAAAAGGCTCTGATTCTAAACATCACTGTTTTCACACAGAAGTAGAAAACAAGTTTAACTGTCTCGTTCCAGTTTTTGATAAATGGACATTGACATGGACTACGAAAGACCCAACGTTGAAACTATCAAGTGTGTGGTGGTTGGAGATAATGCAGTGGGGAAGACTCGTCTGATCTGTGCCAGAGCCTGCAACACAACCTTGACTCAGTATCAGCTGCTGGCAACGCACGTCCCAACCGTCTGGGCCATTGATCAGTACCGTGTCTGCCAGGAGGTAAGGACTGCAGGTGTGCAAAGTGTGCAGCACATGCTGCGAGGTGCTGCTATTGTTTTTTGGCAAGCCTTACCCTGCCAGCATGCAGCAATGAGCTCACAAGTATTTTATGAGTGACCTCTACTGCAGCCATGGTCTGATACACCTCTTGTTCTAAAGTAATTTCTCAAACCTATTTTTAGGGAGATAAATATTCTGCCTGTTTTATAAGATACATCATTTGGTAAAAACTGCATGAGATAGATCCTTGACCTAGTATGTTTTGGACCTTTTGATGGGGTGAATTAGAAAAGTGATTGTTTGATGGAGGGAAAGAGGATGTTCTGTGTGTTCTGTTCTAGGTCCTTGAACGCTCAAGAGATGTCGTGGATGAAGTGAGTGTTTCCCTCAGACTGTGGGACACTTTTGGGGACCACCACAAAGACAGGCGCTTTGCTTATGGAAGGTAAATTGATCCAAGCAAAATTTTAAGAAATACTTGTGTTCAAATTTTAGGGTAGAAATAAATTACAAATCTGAATTTTGAAAAGCAAGGACTTAACAATCACGAGTATTCATGTTCCTGCCCACTGCAAAGAGGATTATCTGCTGCAAGGATTAAAAAGATATAAATATTTAAAAAGCAGCATAGTTTTACTACGCTACATTTCCTTGAACAGCCTGCTAAGCTCTGTCAACAACTGTTGTCCTATTTTGAATTTTAAAGAACAGTCTCCAAAATAAGATTGTAGTTTCACAAAATTGAATATGAGCATTCTCTACCTGTAAGCAGCGTTTGATATAATTGCCTAACAAGCAACAAACAAGGAGAGATGTTGGGAAATATCACTCTCACTCAATGAAATATTTATTTTATTAAAACCTGTGATGTTGAATGAGCAGCTAACCTCTTGAGAGCAGAGCCAGATTCATGAAAGATGAGGCTCTTCCTTATTTCCTTAATTAAAGCTGAGGTTTTTCTTCTATAAATATAAAATGTCTGTTAGTGAATCAATTAACCCTGGAAATTCTAAAAAATACATACATAATAAATATATATTTAAATCAATGTGATCTAGATTTTTCCAGCATATATTATATATGTGTGTGTATATATATATATATGTAAAAGTTCAGCATAGTTTCAACAAGGGCTGAAGCCAGTGATAGTCTTTCTGGTTTGTTTAATTAGATCTGACCTTGTGGCAGTACAGGCAGCAGAACAGCTCTATTAGGCAAATACTGAGCTGAAGGTGGGTTTTGGACATATATTTTCATAACTCACATTTGAGAGGTCTCAGTCCTCACCCATTTTTTCACCTTGTTGAACTTTTTCATAATCTTTTCATATCTGCTTCAGTCCCTACAGTTGGTCAGACCTTCACAGACAGACACATTTTTTTCCAGCTGGGAATGCCCTTTGTAGAGTGTCAGCCCCAGCTTTCTATTGCATGTGGCCAAAATGTACTGTCTTGCTGTTTTTCTTCTCTCTGTGCTGCCTGATGACACAAGTGACTTTGAAGGAGGATGGTCTTTTCTATTCTCTACCCCTTAGAAATGCTGTAGAGAGTTCTGCTGGTTGAATCCACCCATTAAATTTTCAGGCTGTAGAACTCTGTGTATTTTTACAAACCCTCCTTTGTGTACAGCACCATGTTAGTTGAGTTTTCAGGGTTATGAATTACCTGGAATTTTCTGTCGGGAGCTAAAGTGGCAACACATCTGGGCTGCACAACCTGTACCCTTTGCAAATAAGCTCTGTGAGAGAAGTTATGGACTTTAAGGTAATACTTACCTTAATATTTAAGTGCTGCTGGAAGATGTCCATAGATACTGTTTTACCTTTTGGCAGCGTGTGGAGCCTGCATTGATAAATTTGGATGTAACTTCATGTTTCCACTCACTGTTCCGCTTTGATGTGGCCTCCCGATATTCTGCAACAGATACTGTGTCACTGAGAAGATTACTGGAGATTAGGAGAACAGAATCAGGCATGTTCTGAACCCTGATCCCACGTTTACTGTCAGGACGGGAGAGGGAGGAAACAACATACTTAGATTCTAATCCTGCAACCGCCAAGGAGGACGTGAATAACTTGAGGTCTTGAGGATTAAGCATATGAACACAGTGATTCATTTTTGATGTTAGCAGAACTGAACTTGTGTAGAATGAGGTTTGCTATATACTAATTAGCTTTAAAAGGCTGTTCTGCAAGCCTGCTTTCCTGTTAGTGGTTTTTCTGCAAGTCTATTAATGAAGAAAGTAACTGGAAGCTCTAAAGAAATATGTTATAAATAGAATTTCAGTTTTAAAATGTTGTAATTGTGAGCACTGCTCAGGTACTTGGTTGTTTTAAAAACGTTAATGTTGGGTTTAAAGCAGACTGTTTAGTGTTTTATCTGGATTGGCATTTTAAAAAGAATTTTTCAGTGCTGAATGTTCATATTTATTGGAATTTATTTTAAATCACCTCTGTTCGTTGAGCTGCAGTCTATTCAGCTGGGTCAAATCGTGCAATACAGTGAAAGGCCTATTTATGCCAAACTGCTCAAGGTTACACCTGCAAGTGCCCCGTGTTTTGATTGTCTGAAGGATCATATAATAATATAATCCTTTAGTTCTCTTAAAAATATTCTGTGCATCTGCACCTTATGCAGAGGGAGGCTTACTCCAGCAAACGTTCAGCCAAGACCTCTAATTGTCCTAAACCTGGTGTAACAAGAACCAGCAAGTCATTAAGTCGCCTGCTGCTCACTGGAAAAGTTTGCTCCATACAGTTTTAGAAAACGTTACATAAATAGATTATGCTATAGATGACCGGGTGAACAGTTAATACGACTTGTAGCACAGATAAATCCTTCTTGACTTTATTTTTCACAGATAGAAACATGAAAGGAGAATGAGAAAAGGAATCTGTTTTCCATTATTTTTTGTGTGACAGAATGAGAGAATCAGTTAAATGCTTCTGGGGATGGAATAGTTAATGTTTCTCTGCCATCCCTTAATGGTAGTATGGAGAGTGAGATCAGCTTGCATTCTGCTCTGTGGTGTTTAGTTTAATAATCACACTCCTCTGGGAGCTTTGGGAAACAGTTCCTGACAGCTTAAGGGAGTGAGGGGGATGTGGCTGCAGAGACTTGTGGAAATATTTGCTGCAGTTTTACAGAATGACATTTCCCCCCGCCCTTAGACTAAAGTGTGTGCTTTAATTTTGGAAATATCCTGTTCAGTTCAGCTTAGGCAGTATGTGATGCCAAACAGCCATTTATTAATAGTCTCCCATAGGGTTTCATTTGGTACACAATCATCCCAAAATGCTGTAAAATGATAATGTCTTGGTTATGATTTAGTGTATTGATTTCCAGCTCCCAGGCACCTCTTTGTTTAATAACAATCTAGTCTTGGTGCTATTGTATTCTCTAAGCCTGCAGATGAGGTGTGAACTTCATTTAAAGCCCAAGTTGTTATTCTGTAGCAGTTTCTCTGGGAGGCAAGTGTAAAGACAAAACATCTTAATTTACATTTCAACTTGTCAGGATTCACTATCTTCCATCCTCCTGTCCAATCTGGTTTTGAATGAGTGTGTCAACAAATCATTGTGTTCAAACTAATTCTAGAAGCTGGCTTGTAGTTCTTTTTCTCATTTTTTGCATCCTTTTTTTCCCCCCAGGTAAACATGTTTGGCTAATTTGATAAATACCCTCCGTATCCCAGGGTTTTTTAACATGCAGCTCTAGTATGTGTAAACATGAGCACAAACCTGTAAAGAGTTAATTCGGTCCCAATCAAATATTTATTCTCAATACCGTGAATGGGGATTGTCAGCTAATTCAGCCAGGATGACTTATTTACTTGCAACTTAAATATGAGCTGTAGACCAAACAAAATCTGTTCATACAGCATGGACAGAAAACAGCTTTTTCCTCATGACTTACAAATGTGAATGAGTCTTGCTGTTAGACTGCTGACAGAGCCTCTTAAAATATGTTTAGAGTATTTCCTGTTGTGAATGGATTTTGTAAGCCTTGTGAGTATTTTACGTATGCAGAACACATGCATTCGACTTCTTCTGTGTGATTACAATTCCCTTCACCAGTTACTTCAATGCAATTGAATCCCTAAAAATATACCTTCTGAATGCTTCTGAAAGGAATCCATGAGAACTGGGTTTGTCACTGGTATCTGAAGACTCCCACCAACCTCTTTCTGATTTGTTTTCCTCAAGGGACAATGATGATGCTATTTCTGTAAGAACAAAAGCAAGGTAGCTTTGATGTAAAATGGTATTTGCATTCAAATTCAGTGGGGTTAGGGTGATGTTTGTGGCTTCACAGAGTTCCTTGGTCTGCCTTTGGTTAGATCAGTGCCCTCTGTCATGGAGCAGCTGGTGCCTAAACTGAGACTGGGCCAGGAGCTCCCCTCCCTTCTTCAGAGAAGGTCTGAGGTTTCAGAAGTGCCTTGTGAATGAAAGCTCACACATTCCCTGTGCCTCACAAGCCACTGCTGTCCTGGGTTGGAAGGGATCCTCAGAGATGTCTCTCTAGAGCAGAGGTACTTAACAGACACTGGGCAGTCTCTTGCTTCACTAGCAAAGGCTCAGCTGATGGGGAATCCAGTTACTTTCAGATGTCTCTCAGCTCAGCTGCTTCCTTTTGTTATGTTTTCTGCCACAAAAAAGCAATAGGCAATATATTCAAACCATCTTCAACTACCCAAATTTGTGAGCCTCCCCTTCTACTTTACAGTGGTTTATAAGTTATTCAGGTTCTTCATCACGGGATCATGGAGAACTGTGAAAAACCACTTTTACAACACATACATATATTTGTTATGATTTTTTTCTCTTTTGAGTTTGACTTAGGTCTGAGAAAGACTAGTATAAGCAGAGAGGTTCACAGAGACAGCTTTCTCCAGTAACTTTATTCTGATATGCTGTAAATGCAGTGTTGGTTTTCTTCTTTTGTTACCTACGTGAATATTTGAGGCTTTTTCATTCAGCTGATGGGGAAGTAAATGCTTTATATTCTTAGGCCACTGAAATTAATGCAGATCTACTTTTCTCCTCTGCATCCCACCGTGGTTCCATACTGAGAGTAGAAAGAAGTTGCTATGGAATTTCTCTTAGGAATCCTTCCTTCTTTAGAAAGGTGTGTGCCAAATGGCTGTTGGTGGGCCTGAGGCTTAGCTTGATGTATATGTAATTTATTTATAATGGAAGGACACCTCCAACACTTTAAGCCTTCTTTAAGGAGTAAAAAAGTATGTGGCAGTTGTTATTTGTGGTATTACATCATTTCACACTTTGCCTTGCTTTCTGAAGTCAGGGGCTGGGTGGAAAGGGGGCATTTGGGCTCTGCACTGAAAAAGGCTGCAAAGCAACATCAAAGTCTTTCGGAAATGATAAGTGTGGGAAGCTACTTTCCGTTAAAATCTTGATCTTAGTGAATTATTTCTTTGTGAATAGGTACCAGGTGGATTTCTTGTGCTGTTTTCTACTCCAAGGGTCTCAGGATCTCAGTCTGGGTTTCCTGAAACATGTCAAACTATGAAAAACACTGTGCACAACCAGTTATGACTGTTTTAAAATGAGTTCTCCTCAATAACTTTGTGACATCAACTTGCCAGTTAACATTTCTTGATAGTTTATTTTAAATTTTAAAAAGAGAAGGAGGCTGGTTTTGGTGATAGCCCAAAGAAAGAAAAAAATATAAAACTCCATATTTTCTCCACAGAGAAAAAGATGCATCTCATAATGTCCAGTATCCATGTCTTCTCTGACTTCAGAAGCCACTCCCATACTGGATGCAAACCAGAACCTATCATTTTTTCATCTTCTCTAGATGCTTTTAATGAATTTTGAGATCTAACTTTGGACCTTCCTTCTATTTTTTTTTTCCTCTTCCATTCTTACATCCCTCTGCTACCTGGAAGTATTTTTTTTTCTTCTAAGCATGCTGCTTCAGCTGATGTTTTAACTAAATTTCTTCTTACCTTTTTTAAACTCAGTGTGTTTTTCTGACTGAACATTGGTTCCTGGGGTATTTTTGGGTGATGGTGCAGGAGTAAAGAAATGGTTCATTTCATCTTTCATTTATTCTTTTTCAGTGTCTTTGGTGAAAGTTAGTTGGTTCTCTGTAAAGAGTGAGCATGCAGTTCTCACCTGTAAGCTGCCTCTTTATAATAACCAAAAGTAAGATTGGCATGCCTTTCCTTGCATTTCTGGTTTCTCCATTGCTTTGTGAATTTATCTCTCATTATTTTGTTTTCTGACTGTTGTTTGGAGGCAGCAGTTAGCTGATATGTCTTACAAGCCCCTTTTGTGTATTTTGGTGTTTGCCCTGGGTTGATCAGACATGTTCCAGAGGGCCCTGTGCCTTCACTTGCTCCAGCATTTTCTTTCATCCTTCTCCATTGATCTCAGGCTTTATGTCTTACTTATATAAACCCTGACTTGGCATATGATACCCAGAATATTTCAGTCTTACAGCATCAATTAACTGTGTCTAGGATTCTATTTATCATAGAATTCTTATCCCTTTATTAGAAATGCAGTAACCAAGATGTCTGCTTCAGGAAAGGGAAGAAGGCACATACTGGTATTTTATGGTGAATGTATATACCTGATTCCAAAGAGTGGTTTCCTGGGTCTACTAGCCAAATTTGGCCCAGTATCATGCTGGGGTACCTTGCAGGCAGCCTGTTTCAACTGCAAGGGCCTGTTTAGCACTAAGCTGAAATGTTTCATATTTAAATGCTGAATCAGACTTACATGTGAATTTACTTCACATAGTCACCAACAAAATAAACCAAGTTCCAAGACTCTGTAAACAGAGTCTAATTAATTAATTTTTTGTTTGGTTTTCTCTTGTTACATAGTTCCACACAACTTTGCCATTCTTTTTAGCATTATTGCTGGTCAGCCATTTGTACCATAGAAGTAGCTCTTATAAGCTTCTGCAAAATCAGATATTTTAATCATTATTATCAGAACTGTGCAGCTTGTATTTGTGAATATATTCCTGCAGAGAGAAAGGATGAATAAGGTTTGCTTCTGTTTTCTTCTTTCCCGTTCTCTAGGTAACCAACACAAAAAGTAACTGCACAAAAACGGCAACAAAATAGGCATTTTTAAAAAATAATATCATTTTACATTCCCTGAGAATATTAAAATAACATTGGTAAATTTTTAATGTTTAGGAAATATTAATGCCTTATTATTTTAACCTGACAGGGTCTGCTTTTTATGAACAAATGTCAAACCAAACTTTATACTGCGGTGTTAGAAAGTTGTAACTGTGCCTTTGACATTAATAGGAATTGTAGGTACTTTAATTAAAGTTTGCAAAGGACATGTTTCCTCAAATGCTTACATTTCTATGTAGATTGTTAATCTTCCTCATACATTTCTGTCTCCAGTTTGTACTGAGTGCAAATTGTGCTTATGACTTGAATGAAAACTTAATTTATTATGATAGAGTGGCTGTATTTTGTGAGCTAGCAGAGCCAGCTGTGGTGCTGGTTCAGCAGTGAACTCTGCCCCTACCCAGTGATTTCCCATCCGTCCTGTTTATGGCACAGATCCATTCATTTCTCTGCCCAGTGCAGAACTCTCAGGAATCTTTCTTTCACAGGGAAGTCCAGGTTTTAACACAGGATAAGTAATTCACAAATCACATTTTTTACATCTTGATTCTGTTATTCTTTTCATGTGGGAGGCAGTAAGGTGAGAATGTCCCATCAGTGCAGCGCAGTGAGTTTTGGAAACAGAACCTAGCTTTGCTCAGCTCCGTTTTACGGTTGCCCTGCAAAGGTCAGAGGTGAGGAGTTGCTCAAGAACCACAGTGGCAAAAACATGATACTCCCTTGGCAAGGGCTGTAACACACCCAGGGCTGTGCTGCTGCTGGGTGCTCTGGGCCTGCCCTGCCCAGGGACACCGCTCACCCCTGACTCCCTCCGGAGCATAGGCTGTGCCCAGCCCAGCTTTGGGCACCTGGGGGAACTGCTGTGTCCTGCCTGTGAACACCTTCTGTAGTGCTTTCCTTTTGGTTTTCTGGGAGATGTGATGTGTGTCTTGTGGCTTGTAGAGTCAGGAGGGTTGGATCCTCGTGACTGCAATTACTGGGCTTAGGTATTAATTTCTGAAGGATGCTGGACAGGCTGTCTCTCTAAGATGCTTAGTTGTAGTTAGGAGCAGCCAGGCAGCCAACGCTTGCTGCTCCAGCAGTCGTGGTGGCTTGGAATTAAACAACCATTGACCCTATTAGAATACATGTAACACAGAGTTTTTTGTATCTTAGCTGTACATTGATTTCTCTTTCTGGGAGCTGAACAAATGTCTGCTGGGGTTTAAGTTTTACCTGACCTTGAATAGAGCAAGTCTGAGTTTAAAGCATGCTTGCCTCACCTATGCAGCAGACCATTGTGTTGGCTGCTTAGCCCTTCAGTATTTACTAGAGAACTTTCCAGTTTGAAAAGGCCTTGTTCCTAGATATGACAGATGTGTTGCAGTTTATATAAGACAGAAATTTGGAGCAGGAGCATTTCTCTTGCATTAAATTGATGCTCACAGCAGTCTCTGTATTGTGTGCAGCTATCTTTAGAAATAGCTGGATATATCTATGCCATCAGTGAAATGTAGAAAGCAGCACTACTGTGGAGGTATTTCATTATTTAAAAGGTGAATGTTAAGATTCACTGCTGCTGATTCTCTGTACATGACACAAACTGCAGATACAACACATAGGTGCTAAATTAAAGAGTAATAGAACTGAGATAGAGATGGTATTGCTGAGCTTATCCTGCTGACAATTCTGTAGCAATAAGTTGCCTCCTCAAAATGTCCCTTCTCCTCAATTTTTCTCAAGAGTTTAAA
Organism: Acrocephalus scirpaceus scirpaceus; assembly: GCA_910950805.1. Taxonomy (NCBI): domain Eukaryota; kingdom Metazoa; phylum Chordata; class Aves; order Passeriformes; family Sylviidae; genus Acrocephalus; species Acrocephalus scirpaceus. The sequence goes on from OU383781.1 coordinate 33,363,983, forward strand.
TTCAACTTCTTTTTTTCTTCTTTTCTATTTTTTTTCCCCCTAAGAGACCCAAGAGCCTGAGAACTGTTTGTTTATAAATAATGAAACTGCCCCTAGTTAGGTATGCCCTGAGACAAGTATTCAATCATTTCTCTACCTTCGGGTGCCAGCTCTGACAAGAGTTAGGTGGTGGTTCAGTGGATGAACCTGTCAACCTTAATCCTCATACTTAGAATTTATATAGCAAGTGTATTTAGTGAAGTAGTTTCTATTTTCTTAGAAACCTTTAAAAGCCTGCAAATATTGTCATTACTCTAATTTAAGCCACTCTCCTATTCTACAGTTTATTACCTTATTTTCACTGAAATGTTTGTTTTTGCTGATATTGTAGAAGTGGTCATTCTGCGGTAGTTTGCCCTTCTAACAGGTTATTTATTAAAGGCATTGGAGAATTGCTGCGCAAAGCACATTGCAAAGGCGACCACCTCAGTACTTCAACAGTGCAGTAAAGGTATTTCTTCATGACAAAGTGATCTGTGTCTGCCTGTGTGGCTGTTCTGAAATTTTGCACAGCTCCTCTCTAATTCCTAAGCACCAATGACCTTTGAACTGCAATTTAGGTGTCCAGTCAGCAGAATTATTTCTGGAGGAATGGCAGCCTGTGAGTAACTGTTGTGTAAAAGTAGAGAATGGAAAGCCCTACCTCTCTTCTTAGTGCTCTGCTCACACGTGCTGGGATTATCTCAGCATGGAGGGGCAGAGCTTCCTAGGTATGTGGCTTTGTGCTCCCATGCTTTTGTGGTGAAATGTGTAGCTTCTCTCAAACCTCTGCATGAACATGTATTCTGACATCTGGGTGTCAGCATGTTTGTCAAAGAGCAGAGTGGAGCAGTAATGAAAATAGGTGAAACTGCAGCAAAAATCATTTGTGGGTTTTTTTCATCAGGTATTTTCTTGTTACCTTTCTAGGTCCGATGTTGTTGTTCTGTGCTTTTCAATTGCTAATCCTAATTCCCTGAATCATGTGAAAACAATGTGGTATCAAGAAATCAAGCACTTCTGTCCTCGCACACCTGTCATTCTGGTGGGCTGCCAGCTGGATCTTCGCTATGCAGATCTTGAGGCCGTTAACAGAGCCAGACGGCCTTTGGCAAGGTAAAGTTTAAACAAAAATAAGAATTTAAAAAAAGAATCACCTTGGTAATCAGGTACAATGCTTGCAAAAGAGAAACTGGAGAGCCTAGTTTCCTTTCTTTTTCTACAATGAGAATATATGTGCTTTTTTTAATTCTGTTGTCTGAGTTGGTTAGTTCTTTAACACACACAGTTACTAACTTGCCCACAAAAGTTTTGCACACTGGATATCTGAATGTGTTTAGGTGGCAGAACACTACAGTAAGATAGAGATGGCAATGATTATTGAATGTTTTCTTATGTATCTTTCTTCATGAACATGTGTATCATGTCCTACCCTCTCACTATTTCCAGATATTGTTTTAAACTGACAGATTCGACTAAAATTTTCTTAATTCTCAATTTCTTTTTTTTTTGTAAATGTAATCCTAGATCATAGCAGAAAATGAAATGGTTGCAAATTAAACTTCTAAAACTTCTGAGTTAAAAGAGTTTGGGGTCCTTTCTAGAGAAGCTTTGTTTCTCCCAGATACAAAATACAACCATTCACATATTTGGCCACAACAGTCCCACAATAACTGGCTTGCTTCTAATTTATTTCTTTTATGGGAATTTCAATGAGACCAGATTCACAAAAATAATATCCATGATTATGTAAATAATGACTGTATTGCAACAAATTTCCATGAAGAGATTGAATTAATATCTTGTGGGCCCTTAGAAAAATTTGCATTGCAGTCAAGCTCTTGACTTAGCAATATGGTTTTTATAGGTCTATATGTTTATTAAACATTTCTTTGTTGTGAGGGTGGAGTGGGCTTTTTGGTTGACTTTTTAAGAGGAAATGGCCTTTTTTCAAAACTCTTCTTCTGCCCTAATCCTCCTGCCTGATTTCACCATTAGTAAGTTTGAGTCAGAACTCTGCGTGTCTGGCACAGACTTGTGCCACCTGAACTGGTTATTTATTAGCTGGCACTCAGCAAGCTGTTGTCTGGGTATGTTCTGTCTGTGCCAGCTCGTGTCTGCCCAATATGGTGGGCTCAGAGAACACATTCCTGGGTCGTGTCTTCTGGGGAGATGATTGTTTTTTGCTGGGAAAATGGATCCTAGCCCAGACTTTTTACTGGTTTGTTTACCCTGCATCATGTACTAAAGCTGCTCTGGAAATTCACGAGTTCCCACATTATACTTCTACAGCCAAAACAAGCTTATCTCTTGCAGTCTGTGTTCAGTTATTCTTTTGTTGTAGGCTAGTATGATTTTCTTTAAAAAGCATGAGCTTAAGAAATATTTCCATTTCATATTTAGCTGTATTTCTGGCATTTTTTATGTCATGAGAATTTCCATTTGTGTTTAAATGATGGATACGAGGAAAGGTTCTGACAGAATATCTGAGAAGCAAGGAGCAGCAGGAGGTTTTTTAAATAATGAAAGTTCTCAAGTATCGTATCAATTTTTTTTTTTACTGTAAATTTCACTTTAAGTAAGAGGCAGCTCGATTTTGTATAAAAGATTTCTACATATATTTAGTGACATTGCAAAGACACCAACAAACTTTAATGAAATTACAAGTATGTGCTATTCTAAAACTCTGTGGAACCATGATTGTAGATTTCCAAAGGGTTTTGTGTGCTTGGTTTTATGTTTTGTTTCATTTGAATGATAGCTATCTCAGATTTAGTGCTGAATATTTGGTAAAATTCCATGCTTTCTAGCATAACTTTGTGTGACAAGGTTCATTTTTTGTTTAACCCTAGGCCGATAAAACGGGGAGACATTTTGCCACCAGAGAGAGGCAGAGAGGTTGCCAAGGAACTTGGGATACCCTACTATGAAACCAGTGTATTTGACCAGTTTGGGATTAAAGATGTGTTTGACAATGCAATTAGAGCTGCCCTGATCTCCAGAAGACACCTGCAGTTCTGGAAATCTCATTTGAAGAAGGTCCAAAAACCTTTGCTTCAGGCTCCATTCCTACCTCCAAAAGCCCCTCCTCCAGTTATCAAAATTCCCGAGTGTCCCGTGCCGAGCATGAATGAAGCTGGATATTTATTGGACAGCCCGCTGTGTGCAGATGTCATGTTTGTTCTTCAGGAGCAGGACTGCATTTTTGCTCACAAGATTTACCTAGCTACCTCCTCTTCAAAGTTTTATGACCTTTTCTTAATGGAATGTGAGGAAAGTCCATACTTGGATGAAGCACAGTGTAATAAAGAAAATACAAATAAGGATGTTCTGACAAGTCACCTTGAGACAAACAGTGACAGTGATGAGGCATCCTTGAAATCTCCTGATGTTAAAATTCCCCCACCAGAGAGTAGTGAGTCTTTAAACATGCTACAACCTGAATCTGGTGAAACAAACTCTGCAGCAAGATCTCTGTCATCCTGGGGTAAGGGGTTTGTTAGTGTGCATAAGGAAATGCAAGTGAATCCTGTCTCAAAGCGGACATGTCCTGTAACTGTGGTAAAAATGGATTCGTCTGTGCAGGCTGCACCTTTTAAAACTGTTTTGCAGTTTTTATACACAGGCCAACTGGATGAAAACGAAAAAGACCTCACCAGACTGGCTCAGATTGCTGAAATCTTGGAAGTATTTGACTTGAGAATGATGGTGGAGAATATTATGAATAAAGAAGCCTTCATGAATCAAGAGATTACGAAAGCATTTCATGTCAGAAAAGCTAATCGCATAAAAGAGTGCCTTTGCAAAGGGACATTTTCTGGTAAGTAAATACATGCTTAAGCAGGAAGAGAATGATTTTTGTTCTCATCCATGTTACTGTCACTTCATAGACTTCAAACAATGTGTCAGCTTACATTGTTCTGAGAGGAGGGATGACCCCAAAATTATAGTGTTACTCATGCCAACTGTTCCAGCCTGGGATTCTGGAGTTTCATTTCTCCAAGTCTATTTACAGCTTTTAAATAAGCAACCCAAATCTCAGAAATGTTGAACATCCAATATCCCCATTTACAAGCGAGGCTTTTGTTAACTCTTTAAAATGCAAGTGTTATTTTTGAGGTGGAGGTGATGGGTAATGAAGGAAGTCCTTGGTTAAGAGCATGCAAGAGAAACACATTCTTGAGACAAGGTCATACCTTAAACACAGACTTGCAGCTCTCCTGTGCCTTTGTTCCCATGGCAGATGTGACATTTAAATTGGACGATGGAAGCATCAAGGCCCACAAGCCACTGCTGATCTGCAGCTGTGAGTGGATGTCTGCTATGTTTGGAGGATCATTTATTGAAAGCTCCAACAGTGAGGTATTTGTCTATTTTTGCCTCTTTTGTTTACAATGTCTGATGGATTTAGGATGATGGAAGCATCATCTATTTGAAAGGTTGCAACAATCTCTAGAATCAGAGATTTATTCTTCCTTGCAAACCTGGGATGCTTTTCTTCTTAAGGCATTAAATAAGGTTGCCCAGGAAGATAACATACTTTCTCCAATGCACAAATCTTCCTCCAGCACTGGAGTGTTTTTTTAAGCCCAAAGTCCTGTAAAATATTAAATATGGGGAAGGAAATTAAGTATGAATTTGTGAATTTCTTTAAAATAATTTTTTAGATTTTGTGAATATATATTTCTATAATCAAAATCACTACAAAGAATATGAGGGGCGGGGACATTGATAAAGAAATTAAAGATAAAAAAGGGTTAAAGAACATATGAGTGTTAAACTAGAAAAGGGAGCTGTTTTCACAGTAGAAACAGAGCTAACTTTAGAAGAAGTTCTACTAACTTTAGTAGAAACTCAGCATAGATTCTGTAATGCATCATCTTGTCCTTTGGAGTAAAGCAGGTATGTAGTACAATTTAAAAGATCTCAGTGCTTTGAATAAAATTTTGCAGAAGAAGCCCTGTATTTTCATGTGCCTTCATGGTCTTTTTTACAAACTCTAAACACGCTGCTAATATTCTTTCTTGTGCCATACCCAGTTTTTTGGGGGGTGTTGGTTTTCTTGTTGCTTTCCATACAATTATGCTCATATGAAGTGTTGAAGTTTAATATTCTGATAGATATTTTTCTACTTAGATTTTTCTGGCTTCTTCTAATACAGCTGTAAACATAATTCTTTTCCCAGAGGCATACTGAATAAGTGGTTCAATAAAAAAACGTAGTTTGATTCTAGTACACAACATTTGACAATGAAGAATATGCAGTTATTTTCTACCAGCCTATTTTTAATTATTAGCTTCACAGTCTTAGCTCATCTTTCCAATTTAAAATATTTAGCTTCCATTTTGTAGAGTTTAAAGCATTCAGTAATGCTTTTGGAAGTTTTAAAATATAGGTAGATATGAACTGAATGGTTTAGAAATAATAAAAAACATCTATTTTTTACATATTACCTTTTCTGTATTTGGAGCAAATTTTATAAACTCATTCATTAAATTTACAGTTCTCTGCATTAACAAAAATATATCAATAATGAATGAGTTTCACAGCTAGCTGCTCTCATTTGGAGAACAGAGCTGCTTCCCAGAGTGGCTGCTGTGCATGAAAGGTTTATGCTTTAGCATGAGAAATTAGACAGTTTTGTCCTAGTCTTGGTAGCTTCATTCCATGCTGGTTACACTCATTATATGTGTGGGGCAAAAAGAGCTTACATTTTTTTTTTCCCTCATTTCTTCAATTCACAGTTCCTTCTCAACCCCATTTACCTGGATAATTTGGTTATTTACCACAAGACTGAGAGGGGTGGTTTTACTGTTATCCTTTGCTTTCTGTTATTCTCAGAATCCACAGAATATCCCTTGCCAGGAGCAGATAGATTGCATTCTTCAAGGAGTCCGCCACAGGAGGTTTGGCATGGGAAGTTATGTGTAGCTGTCAATTTGCAGGCTAGAGAGCATTGAACAGATTCACTGTTTGATGTGGATCCAATTCTAACTTGGATATAACCTGGCAAAGGATCTGACTCTGGAGCACTGCTTACCTGTTGGCAGTGTCTTGAACTTGAATGGGAAATTTCTGCTTTGAAAAATGTTTTCCCTGCATTTTTTCTGAAATACCTTGAAGAGAAAAAGCAACAGTCAAGCAAAGTGAGAGAAGTGAAATATAGCTGCACTATGAAAATCCCTTAATAATTAGAAATTATTTTCTTAAATATCTTTTCCAGGTAGTTCTGCCCAACATAAACAAGACCTCCATGCAAGCAGTTTTAGATTACTTGTATACCAAGCAACTGTCCTCCAGTCAGGAACTGGACACCCTTGAGTTAATTGCATTGGCAAATAGGTTTTGCCTTCCTCACCTGATTGCTTTAGCAGGTAACAATTTGTGGCCTTGTCCAATGCAGTATCTTCTGCAACAGCTGAAATGTGCTTTAATGGTGTTTAGAACACATAAGATTTTCTCAAGTGTCAGAGAAAATATTTTTTTTTAATGAGAGGGGTATTGTAAAGCAAATTGGTATTTTCACACAGAGAAATGTATTTGCCTTTCTCTTGCCTTTTTTTAGTTTCGTGCTAATCCAGCTCAGAACACTGAAGTTTTCTGTGCTTTAAAACAGAAAGGGTAAACCTTCTCTTTGGCATTGAGGATAATGTCTGCAGATTCTAATATCCATTCTGTTGTTGTTCATTTACCTAAAACCAGGAAGGACTGGGTTTTCCATTAAGTAATAAATGAAGTGCTCCACTTTATATTTCTGTTCAAAGAGAGTAACTGAGCCAATTCAAAACTTATCTAGATGATCATGTTTTTAGAAATGCTGTCTGGTCCCTTTTCACTAGATGGGAATTGGATATTTTGGTATACACATGGGGATTCAAGCCTCATTTCAAGAAGAAAACCTTTTTAATCCCATATTTAAAGAAAAATTACAAGTTAGAATACCACTAAAGTTTTAAAAATAAATCCACAGACAACCCAGACCTGTGAGGTTGTTTGAGTTGTGTTGTTGTGTTTAATTTGTTTCTCTTTATGTCAGTAATTTGGCATTTTTCTGAAGACATGACCAAGACCAAAAGTCAGAGAAAGCTGAAACAAAACCACATGTACCTACAGGACTACATTTAGGCAAAATTTAATCACATACCAAGCCCTGGCTCTCCTTCAGTTGTGCATCAGGCTGTCTCTTGTCTTTACTGGTTCTGACAGACCAAATCTCTATTGCCAGATTTTATTTGCATATTTTAGCTGAAGTTTTGGGGTTTTTTTAAGGTAATTGCAGTGTAAACATATATACAGTATTAAGAATATTTCATTCCATTTAATTCTTGGTGAAATAATTTTGAGTCCAAAGGCTACTGCCAACAACTGAACCCAGTAGAATCAAACCAACTGCCAATGTTTCCCAAAAAACCACTCAGATGTTGTAAGATTCTAGGAGAGGGTTAAGGAGAATCTTGAACTGAGATGACTGTTGGGGGGGCTGGTTAGCCTTCAGGTGAATCCCTAGGAGCAGATGATCTGAAAACCTAAAGAGCGCCTGGAGTGATCTTTTCTCTATCAGTGCTGTGTGTATACTCATTAATAAATAATTCAGTGGCAAGTGCGCTGTTGATTAAAAACTTTGTATGACTGAAAGGAGAGAGCTGACCCATATTTCTATTTTTAATTGAATATCGTACCCATGTCAGAGAGAGACTAGTGGCTGCTGAACTTTGTCTTTCCTTAAGTGGTTATGAACCACATCTTCAGCCACAGCTCTAAAGGTCAGAATTTGACTTCCCCCAAATCTCAGCTTGCTCAGGATATCTGTGTGAATGTGGCCCCTGCATAATGCTGGTTAACAGCAGGAGGAGGGAGAACATGCTGCCTGGCTTGTTTGTTACCAGTGGATGATGTGCCCTTGCAGCGTGCCTGTTTCCCCTGTAAGTGATGTGTTTTCTCCCCTAACAGAGCAGCATGCAGTGCAAGAGCTGACAAAGGCCTCCATGAGCGGCGTTGCAATAGATGGAGAAGTCCTCTCCTATTTGGAACTGGCACAGGTCAGTGTACACAGCCTTCTGAAGATATTCTGGTCATCTGCAGGACTTGCTTTTAGCTCCCTACTGGTTCTGAGCATTGCTTCTAAGTGGCTCAAAGTCTGCAGTTCTGAGAATGACTGATGATACAACTTAGTTTTATCTTCTATTTTAAAAAAGGTTTTTCATTAGTTCAAAGGTAAAATATCCCTTTAAGTAACCTCAGAGGAGTTGTCTTTCAAATACATGTTTTAGTTTGTCTTGATTGTGGAACTTCCAAGCTCTATGTTCTCATGACCATGGTACACTACCATGAAAAGCAATCTAATGAAGCTGTTCGGCTTTGTAATGGTGACTGATTCTTGCATTCCTTTCAATTCAGTTCTTGGAGATATATTTAGACCTGTACTGCAAAGACAACATTTCTTGAATACTTAAACTGGCTACCTAAAGTCAATCATCTGATAATTCAGAGTATGTGCAAATCTTCTTTATGTTCAAATGCATTTCAATATTTCTTGAGTCTCGTAAATAATTAAAAGAGAGAGCCCCCAGCTCACAGTGAAACTGCACACCTCTGTTTTCCAAAATGCAACAGGCTCCCAGCTGCAGTGGAACAAACTAAAATATTGTTTAAATTTTATTATTCTTGATTTCACAGTAACAATGAGTCAGCTGCAGCCTGGCTTGAAGTAGCACTAGAACACTGCACAAAAGTAGCACTAAAACTCTGGCCGCCATGCAAGATTCCCTGCAGCTGTTTTCAAGACCCTCTATGCAATACCTGTAATCCTTTTGCAAAACCAGAACTGAACCCCTCCCAAGAGAAAGCAGCTCACTTTGCTTCATTTTTCTCTTAAGAAGGGCAATTTTTCTTTTATTTCCTTCTCCTGGTTGGAGACAGAAGCAATATCTCTAACTACTGTTAGAATATCCTCTGTGGTCAGCATCTAGCTCACGTTTATAACCTGAGATCAGAGCTGGTAGTCAGAATGAATGCCTGGGAGAGTACAGCCAGGTACCATCTGCTGGGACCATTCTAGCTTTAGCTGTTAATAGGAGCTGCAAAATGAATGATAACCCCAGGAAATGGAATAAGCTCTTTGTTTTTCTTCACAGTTTCACAATGCTAACCAGCTGGCAGCTTGGTGCTTGCACTACATCTGCACAAATTACAACAGCGTTTGCTCCAAATTCCGCAAGGAAATCAAAGCTAAATCTTCAGGTATGGGCAACTTCCCCACCAGATTTCATCAGGTTTCCCCTTCTTTCTCCCCACCCTGCTGATTAAACATAAAGACAAAGATGAGCTCACGTAGCTAAGCCATGAGACTGAACCTCTGTGCTATCTTGAACAGCATTCATAAATTCCTATCTGCAAAGAAAGGTCAGAATCATTAACCTGATTGCTGGGCAAGCATCATGTTCTTTACCTAATTCAATGATGCTAAAAGGAAAAGAGCTCTTTCCAGGCTCTGCAATGAAAAATGCACTCTGTAAAGGCCTTGCTTTTTTATAGTTTTTGGTGAACTTATGCCTCTTGCATGTAACCACTTTCAAAGTCTTTCCATACTTAAGGTATTTGAGGAAACTGGGTGAATCCTTGATAAGCAAGCCAGCATAGAGAATGGATAAATGATTAGTGGCATAGCTTTTTGCCAGACATTTCTGGGATTTGTGTATCTTGCTGGCACCTTTGGGGATTTTTTTTAAATTTCTTTTTAATCAGATAATCAAGAATATTTTGAGAGGCACCGGTGGCCGCCTGTGTGGTATTTAAAGGAAGAAGATCACTACCAGCGAGTTAAAAAGGAGAGAGAAAAGGAAGATGTTGCACTGAACAAACATCATTCAAAGCGGAAGTGGTGCTTCTGGAATTCCTCTGCTGTAGTTGCCTGAACAAAGCAAATAAGTGGAAATCCATAGCCAGAAATTAGTCTTATTGTTAGAAATAAGATATAGTTCAGGTTTTCAGGAAACTGTGTTCCACGTGTGCATTTATTACTGCTAGGGTCAAAAGCACAAGCTCACTGAAAATGAGCCTGGAACAGCTCCTTGAAGTCATATGTATATTTTTGACTGGTAAGCAGATAAATGTCAACCATTATTACATTACTTTTTATAAAAAAAAAAAAAACACCAAATCCAGCATTAATGTTTCAATCTCCAGTTGGGAAATATTTTTATACTGTCTGGTGTATTTTGTTCAGATAAAATTCTGGATACTGTCTTATTTTACAGACCACAAAATAACCATGTAGCAGCTTTGTAATTAGATTTTAACTATTTTTACTATGCGAGTACAGTGAAATAGACAATCTTCAGTCATAAGAGACTGCTTTTAGAGTATCTCATAAAAAGTCATCTTAGGAAAAAAATCTAGTTGTCTACTATAGGTTGTCTTTTTCAAACTAAGTACTGTGCACTGGTAATATAATTAGATGGTTATTTCCTCTTTCTAAAGCAAAGGGTTAGAATAAGATCCAATAACTGCAAGATATAGAGTGCTTGATCTTTGCTCAGCTGAATAATAGACAGTATAATTACCTGTTCAACTGCAGGCAAATGTATTTCTAATATTTGCCATGTAAGTACAAATAATTATGACCATGTGGGCCATGTGAAATCTAGTGATTCTAAGTATTCAGAGGTTTTATAAGTCTAGATCAAAGAGGATATTTCTAAAATCATTTAGAAGGGCTTATTAATTTATATCCTTATACAAGTATGGATCTGAATGCAAAAAGCAGTTACACTGCTTGCATTTGAATTACTGCATGGCAGTTACCTTGTTCTGCAGGATCTTCACCATGCAGTTGTTCCTCATGCTGAATTCCTTTTTGCTTCTGTGCAAGCAAATGAAAGGGCTGCACAAACAAGTAGTTGTTATCTAGAATTCCAGCATTTTGTAAGTGAGAAAGGGTCTTCACACACAAGATTAATTCAGTTTGATCCAAATTCTTTTATAGCTCTTCCCAGGTAGAACAGAGTTTTAGGTTATTTTTAAGCAGGTGATATATTTCCTGTGGAAGTAGATGTTCCCAGAACGCTGGGGGCAGGCTGATGGCAGAAAGGCAGGAATTCTGCACAAGTCATGCAAGACAAGAAAAAGCTTCCAGTGTTTCCAAATAGCCTGTGTGTTTATGACTTTTTATCAACCATTACTCTAAAGCTGCAGTGTTACACTAGATTACATAAGGATGAGAGCATTTTTTTTAAAAGACCAAAACTAAAATACATAGACTGTAGAACATACACATGCAATCCTGTGCAGTGTCTCAGGCACAACTCTGTAACCAAGGTAGTATTGTGTATTAGGTTTGTTAGTACTGTTCTGTGCTGGCAGCTCAGCACACCAATGTGAGAAGCTGTTTGTTTGTTTGTTTGTCTGTGGTTTTTTCTCTGTATCCAAAGGCAAGGCAGTACAGTCACCCCCCAGCACTGTAGGTCAGGAAAGGCCTGAAAGCCATAAACACCTCGACATATTTGCATTCTGCAAGGACTCATGCTCAGCTGAGGCTACCACAGCTGCATGGTAGGAGCCACCCAGCACAGGAGGAGAGGCTACTCTACAAACCTTTATGAGGAAAGCAAGTGAGAGATTCCTACCCCTCTGAGATTCATCACCACATGGTGATAAAGAAGGGCTATAAATGATGGTTGCAAATATGTCTCTTTAATTCTTGGTCAGTGACAATGTGGACAAGAACATGGAATGAGAGAAGACTTGTCAAGACTGGGATAAATAGCTGTTGTCATAAAATGTTAACCAGTCACATTTTAAGTAAGTATTGCTACTAGGTTTTACACAACCAAAGCTACTGTATGATTGTAATCTTGCCAAACTGTAATGGATATATAAATGAACCTGAGGTATATGCAATAATATCCAGTTATTCTAGTTATCAGCTACTATAACCAAGTGGCTGGTTCATTTGGTTAATGCTGTCTATGGCCTTTAATCTTGGTGGCTATTTTGTGTTTTTTATTTTGGAAAAAAAAAGTCAATAAAACTGTTTAGTTACAAATCGTCTCCTAGCTCTTTGAAGAAACTTCCTTAATTTTGCCTTGCATCCTTCCCTTTTTAGTGCTGCTTGTAAGAATTCAGTTCTGCTATCATTCATTCAATTTTACTGAACTTTTGCATATTTGCATAGCACATTAGGGTTTATGGTCGGGAATGTCACAAGGAAATCTTACCAGGTTTGCATATGATATTGGAAGGTTGGTGCTTGTCACTTACTGTTAAACTGCACAGTAAAAGAAAAACAAACCTCTTGCCACTTTCCCCCACGGTTTCTAATATTTAATTAGCATGATATTACCCAAGGGACATGAAACTAATTGGTCATGACAGACACAGGGAGGAAAAATGTAGGTAAACAGCAGGATGTCTGTAAGGTTTTCAGTATGCTCTAAAATTTGTACAGTGTTTTCCCCGCTTTCTCACTGCCTTAGTTGTCAACCATCTTACAGAATTCCTCATTACCTATTAGCAAACCCTCAGCAACTACCTTCCTGAATACAGCTTATTTAATTGATAGATGTGTAAAGTTGGTACTTTTCTAGACAATTTTTACAAGATACCATGCAAAGACTGCCATGTTAAGATCTTTGAAAAAAATCACAAAGCAATGCCAATGACATTGAAAGTAAGCACATTCAGTACAGGGTTTGTTTTTCAAGTGCTAATTCGTGAAAATGTTACATATCTAATTTACTTTTGGAAGCAAAATTTTATTACTTTTAACTTACCATTAGTAAAGGTTGGGCTCAAAAGAAAGAATGGTGTTGTCAGGTGTAAAAATGTTTCCCTTGTTTATGATAAAAGCAGTAGCTTGGGAGGAAGGAGCAAATCAGAAGCATTACTCTCCAGGGTATTCTTTTTGAAATATTAAGACCAATATTAAAAAGTCTTTGTTTCTGGGGAGTCTCATTCATCTTACCTCTTAGAAAACAATGTTTTCCTATTTGTTCTTTAAGACAGAATTTCTGCCAGCAACTTCCTCTGCACCACAAACCAGTTTCTGTGGCTTCCTACCCACAAGTAGCCCACCAAAGGCAGAAATGGAGTTGTTGTGTAAGATGGGAGTGGCCAGACTTCAGCCACAACTCCCTGATTTCATTCACTGAAGACCTACTCTTCACAGTCCTTTAGTCAGATCAGGCCTCAAAGCGAGCAAAGGTAAGCTAGACAGTACTGAAAATGTGGGTATGTTAAGAAGGGTTGCCTAGTAGAAGAGAGTAATCTGGAAATCCCTTGTGAGCACTGAAAGCATGGTTCTCACACAGGGAGTAAGGAAAAGCAGAACAGTGATTTATTGCCCTAATTCTTCAGCAGCTTGCCTACAGATAGCCCTCAAGAATAGCTTATGCCTAGAAGTGTTTGATTTGTAAAATTGGGGGATTTCTTTTTTCCATGTTCAAATAACAAGCACTCATAGAGCAACTGAAGGCATCTTGGAAATCCTTCTCTAAGGTCAAGTCTCTCATCCTCTGTACAAAGAGGTTTAGATAAAGATCTAATGTACTAAATAGGATTAATTTTGGTACGCAAACTCCAGCACAATGACATATTTCAATTCTTCCAGACTTTAGGATTACAGTCTGGTGAAGAGATTTGCTTTGTCAGATGAAACTACAGTTTTGTCCCTATTCTGTCCCTTTTTCTTAAATCACAGCCTTTCCACTCTTGTCACTGGATAGGCCAGCATTTATTTACTCTGGGTTGGATTCCAAAGTACGTACTGTGCAGTGAGATGTCTTTAAGATGTCTGCTTGCCACTCCTGAATCCCCTTAGATTTTTGGCCTATTAAAATGATCTAACAGCATTTGCATGAGTTTATTTCTCCTGCAGGCAAGATTCCCATTGAAATGGATGAGATACTACACACACACCACACACACACTTTGGGCTTTTGAGGTGCTGCCTAATGAATTTCCACGTTATCGCTTGCCTGTGTTCCAAATCTCCCAAAGAAGTTAGCTCTGTGTACTGCATGCAGGATAAGACAGTGTGTTAGCAGTGATAATCCCCATCCTGAAGGCTCTACAATAGGATAATTCATTGTCAGTTAACTTATGCCTTTGCCCTTAGCTAAGAGAACACAACCCATGTCATGGATTCATTTTGCACCAGCAGCCAGAGTAGTGAGACTATTGTATATTTATATATGCAAACTAAATCCCTCACTGCTGCTTACATTAAAACCTTGATTTCTGGTATAAATATGAAAAGCTTTTGGATCAAGGCTGCAGGAGGCTAAGATGAAAATTTGAACATTAGAAGAGGCAAGAATCGTTATGCTAATGTATCCCAGCTCTAGAGAAAATCAAACTGAAAAGGTAAAGCTGTGATTCAGGGGGAGCCTAGCATGGGACAACAGGCTAGGCTCTTTTATAATTGTTCAGCCTCACCAGCTGGTTTGTAAGCAGGCCAGACAGCTACAACATCCTACTGGGATGTTCTGCAGCGACAAACATTCCCAAGAGGCAGGTCCTGCATCCCACCCCCACAGCATGGGGGACACAGGTTACAGTGAAAACTTTACAGTACATTGCTAATTCATCTCAAGTCCTTTCCCATACCCTGGAACCCCACAGTCTGTCCTTTGGCCTGCAGAGATGTCCAGTACCACCTCCTGGGCATCACATGTCTGGTTTTGTCCCGTCTTGAAGGATATTCCAGAACAAGGACCTTACCCCTACACAGGAAGGATCTCCAGCCAGTTTCCTTCCAAGTGGCAGCAGATACTGGAACAAAGCTCTGTAGCAGCCAGGTAGTGGCCTGTTTAGGGATTTCAAGATAAAAATAATATAAAATAACAAATTTGCAAAAGCACTCAAAGTCGGAGACTGAGTGACTGAGCACACAGTCATGAGCTGTGTGACTGCATGGGCAGGAGTATTTCAGGTACCATCTGAAGATGTTAAATGGGGAGGGGTATTTTCCCTGGAGATAGCAGCTCTGATTTTCAGCTTTCAAGAAAAGCAGCCTTTGCCATTAGATAGAAATAACAAGCTGGGTGCCATCCCTCTGTAGTGCACAGGTCTGAGGCTATGGAGGACTGTCTCACCCCCCACTCTGGCACTTACCTAAAATTTTAGATAAGCAGCCAGGTGATGACACTCCACAGTGAAGATTTTCATGAGAAATTCTTTTGCCTTTGACATTAAAAAAAAAAAAGATTCTTTAGTCCCCATTGGGATTAATATTTTTTTAACTTACAGCTGTATAATAAGGATTACATGGCATTCCAGGTATTAGTACTGAGTATTCAAATTATCCTCACAGGTTATAAAAAAGCCCCTACAATTAGCACTTTATGAGTATATGATTAAATTTGCATCTTAGTCATTAAGTATAAGCTGGTCATTCTGACTACATGATCAGATGTTATTGCCTCCACCACCCAATAGTTTACATATTAGTTATGCACTACATATTACAAAGAAATTTCTTTACATATTTCTCCTGGGCCCTAAATTACAGCTACTTGTAAAATTTTGTGGATCCCTGTGCTCTTTGTATCACATTTACATTTTTCAATTATAGAACGTCTAGGATGAGTTTCAAAATAATTGGCAGATCTCATCATGTGTTGAAAATCAGATGATGGTGCCTTTTCCCACAAGCACTCTAGAGAAAGGGGCTTTTCTAAGAAGCCCCTGGCAATTCTCTGGAGTGGAAAGATCTCTGTGAACCCTTCCTGCTCTTGCACAGGAACAGGACAGCTCTCCCTGCACAGGAGAGCTGCATCAGCTCACAGGGGATGTGATCAAGTGTCAGCAGTCCTGCAGCCTGTAAGACATCCAACAGCTCTGAAACAGCCTCAGCCAAGTGTGACCAGCCACACACTTACACACTTACTGCTCATCTTCCATTGACTCCCTCAGGCTGATCTGTTGAGGCAGGTCCTCCCCAGCTTCCAGCTTTGTTCCCCCTTCGTTTTGGCTGGCCAAGGACAGCAAAGTCTGAGCCTACAGAGGTGATTTTTGGCCTGCTGAGCCCAGTGCAGCTCTGGCAGGTGCTACAGCTCCCACAGCTGTAGACCCTGCCCTTCTCAGCTCTCCAGGGTAGAACAGGTAATGAGCTGTAGACTGATGTCTGCCCTTATTGGGGTTTTTTATCTATGGGGGTCTGTTTGTTTGTTTGCTGTAGTCACAGCAAGGTTTGCTTTCTGGAAGCTATTTGTTAAGAAGGTAGGAGGAATAGGAAATAAAAAATGACTGTATCCAAAGATTATTGGGTGATTACCTCAAGATAATTGGGTAATTAAGTTAGACTTGCTTTCCTTTCTGCTTAGGCCTCCAGTATGTCTGAAGGTGAGGAGGTGACTGAACATCAGTGCAGGCATTGCTGGGCAGAATTTTCCTGTTAATAGACCAGATTGCTCCCCTGTAGCTGAACAGAGGGGCAAGGAGATTGGTTCCTAGGAGTTTGTTAGAATCCCTGAAATTATTCACCTTCAATTGTTTCTGCTACTTAATTGGCAAGGCACTACTGTAGGTAGGCTGAAGGGCTCCAGGAAGTGTTCTGGGCCCTGCACTGAGTGGGGGTACAGGGAGCACAATGTGCCATGTATCTGTAAAAGGTAGGAACTTGCTGCAGTTGTAGGGGTAGGATTTAATGGCCTTGCTGCTTTCTTCTGGATCCACGGTTTTGTTTTTACATTGCACGCCTGCCCAGCTTATTAATGCAGAGACTTGGGCAGGGAGTGTCATCCTAGAACTACATTCTCCCCTTGGGCTTCAAAAGCTTGTTTCCTTAAACCTGCTACCCAGACACTGAACAGAAATCCAGCAGTCTTACCCACTGCACTTTCAGCTCTTCTAAGCTGTTTTTCAGTCTCTGTCAGACTGCCCATGCAGAGCAGTCAAGCTGCAGAACTTGCCACATGACAGTGGGGGTGTGAAGAGC
The DNA here is from genome assembly GCA_910950805.1 of Acrocephalus scirpaceus scirpaceus. NCBI lineage: Eukaryota > Metazoa > Chordata > Aves > Passeriformes > Sylviidae > Acrocephalus > Acrocephalus scirpaceus. The sequence goes on from OU383781.1 coordinate 33,380,937, forward strand.
TTCGAGTTCCCAGGTAACCTGGAAAAGTTCATGGGTGAGAAGTTTACTGGGAGTTAATAAATGCATAGAAAAACATGTCTGAAAGTCAAACAAATAGCTGGGGGGTTGCAGAAGAGCTGTTGCTAACTGGTCATGCTGTTCTTTGTTTCTTTGGGCATCAGGTTTTGGCCACTGTCAGGCACAGTGTAAGGGACAGACAAATCTTTGGTCCCACCCAGCAGCACTCATCTCTTTGCTCCAGAAGTGTTGGGATGAAGAATTCAGTGCAAGAGGGAGGCTTTTCCCACCTAACCATGTGCTCCTTTGCAACAAGCCTACCTAAGAACCCTATCCAACAGAGTTCTTTCCATGCCCTTTTGCTGATCACCTTCCACTACCGAAAGTTCACATGGTCCTCTAATGCTATTGTTGTAAATGCTAATAATAAATCCAGGTGACATTGATGGCAGCAGGTTAACACACAGAACTTCAGTGTGCTTTCACTGCACCACTTGCACTGAAAGGAATTATTGCACATTCACTAAGCCACCTCTTGGCAGGCTGTCCAGCATCCACAAGTGCCCATAACCACTCTAGCACACTTTGCACCTCCTGGATGTTTATCTGGAAGTTGTACCATTTCACGGCTGCAGCTGGTCTGTAGCTGCAAAGATAAATTTGGCCATAACAGACCTCCAAACTCGACCAGCCTAAAAGTAAACAAGTCCCTGGGTGAGCAATGATAGGATGGATTTGAACCCAAACAGGGACCCCAACCAATCCCTTCCAACCCTGAATGCAGACACATCACTGGCCAGGAGCTGGGAGGTGCTGAGACCCTGAACAATCAGTTGTCCAAGCCCAGGAGGTTTGAACTCCCTATAAAAGGGGACACCACACAATAAACCACACTGTTTGTCTCCTGATCGTCAATGAGTCTGGCTGTGAATCTGTCTCCAACCTATGACCAGTAATGTAATAGTACCAGACTGAGCTCTGGATTCTTACCTCTATTATTCAGCAGAGTTGAAACAGAAATGGTTTTGCCAGGGTCATGCAAATGATCAAGACTTACCCCTGATCTCTCCTCTCCTTCAGGTGCACAATTGATCATAATCAATGCTTGAATAGACTGTCAGGTGTAAGCTACAGGCTCAACTGCTCTCTCTGTGACTGCTTCATCAGCTATTTTCTTTCAGGGATGTATAAGTGTAAGATAGATCTTTAAATTCCCTTTTGGCCTCAATTGCAATACCTAGCAAGTAAAATCCAGCCACCACATTTTCCCTTTGTCCCTTCAGCAGCCAGCATCATCCTCTGATTTAGCATCAGCTGAGTGAAGCGCTAACCAAGTCAAAACCATTTGACATGGGCACTTGGCATTTCCTGAGCATCCTCATTCTTTGACAAGGCTTTAACTGGGCACAGGGAGGGCAGACTGGCACAATCTCTGTATTAGTTCTGAGTTCTCTGTGCACTGGCATATTGTAGGAAGCCAACAGGCTCCTCAGGAAGAGTTAGCCCTTCTAGCCACCCAAAAAAGCAGGCATCTGTAGTACATGGAGGGCTGTGTTCAGCCTGAGGTGGAAACTGGAGAAGCCCAAACTTATGGAAGGTGGAAAGGCTCTCAGGGAGTAACTAAGCATTCCATTAGCATAAAAGTTGGATGGCATCAAATGAAACTAGCACAGGGCAGATTCACAACCAAGAGCTCCTCTTCACACCAGTGTTAGCTGAGCTGCAAAATTTCTTGCCAGAGAACACAGGCTGGAAGCTTACACAGCCCCCAAAAGAAACCTTTAGGGAAGAAACCTATCAAATACAGATCATCACCTCTACTTCAGAACTTAATCCCAAGGCATTAAAAGTTGGGAATACACTACCAAATATCATTTTGTGCTTACCTTTGTTTTATATTTCCTGGAGCATCTGCTGTTGGCCACTGTCAGAAGCAGGAACCTGGGCAGAGCAGACCTTTGGTCACCTGCTTGTTCCTGAGATTGTGATTAAGGACTCTCCTGCCTCACTCTCCTGCCTCACTACAAAGACCCAAACCTGCTGTTCCCCACCCCATGCTGCAGCAGAGTCCCTTGTATTGGTGCAGGTTGGGCTTTGATTGGGTGTCAGTTCAGCAGCTCATCATTTACCTGACGGCAAGTACAGGTTAAGCCCAAGAAAGGAGGGAAAGCAAAGGGATTTATCCTTCTATTCCTGGAATATTGTAGTGTTCCTACATAGCTGTGTGCCAAAGAGGAGGTCAGAAGAGGTCAGATCCATGAAATGACTGTGGGACTGAAAGACTGCAAAACAGACACCCCTCTGAGCACAGGAGCCACACCCAGGCATCAGCTCCTGGGAGTGAGACCTACTAGTCCTGTCCAATATTCTTAATGATGAAATCTGGCCTCAGACTTCAGTGAATGTTGGTTTTTGTCCTGGATTATGCTAAATCACATGGGGATACACAGCACAAATAGTGTCTGCCAGGGATTTTAAATAATCTTGAATAATTTTGCCCTAACCATGCACCCTAAGTGATGCTGTAGATTCAGCTCTTGTGATCCCTGGGGTCACCTACACTGCCCTGCTCTCTAGGAATCTCTTTTGCCTGTTGGGGACTAATCAGTTTCCAATTCTAGAGCTGCACAGTAGCATAGTAACAAAAGAAAGCCCTGCTGTGAGCAGTGATAGTAGGGAAAGAGGGAGATGTGTCTTGCCTTAAGTATGGCCCTGAGCCTGCTGCTGACTGCAGAGAGCCAAGGTAAATATGTGTCCAGCATCACTTCTGCCTGCCGCCAGCCTTGCTTCTTCCTCACTTGGCTGATTTTCACAGACAAAGCACCGTCACTTAGTGTGATACACATTCCTTCTATTGCACTGGGAATAATCCTTCATTGCTATAAGCTTTTTCAATTTTCTTAAGGCCTTTTACTACTTTGCCAGCATAGCATAATTTATTTTGTTGAGTGGTTTACACATTGAAGCGTGTGAAGTTGTATTTATATGTCTCTGATGAGTTCTTTCCTGGCTAGTGGATCAGTGTTGTGGGTTTTTATTTTTACTGTAGCTTTCTGCTTTCACAGTGCAATTTTTCACCTAAAAAATGAGACTTCAGACCTGCTGACTTCTGCCACTTCACTCAGACCAGTTCAATTCTCAACTCCAGCAGACACAGGAGAGCCTGACACCTTCCCTGTAGTGGGAGCTTCTCACTTCTGTCCAGAGTAGCTGAGGACCCTTTAAACAGCAAACTGCAGCTGTCCCTCTGAGGTGCTGTCCTTGGGTTTTCTGGCTTCATGCCCTTAGTTTAAGTTACATATGTTTTTCCATGTGTTTCTCACATATAATTTTAAAAGTTTAGGCCCTGTCTACTCTTGCCTTTAAAACTCAAGTGGTTCTTTCCTCTCCATACATTCTCCTCCCTCATGGAACACAAGCTTTTAGTAAACTGTAAGGTTTGGGCGACAAGTGTGATTAAATCTAGCTGTGGGTGTGCTCACATCAGAGCACAGCTAAAGTTACACTTTTTTTTTGTGCAAGTGCCATCAGTGACTGAGAGCTTGTGCAGCACCTCAGGTAGGACAGAGCAAGGCACAGTCAGAGCCATCAGGCACTGCCCAGGCCTCACTATTTTTTGTGAAAGGATGAAGAGGCAACACACTCCTCCCAGATACGGTGATAAACAAATTTCAGTCACAGCATATCACTTGATCTACCATAAATGCCTTTTGGGAAGTGCCCAGGTTCACCTGAGAGCCTGTTTATGTGAGGACCAGGGTTTTTTAATAGAGACCCAAACCTTAGAGAGAGCACCTATATTTGTCAATGGAGTATATGTGGAGTCTATTGTTATTAAACTAATCTGGTTAACCAAACCCACAGCTTTTCCTAAAGACAGATTCAGAGGATTTAAAGTTCAGGGAGAGTAGCACCTTCTGTCCTTGGCCTGCCTCATTGGCACCCTGTTCAGCAGACTGGGCCCCTTGATAGTACTGTGACACTTACTGCCTTTCAGACTGGTAGGAAGAAAAAGGAAAAGAATACTTATTGGAAGCTGAAGTGTTCATGGTAGGGGACAGGAGGAGAAACCAGGTCTTGTTATAAGATGCAGAGTCATCCCCATGAGTGGATTCACCTGCATTCACCTCAGCTAAGAAGGGTCTTTGCAAGCCTCGTGCACAGACTCAGCTCCAGGTCCTCCCCGCTTCCCATCATCCTCTGACCTCCAGCTGCAGGGAAGCACTGGAGAAACTCATTAGGCAGGGCCACAGGTGAGTCTTTAGGACAACCTTCACACCCTTTCCTTTGGATGTGTGCCACCTGCACAGATGGCTTCCTCTTGGCTCTGCTTTCTGCTGAATTGTAGGTATTGGAGCCTGCCTCAGATCAAATCTGCCTTTGCATCACTAGCTAGAACAGAGCTGTGTGCCTGGTTGTGAAAGAACATCATATTCCCTCAGAAACAGGAGGCTCCCTTCCTGTTTTGGGATATTTTACCTGCTTCTTTGTAAGGGTTTGGAGGATTGCCAGGAGAAGAGGAAAACGTGTCAAGCAAAAAATGCATGGCAACATCTAAAGAGGGTAAATTAAAATCTGAATGGGCTGTTGGAAGCCTAATTCAAGCAATAGCAGGAGCTGATCATTAACTTTTCCATAGTAGAGCAGGCAGTGCTACAAAAGCATATTACTAAGATTAATTAATTTAGCACCACAACACCTCTTTTAAATAGGTGGATTACCTCCCTGAATAGGGAAAAAGTAATAGAAAAGTACTCTGTGGAAGTTAATTGGAAGTACATCAGCTGCACAGAGCCCCACACCCACTTGTCCTCACTCATTGTATAAAGCTACAACAACAATTCCCTCTTACAGCTTTGAGCAAAGCATTTGCCCTGCTATTAGTGACCAGCTGGGATTTGTGGTCAAGATATCCCACATGGCAGCTCATCCCTACAGTTATTAGATGTTTTACCACTTATTCCTTAATTAAACACCTCTTTCTTTAGCACAGTAGTGTAGTATAGCAGCAGGGAGCAGTGACTGAAGTCCAAAGATGAATTTACAACTATTTTCTTACCAGAGGCATCCAGCAGTGTCATGAAGTCGTACAAGTCAACCCCAGTGAAACCAGCAGAAGAAGGCTTATAGCCAGCTGAAGTCCTGGGTGCCAGAACTAGACAGAAGAAGCTGGAAGGAACCCTTAGTTCCATCTACAAGCAAACAGACAGGTTAAACAAGCACAAACCTAAACTGCTAAGGGTGGGCAGCCACTGAAGTGCCATGGGATAGATTTTATGCAAAGGGTTCCTATAGGTTTTGGAAGATAAAAATCTCCTTTTCCAGTTTATACTTCATACATACTAGAAGGAAAAGATCCATTTAAGCCCAAGAAGCATAAATCAGACTACCTCCTACTTCCTTTAGCTCTGAGCAGACCTTTGCTGCTCCTTCAGTTTTTATAGCCCTCCTATTCCCCAGAAGCCTTTGCAACCTGTCTCCTCCTCTCCTGGGCTTTAAGCTACTAAGTTCAGCATAGGTTTCAATTGGTATATCCATCTTTTTCTGCTGAAATTGTGTTCTGCTAAGTACAATAATGCCTTCTTTCTTTCATTTTGGAAGGAAAAGAGTTTTAATGAGAAATATTTTCACATCATAGTGCAAACCTACTCATAAGCTTTTACAGGTTCTTCTGTTGTGGAGTCATCTGCTACAGCCCTGTCTAAAGTTTGGAGCTTGGATCTCAAAGAGGGCATCTCCTCAGAGGATCTTGAGGAAGAAAGGTAAGAGAATTCTGCTGATCATGAGAGAAAGAGAGAATGGTGTTTAATCATTTTGTGTGTGCTGCTGCTGCTTCAGTGTGCAACTGAAATTTTCCTGAAATTGTTAAATGTAACCTTTCTTCCTTGGTTCCCTCAGGCAGCAAGGCCTGAGGAAAGATTTCAGTGTTTCAGTGTTGCCCTTTTCACAATAGAAGGCAAACCCTCCTCTCTGTCTGCTCCCTAACTTCCCTTCCTTGGAGAAGCCTTTCTCTGATGCTGTATCTGCCCATGTCATACACATACACATTTGGTGCCAGCCTATGGGTTTGTAGGGAATAGGGAACATGTGACTAAATACATGAAGAAATTCCTGGGGATACTCGGATAGGTCCATCTGAGAGTCTCTGGAGCTGTGTGTTTTCTTCAGCACAATGAAGCTCTTTGGGATGCTCTGCCAATCCGTTCTGTGGCCCAGGTAAACACTCCTAGTGCTGTAGTTTTACCTGCTGTAGGGGAGATGCCTCCTGCCAGGAAGGTGATGGGTATTTTATAATACAGATGTGGGTCTGTTCCCTTCTCCTGCTCCTGCCAGCCCCTGTTTGGTCATTGGGGCAGTCATTGAATGGGGTTTGCTCACTGGGGCAGTGACCCCCAGAGCCCACTGCTGCTGTCAGCCATGGGACAGGCCCAGGTGGCCGCTGGGACTGACCCGCTCCCCTCAACACAGAGCTCTGGGGGACCAGTTCCTGCACACAGATGGGGACAGCTCAGCCAAGCCTCACACCCTCCCCTCTGGGCCCATGCAGGGGGCTAATGTGGGGATGTGGAATTTTTCGAGGTGCTTTGCACAAGGCAGTGCTTGTGTTCTTCCAGCAGATCAAGCCACAATCAAGTACAGCTGGTTCCTATAACATGGGGCTATTTATCTTGCAGTCCCTCTGTGAGGCCTAGAGACTAAAATCACAGAATCCCAGAACATGATGAGTTGGAAGGGATGCACAAGGGTCATTGAGTCCAACTCCTGGCTCTGCACAGCACCATCCCCAAGAATCACACCATGTGCCCAAGTGTATTATCCAAATGCTTCTTGAGCTCTGTCAGGCTTGGTGACCACTTCCCTGAAACAAGAAGCTTTTTAAATTAGGGCAGACACACTGATAATCCCACATAGCCACAGGACATTAGGCCTCCAGTATTGATGTCTCACTTAGACTCATTTATCTGGTCAGAAAGTCTTATGGGGCCAATTGAGATCACATAGCTCATAATTTTATAGCCAGAAATTATTAAAATAATAACAATAAAGTAATATTAATAAACCCTCACTTACTTTAATGACAAATCTTTATGACTCTGACAATTCTTCCAGCTTGCATATAACTCCCATAGCCTGAAACTCTTCTGTATGAGTCCCATGCTCTTGTTCTACAATCCCAAGGGTAAAATCTGAAAAGCTGACTTGAACTCCTCAAAAGGTGAAAATCTTTCTGGGCCCTTATAAGAGAATTCACTGAATAGAAAAATCTTTCCTTTGGAAGCCAATTTATTAAAACGGCAAAGTCAAGCACTGTCAAAATCATGGCAAATGCTTTGAGCCTGTCACTTTGAAAAGATTGGGCCAGATGGAGAGAAACTTTCCTGCTGGTCAGGGAACTTTCTGAATGCTCAGTTACTTAGACCAGACTGGTTTTGGGGTGGTTTTTTACATATGTTTTTTGTAAGAACTAAACTTGGATTACCTCTCATTTCTCATAGGCTAACAGCACTTATCACCTAGTATAGGCCAGCTGCTTGAGGGTAATGCCATGTCCCAAAATAACCTTTCCATTTGACCATGCCTTTGGTAAATCAAGGAAGCCTGTGAGCTGATTCCTTGTCATGTGTTCCTCCTCAGTCTTAGCAAGCCACAATTGTAATGCAGTGGCATGTTAGTTTTGGTTTGTTTAGTTGTTTTTTTCACCCAGGAGACCTGAAGTACCAGAATACTTTCAGTACAGGGCTTAGGATCCCGACAGCAGGACAATCCCTGTCCTAACACGAGGAATGACTGCAGAATAACTAGTGCTGGTTGTGGGCTGGCTACTGAGCTGAAAACTGCCTCGGGTATGCCCTTAACACGCTCTGAGGCTGTTCAGAATTTGGGGGGTTTGGTTTTGTTTATCTGGTTGCTGCTGAAGAAGCTTTCCTTCGTCTGGTATTTTAAAGGCATGTGTTGTGACCTGTCACTTACTAGATTTGTTTGATGTGAAATTTGAGTCTGGCCATGGAGAAACACACTGCAGGAATGTGTTTATTTTCCTCTCTACTGGAGGTAACATTAGTTTCCAGTTTTCTTGAAGTTTCAGCCAAGTGTTGTGTTGTAAATGTAATAATCACATTCAGGAGGAAAATCGGCATGTGAGATCAACAAATGGAAGGCCCAGAGCCTGCAACTTTGCTTTAGCTTCTTCCAGACAAACAGCCACATTCACACAAAAACTCATTGCAGAAATGGTGCTGGAAACACCAAAGTTCAAATTCCCAGCTATGCCCATCCTCCCTAGATACGAAGAAACATCTGCTGAGCCTGTTGGTTTCATCAGCTGGGAGATACTCTCCATATTTCAAAAAACCAAATGGATTTTAAGGCCATTTACTCCTATCCTAAGAATTAAAGAAATCAAATCAAACAAGCAATGGAACCAAAGAAAAACCATTTTTGATGCTGCTTGGCTGCTGAGAGACTGTCAAACAATCATTTGCTTTGCAAATGCTTCCTGTTTAAACTGTTACATGTATGCAGAGTACTCCCAGTTCAAATGACAATATAAAGGTGCTGAGAGCTAATGAAAACAGTTGATACTTGTTCAAAGCTTAAAGGAGGGAAAACCTGGACAAGCACTGCTTTTTGTTATCCATAAACTTGTCTTTTTCTAAGTCAGGGTTATTCTTAAATAAGAAAACATTACATGAAAAAGTTATTTTACATAGATGAATAAAATGCTATGTATAATTTTTTCATTGCAGCAAACCATAATGTCATAGCTATTTCTTTTTACTCTTACTGACATGAGAGCAAATTAAACTCTACCTTATTTCTCTAGTTTGTTTTTTTTTTTCCAAGGGGACCAGTCTAGTTTTAATTGTACATGGCAGTAGCCATCTGATGACTCTAGTTATGATACATCCAATAATTTTCTAAGGAAAAAAAAAAGTATCTTCCATAGATTTCTTTCCTGTAGCTTTTCAGCAGGCATTTGATTGCTGTCTCCAGCTCCCCCAGCACAGGGTCATTCAAGAACTGCAGCACTTGTTAGTGCCTCTCCTGCAGCTGACCATGTGTGTGTTGCATTGCAAGCCATCCTGAACACGAGGTTTTAGCATTCCTGGTGCAAAGGAGCACAGCCTGGCTTATGGTCTGGGCTGCTGGAGATGTGCAGTAGGAGTTAAATCACAGAGTCAGTCCCTGGCTGGGGTTTCCAGGAGTTGAACAGTGACGTATGGGGACTCTCAGAATTAAGTCAATGACAGATCCTGCTAAAGATTTTCTTTTTCTTTTTGCTCAATCTCTGTCTATAAAATTAATGTTACTTGAGGAGATAGGTATGTTATATGTGATTTTTACTTCTCTTTGAAAATCACTCCAGTGTAAAGCAGCTGCTTTAGTATTTTTCCCTACTTACCAGAATAAGTACAGGTCTGCATGGCAGAGGAGTGGGACTCCTGCTGTGTATTTACATTTATTTATGATCTTTTACTATGTGTAAAATGCAATTTTACCTAGACCATATTATGAGCACTTGAATGAGAACCGGGAAATTATTCATGTGTTTTTTCATTTCCAAGAATAACTGTCAAAGTACAGCTCCTACACACTAGCACTTGCATTTCTGCCTCAGGCAGCTCAGTGGACACTTTATAATTATTGTAACTTACGGTGGTTATTTAGCTGTACATCACTCTGTACATTGAGAGGAGAGAAGAAAATCCTTTATAAGGCTTCATATACCAGCACAGGGGTGAATTTTACCAGGCATGTGACTGTATAATCCCATGGCTCTAAGAGCAGATGGAGTCATCTAGGAAGTATTTGACATAGTTCTGCTTTTAGCTTTTGCATTTAGGAGAACACGTATCAATAAATAAAAATAAGACCTTACATTTGAAGTCAGTGTTGAGGACCAGATTCTCAACTGCTATAAATGTGACTCTATTATTATTATTACTACTATTATTTACCAGCAGAGAATCTAGTCAAGCTTAAGAAAGGTACTAAAAAATGACAGACCACAAAACAAAACCACAGGCGCAATGTTGCACACACATATCAAATCCAAAATGGAAAATCTGGAGATTAAGCATGCAAACCTCAAAAAAATCCACTGCAAAACCGGCCACTGGGCACAATTGATAGCGATTTGAGAGACTGATTATGAGCCTGTTGTAGTTTAACTATATTGACTGGCACTCCTGTGATAGTTGCTTTATTAAGCATCATCATTTTGATCATTAATTTCAGCATGAACCGGTTTTTACAGAGGCTTTTGTGCATTAGCCTAAGTGATTCTTCACTAAAGAGAGAAATCAGTATGTCAGTACGGTACTGGACATCTTTGAAGTTTGCAAAATTTAACTGCCCAGATGTTTCATGAAAGGCTTTCAATTCAGATATTATTTTCAGCCTGGCTGCCTACCAGAAAATAAATACCCTTCAATTTTTCATGGAGCCAGGAGAGTCTGAGAGAGTTTTTCTGCTCTTCCCTGCCCCCCTGCCTGGCTGCCAGTACCGAGGTGCCAGAGTGACACCGCGTGGCCGAGGGAGAGGCAACACAAACTTTAGGGATAATAAGAAAAGGGAACTTTTATCCCAAATACACATCAGGACTTTACATGTCTTGTTGCAGCTCTTCAGAAATAATCTTTGCTACAGTTCCATTGTTTCTTTTTTCATACATGTATATATTAGGCCCCAAATACTAAGAAAGAAAATAAAATTTATTTAATTACTGATCTAGGGAAGAGTTTTACAGTTTTACCAGATTTACACCATGAGATTTAAAAAAAAAATACACTTTCCTGAAGTCTTTTAAATGTTATTTTACTATTCATGATAATTTCTCAGACAACTTATAAGAAATACTTTTTTCCTTATAGAAACACAAAATAATTTAAGCTTTCTTACCCACCTGCCAATTATATGTTCTACACTTTCAGTTCTTCTTTTTATACTTTTGCCTGTCACCACAGGATGCTGAGTAGCTTGCCAGGAATTCAGTAGTTTCAGTATACCTCAGGAAGAGAATTTGAGTTGGGTGAGGTAATTAATAGAAGTTGTAATTCCTCATCCTCAAATGATAGTTTTAAAATCAAAAAAGATCAAGAAATCTGAGAGAAGAGAGCCCTCCCCTCGTTTCTTGCAGCCAGTGAGTTAATGGATATTTCAGAAACATATCTGGATTGTGGGGAGAAAAATTGACAGGTCTCAGGCACAATTGTGATACAAAATGTTATGTGCTCAGAGCCCAAATCAAACACAGTTCAACAAACAGCTGTGAAATATTTACACTCCTGTCCACAGCTTACATGGCAAAGGGTTGACATGAAGCACAGAAAGTCAAGGACTGGCTCACACTGAGCAAGTTCTGAGATAATACAAAAAGGTTGAGATCCTGTGGGGAGCCACCAAAGGTAGCTCTCACCAAGAGGGACACTAAGAGACACTGTTCCCTGCCTGCTTTTAACTGGTTAAACCCTCCCTGATCCCCACAGGGGTCTGAAGGCCTACCAGGCCCCAGGAAACTCTTCAGAGAACCTACAGGGGAAAAAGGACTGACCTCTCCTTTCATCCCCTCACCAATTCATACCACCAATTGGGAGCATTTTAGAACCTTCCTCTTCTATGAAATAGTCAAGATGGGACCCCCTCAGGTGTTAGATAACCCTCCTCGTTGTCTTTAGTCCCCTTTGGAAGCAAGACATGCAGAGCCAGCCCTTGGCTAGGCTGTGATGTTCCTCCTCTAATCACTGTCAAGGGCAATGGCCTTTAAAAAAGTGCATCTGTGATGACTCTTAAGGCAACAGATGAGTTAAGAGAGGAGAAAAATGTCTCTGAAGGGTGGTTGGAAGTGGCAATGAGGACTGTTAATCATACAGGCACAAAATCTCTCCTTTTTTACACAAAAAAAACCCACCCTCTGGTGGAAGACCAACAACTGGCAGGAAAAGTGATAATTAATGTGTCTTGTGGAAAGAAAAGCAGTAGATGAAGAGCAAATGAAAAAGAGGGAAGCTCTTTTAGCCCCACCTGGGTTAGAAGGGCCCATGGGCCTTGAGCAAGTCCAAGCTGTTATGGGAAAAACACATTCCTAAGGCCCAAGGATCCATGCTGGAAATTACCCAGATCCCTGGGTTTGGCTCTCAGTCAAACACTTTGCCTTGCATTTGGCCAGGTATTCTGTGAGTTGTATGTATGCAGGCCTTCTTAAGAATTCAATTGGTTGTCACTTAAAATAGTTGGGGAAAATTTAAAAGAAAATCCCCTCCCAACAGTCTAATCTAAACCCTTCAGAGGTCAGCAGAAAGATTTTCATTGAATTCAAAGAACTGAATATAACTATTTCTGTAAACCCACTAATTATTCCCCAGGGCATAATGCCTGTCACTTTAGCAATTTGGGGAGAGCAGCTCTCACCTCCAATTCTTCCATTAAAGGCAGCCAGCCACCTGTACTGGAGATTCATGTTTGAGATCACTCAATTAATCTGTTAGCAGCAGCATCAATAGCCTGCTATTGATTCAAACACAACAAGAATATATTGAAATAGCCAGGCTGAAGTAAAATATGCCCAACAAGAGACAAGAACACCCAGTACCCTGCTGACATTTACACATGAGGAGACACTGCTTTATACAGGAATACAGTGGGAACAAAATCAAAAGCCATTACCTGGAATGAGCCATTGATGCAGCAGATGTAAACCAGAGCAGCTGGTGGTCGAAGCAATGGGAAATTCTTAGATTACTCCATAAATTGATGCAGCTTGTCAGAAAATAAGGCAAGGAGCTTGGTGGAGAATAAATAGTCAGGCTTAATGAAAGTAGGGCCTATATATCAGTGTTTCCTTATTTCCACCCAGTCTTTACAAACCCGATGTAAAATAAAATCAATCAGAGCCAGTGGTAGTGCTGTGCCTTTGTGCAAGTTTATGGGCAGGAAGGAAATAGTGCTGTTCAGAACTGGCTGTTCAGAAGTAACCCCAGATACCAACATGGAACACTGGTACGTTTGCTGCTTTAAAGTAATTTTAAGTGTAGCAAATGCAATTGGACTGAATAGGTACCCTCTTTCTGACTCCAGCAGGTACATTTCCCATCCCCACTGCACCAAGATAAAATTTGCACCTACCCCACACTTCAGCAGCCCCCTAGCACTTGGCAAAAAAACCCAAACTACTGCCAAAACCCCAGTCTGGTCCTGTGTAAAATCCTATTCTTGTATACACAAAACTTTTTCACCTACCTTACTTTTTAATGGCACGGAGGACAAGCAAGTGAAGTCAAACACCAAGTTAAGTTTATCATTTTCAGCTGGGGTTTATTTGTGCTCTAGTAGAAAACAAGATACTGAGCAGCCATAATACCAGAGACAACACTGATGCAACATTACATTATAGAATTTCATTTTAGAGAGGAGCACATTGCTTTTAAATAATTTCATCCCCAGTTCTTACAACATTCAGAAGAAAGCTACTGCAATAGGTATCAATAAATAGGTTTGCTGATTATCACCACAGTGGGTTAAATCCCCAAAGTGCAGGGCATGCCCAGTTTTCACTGGAATAAAATTGAGGTTTAGGTTGCCAAAGCTTGAACATCACAAACCTTCCACATGCTAGGTGCAGGCAGCAGGGCAGTTACCAAGAGCAGGTGATGTTATTTTCCATAAGGAAAGCGATTTGCTTCACTGATAACTTTGCCCCATTGATAACAGTGGAGCTGTGGCAGTGAGTCAGGTGTCTCTGTCTGATACTCAGCACCTGATCTCACCTGAGGCACAGATAGACAGTATTGTGTTCCCCTGCTATGCTAGGAGCACTATAATGGCTCTTTCAGAACTACAGTGATGTCACAGCAGCTGTTACAGCGCCTGGCTAAACAAGAAAGATTGCAGACTTAGAGTAAGTTATTGTTTAGAAAACTCTTTGGAAATTTTAGTACTTTAAAATATTAGTTAAGATGAAATTAGTTAAGATAAGCGAAAGCATTCCCCCATCACATTAAACTGAGACAGACACCAGTTACTTACCTCTATATCTAGGCTCTACCAGTATTGCAAGCAACAAAATATTTAGTTTGCCCAGCTGAAGTCTTTTCCACACACAGAACCTAGTCTATGCATTAGCTTCTGATTTTTACTGCAGTTACTGGCAGGTTCCCCTTTTCTACACCAAGGTAACCAATTAGCAGCAGCAATTACAAATCTCTTGGCCTGTAAAGCATGTATCAAGTTACTACATGCAAATAGAGACAAATTAGGTCCCTTATTTGGCTTGAAATTGCATCCTTTCACTGGTGTTAACAGAAAGGAGTCAGCCATCACAATCTTCTCCCCCACTGCCTTCAATTAAGTGACTTACCTGTATGATTTCAAAACACCTCTCCTCCTCAGTGCTCTGCTATCAAATGATTCCATTAAGCCAAGTCTCCAATATTTCTGGAGATTGAGAAGCACTTTGCAGAGAACAGTGGTAACACAGGAAGTGGCATTCATCTCTCACCATGCTGCTTGTTAACAAAAGCTAGGCCTAACACTTCCAGCTACTCATGGACACAAACATCTGATGAACTGGATGGATGTCATCATCTCCACTGCTTTTAGTGTCCAGATTCAGCAGCTGTAGGACAGGGCTCCTGCAAACCTCACTGTTAATAGGGTTCATATCAGTGCTTTCACATACCTGATTTAGAAATTCAAGTACTTCCAGTACTATTCCCCACTGTGCTGCAAGCCTTGGCCCCTAACCAGCAAGGAAAGGAGCACTACAGTGCCTAGAGCCAATAAAACTTAGACCAGATGTACACCCCAGCCCTACTGATGGGTCTGAAGGCCAAGAATGGAGGCAGCAATTAGAAACTACCACACAACCTGTTATTAGTACACATTTGAATTTTATTTGAACTTCTGACAACACTCTCACCTGTTCAGTTAAATGCCAGGGAGCTTTAAAGAGCTTCTGCTTTAATTATGGTAAAGTCTGTAGCCATGTGGCATGATTACAATTCCTAGGAGTTCTCATGCCAACATCTCAGTAAATTCTTGGGCCTCCAAGATAAAAACATAGAGCAAGGGACTTTTCTCAAATAATGATTTGCAGCTACCTTCAAAAACTCAAAACTTAAAATCAGTCTGGCAATCTACACTTTCTAAAGTTGCTGTTCTTCAGCATATCTCACAGTCGATATCCTTTGGCACATCAATTGCCAAGCTCAAGTAAAATTGTAGCTGACATGACACTGAAACCTCTCAAACGCGAGAATTTCCTGTCATATCTGGAACAACCATTTAGAAGTTTGGGTTAGCAGCTTTTTTAGCCAAGTGGTACCTTTGCAGTCCATCCTAAAGAAAACAGGAGTCCTGTTGAGCAGCCGTGGCCTGGAAATAAATTCAGTCCTTCAGTGAGGTTAAAGCTTTATTTATAGAAAGTTGACTGCATTAATTGCAGCAATATTTGCATTGTATTTGAACTCAGCACTAACAGGTTAATATTTACATTTAGATAACACAAACCAAAACAAACTGAATACAGCCAATCTTAAGAGCAAAAAGACAGACATACAAATTACAGACTTGAGAGTAAAAGTAATCACAATTATTTCACTGTGGATGATTTAGTCCAAAGGCTATTTCTTAATCAGATTAGCAGGAAGAGTGGATTTGTCCAAGTCATCAAAATATGGATGATTCAAGGCCATTTTGCCAGAAATCCTTTTTGCAGGATCATAAATTAACATTTTCTGGAAGAAAAAAGAAACATATTTACTTCCTCATGAAATGTGAACTAAAACCATGTTAAATAGATAGATATTTAACCATAATAACAGTAAAGTAACTATAAAGACATTTTCCCCCTTTGTTCTGTGCTCTCCTAGATGGAGAGTCTGTAGCAGTGCATAACATCTCAGAAAATGAAGAATCCTGTTTACCCCTCTGTTTAATAACCAAGCCCGTGTCTGGGTACCACATCGCCTGAAATAAATCCAGAACCAGGCACCAAGCAGCAATAATTGTCTCAGCTTCTTACTGAGGGAAATTAATAACCTTTAGGCTGTTAAAGTCCAAAATATTTACAAGGACAAGTGGTCTTACACTTGCTTTGTTACTGACATTGAACAAAGTGATGTCCAATTGCTTTGCCCAGATTGGTGACTTCACAATTAAAATAAGAGAATGCTCAGTTTCAAAATCCAAATTGGAAAGTAGACGACAAACAGCTAGAACTGAAGAAAACAGTTAAAACTTGAGTCTCTTTGCAATTAAATACCTCAATAAAGGTGATGAGTGCAAAAAGAGGGGGTGTCACAGCCATTAAAATAACCCCCAGAAGTTTCTGAACAGGAGGAAATTTATTTTTCTAGCCATTAAAAAAAAGTATCTATAGCTTGTATCATACAAGGGGTCAAAAAAGGAATGAAGCATTCAGCAGTTTTGTACTAGACCCAAAAGGAGCAAAGTCTTTTTATCTCTCCTTACTACAGGACAGACCATTTCAAATTCCGGAATCAGGATTCCACCAGCTGCCTCTCCCCTATCTGCACAACAAATCAGTCTTCCAGAGCAAAACTCAACTAGTATTACTCTGTCCAGTATTCAGTCTTGACATTTAACTATCTTTACACTTCATTCTACAGGGAGTCTTCCAAGTCTATTTAAACCACTCAATTTGCATTTATATTCTCTGAACTCCTGCCAAATGCAATGCTGCCTCTAGATTTAACCTTGCATGTCTAATTTTACCTTGTGGCAGGTTCCCATTACCTATACCCAGAACAGTGTCCTATAGTTAATTCTGATAAAGGTTTTCTCAAAATTGACTCAAAGAGGGAAATTTCTCTGGAAAAGGGATGCTGTAACACTGAGACTACAGCACCACAATTGATAAAGTGAAAGAAACTTCTCTGAGCAGTCTGGAACATTAGTTTTTCCTTGCACCAACTGTCCTGACAGTTCAGAGTTTTTGAGGACAGCCATCAAATGCTTTGACATGCCATAGAAGTCGTTTAGCTTATGAGGGTCTTAAACTCACAACCTCACTCATGCAATTTGAATGACACATTTTTGTGTTAAGGACATTTTCAAAGACAGCTCCTTTACATACTGATTCCATCTGCAATAGTCTATAGAAAAAAATCAACATTAAAACATTTTCATTGACATATCTGAGCTTGTGCTCTAGAAGGAATTATTCAGTTTTGTTGCCTTTAAAGTTGTATTACGGGTTTAAAAGGCTTAAAAGTGCCATAGGAAACATAAAGGGATTCCAGTCAGGGATACATACCACTGTCACCAGGCACTAATAGGAAACTAAAATGTCAACATTGATTAAGGCAGAACTCTACAAGACTTTGGAGAATTTAATATGCTTTGAGACTAGAACTATGTTAACACCATTAAGAACTAGTATTTTCTTTTGCCTTTACTAAGCAGCAGCCCCAACCATTGGCTTCACACAGTGAAGCTCCACTTAAGATCAGATGAGCCCTTGGCAGGTCCTTTTCATACAGCTGTTTTACCAAGATTGTCCTGCCAGTTCCATTGATTTTAGTTTGTAAATATAGTCAGCAACAATTCTATTTCAAACTGATACAACAAAGATGCTGTCAGGGGTCTTATCTCTGTAGGACAACTGTGCTGCAAGGTTCAGAGCTATCCAGGACAACTACATGTTCAACAAATGTTCAGACTGTCAGTGTCAACTGGGGCTCTGTCCCTCAAGAAAAACTGAGAAATTGTGATCATGAGAGCATTTTGGGTAGCACTGCTTCATTCAGAGTATTCTGCCATTTACCAATATGGGTAACAAACTGCTTTGTGACTGCTTACAGCCATGAGCCAGGTACACAGGCACTGCTGTACAAGGGAGCTCTGAAGTGCCAGCTTGTCTTGAGACACACACAGAACACCCAACGCACACCCCTAAATGTAGGTCTGCACTGTACAAATGCAGCTTTAGAACAGCCAAAGGACAACCAAGGTAAGTTACTATATACCTCAGGACATCGAAGAGCACACCTAAGATGTGACCTAAATTAGCCCACAGTGGCAGCACACAAGCTGGAAGAGCACTAAATGAAAAAGAGCTTGCCAATTAAAAGCCTGATGTAGTAGTTTAACGGCCTGACCACAGAAATAAAAAACTCACACTAGACACAAAAGATACCAATTAAAAGTTAATACAGTACAGCCAAAAATATTTAACTCAAAATTTAAGGGCAATTGAGACACACTACAGACAGACTTGAGCTAAGTTTCTTGTCTCAGCTAATCAATACATTCAGCTGTTTCTACCCTTGTTTATTCGGTTAAGACCACCATGAAAGTTTAACCAAGATTAATTCACATGCTACCCTAGAAAACATTTCCAACTGGCTTGGCAGTCATACAGCCACATCACAATTGATGCTGGCAGCAGAAAGGTGACAGCTACTTTATGGGCTGAAGCCTTCACTTAAATCTTTTTGTAAAGATTCACCCTCACTTTCAAGTTGTACCTGGCTTACTATTATAAAAAAGCTGAGGCATAATTGCTTCATGTGAAAAATAGTTTGGTATTACTTGTGAAAGGAGTGAATGTCAGACAGGATGTCAGTTCTACAAGAATGAAGGGTCATAACACTGCTGATAGCTCAAAAATCTCCATATTTTCCTTCTAGCCAAGACTGATTAGTACAGCTTTGTGTATTCTGGAGTATTTCAAAGAGCCCATTCAGTTTCCTAATCAGCAGCTTAGGACAGACTACTTACAGCCAGAAGATCAAGTCCATCTTTATCCAAGTTTTTGACATGTGTCTCAAGGCTGACAGGTTTCCATTTTGGGAATGTGTTTTTATAGTCTTGCAGAGATTCCACCTCAGGCCATACCTCGTTGTTGGGGGTCCCTAAGGCTCTGTGCAAGCATAAGCAAAATATTGAGCAGTTTAGTCTGAAATCTGTTCTGTGCCATTACACTGTTAATTACACACTACTGTTGTGTGGTGCCACACAGGTAGCAAGGAAGGGTTCCGCTTTACATACCGGAAGATTCTGAAGATCTGGTCAATCTCTGAATCCCCATGGAAAAGTGGCTTTTTAGTTGCCAACTCAGCAAATATGGTCCCTATGCTCCAGATATCTACAGGAGTAGAGTAACGAGCAGATCCCAGCAGCACCTCTGGAGACCTGTACCACAGTGTCACTACCTATGGAGCAAGGAAAGGTTAAGTTTGTGGAATCAGGTCCTTTAATTGACTGCAAGAACAATGGCTCATTTGTTATTAAGCAGCATTCACAGTTTTTTGCTAAAAACAGCCAGTACTAGAAGTTTTAGTGGAAGTGTAATACTAGTTTCAAACCTCATTTGTAGATAAACCAACGCCATTGCAGTAGCTTCTACTTCAAGAAAAGCAGCTTCCTGCACGACTTCCCTAAGATCACAAATCCTCTGGCACCCAGCCACAAAGCCCCTCAAACCCAAGTGCTTTGCAAAGCAAAAACACCTTTATGAGACAGTGAGCAACAAGTTTGAGTCCATCTGATTCACTGAGTGGGATTCATTAAATGCTTTAGAACCTTAAGAGTGAAACCACAAAGAGGTGGAAACCAAAACTTTTTCATAGTTTTGTTAGCTTATGGCTTGAAAAAAACTTGAAAAAACCTAATTCTTTTTTAGCTGTTTCAGAATCAGTTCTTAGCAGGAAGCAAGTACACACTATCCAAACCACCAGAAGTATTTCCCAACTCACTTCATGAGTGTAGACCCGCACTGGAATTCCAAAGGCTCGGGCCAATCCGAAGTCTGCCAGTTTAATCACCCCCTTGTCATCTATCAGGAGATTCTGAGGTTTCAAGTCTCTGTGCAGAACTCTTCTTGAGTGGCAGAAGACAATACCTTGCAAAATTTGGTACAGATAACTCTAGAAAGGATGAGGTGGGAGGAAAGAAAGGAGTTACCTTTAGTAATGTCAGTGTCCTGCAACACAAAGGTGCTCCATCGTTAGCTCTCCCCACAGCACCAGGAAATAGAGATCCAAAGCATTGCAGATATTGAGTTAATATCAATCAAAAAGCCATACAAATGAATTCTGAAGATTAGTTTAAGGCAGTTTAATCTTAGTAATTAAAAGATTTTCAAGTAGCATTTGAAAGCAAAACTTACGTTCATCTTATTATCTACAGCTGCTTATTTAACCTTTTATTTCTCCTCAAGGAGTTAATTATACTGAAAATAAGAGCTGCTTATGGCTTAGTAGGCCATCTTTAAATGGAATTCCCTCTTAGGTTAAGAAATTGTCCTCATTACCTTAACACGTGAACGCTCCAAATACTGGCCAGATGGAATACTATCCAAATATTTCTTGAGATCCATGGAAAGGAATTCAAAGACGAGGTACAGTCTTGAATCCTGCATGAGAACATCCTGAAGACTAAAAATTGAGTATACAATTACTTCCACTGTGAAATGCATGGACTCGCATTTCCTCTCTCAACAGGGATACAAGCTGATATTTCCAGGTTCCTATTATGGAAGCCTTTAAAGTCTTCAAACAACAGACCTAGTGAGTTATACTGTCATCTGGAAAATCAAGTGTATCCAAAATAGTGTCAAACTGAAATAAAAGCCTATATGCTTCCTCTTAAACTTATGTTCTCTCAAATCAGACACAGGAGTCTGAAGAGAAGATATTGGTGCTGTTAAAAACTCCCACCTGTGGGTGTTGGTGCCTAGCTTCTCTGAAGCTGGCCCGTCACAGCACAGCTTGAATTACCAGGAGGGTTTAAGCGAATATTTAATAGGAATCTAATAGACACAGCAAGACTTGCATACGTTTTTAAATATCTTCTTCATCCTTAGAGTGTAGGGGTTCCTAAACCCAAGCATACATACACTGAGACACCACCTGCCTGGAACTTGGCCAGTTTTAAGGCACATTAAATATCAAGTATTTTGCTGCATCAAAGAGCAAGCAAATATGTTGCGGGGAAGACAACAGCTGCAATCATTTTTACATGTCAAGTAGTCACGGATGGAAGTTTCACCCATAGCTCAGGTGTGCCAGCTATGACAGCATCAAAACACTTCTAAATTCCTGCTACAGAACAGCAGGGAGGAACATCAGAACACTTAAGTCAAATAGCCTATTCCAAGGTGGTAAATAAGACCACCTTCTGAGACTGCCTGCAGTAACAGCTTCAGCCGGTTTCCATGAGGTATGCTGCCTCCATTCTCATAATAACCTCTCTGAAACAAATTTACAGAAATTTCTAAATTAACAAAAATTTGTTAGATTCCTAGAATGAAAAGAAGTATCATGAGGAAGGCTTAATTACAAAACTGGCATAAATATGGAATTTAAACTATTTGCTGCAAAGCAGACACTGTATTAAGCAGAGAGGTTCTCACCTCACTAGATGAGTGGAAAAATAACTTATGATCTGATGGGACCTAGTGCCCTTCCAAGAGTTTAGCTAAATACCAGTATATGCATACCAGACTATATTGGGATGATTCAGCTCTTTTAATAAAGAAATTTCTCGGATAGCAGTACTTGGAACACCTTCCTCCTCACTTTCTAGACGTATTTTCTTCATTGCAACCACTTGGCCTGTGGTTTTGTGACGACCTTTATACACAACACCATAGGTACCTGAACAAAAAGACAGTGAAACAAATATAGGAAGTACCAGCTTCAGGTACAAATAAGTTATTGCAAACACGAGCTGCTAACGCAGGAAAAGTCCTTACAAATGGAGCATTGGTTTAGATTACAAACTACTACTTAGCTGTGGAGTTTGACTGAGCAATGTTTTTGTTTGTTTAAAGCATGCCACCCATGAAGTGTAGCATTTGTTAGGACAGGGCACTTAGAAGTTAAAGTGTGAAAAGTGAGTATTTTGAAGATGTAGTTATAAAATCAAATACTATTTGAGTTTCAAGTTGACTAACTTTCAGCCAAGATCATCAAACGGATTATGATTTTGCCATTGATACATCATATTAAAATGCTAAAGGTTTAGCTGCAAATGGAAGTTGTGCTCCTTCTGCAGCCTGAGATCCAGCCATCCATAGGTGCAAGCTGTAGGAATACCTCTGGCACAATCCTCAGTGCAGGAGAGAGGCTAATGCTGTGGGTCTCAGCAGAAGCTGAAATTGGAACCAATAGTAAATCTCAAATCAATCCATCTTAATCATCAGTGTTTACAGAAGTATAACCCTCAAATCAAGACAGCGTTTACCCTTCTAGGGACAGCTTAACCCCTCACATGAAGCCCAAAGCAGTTTATTTCAGAAAGATTCACACACAAGGCTTTGGTTACAAAGCTTTGTTGCAAGATCCAAGCACATTTTTTACTATTGCCTCAGAGTGTGCAATCTCAGAGCAATGTCCTTCAAGTCTACATAAGGCTAGAGCCTTATGTCATGTGTTAAAAAACACACTGACTTCTACAGATAACACAGGCTGGATTTCCAGTAACAGGGAGGTAACATCTGCATTGAAGCCATCTTCTTAGTGCCTCAATGTGAAGTAATTGTTAAAAATTCACTTCTCCACAGGGCTTTACCATCTTGCTTTCCCTTCACAACCACACTGCCTGTATATAATCAGAGCAGGACAATCCAGAAAATACTACTCCCTACCAGCAGCTCCAAGCAAAACAACACATTGCACAACTTCAGGGGCAACTGGTAAGTTCGTTCATACTCAGAGAGATGGGGGAGCTTCCTAAACTGTAAGTTTGTTTAGGTCTCAGAACATGTGTTTTCTCCCTTTTGGAGGAACTTTTCGCCATTAGCCATCAAAATGAAGGCAGACACTTTTCAACACTTATCAGTTTTTTTTTTTTTTTTTTTTTTTTTAAATGCTACTTTCAAAAAAAAGGGGCAGGCTGAAAGCATTTACAGATATAGGTAACTACCACAGTAATTTAGCCACAGCCTTATTTAGCCACTTGGTTGAATCTCAGTGGCTCCTGTAACAGGCAGAGTGCCCAGAGCTTCTAGGACACTTCATAGCTCAAACTGTGAAGCATTTAAAACCTCACTGTTCCCCATACTTACCTTCCCCAATCTTCTCTATTTTTGTGTAATCATCCATTGCTATGGTTATCCCTGAAATGGACAGGAAAAAAGAAACAGAAAATGAGGGTGAACAGTTGCTGCCTTGAACACAGACAAGTCACTGAACCTATGCCAAGTTTTTAGAAGCGAGTTGTGTCTCACATAATTAAGATGTAATGTGAAACACTTCAATGTTCTCATCAACAAAACCACAGAATATATTTATCCAGAATTCCAGCTAGAAAAACTACACCCAAAGTACGAGTGGGCAATGATTCCAAGGAGAAAAACAAATTTAAAAACATCTTTGAAGAAAGCTCGTCCGGGGAACTGAAAAAAGTGCACCCTGCTCATCATTTTTACCTAACTACTCACTCAAGAGGAAGGAGCTAGAAAGGGATAGGAATGCTACTATGTAAGCAGAGCGGGACGCGGAGGCAGCAGCCGGGGCTAGCATTTCACACCTCCCCCGCTGCTCCGGACCAGCACCGCCTTCGGGGGGGGGGTCACAGGCACCGAGCAGATCCGAGTTACCTTCGGCTCCGGGGGCTGCCAGCTGCGGCCAGCGCCCGCTCGCCGCGCAGGCCGCGTTCGGTGCAGCCCAGCCCCTGCCCCGCCGGCCCGAGGCGCTCCCCCGCTCCCTGCCCGGCACTCCGGGGCGCTCCCCACCACAGACCGGGCCGGGCCGGGCCGGGCGGCCGCGCTGTTCTGCCGGGCCGGGGAACGGGACCCCCGCACGGGCTCGGGAGCGCGCACCCCTCTCCCCCGGCTCCCCCCTGCCCCTCACGCGGCCGCGCGCACCAACGGCCCCGCTGCGCGCCCCTCACCTGCGGAGCCGCTGCGCGCGCGCGCCGCACGAGCCGCCGCCGCACAGGCACGTCCGCAGCGCCGCGCCACCTGGGGGCGGGGCCGCCGCGCATTCGAACCGGCCGCCCGCCGCGCTCCGCCAATGGCGCGCCGCCGGGCCTGTTCAAAGCGGCCAATCAGCGCGCTCCGCGCCAAAGCGAGGCCCAAAGGGCGGCTTTCGGCTCCGCGAGGAGGAAAATAGACAAATGGCTGCGTGGCCGGGCGCGGCAAGCTGAGGAAGCAGTGGGCGTCCCCTTGGTTCGCGGACGGCGCGAGTGGAAGTAGACTGGCAGGGCGGGTGGGTCGTTCCGCGTAGCCCAGAGCCGGTGACACCGGGACGCTGGGAGGGCGCCGTTTGGCGAACTGGTCACGATCCCAAAATCAGGGAATGAGTCAGGCTGCAAGGGACACCCGTGGGTCACCTGTCTGCTCATGCAGAGCCGTCCCAGAGCATATGGCACAGGATCGCGTCCGGACGGTTCTGGAATATCTCCAGGGAGTAAGACTCCACATCCTCTCTGAGCAATCTCTCCCAGTGCTTGGTCACCATACAGCAAAGTTCTTCCTCGTGTTCTGGTGGAACTCCGGGGCTTTAGTTCATGCCCATTCCTCTTGTGCGATTGCTGGTCCCGAGGAGCAGCGGCTGGTCCCTGCTCTGAGCCCTCCCTGCAGACAGGGGTGATGTTCCCTCTGAGCCCTCCCTGCAGACAGGGGTGATGTTCCCTCTCTGTCTCTGCTGCAGGCTGAGCAGCCCCGGCTCCTTCAGCCTTTCCTCCTCGGAGAGATTATCCAGGTGCTTGATCAACTTTATACCTCTTGTGCTGGGTGCTGGGTACCACTGGAATAGCACTTCGGGCTGTTGGCATGGTTTGGGGAGTATAATTGTGTTTGGACTATGCTAGGCGTTGGCTGCTGCTTCTCCTTTTAATCAAGTCTGTTAGATTTGGATGCCATGGCCGGCCAGAGCATAAATTCATTATTTCTGTCTGCAGGGGTACTGATCTGGGAAGTTCTGCTGTGGAAGCTGCTTTTAAGGCATTTGCCTTAATAAAAGGTCGTTGGGTAACTTAATTCCCCAGAAGCTGGGACATGTGTCTGTAGGCAAATTAAAGTTCTGCATTCCTCCTCCCAGATTAAGAAAGATTAGTCCCTGTGCTATCCCAGCTTCTGAAAGAAGGGTCAGGGATGTAAATAGAGAGGCACCTGTGGGCCCTGCTCAGTGAGCGCTCTGCCAGCTGCAAACTTCCTCCACTGGTACCCAGGAAAGTGGTACTATGGTACACAAGTTAACAAAAAGCCTGGGGAAATACTGCTCCAAACAAATTTTGTTACTGAGAAACTGAAATGCTAAATAGATTAGTGAAGGTCATGTGTTTCTAGTTTTACAAGTCTTTCCCCTGCAGGACAGTTCCACTGTAGATTCTGTGGTGCTGCTGACCCTCTCTTGCACCAATTTATCATTGGCACTGACAGTCCTGTGGAAACAGCTCCTGTGGAAACCTACAGTCCCTGCAGGGGTGAGACACAGGCACCATTTCACACTGCTGATGTTATTGCCTTTTTTAATTACTTCATTGCACTGGTTTACAACCTTCTTGAAGGATGGCTTTGCTGCTTGTCTTAAATGTAAGCAGGGCAGGGCACTGCAAACAAAAACATGCAGCTTCTCCCTTAAAGGATTTCTTTGGGACAGTGATTCCAGGAGGCAGGACTATTTATGGTACATTTCCTTTTTCTCATCTCTACCCCATGGCAAAGGCGAGAGGCAGCCTGTCCAACTCCTCCCCCTGGGTGTTTCAGGGGTAAAGCCCCTCCACTTTCCCCTCCCTCCTGGGGAATTTTTGCCGCGTATGGTGCACATGCTCGAAGGTCTCTGTTTACTTTGAATCCTGCATTTCCACCACTTTCTGGGGATTTACCTGCCTAGAACAAGGCTTTTGTGTATCTGGGAAATTCCATATGGGAATATGGCCTCACATCTTGTGCAATTCACAGGAATTCACATCAGAGCCTGATGTGCTCTGCCCTGCACAGTGACAGAGAATTTCTACCCTGTGTATGTAACAAGTCCAAAGCAGCCAGGCACAGCTCAGACAGAGTGTGGGACACATTCCTCAGGCCTGGCTCTGCACCGGCAGCACTATCAATGTGCTCTGCAGCTTTGGGGGAATTGTTTTCTATGACCAGCATGGGGCTGGAGCTACTGCTGCTGGACTAGTCTTTGCTGAGGTAGGTACCCAAAGTCCAACTTTCCCTTCAGAGGAAAAGGTGTCTTGGAAGTCCCAGGCTTATGGTAATCCTAGTTAATTTACAGGGGTTGGTGGTGGTATCATAATTATTCAGTACTATAAATTATTATAAGTTATATTAAAATATAGAGAGATTATATATAAAATATACTGTGTCTGACAGTACTGAATACACTGATCTGAACTTTCATGAAAGTGAGGTCTTTTTTTCTAGCTTTAGTTTAAATATACACATTTAATATAAATTCTTAGCTGGGCTCAGACTGTCCTTCCTGCTGGACACTAACTGTTCATTCTCAGAGTGCTGCTGAATTTTCAAACTCCTTGAGAATACATCTTTTCTGTACATCCCATTGTGTCCTGGGCTTTGAGTGGGAAAGACCAGGAGGCACCAGAAGGAAAGCTGGTTAAAGAGCAGCTCTCTCTTGCAAAGGAATCCCACTTATTTCACATGTGAGGGGACTTCATGAGCCAGCTGCACACAGTGCTGTGATCTGTTTGAGATTGTTGGTCATCCCCTTGGTCAGCATCTAAGGTGACAAGTTTAGCCTTTTCTGACACCTTTAGAAAAGGTCTGGAAGGTGGATGGCTTTGAGATCCGTCTGATAGCTGTTGCACATGGCACTGAGCTAGCTGAGATGGATAATACCTTAGCCCAGGTAGCTTATGCAGAAACCATAAACCTGAGACCATGGCAGGTGGGATATGGAAATTAGGATGCTAATGGCATCATTCCAAAATAGGTCATGTCTCTGGTTCTGGTTCTCCGTTGGTTCGGGACCTTTGACATATAAAGTCATGCCCCTATCCCCCATTTGGGATTGGACCCCTGCCCTCAGATAACCTTATATATTGCTAAGTTAGCCACACCCTCAGGTCTTTGGATGTTGCCTCCCAAACCATGCAGTCACTGCATTTGTGATGGGACCACATTAAAGTTCTATTTTTGGGTGCTCCATCCTTTCTGTCCTGTTTATTTTTGCCATGTTCCGCCTGGACGGACCGGACCCGCAATCACCGTAGTGACTGTGATAGTTGCACTTGAAGCCCAGCATCACTCCTCCTGCCTTTGTGCCAGCTCTTGTGTCTCAGGGCCCAGGCTGTGCTGGCTTAATCAGGTAAGCAGCCCGGGGACTGAGCTGTGGTCTCTGTTTTGGGCTGACTGATGGCTGTGCCAACACCTCAGAACAACAGAGAGTGTGGCTGTGTGCAGTGGTTTCCTGCAGGAGCAGCAGAGCCTGCCTTGCCCTCAGCCTGTGGCCCTCTCTTAGAGATACCTTGCTTCAGAGGCCGAGTGAATGTAAGTATAGACTTGACATGGCATTAATTTGTCAAACATCAGTCTGACAGTCACCTTGCATTTTCCTCCCTCTTGTTGTCTGCGTATCTTTAGGATATAAATGACGTCTCCCTTCTGACTGCATGGTGCTTATCTTGGTTGATCATTGCTTTGGACGTGGCAGGAGCCAATGATGCTGCTTGAGACAAGTGATGCAAGTACATTTGCAGTGACTTTTTTGTTGAAGGGATTTACTGTTCTGCTTGAAGGAACAACAGCAGTGAGCCTGCTGACAACTGAATCACAGATGGATGCATGTGGGAATCCCTAGGACTGCTGCTCCCCTTTACAGCAAAACCCAGTGAAATGCAGAACTGAGGGAAAACTCCAAGGCAAACAGCAAAAGAATCGAGGTCTACCTTGACAACAATGTTAATTACATTTTATTTATATAAATGACCAAGGGGCACATATATTAAAACCTGTTTGGCATCCCAGACTTCCATTTGCCTGAACTGCAGTGCTGTTTGTGCAAGGCCCATGGGATCAGACCGACAATGCCGAGCTGGGATTATGGCATTACAGTCGTATTCATTCAGTGTAATGCTCTGAACAACTTCTTTTCTGCTGAGCAGAGGGCAGCTGCAAGAGTCAATATCATCTTGTCTTTCGTGTATTAATCATATTCTCCTCAGCAATAACTTCACTGTAAGGAAGACAAAAAGTGTATTCTGTCTTTTACATAATGAGGGGACTAAAAAGGTCAACTGGTTTGTGAATACTAAAGAGAGTAGTATCTAAAATAGGTTGTGTTCAGTGTGCTCGAAAGCAGATAATTACAAACATTGATTGGCTTCTTTTAACATTTGTTAAAACTCAAAGATTATTTTGTTTACATGACAAAAGCAAAAGTACAGTAGGAGAGATGTACTACCACTTAGGAATGGAAGATGATATTAGAGGGATAATATCTATAATGCATATCTCAGATGATACATTTAACTTGTTAAATCTCTCATTGTGCAGGACACTTCCCACTATCATGAAACATGTAGAACTTCTCTGCTTCTCTTCTTCTGCATTTTGATAGGATGCCAGAAAACAAAAAGCTCCTGAGAACTGTTTGAAAATAAAACAAAAGGATGGAAGCTGCTTAGAAAAAATAATTAAATTGTGAGTGTCTCCTTACAGCATTAATATAAATATTTTAAATGCACTTAAAGTACTTCAGTTTAGGTTCAAATTATTTTAAAGTTTTTTTTTGTAACATGCACTAAATCACTTTACCTGAATATCCCAAATATTGATGTGATTGCAATAATAATAATAAAAATATCATAAACCATCCCTTCATTCCGACTAAGGAGATACTGTAGATAGAAGAACTGTTATTCATGGGTTTGTACCTTCTGAAAATCAGGGGAAGTTTTACAATGAACATCACAGCATGCAAAGAAGAGTGAGGGGAGAGTGTGGGGACCTTGTGAGAGGGAGCAGAGGGGTGCACAGGGTCCCTGCTGAGCTTATTGGGGGTGGCTTCCAGGGGCTGAAATCTTACCCCAGCTCTGACTTTGCCAAACTCCTTTCCCACATGAGGGGATGCTCCACTGTCACTGTGGATCTTCCATCGTCATGGGACACACAGCTGGTTTCATGTAAACTTTCAGAGAAATACCTACAAATGTCCAACCTGGATTTTTTTTTGGTAATTATATTAAATGAGAAAGGTGAACAGCATACATGTATCAAACCTGGGGCAGAGGGAAAAAAAAGTGCTTTTTGTTTCTTTGGAGTATCTGGGCAAAAAGCCAGGCTCCAGCAAAGTCTTTGGCAAAACTCCCATTAACTTCAGTTGGGCAAAACTTTCACTCTTGACCCCAGGTCAGGTGGCTGGTTCTCAATTTTGGTTTTTTGCATTTCACTTAGCTTACAATTCAAGAATTAAAATGGTAGAACCCAATAAACTGCTTTTTAACTTCTGTTTGGGTGCATAAGAGCAGGGGAGGTGCAGTCAAGGTCACACCTGGAGCTCCCTCAGCCTGGCTGCAGGCAAGCAGTGCCTGGTGGCTGGAGGGGCTGGTTTTGGGGTAGGTGTGGAGGGCTGGGGAGCAGTACATCCCTCCAGGGAACAAGGCACAAACCCCATTCCCCGAGGCTGTGCACTAATGTTAGACCCTGTCTGCGGTGTAACTCAGTCAGCAACATTCCTCACTTGGAGACAGTTACATTAAAAATCTCTTTCCTGGAATGGCTGTTTCATTTCAACACATAATACTCCTTTTTTCCCAATTTACCTCAGGTTTTATCTGTTGATCCTTTTTCATCTTACAACAACCACTCACTGCTGAGCTGGATCAGATCAAATACACTGCAAACAGCACATTTAAATTCCAAACCTCTGTCAGGGAAGCCTGACCTGAAACCTCTCCTGAAGTAAGGTAAGTCAGCTTTTCCTTCCCTCCAGGTATCATTCCAGCTGCCAAAAAAAAAAAAGCTGTACTCTTCCAGGTGGGAGTGTACATGAGACAAGTGAGGTTTATAAGCCTGTGGAAATACAAAATAGATTTACATGTATACATATCACTTGACTTTGTTTAAATATTCCTCCTCCTAGCAATTGTAAGAGTAGACTTAAAACCCACTTTTCATTTCAAGTAAACCTTTTTTTTTTCCCTTAAGGTGTTATTTTCTTTTCCAATCTGCAAATCCCATTTAAGTTTCTCTAACTGTCTTTCCCCAAGAGTGATAGAAGATGGCATGCAGTGATGGTGTGGTACATGAGTTGTATAAAACCAGTGTGTGACCCAGCCACAGAACTGCTAATTGCCACTGCCCATCAGCGAGCGTGACCAGCCTTGCTTCGCGCCTGCTTGTAGCCAACACGGAGCTTGTGATCCTTTTCCCCCATCTCTTCTGGCTCCCGGTTTTCCAAGTGGGCTGAGGAAATGAGTCACATCCAAAACAAGAGGGATAAAAACATTCTGGGGAATTACCTTCTTCGTGTGAGACATAGCCAAGGTCTTTCGTTAAATATTTTTATTTGGCTCTGTATACAAAGAAAAAAGTTTACACGAGAGAGGGAGTGACAAGCAATTAGTTATACAGTATCCAAAGATGTATAAACACCCATAGTCAGTTTATGCAGCTGGTACGTGTTTCGTAAATTGCACCTACAGCACCAAGGCCCACGATAGGACAATTAACAGGATTAAGCTATTATCACCAATATTTCTAGATAAAGTAATGCTTAATGGCATTTGTTGTGTTTCACCACTACAAACGGGTTCAAACTAAAACAGGAAAAGGGGTTGATGCACCAGGACAGCCTTGTGAGAAGTAATGATAAGATAAAGTAATTCAAGTCAAAACTAAAGTAATCTTAATTGCTTTTACAATATTTTCACAGTTTTGTGCTGTGATAAAACACATTTTAATGAGATTGATTGAAACATTTTTTAAGCGGAGAAAAAGTACAAGCAGAACTGATTTCTGGTTTGATCACCGTGGAATCTCACGGTGAGGTCTGCACAGCCCTCATCTCGGGCTAGGGGAGAGAGGAAGGTCGGCACTGACCCCCCCGGCTGTTCGGAGGGAGTGTCACCAATGCTTACCCGCAGGTGCAGCCCCCACGGCCATTCTCCCGCCGCCGCACACGTGCCAGCGGCTTTGCATTTGCATTACGGTGAATGCACGGCACCTGTGGCACTCCTGATGGAAAACCAGCCAGAGCTGCGGCACGGAGTTCATCAGCGCCCGGCGCCAGGGTTTGGCCGGCTTTGCAGTTTTGTTTAACAAACTTCAGCTGAGCTTTCCGCCCCCGCATCCTGCGGGCGCTCCGGGCAGGGCAGAGCCCGCCGCCTCCAGGTGAGCCGCGCTGCAGGTGCGGGCGGCTGAGGGGGCTCCGGAGGGCCGCGGAGCCCCCTGGCAGCGGCCGCGCTCCCGGTTTCCCAGCGGGGCGGACTCAGGGGCGCTGCCCCCGCCTTGTGGCACCTCCGGCGCGGCCGGCTCAGGCACGGGGCGGACCGGGGCGGCGGCGGTCCCAGAGCCAGCGCGCCCGCCCCCCGTGCCGAGAGCGCGGCGGGCCCGGCCCCACCTGCGGGGGCGGCGGCGCGGGCAGGACGGCCCGGCGCTGGGGTGAGCCCGGGACGGCTGGGCGAGGTGAGGAGCGCTGCAACATGGCCTCCTCCTCCTGCTCCTTTCCCTCGCGTCCCGCGTCCCGCGGCGGCAGCGACCAGGTGAGCGCAGAGCCCCGTGCGGGGTGAGGCGGGTGCGCGGGACCTTTCTGCTTTTCCTTCTTTTCCCTCTCTCCTGCTTCCCCGTCTCGTCGGCGCTCCGGGGCGGCGCGGGGTGAGCGGCGGGTCCGGCGGGAGGGCAGCGGGCTGTGCCCCCAGCCAGGTGCGGGGCTGGGACCGGGAGCGCCTTTCCCGGCCCCGCCGTGAGGGCCGCGGGCTCTACCCTGCCGGGGCGAGCGGTGGCCGAACGTCTGCCGGAACAACAGGCGAGCCCGCGGTAATGCCCCGCTCTGGTGGGAACGAGGCGCTTTGGGGCGCAGGTGTGTTGCGTGTCTGCCTTGCTGGTGTTTCACACCTCTGTCATGAGGCAGCGATGTTCTTGTGGGACGGAGGCTGAAAAACCCACCCAGGTAAGGGCTGGAGGCTCCCACATCCCCACCCGGCCCCGCATCCGGCTGCCGTCCCCGGTGTGCGGGTCGCTGGGGGCTGCGCAGGGACACCCACACCGAGCCACCTTCAGCGTTGCTGCAGGGCAGGTGGAGAAGAAAAGATGCTGTTGAAGGCTTCATTTCACCGTGGCGCAAGCCACAGGAATTGGTTTTCCCCCCGGCCTGCCCTCCTCCGCAGTGGTTAGACCGAGGCTCCGGGGTCAGGTGAAGGAGCTTTGCTGCTGTGGTTTGTCTCCCGCAGGTATTCGATGTGATCACTCTCTGCTTATTGCTCTCACAAATGCTGCCTTGTGGTGTGAGTGAGTGGACTGGTCCCACATTCTTCCTACTGAGCACAAATGGCATAATCCACTTTTAACTGTGAAGATTTGTGTTCTCAGGGCAAAGAAAGAGCACATTTTGGCTTATTGCTGGGAAAATGACACTTCTACTAGAAGTAAGTTTAGTGAAAAGGGATTGGGAAAGTACGATAACAGAACTCTCACACCCCCCCCCCCTTTTCTTTTTTTTGGGCTATATGCCCAGAACTCCTGAAACTAAAACTGAAAACTTTTAAGATTAAAGCTGTAATTATTCAAGGCTGAATAAGCTTTATTATTTTTTTTTCCAGTGTTGGTATCTTTTGAATCATTAAACTTCCCTGCATTTAACACCGCTTTTGCTACTACTTGAAACACTTAACATTACGCAGAAGATGGAATATTATCTGTTTCACTGTAGATTGTTATGGTTTCTCATGTTTCTCTCAAATCTGTGTGGTGTTCGTGCTTTGAAATGGAATGTAAATTAACACCCCAGGAGGACTGATCAGCTAGAAGTAAGTGACTGCTGTGGCAGTCAGGCCCTCTCAGTTCTGGTTGGGCAAGATGCTGTTCCCCCTGCCCAGCACCTCTTCTTTTTGTGAGCCCTGTGTTTGAAGGAGAGTTCCCAGAACAAGAACATAGTGCTTCTTACTGTGGTGTCAGAG
The DNA here is from genome assembly GCA_910950805.1 of Acrocephalus scirpaceus scirpaceus. NCBI lineage: Eukaryota > Metazoa > Chordata > Aves > Passeriformes > Sylviidae > Acrocephalus > Acrocephalus scirpaceus. The sequence continues at coordinate 33,413,988 of OU383781.1, forward strand.
CTCCAGGCATTTTTGCCTCCTTTCAACAGTTGTCTCAAGGATAAAGGGAGAAAATGTGACCTTGTATGTTCACAAAGTGGGTAGTTTAAAAACTTATTCTCTGAGAGTTTTGTAACCTAGGCTGGGCTGGGAGTGTTGAGTTCTTAAAGAAGGTAACTGTTCTCAGTCTCTGAATTGTGTGTGTTACAATCTTGGGCTTGGAGTAACCTCAGGATCAGTAGAGAGTCAGCTTTGTCCTCTGGTCCTTCAGTCCATCAAGGGCAGCATATTTCCCATTGGTCTGAGAAGACTGTTAGATCAGGCTCTAAACTTTTAGGGTGTCTGTTGTGTGGGGGGTGTGTAAGATGCTCAGATCCTGAGACACTGTTAATGCTCGGTGTTGGAAATGAGGACATGCTTTGACACAGTCAGTTTTTTTTAGTGAGTTCCTTAGGAAAATATTTCTGCCACCATTAATCTCTCTCATTTCTGTAGGAATTGACTAATGCTCATGGCATGATTTTTGTTCCAAATGGTACTGTACTGTTATATGCTGTTACTCTGTTGAGGACTGCCAGAGGATGAGGTTGGGGATTTCCATGATTGAAAAACCTGTCACATCTCCCATCTTTTCCAGATCCTAATTTATTGTTCATGATTTGTTTTGGAGATAATGAGATCTGTCTGTTATAATGGACTGATTTGTGAAATCATGTGAATAATTGTATGTGGCTAAGTACTTTCCTTTTTTTAAAAAAAACAGAGAAACTAGTTACAGTTTTTCCTAAGACAATTTCCAGACTTTGCAGAGCCAAAATTGTTAATGGCATAAGAAAAGAAAATAATTTGTTATTCAAGGTTGTTTATAGTCCTGCAGTATTTTGCTGTTGATTATTTGGATGGCCCTTTGGTCTTTATTTCCCTTCAGTGTTTTCTGAAATGTTTTGCTCAGAAGCTTGTGTTTTTAAAATGTGACAGGAAGACTAGAATGTACTTTCTTGTTTTAGTTCTTTTGTTTTGACAGCTCTTGGCCTCAACACCGTGAGTACTATTCAAGTCAATGCCTAGAAGTTAATTATGCTTGTAGGTCACCTACAGTGCTGTGTTTTGTTCCGAAGTGTTTCTATTTGATATCTTTAAGGTACTGAAAATTTGGGGATTATCTACGGCTTGTAAGAGATCTTTGAACTTTGGAAATGAAAAACTTTCGTGCTGTTTGCCACTTAGCTTAAAAGTGGGATGTTTGTGGGAAGAGAGGAGACAGTGGTCACGTTGTTGTGCAGGGGGAGGGAAAAAACCAAATGCAGTCCAAATATGACAGCCATGTTGTTATCACATAAATAATAACAATAAAAATAAATAATTTACTGCTAAAGTGGAAAGTTTATTTCACAGAGTAAGCTTTTAAGTGTGATCTGTGAGACTGCAAGTCCAACCATAGCTGCTCTGAGAAACAATAATACATGCAAATGTTATTCAGTCATTGAAAACTCTGAGGTAAATGGCAGTTTTGCAGTTAAAAAAACCCCCAAAAACCTAAACAACCCTCACAACCCCTCCCTGTGTAGCACACAGATCAGACCACATGAGCCTCAGTTCAATACAGGCAAATTCGTGTCCCTGCTGTTTGCTCTGGTTTTATCCTACATTTTTATCAGCTTTTTTTTTTCCTCCACTCCAAACTCTTGGAGTTCTGTTCTTATACTCTGTTTCTCAGAATTCGGTGCTCTTGACACCATGTAAAAACTATTGATATACTAATCCAGTCAGCGATTACCTGTTAAGAATTATTTTTGCCACTCTCTGTTGTCTGGAGTGTGAATATTTCCCATATACATTAGGTTTTGTGATAATTTGTTGACAATTGTACTTCTGCTCCTGCTGGCATGGCTCTCAGGATGACAAAATAAGACCTGGTATGCTGCATTAATTCTGAAAAAAGCATGGTTTTGCAATCTTTATCAGGAAAAGTTTCATTAGCTCTTTGAGAAAGTTTAACAAGGACTTGGCCTAAGGAAGGTTTCTTCTTTTTTTTTTTTTTTTTAACAGTTGGTGGCACTTGTTAGCTTTTTCAAGAGGCATGGAGTGATGTAGAATCAGAGGCATGAGAGTAATATTCTGTACTTATGTGGGTTTTGTGCTTGACTTTTGATATGTAGTGTTAAATAGATATTTATGATGCTGATGCAAGTTTGAAGCTTGAATCTTCCAAAACAAATCGTTTAAAATAGTTTTCCACAGATTTTTTTTCTTTAATTTGATAAAGCTAGTTTAGATTCCATTCCTTTCCTCTCTGAAAAATTTTTGGAATTGGCCAAAAATGGAAAAGGAAATGTTCCTTTTTTAAAAAAATCTAGGGAGGAGGGGGAAAAGGAAGTAGGAAGTGTTACTCTCATACTCAGTAGTTACTAAGTGCTAGAACTTTGCTACTGTTTTGATGAGTTGTATGTGCTGCCTGCTGGTTGGTTCTGGTCACTTTTACTCTCTCAGCTGTTGAATTACATCAGCGTGTCCATAAAATACATAGAAAATAATAGTTGCTTGCACTGTGTGTTTCTGCTGCCCTTGCTATGGGGATGCAGTCACAGGCTCTGTAACTCAGAGGAGGATGAAGAGGACAGCAAAGAAAATTGCTTCAATAAAGCATTTATTAGCGAGATTATGAAATTCTGAGAAACCTCGCTCTGCTTGTGTCAGTCATTGCCTCATTGTTCATGTGATGTTGTGCACTCCTAGAGTCTTGCCCAGTTTTAGTGGCTTCTTCAGCAGAACTCACTCTGTTTAGTCTTGGGGCAGTGGCTGTTCTTCCTTCTCTACTCCCCTGGGATATCCCACAAAAATGAATCTACTATTAGCTGCTTGATTATATTGTAATTTCTCAGCTTAAATGCATTTAAAACTTTGGTTCCCACTGACTCTTTGGAGAGGAAAGAGTACCATGCTTCAATCACTTTTTAAAATTCAGGAAGTTGTTCTCTTCCAAGGGCATGCTGAGATTAGTGCCCTTCAGAGGAGAAATTCTTCAAACTTTCCATATAATATCTGGAATATGTATCGTGGCTTTATCAGGTGTTATTGATCCTATCTGATCATGACTTGGAAAAAGCTGTGGACTAATGAAAGGAGTCCTGCACAGCAAAGCCACAAGTATTTCCTTTTGCGCTGTGTCCTACTGCTAAAGCAAGGCCTGCCTCAGCTTCTGCACTGATCTGCTGTTATTACTTTAAACAGGCTGTGATGACAGCTCCTTTTAATAGGAGAATCTGAAGTAACATTCTGCAATGACAGAGGAGTTGATGGCATATGAATGTTGTGGGAGAGCTGGCTTCTCACCAGAGACTTCATGGAGACTGGATTTTTAGGTTTCAAAACCTCGATGATATTTTCCACCTGGTTTGGAAAATACTTTTAAAGGAATTTTAATAAAGGTAATTTTCAGATGACATGCACTGAACAGGTGCAAGCTAGCTTTGTGATCTTTGCATGCTGTTGTTCCTAGTACCATATTTTAAGCATGTGTGCCTTTTAAAGAAAGGAATATGGAATTTCTAGCTTCCATGACAATTAGTTTGCTATTAAAAAGCAGAAATCAACAAGATTATGAATGACCACACCCTGGCCTAATAACCAGCAGAAGTTCCTCTGCTTTTATTTGTCGGGTCAGAATTTCTGCCTGTTCCTATACTGAGGGTGCTGATGATGTAGTTTGTGAGGAATTCCTTAACACTAGGAGGATGTTCAAGCAGCTGTCTCTGTTTTTCTTCCGAATTTAAAATTTAGAAGTCTGAAGCTGTCTGTGGTGGGAAACCTCCATTTTAATGGAAATGTTATGCAAACAGCTCTAACTTGGTTTTGACCTAGTTTACTAATCTGTAGATTTTTGTTGCATGTGTCTCACTCTTAGAAGATTATCTGCTTTTCTGTTTCTTGCCCTCATTTTCTTTTTTTTTTTGGGGGGGGGAGGGAGGGTATGGGTGTGCATGGGGATGATTTTATTTAAGATCTTCTTTCCATCCTGTAATTTCAGACTTGTTTCTGTCCATTTAATAGTTTAGTTCTGCCTTGGCCAACATCGTGGTTTCTGTGCAGATTCAGTTTCCTCAGAACACCTGTTCAGCTTTAGGTCCAAGAAAATTCATCCTGAGGTTGCTGAACTTAGCTGAGCCAAGAACTCCCAGTCACACCACAGAAGGGTTCTGACAATGCTGAAAAATGATAATTACTTTTTAGCCTTTTCTCACTGAGATAACCTGATCTATATGTGAACCCACAGGTGATTTTAAGAGCACAAAAGGCAGGCTCTGGGGAGGTGCAGGTGGTGCTTATTGAGGAGAGTTAATTTGAGCCATTAGAATCTTCCTTGTTTCTTTACAACTTTCTTCTCTGGGAGCTTTCTGTTTCTGTTGTGGAGGAATCCCAAGAAGCAGATTCCTTTTGCACTGCAGGACTGACCCTTTTATGGAGGTATTTTAGGGATTAATGTGTGATGTTGGGTGAGGAGGTAAAGAATGATTCACGTGTGTGGTGAGGGGAGAGTGTGCAAGGTCGAGTAATGCCAGTGTGCTCTTTAAATTCTATCTTTGATATAATAGAAACTGGAAACTGAACAGAAAGGGTGAGTCAGCTGATCTTCTGTTCTGACAATCAATACTGCATTCAGGGAGAGCAAAAAGACATCTAATTATAGGTGGATGTATTCTATAATATTAATAAGTAATATATATGAGTTATCATGTGATGGGTATTAAGGGAGAGGTTAATTAACTTGGCCAAACAAGGAGTAGTACTGACTTTATCATAATCTTTCAAGGGAATACTAGAGTAATGAATAAATTTAGTAACTTTCTCAAAACTTAAAAATGATTCATTACCTACCTTTCAGTGACTGCAGTGCTGTTCTGTAAAGGCGAACAGTTTATTGACAATCCTAAAAATAAAAAGAGGAAGACTCTGTATTTTTGTATTTTATTCAAACAGATAAATTGTATTGTGTTGTATTTTGGTGGGTTTGGTTTTTATAGATATCTTAGGCCACTTATGTAAGCAAAGATCAGCAGAGATTAGAGTTCAGGCATAGTAATTGTGTTATTACCCTGTATCTCTACTCATATGACTGCATTGTGCAACATCCCAGGTACATAAACTGGTATATGTATCACCCAGAACTGTGGAGTAAGTTGTCTTTAAAGTGTGGTAAGATAAAGGAAGACAAAGATGGAAGATGTTCTTAGCAGCCTCTTACAATGCTTAACTGAGAACATTGTGCACACCTAGGCTTGCTCTCTTGAAGCTTTTGGAGATTTTAGGCATAATAGCTACAAAGAGATTGTGTTCAAGTTTAACTGGGCTTTAAATTAGTGAAAGTAATGACTTGTTGTGCCACAGACACGACCCCATTGTGCAGGTGAATGATCTCTGTGATTCAATGTTTTAAATCTCTGATAGCAGAACCAATTTCCTTTCATATCCCTCTCTATATCTGGATTCTGCTTGCTCCTGTTCAAAGAATACTGCAGAGAGAGCACATATGCATTTGTCTGAGAGAGCAAATAATTTCACAGGTCATGACTTTGCAAATGCATGAGACAGCCTTACTCTGTGATAGAAGCCTTTGGTGGGAACTAGTTTCAGTGAAGAAAGAAAAGGCCAGAGCCTCCTAAAAGGCATCCACCATGTAAGCATTTGCCATGTAAAACAACAGCAACCAGTGCAGGGGCTCAGCTTTTACACTTGGGATCATATGTAGTAGCTCACAAGGCTGAGCTCGAGGTTGCTTGGTCTTAGACTTGGTGCTGATGTCCTCAGCTGGGAATGCAACCTGTGCCTTCAACATCTCGTTCAGGTGCCTTAGTTCCAGATACTCTTTACACAGCAGAGAACTTTCTCTTTGGTGCTGTTTGTTTAGTTGGTTTGATTTTTTTTTTTCCTCCTCCCTCCCTTGGTGCATCAAATCTCCTGTTGAGCTTTGCTAAAAAACCCTGTTTATTTTCCTCCATCTCTGTTACCACTCTGTGAAGATTTTAATTCAGTAAGGTACTCTTGCTCTTGGAGTTTTTGCTTTATCCTTCAGTTGGTACAGGCTAAACTTTGCAGCCTTCAGTCATTTTGGTGGTGTAGCTCACAGCACATTTCTGAGAAGTGTTTTGTTGCTGTAGTTGGGCAGAGAGGGGCTGTAGGATTGTTGTGGCAGGGAGCAGGGCAGGTGCTTTGCTACCTGGTTTCACTGCTGTAGAAGGTGTTATGTAAATAGGCTGAGCCTTGCCTCTGATTTCTGTGATGTAATGTTTCATAAATAAGCACTATGGTGTTGGAAACCCAGGTGTGAGAGGCAGCAAGCCAAACACATTCAGAAACAATGGGACAAGTCTGAAGAGTGATATAGTTTTCCAGCAGGAGCTAATCCTTCATTCTAGGGAAATTCATTGGAAACAACATCTTTCTGGAAGGGAATGAAAAATTGTGACATGTTCACCTGCACCTGGTTTAGTGGTTGGAAAAGCCTGGGACTAGCAATAAGAAGGTCAATAAGTCCCAAATGAGGCTGTTTTTATCAAGTCTCACGGATAACAGCAATATTTCAATATAAAGATAAGATATACAGTCTGCTGTTCTAATTGAATCATAAATCAAACAGGTCCGAGAAAAAACGGAAGAGAAGAATGCAGATGCATCAGTGTGTCAGCTCAGCATATCTTCCTGTGGGTGGCCTGTATTTCTTTTCATGGGCTCCATCCCTGCAAAGCTGCTCTGTGATCTCAGTCTGATGTGGGTCAAAAGGGGAAGATGGTTAACATTCCTCCTGCCCCTCTCCATCACCATCAGCAGCTCTCAGTGGATATCAGTCCTTTGGGCTTGTGTGGGAGTGGATAGTGGAATTCTGTGCTGCTTGTAACTGCTCTTCCAGATATTTCTGTCCGTCTCTTATCTAGGCAATGACCCAGCTCCCAGTTTTGAATTATTATTACAAATTGTGATTGATTTGGTAATTGCATTGCTGGTGTACTAGTACTATCATATTTTATTTGTATTCATGTGCCCATCAGGATGCCTATGATACAAAAAAGTTAAACAAACAGCTTTTGTCCAAGAAATCGTAATTCTAGGTGGTGTTCTCTGTTACTGCCCCTAAGAGCTGTCTCCTCCCTGGCTGGCGCATTGAATGCTATTGTTTATGTGGCTCTTTCTCCCCACTTTTATAATAGTGGTATTTTATAATAGTACTTTGATACTAGTATAGTGAATTTTGGTTTTACAGGATAGAAACAACCGTACTTTTTGGCTGAATTTAGACTGCTTTCCAAGTGACCTGTACTTTGTTCTGGGAATGAATGCTACTAGATTGTTATAAGGAGTTTAGAATGGCTCGTTACAGTGATACCAGTAGGTAACAACATGGCTCTGGAGCAATTAAGGGCTTTTCATTTTGTGTTGCATTTGTTCCAGCCATCATAACTCTAATGAAGTGCACATCTCTTTCTCTTGTCTTTATTGTGTCTGTCTTCCTAAAGAACTTGTCAAAGAATGAGGTGTTGTCAAACAATGTTCCCTTGATCAAACGAAAATACAATACTCAGTAGTGATCTATAGCTTGGAAAGCAAATGCAAAAGGATTGTCAACCTCACACTGAGCTCAGATATATTCCCTGCTGGGAGGGGATATTCCAAATGTGGTTATTACTAAAGTTTAATGCTGGGGAGAAAGGAGTTTAGAAACAGAAACAGTTTTATGTCCCCACTATAGATAATCTTTACTGAAATTGAGTATACGTAGAAAGATATTCCTAAGTAAGAGCAAGTTCTGTGAAGCTTGTACGTTTAATGTTTCTTTTATGCCCTGTTTTCCCTACAATTAAACACAGTGCACTGTAATGAAAGAGGCTAAAGTATGATAATTCTATTTGGTCAGCCACATGGTATGTATAACTGGACTGTGACATTTAGGTAACAAAAACTGGTATCGTTCAGATTGCTCCATCTCTGGGGGCAGTAAGTGGATGGGTCCAGATGAGCAAAACTCCCTGGAATGTCATGTAATCAGGAGCAAAGGCTTTCCTTAAAGATGGAAAGACCACTTACAACTGCTAGTTGTAAAAAATGAGTTTAATTTGAAAATGGATCCAGAGTATTGTTTTAGTTTACTACCAGTTAAATCAATTAAGAGAAGTAATGGTCTTGGACACCTGTAATTTCTTCATCTGCTTATTTTGGTGCCAGTTCCAAATGCTGCAGGTGATTTTGGCAGTTCAGCATGATAATCACGTTAAGCCTTCTGCATGACACTAGTATTTGAAAAACACTTCAACAGTACTGTAAACAAACCACTCAAACATCATGTTTTATGATGTAAAACCCCTTTGTTCTTGTTTATATCAGTTGTTGGTGATGTAAGTGTAGCACATCCAGCTGCAATAGTTGCTCACTGTCCATGCTAGGGTTTTGGTCAGATAAAATTATATACAGTACTCTTTAGCACAACTCTTTAAGCACCTTGGAAAGCACTGATACAAGTTGTGTATTTTTAAGTATTATATAGAAACAAGTTTGACCTTCCTGGAAATGTATCCATGCATTATATTGATTTTTCTCATAGCAAATACTATTAAAATAACAATAGTGGAACAGTTAATAAATGGTAATTGATGGTCCTACGACTGTCATAAAGGATGAATAGAAAATGTATGACTGCGGCTATGTGATCACACTAAGCTGTTTTGAGTACAGCCTCTGCTAGCACTTTTTTCAGGGCCAGGTGCTCAGTTGCTGGTTTTGTCAAGGTCCATCCCCTACAAATGCTGTCTTCCAAGGCTGCATGGAAGATTTATTGATCACTCTTGCTGTGTGTGATGCAGGTGTTCCTGTTCTCCCTGTATGTATAAAGGTTTGTGTGTGATGGCAATGAATCTGGAACAGAAAACTGGTCATTGCAAAACAGCCTCTAATGAACCATGCCAAACAAAGCTAGGGCTCAAAATCCTGCTGACATGGATAGAAACCCTGACGCTGATGATGGCTGCAGGAGTGGCTCTCTTTGTAACTGACATTACAGTAACCTTCTCTACTTCAACATCGATTTATTGCTCTTTTTCATAGTGATTAGGTAGATGATGGTAAAACTTGCAGTGCTTGTTCTCTGAGTAAAAGCATATTTGAAAACTGTTTTTGTGGTGTTCAAATATCTGTTCGTAAAAGGCTATAATTAATACTACAGAAGAACTATCCAAGAGTTTATTTTACTCAGAATCCCTCAGTTTCTAGTGAAACGTAATACTTTTGTTCTAGTGGAGCAAGCTGTGTTCTTACCTTCCCAAGCCCATTGAATTACCTTCCAAGAAAAACCACAAAACAAACCCCCAAACACCAGTGGAAACCAATGTTTCATTTTAGTTCTGAGATCTTGATCATTTTCCCCACTAGTGTTACAAGGAACTCTTGAATCCTACTGTGAGTGTGCTCTCTGCTTTCTGGGGCTGCTGAATGGTCTGACTTGTTCTGTCTGCTAAACCAGGAAGAATCATCCTTAGCTTTGATATTGGATTTCCCCCAAAGCCTAAATTTTTTCCTAAAAATCTGCAGTGAGAAAACTTTTTCTGCTCTTGGAGATTTGAACTAATGCTGTCAGTCACTCATCTGAAATTTATTTCTTCTTGTCTGTTTAACTGTGGTTATTTCTCTCTTGGCACTTGGCAACACAAATGTCTGTCACTGCATTTTTATGTATTTAGCACTGTGCCCTGTGTGACCAACCAGGCAGCCCAATGTGACGTGAGGATGTAGAATTTCAGATGAGGAAATGCACAGCACATCTCTGGGTGCAGTAAGTGGATGGGGCCAGCTGTGCAAAACTCACTGGAATATCTCATCAGGAGCAAATGCTTTTGTTAAAGAACGGGCCACTTTTGCAACTGCTAGTTGTAAAAAATGAGTTTAATTTGAAAATAGATCCAGAGATTTGTTTCATTTTACTACCAGTTAATTCAATTAAGAGCAAAAAAATCAGGTAGCAATACATTGCTTAATCTTTTTTAATGTATATCTTAATATACATTAAAGGTATGAGGATATTTTAATCTCTATTTGAACATGTAGGTTATTTATTATGAAATATTGTAGTTTATTTTTAAATAAAAATTGCCATAAACAACAATTAATCTAAATAACAACTGGTAAATAAATAAGGTGCTGCAATAATTTTTCTTGTTTCCCTATCCCCTGCCACAGCATAGGGGGAAAAACCCTCTGTGTGAAAACTGATGTTGTTTTGATGCTAGTCAGCAGTAAAACTCCATTTATCTGCTTTCATTTCTTTGACATGGCTAACTTGTAATAAATGAGCTCCCTGCTCTTCAATTGAGACTCAGCGAAGTGTATATTTTTGTTTCATAATCACGTCTACGTGATTAGCCAAGTAGAAAATTGCATATTCAGTAGAAAAAAATAAAGAGGGTAACATTGTAATAATAATCTTCCCTAAATAGTAGTAAAATGCTTTGAAATGGAAGAAACACGTATTTCATGGCATATTTTAGGACTAGCAGAAAGTTCTTTAATTTGTATTTGTATACAAATAGTTTTTCTCCTATGCTTAAGTGAACAAGTGAAAATGAATCTTCATTCAGGGCATATATAATGTTTGAGGACTTTTGCTCAGGTTCTTGTTTGGAAATCTTTTGAGTATATATACTTCAAATTTCTTAGGTATTTTTTCCCTGCTCATTGCTTATGTCCTTCCACCCCAACACTTACTGGTGAGTATCAGATGTAAACAAGTACTTTTGGCATGTTATATGTTTTCCCAGACCTTTCAGGATCTTTGTTTTGATAGGAATTATAAACTGTCTAGGACTGTGCTAATTTTGACAGATTTTCCACTGCTCTTGGGACATGAGCATCAGTAATGTTCTAAACAAATGACTTCAGGGTGTTTAAGGGCACAGATTATCCCAGCCAGCAGAAAATGGTGTTTGTGGTCACAAACAGCTCAGGTTCATCCGCTAAAGTTCGCTCTGGCATGACTGTGGGACAGTCTGGGCTGTTTGTTTCTTATGTTTAGGCCATGCATTTTTGTTTTATCCCTCAGGAGGGTTTTGATGATGACCGTGGTTAGTGCAGGCCTTGCTCTCAGCGCTGAGCTCTGAGCCTGCCTGGCCTGAGAGCTGAGTGAGCTCGGGTGGTGTCTGTAAGTGCCTGTGATCGGGGGTTGTTTTAAAACATGGCATTTAGGAAGAGATCAGTTTCAAATCGACTTAGCAGTGGGTATTTTGCACTGAGGCAGCAACACTTCTCAAAGGCCCAGGGCTCTGAGGGCCAATGTGTGGGTCTCTGCATTCTGCTGGTTTCTGTAACTGAAGGCCTAGCATTTGAAGTAGTAGTCAGCATGTGCATGAGATTTAACTTAATGTTCTTCTACTGTAGATATCTTCATTGTGATCTGTTCTTGTTGAAATGAGGTGTTTTGAGTACTTCTAAATTTTTAATCATGAGCAGTACTGGGAATATCAAGATTTTCCCTCTAGCAAGCATCTTGCGATGTAAGTCAGTTTTGAATGCCAATGTCTATGAAAATGCGATGCAGAATATTTTTTTCTTACAATTTTTTTTTCTTTAGCACATTCTTTTTTTCTTGTCCTACAAAACTTGAAGTGCAGTTTGATATCTATACTTGAGGGTTTAAGAGGGGTAGGTCATGTTTGCCCGTTTAGAGATGTCTACAGAAACTGAGAGAGCAGCTGGTGTCAGATACAGCCCCGGGTTCTGTGTTCATGTTTGGGAGCCCATTGCAATCCTTCAAGAGCTTCCACGTGGCAAGAATGGGCTTGTCATGTCTATTGATGTTTAACTGTGTCTGAAACAAATCCAAATGGGGCTCAGTTCTGGGGTCCTTTCACTGCCCTGTAAGTGACAGAAACAAAGGGTGTGGTGTAACTGAGGAACCTGCCAGGTAACTGCAACCCAATAGAAGCAGGAAAATCCCAGAGCTGGAGGCTGGGATGGAGGTTTGCATCTTTTCCTTCTCCCTCTGTCTCACCAGTAAGTTTGACTTTAGGCATCCTGAAGTGAACCAGCAGAGAAAAAAAATTCTGCTGTGTACTGAGAGCCTCCTTGATTCAGGACACATAGGGTAGCACATGGGATCATGTCCTGTGATGGGAAATCCCTCCTTTGCCTCTTTGCCCCATGGTTCTGGACATTCCTGGATAAACAAATTTTACCTCATTTCACAAACTGACCTTCTCCTGTATGCATGCCTAAATAATTTAAACTTTTTTTCCAAGACTTCTTGCCCTTCACACTCTTCCTGTAGCATAGTTAGAAGTGCGTTTATTTACTCTTGTGTGTTTGAGGGAGTTTCTTCTGTAGTTTGGATCTTTGTGCAATGGTGGAAATAGAAATTGAGTTTTCAGTGTGCAGTAAGCTTGTACAGTATTTCTCCACAGCATATATCCAAAACTGTGTCCTTTGCTCAAAATAAGTGGTATTAGTCTGTGCCATCAGGACAAGAAAAACAAAAGGTTTCCTTGTATCATCTTAATATTTCTGTAGTGTTACCAAGCAAAAGAGCACCAGTCATGTTGGTATTGGCAACTCAAGTATTTTCTTTGTGAATAAATAGATAAGGAGAACCTTAGGAAAGACTTGCACGTTTCTGTAGTGAATGGAGAGTGTGATTGTTTGAATTAGTGATAAAAACAACTCAGCCCATTTACTGTTGAATGTCAACTTCAAGAAAAAGCTAAAAATATTTTAATCAAATAACTTGCCAAAGAAGGGGCTGTAATCCCTAAGTTTTGACGTAAGTGCTTATACTCAATTTGTAGTGTTTATCTTGAAGTGAGAGGATAAATGAGGCTTTTTTCTTTAGACCTGCTGTACAGTTTTTCTAGTTTGTTTTATTTTTCTGAAAAAGGTGTTTTCCCCACCCTGAGAATAAAAGACGACTGGAGATTGCCTTGCTCCAGAGGCCGCAGAATCTGGAAAGTGAAATACTTATTTATAAGTGACAGTTCCTTAATTCAGAAATGGGAAGTATTTTGGCATAAAAACTGCAAAGATGGAAACAGCTGCTTTATCTTAAATTTAAGAGTTTGGCCTTAAATGTTTGACTGTGGATCTTCCCAAATTAGATCTGGTTTGTTTTTTGTTGCATTTAATCTAATTACAAATAGTGTTTAGAGTTCTCTCCAACAGCTGCACAAAAAGGCATTTTGTGAGTCACAAGTGACACAAATGAATACTGTGTGTGCTTTTGTCAAGTTGGACTTCCAAGAATCAGCTTTTACTAAAGAAAAAGATAATATATGTGCATTTCTATATTTGCCAACAGTTCCCACCTCCCCATTATTTTATTTGGGATAATATGATGCCTTTTAGTCAGAAGATTTTGGAGCTCATTCTTTTGAGAAAGTGAGCAAGCAGACAGATTTGAGAAGCATGTTCTGTGCTGGTCAGTTCATAATGTTCATACATGTAGACTGAAATTGTGTCTTGCAGAACTGTGAGGTCCCTGAGGATGGGGGATGGAATAAGTTGTTTCAGGAGCTGTGTGAACAGTCCTGTACACTGAAGACCTTCTGAGCTAAGAAAATTCTGTAAGCTATATTTTCCTTTTCAGGTTTATTTGCAGGCTAATTTCTTCCGGAGAGTTAGGCTATATTTTTATATATAAATTCAGTGATCATGATTTCTTGCCTGTAAGAAATCAAATATGGAACATCAGCTGCAGAGCCACAAGCATTTTGTAGGATTTAGTCTTTAGATAAAATCACAAAGAATTACAGGATAAATGCCCCCTCAGAGCTGTTGCTTTTTTTAACCTGATTTTGTGATCCAAGTTTACTACTTTGCTTCCTGAATAGCTGTTCAGAGCCAGGACTGGATGCTTAATTTTACACTGAAATTAGTGAAGTCTGGGTGACTTTCTACCCTTCCACTGCAGTGCAAACATTTTTGTTTATTCCCTGACAAAAAAGGGAGAGTAAAAGAATTTCTACCCAATTTATACTAATATTGTGCTATTTTTCTTGCTTTTGACTGTATTTGAGGACAGTACCTGTGAGTATTTATGCTTTCTATTGGACTGTAGCACCTGATGAATTATTCTTCAGAACAGGCATGTACTTCTGCATTAGAGCCAGAAATTAGTTGCATTGTTGTGACTGTGAGTCAGAGTCTTCTGGAAGACTCAGTGCAAGATAGAGAACTGAATTGAAGCCTTAAAGCTGGAGCTAAAACACAAATCTTGTGTTGGGTTCACTTGATAAAAAAATAGGCCTGTAAATCAGTTACAGTAAGGAAGCTTGGTATTTTAGGTGTGAAAAATTATCTGGTTTTTTAGTATGAGAATCTCTCTATTAAAGAATGAAAGAAAATAACTTACCCTTTACTCCCCAAAGCATGCATAGTTCCAAAGGTTTACCGGCTTCAGGATTAGGAAATTACATGTTCCTTTTATTGTTTTTTGCTGTCATGAGTTTTGTTGGTTATTGAGGATGCATAAAAATTGTTTCATGTGAGCACTATGGAGGTTGTTGAACCACATTGATTTAGCTGAACTGAATGTTGACACTGTTTAACCTTGCAATTGTTTCTTTTGGGTAGGAATTGCAGGTGGGAGGTAAAAAGTTCAGTGTAATTATTTCTCTACTGTGTTGGAAACAAGCTCTATGCCTATTGTATGCACTTGCCTCTGAAGTATAAACAGTTTATGCTGTTGGATGTTTTGGGAAAGCAGGGAAGGTATTGGAGGAAGGGTGGGATTTGTAGCTCTTTAAACTCCTGGATTTAGTCAAAGGGGAGCTATTATTTCGTTTTCACTTACATTTAATTGATTTAGCTCCAAGATTAGATCAATCTTTACATGGCTTTAGCATCAATGCATGGGATCTGATATGCAAAGCACTTTTACTTGCCCAGTGCCCCACAGAGGCTGAAGCTGTACAGGTCTGAAGAGCTTTGGTGGCAACATAGCTCATGTGTAGGGAGGTTGATGAGGGAAAGCTGTGAACCTCCCTGGTGTGTGCTTCCATTCCTGTTGGCTGTGCCCAGCTGATTTGCTGTTTCCCACAGCCCCCTCCAGTTCATCTGGCTGCTGTCATCAGCTGGGTTGGGAAGGCAGCAGGCACAGAGGCACTTGTGATAGCGGGGCACACAATCCTGAGGTACTGTGACCTGCTGTCCTATTTCTCATTTTCACAGCCTCTGCTGGCTCGTGAGAGCTCTAGCAGGAGCTGACAGCTGCAAGAAGTAAGGCAGAAGTTGTGAGCAGAGCCAAGTATGGAAAGAAGTCCGAGTCCTAAAACTGCCCATGGTGGCTCTGTTAACAGAATGTAATCATCTGGGGATAGCTGGTTGAGAAGACAGAGATCCCAGGCAAATAATTTATATACTTTCATCTGCCAAGTGTGTTAATGTATGACCTATAAAATACATAACCCTGCAATGAGCTGACAGAATGGTTTTGGTGAGAGAATGTACTTTTTATCTGAGTTTTCCTGCACCAGTAATCCTTTCTGTCAGTATCTCTCTACTGACTCTCAAGACAGTTTGAACAACTTGGCTGCTTTTGATTAAATTTGACAGAGCAGAAATAGTTCAAAGCTAGTTTTCCACCAGCTTCTTGAAAATAGGTGCACAGGCAAATTCCCATTCCCAGTTCCTGCACTGTAGTGCAGGCTTAGCTGTATTACCACACAGCAAAGAATCTAAGCTGGGGTGGGGAGCAGGCAGGCTAAGTTCCAGTGCTCACAAACTGACTTGCTTAATTGTGTCACATGCCCATTAAACAGCTTTGTCACCAACCTTTGTTAAAGTTTACCAAAAATAAAGTTGAGATCCAGCTTGGAGACTGCTCAAAGATGTAGAACAGGTTTATGAAACCAAAGAGGATTTTTGGTTCTCTTTATGTTATGTTGTTAGCAGGACCATGTGCCCAACAGGTATACATTTCTCATCCTTACAAAAATAGGGTTGTGTCATAGGCAGGCACTCCTAAAAAGTTGAAAAAACAAAATCATGGGATCTTCATGGTCTTACCTGTGGGATGGTCTTCCAGTAGCTCTGCTGCTGTAGGACGTGAGGCAGTCCTGCCTGTGGTCTCCAGACCTCCTTATCTAGGGAGCTGCCAGGCTTTGGAACAAGTGTCTGGGGGTCAGCTCTTGGGGCTTTCTGATGTTTGCATTTCCTGGCCTATTTCTGCCTGCTCTTTTTTTCTTTGTGATATTTTGATTACGGTATGCGCCTGTTTGTCAAGGAGGAGGATTAATTAACCAGAAGAATGTTCTGTAACCAAAGATATTTTCATTAAAAGGCAAGCATTTGTTGTTTTCTGGATACAGGTTTTGAAAGGACAAGAGTTTCTTCTTGCCTTTAAGGTGTACATTCTTGTTGTAACTTACAAACAACTTGTGGTAAGAGTTTCTGCCTCTGGCAATTTCAGCTCCACTCACTTATTCAGTCTCCCAGCTGTTTGCTTTTTACAAACTGAAATGACCGATTTGCATAAAGGCAGCCCATACTGGATCTGTTTGGTAGATTAAGGTGGTGCTAAAATTTAGTTAGTTGGTTAAATGATCCTTTTAAATTGTATTGATAGCCTTTTTATTGAATGGACACTTCTGTACTCATTTTAAGTATTCTTAAAATCCTGAGCTAATTATCTAATATCTTAAAAAGTTCATTAACTTTGCCCATAGCCTGAATTTCAGTGCTCTGTAGTTTTATAGACTTGCTAGGCACCATCTTCATTGGAATTACCTTTATCTTTGCAACCACTGGGAAAAAGCTATATAGTGGAAAAAGACAGGGTGGGTACTTTGGATTTTAACTTTTATTTACAATTTTTGAGTTCAGTCCTAAAAAAAAAAAATAGACTAGTGCTGAAGCAGTGGACACGGCAGAAAGTCTGCTTTCACTTGACTCTGAACCTGAGCTCCCTGGGCAAGTGCATGGGGAAGAAGGGTAGCTTTGCATTGTTTGTTTTTAAAATAAACATGGTTTGAAATTGATATATGAAGGGCATGCGATGCATTCAGAAAAAAATGAGGAAGAAAAATGCTTTCCTTTTACAGTAAGTTATAAATAAGTGATGTATTAAAACTATAGTGTTGGATCAGAACACTGTGGTCTGCAGAGACAAGAACATGTAAAGATGATGGTTGCAGACATTTGGGCTGGTTGTATTCCTTATTTCATAACATATATCATGGTATGTATCATTAAAAGTATTCCAGCCCTTAATGTGTATGATATGAAAATAAGGAATGATGATTTTTCTGTGCCACTTTTTGATAGGATCTGAACTGATAGATTTGTAGCCTGCATTTTCTGCTTTGTGTGTTATTTTTATAAACAGAAAATTAATAAATAAATTACTCTTTGTACTTACTCATAACTTGTATGTTGACACCTGACCTATAGATTTAGAGATATGTTTAGATCTTAGTCTAGTTCCCAAATGTAACTGTTTTATAGAACTGTTTTTTGTTGTTCAAACATGCTAAGGAATTTGATTAGAGAGTTGAGTGCATGAAGATCTGGTGATGGTGATTTCAATGGTGCTCTCAATTCTGATAGCAGTTCTTCATGGAAGAAGCATCTCTCTTCCAAACCTCCAAATGTCAGCAATCCTTCAGTGTCTTGATTATTAGCCTGGAGGTTAACTGTTGTTGTTTTGCAATGCTATTGCAAAACAGAAGTTTGTTGGTTTAGTATAAGAAGGCCTTCAGAATTGTGAAATAAAAAGAAAAATTTCACTTTTCATAACCGTCATGACTGAACTTAGTCCTGGTATGTGCAATATAAGTCAATTCATATACCCAAACCAATGTTCCTGTCTTGTAAGGGCCATGAATTGCCTCAATGATATTGTTATTCAAAGAACTTAGTTTTGCTAGAAGGAGTATTTAACTTGTGCATTTTGTAATTATTTTCCAAATACTCATAAGCATTTGCTTGTACATCACCACCACAGATTATATTAGTTTTTTGCAGGAAATTTATTCATGTGGTGATTGACACTTTTTTTTCCACCTAGAGAGGAGGACATTACTAAATGCATGGAAACTTCACAAAAGGTTTTTTCTAGAACAGGAAATTTCTCATTATATTCCAGGATCCTGCCCACTGAGAAAATATGAAGGAAACATACAACTCAATTACTTAATGAAAAACTTGGATCTCAATACTTGTTACTAGGAGCAATACTAATGTCAGTAGTAGGAAAAGGTGACTGACCTGCTAAGTTTGTATTTTCATGCTTCCAACTGTGATTGCACAACACCAATAGCAAGTACAGTGTGCAGTGCAGTAACATGATGGTTATTTAGTGAATCATGAGACATCAAAGCAGAAAATTTTGGGTTTAGACTTCATAATACTTCAAAAGTAGTACTTCAAGGGTCATCACACCAACCTGTAGTGGTCTGCACTGAATGGGGTTTGTAGTTTAAAAACATATTTGAGGGAATAATTATGTTGCAGAGCATACCATATGGCTTAGAAATGAGAAGGGTCTTGGAGAATGGCAACCAGCAAGAAAACTTTTACAGTAGCAGGGATGTGGACTTGATCCTAAGGTATTAATATTCATCAGCTGTCCTTGTGCTTTTAGCCACTCAGCCCACTGTCTGGTATGTGCTGCACGATCACAGCAACAAAGCTTACTGCATAATGACTCTGGGTGTTGTATTTTTAACCTTCACAGAAAGCAGTCAGTCAGTCCGCCCCAGGTGACCTGACTAAATTAGTAAATGTACTTGTTTAATCAGTTTGCCAATGGTGATTTGCCATTGCCTTTATTGGAGGTGGGGTGTGGGAGTGGAAACAACAAAGGTGATCAGAGAGTGTTTCATTTGTAGCCTTTTAATGGTGTAGTTAAAATATGCTGACTTCAGTCTTTTGTGCCATTTTTTTAGTTGAAAGATGTTTTCTCAAAACCATGGGAAGGTCTGCGGATAGGCTTGTAAAACTTCTGATGATGACCAAGAGCTTTAAATGGCTCAGCAGGCTCAGAACCCATGTCCAAACCAGGGAACAGAACTGGGGAACCTCAACAGCTGCTGGATGTGATGGCTCTTGTGCCATGTGTGTGGCTTTCCCCTCTAGCAGGAATAGGTGTGGAGCGCTATTTTCTATAAAGAAACATAAATGTTTGTACTTACAGTTGTTTTGTGTGTTAAATCAGTGCTTCCAGGCAGCAGCAGACTTGGAGTGCATATATTCTTTCACCTTTCTGCAAATGTGCAGTAAGGCTTGATGCAAACCAAAATTACAGGATTTCAGCACACACTTGGGAAGCTTTTAGGCTGTGCTGTAGGCCTGATGCTTTCTTCAGAGCACAGAGCAGTGAGGGAGAACATGTGCAGCTGGGGTACTCTCAAAGCTTTGTGCTGCCCTGCATTGCCAGGGCCCTCATGGGACAGCAAGATGTGCTTACCGCAGTTGTGTTCCAGATTTTTTACCCCTTACTTATTTTATAATAATGCTTGGATAAAAGGGGTTTTGGTTTTGGAGTGTTTTGTTTGGTTTTGTTGTGTTTTGGGGTTTTTTTTGTTTGTTTGTTTTTGTAGAGATCTGAATTATCTTTTTTGAATTACATTGGTAACTGCCCCTTACTTGCCAGAAATCAAGCTTATTCCTTGTTTTATTCCTTCACAACACTTTCACCTCTGTTTCTTTCTATGCCTGCTGTCAGTATCAGAGTGTCCTGTACCACTGTTGCTGTTGAAGTGCGTCCTCTAAATTTTGCTGTGTGTACTCAGACCATTTTTGGGAGTGGAGGAAGGAAGGTACTTTAATTTCCTGCATATTTGCTAGAAGCAATCACCCGTTCTATCACTCTTCCCAGCAATCATTGTATGGTATTATTTTGCCACGTTTCAGTGATTCAGGTCAAGCAGAGTGGCTACAGAGATGTATATCTGTTTCCAGATAAATACTGGAATCCAGTATGGGCACTGTGTCCCAGCTATTAGTTACACTTATTGCTTTATGTCAAGCATTTTAGCATTTTTTTCCTGCAAGACATTCAGCTTTCTGTGACTAGATCACAAAAACCATGCATGATTCATCACCTTTGTCAGCATTTGGTGGATCTGAAGAAAAAAACCTATAAACAGGAGAGACCAAATTCAAATTTATCCTTCAAATCATGACTTCATTGTTTCTCCCTCTGCCTGTGACTATTTTACAACTTATTCATCAAGCATATGCAGGGCTCTGAATTGTAGCTGCCAGTGCATGCTTCCCACGCCCACTCCCTGGAGTCTGTGCCCAAGTGTTACAAATGACATGGCATTGCTCTTACAGTGCCAGGGGACAGTTGTCATTTTGTTAAATACCACTCATATTATGGGATGTTGCACATCTGTATGATGGCAATGCCAGATGCTCACCTCAAAACAAATATCCTGCAGTTGGGTGACATGTACTAAGAAAAAAGCAAAAGAAGCCAGAGGCCTGGAGCTGTTGTAGGTGGGTGGTGTTAGTAATTCTAGTGGAAGTGTTTTAGCAGTAGTAATTTCAAGATATAAAAAGAAAAGGTCTCATATAAACTTGCATAACCTTTGGCTTTTATAATCTGTCAGGAGGAGAGGAAACCGCACAAGGTTTTTATTGTGTGAAATGACTTTCTCCTCTTCTCTTCTCCCACCTTTATCAGTCAGTTGAATAAAGGATAACACCTCTTCGGTTTATTGTTGGAGCTTATAGCTCCATAATGACTCTGAAGCCGGTATAGTTGGGAAGTGAATGAAAAGCGTAGGGGAAAGAAGAATTCATTCACTGAAAAAGTGAGAACACCGAGGTGAACAATAAGCCATTGTCACCGATACACTTGCGCGGAGCTTTGATATTACCAAAATCCTGGGCAAGCCTGGAAGGCGGGTCGCAAACAGGTGCCGGCTTTGGGGTTCTTAGGGAATGGGGGTTTGCTCTCGCTGGGCCAGCGGGAGCGCAGCCCAGCCTGCGGGAGCGGGGCGAGCGGCCACCAGGTGGCACCGAGCCCCCACGCGTGCGGCACCGGAGCGTCCCCAGAGCTCCGTGCGCTCCCCCCGCGGCTTTACTTTGCGGACATGGAGGAGTTTGAGATGCGCACCTTGTTTAAACGAGTCTGTTTGAAGAGTTATACCAAGTAGTTCAGGGAGGGCACAGTTTTGTTCCGAACAACTATTGAGTCACGTCAGTGGCTATTACACAGTCAGGAAATTCCCTTTGGGTCGTGACTGTTTTTTTTTTTTTTTTAAATCTTTTTTTCTTTCCCTGTGGATGGGTGTTTGTTTTTTGACCCTGCTCGAAAAGGTTATGCTTTCTATACTGGCTGTTGTCTTACAGAACATCTTGTCAAAAAAAGTAATGAGAGTGCTGTTCTGGTTTAAAGCCTTTCTCCTGAGGGCTATTCCCGTATATAATCTGGAAGTGCTTTGCTGAACGGGGTAACTCGGTGTTCCAAAAGGTTGTAGCTTTGTGTTATCTCCTGTGCTTTCCTTTGCATGCATTTCAATAAGGACTCCTGGAAGTGAATGCATTTTATCTGAAATGCAGAACTAACAGACTTTTAATGTCCTAGTGGATAATAGATGCTGAGTGGAACGTTGGAGAGAGCAAAGCACATCTGCCTCTGCCCAAACATGTTGTTCCTTTCTCTCCCTCTTTCTTCTGAGAAGTTTCAATTTGTCAGTGTGTAGTGTCAGTGTGTCAGCAACCTGCTCTTGCTGACTGTCTTGGTGGAAGGTGAATACCCTAAGCTGGAAGGAAGAAAGCACTTCTAAATGTTTTTCCTTTCCTTTTTGCTCCACATACTATGTTAAGTCGGGGCAGTAGGAGCTCTTTGTTCTGTCTGCAGTGTGTTATGTATGGCTCCCCAGCTTGCCTTTCTTTGGTAATTGATCCTTCTTTTCAGCATTTAATCAGTTTAGCAGGTTCGAGTGCCATCATTCACGTTTATGACTGTTCCCTGAAGTAACACAGCTATTCAATATCTGTAGTGTGGGGGGCCAAGGGGGGAAGTGAGAGGTTATTGCAAGCTAAGCACATTAACTGAGAAAAGGGATTAAAAAAAAACCTTGCAGAAAGGTGTTGATTTTTTTTTTTTCTCACAAGGAAACACAAAGTAAGTAATAGCATGGGAAAGATTAAGAGGATTTAAGGCTCTAGTAGCCCAAACTGACTGGGGTGGATCTTAATGTGTAAGTCCTTCCCATATTTTCCAGGAGATGAAACCTTTTTAATTGTCAGTTATGTAGGGAGGAATTTATTTGGTTTATTTGGCAAATGGCATCTTGTTCTTAACTTGCCTTGCTTGCCTGGATGCCATCATTGTCAGTGCTGCCAGTCCTTCCTGAATAAGATGGATCCTTGTATTTTTCAGTGATGCAGAGACTGTGGCCACAGTGTGCAAGTGCATTCCACATCTGAAACACTGCTTTTCTCTGTGCATATCACTGCATTTGCTATTGGGAGGAAATAAAGTGCAGATATGCAACTAGGCCTCCAGCCCCAGTCATGCTGAAATTATTGTTTTGTCTTGGGACAGCTTATCCATTGACAGTGTTCATCACTCTGCCTATCCCAGCTTTTTTTTTTTTTTTCCCCTATGTAGTAATTGCCCCTGCTGGCCACAGATCAATTAAATTCTGTATATTTCTTGGTAGGAGATACTGTTGAACTATCTGTCATGTCCCCTGACATAAAATAAAACAGTCCTGAAGAGAGAGAGTGAAAAATACCAGCTTGGGGAAAAAATCCCCAAACCAACAAATAACAACCCTAAATATTAATGGAAAAATAGGGTTATAATAAAAGAAGTAGTCTTTGCCATGCATGCTTAGATAGGCTGTTGTGTAATCTTCAAATTTAATGCAAATGTGCTTTTCCTGGCTTTGTAGTCAGCTCCTGTTAAAACTGGATCTCTATGCTGACAGGAGAAATGCTGGGCTGTGTGTTGGCCTCTGTGGTATTTAAAGGAATTAAAATAGTTGAAAATTAATAATTGGAATCAGTCCTGTGCAAACAGATTAGATTCAAGATGACAGATTTTGTAGAGTAATGATGTGTTTTATCTCAAAAGTAATGCAAGTTCTGCTCCTCTGAGAAACTTTGTTGCTTGAAGGCCTGCTCTGGCTATGTTTGTTGAATGTGTTAATCTGCACTGTGCTGGACCACTTACAAAAGCGGCTTGCCTTTTCTTCTCTTTGTGCTCGTGATTTAATCTGTATTGAAGTTTATGAAACAAAAGTGCTCATTTATCCTGAGAATATTTTTTTTTTGTCCTTGGATGCTATTTAAAGTGGCTAGATCTTAAATTCAATGCCAAGGCCATGGCCTGCATTTTGTGCTGCTGTTTCATCCCACACCTTTTCCTTAGGTCTCTCCAAACATACCAATTAACACTGAGTTGCAATTCACTGAAAACTCTTAATGTGATCATGGCCAGTGCATACACCAGTCTGATAACTCTGAATGTGATGGTGTTGGTTTAATATTGTGTTTGTATATGTGTATTCAGAACATTGTGGCCTCAGCCAGCAGCATTTGGAAGCAGAAGAGGAATTTGCCAGTGATTAGTCCAGGTTAGTCTCCTGTGCTAGGTTGTACTGTACTGAGGCTTCTGTTCTGTACCACTTTGGCCTCAGATGTAGTCATAAAATCATAGAATAATTTAAGCTGGAAAAGATCCTTAAGAGCATCAAGTCCACCACTAAACCATACCCTGAAGTGCCACATCTACACATCTTTTAACTGCCTCCTGGGATCATGATTCCCCCACCTCCATGTGTGGGAATCTTCCCAGTTTACCTGGCTTTGACATTCCTGCAGCAAACTGGAGAATGGCTTGTTTGGGTTACAGCTGTGAGAAAACACTGTTTGAGAAAACAGTGATGCAGACCCCATTATGTGCCTTCCTGTTGGGTTCCTAAGTGCATGTACTTGAGGTTCCTTCTGGCCCCTCCAAGCTGTCAGCAGGTGAGAAGATGGGTGTCTGGAGCTGATGCAGGAAGTTCCTGTTTGGTGTGGGGCTGCATCTCCTAGGCCTGAGGAGATCTGCTGAAGGGACAGGGGGTTTTCCCCAGTTTTCTCAGTTGTGGTCAAAAGCAGTGAGAATCTGGCACGTGAGCAGCTCTGCAGCTGTGGGACTATTGTGAAGTATCTCACACAAGGAACAGCTCTTTATTCCTTATTGCTGACCTCTGTGCTCTGTCATTGAAGAAATGCAGCAGTTGCTCTATTTACACCTGCAAGATGGCTAATAAATACATATCACAGATCATAGATGTTTAGGGAGAGGAGAAAATTAATTTTATGCTTATTAATGCTTTCCTGATTTTTTGTACTTTTGTGGAGGAGCTCATGCATGGAGATTTACAACCTAATAAACTTTTATAACCTAATAAAACAAAATAAGACATGAGGAAAAAGTCTTAGGAAGGATTCATTACCTTTGATTTCTGCGCTGCTGGTGTGAGCTGAATCCTGGTGCTTGTGATTCCTAGGACCTAACATTTTGCTCTCTCTGGATGTGACTTATCACACAGAGTGCTTTTGGGACAAGCAGCACTGGCTTTCCAGCTGGTGCTGCCTCTTTTTTAAATGACAGGAGGGTTCTGGCAGGATGCCTGAAAATGTCTTAGACTTTGATAATCTGTGTAAAATATCTAGAAAGTGTTCTGAAAATCATCTGTAGAGAGAGCACTTAAGAAAAAGGGTACCAGATGTCACTTAACTGATGATTTTTTCACTTTTAATGCCAACATTTTGTTCTGATGTGTAACTTGCCATAGTGCATCGTTTTTCTGTAAACAAATAAATGTAAAAGACCACTCATGGATTGAGTTGCTGGAACATTCCTATAAAGTAACAAGGATCTCTTGTCATGAGATTTTCTGAAATTACCAAGGCAATGCTTTCTGCTGCCTTCACAACACAAGCTGCAGTAGCTGCCATCTGGAGAACAGATCCATGCTCAGTACAGCATTCTGCACAGAGTAGGAAGCAGCTTTTTGGTGGACACAGCCCAGCCAAAGCATTGTGTGCAGGTGACTGTTCCATTGTGAGCTGGCAGTAGTGTTCATGTGCAAGGCCGTGCACATGTGGGGCGTGTTGACTACAGATATTTCTGCTGTTGTCTGTGCAACTGAACTTCAGCCACAGCGTTGCCTTGAAATAGGATTTTCCATTTATACTGCAGCCACCCAATTTTTACACTTTGCGATATTGCCCCATATGCGGCGTTTTGCAGGGTACCAAAACCCGTCAAATCTCACATAGGAAGCGTACAAATATATTTATAGCTTTTGTTATAAATGATACATGAAATATTTGGTCCCCAGACATCTTGTCTTTAGCTTCCTGTTGCCATGGGCACTCATTAGTATTCCAGGGAGGCCTGGTTGTCATGGCAAAGTGTGTAGTTGTACTGTGTTCCCATGGCAACCTCCACCATTAGGTAGGTACCTTGAACAGATCTGCTAGCAAATCTGTTTGGGTAAATCTAAGATGATCTCAGGGTAGCATGAATGTTTTAAATACTATTGCCATGCTCTCCCGAGGTGATTCTTACTGCAGATGTGTTTGGTATGCTAGGTTGTGACTGTTGGGTCAGTACAACACAGCAGTGTCAGACTGCAGGAGGATTGTTTTCAAAAAGCAGCACCGAGGGATAACCTGACCTCCAGGGAGGTTAAAACAAAATCGTGGTGTTGAGACTGTTTACATTTTTCACATGTTCCTGCGTGTGTCTGTATTTGAGCTTACGGCTCCTTCCTTGAATGACCTTGAGCAGTAACCACATTCCTTTGTACGTCCCAATGCATCTGAGAATTGTGTTCTTTGAACATAATTTTTGCTTTTTCTTACTGGGGAACGAAAGCGAATTACCCTCTGGCACACAGCTTGCTGTGGTTTGTTTAGGGGCCAAGGTGGTACTGCTAGTGTGGAACAACACTGCAGGTGGTTAGCTTTGCATCAGGGAGGTTTTCTAGCTGCTGATGGAGAATATCTTCCGATGTTGGGAGTTGTTTAGAGAAGTGATAGACATATTAACATCTGTCAGTTTCCTGCTAATGACAGGCTTTTTACTTGTCTGAAATTTTGTTCTCCATTAGTAGACATTTTGGTTTATGTAATGTACACAGTCAAGAAACTGGTGACAAATCTGTGGGTCTTTTAAATGCTCTGAAAGATGTGGAGTGCTATGTATTTGGAAGAGGAATGTGCCTGTGGAGCCTCTTTAGATGGGACAGTTATGGAGATGTCTTCATTCAGTTTCTTCTTTCAGTCATAGGAAAATACACAGTTGGATGGGATGTAGAAACCTGTCCAATTTGAAAAATCAAATACCAAAAACTGATAATGCAGTGTCCTGGAAAGTGGTGATGTCACACATCTGGGAGGATTTTGTTCTGCATTGCCACAGAGCACAAGGCTCCTGCAGCCCTAGAGGGGGTTAATTCTGTCATGGTTTTGGTGGTTTCTTTGTTGTGCTTAGCAGATAAAAATGGTGACTTAAAGATCCTGAGTTGAATCAAATTCTTTAAAGATTTAAACACTCAAAATCACTTAATCAAGTCATATTCTTTTTTTCTTTAAGTTGATGGAGTGGGTTTGTACAGATCCCTTGGCCTCTTTCCTAACTGCATTTAGAACTTCTGATGTTTCTTGGAGTCTTTTCTGTAAGCTGTTTCACTTTTCAAATGTCTGTGCTGAAAAAGACCTTTTTTTATACCAGTACTTAGAGAACACCATGAAATTAAATGTGAATTGATAATCAAATGGCTGAGTTTGTTTTCAAGCAATGCTGTCTTTTAACACACTAAAAGCTGAGGGCCAGGAAGGCCAAGGCTTTTTTAATTTCCTGTTTCTTCAAATTGGGTTTGGCTTCCAGCTGAGCCAGACAGCATGGCCTGAATCACACCAGTACTCCTGAAAATGCTATCTTGCAATACCCTCAAACACGATTAGGAGCCGCATGCTTTAAGTGCTTGGTTAAAAATAAACAAACCACTGTGAGAGGGGAAAAGAATGTACTTTTATTTTATAAATGTGCTAATCCATTTAAAAAATGTCTTCAGCTTGAAGTTTCGTTTGCAGCGGCTTGAGAATCTCTTGTGATAAGCAGCTGCTATCTTTGTTTAATAATTGTAATTTGTATGTGGGCGTAGCAACAGTTAAAACACATGGCTCCTTTGAATCAATGAAGATGGGCATTTGCAATGACCAGCTCAGGCTTTGCTTTCATCCTGATTGCCATTGATTCTTTGTGGAGTCCTTTTTTCTATTCTAGCAAGGATTTTTTTTTTAAATTTTCTCTTTTTTTGTAATAAATGGAAAAACATTTTCAAACACTGATTTCTATTAAAAGACAGGAAGTGGAGTATGATTAATCTGCACAGTGAAGAGCTGTGCTAACATGAGCAGACATTTAAGCTTCTTTAGATTTAGATACATATATAAATCTAGAACTGATCAGTAAAAAGTGATGGAAAGCTCATTTTTTAATATTTTTTTTCTGTCTGTCACTTCCCCCCCTTTCTCCCCCCCCAGTGCCTAGCAAACTAGTTTAAAGAAATGAAGAATAGCTGCTGAAAATCAGGAAACAACACTTTTAAGGGAATTAAGACTGGAATAAATTGCCAGAATTGCACTGGGATTGTGGGAGTTTTTAGCTGGCATCACCTGCTGTAACAGTTTTGCTCTACCTCTGCACCTTGCTGATACTGGGTGTGTTGGGCATTTCTGTGTATTTCTTTCTATCCTTTTTTCCCAATCAGATTAAGAAGAGGGAGGAGAGTATAGTCATCCTCATAGGTACAGAAACACAAAACCCAAGAGACTTGTCTGTAGCCTGCGGATTTGATGTTTGTTGTTTGTAAGATGAAAACACTGCTCAAGCTTAGAGCTTCAAAACAGCTTCAGCCAGTTTTTGTTTTCTGTCAGAAACACCAGAGGCATGCTCAGGCTCTGCCTGTGGAGGCCTTTCCCTGAAGCACTGGAATTAATATGCAAAAGAAAAAGAGACTTTAAAATATCTGACATGATAACAAGAATGAGTTGTGCTTCAACATGCGTTCTTGTGCCCTTAACCTAACCTTGCAAGCAGAGCTGATGCTTGGCTACTTGGAAATTTATTGTCTGTCATCTTTTACACAGAAACATAACCATTGCATAACTGAATAACCCAAGCTATTGCCTGGTAACTTGAAATTGTGAGTTTTGTTTTCTTCTGATGGACTGAAAAAATATATTGAAAGCAAAAATCAGTCTTGAAATAGTGTTAGTCTGTAGGTGGTTCATATGCATTTGATTTGAAGTGCTCACTCAGAGCATGAGCAGCTCTTATGGAATGATCCCGTTCTCTGCCAGGAGGAATATAACCCTTAAGAATTCATATGAAAAGTTAAATTTAAGTTACATAACTCACACTTTTTGAATAGCCTCTCATGATGCCTTTAGTTGTTGCTGCAGTTGTTCGTTGGTAGCAGTCAGCTGTGAAGGTACCAGTGAATGCCAAATAAAACCTGTTGCAAACCTGTGTGAACACTTCCTATGCACTCTTCATTCACTTCCAGTGGAGGCAAGAGTCTTACTGCTAAGTGGATTAATTGTGGCATTTCTTCATCAGCCAGATTTTAATAGAACTGTAAGTGTACTGAGTGTTGGTGGAGTAACAGATGAGATCAGTAATCTCTTCATGGCCCGTTTGGGGACAGCAGAGCCCAGGGTGTGTCTGTCGAGGTTACTGTTGAAGAGAGGGAAGGGGCAGAGTTGTCACTTCCATGATTTGAACTTGGAGGTTTCTAGGTAAGTCATGGGTGCAGCTGAAAGTTGTGTGAGCAGGGCACCTTGACAGGAGGGCTTGGCATTCACCTGTGGCTTGATGGCTTGCTAAGCCATTTTCTGTGTTTTAGTTTGGCTTTTCCTAATTTTTATCTTTTTCTTTTTCCTCAGCAATGAATGAACCATGGGCTTTATTCCTCTGATAACTAAATAGATATTCCTGTTGATGAAAGTAGAGAGTTAAGTGCATGGCATTAGACATAGTCTGTTAACTTGCTGTGTCAGCTGTTTCCTTTAATATAAATGTTAATTTTGCATGGGTGAGGGGGAAGGGATTTGGTAAAATAAACCTTGTGCAATGACACCCATGGAAATTCATGTTTGCCATTATTTTTACTGTCCCAATATTGATGATAATTTCACACAAGTGCATTTTGAGTAGAAGTTAATTACTCTTTTCTGAAAAATATTGGAAGTAAATTGTGTGGCATAGGATGACTTTGATTTATTTTCACTGTTCTAAATACTATAAGTCATTAGCTTTTAAAAATAGTGAGTATGAATGTAAATATCTGGTATACTTATTAGGAACTTTCTGATTAGCTATTAATTAGCATGCCAATAGGTTGCACTGAAATGTTAAACTGGAGGCTGAGGCTCTTGCAGGTCTGTAACTGAGCAAACATGCAGATTGTCTAATGCATACAGCACTTCTGTACAAATTATTAATACAAAGGAAGGCAGCAGCTTCACTCTTGAAAGAAATTTTTCTTTTTTGGCTGAGTAATTAAATCCAAGCCAAACAACCCAGACAGCTTAAATCATACAACATTCTAGAAGTGTACTCATGTTATATGTCAAATAAGAAGCATTTTATGCATTTAGTATTGTGATACTAAAAAGGAAGTTGGTCTTTGTCTTCATAATATTTTTAAGAGAAAATCTATTTTGCTAGATGACAATGCCATTTCATCAATAGTCTTAAAATATTAATCATGTTTTGAAAAACCTTACTAAAATGCAAGTTAGAATTAGGTGTCAACAACTCTTAAGTCCTGTCAATTATATGGGTGTCTCTAGGGGCACTTCAGATGGTTTGGGTGGTCTCCCAGTTGAGCGCTCCTGAGACAGAAAATGGTTTTCCCTGAATGTATGGCCTGAACAAACCAAGTTCTCATTTAGTTCTCGCTGGGGTGAGATTAAAAGTGTGGCTTCTACTGGAGTTAAAAAATCATAAAGGATTTCAAAGACTTGGACTTCAGGCTCTGACTTCTGTGAAGTGTTCTATTGCATATATACGGAGGAACAGAAAGGGCATAGAGGGAAGTGTTGAGGGGATCTGTCATTAGTTATCATGCAGTTATCTAGAGAGAATTGCAAAAACAGGTGACTCATATTCCTAACTTTGCTCTGTATCTGCAGCAGCTGCAGGAGTAGCATGCTCAGCAATAGTGGCTGAGTGAGAATACTCTCATTTTGCAATTGTGGCAGTAGCTGCAGATGTGGCACAGGAGCCATGCTTTGAAGCTGGTGTTCAGGACTTCCTGTGCCGAGGGCAGCCTTGGTAGGGTTGGCATCTCCCATTGCAGCCCATGGAGCTGCAGGATGAGCCTTCCAGCACTGAGGTTTTACCCCTTTCTTACAGCAGGTGTGGATGCAGAGAGAAACTAGAAGCCATGATAATCTTGCAGGAGGGCTGCTTTAAAGCAGGGCTAAGCTGAACTGTGGGGGTGTCTGTACATCAGTAATGAGCATAATCACGCGAGGGTGGCTTTTGTTGCTGAGGGAACCCTGAAACCTGAGTGAGGATGGCACTTCTGGCTGGTGGCAAATGCTGTGGTAACTCAGAGCAGTGTGAGTGCAGCACGCTGTAGGGCAGCTGACTACGGTGGACATAAACTCTATAAGCCCACAGCTGGGAGTTAGTGGCACACCTTGGGTGGGACAACTCAAAAAGTAGAGTTTTCTGCTGTTACTATATACTCTTTAAGTCTGCTTTATCCAGAGGAATGCTCTGAATAAAAAGGCATTTTAAAATGGGAATAAGAAAGGACTGTAATATGAAAATGTCCAGCTATAGAACTTACGGTATTGGATGTGACCTGCATTCACTTAATATTGTGCAATGCAATCTGTGTAGGAACCTAGAAATAGAAATATGAACATTGCCCCTACTTAATACTTGCAGAGAATTCTCCTTTAGTCTAAGCATTGGGCAAGAATGAAAGGAGATAGTTCCCTCTGGGGATTGAGCCCTTTATTCAAAATGTAGTTCAGCAGTTGAACTCAAGAATATCCATTAGGTACCAGTAATAGCACTTGTATCCCCTTTTCTGGATTCCAGATACTAAATGGCAAGCCATTAAAATGCTACAAAAGCCTGTGTTGAAATGGGACCACGTACATCATTCCAACATCTAAAATGTACCAGTTCTGAGTGAGAAAGAGCTCTTTAGAATTTATCCATCAGCAGAAGGTACTGCTGCTAACTTAGAGGGGAAGTAGTAATCTTCTGTAGAATGTGCAAAGATGTTCAGGAAGACTTGCCAATATATCTGTCTGTTTTCTCTGGCTACCTGTGTTAGTGAGTAATGGGACTAACCTGAGCCCCCATGTGATTTCAGAACAAAGACTGAAGGGTGTGAGAGGGAGTATATGTGACAGAAAAGGCCTTAAAACCTCTTCCAGAAATCTTACACTTTTATTATTTTTGAAATGTAAAAGCAGTAACTCAAATGATTGTCCAGAACTTTTACCCTAGCATAAAAATTCCAGAGTTCTACCAATGGTACAGTTAAATATTTTGTTTAACTGGAATTGCTGTTGAAATTGATGGATATTTTCCTTGTCTGTATCTTAAAAAGGTGAAGCCTTACTGTTACCAAATTGGTCTTCTCATTGTTGGCTTGGGAAGCTTTTATGTGTGACTGTGGGTATTTCAGTGTAACTGGTACTGTCTGGCACATAGTGGCTGTTCCAGGTAATGGCAAACACTGGATATTTCAAATTCCTTCTGATCATGGAGCAAATAACAGGGCAGACCTTGTCTGGGATGCTTAACCTGGAGCCAAGTTCTTTACAGAGGGAAAGTGATTGAATTTCTTTCATCAAAAATGCCATCTCCACTACCTGAAAAAGCGCTACAACAGACATCAGTGAAGGTGTTAGGTCAGGCTTAGAGGAGCCTGTTCCTGAGCATCAACTTGTAATCAGTATTTCACAAAGCACCATTCACAGCTGTGTGCATCTCTGCATTTAACATTGTATTTAGGCCTGGTTGTTACAGCACCACTCAGCAGGGTGACCATGGACATGGAACTGTGCTGGGTGCCTTACCTGCACCATCTGCTGCCCACAGCATCTCTGCACCTGTGCTCTGTCAAACTCTGCTTGTCTGTTAGACAAGGCACACAGGCAGCTGTGGGAAGAACAGAGTGCTGTAGTTCTGTCGTTTACAGAACCTTCAGGATAGCCTAAAAGTAAATGCAGAGAAAATGAATCAAGAGCATGAAAAATGTCGTAATTCAGAGGACTCCTTCTGCCTTCTACCTATTTCTGTGTTTTCAGAGAGTGAAGATGTATTCTACTTTTCCCCTCACCACAAATCTGCAACCCAAATCCCTCTACTTCTAATTTATCAGACGGGATTTTATAGATGTCCATGAGATAATGCTGGGAACTTCGATTATAAAGTTGTCAAAATGTAACACTTTTTCCTAATGCAAATTCTGGGTAAGATGGAGCCTGACATTCCTGTGGAATGTAAGAAACGCAAAAAAGAGCTGAATTCTTGTCCTTTTGGCCACAGACACACTGTGATGGTTTGTTCCTCTGGTACCAATGCTCCAAGGATTGATTTGCTGGGTTTTGTTGCACTGCAACTCTTGAGTGACCAGGATCTTGTCCAGGGATTCAGACATACCCACCCATAAGCATTTCACTGCTTCTTTGCACGTTTTACTGTGCAGCCTCTTGACTATTAGGCCACTGACATAAGGACTGGATTCTTTTACCTCTGTGCCAAGTGTGGAGAAAAGCTCCAAGTGCTCACTTCAGTTGTGCTAACCAGCTAGTGAAATTCCTGGTATATATTCCCCAGGTGCTGTGGATGAATGTTCTCCCTCTGTGCATTCTCTTTACCATAGGCTTTGCAGTATCCCAAATGACAGAAAACTGCACAGATTGCACAGATCCCAGCAAACACTGAGTACTGGACTCGTGTCTAGCTGGCTGGATATTTCTCATGCTTTTAATCATGCAGGTTTCAAAGGTACTGCAACTTCTCTTTATACCTTTCCAGTCTTTTGTAGTGTTTCTTCCAGTTCTTTGGAAATCAGTCAGGAGTTCAGTGCTTTTAGCTGGTCTGTAATTTGTTCTCAAATCTAATGTGGGGCTTGGTTTACAAAAAGCTGTAATAACTGCCAAAGCAGCATATGTGAGTGACATGAACAGTATTGTAGTAAGCAGCCAGCTACACAGCCAGCTTAATTCATCACTCACTATGGGAGAGTGACAGTTTAGCATATGGCCAGTCTCTTCAGATGCTGGTTTATTTCAAATATATTTAGGATGATTTAGTTCTTCCATTTAGGAAGTAGATTGGAGCTGTAAAATAATTTCTCCTTAAGCTTTTTGACTGGTCTTTGGTGGTGTTCAGATCTCAAAGTTAGAGCCGAATTAAAGCTGCTCCTTTTATGCTGTAGGAGAATGGCCAAATGGAAACATGCATTATTCACTAGGGATTGTAAAGACCTTTCCAGGTACATTAAGGATGGATTGTTGAGTGATCTGTGTAATATTTTGCATAACTTATAAATTAAAGCCATGACAGTGTTTATAGAGGGAGAACCTATTGTTTGTTTAGAATTATAGCCAAATAATTGCTGAAAGGATTTCTGGTTTGTTTTTGTAGTGAGAAAATTTTAATGAGTTGTTCAACAATGCTATTTGACTTCTATTTTTTTGCTGATTATTAGTAAAGTGTTTTGTATTCAAATTAAATCTTGGGAGAAAACCTTAAGATATGATCTGAAAATATTTTTCATTACTGGGACTATTTTACATAAGACATTTATTTGGGAAAGGGAATACCCTGAGCTACTTGTATTTTTATATCAATACAGAGAACTAGCTGATCTTTAGATAGATAGTGTGAATAGTTAGTACATTCTGAATTCCCACTATTTCAAAATAATTGCTAGGTTCCTGTTGTGACAAAACTAAAGCAAGTGTTGAGCTTAGTTTCTTAAAGGAGTTCTACGTAATTTGTAGAAGAGTAGTAGAAAATGAGCAGTTCTAGGCAATGTTTTCTCAGTGGGACTGTTTCTATAATAAAGTTGGGATTTTTGCTCAGATGATATTCAGTCTGGCCAATCAATGACAGTAAAAGCACATACTTATTCCAATTAAATTTTGCCACATTGCATGCTTTTTTCACAATGAAAGCAGAGATGTATCTGCAATTTAAAGATTGGCTAAGTGTTTTGTAGTGGATATGGAAATTAAACACCTCAAAGTGAGCAGCTATACTGTGGGAATACATAAATACTATTTTAAAAACTCCAACACAACCAAAAACCCAACCACAAACTCCAGACAACTCCTGAAATAAAATTTAAAAAAAAAAAAAAAGACAAAACCCTTTGCTTTTCATCTTAACACCTGGGTTGATCACAATCTCTGTATATTTCAAATAGATTTAGGAGAGCAAGTAGAATAATGTTCTTTGCTGGAATCATGTTGGCATTCTTTTTTGATTCTTACATTTCCTTGTATTTTGAGCTGGAGAGTTGGAACAGATGGACTTCCATAAAAAGCCAGTGCTTCATTAGATTGGCAAGTTCAACTTCCTGCTTTTTCACCTGAGGAACTGAGCAGTTGGATAGTCCTAACTCTGTAGAGATCCAAGAATGGTTCTGGGGATTTGTGTCCTACCTCCATGATATCTGCTTGGCCTCCTTCCCAACCCCTGCCAAGAAATTGTTTATACAGTCAGATCTCTGACTGCTCTCCTTGTTGAAAAGCATTTGTTCAAGCACTGTGGCTGCTCAAATGCAAAGCACAGAGATGCTTAAAAGGAGAATGTGCTGAAGACTATGGCTCTGTCTCTATACTGTTGTGGGGGGGTTTCCTTTCTGGTTTTTTCTTCTCTGTAGACTTCATCTTGTAGTTTCTTTGCTCTGTAGGTTTTGGCAGTCCTGCAGGGATGTCATGTTCTCCCTGGTACTGTGCAGACATTTCCTTCTGCCTAGCATCTCAATATTTCACACCCTTTATTTTTTCTTCTCCTTTTTGAGAGACTTAATCTTTTGCCCTATGACACTGTGGATCTCCTCAGAAATTCTATAGGAACAGATTTACAGGGCACACAGATTTTAATTTTTTTTTCATGTAGGACCCTGGTTCATGCAATATCCCCATGACATAATGAGACATCATCATTCAGTGGGATGTGAAACACTTATTGTTACATTAGTCAGCTGTGTGGTATATTTGTGCCTTCATACTTCAGGTGCTGATGCTCCACATTGTATTTTCTGTAGGGTGTTCTGAGTTCATTCCTGGGATCTTTGCTGCAGAGTGCTCATAGCCTTTGGACTGCTCCACAGGAGATCCTGCTAATGTTATCTTTGCATTTTAGCACCGTGTTTTTGTACTACTACAGAGATTGTTTTGTCTACCAGTTTTAACTCTCTTCAATCTAATTTCTTTATTTTAGATATACCACAAATTCTACCCTCCAAGAAACCCTAGAAAGGTAAACCTTAAAAGTCCCACTTTTGTTCATTCCCTGGGTTTTCAATGTTTAAACAAACAGTGTTTGTTTTGGTTTTATCCTCAATGTACTGTTATAATGCTGAACTTACCACTGGAAGACACAGAATGCTACACAGCAAAAATTTTGAGGCTGTCTGATCTTTTTGAGTACTTGTAGAGAATGTCTTAATCTAAGGTCTTATATTTTTGTCCTCACTACTTTGGAGCCTCTTCTAATTAATCTGTGTTGCTGCTGTGTTCCACGTCATAGATCTTGCTTTGTTTATATGAATAAATAAGCAGCAACTCTTCACATGAACCGTGTGGAAGATCCTGTTCTTTAGGAGAGCAGGTTTACACACCTTTGATATAACAAGAACATCCTGGCTAAAGGCCACTTGCCACAGTTTGCTTATTCTTAAACAAAAACCCTCCATCAGTCATTTGAGCTGTGCTCACTTGTGGTTAAAAGTAATTTTGTTCCATGTCTATGCTTAGAAAATAGCAGTCATCCAGTTATATCTTAGTGTTCAGCCATGTCCTTATCAGTTGAGTGTTCAACTGTTTATCACTTTGAAGAGAAATAAAGGTATATTATACTTTTATCCTGTATTACTAGTGCTTAGTGTTGGCATTTGAATAATTATTCCCTTTCCCTCTAAAATGCCACCTGAAAAATGTGTGAGAAACCTATAGTTGGCAAACATGCAGCTTCCTCCCTATTCCCTTGGGTTTAGTCCAATGTTCTGGTGTACACCACTTTCTCTTATGTCAGGTTTGAATAAGGTGAACAAAATCATCAGATTCCAGAATGTTTTGGACAGGAACGTCTCTCATTTTCTTTTCCCTCATATGTTTGTTTGGTGGTTTGTTTTTTTTTTCCTCCTGCCTGGCTAGCATTTATCTTAGCTGTATTCCTTGGCAAATTAGAAGGCAAGATGGAGGATGATTTACTGCACAGAGATAGAGGGGCAGTTCCAGGTATTTCTCTGGTTTTATACTGCAAGTGGACAGAAGCTGTTCCTCCTGGTTGTCACTGTCACCTACAGAAGCAAATGTGAGCTGGGGCTGTGGGAGTCAGATGTTTACAGACTTGTGGCATCACCTGCTCAGGTGCTTATGCTGACTGCATATCTCAGCTTTGCCACTGTTCTCCCTAGGTGTGCGAATTGTTTAATAGAATAAATGCCTTTTGTTGTATTGATGCATTTCTCTTCTTCAATAAAAGCATTTGGCACAACTGTCTCCTACTTATGTTTCAGATATGCTGGACCTAGTGACAAGGTCAAAGTATCAAGCAGTGCAACAAGCTTTAGTGGACAAGTCTGTCGCCCAATTTTCCATGCTATGCTTTTGTGCTTTAGGTGTGAAGGTTTAGAAGTGCTCTGAACTTTGCTGTTACAAACATTGTATGTGGCCATCTGAGCTACTCTGGTTCAGCTGAGAGGGATGAAGACTAGTCCTGCAGCTGCCACCATCTCAGTAGACAAGAAACATTCTTGATCACTTCCAAACCTTCCAAGCAGCTGCACTCAGCTCTCATGCTGACACTGTGACATGAACTGGTACAAAAGTCTCTTGGCAACCCTGTTAGAACTTAAAAAGTGTCATAAATTTAAATAAGGCATGAATATTACAGTGTGAACTGGAGGGAGTAAATGGCTGAAGCTGGCACTATTTGCCTTTAATCCCTTTTCCATGTTCTAACTGGGACAATCTCAGATACCTTCTGCTGAGCTTAATGCGTGTAATGGAAGAAGCATGGCTCTTGTTTTTAATCTTCTTGGGGACTGGAATCCCCTTTGAATGCTCTGGTAATCCACTTCCCATGAGAAAGGAGGGAAGAAAGAGGACAGCCTTTTTTAAACTTGTTTTAGTTTTTT
This sequence comes from Acrocephalus scirpaceus scirpaceus, assembly GCA_910950805.1. Taxonomy (NCBI): domain Eukaryota; kingdom Metazoa; phylum Chordata; class Aves; order Passeriformes; family Sylviidae; genus Acrocephalus; species Acrocephalus scirpaceus. The sequence goes on from OU383781.1 coordinate 33,451,370, forward strand.
GATGGGTTTGGGTTGGTTGGTTTGCTAAGGTTGGTTGTATAATTGCTGGATTCTGTGCAACAAAGCTTTTGAATTAAGGAAGCTGAATCTGGCTGTTAGCCTTGCACCTGCTGCAATGCTGTGCAGTGAAGTTGTTCTGCTGCATCCCTGTTGTGTTGTGCTGACCCTCAGCCTGAAACTGAATCTTGCATTGCCTGTACTGAGGGGGGGAGATAAGGATTTTCCAGAAAATAGCCAGAAATGTTCCTGCTTAGCAATCATTTCTCTTCTCTTTTGCTTTCTGCTTGTCCCTTGTAGCACTGACCGGGGGGACAGCTGACTGGTAACTATTTCTAGTGGGAATCTCCAAGTTGTACTGACCAGTGATGGCCATTCCTCTTCCCAAGTCTTGTGCCCACACTGTCACCATGCACGAGGCCTGTGTTTATCCTGAGTTCTGCTGTAATATTCAGCTCCTATTCTTGTTCCCTTGAAGGCTTAGAAATTATTCCAGTATTAGTGCTACTTTGTCTTAATAGCTGAGGAAAATAAATTTTCCTTTAAATTTTACTGACAGAATTTCATGTTAACAAATTAGTTTCAATTTTCTTGTGAGGAAAGTAAAATGGAATATAAAACATTTTATAAATAAGACAAAGCTTAAAAATGTGAAGATTTCACAAAATTGTGAAAAAAGCTAAAGCCATTTTAATTCTTTATATTGTATATTTTTAAACTGACAGTCTTTAAAAATGTAATTGCTTACTCTTTGCCTGACATTAAGGATGTTCTTTTTATTGTTCAGAAGGTTATTTCTTACCGTTACATCTCTAACTTGTCATGATTCAATGCAAATTCCAGCATTTTACTTATTTCAAGAGCTTTGAACAACCTGATGTTTGAGACTAAAGCTTTCTTTTCATTACTTACATTACATATTTGTGTGGGATGAGAATCAGATGGCAGCATTTTAGAAATGTAGTTCACCACTTCAGTCTTTTGTGCCAGTTCTCTGTCTGGTCAAGGCTGTGATATAAAGGCTTGGCAATTAGAGTTGGCATCTGTAGGCCTCTCTGTTTAAAGCTAAATTGAGTTAATAGAAATAGCCAGAAGTAAGGACTGGAAAAAACCGACCCAAAGTGCAAGACTGGGAGTTAGAAGGCAGTGGCATGAGGTGGCACTTGTGGTATGCCCAAAGCCATGGAGAATAAATGGGCCTTGCAGAAACCCTGTGGAATGATTGAGCACTGTTAACCTTTATATGGTGTTTGCTGATCCCTGCATATGCACTGCCAGATCCCGGAATTTGGGAAGTGCAAAAGTTGCTCTGTTGTTTGTTGTTTTTTTTTTTAAACCTTGAAACTAGCAACTGTAAGAGTAACTGAGGAGCCTTTTGGAGTCTCTGTGCAGGAATCTGTGGCATAAAAATGGCCCCACCAGAACAATTTCCAGGAAAATATGATGACTTGAAAAACATAGTATGTCTTTTACACTTTTGCCATAGAATGTGTTATAGCTATCATCTGTGCCTGAGCAATAGATGCTCCCTCCCCCAAAATTAAGTTTTATTGTCAACCAGTGGAAAGAAGAAAAATTCAGTGTCAGCAATGGTTCTTCAGCTGATAGTAGAACTGCTTCTAGTGGAGTGCACTTTATATTGCCTTTTTAGCTGTGTTCATACTTAGCCTTGATGTGCATCAGAGGTCTTTTGAGCTCCTTTATGAAGATAAAAATACAATGCAACTGCATAGCAAATAAATGGGTTTTGCCTCTTTTGTGCTTATGCTTATTAGAAGTCCCAGAGGAGGCTCTTATTAACACAGAGGATATTTGCATGTTCCTGTTCTTAAAAGCTGCAACCAAGATTTTCAGTGGTGAAATAAACATTTATTTTATAAATGTAAAGTTCTACTCAGAGCACTGCAATCAGAAGACAGATGTACTGATTTGTAGGTAAAACAGAGGTAATGTTAGGGATTTAGTTTTAAATATCTGAGCCTCACTTGATGTAAAAAGGACAACTTACTTAAAATGTTACAAAATTGTATGCAAATCATATGTGAGAATTGGGACAGGTGGAGTAATTAGATGCAATTTGCTAGGTGGCAAAGCAGGGAAATGTTCCACAGTTGTGTGTGTTTAAAAGCATTATCATAACAGGGAGTTCCAATTTAAGTTTTGTCTGCTGTGCAAATGTGAAAACTCCTAACCATGGGGGGGAAAGAAGGTTTTGGATTTTTTTTTTTATTATTCAGGCATATAAACCAGTGAGCTAGCACAGCTATTTCTGACAGTTGAATATTGCTTTAGCTGGGAACTTATTGTACAATATTCCTTTCAGAACATTCTCATAAATACATAAATCATAAATCAGTGGTTCTTAGCAAGACAGGCTGTTCTTTCAAGTTTAACCTAGATGTGGTTTGTGTTGCTCCATGCCATCAGACAATCATATAGTAAATAGGAACAAAAATTGCAAAGCCCCTTGGTAATTAAGTACACAGAAATGTTGTAGTGGCCATTGATAACATCAGCAATCAGCAGAATCCTACCATTTATTTTCTCCTAGCATCAGTGACCTATGGTTTGGGGTTTTTTTAACTTATTTGGCCTTTTGAAATTAGATGTTTTCTATTGGTTGTTACTTTCTGTATTCCTGTATGATTTTTTTTTTCAGTAGGGATAAAACCCCAACCCAGTAACAGATGTTAGCACTTCTTGCCTTTCTTTCAAACAGATTACCATTTTGAATTTTTCTCCTCCAATTGCAAGTAAGGTTTTTTTATTTCCTAATGCAGCAATTTCATATGCAAAGTGCTGGGCAGGAGGTTTATATTCCAACATACTTTCCTGGCTTCAGAAGTAACAGGACAAAGTGATGCCCCAGCAGAAGATGGCAAAGCTTCTGGGCTGACCTCCAAACTTCCATTATGTGATCACTTTGCTTCATCTGGGCAGCACCTGTTGGAGGAGAGGTAAAAGGTGAAATTCACTGCAGGCAGGGGCTGCTCACAGAAACAATCCCCAAGGACTGGAAGCCCCTGCACTGTAACAAACCTTTAGCAAGGTCAAGAGATCACCCAAAAGGAGGAAAGAGAACTAGTGAAGTCTGCCTGAAGATTCAGGGGTGGCAGTCACTTTGGGGCAGGCTGCTTTAGACAAGCAGATGACTTCTTATGAATAGAAACTACCCAAAATTCTCACATCCTGCCAGCAGCAGAACTGCCTGGCTTCCTTGGAGTGGGAGACAGGGAAGTCTTCTGTCAAAAACAGAGAGAGAAGCTGTATAACTTTTATTGCAATGTTTTTTCAGTCGGGTCAGAATCATGAAAAAATATTGTCCCAGAGAGGTTTAAAAGAGGATGAACCCAAAGCTTTGGAGCCTGTGAGGAGGAAATTCAAGCAGTAACTGCTCTGCAGTGGTGGTTTGTGACCTGTCATGGGGGGCAAGAAGGTCCAGTTGCAGAAGGGGCTGAACTGGCCAGAAGTAGGGGACTAGAAAAACATGATGGCAACTCTCCTTTGTGCATATGATGTAATTAGGTACTCATACAAAGGGAAAGATGGGATTGTGCTTCTAGAGAAATTTCACTGTCCGTGTTCAGCCTGATTACAATCAGGCTTTATCAATTATCAGTCATCTGATAAGCTGTTACAAACAGTGATCAATGTGGTCCATTTTGAATTTGTTAATAATACTGACAACTTGAAACAGTTTTTGCTAGCAAATTCTTGCAGCTTGAAATGACATAGTTATGTAAATTGGAACTGTTTCAGTGCTTCAAAGGTGTTGCATACTCTGCATATGCTAAAAACGTTCACTTTTCTCTACACAAGTTAATAATGATGTAACCCTGAAGCATTTATGACCTCCCCTGGAGTTTTAGAATCAGGTGAAGTTTATCAAATCACTTACTGGTTTTGTAAAGATTTTTAAAATGGGCATCTTAAGTATACCATTTCTGGCTAATGGTCATTGGAACTTCCACTGTAAGTTAAACTGCCTTTCTGGCAACAAAACTGTATAAATAGAAGCTGAAATTGCTCTGAAGAACAAGGCCACAGACAGATAGTGAAACATGAACCTCACTGATGCAACTTATGGGAAGCTGTTCCTGGTGTTGCCTCCTGTTATCAGAACATGCACTGGTTTTGGTATTGAGGGCACTCAAGGTCCTTCATGCAGAAAGGAGATGCTGTAAGTGTGGCTATATAAACAATATAGAAATGGCATGTGGCTAATGTGTAAGATTTTGTCATGAGGAAAAACCAGCAGGTTGAAAAGGTCCTTTAAACAGGAATGCTAGTTCGTGTGGCACAGCAAAATATCAAGAAAGTGAGAATATTTTTCCTTCTGGTAATGATCCACTGCATTGTTAGGGCTTAACTAGTAAGCTAAGGGAAAAGTAATACTAAATCAAATTGTTTCAAGGTTGATGTCAATGTCAGAGCTTTCAGTCTTTTCTTGCTGTTGTTTCTCCTGCTTAGAATAGAAATATATATTTAACCAAACATTTAACTGAAATTGACACTTTTTTTTTTACATTCAAGTTGACTGTTGAGGGTTTGCTTCTTTTGAGAGCTTCCAGATTAATGACAATGAAGTTCAAAGCAGTGAACAGAAATGAGAAAAATAGGGAAACAAATATATAAGAACTTAGTTCATAGCTGTTATAGTAAAAATTGTATCAGTAGGTCTCCTTTAATGCTCTATGTTAGTTTTAGTTGTTGATAAATACAGAGAGGTTTCTTTTTTTCGAAGGTGCTTTCATGGCTGTAATAATTCACCTGTTTTGAGCTTGAAAAAACTTCATGCTAATTTCTCGCATTTAAAGTTTTAGAAAAGCAGTGTTTTGAGGAGGTTACAAACGAAACTGAGAGTTGACCAAATAACTTGTGATCCTAAAAATCACCAGAAGGAGACAAGAAGGAGAGGGAGACCACTTATAATAGTAGTGGGAAGTGAGCACTCTAGTTTGAATTAACAAGGAAAGATTGGGCAGCCCTAAAGGTTAATAAGTGTTTTGGTTTTTCAAACTCAATCTATATTGGTGGTGTTGACACCAATGCCAGTGTTATTACTTATGCCATCATATGGATTACTTGAACCTGTGAATTACAGGTTTTGGCTAGAAAGCAGCAAATGATACTCTCACGTGCTCCAGACAATATTGTGACTTTTATTTGCCATGGAAAATGATACTAAATGTGATGGTAAATGCACTTTGGAGGCCAAATGAGTTGTTATTTCCAAATATTCCATGTATTAATCTTGTTTGGTACGACTGAGGAGATGCAGGTGATGCTTAGCAGCTCTCCACACAGAAATGAGATGATGGAAAGCCCTTGGAGAGGTGGAGCAAGATAAGGATCCCAAGCTGGGGAGGAGGAAAGAGCTTTGCAGCCCCTTGTTTACCTCTCCACTCAGTTTCTTTAAGTTATCTGGGAGCCAGAGGTTGCTGTGCTGTTGCTGGCATACACTTCTCCAGCAGACCCTTGACTTCCACTGGCACATTGAAGAGCTTAGATTAGGCGTGTAGTCCTTATGTTAACTTTTCTTTTTTTCTGCAAAGGCCTTGCATGAAAGGATCTGTCCTTCCAGCGGATACTTAGACCAGTACAATGGCTGAGATTCCTCATGGGAGTTTAGGGCTGGCACTGCAGAATATTCCTAAGAGCTTTATGCCCATAAATAATAGATGACTATCCATAGATAATTGGTGACCACTGAAGAGTATTTGAGTAAATGTTTTGTACAGCAAAGTAAAATACAGTTTAGAGCCCTAGGGAAGATGACTGGCTGAATAAGATTGAAGTAGTGGATTGGTATTTGAGAAAATAAACAGGTTTTGGGTTTAAATTTCTGACCAGAAGGGCTCCCCTTTATCATTTTTGTGCCTTGGGGGGTATTCCCCCCTTTCTATATCCACTGAGTGTCTGGTTACCTGGTGTTTGCAGCAGAAATAGCTGGGTTTCCTTTAACCCTGAAAAACTGTTGAAACTGGAGGTTATTATCCCTTAATAGGACAGTAAGTTGGCAGTAGAATTGTAAGTCTGGTATAATCATCTTTTCCTATCTCAAATTTTGGCTAAGGTACCCTATCCTTTCAGGTATTTCCTAAAAGGAGTGTTGGAATCTTTTCAGAGTCTGCAGAGTGTCTGGAGTCCCAGCACTGAGGCTTCTGCATGTAATGCATCAATATTGCTTGTTGTGAGCTTTGATTGCTGCCACTTAAATAATACAGTGTCATGAAGGGTGCTTTTTAAATAAACCTCCTATTTCTCATCCCAGCTTCTTGGAGAGATCTGATTTGTAACTACTTGACTTTTGGATTCAGGGAGCATCCTTTCATTTATATTTTAATTCTCTGCCATAATTTACAAGGTTCTTTGAATACTGTGATGCTCATTTTTAGATTTTTAATTCTTCCTCTACATTAGAGTTACTATATTTTTCATATTTGTAACAGTAAAGATTAATCCGGAGTAAAAATGAGCCTGCATTATTACACGGAGCTGTTCAGCAGCAACAAGGGTTATTTGTTTTGTATGGCTAATGAGAGGAGAGCCCTTTTCCCCCGGGGACCACCTTCTGCAGTGTCATGCTGCACAATTTCTGTTCTTGTATTCAGCAGATTATTGGAGCGCTTGAAAGCGAGCGGTTCTGGGAGAGGGCGGGGCTGTCCATTAGAAGTGCAGCACACAAACTTATTTCCATCAGCCCGGCACCACCACCACACTCAGCGTCCCTTTCCAGCTGTGTGGCTGCTGTCACAGCTGCACCACGAGCATGGTGTGAATTGTCACAGCCCTGTCGTGCTCTGGGCAGCATCTCCCCTGGCCTCGGGCAGACAAAGCTCTCTCCCCTCCCTGCTGCTTTCGTTCCCTTGAGCAGTTCTGCAGCGCCGCTGTAAAAGTTGCAGATGTGCAGCTCTGAGCCTTAAGTGCACACTGGGTATTGCTCTTGCATGCCTAAGATGTACATGCCATCATGACAAAGAGCATCTTAACATTTTAGCTGCTCAAGTAGAGGCTTCTTTCTCCCACTCACCTTCCAGCTGCTAAGAGGAATAGAGAAATGTATTGGGGATAAAGAGAACATGTTGGTATAGCCATTTTTCACTGACAGTTTTCCTTTCAATTTTTTTGAATCCCTCCAAATAATTTTTTTTTTAAGTCCGTTTCCTTAGGATTTCCTGATGTACAAAACCATTTAATCCTCCTGGTGAAGATTTCAGTATGTCAGTCCTCCCTCATGCTCAGTTCTACAGAGCATGTAGATACAATATTGCAGCATAAGTATCTGGCCTTGACCATGAGGCCTGTGCAGGGGTTCCAGACCGCAGTGATTGTCCTTGGTTGGTGTTCTACAGATGCCCACCCAGCCCCTCTCTCAATGCTCCCCCTCAATAGCACAGGGAGAGGAATTAAGAGGGAAAAGTTTTTGGATGGAAGTAAAGGCAGGGAGATCACTTGCCAATGACCATCATGGACAAAAACATGAGTTGGGGAAGATTATTTTCTTGCTAAGATGGAAAATCTGTATTCTTTATGACCAATTTGATTTTTTTTTATTGCAGAAACCAGACAAGAATAGAGTCATGTACACCTGAACCCCCCCCCCCCAACTGGTTCATTGATTTTTTTGGTGGACTTATTCCGTAGTCTGAGCTTAAAGGAAAGGCAGTTTTACATGGTGCTTTCTCATGGTTTGGGATTTTTTTTTTTAAATTTGTACATTTTAGTAGAGAATCTTTTTGTGTAGTTCCAGGCTTGAAAAGATTCTTCAGAGTTCTGTAGACATAGAAAAATGGAATTTATTGATAGTATTAGTTTTAAATCTTTGGAATGTGTGTTAGGCACAAAGCTGTACATTCTTTTAGCATTATAAATCAACAGATTGTAGGAAGAAAATCTTAATTTTGATTCAGGTCTCTTAAAGCAAATATTTGACAGATCTTGATAGATGGAATTTGTTCCTTTTGAGCTATATGTAAATTAACTTCATAATTTCAATTAAACATGTATATTTTTAATTGACAGGCACAGACCCAGGGCAGCCTCATATGATTGATTGGTGTTTTTGAAAAAAAAAATCTTACTTATTTTCATGTTGAGAAGAGATGAAACTTCAAACTACTTTTACTCTACATGAGACTTAAGAAGAAAAACCACACCAAAGCTAAAAACATTTGTTGCTGTGAGATGTTGAGATTCTCTGGGACACCACAAATTACAGGCCCAGGGTGAGGGAGAAAGTAAATTTAACAATGTCTCTCTCTTTATATTACTGAGTGATGAGATTTAATGCATTGTGCTGTTTGACCTCTTACATGTTCCCTCCAGTTTAGTCTCTCTTGTCTCTCCATTATCTGTGAATTCATTCCCATCCACGTATCTTCTAATGAGAGAAATCTAATCGTGGCCAGCATACAGCCTGGAATGTAAATCGGGCATGACCCATCATCTGGTGCTCTGTGAAATAATTATGGCCATCATTTCACCTGGTTTTGTATGTGTTGTAGCTGAATCACAAAAACTACTGCTCTGGTTGTTGATGTTAAAAAAACCCAACAACAAACAAAGCCCCCAAACCAATAATTAGTTTTTAATGAAAACAGCCTAATGTTTTGGCACCTTTTTCTTCCTAAAGCATGGAACAGGAGAAAGATATTGTATGAGAGGCAGAGTGCAATCAACCCCTTTTTTTTTCCTTCCCCTGCTCCTAAATATTTTCTTCTTGGTTATGTGTCTGAATGCAAAATAACCGAAACATGTAAAGAAAATTTAATCTCTGGAGGGCAAAAATTCTAATTGGATAGCTTATATAAGCTTATTTACCTCAGGACTATATTGTAGTATAGCTGTCTATGTACAAATATAAACATATTTTTATAGATAATATTGCAATAACTTTTATAGACTATATTGCAATATAGTGTAGCCTTAGGCTGGGGTATCAAATTTGGAGATTTTGTCTTTAAAAGGCACTTGGGCAAATGACTGTTAAACAGTTCCTATACAAACTTAAGGAGCTCTTGGACCATAATAGTCATGAAACTAGGAAAAACTTTTGTTTTATCCCTCAGTGGAAACTTCAAGATTTAATGTGAAGCATTTTTCAGTTAGTGCTGTAACTTAGTGCTTCTCTTACAGTTTTAAATTGATGTTTACAGCAGATACTTGTGATATTATGATTTAAATTAAAAGGTAAGAAATGAGGTAATTGTCACCTAACCAAAATGTCACGAGGCCCATTTTTTCTCTCTAATTAGGCAAAAAAGCTGCTAGATAGCTTAGTGTCTTGTTATGCTCCAAATGTGCTCCCAAAGCGGAGTTGCTACAACATTACTTTTTTTCCCCATGTTTAAAAGAACAGCTTTTCTTGCTGCTGTGATTTCGTCAGTGAAATTTGGAGGAGGGTCTGGCTTAAAAAAATCTTGCAGCCTGGGGCCTTAGAATCAAAGCTAAAATTGGGTTGTTCAGCACTTACTAGTTCAGTGAATTTGTGAATAATCTGTCATGAATTATACCATTTCCCTGGCTAGTGAGGCTCCTGTCCTTTTCACAATGTCACTGTCCTGGGGAGCAGAGGCTGCACCACACCTGTGTGGATCTACCCCGTGCTCACCTTCCATTGCCCCACATACTGGTCCTAAAGGGGCTGGTGTTAGGCTGGATTTGAGAGGGTCTGAGCCCAGAGGAGCTGTTCTGAGGCACTGATGTCAGAGAAACACCCTGCTGAAGCCCTGTGATGACAGGAGCCCTGCCCTGGTGGCACCTGGTGACACACCTGCCCCAGCCATGGAGCTGCCACATGAAAACCAGCCCTGGGTGGTGTCCTCTCGCATCCTACATGTAAACACCTCATGCTGGGTAGCGCCCTGTGCTGGCAGGCCAACTTCCATGTCCTGCCAAGGGGCTGAAGGAAAGGGACATTGAAATACTTTGTCTGAAATGTTGCTTTGTAGGGTGGGGCTTCTCTGCCCTGCACTGTGGTCCTGTGGAGGTTTGTCCCAAATGGGCTGCTCTCACTCCCATCCTTCCTCTGCAAGACTTTCCTGACAGAAATGTGTGTGCTTAGTATAAAACTTGCTGTCTTAGCTTAGCAAAATGGTCAGTTTTTCTGGGCTTACACTTAGAAGAATGCTTTGAAAAAACCCAAGGTATGTTAAAAAACAAAGGTTTTGCAAAACACTACAGGAGTGAAATCAAAACCAGAATCTTTCATGAAATAGCTGGTAAATACAAATTTATAGAGCTTGGATATAAAGTATGTTCTCTTTATGTAACTATGTTTTCAAATGCAGTCAGCAGACAATTAACTGTGCTAACAAATTTTGCAGACTTTTGTGATATGATTCTTTTTTCCTTACCTAATTTTTGGTTTGGTATGCCCGTTTTAACGGACTGGAGTTCCTGCAAATTTCAGCTACTGAAGGATGTTTTAAGGCAAGCTAATTTTCCCCCTGAAGGGAGCGAGGGAAGGAATTTAATCTCTTAGCTTGCTTTCTCCCAGAGTAACTTCCCAGCCAGTCTGGGCTTCACTCCCAGACTCCCTTCAGTTCTGTCCTCAAGGGATGTGTTTGTCCTCGAGGCTCCTAAATTCATTTAGCTAACATATGTTAAAGTAGTTGTGATGGCAAGACAGCTTGGGTTTGATTCATGTTAGCATCTCATGTTCATCCCTAGACTTAATACAAAAGTTAATTTTGACTTGTTAACCTGAGTTGTTTTGAAGTTGCTTGTATTTAATTCTCGGTTAGTATTTAAAGGTGAGAATAGATCTTTTATCTAATATAGGTATCTGTCCTCCTGAAGGTGTTGTAGTAACTTCTTTCCTCCTAGTGCAGGAGAGTGCAGCTCTCTTCATTGAGGGTTTGGTCAGAGGGCTCTTATTTCTTTAGTTGATTTCTGCTTCTATTCTGGAATATTGTTCCAGGACTTCCATTTAGAGGGAGGGAGGAGATAGTGGGGCAGATCTAACCTACAGCATGGAATTTTAGGCCAAGAAAATCTTCAGGTTGGTAGCTGAGTCTACAGTGGACTCTGCCAGCTACTGTGTATGGTTGCTACGTGGTAACCACCACTCTATTCTCCTAGTCTTAGCCTGAAGATAAGTGGGTTTGGGGTTGTTTTTATGTTGACGTGGGATAATGGACTCTTTCACACATGCAGCTTTGCAAAAAAGAGCAGATTGGTAAATAGGCTGGGTTACATGTCTAGTGTAAGTTCATGAAGTCAGTAATGCCAATATTTAAATTGGACTTTTCTTAAACTGCCATTTTGCCCAAATTATGGATTTGGAAAAGACTGAGCTGAAAATGTTTCTCTTAGCTTTTAGTGTTTTCACAAAGTCCTTCCTTTCATATTTGAAAGGAAAAGAGACGTTGTACATTGACTTTTGGTTTTAATTTTGTAAGAGAAAGAGGAGTAAAGTTAATTTGCCTTCCATACTCTCAGCACTAATTCCTTTCCTGTCTCAGTAATACTTGGTTTAACCCTGAGTTTTGGCTGCTTATAGAGTAGGATATTGCTTGAGGAAGTACTAAGCAGTCCATCTGCAAGGTGATCGTGCAGTTAACGCTGAATTCCATAAGTTTTCTGTTAAATTAAGCTTCTAGGTTTCTACACGTATTAGGAGCAAGCTGGCTTTTTGGCTGGCCTGCTTTCTCTGTGCTCTTAGTGCTGTAGTTAGGCTTTGGAATTGCTTGGCTGTTTGGATCTGGATGGTGTTTTGGTAAAGCAAGGAACTGCCATAGCCGCTTCGTTCTTTTTCAATCCCGTTGCTCGCGGTTACAAAACAGGTTCCCAACAACAAGTTGTGTCCCCCTTGCTTCTTGCATGCAAGTCACTCCAACTTATAAATAGAACTGCCCTGATAGACAGAACTTGGCCCATCCTCTTGTCCTCTTATGCGAGTTATTTTGATTTAAAAATAGAAACCGTCCTAGAACTGATACGTATCGAGGAGGTTGGGAAAGTTCACTTCTAGACACTGCTGTGATTAAGCAGCGAGTTACAGGGAGCAGTGTGCATGTTCTCATCATTAATCAAAGGATTTCAAAGCATTAACTTTACTTTTCCAAGGAGCTGTGCATTTTCTTAGGGTTAGATTTCTGCATGTTGTTCCTTTGCTGTAGCTTACCCCAAATCATACACAAAATACACAAAATCATACACAAAATGAAATATGTGCACCTCCACAAAGAAACAAATCTTCTGGAAAGATGAAAATGCTTCTGTGAGCAAGGGCTACCTAGACAGTAGATAGTAGCTGTAATTTGTAAATTATTGAACTGCTGCTTTGATCACAGGATTACTGCAGTGTCTTTAAGCATATGTTCTTTCTGAATGCCAATGCTTCCTTAGCATATTTTAAGGTAATTCTGTCCTGGTATTTGCTCTCAGTTTTGTTTGCTTTTTTTTCTTTAAGCTAATTTCTAAAACTTTAAATTTTTCCTTTTTTTCTGTTGTTTCTTAAAAATACAGACTTATTTAAAGTTTAGGGGTTTTGCTTGTTACATGCTTTAATGTGCATAAGAGATTTTCTTGGGTGTTTGAAAAATCTTAATTTTTCCAGGCAGTCTTGTTTGGTATTTCACCTTCCAATTCAGTTGACTTAGGCATCTAAATGACAGAGTTACACTGAGCATGCCAAAAGAAGAAGGATAATCTGAATAATTTCCACAGTGTAATTTAGAGACAGACTGATGTCAGCAGTCACTTGATAGTAGTTTTACTATCGAAGGTAATTTGAGGAATTAAGGAATAAAGAGGAATGAAGTTGTAAGGCATGATTTGAGGAAGGAAAAAATAATTTATTCTTTTTCCTTCCTAAAAGCCTTTCCTAAATCTGTTGTGTATTACTATTAAGTACTCTTACATCTAGTACTTAGTTGCTTCTTCTGCCTCCTTACCTGGAGTATAACAGTGTGCCAAATTTCTTGAGGTAAGGAGTAAATGAAAAACAAGACCTCATAAAAGTGTCTAAATGTTGACAGATGAATGATTATTTCAAGTGGTAGAAGAGAGATTCATTACATTTCTTTTCAGCAGGGTTGCTATGGTTAGCTGAGCAGTATGGGAGGAGAGGAGTGTGAGAGCTTTTCCTACCTCTCTGAGCATCTTGTGACTATAAAATTCTTCTATTGCTTATCTAGATTTTTCCTTCACTTTCTAAATATACCAGTGCTTGGGAGATTACTCATTTTTGTTAAAATGAGAGAGAAAACATGAAAAATTAAAGGGGTTCTGAAGTAGGGCACTGATAATTCAATATCTTCAGTGCTACCTGAGTTATGGACAGGATGTGATGTGTCCTAAAACCTGAAAAACAGTTTCCATCTCATGGGCTGGGCTTGGGGGTGCCCCTTGGAATAACCAAAGTTCAGTGGGAGCTTGTGGAATTCTTCCGTTGGCTGCCTGAGATCAAGGGATGGTTTGAATGGTCTGACAGCCAACAAGTTGCTCTGGGAAGAGGCCTTTTTTTCATTATTCCTGAAGAAGCATGACTATTTATAACATTTTAGTTTAAAAAGTAATAAAAAATAGCTTTTTATGCATACAATTAGCTAAGCATGCCACAAATTAGAGGCTTTCTTTTAGCTAGCTAGTATTAGGGATCCAAGCCTGAACTTATTTTTAAGAACACACAGTTAATTGCACTTGAACTCTACCTATCTGGACTTAATTCAGAAAACAATGTGTTGTCCAGGTGGATGCACACATACTAGAAAATTGTCTTGAAGAGAGGAGGTTTGCTTTTTACATGCATTAAGGACAGGATGTTATTTTGATTGTTTAAGCATTGTTTTACCCACTGTTAACCAGCAGAGAGCAGTTTAGTTTGTAACATATAGAAAAAGTGAAATTGGCAAAGGCTGGGGTGCTTTTTTGTTCTCCAAGATGGCCATTAAAAACAAACTGCCTGTGAAAATTAATTCCTGTGTTTGTGCATTATCAACAATGTTTGTGTTTTGTACCAAAGTATTGTCTGCAAGTAAGAATTTCATGGTATGTCAGTGACTCACATGAAGATTCAAGGTTAATTTTGGGTAGTGTTTATTTAAACCCTGCACTGTGTGAGGTGCAGCTCCTCAGAATACCAGCCTTGCCAGACTGATGTGGGGAAGGAGCTCCTCGGTTTGGAGCCTCAGGGTCAGGTGATGCCAGTTTGTTTCCAGCCCATGGAGACGGCGAGCACAGGGACTTGTTGCCAGCACACAGAAAACAGCTTCCATCTGATGGTGCTGTTGTGGTTGCTCACTGAAATTCCTTTGCAGGGGAATGATCCAAGGAGAAAGCTTTCAGGCAAATAGCATTATGAATCAGTGCATTACATCTTCTTCTTTTCTTAGTCTGTGGCAAGCGTGTTGTTTGTCGTGAGTGAAATGCTGCTGAAAGGAGGGTGAAGGGCGAGAAGATCTGAAAGAGGCAAGGCAGGAGGATCCTGACATGAACCTCAACCACCCCCAAAACGCATGTATTAATTGTTTGTTGCCTGTCTAAGGAAAACCTCAACATGCAAACAAACAAAGCCAAATATCACCCCCCCCACCCCCCAGCAAAATAACAACACAGAAGACCCTCTCATTGTCACTTCTGGCAAGCTCTGATGTGACTGATTTCACCTCAGAAATGAGCAAATTAGCATTTTGCTACCTCAAATCTGCAGTATGAATGTAGAGGACGGGTCTGTGGCAGGATGTCTGATACCTGTTCCACCTTCTCACCTTCCCTGAAGGGGATCCTTAGGGGCAATGTCAGTGTAGGAATCTGTGGATGTGCCTAAAGAGGTGCACAGCCTGAAATGTGATGATGATGTAATTCAGACGTGTTGAACGGCTGCTGTCATGGCTGTTGGTAATGTGTGGGGAGTGTGTAATAAATACGTCTTCATGGGCACAGAGGGGAGAGAATTATTGCTCTGAAGTCTCCGGCCTCTCCTGATTTTTTTTTTTTTTTTCCATGAGACTTGTAGGGAAGTAGCCAAAGCATTCGGCGGAGTAGAGGTGGCAGCATGTGGAAACATGATCTGTGACTTGCCAGTCGTGCACATACATGAGGCACGTAACACTTGTGTGAGAGCTGCCTGTGCAGGGACCCTGCAAATCCTGTCTTAGGAACAGGCGAACAAGGGAGGAGCAAGCTCGCACAGGCAGGAATAGTTGTAAATGTGTGTTTTGCTGAAATGCTGTTGCTGCTTTTATGAGATGAATAATTAATATCGCAAAGCTTATTGTTCAGAGTGGCAATTTTCAGGTCCTTTGGACGGGGATATAGAGCTGTTGGAAACGTAAACATCTCATCTAGCAATTTCTTCAGCAGCATGTTGTGCCTTTTATTGTTTGGATCTGCCTGGGAGTGGCTTTAAGATCCAGTAACCTGATCTTTTATCACTCTTGGAGGCTTCCTTTTCTGGTATGCCCTGATGCATTCAACACATGTCGGTATTGTACGCGACCGGCAAGCCCAAGGATTCGGGCTCCCTTTCCGTGTCGGCGAGAAAGGGCGAATGATCGGCGGGCGAGCCCTTCGGAGAGCTGCCAGCGTCTGCAGCTAATTGCTGCCCGCCTCATCAACTCCATTCCAGAGGCTGGCAGCGCTCCGGGTCACCCAGCGAGGAAACGTGGACGAGAGCTGATCTCGGGAGTAAAGACTGGTTAAGAGAGAGGGAGGAAAACGCCTTTGCTTTTCTTGAGAGGGATCGGACTGATGTGAGAAGAGCGCGTTTCTCAGAGGGGAGAGCAGAGAAGGCAATGAGCGATTCCGGGCTGTGCGGGAGGAGCAGAGGCTGCCTTTAAGAGCAGTTATTCTGTTACTTGTCTGAGGAGCGTCAGCAGATGGACTTTGGTTTCAGCGCTGCCAATACTTGAGTGGCTTTGCATGTTGGAATACAAGCAGTGATCTCTTTTATTCCCCTTCCCCTGTACATTTACCTGCTGCAAAATGAGTGAGGACGCAAAGGAGAAAAATGCTAAACCAGCTCACAGGAAAAAGAAAGGAAAAAAGGTAACTCCCTGTACAAGACAGTCTGCTGTAATTCTGTTTTTGACTCATTTTGTGTTCGACCTATTTGCTTCTGGGTGTGGAGTGGCTTTGGTTTGATAATTTGTTTTGAATAAGGATGGTGGTAGAATCAGGATGGTTCTGTTTATGCTAGATGCTGATGGGTGTGTTCTTTGCTGGAATCAGTATTACCATTGCAACTCAGTTGGTTTGCATTATTTAGTATTCCTGGCTTTAAATATATGTTAGCTACAGAATTTCAGTGTGATTATAGTTTTCATAGCATGTTCCAAACACAGGATTACAGATAAACAGGTATCTGAATGAAACCTTTTTCAAAGGAGAGACTGATAATCAACATGTGCTCATGTAAATGAATATTATGGACATGGCTAAGAAAAACAAGTTTACAATAAGCATTAATCTTGTGAAAGCTATGGCTTTTGCTGTGTGTCTCTTTGATCAGTTTTATATATTTTAGGGGCTTGAAATTACTGTGGTCAGTTTAAATTCTGGAACAAAATTCCAGTTTTAGTGAGACTAATTTCTCTTATGGCGTATGGCTTTTGCCTGAAACTGTACTTAAAAGACAAATTTGATTATTACCTTCTATGTTGCAGTTTTTTGCTTTCCTGATATCCATGTAATCTCTACCTCCCACTTGGAAACTGATGATTTTCATGTGTTTATACTCAAAAACCAGATTGCTAAATCTAGGAAGTACACTTCTTCAGCTTTTCTGACTTTTTTTAAATATTAACTTGGTATCTTAATTTATAATGCGAATTCCCTTGACTGCTCTAGAAAAGACATCTGAAAGGTTTATCATTGTTGCAGAGGATATATTCAGACTCCCACCCTTTATTTTCTGAGCATGTGTTTGCCTTCCTACCATATGAAAGTGTATGACAGCCTCATAGTTAATCCATTTCCTTGGTGAAGGATTCAGTACAGATTGTTGAAAAGCAAATTGAACCATATTGGCCCCTCTATTCTCCCAGAACTACAAAGAGCTGCTTTGGAAGGAGGCATGGAAAAATATAATTGAAATCACTTTTAATGGTAAATTAGGATACCTTCCTGACATATGTTTCTGTCAGGGCTGATAGGTTGCCTCAGGACTAGGAGATACATTTACACCTAAATTCTGGGGTGGGTTTTAAATTTTGACTGTTAGTGTTTTACCATGTTATAGAAATCATTTTTATGGTGTCCAACAATGTGGTTATGGTTTTATAGCACACACCATTTTCTATGACTGAAGCTCATACAGATGATCCATGTATTCTAGAGGACCAACCCAACTGCCAACAAGACAGAGCAGCCCAGGGGATTTAGGATTAAGCAAACTTTGGCGTCTGACCTGCTGTTCCAGCTGTTCCAGGTCACAGCCTGCATGTATTCTCACCTAGAAAAGGTGATGCTTCTGTGGGCACAGCTGCCCTGCCCAATCCCCTCTCTGGTGCCTGGGACAGTGTCACTGGTCTCTGGGGGTGGCTGGAGAAAACAATGGGACATGTTTACATTTGTGAGCTTCTGCTGTGAGCAGGGGAGGCCGAGGGCACAGCCCCAGCACTCAGTGCCTTGTGAGGTAATGGCAAAGGCTCCCCTTCGTGCCTCGAGCCTCGGCCGCACGAGCTGCAGCCAGAACCAGGGCGTGACTGCAAACCTTTGCCTTTTAACATGGAGTGGCTGCAGCTTCTTAAACCTGCAGGAAGCGATCTGTCCCTCCTCAGTCTGATTTTTCCTTTGTGCTGTTGGAATCCTGGAGGCAGCTGGGATGTGCTGTGTTGGGCTGGAGCACGTCTCTCATGACTAGTTGCACGTTAAGGCTGCTTCCATGTCAGTGTTAGATATGGGCTTGACCCAGGACGGCCTGATGGAAGGGAACTACTCTGTTTTAAACAGGCAGCCATCATTTTTCTGGTGTAAGCAGAAATTTGCCCTTCTTTTCACAGTATGTTTGGAGGAAGGTTTTAAATTTGTTTTGATTCAGAAGATGAATCCCTGAATGACCACTAAAGGTGTACTTGAAGAGCATTACTGAGCTAACCAAGAGGGGTTAGATAAACAAATGGTATTTGGCTGTAAACTCCTGAGCCAGGTGAAAACTGGGTCTGCGGTTCCAGTGAGTTATGGCACCTGTCCATCCTAGAGAAGGTATCCTGAAATGGGTATTTCCTGCCTTCCTGTTCTCTTTAGATACTTCCTTTCTTGGCAGCTGTGCTTTCTCCATATTTAGCCTTTCCCTCGCCTTCGGTCTCATTTATCCCTGGAGTTGAGTGGTGGCAAGTCTTTCTTCTCTTTGACTGCCGTTCATGTCCCATTCCCTCTTCATCCACTCTTGGTTTTCCTGTTCTTACACAATTTCTGAAATAAATATGCAGGAGGGGCAGCAAGGAAAAGGTCACACCGTTTGCTATAGGGAAAACACAATCAGCAGTGTGTTTAGATTTTTTCAGAGTTATATGATTAGGTTGTACCTCAAAACTAAGCCTTCACCTGGCAGTCTCACTTCTGAGCATAAGGCCATGCAGTAGCTCTGCATTTAGAACAGATTGGGCAAAGGAATAGATTTTCAGCAAGTATGCAGAAAATACCACTTTTGGTAAGGAGGATAAAGATAAGAAGCCACCCAGGAGGTGTCACTGAGATTTGTTGAGAAGGATGGACAATTTAGATGAAAGCAGAACAATGCTTTGTTTTAGCACTGTGGTATTCAGTGGGGATACAGCTTTCAAAGGATGATGAAGGTATCACATCAATATTTATTGCTGAGGCTACACTGGACGGGATTAGCTCTGATGGAAAAGGAAGCCTAATTAGTTTCTCTACTTCATCCTTCAGGGTTCCTCCCTACCAGCAGCCTGTGCCTCTTGTGCCTGAGCTTCAGTTGTCCTGCAATTTCCAGCTGCACATTTACAATGTCAGTGTTTTGAAACTGCCAAGTGGAATCCCAAGGCGTTATGGAGGGGCTTTATCCTGTCTGTTTGTGTCATTGCTTTCCAGTAAATTTTGGAATCTCAATTATAGGAGAGCACTGAACTCAGCTGTCATTAGAGGTGTAAGATGTACTTTGCCTTTTAACAAAAGAGTATTCTTTCCTCTTCCCCTTCAAACTGCAAGAATGAAATTAGCCATGAAAATTCCTTGTCTTCTGAAGCTTTAAAAGATAATCAGAAGTGCAGGAATTAGACCAGCCCAAAACTTCTGTAGTAAATTTTTTCCCCACTTCATTTCATGGTTATTTGCTGGGCATCAGTCACTTCTGAGTAGTGGGAAATTGCACATTAAACTCTCGTACCAGAAGCTTTGCTGAAAATGCATATTTTTTGTTTTGAAGAATCTTTTGTTCCCCTTCTTCCTCTGCCTCCTCCACGATCTTCAGAAAACCTGCACAATTACTGTTGCTGATGTCTCTCCGTGTATGCATTGTGTAAATCAGTAATGAGAACTCCTAAGAGAAATGCGTACATAGAGTTTCTTCTTAGAAGTACACAGGAGAGAGCTCATGCTGACCTCTTAAGGTCATTCTAATCTGTTTATTAATTCACCTGTCTGCCTGGCTTAGTTGATCACTGTAGCATGATTTCAGCATTGTGTTCCATTGCATTCTATCAAAAATGAATGCCTTGTGCAGGGAAGAGCCAGCTGCTTATGCAGCAGGTGAAAAATCAGTGTTTAGGGTCAGGCTGCTTAGGGCAGCCAGCATTATTTTTTGGACTAATAGGCAGTTTAGCTCAATCCACCTTTCTTGAGCCAACACCCTGGGCTCACTGCACTGGGAACACACTTTGCAATCTCTGCCAGGGACATTTGCTCTGTCGTAACTCCAAGGTTTGACTCAGCAGCATTAGTGGCAGTCTCCAGAGGGGACTCTTCCGTTGTGGCACACTGCTGAAAATCTGGTCAGCAGTGAGTCTTGGGATGAGAAATTTCAAGGGGCAGAAATTCCAATTTGTGTGGGGACAGGTGCTGAGAGATCAAAGGCTCCTGGGTTTGATGAGCTATCCCCCAGTGCAAGATCAGCAGTGGTCTGGAAGAAGAGCTATCCATGGCTCTGGTGGAGCTGGATCAGGTCCTTTTTAAGCAAAGCATGTCTCTCCTGACATAACATCACTGATTTTAGTGGAGCCAATATCAGGGGGCCTGAGCTCTTGGCATTTCATCGTTATGTGGTCAAATGATTCATCTCTGTGTGTATGGTGGCAGTGGATCTTCTGGTGCTCATAACCCAGCGCACCTATGGATACCAGCTTTTGTCATGACCACATGAGCACTTGAGTTCTGTTCCTGACATTTGTGGTGGGGTTTCACTTCTTTCAAAGCTGTCTCTTACCAGTAGATTTGCTAATGTGGTTGCTTCAGTTCCCATCCATGTTATTGTTGTCGGAGAGTACTGACTGCTGTTTGCTCCCACTGGAGAAACACTCATTGCTAATGGTAAAGCAAATGCTCCTGGTAGACTTTTCTGAATAGTTTTGTAGCTTTTAATTTGTTCATAAAATTAAGTTATTATGTGTAGTGTAAATTGATTTCTAAATTTGGGTTGTTCCTGACAAGCTGAGAAATGAAAATCTGCTTAGATTTGTGAAACAAATGCAAATAGACTCTATAGGGAAACCATATCTATTCTTGTCTTGGTAAATAA
Source organism: Acrocephalus scirpaceus scirpaceus (assembly GCA_910950805.1). NCBI lineage: Eukaryota > Metazoa > Chordata > Aves > Passeriformes > Sylviidae > Acrocephalus > Acrocephalus scirpaceus. The sequence goes on from OU383781.1 coordinate 33,472,011, forward strand.
AGTTTATACTATGTTGTTAATTTCAAGTTTCTATGGGTGAGAAATGATTCTTATACGTTTAAATTTAATTATATGGTGATAGTCTTAATTCTTAGTATGTCAATACATCCTATGCTGAAAATTGAATTGGGTGCATGATAAATAGATTTGGGTTGGCCTTGCTTGCAAATTTCTACTTGTTCAGCTTTGGCATCCATTTTATTGATGTTATAGATTTTTAACCTCATGTTTTCAGCTGAAATATTAAAGAGGAAACAAAGCACAAAGAGCCCCTGGAACTTCTGGAAGATACTCCTCATTTGCATGTCCAAATAGTAAATGCCCAGGAACAGTAGAATGGAGTATTTTTCAATCATTATGACTATTCTTAAACCTAATTGTTTTCTGAAACTTTGGGCTTTGAAACAAACACGTTTACATTTTCTTGCCATCTCAGTTTTCTGAACTGACACAGAAAAATTAAAATGTATTGATTCCTGTCACTCAGTTGGAATCACTTTGGTACATGGTAATGCTTTTGTTTTTTATCATACTGGAACAAAAGAAAGCATATGTATTGGAAAGTTAAAAATCTTACTGTTGTGAATGTCCCTTTTCCCTAGAGAAAATACTGTAATTGACATTACTCAACTTCAGTAGTATTAGTCAGCAGCTCCTGGCCTCGAGGCATATATGGTTCAGAAATTGTAGGGAGAGGTTGTTATAGTCTATATGAAATGAAACAGCATGCTGTGTTATGTTACTCATGTTTTTAACATAATTCACTCTGGATAAGTGACAAGACTTGTAACTTGAGTGACAATCCTTCCATCTTGCTGCTCAATTACCACTCCTGCTGAAAAAACAATGGTTTTTTTAACATGCTTTTTTTAACAGAGGAATCTTGCAGTTTGTGAGAGAACATGAACCCTGAGTTAGATTACTGGATCGTGTGACACAAGTTCATCCTACAGTTTTGAGCTTTTCCCAGAAAATCACGTGTGGATAGTTCTTGTCCTTCTGATGGATGGGTCTAAGAAGTTGAAGCACAACTGTGGAAAAGTGCTTCAGTTGGTTTCTTTTTTCTCCTCTTCACCAAATTCTGCCCCTCTTGTGGCAATCTCCCCCTTGTTTCAATGAGCCACATTTCCAGCTGTTGTAGGACCACTCATTTCTCCATGCTGCCTTCTCCCCTTTGTTTTTAAATTTCCTTTCAGCATCTCCTCATTGCTTTTCTGAGCGATTCCTTCCCTTGAATGACCCTGTCAGTGCACATCCTCCATCAGGAAGTTGATGGCCTGAGTCCTGTTGTGGGTTGAACCTTCTGTGCTCTCAGCACTTTCCCTCATGTTGCACTGCCCCTTTATAGTGGGTTTTCTATCTCCAGAATGGAGCCTGTGTGCTTCCACACCTTCTGTCACCCACAGAGCTGAGGCCCCCGAAGGGCCTGTGTCCTTGTGGAGTGGAATGGAATGGAATGCTTGCTGGGTGCAGGATGGCAGAGCAGGAGTGCAGTGGGAAGTGTTCCAGCATGACTTGGGTCGTTGCTGGCGCCTCAGCTGGAGTACTTCCAGTGTCTCCTACTCCACAAGCTGGGCACTTACTGTCCAGGCCAGGTTGTCTCCTTTGCAGTAAATGGTTTTAAGTACAATTAGGTTGCAATTAGATTTGATTACGGAAAGTGGGTTTGAGCTGCAAGAGGCGCAGTGGATCAGCTCCAGTTCCATCCTGCAGTTCTGCAGTCATCAGTGCGACAGGGACCCAGAGGAAAGTTTTTGTAACAGTCTTTACTAAACCCCTGCATAAACTCTGAATTATTTTGGATCCTATGGAGACCTTTCCCAGGTTCCTTAGAACCTGAATGGTCCTTGTTCAGCCTCCTTTTTCCAAACCCTATGACTGGTGCAGCCATAGAATTCAGTTAGGTCTTAGTGATGGCACCTAGGCAGGTCTGGTAGGTGTTGAAGTGCTTATCACAGTTACATAATGGTTGTCACTTAGGCTAAAAATACCTTGATCAATCTGTCAATCACAGATTGAGAAAACTAACTACATCTGGGCATTCCCTTTGAATTCCTGACAAGAGCCCTTGTATCTGCATAACCCTGACTGAGCATGGGCTTGTTCCTCAGCCTCCTCACCTCGTTGCCAGCTTGTGGAGGTGGTGTTGGATCCTGCGGCTTTCCTCCACCTCTGGCTGACTTGAGGTAGAGTAGGGGATGGTGCTGTGCTGAGTTCCAGCACAGTTAGTATAGAGAGCCCGCACCCTGCTAGGAGGGAACTACTTCTATCCCCTCTTTCTGTTGAAAATAGCAAGGTAGCTTAGCAGGGAAGAGGTAATTACAGAAGTAGGCAATTGAGAGGTTTAAGCTGAAAAAGTGGATGTTGCTAAAGCTCCCTATTAACTTCATATGCTGAAAACAGGACACTCTGCCTGGCAGTTGGGCCTTTCCCTTGTCAGAAAGGTTCACCTTCAGGATTTAAATCTTAATGCTGTATAAAAACATTTTGTTAAATTGATATTAGGTCCTTATTTCAAGTGATGAAGCTTTTTGGTATCTGATCAAGCCAATAATGTAATGAATTCTCATTGATCATTCTTCTAAAGACTTCAGACTTGAAGTTTGGAGTATGTGTAATAGTTACTTAGTTTTACAGAAACAATAATTGCCACAGTGTCTCCCAGTTATTTTCTAACTTGCTAATGGAGGTGCAGGCTGTTGCATTCCATTGGCTGCCAGGTCCTGCCTTAGTTAGTTGAAAGTATTTGCTGGATAAATGGCAATCGGCATGAACTTTCCTATCCTTTCTTTCCCCAATCAGCATGGGGCAAACTTGGCATTTTTCCCTTAGCATGGAAGGTGAGGAATTACTTGGCTAGGTGGGCTAAAACTACACATGTATAATGTAAGACACCCCATGCCTTATTCTGCCTAAATTAAATGCATAGCTAGGTATATTTAAGACACTTAAGGTGTCACCATCAGAGACTTATTTCAGGTTTGAGCTCACCAGAGATTGTGTATGCTGAGAATTCTCTATGGAGCATTACCAATTTGTGAATGTAAACAAGGATTGATTTGACCGAATCATTTGTTAAAGCATCTTGCATTGAGAAAGGGAATAATATAAGGAAATGTGGTGCTTCATATTCACCATTAAATCTGTTTCATGGCTTTGTTTAAAATTGCTGTTTGATGAGAATAATACTTTTTAGGCAATAATAGCTGTATAACCATTATGTATTGCTGAGGTGTGTGTGGCTGTCTTCTAGTTTGGTCTAAGTTTATATTTGTGTCAAACAGATCACTGCAAGCTGTGTTCTTCCTCTGGTTTTGGGTGTGTCATTCCTGGAATAATCTGTAGTGAACAATTTTATCTATTTTGGTCTTAATGAAATAATATGAAACCCAAAAGGTGAAGAGAACACCAACAGTATGGTTTGGCTGTGCTACCTGGTATTTGTTTGATGCCCCCTAACAGTGTTTTTAAGGAGATCCTTAGTCAGGGAGTGGCTGATGCTTTTAAACAAGGTCCCATCACTAATTTCTGTCAGTTTCTAAACTAGAAAATAAGAATCTTTCTGAAAAGCTCCTGAACATGTTGATAAGACCCTTTTAATCTGAGTGATTCTAGTGTGCTGGAGTTGCTAATTCTCTTGGAATTTGTGTCCAAGGAGGAGTGAATGGGAGAATCTGGGAAATGAGGGAGGTCTTGGACGAAGTGGAAGCAGAAGGTCCATCCATGGTGGCATTTCCTTGGGCAGCAGCAGGGGGAGGACACTCACCCTCTTCTGCTCATTTCCAGCGTTTTTCCTTTGGCTGGGGCAGTGCCTGGGCTTGTTTGCCTCCCAAGAAATAGGGATATACTGGTCTTGCAGCCTGTGAGAATAAATGGTGTTTGCTGAAGCACTCCAAAGCAGGAGGTGCCGTATGTGATGAGGATGAAATTCATCTTGATGGAGATAGCCCTCTCCAGGCAAAATCTCAGCCAGGTGTGAGGGGTGTGAATGCAGAATGCAGAGCCCTCAGGCAGAGTGCTTGGGGTGCACAGGTACTCTCCTCTGATGGGGCTAATGCTGTGCAGGTGATGTAGAGGGCTCTTCCCCTTTTCCCTGCTCCCCTAAACACACCTGTAATTTCATTTACTTAATTACTGTTGTGTTTGCTTGGGAGGCAGTATCGCTACTAATTAGTAATTAATATTGGCAGTAGAATGCCAGTGTGGAGTTATCACAGGGGAAAGCCTTAGCAAATGGAGTGATGTCACTTGGAATAGTTTTCCAGCTGAAAATTTGCTATCAAAGATGGTCTGTGTAATCCTGGCAGCTGGTTCCACTCACATTCTATTGATTCTGAAGGACACATCCCAGAGAGGGGTTTTATCTAATAGTCCTTTTATTTTAGAAAAACCTAAATATAGAGATGTCAGTCCACCCTAAACCGTGGTGAGATTTAGCCATTTCAGTCATTCAGGCACCACAAATTGAAGCTTGTTTGGTACAGAGTGGTTTCTCAATCACTTTTCTTGTCTAAATTCAGTTTTCAAACAAGTTTCATTTAGAGCATTTCTTGCTCTTCATGTGTGTTCATTGCATAAATCTTGCACAGCTCCTTCAAAAGAATAAATGAACTGGTGAGTAGAAGCGACAATGGAAGCAATTAACCTCTTTCCTTTCGTTACTACCTGTCCTGCACTGTGTCTCTTCTTCTTAGAGCCCCTTCCACACCAGTTACATGCAACATCCTGGCATTCCTTGCCACTTGGTAAGAAACAATTTTCTGTCATTAGGAACATCAGCTGAAATAGTTTTGGAAGGCAAAAAATAGCAAAAAGTATTTCTTAGGCGGGTGAAATGAGTAAATAACTTTGCTTTTATAGCCAGAAGAGTCATTCTATCCATTCATCATCCAGCCTCAGCTGAAAATGAAACTATATATTATTTTAGAATGCATCCATGGATCATAAAAGGATATTATTAACCTTTTTTTAAAGAGAGAAGTATTGTGAGTGTAAATGTAATGATAGCTTAAAGTAACAAAAACCGGGCAGGTAACGTGTATAGCAAGGAGGATTGGGATCTGAATCAAAGTACAGCTTGAGTTAGGTGACTCGAGCCTGCTTATTTTACTGATATTTTAACATGAGAATAAAAGGTATTTCAAAGGTGGTGCTTACAATATTGTAATCAGCTACTAGGAAACTATTTGAGAGAAAAGGTTACCCAGTAGCTATGGCAAACTTGTGTTAATTATGGTTCATAGGGTTTTCATGGTTTTGCTCTTAAAGCAGATTTCAGCAGCCACTTCTTTTTGTTTGTTTTTAATATACAGTAGGAGACAAATATTCTAAAAATGTGAAAATTATGAGGAGTTTTAAAAAGATGTAAAAATTCTTATGGACTGTTATAACTGACTAATGCACTAAATTTAGCAATTAAGTAACTCAATAAATGAAAGTGTTTGAAGATCAACTGCTGGCAGTTAAAATAAAACCAAAGAGGATGTCTGTTCATCCACAGGTATAGCTGAAACTATCAGGAATATTGAAGTATTGTATTTGCAGTAAGGGCTGTAGGTGATTTGTCTGAAAGATGAACTTTTGAAAGTGGAATAGTGGCCTGAAACGTTCTAATTCACGATGCTATTAAAGAAAAATTGAAGAGAAAAATCCAAGGCTGACTTTCAAAATAACTTTTAAACAGCAGCATAAGTTCTTTTATTGAGTTTAGGAGTATAGTTAAACTCAAGAACAGCAACGTCTGTTTTTTATCCAGTCCTCAGATGTACCAGTTTGAGCAGCCACATGACTGGTGGTATGCTGAGCCTGGTAACATTACCACATTACTTGGCAACTTAGTATTGTAAAAAGTAAAAATCAAATGAAATACCTGGAAACGGGTATTTTTCAAATCTCTCTCTTTCAGGAGAGAGATTTGACATTTTCTTTAAAAAGTTCCCGAGCCCAGGGGTGCTGTGTGAAGGCTGTGGAGCAGCCCCAGCTGGGCATTATATGCAGGGTGCAGGTTTGCTCTGCATTGCCCTCTAGCGTTGCCTTTAAATAGGAACCAAAAGAACCGAAACAAACCCAAATGCAACAAACCTGAAAAGTTGTTTGCTTCCACCTTAATATTTTCTCTTGCTGCACCAAACCTCTTATTCCTGATGCGATGTCTGTTATGTAATGAGTTCAACTGCGTGCTTCTGTTCCCTGTTTACTTGGATGTAAAGCAGATGTCCACAACTACAAATACTCCACTTATCCTTTCCAGGCATCTTTGTTATAGCCATGGCTTGACTTCCTAATACGGGGATTTCCTGTCTCTTCCCATGCCTTCTCCTTTCCTTTGTAATACACACACACGTGTGCGTATTTAGCAGAGAATAGTGTCCTTCCTACTCCTTGTCATGTCTCAGGCTTTTCATTGATGAAAATCTATAGCTGTGTGAAATGAAAAGATGCCTTTACAATGGAATGTTTCACTCGGGGCTGTACAGCCAGCCTTTGACTTCTGTATTTGCTCACAAGTCTGCTTTTAGGTGTTGGCTGCAATGAGATCTTGAAAACAAAATTAAGATGTGGCCACTCATCACTTTGTTTTTCACTTCTCTACACATACGTATGTATTTGTAGGAAGCTCCATTGTGGAGAACTGACCCTAATGTCAAAGTAAATGCAAAGCAGGCAGGGCCAGTTGGGAGGGGCAGTCAGCCCTTTGCAATGACCTTGAGAGGAAGAGAGCTCCCATGGGCTGCAGCATCCAACTGTTCCCTGTACTGGAAAACTCAGAGTGAGAAGAAAGCAGCACAGATTCTGCCTAATTTCTGGAGTGCGTGTTTTTATCATCGGATTGCAGAGCCTGGTATTTACACCTGATTGTAAACCAGGGCTAAGCATGGATCATTTTCTGGAAATTACATTTAATGGAAGGGACCTATCTACTTGATAGTTGGTGGATTGCTTCCAGAGCATACCAGCAAACCTCAGCAGCAGTAAGGAAAAGGAAATTAGCAATCTAGAAAAGTTTGAGTATGAAGCAGGCAAGCTGACTGCCTTTAAAGAGATCTGCTGCTCTGTTTTTTGGCAGGTCGTGCAGTGCAGGAGGAGCGGTGCCTTCCTGACCTGTAAAGCTGCTGGCTGTGACTCCAGCTGCTGTTGAGGGCACTGTGGAAAAGGAGGAACAGCCACTAGCCAGTGACTAGTCCTTGGGTCTTTTGAGGTCTTCATCCCTTATTACAATGACCAAGAACAGTTTGGTGGTGGGATGGGGCAGATGGACCAGAGCCATCTGTTCTCATAGTGCTCACCTTGCTTCTTCAGGTCTTACACATACTTTAAGTTCTATTACTTGTTTTATACTATACTCCAAAATAGAAGGGGAAATCTGCTTGCAAAGGATGTGGCTAAAGAATGGTCAGTATATCTCTTACAGATATTTTTCCTCAGTCATGTCTTAGACACCAATAGATTTCAGATACTGCTGGATCAGTTTGCTACATTATGGTGTTGTCAGAGGTTTAAAGTATATATAAAATGTATTCACAGTAATAGTAAGAGTGCTTACAGCAAGTTTAGGAGTAAATTTATGTATCACATCCTAGGTCTATTTCTCACCTTTTAAATTTACTGTGAGCACACTGAGAAATCAAAATGACAAGGTTACCACTGATCCCAATCTTAGTGGTCCTGAAATAGTGTCCTTTTCTCATCTTGTTCAAGTCTCTGTAGGGCACCCTGAAAGGACAGCAAATTTCAGCAAATAGCAGAAGTATGTTGAGTTACTAAAGTCAGCATCACTTTTGTAGTCGTTTGAGCTTTATTTAGGATTGGTGTCCTTTTTTCCCATTTTTTTCAATCTTGACAGGAATACTGATTTTTACTTTGAAAAGTTCATAAAAACAGGAATTCATGCTCCTTTCTGAAACAGGAACTAAGCAGGAATATGTCATCCTTTTTGTTTGTTCATTTTTCAGAAGTCCATGTAAGTTTGAAAACAAGAAAGATGATTTCTATAGGCGCAAAAAAATACTTTGGGGTGTTTGTATGAGGGGAAAAACCCCACAGTACTTGAACGTAGGCATTTTCCTTTTATCCAGAATATAATCTCTTTAATTGCAAATCCACACGATAAATACACAATAGCACTTTGCCTGTGAGATTGTAAAATACAGTTCGAGGGCTTTGTCAAATGCAGTTACTGTTTTGTCTTCTGATGTTTGTTACTTGTGCTTGAAGCTATTCCATAGCTGTGAGGGACAGGACTAGTTCTAAAATAGGAAACAAAATGTTAATCTATGCAGGGCTGGATTGTAGTGCAAAATGTCAAAAAAGACTATTAACTACTGTTTAAGGTTTGGAACTCTAAAGGGATGACAGTAGAGAAGTCTGATGAAACAGGAGTATACAAGAATTTTTCTGAAGGTTATCCTAATGCAGTGGAGGAAAACATCCAGATCTGGGCAAAATCTAGGTCTGTAATACAGATTGCTGAAAGTAAGCACCCAGCCAGATCTTTCCCCTTACACCTGCCAGCGTGCTTCCTGTCAAAGCTCCAGAATTAATCCAGGAGTAGTCCTGACTGTCTTTATTTTACTCCTATAGGAAGGATTAATATTGACTAGACTTTTTGTCTAAAGCCAAAATTTTCAGAAGGCAAGCTAGGAGCAGAGATTACAGAGTGCTCCAGTTCTCAAGTGTTGAGCACTCAGCAGCTTCACTGAAGAGTGGGAGTTGCTTGTCTGTTCAGCAGTTTTAAAATCAGGCTACTTGTTTGGCCCGACTTAGCCTGTGAGGTTTTTTTAAATGCATTACAGCACACTTCTGTGAATGACTATTAACAATGCCATGATGCAATTCTTTGCCATTCATAATGATAGGCATACTGCAGGGTGCATGCTGAGATAAATCCCACAAAACTAGGAACAGGTTTATAATTAGAGAGGAGGAAAGGGAGAGAAAGTTGTTTTTTGGAACATATTTTTGCTCTGTCTTTATTTTTGAAAATGTGTGACATGTCCATCTGGAGCTAAGCAATATCCGTGCTCAGTCGGTTGGGAAGAGAATGATGGAATGTTCTGACAAATCCTCTTCTCACAGCAACTTCTATCCCAGGAGTAGCTCTTCCCTTACTTGGCTGTAGCAGTCATCCTCTCATGAACTGAATCTAGGTCTCTTGCAGAGAGCTGGTCATGCACAGGCTGAAATAATCAGTCATAGTGTTGGCTTGATTTTCTCTTCAGAAATTTTAGCCTTTTCTTTTTAAGTATTTCACCACCATTAGCTGTGTTTTATGGTTCATCTCATCACTGGGGTTTGCATTTCAGCAGAAAGGAACAGTGCCTCAGAGACCTGGATATTCAGCATACAAAGTGCATTTTAAAAAATCTACCCCAAGTATTGCATATCTGAACTGTTCCCTCTTTATAATCATGGTGCTGAATGTATATTGAAATGCAACTGTAAAGAAAAAACCCCAGTTTGTTCTGTGGGCTAATTGGGGGCCAAGAATGTAAGTAGCCAGTTCATTTTAGGCCTGTTCAGAAGTGAGAGGCTTTTGTATTATTTTCAAGTTTTGGAAGTAAATAACCTCCTGATGCTACATTAGTGACAACTGCATATGAGCGTGTGGTTTATACTGGGGGTGATAAGGGCTGTCAGTGTTCAGGAGACTGCAAGTTGAACCTTTTAGTGCACTGTGGTCTTTACCCAATATTGAAAGTGATGGCACCTTGTGCTGAGTTAGTTACAGCTGTCAAAGTGTAAAAGTGATGCTGTGTCAGACTGTTTGAGGGGTTTTCCATTGCTTTTGAGACTGAGGTGGTGGTGAGGCACTGATAGTGGAGCAGGATGCACTCTGCAAGGCAACTTGGGCCTTTTGGAGATCCCCTTAAGGGCATCACATAGAGAAATCCTGATTTCTTCAGGGTCAGAATTCCTGTTTCCTTACAGCCAATGTGCAGAATAGCCATGTGAAGTGTTACCAGCCCTTCAACCCTCATGTCTAAACTGATGCCGTGAAGAGATGAAAACAATTGTTATAGGATTAAGATTCTTTGAAATTTTATGTAGTCTGAATAATTTTATCCTTGGAAAATGAACCCCCTGGTGGGATTTTTAAATAACCTTTAGATTTTTTCATTAAGTTAATGCATATTAATTCATGGCAAAATTAATCATATCTTGATTCATATTGTACACTGCTTGGATTTAGTCACTAATGCAGAAATTGAAGTGGTCCAAAAGGGAAATGTCATCTTATTCACTTAATATTGTTATACATTTCTTCTAAGGTCAGGTTTCTGTATTATGGTAGTATGATGCAAATAAACACGTCATTCTTAGTCCTTTATCAAATAATTTGAAGGAAAAATGAGTCTTTATCCTTTAACCAGGAACAAATGTCTGGCATATGCACCACCAAGAATAAAAGAAATCCTGAGCTATTATTCTGTGATTCAGCAGGAGGCATGGCAATTTGTCTTTGTTTTGCTTTCTTGGAAAAAAAAAAAATCAAAATCAAACATAACACCCCCCCAAAAAACCTCAGAACAAGAATTAGATGGAAGTAGGCACCTGGGATATTGTTCATGGAAATCACTGGATTGTGAGGAAAGTATAGAAGAACTGAGTCCTTATCTGCATCTGATTGCATTGTTACCTGTACAAAACATTATCAAATCCAAACCTCAGGCAGCTGCTATACTGCCATTGCAGAAATGTGACTACCATTACAGCAGGGAAATGAATGTAACATCCACAGTTTACAGAATGAGCTTAAATTATTATTATCTATAATAATAATATTATAGTATATTATAGTATATATATATATATATAATAAATATAATATTTTACCACTGAGGAAAAAATAAAATATTCTTTGGGTGATACGTATGACATGTAACCCAAATGTGGAATTTTGTGTTTTCTTTTCCTGCTTCAGTGTTTGTATTTGAGGCTTTTGCAGTTTTGGGGGCTTTGAGCTTTTGTGGGACCTTCACACTTCACCGAAATTGAACAGAAGCTGTTACAAAATTTCTTGTCCTTGCAGAAAATCAGTGTTGAGAAGAATGTTGTCAGTGGTTTGGGAAGGGAACAGAAGGGGAGGAGATTTGGGGTATCTGCCTCGAAAGTGGGTTATCCTCTATAACTGACACGTCGTTGTCTCTCTGTCATCTATATTTATTGCAGTGAAAAGTGGATACATGCTGCTTCCAACCCCAAATTTGCCATTCATTTCCTTTGTACTCATTCAGAATGGGTATAAGCAGTTACCAAATTCTACCAGGCACACAAGGGTTTGCGTGTCAGTACTGGAGTTTGCTGCCCTGATGGTGAGGCTGTCAGGAAACAAGTTACCATAAAAGCAGAGGCAAGGTCCTGAGAGGCTACAGCATTTCAAGGCAAGCCGTAATTGTTTGTAAAGTAAAAATATCTGAAAATGAAAGTATGTGTGGGAGGGGGGTTATTCAACAATCACTGTAATTTTGCTTTCATTTCCTTTTTATAGTCATGTTCAGTTGAAATTAATAGGGGCAGTAAAACTCTTTACAACTATTTTGCTGCAGTATTTATGTACCTTCATTTCTGAACTGTTAAAGTTAAAAACGAAAATTGAGCCATGAAGAGAATAGCCACTCCCAGTGTGCTGGGAAATCTGTGGGGTTTCCCTTGCAGTTTCTTGGTTCTCTAAACCCCCAGAGAATAGTAGCTTGCTTACAGCCAGGACCTCTTATGACTTGTAAACATGATATGAGGGTGCATAACAACAGTGAGTTTATGCTCAGCTGGTAGGATTTACATCCTCATCCGGTGAGGATTTACATTTTTGACTGATCTCCAGCACTTCCGTTGCCTCCCGGGGACAGGGGTGTGCATCTGAGGCACTGCAGGCTCCAGCCAGAGGTGGTAACCAAAGTGCACAACTCAGTTGCTCTTTCCAGGTGTTATATTTTTAGTGTATTCCAAGGGTTTGTTGAATACCTAAATGGTGGTTAGTGAGTTATGGTAGTTTTGGGGAATTATGTGAGTCATCGTACTTGCACGTCCGTGTTTAGAATTGCTGTATATTCATTCTGTCTCATAAGAGTTCTTCATAGCTTTTCATAAATGACTACTTAACTAAGCCCCCAAGTGGCTTTTTATTTAAAACATTTTGTAATCCTAAGAGGAATTTAAGGACAGGAATCCATTTTGGTCGACTATGACAACTTTGTGTTGATTATTGCTGGAAAATGTATGCATCTCCTCCCTGCTGAACAAGTGATTGGCACTTCACTAATTTTAAGTAATTCAAATAATTACAGCAAGCAAATCTATTCAATAGAGTGATCCATTGCCAGGATAAGCATTAGCACTAATGGCTATCTCAGCAAAATCTTGGGTGGCAGACAGCACAAAATGGCAGTGCTGGCAGCCTTTTTCATGATGAATTACGTCGTGAGAAATGAGGTCTGCACGCTCACAAAGAAGCAAGAAAGGTACATTCTATTTCGGTTGAAATGTAGGAATCAAACCCCAGGTGTTTAAAAAATCTCTCTCTGACTGTGGGATGTATTAGCTGGACCTCAGTAATCCCTTATGCAGATGTGCAGGTCTGTGTAGGGCCATGGTGCTGGAGGCAAGGTGTGGCCAGAGGGACTTGGCATTGGTCTGAAGCTCCAGCATGGGATTTGTAGCATGCAAATGTTCTCATCTCCTGGAACAGCCAGGAAGTCTGATGGTGGGTCCCTGGGGTTTGTTTCCCTCCTCACAGGATGCCGAGAGGATGATCCTGAATGATCTTTTCTGTGCTTTATAGCAGGAGACTGTCGTACAGTCACTTGTGTATGTCCTCACATTGGCTAACTTTAGTAGAGCCCAAGAACTGTAAATGAAAAATAGAGCAGGGTTTTCTTTTAGGAATTTGAAGTATATTGGGGAATGTACAGATGGAAGCCTGGCCCCTTTGACATGGTGGTATCAGCAAAATAATCCGTGTGAGCTGCCGGAAAGATGCAAGCTGGAGGGTGTGATTGAAGCCTGACCTTTCAGAGTGAGCTTAAAGGAGTATGTTGACCTCAGAGTATAAACACAGCAGTCACCATTGTTATCTGCTCAACTTCCTCTATATTGAAAACTTACCATAAAGCTTGAAAAGAATAATTTTTTAAAGATTACATGTGTATTCATTGTAATTTATCTGTTTGTTTGTTTTGGCTACTAGCTGTTGATTATTTATGTGCATTTCAAGTACAAGAACTTTGGGGAAATACTATTTCAGTATAATACCTAAATATAGATGAGTGTTTTTGCTAGAATTAGTAGCTACCAAAATAAATAATCTCATTGCACACAGATATGAATATCTGTGATGTGTGATGGAATGCAAGATCTATAATGTTCAGAGTGGTATATATCTTGTTTATTAAGATATCTCTATATTGAGAAGGCTGTATTGTGTGGACAAACCATTTTACAGAACTCCTAGCTTTCTTTCTCCCTTTGCTCTGTATATATATATATTTAAAAAAGAGGACATTTCCTTTAGATTTTGTTTATTATTTTCAGCTGTTTGCAGTCTTTTGCCCAACTACAAACGATGTGTTCCAGAAATGGAGGAAAATGTTCTGAGATATAAATGCCCTAGCTAACAGGCACAGACAATTTGGCTATCTGGTTACTATGGTGAGAGCTGGGGAGGATGCCTGTAGCACATCAGTCCGTGTTGTTCAGGCAGACTGTTTTTAATTTCCTGGGATTGCTTGCGAGCTGTAATATTAATCTATTTGTATCCTCTTTCAGCACTTCCTTTGCTTTGCAGTGTAAGCCCCTTAATATAGCTTGGCTGGAGAAGAGCAGCTTTGCCCTCCTTGCTGCGTGTCCGGGGTGCCCAGTGTGACTGGAGGGGAGGGAAGGGATGACCTCATGTGCTGCAGGCAGGAAGCAGAGCTGATTAGTCTGCCTCCAGAGATGCCACTGCAGGGTGTGACTGGGGTGTTATAAATCTGCTGAGGAACATTTGCTTCTCTGGAAGAGATGACCACAGAAACATGTATAGCATAAAAAAAAAATCAAACCTGAGCACGTATTTATCAATGTTTGGTTGCCTGTTGGTATGAACACATGATAATTCCTTCCACATAACATGATAGGGATTCTCCATTCTATTCTGGGTTCCCTAAGTCAAATGACATGTTCCCCCTGGATCCTTCCCCCCCCCCATGTTGAAATGTTTTTCACAAAACAGAATAATCCTCACAACAGGTCTCAGAAGGAACCCACTTCAAGTCAGTGCTGGAATTCTGTACTTAATCCACAATCTGCTGATTCAGGACAGAGATTTGAAGCTTTTGGCTGGTGACTGGGAGATGTAGGGTTTGACATCCCTTCATGGAGAGGAAAATGAGTACTTGTCTTTCTCAAATCCACACAAGTAGGACGTGGGGCTGTAAGGCCAAAAGCAGACAAGGCAAGAAGAGCATGTCAGTATGGCATGATGATTATTTTTCCAGCTGAATTACTTGTCAAATTCAAAATGCATCTGTAATCAGGCTGAAACAGCCTTTTCAAATACAGTTGCTGTATATTGGATAAGTAGTTGCATAAATTATTTCTGATGACATGGTGTATATGGCATTTTTGCTTCTGTGGAAATAAGCATATTTAGTATTACTGAATTAATATTATTAAAATCTGGTTTTCTGAATGTATCCGTGGCACTACTTTCTTCATTTTACTTTTTAGCAAATTCAGCAAAGAAGCATTTTATTTTAGTTGCCAAATGCAGTAATGATAGCAAAAGCAGCTAACACCCAAGTGAAAAAGAAGGGACTCGGTTATTTGTTGAATAAGAGCTTAAATATCACAGATTTGAACGAGTTAGCTTGCCATCTTGAGTCTCCTAGCAGAAATCTGTGTTTGCAGAATTGGAATGTCAGACAGAGGTGATAGGGCACAGAAATGGAAATATGGCAGATTTCCTGGGAGAACAGAGGAAGCAAAAATGACAACAGAACAGAACACAGGAAATCTAAAGTAGCAGGGCATAGACAGGGTTTGAGAATCAGGGGAATCCAGGAGTGACAAGAGGGCTCTGATCAGCAAGAGGAAGCTTAGAGATGATGTGGTAGCAATAAAAACCATCCAGTTTGCAATCAAAATAGAGAGGCAAAGCAGTGGGCAACACAAACCAAGGTTTATAAATGCTTAACAAATTTTCATCCTATCTACCTTAGTGTGAAATGTAGGATGCTGCTTGCTGCCTTACTGAGTAGTACACGTTATGCATAGGATTTACTATGATTGGGATTACACCACAGCCCGGTGAAGGGACACTTGATAAATGTCCCTGTACTGCTGCAGCAAAGGGCATGTTTCAATGTGTTTGACCCAACCTGCATTGCCTGATTGAGACTTACACAGTAACAAAGAGTCGGGAGAGATAAAATCAGTTTTTTCAGCAATTCCCAGTGCTCCACAGTTTTGAGTACCTTGCTTGATCTCTGTCCTCCAAGCCTTGGGTAGTTTAGAGTTGCTGTAGTAATCCTTGTTTCACTGTGAACCACAAATAGAACTGGGAATAAACCCAAGAAAGATCAATTTGTAGTCTTGTGCTGTAACTTCTGAACCACTTTTGTACACAATATAACCAACCAGCAGCGATGCTTCATGATTGGCAGCTTGAAAGGTAGTACACAATATTGTAGGTGATGTATTTCAGAGCTTGTAGTGAAGTTGCGTCCAGTATTGGAGGTCTTAGTCCAATGCTTTTAATGCTGTTTACTGACCTGAAGATAAAAAATAAAACATTTTTCCAAAGTGGTTAGTCTTTAATAGGGTTGCAAGAGTATACTCTGAAAGTAGTTGATTGTGTATTTGTACTACTGCAAGAATACAATTTTAGCAGTAGCAAACCCCTTATAATTTCGATGTCACTGTTTTGATCCACTGAAGTCTGCAATAAACAGGTTGAGTTGGGTAAATGAAAGCATTAACAGAGTGGAAAGAAAGCTGGTCAGGGGGATTTCTGGCTGTTATCTGACTGCAGCAACACAGAGTGAGGCCAGCCAGGAAAACTGATGTGTTTCATAGCATGAGCTATGAAAAACTGACACTGTCTCAGGATTAGCAGCCAAAAAAAGCTGCTGTATGTGCTCAGGGTATATTTAGTTACCTTGCTATATCCCTGCTATGGCAGGTTAATGCATGAATTCATGCTGCCTCGTTTTGCCTTTGTTGTCTTCTCTTGTGGGTTCTACCATTTGTAAGACAGTGGCACTGATGGGATTAAGCCTGGATCTTAGTTATCTTCCCTCACTGGCATCTCAGAAATCAATCTGGAAATGCTAGAGGGTGATCTGTTCAGTGGGGAAGAAAAACAAAATGTGAAACTCCTGGATTAGTTCAGTGCACTCCTTCTGGACTTTTGCATTTTCTCTTTCACTTTCAATGGAATTTTAAGGGGAAAAATAACGTATTTAAACCAACTTCAGGATAATCTGTGCTCACCTCCTCAGATGCATAAGACAATGAGCACATTTTCCTCAGGACCAGGGTGAGATAGGTCTACTTTGCTGCTGAAAAATGGCAGTGGTGGAAAAACTGATTATTGAGGTAGTTACTCTTAGAACTCCTTTATTCATGAGTTTGAATTTATGCAAATGGGGGCTTAGGACTGGAAGCTTCTGCATGAAATCATTGATGACAAGTAATCAGTGCTTGTTTTGTCCTTTTTAAGGCTCTGCATCGTGTATCTGTCATTGAGTTTTATACTGGAAGTATGGGAGAAGCATAGCTGATGGTAAACACGTTTATTTGATGAGCTAAATCAATGGCATCCACTTAAACTGGCACAGATGTGCTAATAAGCATGGCTTGCTGTAGATTTTGCAGATTTTATATATGGTTTTGAAGCTTTTAATGTGACTAATACATATGTATTTTCTTATTTAAAAGAATTGGGTATATTAACACTGGAAACTCTTTGGAAATGACTGGCTTTCTCTGGAGATGTGTAAGTGTGGAACTATGGGAGAGGATGGAAAGTAATTTTGTTCTCTCTGACTGATAATTTGTCAGATGCAAAGGCTTCAAAGAAGACCCTGCTCACTTGAAGCAGAATCTGCTTCTCTCTCCTGATAGGAAGAGCACTTAGTGTGAAAACTTTCACACTATGTTGTTCTGTATGCCATGAACTTGATATAGGGAGAAATGCACTTGATTAGTACTTGGCAGTGTTTATGTATTCAGTTACAATTTGCCCATCTTCTCACTCCTCTGCCTCACTTCTTCCGTTCACTGCTCTCCAGTATTGCACACAATTTCAGTGAAGCCTTAATGTAACACCTCTCTTCCCTCAAAGTAAAGGCACTGTTTTTCAGTGCAGCTCCTAGAAGAGGTTTGAGAGCTTAAATAGCAACTTGGCCTCTTTTTCCACTGCCATGTCTCTGAGCGTGCCATTCAATCTGAGAGGCAGGCATTTGGGGTGCAGGAAGCTAATCTTAGATCATCCTTCCTGTTTAGGGAAAGTGGCTCCTCTCTGGAGCCACGTGTGGCTAAGGAGCAGTCCCCAAGTGGCTGATGAGCCAGAACCCAAAAGCACATGATGCTGTAGGCGTGAAGGCTGCTGAGGAACAGGAGTTACCAAGTCTGGGCTGCAGCCCTCGCTGGGGCTCTCTGAGGCACTGGTGTGAGGTGGGGAGGGCTGGCAGGGCAGCTGGTGCTGCTGGGCTGTCAGCAGGAGTGGCTGCCTCCCAAAGGTGCTCCCTGCTCTTATGGTGGTTAGCTTTGGAAGGGCCCAGCTGTTTGCAGCCACTTATTCCAGTGGTTGAGCAGGGAAGAATTTCAGGAATATTCAGTGTCAGAGATACAATTCCCCCCAGCTCCATCCCACTATATCCCTGTGTGGTCTCACCAGGTTTGGGGCTCCAGAATGGGAAGAAGATGGGAGATCCTGTGGTATTTAGTCAGTTACGTGGTTTTCTGCTGGTGTTTCTGACATGGGTTTGTAAAAGATCAACTCAACTCACAAATGTTCTCTCTCTGTCAGTTCTACAAGCCACTAGGATTTGGGAATGGGTTTCTCCATCTTTGCTGTGCAGTAGGGTGAGTGGAGATGAGGGATTTGCAGCTGCATAGAAGGGCTGTGTTCCTGCCTGAGATGGAGATGAAAGCATTTTTGTCTCCACTTTCAGTATGAGGGAATGACAGGCAGAGAGGGAATGCAGACTTCCAGCTAACACTGGCAGATGTTCCTAATAGAGAGGAGGAACATTTCCATTTTGTGTTCCAGTTAATTTTCAGTCATGTCCAGGCAAAATGAAGGAAGCTCAGAGAGGGTACAACAGTGAAAAAAGCAATTGATGACAATCTAGGAAATTGAAAAATCCAATCCAGTTTTTGTCACCAGTTAAAGCTGAAACTGTTTAATTTGAAAAAGAAATAAAACATAGCTCTGACTTATCACTCCAATTACTTTTGCATTTTTTCAGTTGACTTTAAAGCTGAGTGAAAAGGGAGGGGGCGTGGGGCACTGTCTCTGTTTACTGCACAGAAACTCTTAGTTCTCTTAATGTGTTTAAATAAGCAATTACACTGCAGGGAAGGAATATAATGGTTTAATGCAAGATGTCTTAGAGCTCCTTCAGTCTTTTCCTTTGTCTCTTGTGAGGAGATGAATTGCTGTTTTCTTTACAGGAGGCATTCAGCCAGCCAAAACCTGCTAATTATCCGTTGTTTTGGTTATCTTTTGCATACATGCCACTCACTGGACAGTCATCATGAAATATTAAATGCCAATGTAGGGTGGTTGTAGGATGCTTTTGGGAGGAAAGGATGGCGTGCTTATAGTGAAAAAACAGTCAAGAAAGGAAATAGTCTGAGAAATAACAGCCTTCAGTTTCAGTTGTTGTTTTGAGATGCTGAAGAGCCTGAGCTGAGACATTCCTGTGTAGTAAAGTATAATTATAAGGGTTTTTTTAATAGTAGTGAAGAATCCACAATTATCCTCAGAGGCCTTTTATGCTGCATTCTGCATGAGGTAAGGACCTGGTCCTTGTCTTCAACCTTTTTACCATCTAAATGATAAGAAATTGGGGAGCAAATTATGTGTTTAAGGAGAACATAACCACCATGACAGCTCCATTTTGTCTCTAAATTTTACTGTTTCAATACTTGTTTTTTGCACAGAAGGCACAAATGTGGAAGGCCTGTTAGGATGGAGGCAGTAATAATAGTAACAAAAAAAAAATAGTCTGTGGAGCTTCGACAGGTCTGGAGGAGCAAATGGTCAACCAGCTGCTGGAAGGGCTTGGAGTTCAGCATAAAGTGAGCATGGTAGCACTGGTACCATCCTGGTGTTTTGAGAGGCTGAGAGCAGTTCTGTTTCCTCCAAAAGGCTGGGGGTCTTTGAAGGGAAACTGGAGGGTTGATGCCTTGGAAAGGCTGACCTGGGACAGAGACTGGACAGAGCTAGAGAATAAAGTAGGGATTTATTGAAAGGCCTTTAGGGTACACCTTGGGCAGGACAGGAGCCTGACCATGGCTGCACTCAAGGTGGATTTAGAATGGTCACAAAATGGATGACTGTCACGAGGTCTTACACTTTTATAAGTTCTGGCCCATTTGCATTGGGGTTTAATTGTCCAATTACAGCTTTGGGTTATGAAGTCTCATCCTTCTTGTTTTGTTTCTTCAGTCCACTGTTTATGCTTTTGGGCCTGAAAACTTGTACCTGTTGTCTTTGGTCTCCAGCAGGAAAGGATTCGTTTTGTCTACCTACTCTGTGGAGAGAGCTTACCTGCACTTAATGTGAGGCTCAGAGCTACACCCCTAGGCAGCCCAGAATCTGAAAAAACATGAGAGCCAAAACTTAAGGCATCAGGATGAAGAGGCTCACTAGATAGTTTTATTTTTTCTCCTAATCTGTTATGCAGTTTCTAGGCAAATGTGTGCTCCTGTTTACCCAGCAGACCTTGACCTGATGTCCAGAGCCCCTGGGGAAGCTCTAACCTCTCTGTTGACAGTGAGGATGGAAATAAACGGGAGACAGAAACTTTGCCCATATTGTCATTGCTGTAGCTTTTCATATGAAATCTTACATTACCCCTAGTTGAATTGCATTCTGGCTATAAGCTGAAAAGCAAGCTGTTTCACAAGCTGTGATCAGTGAACCAGTAGCTATTAGGAGAATGGAAGTAAGTTCTTAAAGCAGTGACACTTTCTTCTTTCCTCTAAATAATTGGAGTTGACTGCTGCAGTCATATCCTGGTGTTTGTGTTCCTATGCAAGCCTTTTGCCAGGTCCCTCTAGGAGCAGCACAGGCTGCGTTTGATACATATAGCCATACTTCTGGAACATGCTGTAGAGTTTCCCAAATAGTCTTTGCACCTTTCCAAAGAGCAGTGTGACATGGGGGACTGAATTGGTGTGGCTTAATGATTTTTCTCAACTTTCACTCAACTTTTTATCAACTTCCTGTTCTTCTACTCTGAAATAACTTATTTTTTAGGATTCTGTGTGTGTCTGCACAGAGTGGGACAGGCAGCTCTGTTCAGTCTGATCTGGCTGCTGAAGTTGTAGTGTGGAAGTTTTGCAGCTATGTTGGTGAAGTGCTGCTCCTGGAAACCTTGTGTGACTTTTACTGTAACTTTCTGTTCCTCTGCACCTTCTACCACTGGCTTCAAACCAAACTTTTGGCAATTTTTTTTTCTCAAAGCTGCCTGGTAGGTGAAGGTGTCGTGCCCCTTCTTCAGGTAGAGATAATTGGATTTGTGCAAAGCTCTTAACTGACTCACTCTAATAAAAAACATTTCCCACTGGCACTGCACTGTCATGTCTAATGTGTCATTTTTTTACTAATGGTGCCAATAATATGAATCTCACCTGCAGGATGTTTGTGTTGCTGAACTTGAATTGCTTGCTGCTCTTGTATGAAAAAACTCCATGAGTAACAGTCTAAGTAACTTGGAGAAAGAAACTAAATAACCGAGCTGAGAACGGAGAGATGGAAACATGTTAATCTACACAGAACCAATAACAGCAAACTGATAAAAAAAAAAAAAATCCAGTGCTTTTCTCACATGTGGGAATATACATCATAGTTGAAAATAGGAGACCTAGATAAGTTGTTTTTCACAGTAGGTTGCAAACTAGTTTATTTTTAAAGTTTATTTTTAAACTTTTCTGGCAAAATTGCTCCAAGTGACAGAAATTAAAATCCTAGTAAATTGCAGAGCTTTTCCAGAATTGCATTTTTCATTGCTGTGTGTTCTGCTTTTGTTAATAGTAAAGGTTAATTTTCTGAAAAACTCTCTAGCAGGCTTGATTTTATTTTTTTCCCCAGAAGTCTTCCCAAAGCAACTTCCACTGTCCTCATGTAATACTCTTCTTAGTCTAGTTCATCAATATTACATATTACCCTCCTGGGTTTCCTACAGCATCAGAATAAATACTTGCTTTCCTGTAGCTCATGAATCCAGGTAACCATGGCAAACTACAGTCAATAAATGAGTCACCCTGCTCTGAGTGCGCTGCACAATTGCCTTTGTGCATTTAACAATAGCACAAAAGCACAAGTGCTTTATTACTTCATAACATCTCAGCAGGACTGTTGATGTGGATAAATGTTCAGAGCTGAATTCACCTTTTGGCGAACCTTTAGCAGGGAGATTGTTGCAAAGTCAGGTACAGAGGTGTCCAAGTCTAATTTTGCAAGGTTCTTAGATTGCTATCCACCTGAATTCAGCCCACTCTTTCTGTCTGATGCCTTTGTGTTTGAGATTTCTGAGATGGGTACAGCAACTGCCTGGGCTCCAGCTGGTTTCAGATATTAGGGACAACACCTGGCAAACATTTCAATCTCTTCTAGAGTCTGTAAAGCACACTTAACTTACCTGAAATTCATAAATTCATAGCACACAGAGCTAGGAAGAAACATGATGATTAAACTCTTCCACAGCATGAGGCAGAGAATTTCACTGATTTCTTTAGTCAGCTCTGTAATTTGTAGTTCAGCAGAAATATAGTCTTCTAGAAGGGTGACTGCTTTTGATTTTAAAATTGTGAAAAGTATGTATTATCCTTTTTAATCAGTCTCTTCTACCAAATAATGCCCCTAAGTGTCTGTTGGGGGTGGGCATTATTTTTACTGGCATTACTGTAATTCATTATGATGTGCTTATGTTTGCTGTTTAATGAGGTTGACTTGGTATTTCTTGAAATAATTGTGGGATATATAACACTTGTGAGTGCCAGCTCCATGAGGTGAAATTTGGTACTTCTGGATAAAGTGCCAGGAGTTGACTGGATGCCAACCAAGGTACAGTACTTCATAGAAAACAATGTCTTTGTTGTGATGAAAGGGTATTTCCTTTCATGAAATAAATATTGGATCAAAAGCAAACTCTTGATTCCTTTTCCCCAGCTGTGGAATTTGCTGGAATTTTACCAAAAGCAATAGTAATTATTTTAGTGAAGAAAGCATTAAAACTACTATACAGTTACTTACTTTTCTGACAAAACAAATAAGAGAGAAAGTGCAGGAGGGAAAACTGACAAATGTGCAAAATTTATTCTTTTCATCAAATTTTGGGCTGTGTTTTCTATAAGCCTTCTCAGGTAAGTGTTGCTGTCAGTATGTGCAGCACTTGCCTGTGATTTTTGGAGAGCCCTTGATAATCCTTGCACTGTGTTTTCAGTCTTTGCCTTTTCAAACTAGACCTAAGAATTGCACAGTGAAAAGATTTCAGGGACCTTTTGGGATTCAGGCCATATATGCAGGGATTGTATGGAAAATCTGATTCCAGCCACAGCTTTCTCTTCACTTTTTCCATTTAATACAACCCTTGCAACTGTCTCCTTTTATTTTTTTTTTTTCAAAATTCTGACCCAGCCAAGAGCAAAGAGGAAAGAGAGACTGTGTGGGGGGGGATGTCTGTGATATGGTCAGATGATGAATTTCTGCTAAAATGCAAATTAATGCTTACTGTGTCAGAGATTTTACTGTGAAATAGGCCTCCTTTTTTCCCAATTTCTCATGGTTTCAGCTTGTTCACAACCTTGCATAAACTAAAGTTGGAGCCATTTGCAGTTGCTGAAAAAGTAGAACTCAAAGAGATAAGCACTGCATTGGTTTTGTTTGTACATCTGTTTGTGTGGTGTGCCTTCTCAGGATTTTGGGCAGAAGTAGTATTTCATTTTAGCCAGAGTAAGGACAGGCACTTTCCTGCCCTTGTTGCTTACTGTGAACTGGAATGAGCGCAGTTTCCTCTAGAAAAGCATTTGCTGACTTTCTTTTTTCCTGCCAATGGAGTCATATATATGGAGTGAGTTTCTGTTTTCAGGAATTATTCAGTGTTTTCTCTGGTTCTGTTTGTTTTGGGTTCTTTGTTTTGTCATTGTTAGGGTTTTTTGTTGGGTGTTTTTGAGGTGTTTTGCCTTTACCATGATCTACCCATCCCTATTCTATAAAAAGGATAAAGTATCATGTCAGGTTTTGTTAATGGAGCCTTTGAGTTTTTTCTTGGCTCTATGTGAGCATGTTCATGTATGATTGAAAATAATATATAGATATATGTTTTAACTGCAGCTTAACTGTTAAACAGCATGATAACAGGTGACTATGGGTGGAATTTTTTATTAAAACAGCTGCCTTGGTCATTTTCAGTTTAGTTGCTTGTATCTGATCGCTACACAATGGTTTAGAGATTCTTTATTCTTTTGCTTCCAGCAGTTGTGGTCAGGAGTGTCTTACATGACCCCCAAGTTACTTTGATGAGATGAATAGTGTTCATGTTCTGTAGATAAACCCCTGCTCCTTAAAGAATAATGGATTTTTCTTTTCAAGCAAATGCAAGTCTTCCTCTACTGACAGAATTAGTTTCAAAAAATATCATGGGCCATTTTAAACATTAAAGGCTTAGGGGGGTTGTGTCTTGAAGTCTTCTAGACATCCCTTTTTTCTCAACAGTCTTTGTTAACAGTGAATTGCAGGGCAAGGAAAATGGTGCCTGAAAGGTTCTTTTATAAATTTTGAAATATAAATGGAGCAAAGGGACACTTCACAATATTAGTGTTCACTTTTGTGTAGCCAAAACCTTTCCAGATTTGCTCTTGACTGACTGCAGACAGTAAAAACTGGAATCATACTGTGTTGATGTCATAAAATCAGAAGGAGTGAACAGAAGGAAACCTAAGTTATTTGGTTGAGATCAGATCCCAAATCTACTTAATGAGTCAACAGTTTTGTTCATTTTTATTAAAACCTGTAACAAATGTTATGTGAGAGTTGATGTTTCCAGGCATTCTTACAGCTTGCTCTGCCAGAGGAACCCCCCCAGGCTGCTGGGGGGCAGCAGGAGCTGTGCACAGGGACATGAATTCACTGGCTCTTGGTGAGATCAGGACCAGGGGGTCTGAGATGTCTGGACCCTCAGCTGAAAAGCTGATGCTAGCCTCTGTGACACCCTCCCTGCACACCAGAGAAGCTGCATAGTCCCTTTCAGACTGTTTGGTTTAAACACAAGGTGTGGAATTACTGGTTTGCTAATGAGATTCTTACTGAGTGTTTACTGCAATGATTCCTTTCAGTTTCCTCTTTATTATACAAGAGAATTTTATTTATTTATTAAAGTAAAGATAGCCTTTTAGAAGCAGAAAGTAACAATATCACCTGGAAAACAGAACTTAGGACAACAGGGTTACCAATGTTAGAGCTGAGTAAAACCTATGCATAGTTTGACTGCTTATGTACGACTGGGGATTGATGATGTGTTCCCCTGAAGTGTATCTAGTTTTAATTTGCTGTATTGGGTTTTTTTTTTTTAATTTCTTGATCCAGAGAATATCACATCTGTCTTTGCCAGCATCTCTTTATCTTGCCAGAAGTCCCAATTTTCAGAATACTGCACACTTTCAGAGAAGGTACCTTTGGCATCATTTTGAATTTTGGGTGGCACACCTAAATGGAACTGGAAGTTGTGCTGGTGCTTCACTGAACATTGATATGACACTTTGTCACTTGACCACACCTTTTCATGCTGCCTTTACATTCTATTCAAAATCTTCCTCACTTATGTCCTTCCTACCTCATATCCAACCCTCGTTGATAGGAATTGTTTACTGTAGGTTCAAATCCTGTATTTGGTTTGTGTTCATGCTTGTCCTCCTAGATTTCCTCCTATTTTGGTGCTTCTTTTTTCTTACCTGTACTCTGACTAGTGCTTTTCTTCTTTCTACTCCTTAAATAACTGTGCTTTCCCTATGCAGTTATAACTTTTCTTGCCTTATCACCTCACTATGAAATAGTGGGCTGTTCTTAACAGGAGGGGAAAAAAATAATGCTTTCCTACTTCACACTGATCTTCTGCTAACCTTGAGAGTGCTCTGGGAAGTCTTCCTTTTCCTTTACTTCTCCCATCATCTCTTGGCTTGGCTTTTCATACTGCGGAGTTCTGAAATCTGTCACTATCTGTTCACTTCCACTGATGTAAAGTTGGCTTATGCCATGGTTTTCTCTTGGCTAGGTTTGTTCAAAGCTCATCCCTCTTCTGTCAGCTCTGAATACCCTATTTGCCTCAGACTTGTGTTTGGCATGGGTTTTTGTCATGCTGCTCTTTTAATCTCTGTCTTGCCATATGAAATTAATATTCTGTGTGTTGTGATTTCTAAGACTTTTGACCAGCTCAGATGCTGCTTCCATCCCATTCTGCCTTTTCAGATGATGCAGTATCTTTTATTCTGCTTTTCACACCTTTAGCGATTTTAGCGTAGATCTGCATAATTTTTAGCTGATTAGGTTTTGCTTCTTTTCCTCTTAATCTTGCCTGGCTGTGATTCAGAACAGGGGCCAGCTCTTCTGGTGGTTCTCTCATCTCCTTTGCAGAACACATTCAGGCAGGTGGAAGCATATGACAAGCTTGGAGTGATTTTTCACTGTCTTCTTGCTATGGAAAACTGGGCATTGAAAAACAAATAAAAATTCTTGGGTTGTCTCTTGTGGAAAGTCTGCTCGTTTATCCTGTGGTACCTTGTTTGTGGCTGAAGAAATAACCTGAGCCCTTGGTTTTTATAATTCCCTACTAGCAATGAAGCCCTGGAATTGGAATAGCTGTAAATAACTTCATTACTAGTCCTGTTACTGAGAAATGCCTGTTTATAGATTTCTCCTTGAATTAATTTTCTTCTGTCCTTTAGAACATATTTTGACAATGGTCTATATCTCTGCATGTTTGGTTTGTGGAGTTTTTTACCTAAATAGTGCTCTGGTTTCTTCACTTTGCAGAAATTTGATAGCAAAGAACAACTTCCCATTCCTAACTCTTTGTGGGCTGGTCACAGGCACTTGTCTTAAACCCTGGAGAAATGTTGTGCTGTAATTTCTTTGAGTAGCTGCTTTTCTCTCCAGTCCAATAACACATTGCAAAGATTGTTTTGGTTTCTGTACTTCAGCCTTCCTTGCTGGCCTTGCCTCCTCAAAGGGGTGTAGGGAATATATGTACACCTTGCCCTTTTCTTAACAATTGCCATTGATTGTAAGGAATTGCATCAAATCTGTTTTTCTTCTACAGAAATACCTGTAAAATTCCTATCATCCACCTTGTGCACATGAGGCCAAGCTTTTAAATCCTTTAGTCAAGCTGAGACCTTTTGTATGATCTCTTCGAAGTCAATGGGCACTGGCTGCTCCCATTCCTTTGAACCTGCCTGGGTCCTTCATGTGATCACCAGCTGAGGAAGCTTTCAGACGAGATGCTAAAAAGGGATTAACTCTGGTGTGGTGACCCCGGACTACAAACAGCAGTAGCTTTCATGGAAAGGTGGGGAATTGCCTCATGAGATGTTTGTTGCCTCATCTGCTGAGTTGCTGCTCCTTCACAAAGGAATGTAACTCATTTGCTCACACAAAGATGAGCCTCCAAAGGCTCAACACTTCCATCTGAGGAACAGTCAAAAGACTCAGTGTATCTACTCAGACTGGACTGCCAGCCTGGCAGCTGAGCACTGTAAGGCAGTTTAATTCCAAATGCGCTGCCTGTCTCCAGGCTGTGCACCCTGTGTTGGTGGAGGTTGAAGGAGAGAATCTGATGGATCACTTTGGCTGTGTCTGTGTGACACAGTACAACATCATGCACACATGTCAGAAAGATCTCTGCAAGTTAACTCAGTACACTGCTGAAAAGGAGATTGGGCTGAGCTTGGGTGTGAGTGATGTCCCTGGCTGTGTCTGATACTTGGGCCAGCTCATGTACACATCTTTATTTGTCTTCATCATGTCAGCTGCTTATAATGACTCCCTTTTGAACCACACATCTTTGTAACTCTAATTAAAAAGATAAATAATACGTTCCACGTTCTGGTAAAATTCTGTATTTAGTTTGAACAAGACACTGTAAGACGTTTTTTATATAGTGAAACCTTTACAGACTTGAAAAGCTACTTCAGGTTTAAAAATTGAGCTATGTATTTATTCAAGTAAAAACTAATTGTGTACAATTATGCCATGTATTACATAGAGTTGAAGAATATCGAGGTGGAAGAGGACCTCAAGGACCATTTGGTCTAACCTGTCTTGGACAAAGAACGTACTTTGTGTCTCTTTATAAAGGTGTCTGTGTGTTTATTTATGCATTTCTTTGGTATTTTCTCTGTTAAGAGATTGCAGGAGGCTCTAAAATTAATTTTGACCTTGATTATGACATTGATATTAGTTAGTGGCATGCAATTTTCTTATGTTTTGGTTGTGTTTACTTTGTTAGGGAATCTATGCATGGTGTTATCTAACACATGCACTCTGTTTCAGTAACTCAGGCAATACCTTTTCCTGAAAGCATCCACATTTTTTCCTGAAATATCTTTTAAAATTCATCTGCTTTGTCAGGATTAATCTTAATTCTTTCCTAGAAATCTTTCCTAGAAGACGATTAATTTTATCTGTAAAATATTATGAAGCTATATCTTAGCTTCCTATGTATTTGTATAAATAAACCTGCTGTGTAGATAAAAGATAATTCTTTTGTAATACTAATACTTTTTTATTAAAGAAAACAAAACACCTTTTTTTTTTTTACAAAACAAATGAGCAACAAAGAAAAATGCAGAAGAAATTAAAACATATTTAATGAGCATGAATGAGTAATTGCCAAGTATTCTTGGAGTGATGCTTGGAGTTAAATAATATATGAAGTGGTTATTCAGAACAGCTGACAGCAAATTACTCTTTCTAGGTTTTTGTTTGCTATTTATTGTCTTACTATATAAAATACATGAGTGACCTACATTTAACAAATTTATGCTTGCATTGTAGGCTAATCAGAAATAAGTAATCATATGAAGTCACTATAATAAATCTTTAAAATAGATGTGAATAAATTCTCATTTTCTCTGATGCTTTAGGAGCCCAAATGAGTATTCCTGAGAAATCTGTGTGAACACTGCACTGTTGTTAAATAAGATTTTCCTTGTAAAAGGGATCATTTTGGAAACCTTTTTAAAATCGTTTATTCCGTTATTTTGTCATAACTGGTGCACGAATCAGGTTGCTATTCCCACATCTGTGGCTGTAGTATGCTAAGAGAGGGAATGCATGCTCCTCTGAGCACCCTGCCTTGTAGGATGCAGATTTTCTTGCTCGGTGAACGTTAGAAGTGCAAACTGCTCTGAGACTGAAATCGGGAGTGGGGTTTACTGCTTCTATTTGTGGCTCCTTTGAGCAGCCAGTTGCCAAGGAGATCACTGGCAAAACCCCAGCAACTCCCTGTACCACGTTAGCCTATAAAGCAAGCACTGCAACAGATCCAGTGACAATCATTAGACACTTCCTGAGAAAACACCCTGGAGGTTTTAGGAGGGTTTATATTTCCACCACCTGTTTCATTGTCACATCTGCTCTTCACCAAACAGAAAGGGAAATGTTTATGATCTCTGGATAAATATATTTGTTTCTTTTCCCAATATAACCAATCAATGTCTATTAAAAACATTTCTATATCTATTAAAAAAACCCATTTCTCTGCCTGCCTCGTGTAATCCTTCTTTGTGTCAGAGATAATTAGCAGCCATCTAATAAGATTAGCCAACTAGTGTGATTAGTGAGCTCAAACCCTGTCCTTTTCCTTTTGCAGGTAAGTGAATGTGGCATTCAGCATCCCTATCTACATTATTATCACTTTCTTTGGCTCTTATTTCTGATGCCAATTTATGGAGTGAAAGCAATAAAGGCAATTGGAGAATACTGACATGCAGGTACTGTGGATGCTGTTGGAGTGTATATTCTGAGAGAGATGGTAAGTGGGATGTTTTCCATCTTCACCTACATCATGATAGCGTTTTGATTATTTGCTGCTTACATGTAGCAGCAGCCTGTTGGGCTCTTGGAAACCAGCTCTCTGTGGTGTTGCTGGAAGGAGGAAAAAAATGGGAGATGTTTTGTTGGATTGGTGGATACCAGTTTTCTGTGGATTTGGTTTTTTTCCTGGATGGCAGGGGGTTTGGACGTACTGTCTCTGAAAGGTTATTAGCATTTTCCTTTGGGTTTGGATGTTTCAGCTTGGAAACCAGAAGCCGTTTGAGGAGATGTGCCAGGGTGGTGTAATTAACCAGAGATGATCAAACTGGAAGGGGAGCGACACAACCAGAAACAGACGTTGTGTTCCCTGCTGAAAATGATGGCAGTCTTCAACTGAGCATGTATCAAAAAATATTCTTAGACTGCTCAGAGCCTTTGTAATTAAATCTAATTTGAACAAGATAATTGCATTACTTTTTACAAATTGGAAATTAGTCAGGTTTTACAGGTATACTTTAATTGTGCTTCAGAAGATGCAAACTGCCAGAGATATTTTTTGTGGAATGGAAATGTACCTATATCAACTGGTATTTAGAGGAAAAATAAAAGAATGAGCTGTTCATCTCAGTGTTAAGGCACATGGAGCTCCAAGTGAGCTCAGTATTTTGTTGCATTTCCAGAGAAGGGAATCATGTATTTTGCTATCTACAGCAGCACCTATTCATAGCCTGACATGTGAATGCCTTTGAGCAGGTCTACTTAAATCCTTATAAATGAGGGCTGTTACTGTTATGGGTTTTTAAATGCCATCTTTTACATTAACTATATCTGGAAGCAGTAATATTGAGTGAGTGTCTTTAAAAGCGAATGTCCCCTTTAAAGGTCCCTGTTTTGCTCAGAGGGATTCTAAGGAGTTTATGCTTTCAGAGGGACAAATTACTCCTTCTCCTCCTCTAGGGAAAAAAATTCCTAGTTCCTCTTTGCCTTTCACACTTGGAAAGGCCAGTCTGCCCACTACTGTGATGCTTCCTCCACAGTCTAGTGGCAGAGGCAAATGGGGAATTTTCCTGGGATCTTCAGGAGGCTAAAGGGAACTCCTGCAATGCTGATACATCAGTGTCTGTCACAATATTGTGTAGCCTCAGCAGTCACAACTGCACAAACTCTTATTTCTCCCAATTAACTGAGAAGAGATTTATCTCTTGAATGAGAATTTTGATGATGGGAAGAGTTAGTGAGTTGTGCTGCATGGAGCTGCTAGTTAATTCAGTGCAACTGTTTTCTGATTAAACAGTTCATTCTGGGAGACAGCCAAAATGATTTCCTACCCTTAGAGCATAAAACCCTATGAATTCTTTGTGAATGAATTTCATCACTTGTTGTAACATCTTCTGTCATCTTTAACATATGGTAAAATAGTTGAAAACCTGTTTACAACATTAGTTAAAACTACTTACATAACCATTTTCCAGAGTCATTATGGGAGATAAAATACCAGAGTATCAAATACAACATAAAATAGATTTGTAAAGAAAAAAGTGGAGGAACTGAATACCTGGGTTCATTGTCCCTGAAAGCCTTACTGCAATTCTTATGGGGTAATTATTTGTTCATAAGACTTTCGTTTTACAGAATGTTTTTTCTATTGCAAATACACATATGTATATATATGTGAAAATATTTGCATAATATACTCTTTTCTGTACAAATGTGGGTTTTAAACCTCCCCTGGGATATAAATGAAATAATATTTACAGTTTTGGAATATTTAATCATATAATCTGCATCTGTTGAATAGGTGGTTTATATGATGTGGAGGGTTTTGGTATTCGCTATTATAATCCCTTGTTTAAAACTAGTATGATTCACAAAATGCTATAAAATTTTTAGGGCTTTGTTTTTAGTACATGCACAAGTCATGTCTGTGACTATGGTTATGAGAACAGTTAAGATTTAGAGATTGATTATAAAAGTTAATTTTTTCACTTTTGTAAAGCTACCTTGATTTTTTTTTTTCTGGAGCTTAGATTGTTCTCACTTATTTAATATTTTGAGGGTGAGTGAAAGAAACAAGAGGTCCCAAATATAGCTAGGGGCAATTACTCTCCTGCCCTCTCCTGTAATATGCCAGGAAGTTGTGTAGTTGTCCTTTGGTGTACATCATGCCAAGGGAAGGGTTTGTGATGAAACATGGGCTGTGAGGCTGTCAAGCGTGACATCCAGTTGGAAACACTTGATGGAACAACACAATTTGAGGGTGTGTGTGGGAAGAAAACTGGCTGGCTTCATCAACAGGAACATGACCGAGGTAGTACTGAAAAATGGGAGAGAAGCAAGTGGAGGAGATGGTGGAGGCTGTGGTGAGGTCCAGTCTGACGGGGCACCTTTGTTCTTGGGCACCACCAGCAATGTCTGCTTGGCCAAGCTGATAGGGTTCACAGCTGGTTCACAGCTTGCAGAGATTTGTACCTGGGTATTTGTATTTCAGTAACTTGCACTGGTGAGCATCTCTGGTGAGCTCACCTGCCCAGCTGTCACATTAGAAATTCAGGTTGTCACCAGTCCAAACTGCTCCCCTCTTTTCTTACAAGGGCATGGCAAAGTGGCAAATCCCTGGAACCAAAACAGAAATATTTTTGAGTATGTTGAGTATATATTTGTGTATATATATATTATATATAGTATAGATCTATATCTCATATATATATTATATAGTATATATATTTGAGTATATTGGATATATTTTGAGTATATTGAGTAATTTGAGTATATTGAAATATTGAGTATTTTCTGGGTGTATTCATTGGTTACCTCTAGAACAGTGTTCATAATTCTGGGAATAAATCTTCTGATAATCTGCTCTGGTTGTGGTAATTTGGCACACAGCTTTGCTTTACGACTATATATGTAAATGTGCTTGAAATATATCTCTTTACTACTAAATAAATAAACAGAGTATTTAGATTTGAAATTAGCCTATGTTCATCCTCTTTGGCTTGATTTGTGCTTGTAAAAAGTGTTAATTTATTGGTTTAGCATTAATTTTTACTAAATAACATGAGTTTAGTAGAAGCTACTGTTTGCATTAAGAATTGTAAATGAGCACTTATTTTTGAGGCTCTGCCTGCTCTTTACCTCTGTCCATTTTCTGTTCTTACGTATGCAAAGTTCTATTTGTGAATGAGTGATAAGTGTGTACTGGGGACCCATTAATATGTGCATCAGAACTGACTGGCAGATTTATTTGGAAGTCTATTTTTTAAGGATACTTATCTTGTTGTAACATCTTCTGTCATCTTTAACATATGGTAAAATAGTTGAAAACCTGTTTACAACATTAGTTAAAACTACTTGCATAACCATTTCCCAGAGTCATTATGGGAGATAAAATACACGTAACATGCACATACAGACCTTGCAGTTGTTGGTAGAATAAAACCCTGAGAAGCTGTCATCAATAAAGGTGTAAAACCTGTGGTTGTATTATCTTGATTTGTGGTTGGGATTTTTGGTTGGTTGGTTCCCACCACCCCAGAAAAATAAAAATTGGCCATTTATGTCATATGTTCTATGAACTCCATAGCTAATTTGCAGTAAAATTGGAAAGATTCTTTTGAATCTTTTCATTTCATTTGATTACATTTGGTGAATGTTCTTTTGATAATTGCTGAATGTCAGCACTGCCTGCCTTGGGAGTGGAAACTTCACTGAGGTCACCTGTTTCCTAGCTGAGGTTTTTGGTGGTATAGCTTGTGAATTACTGTGGCTATGTGGTTATGCGTGTCCTTTAAGGCTAGGCTGAGATTTTGTGTGACTCATTATATTTCTCTTTTGCTATTTTCAATTTGGAG
This sequence comes from Acrocephalus scirpaceus scirpaceus, assembly GCA_910950805.1. Taxonomy (NCBI): domain Eukaryota; kingdom Metazoa; phylum Chordata; class Aves; order Passeriformes; family Sylviidae; genus Acrocephalus; species Acrocephalus scirpaceus. The sequence goes on from OU383781.1 coordinate 33,505,104, forward strand.
CTCCAGAACAAAATTTGCAGACTGAGAACCAGACCCCGCAGATGCTGATCTTTCAAGGATAAATGAATAAATCAGTAGTTAAATTTCATTCTAGAAAAATAACACCCGGCTCTCTCTAGGTGTAAATGGCTGGTTAGGTAATTTGCAAGTGTTCCATTTAGCCGAATTTCACTCTAATCTTATTTTTGAAAGTGTCTCTGCAGTTGGTTACTTCATGATTCTTTTCCATTATATTAATGGTATTTCCATATGCAAAATCACCATCACATCATAGCTGCCAATTTATATCCTTGCTATTTCATTAGAGGGGTGCCCATACTGAAAATGGGCACCCTGTCCTCTTGTTTTCTGTAGGGTAAAAGCAGGAGGTAGCCAATTCAGGATGGTTTCCAGTAAACTTCTAGCCTTCAGTAAAAATACTGGCAAATCCTTGTTTGGGAATCATGTGGGTGTTTGCTAAAGTTGTTGAGGTGGGAAAATCTCAGCTATAAACTTAACATAATGATTATATGACTTGTATATTCTCAGCAACTTGTGTGTGTGTATTCTGCTTATTTGGGTGCTAATTATAAAAATAGAAACATAGATCTAAAAAAAAAAAAAAAAGGACATGGTTTTTCTTAGAGATAGGACTACCTTCATCCACCCAAGTGGCAAAACCCTTCCAGCTGTAACCTTTAGCCCTGTGAGATTGGGGAGTGGATAAGGTGAGCGCTTTGCTGTGTAGGTTGGGGACTGGGGTGAAGTTCAGGGCAAGGCTTGGAAGACACATTAATCTGATGTGTCTTATTTCAGTTTTACCCCTCATTCCCGAGGCACAGTGTTAATGGCTTCCTTGCTGTAAGGACAAGTGGGACCGAAAATGCATTTCAGGGCAGGAGAATTAGCACTCAATCTTTGCTTTTAGCGGGAAAGGCAGTGCATCAGCTGTGCTTGTGCTCTGTCATGCTCACTGTTCGGGGTACTGTCCCAGGGTGTGCACACCAAAGGTGCCCTGATGGGTCCCCAGAGAGGAAGAGAAGTGCCCTGCATGGCATTGCAGGGACTCCCTTGTAGAGCTTTGGAAAATCCTGTCAGTTCATGTTGAATGTGTGAAGAGCATTCAGCTCCAGCACTGGAGACAGTTATGACTCTCATCCTGTTCTTGTGGAATTTTGCCTCACCTTTAACTTTTTAATTAATGCAGTTCTTGTCTCGCTACCATATCACACCATCTTAACTTTGTGATTTAACTTGGTGTAAGGCACTGGCAATGGAGTGGTTTTTAATTAGCACGACTACAGGCTGCAACTAGTTTTGTCTTTCCTTCCATCATTCCTGACTGTGAGAAGAATTTAATTTTATAATAATGGCATAGCATTTTCCATGGTGGTGACATAAAACCGCAATGATTTTAAATGAAAATGTGGGTTTGCATTTAGGTAATATTGGTAGAAAATAGCCTCTGTGGCTAACACAATTTTATATTGATTATACACTGTCGAATCTTGTTTGCAATTAGGTGGAGGAGGCATATCCTTACAGATGTTTTATTTTTAGTATTACAGTGGTTTGTATGTGTTACTGTTATTCCAGTAATATGCTTTAGCTTAGCTAGGAAAATGTAAGTTCAAGGAATTGTTCCTTTAAGTCATTGTTTTCATGACAGCACTAATTCTTAATTTTTGCTAGAAAGTAAGAGCAGTAAAACATGTTAACCAATAGCCATGGAAGAGGCATAGCTACCTTTATTGGCCTCTCACCAAGAGGAAGTCCTTTACAAGAAGATGGTGGAAATATGCTTCTTGTTGGCTATGCTTTTGGGCTACTAAAATTCATCTCCTGGTCAGACATGGGGGAAAACCGTAGAGGAAGAAGCCATAGGGCGTTCAGACTGATGTGACAGTGTTGTTGCTACTACTAAAGTTGTAGTGGACAAGATGTACAGTGAGGTTTGGAGGAAGGACAGAAGGTTTATGCAAAGCTAGATGGAACACTGTGTTTTCTGAAATTTCCTCAGCTTTGGGAATGAGTTATAAATACTGTAAAAGCTTCATTCTCTAAGAGGTGCAAAATGCAGTGAATGTGAAAATAGCCCTTTTGCCAAGAAGGTGCAGTGCAATGAATCTTTACTGAAAGGATCAATGTTTATGAATGCTAAGGCTTAAATCCTCCCAAAGGAATAGTGCTCCACTTCCCAGGGTGTTGAGAAGTTGATTTTCTTGTACTTTTCATCATGAGTTGTACAGCTTTACTGTGATGGGGGAAAGGCCACTGAACTTTTCAACCTGACATGGGAAGCAACAAAATTGTTGTTGCCATTGTTATAAATTATAATAAAACTGTTATAAATTATAATAAAATGTTATTGCTGGTTAAATGGCAACACAATGAAAGGATATTAACTTTCATTTGACATTGACAGAGTTCACTACATGGTTTGGTAAACCATTTTGTCAAAGAAATACCCTTGCTGTTACAGTTTTGCCAGGTATGTACGATCTGAATTGAGACATTAACAAGGTGTATCATTAATGGAAATTATCCAAAGGCTTTTGACTGTCTTCTGTGCTTTATTACTCTGGAAAGAAAAGTTGTGTGTGTATGTATTGGAAAGGTTGCTCTTCAGGGAAAAAAGAACAAGGGAAATTTAAATGTTCACCACCTCAAAGGTATTATCTTTACTCAAATATCTGTTTTTGCTTTAAATATTCAGCTAATTCCTTCCCTGTTTTTATCATGCTGAAGAAGGTATGTTTATTGGTAGGATTTGGCTTTATTATTTTCATTCTCTAGAGCTTTAGGTCTCCTCTGTGAGTAGGAATTCACAAAGAGCTTTTCTCGCTCTTAAAAGCAGTCTTCTATTTCAGAAGGCAGAATTCCTCCCTCAGAGATGCCATTGTGTTCCATTTATGCTCAGAAAAGATGTGAAAAATCTGAGACACAAATGGCATATGCTGCTTGCCTTTGAAAAAGCATGGATTCAAAATGGTTAGAGGCAGAAATTATTCTCATCCGTCTGTAATGGCTCTCCCAGCAGTACCTGAAGTGCCAGGGGTGGGTGGGCAATGTCTCCTTTTCCCCACCTTGGCCTCTCTCCTTTGTTCCCAGCTTCTGCTGGGCTTTTCTCTCCTCTGCCTCTGCTCCCCTGAGGCACCTCCCATGTTGTCAGGGGTTTGAGGGGCTCAGGGACTGAGGGCTTGGAATACTGCAGAACCTGCTGGAATCACCTGGAATATCCCTCCCCACCTGAGGCAGCCCTCGGCTCTGCTGCTTTCCCTGGGCACAGATGCCCCGTCCATCTGGAAGAGGAGTCAGCTCTCCTTGCACAGCATTCCCCACAGCGCTGCCTGGAGCGAGCTTTATTAAATCTGTGCCCCTGGAGCAGGGCCATGCCAGCAGCTGCCCTCAGGCTCACAGTGAGGTGGAGGCAGCACAAACCTGAGCTCTGGTTTTTGCTGTGTAACAGCAGTGTGTTTGGTTCAGGTGTGGTGGGTGTCACTGAGCACCACAGAGCCCTTGACGCTTGCGATGGGTCTGGCTTCTTCTTCTGCCAAGGTTGGGATTAATACACAGGAGTCACAGTTTTGTGTTTGGACTTGGTGTTTATTATTTCTTATCTATATTACAGCCTCACGAGCTGTGAGCTCTAACTAGTAAGTTAGAAAAACACAGGTAAAATGGAGTACTTCTAACTCTTTCCAAGGTTATTTAAGTGCTAATTACCTAATAATGAGGTGACACCTATATTATTTATATTTCTGACCCACTAATGACCACCCAAAGCCAGCAATGTGGACCTTTTTTACCCAGTTGCAGAAAACCACCCAAATCCATGAAGAAGAAGGTGACTTAGATAATGCCCGAAGTCTTCCATCTTGTCCCATGTATTACTGTACACTAAAACCTTAAATCTAAGTTTTTCACCCTGTGAGATCACACTATACTATTCAAACTACAAACTCACAACCCCAGTGCTATCACTCAATTTCGGAAGCCTGTTCCATGGCCTCAAGTCAAATGCAGTGCCTGCTTCAGGGTCAGTGCCCTTTAGAACACGAAGCCTGAAATTTTCAGCCTCCAGGGTTCCAGCAGGTGCAGTGCTGCTGTCCTGTGGGAGCAGTACCCCGAGCTGTGCCCCTGCTTGCACGTGGTCCCTGCTGCAGCAGGAGTTACCCCTGCACCTTGCCTGGGAGCAGCAGCAGGAGGTTCAGGAGATGTTTGATGATGTTATTCATCAGTACAAGCTTGGTGCAGGCAGTGGATCAAAGATAACTGTAGCAGTTGAGAAGCTGTCCTAGGATTTTATTCTTCCCTTTGGTATTGCATGAAGTTACGTTTTAAGCCCATTTTGCAGTCTGGTTGGTCAAGGCTGGAAGGCTGGGCCTGGATCTGCTCTGTACGTTTGAGAGAGATCTGGACCTCTCCTGCCTGACCCCAAGGAGCCATGGAGGACAAACACAACATCCCCATCACTGAGTGGGAGCACCTGGACAAAAGGCATTCAACTGCACTTGTCATGATGCTTTTCTTGCTCACACTCTCACAGTTTAGACTGAGAAGTATCTGCAGGAGAAAACTCCCCATGTCAACCAAAGTTTGGCAGCACATGGCAGATCCTCCTGCATACGTGCACGTGGGATGAGAAGACCCCCAGGGTTGCTTTCATGCCAATCAGTACCAAGTTCCAGGCATATATATATTTCAAATATCTCCACTATTTATGCATATATTCCTGTATATGTGTTTCAGCTGTACCTTCAGGGTGTTGTGCTGCACACAATAGGCTGTGTAGCTGCCTCCCTTTGTCACATCTATCTCTGCCTCACAAATCTGCTGTGTGTGACTCACCCACTTGTTATTGGCAGAAAGAAGATGGACAAGCTCATTTGCTGTGGAACTGCAAAACTAAATACAGCCTGGGCTTTGCCTATTGTAATTTCTACCATTTAGGTGGCTGACTGCAACATTCCCTTCATGACCTTAAGGGACACAGAGAATACACAAAGCTTTCTGCATTTCTTCTTAATCCTTAGTGCTAAGGATGCCAGCACATGTTGCTTCGTGCAGCCTGGCTTTAAGCTATTCTTGTCTGCATCTCTCAGCAAAAACAATCAGTCTAACAGGACAAGTTAATTGAGTCAGGATGATCCACTCTTAAAATTTGCCAGCAGATCAGAGGCAATGTCCTTTATTTAGCCTATAGAACATAACTCCATGTAATTCCTGGGCTGAGTGGCTTAGACAAAGCACCTTAATTATTGCAGACAAACTGAAAAAGAATCAACAAAGCAGTATTTGTTAGAGCATGTAAATGTGGCCTGTCCAGGTTATTTAATAGGGGGAGTGAAATAACATTTCACTGATTACCTCCCTTTGAAAGTATAAATTGTTTGGATATAACTTTAATGTAGGCAATTAGGTGCAAACATTTTAGGCTATACATTAAAAACCTATTCAGCTTAGTGTTCTTTTCCCCCACAGTGTCCTGGAGTTGTGAGATGGGCCGAATCATATTCTTCATTTAAGTCAGGGCATTTTAATAGAGATTTGTGCTCTATTTGTAGTTTGATGTGAAAGCAGATATTTCTGTATGTATATTTGATTTGTGTTTTGCTGTGATTTAGAGATTCTGCTTTCATTGTACATTTCCCACTACTCTCAATGTGGTCTGGCAATTTATAAATGCTGAACTCTGATGTCTTTGTGCCAACTGGAACTGGGTGACTGCAGTTCTTTGCCAGCAAGGCTTGGTCTGAGTGGCTTCGAGGTGTTCTTGCTCTTGATCTATAAAGCCTTTGGCAACCTTTCAGCTTTCTCTTTTGTCTCGTAACCCTGTGTATTTCTGAGCCATGAGGTATTTATCACCTTTTGATGCAGTAGAAAAACACTGTAGTTCTTAGAAGAAAAAAAAAAAAAAGTGGATTTCTGTGTTTCTAGCTGCTCCCTGTAAGTTTATTGTGGAGAGTTCTGTACGTAATTGCCTTGCTGTATTTCTAACTCCTTAATTCACTGCAAACTATCCTACAGTTGATTACTTCTGCATGGTGTTGAGAGAGTGGTTTCTAACATTTTATTTGTAGGTGTCCAATTTAAAAAGAGGTCCTAGAAAAATGTCAGTAGACATCTGTAAATCTGAATGATGTAATTATAGAATGATTCTTCTGTGACAAAGTCAAGAAGAAAATCACTAAAACATTGTCGTGCAGGTTTTCTGTGGTATTCCTTTGAAAATGGAATCATTGTAACACCTTGCACTTGTATTATCCTTGGACTGGGTGCTGTGCATCCTGATTGGGAGCTATGTATAGCAGTGACCTCACCACAAAAATTTCACAACTGCTATTACTCTGTGTGGCACTGAACACGTTAACCTCAAGCAAGGAGGGAAGATGATTACTGTACTTCAATGAAACTTCAGTGAATATGTACATAAAAAATAAGTTGGATTCTCCTAAGCTAGAATTTATCTTGGCTACTGAAACTGGCATTCAGGTATTGTGGGGTCCCAGATGGTCAGGACCTTGCCTTGTGCAGCAGGATGGCTGTGCTGACACTGCACTGAGGGATTGCTGCAGTACCGACTCGCTCTCTTTTCCTGAGTGTCCAGGTGCTCCTCCAGGCCACACCCAAAATTTACCCAGCACAGCCCTGCAGGGGAACAGGATCACAGCACGCAGTACTGTGCTGTTAAGCATCTTTGACCAATCATTATTTTTGGCTCTCAAGTACTGCTGTGTCTTAAATCTTCAGCCACTCCATTCCCAGTTCAGCCATTCTGGATGAAGATGTTATTTCTGAATAAACAAATTATTCTGAAATAATTTTTCATTATAAAAACCAGACTCGCCATATGCATGACCAGTTGAAGAGAAAAAAACCTGAGGTCACTCTCTGACATTATCATGACTCATTCCTGTTTAACATTTTGATTGTACTGTGGCTATTGTATTTGCAGATTCTGACAAATAAAGTTTGACAAGCAGTAAACTCTGATGTATAGCAATGAGTCACAGTTGAATCACCTGATGCTTTCAATACATGTCTGAAAACTGAAGTCTTGAGGACACTGATGTAAAGAAACTTCTGTGATTTCTATTTTTGGATGCCAGTGTTACACTATTTTATCATTATTATTGAAAGTGTTTTCATAAAGGCTCCTGAAGATATGTTTTCAGGGATGTAATGTTGGCTAATGTGCTTTGTAGCAGGGACAGTAGCTATTACCTCCCTATTTCAGTTATAGAGCTGTTTTAGTAAAACTTTCTACAGGCCAAAACTAAAGGAAGTATGCTTAACATAGTGGGATTTCAGAAACTCTTCCTCTCCAGTCAGTGGGATTTGGTTGTGGAGCAGACAGTTCTGCTGGGATTTTTGCTGCTCTTCAGTTGCTGTACACTGTTGCCTTACAGAAGTTGCTTGTTCAGCTCACACAATGTACTTTTGAGGAGGATCATGTTAAGATATTGTTCTAGATTTAGAAGTTTTACTCTGCAGTGTATCGTGTCAAAGCCCCTGGCAGCTGTTCCAGCCCTCCTTGTTGTGTGTGTGCAGCACTGAGACCTGGGCAGCAGCTTCTAAAGGGAGTCAGTAAAGAGCCTTTTGTTATCTAAAAAACCAGACCAGCTAATTATTTGACTTATCCTCAGAGAACTATACCTGAAAGAAAAGTAACATTTGTTTTACCTTTTTTTTTTTTTTACTTTAGAGACCCTTCGTTAGATTTCAATAGCACAATGCTATTGTTACCATAATAAATACCATTAGTCAGCTTTCAAGGAGTACAAATGGTTTTGGTTTGTTATCCCTCTGGCATCTTACAGAGAAGTGCTCAGGCTTAAAGAGTCCTGGTCTACCACCTCCTCAAAAAGCTGTGGCTTTTCTGTCTCCTACATGATTTCCAGTACAGGCCTGTCACAGCAATGTACAGATCAGCACAATAAAAATAATAATTCTCCTAAATATCCAAAGTGTAAAGATATACATACAGACAGTATTTTAAAAGTCATATCACTGTCTGGAAAAAAAATCCCACAAAGCAGATTAAAGATAACTGACATCTTTAAGTAGATGGGAGATCTTTGCAGACATTTAAGTTGATATTTTCAAAAATGGAGTATGTTCTCTATTAGAGCTGGAGAGACTAAGGCAATTGGTAGTGTTCATGAGAAATTATTGTGAACGCTTTGTTCCACATTCTGACATCATCTTTAACACCAAGCTATTTTATGTAGCAATTACTACATAAATTGTTTCTTGTCCTGATTTCTTCTGTGCAGAACATGTACGAATAGCCATTTGAAATAGGTGTGTTAATACTCTTATTTATCCCTCCCATCTTTATCTGCATCTTTTTTATTGATAGGTATGAATGCTGCTGTTTCTGAGTTTAAGCTTAGACTGTTAATGTCTTGATTTTAAGATATATATATATATTACAAAGCTTTGTCTCTCACCAAAATCTGCTCAGTTAAAACAAATGCCATAGGCTGAGTGAGCCTCACTTTCACAGTTGTGAGATGGAGAATGAATGTTGTGCGGGAATTGTGACTAGTCCAATGGATTTCTCTTCCAGCAATGATGACTCTAGTTTAAAACTAAAGTAGGTATCCTTAAAACACATGCTTTTTTGCAACAGATCTAAAATGTGGAAATTATTTCTTTTGTAATATTCTTTATTTTGACTTCTTAAAAAATCATCTTTTTCTTTACTAGGCCTAATAAAACAATATATACTTGAATGTTGGTGTAGGAAGAATTCAGGATCTTTTACCAAGAGAGGGCCACACAAAAGGATGTAGAAATTAATATTTTGTGAAAATATCACCACATCAAGGGGAGCAGCATTGTGCTACAGCCATCATTCCTTTTCTGGAGGTAAAACTCTGAGGTGAAATCTTATCCAAGCCACCATTTCAGTCTCTGGCTTGCAGAACATCCACGGCTTGCATCTTCAGCCCTACACAAGTGAGAACAGCACCCTCCTCCCCAGGAAAATGTGGCACTTAGGATGTCCTTTGAGGCACCTGTGCATGCTGGGCTCCCAGCAGCATGTGGGGCACCTCACTGATAGATTTTTCTGCTCCTACGGGTCTCTCTTTTTCTTTGGCAAATACCACTGGCTGCAGACTTTTTCTCTTCGTTGTACCCTGCCACTCTGGGCCAAACCAGATTCTGGTTTATATCCATGTATCTCACTGAAACAGCTTTGTTTTAGTTGTGTGGGATTTCTTTCCTTCTAAATCCCACCAATGCTGATCATCATTTAGTCAAGTTTAGAAAAGGTATGAAATTAACTGCTTTTTCACTAATAAGGATTCTCCATTCAGGCAAGGGCTTGCTTTGCTTCTCTGCTGCTCTTGTCTGACCTAGGCCTGGGATACTGTGCATATAAGAAGGATCCCCTTGAAGCAGAACTGCTTGGATTTAAATTACCAAATTTTTCAAATACTTTAAATTTTTTGGCTGTGTGTTACTACACTGCTAAATATATTATGTTCATTGTCACCAGGGATCCGGTGACAGTACACAGCCAGCCTGAAACTGGGAGCAGGGGATTCTTCCTGCTATTGGCAGAGTGTTTTATTCTGGTTTTTATCCCTCTCATGGCCAGCTGTGCATGTCCCTGGCACGTCAGTGCCCATGGAGATAGGACTGCCAGTATCTTTCAGATGGCCAGTGAAGACTGGTTTGGTTTTGTTTTTTTAAATCCTGAGAATCCTATTTTCATGAGGGATCCTTGGAAACGCTGAGAGTTTAATTTGAAGATGATGATCTCAGTAACTTAACTGGAGAGCTTCTTGGGGTCAGTTGGTAGTGCATCTCCCTGACAGGTGAGGTTTTTAACCTTTTACAAAGTCTTATTTAACATTTCTTTGGTACAAACTCTCTAACCTGTGTGTCCTTAGAATGGTAATTGCAGCTTGTCCATTTCTGTGGGATATTTCTGCTTTTGGTGAATTAGATTGTTTTGTTTTAAAGGGAGGAGCCCTACAGAACAAATGCATGAGAAGAATATGACTTGTTTCCCAGGTTTGCAAAGGGCACCCAAAATTAAGGCAGCACTGCTTGGACTAGATAATGACACTTTTTGTTTTTGTAAAATTTGCAGCAGGCTAATTTGTTTTTAATCTCTCACTTTTTGTGTGTGTGTGTGTGTGTGTGTGTGTGTGTGTGTTTTATGAAGAGTTAGGCCATGAAACAACATAGAGCTTTACTAAATAGCATGAAACAGAACAATATGATTTTGGTAGAAGAAATAAGTTAATGTCTTCTTTTAGCATTGTTTGTGGGGTTGGGTTTTTTTTCGGTGTGGCTTTTTTGTTTGGGTTTTTTTTAATAATGTGAAGACAAGAGAAAGCAGTGTTACATCAGTTGGGTTGGTAAGGTGGCAGTAAATTTTTTGTTCAGTAAATAGCTGGCTCCATTTAACATTTGACACTTACTATCAGCATGACAATTGTTTTAAAAGGTTTTCTGTAAGCTTTAGATTCTGATTTTCAGAACAGATTTGAATTAATTTGTGCCTTAGGGATAACTGAAAACTGCTTTTTAGATTAAAGGGAGCAAAAAAGAACTCTTCCTTGAAATACCCAGAATCCTAATATGTCAAAGGATATATAGAGGCAGCAGAAAATAAATGTGCAGATGGGGAGGCCTGAAAAAACATCAAGTGCAGATCCTGAATTTATGCACATTTCTGAGATTGTTGGATGAAAAACGCTCCTCTTATCTTCTGTGGGTAACCATGGCTACTGTGTGATGTGATTTTATTTTTTTCAACATGAAATTATACACAAGTGCAGCAGAGTGGTCTTGTCTCAGCTTGCACCATATGTATTTGGGTGATAAGGATTATAGTCAGTGAATGTGCTTATCAGTGTGGCACATTTGCTTCTTTAAAATAGGTCCCGATTTATGTCTTCATGTCTCCATTAGTCTGTAGAGGGTAAATGGTGCAGGATTTTCTCGAGTACTGCTACACGAGGTTTAGGCCATCTCCTTTTGTGTTCAAATGTGTCTGTTACCTCCTTGAATCTGAGTCACACGCTAATATAATTTGGGGAGGGGAGTTGAAAAGGCACCACAAACATAGATACAAATATTATAGCTCAAATTCAGTGCTGGCTCAGTGCCATAGTCTTAAGTATGAAATGCTTATTCCCTGAGGACTTGTGTACAGTTTAGATTAATCCTCCTCCCTGCTTGATGTGTTGCTGCTTTCATTCACGTTTTCAGCATCCTCATGAACTTTGAGGGATGCAGAGCTGAGGCGGGAGTTCCTAACCCCTGCAATCTGTGTATAACGTTGGGATGGTTTGCACGGAGCTAAGAACACATTTCTGTTTCTCCCAACGAATGCCTGAGTTGTACTCCAGGGATGGCGAGTGTGAATCCAAAGCTTGCCTGGCGTGGGCGGTGCGGGATCCCGCTGGATCCTGCGCTGTCCCCGCGGCTGCGGTGGCTCCGAGCAGAGCGCGCTCGCACGGGGCCACATCGCTCACCGGGCACCCACCCCCGGCAGGGAGAGCTCTCACGTGGACAAACTCCCTGAAAATGCAACTTTATCGTCCTTAAACTTTTGCAAATAATTAGTTCAGGACTGGGAACTGTTTGCTTAGACACATAGTCGTGTGGATTAGGGGTGCAACTGCTCAAACTTATGGTAATGTTGCTTTGGCAGCGATTTGAAAACATCTGAATTTATACTCGTGTGCTAATACTCGCGTAGTTGTTGCCACTTTGGAGGATTTTATAACAGACAGCAGAAGAAAGGCAAAACATTCTTGAAATATTGCTGAAAACCCTTCTTGTAACAAACTTCCTGCAACAGCACACAAACGCTCTTTTTAGCTGTGATTTGGCTCCCAAAAGAGGCCTGTGAAATTAAAAAAAGCATTATTTGGCAAAACTTATCAATGAAATTAATAGGGGCAGCATTTTGTAGGTCAGACCCAGATAGCTAAGTGAGAAATACAAACCACACGAACTATGAACTGCTGCTGAGTTGGGAGAAGCAGAAGGAGTAAGAATAGTTTTCCAGTTGAGAGGGATTAAAGTCAGCGCTCAATTCACAAGCAGTAAGCTGGGAAAAGCTTTACAAAATTCAGGAAGCTTTCTGCAAATGTCTTAATATTAGAAAGATATTATGTTTAAATAGTCTAGTAGTAGAAAAATCGGAACAAAATATGTAAATGTATACAAGAGGCACCCTTCGAACGGTTGTAATCCACAAATGAGAAATTGAGTACTGCTCCCTACTCCAGATAGGGTAGCTGCTTTAGGCAATTATGTCTTCATGGAAAGTTGTAACAAGGATGAAAAATTCACAAACGTGGCTGAGAAAGCAAACAAAAATTATGTTAAAGGTCCTGAGAAACTCCAAAGGAAAGCTGTAGCCAAAGACAATGGGGACAGCAAGCATAAAGTATCTATGGGAGACAGGAATTTCACAAGATGCTGCGGGATGAGGATGAAAATGCTGCTGCAGGACTGACTTTGTAAAAGTACAAGTACAGGACAAAACAGACAAAGAATGCATTAAAGTTGGAACCTGTGTCCAGCAGAGAAAAAACAACATAATTGAAGATAGCCCTCAGGGTAGCAGAGTAATTGTAGAAGAAGAAATCATGACTGAGAAGTGCATTATTTTCAGGAGGCAGGCAGTGGTGACTCATGCGGATGAGATAGCATATATGTGACATGAAAGCAGTACAAAACAGCAAAATTAAATTACTTGTCAAGTTCAGATTAGCATCAGATGCAATGACAAGTCAGTGACACACAAACAAACAGGAAATTGAATGCCAAAGATGTGGAAGGGCATCTGTGACTGTGCTGGGCTACAAAGTCTTCCTCAGCAGTGGCAAGCAAAGAAAGCAAAATTGCAAGCAAAATCAGGCCAATTAAAAATGTGATGCCTTCTTTCTGCTGAGGCAGTGGCTAGGAGCAGTGCTAAGAGTCCTGGCACAGCAGTAGAACAGGGGCACTTCTGAGCTGAAAATGGTGTCTGGGCCTGGAAATCAAGGATAGAGATTCTGCCGGATAGGAGGAGAGAAGAGCTGATGTTGGAGCCACTGCTGTGCCCCTGAATGCTGAGGGGGCCAAGTGCTTGTCTTCACATGGCCTGAGCCGTGCCTATAGAAGCACTGTGACTCAGAGGCACTTCTGGGAAGCATTGTCAGACAGTGACACTGGACACCAAAAATTGGGCAGACAAGTGAACTGGAGGGCAGGAAGCTGGTCTGTGAATTTGGGGATGTTGCAACATCAGCTTGCCATGACCAGTCAAACAGGTAATTACCAATATTGTTCTGTGCTCTTCATCAAGAAATCTTCAAAAATCAGAGAAGCTACATTGCAACCAGTTCATCAAATACTCCTTTGGAGGTTTTTGTGAGTCATGCTGTAGGGAAAGCTTCGTGTGAATAGCAATGGTGACTGATTGCCAAACAGGAAAAACTGCTGTTGGCTACTTCAGGAAACTTTAATCTTTCCAAATGACACCCAAAAGACATTCTTTAGATCACACTGTTAATTCCAAATCTAGAAGGAAGTCTTATATGTTAAACAAGTAAATCTTTGTTAATTTTAGACAACTTCAGATAGTTGCACTTACTAAATCTACCTGCTACAAATAGAAGAGCCGCAGATGAAATATGTGGAAGAGTGATGAAATATTCTAGCTTGGTGGAAAATCTTCTGTGCTGATTGTGGTAATCAGAAAACCAGAGAATGTCTGGTGAAAATAAACTTACAGGACTCAGTGAAAGATCTAAAAAACCCCACCATGCACAAAATTTACATACCCAGGACCACTACCATGTAGCCGTGTCCTTTTCACAAGAAAACATTTGCTTTTGAAGTAAACCAAAAATAAACCAAAGTGCATACAAGTTATTTAGTGTAACAGAAAGGCAGGACAAATCAGATGTCTCCAACTTAAAGGAAAACATTCAAGTTCTTATTTTAGAATTTGTAACTTTTATTTATATATGTATAACAATGATTGATACTTTAGGATTGTATAACAGAATATAAAATATGTATGAAAATTATGCTTTTCATGATTAATTTGGCAAAGTGAATTAAATGTGAGTGAAGGGACAATATAATAGATAGCTTCGTAATGGAGGACACAGCAAGATATATATGGGGAGATTAATATGTAGAATCTTGAAAGATGTGGTATGTTCAGTAAGAGATTATATCCCTAAAGCAAGAAGTATTACCTGGGTGCCCATTTCTTGTCTCATGCTTCAGTACTGACCATTTGCCTTGCTAGTCTCCCTTTCATCCTAATTTATTTTCAGTTTTGGAAAATCCTCCCATATCACATGCTTAGGGTTCTCTTCTTTCCTGTCTGTGTCCTATAAAATCCAGGTCTGCTTTGGAAGGCATGGTGGGTTTTTTTTTTCCCTTTCTGCTTAAATTGAATTATCTTCTCTTCCTCACTGTGGTTTAGGCAAGCTCCCCCTCCCTGCTTTCTCTCTGGTTTGCAATAGCCTCAGGCTTCTCCCTTGTACTCCTTTCTAGATGCAAATCCCTTAGCTCTTCTTTTTCCTTCTTTGCAGTATTTGTCTTTCCTCTTCTTCCTCTTCTTTATCAAGGTTTATTTCCCAGATGTCTAGTGTTCTACATCAGAATTGTTTTCAGAAATGCACATCACGTGTTTTATGCCTTCTGTTTGCTTTTTTCTAGTTCTTTTATCTGGGGGGTTTTGAGCCTCTGCTTGTAGTATAAGTACTATCTCTTCTGTAGTGACTGTGTTGGAAAGAATGATTTTCAGGGGCTGGTAAATGTTTTTCTTCTTTGACTCAGGGCTTAGGAAACTTTGTGGATCTGCACTACAATTGATTGTGCAAATGAAATAGAAGAGTTTTCATCTTAATTTGGGTGAGAATTTGTTAAATTTTCCTGAGGAAGGGAAATAGAAGTCAACAATTTAAATAATATGAAGGTACGTTGTCATATTGGAATTTTGTGTTCTTTAGTACCAGCTAACCCACCTTCACCTTCCCCATGATGATTCTGACAGCTCATGAAATCATATATTCCATTTATCTGGCCCAGTCCAGTAGCTTCAAGGAAACAGTTTTGTGTTATAATGAACATGTATTTGGGAGAGCTGTGTGTGCTAGCAAGCACTTAGAAGTTTTTAAATGATGAAGAATACTTGACTGACACTATACTGTCAAGTGAGGACTTACCTTGATCTTTGCCTAATATTTTGGCTGTGGAGAAGGTCAGAAAATAAAGTTCCACAGTCAGTGATGAAGCAGTTTCTGGGTGTTCTGTCTGTTGAAGCCTACTTGGTAATAGGCTTTAGAGTGTAGAGGAGCTGATGTACGTGGGATATTGTGGGAGGTACTGTTTGACATCTGCCAAGAGAATATTATGCTTTGCCTCTAGGTTTTGTGAATGACATTCAGCTTCTGGAGGCGGGACTGTGAGATACACTCAGCAATTGCCACTGTTAAACCTGAAGGCTCCGTGAGGGGGAAAGAGGCCATAGCTGAGATTGGCACATCCCCACAGAGGCAAATTGTCTCCTGTAGCTCCGTGTGACTGTGCATTTCTCCCTTGCAGCCATCCCAGGTACAGAGCCTGGAGCCTTGTTCTGCCTTCAGATGTGCTCAGGTTGGAGTTTCAGCACCACTTTAATGAGATTTGGCTACTGTTGAAAACAGCAGATCTGCCCTTATTCTTCTTCCACTCTCTGGTCCCTCACTCCTGCCTTCCTTATGCTGTTATCACTGTGTTGTTTGGCTTATCAGGAAGGAAATGATTGGGTAGAAAGATTACCTCTGCTTAATTTTGAGTTGATGAGTTTATTGTTCTGATCAATTGCACACCTCAGGCTGGGATAGAAGGCAGGAACAAAGACAAAGCCCATTTTGGTTTTCTTGGTTTTTTCTGGTTTTTTGAGGGGATCAGGGGAGTGTAGAGGGGGACAAATGTGCAGTCAAATTTAGAATTGCAACATCTTGACATCTGTCATGGTTTGACTCTGGCTAGATGCCAGGCACTCATGAAAGTCTTTCGTTTGCTCTCTTTTGTTACAGTTGGGCAGAGGAGAGGGGAAAAAATTAATGAAGGGCTCATGAGTTGAGATAAGGATTGGGAGAAAAAACACCCTAAGGGCAAAAGAGGATCATATTTAAAGGTATAAAGTAAATTTATTATTAACTGAGTCAGAGGAGGATAATGAGAAGTAAAATAAGCCTTTCAAACACCTTTTCCCCCCCCAACCCCTCCGTCCTCTCCAACAGCACAGGGAGACATGGTGTGGGGGTTTTGGTCAGTTTGTAACTCTAGATCTTTTTCCATTCACTCAGGGAGAGGAATCTTTTTTCTGCTATGCTGTGGGTCTCTCCCATGGGCAAGCAGTCATCCCAAAACTGTTGTGGTGTGAGTCACTTGTCCAGGGTGTAATCTTTTAAGGATAGGCTGCTTTAGTTGGGAAGCAAAGGCTCTCTCTCTTTATCTCTGAAAGCAGGGGCCCTCTCTCTCTATTCAGGTCCCCCACTAGATCACAGCTTTCTCTGGCATCCACTCACTCCAGCGTGAGCACTTTTCCCAAGGGCTGCAAGTGGGTCTCTGCATCCCGCGTGGACTTCATGCATTACAAGGGGACAGTTTGTTTCACCATAGCCCTCAATATGGCTTGCAGAGGAATCTCTGCTTCGATGCTTGGAACGCGTCCTCCCCCTCTTTCTTTTCCAGTGACCTTGGTGCCTCCATGTTGTTTTCTCTCACGTGTCCTCACTTCCTCCTCTTCTCTCACTAGAAGAAAAGCTGCTGCTTATAGGTACCATTGCCAACAAGTTCCACTAATTCAAAGATCCTTGCAAGACCCCACAGCGCCGAGAAGTCGATCTCATCTAGGTTCTGTGCTGAGGAATTGCTCACCGTGTTTCTGCCTTTGGCCACGCAGCCCCACGGCTGCTGTGTGGGTGGTGGCAGCTGCGGTGGTGCTGGGGCTGTTTAATGCCTGCCTCTCTTCATGCAGGGCACAGGAAGGAGAAGCTGCCCCTGCCCCTCTGTCCCAGCACTGGGGCTGTTTAATGCCTCTCTTCATGGGGGGCACGGGAAGGAGAAGCTGCCCCTGCCCCTCTGCCCACAGCACAGCTGGCCAGGGCTGGCCAGGCAGGCCAGGCTCACCGTGAGCCACACTGAGATGGCGGCCGCCATGGTGGCATGTCACCGTGAGCCACACTGAGATGGTGGCCGCCATGGTGGCAAGTCACCATGTGCCACGCCAGCATGGCAGTGGCTGCAGTGGTGGCCACGGTGCCTGCCCACCCCTGGGGAAGAAACTGCACATGCACTGTTCTGATTTTCCTCTTAAACTCGTCATCACAGAGCCATTGCCAGCCTCTCTAACTGGGCCAGAAGCGTGTCTGTCTTCAGAGCCATCACGGATTGACTCTGTCGGGCATGGTGGGACCTTCCAGCAGCTTCTCACAGAAGCCACCCCTGTGGGCCCCACACTACCAAAAATCAGGCTGTACCAAGCTAACACACGTCATTCTTTCTTCTTTCCTGACAGTGAAATCATGTGGGTTTCTTTTGGGGTTTTTCCTTTGGAGCTTCCTAAGTGACAACTTAATACCACAGACCACTGCAGTCAGTTTGACACGGTTGGTGATACGTGCAGTGTATTAGACCCAGAATGTCTGTTTGCTTCAAAAAGCTTCTTAGAGGTGATAGAGGATTTCTGGGTCTGCCCCAGTCAAAGGCAATGAAAGAGCGCTAGGATGATTCTTTCTCCTGCAAAAAGGATAGCTGATATCAGTGTCTCAAGTAATCAAGTAATTTAGTAGCACCCTATAATATAACCAATATAAAATAGCATTAGTAATAAAAATATCTGAAGCTTTTAGATTCAATTTTTTCTTACCCTTCACATTCATATATTCTGAATATTAAGATAAGCCACAACATTATAAAAAAAATCCTGCAGGCCAGTAACTATCAAAGAGGCATCAGCTATGATGCAGTATATACCATTATCTGTGAGTTAGGGTTAGTAAATTTACTATCATATGTGACGTGTGCTTTCCATTATGTATCTATTTAGTACATGCCACCTGTCTCCAAGAACTACTTTTATATGTAAAAGATTTAGAGACTGTAAAATAAGCACAATTTTTGAAATACAGATACAGATGAATGTATTAATATAAGAGGAGTAAATATAATGTATAATATTTAATGTCTATATAGATAATCACGTTTATATTCCCATGCCCCTTCTCTCTCCCTGTGGAAAGGACCCTGTGAAACTGGTCCTGCAAATTACTGTTGATCCTGTGCAGCGTTGGCACATAGGAAAACTTATTTTGTTGTTCCTGCATAGGAAGTTGATGTCTTCTTTTAGAGAGGCTGCTGAAAATGCATTTTCTTCTGTTCCAATCCAGGGTAGTTCACTTCTGCCTTTTAAATCAGTTATTTTTATTTTTACTTGTAGCTTCACTTTATGAATTGCATAGAAGCAGTATTTGTTAACATACCTAGCCCAAGTCCGTTTAATCGTATTTGAATAATGTGCTTCAAAATGGATAATGTACAATTTTTTAAAGTGTATCTGAACTGTATTTGCATTAGAAACTACTAAAGCAAAAACACATTGAATGATTCCCTTCTGCCAGTTTGTGATTATTACATGATTATTACATTTTTTCCAAAATGTGAAATTGAAGCAGTTGAGGTATTTATTTTTGTGAACAGGTTTTGAGCATTACTGTTCAGTGTTTTTTTACAATGTTGACTTTCCACTAAGCAGGTGTATTCACAGCAAGGTTTTACCTGTGAGGTGGCCATACTATGGAAATAGTTTGATCAAGTCATAGTTTAGTAAGCAACTTAGAGAAAGCTGAACTTGAATTCTTATCAGTGCTGGTGGTCCCCATCATGCTGCTGAGATAGACCCTCTGGACCACTGCTTCCACCACTGGCACATGGCACTGAGAGCTCATTTGAGTGGCCAAGCCAAACCCAGCTTCCTTTGCCACTACAAATGCAAATGTTTCATCTTGTCCCCATTAATTCCTTCTGTGGACACTGCAGTGCCAAATGTCACCTGGAAAATTATGCTGGCAAAATTAATGGCTACTGGGAAAAGATTGGAACTTGAACCTGCTTGGTCCTCACACCGGGTATTTTCCATGACACATCCCATGCTGCCTTTAAATGAAAGAACCAGTGGGCACCAAGTTGGATGGGAATAGGTTATACCAGGCTATTGCTGGATGTCTGCAGAATTTACAGGTGTGTGGACACTATTTCTGTAATTTAGTGCCTTAATCTGCTCTCTCCAAGTGGTAAAGTGTTGCCCAGTTTGATATATTTCAGCAGTTGCACAGAGACTAAGCAAACAAACCCAGCGTACTGTAGTGGCCTCAAGCATGATTTTTCCTCTGTACCAGCAGCTTTTGGTTAAGCAAAGAAATGTTGAGCATTGGGTGAAAGATAACAAACTTCATGCCTTGTTTAGGAAAATATTGGTGTATTTTATGTAAGGAAAATAAAAACAGCCGTTGGTAAGACGTTGAACAGGGTGCTCTAGTATTTTCTTGCACTATGTATTTGTAAGGCTCAGCTTCTTGGTGATTTTTCCAGCTGACTGCAGGCTTGCATTTGACTTCTTTCCCAAGGAAACCTTCATCTCTCTATATTGCACTTCATTTTCCAAGATCAGGGATGTTTAGACATGAGAAGAGACTGAGCTGAGCTGCCATTCCGAAACTGGTATGTGCTTTGCACAGGAAAGCTCTAACTGTGGAGGTCAGGCTCCTTGCTTCTGTCTCCTTCCTCTATCCAAATACTTCTTTCAGGGGATAACCTGTCCTGCTTAGACTGGTAGCACTTCTAGCCCTTGGACTAGCTGCTATCAGTATGTGTAGCCTGTGTTGGATAAGGAATCCAAGTGGCACAGAAGGTTTTACTCTGAGGTATCATCCATTTTTTAGTTACTATATAAATGTGAGAGACAAGAAGTATTCAGCTAAAGGGCAACTCAAGAATTGTTGTAACTCAGATGTGTTTTATTGATATCTGAGATAGACAAGGGAATACCATTTGGAGAAAGGATTGGTCCAAATGCTGTAATGAATATTATGTATATATGTAGCTTTGCTAGTGTCACAGGTACATAGTTTAATCTGACTTTAGGATCTAGTTAATTATGTAATGCTCTGATGCAAAGTAAGAGTTAATGGCTTCTGTGCTAGATGTAGAATGGAGTTAAAAAACAGGAGTAATTTCTTCACTCTTATGAAATGGGGAAAAGCTGCTCAACCCAGATTTCCCAAGGAGCAAAAATCAGCAAAGGCAACTTGGCAAAGGCAAATCACTGGAGTGCAGTGCTGTTTTGGTGTGCAGTGATGGCTTAGCTCACTTAGCAGAACAGCATTTAAAATGTTTCAGTCACAAATTGTTCCGGCAAAAGAGTACATGTCATACTTTTTAAGAGAACCAAAACCTGAAGATAAGGTTTTTATAGCAAAGAGGAGGAAGCCTGAATGAACATGTCTGCTGGTGGATCCCTGTGCTTTGGCAGATATGCTTCTTGGGAAACACACTTTATATTCCCTGTAGACTTCACTCTTATGACGATTTAAGGGGATGTACAAGTCCCACTGGTTTCCAAGTGCAGCATTTCCACATGAAATGCTTTCTGTGAGTAGCTCTTTACAGGCCTAGGTTCTGCAGAACAGCTGCAGCTCCTCCATCGCTTGGGTGCAGAGAAGATCTAGACTTGAGATCTGATCAAGACTTGAGATTTGCTGTAGACTTGTAGGCTTAAGTGCTTCTTTTCAGTTGTACTTCAAAATATCAGTATTTTTAAGGGAATTGAAAGAACCTGCATGCTTAAGGTGAACTTAGCCTCATTTTGATGTCTCAGTTGTGTTTGCTTTGAGATTTACAGCTGAAGTGTTGTTATTCTGCTAGTGATAAATCTCATTAATCAACAATCAAAATGCTGTTGGAGATGTCTCAGTTAAGTGCATTTCTTCTGTATATAGGGAAATTTGCTGAAAATAGATATTGAATAATTCAGTAAAATTAGTGGTTGCACATCATGCAAAAGTGATCTAGATGCAACTTGATTGGAGAAGTCACTATGAAGATCAAGCTTTTTTTCTTGAAGCAAATTCAGGGAAAAGATGACTTGAACAAATATAATGGTTACATAGCACTGGGTCTTGAGGGAAAATGGCCACATGCTTGTTATAACTGATGTGTCTGTGAGTGTGCTTTTTTTGCCTGAAGACTTCTTTTTGCTAACCAGAAATGTCAGTGAAAATGATGTGAATTGACAAGATACATCAGTATACCCTGTAGTTTACTGAGATGACGATTAAGATAATACATCTTCATATTTCATTGTGAGCCACAGCACAATGAAATATTACTGGCTGCATTAATGGTGACTGCAGATGTGTTTAAAACTCATTCTTACAAAAACCACCTCAATTCCTGTTCAGCGTTTCAGTGCCACCAAAGAGCACTGTGGTATCACCTCTCCTCCCCTGGCCTGGAGATCTCTGTGATGGGCATCCATGGGCTTGGCTGGGGATAATTTTGTCTTGGTCCTTGCTGCTGAATTTCTGGTAGGTCCACAAATATCCCAGGGAATGTAGGTGGTGTCAACCCAGAAGGGTTTACTTGTCCAGAGAATGGCCAGGGTTAGTCAGAGGAAGGGATTTTGCACTGTAGACAGTTGCTGGTGACACAGGTTGGTGCTGTATGGGGATGAGGACTCACAGCAGGATGGCAATTCAGCTGTTTTTGAGTTTGAATTCCGGTCTTCGTGCTTCCACTGCAAAGCAGTGTCTAATTTTAGGGCCATTGCTCAGCTTTTGGGCTGGACAGCAGGTTAGCACCTGGTGGAATGGTCAAGCAGTTGGTGCAGCCTTTGGCAAGTGGTAAGGTCACTGTCTTGGGAAAAAGGAGTATTTTCTTCCCTTTCTTCAGATTACTTTGCTGTAATTCTCTAACCAGTCACGAATAGAGCACCCTTAGTCTCCTAGTGTGACAACACCTGCTGTTAAATAGCTTCTGGCTTGCAAACGAGTTCACCTCTGGCTCTCACCTTCCTTTCCTGAACTGAAAAGTACAGTGCTGTGGGAAGAGACTGGAATTCTGCTCTGCATTTTGTCAGAACTTGACTGTTTTCTTTTCAGCTAGTGGCTTTCAGTGCATTGTAATTTTCACCTGTGAATAGGCAAGCTGATTTTTATCTACTTACGGTTTTTCTGCCCTTCTTTTCCCTTGCAGTATGTTTCATGCTTTGAGATGTTTGGACAGCATCCTGTGCTGAAGGCCTCAGCTTTGTGAACTGTTAATACATTGTACCTAGTGCTGTGCAATACAGAGTGAGCCTCAGGTAGCAGTGTGCAGGGGAAAACATGAGTGTCTTGAGCCAACTTTTGGTTCTCTATCTTAGCATCAACAGCAAATTTTTACTCACTTGTAGGAAATGCTTTGTAAATATGTCCTTGAGAAGCTTCTTTCATATCTATGTGTCGAGAGTAATCAGAAAGGCCAGTAGATCAGTTCTAACTCTGATAGCTAGGAGACAAACTGTTTTCTTTTATGTGCAGCTATATGTGCATGATTAAACCTCAAAGATGAATCTTAAAAAAGAAAAAAAAAAATCCTGTTGAATGTAAACAGTCAGGGAGAAGTATTCTTAACAGTCTTTAAGCTCTGTAAACATAATGTGCAGTTTATTGAACTGGATTTCAGGATGTATAGTGGTACAAGTAAGTCTAGTGTATTTTTGTAAGCTATGCCAGAAAATAATGTGTAAGTTTAGGTTGTGTTGTAATGTTGCTGGGTAAGTAAAGCCTTCCATAAACACATCTTGTTTAAAGATGTAAAGTGCTTCACAGACAACTTGAGGAAACCACTTTCGCCCTTCTTCCATGAACCATTAGTTCACAGAACTTACAGAAACAAGGAAAAGGGGAAGATTTAGCAGTGTGAGGAGCAAAGAAAAGCAACACTTGAATTAGTTAAAGTGGCTTGATGAGAATGTTATCAGATCGTTATGTGTAATATTAAATAGCTAGGGGTAATTTGGAAAATTGGATAATATATTCTCCTGATTAGAAATAGAGAAATAGAGCAAGGGGTGACAAAGCTGTTTGGTTAGAAAGGGAAGGGTTTTGACGAGAGCGGCCCCTTTCTGCCTCCCTGTGGACAGAAAATGCGGTGCCTGTTTTTTCCCATTTTTCTAAGACATGGGAGAGGCTGAAATCACTGAAAATGTAAGTTATGTACACAAATTCTGAACCACAGGCTCTGTAGTATCTTAAATACCGTTTGAATTTGCAGTTGGGTGTTTTGGGGGTTTTTTAACCCTGCGCTGGCAAACCTGTGAGATGAGGCTTTGCTGTTCGCAGTGGCCACTCCAAAGCCGTTCTCTCATCAGCCCAAAACTGAGGGCAGTTCCCTGCCGTGCTCTGTGAAGGAGCTTGTGACAGAACTGTCCCTGAGGGCACAGGTTATATGCTGGTAAATGCTGTGTTTTCTCTCTTCCCGTTCCTCCTTTTTGTACCTCCCTTTCCGAAATCCCCGGTGACGAATTAGCCATGAAGAACGTGGCACAAGCCATGGGGAATTGTTCTCCAGTGCTGACCACAGATGTTTGCAGCAGCTTCTGCCCAGCACCTGCTGCCAGCACTGCAGGGCTGGGGGGGCAGTGGTCAGTTCCTCCTTTTGGATGGCTGATGGCAGTCCCTGCCTTGTGCATCCACATTTTCCTGCCCTTGCTCCTGTGGAATGGGTGCAGACTTTGCCCCAGCCACCCCAGCTTATTTGTTTTTACAGCAATACTGGTTTTCCTCTTTCCTAGATATCTGCAGGGTGTTCAAGCTGATGTCTGCACATGAAAACCAGACTCACTCTAAGGAAGTCTCAGCTGTCTGTCTGGTTTTGTGGGCATGATATAAATATATATGAAGGTGGTGATTGGGCTTGAGGTTCAGAAATCTTAAAGTGCTGCATATTGTAAACATGTTTCTGCAGTAACACATTCCTGCCTTCTCTCCAGACCCCTGCCACAGCAACAATTTTTTTTTATTTGTAATATTGTCCATTCTTATCCAGTCGTTGGATTGCTAACCCTTTACAGCATTGTTTCTCAAACTGACAGGGCAGTGTTGTTGCAAGTTTTGTCCTGACAGATGTCTCTGGTTTTTTTCTTATAATCATCACCAAATAGAATCCCAGTTTTGTGTCTTGCCTGAAAGCAAAGAGACCTTGGATAACAAAGCAAAGATCCTGCTTTTATTTGTTGTTTTTCTCATGTGTGGAAGAACTGTGACAAAAATCAGGGAGAGTGAAGCAGGGGTTCTGGGGAAATGTTGCATTTCTTTTCTGGTTTTTGTTTTACATTTGTTTGTAAGGGTGTTGAGAACACTGAAGTTTAGGTGGATGCTATTTGAGGTATGTATTCTCTCAGCCCAATCTGAATGATGAGAAAATGGTGCTTTTTATGATTACTTCATTTATCTGTATTGATCTACTTAAACTACTCAACTACATCAGCAGGTTTGAAGGGAAGAGCACTGCTCAATTACCAGTGAGGTATGTGCAGTTAGAGCTGTATCCACCTTGTCTCAATTTGTTAAATTTAACACTTGCAGGCTTGATGATTACAGCCTTTCTTGTAGTTTTGGGTAGGTGTTTAATACTTCACCATGATAATTATGTACATTCCCATGATAAACCAAAGGTTGTTCAAGTTCTTTCCATGCACTGTTCAAATTTTGACCTCTGCTATTGCTGTATCACAGGAAATGTATCAGTATCTCCTGAACTGTGAGTGCTGCTGGCCATCCTTTTTGATTTTTGCTTTCTGCTTGCTTCTTGTGCATGATTCTTTCCCAGAAAGGTAGTATGGTAAAGCAGTGAAACATGCTATGTGAGCTATGCCATTATGATTAATAGGAAGAGAAAGTACTGGAATGGTCTCCCTGGGGAGGAGGTGGAGTCACCATCCCCGGATGTGTTTAAAAAAGACTGGGTGTGGCACTTGGTGCCATGGTTTAGTTGAGGTTTAAGGGCATGGGTTGGACTCGATGATCTTGAAAGTCTCTTCCAATCTAGTGATTCTGTGAAAGAAAAACTGTAGCTCTAGACCAATATACAGATAAAAACGGAATTGAAATTCATCATCATCATCTCCAGTTTAGCTCTGTTGCACATGTTTTTTCAATACTTGCAATACAAAGAAGGATGGTGGTGAGCATGATATTTATTATTATTCTGTCCCTGCAAGAATTTACAGTTAAAATGCAGCTTCAGTTGAAGTCCTAGCCAGAGCAAAAAGTGTTGTAGGACACGTGCATTTTGCATGGGATGTTTAGACCAGCCAGGAGCACAGGATTTCTTTCCCACAAGCAGTTTGGGAACTGGGAGGCTGAGGTGGGGATAAGAAATGCAACAGCAATTCCAAAATGCAAAAGCAGAACTCAAAGGGTAATGTCTTTATTCCTCTGGGACCCCGGAGCTTAACCCCTAGCAGGCAGCCACAGCTGGTGGAACTGGCTTGCAAGGAGCTTGAGGAGGGTTAGCAGAATTTCAACCAGGCTTCAAGATGTGACTAGCACAAAGTATTCCAGCTGGATCAAGCAGTCCCCTCCTCACAGGCAATCAGAACAATAAAAGAACAGGTGAGCCAATGGGTGTGCTCCTGAGTTGCTTGTAATTGTTTAGTTCCGCACAGCTCTCAGGACTGAAGGCATTCTTGTGTAGTGTCTCACTCAAGAAGCTGCATAAACCAGTGCTCAGGAAAGTTCAGAAGCAGAATGATGTGGCAATAATACATGTATGGTGTGTTACCCCAGAGCAGATTTAGGTGTTCAGATGCTGCCATTTGGTACTGGTGATGTCTAACCCCAGAAGGCTGGTACCCAGCCCACTGCAGGCTGGTGGCCAGAGTGCACACTGACACAGCCTTCCTTTGGGTTAAACCAGCCAGCTAGTGAGCAGGGACTCTGCTCTCCTTCAAATGTCACACTGTCCCAGAATGACTGTCAGATGCACTTCACTTGTCAAACTGTTGTTCAGGCAGTTCTTTATTTATACAATGCTTTATTCCTGTCCAGACATCAGCAAGTCTGGCAGTCATTTCAGATCCCGCAGCTACTCGTCTCTGGTGAAAATATCAACAACAGGGATAGTTGCAGCAGGCAGTCTGGTGTCTGTGCTTTGTGTGGCAAACAGTCATATTATTTATCAAAAGGATTATTTTCTAATATCACTGAAGGAAAGTTCTGTGACTGTGTTGTTATAGAAAAAAAAAATCAACATGCAGAAACTTGTTAGTAGTTGAAATATCTGACAGTAGACAGAGGTGAACAGTGGCAGCATCATTTTAAGACAATCTGTGCACATCACCTTTGTTCTCCTGTGCCACCTATGTGCTCTGTGCAGTGATATGGCTTTAGATATTTTGTCTGGCTACCTGTAGCTGTAGTTAACAGGTAGTTCATAGAAACAAAGAAAAATAATGTGGAAGTTATAAACTATTCCTGAGGGATTAAAGCTACTATATTTGTAAGGATTTTTATTTTTCAGACATACTGACTCTTACTGTTCAAAACAAAACCTTTTGTGTGATCGGCATTCAGATTTGACCTTAACGTGTAAAGGTCCATAAAATAAACATACAATCCTTTAGATAACCAACTCAGTTTGAAAAGTTCAGTTTATTTTTTTTTTCAATATTTCAGTCTCATGAATCCCAAGTACAGCAAAGTAATAGGCCCAAAGTGTGCTTATTTTGTTTTGAGGTACTTGCAGAGAAAGTGAGTCTCTCTAGAAATGGATGCAAGTTCTTGATTCATCTGGTTTGTCTTGCATTATTTCCATAGTTTCTCACCACTCAAATGCAATGAACTGTGACACAGCCTGCGAACAGAGAGGGGGTGTAGAAATCTAGATCTTCAATTTTAAGTTCTAGAAGGGCAGTCAAAGCCCATGATTGCATTCAATCATCCATTTTGTAGCTTTTTCCTTTTCTCAGCTTAGCCCGTGACCTTGCTGTTTGGAAAGGAATGAATGAATTCAGCTGCATCTCTCTGCTGTTTATTAGTTGCCCTTAGGTGCCACACAAACTTTGCTCCCTCCTCCTTCTCATTAATAGATTCAGAATAGATTTTCTTGTCAACCCTGGCTGTGGGGTTTCAGATGCTTAATCTGTTTAGAAACTCTGAAACATCTTCTGGTTGCTATTGTAAGCTTGCAATGCCTTTCTTGAGAGGCAGGGGTGTGAAATGTTGCTTTTGTTTAGATCCTGCTCAATATAAAGTTGAATATATTTATGGATATAAATATCAAGACAAATTTGTGAAAATTACCCAGGATGAATGTGAAGGTGCATTTTCAGCGTCTTTCTGTCATTTGTGGTTAAAGGTTCTAAAAATGTGCAACTGTCACATTGTTTGTGATTGTAGAAATTATTCCCTTCACCCTGGATTTTTTCAGCCTTTTTTTTGTAATTTCTCATGTTCTGCATGCTGTTTTGTATTTAATGTTGGCACTGATTTATCCATGCTCCCCTCTTGTTTTCCCCATCTGTTTTTTTGTAGTTTTTTTTACTTTCAGTGTTTGATTGTGATTGCAGTGACTTACTTTTGGAATGACACATGAAATACTGCAGTTGGGTTTTTTTGTTGTTGTTTTAATCAAGTGATTTGATTTAGCTGGGGGGGGATGGTTTAATTTTTAAAATATAACCTTAAATTTAAATATGTTGTCTTTCAGTTGTGCTGGTGGCTTAGGTCCTTACTCATCAACAGTGCAGCTTGGAAGGCAGATAAATAGACTTTGCTCTTGAATGAAGCAAGTGTTAATTCCTCTTGCCACCTGCCCCCACAAACATTTGGCTCCAACACTACAGCAAAGCCCAGGAGGCCATGGGCCAGCCCTTCTGTCTGTGCTCTGAAGGCACAAGCCATGCCACTAGCATCTTGTGAACCTGATGATTGCACTCAGCTTTCCTCTCTGATGCTATAATGCAAAAAAGGAAGCTTTCATTGCAGCCTAGCCAGCCTTTAAAAAGAAAATAAAGCAGTAGGAACTGGCTTTTCACTTTTTTTTTTTTTTTTGGTAATGAGCATGAATCCCTTCTGCCTTGCTTCTTAAACAGCCCTTGACAATATTTATATTTAACTGAGTCTACTGAGTTTCTTGTTTTCTCACAATTTCTTTTAGCTATTCTCACTCAAATGCTGATTATTTCTTATTGATCAACTGCTCTCATCTCTACTGCTTTTAGGAAGAACTATTAAATGAGTTTGAATATGATAAAAGTAGTTGATTTTGTCTATGCCAATTTCTGGAACTGCCTTCCAGATTTTTCTCAGTTCACTTCCTTTTCTCCCCGATGTGTATATAAAATACATATGTGGCTTACAACATTAAAAAACAAAGTTCTGATACTTTTTACAGACATTGTAGCCAACGACAGTGGCTTCTGTAGCTGCCCCTTCAGCATTTTTGAAAAAGTCAGGTATAATTTGCAAGCCTAGAGTACTTCATACATGTAATATTCAAAAATATATTCATATGCAGGACAAGTTTAAAAATAAAAGTTCATTGGGTTCTCCACATGCTTTTCTCAATAGCTGTTTCAGCACAAGCCAGTGACAATGCTGTGAAAACAAGCCCACACCTAACGGATGTGCCTTAATAACCAGGTGTTTACAGGTTAGTGAGGCTTGTCCTGAAATCTCAGTGGATTGCCAGTTTCCTCAGTTAATAACAACCTCTTGTCTGAAGAATTTTATGGATTACATCAAGTATTAAATACTACTGGTAAAAAACCAGTTTGCTATTACAGACAACTGTAATAATTCTATGTATGAATAACTTGCACAGAGCTCAAAAAATGTTCTTGCCTGACATATTGCCATTAATTATTCTTTATGCATGCTGGGTTTTGTGTAATATATATATGAAAGCAAAGTGCAGGTTAGATTTTCTTCCCTTCTTTCTTCCCCTTCAATGTGTTAGGTGCTTTTTTACCTGATTTTAAATCTACCTAGAAGTAACAGTGCAAGAAGATCTCTTTTTTTAAATGCAGTTCAAACCAAACACTCTGAGTGTTGCTGTTTATTGTAGCTGCCTGATGCATCCCCTTGCCAGGTTCTCATGCCTTCAGATTGGGCTCGGTATGCTATAAACGTATCTCAAAACATTTAACTGAATAAATGGTGGAAAATAATATGCTTGAGTACAGCATTTTGGTGAAGTGATAAAGCAGATGGTAACCAGGTTCAGGAACAAACAAAAAAAAACCACTTGCATTTTACCCATCATCATAACAGTGGGTTGGTTCTTCTCTCAGAACTCCTCAGCCAGTACTCAGCTTTCTAATTTGGGGAGTCTACTTCAAATTGAAATGACAGTTTAGTCTGTTTTTTCTTCCCCTTTGCTGCCCCAAAATGGGTCAGCATCTTCCTTCTTCATCCTTCATCCCTGCTCCCTGGGGTTATGTTGAGCTCTTTTTGGGTACTGCATCCACAAAGGTTGTATTCTTTGGAGCTTTCCTTCTTTTTCAGAACTGTGTTATAGGATGGTTTGATTTAACAGGGATCTTTAAAGTCCATCCAGTCCAAGACCCCTGCAGTGAGCAGGGACATTTTGCAACTAGACCAGGCTGCTCAAAGCCCTGTCCTTGAATGTTTCCAGGGATGTGGCATCCACCACCTCTCTGGACAACCTGCTGGTGTTTCACCACCCTCATTGTGAAAAATACCTTCTTTATATCTAGCCTAAATCTGACTTCTTTTAGTTGAAAACCATCACCTTTTCTCCTACCACTACAGACTCTTCTAGAAAGTCCTTCTTAAAAGCCCTTTTTAAGTGTTGTAAAGCTGCAGTACAGTCTTATGGTTGGTTTTGTGTAAATCTTGTTGAATACAGAGATGATGGTGTGGATTAAACTTTTCAGGAATACTTACACCTCGTGAACTTCCCCACTTCAGATCCCCCACTCTTTGCAGTACTGTGAATCTGCTGGGAGCCCCACATGCTGGTTTGCCTTTGCTGCTGCTGAGTTTGTCAGAGCTTGCAGCAGGGAGTTCTCCCTTGTTGCCAGCCTTGGGGTGCTGTCCGGGCTGCTCAGGCAGTCACTCACCTTCCCAGCAGTGTAAATTTAGCTGATTTTAGTCTCTGTTTCAATAGACCACACATGTCTGAGCAGCAGGACTGCACACGAGGAAATGAGACTCAGAAACAAATAGTTATAAATTTGGGGGGGATATATACTGTGCTGTCCCCAAAGTGGAAGCTGCCTTGCCTCACCCTTTCCCTTAGCCATGGGACGCCTGTCACCTTAGGCTTGTGGAATAATGTCAGTCATGGCCCTTGCTGATGTTTGGCTGCTCCTGAGCCCCTCTCACTGTTTTGCTTTGTTTATTTTCTGTTTCTGATTTGTTCTCAGAAGCCTAAACCTAAACCTGGCTGTTGAAGGCTGGGAGCAGTGTCTCAGAGAAGTGTTGTGCTGGTGAGGAACATGCTCGTATTTTGAGAGGCAATTTTGACTTGGCTACATGTGATCTATGCCATAGCTTGCATGATCTTCTGTTAAGTGCATTGAACGGTGCTGCTCTGGTTATCAAATCTGCCAGCATCGTTCCACTGAAAGACAAATGTGAGGAGTTTGTGTGTATATAGCCTGTTCCTCAGCCTCAGAGGGGATGTATCTGTGCCTGCCTGCTCTGGGGCTGCTTCTCCAGGTGTTCATCTGTTGGACATGTCAGCAGGGCTATCCCTTCTCCTTTTTCTTTTGGGGAAGCATTTGAAAGCTCCTGCCAAACACAGGTTTTGGAGTTCCTTTTGCAAACCCTGGTCAGTCCATGACCTCTGGCTGCCTGCAGAACAGTTCCTGCAGTCCCGGGGTGTTGTGCCTGCCCTCCCACTCAGCTGTGGCCACCTCCCCAAGCTTGTCAGTGCTTTGGTTCTCAGGTCATTTGCAGTTCAGTCCTGCTCAAGGGCTGAGGTGTGAACTGCCCTTGTTTGTTTTTCCAGGCAGAGAAATGAGAAGGTAAGCTGCTTAGAGCTCTCTTGAGCTGTTATCCATGTTTACTACCTGCTCTGGTGTTCACTTCAGTTTTCAGATCCAGGGGCAAAGCCAGGCTGCTGTTAGAACATCACAGAACACAAAAGAATGGAAATGGTAGAAAGTCAGTCATACAACTGCTGTAAAAACAAGCATGCAAACAGCAACAACGTAATGATTGAGCCTGGATAACTCAGTATATCCTGTAAAGGAATTTCTGCTTTTGCAAATATTTAGCTGACACTCCATATAGGGTCACAAGTATTGAAATCAGCAGGAGTCTAAACCAAGACAGTCTCCCTTGCCCTAGAGAATGCACACTGCTTGCCAGTGTAGTTATTTGGAGCGCTTGAAAGGAAGAAATCCCCCTGAATGCAAATTAAAAATGTGGTACGTATGCAGCTCAACAAAATCATTGAAAGAGTTGCGTCATACAGGAGCATTTTATTATTTAATAATTATAGCGATAATTTCGGTTTGAGACACAGAACAACTGCACCCTCTAGTGACAGATGGCAGACTGTGGTCTGGCGTGAGAGAAATAGAGATTTCATGTTGCAGAACAGACCACCTGTGATGGAAAAAGAGCATCAGTTATTTTTTAAAGTGCATTGATGAGCTTCTCAGAGCATTGCTTTTGCTTTTATGGACGGCTTAGCTTGTCACTGGGTGTCAGACCATGAATTGCTATTTACGTTGAGTACATTTGATTAGAAAGGAGCTGTCACATTACTTGTCAATGTGTCATGTCATGCTTTTGGTTACTGCTAAAAAGAGCTTACTTCTTGTTAGGAATATCATTAATAACCCCCTGTATGTTTGAATGGTTTAATGTGACAGTGAAGCGTGCTATAAGCAACAGCGGTGTTTCCTGTAGAGAAACAAGCCATGTTTGAGTTATTAGCATGCATTAGGAATGCAGTTTCCTCTCTGAACCCATGCTCTCTGGGAGCCTGCTGCTGTAATGCTGCCATATAGTGAGGGTTTCACTGGAATGCTCCCAAGAAGTCAGTAATTAGTTAAATTGAGTTGATGGTAGGGCTTACAGGGGAAAGTTGAAATTCATGTGTTGATACACAAGAATATTGTTAAAATATGCAGCTAAACCCAAAGCAATGTAATACACTGCTGGTGACTCCTTTCAAAGCAGCTTTGAATCAGCCAATATTTTGGCTTTAGGTGTTTAGGGAGAATGTAGGTTTTAGCTGGACTCTTCTCTCCTGTAACTCCTCGTGTGATTTTGATTTTTCTTGGAAGCACTGCTGACGGCGCATTGATGTTGCTTTGCTTGTCAGCTGCTGATTCAGTGGTGTCACTTCCTGCCATCCCTGCTCATGGCCACTGGTTTCCCTCTGGAAACTATCTCTCTCCTTCAGTGCCCCAGAGCTGATTTTCCTGGGAAATGGGAGCTGTGTTTTGATCAGGGAGCAACGTTTTGTGTTGTGTTGGCTGGAGCAATTGTGAGATGTCAGGATGTGTTTGCCAAATGCACTTCCCGTCATCTTCCTGCTTGTTATTTGATGGAGTTTTGAAGTAGCCATTAATTGGCAGTGGGACATTTACTGATTCTCAACAGAGAGATAATATCACTATAAAAATAATTTTCACATGAAAGTTATTTCCTTTGTTGTTGTTGTCTGCTAACAAGCCCATTTCTTTTGGGGGATATTAAGTTACTGTTGCTTGCACTAGTCAAGTACAAGCAGTTAGTTTTTCCTTTCTAAAGACAGATATTACATAAAAATTATAGAAATGTATTATTGGATATCTTAACTAAATATTGACATTGTCATACATTTGTGACTAAACCCTTTAAAAGTCCATGTATTAAAACTCTCAAAGGTATGTTTTAAAAATGGTCCTAAAAGCAAACCATTATAAATATGCATCAACTCTAAATATAAACTTCAACCATTTTGTTTGAGTGTCAGAACACCAAAGGAGCTGAGCTCTTTGAAAACTGTTAAATGTCTTCACATCTATATTTGCCTCTAGTTAATGGTGACAAATATCTGTGCTCTGGAGCTCATAGTACAGATACCCACTATTAAGTATGGATCCAAAAAGGATACACGTGTGAAACTTAATACTTGAAAAGTTTCTTTGCTGTGAATATCATTAGATAATACTTACTGTAAACTCTGGGGTGGAAGGCCTCACTCCTAGTTGAATTTCTATTTATTTAAAATACAGTAAATTTTTAAAAAAAGCTTTAAAAAATATTTAAGGGAGCATACTTAATTCATCAATTAAGTTTTGCAAAAAGCAGGAAATTGCAGACGGCAAATTTTAGCAGTGCTTAAAAAAGAAATCCCTAAACAAGAAAAACTTTTTTTTTAAGAGAGTAGAAGAATTAGGTTGGAAGGGACCTCTGGAGATAATCCAGTCCAACCTGCCTGCCAAGGCAAGCTCACCTGAGTGAGTGACATGGGACTGTATCCAGGTGGGTTTGGAATGTCCCCAGGGAGAGACACTCCACGACCTTCCTGGGCAGCCTGTTCCAGTGCTCTGCCACCCTCAGTGGAAAGAAGTTCTTCCTTGTGTTGGGATGGAACTTCTTGTGCTTTAGTTTATGGGCATTTCTACATAAAATACTTTCATGGAAGGAATATTTCTTCTTAACAAAAAATCTTATTGTCAAGAAAATTCCAAGGCTCCCCACTTTACAGGACATGTTGGAATTGCTATGTCAGTAAAAAAGGGATTAGATTAACTACTGAGATGAATGTATTCTACTTCACTTAATTGTTTCTGTTGTTCAAGGGCATTTCTATTAACTGAGCTCAGCAGAACAGCATCAAAATCTGAAATCAGATCAAGACAGTGGTTCAAATCCCAAACTAAAATTTACATGTAATTTTCTCATTAGATACAAATATAAATTCTAGCAGCATTTCCCACCATCTCTGCAGCTGGAATTAGAAGGGCTTCTCTTGGGCACTCTCATATTGGTCACTGGCTGTAGCACAGTTTGCTAAAGGACAGGCCATCACTTCCATTGCAGTAACTCATGTCATGGATAGTTCAGGGTGCCCTTAAGCGACCCTCATCTTTATAAATTCAGAAATCATTTCAAAAAGCAGGCGTGTTGTTAACTCTGCATTAATGACTGAGCCATGAAAGCTGCTTTCAAAGGAGGGTATTTTTTAACCACCCACATCTGTGATAGAAACCCCCATAAGAGTGTAGGTTTATGAAATGCCATGAAGTATTCTCAGTCAGTAGTGCTGTAAACATGGGCAAGAGCAAAGCAGGGCTTTGGGATTGGCTTGTCCTGCTGTGCTGATTCACAGAGCAGATCCAGGGCATCAGCAGCAGCAAAGGCTCCCATGGACTGCCAAGCATTTCTCTCCCCGTACTAACACATAGGCCCTCTTTGGATCAGGTATAAAACTGCCAACAAGAACTGTAATTTCATTTCAGTTTGGGTGAAAACCAGGCTGATTAGATTAGTCAGGCTCTTTCTGTTGTATTCATGCCTGCAATCTTCAGTCTGGAGAGCGGGTTATCTTTTCTGGTCTTTATCTGTAAGTGCTGTAGGCACTCGTTCATTAAGAGGGGGATCTGATCTCCTCCCACTCCCCCTCCTCTAATATTACTGGGCAAGTGTTAATGGATGTTGATTACCATTGTTTTTTCTGGCTTGGGTAAGTTTTCAGAGTGAAGCTGTACTTTTTTTCCCATAACAATATTGATATCTCAAGTATTCTTAAAAGTTTTCTCAAATTTAAGCAATTGAAACATCTTTTAACTTGCAGTGGAATTGATTCTTCTGGGGATGGTTGAATTTTGAATTTTTACTATACTTCCCTGCAAATAAAGTGAAAAACCAACAGGGTACTGCAAAGCTTTGGTCTATGATTTCAGTCTGGTCTTATGCACTGTTTGGTGCCCAGCACATCACTAAATGCAGAAAGCCACTCTTGTGTGTTAGCTTTTGCAGCAGTACCTTAATCAGAAATGGTGACTCCCATAAATATCATCTACACCTTAGTGACAGATGGTGACCCCTGTAAATATTTGATCTTGTAGGACTTGTCAGACGGCTCATTACCCATGCTAATCCTAAAAGAATTTTTGCTTGCTGTGGAAGAGCTGCCAGGTATGTTTTTAATTCCTGGCCTTGAGAATCATTTCTATAATGTGGTTTAAATGCCATTTGGGGAGCAAGTGCATTTGCTCTGAAATAAATTTTTTCTTTATTTTTGGTGGACACATTATGTTGATTCAGTATCATGTGTCTTTATAAATGTTATAACTTTTTCTTTCTGACTACTGACTTCAACTCTGCTTAGCGTTAATTTCTTTCTTATTAAACTATGGTATTTATGATTTTCTTTTTTAGATAATCTGAAGGGATGCAAGTCTAGGAAAGCTCTAGGAGGTGTTACACCTCCCCCTCCACACCTTTCTGTTCAGGGTCCTGATCAGAATTTGTTCTCTTCAAGGGATTTGTTGTGACTTAAGGGGGTCTGCCTGAAAGCTACAGGAAACTGGTGCTACTGCAACAGGTGTGATAGGAATTTTGAAGAAGAACATTTTGGGTTGTGTTTTGTTTTGTTTTTAGCGTGTGCACCAATTCTGGGTGTTTCTGGAGCTATAGGTTAAGGTATCCTCATCACCACCTTTATAAAATTTGCTATGAAAGGTCTGTTGCACTTTTTCGATTAATTTAAGTTATGTAGGTCAACAGCTTGAAGGTTTTGCTTATTTTGAAGCTCAGTATGTCCTCCTCCTCTGCAACAGGGCTTGGTGGAAAGGGAGTTGGTTGTGGTTGTGGGTTCCAGGGAGTAATGTGGTTGTGGCAAGTAGGATGAGGGAGCACTGGCAATGGACTTTTTAGAAATAAAGTGAGAGGGAAGCCAGAATATTACTTGAAAATTGATGACAGTCTCAACAGTGATACTTGGAATGGTGAGAGAGTTTTGGATTTGGGAATTATCATGAAGGGATAAAGGATTAGGGTATAACGCTTATACTGGGGAAAGAAATGGTGCTGTCTCTGTTATATCCCTGAATGTGATACTGGTTGTTAAGGCTGCTGAGTTGGGAGCAGGCCAATGGTAGTGAATATAATCAGGCAATGAACCAGAAGTCTGGTGTGGGTTTGTTCTTTATATGCTTATTTCATGACACTGAGTTAAATTCTTAGATCATGACATTCTTTATGGTTTAAAATTTTTTAGCATATTTCTGGATGTTCACAAGAAATATGAGAGAGAAGAATGAATCATCATGGAGGTTTGACTGTATTGCAGAGAAGTAACACCCACAATAATGAGTTCCAGAAAGCAACTTATCATGTTTCAAGTGTTTACAATATATATGTGTGTTTACACACACACAACATTTGTATACATACACACATGTAAATAATGTCTTAAAATGCATTTTCACAAATACAACATGTATACATTCACAGGTTTATGCACAAGAATGTGTGGTAAAACATTGCTAATTTAACCAACCTAAGCAAACTCCCAACACGGGCATTGAGTACCAGGCTATGGTTTTTTTCTTCAGGCCTCAAAGTGCAGCTGCATCCACAGGGAAACTCCCACACCTGTGCAGGTGAGAGCCTGAAACTGCAGCAGAGGACTGGAGCCAGCACAGTGTTTAACTTTATCTTCTGCAGCTGCTCTGTGTAAGCTTGCAGTTTTGGTGAGAACCTTCTCCCAGGAAAGGCTGGTGACACCACACATTGGTGCTAAGCTGTCAAAAAGAAGTTTGATACAATCTGCCAAGCCCTAAGAAATCAAAGAACCATTCCTTGTTCTATGTAATATTTACCCAACACAGTTTTGGGGCTCTTTTCACAGGTCAGTGTATAGATTCTGGTTGTATATCTATAAAACTCCACTTACTGTTTTTCCTACATAGTCCACAAGATGGTAGTGCACCAAAGTCATGTCTCTCTATATCATGCTGCATAAGAATTTTATTTAAAACTCGTGTCAGTTCACTGGCAATTCAACACACACACACAAATAGATTGTGGGTTCAGCTTGGTTAAGTAATATATTTTGAAAGTAGATATGCTGGGATTTATCTGGGTAACTCCTATTAATGCTTGTCATGCAGTTAAATACATCAACTCAAAAGGCTCTGTGCATCTCTGAGATGGATTTCTATTCGATGCCTTTGGGAGAAAAGCTTACAGTTAAGAATTCAGCTTCAGACACCTGATGGGACTTTTGAGTAGTTACTGCCTAATTTCACTTTTTTTGCTGTTGCACACTCTATGTGTCAGAACTTTAATCAGTAAATATTTGTGATGATAATCTTTTTATGTGATTTCTTTTAATGCTCATCAAAAGTGTTGATTTTCAAAGTATTCATAAAATTTCCTGATACCAAGATGGGTATGAAAAATTTCATAGGGAATAACTTTGCTAATTTCTGTTGACTGCAGCTTCTACTTGTTGGGTAAACACCATTGATCACTCCATGTGCTTACAACTTAGTTTCCTAGAAATTGTTCTGGTATGGAAGCAATGGATAGATGTAAACCCCTCTGCTTTCTCTTGTTCTTCTACACTTCCATTCCTGTGGCTGCTTCAGCTGATTCTGGCTTTCTCCTGAGATTTCAGTGAAGTCAGCCAGCATTTTTCATTGGTGCTACAGTTGTGTCCTGTGCCCGGTTCTGGCTGCTGTAATTGTGCTGCACTGGTTTACTGATCCTTAGTGCAGCTCTCCTGACAGATCCATGCATATGTCACTGGCTGGTGATCATGCTTTAGGTTGTCACTAGAAGGAAGGAGCCAAATTCTTTTCTTCACAGGCTGTACCTCTTTGGTCTTCAGGAAAACAAGGTTTGATCCCTGGGACTGTTTACATGTGGAGAAAGAATGCTGTGGTACCAGGAGTGGTGATATGGAGAATAATTCCTGAATAATTAGAAATCCAGGTTACAGGTGCAGAAATGCAAGCTGCTCTCAGACTTGCAGCACCTCTGTCCCCTTTTGGGCCTCCTCTGCGTCTAAAGGGGCATTGAATTCTGTCTAACCCAGTCGTGGAGAAAAGGAATCCCACTTTATTAGTGACTGGAGTTGCTTTCTCCAGCAGCTTTGATTCAGGGAGAGGCATGGCAGTGGGTGATGTTGCCATCAATGGTCCCTGCTCTCAGCTTCCAGGCTGCTGGCTCCTTTGCTGAGCTGTCACATCCAGTTGTCTTCCAGCAGCAGGTCCTACTGAGCCTTGCAAGAGTTCCCCTCTGGGGTGCTCACAGGCATTGCCTCCCTCTCAGCAGCTTGCATTTATCTCAATTCCTCCAAGCAGCTGAGCTTGCAGTTGTCCCCTGCAACAAGAAGAGGATTTGTATGGGTTGGACAGGGATACATGTGCTGTAGGGAAGCTTTTCCACACCCTTTCCTGGAGCTGCAGGGGAGCAGCAAGAGGGTGTGCTCCACAGCCCATTCAGTGGCAGCAAGGTTTTAAGTCTTTTTAGTGCTGCAGTTGCAGGTTTGGGGAGATGGAGTCTTAGTGATGCTGTTGGAAGGATGTAATGATTGCACATACTACTATATAAGGAAGAATTCTGATTTCTAGACCTGCCAGGATGTTCATAACTTTAAGGAAAAGTCAGTAGATTGCTGATGGATAACGTAGCAGTGAGACATTAAAGCTGGTTAATAAATACCAGTTTGTATCTCTCTAGGTGGTAGGTGGGTTAAATGCCAACTTTGTGGATCGGGTTAGTGTCAGGTGTCAGATACTGTGTAAGCTTCCTTACATTTCTTTTTTATTTGTGGGATGTTTTTCACTTTGACAAATCTATTAAACCACATGTTTGGCTACAACATTTGCCTGCCAAGTCTAGTTTTAAAGTAAAATCATTTTTTCCAGCAATTGAGGCATAAAATAGTCTTTAATGAAAATAGCAACAGACACTTAACTCTAGCCCTTCCAGCCAAATGTCACAATAATGTGAACCATCAAAGTGAAAAGTCATTTTTCACAGGTATCTTAAAATCTGTATTGACAGAAGGTAGTTGGTATGATGTGTGATTTCACCATATCCTTTGTACATCTTTTTGAAGACTGTGGTAAAACAGCTTGGGTTTGTTGGGATTTCTTTTAATGAGCTTTGCTCCTAAACCGAGTGGCATTCCTTACTTTTGGTTCATTTACAGTGCCAGCTAGAAATATTTTGTTAATATTGTTGTTCAGGGAGCATGCCCCTGAGGCATATTTTGACATGCTTGACTCCCTTTGCTGCCTCTTCTTGCATGGCCTTGACTGTTTGCCTATGGCTTCATCTGTGCCAGGTATGACACAACCCTTTGCCGTTGCCAGCATGAACAGCATGTCCTAAAAGCAGCGTGATCCAAAAAGGGAGGAAATGTTCTGCTCAGGGCCAGCTTTTGAGTGGATTTGTTGAAATCTAGTCTCTGCTCTTGCAATGGTTTTGCAGAAGCATTCAGGATATTCTTGACTGAAGACTTTTTTTTTTGAGACCTTGGCCTCACATTTATTCATTTATTAATTTACTTATTTTAAGGTGCCCAGTGCTTGCCTTCTGATCCTAGGAGCTGTATTTTCATCTGCATGGTGAACAGGTGACCTGAAAATTCAAATACTCCATAGGACTGAGTGAAATCAGCCTTCTCCCTATCATATGCATATAAGATAGTGGTAGTCACTGGGCTGCCTGCATTTATTGATGTGTCTTCTGCCTGGATTTGTGCTTGTGCTATAACTTTGTCCCCTGCCAAAAAGAGGATGATAAATGATGCTTTGGGTTATTCACAACTTCCTTGAGAAAGATTTAAAATATCAGTAAAACATAAAACTGATGCTCATCCAAGTTGGGTGAGTTTGTTTTAACAATAACAAAGCAAAAAATCAACCAAATATATTGCCTTGAAATTTGAGCTGGAGAGAACTGGATTTATTCACTTATTGCTACAGTGCTTTTTTATGAAAAGAGTTTGAAATCCCAGTGATGAAAAGAACTTTATTTCTTGCTTTGCTGAAGCAAGTAATTCCTGAGTTGGATTTATTAATTCCAAATACAGAGCTGAAGTTTGCTGTGTCTTGTGATCCATGATGGCTGAAGTTAGGTTTGTTGGATTCATACTGGAGAAGGCTGAAGTGAAGCACGTGGGTTTAAACAGATTGGAGTGGAATTGCAAGGTTCTCTCTTGCACCTGAGGGAAACCTAAGGTGTAATCTCAGCAGTACTCAGTTATCCTGTGCTGTGTTTTTCCAATAATTAGTCTCCTCCCACTCCTGTTTTCACACTTGTTTCGTGTTGATTTGTTTTGGGTTTTTTTTAATTGGTATTGGCATCAGGTAGCTTTTGCAATTATGGAAAGACAAGTCTCAAACTTCAAGAGAAGAGCTGGTCATTATAATAAAACTGCAGCACCGTACCATAAGTCTCTGGAGGCAACTCAGAATGATTTTATGCTCCATCATCCAGAAATCAGATCATTGTGAAGCTAGGAGATTGGTTGTGGAATATGGGCCAAAATTTATCCCTTTACCTTTGGAAATGCTTAAATCCCTTCTGTTTAGATGTGTTGCACCCTGCTTCCTCTTTCAGCAGATCATTGGGAAAGACTTTTAAAGGTGACTTTCTAGCTGGGTTGTATATAACTAATGGTTTTAACAACACAGGCAAGTTTCAGCCCTTTACTGGGGTGCTGCCAGACCCCTGGATGAGGGAATATCTTGTTGCTCTTGCCTCTGCCAAGCTGTTACTAGCTCCTGTTACATCATTTCCAGAAACTCTAACTCAGTTTTGTCCTGAAATAAATGAGCATTCATTTGTCTGTTGCTCACTCTTTCCTCTGTAATGCCATTTGCAAATGGCTTTCTTGACTTGGTGGCATTTCTGGGAAGATGCTTTTAGGCTTGCCTTGCTGTACTTTGTATCAGTTACTCAGCTATGACTTCATTTGCCTCTGTAGAATGATTCCTGATTTGTGCACTCGTAGAGTAAGATCAGAAGTACATCCTTTGTCCATAAAAGCATTTAAGGATTTTCAGTGATTTCAAATCCTCTGTGAAGTTTGACTGCTACTGAGAATTGTACTCTTGGGGAAAAGATGAAAATCAGTCAGTTAAATCAGAATTGGATAAAGCAGATGAAGTATAAACATATATAACTCTTTTTTCCTGGAGGGCAAACTGGGAAAGATTAACGCCTGTCTTCCTTCATCTGGTATATTTCAGTGTTTGAACAGAACCTTGGTGTTCTGGATTTCTTTACTTCTTTGTTTAGTAACAACAGTTTAGAACATGCAGGTATTTAATTAATGCGTCTGCTCACAGTCCAGTAGTG
Organism: Acrocephalus scirpaceus scirpaceus; assembly: GCA_910950805.1. Taxonomy (NCBI): domain Eukaryota; kingdom Metazoa; phylum Chordata; class Aves; order Passeriformes; family Sylviidae; genus Acrocephalus; species Acrocephalus scirpaceus. The sequence goes on from OU383781.1 coordinate 33,546,455, forward strand.
TGAACAAAAAGGTGGGTAAATAACACTGGGAATAGTTTGGAAGGAAAGAGAAAACAAAACAAACTTATATTCCTTTGCTGACTCTTGAATTGAGAAGAGCTTCTGTTTCTCCACTACCCCACATCCTACTTACTAAAAGAATGTAAAATGAGAATAGGTCTAAAGAATAGTAAAAAAATCACTTCTTGTGTGAGGGGAAATTAAATAGAGAAGATCTGTACAGCTTGAAGAGGAATGAATAAAGGGGAGTATGATAAAGGTGAATAAAATTGTGTCTGACATGGAGAAAATGAGCAGGAATGAATCACTGGTGGTTTTATACAGTTTAAAGGAAATAGCATTTCCATGTGCAAGGTACAGTTAAATTGTGGAGCTTTCTGCTGTAGGGGTGTGAGTGCAGAAAAGTGTCTGTGCTTCCAGCAGCAGTTCCTGCTTCCAGCCTTATCACCTGCTTATTTCTCCAAAGTCACTTTGGAGCCACCAGGTGTCAGTTCACACAACCCTTCATAACCACAGGCCTTGGAAGTGCTTTTCAGACACCTGAGCAAAGCCCTGCATCAGCATCAGGCTTCCTTTCCTGAGCAGCATCAGGCTTCCTTTCCCTGCAGAGTACTGGAGGCTGCCTTCCCTTCTGGACAAATGCAGAGTAAAAAAGGAGTACCTACTTTCTTATGCCCATGGTGATCCTTCTCAATTTTTCCAGCAAGACTCCCACGAGATCCTAGAGAAGTTTTTCTTTATTACCTCTGGTCCTAATCTTAGATCTGCCAGGTGGCAGCAAGTATACTCAGGTTTTCTTTTCTGACTTACTGTTCTTCAGCCCTGGTCTTGCTGGATCCTCTCCAGTAGAACCAAAATCCCACCCCAGCCTCAAACACCACCTTTTTTTGCCTTTATTGTAGCTTATACATTTTTGGTTAAGTAAAAATGGACCAAAGGTGATTTCAGAGAGGCAAAATTCTGTTTCAAGTCTCTTAACATAGTGTGGTGTCCTGGCCAGGTCATTCTGAAGGGAAGGACACACTAGGTACAGGCGTGTAGATGGAATTAAAACCATGTGAACGTGGCTCCTAGTTCCTTTCTTGGAAAGGAATTTTGGACAAAAGTACTATCTAGCTATTTCTTGCTCTCCCTTGATTTAAGAGTCTAGTTTATGCACAAAGGGATAGCCCAGACCTCAAAATTTGCTGCTCATCAAAACCATTTGTTGTGAAAAGGATATAATTTAGCTAATTCTATTTTTGTTTGTGATGTTGATAACGTTAATTGTCCTAATTTTAAATAGTTCTCCAAACCCCAATTCTTTCAGTTGCCAGATTTTTGCATAAGGTTATAAAAACTGTCCAGAGAAGCATGGCTTTGAGAAGTATGTTTCTCCCCAGTAAATTATTTTTAATGCTAAGAAATGTGGAAGAAAGAAAAGTATTTTGGTGCTTTGGAAATGAAAGTTCTGGAGAATTTTAGGTTTATGCGGCTGGGTCAAATTGCTGTGGTAATAAACTGAGTCCTCATCTATAATTTTAAAACCAGCTGCATTCAATAATCTGATCAATATACTTGGGTACCTGCCACCACATCTGGATCTGTTAGTCTGATGTTTTCCTCAGCCAACTTGATAACAAAGGTGAAGAACATCTTTGATTTGTGCTTGGAGCTTAAAAAAGGGAAAAAATAAAACTTACTCAGTACCCCACTGTGCAGCCTTAAAGATTCTTTAAATAGGACACCTTTTCAGAAAGAGATCTCTGGTATGGTAATATTTTTTTTCCTTTCTCTCTCTCTCTCTTCTTTTTTTTTTTTTTTTTTTTTTGTTGTTTGTTTGTTTGTTTGTTAAATACAAGTAACATCACATAAACATTACAAGAAGCAATGTAGAAAACTTATTATTTTCCTCGTGTGGGTCAGGCAGGCAGAGATGTCTTGGCGGTTCTGGTTGATAAATCTTTGCTTCATTTGAATTAATTGACTTTGTTCCACTTTTTGCTGATGTACTTTAAGGCAGTAATTATCTGTTTTCACAACTTTCATTTGGAGAGCAGTAGAACGTGGAGGGGAGTGCCCTTTGTAGGTAAGCTTAATTTTTCTTATCAAGCTCTTTGTATTATCTGCTAATATTGACTGTATCAGTAAATTGGGTTTTTCCTGTACAAGACAGATTGCATTATTCTGAATCTCCTTAGGTTTTGACTTCAAAATCCCCTTTAGGCCTTTGCAGTTTTGTCATCATGTAAGGTTTTTTGATTTTTGAAAGCCTCAAGTACTAGAAGTTGTCCCACTGAGAGAATAAAGATCTGTCCAAAAAATCTCACAACTGAAGGAGAACGTTGAGGGCTTCAGCCTTACTCACTGTGATCTTTCCTAGATGGCTTGAAGATTACCCAAGCACGAAATTGAAAATTCATCTTCCTGTTTACCTTTTACTGGGCCAATTAATTTTAAATAAAATTTAAAAAGCCCGGAGAGCTGTTATTCCACAACCTCTCTCCGATGCCGCTGTCATTGTGCTTTGTGGTGGGGAAATACAGAGGAAAAACTTGTTCTTCCTACCTTCTGTAACAAAATACCTACAGTTTTTCCACAGCGCTTCTGCTGTTGAGTTGGTGTGTGTGTGTGCAATTTGACTGTAGTTTCCTGAGGCAATTTAAGACTACATAACCATAAAAGGCATTTTGAGAGCCACAGGGAATGTGTCAGGGTGCGGTGGTGGTTTAGGGATGTGGGCAAGGACCTTGGAGTGGAGACACCAACACCCAGGGAAGGGCTGGAAGGGGCTGCCAGGGGAGCTGTGGCAGGAGCCTGGAACTGGGGACCTACCTAAAGCTCTTGTGCAATTACTGCTGTGGAGACACATCATCCACAGGGACATGGAAAATCAGACTTCATCAGCTCTGCTTTTCAGGGAGCAGCTTGTTTAATTTTGAGGCTTTATGTGGGTTTTTGGACAGTTTATCTGTGGTCCAGATGGAATAAATTCGCATGCACATCAGGCTGAGTATGCCATTCATGGCACAATGATTTATTTTTTCTTAGGAATAAAAGTGTGTCTTTCAGAGAGGTTTCTATTCATATCTTTCATGTCCTAGCAGGCCAGCACCTACTCCAGGCAGCACGACAACAAACTGCCAGAGAGCTTTTCTTTTTTCCCGTGTACAGCAGTAGCCAGGCTTTGTCAGGGAGGTCGGGCTGTCCCGGAGCTAGCTCCAGCAGCATTCCAGGAACTGGCACACACTGGTGCTGTGGCAGCTGTTCTCTTCTGCACTGAGACTGGGGCTGTTGAGACCTTATATGCTGTAAAAACTAAAAAGATTAGATGTAATTTTGTGAATTTTGAAGGGTGACACTGTGCATCCGGTGCTTTAAACAGGTGGGAATGAGACTGGAGGAGTCTGTAGGGTGGAAATCCAGCTGGAAGCATTCCACAGCCTTCCCTGACACTAGTTTGTACTGATGATAAATCTTGGCTGCCACTTTCAAGTTGTTGCAAGTGCTTCTCTCTCCCTTGACCTCTCCTTGTGTGTGTACCCAGTCGCTTCACCACACAATGTATTAATATCTTAATTATCTAAGGCAAATAGAGAAGTGCTTCAGTTCTCTGGGTGGGCTGCTTGTAATGCCTTTGTCGTAGGGGCAGAAGTTTTTGCCCTTTCCAGAGAGGACAGTGACAGCTCACATGTCAGTACACAGAGAACACCCTGCAGCAAGCGTGCTCGTCCTGCCTGTCCATCAGGAATGGAAACCTCTCATCTGATGTTCTTTTTCGTACCTTGGGTTTTTCCATGGGTGTTATTGACGATGAACGTTCCCTTCCTTTTTGCCCGAGTTTACATGCTTAACCAGACCTGTGGCTGGTGCTAATTTTCACTGCTTTGTTAACTCAGAGAAAACAATATAGCTATGCTTAAAAACAGATGGCGCCAGGCCTCCAGTAAGAGAGGAGGGAAGGGGAAGTGGTGGTAAAAGACATGTTTTATGCCCTGGTCTCAGTGCAAAATAAACTGTAACCTGCTATGTTTCTGAAGCAGAAATTGGATGGAGAAAATGTGCCACAGAACATAAAATTGCACCTCAATTTTTATTTTATTTATCAGGTGCATACTGCTAGTTTTTATTACTGCTGATAACTCTGCTATTTGTTTTGAATTAATGGCAGAATGGGAGATGTCTTCATAACAATAGGAGTTCTTGTCTGTCCTAGTCTGTCTGCAAAGGAAATCTATAGGTTTAGTGGCTTGGAAAGCAAAGGCATAAAAAACAACAAGATTACACCCTGCCTGCATTAACAGCCAAGGGTTGGAGCTGCAGAGTAGGATTTTCTTCAAATGCAAAGGGCAAGTGTGCCTTGTTGTGGGTGTGAGAGTACCAGCAGCATTTTGGATCTTTGAGTGCACTGGTGAGATCATGGTTATCATAAAGGCTATTATCATGATGAGACAATTATTCAGCCTACGCACTGGGAGCCTGTGAGAACTGGCTGATTCTGATTAGTGCTTCTCTCTTTTTTTTTTTTTTTTTCTGAATAGTGTGTAAGTTGTTCATTTGCTGTTCACAAACACAGTTCTTGTGATGCAGTCCAAAATTTGATTTTCATTATCGCTGTGTCTGTAGCCTCTGCCAAACTGCACAGCTACTCAAACTGCAGTTGTACTGGATTGTGGCCTCTATAACTTGAATGTTTGTTAGTCTGTCTTTATGCAGCCTGTGAGTACCCTTCAGAACATACACTGTAACTCTAGAGAGCAGCTCCAGGGCTAAAAATCGAATTTTAATATTTCTGCTGCTTTTATAAGCTATGTAATATCTCTTTAGAAGAGATGCATTATCAATTACTCTGATTTCTCTAAATAGCTGTAATTTTATGTAGTGGTTTTGCAAGTTAATGCCAAAAATGTGGCAATTTCCCTACAGAGTCCATATAAAGTCTTGATTTTGAGTGTGCTGTAAAAAAGAGCATCTTAATGTGTAAGGATGAAATGGTGCCTAGGACTTCATAGGATTATAAAATGCTTTGGATTGAGCTGGAATGAACCTTTTAAAGATAATCTTGCCCTGACTCTTTTTTATGGCAGGCACTGATATTAGGCTGATGGGTTCCTTGTACTTCCCTGGGTCTTCCTTTCAATAAATGGGGGATATGCTTCCCATTTTCCAGTCAGTGGAAACTTCACCAGCCTACCACAAGTTCTTGAATATGATGAATTATGGCTTAGGAACTTCAGCTGCCAGTTCCCTCAGGACCTGCAGCTGCATCTCATCAGGTCCCATGGACCTGTGCACCTTTGGGTTCCTTGGATGGCCTCAGACAAGATCTCCTGTAGTGGGCAGTCCCTCATTCTCCCAGTCCTGCCTTTGCCTCCTGGGACTCGTGCAGTGCAGATGGAGCAGTTGTTGGTGAAGGCTGAGGCAAAAACCTTGTGGAGTACCTCAGTCTTCTCCATACCCTGGGTAAGCTGGTTTCCTGCTTCCTTTCACATTTTCCTAAATCTTCCTTTATCACTACATACCTGTAGAGGCTTTTCCCGTTACGCCTGATGTTCCTGGCCAGGCTTGATTCTATCAGGGCTTTAAAGTTCCTAATGTGATCCCTGGCTGCTTGAACAATTTCTCTGTATCCTTCCCAGGCTACCTGTCCTTGCTTCCACCCTCTCTAGGTTTCGTTTATATGTTTGAGTTAATCCAGGAACTCTTTGTCCATCCACTCAGGCTTTTCCTGGTGGTTTTGCCTGGCTTCCTCTTGGTGGGATGCATGGCTTCTGAGCTTGGAGGAGGTGATCCTTGAGCATCAACCAGCTTTCCTGGGTCCTCCTTCCCTCTGGAGGCTTTATCCCATGGTGCTCTGCCAGGCAGATCCCTGAAAAGGCCAAAGCCTGCTCTCCTGAAGACTGGGGTAGCGAGCTTGCTGTGCTCATCATCACTGACCCAAGGATCTTCAACTGCATTTTCTTTAGAGTTCATTTATGTGCCTGCAATTTAGAGCAGAATTCTCAGCATCCTCTGTAATTCTGTATAGCTTACTGTGTTTAATTCCTCTTAATTTTTAGACTTATGGAATAAAAGTAGATTTTTTTAAATTCTATTTTTGATACATAGAGAAATACCTTTTTAAGGCTTTCAGACTTGTCAGAATAATTCAAACACATCACTGTTCTCTTTTGATTTGGATTTTCATTTAGAGCTCTGTTTCTGATAATGTGAAGCAGCTGATGGTTTTTTAGATAGATTTTTACATTAAGAAAATATATTTCTAACTGTCAACCTTACTAAAGTATCCAACACTGAAATCAATAAAATAGTTTTGTACTGTCTCAATAAGAGAATTAAGAACAGACTTTTGGAAGCTGGGATAGCTCTTGGTACAGTGCTCATAGGATGTCCACAAGCAGCACACATGTAAGAATGACCAAATGGATCCTTTGTATTTTACAAAGGAAAGTTATAAAGTTTCCATTCTGGTCCCTTGCATGCTGTTGCAAAATTTCCCTATTGTTAGAAATTCTCATAGTATCTCACCCAAATCTGGTTGCTGCAATTGAAACTTTCTACTCCTATTACTATCCATAGTCATGGTGGAGAACAGACTATTTTCTTCTGGTTTTGTCAGCTTTTCATGGACTGGAGGACTGTTGCCATGCTCCATCAGTCATCTTTTTTTCAGGCAAAAAGAGGATGTGTTTTACAGGCTTCTGATTGCTCTTGTTGTTTCCCAAATGTTCATATCTTCCTGGCAGCAGAGTAGCAAAAGTCAGTCACAGTATACCTGTGGCTTTGCAAATACTAAATAGAAGAGAAAGGTGATTTCACTGTGTAGGCTGTTCCTTCTGCACTCTGCTCTGCTCCTTGTCTGTTGTCCTGTGTTGAACCTGCAAGGTTTTATACCCTGCAGACAATGCTGAAGAACAGTCCTTACTTGTTCTCTAGCCTGTAAAAAAATTTTTTCCTCCTTATTTTCACTGAGATTCATCTGTTTTGATTGGGTTTTTTCCCCCTCACACCATTCCTCTGGTCTTACTTATGGCTTTGGTCTAAAGTTTCACTCTTTACCATGCACATGCTTCTAGTGGTTTCACGTTTGCATTGGTAATAAACTTTTCTTATTGCCCAAATCATTAATAAAACATTGGAGAGAAACAAATCCAGGACAGACTGTTGCAGAACATCCATCCTTTTTGACAATGAATGTTAATATCTTGTTCCTGAGTTCAGTTACCAGATCCCTGTTGGATTAATCTAACAATCTTTTCATCAATACCGTGTTCCTTACCCTGCTTATGAGAATATCAGGTACAGGCATTGCTTTTCTCCAGTCTCCAATGCCTGTCACCTTTCCATGAAGGAAAATTAAAATAATTTTATACAGTTTCCTCTTGACAAACCCCGATTGATTGCTGTTCATCCCAATAACTTCCAGATGGTGACAGATTCAGGTACAGGAGCATCTCTAGGACTGGAAGTTTAACCAGACCAGTGTACAATTTTATTATCTCCTGGTTTTTTGAGTTTTATTTCCCAACCCTCTTCTTTCAAGTTTAGTACTAATTTGGTCTTCAATGGTCTTTTGCTATCCTGCCTGTTTTCCAGGAAGGCTCAAACCCTGCCCCCCCAAACTAAACCCAGAACATCAAAAAACTGTAGTGGCTGAAATTTTATCTTAAGCCTATATAATTCCTGAGTCCTAGCATGAACTGCATGGAGTTATTGTTGTTATGTACCCTTGTTGTCAGCACACACTTTAGTACCCTTGGAGCTGTTCTGGGCAACAGTTCTTGTATGTTTTCTTCTCTTCTGCTCTGTGAAGTATTGATTATTTAAAGTTTAGGTTCGTTAAACATTTTAGTCAGAATATATTCTATCTTTAAAAGGGGAACACTGCCACAGAATTTCCCTGCAACATTCCTCCTTCTCAGCCCCTCCACAAACTAGTTTAAAATAAAACAAATCACAGGAACAGACACTTTAAAAATTCTAAAAAAGTTGAAAAAGAGTAATATTTAGTTTTTATGTAGGTTTGCCTCCAGTCACCTGGGTTTGCCTGTTTTGGGGGGAAAAAGGAAAAGCCAGGAGGGCTGGTGGGGGGACACAGGCAAATGAGCAAGCTTCAGTGCTGGCTGGTGTTAGTCTTTGCTAAGAGTATATGGATATGCACACCTAAAGCTATTTATTACTAACTACAGATTCAGGGAAGTATTTAGGGCTGTTTGCTGAAGAAGAGCGATTTCAGAGTTAAAGCAATAAATTCTTCACATCTCCAGCTGACAACTTTTTCCTAGAAATGTAGTGCCTGAAATAGGACACAGTGTTCCAGATGAGACACAAGCAAAGCTGTGTAGGAGAGAAAGATTTCTTTCCTGTGTCTTCCAGGCTGTGACTTTTGTGTTTACATCCCCGGTGCATAAACTTGTGTTGATGTGCATTGTTTGCCATGCAATACAAACTGAACAACTCCCCCTCCAACTTCATCCTCTGCTCCTTGTAGTCACCCACTCCAAAGCAGGAGGAATACATTCCCTCCCAGCCCCTGGGTAGTGTGTGTTCAGCTTACAGGCAGATCTGGGCAGGAATTGCCACGTTCAGTTGTTCTGAATAGGGCACTAACATTACCTGGGCTTTCAGGCAGCACATCGATGCACTTACTCTGTGATAATTATAATTGTTATAAGGGTAAGTGGTTTTTTTCATATGCCCACTTGCTCTTGCTAGGCCAAGGAAGAACTTGGCCTCCTGTGAATATTAATAGCTTTATGTGAAATTTATGAAGAAACAAAATATTTCTGACGTTTTAGTGGCAGTGATTTTTAAATTTTTTTAATGAATCTTCCATAGTTGCCTCTCTTGCTCCAAGGGCTTCTTCCTGCAGGATTTTAGTATAAAAGTACTAATAACTGGACTTTGTTGTTTGGTTGGGGATTTTTAGGTTTTGGTTGGGTTTTTTTATTTAAGGTAAAATATACATCTCTGTTTCTAACATTACCCTGAGGGGGTTTTTATAATACTGGCTGTTATTTTTAAAAAACTGGGACTTTTTACATACAGTTGTTTTAAGCGTAAACTTGTAGATTTTATAGCCGGTATATGAATTTACTTAAGAGGAAGTGAGAAAAATGTCACCTGAAAAATATGCATTTGATACCCTTCTGCCTCTTGTTACTGATTGCTAATGATTCTGCTTTTTTGCATTTTTTTTCCTATAAAAGTCAACTTACTGCTGCACAGAGCATGCAGAACACTTAAAAATCTCACTCGGGCTGCATGTTGAGATTTTAATGATTCCCTGACTTAATTATGGAGACAATCCTTTGGGAATGAGGCAAAGATGGTCATTTCAACATAGGAAAAGGAATAATGAATAATTAAAGAGTCTAATTAAATGAGTTTCTTATGCTGGAATGAATTGGAGGTTTCTTTTTTGCTTTTATATTTTCATTTCTAATGTTTCCTTAAAGGTTAAGAAATTGTGTGTATGCTGGGAGGGACTTCACTGAAAATTCTGCACTTAGTTTGGTTTAAGTGGGAAGTGTGCAATAAAAGTCAGAGTGAGTAAATATATCCTCTGTATTTGCTGAGGGAGCCTTGGTCCAGCACTCAAATGTGGCAGGGATCAGGGAGAAACTGCAGCTCTCCTCACTGGCTCACATGTACCTGTTCAACTTGTCTTAGGAATACTGCACGTTAGCAGTAGATATTTTAATGTTTCCAAGTAGTTCAGGGAAATTAAAAAGGAAAAAAAACCCACCTACCCTACAAACAAGCCAAGGACCCGTTTTTCTTCCTTTCTTATAATTTCTGCGTTTTTGCACCACAGAAGTTCAACAAAAAAGTTATGCAGCTGGAAGTCTTGGGGCAACTGCCGTATGCTGGCAACTTCAAAGAGTCTTTCTAGTGACCTTGGCAGATGGGTCCTTCGTTACACTTACTCAGCAACTTTTTATTTCAAAATAAAATAAATACGCTAGTAGTAATGTGCAGAGCTTGGCAACAGGAAATATATATGCGGGCACTGGGTCACTCAGTGCAGCTCCCTACTGTTGGCAGTGGGTGGGGGGAACAACCCATTTCAGAAGGTGATAAAGTGCTGCTGCTTTTGTCCAAAGTTAAAACTACTTTTCCTGTTGGGGCTGTGTTGTGGTAGGGAAAGTTAAATTATATTTTTGTGATTGCAGCATGTTGCTAAAGCAGAAAGGCCTAATGTCCCTGGATACACACTGTGAAATCATTTATGGAAAGGCTCACTTGGTCAAAATTCCTTTCAGCCTAAAATATATATTTTCTGACTCAAACCTAACAAAAATCAAAGAATACTAATTAAAGGGTACTGGAAAGTGATCTACTAACTGTAGGCAAAGGTGTTGCATCTGTTTGTGAGTGATGCCATCCCACTCTGTTTGGTAGCCTCATCTGCTAAAGCACATTCATTTCCTGGCACCTTTGCAGGTTCTGCAGTGGTTTTTAATAAATGCTTTTTGTGTAGCTTTTGTTATTATGAGACTGCTACTGCTCCAAAAAAGAGACAGCAGGCGGGGGGACTTGATGCCGAGAAACTTGAAATACCACAAAGACATTTTCTGCTGCTGTTTTGGGTTATTTTTAAACCACTCTGAGACAGGGAGTTTTCCATCTGAGATGAGCAGGGAATAATTCATCTTGCGTCTGTTTGGGGACTGGATGACCTGGCAGAGGAGCTTCTGGGAGCCACCTCCTTGATACCTGCTTTCCTTACATTAGAGAAACCCCAGCTCGGGCTCAGTGTTCACTGGATGTGTGAGCAGATTACTTTCATGTGTTGGAGCAGAAGTTAACAGATGCAGCAGTGATTAATTGACCACTCAGGGTGAAGTTTGTAGCTGAATCATAAAACCCTGATGAATGGCATTTTGGGTTTCCTTTTTTGAAGCTCACCAGGATGGGATTGTTCCTCCTGTCATATCACAGACAGCGTTCAAATTCTGCGTGTGGGAGTGCAAAACTGGTACCAAGCTTGCTTTTGCACTTATTCCTATACACACAGGGGTAGCTTTTCCTGTCTCTGTTGGTGTCATTTGCAGACACATCTAACAAAATTTCCAGATCAAAACTCAGTTTGGTGCCCTGTAGCATCATTCCACTGACCTCCTGGTTGCCCTGCTGTGGCTTGCAGTAGCTAGGAGAGCATGGTGGACTAGGCAGAGAGAAATGATGAAAGTAGGAATCCGAGGGAAGTTAATATTCTGAGTATACAGTTTCAGAACACCACTGAGTAGTTCCAAGTGAGGCTTGAAAACTATGTCACTGCGATCTAGTGTCTGTTTGGGATGTAAGATGTGTGAAACCAGTTTAATGCCATTTCCTAGTGATCTTTGTCAGCATCCCTAAGACACTGCCACTGTATGGGAGTTTCAGTCCAGGCTGTAGTGTGGTGTTTGAATTGCAGGGGAAAAAGGTAGAAAAATGGTTCTTTCAAAGTGCATGCTTGTTGCACATTCAGTGGTTCCCAGTAAATACAGAGTTTTAACAATATTATTCTTGGCAGAGGACAAATGGGAAGAAATTTTTTGGTGTGTTTGCTCTGCAAGAATTTAGAAGTTATATATCTTTCTCTTACCAGTGCTCCTTGCACTGGGTAAATTTCCTGGGCTGCTCAGCAGTTCCATCCAGAAACCCCCACAAAATCCATCTTGCAATTAGTGTGCCTCTATAAATAAGATACATCAGTACCTTTTCCTTAGTTGGTTATGAGTCAGAGATGAAACTCTTTACACCATCTTTCCAGAAGAGTTAATATTAATTTGTCACCGTGAGCTCTCCTTCTCTGTGCAGGCCTCAAACAAAATCACCCTGTTTTGAAAGTCAGGGTTGGTGATCTCCAGTCCTGGGTGCTTTTCAGTCTTCTGAAGTCCTTTCTCCTTTGCTGGTGCATGAGCACATTGTTCCCCTCTCCCAGATTGTTTGCAGGAGGATTTACCATGCTTGTGTGATGGCCTGGGTTAGCTGAAGATGGATTTCCCCATTTCCCCTGCCCCTGAAGCCATGAGCTGAGTGAGTGAGTGAGCCTTGAGTCAGGTTTGAACTGTCCAGATTTACAGTGCAAGTCTTAAGGGCAAACAAAAACCTGGAGGAGTTTTCTTTAAAAGCCATGCCTCCAGCTTGAAGTTAAAATTCACAAACGTGAACTCAGCCATCCTCACACTCTGAGTAAGCTGGACCACGGGAGGTGTAATTTCATCAGTTAAGCCAAAATGTGTCATCCTTGCACAGAGAAATAGTAATTTTGCACTTCATTCTACGAGCTCAGGAGTGGCTGCTGCTTTGATCTTGTTTCAGCTCGGAAGGCAGGTGATGTGTCTGGAGAGGGCTTAGTGAAAAGCATATTCTGTGATTGTTTTCTGTGTGGCTGTTTTGGGGAGGGGTTGAGGGGTTTTGGGGGTGATTTGGTTTAGTTTTGGTTTTTGTTGTTGTGGTGGTTTGTTTGGGCATGGGTTTTTGTTTGTTGCCTTGTTTTTATTTTTACAATTGTTATCATTTCTACTTGAATTTCCAGTAGGAAGTTTAAGAAGGGTCATTTAAGAAGTGGTAAGCCTCTGGCCTTTATCACTGCATCCCTGAATCTGTGTTATTTTCAAAGCATTTTTAAGCTCTTGTGCCCTAAAGAAGTCAAATAAGAAACAGAACATAATTCAGTACAATTCCAAATTTTTTACTGTAAATTCAAAGAAGGTAAGGGGTTAGCACTGTGTAAGTGGTGTATAAAAAGCAATTTAAGTAATTTCCTGCTCCTTTGTGTAGTGCATACATCCCTTTCTGACTGTCATGTTTCCCCAATTTCTTTGGGATTGTTATTGCCAAAATAGAATTCTGCTAGGAGAAGCAGGTGGTGGGAGAAACTCAATGCAGAAGAGCCAAACAAGTCTTAAACTTTATTTTCCATTCATTTGCTACTTAGTGACCTTGATCTTCTGCATGTCTGGAGATGGATCCATCCTATCCTGGATGTCAAATGTGTGAACAGGAGCTAAAAAGTAAAACTAGGTGCTAAATAAGCTTTTAGTCTTGTTTGGTGTTATCTGTTTGATTTTGAGACACAAAGCCTGCTAGCCTAACTGATGAGCAGATGAATCTTAAAAGACTCATTAGAAAGTTTTTTATGGTTAACTCATTTTCACAAAGAATCTGTTGGACTTTTTAAAATTTCTTCTGCCTAAACTTCTCCCCAAATGATATGTTCATGAACAGTTTTTATATTTCTAGTAGACTTGTTCTTTATTTTTTCCCCTTCTTATTTCCATTGCTTTACTCAACATAATCCAAAGCAGGGCAATAGTGGCATTTGTTCTGTACCAGAAAACTCAGAAATTAAGGCTTTAAGAGTAACCTAATAAGAACTGGGTTCACTTCCCTCCATGTGTTTTCCTTCCCTTTACTCTCTGCTGTTTCTGGTCTACCTGTAATGCTCTTTTTATCTTTGGGAAAATGTAACATTCTTGGTTTACCAGTAAAATTTGTCACAGTGACCTTCTAGCACTGTGTGTGATTAGAAGCCTTTTTGGATCCATAGTGATCTGAGAAGTGTAAATGTTGAATGTTTCTATGGTGTTCCATCTTACCTAAAACCCCTTAGATTTTCATAAATCTGATTTATAAATTTTTAGGCATTTTCTCAGTAAGCCAATATTTTCATGAGTGTCTCTTTTTCTCCTTAGTGCTGTATAATTTGTTTTAAAAACCTGTAAAACTGGTAGTACTATCTTCAGTCAAAAAGCTGCTAACCAATTGATGAATTAACACAAGTAATTAGATTGTGAACACCTTTTCTTCCTATAACTTTCTGTGGTTTTTTTCCAAATCCGTCTCAATGTTATATGCTAATGCTGTTTTGCAGTCTCTTGAATCTAGTTTTAGCAGTGGGACTAGCATCTTAAACTAAACCAAATGACACACTTTCAAGTTGATAAAATCACTTCCAGCCATTATTATTGTGACTTTGTGAGCAGATGAAGCTAAGCAGACATTATCCTTGTGCTAACAGAAAGTGTAAATTTCCCATTGTTCAAGTAAGATACAATTTATCATTCTTTATCAGGACCCTATGGATTGTGCTGAAACACTCATTGGCATTTCATTAACTTTGTAATTAAGGGTGAAATCAAATAGCTTAATTATTTTACTGAAGTCTGAAAAGAAGCACTTAATGAAGATTTCCAGTACCCAATTCCCTTGAAGTGAGTTATGACATATCTGGCATGAAAACCTTCACACTTCATCCAGCTTTCATCTGGCAGTGCCCTATCACCTTCCAGTGAATGGTGCCAGTTCACCATTTCCCCAAAAGCAGGATTTGTACACACACAGTCACCGTTCCACAGGAGTCTAAATCCTTTACTCAGACTTTTCTTGTAACCTCTTTTCTCTTGGAGACTATCCCAGCCTACAAGCTACACAAAATCCTCCCTAGTTAGTGTCTGTCCAACTATAAGAGACCTTTCTCTTTCTTTCGTGGACTTTTTCTTCAATCATAGCTAAAAGATAATTTCTCAAAACCATGGCTTAAAAAGGCATTTTCTCTTTCTGAAACCTAATTCTGGAAGAGAGTTTGGACTCCGTAGTTCAAGCAGGGATTGTAATCCACATAATAAAAACATCTGCATGTTATGTCCAATTGATTAATTAACTGAAAAGATCCTTGGGATGAAGCAGTCTTGGCTGACAGATAAAATCCTCCAATTTATGCATATCTCAAGGGATTGGGTGAGTTCACTTATTATCCTCATTTCTTAGCATTTATTCTCATTAATAAAAGCTTGGGCTGCTTTTTACCTGCCTAGAATACAACCTGTGCATAAGGTGGCACTCGGGCATTTAAGCTGGATATGTGCATGTTATTCTCTGTGCCAGCACTTTTCAAAGTATGATTCAAGTATTTTAACCCCCTAACACTTGATCATGCATTATTTGTGTTTTCATTTAATGAGGTTATTTAGGCATAAATTACAGGCTAGTATGGTTAAAAGGCTTACAGGACGTCACAGGATTAGCCAGCGAGCGGTGAATGACAGCAGCATTCACTTCAGCTGTGGCTCAAATAAAGTTGGTTTCCTAAGGCAAAGACTCATGAGTCTTTCAAATCCAGACAAAAATGTGCTGGGAATAAGGGGGATCCAACTCTATTGAATTTTGTTGAATCCACTTTCAGTTCTGGTTCTGCTGTATTTTTTTAAGCACTTCCGTGCTAATAACTGAGTTCTGTCAGACAGGGGAACTAATGTCAACTTTATTTTACAGAGAGAGATCTGAGCTTCCAAGAGGATAACTGGCAAGGTCATGCAGGCAGCTTGTATGCTAGAAAGTAAAGCTTTGGGTGCTTTTTCTTTGCCTTTTTTATTTTTTAATAAGCACAAGGCAGTCTTCCATTTCCCACCAAAAACTGAGGTCACTGTCCTTCTTGAGGTACCTTCTTCAGCCCCCATAAATCAGCAGCCTGGCCAGCTCTTCTCTCTGGTAGGGTTCCTGTGCTAGAGCAGAGTGTCCTCCCTGCTGCCCTGGGCATCCTTGAAGAGCTGGGCCAAAATCCAGGTGCCTGCCTGAGCGTGGCCTTTGACAGCTTGAGTGGTGCCTTGCAGCTCAAAGCATGTTCTGGGCATCCTTGGGGTGTGCTCTTTGCATCTTCAGAAATGTGTTTATTCAAGTCTCTGTAGAACATGGAGAAGTGGGAATTTTTTTGAACCAGCTGCTTCTGGTTCAACACCAGGCATTGCCCGAGTGCAGCGTTCCTCTTCCCACAGCTTTCCAAAGGCAGCATTATAAGAAATCTCTCAGTTGTGGAGGGAGAGCGTGGAGAGTCACACAGTGGTGTATAGGTGCAGGAGCTTTGCACGCACACAGAAACCCTGCTTTTACTGCATCAGGAAGAAAAATCTCTAAGGTCACACAACTGTGGCCTCCATCCTTGAGCATTCCTTAAAAATCACTCCAAAATAAACAACTTTTTGGACCTGATTTGTTAGCTTGTGAACAGGACACAAACAGGGCACTGTGTGCTGCCCTTTGAACAACATACGATGTGTTCAAAGTAGTTTCTGTTTGGGAGATTTAAAAAGATTATTTTTCTTTTAGCCATGCTATGGGAAAGCTAAAGCATGTTGCTGGCTGGGCCTCAGCAACCAGAATTCAAAAAATGTCTCTCAAGTTCAGGGTAAGAATATTTACAAACGTGTGAGACATCTCTGGATTTTATGTTGCCCTAAGAAGATTCGGGCTTATTTGGCTACTTGCCCTTAAAATTTAAATTTAACTTACTTTTTATAACAGATTCCATTTTTTGTCTTTCTGGAAAGAAATGTTAGTACCATGTAAAATACACTGGCTTAGCTTGGAGAGACTTTTGGGTTTTATCTGAAAGAAATCAGACTGCCTTAAAATGCTAATTTTCATAACAGTGAAGCATGCTGCTAGGAATACTGGGAAAGGTTAAAAACAGCAGTCTTGAGGCAAGCTGCTGATTGTTCATATTTGTGCAGAAAAAATATGGTTCCTTATTTACTAGATGCTTGCTCTGTGTTCATCCCAGTAAAAGATCCTCCTGCAGGCCTTAATACTGCTGCTATTTTACCTCCCATAATGAATATTCAAAAGCTGCAGTCATTGAGGACTCAGGTGGCAAAAATAGTAAGATGATTGAAGCAAGTCTTGACATAAAAGCCTAAAAGTGCATTTCCAACTACATGGAAATAATGCCGATTTCCCTTTCTGACCACGTAAATGAACAGTGCCAGAAAATCTCCCATGAATTAAATGCCTGTTTCACACACCAGTGTGATTGCATCTTTCTTTCTGTGTCATGTGTTGTAATAAGTATGTTAAAAAAAAAAAGGGAAAAAATACAACAGGGCATTCTGTAATCCTCTCTCACAATATGTATTGGAATTGAAAAATCAGTATAAAGGACACACTGTTCAGATATAGCAATACATTCATTGTTTTCTACATAATGCAGTCAGAGTCTCCATGGCAAAAAGAAATTTTTATTTTATTTTTTTTTGTCACCATCAGCAGTTAACCTAAAGTAGGAGCTGCTCCATTTCATTATAGGTTAAATGGCTTACTATACAAAACTAGCTGAGAGACGTACAACACTAACGCTGCATTTTTAAAGTAGTTTTTAAAAACGTGCTTGAAGATCAGTGAAGAAAAAACAATGCAGCATATGTTATTGTTCTGGAATTTTTTTTAATAGAAAGCGCTCCTTTTCAGCATTCCCCCTTCAGTGGAGTCACTTAGACACTTCCAGCTGGTGGCAGGGGATACAGCCATAATACAGCTTTCTCTGTCCCAGCTGTCTTTTTCATTACGTTAAATGCATTACGATGGCTGCACTGTTTTGCAAAGGTTCAGGTGCAGAAAGGTATAGGAAGAAATCTGCAACTATGTGTTTTTGTAGTGACTGCAAGCTTCTGCGAGATCTCTGAATCCTGAATGTGCTCCTGGCTCTGGTCACAGATCTCCTTCCAATCACTGGAACATTTGCTGTAAGGGCTGGCTAAAGGTGCCCGAGGAAATCACCTTTTACAAGGGAGCATTGTTGTAAAGGATTTTTAATGCGTTATGGCTCACGCAGCATCACAGTTAAAGAAAAACAGGGATTTAGAAATAAATGCTGAGGAAGAAACTGAGAAAAAAAGAAAACACAGGAAAAGATCCCGGGATCGGAAGAAAAAGGTATCTAGATCTGTGCCAAATTCTGAACAGGGGTTCTTTTGTTTTA
Source organism: Acrocephalus scirpaceus scirpaceus (assembly GCA_910950805.1). Taxonomy (NCBI): domain Eukaryota; kingdom Metazoa; phylum Chordata; class Aves; order Passeriformes; family Sylviidae; genus Acrocephalus; species Acrocephalus scirpaceus. The sequence continues at coordinate 33,564,180 of OU383781.1, forward strand.
ATTTTCTTATCTTGCAATTGAAGTATTAAAAGCTTGTTCTTGCCTGTAACTTGGTAGCTGTCGGAGTAATTTGTTAACATTGTAAAATATCATTTGTAACCATGGCTGTGGGGTTTGCAAAGCAATTGAATGTTTAATTGGATATTAGTTGATTGCAGTGATGATGCAGAAGGTGTGCATTCATTTCCCACTTATGTTACTGTGATATGCAAACTGTCTGTGAGTTGAAAATAGTTTGTAACCATCATGTGAGGTTTAATGCTGAGCTTTCTCGCAGGTTTAATAACAAAGCATAGCATAATACATGCTTGTTGTATGTTTTACATACAGGTACTTAAAAAGGATGTGTGTAGAGGCAGATTTTTTTCTTTGTGTTGGGACTGTGTCACATGTGTCTGGCTTCTGAAACATCCATTTTTGGGCTAATGTAACAGAAATAAGGTGTTTCAGTGCTTCTCTTTTTTCTTAACAGTGGGCTGTTTTACAGAATTGAGCTGTAGCAGTCTGTTATTAGCAACTTTCTTTTGTTAGGAAAAGACACGGCTGAGATTACAGAGCCTGGTTTTTCTCTGCTGTAGATTTGTCTTAGCTGCAGAAAACCCTTCAGCAAAGTAGGATCTGAAAGATTCAGTAGGCACTGCATTGCTCATTGTTCAGGTCAGGAGCCTCTGTGTGATTCCAGGCTTGCTGTTTCTCTCTAAGGTATAAAGCAAAATAGTTATGGTTTGTGGCATAATGACAGATAAAGAGGCCAGCTACTTTGGCAGCTCGGAAGATGTCCTTATAAATGACACCTTGTACTCTGCTCCACAGAAATAAGGCCCTGCCACGATTTCTCATCTTTGGCTGTATTTTATGATGTTTTTTCCAAGAACATACCAAGTAGCCAGTTGCCTTTACAGAAACCTGGGCATGTAGTATTTCTGTGTGCCTTTGTGAAATCCCCCTAAGGGGGGGGATTGGATAATCTTCATATGCTCAGAGAAGCGGTGCATGTGCTTCCTAAACGACATGTAGATTTCCTCTAACATATGTGCATCTTTTGGTTGGGCGAGAGTCAGCATTTCCCTGCCCTTTGCTTTTTTTTCTCTGCCATGGCAGTACTATACATAACGAAAAGCCCTGAGAAACCCACTGCCTTCTGTTCCAGCGAGCACATTAGGAGACTCTTAACATGCTGCAGTACATTTGCTGCAGCCATCTACACTGGAGGTATTTTTTTCTGTGTGAATGTATAGATCTTCTGAATCATCTCCCAGGATAAAGGGCGGTATGAAGATAAGTTTCTGTCTTTGAGGTGAATTTTGAGGCGCTGCTGTTTGAAACCAGCCTGAAATAGTAATATTTTTCTTGGCTGCTGTTTAGCTTATGTGCAGGTTTGTGATGTTGCTGTCAGGGTGGGTTTCCCCCCCAGCTGAAAATGACTGTAGCAGTAAGGAATTAATTACAGGAGCTGTCCCCTCTGCCCAGGTTTACCTAGGGCTTGTGAGCTAAAATGTATAGTCTCTCAGCTGAATGGAGTCATGCTGCAGGAAGCCCACGTTGTACTTGATGTGCTCAAGTTTAACAATAGCATGCCCAACCAGATCCATGCACTGTCTTTGTGTAAGGGAGCTTCCTCACAGCTCAGAATTAGAACCCTATAGAAGGGATATGGCAGTAGAGAGGCTCTTCATTCAGTGAGGTGAGACAATTGCTTTGTGGACAAAAATGCTTTATTGTTTATACAACACTGCTGTAGAGAGGCAATCTCTTAGCAACCAGAGTGGCATATGGATAAATATCTGCCCATTAATCTCAAATATATGGACCTCTGTCACAGTTTTATTTATGCATCTTAAGAATGAGAGAAAATAGAGAGCTTTTTCTCCACCAGATGCTTTTTATTGGGTTCTCCCCCCCTCCCGACCCCTTTGTGTCATACTGGAATTTGGTAGCTTATTTCAGTTTCTTTCTGAGTTTCCTTAGTACTCTGCAGATTCAGGACAGGTAGAGGCCGTCTCTAGTGCGAGAATGGAGCAAAACCCAGCAATTGCTTCACTTAATTCTCATACATTTGGGCATCATTCTCATATCAAAGACATGGTTTTGTTACCCAGTACCTAGGGCGTAGGAAGTCCAATAATTTGGTTTGCCATTTTGTGCTTTCCCGACTATTTAAAACATTTTCCCCCCAAATTTTCCACTATGAGTAGTGAGTCACTTCTTGTTCCTCTGCACCACCCACAAGCAAGCAGTACTTGGGGATTTTTTGTTGATCACATGATACTGCACAAAGCTTACCCTTTGCTTAAGCAGCAGGCAGAAATATCCTTTAGACTGTTCCAATCACATTGGAACAACAAAGAATGCTAATGTTTCTGGATAATTTATACAGTAAAGAGCCCAAGGCAACCAATGGTTAGAAAGTGAGGCTGGTGGGATCAGCCAGTGTCTTAGTCTTGTATGATACTGGCAACAGTCATGCTGATTTATGTTCCTGTTTAGTTGGAGGATGGCAGGCTGAGGGTAATATTTCACTGCTTTTGACTGGTTAAGCAATTTGCAGTGTAATAATATTCCTGTGAAGGCTTGCTTCAAGACTTGTATGAGAGAAATGACCTTTTGAAAACACACACACAAACCAAAACCCCGTGTTGTGTCCCATCCCATTTAATTTCAAGGTGAGATATTTTCGAATTGCCGCGCTTAGCTCTGTGCTCCTGGCTGTGCTCCTGTGCCCACCCTTTCTGTTTGCTGGCATGCAGGGCATTCCAGGCCTTCACTGAAGGTTCTGAAAGGTTCAGAGCTTACTTGACTTAGGCAAGAGAAAGGGATAGGGCCAGCAAGTGAAGGATCTGCATTACACAGGTTTCCTATTTATTCTGTTCAAGTTTATATTACAGCCTCATCCAGTTCTGCCTCTGGATGGTTGTGCAGTGTCCTACACTGAAAATAGTTTGAGTACATCCAAGGGCAGACCTGAGCCTTTAATGGTATCGCAGAACAACAGGAAGCCACTCTTAAAAATAAGTGATTTATAGGATAGCTTGCTTGATACTTGCCAGTGCAGCTCTGCCATGCATAGTTCGGTTTGTGAAAACTAGAAATTTTTTGTCCTGTAATAATTTCTGGACAGAAATTGGTTGCTTAGTCAGTGTCTTTCCTAAAATAAAGGTTAAATCTCGGAAGGGTTTCTTGTGTTCTCTGTTCAGTACATATCAGAAGAGAAGGATGGGTCTTGGCACACAGTCAATGATTTATGTTTTATACAATATTTAGTAGGACTGAAATTATTTCCTTGCGTGTAGTGCTCAGGAGCTCTTGTGTTCTTTGGGAACATGGAATAATTTGATCATAATGTAAAGCCTGGCTGCTGCTGTCCCTGAGATGTTAAAGGCTGTTGCTGTCACAGCCTCTGCTGCTGCAAACTTGTGGGCAGCAGGGAAAGTAATCCATGTCAATGTCACAAATCCTGCTAATTTCATCATAAGGCCCACGGTGTTTGAAGCTTTTACTTAACTCTCAGGTATGCTGGAAAAATTGCCCAGCAGTTTCCTGATGGAAATAAATTGAAATGCTGTGTCAGGAATGATCAGCCTGTAGGTGTTGCAGCTGCTCATGTGGCTTTGAGGAGCTTGTGCATCTTCTGGGCTGGGCTCTGCTGCCAGCTCTGAGGGCCTGGGAGAGATGTCTTGGGCTGCCCAGTGTGGCAGAGCTGGGAACACCTCCCAGGGGCAGCAGGACCCCGAGTGGGCATCATCATATCCTCACTGGCAAACTCCCACTTCTTCCTTTCCCCTCAGCTCTCTCAGGGCTGTCAAATGTTCTACAGACTTGTCTTCAGCTGTGTGAAGATTTTAGTACAAATGTCAATTTTCATATGCAAACAAGTCTACTAGTTACCAGGTAAAGCTTTAAACTCAGATAGTAAGTAAAAATCCCCATCCTTTTTTTTTTTTAATTAGTAATTTCATTATCTTTAAACAAATCTTGATTAGATATTTGTTTCATGGCTTCTGAACAGTCGAACTTGAATATTGTAGAGTCTAGATAGGTTGTGTACAAGTGATTGTTCTTTCACTCAGTTGTGTTAAAGCACAAACCAGGCAGATGTTGCTCTGACATCTGGGAACATGACCTATGGTTAGTGAAAAGATGGTGTAGATTAAGGGTCTGAAAGAAAAATTGATAAGTCAGTGATCTTTTCGAAGTCTGAGGAAAATTTCAGTCATATCCTTGATTTTGGACATGATGCTCTGTCAGAGGCAAATCTAATAAAATAGAAAGGTATTTTTGATAGATGTTTAGGGGCAGTGGTGGATGAGATATCTATAACAATGCTGAATTCATACCAGCATGGAGCTTGGTGGTGAAAGAGTGTTTCTATTCAGCTGGAAAAACAATTCCTTCTTTGAAGATGACCCCTAAAGGAATGAAGCTATTCCATTGTGTTGTGTGGGGAGCACTACAGCATCATCTCAAGTGGGCACTGCTCAGCGTTAACTGTTGTTTATAAACCCAGAAAAAAATTTGCGCTGTTACATTTTTATTTAGTCGGGTTTAGAGCATTTACCTTTTCCTTTTCACCTTCTTGATGCCTCGAGGTGGTGCTGTCACAAGGAATGGCCATTAGTCACTATGCAAGTGTCACTTTGGGTTATAACCTGTGTGGTGCCAAATGCTTCCAGCTTGTGGTGGGAGGGGATGGGCACGAGGAGGGAGGACCAGCCATGGGCAGCCTCGCTGTTAGAGGGAGGTGGCTCCATGACTGGATTTACATCTGGGCTCTCTGGCAGTGTAAATCAATGCTGTTGCTTCTGCCTGGTTCATTATTAACACAGAGTCTTTTATCCTTCTGGTTTTTCCACCAACCAGGGTTGGTTTTTGGTGGGCTTTGTGTTGTTTTCTTTTTTCTTTTTTTATTGAGAACTGAGGGACGGGGAGAATGGGATGCTCCTGAAAGCGAAAGAAAGTTCAAAGATGGTTAGTGATCAGTGATTTAAGAAGAAAAAAAATTTCTTATGTGTTTATGAGTGTATGTATATTCAACCCTGTGCCAAAAAGTAAATCTCTGCTAATTTCAAGCTCTTAACTTGCCTGAATTGATGGCTTCAGGATAAGTGATGCATACTTTGATGCTATTCCCTTTGGGCTTTTACTAAATATTTGTTACTGTGAACGTCTGTGAACCAAAATACTTGTCAACTAGTGGAACTGACTGAGAACCTGCTAACATTGAGTCAGACCTAGTTTGACTGGAACAGGGAACTGGGGGAAGGAGGTGGGTCAAGAACTGGGCTCTTGGTGGATGTGATGGAACCTGTGTGGACAGAGGAAAGAAACAGAGAAAAAATAAAGTGAATTGTAAGTTGTATTAAAACCAAGAATTACTTCTCAGACAAAGCCTGATGTATTCTCACAGTGTTTTGCCTGAAGTTCAGACAATAAAAGGCTGGGTTTGCTGCTGTTCAGAAATTTGTGCAGCTGTTTAGGCCACTGTTAGAGTGGTCTCAGGGATTTTCTGGCTCAGGAGTGGGACCAGGGCAGAGCACGGGGCCTCCAGGCTTTGAGGGGCTCCAGTGCTCCTGCCCAGCTGGAAATCCCTTAAGGCCTTCTAGCACTCCATAAAATGATCCCTTCCTGTTAGACTGGGATGTGCCGGGGGGCACTGCAGGTGATGAGCTCAACAGAGATGGCACAGCTGCCCCACACTGCTCTTCACTTCAGGTACCTAACCCAGGCTATGCCCCTGTATTTAAAGCCAAAAATACAGGTGCCTTCAGAGGATAATTCAGTGTGTGTGAGGCAAGTTAAAAGAATGCCCTGATTTCAAGGTATTGAGTAATCTCCAGCCTGCAGCTTCAGCTTTGGGCATTCTGCATATCAGGCTCTGGTATCTCTGGTGGATTTTTGGGCTCATATAACACTTAAAAAAAAATCTTTTTCTTGTGTCTGTTGCCTGGTGTGGTATTTTTGTGGATTTCTGCTTGGTTGGCCAGTGCTCTACAGGGTGGATAATTACTGACCACCATGGAAGAGATCAGCTTATCTTTTTATATTTTACACTGTGTGGTAACTTGGAAGGGAAATTCAGCATGATATTTCTTTAGTATTTATTCAAGGAAGACTAATGTGGAAGGGAGAACTAGATTGAAATAAAAACACCGTCTTGTTAATTGAAAAGAAAATTCACTCTGGGATGTATTTTACTTTTTTATAAATCATAATTTTGCCAATAAGCTGAAAGCTATGATAATTTAGTAATATGAATTTGTGCATGTAAGATTTATTGCACTGAGATTTATACAAGCAGTTGCCTTTGTATTGAGTTCTAGAACTAAAACTTTGTTTTGCCTTTTTAGTTGCAGAAAGACACAGGACACATACTTCATAGCTGCCTTCATCTGAAAACTTTAGACAACTTCTTATTATTTTGTTTTAAAAACCTGAATTATGTATTTTACCCAACATTTTGTTTGTTCAGTAGTGTTCTATTCACAGTTTTGGATTTCAGCTTATTGGGCAGTCAAATGCTGTGCTATCCCAGTTTATTTATCAATTTTAAATCTCAGTTTGAGAATTCATTTCAGCATCTTTTAATTTTTCATTGAAAAATCATTCAGAATTAGAGAGAAAAGTACAAGATAGAAGGGTTCACTTACATTTCTGATACCCTAGTCCATATTTACCCAATTGAAATCAATGGGGTTTTATGAAAGAAATTAGATCTTGATAAAAGTGGTGCTGTCCACATCCTCTGTTAGCTCACTGATTGCTAATGAGTGCAGGCAGGAAATGAAGGTCTGTACCTTACCAGGTATCCACTGCCCAGTCATGGCACAAGGCTCCATTTATTTCATGGGTGCTACGTGACATTTCATAGAGCCTGCTGGAGCTACCTCCACATCATCTCTACCAGTGGCATTAAGCCTGATGTCTCTGGTCACCCCATCTCTACCAGGAGCCAGTCAGGCTCCCAGGTATGCCTGGTGCTTCACTCATTAAATTCATAATATAAAATACAAAGAAAAACCCCGCTGTGATCTTGTCACTTGCTTCCCTTGTGAAGAAAGAGACACTTGGTCTAGTGGAATGTGTCCCTGCCCATGGCAGGGAGGTTAGAACTGGGTGATATTTATTATATTTCCAACCCAAGCCATTCTGTGATTCAGTGAATTGCATTCATGTATTCCACACTCATTTGTGATATCCCTTTAAGTACAAATGCATAGATGAGATAAAGGTATAATATGTTAATTGTTTGTATTTTTGAAAGCAGTGAAGTATATATGCTTTTGCTGTGCAATCCTGTCAGCTCAGCTCTCAGCTACAGGCCTGTCCTTAACCCTCTTGAACTAAGATGCCCTTAAGTACCCAGGCTCTGCTGGAGAAAGAGAGGAGAGTCAGAGGAGGAGACAGGTAGTTGAATTGTGAGTGCCAGGAAAGGATTTCCTGGAGATGCTGAAGTGGCTGTTTTTGCATTAAAGTGTTTTCCAAGCCGATCCTTAAACTCTGATAGACTATGGGCAGCTAGTAACTGATACAAATCCAAGTACTTGCATGGTTCCCTAATAGTGAGGAGAAACACAAATACCCCTCTGCACTAATGATGGTGTGGTCCGTCAGGCTGGGGATGGTGCTCTGTTACTCAGCTGCTTGTGTGGCATCCTTGTGCTCTCCTCAGTCTGAGCCCCAATCCTGCTGCCCTCTGTAAGCACAGGATTTGCACACAGCAAAACATCAGTAATGCACATACAGCACGGGTTTGTGTGTGTGCAGGGTGGGAGCTGGGGGTCAGGGACTTGGCTGGGACTCCCCACCTGTGTGTTTTGTGCCAGTGCATCCATAGCCCTGAGTCAGGCACCTCCAGAGTGTCCCTGCTTCCCACAGCAAATCTCCTTCTGTACTAGGGACCACTTACCCCAGGAGAGGTGGCGTCGTGCTGCAAGGGGTTTCATTCCAGAGGAGGTGTGTTCCCTTTACAGTGGCTCCAGGAAAGCCTGGCTCAGCCCAGCACCAGAGCTGTTGGCCAGGCTGGGTCCTTAGGGAAAAGCTGTGCACAAAGTTGTTAATGGTCTTTTCAGAAGTTCTGTGGCTGTGTATAAATATTTTGTTTCTTCATTTCTGTAATTTACAGTGTGATCCTGTTCCATTGCTGTCATTGCTCCTAAAGGAATTATAAATCCTATATTTAATGAATGGACAATTTGAAAAGAACAAGTTGTAAGATCAAAAAGTTTAATAGTCTTTTTAAACTTGTCTCTTTTCTTTTAAAATTCTTCAAATTAAAGTATCACCAGCGATTTCTGCATCACATTTTGAGTTCACAGAGCTCAGAACAATTCACAAGTCAGTGTGGTTGTTGATATCTAACCTTTCAGTTAGAGCACCCTTGTTTGCATATTCTGAAGAGCTTTCCTTAAAGGCAGTATAATAAAGAGAAACCATGTGGCACTATCCTGCATGTACCCTCTGATAAACACTACTTTTACCTGCCCTGTTTGTTGTTGTTAGAAGATAGAGTTATGGAACTCACTTTCTGTTCAGCACACTGGTTCATTTTCTGGTGAATTGTAAATGTCAGGATGCAAAATAACTCCATTTTGACTTCCTTTAGTTAAACAAGATTTTCACAGGTAGCTGGGCTGTCGTCCTTCCCTGTGTCCTCTCCAGATGGGTGAACTTGAGGATGTTCTCTGGAGAAAAGCAGAGTTGTGCAATATCCATTGGATAGGTGTTCCTTCTGCTCCCCAACATGAATTTATGGAGCTAAAACTAGCAGAAGGCAAAGGTGGAACCGAGGCACTGACTGTAGTTAGCTGCAGTCACTTTTCCAGCATTGAATCAGTGTCGTATAAATACAGATATTCAGAGCTTTCGTTGAAATTTCTTCAGAGGTTGAATAATTTTATTTTCTCCCACACAGCTTCTTTTCTTTCTCACAGAATTGCATTACCACTCTTTCTGGACCCTACCAGGGTATCTCTGAAATTGCAATCATGTCCATTTCATTAATCACTGGCTTAATGGTGAGCATTTGCAACCATCCCAGCAGCTGAGTGTACCATTGGCCCATGAGGAAATAGCAGTGTCTGAGTGCTCTCAATAACCTGTTCTCCTGCACCCTTTGGACTTGTGTGAATCTGGCAATCACCTCTGGTGCTGAGGCCAAAGTTCTCATGCTCAGGCTGCAGGAAGAATGAATGCAGATACTATTCACAGACAGACTGCTGGCTAGACCCTGAGCACAGGTGGACAAGCCCAGCCAGGGTGCTGGCTGTGCCTGAGGGGATAAATAGATCTCCCCAGAGGAGAGAGATGTGCACCAAGCACCTCATGGTGCAGCAAGTCAGAGAAGAGGCTCAATCTAAGTATGAGTAAACACAGCATTCTCCTGAAGTGCTGGGGAAGCCTCTCTCAAAACAGGCCTTTCATTTTGGCCAGGCAGTAGCAGACAGTATGTTCTGGAGGGTGGCTGTGGATGGCTTCTACAAAACAAAACTCTAAAAAGTTAAAACATCACATAGTCAAATATTGCTGAGAAGTGACTGGCAAAGGTTTCCTGTATTACATTTTTTACCATCTAAGCAGAAAAAACATCTTCAGGGAGAATTGGTGAACGCACTTGGTACCTGCAGTCCTAGTTTTTCTTGCCACTTGATTTAATGTGAAACCACCACCACTTTGAAGCTGTTAAACATCAAAATTCTGATAACTAAAGACTGCTGTTTTTCTACTAGTCTGAGAAGATTAAAAAGATGTTGAGAGGAAAACATGTCTCATGACAGTGGGTGCACAATCGAAGTTTCTAAGTAGGGCAGCCTGAGGAGCAGCCAACGCTTTTTAACAGTTATGGGAAAGTGTATGTTTTTTGATGTTCCTATCGGATATCTTTCTGTCTACCTTTTTTTGTACTAGAAGACTGCCTGTTTTTGCTCAAAGAAGGCTTAATAAATGTTTTGCACACTCAGCACACACTGCCCACATAAAAGAGGAAAAGTATGCAAACTTCCAAGTCATCCAAGCAACAAACAAAGAATAGGGGGTTCACCACTGACTCTTCCTGTTTGATCTTAAACAGTTTATTTAATTGCTGGGGTTTGTGTCCATAAAATAGCTCCATGGTTTTGTTCTTGTGTGTTTTAAGGATCTCTTTTCAAATGTCAAGCACTGGCTATTTTTCTGTTCTTGATATAGAATATATTTTGCATGTTTTGCATAAGGTTCGTGGCTACAAAATAATGCTTGTGCAGGGTTTAGAGTTTTTTAATGACTTCTGAGCTGCTGAGTGCTGTCCTGGTGGGTGACCTATTGGCTGTGTCCACAGCTCTCAGGAACATTTCTGCCTGTGTCTTCCCATAATTTTGGAGGAGAAATAGATTTTTAAAAGAATTTACTACTTTTTGAGAAGCTTTTGGTGGAGACGAAGCATGCATGGCAGCAGTTCTAATTATGGTATTCAGTATAAATATCCAATTTACTGGTTTTTAGATTAATTTTTTTTTAATATTATACCAAGCCCTTGATTAAAGGCTATTTTAGAAGGACTGATCATATTAGGTAAGTTGAAGATAGAAACCCATATTGTTTACAAAGATCTTTTAAAGCTCTTTAGATTTTTTTCTGTTTCCCACCCAATATACAGCAAAGTTATCTAAATCCTGGTTTTAGAAGTGCATGAGTTTAATCTAAAACAGCCAAATGTAGTGTATTTTATAATGTTGTATGTATCTTCTTTTTGGCCTATGTGCTTGTTATCCTTGAAGCTAAACTCACTGAATTGTGGTCAAGTCAGAGGTCCAATTAGCAGAACCACTGAACATATGCAATAAATTCAGCTTGAAAGGCCACATGCACAATCTGCCTTGGGTTGGAAAGCCAAGAGATGCTGTGACCAAACAAGATCTGCAGGGAAGCAGTTCAAAATTGTAGCCCTTTGTTCCCAACAGCAAAGCTGCCCCTTTCTCCTTGTTTACTACCAAATGCAAATGAGCAAACAAGGCTGGTGCACTTTTAAAACTAGTCAATTTGAAGGAAGATGAGAAAAAAAGAATGAAAGGATTAAAAAGAGCCTTGATGTTGAAATGGGAGCAGTGTTTGGATGGGAACAGCAATGGCAGAGGGGTAAGGACTGATTGAGGCAGCTGGCCCAGAAGTTTGGGGTTATTTTGGCTGTAACTGGGTGCTGGAAGATGAACTCCTCATTCTGAGGAGCTCCTTATTAACTCACAATGTTTTCCCAATGCCAAGTCAGTAGATAAAACCTGGGGACATCTCTCTCCCATGAGAGCATCCTTTGTACTGCAGGGGAGCAAGCAGGGAGCTGCCTGCAGGGCTGCTGCTCTGACTGCATGGCTGCTGGGGGACTGCAGTGGTGCTTGTGAACCCCCCCTGCCCGGGCAGAGCTGCTTGGCTAGGGGAGGGATTCAGGCCTCAAGGCAGGAAAAATGACAAAAACCCTCTAGCTGTGTACAGCAGGGTGAGAAATTTAATTGTTTGGAGGACATCCAAGCAATTGCATCTGATCAAGTCCTTGAAAAGATAATATCTGTTACCTGGTTGCATGAATTTATGCAGGGGATATAGATAATAGTGCTTTGTCAAGGTGCACATACAAAGAGTTAAGCACAAATTAATGGGGGCTTGTCAGATTTAAGATATTTCTGTACCATGTTGAACAATTAATGTACGCCCACAAAATATGAATTGTTCCCTAAAATTGCAGTCTGCTAACCAAAATATATTCTTTTTAATTCTTAAAGTTTAGAGGTGAAAATGAAATTCAGCTTAAAGTCTTTCTGTATGTTTCTTTTTCATTTGCAGCAAAATTTTCTCACATTTTCTTGACAATTCAAAATCACTGTCCTAGTTTTTGCAAGACCTGCTCTCTGTGCCTGCCTGCCCATTTCCTAGAAAATAGTTGTCCAAATGAGTTGTCTGAGAAAGGAGCAAAGGTCATATCCCAAAAAGGAAAATAAAGTCACAGATTACATTCATATTCAAACTTAACAATATCTTAAGGAAAGATTGAGGAAATACACAAAAAGGAAAAATAAAACTTGAGGGGAAACAGGAGGAGATTGGGCAAAGCTAGCAAGCAAAATCCCTGCCAGAGCTTCTGGAGGCTTCTGGCTGGAATTTTACAATACATTTTGTTCATTCAGTTTTGTCTGTTTTAGTTATTCAAAATAGCATTTTTTAATAAACGTATGTGCTCAGTAGTGGTAGTTGATTTTGTTAATATCAGTTATTAACAGTTATTAACGACTATTCAGCCCTGTGCCTCTTGGATAGTTTTACTAATGCAAACATAAATTGAAGATACGAAGCCTTATTAACATGAGGGCTGCCAGGAATCGGTTTTGTTCTGTAGGTAGCCAGTTACTGCAATTCAGTAAGTGCCACTGTCTGTAGTTCTTGTAATTGACAGTCACAGTTTCGGGCTGCATAGCTTTAGGGAGCATTTTCTAGCAGTAAAATTTAGGTTTCACATGTAGTGCCCTTATTTTGAGTACATCCTGCTGTTTGGTGAGGAGACATTGGTGGCTGCTCAGGGGGAGAGTGGTGGCAGGAGAGGACAAGGTCAGAGGTAACTTGGGGGGGACGTATTAACCAGCCTCAGGATGACAAGGTGCACGTGTTGCAAATGGCGGAGCCAGAATGTTTATAGTAGCATAGCAGTAACAATGATGCAGGATTTTGGACTTCCCTCTGTAATGAGAAAAGGGTGAGTTGTTTCCTGGGAGGCTCTCTGCTGGTACTGGGTACAGACAGTGCAGTTAGGGGAGCAAGCCTGGTCCTTCAGCCTTCATGTACTGCTGGTATTTTAGAGAAAGATTTCATTCACTTCTGATTATATTAAAAACAGGGTTTCACTTTAAAGGATGCTGCAGGTCTCCTTAGTCTGGTTACATGGTACTTGGAATTTTCAAAAACCTTAGAGCCGTGAGCAGGGGTATTGTTGGCTTTCGTGAATGATGCTGGCAAAGGCAATGGGAGTGCACATGGAAGTCCACCACTGGCAGCACAGCCTGCAAAATGAGGGGAATTCTCCTATCTCATCAGGAAGGAAGGACTTAAATCCTTCCCTCTAGAAAACCTTTGCATTAGAGCAAGGAAAACTTCTCTTTGCTTTTAAAACCCTCTGGCTGCTGAAGATGTATGTGCTATTGCAGTTGAAATGCATGGAGTAAAATGATGCTGTGTACTAGGCATAGATTTTGGGTTTCAGAAAACAAGTAATTTGCAACTAGACAGATTGATCAGCTTTATGTGTTCAGCTGATAGCAAAGAAAAGCTTTGGGCAGCTTCTGGTTTTGAAATACTTAGTTTTTACTTCTGCTTTCAGACAGAAAAGCATCTGGTGGAGAGGTGCACTGTTGTTTCTCAGAGCTCACAAATGACTGAGCAAAGTGCATTATATCTTTGCTTTTGTTGTCATGGGTCTGGTTAGTCAAAAGTGCCAAATATTCTGGCACTAATCCAGCCAAGTTCCTAAGCCTGCACTCAGCCTATTTGTAATTGGGGTGAGTACAGAGGGAGCATGCTGTGCTTAAAGCTGAGACCAGTCTGAAGTGATGTTTGATTACCTCATCAGAAGAGAGTTTTCAGGAGGAAAGGTCCATCCCAAAATGCTCTGGGTTCTCCCAGCTCTCAAGGATGTGTGTGAGCACCCAAGAGCTGGAGTTGGCATCATTGACCTTGAACAGTAGATGGAAATCTGATCAATTCAAAAACTTGGTATTCCAAAGACATTATTTTCTTCATAGATGCTTTTGAAAACTGGTGTTATCAATATTTGTACATTGGTGGTCAAACTCTGTGAGAAAACCCTTAAGACATGAACAGTGATAAGTCGATTGCATATGGCATGGAAGGCCACCTAGCACTAAGTGACAGTTGAAGATGTCATTCTTATTATTAATTTTATCATGCTTATTAAGCCACTAATTAACTCGTTATAAGGATAGTGTTACAGAGGTATTAATCCTATATGTAAAGTATAAGTATGGAAATTCTCCTTTGGGTAGTTATTTGTATGCCACAAACAGCTGTAAATTTGGAAGATATTGGCCAATGCCTAGCAGCTAATTCAGACCAATTTTTTCAACTAAGATATTCTTAATTTGAAAAATAGAGAGTTTAATATGCTCAAAGTCAAATTTAAGCTCAATAAAGCATTTAAGTCAATAACAGGGTGCAAACATTCTGGAGAAGTATGAAGAAACAAACACTGAACTAAATAACCCATAAAATGCTGATTAAGTTCTGAAAATTAAAAGTCCCATTGCTTGAAAGCTTTGTTTTGGCATGTTGAACAAAAGGATTTTTTGTTTGGTTGGTTGGATTTTTTTGTGTTTTGAAATTTCTTTGCAAGTGCTTTTGGAAGCTGAAAATTTTGATTACAATGTGTCATTTAAATTCAGAGAGGGGTTGCTGAAATAATTTCTGTGTAATCTAGCAGGGGTTACTTCCAGATATTTTTAATTTCTGCGCGCAAAGGGGGCCTTTTCAATCACTCATGCCGCTCTCTTTGTGACAGCCCTTCAAATACATCGTGACCTGATAGCAAAATCAGTCTTGTGAAAAGTATTAAGGATCAACTTACCCTAAGTCTGCAAGTGAAATGAAACCTTAGCCCAAGGTGATTGCATTAGGCATGTGCTGTCATTCTTGTCACATCTGTGTTCTGGAGACTCAAATAAGCAGTAAAATGGTTAAGTATCAGTGCTATTTAGAAGAGTGTGTTCTTGGTGACATTGCCCAAGTAGAGCTCATCTTGTAAAGCAAAGGAAATTAATTTTCTTAAGTGTTCTCCCAAATCCAGGGGTGAAACATGAACATCTCCATTATCATTAATACAGGCATTTCACGCTGTGTGCTCTTGGAGCGACTGTTCCATTCAGCGCTTGCTAATTACAAGTCACTAAAATCTGGGCTGCCTGCTGAACTGGGGTGAATTATGCATCCGGAGGTTCAAGGTCCTTCACCTTCCCAGCCCCTGAGGGGGAGGCTTTGTACAGAGCTAGATGTCAAGGGGAGGCCAAGGGCCAGAGAAAAACACATCAGTTCTGTAGGCGTGTCGATTTACATTTATGTGTTTCTCTTTTTTCAAGATAATAGACAATTTTTTTGTGTTTTGAAACCTTTTAGAAACTGATTGAGGTCAATGGAATCAAACTTAAGATGGCAAAGAAGACTGTTAAAAATCACAGCTATTATCTATTTTAATTTTCTCTCCTGGAGTGTACCCCAAAACATTCATTATGTGGAGGGTATAATCTCTGAACAAATGACATGGTGGAATTAATGAACAATTAACTATGATCATATGTTATAAACAGAGCTGATTAGAATTCACACATGCCTGGGTTTTAGAAAGACTTTTTTGACTCCGCTTTGTGTTGCTGAGATAGGACCACATAGCCCTCATTTCTTATTTGTTGTGTGAGCATAACATCATTTCCTCTGAGGTAAGGCTACATCTCTTCATTTTCATGGCAACCAGACAAAGAATTAATCTAATCTTCAACTTACTATGTGTGGGGAGGGTAGGGGAGAGGAAAATCACATGTTTTCCTCATATCCATTTGTCTAGGATGCTTAAGTTATTGGCTTCCTCCTACAACCTGGAGACCGTTCTCCAGTATCCCACATGAGATAAATCAGAATATTACAAAGCTGGAAGAAAGGGAATATCTGTCTCCAGTAGCTGCAGATGCAGAGTGGTGTGTGCAGCATGGAATGCAGTAACTGTGCTGTGCAATTTACTGTCTTCATTAAGTCAGACAAGAGTCAGGTGAACCGTATAAACTCCATCTGAATTCACAGTGGGCTCTGTGCACACTATTGACACTTCTTTCCTCTCACTTTATTTAACTTCCACATGTATCTGTTTAATAAATGAATACTATTATAAATTAGGATGCTTTTGAAACAATAATGCCAGATACTGTGATTGTGTTTTCAACCTTAAAGGGAAAGTGCTTCTGGCATTTTAAAATAGAAGCAGGCCCTGAGCTCTCCTAATGTCATTGGGGACAGGCGAGGATTTGTTTCAGGAGCTGCAGTGCAGCACCAGGCAATGACTGGACATACAGCTCGATGATTTTTGCATCACACAGAAGCACTGGCTTCCCTCTTATCGCCTCACTGCTTTGATCGTCCTGAAAAGTGAGACAAAAGAAATGTCCAACTGTATACTGACCTTCATTGTAACAGCAGAAACCCTTCATTATTTCATTGCAATACTTGATACCCTCAAGGGCAGTGCATTTGAAACTAGGAAATTTCATTTGCAGGAAGCAGGCATGCAAAATTTCCATTACATAAGGAGAGGTGGAGTTTTACATGTGTACTCTGTGTGTATTTGTGCTTCTCAAAATATGTATACCTGAGGGATGCTTAAACAGTAACTTACAGAAGAGTTCTATAGTCAGAGACCATTTTATCTGAATAATTTGTTTTCAAGTGATAAAAAGTTGTTTCTGAAGTAGGAACATGTCAGTCAGGTACAGCACTGTAAGTGGGGAAATGGTTGGTTTGAATTAAACAAAGATGTGGTCAAATGGTACTTTTCATGAGCCTAGCATGCTTATTGAGTGTTCTCCACCAGTGACATTTTGTGCTGGGAAGGGCTACCTGCCAAACAGTAAATAACTGATCTGGAGGGCTTTTAGCAAAATCCTCAGAATTCTGAGGCCACTCATGTTCATGAGACTGACTGTTGGTACTACAGGCTTTGGTCTTTGTCTTCTTTGCAAAGGTAAGTGTGGGGGGTGTGAAATCTGCCTGCACTTTGTGCAGGCACTCAGCAGTTCTGGGACTGTAGATACAGTGTCTTCAACCAAAGACTGACTGTGAGCGTAAATTGGCCCCAGCACCCTTGGGGGACTGTGGTACTCTTTGAAGGTCACAGAGCACAGTCCCCAGCTGGACATCACAAAGGGAACACTGCAGAAGCCTGGCTGCAGAGAGCTATGGGGGTGCCTGGATCACTGTGTTCAAGTGGGAGAGAGAAAATGTAACAGGTTTGAGGTGGAGGTCTAGGGGAGAGCAAAAGTAGATGTATAATAGGTAGCAGGCTTTGTCCTTCTTGGTTCTTTCAGCTTTTCCACGGACTGGAGAAGAGCAGCTTCCTGGGCCTGGAATATCCCCTCCCACATGCTTCATTTTAGAGCTGCTTGACTCTGTTGGCTGCCCTGCCTTGAGCAGATTTACAGTTTCTGACAGTGGTTGTCGATGTCAAAATTTGCCATTAGAAAGGATTTCTTTTACCTTCAGTAGGAGGGACAGTGAGATTTTGTTCTCCCATCTCACAGTATCAGGAAGTTCCAAGGCAGTGAGATTTGAGAGTTTAACACTCAAGAATGGAAGGTTTATCCTGGTTGCTGTCTGGAGTCCCAGAACTTTATGGTTTGGCAGTGATTTGCCTTTAGCTTTAGAGTTCACTACTGTTCCCTTGCTTCTGTGGTGGAGTATGCAGGCATCAGAACTTTAAAGCCCAGTCATCTTTGTTTCCACAAACTTGATTGCAATTTTGGCCCCAAAAGTAATTGTGAAAGAGCACCGTGAGTTTTCAAAATCTGACTCTAAAAGTTATGTTGCTGTCAAATCTCTGAGCTTTAACATTAAAATATTTTAATCTCCTCTTAAGAAGAAACTGAAGGAGAGCTGGTTGGTGAAGCTTTTGCTGCACATGAATCATGAGTCACAGCATCAGTAACATCCAAGTGTGTGTGCTAAGGTACAAATGGAATGCCTGGGAGGGAGCAAAGGCAGGTGTGATCCGCCTGTTCCCTGGCTGGACGGGGAGTGCTGACTAATCAGGAGGTTTGAGCTCCAGGGAAAGCTACAAGCCTTGTAGATGTAACTTCTCCCAGCATTACTGACAAGTGCAGTAGGGGTGAAGACAGACATAGCGTGTTGAGACTTCATCTTTCATGGAAAACAAAGTGGATGCCACCAGAGGCTGACTTTTATCAATACTTTCCACTTTCCTCCTTCTTTCCTCTATCACACTGAACATGTGTAAGAGTTGGCCATATGTTGAACAAGTCCTTTAGGAATGGCTTTCCAAGTGCCAGAAAATGCTCTGCTGCGGCAAGTTGACAGGTAGACTAATGCTATTACCCTTTAATAATGTTTTAACATAAGCAGAGATTTGAAGGAGGGCCTGAAGTTTCTTAACAGTGGTACAAGAAAAATAATATGAGCAGTGGTATAAAAATTCCCCCCTAGCTCAGGTCATTTTTATTAAAGAAGAGGAGAGTTTAGGCTTAATTTGTTTCTATGTTGTGCCTTATGTGTGTGTTGACATGTTTGTTTGAAAGGAGGGCTACAAGATTCAGCTTTGTTAATGGGTAATCCCTCATCTCTTTTGATTCAGATGTAAGTAGTTCCATGATGTATAAAACCTCAAAGAAACAGGCCCTAGTGATCAGTTTTATCCCATTTAATGTTTCAAGGAGGAAGAGTTAAGAGCTTTCCATTTAAACCTAGCAGCAAGAATACACATGGCAAGGAAGAATTAGAACAGCTGAACACAAAGATTTCTTGTCATTATTTAGAATCAGATGGAATGCATGATTTCTTTGAATACGTATACTTTACTTATAGAGAAAGTATGTTAGTTGCTTGCAGACAGAAGTCTCTGTATGAAAAAGGATCAATACATTTAATTTCAGTAACATCCTCTTTCGATACTGAACACTGACATTTCTCCAAGGGAACAAGTGATTCCAGGGTTCCTCAAAGAAGAAAATTGTGTAGGTGGGGTTTTCTTGCAGTATCATAAGAAAGCACCCTTCAAATGGAAGCTTTTGAGTGTATATATAGCATAGCAGTAAAAGCAGACACATTCCTGTGGGGGAGCAAATATAAACTCCTAAAGACTACAGAAACTGAAAATGAAAGCAGCAAATTAATCTAGAAACCTTTCTGCTCTGCTCCTGATCTGGCCTCAGGTCTTCACAGTAATTAGAGAAAAGAATGATTTCTAGGGTTTTTTCCTTTGGTTCCTTTGTTAGTTTATTCATTTTAGAATGACAGAGGAAGGTTTTGAGTTGTCGCTTGACATGCATTGCACAGATAACGTTATTTGTTGCCTGTGGCTTCTCAGGAGACTGAGCAGAAAGTAGGAATAAGTAGCAAGTCTTGGGAGACCACTTTGGCTGCAGAGCTGTTGTGGAATTCAGCACATCGCCAGTGTTGTGGCTGTTCATTGTTTTGATTGTTTGGCTTGTTGTTTTTTTGGTTTTTTTTAAACTAAATTAGTAGAACTTTTCTTTATAGTGTTGAGTCTCACTTTTCTCCTTTATGTTAGTGCAATATTCAGTTCTCAATGTCTCAATAAGTATAGGAAGTCTAAGGCAAACCATAATATTTATACTCCTTTTGAGGGTTAGAGTTAGGCAGTTTTTTAAAAATGGTAAGTATTTTTCATGCACAAATGTCCACTATAATTTCTCTGAGTTTACATGCACATATGTGTACATGTACACACACTGAAGTTACTGGGTACCCTCTATAGTTACTGCAAAATGCCAATGAAACGAGACAGCCACTGTGACATAGGAAGAGTATTAAGTATTTTAAGTAATTAAGTATTTTACAGCAGTAGATTACATTTCCCAGCATTTCTTCTGCAGTGACTTCTGCCCTGATAAAATGAATAGCTCATCAATACCTTAGTAAACATCAACTGCAGCCTGCAGCTTTATTTTTCCATCATTAAACAATTGACAATGCATTCAGTATCCCAGCCCAGCTGATCATGAGATAAAGTGTGACTAAAAAGGAGATCATCTGGTGGAGGCTCCAGTGTTGGGTAGGACACAAAGGGCTCCTCTCTCCTCTGCAGCTTGCCCGTGCAGCTCCCACTGCAGTCAGCGGGAGCTGTGCGTGCCTGTTTGAGGCACGTTGCTGGGGCTGGAACACTTGCCCCATTTCATCACTGACATTAGCCATGCAATGGGGACGTTCAAGCCAAGCACAGCCACTTCTTGACTGCTTCAGCTGGTTGCAGTGTTAGTGGTTTAGTGGCTGAGCCTCTCCTTCACATTTTTGTGGCCCACATAGAGTCCTTGCATGTGGTGTCTGTGCATCATTCATGCTTTCCAAGATGGCTGAGGATGGTATTAGACATATCCATTAACTATCCAAGAAGGATTTTCTTCTTTTCATGATGTGACTGCTGTCTTGTGGACACAAGCACCCCCACACGTATGGCTTACAACTGGTGAAGGTGCAACTTGCATTGTTCACACCAAGCCTTTGTTGGAAGGACCATCCCTGGGTAGCCAGCAGGTACTACAGCTCCCAAGTCCAGGTGGTGCTGCAGCCACTAGATGTGACCTCTGAACACAGCTTCAGTCTGTTTCTGAGTATCTGTGGGCATAGGAGAAGGGAGCTGAGCCTATCAGATCTCTTCCACGTTTTCTTTCATGTACAAAATTCCAGAACTGAGATTAATTTGGATTAATGTCAGGAAGCTGAGAAGCTTCCTTTGGAAAGTTCCTGCTGCCAAATGTTTCATTGCTTTTTTATGGATGGAGATATTCTATAACAGTAATTATTCAAGCCTTGTGTGCTTTTGAATTGTGGCTTTTGCCCTTGTCACAGGAGAGGCAGTGGAAATGGCAGTGGCGTGTCACGGCCTCTGTGCTAGGCAGGGCTGACCCCTGTTGGCCTCTTGGTTTAAATGTTCCTCTGTATCCCAGTGCCTGGGAGCTGAAGAGCTGTGCTTTTTCCTAGAGACCTGTGGCTCACAGGCCAGACACAGCTGGGAGCTCCTATGGATGTCGTGGTGTGAGTGTCCGTGCTGCTGGGGACATTTGGAAATACTCAGCCCTCTGGAAAGAGTCAACTCCCCACATGTGTGGGAATTTGCTGCAGCTCTTTTCCCAGCCAACCCTTTAGCAAAAAAATGCATTGGGACTGCATCTGCTGCTGCCCTAGAATTGCCTGTGTGTCCAGAACTTGATTGTCTCCACATGAAGCCTTTACTCCAGCTTTCTGTTTATACTGTAGACTGTATCTCCATGGCCTTTTATCTGGGCAGATTCTTGAGCTCCTAAAACATGGGTGGAGTTAAGGTGGGAGAGCCATGCTAGGAGCACAGCAGCATCCAGAGAGCTGAGGTGGCCTTCACAGCAGAGTTTATCAGGTCCAACCTGCCAGAACCAAAGGTGAAGATAGGTTTATTTGTAGAAGACTGCTCACTCTGCAATTGCTAGCTTATTGCAAGTGTTGACATGAACTCAGTTCAGGACTAGAAATCAAGCACAGAGTTCTCAGTTACGAAACATTTACATCTTTTTCTCTTAGCTGTTACACTTGTACAGATGTACCTTCATTGTGGGTTTTGTTCATTATCTTTCTAGTGCTTACAAAAGTTGATCATAACTGGGAAAATTTCTTTCTTATTTAAATATGTGACCTTCATACAGCCAACTATACCTTTGCATTCCTGGATCAGTTCAGGTACCATCCCATGGGGGTTTTGCCCTTTCCTCAGTGGATGGTTCTCAGTTCAGGTTGTTATGGGCTGATGGAGCCTTAGCCTTCTGTCTGGAGCCATAAAGAGACTGTGGTGTCTGGCACGTAGAGCCTGGAAGTGGCTCCTTTGTTATACAGCACGTGGATGTAAGAAATCATGGACAAAAGGGAGTTAGGGTTTTCATATCCTGAGGGAATAAAGTGTACCCACACAGACCCAACTGCACGAGGGGTACCAATGGCAAGGGGGCCAGCAGCGTGGCAGGCTCAGAAAGCTTCAGTTGCCAATACATGGAAAAATTGTAAATGGTCTTTTTCCACAGAAGCCAAGGTTTGGCACTCATCCATGTGAATTCTAAATCAATCTGATTGATCAGCCTTGTAAGTGTGATTCCGGTATGCTCTCTCTTCTTATAAAACAACCTCTGATAGAACTGAAGTGAATAATTCTATATTTGGCAATTATTTATGAACTGCAGATCTCATAAACACAGCAGATGCATTTCCTGGATGGCAGCCATTAGTGCATCTGGGGATTTATTTACTAGTTACTGAAAATACTGGACTGGAAGGGAAAAAGAAAAGATGCTGCTGCTTCTTCTTAATTTTCACTTAATTTCTGAGGTTCTCCGCAGCATTCGTTCCTCAGATTTGTCATGTTAGAAACAACCCTTGACATCTCTCAAATACTTAGTTGTCTTCCAAAGTAATAGCCCTGTAGGATATGCTGCAGGCCCTGCTTCTCTGAGATTTGTATCTGAAACCATTTAGGGCAGCAACCTCTTACTTTTTTCGAAGAAAAATAAATCCTTGCAACGGATTCTTTGCTGATTATTCTTACTGTGCTGAATGTGACTAAAAGTTAGAGAGAATTTTCAGAGTAGTTGAAAAGTGGAATTGGCTCTGTCGGATGCCTGAAGATTTTCTGTGATCTACATGAATGTATAAATGAGGGCTGTAGTGGAGCCAGGCACAATTCCCGTGTGCACTGAGTACATCTGCTCTCCTGGGCTGTTGCAGGGCCTCAGCTCACCTGGCAGGCACCAACAAATTACAGCCCCCCCTGAAATTTTGGGGAGGGTAAAAAAACCCCAAACAATTGCTCTGGGATATAATGGAACCCTTGCTGATTTTTGCTGTTTTGCAAATGTAAGTGTGCGATTATTCCTGATTTCAAAACTAAGTAGTAATAAAATGGGGAGAAACACCTGCTTTATGCTCATCTTGAGGATTTTGTTACCTCAGTATCTAGATTTCTTTTGGTTTCTTTTGTGCAAAACTTGTCCCGGTGTGGGAAGTGTTTGATACTCTCTTCCTTCTGCCTATTCTCATTCCTCTTGTCTTCCAGAGTTTTTCTCTTTCTCTTTCTCTTTTTCTTTCTTTTCCCTTATTGGCTTTCTTCTGAGAAGGAGATTTCCAGTTGTAATAAGGACAGGCCAAAAGGATGGCATTTGGATTTGTAGGTTTTTTTGCCTTCATGCCTGAGGTGAAAAGAGGGATGATTTCAGGCCATTAAACATGCAATAAGGCATGAATATCTTTGGGCTTAGAATTTCCTCTTGCTGAAATTCATAGAGATTCAATTTTAATATGGACTTAGTCTAGGGAAGAGCATATTTTTTATGATATAGAGCATTTTGCTCCATGTGTTAGTATTACAATTGTGAATCTTTATGGCATTGGAATTGAATCCCTCTGACTTCCTCAGGAGGCAACGTCAGAGACAGGGTTTGCAGTATTCACTTCTGTTCATGGAAAGTATTCATCTTTAATGGGAAAGCAAATACTGGGGTAATTTCTTTAGCTGTACATGATCTTATTCCCCCTATACGCTTGCTGTATGTTGTATTTTGTATGTAATGTACAACAGTTAGACATATAGAAAAATATATGCCAAGTCAAATGCTCATAGAAAAGCACTTCTAATACACTTATGAGAACATACCTGGTTTTGTGGTAGGCTGTCACATTTGGTATATCATTGGCATTTTCCATAATGAGGTGAGACCAAAAGAAAATGCTTAGCAAGGGACTGAAAACTTAGAAGCACAGATAAAAACATTCCACTTCTGTACTGATTGCTTATCTTTGTGATAGTTGTGAGCTTTGGTGTCATCACTAGTTGAATATTTTTGAAGATGATTTTGGCTTAATTTTGTTTTTAAAATAATACTATTTTTAAAAAATCTGTAATTGCCCCTCTAAACAGCCTAACTACAAATATTCTACTAGTCATAATGGAGTTTGTCATTTTGAATATGAATTCATTTCCAGTCTTCAAAAATGTCTTGGGGCTTGTTAATCTACAGTGTGGTTATGAATGTAATTTGTGATAATTTTCCGCTGCTGTTTCTTTCCAAGAAATATCTTAAATTTTCTAAGGGGCCATTAGGGTTTGATGCAAGACAACAGACATAGCAGTAAAATATAGCTCTTGGGTACGTGCTTCTCTGTTACCTTTTGTGCAAGAAAACAGCATTGAGATGCAACCTTCCAAAGTGAACCATGTTCCTAAAAATAGATTATTGTTAAAAAAGAAAAAAAAAGCATGTGGAAGTGGACTCAAAAAAAGGCCCCCTTTCTCTGTCAGTGGGTCTTTAGGCATTTCTGGTAACCCTGCTCTTGTATCGCCTTCCACGTGAGCCCCTAAGCTTGAGGGAGGCACTCAGAGAGGGCACTGCAGAATATTTTACTGGAGGCTTTAAACAGCAAAGTGTGTGCTCCTCAGGGCATTTTGTAAGGTAGGAGTCTGCTGTTAAGACACATCTTTGTGTGCTGGCTGTGCGTCTGTCACAGCCAGGCTTTTTCTTGTCGCATGAGCTCCCTCCTTCCATTTCACTGCAGTCTCACAAGTCGAAGGCTCAAGGCCAGGCCTACAAAGAGTCCATAGTGGAAACTTCTATTGATGCCTGCCTGCCATTATCCAGAATTCACACTGAGCATGCAGGTTAGTGGCTCTCACTCATTCATCTGAGAGCCATTAGAGGCCCATGGAGTATTTGCTGCTGGGATGATCTTTCCCTTTTGTTGCTGCTTTAAACGAATATAAGTGGAAAATACCTGATACCTGGGAGTTGCTAGAGAGCTAGCTGGGTCACACACAGGAAGGTAAGGAATATCTGAGAAATAAAAGGAAAGAGGGTCCACAAGATTGTTTCAAGTGAGGGATTGGTGAGCTTGAAAAGGATGGATTGCACAAGGGGTAAAGGCAGATTGTGCAATCCCCCGTGTGGGAAGCCAGGCCTTGGTGAAAGCTACATTCAGCCCCAGACATGTGGGCTGTGGAAATGCAGACCTGGCAGCATGAGTGGTTCCCTTGCCAGGCTCCCAACCTGCTGCCTGTGCTCTGTGCAGCAGCCACTATTGATCTTTCCCACCTGCGCTGGGGGAGCGGGAGCTGCGGGTTTGCTGGAATCCCTCACTCCAAAGTGGCTCTTTGCTTGCCTCAGTTGATGCTGAGCTTGAGCAGTCTCCCTCAGGTCAGTAGGTCCTGCCTACAAATGTGGGTCAGTTGGCAGCTCTTCCGTACTGCTGGTGTCACTAGGGATAACGCCGTGACATCAGTAAAATGGCTGCCATCAGCAGGACGCCAGCACTGTCAGCTGTAATTAAAGTCTTTGCCCGAAATAATCCCTTTGGGATTCAGGCAATGGAGGGACTTTCTGCATTCCCCCTGTCTCTGCTCAACTGAGTGGCAGCCCCCAGAAAAACACAGCTTCGTGCCCCTGGTTTGGCAAATGTTTTTGGCTCACAGCCCCCATGAACAGGGTGTGTCCTTGGCTCTGGAGGGAATCCGTTTAGCCAGGCAAAGCCCTGGTGGGATAATCCTTGGGTCTGACAGTTTTCTTTATGGAATCACAAAACACAAGGACTTTGGAGCAGGTTGCCTCCCATCTGAAGAAGAAGTGAACCAAGTGGGCAGTGTGGACTCACACAGTGATGGTGGTCCTTTCTGCATGGTGCATTTCCATCAGAGGAAAATGTCGGGAGCAATAGCAGAATAGGGCAGTAGTGCTTGTACACATCAGAAACCATCTCAGCCTGATATTTGTCCATTCCTGGGCCCTAAAACAAGGGCAGCTTGGTTTTAAGGTAGGAAAATTTTTGCGTGTTTTAGATAGTTTTGTGCTTTGGTTGGATTTTAGGTAGTTTTTTATTTTGTTGGTAGAATTTTTGTTCAGAGTCTTGGTATAGACAACTTGGACTCAAGAATGCTCTGACTGGTTGAATCTGATTTTTCAGACACACTTGAGATATGGTCAAAGCTGTAAATCACAAAAAACCCCAAACCAAATCAACAAAAAATTAAACTAAAACACCTAAGCCAAGGCAAAAAAAAAAAAAAAAAAAAAAACAAAACAAAAACAAACAAGCAAACAAAAACCCCCTAAACATCCACACATCTTTTCTGTGGGCAAAAGATCCTCTTGGCTACTTTGAGCTCTGTTTGGGCAGTTTGCATCCCACCTAAATCTCTGATCCTGATCAGCCTTTGCTGTGGCTGGCTCTGGGCTGACACATAAGGGGCGGGGACTTACTGCCTCTCCTGCCTTTTGTGTAGTTACTAAGAAGTGACCTCAGTCTGAAGTCACGTTGCTTCTATCCCTCACACCATATAAAATGCAGCATGGGAAGAAACAGTATTTTCCTTTGTTCTTGCCCAGTTGCTCACCAGCGGAAAGGGAACTCTTCAGCTGGAGGTAAAAGTGCCTTTTCCTGGAGGAAAGCATTGAGAGGAAGTGCCAGCACAGAAACGGGAAGCTGGGTCCTGGCAGCTCACTGGTGTCTGCAGGTGGTGGCTCTGGCAGCTGCTGTGCTGTTCTCTGGAGAAGGCTCTCTGAATCTCAGTCTCCAGAGATAGTTTGTGTCAAAACCTGATTTATGCTATTAGCTTAATTTTGAACAGCATATTCCTCTTGCCAAAGCTGCGGGAAGATGAAAAGTACTTGGTGAAAAAATGTTTTATAATTGCATGTAGTTTTATGGCTATTGATTGTGTGTTACATGAGTTTGCTGAAAGGTCTCCATCAATGAATTCCTATAAAAGCTAATACCATACTGAAAAAATTGCCAAGCAAAGATAATCCAATTAGGCAGCTGCACATAGCTGAGTTTCTAAATTATTGATATTGTCTTAAAATTGGCTGCCTTGTAGTGCAGTAAAAGCTGCAATGTAGGTGATACATTTAGCTGTAGTCACATTGTGATATCACTGTGCAGTATTTTTTTTTAAAAGGTACACAAAAAATATTTTTAATAGACATGGTTTTTTTACAGAGCACATACAGAAGAATATGTTTAAAATGAGCATATGGGAAGTGAATAATAGGACTTCTGCCTGCACTTGTGTATCGTTTCTCTTCAGAGAGATGGCTCCTGTCTTTAAAGCTCAGCATTTGCATGAGCTTTTTTTTTTGCATGGTGTTATTGGCAAAACTCAGGCCAAAATCCCAATCTTCCATATTGCATTTGCCCAAAGGGAAGTCCCAAATGCAGTTCTGCATTTGTGGAAAGGAAGTATTTTTCTCCTGTGGCTCTTAAAATGAATAAATTAAATAAGCCCCCTCCAAAACTCTAGAACAGTTGAGGAAGTTGAGGGTCAGTGGTTCTTGCCCACGAGCTCAGCAGCAGAGGGCTGCAGCTCTACAGCTGTGAGGTGACTCTGCCACCCTGTGAGGTGGCTGCACAAGTCTGTCAGGCAGAAGGATCCAAAACTACTCACAGCTTTAGTTTTTTAAAGCTTTCAAACTCAGCAAACAGGCAACAGCTGTGGCACACTTGATGTTATGTTTTGAGGGAAGATAAGGACCAACTAAAGAAGAGTGCTCTGCACTAATCCAATCTAGAGGTGATATTAAAACTGTGGATCACTGTAGCAGAGCCTGTGTCCAAAAGCAAATGGGGGGGCAAAGGGACAAAACGTCCTCCACAGACAGATTAAAGAAGTGGTATTGATTACTGTCTCTGTTATCAAGTGTCTGGGACACTAATCAGCATCTCAGTTATGCATTTTAGTAACAAAGGAGACCAATGATTCAGTGGTTGGGAAGGCAGAAGGATTAAGTGGAAAGGAAAAAAAAAATTAAGATATGTGCTCAGCTGCTGTCCACAATAGAACATTAAAACCCATCATGATTGATTTTTGTTTTCTAGAGGGACTATATAAAATATTACTCCAACAGAATATCCTATTTTAAACTTAACCTGGATGAGTTTACTATTTCCCATATGTTTTTTTTGAAAACAGCTTGCGAAGGCTCACATACTCCCTGAGTATTGAGGCTTTGTGCCAAAGAGGGAATTAACCCATTAGTCATTTAACAGTTAAAAGCGACTGTTAAATGTAATGTGTAAATCCCTGTGAGATATTTCAGTTCAGTGCTTGTTATTTGCTGCAGTTATGGTGGTGGTAAAACATAAATGGAGAGGAAGCTGGGTACTTGCTCAGATCAGATGTCCATCACATGCATAAAAAATAAATGAGGAAAGGGGCTGTTTTGAACATCTTTGATGTTGAAAGTGAGAAGATTGTCCCAGCTTTCAGCTGTCTCTGGGACCAGGTTGATGGCACCTGAATTACGACCCTCAATAATCCATGGGAAGAGAGTGACACCTCCAGAAGCTGACTGGGCACCACTTCAGAGTAGTTCAGGCAACCTCTCTCCATGCCCGTGGGCTGTTCCTTTCCTCCCTGGGTGACCTTGCCTGGACTCCTGAGGTCAGCCAGGGCCAGCTTGGCTTTGTCTGCCTGGGCCAGACCTTGTTCTTTTGTGTGCTGGTATTCAGCTTCCCTGTGCCCAAGCTGTGCCAGCTCATACCCATGAGGTCAAAT
Organism: Acrocephalus scirpaceus scirpaceus; assembly: GCA_910950805.1. NCBI lineage: Eukaryota > Metazoa > Chordata > Aves > Passeriformes > Sylviidae > Acrocephalus > Acrocephalus scirpaceus. The sequence continues at coordinate 33,592,492 of OU383781.1, forward strand.
CCTGGCTGCCAGTGGGTGTTTTATGGCCTTGCTGGCCTAAGAGGGAGCCTATCAGAATGTTGTGATTTATGGCTGTGAGTTTGTTGTTCAGGGTAACGGAAGTGAACACCTGTGCAGGGCTCTAAATTCTGCTTGGCAGGGATGCTCTTTGAACTGCTGTCAGCTAACTGTATTTAAACTAACTAAATAAAATATCTACATAAACACAACTTGGAATTTCCAGTTTGCACTTTCTGCAGAGTATGTGTGAAGAGACCAAATCACTCTTACTAAGCTGTATTTCACTCTGCAGCTCTTGAGACCTCATTAATAAAACTGTCCCAAAAGAAGGAGGAACACTATTTTTGCATTTTATCCTCACGAGTTTTCCATATTCTCCCTTGGCCTCCATATACTACATAGCTTGAAAGGTGTCTCTCGAAAAATATCGAGTTCATTGTTCCCTGTTGCTAGAAATCTAAGCCATTTAGGTATCTAGTTTACTGGCTAATTGTTATAGCTGAAATTGCACAACCATAATTTCTGGTAATACTGGATGTAGTCGAGATAGGCTGAGTGCCTGGCAAGTTGAAAAAGCAGTGGAAAATGTGAGTCAAACTGAGGCTTTGCATTAATTTTGCAGACATACCTGAGACTGAGTGTTCAGTGTCATTGACCTGTTGCTATTATTTGCATCTTTCTTTTGTGGGTTTTATCATTATCTATTATATTGTATTTTTAATGAAAAAAACGCTCATTTATTTCAATTTGAAGAGTCCTAAAGGATTTTGCAAACTGAATAATTCTTTTTTTTTTTTTTTTTTGTATATCCAATATGTTTTTGTGTGTGAAAAGTAAGAGGGGAAAAAAGTAGTGTAAGAAACCTCTAATGTTGGCATTGCAAATGCAGCCAGGAGCTGAGGTCAGCAGATAAAGGCTACTAATGTAGGTAATTGCCACTGCTCTGGGAGCTGGCCTAGGGACAATTTAATTCCCTGAGCTGAAATTTTGTCATGACATCCATTTACCTCTAAGTTTGCAGAAGGCATGCTGGAATCTTTGGAGACTGTACACTTCAAAGGAGTATTGTGCTTCATCCAAGGTCTGAGTGGTAATAAATAAATTAACTATAGCAGCGTAAAGACATGGAGGAGCTTTTTGATATGAATTTGTGCAGTTGTACAGGTGTGTGAGCATCGCAACAAGCTGGCCAGGGAAGTGGTGGAGTCACCATTCTTGGAGATGTTTAATGTGCAGATGTAGCACTTAGGGGTGTGGTTTTGATGCCTGAAGTTTTAGCTTTCATGTTTTTCAGATTCTGTGCTGCCTAGGGGTTCTGAGTCTCATATTAAGTGTCACTAAGCTCTCTTCACAGAGTGGGTAGACAAAACATCCTTTCCCTCTGAAGACCAAGGACAACGAGTACAACTTTCAGGTCCAAAAGCACAAACAACGGTGGACCAAAGAGAGAAACAAGAAAGATGAGACCTCACAACCTGAAGCTCTAATTGTACAATTAAACCCCAATATGAAAATGGACCAACACTTATTAAAATGTGAGACCGCATGACTGGTTGTCCATTTTGTGACCATTCTAAGTCCACCTTGGGTGCAGCCCTGGTCAGGCCCTGTCCTGCCCAAGGTGTACCCCAAAGGCCTTTCAATAAATCCCTACTTTATTCTCTAGCTCTGTCCAGTCTCTGTTCCAGGTCAGCCTTCCCAAGGCATCAATTTAGTGGAGGACTTGGCAGTGCTGGGTTAATGCTTGGGCTTGATGATCTAAGGTCCTTTCCAACCTAAACAATTCTATGGTAGAGTGAGAGCCATGTGCTCTGTGTATCCATTTCCAGTGAGTTTTTTTCTAAATAAATACAGACTTAACTCCCAAATCTTGCTGATGTTTCATCCTAGTACTTCACCGTCTTTGTGTTTTCCTCATTTTTTCACAGTCCAGTGATATTTTCCAGATATCACAGCTCTCTCACACAGTACAGATTTACATGTTGGGCTGAATTAAGCAGGAGGACACCACCAGGAGCAGCACATCCACCATCACTATGGTCACAACAGGCAAGGCTGCTGCCTGCCTCTTTTGCTTCTTTTGTAAGCTTTTAAAAGGAATCTTTCAGTTTTATATGCATATGTTAAGATTAGATCAAAGCGCTAAAGTAGTCAATAACAAAAATACAGGAGACTAGGTATTTATGTTCCACATGTATCTCTACTAACAATCTTAATAATAAGGACAAGAGTAATGAATTTTTATTTGGGTCATACATACTGATGGGATGGTAGATGTGTGGATGCTGCTTATTTAAAAGAGCACTTTTTTGCCACTAATTTTTTTAGGAAATATGATTAATGTCAATAAGGACACGGTTTTCCATCCTGGAACCCTCAGGAGGGTTCATTTTAGTCTAATATTCATAGATGAACTAGCCCTTACAGAAGAGCTTTTCTATTTACATTTCAAATAATTCCATGGAATTGTGTGGGAGCAAGAGAATTGTCTGCTGAATGCTGATGGATGCAGTAATATTAATTGTAACAATATCATTAGTAGTGGTAAGGAAATAAGTAAATCACAGAAATTTGCATGTGCCTTATTCTGTTAAGTCCTAAATATTAGGCTGTATATTTTTCCTTAATTTACAAGATGTTTATTGCTGTTTACTGTGAATTGAGCAAACCCTCTCATCCAGTCTGTGCACTGGCATCCTCCATAGCCCAAACACCAATTATCCGCAGGTGAAGGTCAACATTATGCACCCACAGTGCAGGTTCATTTTACCAGAGTAGTATTTTACAAAGTGCTGGATCTGAGCTTTTGTGATGAGCATCCTCTTCTTGGGAGAAAGACGTTTGCTCTGTAAATCAGAAATGACAGCTTATAACAGAGCTGTGAGATAGGGAAGGGGGGAGAGGGAAATGGAGCTGAACTCCACATTATGGAGGGGCTGTGGTTTCTTGTTACAGCCCCAGGAATCCTGATCTGCAATTCTTTGCCAATACGTGTCTGCTCTGCTGCCCATAGGGCTTTGTATGAAGGTGGGGACAAGATTGCCTTAATGCTTTGGGTTGGAAAAGAGCTTCTTTTTGTTCTTATTGTGAGTCTGGAAGAGGTGAGAGAAATAATCTTATTCTTGTTTGTTCTTTGTGTCACGTCTGGGTGGCATTTTCCGTCAGTTCATGAGAGGAATTTATAAACCAACATTTTTACTAATCTGCAGGCTTTGTCGTTCCACAAGATGGTGCTTACAATCCAAATCAAAATGGAAGTATTTCTCCTCCTCTTCTCTGTTGTTAAATGTGAAATAAGATCCATTGTCACTGTAGAGACTACTTGCGTGCTCCAAACTGCATCATATTTGTTAGACAGTGTGAAATAAATCCAATTGAATTTGAAGCACAGGTACTAAAGGACGTTAGTAAAGTACAGTTTCTGATGCATTCATTCACCCTTGTCATGGTGTTTGACACTTTGATTTATAGTCAATTTATGATGCCTGGTAATTAAAAATGTGGGAGCTGGGTCAAATTTTGTATTCAGATTCAGAAGTGCCTTGTCCTAACTTTGAGCAGGAGTGGTACATGTGCAAATTTAAACAGTCTTTCATTATTAATGGGAAAAAAGATGTGTTTTACTTAGTGGTTATACTGCTTGGAGTCTCAGGAGCATGTTACTTACATTTTCCTCTTTGCTAAAGCCGGTAAAATCCAGTCGATGAGGTCCATGGCTTCCTTTTATTTTACATTCAGGATCACACCATTCTCTGTGGTTTTCAGCAGCCATCTGCATGTTCAAATGTGTTGGACTGAGGAATGCTTTTATGATTATCTAAAAAACACAAATTCTGTGTGTGCGTGTGTGAGTGTGAAGAATATTGCTCATCTAAACATGGAAATGAGTCTTTGAAAAGATCTGTCACATTATCTATCACTACAAAAACATAGGTGAGTTATTGAAGAGATTGCTTTAGCCAAAGTGGATCAGTGATACATTTATAGTGTGCTTTAGATGTCTTCTAAAAAGCACATTAAAGTCTTGGCTCATCTGATGTGGCCTCAGAGTTGAGCTCATTAGCCACTGGTCTGGGGAGAAAAGTTAGGAAGGGTCAAAAAACTTATGGAGTCTGGGATTATTCATGGAAGGTGTAGATACAGGATTGATGGTTTGTCCTGGCAGTTCATGAGAGATAATTACATTTTCAGTTAGCAAATCCAGCATGCTATTTGGATGCATTAATCATTTTGGAGAAAGCTCTGGGCTGCAACATGAAATACTGAATACTAAATTTGTGTTAAATACCACTGCCTGCTGGGGGGAGAGAATAAGGAAGTGCCTTCTCTGTGTTATTCATGAAGTTTTAATTGTTTGTGTCTTGTTCAGAAATGAAAGGGTTTTATGAAAAGGAGAAAGCTCTTGTCAGTACAGGGTGCAAGATGCCCTCCTCCCTCTGATGGCTCCTCTTGTATCCGCAGCACAGCGAGCCAGGGATGCTGTTCAGTGAGGCACCAGCTCCTCTGGCTGCTTCTCTGTAGAGTTTTTATTTTACTAAGGCTAATAGGTAACTAAGGGAAAATGCCTGCTTATTGGGTTGTTGATTGAAGTTAAATAGGATTTTCATCAATCAAAAAATAGCTGTAACAGTAAAATATCTGTAAAATAATAGATTTACAATGGAGGATAGCATTCAGCACCCTAAAAATAGCAGCTACTGCCTCCTCCATTATGCAGTGTGAACACTAGCTAGTTTGTCCTGCCAAGGGACTGCTTTTTCATGAAGCATTGTGGAGGTAATACAGATATAAGAAATACTACTGCTATACAGTAATTTTAGAAGCCCTGTGAAAGCTATTTAACATCAGATTAAAAAAAAAAACAACCGTTCACAGAGAGAAAGGAAACGTGAGCGCTAGCTACAATAATAGCTACAGACTTAAAGGTTCTCCCAAAGAAAAGAAATGCAGTGCTAACTAAGCAGGTTAGGAAGAAAGAGATTATGGCCATGTGTGCTATTGTAATCGACTGCATTATTCATGCAGTCATTCTAAGGTGTATTTCTGCATCTGCTCAGAATGTTTGATGTGCAATCAGGCAACAGAAGCTTCCTTGGACCTATTTCACTGATGTAGCACTGAGAAAAACCCAGTATTATTGTAACCTCATGTAGTTTGAAATGCATTTGGATAAGTACAGCATGACTCTCAGGTATGATGGGGTGTGATGCATAGGAGATAGGGCAGTGCAAAGAGAGCTACAGGGCTCCTTTGTGAAGATCTTTAATACTTGTGGCTCTTGTATTTCTCTATGCAGAGAAGAAAAGGAACCCTACATTTCTGAACTAGAACTGCTTTACTGTAAACGAAAGGATTTGTTTTGTAGCTTGAAATATCTGCTGTGTAGCTGGAAAGTATTGCACTAGACCCCAGTATAATCCAGGATCGAATTCCTGTGTATCTGGAAAGCTCAACCTGACTTTAGGAGTTACACACTCCACAGTTTCCTCTTGCCCTCCCATCCTTAGTCCTGGGGAGCCATATGAGGATTGATGCAGTCTCTGAAGCTGCCATTTTCTCTTCCTTTGTAGTTCTGATGCAACTTCAGAAAGCATCTGTCTTAGCTGTGGCCAGCCTCTCATGTGTGTGAGACACACAGAATCAGTAGCAGCGCTCCAGGGACAGCATTAATATTTAGCCAAGCTGCCAGCACTCCAGTGAGAACTGAGAGATGTTTTTATACATCTGTGCTGACAAATAGAAGTCCTGTTTGGAATGCAGTTTGCACAACTGTCCTCATTCCCCAACAGCATGTCAGAAATTATCTTGATGAGATCTTTTTTTTATTCATTTTACTGATTTTCCTCTGTTTTAGGGAAATTCCTACATAACTCCAATGCAGGAAAAGTTTACTCCTTCCTGGTCTAAGACATCTTGAGGTTATTACATCTGAATGCTCCCAGTGTTCTTGAAAGCTCTGTTCACTGTGTTAGCCCTGCTGCAATAACAAAGTTGAGGCAATGTGAGTCCAGTGTTACTGCCCACCTAGTATTTGGGAGGAAATGGTTATGGAAGTTGCTTGTTTGCTCCCCAGACATTTCAGTTGTAGAATTTCTGAAAGATAGTTTTGTACCAGATCAGAACACTGAACCTGTAAGAAGCTGAAAATTCAGTGAGTCTATATGTCTTGCTTTATAAATTGTCCATGCCTCGATTCTATGCCACTGGAGAGCTCGAAGTGAAGGTTCAGTAAGAGGAAATAATTTGAGATTTTGCTGTGACTGTGTTTAAGCGCAACAGTTCACTTGAGTATGTGCAACTCCTGGTGCTTTCCTCTTGATTCACACTTTCTTTGAAAATAATAGTGACTTAGGAAAGGAAGTTGATTGGAAGGAACCTAACTGGAGGACAGAACTAGATTTTAGTCATTGTGCCCAAGAAATACAGGTTAACTTTTTAACTGGGAACATGTAACTGTGAATGGTTACTTTACAGCAATCTTTTGGCTATTGGTGACTAGTTTGGGTTGTAGCAATTGGGCTGTGTTAATACTGAGACTGAGGGTAGATTTTGAGTGATGCTGAAATCAACCACAGTTGCATTCACTTGTTTTTCTTTGGGTTCATTGCATTGTAACACCTTGGGTCATTTGCATCTTTGTAATGATTATGAGAAATTTTAAACTTGCACTTTTCCTAGAAAGTCATTCCAAAGTGTAATTTAAAGAAATTTTAGAGTACTCTGAAATACTGACTGATAGAGGATGAGAGGTCCCTCAGTCCTGACAGAGTCCTGGAAAACTTCACTGAGGCCCTGTGAGAGCAGCAGGCTCTCCCGTGCAGTAGAGACAGATCTAGATAAATCTACCTCAGCCTCCCATGCAGGCTCAGGTAGATTTTACCTGCCCAGGGACTTGTGCTCAGTGGCATCTCCCACTGTGACTGACCCTGAGTGTGGCTTGCCTGCAGAGGGGCTCTGATGCCCCAGTAAGTCACAGAATCATTGGAAATAGGGGTAGGTGTGGTTTCAAGACCCCCCTGTCTACCTGGAAGTGATTAAAGTGTCTTTAATCACTTCCAGCCAATTTCTTATTTTTATTCTGTTTTTTAATCTAGCTCTGCACATATTAGAAATCCTGGGCAAGCTATTCACATGTTAGTCTTCTCATGAAAGTTTTACCTTGTGTCTGCACACATTTTTACAGTGTAATAATTTGTCCATAGTCTGTTCATTGGGGTTACAGCCTAAATGTTGTTCAGAAGCCTTGGTCATAATATTGCTCCACTGAATTGTCTCCACTGCATTTGGGAATGGACTCATGGGATTAGTTATAGTTAGTTTAGTGTTTTCGTGTTTCTTTTTATTGAATACTGCCCTACTCCATCTAGAAATGAACCTTAGCCACTAAATGGGAGCTGTGCTCAGTTGAGGTCATTTCCCAGGCCATTGGACACCTTCATGTGCCAGTGCTGAGTGGATACACTTGTCTACTGTTACTCTATTTCTCTTTTAACAAAAGTGCCTTCTGTTTTCATTTGAATTGTTACTTTAAAAGGTCCTTGAGGAATGAACAGAATCAAGGTGCATACTGAAATATCTTAATTGTGGGTTGGGGGTTTTTTGGCCAAGGTCTTGCAGACAGTCAATTGTCAGTGTCCCAAAACCTGCTGCCTTTGGAACATATTACATGACAGAAATTTCTTTTTCTGTGCAGAAGTCATGTCTGAACATTTTGAAGCCATCTGGCAGTTTGGTGGCTTCATATCGCAGTTATGTTCTGAAAAAGCCTAAAAGACAACAGAGAGAGGGCGTGTTTGGAAGGGCTAATTTGCCAACAGTCACATTTCTGGTGCTTAACTCAACTTCACGATGAAATACTTTGCTGTTGTCACCATGAATCTTAATGATTAATTCTTTGCTGGCAGTCATGGAATATTGAAAATTGCTAGAAATACGATCCAGACTAAGAGTGAGCCTGAGCCAACTTCTTGTCACATGGATGCCATATACAAATGGATGGTATATTTTATATAACATTCCTCTACACTTTCAACTATTCTTTTAATATTCTTAAAAAAATGAAAAAGCTATTTCTGAACTGTTCATTGTTTTCCTGTGCTGTGGTGAAATAATAAGATTTGTATGTGATTTTTATGTGCCTGTGTATATATTCACATGCCCATGAAGACCGATCAACAACCCCCAATTTCACAAGTGCACCAGTATTGTATTCTGTTAACAAACAGAAGTTCTATATTTAGTGAAAATGCTGAGGTCTAATGTTCGTATCCGAGGAATCTCTACTTTCTGGAATCCTGTGCATCAGTGAGGTATGTCAGAGAAGGAGCAAGGCAGCTGCTGCTCTCCATTTGTACAAAATCCCAATTTTCAGATGACTTGGAACAAGATGCATGGCATGCAACAGGCCATCTGATTAATCAGCAGAGAAATTGCAAACTTCAGCAATGCTTCAAGATGATATAGGAAGATCTGATACCGTGTCTCCTTGTGCTTTCCATATATAGATCTTTGCCCTTGCTCTTCCCCTCATCTCCATGAGAGTTCATGTGAGGTTTGTAGTTTGACTAAACACAGGGCTGCCTGGAGTCTCTGTCTTTTGTTTTTTGCCTTCCTAATTGGCTTTTACTGGTTATTTTTCAAGCATGATAGTGTCAAGTCAATTTGCTTGGGAGTCAATCATGTGACATTATGATGCTTATGTAAACACTTCTTCCAGTTTGCAGCTTTATTACCTCAGTATTTTCCAAAGGTGCTGTCCAGAGCAAATCAATGACAAGGATGTCCTCTAGGGTGATCAGTAGGAGGGAAAGAAATCTTAATAAAGCCAAGGGCTTTTAGTTGGCTTCACTGAAGCTGCTTCTCTTGGTGCTTACAGGATGATATAATGAAGCTCTGCTGCTCTCTTTAGTTCTTTATGATCTGAAAAGTGTAGAGTGGTCTTGACAGCAAGAAGTTGCCTTGATCGAGACAATTGTGGGATTTCTGTGATACTGTGGCAGTGTTTTTGCAAAATCATGTTTCTCTGCAATACAGGTGGAAGATGCTTTTCCATGTTGAGTCTATTGATGGAGGAAGAGAAATGATGTCTCAGTGGTGGAAACTGTGATTGACTTATGGTCTCCTTTTTGGGGGGTTTACCTGACAGTTTATATTCCAGATGGTCACAGTTTTCCCTGTTCCCAAGGGACAGGGTTATATTTTAGTCCCAGGGTCACTGGAAGTCAAAGGAGCTTTAGAGCTTGGGCATGAAAACTGCAGGTAATGGATGAAAATGAAACAAAAAGTGCTCTTTCACAAAGCTGGAGTTGATGAGGGCAGACTGGAAACATTTAATCTACTCTGTTATCTTAAGGGACCAATACAGGGTTAAAAAAAGGAACTTTGAGCGGATTTGTGTATCACAAGCTGTGGGCATACCGCTCATACCTTCCATGTACTGTATATTTTAGTCCTTGCTATTGAAAATACAGGCATGCTCTGGGGAGTGCTGAGAGTGAGGTAACGGGAGCTGCTGTGGATCCTGGCACAGTGAACACTGCAGTACCTCCGTGTGCCTTCCACGGGCTTTTTGAATACCTGTAAAGGGCTGCATTTCACAGGTCGAGGTGTGCTGTTGGCAAGGGTTTGGAGACTTCTGAAAAATTACTGCAGGCTATCCTTTAAAAGTGATTGCATTTCAGCCTTTGAGATTTGATCTTATTTGCTGCTGAAGAAGAATAGGATGAGACCATGGGCTTCCTGTTCACTCATTTGGAAAGCCTTTAAAGAGAAATTTTAACCATCTTCTAGAAGAAGTTATAGAATTTGCTGGTTTTAATTTTATATGATAGCTGGTATCATTGTCAAAGTAAAGGAAAAAAGTTAACTAAAAGATTTACAGATTTGGTAGATGCTTTCTATTCAAGAGCAATAGACTACACAGGAACATACGGCAGATTTTTTGGGGAAAAAAGTATTGGGCTTGGTAACTTCAACTTATTTAATGTTTGGAGTATTGTTTTCCTGTCCTCATTTTATGTTTAATATTTTTTTGCATTATTGAAAGAGAACGTATGCTCTGGCTATAGAATTCTAATTCTGTGGATGTTTTAGCAGATGATCTGAGCTGGCATAATTTAAATGGCAGTATAATATTTACATGATGGATGATGGTTGAACAGACATTTTAAAAAAAGTTAAATTCACAATTCACACAGATCCTTTTGCCATTTTATAACTCTGAATTTTGTTCCTGTGGCTGCACATTCTTTGTGCCCACAATTTCAACAGTAAAGGTATAAATGAGTAAATGCAATGTAAATGTAAGGAAATTTTATCTTGATAGTAGCTTTGTAAAAGCCTGTTAGCTATGCACAGAGGTGTGCACTTCACTTAAACTCCTGTTCGAAAGTCTCATCTGGGGCACACATTAGCCATTATTTTAATGACTAGAAAATAATTTTATATAAATAAATATCTTGGATACTACCATTAGTTTCTCTGATATAAGAAGTTTTTAAAACTAAGGGCCCTTCATACGTTTAACTTGCATAAACACACATCTATACTAATACTATTTGTCAACCATTTGCTCTCTGGAAAGGGTTTCTGAAATACCACAGAGATATAAATTCCCTGCACTGGTGGGCTTCAGCTGACTTTTCATCTTTCTGAACTGTCTGAAATGTCATCCACTACAGTTTCAGGAAAAAGCAATTTCTCCTTGCAAAATCTGGACCAGTAGCTCCAGATTATGGTTTAAACTATTTCAGTTTGCATTTCCCTTTCTTGGAGAGATATTTGTATTGTTTTGCATCTCATGTCAAACCATGTTTTTCTTTCTGCTGGATTCTGCCATGTGTTGCTTTGTTTGCAAGTCACTTCCAAGCCAGTAATCATTAGCACTCCATCTGGTTGGGGAGGAGCGTAGTGATAATGTAAAGGGACATTTCCACTATTCTGTTTAAAAGAATTCTCCATCTGTACCAAACCTGCCATTTTAATGAGATTGTAAAGGGGGTTTGTTGCTTTTTTTCTTTTTCAAGGAGGGGAGGAGATTGATTGTTGAGATGTTTTTTTCCTCGTGTATCTACTAATTAGGTGATTGTATCCAAGGCCCTTTCTTTTTCCTAAGCTAAGAATTACTATAGGAATTTGCAGATCGTGTAATTCAGGATGCAAAGTAATAAAAGAATCCTAGAAATTTTACCCAAAATCTATAAGAAATTGATTTTGCCATTAGTATTGAGCCTTTCTGTTACTACCTTTTGTTAATAGCATGCATGTGAGAAATCATACTGAACGCTCTAAAACGGATTCACAAGGTTAAAAAGAAAACAGAGTGTCACTATGATTTATGGCAGTCAGTAATCAGAGCTGAATTGATGGATGTGAATGTGCTGAGATGATTTTTCGGTGCTGGCAAATTTAAATTTTTCTTTGTGCTTTTCTTTTGTAATTCTGATCGTTGCTATTTTAAAATTAATGGAGAGAGAATTGGACAACTGCTCTTGTGGGAATGTCACAGCCTAAACCAGGCCAGTTTTGTGGAGGTTAATAGGCAATGGCCTGGGTCAGTCATCCACTGGTGTCATCACACTGATGTGAACTCGAAAAGCCAAGAGCCAGCGACTGGAAAAGCCAAATATCCATAGCAGAATCAATGAGCAGGCAGCGCGTGGGGACAGCGGTGTCAGGGGAGCTCCTGGAGGGAGCAGGCTGGCACCCAGACCGGGCTGGCACTGCCCACAGCCTGGGCTGCCTGAGGAACAGGGAGCAACAAAGCTGCAGAGACTGTGGAATCCTTGTCATTTCTCCACTGCCAACTTGGCTTTGGGGTTGCCAGTTTGTGTCAGGGCCAATCCAGGGCCATGGGGCACCACCCCACAGTGGGCTTGGTCTTCGGTAGGGACTTGTGACTTTCTGTAAAACTGCCCAGTTTAATCCTTTCACCTACAAAAGAGGTCTGTTTGGCAAGTTTTAAATTTCATGTGATTCCCTTGAATCCTATTACAGAAATTATCATATTTCCTTTCTCCTTGTTCTCAAGCACCTTTTCAAAGGCAGAAGAAAGGTATTTAGGTGCCTGGGCTTTATTCAGAGCCAACCTTCAGTTAGAAACAAAAATTCAGACAATGGATGGTAACCCTGTGATCTTGGCTTTCTAGAACTGGGATATTTGCATTTATTGATTTGAAATTACAGCTCTCAGCCCTCAACACTAATGGTAATGCCAAATCAAAATTCAGTTTTAGAAATTGAATATTCAGGGTACTTGTTTGGTGTGGTGGCTTGCAGTAAATGCATTGCTGAGGTAGCTGTGTGGCTGTGATTGAAATCTCTGCTACAGGGAGCTCTGGGTAGATCTGTCAGTGAGGTAAATTCATTTAAACTGGCTTGGTCATCCTTTTGTACTTAAATTGAGGTAGGAGGCTCCTCCACCCTGCAGACAGCTGTTGGCTTCTCTGTATTAGTCAGTGGCAGAAGTGGGTCTTACGAATCCTATCACAACATCAACAAAAATGTGCAGGAACACAGGGTAGTTGTTAACAGAATGCATCATCAGTGACATTAATGAAGTATTTTCAAGCCAGATCCCCGAGTGTGTGGCTGGTGCACAAGGGCCTCATATTCTGCACCTTCTGAGTACAGGGATGTCTACAGAGATAATTGGAAACAAGTTTGGTTTTTAAACTCAAGAGTGCAGAGCCCCTACCTGGTGGCTGCGCTCTGGTTGATGCAAACATGGAGATTTATTTCTGGAAAATATAAGTTATCCCAGTAGTATTTTACATACAGTTAATTTCCTTTCATCAGAACATCTCAAATGTGACATTAGGCCTATCTTATCTGACCAAAATATTAAGCTATGATTATTTTCCTCCTTTCCCCCTTTGCTGTTCTTTTGTGCCACTGAATGTGTGTTTCCAGCTCACAGGTGTGAGGCGAGATGGGTAATGGGCAAGTGCAGTGCATGCTGTGCAGGAGCTTGTGGGGAGTTGAAGAGATTTCAGTATTCCCTTTCTCAGAAGGTGGGCACTCTTTAAAGCCACTCCTCATGTAAGTAACTGTAGGAAAGCATGAAGAAAATTCCTGTTACTGGTGATAGCTTCCATTGAAAAGGAAGAGATCTGCTTTACTAAAATCAGGAACCTCTCTCTGGGCTTCCCTCTGAAGTAAAATTATTTTGCTCTGGTATTTCTTTTAATCTAGTTTAGGAACTTGAAGTACATACAGCACAGCCTTTTAGTTGAGGAGAATAGCCTCTAGAACCAACGACACAAACCTATCATAATTAGTCATCAGAAAATCCGAATAAATATAAAATTACCATGGAGTGAGAGGCAGGCATATGTGGCATTCAAAACACACGGAGTGTAAAATGATGTTATTGTTGCCTTTAGAAATAGTTCAAAGTAGTCTGCATTAGAAAGAGCTGATAAGCAGAATGACAAAAGCTTGTTTCATGAGTGATTCCAAGCAGCAGTGGTTTTCTGATCAGCTGATGCTGCAGCTATTTTGGGTATTCCACAGATCATGATTACATACACGGGGAATGATTGGAGGCAGCAAATATGGTAAGTGAGCCAGGAATCCTGGGACACGCTCTGTTACTAACTTAATAGTCTTCTAATCACTTGTCCTTTGCCATTTAAATTGCCAAGGGAAGTGTAACAAGTGACCGTGCTGAGTTCCTTAAAAAAAAAAAAAGAAAAGAAAAGCACTTCCTGAGGCAGCTATTTTTAGCAATGGTGCAGTGTCCAAAGTGTTAACTAATTGAGTCATCAGGTTTCATATCTGGCCACAGAAAATGGCAGTGGAAGAGGGAGAATGCTTTCCAGAACAAGTAAGCATTTGTGGATTCTGAAATGAGTGAAATCTGCATATCGAGTTTCTTGTATTAGTGTTTTAAGTCTTTGGTTGTTTGAGGCAAAGCTGGATGTAGGAAGAGGTACGTTTCAGATTGTTTGGTGTGTTTTGTTTTCCGATGGCTGAATTACGGTATAGGCTGAGGTGGCAGTCAAATAGAATATTGCAATTATTTCTTCTGTCTTGCCCGTGGCTACAGTGTGTTCAGAACGCTCTGTAGAACGCTCTGATTAAACCTACACAAACATTTTGTAACATTGTGTTCTGTGATCAGGGCCTTTAGTAACACAGATATTTGTAACGATTGAAGTCTTTTAGCCAATCTTGTATATTTAGAAAAAAAGTTTAAAATCTGTGCTTTTGTGGTGTATTTTTCAACTAACACACCTCTTCTACTGACAATCCACAGGCCAGTTAAACTTCCAGAGAAGCCAGCTGTAGTGCTAGTGGTGTCCTGTAAGGACACTGTATCACTCTTACTCTGAGAGACAGTCCCAGTGACCTTCAAGGTGCTCCCTGTGGGATTTAGAAATTCCTCCAGTGAGGAAGCTGCTGTGAAAGGACATCCCTGTACTCCATGAGCTAGGTTCAGAGGGTCTTCAATAGCTTGGGTTATTCACATCAGTTAAAAACGACAAAGCCAAAACAGTTCTCTGGGCTACTCTACTGCAGAATTAAAACAACAGGTTCCCAGGAAAGTGGATTTGTGTTTTTAGTACCGATGAGTGCCAGGCTTTGTGGAAACATCAATTAGCTGCAATATTTTTTTAGTTAGAGATACTACTGATGCCAGAACACAGCCGTTTACTACCTAATTTCCATGTCAGCAATAGCTTTGTGCTCTGAAAAAAATACTTTAGTGAGTTCTCTTAAATGTGTATGTTGTTTACTCATTGTCAGCACAGGACTGGATGTTGTTCTCTGCTAAAAAACATCTTTGAAAACTTTGGTTGTTTTCTAGTGAAGATGTTCTTTTCATAAATTTACTTCCACTGGTAATTTCAAAACTGTGCAAACATTTACTGGGGATATTTTTGTGTGTGTGAAGTAATTTTTTGTAAGACAAGCTCTTGTTATTCAGATGTTTTATGGTGCTTGATTAAACTCTATAGTTCAGTCCCGAGAATTTTATTTACTCTCTCCTGTATTTTTTTAGCACAGTAGTATCCATTTTCATGGCGATAAACATCTTTGCTGATGCTTTAAATGAGCCTGAGCAGCACAGAGCCCGCCAGGCACGGTCCCTGCAGTTTCTGTGTGCAACAGTTGGGAGAGCGGAGCGAGCTGCGAGTCGCTGCCCTGGCCCTGGCGCTGGCAATGTGCTGGTCTGCAGGATGCTCTGCCCCTCTGTGTTGCACCAGAATGGTATTTACTCTTGCTTTACAGGGGTTTGTTACAAGCTGCACGGAAACTGCTCTTTCTGCTCTCTTATATGTTGTTTGGGGAAGGCAGAGCAGCGTTGGAAATGGAGTTTAGCAGTGGAGAAGGGGCAGAGTATGTATGTGTTCAGTAAGCTTTTGCTTGCTGATCTTTATGATAAGTTTTGTTTTCATTCCTTACATAAATCTTACATAGGCTGTCCTGCATATTTGAGGTGCAAGAGAGAAACAAACTCTACTTCACTGCATGTTTATGCTGTAGATTTGCTGCTCAGGAGTGATACTTTAACATCGTACAGTAATGGCCCATTCTACCATCAAATATTAGGGGAGATTCACTGTATAGGGCTGGTATGGTTGGTTGTAGCTTATTTCTGTAATAAACTGATCTTCACTTTAGTGGTAGTCCTAAAAACAAGTTCTAAATCTGTGTCTGTTAAATATAGTAGGAGTAAAGTCTTTTGGGCCAGTTTGAAAAGTTGTAATTCATTAGTATTATAGCATTATATTTGATTAAACTGTTACGTGTTTTTCAAACATGCTTCATTCTGATGCTAAGAGGAAGTGATAATTTTTGGATTAAAATAAATTAACAAATCTGGTTAAGGTGAGGTAAAGTATTAAAATAGTTCTGCTGATTTGTATTTTTGTTCAGAAAATTGAAGTCTCTCCTGAGATAATTAATTCCTCTTGGTGGTTCTGCCAAATCCTGGCTCTCTAATGCATAATGGCTTTGAAAACCAGAAAAATACTAGTTCAGTTCTGTAACTGAAAGTCACTGTGTGAAAATGGCATGACCTGATCTGCAGTGATTTATCTGTATATTTGGTAATTTTCTCTCAGAATGAAACTGAACTCTGTGTTTTCTTTCTCCATGTGTTGATCTCAAAGATCCCATACAGCTAAGGTTGTTCTCACTGTCACTGTTTTCAACCTGTTTGTAAATGCTGGTCCTGACTTTGCCCCAGCAGTGATTTAGATTCCTCCTTCTGCTTTAGAACAGAATTTTGTATTTAAAGTTAGGACAGGACTTAAGAGTTTAAAATTTAGATAACACATGCAGGGCTCTGATTTTTGCTCACAGATTTTGGTGCTTGGGCTGGAAAAACACTTTTCCTATTGGAATCTATGCTCATCCTCAAACCCAGAACACGTGGCATGAGGAACAAAACACTTGTAAAACTAATTTACATTTGCTGTGCACCCCACTGAATACATTTCATCCGGGCAGCCCCAACAAATGCTCTGACAGAACTTTCCATGCCACTGCACAGATGCACAGCAGTGAATGTCAGTGTGGAATCACAGCAGAGGAGGGGAGATGGAGTGCAGGGAGGTGTGGAGCTGGGGGCTCTCCCGTGCCCAGCCCCACGGCTCCCTGCAGGGCACATCCATGGCACTGTGCCCCAGAGAAAGGGGACACATTCTCCTCTGTGTTCCCAGCAGTGTGTGTAACACCTGCTCTGGCTTGCCCTGCACTGCCTTTGTGGCTTACAGAGGTGAGGTGGGATACAAAGTGGGCCTGGAGTTACTGGGTCAGAGCCACAGCAGCAGGCTCTAAAGGAAAATGAGCTATGGCAGGTTGTGGTCAGCAGGGAATTGCAGCTCTTGTAGAAGGACGTGGCTAAGCCAGCACAGCCTTAAGTATTCCCTGATGGTATTCCTCAGTAGGTCTCATGCATCTCCAGGCCAAGATTAAAATTGTTTCCTGGCAGGTTGCTCAGCTCCTGCATTGGAGGACTGTTAACTCTCCTGTGTGAAATTGCCCTCATGAGTTTGGGAAGTGCTAGGGTAGGTATTTCTCCTCCTGAACCACCAAATTACCTCAGTCAGTCTTTGGCTCTATTTCCATTGATTCTTTGTCACTGTACCAGGGTCTATCTACAAAGAGGTGTCAGGACAGCCAGTTCTGGAAATGTTATAGGCTCTCCTAAGGTGAATTGCTGTGGCAGACCTTATGTGACACCTCTAGCTGGCCCTGCAGAACTCACCAGTAGCAAATTTATGACTGTTTTGCAAATCTTGCCTCATGACTCCTTTTACTACTCAGAAGCTCTTTAGATAATTTCCACTGGCCCTTCTGTCACATCAGCCATATGGAGCTCTCCAGAGAGAAACTCTTCAACAAGGTGTTCACATGTGTCAAAGGAAGAGGTTCTTTGGTGTTCACATGTGTCAAAGGAAGAGGTTCTTTGCTCCTGATCGGGGTCCTAATCCCTGCTATGGAATCCTTTGCACTGGCACACATAAACTGAGTGAGGTTTGTAATCCTTGTAAGAATCCTAAACTATATGCCCCCTCTCCCCCCCAGAATTAAACCTCCAGCAGCTAGCTTTAAAACTATCCATTCAAATGCCTTTAAAACCTAAAAAGGCATAAATTGTAATTATATGTGGGGTTTGCAAGGCTTGCAGTGTAAATTGGTGTGTGTCTGCATGTATTTTTGCCACTTCTGAAATGACCAGTTATATCAAACAACCTTTCAGTTTAATGATAGTTATAATTTCAAAGTTCCAAGGCAGAATCAATTTGGTTTTAAATGAGAGTTGAATTCAAAAGCAGGCATTAGGTAGAAACTTATGAATTCATGGTACTGAAAGTTCTTAACAGATTATGTAGCTTGTCTATAGTTCCTGTAGCTTATTTGCTACAGTATTTTTAGGGAAAATTTATGTGCATGACACTTCCCCTGACATGCTTTTCTCCATGTTATTACCACTAACTTCACCACATCTGATTGAAGCATATTTACATAATATTTCTATAGTGAATAAAACCTCTATTAATGAGATTATCTAATTATGTTTATATGATTCCCCCCCCATCTGAAATTACAGACAAATAAAAACAGTTTACAAAATGTTTTGAGAAGAGTTGCTGACTTCTTTTCCTCGCCTTTTTGGGTCTTGATTTTAAAATGAGATGCACAAAGAGAAGGGGAGGTGGACTGGCTGATGTTATTCATGCAGTGATCTGAAGAAAGTGACTTTAGCATGGAAGTAGCTTTAAACTTGGGCCTGAGATGTGCTGAAATTATCTCCTTGCTCATTGGATACTCAGTTTCTGGGAGAAAAACAGCAGGGAGGAGATCAATGGCATTTCATCTAGCTTGACAGATAAGAGTTATTATTTTCAGGTGAATATAAACATGAGAAGAAATCCTCGAAGCACATCCAGCCCTTCTCTGGCTCTTTGTGACTGTGGTAGCAGTTAGGAACGCTGGTGATTTATTTTTCACTTGTAAATGTGTGATAGAAAAACTTAAGAGAGGGAGAGATGAGTCATTATGAGTTCAGGAGTTTCTTCCCAGGGTTTGAAATAAACTTCCAGCAGCTGAGACCTTCAGCCTGGAGGATGAATCTTGAATTAGAAATGCCCAAATCTTTTGCCTCTTAATGCATCAGATCCTTTTCATTACTTATACATGTGAGTTGGTCACAAAGGGCCTGGTTCTTACCCTGATTGTCACTTTTAATGGAGTAGAGCGATTCACTGGTGAAATCAGGGATTATACCAGTCTTAGGATCTTGAACAGAGTATGTCCCAATTTACCTTGTCATTCATCTTTTCATCCAGTGCAGTCTGATAGCTGAGAAGTCACTATTAAAGACCTTTATAGTCTTTTTATAGTTTTCTTTCTTGTTTTCCCATTAAAATTATTCTTTTAATTTGTTGTTCTTGCATATTTAGAAAAATTGTGTGTTTTGCTGGTCTGCAATGATTTTTGTAGCCCTTGAGCTTGCTTTTGCAGTTACTAATTTAATACAGTCATTACAGTAATAGTTTTCATAAATTCTTCAGGTTAAGCTGGCACGTAAAAAGTGTGCTTCAAAACCTCAAAACTTCATCTGTGCAAACTGGCAAAGCATGTGGAAATAGTGTAGACCCTCACCTCCTGTCTGAACTTTGTCCCTGTGGGACAGGTGTGATCTCAGTTCAGATGATTTTGGCTGGGTTGTCAGATCATAATTTTGTATAGAATTGCAGTTAAGTTATTCTGTATTTGTTGAGTATCTATGAGTTGGCAAGTAAATAATGTGGAGACGACATCTTTAGGGGCATTTTCCACTTGGATGTTATGTTCAACATAATATAAATATTATATGTGGATGTTAGGCAAGAATTTGCCATACCTCTGTGTCTTTTGTGCCCTGGAAATCACAACCCCCTTCGCTATTCATAGAAAATCAAAAGAATAACAACTGTTTTTCCTTTCTGTCTCGTGCTTGAGCTTTCTTAGGAAGCAGGCAGTGAGGCATTTAAAGACACCAGGTGGGATTAGTGGTGTCACAAGTCACAGGATTGAGTGAAGAAGGCTGCATGCACAAACTCTAAGCAACTTACACAGTGAGAAAGCTGCATCACAGCTTTGCAGCAGGTGTTTGTCACTGCAAGCAAACAATGCACACCACACCTCCCTGTGCTGTTAAGGGCAGTCACAAACACCTTTTTACTGGAAGCTGTGAAATGTTCTTGGATGTACCAGCCTTGACATCTCAGGCTCTGGGTCCTTTTGAAGCACCTTCCACTCTAAGTGGTTCATTTTTCATGGGAACAGGGTGCATATTCAGCATTTTGCCAAGACAGGCTCCGAGAAGGCTCCAAGGGATCCTGAAAATGGTTTATAAAAAACCTGCACTTTGTCTTGTGGTCTAGTAAGGAAAGAGCCTTGTTTGCCTGAATGTTTTCCTAGTTTAGCCAAAGGTTTCTAGAAGGAAGGACCTAAAGGACCTCTAAAGAGCATTTTCTGCTTTTGTTTTGAACTCCTTAGATGCGTGATTTTTCAGGAAATGTTTCAATTTTCTCTACAAGCATGGTAAGATTGACCACTATACAGGGATGGAGCCTCAGTTGCTGAAAATGCAGTTGCTTATAGATTCACATACATATTTTGCAGAAATACAAGAAGTTTAGTTGTCAGTAGTGTGACCAAGAAGAAAGTTTCACACAGCCTAATAGTAGTGTGGTTTTTAACCTGTGGAAAACAAACTGTAGTTACCTAGTTGGAACTGAGCCCTTTATGGGGACGTTGCAGAGAGCATCATGTCTTTGGCTGCTTTATCATGCACAGTACAGTAATATGATCAAAGAAAATTGATGATTAAATGGTGTGATTAGGGCAAACAATTAGAGGGATTAGTTGGGTTTTTGATTAGTAATTATATTGTTTCTCTTTTTGCAATCATACTGAAAACATCTGGCCTTTCCTAGCCAAAAGATGTGTCCTCTGAATTGTCAGGCACTAGGAGTGGAGCTTTTCCTGTTGCCCTGAGGTTGTGTTTAGGGCTGTGATCTCAAAGGCATGTCTCTGAAGGGTAATTAACAGCACAACTGCAGATAGCAGCTGGCCCCAGGCTGGTACATCCTTATCAGAAGAAAACACATATGGTAGTATGGTATGTAAAGTGTGAGTACTTGTTTGCACAGAGAACATCATTCATCCAGTGCAGTCAGCCCCGCTTCTAATAGAGAAGATACAATTGAAAATTTTTAATAGTGATAAGGTTAAAAGGTAGCAGAGAGACAAAAGGGATTAGAGCCTCTTGGAGGATGAACGGTCTCTCCTTGACAGTGATGTCACTGCTTTATTTCACATGGCTCAGACATTGCTGTTAATTGGCCACTGTAGTTTATTTGGAATAAAATTTCATTGCTTGCCAAGTGAGGGTAACACATTTGCATGGAAGAAAATTCTAAATTAGCAGAGGAGCAAAATCTAAGAAATGTCAAGGTCCCCCCATTTTTGGTGTTGTGCTCTAGTGCCCACCAGAGTTTAAACCTTCCTGCAAAACATTGCCAATGGCTGCAGTAAGCCCACCCTTATCAAAATAAGCAAAAGTGTTATCATTTATTTCCTCAGGTCACCCTATGCTGCTGCAAAGACTCTCTTTGTTGAGCACATTTCCAAATGGAAGTAACATAAGTTCATCCCTTAAAATGAGGTCATTGCCTCTCCCCACAACAAATGTTAGGCATGGTTAGCATCTTTTTGTTGGGACTCAAGCCAGAATGCATCCTGCTCTGGCACAATGGGAACCTGCTGGGGGTTTCCCATCACAACAGCTACTGTTAAAGATGGAGTGAAAAACAAAACCCTGCTCCCAATGTGATAAAAAAGACTGGATTTTTAATCTGAAAAAGAGGCCACTGTAAGCAGAACACAAAGGAAAGACAGATGAGCCTAATAAAATACCACCAGTATGGGAGGAGACCTGTGCACGTTAAAAATAATGGCTATGCACTTTTTAGGGTTCACTCAATAACATGTGTTCTCTTACAGGGAATAATACATTTTCTTAAGGTATGTTCTCTAGTGCCTTGGAAAAACCAGACCAGACCCTGGGCTGACAATCAGTGAAAATTTGCTAATAGTTTTTATCTTTAGCCATGATAAATAATCTCTTACTTCACTGGAAGCACTTAAAGAAAGAGAGTGAATATGTATTTGCTAGCATGAGTCAGCATTTTCTAGAGGCTTAAGGTAATATCCAAGTGATTTAGGAGTTAGTCTTTGCTGTAACAGAAATATTTTTAATTTATGTAGCTTTTCCTCAACGTGGTCTCAGGTCCCTGTGTACCACAGACTCTTCACCTTGTGGCAGGACTAGGGGACCATAAGGCAAAGAAGGGCTGGCAAACGGAGTGCTGCTGCCAGCACAGCTTATTCAGCCTCAGCCCTTTCCTGAGATGTTCCTGGGATGAATGTGGAAAATGAGCTCCAGACTGGAAAACCTGTTGTGTGCTACAGGCAGCCTGCAGTCTGCAAGCTCATCAGCCTGCTGTACAGTAGAGAAGGGATTTTTCATTGCATCGACATTAAAGGGAAATACACGGATCTAAAAGAAATACACATTGCATAAAACCTGCCTTCATTAGCCTGTTGAGCACATTTGCACATTTCTTAAAACTAGAAAGACTCCCTTTTTCTTCCAAGAAAGTATGGGGAAAGAGGGGAGAAATTATACCATCTGTGAAGAAAAAGCTTGCTATTATATATTCACCAGTACTGGTACTCCCATAAATCCACTGTTTATTAAATATTCTCTGAGTGGCCATTTCAGAACTAAATGCCATGCACAGGATCTGAAGTTTGTCTCTCCAAGAATTAAAACACTTGTAAAAATCTTGCTTTTTAATTTTAGTCTGCATATAGAGTTTGAAAAGGTAGCAGCCACAGGAAGCCCAAGAGGGAGCAGGGAAAGGCTTTGGGGACACAGCCTGACAACAGAGACCCAGTGCAAATGCAAGGGCTGTCTGCAAGAGCATCTGAGATTCAGGGACTTTGATGTGTGTCCCATGCCTGTTGTTCTCTTGATATTTGTCCAGACTGTGGAGCATCAAAAGCCAGTTTGCATCGTCATTTTATATTGGGATTGATCACAAAAAAAGAGAAAGGGGTCTGAACTGGCTGCAAGCATCGAGAATGCTTCTCAGGAATACTGAGGTTTAATTAGTGAAGACTAAATGTATGAAGTCTGGTGGGAGAATGTCCTGTAGACAGAGTGTCTGTGTCTGTTCTCTCTGTGTGAGGTTCTTATATTCAGATGCCAGCTAGTGTGGAAGGTGGGAATGGGCATATGGAGAATTGCCCACAGAGAGGAACACATGGGTGTCCTGGGCGATGGTTGGAAAACCAAAATCCCCTTTTCCCCCTGCTGTGGTTTTTAATGCATTTCATATATCAGGTCCTTTATCAGTTTATGATGTGGGCTTCCAGGAATGAAGGCAATCCAGATAAATCATTATTATTAACATTACTATTACACTCCTTTGATCTTTAAAATCCTCCATTGATTTGAGGCTTTGGGGCTGTGTCTGTAATACTGATGCAATTTACAGGTTCTAGTGGGGGGACTCTAAGAGGCTCTTTTTTAAACAAAACAGTGCCAATTGCAAATAACATTTTTCTACTCTACTGAGGTATTTTTAAAAAAAACCAACAAATTGAGGGTTAAAATACAAATGCAATGTTGGGAAATTTGGGGTCCAGAAACGCAAAAGTTTTGGATGTTTTTGATCAGTTCCTTATGTTTTGGATGAAGAGTGTTCATTGGTTCTCTCTTGGTTTTGGAAGTGACTTGTCTTAACAAGGCAGAAAAAAGCTTGGAAGTCTCTCCTCTGTCTGAGCAGGTCTGAAGTAATGCCATAGTTATAGGGGGAAGTGGAAGCTGGCAATGCTCCTTTCTGAGGAGGCTGAAACTGCTTTTGTTTTCCAGCAAGGTTGTCCCTGTTTTCTCTCTGATGTTACTGCTTGTGTCTGCTTATGGTAGAGGTGGAAATGGATGGAGAGACTCTCAGAAACCCTGTTGAACTTCTTGCACAATTGTACACCCTCAATCTGTTATCCCTCTGTGCAAATTTCAAAGCTCCTGTGCATGGTGGCCCAGAAAAGGTGAGCTAACCCCATCTGAGGGCTTGGGAGCATCAGCCAAGATCAGAAGAACAAGTTTTCCCCCTTTCTCAGAGCACAGGGATGTGTTACACCCTGTGTGCTAGGGCAGTTCGTGCACTTTCACACACTGGCCCACATCACGTCCAGGTAACTGGAAACCAGTAAGGTGCAAACTGGACGTGCCAGCTCAGACCAGCTGCACTGAGGGAGGGTTTGGGTTATCCCGGCGTGCTGTTAAAGGCAGCTTCCCTGGGTGCTTCCCAGTTGCTGCTGTCATGCCTGCACGTGTCAGTGCTGCTTTTCCTGCAACATGCCCTTGTGCTGGGAGCTGTCTGAGCACTGAGAGTCTAGGCTGACAGGTGAGTGGCATGCTGGGCCCAGCACCTCACCAGCCCCACTGGCTGCTAGTGTCAGTGGTGTGTCTGGACACTTCTGGCTGTTTTGGAGTGAGTTTTGAGGGACATGCTGTTAGCTTGAGGGATTTCAGGAGTGGACTTGTGCATCACTTAGCAGCACCTGTGATAGTTTGGGTTGAGACATTTTTATATGGCCTCAGCCTGGGACTGAACTTTATCCTTCCTCCTGTTAGCTCTTCTAGGAGTCATTAAGTCTTCAGAACCCTTAAGTCCAAAAGTCATGCCCAAGTCTGTGAAAGACACAGGCATTGCTGTGCCTCCACAGTGAAATTGCAGTTAGTGATTTATGTGATTATCAACTATTTATCGCTGCTTTTGCCTCTCCCCCTCCATTTTGTTTGAGCAAATGGATTGGGACGTGTCTGCAGACGAGCAGTGTTCCTTGTCTGGCATGTATTAATGTGACTGGCAGAATCTGATTTTCCAGAGCGAGTGGCTCGGGCACATCCCTTCCCCACCCAGGAGCAGCTGTAAACAGCTGATGTTAATTCTGGTCCCCCTGCTGACTGTGCCAAACAGAGATGCCATTACCCTCTGACAAAAAGGCTCCCGCTCTATTGAGTCCTCCCTCATACCTTCAGTAATGCTGATAAAATGCTGACCTGTTTTTTTACCCCAGTGACTGCTGTTGCTAAGCACTGAGAATATGACCTGTCTCCTGTAATAATCTGCATTGCACAACTCAGATGATCTCCCAAATCAAGGCAGCTCTCAAGGCAGCTTTTCCTCCCCATGGTCTTTACAGTTATGACTGTGTATTTGCAGCAGGACCTTGTTTTTGAGAAAGCCTAACTGAGCACAGATATTTGGGGGCTGTTCTGTTGGAAGGACATTGCAGAAGCTGGTTTGTAATGATCAGTGTGGCATGCTTGAAAAAGAATGATAAAGAGCAGGGAAGGCTGTAAGCTGATGACTTATCACTGCAAAGTGGAATGCAAAGTCTGCAAAACTTGGGAGAAAATGAGGAGTTCATAAGTAATGATTTTCTCCTTAGAGGGGAGAGCTTGTTTTATTGGAAGTACTAGTAAAATTGTCTTGTAGCTCGTATGGGTACAAGGAGAAAAGCAGTACCCACTTATCATTTTGCTGTCATCATTCCCAAGATTGCTTCATCCTGCACATGAAGGTGGCTTCTGATGGGCTTGGAGTAACGCTTGAACACAACATCCAGCTTGCAGTGACTGTTGACAGGAGAGGAGAAAACTCTATAGCAAATCCAGAAATTGGGGATAAAATATATATATATATATATATATATTTGAACAACAGATAAGTAACTGAGCTTTGGTGCCAGGGTGTTTTGTATTTCTCTTAGCACTAACTGCCTTTATTGTTTAATCTAAAGGTAGTTGTTGCACTCTTTGAAAACATTAAAATATCTCAATGCACTGGTAGCTGCAGTGGTGTAAGCCTGGGATGAAATGATGAAATGATGCTGAGAGGGAAAGAACCCACACAGTTCCTGCTTTACCAGTCTAGAAGAGGGCACAAAAAATACACTGACTGCCCAAGATGCCAGGGAAAGCTGTGGCATAGATAAAGTCAAAGATTGTGTGATTGTCCCTCTTGAAAGCTAACCCAGTTCATTGCATTTGCTCCAAGGCAGGATCAGCATTATCTAAACTGTCCTCCATGGATATTTGCATGTTAAAACCCTCTGGGGATAGGACTTGCTCTCAGTGATTCTGTCATGACTTAACCAACATTTCTGCTGTCCTTCCCTTCAAGCTGAAGTCATCATAAAGTAAATTTGCATAGCCATCCTTAATGCAAGGTCTGAAAAAAAGGAAAATGCAGTTTATATAATGGCCCTGTACCTAGAGATTTCTGGCTTCTTCACTGAATGTGGGCAGGCATTGTCAATAAAATGTACCAAAAAAATGAAAAAGAATGGAGAAAATAAACCAAAATGTTATCAGACAGGAGATTTTAAAATGTGCTCATTTTTAGAACCATGGGGGTTTTAACTCCACCAACCCAATCCTTCAGGGTTGAGTATTTTGATTTTTTTTTTTTTTTTTTAATCTCTCGGATTAGTTCTCATGGTACTGGTTGGGTCTGTTTGGCTTGGCCATTGAAAGTGGTGTGGCACCTTTGGAAAGAGTGGCGTGGTTTCCTGCAGCCCAGTCCTTAGCCTCCCCGTGGCTGTGTGCCACACTGGGTGCCAGATGTGTCCCTGGCGCTGCCCTTGCGTGTGAGACAGTGCTCCATAATTCATGTTCATGTGTGAAGCCAAGCCTCGTGCTGCCTGCTCGGGATTTGACCCACATTTGATAAGGTGGTTTGGGATCCTTTCACGTCTACTTAAGTGGATGTACAATATGCTGTGTCATTAATAATTTCTTTGCTGCCAAATTGTGTTTTTATACTGTGTCGTAATTTCTAATTGGACTTCTCCTTTTTTCTTGTAGTCTGACACAAATGCAAGTTACCTGAGAGCAGCTCGAGCTGGCAACTTGGAAAAGGCTCTTGACTACTTAAAAAATGGAGTGGACATCAACATTTCAAATCAGGTTGAAGAATATTTTGGTCAAATTTTCTGGATAAATACCTTTCTTGCTGTTTCTCAGATTTCTCGTTATATTTGCACTTCATGTCAAAGATAAATGTTTTTTGATGAACCATGTTTACATATTTTATCCAATTAATTTTTTTTCCTTTTAAACACTTTACCCAGACACCATTTCACTTGCACTTGGAGAATGTGCTACCTTATCTTTCATTCCATTTATATTGCATAAGATCATGGAACAGCGCACAGAATTCGAGACCCCAGAGCCAGTATATCTTGATTTAATTCTTACTCTGTCCTTATAATCTAGTTCTTGTAAAGTTTACCTAAGTGTAGTTTTTGTAAGCAGTCCTCTCAGTGCAATGGGAATAACTTGTCTCCTCATATGCTTGGTAAGCTGGAAAACACTTGGTAATCCTTCTAATTGCTTTTCTTTTTCCCCTCCCTGTCTTTAAATCAGAATGGGTTGAATGCTCTCCATCTCGCTTCCAAAGAAGGGCACGTAGAAGTTGTCTCTGAGCTGATCCAGCGAGGTGCCAGTGTGGATGCAGCCACAAAGGTCAGTCAGACCTATCTGGTTGTTCCCTTGTTCACACTGCTGGCCTGGGCACGAGGTGTTGGCCAAGTGATTACAGACTGCTGCAGCAGTAATTGCCCATTTTCCACTGCTGGTGGGAGTGGGGGGAGGGGATTGTCTCAATAATTGTTTAATAGAAACAGTTATGTATGATAGTAGGTGACAGTAAATGTCACAGACTGCTAGGGAGGAAATTTATAGAACTGTAGATTCCTGCTTTGGTTTCTGTCCGAGCTACGTCTTCTAGAATAACACACCCATTAGAAGTGTTCAGCACGAAATACTGTATTCTAAGGTGGAAGATGTTCTTGATTGTTTTGTTAAGTATTTAAGTTCAGGTTTTGTACTCTTTTTGAATGCCACTATCTCTGATTCCAGAAAGGAAACACAGCATTGCACATAGCATCCCTCGCTGGACAAGCAGAAGTCGTCAAAGTGTTGGTTACAAATCGGGCCAATGTCAATGCACAGTCTCAGGTAAAGCCACGCGTCCCTGTCTGCTACTACCAACAACTTTGCTGACATTAAAATTGTTCTTCTCTTAGAAACTCTGATATTAGCAAATATATTTCCTAGGTCTTACTGTGTTAATGTTGGCTCTTGAAAATAGGGTTGACAGTCAGTGAGATCAACCTCAGATCTGCCCTAGGAGTGTCTTACGAGCTGCTATTTGTTAGAGCTGGAGGAGACACTGATAGAACGGGAGAGTGGGAGAGAATGTGTTCAAGGGGATCCTGTTTCACATAATTCACTGTCCCAGGCTTAGCTGAGCCCATCCCCTTTCCTTGCACAAGGAGGTACTGCAGGCATATGCAGAGTTTGTGAATTTAGTTCAAGTCCTTTGAATAAATGTTTAGGTCAATTATAGAGAATTTGAAATGAGAGAAAACAGTGCTGGTGCTACAAGCAAAGCAGTAAAACAAAACAGAAAAACTCTGATGCAAAAAGTGCATAAACCTCAGATTGTTGAAAGTCACGTGGCTGTGCCAGCCATGTCCTGCATGCCACCCCATCCCTGCTGGCAGGCAGTGTCAGAGAAGAGACAATCTTCTCATCTGGCCCAGGATTACCATTTTTCTGTAACATAAAGATGTGGGCATGAAAAAAAATGTTTGTTTAAAAAATTTACATTTTAAAGAAGGAGGGCAGGGTTTTTAATTGGTCTTTCAAATAATAGGAACAAAATGCTTAACAGGGTCTATTTCAAGAATGTTGGTTATTTGTGGTCTATATTTCTTATTTTTTTCACCTGAACAGAAGAAATAAATGACTCAGTTCTTCTTTCTTACTCTTTTATACTAGCTCAATACAGCACTATTTGGTTCCAGCAACAATATAACTTAAATTTAAAGAGAACAACAACAACATAAAGTATTTTTAGGTAAAATCTCCCATTGCTGTTAAGAAGTAAAACAAAGCAGAAGTATTTGCCATGGTTTTCCTTTTAAAGAAATTAAGATGGGATTGATAGGATCTTTTCTGCTTGTGTTTGAGAACTTGTGTACTCACCAGCACAAGCCCTGAAACTAAAAATAATCTGAGATTGTAAACATCTTATATAACTGCATTGTCCATACACCCTAAGGTTTTGCCACATGTTACTCTTACTTTGCTAACATACCAGAACTAAAGATTTATTTCTCCCCTACCCCATTATGGAGGCCTTTGATGTCTTTACTTGGAACACCCATGTAACACCTCTGTTGGCCATTCCACATCAATACCAGGCAGACACCCCAGCTGGGATTCAGCTTTGGAGGAGGTCCCTGGTGCTTCGTGTTACCAAACTGCACCAGCTTGATCTGTGGTACTGAGCTTCACTTGAGCTTTGCCTCATCTTTCCTTGCTTACAGTGCCTTTCCTTGCCTTCTTTAACCAAATCTTCCTGTCTAAAAAAACCAAAAAGCAAGCCATAAATTTGTGCTGGGGCTGAATTTTACACCTCTTCTAAGGGCTAGTTATTACTGTTCAAGACAAAATGTTTTTTTCAGACTTCTGGCTGTCTGGCAATTCCATCCCCTTTTTAAAGAGAGAAGCAAATGTAAAGGATGGGGTGGAAAGATATTTAAAACCCTACAAAAACTTAACATAGGAGAAAAGGTTCTGCTAATAATACTTGGTTTTGAGAATTTTTGCCTATTAATTATTTCATGAAACTAAAAATTAGGTAGTGTTTCCTGCTTCCTTTCTAATTGCAAATGTTTCAAACTAAAAAAATTAATCTTTGTTTCCAGCTGGGTTAGTAAATAGATATAAAATATGCCATGAAATGATAGGGACAAATAGCAGACTGCTGTTCACTGTAATAACTTGTAGTGTGACATATGAGATACCTTAGCAAGTGCTTCCTGGCATCTCTGTTTATTAATTAAGTAGAATTTTGACTGTATGGTAACTGAACTGTTGAGTCTCTCTTCTTTAGAGTGAGTTAGCACATTTCTAACTCTGGGCTTGGGCTCTGTGGGCCATTCAGCGCCTGCTCTGTGCCCGTAGCGGTGCTTTCCTGAACAGAGACCAAACTCTCCAACCCCTGGGACAGCAGCAGCCCTGCTGCCTGTGCAGGCCTTGTAAACATGTGGCTTCACAGCTGCTCGGTGCCTCGCTGGTGGCAAAGCTCCTCTTGGATCAAACATCCATTTCCTCTCTGCCTGTCCTTTGTTGTGACCTGCTCTTTGTCCCTGCTGCCAGCATGCCCGCGTCCTTGGCCTGGGGTCACCTGCACTCGGTGCTGGCCGTGTGCCCTGTCCACTGCTGTGACAGTCAGGTGTCTCTCAGCTGTTCCACTGCCACAGCTCAGCCCAATTTCACTGCCATAGCTCAGAGCTTCTGGTCTCCCTCCACATCTCTCCAGCGCCCAGAATGTTGATGTTTTTCCTTTGATGTAAGCATATGGCCGAACTCCTCTCAGCTCATCTGGTTTCAGCCCCATTGGTTTTCTGCAAAATCTGGGTCAGTGTCCTGTGTAACTGTAGCAGAGATTTCAGAAATTCTCAGAACAAAAGGTAAAAATTACATTGCCTTAATATTAATCCCCAAAAATTCAATTTCTGACAGGCTGTGACCTGTTTATGGTTAACGCAAAGACAAAAGCATTGACTGTAAGAGAAAGGCATTCACCAAAGAATGAGTTAAGCTCTGCAGCCTCTAATACTTGTATCGCATTGATTGAAATCAGTCACTTAAGCATAATTTGAGAGATGCTCTAATGTGGTCAGAAACACTGATAAACCTCTGTCTCAGACCAATGATCCTCACATCTCCTGAAATATGAAGTAGCTCAGTGCTCATGAGCAGAGTGTGGTCAGAAGGCAGCTCTGTGCGGAGATGGAAGGCAGAAGTAGCTGGCACAAGTGAAAGAGAAGTCAAAGCTAATGGAAAGATGAGAAAAAAATGTCGATTACTCTGAAGAGTCACCGGTCTTGCTTTCACCACAGACTTGTATTTCCCTGTCCCAGTTTGCATTTCCAGTGCTGTGGCTGTATTTACCAGGAATCATAAATCATTGCCACCAAATCATCTGTCCAGATGGATTTTTAGTTTAAGTTCACACAGATGTGAAATGAATTGCTCTCACTTAGCTGTGGGAATTGTATCTGGTCAGCTGAAAGATTCTTATGTGTCCTTTTAAACAATATTACCCTTCTCCCATCTTCACTTAGGCCAGTTTAGATCATGCCATTAACTCATCTTTTTCACTTTTCACCTAATCTTCCTTCATTTGGCAGATCTGTTTTATGTTTAAAATGTTTGTGGGGTGTTTACACTCTTGTTTTCGTTTTTCAGAATGGCTTCACTCCATTGTATATGGCAGCCCAAGAAAACCACCTGGAGGTTGTTAAGTTTCTTCTTGACAATGGTGCCAGTCAAAGCCTTGCCACAGAGGTAAAAAAAAAAAAAAAAGTTTGAATTTGACACTTTATGAACAAAGGAAAATGTGTTTCAGCAGTGATTTCTGCCAGCTTATATCAAGCTAGTCTTTTAAATACAAAATTAAAGATGAATAAAAAGCTGTCTCTGTGAAGTGTGCTAATGAATAGAGTTATGGGCTTTTCAGCGATTTAAACTATCTCTTGCATTTCTAAAATAAAAAAAAAATTACTTTAACCAGAGACAGTTCTAAATATAGATGTGTTCTTAGTCATAACTGCTAATCTTTCAGGTTAAGTGCTCACACAGGGAAGCTGTGAGTATAATATAAAAGTTCTCTGTGCTTTTATTAAAAATAGTGAGCAATGAGAAGAGCGGCAACCATAAGACAAGTGTTCACCTGTGCTTTGGAGCAGCCCTGGGATATCAGAGAAAACCCAGGGTTACTTGGGGCTTGGGGCATTTCCTGAACAGCCTGATTTCCATGTTGGTACCTTCTCTGTGGCACCCAGCTACCCCTCATGGTGCTGCAGGGAGAATTTCAGGCTGATAGAAAGGTACAGGATCCATCCTTGAAAGTGTTCTGTGATCCTTCTAGAAGAACACTTTATATTTCTTTAAAAAGCAATTCTAAGTCAAATACAAAATTAATTCTAACTCAAGACAACCTGTGAGGAAAACGAATAACAAATATATTAATATTTGTAAATACATGGCATTGAGAAAAGTGTGGAATCTGGTGAATTTTCAGTTGTCCTATTACCAAGTTTTTGCTACCAAAATATAGAAAGGTACTTCAGTATGTGCTCTCTTTAATATATATTGAATTCTAATTGCTCTACCAGTACTGCTTCCATGAGGGAAATGATGCTTATTTGAAAAAGGCCTAGTTTTTGATAAATATGAAATGCACAATTAGTTTCTTGCCACTTTTCCTCATGGTATCACTGTATAATGGTGTAGAAAGGAAACCTTATTCCGTATTCCACTGTGAAAAATGAAACACTAATGGATCAAAACAGTGTTTCTAAAATCACTAAAAGTTAGTTATAACTAGAAGTGTGCATCAGAACTTTCTGGAAATACTCAAGGATATGAAAGTCAAGAAATACCAAAATAAAATACTTTACATCTGTAAAATTACTTGAAAATTAAGTTTTGGAGCACTGAAATCTATTTCTTTGTAAAAACTTGGAAAGAAAGAAGACATGGAACTTCTAGAGATTCGTAATAAGTTCTGAATCCTGAAAATACTCTTGCCACTATATGATTTTCCAAAAAGAGATTTTTAAAAAAATTTGAAGAGGTATTTGTTGGAATTTTTTTTGGCATTGTTCTTCCCTTGAGCATTGTATGTCAGTTTAGGTTGAGCTTTTTTCCATCGCAGCTAGATGATAAGGTGCAATCTAATTTTATCCATGGAGAATTCCTTTGAAGATACCAGACTACAAAACAGTGGCACCTTTATTGCCTTCTTTGCTTGAGAGAGTTGCTTATGGGTTCTTTCTTATTTTCCCTTGGTCCAAGTTTTGTTGTAAATCAGAATTCTCTTT
Source organism: Acrocephalus scirpaceus scirpaceus (assembly GCA_910950805.1). Classification (NCBI taxonomy): domain Eukaryota; kingdom Metazoa; phylum Chordata; class Aves; order Passeriformes; family Sylviidae; genus Acrocephalus; species Acrocephalus scirpaceus. Next base: position 33,625,036 of record OU383781.1, read on the forward strand.
ATCATTCTAAGTGCAAAAAAATCCGTAACTTAAGGATTGCCACTTAGCTAAGTATTCTTTAAAAGCAACTATTTAATCATGGTGTTTTAGTCTAATGAAAGGAAAACAGTCGATTCTATTTCCCTACAAGAAAGGATGTTGTGGGTGTCTACATCACATTTCTGTGAAGTGGCTGAATTTTCGGATGTGTAAATGGAACAGGAAGCCAAGGCCTCCAGGGTTTCTCCAGGCAAGAGCCCCCATTTCTGCACACACAGCAGAGCAGTATTGCCAGAGCCCTCTCCTGGGGATGCTCAGGGAGGTTTTTTGGCCTTCAGGGCTGCAGAGCATCTTTCACACCCCATGCCCCCATAGCTGTTTCAGCCCAGCACTGCAGCCCAGTGCCCTGCCCTTGCTGCTGGAGGATGGGGAGCTGCAGGCAGCAGGGAAACCTGGTTAAATGAGCATGAGACTTCTCAGGGGGCAAGGAGGGTGTGGTGGAAATTGCTTGTTAGGATCCAGGAATTTCAGTGATTTTCTTGGATTTTCTTCCCCTTAAAAATTTTGAAAAAGCTCTCTTTTTCAGGACCCCTCCTGTTTCTCATCCTAGACTGAGGTGTTCTTTGTTTCGAAGCTAGTGAGAGAAATTCCATATTGAAAACATTACTTTTCATTCCAAAAGTTAAAAAGTTAACACTTCAACTGTGCATTGTTGAGTGAAGATCTTCCTTTTTCTCTGTCACTGCTGCACTTCTATTTCTCAATTCCACAGTTTCACCAGGATAGCAGTAGTCGAAAAGTGAAAGAACATGTTTGCTTGCTAAGCTGCAATGAGGTTTGGTAATACAGGCTTTGGATATATTCATCAGGAGACAAATTGAATAAATAAATATCCCAAGTAGTTTGCCTTGGTGATTCTTTGAGTGATTTATGGGTCTTATCTTGGGCAAAGATAATTGCTCCTGGGTTGCAATGACAGATGTTTGGGATGGAGCAGAAAGTAAATGACAACTCCTTCATTCTTTAGTTTTCTAAGAATCCATAAGATAAAATTAAAATTAAAACATAAAATTATAAATCCCAGACTGTAGGTTTTATGTGTTTGAGGAATCTGCTCTAAAATCTACTAAAAAAAACCTTCTTTTTTTCAGGTTTATTATTCTCCACCAATTTTGTTATTAGCAAATCTGAAAAGAAAAAACTTCTTTTTATAAGAGGATTGTCTATCAAATTATATAAATTTTCATAAAGGGAAATTGTAGTAGAACATCACTACATTAGGAGAATGTGGTATTCTTGATCGATAATTATATTTTAAGTCCACATATAAAATATGTTAGAGGACAGAGCTCGAGTGTTTTGTTTGTTTTGTTTAGTTGTTTGGTTTTTTTAAAAATAATCATAAAAATGTAGATTATAATCTGTAAGGAACAGATGAGAATTTACTATTGAGACATCATTAGCAATTATAATTTTAATATTCCAGCTTTTTATACATTTTTATATAATTAAGCATTTACATAAATAAGTATCTGTATAATTAACTGTAAATTTGTGAGTAATTTCACATTTTTTTTTTCCCTGGAGTCTCAGTCATTTGTGTCTTACAATTTTATGTTGTGTCTGGAGTGCCAGAAAGGTGTTTTGAGTATTTGGAACCTTGTTCACCAGCACTTTATTCCAATTTCAGGGTCATTGCAGGGTACTTTTAACGTGCACCATGTTGCACTTGGTTGAATTTGGGCCAGCTCTGTCCGTAATGCTGAGATCTCTTCTCTTCCCCTTCCCACCCTGTGGAAGGTTTGGAGCCCGCATTGATGGTGCCCATTGTGTGTTGCAGGATGGTTTCACACCTTTGGCAGTAGCTTTGCAGCAAGGCCATGACCAGGTGGTTTCCCTGCTGCTGGAGAATGACACAAAGGGAAAGGTCCGCCTTCCTGCCCTTCACATCGCGGCTCGCAAGGACGACACGAAGGCAGCGGCTCTGCTCCTGCAGAACGACCACAACGCTGACGTGGAGTCAAAGGTCAGTGGGGAACAGCAGGAAGGTTTGATGCCATGAGGTGCTGACCACATCCAGGGGAGATCTCCCCCGGTGTGAGCTGTTCTGCTGCAGTTACACAGAACTTTCTCCTCTAACACCTGATAAAGAATAGTGTTTGATTTGTTTTGCCTCTTTTTCCCCCATTCCCTTTCTGTTTAAATCAGGGTTAATTTCTCTTCTAGAAACCTTGCAAATGGAAAATAATAAACAAAATATTATTTGGATTTATATCTCTTGGAAATGAAAGCCACTCCTGATGGCAGTGGCGAGCTGTAGGTTCTGTACAGTTAAGTCATTTGATCAGTTGTCTGTGCAATTGCTGCTTGGAGAACTTTGGTAAACATGTAACAATTAAGCACTCAAAGTATTTGCTGGTTCGGCTTCCACCGTGTGGAGCTTCCCGTGTGTGCTGGGCGTGCTGCCATCCGAGCTGCCGTGCCACACAGCCATCATGAAGCTTTCCGCATCCATGTCACCAGTGGTGGACTAACCGTTCATTTTTTCCCCCTCTTTGCTTCCAAATGTGTTAACCTAGATGATGGTGAATAGAACAACAGAGGTATATATAAATATATATATGCATCATCACTCCTCCATGACTTAGTGCTGCTGCATCATTTCTCCCTCCTGTCTGCATCGCATATTATAGGATAGACACCTGCTTTAGATGAAATGAAGTAGCATGTGCTAGAGAAGACTGTAGTTTAGAGACCAGGGCTTTCTGCAGCTGAAACTAGGGTTTAAAAGTAAGAGCGAAGCATTCTTGGGAACTGACTGCCATCGTAAAAGGGCCGTATTAAGTGAGATGGAGTTTTCAGGGATTCTCATGGAGCATGTGTTTATCAGATGTTTTAAGAGCTGCAGACAACCCTGTCATGTTGTGCATCCAGGTCTGATTCTAGGCTTCTGCATGACACTTACCTTGATGGTGTCAGCAAGTAGAATGATCTGAGGGTGGTTTTATAGCTGCAAAACTCCCAAAGCAAGGCAGTGGCAGCTAGCATGGCTTGCTAACAATTTAGAAATGCATCTAGTTCCCATAAGGTTTCATACTTTGCAGGACTGATGGAATTGCTGCATGTTTTAGCATTATTTTAAAAGGAAGTATAACTACTTAAATATGAAAATCAGATGCTGAAGTAATTTTATCAGTAAGACATCTTTTAATTAGAGTGGTAACTCGTGCTGTCTGAACATAACCCAGTGTGATTGCCCACAGTGGGAGACTGATCTTTATGGTGCTAACCCTTGGAAAAAAAAACCCCATATTAATAATTTAAAATAGTCTTTGATGTTATTTTCATTTGCATCTACTTTGAATTTATAAAAATCAGTCAGAAAATATCATTAAATGACTTGTATTTGAACTTCTGCAAAAAGTCTCTATGAGATTTCACTTGCAGGATTGACATAATACCAATAACTATATATTTCTAGTTAGAAGCTAATTTCTTATAAAAGTCAGATCATTGCTTTAATACTCAAATGTTTTGCTGCTGTTTTGCTGGAACAACTGAAAGTTTTATTCAACTTCTTTTCTTCTAGAATAATTATGTTAATTTTTTTTCCCTCCTGCTTAGCAATGTGATTTTATTTAGATTCTCTGAGATACTATAAATAAGCATCAGTGAGTGAAAACTAGTACAGAGTTGGAGTGGTGACTTGCAGCAGACTCCTATTACTAGCTTTTGTCAGTGATGTGCCACGAATTGTGGAGTACTAGTGCGATTTTTTTTTTTAAGTATCTATTGGTTGTGTTTTGTTTCTTTGCAGAGTGGGTTCACTCCCCTCCACATAGCTGCTCACTATGGGAATATCAATGTAGCCACGTTGCTGTTAAATCGGGGTGCTGCCGTGGACTTCACTGCAAGGGTAAGTGTGCAGTCACTTATGCTCAGTTTGCTTTGTCACCACGTGGCAACACCTTTTGCACAGAGGGGTGAGAGGCACATCGCTCTCACCAGCCAAGGGGTCCCACCTGGCTGAGCTGGCTCTGTTATCATCTGCTAGAAAGGGGCTTGCCCTGGGCTGCTGAACTGAACCTGAGCTCCAGACCTCACTTCCCAAAACTTCTGCTTTCCTCAAAAGGAGCTGCTGTTTTCATGGTTCCAGCCTTGCAGAAGGTGGGCTGGGATCCAGTGACACAAATGCTTCCACCTGTAGCTGTAACATATGGCAAGAGTGATGTGTCCCTGCTGAATTCTCCTCACCGTGCAGTTGCTTCCAGTGAACATCAGGTGTAGTGGTGAATAGCATCTGTGCTTTCACTGCATGCATGAGAGCCAGGTGATCCATAAAGGAAATCCGAGAAACTGGATGAGTAGGAAATGAAACGAGAGCTAGAAGTGGAGTCCATAATGTAAGCAGAAGAAAGGAAACGATAGAGGGAAGTTTCAATAGACTTGGAAGAGCAGGAGGAAAACCCAGACATGTATGGATAGGGATGCAGCACAAATGATAGGGGTACAATATGAAGAGCGAGGAAAGATAGTGGTGCCAGGAATGAGACCAAATAAATAAATAAACCCCAAAACAAAACAAACTGAGGCTGCTTGGCTCACCAAACCTTACCCAAACAAAGGCAGGGAAGAGATGTGGTAGTGATCATAGTGACAACAGGGAGATAAAATCAAGGGAACAAGAGGCATTCAAAGTGAAGGCAAATGCTGATGTAAGAGAAAATAGGCATAAATTGGCCACAAATAAATGTTGTCTAGAAATTCAGATATTTCCTATTAAATCTTAGTAATTAATGTTATTTAATTAATAATTACTTAATAATGAATATTGAATATAACTAATGAGATTCTGAAACAATCTTTCAATTAAATTAGAAAAAGTGAAAAAACCCCAATGTAAATTCAAGATTATACTTACAAGGGGAATTATGTCACATGGATAATCCAGCAGCTCCTCTTCTGAGATTTTGATCATGTGTTATGTTTATTACTTTTGCAAGAGGAAAAGTACTACAATACTGCTTAGAACATTTGCACAAAGGGAAAAGTGAATTTGCAGTATTCTACTTTAGATAGTTTGTATAGCTAAAAACTTGAATGCTTCTGTAGTTAAGATCGATATTTACATGCAGCAAAGTTTTTATGACAAGCATTGCAAACCCTTTGCCTTGCTTTCACTGATAACAGCGACCTCTGATTTCCAAGTCCTTTAACTGACCCAATTAGAGCATTAAGGCATTTCATACCATCCTGAGCTTTGGCATGGCGTATTTGATAAGCCCTAATCACAGAAGCAAGGAAGACAAATGGGGTCTTGGGTCAACTCTTTCCCACTCAGAAACAAGATTAGGGATTAGCAATGCTTCTACATTAGCAATTAGCAGCATTTAGCGCCAGTGCACTAAATACCATCTGCCTATGCTTGTTTTAATAAAATAATAAGTCTTAGGCTTCAGCAGCTCTGTTTTGGATTAAGGGCGTTTGTGGAGAGCACATCCAGAGTAATAAGGCCATTCTTGCCTCCTCCTCAAGATCTGGACATTCTAAATCCTGCCTCCATTAGTTGCCATCATCAGAGGGAGAGCAGAGTTCTGGGGAGCTGGGGAAGTGCGGATGCAGTGACATCAGCCCGAAGGAGCAGTGGGCTGCAGCTGTGACTCAGGGAGCGCTGAGAGCTTGTTTGTGCTTGTGATACAGGGCGGGGGCATCCAGAGAGAGAGAGCTCATCTCCACTCCGTGGCAGTTGCAAATCTAGATGAAGTTGTTGTGACAGAAAGAATTGTAGCATAAATAACAGTAATATGGAGTTGAATTTTGTTCTTTAGTGCTTATCAGGCTGCGGGGGAAGAAGGCGCCGCACAGAAGGCTGGGTTAGGTTCTGGCAGAGCAGTGGATCTGCAGGCTAACACGGCACATGCAGTTATCAGCACCAAGTAGGGGAGCCCTGGCTTGCTCCTTGACTACCCAAATTGCAAAACAGGTACTGAAAATGACCCACAGGTAAAGCCTGCTCATTGCCACCCCATTGCCTCTTGTTTTAATTTCTGTAAAGACTACCCACAGTCTGCTGTCTTCCCTCTGCAGGCAAGACCCTTGTTGGAGTTGCTGACAATGTGAGATGAGCAACCGAGCAAAGATACAGAAGGGCTGTAACCCGAGCAAAATATTACCATATGTACTGTAGCTTTCAGAAGTGCAAAGAGCAAACTTTTAAGATGGGGTGTCAAGTGCACTTTGTGCGTTTTTCCTTTGTTCTTATTAAATAAATACAAATTAACAGTACTTGTCTACAAATCTTTCAGTTTATGTTCAAACTCTTCAGGAAAGTACAAATTCTGGGGAGAGGTTTGAACAAGAGGAGAGGATTATGATAACAAAAGAAGCTTGTGTGAACAGGGTAGTGTGAAGACAAATGTGTGATGGCAGGACAACTAGCCATCTGCCACCATCAGTGTAGTCAGGTTGGGGAAAGGTGGAAGAATGTGAATGGATGCGTAGGATGAAGGCAGAGCTCTAAGGCCAAGGGCAAATCTGGTGAAAGGATGTAAGAAAAAGGAGGGCAGGCCTGTGGCAAAGGAGATCTCCTCAGCTGCTGTTTTCAGTCTGTTTCCAAGAGGCCTGAGGGAAGAAAGAGGTTCTAGCAGTGAAGGCAAGAAAAGAGATGAGCTTGCTACTGGCTCTCAGTGTGTGGGCAGGAGGTGAGCAGTGGTGCTGTACTGTAAGTAAATGATGTCCCCAGTGATGTTCAGAAGCAGCTGCTCCCTCAGCCCCACTGGTACACACCTGCCTGCCTCTCAGCTGTCACAAATTCCCTTGGTCCCTTCTTTCATGCAGCTAGGAGACAGGCACAGCTCCAGGAGCCCTTAGAGGTGTCACAGTGCCTGCCAGCCTGTGTACCTGCTGACTGTAGAGGCTGGGGGTGGGAAATCCTACTTTCACAGATGTACCTACTTTCACAGATGTGCACTCCTGCAGCCGAGTGACTGATGTCATGTCAGCTCTTCCCTTGAGCTGCATTAGCACTTCTGTGTCTGGGCTTTCTTCTCTTGCCTTGCTGCAAGTGCAGGGATGGTGGCACAGAGAACTCCCCATTGGGATGGATGGAAGTAATTCCAGTAAGTCAGCTTGTGATGCCCTTTATTCCACCTATAAACAAGGAGGCAGCTTTGGGAGCCATCCTAACCTCATTCCAAGTGAAACAAAATCTCCTTATTCAGCTGGATGTTTGCCATTTTCTAAAAAAGGAAGAACAATCATTCCAAATGGCTTGACTTCTTGGGCTCAAACTCAACAGAAAACCTGTCAGAATTACTGGCAGGGTATGCATTGCAGAGTAACAGGCATTTTATGACTACTCATCATCCTTTTTCTGTAGTACATTATTGTGTGTCCAGCTTCTCCAAAATACTTCAAATACTTCCTTGCATCACCGTATTTCCCTCTTGCTTAACTGGGAGACAATCACAGAAACTAAAGAAGTGGAGGAGGAGAATAAAGGGTGACTGAGGGTGAAGTTGGCCTCCTTTCTTAGCCAGATTAACACTTTAAAGCAGTCACCACTTGGGCTTTGAAGGATTGCAACAGCTCCAGGCACCATTCTCTTAGCTGACAGTGCCACTTCATGTTGGAGAGGTATGATGACTCCTAGTTACAAATGAAAGGTAGCCAGATACCTTTAAGTGAATCTATTTTATCAATTTTTTTCAACAGGAAAAACTAATTCCTCTCATTTTAAAACTATCAGTTATCAGCCATTTTTATGCCTTTAAATCAAACTGTGTCAGATGGCTTACCTAGAGTTTTAATGATTTTGAAGGTGTTTTGAATAAACTGGGAATTTTATTTAGGTGAAAGTTAACTTTTGGGGATTTACATAGTCTTCAGGTAGCATTCTTCTGTCTGAGAAGATCTGTTTAGCCCAGGGGAGGAAATGCCTTCAAAGCTCCACCTGCCTCTGAGGAAAACAGTGATTAGAAAGGAAGGATGAAATTCTCTGCAGCTTCCAGAGGAACAGCTGAAAGAAACCTCTGTGACCCCCACATCCACTCTGTACTTGAGCACGTCAGAAGATGGAGGTAGCCAGGGAATCCTCTCTGTGAAGATGACCTCTCCTTGTATCTTTCTTGCCAAAACAAACGGGAGCTCGCTGCTGTGCAGCTGCTTTATGCATCCAGCCCTGGGAAAAGCCTTCTCAGTTCCACTGGGAGTGGGCTCTGCCTGCAGAAAGTTTGCTTACTGGAAGGTTAGGAAAGGATTTGGTAGTTTTGAGGGTGGTGTGAGGACAACATGCATTAATGATGACCCTGAGGCTGAGAAGCAGAACACCATTAGCCCATCAAAAAGAGCAGGCAATATCTAAGTGACAGTGGCATAAGAGAAAAACATCTTTGTTTCCCCAGTGGTAGTTTGCCATAAGAGCCCCTTTCTATAGTCTTCCTTCTTTTCTTCCAGGATTCATTTTATACATCTCAACCCTGAAGAAAGTTAAGCATATTAAAGTACACAAAAGCTAAAATAGCACAATGTAAGACTTACTACCATTAAGGAAAGAAGGAAAAAAACTGGAAAATGGTGCACTGTTGAGGGTTTTCCTGGAAAGCATTTGATTGTGCATTTTTATCTTAAGTTTCTGAAACGTCTATACAAGCCTCAGTGATCCCAGTAACTGCTACTAGAATATAAGACTTTTCTCTGCAGGAATTCTGCTGTGTTGTAGCTCCAATTCTGAATTGCAGAAAAATACAAGGGAGGATATTGAGTGTTTTGACATAGAACATGTACCAACATGCTGTATGGTGGTACATAGTTGGTGCATAGTTGCAGTTGAGAATCTTCAAATGCACACCACAATCTTCCTATTCCTCCAGGATCTGGTAATGGTGGTAATAACAATGCAAGTGGTGCTGCTGACAATTCCAGTATGCAAAAACGACCATTATGCTCTTTCCTTAAAAACCTCTAATGCTGGAGTGATTTTCCAGACTGTATAAGAAATTTCTGCTGTAGCAGTCTGGCTGTTTTCAGCTTCTGTCTTACTCACACATTCTGTGTCAATATTAAGCCCTTCCTAGAATTTGCTCTCAGTTGAGGATTCAGAAGAAGTATCTTACTAAATTCCAAGTTAATCTGAACATTTTGGTAAGGAACTGTTCCGGTTTGTTTTAAATCAAGGAAGTGAAATTTGAAATCAGATAAGTGTAATTTTTCTGATTAAAACTGCACTCCACTGAGAGGCTGGGAGGAGAGCTCAGAGGTGGAGGTAAGTTCTCTCATTGGCAGCAAGAAATACCACGTCCATGTGACTGGCAATGAGTCTTCACAGTCCTGATGTGATCAGCTGCTCAGTCAGCACTTAAATTACTGCAGCACGTGACTAGGAAAGGTTTTCCCTTTGTTTTGTGCCTTCCTTTAAAGGTGCATTTCAGAGCCCAATATGAAGCTGTAAGTGCAAACATTTACTTTTCTTAGTTATTATTAGCATCCTTATGCTTGTGAGACTCCAGCTGTGATGGGAGAAAGAGGCAATCTCATAGGACAGCCCAGCACACCAGAAACCCAGGGGGAGTTCCTGGTTTTCCAAATGCATTAAAATGTAACCATATAAGATCTACTTTGCACACTGACAATTTTAACCCTGTTTTTTTTCTTGACTTCTTATCCATTGGTGTTGCTAATTTATAGTGGAAAGGAGCAATTCTGCCTGCTGTGGTGAACTGTGATGGATAACTCCATGTCAGAGGGCAGCTGATCTCATTTCAGCTGGGAAATGTGAGGTGGCTCGTTTCTCAACACAAGATAACTCCAAAGTTTTTGAGTTTTCTTGTGAAGCTATAGATGAGAGCTGCAGCTGGAAAGGCTTAGTGCTTCCTCTGATGAGGCACAAGCAAAGGCCACTGACTGTAAAGGCAGGTCACTCCTCACCCATCATATTTGTGGAGGTTGTGTGGCTCTGGAGAAGGCACAAGCCCTGTGTGAGGGGGTGGTGGGCTGCAGCAGGCAGGGGATGGAACAAAGGGAAAACCACCATCCACAATACTGTGAAATGTAGAAAAACTTGCAGGCACCTAATCCATGGCATTTTGAGCTATGTGTGGTCTCAGAGTACTGCAGGCCACGTGCCCCAGGAAATCTGCCAAGGAGGAATGGGAAGGCTGTGTTCTAGCTGATAATCCTGTGATCATTTTTTGCATAGTCTTAGCTTGCTATTCTCACAAGTTATGCTTCATACTCCCTGTACAATTTATTAACTCACAAATTGGACCTCAGTGTCAAGGGGTCTACCTGAGACATCACCCAGCATTGGGTATTTCAACAGCAAGGGCAAGCAGCACTCCAGCAGGAATTCTAGATCTGAACCACATCTTTTATTGGCAACTTTTGGAAGACATTTCATCTTTTTTACTGCGGGAAAACATCTTCAAAAATTTCCTGATTTACTATTCTATCTTAAGAACAAAGGGAGAAATTTATAGATCAAACAGATAAAAATAGACTGAAAAGACAGCAGATGCTGTTGATACACTGAAGAATTCAGAACCTTACATTTGGTGGCTATTTTGTTTGCTGATACCACAGTTTTAGTGTTAATAAACAACACCAAAGTTGTGCATATTATGAAGCTTTTTTTGTCTCTTGTTTCTTGTGACAAGTACAAATAACTCCATTTTGAGTTCTTTGCTTTATGTTTTGTCATCAGAAAAATTAATGATGGTGTTGTCTGAGGTTTTTTCACTTCTCAGTTCACATTCTTAATTGTGAGATGAGAGATGCGGGAGGACCACACATGTGAAACTTTTAGCTGTGATTCTTTAAGACTTGGTACTGCACAGTATTGACCAAAGACAAGTTTCTTGGCGTGAACATCAGTGTGCAATTATTCAAGCATTCACATAGTGCACCTCTTCATCTGTTTGGAGTCAGACCTCTCAGCCAGCTGAATTATTACTCCACATTCTTTGCTACCAGTAAAAGCTTAAATAGCCAAACAGCAAAATTAAATTCTGGATAGAGACTTGGCCCCCCTCTCTTTCCCCCTTCTTTTCCTCACAGTGTTTTCTTTAGATGTTACGGGTGAAAAAGGTTAAAAGTGTTTTTAATCCTTTGTCTCTTAATTTTTTTATGAACTGTCTGATCAGGTTAGTAAAGTACAAAATCTGCAGACTCCTTCCAAGGGAATGAGTGCTCTTTCCTAGGAAAGAGGAGCTGTTTGGTCATCCCTAACGACTGATATTACACTGGACATATAGAGTCTCATTTGATTGATTTCTCCCGCTCCATTAATTATTTCAGGGAAGCTGTGTGTAGTTGCTTTTCCCCACAAAATTTTTCTGAAGTGATCACATCCTTTCTCCATCAATCTCTTTGTAATGTGAACTTGCTGCCTGTTTTCATCCAAAAGTTGATCCAGGTTTCAAGATGCTAAAGACATTAAATTTATATGTTTTTGTAAGCACAGGTGATCACACAGAGCAAAGGTGGGTTGCTAGCTCTCAAGCTCAGTCCTTATTTGGTGCTGGAGAATTTCCTCACATTTCCAGCTGGGGTGATTGCCCCTGTCAGAAGCTGGGAGAGAAATATGCTGTCCTAATAGTTTTGGTAGCAAGCCAGAAATATGAATGTCATTTAAACAGGACTTGGTTTTGAACATGAAAGTGGATATTTTTAAATTTTTCCCCTGTTCCAAGCAAACAGTGTGACCTAACCCTTAATTGCTACATGGAAGTAATCTCTTTTAGTTTTGAGCTGTGTATTTGCCAGCACTCATCTGTCTGTTCTAGAATTAACATTTATGGCAACAGGAGCTTTGGCTGGCAAATAATTAGATCCAAAGTGAACATTCTTTGTGGTTATACCCTCCCCTGTGCTGCACTAGATTCAGCTTAGTGTCAAGATGAATGAGAACCAGACTTCTAATAGGTATTTGTCTTGCCTTTGGTAATGCTGTCCCTTCCTCTTCCATTTCTTTCTTGATGCTTGGAAAATGCTTTTCTTCTTGTCTGTGTATGAGGCAGTAAATTATTAGTACTAAATTATTTTGATGTATTAACAGAGCACTAGGGTCTATTAGGCTGAGTTAACCTCTTTACCTCTTAGCAAGTAGAAAAAGGTGTTTCTTTAATCTAAATTACCTGCAGTACTCTTTACTTGAAGACACAAAAATTATTTCCTTTACCATTTCTTTCCTCGGGAAAGTAGAATTCATCTCTCCCTCTAACCTCAGTAACATCTTTCCTCCTGGGAAGAGAGAAAAAGCAGAAAGTATCTCCACATAATTGTTTTTCTCCCTTTTTTTTCTGTCCTCTTCTTCCTCTGGAACAGTAATGTAGTGACCCCATACTATATCCAGGGTCAACTCTCAGTCAAATAGAGTTAACTCTTTTTTTCAAAACCAACTCACAGAAAATCTACGTGATCAATTAGTTTTGCCTCCCTGAAAAGACTAGACATGCTGCACTTTCTGTTTAATGTGCTAAGCATCTTCTTGCTTTACTTTGCTTTTTAAAGTAATGAGAAGCTACCATAGCAGAGTCATCACTTTGATACTCTAATGATCATGAATATTGCAGGAAGAACCTCTGTAATTTAACCTTGCTAACATGTATTTTACCTCTGTGATAATATTAATTAGTACTTTCTGGTAGCTGTGAGTTTGCTTCATAGTGAAATTTTGTGTAAATGAAGACGTAGCAGCTGCATGAGATATTTGGTTATGATTAGGCTGTGAGTCAGCTTGTCACATCGGAGAGGGAATCTTTTCTCAGTGCTGCTTCTCTATCACTGCACTCACCTGCAGTTCTGAGGAAGCGCTGCTGGATGCTCTGTCAGCCCGGTCAGACACTGGTACCCCTGCCCATCTGCTCAGGGTGCCTTTCTGATTCAGCCAGCCTCAGGACACAGCTCCCTGCATGCGCTGCATTCTCTGGGTCCCAGGGCCGCTGGTTTTACGCAGCCAGCTGTTTGTGCTGCCCCCGAAGGCGCAGGAGCGCGTCCTTCGCAATCCTGTTTGTCTGCACACACGAGCTGCGTGCTCTGTTTAGATCCTTTTATTTTTACTTGGCTCCATATGATCAAATATATACAGGATGTGGCCTTCATACGCCACGAGATAAAGGATTCATCAGAGCATGAAGAGACGTCCTGGCTGCATCTTGTTAAAGAAGTGCCTGTGTGCTGGTTATGTAACTGTCCTGGATGTGCAGCATCCCTGCCTGTGCCAGCCTGCCAGCACCGCTCAGGGAAGCACACACACTTCTCTGCAGCCACACTTCAGGCGTGGTGTTACACCCACTAGGGGAGCAAATTGAGTAGGCAAAATTAATGGTGGAACTCAAATGAAGATGTTTGCCAGGCTTTCAGAGTTTGCTGATGATATTCAGAAATAAGTAACGTTGGCCTCTCATAATTTTTGAATGAGATCAACAGATATAATGGATTTGATTATTTTTCTGTGGCTCCTACAAGGCCTGTGAACTTGAGGTACAAATCCTTATCACTACAGGCTCATAAACAACCACAGCTGGATTAAATTGCTAGGATTCCGTAAAATTGCATAAGTTCAACCCTTAAGTAAAAGCTGTGAGCTGAGGCACAATCATGTCATAACTCTAACAACAATTTGACTTTTGTCTTCACCATTAGTTTGTTGAGTTATCAGGCCAGTAATTCACATGTGTGGTTGAACACAGCTTCCCTTTGCTTTCATGCTCCCAGGGAAACAAACTGTGTTACGTTTTAGCAAATTTGGCATAATTCATTCTGCGAGCAAACAAAAAATGGAATTCATGAAGGACAGACATATGCATATTTATTTTCATATTTTTTTCTTCTACAGAATGATATTACACCGTTGCATGTTGCATCAAAAAGGGGAAATGCAAATATGGTCAAACTCCTACTTGATCGAGGAGCCAAAATTGATGCCAAAACAAGGGTAAGCTCAAGTGTGAGTGCTGCGAGTGGCTGTGTGGAATTATTGCCTCTGACCTGTGTGTTGCTGTAGAGCTTAAATCATTCATCTTCCCAGCAGGCTACTACAGCTGCACTGCATTTATTTTTTATGAAATGATTGCAGTAGGATGCTAACATTTTGCATTTCTTACAGCAGTGTGTAAAACACCAACGATGGCAAAGCTGAGAGCCAACCATTTTCCATGTTCCCTTTCCAGTGTTTAATTAGGAGCTGTTTTTATATGCTTGGAAGTAGAGATGAATGTACAGGAACATGCTAAAAGACCAGAATTCAAGTCAGATATTTCAGGATTTGGATGCTAGCAGGGTAACTGAGCTGCAGTGTGTGTTTGCCTTTCACTATCCACAGGCAGTGTCACAGAGTGTGTTATGGCTGATGAGCCTCCTGCAGCTCAGGCTCTGTGGGAGGGGTGCTTGGCTGCTGGCTGGGGTTTGTCAGCACATGTGTCGGGCAGAGGGATGGTTTCCATCAGGCTGACACCCAGCTCAGCGCCCTGAGTGACTTGGAAACTCAATGCATATGGTTATGTCTAATTGCTGTAGTTAAAACCCAAAATATCCCAAAACCAGGGATATTTTTATTTACTTACACTGCAGCCGAAAAAAAAAAAAGAGCAGGAAAAGTTCAAATGTTTGGAAGTAAACCTGGAACTAGTGGTGCTGTGGGCTGTCAGGGCAGACTTTGCAACACACTCATATGTGTGCGAGGTAACTCTCAAGAGCTGTCCCAGTAACTTTTTGACAATTACCATTTTTTTGAAGTACTAATTTATCACCTCTACCTTTTCCATTTTGAGTTAGTCTGTGTAAGTTCTACCTTTCAGAATCATTCTAAACAAACAAAAAAAAAATAAAAGGAATAACCTAAGAATAGTTTTTCTACAGTTCTTACTGTATTCACAGGTTTTTGTTTGGTTACTGTAGTCTCTGAGATTTCCTGCAGTGCTTGTTAGGCACATTCATGGTTTTTTTCTCTGTCGAATTCAGAAACTGGGTCAATCTATTTTGTCATCTCTTCATTCTCTCCACGTTTTTCCTTACTGCTTCTATTTTACCTTAAGTAGGTGATGATTTATTTCTAAAATATTTCAGTTTTTTTCTAGTTGGGCAGTATGGAAGAGATGACTTTTCAAGGATAATGTGGACAGTGGGTATAGTTTCTGGAGTGAAATTCCAGCCTCGTCTGTGCTGCATGGGGGTACCAGGCTGAGGGCTGTGATTCTGCCTTGTGGTGGGGAGGGCCACCGGTTGGATGTGGTGTAACAGATGTGCATATGGTCAGAGCAGGGAGAAAGGGACTTGGTGGGGGATTAGTTGCTTCCTTCTGCAAGTATTTGTATGGCCCACTGCAGTCCAAATCATTAGGGACCAGTACTTTAAATAGTTGGAGTTGAGTTAGTTCTTTAGTCAGGAAAATTCGTGCTCTGCTTCATTTCCTATATCACAAGCTCCGGGGTCAGACACTGGGATAATTTATGTAACTAAAAATACAGGCTGGGACGGAAACAGGATCTAGGAAGAGGGCAGAAGCATTAACAGCTCCTGAGTCTGGCACAGCTTCCCAGTGAGGCAAAAGGCAGCGATGACTGTGGTTCACAAAGTGGTGGTTTGTTTTTTCTGGCTCCCCCCGGAGACTGCCTGTCTCCCCAAACACCCATCCTCTCCAGGAGTCAGAAGGGCTTCGCATCACTTTTCCTGCTGGTGCTGTACGTGTGTCCCCCAAGGCTGCGCTGGCTGGCGGTACCTGGGGCACGGTTTGCTGGCAGCCAGGGAGGGAGTGAAGGGATGTTCCCTGCCTCATCCTGGCGGCCTTGCGACCCTGCTGGGCTGGGGGCGCCGCTGCCGAGGAGGCTCCCGGAGCCGCATGGTTTGCTGGCAGCCCGGGAGGAGTGAAGGGCTGTGCCCTGCCTCATCCTCCCCGCTTTGCGGCCCTGGCTCATCCTGGCGGCCTTGCGGCCGTGCTGGGGGCGCCGCTGCCGAGGAGGCTCCCGGAGCCTCACACGGCTCCTCCGTGCTGGGCAAAGGAACAGCACCAGTGTTACATTGCAGTTTCCACACCCAAGCATACAGGGGAAAGAGTTTCACTTTACCTCTGAACATATAAGAAATGCGAGCTGGAAAGTTCTTTGCCCTTTTTACCCTGGTTGGCTCAGTGCCAGCACAGGGAGGGGCACCTATTGGATCCTTGGACTGTTTCTCAAAACCTGTGCCTGTTTTATTGGGCCGCAAGCCAAATTATCCCTCCTTGATCGTTGCATACTTGAGAACGAGCTCCGAGTTGCTCGGTGCCTTTTGGGGTGTCTTAGCAGGTGCTGGAGGTTTCTCTGCACTGTGCACGGCGTTTGTTCTTTTGTTTTTGTATCATTTGTCATTTTCTTTTATTAAAACCTTTGCTTTACAAAACGCACCTGAAGAGCCGTCTTGCAAATATTCTTAAGCCATTTCTGAGAAGTTGCAGGCCAGCCCTCAGAGCTTGATACCTCTTTGTGGGGCTCAAAACACTCTGGCCACCACACAGCCTGTATCACACCTGTCCAGAAATCAGTACCTAAAGCAAGAGAAGGCTGAGAGGAATGTGGTGCTGGGTGAAAAAAGGACATTTTTTGAGGAGTGCCTGCCTGGTGCTCATATTCAGCAGCAAAGATTAATTGCTCTGAGCTGGCACAACACATGTTCCTGCTAAAGCTCTCCTGTTGTTCCAGCCTGACCCAATGTTGTTTTACAAGGCTGAACAATTAAGATATGTCAACTTTGCAGATATTTCTTTTTTTTTTTAAGCACTATTTTTGTTTTCAACGCCCCAGATATAGAATGACCCTACAAAAATACAGGATGACAAAGGCTCCGGTCATATCCTTTATAGCAGCATCACCACTGGTGAATGCACTGAAAGGCAAGGAGCAGCTGGGGCTGTCTTTTCTGATACGTGTGTCAAGTCCTGCTTATCAGCTGGGTGCCCAGGCAGAGCCCAGCCTTGTGTGCTCTGTGAGGGGCAGGTGCTGAATGCACACACAGCTTGATAACAGGTGGGGTTTGCATGTGAAAATAAGTGAGTCTCCTGGTACCGTATTTATAAATATGATGCTTTCTCTTTTTTTCCTATTTTTTAAAGAGGTGAACAGAATTTTTGTATGTAAGAGATAAGCAGACTTTTTTTTTTCTGTCAGAATAGCTTTTTGTCTTGGACATTATGATAATACTTAATTCAAAGACTGATTATGGAAGACAAAATACCTCCTTAAGGGTAAATGACGAAGGTTCTGTACCCTTATGAAAGAACAAAAAAAACCCCCTTGAAATTGCTGGTTTCTGTTGCTCAGGGGGAGAAATTCTTAGACCTTTGTTTCTCTTGTCTCATGTCTGTGTTTCACCTTTGCAGAATGCAGAACATACTGTTTTGTGTTGTTGACCAAACACTAGCAGGATTTGCTACTCTGACTCTTAGATGGGACAGATTTAGTATTCAGCTGGCATTTTGTGGTCTGTTCCAGCAATCCATTCTCTGTATGGGATACTGGAATACTCTCCACATAATGCTTATTTTTATTCTTAACAAAAATAATCATTTTATAGATAAATTAACATAAAGCCTTTCCTGAGTAGTAAGTAGGTTGAGGTAATGATTTCTTTTCCTTAGTCATTTACATGAGCATTTGCTTCGCTGCTGCCAGATGGTCCAGGAAGCTGTAGTGCTGAAGTACTGCACAAAAGGTTAACATGAAGGGCTAAATCCTTATCCTGTTTAAGTTATTGTAGAAGTAATCCAGGAGCTCCCACTTTCTCTGGATTCATTAGGACTGGGATTTGACGAGCACCATTTTACTCTTACACACCTCCACGCTGTAGCTGGGAGCTGAGAGAACACGTGTGAGGCACCTCACACCTCATGTGTGAGGCACATCCCAAAAATTATGTTAAAACTATTTTGAGACTCAGACATGCCTTTTTTTTCCCCCATTTTACTTCACACTACGTTGCATTGTTTATTTTAACCAGCTGTTCTTCTTCCCTCTGTTGTCTTTTTTGTGTGTGAGATGTCTAGCAGCTGGTATTTGAGGCTGGGTACTGAATTCTTAAGGGTACCCCTCAAGAACTATGTGCTGCCAGGGCAGCTTTAATCACTCTGTTTTTTAGCTAAGATTCTGGGCAAAGGCCTGTTAATGCCTCATGTAACATGTTTACTGAATGTTGCCCTAATTATGTTTTTTCTGTCTTCCAGAAAAGACTTTAAAAAGTAAAATTTAATTAGAGAGGTTGATTAAATTAGCTTGATTTGCTTTGGCTGTCTAATACTGTACATGCCAAAATGAATTTGTGTCTGAAGCAGGCAGCAAGTGAGTTTTAGCCTGGATTAACAATAAGTGTTTATAATCTTCATTCTGCTGATTTTACAGCTAAATAGCAGGCCTAGCACTCATATCTGCATGAAAACATGTGGGGTATGCTCTTTGAAGATGCATCAGATCATGCATAAGCTGCTCCAGAAAAACCACATGTATTAAGATATGAAATAACTACAATAGCACTGCCTTGGCACTCTGAATGTGCTTTGCATGTGCAGGGAGAGCAAACCTTGTTTGTTGCCCTATTGCCCAGAAGGGGCAGTTGGCAATCGTGCCAATGGAGTGAAGAGATCAGGAGAGCTGGAGCACAGAGGGGCTGTGGGATAGAGCCCTGCCAGACTGAGTGTGTGCACAGAGAGTCACTGAGCAGCACTGGGCAGATAAACCCTGGAGGCAGGAGTAATTGCTCTCCTGGGATTGTGTGCTGTCACCTCTGGCTCAGGGGACAGGAGTGCCTGGTGCTCCTGCCAAGGCTGTGGGCAGGCTCCGGGAGCTGGCTCGAACTCTGACAAGCTCTTGCTGAATATTTACAGCACACTGAAGTTTTGCTGGGTATTGTGCTTGGTTTCATGGCTCTTCAACTGGGTTTAGAGGCTGATGCTCACTGATGTGAGAGCTGTGGTACTGAGGCTGCTGTGGCTTTGGGAGACAGCCCAGAGGATGCCATGGTGCAAGGGGAATCCTGGGTGAGCATTGGCAGGGAAGAGGTTGCTGGGAGTGTAATGAGGCTGCTCTGTGCTGACCCCACACTGCTCAGGGATCCCTTAAAGCCAGGCATGGCGGTGAGGAAGCACACTGCAGCAGGAAGGCTCAGTGTCAGGACAGTTTTGACTCCAGTGTAACAAGATCAGAGAGCTGCAGAGGTACCTGAGTGTCAACAGGGACCAGAAACAATGCTTTATTTCAAACACACTCATTTGCATGTGTGTTTGAAATAAAAGCTAAAGCAGGCAGCAGCCTCAGAGATGGGTGTGCAGTGCTAATGGGAAGCTTGTATCATAACTCCTCCTATTGTCCTATTGGCTTTGCTGAAGCTGCTCTCAGGCTCTCTGGAGGGATAGATAATACAGATGATATGATTTATCATGTCAGTGCATACTTACAGAGTCCTTAATCTGCAGATTATTGTCATAATCGTTTGTAATGGTTTTTCTGAGCCATTGCAGACTATCATATTAAGGCAAGTTTGCTTCCTAATACATGTAATATATTTTATGCTTCACATAGTATAGTCTATGTGAACAGTAAATAACCAACTAGCAAATCTTCTGACAAAGTCAGTGAAGTCTTGCTGAGCTCAGAGCAGTCTGTTTTAATATCAGAATCTCTTTTTAAAAAAGAAGTCTTTGTGATTTGCATTTCAGATTGCCTCTGCACATTTCTTTACCTGCTCTGAGTGTCATGTAGCAATTAACTAAATCAGTGAATAGTGTCTTTTGAAACTAGGGGGGAAAAAAAATCTGTGCAGCTAAATTATCTGTCTTGGAGTGTATTTGCTCTTTGCAGTGGGAGATGTGACATCATGTGAACAATAGCTATGGATCAGCTGTCCCCACAAGCACATGCATGCATTGTCATGCTGTGTCACACGTGATGGGACTGGTGGTAGTGATTGCTGTGTGGCCCAGAATGAGGTCCAGCTGGCCAAGCATGACTGCATGCTCCTCCTGAGCCACAGAAGCCTTGTTAGTCAGAAATACCCACAGAGGGGTGGGGCACGGTGCTCTGGGAGCACTGGAAGGGTCTAGACTGGTACAGGAAGATGATCAAATGTGTCTCATTCTCTGTAAGCATGGTATGTACTAACCATGGTGGTGAAATGACTTGGGGAGGTATTAAATCTGGAAAATGGTCTCTAACTTTGGTGTCTGATCTCCTTGAGTATCTATCTTTGATGTACCTGCAGAATGTGATAGTTACAGGAAATAAAGAGTGAACAATCTAATGTACATGATGATCTTCAGCTCTTGCCTACAGGGCTGTAGTTACCTAGCCTTGCTGGGTTTGATTTTTCCTTCCCATACAAGTCTTCAATTTTTTGCAGGTGATATTTTCATATCAAACGTTTGTGTCTTCTCAGTACATGATATGTCCTCACCTGTGGAAACTACTGGTATAAGAAATATGCATTACCCATTTTGAACACATGTGAAACTATGGCAAAACATTTGCAACTCTGCTGAAAAATGCATCATTTCTGGGGTTTGGTATCATTCTCTTTATCTTTACTTAAGTGTGTTCAAAAATACAGCTTGAATTTGTGTAGTATCATTTTAACAAGATGCCCATTCCAGTACTTTTCTTCTTCAGAAGATATACCTTACTTTAAATGCAAGGGCATGCACAATGAGAACCATACAAGTCTGACAATAATGACAATTCCTAGCTGTTATCTTTCATAGGTTTAATAGGAGCAGGCAAAATTGTAGAAGCAGGAGAATGTAAGGCTCTCTGAACCATCTCCTCCCTCTCCCTGGCTGCCCTCTACACTTTGCAGGGCTTAAGCTGATACTCCAGTAGAGTGTGGTTTAAGAATTACCAAGGAAGAATATTATAATTGCACATGAAAAATAAGACTAAGGAGGCATCTTAATAGTACTTGCTGCCATACGGAAATGGAGGGGAAGTGCATGTATGTGAAGGGAGTGCGTGAGAAAGAATTTTAGATAATCTCTTACAAAAAAATGATGTCACATGTATTCTAGACAATACAATATATGTGTTTCAACAGTAGTGGAAGACACCAGAGAAAAGCCCCTTCCTTTGAAGGGGCTTGTAAATGGAAAACCAAAGTTTCTGAAAACTGTGACAATCATTATTTGCAACAAGCAGTAGGATGTTGACTATTACTAAGCAAACTATTGTAAAAGAGGCATGGACAGCATGCCTTGACTCTAGGCCAGTCATTCAGCTGGAGGTCACATAAGCATAGCCTGTGCAAGGAGACAGAAGTGAATCCAACATACTTCTATCACCTGGGATTAAGATGGTTTTGTTGTCTGCTGAACACTTGTCAAAATCATTGTAATAAAGAAGTCTGAGGAGGGTTTTTTTGTTTCCTCTCAGACTGACTGACTATCCACCAACTTTGATGCATATTGACAAATGAGAGACCACGTTTTCTCCAAGGCAAGCAGAAAAAAAGTACCTGAAGTGCAATCTCGCCTTTTTCTTGCGTGTGCAAGTAGGGCCTCAAGAAGCCCATTGGATGAACACCAATGTGAAGTGACTGTTTACATGTTCAGAAAATCAGAGCCAGAATGTGCTCTGTTGGTTTGAACAAACAGATTCAAGTGTTCATTTGCAAAAGAGCAGGAATTAATGAGCCTCCTAGGTCATCACAGGCCTGAACAAAAGTGTGCAAGATTTTAGCATGTCTGACACTAATCAGTTATAACTTTGTATCCCACAGGATGGGCTGACCCCCCTCCACTGTGGAGCAAGAAGTGGCCATGAACAGGTTGTAGAAATGCTGCTGGATCGTGGTGCCCCTATTCTTTCCAAAACCAAGGTAACTGATACTCTTTCCTGGTGGGATAATCCTTGTACAACTTTTTTTCTTTTTCCTAATGTAATTCTGTATGTCTCATATGTTTAAGGGTTTGGCAATGACTTTCCTATTTCTCTGTTATTTAAAGTAACTGTGTGGGAGCTCTCCAAAGTGAATGCCGTATGTAGAGCACGTCTGCATATGTAAAATGTGTTAAATTGAGATATACAAGAAAAGATTTCTGTGCCAACCAAAAAGGCTTGTGTGGTGACCCTATCCCTCAGAATTTCAGCAGCTGAAGATCTCTGTGTCTATCCTGGAATAAATACACGGTGATTACAATAAATCTTCAGCTTGTACCAATTTACCCTAAGGCTAGAGAAGAGACAAGAGATAAAAATAGAGCAATGTCCCTTTACAGAGACAGCTCGTATTTCCTTAGGACTTAGCCTGATTATCAGTTTCTCCACTTTCTGCCTCTCTACAGTTTATTATGCAAAATTCTTCCTGATAATTTCAAATCACCTGCACCAGGGTGCACAGATTGCTTTTAGACCCAAGGGCTGGCATTAAAGAAAGCACTTGCCAGAACTCTCCTGGCAGTGGTCTCTGCTGTGCTGTTACTGCTGATTTCAGATCTCAGAGCAGCAGCCTGCTGTGCACCACTGCAATCCATGACTTCCCCATTCAGGGATGACATTTGGGCTGTGCAGTTTGTTCAGGTTCTTTCCAAAGATAGCCTTCCACTACACAGGGTTTTTTTTCTTAGTCTGTAACCAGTGTGTTTCAGCAACATTGCTGTTCCGTTGTTATTTCTTTTTTCTCTCTGTCATCCTGTCCTATTCTGTCTCAGCACCCTTCTATATTCTGCTTTTCTCCTCCCTCCTTTTTTTCCCCTTTACTGGAGTATATTTAGCATTTGTTTGGGGAGGTTGGCACCAGCTTTCCCCTGCTCAGTGAGTCACTGGCAAGAGCTGTCATGGGTAATCTGACAGACAGTTTTCACCCATCCTCTGCATGTGGAATTTCCGTGGACTCCCACAGCCCTAGCTTGCAGACTCCATGAGCAGGGGAGAACCACAAGGGGCTGTCTAGGAACCCCTTGGGCCACATCTACCACTCATGGAGCCTAGAGCTTACACTCCAGGGAGAAAGGCTCTTCCACCCTCTCTGATAGCTCTTTTTTTATTTAAAGGGAAAAAAAAAACCCAAACCACCACCAAAGCAAAACCACAAAACCCCCAACCAAACAAAAAACCCCACAACAACAAACCAACCCAAAGAATACCCACATAAACATACACCCTGTTTCTTTCATTTCCACCATCATAAATGAAAACCTCTCCTAAGGAACTACATTTCTTTGTTGTGTGGATGTTGTATTTTCAGGTGTTACCCCTAAACTTAAGCTGCTGTTCAAGGACTGTAGGTTCTGAATTTGTTGCTGTTCCTGAGCAGACTCACATAGCCTGGCCCAGAGTTCACTAGACAAAATCAGGCAGATTACATGGGATAGTGGGTTTGAAATTGCCTAAGGCTGAGAGACAGACTGGATGTTGATCTGCAGAGGCTTATATAAACAACTTTTGCAAAATAAGATCCTCCTCTGGAAGAGGGAAAGCTGTTGCATGTTAAAAAGTGAACAGAAGAAAGTGCAGAACTTCCTGCATTTCCTTCTGATGTGCTAATTCTACCATTTTCAGAAGGTAAACTAGGAAGTAGCTGTACCTCTGAATGGCATAAATGAATTCATTCATTTGGCACTAAACTGCAGTACTGTCCTCTGCAAAAATAAGTGGCTCCATTCTCTTCAAATTAAGTCATATATTATTGGAAATAGGACACATCTTTGAAAGAATTTGAACTTCACAAAGTTTTCTCATGTTATATAAAACTCTTTCAAGAATAATAACCAGGCTGCAGTTTGATAGCTATTTCTTGCTAGAGATGGTTTAGTGTAGTGCTGACCCTTTTTTGCACTGGAAGAACCTTAGATTTATTTTCAGGGAAGACAGTGACCTAATGGATTATAAGGGGGTTTCTACAGGCAAAATGAAAAGGGAATTCTAGTCCTGAACATGCCAATGATTTTGGGTGTAAGAAATGACATCCCTGTCAATAAATGTCCAATTTTTTTTCAATCACTGGTTTTCCAGACTTCTTTGGCTCTTTGTCTTTTTTCTTTTTTCTTGCCCTAGAGTTAATGACATTTTCCCAGATTAAAGCTCTTTGACACAGCTACAAAATAAACTCAGTAATTTTATGTTAACCTAGTCAGACAGTTGATACTTTGTTTCATCTCTATGGTCCTGCTTTGTTTTGATGTTTTTTATTTGGTTGTTTTAAGGTATGGTGTGACCCTATGGTCCTTAATGGTCAATATCTTTGATTAATCTTGCACTTCTTTCCCATTTAATATTTTCTTTGCAATCTTTAAAAAAACAGTAATGTAAGAGTATTTATAAAGTGGCTCCATACTAAAGTACCAGATCACTTCTTAGGGTCATTGTTGGGGTGTCTCTCACCTTCTTGTGAGATGGGGGTGGGCCTGGAGAACTCTCTTACATGTAATATTTTTATTTTGAATGTGGCATTGAAATATTAGCTGACTTGTGTAAGATTATAGATTATCATCATCTGCAACAGAATTAAGCCTGGTTTAGGGTATAATAAAAGACAATTTTCCAATTTTTGTCTTCATCAACTTCTTTAGCCTCCAGTCGTCTCTTGCTTTTCTGCATGGAGGTCTGGCTAGCTGCTGCACTTTTCTTGTCCATGACAGATTTTTATCGAGTATTTTGCTGATTTTTCAAACTGGCTCTGTTTCTTCCTTTCCTTTCCATCTGTGTCAGTCTTTTTGGTACAAGTCTCTCCTATAAGGGAGTCCCATATCAACTTCTCAATCTCTTACTCCATTAATAATCATGGTTTATTGGCTGTTACTGTGAAGAATGACACTTTTCACCCCAAGGATCTTTCTTAGAAAAATGGAGCAGGATGGTGTTTAAAGTTTCATGATTTTTTTACTCTCCCCTAAAAAGCATCATCAGTTATAAGCTGTTACCAGGAGGATTTGGTGACCAAGGGAAATTAATCTTTTTTGCTCTACTGTTAACTACACTACAAGACAGTGAAAACATTTAAAATGCCTTGCTAGTATCAAGCTTCCATGCAGATAATTGCTGTAGTAGCCTTTGGGAATGGGAGAGAGGCTTATCCAAGCCAACATAAATCACAAGTGAGATGCCCATGAGATAATCTTACTTGAAAGATACTACTGTGTCCAAGAATATCTGTGTCTCAGCACTGTGAGTAAAGTGCTCTCCAGTTCTGACAGCATGCGCCTGTTTGCTTTCACCGTCCTGCTTCCATCTCGGTTTAAAATACTGTTTCACTGTGTATTTCCACCTTTCTTTCGAGTGGTTGTTATTGCTGTTATCACATGGGTGAGGGAAGGGTTTGTTTCAGAGATCTCGGCTGGTTTTGCCTCGCTCCTTTGCCTTTGCTGGCTGCGGTCACATGAGGGCACTGCGTCTGTGAGCAAAGGTTTGTGTTCCAGCATGCAGACACAGTGTACTGGCAGTCACTTACAGCTCATAAACTGTTGGGTGCTGCTGCAAGAATAGCTTCTGCACGCAAAACTAGTTTTGGCATTAGAAGAATCGAGTAAAAAAAAACCCAAACCTACAGCTGGAAGAAGGAGCTATGCATCACTGCTAACAAATCCTCTTTCATTCTGGCATATATTTTTAATCTTTCATCATGAAATAGTGTCAGTCCTTTCAATTTTTGATAATTTTCTCTCATAGTTTTACTCTGGGAATATAATTTTGGCAGCTTGTTCACTATTTTAAACACTACAAGAAACAGTTTACTGGTACACGAGTCTCCCTCAGGTGTTTTCCTGGTGGAACAGCTTTACCACAGCTGCTAATAGGTCACTGCATGGAGGTTTTTTTCAGAGATTTTTAGCCCAGTTGAAACTTTTGGTGTTTTACCAATGTGGACTGGGAAGAGTGGTCTCCAGAGCTAGGTAATGTGGTGTAAGCATGTGTACAACCCAAATTCAGGAAAACACGAGTGGAGGGATGGAGGAAGGCTGTAGAGTTCACTGAGTGATGCTCTGACCTGGTTTATTATACAGGCCACATTTAGGGTGGCAAGTTTAATTCAGCTTTAAAAATCAGCAAATTCCTTGGCTAGGGTGTTAAAAGTCACAAAGGGCTGTTCCTCTTGTAACTCATGTAAATTGAGCAGCTTGTGTGAGCCATACTGGCAGAAAGAAGCTACACTTAGAACATTGCTGGTGTGTTTTGATAGTATTTCAGTGTGGTATATTCACAGCCTACAAATTCCAACTAAACAAGCTCCAAATTCTGGAGTAAGAACCCCATCCTTACACTGAACATGGTAAGTTTATTTTGGGCTTGTAAAATTCTTCATACAACAAACACTCCGAGAACAACGCGGAGGAGTTTCTCTTCCCTGAGCATCCTCTAACCCCTCTGTGCTGGGTCTCTCTGTTGGCAGAATGGTTTGTCTCCATTGCACATGGCAACACAAGGGGATCACCTAAACTGTGTTCAGCTCCTGATTCAGCACAACGTGCCTGTAGACGACGTCACCAATGACTACCTGACCGCGCTGCATGTCGCTGCCCACTGTGGCCACTACAAAGTCGCCAAGGTTCTCTTGGACAAGAAAGCTAATCCTAATGCCAAAGCACTGGTGAGTACACATCAGGGCGCTGTTCACAGCTAAACATTCCTGCAGAGTTGTGCTGAGGCTCACTGGGAGTTGTTTTCTGCCTGCTGATGGCTGACAGAGAGGATGTACTGTTACTGCTGCAGCCCAAGAGCAAACGCTCGAGGTTCAAGGTGTTAATGACATATCCTGCAATCAGAGAAGACCTTTGCTTGCAGACAGTCAGCAGTGATTTATGAATTTCTAGTGTAACTAGAGCACTTTTGCCTCCTGGTAGCTTTTTATGATTACAAATAGATGAAACAGCTGCAGACATAACTGCTGTAGGTTTTGGTGTAGAGAGAATCCTTATTTTCCAAGTGTTTGTACAGAGAAAATAATCAGTGACATTTAAAACTGAGGGAATTTTTATAAGTTCTCAGAGATGTGAAACAGCAAAAGGTAGGAATGAGTTATATAATGAGTATTTGTGGTATTCTATGTCAATGGAATACTATTGAATACCAATGGAATACCAATACTTCAGAAACAACTTGAGCAGCAAAATGCGTTGGTGCAGTTAAACTGCATACAAACAGAATACATTAATGCCTTTTGTTCATATTGCAATCACAATCCATTCTGTTTAAAATGTCTCTTTGATTTGTTCCTCAATAACTGTTCCAAAGAAATTTACGTTCTGACATGGATTGGGCTGGTTGGTTTCATAGCCTGATGCTAACTCATTCAGCTCTTGAAATGTTGTGTGAGCTCCTGAAACTCTCACAAGCCGGGTGGGATTGACTCTCTTGGAAACAGTACAGGCTCCACA
Source organism: Acrocephalus scirpaceus scirpaceus (assembly GCA_910950805.1). Lineage (NCBI taxonomy): Eukaryota > Metazoa > Chordata > Aves > Passeriformes > Sylviidae > Acrocephalus > Acrocephalus scirpaceus. The sequence continues at coordinate 33,652,334 of OU383781.1, forward strand.
GATTTCCTTCTCTCTCAGCCCCTGTGCTTCTTGTGTCAGATCAGCCTGTATTCAGGTGTCTGTGGTTAAGCTGTTATGATGTATGAAACACACCTGAGCTCATCCTGGACATTGTCCACTGCCAAAGAGAGGGGTCAGAGCTGCTACATTGGAACATACAATGACATGGACCCCAAATCATGAAAACATACAATATTCTTTACTATGTGGCAGGTAAAAAAGAATTTTGATCAGATCTGAGGGACCAGCTCTGCCAGTTGTTTTCAGAATGTTCTGCAAAGGCTCTTTTGTACCGAGCAGCATCAGCATTCAGTGCTCTGATGTTACTGTACCAATCATGGTACAGTACAATCTGGACAGCCTATTTTCCTTATTTACTTGTTTTCCTGCGGTACCATCTCACACTAAATAAGATGGTAGTTCTAATGTTCACTCCATTGCACACGTCTTTTTTAAAGGAAGGGGTGAAATACTTGTAGTTTCAGTAAGCTGACAGGTAATGAATGGGGGAAAAAAACCAAACAAACAAATAGTGAAAATAGTTTAGAAGACGTAAATTCCAGAACCCATAAAAGGTAAAGTGGTTTTTTTACCAGCAGTTCTAAAAGGTCAAAAGGAAACCAACCAAAAAACCCACCCCCAAATTCCCCAAAAACTCCAGCAGAAAACCCCAGCCAGTTAACAGTGAATATGGTAAATAAAAAAGAAGGGTTTGATACTTTTGCATGAATTGAGATTTTTCAAAATTAATTAATTATTGGAGTGGGCAGTATATTTCATAATTAAAACTGGATATATGAAATAGATCTTTATCATCTTATAAATTTTTACTTTCTATTACATGAAAAATGTAGCAATTCCAAAATAAATTTGGGAATTGTTCCTTTAAAGCGGAAAAATTCTTTATGTGAATTCCATACTCAGTTCTATTTTTTAATGACATGAGGCATCAAAATTGTGTTCTTTTCATTTGCAGAATGGTTTCACACCTCTTCACATTGCCTGCAAGAAGAACAGAATAAAAGTAATGGAACTTCTTCTAAAGCACGGTGCATCAATTCAAGCTGTAACTGAGGTAAGAAATGGTCTTTTCTATGCTTGTGCTTTTCCTACAAAATTCATTGTAACTGTATTGATTAATATTGAAATATTTCTGAAAGAACATGGACCAATTAAGTCAACAATTCTTTTCAACTAGATATAATGAAATAATAAAACTGAACAATAAAGTCAGTTGCCCTAATGAATCACAAACAACTGATATATGTTGGGATTACAGTGAGAATAATAAGTGAAACGTAATAAAAAAATCTTTCTAAAATCTACCATTTCTGCCAATTCTTTTTTCTGTGATTTAAGGCACTGAGGATGAAATTTGCTCTGTTACAGACATCAGGGTGAAGACTATGCTTCACTCAAGTCCTGTTTTAAAAGGTGGTTTAATTCAGACCTTGTTATGGCTTTCCACAATGAACTTACAGTCTCCCACCATCATGGGACATCACAAATCAGCTGGACAGAAATCAATATGCAGTCACTTCAGTCAGCATGAGATAGTCTGCACACAGTCCTTGGAACAATTTTGAGATCAATTAAGTACCTATGGGAATTTGTATCTCCATTTATGTTTATAGTACCAAGTTAGGAGAGGAGGAAAGATCACATATAGGAATGTGTGTGGGCACTGGAATGGGCCATGTTTGAAAATGACAGGGAATTCCATGGATTAAACAAGGTGCAATGGGGAATAGTTCATCTCCACAAAACAGAGTTTGATTTAACGTGTGTGGGGTTGTTCTGACTATTCAGCAGCAAACCATGCAGATCCTGTCTTGCTTGATGGAGAAGAGCCTGCCCTGGCTACAGTTCATGTAGCTCCAGACTAGCACTTGAAAACTTTTAAAAGCATTTACTAAATTGTTTGAAACAGGTAAAAAAATAACACACTCAGCCAGTTATTCTGCCTTCCTGCTCATATTTGCTGTTCTGCATGAGAAAGGAAGGTCAGTGTTTTCCTCCCTTCTACGCTCTTGTATGTCTGTGGGGAAGCTGCCTAAATCATGGGGATTTCCAGAGATCCACTGAGCTTTCTCCTTCTCTTGGTAGCAAAACAACTCTGGCTGACTGTTGGTACAGCTGTGCAGCTGTGAGGAGGCTTGAGGGTGATTCTACGTGGGGAAATATTAACTACCAATTGGATTTTTAAAGCAAAATCCTTGAGGTCATGCCCTGCTGAATGACTGCTCCCTTTTTTCCCCCCTCTCCATCTCTCTCCATCTCTTTCTCTCCCGTTGGGCTTTCATATCCTGTGTGAGGGCAGTGGTGCAGATTCATGATGGTGATCTTTTTTGCACAAGCTGAATGTTTCAGAATGCCTTGCCTTTGTACCAGGAATGCTTCTATCTTTTTTTTTTCCTGTTCCAAGATGATATTTAGCAAATGCCTAATCTTAATCTTGTTTAGCTGTGGTTGATTTTGTTGGTAAAGAACTACTAAAATCCTAGAACATTTATATGTTTGCTCATAAACCACACTCATAGGTGTTTCCAATTCTGTGTGCCCTTCCATTTGAGCACATGTATATTGTTTTAAGGAGGTAAAACTCTCTCAGAAGAGCAAGCAACTGGTTTACTTGCTTTGGGAAAATTTTTCTTTTCCTCATGGCATTCTTGTAAAGGCATGTGGAAGCAGGTATTTAAATTGGACTTTGGTCTGTTTTTCAGTCGGGCCTAACTCCAATCCATGTTGCTGCCTTCATGGGACATGTAAATATTGTATCGCAGCTAATGCATCATGGAGCATCCCCCAACACTACCAATGTGGTGAGTCACAGGTTTCCTTTCAGCAAGGCAGCACTGGGAATGCATGATAATGTCTGGGAGCAGTACTGGGATCAAGTGCCTAATTCTGCAGTCCACCATCCACCTCCATGGCACCTGTGGCTCGTGCTGGAGTCATGGGAAAGTGCAGCCTGCTGACTCCTACTTGGGAGACGCTTGGCAGGTTGAGGAAATTTCCGAAGGGGCTGATGACCCTAAGCAGGCTCTAATTTCTTGATTTTCTGAAGGAAAGAATGAGAACATACTGTAGCTTCTCAGCTGTAATTTTTGAGATCTGTGCTTGACTGTTGAGCACTCTTTTCCCAAGACCCCGGGGGTCTGCCATGTAAGGAGAATTCAACAGACTGCAGCAGATTGTGGGGACATATTGCCTGTGTCCGTGCAGCCGTCCAAGCGCGCTCTTCTGCTGGCCGTGTGCTGCGTGCCCCAAGGCTCCCGGGGCATGTGTAAAAACTCAACTTGTTCTTAGATGGGTGTTTGAAAGTTGGGAAGTGGAAGAGAAGCAGAAGCTTGTTGATCCTCTTTAACAGTTCGGCCTCCTTTTCGCTTTCCATACACAGGTGCAGCCCGAAGACAGTATTTTGTAAAAGTCTTACCTGCTAATTCCATTAAATTACATAAAAATGCAACACCTTTTGTTAACTAGCACGTGTTTTTACCTAAAGGCATAAAATGTAGAAACCCAAAAATGTAGAAACCACTTACCCTCCTGAATTGTTCTGGTCTCCTTGGATTTGTCTTTCATTAAGTCCATGAAGCTTTAGATGAATGTACTCAGTAATGATTTTTCTTTTCCTTCTTGTTCAATCGCCTCAGTGCTTGTCAGATAACAAATGATAGTAGGGGCATAAGGCATTACAGAAAGAAAGCCAGATATATGTGTGCCTGAATATACAAAACTTGAAATACATTTTTTACTAAATTCAGCTCTATTTAAAAGGACATAATTTTTAACATTGCTAATAAAATGCTAGTAATATAAAAATTGCACTGTCTCTTTTCAGCAAAAAATAATGACAAAGGCACTGTTGAGTTGGGAAACTGACCCTGCAATAAATTGCTTTGCAGGGCACAGTAACAGGTCAAATATTGATTTAATCTTACATCTTACAGACGACTGTCTTGGTTTGGAAAGACAGATGTCTGCTAAGGAAGTCAAGGTGCCTCCCTTGAAATGGAGAATGTAACCCCCCTCCCTCCAGATTATTATAATTTTGAAATTAAGGGGCTCTCAGGCAAAGATATGAGAATAGGAATAACAGTTCTTTACTAGGAAAATTAAAATAAAAATCAGTAGTACAAAAAAGAAAACAAGCCAGAAGAAAACCCTGACAGGATTAGAATACAGCCTTGACACCCTGCTGGTCAGGCTGTTGGGAGCAGTCCAATCCAGTCCTCCTGCAGTGACAGATGTGGTTCTGTTGGAGCAATGATCCTGTAGAAGGGTGCAGTTTTCCTCTGAAGGTCCAGTGGTGGTGAGATGGGTCCAGTGTTCCTCTGGGAATGCAGTGCAAACAGGCTGTGCTGCTGTTCTGACTCTCAGGTTTTATCCAGGTAGGAAGGCTGGGCTCCTCCCCCTGGGTGGAGCATCTCCCACAGGGATGATGTAATTGTATCGGCCATGCAGTGAGCCTGGATGGCCCATGAACAGCAGATAACCCCTGGAGGGAGGATGTGTTGTGAGAGAGATAAAGAACACTGCCCTGCCTGGTTTTAACAGATGGCAATAGAATACGTACCCTCGGTTACATTTTGCATTGCAACCCAAGACAACAGCTACAGCAGAGTTTGCTGGTGGAGATCATTCTGAGTGGGGTCACCGGTACTTCTGCGTTTATGAAGGATGCTGGTGTTTGTCCTTGCTGCAGTGTGGTTTTAATCCTGTTCTGTTTTTGCTGCTGCGTGCAGAGAGGAGAGACAGCGCTGCACATGGCAGCCAGAGCTGGCCAGACAGAGGTTGTCCGGTACCTGGTACAAAACGGAGCCCAGGTGGAGGCGAAGGCCAAGGTGAGGAGATGGCCCAGGTGTGACAAACCTGGATGATCTGTACTGGACAAAGCAAGGGCTCACATTCATCTTGTATCCTTCAGGAGAAGCAAGAGGTGAAGCCAAGCCTTTGTGATGCCCACTGATGTTTTGTTATATACCTTCTTACTGTAGCCACAAGTGATCTGTAAGAGACAAGGCAGAAGGAGTCAGGTTGATGCCATCCCAGTTTTTAATATAAATTATGTGTTTGAAGAGTTTTGTTTTGAAGTGGGACTTAAGGAGGGAGAAGAATTCCTCAAACCTGCTTTTATTTCAGCAGAACTGGAAGCCCCTGGCTTCTGGTGTCTCCTGTCATGTCCCTGCATATATTCAGAAATAGTTAGACTTCTAAGGAGCACATCTAAAGGAAGGAGGCACAGTGAGGGAATGTAGCAGAGGGCTGGAAAGATCCTACAGAAGCAATTGCAGTTGAGGAAGGTAAGGGTGGCGGAAAAAGAAATGGTCAAGAGGCATGAAAGAACAGGCAAAATTACAGAAATCAAAGAGTTCCAAGAAACAGGCAGGGCAAGGAGATAAATGGGTGCAATAAATAGCAGTCTTAATAGGTAAACTCAGGAAATATTTTTTCCCCAAATGGTCATAAAATGAATATAACCTAAAAAAAACCAAACTATTTTTCATTGTGAAATTATCTGTGAATTGGGTCACAGTAAGTTTGCTGTTAAGATTATCTACTTAAAAGGAACTCTGACTAAATATTTATAGCTGATACACTTTATATCTGCAAGGAGCCTGACAAGAGGACTGATTCATGTGGTTTGTAAATCTCCAAAGACAGTCTTGAAAGTGAACAGCTCATGCTCAGAAGCAGTCATGCAAATATTTTCTGAGTAAATTCACAGAATTATTTAATTTGTGCAAACTGCCATTGCCTGTGATCAGTTTGTTATCATAAATAACAATTGAATACAAGCAGTAGATAATAACACCAGTGCTAACATCAGCTGTGAGAAATTTGTGGGAAACAGGCATGAACTGGAATCATTTAAGAACCAGAAAGATGCTCCCCCAGTCAGAGGAGAATTGCCCTGCAGAGGAGCAGCATTTATATCCTGGCACGCTCCCATCCTAAATCCAGAGGTGTAAAATTACTCTTGTAGGATGGGTATGAGGTCTCCCTTGAAGAGGACGGCCCAGAACTGCAGGACATGGGGTAGCAGTGCTTGAAAGGTAGGAAATTCAGCAGCGGAAAATGGGGAGAGAAAGATGCTTGGCCACACTCCTTTGATAGTGTGCTTAATCCAAAGATTGTACAGCAGAGAAGGAAGATGGCAAAAATACAAAACCAAATAATGAAGAGGTGAGAAATTATCTCTTAAATGCTCAGAACAAGGTCACAACACCCCAATATTTTCAGTGAAGGAAAAGAAACCATGAGATTCATGACAAGGAAACACCTATACTTAAAACTATTCAGATTATTGTCTTTGGAATGAGAAGTAGAAAGTGACAATGGATTTCCACACCATGCTCTATCATCAGTTACATCTATGGAAAAGTTAACTGCAAAATACCAAACAATCATTCACCAGTTAAAAAAGCACAAAAATTATGATACTTTATGCAAGTTTCCAGGCAATAATTGTTTGAGCTACTAAATGTTGCTGTGAAACATAAAAGAGATCAAGGTGTGAGCACTGGCTTTGTTTTAGGAAAGGTCTGCAAAGCAAAGTGAGGCAAATCCAGATAAGGAAGAAAATCAATAAATTTATTAACTTTAATGGATTATGTCACTGTCTGGAATATTCTGTGGGACACTAACAAAGAGCAAGGTATCTTTATGATACGACAGAGAAAGCCAGCGTGCAACATTCATTAGCTAAGACCTCAGTAGAGTTAACACTCGTGCCGTTTTGAAAAGTGACAGAATGTGGGCAAATCTTTCGTGTCCCAATGAGAGGTGCGGTTTTCTCATGTTTCTCTGTGTCGTTCCCTCTGTGTTTAGGATGACCAAACGCCGCTGCACATCTCTGCCCGCCTGGGAAAAGCAGACATTGTGCAGCAGCTGCTGCAGCAGGGAGCATCTCCCAATGCAGCCACCACGTCAGGCTACACACCCCTGCACCTTTCTGCTCGGGAAGGGCACGAAGATGTAGCTTCTGTTCTTTTGGATCATGGTGCATCTCTGTCTATCATCACCAAGGTAAGCAAGCTGCAGGAGTGACAGCTTGAATCATGAAACATACCTGTAGTGAGGGCTGCTTGTGAATGAAATGCTGCTAGAGTCACATACGCGTGCAGTGTAAGTGTGAGCTACATTTTATTAAAAGGGTACAAAGCTTCATGCTTGTGCCTCAGGACGTGATGTATAACACAGCCCAGTGATCAGACCTGCATTTTCTTGGAATGGAAGGAATGCAAAGCAGAAATTCCAGGCAAGTGTTGATGGGCTTGCCCTTGGGTCTTCGGGGTAGTGTGAAGAAAGGAACTGACTCTTCCCTTGTTTAATGTAGAAAGGGCTTTGCCTCACAAGGGAAGGGCCTCCAGACCCCACAGGGCAGTTGGGAATCTGCAGATTCGCTGCCTGTACTCAGGACTGTGTAAGGGGGTGGCTGGAAGCAACTGCATCCTTGCAGATCAGAGACAAACCTTGCCCTGAGAAAGAGTACCCAGAGCTGCTATGTTACTGCTTTCTCTTACAGAAAGGATTTACTCCACTACATGTGGCTGCAAAGTACGGGAAAATTGAGGTAGCCAACCTCCTGCTTCAGAAGAATGCATCTCCTGATGCTTCTGGAAAGGTAGGACAGAAGAAACCACTGCCACTTGCACAGCAAATATCTCAACCCAGATAATATTTTATTAATGTCCTCCTACCTACCTACTTACCATCACACTAGTATCCACAGCCTGGATTTAGCTGGAATTGGTTTCATGTGGTGTTCCAGTCCCTGCTGGGGCTGCTAAGAGCCAACAAACTCTTGACAAAGTGACTTTTATTGTCATTAATTGACAACAAAGTGATGTGCTCTGGGTTCATATCCAGGGGAACAGAGACAAACCATTCCCCTGTGTTCCTACCCAGACTATTTACAGTCCTTATCAGAGTGTTTGGGTAGCTGGCTCTGCTTCCCCAGGTCTCATGATGGGGAGGGGGTTGGGGGCCAAAGGCCAATAGGACCTCAAGCTTTTTAAACCAGCCCAGCTTGGATTTTACAGATGCAGGGGGCAGTTTACTTATCCAGGGCAGTAAAAGGAAAACATTGCCAAGGGTGTGACCTCCTTACCCTGGGGGCAGCACAGATATGTGCTTCTCTGTTCATCTTCCCTGGGAAAAGTGAATGGGTCTTTCACAGCTTGGGAAGGATTTCCAAATTTGTTTTATTTTCTGATTCTAAAAGTTCCCAAAGGCTCTGGATACATGGATGAGTAACAAATGTGTTTTTTCACCTTATCTGCTGGAATTTTCCAAACCCCTGAGTTTCCCCTGGAGAGAGTCTGTAACAGCACTTGTTTGTTCTGCATGTGTTTTTAGAGCGGTTTAACACCACTGCATGTAGCTGCACACTACGATAATCAAAAAGTGGCCCTCCTTCTGTTGGACCAGGGAGCTTCACCTCATGCCTCTGCCAAGGTACAAGTACTGCCACTTTGGGGGAACCATACCCAGGCTTTTTATGTCCCTTTATTCCCTGTCTAGCCCTGTTCTTTCTAGGCTGTGTATGTTTGCAGTTTACAGGAGGCTCAGTGACCTTGTTCATTAATGTCTCACATCCACATAAAGCTGCTAGAATAATCCTGCAGGTCAATAAAATACCAAAAAAGCAAATAAAGATGCAGAAACACTTAAAATCACCAGTTTCAGTCTCAGAAAATACTGAGCCTTGCTCTCATTTGTCCAGCCTCTTCAGGAACTTCTCCAAGCTAGCCAACTTTGTATCATTGCATCTTAAGATCTGTGCAGGGCAAGCTTGGGGTTAAAGCCCAGCTATACAGGAGTACTTCTGTTTGTGTCACAGGATGGCATCTGAAGTGAGATAAGTTCCTCAACACAATATATGTAATTATTCATATGCTTCACAATACTTCTTCCCCAGTGCAAATGGACTGGCAAGAAATAAAACTAGTCACAGCCCTGCTTTGATTGTAATTTACTGTAGGCAAGACAATACCTAGTGTAAGGTTTCAGAGGATATGAAGGAATAAATATGTAAATTTATTCTGGTAGTCCATAGAACTAAGAGAATTTAGAGCAGCTTAAACTGTCTGTTTCTTTGGATCCCAGTTTTAAGTATGGGATGGATAAATACTATAATCAATCAAAATATAATCTATATTTGAACAGGAACATTGGGTAAAGCAGAATGGAAACATATGTAGGTTAAAGCAGGTTAAGTGCAGTGTAAATACCTCATTTGAAACAACCCAGATAATTTCCTTAAATCACTGCAAAAAAACCCAACAAAACCCTGTGGAGAAAGGAGAGCTAGTGGAAAAGCCAGTGTTGTAGTGATATGGGCAGCGCTCCTTGATTGCCTTCCTCTCACACATGGCTGAGTGCAGCCATAGCACTGGAGGCCTTCTGCATGGCTGGAGGAGAGGATGGAGTGTGCCAGCACGGTAGGTCCCAGCGTCTGTAGTGCAAGGAGGGGGAAGTTAAATAAACACGGACTACTAGCAGCAGTGGCGCAGTTTAAAATCAATACTGTCGATAGTGGCAATCTGCCAGAGCAGTGCCCCGGGGGGGCAACTGGAGTGATCTCTGAGCTTTCACTACTGCAGCACAGCATTCTCAGATGCCACTGGGGGGAAGAAAGGGCCTTCTGAAGAGGATGAGAAGGCACTGACCCAGTTTTCACTGAAAGAAGCTGCCAGTGGAAGCTGTGCATCCTGTAGGGGCAGGGATTGCAGCAGCCCCTGCCAAGGGCTTGGGAAGTCCAAACCAAGGTGGAAGGCCTATAGGCTGTGGTACAGCATTGCACAAGCCCATGTGTCAGGTCCCCTCATCTTCCCATCTGTAACAGAACAGTTCTGCAGCTGCCACTTCAGGCCTCCAAGTGCCAGCTGTAAGTGTGCCTAAAAGAAAGCATTTGTTAGTGCTCTGCAGCAAGTGAGCCAGGGCAGCAGCGAGCAGAGCGTCAATACTAAATAAAATTAACCATAACATGTTTGTTGCTTTGGGCACCCACTGTGCACTCATCCAAAAGATGATGTTGGTAACAGCAGATGATTTCCTGTACTTTTTGTAAATATGGTCCAGTAAATAAATGTTATGTCATATCTCATTACTGGCTCCACAGATAGTTTCATCAGTAGTTGCTTTTCCTGTGACACCACTGTCTTTAACACTGATCTTAAGAGTGGCTCTTTAGCCAAGCCCAGCAAATTTTGCCTTGAAGAGTGATAAGTGAGAGGGTATGGGAAATGGGCATGTCAGAGTACAGTGCTGTCGTACAGTTACTCTGATGAACCATTCTTCTCTTTCATAGGCAATAATTGTGCCTAATTTCACGTGCAGCTTACCCCTAATTTGAATTTGGCATCCACTTTACAGTGTCTTCCTTCCTCACCACGCCATCCCCAAAGCCTTAGTTTTCCTCTATCCCTTCATGTTTAACCATTTTTCTTTTTTCCACTCTTTTCCCTGGCAACTAGAATAACCCAATACCCTTCCTTCTAAACTTCCCTGTTCCTTTCTCCATCTATGCATAGTGACAGAGTGCTGCCCTTATGAGGAGAAGATGCAGATTGGGACTGAGCTGAATTTCAGCTTTTATTTTTCAGCTCTGTTTTTGCCTTCTCTTGGCAACCTGCTGCTGTCCAGTCTGCTGAAAGCAATATATGCCCATTTCTGAGGAAAAGGCTTGGAAACTGCATTTGTTATTTTATATAATGTAGTATGAGCTCCATTTAAAGGAGTTATGTTTTAGCAGATATGCAGGATTTAGCATGTAGTATTTAGGATTTATTAGGTGCTCATGTGGCACTGATTGTTTTAGATGGCAGTATCATGCAGGAAGTCTAAGGGAGAGGATTATGTTTGTTTTTCCTGAAGTACTTTATCGTCAAAGTGAAAATTCAGTGGCCATGTGGTTCCTTTATTGATTGTAGCACTGTGCTTCCTCAGTGTCATTTTCAGATACCTTAGTATCCGAGATCTGAACTGAATCTGAATTGAATTTTGAAGGTTACAGAACCTTCTCCACATGAAACTAGTGCTGTGCATCTCTTGCTGCCAAGTTCTGTTAAAGCTCTCTTGTAATCATTTGTGAGCTCCTATGTATTTATTCCTTGCTCATACCTGCATTGCTCTGCATCTCTTGTGGCCTCCCTTCCTTTTTAGACCAGCCCTGCTGCCCTGTTAGTGCAGGGAGGAGCCTAGGCAGGTGAATGCTTTGCGCCTTTAGGTAGATTTTATTGGGCTGGGTAATCTGAGATGCAAATGCTACTTATGATACCATACAAAATGGTTTATCCAGCTTGGGTCTCATCCCCCCGACCTTGTCCCTTAGTCACATGCAAATGTGTGCACATTTGTCATTTGCTTGAAAATGAGGGCTAATACATTTCTGACAGACAGGAAGTTCTTGACTAAACAGTCATTGTAATCTGTACCAAAAACTGGTCATACCTCCATCAGAGTTTTGGTATTTGTGTGCTGATCCAGTTATTCTTTATATCCATTTATCTATTTTCTGCCTGTCTTTTTTTAGACTTACAAAATTGTATCATGCAATAGATACTGCATTTTTATTTTTAGTAGTGGGCTCCCTGGGTACACATATTGGAAGGAATAGAAAGATAAGGAATGCATGACTCTAAAGTTATATGCTTCAGTTTTCCCTTGATCTGAAAAAAACCCAGCTTGTCACTAAGGTTTAGGGTAAATGCTGCAAGAAAGGCCATATTTCATGTACATAATGCTTTCATTCACACTGGGAAATGGGAAAAAAAACCCAAACAATAACAGCTGTTCTGAGTTATGAACACACATCCTGCTCTTCTGTTTGTTAAAGATTTTATGTACATTTAGGGAAAAGGAGCAAATGTCTATGAAACAAAACTCAAACTCCTATTTCTGTAGATAGTCCTTTTCTGAAAAGATATTTTTTCCCAAATTTGAAAATTTACTTCAGAATCTTCCTCTTTCTAGCAGTACTTTCAAAAAAAAAAAGAGATTGCTTAAAGGCTAGATTGGTTGGTACAGCTTGTTAACATTGTATTTGACTGTGTTTGACAGGATTTTTAGAACTAATGGCATAATTATTCTCAGAGTTGGGTAGGTACAGAAAAGTGATTTATCACCTTGTTCAGCGAAGTGCTCTCTGTTGGCAGAACGGTTACACGCCCCTGCACATAGCTGCCAAGAAGAACCAGATGGACATCGCAACCACGCTGCTGGAATACGGTGCCGATGCCAACGCCGTCACCAGGCAGGGCATCTCCCCCGTGCACCTCGCCTCCCAGGACGGCCACGTGGACATGGTGTCACTGCTGCTCTCCAGAAATGCCAATGTCAACCTCAGCAACAAGGTCAGAGCTGCCTCTGCCCTTAGGGGCTAAGCCTGTGTCAAAATGCGATGAGAAGTTTTGCCCACTGGGATTCTGCGTGTGCTGAGAGCCGCTGCAGGTGTCTGAATGCACAGCATCATCTCTCCTAGCAAAGGGCAGCATACCATGTCACACTGAATGAACTGTGGTTGGTAGTGCCCAAGGTCTGGTGATAACACATGCTGCAGTGGAATTTATTAATCCAGCATTAATTTATGCTAGTCTGCCAGAACATGGCCAGAGAGAAGATCTCTTCTTCCCCACAGGGACTACTGGGGCTGGCACCTGTCATTTATCAGCCTCTAGGAATATGCCTGCTCATTTTTCAATTGTTATATGTGTAATTCTAACATTTGCTGTACTTCTTCGTAATTTTTTTTGTATTTTTAACATTTTTAGCACTATAATAATTTATAACAAAAAATGTAATGTGTACCAGTGAATCGTAACAAATATTACCACCTAATGGTAACAGCTGACTTGTTCAGGGATGGTGACTTTCTTAATGGAATAGTAACAGCAACCTTTTCTGAGATTTTGTTCCTTAATATAAGTGATTCTTCCTCCTCAGGAAGAACTGTGGGTTCCTTAGCCCACAGTGACTTTTGGTGTAATTTCTCGTGGTGGTAGGAAAGTTGATGTATTTTAGTTTATGTGTGAATTCATAGGCTATTAAGTCTGCTCTATAGTAATGTTTCTAGCAAATGTGCAGCCTTAATTCTTTAAATGCCCCACTAGACATTGTTATTTGACATTATCAAGTGCATGGATTTTTGTGGCTAGACTAGAGGGGCAATAGAAATTTTTCTTCATGGAAAATATTTCTTATTCTCAACAGGTAGGAAGAGTCAATATCCTCTGAAGCAGTGGGTGTTCCTGCACAGGGCTGCTGTGTTTTCCTGCTTCTAACTTTCCAATTTAATTACCTGTGGGTCCTCCTTCAGAAAGCTTCTCTTACAGATGAAGATTTTTTCCCCCCACAAGTCTCAATCGTGTGTGGGCTTATGCAGTGTAGGATGGACTTTGTATCCCCACAGGGAAAATTGCTATGTGCATGTTCTGCATTCACTGGCTATCCAGTTTTGCTGCTGAGGCAAATACAGGGAGCATGACTGAAGTGCTTGGCACACTGATGCAGTGCCACCAGAGGTTAATTACCTGCAGCATCCTTCAATCTGTTCAGTTGTAATCTCCAGTTTCTCTTTGTGCTGATAACACCACCTTTGGAGAGTAATTCCCTTCCATACTCTCTCAGGGATGCACATTTCCTCAGGGCATGGCACCTCTACATTCGAAGGCACATGTTTAAAGCCAGTTGACTTCTGAGTTTTGCAGTGGGAGTAAAAAGAGCATTTATTTCTTCAGGACCCACAGAATGGTTTGGAGCTACATACTCAGAGCCCCCATGCTGAGCACTCCTTAATTTTTTTTTGGAAGGTTTAGCCATTAATATCCAGTCTCCTTTAGGTAATTTATAGTTGCTTGCTGTTACATATTTGTGTAAGGCGACCCACCTAAGCTGTGTTATCATCAGGATTGCATCTTGGGGTGAAATGTAGTGGGACACTCTCGAAATAACTGGCCTTGGTCGGAGTGCAACTGTGGATGTGGATTTGGATTCAAGGGTAGGAAACTTAGTGAGTGTTCCTGCCTGATGTGACAACTGCTACCACTTGCTCTTCTGTCCTTGGTGCTAAAAGGCAGTAGGAACAGGAGAGAAAATAAACCATAATTTACAAGTAAAGAATATTCTTTCTCATTCCTAACAACATCTCCTCAACAGATTCTCTCGTCTTCCCCTTTTATCTTCAACCCCTTTCATGTGGCAGAAATTTGCATAGTTTTCAGAAGTTTTAAGGATATTTAGAACTTGAGTTTTAAATAAGAAAAATTACTATCAGTACGTGTTTTCTATCAAGTCTGTATACTCCCTGAGCAGAGAGAAACAGGCCTGATCCCAGAGAAATGCAGTTTTATTCTATTGTGTTTGTAAGGATGAAACTGAGTGAGTGTAAAAAATTTGCAGAAGTGTAAACAATGATTCAATATTGCTTTTAAAGCCTGACTCATTATAAGGAAGTAAATTACGAGGTAAAAAGTACTATGTGATTTTTCCTTAAAGTGCTCTAATTTGCTATCCCACATGTAACACTGCATGGAGAAATGTTCCTTGTCTTAAAGAAACATCATCTTCCTGGCTTTTGAATTGTACTTTCCTGCAGATCAAGAGTGTGATTACAAAGCACCTTCCACAGTAAAAGTGGAATGTGTAACTCCTTTAAATTCAGTCGGATGTTTAGAGTCTTACTGATACCTGAATTTGCATTTTAGTAGTCATATGCCTCCTCTGGAGATTGTCACTTGCTGTTTCTGATTTACAGAGTGGACTGACGCCCCTCCACCTGGCTGCCCAAGAAGACAGGGTCAATGTAGCAGAGGTTCTGGTTAACCAGGGAGCTGCTGTTGATGCACAGACAAAGGTACAAACACCACTGTCACATGAAATATTTCCTTTCAGGGAGGCATGAGCCTCTAGACAGCACTAGGAATTGATTTTAGGGTGAAACTGAAATCGCAGCAGGGAAACATTCCTTGTAATAAATCATTGCAGAATAAATTCTGGAAACTGAAGATACATAAACTTGGGTGTTCAATGTCAAACTCAGCCTTTGAGCAGGAAGCTTATATCTCACCAAATATTTAGATCAATATAGGTTTAGATTGTATCCTATTATTGTGCATCACTGAAGGTAAGTGGGATTGATCTAGTTTTTGAGCAAGGAAACTGTTACCTAATATGAAATACATATATGCAATGGTGGTCCATTTAAAATTTACTTGCCTAAAAATAGTTTTGCCTAAATATTTGGACTCCTAAATAAGAGACCTGGATTTTCAAGGTGCTTGGGGATGGCTTTTGAGACCCCCAGTGATGGCACCTCCCACTTCACAGTATTGCTTTTTAAGATGCATGTCCTGAAGCAAAGATCCTTTGCAGAAATGGTTTTATTTTTACACTCCCTAATGGTGTACAGTGCTCAGAATTTAATGATAATGATCTCAGTGTTGATTACACTTACATTCCTCGTGCATTGTCTACATCTTGGAGGCATTCCTTTAGCTGGGGAAGAAATCAGGTGAGATCAAATACTTAGACTGTAGTGGATCAAGTCAGCTAAATGAACCAGGTCTCACAGTCTGACCTGCACTCTTTTGTAGAGTAGTAGCTTTCACAGCTGTCTGCTGGGTGTATGCCGTGAGTTAGGTGCTGTGCTTGCATCCCAGGATTGTCCAGGTGTGTCAGACTGTCCAGCAATATTATCACATTACACTGACAGTTCAGAAAGGGCTGAGTCCATCATCATGTCTGGCTGCAGCTCAGCTGATTGTAATCTGTGGCAGAAAAGTCATTGTTATCTGATTTCTCTACAGTGTAATTCCAACTGTACCAGCTACTGATTTCAGTAACATTATCTGACACAAACCTGAAACAGTTTTGCTGAAATCCCAGGAGCTTCTCCAGGTTTATACCTTGGTAACATATCCTCAGCCTGTATTTTAAAGATGAATCAGTCAGGGTTCTTATCTGCCAGATCACCCAGTAGCAGATGAGATCTGCCCTGGTTCATTCTTTGCACAGTTTCCTCAGATGAATGTGTTGTCTTCCTAGAGAGAGTTTCTACCTGATTTTGGTTGCAGTAGCAGGACATTGCAGAACCTGTTCTTTTAACTTGGTCAGAGCTGAACCACCTCCCAAGCCACACAACTTGTCTGGGTGTTTGGCTCTGCCCCTCTGTGCAGTGCTCTTGTCTGTCCCACAAATAGCAAGCAGTCTAAGGAGACATTTATATTGACAGGTGCAGGCAGACACACGTGTTTGCTTTGCTGGCTCTCTAGTGTCCAAACAGGATCCCATTCTGGGCTACAGTGGCCTTTTAGTCACATTAGGGTGGTGGAAACATCTGAAGTGCTGTCACAGCTGAGAGGCAGGCAGGACATGTCTGCTGGGTCCCAGGACAGCCTGGTGCAGCTGCAGGAGCTCTGTGCTCAGCCTCAGGCCTGGCAACGTGGTGGAGCAGGCAAGTGACTCTGTAGAGACACATGGAAAAGGGGCTTCAGTTTATCATTCAGGGGCTCCCTCTGTGTGGAGATGAATTTCTTAATTGCATCTCTGAAAATTGACCTAGTAATGAGGTAGAATGGAGAGAAAATACAGTCATATTTGACTGTATGCAACATGAGTCCACCCATCAGCAATAGTCATATAATTTTAAAGAAGACAGAAGTAAATCCCTTGTTGTTCACCCTCATTCCTCAGTTTTATGTGTAACTAGTGTGAATAGTTTCTCAATACACTCTTGTTTCCATGGGACTGCCCCATAATTGTTATGAAGTGGCTCGGGGCTCGTAAGTCAGGTGAAGTCATCTTGAATTTAAGCAGGACTACCTTGGGGTGTAAGAAGTCACCTGTCTGGGGAATTCTCCATCCTGTAGGCATCTGTGGGGAAGAACACTCACAATAGCTTTTCCTCCTGTCCCCCCTAGTAGTTAATCTTCCCTGCTGTCGGGCACTGTCTGCTCCTTGGGAAAAGAGTGCCCACATGCCTTGCAGGACTCTGTTAGAGTGGAATGAGCTGGATGCTTATGCACTGGCACGAACTTGGTGCTTTTCCTCTGGTTTCTGCAGGGTCCCATCTGCTGGCTTTGTGCAGCAGGGAGCCCTCCAGGCTGCACAGAGTCAGCCACATGGAGGTTGTCTGCCAGATATCCGCTCGCTGCCGCCTGTGATGTAAGAAAAATGCCAATGCAGTACCGGGTGTTTTAGCAGGGAATAGTTTCTGGATAAACTGATGATCATCTTGAGTTCCATAGGAAAGAACTGAAAAACCCTGAATTTCTACAATGAAGGGAAAATGTTATGCTATAAGAACAGCCATACTTTGGCCTCGTGTTCTATCCAGGTGAAGGTTAGATGATTGGCTTGTAAATCAGCAGCTCTGTAGTTACAGGCTCTCCCGTTTAGATGGATTAACATACTGCCTCTAAAACCAGAGGCATAGGGGACAAGATAAGCAACAGCTGAGTTGGCTTTGGAGGCACTGTTGCTATGCTTGCATGTTTGCACAATCCTGTCCAGCATGTCCAGTTCGGATTCATTCCTTTGGACGTACAGCAGCAGAGATGTGGCCATCCGTGCCTTAAACGTCAGTGAAGCAGCACAGCTCAGAGTGACATTATATTGAGGATCTCTGCTACCAGCAGTGTCACCACTGACCTTCTGTTTTCTTCCATCCATTTCACATCCATGTGCTTTTCTTACCACAGTTTTTAGGGCGTGGATGACTGTTCAGTAGCACTTTTTTGTTGATTTTATTAATTTATTTTCCCTCCTTACCATATTTCTCATTTTCCCAGGATAAGCAAGCATAGGCCACTCCAGCACAGTACCTGTCAATAGGGGAGAACATTCCATATCACTTAACTTAATATCACTAGGTCAATGAACTCTTGAGTAGAGACCAATGAGCTATCATCTTCCTCGTCTGGTACATGTTCTTTAGTCATCATTTATATATAACTTACCCTCCCTGTGAAAACATCTAGTCTGCAGTTCTGACACATGGGAGTTCTGACCCTGCTCACACTCTGGGGGCTGCACACGCTTTGGGGAGTTTTCAGGTGGTTAAAGGAAAAGATGGGGCAGAAACACATTTTGCATCTTGAAGCTGTAGCAGGGAAGAAAAAAAATCCAGTATTGCAGAAAATCACTTGTACAGGGAATTGATTAGGATCCCTTCTGGCTATATAACTTAGGAGCATTTTCAAAACTGCTCTCAGAAGTGAACAATTGCATCTGTGGGTCTCTCTTGGGGTGGTTTTCCTCCCAAGAATTTTTTTTCCTGACCTTTGTAGTAGAAAAAGGCATGAAAGGAAGAATAGCTGCTGGTTACAAAGTCCATTTATTAATAGTATTGTGGGATCCTTCTGGTTTTGCTGCATCAATTAACTAAATAGCCTCTAATCCCAGAGCTGCAGGAGTCTAAATCAATGCTGAAGTGTAAACAACATCAGTGTAGCAGGCCAGAACTAGTGCCTGAGAGGCCATAAGGCTTCTCCTACCACATGAAAATGAGATTTTGTTATGTGGTTTAAAGTCAGCCACATAAGAAAATACACTTCAGGTGGTAAAGTTTGAGCTACTTCAAAACCCTTCACATTTAGAAAGCTTTAATGATTGAATTTGGTGTTCACAGAAGGCATGTTAATGTTCTGCAGCAAAGGCAGCAGCTCTTGTGTATCCTGACATTGCATTTGTTTGCCTGAATCTAGGTATGCTAGAGTTTTTGGTGCTGAAAATGTGCTATGCAGTATCATGCTTAGCACAAGGCATGCTCATCCCTTCACAATAATATTGGGAGTTGAAAATCAGTCTGAAGCCATGGCTGCAAGCAGATATCCCTTCTCTGGTGGTCATGCTGAGTGTGAAAAGCTGTCCTGGTACACGTGGTGTTGCTTTTGTTTCAGGGCTTTTGTGCTGGTAGTTGGCACAAGTAAATATTGTTTCATGGCTCAGCAGGTCTCCACATGTCATTTTTCCACTATTTATCCCATTGGAGAGTGTAGATGTAGGATACAGCAGTACTGTGGTAGACTGGCAAAGGAAGACTGAGAGAAAAGTGCTGGTTCAGTCAAGGATGAAAAGCAGGGTTTGGAGCTTTTATTTCAGCGCAGGTTTTTAGTCAAACAGTCACTACACTGCTCTTGGTGTTGGGCCTCCCCTGGGGGAATTGATGGTCTCTCAGTCCCTGGCTGATGACTGACTGGAAAACAAAGCCAGTATTAAACTCTCTTGTTCCTAAAACTGTAGTTTTGGTAGGAGATAGTGGTGGCTGAGACATCATGATGTTCTTTTGCAGGTTGAGCTGGGATTTTTATTTCAGATCTATTCAGGTCTGCCTGCTTTGTTCTGACAGAAACCCCATAGCAGCCTGAGTTCATAACAGCAATCCAGCTTTTCCATTGGAATAATTATTTTCAGATGCAAGAAGAGATAGGAAGGAGGAGATAGGAAGGAGGCAGGGAGGCAGGGAAGTGCTATTGACAAAAATCATTTTCATACAGAACAAACTCTCAAATAGAGATGTCTTCAGTATATCTTCGTGGTGCATTATCTGTCTCTCCTTGGCTCTTTGTACATGCTCAATTGTTATCAAGATGTTTCTGTGGAAATTTCCAGCCTAATAATGTGCAATAATGAACCTTTGCAAGGTACTGCAACGTAGTAGGTCCTGATTCAGCAAAGCAGGGAAGTGTCTGTGTGTGTACACGTAGGTTTGCCTCTTTCATTCAGTCAGGCCTTTGTGATCTTTGGATCTAAAGCAATTTCTAGCCCTATAAACAATAATACTGTGGCTTCATTGTCTGACATTTACAGCAGAAAAACAAAAACTGAGCAGCTTGAAAGTCAGCATGACTAGAAAGATTCAGTGATTCATGCTGCTAAGATTTATGGTTATTGCCAGTGGAGGATATTAAAGTAATTCACTGACATGATATACAAGGCTTGTGATAATTCCCCTCAAAAGTAAAAATTGAAGGGCAAGAGACTAAGGGATTCTTTATGTGTTCCAGAAGAAATGAAAAGTTCAGTATTTCTGATTTTTTTTTCTTGGCACTTATTCTTGTAGCTTTTGATAAACCCTTCCCAGCTGCTAACTCCCCTGTTGCTGCTCATTCTTTAGAACAGCCAGAAGGTGATGTCTGTTAGAGCTGTGTTAAACAAAAGCCCTCGTTTTCTTGAAGTAACTTTTTCAATATTAGGCTGCCTCCTAAATCCCTTAGTGATTTGCCAATAATTATAACTAAGCCTGAACTGCTGTGCAGAAATTTATATAATTGTGAGCTGGGCTTTGTTGTTTTGTTTTTGCTTTTGGGGTTTTTGTTTGTTTGTTTGTTTTGTTGGGGTTTTTTATTTGTTTGCTTTGTTGGTTTTTGTTGTTGGGTTTTTTGGTTTTTTTTTTAGTGGGGTTTTTGTTGTTTGGGGGTTTTGTTTGTTTGTGTGTATGTGTGGGTTAATTATTAATATCTTTTGAAGCAAAATATTTTAGCCTCCTGGGCACCTTTTCATAGAGAATAGAAAGCAGCAAGCTCAAGTAGCCTTGAGAATGACTACTTTTATTGTTAATTTAATTGTGTACTTGCAGAATCTGCCAATTGGAGCGCTTCAGAAAAGTCGATAGAATACCTTGGTTTACGTGGGGATCTTGGGATACCTTTGTTGTGCCTTCCTGAGCTAGAAGGAGTTGAGCGCAGGAATCTGAGCTCGAACTGAGAATTCAGGATCTTCTCCAGGTTTCAGGCACTGGAAGGGCATTTTGGTCACTAGATTTACTCTACCCAATGCCCTCTCCCCGTGTTGCTGGCTGTGAACATGAACCTGTCCCTGGAGTGTGCTGGGGGCCAGTGCGCCCAGCCAGCCGTGCCACGCTGTGTCACATCGCTGTCCCTCTGCTGTCAGTGCTGCCTCCCCAAACAGGAGCTGACACGAGGTGACCACAGGCTATGGCAAACTTAAAGGAAAGCTCCCAGGACCCTCCAAGGAGCTCAGGCGCGGCACTGGTGTTTTGCCACCAGGCTGAGCAGGTGCGCACACGGCTCCTGGGGACACGTGTGGTGCCTGTGGCAGGAGCTGCCCTCCAGCTGCCACACACGGCCAGGCCAGCAGCACCAGAGCTTCAGAGGAATCCTTCAGATTCAGCTGGATTGTGACCCTGGAAATGTCATGGTTTCCGCTGTTAATTGGGAGGAGAAGAAGGAAAAGCTTTCACTTAGTCTGTGACTTAAACAGCAGGCTAGTCAGGAGGGACAAAGATCATCAATAATTGCTCCTCCATCCATTTTTGAAGGTAGCACATGTAAGTCTCTGTGTATACCTTCCTAGCAGGAAACTGTCATTGCACTGCAGTAAATATGGGGGGGGTGATAGCTCCTTTTTCAGTATTCATTGTTACAGGCTGGAGAGGAGCCTTTACAGATCACTTCAAAGGGAAAGCTGAGATCAGCTGGTCTTGGCTCTCTGATATGTTCCAGATTTTAATGTTTTAGAGTTATTAGCAGGGGGTTCTCAGCAGGTGGTCCTTGACTTTGGATTTCATCTCTACAGTTGGTTTTATGCTGGGTTTTGGTTTGTTTTTTTTTTTGACCTTGCTGCTCATGTTAAGAGGCCTGTATTTTGAAGGGGGAGAAGGGAATCAAGATTTTGTAGGGGGCGGTCTCACAGCCTTATTCTTTTGACTGTTTTTTGAACCGTTTTGATACCTTGGCCATCCTTTAATCTGAGTTTATCTTTAGCCCATGTAGAGACAGGGGCTGTAGAAGCTGTGTTTGAGGTACATGACTGTGAGTCATCATGCTGCTGAAGAATCAAGACTCTGGACAGCCCAGGGAGCCCTGTCAGAGTCAGACTTGGGGCACTCCTAGGAACAGGAAGTTACTTGGCCAACCCTAAACTAACAATATCTATAAGATGAGCTCCATGTGTTCAGTTCATGAATACATTTAAGCTACTGCTCCAGCTCTTACCACTGTGCGCTATTATTCTGAGCAGGAAAAGTTCCTTTTAGTCATTTGGCATCTGATCCAATGTTCACGTAAGTCAGCAGAAAGTTTCATTCTGCTGATGCCAATGGAATTTTGATTCAGTGCTGTTTCTGGCACTGATTAACTCATCCTGGTTGTCAAAGTTAGTAGTTTCTTTAGATGGCAAAGGGTATATCATTAACTAGAAACTAATGACACACACTAATTTGAAGTAACTGTCACAGCTACCATTTCCTAGCATGTGTTAATACAACAGGAATTAGGTTACCTTGTGTGAAGCAGTATCAGAGGCAAAGTGACATGAAAAAAAATTGTGTGTCTAAACCAATGGACACTTGAGGCTTCCTTCTAGTGGAAATAGCTCACATCAGAGGTTTTCTCTTTCTTCCTCCTGAGCAGCTTTGACTTGATAGTTTGAACATGATGTGGCTGGCTCCTGAACTCCAGGCTGACTTTGGATTTGTCTCCTTGGTACTTTAGACCAAGTTGTCTGACCTGAGCACACCTCACTGACATGGATGTTAAAATGCAGGATGACAGGCTTCAGATTTGAACTGTGTGCTTCTGCCTTTTAGACACCTGGTTTTTATTTTCAGAGCAGGAAAGCAAAAGCATTTTTTTCATCTTTAAACATTGATAGGAGCAGCAGGTGCCTGGTCAATACAAGACCAGCCCATCTTTCAGTGTTTCTCCTCACAAGGTTGGCTTTTGGATCTAGTTCCAGATCATTTATGGTTAAGAACTGGGGAAGGCCAACAAGACAGATATCATGGTGTGAGTCTCTTACAGACCACCCAACCAGGATGAAGAGCCAGATGAAACATTCTCTGGGCAGCTGGGAGAAATCTCACAATCCATGGCCCTTGTTCTCCTGGAGGGCTTCAAGTAACCAGATGTCTGCTGGAAGTACAACACAGCAGAGAGGGAACAGTTCAGGAGGTTCCTGGAGTGTGTGGAAGAGAAGTTCCTGACTCAGCTGGTGAGGGAGTTAACTAGAGAAGGCTCCTGCTGGACCTGTGTTTGTAACAAAGTAGGACTGGGGGGTGAGCTGATGGTCAGAGGCTGTCTTGGGCACAGCGATCCCATAATGGTGGTTCTTGTTTCTTGGAGAAGTAAGAAGAGGTCAGCAGAACTGCCACCTTCCAAAGGGAGATTTTGACCAGTTCAGGTGACTGGTTGAGAGAATCCCTTGGGAGCCAGTCCTGAGGGGGTAAGGAATCCAGGAAGGCTGGATGTGCTTCAAGAAGGAAATCTCAAAGCCGTGGAGGCAGGTCATTCCTGTGTGCCAAAAGATGAGCCAGCAAGGAACAAGACTGGCCTGGCTGAACAGAGATTTTTGGCTGGAACTCAGGAAAAAAAAAAGGAGCGTTTATGACCTTTAGAAGAAGGGGCAGGCCACTCAGGAGGACTACAAGGATGTTATGAGGTTATGCAGGATAAAAATTAAAAGGATGAAGTCCAGCTAGAACTTAATCTGTCTACTGCTGTAAAAGACAACAAAAAATATTTCTATGAATACAGTAGCGAAAAAAGGAGGGCTGAGAATCTCCCTCCTTTGTTGGATGTGGGGGGAAGCACTGGCAAAGGATGAGGAAAAGGCTGAGGTTCTTAATGCCATCTTTGCCTCAGTCTGTAATAGTCCGACCAGTCGTTCTCCAGGTACCCAGCCTCTTGAGCTGGAACAGAGGGATGGGGAGCAGAAAGAAGCCTCCATAATCCAAGGGGAAATGGTCAGCCACCTGCTACACCACCTAGAGACACACACACACGTCTGTGGGTTCAGATGGCATCCACCTGAAGGCACTGAGGGAGGTGGTGAAAGTACTCACTCAGCACTTTGACTTTCATGAGAAGTGTGCTTTTTTCCAAGGCTGGAGGATTTTTCACATAGTCCAAAGAACTAAAGCTTAATGGGATTTTTACAATTTCATGCCTGTTTGCTTTTTTGATTTTTTCTTTTTAAATCAGGGCACGCGTGGGATATTTACATTTACTATTTCACATTTACATATTCACATTTACTAACCACTGGTGTTCATTGTAGATGGGATACACTCCTTTGCACGTTGGCTGCCACTACGGAAACATAAAAATCGTCAACTTCCTCCTGCAGCATTCCGCAAAAGTTAACGCCAAAACGAAGGTGAGTTTCTCCCCCCGTCCCCTGGTCCCGCCTGTCCCCGCCCGGCCCGCGGGTGCCGTGGCCGCTGAGTGTGCGCGGTGCCGCCGCAGCCGTGCCCTTGCCTGTCTCCCTTGTCCCGCAGAACGGGTACACGCCGCTGCACCAGGCGGCGCAGCAGGGGCACACGCACATCATCAACGTCCTGCTCCAGCACGGTGCCGCGCCCAACGAGCTCACTGTGGTAAGTGCTGGCATGGAAAATGGCCCTGCTGGGACAGCAGCAGAGCAGAGGAAGCCCACATCCATCACCCCCACATCCTCTGTGCCATCATCTCTCCCAGGACGAGGGCAACAAACGTCTGAAAATCTCTTCGTTCTCATCCCATTTCATCCCACTCATATATCCTCCTACCCAAATATTTGTTTCCATCAGAAAATGTAAACATTTTTTCTTTTATTTTACATTCTTCTGTAATTAACCATCGGTTCCTACCCTTTTCCTTGCTAACTTTCAACTTCTGTCACAAATGTTTCAATTGCTAGAATGGAAACACTGCCCTCGCCATTGCTAAGCGACTTGGCTACATTTCAGTTGTTGACACACTGAAGGTGGTGACAGAAGAGACCATGACTACAATTGTAAGTACAGCTCAGTTCGGTAGGTGATGCAAGAATTTTTCCAAAGCCAGACTATGACTATGACTAAACTTGGTTTAGTTACATGACTACCGAGATTCCAGTCACTTATTTATTTCCTTTTAGCAGTATAAAGTCGATATTAAGTGAAACATGAGCGCTCTGTTTTTAAGGTAGTAGGCACTATGAGGATGTACACAGAAAGAGCACCAACTGAGCAGAAAATGGCCAGTGTAAAGGACTGGTCATACCTGCAGTGTTTGTCCACACAAGGTTTGTCTACACATCTTGTTTAGGGAACAATTCTGCAGCTGAAAAGATGTTCCTACAGGTTTGTGTAAACAGAAGCTGCCTCCCTCCTTCAAGAGCATTTCCCAACGGTCTGATGTTTAATGGCTTGAATTTGACCTAAGAGAACCCATTCCCATATTAAAAAATGGTTGGAATCTACTTAAAAGCACCTCCTTGTGTGGTTTCTGGCCCCTTCCATAGGATGGTGAAAGGCTGTATTCTGCAGGCAGCTGCAGTCAGCCCCTGCAACCCCAAATATCCATTCCCTGATGTGGATGTGAACTCCAGCTTGTCTGTCGTGCCTCTCAGGAAGCATTAGACAGGAGATATTGAAGGGACTAGCAGTGGTCAAATATTGCCTGCTGTCAGAAGAATTCACAGAATCCAAAATACTTCTCAGAGGGATCTTTTGTTCACTAATGTTTTGCCAAATTGCTCTCTGAAGAAAAGAGTTTTCTGAGGCGAGGCGCCTCCATGCATTACCATAGTAATAAAGCCCAAATTGGGTCTGAATAATGTAAATTCAGAATATTGGCTCCAAATTTGCTTTTTCCTTTCAGCAACTATTTTTTTTTCTAATTAAAAAGATAAAATGCACATGTATGTGTTTTTAGACATATCAGGGGTGGAAAAGAGTGACCGTGTGTGTTCCATGTTTTGTCATCACCCCTTTGTGTGATCTATCTGTGCAAGCAGGTGGTTGCAATATGATGAGCTTTTGGGATAACAGGCAAATTTTAGTTCTGTTACTGCATGCACCTTTTCTTCCTTTCCTGGCTGTGGCTTCAGTAGTTTCCAGAAAATCCACCACACAAGATGCATTTCAGAACAATAAGATATAAAGGAATAATGCTAGAAAGTAATATTGATTTTTTTTATCTTACACATTTTTCTCTATGTTTTCTCAGAAACAAATTTCTCTTTAGAAAGATCTCAAAAAGTTTTTCCACAGAGAAAAATTTGGTGCAGAGTATTATACAGGATAGCAAAACTTGTATGACTACCTACTATTCAATTAGGTAGCTGCAGGAAAACCACACATTTATGCTGAAAGCTCTCAATATCACAAGGTTATTCTTGGCTTTTAGAACCAAGAAGCTGGGGGTGTTTGTGCTGCATAAAGGGACTGACCATTTATCTTCTGTAGATGAAGAATAGAGAGATGGTGGGTCAGGCTCTGCATTGTGCTGGAGGAAATGTTAGATGCTAAAAGACCTATACAACCTTAAATACCTAATCTTAAGAGAAGCCTAGAAATAATTTCCATCAAAATCAGAATATGCTACTTATCAGCATGTAATTTTGAGACCTTGGAAGTCTAGATGTGAAATCTGATTTACAATTGAGGGTCCTTCAGTCTGACTCCTGAGACTTATATTTTGAAGCTTGTGGCTAAACAACTCCCAAAACTAAATTTAAAGACATCAAGGATTAACGTAGCTAATTTTACTATAATTTATACTCAAACACCAATTAAAAAAAAATCTAGTAGTACCTGGAAAAAAGTCCAGTGATTTTGCTGGTTTAAAAATGTGTTAAAAAGCTTTGCAAGAAATTCCCACAAAATGAATTTCACGAGGCTTTTTGTAGGTTTTGTAATGTTTGAGCATGGAGGAGCTCTTCTACCTATATCAAGTGGTGGCAGTAGCCTAAGAAACGTGAAACGCCAAGTGAGTATTCATAAGGCCAGGGAAAAACTGAAATCTTTTAAAATAAGTGAAAATGGAAAGGCTGTTTTGCCTTCCTGAACTTTTTAATGATTTCCTATTTACATATGAAGCATGAGAAGTAATGGTGGTTGAGAAGAAATACAATCTAAAACCCCCATAAAGATGGGAGTGGGTTTTTGTTTTGTTTTGGTTGCTTTTGTTTTTAATTCCACTGCCCTCCTTGAATGGTATCTCTTGGCAGAAGCTCTTGTCTGCCCCAAACCTCTACCAGTGGTGGTTGTGCTGTGTCCCAGCTGGAAAGTAAAAAGTGCATGTGTATGTCATTCATGGGATACAGGTATTCTAGGAACAGATTTCAGGTGCATTCAGAACTTTTTTTTCCTGCTTTTATTTTTCTTTATATTGGTCTTTGAGTCTGAACCAATATAAACGTTGGGATGAAAATCATGCAGCCACTTCCGAGTGTCTTTCATGCACAAAGCCCTTCAGGGGTGTCATTCAGCCTGCATATGGTTACAGTTGTTCTTATTTGTGGGGAAAACACACAATTCGTGCTGAGGCACCTCTGAAAAAATTTCACATAGGTTCAGTGGCTACCAAATTGCAGAATTCTTTTGATGGCAAAGGAGAAATACTTCCCTCAGAAAGTTTGGTTTTGTTAAAGATGACCTACTCCTTGCTCAAAATTTAGATGACTACCCATGGTTCTTATTAAATCCCCTAAAATGAAGTTAGTTTCAGTATATGTGATTCTTCTTCTGATATCATCATCTAAGCTTTCCCCTTATGCTTTTCCTGCTTATGACAATATGAACATAACTTAAAAAACCAATACAATATTGCCTATTTCTCTAGTCTTTTAATGTATAGCTCAATTCGTCTTTAAAATAGAAAATTAATAAGAAGCTAAAAAATTAAGTCTTGTTTTTCTAACTGCAGATAAAAATCTTACCTTGCATTTAATTTTAAAAATAATTAGAATTTTAGGAAAAATTATGCCTGCACTTCAAAATTACCTTTTTTCTATTGCAGACCGTTACAGAAAAGCACAAAATGAATGTACCCGAAACCATGAATGAAGTTCTTGATATGTCTGATGATGAAGGTATTAAAAATTTAAATTCTTTTTCTTCTTCACTTTTTGTGGTTGCAAGAAATGTCTGTTTAAAAAACCCAAGACTAACACACATTATTAGTTGGATATGGTCATTGCACATTTGTTATTGTTGTACATTGATTTTGTTGACACATCAATAGTATGTGCCTTTTTTAATCATTTTGTTTATTTAAATCATGCAGTTCGTAAAGCCAATGCCCCTGAAATACTCAGTGATGCTGAATATTTGTCAGATGTTGAAGAAGGTATTTGTGCGTTTTTGTATTGCACTGACATTTAACTTAAGCCTCTTCCTTTATTTCAACTATCTGAA
Source organism: Acrocephalus scirpaceus scirpaceus (assembly GCA_910950805.1). NCBI lineage: Eukaryota > Metazoa > Chordata > Aves > Passeriformes > Sylviidae > Acrocephalus > Acrocephalus scirpaceus. The sequence continues at coordinate 33,680,463 of OU383781.1, forward strand.
AATTAATCCTTTCAGATAATTTTCTTAATATCCCACTAACAATAACTTCTGCTTTACAATTAAGAGAGCTTTCAAAAATTCTTTGAGCTATTGCTGATAATCCTCTAATTTTTCTTCTGAATTTCTTATGATTTTTTGATCAAATTACCTTCACTTTCCTGGAATAATCAGTTTGCTGCTGCTTCTATAAAGTGAATGACTGTTTTACTGTTTTAACTGAAAAATGAAATACTGGACAAGAGGGTAAAATATCAAAACACTTTGGAAGAAATGGCTGATAGTGGAGTCAATAGCAGAAAGAACAAAGTTCTTGGGTTTTTTTAGAACAAGTGACTGTTCAATTTTCTTGTTTTTCTTCAATCTCTCTTTCTTCATCCCTATTGGTGTATTTACTTTTAATTTTCATAGCATTCAAGCAGCAAGGTGTAAAAGATATTTCAGTTCTTTGTGTGCAGCTCTTGTTTAATTCATGCATTGAGGCTTTTGGTTTGTTTCCCATCTGTCATTGTGCTCCCAGCGCTGCAGTTCCAAATGGATCATGTTCTTACCATACATACGTGTTTTCCAAATAGCTCTCCTAGGCCATTGTCCTGCTCAAAATACTGCATTGTTTCAGCTGACAGGAACACTGATGCATGATAGTGTGAGTTAACAGGGCAGGAACTCGCTGTGTCCCACTGCACAGCGAGGTATAGATGAGAGACACCCTGTGGGGAGCCTGGGTGCTGGAACTAAAGATGTAAATTGTAATGTATGGGGTCTTTTTAAAAGCCAAATCTGTGCAGGGTTTTTCTAGTCACTAACTCTCAGTATAACGAAGACCAGACCAACAATTAGGAATGCAGGTAATATAATTGATTCCTTGGATATTGCAGACTGTGTTCTGCACCTGTGTTGTTGCCAGGGGAGCTGAGAGACTCATTTATACATAAACAGTCCTGCTCTGCATCCTTGTGTCTAAACTGGAGAGAGATTTGATGGATGGACAGCTCTGAGACTAAGGAATTGGCTGGATGGGGCACTCAGAGTTGTGTTCAAAGACTCCGTGTCCAAGTGGAGACCAGTGATTTGTGCCATCCCTCAGGGATTGGTGTTGGAACTGGTGCCATTTCACATCCTTGTTGGCAGCATGGACAGTAGGATCAGTGCACCCTCAGCAGGTTTGCTGATGACACCCAGCTGTGTGGTGTGGTTGACACACTGGAGGGAAGGGATGCCACCCAGAGGGCCCTGGACAGGCTGGAGAGGTGGGACCAGGTGTTCAGCAAGGCCAAGTGCACGGTCCTGCATGAAGATTGGGGCAATCCCAAGCATTACTACAGGCTGGGTGGAGAATGGATTGGGAGCAGCCCTGAGGAGAAGGACTTGAGGCTGTTGGTGAAAAAAAAGCTCAGCATGACCTGGCAATGTGCACTTGCAGCCCAGGAATATCCAACAGCGTCCTGAGCTGCATCCAAAGCACCATGGGCAGCTCTCACCAGACCCCACCTGGAGTGCTGCATCCAGCTCTGGCTTCCCAATGTGAGAAGGACATGGAGCTGTTGGAGCAAGTCCAGAAGAGGCCACAAAGATGATCAGAGGGCTGGAGCACCTCTCCCATGAAGCCAGGTTGAGGGAGTTGGGGTTGTTCATCCTGGAGAAGGTTCCAGGGAGACCTCAAAGCACCTTCCAGTGCCTAAATGGGACCTATAGGAAAGTTTGAGAGGGACTTTTACAAGGGCATGTAGTGACAGGATGAGGGGGAATGGGTTTAAGCTGAAAGAGGGTAGGTTTAGATTCAATATTAGAAAGAAAATCTTCACTATGAGGGTGGTGAGGAACTGGAACAGGTTTCCCAGCAAAGATGTGGATGCTCCATCCCTGAAAGTGTTCAAGGCCAGGCTGGATGGGGCTTTGAGCAACCTAGGGGAAGGTGTCCTTCCCACGGCAGCAGAGTTGGAACAAGATGATCTTTAAGGTCCCTTACAACCCAGGCCGTTCTGTGATACTGTGGTGACAGGGTCTTTTTCAAACCCAGCACTGAGAGGGAGCTCACAAATCAGATGGCAGGTGTTTTCCAAGGCTTGTGATGAATTACAGGCTTTGAGGTGACAACCACTGGCCTGTGTCTCTTCCCTGTCTTGCATTGCATATCTGTAAAGACAGATCAGTGACGCCCATCCCCGCAACTCCTCGGTGTTAGTGGGGTATTTATATACAATGCATCCACTTACACGAGTCGAAACAAATCTGTTCAAGATGGTAAGGCACTCTGACAAATCTCAGAGCCAGGGAGCTGATTTCCAAGTGGGAGAAAGGCACAAATTTAGCAAACAAATCCAAGCTCTCCCTCACTTGGCTGGTGTTCATGTCATCAGCCGAAACTCTGCAGTGAGACAGACTTGTTGAATGGCTTCTCAATGAGCCACAACCCTCAAGGTTTCTCTCACAAGAGAAATTGAAGGCTTGGAAAGTAGAGACTCAGAGCTTGGGGACAAATGTCAGGAAACCATTTCCTTGTGTTTTATGTCTTGCTGTGCCCACTGAATAAGTATTTACATGGGAATTGTGTAATTTCTCTTCCCTGCTGAGGACAGTTTGGTTTGGAGTCAAAATGGTTGAGAAGAGAGATTTTTTATTCTTTTTCCTGGACTACTCTGGCAAATCTGCCTAAATGAGGTTAAGTGTTGGGGAATCGCTACATTGCAAAAAAGAAGTGGTTTTTTAAAGATGTGAACATGATTTTGTGGGGAAAAGAAATGAGGGCTCACCTTCATACGCAGCAGGGAGTTCGTAGAGGACCAATTCTAACGCACACCGAGCATGTGCTGTGCTTTTATTTTTAAAGAGATTGCAAATCTTATAAATGTGAAACCTGAAACTGGGAGAACTGGGTTTTTCCTCTCACTATCTCCAGGTGTGAGCTGGCTCCCTGTGCAGCTGGGAGTCCCAGCCCTGTGCCTGTGGCCATGGGGCTGGTGGGGAGCAAGGCTCAAAAGCTCAACTTCAGTTGTCTGCAGGAGAAGGACATCCCCCTGGGAGGAATCCCCTCCTCTGCAGCGCGTGTTCATCCTCTCAGCATCCCTGTGGGCAGCTGCAGGAGCTTTAATGTGATGCAGGGAGCTGCACCTGCCACATCCCTGCCATGAGCCCTGTCACTACAGCCTCCCTAAAGCTGCTGCTGCTGTCCCAGAGGGGAAGGGACAGCAAGCCATGGAAGCTGATACAAAGAGGAGAGAGACTGTGAGCAGTGAAGGGCAAAAAGAATGCAATCCATAAACCCAGTCAGGTGTGGAGAGTTTAGACATTACCAAAAACCAGTTATTCTTCAGCTTTTAATTTTTTTTTTTTTTTTTGGGCTTCAGTAGATAACAAACTTTTGGGTGTAAACCAGGACACTGTTTTAAACCCATTTAATGGAGATGCCTGCCTCAGTAGGAATAAGTATCATGCTAATCAATCCCTAGAAGATTAGACAGATATCCTAACAGAACATGAGTGCACACTGCCTGACCCCTGAGTAGGTGCTAAGATACAACAGTTTAAGTGCATTTAAGACAGGTCAGAACATCACGATGCATGAAAATCTCTTATTGGTCATTTTGGGAGGGGTCGATTTACTACATATTTAAGCTCAGTTCTCAGAGTTTCTTTGGCTCCATAAAATTTCAGATTCATAAATGTTTCAGTGGTCTGGTATTGGCTTTTCTCCACATTTTGTGAAACCAAAACCTTGGCTACAACTTGAAACATCCTCCTTTTCCCTGTGGCCCTACCTCTTCTGCCATCAAGACAGCTCTGGACAGGCTGTGATGAAGGAGTGGCAAAATCCTCAGGTATCTTTAGCAAAGCCAAATGACAAATGCTCATCTGGATCCCAGCCTATGATTAAATTTTCTCTGGGACTTTTCCCAAGCCACATGATGCCTTCTCGCCTGCTGCCAGAGAGCCTGTATTTCTCAGTGGCCTCTAAAAAGAACACCTACCCTGTGCTCCTGCAGTTCCCAGCTGTAGGAGACATGTTGGGGGACCAGAAAAACAGGGAAAACTTGAGATGAGAAAGGTGATAAGAAGTAAGAAAAAGATTTTTGGGGAGAAAAGAGTAAAAACAGTAGAACCTTCTATCCCAGAAAATAAAACCAAACAAATTGCGTGAGGGATAGGCTAGAACATATAATGGGTGGCAAAGTGAGCAGCAAGCTTTGCTGCTCTCCAGAGGTCTAAAAATAGGGGGCATCAATGAAACCAGCAAGAGGCAGATCCAGCTTGAAAGGGCTGCTCCTCCTGCAGGAGGTAGTTGACTTCTATGACTCCTTGCACAGGTCCTTGGTGTTGGGAGCATAAAAAATTTACACGAGTTCAAAGTGTAACTAGAAGAATTTAAAAAGGTAAAAAACCCCAATCCTGTTCATGACTATACAAACCTCTCTCAGGTTTAGAAAATATGTGCTCAAGTCAGTGCCAGCTAGAAAAATGTCCTGGAGTACTTCTGCTGGTCCCTATTCCCTTACTCTCCTGTGAAATGTGGCTGCTGTTCGAGACAGGGTGCACTAGAACTGATGGGCCCTTGCTTTGACCTATGGCCGCTGTTTTTCCCTGGACTTTGAGCTGTTTCCTCTACTTGTGATAGCTGTGTTTACCCACTGTTAGCAGGGACATCACACTTCTTCAGCATGTAGCCTGTTGGGAAGGATGGCAAAGGCAGCGAAGCAGTGCAGTGTCTTTTGGCGTTTTTTCATGGGTGCCTCGTTGTTGGGCATTTCTCTGTTGTTTGTGTTCAGAGATGAGTTTTGTCTTCACTCTTCCGCGGGACCCTGTCTGAAGGAATTCCGTGCGCTGTGAGCAAACACTGTGCTCACTGTTACCTGAAGCGCAGAGGATTAGGCTGCAGCACCTAATTAAACAGAGTGGGATTGCTGAAACGTGCACCACCCATTTTGCTCCAGCCTCCCACGATCACAAAACAATGTCTGGAATTCTTTGAAATTACCACTCCTAGATGCAGCTTTTCCTTTGATGAGAGCATTTCATCAGAGTAATCCTGCCCCGGCTGGATTAGCTGCAGAGCAGGATAACATCTAATGTATTTTACAGCTCCACTGAATGGGTTTTATATCATTCTCCTTGCCTTTGACAAACGATGTTCTTAAAGAAAATGCCTCCTCTGCTCCTTACAGTGGTGTAGTGCTTCTCTTCAGGTATTGTAAGGGCAGAAGTTTCCAAATTTAGCGGCCCAGTTCGTAGCTGCTGAAAGTTGCCAGATCTCTCGCCCTCCCGGGCCGCTTCCTCGCCTCCCAGGCCTCGGTCCGGTTTTCTCCATGGACACCAGCCCCTCACACCGAGGGAGGGAGTGAGCTGAGGGTGGGCTCTCCATGGGCACCAGGGAAGGGGGTGTGCTGAGGGTGGGCTCCCTCTGGACACCGAGGGAAGGAAGGGGGTGTGCTGAGGGTGGGCTCCCCCTGGACACCGAGGGAAGGGGGTGTGCTGAGGGTGGGCTCCCTCTGGACACCAGGGAAGGAAGGAGGTGTGCTGAGGGTGGGCTCCCCCTGGACACCAGGGAAGGGGGTGTGCTGAGGGTGGGCTCCCCCTGGACACCAGGGAAGGAAGGGGGTGTGCTGAGGGTGGGCTCCCCATGGACACCAGGGAAGGGGGTGTGCTGAGGGTGGGCTCCCCCTGGACACCGAGGGAAGGAAGGGGGTGTGCTGAGGGTGGGCTCCCCCTGGACACCAGGGAAGGGGGTGTGCTGAGGGTGGGCTCCCTCTGGACACCAGGGAAGGAAGGAGGTGTGCTGAGGGTGGGCCCCCCTGGACACCAGGGAAGGGGGTGTGCTGAGGGTGGGCTCCCCCTGGACACCAGGGAAGGGGGTGTGCTGAGGGTGGGCTCCCTCTGGACACCAGGGAAGGAAGGGGGTGTGCTGAGGGTGGGCTCCCCCTGGACACCAGGGAAGGGGGTGTGCTGAGGGTGGGCTCCCCCGGACACCAGGGAAGGAAGGGGGTGTGCTGAGGGTGGGCTCCCCCTGGACACCGAGGGAAGGAAGGGGGTGTGCTGAGGGTGGGCTCCCTCTGGACACCAGGGAAGGAAGGGGGTGTGCTGAGGGTGGGCTCCCCAGCCCCGGGGCAGCGGGGGAGGTGCCGGCCCCGGTCAGGGGGGCGGGCGGAGGCAGCGCCTTCCCCGCAGCCCCGCGCTCCCTGCTCAGCCCCGGCATCAAGTTACAGAAAAACTACACCCTCGCAGCACCCCTATTTACATACAAATAACTGGAGTGCCTGCATTTATGTCACCATTCAAGAGGCTTGCCAAGGGAGGCTGTAATCCAATCAGCAGAAGCTTTAAAGGGATGTCTGCAGAGTGATTAAAAAGGGATTTTAATTTTTTTTTAATCTTACTATTTTTCGTTTTGTTTCGTATTTCCAAAGAACTTTAATCTGAGTTGAGAGGACAAAGATGCACATGTCCTAAAATACATACGAAGAGATCAAGATGTTAAGAAGATCTCAGTTGTTGTGTGGAAAGCGAATATGACCCACAGGGATTAGTTTGCTTGTGCTGGTTTGGAGATTAAGTCTAAATCACTGCTTAAGGACTAATAGGACTAATAGGAATTCTTGGAAACACCAGGGGAAAAAAAAATCTTATAGACCAGGCTGGTGAAAATGGCTTTCCAAAACAGTAAGACTTTTTAAAGTTTCACTTGATGTATGATGTTTCTGTTTCGGGTTTTTGAATGCTTTCTGGTGTATTGTGGACATTTTAGCTTTTTAACTGCTGCTTAAAATACTGGTTGTTGCTGGGCTGGAGGAGAAAGTTGGTCTGTTTGTTTGCCGTTTGCAAAGCAGTAGCTGAAGGGGTATTTTTAGACTTGATTGTTAGTTTAAAACCAGAGCTCGCCTGTGGTTTCCTGAGTTTAGTGAATGGAAACTAGCCTAAACTCCTTAATGAAAGCGGGAAAACGTGAGCGTGGGCTTGGGAGTCACTTACCTTCGGGAACGCGCTGTTGTTAAACTTCTCTGTTGTGCAATTTAAATTTAGCACACCTAAAACGCATTCACAACAAAGGAGGGGAGCGAATATCGGCAAGCCATGAGTTTACAGGGAGCGCTCTCTGCTCTGTGCTGCTGAGGGAGCGGGGCGGGGTGGGGGGCGAAATCCAACGACCGCAAAAGGCACATTTTGGACTTGCTCTGTCAATGCAGGAATGTAGGTTCGCATGATGTAATGGCATGCAAATGCTCCCCGCCGGGCAGCTGCTCCGTTAACCCTTTGCGGCGCCTGCCCGCCTGTCCCAACATCCAGCTTTCCTTCCTCTTGGGGTTTTTTGGCTAAAACAGCAAAGGATCTCTTTCTGTGCCGCGTCCCACGTGTCGCGGCGGTGCCCGGGGTCCCGGCTTTGTTCCGCGCCGCAGGGATGGGCCCGCACCACCCTCGGGCCGGGCTCCGCGGGCACTGCAGGCTGCGGGAAGGGCTCACCTTGGGAATCAACCCCGCAGTGCTGAGCGGGTCATTAAAAACAAAACAAAACAAACTCCCGTCTTACATTCAAACTTCCGAAAGGTATTGAGAAATACCCTAGGTGGAAGGCGGGCCTCTTCCTTCCCTCAGCTTCCATTCAAGCTTGCTGCACTTCTCAGGACTGGTGGGCAAACAGGCTGTCTCTCACAGCCAGGGGTTGGGTTGGTTTTGTTGGTTGGTTTGTTGGGGTTTTTTTCCCTCGCACGGAATGATCCAACTTTGTCAGCTCGGGCTTTTTTCCGTAGGGAAAGCAGAAGTGAGCCAATGATGCAAAGTACAGAAGAACTCTAGCTTGCTGAAACGATTGGGCAAAAGTCATCCCTCGCATAACTTTATTGGCATTACGTCAAGGTGGAATTATGCTTCTTTGGTTCGTCCCCCAATAAAATTATTTTCTCAGGCACATTCAGAGGGTGGATAATTAACATACAACGTGGAAAGAGCCTTAGGGAAAGTGGGGGTGACTGGATTGATTCCTTATTGGCGAGCAGAGAAGGGCGTTATGACTTACTAAGCGCACAAACATCTGCCATATGTGTAGCTCTGATCCCAGCCTGGCTTTTGTACTGGCAGGTGAGGATGCAATGACAGGCGATACTGACAAATACCTCGGACCCCAGGACCTGAAAGAGCTGGGAGATGATTCTCTGCCTGCTGAAGGATACATGGGCTTCAGCCTGGGAGCCCGCTCTGCCAGGTACTGTGTTTCCTGTTTCTCATACTCGTGTGTCACCACAGGTACAAGTTTTTACAGACCAAGCGCGCTCCTCCACACAGCACTGGAGTCTTATTTTGAAGGGAGGTAGAGGGGCTGTACTTCCTTTGAAGCATATGTTCATTGCAGTTTTATTTCATATTCTTTATTCATGTTGGCTTCATATGGCAATGATAAAGAAAACTTAACGATTCACTTTTTCTGGTCTCTGTTCATGCTCTGAACATCTCCAAGGCACCTCTTTGGTAGCGGTCTGCAGCTGGTCTAGAAACTGATCTAGAGCAGCCAGCCAAGCCAGATTTCTTTTGCCTGCTACTGGTCAGACTGATACTCACAGTAGAAGGCTCCTTAATGGGTGTGTTTTGCTGAAGAATGTAAATGCCAGAAAAACTGAATGACAAATCATTTTGCTATTTGGTGCTTTTATTTCTTTAAAGGTGTTAGTGAGTAATCCAGCTGAGAAAGACAACATTAAAAAAAATGCTTCTCCCCCCTAAAAGAAAAAATAAAAAGGCAAGTTTCCTCTAAATTTGTTGCAGGATTTATTTTGATAGGTAATGGATTGTGTGTTATGAAAAACAGGCCAAAGTTTCTGTGAACCTGATAAAACGTCGTAAAATTAATATGCTGTCTGACTAATGTTAATTTCAACGTAGGTATTTGCAGATCAACATTTTAGATTTTATTTTTGAATGTTGCTAAAGCCTTCAGTGTGTGTTGCTCAAAACAGTTAAAGCTGTGTGAACAGAGATTACTTCCATAGTTGTGGATTTGCAGTGTAGTTACTGACAGTTGAATTGTACTGAAGCTAATAATTAAACCTTATAAGCTGGTACCCTGAGGGCTTTTTCCTATGCTGTAGTTTAAAGATCTGTTTTAAAAAGTGAGTTCATTGTCTAACAGCAAATGGCAACTCCCATAAGGTAAAGCTTAGATGTCTACCCTTCAGTCTAGTTTGTTATGGTTGCATTAGAAATGCAAGCATGCAGTGGAAATTTGCTCTTTAGTAGTCCCCAGCCATGCTGTGCTTGATTTACAATTTTTAGGGAAGTTAATAAGTATTTATGAGATCATACATTCATGAGAAATGCCAGGATGCTTTAAATAGTCCATTAGCCAGAAAATCAGCAAATTAGATCTGAAGGAAGAATCTTGTGTCTTAGTAAACTGAATTAACAAAGTTGACATGCTGCTTTCAAGTCTGGTGTGAGCAGGGTGATCACACAGCCCTGTCACTGTGGTCGGGGCTGGAGCAGGGCAGTGGTGATGCAGAGGGAGCATGCTCTGTGTGCAGAGCCCAGCACTGATTCACCTGTGACACTTTTCACTCCTGACAGCTCTCTTTTGCACAGAGTGCTCCCTGTGCAGGTGGGAGAGCAGATTCCACAGTCACCATCTGTTAGGGAGATCTAAGTTTCAACCCCACGTTATCTTTTCTTTGAGAGAAATCCAATATTCCCATGCTTCTGGTTTTAGCAGTGCCATTACTATTTGTTGCTGCGTAGCTCATTTTTTGCGTTGCCCATGTTATGCTCAGAGGAGACAAGTACCGTGTTTTTTTCTGTGAAGTATTTCATTTAGCAAAAAAGTATTCTGTGGATGTATCTTACTGCTGATTCTGAGTGTAACATTAAGAAATGAACACATTAAATATATAAGCCATCCAGCCATAACATCTTGCTTTTCCTGTCTGATTCTTTGCTTTCTATTTCTCCTGTTTCTTTTCCAATGTCAATTGCTTTAGTCCAAAAGTCAGGTAAGAAGGCATGGCATCGTGTTACATCTCTCTCATCTTTCTGCTGCTACCATTGCTTATCTTCATTTTATTCAGCATTCGAAAGTGACATGCTTTTATTTTGGGGAGCAGGGGGTGGGTTCAGCCCTAGAGAATATCCCTCTGTTATAACAAATATAACTTAAATTCTTTATGCCCTTTATCATGTAAAAGTCTGCTTAACATATGCCCACAGTGTATAATTAAGGTCCCAGTTCTGCTTCCAGCACAAGAAGCAACGTGTGCTAGAGGATTAGAGAAATACAATTAGCAACTACTAAATGCATGAAACACGTTATAGAGTTTTGAGTGTGAAAAGTGTTGCTAGTTCAAAAGTGTAATATGTTGGTGGACGTTGCTTCGTATTAATTCACGTTTTTTACTACTTTATTTTTCGTCACGTAGCAAGCATGTCTAGGCCTGCAGCATGTTTTTAGCACATACCATAATGTACCTTCCAGGGTTAAATGTAAAACACTCCTATGTTGGTTTAATTGCAATATGTTAAGAGCGATCATAGTTATTTCTAAATAGTTTAACGTGCACAAAATAATTCCCCAAACATCTAAATCTGTACTTAGTTGTCAATGAGCAAATTTATTTCTCCTTTCATTTCAAACTTACTATCCTTCCCTTTCTAACTGTAGGGATAACTATGGTGTTTGTCACAATGTCAGAAGTGGTTCAGCCACAAAGAGAATGACATCACATAAAACTTGCTCATAGTTAAACCTGCTTCAGCAACCTGAGCTGTGTGGGCAGGCACTGTGACCTAGCCACAGCTCCCCTGGGACCTGCCCTTGTGGTCGCCTGAAGGATTAGGGCATGGAGATATTTATCAAAGTTCATCTAAATACTTGAATACACTTCTCTAGATTTATTCTAAAACCACAACATTACTGCCGAAGCAGTAAGCATCTGTTGAGATTTTGCTTATTGTATGGGAGGGAATATTTAACTATAGTCAAATACTTTTTATTCCAGTTTCCTCCTTGTATTTATGTCACAGATTATGTGTATTTTGCCATCTTATGCTATCCCTGGAAGTTGCATGTATTAATTTTTTTATTTTTATTTTCTGTTCATCTCATTGTCACCCGCACTTTCTATGATAAATGGTAAATACAACAGCCTCCGCTCCTTCAGTTCGGATAGGTCCTACACGCTGAACAGGAGCTCCTATGCCCGAGACAGCATGATGATTGAAGAGCTGCTGGTCCCAGCTAAGGATCAGGTATGTGCTGTGTCTCTGCCATTGGGTAGCTGTTGCTTTGTATTTGCAGGGAATTGCATTTTTTTTTAGGAAAAAGTTTTTCATTAGGAAAAAGTTTTTCACGGAAAGAATAATAAAGTACTGGAATGGTCTGCCTGGGGAGGTGGTGGAGTCACCATCCCTGGACGTGTTTAAAAAAGACTGGATGTGGCACTCGGTGCCATGGTTTAGTTGAGGTGTTAGGGCTGGGTTGGACTCCATGATCTTGGAGGTCTCTTCCAACCCAGTGATTCTGTGATTCTGTGTGGAGGACTCATCTGTGCTTCCAGAGACTATGGCTGCTCTCTTAGCTGGTGAAAAGGGGCAAGAAAGGTTCTTGTTCTCTGTGAACAAGAGATGGTGGGGTTGCCATTTTCTGGGTTTGATCCCGCAAGGGACAGGAGGTGAGGTCCCAAACTAAAAGAGTCTTTAAGGGACCAATTACATCTCTGAGTGTGGGCGTGGTTATTGGCTGAGGTCAGTGGGTGCTCCTGCCAGCCTCCTGTCACCTGTGTCTTTGGAGTGCTTTGATAAGCTGGGAGCAACGAGTTTTACACTAAGCAACCTTTGTAGTGCATAGACTGGGAATTACTTTGCCTGTTCTGTCCACATGGAGGGGACTCCAACTGCTGTCCTTGTTTTTTCACTCTTGGGAAGAATTTGGCCTTGTAAAGATTAAGCTATTATAGACTCTTCAGTTTATGTATCTTCCAAACACTTGTGCAATGACTAATGCAACAAAAGCAGCATCTTTTGACCTGATTATAGCGTGGGAAAGTCTTTCCAAAAGCTGGGGATGATTGAGTACTGTATGCTTTGTTTGTGAGTTCCCTAGCATTCTCCTTGGTAAACTTGCTTCAGATTTCCAAATCAGACTGAATTTCTCAAGAGTTTCTTGATATAAGAAGTCAAAGATCTGCTAAGAAGCTGGATAAAAATTCACGTCAAAATCCTTACTTGGAAAGGACTATGGAGTGGAACTGTTTTTATGTCCTGGAAGAGCATAAGGTGGATTGTAATGAAACAGATGCTTTCTGCTGCTGTTTTCACAGAGCATTCCTGCACTGGGGGGTTATTGATCTCAGAGGATATTTTCATGGGGAAAAGAGTCCACAGAGCAGGACTTGTACATTTTAAACCTTGATTGTATTAGTCTGTAAATTCTAGTGTGGTATAAGCCATCCAGTTTTACTACAGCTTTTACACATAGTTCTGGTAGCATTATGAAAATGGCAGAAATTGGATTCTGTTTAGCAACAGAATGTTTATTATTAGATTGTTACTTTTAAGTGAAACGCTGTAAACCTCCAATAACCTTAATTTGCAACAGCCATCTAGGGAGAGTTTCCAAAGCCTTCATAGCAGTGATTTTGTGGTTTTTGTTTGGTTTGAAGTAATAAAACAAAATCTGCAACTGCTGGCACTGGGGACAAGAAATTCTGTGTCAGGGCTGAGCACCTAAAGCTGCTTTGATGCCTTCTAATACTAAGACTTTATTTAGCGTTCTTGATACAGTTGAACTTTCAGACAGGAAGACTCCTCAGTCTGAGAATGAATTGCATCATTTTATGATTCTGGCTATGTTTGTGATTCCCATTTAGCAGCTAAGGGTGCATCTTAACACGTAACAAGACTTAAAACCAGCTCTATTGCTTAACAACTCAAAGAATGTGGTAGTGGGAAGAAATGTGAGTCCTGTCTTGAAAAGTTAGTAAAGCCATGATTCTGTGCAAAACAAACATGAAAGCAACAAGCTATCCTCATGAGAAAGGGAGACCAGCTAAAACTTTCTACCATGGCTTCTCCAAACCTCCGTGTCCTAACAAAAATATATCTATCCTCAGGAATTCCTGTGGTTTTCTGCCCAGCCCAGCCCTAGCTTTTGGCTGAAGCAGGAGAAGTGCATTTGGGAGATGGAGGATATCTCTACCCCTCTTTTTCATCCCTCTGTACATTAATGGGCTCCTAGATATTCTCTGCTATGGCAGTAGAAAGCAGGAGGAAAAGATCACCAATTTGTGTTCCACCAGTGAGATTCACAGGGACAAAGATCTTTGTGGTTTGAAACCAATATTCTAAAAGTCTGTCTGGGAAGGGAGAGGAGTTAAGGCTATTTTGGGAATCACACTACTTTGAAACAGTGATCCATTGCCTGTCTGTATATGCCATTTCCTCTCCTTTTGTACAGCTCAGACCTGGAGCTCATGGCAGCAGCCAAGTCAACTATTGGGAATTAATTCTATCACAGACATCAGTATGTAAAAGAGTAAGGAGCATTTGCCAGCCTCTTGGTCTGGTTAAGATAAAGGATCCCATGGTCACCTCTCCACAGGATCCCTGGTAGACTTGGGAGTCTGGGAAGAGTCAAATGAGGAAGATTTGAAACCATTCTTCACCAAGCCTCATTGCAGCATAACACATGGAGTGTTAGAGAAGAGTTTCTAGTAATTCTTTAGAAGTCAGAATATTCTCCATTGTTTGCGTTTGGTGGTTTATTGCTGACCCTGTTCACAGGGAAGTCTGAATCCAGGCCACACTGTACCTCCTAACCTGGCTGGAGCAAAGTTAAAATTTTTGTGTCCTGACGTGTTACCTTGGATGCAGCAACTCAGCCTAAATCCAAATGACTTCTCCATGAAATAATTTCCATCAACCTCTGAATTTAATCGGCCAAAGGCAGGATGACTGGGGCTGTCCATTAAATAGCAGCTTGCTGAATCACTTCAGTCTGGATAAATTCATCTGGGAGGAAGCATAAATTTTTCTGTTTGCTGAACTCTGATATTATACAGCCTGGATATTCAGTTATGCAACCGGCAGGATCCTTGCCAGCAGAACCCTCAGTATTTTTATACACGTTTGCATCTAAGGCTGCCACACCCTTTAGCAATGCATTTTTAATCTCCCTCAGTCCAGGGAGGGAACACTGGGACCTGACCAAACACAGAATGGATCCTGTGATTTGATGTCTCTGACAGTGTACTATCTTCTGGACTGCTTATACTGCAACTTACACAGGAAGATTTTTTTTTTTTTTTGCCTGTGTGGAAAATCCAGCACCTCAACAGCCTAAAAAAATGAGATTCACAGATGTGTGCTTTGTGTAAGATGAGTGTGTCCGGCTATCAGCTTTTCCTACTCTGTTTCTCCACCAAAATTACTAGCTGCAGACTTTGGGCTTTTACTGGCTCCAGACATGTCCAAAAGATCTGTTTGATTGCACTTGGTCAGACAAGAATGCTTTACAAAACCCAGTCACCTGGTGTACAGGCCATGTCTCAGGACAGGGGACTGGACAAAGGCAAACCTAGAGCACATCCATGGTGCAGGAGGACCTCTGTCTAGCACAGATTATTTTGGACTGATGGCATTTCCTTGGAATTTGTATGGCCCTGTGTTTAGTTTTCTAGATCCCACTGCTAAGGGAACATAAGCATTTTTCATCTGTTACAGGAAACCTGACCCCACATTTATTTGTTGATGTGTGTCCTGGTGCATGCCTGGGCCTCAGCGCAGTGATGCTGTACAGCTTAGCAGGCCTCTCAAGGACAAACACCAAACTGTGTTGTTCCTTTGGTTCATTTCTTATGTTTCTTTACTTTGTCCTATTTTTGATAATAAAGTTTATCACCGAGCAAAATAATTAATTTATTTTTGCTCTTCTAAATGTTTACAATGCCTGAGACAATCTGTCTGAATCTTACACTGTTTAGTATCAAAAGTAATAACATGCTCAGTGTGAGCCCTTACAAATCACTTGGAATAGCAGAAATCCACGGTGTTGGCTTTCCTGCCTAAAGCACAGGCTCTCCAGGAAATGCTGGAGAATCTCTAGTATCTTATTTAAAGACTGAGAAAACTGTCTTCATTGAACTAAATTACAACACATATTTCATATGGCGCTGATTAAGTCCACTTTGGTTGCTTAGTTGTCATTGTTTTGACAGCATTCATTTTATCTTTTATGTCTGATGGTGTATTTTGCTGTTTTAGCATATGCAAGTTTGCCCTCTATTGTTATTGTCTGCACTTGAACCATCAGGCCTCAAGTACATCTGTTACAGCACAAAGTTTAGCAAAACATCCTTAATAGAAATGTTGGGCTAGGGAAAGGAGGAGGCATCCATCCAGGAGTGACAGGGCAAAGCTGCACTCTGCAGGGATTTTTGTCAATGGGCAGTAAATTACAGTGTCGATAGTTTTTGGAAGGAAACCTGGGATCCTCATTTCTAATGAAAGAAATGCCTAAAGCCTGCAGTTTTTTGGAAACCCCAGAGTGATGGGAGTATTGCACATTCCGGCCAGCAACACAACAAGTATCAGCCTGCTTATCTTGTGGAGACTTCTCAAGAGAAGTCTTTTTGTGTGTTTATGACTGAATTTGCCAGATTTATCTCTAATGCTGATACCTCTATTCACACTACCAGTGTGTCAGCATATTGAAAAACTCAGGTGGAAATAGGAAGATTTTCGAAGCATGTGCTTGGCTCTGGTTTGACTTGAACCCACTGAATTTGATTTGAAAACAGCCCATGAGATTTCAGTCCAAACAGGTTGCTCTCTCTAGCTGCATTTGCCTCTAAGCAGCAAACAACCTACTTACAGGAAACACTGACATTTTTAACACCATCTCGGGTGAAGATTGTGTGTGTTGGATCTTGACTTGCTTGTATTGAATGTAACTTATGATGGTGCTTCTTAAATTAGAGACTTGGAGAAAGGGAAAAACAGTATTTAAAGTTTAGTTGGTTTAATTTCCTAAGACAAGAGAAACAAAGGGAAATAAGTGTTATACTAGAATAGCTTTGCTGCCCAGTAAGAGGATTTATAGCGTGAGGGATGTTGTGGGGCACAGGATGCATGAATGTCCGTGTGTGTGGGCAGCAGCAGAAACAACTCACACCTCAGTGTCTGTCCGAGGGAGGAGTTAATTATAGCCTCACAGGGTTAAAGCTATTTCTGTCCCGATGAGTAGGGGCAGTGGCACTCCACAAAGCAGTGCCCATATTGGTTGTGTATAAAGACAAACCAAGCCCCTCCTGCCTTCACAGGCTCAGTGAAACTCCCAGGGAAGTTATTCACAGGTTCTGCTTGAATAAGGATCTATCCAATGGCATCCTCTGAGGGGTGGTGTTACACTGCCTGTCTATATGGTGTATGACTGCAGTACAAATGGTAATTTTTTTTTTCAATCTTTTTAACCTGACACATTAAGTAAAGTTTGGGGAGAGATATTCTTGAAACTGAAGGGAGTGCAAAAAGTGGGCAAAAAGACTGTTTGAAGAGACAAGAGTTTGTGTGTGTATTTCATGTTTCTGTTACAAGATTTCCAGTAGTTTAACCCTGGAGGTATAGACACTGTTAAATTGAAAGGACCAGATGTAAATTTAATATAATTATATTAACAAGCTTGTATTTAAGACAAGTATTTCTAATGTTAATTTTAAATTTCAATTTATCTGTTTTGTTTTGAAGCACCTGACCTTTCAAAGGGAGTTTGATTCTGATTCCCTCAGGCACTATAGCTGGGCTGCAGACACCTTGGACAATGTTAACCTTGTTTCGAGTCCCATCCATTCTGGGTAGGTCATTTAACAGTTTTCCTTTATCTTTAGATGTGGAACAGTATTGTTAGCTGCAGAATACAGCCTGCTGGAATGGCTGATAACATGTCTGTTCCTGCTCCACTTGAAACCAAAATTCACACTGACTTCAAGGAGGGTGCTTAATAACAGGAGTCAATCTAAATTCTTGCATATCAAACCAAAAATTTGCTTCTGCACTTTATTTTCTGATTGCCTAAACACTGTAATCCTGCAGGCTTCTCTTTAAGAGTCCTGTTTTGCTTTTTCTGTTGCTTATGCTTTGCTTTCAGTGTCATAAATGATTTTGTTTGCATTGTGTTAAATTATTTGGAATGTGAAATCAGAGCTAGAATGTTATATTTTCTGTTCTTTCATAGAGGAAAAAATGAGGGGCATTAATTTGGTCTCTTATTTTAGTTATACCTTCAAGCTCCTGCCTAGTCTCCAATATCTGTAGTTTGGTTTTAGTGGTGCTATTTGTTTACCTATGAGTCATCACTGTAATTTAGGTGCTTCTTGACAGTGCCACACAGACTTGATTTAAATGCAGTAGTAGTGATGTCTGAATGCATATTGTAAAAGTTTGCAAATGAATGCATAAGTAATCTTTGCATATTATTAGATTGTCTAGTGTAAATATTTGTTGTTTAGTTTTTGAGATCAGGACATAAAATCTCATATCCGTTTTAATTTACTTCCCCATTTTGTGACTAATAACATTCTTATCATAAAAATGAGCATGGCACATACCAAAATATTTCATTTCCAATACAGCAAGCCCCACAAATCTAAAACTACAGTGCACATCTGCATCTGCTGAACAGATCTGTACAACAGTGGATTTTTAGGTCCCAAGCGAATAAAACTCTGCACATGATCAGTGCTAGCATTAAAATGTCAAGAATTGCAGGATGAAAAGCTGAAGACTGTTGGTTATCATGAAATGGTGCATTGGCAAAGGACCTCAGAGAGCTGGTAGCCCAACCCTTTCCTTTACTGTAGGATAAAATTTACTGTAGCCAAGACATTCCTGAAATACATTTAATGTCCTAATTATCACTAAAAACAAGGGATTCTATAGGCCCCCAGCTTCAGGAGTCCACGATCTTTTGTTATAGAATTTCTTCCCTAATGGTCAGCTTAACATTTCGTTGCTGCAGACTAAGCCTGTTTCTTACCCTTAGTGGACATCCATTGTCATATCCATAATGGATATGGAGAACAATATCTTACTGGTCTCTTAACGATTGTTTTCTATGTCAGAAAACATACAATCCTGTCTTTTAGACTAAAATGGCCCAGACCCTCCTAGGTGGTGCTTTTCCCATTTCAGCACATTCCTGCTGCTCTGCCCCAGCTCTCCTCTCTGATGAGAGCTTGTTTGTAAAGCCACCTCTTTGATCTGACACGTAGCACACTTAAGCAGTCCCACAATGAGAGTCATCCTTTTAGTAATTTCAGTTTCTATTGGTGAATGTTTGTGATCTGCTAGAATTTCTCAGCTCTCTTTTGAAATCTTGAAGTTTGGTTAATTTTTACTGGTGTTGTGTTTAAGTGTTTGATTTCTCCCCTCTGTTTGCATTTGTCTCTATGGTATTTCAGTTTGTTGGTTTCAGCCCCTTTTTCCAATTTTTAACGAGAGAGCTCTAAATTTGGGTCCTATTTTCCAAAGACTTTTCAGACCTTTTTTTCTGTGTTAAAATGGTGAAGACATTCAGCCTAGTACCTGTGCCAGGACAGCACAGTGAAATATGCCCTTGAAGTTCCCTTTCAGTGTGACAGGAAAGCACTGATGCTATCTCTTTTGAGATAACTTCTCAGGTCATCCTGCACTTACCTTATCTGTACTGTACCTCCACTGCTTGCTGAGGTACCAAGGCAAGTACTTCCACACATCAAAGAAGGAATTCAAATTCATTTGGCTTGAATTGCTCTTGCCACTTACATTTTTGGTTTGTTTTTATTTTGAGACTGGTGGTAGGCAAGGTGTAATATCTTGATTAATTACCTTGATCCTTTAGGCCCTTATGGAATGATTATTAAATAATTTATTCCTGAATATTTTCTGGCTATGTGGGTTAGACTGATTGGTCTAAAATTTTCTAGTTTCTTTTCATCCTGATAGAAGATAGGTTTGATGTTTGCATCCTGCCAGTCCTCTGGACTTGCCTGCCCTTAGGTCTTCAGCATGTTCACCAGTGGTTCCAGCCCTCCAAAACATATATTCTGTGGCCATGGGAGCTTTCATGTAAGATCTGCTCCCATGGTGCATGGGCCCACTCTAATGCAGAGGCGGTCTAAGCTGCTGTCCAGAGGGGAGCAAACTATGGGGCTGCGTGGCTGGGAGAGGACAGATATCCTCCAAACAGGTGTAGCACTCCAAATGGACATAAACCAAAAGATTCTCCAAACATGCAGGGCTTTTCTGACCCATTACATTTCTTATTTGACGTAGAAAGTCCATCAGAAATGATGCTTTTAGGATTCAGTTCCTTTGTCAGGGAAAAAAAAAAACCCAAATCTTGTTTGTTTATTTACTTTTCAGTTGTGGCCCCATACTATAATATGATCCCATTTGATTTTCCTGGTTATCTTCACCTAGAGGCAATCAACAGACGTTCCCTTCTAATCTTCCAGTACCTCAGCACATCTGATATGCAGAGGATCATGACTTTTCACATCTCTTCTGCCAGTCTTTTCCTAAACAGCAAATCCTTTTCTACTTGTTTGGGGTGCTGTATCCCTGTCCTTGTCCCCAGTTCTGGCTGTGGCCGGGGGCAGGGGCTGTCAGCCCTTGTGGCATGGTGGCCCTGTGGTCAGGCTGTGACCCCAGTGCTATTTGCCATCTCCATCCTCACAGGCTCCCCGATGTGCCGTGCCAGGAGCACCACTGCCGCCTCGGGTCACTCCTTTCCCCATTTGCCCACTGCCAGAAGAGAGCATCAGTGTTTATTCTTGTTCCTTAACCCAGGCAGAAGGGGAGTGCTGGGAGCAGGATGTGGAGATCCAGCAATGTATCAGTGAGAGGAGAAGAAAGTAGAAATAGTTGGCAGTGATTTCGACTCTTCTGGTTTTTCCTTTTTTCAAGCCAAGAGAATGTTTTATGTTTCTCTTCTTGAGTTCAGATAAGTTGTTTTGCCAGCATATATTTTGAACAGGGTCCATTGTAAGCAGTACATTGAAATGCATCATGAATCTTGAGGCCTCTGGAAGGGCAGAGACCCTAACTAAAATGACCTTCGGCTGTCAGACATGAGCTTATTACTCCTGCAGTTTTCCCAAAGTAAAATGTGGGTGTTCTCTCTTTGTGTTGCCTTTAACTCCTTCATTTTCTTAGTTGAAAGAAAGAAATGAGTGTGCCACACTGCCTTCCAAATTGAAAATCTCAGAAATACTGGATCCAGTCTTTCAAAGTGGAATAAATCAGATCCATTATAGTTTACTGTATTTAAAATCATATAACTATATGTAGTTTGAATTATATTAACTATATATCATTTACTCCAGCCTGCTCTACACACAGAACTCATTTTTGACAGCAGTGCAATGGATAGCATGGACTGATACTCCCTTCAAGCATCCTGCCACACATATGTTTATACATTATGCTTTGGAAAATAAACTGCTTTAGAAAAGTGCAAGAACTGGCTTTCCATGGCACAGAGGAGGAGCATGTTTTTGGAATTCAATGAACAAGTTGTGTTGCAATAAATTCTCTGCCGACCAAGTAAACAGCAAATGCTTTTCTCCTTGTGCTTCTGCATTTTCCAAAGAACTTACAGAATTGTGCTGACTAATTAAATGAACCCTCCCTTTTGGATTTTTTTTCCATGTGTAGTATGTTTTATATGACATATGTCACGATATGTGAAGCAAAAGCCAAATAATTTCTAAAGCTGGCCTTCAAACATGCTGCTTTTGTTATTTTTCTGATTGTTACTTTTTTTTTGCACTTATTATTGGTATTTTCTGTTGCTTGCCTCTAATTATCTTACATTAATTTTCCCATTTGCTTTCTAAATTATTTTGCAGCTATTCCTCTCCACTCCCCCAGTATGATTCAAGGTGATAACTCTGTGCTTTCTGTGAATCCTCATTTTATTTGTTTTTTTTTAAATTTTTTTCCCACAGAGTGTGTGTAGATGTTTGTAGTGCATCCAACCACATCCTCATCCCTTCCATGTACTCAAGTAGAAATGCTCATTAGCCTTTAGCTCTGTGTTTTAGAGGTCATACTGTAGTTTCCATTATTAGTGCAACATTAATTTAGGTAAGCATCAGCTACTAATGTTTTTAGATAGAAAGTGCATGAAACACTGTTTGGAATTGTTGTTACTGTTTTACACGGTAAGTTACTAATTGGAAAATTAAACAAAGAAATAATTCATTAATAAGCTGCTGCCAATGACTGCCTTTCTCTGGGAGCAATACGCACAAAGGTTCTAGTCTGCTGCAGGTTTTGTCTACGCTGGAGGCTGCAGTGTGGTGCAGGCACCAAAGCTAGAAGGGGCTGGTTCCTGCTCTGGGGCACAGGCTCGTGTCGGAGGTTATTTACCCTGGCTGTGAGCAGTGTGCAGTAGCAGTGCCAAGCTCCTGCTTGCTGAGGCTGGACTGACCTTAAAATCTGCAGCCTAAACATCCCTACTAGTTCAAGGACTGATTTTTGTAGGTACTTAGATTTAACTTCAACTGATTTTTTTTTAATTATGAACTTAAGACAATTGATTTAGATGCCTAGAGATTTTTAGCAATTCATTCTTACATACTTTTCATCATTTAAATAGTTTGGGTACAGAAGACAGCATCTTATTTGAGTGTAAGGTTTTTGCGCTAGATGAAAGCCTCTTTTTCATTATTAATTCTGAGGTGGCTTAACAAGCCAGTAACCATGTACATGATAGGCAGCTCTCCAAAACATTGCTTTGTGCTGAGCCATCAGGCCAAGCCCAGCCTTGCCAAGCTCCCCAGGATGCTCCTCCATGGTGCACTGACCAGCTGTGCCTCCCTGGAGCTGCTGCAGCTTCAGCCCTGGGGATGCTCCAGCCAGGCATCCTTCTAACCCTACAAACTTCCAGTCTGAAATGGCCCCAGCTCCTCTGCAGACAGAAACCATGCATGTTTTTAAAAGGCCAGCTAAGAGTCCATAAATACTAAGATTCTAATCACTTATGGAATATATAATTTAAAGTTTGAGCATGCTGATTTTGACACAGGTCTAATATTTATGGAAAGCGTTTGGTTAGCCAAGACCCTATTCCGCTGAAACAATTTCTCTTGTGAGGAGCTGAGATACCCTAGTGGCAACATTTGGATTTGTTGGCGTGTACACTGCATTTATCTAGGAGAGAAACATGGAATGTGGATGCAGATTTTCTGTACAAAAATTACTGTGAAATATCATGCCTCATATTTTAAAGTGTCTGGCGCATGAGAAATTATAAATTTGGGCTCGGGTCATCTGAGAGTGCAGTTTTACCACGCCATCTTTACTGATGGATTTTAATTTGAAGAAAGACAATGTAGCAACTTCTTAATCTGGAATTCAGCTGGACAACATTTCCATCATACTTCCTGTATTTATAGCTTGTGTCCCTACTCACTTCTCTCCTGCAGACCACCAAATACCAAATGTTGATTTCTCTCCTGCTTTTGTGTAGATTTTTCCCACCCATGTTGGCCAGCCTTGTGAACACAGTTTACTTGCAGGCCTGGCCTGTCAGCTGCTGCTGTTGATATCCTGCTGGTCTCAGAGCAAATGGAGCTGTGGTGCACAAATTCCCAGTCGTACTTCAGAGCACTTGGGACCTTTTTTTCAAGAACCATCACAATCCCTTGGATTATTGGCTGACACCCTTAGTTCACTTTACTGTCAGGAACCAGGAGATTGAATGGGTTCACCTGTTAGTCACGTGAAGGTTTAGTTCTTAAAAGCTGGAAGTTTTGGCAACAGCCTTGAAAATAGTGAAGTCCTTGACAGATGTGTCAGCTATGTCAGTGTCTGTCATACAGAAGGAGCAAACAAAATCTGTATTGGCTTCAAGACTGAGCTGGTAACTTGTACCCCTCTTGATACCAGCCTGTTATTGCATCTTGTACCTGAAGCTATTCTAATATTAATTGTTAATTTTAATTATTCCCTTGCTAAGAGAAAGGAGTTTATTAAAAAATATACCACTCATCATTTACAAATATAACTTCTTACCCCCTTATTAAAAAATGGAAAATTATGCATTGGAATGACACTAGCAAGTGTGAGTTTTCTTTAATTGTCTCTTTTTTTGCTAATGAATCTAAGCTTCAAAGAGAAGAAATGGCATGGTTTCCTCCAGGGAGGCAACAGCCTAAAGGAAGTTATGTACTTGGTAGTCATCACTTATCTTCCCCATCTCTGGAAGCCTTAGTAGCCTGGACTGACTGTCACCCATGGTGCTGGCGCTTGCTCTGGCAGCCATCAGGAGTATTTGCAAATGAGACAGTGGGGAGGTTTTAAAGATCGAGGTTCCAAAAATAATAAGCATTTTTGATTCTCCTTTTTCTACACTGCCTGCATGTAAGGCTGATTACTCTCATTTGTGGACAGTAGAGCTTACAGCAGCAAAGGGATGTTTTAAAATTCTAGCAAACCACTACTAATACACTACTTGTGTACACTCTTAATCCAAATTGCTCAGTAGAACATGGTCATTTCACCATGATGTTGCTAGAGCTTTAGCAATTCCTGCTTTTGATAACAAGTACTTAACATGCAAGTACAAGTTTTAAAAGGATCTTTGTGTTCTTTTTAGTTTAGCTGGGATCGGGATGACTTTTCTAATGTTTCAAAGTCTGTGTCTACTGACTTTCTGCTGCTCCTCCTCTTGTTTGGTGACGAGTTTCATTGATGTGTTTTCTTTTCTGTGCAGTTTCCTGGTTAGTTTCATGGTGGATGCCCGCGGGGGTTCGATGAGGGGCAGTCGACACCACGGCATGCGGATAATCATCCCGCCGCGCAAGTGCACGGCGCCCACGCGCATCACCTGCCGCCTGGTGAAGAGGCACAAGCTGGCCAGCCCACCACCTATGGTTGAAGGAGAAGGATTGGCAAGTCGGCTTGTAGAAATGGGGCCAGCAGGGGCACAGTTTTTAGGGTGAGTTGTTCTGTGAGTTTAATTGTTTATGCTCATGTCGCACCTTTCATTCCCTTTATCCTGTGGATCTGACTAGTTGAACATTGGCTCTACCTCATCTGAGCACGTAACACAGGCTACTTAACTTAAAACATTAAAAAATGTCAACCTGCCTTTCCTTCTGGAAAGAACTCTTGCATTTAAAGAAGAGTTTTGCCTCTTTGATGACTGCAGGATGGATATGAAGGTAAGGAAAGCCATGGGAAGGCCAGGTCCCACCCCCATCTACTCACACAACCCTGCCTTGGAGGTCAGGAGGAGTCACACACTGAAAACCCAGAGCAGGTTTTGACCCTCTTGCTTGTAGAGTATTTAGAAACAACACTACCACAAGGAATTGTCCTAGGGACACCCACAGGGACCCAGATACTGAGCTCTGTTCCCAGCATGTGCACAGCTCCCTCTGGAGTTGCTGGGAGCTGCCTGTCTCTGTCTTGTGGGGCAAAACCACTTGGAGTGACAGTGGAGCACCTACTGTAGAGTGGTGGTACAAGTAGCACCACTGCTAGGAGCTATTTTTAAAGCTTAAAAAGGGAAACAATCCACTATGATGTGGCCTTTTTTTTCCTAATTATAAATTTTGTTCATTACCCTGAGTGGCACCCTGGTGTAAACTGCTGGTTCTGTCGGGAATGACAGCTTGTTCCTAATTTCCCCTTCTCGTTTCTCTTCCTGCTGCATGGATGTTATTCAGTAAACTGCATCTTCCTAAAAGTCCTCCCCCTCTAAATGAGGGTGAGAGCATGGTTAGCCGAATCCTGCAGCTTGGTCCACAAGGAACAAAATTTATTGGGTAGGATATGTATGGAAAAGATACAGAATGTCTATAGTTTTTCTTTTGTTTCCAATTTTTTGTTATTCCCATTATTTTTTTTTAAGTTTCCTGAAACTTTCAGTTGATTTATGTCACTGAAAGAAAATCATAGTGGCTTGATTTAATATAGCTCTGCTACTACCTTGTGCTTATAGGCATGTAAAATTCACTGCCAGCATTCTGCTTTCATAACTTCTGTGCTTTTGTAATTTTTTAAATTTGAAGTGTTTCTACTGCATTAAATACATTTTAATACACAGTGGCAGTCCTTTAAGTTCAACCCTGTGGTAGAGAAGGTATTTACAGGTCTCAAGTGAGACTGTTTTGGGAAGAGCATTTGTAAAATGTGATCGCATAAAGTCCTTTACTTATGAAAGATTATTCAGAAAAAAAAATATCAAGTGAACGAATTGATTTAGCAAGATTGGAGAAATACTAATCTTTTCAACCTGCAAGAGGCATCTTGTTAAAATAAATTTACAAAGCCAAGTATGCTACCCAAAGGGACTGCAGTGTATAGTCTAAACATGTAAGAATGTTTCCATATGTTTTTGAGTGTTGTTTTCAAACCATATTGTGAAACTTACTGCATTAGGTTTTCAAAATATTGGTGAGTGTTTGGTGTTCCAAACCTGTTCAATACCTTCTCACTGAGTATTCTCGTTAAATGTCATGCACAAAATTGTGTAGTTTCTGAATATTTACAGAGACAGTATCTGAAATATTAGCCTGCAAAGATTGTACCTCAGAGTTAGTTTTCAGCTTGTGCTTTTTTTGAACTAGAGAGTAAATATCTTAAGCAATGTATTTGAATTTTTGGTATTTTCTTGCTGTGCACAATGGGAGAGAGCGTTCCTGTTTTTTTGTTAAAGGACTTGAGACTTGAAAAATAGACTGGGTGTTCCTAAAAGCATCTAAAATACATATATTAATTAAACTACTTTTATAATTTTCTCATCATTTTATCATCATGGGGAAAAAAAGACTAACTCTTTTCCCTGGGAATTTAATGTGCAAAATAGGCCTCAAGCTAGTTTGTTTTTTCCTATGATGGCTGTTGTGATTTCAAGCTCAAGTGATGGATTGGTTAATGCACCCAGCACCTGGAGAGGTACTGTACCACAGAAATGCTGCACACTTCTCCCATCATGTGACGCTGCTTTTAACCAAGTTGTTACAAAGCAGTTAAAACCCGTTACAACCTCTGTAGGAAAATAATGATACTGTCTATTTAAATGTCTTAAAGCTGCATAATCCATAAATGTTCACTTACTGTGTGATTTCAGTCGGTTTGTCTTAGCATACTTTAAAATGCATATCCTGCCTGTGAAGTGTTTGGCAACAGTGTCTGTTTTGTTGAGGAATGGCACATGAAGTGAATGGTGGTTTCTGTTGGTTGTTCATACAAACTGTTCAGTAATGCACTTGAAGTCCTCTGTTGAAGGTACATTGTCTGGTGACATAAGTGTATTATTAACCACCTTCTCATTCCCCCAAAAATGTTTGACAGTAACTAATATAAATGTGGTCGTGATGTTGTTCAACCCAGAGAAATCCATCCTGAAAGGACCTAACAATTCCCCAGTGATGTTTGCCATGCAGAGGTTGCAGCTGTGATGCTGGGCATGAGAACCAGAAAGTGAAGCTCAAGAAAAACAGTCTATTTTATTTCACAGGAGCTGCATCAACAGAGAGCCAGGGAGAGCTTTGAAAACTTTGGGACTTAGTTTGAAGTTCAAAATCTACATAAATGCATGATTCCTGTTCCAGTCAGTGGCTGTTGCATGCACTGGGATAGCCAGACTGTTTCTGAACTGACTTTGTCCCTTCAAACTCTCTGAGCCAAATCTGAACTTTGATGATGCTAATGCCAGTTAAAAGTCAGCAGTGCTGTGTGTGCTGGAGGCAGTTGGATCACCTACACCCTGGGATAAATGAGCAAGGAAAACTCCTCACTAAAAGTTGCCGCTGTTTTTTTCATGGAGGCAGATACTTCAAAAGATTTGCACTAAAAGTGAACTATATTTTAGTGTTTTCAATTTATCCATTAATATAGTTTAAATGATAAAGGATTGTGCAGCTTTGGCAATTTTAAAAACATTTTTACCGTAACAGTGTTAACTGTTTAAAATGGCTGTAGTTTTCTTAAGGACCCATGGGAAAATAAGGGCAGTGAGGAAATGTAGGGTTAAAAATAACATGATTCCTTTTTCTCTAGCCCTGTCATAGTGGAAATCCCACATTTTGGATCAATGCGAGGCAAGGAGAGAGAACTGATCGTACTCCGAAGTGAGAATGGTGAAACGTGGAAAGAGCACCAGTATGACAGCAAACATGAAGACTTAACTGAAATACTCAATGGCATGGATGAAGGTAAATATTTTCTCAAAGCTTTAGCTAGCCTTGCCTTTGTGGAGGCTTGCTAACACAGGGTGACTAAAGCAAACTAAAATAAAGCAGTGCAGGGGATGTCTGACTTCAGGGAATACAGAGTGTGCTCCATATTAAACTGATGGGAAGAGTCTAAGGAGAAAGTGTTCTGCAGTGGCCTGGAGACATCCTGAAATGAGTGGTGAATTTTGGTCTGAAGTCTTGCCAAGTTTAAGCAGAGTTTGCACAGTTGCTTTCCAGCATGAATTTGAGAATAACACCCAGCTGGAGGTGCACGTGTCTCTGCTGCTCAGGCAGGGCCACGGGAAGGTCATTCCAAACCAAAGGTGAAGTGTAAATACCAGCCCTGTGGGGCCTTCCCACAGGAACAGAGCTCAGCCCATGCAGCATCCTTGTTTCAGAGGGTCCTGTTGGAGATTGCCTCCGACAAGGACACAGCCTGCCCTCCTGATGCCCATCTGGGAAGTCTGGCTCCCTTGTTTTGCTTGAACATTGCTGCTGATGTGAGAGTCCCTCAAGATGAGGGGACCCAGCTGTATGAATCCTTCAGAAGATGCTGTCACAGATGGTCCCTGAAGACAGATCATTCATAGGCAAAGTCAGCCTATGGGGCTGCAGTGATTCCTTGGCACCACTGCTTTCTTTTCCTAGCAAGCATTTTTCAGTACCTGTGCTGGTAAACCATTGCTTGAGCTCCTTGCATTCGAGTGTGCATGAAACAGTTTGTGGTGTGAACTTTGGTTTTCTGTAAGGGTTTGTCCACAGGATTTTCCCTGGGTAACCTACAGAAAGTCATAGTGTGATAGGGTACAAGCTTCAGGAAGGTTCTTTCATTGTGAAGGAAATGATGGGGCTGTGGATGGCAGCTCTGAGAGGTATCTGTGGGGAGCTCTGCCTTGGATTTCAGCCTCTCCTTGTTTGGTGAGGTAGCCTCAGCAAAAGGCATGCCTTGGGAACGTGGAGAGTTGTGCTGTTGTGAGGGTCTCCCTGGGCATCTGAAATACCGCATTTTTATCGATTTCCTGATCTTCTGGGAATGGGGACAACAGGAAAGGCTTCACTTTGAAGTATTTGAACTGCACCTGAGCTTGCACAAACACAAAGCAACAGCAAAGATCTGCTTATTCCATGATGATCTATTGTAACTATTTATTTCAAAATAAATGTAATAGAACCAACCAAACAGGAGGGAAGAAGCACTGCAAATGTTTTGTCAGTCGGTCTGGAAAAATAAGATAAACCTCGTCACTGAAGAGTACCTAAGAATAGTGGAACAGGAAAGAGATGTATGTGTTCCAGGATATGGGGAATTAGGATTGCTGCAGGATTGAATGCAGTAGTTGCAGCCTTTGAAAATGAAAAATCTCACCACTGCCCCTGTGCACACTGGCATGGGATCACAAGTGATGATTTGGTGTTTGGATGAAGTAGTGGTGCCTCGACAGGGATAAGGTAGTCAGCATTGATCAGCAGCTTGCTTATTTGCTCCATGTGCTTTTCAAACTGAGCTTAGTTTGATTTGGGGATTGGAAATCTGGGCACAGAAATATTGTTCTGTAGTGCTGCAGCTTGCAACACTTACGGAAGAGTTCACATATGGATAAATTGACAATTTACAGAGATGAGCTCAATAAAGAAAAAGCACTTTGAGACAGGTGGCCACAAAGCCCTCAGTACTTAGAGCTTAAAATAATAAGCTTCCCAATATGGAGCCACAGGATAACTTCTGATCTACTGAGGGTTTCAGATGGCTTTTTCCTTCTGGGGAACTACAGTTTGAGGTTATAAGTGAGGGTAAGTGCAGCCAAGTAATCACACAAAGTATGATGGGCATTATTCTGTTAGAGGGAAAATATTTGACACCTTAAAAGCCAAGCCTCAGAAATGGCTTTTACAAATCCAGTTTTACAAATTTGTGAGAGGAAAAGGAGAAAAAATACTGAAGACACATCCACTGTATTGATTATTTATTCAGTTCATTTTAGCTTAATCCTTCTCTAGCTAGGAAAGCAAAATTTAAAACAAAAAACCCCAAAACCAAAACCAAACAAACAAACAAAAAAACACCCAACAAAAAAAAACCAAAACAAACAACCAACAAAACAAACCACTCTACATTAAAACAGTGCAAGGGTTTTCACAAAATTCCACTCTAGTTAAAGGACATCTTTTCAATGTAAAAGGTCTTCCAAGCAATGACCTGTAGACTTGAGTGGGCTGGG
Source organism: Acrocephalus scirpaceus scirpaceus (assembly GCA_910950805.1). Taxonomy (NCBI): domain Eukaryota; kingdom Metazoa; phylum Chordata; class Aves; order Passeriformes; family Sylviidae; genus Acrocephalus; species Acrocephalus scirpaceus. Next base: position 33,709,870 of record OU383781.1, read on the forward strand.
GTTTTTTTCATCTGAACTTCTACTGGATTGTTACAAAATACCACACTCAGACTCGGCTCTGGGAGGAGCATCTTGCATCTCAGAAGACAGAACTTTGGAAGAAATTTTATTCCAGGTATGAACTCTGGAGGCAGAAGCAAGCTTTAATTTAAATAAAAAGCAGCCACATACTCATTTAGAGAAATTTAGTGTGTCTTTGCAAGAAAACTCATCTGCATAATCATCTCTAAGTGCCAGGAGGTGCTGCAGGAGTGCCATTTTCTGTTAGAAGCAGCTGGCCCGTTCTCTGTCCAGCCTGCTGTGATCACAAGTCCATTCCTACCCGCGTAGTGAAGGAGGGCAATCAGACCTTGGCAATCAGCTCCTTAAGACGCAGTTTGCTTCTCTGTTTTGTTGTTCCTGTTTTGCTGTCCCCTTTAGCGAGCAGGGATGAGAGCAAGGACATCCTGGCTCCTGGCCCTGGGTGGGGGCTGCCAAAACCCCTCTCTGTCCTGGAAGCAGCACCATCTGCTGGGAAACCTCGCCCTAGACCCGAAATAATCCCGAGCAGGAGGCACTGCTCCAGGGCTAATGCGGGATTAAATAACAGCGGAACTTCTGGGTTATTATCATGAGAGAACAATGAACCATGATGTAAAGAGTCTGTTTTTCTTTGGTGCAGTCAAGTTTCTGCTTAAATAGGTTTTATTTTAAGGATGATGCTGTACTTAGGCAAATACAGGGCTGAGGGAATACAGGGAACTTGGCGTTTTTAGGAGTAGGAGGAGTGTGACTCAAAACTCAAGGGTAGCAATCCACAGCTCTTGGCCATATTACATTTATTTATATTTGAATCAAATAAAATAAATGTATTTTTTGAATTTATCATTTTTTTAGGAAGAAGCTCTCTGTCTTGTAATTGGTAAATACATTATGTTTTCAGACAGGCTCCTTTTATATAAAGCTTCTGTTTGCTTTTAACATTCTTGCACCCTTTAGAGGTACCTGTAGATAACTTATGGGCACAAATGCACATATTTGGTTAGCTAATCTTTTAAAAGTCACTTTACAAGCCACTGAGTGAGCCAAGAAATGCAAATGTTTGTGGCTGCAGTATGCTTGCAGCTGCACAGTATGGTTTCAGATGGGAAGCAGGAGTTTTTACATAACTGAATCGACAGATCAAACCAGAGTGTGACCTTGTTTATGCTTGAAGTTTAAAATATCACCATAAATCACTCTGCAGTGATTTTACCACATTTCCAAGAAAAGTTTTCAAACACATTGCTGTTAAACTGTATGTTGTGAATGACAAGATAAAAGACTTTACAAAAACAGACATAAAGGACATTGCCTTATTTGAGGGTGAAACATCCTTGTGGCGCTGGGAGTGTCTAGTTGTGTGTATGAAACACTGAGGCTGGGAGGGTGAGTCTGGTTACCAGCATCTTCCTGCCCTCAGTTTCTCCTTGCCCCTCCTGTGTTTTTCTCCATGTGGAAGTGGCCTCCTGTGTGCCATGCTTTTAGTGCAGCAATTCCTTAATGGGCACATCTCTCCATGGGAAGAGCTGGGATCCTGTGCTCACCCCATCCTGTGGTCTATGCACAGTGACAAGGTCAGCTCTGCTCTGGCCAGGACTGAGGGAAGGTTGCACAACTCAGAGAGCTGTTCAGTGTGGGAGGTACAAGTGAGATTTGCTTTTTCAGTGTTAGCAAAATTATTTTGAAGCAAGGGAAACCAGATACACACAAAGACACCTTGAAGCTCATGAAACAGCCAGGTGTTCTGTGACTTGTCTAGCTCTATTTTGAGTCAGAAGATTCTTGCTCTGTGTTACCTTATCTGAAAGTAAAAAAAGAAAGGTATTAGATGCGGATGAACTTGATCCACAACTGCCTCTCAGCAGAGAGAACTGGTGTGATTGCTTTCCTTGACCTGAGACAGCCTGTGTGAGGTCCCTCTCTGACCTTGGAGAACATGGCTGAGTTTCTCATCTCCTGTTCTGGAGCCTTAATGTTCATGTGGCAGCGTGCACCAAAGGGTGGGGAGCCGTGATGTTCTTGTCCTCCCTCCTTCCCCTCTCTCCATCTCCTCTCTCTTCCATCACTCCCGTGGAAGGTCAGACACCAAACCATGGCAAGATAAGTGTACCTTACACGTGGTTGGCAAGAGAAGACTTCCACACATATTATGTTCACAATACCTTTCTCTTGGCTCACTGAAGCTGAATGGCTGTAAGAGTTTTTGGGTGGTTAGCACAAGCCTGGAGGACAGTGACATTGGGAGATTCTTCCCAGTTCTGCCACTAACCTTTCTGCTTTGCCTCTCCATGCTTTGCTATCCCTATCTGTACCATGGGGTGCACAGCATACTTCTCTGTGGCTAAAACCCCCTTCCCTCCAAAACCCAACCCTCCAACCAAAACACGCTTCAAGGTTTATCATTAAAACACTTTGCCCAGGAATGAAGTGTCAGCAGCTGAGGAAAATAGTAATGATGATATCTCCCTCTGTAGAATGCATGAGGTGTGTTCAGGAAACATGACCTCTCCCAGGACTAGTTTTCCCTGTTTCATTAATTCTGTCATGCTAGCGCTGCATTTCTCAGGGCAGTAAGAGACATGGTTTGATTGCTCATCATCTTTTTTATTTATTTTTTTCTGTTAGAGGGCAACTGCATATAGAAGCTTACATATGTATTATCCAAACATAACCCCCCTGTATATAGTCCAACTCCTCTCCATGTCTGACTTTCTCTGCCACTCTTATCTTCCCATCTTCCTCCGCTGAAGGAGAGTGCCTGCCAAGTTCAAGGGACTTTGAAATGCTCTTGTACAAATCACTATTTTTCTAATTCAGGAGAATGTTAATTATCCTTCACCCCTGTCAGCATTTTACAGTGGGTTTTTTCTCTAGCAACAAACAGGAGATGATTAGGATTTACCAGTCAGGATTATGCCTGCCTGGGAGTTAAGGAATCCAGTTTGTCTCCTGCTGAAGCCATTGCTTCCAGAGGCTGCAGGCAGAGTGCCTAATTCATTAGAGGGCTTGAGATATCAATCTCTGAGTCAAAATAAATGGAAGCTGACATTATGATAAGAAATTATCCACTTCTGATAGGTACATATGATCCACAGCTACACTCTGTGGTTAATTCAAACTACCTGCTGAATGTTTTAAAATGGCAAACTGACATTTTAACATGAAGGGAGATAGGTCATGAACTGACTGTGATCTCCTGTGGTCTTTATGTCAGATGTGATCTTTTTATGTCAGATGTGATCTTTATGTGTGATCTTTATGTCAGAACTATATGAGGGAAGAAGCTGGGAATAGTTTGGAGCTATGCACAGAAAGATCAGATAGAAATGAGAGAGGGAAGAAGTTTGACTATCTCCTTCAGCCCTCCTTGGACTTCTGTGCTGTGTGACAAACCTGCCATTTTGTGGCAGCTGCTACTGCAGCGACTGTCAAACCCAACTGCTTAGGTGTCCTAGCAAGTCTTTTTGTCTATTGCTGTTGGCCCTCATTGTCGAGGTTTGTACAAAAGTTCACAGAAAAAAACAAAGCTTGATAATTGATAGCACCGAATGGCTTTTTTTTTTTTACTCCTGTAGTAAATAAATAATAATTAACCCCCCAACCTTCTTAGGCATTTTATGGCTTATTCAAAGCCCTATAGATGTGTGTGGGATAAACCTAAGCAGGGGATGCCTCAACGTTTTGCCTGTCTTGTGCCCGCAGAGCTGGACAGCGTGGAGGAGCTGGAGAAGAAGCGGATCTGCAGGATCGTCACCAAGGATTTCCCGCAGTACTTCGCTGTGGTTTCCCGGATCAAGCAGGAGAGCAACCAGATCGGGCCCGAGGGCGGGGTGCTGAGCAGCACCACGGTGCCCCGTGTGCAGGCCTCCTTCCCCGAGGGGGCTCTGACCAAGAGGATCCGCGTGGGCCTCCAGGTAAAGATGCTTTGGTGCAGCGTCTCTGAGTGCACCTGTGTTGCTGCATGAGACCGGAGGCTGCAGAGCCTGCAGCTCCTTAGCTGTGGGTTGTGGCAAGGGGCTTTTTCACACCTAAGGTCTGAGTTGGCACCAGTCTGCCTGGGCACAGTCCTCTTCCCTGTGGCAAAAGCCCAGCTCCCCTTGGATCACCTCCATGATTATTGCTTAGCACCCCAGGAATGGAGAGAGGAAAGCAAAGACCTGGAGCCATCACAGCCCCAGCAGCTCTACAGCCACTGTGCTGTCCCCGTCTCCTGTGGCAAAGCAGCAGCTTGTGAACGCGGTCACTGGACTGCCCTCTGCCACAGGAACACATTTGGTAGGGATTACATGCAGCTGTTTGCCAGCTGTTACTGAGGCAAAAACCTCCCATGTACATTTGCTGTGTCTTAGGACATTCACCACTGGCGTTTCTAGGGATGAAATCTGGGAAGAGCAAATAGCTTAAACTCTACTTAGACACTGCACAGAAAGTGGAGAAATATTCCATAGGTAGGAATAGGAGGAATCTTTGAGTTCAGTTAGTTGTCATTTAAAATTCCCTTAATAGTACGACAAGTCTGATGGGTTCATGAAAAAGAGATGCTGGTTTGGATTGCAGTACTTGAAATTCATGCTGAAACATTTCTGTTAATGCTATTTCACATCTCAAGATGATTAATCTTGAGAAAATGAAAGTTCTGCTGTTCTGGTTATACAGTTGCCTTCCCAGAGCTCTCCGGTGTGAAGGAAGTATGACATCTCTGTATGTAGTGTTGTGACTGCTGAGACTGCAGTGTAACTGCATGTTCTCTGCATATCAGTGCACTCTGCAATTTGAATAATAGCAAGTCATGGGTCAGCCTGATTGAAACAGACTTGAAAGTTTAAAAAAATCGAAAAATTAAAAAGGCAAATGGATGCAAACTCCCGTTACCATGTCTGTCACCTTTGACTGTAAAACATGTGAAATTTACCTACAAGTCTACTATAACTTTATGCATTCTTTGTGATTTTGACCCAGACAAGGATTTCTTTCTAATAATCACAGAAGCACTGAGTACAGAGGTCAGTTGGAGTGCAGTGTTCCTCAAGAGCACAAATCTGTGTTTGGCAGAGATGTAAGAATTGTCTATCACCTCCAGGAAACAGGGCCTAGTCCTCACTTCTAAAGAGCAAATTAGGCCTGGTTTTGCATTTTCAAATTGTACATAATGTTACTAATGACTGTAAATTAAGAACAAAACCAAACATGCCCTGAAAAACTCTCAGCAAATACTGCAGGGAACCTTCTGAGATTTATAGCTGAGCTCTACCATTTAGTGATTAGGAAATCAGAAATAAGTTGTTGAATAAAAACTAAACATGAATTTCCCTAATAATCACCCTTGAAAAGGCTTCCTGGGGGAAAAATGAAAATTCTACAGAAAATGCAAAGGAAATATAATTTAGAAAATAATTCTGCATGTCTATAAACAATTTGTAGCTCTAGTTTATGTTCCCTATGTTGACAGGCTCAACCAGTTCCAGAGGAGATTGTCAAAAAAATCCTTGGAAACAAAGCAACATTCAGTCCTATTGTCACTGTGGAGCCAAGAAGAAGAAAATTCCATAAGCCAATAACCATGACAATTCCTGTGCCACCTCCATCAGGAGAAGGAGTAACCAACGGGTACAAAGGAGACACGACTCCCAGCCTTCGACTCCTATGTAGCATTACAGGTTAGAGGAGATCCTGCACTTTGCAAAGGTTTCTGTGGCAGCAGCTCTGTGCTCACTCTCATAGCTCCTGCTTTCCAGTAAGGGAGCCTTGGTGTGCTGGGCCACTGGGGTTCAGATCAGCTCTCCTGAGCAAAGCCAGCTGAGGTTATTTCCAAGGCTCCCACTGAGCTTTCTCTCTGGTCCCATGCCATTGTAAAAGAACTCTCCCTATCTGTGTTATTTTATATTTAGCCAGTATGAAGAATTTCAGTCTTGGTTATTAAACATGCTTATCAGTAAAAGTAGCTTGCAGAAGTAATTCTGTCCTAGCTGATATCGAGGGGGGGTTGCTGTTGGCTTGTAGGTATGTTCTTTGCTTACATCATTGTTTTTTGTTGTGTGACATGTGATGCCATGTATGACATGGAGCTCTGTTGTCGGAGAGCCTTAATGTCTAGGTCCTCTTTCTGTGGGTGGAGATAGAGATACATTTTATGCAGTCTTTGTGTGCTTAGTGTTTGAAAGGATATCTGCCTGGTGTGTGTTTGCACAGGAGGCACTTCCCCTGCGCAGTGGGAGGACATCACGGGCACCACTCCACTGACGTTTTCCAATGACTGTGTCTCCTTCACCACCAATGTTTCTGCCAGGTATGGGAACAGCATGGCTGCCATGCCATGCCACACAGGGCTTTGGGTTTTCTGTAAATGGCAACGGAAAGGGAAAGCTTAAAATGTTCATCCCATTAAAAAAAAAGGGGGGGGAGCACGGTTAGTAAAAATGTGTTTGTTTAAAAATTTAAAGATGTTTAATTTCTGGCTGTGGGCTTTTTAATTGAAAATTATATTAAATTGCTCTCACAAAAATATTGTTTGTAAAAAAATGATGAGTTGAAATTAATCTTGATGGACTTCATGGACTTACGTGCTGAATGGAGGCATTTAACAGGATCTGTACAAATCACATATCCTAGTGGAGAAAATTCATGGTAAAATGGAAAATTCATGGAAAATTCATGCTCTCTATAGCACATAGAGAGTTTATCATTCAGTAATTTATCTTGCAACTATAAAAGCCTTTATGAAAAGAGAGAGAATTGCTGGAAAACCAAATAGATCAGGGTTGAAATATTGCTGGAATGACTGATACAGAGTATAAATTATTTCTAATTCGTATCACACTTGTCTTCAAACTCTTAATCATAAGATGAGAAAAATAACAATATATAACAATATAACACCTGTCTCTGGGAAACTTCACCGCGGGCGTGTTTGGTTCAGCCTAAATGGGAGCTTTGATTTTGCTTTGTGTGTTATAAAAGTGTTTATTTTAGCAAATCAAATGTATAGTGAAGCATGAGCACATTACAATACACATTGTGCATGGTTACAAGAAATTAAATTTCCCCACTTTAGCTTCAAATGAGCCTTCAGATAGACAGTTTTATGAGCCAGCAGTGTGAAAAGGGTCAGATAAGTATGTCAGCATTTCATTGCCAGGTATTCCCATTTCTGGATGGTTAAACCTGAGAGTAGAAGGAAAATTACAGCTCTGGCAATTCTGCAAGGACAGTACACATGCAAAATGACCAAGGATACAGGACATTGTTTCTCTTTAAGACTTAAGCAATGTTGGAGCATAATGAAAAGTTGATTTGATGGTTTACTGTTTCCCACTTAGATTTTGGCTTGCAGACTGCCACCAAGTACTAGAGACTGTTGGGCTGGCAACACAGCTCTATAGAGAATTAATATGCGTTCCTTATATGGCAAAGTTTGTGATATTTGCCAAAATGAATGACCCTGTGGAATCCAATTTGCGCTGCTTCTGCATGACTGACGACAAAGTGGACAAAACTTTGGAGCAACAAGAGAACTTTGAGGAAGTTGCAAGAAGCAAAGACATTGAGGTACATTCCTGGCAGCTGGCTTTCTCCTTGTAGGTGGGCAGTGTGTTTTCCAAGTAGCAACAGCTCCTGCACAAGCCACGGCAAGCCCAGTTAAATAAAGGTTCACAGCAATGCTGTGTCATGAAACTTCTCAAAAGAAGACTAGAACAGGGCAAGGCTGGAGGAGCATGAGGGCTTGTGGATGTCCTAGTGCAGTCTGCAGTGGGGTTTGCACTCGCTACTGTGAGGTTGCCCTGGCTGGGCTTTGCAGACAGAGAGAATTCCTTCTCATTAGCCCTGCAGACACATAGTCATGAGTAGAACTGGCTTGTGGTGAAATCACAGTCACTAACTTAGTATTTCTTGAGGAAAATGACACACTCTTACTTTAGGAAAGCCATTCAGGTGGCTCGTGGTTTTCCAGACTGCCTGTACTCATAATACCTTGCCATAATGCACAGTGATATTCTAATTTTTTGTTGAATGTAACCAACTGGGGACTTGTGTCAAACTGTGGGAACTGTGTTGGGGGAAATCACGATGCTTATATGCATTAATCTACAATTTAAAGTGGTTTTATTGACTTTTATTTCTTGCTTTGATAGGTTCTTGAAGGAAAACCTATTTATGTTGATTGCTATGGAAATCTGGCCCCTTTGACTAAAGGAGGACAGCAACTTGTTTTTAATTTTTATGCTTTCAAAGAAAATAGACTGCCATTCTCTATCAAGGTAAAAGAAACACAAACAAAATAAATGATCCCACTGCTTTCCTCCCTTCCCACACTCCCTCTTCCTTTTTTTCAGCCCTGTAGGACTAACTTGCCCCTGGGCTGTAAGTGTAGTTTTTAAATATTGAATAGCATGGAGAGGGTGCTTTACTTGAAGCCACAGCAGAACTGCTGGCAGATCTGGACATAGAATACCCATGATATGGATTCACAACCTTTTACTAAAACCATATCTCAGATTAGAGCCCCAACATATTTTGGGGCTCTAGTACCAGTAGATCACAATTTCTGAGGGATTAAGCAAAGGAGATGCATTCAATAACATACTGTACTGCAGAGCAGCCTTCAGAAGGTGTGTGCAGACTGTTCACCTCTAAATGGCCATGAGTGGGTGCTCACTATCCTTAGCCTTGTCACAGCTGCCCTGCTGAAGAGGTTGTTAAGCATTTTGGTAAACACAAGAGCAAAACATGGCAGAATAAAATGAACAGACAGTGCCTGTCAGTAAAATCCCAGTGTGAAACTCTCAAGATTCACTCAGCACCTTGTATTGCATGGATTTGCCATCAGGGAGCTTCAGGCTGACCTAACTCTTTCACAGTAACACATTTTCTCCTTCAGCACCTCAGGCTGAGCCCCAGCTTGGTATTACTAGTCTTTAAATACTAGAAAGCTCCTTGTAGAAAGAAATTCTGAGAACCATTCCAGAAACCTCCTCTAGGACTCTGAATTACTACATATTACTACGCTGAAGCAGAATTTCATTTCTAGGTAAGAGACACCAGCCAGGAACCCTGTGGTCGATTATCATTTTTGAAAGAACCAAAGACTACAAAAGGACTGCCACAAACAGCTGTTTGCAACTTGAATATCACTCTGCCAGCACACAAAAAGGTATTTGTTTGGAAAAGTAAACATTTTTCTCTAGGGTTGGGTTGGATTTATTTTTGTTCCTTTAGTTTTCGTCTCTTTTTTTTATTTCCTGCTAGTCATAAAGAAACCCTGTGAACTGTCAGTAATGAGAATGCTTTGGAATTATGATAAAGGCTTTTAAAATGTATGTTTTATTGGTTTCTTGTATGTAGAACGCTTTTAAAGTCTCTTGTTACTGTGGTGTCAAGTTCCTATAATTTTTACGATTCTGTTTACAGCTCATGCTTCAGCCTGCAAGTCATAAGTTTATGCTTTCAGTAATGTCACGTGTTTATTTGCATTTGATGTAAGATTTTTTTTTCTTTTGCGTTGACATTTTGGATTTGCTTTCTTTGCCTTATAAATCATTGCTTGCTCCCAATTTGGTCCTTTTCATATCCTGATATTCTTTTCCCTGCTGTCCATTATAATATTCCTTGTCTCTGCAATGCATCTTGGGACCAAAAGGAAACAGAGTCAGATCAAGATGATGAGGTAATATAAACACTGTCTTCTGTTTTTATTTCCTTCAGATTTAGTGAAGAAAAGTAGTGTGTTATAGAAAAAACCAACTATTTTTAATGGTGGTGTTGAAATGATACCTACAGGAAAATAGCCATATCCTCGACTTCTGATAGGCTTTTGTAAAACAGTAGAACTGCACAAATATGGAAAACCCTATTATTATAAATTATGAAATTAAACCAAGCACTGAATAAAAACAGTCTAAAATTTAACTAATTTTCTTCTGAAAAAGGATATATTTATGAATATCAGACCAAGTCAAATTTTGGCAAAACCAAGAAGAGTTTAGTGGATAATATTTTACCTTTTGGACTAACACTGACACTGCTATGGTAACTTGTATTTCTGATGAGGAAAAAGATACTGCTGAGGCCACAGTAGTGGCCTTTAATATCTTACCTCCGTAAATAAACTGGATTCTTTAAAAAAAAAAAAGTAAACCAGCCAAGAGAAATTTCTCAATATTTTGTTAAAATCTATTTTCAAGTGAACCTCAGATATTTTCAGCTTAAAAATCCACTGTTTCATGGAAACCGCAACATTAGATTGTCAGAAAATTCAGTGGGCTTTACTCATTAGAGGTAGTTAGAGATGAGATCATCTTATAAAAAAAACTACATAGATGTTTCCAATTTACCTAGAAGCAATTTTTTTTTCTCTTCCTGGTGGCAAATAAATAGCAGTTGTCACCTGCTGGTTAGAATAGCTAAAAAAAAGACCCCAAACAATACAACCCAAAACATTCCTTACATGTTAAAAAAATAATAGCAAAACCATCACTTTATCTCCACAGAATTTGTTCCCAGTGAGCTATTATATAGCTATAATAATAGTTTTCTTTCCAAACAAACTGTATTGTTAGCCACGTATTCAAGTGAGTTCATCTCTGAAGGACCATTAATATTTAAGACACCACACTAGCAGCTATGCCACTGAACGCAGCAACCTATGAGGCAATTTATCAATTAACAAGAGTAGTCTGCTTTCTAATCCACATCTTTGCATTTTGTGCATATTAAAAAATCCCCTCCCATGCCTTTTTTTGTCCTTAATGTATTCACTTTAAAGCCAGTTGTACATTGTGGTGTGTGTGCTTTCGGGACAAACTGATCTGGGGGGGAATACTCGATCGATCGGTCTGAGCCGCACTCTTTTGAATGTTTTGTCTGTACCTGTAGTCTTTTGTGTTGACCTCCTGTTTCTAGCCAAAGGCGGTTTATTTTACAGAGAATGAACAATATCACACCGTTTCTAGTAGTGTGAAGCAGTTTATTGAGTGACAATGCAATAAGACAGTATCGAGACACTTTAAGGCAGGATAATGAGCTGCTCCTGCTGTCTAAGCTCTTCTACCTCATATAAGCACAGGAATGAACCCAAGGGCTCACTCTTAGGGCTGCAGTCCCTTCCCTGCTTGCTCTGGAAGGGCGGTCACCCACAGCAGGTTTCTGTGCAGCCACACTCCCTGCTCGGCAGTGCCTGACACCCATCCCATGGCACCCAGGAACACAGACTGCCTCTGCCCCTCCCTGCCTGCTCGCCCAAATTTGGCTTCAGCATGCCATCCTGAAGCTGAATGGAAGCACCCTTTCTCCCTTGCGGGGTTGTGTGCCACGAAAGCGGCCCATCCTCCTGAGGCTTGAGGACTGGTCTGTTCAGCCGGGGCAGGGGTTCCCAGGGCCCTAAATCCTGCTGTGTTTTATTGCAGACGGAGAAAGCTGACCGGCGCCAGAACTTCGTCTCCCTTGCTTTACGTAAGCGCTACAGCTATCTGACTGAGCCTGGAATGAGTGAGTTGCTCTTACCGAAGTACTAAACCGTGTAGATGTGATTGCTCAGAAGAAGAGACATTTTTTCTATAAACGTTGTATTTGGTGTCACTCTAGAGGAAAAAAAAACCAATAAATAAAGAGAAAAGCAAAACCAAAGCTGTCTAAAACAAAACTCTTGGATGGTCTGTGAACTCTTGTGTTGTGAGAGCTTGAAGAATCCTGACTGGCAAATTATGTGTGTTAGTTAAGTAAAAATATAATCGTTTATTAAAAATGCCATGTAGTTCCAGAGTAGGAGGATTGCAAATTGCTTTCAAAGAGAGACTCTTCCTCTCCCCTTTGTAACATTAGAGAAAGATGCTGTAGAACAGAATGTTACACAAAAATTCAGAAAGCCACTCAGATAAGCACTTAAATGTTTAGATGCTTAGCCAAAATAGACTCTCTCATATTTTATATTTTCCCTCTTCTTTCTCCTCCCCTTCCCTTTTTCCTCTGTTCCCTGCAGATGCTTTTTATTCCCTGGCACCACACATTGCTTCTTCTTAAACATGTGTTGCCCTTGACCAGACCTGTGGCTTTCCTTTCCTTCCCAGTTAAATACAATAATGTATTTGGCTTAGCTTTTCTTCCTCACTTTTCCTCTCTGAGGTCGACTGCTATTGTTCCCCATTTCCAGGCTTTTTCTTGCCTTTTTTTTCCTGCTTTTGACTTCTCAGTTGCTACCCTGCAACAGACCCTTTGATGTAATTCCATAAAATCCATAGACAAACTTCATCGGGTCTTGGGAGTTCCCACTGGATGGCTGCTGCTTAATTATCCTGTAAGATCTGTGGCTTCTTTGGATCAGTTGTGCTCCAGAGTATGTTACACTTCTCAGGCCGGGAAGAAGACTCCAAGCATATAACATCTGAAGAAGCTATCAGATCTGCTGAGACATCTTGATGGACTGTTAAGGTATTGTCATAGGCTTGATGGGAACTGAGAGAGAGGCAAAATGAAATTGCTGGAAAGAAGGTTGATAACTATGTATATCACTCACAATAAATTTTTCAGCCCTCACTGTGGAGGAAAAAAAAGGGTCTTGTTTATTCACCAAATGTCCGTTAAGTTTCATTTGCAAAAAACTGGCAGACAGATGTTTTAGCTCTTCAACTGCAAAAAGGAGCACAGAAGCAGCATCTTAAATGTCCCTGAATCTGTGCTTTGACAGGCAGAAAAGAAGTTAGGAGGGCAGCCTGTGGGTTTGCTTGCCTCACCAGTCAGTTGTGGCAGACCAGCTCGTCATGGTGCAGTTGGGTTCTTGTAAAGACACATCCTAATGCTAACTGCTGAACAAGTTATTACTTCTTTTCAGAATCGTTTTGGTGTTTGTTTCTTGAACTCAAGACTATATGAACTTTCGGTGAATGTTAGCAGCTACTGCTAATTAAATCTTCATAATAAATAATATTCTTTATAGTAGCTTCATAAGAGTTCATTTAATGAAGTACATTTTGGGGTTTTTTTGCAGGTGGGTAGAAAGAAGAATATTTCCACTTAAAAACATTGTAGTAAGGAAAAGTGGGTGTTTCTTGATTTAGTCTGTGCCAGTCAGGCCTAGTACTCAAGCTCTCTTCAACATAAATGTTCTTATGAAGTATCACCAGCCATCCACACTGACTTCTGGGCTTTGATAGGCTTCTGTAGGACCAGCACATTTCTCCTTGCAGGATATGGAGCTGTGGTGCACTGAATATTCATTATTTTATAGGAGTGTGTGTGCTTTAACAGTTTAGTGTAAGCCTTGTTGAGCTTTTTTCACTATGAGTTACTGTCTGTCTATAAGACAGATCGAGCAGGTTTGACAAATTATTAGTGTAATTTCAGAAAAAGGTATGTTGAATAAGTTCTTTGGATATTTTGGCTCCATTTCTAATTCCAACTTTTACAAAAAAAAATTCCTCAAAGTTGCTTTCAATGTCGACTCTCTGAATGTTATTGCTGTATCAGAGGATATGTTTGTGTAATGGGATTCCCAGAAACACTTCCTGACATGAGTGCCTCCTGTGATGCAAAATGTGGTTGATGATGATTCTGTTCAAAATGCCTATGAATAAGCTGAGAGTTCTGGGGGATGATAACATTTAATAGGTTTGTCCTTGCCAGGAATTTGTTTCATAATCTATTTTTCTTTGACTGCTTTTCTAATGTTACCTTTTGAGAACTGTAAAGTTGAACAGGTCTGACTTTGAGCTGATACAAGAAATCTCCTCAAAAGGTACCAAGACACTACATCTTGTAGAAAAAGTGTACTCTTCTTTTAATGACCTCTTGTGAAATGATTTTGTAAGGTTTACGTATTTGTGCTTAATACACCATACAAAATGTATTAATCTGTGTGCTCGTTCTGACATGACATTTGTGCATGAATAAAAACTGATTCAGTTGCTTTGCCTGCTCACAACTATCATACATCAAACTTGCCATATTTCATTTACGACATATGCTTCTTAAATTCATTTCATGAAAAGTTTTACTTTAACTTTTACCAGACAAAAGGAATATTGCATGAGAAACAAATGCATATGTTCCTGTATTTCTTTCTTTTCTTTTCTTTTTTTTTTTTTTTTTTTTTAATATTGACTCAGAAAAGCTCTTGCTCTTATTGGCTTTGTGAGTGTGAAGCATATCCGAATTGTGCATGGAAGATACAGATTTGAATTTATTCCAGTTGCTTCACAGTTTGCACATCAATTGCCTGTCACTTAAAGGAATTTTGGTTTCTGCATGAAATAGTTCTGAAGTGGTTTTAAAAAAGATTTTAGCTACATAATGTCATTTTACACAAGTTTATATTTTTGTATAGGTTCAAATCTGAATAGAACAACAATAGAAATTATTAAATGGATAATTATAGTTGCACAAAGCAGAGACATACCTAAACAGGCAAAATAAAGCTGATAGCAGTATTTCAGAAGTAACACATCAGAAAGTCAATAGGAAGTAAGAGAAGAAATTTTGATGTGGCTTTATTTTTATCTTATGGATTCCTTTTGTGTGTTTTCTGTTCTCCATTGTTTGCAGATTTGGTTGCTATGTGCTTTTTGTCTTTCATTTCATGTTGCTTTTTGGTTCAGACCAGTTACCAGTATATGGCTCGTTCCTAATTTTTTTCTTTCCTTTTTTAAATCTTCTTTTGCCTCCTTCATCCCAGCTCATGCAAACAATTGTACTTGCTTTTTTTAATATTACAACGTTTACTGACCAATTTTCTTCTCTGGTCTCTCTGTTTTTCAACCATTTTTGTTGATTTTTATGTTTGATTTTAATTTAACAATTTAAGAAACAGTTGAACGGAGTGCAGGAGCAACAAGATCCCTACCTGCTACTTACTCATACAAGCCATTCTTTTCAACACGGCCATATCAGTCATGGACAACTGCTCCAATTACAGTGCCTGGGCAAACCAAATCAGGCTTCACTTCCTTATCAAGCTCTTCCTCTAACACTCCTACAGCTTCCCCATTAAAATCAATATGGTCTGTTTCTTCTACTTCTCCGATCAAATCCACGTTAGGAGCTTCTACCACATCTTCAGTTAAATCTGTTAGTGATGTAGCATCTCCGATTAGATCGTTTCGGACAATCTCCTCGCCAATAAAAACTGTGGTCTCGCAGTCTCCCTACAACATGCAGGTTACTTCAGGCTCTTTCGTCAGAGCTCCCGCAGTCACAGAAGCTGCCAGTCTCAAAGGGCTGGCCTCCACTACCACATTCCCCTCTCGGACATCTCCAGTGACTACAGCAGGATCTCTCTTGGAGAGATCGTCCATAACCATGACGCCTCCAGCATCCCCCAAATCCAACATTAACATGTACTCTTCGAGCTTGCCACTTAAATCGGTCATCACATCAGCATCCTCACTTTTATCGTCCCCTCTAAAGTCAGTGGTGTCACCTGCTAAGTCAGCAGTTGATGCTGTTTCATCCACTAAAGTCATGATGGCCTCGTCTCTCTCGTCGCCAGCAAAACATGTAGCTGGGCACACAGACGTACCATTGCTAAATGGGTCTGTGTCACCTCTGAAATACCCATCTTCTGCCACCTTAATAAATGGATCCAAAGCTGCAGGTGTTTTTCAAGACAAGATCTCTGCAGCTGCACATTCTGCAACTTCTGCTGCTAACGCAGTTGCTGACACGGCTGAGAGAGTGTTTTCAACAGCTACAACAATGTCATTTTCTCCACTCAGGTCATTTGTGTCTTCAGCACCATCAGCTTTCCAGTCAATGAGAACTCCTCCTGCAGGTGCTTTGTACACAGCCCTTGGGTCAATATCTGCAACTACCTCATCAGTAACTTCATCAACAATAACAGTGCCGGTATATTCTGTAGTCAATGTTTTGTCTGAACCAGCATTAAAGAAGCTCCCAGAGTCATCTTCACTTACAAAATCAGCCGCTGCGTTACTGTCACCGATTAAAACATTGACTACAGAGGCACGCACGCAGCCTACCTTTACTCGAACTTCATCTCCAATAAAATCATCCTTGTTCTTAGCACCCTCTGCTCTCAAATTGTCCACACCATCGTCCTTATCCTCCAGTCAGGAGATACTGAAAGATGTTGCTGAAATGAAGGAGGATCTGATAAGAATGACTGCAATATTGCAGACAGATGTCGCAGAGGACAAGCCGTTCCAACCTGACATACCAAAAGAGGGTAGAATTGATGATGAAGAGCCCTTTAAAATTGTTGAGAAAGTGAAAGAGGACTTAGTAAAAGTTAGTGAGATTCTGAAAAAGGATGTGTGTTTAGAAAATAAAGGGTCGGCTAAAGTATCCAAAAGTGATCAAGGACACCTGTCTGAGGATGACTGGGTAGAGTTCAGTACAGAGGAGATTGATGAAGCGAGACAGCACGCTTTGACAAGCCCTCCTGTATCTGTTCCAGAGAAGGTCCAAATTAAAACTAAAACCATGTCGGAAAAGGATTATAGCTTGTCAAAAGTTATTGATTACTTAGCAAATGATATCGGTAGCAGTTCATTAACAAACATAAAGTACAAATTTGAAGAGGGGAAAAAAGAAGGTGAAGAGAGACAAAAACGCATTTTAAAACCAGCCATCGCTTTGCAGGAACATAAACTTAAAATGCCTCCAGCCTCCATGAGGCCTTCAACATCGGAAAAGGAGTTATGTAAAATTGCAGACTCCTTCTTTGGAACAGACACTATCTTAGAGTCTCCAGATGACTTTTCTCAACATGATCAAGATAAAAGTCCCTTGTCTGACAGTGGCTTTGAAACAAGGAGTGAAAAGACACCTTCTGCCCCACAAAGTGCTGAAAGCACGGGGCCAAAACCACTCTTCCATGATGTGCCCATCCCTCCTGTCATTACAGAAACAAGAACTGAAGTAGTTCATGTCATCCGCAGCTATGAACCATCATCGGAAGATATTCCAGAGCAGAAGGCAGAGGAGCTGCAGGCCTCAAAACCTACCCCTACATTTATGGAGCTGGAGCAAAAACCTTCTGGGTCCATTAAAGAGAAAGTTAAAGCTTTTCAAATGAAAGCCAGTGGCAGTGAAGAAGATGACCATAAGTGCGTCCTTAGTAAAGGTGTCCGAGTAAAAGAAGAAACTCATATCACTACAACAACTAGGATGGTTTATCATAAACCTCCATGCACGGAAAGCACCTCAGAAAGAATTGAGGAAACAATGTCTGTCCATGACATAATGAAAGCCTTTCAGTCTGGTCGTGACCCTTCCAAAGAACTGGCAGGTCTGTTTGAACATAAATCATCAGTAACCTCCGATGTTAGCAAGTCTGCTGAAACTTCACCACAACATGCAGAGAAGGACAGCAAAATGAAACCCAAACTGGAGCGAATAATAGAGGTCCATATTGAACAAGGTAATCAGGCTGAACCTACTGAAGTCATTATTAGAGAAACAAAAAAGCATCCAGAAAAAGAAATGTATGTATATCAGAAAGACTTACCTCGGGGAGATATTAACTTAAAAGAGTTGGAAAAACATGATGCTTTTCCTTGTTCAGACGAACAAGGTCAGCAAGAAGAAGAGGAGCTCACGGCCGAAGAGTCACTTCCTTCTTATCTGGAATCCTCTAGAGTTAACACTCCCGTGTCCCAGGAAGAAGACAGTCGCCCTAGTTCTGCTCAACTCATGTCTGATGACTCTTACAAAACACTGAAGCTTTTGAGTCAGCACTCAATAGAATACCATGATGATGAGTTGTCAGAACTAAGAGGGGAGTCTTACAGGTTTGCTGAGAAAATGCTTCTTTCAGAAAAGCTAGATGTGTCTCATTCTGATACTGAGGAGTCAGTTACTGACCATGCTCTACCCCTTAGTGCAGAGTTACAGGGGACTGATAAACGATGCAGAGAAAAAGTAGCTACTGCCCCCAAAAAAGAGATTCTCTCCAAAATCTATAAAGATGTATCTGAAAATGGTGTAGGTAAAATGTCTAAGGAGGATCATTATGATAAAGTGACAGTGTTACACTACACTGGAGATGTTAGTAGTCACAAACATGCGATGTGGATGCGCTTTACTGAGGACAGATTAGACAGAGGTAGAGAAAAGTTGATATATGAAGACAGGGTGGACAGGACTGTTAAAGAGGCAGAAGAAAAACTGACTGAAGTATCCCAGTTTTTTCGGGATAAAACAGAGAAGTTGAATGATGAGCTACAGTCTCCAGAGAAAAAGCAGCATAAAAAAAATGGCAAGGAAATACATTCTAGCCAGAGCTCTGCCAGCAGCAGCCCTGAGAAAGTTCTGCTCTCTGAATTGCCATCGTCTGGGGATGAATGGAGTAAGGTGAAGCAATATGCACATGATGGGAAGTGCTTTCCCAAGGTGGATGAAAGAAAAGCATCCAGTTTGCCTAGCAGTCCTGAAAAAAGGATATATGTGCAACCTGCAGAGGACTCTAAACGAACTATGGAACACAAAGGAAGTGCTCAGCAGACTGGAGTAGCTGAGACTGGATTTCAGCTGAAGCAATCAAAGCTCAGTTCCATTAGGCTTAAATTTGAGCAAGGTATAAGTCCCAGAAGTAAGGACGTAACTCAAGAAGAAAAAAAGCTGGATGGTCAGTCCAAAATTCCAGTTAAAAAATTGCAAGAAAGTAAGTTACCAGTGTATCAGTCCTATTCGAGAGAGAAACACGCAAAGCAAATAGAGGTCATTGATGGGAGCACAGCTTTACAGAAGGAAGTGAAAATACATGAAACCCTTGTTCCAGGGAAAGGGAAAGCTGTGGAAGACTTTCATGCTTCAGACACACAAAAACAAAGAATGGAGGAAATGAGGAAAGGCGTGCCAGAATGCTTTTCAGAACCACGGGCAAAAGACCTGGTGTATGGCTCAGACTCAACAACGAAGGGACACTGGGACAAAAAGATCTATAGGACGTGGGAAAGTCCTGGAACTTCTAACCATAAAACACAGAAGGAAAAGCTTTCACACGTGCTGGTTCCAGATACAGTAAAAGAAAACCACATTGATCATGCTGAATCTAAAACTGATAAAAAAAACGAATTTATCACTGTGACAGAGCACAAAGTGGCCTCAAATGGAATTAATTCAGAAGAAGTGAAGGAACTGACTGTAAAGTCCCCCTCAAAAAGGGTTTTGTACAGAGAATTTGTTGTCAGGGAGGGGGAACGTAATGGTGAAGTGGCTGATAAAATATCCAAAAGGAAAGAAGAAGTTGCTGTGTCCCATATCCCAGTCAGAATTGTTGAGGAGAAGAGAGCAATGCTTGATGGTGTCTATGAACTTTCAGCTAAAGTATCCCAATCAGCTGTGATTCAGGAGAAAGTTGAAAGACAGATTGATTATGTGGAAGATGAAAAAATTAAGCATTCAGAAATCAGAAAAGTTACCAAGCAGCAGAGCTCAATAGGTCTAAGTCCTCCCGCTGAGGAAACAGAGCTATCCCCTAGCAAATCACCAGATTCTTTAGAATGTAGCCCAGGAAAGGAATTTCCTTCAAGTGGTGTAGTTGACCCCGGTGCCAGTGATTACTTGGATAAGGTTGCACCGCTAGTAAGCACTGAGGGAGTAAAAGAAATTAAGACCTTACCTGTTTATGTCAGTTTTGTTCAAGTAGGGAAGCAATATGAAAAAGAGGTACAACAAGGAAGTATTAAAAAAATTGTCAGTCAGGAAAGTAAGACAGTACAAGAGACAAGGGGGACATTTTACACAGCTAGGCAGCAAAAACAACCTCCTTCTCCACAAGGTAGCCCAGAAGATGACACGCTAGAACAAGTGTCCTTTATAGACAGCTCTGGTAAAAGCCCCTTAACACCAGAAACACCGAGTTCAGAAGAAGTGAGTTACGAGTTTACATCTAAAACACCTGACTCACTAATAGCTTATATCCCAGGCAAGCCCAGCCCTATACCTGAGGTATCTGAGGAGTCAGAGGAGGAAGCAGAGGCTAAGTCAACATCTGTGAAACAGGCAGAGGTTGAGGAGCCACAGGTTGACAAAACATTACCTAGTCTTATAAATACGGACTCTAACAAAAGACCCAAAGGTAACAGAGTTGCCTATATTGAATTCCCTCCTCCTCCACCACTGGATGCAGATCAAGGCGAGTCTGAAAAGAAGCCTCAATATTCCACTGAAAGTGAAATGGAGATGACTGAAGTGAACTTGCAAGATGAACATGACAAGTGCCAACTGGCTGAACCTGTCATCAGGGTACAGCCACCTTCTCCTGTGCCACCGGGAGCAGATGTCAGTGACTCCAGTGACGATGAATCCCTCTATCAACCTGTTCCGCTTAAAAAGTATACGTTCAAACTGAAAGAGCTGGAAGATGACCAGAAAGAAACCTCAAAACCCAGAGCCCCTGAAAAGATTGAGAAACAGAAAGAGTTAGGACATCCCACTTCTGGGAAACCCAATGAGTTTGACACTGGGCTTGATTCACCCCAGAATGATGTAGTGCAAAATGGGAGTAACAATGACCAGTCTGTGACAGAGTGTTCCATAGCAACCACTGCAGAATTCTCCCATGATACCGATGCGACAGAGATTGACTCTCTTGACGGTTATGATTTGCAAGATGAAGATGATGGTTTAACTGAGAGTGATTCTAAACTTGCAGGTCCGGCAGTTGAAACCAAAAAGGACATATGGACTACAGAAGGCATTCTAAAGCAGACTGATCGCTGCTTTAGCCAGAGTAAGCTTGAAGTCATTGAGGAGGAAGGCAAGGTAGGCCCTGAAGAAGACAAGACACCTTCAAAAGGTCCATCTTCTGACAAAGCTGGAGATAAGAGCGATAAGAAGTCAGGGGCACAGTTCTTCTCTTTGGAAGGCAGACACCCTGACAGGACTGTATTTCCTGACTCGTATTTCAGTTACAAAGTAGACGAAGAATTTGCAACACCTTTCAAAACTGTGGCCACTAAGAGTCTAGATTTTGACCCGTGGTCCAATAACCGAGGTGACGATGAAGTGTTTGAGACTAAATCAAGGGATGATGAGGCTAAGCCGTTTGGTCTGGCAGTGGAAGACAGATCTCAAGCAACAACACCTGACACAACACCAGCCAGAACTCCAACAGATGAGAGTACGCCAACTAGTGAGCCCAACCCCTTCCCATTTCATGAGGGGAAGATGTTTGAGATGACTCGCAGTGGTGCTATTGACATGAGCAAGAGGGATTTTGTTGAAGAAAGACTCCAATTTTTTCAGATTGGTGAGCATACTTCTGAAGGGAAGTCAGGGGACAAGGGGGAAGGGGATAAAAGTACAGTCACTGCCATCACACAGCCACAGGCAGGGGACAGCACTGTAGAAACAAACCTAGAGAGACCAGTAGAAACAACAGCAGTTGAAAATAAGCCCAGCATCCAGGCCAGTGGAGATTGCATGGAACAAACACTTGGTAGTAACTCAATGGAGAAATCATCGGCAGCAGTAAACGCTTCCAAAGTTGATCCCAAATTGCGCACACCAATTAAAATGGGAATTTCTGCTTCCACCATGACTCTGAAGAAGGATGGCCCTGGCGAAGTGACAGATAAGATAGAAGCTGTGATGCCAAGTGGTGAGGGATTAGAAAATGAAACTGTAGCAGTGATTGCGAGTTCAGCTTCTAGTGAGACGAGCTGTAGGCAAACAGAAAACACTGATTTCCCAAAAGATAATTTTAATAACAACAACAATTTGGATTCATCTGCTGTCCCTACAGATGATATTACCTGTAATGTAGTGCTAAAAGAACATTTGGAACCGAAATGTTCCCTCCAGAAAGCTAATCAAGCGAAAAGCCCTTCAGGAAAAGGTACAGGGACAACACAAGGACACAGAGTAAGAGATAAGCAAAAACCACACGGAGAGCAGCAAAAGTCAACAGAGTTGGTAGGAGCTAGAGGAAAATCAAAGCTTCCTGTAAAGGCCAGCTCAGTAAAACAAGTCTTTTCACAAAATAATCTCCAAAGCAATACAGGGAGTAAAGCGAAAGAGGCTAGTAAGCCTGACAAAGCAAAACAAAATAATTCTTCTCCCTGTCTAGAAGCAAGGTCTAGGATTCCTGTAAAAAACACACATAGGAGTAATCTAGCTAGAAGAACTCCAGCCCTGCCAAAACAAGAGCAGGTAGAGAAAGAAAAACCAAAACAACTTCCTTCTAAATTACCAGTAAAGGTAAGATCTACCTCCGTCACCATGACAACAGTTAAAGTAAAGAAAAACCAGCTTAGGGAGGTATGTAAACATTCTATTGAATATTTTAAGGGAATTAGTGGTGAGACATTAAAGCTTGTGGATCGTCTTTCTGATGAAGAGAAAAAGATGCAGTCAGAGGTCTCTGATGATGAAGAAGACAGTACATCAAGGAACACATCTTTATCAGAAGCTACTCAAGTTTACCAGCCTTCCATTACACCGAAGTCTGCTAGAGACATGAGAACAGAGGCAGCATCTATAAAATCAAAGATTGAAAAGGCCGACAGTGAGAGGAGGAGGAGTAAGAGGACTGGTGAGAATGAAGGCAGTCAGGTTTCTGGAGCTCTCATGGCTCACCTCGTGGAGATCAAGCCTAGTTTGTAAAACTTTCAACTTGTTGATCCTAGTGCATGAACTGTTGTGATTGCCTGTGGAGTGACTTAACTGTAGTTTTCATTCTGTCATTGTCATCTGTATGTGCTGTTTTACTCTCTTTTTTCTTCCTTCAAACAAATTCTGTACTGTAGAAAGCTAGTGAAGCATGCCAAAGACATTCATGTAACTCAGAAATTGATGTAACTCAGAAATCGAAAGATGTCTTTTGTGACAGTATATTTGTTCTGTCAAAGTAGAGAAAATAGACAATAATCTGGCCTTGGTGGTTTTCACCAGTAATTGAACAACTTGTCTACAGTCTAAAAGCTAGATTGTCAGCATGTTTGATTTCATTACACGACATCATGTAGTTTTACATTTTGGCTTTACACAGGTGAAAATCTAAAAGGTGCGAAAAAAATTTTGTTTTGTAGGTTGTTAGGTCACACAACCATTCTAGTAAACAATATAAGCACTGTCAACTTAGTCAATTAAAGCTATTATTTATAATAAACTATTGTCCGGTATTGTGGTTTTCTGTGCAAAATCTTTTTAATTGAGAAATTGTAAATCACAGGTCCACAGAGTCCATGTGAACGGACAGATATAAGGATGGCAATTGTAGCTGATCACCTAGGACTTAGCTGGACAGGTAAGATTTTCTGCTTTAATATTGAAATCATTCTTTGCTCTTGCATTTTTAGGTATTCTTTTACCAAAAGGCACAGCAAGACTGCATCAGGCTCTCCCAAATTCACAGCCAGGCCAGCTTCCTAAAACGTGCAATGTATTGCAGGGCAAAGATACCTAATAGGAAATTATTCCTTGATCTTTCAATAAATCGAAGAGAAACTCAGAGAAAATAGCTAAATGACTTTCCTCTCAAGACGTTCTCCCAAGGAGCTCAAAGGCTTTACCTGCCTGAGCTCAGGGCTGCCCCTGGGGTGTTTGCTGTCCCTGGATAGAAATTTCCCCCAAGTCCTTGTTGCAGGGAGCCCAGCAGCCAGGCTAGTTGGTGCTGGAGGCTCTGCCCACCTGTAGCCCCTTATGCTGGTGGGCGGAGCTGCCCTTCCTGAGCTCACAGCTGCAGCAGCCACCTCTGCCAGGGCTCAGGTGACTGAGCTGCACAGGGTGCTCCCAGGGGAATAACAATCAGTGGAAATAAACAGAGTTTATACATTAGCAGTGATGAGGCAATCTCCAGGGAGGGCTTTTTCATCGTGTTTAAGTGGCTTACTGAGTATAAGTGTGATAATCACTCCCAGAGATAATTGAAATTCAAAATGATGTCTTAGGAAATTAAAATATGGGGATATAATGCCATGTTGATCATTACCTGTAAAGTTTGTGTCAGGCAGTTTTGTTGATGTCTCTGTGACCTATGAAAGTTAGTATTTTTAAGCTTGACAAGGCAATTGAGAGATTTGTGCTTTCTTTGGTGTTTTTGCGTTTGTTTTCTTTTCTCGCTTGCTTTTTTTGTCTTTATAGAACTGGCAAGAGAACTGAATTTTTCTGTGGACGAAATAAATCAAATCCGAGTAGAAAACCCAAATTCTCTTATTGCTCAAAGCTTCATGTTATTAAAAAAATGGGTTACCAGAGATGGGAAAAATGCTACAAGTAAGTTCAAGTAGTTATTTTTGTTGTTTATAAGTTATAGCCCATTTCATCTGTTGCCAAGTTGAAGAAAACATTATGAATGTCCTTCACAAACCATCAGTGAGAAAAGAAGTTTCAGTAACATTTTTACCAGGAGTCAGAAATATACCATATTTATTCACTATATACACAGAAGGAAATGATCTGTTCTCCTCATCCATAATTGATGGGAGAAGTAGTGAACTTGAACTCCAGTAAAGAAAATAATAGGGAAAACTTTCCAATAGCAAGGAATGTGAAACATGGAAATGACTGCCTGGAAAATTTAGGTGGTCTCACAGTATTGCAGGTCATAGGAAAAGGCTAAACTTCTTCCTATGAGGAGTGATGGAGACACTGATTCTGTGCTGGTAATTCTGAGTTTATCTGTACATTTCACTTGAATTGCTCATAATGAAAGAGAGGGGTTGATTTTTGTGTGGCATCAATGCTGTTCGTTACCCTTCTCTGACCCACAAACTCCTACACATCATTTGAGTCTCCTTTGATCTCTTTCACTGTAGAAGTAATTTCCAGTATTACTGTGTTCTCACAACGGGATTATTGTAAATGAGATTTCATGATGCACTGCATGAATAGCCTTATATGCATTATTACCTACATGACTGCCTATTCTGTTGTTCCTCAAAACAGAATGGTAAAAGGATTTTTACACTGCCTTTACGCTCCAGTAAAAGGATATTTTGTATCAGTAGTAAGTAAATATGTTCTTTAAGAACTATCTGACCTTATTCTTTGTGCCTTTTGTGTTGTAATATAATTATACTTGGAGAAAGTATAGACTCTTAATAGATGTGTATCTTGAATAAGTAGGCAGCTGATTGACTGCTCAGACAAATGCTGGGGTTTGCTAGAACCAAAGGCATTGGGACATGCCAGCAGTTTGTAAGTAATGCGATGTGAACGTAACTGAGAAAAACGATCACACAGTTCTGCAATGTTGAACCTTTTTCTGATGTGTTTTATTTTTTTTTCCAGCTGATGCCTTAACTTCTGTATTGACAAAAATTAATCGAATAGATATCGTGACCTTGTTGGAAGGACCAATATTTGATTATGGAAATATTTCAGGCACCAGAAGTTTTGCAGATGAAAATAACGTATTTCATGATCCCATTGATGGTAATTGAATTCTGTAGTCATATTTAATTCAGTGACATGTCCAATAATAAATAATGTTTTATGAACTAGACTTTAAAGAACGATTGTAAGTTCTACAGGAACAAAAATTTTAATGTGTAAAGGGGTTTTCCTCTCGTAAAGCATGGTACAATAGAATCATAGAATATCCTCAGCTGGAAGGGGCCTATGAAGATCATCGAGTCCAACTCCTGGCCCTGCACAGGACAGCCCTGAGCATCACACCATGTGCCTGAGCAACATTGTCCAAACGCATCCTGAGCTCTGGCAGGCTTGGAGCTGTGACTGCTTTTCTGTTCCAGTGCCTGACCACCCTCTGGTGAAAAACCTCTTCCTAATACCCAGCCTAAACCTCCCCTGACACAGCTTCCTGCTGACTCATGTTCAACTTCCCATCGACCAGGGCCCCCAGGTCCCTTCCCACAGGGCTGCTCTCCAGCCTCCCACTCCCCAGCCTGTACACACAGCCAGGGTTGGCCCGTGCCAGGTGCAGAACCCAACACTTGTCTTTGTTAAACTTACGTGGTTGGTGGTTGCCCAGCCCTCCCTGCCTTGGAGCTGTTCCCAATTTCATATCATCAGCAAACTTCCTGAGTACTCCTTCAAGTCCTGCATCCAAGTCATTTATGGGGATATGCACATTAATATCTCAAACAATAAATGAGAGTCCCACAAATGTGTGCCTGAATAAACACTGGTTCCCACCAAGCTTTTCTCCTGCAACAATTGTCCTTTGAGGCTTACCCACGTCTGGTTTTTATGTACCTGGTATTTAATGCTTGACAATTTACCTGGAAATATGTGTATTCTTTGGCTTTCTGTCTAGATATGTAGTAAAAATTCTTCAAGGAAAAAAAAAATGGAAGAACAAAGGAAAAGTGCATAGTATTTGCATGGAATAAATTAATGTGCAATTTACTACCAAGCTTCTTTGAGGCCTGTGAGCATCTATTGCTTTATGATTTTCATTTGGACCATTTCTCCAATGGCAGTATAAAAATAAGAAAATGTTTTATTGGTGCATGAATGAGTATCTTTTTTAGTCTGCTAATTGGTAAAGTTGTGTAATAATTTTCGCATGGAAGCTGTATCAACTGAAAGCAGAACTGTGCAGGTTAAATTTGAGTCAGATTAAAAGCGAAACTGAAATTCTCCTTGTAAAACAAAATTTCCATAGAGGTGCTTATTATTTATCAGTATATTGAAGATGCTAAATGTTGGCTTTTTCTTTTTTCAAATGTTCGATAACAGGCACTGGTTTATTACTTTGATTTTATTCACTTATAAATAGCTCCTTAAATAAGATTTTTTTTGTAAGTAACATTTCCTTTGGTTTTTGTAATTTTTTTCAATTATGTTTTGGCTTTCTCTGTATTTTAGTAAGATTTTTTTTTTTCCTTCAGAGCATATGAGCTCAGTGTACCTCCATTATTGAGCAGCATTGCTGGTCATTGAATCATTGCACTACAGAAATAGTTTCTGTTGACATTTTAAGAAAGTTGCTCTTGAAATGTTGCTTGAGCCTTTTGATAGTAGCATCAATGTTTTTATGAAAAAAGCGCTTCTCTGCAGTTGCTTTGTGTCTCTCCTCTTCTCTGAACCTTCCTCAAGCTTCCTTTCCTCACCAAGACCAGACCACCTTTGCCTTTCTCTCGGCTGGTTCAGGAAACAAACCCCCAAGCCCTGTTGATGCACCTTCCCTTGCAGGCAGCACAATGTCCAGTTAACCACACAGCATGTGTTTTTTCCTTTCCTAGGTTGCCCAACCTCATTTGCCAGAATGCAAACTTAAGGTTTCGTTGCCATTTTTTATTTGTATATTCAGTTTAATCCTTTTGTATGTTTTTTTAATGTTTTCATCAGTTTTTCTTTTCTCTTTATTTGATCAGTGTATCTGATTGTACCAATGTCACCAAGATCACCTCAATCTTCAAGATCACCAAGATCTCCCTACTCACCACAGTCCTCTCACCCGTATAACTTTACTGTACCTGAAATATTCATATAGCTCTCCCTTGTTGTGTTTTTGTTCTTTTATCCCTTCGTTAACTTCCTTACTTTAGTTTTTTTTCTTCTGCTGTGTATTTAGATCTACTGTCTTTTAGTATCCTCATTAGAATCCATTTCTGTTCTCCATTCTTCAGCTAGTCCATTCTTGTACTCTGTGGTTAAATTGGAGGTATATGTTAGTAACACTGTATTTCTGGTATTGTGTATTTTTATATAAAAGCAAATTAAAAATGTGGACCTGTTTTAGAAAGAATACCTACCGACAAAAAAGTGGCTGTCCTGTGTTATGATCTTCTGCTGTCTTTAAAATCTGTTAATTAAACTTCCAAATTAAAAAAAAAAATAAAATAAAAGCTTGGAAATAAAGATTTACACAATATGGCTGCAAGAGATTGTCTTGTATGTAAAGGGACAACCACCCTTGTCCACATTTGATTTATTGCATGCCCATAAGACAATCTGCTATAGCTTGAAAATGTTTAAAATGGCTGCACATGCAATTGCTGAAAACTTTATGGGCTATTAAAAAAGTAGCCAGAAGTACTGGCTTCACTGTAATAGTCACTGGCAGTACTCATTCTTCGTTCCGTCTCTTTAGGACGAAGTAACAAAATCTATCAGAACTGCATTGGTTCTTATACACTTGCACCTCCTCATATGTTTCATACTTTATGTAACCCATGAATCATTTGGCATTTGCTTATTTGTTGCTCCATGCTTCATCCCAGTCAGTCCAAATGTGCTGTCTTCCTTAGGTTATCCCTCCATTCAAGTGGAACTGGAAACTCCCACTGGGTTGCGCTTCGTGCCGCCCACCCCTTTCCACCAGGACGATTTCCTTAGCGACACCTCTAGCCTAGAGTCACCCCTTAGAACTCCCAGTAGACTGAGTGACGTGTTAGTGACCTCCCAGGGACACGTAGATGGTACAGCAGCAGCACCGCCAGTGGTGACTGAAGAGGACACTTCACTGGATGACAGCAAAGTTGATTTCTCAGTGCCTAGAGAAGGAACACCTACAGATATTTTCATAGGCGAGAGCCAGTTGGAGGAAGTGGACCTTAAAGATTTTCCACGGTATCTCGGTAGTTATGGCGGGATATCCAAAGATGCTAAACAAAGGCAGAGTGAAGAGACTAGTAAAAGAGGAGTGAGGACTGAACAGCCTGAGAGAGAAAAGTCTGGTACTGATGAGGAGATGACGGCAGAAAAGTTTAAGTGTCTGTTTGAGGACATTCATCTGGAAGAAGGAGCTGAGTCTGAGGAGATGATGGAAGAAAGAGTATGGTCAATTCTTAAAGGTGTTCAACAAGCAGAACGCGAAATGTCTTCAATTACAGGTTGGCAGCCTGACTCCTCCAGCGTCTCCGAGGCTCCGACGTCGGGACGCAGGATAGGCGGCAGCCTGCTGGATCGCCTGGACGAGAGGTGAGCACCCCCGTGCTGCAGTGTGTGTGTCAGCAGGCTTCCCACGCTGCCTGGCCACCAGCAGCACTGCACACACTGCTGGTCTCTACCTGAGAGAACATGTCTATATACTTACACATACAGTTAAAAGAAAAGCTTGATTTGGCCTCAGGTATATTTATCTTTTAAAATGTGTATTTATCAGGTTTCATTCTCAGTATAGGCATTTGAGAAGTATTTCATGTTATCTTTAGCAGGTAATATTCAATTTTTATTCTTGTGTATTTCTATTTAGAATTCATCTCAGTGCATAGATGTAGCTGGAATCAAGAACATTGTCTGAAACCAGAATACTACATTACTCTTATTTTTGAGCATCTTTATAGCAGTCATCCTTTCCATTTGAATCTCTTTGCCTTACCTTAGATAATTGTTACTTTTCCCATAAGCCAGTTTTTGAACTGTCACTTTTTATAACACTTACTTCAAGTATATTATGTCATGCTATTTTACTACACTTCTAAAAAGATGAGTTATGAGGCATAAGAAGGTAAGAATGGTGATCCTAAACCCTAGTCCTGTATGTTGTCTCACAGCAATGACTGCAGAGGAAGGATGTATTTGCTGTTTTCCCCCTGCACTCTCCCAGGCTCCACTTGTCTTTGAGATAATGACCTGCTGAGAGGGATGCTTTCTGTATATTTATCCTCTGTGCATTTCTCCTGTACGAGCTTTTCCAGCCTGTCCTTGCACTTCCTTAAGCTTTCAACATTACCAATATGTGTTGTCCTGTTCGGCCCTACTGGTGCCCACTGGGCAAGGGGCTCCTGCAATTACTGATTGAAGGAGGCAGGCCTGCAGGAGCTATAAATCAGCACAGAATGATTATCTGCACAGTGGTCATTTCTCTGTAAAGCACTTTGCATCCTTTGCATCTCTGACTCAGGATGTTTTAAGGTTCTAAGGTAGCATTAGATACTCTCTTAACAAATCCAGTGGGAATTTGGTCATTGATTTCAGCAAATCCATTGTCTTTCAATACTGTAAAGCACTTGAGCTACTACTGATGTGATTCCTGTCGTTAAGCAAGTGTTGTTATTCTGATTTTATATTGTGTTAAATTAGTAAAATAGATCATTTCTTGAAGTAAAAGGGCTTCCTTAAGAAGGTATCAATTTCTAGCTAGATGAATTCACTTTGCTGTCTTTTATGAGAGTTTTGCCAGCAAACAGCTGGCATATCTTCATATGTCAGCATTACACATAATGTTTAACAGAAAGTGAGCAAAAATACAAAGGAAAACTTTTTATGAGAATTGCAGGTGAAACCTCTCCATAGGTGATCTGAGGCAAAAATCTGGTCAACTTTCTATCTTTTAGTAACCTTCCATGCCTTTGGCTCTGCATATTACTGAGATTTTGCAGTATCTAAGGACTTATTTTCAGATAACCATATTTTTAAAAGGCAAGACCTGTGTGGAGTACAGATATTGTACTTTGGGGGAAAAATAACTGGTAATTGCATGGCAACAGATACTTTCATCACCTCTTTGATTAGAGAGTGGTTTAAAAATTAGTGCCTCGAGGCTTTAGCTCATGATTATACAAGAAAACTGCTATATTTTTTTCTTTTTCTTCCCCTCCACAAAGTGAAAGGAGATTAACATAAAACATTTGGCCTTATTTCCAGTGTCCACCGTATTTTCATTGCTTCTGAAATGATGCCATGATGCAGAAGACAAGGGTATTAAATAGATTGATGCTTGCAAGTGGAGTCTAAAATTTTACTTTTCTCTGTGTGAAATGTATGGGCTCAGACTGAAGGCTCAGTAAGAGTCTTGGTGCTTTGCCCTCCTGGCTGTGATTTAAGCCCTGAACAGTTGTCTATTCCTTTCTCTTTTTCATGTAGTTCGGACCAATGTCGGGATTCTGTTACCTCATATGTCAAAGGAGAAGTAGCGAAGCCAGAAACAAATGGAAGTCTATCTGAGTCCACATCAGAGGCAAAAACTAAATCCTACATCCAGGAAGCTTTAAATGATGTGGGAAAACACAGTGACAAAGAAGTCCTGAAAACAAAGTCCCAGATCTCAACTGGTACTGATGAGCAAACATTATCATCAACAGCATATCAGAAATCTTTGGAAGAGACCAGCAAGCCAACAACAGAAGGCAGCAAAACATCTGTGCCTGTCAGTGTGAAGAAGATGGGCTGGAGTACTTCTGAGGATGGCAAGCCAAGAACAAGCATCCAAGAGGAGGAGGGAGCAGTAATGTCTGAACAGAAGGTACAGTATGTCCTGTAATAATTAACAATGTGAGGAGTCCCTGTTGCTTGACATATTGGTTGACAAATTTTTTTGTATGACTTGTTGTTTGTGACAGGGTTAGGGGTTTTTCTTATCCTTCTTTATGCCTTTTCAGTTTATTATGGAATTGAGAAAAATGGAAGCTACTGGGAATTTTTATTTCTGTTGTGAATAGAATGGGGTGGAGCCAGGATAGGCAGGGGAGCCAAGAAGGGCTGCATAATCCCCTCCCTGCCTGGCCCTGAGCCCTGGAAGAGGTTAGAGCAGCTTCTGGGAGCGCTGTCCCACATCCCTGGGGAACAGGCCCTTCCCTGCCATGGCACACCACCTGTGCAAACAGTGCCAAACTGCTCAGCTGTCCTCCATCTGTTTCAACTAAGGTGTTGCCACTGGTTTCCCACTCTTCCTGTGACATTGAAGCAAATCATAGGAGTAAAGAAATATAGGGACCCTTCAGGCTCTGTCCTGCTCTTTGTCCCCAAAACTTCCTGCATGTTTTTTTTTTCACTCTGTTAATTCGCAGAAAAATAAATTTGGGGTGATATTTAATCTCCTCCTTATGGCTTTATTTTTTAAAGGCCTTGTTCATCCCAATTTCAGAGTCCATCCAGCCAAGATGAATAAAAAGATTTTTAAAAGTGTGAAGTATTTTTCCAGGTGGTGTTTCTTTCTCCTTAAAATGCTGCCGAGGGGCTCCCCTTCCTTTCTACTTGCCTGACTCGTACACCCTTAATTGCAGAACCGTGGTTATAAGTTGCTTTCTGACAATGAAGATTTTGATAGCTTTCTCAGTTGCTTCTATTTATTTACCAGAAGCTTAGAAGGAAAGTTGACTCAAAGAATGGCTTGTAGCCTAGTAGCTGCATGCACCTCACACCCCAGCAGTGGGAGGATCGCCACAGAATAAACCTCAGGGTCAGCAGGGAACCAGGCTGAAATGGGGAATTGCAGAGTTTCTTCTACATTCCTCTCTCTGCTGAGATTGTCTTCTCCTGGGTGTAATACAGGAGAAGATTATAACTTTTGGAAGCAAGATATTTTTAGTGGAATTGTTTCTACATGATATAGATTTTTTTTATTGTAGCACAATAAAAATGTTGGCTGTGGTGGGCTGCAGTAAATCATTCAGGTTTAAATTAGTTCATTTTAAACTATTCTTTCGATTATACAACCAAGAATTCTTTTATTAGATGGTAACGTAATCAGTTTCAGCAGTTATGTAGCATATGATTGTTATTATCTTGTTATTAGTTCGTGACACAGTAAGATCTTTCCTAATGTTTGCTAATTACTGGAATACTTTAAAAATGTTAGTAAGAAACTTTGCCTTCTTCAAAGGCAGTTAAAGGCAGATGGTAGCGTTCCTCAGTGTTTGTGGGCTTTGGGGCAGACCTCATTCTGGTGGTGCCATGCTCTGATTAAATGCAGGAGTGAGTGTAGATGCATGCTGTAACGTGCTGAGGGTGTGCTGACATACTGCACTTCCCCCTCTGCATTCCCATCAGTGGGAAGAGAAGTTGTCACCCCCTTTTGTGTGCTCTTTACTGTTGGATATCCCATCTGGATTGAGAAGAATGAGCAAGTGCTTTTCTTAGGCGTGCTCTCTGCACTAGTTTGCTTTATTTTTATTTAGTTTTGCTTTATTTAGTTTTATTTTTTTATTTAGTTTTGCTTTAAAGGCTGATAATCTTATCTACTAGATAACAAGTCTTTTTATAGGCATGATCTTTGAATAAACTGGTATCAGAAAATAATGTCATTTCAAAATATGGGTCTCTCACAAAGCCTGAATGGGTGAGAAACTAGCATCTGTTAGAATGACAAGAACTGCTTCTGTTATCTTGTTGACATTTCTTCAATAATGCCTTCTAATCTAATTTGAATTCAATAAGTTTAATTGCTAACGCAGTCCAATTCATGGTGAGACGCTTCACATGCTGTCATATAAGCAGAAAGAAAACTTCAACTGCAGTCTTTCTGCAAGGCATTCTTCAGAAATGCTGCATAAAGAGAGAAGCATGGAAGAAACAGATTTATTTCTGTGGAGAGAAAGTGAGAACCTAGAACTACTTGCCAAAGTAAGATATTTTTATCTGTGACCCATTTGGAAAGAGCCAGGAAGCAATAGTCACCCACCTGCAGGAGAAGGGCTGCAGCAGTGTTTTGGCACAGAGTTTGCACCAAGAGAGAAACTCAGACAATTGATACTGGTCTGACGCCTGGTGATGTGGATGAAACAAATCCTTGGCCTCATCCCGAGTCCACGTAAACATTTACAAAAGCATTGCAGTAATGGTGTAGGTCATACAATTCTCTACAAATGTTCAAGCATCAGATTCCAGTGATCTTTTTAAATGAGAAGAACACAGCATAGTTGCTCTGTTATTCAGAGAGGATGATGTCCAGCACATGGTCAAGGTGACTCTCAGTGTCAAAATTCCTTCACAAATAAACCACCTAGAGCTGTTTATTAAAAAAAAACTCTTCCTCTAAAGACTTGGTGCCCTCTGGAAATCTTCTGCTTTCCTGTTACTTCTTCAGGAGAGGATTGATTTATAATTTTTTGTATCTATATTTGACTAGTGCCAGAGGATGCAGATGAATTCTGTCATCCTGCTCTAAAGGCTTTTTGTTATATAGTTATTTTTCTCCTCCACCCACCTGTGCCCACTCTTATTTTGCACATAATTTCTGAGTATTGCTTCTTGTTTAGGACATCTTGGGCCAGATTCAGAAAGAGAAACAGATATGCAGTTCACAATATCCACTATCCATGATTTTAAAATCAGTTTGAGTCTGTCACTGAGTAAAACATAGAGGAAATTTTCAAATTTCTCTGTTCAGGAAAGGGTTGGTTCAGCCAAATATCATGGAAGAAGGGTCTCTGCCCTATGTCTGTCACACACAGAGGTGGGAAACCCTTTGTCAGGCACGTGCACACAGAGCTGCTCAGCCCCAGAGCTGAGCTCCTTGGGTTTGGAAGGGAAAACCCTGGGGCTGGCAGAGGGTGCCAGGGCAGGGTAGACACCTGTGTGAAGCTGTGATACCTGTTAGCACCAGGCTGAGACCAGCACCAGGCTGTGCCCCCTGAGCTGAGCACTAAAAGCTCCCTTCTTGAAAAAATGCACAATGATTGTGCTTCACGCTGCAGTTTTACCACTTACAAAAGCAGATAAATACTGAGCAGGAAAGCCATTGACGTGGAGAAGTTCAGAAGGCGTTTTTGTAACATTCTCTGTGGAGGTGCTCCACTGAAACTTTCTGTGTGACTGTCTTCTTTTTTTTTAATTAGGGAATTCACTTCCCATACCCTGGGAATCCATAAAACTAGTTTGAAAGAATAATTTTTAGGAGAAAAAAATTCAATGAGTTATGACAAAGTTTGGAGGTTTTTACATGGAATTTTTAAAAATTGCATAGGGTTTTGAAATTTCACAGGTCAGATGCATTCCAAATATCATTTTCTTAGACCTGAGAGCTTCTGAGATATTCCATAGCTGGTGTAATTATCAGGTTACAGCATGCCAAGGAGCAAAAAGGCCTCCTCCATCATGTACTCTAGCAGTGAAACTGTGAGCCATTATGTACACAACAGAGACAGGGAAAACACTGTCCGTGATAACCTCTGTTTTCTTCTCCTAGTCCTGATCAGCATGTTCTGTCTTGCAAATGTGCTGTTCAAATGTACTAAAACTGCATTTATTAGGAATGTAGTGACAGTGACAGTGAGATTGAGAGTGATTCAAGCTCAGATGAAGAGCAGAGAATTACTACAAGAGTTTACCGACGGCGGTTGATTCTGAAGGTACTTTGGGGTTTGCTTTTTTGAGGTGACGGTGGCATGGACGTGGGTTTGGTCTGCTGTGTCAGAGTGTCAGTTTTGGCATACTGGAGCCCCTGTGGTAGTGTGCTTTCCATTGCCAGTATGGATTTATAATCCAGTGCTAGGTTGCCTTTCCTTGCTTTAACACAGGTTTATGGGTGTCTTCTCTTGGAAAACAACTGTGCTGCATGGAGTGCTGTGTCCTTCACTGCCACTGTTGTGCATGGCATCTTAAAGACTGCAGTTAGATGCAGCATGTTGGTCTCCTGTAGAGCAAGTATGAGCCTCTGAGAAAGATGGGTAACAATCTTTCCTTTTTTTTTATTTCTGTTGTCTTTAAAAAAATTCTGAGTTACAAGTTAAACATTTGCAGGAATATATGAGTGGGATATAGGAAAGTATGTGGCACGTACTCTGGTTGAAACTGTGGTCCTAAGTGCTTAATATGTTCTGAAAAACTTTCTCACTACAGCAGATGATCCTGATTTTAAATCTACCAAGGTTAATAAAAGTCTTTGCATTGCCTTCAGTAGACTCTATTTAGTGTATTTATTTATAGATGGCCTTTACTTACAGCACAATATACTATATATACTGATAACAATGGTATAATCATATAAGTAATTGTATTTGCCCTTATAATATTTTTTATGTGGTCATACAGTATGACATTATTTTCCTGCAGCATAGAGCATGGGAAAATAAGTCTCTATTATAAATGATTATGTAATTCCTCAGTAACTTAAAGGATTTATTAGATTCTTATTAGAAAATCATCTAGTCAAGCCCCCCAAAAAAACAGCAGGGCACCTTAGTGCTATTACAGCACTAATGCAGTTTACCTAAGTTGTATTCCTAATTACTTTAGGAATAAATTGTGACATTTCAATTGCAAATATCTGTATCTCTGTTACTTGCATGCTTTGTGGAGAGGAGTCTGCACAACACAAAAGGCACTGCACCTTTTGTGTAATGTGGGTGGCAGACAGGCTGCTCTGCACAGCTGCCAAACAGTCCAAGGTGCAGATGCTTTTGGAAGAGAAGGGTGACTTTCTGGCTGCCTTCACTATGAATTCCTTCAGTACACCCATTGTGCTTCTGTGCAGGGCAAGACAGGAATGGCAAAACTGAGCTCAGCAGAAATGAATGTTTTTTCCGACCCCTCATCTCCCCGGCAGAAGCTGCTGCCTTCTCTGAAGGGCCCTGGGCCTGTCAGGGTATAACCCTTTGTTGTGGTTTAACTCTAAACCACGACACCCTTCCTCACTAATTCCCCCTGCAGATGAGCCGTGACTGCTCCGGCTCAGGAATGTGGTTTCTGTTTTCAAACGGGGCCTGTGGGCCGGCACGGCCCCTCCAGTGCTGCAGGAGTCTCTGGTAGCACACAAGTGTCAGTGTGCTGCAGATTCAAAGGCTGCATAGTTGGCCTGTGGCTAAGGGCCCCCACCCAATTTATGTCTGAACTATTCTGGTGTCTGCTGGTTTGCAGTCAGGAAATGTTGGAGTAGAAAAGGGGAAAGCCTGTCAAAGGCAGCTTTCTCTTGCTCTCTCTCTTATAACCCCTGTGTTTAGAGAAAGGCACAGAAAATTGGTTTTAAATGTGGTGGTATAATTTGGGGTAGAACTTTTAGCAGAGCCATGGTAAAGCAGCATATTTAGTGTTGGAATCTGCAGCTAGTGCAGGCCTGGTGGGAAGGGTGTGGAGGCGGCTGAACCTGTGCTGCTGGGAAACGTGTCTGATCTCAGCTGGATTAGAGCTGTACCTGTCTCTTGATTAGAAAATACATGTGATTCTTTGGTTGTTTTCTGATCATTTAGAGCTTCTTTTTTTATCCCCCACTCTGTATCTTAAGACAAGCTCAAAACAGAACAAGAGAAAGTTTGAGAGCAACAATCATCAGGCCTTCTAAGAGAAAGAATGTGATAGTGGAAGCGACCATTTTGATCATGTAAAGTTCGTGAAATGGTGGTATGAAATGGAAAATTCAAGATTTAACATTGGTAGGGACCTGGACATTTTTCTGCCCATTCCTGGGAGCAGAGGTTCACTTTGGGTGAACTGAAATCACTGTGAGAGCATGCACAAACTGAAGTACAGCTCCTCAGACAGGGAAGAGATCTCAGGATGTAGTGCTCACAGGCCTGGAGCACTGCTCACAGCCTGCAGAGGGAAATAACTCACAGTGCTGCTGCAGGGCCCCCAGCAGTGGCTGGGAGCAGCAGGTTCTCACCTGCCAGTGCCTCAGTGCCTGCCAAAGTGGGTGCTATGCCCAAACCCACAGCCAGCATATGTCCAGCAGCAGTGGGGAGGGAATGAGGGTGTGCTTGGAGCCTCCACTGAGCAGAGCTGCATGTGGGAACAGTGTTGTTTTACTGTAGCCTTTATTAATAGGATCATAGAATGGAAGGGACATTAAAGATTCCCTGGTTCTAACCCCATGGCATGGGCAGGAACACCTACCAGTAGGCCAGGATGCTCAGAGCCCCATCCAGCCTGGCCTTGAATGTTCCATGGATGGGTCATCCACAACTTCTCTGGGCAATCTGTGCCAGTGTCTCACCGTCCTCACAGTAAAGAATTTTTCCCTGATATTAATTGTTCTTCCTAGTATTCATTACTGCCTGCACGTTGCATTTAAAGCAACAGAGGTACTCACACAGCCTGCAGGCATTAAGTTTGCTGGCACCAAAACCTTGAGGATAAATTGAGTCCTGTGGAAAACAGGCTTTGCCATGTGCCTCCACAGGTACATTCAGGGCTGAATTGCTTCATTGCCTTTGCTCTTCTTTCCCAACTTGTTTTTCCTCTCTGTGCCATTCTGCAGTATTGCTAACACTGTTACTTCTGTTTAACTGCTACCTTAGTTCTCTGTCCTGGCCCAAATATGGGGAAAGACTTTTCTCTCCCACGAGGTATTTTCCCAGCAGTCCAAGAGCTGAGTCCTGTCAAGTGCTCAGTACTCTAGAGCACATTCCCATGAGATTGAGCTCTTCAGAGGGTTGAGCCCATAAAACCAGACAAGCAGGGACTAATGCCCATTTCCACATGTAATAGGATCTTATTCTAACCTCAAGGTAGTGCAGATGTTTTTGTTTTTCTTCCTTTCCCCTCTTGTGTTCACATGGTGGATTGATGGGATGGGGCATTGCAAAAGAAATGGGTTTATGGTAGTGCAGGAATGTGAGCAATTAGCACACAAGGGGAAAATAAGAGTGCTTGCCACAATGTGGACATTCAAAGCCTGATCCAAAGCGCCTGTTATTCAGCCACGGCAGGAATCAGTGTGCAATTTTTCATGCTTTTTCAGAGATTGTTAAATCTTTCACAGATACAAATTTTTTGGCTAAAGCTGTTTTAGTAAGATTCTTGCCAAAAGGTTTATGGTAGAAGGTAATGGAAAATAAAATATATTTCTAAGCAGTGGTTATTCAAATCTGATGTAATTTAGTATCTTGTGCTTTTGCTATTTCTTGCCAATTTTTATTGAAGATTTGTCCCTTTCTGTGCATCTTGCCCATGAAACGCCCCCTTACTGATTGTGGATGCTTTGGTTTAGCCCGTATGGGAGAAGTGGCCTGAGCAGCAGTTAGTCAAAGCTAGAGCCAGCAGCTTCCACGGTCTTGTTATTCAGGGGAAGCTTATTTATGGAAAGTGAAATGTGGCCATCCTGTAGGTGATAAGGATTAAGTGCCTGTGCCCTGTGTGAGAAAAATGGGAAGCATTTCCTTTTGTGTATTCAGCTGGGCACAACGTCTCCACTGCAGTCTCTGTCTGGCTGGGAGAGCTGCAGGTGAGTGCCCTGTCCCTGTCCTGCCCCGTGAGAGTTGGAGCTGCCGGCTCAGTGAGATAACATGGACTAAATCAAACCCCAGCCTACAAGTGCTGTTCTGAGTGTGTTCATCACGTTGTCCTCCATGCCACACGCACCAAACCTATACCCCAGCACCCAGTAGTGCACTGTACTCTGTCCCATTTGCAGCACCATTTGCTCTCAGGTCCCTGCCTTGCCTGTTGTTTTGTTGGGATTTTTCTCCCCTCCTGTGGCTTTAGCAATACATCTGCAAACAAGCAACTACAGACTCAGCATGGGCACAGGCAGAGAGTTGTGGCGTCTGATTAACAAGGTCTCCCTGAGTAGGCAGAACTCACTAATGAAAATGACCTTAATGAAAGATGTTTGTTTCTCCTGCCGCTGCCACAGAGGCTCGAGACCCCAAGGAGACGGAGGCGCAGCTGCTGTTCATGCATTACAAGAATGTGATCTCGAGACTGAAGGGATTATGTCCTGATGCTGATTTAGGCCACTGAGGGAAGAGGTCTGAGCGCTCTGTGCAGCTCCTGTTCCCATCGTGGCATTACCTCTGGTCTTTGGCAAAATTAAACATTTAGGATGTTTCCATCTTGCTTATTTCCGCCTGCTTTTAAATTCCTTTTTATCCATGTGGGTAAGATGCATCCAGCTGCACCCTTTTTCTCCACTGTTACAACAACACTAGATGTATGGGAGGAATAAAAGAGACTATTATCCCTCCAGTAACAAAACAAACATGAAAGAAAACCAGAGCTCTGACAAATCTACAGTGAACTTTGGCACAACACTGCAGCACTGACTGTATAACTCCATTTATCTGAAGGTCCCTGGGAACACCCATAATCTGCAAATAACTGTTAAAAAAATCAGTGGAGCTGGCAGAAGACTTTGAGGAAACTGCTCTTTGCTTCTTCTGCACTGGAGAGCAACAGAGAGAGGATACCAGCTGGTTTTGGCAGGACTACACTCCAGTGAGCAGGGTGACATTAAAGCACTCTGCTTTGCAAAGCTTCCTGGCTGAGGAAGGGGCTTTCTGGGGCTGAGGCTTGCAGACTGGAGCCTTTGTATGCTTTAGTCCCAGGGATATAACTGGGCTTCCAGTAATCACGGTATTAAGTTTTCTCCCTGCCTTTCTAAAGCTTTTGGTATTGTGACAGTGATTTTGACTGGTCAAGGGCAAAATGAAGCCCACATAAGTATGATGCAGCAGAAAGAATTTTATTCTTTAGCTGTGACGCAGATGCACCAGCTTTGTGTTTAAAAACAGCTTTTGTTGACAAGGTCATCTAATGTGCCATTCTAACCCAATGCTGGTTGGAGCTCTTACAACTAAAACTGCCAGTGGGTAGGGTTTTTTTCATAGCAAACCTCCATCTTTATAACTGCATAGGATTAGAAAAGTCAGTAAATCAGATCTACCTCCTGCCAGTTGTGAGCCCTCCTGCAATTTGTTTAACTACCCACCAGCAAGAGAATTGTGAAAGCTGGATTTCATGTGCACTGACTGCTGAGTATTTACAGCATTTATCCTTAAATTGTGCTTAAAGGAGCATGTAGCTAATTAAAGCCCAAGATTCACCACACCTTTAAAACTGCATTTTCTTTCAGGAGACATCTTTCAGTGCAGCAGTACACTTTTCATTTCATTTGAAGCTGAACACAGTAATTCTCACTAGGTTGTTTTAAGGGATAACCTTGCTCACAGCTGCAGTAAGGAGTCAGAGGACCAGTACACGTAAGTGGTGTTGGTGTGCCAAGTACTCTGGCGACCTTGCTACTGGCTGTGTTGTTTTATTTTTGGTTTTCATGGGTTTTATTGTAGTGGCTTTGGAGATCCTACTCATGAGAGGGAACCTTTCCATCCCATGGGAAGGTCTCCATGGGATGTCTGTGCCAGGGGTCCCTCCTGCTCCTTGGGGTACTCTGTTGGAGCCCACTGGGGAGTGTCTGAACCCACACATGGAAGGCCAGGAAAGAAACTGCAGCTAGTTCCCCATCTGCTCTACATCTGATTAAAGTGTGAAGTCTCCAGAATCAGTCTTTCCCCCCCCATCTCTTTGTGAGTAGGAA
This sequence comes from Acrocephalus scirpaceus scirpaceus, assembly GCA_910950805.1. Taxonomy (NCBI): domain Eukaryota; kingdom Metazoa; phylum Chordata; class Aves; order Passeriformes; family Sylviidae; genus Acrocephalus; species Acrocephalus scirpaceus. The sequence goes on from OU383781.1 coordinate 33,750,665, forward strand.
ACCCCACAGGTTTCAGTTCCCAAAGCCTTTACCCAGTCACTGGCCCCTGCCTCACAGCAGTCCCGTCCCTTTGCTGGTGAGAAAGGAAGCAGCCAGCTGCCGCTGGGGCCCCGCTCGCCGCAGGGACCAGCCCCACACTTCCCTCCTCCTGCACGGAGCCTGCTGCACTGCTTAGGCAGGTGTGTCATTTCTGGGCAATGAATTTTTCAGGCTCCATCTGAAGGCTTCAGTAGTTGATTGTTCTGCTGTGCTTTTGTAGGGACGCTAGCATTCCCTGGCCCAGGCACCTCAGCTAGGTGTGTCCTACCTCATCCTCATGTCCCTGTGGAGTGGAATTCACCTGGCCTGTGGAGCCTGTCCTTCTCTTGGCAATGCTTCCTGAAGCAAAGTCCCCCGAGTTGTACAGTTTGCTTACAGTCTGTGGAAGCGTGGGGAAAAAGATGTGTAAAATGTCTGAAACTGTTCCATTGCTTAATTATCAAGTGGTGACTTCAGTACAGCTTTCAATGCGAAACCAGCAGAAATTCTGTACTTGTGAAGAACACAAACATGGCCAGGGGCTCTGCTCAGCAGTACTCCCCCCTGGCTCCCACCTGCTGCCATCCTCCCCAGGCGAGGAAAATGGAAAAGCTTGGCTAGAAAAGACCACAAATGGCTTGTAAACAAAAGGAAAGGTTTGTTTTGCTTTGAGCTTAGAAATAGCTAATATACAGTCCCAGTGTTACAATGTACATCTTGAAAAAGCATTAGTAGGGAAAATGTTTTTTAAAAAATACACATGGCATCACTGTATTTGTTTATTATGAAGCAGTGCCAGGAGCTTATGTAGACAACTATGTAGTGTATAAACCACAGTAAACAGAAACTATATTTGCCCTGTGTTCAGTACATGGAAGCATTACAAAAGCTGTAATAGTCTCCCTTCAAATATTATTTAGTAATTAATATTGTTATAATGTCTTTTATACAATGTTTTCTTTCTGCTTCCTCCCTCAATTTGTAATTTTTCCATAGTGGGTTGAGGATGAGGGAGAGGAAAAGTCTTAAGGATTTTTTTGTTTGCATTATTCATTTACAAGTGGAAATTTTTCATATGTAGGCCAGCTATGTTATCATTATATTTGCCATACTTACATGAAAGATATAAGCACAGACAATAGATATTTTTGAAGCATCGAAAGCAGTGCTTGCTTCAGCACCCAGGTTTGGAAATATGACTTTGTGAGGTAAAGTTAGCAAAGTCCTTTTGGAACGTAAGTTCACGACTGCCAGCTAGGCTCAGGCTCTAAAGTAATATCATTTATTTATGATTTGAGCAGTAATTCCGTTGAGCAGAATTAAGTCACTGGCGTAACAGCTAGGAAACTGCTTTTACATTTATGTACACTGGTCCTGTAAATTGCTGGTACTACAAGAAGTGATGGCTGGAGTGCTACTGATCTCAGTAAGTCATGGACTGGGCTGCCCAGGCTCCTCAGCACGGTGGCACCGTGCTGGGCAAAGTGTCACGTAAGATAACTTCCTTCATTTTGTAAGTGCTGGGAAGTCCTGTCTGCCTTCTGTGTTTGTGTTTAAGACCTCGTGTTTAGCAAGCTATAGGCAGAGCTGTCTTTTTAAGCCCCAAATTTCCCCCATGTTAGACATGTTTCTGCATGTGCCAGGCACTGAGAAGCTGTGAAAAGCTAACAGATGTCTCATAGGACTCAGACTGACCACTCGATTTTGTTGCCCAGAGAGTTTCCTGACATGCATTAGTTAATAAGAGCAGTGTGCTAGAAGCTCCCTACAGGTTTTAAGGAAACATTTTGTAGAATAAATGGTATCAACATCGCTAAATGAACAAGGCTTTCATACAGTTTGTGTGGCATAAATCAAACTGTTACATAAAGTTAAAGCTAGCATGTGCTTGTTGCTTGGATTGGTGTGGAAATATGTGTGGGTTTGACAGAATATAGGCTCTATTGCTAATCTTATGACACGTTCTTTAGGGTAAGGAAGCAAAAAACATTCCTGGTGAATCTGTAACAGAGGAACAGTTTACCGACGAAGAAGGCAACGTCATCACGAGAAAAGTAATCATGAATTACATCACTGCTCTGAGTCTTTGCATTCAAGTAACTTCTTTTAACATACTTTCTCCCTTTAGAATCTAGGACAAAAAAAATCGATCCTTTTCATGTATTGCTTCCCACAGATCACCCGGAAGGTAGTAAGACGTGTTGTTATCCCCCATGAGAGGAAAGTTGGTGAAATGGTAATGCAACGGGGACTACCAGGAAATAACAGTAGGCGCAGAGGGTTGTGTTGACTGCTAGAAAGTGCTGCTAAAGGGCTGGAGGTTTGCATTTAACAAGAAGCCTTGGCAAAAAGTGCCGTGCTTGCAGTTACTGGCAAGTTGTGCATTGGGATCACGGGGCAGGGGCTGTGTCAAGGGGGCCGAATTCTGTGAGCACAGGGCATCAAGATCTGTTTCTGTAAAACAGGCAGCAGGGCTAAGCCATGGGTTTGGGGCCTGGTTTGTGCTATCAAGTTGAGTCGTGTCTGTGTGTTTGGTTAAGCCCTTGCCCTGTGCCTTACAGCTGTAGGTGGATTGTGTGGCCTTTTCACCAGCCCTAGGGAATGAGCTGCAGTCTGATCCCAGTGGCCTCTCACTCACCCCGGTGCTGGTGACTGAGGGTTTGCAGGATTCAGGTCAGCAGGAACATACCCAAGCTTGTGTCCTTCACAAGCAAGCACCAAGACAGGATTTTGTCCCTGGAGATCAAAACTGGAAGCCTTCTGCAGGCCTGGACTATGCCCAGCTTTATCACCCTGACAGCAGGAAGAGGGGGACTATTGTGTGCCAGCACACCCCAGCCCCTCTTGGAAAGGGCTTCAGTGACAGGGGCAGGAGTGAGTAGGCTGTGCCTCAGCTGTCATCTGTCTCAAGGAGGCCTTGGGGGAATGGGCATTGCTTCTGGAAACAAATGGCTTCAGAGGAGCTCCTGCCTTCTTTGCCAGCACATGGCCCTCAGACGTCTCTGCTTGAGTAAAACTGTCACTGGGGCTAATGAAATTCTTGTCTGAGTGAAAACAGATTCAGAAAGAAAGATAACAAATACCCTTTATTTTCTGGCAATTAAAAAAAAAAAAGAAAAAAGCTAAGGACACATATGTCATAGAAATAAGAGAATGGAAACAAACTTATTTCCATTCCCTCTTTCCTAGTTGTTTATAAAGAAAAAAAATTCCTGCCCAGCAAGGGGTAAACATTTTCAATTTGCTGCACCAGATTAGATTAGTTGGAAACTACAAATAGTTACAAATACATCAATGCAGATCACCTGAGGGGTAAATTCTGCCCATAGCCACTCATAAACAGATGCCTTTCTCTGATGTGAATGAGGCTTGTGATTACTGGAGAATTTATTTTTAGATGATTACTGAGCTACTTTTAATGAGCGAAGGTGAACTTTATTTTGGGGTTTGCTGTTTTAAAGGCACTGAAACCTGCGCTGCTTGTCACTGTCACTGGTTTTACTTCTGTGCTGCTTCAGTGGTGGTTTTTGCTGGCTTTCTTCCTCTTCCCTTTATTCCGTTACTAACCTGCTCACTTTAAAGCACAGACGTTGTGAAACATCATAAGAGCAGCCACAGCCTCTGCTGCTGGGAATGCCCACCAGTTCAGCTGACCCAGGAGGATGGCTGGGAAAGGGCATTTTTCCCTGTCAGTGGCACCAGCTCCCGCTGCAGTTGGCAGCAGGGACTCTGCCGAGGACTGACTGCCAGCCGGGCACTCCAACCCAAGGGTCAGGCTGAAATTGCAGAGCTGTGCTTTCTACTTGAAGATGATATTTCAGACCTGTGCTTTTGCAGCTCAGCAGAGTGGATAAATAGATTGTGTGTATCTTTGAAATGAAGTGTTAATGTGATTTAACTGCTTTTTACTTATCCTGTTACAGCAAAATGTGTATCCTGTTTTGGAAGCTGGTTTACAGCTATGAGTGCTCTCTGCAGACTGTGTTAATGTTTATACTTCTCCTTTAATCCAGGGAGAAGCTTATAAGGTTAAGACAAAGAAAGAAGTCAGACACGTGGAGAAGAAAAGTTACTCATGAAAGCCAAGAGCCGACCACTCAACGGTCAGTGTGATCAATTTTCTTCCCTTGTTGAAGGCTTTTGCCAGCATGGGGAGTAGCACCTGGGCTGCACAAAGGCTTGCCTCTGCCACCCTGACTTTGCTTCCCAGCTGCAGACCCGAATAGCTGGCCCTTGATCTTGTAAGCAGAAAATGACCTTGTGTTCACATATAGAAATTGAGCTTTACTTCTCGGAAAATAAAACAAAGCAATACTCAGACATGTGCAAGATGGGAATTTTACAGTGTTAGTAATCCATGGAACTTTCTACCCCAGAAAACTTAAACGCAAATAGTAAAGGAGCTGCACACAAACCTAGGAGTGAAATGCTTCTTCCACTGTCAGATATGTGGTTTAAGGGCAGTTATTCAAGTCAAAGTCCTTGTAAGTGAAGTGTCTCAATATTTGCCAACAAATAATCCCTACCAACTGTTTCTTGTGAATTTTATTGATCCAGCCTTAACAATTGTAGCAAGCCAGCAGCTGACGGTATAAGGGCTTCCCCAAGCTAAACCCAAGTGCACAGACTAAGACACCTTGCAGGTGACTGTAAAGATGTGATGGAGCACCCTGAAGCCAGAGGCTGCTTTGTCTCACTGGCACAGCTATAGTCACACAGAGATGTGCCTGTATATATGGGAGGAGCCCATCAATGTCTATCAATCCATCAGTCATGGCTCCAAGTGCGTAGGTTTCCATGGACATGCCTTTTTTCTGCTCAGAACTTCTCTTAGCTTTGTTGAGTTTCAGGAACTGGACAGAGGAAGAGTTTCTGAAGTGCAAGACTGTGTATTACCCTTTTACTGTACATGGGGTATAGGATTGACTGTAAGATTTAAGAACAGAATAAACAGGACCTGGCAAATAGACCAGCCAGTGAGGAAAAGGCCAGACAGAAGCCGAGTCTCTCCTGAGTCACCAGATCCTTCTAACTGATGCAATGTAAGGTAACCCTTATAGTCCCCTGGCCCTAAAGGTGCTGTGTATGTGAGTAGAGCCATTTAGACAAACAGCACTCAGTGTGTGGGATCTAGCTGAGGGATTTATGGGATCAAGCCCCAAGGAGCAAGCTCTGTGAGGTGACTGGTATGATTTCAGTATCTGGTAAGCACCTACTGCATCCACCTGAATTCCTGCTTTTACTGAGAGTCCTTCCGTGTGTGCTGATAGAATAATACAGCTTCACACGGTTTGGTGCTCAACATACTCATAAAATATTTATTGTTTAGAAAAGGGAGGTGATTCTTCTAACACAGCTTTCCCCTTCATGGAGCTCAAGGATATGGTAGTACAGCAAGCCAAAGTGATTTCACTGCTTGTATGAAATTATGTCCCATGTTGGGTCCTGTGCTCCTCCACTGTCAATCTGCAGGGGCAAAGCAGCAGAAACATGTAAATTCAGACATTGAAGGCAAGATGGCATTGAACCCCATCAGCAATGCAGCTAAAGAGCCTGCCAGAATATGAGTTTGATGCAAAAGACACCAGGGATAGGGGAGAAGTACTTAATTTTAAAATAAAATTACATAAATAAGGCTGTCTTTGCCTAATGTATGAAACAGAGTCTGACCTTCAGGAAGCCAGAGTCTGAGTTCCTCAGAACCAGATCTGTTCCCATGACTGCTGATGCATTTCTCCTGTGATTTCCAGTAGGCAAGCCTTCCATGCTGGAGCCCCTGAGGAACTCAGGGAGTCTGCCTTAGATAATGAACCTTTGCTCCAGGGGGAACTTTGTCCTGTAAGATGAATCTCTGTGCTCCAAACTTTGATATGATAAGCATGACCAAATGTGCACTAAGTAATTGTGAGTCTGGTCAAGAGTCCATTAAAAACATTTCATTTGGATGCAGAAGTGGATATATTTGCATAGGCAGGGGATCCTATAGAAAAACCTTGTTTTGTAACCACAAAAGAAAAAAAAAATCCTGTTGGGCAGACAGAGGTGGTTCTTTTCTTTGGAGCATTTGAAAAAAATGACAACGCTAGCTAGTTTTTGCTGTGAAAATGTCCCTGTCACCATTGCAGATAAGCCCACTGTGAAGCATAGGTTGAAAGGAGAAGCCAAGAACTCTTGCGTGCAGTTCTGCAGGACAGCACTGGCGTGACTGCTGCACTGGGAACAGGCGGCTCTTAGCAGCAGGACAGATTTATGACAACTGTAGATGTGGGCAAGGACAGATTGCTTTAGCGTAGAAGGAGACTGCGAGCACTCCTGGGGAATGCGTGTGGACCTGTGACCTGATTAGTAACCAGGCATGTCCGTGCCAGCCCGAGCCCTGCCGGCGCCGTGCCAGTCCCGCTCCCGAGCAGGCTGCCCTGCGCCCAGGTGCCGGAGAGCCGCGGGGCCTCCAGCTCCCGCTCGCTGCTGTGTTTGTGTTGCTGCTTCCTGCCCTCTCTGCTGCGAGACACTGCTGCTGTACAGATGTCACAAACTCGCTGCCCTTATGTGCGTGGCTCTGGTTTGAGGGGTGAGAGAGCAGGAGCTGGACCGTGTCTCCTCTGTGCCGCTGGTGCAAGCCAGGCCGGAGGGAGATGGATGAGGCTGCTCCTTGTCCTCGCTTTTGTCCTTCAGCAGCCTCCTAAAGGCTGGGCGCTGCGTTCCTGGCTCTGCCAGTCATGTTCCCTGAGCAACTGGCAGAGGTGGATGTGCAAGGAGAGCAGGTTTTCCATCACTGTGGGGATGCTTGCACACAATGAAGAAAAACATGCTGTGGAAGCAGCAGCTCTCTCTGTCTGGAGATGATGCTGTTCCTTCCACAACAAAAGAACCTATTCCTTGTCTTCATTGGATCAGATGAGCTGGTGCTATGTCTGGGGTGATGAAATGCAGTGTGCTGCAAACACGTTTGTAAATCACTTCACGAGCAGTGTGGACATCTGCAGCTGCATTTTTCCCTCATGCTGGAGCTCAGCTAATGTAATTGCCTACCGAGAAACTGTGTGATTTAGCCTATTGCAGAATTCCATTGTGCCAGTTGCATTTCTGTTTAGTCAGGGAAAGGCATGGAACTGATTCTAGCAAGATATTTCCGAAATGATTTGTTCTCTGTTTTCTCTCCACAGTGTGCTTTTACTGCCAGTATTCTAGAGGGACAGTCACGGAAGAAAAATCAACAGGAATTAAACATTCACCTATAAAAGTGTGCGTGTGTTTGCTGCTTCCCCACATTAACCGCATGGTTTTTATGCAAAAAAAAAAAAAAAAACAAACAAAAAAAAATCCCAAACAAAAAAATTAATTTAGCATGAGCCAATTTACAGAGCATGGAAATTCACGTTCATTCACAGGATTGGAGGGTGTGCAGTTACCAATGCAGTGTATATACAAGATGCCATGCTGTTAACAGCTACTCTCAAGCAGTTTGATGTCATCTCAAAAGAAATAAATTCCTGTGGCCAGAGAGGATGTGCGAAGACGAAATGGTTAAACCATGGAAAGACACTAAAAATACTAAAATCCACAACAGCTCGCCTTATTTTTCTTGGACCCAAACTGTCAGGGTATAAAACACTATTTGTTTCTTTTTTAAACATCAATAGTTTTGCTGTAAATAAATAACACTGTATAAATTCTAACAGAATAGAATAAATGTTGATAAGGCACTGCCTTTTCAATCACAAACAGAATATTGCAAATGCATTGAGCAGACTAGGTGTCTCAAATGGCTGCACCTACAGGGATATTCTGGGTGTATCTTCACAGATTCTTGTATATTAGCAATTATAATGTTTGTATATGCAAAATCGCTAGCTTGATTTTAAAAAAATCTTTAAAATCTGCTGCAAATTTAAATGATTCCCAAAATGAGGAATTCTGTAGTTCTGTGAAAATTTTTCTTCAGAGTACTAATATTTTGATGCATGTGTTTCACCTTATTTTGATTAAATCTTTTCCAGTTTTGCAAACACTATACCGCAACATGAAAAATAAGATTTTATCTGTAAACACAAAGCCCTTCATCTAATATTTGTTGCTGTTGCAAATTTTTCAATGAAATGACCTAAGACCCATAACATATACAGTAGTTGCATTATGGGGAGGGGGGTGCTATCTGTTCTTGCTTTATACTGGGGGTAATGCTTGCAGCTTTAGAAGTGGGTTGGTGCTCTAAGGAGCACAAGTTTGGGATATTTTTTAATGAACTGAAGAGAAATTATTAGCTAATAGACTGGCAGCACGCTGTAAAATTATTACTGTATTGTGTACTGGCTATAAGATGTAGAATCTTTCAGTAAGCCAATCATCTGTAATCATCCTAGCAGTGTAATATTAGGTTGTTAAGGCTGCTGTGTTTTAAAGGGCATTTTTATTTGGTTTTTGGTGAAATACTTTAATTTGTTGATTATATTCATATGGAAACAGCATTCATTGATAATAGCTCTAATTACATATGTATGAAAACAAACACTGGATGATCTAGTTGATTATTTAAGCATAAAATAAATTGTGTTAAAACTCTTGGATAATGTGTATTTGGCAGTGTTCTTGTCCCTACAGATGTGAGGCTTCGCAAGGCCAGCAGTTATCTGCTCCTGGCTTTCAGCTGCTTTTCCTCTCTGTTTCTTTTGTCTGATCCACGTCTTCATCTTCCCAGTGTGACAGGCCATCACTTGGCAGGCTCTCCCCAGGTCAGGGCAGCAGGAGGAAAACACAGCAGCCAGCAGCACATGCCCAGCAAAGCTAAGGAAAACTCCCTGGGTCAGAGATGTGGGGAAAGGGCCTGTTCAGCAGGGATATGTGCAGCCCTTTCTCCAACACATGTGAGCTCTGGACCTCCTATAAATTCTTTTGTCCTGCCAAGAACCAGGAAAAGCACTACCAAAAGCAATTTTCTCCCCAGTATCAGTCAGATCAATAACAGACCCATAGCTCATGAGGACATGAAAATGTGCATCCCCTGTATATTGCATGCATTTCCTGTATATAATGGGTGATAGAGCACTGTTTAAAGAATGGTTTGTAGGCAGCATCAGTACACACACTACTCTGAACTTTCAAGCTTCTGCTCAGGTGCAGTAAATACTGTTTGTTACTCAAGGATTGGTTTTACCTGGCTTTTAAGGCACAATGAAGTATTTCACCCCAGCTTTGGCTCCTGAGGAAGCACCTCTGCTACAGATCCACCTCAGTCCGCTTGTTGTTATCTGGTGATCCCCACAGGACCTGGGCCTCACCTGGGGTCAGTCAGCAAAGCTCTCCTGACTGTGATGAACAGCACTTGGAGAATGTAACAGGTTGGTTTGTCAGTGTCTCCGAGTTATTAGGGCCATGGGCTTTTAAGGCAGTGACAGTAAATGAAGTTTTCATCATTTGAGCAGCCAGTCTTGTGTTGCAATGTATGTTTTACATTGGTCAGGATACTGCTGGTACAATGCTGGTGGTTCAGATCCTTATGCCAAAGTTTGGAGGACAAATGCCACTTGCACCACTGGAGAACAAGTGCGTCTTCACAGTCTGACAGCAGTGATCATCCTGCAGACCTCGCCATCCAGACGCCTCCCTCCCTCCCCTCAAGTATCCAGACCAGCTGAATGAGAAAGAGTGTTTTCAGTAAATGCTGTGAGATGTATATATATAATATTATATCATGGTTGTACAGTTGGATGCAAAGGCTGCGGTGACAACCAGCAGGAAGGCAGGAGCTGTACTGTAGAAGAGCCTCGCTTCAATCTAACAGCATCCAAAAGGCAGCGCTTTGTTTGACTCATCTCTGCCTGGTTCCCTGTTAGTGCCTGCTGCTGGTGTGGAAAAAAGCTGTGACTGTACCTGGAATGGCAGCTCTGGCAGGCAGGAGCGCTCTTTCCTTAGACAGAGAAGCGAGGCTGCCTGTGCAGGTAGCAGAGGTGTGTAGGTGACTCTCGACAGCTCTCCTGCCGCTGCTGGTGATTCATGTGGTAGCTCCGAGCCCGCGGAGCGGGTCTCGACTCTGACAGCACACGTGAGTGGTTGCCGGCTCAGCTTGGGGCTCCGAGGATGCTCCTGCAGCGTGGCCGGGCCATGGGGGTGCCCGAGCAGGCTGTGACCGCGGCAGCTGCCTCTCGTGGGCCAGCACTGAACGTGCCCAGGAGGGCAGTCCCCACCGCTGGCAGGTCCCAGTCCCCAGCTGCTGCTGCTGGACGGGCACCTGTGTCACAGTCTGCTTCCCCCTTAAATACAGAGAGACAACGGAGAACAGGAACTCTCCAGCTATATTCACGGAGTTTAAATTTCATGTTAAATGCTGCACAAACAGGATTTTCTGGGTGTTGGTTTTGTTTTGCACTGAGTGGTTCCAACAGTAGCTCAGGATATTTGGGAAAAACAAGGTTGAAGTGTAAATGGTCATTTGAGAAGGAAAACAGAAATCTTGCCAGAACTAGCAAATAGCACAGGCAGCTCTGGAGTGAGTGAATACCCTACCTAAATGTGCACTTTCGTCTGTTTTGTTTGGTTTTTTTTCACGTTTTCCTCAGTGAGAACATTGCCCTTAGAGGCAAAATTGTAAGTCATGGGACTCTGATTGCATCTATTAAAATAAACTTGATTGCTAAATACAGCATTATTTTCATCCTTTGATATTTGATTTAGCACTAATTAATAATGCTGCAGAGTATCCTACTGTCCTTTTTCCATTTTGGAAAGAATATCAATTACATTTTATTTGTGGCCAGTAATAATTTTAATGTCAGAAATTCTAAGAGCTCCCATAGTGTGGAGCCGACATTAGTGGGATAAGTGGCAGTCACTTGCAGGATTGCAGCACCCTGCTAATTAATGCTAATTTCCTGGGGGGTTGTTTAACACAGGCTTTGTCTGTAGCACACAGTGTGCAGGAAATTGAGGTGGTCTACTGGGCAGGCCACTGCAGCCTGGAATGGGGGGCACATGCTCCCAAAACCCTCTTCATGCCCTCTAGAGAAGGAGTTAATAACTGGGGCTTCTTTGAGTGGGGCCAAGTCAATAACATTTGATGAAACTCCATGAAGTCCGTAAGTGGCAGTTTTATCAAATTTTTATACAAACTCAGCGTGAGCAGCTTGGCTTGGAGGAGCTGTGCCAGCCCTGCACAGTTGGAGGGCTCAGCAGGGGCAGCATGATGGCTTTGGGGCAGCCCTCCTGCCCCTGCCAGCCCTTTCCCTAGAGACAGGGTACAATCAGAGGGCTGGGACTTGCCTGGCTGAAGCTGATGCGGGGATGCTGGGCAGGGCATTGGCAAGGGGCTTGGTTGTTGTCCTAGCCACATGTGTGATGTAGGAAAAAGCTGCTGCCAATCCATTGGATCCATTGCATCCTTGGGGTCATGTGTGGGGATTGCCAAGGGACAGGAAGAGGGGGGAATGCGAACAGGACCTCTATTTTCAGGGCAGGTCCTACCAAATTGGGGCTGGAGGAGGAGAACCTCCTGGCTCAGCTTGCCTCTAACCCCCGAGTGAGCAAGGGAGGGAAAACATGGTCTCATTGTGCACAAGAAAATATTCTTGCTTGGTTGAAAGTACAGCAGTTCTCTGATGGAGATCTGGACCCTTTAGACTCAGCCTGCTACAAAATGCTTGATATAAAAAATAGTCCATTACTGGGAGAGGAAAAGGTTAATGAAGGACAGAGAAATGAGCTGCTTAAGGAAAATCTATGTATGTGCCACATTTTTCATAACTGCTGATCCTAAAAACAGCATGCAAATTGTGCATGTCTGTATTTATTTGACCCTAAATCCTGGAGAATGGTGAAGATTTATCATAAAAGTTTTGTTGGTACTTTTCCCACCACGCTAATGTTCAATTATTGAGAGCTCTTTGGGCTGTAAAACAGCAAAGTACAGCAATACTCTGTTCACCAACGTCCTTGGAAGGCTTCCAGGGGCTGGATATCATTATGACATGGCCAGACCAACAGAACCAACCTAGTATGAACTCTGAAAAAACAATACCTGGGGAGAGCAGGGATAGAGAAGCAAAGCCCTGGAGCTGAAGATGCATTAGCTACTGGTTGGCTACCACACAGCACATTTTCATAGTCAGATACTCTATCCTAAGAGACTTCTTTCCTAATACAGCTTTCTGATTAAATAATTGCTGGTCAGAAAAGCAAAGCAGCTTGACATAATTTTCATCTGAATTGCTTGTTAGAAAACATGTTTTAACTTGCATCAATAGATGCCTTAATCCACAATAGTAGCAATTTGAGTTTCTTCAGCTCATACAAATATCTTTCAAACCAAGCTTTCTCCCCTCCTACCACCTCTCCACATATGCACTCCATTTCCCTCTTTTAATATTCCCTTATGTACAGGTCACATTCTTTTCAATGCTGTTCCTGCAACTTTTCTTTCAGTTCCCTCTTCCCCCTCCCCGCCCCATTTCAGTCAGGTACTCTGAGTACTATGCAGACTTTTTTCCTTGGGTTAATTAGCTTCAGTTGGCCTTCTCCTCTTCAGTCTATAACTACTGAATATTTTAATGAAATTGTATTCTTATAGAAGGTCTTCCAGCTGATTAATGGACCTCTGGAATTACATTAAGGACTACGTTAAATCTCTGAACATACGTCTTCTAACCCCTCACAACTGGAAATGTATTTTATACAGTATTTCAACTGTTGATATGAGTTTATGGAACATTGTTTCTAATTGCCCATTACCTCCTGTAATGATAGTTTCTGTGAATAAATCCCTGTTTTATTGTTTCTTCCTCTTGATTGGTCTGCTCTCCTACTTTAAGGATGCTGGTGACATTTTAATATTCTTTATTTCAACAAACACCTTTCCTTTCCCCCTTACAGTTCTGCATTTATTTTTTATGCAACAAAAAGATACTGAGGCAAGGAGGGTGGGGACCTGATCGGCAGGTGCTGTGGTGGTGGCAGCCCGGTTGTGGTGGCTTTTCCTGTGATGCCAAGTCCCTGCTGCCTGCAGTGGGGACCAGGACCAGGCACCTGAGCAGCCCTGTCAGTGGGGCAGACTCTGCTGTACGTGTCTTCAAAAGGGAGTTTTGCTAATTTTGCTTATACCACATATTTATACTTTTTAATTGGTTTGGTTAACATCCTACAGATGTGAAAAGCATGTGATTTTTAATTTTTTGGGGGTGCTAATTAGGATAACATCTTCTCTCCCTGTTTAATCTATTAATTAAGAGTAGTTGGCTGTAATTGTAATTAAATATACAGGTGCTATTTTTTAAATGACTGAAATGCTGTTGCAACAAGAAGGATGCCATATCACATCTAAACATCCACGGCCCTTGAGTTTTCCTCCCACTCCTCCACTGACTCAGTGTTTGTCATTGGGCAAGTAACTCAGCTTCCTACCTCCCTTTCTTGCCTTCCAGGGCTATTGTGTGAATTAATTAGATAATGTTTCAGCATGGCTTTGAACTAGAGAGAGCTACAGAAGTGCCAAGTTATAATTCACTGTTATGAAAGTCAGCGTGCTGGCTGCAAATGAGACCTCTGATGTCAGCCCAGCAGAGAGAGAGGGACAGAAAAAGGGGCCGGGGGAAAGCCCCCTCTTGCCTCCAGATCCCTCATCTCTATAGCTGCTATCTGCACCGCTCTGGAAATGCTCTGCTGAAGGCAGCACCAGCAGCTGCCTGGTGTGATCGCAGGGATGCAGCCCCTGGCAGAGCCAATCCGGCCCAGTTGCTGGGCTGAGGATGTTGCCTGCACCTCCCTGTCTGTTTTCAGGCTAATTTTGGTGTCTGAAGGAGCAGAGGACATGTCCTCTGGAAAATTATAGTGCTCCAAATCAGCAAAGCACTTAAGATTAACATTGATAGGTCTGAAGAGTGGCTTAAGGTTAAGCATGCTGTGGGGCTTGCTGGGTAAGATTAGCCTGGAGCAGATGCATGTTTTGCTGATTCAGGCTTTCAAAATATTTAGGCCTTGATTCAGCAAGACACTCAAATGTGAGCAGTCCTGCTGAAAGCAATGGAGATAACTGGCTGATAGAAGCTGGGCAGACGGATAGAGAAGGAACGTTAAGGTATAAACCTGCTAGTTTAGAAATTAGGTTGATTTGAGGAGCACATGTGCACAGAGACAAACCAGATTTCCAGCTATCGCCTGTGCTGTGGAGGGTGTGCACGAAATAACATTTCCTCATGACCCAGTGGTGCCCAGCCAGCTTCCCAAACACCAGCAGACCTATTTGAAAGCAATTCTGGTGAAATGCAACTACCAGTCCAAAAGAGTGCTTGCTATTTTTTGAATCCTATTTTAATCCCTCAAGGTTTTTATCCTACAGCCCATGCTGGCAGAGAAAGGCTCAGCCTGGGCATGGCTGCAGGGCAGAGGAGCTGACAGCTGCCCCAGATGGTCAGGCTTGCCTGCCTCTGCAGACCCAGGGGTTGCTGCAGGGGCATTTTAGGACAGCACTGAAAAGGTCTCACGAGGCCTCATGGACATCATCAATTGCTCTGTGCATCTATGGCAGCATCTTTGAGGACAATGCTCTTAGGTTTTGGGAGAAATCCCACCCTAACTAAGCCCAGAGTTGGGAAATGCAGCTGAGGGGCAGCAGCTGCCAGGGTGGTGCTGAGGGTTGCTTATTGGCTTTATTACATTTTAATGTCATCATTCAAAATGGAGGCAATGGGATGCAGCAGTGTGCCTCAGTTTCCACAGGTCTGGGTAGGGGATGCAGGACCTTTCCTAGCCTGAAAAGCCCTGAACTGATGCCTCCTGATGGGGCTGAGGAAGAGCTGTGGGTCACTACTGGTGCTGGATGGGGGCTCCCACTTGCCTTCCCCTCTATTCTGAGCCCGAGGCAGTGTCACTTGCCAGGGACAGACACACGGACAGAGAGCAGAGGGAACAGTTCCCAAAGCTCAGAACTAGGAACAGCCCTTTTACTGCTTTTCTTGTGATTAAGAGACCAAAAATAAAACGACCTGCACTTATATTCCCAGGCAGGCGAAAAGAATAATTACTTTACAGAGATGGAATTCCGTCATATATTATAGCCATTAAAAAGAGTAAAATTTGAAATTTACTATGGCATGGAACAAAAAGGTAGTGCAGTTAGAGATAATGAAATCCTTACTTGCCACTAATGGAAGAATTACTGTTGTTAAAAGACCCCTTCATAAATAATTGAGAAACCAATTATACAGTCTTGGTGACTAATTTATCCAGGAGCAATATGGACCATGTTTTGCCATAGAATGCGTGGCACATATTCTCCACTATAGCTCACTGCTGCTCTGCAAAGAAATATTAAAAAAAAAACCCGAAACAAAAAGGAAAGAAACTAATGGACCTACTAATAAGAAAATGCGTTATCAGTAATGAGAGATGAGTGTCCATGCATGTTAATTTGAAGCAGTTTTGCTGATGTATGGAGGGCTGAATTAGCACGCCAGTTGGTCAGTGTGCTGTGAGGGGAGCAGGGCTGCCGGCCGGGGCTGCTCCCCACACCCCGAGGCCTCGGCGGGCGGGGGTCCTGGCTCCTCCTGCCTGTGGTGTCCGACCCTGAGGGGCTGCGAGCTGCCCCAGGGCAGGGCCTGGGCCGGGGGTACAGCTCGGGCAGCGCTGTGGGCGCCCGAACGCCATTTTGGTGCAGAAACTTTTAAACAACACAAGGTTTGGGGCTGTTTGGGTCGTGTGTAGGGAACCCCTGGGCTCCCTCACAGCGCTGTGGGGCGAGCCCAGGGCTTCCCCACACGGGTTTTGCGACACAAGATGAGCCCTGCACACGGGCTGTTTGCCGCGGCTGTCCCGGTGTGTAACAGATCCCACCGGGCATGTCCCGACCGGGCACATCCCGACACGGGGTTCGGTGTGGAACAGAGACGCTGCGGGCACATCCCGGGTCCAGGATTCGGTGTGTAGGGAGTCCCGCGGGCATATCCCTCGGTCCCGGGTTCTGTGTGTCCCGGATCCCCGCTCCGGGCACATCCCGGTTCCGGTCCCGGCGTGTCCCGGATCCTCGCTCCCGGCACATCCCGGTCCCGGTGTGTCCCGGATCCCCGCTCCCGGAACATCCCGGGCCCGGTCGCGGTTCTGGTGTGTCCTGGATCCTCACTCCCGGCACATCCCGAGCCCAGTCCCAGTGTGTCCCGCATTCCCCGCTCCGGGCACATCCCGGTCACGGTCCCGATGTGTCCCGGGTCCCGGCACGTCCCGGGCAGATCCCGGGCCCGGCTGGCGCGGTGCCGGCGCTGGCCGCCAGGCGGCGCTGTGGGCGGGCGAGCGGCCCCTCTAGGCGCCGGCGCGCGGCGGGCGCCGCCCCCTGCTCGGGCGGCGGCGGCGGCGGCGCGCGCGGGGCGATGGCGGACAGCGCCAGCGAGAGCGACACCGACGGCGGCGGCGGCACCGCGGGGCCGCTGTCGGGGGGCGGCCCGGGCGCGGGGCCCGGCTGCGGCGCGGCGGGCGGCGGCGGCGGCTCCTCGGGAGGCGGCAAGGCGGGCGGGATCGTGATCTCGCCGTTCCGGCTGGAGGAGCTGACGAACCGCCTGGCCTCGCTGCAGCAGGAGAATAAGGTGCTGAAGATCGAGCTGGAGACCTACAAGCTCAAGTGCAAGGCGCTGCAGGAGGAGAACCGCGACCTGCGCAAGGCCAGCGTCACCATCGTGAGTGCGGGCGGCGCCGCGCCGGGCCCGGCGGGCGGGGAGCGGGGGTGTCCCCGCCGCGGGGTGTCCGCGCAGGGCGGGCCCGGCCGCGGCCTCCCCGCCGCCCCCCCGGCCGCCTCCCGGCTCGCCGGGACGAGTCACCTCGGGCGGGCCCGGCTGTCAGCGCGGCCCGGCCGGGGGCCGCGGGGAACACGCACAGGTGGGGTCACCCCGCGCCTTTCGCTCCCCCTCCGGCACCGGGTGGGCACCGGCAGCGGAACCGGCCAGGAGCCGAGGCGGTTCCCCCGCCCGGACCCGCGTGGCCGCCCGGCTCCCCGCGGGGAGGCGGCCCCGCCGGCCCGCCATGCCCGGTGTCCGAGCGGCGGCGGCTCGGGGAGGGGCCGGGCAGGGGAAGGGCGATGCTCTGCCTTCCCGTGAAGTTTCTCAAAGTAGAGATTTCCTCGGAGTTTAAGTAATCTGCGGAGATTACGGATTATCTCTTCAGCCGTCACCTCTTCAGCCGCTGTGCAGAAGCGGCGAGCTGCAGGAATAGCGTCTTGGTCATGAGGAAGTGTCTGGTTTGTTTGTAACGTTTTGTTAGCTGTGGTATTTCAAGTTATTTGAAAACTCATTTAAATAAGACTCTTAAAAATATTGCGAGTAGCGCAGCACTCTGTCCCGGCAAGAGCTCAGCTCGTGGTTTACGAGCACTGTGAGGATAACTTGGAGTTTAACACCATTTTATGCGATGCTGTTAGGCAGGAATCTTCAGTAAAGTGCATCTCAAAATACTACGGAAATATTATTCTTTTCTTCTCTATGAGCTTGGGAGTTAGGAGTTTAAATTCGAGTGATTTTTGCTAATTAAGTGGCTAAAGGGATTGTTTAGCTGTTGTAATGGTCATGGCCTGCATGCAGAGTAGGTAACTTGCTAAAGACTGATTAAAGGTAACTCTGATACTGTCCCAGTGCAGGTGGAGGTGTTTTAGGAGAGAGCAATCCTACCTGCTTGTATACGCTCTCATCTCATCTGATTTTTCACAGCGGGAACTTGTCTGTGAGCGTAACGTCTGCTTATCGATACTCAGCTTTTCCATTGTCAATACCTCTAGCCAAGAAATGGAGCTTGCCTAGGCATACCTCTCATCTGCTCTTAGTAGTAAGCATTCAGTGCCTAGCAGGATGTGGGCCGGAAGAGTGCATGAAATACAATACAGAAGTAATTTATTCAAGGATGACAAATATAGTGCTAGTCCGCGAAATGTGTGCTTTGTTAATACTTTACGAGAAGAGAATGTGCCTTAATTAGGTAGCGGCGGAGTGCCTTCTAATGTTGAAAGGGGCTAAGGCGCCTTGTCAGTCAGACATTTTCTCTCTGCCTGTTAGAAAAGCACAGCATCTTTCTGAACCCATGGTAGGTGTATTGTTTGTAAACAAGTCAGAAAAAAGGCTTGCGTGCATTAAAGTTCTGACACTGTCTCTAGGGACTGATCATCTTACATTTTCATCAGATTTAATTTATAAAAAGGAGGTATTTTCCTTAAATCTGAAGCTGTCTGTTTTTGACATCTTGGAAAAAGAGAGGTGTTAGACTTTAATGGCAACCTGTAGGCTGTCTGGAAAACCGACATCTTTAGCTGCGGTGGCTTTAGATGCAGTGGCTTTGGTACGCTAAACTGTGTGCACAACTGAGTAAACCACTTCTAATTCAGCAAGAGGTGAAATAATGAATGCAAAACATAACTTTTTTTCAGGCCACTGAGACCTTGTGCTGTGGTTTACATAGTCCATAATGTAAACACATTTGCAGTCAGAATACTTTGTTGTGTGGCTCTAGTATGCAGGTGACTGCAGATGAACTTTATTGGAATGTTGAAATATGTGTCATTCACATGTAAACGTCATAGGAATCGAAAATTTTCCGATTGTCTCCACTGTGATTCTAAACCTTTGTCAATTTGCTCCTCCACCCGCCAGCTCCAGCTCTCGCAGTGTTGCTGTGCTGACAGACGGGCGCTGTGTACGTTTCCTGTTGTGGGCATTGTAATGACACAAATCAGCTTTGATTTTTATCAAGTGCTGAGGACAAGCTGTGAAGCACAAATGGAACTGACAGGTAGCCAAAATAGCAGGTGAATGACTAAACCTGTGTGCTGTAGGTGGAGGTGACTCCTCGAACCACACAGCTCTTCATCTGCAAACCTTTCACTGATCCTGTTGTTTGAGCTTTTTTGTGCAAGGCCACAGAGACTCTTTGCTTTCTGCAGCTCCCGCCATTGTCTATAATGATTTTTGAATATTTTCCCTTTAAGGTTTGCCAGTTAAAAGGTGATGGTCTTCCTCCTTCCTCTTGAGTCTGTGCTGGTGTAAGTGTTAATATGGCAACTCTTTGTGTTTGCAGTATTGTTGGTGTCAGCGTGGATATATTCAGTTTAGGAATTACCTAAATTGCTTGCCACATAGGATCTTATTAGTTCTATTTGTAGTTAACCTTTGTGTCCTAGGGTTGAAAAGAAAGTGTTAATTAAGCGTAGGAGACCTACATTAAGTAGTTGCACTTGGAAAACTGACTGAGAAAAGGTGTTGGCTTGGCAGGCTTGTATGCTCACTAACTTCGTGTGTACTTTCATCTAAAACATGTGAAAACAAATGCTGCTTTCAAGCTGAAATTGGTAAAGCCAGCTTGGACTAAGCGTACGCCCAAAAATATGTGCGAGCTGTACTCCTTCCAGTAGCCTGAAATGCAAATGAAGTTATGCTGCTGTTCATGTGCAAGACTGTGAAATTAAGTTAATATATGTGATAACTTTATCTCACCTGCTGTTATTGGTAACAAACAGTGAGAGAGAGAGAGAGCAAAGCAGGGAGAAAGCTGGGGGTATTTCAAGTGTTCTCTGGCAGTGCAAGAGCATTACATCAGAAGATGCAAAGTTTCAGATCAGATATTAAGAAGAAATGACTAAGATCACTCGAGCCATTTGCAGAGGGTTCATTTATATGTATTTAGCAATCTCAGTTGTATGATCTCATGGTGTATTTCTGCAAGGTCTTTTTTAGGAAATGGAACAGCTGGTGCCTAGGTTGGGGAAAAAACAGGCCCCTGAAGATCTGAGATGCTGTGTGTTTGAGATGAGAAGTAGTGAGTTTTGGTTATAGTGCTGCACTACCAGAAGTGGATTTCCTGTGTGAATTTCCTTAGTTTTTTGGAGAAAAAGGTCTGCCAGGGAGATGTCATATTTAATGGGCTAAGCCTGGGACAGCACAACTTCTTTGATTAAATAAGAGTACCTTCAAACCTGGGTGATGTGGTGACTGCTTTTCGAAAGAATGAATTGCTGCATGTAACAAAAGCTGAAATGCTTCAGTTGGGTATACTTCAGTTTTGATCAGGAAGTTTCTTCTGAAGTTGGTAGAATTTGGATTTTTAGCTCCTTTTTTTCTACTCTTCAGTATTTAATGTAACCAAGCTGTCCTATTTCAGTAAAGGCCATGTAACCTTTAGCTGATACTGGAAGCATTTTGGTTTTCTTTCTTACTGTTTTGAACTGGCAGGCCTCATACGAGCTGAATGCTTCTAAGAACAATAAGAGCTTTAGTCCCTGACTGCTACATACTTTCTCTGAGATGTTAGATTTGGTAATTTAACTCATGTAAATTGGCCTGCTATAGTCAGACATCTTCTGTGGAGTTAGAAAATTAAAATATAATAAGCCTTATTCTGTTACTTATTTTTTTAACTGAATGCTGAGAAGCATTAATTTAAAAATGTTCCCACTCCAAAATGCCTGATGTAGCAGTTCTAATGCATTCTAACATTTTACAAGAACCTCTCTTTAAATTTTCCCCGATTTTGTGTTGTAGGGATGAGAATTATCCTAGGAATCCCGATTTGTGGTGCTGTGTGGATCCCCAACAGGATCATCAATTCAGATGAGCCAGTGTGATTTGAAGTGCTGATGGCATATGCTGGCTTTTGTGAGCTTGCCATGAGTTATCACTGTCTGGGAGCGCCTGCTTGCAGCACTTGCTGCCAGGGAACACTGGGACATGGGGCTGCTGCGGGTTGTGAGTGGCAGTATTTTACTGTGAGACCTCTGCTGCCCTTGTTTCTGTAGCTAAACCTGCGCTCTGCACCTTGGCTCCCAGCTTAACTCTTCTCATTTCCTGAGTGCTGGCAGAGGGCAGTAGCATTTCCTGGCTTTTCAGCCTCCTCTGCCATTCTGCAGAGCTGTGTGAACAGCCTCCCACCTGTTGGGAGGAACAATAGAAAAAAAAGCCTTACTCAGCTCCTATTTCCTCACCCCCTGCTTAAATCCTGAAGAAAGTTGTTACTTTCAATAACAGCCGTCTTCTGAAAGCAAACGGGATTTCTGGGGCTTGCAGATCAGAAAAATCCTGTGTGCTATTGTGACCTCTTACAGTTTTCCCAATAACAACCAGGTTTGGATGCTGGAAATAAATACAATTTTGCATTTTGTTCTCAATGAAGTGTGCAGAGGGATTTATGTGCATGCGATCTGCTGTTGTGGGTCTTCATGGAAAATGTCAGCCTAGGCAGATAGTTTGGGGAAGTGAACGGGTGTGCTGTATTGTCAAAAATCTCCTGCAAAAATGCTTTTTTCTTTTCTGGGGTTTGCACCAGAATTTCAAGGCAGAACACCTGTTCCAGTACAGAATATGTCTATTAATAGTAGAAGAAAAAGGGCAGGATAGTCTGCCTGAACTGAAATAGGAACCTTTAAAAGGTGCTGATAAGGGCGTGCAAATGTGTAAAAGAAATCAATTAGTAGCAGATAGAGGTAAAAAGCAAACCAAGAAAGCAAAAACGTGAATATTTTACAAAATATATCTGTGAATCTGTTATTTACTCTTGATTTTAAAGTAGGTCTTGCTTGTGTGAAAAGTACTCTCAGTTCTGTGGTGTCTTTTGTAGGTGTAAGAAACCTGCTTGGGGCTTTTGTATCCTGCTGTGTCATTTATCACTCCAGTTTGTAGCTGGACTAAGCCAAAAGTATCTCAAAAATAACTTACTTTAGAAATGCTTTGCTTACCTGCTTTTTAGAGTAAAGACAACATCATTGCTAAGATCAGCAAATTCGCGCACCATGAAAGTTCACCTGAAATTTTTCAGGCAAGTTTTTTCCAAGAGCAGGCATGTAGGAAACGACTGTCTTGTATTTATTTCAGTTTTACGTTTGCCTCAGATTGTCAAGAAGTTTCTGTTGAACGTCTCCAAATGTCTGTAAAGGAAAAGTGAAGTTTAGTAATGCCCTTTGGTGTTGGCTGCCTTGGCTCTTAGGGTAGCATGGTTTCTTTTCCTGCATGGCTGGTGAGCCAGTAGGAGGAAGGTGTGGTAGCATCTGCTTCCCTTTGGTAGTTACATACAGCCCCCAGCACATCCAATTCCCAGGGAAAAACATTGTCCATGTGCTATTAACAGATTGTTACTGGGGTGTGTTTTAGGCCTTCCTGAATGCTGTTAACAATGCAAACAAACAAAAATCACAGAAAAAGTCAATGTTTCTGAACTTAATTCAAATATTAATCATTGGAAATGCTTGTACTTTAAGGGAGTTTGAGGCTTCAGAGGTTTACTTAATCATCTGTTTTTATTTTTGTCACATGGATTTGTGAGTTGTTCCCACACTGAACCTCGTAACTAACCTTGAAATGTGTCTTTGGGAAGGGTATCCAGTTTTAATTTGAACATTTTTGAAGATGAAGAATCATTGTGCTTGGAGAAGCTTTGGTGTCCTGCCTCCTGTTCTTCCCATCGATTTCATGAAGGCCGAGATGCTAAACTAAGCTGTCAGGCTCTGAGATGCTGGAAATCCAAAGTGTTGAACTTAGTAGGATGCACTGGTCTAGTCTAAACATCTTTTCCTGCTTCAAATTTGCACGAATGTTTCTGATAGCTTAATTGGATCTTTACTTATTTTAGATTCTTTTTCATCCAGTGTGGTCAGTTGTCTTTAATGAGCTTGCTGCTGTGTGCTTTGGCTAATTTGGCAGAAATACAATTGCACACCTGTGCCTCGTTCAGGTCTGATTTATACTGCTGGGTTGTCCAGTAGCACTTGATTTGGTGCAGGGAATTAATTAATTATGCAGGGAATATTTTAAACAGCACCCTGCTTGGTACATGTTGGTGAAATGGAATTTACCACTGATGAGTATTTTTGAGGTCAGTAAGCCACTTTTGAAGTCCTGATGTGTACTTTATTTTATAACCATTTAAGAATAATATTTGGCATGTATTACTAAATCAAAAACTCATATGGGTGCCTTATACACACGCTACACCTTTGTGGTTATCTTTATTACAAATAGTCCTTGAAAGATGAATCTTTGCTTATCTGCCACAACTTGTTCTCTATAAAACCATGCTGAATGACCTGTTTAATGTTTCTGTCCTTTATACAGTAAATTAATTTGTTTGCAGTATTGCCATTGGGTTGATACCAAACTCTGATAACCACCTAGTTTTGCTTGCCTTTAAATATTATACAACAACTGTACTTTTTTTTATCAGTTACTTTATGTGACATTCCTATATTTAATAATGGTGGAATGTCTTCAGTCAGTAGGCATACTGGTATATTGCTCTGAATTACTTTGGGGATGAAAGGGAAATAAGAACTGAAATTGTAGAGTACATTTGGGAATGTTTAATAAGGCGAAGTTCTTGGTATTTCTGTGGGCTTGCTATTCTGCATAGAAAGTAATTTTGCTTCTTAAATGAACTTTCTCATTGAGGTTGTATCATGAATTCTGTGTCAGAATTGGTTTGTAGTCAGGTTTTATTTTAAGAATGCTCTTTATTGTCAGGTTTGAGCGTTTTCTGAGACTAGGGACCATTCTTTCTTGGTGTATCTCCAGTGACTTAAAAGCATTTTGAGAGAGAGGTTGCTTTGGTTTTTACTGCATTTTACACCTAACAACAGGTTTGCTTTCAATTGAAGAAAAAATAGTCATATAAATAAATTCCTGCTGTATATCTGCTAGACATTTTTAACCTTCTTTTCAGTTACTTGCCCAAATGGCTATTGAGTTTTGCATTATTCACATCAGCTGATTTAGTAATCAGTATTGACGTTTTTAGAGCTTCTAGTGCTGTTGCTGATCCCAGTATTAGAAAACTAGTATAGACAAGATTTTAGAATAGTTTTCAAATCCTGGAAGTTCTGTACTTCATTTTAGTTGTGGTTTTGACTTTAATGGAGTTTGAATTTTAATACTGATTTCAAAGGATGAAGGAAAATTATTTCACTTTATTAAACTCTTTTTTCCAGGGTAGGTACGTGGTCGTCTGTGGTTTTCTTGCACTTGTTAATTCTGTTCTCATTGCTTGTTTCCTCCTACTGCTGATGCTGGCTTTAATGTTGAAGCTGTTATTTTCCAAGTTCTTGGTTTTAGGTGTTGGTATACATGGGATGTATTTTCGGCTACAGACTCTCAGTGCTAAAGCTCCTTGTAGTAATTGAGCAAATAATACTAATCTGTGGTGAGCAAGCCTATGCATCTGCTGGAGACTCCACAAAAGGTTTTCTTTCCACTACACCTTATAAAGCATGCTTGGGTGGGATTCCAGGTGGGGACTGGAAGCATTGGAAGCCATTGAAATGGTGACTCTATGGCAGCTGCTAACAAGATGATCAGGCAGCTGGACTTTTGGGGTGCTGCAGGAGAATGGAATGCCAGCGTCTCACAAACAGACCTTGAAATGTGATTGAAATGAAGAAATGAGACAGTGCTGTCCTTGGCAGGAATGAAAATTGTCAGCAGTAGACATTTAATGTATCTCAGCATAGCCTTGTGAAAACAGTGAGGGAAACAGTTGCTTTGCTGCTCTTTTTTGGGGCGTGGGGGGGGGGGGTAGTGGGCGTAGATGGAAGCTGCTGAATTTAGCAGGGGGGAGAGCAAGAGGTGAATCCTTTCTGTCTTCCTCCTAAAGAAAAAAAACCCACAAAATGAAGGAGGAGAATAGGAACAATATGTCCAAATTGAATTATGCACAGCATTTGGGATTCAAACAGAATGAATGGAAAAAGAGACAAAGACACGCTCTAGAAGAGAGGCAAAAAGTACAATATAAAGCAAGCTCCCCTGGATGTGTAATAGAAAACATTCTTGTGATGTCTTCCTTCTAACACAGCATCCTGGAGATGTCCAGAAGAGAACATCTCATGTTTCTCTTCTCCAGTCAGGTCCTTCTGTCTGACTGAAGATGTGTCTTGGCCTTTAATTAGGTAGTCTGTTAGTGTCCCATTTCAATGTAGGGGATGGAGAACAAAAATGTGTCTTAAGTAGGGAACTCCAAATTTCAGATGTGCAGGTTTCACATCTCTTTCTGTGGGGTGCAAGAGTTACTTGATAAAAGCTGAAGCAATTTTTACAGAAATATTGAAGCAGTTTCTAATCCTGGCATTAATTGAGTTGTAATTATTTCAACCATTCAGTTAAAACACAGGCATTGTAGGCTAATTGGTGCCTATGGGGACGATCCTTTCAGCTCCTGAGAGTCCTCTATCCCTTCATGCATTCCCTTGCAGCAGTTTTTTTCCTGGAAAAGAAGGTATTTTCTCACCTAGGCTGATAGTTTGACTGATGGAGAAACTTCAGATAAGGCTTCTCTTCCTCTCTCAGCTCTGAATTTTACTTAGCTTGAAATTTCTAATATTACACACAATCTGGTCTCAGTTTGGGGAGGGCTTAGTGAGGTGGATGAGCATCTGTTCAGCCCTGCTGTAGATGGAAACAGCCTAGCAGTGTTTCAGCTGTCTATAAAGTTTCCTCAGATGCTTTAATTCTTTAAACTGCCTAAAATGTGATGTTTCTGCATTTTACTGTAAAGCTAAGGCCTTTTTAGTTCCCTCGGTGGTGGCGGTGCTAATCATACTTAAAACTCCTACCCCATACATAAATAATTCCCACAATGATATGCTTTGGTACTGAGTGAAAGTATAAATGTTTCTTAACAAGTCAGACATGATAAAACCCAGCATTGCCACAATATGAAGTTACGTTGCTTTCTGTGACTTGCAGTTTAATTTCTACATTCACCAGGTGGTGGGATTTCCACTTTGTTTTGCTTCATTTTCAAATAAACAGCAAAAGCTATTATTACAAAATTTGCAAAGTGTAGGGTTTTTACCAGCACTTTTACAACAGCTTTAAAGGGTATGTGTTTTTCACATCTGTTAAAAATGAATAGTAGACATTTTGTCATGGCTAGTGTTGCCAGGAATTATTAACTAGGCAAAACCTCTGTCCTCACAGGCCCTGAATTCCTGGTTGGGTCAAGAAGAGGGACACTCCCAAAGTCCATTTCAGAGAGTAAATTTAACCTGAAATCTAGATCTGCAAGAAATCCCTTTTCTCTGAATATTGATAAGTGTAACTGGAATGCCCTTGCTCTGTGAATGGTTGGTAGGCATTTCCTAAAACTTTCTCTGTGTTAGACCTACTTCTCCAGCTCTGTATGGGATGAATATTCAAGGATAATTGCATTCCCCCACATCCTGCAACTCTCTGTTTGTAGGGGCCAGAGACAGAGAATACAAAGGCAAAGGATGTATTTTTTCATATTCCTCATCATATTTTCATACACTACATTGATAAACTTGTTTCTTGCCTTGAAAGCCTGGAAAGAGATTGGTCTTTGGAATACTGTGATTGGTACTGTAAGATATCCAAACTGTAGAGAAGGGAAAAAAACCCCAAAAAACTAGTCACTGACATCTAGGAAGGATAAGTAGAAACATTTCTTTTTCTGTAAGGGAGCTCAAGCTAATGTGCCTTAAAGTGAGTTGGACAGTGTTGTGTTCACTTTGTGAATATGTTAGTTTGGTTTAGGAAAAGGTATGATTATAATTAATAACAAGTTTCATCTCCAGCTCTTGTTAATCACTTTGCAAGTGTTTCTCTGGAAAGTCAGTGTGTGTAAGGGGAAACTAGGGGAGATTTTAACCCTCTTAAGAGGTTATTTGTGTTGAGTGGCTAAGGACACCTTGCTACTGTGGGCAAAAACATTGCCATCCCTAACGATTACCTAAACTGCATCTAAATTCCTCATAGAAAACAAACGAACAAAACCATTTCCTGCCTCTCCACCACCAAATAAAAAGTATTTAAGGGTTTTAAAGAAAATTAAGAAATTATGTGGTGAGCATCGACAGTTTGAAAACCCCATAAATGGATCTTTATCTGGTGGTCTTTATCCCTAATTTAAAAAAAAAAAACCAACCAAACTTAAAGGAGGTTGGTTGATGTAGATATACGAGAGGTTATACACACTTGAAAGATGGATCTACAATGCTGAAAGCCACTTTTACCTAGAAGGGAAGGATGATGAATACACAGGCAGTTGGTGCTCAGGACCTAGTTGAAGTGAGAAAATCTGCAGTCTTCTGCCTGAGAGCAGGGACAGTTGCTGCTGATACCTGTGGTATGCTGGTGGCACTGCATGGCACATGCTGTGCAGCACTGGTCTGGCACCTGCTGCCTGGAAAAACTGGGTATACAGAATTGCACTTCAACTCTCATTATGTACTCCAGTGAAGAAAAACATGGTTTTCATATTTACGTGCTTGCAGTGAGTTACCTGGACTACATGAAGTGAAATAAGATTTTTGTGAAGGTTATTTGAGGGGGGTGACTGTTAAATCTCTGTTCACTGCTTTCATTTGTGCACTTCTGCCTTTGAGTAGAGAAACAGTTGTGTCTTCAGAGCTGCTTGTAACAGGAGTTTGCTGTGGTTGCATTTTGAACAGAAGTTTGTTATTTTAGAACATAACTCAGTGCCTGTTAGCACCCACATACCTCTGAACAGGAGCTGGGTGTTAAGTTAGTCACCTAATAATCTACTCTTCTGCTAAATCTTTTGCTGTTCCTGCTCTGAAATTTTGGGAGTATGCAGTTTTGAGTTTCCTAATTGGTCAGTCCAGCAAAGTGAACTAGTTAATGTGTGGTTACATTGAAGATAAGTGTTGATTTATCAGTGGGTAGAAAATAAGAGTGAAAAACATTTAAAATATGTTCATATAAGAAGTGCTTATGCATTAGACATCTGCTATCAGAATAGTTGTGCTGGGTTGCTAGATTCCTTGTAGGTTCTAGTACTAATGGTGGTGTTGCTGAGATTTAAGTTGTTGTTATTAGTTTCTAAGTAGCATAACAACCAGATTTTGTTAAATTTGAGTATTGTAGATGCAGGTTGAAAAAAACACAGCATTTTAAAATGGATGGTTATTCCAGTGATCAAACAGGCAGTGGAAAATTATTAACATACACCACCTCCCACAAAACAATATAAGCTACAAGATTAGCTATGAGCAATATGATCTTTTTTCTATCTTTCACGTTGACAAGTCTGTGCATTTGAAAATTCAGACAAACTGAACATAAAACTACAAATCTCATTATGTACATGTGCATCTTTGTGATTTTTTCAGCATTTTTTATATAGAGGCAGAGCAAAAGCAAAATCTGCTGCATATGCTTCTGTTTTCCTTTTGTTTTACACTATTGATTAACTAGCAAACTATTTCCAGTACAAAAAATCCAGCAGTAAAACAGCAGTGCAACTAGAAGTCAGAGAGTAAAGCAAAAATTTCTTTCTAATATTCATCAGTGAAGGATTAATAGAGAGAGGTATTTCAAACTTTGGTTCAGAGTTTGATATGACAGTGTAGCTGTATTTTCCATATTGGGTGTCTTTATCAATGGAAATCTTCTGGGTACAAACTAGCAAAGCTGGGGAAGTCCGTGGCAAGGCACCTCATTTTCTGGAGGAGATGTCTTGTCAAAGCTTTGTGCTGGGAATGGTCCCTTGCCTGTGCTGGGCTGCTGGGGGAATTGTTTCACAGGGCCCCATTCTTGGTGCCTTCCTGGCCGTGTTTGCATGTGCAGTCATTACAGCCCTTCTGAGGAACATTTAATGTGCATTTTGAAGCAGTGTTTGCTTGTATGCAGTGAACTTGAGCACTTAGGGGCAGTGGGTTTATTTGTGCTTATATACATTATACTTACTTAACACATGCCCTGGAAATCAGTGCTGCTGAAAATGCAGCAGGTGTAGGAAATGTGTGGTGCCTGTGCAGCCATGGGACAGAGGACGGGCCTCATGAAATAGAGCCATTTGGAAAGGTCTACGGGCTAGATTTAATTTTCCTGCTGGGTCATTGCTGCCTTGGCCTGTGACTTCTGTTGGCTCAGGTTACAGCTCTTGTGTGCTGGAAGCAGAGACTCCAGCCCTGATAACCGTCTGGGAGCTTGTTCTACATGATGATGCTTAAGTGAATGAAAAATAAGAGCTATAAAGCATGTGTCCAATGAATAGTCAAATTCCTAAGATTGCCATGTTGAGTGTTCAGAATAGAAAGTGTTTAACGTGTGCCTGTACAGCCCTGCTACTTTTTCCTTTATGGTGCTTTATTACCATATAATGTTTAGTTACATTAAGATTTGCATAGCAATATGTGGTCACGGTTAAACTGCTCAGTAAAAGTTATTGATACATTTTTCTAGGCCCTATCTTGACATTTTGTTAGTCACAGAAAATGTGGCTTTTTCACATGCTGCATTTTTATTAACTACTTAATGCCAGTATTTTGATATAATAAAAACCCTTGAAGGGAGTATACTGTTTTTTTTCTGTTTTGAAGAAAGCTGTTTAAATTATTTCTCAGTTGTGTGAGTAAATTCAGGAATTGATTTTATTAATTATGAAATTCATATAGCTTGTTACACTTCATTTGTAATTAGCCAGATGCATCATTTATGAAATATTTATGCTTGTCAAATGAGCTTGTTTTCATAACTTGCTTATTTTTACCACTTGTGTGTTTCAGTTTTGCAAGATTTCCAGGTCAACATAAAAATGCAGAGAAAGTGTGTACAATGGGATTGCGTATCATCAAACAGTTCACTTCATTGCTGATGCTAAGAGATTATTTAGCATGAAAAAATACCAGTGACTTTTGTGTTTGGGAAACTGGTCAGTTTTGAGGGCTTTTCTCAAGTGCTCTTCCCAAACCACAAGGTGTATACCCCTGAGTTTTTGAGAGAAGGTCCCACAAGGCTACATGAGGGATGCTGAGTTGAAATCATTTGGCTGTGGTTAAAACTGACTTGGGAGAAAAATGTATTTCTTGTGTTGAGTCAGCTTGTTTCTCAAGTCAGTCTGCATCCGTGGATTTATGTGGCCATATGTTGGATCACTTGGTAGGCATCGAGGGAAAAACTTGCTGTGCCTGGAGCTGGCGGCAGGAGTGCTGTGACAGAGGCGTTTTGACATGTCTGGCCAAAACCTAATTGACCTTTTAAAAAGGAGGGGGGTGGGGATGAAGGGGACAGAGAATTTCCAACTATAAATGGAGATTAAAAGGAACTGTGTTTTATTACTTTAAATGGTAGCTTATCATAAAGTTAGTCCTTTATTATTACAGTAATAAGTTGTGTTATTATTATAATAAGAAACAGATATCTTTTTTGTCTCCTCTTGCAGCAGAGCTCATCTACTGAACAGCTGTAATATAATAGGACTTGTGCTTTGAAGCAATTCTGCTTCAGTGGCTTTAATGTTACACAATAGGTAATGTTTAGAATAGTTGAAGTTCTCAGGATGAGTTTCAATAATGAATTTCTTTCTTCCTTAGTGTATTTGGAAAATAAATTTTGGTAAGCTTATAAGTTTGTGATTTTTCTGGGGGAGGTGGAAGGTGGTGTCTGTTTATTTGTTTGCTTTAGAAGCCAACCAACCAAAAAAATGCTTTCCTCCTACACTGTCAGATTTGTGTTTAAAAAAAAAAAAATCAGCCCAGCAGCTTGGGGTCCTGAAGGAACCATTCAAAGGCATTACTGCTTGTTTGGGACTGCTTAGGAGATACTGTATACCCAAAGATAAAAATGCATAGTTCATTCTATTGTTCCCTTACTGCAGAAAACTCATCTTAAAGAAGGGAAAAGAAAAAAAAAGAACAAAAAAGGTACGTTTATGTCAGAACAGAGGAAATTACCCTGGGGGTTTGTCATCGATTAGACAGGAAATCACACTACAAATTGACCCCAGAACTTGAATTCCAGCTCACCACTTCAACCACAAGAGCATTCACTCTTTTCTTTCATAGGCCACCCAGCTGAAAGAAATACCTTTCCTTGGGTGAGGGGAAAGCTGTGCCCACATCATTACTGGCACTTGGGTGGGAATTTTTTGCCCATCAGCCCTTACAGCCAGGAATGTGCTGCTGGGCAGTCGCTGCAGTTGGCAGTAGTGGGAGTTCTCTTAGTTGTTGTTGACTTCTGTTCTTGTGGTGGTTCATGTTTCTCCTTGTCTGTAAGGCACGCTGCATGCACTGTGGTCATTTCAGATGCAGCTGGAGGGTTTGTAGGAAGAAAATTGCTGCACTGTAAAAGTTTCTCCTATAAGGGCACAGTATCAGCTCACTGGAATGTTTACTGCATTTGTAAATCAGTAGTTTTCTGTATCATTTTAACCTGGTACCAGAAAGTATGGCCAGAGCAGTCATTTAAGTTAGTACTGCCAGAGGAGGAGTGTGTACTTCAGGAGAGTTGGGAAGCTTAGATTTTATTTTATGCAAGAACTGCATATTCAAAAACTGTGTCATTGTAGCTTCCTGCACTTCTCACCCTGTTTACCTCATCCTGTTTAGTAGGACTTTTGGGAAGGCTGCTTTCTGAAGTGACAGCTTTAGTTCAGTGTAATGTGTGCAGCAACTGAGATCATCTCTTCCCGAAGCTGTCCCAGCCCTTCAGTCTATATTCAGTAGCAAAGATTGAGTTTCTTGTGTCAGATTAAACTGCTCTTCAGCTCCATCTACAGGGTTATATTGTCCACAGGGCCCTGTCAGCAGGAACTGCACCAGGAAAAGTTGGATGAAAGGTAAAGAGGTCATGGTGGCTCTTGACACAAAGATAAAAGACCTTCAAGGGTAGATTAGATCCAAACAAGGCTTGGTAGGCTGTTTCCAGCCTGGAAAGATCCCCTGGAATCTTGTGTCACCTCTACCCTGGATGCTGCTGGAGACGGGTGATGCAGGCTGGGCATGCTTGGCATGGTATCTGCCTTGCAGGTGGTTGAGTGTAGGTGTCTGGAGCAGTTTGTGAAATGTTTGACTGAAATTGTCTGAAATGACACCTGACACTACAATGCAAGAACATGTTCATGTCAGGTCACTGATTATGTGCTGATAGTGACCACAGAGTAGGTATTAATGGGATTGCTGAACTTGCTTGCTGTGCAGTGTGATAAAGGCATGTAAGACTTTTAAAGGAGCTAGTGGTGTGGGAGGGGAAGGGATTTTTTTAAGGGCTTTTTTTTGTTATAGGGTTTTGGTTTTTTTTTTATGTGACTGTGTTTAAGCTGATGCCTCATCAGAAGTACTGGATTTTGCTGCTTCATATAACAGTGCCACTAGAGCAGTGTGGTCAGTGTATGTGCAGTGATACAGAAAAAAGAGCATCCCACCAGAAACAGAAGCTGTTGCTTATGCTAGAACCAAGAAAGCAGAGGGAAATTCAGCAGTGTGAACCTGGTCTGCTGAAGGTGTGTTGACAAGAAGAACTGAGAGAAGGAAAATATTTGAACAGCAAACCTTCCAATTTATGGTAGTGTATATGCAGCATATGGAAAAAGAACTTTAATGCAGTTCACCTCCTAATATGATACTTGATTATTATGTAAAGTTTAGGAAAATACGTTTCTTAGCTCTTTTAAAGTTACTTGGAAATTAAGCTCACAAGGACAAGATCTTTACAACACTTCATGCATCAGCTCTACTAGTGATAAGGATTTCACAAGCTTCTGCAATAATAATAATAGGATTTTTCTTCCCCAAAAATAGAAGAGATTTTTTGTGGTTTATATGAGCTGCTTTTTATCTCCCTCTTTATTCTTGATTTCCTGTGAAGTAACATGATAGCCCTTGCATTTATGGTCTTGACCACAATGATTAGAGATTTTCCTTAGTGGATGCATTCATGGAATGCTCCAAGTTTGCTGTGCATGGAGTTTTGAGACATGGGAGACAGGTGGATATGTCTGTTGTTATGCAGAAAATCTGTGGTGAAAGTTGCTTGTTTCAGGTTTCCAGAGATTGACTGATCAGATGTTACCATTTTGTATCACTCAGTGCCTTAGCAATTTATTTTGTAGTATGGGAGATAGAGTAAATGGCTGTTAGTATTTTTGCATGTTGAGTGTGATATGGATAATAGAGGAAAACCAAGAACTCTATACCCTTGTGGAAGACCTAGTGTTTCTGGTTTCTGTATTCTGTTTCTCTTTTTTTTTTTTTGATGATCATATCAAGCCTCTTTTCAAATACAGATACTTAATAAAAAGACAGGTTGGAAAAACAGTGTATTCTCATCCAGAAAAATCAGTTTGATTATTGGCTAAATGAGTAAGAGATTGCAGGCTTTTAGGCAATATTAAGGTAAACATGAACTGTCCTATTATTTGAGGTGATTTAACTTACACCAATTAATGAATAACAAGATAAAGGGCAAGTCTTAGCATGAAATTTAGAAGATATATGTGCTTTGTACCTAGTCTAAATAACTGTCTGGTGTTTTTCAGCTAAAATGTTTGTGTTGAAAGTGCTGACCCTTGGGTGATTAAATGGACATTCATTATATTCACTGTGCTGTGTGGGTATCTGGGGCTAACAGTTCATGTGTAGATGTGTAGGATTGGTGCTGTTCAGTTGAGAAATGCGTTCTTTCTGTAAGGGAGGCAGATTGATTCCTGCCCACCCTTTGCCCTGTGGAGTCCTGCACACCGCGGGCACAGGGGTTGTTGCATGGCCGTTCTTGCACACGGACAAACTGGGGCTGCTCGCTGCCCTTCCTGCGTGCCAGCACGCTGCTTGTGTGGCACGCCAGCTGGGGAAGCAGATCCAGGAAAGGAAAACGGGAGCAGGAAGGGAAAGGCTTCGTTTCTGGGTGTCTCCTCAGCCTGTGCTGGCCTGCTGCCTGGCCTCATGAGCTCCCGTGCGGGCACAAAGGAGGGGCATTGGCCGGGACAGGGATCTTGGCAGCCCGCGCTCCTGCTGGCCTGAGCACCATCGTTAATGTGACACCAGGAGCTGGCAAACGCTGTTGTGCAGGCTCGTGACTATAATAATGTGATTTTAGAGCTTTTGACTGGTGCAAAGCATGAGCAGAACAAATCTGTGCAAGTTACAGATGAATAGAAATCAAAGCAGAAACACCCTCATTCTTTTGTTTTTCAGAACCGAGTGCTTTCCAATTTAATTTTAGGTAAGCTTGGTCTGTGTTACTGTCTCCTATTGTATGAACCGTTGAAAAACAGACACAAGTAGAAATCCTATGTAGTGAGGGCAGTGGAGGAGTTGGTTTTTGGAACAGTATGCATGAATTTTAATGATTTGAGGACAATGAGCCCTTGCAATTTGACTTGTTTACTCTGTTCTGGAATGTCTCTGAAGACATAAGATGGTTACTAGCTCTAAGTAAAACCACATTTAGAAGCTGATAGATGATGTTACTCAGATCAGTTAGATTCCAGGAGTTTTAGTCCGTTTAGATGTGAGCTGACAATGTAACATTTCTTCAGACGTCTTGGACAACTATTTTCTTGATGTGACAGGTAATACCACTGCTGAACATGCTGGAGTAGCTGTTCTCTGCTATGAAGATGCAATACATTAGAGAGGAGGTGTTGTGCAGGACCTAAGCTGCTAAGCCAGCAAACTCTTGCCTGACCTGGTTTTTTCTTTTCTTTCTTTTTTTGGTTTTTTTTTCAGGTTGGGTTTGTGCCAGCTCTGGTGGTGACAGGGAGAAGGGAGCTGATGGCAGATAGATAGGAAAGGGCCATGAAAAGAAAGCAGTAGAGATGGGAGAAGACACAGGCAGGCAAAGATGTGAAGAGAAGGACTTGATGGAAAGAGGACTCAACTGAGAAGTTTCCAAACACTGTTTTAGATTCTATTATATTGGTGATGCCATGAGGGAAATTTGTAATTGTCCTGTTGTTTCACCAAATTGAAAGACAGTTATGTTCTTTAATTTACTTTTCTCTAGACATTGAAGGTGTCTAAGTAATTGGCTCTTGGACAAGTAGGGAATGTATCATTCCAGTTAAAAGATCACTGGCATAATGAAATCTTCCAGGCATTTTCCAGTGTACAATAAATATAAAGAGGTTGTTATGTTGGGCAGAAAATTATGGAAGATAAGCTTTCAGTAATGTGTCTGTTCCAGTTCTTAAATTTTTCCTCTCTCTAAATTTACTGAAATAAAGCTTGCAGAATGTTTGCATAAGCTATAAGCTGGTGTAATTTTATTAGAATCAGGGCCAATCACATATGTGCAGTTCAAGTAATGGATTTTATTGCAGAGAATAAAACCACTCCTAACACTATTTTGCCTCATTGGTTAAATGCAGTATTTCTATCATACAGTTGTTCTAGGCTTTGAACTGTGGCATTAAGAGTTGACTCTACCAATTTGTAGCTGTGATCATTCATTTGCCCATGTGAAATACCCTTCATGGTCTTTAAGAGCAGGCTTTCAAAAGATCACTTTTATGTTCCATTTATCAACTTTATGCTTAAAAATCATACAAACATCTGAACTGTATGGAATGCAAGAGAGCAGTGTCCCAGGCTGGCTTTCTGTGGAGCAGTGCAGGATGCTAAGCAGTAAGCTGAAATGGAAATCGTCACCTGTAGTAATTCTGCATCGGGAAGATTTCCAGAGTAGCTTGGGGTAAAGGTACCCCATGGCATTTTTGAGTTGCTGTTGTATGTAGTGGAGTAGCAGTTGTGAGGAGTACCATACCTGTTTTCCTGGTGGTGGGGTAGGAATTCCTGTGAGAGAAGCTGTGCTGCCTGCATCTCCACATATTGGGGTGAAAGTAGAGGAGCATTATTTGACTGCTGGAAAGCAGAGCTCAGTCTAAGGGATCTGAAAATGACAGAGTGGTGTATGCAGCAGTCTGAACTGTGCTTCAGCTCGTAAGGGAGAACATTTAGACAGGAATTACTTTTCAGGCATAGAGTAGGTAAAAATAGGTGTCTGAATCTGTAATGCTTTTACAGAGTTTGTGAGCTTGGACAGTTTGTGCATTTGGTTGGGAGGAGGCCACATGCAGTTTCTCAACTTAAAACGTTGAAAACAAAGAATGAAAAAAGGTGCAATAATGTTATAGAAGGGGTTGGTAACAGCATTTAGGTCCAGCCTAAAGGCCTCCATGTTAATAAGCATTTGAAGGGGAATGGAATAATTGCAGATTTTTTGAAAGGAAACTTCCCCCCTTTTTTCTCAAAAGTATCTCTTTATTTCACAGCAAGCAAGGGCAGAGCAAGAAGAGGAATTCATCAGTAATACTCTATTTAAGAAGATTCAAGCTCTGCAGAAAGAAAAGGAAACACTTGCAGTAAACTATGAAAAGGAAGAGGAATTTCTCACTAATGAGCTCTCAAGAAAACTGATGCAGGTAATTGGTGCCTTTACTGATGTTTCTCCCAGGAGCCTCAGGACTGACTGGTGACTGAACTTCTGTGTTTGTGCGACTGCACTCTGAGGGAAGTGGTCAGGTTGGAAAGGTGACACTTGATAAAAGCAAAGTACAAGAAGTGTAGTGAGTGACCTTTTTTTTTAACATGTTCTTTAAAGTTTGCATCTGCAAACTCAGCTTTGAGAAACTGGCAGTTTGTATACTGATGCAAAAAATGGGTGAAGCTTGCAGTAAATGTCAGCTGTCTTCCAGACAAGAGTTACTGATTAATTTAAAATGTTAGTGAAACACTTTCTTTTCTGGAGTATTTGATACTTAACTCCAGTCTTGAAATATTAAACTTTATCTACAATATGTGCAGCAATGCTCGAAAGGAGGAAACTTTTTCTATAAGTTTGTCCATACTTGTACCAAACCATTGCTTCTATTGAATTAAAACACATCAGTTTGATGGTAACAGTAAAAAGTTGAAGATGCTGGGGCAATTTGTGGCAGAAAGACTTCTTTCCATTACCCAAGTTGCTAATTTTTAGAAAGTGATTTAAGTATTTGTTGGAGGTGTTTTTTGGCCCCTGTAGGAGGGAGGGTACTATGTTAGGAGAGTGCTTAATGTGATCTGCCTGAGTTTTTTTCATGCCATTAGTTCTAAGCTTTGTCATGAAAACCCAGGCACTTTAAAGAAGCTACATTTGTATGTTGTAAGCATTGCTGTGTTCTGCAGCTGGAGACTGAAGGCATGTTTTGCCCTGCAGTTAGGAAATAAAGTGTTTGGAAACACCACTAGAGCTAATCCCATCTGGCGCTTTTGTTACTGAAAACTGGGCCTTCTCTCACTTCGTCTCTTTGGTGCCTATTATCACACAGGAAGCTCAGTAGCAAGATAAAATATCCCTTACTTGGTATTACTACTTCCCCTTGCTGTTCTTGAGGACTGACAAGAATGTTTCTGAGTAAGAGACATGTTTGGTTTCTAAGCCATACATTTTCATGAAAAACAGAGAAGCAGATGGCAGTAAAATAGGGGTATCAACTGTTCTTTTCTAATTGAAGTAAGATGTGCATATCACTATAGAAAAAGCTCTCCACTGAAGTCTCTTGCAGTAAAGGGAGAAATGATACATTGAACAATGTTGTTTAATTGAAAGGGAGATGTAGAAATCTGTTACAGATTACGTGGGACTGTACTATACATTATAAAGAGGAAACTAAGACTTACTTTAAAAGCAAAAGCATGGATTACACCTGATTTGTTTGAAGGGTTTTGAAGTCATAAAATGACCTTGCACACGAATTTGTACCACAAAGTTCTCTAGCAAGTAAATTGTTGTATCAAGTAACTGCTTCAAATATGCTTAGCCTTTTCCCTAGAATTCATGAGATTGTTTTAACAGGTTTTTTTTTAAAAAGCATTCTTAAATTACTAAAATTATGCAAAATAGGTTCACACATTGCAAAGAGAAATACAAACTTCTTGTCAACTTAAAAGTACAGTCATTTTTATTTTCTTTTGCTGTGGACTTGGACTGTTGTCCCAAGTTAAAGAAAAAGGTAATACTACTGTTCTCAAAGTGGCCAAGGGGGTGCTTGGCTCATTGTTATGTGTGAAACAATGCAAGGGCATTGTGCTGTTTGTCTGTTGGAAACCCTTGATGAGTGCAACTTCATTCTCATTGGTGAGAGAAAGATGCAGAGAAGCATCTTAAATAGAATGGAGACATAAACCTGGAGTTATTCTCGCCTTTCATACAGCACCTGGAGAAAATCCTCACTTGTGGATTCAACATCATCCCGTAAATATTACCCAGCTTTCAGCAGGCAAGCTACAGGCTTCTGGTGAAAGAAAAAGCTGTATAGCCATAACTGCAAGCATATGGACATAAAATTCTGACCACCACCTGCAGCCTTAGATTTCATTCTGTGTAGCCTTGCTGTAAGCCTCATTTAGCCTTTGATAAACATGATTATATCAACCAGAAGATTTTAAAATACAGCAATTCATAAATGCACCCGTGTTCCAATTTGTTTGTCCTGAAGCTGGGTAATTTCTCTCAGCACCATTAGGTAGCAATTTTAGAAAGTAAATTGTGAGTTTGTCCTCCCTGAATAATAACCCAGGTCACTTGAAAAAGAGAACAGCTGTCAGCATCCTGGTGGTGGTGTTGGTGGTTTGCCTGTGAAGGGTGAGTGGCATGGAGTTTCCTGCTTAGAGGTTCACCTAAAAGCTGCAGTGCACAGAGGAGATAAGGGTTATATCAAAGCTCCTCCACAAGGCCAGAGCTGAAACTTTTGTGGCTTGTGCATAGGCACCAGTGGTGTTTCTATTTATGGCATACGCTACAAATGTTCTTAACCCTTCCCTAACACTTGTCAGCAGATTCTGTTTTCCATACTTCTGAATGACTTTTCTTACCTTTACAGTGGCTCAAGACTTGCAATACAGGTGGAACACTTGTTTTAAAGCAAACAGTTTAATATTAAAACTATTTTTCTGTTTGTGTGTATGCTGAATGCCGATCTCATTTCATGGCTTGATTATGTCTTTGATGTGATAAAATTCTGTGAAACAAAAACCAGAATATTGATATATTCTCCTAAACATCACTAATGTGGTTGACAGCTTATAAATGATACAGAAGAAATGGTCCCTTCCACTAAAGAGCTTACCTGTAGAATTAGGGAGCATTTCAGTATTCCCATATGTTTCCATGAAAGTAATTTTTCTTTTCTTCAGAGATCATGGACTTAGTAAATTCACATTAGAATACTGATGAGTTGCAGGCAATTTTCTTAGGCAGCAAAGAACTGAAAATAATACCTGATTTTTTTTTTGTTTTCTGAAAGTTTATCTGTTGTTTGAAGGTTTTGATTCTTCAGTGATGAATCCTGGAAATTATACCCACATAGAACAACAGATTAAAAAATGGAGAAAAGAAACTCCTATATTTCAAACAAACTCATTTTTTGGAAAAGAGGGAATTATTGGCACATATCACCCAGTCACTTTAGAGTTTATTACAATATCTTTTCTGTAATTGGATAATCTTCCCATTATACAGGTGGAAGGCTACATTCCTGGCTAATGTCTTTTAGACCAGGAAGGTAAGATAATTATAATTTCCTTGTTTTTTTTTTTTAATTTCCCAAGATTTGTGAGTGGCAATACTTATTATTATTCACTAGAGTGTAGCAATTCTGTCTTTATTAGGAGAATAATGAACTTATAAATGCCCACTTCCATTTTGGCATCTTTGCTCTGGAGGGAATTCTAGCTAAATTAAATGCAGACTTTGGATAATGACTTAAACCAGGAATACAGTAGTCTCCAGTTGGTTGTTCCACTGTTCTTTGGGATTAACTCTTAATCTCTGGGTTTGTCAGGCAATGTTGGTCTGACCTGGAACTAGACTTAGAGCATTCATGCTGTCAGACATAGTACATCAAATGGCTTCCTGCCTTTTGGATGAGTAAGGGAAAAAATTGCATATGAATCTGTTGTTTTGTCTAAAACTTTGCATTTTGGAACTGAGGAGAGCTGCTTCTGCTAAACTGCATATGATTTGCACTCTCTCAATTTTTCAAGTATTTACAACTCTGTGCCTGTTTCAAAATTGTCTGCCATGTTACTCTGTTGAAAAGCATCTAGCAGAGGGACTTTTTTCATGGTGCCTGTGTGTTTGTTGCTTTGTCAGACCTTTGTTTGTCACAACTGTACTCTCATTCAGCCTGGCCTCTGGAATGAGCTCCCAGAAGATTAGAACATTTTAAATGTGGGAGCTGCCTGCCAGAGCTACAGCGTTCCTCCTACCAGCCAGCAAGAATCCCCCAGTTCAGCACCATGTGCATTACTGTTAAAAAACACAGACATCAGGTTTGCAGTGTCAGAAAAAAATTAATTTTGAAACCTTTTACTGTATGCCAGACTGAGTCTAAACAGACATGGTAGCACATAAAAGAAGGTGTTTCCATTGGAATAATACTGTCTTTCTGGTGCCATGCCATTGCATAATGATATCTTCTTAAAACTAACTTTCACTGCCTCTGCAAGCCAAATGAATGAATGTACAGTTTTATTAGCTAGATTTCCTTTGTTTCACATAATTATTAATTTTCTAGGTTGAGTGTTGCAGGAATGAAGGAGCACATGCATTTCAACAGAGATCTTACAGTAAACAAAAGATTTTTATCACATGCATCCCTGATAAAGTTCTTATAAGCTTTATATACATTTACTACATTTTCTTGTGTACTTGTAATTATATTTTTGTTTACCTGATGAAGTCTCTGGAGATCTTGGAAAAAAATTTTTATAGCATCCTCAATCCTTAGTCATTACAGAATGGTAGCAGTATTTTGTAGAATATCATGAGAAGCATTTTGATGCAGGCTCTGTTCTTGCAGTGGATGTGAACATGGATGTGTTGAGTTACTATTTTGAAACTGAAAGTAGTAAATACTGAAAACTTATATTTGTGAAACGAGGCTGCTCAAAAGAGGAATTTGCTTTTAATATTGTTTAATCTTACAGAGTCAGTTACTTTAAATTGTGCACCAGTCCTTTTCAAAATCAAATTCAGATTTTTTTCAACACTCTTATATTTTTGGAAGTGCAGATTGGTCCAAGTAGCTGTCCTTGAAAGTAAGATGTTACAAAATACCAGGATAATAGCATGTGTAGTCAGGCAAGTTAAGTAATTGAATGTCTGTACAGGAATGTTTCTTATGTGAGTGTGGTTCTTGACAATTCTTTAAAAAATTGTAAGTCTGTAAACATAAGCTATTACCCTTCCTGCTCTTGAAAATACCATGTGTCAGGTCAAGGCTGCTAATGGGATTGTGTGGAATAAATGGAGCCAGCTCATCTATCAGTTATTTGATGAACATCTGGATGTAAGGAGGAGGCTAACTGCTGATACAAAACTGTTAATAAATAGGACTTTCAGGATGCAGCAAAGGAGGAAGTGGAAAGCTTTTGAGGGCCTGGAATCCCTAAAAATAGACTGTACAAGGTCATAGTCTGGGGGATATATGGGGGTTCGTTTTCTAAGGGGGAATTTCATCCATTGGCTCCATTACTTCATAAAAACACATCCCACTATCCCAGAAGTAAGCCAGTAGAGTGAGGAGGGAAGGTAAATCTGGTCCTACACTGTATGAGGACACTTGTTTCTGCAGAGAGAGAGTATTGCTGTAGTTCTTCAGAACTTAAGTGAACTGAGACACACACTCCTGCTGCTAAGCTTTGTGTTTGATAGCCCTCTTCTCACTTCAGGCTAATCACTGTCTCACTTGCACCAAACCCATCTCTAATCTTATGGAGCTGAAAATTCTCCTTCAGTTTTCATCTGCAATTCAAGGCCTGTAAGACATTGGCACCAAGGCCATACTTTCTAACACATTTTTTTCCTTTTCTAGCCGGCAGGTGTATCTCTAGACCATTGTTACTATAACTGCATATAATTAAAAACAGTTGGAAAAAGCTCTTTTACTTTACTAAGTAAAATAAGCACTGTCCACCTGTATTGCACCAGGGGATATTTTATCATTGCTAGCAGTTCAATTCTTCAGCATTAAGGTTTCATCAATAACTGGATTTTGATTGTTTTGGTTTGTTTTTGTGATCAAAGGACATAAAAAGGAAAAATTATTTCACCCTTTATGAGTGATAGACACCATTCATATATTTTGTGGATGTTAGAAATATTTTTCTCCCTCTTTGTAAAATGAAGCCTATATTTTATATTCTAAGAGTTTGCTATTCTGATATTTGTTTTAAATTGTGAAAAATCAAATCTCAACATTGACAAGCCCAGAAAACACAACCCCCAAACTTTTCCCATATGTATATTGCTAAGTAGTTGCTGTCTGCCTGGTGCTTTTCCTCCATGAGCCTTTTGCCTAGATCTCTCTGCCAGGCTGCACTTCACAGACCATTTTGTCTCTAAATAGGAGCAAAAGGAGCTGAAATAACAAATGAACAATTTTAGTTTGTTTCAAAATCAAAGTGTTCTTCACTTCCAGCAGCCTTGATTTGTGTCCATGACTGGGAGGTGTCTCTCCATTTCTTCAGGTTTTCCTCGCTCATTTAAACACTGTGATCTTACAGATTGTTATGTGCTAGCCAGAAGAACTGGCATAGAAAAAAATAAGCAGGTAGAAAAACGTGCCTGCAATTTTCAGTGGATGGTCAGAACGCAATGTAATTACACCATTGTCTGTTGGTGACATTTGCTTTTCCCTGAGTCAGGTTCTCGTGTTTGTACCATGGTGCCAGTCACACTATTTTATCCACAGGAGGACTTAGATCTTTGTCTCAGAGGGACTCCACTCCAAGCCATACTTTATGTTAAAATGAGGGCATTTTTGTTTCCATCTGCTTGAGAGCCTTGAGAGTTAAATTTTTCTATTCCATTGGACATATTAAATGAAAAAAAAATCCCTTTGGAATTAAGAAAATGTATAACATTGATTTGAAATAACCAGTATTTTTATGTCGTCAGGACAGTTTGATTTTGATGGCATAGGAACATAAATTGGAGAATTTTTTTGTTGTTTGCAAACTCATTGCACAGCAATTTCATTAGTATGACTTCAATCACGATTTTCAGCTGCCCTGAGAAGGAAATGCTAAGACCTGTGTTTTGTGCTTTGGGTGCTCTTCAGATGAGGCATTTAGATTAAAATTAATGCTGTTGTGAACGTTATGATAGATTTTTTTTTTACTTTGGAAATGCCTATAATACATTGTATATAGCATATAAAATAACCTATTTTGATTTGACTTAATTCAATAGTTGGAAATGTACTTTTCTCTGCTTTGTAAATATGCAGCACAGTTTAAAATGCTCCTTTTTGAAGGGCTGTTGGGTGGGTTGTGCATTTTGAAGTGTTTTGAAAGCATCAGCAGAGAATTTAACATGCAGAAGGAATAAATGTGTAAATAAATGTATAAAAGGTGTCTAAGTTCATGCTTTTATTTGCTTAAAATATTTACACATCTCCTAAATTTTTAGCTGCAACATGAGAAAGCTGAACTGGAGCAGCATTTAGA
Source organism: Acrocephalus scirpaceus scirpaceus (assembly GCA_910950805.1). Classification (NCBI taxonomy): domain Eukaryota; kingdom Metazoa; phylum Chordata; class Aves; order Passeriformes; family Sylviidae; genus Acrocephalus; species Acrocephalus scirpaceus. The sequence goes on from OU383781.1 coordinate 33,793,860, forward strand.
ACAGGAACAGGAATTTCAAGTGAACAAACTGATGAAGAAGATAAAAAAACTGGAAAATGATACCATTTCGAAGCAGCTAACCCTGGAGCAGGTAACTCTCATTTCATTATTATATAACTGAGAAAAAAACCAAGTCCTTCTTTTGTCTTAGATTTGGCTTGATGTTTTAAGCATGTAAGAAACTGGGCAGTATTGAGAATATAGAAAAGTCAGTTCAACTTTCAAAGCAATAGAAAAGTAACACAATTTATTATGACAAACTTGGATTAGTTCTTTTCACGGCCATTATATCTGTTAGTAGACTTTCTGTGGGCCTTCATGTCTGCTGGACAGCAGTGACTTCAGCAAATGCAGCTTTTTTGTAAATAATGCTGCTTGTTGCTGTTCATCAGCTTCCAATCATGCTGGTGGTGAGAAGAGACTGTCACTTGTGATGGTGTTAAGCACAGTTGTAAATGATCTACTTGTGGTCTAGTTGTGCTCTAGGTCACCTTTTGGTGGCAGCTTGGATAGCACAGCCCTGGAAGTGTGAGTTGTCAGCTGTGTGTATCCTTCAGAAGCCTTGCAGTTTGACTCCATCCAGATCCCTTGCTCCCTAGACAGTCATGAAGAGAGATAAAACACCACTTGTTTGGCTGTGTTTCAACGGGATGTTTAGACATTGGGAGTGCTCTTATGTCTGATTTTAGGCATCTGCATCAAAGCATCTCAGTGGTGTCACTAGGAGACCTTTTTGGTCTTAAAAGGCAAAAGACTTATAAGGCAGACTGATGAAACCTGTAGGCTTGTTAAGGGACTCCAGATTTTCTGGCCTGTGCAGGTCCAATAATTCAGGTGGTGTAAGTATAGTGTGTTATCTCTGATTTCTTCTGCTGTGGAACATTTTTGTTGCTGGTAATCTGAATTGTTACCAGCTTTGTATGATTTTCCTTTTTCTGTTGACATGGATAAATTAGTTAACGGCTGTCTAAATGATCGAGTGAGTTCTCTTGATTTTAATGGTAACGTTCTATAAGGAGAGACCTGTGGAACAAACTGAAAAATTAAAAGGTAGGAATACATAGTTGCCAACAAATCCTTACCCAGCATGGAAATTAACATGAGGTTGAAATAACTCTCTTAGCCACAAGGTGGTGGTGGCTGCCACTTAATCAAAATGCAAAGTAAGCTTAACATACTTAGCTCTTGCAGTCTTTGAAATGTTAGCCACAGCTGAAATCTTCATGGTATTATTTATGTCTCATTCTTCTGGACAGACAGACTTGTGAAATCATAAAATTTGAAACTTGTTGCTACATCTAAATGTCAGTGATGCACTATTCAAAAAGCATAGATGCACAAAGGTCTTTAGTATCTGGCTTTGAAAACTTTGTTTGTGAAGATGTTAAAATTTGGCTGTCACTCTTGCTTAGAAACTCCCTGTGAATTTATGTGTAATTCACTGTATACCTTCGTTTTCTCTCACAGTAAGGTAGAGTAAATGTCAGGTTACTTAAGGCTTCAGCACTCTTTCTTTCCTTACACAAATTAAAAGTGCTGATTGTGCTAATTAACCAGCTGAAGCAGCAGCCTTGGGGCATATGCTGTACCTAGCAAGAAGCAACCCAAAATTGTGAGGAGAGTCATGTTGCCTTTATTGCACACAGAGGGAATTAAGGAAGAGGGATTGCCACGATGTGCAACACAACCTTCAGAACACCTGTTAAACAGGGCTTGGAAGGAGAACTCCAGCAATGCTTTGAGCTGGGATGCATTGAGATCTATCAGTGAGCAGCTAATTACAGCACATGTTCACTAAAATGTTGTTTTTAAAATAGAGAACATGAATTATCTCTGCTTTGTGTTCTTTCTTTCTCCTTTGCTTTTTTTCATCTGAACTGCTTATACCACAGGCAGTGGTATAGTAGGTAACTGATTTGTGGTTGCGTAGATTATTATTCCTTAATAAAAATTAAATTGGATCTTAGGGTTCAAATGTGACCTGAAATAATTTCTTGAATCAGCTTGAAGTCAGCAGAGCATTCTTCTCTGAAGGCAAATGGTGAAGAAATTTACAGCATGTGACTATTTCATTAACGGAATGGCTCAGTTAAAATGAGCAATAATGTTCTGTGTTAGAGTTTAGTGGTTTGATAAGAAATAAATAGCTGTCAGGATTGCCCTACAGAGGCCAAGTGTGTGTAGTCTTGCTGTTACTCTTTTTAATTGCTTTTCTATTTCATACAGTGTAATGAGAAACTAGAATTGATGCAGTTAGGAGATGAGAAATAACTAAACTGCTAATAATCGTCTCCTATGTCTGCTTTGAAAGGAGAACATCATGAGATGGTAAAATCTTCAGGAAATATTTTGGAAAGCAGCAGAGAATTAAAGCTACAAAGGGCAAGGTGGCGATGAGAAGCAGAGAAGTAAAATTTGGGATAGTAGGCAGAGATGAGCATATTCAACTTTGATTGATTTGGAAGACCTCCATTACAGGAGGGAACAGCTGTGCTTATTAATAAGTTGGCAAGACAGTTGACAAAGCAATAATACAGGAATACACATACAGTGGATATTTTAGCTGCATTTTGAAGTTAAGGAAGTGCATGTGTGAGAGAGAGAAGAAGAAGAAACACAAGTGGGTGGTGAGGAAGGTTAAAAGGAATTTTCCTCTGAAGGGAAGGTTAAGGTCTGAAAAGCAAGCAATGCTTCCTTGTTTCCTTGTTTTAATGGTCAAAATTAAGTGATGTTTAATTGGAATGTAGTTCTGAACCTCTGTAGAGTGACACTAATATTGACAGAGCTGCTGGATTGGTCCTGAGCATAATCCCATCCTGCTTATTTTATTTCTGAATATTACCACATTTCTAAAAAATTCATTGGCAGGGGTACATTTCAAAGTACACCTGAAACTATGCAGTACTAAGCCAAATACACCAGTTCTTTGAATTCACAGTTCTGAGCAGGATGCTGCACTTGCTTCTGCTGTAGGTGCCATTCAAGGTGTTCTTCCTCCAAGCTTTAAAATCCTGACGGTGGGAGAAACTGGCACAACACTCATGACCAGGAAAGGAGGATCCTTGTTTCCAGTATGTTTTTTATATTGCTGGAAATGTGGAGTTCTAGATCTGTTTCACCTGGTGTCTTTGGTGTTTTGTCAGAGCAGCCTCGGCACAACACAAGGCTTATTTGTGTATTGTTGCTGATGGTTTGACTTTGCCATTGTGCACACTCACCTACAAGCAGATTTATTAATAATGGACTCCACTGCCTTGGTGATGGTTGCTGTAATACTAAATGTAATCTTAGATTTTTCAAATCCAGGCTTATAAATAATTTACTCTGTCTTTAAATTTCAATGTGCTCTTCTTCCTACCGTCAAAATATATGGATTTCTTTTCACCTGTATGTTCTTGTGGGTTTGTGTGTTGCTAGATCAAAACATAGTTGTAAAAAGACTAAGAGTAGGTAAGTCTAAGCCATGCTGCATTGAAATGATGCAAAAACCATCGCTGCAGAGGTCATACCTGCATTCACACTTTTTCATCATGTGATTAGCTAGATAGCTGTGCAATGTGGAGGAGATCTGGGTTTTGCTAATGTAGAAGCACAGTGTGCAGATTCCCAGGACATTTTCAGTAGTTTCTTCCCTCTGGACATTCCCAGCCCTGAGCATTGGCCAGACTGGCTGAGGATCCCTGAGGCAGAGTGCCCTGCGCTCCTGGGGCTGAGCCCTTTGCTTTCCTACCACTCACCTCCGGCAGTGTGGGGAACAAATTCTCATCCTCGCGGGGAGGCTGAAGCGTGTTGCTTCTGACTTTTCTTTTATTGAAATGTAGATTCCCTGAGCTGTTAATGTACATCTGGAAACTCAGACATGGAAAGATTTGCTAGACAGTGTTTCTCTTGCCTAAGTATGTTCCCTATTACTCATCAGCATGTCTGCTTCTGCTCACAGTAACTGATTCCTCTAACCTTTAAAGGAGAAAGTTGTACATTCATTAAACTTGCACTGATACCTGAAGTGTGTAAGTTTATATTTTGTTTGGTTTTCTCTGTATTAATTTTGTGGTTAGCATTAATAGTTTGCAGACTCCGGTGCTGCAATAGCCCTTTAGCCAATGATGTAGTAAATGAAAAATCGTTTGATTCTGTTTTCAGTCTTTCCATTTTCTAATGTGAGATTATTTGCCCAGCAGAAAAGTGGTGTTAACTAAGGCTTGGCTTGGAAAAACGCTTCCATGCTATTTTCCACCTTTAAAGGTGGTGATCTGTTCCCAAATATTTCATTATTGACAACTTTTTGAGTTGAGCTATATTGCTCCAGAGTAAGATGAGCTGTGCCTCTTAATACTCTCCTGTCTTAAAAATCCTGGCATTGTATTTCTACTTAAACACTAATAATAGGTTTCTTCATGTGTGGGTCTACATTTTATCTTCTTTTATTAACTGTAGAGTAGAATGTTTTACACTATATCTTTTATTAACTTGTACTAGAATCAAGAAGGCTTGTTCACATAGTAAGTGAACGTGATTAATGTCAAGTTTGGCTTTTAATTTTATAAAGCCTTTGCTAAGATAGAATTACATTGGTTTTGCTAGTGAGGATTGATGCAGTAACACTTAAGGCAGTTCACATAACTTTTTCTTTACTATTTTTGTTACGTCTTTTATCTAACACTAGGCACACAAGGCAAACATGGCCTTTCTTCTATTTCTGGATTAGTTAACTGTGATTCTTCCACTAAAAGCATCTAAAACTTTTCAAAAGAATAAACATTGCTGTAGTGGGCAGTAAACTCAGTTTGAATTTCATAGATTCATGGAACAGGAGGTGTCTTTAAATAGGTTTGTCATGTCATCAGTGCCTGCATGTCCAGGGTTCATGCTCCTGCTTATTGGCCAGAGACAAGTTCTCTGAGAAGAACTTGTGTTAAGAAGATAACAACTGTGTAACTACTGAATCTCTTGATTTTTCCAGTGCATTGTACCTGAATTGTATCTCTTCTTCCCCTTCTCCTTGCTCCTGTAAAGCATTATGTAAAATGGTGTTGTTGGAGCCTTCCTAATGACAGTTCCTTACAAAAAATACACGCCCATCGTTTTCACTAACTGTTTTTCCTCTGCAGCTAAGACGTGAGAAGATTGACCTTGAAAATACTTTGGAGCAGGAACAAGAAGCACTAGTGAATCGTCTCTGGAAGAGAATGGATAAGCTTGAAGCAGAAAAACGGTTTGTCTTGTTACAGTGCACTTGTTACTATGGGAGAGCTTTTTAATACATCACGTTCTGGATTAAATAATGTTCATCTCTGTCCCACAAGAGTTGTCTAATCTGTGAAAACATGGAAGATGAAGCAGTTGTAAAGTTCCTTGTTTGCATGATGCCACATCATTGATTACTTAAAGTAGATAAAACTAACCAGTGTAAGAAATTGCCTGGGAGAGCTTGAAGGAATTTATTGAATTTTTTCAACTGCTGATAGCCTCTTTTTAAAGCTTCTGGTTTGTGGTCAGCTTTAAATTCATGGTATTTTACTGTCTATATTGTATGAGAAGCTCTTGGTTTTTTCCCTGTCTGCTTAAAGAAAACTTCAGCTTTTTCTCAGTGGTGTGCACTCATGTCATTGAGACTTCCCAATGCTTCTTTAGTAGAAGTTAAGACAATGACAGCTAAAATTAAAAATATGCATGAAAGCAGCAATCTCTCAAATCCTATAATAACAAGAACTCAGTTTGAGGAGGAAGTAGGAGAGAATAATGATTAATAATTATTAATACCTTATTTTTTATATGTTTATTCTTACATTAATGTGACCCTCTGAATCTTGGCTGGGGCCTCAGAAAACACCTGATCCTGAATGAACTGCAGGTTTTGTAGCTTTATTTTACAGAGCCCTGCTGTATGGAAGGTGCTCTGAAGAAGTACCTGTGATATTCAGCAGTGGTAAATCCATAGCAGGATGAGCCTTTGGTAGGATTTTTGTGTATCTTAAGATTTAAAGCCTTCTTTAAGGCAAACCATTTCTGGTTTGATTTCTCTCAGAGTGTGCCATTCCCTGTGAGGAGCTGTGCTGGAGTCAGACCCTGCTTTGGTATTTTGTGTGGTACACATGGATACTGCACCGTGCAAAAGGTTGTGCTTGCATAGTCCCTGCTCTCCAGGGCAGCATTGGATCTGGCCTATCTACATGTTCCTTCTGAAGTTTCATGCTTTCAGGGTGGAAAATACTCCTGTATTACCTCCAAAAATCATCATTTAGAACCTTTAATATCTACCATGTGCTCATTTCATAACAGAAGTTCATTACTCCTGAATTTACCATCAGTTATTTGAAGTGTTTGAAACCTTGATTATATGGAACAGCTTAATACCTTTCCCTTTGGAAATTTATTTTACTGTCCTTCAGAAAATGTATGTGAAATTCTTTTGATAGTGGTGAAATGCAGAAAAGCCTGTATTTCAAGATAGACATACTTTACTTAATCTTTGCTAAAGATCACTTCCTTTCTCCAGGAACATAAATGTAAAAACTTGTAAGAGGTTAAATTAATTTTCTTAGCAAAAAATTTTGTGTAATAAGTAGCATTTGAGGACAAAACTGACATAACTATTCATAGTCTAACATTTGTTTTTCCTGAACTATATGTTGTAATATTTTGGAATGTCAATGTCTGAATATGTTAGAAAATTCTCTGTGCTAGGACAAAAAATTTTCCCTTTCTTATTTTGAGTTAAAAACTAAACATTATAACTTCTCCCCAGTTTATGTCCCCTCAAACAGTAGTTAAACCCTACATACCTGTCATAATCTTTGCAACGGCTTTCTGGGGGATACAAGAGGTTTTCATTAGAATGGAAGGTAAAGTTTGCACTATTTTTCATACAGAATTTTGCAGGAGAAATTAGACCAGCCGGTATCTGCTCCACCATCACCCAGAGACATATCAATGGAGATAGACTCTCCAGAAAATATGATGAGACATATCAGGTTTTTAAAGAATGAAGTGGAGAGGTTAAAGAAACAACTGAGAGCTGCACAGTTACAGCGTGAGTAAATGACTTGTTTCAAATCTTCTGAAGGTTTTGCATTGTAAGATTTTTTATATGTACTTTCCTGAGTTTGAATTTAAGGTAGAAGTGGAAAAAAATGGGGCAGGTTTGGATTACAACATTTTCATAATTGCAGTGTTATTGCTTGTTGATGTATTTATGCTTATACTGTTGTTTAAGGGGTTCTTTATATTTACTAAAAGGATGTCTGAAAGAATCAAAAAATAATCCGTGACTATTTTGTGCCAGAAAAAGATGTAGATAGAGATTTTTTTTTTCCCCCAGAAACTTAGCAGTATTTCAACATACCAATTTTTCAAAACATATTTATGGCCTACTTTGTAGGAGTCGTGTTCCAAAATAAGAATTACTCAAAAGAATTAACAGTTAGCAAAATAAAGGTCAGCTATATATAAGGATTTCACTTGTTAATGATTGTGGCAACCTGAGGCAGCAGCTGCACATTATAGCAGCATTAATTTACTGTGTCCTTTCCTGTGTAACATGGCTTGGAAGCATAAAGAGCTGTGTAGAAGTGATCACGTTCCTGTTGTGCAGGGCTGGGGCCCCTTGTCCAGCAGTGGGACCTGCATTTTGCCCTGCCATCCCAGGAAGGGGCTGTGCACTGAGCACATGGGCTCAGCTGCCAGGAGGCTGCTGGCACCTTCCCTTGGACTTTTCAGTGCCACTCCTTCATTCCCTCCTGCTGAATCTCAGATTCCTGTCTGAGAGTCAGCAGTTCTGCCTGGTTCCAAGTCAGCAGCATTGCACTGCAGTTGGTGAGTGAGTAGATACCTCACCACATGGCCAGAAAAATTTGGGCAAATGCAGAGCGGTCAGTATCATACCCCTCTGGCCAGCCAGACTAACTGGAATATTTCAACCTCCATTTAGAGAAGGAGCTTGCTAGAGGCAGCAGCCTTCCTTCAAGACAGAGAGGATGGATCAAGAGCACCCTTTTGCAGAGACCTTGTGCACGAGTTTGTGGCACTAATAATTTGTGGCTGTTGAAAGAAGATAAGGACAGCTAATCTTTGTACTTGCAAATTCTGCGCTGCAGCCTTCACTTACTGAAGTTCAGAACAAGAGCAAGGCCTTAGATTAAAAGTACTCTTTGTGCAAATCCAGCCTAAAGTGGTTTCTTTTTGAACTACTGTGATTTAGAGTAAAAAAATGAAAGCATTAATGTCAAATTCACATTAAAAATAAGACTTAGGTTTAAAAGGACTCTCTCCCTTTGTGAACAGGTTAAACAGAACTGCAGTACAAATAGTGTAGAGTTGGTAGGAATGGTGGATGTGCCAGCCTGCAAGCAGAAGATGAAACTGAAATACAGTTTTCAGATTGGTGTTTGTAATACATAGTCATTAGAGAACCTCTAGTATTCCTCTTAAGTACTTAATGAAATCTGCTTATGAACTTCTGATACTTGTATTACTTTTTTATTTCTGAAACACTTCTAGGAACTGGTTTGATATGATAATATTGTACAAGAAGCGATACTGTTACATTTAAAGGTGATATTTCCACAGAAGAGAGATAAATCACATTTGTTAATAGTTTGGGAACAGGTTTCTAAAACAGGAATATTCTTTACCTTGAAGGTTGCTGCGTAAAGGAGTGATGACAAAGCATGATAAATTGTTTTGGGTTTTCCTAATGTCAGGGACTTAACTGTAAGCTTGCTCAAACATTACAAAATCTCACAAAATACACTATGTGTCTCATAAGTCTTGTTCCTATATTCCATTTTGTTAAGTTACCTGTCACAAAGCTTTGTAACTTGTCATACTTTGACTTCATCACTGTAAATAATCTGTGATACCAGATCATTTAAGTGATGTTTAGAGCTGACAACTCAAATTGCCCTTTGATGTAAAGAGTAAACCTCTTGTTGGCTCTCAACATTAAAATTGAATAAAATTTTAATATTAGTATTTTAATATTGGTACGTGTTCTGTTGGACAGTTTCTATAAGATATGTAATTGAAGGAGTGTTGTAGAATATGTATAAGGTAGTAATTTTAATACAAGTTTGAGTTTGGAGTTTCAGAACTTGTGTTGTGCTTCCTCCTTCAAAATGAAAATGCACCTAAAATAATTTCTTCAGTGTTTTGCAGGAAAATCTTTGTAAATTTGGAATAGCATTATTTTAATGGAGCAGGAATCAGTATTTTTTCTTAATGGTTTAAGTAATGTATTTTTAATAAAATCTTTCTTTTCAAATTTATTTTAATAAGTACTTTTGGTTCGTGGTAGTGGTTTTTGTTTTTCTTACATTTTATTTTCAAACTTGATGCCAAGCAATAATTTATTTTAGTAGCTACTGTTCTGAATTAGGCTTTGAACTAATGGCTTAGAGGTGAAAATTTTCAGTCATCTGCCTGAGCATTTTGTACACCTTCATCTTGAAGTGTTGGAGCAAAATTAGGCACAACATACTTGGCTGCCTGAGAAATTGAATTTTAATCAACTTTCAACAAAACTATGAATTTCAGATTCAGAGAAAATGGCACAATACTTAGAAGAGGAGCGACATATGAGAGAAGAAAACTTGAGACTTCAAAGAAAATTACAGAGGGAAATGGAACGTAGGGAAGCTCTCTGCAGACAACTGTCAGAAAGTGAATCCAGCTTAGAAATGGACGATGAAAGGTTTGTATTTTTTTGGCCATCCAGATGTGTTGGACTTATTTAGCAGTATTCATGCTACTTTTTGAATATTATAGAATAATTTTAGAAGTAACTTGTATGTGGGTTTAATATGCATATCAAATTCCAGCATAGTCCAGGAGATGTATCAATGTGGTACAGAAATTGCATTAGTTTTAACAGTGAGGAAGAAAATATTTATATCTGAAATTGTTTAGGGGTTTGATAATATATATTGAAATAAATACAGCTGTGGAGTTGAGAATCAGGATAATTTGATCACAACACTTTTGTTTTGCCCCTAGCTTGGTAACTGCAAGGAATCCTGTGAGGTAGGGATGTCATCTTTACCTGGGGCTGATTTGTCCTTTTGCAGAAAGTAAAATATATTCAGCCAAATACAAAGGGATACTGTGTAAAACCTTTGAGAGAGGAGGCATCTCCAGAACTGTTGGAAATGTCCAAACCATAACATCCTTGATTTTTTTTTTCTCTACTGCAAGCTGCTTTGCTTGTCCTAACCTTACAGATAGTCTTGAGCTTTTCATGGTTTATATCATGCCTTTTAGTATTTTCTCACATCATAGAAATATGACAGTGTTATATCTTGAAAGGGGCTTTTAAGTATATTTTGAATAAAACTTCCTTATTTCTTATCAAATGCACATTATTTGGTTGTATTGTTGTATATTATTTTGGATTTATGGTGATCCTTTAGAATAAATAAAAAAGTTATTCTGTGCTGTGTATTTTTTCTGATACTGACAGATTTCTATTTCCTCTTGGGTCCTTATTGTATTTGTTATAAGATGTAATTTGCCAGAAACGAAGTACCAGATACTTTGTAGTAAGGAGTACCCTTAAAGCTCAAAGTAGTGTGTTCATTCTAATGAAACACCAAGGCAACTTGACCTATATTGCATTAGCATCTGGTATTAAATGTAGAAAATGCTATATAAATTAAACAGTTAGAAATTGGGGATTCTGAGGGTGGAATTTTTTCTTATTAGGCTTATCTTTTCTTCCACTATTTACAGTGTAATGAAAGTACAGTCAAAATCTAAATCTATGAGAATTATCAGTATTAATCCAAAATTGTAGAGTATCGTAATAATTTTTTATCACCCACTTGTAAGTAGTGGTAACCAGGGAAATGCAGGAAAATTTAATTAACTATTCTCTACTTCTAAGAAATTGTCATGTTTGATTTTTTTGGTACTACAAAGGCCTGACAGAATAACTCCAGATATTTGCAGTATACTCCAAGTATTTGCAGTGTAAGTAATAGAAAGCAAAGTGAAGGACAAAGCAGGCATATGTAATTAGCCTGAGAAGACAAAATACTTGTGGATCTATGTGCAATAATGATTTTAAAATGTCAGTTTTTGTCAGCTTACATCTTCCTAAAAATGATGGTGGTGACAGATCAGCTATCCTTTTCTTTCAGTTGCATTTTGTTAGCTGCTGATAATTATTGTTTGTAGCTGAGAGTAGATGAAGATGCTTTCCTGAGTGTAAAAGAGCTCTCCCAAAGCCTCTTTCTGCAGAGCAGTAGTAGTTTTGTTTTAATCCCATGCTATTTTTTGAAGTAGCAGGGCAGTACCTGAACCCAGGATGCATGCTAACAGGGTGCTGCTGTTCCACGTCGCCTGAGCCAGGTAGTGGGATGGCAGAGGAAACTCTGTTTGTGTAGAAATCAAGGGATTGATTATATCAGAGATGCTGCCTTGCTGGAACACACACACTGGGCTGCATTGGAACTTACTGTGTGTTGCAGAGGTAGCTTAGTTCAGTTTCACTAACTTTGCCACTGGTAGCTTTTTAAAAAGCTTATATTTTTAATTAAACCCTAATTTATTATTTCGTTAGTTTTCTGTTGTTCTCTATTGCAGCTACTTTTATTACCTGGTCTACTCAAATTCAAACCAACTTTAGTCTCACTACAGTGTACAGCCTGTGCTAGAGCATGTGGCTTTTTAACTCTGAATATCCTGGTTAAAAACCAGCAAGATGCAATATCAAAATATGTTTGTATGGACAGACCTCAAAGAAGTCATTATGAGTTCCCATCAAGTAGGAGTCATTGTAATGCTGCTCCACATTACTGGGTTTTTTATTATGATGGGGACATAAATGCAGCTACTAAGAATTCCTGAGAACGCATTGATAGAAGAGGAGATGAGTCAAAGGGCTGTTAGGTAGCAAATTTGGCCTGCTGCTCTGCTGTGTCCAGTAAAGAAACACAGCTGAATCTAATAATATAAACTCACATGAACTGACTTGCAGGGGTGAGCAGGGGGGCATCTAATCTAGAGAGTGACTGGAAAATCTAAGTGGAGAGTGCCTAAGCAACTCAACCTGAGACTGCCAGCCTCCTGCTGTGGGAAAAAAACCCCATAAAATGTCTTGAGATAAAAACAGTAAGTGGCAAGTAGGAGTAATTATTTTTATCCTTTTATATAGCACTTGATAGCTGTGAAGAAGCTTTACTGTAGTCAGTGAATGAAGGACAGATAAATAGCACTAAAATTATTACAGATGGAGAAAAATGCCTTGCCTCAGGTTCTGATCTGTTCAGTTTATCATCGTGAAGTGTGGGAGGTGTCTTGCAACACCCCCTTGCAACACAGCCAGGACCTCTCATTTAGTGAGATGGTCCTGGGTTGAAAGTGTCTCTCTCTTCCAGTGGCAGAAGACAGGATGAGCAAATGTCTATTTATTGGGACCAGAGGGATTCAAGTAGGAAACAGGACATGTTTTTAATGCTATGGCTGATCAGCTGTTGGAACAAATGATTAGTACTTTAATGATTTCTTCACCCTTTTTCATGATTTCAGATCAGTGCTGAATACCTTTCTGGAAGATACACTCCAGCAACCAAGCTTTTGAGTTCAATGTAGAAATGATGTGTAAAGTGCAAGAATGTAGAATGGGTCAGATTGGATGACATGGTTTACATCTCTGACCTTAATATATACTATTTAATCATATGCAACTTGTATGGTTTTAACTGCAAATGCCTGAGATAAGTCCAGCTGTTTCCATGGAAAGTTAAGCCAGTGTCAGCAATGGCAAGAGTTCCTGTCGTGACTTCCTAATGTGATTCTTATGGGAATTGAAAAAATCACAGTGAAACATTTAAAACATGGCACATTTTAAAAAGTTTGATCTAATTATTCTTTGCCTTTTTTTGTTAGATATTTTAATGAGATGTCTGCACAAGGATTAAGACCTCGCACTGTGTCCAGTCCTATCCCTTATACACCCTCACCAAGTTCTAGCAGACCTATATCACCTGGTAAATATTTAACCCAGTTTCTAAAATTATTGTATGCATCACATAGTTACATGCCCTATTAATATATTTAGGTCAGTAGCCTTTCAAAGCTAGTTTGGAGAAAAAATCCTGCATCATAAATGCAAGAATAGTTTTGCCTTAGGTGTCTTCTAGTGCAGCATGTTCTTGGATGGTGACCAGATATTCTATATTTCAGATCTGTGGACAGATATTGAAAATCAGTTAAGTAGCTGTCACTTGAACTTTATTTCTTTTTTGCTCCTTTTTTCTCTCTTGCTGTCTTCTTTTTCCCCCTCCCTTCCCACAAAAGTTGCACAACAAGACACATAATTGAAATGGATTTCTAGAGTCTGATGAAGAACTAGTAATGAGACGGATATTGTGCTCTGAATCAAAACTTCTTAGAGAAGTTTAATCTTGAGCATATTGGAAAAAAAGTCAATTTTTATTTCTCTTCAGTAGAGAAATGGCTTTTGTACTTCTGCTATTTTATATTATTAAACAATAACTGTAAAATTAATAATTCCTGTCTCACATACTTTGTATAACAGAGGCAAACAAGCCTTTTCTGAGTTTCTAATTACTGAATGTATTTTAAGTCAAATGAAATGCATTTGTGTTACAAACATATTTATTGACTGAAATTTGAAGTCCCTTAAAATTGCTCTTGGACCTTCATTACAAGTTGCTGGCAGTGGATGCTACATGGTGCTCACACCTTGTACATAAAGAAGTGAATTGTGCATGCCTGGCTTTCCCACGTTCACCTCTAGAACCTGCCAGGCAGATAAGATGTGCTCTGTGTTGACACAAGGTGGGAATGAGACATTTTATTACACAGGTCTGCTAGAACATATAAAATGTCTATAGATCCTTTAATTTTCAAGGTTGACTGTGGTTTCTCAAAGGACTGTAAATAGTTTTCATCCAGGTGTTGCATGTGTGAAAATCAGCTATGGCCGTAAGGCATGTTATGGTGTTAGAGATGAGCAGTGTGACTATGAGTTTTCAGAAGGTTTTTGCACTTCTGAAATGAACCAGATGACTTGACTTTGAGAGTTTTGCAAGGTGTGTTGCCAAGAAAATGATACACATTTTCTTATCCCTTTCCTGTAACTGGGTGTACAGAAGTGTAGTTGTGCCAACAGCTGCTCTGGAGTAAGGACTGGACATTCATGGTTCTGTGTGTGCAGCCTTTATACAGTACAGTATCCTGCTGCAGGGTGGATCTGCAGTCACACAGGGCTTGTAACTACAGCTGTGGGGGACAGATTACCTGCTAGCTTACAGGCTTGCATCTTACTTTACTTAGCAATGCCCCCTGTTTAGGTGCTGATGTGTCAGTGCAGGGGAACTCTGTCAGTTTATTCCTGCGCTGAAACTGAAGTGTATTCCTTGTTCCCTGTGGACTTGACTTCCCATCAGTAGTTAATACAAGAGTGGGAATTTTATCCCACAGACAGGGAATGCTGAAACACACTCTGAAGCGCAGCTGAAATGGTTGTTTCTAACAGAGTTTATGATTTTGGAAATTTTGGTATGGTAAATGTTCCGGGCTAGCTTGTCTGCACAGGCAGCTGCATTAATCTCCTTTTCATCTGATAAATTAATATCAGCAGTTGGGGAGTTTCAGACTTCAGAAAAATAGAAGCAGCAGTTTGTTAGAGGACTAATGAGATCAATAGGGAATTTTGTAGAGCTGTCTGGGATAAATGAATGCAGTAATGGGTGAAAACAAACAGTTTTTGAGAGTATTTTGTATCTAAAGTAGTAGAGTAAGATGATATCAAAAGTATCAGCACAGAATAATAAAACAGCTGTATGTTACATCAAGTATTTGTGTGATTTGGCATGTTTCATTAGGGAAGTGACGTGCCTTGAATCTGTGGAAGCAGAATTTGTAACCAGTTAGAAGTGCTATAATTTTGTGTGGATAGCTGGTTTAATGGATTGGATCCTGGCTTCTGAACCCAAATCTTCTGTGCTTGCATGGCTTGGGATACTACTTCTGAAGACTCTTTGAGGTTGAGATACTGCTGAGATTTCTAGCACAGACCACTGTGCTAGAAATCTTCTAGAACTTTGAAGATAATGTAATTACTGCTACTTCTAGGCAGCTGGGGATTAGTTGTTCTAATTACCAGTTAGGCTTCAGTGTAGATAAACCGTTCTGTGCTTTACCACTAGATAGATGTTTGGGGCTGCAGAGATGAACCATCCTGAATGTATGTTCACTGCTTTGGTTTTGCTTCGTTGGCTGCCATGTAGACTTGCATTTGTCAAGCTTGTGGAGCTGAACTATTCCGAAGCAGTTCAAAATTGCCATGTTACAAAGGTGGCTCTGTTTTGCCCATGATTTCTAGGCTCTTACATCTGACTGGCTGCCTTGTCACCTCCCTGAGCATTGACTTGTTTCTATCCTTGTGCTTACAAAAGCACTTAAATAGAACATGTGTGTTCTATGAATAATTAGTCTGTGTAGTCAAAAGGCAGATCATTTTGTTGTTACTCTGTAGTGGCAGGGATCCCATTGGAGTGATGACTTTGCACCAGACATACATTGACAATGTAACAAAATCAAACAGAATTGAAGGAAGCAAAGGGAGCTTGTTTGTTTATATGACTTAGTGATCTGAGGATTGTTCTCTTTTCTCATTGAGATCTTGTCTCATCTCTTGTAGGCAGAAACACAGGTGCAAGCAGATAGGGATGATGCTGAGTGTTGCTGCAGGCTCACTGTTCTGTATTGGTTAAGTGTTGAAGTGTGAAAACTGTTAAATCCAGTGTGGTGTTATAAAAGTTTAATAGGCCTTCAGAAATGTTTTTCAGTCATTATTCTCCAAAACAGTTGCTTGAGTTAATTGTAAACAGCTGAGAAAAGTCCTGTCTCCTTCCTTATGATATTTTTGTCAGAAAGCAGAAAGGAGCAAAAGGTTTTGGAAAATGTGCTCTTTTGAGAAACAAACTGTTCAGAACACATTAAGATGTAAACTTGAAGCATTTGGCAGTTGCTGTGTTTCTGTGTTCCTTGGTTAAATAGACCTATACAGGAACTCTGCATCTTTATAATTGAGTTCTTACAGAAAGGAAATACTTTGATGAAAGAATTAGATCTTTGCAGTTTTGAATATTGGGCTTTCCTGAGTGTAGAGAAAACAAGTTGTAATTTTAAATGTTAGTTGCTAGCCTAGTCCAGCTAGTAACACTTCCCAGCATGTTTTAATTTCCCAGCCCCAGTATTTCCCAGTCTATAAAGCACTGATGCAAAAGAGGAGGAAGCCTCAGGTGCAGATCTGGTGTGCCTTGGAGGAGCCACCTACATCCAGGTTTTTTTGTGGAGCCTCATTGTGACCCAGCGCTAGATGGCTTCTCCAGGCACAACCTCTCTGCTTTTTCAGACTGTATATTGTTCTGGGAGCCATTTCCTCCATGGAGAAATGGAATGCTGAATGGAAATACTCACAGACTACGACTAAGCTACTGTGGGAGTCTTACACCATTTATTTTAAGTGAAAAGTTAGGCTTAACATTGTATAGTGTATGTTTGAAACATATGGTAGTATGCTGCAGGAAAAGAAAATAATTTGCGTCACACTTCTCAGCACAATTAATATTTTCTAGATGTATAATCTGCAGCCTTTACCAGTTTTTAGACTATCATTGAGTCAGAACCAAAAAAAATCTAAAAAACCTCTCACAATTTAGTTTTTAATAGCAAACAAGAATGTTGATGTTACCTTGTTTTAACAATTTTAGGTCTGTCATATGCAAGTCACACAGTTGGTTTCACACCACCAACTTCACTGACTAGAGCTGGAATGTCTTACTACAATTCCCCAGGCCTTCATGTGCAACATATGGGACCATCCCATGGTATTGCAGTAAGTATTTAAAATAGTAAATACTTGTTACCAGTATAGTTTGGTTTTTGGAAGTCATGATTGGTTGTCCTTAAGCTTATTTACAAAACATTTTTGTAAATGTTTGTTTTTGTCTCCTTACTCCAAGACATCTATTGCTGCTTTCTTCAACCTTGATTTTCCTCTTCACCCCTCAGAAACTGATTCTTTTTGGAGAACCTTGTTTTCTGCAAAAGAATAGGATGTATTATCATCTTAAGGACAGTAATAGGTATCATCTTATGGATCAGCAGGCAGGGTGTGAAAAGTGATGTTCTAAGCTACTAAGCCTATCCCAGGAAGTAAAAACATTGCTTTCATTTTTCTCCTAGTCTCCACCATCTGACGGATGAGTCATCTGAGGTTGCTTCAAGCTCAGGTTTTCTTCAGGATGACACTCAATGCTACCATCATGTCACTGTAACAGGCAGTTAACTCTTATTTTCTAATGTCATTGGCAAAGAAGAAAGTTAATATAAACATTTGCTAGGGCAATTTCTCATAGCTTTCAACTGAATTTATTTCCTTTTTACCTGCGATGTTTGATGCATTTCCGCTTCATCATGTTTCTTCTAAATATTTGTGGAGTTTAATGAGCAAACAAAGCCTGAATATTAACCATATGGCAAAATACCTTATGGTTGTTGTATCAAGACCATTTTGATTTTTCTCAGCAGGTATGGTAGTATGTAAATATTCGTCAAGGTTTTTCCTTATACTTGTCATTCTCAGATGTAAAAACGTATTTTAATAGCATTTTTAGTACAATGCTAAAATATGGCTCCTTTGGTTTAGGTGGGTGTGCAGAGGTAATTGTTACAATTTCACTGAGCTAACGTGGGTGGGAACATTACAATGGTAGGTAGAACAGAAAGGAAGCTGGAGCTCAGCAGGAAAGTAGAATTCTGGTTGGGGCTCAGTCCATGGCTGTGTGTCACATGCCTTAGTCACAGGAAGATCTTTATGCTTCTGAAAAACACAGAAATTAATTTTATAAATTAATTTGTCGAGGAACTTGCTCTGTTCAGTCTCGGTGAAATACTACTCTTCCTGAAACTATAAATGAATTGAGTCACTGTGAAAAAGATCATCTTGAGGACAAAATACTAATTGTTCAGAGAAAGGTGTTGATAAGCAGCTCATGGCTTTGTCTCAATATTGATACCAGATCCCTTTATATTACATGTATGCAAATGCAATAAATGATATTAAGTGTTTCAGAGGCATCAGTCAGTTTTCAAGAAGCTCTTGAGTTTCACATATAACTTTAATCTGTTGTACATAGTTGTGCAGAAAAATAGATACAATATATTTGATTTGACTAAACTGCAGTTTCATTCTTAACTCTTCATTTTTGATCTTCATTACAGCATAAATTTGACTTTATCTGTAGTACATTTGGTATAGAACTGTAATCATGCTTCTCCCCAGATCTGACCACCTGTGGTTGATTAGTAATTATGGGTAGGTGGTTTGTCATGCCATGAGGTTGTTGATTAATGCTAACCAGATTGGTAAGTAATGAGCATTTTTGTTTCAAAAGTGCAGAAGTTAGTGTTGTGGAGTGTAATTTATATTTTTGCATTGCTAACATTAAAGATCATCCTTCCCCTTCTGCCCCTCAGTTTGTAACGATAAAGTGGGGTTTAAATCTTTCTGTTTAAATGTACCAGTTGTTGAAAATCTTGAGAGGGTCTCTCTAACAACTGCTTCACTCCTGCAGCTCAAAGGGTTGTAATATTTTTTTGTTCTCCAAAGAGCAACTTGTATTATGCTTTGGTTTTGCTCCAGTGTGTGGGCTGAGTCTTTCAGAGAGCTAGAGATTCTGGGCAGACTCTGATACTCAAAACTTTACCACTCACTCTCAGGTACCACATACTTGCACCTCATGTGCCAGCAGCGTGAAGTTAATGGGTTCATTAACACCTACTGGTCGTGCAGGCACAGCTGGGAGGAAGTGCTGTGCCTGCAGCATCTCATTTCTTTTTAGGTTGCTGGTCATCATAGGTAAACATATCTGCAGGACGTGTCTTGTGTTCATTTCCTGCAAGCTGACTTGGAAGGAATGCATGTTCT
The DNA here is from genome assembly GCA_910950805.1 of Acrocephalus scirpaceus scirpaceus. NCBI lineage: Eukaryota > Metazoa > Chordata > Aves > Passeriformes > Sylviidae > Acrocephalus > Acrocephalus scirpaceus. The sequence continues at coordinate 33,812,821 of OU383781.1, forward strand.
CTTTGATGTCAAGCGTACTTCCCCTTTCCTTTGCTACTCCAGAGGAACATTTATTTTATGTAAAAGTTGTATTGTGACTCCTGCAGTGTTTTGAATTTTCTTCTTCCCACATAATTGTTCAGACTTCTTTGTGTGATATACTTTTTTCCTTTGCCAAGATTAGAGGACTTGCACCTAACGTTGTTCAGGAGTGTGTTAAACATAATTTCAATATTTGTTCTGCAGAGGCCTTCACCACGAAGAAGTAACAGCCCCGACAAATTTAAACGTCCCACTCCTCCTCCTTCTCCAAACACGCAGACACCAGTGCAGCCACCTCCGCCACCACCTCCACCACCTGTGCAACCTCCGGGCCAACCCGCGGCATCGCAGGCAGCCAATTTTCAACATTCAGTGCATCCCTCCTCTCAGCCTTAGTGCATGTGCTCAGCAGTCTCTATGTCAGAAATGGACTCATAACACGGAGCAGTTTACTAAAAGCCAAAGGCTTACTTGGCATATTTGGATTTGACTTATTTGCACTGAGGTTATATAGGCTTCACTGTTAATTGTGTTGTAAACATTTGTATAAAATGCAGCCAGTGTTGTGGGTCTACAACACTAACTTAACAAAGTTTTCCATCAGTGTTTACTTGAACTACATGTATGTCCATTCTCTGGCTGGAACATTTGCTACTCTGTTTGGTAATACGGCATTATGTCGTTTTGCTTGGCTCCAAAGCTTCATTTTCCTGGCTTTTAGGTTTCTAAAATTAAAGGGATACCTTTTTATATTTTTTCATGACAATTTGCAGAAAATGAAAGACATGATGGGCTACATGATAAATTCTGAAATATTACTGTGTTTACCAAGGTTATGGAAGATCAGCACTATGTTTCAGTCATTTAAAATATCAGCTTCTAGTGCAAAAGTGAGTCAGACACCCTAATCAGTGCCCAAGACACAAACTCTCTGGTATTACATAGTAAATAAGCTTAATTCACAGAGGACACATCCATACTTCTGTTTAAAAGCACCTCAAACGTATGGTACAGTCAGAACTTTACACTGAGGGAACTGGCTTGTTGGAGTCTGTGGAATGTACGATTCGTGGACCTTAAGATTTGATGATGTCACTTGACATTTCTGTTAACCTGTAAGCTGCCCATACCGTGTGCCCTGTCACAGTGACTGTCGGGAAATGTGGTCCTGCCCACAGGTTACTGAGAGCTGATTCAAGTCTGTGCCCTTGGGTTTTTTTGCTGCAGAAGGCGATGTGATTGTAGAGAACAACTGATGAGAATTTCTTTCTTGTTAAAATATATTCATTGTAATTCCCCTGAAGCAAAGTTTGAACCGGTATTTTAAATGTTCAAAAGTCTGTTAGAAAATGAGATGAGCATAGAGGAATATATTGGCGTAATAGCCAAAACTGTGTATTGCTTGGTAGAAACAGAGTACAAGAAAGTAGCACAACATGGCACTAATGAATGCTTATTTAGCAGCCTAAGCCGGTACAATGTATAAAGAAATGTATTCTGAATACATTCTTTCCATTCATTTAGCACAAATAAATTGGTTTCACTTTGCAGTGGAACAAAGTGTCACTTCTTGATCTGACATCCTACTTGGTTACATTTTTCCTGAGGTTCCTGTTGAGTACTGGGGTTTATATATTATTGATAATTTTAAATGGTTTACCTCATATATATGGATATGTGGGCCATGGAAAATGACAAGAGAATGTTTATTTTATGAGACTATGTATCTCGCTATAATCAGAGCAGAACATGAGTAATTTATCTTTTGTTTACAAAAGTTTGTTTGACATGCCTAATGCTTTATTAAGGACATTTTAAAGAAGGAAGTACAGCATTCTGGTAGTATACTAACACTTGTACATATATTGTGGTGTTTGCTGCTCACCTATTCAGTCAGAATTGCAAACTGAAAATCTTCATGAAAACAGTGCTCTAAATCAAAGTTGTAGGTTAAAATGATGTAAAATGTTCTGCTTAAGGCAAAATTAGAATTTCTTCACTGTAGCTATGTAGTTTCAGCTCTGAGAGAATTTAGAGAAATGCATATATAGTCTATTACACTTCTTAAACCAATATGGGATCAAGTGCATTATTAAATTACATTACATTAATTACGGTAGTGACTCTCCAGTCAAGTAATTCTCAAGACTGTGGCAGACCTAAAATTTGACCACTGCTTCCATCTGAAAATAATTGACCATAGAAGAATCTCAGCTCTGAGCATTATAATTAAACAGAGCTCCTGAATCAGTGATAGGATTGCATGAGAGAAAGTGACAGGTAGTCCAAGGTGGGACTAAGGTCAAGACAGGATCAGCTTAGTTTGATGCTTGTCCTTTTGTAAACATAAGACGAAGAAAAAACTATATTCTTTATTAAGTAGGGTTCCAGCTCAAGTATCCCAGAATTTGAAATGGGGCCCTCCTTTCTGAAGTGCTTTGAGGTCCTTGGATGTACGGCTCTGCGGAGGGCAATCTCGTGGTGGTAGCACAAATGTGGGTGGAAAGGGAAGAGCCTTTGGTGGTGTTTTAAGATCTCAAAATGGAAAATTGCCTAGAATAATTTACATTTGAAGCATATTCCAAAACTGAATTTGTGTAACCCAAGTTCAGCTGCTATTATAAAGTGTCTTAGAGAACTCTCCTTACTGTTCCAGTAGGACTGTTACCAGAAGAAAGTAAAGAACTGACAAATGTATACTAAACCTTGAAAGTGTAAAAAGGCACTCAGTTGGCCTTATTGAACTAAGAACGTTGAACAAACATTTGCTTGCAATCAGAAGTGTTAAATTCTATTTGTAGACTTTTTGAATAAGATGAGAAATTGTGCACAACCATCTCCTAATAAATGTAAATGGATTTTCAGTTTTCCTTGTGAATTATAGTCATGAATTACGATTCTGCAGCTGTGATTTTATCATATCTGTAGACTGGAGAAACTCACTTGACGGTGAGGTCCAGCTCACTATGAGGGCATAAGTGCTTTGTTTCTCTCAGAAGCACCTGGGTGGTTTTCTGACATCCTTTTCATCACTAATACCTCTCAGTTGCACACTGCATTGTCACTATTTGTGTAAGGCCACAGAAGCAGTTTTTAGCTGGGTGGAGCATTTTGTGAGCGTACTCCTTTACAGCTAAAGACTAAAAAAATTAAAATCTACTTGTCAGCTGTTTCAGCAGTGCTTTCCTCTGACAATCAAGCAGCTTTCTTTTTGTATTTTCTCTCAAGGGATCTGGCTTGAACACTGGAATACAGCTGATACTCTGTAGAGCATTAAGAGTTTATTTTATCCACGATTTGTTCCACAGAAGTTCTTTTGAAGAAGAGGTGGAACTGTTTGGAGGTAGTCTTCCAACTAAAAGCCAGATAAGACTGTTTTAATTACATGTACTCTTCTGAGAGCATATTCTCAAGGGCAGAAAGTACATCAGAGTTTTTCCAGAAAGTGTTAGTGCTTTTCTATTGGCAATTGCTGTGCTGGAGCTGAGCAGAACAGGATTCCTTTCCTGTTAAAATGTTTTCATTTAGGAATCCAGCTGCCTGGGTGGAATCCCTGTGCACTTCAGCTGAATGAAAAATGCAGTCTTGGAAGCAGTGAAAATGAGAAAGCTTCCTGGGATCTGTGCAAGTTGCACTGCTGACAGGAGAGTATATGGACTCTGTATATTCTGTTAAATAAATGGAAACTGATCATGGAGACAAATAAAAGAGCCTTAAATAGTTTGTCAGTCAAAGAAACACAGTCTCTCATCCTCGGTATTGATTATTGCTTGCTAAGAGGATGCAGCCAGGGACCTTGATTGAGTTTTATGGTGTTTTTTCTGATCCTAATGCTTAGTTTTGCAAGCAGTACAAATTCTAATACTGTTCAACTTTTTCTGATATTTCCTTTTTTTCAGTCATGGCAGTCTATTTCTTTTTGATCCTTGGGAGTCTACAGAGCATGGACTATGCAGAGCATATTTCTCCAGTTCAAGCCATCTCATAAGAAACCAGAAGGTTTATGAGTGTAAGCTATAAAATCATGATACATGCATATGTTACAACAACCTCCTTGAGAGGAAAGATCTGTCCTCTTGAAGAGAGAGCAGACAGAGCCCCTAAGTACCAAATGGACTGTATGCATAGAGACAATCTGGTTTCCTCAGTTCTCTGAGGAGCTGAATTCCTCTCCCAGCCTTTTTTTTTTTTTTTGGATTTGGATCCAGGTTTTTATAATTTCAACTTATTTTAAATTCCACATCTCACTATAATAAGTACTCAGGAGACCTTCATGTTAATTTTGGGTAGCAACCAGTAGTCCCAGTACAGGCAGAGTTTGAGTCAATGCCACTGTGTAGACAGGAGGAAGTCACTGAATGTGTCAGACCGTGGCCTTTACGATGCAGTTAAAGTGGGAGTGTGTGCTCATAAAATGATTTATTTTTCTAAGCAGCTGGTTTTGGATTTTAGGTGTGTTCTGAAGAGGAGATAAACTGTGGAGTTTGGTGCTGCATTACAGACAGCTGCTGCTACTTTAGGAAGAAGAGTGCTTGTGCCTGTTCCACTAGTTGGGCTCCAAAGAAAAGTACTACCTCACCTTTCAGTTGGAATGACGTGGCCACAGGGTCAGCAGAGATGTCGTAGCTGTGTTAGGTTTTGTTCTGCATGCATTACCTGGATGGGAGTCTTTCCTCACTGGAATGGGGCTCCAGAAGTTATAAAGCTTTTGTAGAGGAGGAGTGAAGAGTTAGATGATTTGAGGGTTGAATTTGTGTCCCTGTAGTAAATTGCTGCTCAGAATGCTCTTTATCTAGGCCTGGGGATTGCATGTATTAAAACTATTTTTGGGGTCTTTTTTTTGTGATTTCCTTTGAAAAAATGCTGTGTTGCAGTTCTTTAAGTTTATGGCACTGGTATCTAATTGAAAAACAACAACAACAAATCACAAAAAGCAATTCCCCTTCCCACAGAAATATTGGAAGTAGTCTTCTATGTGCAAAGGTGGGTTTTCTCATGATAAAACTTAATGCTGTATCTATAAATGGAAATGTTTTATTCTAGTGATAAAACCTAAGCTGTCCAAGGCACTTTAGTTTGTGATTGCTGACTTTTGTTTTGGCAGGTGTTTCAGATGAAATCTAAGCCTCCTGTGGAGGAAGAAAAAATCACCTGACAGCTGTAGACTGTTCCTTTCCTTCAGAAATACAGTTTCCTCAAATGCAAGGTGAAAAAGCATCCTTGAGCTTTTCTGAAGCTTATATTTAATTTCAGTACCTTGGTGATTGCTCTTGTGTATTTAGAGAATCAATGAAGCCTCATTATAGGTTGGTTGGATGTCTAGCTGTTTGTTCCTATGTTTTTCTGATCCTAGTGAAGGAAGCCTGTTCGAATTTGGATCAAACAATGGCCAAGTGCAGATTTGTTGAGCATGAAATCAAGTGGTGACTTTAAGAACATTACACTGTGTTGGTGTGGATCAGAGCTTATTGTAAGAACCTCAGATATAAAGAAGTTTGGTTTTTTTAGCAGGTCTCAATTTATTCCTGTACTAGCTGTATTACTGCTTTTTTGTATATCTCAAGGTGTTTACATATACTTGTAATTGTTACGATGTGTCTGTAATCAAGCTCATCTGTGCCTTCATGCAGACTTCCAATAAACACTTGATTTTTTTTTGTATTTACTTGTATGGAAGACTACTGGGTGGATGTATATTTCCTTCTCTATCAGCCTGTCATCACGGGGAAAAACGAGGAAGAAGAAGGAGAACTAGGGGTCAGAGAAAGATACATGTTTGTCTTTGTTTTGCTGTCTTTGATTCTAGTTGGTCCATTGTGTTAAATGTCTGAGTGTGTAACCTGGGGAGTAACCTCTTCACATAATAAAGTTTGCATAGGAGGTGCTCTCACGTTGCATTAGGTGCATTCTCAAAGTACAATGCGTGCTTGACTCATTCAGTTTTGCCACTGTCTTGGAAGAATGCAGCTATATTTCTTGAGTTACTATTGTGAGGAAATTCCAGAGTACCTTTCTTACATGTTTAAACTGTCTGTTTACCTTCTCACAGCTGCCTTCCATGGGAGTTCAGGCCTTTTTTTTTGCCACAGCTAAAGCTGCAGTATTTTTGGTCTTAGTTGACCTCTTTACCTTGAAGGTACTTTTCCATGGAAGGGTGGAGTGGAATAGGAAAATAATAGAGTTTAATATTTTTGCCATTTTTTTCTCAGTTCATAGGAACAGAGATGTATATTTGTACAAGGTTACAGAAAAACATCCTATGTGTTCTGAGTCAAAAGCTGTACATGGCAGGACAGCTATTTCTCTAATCTGGTATCAACTGTGAGAAGGAGAGAAGGCAAAAAATGTTTCCTTGCCTATGCTAAGGGGTGTGCTGTATATTCTGTAGCTCAGAAAAGAGTGCTTTTGCTATTCCTTTGTAGTAGTAAAAGTCATGGTATTCTCTTCCATCTTTTCTTGATTGTCTTGTAATCACACCTGATTGTTCAATTATGTCATTCTATGATTGATGGATTCAGTTATTTTCTAATGGAGATCTGTCTTAAGAATCCACCATAATTTTTGCTGTTTTGACATATTTTCTTACTAAAACCAGTAATAATCAGTTATTATACTTAATGGTTTTAGAGCATGAGCCAATTGTAGACTTTAGATTGTATGTATTTCTGTGAATTGTGTGAGTACTTCGTTGCGCCATCCCTTTTGATGTTTCTGATTTTGCCACTTTTTCATTGTGTGCATTCATTTGTCAGCACAGAGGTTGATCACCTGTGGCATACTCAGCTTGTCTAAGTATTACTTGCTGTGTCTGGCTGTTTTGCTAAAATTCTGGGTTTAGATCTGAAAGTCTCAGAGGTACTTAAACTTATGCTTATCCTGTATTCAGTGTCTTGAGTGTTGCTAAACTTGTTGCTTGAATCCACTTGTGTCTGTCTTGTTCAGCTGCTGCTCTGCTCAGGTCAGCACAGGCCTCTGCCTGCAATGGGAAGCTGCTCTTCCATTCTGTCCAGTGAAATCCTTGTCTTCTGGTGGCTGCAAATTCCTGGGTGCCAGGCCATAGGTGTATTACAGCAAATGTTAGTCTAGCTGACCCGTGTTACTCTGTTCTTGGAACACAGGCAGTGTTTCTTAAAAGGCTTTATTCTCCTCATGCCCCTGCTGCAAATGCTGAGCAAGCAGTTGTTCTGCCTGTCCCTGGCTGCCACAGCTGGTGGGTCTGTGGATGGGGGGAATGAGCTGATGCTCTCTTTGTGCATGCCCTTTGCTTTCTGACATTTGTCTGAACAGAAATGAGCCACTTGAGCACTTTCAAAATAGCAGGAAAAAAGGGAAAGATGATGCGTGTTGCTGGTTTAAGTTCAGGTTGCCTCGTCCAGGTGATAACCCCTTTAGATGGTTCTTTTTTATTTCTTCCAGTGCTTGTACCCCTTTATAAAGGAAAGCTTATAAAGGGGTTAACTTAGAAATCCTGGTAAACTGCTGAGAGTGAGAGAAAGAATGATGCATTGCACAGCAAGCAATTTTAATAAGCCTAATCCTTCCTGAATGTAAAGGTGCTGGCTTGGATATCAGTCTGTTTCTCATGCTTCTGAGACTATTTCCTACCTTTCAAAGTACACAGCACAGCCATCCTACAGAAGCAAGAAGAGGTTGAGGTCAGACCTGCATTTCCCAGATGGAGACTGAAGGTATGTATAAAGACTATTAGTTCACTTGGATGCAGAAAACAATGAATACAATTGGAAGGTCAGAGATGGGAACCTTGAGGCTTTTGCGCCTCGGGGCTGGTGATGAGAGTCATCTGTGTTCCAAATTCTGTATATCAGTGAAAATGCTCTACACTATGTCCTGTACTTTTTTTCTCTTAAGCCTTGAACATAGCCTGGCATGTGAATTTAATGAAACCAGAACAGTTATCTGTGGGAGTCTCAAGTATCTGTGATGTGACCATCTGGCATTTTTGAGGCTGAATTTGAGAAGTATATGCTGCTGCCTCCTTTCTCCCTCAGTCCCTATAGTCACACTGGCTTCCCTCCTGTCACTGAAGACCCCCTCGATCTGGTGTGAAAAAGCAGTGTTGTGAGCTGGGCGTTTGCCATTCTGGATCTGAGTGCTTTTTGACAGAGCTGAATGAAACAGGGTGGACTTTTGTTGTGAATTTTAACACTATCTTGGCTGTCAACAGCAAATACTAAATGTAGAAGAGGCCAAAAATAAATGCCTCTTATCTTTTTGCCTTGAGATGGGAATTTTAGATCTGCTGTAACTTTTTTTTTCCATGCTTCCTAAAAATCGACCTGATTTTTCTGTACCTCTTCAACAGTGTTACCTACTTGTTTTCTAGCAGGGGAAAGAATTAAGGCTAATAACATGAAGCAGTTTTGCAGTTCAGCTGTGATTTGTACCTGACTTTCTTTGGAATATGCAGATTGCTCATCTGTGTCACCAAATGAGGCAAATTGTTTTGGATCACTTGTATGTGAATTTTTGCAGTTATTTTGATATGAAAAACTTGGATGGTTTTTGGAAAGATACAAAGCTATTAGAAGTGTCCAAGGGAGGGATGTGAAGGTGGTGAGGATCCTAGAGGAGAAGCCATGTGAGGAGCAGGGCTCAAGTTGCTCGGTCTGTTCAACCTGGACAGGAGGCTGAGGGCAGAGCTCACTGCAGGCACAGCTTCCTCCTGAGGGGAAGAGGAGGGGCAGGCACTGATCTCTGCTCGGTGCTGACAGTGGCAGGAGCCGAGGGAAGTTGTGCCTGGGGAGGCTGAGGTTGGATATCAGGAAAAGGTTCTTCCCCCAGAGGGTGCTGGGCAGTGGAACAGGCTCCCCAGGGCAGTGGTCATGGCCTGACAGAGCTCAAGGAGCTTTTGGACAGTGCACTTGGACACATGGTGTGATTTTCTGGGGTGTTTTGTGCAGGGCCAGGAGTTGGACTTGATGATCCTTGTGGGTCCCTTCCAAGTCAGAAAATCCCGTGATTCTAATTTATTTTTTTTAATAACTGCCCTCTGGGTGTTCTCCCCCTTTCAGTATACGTGCCTGCCCGGGGGCAGTGGCACCGTGCTCAGCTCCCCCCAGGTACCCTTGGGGCCTCCTGGGCCCTCAGGGTGGATCCAAGCTGTGGGATCTGTGGGGGCAGCAGTGTAATCGGGCCCTCCTCCACCCACCCGTGGAGCTGAGTAGGGATGAGGTGGAAACTGGGTCAGACTTGGCAGTAGTGAAATTAAAATTCCCAAGTATGATGAAATCCCCAGCTGCACTTGTATATAATTGCAAAATCTATATTTCTGCAGAAACTGTAGCTAGAAATGAGTTTCTGTGGATGGATTAAGTGATTAAGGCTTTTAAACTTAATGTACTTCATATTGCTTTTGGTCATCAGGACATAGTTCTGTATAATTTTTAAATTGTTTAGTCACTTTCCCTGCACACAGATTTTTATACTGAAGACTTAGAAACCAGTAAGTGTCATAAGTTTTATTTAATTTTTTTTCTTGGGCTTTCTGTCCAAAACAAGTGTTAGCTGTGACAACATACCAATGAATTAAACCTGCTAAAAGTTACTGCATTCCTCACACTATTAAGGAACTCTAGGATTAGTCTGGCTGTTTTCTTGAGTATTAATTAAATACATTTTTTATGCTGTGAGTTTCTGAAGTTAATTGAGAGGTTTCAAGTTAACTCTTTCATATTTTAAAAAGACATTCAGTTTCTTTTAAAAAACTTTGTCTGGTCTAAAGCATCCCATACTATTGCATATATATTGACACCATGCAACTGAAATTAATTTCTGAATTAAGAGGGGAACCTATCTTTTTAGAGTAAACCTTCCAAGAACTTCTAAGAGATGCTCCTAGGAATGCTGTGCCCTTGTTCTAGCAGCCTCCCTGATTTAAGGGACAATTTATTGCAAGAACAATTTGTGTGAATCAAGATTGCATGATAAAGCTTTAACTTCTCTTTTATGGTGTATTTTAGGAATCCACCTAACTGAAATGGTGGTTCTTTGCATTAAAATCTGTTAAAATTCCAGCTCAAATCTTGCCTGGATTCTTGGGAACACACAGTCTCTTGACCACAATAACCTTGCTAAGCTTGTCTGGAGCATAATCATATTTTTTTTTCTGGAGGTTCCCCCCTGCCCAGGGAAATCTCCATGCATGTACATGTTAAAAATGACAATTTCCCCAATATTTTAAGTTAAGAAATTTATTGGGAAAAACGACAAAGTGTGAAATGGAGTAGAAGCCACAATCAATCAACAGCTCTGACCCCAGCTATCAGATCTGGGTGAACCAAAAAGGACACAGCCTCACGGGATTGCTGCCCCCTTCCCTGGTTCACGTCTGCCATCTCCCAGAGTCCAGTTTTTATACTGTTTTTGTGCCCTAAGGCCACTTTATTGTTCAGTCCAGTCTTTGAATATGTAGATAGGTTTTCTTTCTGCCAGGTGTGGATGTAGAATAGAATTCCACTGAGGTTGGTCTCATCTTTGAATCTGTGCATGAATATTCCTGAAGGTCTGGTAAGGCAAACATGTCTTGAATCCTATTTTTGGGGTGGGTGGGTGACAGGAAAACAGTTTTTCCGGGAAAACAGGGAAGTGGTCTGATTGGATTTTCTGTTGGCTGAGTGGGGATGAATGCTTTCGATGGGTGCTTGTGATTCTTATCTTCGTGTTGGATCCCTGTCATTGACGTTATCTGTTTCTCCCAAGTATCATTGATGGGGTGATCCTGCCTTATTGTTCCTTCTGGTGGGGAGGAAGGCATGCCTCCTGCTCATTCACCCATGCATTGGTTCTATACAGGGGGATATTTCGGAACACGGTTTGTTTTATACAGGAATAACATGTTTCTAATAAAACTTGAATTAACCATATATTTAAAACATGCAGATGAGGTTAGAAATGCCATTAATGTCCTACCAGTTGATTCAAATAATGAGATGAATCATTACGGCAATGCATGAAGACAGTTTGGGTGCACCAGGAGGATAACAAGAGTGAAGAGAACACAAAGTGAGCAGAATGCTTGTCTTTGCATGGCCTAGAGTGAGGGGGAAGTTCAGCTTGTTTTCCAAGAGAAAAGGAGCCAGATTGCAGTGCTTGTGCTGCAGTTAAAGAGCTTGGATTTTCCAAATGCTTTCACTTTACTCAGTCATTACAGAACTCTCACCCTGATTCTGAAACTATTTCTCAGTTTCATGTTTCTGTTAATCATAGAAAAGTTTCTGTTTTCTCGGGTTACTTCTTGGAAGACAACTTTAAAGGAAGGCAGGGTTTTTTTCCCCCAAAGTACTAATTGTTTAATTGTTTACTATCATGATGCCTTGTGATAGTAAAAAAGTTTGCTCAAGATTTGATAAAGATTTACAAGGTCTAGCCATTAAATGCTGAATAAACTACACTGTTAGAACTGGTTGTGATAGTCTTTCAGGCTACAAAATTCACATCTTGAACAGTTTATACTGGCATGAAAATATATTTAATCCTCTTGCCTTCATTATTTAATTTGGATGTTTCATTGGGGTGGTTGAGGGTTTTTTGATGGGTTGTGGTTGTTTGGGGTTTTTTATTAATATGCTGCCAGTTTTGTTTTCTTACTACTTGCTTCTCTAACAAATCTTGTTCTTTGGTCCATGCTGCATTTTAGCAATGTTGTAAAATCTTTCCTTTACCAGTGCAGAACTACATTTTACAGTTTTAGCTTTAATGGTACAAACATCCTGTAATTTACAGATGATAATGAACTTGAGATGGTTCTACTGTTTGCTGCTGGTGGTGCAACTTCAATACTCACACATGCTTTTCAGGTATTTCCTTTCTTCCAAATTCCTGGTTTAAAACCTGTTCTGAAAAAAATAATTTAAAAAAGAGCTTGTAATGTTTTTATATTTTAACAGCACTGCCACTTGCTTTTGTGAATTGTCACCTGCTCTTACTTAAAATTTTTTATTGTGAGAAATCTGTTACGATGTGATTCAGCAAACATCAGTCAACCTTTGGTAAGTTTTCCAAAACACTTGGATTTGTTGAGGGCTGAAATTGGCGCTTACCTAGACTTGTAGGTCAACTGTTGTTCTTGTTCCCACAGATGAAGTACAAAGAAGTTGTTTTGGACTTAGAAGGGCAGACATGAGGATTGAGTTTTGTTGCAAATTCCAAATGGATGAGTGGGCTGTGAAATTAGCTATGACATCTACATCTTTTTGAAAATGTCAGTGTTTTCTAAAGTGAATGCTTCCTTCCAGCCTCAGATCTCAGAGTTCAATGAAAGGCACAGCAACCTTTATGGCAGTTATGCCCTCATACTAAAGTTGTTCACATGGTGCTCAGGCTGCACTTTCTTCTTCCACAACAAATCCCCAAAAATAGAACAGACACTGAAAGCCTGACACTTGCTACAGCTTTCCAATCCAAGTTGGCCTAAGGCTGAGGTGGGGGAAGTCTCAACAAAGAGCAAGAATTCAGCAAAGCCTTTTTTTTGTTTGTTTTTCCCCTCCCAAGTGCTCTGCTCAGAGGCAGGGTTCCTGGCTGCTCCTCTCCTGTTTCCAGAGCAGTTACATAATTACTGCACGACTTCAAAGGTAAGTTAGCGGAAGCCATTAAGGAAGTTTTCCATCTCTGGACTGTAGAAGCTTAAGGTGGTTTGTCAGCCTGCCCTAAAGAATAAAACTTCCCTTGGAGGAAAATAATTATCTTCTGCAAATGGAGATTTAATTCACTGTTGACATATTCAAAATTGCAATTCATCTTTTTAAACCTGTTTTACTTCAACTCTGTTAACTAGGGTACATCTCCTTTAAGATTATTCTCCTTAGTGGTGGATATATGAAAGAATATTTAGGAAAAAAACATTTCTTCAACTTGAAGCAATGGCATTTCCTATGAAAACCTTAACCTGGTGTTTAAGATGCCATTTTATGGCATATGAAGTCTGTGCCAATTGGATTCTAGGTCAAATTATAGTGACTTCCTTTAATGACCATATGGGGAGGTGGGAGGGGAGAAAACAGCAATAAGAAAATGGAGGAGGAAATTCAAGTGTTAGTTTGTACAAGTATTAACTGTATAGGAATGCTTTTTGTGTTACAAATAAATTGCAAGCCCTTGTAGAGATATTTAAAACAAACTTTCTCCAGTGTTTCCAGCTGTTTCTGAAATGTGCAGATAAGTATCATGAAGTAAGGAAGGTTCTAATTTTTTTTGATCAAATGAACACTGTTTTCTTTGTCTCAAAGACTTTCAAATCATTTTAATATCCTTGCAAATCCTATGCCTCTTTTGAGGGACTTTCCATTACCTAAAAGTAATCCCCATGAGTCAGTGAGAGGGAATAACCTTTCTCTGAGGCAGGCTTATCCCTAAGAGAAGAGTCTGAAAAGCTCACTCCAAGCCCTGCCTTAACCCTCCAAAAACACTCCCTATTGCTGAGCTTAGGCCTTCAGTCTCATGATGTGCTCTGACTTGTGCAATCCCACAGTTCAAGGCAGGACTGCTTCCTCTCAGGAAGCACCATGAATTCCTGCTGGAAGTGGTCAGTATTTGTCTTTAATACATGAGTTAGCTTGAGGAAGAAACCAAACCAACCAGCTATAACAACAGTAGCTTCTCCAAAGCCTTGTGAATCCAAGGTAGAGGCTTTACTCTGTATATTAGATGTGGTAAGTGGGCTAATTCCTAACCAAAAAGCAAAACTTTTCAGGTTCAGCTGTTGTAAGGGGCAAGAGGATCAAAGCAACCCCTAGCAGAAACTGTCCAAATGAGTTTAGGTTGGACACAAATGTGCTACAAGATTTCTAAGGCGTACCTGCCTGTGCCTACTAGAGTGAGCCACTGGCAAGATCTCCAGTGACATTGTCTGAATGCCATCTAAATCAGTCACTTGGGGCTCTATTTATATGTGTGAGAGCACTGGGTTTTCAAAGATTGAAGTCACTGGGCTGGTGGTTCAGCCTCTCACTTCTGCTCTCGCTGTCATGGGGGTTTTTTTAGCCTGGAGAAAAGGAGGCTCAGGGAAGACCTCCTTGCTCTGAACTTCCTGAAAGGAGGCTGTAGCCAGGTGGAGGTCAGCCTCTTCTCCCAGGCAACCAGCCATAGGAGGAGGGGACATAGACTCAAGCTCTGCCAGGGCAGATCCAGAATGGATATCAGGAGGAATTTCTACACTGAAAGGATGGGTAAGCGTTGGAACCCTGGGCTGCCCAGGGATGTGGTAGAATGGACGTGCTCAAAAAACGACTGGATGTGGCACTTACTGCTGTGGTTTGGTTGGCATGGTGGTGTTTGGTCAAAGCTTGAACTCAGTCATGGAAATCTTTTCCAGCATTAATGATTTCATGATTCCAGTGTGGGATTGCATGGTCTGAAACACACTGGTAGGAACTTGCCATTTGATGTCTTGCTCGGATGTGTGATGCACAGACTTCTTCATCCACTGTTTCTGAGCCCAGGAATTCTGTAGGTGAAAGGAAAACAGATGCACTTTGCAGAAAAGGTGTGTTCTCCTTGCCTTACACATCTTTTGGGCCTGTTGTACCAGGAGGCCTTACAAGCATCCCTTGTGAAATAAGCATAACACCAACTGTCCAAGGCTCAAATGCTGTAAAGAAACTCTTTCTGCCTTGTTCAAATGTTGAATTAATGTTTCTAAATATTGCCAGCAATTATAAAGAGCTATTCATCCTAATGACTGTGGTGCTCCTGCATGACTCTAGCTGCTGCTAGCACGATACACCTGATGCCTGATTTGTGCTCAGCAGCAGATGCTCTGTAGACTGTTAAAATGCCATAGCCATGTTGTGTAAGGAGAGTTATTTGTGACAAGTTTCTGGAGTCTTCCTCAAATAGGGAAAAAGCTACAGATAGTGGCAATCAAAAGTAAATCCTGATGCCTAGAAAATGGTAGAGGAGTTCTGTAGGGCCTTGTACATGACCTGCTGTGTAGATATGTGGCATTAGAAGTGTCACGTGAGAATAAGGAACCTTCCTTGTCCTGTTTCCAGGTCAGGGATGTAACACACATTTACCTACTGAACATTTGGTTTTCTAGTTTTTCTAGTTGTTCCATTACTTGCCTTAATGATTGTTGGAGGAGCTGGAATACTTCACTTTGCAGTAGATTGCAAAGGTTTTGAAGGTAGATCTTGTTACGTAAGGCAGTTGATGGAGGCTGTATGTCAGAGTTGAAAGCCCCTCTAGGTTCAGCTGTTACCCTGAGGTCTGGATCCATCCCAAATGCTGACCCTGCACAACTCTGCCTCTGGATCAGCACAGGAGCACAGCGTTGGCACTTGGGCTGCAAACCTACTGTAATGCAGCATTCCAAGCCTTTCCTCTGGCAATCTTTGCCGTAAGCTCTTTAAATAGCAGAGCCCAAAATCCAAAGAAAGTTTAACATAGGTACAGTTAAACATTTATGTCTGGTTTACAGTAAAGTTACAGAGGAGTTCCCAGGTTGTTTCAGTGAAGACACAGCTTTTTGTGTTTATACTTTTTTGGTCAGGAAGCTCCAATAATCAGTAAACAGACAACGATTTCCAGTTCTCTTCACAGTCACTGGGGAGATGATTCACATGAACTTGGAGAGAGTATCACATTGCAATGGTAGGACACACTGGATATGTTTACATTGTAGTTGTCAGAGCAAGCAGGTTTTCAGCTAATTTATTGATGGTAAGTTGTCCAAGCTCTTTGCAAATGCAGTGAGTTTCCCAGAGCTTGAGACAGAGGGTCCAGCACAGCACAGTGTTTATGCTGCAGAATAAAAGGATTGACAACTCAGAGGCAGAGCAAGCATTAGCAAGGGGAGGACAGGAATAAGCAGGAAGCCACGGTATGAAAGCCAGGATTTCTGAGTGGCAGAACAATGCCCCACACCTGCCCAGCACAGGCTGTTTCCTGCACTGTCACATGTGAGCCACTGCAGATGCTCAAGGAACTTGTCTGCACAGCCCCTCCTTGGCTGTTCTTTGCAAACCATGGTAAGTAAAAGAGCTGAGCCTGAAAGCTGCAGCACCTTGCTGAGCTTGCTTCTCATCTTGAGAGCTTAGATACTAAAGTGTGATGCCAACAGCAGGAGATAAGCTTTTCTTGGTTAATGCTTCTCTTTGGATGCAGAAACCCACTTGCAAACTATTTTTTCAGGAATTGGTTATGATTGAGGGCTATTGTGGGCCTGGGTGTGGATGCAAAGCTTGTCTGTCATTGCCGAGTAACTCTGCATGTGTCTGCACTAAATGCAGACTAAGGGTGTTTACAGTGGACAAATCTATATTTAGACAAGCCCAGGGTGTCAGCTTGACATAAGCTTAAAATAACCTTCTCCTATTGTGGGATCTTGCTTTCCCTTTTGTCTCTCCACTCACCAAGTTTGTTTTGGCAGTCAAAATTAAAGGATGTGTGTTTTTTTGGAGCTCTTTACAGACATTTGGAGTGATTAATTGTGAACTGTTTTAGCATGTGCTGTATTGCCAACAGATCAATGCATGAGAGTAACCAGAAAAATGAAGTTTAATTTGGGATCGTGGTCTCAGCCTGTGAGGACCCAACACTAGGCTAAAGGCAGTAGAAATAATGCTACCTCTGAAGTGGCAGAATTGCATTAGACAGAAAAAACTGACAGTGTTTGCATTGGAAGGAGATAGCAATGAGATGAGTTTAGGTTTCTGGCTGTTTCATAGTGCTACTATTATCCTCTCCATTTAATTGACAGAAAATAAAGGCCTTCCTTGATACTTTAATACGGTTAAATAAGAGAAGGAAAAGCTAAGTCGGGTCTATTAAATGAACTTAGTACTCAAGCAAGATGAAAAGAGCATGTCTGTACTCTGCAGAGTCTCACAGGAATGCATTGTGCTGCTTCCTGCCCTGGTAAATGTGTGCCATTAAACTTCAGTACCCTCTGTTGGCAAGGAATAGGTGAATTTTTCACAGGGAATAAGCAAACACTGCTGCTGAGGAGGCATCTCCAAGACTGCTGCTCTACCTGGTGACCACCTCAACAGAAGTACTTGCCTTTCCTTTGCTGAGATATCAAACATGGGCCAAACAGATGACTTCAGCTCCAGAGCAAAAAGATGTCAAAGTCTTTTTTGATCAATTAATTAACATTAATTCAAAAGCTACCCATGAGGATTTCTGGAGCATCTGACTGTCACAGTAGTGAATGGTCCTTGTCATGTGCTCAACAGGGAGAAGCTGGAGATAATTCTGTGTAAAACAAATGAGTCATTATTTTCTTATAGGATGTTCTTTAATGCCTTTTAGCCACCTCACTGTGCCCTCTGCCACAGCTCTGATTACTGCAGCCTTCACTGGAGTTTGGGACATTCTGGGGTTTGCCTTGTTCATGATCACAATGCTTTTCAGCAGTACTAAGAATCCCGTTCTCTTATTTTCTGTCCATCCACTGCCAAAAGTGAAAATGTTTAACCATATTTGCTCGTATTCTTCCATAAAGGTTATTTTAGCCCATTAAAGCATGAAGCTAATACAAAATAGAACTCAGAAAAGAGATCTTGATATTCCGGATTAAGAACAAAAAGCAGAGCTAGCATAAACCAGTCTGCCTCCCTCTAGTTAAACAAGCACTTTATGTGCCCTAAATACAGTAGCTCAGAAAGGGGTGTGACAGGGGAAAAGGAAAAGATAAGTTACTGAGTTATTTTCTGAGAAAGTGATTTATTTATGTATTGTGATTTCTTTAATATGCTGGTATTTTCGCTGTCATCTGGTTCTCTAATGTAACCATACCTACTCATAAATACAAGATCTGCTGCTATATGAGAGAGCTCTGACTTGCCTTTCTCTGTAAGGAATCTTCTGATCTCTAAAGAAGATGGACTCTTTTCCCTAAAACAGTGAGTGCTTTCATTGTCCCAATATGACAATGCACCATCTTAAATGGGGATTAGCTTTACTGTGAGGGGCATGTAACAGGATCAGGAAAGGGAAGTTGGGGTTGAACAACAGAAAATTAGTATCACAGTAAAAATAACATTTGTGGTTTGTACTGGCATTGATCTTTGTGAATTTATGGCAAACCTGAAGGTCATGAGGGACCTATGCCATAATAAAAATATACTGCTAGATATTTCCTGAAAGAAAATAGAACTGATAAATCGCTTTGCTTGGAGATACAGGGCTAATTTTATTTCTATTTTAACCTTAGCAGATGTGGTTCATGCTGTCAGCACTTACTTGTCATTACCTGGTGCACTTTTGTATTTTAGTTGAAGTGTATGTGATTTTTAAAATAGCCTTAAAATAATGTGATTTTCCCTAACATTCTAAATATGGAAAACTTCATTATTTACAAACCCAAATAGTTCCTTTGTCAATTTAGGGAATGCAGATATATGCAACAGATTCAGAAGATTATGTTAGGTAAAAATTGTCACAGTTCCCTAGTTTGTTACAATGCTCTTTTACTAAGAAACTGTAGCTCAGACATCTTCCAAAAACACTCCTTGCAGCTGCATTGGTTGGTTGTCTTGCATAGCAAGAGCACTGAAGTGATAAGTAAGTTAAAATTTGATTAGATAGCTTTTCCCTCATTTGGTAATACCTTCATGAGGACATACAGGTGATGTCCTCGTTACTTACACGGGGAGTGTAAGAACCTAACAAACCCTTCACCCATTCAGTCATGTAAAAGTAAAGAAACAAAAAAAGAAGAACATACAGACTGCAGTTTTTAAATCTAGACGACTGTTGCTTTTCTTTTGTTACAAGCTTTGCAGAAGGTTTGCATGTGATGTTTATTTTGCACATATGTGGACTTGAAGACTAACTAATCAGTTTTCCGTGAAAACTGTTTTACAAAGCAGCACTTGAATCATAGAGTGGTTTGGGTTGGAAGAGGCCTTTTAGATCAGGCCTGGTTCCAGCTCCCCTGCCATGGGCAGGGACACCTTCCACTACACCAGGTTGCTCAGGGCTCCATCCAGGCTGGCCTTGAACACTTCCAGGGATGAGGCATCCACAGCTTCCCAGGGCAACCTGTGCCAGGGCCTCACCACCCTCACAGTAAAGACTTTTTCCCTAATATCTATTATACACCTCCACTCATCCAGTTTAAAGTCATTCCCCCTTGTCTTGTCACACATGCTCCTGTACAAAGTTCCTCTCCATCTCTCTTGTGTGCAGCTGAGCTTTGTCAGACATGGTTAGACTGGGGACACAGTTCATCTGAACACAGACTTCAGGCCTTGCCCGTGTTATGGAACCTCTGCAGAAGATGGTGGTGTGGAAACCTTGGATTTAATGTTATCAGTGACAGCCAGACTGTGGGAGCCACAATTCTGCCACTGTATCTGCATCTTCCCAGACAAAGTAGGCAAGATTCCCTGTCAGCATAGCTGTGATGGCACCAGGGAGCTTTGTGGTACTTTATTGGCATCTCCTAGGAAACCTGTGTTTGCAGCTGAAACAGTCTCATTCCCTTCTCAAATCTGAGAGAAGGTGTAGTGACCCTGCTTAATGTGGTCAAATAGCACTTGACAAGCCTCATGCTTCTCACCCTTTCACATGAAGGGTTAATTTGTAACTTCAGGAGCGTTGTCTTCTGTGGCTGCTGAAGACAAATGAGTGTCCTTTAGACTCTGTGAGTGCATCAATATTTAATATGTCTGCTTAAATTAAACTCCAGTAAAACTAGTGATTGTTCTCCTCACCTTGTTACCCCTTCAATCATTAATGGACATTTTTCATAAGCAAGTTATCCAAACCCCTAAGATGGACTTTGCACGTATTAGCCTTACCCTTTCATTCCAGACTCTCTCCTCCTATGCTGATTGCGTAAGGACTGCAAAAATACAAAAGGATGCTCCCCAGCCTGGACCACAGTTTAAAGGACAATAGTTGATCAAATATTTAGAATTCAGTTATGTTTTGAGATTTTCCTGCACTGCAGAATCTAGACCTTCTTTAAAATCAAACAAGCAAACAAAAAATTCCCAACCAAACCCCCCCAGACCTGCTGCCTCTTTACCCAGGGTGATAATCCTTTTGATCAGATTTAGGGTGTTCAGCACCAGCTTCCCTGGCTGGGAAGGATCCCTTCCAAGATGGCTGTTTGAATACTGTCTGATTTTCCTCTCTGTACCTTCAGGAGCTGCTGCTAGTGCACTGTCTGTGAAGTAGAGAACATTCCTCGATCATCTGCTCACTGGTACAGCTGTGAGTGACCCAGAACAGCACATCCTGCAGCCATGGTGTACCAAAAATCAGGTAAATTTTTAACTAGGTGCTGCTCTCATCCCTGGTCATGCTTTACAAGTACCTTTATCCTTTGGATTCTTAGACCCCATAGGCTGAAGGAAAAAGTGGCTTATAGGAATTATTCAGTGTTTTACTTCATTTCCTATTTTAAAGTAAGGACTTAGGAATTCTGGTGATGTGTGGGATGAAAGTGTAATTATGAACAGTGCAGCTATGGCACTTTTACAATTCACCATGCCTTGGAAGGACATGCAGGAAGGGTTTCTGAAGGGAAGAAATGAGAAGATTAACCAGTGATCTGAAATCTAAGCCAAATGGCAGTTGCCAAAATACTGTAGGCCAAGTGAGCAGAAACCTAGAGTTGAACAGAGCTGCATGGCTTGTTATAAAACCAGGGACAAAGGAGACATGGAGAGGACTGTTTCCTCTAACCTTGTTTTTCTGTGGCTTTTTTTCCCAGTTCTGTTTCTTGCCAGCAAGGTTGGCCTCTCAGAATTATGGTATGCACTTGACTGGCATGTTCATATTAAGAATGGGTTTAATTAAAACAGGGGACTTGTCATCAGGAGGACATCCAGAGAAGTTAGAGTAAAGCAATTAGGGTCAGTATGTATTCATTTGAAGTGCATGTTTATTCTCAAGCGGGGAATTCTTGTTCAGGTCCAAAGCTGCCTGTGATCTGAACTCTGGTTTACATCTGACTGGGCTTGCTTCCTCTGCATAAGGATCCAGTGTGTGTCAATGTACTGCTGCCACTGATGTGCCTTAACTCTTCTGGACTTTCCTGTACAGCTAAACCATTGTGAACTGGTGAACACACTAATTTTGCTAGAGTGAAGTATATAATTTTAGCCCACAAGATTGTTTTTTAAGCTTCTGTATCAATCACTGTAATGGAGACTGGAGATTTATATGCACTTGTTTGAAAAACGTTTTGTATTGAAGTGTAGGAAACAGCACATCTTGGACAGTTAATTCAGAATTGTTGTTTCCCAGCCATCTCTTGTGGCTGTGGAAAGATTTCAGTTACCCTTTCGATTTCAGCCTGTGTCCTGAAGCCCAAGAAGCAATCAAAGTAAACAGTGGCTGTTTACTGTCTGGGCAGCTGTCTTCAGTCATTTGTTTCATCAGCCCCAGTGCATGTGTTCCCAAAATGCTGTGCTTCCCAAGAAATCTCTGTAAGCAGCAAGCTAGCCTAGGTTTTCCTAATATCTATAGCAGTTACCTGGGGATGGAATTTAAGCCTACTCACCTCTTTTACTTGTCTAATGCATATGCAGAACCGTTCTTTCCTTTTGCTTCACAGTAATCTCTTACAGTTCTTGAAGAATTATTATGTTCCCTCCTGCCTTCTCTCTAGGTTAAATGCCATTTATTTCAGTTCTCCTCCCTGGAACAGTTTTCTAGAGCTCTCGGAGTTCCTGTTCTCCTTTCTCCCCGCCCCCTTCAGCTGGCTGCCCTTTTCGACATGAGATACACAACACACCCCTATGCCAGCTGAGATGTCTTAGAAGCGCGGCTTAAGTCATTCTTCTGTCAGTCCTTCCAGTAGCAAGTATTAATTTCGACATTTACCTGAACACTGTGAGGTGTGGATCAAGACACTTTCAAAGACATTTGAGGTTCACAAACCTTTGTAAATATTGCATGAAGTCTGGACTGCAGGTCTGAAAAGGGGACTGATGCCATACCTGTAAGGAGCTACAGAGGCTGTGAACATCTGAGGTTGCTTCGGAATTTCAGGTCTAGGAATATTTTAGCTCTCAGAATTTTCGCTCAACCCTGGGAATGTTTATATTTCCACCTGCAGTGTGTGGTTACATGAGCTCTAATTGGGTAGAGGTAGCAGCAGGGCCGTCACGCTGAACACACCCGGGGTAGAGGCTGATGCTTGCCGAGTGTTCAGTCAGCTTCTGCAGCAGCCTTTGCAGTCCGGAGGGTGAATATCTCAGGTGGCTGAACTTGTGCGACTTGACAACTACCCTGCCGTGTGTCTGACAGCGCTGGACGTGCCATGCACACGGATCCGGGCCGGGGCTGTGATGAGACGGCCTCTAAAGGCAGAGGGTGCGCTGGTACACGAGTGAGTTGTCTCTCCCCTGAGCTGGCAGGCGGGGGTTGCAGTACTGCATGTGCGCTGCCTGCATCGCTGTCCGCAGCGCAAGTTTGCGGCCTTTTGGCGTGGCTGGTGACGGGAGCCAGCGCCCATCCCCGTCCTGCGGCCGTCCCGCCGCCCTGGGGACCCGCCAGGTTCCGAGCCGCGGCGGTGTGCCCGAGGAGCCCGGCCCTGCGCTGCCCCAGGGAGCGGGGGATGGCGCTCGGGGTCACCGTGCCTGGGGGCAGGCCCCCGCTGAGAGCGGCGGGGCGCGCTGGGGACGGGCAGGGACACCCGGCGGGACCCCGCGCTGAGCGCCGCTGCCCCGCCGCTGCTCGGGGCGCGGGGGCGGCTCCCGCACGGCTCCGCTCCGGCCCCCGGCCGGGGACGACCCTCGGCCAGAGACGGTGTCCGCCTGTCTCGCCGGGCGGGGGGCGGCGGCGGGGCGGGGGTGTGCCCGCGGAGCCGGAGCGGGGCAGGGCGGCGGGCCGCGGCGGAGGTGAGTCCGAGCCGAGCGGCCGCCCCGCCTGCCCGGAGGGGCGGGGGGTCGGGGCGGCCCCCCCGCTTCGGGGCTGCGGGCGGAGGCGGCGGCGGCCCCCGGCAGCTCCTCCCCCGCCCGAGTTACAACCGGTTCGTGCCGGCCGCGGCCCGCCCGCCGCGCCGCGATGCGGGGCTGCCCCGGCTCCCCGGGGGCGGCTCCGGGCCCCCGCCCCACGGTCCGCCCGCCCGCAGGTAACGGGGCCGGGGCCCTCGGGGGGAGCCGCGGTTGGGGGGCGGGGGGCGGCCGGACGGAGCCCCCGCACGGGCCGCTGTCCCCCGGTTCGGCCCGGCCCGACCCCGCTCTGTGGCGGGAGCTGCGCCGGGGGCTGGGGCGGCAGGGCCTGGCCCCCAGCCCGGGGTGGGGTGTGGGGAGGGGGCTCTGCGCGGTCTCCGGGGAGAGGCTTCGGGAAAAGCAGCTGGAGCGGATCGTGCCGCCGACCCGGGGCGAGCGCATCCGTTGCGGTGCCCATCGCCGACCACCCCTCGGTGCTGGCTGCGGTGCCTCCCGGTGTGCCCTGCTGGCATCCGGTGAGCACTGGGAGGTGTGCGATATCAGCACCTGCCCCGGGCACATGGCAGCGGGCGCCCGTGGCCCTCGATCGGTGCGTGCCCGTTGCGGGAGCCCGCCAGGCTCCGTGCGTGCCCATCGCGGGCGCCCCGTGGCACCTGGGCGGCCGCGGCTGCCCCGGAGCGGGGCACCGTGGCTCGACCGTGTGTGGCATCGGGACGGCGAGGGCGACCTTCAGTCACCTCCTGGGGCGCGTCACTGCGCGGATGAGCGCTTCCCGTCGAAACTGGCCTGGAGGTGGAAGGCGTCAATGTGTAACGCGGGGCTGTGGGCTGGCCCCGAGGGCGTGGGGAGAGGCGAGGCGAGGCGGGGGTTATAAGAGGCCATCCATCCCCACGGAGACCCTGGCCAAGGGGCACGGACGGACCGAGGGAGCAGATGC
The DNA here is from genome assembly GCA_910950805.1 of Acrocephalus scirpaceus scirpaceus. Taxonomy (NCBI): domain Eukaryota; kingdom Metazoa; phylum Chordata; class Aves; order Passeriformes; family Sylviidae; genus Acrocephalus; species Acrocephalus scirpaceus. Next base: position 33,836,653 of record OU383781.1, read on the forward strand.
CGAAGGGAGCCCTCGCAGGTTGTGATGCGTAAGGCGGCGCACATCGTGCTCTCGTTTTGCAGAGGAGATCTCTGGTAAATCATGTTGGCTGGTGGTTTCACATCTGCCTGCATGGATGCGTGCTAGTGTCCGACAGGCACTAAAGTTGTGCTTTCCGGGGGGTTTCCATCCGTTCCGGAGCAGTGAGGCTCTGGAAACAGGTAGGACTGGTTCTGCTGAGCTGACAGATTTGTACAAAGCTGATATGTACTGCCCCACTGATGCTTCTTAATGTAAACTAATTTTGCACAATAGAAAAACATTATGTTGTTGGTAAGTTTTGTTCTGGTGTTTTGTTTTGTTTTAAATTTCACACCTCTGTCACCCATCAGAAATAGAAGGAAACATTGATATTGACAACTCTCTTGCTTATCTGACAGAAGGGCAAGTAGAGAAATGTAAGAAATAGGCAGAGCTGAATATTGAGAACTAGAAGGTAAATATATATATTCAGTGTCACACAGGAAGCTACTGTAGTTAGAAGATCAGTTAAAGTCTGATGTCATGGAAGTACAGATGCATCTTTCAGTGAATTAATACAATGCGTGTACTGTTGCATCAGTACCTGTGCAGGTGTTTGGATATGATGAGTATGTTAAAAGCAGCTATAATGCACCAGTTTCATGCTCTACATTGCAAGCTAAGTGTAGCAGAAATTTCAGATGAAAATTGCAAGGACTTGCCTGAAAAATAAACAGAAATTTACAAGAAATCTGATTCAGCTTAAAATGAGGGATGTTACTTTTCTGGCTGGTACCGTCTTGATTTGTAGCAGTGCCTTGCAAAACTTGACTAGCCCAGTGTTAATCACGCAGTGTTTCTGCTGACATCAGCTTTCTCTGCAGCCATGTGCTGCTCGCAGAAGGCAACACACTTACCCGGGCTCCGGCTGCACAAAGAACAAGCTGGAAACAATCATTTTGCTACTGTCTTTCTCAAGATTCCCTTTGCCACAGATTAATACAAGTTGCTGTGCTGAGGGCTAATGTTTCAGTGGTTCTAATGTTCTTTTTTTATGCTCATCTGTCATCTTTAAGCCAAATTCTAAGATTTATAGGAAGGGAATTCAGTATTGTGATAATGGTGCTCAAAGCAAAGCAAGTCGTTGCAGCCAGACACTTCTCTCTTTCCCCATTGAAACTGTTGTTCAGTTTGTTCTCTAGGGTTTCTTTTTGTTGTGGTTGGTAAAGGCTTTCATCAAGCAGCTCTCTTCCTCTGATTCTTATTCTCAGTGAGTACAACTCACTGAAAAGCTTTTTCTCACCAAATTTCAAGTTACTGTTCATTTCTTTATGCTTCATGTCTCTTTTTCAGTATTTTTAATTTAATTTGGTTTCCTGGAGTCTGAAACTATGTCCCTATGCTTAGTGAACAGAAAGGTTTGTGAAACTGTGTTCCCACCTGAATCCTGAATCTTAAATGGTTGTTTATCTATTACCAGGATCACACAAGTCTTCACGGTTGGTTCTGAGAGAAAATCCCAAAGCTGTTGACTACCTTCACTCCCTTCTGTGTGGGCTTCTGCTTCTTCATTTTTGGTGTCCACATTTATCTTTACAGTTTGTGTCCCCCTTCTACACAGCCAGAAAATAGTAAAAGGCACTTTGGATCCCTCCCGAGTGCACAGATTTGATGTCCATGCAAGTGAAGGTTTAATTCTCACTGTCAGTTCTTTTCCCTGCTGCCAAGCTATTACAGTACAACTTGCCACTTTTGGAGAAGCATCAAATAATGTGCCACTAGAAAGTGGATTGATATGTATGGTCCCAGCAGTGGCTTGGTTGTCCAGGACATCTTTAACTATCATAGCAGAGGGCTCTGGGGAACAGGCTCCTCATGCAGGTCTGGCAGCTCTCTGTGCCTTGATCCTTCAGGGACATTAGAATATACCTCAGTTTATACCTCAGTTTAGGCATCAGGCACACAGCAGTGTGAGGTGAAGGAATAACCTGCAAAAACAGGAAGGGAACATAAGGGAGGAGAAGGGAAGGAAAGCCAGGTCATTAAAAACAGACTCTGGGATTTTCTAGATGTTATTCCTCTGAGGATGATTTCTGAGGGGGAAATGATGGTGTTTTTTACTTTTTGCTTGACAGTTGCGGACCATAAATAGCCTGGAACATTCAGAGGATGGAGATGGTTTTGATGCCTAAAGTTTTGTTATTTAGCTAAAAGATGCAAAAGAGATCTGTGATGCAAAATAGGAGTTGTCAGGATGTAGGTCAGCACTTCTACTGCTGTAAATTTGGTGCAGTTGGTAAATTCAGTTATACTGTGCAGCATTGCAACAGGTGACAAACTAATCGAGAGGTTTTTAATCTTTCTATTAGAAGAGACTATGTGACCTGAGACTACAAAAACATTTTTCCTCTCCTGCTCAGTCCTTGCTTCCTTCTCACGATATGTTTAGAATAGCAGAACTGAACTCAAGAGTTGTCTTTGTGCCAAATTTTAGGGCATCAATATACTGGAAATCAATATAACAGCTAAAATGTGTTTGTTTTCTAAAGTTTATTTTTTAAACAAATATGAGTTGAGGCTATTCATTGTCTACCTCCATCATTGTAGAGTTTCTCTGAAAACTTCCTTGCTTTGTGTCACTGTCTGCTTTTAAAGAAAGCTGTTACTTATTTCCACTATTTTTTTTCCTCTAGGCAGGGAGAAAACAAGCCAAGTGATAATTACTTAATTAATGGAGAGATGCATAGGTCACCTCTTGGGGACTGCACTCAAATAAGTCAAATATTTCATATAGAAATATGGGGATCCCTTTTTGTGTAAAGGGTATGGTTACAGGAAAGTGCCTATGACTTCTGTCTATCCCAGCTACCACCCTTGCATCTCACAGGATCAAGGGACACTCACCAGGCATTGGAGTGAGTCAGAGCTTACATTTATAAGCTGAAACAAGTAACTTTGTAACTGGGAATGTTGTATCTTCAAGGACAGCCAGTATATTAAAATTGTAAATCACTCCCAAAGGACCTGAGATGTCAAAATGTGTTTTATATTAGTAGGCAATGTTTTTGTTATTTGAGGGCTCAAGGCTGCTGTCAGATGTTAATTAATTGCAGGGGATCAGTACTTCTCCACTGAGATAACTTGTTTGCTTCTGAAGTTCCTCTAAGAAGATTTTAAAAAGAAGATATTTCATGTGAAGCCACCTTTTTTTCAGAGTTGTGTTAACTGTTGCAGTGATACGTTGGCTGAAAACTTGCTTTGTTCTTTTTCTGCAGGTAGTTGTCAACTGAGGGCACATTTATAGGAAGCTGACGGATTTTTGTCATCATCTGTGAGTATCTACCCTCAAAGGAACATTTAAATGCATCTGTAAATAGAACTGCCTTTTTTCTTGTCTCTATACAATTCCTCAAAACTTTGTACTATCATGTTTTTGTGAGGTTTTCTATGCAAATTCTTAAAAACTGCCCAAGAAAAGGGTGTGAGGAGCTCAGATGGGAATTCTGTTATTGTCTGCTTTTCCCCATTGATTTCATCCAGCAGTATTTTTTTTCCATTTCTGCTGGGTTCCTAAGTCAAAAAGGATAAATGCAGTGCAATGCATTTATTTTTCTGCTTTGCCTCTTGGGAGTCTCCCAGAGCAGAGCTGTTACTGCAGCAGTCTTAATGCTTAAGCTGCAGTGTGAGATGGTCCTCGAGAATATTTCATGAAAAAACCAGGGTAAGATCTTATCTTTTTCTTTCTTCGAGGTGAAGGAAATAAAACTGTTGAGAGTCATATATCCGGTTAGTGGCAGAGCCAGGAGCAGAGCATGTGTTTTGTGATCATCACTTGGGCAGATTGCTCCCTGTAGAGGGGGAGGGCAGGCTGGTGGTGTGCACAGGGAGAGATTCCAAAGCAATGTAGCCTGGAAAAGCTCTAAATTTGCTGGATTTTAGGAGTATTGATCCCTACGTTCACACGCCAGTCCTGAGAAGATGTGAGGGTGGTGGGTTATTTAAAGCCATAGAAACCCAGGTGATGGATTGTGCCATGCAAAGGAGCAAGGTGGTGTTTCTGGAGCCTAGGAAGTGGCTGCCAGTTTGGGGAAGGCTGATGTGTGCCAACTGCACAGAGGGCAGATACTCTAACAGGTTATAGCAGATTTTTGTGTGCATGTTTGCTGCTGTCTTGTCTTGGCATATAAGCCACACCTGTACAGAGTCTTAAAGCTTGCTTCACTAATATATTTGAATTGATTTTTGGATGCAGCTCTCTACACATCACTTTGTTGACAGAGCAGAGTACTTAACTGTTACTACTGCCAAGATGTCAGTGTTCCTCTTGGTCTGCCCTTCCCAGAGTGCACTATCTGGTGGCAAATGCCTTAATAAATGGCAAGGTACTGTGCTGAGATAGGAACTGAGTAGAGATTTTTTGCTCCTGTTTTGATATTCGTGGTTTTAACAGCAGGTGACCATGGGGCTCTCTTGTTGAACCGTGGCAGATGTTATTGCCTGAAGTTTTCACAAAGCCTGTTCAGCACTCAGCAGATTAAATACTTTTCTGTCATACAGTGCTGGTGTATGTACGACTTAGTATGCTTTGGCATTTATGCAGCCCCAATTTCCATTGCCTATGTGCTGCAGCTGCTCATGGAGGGTGGCTGAACCCAGGCCCTGCCTGAACGTGCACTTCCCTGCACAGCTCCCTTGGTCAGCCACGTTTCTAACGCTCTGTTCTCTCTGGGTTCTGTTTGCACAGGTGCTGCCCCTGCCTCTGCACCCAGCTGCCAAGATGGTATTTCGGAAGCCACCAGATGGTGGCTGGGGCTGGGTGATTGTCGTGGTCTCCTTCTTCACCCAGTTCCTGTGCTATGGATCACCGCTGGCGGTGGGAGTCCTGTACTTAGAGTGGCTGGATGCCTTTGGAGAAGGGAAGGGCAAGACTGCTTGGGTTGGATCGCTAGCCAATGGAATTGGATTGCTTGCCAGTAAGTGCAGAAACAGTATCTGTCTTAAATTGAGACATTTCCAATTGATGCTTTCGTCTGTGTGTGCTCTTGGAATTGTATCAAACATAGTTGCAAATGAGGGGACTGCATTTTTGTTTTAGGTCAAGATGGGTAAGAAGATTACATTTATAGTTTCACTATGCATAACCCAGAGCAATATAATGATAAAAGTGCAAGAAAAGTATTCCCTTTAGAAAATTCAAAATTATTTTATTTGGCTAAGCTAGAAAAGTTACGCTCTGGGAAGCTGAACAGTAATTTTGTTGGTGGAATTTTTTTTTTAAATGAGACTTTAAGACTAACATTTACATTATTGTCTTAAAATCAGGGCAAACTGTTAGTCTGGAGACTCAAGTGCTTTGTGGAAAAAAAATTCAATAAGCCAGTTACTAACTTTCAGCTCTAGCAGTAAACCTGCCAGTGAGGGCTCCTTCGCTTTTTCTATTTGAGAAAAACTCCCTTTGAAGACTGGTAAGTTATGGGTAACAACAGCATTAAATAAAGCAACTTTACTGGAAGCTTTTCTTTAGTAAGACGTTGTCACTTGGAGAGTAACAGCAGAATTTTAGGGAAATAAAACTTCACCTTGAAATTTTCTAGGTTGTTGTTGTTTTAATATCAGGCACGGGTATTTACTGAGTCATATCACTAACTTCTGTTTTTCAAAGATTCACCATGGGAACTATTATCTATTTGCTGGATCTGGAAAAAATTGCTTGTCAGCATGGCAGCTGCTGCAGGCAAAAGCAGTAATGTGGTTTAATGGACAAAATGCAGCTCAGGATCCTGAGGAAACTCTCATCAAAAGAGGTTGATGTTCCAATAGCAATACAGACCTGAATAAAGAACGCTGCTTTGTGTGGCCCTGGAACTGATCAAATACCAGTGCCACACCTGTGTTAGGGCTTTTTACCACCAGGCAGAAGAGAAATGGGCAAAGGCAGGTGGATCACTAACCACAAGAAGACTGTATTCAGTCTCAGGGTGTAAGTGGGTAAAGGACTGTAGACTGCTCTTCCATCATGTTTTTTATATTTTTCTGTGTTATGGGATTAATTCCTGCTACTAGTTCATCAAGACCTAAAAAAACTTGAGTGAAAGTGAAGTGTGTGGAAAATAGGGTTAACAAGGTGATTACCAAAGGAAAAACTAGGCAGAAGGAAATTTCAGGAGAACATCCTCTTGTAGGAGACCAGAAGTCTCTAGCTCTGTTAAGAGCCTGAGTTTACTTTCCCTTATGTCAACACCATGCTAGTTTCCACATTTTAGTGCCCTCTCTCTTGCTACTGTGAGCAATTCTCAGCAGTGTGCTTTGTAGCTGTGCTGGTTTTGGCTGGGGTAGAGTTCATTTTCTTCTCAGTGGCAGTGTTTTGGATATGTGCTGAACACAGGGCTGATAATGTAGAGATGTTTCTCTCGCTGGTGAGCAGGGCTAACAGAGCCGAGGTCCTTCCTGCTGTTCCTGCTGCCAGGCTGGTGAGGAGCAGGACTGGGGGTGCATAGGAAGTCAGGAGGAGACACAGCCAGGACAGGTGACCCCAACTGAGCAAAGGGATGTTCCATGCCATGTGACATCATGCTCAGTGTATGTCTGGGGATACTGGGGGGGAGAAGGAGGAGGGGGACTCGTCTGAGAGGTGGCATTTGTCTTTCCGAGCCACCATCACGTGTGATGGGGCCTGGCTCTCCTGGAGATGGCTGAACACCTGCCCTGCCACGGGGAGCAGTGAGTGAATTCCTTGGTTTGCTTTGCCTGCATGCAAAGAGTGCTTTGCTTTCCCTATTATACTGCCTTTATGTCAATCCAAGAGTTCCAGCTTTTACCCTTCTGAGCCTCCCCATTCCTGCTGGTGGGGGAGTGAGATGGTGGCTGTGTGGGCTTGGTTGTGGCTGGGCTTAAACCATGACAGCAACAAAGTCCTGTGATGAATAATACAAATCAAAGGTGCTCTTGTGACTGATTTTAGAATGGAATGATTAAATGAAGGTTTGACAGGTTAGGAGGAATGCTGTCTGTGCGTGTGATTTTATTCTTTCAGTTTGACATTCAGAAGCTTAATAATCATTCCTATCTTTTATGCCTTCAAAAGAAAGTACAGGGAGGGTCTTTTAACTACACTGAAGTTATTAGAATTGACTGAAAACAAATTCTATGTTCCCAGCTTTATTTGAAATGAAAGATCCCTTGACTGTTTGTCAAGCTGGGATCTGACCCTAATGATAAATCTACTAAATTTCCTCCTTAAAAGTATGCAATCTTATGATACAAGTTGTTTAGTTTTAGTTTTCAGCTGATGAATAATGTTATCTTTAAGTAGTATATTTTGAAGTGACCCTTGATTAGTGTGGATATCTAGAGAATATAATGAAATTACTTCTACATTTTCTTTAAAGTCTGTAATTTGATACAGTCTTTTTGCCAAGACTCCCACACTTTTAATTAAGGCTCTACTGGAGAGCCATTAAAACTCTTCTGTGAGCTTTCTTCAACTTAACATCATCTTTCTGAAGCTGTAGATGCCAGACTGGAAAAGGAATGACAATTATGATAGATTAGCAGCCAGAGACAGGAAATAAATCAGTGTCCATTTTCTTAGGAAGACTTTTCTCATTGATAGCACTGGCAATCACATTCACCAGTGTCTTTAACAGGGAAAGTTAGGCCCAGTGGCTCTGCTGTATTAGTACTGTAATTTCACCAAAGACAAGAAGATATGTATGGCACCAGGCACAGAAAAAGGTTCTCTGTCTTCTCCCCCTTCCCTCTGTTTGTGTAGTCTGAAACTTTTTTTTTAAGCAGTTGATGCTGGTGAGCACTTTCATGTTTGCTGCATTGATATCCTTTCTAAAATGTTTGCTTCTGACTTATGTGAGAGCTAAACTTAGACTGGAGACATAGAAACCCAGTACAGCACCTTGTTTATTTGGATTCATTTCCTGGGCACCTGGTGTTCGATTTCTGTCCTTTTGCTCTCAGCACAGACCGTGTTGCTAAGGCAGTGTCCAGCCTGAGCTGGACTGGTCACCTCGTCAGCTGGAAAGGGAATGGGGCAGGGATCACACTGAGCTCTTCCTCACAGCATGGCTTGGGTTATGGCTTTCTGTGATGAAACCTTACAGAGCAGTGGAAGACAAGCATCAGTGTTATTGTAGAAGGCAGAGGTGAGAGCTCCTCTGCAGAACTAAGTGTTACAACATTGGTCAGGCTATGGCAGATGTGGCACATGGCTCCGGGGGCTTGTTGGACAGGAAGAAATTGAAAAAGCTTAGTGGGTTTCCCTTACTAAAACAGACCAGAGGAGGATATTTATACTTATTCTTGAACATCATGTGTTTCTTCTGCACCAAGTGTTCTTAATTTTGCATCCATTTGGAGCCTGAAATTAAATTTGATCCATGTTACACTTGTTAAAAGCAAAACAAAGGCCTTGGCGCCTGTAATTGGCACCACAGCTGTTTATAGTAAGAGTTGACTTCACAGTCCTTGGCATAGGAGGAGACACCAGCAATGTCTCCATTCCTACTTCCCTTCACTAATGGAGAGAGAACAAAGGGAGGATTCTCTCTTGAAAGGCATGCCTTGATAATCTGATGGGGCGTTTCTGCTGATCTCAGGCATTCGTTGCTAGATGTTTAAAAAGCCTAATTTTGTGTTTTCAAGCAACAGTTTTACTACTCTTTGCAGCATCTAAGTATTTTTGGACAAAAGCCTCACACAGACATAGCCCACACTGTAAAGTATGGAAGCTGTAAAAAGCTTGGGTGTAGGGGAGAGGGTGTCCCCAGAATTCCTCTGAAAAGAAGCCCAGTTCATATAACAACTTTTTTTTTAGAAGGGAACTGTCTTTCCAATCAGTTGGGAGTGGGTTGCTGCCCAGTGTGAAAAGCATTTTTTTTGATCTGTATTCATATCCAAAGTACAGGCATTTGGAGAATATTATATTTATTATAACTAGGTTTTAGAAATGTGCTTAATACACAAAAAATGTTCTTGTATTCTGTCCAGTGGATTTTACATGGAGTCCATGACCATATTTTCTACTCTACAGTTTCAACAGGCTCAGACAGATGCCCTGGTAGGGTGAGTCAGATTAATGCAGGTGATAAGAAGAAGAACTCAGTTGTCCAATATAGTTTGTTTAGCAAAAGGTTTTGTGTATGAGGTGGAGGAGGGAGGACCCTTGAGATTAATGAGTGGAGGAAGGGAGTGTTGTTTTGCAGGTTTTTTTCACTTTATGTGAAAATACTGAGGAAGAGAGTTCTTGTTCTTGATGTCCATAAAACAAAACAACTTTGTACTTGTCAGGAGGTCAGCACATTTCTATAGGTTTAGGTTCCTGAGTGCAGCAGGTGTTTGCTGTTTGCTTGTTTTCATGTCTCAGGAAGGACTCACTGACACATCCAGGTCTCACTGAGGGTAAAGTATTTAATTCAAAATAATCTTAATAAAAATACCAGTGTACAAATGGTGCCTCCTAGGTGTTCTTCCTCTTTTGTCTCTCTGTACGAAGATCTGCTGTGAAAACCAATCTTCTTTATGCTTCCCATTTTGTCTGGGGCTCTTGTTGCTTGCTCCCCTGACAATTGTGTTGCTGACTGCGAGCCGTGACAGGTCGTGTGCAGAAGAGCAGTGTCTGTTCCTGTGCTGAGTCTTCTTCCTAGAGTTAGCTGTCGTTCCAATAAACTGTGCTGCTATCTTCTTTTGATTGAGTTTGGTCTAGTTTTAAGATACATCATTTGGAAAGGAAAAAGCCCTAGGGATCTTATTTGTAAAAGAGATAAATATTTATCAATGCCATCAAATATTGTACTAGTTCCAGTGTTAACCCCTGGAGCTGCTGGCAAACTGAACAAAATGCTGGCTTAAAAGTCATTTTCCATGCTTACTATTGAGGATTGCCACTGTGATTTTTTTTATGTTGTTCACAGTATGGTGAGAGTCAGCTAATGAAAGTCCTTATGCTGCCTGAAGATCTGTTTCCTGTGTGGCTGTATGCAGACTCCTGCATTCTTCAGAATGCCCACTTTCAGCAAAATCCACAGGGCAGGTCTCAGTCCCACTCTGTGAAAGTTGGGTTTTTACTAGAATTTACTGCCTTGGACCCATTGTGCTTCAAACACTCATAAAGGATAACAAGTTTGTGTACAGTCAACTCCTGTGCAAATGCCATGGTAATAACTGAGGGTGCTGTGCCTGGTAGAAAAAAAAATGCCAGTGCTGTGGGAAACAGAGAAAGGGAAGCAGTGCAGGGAGGCAGGAAAGGACAAAGATGCTGGCTGTCAGGGGGATTTTCTTTTGTGATTCATTTTCTAGCAGTGTGATGAGTGTGAAAGTTGTGCCTGGTGTGAAGGGGAAGATGGAGCTGTTTTTCTGCTCAACTCAGGGACTTATAATAACTATTTTAATGCTTACACTGGCGCTCCTTCTTATAAACAGGGCTGTTGCTGAGTTGCCAGATGTCTTGCTGTGTGAGATGGCAGATTAAAACTGAGCTTACTGGAGCAGGTTCTTCAGTTTTGTGCAGGTTGTTTTCCAAGTTAGAGCGAAAAGATCTCTTTGTACTCTTTGTACTCTTTGTTCTCCTTTGGAATTAGATTTTGTAAGCAGGAGAAGCTGGAAGAGCATCTCCTTGGGCCTTGTCAGGGATGCTTTTGATCATGTTCCAGCGGAGATGTCCTTGCCCGGTTATGAAGCCACATCTTTCAGCTCGGTGTCTCTCTTGTTCTGCCTTCGGGTCAGAGAGTCCAGCTTCACCTCAGATGCTCCAGCAGGGATCAGTGATGTCCGTACCAGCACCACCACCCCAGACTGGACAGAAACCTTCTGAAAGTAGCTGTGTCAAAATACAGAGAGCAGGTGGAAGGGAAATGCTGTTTGTTTTAACAAGGTAGTAGGTTAGAAATAAAGAATAGAAAGAGTGCAAATTCCTCTGCTTAATTGAATTATGTTAACGCTACTTTCTGTTCTTTTAGTGCAGAAGAATTCTTTATATAATACAGAGTCAATCCTTTGTTCATTTTTGAGTCTCATGGTTTTAGGAAACATACCAATCTTAATTTGCCAGTTCTAGTAATTAATTCTAAGAATCAGCAACAATCTAATGCTCTCAGCTTTTCTTCTCAGCATGTTACTCTGCCCAGGTTATGCTGGCCAGCTTTCATTCCCACAGCGTGCTGACTCTTGAGAAGCAGCATGTTCTCAGATCTTCCTTTTTCGTTGCTTCCAAAATCCAATTAAACCTTCCTTTCCTGGAATATTTTCTTGATTCCTCTGTAACTCTGACTCTTTGCCTGGATAAGGCCCAGCTCAGACTCACCCCCCTTTATGTTCCCTGGGCAGATAGGTCTAATGTAGGGCAAAAGTTCTGGCCTGCCTTGTCTTTGAGGATCGTTTCACCTGCTGACGAATCTCTGCTCCTGCCTGCCAGAACTGCTTGTCCCATGGCCGGCAACCACAGGAAAACCTTGCCTGCATTCCCAGCTGCTCGCTCCTGTCTACAAACCTAGGCAAGCACCATCCCCAGGCTCCAACTGTTTACCTCGCATCACCTCCCTGGGCTCACCTCCCATCTGCTGGGAATCTCAGCTACGTGAGTCAGGGAGCACTAACCTTGACAAATGGCAGACTCCAAAATTACTGCTTTTGCAGATTGAATCGACCATGGTGTGTGTGTGTGTGTGTGTGTGTGTCTATCACTCCAGATGAGATGCAAATGCTGTGAGTTTGGTTTTGTTTGTTTATATTAAATAATGGCATTCATCTGTGTATCCAATTTCTAATCTCAGAGTTGCTGAGTTTAGAAATGGGGCCAATATCTAAGTTTATGTATGATGAAGGTTTGGAACTGCAGTGTTTCGGATAAGTTGTCTTTGCAAGCCAAGTCCCTTGCTGGTTGATTATTTATGCAGGGCACCAAGCTTGCACACTACTTAAGACTAAAAGGTGTATTCCAGGTCACACAACTGAAAATAAGTGCTTGTTCTGCAATTTCTGTGAGGAGAGAACTGGCTGAGTAGAGGCAGGGTATGAATTCTGCCTCACTTTGTTCTTGTTTTGAAGAACCAAAAGAACTAAGAACCAAGTTAGTTGGAGAGTAACCCCTCATGAACTTGGTCTGGCTGCTCCCAGTAAGTGACTTTATTTTCTGTAGTTTTAGAGGAGAGGCAGAGATGGGTAGTAAAGGGTTCTTTGGTAGGACTCCTGACTAGCGGGTATTTAATTCCCTCGAAAATCAGGGAAGGGTGGTGTTTGTCTGGCATACCAGCAGATGTTCCCTCTGTGTCAGCACCAGGTGGCATTCTTACCGTGACTATGATCCCAAGTGATTGTTTTTCCATTTCAGTTTTATAAACCATACATCAAGATGCATACAGATCCTGCATTTCTGAAACACACTTTTTGTGCTCTGTCAAAAAATACCTGCTTGCTTAAGGCCTGGCTGATGGTCTACCTTGGTTTGTGTCTCAAGATGAAGATTCTTTCCAGCACCTTTGTACACCTTAGTTGTGTGGTGACAGTGTTAGAGTGTTACAGTACGTTTTGTATCTTCCTATGTGTAAAGAATGTTTCACTTGCTCTTTCCCTCTCAGCCCAAGGACCCTTTCATGGCCTTGATGCTCAGTTTCTCCTTGAGAAAAATTTTGCATGCCTGACTTTGAGTATTTTTATGACTGACTGCTTTAAAGAACCCTGTGAAAATGAGTACTCTGAATTGTTATCTAATATAATGATACATTTCAATAGTTATCATAAGAAACATTTCCACAGATTGATATATTTTTAGAAGTTCTTCCTGGCGCTGGTGTTTACTCGGAATGTTTTTCCTGTTTTTCCGCTCTAGGTCCTGTCTGCAGTATATGTGTATCATCTTTTGGAGCAAGACCAGTAGCTATCTTCAGTGGCTTTATGGTGGCTGGGGGCCTCATGATGAGCAGTTTTGCACCTAACATATACTTCCTATATGTTTCATATGGGATAGTTGTTGGTAAGAAACACCTTCCCTTCATTTTGAGACTATTTTGAGTCTTGGTTTATGAATATGAAATGGGAAACTGTTTCACAGAGGCAATGGTAGTCTGGGACTTGATTTATCAAGGAATACTTTACTGTTGGGCAGGGAGGGATGTTGCATGGACAGGCTAGTAAAAGCCTTTTATCTTTTACCATGTAGTAGAGGATAAAAACAATGTAAATGTTCACAAGGGTTTGAAAACAGTTTGTCCTCTGTTAATGCAATTTTTAGAGATGGAGAAACCTAGGTTTTACCTAAGGCCTGGAATTGAGCAGGTCTTCTGCTGACATGAAATGCCAATCTTAAAGGAATAGTATCTCTTCTGGAATTTTGTCACATACTCATTCTAACTTGATAAATTAGAGATCATTTGAGAGCAGTGTTGTTCTCCACATAACTGGATTGAACAAAAAAATGCTGTGCTAGAGGCACGAAAACGCTGCTCTCCTGGCAGGTGGTGACCTGCCCCTCTGTGCTGCTGTGGGTGGCTTATCAAATTAACTGTGTCAGGCATTGGGCACCTCGCTGGCTAGCAGAGCCCCGGCGTCATGCTGCCCGGGCACACTGCCACGGGCAGGCAGCTCTGCCCGCCCCTGGGGCCAGGCCTGGGCTCAGAGCCCTGCAGCCCTTACACAGAGCACAGAACTCGGCTGGGGAGCTCCTCAAACCCAGCCCGCTCCACCCAGGCTCAGCAGCCAGGGACGGTCAGGAGAAGGGAGGAGGGGCAGTGCAGGCAGCCTGATCGCCCTGTGCTGAGCCAGAGTTAAAAACACCTCAGTACTGAGGTGCACAGTGGCATCACCTGGGAGATAACAAAGGGGCATTCATTTCCCAGAGGATGTGTCATGTTTTATATCTACCTTTTTTATCCAGGTCTTGGATGTGGCCTTTTGTATACTGCAACAGTTACCATCACGTGCCAGTATTTCGACAAACACAGAGGCCTTGCACTTGGTCTGATTTCAACAGGTAGGACTTTCAATTGTCATTCTCAGCTTTTCAACTCTGATACAGCCACCATTACCCTTCTGCAATAAAAAGCAGATTATGTTTTTCTCAGTAACTTAAGAAAGTTATTACCTTCTTAAATCAAAATATCAGTAGCAATGAAAAAAACTCGGACTTCAGATAAAATAGAAACTACTTGCAGGTTTATTCTATGGGTCATCAATATAGCTGAGGAAAGGGTATTCACTGAAGTGAAAGCAGACTCATGTAGCTTGGGCTATGTGCCATGGATAATGAGGGGATACATTCCATAGAGTCCTCTTTTTTGTCTTTATTCTTACCCAGAATCAGAGGTGAGAAAGAGATTGGAGGTGCAGGATATAAATGCTGCATCCCCAGTACCTCACATTAGTTGCACCTTTACACTTTTTAATGGCCCGAGTAGGAAGGGTTACAGATGGCTGTTGTCCCATCCTTGCTGTCTGTGTGCCATGGAGTGTCTGCTATGACCTCTTTTCTTGAGTGTCTGTCAGTGAGGAGACACAGCATCAGTATGGTCAGTGTTGTGAGATACTAATACCACATCCACACAAGCTGAGAGGAGCTTCTGCAGAAATGTTTCTTGGGATCATTTTCAGTGGCTTTGTTTTGGATTCCAAGTAGGTTGCCTTAAAGCTTGATCTTATTGTGCCCTGGTTAATTTTAGTACCTGGAAGGCAAAACAAACATGGATTTTGTAATTGATTTTTCCTGTGTTTAGCACCAAAGTATATAAATGGCTTGAATATAACCTAGAGACAGTCTTCAGCAAATAATTTTAAAGTTTGTCATTAAATTGACTTGAAAACCAATGTTCTGTGCTTGTAAGGTTTGTGAGAAGACATCCACTAGTTAAAATGGAAATATGCTCACTTCAACCAAGAGCCTTTTCTTTAAATTAGTGGGATTGTATTAAATGCTTATGCTCATAGTAATTTCTCACTCTTCAGTGTTTTTTTCTGAATGGCCAAATTTCTCAAGTTTAGTGCTGTAGATATTCAGAAACGCCTTTGGAATAAACTCCCACCAGGCAGACCCTGCTCCTTAAACCCCATGCAGTCAAGGGCAGCTTCTAGGAGGGTCTTGGTGAACTCCTGGTCTGTTTCTGCCTGGGAGAAGGAGGGTGGCAGCAGAGAAAAGAAAGGCAAAAATGTTGGAGTGGGAAATTCTGACCGTGCTAACTCCAAATGGTACCTGAATATGGATACATGTGTATGAGTGCAGGGCAGAAGGGTGGCTTAATAGTTCTGTGATGTTTTTAATCAGATATAGTATTGATCCTACTTGTTTATAGAGTGCCTGCTGGTGTTATTTGTCACAAATTGTTCAGATATTTTGGGAATTTTTTTTTATTTTGTGGCTACTCAATAAAGAAATTGTAACTTCAGGAGGGATGATGACTTACCAGTTCATTAAACTTGGGAGAGAGGCACACAAATGCATTACCATTCCTTGTGGCAGTGTATTCATAGCTGCTGAACTGTGGAATTTTGTTAGAGTTGAAGAATGGTCTTGGTTCTTCAGTTTAAACAAAATTTATTTTTCTTTTATAGGCTCAAGTGTTGGACTCTTTATATATGCAGCACTGCAAAGAGAGCTTATTGAGCTGTATGGACTGGATGGGTGTCTGCTAATAGTTGGTGCCCTGTCTCTGAATATATTAGCGTGTGGCAGCCTAATGAGACCTTTGCAATCATCCAGTTCTCCTCCACCAGAGAAAATGTGTGTAGAAAAAGTCCCAGATCAATATTTTGTTTACCATGAAAAGGAAAAGACCGTTGAAGAAAACATTAGCATCCTTGAAAAGGGCTATATTGACGAAAAATGTGTGAACAATGTGCCTGATTGCAAACAGGATAGCATTTTGAATAAGAATGTATTGAGCTCAATAAACATAAATGAGAAAGACACTTATAAAAAGAAAGTTGTAGAACAGACAAACTTCTGCAAGCAACTCGCCAAAAGGAAGTGGCAGCTCTATTTGACCTACTGGAAGGAGACCATGGTTCTTTTCAAGAACAAAGTATTTTCAGCTCTCTTTGTTGCCATCTTGCTCTTTGATATTGGTGGATTTCCTCCTTCTCTGCTCATGGAAGATGTAGCAAGAAGTGCAAACATTAGTGAAGATGACTATTACATGCCCCTTATTTCCATTATTGGCATTATGACGACTGTTGGCAAACTTATTTTAGGAATACTGGCAGATTTTAAGTGGGTTAACACTTTATATCTCTATGTAACTACCTTATTAATGACAGGAGTGGCCTTGTTTGCAATTC
Source organism: Acrocephalus scirpaceus scirpaceus (assembly GCA_910950805.1). Taxonomy (NCBI): domain Eukaryota; kingdom Metazoa; phylum Chordata; class Aves; order Passeriformes; family Sylviidae; genus Acrocephalus; species Acrocephalus scirpaceus. The sequence continues at coordinate 33,852,925 of OU383781.1, forward strand.
CATTTGCCAAAAGTTACCTTACATTAGCGATGCTTTCTGGGATTTTGGGTTTTCTGACTGGGAACTGGTCAATTTTTCCATATGTAACAACAAAGACTGTGGGGATTGAGAAACTGACTCATGCCTATGGGATATTGATGTTCTTCGCTGGACTTGGGAATAGCCTCGGACCACCAATTGTAGGTAAGGGAAAGGAGGACAGTATAAACTGAACATGAGCTTGTCACAACGAGACAGAATGCTTTTGCATGTCTAATAATAGTAACAGAATGATGAAATCAAAATCTGCAACAAAAAATAAAGGCTGATTGTGTTTGTAATTTGGCTTTGAGGAAAAACACATTTCGTGTCTAAGAGGTCAGACGGTATTTTAGGTTGGGCCTATTTAATTTTGTTTTATTTTGTTGTTTGGGGTTTTTTAATTTATATTTTGTTTCTCTACATTATCAATGCTGTGTTACATTTCACTGATGCACTTCTCTCTTATCCCCACCCTCAGGCTGGTTTTATGACTGGACGCAGGAGTATGACACTGCTTTCTACTTCAGTGGCTTCTGTGTCCTGCTGGGTGGATTTCTCCTGCTGTTGGCAGCGCTGCCCTGCTGGAATGCCTGCACCAGTCAGAGCTCCAAGCTGCCTCCAAATACTTACTCCTACAAAGTTGCATCTAACGCTTAGGTGACAACTGGAAAACACTTTGCGCCTTTTTATATTATATAGCAAAGTATTTTAGTAATTTTCCACTTATTTATGAAGCCCACAAATCCTCTTTCCACTAGAAAAATTCCATTGTCGCTTGTTGTTCAGTTCCTTTTTCTTCTTTTATTTCTTTTTTTTAATGTTATTTTTAAAAACAGTCTTATTTTGTGTACTATGCACGGTGTTTTCAGCCTTTGTCTACTGTAATTTCCTTTCACCCTGTAAAGGGGATGTTCTGCTGTATTATCAGCTGTACTTTTTTTTAAAGGGGGGTTAGTATGGAGGGGTGAACACTTTGAAGCAAAAATGAAGGCCTGTTCTTTATAGGAGAAAGCTGGCATTTCTGCCTTCTATAGGTCTCCAAGTTGCACAATTAGGCTTTAGAAAACAAGAATTTGCCTTATTAAAATGTAATACTGTGGCAAGGTGCTTTTAACATCATGCTTAGATTAACTTTTTTGTCTTTTTAAAGTTTCTCCAATTTACGATTAAGTGCCAGTTGTGGGGGGGGACAAGAGGGGAAACAAAATCAACCTTGTGTTATATAACTGAAGTAAACATTGTGATGAAAGTAAGGATTCTTATTACCACCGCGACTAAGAACCATGTTTATAAATATTGCACATTTTGTGAAGCCTGTTTATAAAACTGTTGAACCAAAACCTTTTAAACCAAGGAATAAATGTGATTGTTGAAACCGTGAAAAGAAATGCTGACTTGGTTATTCAGGTTCATAATAATCTTTATTTTGAGGTTGGAGAGATGCTCACTGAAGCCCACAGGTGAGTGTTTCTAAGCAAGGCACCCATAGTCTTGTGGTCCTGAGGGTTTCTCTTGTTACACAGGCACAGTTAGGTGGATTGAAGCTGCTGCAGAAAGCTTAATAGTAGGACTTTTAACAAGGTAGACCTGATTAAGAAGGAGATATTGTGACAGCAATGTCATCTCTGCTGTCCTTTTTTGGAATCGATATAGCAAGAAGAAAAGTCAGTAACAGAGAGCAAGAAAAAGCATGGGGAAGGGTTAGCAGCAGAGGTTCAGAGAAAGGTGTTGGGGAAAGACTTGCAGCACTCAGAAACCTAACAAGTCAGTGAAGAGAGAGCCCTTGAAACCTCTCGCCTCTCTAGCTGCAGGCACCTGCTGTGTGCGTATTGGGTTTTGCTGGCACGGCTGGGGGAGCACTGTGTGATGATGGAGCCTTTCCTGAGCCAGGCAGGTACTCCAGCAAAGGCAAGGTGACTCGGCTGGCTCTGCACTGCCCTGGGTGCCCTGTGCTTCTGCTTATGGAGCTGCTCTCATGCCAAGGCTGTGTCTGGCTGCTCCTGCGCAGCAGTGACATCAATCTGCCCATGGGTGGCACGTCCTGTGCGCTTTGGCTGCTTGCTGCAGGTTTGACGTTCAGGGCAGCGTGTTGCAAGGCTTGGGTGAGGTGGAAGTTCTGAGTCCCCAGTTACATCCTGCGTGGCTGCCTGCAAATGTCTGAGTAGTTCTCAGCACTGTTATGGGCTTCAAGTGTCTAATATGATTCTGGCTCATTAATAATTCTCCAGATAAAAGCCAGGCATGTAACAAGCAACCAGTATTGTCGAAGTGCTGTGCACAGAGTCAGTTACTGTGTTTGCACACCTCATTAAGCAAGAGGGACGCAACATCTAAGTGGCGCAGACCAACGTGCAAGTAATGTTCTCTCATCTGGTCCAAGGCAGGAAAATCCAGCTTGGCTTCAAACAGTTTTTGCTGACTTTCTGGGATTCACTTATGTTTGTTTGTATTAGAATGTGACCAAGATGCAGTTAGTTTCTCTATTTTTTTTCCTTTTCCATTTGTCAGCTGAGTGTAACTACTGTGTGGGTTTTCTTCCTGGATTGCTTATTCAGTGCATGTGGAAAGAATATTGAGTATTCTGGATAGCCATAAATGCAACTCCTATCCTAAATTGGAGTCCTGGGTATCTGATATGGATTTGCACCCATTTTATGTGCTCTTAGGACAGCTGTAGTCATATTTCACCACGTGTATATAAAAGTAATACCATGTTTTACACATCTTAAAGAAAGCGCGGGGATATCCTGGGTATGATCAGGGCATGTATGCCTTCGGATTCATTTTTTAAAAGCTCACTTCCTGCCAACAGTACATTCTGAGTTCTTTAAATATGAAACTGATGTTAAATTAGTGGTTGTTCTGAAAAAACACAGCTGGAATTAATGCAAATGATTAGGTGGTATGTAGCACACTCTTGCAATGGAAATGGAGTCTATTATTAGGCAGCCTGATATGTGTGGAAATATGACTAGTGATCTGTAACAGTTTCCTGATGTAACCCTACCCAGCAGTGAGGAAAGAGCCCTGACTGTTGAAGAATTTTATTTGCCACTGCAAGCAATACGTGCTGGGACCCTTTGCCCCAGCCAGCTGAGCACTGTGATTTTATTAATCTTGTCTTCACTGGTAAACAAGACCCAAGATTTTAATGTTTTGAGTTTTACTTTTCTAGTTTTGCAGGGTTCCTTTCCAGGAAGGTATTTCCATAGTTGTCACAACTTATATTTTATCTGAGAACCTTTCCTTCTGCCTTCATGCTTCATTCAAATCATGAGCCCATAGGTTCAAGTATTCTTTAGAAAGTGGCGGGGACAGGTACAATGTGATAATCTGTGCCTTATTTGCTTGAAAGGTAGGTCATCAGCATTGAGAGAGTGGTAGACGTGATAGAGGTAAGCAAACAGTTCTGCCATGTAGAATTCTGGATTGTCATGTGTTTTATACTCCCTGACAAACAGATCTGGAATAGATGGAATGAGATGCTTAAGTAATTACTCTTTATTGTACAATAAAAAGTTGTTGTTTATTGCATAAATTATTCAGTTACTGTGGAGTCAGTCATGAATAGAACATTTATCTTGTTATTTGCAGATCATATGAAAGTTTATCGTAGTTGCCGAAACACAAGACAAATGAAATTGTGAAATCTTATTAGATTTAAAGCGTACTCTGTGCCTTGCTGAATTGATGGGCTTTATCATTAGCTGCAGAAAAAGATTACATTCCTTTGGTAGCTGTTAATTTGTCTACATCTGCTGATCCTGGATTTCTGCATCCAGAACTGACATTGAAAAATGTGTTGAGTAAGGGCTATAAAAATTGATTGAGATGTTTGCATAGCATTTAAGTGACATAGAAGTATTTTTTTATCGGAGAGGTATTTCACTGCAGGTCGTTCAGAAGGACTTTTCACATATACATATATGTGAATGTGTTGGGCTGAGCATGATACCAGCCAGATTAAAAATGGCAAAATTAAAAATTATACAGAAATCCAGTTGAACAGGACAGAGAAAGTAGAAAAAGTTGATTTCCTATGAAACAGACTTTCTGAAACTCAGAGGACTCATTTCAGTGATGTTTTGCTGTAGACTCAGTTACCTTGAAGAGCTAAGTTAAAAACTTGTCAGTCCTCATACAAGAAACAGTGTTTAGAGGTGTCAATATGCTCTCTGATTACCAAAATCCATTTCGATTTTTTTTGACAAAGGTATTTGTTCTTTTAAATGTTGATTTTTAAACAATCAAAACAGTTCAGAGGTGATACACACATGCTCAACTTGAACTGTGCTGTATCATGTAATGAATTTGTTGCAGGAGCTGAATCACAGAATGATTTAAGTTTAGAGGGACCTCTAAACATCCTCTAGTTCAAACTCTCTGCCATGACATAGCAATTTCAAGTTCTCAGAGTAGCTGCTGTTCTTGCTCCGTTGTCACTTCCATGACTCTGTGGGGAAGGCTTGACTCCTTTCTTTTATATCCTCATTTGGTATGTCCTCACGTTCTCTGTGACAGCATCCTATGTTAGTTTTCTTTAGTGTGTCCATAGCTTCTTACACCAACTCTGTTGGTCAGCTTTAACCATCTGTGTTCAATGTGCAGAGTACTTGCTTGCTTGGGCTTTTTTCATTAGTATTAAATAATCACAGTAGTCCAAGCAGACTTTATTAGCCCTAGTGTCATTTCATGTTTTCAGAAACTAGAGGCCCAGATGTCTGAAATGAGCAACTTGCTGAAATTCTTGGCCAGAGCTATATAAAGAGAATAAAACATGACTGGTATGTACACAGATTTCTGTACTCTGCCTGCAGATGCTCAAGGCTTCAGTTACTGAGGAAAGAGAGTCTTGTGCATGTGTGCTAAGGAAGAGCTGAGACAGGACAGATCCTGCAGCTCTGGGGTCTCCCTGCTGTGCTTCCTTCCCTTTGGGTCTCCTGTGTCAGGTGCAGATGTTGTGCTGTGTTTGCTGCAGTTTTGTGAGGGTGAGGAGAGCACACGGCTGGAGTGTGAGGCTGAACACGCAGCCCCCTCCAGTCTGTTTACATAGTGTGCAACAAGGAACATCATGGAATGCTCAGTATTTGCGTGTGCCTCAGGAGGCTTCAAGGGGGCAGCCCTGCACCCGTTCCTGACTGAGTCCCTGTGCTGCTGTACAGGGATTAGTACAGTGGTTTTCCAGGCCACAGTTTGAAGCTGTGTTTTTTGCCAGTCAGAGTGCTTGCTGAAGGCATTCAACTGCATCGTTGTGGGTGTGTTGTGTAAATGCACTCACAGAACCTCTTGTAATAAGTATAATAGATAAATTCGTGTATGTAATATTGTATTATGGATTTGAGCTACTAATAGGAAGCTACCCAAGGGTGTCTCCAAGATTCCAAAGTTCCAAAACATATTTACAACTGAAACGACAAGGCAGAGCAGGAAGATGGCCCATCCATCAAGGGTGGACCCTCACTTCACAGCTCTTCAACATCTGATATCGATCTTGGTGGAGATCCTGGATGATCAGATCACCCCTCCCAAGACGAATTCCGGAAAAACTATCAAGCAATCTTTTCATGCAGACAGGACTCCTTTAGAAAATTGAGAAACACAGCATACCTGGACTTTCAATAGACTTGGCCTTAGAGTGAAAAAACTGTATAAAACCCACAGGCTGAAACCTAGCAGTGTGGCAGAATTCAGAGGGTACCCTTGTACCGCCACTCTGTCCACCCAACTCTCGATCGATTGTTGTCCTGTTTTTATTGTGGCTTTAATTCGGTGTTGGAAATTTTGCTAATAAACCCTGTTATTTTTGAATTGGCTTCTAATCATTTATAACACTCTGAAAATGCTTTTTTCTTTTATTTTACCCAAGATCAGCTGGATGTTTCTGTGGTGTGAGCTCAGGTGTAACTGCTGGCACAATGTGGTGTAGTGTGCTGCATGGCTGGGAAGGACCTCGAGGCAATTCCTGTGTGAGCTGCCTTTGCAGTCATGGCCCTGTGCAGTGTGACTTCTCCTCTGCCTTTGGCTCCAACCCTAATCTTACCTGGTCACAGTTAAACTTGAAAATTCAATTTCACTTAATTCAAATTAATGTCTTTTCCTCCCTTGTTTCTCTCATTGTAGGCTGCAAAATTATCTGCTTCACCTCTTCCCTCTTTTACACACAGCTCATGCTGAGAAGTAAACATGTTTTCAGTGATTAACAGCAAAGACTAGATGCAGCTGAGTAACAAGATAAATATCTACACCCCCTGTTTTGCAAATGGCCAGTGCTCTGACCAGCTCTATATTTACAGATTGTATCTAAATTGTGTGGGGTTTTGTGGTCATAACTTTAAATTTTGATATATGACATGCATATCAGGTTGGATTAGGTCACACAGTCTTCCGTTGGAATCAAGTTACTTTGCTTTTTAATTAAAATGTCCCTGGGTTGGAGTGGCTGTGTCCCTGCTTTGCATTACCTAGGGGACCATCCTCCTGAATTAGGATAACTGAAATCATCTGGCATGTCTTTCTCAGATTCTGTGAATTACAATACATACTTTGTATGAGGTTGTGCAAGAGATCAGAAAAATGCTTAATTAAATAACATTTGCTTCAAGTTAAACAGAGTCATGTGGAGGTGCTGTGAAGAAGTAGGGAACAAAACTATATATTTGTGAGACTAGGTTTGACAATCTGGTGCCTCCCTGGTGTATCCATGATATGAAACGATTAAGAAGTCACTCTTCTGGGTGTATGAATTTTAGCTACCAAAATGATTCCTGGGAGAGAGAGATGGGAAGAAGAAATTCCCACTGAGCAGACTAAATCTAATTCCCACTAAACCTTGTTGCTTTAGAAACAGGAGACCTGAATTTTCATATGACAGATAACTCTAAATAGGGTTTCATCACATCTGAAACTGGGAAGCTTGATGGAGATGCTGTTGCTGCCATCTCAATTCCTCTGGGTGGAAGGTCTGAATTTTGAGGGTCTTTTTTTTGGGTTTTCTCTAATTTTGTTCAAGAAATAGTATCACAAGACTGCATAAAGCAGAGCTTACTGAACATAATAGAAGCAACTCTTTTGAAATGAACCAGTAGAGGAGTGGTTCTATGCCTTTGGAGAAATACAAATGAAGAACTGCCTCTGCTTGGCTTTCACATGGGCTAGGGCAGTGTCCATGGTGCAAGAGGATGCTGAAGCCTCTACTTAGTGTACTCCTGCTTTTTTTTTTTTTTTTTTTTTTTTATCCCCACCTCAGGTGCTGTGCAAGCTAGAGGCGGAGAGGAGGCAAGGACTAATCCTGTCTTACTTCTTTGCAGCTGTTCAGAGAGGTAATTTTGTGTTGAAACTGTATTATTTATGAAAAATCGTAGCATATGGTGCCAGAGATAATTGCTTCAGCAAGAGATTAATACACCATGAGCTGTCTGGAGCTGGAGCTGGAAGCTGAGTTTCCCTTCAGCTGTGGGAAGCTGTCAGAAACCAGCAGCAGGTTGTGGATGGAGCCTCATGGGAGGTCTGTCTTCCTGGGAGGATGATTTGGGATGCAGAAACTGGCCTGGTACTTGCAACTTTTGCTGAAACTAATCCAACGTTTCAAATTCCCTTTGAAAATGAGCAGACAGGGAACAAACCATGATTGCAAAAATTTTGTGTTCCTTTGTCTTTTTCTTTTCATCTTTCTGTTTCTTGGAGAAATAAACCTGTAATCAGCCAATTCCATGATATAGACTGAAATATAATAGAAATACAGACTTTCAGTAATTTGCAGGGCCTGGAAAAGAGCTCTACTTGCTTCATTACAATAGTTTTCAGCTTGTGGCTGTTTTTGCTGATGTTCTGCTCTTTAGCAACAGCAGCACGATAGTGCCTTTAGATAATGAAGCAATACTGCATTTTGAATGCTGACTTGTTTTCCCTGGAACAGCACCAAGAAAATGAAGAGGTTTAAGCGCCAGGTGGAGATTAGAGGAAGAAAATGAAAGTCAAAACAGGAAGCAGAGAGAGGCAGGCTCCAAAACAACCTTCATGACATTTCACTCCAAGAGAGGAATACTGGCAGTTATTGATCTGTGTCGCCTGCCAGTCACTTTCAGTTCCACAAAACTGCCAAGGAATTGTGCAGCTTTCTGCAGGCTTTTCAAAATCCTTTAAAAGAAGGATGATGCTAGAAGGTTTAATGGGCTGGGGAGACCCAAAAAAAAACCCAAAAAGGCCAGCAAGCAGGCCGAGCATTTGCCTCCCACTATTTCATTGGGCAGTTCTCCACATGCCTGTAATTCAGCTGCCTGGAGACAGGCTGGGCTGAGCCACCTCAGGACACCAACACATCCCTTGCCAGAGATGGGCTCAGATAGAGAGGAGCAGCTCTGAGCCTGCCAGGTGCTGTATCTACAGTAGGAAGGAGCCTGGCCGTGACTCAGGGGATATCTGCTCAGGCACAGCTCTGCACTGGTGTGTGCCTGGCTGCTGCAGAAGGGGCAGCTCCCGTGGGCCTGTCTGGCACTGGCTCTGCACACATACCCATCTCTGTCCTCGGGCATCCACTTCCAGAGAAGACCACCTGAGCAGCAGCGAGCAGAAATCAAGTCAGAGGGGATGCTGCTGGGCTGACTAGGGCTTGCCCGCCAGGAGGTGGTGTGGCCTGTGTGCTCGTCCCATAGGCACAGTGAAAAGCAATGCAAGTAGCAGCAGGGGAGAGCTGCTTTCTTGTCAGGACAGCAACTTTTCCTGGCTGATAATTTAACTTGGCGAGTAGGCACGGTTGGCAATCAGATTGTTGTGACGAAGGATATGTGGCAACCAGTCCTCTTGTCTCTGCTATGACTTTTACCAGCTTAAATGTAGGAAAACTTATATTGATATGGTAGTAATCAAGAGAGAGAGTGGCCTCATTTCTTGCCAATTATTACCTAATATGAGATGCATTTTTCCATGTCTACTTCTATCTTGGTTGTAGCTCGTATTTCCATTTTTTCCTTTTGCATGAGAAGCCCTATAGTTTATCTATCAGGTCCATATACTATAAAATGTGCAAATTTTCTGAATTTACTAAGTTTACTGTTTAGAGTGGCTCATGATGAATTGGGATAAAATATATAAATGCTGCGTGTGAGATGAAAACCTGCTTTGAAAGCCAGTAATACAGGTTTGTCTGATGGAATCTCAGCCGTGTGTATCAGCCCTGACTGTTCCTTGTGATAATTCAGGGATGCTTTTATGGGTTTAGCTCTCAAGGGTTCTCAAGGCTGAGGTGGTGCAACTGATGCATCATAGTATGACAGTGCCTTCTCAAAGCCTGCAGCTGGCATCAGCAGAGCTGCTTGCCCCGGTGTTTGCCTCTAATCCTGAGCCCCCAGAGCCTCTCCAGCTGGATGTGGGCAAGGCAGAACTACCCACATCACATCCCACTGCAGCCTCCCTGCGGGGCACGCACTCCCTGCTCGGATCTTGCCCACCAGCAAGGGTTTTCTTTCCTGCTTGGCTAGATGCTTGGAGGCTCCTGAAGCTGAAACACAGATCACCAAGTTAGCAGAGCAAACTGCTTCCAGCTTTGAAGGAAAACTTCAATGAACCATGAAGCTTCAGTTAATTACTTTTCTTGCTGCTATTGTTTTTTACTGCTGCCAGCAGTGGATTTACCTCTGCCCTCTCTCAAATGGATCCTGCTGTTACTAATGCTGCTGTAAAAACCTGGTTTTCTAAGAAGTAAAACTAAACTTTTCTGTTTTGCTTTGGTGTTTATCCTTTCTCTATCTTTCTGAAACACCAGCAAGCCTCACAAGTAGCCCATTCAGCAGCTGGAGGCCACGGCCCCAGTGGAGAGAGTACAAAGGCAGCCCCTGGGGCTCGTCCAGCCCCTCACACACCCGGGCTGCGGCTCTGCCTTTCCTCACAAGCCCTCCCCTGGGCAGCAGGGTGCTGGGAGACCAAGAGCTTTGCTTTTAATTTAGACGTGGCCTTGAAGTCAGGGTGGCTTCTCAAAGCACCACACACCCTTTTCATACATCTGAAGTCCTGCAGGGGCTGATCCAGAGGCTGTGAAGGAAGGCTCGGAATTTCAGCTACACAATATGAGCAGTTATATGTTTAATTTGTGCTGCCCGCAGCCTCCCGCTCTTCTTACAGCTGCAGTGCGAGGAGAAATCATCCCTCCGGCCCGAGCTGCTCGGTACGGAAGGCAAACCCTGCCCGGGGCTTGTGGCTCCATGCCGATCCGCAGCGGGTGTGCGGGACCACCTCTCCGGCAAGCCTCGTGTGCCCTCTAGCTGCTGCGGGCTCCCGGCGAGCGGGGCGGCCGCATCTCCGGAGCCCTGCCGGGGTCTGCAAGCAGGACTCGAAAGCAAATTCTTCAGTAATTGAAGTCAGAGGGGCGGACGAGACCAAGAGGCTGGTTGCAGTGACTGCTGCTGCCTCCTTTGCCCCGTCGTGAGTCAACAGATAAAATTTGTGTTTGCTGCTCGGGTGGAGAATTTGTTGCTTTGAAAGGTATTTGTCTACAGTTAACACGTTCAGCTGAAGAGGAGGGGAGTGACATGTCAGCAGGATGACTCCTGTGGCATCTAGTTAGATGGAAAATGGAAATGTGCTGTGGGGCAGGGGAGCAAAGAGAGCTGAAAACTTTTTGGTTTAATTCTGTAGTTTTTGCACAGGCCTTCTCGTGTTGTGTTTCTCTGCAGAGTGCAGATCGCTGCAAGCCCACAGGCACGGTGAGCTAAGGTGGCTCTGGGTGCGCCGTGCTTTTGTCTGTCCCAAAGGGACCAAGCAAAGGTGGGGGACATGTTCGTGCTCCAAACACAGCGGTGAAGGGTGTGAGGGTGTGCAAGCACCGCTCTCGGTGGCTGGAGGGCAGGGGATTTGAATGCAGCAGGGAGGGGATGTCACACCAAAACGCCTCCTGTACCCTCTCAGCCATGAGCTGCTGTGAGAGGGCACTCACAGGGCTGATATGGGGGGGGCAGCACACTTCCTTCTGTCTTTTAGCAGTCATAATTAGCAGTGTTAGAGTACAGCACCATCAGTCCCACGACCTCCTGTGGGCCCAGCAGCTTGAACAGCCTGAGCAGCCACAGCTGTGGTGGTGGGCACAGGTGGAGCTTGTCTGCAGAGAGGAGGCCAGGCTGAGCAGGCCTGTGGTGATGGGCACAGCGTTTTTAAAAGGCTAAATGGCCACAGCTGTGGTGGTGGGCACAGGTGAAGCCTGTCTGCAGAGACAGGCCAGGCTGAACAGGCCCGTGGGGTGGTGAGGAGGATGCACATTTTTTGGGGGCAGCTCTGTAGGTAGAGAAAGCCCTAAAGCACAGCATTATTCAGATCTCATGGTGGGATCTTGTGGAGAGGTAAGTGGGCTAAAATTCTACACTAGTTTTTATCTGGTATTCCTTCTGCCGAGCAAGAGGGAACCATCTCTGCTATCTGTACTGCACCAGAGTGGTGTTGGAGTAACTCCTGCTTTTTCTAATGCTCCACTAAGGGGGTCTGGCTCAGCACCTCTATGTTATTTTGCCTTGTATGTTTTGCTTTTGTTTCATGTGTACCTACTAAGTTTGTGTTAAAAACCTCCCTCAACTAGATTTTACTGCAACATTATTTCTTTATGACGTATTTCCCAGTACAGGCTTTATATCTGAAACAATTATAAAGGGTATTGGGCTTAATTGCATTTTCATATTTTAAAAACTGGATGGGTCCTTGCCCATGTGTTGGACAAAATGGTTGTGTGTGTGTTGTATAAACAAGTAGCTATAATATGTACACAGAGGGTCACCTCATAGTATTTTCCTTGCTGCTGTAGCAGGCAGGAGGGAGCACAGGTAGTAGGAATATCTGCAAACCTGCAGTACAAAACCCAACTCAAGAGCAAATATTACGCCCAGGATCACTGTGGCATTGTGTGTGGCAGGTGCCATGGAAACATCTCTTGGTGGTAACACAGCCCTCAGCTTGTGCAAGGAGCCTCCAGAGGGAAGTGCTGGCTGCAAGAAATCCACTTTTACTAGGAGTTAATTTCTACCTTCCACCAACTCTGGAGGGAAACTGCTGATTAAGATGATGCCTGGCAATTATACTGTGATAAGTTAATTGCAGGGAGCAACCCAATGGCTGCAGTTAGTTCTGGCCAGGCTGCACGGCTTTGTGGAGGGGAAGAAAGGTGACGATGTCCTGTGAGCAGCGCAGCTGAAATACTGGCACTCTGCTGCAGTCTGACATGGGAGCAGGCGCCTCCCTTTCCATTTGCGTGAGTGAACTCAAATCTGGCTTCTCCTGTCCTTTCTCACACCCTTCCTCCTTTCTGAGAGGGCTGACGGTCTGCTGCATCTGAAAAGGGAAAAGGGAGGAATTTAGAATAATGGTGCACAGATATTTTAGAGGCTTTTTGTAACACCTCGCAGCTTATATACAAAAATGCTGTGAAGTATGTTTGGTACATGCTGATATTTGTTCTTTTTAGATAACTATTCATGCTGTAGCACTAACATCATAGTCTGAGCTTTCCTATGTACTGAAAGAGCAAAATGAGCTGGGGTGTTTTGAGTGCTGTGTGTGCTTTTGCCATGGCAGCAGCAGCACTGGCCTGGAGCTCGAGCTCACGGCGTTGCTGCAGGCATGTGTGAAAAACAGCTTCACTACAGCAGTTCAGCTTCAAACCCATAGGAAAATCTTTCCCTTTTCCTTCTGAAAACACAATAATAAAAACATTTAAGAAGAGGCTGGTTTCACAGTGCACTGAGATAATGCTACAAAAAAAAAAAAAAAAATTAAAAATCTACCTTTAGATACTGTTTAAATTGTCCTAGTGCAGAAATGGTAAATTCAGGTATTCCTGGTTTGGACAAGCTGCTCTCATCGCTTGTTAGGAACATGAGTACAAAATGCAGCGATTACTGTGGGCAATGGCACCTGCCTGTAAGGCAAGCAAGGGGCTATGGGGAGGTGGGAAAGAGAGAGCAGGGCAGCCAGGACTCCTTTCGGAGTGCCAGGCAGAATTTCCCCTTCTCAAATATTCCTGAGGGATATTATTCTGAAATATATATTTAATACATATATATTTTAAATGTATCAAAGCATATATTTAGATCTATATATTTAAACACCCCCCCAGGCAGCCCTGAGGGGCTGCAGAGCTGGCTGTGCCTGCCCGGGGCAGCCCTGTCCTCACTGAGGCCCACAGGGACAGGCACCCCCACAGAGCCCACAGACTTCCAGTCCACACTCTGGCAGGATGAAAGAGCAACTTCCTCCATCAAACAGAACAAAAAGCACAAGCTGTTTGTGATTTCTCATGCTTTTGCATCAGGTGTTGGGGTAAGAAATTTGGAATAAGTGGGTGAGCAGCAAGGAGCCCCTTGCAAGACTTGTGCTGTGGCTGCCACCTAAATTCCACTTCTGGTTCCTTTATGAATCTTGCAATTTTTTATCCTCAGGAATTAGGTAAAAATTCACAAATTTCATGGAACTGGAAGGCTGTGCACCAGCACAGGGTCAGCTTTTTCCTGACTTTTGGGGCTCTTTTGAGGGGTAGTGACCCCTCTCTGTCCTGAACAGCACATCTGCCTCAACATAAGGTTCCATTTTTCCTGTCTGTAGGGCTGAGGGGGCTTTACTGGAGTTTACCCCATCACAGGTCTCATTTCAGCTCTACGGAAGAATATTAGTATTTTAAGAATATACAGCAGAAATAAAATCTGTACTAAGATGCTAGAAAGAAGGCAGTTTTAACAAAGTTATATATCTTTGGAGTTTAAAATAATAAAAGCCGGTCACTGTTTTTCACTTGTCCATTTTTATTCCTCAGAAATCCTTTTCTTCTGTACAAGTTAGGCACACAACAAATAAAGTTTCACCAGATCTACAGTTCAGCAGAGAAAGAAGCACGTTTGGTGTTCCTCTGGAAACCCTTGTACAGGATGCAAATCAATGTGGGGTTCCTTTTCTTATGACGCAGATGGTGGAGTACCTGGAGGTATTTGGTAAGTTCATATTTTTCCTGCTCAGCTTCTGGAAACTGATATTCTTTGTTTAAGCTGTACCTTTCAGCTGTAAATGCTGAAAAATCCTTCCTTACAATTATTCTGCTTTCTTAAAGGGGCTCTTGCTTTTTGAACTAGAGTTGTCATCACAAAGATGTGGTAAAGCAACCGCTGCTCACTGCTCTGTATTTCTTACACAGGTCTGGAGCGTGTCGGTCTGTTTCGAATTGGTGGCTCAGCAAATAAAATCAAGGAGTTGAGGCAGAAGTACAATCAAGGGGAAAAAGTAGACCTTATTAATGATGGAGATGTTGATTCTGTGGCCAGTCTCCTGAAGCTCTTTCTAAAAGAACTACCAGTGGCTGTTTTTCCAGACAATATTTGTTCTGGCTTGCTAAAAACTTTCCAAGGTACAGAACGGGCACCTTCCAGGCTTCTGTCCTTTCTCTGACAGTGACAGATAATGTGTTCATGGCAACTTCTATAAACAAGGTTTTGTGTTTCCTTAACCTGGGACTGATGTTTAGTTGCTTTAGAGGTACCATGCATCTATGAACTTGTCTACAGTATTTTTAAAATTCATCAAGCCTTTTGGATTCCCTTCCTTCCTGTGCCAATGAATCCTGCAATCCAATCCTGTATTCTTTGAGAAAGCTCCTCTTCATGCTTTCTTTTTTAAACTATATACTGTACTAGTTACTGAGATAATATTTTTAGTTTTAATGTAATCACCACCATAATGCCGCTTGTGCCTTTATATAGCCACTGCTTCACTTCTCCCTTTTCCAAGCTGAAGCCTCTTTTTTTTATTTAACCTTCCCTGGTAAAGGAGGTTTTTCTGCACATCACTGTTCTTATTTAGAACTGTATTTTTAGTTAGCATTTATTTTACCAGTTCTGCTTTTGGGCAGCAGTGTGTGGAGCAGCATGCAAAGCCAAGATGAGCACCCCCAGCAGTCCACTGCCTGGTTCCCCATTCACGCCTGTGATGGCTGAGCTCTGTGATTTTGACTGGCAGCTAATTCAGGTGTTTGCATACAAATAAGGGGGTTTCGTGGGTTACTTGAAGGCTGCTTTTGTTCGAAGTGCCCATGTAGGAGTTTAAAAAGAAAGAGAAAGGAAGCAGTTTCATGAACTGTGAAAGTCTATGCAGAAAGACTTATGGGGCTTTTGCAAGCGCCTTGTTTTTTCTACCCTGAACAGTCTCGCTCTTATCTTTTTAAATTATTTTTTCCTCTCCATCCCCTTTTCCATTTTTCTCATTAATGACCTGAGCACCATGGGCCTTGGCCCGTACAGAATTTTTTTTTTTTAGGGCTAAAATTACCCTCAGGGACATGATTTGCTTATGAACAATGTCAAAGCTACACAGATGTGTCCTGGTGGTCTATGGCAAATTTGAGCATCAGCTGCCAATTATTGAGAAGTGCTGTCATCTCAGTTCTAGTAACCAGGTGACTTTATCCTACTGATATAGAACTGCTGATCAAATGGAGTTGTTTGTGAACCCATTTTCTGCCTTGCTACCCTTCTTTGAAGAATGAGAACCAAGAAAATGTTAAGTATCCCCAATTTAGAATTTTAAGCATCTCTTGTGTAACTACAGTTGCATATTTATAGAGCAAAGATGTTTTGAGTCTGAGAGCTACCAATTAGTCAGGAAATGAAGATGATGTGGGGCTGAAAGGGTACAATTTCTCATTCCTCTTAATGAGAATCATATAGCATGTGTAAAATCTCTTGGGGGAGAGTCAAGGCTGACAACCTTGTACCATCTTTCAAGGCAGCTTTGAGGATTCAGGTACTGACTCCTGCCTGCAATTTCATTAGGGAAGCAGCAAATGCTAAATGATTCTGCTATAAGAGGAAAAATATCAGAAACAGTGAGTGTAAAACTCAGTATCTGCAAAATCCATGGTTTTTAAATATTCACAAATGAAAAATGTCAAAATTTAGTGTATAGAGTCCTTGTTTGGGACTTATTTATTCTTCACTTTGTTCTAATATATTTTAAAACCTTCCTTCTTTCTTATATCTAATATCTACTATGAAATTGTGTTGATATGAGGAATATCTGTTATAAGTTTGGTTTTTTTTCCCCCCAGATCACAAAATCAGTACAACAGAATGCATAGAGAACCTGAGACAGTTGCTCAGCTGCCTGCCCAAAGCCCATCAAAACCTTCTTCAGTTCCTGTCTGCTTTCCTGTTGAAGGTAGCAACCTACAGTGCAGCGAATTTCATGTCTCTGGAAAACCTGGCCATGGTGTTTGGACCCACTCTGTTCAGGTGAGTCCTCTCTATTCAGCTGCCTCAAAGAGCACAAGGTCACACCTCACAGGGAGGTTTTCTGTCGTAACTCTGTGTCCAATAGTCAGTGGAGCACTTAGGAAGTTCAGTGTTTATGTGGTATATTATCGGCAGATGTGACAGGTTCTGAGCTGGCTGATCACTTTCATTCTCTTGGGCATTGACTAGACTGGGCAAGCCTCCAGTAAGAAACCATATGAAGAGACATGAGTGCTAGAGAGCTGTTTAATGAAAACTACTTCTCTTTTCTTAGCCAAGATAAGTGTTGGCTGTGTTAGTTGTTGGATTCGATTCTGAAAAGCTCACACACACTTTGACCTTGTAACAGCATTTGATACCAGAGAAATGAACCCCTGTTATGAAGAAAGAGAAGCAACTCATTTGATACCAGAGAAATGAACCCCTGTTATGAAGAAAGAGAAGCAACTCATTCTGCCCTTGCCACTAAAATTCCAGTTGACATGCAGGCAGAGCCAGCTGAACTTGCCAGCAGTGAGTGCTTGGCTGGAGCTAGAGAAGGCACGTTTGGGGTGATGGTGAGTGGGCACAAAACTGGAAGCTAAAAACAGGGGGTGGGACAACATATCATGCAAGTCAAGGTGGTAAAAAGGAACAGCCTAGTGTGATCAGATAATGGAGGATTTTCCCTTTCATTGTTGACGCTAGAGGATGTTAAAATATTTATACCTGTTAGAACTTGTAAATCTTTGTTTTAGTGGATCACAGCTGTGCCAGCTTAGTATGAACCATAAACCATTGACACTTTACAAAATATATATATTAGCAGTTAATATCTTCTCAAAGCCTTGTTATTCAGTGGGGTGTTTTTGCTTTTTTTTGGCAAGCCAAGTTCATTTTAAAAGGATATATTCAGCAAAACTGGTACTCAGCATCAATGACAGGCTTTGTTTTGGGGAACTGCACTTTTAAACCTTGCTAATGTTTCATAGGTCTCTATATGTGGTTTCTGTTTTCCTGCTCTGTGGGTTTATTACCAGGGTCTACCAGAATTTGACTTTTGGATGTGATACAAGTTTATATCTTTAACAAAAGCACAGCAAGGGAAATGAATCCAACAAGATGTGGTGTGGTTGGAGCTGTGCCACTCTGTCCTCTGGGAAAAAACCTCACCATGGAGGATAGTCAACAATGCACCAAAGCAGTTTTGTAACCAGACCCCAAGTTCCTTAATATCTGAATACTAAAGTTAGTAAATGAGTGGAGACAGATGAGGTTTATTTATCAGTGTTTGGATTAGCTGTATGGTGATACTTATAAGCATTGGCTGATGCTAAAAGGCCTTCACCAAGCATCTATCCCTTAGCCCCCACATTAACATATAAAGCACTTCACTGACTGTCACTCTTCTGCCATCAGGTGACATTTGCTCTCACCTGGGGCTTCTGTGCATGCACACACATCCAAGAAGATTTTGTTCCTTTATCTCCATTCCCAAATTATCCCAATGTGTGCCCACTGATCCCTGTATCTGCAATCTGCACTTAAGAATCCAGTGTGCTCCCTTATTGATTGACGAACTGCTTCAGTTTTCAAATGTCCCACTCTTCTGGGACATGCCCCAGCTGCTTCTGAACATGTGCCTTTAGCTGATTTTAAAGTACATTCAGTGATAAACTGAGTGCTTGTGGCAATGACCTGTCTGAGAAGCCTTGAAAGCAATCAGCAGAGGGTTTCCCTGCCAGTGACCTGCCAAGACAGCAGCTACCATAAATAGAAATATGCCTGCCCTGTAAATGTTATCTTCACCTTTTTACAGTCATTCTGATCTCACCAGCTCTGGGAGACAGCCCAGTAAATCTGGAGCTCACGTTTTTTTGTAAAACGTTTAACTGCTGCTGTGCTTGTTGAGTTACCTCCTAGGGTTATGAAAAAGGTTATGAAAAATCACCTTTTTGGTAGTTGGGTAGAGAGGAGAGCCTTGCAACCAGCACTGTCAGTAAGATTGCTCTATACCACTTCCTGCTGAGTGACCTGAGGCCTTCAATGATTCAGAATAAATCATTGGTATTGTCCTGTACAGCAGCAAAATTCAAGGTAGTCAGCTGTAGCAAATCATATCTGCTGACACAGGGGAAAACGTCATAAATATCCTTTATGCCTTTCAGGGCAAGGATTAGTGCAATTATCTGGCACATTATGAAACATTTGGCAGCCAGAGTGTAGGAAATTGAGACATTTTGGGTAGTACTTGCTATAGTTTTTGAGTGTAAATGTGAAGGTTATGGAAAAAACCCACTTCTAGAGCTAATCTGCAGAAATGTGTGCTCCATGCAATTGCTGGAATTAACCTTCTGGAGGTAATGGCAGCTCTACGTATGTCATAAATTCATTGCAGGTGTTAAAACTGTTCTTCATGTATTCTGGCAATCTGTATTTTTGTGAAATTACTTCTTCCTTCTTTGACATTAAGCTACTAAACAGAGTTGTTTATGAGCCTTTTTACTTTGATTTTCTTACCTATTTATATTCAAGTATAAATTCTGTCTATGATTATCACCTATCTCAATCTTTTGGCACCTTATTTGTGGAGACTTGTCATAGTTTCACTGAAGTGACTGAGTAGGAGTATTCAGTAGTTAGAACATGGAACCCTCATGGGCCTTGGGAACACAAAAGTGGAATATTATACTTTGTACATTATAAGCCTAAACTGCTCATACCTTGTGATTTGTAGCTATGATTATTGTAACACAAAAATTTTAAGGCTTAGCACAGGTATGATATTGAAAGTCTAGTTAGAGGATAATGGAAAGCTCCTGGTTTTGCCCTCCTAGTATCTGTAAATGCCAAGGAAAATGTGTTGCTATGCTTTTGTCAGAGATTGGACTGATGTTACTTACATTTCTGTGGATACTTTGTTATGCTTTCTGGGGAGACACAGAGATAGTACTGAAGGCAATCTTACCTTTAATATATTGCAGCTGTGTTAATTATCCAAGAGTGAGAACAGCCTTGCCCTCCCAGCTGTGGGTGTGATACAGAGTGAGTTAGCTGGGAGGGAGCTCAGTTGGAGGCTGCTGGCTGTGCTGTGAGGAGGAAGGGACAGGAGGTTGTGCAGGGGACAGAAAGGGTCAGATGCTGTATGTAGGACAAACAGGGTCAGGTGTCCGTGACAGGGACAGAAAGGAGCGAGCTGGAACAGCAGAAGGGAGAGAGAAGAGTGTGGAGAAAGAGCCAGGGCTGTGTGGAGCTGCCCCGTGGGATTGCTACAGAGAAAAGGTACAAGAGACTTGTAGATAACAAGGGGCTGATGCTGGAAGCCTTCTGATGTTTTTACTGAAGCACTTTGAATGCAGTGTCCCTCTTGATGACCACAATGCTTCATCTTGATAAAGAGATTTTTTTAGTTCTGGTCTCAGTAAGCAGTTCTTGCATGAGTGCACACGGACTCCAGCCAGCCAGCTGTTTGCTTCTACTCACTTTGACTCATTGTTTCTGTAAATTTGCAGCAAGCCTGTGGCGGCAGGGAATCTTGGCAGGTCTCCTGAACAAAGCCAAGGCAAGGGACTTGTATGGACTTTTTAACCTGCACTTTGTGGCAAAGCAACTTTGAGTTTTAGACTCACTCAAGAAAACCAGTAGCTAATTCCTGATGGTCAAGTTTTACTTGTTTCTTATTCTTAGTGAGTGTTCTCCTGTGATTTGCACTACAACTGATTATGGAGCTTTTATAAGGGAGTGCAGAGTACCCTTAGTACTACAGAGTAGTTCTGCTCTTCCTAGGATCACATGCCTGGATCACAGTGTGGGAACCTGGTTCCCCCTTACTGTCACCCCAATAATGCAGTTTCTGGTAGCAGCAGAACTATCTGAAGAAGCAAGAAATCATTATCTCACAAAATTAATTGAAAGTCATTGTGAAAGATGGAGAGAAAACTTGAAGTGTATTCTCTATATTTGGAGTGCACACCTGTTGCCACCCATGAATATGTGCTGATGAGACATTGATGCTTGGAGTCAGCTGTCTCATCCCAGTCTATAGTTTAGATCTGTTTTAGGATGAAATGAGAACTGGGCACCCAAACACAGGCTGCTAATAAGGGAAAGGAGTACTCGGTGAATGGTCTGAGAGCCATTTGTCCTCCTGAATAGCTTGTGCAGTGCTCCTTCTGGTAAGGAGTTAACAGCTGGTAGAGGTGGGTTCAGGAACCGATGTCTAAGCTAAAGAAAGAAGCTGAAAAAGAAGACAAAGGACTAAAAATACTGCTTGTCTGGCCTGTGAGCTGAGGTTGTTGATGTTTGGGTAAGCAATGAATAATCTCTTAGGATTGTTGTATGCAGCAAAGGCTATTGCTCAGTCAATGAGGTTTTACAAGCAGCCTTGTCTATTGTGGAGAAACTGAGTCTGTCCCAAGAAAAATGGGAATCCAAGAAAGAGAAATAATAATTAATCCTAAAGAAGGAACTGATGACATGGTGGTTCATCCTGTAAATCTCACCATGTTGTACCTGGCTATAACTCTGCTTAAAACTTCTGCTTTCAAAAGGAGTCCTTTTGAAACTTTTTCAAACTCAAGTCCTTACAGAAACAACAGTAAATTTACAAAAGAGGAACATGAATGAAAGCAATTGGACTGGGCCCAATGTGTATATTTGTACTTTAAAATTGCAAATGAATAATGAATGTACTCATTTGGCAAACAGAAGACTGGTGTATTCATGCTCTGCATTAGTCTCCAGAGTTTATGAATTTCTTGTTTAAATATTAATATTGTGCTGGGTGTAACTCAGTGCAGCATGGCTGGAGAAGCTCCATTAAGGGCACAGCATTTATGTAAATGTTCTCCAAACTTCCAAATAGTTGGAAGGGGGAATACACAGGTCATTCAGGGGTTGAGATTAGAATCCTATATAAAGAATCCTTTTAATTAAATTATTCTGACTTGACAGGGATAGTAAAAATTCAACTATTATTCATAAAATCCCCAAAATATGGGGAGAGCAAGGAAGAAAGAAAAAAACCCAACCCAAACTTAACATGGTTAATGGGAACATCTGGAATTTCTGCTTCCTGATATGTCTGATGTCTGTGGATTTATAAATTAATACACTGAAGCAGTTTGTTACCTCTTTTTTTTTCCAGGCAGTTCTGGTAATAAATGATCTAATAAGTGATCAAAGCTCATCTTCATAAATGAAGGTAGAACAAAAACCACTCTTTCCATCCCAATGGCAGTGAGCAATGGCAGATTGATAGGGTGCTTTTTTTTGTGTCCTTTTCATCCTTTATTTTGCGAACCTCCTGTCTGAGTTAGTGTCAGGTGCTTTGCTGTGCTGCCACAAGGGTTCATTGTGTTGTGAACCATTGCAGCAAGGCTGAGGCTCTGTCACTGAGAAGGTCCCAGTGGTGTGACACCACCAAGCTCTAGTGGTCACCGTCCCAGCAATTGCTGCTTTGCTGAATTCTCTTGGGTACAGGGAGGGCTCCCTGTGTCACTCGTGATCAGCCTCTGATCTGAGAGCTCCTAAGATTAATCCATCTCTTCTTCCTTTAGGATTCCTGTCAGTCCCTTGGCTTGTGAAGAACAAAGGCTCTACAACGGACTCCTGCTGTATTTGCTCCAACACCAGGAGATGCTTTTTGTTGACCTGAACCCTTGTTTCTCACAGGGACAAGCAGATGGCCTTCAGGTAAGAAAGTTAGAGCAAGAAATCAAAAGTGCTTCATTAGGTTGAAATTCAGAACTGGAAATACATTTGCTTATACGTAGTGTAATTATTGACTGTAGATTGTAGCCAGCAATGTAAATATTCATGATCTACCTAAGCTGGAGAGGAAACATGAATGTTAAAATTCTAATTTGGAAAAAAATGCAAGTGCAAAAGCAAAAGGTCCAGAAGAAAATCCCAAGCTACTGCACTTTAAATATATTAATGCCAAGCCTTGTTTGATCAAAGCCACTGGATTTTTCCTCAAGTGAAACACTTTTTATTTTGTGTGTGTGCTTCCCTGTACATCGGTGGTGCAGGAAAGCAAAATCAGAAGGTTTAAAATCCTTCTCTTCCTTTTTAGAACTCACTGTGTTTGTTCCAGCCTCTCCTTGGGCATTGTCTTTTCTAAAACATCGTCAGTACTTTGTTTCCTTTTTTGCCTCTTTGTTGAAAACCTCGTGGTGGAAGAAACATGATAGACAAATCCTGGTTTAGAGACAGCGTCAATATAAATCTCGTGTTCACTTGGTGGTGTGGTGTATCATTGCTGCTTAACTTGAAATTGATTTTTGGAAAACGACATGAAGCAAATGTTGTAGCAAGCCCTGCAGTTAATGCTACACAGTGCAGTTTTGTGATCCTTGTGGTTCACAGTGAGACTGGCAGCAGTGTGCCAGGTCAAGTGATGGACTGTGGGAGAGATTAGCACTGCATGTAAATGTGGATGATGATATTTTTGTCTATGACTCCTTAATTTTCTGGCTTCTTTCTCCAAGTATCCCTATTAAGGAAAACTAGCAGGCTTCTAATACAAGATCAAATTCAGTACTTAGAACATTTACATATCCCAAAGGGAATATTGGGACTGTAATGCTCCTTGGATGCTTTCTTGGAAAACAAAACCTGTCCAGATGCAGGCATAAAGAACAAACTATACAGATAAAAGGATGTTTCTAAAATATTGCTTCAATGCCACAAGACATGGCCCCAAAAGTAACACTAGGATTCTTTCACATTAAGACAGTGTTGGAGCTCATGCTCTCAGTTCCCCTTTCTCTCTGAAGAAGTCCCATGTCACTACCACCTCTGGGAGTTTCTGAAACTAGTACTCAAATGAACACGCAAAATCAAAATATAAGTTGTCCCAAGGTATCTGCTTCTGTTTGCAAAGCTAGAGGAAACATCAGCAGCTGAAAGAAAGTGGAAAGGTACTAGAGAAGCCAGGAAGGTTGGCTTTCACTTGCAGTGCTTTTGTCTTAGAACCAGCTTCACTCCCTGTAGTTCTGCAAAATGTCAGTGTCTGTCTGGAATTGTGGTGATGTGGGAAAGAATTCTGCTGAAAAGCTCCTTTCAAGCTCTTTAATAAAACCTCAGACAAGGCATAGCCATGGGGCACTCTCCTGCTCTGAGGTAAGCTTATGAAAGCAATCCCATCTGTGGGTGAGAAGGGAATTCAGTATTCTGTAGCTGATCTTGGTTTTGTAATTTTTGGCAGGAAACTCAGCACATTGGATAGGTATCCTTCATCTTTCATAATATAACAATTGCTCAAGGTCCACTAAACTAGAAACATCAAAGTTAGGTTTACAAACTAAACATATTAAAAGTCCATGGTTTTCTTCCAGTAAAACAAGCAAAAGTGAAATGGCAAACCTGGCTCAGATTCCTTGTTGCATCCTGGAAATGAAACTTGTTTTTGTTGGCTTTTACACAGATACTTGCATTTGGACTACTTAATTCCTCTGATTCTGTTGTTGGGTTGTCTTTTTTTTTTCCCACTTCAACATTTTAAGTTAACCAGAGCTCTGTCAAACTAAAGCCATGCCAATCTGGCAGGCCTGCCATACAGCTGACAAGACTTAACCTTCAGTTGTGTTGTTTGTGGGCTGAAATGGGCAGACTGATTGTTCTGAGCAGAGTCCTTAGTGTCTCAAAGCGCCAGGAGCCATCCCAATTATGCCGTGTGTGCAGGCTGATTCAGACTGACAGACTTGAAGAAGAATCTGCAAGTTTTTGGTAGTTCAGAACTGTTTTCCTGGGCTGGACAGTAGACTATTCACAGCCATCAATTATATATAAAGATGGTGGTTTAAAGTTATATCCCAGCCATGAAGTATTTTAATGTGTCCTTTTTTCCTGTATGTTGTACATACATTTTTCCCCCCTTAAAATAGAGTCAGAATGCTGCAAAATTCTACCCGGCTGGGGTATTGTATCTGTGTGTGGGGTTTTTAATGTATTCTATTTGAATTTTGATTTTATCCCACTCCACTGCTCCTGAGCATTCACTAGCATTTAAAGCTGTCCTATAACCTTCTGTCCTAGCCCAAAAGCTGCACTAGTACTAAACTGATTTTCATGTTTGGATTAAATAATTCTTTAGAAGAGGTTAGGCATTGTGGTGTTTGTTCTGACCTGAGGCCTCTCTAGATAGCTGTGTTTAACCCAAGGAATATCAATAGCTCTGTTGGAGGTGTACAAGATTATCTTCTATAGTGTAACTTAATTATGAACCAAGCCTTGCTAATAGCAATTTGTCATTTCTGAGTCTTACATTGCAGATAAAAGTTGAATGTGGATTTTTTTTTTTTTTTTTTTGCATCTAGTCCAATAATGTGTTTCTGTACCTCTACTTTGTACAGAAGTCATAGATAAATCCTTCTTTGGTTTATGCACACTACCTTTTTCTTGCAAACAAACAGTAGCATGATTTTGTGGGTGCCTACGAGCCACTGCTTGTCTCTCCATTGAAGCATGGGTTTGGTTAGGAGAAATACCTACACCCTGAGGAAAGGAGTCTCATTCCTTGTTCTCTTCTCTTGCTTTGTCCTTTTATGCATACTTCACTATATATCAGCAAGGCTACTGTCTACAATCTTAGAACCCTATTATGAAGGGATTGCAGAGATCCAGGGGAAGGCTGATCATGGGGAAGTGGAGCTGGACAGCATCTGGACCTGCAGGTTGACCACAGACAACTCAGAATGAAATTCTGAAACTGTAGTGTGGTTTGGAGCTTGTCAGAAGAGTGCAACTAAATATTTCATGGGTGCTTTATCTGCTCGAATTATGGCTTTATTGGGAAGGCTTTTGTGGTCTGAAGAGTTTTGTTAATCTTGTGGGTTTGGCTTTTCTCAAAGAGGAAATGGATGTTTCAGCATTTACCCTGTTCTCTGAAGAAAAATGTGGTGCCTCACTCGCATGTGAAGTTGACATAAAAGAGAATTGTGATGTCTCAAATGGCATATCCTCAATGTGGGGGACAGCAATAATTTAACTATGTTTTACTTCGCTAATCCCATGACAATTCTTGTTGAATTAGCTGCAGCCTTTCAGAACAAACGAACAACCAGCCAACCAGCCAGACCTTCTCTCATTATCTGAAGTTTCCAGGTTAGACTAAATTGTCTTGTCAAAATAGTTTTTCTTGCATAGGGGAACATAGTTCCTTTTCCTGTTTTTGCTCTTAACAATTTTTCCTGAATTTAAAGTGGTGGAAGTATTGATTACTTTCTTTCATTTAAGCTTTTTCTTTAACAGTGATATGTTTTAGTTGTTTCTAGGTGTGAACATAGCAAACCCTGCATGTACCACGTGAAGTGCCAGGAAATTTGTCAGTGTATCTCTAGGGATTGCTGTTATGTTACAGAAGGACTTCTTAATGCTATTTCCCATTCAACAGTTTTTCCACAGAAAAGCTCTTTTCCCTAATCTTTGTAAATTTGCTAAAATGAGGACTCATTAAACATTACCTTTTTATTTTCTATTTGAGTACTGACCAAACCAGAAGA
Source organism: Acrocephalus scirpaceus scirpaceus (assembly GCA_910950805.1). Taxonomy (NCBI): domain Eukaryota; kingdom Metazoa; phylum Chordata; class Aves; order Passeriformes; family Sylviidae; genus Acrocephalus; species Acrocephalus scirpaceus. The sequence continues at coordinate 33,878,678 of OU383781.1, forward strand.
CTGGATGAAAAATGCCATCCTTAGAGATCAAAGTAGGCAGGCCCTATACCCCCACAAACATTGTGGCCAATAAATTGTAAAGATGTATTTCTTCTCTTCTGGAAAAGCACAGCAGAATATGTTACTGACTGTAGGGCATAAGGACTTGATGAAAACTGCTGTAGGCTGGGGAAGTTTGACTTGAAACAGCTCAAATGGATGTGGCTGGAATGAGTACCCATTACTCCTAGGTGCTCAGTGCCAGAGCCCTGCTGCCTGTGGGTGGAAGGAATAGAGCTTTTCTGTGCTGTGCCTGTGATCTGCAGCAGCCTGGCCTTTGTACTGGAGATCTGTAACTTGGAAAGGACAAGTGTGCCTGCTCTCCCTTTGTGGGGAACTGCAGGGTGTGGAGGAAATGTCACTGATTTAATGTTTGCTCCAGCATTGCTGGGGGTTTCTCTTGACTTGCTGGACAATTCCTCTGGGACTCTGCTGCCACACTTCAACCCCCAGGTGGGCTGTGCTGCTGTGTCTACTTTTCTCTCTCCCCTCCCCAGTAAGTAGAAGAGTGTGGGGTTTTTTTTTTTTTGGTCTGGGTAAGGCTGCACAAAGAGAGAACCTTGGCAAGAGAAGGTGTGCAGTGTGTGACAAATGAGGACACTGCTGGCTGTGCTTTACTGTAACCAGAGGCTCTCACACAGAGGAGGGGAGCTGCTCGAGCTGAGATGCTGAGGCATTACTGCAGTCAGTGGCACAAGAACAGAGCTCGGGCAGTGCCACCGGCTGTTTACATTGATGCTGTTCCATAAGGATGCAAAGTGCATGAGAAGGGAAGGCCTTTCTAAAACTGGTAACTGATACAGGCCTTTCGTGGCTTGGAAAATGGTTTGAGGGCAGTATGGGCACAGAAAGCAACACAGTGGAGTCTCACCTTTGTTACTTATTCTGTGAGTGGCCATTTTCAGTTTGGCTGAGAATGGAGCACATCAAAAGCTCCCACCACAGTAACACTTACAGAACCTGTATAGATTACAGATTAAGGATGTTTATCTGCAGTGTGTGAAGGGGAGCAATACCTGATGTGCTCACGGCCACAGCAGCCAGTTGTTTTGCTCACAAACATCAGCTACACTACAAGGAAGAGGATTATAATTAATCTGCTGGTGTACCCTCTAGAATAACACAGATCTCTGCTTTCAGAAGATCTGTGTGGCCTTCCTCTGATGTTTAAAACATTTACCACAACACCTGACCCAACTCCAGGCATTTCAAGTTAGCAGTAGAGGAAGGAGCCAGCAGCGTTTTCTTCCACGTGGTGTCAGCATTGTTCTCTCTCATTCCAGAGCTGCTCTTTCCTTTGAACATAACCCTTTAGTGAGTTCTGAGAACCTATCTTAAAGTCAGATATTACATTTCTATTTTTGTAGTGTATTGGAGCATCAGCCTGTTCCTTCCTCAGATAATTAATTGATATCAGAGAGGCATGAAGGAAGGGTATGAATTCACCTCCAAACCATTATGAAATGCAAGCCTTTTTCATTTTATGCTTGTGTCACCTTCCTTACCTGAGCAGGACTGCCAATTAAATCTCTTACCACTTTTGTGTTCCTTTTCTTTGGTGAACATGGGCAATTTGATTTGTTTGCTGATGTTAAAGACTTTTCGAAAAAAACCATCAGCAGTGAAATCTTTGATAGGAAAATAAGCCCTTGGGAAATAAAATGTATTTGTACTGAAAGGCTTATGATATATTAACATCAACTATTTCAGCGTTTTGACTTATCGGTGACTGTAACAGTAAGGGAGAAGAAAGACATTATTTTAAACCCTTAGTGGCTTTTCATTTCATGCAAGATTAGGGTCGGAAGTGAGAGATGTTTTCAGAAAAACAGGCAAGAAATGTAGAGTAAAATAAAAACCTGAAAAAATATTCACTGTCAACTTTTTTTAGAACAGTAGTTAATTGTAGATAATTTAACTGTAGTTAGTTACAGCGCTGTGCAACAGTGAATTTAATAGGAGTATTCTGAATGCACGGTTTCCTCTCACGCTGCTTCTCCCACACCCGACTGTTCCTAGACTGCTTTGTTCCTCTTTAATTAGTTTATTTCACCTACTCTGGCAAGTACGCAAACATCCTTAAGCACTTAAACAACACCAATTGAGAGAAGAATAGGGCTAGCACTTATCGCCTTGCATGCAGAAAGGCTCGGCTGAATCTTGAAAGGACATTAGCATGTTAGAACCTCTCTCCCAGTTTATTTGGTTTTCTGCTGTAGAGTGGAGTCTGCAGTGTTTAATTTATTTGCTTCAAGTGAAAATGGAAATGCACGTTCGTGAGTCAGCATTTTTGCTAGATAGTTTCCAGAACTATCAAATGCTGGGTACCTTTTTATTCTGTTATGGGAAGGAAACGGATGAAATATGCCTATAGTAAAAATGCAAGTGCAATTGAGTAAAAAAAAAATGAGAAACAAAAGGAAATGTATGGCAAAGTTGCGTGCTACACCTGTTCCCTGGGGTCTATGGTTAGAAAAGTTACGTCTAAGTTGCTTTGATTTACTGACACGTCTTCTTAAAAAAATTGTGGAAAGAAACTGGGGAGGAATAAGTGAAAAAAACATTCCAAGGCCGTTTTTAATTTAAGGAAATATTACTGCAGTTGGCTTTGCATGCACGGGTTGCCTTCTATGATTGGTAATTTAGGTGGATGCCTGAAGCCGAGGTTCTGCCAGCAACTTTAATCCTGACCTTTGAATTTTCACTGGCCATCTGCTTTAATTAGATGTTGCCCTTATTCCCAGGGGACTGCAGATGTGCTCACAAGGATTCTGGCTGGTGAAGGAATCATGGTGTGGGCCTTAGGCTGTTCTTCCAAGTGCTGGGGTAGTCAGCTGTGCCTGGGGAGGGTTTTGCAAAGAATGCTGCCCAGGAGTGAGTTTTTCTGGAAGATGCTAGGACGAGGAAATACTTGAGGGGCTGCTGGTTTGATCTATGTTGCTTCTGGTATGCAACTGGAACTTTGCCTGGGAGCTGCTGGTGTCACTGGCTGCATGAGAGAGCAGACACGAGAACTCAGCTCTCCGGTGGTTCTTACACAAGGGAAGCTGGGCTGAGCAGGGAGCCAGACCTTCTACAGCTTAAATCTGACTTTCTAGCTTCTGATTTTTACAGCTCTGCTCTTTCTAGCCCATGGGGAAGCCAGGGTTTGCCGAGGTGGGCAGTGCTGGGACCTCTGCCTGGCACAGTCAGGAGAGGAGCTGGGTGCTGGGTCAGGGAAAGGCTGATCCCTGTGCAAACCCTGCAGGCAGGGCAGTGGGAAAGCTGTGCAGGTAGAGGACTGAAGATGTCAGAGCGTGTCCTTCACAGGCCCGAAGATCTGTTCTTTTACCCTTCACTAAAGATGCTAAGATGAATGGGACTACATTAAAGGGAAAAATACTTTAAGAAAAAAAAAAGAAACCAAAAAGAAACATTTTGGTCTATTAGTGACTTATACAATATCTTTAGTATTTTCAAAGAGCTGAAGTGGAGATCAAGTGAAGAAATTGTGATTTAGAGCTCTTTACTATTTTGGTATTTTTTAGTTCCCTGATTTCTAGTTTTATTTCCAGGCTCTCTGGGAATTCCATGGATAGCTTTGACCTACATAGCCTTTTCTTTGGTCAATACAAGAGGACCATGCGGCAATAATAGAGTGAGCTGGATTTGGATACAGGGAGCACACTGTAACTCAAAAGCATACAGTAGCTATAAAAATATGTTTGTCTTTTGCATACTTTTCCTAGGAAAGTATAGGAAGCAATCTACCACTTAATTGCAAGAAATGATGGATGGATGAAATAGTTCCTTGGTTAAATATCTGATCTGCTGCTTTTCTTTTCTTCCAACTCTTACTTTGATGTTGTTAATGTTTAGTCTAATTCCTGGCTATTTTGCTGATCATTTATATTCCATGATGCCTCCCAAGTTTAACTAAAGCTCTGGTTGGGGTGGAAGGTGGGAGGAGACAAAGATAATCTGTGTTTAAAATCAGTATTAAATGGGCTGTAGAACGGTAAAGAGCTGTATCTGTTTAAATAACCTTTGCAACCACCAAGAATGGTTTATGTCAGAAGCTTAAAGAACTTGGGAAAACTGCTGTTTACAGACCTGCAAATTGCTGTATTCTAGATAACCAGTGAGCTGAGCCTTTCTCTCCTCAGTAATTTGTGTATTTTACCAAAATCTCCTGCTGGATCTCTTGGGAGTGTGAGTTAAATATTAGCAGCAGCAAACACTGATGACTTCTTTCCCAGTGTTTCTTATTCCCTATATTCACAGGGTAACATTTTCTGACCAGAGAGAGCATAAGTAGGTGAAATCTAAAGCCAGATCCATGAAAATGTCATTCTTTTAAAATTTTCTTTGTTTCCCATGTCTACAGCAAATCCAGGTCCGTGTAATTGTCATTCTTTATGAAGTCAGTTTGCTTCATTATAGCAAAACAGGGCATAAGTATTCATTTGTATGCTTAAAATTCACAGATGTTAAATCCACATACTGTTTCTGAGAAGTGTGCTTAGGGATCTGCTAAACCATGATTTAGAAAAAAACTCAAACCAGTCAACCAATCAAAACCCCAACAAAACAAACAAACAACCCCCCCCCAAATGACTTAGCAAGGCTTTGCTCTGATTTCTGTTTTTAAACCCTTTGCTGAGAACTTTTACGTGAGAGACATATTTCAAAGTTACTCTTATGTTTTCCTCCAGTGAAACGTACTTTATTTCTTTGAAATAAGGAAGTTCATACTGAGTGAAAATCAAAGAAAAAAATAAAAAGACCTTTATGTGCAGCAAACGAGGGCAGCATTTTTTATATTCTTGTTAAGCTGTCTCTCCTGAGGAGCTTGGCAGTGCCACAGCCACTCCAGAAAGAGAAAAGCAACTCTTCGAAGTGAGATATGGTAACTTTAATTACAGGTCAGCTCCTAGGAATACTGAGGGGAATGATGGATCTCTTCAACTTCTTCCCACTTAATGGGATCTACAGTATGTAATCTTTCCTTCTTTGAAATTTTTGTATAGCTTTGGATTTCTTTTTTTCAGTTGAAATGAACTTCAGAGCTGAAGGGTTGCTGCTGTCCCTGCATACTCTTCAGTTGTGGCTTTTCAATTAGTTGAAAGGGGGAAAAAATGGAAAGTAATGGAAAATAGAAGGAAAAATTAATTCTTTGACAACAACTTACACTTAAGTGAAGAAGTGGAGAGTGCTGTCCTCATCTCACCCTGTTGTCTTTTCTACTCTGAAGAAAATATTAATTCTGGAAACAAGGTCTTTAGGTATTCTCTTTTCCTTATTCCCTTTTGCCTCCTCTACAAGTCCTTTCTCTTGAAATCAGGGTATTATATACCTCTTTGAAAACACTGATGTGATGAAGTATAACAAATGCTTGGCATTGGGGACATACCCTATTTTTATTTAGAGAGAGTTTTATTTCCTGTTCCTTGTTAAATTAAAACCAATTTAAGAGGAAATTTTCACTACTCCAACTCAATTCACACTTTATAAACTCCTTGGTCTAAGATAGTACTGAAGCACGGAGAAGTTACCTATCTCTAAATTAGGTTTTCTACTGATGGAGGTGATTTATATTACTCCTTATAGAGAGGGATGGCAAATTACTTCTCTACTTCAACACATCTCAGGCTGGTTCTGCAGATCTTGCTGCAAAATGGTGGGTTTTTTTGGGTTTTGGTTTTTCTTCCCCTAGGAATGAAAACCTGTTCTCTTTCAGCTTGAAGCCACTCCTCCTTCTGTCCTATCACTACATGCTCTTGTAAAAACTTTCTCTCCATCTCTTTTGTGGGCTCCCTTCAGGTACCAGATGGCCATAATTAGATCACCCAGAAGCCTTCTCTTGATAAAAAAATAACAGATTACTGCTTCCTTCTGCTCTGCACATCCCACAGGGAAACTCCCACCACAGCAGAAGCAGAGCACAAGTTCCATTGTGACTAGAATGACAGAATCATTAAGTTTGGAATGGACCTCCAAGTCATAGAGTCCAGCCTTTAATATTGCTATGCCAATCTCACTACTCTAGGTGGTGCTTAGATATTATCATAGGCAGGTTGGAATTTCTTCAGTGAAGTGGAATGCACATTTGAATTACATAATGGTGACTTTTTGCCATTTTCACAGGGTGTCTCATTTCTTTCCTCAAATAGCCAACAAGTCAACAAATTCCAGCCAAAAATGCTCACCATGCAAGTAGAATTGCATGAGGGTTTGAAGGCATGGTGGGGTCAGCCCAAGGGACTTGAGTTATTCCACAGTAATCCCTGGAACACCTTGTGAATTACCCATGCATTGGGTTAATTCACCAAATGGTAGAGTAATAGGGTTGGTGCTGTTTTTCTTCCAGGAATCTGGTGCTCAACAGAAGCTGTGCAGAGGTGCCAGTGTGAGATCTGTGTTACTCAGGAGAGAGTTAAATCATGTTGGACTGGCCATTTTGCTAATGTGGCTGCTAATTAAACTGCTAATTTAGCTAATGTAACTGCCTTCAGTTCTTCTGGTAGTGTTCTCTCCATGTTAAATACACACGTTCCTCAATGTGTTATGCATGTACCAGTTGTTTTTAAATGATGAAGTAAAACAAGTTCAGAGCATCTGACTGCACTAGGGATGTGGTCTCTCTTTCATGCACATTTTTTATGTTATTTGTAAGCAAGGTGGTCAGGAGTTCAAAAGGTGACTGCAGTCTCAGCTGAACCCTTGAATAAAAGCTCCAAAGTGACAGGAAAATAGTGGATGAATTTTCTTTGATATATTCTTTCTCACTGAAGAGAGTATTTTAAAAGAAAGAAGGGAAGAAAAAAGGTTTGTAGTGCTTAAAATTTTTTTCTTAATCTTGCCCTTGCTCTTTTGGAGACTTAAAACCTGATCTGAGGAGTAATCCAGAAAAACATGTCAAGAGGATTTGTTCATAAGCGTACAGTGTGTTGACATCAGCAAACTCTTATTATGGCTGTCATGTTCTCTATCCTGAAGCCTTCTAATCTCCTGGCAGCATTCAAGTCCAGTGCTTTCCATTTTGATTGAATTAATTAGTGAGGTTTAGATGACTCCCCAGTTCTGAAATTGTCAGAATTTTCATAGCAGGGTGTTTTTAAAGGCTATTTTTGCCCTAGTTAATAGCAAGTAGGACATCTGACTGCATTTCTGTATTGCTTAAATTGAAAATACATGGCCCATTTGGAAGCAGAGAAAATGGTAAACGAGAGCTATATTTATGTACTTATCTTGCCTTTAAAGTTAATCTCCTGTTACTAGTCTTGAGCCTTTCAGGTTGCCATAGAAACTGCCACAGCCTCCAACTGTGCTTCTCCCAAGACTTAATTGCATTCTGAGTTTCATGTGCTCTCTATTAACTGCAGCATTGGCAGACACAGGCACGTTGCAGAATGAGTTGAATTAATGGTTCAATATGATGTATGCATTTTTAATAGTATGTTTCCATATAAGTCTTTCTTCAGCAGCTGGTTAAATTCTTCTGTAGCATGTAGTGATAACACAGGGATGGATTCTCTCTGCTGCTACTATATTTGATGTTTTCAAGTCTTTGATGCCATCAAAGTAGCTGCAAGAGTCATTAGTTTTAAGGACTTGGGGTTTTTGTCCCCTTGGATAAATCAGATTATTCCTGAACTACCTTATCTCTGCTGAGGTTTTTCTGAGTCTTCTCCTTCACCTCTGAAGGCAACATTGAAGTGCATACCTGCTGTCTCAGTAGCTCTGGTAAGCTTGTGCTGACTCAGTGCTCTTTTACCACATGATTATTGCTTGATCCGTGTGGGTCAAAGGCAGTTGTTCAGCCAGGCCTGTTTTTAGGTGGGGAATATAAATTCATTAGAGTAGGAAAGGAGTAGTGGCTGCAGGCAAGGTTTGATAAGGCTTTTCTGGGAATTATTTATTATGTCCTTGATGAAATTTCTTATCAGAACTGGACTGATAATGTGTCTCATTCAACTAGCAGAACAAAATCTCAGAGATGTGGTTTCCCACTTGGCTCTCAGCACAATGATGCTGTCAGTGCAAATACAGCATTCTTACAGGTACCATTCTGCTTTCAGTGAGGGTGAACTCATGGAACCAGTGGTTAATATCCCTTGGTGCTCACTGGATTGAAGTCCAGAACTTCATAACTAAAAAAGCAATCCCCACTGTTCTTGTCTTGGGCAAAAAGAGGAGAGAAAATGTATCCTCTGTTAAGCCCTCTGCCTCTGCTCTGCTTGTGTGGGGAAGAGATGGGGAATAGGACAGACACCCTCTGTGCACTGTTGCTCTTGGACCCAGGACATTTCTGTACTTGTATTAATGCAGGCTCAGAGATGTGCTTTTACCATCAATAGAAAACACCCCACAACTGGTGAAAGAACAAAGGCAGTGATGCTGAGAAATTGGGAGGTGAGGATTTCAACAACATGTCACTTCATGCATGTCAGTTATGCTTTTAGACACTGGCCTTCTGAAGGACAGCTCAAATATATCCATTGTAACTTTAAAATGTTTCAAATATCCTTTACAATCTCACTCCTTGACCTATGTTATTCATGTGATTCATGTTGTTTACTCTTTTTGTAATTCTCTATATGTGCTAGTTTTCTTGAATTATGTATTGCTGGTCCCCTATAAAAATCTTTGTAATTAGGTCAAGTAAGAAAGGTAGCTTGTCTGGCCTCAGCCTTACTACCAATATTTCTCTGTGAATTTGTGGGCTAGTTTTAGCTTTTTCAACCAGAAAGAAGAATTGGGAAACAATGAAATTACAACAGTATTGTCAGGATTAATCTGAAAGAGTGAAGATGGTTTTCCAGCACTTTCCCTCTGGCATACTCTTTGGTTTTTTCCTCTGATTCCTTTTTTTATTAGCTACCTACCTCTTGCTGCAACACAGTTCACATTCTGTCTCAGAACCTAAATCTTTCTGAGCCCATCTCAGCTTTCCTTTTCATTGCCTCTGTGAGCTTGCATGTTGAAGAGAGCTGGGTTTCTCTGCCAGCTCTGCTGAAGTTGCATTTCCTTGATTGCCCTACAGAATGCCAACATATATTCTCAAAGTCTGTGTGCATTGGAGATCTTCCTCAAACATTCTAAGAACGCTTTCTTTGGGATGGGATTCATTGGGATCTGAATATAAAATAAGTATTGCTTGTTGGCCTCTTGTTCTTGAAGCCAAAGAGAAGAAGAAGAAGAAGCAGCCAAAGAGCTGCCATGTCTTCAAGTTGTCTGTCTCTGTGAGCTCTTTAGAGGCAGTGACAGCACTTTGTTCGCAGAAAGTGCTGCTTGCATGGTCTCTGCAGGCATCCAGAACAAAGACCTTGCTCGTCAGCTGGACAGCCCAGTGTGTGAGCATGGGAAAGTCTTGACATCAATTACATGCAGCTCCCAGCAATCCCAAAAGAGAGGAAAGCCTCATTAGAAGTCTGAGCTGTGCCAATAGCAGCTTATGTTACTCCACTGTGGAGCGTACTGTGAAAGCTTTTTCACACAAACCAAAATTTCTTCTGATTTCTGTAGTTCATATGAATTTTGGGATGTTCCCAAAGTTGATGCCCAGATGCTAGACACGAACTCTGGCCCTTTTCTATGGCAAATGAAAGTCAGCCCCCCAGGTTCCTGATGTCAGCTTGTAGGAGGCATTTGGCACTCCAAGGGCAGCCAGGCTTCCAAGTTGTGGCAGCTTGGATCTGGGAGAAATCCTGATCCGTTTGGAATTTTAGCTGCCAGATGCCCACTGCCAGGCACAGAGCATTAGGCATGAACAGTGGCCCTTTTCCATGGGAAACAAAAGTCACGCCTAAAGTTTGTGATGTCAGTGTGTAGGAGACGTTTGGCACTCCAAGGGCAGCCAGGTTCCAACTTGTGGCAGCTTGGATCTGGGAGAAGTCCTGATCCGTTTGGAATTTTCTATAGGCACAGGGCATCTTTGGAGTACTGGTGCCCTGATTTTCAGGGAACCTTGGGGGCCACATCAGCTCTTGCAGTTCTGGTGATGGATTGCAGTGCTTTGTTGCAGGGAGGCACTTGTTGTACTTTGCTTCTCCTGCCTTGCCAAACACTTGTATTCAGGGACCTATTGCTCATCCTTCCTTCCCTCCCGTATCCTGTGGGAGAAAACTGACTCACAACTCGCAAGTTGCAGTGTACCCCTACATTTGAACGGGTGTTTCCATATCAGAAAAGAGTGTAAACTTCAATCCTGAACTTATAAGGAAGATAAACCGGAAACTTCTATGCTCTTCTCACCATAATTGACCTAGTGCCAGGACAAAGGCACCCCTTGGATCTTTTAGCTGTTCCTCAAGAAATAAGGTATTTTCTATTGGGCAGCATGCCAAAACCCCCTCTTAGATCATTGAATACTTAAGAGACAGCACAGAGATTCTCGGGGCATTTTTGAAATGTCATAGCAGGTGCAAGAGACCTCCCTGCACTGTGCATGGCTTTTACTCTTTTGTTTTGTATATTTTGTTATTTTTTGCTTTAATTAAAACCTTTTTGTTTTTTCCAAACCCCTCCGATCATGCTGTCTCGTTAATTTCTCTTAAGCCAATTCTGGGAGGCTGCTGGCAAACCTCAGACCTCGATGGACCTTGGTGGGGCTAATAACATGCTGGCCTCACGCAGCCACGTATCAACAACTGCCTCTTGTACGTTACCTATAGGTGAGCAAAGAGTAGGGATGCTGCTTCCTCTCAGCCTTTGTGCTCCTCTTTGTCATCCGAGACACGATGCTGCTCTGGGATGTTTGTGTTCGAAGCCTGGCTGTTTCTGGGAGCAGGGAAGAGGAGCAATGCAAGGGACTGGCAGAAGTCAGGCACACAGATTTGAGCCAGGCTGCTGAGTGGACAGTGCAAGGATTAAACCTCGTCACTGACTTGTTACTTTAGGTTCATCTCCTAACCTTGTTCCTCAGTATAAGAAAGGGTGGAGTGAAATCTGAGTTTTGACTAAGCAGGGGCACTGCCTATGAGGGTCATACGTATCTCAGGCAAATATTCCCACTGGAACAAGGAGAAGCACTAGGAAGAAGGTGCACAGGAAGGGACAGGCTTGTTCAGCAGTTCTCTTGAGTTTGTATCACTTTATTTTTTGTTTTATTTACTGCACTAGATACAGGTTTCCTCTAGCACATACTGAGCAAGATGGGAGGTGACACTGGGTAGAATGTAGGCTCTGAAGGGCTAAACATTTAAAATTCTTGAAATCTAGACCTACTACTTACTTTCAATGTGATTTATGTCTCTCTACTTCTCATTTGTGCCTGTGGAATCAATCCCGAGTGAAAATTCTGTTTTCTGTTTTAATCCTGCTCACCTCAGTGGCTACGTAGCAGAAGGTTTCACCTATGAGTTAACTAAGTGGGTAATTTTATGTGTCCTTGCATGGCATGCAGTGGAAACATGCATGGGCTCTATTAATATTTTTTCTTACATAAACAGAACCAATTTTCAGTTCTGCAGCTAAGGAAGCACTGTGGGAACAAGACAGCCAAAAGCTTGGGAATTACTCTACAAGGAAGAATCTCAGTGCTTCTTGGCAAAAGCTGCCTATGCTCAAGGCTCTCTTGAGCCAACAGTAACAAGGGCTTATTCTGAACAGGAGTCTAAATAAACAGAATTTTTCTGCCTTTTTTGAAAGCTCACACACAGAAACCCTAAAGTTTATTTCAAAAAAGGCTGAATTTTCATCTAGTTACAGCCAGATACTCAATTTTGAGGAGGGGTTCTAATGAAAGAAAAGAGGAGTTGGAGTCCCAAATGGAGACTTACGAAAAATTCTCTTTTCTTTGTTTACTTCGAAGTACTGACAGGATGGAAATAGTTTTTTCCCCTCAGTTCTCTGTCATCTTCTTTAACATAGAAAGACAAAATTGAAAGGCATATGGTGACTTATTTAGCAATTAATTGGATTACTAGCATCGGTTAGTATCAAAATTTTTTTACAATAGCTACAGAGGTGGCTGAATTGTTGTAGATGCTCATGTATAAAATGATTTTTGGGGGGGTGATGGAGACCACAATAGAACCATTAGCTGGCATTAGATTTACAAAGTCATAACTTCTAAATGCCTTTAATATATATTTTTAACACATATATTGAATTTAAATGTTAAATTCAAACTTGTGCCTGGAAGGTCGCTATCTGCAGTGCTGTGTCATGTGCAGGTGGGCCCACAGCCTCACCTGTCTGTCTGTCTGGTACTTCCCTGGTGCACATAGGTGCAGGAATGTGGGGAACTCTCTTTACCAATGGTTTCTCAGATGGGCTGAGCACTGCTAGCTCTGTGAGTGTGCTACCAGCACCAGAGACTCTGCCTGCTAAGCTGGAACAGCACAAATGCCATTTAAGGCCGGTGCTTTGTCTCAAGGGATGCTACTTCAAAGGTGTCTTTGGTTTCCAAAGACTGCCTCTGGCTGGATAATATTTCAGTATGAAGATAACATCATCAGAGATAAGAATAAGGAAAAGATGAATGATCCTGTTTATTCTTGGGTTATTGCTGTTTGTTTTCCCTGGGCTGGAAGATACAGTTCAGAGGAATTTCAGAACGAAATCTTGCATACTAAAAGCTGCTGCAGAGCTGGCAGGAACTGATACAGGAGGGGGAAGGGCTCTGCCTTAAATCCTTCTCCTTTGTGCATTATTCCTGTCTTCGGCCACCTCTATATTTCTGTTTTAGTAGCACACTGCAGTGGGAATCTGAGGCTGATGGGGAAAACATGACCCGGTGTATCTGTGCAGTGCAGAGAAAGCAGGAACCTGTTTCCCTTGGCCAGTTTTCCAATTGCCAGTTCCTAAATGTCTTTATATTATCAGTGAAAATATTTGTAGGAAACCAAGCAATCACTACTGAATGCACTGATCTGCACAATTAGTCCTCAGATAAATCTTTTGCATTCAGTGCACATGGCAAGAGCTGATGTGTAACAAGGGCATTTGCTGAGACCTGCATACAAAAGCAACAGTAAAGGAGACACCAATCTGCAGAACAAAACTGAAAAAGATTTGTACCATATGTTCAGCACCAGTGAGAAAAATGAGCCATTTATTCCCCAGTCCAAAAGTAAGTTTATAACTCTCTTTATGAACTTGTTTTTCTGGATCCAAACATAATAAAATGCAAGCCATAATTTGTTAACTGCTCACAATTGCACCTGGCCTCATGACAGATGTTTCTGAGGTCCTGCAAGAGCCTGTAAGAACCAGAGAGGGACCGAAAAAACTCAAAGAAAATTGCAATAGTAAAACAATTAAAAGGCAATAACTTTTAAAATAATTGAGGAAGTATTTAAATTAAGAAATAATCTCGATTCCATTTCCTGGGAATGTGCACTCTGCAAGGAAATAGAAGGTAATTATGCTAAGAAGACCTGTGGTAAAATCTTTAATTATAATCATTCGGAGAGAAGTTAATTAAAAGCACATCTTTAATGTAGCAGAATGGTTTTCCCTACATGCCACCATTTGGGACTGACTGTCTTCTGCCCTCTCTGTTATTTAACTAAAATAGTTACAAATAGCTGCGAATGCAGCTTATCTGCTGAACAATGGCTTGTGGTCCAGGAGGGGTTGTGCAGAAGGCTGTAGGAAAAAAAATAGCCCCTCTCAATCCTTATTGCTTTGTGAGGAAGTTACAAGAGTAACAGCAAAATTTGAATGTACAAGTTTCCTGGGAGCTGGTCTTAGCCATGCTCTGTTTTGCTCCTGTTTTCCACCCCCAGGCAGGTGGCAGGTGTGCCGGGCAGGATTGGTCCCCTGTTGGTGGTCAGGCTGCTGACACACCTTGCCCCACAGGCTGCTGCTCTGGCGCTGCACTCACAGCAGCTGCCGCCCTGCCTGAGCTCCGTGGGGTGGTAGGTTTGGCCGTGGAAAGAATGCAAGGAAATAGCAGGTGGGCATGGAGATGTAAACACAGCTGTGTGAAGTCTAGTGATGAAAGTGGTTTTCAAATGCCCAGCAGGTTAGTACTGCTTTACTTAAAAGGGAGAACTTTAGTAGCAGTGCCTACCTCCATGGAGAGCAATGTCAGGCTCCCACAGCCTTTTGGTAATTAATCACAGATTCTGAAGGACAGTGGAGAGGATTTTCTTCAGATTTTTTTTCCCAGAAGTGGTTTAAGAGTTTCTCAAAAGGTGGAGAAGTTGACAGACTGTGCAATACCTTGAAAAATCTATGGGGTAGGAAGGTACTCCCAGTCCAGGCTCTCTTCTGCATGACGTGTCCATGCCCAAATACTTGGCATGTATGGTTTGGTGATTTTTTAAGCAATGAAATTTGTTTCCAAAACATTTCTATATGTCTTTCCCAAACTAGGCTGCACTAAATTATTGCTAATGGGGGTAATGTTTAATTTAGCTACAGGCTGCCCGAATTAGACTTTGGCTTATGGTGTTCAAAACTAAACCAGCTCTTCCACTGTTTCTGGCTCACAAACCCCACACCAGCAGTGAAATGCATCCTCTTTCTGCCCCCAAAAAGTCAGTGCTAATGAGCACAATAAGACAAATCAGTTCTGAAGCTTCTAGGTGAGACATTAGGAAGAACTTTTGAAAAGAGAGACTGACTGAAAGAGAAAGGTTAGAACTCCTGCATCTTCAAAATGTTTGTCTGTCTGGCAGGCAGTGTGCCAAAGCAATTGTGTGCTCTGAGACCATGTGTCAGCTGAAATTTGAGGGAGGTGGAAAGCTGACTTGGAGGCTGGCTGGGACAGTAAGTGAACAGGACGAGCACTTCCACCCTGTGCAGGTTTAGTTTTCAAGCTATTGTGCAGTAGACACTTGAAAGCTGCTCATTAGAAGTCTGTGAAGAGGTGCTGGGATGATAGAATCAATTTACTTTATTGGGCAAAGCAAACCCTCTGAAGATGCCTTCTGAGCACCAGAGTGAAGTGGCATTGCAGGGCTCGGTGGGGCAGGGAGGGAGGAGCCAGGCCAGAACAGTAAGGTAACATGTCTAAACTGAGGTTTTGATATGCAGCAAACAGAACAAGTAACAAATTGAAAAGTTACTATAGGCACATTTAATCAAGGTAATTGGAAAGCCTTTTTAGGAGTTTGTATTACCCAGCTCAGTGTAGAGAAATGCTGAGTTCAGTCCTATCAGTTTCAAGAGCTGATAACACTGTGAGTGATTGCCTGGTTCTTATCGGCTCTCTGAATGAAGTTTTTCAAGTTAAAGTAGCTGTTTCTCTTAAAAGAATAAATACCTAGGCATTTAAGGGTTTTTACAAACTGTCCACAAATTAAAAATAACAATATGTCATTAAATTTTTGCCAACTGATGTAACCTCAGGCTGCTGGTAATTTCTGTTCTGTTCTGCACTAATATGTTCTGGCCATAGAATGAGAGATAAGGCCCAATCAAAACCTAATATTTCTGCCTCTACTAATTTTTAATATTCTGTACAAAAGATCCATTAATAAATTTTGAGATTAAAGACTTAACTATCTGTCATATTGAATACTTAAATATCTTCCATTTCAAGGTATGTTTGTACTAATCTGTTTCTATCACAGGGTTTTTCTTTGCTAAAATAGTTTTTCAATATTAAATATGTTGAAAACATATCCTTAAGGGTAAAATCATGAATATCTCTGCTCCAAATCTCCTAGGTTCTCTTTAGAAGGTGAGCTCTCAACAGCAAATGGCACACTAAGTTTTCATGCTGCTTAAAATGGAGATAAAATATTTCAGTTGAGTAGTAAAGGTATAGGTTACATTTGTAAGATATACCTCACTGTCTTTCATCCTAAAACAATTCAGCTCAAAACTTCTTGCTGGTTCACCAGCAAGATATTTATTACCATTGTAAATTTATTTAATACCTTCTTGATGTTACATGACCTCAGATTATTAAATGACTATAAAACATAATAATAGTTTTTCAAAGAGCATAATAAAGCTAGACATCTGTAACAGTGCTACTGGCTACTGCAATATAATCTCTATTTAAAAAAGTGAAACTGAAGTTTTTAGGGGTTCTTGTATGTGTAATAAGTAGAATAAATAAATTCGTGTGGGATTAAGCTATTAATAAAAAGATACCCGAAAATGCCTCCAGGATTCCGAAGTTCCCAAACACACCTACTACTGTAACAACAAGACAGAGCCAGAAGATGGCCCGGCCATTAAAGGTAGACCCTCGCTTCACAGCTCCTCAAACACCAGATACCAATCTTGGTGGAGATCCTAGACGATCAAGATCACCCCTCCCAAGATGAATTCCGGAAAAAACTATCAAGCAACCTTTTCATGCAGACAGGACTCTTTTAGAAACACAGCATACCTAGACTTTCAATAGACTTAGCCTTAGGGTAAAAAAACTGTATAAAACCCACGGGCTGAAACATAGCAGTGTGGCAGAATTCGGAGGGTACTTTTGTACCGCCTCTCTGTCCACCCAGCATTCGATCAATGTTGTTTCTTTTTATTGTGGCTTTATTTCGGTGTTGAAATTGTGTTAAATAAATTTTGTTATTTTATTTTGAATTGGCCTCTGACCATTTATAACAGATTTGGTGCCGTGACTCGGATACAATTTGGCTGCGGAGGAATCCCTTTGCACGGGGGGCGCCCTGCCGGTTTTTCGGCGGCCCGGCAAAGCAGGAAACCCCTTCGCACCTATTGTATTACGAACCCAAAAATTAGATAAAAGTGCCACAATAAAAAGGGAGAAGGCCTGGATCCAGCAGAAAACCCGGGAAAAGACATAGGAGTCTTTTCGGAGCCGCGGCTACTTTTCACTCGTAAAATTTTTTTCTCCGTGCACGAAGATCTCCAAGCAAGAAAATAGCTGTAAGTAATGCTTGGTTGAGTGGGTGATTGAGTGGGTGAGCGAGACGTGGCCTTGCCACGATACAAGGGTAGATCTGTAAGCTCTTGTACCAGGTTTCCCGCAAAGGTTTTTTTCAGCTAGTGGGGAAGAGAATTAAGGAAAACTCGTTTGCTCATCAAAGCCCAGACTCGGGGAGTCTGGGGGAATCGATCACAAGGAAGCAAAAGGGGAAGGATACGTCCCTCTGGGTTTGGGGAACCGGTAAACCCTTTTGCTACGGGCTAGTAAAAGCCCAAGATGCAAACCGAAGACCTTTTCATCGGACGAACAGACCCCCGGTTCAGCTCACCGGACGGGTAAGTAAGCCGAACGATTCGGGACCCGGTTTGCAATTTGTAACAGTCGGGGAGAAGATTCCTGCTCTTAGCCAGAGCTAAGGCTAAGAAAGAATTTAGCGTTGCGATCCATTACCAAAAAGTAAATTTTTTAAAAAAAGAGCAAAGAAAGAGTAAACATCAAAAAGAATCAAAGAAAAAGGTGTGCTCCCAGAAAGGGAAAAGGTGCTTTTGAAATCCCACCAGAAGTCCACTGAGATAGATCTTAGAGCACTAGAGAGAGTGCCCCATTTTGAAAAGTAAGTCTAAGAAAAAACTAATTTATTATTGTACCGAAGTTAGAGAGTGAAGAGCCCGGTAGACAGTGCCGCTGCCCGCCGCTGCCAGCCGCTGCTAGTGCCGCTGGGGGGGGGCCGCTGAGCCGTCAGGAGCCCCCTGCGCCAAGCCGCGACTGCTGCCGCTGCGTGCCGAGGGCCAGCCCGCGAGGTGTAGGGCCGCCGTCCAGGGCACGCTGGCAGAGAGAGTGGCCGCCATCTGCGCCCGGGCCCTCCTCCGCGCCGGTAAGCCAAGTACAGCGGGGGCCCGCAGACCTTCCGCAGATAGCAGGTCAGGCCGGGCGCGCCGAGCCCGTGCTGCGCCTCCCCCACCCATGCGCCCTGTCTAGAGTCGCATCCATCCCGCTGCTTCCCGCGGCCAGCACCGCCACCTCCATAGGCTCCTCGTGTCCAGCAGACGATTGTCCTCCTGTTTGCCTTCTCTGTCTCTCTCTGACCCCTTTTCCCAATCCTGCTTCTAGCCCCCCTTCCCCCAAAGAGCCATCCTCTTCCCATTCTCAGTTCCCCCGAGGTGAGAACAGAAACCGAAGAGAAGAAGAGGGGGGGGGAGAGATTCATATGCAAATGCAGTAGTTTCAGCTTCTCAACCACACCCTGCTAAACCATTTCCACCAGATACTACCGTAGCAACTGCAGAGTCACTCCATCCCGAAGTGTCTAACAGTTTTAGCTACCCTGTTAACTTTTAAAGTTATAAACATAAACAAGTTGTGAATTCTATTCCATGATTCTCTCTCCTATTGTTCAGAGAGCAAGATAAAGAGTAGAACTTGCCGAATGAGCACAGATAAGCTTGAAGCTGCTGTTGCCTTTCTGCTACCCCATATCCCTGTTCGTCGTCCCTGCCCCCGTTCCTATTTCAAAAGTAGGTCGTTAGCAGCAAACCACACAGCGCAGAGTAGCCCAGGATGTCTGCAGTCTCTCTGGCTCCCTGCGACCCCCCCAGTTCCCAGTTCCTATCCACTAGTCCTGACCAGAAAGAGCTCGCTGGCTAGGACGCCTAACCCAAAATCCTCTATCCTTTATACCTTTTTATGCAATACCTTATCTTCTTTCCACTTCCCTCCAATCCCCATAAAATAGTCTTTACAATTAAATGTTTTATGTTGTTTCCTCTAATTGCAGATTGTCCCGTTTTCAGTTTTAAGAGTTTTGCCTGTCACGAGGATAAATCCTACAAGAGGCAATTTTCAAACTGTCTCTTAAGAGCGTGTGTTCCAGTAGCATTAGGCTACTAAAACAAGAAAACGCTGTTGAGTTTATGCTGTCTTTAGTTAAGGCTTACCAAGGGTGACTGACAACCCTGTTAGGATAGTGCCTAAGAAAGTATGAACAGTTTTTAGTTTTTTTAGTTGTAGCCGATGTTCCCTAACAAAGTAGTAGCAGAAACTACAAGTTTTATTTTACAGCGAGGGCTAAAACCTAAACTAGGGGTGAAAGCCATAGCTGAGAAAAAGCCAGTTGGGGGGGAAAAAGAAGATGCTGCCAAGAGCCGAGAGCTTAAAAGCCACTAAGTTAGCTGCAGAAATGCACTCAAAGTGCCCCTAAATACCCATTAGCTTACAAAGCAAAGAATCTAAATAGCTTAGCTGTGAGAAGACCTCAGAGTCCTTAAAGCACTAGCCCATGTTTAGTTTCATAAACAGCTTCATTTTAAGTACCTATTATGCGTTTCATTATTCATTTTAAAATCTGCAATATTGACCCACTTACCCCATTTGTTATAATTGTTTGTTTTGTTAAGTCACAATTACATATGTCAGTTGTTTGAATCAATTCCTGTTACATTTTGCTTCTTGTCAACCCTATTTGTTGTTTTCTTAGTCCTGCCCTGTGTCATGTAGACATCTCCCTCAGCAAGATAATTCTCTTTTGTTGACATGAGTATAAAAGCACTAACAATGCCCTAGTAGTTAGAAGAGTTCAGATATGCCTTAGCCTTAAACTGCTCTGAGAGATGTTTCAAATTTTTAAACAGTTTTTAAGTAATTATTTTCAGCAGTAGATTGATGCTTCCTATTTTTTCACTAATTACTAATATTGTTCTTACTTTGTGTTATGCAAGAATTGATGCTAAAGATCCCCCCTTTAAAATACATGATTTGTCTAATTGTGCTAAGCTTTAACTAGTTGCCTATCACCCATTCAAAAGAATCCCAGTAGATTTCACTGATTTACCTAAGATACAGCAATTAGGACAGCAGAAAAAGAGTAGACCCACGCTTCGAGAGTGAAGAAAGTAGACTCACAATACACTACTCAGAAATGGAGAGTGACCTCATCACCTAGAGAGCTGAAAGTCAGGTTGCAACAACACCGATAGATGAGGGGGATCAGATAAAGTGTGAAAGACCAGATTGTGAATGTTTTCCCTTTGTTCACTTCAAGTGTGTATATTGTAAATTGATTTGAGTTGTTCACTGTAGAGGGGGGCGTAAGCCAAAAAGATTATGTACCAACTGTTTAGAAAAAGAACAAGAAGAGACTAGCTATTTCTTAGTAATTGCCACTAACTTGAGTCTGCTGGAGTTGGATTCTCCAGAATGGTATTATATATATGAAAAGGGGACAAAAAGGCAATTAGACGCTAAAGTTGAAGTGCTCAAAGTCGAGTGCAGAAAGACAATCAAAGTACCTTGCTAGTCCGATACAATCAAGTTGTCCCGGTGGAGTGCCTTTAAAAGAAGGTTTGCAGTTCAGACTGACAGGACTCCAGAAGCATATGCCTGCTGCCGAGAAGATAGATTACCCCGCCACGGGCTGCAACCCCGTGGGCGAAGGGAAAGGCAGAGGCATGTTGTGATAGAAAGTCCTCGTAGTCCTGAGCCGAGAGACAGGGGGACCCCCCCCAAGAGCCCACAGAGGCTGACCCTCAGGAAGAGATGTGAACTATAGTTAAACATGGCACCAGAGGGAACCTGAAGTATCAAGAGCATTATGATTGTCCCAAAGATAAGGGAAAAGGGTATTATTTCTTTTATGACACTCAATACTAAATTTTGTAGATCAGAAAAAGGGGTAGAATGCCACGACTCAAAGGCAATTACTAAAGAAAGGCAATCCAACACACACGAATTTATTTAGGTAAATAAAAAGGTGGGGGACTGTAATAAGTAGAATAAATAAATTCGTGTGGGATTAAGCTATTAATAAAAAGATACCCGAAAATGCCTCCAGGATTCCGAAGTTCCCAAACACACCTACTACTGTAACAACAAGACAGAGCCAGAAGATGGCCCGGCCATTAAAGGTAGACCCTCGCTTCACAGCTCCTCAAACACCAGATACCAATCTTGGTGGAGATCCTAGACGATCAAGATCACCCCTCCCAAGATGAATTCCGGAAAAACTATCAAGCAACCTTTTCATGCAGACAGGACTCTTTTAGAAACACAGCATACCTAGACTTTCAATAGACTTAGCCTTAGGGTAAAAAAACTGTATAAAACCCACGGGCTGAAACATAGCAGTGTGGCAGAATTCGGAGGGTACTTTTGTACCGCCTCTCTGTCCACCCAGCATTCGATCAATGTTGTTTCTTTTTATTGTGGCTTTATTTCGGTGTTGAAATTGTGTTAAATAAATTTTGTTATTTTATTTTGAATTGGCCTCTGACCATTTATAACATATGTTACATACTCAGAGAGATGCATTAATAAAATTAATAAATGTATTGTTGAGCTCTGTTCCTCTTTGGAATCCAAATTCCAGCTCCTGGTTCTAGGGCATGCCAAGATAGCTGCAGAGTAGCTGAAAAAGAAGTGTCAGATATTGACTCAGATTTGCCGTACTTGTGTCCTAGAGTGACTTTAAGAAGCCCGTTGTTTTCTGTCTGCAGCACATGATCTCTCAAAAGTCATGTTTTAATAAATTATCACATGGGTGTTCTCACAGCAGTTCACTTTGCTATGAATTTTGAGATACCATATTCAGGAATGTGTGCAGCCTTTCTTTGAGACTTGGTGTTATATCTTCTCTCCCAACAGTGCTTTTATAATTATTTTCTTTTAATAGGAAGCCAGAAAAATATTCGTCATAGCAAAGTTTAGCAGAATGAACTTAAGGTGTTGTGTCCAAAAGACCATGGGGAAAATTTCAGGTTACAAAGGTGTGCGTTTTTAAAAAGTACTAGCTTATCTTTAAATACTCTTGCCTCTGAAGAGGATGATTTTGGGGCTACAAGCTGGTGTTTTTGTATAAGTAGATGCTGTAAAACAAGTGCCCTCAATGCACTGTGCTGATTGAAATGATCTTTTTGCATTGCAGTTTTTCACTTAGAACAGTACTGTCAAACAAATTGTTTTTCTTCAGTGCATTTTACCCTCCATTCAAAGAGCAGTTTGGTTCAATGGAATATGCAACAGCTTTGTGAACCATCCTGCAGTGGATTAACCATTAGTGAAAGAAGTAAAAAAAAAATTTAGACCCACAGCTGAACTTTAAAATGGAAAGGGAAAAAAAACCCCTCTGTATTTTTGTGTGTTTATCAAATACAAGATGTTTATTTTGCAGATGTGTTCTTTTCTGTAGCTCCAGATTCTTTGGCTGCAAGGGATGCATTTTAAAATCGAGTGAGTTGTTAATTACAGCAGTTTCTAACTAACTAACTGCTAAGATCCCTGGAGAGATCTCAGTTCTTATGCAGAAATCCATGTGAGATTAAAAACCAGTGATGTGTGTTTAGGGTGCAGTGACAGAAGCAATGGCACTGTGTGTTCATAGCTGTGCCACTATCACTGTGAGTTTATTTTCTTTGTTAGTGATGTAAAGTTCAGGAAGAAAACACTTTTAGTGCCTCTTGTCAAAAAGGTTCCAGTGAAGACCATGCAATAATTAAAAGCTGATCTTTCTGGAGAGAATTTGAACAAAAATAATGCTGACTCTTTAAGCTAGGGGAACTACAGCCACTGCATGGGAAAAGGAAGGCCTAGGATAGATCCCCAGACTTTTAACAAAATCTTGGAGCAAGTCCAGAATAAAATAAGGCAGCTGGATGGGGTGGGATGAAATGCACTCACTCACTGGAGTTTGCAGGGGACATTCCTGGGTTTAGAATTTTAGAATAACTCAAGATAGAAGAGCCCTTAGGAATTCCTGAGGAGGAGTTTTCCTTGCTCCAGAGTGTCTGCAGTGCTCAGACAGTTGTATTGGCTGGTAAATCCAGCACACTGTGGTGCTGGGAAGTGAGAAGTAGTCCTTTCAGGTAACAGGATTAAAGAATTGCGATGTCTTATTTACAGTCAGGAAATTTAAAGTGCAACTGGGATTTATGTGCTTGTATTAGGGCAGGAGAGCAAAGAAAGAAAATGAAGAGGCTTGGGGCTCCAGGTGGGCATTCCCACGTGCCAACCCACTGATCTGAGAATTCTTGAGCTGATTATCTTCCTTTTCAGCTGAGCATTGTCAGCATCAGGCCTGTAAGGGAATGGAAATTCTGTCGTTCAGCACTGTGCACAAAATTCCTCTTGGCAGGCACTAAGTGCTTCGTGTGTGCGTAAGATTCGGGTCTTGCTTTATTTAACAAGGCAGTTCAGTGCTTGCCAGCCTGCTCAGTATACTGAAGCCCTTGGAATTAAGCACATGCGTGTTTGCCTGACTTGGGACTAAACCAGAAGTTCTGCATTTCCATGATAATTATTCTAAGGTTACTTGATCACTTTTTGCGTTTTCACTGCTACACGATAACCTCATGACAGATGTAATTGCAATAACACTTTTGTGTCTGTACTACAACCTGGTGAATATTTGGAATTTTCTATTTTTCTAGTAGAGGCAGGAAAAAAATCACAAGGAACAAAAGGATAAAAAGTGAAAAGGGTATCAAAACTAGAACAGATTTTCCAGTTTCTATTTTATGTGGTTAGCTGTCTGGGGTCCAGATGACACAAGATCTGATTCAAAATTCTATTATCTCTAAAATTTAAAATAGCACCACTGAGGTCTTTCAAAGGGAAAATGTAGCTTAATCTTAAATGACAAAATCTCCAGTTGGTTTGGGGAGAGACTTGTAAAATCCTTTCCATTTGGCTACTTTGGTGTTTCTTATAGACGTCTCCTGTATTCAACTATGAACTCTTGCTGTTTTATATTTATGTCTTCCATTTGCCATTATATTTACCAATTACAAGGTTATCATAGCTCTTATATTGTGTAAAATTGTGGGTACCCTGAGCAGAAGGGAATTTAATACATGGAATGCATGACATTTTTGACCACCTCTGACCTTTTGGATGCCTGTAAGTGACCGCTTGACCTTTTCTATTACCTCTGACCACATGGGTGACCTTTGAGCTCTGAGTGACCTCTGACCTTTCAACAACACTTGAACCCATTCTGACCTGGCAGTCACCTTTGATCCTGAAAGACCATTTGTCCTCTTGCAGTGACCTGTGACCTAGGATGACACCAGAACTTTGGGGATGACCTTGGATTCCTGAATGACCTCTAGTATGTTTTCTATTGGATTCTGTTAGCATGTCCAGCTCCTTCACCAGGGCTCAGGTCTTGACTGTAAGAACATTGCAAATGCTTAGAAGAGCCAGAAGTGCTGTTTATCCTCCCAAAAATAGCTAAGAAAGAGCAAGTGAGCAGTGACCAAACTGGTCTGGAATTGAAATCTAGCCTTATACATTCTGTTTTTCCTCTCTACACAGGCAAGCAACACAGAAGATGCAGGAGGGGACAGACTCACATTGCTAAGGTAGGATGAAAGCATCTTTTGTTTTAGCTGCTTCATGGAAACTTTTGATATCTCATGAGAAATTTGCATGCTATACTACTCTAATGTAGTTACAGTTGGTTTGTTGGAGATTTGCTGGAGGAACAACCTAAAGAGTGAAACTTCTCCTAGTCTTAATGCTGATACTATCAGCTGTACACATATAAGTGCAGGCCACTGTCACCAGCTGACTCCCCCAAAAATGTATTGTTAATTCCTGGGTGGTTGTTTGTGTGGAGTTTTTTTTCCTCAGTATTCCTCTAAACTTTTATTTTGCTTGTAAATCCCTGTAATTATGGGTCATGTGTTGGTGTGACCTGAGTGGCCAGACATGGTGTCAGGAAGTGTTTCAAGAATTTGCACTGGTGTGGAGTTGCACCAGTTGGCAGAGATACAATCAGTAAATACATCAATAACTGAAATCCTTTGCTGTGTTTCTGTCAGAAAGACTTGGCTTTTATGAAACTAGCATTTCTCTAAGCAAACAGCATTATGTTATGCCCCAAGACTAGATTTCCTTGCATAATTTCTCCAGCAGACTTGTCTGACCACAGGAACATAGCTTAGCAAGAAAATTTCCTAAAGAAATATTTTACCCATAAAACTTAGAACCACAGTAATGTCTTCCACCCCATTTGCATTTTGGAGTAAAAATGCAGGGACTAAGCCAATAGCCAAGCCACTGGAAAATGTACACACTTCAAGGTACACATTCCAGTCTTTAAGATATTGTGAGGTTTTTTTCAGAGACCAAGGTTTTGAATTCTCCAGTAAAACAGCTGAGCAAAATATATTATGGTTCAGAACAATTTCAGGTATTTCCCAGATATTTTGTACTGCCAGACACTGCTGAAGTATCTCACTTAATATTCTATTTGCTTTGCCAGTAATGCAGCAGATTAATAAACCACATTAGGTAGGAAATAGCTTTTTGAGAGAACTAGGAAAGATAATTCAAGGTTTTAGATAAAGCCATTGAAGCAGAAACAAGCTGGCATTTCCCAAAAGCTAATGAAATACTAGCAGAGCAGTGAGGGAGTGTAACACATTGTTTGGAAGTCAAAAGTCAAGGGAGAAGATTTTAAAAGATACTTTAAAAAACACTGCTTCCATTTGCCAGCAGCCAGTACCTCCCAATGTCAAGCCTCTATCACTATAGAAATTATCAAGTCCTGCTGCAACAATCATCTGTTCTGTGAGAAGGCATCTTCTAAATCATTGTGATTGCTTAGGTCTTGTTGGGGACCTGCACATGCTCCTCACTCATTGCTGGGTTGGAGGCCGAAATTCTGTGTGTTTTATTTCTACATTTTTGATCACAGTCAAACAACTGGCAATTGTTTTTTTCTGGTCACACTGAATTTAACTTCTTCCTGTCACACCGTTGTTAAGTAATGCTTTGGATGTCCATCTAGGTTATAAAACAACTAAATTTCAGTAGCTGCAATGAGAGGAGAAACAAAAATGAAAAAAAAAATCGTGTGTGTAAATGTATTTTATAAATGCTGGAGTGTATCATCAGGGAGGCTCTGACTGCTCAGCTTGAACTCTCCTGGAGCTAGGGCACTCTTCTCAGGGATTTAAGGACAAATCCCTTTGGATACAGAGTGGAATTAAAGCAAATTTTCTGTCTTGTGTTTGTGCTATACATTTTGATTAAAAAATTTGTTTCATTCTCAAATGTTTTTTGAAAATTCTTATGCTATGATTTTGTCTCCCTAGCTGAAATTTCTGCAGAACCCTAAGTTCTGTATCCTCAAGACATCTAGATTAAGATCTCAGAGATCTTAATGTTCATGGCTGTATATTCTTCTACAACCAAGGTCTGGTGAAGGTCAGCAAAAGGCTTTTATTTTTTTTCCAGCAACTTCACTTGAATATGCCATTCTTGAAAGCAATGCTTTATTATTTGTTTAAGAAGTATTGTCAAGTGGGCTAATTGCTGATGTGAATTTCCTCACTTCTTTGTATTAATTTCAGCAAAACTAAGTAAATGCTGTTAGTAAATATTCACTCTGCAAGCCTGAAATAATTCCCTGTGCCTGCTGGAGATGGTGTTCCAGCGAATCCCGGCTGCCCTGGCTGGGAATTGTTTCAAGTCCGGTTGGGCAGTGGCTAGCAGACCGGCCACTACCTCCTTAGTAGATCAGAAGCTGCACGAGAGCTGTTAGTGAGGCTCGACGAAGGTAAGAAGAAGGAGGCTTCGTGGCAAGATAGAGTTTATTGTCACATGCACCCCATGGTGCAGGCACTCATGCGTCCCAGGAGAGAGAGAGAGCTAAGAGGGCCAAGGCCAGAGCCAGGCCCAGGCCCAGGGGCCTGGGCCCTGAGCAAAGCCCCAGCCCGAGGCAGAGGCTGAGAGGCAGAGAGCGAGCAGGAGGAGCTCACTCTTATCAGGGACTAGGGGAAGGGGGTGGACACAAGAGGGAAAACCAATCAGGGAAATGGGGAGGGCACACAGCCAGCAAATAGGAAACGAGGGGTGGGGCATTCCCAGCCTGCTCCAATCCGGGACCGAGCCCCTCTCCGAAGCTTCTGGAATGAGGGGGGGAGGCTTCCCGGAGGGGGGCAGGCACTGGGAGGAGACTAACAGATGATTGACTACATATAGTAACAGAGGGGAACAAAGGGAATTTCTCAGGCAGGAGATTGTACTAAATGGGGAGAAGTACAGGGGGAACTTGGGAAGAACCATTATAGAAAAAATGATTATTAACAATAAGTAAGAACTAGAAAACGCGCCGCTACACAAGCCCTTAGGCCAGTCAGTAAAACTGTAACCCCAACTGTCTGTTACTGTCACTCTGTTGAAGTGAAAATGTACAGTAATTTGTTTCTAGCAAAACAGGATGAACAAATCACTTGACCATTTAATTTGAGCTAGTGTCTTGTCTGAGTGTGGTCAGTGAGCTGACCTCCAGCAAGCAGGAGCATTATTTACATTGAGCTCTACTGTTGGTCTGAAAAAATGATCCAATGCCAAGGTCACTTCTGAAAACAGTTTTTAGATATGATGCTCCCCAAAAGATGTGTACTGCACAAAGACCAAAACCCATGAAATAAGGATGTAGGACAGAGAGCCGTAGCCTCAGTCTGGTGTGATGGGAGTAAGTATTGCAGTCAAGAAGCCTGCTGGGTGTATTGTGAAACCTCCTGATTCTGAACCAAAATGTTGGTATTTGGTTGCTATCAATTCACCTTTTCCTTAAGTCTGAGCACAAGTAATTGCTGCCCAATTTCTCAGTAAATGCTTTCTCAGTAAATGCTTCAGTAAAGAATGATGCTCTCAAGAGTACCTGATTGGGAAAGGACAGGAAGTCTACTTTAGCTTTCCCAAATTGATGGCTAGTTCTGAGCTGAGAGCAAGGCTAGTTACCACACACCTTCTTTCACATCCCTGACATGGAATATGTTCTTTGTTGTTTGGAATGCCTTTGTGCTGCTGCTTTTGTAACATAAGCAGTTTCAGAGAAAACAGGATGATGCTTCCTTTTCTCAGTTACTTCTATCATGTGCTCTTATATTCCAGAACTGAAACTTGTCCCAGTAATTTAACATTTATCAAATTCCTTTTGTCGTGGAAAAGTGAGGACAACTCACTGTAAGTGAGCAAGTTACAGACTTCTGTGACTGAATTTTTTATACCAAGAGTTGTCTTTCATTTGTTACATCTGGTTAAAGTTAACCAGTATGATGCCACAAGATCCCTGTCAACTGATTTTCTGTTATGTTTCATAAAAGCTTAAGTTCATGGTATATACAAACCTCTCAGCTTAGCAATCAGATATACAGAAATGTGTTTGATAGATGTCTATAGTGTGCTTAGCAGGCAGTTTTAATCCCTATATTAAGTTAGTTATTAAGGGCAAATAAAAGTATCTGTCTTGAGGGACAGATTATTAGCATGTACAGGAATCTCAAAATACTGCAGGATATTTTTCTTTTGGAAAAAAAAACAGTCAAGGCAGATCCACCCTCCTGGGCTTTGGGTTTTGTTACTGTTTTAATGTGAAAGCTAATTATTAAATCTGATTAGATTTACCTGCTCTGCTGGCTAAATTTGAGGGTATCTGGAGATACACCCCTGTCACTGTAATCAGGGCAGTGTCACCAGGCTGCTGTGCACGCTGCTAGATGCTGCTGAATTGAGCAGGCACAAATAGCACTGTTGTTGTTATGGGAAACTGGTCTTTTTTTTGTTCCTTTCAAGACACAAATCCACAGAATATAAGCAGAGAATTAGTTCCATTTCCTCCTATTCTGAGAATCATTTCAAACAGTAATGCAAGAGATCCTTCAAGAGACATATCAGATTTTACTAACTGGGCAGAAATTAAAAGATAAGCATTAAAATAAGAAGATTTTGACATGGCAGCAGCACAATTAGTGGCAGTGCCAGTGAGATATGGCAAACAACATGTAAATCGCAGATAGATACTGCTAACTCACAAAGTTATTAAAGACTTGAGACAAACACTTAAAGAGAGTAGCTTGAGCTGCCCCTACTTCAAGCAGCTATTAAAAAGTACCTTCAACAACTACGATTTAATACCTTGTGACTACAAATGTATTACAACCACAATTTTAACAGATTCTCAATACATGGTATAAGAAGTCAAATGATGAAGACCTCTCACCAAATTAATAGAGTCTTAGACTGAGGTCCAAATGTAGCCCTTACATTAGCCCAAATAGCCAGTGATCCACCTAATGATAAACCAGAAGACCAAGCTGTACATCGACCTCAAAAACTGATCACAGATATTAAGAAAGCAGCCCAGAAAGCCATTATGCAAATTCAACCTGCAAGAACCGCCCCCAAAATTTATACAGAAGTAGAACAAGGAGTATCTGAGCCATTCACTTCTTTCATAAATCACCTCACTCAAGCAGTGGAGAGGCAATGCAGTAAAAAAGTAGCACAACCCCATCTGCTTCAAAGCTTGGCTTTTGCGAACACCAATGAAAAATGCAAACATAATTAGTTAGGCATAATTAGTGCCTTACCCAGTCCACAACCAACCTTGCATCAAATGATAAAAGCTTGCAGCAAGAGAGACACTCCTGCACATGTAGCAGCAATGCAAGCAAACATCTTAGGAAAACAATTCAGAAAACTCCTAAAAGCTGCAGATCAAAGATTAAAAAAACCCTCACAGCTCTCCATATAACTCCTCAACAAGGCAATTCCACAGGTGAAGTGATGGCAGCAAAAGGCGCCAAAAGACCATATTTCAAGTGTAGAAGATTTAGACATGTAAAAAAGTTTTGCCCAGAAACTGCAGAAAATGCGAAAGCACCAAATCATTACCCAAGATGCAAAAAAGAGAGACATATCCAAATCAGTTTCATTCCAAAGTAGATGCAGATGAAAGACCTCTACCTCTTCTGGGAAACTCCAAGAAGACTGTGACACGCCAATGAGCTACGACACAAGTGATGGAAGCTACTCATCAGTCCAAGACCCCCCAAGACACACAATATGCAAGGAACCCCAATCAGACTCCCTACACAGAACCCTCTGCTGCTTCCCCAGTGACCCAAATTGCTGCCCCCAGGGGCGCAATGTGAACTTCCAAATTAGCATACTTCATAAATGAGAATCATGCAGTGATGTCCACAAGAGTCACTAGAACATGATAAAAGAGGTAAGAATTTTTAATTATAAGCAAAGACAGAAGCATCATTTTAAGGCTCATCATCCACCCAACAATCGTTTCAGCCAATCAGAATAAGAAATTAAAAGTTTTATCTCAAGACTTACGAGCTCCATTGATTATTCCAGGAAATACTCCAATAGCCAAGGCCATTGCTTTACCACCCAATGCAATGGAACAAGTCATGCCAATAGTAAGTCAACAAGCATAATCTGAAAGTGAAAGCCTAGAAACTCATGTCTTCTAGATAAAGTGAATAAACCGAGACCAACCGCAAATAACCTGCAACTTGACTCTAAACAACAAGACAATCATGATCACAGGCATGCTGGACACTGAAGCAAACGTAACAGTCATTTTCGTTATCTTTCTACCCAGGGAGTGGAACCTAATAATGCCTTTGAAATCCCTCTCAGAAATTAGAAGAACATTATGCATGTAAAGTGAAAATCCAATTATCATGACAGAACCAGGAGGAAAGACAGCAATCACCTGTCCCTTTCTTGTGCAGAAACCTATCATAGTATAAAGAAAAAACATCTTATCACAATAGATAACAAGGATAGAAGTAAATTTTCAAAAGAAGTCACTAAAGCACTTGCCACCTTAAAACTGACATAGAAAACAGACAATCCCGTTTAGGTAGACCAGCAGTCCCTGAAACAAAAAAAAATTTAAGTACTCTTAAAAAATTAGTAAAAGAATGTTGGGGGTTAGACAAAGAACAATTGTAAAAAAGCCCCATTAAGCCAACAAATAGTCCCTAAAATTCTCCAGTGTTTGTCATCCATAAGAAAACTTCCAACTCATGAAGATTACTCCATGACCTCAAGAAAATCAACAGTCATCTAAGAAATGAGACCACTTCAGCTTGGACTTCCTTCTCTCTCAGTGATCCTGAGAGAGTGACCACTTGTAATTATAGATATAACAAATTATTTCTTCAACATTCTGCTTCATCCAGATGATGCTCCCCAATTTACATTCTCTATCCCAAGCATCAAAAAAAAGAGAACTTTTGCAAAGTTATCATTGGATAGTTCTTCCACAAAGTCTTAAAAACTCACCAACAATTTGCCAATGGTTCACAGCACAAGCCTTGTCTCCAGCTGGAGAAAGACATTTGCAAGTGATGATCATACATTACATAGATAATCTGCTCATTTCAGCACCAACACACAGAGAAGTGCAAAAGTCAGTTTACCTGTAAACAATTGGCCAATACTTCAGTGTATCCAACAAAAGTTTGACAAAGCAGTCAAAACAGTCTTCATAGTTCAAACAAAAAGGGGGATATTTTGAAACCCTGGAGGCTGAAAATTTCAGGCTTTCTGTTCTAAAGGACACTGACTCCCAAGCAAGCACTGCATTTGACTTGAGGCCATGGAACAGGCTTCCAAAATTGAATAATAGCACCCAAGTTGTGGGTGTATAATTTGAATAGTATTGTGTGATCTCGCAGGGTGAAAAACTTAGGTTTAAGATTTTAGTATGTAGTAACATATGGGACAAGATGGAGGATTTCGGATGTTTGTTGGGGGTTAGACTTGTTTCTTTTTTTTTTTAGAATTTTTTTTCCCAAGAGTTGCAAGGCAACTAATTGCTAGGTACTTATCAGTGCTCAAGTGAAACAAAGCATAGAAGCTGAGTGGAGGCTGGCACTTGGCTACACCCTTTGTCTCCAGGAGTTTCCCCCCAAGGGGCGGGGAGAAAGACGGGGGCTGGGGGGCAGCTTCACTTTTGGTGTGGTCTGCGTCGGGAGAGGACGAGGCTGCTGTTGCTGCGTGAGTTTTTTTTCACTGGCACCACGGAGATCTGATTCTGAAGAGAGCTATCATCATCTGCTCGTGTGCCCAAGAAAATCCTGATCTCTCTCCTTTTGCTGCCCTGCTGGAGCTGGCCCAGCCCTGTCCCACTGCCTCAGAGCTGTTTTAGAGCTGCTCTGCACCGCGGGCCCCCACTGGCCTCCCTGCCGGACATCCCTGCCTTCCAGTGACCACCGACAGAGCTCCGAACTTCATCTGATCCACCAGCCCGGGATCTCCCACCGTTCCAGCTTGGTACCTTTTTTTTTAGAGTCCCCAGAGACCAGACTGCCGCAGGTTTTGTGAAACCAAGCTCTGTCAAGGTCCCTGGTTCTGTTTTCGCTATTAATTGCTGTAGTTGTTGTTGTTTGTTTGCCTTGTTATACTATTAGTAAAGAACTGTTATTCCTATCCCCATATCTCTGCCTGAGAGCCGTTTTAATTTTCTAAATTATAATAATTTGAAGGAAAGGGATTTGAATTATCCATTCCAAGAGAGGCCCTGCCTCTCTTTAGCAGATACCTGTCTTCTTTCAAAACCAAGACAATGTTGTCTAAGTCCTTCTTCACCTTCTTCTTGGTTTCAGGTAGTTTTTTCTAATTGGATGAAAAAGGTCCGCATTGCGGGCCTGGGGTGGTCATGATTGGGTCAAAAATATAAATAATATAGGTGTCACCTTGTTATTAGGTAATTAGTGCTTAAATAACCTTAGAAAGAGTTAGAAATACTCCATTTTTCTAACTTACTAGTTAGAGCTCACAGCTCATGAGACTGTAATATAAATAGGAGTTAATAAACACCAAGTCCAAACACAAAACTGTGACTCCTATGTATTAATCTGAGCTCTAACACAAAGAAAAAAAAAAGATAAAACTCCTCACATTTTGTCCTGCCTATTCCAACGCCAGAATAACCATGTTACCTTTTGGAAAGAGATGTACAGAGTAACTGGAGCACTTAGAGTACAAAATATTAGAGATACAAAGCTGATGTACCTTGTCACATCTATCAAGGATGTTTTGTCAGAAACTGCCTAGGGATTAACAAACTAGCAGGTCCACCAAGACAAGCCTGAAATGGATGAAGTCTATCTTGAAAGAAGGGATCACAAGGTTGATGTTTCTTTTCTCTCCTTTGTTCACCAAATACTCTTTTCATAAAATATGCAAAGGTGATGGCAATTTGTAGTGAAGACCAAAGATGGCAAAAAATAACAAGCAATGGCAAGTGTGTGATAAAGCTTTCATGGTATTTTTTCCTCTGATGTGATATTTTGTCTGTTCACACTTTATATTTTAAACTGCTGGGGTTTTTTTTGTTTTGTTTGGGTTTTTTTGGGTTTTTTTGTTTTTTTTTTCCTTTTTGGTCCTTGAATTAGGAAAATTGACCTAGGTTTGGAAATCTGTCATTACACAGTAATCTTGAGATAATCATGCCTCTTGCAGAACAATGGGATTTAGGGTTTTGCCTGTTCATTCCATTTTGGTTTTGCTTTTTTTTTTGTCTTCTCGTGTACAAAATATAGGAAATTAAAAATCTGTTTTTCAGATTTTCTTGGTAATGAGGTCAGTGATGAAGACTTATTAATCAGTAAAAGCTCTTGGATTTTCATTATTCTCCCAAAACTACTTCTTTAATTTTCTAGGTGAGAATGTTAGAGAAATGTTAGAAACATACAAAACTTTTTTGTATGTTTGTCCACATGTATACTCATGTACATAGGATTACCTTGGTGTTAGCTGAAGTGATGTAAAGTTCTATATGAAGCTTTCTTTCCTTTGTTTTAAGAGGCTTTTTTTTTTTTGCTGCTTGATATGAATTTAACCCAAGTAAACCTGGTTAAAGGGCAATGCATCCATATTATTTTGCTCTAGCTTGACTATACCAGCTTGATATTAATTCCCCATGGAGTGCCTGCACAGCATTACTGCAGAATGATGTGTGATGTGGAGGGATACCACCGTGTTGGCTCCCCCACATCCATTTAGAGTGACCTGCTTTCATCACTGATACTGCTGCTCCACTGTTTACAATGACCTTTTAAGGTTTTGGGGCTTTGTTTGTTTGTTTTTGTTGTGTGGTGGTTTTGTCTTTCCCACAGTAATGTTTGTAACAGGATTTTTTTCTGTTTATGTAATCAGACTGGTCAAGAGAAAGCAAGTGCAGTCATTTTGGGCACTGCCTGTGGGCATGGAGGGATAGATCCAGGCTAAGCAGACACAGTCACATCTTCTCCGACAGATGAATGATTATGTGGAATGTGATCCAATGTCCAGAGCCAACTCAGCTCTGCTGGATACTGACACAGGGGATGCCACAGGGAATTTTTCAAGTGGTTTCAATGGGGATGCAGAGAGAAATTATGGAACTACACTTTCTAAGCAGGAATTGTGCCAAAGGTCAAGCTTTCATTTCTAACTTTCACTGTTAGAAAGGATAGAAATTAGAAAAAATAAATTAGAAAGGAAAGAACTTTTGAGTATTTTCCAAACCAAAGAGAACAGTTTTCATCCAGTCTAGTAAAATTAAATCCAGTAACAAGTGACATGTACAATATCCTTGGAAAATGTTGCTGGCAATCATTGTAAATTGTAGCTCAGTGGATTCTTTTCCAGCTTTGAGACTTTGAGAGTAAAACTCCACAGAAGTTTTAGGTTACCAGATTTTAATCTGCAAGTATAATTCTCTGAATATCCTTCACTTCCCCATAACAGCAATCACTAAAATTTGCTAACATCTCACCCTTTCTTCAGAGACCATGACAGACTGAGGAAATAGCAGTTTTCCAGACTTCGTGCCAAAGCAAAGTTTTACCTTAATTGCTGTCAAACAGTTTGTTTCTCTCACAGTTGTAAAGCAGGTGTCTGTACCTCAGCAGAACAGTGCCATGGTAAATTGAACAAGGCAGGCACTAAGAGAGAGTGAAAGGCACTAAGAGATCCCTGAGAGTTCAAACTGCTTTGAGGATCATGAGTCATATCAGCTGTGTGGCAGGAGCTGAAGAATTAGAATTACAGAAACTGTTTTCCTATTGATTTCTTATGAAAATAGAATTTATGTAACTTCAGAGCTTTGAGTAGTCTACATAAAAAGTGTAATCAGTCCTGTTTACACCAGGGTCTATTTTGAGCTAGAAAATTCATAATTCCTCCAAAGGTTGCAGTTGGGCTTGCTTTAATTCATTCTTAGAGTCTGTCTCTGCTATCAAACAGCCAGGTATCATTGCTGGCATAGCTGTGTACCTGCCTAAACCCCTCTGGAATAACAGGGCTGCATCTCTGATGCAGCTGGTGACATACGTTGACTGGGAACTGAATAGAATCACCTTGGGCAGTAGATGATACCTTAGGGGT
Organism: Acrocephalus scirpaceus scirpaceus; assembly: GCA_910950805.1. Lineage (NCBI taxonomy): Eukaryota > Metazoa > Chordata > Aves > Passeriformes > Sylviidae > Acrocephalus > Acrocephalus scirpaceus. Next base: position 33,913,689 of record OU383781.1, read on the forward strand.
GAGGGGTGTATAAAGCACCACAGGGAAGCACTGTGTGGTGTGGCTGTCCTTCAAGCAGGGTTCTTTCACCCAGTGTGCAAGAACCAATCAACATATTGAGCAGAGATATTTGGTTTTGTTGTCATTTTGCAGAATGGGGTGCCAGGAATCACTCATTTCAGGATGCAAACACACCCATTGATACAGAAAGCTAACAAAGAATGATACAGAAAGGGGTGATTTGGTCACTCACACTTATATAACAAAATTCACAATGTGTGTGTGGTGGTCTGGGTCCAATTCATTATACTGTCATTTACATACACAAATTTCCCTAGGAGAGTAATTTTGAGCTTTATAATTGTCTAAACCAACTTGAGATCCTATTTTCATCCTATCTGCTACCATGAAGTTATAATTTAACTTTATACTCTATTAGAGTTTTGGCTTGAATATATTTGAACAATTAATTGTCGATGAAATAAGGATTTCCAGTACTCTACTCCTGGGGGCTCTTCATTGCTCTGTTGCTCTGGCACCTTGTTGTCATGGTTTCAAGACCAGCTCACACTCCCTGTGAACTTTCTGTGGATTTTTTAACGTCATGTGACATCAATATAAACCCAGGGGTTTTCTTAACTGGAGTTAATTGGTAACTCTCATTTGAGTGTTACTTTTGCCAAGTGTAGCTGCTGATCATATTTCTATTCAGAAATATTTTATGATGGCACGCAACTTGCTAAAATAAAGTTGCATTTTCTCTTAGCTCTTGATGGTTCCTATGGGATAAAGTTTTACTCCAGAGAAACCATAAGCCAGTTATGTCAATGAGGGAAAAAATTCCAGAGAATGGGTTCAAGAAGCACGTTCCCAAGTCAGAGCCCTTTTTGCAGAGAATAGATTTCAAACGTGTAAAATATACTTTAAATTACAGACTTGAATTCCTCTGGAACTTCAAATACCTTTGAGCCTTTTTTTCTTCTAATTTTTTCTTTCTTTTATTGTTGCTGAATCAAACAAAATCTCCCCGTGGTGTGAGAATTGCTAATTGGGCTTTTCAATTACCATAAAATTTGTCAGTGCTTTATAAAGCATGTTGCTGTTGTGTGCTCTAGTGATAGTGTAATTAAAGCAGATGCAAAATATATAAATAGCCAGCTCTTCCTGCATGTGCTGTTCCTCTAGGCTGTGTGTGGAGCAGCCCTTGGCTCCAGGGAACGGGGTCGTTCTGATGTTAATGGCAGCACGTCATTCCAGCATAAGCAGCTTCGGGAATGCAGCCGAGTACTGGGCTCTGCTTTTGGAGCTGTTCCTCAGCTTCAGAGGGAGTTAATGAGCAAATTGTTCTTCACATTGGGAGGGGATGAAAGAAAGTGTCTCAAAACTGATTTTATTTGCTGCTGAAACAAAGTTAGGGAGCAGAACTGTTCAACTACTTGAATTCATTTTAGCTTTCTACTCTAACTTTAGCATTTTGTGTTTTTCATGACTCAGACTGCATGGGAAAGATGACATGCAAAGATTTTTTCCTAAAATGAGAAAGCTGTCAATATGGAATATTTTAGGTTTTGTTTCTATGGTCAAATATGTCTTTATTTTGCTCTTTGTGTGCTTTGTTATTCTGAGCAATATTGAAGAACTGTGTTGTCCATTGACGTTGTTGCTCTCCTGCAGGTACGTCTTTTAAAATGGCCTAGCCTGGGAAATAACAGATAATGAATTTTACAAACTCCTTTCTCAGAAATGGCACTTAAGGGCTGTGGTTTTCTTCTAGTGTGACATTAATGCTGTTTGTGGCACAGGAGGACTGTCAAGAGAATTTGAAAATTAGAGATATGAATCATCATGAAAACAATGGTAATGTTATTTTCTGTGGCTGCAGGTCTGTGATGTAATTCTGGATCAGATCTTGCTCTATTACTGAGAACAGAAATTCAGTGGGATGAGAAAGAAGTTCCCTAATCCTTCTTGATGATTTCTTTGTTACCACAAGCCATCTAACTGTTTAATTCCATTTAATTCTTTTGGCGTAATTTAGTAATTGAGAGTAATGGCACAAAAACCTCTCTGCACAGGAGGATGAGAATGCCAGTTATTTATTGCAGCAAATTTCAAAACATTTCCAGAGAGGATGAACATGGCTGGAAAGGTGTTTCTGTTATGGCTTTCAGATTGCTGAAGAGGGGATAATTAGGCCCATAAATTATTTACCAAGTCTCATGAAATGTTCTGAACCTAGAATTGAAGGCACTTTTACAGCACTAGCAATATAGTGCTGTACAAATATACAAAGCCTCTGATTTTGCCTTATATTTTATTAAATAATAATCATTTGCTCTAATATTTCAACTTCCCCAAATCCCCAACATACTGGTTTGAAATGCTGTCTGTTTTGCTTTGGCTTTCTTGCAATCTGAAGATTCAATTATGGTTAACTTCAATTAAGTTTTTGGATCTTTACGAAGTAATGAAATAATTTTGGTAGCTAACAAAAATAATATTTGACATTGCTTTTCACTGTATTACAGTATTGGACATTTGTGATAAAAGGTTTCTGGGTGGAATTAAAATGATGAAGTCTAAAAGCTTTTGGTATAACCAGTGGGGATTGCTGTGGAGGCCCTTTCTAATCAACAGGGCAACATTTTGCTTTTACTACCCAGCTGCTTTGAAGGCAAAGTTTTTGCTCTGCAGAGACGGCTCAGAAAATTTTTGTTACAAAGTTAATGTCTCAATAACTTCTCCTCATGTGCCACAGACTTATGTCTGGTTGGAAAAAGGTAAAGCATAAAAGCCTAGATTCCTGGTGAAGAAGAAGGAATTTTTTCTTTCAAATTGATTAGTGCATGGAATATTTTCAGTGTTTTAATATTTATGGTTAAATGTGTTTTGCATTTTTTGTAGTCTATAATTCTGAGAAACAGCTGTGAAAATTTTCTTACATATGGCCAGTACCATAAATTAATTGGAAACTGTGCCCTGGTATGTCATCCAACATCTGAGTCCTTCCTGTGCCACTCCAATTGGAGCTCGTGTCATGTAAACCCACACCAGCAGAGACCTGTAATGGTGGACAAGTATAACACTAAAATACCCTTTCCAGTTTGTTGGCAACAGGAAGAAGGTTTGGATTTGGTTTAGAAGGGCAATTCTGTGCACTGCTTGGATTCTGAAAACGTTAGTGTTCAGCAGTCTTTCCTTGAGTCACACTGCCCCTGAGGGAGGAAATGTGGAGTGCAGGCTCCAAAGTGGCACCTGGAGCACTGCTGGGCAGAGCAGCACATCCCAGGTAGTGCAGCTGTGGCTGATGAAGGATCTGGGTGTGTGCATGGTGTATTCAGGGCCCTGGATCTGCAAGGGGCTCACACCTTATGGCCAGGGCAGGAGGGGCATCGACGCATTCAGTTGTCACTCCTGGCTCAGACTGCTTTGTGGGTGATCTTGGTCCAGCTGCAATTTCGTACTTTAAGGTTATTGTTTTGCTCCATGACTGCTTGTTATTTTCCCTGATATTCTGATGATTCCTGTGTGAAGCACTGACACTCATTTACCACCACGTTTCCCAAGGAATGTTGCATTTTCATTCAGGGCTTCCCAAAGCTTTGGCATTTTTGCATCATGTAGGTTGCATGTATTTTTCTTCGAAGTAATACAGTGATAGAGTGAAATAAGAGTATCTCTCAAAACTGATGATTAGTTACTTTCCATTTCCTATATAAGGGGTTCATAAGGAATAACTTCTTAAAAAAAGCCAAAGCAAACCAAAACTTCACTTGCTACTTCTTCACACTGTAAGTGCCGTAAAAGTGAATTTTCTGAAATTCTGTTTTGGTTTTATTGAAATATGTTGAAATAGATATGTCAACAGGGACATTTTTCTTCCTAAATGTGAAGGTCAGTAGTTTTCCAGACAAATAGCATATTCTTGAGTTATTGGAAAATTCATGCTGAGCTGCTTCACATTGGCTAACTTTGCATGTCACCTCTGATGTTTCTGTTGGCTGGCAAAAAAAGGTTGTTATTTGCAATTTCTATTTTCTATTCTATTATTTCTACTTCTTTTGACTTTCTCTGCAAAGCACTAAATCTAGTAGCCTGAAAGTGGGAAACTTTAAATATTAAAAGGAAAAGATAGTGATTTCATTTAATGCAGGCAAACATCCAATTATGCTGCTAAGATGCTTAAAATCAATTGTTATATAGAACTTGTTTGATGATTTTGAGAAATATTTTTAACTCTGAGAAGACTGATAAGTGGATAATTTATTCTTTTGTGAGCACAAATGAACAAATGCATTTTGTATTTTTTACCTTGGCAGTTCTATGAAGCAGAAAATACCCAATTGCAATCTTGTTGGGGTTCAGATTCAGTGTGGAAAAACCTAAGGTATCTTCAGAGAAAGTTCTGAAAAGTTTGCTAATTATGCTTCTGACTTGGCTGTTCTAGAGACTATGCTACAGTGGTCACAGGAAAGACAATATCCTCACTGAAATTCAGACCATAGGTTTATTTTTGCTGGCTTATGACTATATATTCTTTCTTTACAAAATAAAATCTGAGAAGAAGTTTTGGTTAAGCCCTTACAATTGTGAGCTTTCATCCTTTACCATTTGAAGGTTAAAAATGTAATTTAGTGACAGAGAATCTTATTAGAACTGCGTGCTGCAGATGTTTTCTCATGGATAAATCTTTCCAGTAAAATCCTCAATGTGCCAAAATATTGCTTTTTTTAATGCTCCTCCCTTAAAAAAGACTCCTTCACAACTTATCTCAAAGCGAATTGAATTGACAGAGGTCTTCAGAGCAGTAACCAGAATACTTTTCTCTCCCCCAGTTGTGTTTTGAATTCTGTATATTGTATTTCTTCTTAATCTTTTAATGCAGAAAGTTCACTACTTCTCAAAATTACCATTTTTTTACCATTGTAAAAAATGCTTCCATTTTTCTCAGCTGTTCAAACAACTGCATCCCTTCATAGTCCATACCATCCTGTGGGAACGGTCTGCATAATGGTTTCTAGTTTTCCTTGTGGGTTTGATTTTAAAGGGATTGCTCAGATGAGCAAGGACTGCCCTGAAAGGTGGTAACAGAGTTTTAAAGAAGCTGTGTATAATTAAAGTGGTAAACAGGAAAATTTGCTGCAATGTTATTTTTAAGCCCTCAGTCTGGTCACATCTGAGTACCTAGGAAGACCACAGAAGATTTCACCAGGCTTGTAAAAGTGTAATGTGGCTCTGCTGCCAAAGCAGATGGTGCAGGAACACAGTGGGTGGGCTCCTGGATAATATCCACCCAAAGCACACAGCCTCAGGTGTCACAGAGCTCTAGGGAAAACACAGGGAAGTTTTGCAGTGATACTGGTAGGTATTTTTGGGCTGACAGGTAAGGGCTAAGTTTACACGTTGCTCCTGCCAGGGCAGAGATGAGGTCAAGGAAGGGTTGCAGGAGCCAGAGATCAAACCTAGGGGCTCTCTAAGCACATAGGCTCCAGGATGGGAGGAGCTACCTTGTCCTGCACTTTAGTATGTGATGGACAATTTGTTTAGTCTCCGTTCACTGGAGCTGAAAGGTGTGAGGCAGGTTAATGAAAATATTATGAAGTGGTCACCAAGGAAATATGACCTGCCGAACACTTCATTCTCCCGCTCTGAATTTGATTCATCTGTCCATTTCAGCCTTTTTCCAAGGAGTTTGCTCGGATTGATGACTAAACAAGCTTCATTTTAAAATATACCTTGAAAGTAGCAAGGTATTTTTCTTATTATATATTTATAGATGTGTCCATGACTTGATTTACAGGAGATTTTTGTTCTAAATGTTTCTGTTCTATGTGTCTACTTGTCTACTGCAGTCTGGTAACTGCTATGAAATGTAAGGAGAAGGGCGGTTTAGGATTAATGCAACTGTAGAGACCCACATAAGTTATAAAAATCAAGTTAGGAGCTGATTAAACAGTGAAAAGGAGCCCATGCTGAGCTCCAGCCTCACTACAGCAAAATAAGAAGTGCCTGTGGTTGTGTTAACCAGTTTAAAATTAACTTTACGCACTGTGTTAGAGTTGCAGCAGTGACCACAGCAGATGTGGCTGCAAGTTTCCAGGAGAGGTATGCTAGAAATACTTGGAAATAGCCAAATTATAAAGCTGTACATTTTTTCTGTAAAGATTGACCTCTTGTGTCACTCTACAAATATTTTCATATTAATTGAGTGAAAGGTTTAACATGTACCAGTAAAATAATTTTCTCTGCTTCACAATGGTCGTGTTAAATTTGAAAGCAGCACTCTGACAACACTTCAGAGGGTGGTAAAGTTTGTTTTTGGGAAAGCTAATTACTTATGTGTTGTTTATTTTATTGGCAGTAGTCTCTCCCAAAATATACTAACTCTTTATAGCCAGGACATCATACTGGGATATTCATGTTTATCTGAAAGTGAGGACTCATATGAATATCCACCTAGATCAACATGTTTTTATGAGAGGGTTGCCATTTTTGCTTAATTTTAGGGTGATCATTTGAGACATTCAATGCTTAGGCTGCTCTTTGTCATCTGAAATGCTACTGGAATACCCCTAATGTCCTTCTTACCTGCCTGGTCAGCACAGGCACCTGACAGTTGCTTTTCTCCCTCTGTCCTTCAAATAAGAATGTTTAAGGGAATTTAAATTTCTCATAAGGAGATGGGATTTTTGTTGTTCAATAGCCAGATATTTCAAAATTCTATTAAATCTTTCTTTTTGACTGCACAGGAGCTCTGGGCTCTTTCTAAAGTCTCCCATTCATAGCCTGACACAGATCACAAGGATAGATTTATCCATCTATGTCTATCTTGGACTTCTTGTTCTGGGCGTTCCTAATGTCATTATATCTTGCTGGTCAGGACAAAACTAGTTTTTTTTGACAGCGAGGTTCTTTCTCATGTTCCTGCTGACTAGGAAGGAATGGTTTTATTAGGGAGTGAGACGGTTTCATTGTCTTTTTTGCCTAATTTGAGGATGACATTGACATTTCTGAGCACTGACCAGTTCTGGCATTTGTTATACTATTGTTCCTTATGCTAAATACTGGCATTTAGACATGGTACCTTCAGTTTATTTGCAGCTTTGTATATGTTAAGATGGAGATAATTCAGCTTTTAGTGAAGCCTTAAAAAATTGTTCAAATGTTCAAGCCATGTTTCTAATGTTTCAGCATCTCTTCTAATGCTGTTAGCACTGCTGTGGTTAGTTGAAGTTCAAATTCCATTAAGAACAACAGCAAGTTCACACCTCAGGCATTGGTTCAACCTCTCATGGGATCAGTGCATTGACTCACACTGGAACTGTGATCCAGGTGGCCAAAAGCTGAGCCATCTCCTCTTTCCTCTGCATTATCTTCAAGGAGTTCAGAAGCCAGTGCCTGGGGGGACCCTTGGGTGGGTAAGTGTCCTGTTGAAACAGATAAATAGATGCCATTATTTCTCATGGCCCACCTAGGCAGTGCTTAGGGGCAAACAGTGCATGTTTTACTGGTGGGCTCAATGCCTTACTCTGCCCGGCCACTGCCTTTCAGAGAGAGCCAAGGTAGTGGTGGGGGAGGAAGGCTGGGTTACTTCTGCTGGTTCGCTTTTGAACCAGTTGGAAAATGCAGGAAATTAAATTTTAAGAGACAAAGTTTTGAGGGGTTCTATTTCCTGCTTCTCAGAGTCTGAGCTCCGTTCAGCGAGTGTTTCTGCTATGAGAAACAGACTGGACAAAAGGAAAGATCTCTGATATGCCTATTTTTAGGTAGCTTCCTCTCCGGATTGAGGCAATATTTTGTCTGGTTTTCTTAAGAGCTAAAAATAATCTTTCCGTGCCATGGTTGCCCCCCAGCAAAGACTCTGTCCGTACTGTTCTAAGCTCAAGGAGTTCACAACCTTCTGGAAGTTTCTAAAGGGGTATCTAAAACTAAGGCAACAAACCAGGTTCTCATTAAAAAACCAGACATGTAATAACACAGTGGGGCAGGAATGTCTGATATAGGTGTCTGTCAGTTGGAGGCTGTTTAATCACACTTGAAAACAAAAGGATCCCAAAGTCACTGAATTAATGAGAATCATCTCATTATCATCAGGCCACACACTTAGAAAATAAGTGCCCCTCACTGGGCCAGGCTGGTGAGTGGCAACTACTTACCCATGTGCATTATTCTTTGACTTCCTGCCAATGTAATTTCAAGGAATATTTAATGCTATCATGCTATCAATTGCTATTGATATCATGAATGCTATCATGCTATTTCTATCTTGCTTAAAAAGGAAATACAGAGGCAAGCTTAATTTAGCCTATGAATTGCCCAAGACAAGAAATGAAAATGAATAAATAGAAAACAGGAGGCTGAAGCCACAGAGGGTGTCAGCACCTTCAGATGAGCCTGCGTGGAGGGATCCATAAACCCGTGGTCTGCTTTGCTGAAGGGTTGAGGCACCTCCAATACATTTATTGGGGTACTTATCATGAGATATTCCACAGAAACAAAAAGAAATATTTGTGGGGTGATTTTCTCTAAAGATTACTGGGTTCAACATTGCCATACAAAGTTTTTTTTTTCTATAATATTGGATATGGTGGTAACTACAAAAATTCTCAAAAAAAACCAAGACTGAGAAGGTAACTATGTATGCTCTTCAAAAAGGAAAAATCAAAATGTAATGAAATATTGTAGTCTATTTCAGTATAGTGTGTGGGATGTAATAAGCAGATTAATACCTAAGAATTAAGCTAAAACAAATTAAAAACTGTAAGCAAAATAAATAAATGAAACCACCCAAACTTACAGACTTGAATTCTGTCAAAGCTAGAACTGCCAAAAAAATCTGTTACACATACATATATTTAATCTGTACGTTACTTTCTCTGAGTGGTTGCTCATCTTTGATTCTTTTCTTGATTTGAACACGAAGCAAATTGAATTACTGTTTCCTGACATAAGAACTCTCTTTTTTTCTCATTTCCTTGACCCATTTTTCAGTATTGCCTTGGGTTAGTGGTGGTTTTTTTTTTTTTTCTGCTAACTTCACTGTAAATCTCACTCATTCTTGAGATGAGGTGGATATAAGTTGGCTGAATCATAATTCATGAGCTGTAAAATTAACTATTTATAAATTATTTCTTTAATATTTGGGAGGCAGTAAACCCCTCAATTGGTCTATAATAAATATAAGGAAAAATGTATACCTGTACACATGTTGTCCTGGCTTGTCCTCAGACAATGAATGATTTCTAGTTTTGGTAAAACTAAAATACCATCAAGGCATGGGCTTTTTACTGAGAAACACAAGTGATGGAACTGAACAATAAATAATTCACACTAGGATAGTTTCTTTTGTCATTTTATACTCCTTTTCTATTGATTTCTGCACACTTAAGGGTCTTGCCAGGTGCATTTCTCACATAGACAGCAGCCTGTGCAGGGAACTAATGGAAAAATCAAGAGTGGTGGTGATGACATGGGAGAGTCTTCTCCCTGGAAACAGAAGGGCACAACATCTGTAGGAATTGTATTTGGTGGTGGTATTTTTGCACTAAAACACATGAAAAACAAACTGGTAGCAACAAATGCTTCTGTAGTTATTGTAAGCATTTTGTGCACACACTTGCACTCCTGTATTTACATAGAAATGAAATTAATAAAGGGCCAGAATGTGAATATGTAAACGTCAAATTCAGAAAATGTCAGTTTTTAGAAACTGCAAGGAAGAAGAAATTTCTCAAATAGTTTAGCATGGTTCATTTTGCTTGGCAGGGAGAGTTGTTCTACCGAGTGTTTATTGTTTTGTCTCATGGTAGAATTGGTCAGGCTGTAGTTGTATGACAGTTGTATGTATATAGTTGTAATCACCATTTTGGCTTCCACTTCAGGGATAAAGTATTTACTTCCTTCATGGTACTGCTAATAGAGAATGAGACACTTTTTGAAGTGTTTCACATTTTAAACCACAACAGCGGTTTTTCTTCTCCACAAAAGAAAGTGATTTATTCCTAGTGTCATATTTCATGTTCTCTGGTACAAATATAATAACTAACAAGCTGAGGGGTGCATGCAAGACTATCACAGGGTATCAGTGAAATATAAGTAAAGCCTGATTTTATTAGGTCAGCCAGAGATGAATGACTCCGGGACAACTGCGAAGGTCTCAAGATGTCAATACTTATTCTTTTTTTAAACAATGAGAACAGGGAAAAAACTTCAACACCAAACCATTAAAGACAGGACTGCTGCAGTTCAGATGCTTTTCTTTGTCTATTTTTAAGGAGAGGCATTGTGGTAATGCTTGAAAATGTGCAAAATAAATATCTGCATAATTCTGATGTAGATTTAGACAACTGAGATACTCTAGGAGTTCCATTATTTTGCTTTGTTATAAAGTTTGGCATAAATCCTAACATCTGAGTTAGATGACAACAGGATGTCCTTGGTATGTGTCCCTATTGTTTAGAAAATCTCAGCTTATTTTGCCACTCATCATGAATATTAATGTGCCATAGAGATGACCCTACTGTTCCTTCTGCAGGATTTATCTCCACTAATCAGCAGCACAATTGTTCTCCTAGATGTGATCAAATACAGTTGGATAGAAAAGTATTGCCTTGTGCCTGAAGTGCTTTCCAAGCTCTGAAGTACTAAAAAGGCATTGGTGATCTCTTGAGATCTTCTGTTTGGTGTGCATGAAGTCTATTAAAATAATTCCTTTTTGTTGAGAATGTGATGTCTGTTGTAAGGTAGCTTCATGCAGTCACAGAACAGTTTAGGCTGGAAGAGACCCTTAAAGGTCATGGAGTCCAAGTGTGAACCCAGCACTGCCAAGTCCACCACCAACCCCTGTCCCTAAGCACCACATCTGCACATCTTTCAAACACCTCCAGAATGGTGCCCCCACCACTGCCCTGGGCAGCCTCTGTCACTGCTTGACAACCCTTTCTGGGGAAAAATTCTTCCTAATATCCAATCTAAAACTCCCCCGGGGCAACTGGAGGTTGTACGCTCTTGTCCCATCACTTGTTACTTGAGAAAAGGGACTGAACCCCCCTGGCTACGCCCTCCTTTCAGGGAGCTGAAGAGAGCCATAAGGTCCCCCTGAGCCTCCTTTTCTTCAGGCTAAACACCCCCAGCTGTCCCTGCTCCTGCTGGCCACAGTGTCTCTGATACAAACCAGGGTGCCATTGGCCTTCTTGGCCACCTGGGCACACACCGGCTCACGTAGAACCACTTTGCTGTGGATGTTTGCTCTCAGTATGAGTTAGGACTCTGGTGTGCACGGTGACACGTATACTATGACCTTTCAACATCTTCCAAAGTACTACTGTAAACTGTTACATATATAGGTATTTAGAATCCAAAATGTTAAAGACAAATCAACAGATCTGAAAATTTAATGCACTTATGAGCTACTAAATTTTATCTCATCTGCTGTGAAGCTCTTTGATCCTAAAGGTACTCATCACCTGAATAATTTTCTATCCTGAATTCACTTATATGCTCCAGTGACGCAAAACTCAATGAGAAATACATTTTATTCCAGCTCCAGTGATGCAGCACAGGTCCCACAGGTGATTACAATAGACTTTAATGAAAAATTAGGTAATCAGTAAGAGGAATAGAACTCTGAAGTTCTGCTTTATCAGTGGCATTAAAATTAAGAACATCAAAAGGCAGGGAGAATACCTATAAGAAACATAACTCTATCTCTGTCTATGTCTGTACATATAAATAAAAGAACCTTAGGGGTTAGGATTTTTTTGTTTTTTAATCAAAGATACTGTGATGAATTTCCAGAATAGTGAAATAATTTTGGTAATTTTCTTGCAGTCTGAAGAGCTTGCATTCTGTTTTCATTTGGCATTATGCTTTTATGTATTTTGTTCCATGCTATTGAAAGAATTGCTTTATATTACACTCTGTTAGAATGCCACCTATGTTCCTTTCCAAAAGTGCATATTCTACTTTTTATATATTTCCTCAGATGAGGAAATATATTTTCCTCAGATGAGGTATCTTTAGCAATGCTGAAAAAAAATTGGTCCTAGTCGATTTTTGCCTTTTATTGCATTTATAGTAATAGTGGTTGTCCAGATATGATGCTCTGAGGCATGGTAAGACTTCCCCTAGTGCAGGATGTGCTGTTGTGTTCTTTCCCCAGCATCTGGGGGCTAATCAGCTCTTACAAACAAACATGAGACTCTCCTGACACAAAGGAAGTGTACACTGCTGCTCTGTTCTAACAGTTCATAATGTTTCAGGCAAGTGCTCACTTGAAAGCCAAAAGAATAAAATACAAGTACAGTCTTGTTCTGCCTGAATTGCTCTCTGTTTACATCTCCAGATATGACAGGGTATTTTTCTGTTATATCAGCTGTCGTTTACTTGAGGTGTATGGTAAAAAAGGAAAAAAATAACTCTGGAAATGCTTTCTCCTGTGGTTTGCCTATTATGTTTCAAGCCATATTTTAGATATAATTGAATGAATAGTTTCAGGATAAGAAATTACTTTAAAGCTTTCCCATTTTCCCCCAAAGTGCACAAGGATTTCGCTATCAGTTTCTGTCTGCCTGCTCCACAAAGACACTGCCTGTGTCTCTGGATTTCTTACTTTCACAAAACTGTATTCCTGTGACAGGTCTGCTGTGGGTGCCAAAAGGGAAATTGAAAACCTGTTTCTGACCTGGAGATACTGGGCAGTGAGGAGGTGATACAAATGAATGCCTGGCTTTCATGGAGCTATTGCCATCCTTTATCTTCTACTAAGGGAACTTCAAAATAGACAGCATTATTTTAGTTTGTATGGTGACAGGATTTTGAGAAGAAGTGTAAGTGCCCCAAAGCAGAACAGAACAGAAACAACCAGATTTAATACATCGAATATATAAATCTCTCCTTGCCACAGATTTTTGGACAGATGGTCTTGGGGCAGTGCCAGGAACCTGCAGGTGCAGGAGGCCTTCCCTTAGTCCTCATTCCCTTCAAGCAGCTCTCAAACTCACAACTTTTTGAACCCTGAAAGTACATTGCTTTTTCCTTCTCACCAGATGACGTATAAAGTTCTGCCAGCCAACTAACTAGACAGCCTGTTGCTTGAAATGCTTTAGAACACTTTGTCTTACCCAGTAAGACACAGCCAGCTGAAGAAGAAGGTGTCCAAGTTCTAGCAGCTCTCAGAAGTGTCACTGATTGCCCCATGGAGGGAGGTGGAGCAGCTCTGTGGTGTTGCTATAGAAGCTGCAGCTCCTGAGTGCCATCCTGAGAGATACAAGGGCCAGGAAGGCTGCTGCAAAGACAGTGACGAATGCTGCTGTGTTTGTAAACTGATCCCTCACTGATCTGAAGGAAGCCTCAGGAGGTCATCTAATCCATAATTCTGCCTGAAGGAAAGGTGAACTCTGCTTAAACCATTCCTTACAGAAATTTGTCTAACCTGATCTCCCCACCAGGGGTGGAGAGTGAGCAACACTCAGCACTTGGCTAATTTCTCTCTCTCTCTCTTTGATCTTCAGCTACACATTGCCTTTTGTCATGTCATAGTTCTGTAGCTTTTGTGATGTTCTTATTTTTAAGGCTTGAACTGAAAGTAAAATAGGATGATTAGGACCTCCTAGATGAATTTAAAGTGTGAATGTGAGGACCAAAAGAAACTACTTATTTCTTTTGCTTAGTATTAACCAAATGAGCTCTGCTAGTGTGTGGAATGGGTTAAATAGAGCTACTGTGCTTCCAACTACCTAAAGAGATATGAACAAATTCTGCTTCTGAAGCACATCATGATGAATAATTTAGGGACTCTGGGACTGCATACTGAACATAAAGGTATTACAGGGCATAATATATCATTAGCATGTATAGAGTCTCTCTAGAATTTGAAATAGAAAATATATAGAGTATCCTGGCAGGAAATAATGTGTGTTTGATGAAAATTTTCTGTCTGAGAATTACTGTCTTTGTCAAAATGACAGATCAAAACTCTAATGTGAAATTTGTGTTTCAATAAATTAATGGAGCCCATCGCTAGGACTTGAGAAAGCAGGTCCTGATGCTCTGACAGTGTAGTGGTCATAAATAAGCCAGATCAATTTCCCACAGAACATCTAGACAGGCAGAAGTCTGCATTGCAGCACCTGGCAGCCTGGAGTATGCTGGGCGTGCTGGAGCCCAGGGGCCTGGCAGCAGCCCTGCTCTGGCTCTGTGAGATGTGCATGCACACATTGCCTGTGGGATGCAGCTCTTAATGCACAGAGCTGCACAGCCTGGGGCCTGAGCAGCATCAGCTGCCCTGCTACAGCCCACTGCAGGGGTGCTGGGCACAGCTTGCTGTTACTTGGAGTGGTTTCAGGCCATGCTGCTTAGGGCTTCATTATTTTACGCAAATATTCACTTGAAAATATTTATATCTGTTAATAAGCCAATCAGTTTTACGTTCCTCAGTGCTTGTTGCTTATAAGAGTGTTATGCTAAGGTTTTTAGTAGAGACTGGGAAGATGAGTCAAAGTTTTCCACGATGGAAGATCAAGACACAGGTGATTCATCTGTCTCATGTGAAATATTGAGTGAAAATGCATATGGTACACCAAGTAGGAAGAACATGTCATTTGTTTAACTCCCTGGGAATAAACCATTCACCAACACTTCTGACTCATGTCAGTCAAAACTAAACTTCCATCCTGAGCTGGTTCTCACTTGATGGCCTTTCTATTCACTGATGTATGCTGGATTTGACCTTAAAGCATCTTTATGCACACTGTATTATTCAATGCTACTGAGTTCCATTAGAATTCTAATGAATACTGTAAAATTACCTGTAAAATGATGTTGATCCTGAGAGTTATTGCAAGCAGTCAGAATATTAAACTTAGTGCCACTGAGTTTTGGTGCCAGTTTTAAATCTTGGATGCTTTTAATGGTGAATATTAGAAAAATTGGATGCACCTATATTCATAGCTATTTTTGTGACATCCTCTTGTCAGCCTATGCAATGAAGTGACTAGAAGCAATACAGTCCCACTGGTAACCTGGACTTGTTACTACTTACTATGTCACTGCTCTAAATAAAGAACATCACTCAAATGAAAATTATAATTTAGTGTTCCTGTGCAAAACACTGTATAAATATCTATTTAATAACCTGCTGAGGGAGGGCATTGGCTGCTTTGTGCTATCTCTGTTGAATGGCATGGGGCTTTTCATTTTGTCTGACAAAGTTGCTGTGGAAAAAGGTTGGCACACCTTTGCCTCATCCTCCAGAAGAATGTCTACTTGTTTCAGTGGTGTGGTAAGACTAGGACAGGAGCTCAGGACATGACTTTCCCCCCCTTGAGTGATGGACACATTTATTGAACATAATTATATGTCAGGATGCCTTTGGAAAGCAGGAACAGCACCAGAGCTCCTGAACAACTCTTTCAGTTCTAGGTTGTCTCCAGCCAGAGGAGGACTTGGCTGTGTTTCTCTTCAGCAATGTGTGTCTTTGAGCTTGACTGTGCCTTGTAAAAAGAATGAGAGACTGACTGAAAGGTGCAACTTTATGCAGATTGCATTTGGTGAAAAGATTAGTCCCTAACTTCCCACTAATTTTCTTTTCTAAGAAACATTTTCTGTAGTGTTTAGGTTTGGAGAATGGGATTCATGAGGGCAATTGGGCGTCACTAAACCAAGAGATGCATCCAGAGGCCTCATCCTCCCTTGTGTTGAATTATGGTACAAACTGGAGCAGTTTAACAGGAGAGGTCAGGAGTGAGCAGATCTCTGTAGCCTGCAGTTTGGGCTTGAATTTGGAATTGAGAAGCTGAAACTCATAGTGACACTCCAGGACAGACAGATCAGACTGTGGTTCCTGGTATAATTTGTGCATCAATTATAGGAATGGTAGGATATTGAGGGGCTGAAAAGAGAGGCAGAGGGTAACCATCTCTTTTTATACATTTTCCTTGTAAATCCCAGCATGGACTATTTTGTATTTTTTCCTCTTTAAAAAATCTGCAAATGGAAAGGTTTTATTTTGGATAAAAATAGGTACTGTGTTGGTACTTTTCACTTCTTTTTTCATCAGTTTGTCACTGATGACTAAGTGATGGAGTTCTGAAAAGTGTGGTTTTGGTTTAGCTCTAGAAACCCATGCAAGGTTTTCTCTTAGGCAGGTAACATCAAGACATCATTTATTTCTGTCCCCTGGTTTCATCTGCTCATCTGTCCTATCTGTTTAGTGTCTATCTTTGCAGATATGAATTTTTTCCAAACATTAAACATGCCAGAATTTCTGCTTCTGTTTTAGACTGCAAGCCTACAACATCTGCAAATTAGAGCTGGAAACAGGAGAGAATGAATTCAAATGAAAATCTCTCTGTGGCTGATGTAAATCACAGTATACATCTTATACCCATCTGAGGTAGTTGTACATGAAAAAGTCTTCATACAATTCTGTTAATAAATCACTTACTTTTTGAAGTCAAACTGGTTTTAATCACATCCAGAAAGGAAAATGGGCACAATTTTTTTTCTTTAATTTTATGGTAATTCTAAGTTTAATCTGAACACTTATCAGTCAGAGTTGTAAATATTTCTAATTGTTTCAAACTCACAGAGATTGTTATAAACTGCACTCCAAAGAATATTCTCAACCCTAGAGCACTAGCAAGCTTCCAGAAGATCAAAACAGGTACACACAAAAAAAGGTCAGTTTTCCATACAATTGGCATTAGTTTTATCATGATTTGATGCATATAAGAATGGCACTCATAATTATACAACCAACTGATCATTTGCAGATACAGAAATGCAGTTTGATGAATATACAAACAAAGGAGAAAGGCAGATTGTGTTTTCCTGTTTGCATATGTTGCTGTCTGTGCATCTGCTTCCTGGGCTTTGAGTCCTCACTCTCTGGGGTGCTGAGGTTAAAGAGCAGTCTCTGGATTTGGCTCCATAGCTAGAATTTCCAGATGGCTTTTTGTGCTTGAGTATCAATTCCATGAAAAAGATGGTGTAACATCCCTGATTTTTTTGAATGGAACATAAAACAAATCAAACATATTTACCAGCCCAAACCTCTGCCCTGGAATAATTAGGTTCACAGATTTTCAGAGATCTGGCAGCCTATTTTTAGATACAGCTGGAAAAGATGTCAAGCATGTCAGTGTCTTTACACTGCACATTAAGAATGGGACATTCACAAGATGTCTCATCTAAACAGTTTGGTTTGCAGGACTTTATTATAGGTTTTAGAGGAAAAAAAAAGGATTTCTGTGTCTCTATAAATAGTGGAAAGATAAATTACCTTGGCTCTTATCAGTACTTTTTATTCTAGTCTAATATTTCTGTTATCATAATTAATTCATTCTGTGCTTACAGGAAACTTATCAAGAATCAATCTTTTCACTTTTCTGTCTTCTCTTTTTCAAGTCCAACACCAGACTGATTCCCCTCTCCTCTGTTTTCTTTCAGTGTCTCCTCCCAGCCCACTTGACCAATTCTGGTTCTGTCAGCCTTCTTGACAACCATGACCTGAGGTACTTGTGCTCTTTGTGATATTTTAATGGGTTCAGTTTCTGTTCACACTCAACAATTCATTAACTTCTAGGTTTTTTCAGATGGAAGAGCAGTGTTGTTTCTCCTTTTTGTGGCTTGTCCTTAGCCTGGCTCTGATTCCATGAGTCAAAAGGCTTGTTAACATGCAGGGTGTGTGGAACAAGGGGAGCTTTAGCAGGTTACTGACCTGGTGTCAGTAAACCAGAGAGCATCAGTACATCCCTGCCAGGCAGTTACCTTTCTCTTGTCCCCTCCAGTTTTCTGAGGTTGATTTTTAAAAAAGCAACACCACTTTTTTCACCCCTTCATTTATGACTCCAGTCCTTTCCAGTTTTGATCTTACTTTGAATAGCAATTGGAAAAGAATATTCAAGCTCGTATTCAATGTCTAGGGATTTAACAAAGTCATGCTAGAAACAGTTCAAGGTAGCTCCACATGAAGTTGGATTCAAATAGTGCTGATATATTTTAAATTTATGTTTGTGTGAGTAATAAAAGGAAGGCACTTAATTGTGTAGGTGCTGGTATCTGAAATGGATTTACGTGGATGTTTTAGTAGATTAATGACAAGTCTTCAGATACTCATAGTTGTGTGGTTGTTTTTAATCTTAAAACTGGGTGAACTCTGAGGTCTTGTTGATCTAGGCAGTAGCAAAAATTATATTCTGAAAACTGCACGCTGAGAACCTTATATAGAAACACAGATGTCTGGATGGTGGCTTGACTTATGGGAATTATGTGCTTTTTCAGATTCCTAGGGTGTTTCATGGTGTAGGTGGCTGTTCTGTACCAAGAAATGGATTGTGCTGTCTACATCAATGCTACAATGATAATTTTAAATGATGGCAAT
This sequence comes from Acrocephalus scirpaceus scirpaceus, assembly GCA_910950805.1. Classification (NCBI taxonomy): domain Eukaryota; kingdom Metazoa; phylum Chordata; class Aves; order Passeriformes; family Sylviidae; genus Acrocephalus; species Acrocephalus scirpaceus. The sequence continues at coordinate 33,932,050 of OU383781.1, forward strand.
GGTCCCACGTTGGAAGCAGACATGCTGTCCATCTTCCTTTGATTTGTGGAGGAACAAGGCAGTCTGCGTAAAATTGAGAAGTTTTGAGGCTATTTGCTTAAAATCTTTGGTTGCAGAGGCGACACCTTAAGTAACAACTTCTAACATTTGTCCTCCTGAGAGCCTGAGGAGAGCAGTACCTTTGCAAGTGGGGGATAAGGTGGGTAAAGAAAGTACAAGGACAGTGTAGGAGATAGCAAGGCAAATGTAGGGTGTCTGTACAGCCAAGCAGAGCTTTCAGCTCTGCATCTCCTGGGAGCTCCATGGTGAGGAGTCACCCATCTGGCACATGAATGACTCAGCAGCATTCCAGGGAAATGCCTGGATGAGGCCTGGGCTGTGTTGCTGGGTATTCTGTGCACATCTCAGGCCTGTGCTTTGGGAGCTGCGCTGCTGGTGGTGAATTCCTCTCTGTATGACAGAGATCAAGAACTAAGAGCAAGGGTAGCTGCTGGGACTTTTCCTTTGCAGACTGTTTCCATGCAGCCAGGTAATAAAATCATGTCAGGGTAGCTGGCTGAGGTCTTCAGGAATTCCTCATTATCTCTCTGAAATTCATAGTAATTCTTTTGTATGTAGGTACATAATGTTCTGTGTGTAATTTCACTGCCATGGGAGGGAGCGTGTCCTGGTGTTATTCTGGTTGTGCACTTTGTGTTGCTGTGAAAACAGATTGCTGCTGATAATAAATATTTCATTTTGTTAAGACTACTTTTAAAGAATATCAGAAAAGGTCACTATTTTTGAGATTATATCTGAAAATGTGCTTCCAGTTTTGTCAAACTTTTCCCATTTAAATGGAAAGTTATTTTTTGCACAGATCAGAGGATATTATGAAGAATGTTGATGATTACTTATTTCAAGTGGCAGCAGTGTTGTGACTCACTCTTTCATGGGCATCATTCCCTACATCCATAATGGATTTTGAAAATTGGAGCCGGCTTCTGCCAACAAATGAAATATTAATGAATGCAGGGTTGCATAATACAGTTTTTGCATAGTGTAATTTTTCCAAGGAAATTAAATGACCACCTCTTAAAAATAAACTGGAGGAAATGCTTCATATTCTTATTTTGCTGTGAACCAAAAGGTATTTGGGTGAAATCTTAAATATCTGTGCATTGGCGTATTTGTTATATACAAAGGCTCTGCAGCTTTGATGCATCAGATCAAACTCCTAAAGGTGGATTAAATGGTTTATTACAATGACTGCTGCATTAGTTGTAATCACTTAATCATTGTTGTAATCACACTTTTGAGTGTGGAACAGTTCCAGATCTGTTTAAAAGTATACACTACACAAGTAAGGGAGTAAGGATGTTGAGGACAGCAGAAAATCAGGAGTTCATCAGCACACATAACTAAACATTTTCTGGAAAAAATGACATAGAAACTTTAGTCCAGACAGCAGAAAGAGATGCTTGGCTGGTCCTCAGCAATTGTCACTCAATCCATGAATCAATCAAATTGTACTCAGTACAGATTAAATTTAATCTGTCCTTGGTTACTGCCTAACCCTTGAAATGATAACATTTTTGTTTGTTGTTACCTAAGGCTGTAAGTAGGGATTTGGGTCAAGGCATTCAGCAACAACTTGGGGAAAACAACTGGATTTTCTACAGTCAAGGGAAGGGTAATAAATAATAGCAAAGCCCATTAATCCTCTTTTCCATTAGTGGCAATGTCAGATAAAGCTGCTTAGCGACTCTTGAGGAGTGTTACATGGATGATTTATTGCATGTGTAGTTTTAGATGTTAAGTGCAATTTTGAAATGTGGTACCTCTACAGACTCACCAAGAGATAGAGTAGAATAGCAGATGAATTACAGCACCAGACAATGGGCAATTTCTGTGTGTCTCTTCTGCTGATTTCAGTTAGTTCTGGCTCCTTTGAGTGGATATGAGCCTCATTTGCTGCAGAGGCTGACAGGACACTTTGTGGTAACTGGTGAAATTAGAAAACCCCTGTCTTCGATGATGCACTTGGAGAATGGGTTTAATTTGGTTTGCAGTTTGACATATGACTATTTATAAGAATGAGCTGTTAATAAATTAATTTGTCTACTCAGCAGTACAGATGCTAAGAGAAGTTATGGTTTTATGAACATTTTTAATAGTGGGGATTCATTTTAATGCTGTATGAGGAGGAATATTTACCCTGTATTGAAGAGTGGGCTAATAATGAATGAACCCTAAACTTCCATCTCTATTACAATATCCCTATTGATTTGAAAATGCAAACTGCTCTATGCTGGGAGGTGACTGTTCCTCAAGTTTTCCGTAAAAGCATTACTGTTCCTGACCCCAGCTCCATTTGCTTCTGGAAGAGGACTCAGCTACTTTTTTATTCTGCTGGAAATTCAGTGCACAAAGCAGGGATGTGGTGGAGCGATGAGTGTGGTGCACCTGCAGGCCGGGTGCAGGCACTCACAGCAGCGTGACTCACCCCTCCATCCTCCCAGCCTGGCATTCAGCTGGATTTACCTTCAGTTTGACTAAGGAATAATCTGCTAGGTTCTAGACAAGCACATCTGCCTAACACTTATTTACTACGTGTTTTATTTAAAGCTTTAAGATACATTTATGTATTGTTGTGGTCTGCTTAGATCTGCGCTGTGATTGTGCTTTGGCAATCGCTTTAAAACTGTGCAATGCAAGGCAATTGAGGAAGAGCACACAGAAATTATTTCAGAAGTGGTTCTTTTTAAAAAGAGCTGTTGAACAGGTTAGTCAGAACCGTGAGTCACTCCAATTGAGTCATTCTTACTTTTTGGTGGCTATAGATTTTCTGATTTTCGTGTTTCTCCATGCAGCTATGAGTAATGCTGTGGTAAGAACTGCACTGCTTTGGAGAGTGGCTTTCCCCTGCTCTGCCTGAGCACATTTATGCATTGGGCAGTTTATAAAGTCATTTTTTGGCCCATTCTCTCAAAACACTAGAGTGGCATGACACAAGTGATGTGAAATCTGCCAACTGTTGCATTGAGGGGAGAGGAAAGAGAGCAAGGGCCCTCATTGCCAACCCATGATTGGCACCACCTCTGTGGGGTTAGTAGGAAATACTAGGAGTTATCCTGGTTGGCATCATCCCTTGTGCACCCACAGGGGCTGAGACAGGAACTTTGGGGTAGTTAATCAGAGCAGAGGAGATCTGTGAGGAACAGAAAAAACGAGGGGGTGGAAGAGAAGAACAAATATGCCCTGAGATGGTAACTGGGTTGGTGCCTTAATAACTGTTGGAGCTGAGTTTGGGAGTGTTGGAGGAATTTTTTTCTATATTTGTAGTGAGCATGCATCAACACAGCTGTAGTGTTAGGCATAATCCCAGAGCCTTTACAACCATCATCCCAGACACTGAATTAGCAGTGTATGTATTGGCCAAGGGTTTTCAGCTTGGTGGCTACCTAAAATTAGTCTGAAACTGTGTAGGTGCTTCAATGTGGGTTGGAGAGCCTGGATTTGGGTTAGAAAGTGTAGGCTGTAGTTCTTCAAGCTTCGGCAAAGAGAGAGAAGATACTGTAGCTCTGAATATTCCTGAATATGCCTACATTTAGACTACAGTATTAATTTCTCTTTTTTTAGTAAGTACTGTCAGCATTTTTGTTAATATAAAGGCAAGATGTCCTTTCCTTGTAATCTTAAAAAAAAAAAAGAAAATATATTACAGTCAGGTTTTAAAGGATTAGTTATTATTTTTCACTGGCTCTGCTTCTGAGAATTTTTGTAAAGACTCCAATTCTCTCTAAAAATGGATAGCTCACCTAGAAATAGAACTTTTTTCTGTGATTGGTATCTTTCTGATTGATGCTGCAGAACTGCTAGACGGAAAATATTATTAAAATTAGAATGAAAATGTCTTTCTGATATTTACAATTCTCTGAGTAGTGTAAAACCAAAACCAATTTTCTCTAGTTTATCAAAGGGTCAGGGGACTTACAATTTGAGATAGAAAATGTGATCATGTCATTAAGAACACTCGATGTGCTTTACAACAAAGGATTTAAATGCTTCAAAAGGGAGAAGTAATTTGCACTGCTCTTTTGCAATAGATAGCAAACTGGTAAAGCTGCTTCCTGCATAAATTTCTTTCCCACATGGTTCTGCTCCCTTTCAGCAGATCCATACAGGAAGTATCCAAGTCACAAATAGTTTGCCTTGGGACCAGATTTATGTGAGAGAGGTCATTTGTTCAGTGTCAGCAGCTGTTGTAAAGTTGCACAAGGTCTTCCCAGAGAAAACTATTGCTTTCAGATTCTTTTTGAACCTTAAAAGCTGTTGAAAACATGGGATGAGAACATATTCAAACAAATAATGTACTGAAAAGAAGAGTAGAGAATGCATAACTGAAGGGCTGTGTGCTGCCCTCTGTGTGTTACAGCTCTTTAGAGAGTTGATTTTTTGGAGATTGTGAGATTTTGATTGTGGAGGCCCCTGTGAGATGCTCTGAGCCAGAAGAAGAGAGCTCTTCTGCAAAGTCGTGCTCAGGGAGGTTTGTCTGGTCCTTGGAAGGGGATCTCCTCCTTGGAGTTGGAAACAACTACTGCACTTGTCCCCATGAAGATCACTGGCTGTCATTAGAAGCTTTCTGTGGTGCCATGGATGGCAAATCACCTGTGGCCTGCTGAGTCAGGACTCAGACTCTGGTATCTGGGGCACGAGACTCCCTTCCCTAAGGAAAGGAGATGTCCTGGTGGCCCTGGCATGGGACACATCTGTGCACAGGCTTGGGCTATCTCAGGACACTCCTGAGCAAGGCAGCCAAGCCAGCCCACAAGATAAACACACACACACACATTAAGCAGGAGGCAGTGCAGCAGGAGAATAAAAAGGCAAGAGCACAGATGGTGTGTGGTTATGTGGATAACTCCTTGGCTTTGTAAAGAAATTAGGTCCTTGTTCTAGTGACTGCCACAGGTTCGTCTCCTCCCCAAAGTACCACTATACAAAATCCTTCTAAGTAATGAGAAAATAAACTTGAATATGTGTATAAGACATTTATGCTTTATAACATGTGCCATTTTCTTATATTTTCTGTAGGGTTCTGATTTTATGCCACAAAGTTGAATATTATGTAACAAGATTGTATTATTTGGTTTCTATAGTGTTGTGACCAGTTCTGGCTGTTTTACTCTGCTGCAAGACACAAATTGCTGAGAATGTACATTTGGGTTAAATACAGTTTCCTCTGTCTTTCCCTCAATATATAAAAAAACCCCAAAAACTTTGCTTATTGGAAAATGAAAAGCCAAAACCAAAGCAACCCAAAATGTAATGGAACTTAAACATATTCTCAGACTTTGGAAGAACAAACTTATGTCTGTGCTGAGGAGCTGTGGATTGTTCTGGTAAATTGGAGTAGTGCATGGTAGGACACAAGCACAGAACATGAGCCTGGATAGAAATAAAGCCAACTAGAGGAGGACTACTTGCTAGAAGAAGAGATTAAAACAGCAAGTGGGAGCTGAGCAGGAATTGATCACTGACTGATGCTGCTAATATTTGGTGGCTCATTCACAGAATTTTGGTGAAATGCAGGTGCAGGGGAATATGGTATAACTGATGAGATGTTTCTCACCTCAATGGATCATGATATTAGAAAAGTTAATGGCCTGAATCAGTGGGTTTCAAATGTCACTGACTACGCGCTTAATGCATAGTAATTTGGAAAACAACTTGAAAAAAAAAAGTAGGATTCGTTACCATACACTTTTCATGGCAGAAATGAGAATGAGCAATGAAACTTTATAAACCCCCACAAAAATGGGTGAGTTAATGCCCAGAAGGCCTCCCTCAGCTGCCCATCATAACTGTGTTTTACATTGGGACTGTTTGCTTATATTTGCTGGCTTTTTTCTGGGTTTTGCTTGTGCCTTCCTATTATATTCCACAACGTGAGTTTTCTTTCTTCTGTCCACCACATTATTTTCTTTTCTGACATGTGGACAGCTTTTCCTTTCTATGAGATTTAGATGGCTGGGAAGAAATATTATGTCTGAATTGACAGCCAGGAATAAGTTGACTAAAGGCAGTTCTTTGTAGGATTTTTTCCATGGCTCAGAATGGGCTCCAGAGGGGCCTGTGAGAAGCTGAGCTGTCATGGGTTTATATTTATTGATGCATGCAGCAAGTTCAGAAAAGAGTGTATCAATAAACACATTACATCAATTTTGACTCAATGACATCAGTTTCTCCTCTGACCATACTAGCCCCTGAAATTAATAAGCACTTGGCAAAAGAGTAACAAGATTTATATGTATAGATACTGACTGCAGTGAATGGACTTAAAAAGCTCTCCCTGGGATCCTGTGTCTTGTACAGTTGTATCTGATGTGTGCAAATGGGACTCCTGGCTTTTCCCTGTTTTTGATGTGGGAAGGAATACCATCTTTAGGTTTTCAGACATTTCCATTGTTCAGAGAAATGCAGAGTAAAACTAAATCCACTGCTAAGCATATCTGTGTTACTGTCTGTATTTCGTTTTGTTTCCAAAAGAAAAGTAGTTCTGGTTATTTATTATGACACAGGAGACTTAAGTTACAGGTTATACTTCCGTAACTGCATTTATTTGTTATTTATTTATTTCTGAACTTCAGTCATCATTTCTAGTATCACAAAAGCAGTGGTGATTATTCAGAGTTCTCTGAATGTGATCTAAATGCATAAAGTAGTTGTTAAGTGGCATAAGCATCATATAATGGTGTAGTTTTAAATTCAATGTCCTGGATTAGTTTATACGTTAATAGTTCATAATCTGTCTGTATCAGATTTTCCTGCAGTGGAACAAAAATAGAAAATAGGAAGTAAGCTCTTGAGAAAGAAAATATTCAGGGGCTTGGAGAGTCTGTCTTCAATACCCCAAATTCAGGGACATGTGGTCACATGGATCAGTCCTACTGGCTATAAATGCTGTGGGCAACATCCTTGGGTGGTGTAACTAGCAAAGCTACCCCCTGGTACAGCTGCCCAGCCCTCTGAGAGCAGCCTGTGGGTGTTTTCTGCTGCTGGTCAGAGGGTAGAAATACCTAATCACAGGTTTTGTAAACTAGAAAGAGTCTTGGAGGATTCATGGTAAATCTGGTTTTTATGCTACCTGTCCCTCATATATCAGTAGGACTAATCAGGGAGTGTCAGGTGGTGCACAGAAATGCTTGGGGGAAGGCCAGCTGTCCTCTGAAAACACATAATTGCTGATAATGGAACTCTTCAACAATGCTAATTAAAGAGATGCTGCTGTATGTCACTGAGAATGAGCTCTGAAATTAGACAGCAATTACTTTAGGTTGATTTTGATACATGGCTTCTAGATTGGTATTGATTTTGTTTTATATCATTCTGGCTTCTCTGCTGCTGGGAAGATAAAGCTACAGGTGATGTAAGGTGGTATGAACTGGTCTGCTAGTTACATGCAGGAGAGTTACATGGAACAAGATCTGCAAAGTACCTCATAGGTGGGTGCACTACTACAGGAAGATGTGAAAAAATACAAATACTGAAGTCTTTCAGGTAGATGAATCTGCGAATAGATGTTTGGAACAAACATAAACATAAAAATTAACAATATGTGTATGTTCTTCCTCATCTTGCAATATTGAGAGGAAAAATTGGTTATGAATTAGTGCTGTGTTGAGTCTAGGCTGACTTTGGTGTAAAACTGCTGGAAATAGTTTTGTCATCAGTGACAGTATTAAATTATCTGCAGAGGATCACTGCAGCTGAGTAGTAGCTCAGTCAGTAGCACCACTTGGGCTGGTGCAGCTGGGTTCATCATGCAGCCCTGTGAGTGCTGGATAATGAGTCTTGGGCACCTCTGTAGAGATTTTCAGCAGAGCTGATGGTCTTCATGAAACAACTTGTTCTTTAATAACAAAATTAGAGGCCTGGTTCTGTATTTCCAGATTACCAATCTTCTTCAGACCACAGGCCTGAAATCAGCTGATGCTGTTTAAGCAGGGCACCAGGAGAGGAGTAAGCAAGCAGAGCTTGGTATGGGCTCCCTGCCCCAGCAATTCCCTGTGCTGGTGGCAGCCCTCCCACTGCCACTGCTGGTGCTTGCTCAGGTATGTGCACCTGGGCTGCAGAAATGTAATTGAGTCATGGGATTGCAGTGGTCCACAATCTGCACAAAAGTGTGCAGCTCCATCATATTTTTTCCCTTTGAAAGAGCAGGGATCTGTGCGTTTTGAGCTACAGGGTGGATGTACTATGGGAGTGTTTTGGGGATTTATGGGCCTACTGTTTAAAAGGCTTGAGCCAGGAATTATGTGCAGTTTGATTGCACACTGAAATCTCTTCAGAAAATATATATATTCACACCCTGAAGGTCTGTACAGGTGCACAAAGTTTTACCCAGCCAACAGAAAGGCACCTTGTGGAATTTCCCTGGACTGGATTATGACAGCTGTATCTGCACCTATGCTCAGCTGGAGTCTCTTCCTGCAAGGGCCTGTCAGCTCATTTTGAGACACACAGGAAGATCAACTGAGTGCTGTTTCCCCCAGGTTCCCCCCTCTCAGATGATGTCCTAATTAGGTCACAGAGAAAATCAAAGATGTAGAAGCCGCATTGAGTGCTCACCAACTGGCTCCTACATGTAATTGCTGCATTTTAGTTTAATTTCTCCTGAGATGTTTGCTGATGTCTTGGAGAATGTTGCCCATAAAAAGGCAGGCTGCTCGTCAAGAAAGCAAGTCGGTGAACATGAATATTTTGAGCCTCAGTGTGTAGCCCTCGGTATTTATCACTAGAGGAGAGTGCATGTGACTCCTCTCTCACATGGCAGCTCCTTGGTTTATGCCTTACAGATTGGAAAATAGCAAAAGTATCCTGCAGGATCACTTTTGAAGAAAGGGCAAGGTGCTGGAGCGATCCACAGTGCTAACATTTTGCTGCAGAATGATTCCTTCCCTTACCCCTCAAGAAAATCCTGTGTGTGGGAAGACAACAGACTTGCTAAAGTCAGAAATGAGTTACTGCTTTACTGCCTAAAGTAGAGCCAGAAGTTTGGCCTCAGAGGTAGCAGTGTGACCTGCCAAGGAAGCGTATTTAATCTGCTCCTCAGAGCAGTGGAGCTGAGTGTGTTCTGTTCGTGGCAGCAAATGCAAACAGGTGGGACTCAGTGCACCTCCTTGTTGGTACAGCTTGAGAGGGAGATGAAGGAAGGCTGGAGCACTTCAGGGTATTGTTTCTTGGCAGGAGCACACATGCTCCAAGAAAAACAAATTTGCTCAATATTTTTATGAGTCTCTGAGCTCAGCCAGGTCTGGCAGGGCTGACTTGACTTCATCCAGAGAGACAGTAGTGGGGAGATCATTCCAAGTTTCCCTTTATTTGGGTAGTGGAACATGAGTAACTTCTTCCCTGAGCTGGAGGGTGTTGCCCTGGGCTCCTCATCCTTCAATGTGTGTGTGTCACACTGGGCCTCTCACGTCCCTCCAGGGTGCCCAGGGCAGCTCCCTTGTATGGTCTGACTGCACTGCAAAGTATTATTGCCTTTGATGTGGCAATTCCAGCACAGGCACTTTGGATTCTGTGGAATAACAAATAATAATAAAGAAAATAGTCTGGCAATAAATGCTAATCACACCCTATAGGCTTGCACTGAGTTATTCATTAGGCAGTAGATATTACATGTGAAATCCTAACTTTCCCAGAACCTTAGAGAGTTTAGAGTTCTTTGTAAATGTGTGATTTCCCCTTTAAAATACAGTTTATTTCCCAGTACAAATTCTTCATTATTCTGTAGTTGGGGTGAAAGGCCTCATCACTTGTCTGAGTCAGAAACACCCTTAAAAGAAAGCAGCCATTTTGTGAGATGAGCAAATTCAGGAAATTGAGGCAAAGGTTCTGTTCTGCAGGTGAACCCAAAGATCCACAAAATCTGCAGGGATGTGGGTGTGGGGGGGTGTGTGACATTTTAGACAACTGCAGCTTGGAGAGCTTCACTATTCCTCCTTCTTTTTTATGACATTTTGATTGTTGTACTCTCCTGCTCTGCTGAAGCCAGAACTATTTCTGCCCACTTTTCTCTCACTACCTCTCTCTCCTTTTGCAGACTTACACTGCCTTTGTAAGGCATTCTCTGCCAGCTAATGCTGTTCTGAGCTTATGAACACATAATTTATTTTGAATATGTGTCTCTGTTACGTGGAAACCCAAGCTGGATGATGTGATTCCTGCTTCATTCTTCTTCCTGACCAACAGCAATTCTCTTAATGGTACAAACCAAATAAAGAATGGCATTTCTATGCCAATCTATTTGTCAGCAATAAATAGGCAATATATTAGTCAAACTTCCAGAAGTGAACAGCAACATATTTCTGAATCTTGGTATCTCCAAAATGTATGTAGATGTTTGGGAATCTCTGACGTTTTTGTTGTCAGCTAAGGGCTGTCACGTGATGTTTATGTTGGCTAGATCAACACTTGGCAAAACAGGGTAAGAACAAAACTGGGAAGCTTTTCTGCAGAGAAAGTGTCTTTTCCTAGACATAGGATTTGCAAAAATATGAATCACTGAAACTGTTCAGAAGAAATGAGGAAAAACTTATTTAAAAGCCTTTATTTTCAGAATTTCAGAAATATGTATTCTGATGAATTCAAAATAAAAAGTCCTTAAAAGTTTATCTATTATTCAGTGGGGAAATTCAAAGCTTACTTCACACATAGGTGTAGCTTTATTTTCATTGATATTTCAGGACAATGAGAGGCCTGGCATGTCATCTGAATGTGGTGATGAAATATATCTGGCACTGAGAATTTCAATGTGTTAAAGTGATGTTTTACAGCATTACTGCCCTAATTGGCTTGCATGTCATTATTGAAGATAAGGAGGTAACAAACAGCAGTTTTAGGTTTTCTCCATGCCTGGGACTTAGAAGGAAGCAGAGATGCAGGCTCAGGCACCTTGTGAGAGCTCTTTGCCTGCTCTGCTCTCACCCTGAGCACAGGGATGGGAAGCAGGTGAAGGAGCTGGGGTCAGCCAATAGGGCCCACGCCAACATTGCTATTGAAATGAGTGTTTGCCCCTAAAGACAAATTACTTCCATCTGGTAAAAGAGGAAAAGTTATTGTGAGTCCACTGTAGTTCCTCTCTTGTGCTCCCCAGGAGCAGGGTGGCTCCATTTATCTGACCAGGGCATTGGTCTGAAACAGGTTCCTGAGTTTGGCTGGCCTTTACTTAGGTGCATTTGTTACTACTATGCCTGTTTTACATGAAATTTCGTTTTCTTGAATGGTTTCACAGCCTTACAGGAAGAGGCTCTCCATTTATACTGATCAAGTGCTATCTTTAAAACTAGTGGAAGTTTGTGAGTGACCTGCAATGTAAAGTGCTTCCCCAAAGGAGATTTAGCAATTGCTGTTCAGCACCAAGGTCCAGGCAAAGCACCAAAAAGTGATAATGCTTTAAACTTGGCCTCAGTCCAAAGCATCCCTGTCTTACAAACTAATCTTCAGTTATCTTCCCAGTAATACCATCAAAGCCCAGCAGTGTGTTTGCACAGGGAATGAATTCGCAGATAATTAGACCTTGACTTGAGCACCCGCAAATGGAGAAGTCATATTTGTAAGAGCTCCCTTTCTTGTGGGGTGTGTGTAGGTACCCAGTCCTTCAAATTCTACTCTAGCCAAGGTGTAATGCTTATCAGTGTGAATTTGTGATAAAATGTAGAGATTCCTCCATTACACACTTGAAGTGCTGGCCATGAACCCAGCCTAACCATTCAAAATCAAGAGTCAAGCATTCACTTAAGCATTCTGGAATATATTCCTTAAAAATAATATCACTTATTTTTAATAACACTCTACTTACTGAGCATGTAAATTAAGCTTTTATTTCCCACAACATCTGGAAGAATACCTTTGTTCAGTTGCAAATACAATAGCAGTAAAGAAATTTATATTTGTATGGCCAGAGCAATAGAAATGGAAAAAGGAGGAGAAAAAGTTTGAAAATTCATTTTTAAAACAGGATTTAATTACTAACCATTAAATTTAGCTTTTCTGTTCATCCTTCTCTCACACAACCTGCTCTCTGAAGGGCAGAGGTCCCTGCAGACTGGCTGTGATATTCTGATCCCCAGGTAATTCATGCCATTATCCTCATGGATATTTACGTACAAACACAAGAGCAGAGCAGGCAGTGTGTGTGAGGGGTAGGGAAGATGCGATGCATTGTGAGTGCTGCCGGTGAAAGAAAAGCCATTGTCAGGGCTGTGATTCCTGGCTGCCACTGCTGCCTGGGAAATGTGTGTCAACACCACGCAGAGGCACAAGCTGCTGCTGCGGGGAGGAGGAGGAGGTGCCTCTCTTTATCCCTGCTCTGCTTGATGCTGGCGTCTCAGAGATGCCTTTGTCACAAACAGGAGTGCTCGCAAGGCGTTGTCTGCATTGCTTTCTCTCCCCCAGCCCAAACAACAACAACAAAAATCCCGTCTCTGCTATGCAGCAGTGAGATTGTTTGCTTGTCGGGTTGGGATTTTTCCTTTTCTTTTTTCTTCTTTGCTGCTGTAATATTTCAGGATGATCCAAGAGTGTATTCACTGGGTTTGAGGGGTGTTGTTCGAGGGGGAATTCCACTGCTGCCTCAAACCCAGCAGTTTGCAATATCCTGAGCTGACCCTGCTGAATGCATTACGTTAGGTCAGAAACATTTTGTTGCAGGAGCACAGCAGCCTATTCCTTTCACAGCAATGGTTTCATCTACTGCTTGCTGTTAGCTTAATAACCTTTTCCTACTTGATCTGTCCATTCTGCCAGATTTTTTTCATAGAATCCCTTGGGGTTTGGCCATCAGCTGAGCGTGTAAAGGCCACTGAACAAGAGAACCTCCAGACAGCTTAGCTGGGCAACCCTGTTTAAGTAAAAAGACCCCCTGCGTTTGATGAGCCAATTGCACAGAGCAAACATTTAAAAGACAGAACGCCAAACACTTGTTTGCAAACCTAAGCCTTTATTAACGGCACTGTTACAACTATAAAAGATCATGATCCAAGCCTCACAGTGTACCTACAGCCCTGCCTGAATCCTGGGCGCTGCTGGCTGGGCTCTGTGAGTGTTGTAGGACTGATCCCCGTGGTTTCTCGATTATGAGCATGTGCAGAGCAGCCCAAGGTACAGCCGTGCATGCAGAGCGAGCACACAGAGACGTGCCTCGCAATGCCATGTTTGTGCATGTGTTCCTACCACTGAGGAGGATACAGGGAGCCTGCCTGCCTTGCTGATTTATCTGATGTTTTCTTGTTTCTGTTTCAGCATTCAGGATAAGTCCTCCAACACGACAGCTTTAGCAGAGTAAGTGAACACTTTAAAGATGTCCTTATTTTTAAACAAGAATACTGAGTTTAGTTACTGTACAGAAAAATTGTAAGTGGTATGTGAGAAGTCCCAAGCTATCTGTCATATATATTGATTGAGTTTTCTGTAATCTAAATATATTATTGACTGTATGGGAAGGATTGCATAAAGCAGCTGCCTTTAAATGCTCTGTGACTATTTAGCAGTGAAATACTTTTTTTGGGAGAATATATGCTGGGTGCACATGTATCACATGTATTTAAGTGCATGATTTTCAGTGTCAGATAAACCTCCTGTCAAAATACTGCTCATTTCTGGTGCTGATGACCCTGTCAAACACAAGCATGTCTGTTTTCTAAGGACACATGGTCTGTATTTACCACAAGCATTGTAAGGAAAAAAAATCCTTAGGAAGTATTTTGAAAAATCCGTATACCTTATTAGACAGGCCAAGTACCAAAAATGTCATTTCTTTGTTATCAATTTCATAAACTCCTTAGATGGTCTTTTGTATATGTCATAATCATAAGGATGCATATGTTGATTTTTCTTGGTGTTTTACAGAAACAACAGAACAAGGGAGCACATTAAAAAGTTAGAAAGGCAAACCCTCTAGGAACTCTTGCAAATGAAATGGCCTTTGTTCTAATTTTAGTCTAAACCACTTCAATATTAGTGTTCTGTGCATTTTTATTTTGCATGCTTTTGATTGTTTCAAAAGCTTTTGGGGAATATTCTGCAGCAGTAAGGAGCCAAGCTGTTTTTCAGGAGGAAAATGATGTATGGATTTTTGTGTATTAGGTGAGTTTTACACTGCTAAAATGCTCATAATCTAAAACACCCCAGCTGGACAGTGAGCTGTTTGCTGACTGCTGTGGGCACAGGGGACATTCTGAAAGCAGGCCAAGTTTTAATTGTCTGAGCCATCCCTAAGTGTTGTCATAACCTCTAGAGGAAAAGTAATATTTCAAAGGGATCTAAAGAATTTTGCTCTCTTACATGGCTTTGCTTTATTTGCTTACATTTCCTTGTTTAATTAATATTTAAATTCAATCGCACTTCTTGTGTGACTGGCACAGATATGGAAAGATTGAACTGAAGCTAATCAATCATGGAGGGGTTTTTGTTTGCTTGTATGCTTGTTTGTTTTCATTTCCTGTGTTCCTGTTAGATAAGTGATGAATTGTGGTCTGTAAAATTATGGGTTGCTCCCCCTTCACAGAAAAATAGCTATATTACAGATAATATATTTTTCGTATTTTTTTCCTCCTTCTTTTTTCTCTGTCCCTAAGTACATCCATGGTTTCCTGTAGAGATTCCCCTGGGGCAGTCCCCAGGCCTGCCTCACCCCTGAGGTTTCTGGGACCTGAAGGTGATGGCTTTTCTCTGTGGGCCTTCATGTTAAACCCAAGCTGCGAGTGTGGTGCCAGCCCTGCCCCTGGGGAGATAGAGAGGGATTGGATCTCCCTCATTTCAGCTGCTGTTGGTTCTTGTTTGTAGGATTTCATGTTTAATCTTCTATTTCCAAACAAAGGGGTAGAAATGTGCTTTTAGAAAAAAAGGAAGTGAACAATGATATCTGAAAAGTATTGTCCAATCAAACAAACTTGGCTTCCAGAGTTGCCTTCCCTAAGTCTCGTTTGGAGCTCTCCCTTAGCATCTCTTTTTGAGAGCTGCTGAGGATACACAATTCTTACTGATTTCAGCCCTTATTGTTCATGTTGACCATCTCTGAACACAGATGAAAATAGATTTACTTTTATCTAGCAGAAGAAAGAGAGAGCTTGCCATGCAAATCTAGACATCCTCCCTTAGCAATGTCTGTCTTTATTTGTGACAAAGGCAAAGCCAGGGGTTCCTGAATGATTAAAGGCAGTGGTAGAGCACTTTCAGGAACATTTCTGTGGATAGGGTGAGTGCCTGGGGGTGCAAAGCTCCCAGCAAGCCGTGCGTGCAGCCTGGTTTGGGAGCTGTGCACGTGAGCATCCGAAAGGTCAAGCCAGCAAAAGGGAGCAGCCTTCACTCTGTTCTGAAATGGCCCTGTGGGAAGGTGAAATTGGAAGAAAGTTAAAGAAGCTGGTCCCATTAACCCAGACACCCTGCAGGAAGCACAGAGACAGTCCTACCCAGAGTCAGAGCCCATCCAGGCTGGGATCCCATCTCTGACCTGACTCTGGCCCATGCCATAAGACCAATAATGGATGTACTTACTTTTAAGAGATATCCATCTGTCAGTAGCTGGATTGGGCACTGAAGGGAGAGGATTCACATCACTGCTTTTGTTAAAAGACAGCTCCTACCCAACATAGGCCTCAACCAATTTGGATTTCTGACCTGAAGCTGTTGTGGCATATTCTCCGGTGGTTTAGGAGTGAGGAAGATGCTGCTGCAGTTTTTTAGTTGGTGGGAAGTCTCTCTGCTACACAGCCACAAACTATCAAAAAACTTACCAAACTCTCGAATATCACCCTATCTATTAAATATAGCTTAAGCTAGACAACAAAATTTACAGGTTACTGGTGAGAGGAAAGGAAGGTGTACATTTTTGTTTTGATACGTGCAGACAGATGGCATAAACACAGAAGACACATTTCTTTAAGAAATCAAGGTAAAAACACTCCATGCTTTAATGATGGATGTTTGCATTATATCACAAATTCATCTTTTGCCATGGTCCTAGTCTTAAGCACTGTCTTGTGTCAGTGAGCTCTCAGCCTCCTGGTTATTATTAATTCTTGCACAGACAAAAATTTCTGTTGGAAATTTTAGACTGTTGCTTCTGAACTTCCTCAGGATCTTTTAAATTTCGTGATGGTCATTGTATTCTCTGACTCATTATTGCTTATCTTTCCTGTCTGCTGCCATCCAGTTACTCAAACACATTTTGTCACGCTCACTTTTGCTGTTTATAAGTTGCGTCTTGTTTTATGACTTCTGTCAGCTGCTGGATGCTGAGTTAGGACCTCTGCCTCTGGAGATCACCTCCTTACAGCCAGCTTGGCTACCCCAGCTAAGGAGAGTGCCCCTTAACTGGATTTGGCTTGGCCACTGCACTTGTGCTCAGCCATCCATTGTCCCTCCAGAGAGTGTTCCCCATTGCCAAGGGGGTCTTTCAGGACTGAAGGCTGCCAAGTGAGGTGACTGGTGAGAGGAGGGGGGAGCAAAACTGGTGGCAGAGCTGCTTCCTCCCACCTCCTCTCTCTGAGGCACACCCAGGAAGGAGAGTTTGTCCCTTTAGGGGACCCCTGGACTTTGCTGGCTGTGGCTTGGCCCATGGTGCCTACCTCACTTGGTGGCACCTTCTCCTTCATGTGTGCTGGGAGCTCTGTCCTTCCAGCTCTGACCTTGCCACTGTCTCCTCACAATGCATTTTCTTTCTGTTGTTTCCTCCCTCTGAAATATTCTTTCCAGCTCTACAGGCAGGTTCCTGGTTCCTTTCATACTGGGCTTCCTCATTCAAACCCCAGTGTGCCCGGTGCCCACCCCTTGCTCTTTCCCATGAGGCAGTCAGATATTGGCCAGAGGGGAAGGTGTGGCTGGCATCCAGAGGCAACCAGATTGCTACAGTGAATTTTCCATTTTGCACATCAAGCCCTTTCTTCCATCCACCATCCTGCTTTGCAATGTGGGGAAAGCTGCACTCATTGCAGGAATATTGTGTGATCAGGGTGATCTGCCACTGTAGTTCTCTGCTCCAGTTGTGAGCAGCAAACGCTTTCATGCATATGCTGATGTATTCAGGAAGTGTAAACACTTGAGTGGCCCTTTAAATATTTTCTGCTGCAGTCTGACTTTTGATATAGACACCAGCAGAAGACTGGTGGGGAAGAGGAATATATTAAAACCCTTGCCATCAAATTGCAACGCAGAGCTATGAATGTGTCACTTAATGTACGCTCTTCTAAGTGGGGCAGTTCTTCTCAAAATTTAACAAGTCAGCAAAAGTACAGGCTCCTTCCCCCATAATGAAGAGATTCCTCTGCCAGAAAACTTCGAGAGATCCAGGCCTTCTTAGTGTCTGTGCCCTGTGAGTATGAACTGAGGGTGAGGAGAGGGCCCCGACTTTACCCCAGCAATACCAGGCTTGGGGTTTGCATATTTTAGGAGTGCATGCTTATGGATGCATGTTTATCTGAAGAAAGACTGCTCATGGGCTTTGCAGGTTAAATCATCCTGCAAAGTCCAGCCATGCAGCCACAGTGTCATGTTCAGCTCTCAGTGGTTGTGGTTTAGGATATTTATTCAGACTTCTCTTCTGACTAGGCAGCCTTAGGACAACCCTTTTGTTTGTAACTTAAAGGAAGTAATTGATTGTGGTTGTTCAGGCATCTTAAAAAATAGAGCTGGTTCACTTTTTAAGACTAACTCTCACTTCATAATTTAGTTGGGGAGTCTTTTTCCTGCTGCACAAAGGGTGGCTGCTCTATCATAGTTAATATTTTTGTGAGTTTGGGAGAAAAACATCCTTAATTGTGTCTAATTATCTTTGAGGTTAATGTGAATTATACGATAAGCAATTAGAATGCAGAAGTTCTTGTAATTTTCCCATGTTTTTTATGGTAACATCTGAATTCCTTGTAATTATTTCCATTTGTCTAAAAATGATATACCAAACTGTGCACACTTAACATCTCAAATCCTCTTCTTCCTCTGAGATTTGGACTATCATGGAGCAGCTATGGCATTAAATGACCCTAACTAAAGTGTAAGGAGAAGAAGAAATGTGTTTATAGTTTGAGCTGCACTGTAATGCTATTAAAAGCCAAGTTTCTGCAGCTGGCAGAAAATCAGTAATTATCTTGTATTCATTTTCAAGGTGTGACGGGTATTCAGACTCTGTGCATGAAGATCAAGCAGGCAGTTCCAGGCCCAGGTACTCTCCTGTAAACTTTGTCTGAAATCCATTGGCAGCAAATGAAGCTGTGATTGCTTCTGTCGAACCATTAGAAAGAAACCTTTATTCTCAAGGAAATGCAGAATTTCTGTGGTATTACCTGCAAAAGCTGTCAGTATTTCTGGGAAATACATATTTATTTTGTATACTTTTGTGTGGTGACTATGAAGATTAATTACTGTTGCTATTATATAAGTAAACATATTATGGTCTGTATTCTTAATTCACATCATATTCCTGTCATTCAGATGCAGCTGTGGTGCTTATATATTGAATTTCACTGTACAACAGCTGGTACAAAGCAGTAGTAAGCAGAGTTTTCTAACTGTGCAAGGATATGCTCATTGCTGAGTGTGTCTGGGAAAAGAAAATCCTTCAGATCCTTCAAAAATACTTCAAATGGAGTATTCTAGAGGCATGCCTCTCTCATGGCTATGTTAGTACATATTGATTGCTAGGATATGCAACTTAACCTTTCAGGAAGATTTTAAAATCAGAAGATACCTTAAAATTAGCAACACTTGTGCATATTGTTGGAGTGCCTGTGGGCTATAGAGCTGTAACTATAACAACTGCCTTGGAGCACACTTGCAGAAGGCATGGGCAGCAATGGTGTTCCACTCCACAGGCACCCTGCAAGCATCCATCTGGAAGCTGATGGGCCACAGATGGAAAGTGAGTTTGGCAGCTCAAAATTCTTGGGAGAAAACATTGAACTAGCAAGTTATGCCTACTGAAAAAAAAAAAAACCCATCTCAGGGAGATTTAATTCAATAGCCCTTGACTCCTTCAGCTGTGGAAGTTTCACACCAGGAGAGGTGATCTCCCAGCTAACCATTAGGATGCTGCCAGCTGAAGCTGCCATCAGAAATCCCACCTGAAATGTAAGCTACAGCCAGGGATTTTGGAGCAGCAGTGCCACCCAGCTCAGGCTGCCAGCTCCTCAGGCAGCCCTGCCTTCTGCATTGCGGTACCTCGGTGGTGCCACGGAGGTGCTCCCAGGGGAGGGCATGACACCAGGCTAGGCTGGAGTGACTGCGTGTGGGTGGCACTAGCAAGGTCTCCTTGGAGAGAGTTTGCACGTTGTAGCCTGGGTGGGGATTGAAAATGTCTGTCCCAGATCCCAGATTAAGCATCCCTGGGTAACAGGGTCTGTTTAAGCCACCAGGTGTGCTCTTAGACAGGAAGAGGTTTTCTCCACACACATCTCTGGCTGCTCAGACCTTACTTTGAGTGGCTTCCTCCTTCCCTTTGTGCAGTGGCACTCAAAGCCAGAGACTGTTAGAAGAGAAGTGTGTTGTAGAGAGGAATTATTGTCTGTGATGATGTTTACACATCTTACTGTGTATCGTTGGGTGGGGGAGGTCTTCTGCATGAAAAGGATGGTTTCAGATTTTATTTGAGGAATGTGAACTGTAGGTCTGAAGCCAAGAGTGCCTCTAAAGCTAACATTTAAGTAGCTCCACAGCTGAGTGTGTAATAATGCTAATAGCAGTTTAGATCCATTCATGATGTGTAGACCACTAAACTTAGTAAAAGCAATATGCCATAAATAGTTAGGATCTTGTTGCTCTTCTTCCTTCATAATGTTTTGACAGGTGTCTGAAATCCTGCCTGATGCATTTCAATTTTATTTTCTTACAGAGATGATGATAACAAAGAAAATTACCCAGATAACTCTGCTGTCTTAGAGGAAAGGCAGCTGCCTTTGCAAGACGCTCAGCAGCACAAGCAGCAGGTTGTAATTGACTGCGCTCTAAAGCCTGAAATGGGCAACTTAAAGCTGAGGAAACCTAAGCCCATTGCCAAGATAGAAAATGGAAAAAGCCATGAGGAAAGTCAGGTAAAGAATTAAACTTACTGGGGTAGGTTTGTGGAACAATGGCTAAGCAACTTTTGAAAGGCAAAGAGGGACTCTGGTAATTCATGGTGTGATTTGAGACTCCACAATAATCTGCCCTGATTTCCAGGGACCTGCAGTCTGCAACCCTCCTGTAATAACAGTTTCTTTCAGCTGGGAAATTGCAGGGAGGGTTGAGCAGCAACTGCTTTCAAAAATGAGTGGAGAGCATAGCTGAAGATGTGCAAATATTTCTCCTTAGTTTTCCTGTGTTTCCTTGCACCAAACACAAGAAACTAGATAGCTGCAGCACTAGATTAGACAGTTTCTGTTTTGTTTATTTGATCAAGGATCTCTTACACGGGTATTTTGGCTGCAAATAGAGACCTTTCATGTTTTCCCTTCATCTTAATTTCTGTTTTTCTCATATTTAAATGACCAGTGCAGTAGCATACTGGTAGCAGTGCTACCCCCCACCATCTCAGTAGGTTGAGCTGGGGGGAGCAGAGCTGTAAATATTGTAAAAGGTGTTAAGGAAGACTAGAAATGAGGAAGGTTCTGCTGCTGTCTCTGGAGGTACATTTGCGCTGTTGACTCTAGAATTCCCCCTCTCAGCAGCTGCTGAAAATGCCTCTCTTCTTCCCTGGGGCTTCCCAAGTCATGCTGGGTGTGTGCTGTAAGGGGTAGAGCTCTAGTGCAGATTTAACCCCTCAGCTGGAAATATTCTTATATTCAAGATAGTTAATATTAATGCTGGTAGATTTGTTGGTCTGCAGTAGGCACAAGGCCTGACATCTGCAATACAGATGCCTGTGTTTACATAAAATTGTGCATACACAAATACAGATGTCTGTATTTCCATCTCTTCTTTGCTGTATAAAGTATTTGGCTACTTTTTGTCTCTCCCCCCTTCTTTTTTGTGGATAGAAATTTGCAGAGCTCTCTCTGAAGTGCTTCAAACCTATCACAGACTAGGGATTATTTTGGACCAAGTTTAGAATGGGATTTCATCATTTTAGATGAATGTCTTACCTTCTAAGTGAGAACTGTCCTTTTGAATCCCTGAAGGAAAATGAAAAGCAAATGGCAAATGATGTTATCATAGCCTCTTTTGGAATATCAATGTCAAACTCTTGCCCTAAGCTCCCTGCCTGCTCTTCTGGAGCTCACCCAGAAATAAAACAGTAACTGGGATTTTTTTTTTGTGACTGTACTGCATTACTAGGAAATATTATTTAACCTGCAGGGAGATGAGGTGTGCATGTTTATCAGCTGAACAGAACAATGATGGGAATTTTGCCCTGTGAAGAGCAAGTGGAGGCAGATCAGGAAGAAGAGTCATGGGGAGGAAGTTAATGGGGCAACATCTGTCTCATAGGTCATCTGTTGCTTTTTCAGCCTCTTCCAAGCCCCCTGTGTGCATCCTGCCTGTGCCTCTCACCAAAGAAAAGCCAACTCAGCACAGATTTGCTGCTCTGTGGCATTTTACATGGTCCCAAGGGGTTAACTGGAAGTGGTGAAATTCTTTCATGGGAAACTTTTTGAGTATAGAATTAGACTGCCATAAAATACCAGTGCCACTTAAGAATGCAACCTCTGGAAGGAAAAACGATGCCAGGCAGATAATTTTCACATGACTCAAGGGCTTGAATTAGGAAAGACAGAAGTGATGAAACACTGTAACTGCACGAACCTGCCTTGGTGAAACCCCTTGCCACCAAGCCACAGGATGCGATAAATGATGTACTCCCAAGCAGCTGACAAACAGCACTTTCTGAGCACATGCATTATATGAAAGAAAAGTGGGATGCACTGCACATCATGATTAAACTGTTCCTCCTTGTTTTCCTGAGATTATTGACAGAATGGTTTTCATCAGTCTCCTTGCTTCCCCAGCCTTCTCTGTGGCATCAGAAAGAGTGACACCAGAGCAGTGACAGAATATCTGTTAAAGGTGTTGCTCTGACAAGCCAAGGAACTGTTTGCTATTCACTCTTCTGTGTTATAAGCCCATGAGCCGCTTTTACAGAGAATTGTCCCTTTAAAATTAGAAGACGCTATTGGGAGATGAATAAGTTTGCTGAGTGTGTTGGAAGGATCAAAGTCTCTTTGGATGGGAACCATTTTTGTGTGCCTCTCTAGTTGTGAGAGTGCAAGTGGTTTCCATTGTAGAAAGGTCACTGAGAGGGAACAGACAGCTGTGATCAAGTAGAGGAAAGAAGGCCAGCTTGAGGATTTTGAGCTTCACAAGGCTCTCAGCTGAAGTGGGATTCCTGTGCCTCTGATATTTTTGGTGTCAGTATAGCCCTGTGGTCATGTGCGTTTGGTCTTCATGGAGAAAAGGTTATTAGATTTACACTGATGATTAAAACACCCAGTTGTAATAAAAGAGCAGCATCAGGTGACTTCACTTGACCACTTATCAGATGACAAAATGTCACCAGAATAAAGCTGTACTTTGCATGTTACCTGCAGTTATTTCCCTGGGGGCAGGAGCTGGCTCTGGAGGCAGCTGTAACCTTTCCAGACAGAGTAAAGGAAGAGAGGAGGCTGCTGGAATATGACTGCACTGCTGTACTCCAGCCATTTAGTTTCATCTTTCCCATAGTTCCATGAGCTTCCTTAGCAATTCTGCAACACTCATCTATGGAAAATCAAGTTAATTAGGATTTATTTGACTTCAAAGGTGAGGAAGCGTATGCCCAGAACATACTTCAGGGAATCAGTGTGAGAACAGATGGTGAGGAATAGAAAGTCTGCTTTCCTTGCCCGTTCCTTTCTCCTGTCACTCACCTTTGGTGCACAGTCATAAGTATGGGTTCTTGAATGAGTCATCCTCAAATTCCCTATTGATACTAGGACATATTTACAAAAGGACACCAAACTTCCTAGCTAATAGGCAAAGACAGTAAAAGTTCAGTTTTAAAGTCTTATTGTCAAGGTAAATGGCTATAAAAATGAAATGGTGGCTTGACAATCAGTGCCTAGAGATGAGAATGCTGGAAACTGCCAAGTTTTGTATTTTGAGTATAAATGAAGTGTGCAAATTGCTTGGTTGTCAAAGAACTTCCTATAATTTGACATTAAAATTGTGATTTTAAGTGCAGAATAAATAATCAAAAAGCCAGAGCTGATGTTGACACATCAGCTGCAAAAACACATAAACACATCAGGCAATCTGCAAGTTTTGCTTTAATTTCTAGATATAATCTCTTTATATTTATTATGATGCAGCTTCATTGTAGAAGCCATCCTCTGTAGCAAAAAAGAAACAAAAATGCCGTAGAAGGCTGGGCTCTTCTGTAGGTGCCTGTGACACATCAGAATTTCACTGCTCTTTAGAAACAGGGATTCCATCAAGGGTGTTTCCCTAGTGTTACCACCCTA
Organism: Acrocephalus scirpaceus scirpaceus; assembly: GCA_910950805.1. Taxonomy (NCBI): domain Eukaryota; kingdom Metazoa; phylum Chordata; class Aves; order Passeriformes; family Sylviidae; genus Acrocephalus; species Acrocephalus scirpaceus. Next base: position 33,955,503 of record OU383781.1, read on the forward strand.
GTGACAGGATTTATGAACAGCAACAAAGACATAAAAGAGAAAAAAAATATACAGAAGCAACCCAAAGCCATTCAAGTCCTCAAACATCAAGCCTGCAAGCAAGGGCTTATTGCCAGCACGTGCTCTTGTCCTCAGCCTTCCCCTTCATCCAGCAGAAAGCACCTGGAATTGCCGTGTTCTCTCTGCCCTGCAAGTTCCCATCTGAAGAGTCTTATCCAAACTTTTGGCTTCCATGCATCCAACCAAGCTTTGGAACTGGAGCAAAGTCAGGGGCATTGCTTTAGCAGGGAAGGGCGCTCTGCTGTTCTGCAGAGCACATTGTATTTTAATTTTTTAAACCATTAGACTAAAATATTGAATTACAAAAGCTAAAAAAGAGGAAAAAAAGTCCGACTTTGGTTATCACATTTTCAAAGACCTTCATTTACTCATTTCATTGCAATGCAAAGGAAATATTGCAGCCCATTTCATAGGCAAGGAAACTAAGATGTGCCAAACACATCTTTTCACAGCCCTACAACTGGTTTTCCAAAGCTTGGAGTTAAATGGATACTTTTCTCATTCCTGTGCTTTTACTCGGTTTTTTGGACTAAATTGCCTTTTTTTATTTTCTGTATAGCAGATTAGGTGGTGTCACTTTTCCCCTCACTGCCTTTCCCTCCCCTCAGAGCAATACTCTATTCATAAAGCTGCACATAGGCTAGGGAAGGGAAAGAGGCAAATGGTTAAATTTTACATGTCTTATTTAAGTGAACTGCACTGGTCTTTGTCAGCCAGATTTTTTTTTTATGATACCCAAGTAATAAAATCTTTCTGTCATGTAAGTAAATTATTTCAAATGAATTCTTTGTATAGAACCTCTTAGCTCTGAAGCTGACATCTGTTATTTAAGTAATAAACAGAAGAGTTACAGTCTGGTTTGGTTTCAGAAACTGTTTTCCAATAAAATAACATGCTACTTTGTTTAGAACCTCATATCTTTTGTGTTCTCCAGTTGTTTCCAGATTATTACCAAAATATAACAAAGATCCTCAACCAGCATCTGGTCTCATGGAGAATTTTTTTCCTGAAGCAAAATATTTGGTAGAATTGGATTGGTACTGACAGGCACATTCAGCTTTTCTTTTTTTTCTCTTTGTGCAGGAGCTGGAGTGTGCAATGCCAGGCCTCTCAGAGTGGCAGGGGAAGGCTGGATCCTCAGCTAATAACTATGCACAGAACGTGGCTTTGAAATGCCAGGAAGCAGTCGTGAGATTCCAACCAAGGTAACACTTGGGATAACACAGCACATTTCACTTCTGATTAGCTGTAGGAAAGGCTAATTCATTTGCTGCCTTCTGCATAAAATATTCAGACTCCTGGCTCTTGTTGGCAGTGTATTCTATATTTATACATCTAGGACTGTTTGGAGAAAGTGAAAGGGATAAAGATAAGATGCAAATTTCATCATTCTTTAAACCTCTTACATCTGAAGCAGAAAGAACATCCTTAGTTTAGAAACTTCAGTTCCTCTGTGCCAAGTTTCAAAAATACTTCTCCGCTTCTTTTCTTTTCCTTCCAGTGATGAATTGCCTCCTTTTCTCAGAGCTGCCTTCTCTGAGACGTGGGGATGGGAACCTTCACACCTGATTATTGCAAGGGTATCCATTTATGTACAGTTTAGACTCTGGGTGCTGTGGCAACTGTGCTTGTTCAGGTGCTGGGAGGGCACTGCTGTTTGTTCAGGGCTGGCACTGAGTCCTCATGGCAGGTAACTCAGCTGCTGATCAAGTGACAGCTCTGGAACTGTTGGAAGGCACAGTTTCTACTTTCATCCATCATGGCCATGCAAAAGGCTAAAAATGGGGTTTCAGATCACCCAACTGACCAGTGAAGGTGTGTCCCTAGGATAAGACTTAGTCCTTACTAAATCTGGGGGCACTGCTTTGCAGATTTCCCATGTTCAGGTGCTGGTTTGTCTCTGCTTTTCTGTGCACAGAGTTTTTGTCAGGTGAGCCAGGTCTCTGCTTTGTCCTGATGTGCATGACAGCCTTGGTGCTCTGTGGCAGAGTCTCTGGCTCCCTTTGGAGGGCCTGAAGCAGCAGCAGTCCATGCCAGGGATGCTCAGTGGCTCAGGGCACAGCTAGAGCTCACTGGCTCAAGGTTTGTTTGCAGTCAGCAGTGGGACAGCAATGATAGCTGCTGTCCAATGGCACTTTGGTGCTTATGTGATGTGAACTGGTTGCCTTCTCCGCCACTTTTAGGAGGCAACATTGTAAATGATCTCAATTTGTGCACTCAAAGGAAGGTTTAGCAGAATGAAAGAGCGTTTAATTAGCTTGGACAACAAAGTGCTTTTGCCCTCCAATGCTTGTAAGTGCAATTGAAACACTGCATTAGAAACACAGGAAGTGTTTCTAATTAGGAAGCCTGCCTTCCCTTTTTCTGGAATTCCTTATGCGAGGAGAGAATCCCACAGACTTCCTGTAAAGAGGAGCTTACTGATTGTGGTATCAGACAGTCAGACCTACCCAGTGGCTCTGATGGTGGCAGGTTTGTGTATGGGTAGGTAGTAAAATAACACGTTAATTTTGAAAGGAATGTGATGAAAGACAATGAAAGACACACGGACTTTAAAGACAGGAACCAGGGTGGAGCGTGCATGAATAAAACAGCAACCACAGCAGAGTTCCCCCATCCACTTCAACAGGTTGGTCTTTTTAGTCTGCCTGGTATTAAACCATTTTTCACTATGCTATTTATTCTTGTTTAACACCACAGTAGCTCCTTAGAAAGCCTACTATCCACAAAGGCTAAATCTGTTAGATAATGGTGCCTGGATTTACCATTCTAAGTGCCGTGAAAGCACAGCGATCAAATATGAATTCTGGCCACGTTTCAGTTTGATTACATTATGGAAAAAAAAAAGTAGATGACTTTACTCTCAAATAAGGGAGAGGAGAGGAGAGGCGAGGCGAGGCGAGGCACACACTGCTGCAGGGATGCCCCTATACGTCTCTGTCCTATATCAGATGTGTAGGGGGAGGACAGTAGAAGAAGGATTTTTTTCCGTCTCAAATGAAGGATGAAGATTGATTGTGTCTAGTGCATCCTGTTGTTACTTCTGCTTTAACTTAATTACTGCAGGGGGCTATAGCTCTGCCATTAGTCTCACTGGGGACTAAAGGTCTAAATACCTCTGAACTCCACAGGGGTTTTTAAGAAATCTGTCCTGGTGAGTGTGAGACAGCTAAAAAAGAGATCATCTTAACCTATCTAAATATGGATTAAAGACTGCTGAAATATGAAAAACTTTTCAGTACAGTTCCTGTTAAGCAGAAAAATCTAAGTTTTGGGATATCCTAACAAGGGATGCTCATAAACAGATATATGACAGAGAAGAACAAATCAGGCCATGTAAGAGCACCAATCCACAGAATTATGACTTAGAAGGGTGTATTGCTTCTTTGAGATGGTACTTATATTTTATGGTGACCACTGAAACAATAAAGGAAAGGTTTTGTGGGATTTGAGGGAAATGGAAGAGTAGATTGAAGAGATTTGCAGCCAGAAGAATAAGGGAATAGTGTCTTGTTTTTGGCTAAGCAGTACCTGACTTGCAAAGCAAGGATTTTAATCTCAAGTGGTGTTTATCATGTATGATTTATGAATATCAGTTCAGTAGATGAAACACCATCTGCATTGAAGAAAACCTTTACACTTTTTTTCCAGAACATGAATTTCTAATACTATTCTAATTTCTAATCACTACTGTGATTACACTGAATACTGCTCTGGTCATTGTGTGTAGCTGGGTTTGGATAGGAGTGCAATATAATCTGCACCTTGATAGAAGGTAGATAAAAGTTATAAGCAGGTCCTGGGAACAAGTAAAGGAATTACCTTTTTTTAGCAGAGACTAGAAAAGCCGGTATGGAACAATAGACATGATTACAAACAGCTCCCCCTGCCAATTGCCTTCTCAAAGGCAATCAGGAGAACTGGAGTGGGCTGCAGCCTGTGTGCAGTTACCTGTGCAGAGCCTGGTGCTCTCCCCAGGTGCCTGTTGCAGAGAGAGGAGGCTGAAACAAAGCACCCCTGGGCAGTGGGAAGGTCAGTGCTTCAGCCGAGGCTGCATGTCAAGTCAGTGTGGAATTCAGAACTACAGTTTGGGGTGAAGTTTTCTGCCAGAGAAACGTTCCTGAAAGTTCCTTCTCTTCACCATTCCCCAAATAAATTGGGAATGAAGTGGTTTCATTTAACAGGACTTCTCTGGTCCCAGGCTGGTTCCTATTCTGCGATTCTGTAACTCTGTCTTTGGCAGAGGCTGTAGGGTGGCGGTTGCTGTCACACCTACAATTGTTCTGCAGAAGTGGAAGTGCTGGTAGCCCTGGGCTGCCCTGGCTCTTGGAGTCAGCCAGAGCCTGCCAAGGTTTCTGTGCTTCCCTGAGGGGAGGCCAAGCTCTAGCCAGGCTTTCAGTATTTAAGTTTGCAAAGCAAATATATTTTGAGAGTGCAGTTCAGGTGACAACTCTTGCGGTTTCCAGGCCTTCTGCTGAACAGCTACAACTCAGAGATGAGTGGGAGCCAGCAGGGAAGCTGCAGAAGTGCTGATGCCCCTGTGCAGACATGCATTGCTCAGGAGAGCCTGAGAGGCTGTATTTCTTACCTGCACAGGCAGCCAGGTGAGCAGAAAAATTTGGGAAATGATTGATCAGTTCCTAAGAACAATTTCTTCAGAGGTGTTGGTATTAAAATACAGATGTTTGTGGTTCCAGTGATACTTCTTGTACTAAGGCATGGAAAAATCTCTGAGCAAGCCTTTGGATTGCAGTGCAATTAAAGAAAAAAATGCAAAAGGGGGATGGGGAGAGGATAGAGGAAGAAGATAAGAACAGCTCTTGCTGCAGCCCCAGTAAAGATTGCGCCTGCTGAGTACGAGAGCTGCTCATAGTAAGAATAACAAGTTCTGGCTGGGACCAATGAGACAGGCACTGCTACACTGCCTCTCTGTCTGACTTCCTATTCCAGCACTCAGGGACTGCCCAGGGAGCGCCCTTGGGCCCTTCAAGGTGGATTTTGTTTTTGTTGCAGGTGTGCACTTTATGTTCACCCTAAGGCCTGTTGCAGTTCTGCACTGCTTTCTAAGGAGTCATAGGTGCACTTTTGAAGCATCCACCTGCAGCCCTTGTGGAGGCATTTGGGTTTGATAATGTTTTTTGCCATTTTGGAAGGTCTCAGAAAGGAGCCTTCTGTTTTCTGGGTGCTGAGATGTGCTGCTGGTGTGTTTTGATGTTCTGTGAATTCGTCTGCTGTAACTCTGGACTGGCTGAATCAGTCCCCTGACAGGGAACTGAGAGTTCCATTTGTGAGTGTTAACCTTCCAGGTCAGCCTCACGGTGGGAGGGGTGGGACTGGCTCCTGGGCTGGACACAGGGGAGGAGTACAGGGCCAGGAACTGACTGTTCTAGTACTGACTCTGGAAAAGGAGTTTCATCCCACAGAACACTGAGGCTGATGGACAGGACTTACCCTGGCATCACCAACACCAAGCCCTGCACACGTGTGGCGTTGTGGCATAAACACATAAATAGCCTGGGGATGGGATTTGTGTGATCAGGACTGGAGTAAGATTTGCAAGTTACAAAATGTAATGCTCCTTTCTGGGTTTCAGAGTGGAAATCTGGTGGGGATTTGCTTAGGTTATCTTCTTTTAAAATTATTTGAATTTTATGCAGGTTTGAAAGTGATGTTGTGCATAATTCAAAAATTCACATGTTCTGATCTGTTTTTTAAACAGCACAGCCCTCATGCAAATTCATCTCTCCTTTGAATTCTGGTAGGAACTCTGTTATGATAACTAGAATTTAGATTTTTTGTTGTTGTTGTTACAGCCACAAGCCTCAAATGTTCATGTTACTCATTGCATCTTTGCTGTCTCTGTCATGGAGAGAAGGATAATTCTGCCAAAGCTACAGTCTATAAAGGAGGGTGAGAGACATATATTTGAGTAGTAGCCACAGAGAGAATTTGATTTTCATTATTTTACAGGATGTAAATTATACAAAATAAGGGTGTCTGCAATTATTCAAGATCTCAGCTAAGACCTGAAATAATTTTAATGTGCTCAGCACAGATGGAAAATTAGGGCTTGTTCCTTCTGCTTTTGAAGTTAATGGATATTTTGTGATTGACTTTTAATGAGAGTAGGATCCAAACCATGGTTATTAAATTGTAAGCCCTGTGTTGCCTGGTGACAATCAGAAAACCTTCATTTGCCTAGCAGAGCAATAAATCTTGGTGAAAATGAAAAAGCACACCCCAAAACTCTCTGTAGAGTAAGATCAGCTCAACACATGAGACTGAAAATGTAAATGCTCATCACAAAAAATGGTTACCCACCTTAATGATTTCAGTATCTCCAGAATCCAAAGAATGCATAAATAGAGCATCTTACTCCAGCATTTCTAGCGTAAAAGGAACAGTAAAATGAAAGATTAAAGGCATCCTAAAACAGCTGGCAAGAACATCAACCATTTGCTTTGCAAACTTAAATACTGAAAGCCTTGCTAGAGAGGTGGTACTTCATGGCTGCTGTAAACCTTTTACTCTCCAGAGTGCAAGACTCGTGAGTGATACAGCTGTGAATGATGTAAAACTTTGTACAGTTCCTGTACAAAGTGCTGCTAACATTTACAGTTTGCCTTTGTCTTTCTTTAAAAAAATTGTTTTGTTTTTATTTTATTAAGGAGAGTTCCCATTTGCTCTGTTATGCACCCTGAAAGGAATCATCCAAATGAATATCAGAAGTTTACAAATCTGACATGTGCTGTTTTCATCCTTTCCTTCATGTCTAGCTCTAGTTCAATGCAATAAATCACCCTAAATATTTTTTCTCCATTAGTGAATTAGTTCTTCAGCTGTTTGTAGCCTTGCAGCTGCCTCCTTACGTGTTATTAAACCAAACTGCAAATATTTCACTCTTTCCTATTAAATTAGTCCTTTTGCTGTTCTCATGATTCATTTCTGTTCCTATGGGAATTGCACATCTTGGATCCTGTTAGGAGCCAAGTGATTGTTCACCCTGGTGTAGCTATCTAATGTGTCTGTTTTGGTAAGAGAAGTGGCACAGTCATCATTTCAGTCTTTAAATGCCTCACAAACCCAGGAAGAACTACAACAAACACCTCTGCATCTCTCTGTTCTGGTTTTGAGGTCTCTAGAGGCTTTTACAGCTATTTCTTTTTGCTGGGATGCCTCTGAGCCCAGAAAAATATGCATTATTTTTGTGCAGGGTTTGATCTCATCTCTGAAGGAGTCTCCAGGGGCCAGCAGACAGGGGTCTTTCCAGCACTGACAGATCTCATTCTCTGAGACAGCTGCCGTTTTCTTGCTTCCCCTGAGTTGAGAGTCAGCTTGTGGTACACCCATGTCAGGCTCTGAAACCATGTGTGGAAAGCCTCAGCTTGTTTTGGGGATGGGCAGAGTGGTGTGGGAGGATGTTGGGGCTGCTCGCTCAGTCTGTGGGAAGCTGTTGTCAGGCTTCAGTTTCATTCCTTGGTGTAGTGAAGTAGTGCCTAACTCTGACACAGCTGTCTGCCTGGATGGGGCACAACTCCTCAGGGGACACAGTTAGGAGGAAGAGATTTGCCCCTCACTAGTCCAGGGCCTTCCTTTCCTCTGCCCATGTGGAGAAGCAGCAACAGACTGAGAGAAAACCAAAGGTGTGGACATTTCTGCTGGCAGCAGTGACACTCCCTAGAAAATATGGACATCTCTCACAGCATTTCCAGGCACCTGGGGCCTTTCTGAAACTTGCAAAAGCAGAAGATTGGGAGCCTGAAATGCCATCAAATTTAAATATGGAAAGATTTTTTCTTTATGGCTGTGATATGAGAAAATTCTTGTTCCTGATTTAAAGCATGTGGGACAAACTGTGCCTAGATTTAAGCATGTTTGAGCTTTTTCTTGGCTCACCAAGACACAGATCATACATCTGTAGAACTTTTTGACACGACAGAGTGAGCCCAGATGTCATAGTTTCCAGGACTTCATTGACAGTTTAAATATATTATTTAGGATTCCAGTAAAATCACTGGAATGTTTTGAATGGGTTAAAAAATAGAGATGTTACTTTCATAGACATGCTATTTTTTAAATAAAACAAACTTATTTTGTAATTTATAAATTATATATGCACATGATGAAAAGCTTGAGATATTTGCAGCACAGATAGGCAACCTATTGAATGATTTTTTTAAATTTTGTTTTGTAGAATGGATCAGAACACAAGCATTTCACCAAAAGAAGCGACTGAACCATTTAACAACTTAAATGAGGTAAGCATAACCAAAAGTTGAAATACAATGCTATAAATTTTGAATAAATGTTTTGGTTTTTTTGTTAATTTTAAGGTCTTGGAATAATGTAATTGCTTAATAATCCTAGGTTAGTTTTTTAATGAATCATTGTAGTCATGTTTCAGAGAAAAGCTTAAAAGAGTGGTACCAGAATTCTAAAATAGTTTAAAAGCTAGAAGCAAGAGATTTTAATTTTTTTAAGCCAACTTCAGGTTTTCTTTATGCTCAAAAAAGAATCAAACACTCAATACTGAGTGAAGTGACATCTTTCAAGAACATTTGATTTTTTTCCTCATATTACAGCTCAAAATGGTTCATCTGTTAAATATGTTTTGTTTAAAAAGAAGGAGTTCTCAAGGTTGCTACATCCTGCATAAATAAACAATGAACAGTACAAGGGAGTCTAAAAGGTGCTCTGGTTGTTAGATGGAAGGAGGGGAGAGCTGAAGAGGGGAAGCAAGGAAAGCCAAATGACACCAGTGACACTTGAAACAAGCTGCTTTCACAGGGATTATGCCAGGAGCACAGTGTGAGCGAAGCACAGAAAAGCTGTTTGTGTGATCATGTGGAACAATGGATGAGCCTGGGCAAGGTCCTCACAGTCAGCAATATCCTGGGAGGGGCAAGGGGTAAAGCCAAGCTTTGCAGTTATAGAAAGTGGGAAACCCTATTGCTGTCTTGGGAAGGCTGACCTGGAACAGAGACTGGACAGAGCTAGAGAATAAAGAACGTATTTATTGAAAAACCTTTAGGGAACACCTTGGGCAGGACAGGGCCTGACCAGGGCTACACCCAAGGTAGACCTAGAAGGGTCACAAAATGGATGACTGTCACGAGGCCTCACACTTTTATAAGTTTTGGTCCATTTGCATATTGGGGTTTAATTGTCCAATTACAGCTTCAGGTTGTGAGGTCCCATCCTTCTTGTTCCTCCCTTCAGCCACCATTGTTTGTGCTTTTGGGCCTGAAAATTGTCCTTGCTCTTCAGCAGGAGAAGGTTTTATTTTGTCTCCTTACTCTGTGAAGAGAGCTGACACTGAATATGAGGCTCAGAACTGCACCCTTGGGCAGCCCAGAATCTGAAAAACATGAAAGCTAAAACTTAAGGCATCACTACAAAGCATCTCCTGACACCTGGGGAATCTGCACCCCAGCACAAAGTCCACTCACTCTGCAGGGAAAGTGCAGGACAAGGGACTTCCACAGGGACCAGTTGTGTTTCTTACTGCAGGCCAAGACAACACAACAGAAGCAGTGGGAGAAGAGAGCTGGGTGAGGAGAAGCCCATTCCTGAAAAACTCTGGAAAAGAAATCTTTGTTTCCATAATGAGCCAGAGAACATCTATGTCTATTAATAGATGCCTGACTTTCATTAGGGGAAGCCCACAATGTGTCCTTTTAAAGGAATTCAGACCTAATCTTCTCTTTGCAGTGAATTGTTTCCTCTGCATTTTGTGTCACTTGTGCAGCTCACTGTAGAAAATCTCAATGCTGACAAGCAGGGCACATTCAGTCACCAATACAAGGGAATACACTCAGCCTCTGTCGAGCCACCTAAGGCCCTGGGAGAAATCATGAAGTTATTGTTTCTTTTGAGAAGCCCCAGTGCAAATATTCACTGAAGCTTCTGCTTGAAAGCTTCCATTTAAAATCCTTGCAAAGGATTCCTTAAAGGCTAAGGAAAAATATTGTAATAAATAAATCAATGTAAAATATCAAAAACAGTTATTAGATTAGAAATTAAAATAAATTGTTAATAACAACAAGGAATGAGCAAGGGTTACAACCTGGTGCTTTCTTTTGCAAAATCTTAGATTTTTTGTGTCTCAGGTCTATTGCAAACCCAAATGGACCTGTGCCATAAGAAAATAAATTCTCTTTCTGGAGTAGAGAAAATGGTATCTCTCTTCACTGCTCATCCGTGGCATTATGCAGACCCAGGGCATATCTTGTTCTATCTTATTGTTGCTTGTTTGTTTCCCATAAAGGAAGTTCTGAATTGAAAATGTCATATGCCTCAAAGCACAAATATTGCCTTAACAGATACTGCAGAGATTTATTTATGTTCACATAAAATGTGCCTATCTTATTTTAACCTGAATTCTCAGATTAAAATGCTGTTCCAGTGTGACATATAAAAGCATTAATTTCCTTAGAGTGAAAAAACTGAACAGGTTGAAATTTACTCAGTTTCTTTTTCCAATATGAATCACTTCAAAGGCTATTAAATGCTGAAAACTTGGATTATTCTCCTTCTCTGTCTCAGCTGATTTCATAAATCCAGTAAATCCATCAATAAACTGGATATAATAGAATAGCTGCCTTTCTGTCTGGGAGGCCAAGAGCAGGCCCAAGGGCAGTGTGCAGGCATCCTTTTCATTCAGGAGCATCGTGTGTGGGTCAGTTTATGCAGAAAGCACCGAGCCTGGGCTTTGCTCCTCATCCCTGCTGCCAGGGCATCCTGACTGAGTCTGGGCAGAGCTCATGGCACATCTGGGTCCTTTCCCTTTCCCTCAGTTCCTAAATTTATCAAGCCTTTGGATGTCCATGAGGATGAGACACAGGATGCTGATAATAGTAATGCTTTATGAGGGAAAGAAATTCTAAGGGCAGGGGCTCCCATTTGTCACGTTGTCTCCTGTCAGGCTCTGGCATCCTGGACATTGTGACCAGCACATCCCACAGCAGGGGCACTGCTGGGCATGGCCCCATGCTACGTCAGGGTACTGCCTCTCAGTGCCACAGCATTTTGGTGAGAAACTGGGAGAATTTGTTCTTTCAGTGTCCCACTCTCCAGAGGGATTTAACAGTGTGTGGCATCCATCTCTAGATGTGAGAGATTATCTGTTATCTCAGTAATTCCTTGCCCTAAGGCCTCCCCTCTTCATTTCAATAATGACTGGTTGGAAGGAATGATGGTCAGTGGGTCCAGGCTCAGTTGTAGAGAAGGGGTCTCTAACACAGGCTGAGCTTCCTCTGGGAGTGGCAGTCCTTTTGTACTGTGCTTTCTCCAGCAGACAAGGCTATGACACTTGGTGTCTTCACTGTGTTCTCTAAAAGTATTATCCAAAATAGCAAATGGGTGAGAATGACCACCCTTTCTATTGCTTTCTCCACTTTCCTATAAATATCTTCATTTTACCAGTATTTGTAATAATGTACAATGCTTTTTCACTAGTGGAATTGGCTTAGCTCAAGATCTTTGAATTGTCAGTTGCTTCAAGAGGACATAAGAAGAGATAAGAAACCTTCATCCTAGACAATTATAACTGCTTCTTTTTCAAACTTTCAGGATACTCTTCTTAAGAGAAAACAATATGGTTATTTTTCCAAAGCAATTTATGGATCCATTTAAGATATGAATATGTCCTTTGATTTGCATTAGCATGGATGAGGCAGGAATTATTGCATCAGAAACACTCATGCTAGGCACCACAGTGAAGCTGGAATGAGCGCCAAGTGCAAAGTGTTTGAACTGAGATCTTAGCTGATACAGAATGCCACAGCTTAAATTACTTCAGTTTTACTGGATTTCCATGCAGGGTCTTTCTCAAATTGATGAGGGTGCCCACCATGGCCTAACTTTTCCCTCTGTGTTTTTCAGCTGTTTGTACTGACTTCTAACACATTTAGCAACTTCCTTTGACCAGCCATGAGCTGCCCAGACAGGCCCCGGGGACAGGGCTGGCCGTGGAAGCGTTGTGAGCAGCATGTGCACAGGCTGGTTCTCCCCTAGAGCAGATGTGCTGGCCTTTGTGCTTGGCCTTGGCTCTAATGTGTCTCCTGCCATGTTTCCTGTAATTTTGTGGTGACTTTCCCTGGACAGTGCAGTGTGGCAGTGCCATAACACTCTGCTGTGGTTTAGGAGAAGATGGGGTTGCTGGTACACTCCGGATTCATCGTCTGGTAACATTGAGACGATCAAAGCTACTTAGTGTTTTTCTCAAATCCCTGTCAAGGGCACACTCATGAAGATAGATAAGGTATTTCTATTATTATTATTATTATTATTATGTGATTTTTTTTTAGTGTTTTGGCAGTGGCTGGAAATTTGCCATTTATAGCAACTGAATATAAACCAGCTGGTGAATTACAGCATAAGCATTGCTGAAGTATGATGTTTAACAATGTAGTCTGTGAGAATGCTTTTACACTGCATTTCCCATAAATAATAATGTGCCATAAGCAATAATGATGCAAAGTGAATGTATTTTCTTGAAATGGGATTTTTCTGTCAATTGCTTGAAGTAACAGCCCATGAAGGTTAAGTCCTTTTGTCAGACATTCACTTACATTTTCCCTTATTGGCACATTCTTATGGGCTGTCACCTGTGTTCTCCCTAATTTTCATCAGCTGTTCTCCTGGTAAGGTCTAGGCTGGGATCAGAGTCCTCACTGGTTTGTAACTGGTTTGGTCATCTTTTGCTAGACAACATTAATGACTGTAAAATTCTGCCTGTCTGTTATAATTCCACAGCCACTTTGTTAGGGTTTAGTTGGGATGAGAGACGTTGGGAAATGAGGGCTTCCCAAAACAGTGCCATATGTACGATGCAAGTCAGCACCCTTCCCTTGACAAGGAAATGCACTGCCACTTGAAAACTTTTAGGGGCAAGAAGGTTTCCATAATTTTCCTGAATTCTATAAAAGGAATGAAAGGATAAAGGAAGAGATTCTTCCCTGTTCTTCTCAGACAACCTAGTTTCTTTCTTTTTTTTTTCTTTTTCTAAGTTTAAATTATCTTTGGATTTGCAAAACAGGTGCCTTACAACAAAAATAATGGAAAGATGTATTAAACTACTCATTATGTAGGTGAGATATTGTCACACAAAGGAAACAAGGCCAATAAATCAATTCATTTTTCATTAGATGAATCAATAAGTTGATTTCAGGTATTTGACAGAGTGGGGAAAGGAGTTTTCAGGGTATAAATTTGAGGAATTTTTTTTTCTTTGCAACTCAGATTATTTTCTTCAGAGAATGCCCTTCATAAATATGTATCACTCGAGTGACTTAATGTTATACGTACATTCTGTGTGTGCCAGCTGTGTGGTTATTAGGACAGCCTTGTGTGGTTTTGTTTTATGTTGTAAGCTGTATTTCCCTTGAGATGGGGGAGCTGAATGCGTGGGGTGTGGGGAGTGACTCATTTTGCCCCGTCAGATGGTGATTAGGGCTTTCACAGCATTTCCATCACAGCGAGATGCTTGTGTCAGATCGTGCAGCTCAGTACTGCATGCAGCATTAAAAATTCAAATCAGAGCTGGACCACGCATGGCACAGAGGCGGGAAGTGATGTGGCAGATAACTGTCCCTGTCATTGATTTGCCTGCAGCCAGTGACAACGATGTGTTGATTTTACCTTTGCAGCGGATCACAAATGATCCCTGTCCTGCACGACCGGCAGCAGCCCACACAAAAGCCATGTCTACATAATGAAGTATCTCTAGAATAGCCAATTAAAAAAAATCTCTCTCCCAAGAATCCCATGAGTGAACGTGCTCTCAGTAACTCTTTGTTCACTGCTGTGTACTGCACTCAGGCTGGAGAGGGAGATTTGATTTTTTATGAATGGTAAATGGGGAGGGACATAATGTCATCAGATCGTGATGTCAGCCCAATGAATGAAATACTTCCTTAATGTATTGCTTCAAGCCCAAGAGGAGGGACACCATCTCAGTTTGTCTTCCTGGAATAAATCGTCTTTTGCTGACAAAGTCATCTTTCCCACGTGCCGCGAATAATCCATGTAAATTGGGACTCAGATAACCAGGAGTCAAGAAACTCGTGGAATAGTGCGCGTTTGTTCTCCCCCATCCTCCCGGAGCTGGCAGTGGAACACCCCTTTGCAGGCGCTGCCCATGGGCTCTGGGAGTTGAAGAGCAGTTGCTGATCCCTGTTGTTCTCTACCCAGCCCAATGTTCTGCTTTTGTCTGCAGAATTCTTTGTTGAAGCTGCAAGCCCTGGAAACTGATCTGTGCTCTGCGTTTCTGCCAGCCCAGGAGGAAACTCCCCAGCTGCCGGCACCCAAGGACACAGCCCCTTCTCCAGCCCACAGCAGTGTGCAAGCTGATGGGGCCAGTTGTGGAGGTAAGCGAGCGTGCCATGATGTGTTCTCATTTGCAATTATAAAAAATCCTTGTGACTTGCACTTTAAATCGGGCTTGCAGCCCTCTGGGAAACAGTGCAGAGCTAATGCAAAGCACCATTTCCTCCTGCAAACGCTGTAACGTAAAAAGGGGCGATACCTGTTAAAAGAATGGAAATTAACGGCTGTGACTCTGGTTTTCTGAGAGGGAATTTTCCTTTTCAGAGAGATTGTAAGAATCCCATTTTTTTTCATTTTTAGTTTTAATCTGTTATTCTCCCCCAAGTAAATTTACTCTCTTTACTTCCTATGTCTGTATTGTGTGAGATCACCTGCCATATCATGTAATTCTATTTTTGTCATTCTTTTTGTCAGAGCAATATCACTTCATTTCTCCTATTATTGATTTTAATTTAATGCATCAGCAGAGAGATAGCGAAGGTGAGTTTTACAGCATGTGGATTTTAATCATTCATGATCTTGTATTATTACCCGGCTGGGCAAACTGTGGTGTGTTATCTCTCCCTCTTCCCTCAAAAGGGAAATAAATAGCCCTAAGGCTCAGCACTATTTTCATCAATTCATGGCTCGTAGTCACAGGGCTGGCAGAGTCGTGATGCTCAATAGAAGAGGAGTCACTGCTCGGGAAAAATAGGTCAAAGGCAGTATGACTAATACATCTCACAGACGAGTGACATGAATACACAAATACCTAAGTCGTGCACCATGTATGGTTCAAATTAAGGCAGGTAGGTCGGTAATCCCTTTACAATTGATGTTTCATATCAGAAAAAAATCTGGGTTTAGAAGAACTTATTTTAAGAGCTGCTTGCTCAGCACTTTCAGCAAGAGATAACATTAAGTTATTTACAAAAAAAAAAAAATCATAAATGAGAGTGTTCTACTTCCAAAGTTTCAAAAATTCAAAAATTCCAAAGTTTGAGGTTGGCATTGGAAAAATCAAGGAACAATGTATGTAGAAATCAAATTATTATAAAGATGAAGGAATCTAAAAATGCTAGATGTCCTGGGTTTTATTTAAAAAAAAGAGAATGCTTTAGTCCAGCCAGGCAAATACATTAATAGCTCTTGGATACGGTTATGGAGCCTGGGCTGGGGCTAACCTTGATGAGGCTCTGAAGCAGAGACAGGTCTCATTTGTGTGCTGCACAGGAAAAGACATTCTGCAGCTCACCCAAAATCTGCACTGACTCCTTTCCTTTGTGGCAGGGTGGAGTTTTCCTCCTTTCCCAGTAGTTTGCTGCATTATTTTGCTTTGATGGTTTCATAGCTCATTCTTAGGATGGTTCCTAATTGTTCCCCTTAATCATTTTTTGCTGTTTTGATTAGATTTTCTTTTTATTTGTGCTGGTAGTGGCTGCTGCTTCCAATCCCCTCTCCACTCCCATTTCCCCTCTGCAGCCACATGGGGAAATGTTGCATGATGTAGCATTTCTCTCAGTTTCAGAGCATGCTCTGTCACTCCAGCAGTCCAAACTCGTGCTTTAGTTTAAGCTTATCTATTTAATGGGTTTTAATGTGCCCTCGTTTCTGTTAACATCTGCTTTGTGGTTTGTGGCATTTTTAGTAACTTGCCATTCTGCACAGACAGAGCTGGTCCTAATTCTGTCTCTTCAATGATTGCTGAAACCTCCTGATGCATTGAGCTGCCACATGGGACTATTGGCTACTTGAGCTCCACCTTGGCTGGAAGTCCAGGATTTGCACCAGGCTGGGAAGAGAGTTTCTAGACGATGTGCCATATATGTTCCATCTTTAGTTATCAGCCTTTCCTCAGTGGATCAGTTTATCAAAATAAACACATTTCTTCCATTCACGTCCCAGCCAACAAATGTTAGGAAAGTGTACATCATATGTATGGAGAATGAAGATACAACAGGCTAGTAAGATGACAGAGTGCTCCAGGATGAAAATTTTAAGGGGATGAACAGTAACTTATCTCTGAGCAAAGTCAGCAGTTTCTGGTTTACTTTTGAATATATGAAAGCTGAATTAGAGTTGCCAAAGTGAGACTGTAAAGAATTCTGAGGGGTACCTAAGATTTTTAAAGGGGTAATTATAGAAAGGTAAGGTGTAATTCTGTAGCTTTTGGATATGAGATTACATCAAATATGTGCCTGCAGCAGTGAGCAGCTCAACCTAACTACAGAAAGTTCTAAATTACTTTTAAATTAAAAATCTTGATAGAGGCATTCACAGATGTAATTTGTTTAGGTCTGAGCACACTAGATCTGAATATTATTTTTTCTATACACAAGATTTCTGTGTATTATTGTTTTCCTTGAAGAATATCACAGGCATAAATACAGGCTTGTACTATAGGACTTGTCATATGAAGTCCACCTACTGCACCATGCTGCAGATTATCTGACACTAGAATTTGGCTTTAATTCCTGTGGTGTTCTCCTGTCAGTGCTAAGCTGCAGGGAACTGGATGGGGTGAAACAGATGCTAAGGGGCAACTCACTGGCTTGGGTAGAGGTGGCTTTAATTCTCAGTTTTGACAAAAAATAGAGGCTAAAATTAGACAAGATACTTGAAGACAGGTAGAGGTTTGGTCAGTTCATGGGCTATTCTCAGGATAATATTCAGTGTCTTGTTTAGGATCTACACAGGACTAGAATGATGACCTTAAGTGTTAATTGAAAATGGGGTTGGTTAGAACCTGTCATAACCCTGAGATGTCCCACTGTTTTAGTAGTTGTGCCACTGAAATGAATCAGTCTGAATTATTTGCTGACCACTTCTGACCATTCAGTAGTAATTTAATGCACCTCTAGTAGAGTTGGAACTAAACCCTTTCTTGGGCCACAGAAAAGTTGCACCATGTTTAAGCCTTGCAAACCTTGCTGAAGGCCAAGGAAATGAAATTGCCCTGGACTGGGAAATATTCCCAGATTATAAATCATGCAGGTTGTCTCCCTTTTGTTTGCTAGCACAACAAAAGAACCTCCTTGAACTTTGTGTGTTTGGTTTTACACTGGAGCTGCACCAGCCACTACTTGTCCTTTGCATTTATCTTCCAGGAGTGCTTAGTCTTGAACGTGTGCATTTCTTCCATTTCTAACATTGGGCTGGGCCTATAAAATTGTCTGCTTGTAGATGTGGGGAGGAGCAAATGTCTGTGACCACAGGGTTGGTCAGTGGTACAGGCTGTCTCCTGCAAGAAGGACATTTTTAGGTTGACAGGAAATCAGAGTTCAAATGTTGGAAAGTGATTTCCTTCACCTATCAAACACAGACTGGTTGATCTTGTTATCACATCATTTTCCTTACACAGTGAGGGCACTGCTAAGTATGACTATAAGAGAATTTATTTCTTGTAATAACAGAACATGAAAAACTGCAACTGCTCTTAGTCAACCTATTTCACAGTGATTATTTGTTTCTTGAAGTTCAAAGATGATGAAATTAAAGCAAGGGAAGCCAGGTTCTTCTCACTGACAATACTGTTCTTCAGAAAAAAAATCAGCAACAACAACAGATCAAAACCCAACCAAAGGCATTAATTTTTAAAAATCTTACAGGGTAAGGAAAGAGTAATTTCCAAAAAGTGAGAACACTTTTGTTTGCAGAACACAAATTATTCCAGCCATTGTCACTGTCTGTTGTCTGATGTCCCAGGACTGGCCAATGCTTTACCCCTGCTTCTCCCAGGTGCCTTCCTGGGGTCTCTCTGTCGGAGGATTTGAATCTCATACAAGGTTTAGGAGATTTGGGTGTTGCTCTGGTATCTTGGAGAGCTGAATTTGACCTACAGAGTTTGAAATACTTAGAGGAAGGATGCAAGGTTAGAATTAATAATCAACTACATTGTCTCATTGTGAAAATGCTTAACATAATTATAATTGATAATGCTGGTAAGAATAGATGAGCTTATAAATACAAGAGTCATGTGTAATTTTTGCTTGCCAGACTAAATTATACAATATACAATAAGATTTTTTTTGTTGTCTGTAGAGCAAAAACAGTTGGATAGTGCCCAATAAAATTATATTTAAGCCATTGTAACTACTATTTTTTAGAGAAATATGGGGGGTTTTTTGGAGGGTGTCATTCAGAGCTGTTTTTTTCACCACTGTCACAGTGCAGCAATAGGGATTTGCAGTTTTGGTGTTTGTTGGGAAAGAGGGCAAATAAAAGGTACTACAAAAGTTCCATTCAAATCCTGAAAAAAATACTCATTCAGCATGGGAATGTGATGTCCCATGTGTAAAGCAGAAAATTGAAAAGTGAAGGCATAAGAACTTACCTAAACCTGCCAGTTCTTCTCTGAGTAAACCCATGTACAGTTGTTTTTCCGTGCAGTTTTAGACTTCCATAGAGTAAAAAGATTCTGTGAAATGTATTAGAATGCATGACATAGCAAATATAATACTGATTAGAATTGGCACACATGCTGCCTGGAAATGCAAAATAATAGATACGAATTGAAAAGCTGTATATATGAATGGGTTTAGAAAAAAAATAATGTAGCTGATGTAAACTATAATGTACTGTGGAAACTGCTGTAGGGAACCTGAGTCAGAGCACAAACTTCGCTTTAGCAAAGCAAGAGGGAAAAATTTTGGGCAAGTACTTTTATGAGATTGTGGAATTTCTCCCTAGAAAGTATAATCTGCATTAAATCCCAATCATCTGTTAGCAAAAAATTGATTAGGTTAGATCATCCTCATCCATTTCAACTATTGAGGGTGAGGAAGAAGATTCAATGAATATTCCTTCAACATGCTCAGGTAGAGTACAGTGAAGATGAACCCCTGATGTTCCCTTAGGTAGGCCCTGCAAAGTGTCGTTTTTTTTCCTGCTACCCATAAGCAGAACCAGCGTGATGAGGTTCTTTTTCTAGCTTGACCATCACTATAAAACAAATTTTACCTTTTAAGGCACCTGTGATGAGGTTTGCATTTACCGTCCAAGGCATTTTTAACACAGTACCATAAGCATGACTCCTCCAAGGAGCAGCCACTGCCCATGACCTTGAGTAAATGAATTGAATGTTCTTGGTGGCAGTTGTTATTTTTGTATCTCATGTTCTTTGAGCCAAGGGTATGTTACTGTTACTGAACAAAATCCTGCAGGATGCTGCAAGCAGCCCTGGAGGTTCTTAGCACCAGGACATAATATATTTTTGACCTTCCTTTCTCTTCACCAAGGGAGTAAATGATAAATCACAAAATTAAACTTACTGTGGACACTTAGCATCCTCTTCAGGAATGTGGCTTTCAAAAGCAAACAGGTCTATGAAAATACAAGAAATGCTTCTATATTGGGAAACTCTCCATCTTTACTTCATAGTTTATAAATACACCCATCCACCTCCTCCTGTGGAACTCAAAAAGGATTTATGTTGTGAAGCCAGTGACAGTACTTCTGTTTTCTCATCCTCAGTGCTATGTCCATCCTGCATGCGACACTTTGCTGATCTGTTTGCTGTTCACTTTCAATACTTATGCTTGGAATACTTCTGTAAGGACAAATTTTTAACGACCTAGGTAGCTCAATGCCATGTGAGTGACCCTCAGTCCACACTGATCTATACTTTCCTTCTAGAGCCTGTGCCAGCCCACAGGGACTGGCAGAATGACATGGAGAGCAGCCCACAGGAGCATCACTCCCTAGGGACCAGCCGACTGCTGTATCACATCACAGATGGAGACAATCCTCTCTTGTCACCACGCTGCTCTATCTTTAGCCAAAGCCAGAGATTTAATCTAGACACTGAGTCTGCCCCTTCTCCACCAAGTGCTCAACCTTTCATGATGTAAGAAAATCTGTTTTAATTCTTATGTATTTTTAAGCCTTTTTCTGCAATTCACAACCCTTGACTCTTTCAGTTGTTGCAATGTCATGAAAAGCAAATTTTTGTATTGTGGCATGTTTTGACATGGATAATTTGCAACACCAGAAATAGGAACTAGTGTTTTCTCAGTCATAACAGTGTACAATATTTTTTGAAGTCTTTGTTAATTATAGTTAGTAAGGACAGTTTTAAATATTTGTAATTGGAATGATGAGTGAACACAAGGTAGAGAGGGCTATCA
The DNA here is from genome assembly GCA_910950805.1 of Acrocephalus scirpaceus scirpaceus. Classification (NCBI taxonomy): domain Eukaryota; kingdom Metazoa; phylum Chordata; class Aves; order Passeriformes; family Sylviidae; genus Acrocephalus; species Acrocephalus scirpaceus. Next base: position 33,975,995 of record OU383781.1, read on the forward strand.
AGGTATAATAGTAAAAAATTAAGCTGTAATTGAACTATAGCTTGAGTCGCTGATGAGGGGTGACAGTGACATAAAGCATATGTGATTTCCAGAAACCAAGCTGTGAGTTTCGGAGAGAAATCAAAGTTTCTTAAAAGCTTATATAGAGAGCTTTAACTCTATATTCTATATTTCAGAAGCTTGATTTTGCGAAACTGTTTTGCATATGGATAATAATCAGCTCTGTTGACTTGCAATTTTAAATGATCAGAAACTAAACTGTCTTCAAAATGATAATGTTTATTTCCAGTAATGAAAAACGCTCTGAGCTTACTTTTATAAATCATGTTACCAACCACAGTCTCCTGTTCTACTTGGAGGATTTGCAAATAAAGGTGTGGGTGTTAAATGTAAATACTGGATCAGGCTTTTGCCTACTAGATTAAATTTTTGAAATATATTCAGAAATCCCACAATTAATTAAAAAAAAAGAGGGAATGAACGACAGAGGGTGAACCCATTAGAATACTCTAGGGGTACCTTCAAGCAAAAGCAATTATTTTATGCTTACTTTGTAAAACTATGCTCTCTCTATCTAGTGAAAGAATAGAATAGCCATGAATTCTGAAATGCTAAGTGTTAAGTGTGCCTGAAAATGAGTCATGGTCCATTATAGCCAGCTCTTAGGTCCCACAACTCTGCTTTTGGCTTTTGCAGGCCAAGAAGTTCTTCTAGGTGTAACTGTGAGGACTGCAAAGAACCACAGACTGTAACACAACTTACTAAGCATCTTCAGAGCCTCAAGAGAAAAATTAGGAAGTATGAAGAAAAGTTTGAGCAAGAAAAAAAATACCTGGTAAGACAATAATTGAAAAGGTAAATACTCCAAGGGGGAGGCAAGGATCCCAGTGTATCTAAACGTATTCAAAACAATGTGAGATAGGGTATTTATGGTAAAATGAAATAGGAAAAAATTAATAATAATCAATTAATATCTTTTCAGCATCTTTCAGTGTAGGCAGTAGTTCTGAGACTCTACATTTTCTTTGGATTACCTCTGTTGCAGAATATCCATCTTTGAGAAGTGTGAATCAGTGAAACACAGCTGACAGGCTTGTGAATTAAAATGGTGCAAAAAGTGAAAAGCTATGTATTTGCTTTGTAGGAGTCATTTGCCTAGAAACTTGTTCTGCTGTGCAGATTCCCTCATTCAGGCACACTCCTATAAACCTCCAAAGCCTGGGGCTCAGTAGAAGCTGATGGCAAAAATCAGAGAAATAAAACTTGTGGGGGTTGTTTGAGGTCAGTGGTGAGCGCTGTGCTGGGAATTTTGCAGTATAAGAATATCAAAACTTGCCTGATGCTGAGGAGGTGTACAACATGAAACAGGGATGTTTGTGACATTTTCTGACTATATTAAAATTAAGGAAATGATATATTACCTTTTAATCCTATTAATGGCCGAAAACTTAAACTTGTGCACTGTTTGGTTCTGTGGTCATCATATGCTCCTAGGAGCACAATTTCTTACCTAAACAACCCTCACACTATGGCCAGAAAAGAAATCATTTCAGAAGCTTGATTTTGCGAAACTGTTTTGCAATTTAAAATATCTGAGTTTTGAAGATTCAGTGTAAATTCACTTTAATTTGCAGGCAATTTCTAAATGCAAAACAACCCCTGATCTACAAAGCCTTTGTTGTTTGTTTCTTTTGAAATCACTCTTGCACAGGATTTTTCATTCGATTAATTAAGCAGGTCAGTTGAAATTTTGAAAATGCTGTTTCCCAAGAGAATCCCTTATTCCTGCAAGGTACAGAGAGCTCTGGTAACTTCCCTGGAAATCACTTAGGTACTTGACTAAAATTAGGTATTTGATCAATCCTTTTGAAGTCACTGAGGTTATTTATCCAATTAGTCAGAGACTGAAACATTCCTTGCTGTGTTTTTTTTGCGATCAGAAACATAACACTCAGATCCTTGTGGCACCATGTCACAATGGGGGGAGATAAGCCATGACAAATTATTGCCATGATCAAGCCAGATGCTCTGTATGACACTGATAGAGTGTAGTGGGAACTCGGGACATTTTGTAGCACACTGGGGGTGGGCAGGGTTTTATCTGTTTGATCCTTTAACTGTCAGTTCCTTCTCTTTCTTTACATTCTTTGTGTTTTCCTTTGCGTTCAGCCTTCGCACGGTGACAAGACTTCCAATCCTGAAGTTCTGAAGTGGATGAATGCTCTGGCCAAAGGTCGGAAGCAGCTCAAAGGTACATAATAGTGTGTTGTGTGCCTTTGCTGCTGGAGCTTTTGGAAGTGGGAGTGTACCTGGAACATTTTAAAGTCAGTTTTCTATCCTCACTGCTCTGCTTATTTTTCACAGTGTGTGGCAAAAGTCTCCCAATAGCAGGAAAGATATAATGTGATATGACTTGCCTTGATTGTGAAATCAGGGATTAAAGTGAGCCACTTCAACCTTCATTCCGAGGCTAGAAGGGGGAAGGGGAAAAAGCCATTGTCTCCCCCTCATCACTATAAATATTCATGCAAAAGGCGATGCTGTTCTGAACACTGCCTAAAACACAGAATTTAGAAGTTTCCTTGTAATAGCACAAATGTAGGTGCAAATGTTTCTTTACGACTGAGGATAGAAATCTCTAAAGATTTAATTTATTTTGATCGTAAAATAGATCTTTCCTTAATAATAAATTTGGCCTTGAGGGTCAGGTTTTGCCCTTGAATGTCTGAATACCACTCCATTAATGCCTGTGGGTGTATCAGATGCTTTCCCTTGGGGAGTCTGTAGCCAAGACTGATTGATTTTTTTTGAAGGCTATTTATAATTTATCTAAAACCCTTTTTTTTTTCCCCCTAATCTGGTTATAAATGGATTCTCACTACTAAAGAAATTGTAGTATTATCTTTCATTTCTGTTCTGGGTGTAGATATAGAGGATGTGATTATGGTAAATAAAGAATTAGAAACTCATCTTTCAGTAAATTTCTTCTGGAAAGTTCTCCTTTGAGTACTATCCTGTATGATTACTAGATGATGATGATTATTACTATTATTATTTCCCCTTGAATTCTGTGTTGCAAATCCAGGAAGGGCAAATGAGAAGAAACAGCCAATCTACATGGTTACTTTTCTGAAAATTATATTTCTGACTCAACTACTGCTTCTCCAGTCCAGAGGGTCTAGGTTTCATAGACCAGCCTCACCTTCACACCCCAAATGCCTCAATCCCATGACAACCCTTGATTTTTATTATCCTGAATAATGGCACTGCTTTTAAGTGAAGCCAGATCCATGAGGTTCACATGCCAAGTACAATTGAAATGGAAAACACTCAAATGCTTGTAGATCCTTTTTCAAATTTGCAAGGCTTGTTTATCCTTTCTAGTTCTATGGGTTTACTTAAAATTACTGGTTTTCCCCATAAAGCTAGCCTATATCCTCAGACTGTCACAGCTAAAAAATTATGTTACTGTTTTTGCATGGATTTCAACAAATTTAACACAGTTGGAGACATCAATCTCCTGCCTTGCCCAAGGTCCTTCGCTAGACAGGCGTTTGCTCGGAACAAAATCTGGTTTTATGGGAGCTAATTCAGGTTTTAATTCAATTTCCTTATTGCTCTGTGCAGGTCCCTGGAGCTCCAGGGGCTTTGGCTTGGTGTCAAGTTAATACAGGCACACACTTTATCACTTCCAGGCAGACTGCTCAGGTGCTCTTCTGCCAAGGAAAGTCATTGAGGAAGGTGGCTGCTTCTCTATGCAGGGACCACTTGAGCAGCAGGGCTGCCCTGGCATGGCAGGGTGGCCTCTGGAAGGGGGAGGGACACTTTAAATTGCTCTAGGAAGCAAAAGATGTTACACATTTAAGTGAAGCAGAATTACTTTCCTATGTGCCTGTGGTATGATTAGAATTGTATGCAAGAAGTAGAAAAGTTTTGTTTCTTCTTAGTAGTGTCAGGAAACTGCTTTGCAAATACTTCTACTCTATTTACTTGTCATGCAATCTGCCTTTCAGAGCTGAAGCTGCGAATGTCAGAGGAGCAGAACTGTACCTCCCCAGCACCCCAAAGAAATGAGCACAGTGAAGGCACTGGCACCTCTAAAGAGGCTGGCGCACAGGAGGCCACAAGCATGGAACCAGCTCCCTCAGTGGAAGAAACCATGGATAGTGTGTTGAGACGACTAAAGGAGAAAAGACAACACTTCAACCTTCCTGAGACTATTAAGGTATTTAGGAAGCATGGCTGTTCTCTCAGAACTCTCTCACCTGAGGCAGATATTGGTGTGGCTGGCTCAGGGTGTGTGCATCCTCTGTCTGCTGGCGCTGCAGGGCATTTTCTCTCTAGCCAGGTGGGAGCTCTAGGGCAGTTTCCAGAAGTGACTCTTCTGAGAAGAATTGCTCAGGTGCAGAGGTGTAGCAGGCTTTCTCAAGCAGTGCTAAGCATTTTTTGCTCAGAGATGCTCATGTGAAACTGTTTGCCAGGCACTGCTGGAACCTGCTGACTTGAGGCTGTGTGCCCAGAACTGCATATCCTGGTGTAACGAGGATGGTGGCAGCACAAGCACCTTGAGTCCACAGAAGCTGTGTGACTAAAAGCATTCCTGACGGCATTTTGATGATAAAGATCCCCTCTCAGCTGAGAAGTGCTGAAAGCCTCTGCAGAGTCAGTATGCACTGAGGTGACAGGGACAGCACAACCATCGAGACGGCTTTGTTCTCCTGACATTGTACAGAGATTGTTGTACCTTGTTTGTGCTGATCCTGCCTCTTCTCTTCCATGTTCCCAATTACTCTTCTGAGTGAAGGACCTATATTCCATGGAACATGATTGCTTGGCTGGAAAATCAGTTTTTGTTTTAAAACTAGTACATGTATTAAAATTCTGCTGTGCCTTCACATTCCTGGCACAATATAGGGTTCTCTAAAACAATACATACCCCCCACTTTTCTGGGGGGCTGTTTTTGCTGTCACAGGATGTTGCTGTCCTGATGCTATTACAGCCAAGCAAGACAATAAATTCTGCCCTCAAAGGTACCTAAAATCTAAATGTTGACAGTAACATTTAGACTTTGGCTGGTGAATGGAAAAGGGAAAGGGGTGAGAGGGTGAAGAATACATGCTAAACTATGTGAGAACTAAGAAATCGTTCTGGGTGGATATCAGTAGCAGAGAGTACTCAGCTGAGATAATTTTTAATTTTTGTTTTGTTTCTATTCTTGGTCCTTAAACAACCAGTTGCTATATAAAAACCAGGACTGTGCATAACAATGCCATGCTTTTCAAATCTTGGGCGCTGCCTACATGACTGATTTTTAATTGTTTCTTTTTATATGCTACATTTTTATAAAGAGAAATGAAATATAAAAAGTGTTTCATAATCAGAAAACAAAAAAAGGAAACAAAGCCATGCTATTCTGTACATAGCTCTAAAATCCTAACAGTGCAAACTGTAGGATAATATTTTCAGTCATTAATCTTTTTATTAACGGAGTGAGATCAGATGACACCAAAACAGATGTCTATGAGGAAATTCAGTCCAAGAAACTTTCCTATAAAAGTAAGTTGGGTGTGGGTATCTGTCCCACTCATTTTTCAATTTTTTGGACTTCTTCTTAATTTTCCAAAAGAACCTTCTAAATTTATGAAATGGCAGTGCAGGCTTGAAATACTCTCACAAACAAGGAAGTAATGTAAATTAAATGCTTGCACATGCCAATATTTTTAATTTTTTTAAAAAATATTTTTCATTTTCTTTTTGTTTTCTTGTGGAGAGAACTTGTGTTTTAAAAACCATCAGTTAGCAAAGGTGCTAGGTAATAGTTATCAAAACTGCTGGGGAACAGAGGCTTGAGCAGGAATAAGATGAAATCCAATTGATCTATTTCAAAATGATATATTTTAGTAGCTCCCTAAGTGTAACATTAAAAAAGATTGGATTTTGATTATGAGTCATCCTGGACTTTTGGGGGAGAATGAGGTTTGTGGCACTGATGATGTGAAATGAATCCAGAATGTCTGTGGTAATAGCAAAGATCAAAGGCTTCATTTCAGCTACAAACGACTTTGGTGTTACTGTAGATATATTTTATATGCAACGTTTTGTTTTCTATATAACATTTAGATCCTGCACTAGAATCTGAGCTAGATTAATAGTAAACTAAACAGCAGCTAAATGTTTCTTTTTTTTGGTATTTAGTTATTTTGGCCAAAGATAGTGTTTCTATGAAAGCCTGCCAAGTTCTCCCCTGAAGTTCACTGTGGAAGACCTCTAGAGCCCTGCTGAAATACAAATGAGAGAATGTGTGTCCTTAGAAAGGTGCAGAGTAAAATCTCAGAATGTCTAAAGAGCACAGATCACAAGATTTGAATAGGAAACAGCAGAATGTGGTTTCCAGAACAAAACACCCTGCTGCAAAAAAGCCTGTGAGAAATGTTATTGGATGAGAAGAATAAAGAACATTGAGGTTGGCCTGTGAATGGCTCAGTACCTCACAGAGAGATGGCCACCTGTAATTGTTTGTGTCACTAACTCTTTGTGTAGGGAGATGGTAATTCATGTAATGGCTCACCTTGGGTTTAGGTACAAGGCTTTAGGAAAAAATAAAGAGCATGAATGTAGGAGTTCAAGAGATAAAAAGCAAATAAACACACTTTTAAATAATATTACTCAAAAAGCTGCACCAAATCCCTCAAAAAAGCAAACCCAAGAGCCAGCTCCCAACTTGAATGCAATCTGAGTGTTGGGTGGCTGGGGCTGTGCTGCTGCCTCAGTCCCTGGGGAGCAGCAGCTCTGTGGTGCTCAGCCCTGCCTCACCAGCCTTTCCCAGCAGGGTCAGCTCGGAGCTGGCCTGATGGGAACTGGCACGGCTCTATGGAGGTGTCATGTCACTTGTTGCCTTTCTTTATACTTTTTGTTTCTAATTTGGTGCTAAATGCTGCTTCGTAATGAGCCACCACACATCCCCAAGTGGCAGACTAAGGCCCTGGGAACCTGACTCTGCGCCCGTGTAGAAACAGAGCATTGCCTTTGACAGGGTCTGGGCAGGCCCAGCCCTCACTGGACTGTCTGTCCTTCTGTCCCCAGAGTTTGTATTTTCTGTCTGGAAAAACAAGCGAGTTTGAAGGCATCAGCGTGCAGGGAACAGAACAGACTAGTAAGGAAGATAACTGTATACAACGTTTTGTGTGCCTCTGCTCCAAGTTATGGAAACCAAACTACTACCTTGTCCTTAAGTCAAGTCCCCCATTTCTTTCTTTATAGGTCACAAATTAGTTTTGCCTTCTGTTTGAATGTTTGCAGCCTGTCCCCCAAGGCTTTTCTCAGACTGGTTCCCTCTGTGTATCTGTCTTCTCATCATTGACCCACTTCAGTTCATATTCTCCATGGCTACGAAGCAGGGTTTCTATTTAATTAGCATTGAATCTCCTGCTGCTGTATGTAGCCTACGGTCCTAAGAAGTCTCAGACAATTCTGTAGTTTGTGACTCCAGCTGCCTTCTCTGATTTTGAAATTATCAGCTGTTTCAAACGTAGCTGAACACCAACCTGTCTTGAGATTGCTAATAAAATGAGCTAATGAAACAGGCGCAAATGCTAAGCCCTCCTGAGATCGTTTCTCTTGTGTAAAATCAATATTAATGATCACCCCATTTCTTCCTAACCACTCAGCTGCTCCAGGCTTAATAGCTTTTAAAAGAATTAACCTTGTATTAATTGCAGAACTAGCAATAAATAAACAAATCAGCTGATTTATAATACTCCCGCATTCTAGTTAGCAGCTCATCTCTTAACATGAATGACGGACGATTTTAGAGTGATTAACTCATGCAGACCTTTTAGGAAAATGTGATTAGCAGTTCTGATTAATGGCTCTGTGCTGTTTTTGCATTTGAGCATCAAAGAAAAAAGGTTTTGCTCCTGTTAAAGTTAATAGCAAGGTGCTCTGATATTAGAAGGGTGTCACTTCTTCAGGGTTGACATATTTTTAAAAGTAGGATCTAATTAGTAAAAATATTTCTCCAAGTTGTCACTAAAAGCCCCCTGTCATCAGCTTTCTGCAGAGAGGTCCCCGTGTGTGTGTGTGTCCCCAACTCCAAAGTTCTTCACCTGACTTCATCTCCCCCATGCCTCTGAACACTTGGCCCTAACTCAGGTGGCTCTGTTGTGATCTGGCAGAGACTGGGGGAAGTGACATTGCCTTCATGTGCGCCTTGGCGTTCTGGCCCAGGTGAAAATACACAGCTGTCAGGAGAGGGTCTTGTTGGGGACAGGGAGGAGACAAATACCTGCTACACTCTGTGCTCCCCGCAGCAGCCACCTGTACAAACACTGGTTATTCACCAACACCAAAAAATCAACCTTCTTTTGGTACCAGTGATTCATATTGCAATTTTTGAAATATGCTGTTTACCATAACAGGTTTGGTTTGCATTGCTAAATCTTTCTGTTCTACATCCCCTACCAGCCAAGGTAAATCTATTTCTCTTTCTTGATGAATAATTAAAAAACTGAGGAATGCCCTCTATGCATTTTTTCAACTTTCTGAGTATTTTGTCTAGAATGGTGGTTGTTCTCATTTTTTACAACTAAATATATACGTTGTGTAATTTTGGACTCTTTTCTTGCTAAGTTAATGCTAAGTCCCCGTTGACCTCAGTGCAAACAGAAATAGAATTCATTACTAATGTTTATCTGGGAAGAAGAGATTATTAAACAGATATGTACCTGTACCCTTGTCATGAAATCCTGACTTACAATCTTATAAATAACTTTTTAAAATAGGATATGACAAAAAAGCAAATGGCTTTGGAAAAAATCAATCTTCAGAAATGTCTACTGTATTTTGAGAGCATTCATGGACAACCTGTAAGTATGCCACGCAAAGATAGGTAAATTAAAAATTATCTAACTTCTCTAACCAATATTTTTGGTACACTAAATTTATTAAGATGAATTTTACACAATTAGCATAATTTTAGATATTTCAAACTAATTTTCAGTTATAAATGTTACTGCCTGATACTGATGAATTTGGTTTATATGTTAGAAATTAAAGTAAAATCAAAAGTGACTCTGTATCTCTCCATGATTGGAAAATGTCAGATTTAAGGATTAAATTGAAAGATTACATATTCACAGCAGATTTGGCTCTGCTGTCATGTATGATTAGAATGCTTATCAGCTGATGAAGGTTTTATATAGGGCACCATCTGAGATGTGAACTACAAAATTACATGACCTGTTGTACGTGCTTGCCTTTACTACACAGCAGGACTTAAACTACTACTTAAAATCCATTTAAGGGACTTCATTGCTGAATGTAGGTGCAAATAAAAAAAATGCCACAATTGGTGAGATGATAATTTGAAAATCTGTCTTCACAGCTGAGGAATTTCTTTTTGATATCAATATCTGTATTCTTGTGAATGTCTGCTTCTGGCTAGTAGTTGTTGTGGTAGAGGAAAAGGGAACTGGCAGCACTCTTTGTCCAAAAATGTGCCAGCTGTTAATATGTTAAAATTATGATCTGATTCTGACCTCATTTTTGTTCATCTTCTTTGGGCTTGGAATGAGAGCTGAGAGATGGAGTGAGTATGAAAGAAGGGTATGAAGAAATTATATTTCTTAAGAAGCAAAACAAAAAAGAAATTATTAGTTCAATGTAGGGGTAAAAGAGTCTTAATTCAGAGATAGGGAAGAGGATAGCAGGGAACCTTTGTAGCACAGGGTTCAGAGGGGGTGTTTCTTCTCAGGGCCAAAGTAGCTCTGTGACAGCAGCCTTGAAACACAGTGGAGTGTGCTGGGGCTGGGTCTGCCCTGCTGATGGCTGGTATGGCTCAGCACCATCTTTGTCCAGACCTACCTGACAAGGTCAAACAGAGAGGCCATGACCAGGTTTAAAGCAAAAATATTATCTCTTCTGCCTTGTTTGGCATTCCCTGGAGCTATTATGTGTTGTAGTTAAATAGAACATGATGCCTGGGGAAGAGAAGTGGCTGGGCTGGGATAGGCAAGCCCTGACATTCCGCAGTGAAGGGTGGCTCAAAGTGGTCCCAAAACACTCCATCAGCCGGATGTGTGCAGTGTCACCAGCCTGTGTTTGTCTACTGTCCCCTTGCTCCTGCTGAGCAGGTATTTGTCTTTCTGAGCAGCTCTGGACTATTGTTTGTGCCATCAGCCAGTCTGTGTCCCTTCAGAAGTGCCGTGTTTCACTCACCTGAGCAGGTGCACCTGGGCCTCTCTGCAGTGCCAAAAATCAGTGAAATTGCATCCAGCAGGTGCTCATAGGTGTGGGAGCTGATGAGCAGAGGCTGATGGTGGGCTAGGAGCAAATGACCCCGTTTGGACATTTTATCACTGAGGAAAATGCTGATGTGGTGGCGTGATGTGGTTGGTTGACTGGGGAGAGGCTTGTCTTGTTTTGTTGTTTTTTTTTTTCCCTTGTGGAATTTTTTTTTTCCCTTAATGCAGTAAGTCAGTCTAGTGCACAGCTAGTTTCCCTATGGTGTATTTTTGTATTTGTGAACATTTGTGGCTGGATCAGGCACTTAACACCTGATTTAAAATCATATTCTCTTCCAAATCAATGCTCCAAGTGCTCATGAAAGACCAAGAACAAAGTAAATGAATGGATGGATGGTTCCCCATTGTGGAAGGCAGCTCTGGTGAGGAATGCACACAGCAATCCTGCACAGAGCCAGCTCCATGTGCAGGCAGCAGAGCTTTCACACTCCAGTTCTTGGTGCTCTCCATCCCACTTGGCTGATGGGTGGCTTGTCCCAGGCAGGCTGTGGCATTCCTGCTAAGGACGTGAGCTGGCAATGCAAGGCACAGCAGCAGCACATCTGAACTCCTACTGCTCTAGAAGCAGCCTCAGAGAGAATAATTTACCCTCTGCCTGGGCAGTATGGCTCAAGAAAGTGAGGAAACCATACTGGGTTTTCTCCATTAGAGAAGAAATTGTCATTTTCCTTTTTAGATTGCATTGATTGAATTGCAGTTCCCATGGAATATCTATTGAAGCAAAATACACATGTGCTCATACTCTTCTAACACCTTTCTCAGCTTTACAGGAGAAAATGAGAATTTTTAAAATTTACTTCTTATTTTTTAATTTTTGAGGGCTATGTTTTGTTATGATTTCTCTTTAGGTAACTAAGCAAGAAAAGAGTCTCATGAAACCTCTTTACGACAGATACAGAATTATCAAGAAACTTCTGGCTGCTCCATCTTTGATCACAACAATTGTAAGTTGGAAAGAGTCCATCCATTGCCAAGGAAACATAAAAAATGCCGTGTTGGATTTGTACCTGTATGTCCATTTAGCAGCAATAGAACTACTATTATATAAAAAACCCTGCTCATTGGTTAATATAGGGTGCTGATACTTCAAATAGAGCAAATGCTCTGTAAAAATTTGACTTCTATGCATGCCAGAGGTTTCAACATACAGCAGCAGTTTTTGAGGCAAGAACTTCAGTGGGCTGTCTAAGACATCGAAGGCTGGCTTTAGTTTTCCATCATGGCAAATATCTGCAACACAGAAGGAAACCTCTCTCTTTCCATGAAGGGCTTTGCTGTCATTATATCTAACTTCTATATCTTATCACCAATGCTTTCATCAATCATGTAGCACATACATGCAATCTGTAGTACTTTAATAATATGTTGGTGCAATGGAACAGTACTGGTCTCACAGTTAGCGAAGGCAGTGGAATCTGGCTACTTGGAAGTTAATTAGCATGTCTAACAAAAATACTAATCTAATAGTAATTTGGGCTAGGTCAATTTTAAAAATTCTTATTGTCTTCTTAGATGACAGCATAACTTTAAATTTCTCTGAAAAATCACAGTACAAAGCTTTGCACACTTGCACATGGGTACTTCATTGAAAAATTTAACTGAAGTTCCCCCTAAGTGTTACTTGTTACGAGCTTTGCCCTATGGAGTTTTTGTGTTTAAGCCTTAGTTTCAATAGCTCAACTTTTTTTCTGAGGATGGAGGAATGTGAGCAAGACACCAATATCAGTCTATTTTAGTAGTTAACACTAGTAGCCATAAAACTGTGAAATCTCTCCTTCCAACTCTTTTTACAGTCAAAACATCTGGATATAATATACACACAGGAGATGTGTATATAAGAGGAGTACAAGATCCAGCCAGACTGCACCGTTTACATAAACAGAATGTTAGTTAAATCTTAGCTATAAGTAAGGGCTTTTGGGCAGACAGAAATAAATTGCTGGCTGGAGATACCTGGGAGCAGGGCCAGCTTCTGTCCTTTTTACTCCTGGTAGGCAATACACAGTAACCCAGTGACCCCAGGAGTGCTTTCATGAACAACCTCAGGTAGACCTGGTAAACCTTTCAATATGTGTGATCTGTTTCAATGAATACACCCAGGAAGTCAGATCCTAATTATTTATGTTGTCAGCCTATTACTGTAAGTATTGTAACTTGAACAATTAATTTGATAATGTTTTGCATTTCCCAAGCAGGAGGAGGAAGACTCAGATGAAGACCATTCTCAAAGCAGCCATGAGTTATCATCTGGTACAATGTCTTGCTTCCCTGTCGAAGAGCACCTGTGTTACTCACAGGAGGAGAGTGAGCCTGCACATATTTCACCTCTGGATGAAAAGAAAGTTTACAGGCAAACAGCCTTGTCTATGTCCAATTTACATGAGGCAACAATGTAAGTTCTCTTTTTTCCTCTGAATGTTTTAAAACATTTCTTGTAGACTTTGTAAGTGAAATATGAGCCTGTAGGAGAAATATGAGCCATACCTGTTGCATAGGTAAATTCTATACTAAAGGAGTGATTCAGTGCTTTTTTATGGGAGAGAGGAGGCAGAGGAGCTTCATTGTTTGGGCAGCATACTGGTGGTTTGAGCTGTTTACTCAAACAACTTCGTGCCAGCTTTTTGTCTCCAAGAAGAGAAAGGTAACTAGTTGAAGTCTGTGCCTTCCAGGAACAGATACCTTAGGGTGTCTTTCTTTTGTGTTTTGATTGGGAGGACTTAGATGTATAAATGAAGCTAACTAGATTCTAACATTATAGAGATCAAATAAAAATTAGTTAGATTTCTATGTAACTCAACTATGTGTACAATAGTTTGCTCATAAATGCTGGGAAGATATTTCTGTGCATTTTGTCATTATAAAAAAAAAAAAAAGAAAAAATTACCAGGAGCAAATGTCATAACAGAATTTTCTCTCTGCTTAAAACCCTTATTCTCTGAACACTAGCTAAAACCTGACCTCCAAAAATGATGCTTCTGGGTACCAGTAGCATTTCCACTGCATGACAGTAATGATTAGGAACAGCTGCAAATAGGAGCAGGGCTTGGATGTTGATTTCAATTCAGTTACAGCATTTCCTTCTGTGAGATACTGAGCCCTTTCTACTCCTTTAATTCCACAGGGAATTAAGGCCAGTAGCAAGGCTCAGTCCTGAATGCTTCTCCTCCTCTGTTGACCAGAGTCTCTGCCTTCCCTTTACTAGCTGAAATACCAGTAAAAGGGAAAGAGTACAACCGTGTATGGAGTGTGATGGGATGTCTCAGGGCTCTCTGGACAGTGCCTGCCAGGGGCCCAGAGCAGGGCTCTCTGTTACCCTAATCCAGGGCTTTTACAACCCTCCCAAGCACAGGGGGTTTCATGCTCTTGCCTCTGTTTCACAGGCCTGTTCTGCTCGAACATCTCAGAGAAACCAGAGCTGATAAGAAGAGACTGCGCAAGGCTCTTCGAGACTTTGAGGAGCAGTTCTACAAACAGACAGGAAGGTAACCCAGCAGCTCAGCAGAGCCCTCTCCCTGTCCCCTTTGGGTCCTGGCAGGGCTGTTTGTCTCTGTGAGGGTGGGCACTCTGGGGTGAGCAGCCAAAGGGGCTGCACCTAAGGGCTGGAAAATAACCTGGAAATGTCTGGTCTCCGGAGATGTCCGTCTGTCTCTCTGCTTAGTTCCTTCAAAATGTGGTCATCTGTGAGGAAAGCCAGGATTTGGGGATCTCCCAGGACACACCTGTGATGGGCATAAACCCCAGCTCAGCACAGGATATTCCCTGAGCTGAAGGGAGGCTGCTAAAAATCTCTTTCTGAGGATGTCAGTCTGCAGGAAATAGACTTGGCAGTTGGGCCATTTTAAAACAGCCAGATTTTAAAACCAGAAGCCACTTTTTTTTTTTTTTTTTTTTAACCCAGAATTAAATACTGGCCATTTTTCACTCTGTTTTTCCTCCTCTTCATTTAGCAAACCTTTTTGTTGAAAACCATGGGCACTGGTAACAGTGGTGACTGGTAACAGTTTTCAAAGCACTGTTATGACTTCTCTGCATATTTGAGAATCAAGTAATTATGTGCCCACAGCTGTCAAGAAAGTTGTCTGGTATATGAAAAGTCAGTATTTTAAATATTATTCTATTTCTGTATATTAGAGCTTTTCGGTTCTGTCAAATTATCTGTAGTCATTTACAGTCAGTAAAAAAAACCCCAATCCTCATCAGTTGTTGCAGAATTAGTTTTTTAGACTGTTTCTCTTCTTACTCATAAAAAGTGATGGTGCTTTTATTTGCTTTTCATAGGAGTCCTCAGAAAGAAGATCGGGTGCCAATGGCTGAGGAATACTCTGAATACAAGCACACAAAAGCCAAAATCAGGCTCCTGGAAGTTCTCATCAGTAAGCATGATATTTCCAAAACGATTTGAAGTGAATGCAATGCTGTGATATTGTTCTCTAGGGAAAAAAAAAAAAAATCCAAGCAAACAAGTAATGAAAAAGAGAAAGTAATTTTACAGGTCTTGGTCTGCTGCACAATTATTTGACACACTGAGATTTTTGATGCACTTTACCAATTACAATAGCTGTGATGAGAGAGGACAGCAATATGCAAGAATATTAAGCACGGGTGAATGGACTATAGTATATATTTTTCCTTTTGAAAAAGCTTTGAAGTGCACTGTGAGAATGTTAAGAAATTAAAAGGACACTGAAGTAATGTAGATTCTCAGTTTGACCTGCTCTAAAGTGTGAAGAAATGTTCTGCAGGTTTTTAGTACATCTTAGTACATGCTAATGTGCCACATGTTTGTTTCCAGAATTAACATGTGTTATAACTAATTAGTAATGTTGGCTATTAAGGTGCTGATTCACTAGATTAAGAGAAATGAATTAAAGTGAGTGAAAGAAAAACTCAGAACATACTCTAGCTGTCAAGACAGAGTTGCTATTCAAAGAAAGGTGCATAGGAAGGAGTAGTGCCAGGGCTGGGAGCAGTGCAGAGTGATGCTGCTTGTGCAAGAAAAGGCCAGAACATGACTGCCAAATGGAGCTGGTGCTGTTACAGGAATACGAGAGTGCTTGGCAAAATGAAATAGCTACAGGCTGCTCAGAACAGATGGAACAAATGGACTGGCTGCTGTCCTTTTCACGAGTTCACAGAGCCTGGCTCACAGAATTTAAAAGTCAGTAAATAGATCAACTACATGCTAATTTTGATTTCTCTATTAACCTTTGCACTTTGGTTTGCCTGATGCTATAACATTCGCTTCTCTAACTACCAAAGCTCGTTTAGACGCATGCACTTTGTAAAATGTTGAAGTACTTCTTGTGTTATAAATTGCCACATTATATATATATATAAAAAAACAGGACTAGATTACTGCATTATGCTAAGATATTTTGGATAGATAAAGTACATGGTATATAAGTGAGTGTCACAGTTATCTGATGAGGACTGCTAGACTTCTTGTTTACTGAAAATAAGGTTATAAAAAGTTATTTTTCCATTGGAATTATGCATCTTTCTTAACTTTCAGAGCACCACACTTTGTAATAATAAGGAGAATTGTCACTGTTTGTGATAGGCCATTGGTGTGAAAAGTGGACTAGTAATAGAAGGATTATCAGCAGGTTTTCTACTAGAAACAAAAAGCAGGGATTCTGGGAAATTCCTAGCCCAGACAGAAAGGAGGGAAGAATTACTTAAAGAAAAAAAGAGGACTGGAACCAGTTGAATCATGTTTAGTGTTTTGCTTTACCTGTCATTTTGTATTGACCACATAGTATAAGCAACCTGTTTTCTATCTTGGTAAGAAGATTTTGACTTTATAAAGCCTATTATGTACCAACCACGTTTGTATTTAGTATGTAATGGCATGATTTGGAAGATGTACACATCTTCAAGTAGTATGGAAGAAAAAATATGAACACTAAAAAAGGAATTTTTTATTTTGCAGCCGTTTGTTGTTTCAGTGTACTGATTTAGTAATTTATAACTTAACTTTTATGAATCAGAAATGGTCTTCATAAATCTGTTTTAATTAAAGTCATCTAGAGCAACAGGAACAGATACAGAGCTATTTGAAGTTTACAAACTACATCTTTGATAAGGGAAAATGATTTAATGACATGTATACAATTGATATTAAAATGTAATCTATATATTCTATATGATTGTATAATATTTTATACAACAGTACAAATAAAATATTTTTCTATTATATTTATTATGTCGAGACACAGTTTCTGTTTTCAGTTAGCTAATATAAATAACATAAATAACACTGTCAAACAACACGTTGGAAGTGCTGACATTTCTAGGCTCTGAAATTCAAATCATGCTGCAATTACAACCTTTCATGCTGTTCAGTTATCCCAGTACTTGTTCAGTAGTTAAAATGAATGCATATTTAAACACCATTTATAAGCCGTTATTTTATTTTGCTAAAGCAGTTTATATAGGATTTTGTTATGTTTGGCAAGAAACAGAAAACAATTTTTGCAGCATCTAGGTATAAATGGTTGCCAGAAAGAAATCCAGGACTTCTAATCATTTAAAGCATCGGGGGAACAGGAGGGAAAGAGGGAGAGAAGAAATCCTAAGAAGGCTATTGGAGATTTTGAAGACTGGCAGTTGCTTTTGGTGACAGCGGCATGTGCATGCTTCCGACAGAACTGTCTGACTATGGAAATGGACAACAGAGGTTTGAAGGCTCCTAAGGAATGAGGGAAGTTTTAACGTCCAACACTGATATTGCAGGTCTTGCAGCTGGGATCTTTCTTTGCATTTGCAGTAGACAAGCTCATTAGTTGGTGACCAGTAATTTCTGCAACTGTGCCAAGGGAGAGATCCACAGGATCAGTGTAAATTACTTCCAAAATTACATCCTGGGCATGATGGTAAACCATGATCCCGTCTTCTTCGTCGCAGGTCAGAAATTTGTTATCTTTTATATTTAGCTGGGGAAGGCGCTGCTTACAGAACTCATCTCCCGGTGACCCCACGGGGGCGATCACGAGGATGACGTAGTGGTAGGCTGTGTACATGCAGTAGAAGTCTCCAAAGTACAAGTTAGTATTTGGATTGAAGAGTTTTTCAGCTGCAATCTCATACCTGTATCTTCCATAGGGTGAATCTTGGGGTGGCTTCCCAGTGTTAAATTCAGTGTTGCAGCTAAAGAAGATTCCTTCCAGCTTCCCACTGATCGGAGAGCCATGGCTGCCACTGTTATCCTTAACAGAGGGCTGCATAGCATTCCCATGATGCTCTCTACAAATGAAGGACTGGGATTGTTTATTTTGTAACACATGGTAAAGAAAAAGTGGAAAGTTAGGACATCATGCTGTTTGGAAGGAGGACTGAAGGGACTCAAAGGAAAACCGTTAAACTGAAAGCCAGGGTTAATGTCATGGTCTTAGGACCAAGAAAATCGAGTGCCATTAGACTTGGGAAGAGCTAGAATAATTCCTGCTCAAGGGGGAAAATCTGCTTTTCCAGTATGCCTTCTCTGTCAGCTGTCTGCGTACCACATGCAGGCAAATAAGCGCAAACAAAAAAGCCCCCAAACCACAAGTATCTTTAATTAGCTAATTTGTTCAGACTCACACTACATTTCTAACAATAAACACATGTTGAATATTGCTAGTCAGTCTCCATATGCTGAATATACTGTTTGTTAATATGTATTTTTAGCATAGTTCATGTAGAAAACTGCCAGTGAAAGTTATTTCTGAAGGCTGCTTTTCAGAGGTTATAGGAAAGAATGTACTGTCTGCCAGTATTTTTGTCCCCAAATGATAATTTGAAGTCTAATTGGTCTACTGCTGACTTCAATCAGTGCAGAGCTGGGCACAGAGAATTAGGCAATTTGGTTAGTTTCCACTTTGGTTAGTATCCAGCTTCTGCAGTCACTAGTCCTAAGGGGAAAAAAAGACCAATTTTTTTTTTTTTTTAAACTTAGCTCAATTTCATTCCAGTGAAAAGAAAAATTCACTTGTTCATTTTTAAAACCCCAAATCCCAAATTGCACTCAGCAGCATTAGACTGCTAAATTTAGGAGAACACTCCAAAATACCCCATCTAACCTTCCTTAGCACCTGAGATTTTATGTACAGCAGGGCATTCCCCAGTATTCATGTCACACACAGCTCTGGGAGTGCCCCAGTGGCAGCTTTGGCTCCCTCTGCACCTGGAACCACGTGATACATGAAAGGGAACCATTCCCTTTTGTAAGTCCTGGAAAACACCATCTTTGCCAGGCACCCTTAGAACAAAGTCTTTGTACTCACTGACATGACAGACTAAAAATGCATGAGGCTGTGGGGCTGGAGATGCTCATGACTCTTATATTCCCCTCTTGCTTTGCTTTTACTTTTTTTTTTCTTTTTTCCTTCTTTCCTTCTTTTAGGAGAGGGGAAACTAGCCAAGAAAGACTGTTCTTGTTCTGCTTTTAACTTGCAACCGGTCCATGTAAAATAGTGCTGTGTGGGAGAAGGTTTTGCTTGGTTAAAGTGGGAGGTAGCAGTCAAAGCAAACAAACTCAGTGCATACATTAAAAAACAGCTCTAAATCCACCCAGAAATATCTCCAGCTGTGATTTTTTTTTCATTATTTGTAATCTCCTCAGCAGCACCTCTTTATTTTACTCTAAGATACATTTCAGAAGCTTTCTGAGCCATTCAAATACTACCTACTTATTGTCTCGAGCCCTATTTCGAACGACATAGATTGGAGTGGGGGGGTATAATTAGTATTTTATGACTGAAGAGATTATTAGGAAGAAAAAAAAAAGGTTGAATGAGCTTAAATAACCACCTGAAACCTCTGCAACCTGAGAAGTCAGGCTTCATTCTGAGAAAGTAGGTTCCCTTTCTGTGGCAAGATACTGACATCCAGTGGCCAATTAGGCTAATTATAGGTCGCCCTTTCGGGGGATCTGAGCTGCTTTGTGGCGCTCCCAGCCCAGGTAAGCTGCAGTGACGCTAACAGCCCTTCTGAGCTCCCACCTCAAACCCTCCATTTAGGGGCTGCTGCTTTAGCACTAGGAACAGATGCCTGTATGCCAATGCTACCAGAGCTTTTCCAGGCTGTGTGATGACACCAGAGGCCATTGGCAGGCATGGGATGACAAGGAATTTTCCCTAACAGGAAGCACGTGATTCGGGTTTTTAACATCACATACAGACAGGTGTACGGGGGAAGGATTAGCCCTTGGACTGTATTAGTCCATTTCTGACCAAAAGATGTGACCATCAGCCAGTTCTTGTATGGTAGCTTCCCACTGGCTTGGTATAACAGTTTTTTGTCTCCAGCTCACTAACAGAGGGAAAACAAACTCATCTCTGTTGCTGTCAAATCAAGAAAGAACTTAATAGCAAGAAGGGGAACAGATAGTGCAATCAGAGACACATTTGGCAGAACAAGGCCAAACCCACAGCTATAAATGCACCTCAGTGGCAATTTCCAACACTAATGAACACAAAGGGAGATGCCCTATGATTTCATAGCTGAAAACAAAGCAATATGAGGATCAGAACAGGACAGGCATTTCCCTTCTGTGGTATCCAGCCCAGGATGGCAGCAGTGGCTTATGAGGGCCTCAAAGAGCCTCAACAACTGCAATTTATTCTCTACCTCCACTGAGTTTTGCAGCTTTGTCCCTATGTGCAATAAAACAATTCTTCCAAAACACAGATGGGGAAGAGCAAGCCCATGCTCTGCAATATCCAATGTACTCTTGGAATAAATCAGATACCCATGACTACAAAGTGGAAAAGTTTCCAAGCGTGGTGGAGTCTGTTCTTTGAAGCTGGATTGCCTTGAGTTGTTTTAAAAACTTTCCATTCTAGGCAGGTACTAGTGTGACACATAAAAGTGAAATTATGTGGCCCAGCGGGAGCCCCATTTCCCGATGAATATTAAAGAAGCACAGTCAGTCTGCAGCCTTCCAACACACTGATTACCTCTCATCCACGTTCTTCTAACAGGAGAAGGCTACTCTGTGTGGCTGCTCCTGCTCACTCAGCACATGAGCTTTGACTCCTTCTATCAAAAAAATCTGCTTTTCTCTTGTACTGATGCTTCCAACCATGTGTGGAGGGCACACTGGGTCTCCGAAAGAACAGGGAACCTACCTCCAGCCATCCTATTTTTTCATTCTAACTGTGTGCAGCACAGTGTCGTAACATTGTCTAAACATCATGCCCTCTCCCTCCCCACATGGTCTATAAATTAACATTTCAGATTGCAGGGTCTGTATAACTGCATTTGGGCAAGGAAATGGATGGTTGTACATGGAGAGCAAATGTTTGAGCTGGAACTCTTACATGCAGGCAAATGCCTTTGCACACTGTTGTACACTCCTACTCTCAGTCACCTTACTTGTAATTTCTCAGTACAGTGGAAATACTTGGCTACTAAACCCTCCATTATGATTACAGATGTTTAAATCTAGCTGGAGGCCCTATCAGCACCTCAGTTTCTGCTTCAAAACACAGACTTTTATTGCCTAATGGAAGTGCTGAGTTAAGCAAGGTGAAAGAAACGAGTTGTATTTGATTCTTTGCCTTCCTCTGAATAGGCTATAAAGCACACAGACATCCTGCTCTAGCTTTACCACAGCTGCTATTTACTTATTTTCATTACTCCTTTAATTTGCGAAAGGACTTTGTATATGTTTAGTTTCTTACCTGATATAATCAAAGTATTCTTTGTGCTGATTCCGATAAAAAACTGACAGTTTAAGCATACGGCCTGCAATCACTTCAGCTTTTTCCAATAGCTGTGTTAGGTGAACTTTTGAATAATCTGGAAAGGAAAGACAAACTGCTTGTACAGGAGGCAGGAAAAACCACAACACTCTCCAAAAGCCACAGAACACATGCAGACTGAAAACTGGGAACAGAGTCTTGGTAATCTACATCACATCCTGTCCCAGTTTTCAACAGTGGCAACAAGCAAATCACATGGCAGGAGCAGGCATTTGTGATTCTCCCCACTCCTTCCTCATGGGGACCCTGCAAGCCGACAGCAACTTTCAGCTCAGGATTTCCTATGTTAGAGCTGGTTTCCCTGTATTTGGGACTGCAGTGCAGCTCAGGACTGTAGAGGAGCTCAGGATTGCCCTCTTTGGCTCATATCGGTTGACAAACTGCTACAATATACCTGTTTGTGAGCCAACAACCAATGACAGAACTAACAAAGCTTGCTTAGACCCAGCTTAAATGGCTTCCCAACCGACATGGGATTCATACTGTGCTTGCCTCAGTCTTCAGCTTTCACAGAGGCATGCACAGTGACAGCAGGTCATGAATATCCAAAGGAAACCTTATAAATCAAAGACAGGCCAAAGTGACTCTTGAGATAGGGTGTTGATGGCGCTGAGGCTTTGCAGCACACAGAGAAGGGCGAGCAGCAGAATGTCTTAAGCTGTCAGGGAGCTGCCATTCTACCTTTTCCCCACAGGTGCTGGTAGCCAGCAATAAGCACGCAGGTTGTGCCCTTTCCTAGCCTGGGAGAAGCACTAGTGCCAGGCACAGCACCTTGGGACAGCTAAGCTACTGTGCAAGAAAAGTATGGTCCAGCTGCCTCTGCTTAATGTGCCAAACCTCAGCACATACAAACCCTAAAGTCTAAATTTCAGTTTCCAGGGTGACTATTTAAGGCTACCAGCAGAGTCGGCACTGGCAGGTGACCAGCCCAGTCTGGCAGCAGAGGCAGCATTAATTGACTCAAGCCCGTGGAACAAGATCCCTCAGCAATGTTACCTGCAGTGCAAAACTCGATGATTTCACTCCACTCTGAAACGACGTAATCGCCATCGACCTGCTTGGAGGCCGTCTGCACGGCCACCGTGTACTCTGTCCTGGGGCTCAGGAACCAGTGCCCGCGCACCGTCATGGGCAGAGGAACAGCCTTGGCCACCAGCTTGGTGGGTACATCCTGACAGAAACAAAAGGACAGGACCACACACGAGTCAGCCGTGAAACCAAACCAATCTGCCACCTCTCCTTCACTGCTTCACTGTAGTCCCCAACCCCTGGCTCTTCTCTGCAAGCTCCAGTTTGTTAGTGCGGCAAATTGAGCAGTGGCAGAGGACAGTGGTGTAAGGCCTGTTCTAAGAGACATGGGGATAACTTGCATGTATGAATTATTTGTTCCAAGTGACTGCAGAGTAATACTATTATATATAGCCCAAATATATCATTCAGACTAGGGCCATTTGTGCTTACATAGGCAAAGAAAGACGTGCTTCTGAGAACAAAAGTATCTTAATTTAAGAGCTTCTTGTGCTCTCACTGGTTTCTTACAGCCCATGGAATCAAACAAAATTCCTCCTGCTGTCAATCAGTCCAGCCACACTGCTGCTGTTATCTTCCAAACTAAATTTCAACAGAGAAAATTGAACACATTGCAGAATAACTACAGCTGGTTCACATCTTTCAAAAATACCCTTCTGTACAGGAATGGCCAGAAGAAGCCAAACAGCTTGTGCCTATCACTGAACCTCCTGCTTTCTCCTCCACTGCCCCTTCAGATCCTCTGTTTTGATCTTCCAGCATGTCATAGCCCCTGTGTGCAACCAAGAAAAATAGCTGCTTTTTGTAGTTAAAATACTTGATTTCTACAGTACCAAAGACTTTGGAACAGAAAAAATTGAAGAACAGGACAGTTTATGCTAGAACTGTGGGGAGAAGGATTCACAATGGAGGTGAATGATTCTCTGCAGTGTACCTGAGGAGCTGTGATAGAATGAGAGATATTTATTGCTGAATATTCACCAGTGATAACAAAATAGTAAGATGGCTGCCATGTGAAAAGTGGGCACTTTAAATGACATCCTCAACTGTCCATCTGTAAGGACTAGTCCACAATCATCTACCTATAAATACTAGCATAGCAGTCCTTTAAGGAAAAAAGGAACAGAAGAGAGATATTTTCTGGTCATGATCTCTAAGCAAGATCTGAAGGATTTTTTTCCTTGTCCTCTATTATGGAAAAACATCTTTCTCCTTTTGTTTTCCTATCAACAAAAAATGTTCTTTAGTTTCTGTATTAAGAAACTGTAAAATTAGCAGCTTGGGACATTACAAGAATTGATGTAATTGAATGATAACCTAGGGTAAAATTTTGTTGACATGATTTCTCTTTTGCCAACTCTCATTTAAATCAAATAATAGTTGGGGGAAAACTATCTGAGACAATTGTGCATGTTACAATTAATAATACATAGAGAAAAACTACAAAGGAAAAAAAAAAGAACACCAAATGACATTTAAAGTTACCACCCAGAAATGCATCCCACTGGCCTGAGTCTGCTACTGCTAATGCAGTCAGCAGGTGCCACAGTTAACATCATTGCTCTTCCTGTCACCTCTTCTTGGGCTATGGTAAAAACAGCTTCCACCTGGGTCAGATCTCTGTACTCACACCTCAGTGAGCCTTTACCCCCACCCTCGTTCCCCATTAATTTTGTCAGCTTTCATGTAACATTAAAAGCCTTGTTGCCCTCAGGTGTCAAAGCTTTACCTTCCAGCTGTGCATCAGGAGCTTCTTTTAACCATACCAAAAAAGGGGGAGACTATAAAAAAAAAAAAAAAGGGTAAAAAGAAAGAGGCAGACCACCACATTAAACAGAGGGGGTTATGCCTTGCACAGCTGGAAAGGAGAGGCAGATGTGATGCTTCTCACAAATCTAACGTGCTGCTTTTTTTCTAAGCAAACACTATTTTTTTTTTAGAGGCCACAATACAGAGGAAATGTCCAGATGTTCACTTGAGGTTCCTCTGGGGATTCTCCACTTCTCCCTTTCCTCTCTCCTCTGCTCAGCTCTCATTCCTGGCTGAGTCACCAAGGAAGTGCAAAGCAGGTACTTTGCCAGCTCAAGGAGAGCCAGGATTCCAGAGTGGCAGATGGCTGCTCCACTACCAGCACCCACCAGACAACTCTAAAGGTACCTAGATGACAATAATATCTAAGAACAGTCTGTAAGCTTTGAATAACTAAGCAGCAAGGTGTATGAGTCACTCTACTCTACTTTTTGGGAAAAGGAGGCAGCTTTCAGTTGTCAACTTTCTCCCATTTCACGTTACCCTTCCCTCTGCTGGGTTGTCCCATAGAACACATTTTGGGGAAATCAGCACACCCAGATTCTAGACCCAGTTTTGCTAAATATTTGAGCATTTTTCTTATTACATGAGAGTAATCATATTTCCATATTTTAAAAAAGAGAGGAGGTGTGCAAAATGAATTGAAAAGAAGACAAAATCTTATTACAATTCTAGCCTTTGCACACTGCTACCAATACAAACCTTCTCCTTCACATAAATGATGACAATAGTCAAAAATAATAAAACTTTATGCACCCTAAGTATGCTGAATATATATTTACCAACAGAAAGAGTATTGGAAGGATGAATCATTCATGGATGGTCTCCCAGGTACACAAGAAAACAATCAGGTCCCTTTCCTGAAGTACAGCATGGATCTATCAGGTTAAGTCTATATCCCAAGTAACTTACAGCCATCTGAGCAAACTGATACTTAATGTTAGTTCTGTATAAGTTAAAAAATGTCCTTTGCATTATCACCTGTGAGAGACATGGGCACTTGTAGTGCTTTACCCTACCTGTAAGCTAAGTAAGGATGAATTCTCCTTGCACAGGCGTCTTCAGGGTGCTGGATGACTCCTAGGAGTAAATCCCAGTGCTCTTTTTCATATCTAGGCAGTAGGGCTCACGCTTTTCTCTCTAAAAAGCTCTGCTAGGAGAAAGGGCAGTGCTATCCTTCTCCTTTATGCAAAAGCTGTGTTAGGAAGCCAGCGGATGGGTGGGGAGTGAAGTCAGTTCCCTGCTGTGAGGATTCAGCCCCGAGTGCTGCAGCTGCTGGGCTATCAGCTCCTGCTGCTGAGCTTCAGTGGGTGAACTCCTATGGCTGACCTTTGAGGGAGGAAAGGATGCTTGTCTTGAACCACACCTGGGTTACAAGTTTGGAATCTGAGCTTTTCAATTATCAACCAAAGTTCGTTCTAGGTGTGTTAAAAATTGCTTAGTACTAAAGATGCATGAAAATGAACACCCAAGTGCTCTGGCATAGAGCTGGAGTATTCACTCTGTGCTTTACTACTGTCCACCCTCTCTGCTCTCTGGATCTCTGTCATTCAGGCTTGGGAATAAAACCATCAAAAAATTACACACAAAAAAAAATCTTAACCAAGTCATTAACAAAATTAGTAGCAAGCAATTTTTAGTTAATTCCGACAAGACATCCGAATTATTCATCATTTTAATTGATAGATTTCAGTCTCCTGTTCTTACAGAAACAGTTACCTTTGTCCTTTGACTAAACACTACTGCACAGTAAAAAGCTAGGGAATTGCTGAGAAACACAAAATAAATCTAATATCTTATCTTTATTATACTACCAATATCTTTTCCCCCCCTCTCCATTTTAAGTCTAGTCTCATTTGATAAAGATTCTGAGGTGTACGTGGTGTTTGCTCTACTAGGATGGCTCCACTTTTCACAAAAATAAATGTTCCAAGAACACACCAGGTTGCACATGAATGAAAAAAACATGTAGAATAATAAAATAAATGCAATTAGAAAGAATCCATCCCCCTTTAGAGAGTATACTTATTCATGGAGTGTAAAATGGGAATTTCAATTCACAGGCTGTCAGTCCAAAATTGGTAAGAGCAAGAAAAAAGCAAATGTACCCCACTATATTTGCTATTACAGTTGAAGATGGGGCATAATACATGCCTATTACAACATTAGGTTTAGTAGTGTTTCACACACTAGCTCCTAGCAACAGCAACATGCTGGCCAAACATATAAAATTCTCAATTTCAAGCAACAGTAAGTGATTTTTTTCATTACTCTTAATATTAATGTTACTTCTAACCAAAAAACAACAACAACAAAAAAAAGGTCAAAGAAGAAAATTATACACCTGCCATTAACAGAAATCTCATGAAAAGTACTCTCACAATAAAAAGCCTCAGAAAAATTGGTGGGAATATTTTCTGTTTATCCCACTGCCTTAGAAACCAACAGTTATTTAGGTGCTGAGATAATTACAGCCCTCACATTTGTTTGGACGGTTATTTGTGCCTTGGCAAACCTTATCTTTTAGATAATGCCAACATTATTTTTAAATTTGGAGAATGTTCTATCTCATTTCATGTTTCTCTAGATATCTCAGTATTTCAACTGTTCTGAGGTTAAAATAGATTTTGCTGGATTTGGTAAGTACAGATCCTGCAATGCCTTCAATATGTTCCTGCACCAGAGGCTTGAGGAAAGAGGCCAGATGAATATTCAGGTCACAGTGCTGAGTGCTGCAAACTAAAATTGCTGGAAGCCTTCCTAAAGTGCATTAGAATTTGTGGCTCCTCTGTTGAAATGGTATGTGTTGCTCTCAGGAGTCTGTCACTGAACACAGGCAGAGAATACACACATTTTGTAAATAATGATAAAGAATAAGTCAGGAATAAAAATGGCACTCTTGCACTACATTGTAGAGGTTCCAAAAGTGCTTTCAAATGATACAGAAAAGGTAATGTGCAGTTCTCTGTGGAACAAATGTATTTGTGTGTACATGCACATAGGCTGGAGACAGAGAAGGTGCTTTGAGTAAACCAAAATTCCACCAGATTAATCAAAACCCACCTTTGCTGGATATCCAATTCCCATTTCCCATGGCCTGGCTTTGAAAGTTTAATAAAACACAGAGATTCATCTGTTTAAAATCAAGTATTTGTGCCTTGATTTTTAAATGACAATTACCTTGTGTTTGAATTTGTTGGAATTCTTGTTTTCTTTCTTGTTGAGATCGATGAAGTAATGAGTAATGCGATCCTTGGATTTAGAATCCATGTCCCAAGAAATCTTGAAGGAATCACATGTGATGTTACTTATTTTGATGTTGTGTGGGACTGGAAGCTCCTCCATCTCTGCAATCCCACTATCTTGTGATTTATTCCCTGCACAGAAAATAAGCACGATTCATTCAGTGAAGCACCCATGTGATCAGTGTTTTGTGTGCTCCAGCACAAGCACTTCCCTGGAGAGCCTTTCACAAAGGCTCCAAGGGGCTCCTCTGGAGCCAGTGGGGCACAGTTATGCAAGTCTGCATGGAAAGCACTGGAAAGTGATGAAATTCCTCAGGTGAATAAGCACGGATAATACGGTGCACAGAGTGGCAGGTGCACAGAGTGGCTGGCATCACTGCTGTGCGTGTTTGCAGGCTGACAGGACAAACCGTCTGAAGCTATCCAGTGCTCCAAGGTTCAGTTAAGCAGCCAGCAATGCCCACAGTTAACATAACGGCCCTATCCATGTGTCAGCAACATGAGCACAAACAGAAATCATATTCATCCTTAAACCATTTTTCAAGCATGAAGCACAGCTAATCTCTGCAAGATTTAGAGACGGTGCATGCATATGCACACATGTATACACATATTTAAAACAGCAACTCCTTTGAAATGAAACAATTGACACTTTGATGAGCCACAGCAAAAGGGACACACAAGCAAACATCATTTTCTTTCTTTATTCTTTCCGATTTCCCAGCTGAGACCCTGCAGTTTTCTTGGGAAGTTCTTTTCTAAGTACATACGGGAGATGAACAAATGACCATTGACCCCAAAAAGAATCACTGGTTCTAAATTTAGGTCTCCCCTTAGCTCCCAAGGCAACTTTATAGTTCAGCAGTCCATGAACATTAGAACTCAGAAATGTTAGGTGTTCTTGCACTTACATAAAACCCAAGTCAAAAGTGAACAAATGAAAAAAAAAAAACCAGGAAGCTGAGAAAAAATACTGGGTAGAAAAGGAAAAATTCTATATGATGTAAGAGAAGAAGTAAAGAAACAGAACAGAAAAAAATGAAAACTGAACATAGATAAGGACAGATAGAACCAAAGGAGAAAACAAAAAGCTAATGTCTCTATGAGAAACAGAGGAAAGCTCCCAAATTCTGGCCAGATGAGGAAGATGGGAAACTCATGCAGGGATGTGAGGCAATGCATTTACAGAATTATTCATAGTCACATCTAGATACAGAAAAAGATAGTATTTATACTTTTATCATAACTGGTGAAAGTGATAAAAAACTGAACTCAGAGGTGTTTGGGCAGTAAGAAAAGTAAAAATTTTACTTGTAAAACATTAGGAACATTTCAGCCTCTGAACATACTCTGCCAAAGAATTATTCCAGCACTTCAATACAGGAATATTAATGTTGGCTTGATTGTTCAAAATTCTGCTCATAGATAAGTGAAATTAAATCACAGAGTCTGCAAAATTCATAAATCTCCAGCTAGTATTGTGAATAATGTATTTTTACTGATGACTTCAAGAACTAATAAAACTATTTTTCTATTTTTATTTTATTTTATGCATTTACATCCAAAAGGTTGTCTACTCTTCAAACATTCTATAGCCTTTTTTATTTTCTTTTTCAACTAATACCGAAATCAGTTAGCGCACGGCCTTGCTCAAAATGCCCCCCTATTTGTGCCATACACAATGACATTTTCAACAGCTGCACTGGCTGCAACAGACTCAGAAATATCAGTCATTACTGAAAGCTTTCTCCTCATATGAAAGACGTGGTAAGTGCTTTTCCCAACATGACATTTCAGAAAGCCAGCGGGGAGAAAATGGCACTGCTTTCTTTTGCAAGCAATTTGTATTTGAAAGATGACTGAAAGCTCTGCCAGGTACACTGAAAAGGCTTCATATGATTGGCTCTTCCAAGAGCCAGGCTGTGTTTAAGTAGAAGATGTAGTGTGGCTGCTGAGGTCCTCAGAGCTGGAGAGCTGGACAGACTGAGACCCTGAACACTCTGTAACATCCTGAACAGACATGCAGCCAGGAAATCCAAGCCATAAATCCACAATACCTTAAGTGCAAGTTATTTGCCTAAAAATGAGCTTCTGCATTCCATACCCAGGGCCTGAACCATGATACTAACAGCCAAGGTGGTTTAAGCCTCAGGACATGTGCAAAACAGTAATGATCATTGACAAAAAGTAACAGAGAGGAAGAAAAATTTTGGAGAACACCAATGGCAAAGAGCAAAATTGCTTCTGGAAATAGGTATAATTTTCTGTGCATTTCTTGGTATTAATATCTGGCACACATCTTCAGATATCTGCACTCCCATTCCTTTTAATTTCTTTGCTTTTGAAGTGAATAAATAGCTTTAAGTAAATGTCAAGCAGAAAATCTCCAGGTAATTTTTAGGATTAGGGTAGGGGTTAGGGTCAAAAGAGTCAAAGAGCTTGCAGCTTCAGGAAAACTGGGGCAGGAAAAGGCATGCCAAGGCCATCCCAGCAGGGCCCCAACATTGCTGCTCCTACACCTTTGTGATCTGGAAACCCATGGGGTAGGGTAGTGCTTAGATAGAAAACTTGGTGAAACAACACACATATTTTAGGGGAAGTGTAAAGACAACAAAGAAAACTAAGCACACCTAACACGCCAAGCTCCTGAAGAACCTCCCCCTCTAACACTGGCCTTTTTACCGGGACTGAAAGTCTGCTACAAAAAAGAAAGCCCAGATTCAGTGGTGGTTGTTCTGTTCACCCAAACCATGTCTGTCTGCACTCAAGCACCTCAAAGCAGCCTCTAGGTTGCTGCAATTTTTTTATGGTGGGCAAGACATCCAGAAGCCTCTGAACGAATTGGGAAAGACAAAAGCACGGGGAAGCCCTGGTGATACCCCACAACCAGTGACTGGGAAGAAAGTCAGTGGAACCATGCTGAGGCACCTTCTGTGTCACCACAATGTCCCCCTACAGTGATGTAATTTCACTCATCGGAGCTGCTGTCAGGCAGAAGAGGGTGCACCAAGTGCTGGGTGTATTGTCTCTGGGAATACACACCAGACATTAACTCCTGCAGTTACTTCTGTGAGGTGTCAGCTCCATGAAAAGCTAGGAATATGATGAGGGAAACGTGACTCAGGTGCATGAGCCAGAAATAAGCAAGGCGAGAACTGTACTCACAAAGTACAAAATTAAAAGCTAATGCTGGATTCTTAATACATTCTGGGAAGGTATCTGAAAATCAAAATATGTGTGAATGATGTAGCAATTTCTGAAACCCTGAAAGATCAGGTTTATATATATATAGATATCAACAGCACATGTAATAAACATACTAAAGGCCAAACAGCATTTTATAATACGAATCACATTTTTTTAAAAAAATCTCACCTTTTTCAGATTTTAAAATGCCTGCACTGGGGAAATCAGATGTGGTTTTCTCAAGTTAACAGTTTCAATACAGTGAGAGATATTAGCTATGGTATTTTGAAGTAGGAATGTTTGATGAGAGGGGATCAATGTCTTAAGAGCACACAGGTACCATGACATAAGAAATCCTCTTATTAGACATGGACTCTAACAACTGAGAATAACTCATTTACACAGGAACACCCATAACATGAACAGAGAAACTCTTACACCTTCTGAAATACAAAAGTTTCTACCTTTTCTTGTCTTGATAATTCAGCTGATAGGTTATATATCAGATCTTTAAAGGTAAAATACTGTAATTTCAGAAATCTGATATAGACTGACAATATTTAAGTGCTGTAGTTGAGACTGAATTCTCCAATTTACAGAGAAGGTATTTAATTTCTGCAAAAATTCAATAGAAGGGAGAAAACTTCATTCAGTATAACCATCAAAAATGACAGAAAAGTGCCAGGAAATGACATATTAGCTTCAAATTTAACTAAGCAAAAATATTTTTCCCCTGTGTTCTGGAATGAATGGCTCCCTGTCCAACTGCTGGCTATATAGAATTCTTTTACAGATCCAGGACAATATGTCCCCACCAAGCAAATAATTAACCTGAATACCAACATTTCAGTGTTCATGGCAACACCTTGTTCAAGAGAGACAGTGAAATCACACAGAGGAAATACAAATGCAACAACATTCAAAAAATTATTAAATCAAGGCTGTTATTTGTTAAGCTATGTAAGTGCACTTCTATTTCAAAGCTCAATTTTTTTAACCATAACCACAGAAGTAATGTTTATGCTTTGTTTGTGCCTCTTTTCATGTACAAAAAATGTGAGTGAAGAGTCTCAGACTCTTAAGTATCTATCTCTCTCCTCTTCCCCAGAATCCTGGTAAACTACCTCCCAATAGAGATTTTTTTATACTTATATAAGCATATTTAAGAATATTTTCTAAATAAGTATCCTTGTAAAACTAATTCCTAAATTAGATAGAGAGAGAATGCCTGACCCTAGAAATCCTGTTAGAGGGATAAACCCCTCTAAACCTTCTCCTCACTTCCTCCCCATTGCCTGATACTACTGTTGTGTATTTTCTAGTAAGAAATGTGCACTGTGTCCAAATTTTTTTAAAAATAGTTTCAAAAATAAAGCATTACTTAACTATAACGTGTACATCTATATTTACTGAGTGTTTTTGAAACGTGCATGTACATTCAGACTCTCTTATTGGTTTAAACAGCTTAATTTATCAGTTTCCTGCTAATCTAGGACATTGACTTTAGCAGGAATACTCCACACGCAAACCAAGGAGAACACAACTGGACTCTGTGAGTACAAATGTGCCTTCAGTACATCTCTTCAGGTGTTTTCTCCAGCTGAGAATGCTCCCCAAAGAGTGTCCACATAAACAAAGCACTGAGCAATCTCTGGATTGCCTGGTTTCTGAGCTGAAAATTTTATCTCAGCCCCTTACAAAGGACTTGATTCTTCCTCCTTCTCACACGGAGGATGAATGTACTCTACAAGTGGTGCCGTGACTGAGAGCAGCAGCAGCCCAATCTCTCACTCCTGCCTCTGCCAGCAGGATGTGCAGGCTCCCAGGTGCCAGGGGGCAGGTCCTGCTCTCTCCAGGCCTGGTTTCCCAGTGCCTGCTGTCACCGTGGAGGTGACAGCGCTCCGGCCGGAGGTGCAGCGCTGCAGCCGGGGGTCCGTGCGAGCCCACGGGAAACCACTCGGCAGGGCTGTGAGCTGGGCCACCAGCTCCAACACCGGGCCAGCCCTGACGTTCATTTGCCCTTGAAAAAAACAGGTGGGACTTCAGGGGCTTCCTTTCCTCAAACGTGTGTGTTCCACTGATGCCTTAAGTTTTAGCTTTCATGTTTTTCAGATTCTGTGCTGCCTAGGGGTGTAGATCTGAGCCTAACATTAAGTGTTAGTGAACTCTCTGCACAGAGTAGGCAGAGAAAACAAATCCTTCTCCTGCTGAAGACCAGCTTTCAGACCCAAAAGCACAAACAATGGTGGACTGAAGGGAGGAACAAGAAGGATGGGACCTCACAACCTGAAGCTGTAACTGGACAATTAAACCCCAATATGCAAATGGACCAAAACTTATCAAAGTGTGAGGCCTCGTGACCAGGCAGCCATTTTGTGACCATTCTAAATCCACCTTGGGTGCAGCCCTGGTCAGGCCCTGTCCTGCCCAAGGTGTACCCTAAAGGCCTTTCAATAAATGCCTACTTTATTCTCTAGCTCTGTCCAGTCTCTGCTCCAGGTGAGCCTTCCCAAGGCATCACCACCCACACCAGAGGGAATGCACAATGCACGTGTGACAAACCTGACAGCCAGCAGCAGCAAGCAGAGGTACCCTGGCAGATTTTGGAACATGGCTATGCTGTCAGAACTGAAGGGCTTTGCTTTACAGCTCATTCTCTCAGGAGGCACTGAATGCAACATTATGCTCAATAGGAAATTAAGTGTATCTTTACAGAGAAGGTTACTATTATTAGTAAGCAGAAATTAAATAGTCACATTATAACATTTCTGTGGAATATAAATTTTGGCACAGATACTAGATTCTCAACAGTGGATTAGTTGGGCCATATGTATTCCTTCTAAGTTAATAATAAACTCCAAATATTTCTTAAATATGACAGCAGAAATGGTAACAAGAAAAGAACCAACAATATTCACTCCTGTGATAAGACCATAGATATCTTGAATTACAGCCGGAATAATTTTGATACAAAATATGCATCTGCTAATCCAAAAGCAAAGGCTACTCTCCAAAAGATTTTATGCTTATGACTTGCAATGATGTTTAGGTACAATTTTTGTATGATGTACATGAAATATATAGATGTATATGTATATATATGAACTTTCCAGACTACTGTGGAAGCCACTAATACTTTTGCTATGCTAAGAAAGACAAAAATACTGGCAAAAACCACCACCCTCAGGGATTGAGTCTCCTCAGGCTCACTTTGCATCCAATGAAGAGAGGCAGTTTCCTAGATGGGATAATCTGACTACCTACATGTCACTCTCACATTTAACTTTGCCCTGGAGAAATGTAATTCTCTTCAGAGACTAGAGAGGGAGGTCACAGAAGGTAAGAGCTAGCTGAAGTTACCCTTTATAATTATTTCCTAAATAATTGGCCAATTGGCATTGGCCAATTTGATTCTCATGATGCAACAGCAATTTGTAAGATTTCTGCCAGAGAAAAAAGAAAAAACGTGGGGATAAAAAGTACATTTTACACTGTAGCCAATTTCTGAACTCCTTAGCAAAGAAATCTACATGTCACTGACTCAGAAATATCCTTTGGACTGATATTTTAAAAAGGATAAACTATTCAAGAATAATTTCTCTGAATTTCTGTGTCAAATACATCATTTATCGCCACAATATTTTTTTCTGAAAGCACTGATAGGATCAAATATCTCAGGACCATTTAAGCTTGAATGTGGATGAATTTATAACTTGCTAGCTGCATTAATAGATAAATTATTTAATAACTGTAATTTAATTAATTTTAAATTAATAGTGCATTTAACTGCACCATTAAACTAATTCCTCAAAATAATTGTTTCCTCTCTTGCTATTACCATACAGAAAATTCAGATATATCACTGTTGTTATCAGCCAAATGGTCTAAATCAGTGCCAATTCCTCCTTTGATTTTTGACCTATCCTTACTTGAAACAAAAATTTAAGTAACGATTAGTAACACCTTCAGAAACAAATGATTTGGAAAAGTCTTATTGAAATCAATGGAATCTAAGCTGAGTTACTCAAGACCTTCAGAAAACATGATTGCAACTATGTCACAAATTTCACAAACTCAAAGCACAACACAAACCCCGACTGCAAATCAGATCAATGGCTAAATTGGCAAGGCTGACCTTATTCTTTCACTAAGATTTATTTCTTATTTGATATCCTGACATCTTGGAAGTATTTAATATTTATACCTTACTCATTCAAAACTAAACCACATTTTCAGAATGTCGATAGCAGCCAAACCCCTAGACTGAGTACTGAAATGGAAATAGATCCAAGTCTCTGTTGATATAATTACTTTTTTTAGAGTACCCCTTAATCCTTATAGATATTTTTGAAGAATATTTGTAAGAGAACTGGATGTCTCTATGCCTTTATAAAGTACTTGGTGCCTCACAAGATTGGGCTGTTATTATTGAATTTTTCCTCTTTTCTTTTTGCAATTTTATTACAAGTAAGTTGAGGAGTGTTAACACAGTAATATGCTAAGCTAAACACACACAGCTTCACAAAATTTTTTCACTGTGTTACAAATACATGGAGAAAATACGAAAAAGAAGAACTTTTATTTTCAGATGAAAATATGCAACTGAAAGGTTGTAAATAATCACATAGGTACATTTTTCTTCACTATGCACCAGGAAAACTGTAAGACTGAAACCCCACTTAGGCTAGAAGATTCAACTGCCATCAGGCTATCACATCTACTCTCCCCTGCATCTAAGATATGGAGATCTACTGAGATCCATTGACCCCACCATGCTATAAGGACTGACCAAATCTTTGGGTAGAGCTGAGAAGTGCTGGGATTATCTTTTACGACCCATGAATACCAAACCAAACAAGCTGAATTGGCCAGATAAGCTGAGACTGAATGCAAATGTCATCACCATCCATCAGCATCTTGCTCCTCATCCTGTCCGCTGAGTGACTCCTGTACACAAAATAATTTATAGCTGGCTCCCTCTAAGGTTTTCAGACTGCTTTTCCTAAACACTTCATGTTTTACTGTACCTTGCTATGTAAAGCTAAATAAGCTTCTCCGAAACCTTCTGTGAAATGAGAGTTCCAGTGTGGCAAAAATAGCTCCAGCTGCACTACAGCTCCTACTGGCAAACCATTGGTTTTCAGGGCCCTGCCATCAGAGCCAGGCAAGGGCAATTCTGCCTCCTTGAAATCAATAAGGACATTATGGCAGCCACAAACACTAAGCCACCACAGTATTTACTCCTAATTAAACACTGACATTTTGTTCAGCACAGCAAGCTTGCAGTACATGGGTGGTAAGTGGCTCTTCTCAGCATGTGTTGGCTACAAGATACATTTGAAAAACAAATTTTAATTAAAATGTGCATTTCTCAGTTGCTGAAAGGGAAAGAAGGTAACAAGGGATGTAAAAGGCTCTAAGCCACTATCTTGTTTATTTAAATGCCATTTAAAAATTAAAATCAACTTTACAGCCCTTACATATACTAGAATTTGAGTATAATGCATACCTTCAGTTACAGAGAATTCAAGATTTGGAAAGCAAGTATGTCAGAAACCATTATAAAATCTCTCCCAGATCAACCTATCTCATCCACTTCATTCATTCAGCAGTCTGTGTTATCAGGTCTCTATTATTATCTATCCAGTTTGAAATTCTGACCATACTTCAGACTGCACTCATGCCCATTTTGTGGTGTATTTTTGTAAGGGTGCTATCTCAGTGCTGTTCTGCTGAAAACTGGGAGTAAAATTTTTCAGCGGACTCCCACCCTGTTGATTCCTAAAGGGGCAGATTTTGGAGCAGGAAGGGATACAAAGCTTTTAATGGCATGAGATTTGTCTCTTCTGGTGAATAAAATATGCAGCTGCGTCCGAGACTGTGGAACTGCCTATGTCTCCAGGACTAGCAACAAAGGAAAACAGATCTCATAGATGAAGGCACTGACTGTATGACCCCAGACAAGTTGCTTGGGGCCAGATTCCGATCCAAGTTACGCTGCTCTGGGTCACCGGCCTAATTGCTCCAGTGCTCTTCATCTAACAGTGTAATTGAGGCAAAGCACTGCCCTTAGTTTCCCACTGCTTTTAATATTAACTGTGTGCTAGAGAAGTGAGTGGCCTTCCATGATTTGTGCTTCCACACGTCACTAAACAAGCGAGAGAGACAAACACTTGCATTTTAGTTTATTACTATGAACCTCATTCATACCGGTTTACCTCATTCTTTGGCTGGCAACAACTTGTGCCATTTATTGCAGCTGTGTCTTCATCTAAACCAAAAATGTGCTCTCTACTTCAAGTTAAGTCATGTGAGTTCAAATCTAGCAAGATGAGGCAGCCTTGTATTCACATGAGCTTTAATGTGACCTGCCAGCTTGCCAGAAATGGCAAATGCCTTGATAACACAAGGATTTTTTCATTTTAAATCCATTTCCTTTCAACAAAGGGAAGCCCAGACAGAAAGGCAAAACTCATCACTTGAAGGGCAGCAGAGAGAACTCAAGGCTGGGGAACACAGTTTTACTAAGCATTTTCCTTGAGAAAGTAGGGTGCCCAGCATGAGTGAGCTTTTGTAACTCTCTGGATGCCCTGGCAGTCTGTAGCATGAATGAGCATTTCTTTACTTCAGCGCACTGGCAGTTGCTGTGTGCTTTTCACACTCATCTCTTGTAAGGAATGGGATTTGGCTCTGGTTTACAACAGTTTGGGCTTTTAGCTGTGATTTGAAATGAATTAGATATTCACAACAGCTCAGGAAATTCTACTTTGCAACTTGTACTGTTTTATTTTGCATTTAAATTGCATGCGTGTTTCAGAATTGTATGCCTGTTTCAGACTTTCTCTCGGGCCTTGACAAACAAAGGATATGGGGGTTTTGAGAATCCTTTTTTCTTTGGCAAGAGTTGTTCTGTCTTGTTTCATTTTTAGCTGGTTTCCTAGGGAAACCAAATGTTGTCAAGGCCTTTGGATGTAGGTCTGCCACTGGCTGACTGTTCCTAACTTTTGAACCTCTGACATGAGCAGAGAGCTCACAGATAACTTAGGTTGCTGCCGGTTTCTTTAAGGCAGGCAAGCATGCAGAAAGGAGAGGAATCCTGCTAAACACTCCTTATCAGAGGAAGGCTACAATGAGGAAAAGATTTTCACTGTTACTAGAATATAAAGATGACACAATTATGAATATTGTAGTCAAAATAAATCTTTCAGCAGAGTCTTCACCACATTGGAATTCCCTCCTCACTCAGACACGGTATAGCATACTGACAGTGCATATTTATTACAAGTCTCAGATGTAGCTCATCAGCTTCCTGTCCTGATGGCACTTGTGACAGAAGTCTCCTGTAGGTTATCTAATGATAATTGTCTAATGAAGAGGAGAAAACTCAAAGCGAAGTTTTGATGCAATTAAGTTAAAAGAAACCTACAACAATTCTAAAAACATCAGATTCAAATCCATGATTCTCAATAACTCTCAAATTGCTTTTTAAAAAAAGCACGGCTCAGTTGGATACTTACATAGTTCCCATTACAAATTTTTCTGTAGTCTTATTATACAGGCTATCAACAGCCATTGGACTGCAACAATGGCACCAATCACAATCATGATGACACAAAAATTGATTAGCTATAGAGGAATAGCTGCACAACCTTCTACAAGTTCACAGTGCCAAACAAGTCCTCTTGGGTATGGTGCTTAAAAAGAATTCATATTTAGATTAGTTTTTCATCTTTTGGATTTAGAGCATTTAAAAGCATCTCAAGGAACGCTTTCCAGTTCCCACTCCCTACTATATGAGCTAATCTAATAAGCATACTGAGATACACTGAAGGATTTTGTTTTCCTCTCTGGCTTCCATCTCCAGCACTGCCCGCTTGCACTAGGGCTGGCAGCCCCACCATGCAGCCTAGGGGCCCCCTGATGGTCTGCTCAAGGAAACATCACAGAAACCAGCTGAGCATTGTAGAATGTATAAAAATAAAGAAAGGAGCACCACTATACATGGAGATTGTGGTTCTGTCTTCCCTGCACTTGTCCAGTTATGAGAAAGCACAGAGTACTAGATATGTTCGTACCACACAAGTCATGCTGGGCCACCTGGCTACCTGATGTGTCACAGAACCTGAAATAAAACTCTCATGCTCTAGAAAGGCTGCTCTACTCAGATGCCTGGATATCAAGTATGATTTAAGAACTCCATGCTACCTAAACAGTGACAAAGAGAAGTACAGAAGTGACATATTCTTTGTGTCAGGGTCCCAAAACATGGCACAGATAGAGGAAACAAAGAATTGTACCCAGAGTTTCAGGTGCCTCCATCTATGGAGGAAAGAAACCAATCTCTACACATGGGCAGAGGTGAGACAATCACAGTAAATGGCATGAGAAGTCCTACTGCCCAAACCTGTCCTTTCATGACAAGTAAGGTGGTTGCTGTGTCAATAGTGCACAGGTAACACTGCCTAAAATTCTAGTATGTTCCACACAGGAGGGCCAGAACTTCCCTGTGATCTACTGGAATCAGTGAGGAGCCTGAGGGGATTTTCAGTTCCTGTGATTAGGGATATGTCTTGGAATTGCACTGGAAGTGCAAACACTAGAAGCTCATTAGAAACATCAATGCTCTGAAAGTCACACACTTACTACATTTATATTAAGTTACCAGCATAAAGTTCATTATGAATGTGTAAGTGCATAGTATTTAACTTATGCCATCAAATGGAAGATGGACCTTAGTAGCATTAAAAAATACAACTGCTGCAAGCCCTCTTAACTTTATCCCTTCCTTTATATAAACTCACATATAATTTCCCTTTACATAAGTTGCATTAAAAAGAACAACACAGTATGAGTCACTCCATAGATACTTGTACACTAGGACTTACAGCTGGCCAAGACTGAAAGAGCCTTTTAACATCTTTTTATCCTGCTTATTTTGAAGTCCAAATGTTTTCAACTATGAGTACACATAGAAGTGAACTGTAAAAAAATGCTCAGAATAATCTTCTAAAAATGTTATTCCTAGACAAAAGTTAAATGCAGATTATAAATACAGGTTAAATATGTAAACAAATATACTAATCTATCTTATAAAAAAAGATGGATTAAATCCAGACAAACTGCAACTTATAGAAAAAAATTCCATATGAGATGCTTATATGTATGAAATAAGCTAGAACACACACACCAAAGACTAGGAAAATACAGCACTTGTAAGATCTTAATCGTGCCACATTATGAATGCAAATTGGTTTTTACACAAAGTCTTACTGAAGCCAATGGAACAACTCAGGAAAGAAATTTATGGGATGCTTCTGATCATTGCAAACCGAGGAATTCTCTTAACAAGAGTGCTTGGACATACAAAGCTTAATATTGCAATTCCTTCCACTGTTCTTCCCCTAGAGTTGCCAGCTGGGAAGGACTTTCTCTAATATCAAAGAAATAAACTCCAGACTCCACTCCACGCTTGGAACTAAGAGTGCAACCCTGATAATACTTTCTGTCACTCTGCAGGAATGAAAGAGCAAACTAGTTTTAAGGCTTCCCTTTCTTGGCAGCAGCTACACCTGTCAAGACTCAGACAAACACTTGTTAGGTTATGAAAACAGCACAGTTAATCATTGCTTTTGGAAACATCCATGCAAAACACCTTGTTCATTCAAGCAGAAATAAAACAAGAACACTCTGAGAACAATAAAGCAAAACTGACTAATGATTCAGCTACAAACACCACTGTGAAAACTGATTGAGTTACAAACGCTACAATGAATTCTAACCAAATCTTCTGGGCTGAAGGAAAAAATTTCAAGGTCAAATAAAGAATGCTCCAGTGTGGAACAAACTCTAGTGAGGAAATCACACAAAGTGATCCTGGAGCAGAGTTTTCTTTAGTTCCAATTGCCTAAACACTGTCTTTGTTTGTACTTTTCTATAGCAGTGACTTATTTTATACACATATCCTGTACTAGCAGTGTCAGTGCTATTTTTCCAGATGTGTTTACAAATTTTTGAAGAAAGTGGCCGGCAAGAAAAATGCTTAAAAATTCCGTCAAAAGAGAAGACATAGTTTAAGTCTGTGTTCAGCCAGAATTAAATATAGCCTTCAGGTCACAAAAAGCATGAAAGGCCATGCATGCTGGCAGAACAGAAGAGGTACCTACTGTCCTGAGTGGTCTAAGAAAAACTCACTGGGAGGAATTGAAAGATTCAGTTGGGGTGGAAGATATCACCACTACTTCAGCAGCACAAAGAGGACTGAAAACTGCCTTATTCAGAAAAGGCAGAGCCTTCAAACATGCTGTTTAGAAGCCATGAACAATAAAAAATGGTGCGAATTACAAGGAATGGGTTAATCCCCTAGATTCTAGGGGGAAAAAATGGAAAACTAATGAGGCAGAGAAGTCCCAGAATGGAAAACCAAGGTCAGGAAGGCAGGCTTCAGCAAGGCTTTGGAGACAGCTGAACACAACTATGTCTGACTGGAACCCACTCAAAAATCAAGGACGAAATACTCGAGAAATCTAAATAAGAATATGATAGATTCTTATATCAACTATATATTAACTCTAATATCAACACACCTTACATGACAGGAGGGATACTCTGCCTGTTCTAGATGCTGTGGCTTTGGGACCAGGAACCTCACTGGAAAGCTGTTGCAAAGGCTGAATTGGCCTTCTGGGTGTACTCTGACCTAGATCTTACAGGCAGAATGGCAGGGCAAAGAGCAAATTTGGATACATGAGCTCAGAACAGCTCTTAGAAGAGATGGTAGAGCCACCAGATTAGTAGGCTGAGAAGAAAATTGCTAGTAAAAGAGAAAAATCTAGTTTAAGATGAAAGAGACAAATTAGACAGTAATGGCTTAACTCTTCCCCAATAAAAACAGCTTAGTCTTTGAGATTTGCAGAAAATATATGAAATTTAAAGTGAGGGGTGGGCTTGGCTTCTTCTTCTAGGGGACTGCTTCTTGGATGCTGGAGGGGTTAGAATTTTTCTTCCCTAAATGATTCCTCCTGACATTGTACTGACTGAGAACTACTGATCTGTGGGGCTCAATCAGGGCTGGCAGGGGTGAGACTGACATATGGAAAAACAAGTAAGGAGCTCACGTGTCCTCTGGGCTACCATAGAGCCTGTAGCAGGTTCCAGGCTTTATGTCTTTGTGAATGATCTAAAGAGAGATCACTTTTTTGTGTTGCAGACAACATTAAACAGAAGGAGCTGCAAGCACAAGATGGCTTAGAAGCATAGGCAGGAAATGCTACAACGGATTCTGTTACAGAATAAATAAAAGGATGCATCAGGGAACTCTAATCTGAAGCAAACACAAAGAAGAAGGAGCACACACAGGAGACAATGATGATTAAAATGCTTTAAGTATAAAATTAACTAGAAATTAACTACAAAAGCTATATTATATGTTTGAGTTTCAACCCAGCAGTATCAGCACTGGGAAAGAACAGTGATTCTGTAGTGAATCTAGCATAATTACACATCAAGCATTTCAGTAGCTTTATAAAGGATCTTGTAGAGTTACAGTAAAGAATAATTGAATGAAAAGGGGCAGAAACAGAATGGCAGGCAAAATATAAATAGCTAATAATATATAACTTGGTCATTGCCAGACAAAATAGCTCATAATCAATTACACAGATTTGGGCATCATAAAGCTTTAAAAGAAGATGGGAAGGAAGAAAGAATGAAAATAACCCTAAAAATTTGTGAATATAAAGGAAGAATTTGGATGACTACATTTCTTGACACCAGGATGTTGAATAGCCAGTTTCCAGTAAAGCCTCACTACTTAGTGACATCATTACTTATGATATAAACCAAGACAGGATGAAATACTTGCTGAGGTGGAAGATGTAGGCAAATCATAAGTTTTCTTCTCTTCCACAACTCTAAAGATAATTCATGAAGACTTGTTGCTTGGCTCCATTTAGTATTTTGCTATTCTAACAATGAGGAATATGTGAAATCTTAGTCTCTGGAAGAATGTAAAGCTAAAACAGTAACCAGTATTTTTCTTTGCAGCAAGAGAGCTCTTGAAGTGATGCACTAGATTTTAACTCCTACCTGAAGCAGCATTATCGTCTGTCACAAAAAAAAAAAAAAAAATCACAATGTTCAAGTTCAGGTTAGACATAATTTCATGGAAGAAATATATTTCTTAGTTAGCTATTCCACCACTCAAACCCTAGAAAAGTAATATGGTTTGCATTTTGAAGAGAGTGAATTATATATCCAAATTTGCAGCTGGAGAGAGGAACAAACCAACAATAAGCATAATTATGAATTTTGTGTCCTACCAAAATATCACAAATAGAGGCACTTCTCTATTATGCTAGATACAGAAAATATGAATTGTGCTCAGAAGTGTCATGGTTTAAAAAAAAACCCAAACAACTATTCAACAACAAAGATTCAGCACACTAAGAATTACTGTGAAATTTGGATCTCTCAGTTGTCCCTCATGTGAGAGCCTACCTAGCTATTCAACTTTTTGCCATCTCTCAGACACACATGACAACATTTCAGAAATAGCAGTGATACTGCTACATAATGCTGCCAAAAAAGGGATTTGAAGATTGCATCCAGAGACTGGATGATGCCATTTTTATCCTTTCTGTTTGAAAGGTGAATGTGTACACAATATGGCAATGAAAACCTCAATTAATGAGCTCCAGAAAAATATTTCCAAATGCTCCAATAAATCCAGCATGATAATAAACTCCTGCAATAAATTAGAAAACATGAGACATGCTCAAATAACACGAAAAGCCAAAGATGCAAGCTGTTTACATAAACCAGAAATGACATCTTAGCTTATATGATGTAATGTTTTTAAACAAGCCTGTTAGACTAAACAGTTGTGATGGTGCCAAGTATTTGGAAGGTGATGAAATTGATTGAAACTGGCCAAGACACCAGTTCCAGCTCTGATCCTGATGCCTAAATATTATCTTCAAATAAATGAAGGCAGAAAAAAAGTTTAAAAGCATGTCAATGAGATTGTATAGCTCAAGCCATCAATGGTTAGAAAATACCAGAATGAAGCATACTTGAATAACCTTAAATTGGACACTTTGTTTAGATTCTGATGTAGCCTTTAACTGCATGATTACGTACTAATTTTTCCACAGAAATTTTGATTCATTCAGCATACATAATGAATAGTGCGTACATAATGAACTATGTTTCTTGTAACAGCTATTTGCTTTTGTTCAGCATGTAGTCCCAGGACTTATTTGTTACACATTACTCATATTCTTCTCTGAAGACAAAATTATGAATTTCATCATGGGTTTTTCCATGCACCTCATGGGTTTTCCAGGCTACTACAGCGTCTGTCTGATTAACAAACATTCATTAGTTTATTTTGAAAACATTGCTGTGAGGGGAGGCACTAATATGCTTCCATTTTACACACAGAAAACGGAGGCACAGGAAAGTTACTTAATGTGGTTGATGTTCTCTTCAAAGCCCTTTTTTAAAAGTCCTACTCTCACAGAAGTCAGCAGCAGCCATTGACTCTGTGTGCTCCATGGTGCCCTTCTCTGCTGGCAAATGACCCAGGAGGATTTGTCATCCTGGGATGGTGTGTGGCTTTGGAAGATGCTGTGCACTGATACACATTGACCCTTCTCAGGCAGTCCCACCTGAGCTGAGAAAGCATGGCCTCTTCTGCCCTGCTTCTTGAACTCGTTCCTGTCCCCCTTCCTTCTTCCCAGTCACACTTCGAAAGTCCTGCTCTTCATTCCTAAGGCTGTCCTTTCAGTCCCAGCCTCTCTGCTCAGCAAGTCCTAGTTCCATTCCTTTACTCCTGAGCCCTGTGGCCCAAACTGCTCAGTAACCCCCTCTTGTCCTCCCTCATTCTTCAAATTAATCAAATCTAGGTGAACATGCCTTCACTTATTTTCCCCCTTAGCTTTACTTCCCTGGGCACGCTGCCTGACCTTCCTTTCTTGCTCCTTTATCTTCTTTTCCCGTTCTCATTCAGGGTTATTTTGTTCAATTCCCATTTATCTAATCCCTATCTTTCAAATCTTTCCTGTTCTTCTGCCCCTGACCAGCCTCCTCTAGTCTGTCAGCACCTCTGGGGCCAGGTTTTTTGACTGACTCCCTTGTCTGCGTGCCCCACGTTCCAGCATCCTCTTTGAAGGTTTGTTTCTCTGCTCTGCATTTTGACAGGTGTCGTTTTGACGGGTGCCTTCTGCTTTCCCACTGTCTGTGCCATCCAGGGGCAGGGGGAGTGAATGACAGCGTCACCGCTCTCGTCCTGGCGGGACCCAAAGCCACAGCGCATCATCTGTAGGGGGAGCACGGCACAGCCACAGAGGAGCTTCAGGAAATTCAGCTGCTGACATCCAAGATTGCTCTACCGAGCCTGTGAAAAGCTTGGTTTTTTCCCAAGATTTATGGTTTTTTGACATCAGCTAAATTTCCATAGCATTGGCGTGCTCATGACACAAAAGACATCCATTCATCTACTCGAGGTTTAATCCCCAGGTAAGGCTAATATAAATTTTATAAAAAGGTCACCAGAATGT
Organism: Acrocephalus scirpaceus scirpaceus; assembly: GCA_910950805.1. Lineage (NCBI taxonomy): Eukaryota > Metazoa > Chordata > Aves > Passeriformes > Sylviidae > Acrocephalus > Acrocephalus scirpaceus. Next base: position 34,020,869 of record OU383781.1, read on the forward strand.
TCAGCACTGATTAAATAATCCTTCCTGGCCTTACAGGAGTATGCCTACGATGTTCAAATACGACAAAGAAAAATAACAAATGCTACACTTTTTCCTATACACAGAGTGAGTTCAAGAGAGTTTTGAGGAACAAGACATTAGACTGCACATCAGACTGAGCTGTGCTATTAGAGCCATGTAAAAGAATTGGAGCAAATAATGCAAAATGCCTTTGAAAATAACAGCTTATAACTGGCTTTATAATGTTGCATTCACTTTGAACCAAATCTTATCAGGAGTTTTTCATCTTAAAAAAATTTCCAAAGTACATATATTTATTATCTTATTTAACATCTGTAAGTTTTTAAATTGCTTTGATTCACTAAGAGAGATGACAATGCCTGCAAAAACAACACTGAAAGAAACCCAGAAAAAAATCCAAAAATAGATGAACTGTCATGATATTATTAATTGTTTACTCCAATTCTAGATTTGTGGCTGCTGTATATACCTTCACAGAAGGTACAACCCAGTTTCCTGAACACAAAACATCTCAGTATTAATCCTCTCATCTTAGAAAACAGAAAAATATTTTGCTATCTACATAAATTTTTCCACTACTGCTTATGGTTTTACTGCAGCAGTGCTTGCAATTCCAACTAAGTGCATTGCAGAATTTGTCACAGTTGGATGTATAATGTTATGATTTCATTGGCTTTCTTTACAGTTACTACAGCCTAAAGACCAAGGACAATTTCAGAATATGAAAATCTAGCATGTGTGTAATACATTGCTACTTATTACAAGACTTTGTTGAACCTCAGTGATGCCATCACCTTACGAACATCACCCTTTTCAACAAAGATACCTTAAAATTAATTGCAAGTATTTGTAATACAAATGTACCCATGTACACACTCAGGGATCTAAATGTATGGTGTGTACATTTGTACTCTCATCTCAAAGATGAATGCCTTAACCTTTGCTTCCTTATTTTGTGTTTCCATTAAAACAAGCTTTTTGATGCATAAGTGCCACCTGTAGGAAATGCCAGAGTATGCTCAAGAGCAGCCCTGTGCCTACTGAGGCACTGAGTTGTCTCTCTGCCATCCCCTACATAGGCACCTGCTTTCGAAATTCAGCCACCTATTGAGGAAGCAATGGCCCTGGCTGATGGCAGCTTGCTTGATGAAGGTTAGTTTGTAAAGCCACATCAACAGGAAAGTTGTTGTTTTCCAGTGAAGCCTAATCAAAAAGGAACTGAAACATTTTTCCATTTGCTTGTCTGTATGGCATCAATCCATAGGAATCAAGCAGTCCTTCACTTTTGTACATTGATCCAAATAGAGTTTGTCATGATTAACATGGACTACTTCACTACAATTACTTAGGGTACACAGATATGAAAGATTGCATAATTTATCTATTTTTAATTATATCTACTATTAATTAAAAGGAACATATGTAAAAAAGTGTTTTAACAAAAAACCCAAAAAACCCTAGTGTAATCTCCACTATTACAAACATTGTTCAGTTTCCTGTGGCAGTGAGTAAGGGATGAATGGAAGGAAGTGCATATATCTTAATTCCAACATTAAAAGAAAAAAACCCAAAGAATTTCTAATATAGCTAAAAAATAATACTGATAAAAAACCTGATACTGATAAAAACAATAACTGAGACTTTACAATGCCTTAACTTTTTTTTTTTTTTTAATATTACAAGAAAAATAAAGAGCTTACAAAAATCCAGCTTTTTAAATGTTAGAGTCTGCCTAGGTCGAAAAAGTGAAGTACTTAATCCCAGTTTGTTAAAAATAACAGAGAAAACTGGCCAGACTCCCTCTATAGCCATCAGTTTTAACAGTTATGTTCCAAAAATACACTCACCACAAGGAAATACTTTCACTAATTCAGCTCTACCAATCACTGATACAATATCCCCATTCCTTGGTGCATTTACTAGGTAACATAAATTCCATACCCAAAGCACGTTTTGCATCCAAAAATGAGAAGTTATTTTTAATAATTCGATGCGAAATGACAAGATAGAAATTATCTGGTATAGGAGAACAAATTATATGCCACTCTACGAAAAAAATATTAGTTCATTGCCTGACAGCCAGCGAGTGTGTTTAGTTTTGTCAGTGACAGTTGTGTACAAACGACATGTCTCTCGTCTCCCCTAGTCAGCCTTCAGCGTCGCTTCGAGCACGTACACTTGTTTTGGCTGTCCCTCGTCACCACCTGACATTTATCTGCTTGCTTCAACACAGACAACCTTTAACACCCGCACCTGCTACTCCGAAACCAAACTTCATCTGCCTGCCGGGGGACAGACGGGCGGGCGGACGGACTGACAGCCGCTGTCCCCAGGGCACTGCGGTCTCCCGCGGCGGTGCGGGCGCCAGGCGCGGCGCGGCGGGAGCGCGGCGGGAGCGCGGCTCGGCGCGCCCGGGCCCGCCGGTGCTGTCCGCGGTGCTGAACCGCCCCGCTCTCGGCCTCCCCCCGCGCCCCATCTTGCGAGACCCAGGCTCGGTCTGCTCGCCGCCTCATGGTTCTCACGAAGGACCGGCAACAAGTCTGGCCGCTTGCCCACGCCAGCCGGCACATCCGCCCGTCCATCTGAGGCACGGGAATTGCCCTATAATACAAAGGACTTTGGAGACCGCGGGCAACAAAACCGCACCAGGGCCACTAGCCCATGCCTAGCTCAGGACTCTCTGCAGCTCGGGCTCTCGTTGCTGCCTCTCCCAGAACAAGCCCCAGCGTCCATTCCTGGCAGGGGCAGGGTTGTGCATCAGGCTTGCCCGGGGTAATCGCACCGCAAAGCCAGGCACGGCTTAGGGAGCGGCGGTTTTCCCTCCCTTCCCTCCAGCAAGGTGCAACCTTCTCTTCTTCTTTTGTTCTCAATGGCAGGAGGGTGGCGGCAGCGGCGGGAGGGGTGGGGAACACTTGCACCTACAAATTCACAGGATATAACAAAGGACCATACGACGCGCGGATTAATTTGCATTAGCATCCATGAGGGCAGCAGCATTTTACGTCTGCAGGGATTAGCCGCGCCGAGCCCGGGCTTACCGTCCCTATCGCAGAGCTGAATCGCCTCCAAGCTGAGGTTCTTGATCACCTCCTCGCAGGGGCTCGTGGGGCTGCTCATGGTGTGCGCCAGACGCGGAGCCTCCATCGCGCCCCTCGCCGCTGCCTGCTGTGGCTTGGCCGGGGGCTGGGGCTGGCCGGCTCCGGTGCAGAGCCGCGCGGCAGCGCTTCCCGGCGCCGCCCGGCTCGGCTGCGAGCGCTCGGTGGAGGAGGCGGGCGAGGAGCGGATTTGTCACCGCAGCGAGCCGGGGAGGGGGCAGCAGCGAGGCGGGCGCCCGGCGCGCCCCGGGATCCGCGTTTAAAGGGGCCGCGGCCGCCGCCTCGGAATCGTCCCTTCCCCCTCCGCTCCTTATGTAACGGCGGCCGCGCCTCCACGGAAGCTCCCGGGGAGTTCAACCCTCCGGGCCGGAGCCTGCGGACGGCCGGTCCGGGTTCCAGCCGGCCTGCCTCGAGCACAGCTGCCCACCGCCGCGGCGTGGTTTGTTTCGAGGTTACTCCGTGACCCGACAGAGTCGCCCAAGGCAAAACCACCGCCAAGCCTCCGTTAGTGACTTCCCCTTCCCTAAGCGCACAGCCCACCGTGACCGCTGCGTGCAATCACACCCAGCTGCAAGGGCTCTGCCCTCCGCTCTGAGCCTTCGATTACGCAAGAATTTGCAGAAAGAAATATTAGCCGAGTTTAGATTGATAGACCTAGAAAAGCTGCCAGAAGGGTATTGATTGCAAGAGAAGGTATGGGAATGAGCCATTTCTGGCTATCTGCCCTGCACACTTCCCACCTGCCCTTTTTTGTGGGAAGGAGAAATAATCCACATGGTAATGGTGCCATTCTTATCAAGCTTTTTTGGAAAGTACTTATTTATCAGTTCCCAGCTTCAGGAACAAGAATGGGGTCAGAAAAGGAGAAAATTTGAAGAGTAATAGGATAATAAATTAAACTTGTGTAGCACTGTGCTATCATCAGGTGTGACAGCGACAGCCCAGCTTCCTCCCCACCACAGGCCTGCAGGCTGGACAAAGGAGCATCCTCTGGGCCTCAGGGGCTGCAGGAGTGCACTGCTTTCTCCAGGTCACAGACTGACTTTGGGATCAAGCTCACCATGCTGGGATGGGGTCACCAGTTTCCAGACACAGTGGCTTGAGCCCATTTCCTACCACACATTACAACAAGCATTCCTGGCACTAGTTTGTTGTTTCACCAAACCGAAATTGACACCATTTAGCCACTGATCATGAGACATCAACACTGGTTCCTTTGAGAAACAGCAGTTCATTGCGTGCAGGCTCCCACCAAGACTGAGGCTGTGATGTTTGTTGGTCAGCATTGTATGACAGCAAGTCCAGAGAGTCCCTAAAGCTCCCATTTCTCTTTCTGCAGTCCCAAGACCACCCAGTGTCCTCCCAATCCTCACTGATCTGGCACAGTAGCAAGTCCCATGCACAGCTGGATGTCTGTCATTCCACTAACACTGGACTTTGGAAACCCTCCATTCTTTATGATGGTTTCCAGGGATGCTAATCTCAGAAAATGAACTCTGGTGTTACCTTTCATGAAGCCACTGCCAAGTGCTGCAGCCTAGAAGCAAGGAATAGGTTTTAGGAGCCTGGATTCTTCTGACACCTTCAAAACTCTGTAGTACATTGTGGGGAGAAAGATCAATGCTCAGCACTCTTCTGGGGCTGTGTACTCTTTACAAACACCTCCCCCCCAAACACACTCCTCCTTGTTGTTTTTTTTTTTTCTTCCCTCTACTCTTTATTTCTCTGATGTTTTTCATCACAATAGAAAAATGTATGCAGAGGGGTCAGGCAGAGGAGAAGTGAAATGAGTGGGAAGGGAACCTAAAGGAAGAGAAAATGAAAAGGACGTAATAACAGGAAGGGAGAGTGTGAGTCAATGGGGAGGTGGAAAGGGAGAGGAATATATGAATGAAGACACAGACAGAATGAGGACAAATACAGAATCAGAAAGGGAAGAAATTAGAGTAGGTGAGACTGCATTCATCAGGTTTTAATTTTGTCTCTGACAAGCATTAATTCCCTGCACGGAAAAAAAACCCTTTCTCCTTGATATTGCAACTGTTCCTAGCACACAGGCGTCTCCTTCGTAAGGCTGGAAAATTTCTTCCTCTGAAGATGGTGTATTTAGTGTTTCAGCCTTATGTTCCACATTTATTCCTTTCCACAACGTGGCAGACACTTCAGCAACCCAAACAATCTTGTTACTTCTTTGCTATAACATTATATAAAGTCCATTTGAAACAGACACTGTTCTTGAATACTGAGAGAATTCCCAAATTATTTTCTCTGCCTCTATTTTATACACCTTTCTCTCCTCTACTTCTTATTCTGTGCAACTGAAATCAGGTTTTTAAGAATGGATGGATTTTGCATAGCTCTTTGAAAGCGGACAGCTTTGAGGGTGTTCCCATTCCTCAAAGGCCTCTCATTTCTCAGCTACCTTGTAGCAATAACCTCTGTGTGAGCAATATCTATTTCTTTCCCCACACCATTACATTTTTTTTTTAAGAAAAGACTGATTAACTCTCCAAATACCAGCAGCAGACTTCAGTGCAAGCATAGGGCAGAGAAACCTTTTCCACAGTTCTGCTTTTCTAAAGCTAGACCTGCCTGAGACAGTATTTTGCAGAGTCACACTTCAGACTGCGTGCTTCCTTCAGCCTATCACTACTTCCATCACCTGAGCAAGGGATCAGCTTTTTTTTAAGGCTCAAATTGCTCCCAGGTGTGATTCCATGCAATCATTTGGCTATTGATTTAGTCCTAGGTATTTCAGTCTCAGAGCACACAATGCTCTCATGGCATTTTTCTCACCTGAGAGAACTATACTCTGCTTGTCTTAACAAGGAATATCATTGTCTGAGGCACAAGTTATGTTTGTGCTAAAGGATGGCAGAGTCTCAGCATATAATCAGAAAGTTTATTCTGTGACAGATTATCCCTGACAGTGTTTAGCAAAAAATGTCACATATCACAAATATGGGTCAACATTATGTAATGGAAAGTCTGCCAATGGCAGCACATTAGAGACAGCAGAGAGTCATGTGTTTAGAACTGCAAAAGCTTGCAAAGAATTTACCACAACAGCAACCTCTCAGACTTCCAACATTTAGATAAACAGAATGTTACCAACTTCTGTAGTTCAAAGACATGTCTGTTATTACAGTAACCTCACCCAAGGAGAGAGAAGCAGCATTTTCTAGCATGATGCACACACCAGGAAACGTGAGCTGTGACACACAGCTCTTGCCTGGTGAGGCTCAACAATCTCAGCTCTCCTGCCTCAGCCTGACACTCACAGTCCCTCAGGTAGGTCAGCAAGATCTTGCTGCAGGGCTACTACTCTACAGCAGAAAGGCAGAGAGGCTGCCAGCCAGCTGGAGAGGTGTGTGGCTTCTTTCCTAAAAGACGCAACCTCCTTCATGCCATAAAGCAAGGGGAAAAGGGATTCCTGTGTATTCCTTTCCTCCCCACAAACAACCCCCTCCTCACGATTACAAAGTTCAGCCCCATGTTCAGCCCACACCGTTTTGGGAAACTGCTGTGCATCAGCTGCAGAGCACAGCACACAACACACATTCTCACTATTTGAAAACTCTTTTGTATTTCTTTGTAGCAGGTTTTTATCTGCAAGTTATAAAAGAAACACCCTTTCTCAGACCTCAGCAAGACTCAGAGTTCCAGCTCTGCCTTCCCACTTGGGAATAAAAAACGACTTGTGTTATTGCTCAGTGGACTGTACAAGCAGAAGGCAAAAAGGCTACAGACATGGTTTCAGGAAAGAAAAACCAGGGAGGAATTAAAGACAGCAGTTTGAGATTTTTTTCCCTCCTTCTAATATGTCACTTTTGAGGAGAAAAGCAAAATATTACAGGACAGATAAAAAGAAGGATGAAAATCAGTATTGAGGGTCAGTCCTAACAGGCGCACTGACTAAACTTAGCTACTAATCTCTGAAGTTTCATGGAAATAAATTCTTTGCAATTTTGCGGTCATTCTCTGTCTTTAATGGACATGTCAACAGTTTCAAGTGTGCAAAGGCAGACACTTGAAAAAGACTGTGTGCAAAATATTATTGAAATACCATAGAATGTAAGTAAAATCCACAGATCAGTGACAGGAAAGACAAAAATCCTACCCCAAAACATAAGACCCTAAGTGGAAGCCATGATTCCACAGAGTTAATGTGCAGTGTGACACTGCATCCTTTGCTGAGACATTGATGTATGACAATTTAGAGCACTGGGTACAGTATCTAACCAGGAACTTCTTTGTTTTTTCTCTGATAGCAAAGCAAGAGCCTCCTCAAGTGCTCAAACAATGAGGATGATGGCAGACTTTTATACTCTAGGAAGATCCAAGGCAGAGCAGCAATGTTTCTTTGCTCTAGAGTGAGTCTGCCTCCTTCTGCAAAGGTAACACCCAAGGCCAGTCACCCTGACACCAAGTTCAGCAATGAGGCTCCAGCTCTCCTGGAAATGTCTCTGCCTGCTGTTTTCTGCTTCTGTGTTGTTTGAGATGCTGGGAAGCCCCACAACTGGGAACTCTCCAGTGAGGTGCATGCAGTAGCTCATCCATCTCAAAATGCCTCTCCTTCCCTGTTCAGAGGGCTTCATTTCGGCAATTGCATTCAGCCTTCTCTTGAAAGGCCACAAAGCATACTTTAAAACATCAAAGATACAATTCTGAGACAATCTTGTGACTTCTGGTGCCAGGGAACCTACTCATGAATCTGGAAAAATGGCTTCAGTGTAGGCAAAACTAGTCTACAACTGGGATAAAAAGACAATCAGTCTGTGAAAAAGACAACCAAAGATAAATAAGACAGGAATTCACTAAAGCACAAGAGGCACAAATGGGGTAGCCAGAGTCTGACTCTGCCAAGTCTCCCAATACAGGAATTAGAGTGTGTCAGTTGCAGTTAATAGCAGCAGGTTCAGAGCAAACGAAAGGAGGTGGTACTTCCTGCAATGGATGCTACAGTTGTAAGACTAAAGGACAGTGCTGGTGCTAGAAATTTTTGTTCATTCAAGGGAAGGCTGGAAACGTTCATGCAAAAGGAATTGTTTAGACTTACTAAAACTGCAAGTGACTGAGGCCTAAGCAGAAAACCAATAGAGTCCAGGGAAGAGTTACTGAAGACTGTTACATGTGCTTGTCATGCCCTTCATCTTCTGTAAATGCCCATTTTCAGCCACTGCTCCAGGGACTGTACTATCCTGGGGAAGTTCTTGGTCTGACCCAGGACAATCACAGAAATACCCTGCTATCCAACCCTTCATTCCTTACCACCCACCACTGCCACACCATCCTCAGTCATAAGGAAAACTTCAGAGTTTGGAGCCCTCTGATGGTACCCGATGGGTGTGCAAATCTCAACCTAATCTAAGCAGCATAAACAATTAAATGGAATATTCCTCTCAGACCAAGAAAGATATCGAGTAAGTGATCATTTTATTAATGTTATTGATGGTATTGCTTTCTGAATTTCAGTTTTTTGATTAGCTTTACACAGTCTGAATTAGCATCTAAGAAAGACAAAATCTTTCATATGCAAAAAGAAGTATTTGTAGTTTATAAAATTTATTTGTTCCCTAATGGGCACAAAGTACTGTTAATGCTTAGCATTATCACCTATTAATTTCATTTTAAGTTTAGCTTCCCTTCATGAGATCCAGAGTAACCTTAGAGAACAATTGAACCTCTCTCCTCTGTGCTGGTGATCAGTCTTCCAACTTTTGTAACCACTTTCACATTTAATTAGTGCCTTATCCTCCAGATATTGGATCATATCTTGACCTTTAAGGAATACTGCTGTCTGCTTATCCTTGACAATGATGACTGCTGTTCAGATTTAACTTCTGTCTACAGTTCAGTGGCCAGCTCTGATACCTTTAAGTGAATTTTAGCCCCAGCTGACTTGTTTCAGTAATTTCCCTAAGATATTATGTGGCACAGCATCAAATGCCTTTGTAAAATCTCAATGCAATTCTGTCCTCTGCTAATCTTCTGGCTTCATCATAAAAGATGTGGAGGGATAAACGTTCTAATTGGCCTGGCTTGGTTTACTGCAGTGCACCTGTGCTGTATCAGGGTCTTGTTACACTATTCACCTCCATATAAATACATTTCCCCCTTCAGCTTCACTATTTATAGTATTTGTTTCAATTTGGAGCCATGCCCATAAGACAATAGTTTCCATAGTTACTCTTAATTCAGTTTTTAAAGACTTCTGGCGTGCTGACACTTTATTAGTCTCCTGATACTTCCTCAATTCTCTGTGGGGTTTTTTAGCAACTAGCTGTTCCATCAGTTCTTTAAATATCTGAAGGGACACCTCAGATGCATTTGTTCAAGTGATGATATTTCATTATGTATTTCTTAGTTACTTTTTCCCAGCAGTTCATAATTACATCAATGATTTCTTAAGCAAGCCATTATTTAAAGTTTAATCTCCTTCCCAATAAACTTCATGGAAAAAGTCCAATTAGTCTTAGGGAGAATAGGAACTGGTCTCAAAATTTATGTCCTTATTACAAATTAATTACAATTAATATTTTCTTGGTCAAGTAATTTTGTGTTATTGTGCCTTCAAGACTTAAAACACAGTCTTTTTATATTATTTTTAACCTCTTGGCAGCTGTTTCAGTGTATCCTCATTTTCCTGTTTCTCTCCTGTGTACTAAACACAGAATATAAAACCCTGTTTTGGTGACCCTCCAGTTTTCTGTTTCTAGCGCAGTTCATATTTTAGTTTTACTTGTTTAAGCAGCCCACAGTGACCCATTGTCTCTTCAGTGTTTCCCATTTTCATTGGAACAAGACACATTTCTGCTGGCTTTTCACTGCAGTATCCTCTCACATTCCCCATACTGCCCTTCCCCTTTCCACAAAGCCCTTTCTGAAACTCTCTCAACGGATCCTATGAATTAGATTTTCCTCAAAATACTACACCCTTTCATTGGATAACCAAAACTCTTCAGATAGTCAAGAAGAATGTAGAGTTCATTAATAAAGTTAATGAAGAAAGTCTAAGTGATTAGTTCCTCAGTGTCATCTACTGATCTCAATTTTTATAACTGTAGAGCTATAAGCATTTTGCATAAGCACAGAAGATGGGATCTAGGTTGATGTCACTGCTTTTGTACCATCACAGTCTGCTATGGCTGAGGTGATGTGGCAACACAGGAAAGACACCATTGCCTCCTCCCCAACTGCTACCATGAACACAGTCAATTCACTGCTAAGGAAACACCAGGAAGATTGTGTTAAACCAGTAAGAGTAGGAACACCAAGACATTCCCTCTCTTTAGCTCAGAGACTGGATGAGAAGCGAGTCTAATCTTAAATTTCTCATTTGACTCAGTCACTTACTACAGGCTCTTATACTATGATTATTTTAGATATATGCTTGGCATTGACCCAGGCTGGATGCCAGGTGCCCACCAAAGCTGCTCTGTCACTGCCCTCCTCAGCTGGACAGGGGAGAGAAAATAAACAGAAAAGCTTGTGGGTAGATATAAGGGCAGGGAGGGATCACTCAGCAGTGACTGTCATGGGGAAAATGGAACTGACTTAGAGAAATTAATTGAATTTACTACCAACCAAATTCAGAGTAAGATAATGATAAGTGAAACAAATCCCTCCCCACCCTCCTTCTTGAGCTGTACCTCCTCCCCAGCCAGTGGTGCAGAGTGATCAGGAATGGGGGTTGGGCAGTTCATCACAGATTGTTTCTGCTGCTGTTCAGGAAGAGGAGTCCTCGCCCTGCTCCACCATGGGGTCCCTGTCACAGGAGACCGTCCTCCACAGACTTCCCCAGCATGAGTCCTTTCCATGGGCTACAGTTCTCCATGAACTGCGCCAGAGTGGGTCCCTTCCCATTGGTGCAGTCCCTCAGGAACAGCCTGCTCCAGCATGGGTGTCCCATGGGGTCACCATCCCTGCCAACAAACCTGCTCCAGCGTGGGCCTCTCTCTCCACAGGTCTGCAAGTCTCTCCCAGGAACCTGCTCCAGTGTAGGCTTGCCTCAGATCCACAGTGTTCTTTAGGGCATCCCACTGCTCCAGCATGGCTCTCCTTCATGGGCTGCAGGTGGGTCTCTGCTCCCCTGTGGATTCCCATGGGCTGCTGGGGGACAATCTGCCTTGCCATGGTCTGCACCATGGGCTGCAGAGGAATCTGCTCTGGCACCAGGAGCACCTCCTGCTCCTCCTTCTGCACAGACCTTGGTGTCTACAGAGTGTATCTCTCTCACATACTCTGGGTCCTCCCTTCCCTGGCTGCAATTACTTCCACACAATAACTTTTTTTTTCTGTCTTAACTATGTTATCACAGACACATTTCTGCAATTTCTGATTGGCTTGGCCTTGGCCAGTGGTGAGTCTGTCTTGGAGTCGGTCTATTGGACATGGGGGAAGCTTCTAGCAGCTACTCCCTTTAGCCATCCCTGCTATGAGAACCTTGCCACACAGACCCAATGCAATATGTGATCCACAATTCAAATGTCACAAAATATCACAAGAAACAATTTCACATTAAAAACAGCAATGAAGAATTGTGTCTTCCCTGGGCTTGCTCTGGTAGGAATGCATGTCTACTTAGCACTCATATAGTACTATATACTACTTAGCAGATTAGATAAAGAGAGTAAAGAAATAAACAAGATGAGAATTTGTCTGTAGCATTGTTCCTTTAACAACATCCACAAGCATTTTAATTAAACCATGTTCTGCTGTGAATTATGTCCTACCACTGTTACTTGTGTTCTGAATATATGTCAGCCCTGCAGTATATTATTTATTGGTAGTGTAGCAATCCTTACAGATTTCCACTTGCTGTACATAACTCAGTGCCCTGGAGTGTTTAAAGTCAGTGGAGGAGTTGTGGCATTCTGTGAGCCTTGAAAATCCTAGAACTGACTCAAAATCTGTTAGTGACCAATTCACTGCTCCTGCTTCTTAAACCAGGCTCTACAGGAGGATAGTTGCAAAGGCCATCTTTAGCCTAAGGAGTTTATTTGCCTTAGGATCTTTCTGCAGTCAGTGGAGAGTAGAAAAATCCTCCTCTGTGTCTCAAAGGGAGTTCATTGTAGGCACTCAGAGTTGCTCCAGAGGAAATTCTTCCTCTTGATTCTACAGGAAGCAGGGGGAGAAAAACCTTCTGAGGCTAAATTTAGTCTTTGTGAATGCCCCCTAAATTGTTCCTATGTGTGTTTGCAAGAGCCATCTTTGATAACCTGCACTATATTCTGGAGTGAGAAATGAGAACAGCAAACAAATCCAGCAAAACTCTCTCTCTAGGGCTAACACAAGCTCCTTAGCTCCTTGTCCAATGTTCAGGGGCCTTAATCTCCAAATGCTGATAGGGACAGGGCTGCCTGCAAAGCAGAACAAGTGTTCATTTATCCAGGCACAGCTGTTGCCTGATGACAGAGGTCCGACAGTGGCTCCTGTGTGATGGAACATGGGTCTGTGTTCAGACATGTCCAATCACTGCTTATCTGAGACCTGCTGAACTCACATCAAATGCTCATAATTTGTAAATTCTGTTTCTCAAATTTCCTCGATATCTTCCATGTTAACCATAACGATATCTTACATCAGTTTTTAAAACCAAAATTACTAGGGTTATTTATCTAATTTTTCTTTTTAATACCAGTATTTTTCTTCTTGATTCTCTCTGTTCTTATTTTATCCATTTTCAGTGTAACCTCACCTACTCCCATCTGTCTGAGAGCCAGCTTCTGATTAATGTATTTCAACATAAATTCAATTTAGCCATCGACATTACACTTTTGGGGTTGATCACATGACATCCACCTGGTTATTTCTGGGATGAGGAGGGAAAATGAGGTAAAAAGTAGGAAAAAAATTGCTTTCTGTGTTGAAGCAGCTGATTTTAATTATTGAAATTAAATTTTACTTGGTTTGTGTGGCAAAGTTTTGGCTGCTACAGGGAGAAGCTGCTGAAGTTTCCCCCTAGGTCCGGTGCAGCCCAAGCCAGCCAGCTCCAAGGTGGAACCACCGCTGGCCAAGGCCAAGCCCATCCACATTGGTGGTAGCACCTCTGGGATAACAGATGTGAGAAGAGGGAAAAGACACTGTGCAAGCAGAAGAGAGGAATGAGAATATGTGAGAGAAACAACCCAGTGGACACCAAGGTCAGTGGAAAAGGAGGGGGAGGAGGTGCTCCAAGCTTTGAGGCTGAGATTCCCCTGCAGCCTGTGGGAAGGACTCATGTTGGATAAGTTTGAGGGGGCCTGTCTTCCATGGGACGGACCCCATGCTGAAGCAGGGGAAGAGTGTGAGCAGTCCTCCCTTGAGAGGGAAGGGGCAGCAGAGAAAATGTGTGATGAACTCACCAAACTCCAAATTGTCCAGCCCCCTGTGCCACTGGTTGGGGAGGAGATAGAGAAAATCAGAACTGAAGATAGGGAAGAAGGGAGAGGTGGGGGGAAGTTGTTTTAAGATTTAGTTTTTATTTCCCATTATCCTGCTCTGATTTGATTGGTAATATATTAAGCTAACTTCCTGTAGCTGAGTGCATTTTGCCCATGACAGTAATTGCTGAGTGATCTCTCCCTGCCCTGATTTTGACCCACAAGCCTTTCCTTCCATTTTCTCTCCCTCACCCAGCTGAGAAGGGCAGTGACAGAGCAGCTTTGGTGGGCACCTGGTACCTGGCCTGGGTCAACCCACCACATAAATTTTCTGGTCTCTTTTCCTTAGCAAGCAATTTACAGTAGCTGCCAGTTGACAAGAAAGTTGTCTGTGTGGATTTTATCAATCTTATAACATATTGCCTGTCATGCTGTGAAAGTATTAATTTGTACACATAAGTGACAGTTAAGGTTTCCAATACCATATTGAGCACAGCAACAGAAGTAAGGGTATGAGGTGGAGCTGTACAGTTTTGTACTTTAAATACCAGTCTAGATTAGCCCTACTACTTTCTGTGGGCAATAGCTAGACTATTGCAATTTAATTTCTTGCATTTTTAAAACAGTCATTATATTTTTAAACATATTTTAATGCCATAGCTCCATCAAAATAATTTAGAGGTTGCACCAGCGTAATTATAAACACTCCTACAGTGATATAGCTACAGTTCACAAAAACTAAGGACAACCTTCCCTCTTAATTTCTGTGTACCACCAAACTGCTCCTGCCAGGGATGAATTAGACCCAGTATTATGGCAGTACTGAACCCTATATGTGTTTTTGGAGGAGAGCCAAATTTTCACATACATTAAAATCTCTAGAAACGTATTACTACATATGTGTCTGCATTTATAAAATTTATCAAGCAAAGCTATTCAGAAAAGGAAGATATGACACAGAGTCAGCCTAAGGAGAGATTGAAAATGGAAATATTTTATCACTAACCAATCACTATTTTTATTTGTCTAATAGTGCAGTAGAAATGAGTGCCAAATCCTCCATTCTCTGCAGACAGTTTGAGGCTTGAGCAAAAAAGCTCCATTACCACTTTTTTATTGTTCTTTCTTGAAATTGAGTAATATATCACTATAAACTAGGTGAAACAAATGAGGTATAAATCAAGCTAAGTTCAAGGATTAATGAGATTAGCAGCTATTAGATCCATAGGCTACCTATAGACTGACCACTAAGACTTACACCCTCAGGAGTTAATTACACAGCTATCACAACACTGAAAATGCACATGACTAGCCTCTACCTGAATTGCAAACAAACCTTCCCACTCCTAGCACAGGAGCAGTGATGTCTGACAAAAATGTGGCAGCAAATAATTCAGAGACAAAAGACAGGAAAGTACTCCACAATGTCTTCAGGGCTTCCTCTCATGCTTAGGAGGCATGAGGGATGCTCAGTGACAAATAAGACAAAAAGCAAAGCCCAGCTGTCAAAGCAGAGGTTGGTCTCCCTACTCCTGTCACCAGAGAGGTCAAAATTGCCTTTATAATTAACACTTGTAGAAAATAATTAAAAAAATGTGCACTGATCATGATGGCTAAGGTGGGGAGACCCAAGCTTGGGTTGGTTCTGTTTTGGTGCAGTGCTTCTGCAGTTGAAATGGTGCCATGCAGCCCTTTTGGGAGCAGCTGCTGTCAGTGAGCATTATAAACTCACAGTCAGTCTGGACTCAGATGCTCATTCCCAAAGTGCGGCTGTTTGGCTGCAGAAGGCAAATACCAGGAGTTTACAGGAATGTCAATAAAAAAACAGGAACAAGCACTGGGGTTACACTACAGTTGCTTTGGGGGTTTGAGCACTCATTAAAATGACTGCCTGACAGCACTGTCAAAATGGAAATATTATGCAAATGGTGAATTCATTCTGGAGTAAAACCTCCTTCCTGTATCCTCCTGGCAAAAACACTTTAGCAACATATATCAAATATATCCAAACTAAAACAGACCGTGCAACCAACTTTAGCGAGAACAAGTAAGTCTTATCCCTATTTTCTCATTTTGAATTTCTCCACCCTCTCAAGGGATGGTGGTCTGAACTCCTTATACTGTCAAACTCCCACTGACCTCAACAGAAAACAGCTCATCTCAAAACCCAGCTGGGCAGAGCAGCCAGCTGCCTTTGCTTGAGCCAGCTGTTCCCAAACTGAGGTTGCAATCCCACATGCAGCTGCAAGGCAGCCAGTGAGGGCAGGGTCAGTTCTCCAGCCTATTATGTGGTGCTTCCACAGACTGAGGGAGCAAAACCTTTGCTTCAACAATGATCATGGGTATCTTCTTTCACTGCTTTAAAGTTGTTTTCCCCTCTTCCTCCCCCTCAGCTACTGATCAAGTCTTATTACTGCTCAATCCAGCTGAATCCTAAGGCAAAGTTTTCAGCACTGGGCACGCTCTGCAGAGAGAGTTTTGTATGAATTATAAAGTCAGGGCATTCAAATACTACATCAATTCACTTCCCACAGGCTGTCTTCATGAATGCTTATTCATCTTGAAATGATGGTACTCTAAGAAGTCACTTAAGCTCTTAAGCTTTCCTGATCTCATGTCACAACTTCAAGAACAATCAAAAGGAAGAATGCTTGGAAAAGCATAAAAACAAAACCCATAGTCAGAAAAATTTGTTGCTGCAACTTCTGCTAAATAAAGAGATCGCTCCCTGCACAGATACAGCATAACATGTTCTGCTGTATAGCTCATTCAGTCATTTCTGTCACCAAAAGATTATTGCTGTGTTCTCCTTGTTTTGGAACATAGACAAACATAAAAGCCCCTCTGCACACACCCTTCTAGTGACTGTAAAGGAGAAGCAAAGAGATGGTCCTTCCACTTCATTGGCAGAGGGCTGGTGGCTATTTCTGACAATCAGATTCTCCTTCTGGCAGAGAGTTATTAAAAATTATTTTTCGTTGTCATTACATGTGGCAGTATTGGTAGCCTTTACAAAGCACTCTTGTGTTTCAAAGATAACATTACCACACAAACACTGGCTTTGCACTTCCACAAAGGCTAAGCAGCACATTTCTTACTGCCCTAAATCATGTCTTCCAGGCCTGCTGGAGATCAGAGGGGCTGGCACAGGGGAGCAACTAAGTGCAAGTCACTTGTAATGTTCTACCTGCTAACTAACGAGCAGACAAGCCCTGGCAGGCTGGCTGGAGCTGCAGGCACACAGCACTTGCTGTAGCTCATTTCAGAGGTGTAGCGCTGCTTTCCTCTCTCTCATGCCCTCTGCCACATGCCAGCAAGCAAGCAGGAGCAGGGGAGCAGCTGACCGCTTCTGATGCCAAGGACTGTGTGCGCGCACTGTAACAGCCTGTGCTCGCCAGCACTTCTCAAAGGAAACGAGAAGCCAGTGTTCCTCTCGAGCCATGGGTGAGGGCAGGGAGGGGAGGGGCAAGGAGCTCCCCCCCGTACTCTTTATCCTGTCGTGGGAGCTAAGCAGAGGAAGCCAGATTTAGGAAAGTGTGTGAATGTGAGACCATGGCAGGTTGTCCCCTTCCACACAACACAGCAATTGAGGGAGTGCTGTCAGGGCCGTGGCACCAGCTCTCCATGCAGAGTTCACATGGTCTGGGAAAACAGGCAAGGTGGAAGGACAGGAACCCCTCTGCATCCTGATGCTGTTCCTTCCCTTCCCAGGGCACAGCACAGTGCCTGGGGCAGACAAAGAAGTAAACACAGGGCAGAGGTGCTCTCATGGAGTCACAGAAAATGCTGAGCTCGCAGGGACCCACAAGGATCATCAAGTCTGACTCCTGCACAGGACTATCCCTACTCTTAAAGCCACTTTGCTCTCTTCTTCCCCAAAGGGTTTTCTCACTCACTGTCTTTGCTTACCAGTGGTTCTCGGGGAAAAGAAAAACCACAATGGGGAAATAAAACTTTCCATTTCCAAACACCAGCCAGGACATGGTAGTGATGCTCCTCTCCTGTCCCTGGTCAGGGACACAGAGATGTCAGGAGACATCTTGCCATGTACATCCTGGCTGAGTGTCCCCTGCCCACGCTGCCATAGCACTGCATCTGCAGGATCACTGTGCAGCAAGAGGCAGGTGGAGAGAATGGAATTCACACGTTTCCATTGTTCACAGGCAGCCTATCAATTGTCTGAGGACCTGTCCAGGTCAAGTTGGGTTCTATTTTCAGAGCTGTGTAATGACTGTTGATGGCATCAGCCCACAACTGGCAGCACGCATTGATGAGTACTGTAAATGACCAGTTTCCATATGTACAGCCACGTGTCTCCTTTCTGCTCCAGGCTGCTGATAAAGATCCACTGGTGGTAGCTGCTGTTTAATATGGCAAATGATTTTGGAGATTACAGTCTTCTCTTGTGTAATCTCCTTATGCAAGGACTGAGAAAGAAAACACGTGAAGTGTAAAATTTGAACATCAGAACAGCAGTGGATCTGGAGCTCAAGATCTTGAAGATCTTTTCTGACTATTCCAAGCTAATAAAAAGCCAACAGAAACAGAATTCACCCTCTTATATATACAAGAAACCTAAATAAGAGTTGCATCTCATCATAGAATCATGTGTGCTAATCCACCACGTGGTACTTAGCTAATCAGATGTTCAGTGAATAATATGGGAGGTAACTAAGCAAGTCAACTTTAATCTAAGTAAAAACTAAACAAAACTGAACAAAAAGTTTCAAAAACTGGAGCTCAAAAACTGGAGCTTAGAGATTTTGAATTGGTTGTTCCTAGGTTTAGGCTGGAGAAAAACAAGTTGCTCCTCCTAACCAGCTACCTCATGGTGAAATACACATTTTGAGACTTTTTGTGTGCTGATTTATGATTTCGAGCCATGATATTCCATTCAGTCTCATGTGCTGCATCAGCAGCTCCTGCTGTGTGTTGCTTGGAGCTCCTTTTGCTCATTCCTCATAACTTACGCTTGTAGTAAAGACAGAGGGACTGACTTAAAATGTTTTAAATCTTGATGGCAGAGAGTGAGGAATATAAAAACCAAAACAAGATAAAGAGAGCGGAAAAAAAGTAAAAGTAGCAGAATGGGTGGAAAATGCTGAGAGGCTCTTTTGTCCTTTTCATTCCTATCGATTACTGTCTGCTCTGTTCCTTTCTTTATCTTTCTTTGCTGTATCATGTGTCATACTGCAAGCTTTGAGAACACTGTGCCCAGATACAATGGCAAAGCGCCAACACAAGCAAGACCTGAAAATACCAAAGCGATGAACAATGTTCACAGGTGGAGGCTGTTTGCAGTAATGTGAGAAAATTCATGCCTATGGAAAAAAGGTCACGATCAGGAGAGGGCCTGCCTTGTCTTTACTTCTGAGCATGAGGTATAGAGGGCTCACAGATTTACAGAACTCAGTAAGGGATGGAAGTTTTTAATTGCTTTTGGATGAGAGTTGTACCAGTTCTTAAGAGGCTGAGAAAATACTGAAAAACCCTCCACCAGCATTTGCTCAAACTTTTTAATGAATTCAGTTTAGCTCTGTTCATCCTTCATATACATTCTAATGAACAAATATACTGGTGATGAGACTCATAGACAGTGCAATCATTATGCAGATTATTCAGTGAAGGGTTTGGAATAATGCATTGGTAAAGACTGGATTCCTAAAAGAGGCAACTAATGAAATTTCACCTCTGCCCTGTTGATGTACTGGATATAAATAAAAGGCCTTACCCAGAGGTCTTTGTCCCATTCTAAAAGGTGTAATTCTGAAATTATTTAATATTAAAATGTTTTTCCTGCTGGACCTGATCAGCCTCTCAAATGGAAAACACAGCCTAAGCATGCATATTTTATCATAAACTTTTCTTTTTTCTTTGCTGTTTGTGTTTTTTCCTTAAAATGCAAAATCTTGCTTGATGTACATTTCCTTGGTGGTAAGACCAAGACTAAACTCAAGGAAAAAATTGTTCAAGCTCCTAACATTGGCTTTACAATGAAAAAAACCACATACATAGTAAATCCAAACACCATAGATGCAGCCATCTTCTCTTATGCCTTGCAGAATGGGTCTGGTACAGAAAAACACCAAAAAGGGAGAAGGGAGAAAAAAAACCCCAGAGTAGGGGAAAATCTATTGCATGTTCTTGTTTCATAGTGGAAACAATTGGTTTGGTGGGACCAATTGGCAGTGGGACCAATTGGTAATCTCTAGACCCAGTCAGGGAAGAAACTGAGAGTTTCCTGTGTTCATTACTGAACGAGAGCAGTAAATGAGAGCAGCCCTGTGACCGCAGTGGCTGATGGCCTGAGCCCCTCTGAGCTGTGTCCCTGTTGCACCGTGCTGTTGCTGCACACACCAGTGCTGCCAGTCTCTGCTCTGCTGGGCTGTGCCCACCGAGCCAATCTGTTCATGTCTCTCACAGCTGCTACACTGGCATCCAAGTTCCTCATTCTTTAGACAGACTCCTCAAGATAGTTCTGGAGAGCTGGTAACTAACTCATAGTGCAACATACTTCACTGGAATTTCTAAAAGAAGTGTTCTTTGTGAGGCAGACAATAGCAAAAACAAAACCAAAGCCAAAACCCCCAATGTTTTTAAACTATTTTGCTTTCATCACACAGAAATTCAGAGCCAGGGGAATTTCAAGAAGCTAACTTTTTGCTCAAATCTATCTTTTCTATTAACAATTTTCTATAAACTATCTCTGCAATTTTCATAAGGTTCTTCCAGCGCTCCTCCTCCTTCCAGCTGCTATGTTGTTTTCCATCCTAAGCAGTAAGTTGGCTGTCTGGCTCTCTTCATTCATTGTGACATTAGGTACTTAAGCCTAAGGCGCCAACGTCTCTCCAAAGGTTGTGCAGGGTGGCAATGCTTTGATTCAGAAGACAAAATGCATCCAGGCACACAACTCTGAGTTTCACTTATTTCTTGACCTGTGCTGACAATGTGCACTCTTTTTTTCTCCACTCCTAGGAGAGAGACATTCAGTCATCCAAATATTTCTTTTGGACACAAATACAGCTTAGTTGCAAAAACCACTGGATGTATATGAACTGCAGACCTTATTTATAACTGCCGTGTTCTGTATGTGATTGATTGCCTCCAGGAGGGCTCCTCAGATGGAGCTGAGCTGTTTGTTTTGGAGGCAGTGGCAGCAGACCAGTGTCATTTGGTGGTCACCAGACAGCTGAGTTTTCTTAGTGCTCCTATGTACATACATTAGCATAAACTATTATTTTAAAAGTCACTAATACTGCTCACTAGAATTCTGAAGGAAGAATTTTTTCCTCTGGTTCTGCAAAGATTTTGCTTTTCCTTTTACACTGAAGTCATAGTCCTACTTCTCCTCTCAACCCTCTTTTGCCAAGTTGCCTTTTTAATTAATTCATCTAATAACATAGCATACACAATATAATTATTCTTTATTTATATATAACACCTAAATATTTTCCAAGTAATAGAGGGTAAGGAAAACTGTAAGGATAAATTTCTCATGAAGTCACCTACAACAGAGATTATGTTCTTTCTTCCCAGAGTGACAGCACAAAGGATGTTCATTGACTCTGATAGAGGAGATGAAACAGAGATTCAGCTCAAATACACTCAGTGGATAAGCAAAGAAAGATCTTCACAGGAAAACATTCTAAAAATAGATCTGGAATTTGATGGCACTGTATTTCAACATTATAATAATAATGATAATAATAATAATAACAAAACCAACAACTACTACTTTACATCTATTTTGACACCATCTCAAGTAATGAAAAAATAATATGCCCTGCAACTATAAACAGATAATTTGGCAATTATCTGGAGGAATGCTTTTAGTGCAGCAAACCCAGAATAAATTCAAGGAATGCAGTTATGAGAGAGTCTGAGCAGCAGAAGCCCTTCTGCTTTAAGAGATGTACATGCTGATGTCTATTTCTAGACATTTCTTCTAAGCTAACAAATATGTCCCTAAAATAACATGACACCAAAACACAGATTAGGCCAGAAGGGAATGTTGGCAAACACCATCACAACACTGATCACATCACAACATCCTCCAGGGCTCCACTTTAGAGTAAATAGTTCCACACAGCCATGAGTACCCAATGGGAACTGCTGAAAGGATTAATTGTGGCCTACTCAGATTTCATCTCTCCAGTAAATGTCCTACTGAGAGTAATAAAATACTGGATAACAGTGGATTACAACATCAGGAGTTCTGAAAGCATTCGAAGAGTGACACTCCAGAAGAATCCCTCTGGACTCTATACCCAAACTCCAGATAAGAGTAGTACTGGTGGTATTTTGGAAAGATGCTGGTATATGATTTAGATATATTTTTCTATTCTGTGGTTCTATTTCAAAACATTTGAAATGACCATTAAGTTCTGAAAAGGTGTACACAAAAAGCTGAAGTTTTTTGTTTACATTTTGATGATTAGTAAACCACAGTATGATCTTTATATGCTTCCTATTCATCACAAGTTTGAGGAACAAAAAATCCCTTAGGAACAGGGAAAAATTATTATGCTATCACAGAAATGGTATGCACCAAACTAGGTTGATTTATTTGGTTTTTAAATGTGAGATATATAACTCCATTAGAAAATTGTGTCAAGATCCTTAGAAGCAAAAAGGGACAGAAATTTAAGTTTGGAATATACCCTTGCAGCCTATTTTGGAGGCAAGCAGGCAGAGACTCTCTCAAATAAATACTTGTGAAGATGAAAACTTATCAGAAATGATCTTCATCTCTAGTTCTGTGCACTCAGGAGGGAAATGCAGCTCCCATGCTTTGTCTTATTGGTGAAAAGACCATCACAGTCCATGAACAAAAGGGCAAGAACCTTGTGTGCAGTTTAGGTACAAACACTGGTTATGGAAGTCACCTTATCTTGTTGCAAAGAAGCCCCATGCCTGGAGGAGCCTTCTGCAGCTGCGTGTCTCTGTAGTGACCCAAACCATGTGTCCTCCAGCAGCCACTGCAGGAACCCATCCCCTTGGGCAGGATGGGATGTATGACCTGGGCAGCTGCAGGAAGACCTGCTCCACTACAACTAAAAGAATAGTTGTCTGCTGCATGTTCTGTGTACAAGTGCTCACTTTAATTAAGGTTTAATCTCCTCAATCTCTACGCTAATCCTTGGTTCTCTATAATAATATTCCCGCAGAGGACTCCAGGGTATTTTCTGGCATCAAACAAGTCTTGGCTTCTTGGTTTTTTCTGGTTTTACAGACTCCTGTGTATCCTTCTTCTTTTATATTCTGAGAAATATGTGAGGCAGAAAAAAATATCACTGTTTGAGCATTAATTGGATGATAATGGCAATTTATGGATTCGAGGAGGAGAAAAGGTGCCGCTAGAGTGTGTAAAGTGGGCAGCTGGCACAGTAGCTTTTGCCAACATTGGTGTCAACGTGGGAGTACAGCAATATGGTAGCTGTTATCATTGCACTCAATAAATATCTCCTCATATGTGTAGATGTGACTAGCCTTTTGGAGGAAGAAGCTGAGTATTCTCTGTATCTGTGACAGGATTTTAAGTGTAATCCCAACAGATCTCAGCAGGCCTTCGTGTGTGCTTAAATACTGTACACATAAAATTGCTTTCTTGAAATGTAGCGCATAGGGAAGCAGTGAAATAATAATGAAATAATTCACACATTGAATTATCTGGAGAAAAACAGTGTAATGCTCAACATGGCACTTTTTCTCAGCTGATTCAAGCCTTAAGGAAAAATACACAGGCCTCCTGTTGTTCAGTGCATGTGATGATTTTTGTTACTATGTGACTTGGATTCTGTATTACGCATCCACAAAAGCACTTAAGTTATTTCCAACTTTTTTTGTTGTTGTTGCTGGTAGAAATAGGAAGGACATTAAAATTATTATTTTAGGACTGAGGAAATTGTTTCTGTTACATGTGAATCTGTAACTATTGGAGTTAAACAGCAAAAATGATACTGTAGATAAAAATGGCACTAGACATTTTTGGGGTATTTTTCTACAGCTATTTCTTGCCATG
Source organism: Acrocephalus scirpaceus scirpaceus (assembly GCA_910950805.1). Classification (NCBI taxonomy): domain Eukaryota; kingdom Metazoa; phylum Chordata; class Aves; order Passeriformes; family Sylviidae; genus Acrocephalus; species Acrocephalus scirpaceus. Next base: position 34,044,370 of record OU383781.1, read on the forward strand.
AGGTTTCTTCCTGTGGATTTTCTACAACCCTTACACAACAATTCACTACATTGTTTTAATAGAGAAAAAAATCTAGTGTTAGGGTTCTGTCCTTTAGTCATGTTCTGTTTTTATTTTGCCATGACATTTCTCTCTGTGAGGAGTGTGTCCACCCTTTCTCCATCTCTTCAAAATCCTTCTTCCCTCGCCTCTATCCACCACTGCTACTCTTCTGAGTGTCATCCCTACACAACTACTAATTCTGAATAAATCCCACAGCCTCATTCCCTTAGAAGAAAGTTCTCTATAATAAAAAATTATCATGATATCAACAACTGAAACATCATCATTCTGAAGAGTCAAACCCACTGAGATTTTCAAGAATTTTTGTCTGTGAAGCATCAAAAAGTTTGATTTATAGATGCAAGTAAAACAAACAGAACTGAAGCAAACTCAAAATATATACTATGTAACAAACTGCCCAACCAAACCACTTGTAAAATCAGTTTGCTATGCAGGTAGAAAAAAATTTCCATTTGGTTTTAATGACGCCTATTCACTCTCCAACCAGCCAACAAAATGAGGATTGTACCCACAGAATATCACCCATGCATTCATTTTTATATTGACATAAGCATAGACAGTCTTTTATGAAAGAATTTGGGAATGTAAGGTGGTGTAGGAAAAAAGACAGTATTAAATGACAGTGCTATTTCAAACTAAAATGACAAAATGCCTTCACTACAACGCTTTGGGTACTATGATGGACAAAAATGCTCCTGTGTGCATAGGAAATTAAGTTTTATAGTTTCACATGCAAATATAAGAAGGGTCATTTGCACTTTCTTACTGAAAAGCTAATGACTCACACTTCCTAATAAAACACTTTCAACAAGCCTCATTAATGCAGCTATTTGCATTCACAGTTATTGGCATAAGCGCACGAAAAGGGAAGATACTTTCTCCACCCTATGTCTCAAGCCTAAAAGCTTGAAATTTATAGCTGTAGAGAAATATCAAACAGCAACACTGCCTCACAGCAAAACCCAAGCATAAAATAGCACCTAAATGAAGATGCTGAAATGTTGCTCTGGAAAGTGAGACATCAGCAGGCTGATTTTAGCAGCAGGGGGCCAAGAAAGACTAAGGCAGAGGTGAGTATAAATTTTTTTCTGCCAGCATGGGGTCAGCCCATCACAGAGGAGTGAAGAGCTCATGGGGATGGGTCTGCATCTTCCCCAAGAAGGACCGAGGACTGGGGAACCTGAGCACTCTGCAAAGTCACCACCTCTCTTCCAGTTGAAGAGCAAGGCTGTGTTGCTGCTTCATTTGTATTTCCAAGAGGTGGAAGAGCAGCCTCATGCCACCATCACTAGACCAGTGAGACAACGAAATTGAGGGATGAATCTCCTACTTGCTGTCTCCCACGGTGTTCCCAGTGCCCCAAGGACAAGGGAGAGCAGGAATGCAAGCACTCACACATTGCTCAGAGGGGCAGGGATCCAGCCCCATTTCTGCAGCTTCCAGCTCGGATCACTCCTTTCGAGCAGATCCCACCTGCTGAGTTAGGCCTGGCTCGCAGCCAGTCCCTGGATGGAAATCTGTCCTGTGGATGCTGTTGTGTGGTTTGTGTGTTTGATAAAGACAAGATAAGGCTGCAGCCATGGCTGTGCTGGCCAGCTGTCCTCAGCCTGCCTTCCAAAGTCTTTGGAGAAATATCAGTGGGGAAATACCATATAACTGCATTTTGCATAGAGAGTACTCTGCCATGACATAGACAGTGGTATTTTGGAGAAGCTTCTTAATCAAGCAGTAAATAATCTTGTATCAAAATAAAGACAGCTGGAACTTAATACCCTATATAACTAACTTTCCAGTAAGAATTAAAATGAAGGAAAAAAAATCAGTAAATCCAAGCATACTGACCCATGTGAGATACATGAAAATGGAAGGTTATATTTATGAAGTTTATGAAGCCAAGTACTATTTGTTTTATAGTCAACCACTACTCTGGTGGGGTTTAGAATGTTAAGGCAACTTGAAGCAAAACCACTTTAGCTGCAGAGTAAAAGCACCTATTTCTTAAAGTAAGTGCCAAAATAAATAGTCTGACATCTCACCCCACAGAATAGAGCATTTTGCACACATAAAAATAAATACATAAAATTCCACTCAGAAAACAAGCAACAAACATACAAGGAAAACTTTATCCTTGAGTATCTGTGATCCGAAGACATTCAAGTTCAAGAAAACAAACCACACTGGAGCTTTTTCAAATACTCATACTAAAGAATAGGTCTAACCATCCCTTCAGAAGAGGGAACCATCTCTTACATCTTATTTCCAAATCACATACATATACTGCCCTCCTCCAAAAATAAACTCTGAAAAGTATTCATTTCGTGGAAACAACCATATTCTTTTGAACAGATGGGAAAGCTGGTGGTCTGGGATGCAGTGAATCCCTTATTTGCTGATTTCAGGGAGGAATATTTCTGATTTTGGAAATCAGTTTTAAAGAGTTTTCTGACTTCATAGCTTAGGAGATCGACAGTGTAGAAGATACAATTGTATGTTGCTAAATTCTGGACATATGTGGGAATCAGACAAAACAATATAAGCAAAGTACATATCTGAAGGAAAATGCATGTTGTCCTCATAACATGGGTATTCCCACTCAACTCTCTCAGTCATTGCATACCCAGGATTGCATCAAGCCATTAATTGTACAGTAAATTCTCCTTGTGCTCTCTATAGCACCACTTCTTCCTGCTTTCCATGTATCTGAGCATCCCATCGAATCTTATTTTCCATTCAGGCTGTGGGTCAGGTTCTTCCAAGCCCCTCCATCCCAGTTTCTCTGCTCTCTTTGGCCCCTTCCTCTCATGTCTCATCTGGTTCCCTCTCCTCCCTCTGCCCCAGGAGTGCTGTACCTCGTGCACAGGGTGACCGTCTGGGATCCCGGCTTGGGGAGTGCCTTCGCTCACGCCAGGGATGGCAACTTCTCTGTGGGCCCTTCCCGTCACTGAGGGCTTGGCAGGGCCCTGCTGCTGCTCCTCCCCCAGCTCCTGCCAGTCCCCTCATTCGGAAACAGAGAAGAGAGGGTTTGTTGGAAGTTGTGTTGGGGCCTCATGAGGGAATGGTCCTGCCCACTCTGGCCACTTGCCAGACTCTGGAGACACCTGAAGGGAAGGGTCAGTCAGGGTCCTGGGATATTTCTGTTCCCATCCCAAAGTCAGATGGGTGTGAGCTTTGAGCTCTGAAGGCACTGTGCCTACCAAAATCCCTCTGCAGCCAGCGCTCCTGGTAACATCCCAGTACCAAAACTGGGGAGGCTGAGCAGGGGGAGGAGGAGGTGGCTGCACAGCCAGGCTTCCCCTGCTGCCACTGTCATCTCATTTGCATTGCAGGGAGATGATCTGGCTGCCTTTGTGTGGCCCTTTGGCAGGAGCCCAGCAGCATTTCTGTGCCACTGCTCACATTGTACTGCAGGAGCATAAACACAGGCTTGTCCACAGTGCTCTCAACAGCTCTGGAGGAAATCCATGATTGCCCAGTGTCAAATAGGCCAGAGAAGCTGTGCTTTCTGTACACCAGCTACTGTCCTTATCCTAATACCCTGGCTCTTGTAGGAATGTGGAAATTCACTGGTGTCAGAGAAATAGGACAGCATGATGTTACTGTGATAAATATTCTCATTCAGAGCTTGATGCTACAAAATTGTCTTTAATGTTGCACTGTTTCTAAAGACTAAGACTAGCCAGTGTTTAACATTTCTCAAGACCATGCCAAGGTGCCACAGAGACAAATAAATGAGGCAGAAAATATATAAGGTTTGAGAAGAAAAAAAGAGAGTTACTAGTGTGAGGAGAAAAATTGTTTTGAAACCAGAAAATACCATCTCAAGCAATCCTTTCCCTACACTATAAATATTTAAAAGCATAAACTATATTATCAATACTCTACTCCTTCCTGTCAAATTTCTGACAGAGAGAATAATCCTGGAAAACATAAAGACAAGATCTGTCATCTACCTAGGTGTCTTAGTACCCTACTGGCTAGGCACTATATATGAGCTACTGGACTGTTACACTGACTTTGCATGGATTTGTGGGACTACACAAATTTTCAGGCCCGAGAGCGCAGGAAATAGATCAGAAAAAAAAATCAGCAAGGTCAGTCCTCTCCAAGCTTTGAGATCTCTAGAGTGGAAAAAATTCCAATGTGTTTTGTGAATTTAACTCACAAACTTGAGACCCTGTGGCCTTCCTTGCTGACCTTTCTGTCTCCTACAGCCCTAACTGGACAGGCACTGGGCCGGTCTGCCACAAACACCGGGTGCCCACCTCCCCCTGGGCCCCACCACATACAGAGCTCATGTTGCTCCTACCGCGAACTCTGGGCAAATTCCTGCAGCTTTAACAGCCCCAGATGTTGTGGGGTTTTTCATTTCTCTGTTATCACTCGAGCAGAGCTGCTCTTGTCTGCTGCTTTACTTGTCTGAATCACAACATGGCATTTCATGAGTAACCCCTTTTCCACAAAGACAAAAGCAGGATTTTGCTGCTGACTTCCCTAATGCCGCAGAGACCAGCAGATTAAACTCTTTGGAAATGCATGTAAATTATCTTTATTGCACTGACTTTAATGAAGCTAGACAAACTTATACCCACTAGGAAACTAATCCTTATGCATTACTGCAGTAGTGTAGTACTGGGCAAAGACATATAGTTACAACTGTAAATATGAATATGAAAAGAAAAAGAATCTTTCTCTTTCCTAGAAGATGTTACCTCGTCAGATTTCCACAGGACTATAAAACTCTTCAGGCTACAGACTTTATTCTACCTTTCACCTGAAATTAATATTGTTTTAATCAAATGAAATCTTTATCATTTTTTCCTATCCCAATTCAGTTACTATTTCCTGCTCTGCCTTTAATTTTTAATAAGAAATTAAATATGTACCCTGATCAAAAAATTAATTTCCTTTTGAATTACCCAACGTTAAAACTCTGCTTCTGTGGCGAAGAGATGGCGCTCTGATGAGCAGAGCCATCTACAGAAATCTTTTTGATAATGGTGTCCTTCTTTCAAATCCAAACATTTCCTTGATGTGGAATACAAATTGAGCTCTAGTGTATAAGTCAGCTAGGATTTCAAAGTTGGTCTTTATACTTTGCCATTAATTAATTCCGTCCAAGAAATTCAAACAAAGATACAAACAAAAAAGTTCTCTAAATACATTACATAAGGCATTCAGAATATTCTAATTCATTCCCCTCCAGGAACACAGCAGAGTCAAAGAACAGTGTACACAGCATGTTTGGACTGTATAAAAAGCACTAGAAACTGTAAGAATAGTTTAAAACCATTTATTTAAAGCTCTCCATTATAAGAGCCATTGTAGAGTATTTGCTAATCAATCTACACTTCTGAGTTCTAAACAATTGCAGGCTTAATGAAGTGTGCTTTTCTTCACTTTCAGATGCAGGAAAAAAGTTTCCTGTTAAAAGGGAGGAAATGCAAGCAGAAGGCAGAAGCCCTCTTCCAAAAACTACTGGAACTTCTGAGTAATTTAAATATTGGCTAGAAAGTCAGAAACTCTTGTTAGTGATCTGAGAAAGAGACATTCTTTCCCAATACACCCCAAGTACAGCTTTAAGTCAGGTAGAACAAGTATTTTCTCTGAGGAAAGCCTCCAAAATCAAGGGAAACTCATACAAATTACTCCCATTTTTAAAAAAAAAAATCTCATTTTTTTGCAATTATCACAACACAACTAAAACAGAAGCTGAGAACATGGGTTAGTGATCAGTCAGCATAGTGAGACCTTCCAAGCTGAGTAATCAAAAATGGTTTGTGCTTAGGAGTAAGTACCACAGCATGGAGTAAGAACAGAGCAGCTGTGTCTGTTCAGCCTGAAAGTACATTAAGAGTTTTCTTTTTCTCAAGATTCACTTAGTTCAACTTGTATAGAAACACAAGGGAAACTTAGCCCCTCACACCTTTGGCACAAAACTTAGTAGCATTCATTCACCTGAAAACCAGATCTGTTAGACTGGTATGAGGAACAGTCACAGATGCAATGTCAGAAAGTGAAAGAAAAAAGTGAAAAGTGGCTTTGTTGTGCTCCCCACTAGCCCACAATATGCAGATGACACCTCCTTCCTTGTCCCTCCTGTGCGACAATTTCTATAAAAGGCCACAGAGCTTAGTTGTTATCACAGTGTTTTAAGTACCATTAACTTCTATGAGATTTCCCTAGGCCGTTATCTCTTGCTCTTAGCTTATTATTCCCTGGAGCCTAACACACAGAACACTAATTTGTGGCAGCTCCTTATTCCTGCTAGGATCCTGTATGGTCATTGTTTTTGTGTAACCCATCTCATTATTTTGTTGTAATCTTATTTACTGTGCAGTGAGACCTAGGAAAGTCCCACACCAAAGTGAATATTTTATAGGACTACATTTCTAACACTTGATTGTGAACATGCTGCACGAGAAAGCCAATATCTGACATTCTCTTCACTTTTTATGTTCACACAGACTTAAAATAATGGAAATTCTTAACAGAGCTTTAGGTTACAAAAACTTGCAACATTGCCTGAGATTGCTTGAGGAGATGCAGTTCCTGTAAAGGACAGGGATTTATTCCAGTACCTATATGGGAATAGGAAAGCATATGTATTTCTATTTTTCTTTGATCATGTTTGATAATGAAGACTGTATTTCCATCATGCAAATTTTTAGGGGTTTGAGGGTTGTGTTTAACATGCATTATAATTAGTGCAAGCTGTTCAAATATTCATCAATGCTCTTTAGGCACTGAACCACAGGCACTGAAAGGCAGGAAAAAAAGAATTTCACTTACATATTGTAGGAATCAGCTACTGGGAACAATCTAAATCCAAACCAAGGAAAGATCAATGATTTACCTCTTTCCTCCCTATAATAAATTCCAGATGTCTGGATTCAGTCTTTTTAGTTCACCTGGAAATTGAAGATGCAGTTAAAACCATACTGAGACATGCCTGAATGTATTGTCTCCCTCACCTAAATATCCAAACCCAGAGGAAGCTGATACCTGCATTTTCAGAGCTTATCTATCTGCAGAGCTTTGTTGTCTCTCATTCAAGAATTTGGATTTTCTGTGAGATATGTAGCTTGGAAATGAGTCTGGCACAATATAATCCCTCTTGTTATGTAGTTGGAAAACTTCATATGTCCTTTTAATATTAATATGGGTTTCAGAGGAAAGAGGAAATTCCACTTTTCTTAAGAAAAAGCCCATCTGATCCCACATCTTTGCAATGTACAGACAGCTATTTAGGCACGAAAAGCAGGTTTTGCCATTTGTCCATGAAAAGCAGCACCATGTGATGCTATCTGTATTTTTATTGTGACTACAATTTCCAGACCACATACTCTGGTGTGGTGACAGATGAATAGTTCCACGGCACAGCGTGGGATGATGGCCCATTATACAGCCAAGGGTCTGTAAGGAAGGTTTCCATGACAGCATTCTGTGTATCATTGGTATTTTGGAAATAACATTCAGCTTTGATCTCTGACTTCTACAGATTTTACTCTTCCCATGAAATATTATATTCAAGGAAAAAAAAAAAAAGCCAGGGCTAGCATGAATATTTTACATACAGCCAGGAATGCCTGGAAGTGATATTCTTGTGATAAACTGTAGAGCTAAGTGATAAACTACAGAGCTATTTGTTAAATGCACCTATTAAATATATTTAATTACCTGTTCTACTCTCTGGCCAGTAACCATTCTGTCTTGGGACTTATTCTGAAGTTTTATACTGCTGAACAGGTTCTGACAGCTGGCATTTCCAGCCTGCTGTCTATATTAAAATATAGAGTTTTTTGAAAACAAAGAACTGATTCAAAACCCAAGAGAAGTTTCAATCCTGGGCCAAAAAAAGAGTACTTTTCTATACACTAAAAGATGATGGTTTTTAAAGCACATCATCTTGCTCCACAAAGCTGAGGATGAGTTTAGCACTGAATGGCGGGGAGAGTTGGGACAGGAAGGGCCTTAAGAATACTTCACATTCAAATATTCAGAAAAGTTGTTCCAAGTAAAGTTATAATCTGTTCTGCAGCTGGGATTTGTACAGGGATTTTCCAAAGGGTCTGAAGGAGCTAGATGTCCAGTTCCTATTGAATTTCAGTAGCATTCCACCTCTTAACTCCAGTGTGCTGCTCTGGAGGCTGTGAGACATCGAACACAGCCTCTGTGATGAGTTTAAACAAAGAGTGGGGATCTGTGACGTTTCAAGAACAAGGCCACAGTACAAGTCTTATCTGCATCACAGGGAGAGGTCCTGTGCAATGCTAGTTTGGGAATGGAGACTTTTCTCAATCCACACATGACTCTGCTAAAGCAAAATACACTATCACATTATGCATCTCTGTCTGTAAGCATGTACTTACAAATTATATACAATAAAATATCTAACTGGCTGCAATCTACTTAAGGAGCTTTTCTCTTAACCATTTGAATTTCAAAGCATTGATAAAATTGCAGAAGGATTTCAATTGTATACAAGATCTGAGCTTAGATAAACCATCCACATGGATTCTTAATCCTTTGTGGACAGCCAATGCTTCTTAATCAGTGTAAAAAAAGAATTCAATAACAAACACTGAGCGACAATACAAAAGCATGGATTTTCTAGTACATGTGAACGTATGGCACAATAAAATCTCTCTGATAAGAAAGAGAAGATGTACTGTTTCCAAGATGCAGCTTTAATAATCAATTTCCCCCCATTTTTAGAGGATTATGAGTAAAATCTGAAGATGCAGAGAATGAAGAGTACAGAATTCCTGAGCTGTATTCTCATGGACAGAGAAGAGACCTAACTCACACAGTCCATTCCTAAAGTAAATCCCAGAGTGTTTTTCTATATCAATGTCAGGCAGGAGCATGAGCCACTGGTGTCCTACTTTTCTGCATGCTTCTCCATTTCAAGCTTGAAATAAGCCAATAAAATATACCAATGTATGTTTCCATCCTTACAAATGTTTCCAATAGTCCTGCACCCTGTCAGGAAAGAACTTTTGCTGGGGTATGGCAAGGAAATGAGCCTTTTGCTCCTGTTTTAAGGAATGTTCTGATTTAACTTATGAAAAAGTTGGGTGTAAGGGATTAGCTGATATCCTTTGATAACAGGCAACATGAAATCAGAGCTTCCACAGGAATCAACAAGGGCAAGATGCGCTGGTGGCACCACAGTTAACCCAGCACAGCACTTTGCACTGAGCCATGGTACTGCCTCATGATTAACACAGTAAGAAATTGTGTGAGACACCAGGGCTAGAAAAAAGTCTGAGGCCCTTAGCACAACCCTAGCAGTGAGGGTACTACATGTGATAGGAATTGCTTCTCTAAATTTACAGCAAGGGAAGGGGTGAGATAGAGTCCTGAGGAAAACCAACAGATGAAGCAGGGAGAGGCTAAGTTTATTGCACCAGCCTACTTCATCCAATGCTAGAGGGAAGTAATGCTTAATCTTCTTTAGGGTTGGGTAGCATGCTCAAGAGAGACCCTTGGCTCTGGTAGTTTTCTGCAAAAGGAAAGGTTGTTGTTCTGAACATGAATTTAGATCTGCTACTCATCAGCTATTCATCTGTTTTCTGCCCACAAGTCTCATCCTACTGACCTGTTTCATGTTCTTTGAAAAGGTCTTAGGTTAGAGTATGGTGCTAATAATGCCAAGGCTGTGGGTTCAATCCCTGTATAGGTGACTCACTTTAGAGTTGGACTTGATGATCCTCTTGGGTCCTTCCCAACTAGAATATTCTGTGTTACTATGGTTTGGAGAAGTTTGGTCTAGGGGAAGAGGCAGTCTTCAATTTCTGAGGAATGCTAGTAGTCACAAGAACAAGTGATGGCAAATTACTTGCTGGGATGCCCTTGGAATCTATGTAACTGCATGCAGGGCTATCCATTGCTACCTCAGCTCATTTATGAGGTCCAAGCAGCACTCACTTCCATGGGTAAGGGTTGTTACTTTACAAAAAAGAGTAAATGAAGAGAGGAAAAAAGTGCTGCTCAACCACCGCCTTCCCTATTTTTCTCACCAGGCTTTTGTTTATTCTTTGACAGTGTTCCCTATCCTCGTCTGAAGTACAAGATGGCCAGGTTGACGAGGACGTGCGTGCAGGCATTTGCAGACTGTTTGGGATGGAGAAGCTGGAGAAATCCCCAGGTAAGCAGGCACTCTGAGCCCACAGACAGGGCTGGCACTTTGCCCTGCATCCCCAACTGCAGAGACCCTTCTCACAGAGAGGGGTGTGTTACGTGCCCCACAAGGCTGACAACTGACCCCTCTCTGTTCCACAGTCCTCTTGGCAACATCACTTTGGAAAACACTTTGTACAAAATGTGGGATGACAATCAAACAAACCTACAGTCAAGGGCAAAACAACACCTTGTCAATAGTGAGTTTTGATCGTAAGGTGTTCCCAGCTCAGACAATCTGGATATGTAACCTGCCCAAGTCAAAGTCAGAAAATAAAAATGAAGAATGAACTAACAATGAAGGAAGCCAAAGAGGATTTTTGACTTTCTGCCTTTCTTGATATTTTGGCAGCTGACAAGCTCTTGAGATGGCAGAGGCTGCTTTACCTACCAGGACTGTCTAGCACAGGGAGGGCTGAAGGAAGGCTGCAGAGGGCAGGTACAGAAACATCCACAGGCAGAAACAGCAGCACTTTTCAGCAAGTTAGAGCATGGAATTGTACAAAACACTTAGAAACCTAATTTTAAAAATTATATGTCACAGGGAAGTGAAGATAGATGCATATTGGGAAGGGTTTTACTTCTGCTCTGAATGTGCTGGCAGCATGATATTTATTGTGCACTTGGCAAGTTTCTCTAAAATCAAAACCTTAAATCAATGAGCAATGTATACCAGTATTTCTTCAGCTCAGAGATGGGTTTCTCTTCTAGGTTTTCTTTTTTTTTCTTTTCCTTACTGATGAAAATTTCAAGGAACACTTGGGCTGTAGAAAATACATTGCAGACCCCACTTTCAAACAGATGCCATTTTATGGAAGCTGATAAAGTCCTGGGGCTCCCTGGTTGTTTTGCTTCCTCTGCCTGACTGCAGTGAGAGCGAGCTATGTAACATCTGATGCCTACAATTCACTCATCAGCAGCTATTCTGCTTTTTTTTCCAAAGAGAATGCCACACAACTCTAATCAGAGTTGATGTAGATCAATGTGAGCCTTTACTTTCATTATATTTAAAGGGACATACGATTTATTGATTTGTGTATCAAATTTTAGCACACGTGTTTTCTCTTTTATCTACAGTCAATGCAGCAGATCTGTAGATCCAAATGTCATTCAGTACAAAAACAGAGTTATATCAGGAGGATGATTAGGCAATGATATTTGCATAGGACACATTCATTTAATGATGTCAAGTTTTTAATATGTAAAGATAACTACTTCAGCACAAAGTTAGAGCTCTGAAAAAGCATTAAATCTGAATTGCCTTGCTCTGCAGGGGGTTATAAAATGGCTGCTTGATTTAAACATGATGTCCTATTTCTAGATATTTAAAAATAATTTAAAATTAAAAGCTAATTTATCTTGTGGTGTATCTTGTGATAATTAATTAAAACAAGCAGAGCTGTTTTTTTTAAACAAAGTAAAAGCCCACATACTGTGCTGCCATATACCATTTGCTCAATATACCTTTTTCTTCTTGTTTTTTCCTGAACAATGTGGTCTGATTATACATCTGACATGAGTTTATCAGTAGAGTCAAGAATTAGGTAGGATTCACCTCATTGGCCATGTACAGGCATGCATGTTAGAGATTTAGTCTGACAACTGCCTAGGCTCCCTCTACAGTCCGAGAAGCAGGAAAGGCACCTCACTCTACTCCATCCTCAGCTTGGGATCTTCTCCAGTGACCAGGTCCACCTACACGGCTGGGCTCCCCTGCCTTGGCTACATAGCTGAAATTCATAAAGCCAAATAAAAAAGATGTGGATCCCAGCTGCAGTGAAAGCTGCTGCTTTTACTTAAGATCAACTCTGCCTAATTTCACAGGTTTGACTCAGCCCCAGTGCCTCCCTTCAGTGACCCATTACAGGTTACTTCCATGAGATTAGTGCATTCTTACTGTCAGGCAAATGCAAAAGGGACTTGCTGAATCATGTCCCCAGTCTGAAAGAAAGACTGATGTTTACTTGTTAAATGCTATATAAATTATATGCCATTCTCAATTAACACAACATTAAGGACAAAGCAAACTGACAGCTGCAGTGACTCTAACATATGAGGGGAGATTTTAGAATCTTTGACCTTTCCCGCTCTTTTCCTTGAAATGCAGAAATATCATTCATATTTCTTTCCCCTTGGAAAGAGGGAAAAGGAACATGGAAAATAAGTGAATACTTATGAATGACAGCATGATTGTCCACTAAGGAGGCATCATCAGCCTCCATTTTTTCGAGGGCATAATGTATATCTATCATATGTCTCCTGCATATTAGCAGTGCTGAAGCTGGGGACAGAGAATACCAGTTTTGCTTTTGCTGTGTGAACAAAGCCACGATCCGATGTGAATGACTCACTGCTGTTGTGTAAGCTTGTAAGCATCTTTGCGTGAAAGATGAAGGCATTTCAGATGAGCCTGCTCGAATCAGTGCCATCCTCTCAAGCTTGAGGACATCATTCTGAAGACGATTTCAGACTTGAAATGTGACAAGATTTAAGCTACTGTGTTATTGGAAAAGAAATCCACCAAAGATCAGCTAAGTATTTCTTACTTCGATTTACAATGCAGCCAGGCCATGGAAATGCCTCTGGTCAAGATCTTTTTGAACTGCAACTCCAGTCATGCAGCATTTCTGAGGAAAGGTGTGGTCATTCTAAGTCCATTTTAGGGAAGTGGTAGACCAGTGCTAGAGAAAGTCTAGCCCTGTCTAAAACACACACTAAAGGGAAGTTGGTTTCATGGTAATATTTTAAGAATTTGTTTCAACAATAGCAGATTGATCAATTTCTTCAATTATTATTTGCAGTTTTAAAGGAAATTTTATTTCACTGCCTCCAGTTTTGACTGAACTTGACTTGTCAGGACGAATGTGTGCTCATATGAAACCCCACAGCACTGCTGTCACAGGCTGGGTGCCAGCCCCTGCTCCTGTCCTCTGCTCAGCCGTGTCAGCTGCTTGGACAGCCAGGGGAGGAGAGGAGCTATGCTGGGAACCCATAGATACTCTTCTTGCCAGGCCCTTTGCTCCAAGTCTCCCTCCCCTCTCTGTGGCTGCTGGCTGTGCCCCAGTGTGTTGCCTGATGCTTCTAGAGGAGCTACTTGGCTCACAGGGCAGCACACACCACTTGCCTGGGAAATGGTGGTGTGTACAGAGCCTGGGAAGCAGGGAGGGGTAGAGGTGTCCCATTTGCAAGAACTGGTACATTCCTTTGTCACAAGACTGAAAGTACATATGGCCTTTATGAACTTAGGGCTGTTATTTCTGGCACTGGCTCCCACTATCTCACCAGTCCTGGAAACCCTATTAGCAGATACTGCACGGATTACATCAATCACAGCCAAACATGAAAAATCTTGCAAAAAATTTATCATCTTGCCTATGTAGTCTTGCCTAAGAGATGACACAAGGAAGATAATACAAACTTGAGAGACAAAACTTGTTTAACAGGCCCTTGTTCTTTACTCATCCAGGACAATGCGTTGAGCTCTGTTGGCTTTGCTTCCCTGGGCAGCCGCACTGAAGCTGGAACACTTCCCTCACGCAGCTCAAATGCTGGTTTCCATTTTGTAGAGCTACATAATTCGATTTGCTCTGGTGGTTCAAAAGGTCAGTGGGGAAGGTCTCCCGTGGAGAGGAGAGCAAGCAGCTCTTGCTTACAAATGGGTGCTTGCCTTGGAAAACAGCATGCCTGTTCACACGCATCCAAACTGCTAAAGCATCCTACTGAGAGTGAGCCTGCCACAGGAAGAGACTTTACAGATCTTTCAGTCACCAGGAGTTACACAAACAAGAGCCAGAAAAAACATTTTGCTCTCTAAAAGGGAATCCTTATATATAGTGCTCGATAAAGTTTATTCTACTTATTTGTGGAATCAGGAGGGAAAACAAGACCCAGTTGTTTGAGGAAACCATTCAGATGTAAAATGTGACCTCAGCTCAGTGGTGGTGTTGTGACAGGATAGAGACAAAAGGATATTCAAAACACACAGCTAAGAAAGGGGAAAGAAAAGCTGAATCCTAACTGCCGTGTAAGGACAGTCACGATGTGTGAGTTGGAAGGGAATCATCCAGGTCCAAGTCCACATCCAGGGCAACAATTAATACACAGGCAGCAGTTCTTGGAAATTTTCAATTATGCATTGCTAAGGTAAAGCAAAAACATTTTCAGAGCAAATGAATAAGGGAAAACATACTATCCTTTTCCACAAACAGAGCAGGTTCAAAGCAGTGTTATTCCACAAGCAGTATGAATCACAAAGAAACATTCCTCAGAAGTACTGTCCTGTCCTGCTCCCACTGGAGCAAGAGAATTCACTAAGGGAGAAGAATTAGACCTGTACAGGAAGCACCAATCTGCTACATTTATACAGCATCTTTAAACACAAAGAGTTTGAAAGCTACTTAACGTGCAGTGTTAACAGGACAATTCAGCTACCAACGAATAGAAGCTTCTTGATTACACCACAACAAGAGTCCACCCCTCTGCCCGGAAGGCTCTGCAGTGGTGGGGCAGGAGAGCCCAGGCACACAGTACATCCTCCTGGCACACACCCTCTGCCCACCCTGCTGCACTAAGAGCACCCCAGCAGCATCAGCACCAACTGAAATCCTGCAAAGAAACCCGTAGTGCTTTCACCTGCACGTGCCTCACTGCTGGGGGAGAATCGTGGGCATGGCAAATGTTGGCCCTGCTGATCTGTAGCTCCTGGAAGCACTCAGAAAGGAGAAGTGCTAAATCCACATTGACTGGCAGACAATGATGTCCTTGGTGCTTTATAATCCTCCTGCCCACTCAAAAGTACACCAAAACCCAGCTGACTACAAGACTTTTCTGAATCACTGCTCTCTGGACATGGGTTATGGAAGAACTGTGTGGAATGGTACATCCCAGAGCACCATGCTGGGCATAACCTACCAAAGAAGCTGCACTACCTGCTGAGCTTGAGCAGACCCAAAGAAATGATTTAGAGCTGAAGTTACCTGTAGGGCACTCCCAGCCTTTTGAGCCCTGTGCTTAAAATGTCTGTTTATGACCTCTTCCCCTGCCACCCAACATAATAGGAGGAAATTAGTATGAAAGAGCCAGATGCTGGTAAGAGAATATTGTGAGGTCAAAATGTTTTATACATGTGGTTGAAAAAATAAAAAGCAGTGACTAAACTGTGGTTTACATAAAGTGCTCTTGGCATTATTTTTTTAAAGGCACAGCAGTCCTAGAAATACTCAAGTTGGGTGGTCAGTATTTTTGTTTCAGTTTCAAGCAACTGGTGGAAAATAGGAACAGACAAGCCATGAAAGCTTAAACCTAACTTTGGCTGCTTTTCTGGCAAGAAATCACTGCTCAGCCTGAAAATGTTACCATAGTCTACAAGAATAAAACTGCAGATCAAATGGCATCTCAGAGTTTGTGTCAGTTCTAATGTACAAGGCCTTTATCATGAAGCAGGACTAGGAAAAAAGCCCAAAACCACTGAGGGCATTGTGACTTTTTTTTCTCAGAGAGTAACAAAACTCCTGAATGGTGCTATTTGTGGTTTGTGTCTCTGCATCAGGAACATGGGAATTTTGGCTTGTAATTACTCAGACACGGGACAGGAAGCCTGAGCCAAGGACAGATTTTATTTCTGCTCCGAAACTGCGTTTCATACTTCCTTGAGATTGTTGAGGAATGACCCTCAAATCCTGGAGTGAAACTCTGTGTTCTTATATCAAGGTGCAAACACATTAGGAGGAAAATTTTTTCAGAAGCCAGCTTTAGTCACTTCACTCACTTTCAACCTTTCTCTTCACCACTTTACAAATAAAAGAAAATAAAAATGTTTCTAACAGCAGGGATAGCAAAGTCCTTGAGAAATGACCTGGGAAAGAAACACTGCAGTGTTTAAAGAGAAGCTTAAACAAACACATATCAGAAATGTGTTTAAAGCTTCAGGAGCTCAGCTGGAGCTGCTGCTTTGCAGTGGGGAGGCAGAGGATGGCTGTAAGGCTGTCCAGGCAGCATTTGAAGGTGAAAGAGCCCAGTATCTCCTTTTTCAGCCTCACCAAGGCAGGAACTTTGGCTTATGTGCTGGGAGAAGTCCCGGAACTGACAGCCCCTAACCTGAAAATTTTGCCCTACCTAGAGGTGTTTTGCTCATTATAACAATAAAAATCAAAGGAAGATTAAAAGGAGAGGAATTACCTGCCACCACAGGTTATGGGATGTTCAAAAAGCTTTGTAGGTTCAACTGGGTTCAAAGCAATGTTTAGCTACCCTGGTGACAAAATTTGTTTTCTTGCTTTCTTCTTTTGGGTATTTGTGCTTCATCTGCAGCTCTGTCCCTTTCCTGCATAGAGGACCATCTCCCTCCACAGTTGTGTTCCAACAAAAGGAAAGCTTGTACATGGGAAAACCGACAGAATTCTACCTTGTCCTCAAAAACCTTTCATCTAAAGTCTTGATTGTGTGCAAGAGGTACCAAATGCACTCAGGCAGCCATTTTCTGCACTCACAGCACAGTCAGAGCTTCTGGTTTTTGGAGTTCAGCTGTGGTTGATTCTTCATAAGTACTGCTGAGTTCCTTCCTCTGCCTGCAAAGGGACAGCTCTGTGTCCTCATTTTCACTACAAGGATGTTTTTGAAAAACTCCCCATTATTTTGTACTTTGAAAACATGCTGTCTTTTCAAGCATAAAATTTTGGCACTGATAGACCCTGGGGCTTTTATACAGTAAATTGATCAGATTATTTTGTTTAAAACTATTGTTCTGAATACAATTAGAATTTCTGGCTCTTGGACTGTGTTCATTTTGGCTTCATCACAGCTAAAATTCTGACTTGAAGCCCATATAAATATTTGCCCTTTTAGCATTTATTTTGATTCTAATCATACCTATGGTTTGGTTGCCTCTTTTTAAAGAAGAAAAGTACATATAACTCAGATTAAATAGATCACTCTGCTACAATTTTGCCATGAATGTCTGTTCTACAGAGCAAGACATCACTGCCAGATTTTTCCAGCAACCTCTGTAACATTTACTCTACTGTCCTGTAATTGCTTTAACATGTATTTTCCTGCACAAGCTAACTATTCACCATTAATTTTATTAGCAGGAAGACTCTGCCTAATGTTCAAACTCCAGAAATCTCTACACTCTTTTGGGTTTACTTAAATACCCCAATCGGTCTTAGCAAATTTAGTACTGTGCTTTGCCAATAGGCTGACCTCCAGCACCAGAGCCTTGCAATGAAACCCCAACAAGTTTGAGGCTCATGCTCCAAGCCTATTAAGAAGAGATCCTTTTCAGCCTTTAAGCACATGAATCTCTGACACTGATTTATCCAGGAACAGTGTTTTCCTGTTCACTTCTGGAGGCAGATTTGGATAAGATGAATGGCTGGTAAATTAATATATGTCTGGCTTATGAAAATGGAGTTCAGGTTTTTCTAACAAAAACAAAATCCATTTTTGGATGAACTTCAGCCAGTGGACTGACTCTCCCCACATTCCCAGGTGTGCTTTGGCATTTTTGAGTGAACTAACCCAGGACAATAAGTCGGAGCCTTTTAACTCAGCCTGGCTGGTTGAGCTGAATAATTTTTCAGCGTGTTCACAGTGGCAGGCACTCTCTTTTCACAGTGTACATAACAAAAGTTAGCATTTACTGTGATGCACAGGCTGCATGCTGCTGTGCTGTGGTGTTCCTGAGAGATCAGCAGAGGCATGGGAGGGGCAGGGCTGCCAGCCTGAGGCAGGGTGCAGCTCCCAATCTGCACACACCATATGTGGCTCATGGAAGATGTAGCACGTTGCTTGAGAGCATTTAATTTAAAACATTGACACGGAAATTTATCACGATTAACATGAATTATTGCTTGCCTTGCCAGTTTCTGCAGAGCAATGGATGGTTTATTGTGGTCAGAACAGAAACACTGGAAAACCTACAGTGTTGCTAACTCAGAGCAGCTGCTCTGCAAACACACACATGACTCAGGTGACCTGGGCTGGGGGTTGGAAATGCAGGGCTTTGCAAAAGGCACAAATCCCAAAATTGAAAGGTGAGAATCGACACACCACAAATTTCTTTTGCCATGTGCCACAGGTGCATCATGAACTATCTGAGATTCTCCAATGCTCAAGATCCTATTCGATGTCTTTGCTCTGAAAATACTTTAAAACCCCCCCCCAGTATACAAGGCACCCCATTTTTACCACAGCTTTTAGGAGAGGGAAAAGGAATTTATCAGATTTTTTTAACTCTATGATTTCTTAATTTTAACAGAAAAATAAACCCATGTTTCAGTCAGTTAAACAATAATGAATGTGCTGGAGTTCATTATTATAGTCAGTGATGGTTCTAATGTTCTTTACTCAGTATGAGTGTATCTGTACTAGAAGGATATAAACAAAGGGCCAGATGGGAAAAAAGCAGACATTGTAGCCAGACCCGAAAAGCTCCAGAACTGAATCCAGTGACTTTTTGCCAGACTAATGCATGTTATGCTTAAAGGCAGCCAGTAAGGAACTGGATACTTCAGCAGTATATGTCACTTTCTTGGATATCTTTTTCCAGTTGTGACTGTTATGTTAAATATTCGTGTCTCACTATTTATACTCTGGATGCAGCTTCCAGCTGATGATCTTCCTCATGCCTTTCTCCACTAGATTCAAGAGCCCATTAGAACCCGTTAAAGTATTTGTATGCTGTAATCAAGTTGCCCCTCAAGCCTCTTCCTGACGTACTGCATAGGTTGAGCACCTTAAAAATCTCTCCCTGGAAGGCATTATCTCTAGCCCTCAAGAGAGTCTGGGAATTCTTACCCCACTCTGCTTGCACCCTAACTGCTGTTTTTTTTGTTTTCTTTTTTTTTTTTTTTCAATTTGTCCTGTTTTAAAAACCATGATCAGACTATCTTCCCCAATACTAATTTACCAAGAGTCTACAAAACTGTATCACACATTTCCTCCTATTTATTATGTCTACTTTAACCATCTGGGCATTTTTTTTTCCGAGTGCTGAATACATCTTAGGAATTGCAGACAGTATGAAGTACTGTCTCAGTTGCCTGTTACATTCAGCAATAGACACAGCACCCTTTTCTATTGAATCTGTGCACTGAGGTGGACTTTACAGACTTGATTTTGCAATGTTGATTGAAATTTACACTGCAGTCAAATAGTAAACTTAACCCAGAGGCTGAAATCAGCTTTGTCTGACCACAAGAATTATTACACTGTTAGAGCTCAGTTCTCTGTGCCAGAAATCTTTTTCCTAAGATTTTTCTTGCTTTTCTATACCAAGTGAGAACTCCATTTTTTGGAAATGTCATTAAGTAATTTCCCTGCTCTTACAGAATGATGGTGATTTCTTCTGCTGCTCTTTTGCATTTCAAAACTTTTAATGTACACAGTTTGGTTTTCCTCCAGATCTTACTTTCTATGCTTCTAATTCCTTACTTTGTTCTTTCATAAAGTAGAATTATGCTTTTGGCCAAAACAACATTTTCATATAGCCAAGGGATACTGGCTTTTTGTCCATCTAGAAAACCCTTAGAGATCTTTGAGATTTCTTTGATGTTTTGTGTGCACACATGTCATAGTTGTCATTATTTTTGTTCAGCCCTGATAAAGCAGACTTAGGGGGTCAGTCACCACAGACAACAATGCTTGGGACTGGTTCTGTGTCCATTGGATCACATTCATTACTGATGTAATCAGGACATGATCATCAGCTTCTGTGTAAACACTGATTTCTGGCCCACCAAGCAAGTCCTTTTACTCCTTATAAATTAGACTCCAAGTGCAACTACTGTGTTTAAAGAGGAAGAAATTTTGAAATAGAAATGTGCCTTTAGAATTAGGAACTTTAATAATGCTCCACTTTAGGTGCCTAAGAACTATGACATACGAGCTTAAGGGTCAAACTGGCCTTCTCCTGTAAACCTTGATCTTTTCACCACATTTTGAAAGAAGTAGTTATGGAATTATGTATTGTGTTCTCTCATTTTATTTATGATCCACAAAAGGTTCTCCACCAGTCTCCAAAACCAGATGGGCTTTGTGGCAGTAATGCATTTGAATCAGAACTAATCTGTTCTCATTCACCAATGTAATTAATACAAGCAAAGGTCTTTATAACACCCAATTAACAGATACATGATTCACCAGAAACCTAATTCAGATTCATCTCCTTCCAGGTTCCTAATTTTCCCTAAATATTACCTGAACTCCGTGCAGACCGAGGTCTTTTGATAAACTTGGCAAATTAAGTGGTTCCAGCTACCTCCGTCAGATAGCTCTATTCTTCATGGCTTAAAATCCTATCTGCAAAATCCTATGACTTAGAGACACTGTCATAGAAGAAAAAGATAAGCTGCTTATGGTAGTTTGAAAGTCATGTTAGATTACAGTGGAATTTGACTGTTTTTCTGGAGGAAATCCACATGTGTGTCAATTGTAGCAGCTAGAAGTGGGTCTCCTGGTTATTTATGCAGTTGGAGTAAAGAGAAAATTCCCTGCACAAGCTAAAGCTGGGAGGGCAGCTGCTGTGTCCCTCCCTGGCAGTACAGCAGCCTGCTGGGCTTCTGCAGCCATGCCCCCCACCTGTGCTCAGGGCTTTTTGCACAAGTGAAGCGCAACTGGAAAACTGCTGAGCCAGAAGCAGCCAGGGAACTTCTCTTTACTATGCCTTAGTGCAAAGCTGCGTGGTTGGTTTTATGAATAACTACTACATTGCGTGACTGTTTCTATTTTTATTCCCTGTTTCAGCTGACAGATCATATCAATGTGTTGTTACAGCTTTGCGTATAACACAAGAGAACTGAGTTTTCAAGCAGGTTATTCTGGAAGCGCAACAAAAGAAACAATGATCCCAGGGAAGAGCTAACATGAAGAGGAGAAAGGGGCTCAGATCAGTGTGTGAAGGTGAGATCACGAAGACAACGTGATCTATTAGGAATGTAATTTTTGCCTGTAATTGCCTTCTTTCATTCTCAGTGCCGAGTGACTCTAAGAGTATGGAGAGACCTGATAAACGTGCACTGAAGAGAGAAGGGAATACAAGACACAGCAGTGTGCGCTCACAACCCAGGGAGGCCAACTACATCTCCTGGGCTGCATCAGAAGAGGGGCCAGCAGGTTGGGAGAGGGAATTCTATCCCTCAACTTTGCCCTTGTGAGACCCCACCTGGAGCACTGCATTCAGCTCTGGTATCCTCAGAACATGAAAAGATGTACACCTGTTAGGGTGGGTCCAGAGGAGGCCAATAAGATGATCAGAGGGCTGGAACACCTCTCCTATGAGGGCAGGCTGAGAGAGCTGGGGTTGTTCAGCCTTGAGAGCAGAAATCGTTGTGTGCTGTGAGACCATGCTCCCTGACAGGCACTGAGGGTGATTTGTGTTTGAAAGCAGCTTAGTGTTTAAGCACAAAAAATATGCACTGAGAATTACCTGCTTTTCAGATGAGACAGGTAGGAAGGGTGCATGCAAACCATGATGTGCACTGCTCGTTTTTCTGGAGACTTCATCAACCAGGAAACCATTTCAGAACACTTGATGTAATCAAGCCTTCAGACAAGGACAGATGTCATCAAGCCATGTCATGGGATTAAAGTCAGAGGTTGAACTGACACCATAAAATGCAACAAATAGGCAAAGAAAGAGTGAATACCTATAATAAAAACATTATAGGAGACAAATAATTTTATTGTAGCTAACAGTGAACAGGAACCAGCCTCTGCACTGAAGCAGAAGAAGCAGTGAGGGAACACCAGCCCAGTGACTGTGACTGCAGACTTGCTGAACTCATTGAGAGCCATGACAAGAAAGGTATAAGCACCTGATGCAAGATTAATGATGGTGCCTGCAGGAGATGGTTCAAAGCAAAAATTACCAAAGAACTAGCAAGAGCTAAAATGGTATTACTTAAAATATGTGTAAGAAAAGTACATTGGCAAATAAAGAGGCCCAGGGAATTACAGAGGAAGAACCCTAGGCATTGGATCAGAAATCCCTGTATCACTGTATCAGCACTTTGCCCTGCACCAGGAATCTCGAGGGAAGGACTTTGACAAATGACTGCATGCCTGGACAAGTAAATCAAGTTTTCTACTCATGTATGCCACAGAAAGCCACAGCAAAAAGGTTCTCGTGTATTTTTCACCCTGCTGTGCTGTCTGTATTTCAGCTGGGAAACAACAATTCAATTCAATAAAAAGGTGAAGCACTCATGCCAAAGTAACAAATTGGAAGTCCTAGGAAACAGGGTTCAGCAAAATATCTGCTGGAGCAGACAGATATCTGATCTAATTTTTAACCCTCCAGCTTTCCAAACCTTGTTTATGTATTAACCAGAGAGAAGATATAAGGTGAAATAAACATGGAGTTTGGGTTTTTTTCTTTTAATATATGCTCTGATCAAAAATTGGGATGAAATTTCTGTGCTGTAATTGGCACTAGTCGAAGCATATTTCCTTTTCAAAGTCAGTGATTAGTTGAAATATCACTTTCCTCTACAGCCCACAGTCACTCTCTAAAACAAGCTACATGGGTGATTTTCAAGGCTGTTGTTAATTTTGGCTGTTTGCAGAAATTTTTCAGCTATGACTTTTCAAATTGAACCGGACACTTTCAACTGACATGACAAACTTTAGGCATGATGTCTTGAATCCCTATCTCCTCCAGCCCTCATGCTGTCTGAAGTATTACCATGACCAGAAAAGGCTGATTTTCTCTCACAAGCTGCAGGCATGACAAGTCAGCACTGATTGCAAGGAATAGGAACAAACTCCTGCTCTCAGGCTAGTTCCTGATGGACAGTAGAAAAGGAATGTCTGAAAAAGTCTCTTATTACACTTGAGTAAAAAACAAAAAAAAAAAAAAGAAAGAAGCTGTTAGTAACACAAATAAATTTGTTCTGCACCCACAAGGGAAAGTAAACATTTTTTGCACGTCTCTTGACAATTTTCTGGTAAATGCCTTGACCCCAAACATCAGTGTTGTTCTGTCCTCTTATGTTCCCTTTTGGCAGGTCTGTGCAGTGTGTTGGTGGTACAACCCTGCTCTGTTTCGTCAATTCTGCCTGTGAATGACAGCTTGTTTTACAGGGTGTGAGCAGCCGGTCATCTGGCAAGGACTCGCAAAGACTCCAACCCAAAAAGCCAATCTCTTCTAGCTTCAAGCCTGCAAGGCTTTAATGAGGCCTTGTGGAGAAACAGCAACTATCAGAGATTCATTAAAGATAAGGACATCCTCTATCCTAATTGCTCTAATTCACTAGATTGTGTTGTTTGTGAAAACTGGAGCCTGCAAAGCGATTCTCTCAATTTAAATTTTTGCAATGTTTTGTGCCTGTTTTGAAACTTTCCCACTCTGCCCATGAATCAAAGCACACAACAGATTTATTTTCTTTTTTATAATGACAGAAGAGAGTTATTCTGCTGGTGTCTGTGCATAACCCTGTCTAGATAAATATTCAGCTGCTGAAAGCTATGCTATTGTTAACTTTCTGAGAAATAATTATAAGGGTATCATCAATACTGTGTCCTGTATAATGTTTAACTATTGGAATACAACCTTTCTAAACATCCATGAGGAAAATATTTTGCTGCTGCAGGTCTGAATAAAACTAGAGTAAAAGTCTATCCTTTTAAGAAGGGATGTACAGGTCACTACTGGATCAAAATGTACTTCCTCAGTGAAGTTCAAAAGCCTCTAGCATGTATCAGTTTTGATCTCATTAAAAAAAAGAAATCTGATCCTCTGCTCATGCTTTTTATGAATGCAATAACTTCCAGTTTACCCAGTCTTTAGTTCTACCTTGTAAATTCATTAAAATATGACACTCGTCATTTATAACCTACGTATCAAATTTTATGTTTGAGGGTGTTCAAATTAAGGACTATATAGACCAGAGCTGTTAGTACCACTCACTTTGCTTAGAAATACATGCTAGACTCAAGCCAGTAGGTTTTGCCTCAAGTGTTGGAAAATTATCTCTCAAGCTGCATTTCTACAGACAGGTAACAACCTGTGAAACCGAAGCTTAAGTAATTCCATTAGAAGCATTTGGGAATAATATCAGCAGAGTTTTGTAAATTAAACACAGCAAGAGATTTTGGATCTCAGAGGGCCTTGTTCAGAACAGGCAAGGGGGAAGAGATGTGCACCTACCTCTGCCAGCTAAGCATGGGTGACATCGTACCTGGGAAAATTTACCTCAAATCCTGTCTTCCCCTCACCTGACCTGCTCACTCAGGCAGCACATGCACCTGACAGGCACAGGGCTGATTGGTTTTCCTTGTTTTCCTGGGCTGTTTTTCTTCTCATGGAAATATTTTGCAAATATGAATTGACACCCCAACTGGCTTTTTCTAGCTTATTGTAAGAACAGACTTGAAAGAGGGGCAGATTCTTGATCTGAAGAAGGAGCAGAGCTTTGCTCCACAGTGCAGATTTGCCTTGAAGTGTCTCACTGGGCCATCTGGGATCTCTGCTGTGAAGCTGAAGAAGCTTTTGAAATAGCAGCTATGCAGATGCCCCATTCAGATGCTGAGAGTCTGCATTAGTTTAACTGTTTCTAGAGAAAGAGCCGAAAAGCTCTGCTGTGCTGAAAGGCTGTCTAATGTCGTTGATGGAATGATCACGGTTAATACATTTGCACTACAGGAGGCTCAAACTGACCAAAAGGATGTTTACCTGAATAGATAACAGTGTGCTGTATGGGTCACGGCTGTGAATTAATTCTCTTTTCCCGTGGAAAGGGCATCAAAAACCTTGTGCCCTACTTGCAAAAATGTGAAATAAACACCTATGTGGCTAAAAAAAAGGCAGGATAAAGTCTCTGAAATACAACTATAAAATCTTAAACTGCAGTTCATAAAGGTCAGGCTGTCCAGGTATTCAGCAGAGAGGCTTGCACTTGCTGCTATGGTGGCACTGCCTGAGCATTTAGCCTCCGTCTCTCACCAGGCAGTTGTGAGGTTGCTGCATCCCCACAGAGCTGTGACCCAGCTGAGGCTTGGACCCCTGCTATACTTTAATGCCCTCTTCCCACTGGAGAGTGATTTTGGTTTCCAGTTGATCTGTAGAAAATTTGTAACAGCTAAGAACTAAAATACTTTTTATGACATTTTGAATGTGTCACAGCTTTTACCAAAGTAGTGACAGGTTATAAACAACACTCTTGGAAAAGCAATGGTTATCACTAGGTCTCCTTTCCTTTCGTAGTCCCCGCGGGTCTGACAATCTTAAGGAAAGCAGGATTTCCTTGCCTCTCTGAGCTGCTGGATATGGCCTGAATGAGCAAACCCCCTTGCTGCTGTGCAGGAGCTCCCTGGCGAGGCCTCATCAGCCATCCTCAGCAGGTAGCCACAAGTAGCGTTGCCAGGGTGACCTCCTTGCCAGCAGCCTCCTCATCTGCAGGGAGAGCCACAGTTTAGCTCTTGCTGGTTACAGCAATTAGATTTTGACAGTGTAGCACTTAGCCAACAACTCCATACTGCAAGGCTATAGAGAGCTCCCTGAGAAAGGTGAAAATACTTCCAAAATGGTTTTCAGTCCCATGGGAAGGTAGCCAGATCTCTCAGGTGCAGAGTCACACTGTAAACCATGCATGGACACAACCTGGGGGGGCATCCCACAGTGGACACACAGGAGCACCCAAGGGTGAGTGAGCAGCACACAGCTCCCCAGAAATCTCCCGGGGGAATCTGCTTGTGCAAGGTAGGCAGTCAAAAACAGAACAACAGGCACACTTGCAAAGTCCCCTTACAACTTCCAAAGTGGGAGAAGGACACTATCTCCCTAAGTACACTGCATGGAGTGTGGTGCTGTCTTACCACTTACTAAATGACTCAATG
The DNA here is from genome assembly GCA_910950805.1 of Acrocephalus scirpaceus scirpaceus. NCBI lineage: Eukaryota > Metazoa > Chordata > Aves > Passeriformes > Sylviidae > Acrocephalus > Acrocephalus scirpaceus. Next base: position 34,070,449 of record OU383781.1, read on the forward strand.
TTGTTTTACATCCTCTTCTAATCTACTTGAAACGGTACCTTTTCTTACAAATATTCAGCAATGCCTCTGTCTTCCTGCTGCATCCTAGAAAGGCCTGCACAGTCCCTCGAGACTGGGCTCAGGGCCTCAGTGTAGGCTTTTATTTTATAAAAGTAGGTGACAAGCATGCAGCTACAGGTACTTCAAGAAATTAAAATGTAAGACCAAAACCCACTATGTTTTCAAGAGGGTCCAAAAAGTTAAAAAAACCCAGAAAACCTCCATGTTGTAAGACAGCAAAGCTACACAGGTAAGAGTAAGCACAGGGCTGTTTCTGGAAAGTATTTTAATACAGCAGCCATGTTGTAAAACCTGTTCTAACCAGTGCTGATCAAAATAGAATTGATGCAAAGAGGAGAAATGTGGTGGGATGAGTTAAGGGAATTAACATAGCTAATAAGAACCATGCAAAATAAATTAACTATGATGGCTAATTTATCTTCAACAAACACATTTATATGTAAGATTACATGAATGAAGGGGACAAGCAGATTTTAACTCTCGTCAGGTAAATGTTCTCCCATTTGCATTTACACTGACTCTCACACTGCTTTATCTACATTAAATTATAAAGAGGATGACAAGTCCTTTTCCTCAGCAGCACTACAGAGGGAAAGGTGGTTTGTCCAGTCACCAGAGATAATCACTAGCTGTGCTGCTCAGCTTCACCATGCCACCTCTTGCACCTGTGCATGAGAGATGGGAGCTCTGAGCCTCCCAAGTAAATTAGTACTGCCACACTGCAAATTAGAGGCAGGAGAGGCAGAAGTCCTTTAAACAGAGAAAACATCTGAAGAAATATAAAGACAGGTATGAGAAAGTGGGAAGCGAATTTCCCTTGTTTCATTCCTTAAAAATGTTGTGACTAGTGATATTTCATATTCTTCCCATACTGAGGAACAAAAGCACAGGCTTAGGGCCTGCAGCAGGGAGAGCTCCCTCCTTGAACATGCCCTGGAACGTGGTGCAGGAACAACAATAATTCTCACAGACATCTCAAAATGCTCTTATATAAAACAAAGGGAAAATGGTTTTGATGACAACAAGCCTTTGCAGTTTGAGAGTTGGGTGTTCAAAATGAATGTTCTACCTTTATAGTGGATGAGCACTTGAGTCCACTCACTTCAGTATTCAAGATGCCATCTGCTGTCTTTGCTGGTATTTCTCTCTTCTCACTTCCCTTTTAAACCGTAGTTCTGGTTAACAATATGTCACCTTCTATCAGAGTCTATGGCAGCCTATACCATGTATGCAGTGTACTGAACAAGAACTGCAGGGTTCAATCCACCTCAAAACAACCCCTGAGAGCACCATGTCCTTCAGCCAGCACCCAGCAGCACATACATCACCTTACAGACAGATGATGACGTCTCTGGCCACCAGAGGCAGGGTTTGGCCCCAAGTGACAACAAATTAAAATGCAGAGCACTACCAAGAGACACCCTAATGACTTAGATACCTCCCAAGGACTTACATAGGCCAGAGTAACTTGCTTTTTGGGCAGATGTGAGGGTGCTGCAGGTTTAGAAGGGCTAACCTGTGCCTGCTCTCCAGAAAGACAGCTCTGTCTCCCAGCTGAAAAGCATTCGTGGGCTGTCGGTGATCACCAGTTTGGCATGGCAGGCAGGCTAAAGAAATGGTTTGTGAACCGCACATCATGCTCATGTGAACTCACTGCAGCTACATGGTTTCTCTGCTGTACCATTTAGGATCATTCTCCCTGCACAGTAAATAATTTACTGTCCCCTTTTCAAAGAGGACTTCCTATAGTACAGTCCACATGGAAAATGATCATGACTGACAAAAATCTAGCTTGTGAAAGAGTTCTTGCGCTTTCTGACTATGAATAAGTTATGTCCTATTCACAGGAACTTAGTGTAACTACAATATTTAGCTGCCATGGTATTCAGTATCATCTTGCCTGCACAGTAAATAATTTATCTGTTTATTTCCACAGGGGACGTCCTATGAGCGAACTTGAATGGCAGCTGATTGCATGCACAGTATGTATAGCCCCAGCAAGGGTTTGCAGCAGCCCTGTGAGAGCAGCCCTGGTTCCTGCTGCTGCTGGAAGAGCTGAGAAGGGAACACAGTGCCTGTTGATGGGCTTTTTTAGGGGAGCATCCACAGCTGCATGTCTGCTGGGATAGCCCCCAGGATACCTTCAGCAACCTGCCAGCTGTTCTCAGTGCCTTGGGTGAGCCTGGGAGGGAGCAAACAATGGATCCACCAAGGGGAAAGTTTGCTTGTACCATATTCATCTTTCAAATTCACTTTGAGGCATCTCAAGGGAATGTTAAAAAGTCATTTGATTTTTAATTTTTTTTTAATTGGACCAGGAATATCCAGGAATATCCTCAAGCATTTTGTGTGTGGGGGGGGTTCCAACTCTCAGTCCCCACTTTGCCACCAAGTGTATGATCCTAAACAAGGAGCAGCTGTCTCTGACATGATTATATTTCCTCACTCCTCAAGGAGGTTGTGAGTCTGAACTAATGTTTTTCAAGCACTTTGCATAAAAGATTATAGCTGCAGCCTACAGATTTGCCTGCTACTCCTCTTCCTTTTGACTGACAATGCATTTTTGTGCACCATATTTTCTGTGTATCTGTTGCTATGTTGTGTTGGCCTTCATCAAGATGTGTTTTATTCCAAGAACTCTCTCTGAAAACAGGCGACAAGTCCATATCCTCAGCTGGCTACCCAAAGGATCAGGTCCCAGCTGCACACTTTATATCTTACATGCTCCTGAAATGTCTTGCAGCAGTTCATGGTCTAATGTGCTTCTCAGAAGAATTAAGGGGAGTACATTCTGTTGCTATATGAGAAAATTAATCTGATTTATAAACAGATTCATACATCTCTATTTCTTATAGAACATCACATAGAAATGCACAGTTGAATTAGCAGGTTACTAATGTGCTCCAAATGAGGATTTGTCACCAATGTAATGCACGTCTTTTGAACCTCTACAGGAACTCACAACATTCAGCTCTTAGCATAACTTCTGAGTGTACTGGGTTAGGTTTTAAAACATTAATTTGGACTGTGACTTCAATGAGATCTGCTTTCTTCTCACAGCAGTTATTCAATTCAACGAAATTCAATTAAGCTACAACTGTTTACGCTGGTGTCATTAGGGGGGAATCTAGCCTGATAAGATACAACATGAGTGAGAAATTCAATGCTTAGGCTGCACTTTAGAATGTGATGAAGTACAAGTAGCCTTTCCTAGTCTGCCAATGTTAACAACTCAGACAAACAGCCAAGACAAAAAATGCAATTGTTTGGAGACTTCAGAATTCCTCATTGACCTCCTTAATCAGCAAAACCAGATTTTATACTGCAATGGAATGTAATGGTGATGCCAAGCTCATTTTATTGACATTTTACACTTTTACACAGCATGTGGGTCCCTACTGGCTTGGAAAATTCTGGTGGCTTTTTATTGAAAGTAATCTCAGTTTATATTATATGAAATCTACAGAGACGTTTGCCACTTCATGTACTTTGGAAGACATTTTGATAACTATATTAATAGTTTCAGAATCATGAAAGTTCTGCCTTTCAATGAGATGAATTACACTTAGGATAAGAAAAGCTGTGCATTTTGCAGGTAACATGGGTTTCTCTTGTTGCTTGAGCAATAAATTACTCCTGGAACCTGGGCACAAGTCTGCCCAGAGGTGATAATCAAAATGGATACTCTGCAAAAGTTGTGCCAGAGTGCCACAGCATGAAAATTTTATTTCTAAGAAGAATGAAAAATAGAGAAATATGAAGTAGAGAAGAGTGAAAATTTTTCTTTTAGTTTTGATGCCTGTGTGGCCTGAAGTGTTTTGCTTCACCTGAAATGGAACATTAAGCTTTTGTTCCTTATCAGATCTTTCCTTGCCTTTCATTTAAACACCCCTAAAAGAAAAAGTTTGTTTTATTTGTATAGTTTCAGCCTATAACCCTTCTCATACATGTTTTCTCAAGGAATCAAATCCAAACTAAACATGGAGACAGCTTTGCCTATGCACAACTGTTTGGGTTTTTTTCTGACCCTTGTTATCAAAGAAGCCTACTGTCCAGGGATTTCATCTCCTAAGAATGCCGTCATATACTTGTGCAGATTATTACAGAGACCCTGGTATTAATTGTGGCACCAATATGTCAGATTGACTGTAGGTGAGCAGAGATAAGCACTGGTTACTGGGCAGTAGAATTATAGTCTTAAACCCCAGATGGGCAGAAAGGGAGCCTACAATAGAAAAATCTTACAGTCTGATAAACAAACACTGCACACAAGGAAAAAAGATTATATTCTATGGGGAACTGACACATATGGCACATTTCAGTGGACAGGATCCACTGTGCCCCCAAGATCAGTTTAATACACCAGCCAAGCCTCTCTCTTTGGTATGGTATGGAGAGCAACATTGTAGATGAGCTTAAGATGATGCAATTTATAGTTTTGAGGCAGTAAACATTTTTTTTACAGATTCACCACTGAAAGAAAAATTAAGTAATTTATCCTTGCAATTCCCTCTTTCCAAAACAATGTTAAAAAGAAACATTGGCGTTGATACCGAGGTTTAGCCCAGTTTCCTTAAATGTTTTGGGCAAGCTTTTCCTGTGAGACTCTCAAATCTCCCTTCTTTGTCATCCTCCTGGAGAACTTACTCAAATAACTTGGGGCAGGAAAGGAAACAAAAGAACCCAGCTGTAAATGCACATAAACAAGCTATTTGTTCTAACTGCATAGCTCTGGAAAAACACTCCCAATATCTGCTTATAGTCACCTCAGAAAGCAGAGTTGAGAAAGAAACAGGCTCTTGTCCAACACATTTTGCATTCAAAGCATTTCACGTGTATTAGCTAAACAACCACTGTAATGTGCACCCAAGACAAGCAATAAATGGATTTTAGACAGAGGTGGGGGACAGGATCTGGCTGACCTGCCACTAGGAGAACGAGCTGCAGAACACAAATTCTGAATTTCCCAGCTCCACTCACCAGGAGCCCATCAGTTATTTGTTTACACTTTAAAAAAGGATTCACGTCTCTTCTAGGGCTCAGCAGGAGTTAAGGTGTGGCAATGAATACCGAGAGGCCACCTGTCCCCCATCTTGTGGTAGCACAGCTGTCAGCAGGACCCCTGTCCTGCCCAGCCTGGCTCTGTGGCACGCACACAGCCCCGGGTGAGGCGGCCCCTGCTGGCTCAGCGCAGTTCCAGGTACCCCGTGGTACCTCAGCGCTGCCACAGGGCACAGCGACGGCAGAATCCATCCCCTTTGGAATATTTCTGTGTGTTTATTGGAGCCCTGAATTATGCAAAGCCGCATCCCAGCCCAAATGCCTTTGGGAGTCAGCGGTGGGGTTGTGAGAGGCTGAACCTGCAGGTGAGTTGTGATAGTCTTTGGAGAAGCAATTATTCTGCACTGACAGGCATTTTAAATTGTGGGGGTTGAAATTATGGTACAACTCCGATTATGCTTCTGGCAGTTCCACACTGTCTCATTGAGAAATTTAAATTTATAGAGAAGACAAAAATAAAAGGTGACAAAGACTTCACATTTTCCCTCAAATTATAAATTATTCAGTAATACTAAAAACACATGAGCAGCAGTCAGGGTTCCCACAATTCTGTGACACTCTAGTCTTTGGCAATTTCTATTGAATTCAACAAGAGACTCAAAAGTCTTCCTACCTGTCTGCTTTTTTTAAAAAAAATCTACTTTTTATTTGGTAATAGGTGGTTATAGCTGTAATAAAAAAATGTAACAAAATAGCCAAACAAATGTGAAAAGCTAACTACAAAAATAAGGGGCATTGGCATAGAATGCATTAACAATGAAGAAAATCAATTTTTTTTGTCTTACAACAGTGTATCTTGGGGAACACTAATAACAGGTGCCTCTTTTCTCTCCGAAATGACTTTTCCCTTCTTCGCACATGATCCGACACAGGACTTTTATCTAACTGCAATATCTAAATGCAAAGTAAGTGAGAAAAGGAACCTTTGTCTGCTATTTTAAACACAGAAATTCTATCTGCAGAAGGGATGATTAAAATGCTGTGTGGCAACGATACATGAGCGACTGTCTCCCTGACAACAACGATAATGCTGATATGAATAAAAACTCAGGTTTACATAGAAGTTTGGAGTCTCAGGTCCTAGAAACGTCAGAAGCAGCTGAGCTTGGCATACCATTGAGTGTTATTGATTTCTTAATTATCCGGCATGCAATGTTGATATTCTGTTTCTTCTATTTTTAGTTGAGTTCTCTCTTCTTCTGTTGCTATCTCAGAAAAGTGTAACAATTCTAGAACTGTGACTCAAACATCCTCATTTTTCCCAGTACACCATTAGATCCAAAGCCTGATACATTTATTGCTTTACAATTCCTTAACTGATGCATTACATCAAGGAAGAACATTATTTGATTTTCTTTATTGCCACAAGACATATTTCCATCAACTAATTCCATTGGATGTTCACATAATTACCCCTTCTTTCTAGGGGGAAAAAAAAATAGCTAATGTTGTGTAACTCTGGGCAAATTATACAATTAGAACTTTTGAAGAACTCTGACAAAAAAGGTGCTTAATTTCTGCAAAATATAGGCTTAAGCTTCAGAGCCAATTGCTTTTTTCAAAGGTTAAATCAAGCAGCAAGCATCCATAGCTTCATTATGGCTGAGAAAGCGTGTATTTGTGAGCTGTAATCAATAGATAAGTACCGGTTCCCTGAACTAAAATATATCTATGCACATAAATTGCAATCCAGAGGCTTCCCAGGCCGCACAGCCTCTGTATCCCGCACCTGCCAAGCACTGGCTGAGGAGCACACGGTTGTCTGGGATTGTCTGATGTGCTGGTGTGAGTACAGGTGATGCCCCATTGCACTGGGCAGTTACTCAGCAGAGAGCACGTGGGGCTGAGCAGCTGCAGGCAGGGTCCTGCCAAACCCAGCATGTTAAGATATTCTGCTAAAATAAGATGTCAAACAGCTACTGGAGCAAGGTCTCCCACTTCCTTCCAGAGCTATCCTAACAACTGTGGAGAGTCAAGCTCTCCTTACAGCTTGTCTCTGATCTCCGAGTTTTATACAAATCAGGAACACAAAGTACAAAACCTTCGGGGAGGCTCCACAGGTCTCCCCAAATGCTGTGCTGAGACTCCACCAGGACCACGCACAGACAGAGGGACTCTCTCACCCACCATGGTTCCTACTCTGGTCCCTACCTGGTGCCAGCCTTACTGGGTTGGTAAGAAGCACGGCACGCAACTCACAGAGGGAAAATGAGCAGGAGCTCTTGCTGTGCTGCAGAGTTACACTTTCAGCAGCCTGGCTTTTCGGAGCGTGCCCCTGGCATGACAAGGAGCCGCTGGGCGGGAGCAGCTTCCCGTGCAGCCGGCAGAGCGCTGCGGGCACGGCGCTCACCCCGGGGCTGCTCCCAGCGCTGCCCGGAGCCGGGCAGGCTCCGAGAGCTCGGCACACCGCAGGAGCCGGAGCCGCGCCGGGGCTCCGTGCTCAGCCCGGGATGGCGCTGAGGTGCGCAGAGCCGCGCAGAACAGGCCTTCAGCTCTGCCCAGGCGTGCTGGCTGTAAACCACACCAAACTACCCCCATCTTTTCTTGCTTTTACAGATCACATGTCAGCAGACTGTTCCCAGAGGCCAGCAGGAAATCACACATCGTTTCCTCCCACTCCCAACAGTGCTTGTTATATACACACAAACACCGAACTGCAGCAGGAGCAGGCTGACCCGAGATGGCGTTCAGAAGTGCCACCAAGACACCTGAGACAGAAAACGACCCACGGGAGGCACACTGGCCCTGGCCAGATGCAAGGGCTGGCTGCACGGCAGTGCGGCTGCCAGATGCTCATGCAGCCCAAACCTGCTCTCTGGGCCTTGCAGCCAGGCAAGATCTCTGGAGGAGCTGTCTTTACAAAGAGGTCCCTGCAGCGACTGGTGACAAATGAGAAGGAAATTATTCATATGGCATCAACTGTCATTTTAATGGGCTACTTATCGCACCATTGCTACTCGTGTCTGCTATAGCAGCGCCCAGGTGCCTAATTGTTCTGAGCACTGTGCTAACACAGGGAAAGGTGACTCCCTGCATGCTAATCATATTTCACAAGTTATCTTGGATATTCCTTTAGTGATGGGGTGTGGGAAAAAAACTATCTATAAATGCGTTGCTCAATTTTCAGATACAGCTTGGATAGCAAAAGAAAAGTAATTAGTATCTTGGTCCCTGGCACCTGAAAATAATCATTTGACAAATTTGCTTTGAATACTTACTTCCAAAGTGTCTATTCAGAATATGCTAATTTAATTTCTAGGAGATGACTAGAAGATGGAAACTAAAGTTTTTTCTTTTCCTTTGTTATGGAAAGCTACTTTAATGTAAACACCCCCCTTGACATAAGAATAATAAAATCATACTAAAACTAAAGTAAATGAAATACAACTTTGAAATATTTCCTAGAAGCAACAGGAATACATATTAATTTAATGGAATTAAATGCCTCTGTAAATTTTTACAGTAGCATAAAAGACAGTAGTATCAAAAGATAGCTACAGCATATGCTTGCTTGTGTAGCTGGTATTTTCAGTTGATTTTAGCATAACTACTGCTTTTCTAACTGTGCACAACTGGGCTTTACATGGAGGCTTTGGAAATGCTTAGTCCAATTTGGTATGGGAGTCTCTCTCCCAAAAACCTGGAAATGGGGGCCATGATGGTTGCAACATTTGTCTCTTCTGCATTTAGGCTATCACTTGCAGCGTCACTTCCAGTCCTCTGGTCATCCCAACCAGGACACACAGATGAGGTCAAATCATTCGGATGAATGTCAAGACAAAGTCAAAGCAAATGCTTCAGACTTGGAAGTTTTTGCTATACAGCATTTATGAAGGAATTCTGAAGGCTGAATTAATTCATTATTACCATCTGATCACAGATAATTCCCAATAAGCAGGAGGAAAACCAGCTGAACAGATTGTTTACTATGGATTTACTTGCCAGGCTCTGCCACAGCAGCCGCAGCCCTTCTGTGTTTGCCTGATCGGAGCACTTTGTCAAACGCAGCCGAGGCTGCACAGCCGGCAAGGGTGGATGCTCTATTGCCTCATTCCCAGCGGAGGGCTACTGCACGTACAGCCAGTGGAAGTTTTCCCACGTATTTCAAAGAGTGGCAGGGTTGTTATTCAGTGTGAACCGTGACACAACCAAAGGCTCTGCTATTGCAGACCTATTAACATGGAGTAGATTGGTCCCTCGAGCACAAAGGTTCTTCAATAAGCAATGAATGTTACTCAACTGTGATTTTTTTTTCAAGAACTGCTGCACCTATTTTTTAAAAATACAAAAAGGCTGCAAGTTTCCCTTAACAAAGAACAGCTATTGAGTTTTTGTTCCAGTTGATAAGTGCTTTAAAATTTCTTATTTGCCCACCCTTTTTTTTTTTGTGAAGGCTAAAAAGATTGATTTTATTTCCATTTTATATTTGTGGCTCTCTTATGCTGAGTTCTCCTCATGATGCCTTGTTTTTTTGAACCAAAATAGTTTTCCATGTTGTTTCTTTCTCTGATTCATCTAATTTAAAGTGATCACAGCTCCTCTTGCCCTTTCCAAGTCGAACAAATTAAACCCTTCTGGTTTGCTCCCATATGAATTTCCCCACATGTCCAACATTACCTCATACCTAATCCTGTTTCACATCCTCTTGCAAGTACCTGGGTGATGAAGGCACCATATATTTTTCCAGGATAATTCCTGCACAGGCTATCGTCACACCACACATCCAGCATAATTGTATTTTGTAAAACTGAACTATTTTTGCACTTACATTTTATAATTTATACTACAGGTTTTGTTTCTACTCGTGCTAGTGGCTGGTGAGACCTATCAGGCAAATATTCCTTTGATTATGATACATTCAGCTGGAGTTTAGCTATGAGACTGAACATAACATTTTAAGGATATTTTATTTTGCTAGGGAGGGATTTGCTCAGCCTATTTGTCTTAGTATTGGATGCAGATTTTAACTATTGGTAAAAGACCTTCTCTTTTTTTAAGCAAAAATGTAAATATTTCAGAGAATTCAACATTTCTATTGGAGGCTATAAAGACACCATTACCAAACATTTTGACTGGACCTACTTCTGTCTATAATCCCTTTGCATTTCTCATGAGTGGCATATTTAGATCCCTCCATCTTTCCAGGAAATAAGGATGACAGTGAAATACCAAACTCTGGGAGATCCTCTCTTCACCACTACTATCAAATTTCCAAACATCCTTGGTTAAAACTGCTGTTTTTAAAACAGGCTGTTGCAAAGTGTCAAAGAATTGCTTTATTTTCTCTGCTGCAGCAAAGAACAGGGCTGTGTTAATTTATCTGGAGTAAACATGCATACAGGCCACATTGTGCTCTACACGGTTGTTTACAGTTGCTGGCTCTGTGTGCTGTGCTGTAGATGTGGCCTGTTACAGATGTGTGGGGTGTTAGAAAGGCCAGGCTTCGCTGGCAGCAGGAGGCAGCTCTCTCTCTTGTTTCCCAGCTATTTTCATTAGGTCTTGTTCATGTGTCCCCGAGTGAGAGAGTCAAAGTCATCTGCCCGCTGGTTATTATGCTGCTACACAAAGGGGTCCTTCAGCCTGCAACAGCGGACTGAAAACAAGACTGTTGATAAATTATTGTGGCCCATCCTATTCCTATTTACTATCACTGCAGCTGTCTGAGGCTGAAGATAACACCCACATCTGCACATTACCAGGGTGTTTTTACACCCAAAACCAGAACAAAAGCTCCATGCATGGTGATCACATATCAAGAAATTCAGGCGAGTCTGAAGCTATCTCAAGTAGTTTCTTCAAGCGTTGGAAATATCTTTCAACCACATTTAAAATATTACTCCATGTTGACTGCAATTTCTCTTCCCTGGTTTATGTCACAAAGCTGAACATATCATTGGGCTCATGTTCTAGTATTAATAAAAGCCTATGTCAGAACAAGTAACAAAACCTACTTTGGCTAATTGTAACCAATTAGAAGATGCTGCTAATCAGAATATAACCTGTCTCATGGGCTTTTCCTGTACGCCACAACCCCCCAATAAATGCACAAAATTTGCTATGGTTTGGGATATGAATATATCCACCTTCAGGTGTGTACAGGGAACAACAGGTCACAGTCACTTCCTGGCTCACTGAAAATGAACCTACTGCAGTTATTTGTGTTTGTTAGAAACAAAGCACACAGCACCTACTGAACGGAAATGAAATCTCTTTGCTGCTACTGGAGCAGCTATCACTGAGTAACTGACTGTACGTTAGAAACTACACTGACTTTCAAAGCCATATTTGCTTCTGATATATATCTTTTCTGTCTGACATCATTCAAAGTGTTTTATCACATGCAAATCCCTACACCAAGGGAGACAAAATGAAATATGCAGTACAATGTCAGTGATGACTAGTCAAGCAGCAATACATAGGAAAGCATTAGGAATCATCTTGAACTGAAGTTTGCAAAGCAACGTTGATGAGCAGGAGGCAGATTTCATGGCCTGCATTAATAAGGCAGGCTGTAATTCCTTTTTCTTCAATATTGGTAAGGTCTCAGTTGGAGTAAGTACAGTCCAGGGCCTGACACACAATTTTCATTTTTGATAGTTGAGGGAATCTTTGTGTAAGATTTTAAGAAGAGGTTACACAAATATTTCTCAGAGGTGAAGTAGATTGTCTTAAGGTTGTACTGAAGACTCCCTAGACAGACCCCTCCAAGTCCTATATAAAATTAGTTAAATCTGCAAATATCAAGGTTAGTGTTCCAGGTTAAGAATAAACCAAAAATAATTGTAACAAAGAATGCCGAAATAAAACCAGAAAGCTATTGCTACACGAATAGATTTTTGTACATGAACCTAATTTTGGTTTTAATGACTGCTGCATTAAGCCTTTCCACAAAAATTTGTATTTAACAACTGTTTATAAATTACCCACACGTACTTAAATGTACTCAAGCTTAAGATCAAAAAACCTGTGTCCTCACTACAAACTCCATTTAATGATGCAGATAATTTTCCAGAAGTTAATTATAAGATGACAGCCATATCCTTCCTGAAAACAAAGGATTTGATCATCCTGCTGGTGGTTCTGCACTAAGGGCCCTTCTCTTTGGGCTAATTTTGGCAGAGATGGATGCTCTCTCTGCCCTGGCAGGGAAGGATTTCTGCAGGAGCTCATGCACTATCACAGGGCCAATCCTCCAGCAGAAGCCTAACTGGGGCTGACAGCTCTGTGTCCCAGAGCACGTGACCTTGCAGAAGCGGGTCTGCTGCGGCTTTCCTGGGCCCTGCGAGAGGCGTGAGCGTCCCCAGCCCACCCTGCCCTGATCCTCTGCAGCGCCGAGCAGAGCCCGCGCTGGGAGCACCGCTGCTGAACGCGCACCGACACGGGAGCAGCTGCGCCAGTGCACGGAGCTGATTCATCGCTTGCCTTCGGGATTCCACGGGCCCAGCTCCAGCTTCAGCCAGGGCTGTACAAACGCAAACCAAGCCCTGATGTCGTCTTATTGCGCCCTCCCTGCAAGCACTTCAGCCTGATTCAATTAACAGGTAGAGAAGACATTGAATCTAATTCCTTCCTGCAGATTTATCATCCAGTTCCTCATAAACAAGCTCCCTGTCAAAGGACATTGTCAGCCCACACACAGTTAGACCTGGAGTTACAGCCCATGAGCACTGGTGAGTAATTTATTTTCCACATTCACCTCCATGTGGATTCAGGCTATCAGGTAACAAGCCCAAGGCAGCATAAGACGCAGTTATTCAGACTTGTTAATAGAAAATAATCTCGGTGAGCAGTTTACTCATTACCTACGTAGGGAGGGAGTAGTCTAAACAATGTTACAGCACATTTGGATTGAGGCTGCAGTTTAGTCCTGGAAAGCAAGAGTGAGGGTGCCTTCCTGGGACACCTCTTGTCTACTGGTCCTCCTGCTCAGGAAGGACCTGTAGCTGCCAAGAGGCAGGAGGATGACAGGTTAATCTTAGGAGCAAAGTGGTATCAGCCATAGGGAAGAGGAATGAACCCTACAAGGCAATATGAGGCACCCAAGCTGAACAAAATCTTCAGTGTGCCCAGCAGCTGGGCAGCAGGGGACAGAGGCTGGGTGGGTTTGCAGGAAAGCTGGCTCATCCTTGCCCTCAGGGCAGCTCCAGCAGTGTTCCAGTCTCACAGCACTGAGGCTGCAGAGAGATCAGCCGCCATGTGACTATGCAGTGTGTCCACAGAGATCCTCCTGGGAGGAGATTATGCATCCCCTCAAGGTTTTTAGACCAGGAGCCAAGACAAGCTTCCTGGATCTCTGAGATTTCTCCTGCCTCTAGTGTCCTTTAAACAAACCAGAGTGAGGCCCCTGCTTGTGTGGGCTGCCCTGCTTCCAAGGCTGTGGGCAGATTGCTCATTCACAGGGGAGGTTGCACAGAGGTCTAAAATCTCCAACTATGAAATCATTCATATTAGAATTCTACAGGAAGAAAAAAGCTGAGTGGGAGAGTAGCTATCTCAGATTTATCAAAGGAGAGGTTTGAATGAAAATAAAACTTCTGGATAAAGCAAAATATGTAATTGGCACCTTTGTAGGTCAGAGTATACAGTACATAGTGACCAGGTGGAAAGGTCTCCACTGATTCTGTTGCATTTACTGCTTAGCTTCTGAAATCCTAAAATGCCTTCAGAGGAGCTTCTCTCTAACTGATTACCATCCAGCCAACACCACAAAGTGAATTTCACCCTCTTTACCAGTACCCAATGCCCATCTTCCAGGGAAGAACCTCTGTTTCTATCAAGGATGTTTCAACAAGGATGTCAACTCTACAGAGACAGGTGCTGAATTATCAACTACTGGTCTGAATAACTCTTGACCTGAAAATCAAATCAAACTTTTATTACCCAGCAGGAAAAAAAGAAAGCCACCAAGGCTTTCCAGATACTTTGTCAAAATAGATAGGAAATTTTTGTTAGAATACAATACACATTACCACAGCCCTTCTAGTGCCCACTGAGCTGAAGTGGCCTGAGATATTCTGTGCTCAGCATGAGAGATTTCTGTTTACAAAGAATCCAATATCCAGCATTTTCTCTATAAAAGCAATGAAGAGTACAAATTCCAGTTCTTCACAATTTTCTGGACCTGCAGCTGCTTTGACACTGTTGCCAGAAGGTGCAATGCAGTCATCTCAGACCAAAAATGAACCTAAGTCTCATAAATCAATACTGCTGCTTTGATGCTCTGCACCTCTCTAGGTGTTTCCCAGAGATCCCTGGATGAAGCAGTAAAAAGGGGACCCCTACAGTTAATACATCCCCTGTGAGATGTGACCCTGGCTACAGCTTTGAGTGGCTGTTCTGATGATTGTTTGCAGCAATCAAGCTCAATGAAGGCTTTCGTGTTCAGCACACTGCATCATCTCCAGGGAGGTTCCTTTACAACACTTATAAATGAGAAAACAAGATAACTTCAGACTGCACAGCTGCAGGCTGCAGGAGGGAAGCGATAAAATAACACAGAATTAATCCATTCATTCCAAGGCCACTGAGTTGTAGTGCATGGATTTAATAAGGTTGGAACCCTAAATGGCTAACAAGTTTAAAAACTAAGTCATTATTCCTCTACAGCCTACATCCAGCCTCCTCTGCTAATTTCCCAGGAACTGTAGCAGGCAAACTTCCCACATTCTGTAGGTCATCACCTACTCTAAAATTCATCTGTTTTAGTGAAAATAGAGGGCAGGCACGGGGGATGTGCTCCCTGACCCCAACTCTACAAAGACACATAGCTGGAGATTGTTTTTTTCCCCTGACACTCTGCATTTTGCACCTTGCAAGGCTGAAGTGCAGCCACACCACACAGGTCAGGCTAATGCTCCCCCCTCAGAGCTGTGTCCACACCCTTACAGCCATGCTGGAATGCCTTATGATGGGATGAACTGGGAACTCATAGTTTAGACAAACGCACTGCTCTTATATGTTGTAACTACAACATATAAAAGAGCAGCACATCTCTTTGGCTAAGACACTGATATACTGTAGGGTTTTTAGTTACTGGGAGATCACTGAATAGAAGAAATTTTTACATCCTGTTACTGACACAAACTCCTGGATGCAGGCTGTGGTGAACACTATCCCTAGCCAGGCATGCAGCAGCCACTGGGTACCCAAAGAGCCAGAGTCACCTCAGATCAGCCATTCCTCCCTATATTTGTCTTCACCTTTTTGGGCACAACACCATTGCTTCCACAAAACAAACAAACAAACACACAACAAAAAAACCCCTCCCACACCCCAAAAAAAACACCACCAAAAAAAAACCTCAACCCAACAACTGCCCCCCCCCCCCCCAAAAACCAACAAAAAACCCCACCATAACCCACAAATGTATTCTCACTCCTTGAGGAAGGGGAGGATCATCACAGGTGACAAATAAGTGATACAATCTTTAGAGCATAAGGCAGTTGTAATTCAGTCTGCTCAACCTGGAATAAGAACGTAAGCAGGATGGAAGTGGGGGAAGAAACTACTTTTTTTCAGAAAATATTTGCTAATATGGCTCTTCAAATAACAGATGTGTATCACAGGAACACTCAGGCTATTGCATCAGGATGGTGATGGGGCTCTTCATCACATCACTGCAGTGCTGAGTCAGAGCCCACGAGTCACCACAATGCTGTGTGCAGGACTGGCACCCTGAGCAACAGAACTCCATCAGCACTTTCTGAGGGGCAGCTACGGTAACAGAGTGTTCTGGACAGATTTCTGGGGAATTGAACCTCCCCTAGGTTTTCAAATACATCATTTAGTCTTCATTTCTGTCTTGTACAGGCTTCTAAAGGTATCTGATTTCAGTTTGAGCACAGTGACTTTCACACAAATTGAAGTACCTATAATCTGCTGACATGAAAGCTGTTTATATAAGAACAGATGATTCCATGCATACAATGTGCTTATTTAGAACTGGTTTTCTTATACATAAAGATATGAATTTTTTTCTACTGGCAGTATGATTGTCCATGTGTATTAGTTATTTGTTTTAGTAGCAGGGAGAGCTACAAGAATGGCTTCAGTGAGAAGTTACTAGAAGCTTCCCAATGTTCTGCTCAACAGAGCCCATGTTTCCAAGAGACACCTGCCATGGGTCAAGGCTGAGCCCATCCATGAAGGTGGTAGCACCACTGGGATAACAGATTTAAAAATGAGAAAAAAATCCTGCACAACATCAATTTCAGTCAGAGAGAGGAGTGGGAATATGTGAGAGAGCCCAGATTCCCCGGCAGCTCATGATACAGCTGTGGTGAGGTGGCTGTGCTCCTGCAGCCCATGAGGTCTGTGGTGGAGCACTGACCCACCTGCAGTCCGTGGAGGAACCCCCACATGCTCAGTACAGCACCCTATCCTACACCACCCCATGAAAGGGCTTTGGGGGAACAGAGACACTCCCTGCTCCCAGGGCAGCTCTCCAGATGCCTCACACATCACCCTGGCTGCTGGAGGCCCCTAGGCTCAGTGCTCGTGCTTTTGGAACTGAGTAATGCCACCAAAGTCTCCCACTGCAGCCTCTGCCATGGTCAGGTGCTCAGAGTTTTTCACTGAGTCCTTAAGTTTGGCTGGATTTCCAACACCAGGTAATAATCCCACAACAGAAAGCATCTCACACACACACACACAGAGAAGAACTTACTCCAAACTTTGTCACTGACTGGAACAAAACACTGCTTGGTCAGGAAGCACAGACCATCTGGGGGAAGCAAACCTCATGTTGTTTATCCCAGATGTGCATCTTTCCAGTAATTTATCACTTCGGTAATCTACTGCCCTAAGAAGGATTATTTATAATCCCTGGGGATGTTTTGTGAATTCCCAAGCAGGCAAGGGCACAGAGTATCCCACAGGTTGTGGACAGGCTGCGAGTGACCCCAATTATCTGAAATATCAATAGCACCAAAGTGACAACATAAATACCTAAAAACCTGTGGGAAACAGTAAAAATAACCAGCTCAATAAAAACTGCATCAAGTGAACAAAGTTGAATAAGCTTGCAAAGCCTGGAGTTGAAGGTAACTCAGAGCTGGGTTTTGAAAATTATAGATTCCTCATTTCCATAAATTTAATCCTAGTTCAACTGGCTAGGTTATTTCTGGTAGCATAGTGACAGAGTGCCAGACCTTCAGTCCATGCACCCAAGACAGCTTTACAATCTTAGCTGCACCTCAGCAGATTGCCTAAGCTCTGTGCTGGCAGCAGAGACAACCCACAGCATAATGGCAGCCCCTGTCTGGTTTCTAAATATAGTTTAACTCTACTGAGGACTTAAGAACTTTCCTACAGAGGTTAACATCGCTTCAGTGCAGACTGGTGTAAAAAAATATATATATATATACACACACAGAGGTAAACACTCAGTGTAGGTGCATCTGACTCCATTAAAATGATGTGCCCACTGGAATGTGAATACCAAAATTAATTCTGCATGAAAAGGCTCTTATTTGTGTTTTTGATGACAAACCCTCTCAGATAGATGGGAGAGATATAATTAGCAGTCTGCTATTCCAACACTATCACACTCATACCCCAAACAACCTTTCTCTTTACTCTCCCTCTACCTTTCTATTATCCCAGGAAATGCAATTCCTGCCATCAACACAGCTTTACAAATGCCAAAGCCAACCCCACAAAATTGGGGTTTATCCAGATGAGAGCAAGCAAAAAACTGCTTTCAAATCCATTGCACAGCCTGTCCATGGGATGGCCAGCACAGACCTGAGAGTGATGCAGGGATAGGGAATGGAGTGTACTGAATACAGCTACCCCATGAGTGGGACTGATGGGCTGTGGGGATACCCCAAGAGCTGATCCCTTGCTTTGTGGGGACACAGAGCACACAGACCATGGCCAGCCTGGTAAACTCACTATTGCCTAGGGATATTGGCATACCTCTGCCATCAGCACATCTAAACCACCATGATTTTTAGAGGGTTATTTTTTATATATATAAAAAAAAATGACTAACACAGTTTAGTTCATCCTCAACAGGGATTTTCTGTGATTTGTGCCTACACTCTAGAGCATACACTTTGTCAAGACCTGTGAAACACAGAAGGGGATACAGTGTTTAACACTCCAACTGTGTGGTTATTAATGACAAGCAATATTGTTGCTGGAGGATGTTTGTTTTTAAATGGAGCATGGTTTACACTTCCTAGCAGTAGGCATGATTTCTGTTAAGCATTATGTTTGCTCCAAAATTGGAATATATTACTCCAGAGCACACACAGGTTTATCTCAAATCTACATCTCTTTGGGTGATTTCAGAGGGTGCCTATTTATCCCAGTATATCTGCAAAAGCCTCTTTAAATGAACCATTTCCAAGAAAGGCTAAAGTTTCATTTTGGTATTGTCTGCAGGCTAATCCAAATAAGAGAAATACCAGTCTTACTACAGAAAGAAAGAGACAGGATGGAGAGAAAAGTTGAACACACTTCCCTTACAGAAAACAAAGATGGGCTTGTTCTTCATCTCAAATCATTCAATCTCTTCCCAGTGCTCTCTCCTCTTTAATATCTCCTCACATCTATTTCCATCCACAGCCAGAAAAGCCCAGATTGAGACACAAGCAACTTCCAACCGTCAGGTAATGCAACCAGCCATTGTACACTGCTTGATGGGGCAGCAAAGGTTTTTTCATCCTGAACGGCTTTGGTTTTGTTTTTAAAGTATCTTGAGTGCCAATGACAGAATAAAGAAATAACCACGGACTTGTCAGTGCGTGGTCATGTAACCCATTATTGAATGGCCATGTCACTCTGGCAGCATGCTGTTTTCCCAAAGGGCAAATTTTCAGGAATTGCCCAAATTCTCCATTTGCTGAGACCCTTTGGGCTCAAAGCTTTGCACTGTAGAGGAGCTGGGAGGTTTTCACTCAGGATGACAGGAGGAAGTTATCAAACTGCTCCTTGGCAGCAGCAGAGCAGCACATCCAGCACGTTGTGGCTCTGTGAAGGGGAACTGGACCTGCTGTCCATAATCAGCAAGACAGAAAAGCTGCTTTTATAGCAAGACTTTTTCTTCTTTTGTACTTCTGCCCAAGCTGCTGCCAGCAGATACTGGCAGGGATTTCAATAGCTGTTTTGAATCAGTGCCTGGCAAAAGCACAGGCAGGTTGAACCTGAACATCCTCTATGGAGCTGCACTGAAGTTTCAGCCTATTCCTGGTCTAGCTCAGCCCACAGACTGAGCTGCACTTTCCCATGTGTGAGATAAGGGAGCCTGAAGAACACATAAGCAGTGTGTGTGTATTTCCTGCCCAGTGCTGCCCTTGTGCCCCATCCGCTGTTGCCACCATTGTGTCCAGAGTTGTCCAAGTTCACTTCTGCTCTGCATCCGTGCAGTTGTTCAGCTGTTCACTGGAAAATGAGACAAACACAAACCAACGGCTTGTATTTCCCTTTCAGACTGGGAGTCCATTTTCCTCAGACCCTGAGGACAGGGACTGCTTTGAAGCAGATTACTTTACTTGGAGGAGCCAAGGCCAGGTTAATAACATAATTTCTGCAGTTGACAAGTGTCACTGACAGTTAGAAAAAGTACGAAACTTCACACCCTCAACACAATTTTCTCCTGAGGAAGTCCCTGTGGTGTGCTGTCCTCTCACAAAAGGAAATATACCTTGACATTTTGCTGGTTGGGGAAAGCAGGGGATGGGGAGGTGGCAGTTTTTCAGTCCCAGCTCCTTTCTGCCCCATAAGAAAACAACTCAGTTCCTTCACCCCACTGACATCTTCTAAGGAGAACAGGGTGCAGGTGGGAAGGTGAAAAATCCTTTTATACAATTTCATGCGACAGCACTGGGATCTGTCATGTTTTGATCATGGAAGTGCCACATCCAGGATTGCAGGGCAGACTCAGTACCCATTTCCAAAGAAGGGGTGAAAGCATGCAGTGTAGCTTCCTTTTCCCATGCTGCCCACATCCCCATCAGACACAGTTCTTTATGGCTCCAGGCAATGGTTTCAATTGAAACGGTGATTGGGTGATTGCAATGCATGCAGACTCACAGCAAGATTTGTGGCAGCAGCAAAAGCCTTACACACTAACAGAGTGGTCACTCCTTCCTGCCAGCAGCAATAGGGGCTGCGCATGAGCTGGAAGGCGACTAGAGGCTCCCTGCCCAAACGCATAACAGGAAAAACAACCAAGGCAGAAGGAAAGAGAACAAAAGTGGGAGATCAGAAGAAAAGCAGCAGCAGACTAGGAAACCAAATGGGTGGCTGCCTGCATCCGTGGGAATGTGTTATTGCCTACAGCGCTTCAGGAGTTCCCTAAAGCAGCACATCAAGGGACTGGATGGGAGTCGCACCCTGGGACTCAGTCGCACTGGATGGGAGGCAGACCGCAGGTGAGCAGCAGCCCCTCAGCCCAGGTGCGGCTCTGTCCCTCCCCGTGTGACAGGCCCAGCTGTGTCACTGCAGAGCCGCCCGCAGTGCGTGGCCGCACGGGCTGATGTGTGACACTGCCTTTGTCAAGTGCTGCAAGAGCTTGAGAGCACAAACATTACCAACACTGTCATGAAACTTCCAGCCCTCCAAAATCCCACTTTCCTTCCACAGCTGTCTCATGTACTTTTTCACATCAAGTAGAATCTCAAACTGTGGTTTAAAGCCTTGTTCCTCAAACCATGGGCACAGACATCTAAGCCAGCAATCGCTATTAGCTGCTGTGCATCCCTCAGTACCTAATAAGCCAAGGAAACACAGGACAGGATGCTGAGTGTCACAACTTCCTTAGAGTCAGCTAACAGTGACCTGCCTTTTCTTCCTCCATGAATGAAGGCCAAGATTAATTCCTCACTTCCCTGCACCTCCCCAGCTACTGCCTCCCTCCCTGTTCCTCTGCCTGTGTGGAAAGTCAGCCTGAGAAAACAGTGCCAGTGGTTCAGACCTCTCAAATTCTTGCAAGCCAAGGCAAAATATTTTTCTTCATGTTGTATTTGGTATGTGGAATAAATGGCTTTTATGGTTATTAAATGTTCCCATGACATGCTGACATTTAAGCATCCCTTCAAGCTCTTTAGTTTACATTTTTAGTTTGACATATCCTTCAATTCTTTTAATGAATTATGCAGTTTTGTAGCAAACTGAGCAGTAAATCATAAAACCTCTTTACAGCTGGTTTTACAAAATGAGCTGTAAGGATAGCACAGGGGGAGGACAACATTACTAAAAAAAAATTTAAAAAAATAGATAGTTCTGTCCTGCCTGCAGCTTTGAGCTAAGCACTCACTGTCTGTTTCTTCCCATTTCTCTTAGAGTTTCAGCCTTTGCCTTTGGGTGCTTGAAGGCTGCATATTGCACACATGGCTGGTGAGCACACCCAGCCCTCCCTCCCTCCTACCACCCAACCTTTGCAAGTACATTTTCCCTGCCTTTGTTTCCCAAAGTGTGCATGGCAGGTATTTCCTCAAGCAGCTGGAGGCTGTGCAGCTTCTCTGCAGGCTCAGTGAGAATGGACAAACATGGTTGCAGGAGAGAGAGGCAGTGGCTGCAGCATTGTGGAAACCTGTCCACAGCCCAGGAATTGCTGGGCCTGGCCCAGCACACACCTGGAGCAGCTTCAGCTCTTTCCAAGCACAGCTCAGTAGTCACCCAGATGATGCAAGACAAAGTAATTGAGAAGCACAGGTACTTCGATGATGCCAAAACATTTGGTAGAGATAATTAATACACTCTGTGCAAGGAAACCACTGAAGCTTTGTATTCCCACTGCAAGAATCAAGTGGAACAAGTTCTCAGTTTGCAAACCACCTTACACTGAACTGCCAAGAAAATTTTGGAGTTTAATAGCAGGGTTAGGATGCAGCACAGCGTGCTTAGCTGCCTGTGCAAGCTGCCTTGCTTTGACACCCTCCAGCCTGGGGTGTGCCATGGGGAACCAGGTACAAACAGGGTAACTATTTTGGTCACAAAAGCAAAGAAATCACAGGACACAGAAAAACCTTTCAGAAAACTCCACTGGTAGCTAATCTGCAAGAATTTAGGTTAACTGTGATGCCCAGCATATGAGCTGGGAAAGAAAGTATAAAGTCCCTATGGAATATTCAAAACAGAAATGTCACATTCTCTTCTAAGAGCTCCAAGCCACATCCTCTGTCTTTAGGCAGGTGGAAAGTCATGAGGAGGTGGCAGATTTTGGGAGACATGAAAATCTGACTGCCTCTGAGTTGTGCCATGCAATATCATTGTTGTATTGGCCAGATTATAGAGCATCCCTGTTCAGCCTGCAGCTGTGTGTATTACTGATGCAATTGAAAACTAAGCCAGAGAGAAGATGAAAAAAAGAAGAAAGAAGAGAGCAAGAGTGAGAAAACAACACGTTTTAGTTTTGGCCTACGACACTTGGGACATTTTATATCAGAACAAGTGGGCATTTGTCTGGGGTTGGTCTGCACAGACACATTATCTGAGATTCATTTATTATTTATCCAAGCTCTGGGCCTTAGAAAAAGCAAAAGGCTTATGTAAACCCCCATTTGGGATTTCTAATCTTCACTTAGACATTTGCTGTACCAGCTTCCCATGCAGACAGCCCACTCAATTAGAGAGAGAGAGGACAGAAAGGTTTCCTTCGTCAGAGAATGGGTACCATTAAGTGCATGACTTTGAGCTGAACTGTAATTTTCCCCAAAGCGGGGATGGGAAGAGCTCTGACTACCTACTGCTGGAAGGAAACTACAGGTATTACCTCTGTCAATACAAAGCTGTCCGAGACCAAGCAGCTCAGGTCTTAGTGGGAAAAGAAAAAGAAGTGATGCTTCTGTCCACTCAAGGAGGGAGAATAGAAAGGCTCTCCCCCAGGTGGGGCATCCCCTTTCCCTTCCTTTCCACTATGAAGGGACAGTCACAAGTCCTGCATCCAAAATTAGTAATGAAATTACGTACTCCCAACCTGAGTGTTTACACTTGGGTACCTCACTCTTGTTTCTGGACACAATCACTCTGTAGAACAGCTTGGAATAGATAATTCCAGGTGGTGATGCACCTCAGGCACTTCCCACAGCCTAAACGCTTCCCTTCCAATGGTGCTTACCCTGATGAGGCAGAGGCTGGGGAGATGAACATGCACAATGTGTATAGTAAGGGTTTGAGAGCAGCAGAGTCTCAGTTCTTAGGAACAGTCCTGTGCAGCAACACAATATTTGGTACTTAGCTTTGTAAACATTAGCTCACAGGAATTCAACCATATCTCAGTAATTAAAAGCCTTTTGCTAATGACATTGGCTATGAAACAGTGGGTATCCAAATGATACTTACACTGTGTAAAGGTCAAAGAAGCAAATCATCTTTAATTGAATATGTAAATTGCACAAACTCTCTTGATGTAAAGAAATTTTAAAGCAAAGATGAGAATTTGGTAAATGATTCCAGAAATCAAATGAGATACATCTACCCTTTAATTAATTATTTGCAATTAGAGAGGTCTCAAAAGCAACAGGGGACCATTCCCAACTGGCTTGGGGATTCCAGCCTAAACGACTGGAAGAAGACAAGAAATTTACACTTGCAGACTGAATATAATTTGGGCTTTGAAGGAACATTTCTATTTACTACAAATCTATCCATTTTCAGTTTTCAGATAGCTACAGGCACCACACTACTGCATTCCAGCCATTTATTTTGTGATTTTACAATCCTTATGGTTCCCTCCAGCATGCGTGTAAAAACCCCACCAAACCAAAATCTGACAGACCAGACAGGGAAATTGTAAAACTGACTTTACACAGTGTATTGTGAAATGCAGTGAACTAAACAAATAGAAAAGCAGGTGTATATTTTCTTAAACTGTTTTGTCTACCTGTGGTGCTGCTTAGAAAGCATTAGGTAGGCATTTGCTAATAACCCAGTGTGTTGCAGCAGATGGCCTTCCATTAAAAACCAGAGCTTGGACAGAGAGCTCTGGGAAGCCCGTGAAGGACTGAAGGACCTGTCAGTCATGTATTTGCGCCTCTCCAGCATTCAATCCGTAAAGCCAGCCTGTGTGAGCCATACTACCCAAAGGATGTGCCATTCTCTCCTTTCTCTATCCTGCTGAGGTATGGATCCTGTACAGGGAGCATGTGGTCTGCAGCTTTTTCCTGTAACCCCTGGTTGCAAAAGGATGGTGGGAAGCAGCAGCAAAGCTCAGTGCTAGCTCCTGTGCTGGCCAATGACTGGCCATAAACAGATCAAGATAACAGACACCTAATTGGTTCTCGACAAAGAGCATAAACTACAAGTTAAGGCTGTAACAACAACACTTTTATTACATTTCAATCCCAGGGAGTGCTGGACTGTGATTATGTCTTACCTCCTTGATTTCCCTGTGCTGGCTCATGGATGAATTTTTAAAACCTAATTTTGATGCAGTATCTTTAGACCTCAGCTTCATCAGGCATGATGGGGAGCTGAGAGATGTCATTTGCCTCTGTACAAAAAGGCTCTTTGTAGCTCAGGATACAGAGTAACCTCCACTTGACTGGAACAAATTAAAGTGCAGAGAGCACCCTGTGCATATCACCAAGTGTGAAAGACAGTTTGAAGGTAAGAAAATGCTTTTCAGCGACATCACTGTGATGTGACTGGAAGCAGTCTGGCTTCCTGGATACCAGAGCAGTGCTCAGTTTTGCAGTGTTGCAAAAGCCTTTGAGATCCAGCCCTCTCCTGCACTGCTACCACCACCAACAGCACCTCCACTCATACCACGATCACCCCTCCAGCACAACTGAAAGAAAACAGAAACTACTCTAAGAGATCAAAGCAGGGGATACTGATGCTCATCTACCTTTCATCCAAACCAGCAGTTGGTACAAGGGACTTAGCAGTGAACCCTGCCATGCCATACTATTGTCAAGAGATGAAGACTCAATATATTCTGGAATATTTTCAATCATGACATCGGGGCAGATGCCCCGGAGAACATTTGCCTCTTCCTCCTGTCATTGAAATGTTCTGAGAAAATGCATTTATCCCATTTGAAGCCAGCTCACAGCTTGGGGTAGAGGGAAAGGCTCAGTATGTGCATGCACAAATTCTGTCTCACCATATTTAAGATGCAAATAATCCTACTTGTATCCTGTATAAATGCAAACGCAAATGACTTAATGATATAGAAGGATTACCTCTATTCCATGGCACAGAAAAGACTGGCTGCTACTTGAGCACCTTGGCTCCCCTGAGCACACACTGCCCTGCTGCTCCTGTACCAGGACTTGCTCAATTTGTGAAGAGCCTGGCCTAGGGTTTCCCTAGTGGAAGCATCTCTATAAATCAAAACCAAAAAACTTCCACAAATCATCCTTCACCGAGCACATTGTGATGTATATCAGAGACTTCTTCTCAACAAAGTCACTGATATAAAGGAGTCTAAAATTTCCTCAATTAGTCAGTGTAGAGTCCCTGTGCCAAATCTGGTTAAACATATCTTCCTTAACAGCAAACCCAAATCACCAACAGGATGATTGTACCTGCTGCTCACATGCATTTTCTTTCCTTAATGTCTGACTTCCAGACTTCAATTCAAAGACATAATTTCTCTAAAAAGAACTTGCAGAATAAGCACACAAGCACTGCTAAAATACTTGGCTCTCTAGTTACTTAGTGGTGATATTTGAAAAGATATAAACTCATCCATATTTTTGGCTAAGCTATTTACAGCAGCTCCAAGTGCCAAAAAGATGCAGGTGTGCTTGCTTAAACACATTCCTGTGGCTTCCTTCTGAGCTGACAATGTTTTTGGGTAACCGAGCTTTCACAAAAGCCTCCATCAGCTGTGACAAGACCCATCATGGTCAGTGCACTGAGGAGGAAACCTGGGCCCCTTACAGACCCTGTGCCCCACAGAGCCTGGCAGGGAGAGGTGGGAACAGAGAGCTGCATGGACTTGGCCATGGCAGTGTGAAGGTAATGTCTCATGGTATGGCTCATTTCCCTGCCTGCACAGGTAGGGGTGTGTGTTTTTATAGCTGCTTTCATGCTGCAATGGTTGCACTGCTTTAAATATCTTCCCCAAAATAGTACATCAATACCTTTAGAGAAATAAAGCTGCTTTCCAAAGTTATATTGCCTAGAAAGCCTGAAATCTTTACATACCTGAGCAGAAGGTGCATCTGCTCTCTAAGTAACACTACACAGAGAAGGTGGTTATTGAATTACTGTAGCACTGAGTCAAATCAGTGCTGCATTCCTGTCATACACCCTGCAGCAAGGAAAGTCATCCCTGTGACCTGCACCTAATTTTTTTTTTTAACTGCATCTTTAGGTAGCATTACTATGTCACCAATCACCTCATGGACTTACAGCTTTGAGTAATCCAAAATGGACTATAACCAGGCTTATTGCTCTTACAAGAAAAAGGGTTCTTTATGTCCTAGAAGTTTTTACTTAAATCAGAATATTCTAATGGTTGAGTACTGATACTGATCACATTTGAGGCAAGATCTTTAATAACGGATTTTGAAACATTACTGTGCAAACCAAATCTTCTCAAGCTTTTCCCATGAATTACTCTGCCCCAGAACCAGTGGTGTCCAACCCGCAGGACTGTCAGACCCAGTGTCACCGTACAGGTGCCACGTTTGCCACTCTGCTCAGAAATGCTTTCATCATGAAAAAGTCAGTGGCCTAGCAGCTGCAAAGTACTGAAAGCAAGAGAAGACACTGATCACAACTTGTCTCGTGTTTCTTGTTCCTGCCTTGAACCTGATTTGAGCTCTTGGATGCCCAGGTGGTTTCCTGGCCTCAGGAGCTCTCTGTTTAGAAATTTGTTGAAATATTTATGCCCTCTCCCTGTTTCCCATGTGAAGCTGTGGGGTGTGCACAGGGCTTGGCACTCCACAGAAACCTTTCAAAGAGGGGATGACTTTAAAGGTCAGCTTTGCAAATTACCTCCCCAAAAGCACCTGGGCCATCAGCATGGCTCAGCAGAGCCTGACTCCCTGCAGAGGAGATGTAGTGGTGCTGCTGAAAAGAGGAGCAAAGCCTTGAGTCATCACCACACACCTCTTGCAGATAACACGCTTGATGTGCTTCATTACATCAAAAGCTTCAGCCCAGCTGCCAGGACCCATTTTGCAACCCAAAAATGCAAATGCAATTCCCCCATCTAGTGGTCCAGCAGAGTAAAAAAGCCACTTTTTCTCTTGCAGCTGATGGAGGAGTAGCATCTGGCAGGGACATCACCCAGCTGAGTGCTCATTCATCCACAGCTCTGCCCATCCCAACAGCAAAAAAAACAAAAGCAGCAAAAACCCAGAGATAAACCCTACAGCAGGCTGCAGACCCACTTAAAAAGACCACAAATGACAAAAATTTGAAGAACAGGCAAAGTAAACAAGCAAAGTATGCTCTAAAGGAGGTATAAAGAAATGTACTCCTTAGGCTGATGCAGGACTTAGTCCAGTGCATTTTAAAATAATCAGGAAATTGGTCTGACAAAATATCAGAATTACCTTGGAAACTTTGACAAGCCACTAGCTGTGACAGCAACAAAACTGTTTCCTAGAGCTCAAATTCTCATTCACTGGGTATAGGGTCTGACAGCCAGTGTTACTGGAGCAACACAGAAATAATAAACTAAATCCCTTTGGTGAGGCACCTTTCAGCTGCTGTGAATTAGAAGTTTACATGGGCCATTCATTGCCTTGATTCTCCTCACTGTGACAGGATTTAAAGCAATGCAGGATGATAGGCCAGGCACTGCTGCCCCTTCTCTTCTCCTTCACTACCAGCTGGAATTCTCAGAGGTTTTTGAGGAATGAAGGATGGGGAAAGAGCAGAAAAAATCCCCATCAAAGGTGCCGTGGGGGCAGCAGTGCCCAGATACTTCTCTTGCCTCTCCAAATGCCACAAAGATAGAGGGTGGTAGGGGCCACTCTCATGTGCTTCCCAACACATTTCCTCAATGAAGGGCAGATGCTGATTTTTGGCACTATTGGGGAAGCAAAACACTTCCCTCGTGGCACAGCCCCACACAATGAGACCCCAGCCCTGGCTCCTGCTTGCCTCCAGCCACTCACCTTTTCCCTGTGTCTGATCCTCACAGCAGGAAACTAAACCCCATGCTGAAGACATGCCATCCCCTTCCAGTCTAACCCCAAGCCACACTCCATTCCCTTTGTTTTCCACTTTGTGTAATTACCCAAACACAAGTGGAGATGAATACTCTGTGACATTAATGATTAAAAGTTCTTGTGGCCAAGAGAATTTAGCATCACACGCGATACTACCAAACTCCCTTGATGGCAAAACTGGACTGCATCTGTGCCCAAACCAATCCCAGCACTACAAAGGATTACTGACCTGTTCAGAAATTTGGAAAGAGTAGTCAGGAAGATATTTTTCTTGACCCATTATAATTCATAAACTTCCCCCTCTCTGTCATTTTACATCAACAGCAAAGAAATGGTTTCTTATTTCCCATTTTGTTTTACAGATTTTCCATAGGGAAGATCCAGTGCATGAAAGAATGAGATACACCCACTTCTGTTATAATAAAAAATCCACTTTTAAATATATTTCAACTTATCTGCTCCATGCAGTTTATATGTAGTGCTTGGTCTGCTCATGAAAAAAAAAAAATAAAAATCACAGCTTTATAGAGAATGAGATATTCCCATAAAGATCAGATTTCATTTTAAGAGAGAAAGTCTAGCTAAAAATCACAAGAGAAAAGAAAAGGAAATAAATTGGCCAAATGGATCCTGTCTATTCAGAGCTTTTATTTGGGGCTTTTCTTGACCAGTCGCTTCAATGTAACAGGCAGCATATCTTCCTAACAAGCTTCCAAACGGGCCATAGCTGGGAAACAGTTTGATTCTTCAACAAGCCATGCAAAATATTTTGCTGGCAACATTAACAAGGGAAAATCCCCTAGAGGTGATCTGGTCTGCACAGTCCAGGGAGAGAAGCTGCTTCTGGCCTGTGACTTCAGATGATTCTGGGCTTGGAGAATGTGAAACGCACATGAGACATCAGAGGTGGGGAGCAATGGGCATCAAAGGGAAAAAATTTCCCTGGCTAGCACATGCTCCCCTGAGCTGATCCTTATCCTCATGATCAGCTGTGCTCATTCCTCACAGGGAGGACTTGGAGAGAAAGAAAGGGAGTACTGCCAGATAGCTGAAGGGAAAAGCACAGCTAAATCTACATCCATTTTGTTGTAGCTGTAAAGAGGACAAGACAAGCCTTTTCAGGTTTTATTATTATTGGAAGGAGCAGAGGTTGGGAACTCGGGGAGCACATGCAAACTTCAAGTACAGGAAGGTAATGATGGGAGTTGGGGTGGGGCAAGGCTGTTTTTTGGTTTGGCTTTGTTTCAGAAAATATAATTGCATACAGACCACAGAAGAGAAATTAGAAGTTCATCCATATCCAAGGGAGACAGCACAGCAGGCTCAGCTGTGAAAAATCCAAGGCCAGTCAAAGCAGCACCCGGAAAAGCACAGGGTGCTGGGAGCCCCATCATTTGCCAGGCTGGAAAGTGTCTTGAGAAAAGGGAGATTCCATTCCATTTTGCTTTTAGAGACTCACAGATTCTCTGTATGATTCCCAGCATTCTCAATTCACTATCTCACAAGCAGGAGGTGAAACCTCTGGGAAAAGATGTCCCCCTGTGACTGGTCTGACAACACGGATCACATCAGGTGGTTTGTACATTTCTGGTACAAGACAGCTCTGAGTTCCTCACAGTGTTTGCTTGTTTTAGTGCTAACTGGCAGATGAAGTTTTGTATGATGCTTTTCTAGAAAGCGCTGTCAAAGGGCCTTCACCTTACACCTCTGAAACCACCAGGATCTCACTGCTTTCCCCTAAAGAAGGAGGCTCTTTCCTCTTTCCTCCTCTCCCTAAGCCGATGAATAATTTTTCTCAAACATGCAGTTGGATTCAGAAGACCCAAACCACTCTCTCCAAAGAACATAAACAACTTAGAGAGCAGCCTGAAAACTTTCCCACACTGAGGTTGTCACCTTCTCCCCTCCCTGTTGGAGGATCACTCTGAAACCAGGACAGTAATTCAGTTGTCTGGCTCTCTCCCTTTTCACTCCTTTATTTAGTGTTAACAAAACACAACAGCGTGCCAAACACAGCGCAATGTCTGTGCAGAGGAAATGCATCTGGGACAGACAGAATCAGGAGCTGCAGCTCATTTCCCACAGGCCACGTCAGAGGGCAACACTCCCCCTGGGCCACCGAGCCTGGCCAGACCATGGCTGCAGGCACAGGGCAGAGCATCCCAGTGGCTGAGTTGTGGAGGTGATGCCATGAAAACCTCATGTGACCCATAAACCCTGACACCAGCTGCCAGCAAGCAGGCAGGGGAGAGAAACTGTACACAGTAAAGACCAATGTGCCAGAAGCCCTGCCCACAACACCAAGGGTTAGCCACTACAGACTGATGGTGCTCATGTTGGGTACCATCCTCCAGCCCCAGATCAGGCACTTGCTCCTCCTGGCCTCCATGTTTTCTTTTCATCTTGTTCTAAAAAGAAGCTTAGCAGTCACTCAGTGCTAAGGGGTGCAGAGACAACTTTCCCTCAAGAATTGAAATGTCAAGCAGACACAAGAAAGCCTGGTTGGAGCCTTTCGCAACAGGAAAGAGGTTGTTACAGCAGTAATTTACTGTGGTAGGTTTTGCAGCATGATTGCAACATATCATTACACCAGCTTTATCCTTTTCCATTTGGCAGACGCCAATTCCTCTCCCTGTTCCTCACAGAGCACAAGCCAACATGGCTGAATTTCAAATGGTTTCAAACTCTGCCAATAAAAATATATTAAAAAACCCATCAACAACTGAAAATTCTCACAATTGCATTAGCTTACTCAAAACTAATATATACTTACATACACACATGTAAGTAAAAAATATACACAGGTCAAGCAACTTGAAAGGGTGGTGCCATGAAATGGTGGGGTTGGTCTCTGTGAGTAGATAAAACAAACAAAAGATAGGTTGAGTTAGAGCCTGAAATGAGCTGGGCTGTGCAGGTCTCAAGGCAGATAAACTCATGCTTAGTTGATAGCCTGCTGCCTCAAATGCTTTAGATAATTTTCAGGCACCAAGAGAAACCACACGCCCTCTTTGTGAGACTTCTGTGCACTACAGACCCTGGAGTCCGAAGTCACAGGCCACAGCAACAGCAGAGAATCAATGTTCTATTTGTACTGGTGGGAGGGAGCATTCAGGAAATAAAATATTTACCATGATGTTTTCCCCCATCCCCCAGGATGATCTGTGCTCATCCTGCAGACCAACAGTCCAGTGGTAGAAAGAGAGGTGTTCATTAGGAGCCTTTCTGGGAGAGGCTAAAATGAGTATTCCAGTTGCTGAAGTTCATCCCTCTCCAGGCTTGGAAAACAGGCATCTTCCCAATAGGGTTACGGACCCATCACCTACAAGAGCCTCTGCTCTTTGTACAATCAGCATGTGGGGAAAGGCATTTACTTCCCTTGCTATGTTTTCTGGAGATGGCAATGGGGCAATCTTTGGGCATATCCCAGCTGGAGGAAGATGCATGAAAGTCTAAGTTCTCCTATTTGAGAGCAAGGCAATACATTACATTAATCTTCCCATCTAAGTGATGGGGAGAGAGAGAGTTGATATCAGCTCAGATTAGCTCTCACTTAATGGAAGATACTCCTGAGATATTTTCAGGAGATGGAAAAAATAGGACAATATATTAGTTTCTTAACTGAAAGAAAATAAATTGCTGCAAGGTACTGAGCTTATCCTTCTGGGAAACTGTCTGTAATTCAACTGAACCAATGTAGTTCTCACTCAGGGAAGGAATTCCATTTTAAAAGATATTAAATGAAATATTTGTGACAGTTGTAACCATTCCACATCTTGGGTTTAAAGAATTAGCAATTAACATACAGTGATAAGACTGTGTTTTTATTCTAGATGTCAAACTTTGCCTGAGCTCCAGTGCTATCAAGAAACACTCATTTTTAAAATGTATTACATACAAGTGGATTCATAGTTGTACCAGAATTTGAGGTGATGGGGGGGAAGAAGAGAGGAATAGAGAAGCAGCCACTACTCTTTCTTCCACTTAAATTCTTATTTATGATTTCAGTGGTGCAGCATAAGTAATGATGAGGAATAAAAGAATTTATATTTTCTCATTTAGCAATATGAAGCTTCGAAAAAATATTTTCATTAAAAATGGACTTCAATATCTTGTCAGAACAATAAGCTCATTTTCTTAAAGGTCAGCTATTACACTTTCAGAGAAAAGAAGAAGAATAATCTTCTCAATCCTAAGTGACTACTTCAAATGAAACAATAAATGACTTATTTCTTTCCATCCTTCTGCATATATTATCAGTAAAAAATAATGAAAAGTAACTGCAGTGAAAAACCCTCTGAGGGTCTTTTACATTTGGATCAGTTCAGCACAGAATAGCAAATGTGTCTGTGTGGTCAACAGAGTGAACAAATTTGCAGGAAACAAATCTGCAGAATGAGTAACTGATCAGTGAGAGGGAAAAGCTTGCATGTTGTGTAATATTTCTGTATGGAATACATTTGAAAATGAATCCTTCTATATGCAGGTAGACCCTTCGTTCAATCATGAAAAACTGTTTTGCAGTTCATTTTGCTGATTAAATTTCATAAAGCAAACAATCTACTCCCTTGTGCTTCCTGTACTGTGGTGGGCCCCACTTCTTGGGCACCTGGTCAGCTGCACATGGGCACGAATCCCAAAAGCAGTTCCTTGAGAGGATAAATTTCACCTACCCAGCACTCAGCAAAACTGACCTTGTATGGGAGGGGAGGGGTTGGGCGGGAAGGTGTGTCTGTGCATGTAATGATCCAGAAGAGGAAGGTGGAGATTTGCTATGGTTTGATTATTTTCCTATACAATTCTCTGTTTGTTGAATGCTATTGGCGAGGAGTTTCTTGCTTCTGTTCTATTCAGGAATCCAAATATAATTTAAATATTCATGTCCATATTACAACACTGCAAAAACTAATTTATTTTTTAAAATAAATAAATGGTTTAATTCACAAGGGAGATGTCAAGAGGTTTTTATATAACAAGGTCCTTTTCTGATTATTTAAGAAAACTTCATTTTAAGCACTGTGCAGTCAATCTCTGAATGAAAGTTCTTAATGAACTAATTCTTCAGAAATTAAACTTTTATGAAATCCATTTATTGCTCTTGTTAAATAACTCTTCCAGGTGTAATTCTCAAACTGAATGCAACCTTATTAATGTCAAGAGAAAACTCAGCAAACAGAAGCAGCTGTGAATATCTACTGTAGATAACAGTGTGTACATAAAACAAAATGATAAATTCTTTCAAGAAAATCTACAAATACCACCAAGTTTGCAAACTAGAGATCACCTCAACTGTATAAAATCTTTACCAGTGCTGGATCTCCATTGAATTAAATTGTGTAAATCCCTGATGTAGAGGAAGTGATGGTTTCTAACACTAAGAAAATTATACACAAGCAGATTAAAAGAAAATACCAACAAGAAAGCTTTTGAGAAAATTCAGAGCAAAATCTTTACATTTGAAACTAGGCTGAAGCCAAGCCAATTTCAATTTTAAAATAGGAAAGCACACACAAATGCCAGAGGATTAAGTTGAGGGATGGAAGATGCACTTCATTTACTTTACACGATAGCATTAATAAGGTAATTTACTTGAAACAACAGACATTTTATAAGGAATTCCCACCTGGTGGTCAACAGGGAAGAAAATGTCATTGGATATCTTCATTAGTGGCACAGAACAGACATTTTCAAACAAGTTTCTATAATGACCAACTCCTTCCTAAAAAAGCAATAGCTCATTTGGAGCCCATCCCTGGGTTAGCATGGCTGGAGCTGTTTCCTACTGCTATTGAACTTAAAATTCAGTTCTTAGCAATACAAAGCCCTTGCCCTTTTCTTATACAGCTGCTCAGAATTGTAAGAATCATAGTTCTAGCACTCTGAATAATCCTGAGTAACATCTGCTTGAACTGTCCCAAATGTCTTGACACCTTCAGCAAATGCTGTGCCTCACTAGTCACCTGTTTTCCCACATAGCTGTGAGTTCACTAAACAGAGGGTTGCTCTGCATTCTTAATGAAGATCATATTCCCATGTGAAGATTGGCCATTTGTTCCTCCTTTTTTTTTCTATTTGGGTTTATAAATCCCTTAAAAAACCAGCCAAATGAAAAAAAAATCCAAACCAGAATCACATTCTCCTAAAAAAGTTTATTATCTGTACAAACATGCGTTGAAGTCCTTACAGTAACTTTACACATCCAAAGACACTATATGAAGTAGGTGGTTTTGTTCTTGACATCACCTTAAAAAAACTTGGGAAGTTTACCCTCTCATGGTGTGAGCTGCCATGCGTGAATGATTTGTGTCTTTTTACCACAGCGTTCCATTTCTACCAAGCTTTTGTGATGGAACTTTTATTTCTATATTCTGACTTAAACTGGGCATTTCCTTTCATGCCCTTTTTTTGTTTGTTTACATGTGTAGTATTTGTTTCTTGTCCAGTTTTATATGCTGTGATTGACAGGGGCTATTTACTTGTAATATAATTTGCTATTCCCTCACAAATTTATTATATTCTATCATCCAAAATCCTGGGATTACAGGATTTTCATTATTTCAACTTCTTGTGCTGTGTCATTTAGATTTTTGAAGCCATCCATGCACAATGGCTTTTCCAGTTTGAAAAAGAAATGCATCCAAGCCTTGGAGAAGTATAATGCCACCAGAATAACCACAGCAAACCAGGCTTGGCTGAAATGAAGCCAGTCTTTCTTGCAGTTATTCCAAATGCTGTCCCACTTCCTAGGAGACCTAAACTCTGGATCCTAATGCTACCTTTTCAACTCTGTGTGCCCCTTTGCTGCCTAGCCTTGGCTCTGCAGCTGGTCACACCCTGAGTGCCTCTGTGAGAGCACCCTTGGCAGGAGGGTGCAGCTCTCAACATGACCCTCCCCATCAGCCTTGCTCTGTCCCCTCCATCTCAGCAGCACAGCTGTCACAGACAGAAATGGAAACACAGTCAAACGCTTGGATGTCTTCATAGCAGAGTTAAAAAATAAAAGAGAAGGTGAGGTCTCTCTGATCTAGGAAACTGCTGGCATAGCAACAGCAGAGAGGGAAATTGGCGTGGAATGTTTTTCAGCAGTAAATCATTATTTTTAAGGAGTTTAAGGGCAACCCTTCCCTGCTTAGTAGGCTCCTTGACAAAGGGCTGTCTGTAAGGGAGGAGAAAAACTGGTTCTTTGGCAATTTGAAATTAAAATTTCCAAAGTCTCCCACGAAAAGTGGATTTTCAACAGATGATGTGGCAACTTCAGATCTGAGCACGAGATGCTAATTGAAAACAAGGTCAAGGTGACTCATGTCTACAATAAAACAACATATGTTCATTAAATATTAAATGAAAATACTGGCAAAGAAGCTTAATTCCAGTTTTTTAAAGAAACTGGAAAAGTTACAGACTGAAGAAATGAATTGGAGATAATTTAATGTTTATGGATTTCAGTAAGAAATCTGATACACTGCTGTTTGAGATCCTGAGGGAAACCATTAATTAAGTTGGCTTGCTCTGAAATGCAGTTAAATTGATACAAAGCAGACCACAGAGCTTCAGAAAAATAATAAAAAAAGGGTATAGTCATAAACCAGAGTCCTCCTAGCACCTACAAGAGCTTTAAAAGAGCAAGTGTAGGTCCTTCAGATTCACATAAGGGAACAGAAAAGCCAAGGAGCTTCCATTTCCAAGTAGGCATGGTGCTAAATGCCCAAGGGCTGCTGAAAAGGAGAGGAAGACCTCAAGATGACAGAGCTAATGAAGCAGGGTTTGTGTGGGACATTGCCTGCACTATGGTGGAGTAGGAAACAGGGAATCTGACTGGAACTCTGTCAGTCTTCAAAATCAGTGGCAGCAAAGACGATCTGGCTGTGACACCAGAGAGCAAATTACACCATAGTGCACAGGGGATGCTATAAGCCAAGTAACTCAGAAACTGGGCAGCTAGAGTTGCCTTATTTTAAGGGTTTCTGTGTCCACGGTCACCAACTAATGTTGCTGATATTTCCTGCTTCATGTTTGCAAGACCCAACACCTTCCCTAGCACGTGCATACATATCTCTGACAAACGGATCGCTGAGTCTGAGCCCACACAGCTCATTGACCTCACAGTCAGTTCTCAGGCTGCCAACACTCAGCTCTCTGTCAAAACCACTCAGCAGCCAAAAGGCAAATAACTGGAGAACAAATGGGTGAACTCAGCTATTAGTACCAGCCCCAAACATCTGGAGACTGGTTTATTGCTGAACTACAGCCTAGTCTGTGCCTGAGCTGGGTACAGATTGGGAAGTCCATGAAAACAGGTTTTCCTGTCAAAGCTGCAGAATGTTTTGCAGTCACAGCAGAAAGTGAAGGTGGGAAAAATACTTTCATAATTTTGTGACTTTATTCTCTGGCTAGAAGAAAATGAGGAAACACAGAAACAGATAAATAGGAAATGAAGACTATGTTTGCCCCTTCCAACTTTAAACTGCATTTTCTATGGTTATTGGAAAGGCTTATGCTGGCCTAAACTTTGAGCTTTAGAGCGTTACCATTTAACACAAAGATTTCTCCTGGGTGAAGAAGTTATACAATTCTGCTCCTGATGATGGATTTTGGGTTCCCAGTCTATGCTCCAAAGCCTTTGACACCAATTCACAGCACACTGGCAGCATGGTAGGAACTGCAGCCCCTTTTGAGTTACCTATTAGACTTTCCATCCTCAACTGGATGAATCCTTTGCTGGAAACCACCAGTCTGGAGCACTGCAGCCCTTGCCTCCCAAACAGAGCAGTGCTGTGCCCTCCCCACAGGGTCCAAAGCCACTGAGGACTTTGGGCCAGTTTCCATATTTCAGGGAAAGAGCCCATCTGGAAAGGGCAGCATGTCAGCTGACCGGGCTGCAAAACTTCCTAGATTCCCACAGCTGCCTGAGGAGACAACCACAAAAGCCAAGTTCACCCCCCTGGAGGGTTTTCCCCAATAACCTCACCAGTGAGGAGAAGGAAGGCAAAGCAACAGCCCTGTCTCCCTCCACACCAGAGCCATGGCAGTCACCAATGCTGTGGCAATTAACTCCCTCCACTGAGAGAATTGTAACTTGGCAAGTTTGGCTTTGATGACAAGATTAATTTCACTCACTTGTCTCTCTGAATGTTTAAATATTGTATGGAAACCCTTGGAGCGTTTCAAACTTTTATTAACAATATAATTCTAATGGGTTTTCATAAGAACTGAGAAACAATTGCTATTAAGACATCTGTAAATAGCTTATTCCTTTTCCTTGGGATATAATTCATTCCCAGTGCATGCAGGAATGTGACACCAGGTCCAACATATGGGGGAAACTGGATAAAAACCAAACAGATCAGAAATAAATTTTTGTGCATGAAAATATTTGTACAATATTCACACAGGTTTTTTTTGTGCAGTTATTTTTCTTTTTCATTTTTGCAAGAGTCATACAATTTCAATTATTCAGAGTGTTTCAAGGGAAGCAAAATGCACTAAAGAGACTAATACCAAAGTCCTGATGAAATACAGTGTTTTGCACTCTCAGCTCTATTGTGAATGACAATAAAATTGTCCTGGCTGATGACATGGGAATTTGTTCCATCCTTGACACAGTTTCTGGAAGTGCAGCAAGTATCCCTCAAAGACCAGCATGTTTTCACTGTTAACAGTAAATGTTTTCAGAAGCTGTGAGACTAACACATTACTGCAGTGCACAATTCACAAAAATCTCAAGTTAAAAAGATATCAGGCTTCAGATTTGTTCTGAGAATTCCCAAACACCACCACACTTGTTCTCAGCAATGAGTCTGCACTCAGTCCTGGACCACAGCTCACATCCAGTGACAGTTACAGTGCCACCACATCAGATGCTTATAAAGCAAATATGCTTTGGAGCCTCTGCAAGTAAATTTAGTTGCTAGTAAATTCCTGTCTGCTCAGGAGCTGCTGCTGCTGCTCAGGGCTAAGGTGGAAAGCTCAGCAAATGCACCTGCAGCAAGTGCAGCTCTAAAAAAATCACCACTGAGGTATGTGTAACTGGATTTCAGTTCCTCACATCCTTATTCTATAGGTGAAAAAAAACCATCAGAACTTTCTGCGCCCTTACAGGCCCTTAAACCTTTAAAACGTTTGTGCAAGGAACAAGAAGTCACAATAAATCAAGCTGCTATTGATCTAAGGGGCTCAGATTGAAAAGCAAACATAAATATCTTGATGATATTGCTCCTCAGGAAAAAAATCTGCTTAGTAAGAGTCCATGCCCAGCTCATGAAGCGACATTTGATGCAGATTTTAAGCAGAGGAAAGGTTCTATGTGCCCAAATTCCTGTTTCACTTAAGTTTCAAAACAATATATGTTTGCATGCATGCCTGTTTGAAAAGTCTACATTAAAAAAGCCCAAAACCACAAACCAACACTCACAGTTCTGCAATGTCTGTTAGTTCAAAATAATTTTGTAAATAGCAGTAATATACTTGATTGCTGAAATTTCATATCAATGGTTCAGTCAAATTGTCATTCTCCAAACATGTACTAGCCAAACAGTTTTGGGAATGAACATCAAAAAGCTCAAACTGAGATGAAGGGAAGAAAAAAACTCAAGCCTCAATTTGTGGATTTACTGGGGGTGGTTTATTTTCATTTTTGGGATTAGTTTGGATGGAGTTTTTAGATATAAAACCTTTGTTAGCTTATTAAATGCACTGATTTATTACATTAAATTTTATTCTGTTGCCTCTTTATGATAAGGGTGATAAAGCAATGGAAATGCAGGCTTGGATGAGAAAACCCTCTTATCTTTTATCACCAACATCTCCTAAAAAAAGTGAGTTCGTTACTATGGAGACAAATCCCACTTCTTCCTGGGAATTAAGTGTCTATATGGCTTGAAAGCTGTCTGGCAAATTTCACACCTAAGCAGAAGAACCGAGAACAGTTTTTTTTTAATTTCCTGCTTTACAAAGAAAAAACCCCAAACTATCCTTATATCCATTAGTTGTACACTTTATCTCATCTATTTTCAGGTAACTTCACCTTGTCAGAAGGCCACCAGGAAGGCAGGGAAAAGAGTAGTATAAGTGGCATGTGAGATATATTAAAAATACATGAGATGGACATTTTTTTCATACACATGGATGTTCCCTGGAACTTGGTAATTTACCTTTTATTATATGGACACCCTGAATTGTTGCAATTAGGATTTAAGAACATATTTAACTTTTGCTCAAAGGACTTGAATGAATGCTTGAATTGGTGCCAGATTTTGATATTTCTTCAGCCTGTAAATGCTGGTAGGGATTTGTTGCACCACAGGATTTAAGGAGCACTGGGGGATTTGCCCCTCTCCCAGGTGAACCGCAGCCATGCGGTCCCTGGCAGCCTCTGTGCTTTAACAAAACACCCACATCCTGTAAGCAAAACTCTGCCCTGCACTACTGCAACATATTGGCTTGGAAGGCACACGGGAAGGGCATGAGGAAAGGAGGAGAGAAAAACGACAGGGAGAGTATTTTCCTTTTGACATTAGCTTTCCACCACATCTCATCCTAAGACCAAAACTTTGGATTTTCTGGGAATGCAAAAGCCCCTGGCAAGCTCTTGCCTGCACCTCTGTCACTTGCTCTAATCTAAAGAGCCTGCAGGTTGTGGCCCTTGCTGCTGCACTATCAGTGAACCATGACTTACATTTACAGCAGGATACAACTAGAGTTGAGAACATTTCAGAGAGCTCAGAGCTCTCAGATTTTCTCCATTCTGAGTCAGTTAAAATCCCTCATCAATTTTGTGCTCTGTGTATGTCAATAGGCTGCAAAACCAGCACTGAAATACTGCATTTCATGTCCAGATGTAGATCAAATGCTTGTCAAGCTGTGGTTATCTCCAACACAAATGTGGACAGCAGAAGCACACAGCACTGTAGCCTGGGTGCCAGTCCTACCTGCAAGGGTCCTGGCCCCGTTAGAAATTATTCAGGCAGACAAATATTGGAAGTGTGACTGCAGCTTTAGATAGATGGGATAAAACTATCAAAGGAGAACAGACCTTTGCATACCCAAGAAAGTGGGGTCAGGTTCTTTGAAAACAACCTGCTATATGATGTGCCATTCACTTCTGCTTTGTCATTATTTAGGTGCTGAACAAATGCAGCCACAATTGAGTACTGAGGCAGGAGCTTATTTTTTGGAGAAGACTGAGAAATGGTAAAGGTTTTCTCAGATTCTGGAAACTCCAAGTTTCTGCAGTTAGAGGTCAAGAGAACCCAACTGATAAATTCAAGGGCATGTTTCTATCAGCTCCTCAATGGGTGCTGCCTTTCCCCTCTCACACCAGCCCTCTCCCCCTGTGCTTTCCCCTCTGGCGTGAGTGGGACACAGATGTGCAGCTCTGCAGGGCAGGGGCTCAGCTGTCCCCTGGGGCTGGGCTGGCCCTGCAAACACAACACCTCCACTCCCTTTGTGATGCTGTCAGAAATCGATACCAAGCAATGCTGTGCCTGCAGCCTTGTGACGGAAAAATAATTTAAAAACAAAGAAA
Organism: Acrocephalus scirpaceus scirpaceus; assembly: GCA_910950805.1. NCBI lineage: Eukaryota > Metazoa > Chordata > Aves > Passeriformes > Sylviidae > Acrocephalus > Acrocephalus scirpaceus. The sequence continues at coordinate 34,111,177 of OU383781.1, forward strand.
TCAATAGTCTAACAGACCCTGGCCAGTCCTGATTTGTTGAAGAATAGGGGCAGAGAGAAGAGTTCAAGCACAAGGGAGCCACAGTGCAAAATTTACATTTTTGCACTAAGCAAAGTAGCAGATGGAGTCAGAAAGAAGCCCTGCTTTGAGAAAGGCCAAACATCAACAAATCTCAGCACCCAGCACCAGGAAAGCTGTCACAGACCAGCACTGGTAAGGAGTAGCATGACAGAGCATTTTACCAAGGCAGGAGCAGCCCTGCTGAGCTTCTAGGAACACTCTCAAGATGCTGTATCTCTCAGCTGGCTGCAAAATCATCTGCTTTACTGACATCATTTAGAGAGACACCCAACACAAATATTAAGACAAAATAAACCCTAATAAAACAAAGCATTAGAGTTTAAATTGAATTGGCTCCCTAACAAGAGCAGATGCATATTGGGACCAGTTTCATTGGTGAGAAAAGGTTAAAATTTTTCCCACTCTTATTTTCCATTTGTTCCTTAGAGGTGGAAATCACCATACAAATTTCTTAGTGGTTTTTCTTCTAGAGTGTGGGAGCAAGAGGTCATGTGCTGTCCTTCCTCAAAAGCATCATGGTGCTTTTGTCTGGAAAGGCAAGTGGCCCCCAGGGGCTGAAGAGACCCACATGGGCAGTAGCTCAAACTCCAGAGGTTCCTCTCTTGCCTGGCCAGCAAACCAATCCAGAAACCAGAGTTACTCTTCACAGCTCTCATTGAAATGGGGTAAAGCTTTGCTCTTGCTGTGGTGAGAGACTGCAGCTCTGCTGACGGCAGCGCTCAGTGTGTTCTTGAGGAGCTGCTGGTTTTCCTCCTGTGTCCAAAGTCCTCTGTTTATTTTGAAACAGTGACAGTCTCTGCTGCTCTCCAGACAACACTGTTGCCGTGTCAGTACAAAACATCCCCCGTCCTCTGCCTGGCCACCCCTCCCTGCCTCCGCCTGTCTGTGTGTGACGGGTGGGAGGAGAGTGATTTCCTTTTGCAAAATTACCCCTCTAAATCCTTACCTCAGTTGTTTCTGGACCAGCCTAATGCTGCATTCCTCTTCCAGCCACATGACCCTGCTGTTTTCCAAACTATAGGCTTCCTTTTCTGGTCCGAGAGCGTAACCCCAGAGCACAAAGCACTGCCCGCACTGTCCCAACTGCTCAACATCAACCACCTCTTTGGGCTGGCAGGAATTTCTCCATTTTTTCTCTAGAGTGCACAGAAAGAACCCTTCTGAAGGTGAAGGTCAGTGCTTTTATATGCTATGTGAATGTTTTCTTCTTATGTTCCTAATCATCATTACACAATGATGATTAAAAAAAACCCCAACCAAACCAACAACAAAACCAAACCCTTTCACAAGGGCAATTTCAGTCCATTATATATTTCCAATGCTGACCTTGTGGGTGTTTTACCAAGGCAGAGATCAGAGCCCAAGTAAAGGAAGGCTGGCAGAGCTGCCAAGCCCTGTAAGAAGCTGTAAATGAGCAAACAAGTCTACTGGTACATTTTTCAAATGACATGGGGCTGAAAGACAGGATGTATTTAAATATTTAAATGACATAGAAAAAGGTAAAATAACTGAGATTTCTATGTGGGCAAAGACAACATGAAAAATCCTCCGCAAGAGTCAGGTTGTATCATTTGCAGTCTCTTTTGGATATTATATCACAGGACACACATTTTACTCTTTAGAATTTTCCATACAGTTACTTAAATTATAAAAGTGAACCAAAACTAAAGCTCAAGGGAGAAAATTACAACAGCTGTACACAGGTATTGGCCAGTGGGATAGAGAAAACTGAGCCTTTCCAGAGCAAAACATATGAGCTGGGCCAGAGCACGGGGTCCCTGTATTGTTGGGCAACAACACATCCCAAAGGCCCATAACCGCTGTTATGGAATTTACATACATCACTTACACGCCACTCCATAAATCACCCTTGCTGGAAGGAGACACCATCACTGTTACCCAAACTCTAGGCAGCAAAACACTGCACATGACTCTTAATGGAGTTATTTTTCAGAGCAAACATTTTTTAATGTATTTTGTCATAGCAAAAGAATGACTCCAAGATTTCTTAGGGTGCGTTGGCTTTTACCTAGGTTGCCAGGGTTCTGACTGCTGTTGGGTGCAGACAGCCTAAGGTGCTAGATTGGCATGCAGAGCTCCTTTCCTCTCTTCTCCACAGCTGGCTGGTGTTTGTCCACAGCTCTGCCCTCATGGGAATGACCCTGCCACTGAGGTCAGGTCCTTTTTGGGAATCCTGCCCATGTGGGGATCCTTGTCCTTAAGGATGGAGTCTGCCACAGAAGGGCATGTCGGCTCCACATCTGCAGGCTTGTAGCCATTGTTAGCAAGACTCTTCAGGACCTCCCATTCACACAGACAGCAACATAAGAAACACCTGAGCACCCTTAGCTGATGGGGTAACTTCTTCAGCATGCTCTGCCCACAATGCCTCCACATGGTCAGCCTTTCCCCCAGTTGCTTACAGCTACCAAGGGACAACGGGATGCTGCTCTGTTGAGGGCTTGTAGCCCCGAAGAAAACCCAGAGCAGGCAGGGCCAGACTTCAGCTGCCTTCACTGGTACGGCACAGCCCATCCTCCCCTCAGCAATGGCAACAGGAGAAATTCAACACGGCGAAATGCTAAACCCCAGCCAAAACCAAAAGCCAAGAGAGCAGGCAGCCAGCAGGGTCCTGCAAGTATGCAATACGTGGCAGCATGCTGTGTTTTATTAAACACCAAGCACCTCGCAACAGAAGAACGGTCTCCAAAACGTTAATTTTCCTGCAGTTGATTAACTGTCCAGCATCCAGACTCACATTACCTCCGAGACTGAGCACGCGTGGGAGGGAAACTGGCAGCAAGCACCGGGAGCGAGTGCCAGTGCGCGATCGTGAAGCGCTCTCACACCACATTTGGGATTATTGCATTCCTTGGGGAGATGCCAAATACTCCCCCTGCCCAAGTTTTCCCTTCTTTTTTCGTGGATGCGGACTAGGATGACAGAAAATGGGTGCCTGTTTGATTTTCAGTCGGATGCTCATGCTCTGATTCTTTCAGGCGGGCTGACGTGCTGCCCACCCCCAGTCATTTGCGTGCAAGGCTCTCAGGAGCCTCCCGGCTGCAAACACCTCTTTTTAATAGAAGTGCTGCCTCTTCAGACCTGCCTTGCCATGCATTTGAATATTGAAAGACCCCTCTCAGACAACAGCATTGTTATTTTGTTGTTGTTGTTCGTTTCACCCTGCAAACAGGAAAGGGACCAAGCTGTCCCTGTCTCCCAGAGCATGTGGCTGCCACACACTAATGTCAGCCCCGGCAACAGGAATGATCTTGTTCCCGTAAGTCAACAAACAATGTTTAGAAAGGTCTTTGCTGTGGGAAGATTTCCTAACGTAATACAAGTCATCAGACTTAAAACACATGTCTACTCTGGTCAATTTAATAAAGCAACAAGGCTGTGTAGGAAAAAAGATACAAGAAAACAAGAACTTTCTCCTGATGACTTCATCCCACAGGGGTCAACAGTAAATCAAGTGCAGCATTTGTTGGGAAGGGGAAGCTCTGGAGATTTCTTTGAGAACCTTAAAGGAATCTTGTAGTGCTCAATAACAAAACCAAGGTTTTTCTTATTAAAAAAAAAAAAAAAAGGAAAACCTCATCATTTTCCCAGCATTGTACCATGAGAGCCTCACTCGTGCATAGACTTGTATCACCAAGGAGGGAACATGGCCTGAACCACTAAAGCATTTGTTTCACCTCTTTTTTACTACGTGGGCAACACAGGAACATGGAGGGAGCCTTGCCTCCCCACATACCATATTCACCCATGTATTTTACTCAGGCAATACTAGGGGAGAACAACAAATGGGTTAATATTTTTAAACAGAAAAAGAAAAAAGCTCCCCACAAAAGCCCCCAGACCATGCACCCCACTAAGCCCAGAGTTTGAGGAAGCTACATTAGGGTTGCAGCAGGAATGGAAATTTGCCCCTACCTGCAAAACAGGCAGAGAGGGATGGACACCTGAAAAAAGGTCATTGGACTGCCCCAGGCAGGCACCCAGACTACATTCACCTCACATGCACTCAGAATAAAAAAGACATTTAGAAAATCAAAAGGTGGATCATTTTCCATGTTCTCGACATAACTATCAAAATGAAAGCTGATCCTGTTCTGTGGAAGCCTCTGAGTAATCTGCTGAAGCCAAGAGGAAATCCTAGGGGATATTCATGGCTCTTGGCAGCACAGTCCTGGACCAGCTGGACCTTGACCTACCCAAGTGTTCCCAGGTATGCCACTGCCTGCTTCCACCAAGCAGGGCTTTACAAAGTGAATTTTTTTAGTATATGCAGCTGTATGTACCAAAAAAAAAAAAAGTTTAAATAAAAAAGTGCATATTTGTGCAGTACACTGCAATTATAAAAGTTTTATCTCTCTTCTGTGTATTGCTTGGGAGCATAAATACATTTCTCATGTATTGTCAGGAAGATTCTCCTCTTTGCAAATTCAGGTGTTCTAAAGAGGAATGATCTGCTAATCTTTTAGATTTAAAACAAATCAAAAAGTATCACATTGTAGAAACCCGTATTAAAATTCCTCATTCACACATGCAAACAATATCTTTCAGTGGTTTAAGACATAACAAAAACAAAGCCCACACACACCTTTATTAACTCTCGCAATCAGCTTTTATCACAACACTTAATCTACCTTAAGCTTTTGTACAAACAACAGGAGATGCACGAAATCTCTCATCTCCAGTACCACACTCTATTCAATATTCATCACTGAGAAGAGCAGTGAGAAATACTCAGAACACCAACAACTCCCTCTGATTTCTCCCTGTCACAAAAGCTAAAGTTATTTAGAACACAATACAACATTCACAGAAATAAAACATTAGTCGTTAGCTCCCTAACCTCATCTCAAGTCTTTTACCTGGTTTCCCAAAGTTCCAGAAATCATGTGCTCAAATACAAAAAATGAAGCAGCTGTTGCTGAAAATTTGCAAGTCATATAAAATGCAGAGTTATTCAGTATAGAAATTTCTAAACTGTGAAAATGTTTAACCTCTCTTTTGTTAAAAGGTAAGAGAGTAATAGTCAGCAACACTGACTATTCAGCTACCTAATTCAGAAGATGAAAGAAAGTTTAACAAGCACCAGATGATTTTCCTCAGTCTTCACTAGTTGTAGAGCCTAGTAGGCATGTGATGTTTTTATGCAGTCTTGTAAAAGTACATTTAAAATTATTTAGTATGTGGAATTATATTGACTTAATGAAGTTTATCATTTCAGCCAAAGAATGTTGTTTGTGAGGCTGTTACCAGCAGGTTTCCAGACTCTCATAAAATATAGCTTCACTCATGACTCTTCAAGAGTCCAGAAGTTGCCCCTGGCTACCTGAAAGCTCAGTGACAGATTTAAAAGTACAGTTCACAGGTCACTGTCCTCAGACAAAGCTTCAGCTAGATCTAAGTGTGTTGTACTAATCCACAACGTGCAATTTTAACATACTGTAGCTTCACACACAAAGGAAGAAAAAATCTTTCACTTTAATGATTAATCAGTAACACTCATGGAGGTTTCTTTTATTGCTTCTGGCCTAAATATGAGCTGCAACTCTCCTGGTACTCCTCTTTGACTCCAGGAGCTTTTTAGCTTCCCACAGAGCAGTCCAACAGAACAGTGCACTTCTCACTGCACCATACCGGAGCAAACGTGAAGTCTCTAAATTTTTAGGTCCCTAAAATAAACAACCTCATCAACACAAACCTAAAAACCAAAGATTTGCACATGCTAATCTGACCATTGAAACGGCGATTTCAAGTATCAGTTCTACAGAGAACACTTAAGAACGGTAAAATCTTATCACTTTCGACGGGTTGAATGAAAATAGGTTGCAAGAAAACACAATGCACGGTGCAAAATAACAGCTAAGCTATAAAATTTCATAAAATTTTCTACCAGCTCTGAAAAATCAAAGTTGCAACAGAAAAAGTGGGTTCCTTTTCTAGCATAATTGAGCATTATTTTAAACACTTGACGGCAAGTGCAGGTGACAGCAGTTAACTGAAAGATGTGCTCTCCTGTATTTGTTTGTTTTGTCTCAGAAAAAAATAGGCTGCAAAGATTCCGAATGTTTTGCAGAGGTTTACAAGCCGCAGAAATGCCACCTCTGCGTGTGTGTTTGCACGCAGGCACAGGTTGGGGTGAAGCCACAATTCTGATCTCTTGCCTGGGAAAAAGCCATAAAAGGTCTAGGGAGAGGAAAACCTCAAAGCATCATTAGGAGTTTTGCTACGTATTTGCGGTGCCTCTGGCATCCCCTCCCTCGGCATTTGTCACCTTTCCCTCAGCGCTGCCAGCCCGGCTCACCCGGCAGAGCCCGGCTCTCTCGAACAAAAGCAGCGTCCTCCCGCCTTGCCAATTCCTCCATCTGCTGCCACAGCAGGGGAGCTGGGAAAGCTCGGCTTACATCTCACGCTGCATGTTGCTGGAAACTTCTGCCATCTGCTATTGCCTTTCCTCCCATGCCTCAGAAAAATATCGGTGACTAAATAGAAAGTAATTCCTTTATCAGACGTTTTAAAGTGGTGTCAATTTGAATCATGACTCTTTTTTTTTGATTGCTTTTGTATCCACACAAATGTAGCAAATCATTAAAGATTAAGGGATAAAGATGCAAGGTCAGATTTATACAGCTAGTAAATATCTTTATATCTTCAACAGCCTATTTCTTACAAAAACTTTTTTTTTAAAACTATGATTTGGATGACTTTTGACCTGTGTGAACAACACATGATTCTTTCCCAAAGCCAAGCCCTAAATTCATCATCACACAAGTTATTGCACTGGAATGTAATTTCAAACCACAGAATATCCTACACAAACACACCCTGCCTCTGCCCAGGCAGCACCCAGAGCTGGGGACTGAGCACGCAGCAGTGCAGGGAACCCTCCTCAGGGTGCTCTTGGGATTTCACAAAATTGCACTCACACTGACAAGCCAAGCCTTGGATGAGATCAGATATGCAATTCAAAATACACCTGGCTACAAAGAAGCATTTTAAAACAAGGAAGATCAAGCATTTGGTGACTTAAATATCCTCTACAGTCCCTTTGTGGTCAGACACTAAAGGCTTTCAGGATGACCCAGCAAAGAGACAACATCTTGCTGAGGAACAGCAGACCCAAACACCTGATATGAAACACCTCATCACAGATACAACAGAGCTCAGAGGGACCATGCTGCTTTGATGACACACAGATTTATAATCAGCCTGCTTCTTCTACAAAGTTTTAAGAGACGACTTACCTTTGTGGGTGCTCCGAGTGCACTGCTCCTCCTGCTCTGCTCACCAGGGCCAGCATTCTCCTTTTCCGGGTGACTCAGGCGGCAGCTTGTGGCAATGGAGGCAGCTGCTTCCCACACTGTCCACAACCCCAAACCACGGTGCTGAGGAACCCCATCCCGCCCAGGGAAGGAAGGGGATGGGGGAAACTCATTACCAAATTGGCCCCAGCCCGGGTAGCTCCCCGGGTGCACCTCGTCTCCCAAGTGGCAGCAGGGACCTCCTCACCTGTGTGCGCTCAGCTCCCCGGCCCGCAGGTGTGAGGGGAAGGCAGCCCCGGGTGCCGTCCCTCTTTGGCTGAAGGCAACACCACAACTCTGGTAACAATGTCTTCTGTGCCTGAGCTGTCCAGGGCCGCTTCCCAACACACCTCGGACAGGCCCAGGTGGGATTCGGGGCAGCAGCAGGCCCCTGGGGCGGCAGTGTGGCCGAGGGTCTGTGTGAGGGGAGCGCAGGGCTGCCTCAGGTGGGCCACGGCTGGTTCTGGCCAGTTCCAGCCGGTTCCTGCCGCCCCTCAGGGCCCCTCATGTGGCGCCTCATGGGCTGAGGCGGGAAATGCTGCTGGGCACCAGGAGTGGGGGCAAGGGGAGGCTGAGGGGGCAGGAACAGGTGGCAACAGGGTTCATTTCCCTTTGCTTCTCACCACCCAAATGTATTTTAGTTGTCGAGAAATGAAGTCAATTTTCCCCATGTGGAATTCATTTCTCCTATGACAGTACACAGTAAGGGATGTCCCCCCATTCTGATTGCCACCCACTCGCTGTCACCCAGTGTGGCCTGGCACTGCTGAGGAAGGCACCTGACATTTGGCCAGAGCTGGCCCACCACAGCTTGGCTGCATCCTACCAACCACAGCAACAAACCCTCTGTGAGCCCTGGGTGTCCCCTGAGACACCCAAATTCCAGCAACAAACCCTGTACCCAACAGTGTCCCCTGAGACACACAAATCCCAGCAACAAACCCTGTACCCAACAGTGTCCCCTGAGACACACAAATCCCAGCAACAAACTCTGTACCAAACAGTGTCCCCTGAGACACCCAAATCCCAGCAACAAACCCTGTACCCAACAGTGTCCCCTGAGACACCCAAATCCCAGCAACAAACTCTGTCTGTCAGACACCCATCTTGGGGCTGGGACAGTGATGAATTACCTGGAAGCCCTGTAAAGGGGGATAGTGAGAGGGAAGGTAAACCAACTAACCAGACCATGGAAAAGATGGAAAATGGGTTTACAGTGATCTAAAAACCTCCAGTAAGAGGAGTGAAACCCCATCTAGCCAACCAACAGGGACAGAAATCAAAGCATGACTTAATTGCAACCTAAGTATCTCCTTGGGGAAATCTGAGGTATGATGTCACATAATTTATATGATAAATATTCAGAAGTGGATTGAAACAGATTCTGACTTTATCTGCATTTAAAGTAAGGTAAGACCTGTCTAAAAGAGAAGCTCTCCATTCCAAACCCCACTGAAGAGTGGACTATCACTAAAAATGAAGAGTGGGGATTTTTGTCATCACTAATTGAAAACTTTCAAACACTTTCTCAGTAGGTGAATGAACCTGTATTTATATAATATAGGCTTAATACTTAATGAAGAGATATTAAGAACATTAATGAAACATTACCTCCCTCTTCAGAGCAGTGATTTGGTGATGTTTCTTATAAGGTGCACCACACAGCTGGTTTCCTCCCCTAATCATTAAACATTACCACTTCAACTAATAAGCAATGTCAAAGCAAAAGTTTGCAATATTTTGTCTTCCTTAAAGACCAGTTGTAGCAACTCTTCCCAGAGTCAAATATGGAGACTGTTATTCACAGTTTTTCTAATAGTTGTTCATGTTAACCTTTGAACATCCAATTCCTCACTTAGTTTATAACATAGCAATATTACACCTCCAAATAATAAGAAATCATGCTGATTCAATTCTTCATTAGGATAATTTCATAATGAGAGTTGTGAATGCTGTAAAAGGAAAATAAACCATTAAGAAAGCATATACCACTACTAGGTTCAGTTATGGGTCCCTGTGGAATAAAACTCAGTTTTATGGAGACTTGGGTAGCTGCCAGGAGATAAACTATAACATTTGTTTTGACAAGTTTGGGGCAGTCCTCTTCATTTACCAGGAACTGAAAGAACTCTACTTGCACCAATGCAGCATAGCAAGAGACAGCTTTTATGGGAAAAGGAAGACTGAAAATTTATACTGTTTTGGTGTGCTGCTGTTCCATGCTTGAGCATGAAACACATGAAATAATTGGTTCCCTCGGGTACACAAATTAAAAGCCCGTTCACCATGGAGTGCAAAGCTTCTCATTTCTGAGCAGGTGAACATGTAGTAACTAGACATTTCACAGCACACTATCAGCTCTAGAAGCCTGGAGAACTTGTTTTCAAAAAAGGCAGGAAAGGTCACAGGCTGCACTGAGGAAGGAAGGATTGCTCTGCCACGGATTTCTTTTCTGTGCTTAAACGCAGAACAATTTCACCAGATTCAAGCTAGACGAAAAGTTGACCTGGTGAAGAGTTAAGAGGTCGAGCAAAAAAAGGTTTCAACATCTTTTTGATATTCCTGCACACCTCCCATGTTGAATAGCACATGAAGATACACTGGAGTGTTTATCAGAGAGTGATTTGCCTTCAGGAACTATAAAAACCTTGATTTGTTTTCTGCCAAATTTTGTGAGCTTGGAAAATCTCAATTAGATAAAAAAAAAAAGCTTTAAAATGAAACACTGACTTATCTGCTTTCAGGAAGGGAGGTGGAAAGGACAGAGGCTCTGTGATTCTTTGTCATAACATTCTGGGGTTTTATGTATAAACACAAATTCTGAAATGTCTATAAAATTTCACTTAAACCCAAAATAGACCAAAGATACAAAATACACAATATTCCATTTCTAGTATAGCTTTGAACAGACAATGCATCTTTATGTAGTATTTGATTTAATGCCCATTTTATCACAGATGGTATAATCACAAAAAACTGAACACTTGAAAGGAATTTGACAAACAGAACCAGATGTAAAACATCTTGAAGCTTACAAATTCATCACAAAGATTAAGGAGGACTTGAAAATGCAGGGTTTCTAAGCTTCCAGCAGACCAACACATCTGTTCAGTCCAGAAGTGCTTTCCTAATTCCTGATGTGTTTACACAGTGAGAAGATGCAGTAGGAGCTAGATCAGATACAATTCTGTTTGGGGGGTTCATTACCTCGTCTCTGCAGGAGAGCCAGGGCACAGAATAACCACACATAAAATGCAACTGAAAAACATGGGTGCACTGGCCTCAGGAGAAATATTACAGGCAGGTGGGAAGCAAGGAAGAAATGTGCTGTTGTACTACAATAATTAATGTTAAAGTGGATGGATCCTAAAGAATCCTTCTGTCTATGAATAACTGTGCTTTCATTACTGGTTGAGGCAAAGGCCCTCTGGAGTCACATTTGCAAAATCATTTTTAAACCGTAATATGAACCCTATGCAAAAGGATGCTTATTTCTATGAATGTTTTAAAAAAAGAACCAACCAAGCAAACTAACATTTCCTTTACTTAGTCTTCACAAACAACTGCCCACCTGAAGGAATTATGCCTTCATCTACTCCAGCCTTATAACCACAATGTACTGTTTATGCTGCGCTCACAAATTGGTTTCCTCACACTGGCCAAAGATGACCATTAGCACCTGTATCCTCACTGCCACAGTTTTAAAGTCCAACACAAAAAGCAAACTCTAGTCAGCCTGAAAAGTTAAAATGCCTCAAACTTCCCAAAAGTACTTGTTTGAAACTTGAGTGCTGATCAGAAGAAAGCAGAAACTTGAGCCAAGCATGGGAGAGCCAAGATCTAGAAGAGGTGAGCAGACACCACCAGCAGCCAGGAAAGGCAGCAGTGCCAGAAGTGTTATTTCCAGTCTCCACTCATGACTCTTAAACCCCTTCAAAAAAATCTTTCAAAGCTGTCATCCACTCTAGTGGTTCTGGATACTGTCCACATTAATCACTCCTAGGAGAAGAAGAAAACTCTATGCTTGTGCAAGCAAAAAGCTCATCAAGCTGCATGTAAAATTTAAAAGTTTGCCCTTTCTAGCATTTGGAGTCCAAAAGTATAATGGAAAGAAAGTACTGAGTCAAAAGTGGAGCATCTGCAACCACTTTCAGTGAAGATGGAAGATAATCAGTGCTGGAGGCATGCTCAGGACAAGCCTTCCTACATGACAGATGCCTTCAGCATTCCAGTTTGCTGGCTAGTGTCACCATTTGGTTGCTGGCACAAAGCCAGTTTTAATACAGCAGCACCAAAACATCTCTTGCCCCACAGGGATAGGTTACCCAGTTGTCTCCCATCCGGTTTCCAAGCAAGATTCAAATCTGTCAGCAATTTACCTTCACCGTGTCAGCTTTGTTTGTACTGATTTCTAGATGCTGGGCTACATAAAGAGATCTTGTAGTATTGGAAGAATCAGCATTCTTACTACTGAACTGTCAGTGCTAAAGCACTCAGTGCTTATTCAAGATGCTTCAGAGAAAGGGTTTTTATGGTACCATCCATTAGCAACTTCTCTCTGAGCTGAAAACAGAAGCATTCTTTTGAGGAATCAAAACATTGTTCAGCTGCATGGTGGAAAAACTTCTGCTAAAGGGTTGTGAATATTTTATCTGAACTTTGGATCACTTTAAAGCAAAAGGAAATGATCCTTGAGTTCCATTTTGTTTTCTCTTAGTACATTCATGAGTAACATACAGCAAGATTTAGTCTACAGAAGGTTTCTTATGTCCTCAATCTCAAAAATATTCACATCCTCTTATCTTCTACGTTGTATATATAGAGCATGAGATTGCAGCTCCCATGGATGGCTTTAGCTTTGGGACCATAAGTTATTGTCATGTGCATTTCAGGCCTCTTAAACTCTTCCGTTCTTCATGGGTGACAAACCATGATTTTTATCACAGCAAAGAGTAGCAACATCCATATCAGTTTATGGTCCTAGGCTTATTAAATTAGTGCAACATTATTTCTTAAAACATTAATCACCCATTGTTAGAAGTGACAAATTTTTGCTTCATTATATAATTATTTTAGGGTTTCTTTTTTTCTCATATTATGTTTTGCTTTTTCCATTTGTTAGTTTCCATGAAGTTGCAACACAGTTTTGGCACAAACTGGATAATTTCCATCACAATGTATTCATCTTTCTTCATATTTTAATCAACATCTGGAATCATTCTGCATTTTTCAGAGAAAATATTCCCCAAATCCTACTCCTTAAGAGAGTGGGGAAATTTGACACTAGATGATGCTCTAATCCAAAAACTTTCTACATTGTTTGAGTCTCTTTCTTTAACAGTACACTTTCTTCAAAGTGAGAAGAAAAAAATTTATCTTTATTAACTTTTAACTGCCCCCAATAGCTGTGTCAGTATTCAAAATTGGCAAGTACAACTTTTCTACTCCTTTAATTTTTAAAGTCTGCTTTACTAACTCATGAAAGCATGTAAAATATTAAAATTATAAACACTATAAAAAGTACATCTGCAGCACAGGAAACAAAGATAAAACTCAAATTTTCCTTTAATACAAATATATCATCCACAAAAAGCCTTTTCTAATTGCTGGATTCTTGTTACTTCTGCTCCAGATGCTATCTTAACCCAAATAAAAATAAAGGAATTTTATACCAAAGTACAAGTTTATTGTGTGCTTTTCAGATTACAAGATAGTCCTCACTCACAACTACATCTAATTCAAAATAAGAGCTCTGTTATCCTTAACCATGCTAAAATACCTCCTCCTAACTTGCTTAAACATTCTTACAGCTCACCACTTTCAAAGCAGCTGTCAACAACATAACAGACCCCAACCATGCATATTGCAGATTTTTCTACAAGTTCCTCAGTTTTTGCATCTTCTGACACCCTCAAAAATTTTGCAGCAACTCCAAACCAAACCAAACCTTCCTTCTGCTCAAGTATCTGTGATGAAAAGGAGGCAGGTTCTTCAAGGATAAAATGTAGCTCCAACAGTGTCCAGACTTGCCTGGAATCAAATACTCCTTGGCTTACTTTACAGTATGAGCACAAGTCTCTGAATACCCCTGCCCATCACACCTGGACGGACCAGCTTACAACAGTACTCATAAAACTTGTGTAACCATGTTTTCTAGGACGTTGGAAAAACAAGAGTCCTCCAGCAACTGTTAGATTGGAGTGGGATTCAAAAGCAAAGAGAGATGCCTCACTTTTAATCTTTACAGAGCTTGGAGACTCCCTCTATCTTCTCTTGTGTATTGACAACATTTCTTAAGCACAACTTTTTGTTCAGACTGAAAATTACCAGTTTTGTTCCACTGACTGGTAGCAGAGGGAGACATGCCCAGTTTGTTCAGGGAGCAATCCTGTTGATGATGTGCCATGCCAGCTGCTGGAACACTGCTTGCACCATAAGGAGAGCAGCCAATAGGCTCTAATGCTCCGTTCACCTCCTTCTCTGTCCCTCACCAGCTTTACACTCTGCTGACTAAAGCTGTTGGAAGCAATATGCCCAAAAAATGGTCCACAAAGATTGCTGCCTTGCCTCAGATCCTCCTAGCTCACTACAGGTCAGACATCAGGAACACTGTTTAATTTGCAGAGCCCACCCGCCTGTAAATTTCAACATAACTTATGTCAATCAGTGCTCAGCACCACACCCTTCAGTTGTCCTCAGCAGAACAGTCTGTTGATCTCTTTCCTTCACAGACCTGTTGCCACACCTGCACTTCGCAGCAGGTTTTCAGAAAAACAACTGTCAGAGTTTTGCAAGGTCAGTGAGCCAGGAACAGCCATTGCAGAGCTGTGTCTGTAAAACAGAGACCACGTTAGGCAGGGATAACGAGATGCCTGAGAGCACTGAGTGAGGTAGAGCAATTCTGAACCTGCACCAGCAGCTGTGGAGCAAACACGGGACTGACTGTGCCTGTTGTGTGCACATCACCTCAGTGTGACAGAGTGACAGCTCTGCCTCTCGCCAGGCTGACTGGTCATGTCCCAGCAGCCTGAAGAAAGAATTCCCTTCCCCCTCCCGCTTCTACACTGGAAGTGACAGCACAATGACCATCATGAAAAAACACACAACTCTCTGCTAACCTGACCAAAACAGTCATTAAATTGGGAAAACCAAAGAAAGAATAGAACTTGTGAGCCAAACCACTAAAACCTGCTAAGAATTGAATCTGTGATAAATTTGACTCCTCTTAGATTAAGGAAAGACACCCCAAAAAAGCATTCTCACTTAAAAGCCAAAGACACTGTATGTGATACAAAAAACCCCAGTAAAACACATGAAGCATTAACATGTGAAATAAACATGTTGCCATTATGTCAAATACTGCTTTTTATATTTTATTAACAAGCAAGCATCCCTGGAACTGGGTCTATATAAAAATACTTCAGAACCAATCAGAATACAAGGGAGTTATATAAATTTATTTTATGCAACACTGATTAGTTTTGAAAATTTCCATTTTTAATGTTTAAATTTCAACTTTTATTTTTTTTAAAAAAATCACTAAAAGGACACAACCCACAAAAATACAATCTGTATCTGCTCTATATTTACAGATAACTGGTCACTGTTAAGGCACAGATTTAAAACTAACATTTTATGTAGCAAGTCAAATATTTGTGCATAATGTAACACTAACAATACGATACACTGTACTGTTATATTCCCTTTGTGGAATCAAAGTAAGTGAGAATTTTTTTACTTCCAGTGTGGGTTTTTTTTTTAGTTTTTTTTTTTTTTTTTTAATGTGAAGCCCTACTGAAAAATAATGTTGTTCATGGGAAATTATTCATTTTGGTGTAGATGAAATAAGCACTGCTCAGCAAAAGGCCACATCCACTTAATACTGTAAGGAAATCAGTTTCTGAGTATAGTACCGTCTGGCTGCATGGCACGTACCTACAAAAGACTGAAAGTTTGAGTGCAAAGCTTTTGGATGCTTTTAAGTTTAGGTAAAACAAGCAAGAATGGGTTGTAGAAAATTCTGTACAAAGTGTTGCTGAATATCTAGTTCACTAAAAACATTCTATAAAATAATGAGTCTGAATACAATTTGATTTGCAAGCGCGGGGCTTGCAAATGCAAACATTTACACAACAGCACGTAAGTAGTCCACGTGAATGGAGCTATCTGCATGCTTAGAAGTAGGCACAAGTGTAAATAGCTTTAGAATGAGAAGCTGTGGCTTTCAAGCGGGTTTCCATGAAGTTGCTCTTGCCTGTGCAACACACACAAATCTCTCCTAGACACGTGGATATTGACTCTTGGCATTGAGCACAGGAACTTGCTGTGAACAACTGTGAGTACCAGATTCAGTTTTAGCCAGTCACATCTGCAGTACCATTGTAAAACCAGACAAAGCTGCTACTTGATCTACAGGGGAAGTCACCCAGTTATACACCATTAAGTAGATATGGCTAGAATGAGCACTGAGCAGTAAATTTTAGCTAACCACAAGACTTTATATTATTGCTTGATCATCTATGCCCTCAAGTAATAGTCTCTTTAAATTCCCTTTGTGTATGCAATTTTCTCCATCATCTTGCATTCTCACCTTAAAGAATTACCCATGGAAAGTGTCAAAACTCTCTCACCCATTTTTGCATAAACCCCAACTACTGTAAAAGCTATTCTAATGCCTTCTGTTAGAGCACTTGACAGTGGTTTATGTCCATCTCAAAAGGCTTGTACACTGAACATAAATAATACATTACAGTAGAGGTAAGGTAATTCACAATATTTCTCATGGGAATGCTTTTCAATTAATGCTTGGAAACTGCACATTGCATTGCAAAAAGAGGCACTTTTTGGATTCCTTCATTACATTGAAACCCTTCATAAACCCATAATACAACATCTGTAAAGACAGAGGAATAACACTGCCAAATCTTTCGGACTTTCACAGTAGAAGAACGCAAAATTTAGCTCTAGCCACTTATAACATGGACTCTTTCTGTTGAACATAACTTGTTTCAGAAATAGTTCATCTCCAGAGTTTCAAACACTTCTGCAGCTGACAATCACAAATCTAGATCGAACAAAACAGATGCTATTACACCTATTTTATGTAGGTCACTTCATTGCTGCATGCATAGTCATGTAAGTAGTATGTGTCATTTATTAAATGGCAACAGTGCTGTCTTGTCAAATTAGATTAGTTGTCTGTTTAATCAAACTGACAGCCCAGAGCTCTAGTTTGATGAATGCCTTTTGGTCTCTACCATAAATCTGCAGTAGATCAGTTTTATCTGTTACGTATTGTAGGTGTATAGAATCTAAAAATAAAAGTCTGATATAAATAAGTGTCCTTTAGTGGCAGGGTACTAAAAATATCCCTTTGCTTTGAGACAACCATTAAAAACAGTTTTAGCATAAAGGCAGCAGTTAAATATGTTGACTGCAAAGGGTTAATATTGCAAGGTCCATTTTGGTCTTTCATTGCATTTGTTACAGTGAGTATTATTGCAGGCAGCATTAGACTGCTTCATAAGAATATAAGACTGGTCCACTACCAAGTGACTTGATTTTGGAACAATCTCTTCTGGGAGACAGAGAGAGGAAAAAACAAAAATCTGCATAAGAACCAGTTTCTAGTACCATTATAGTGAGATGTGACTTAATGTAGGAACACCTGAAAAAATTTGCTTAGTGCCAATATAAAAATTGATATGGAAATGCAAGAGAGATAAATTTCCACAGGATAAGAAATCAGAACATGTAAAGTGCAGAAAGACCTCAATAATTATTTTAAGCAGTACCAGAAAAATCCATCTTGATAAAGCCAAATCTATGCTCTCTGGCATCCCAGCTCTTCATTCTTCCTTCACTCAACAAAGTACAAAATTCAGTGCATACATTATAGTTATAGGTAATAAAATACTAAACAAAGAACCCTATATTATTATTATTGCAAATTCTGTCCAATCTACATGAGTAAAATGTAACCCACATTTGGTGTTTTTTTTAAAAGACAACTGACAAAATGTGTTCTCTCTGATTTTTGGCACAGTATTGTGCAGACAAAACGCTTTGGTCCTTGACACCCAAACTCCCAAAGTGCAGAGGGTGGTGGTGTGCAGTGAAGGCTGTCCACAGGATTGCCATGTCCATCTTTGCAGCTGATTTCTGAGCCCAGCCTCCTGCTACCAGCGCCCGCTGACACTGGCAATGTCCGAGTGATACTGGCGCGGCAGTCTCCCACTGGCTCCACCTTCCAGGAATGAGGCACGGATGTTCGACGGGTCAAAGAGCTTTCTTCGGTTCTTGTTCAGTTCTGGAGAGGTCAAGCACACCCACAGAAATCTCCCATCAGAAATTTATTTTAATGTTTTGATCTAAACCAAACGCAAAGCTTCTGTTTAAATGAATAACGTATTTTAGACAGATACGGTATGCACTGAAAATAGCTGTGAGGCACTCCTTCAATTAACAAACAGTCCAATAGGATAATAAGAGCATCAGGTTAGGACTTGAGGCTCCTTGGGATGCAGGCATCTACTTGGGACAATTCTTATTTGGCACTGATACAGTGTGAAGTAGATAATTTTTTGCAATATTGATTCAGATCAAATTGACATAACTGAAATTTTTAAAAGTTTGTTATAATACTCAAAGACTCCAATCTTCCTGGAGTCACAACCATACAGTGTACACTGAGATTGACAGAAAAGCTTGTAACCAACTTAATCATTTCTCAACACAATTCTTTATTTTAAACATAAAACTGAAGCAGTACTTTAACAAGGATGTTCAGAAAAAAAACAGATGCTCACCTCTCATTTAAACATGCACCCTAATCTCGTATTAGTAATAGATCATGTAAAACATTTTTCTTTTCCCTGCTTCCCTGTTCTTGTAAACAAACGGTGCTAGATACACATCATTGAGAAATTACATAGATTTTCAAGACTGCTACTGAACTAAGTACGTTTACAAACAAACAAAAAACCCCCCACCACAAAGCCCCCCAAAAGTAGGCGCTTTTTCCCAGTAGGATGACTGCTCTGCTAATCAATAAAATGGAGTACAGGGAACCAGAAGGTTGAAAATGCCGGTTGTGACTGGTATGGAGTGCTGTTCAGACCCTGCAGTGCCTGTAATCCCAGAGATTCCTGCACCCAGAATTTTGGGACATAAAACTTCAAAATCTGGTATGAGATGAACTTTCTAGCAAGCTCCAGCTTTACAGGACTATTGCAAGTGAGCTGCTATTAGGTAATGGGAAAGCTCTATAAAGCCTGGGATAAGCACCTCTGGTGAGGGGCAAGCTAAAATTACCTCTGTAGACTCTAGTCTTACTTTTCAGTCTTTCCAAGGCTTTTTCCTTTGTTGGCTATAAACACACAATTTGAGTGAGAAGAATACAAACAATGCTTAAAATCGATAAATGGTATTCTGTGTTTTTACCTGAGATTGCAAGCAGCATTTTTCTTCTGGCACCAAAAGTGGTAATTCCCAACTCTTTCAAATCTTGATCAGTAAGAGTGAGGAATGTCTGCAGATCAATCTAGAGTAAAAAAGAAATAGGAAAACTATGCAAAACAAGTCTTTCCACAAAAGTATTAAGTGATAAATGTGGTTCAGAACAGCTTCATTTTTTCCCCCTGCTCCATTTTAAAGTTACTTTGCCAAACCATTCTTGCATGTAAACAGCAATCATGGCTTTTCAATGGCTTCTTCACACAGTTGCTCAATTTGCTACATTTCTGACAGAAAAGGAGAAATTAAAAAGTAGTCAGTTCTGGAAAAGCAGAGAAAATCAATTAGTCTCATTTATTTATGAGTCTTGAGATTCTGAGT
Source organism: Acrocephalus scirpaceus scirpaceus (assembly GCA_910950805.1). Taxonomy (NCBI): domain Eukaryota; kingdom Metazoa; phylum Chordata; class Aves; order Passeriformes; family Sylviidae; genus Acrocephalus; species Acrocephalus scirpaceus. The sequence goes on from OU383781.1 coordinate 34,130,409, forward strand.
ATTTATCACAATTGTAAGATGTATTTTCCAGCTTTGAAAGAACAGATCATGAAAATCCTGCCACAAAGTGAGTTCCAAGTGGCTTTTGGTGAAGAGACAGCACAACTACTGCTAGAAAACATCCTACCAACACAAAGGTGCCTCTGGAAGGAACACCAACCTCTTGCTGCTGGAATACGTCTGTGTATTTGCCCAAACCAAGCTTGCTGAAGAGCTCAGGCAGATCAGATCCCTTAAACAAACTGTTGAGATTACAGCCATTGCTTCCTGTCAGTGAGGAAATGCAGTCCATGTAGTTACTGCTGCTGAGATAGTGTTCAGCTGGAAGGGAACAAGTGCACTTTCAGACACATCATGCAAGGGCATGCTTTTCCACTAACATTATATTCAGCTAGATCATTCAACTTACGAAGTATTTAAATCTTTATTTTTCAGGAAAAAAAAGCCTTCCAGAGATCCGAGAATGAACAGCATAAAGGAATTTTTTTGTTAATTAAGTTCCAGTGTTTGTTTTCTATAGACCTACTTTTGTCCAGCCAACTCATCACTGCTCCTTTTATCCTTTATCCACACATTTTATTCTCTGGGAAAGCTACAGCTTTCAGCTTACAGAACATTTTCTTTCACTGCCAATGTATTTGTGTTTCTCATTTTCTTCTAACACACATGTAAATATGCTTTTATTCCTTAATTATTTTAATTAACCTAGAACTTGCATTTTTGTCCAGTTAGGTTGAACACATCAATAGATTGATTTCAAATAAACTTGTCATCTCTTTAGTTCTTCAAGTTCTTCAAGTTAAGATATGATGAGAGCTATTCACAGCTCAACTAGTGTGCTTTGTAAAACCGTGAATATTTTCTCTAATTTGAGCTATCCTTTCTTACCATGTCCACATTCCATTATCTGTGTACTTTGAATTTGGGATTTAGGTTTATTCACTTTTAAAAGAAAAAGCAACAACAAAAAGTATAAACAGCCACAGTCCTTATTTCCCCATAAAGTAGACAGGTAGTATGGGCTTAGTATTCTCTACCTCCACTTTTCACTCTTTCAGAAAGGGATCTATTAACCTATCCCAAAAATAAAGTTTCAAAGAGTTCAACTGAAGCAAAATTTCAATTTTTAAACTTCAAATGTTTAAAAAATAATTACAAATTACAAATAATTACAGCCTGTATCCACAGAAACCAGTATTTAAAATCATGCTAGGCCATGCCAAACACATAGACAAGCTTCTTTTTATAGAGTTGCCTGGGTTGGAAGGGACCTGAAAGATCTGCTCATTCCAACCCCCTGCCATGTGCTGGGACACCTTCCACTATCTCAGCTGATCCAAGCCCCAACCAGCCTAGCTTTGGACCCTTCCAGGGATCCAGAGGCAGCCACAGCTTCTCTAGGCAAACTGTGCCAGGGCCTCAGCACCCTCAGAGGGTTTTTTCATAGCATCTGATCTAAACCTAGTCTCTTTGTAGCCACTCCCTCTTGTTCTGTCACTACATGTTCTTGTAAATTTTATCCCCATGAGGAGAATCATGCTTTAAAATCCAATTTCAGCACAGATTATGACTTCACCAGTGATAAAATAGCCCAATAAAGCCCTGGCTGTTGTTGCATCAGCAATAGAGCAGAATGAGAGTAGTCTAGAAATAAGCCTTTTTACAGATCTGGTTTCAGTACACCTTGAAAGATCCACTCCATGACAGCAAAGAGTTCTCAGCAAGAATGTCTGGCATTTAACAAACATCCTTAAAAATTTTCCTTTTGGATTATTATTTGTATTATCATGTTACACAAGCTTACAATTCTTAATTTGTAAAAAAGTAATTACTTTACAAGGTGTCAGTAATTTAAATCCCTAGTGAAGTCAGGATACATTCATATCAAAATAAATATTGGTATCCATGTGATTATTTTCTTTTAATCAGATAATGTGAAGCCCTACTGAAAAATAATGTTGTTCATGGGAAATTTAATTAACCTGATTTGTTTTGTTTCCGTTTGGGGCTGCCAATTGAGGAGACAAAATCATGAGCAGTGGGTCCGAGCCCATTCCGGTCTCTCCAGTTATCAGATTCACTGCCGCTTCCCAGGTGCTCCCGACTGCTGGACCGGGAGAGGGACATGGATGAACCCTGCAAACCACAGGAAGAAAATCTGGGCTGAAAACAGAGCTTTCATTGTGACTCAGATGTTTTCTTTGAAGCAGCTGACTTAAAAAGCAGCTTTTAATGCTCACAAACATTCTTTTGGCAGTTGATCAATAGTCGAATAATTGCAAACCGGACACGAAAACAGCAGGTGTGCTTAAAACATATGCATTTTACAGTTTTTAAGCAGGAGTTATTTAAAGATCATGATTCAAAATAAATTGCTCAGTATTTCCAAGTTTGTTTCCAAAACATTCCACGGTATCAAATTCCCACACAAATTCTAGACAAAGCAGTCTATTGACTACATCCCTTCACAGGGAAGGGAACATAACAGAACATTTATCTGAAGATAAGTGCATCAAGTACACACTACTTGACAACACAATACAACAACAGCAATTCTGCAATGCCTTCTGAATTTGTAATTGTTTTGTCTGGGGTCTTTTAAAATAGCTTTTCATATATACCTGTGAAATACTTATTATCAACTCTCATCACTGTGGGTCAGAACACAGCAGAACAAGGCAGCAATATTCCTTGGGAACATATCCAAAAGAAATCGACCTTATAGATATCACATGAGCTTACATGAGCTAAAAACTGTGGAAATTAACAATTTAATTCTATAAACTTGTAACAAATTGCAGTTGAAAAGTATCCCTTAGGAGGCAATCTTTAGCACTATTTAGTAAAACAGACACCCCTGAAGACACACTGTGTTCTTGGTTAGAATCACAGGCCTATTTAGAGATTTTAGACATCAAGGCCTGAGAGAAAGCCTCACCCCAACTCACCCAACATAGAAAAGTATGCAAAAAAATTGCAGATTTTGGTTGCAGCTTTTTCTTTCCCCTAGGTACTACAGCATTATGTGTAGCCAAGCCTACTACATGTAGTTGAATGGCTCAGAAAGTTGATATGCCAAGTGGAGAACACCAAGGCACATTTTTATCCTGACTGAATATTTCTTTTGCATTAACAGACTATATCCTAGAGAACTACAAAGTCCCCTTCTTCAAGAAGCATCCCATTTACATTTTATATAAGCAGGACAGAAAAAGGTGTCTCTATGGAAGCTGGGAAGGATTACAGCAAAGAAGCACGCTAAAAAGCAACTTCAGCATGCCTTTGAGAAAAAAGGAACAAACTCCCTGCAAGATTCTCATGCTGGAACTCAGAAGAGAATTGCTGGACTCTGCCTGCCTTCTGCCTGGGAAGATTCTGAGCCCAGTGAATAGTGCAAGTAGAGACAGCTGTTCCAGTTCTGTCCACAGAAGTCTTGTTCTGCTGTTCTCCTCCACCATGCAGTGATATACATTATATAGTTTATCTGTCATATATACACTGTTCTCATTAGATTACAAATTCCCTATTCCTGTTTGCAGCTACTGAGATGTTTGGTCCTGTAAGTTGTTCGAAGCTGCTTTAAACAAATATATTTTAAGAAGCAGACGTCTGTGCTCCATGACTTATCTAGAAACAGATATTTGTGTGTTGGGCTGAATGTATTCCATATGCCTTAATATTTATGTAAGAAACATTCTTCACCATTAAAAGTTATTTAGTACAGTTATCTGCAGGACTTTGTTTTTACAGAAGTTAGACATTTCTCAAGAGAAACAACTGTATCATTCATTATATTTCCATTACCATATCCTTTTATATACCTCATATGTAGTTGTCATGGAAGGCTTGTACGATACATGATTCGCTCTTCTCAGTTCCTTGATAGTTTCTGCAGGCATTGATTTAGAGAACCCCAAACCACTCCACGTATTTGTTGGAGTTCTCACTTCTGTTACAACTGGCTTCTTTAACATAGCTGAAAATACAGAAACAAACCAGAAAATCTCAGCCTTAGTAAAGGTACTGGGAGGACAATACTGAAGTGATGTTTGCTAATGGCCGGAGCCCAGCTAAACCCTAAACACCTCCACTTGCTACACAGCTTGAATCCTCCCCTTCCTTAAAGCAATCTCTTCTGCCAGAAGATAGTTAAATCCCACAGGGCTGCATGGAAGCCAAAGGAATCATATCTGTTTCAAAGTGAGGAGCTTCTGTTTTGCTTTTGCTGAATGAGTAATTTTGTTTATTTTATAACAGGGTCAAAAATATGGTTAAGCCCCTTACCAATTCTACAACTTAATTTACCCCTAAAATAAGAGACCATTTAGCTGATATGACAAACACCTTAAAGTTTAATTTGCATCCAAATAAAGTGAACTGTTACAGCAATGAGCTCTCTGAAAACCATATTGATAATTTGCACATGGATGTATTTACACATCCCATCTGCAAGCTGCTTACACTCTATTTTATACTATGTTGGTATGAAGACATTTTTTGGAACTTAAAGCTAATATACAGGTGTTTCACTACCACTGTCAGATTTTATTAAAAATTGGAATACAAAACTGAAACTTCAGGAAATTATTTAAGCCACATGCTAACAAACTTCAGAAATCACCATTCATCCACATACCTTTGGTTGCTAGTAGTTTCTTCTGTTCATAGTCAAATGCCTAAAAATCAAACAAGCAGAAGATAATTTAATTGCCATTCTAACTAAATGTCACACCAGTACTCATCTCTGTGAAAACAAAAGTTTTCAAAGTGGCCAGTGAATATATCTAGGAGAAATCTGAAATACTGCACAATAATTTCATGGTAGCCCAGTTAGAGCCTTAGTTACTTAAAGTGTTCACTCAAACAGAGATAAAGATTTTAAATAACTATCTGATGTCCACATGAGTGAGGCTGCAGCAGTATTTATAAACTGCTTAGGAAAAGTTTTTTCTTCAATTTTTTTAAGTAAGATATCTTCCAAGCATTGTTTCTCTTCCTTAATTATCTGTTCTTAGCACTTAAAACATTCCTCAACAGTACAAAACAGGTAACATATCTTTGCAAATCTAGACATCAGTTATTTTCAATAATCTTTCAGGTTTGGTTCTCCTCCATGCATTCATTTTGTGAAAGGAAATGAAATTAAGTTTTGAGAGAATTTAAAGAAGTTTTGCTTGTAGTCTACCTATGTCAATGGAAGACATGTAGTTTAAATACCCCTCATTAAACAAGTTACACTTCGCTGAATTACAAATTAGGAAATCTAAACACAAAACTACAAAAATGCTGTATTAGCCTGAAGTATTGCATTCTCTACTGAAAATAACTAGAGGAATACCTGAGGAAAAGGGCTGTAAAAAACTAGCCTTCTTGTTCCACTACTCCCTACAATCCAGTGTTGCACACACCTGAACAGATCTATTCTGAAAATAACCCTGTTACTGCTTCCTGACAGTCAAAGGGGTCTCCTCCCTCTTTGGAAGATTTGCAGTAACATGGCAATGGTTTATATTTGTAGGCTGTAATTAACATCTATCACTGCATATGAAAAGCTGTAACATGTATTTTGTAGCTATAATTCTCTCCAAGCGACAATGTAAGATTTCTAACAGGCAAATGATGCTTGTGGGGGCAAATACAACCACACAATTTTCTATACTTAAATTTTTCTTACTCAACAGAAGCATAAGAGCTTTTCTGTTTTCAAGACTTTTCACTGACAACCCACTCCTCAGTCAAAACTGATGTCTTGGCTGTGAAAGCTTTTACTGCACTGGTAATGACAATTCAGTCCCCAGTCCCCTCTGCATTCTGCGGTAACTTCACTCTGCAGTTAGCAAGACTAACGCCTCCTCGGCTTCACTGAGGCAGACCTACCTGCATATTCACAAAGGAGGGCTGCGGAGCCAGGCGCGCTCTCTCCGAGTTCTGCTGGGCGGCTGCCGCTCGCTCGGCCGCCCGCTCGCTGCCCGGAGCCTTCTTATCAGCCACGGGGCTCTCCGGGGCACCCAGCTCGGCCTCGGAGAGCAGCCTGTCGGCCGTGCTGCGGGGACAAAGCTGCGTTAGCTCGGCTCGGGGGAGCTCGGGCTGCCTCCGCACCCGCACGGCAGCTCTGCAGAGCTTTATTATAAATAATACACATCATATTGTTGGCTTTTCGCAGATGTTAAGATGAATGCTATGTGTATAATGTTGGAATAACTCTGCTGTATGGATATAGTTTTTATTTCTGCTGTTAACAAAACTTAAAAATGGTAGTGAAATAGTTTATATATAGTTATGCTTATAATTGAACTGTCTGCTTAGTTTAGAGAACATCCAGTGAACATACGATGAAGACCCTGCTGCTGACATATTAACTATCAGCACCTACCATCTGTAGAATGTATAGACCAAAGCCCAAACTGGAGGTGATAATAAAGGAGGACCAAAACCACAGCCAAGAAACACACATGCTCTAAAAAGGCGGACCCAAGGAGGGGCCATGCAAAATAGTTCCTAAAAATATGTAAACTAGTTTGTGGAAAAGTATAAATATGCATAATAGTCTATAAATATGCAAGAGGCTGATTTAATAGGAAGGTATTGAAAGAGTATCTCTGAAGATGATAGGTGTGCTCTTAGCTAAATGCCAAACACCCAGCCATCTAACCCTTTGCTTTATCTGTCTCCTATTATCTTTTTATTAAACTTTTTAAATTTTACCAAAAAAGTAAACCTCATTTATCACAGCTTCACCCTGAGAAGCTTGGCAGACAAGTTCAAGACATGTCTGTACACAAAGATCTCAGCGTTTTTTGCAATATTTCCAAACGTGTCAGCTCTCCTGTACCTTTTATTCTGTCAGTGAAGGAAAACAAGTGTTTCTCCTCCCTGTACTACCAAATAAGAGGTATAGCTTATAGATTCAGTTTTGAGCTGTCTGGTATCTGGAATTTTTGCATGCAATCCTACTCAGTGTGATTTCCTGTTTAGCCCTGCTCAGGCCAGCAGTTCTAACAGATTCATAGTTGTAAGATAAAAAGAGATTGCATAAAAAGGACTAAAAGTTGACCTAAGTCCTACTTGCTTTCACAGCTTCAATAACTGCAGTCCTACATGTCTACATTACCTCTTGGTGCAATTTTTTTTTTCTAAACTCAGCTACATTTTAGGCCTGCTCTAGAACAGTATGAACTCTTAATTTAAAAAGTGATCATGTTTTAGAAGTTGTAAACTACTATCCCCAAGGAAACTGTCAGTACTATGCCCTCAACAAAAAGAACAAGACATACAAACAACCAAATTTGGTTAGCAGGATTCCTTGAATCTTTAAACTGTGAAAGCAGAATTAATGAAATACATATCATAGCCTTCATAGTGTAAATAAATGAAGCAAAAGAAAACACGTGTCTCAAAAGAGTGATGATAAACAGTTCCCAAACAAACAGTGAGAACATGAATACATTGGACAAAAACACTGCATTAAGAACAAAGCCTGTGGTGCCAAGTTGTATTATGACTCAACCCTTTCCCACTGCTGGGCCATTAAAGAGCCAACCCAATCAAAACCATCACTGAGACAAGTGTTTGACAACATGCTGCTATGCCCTGAACACAGCTTCCCCAAAAAGAAAACAGTGTCAGGTACACACAAAAGGAAAAAGCTGTCAGAAATTATTCTCTAAGCAATAAATGAAGAAGTGCAAAAGTGTATACCAGTGTATACAGGTCCTGAAAGTTCCTCTGACAAGGCTCCATTTTTTTGTGGAAGAGGAAAGACATTTTTTAAACCCAAAGACAAACAGGATGAACAAAAAGCATTCTAAGTCTGCAGTTACCAGACAAACAGGGGGCTATATTAATGCTTAATGTGATGGAAAATCAAGGCCAAATTAAATCAGTTCTTTGAGTATCCTATGACTGAATCACCCGTTCTGTGTATAAAAACATGTGAATTGATTTTATGTCGTGAAAGTTCCACTAATCAGTGTTTATACACTCAGCTTACTGTAAGTGGGAGTTTTTGGTGCCTTGCAGCAATTCCACCGTTTGTCTCTTGGCACAGGCCTGCTTGGAAGAGCTCATCATCTGCTTCAGGTCACTGGTGTTTGCCGAGTGGGATGGACTCCGAGGCATGCCCACTTCTACAAAAGCATCATTGCAACCTACGAGGCCAAGAAAAGGAGACTTAAACAACCATCCTGCCATGTTCTAGGGAGCTTTCTGAGGGAATGATAACCATGGGAGAAACCCTCCTCTTCCTCCTTACAGGACAGTATACAGGGATAGCTATTTGGGCAAGGTTAAGCAGTCAAGATGTGCAAGTTCAAATGCACAAAAAAGGTGTCGGTATTCACTTATATAGTAAGTCACACTAAGTATTTGCTTTCTTCAAATATTTATTTTAAGTATTATTAATTCATGACAATTGTGAAGACTGACAATTCAAAGTGACTAAGTATTCTGAAGAAATTTGATTTTATATCCAGTTTTAGTAGACTTTTTGCCAGGTGCTCAGGTAACTTCTGCTGGAGTAAGAGCTCCCCCCACTTTGTGTTCCAATATCTTTGGAACATGTTTTAGAAATACTTATCCCCTTCAATTGGTAATGTACCTTTTATTCAAATCAGCATTTCAAATGATCACAACCCTATGTAAGAGATAATCTCCTTGATCAGTATTGACAAGGGAAGCAAGGTCTTAACACATATCTGCTCAAGTTGAAGTGGAGCTGGCTTTCCTCCCCTCCAAGAATGATGGGGACAGTTACGTATTTTAGCTTCTAAAAGGCAGCATAACTGAAACACTGTTGCAAAACCCACAAAATTGTTTCCCAGCGTCATCTAAGTTAGATCTACACAATTTTCTGCAAAAAAGCTTCTCAGTGACATTATTTTCTTTCTTTAAAAAGCAAAAATAAAACACCATTTAAACCAGCAGAGTTTAGTTAAGGTGCTGTAAAAAATTCTATAATCCTCATGGGGAATCTTCCCTCTGCTCCTAGGGAATAAGTAAAACGTTGCAAGTACATCTTTGTTGATTTAAGGTGTTTCTATCAACAGTACAGCTCAGTTACTACAAGTTCTATTTACTTTCCTTGACAATGAATCTGGGGCTTCCAGCAATATTTTCCTTAAACACGGTTGCAACACCAATTCGGAGAGAATACTGTTACATTTTTGTATCATGAACTGTACACAGACTGTACAAACACTACCAGACAAAGGAATGCAATGTCAAAATCTCACCTTCTTCACTATTTGCCTTGGCAGCTACTTGTTCTGAGGCACCATGAGCACTTTTTTGCCTTACTCCATCACTGTGGTTTGTGCTCAACACATTTTCTCCCAGCGATGTGGCAGACAGTGCAGCATACTTGATATTTGAGGCCTGAAAAGATTGTCACAAATCACTGAAGTGATTTTTATGCTTAAGAAAATATTGAAACAATTTCCCCTTTCTATCTGTGCATGCGAATGAGAAATTTATTCCTGGTACAGCAGAACAATGTGTTTGAATGTTCTGTTTCTCAATATTTAAGTCATATTTGAAAACAATGCTGTGTATTTTTAAACTTAGAAGGTTTATAAATGTACTAATATAGCTAGTTCTCTCTATAGTTCCAGCTTTTCTTAGTAGAGGACTAGTACAAAAAATAGTACACAGTATAGTATCACTTACCTTTACGTGACCATTTAAAGAAGGTGAACCTTTTTTACTTTCTGATTGCATGCCATTAACGTGGACTTCAACAGGAGTCAAGCCTGGTGGTGGAGATGGGGTGTTCTGACCATAATTAGGCACTCCAGACAGCAGAATACTAGTTAAGGTTGCTTGGGCAGTAGATGGTATCATTAGATGTGGAATAGCAGAAAAACCTGTAACAAAATCTGGTTATGTTCTGATTAAGTGTCTCATTTAACTTCCTCAGACATTATACTACTTTATCTAAAACTTTATGTAGCTATGACACATTACTAAAGAGTTTCCCTTAGAATTGCATGCCAAAACTGTAATGCTTTATATGGGTAGGTTAACTTTGTTTTCTACATAAAACAGATGAAAACACTGCCTGTGACAGCATGCCATATATTAAACTATACCTTAAACTTGCATATTTATTCATCCATGCTAAGGTAAGTGTAGGAATTAAGGCTCCAAAGAATTAATCTCGACTTGTCAACTGCAATTCTAATGACTTGATGTTGCACAGTTCATTTAATTCACATTAAACTTCTACTGACCTGTGGTGTTTGTGTTAGCAAGAGATGTTGCCCACAGTGTGGGACTGGGTGTGCCTGAACTTGGACTCTGCAACGGGCTCACAGAGCTATTAAGGGCATTCAACAGAGAGTTTGGAGCAGTTGAGGTGTTGACTGACAGGGCTGTTGGACCTAAAAGGCCTGCAAAAAATTATGCAAGTGAATATTTAGTTAAGACTTACAGGAAAACATTTTTCACAGAAGTACTAGTTGAAAAGAAACAAACCCCCCGCTAATTTGCACCAGCCTGTATTTCACAAACCAATTTTAACATTAAACCTGCTGTTCATTTGGTGTACATTAAGAGCTCACTAAGAATTCTTGTTCTTAAACTAAGCATCGTATATCCAAGAAGAATTGGAGCATCTTTTCTGTCCTACTGGACCCTAACTCTTGTCATAACAGAGTCTGCAGTGGCTGCTTCTCAGCCCTGGCATCCCTTTGTATCCCCTCTATTGCTTCTGATGTTGCTTCTGGTTTGTTTCAAAGCAGCATCACAGAGACAAGAAAGCAGCTGTACTGCATCACCTCACTTTCATTTCACACAGTAACCTTTTTCTCAGAAGCTCCTGTGAATCAACCACTGCTTGCACACTAACAACTATTCAATTTCGTTTTGTACCTTCAATACAGGCTGCAAATCATCCCCCAAATGCATTGATGGCTCTCAGAACATTCCTCCAAACCAGCTCTTCGTGTAAAATCATTCACAAAGCATTCAGCACTACACACTGCAAAGGTAAAAACCCCAAACCCCCGAAGTGCAGCATGACAAGAACAGTCACAGAAGCATTAAAAATCACAGTCATATGGCACAAGCACTTTCTCCTTTGTGACCCCAGGGAAGCACGTGAGATGGAATGACACAGCACTCCTGCATGGCAGGTCACAAGGGACAATGCTGGTTACATGAGAACTCAGAGTTTCTAAGACCTGTGTCAAGATTTGTCACTAGAATCTTCTGGGACTACTTGGTTTTTCTATCTATGTGTTTCTGATACAAAGGTATTTTCAGAGCTGCTTCTATAAAATTAGGATAAGGAGTTTACTCATTTTTGTCCTAAATTTCCAGCTGGTAAGGTCTAAACTAGAAGCACATGCATCTCTCAGTTACAGTGAGATACTGACCTGAAATGTGGTGTTTGCTGTTACCTTTCCCAGTACTGTTGCCAGGCCCAAGTACCCACCCAAATTCAGGACAGCCTGAGACATCACACAGCCAAAGCAGCTGTAAAACCCATGCCCCACCTCACCTGTATTTCCCTCCCTTTCAGCTGAGTGGTTTGTGCACTTCCAGAGATTTTTCTACAGGGATGAATCCCATACCTGATCACAAAAGCCTTGGAGAAATTTTATAACAACAAGCCCTTGAGAGGCCAGAGGGTGTTGCAATTCTCCAATGCTTTAACACGATTCCTTATGCAAAACACACACCTGGCCCTTTTTTCTAGTACAAGTGAATTCAGTTTAAAACAAAACTATATTAAAGAAAATATAGATATAACGAATGCATACCAAGCCCAGTGAGTCCTAGCCCTGCTGAGGACAAAATATCCAGACCAGGACAAGACAGACCAACGGGGCATGAGACAGTGGAGGGATTTGATACTATGGTGACTCCGCTACTTTCAAGTCCCAAGAGACATTTCCGTGCCTCGTACATATTTAAGGCATTTCGTTCAACACTTTTTACAATCACAGACTGCAGGGAAAGAAAACAACAACAACAAAAGCAAAACCAGTGAGTAACGCTTCTCCACAACACAGATAATTCTTCTTCATACCCCTGCATGGCTATCACAACCACAGAAGTGAGACAGCATGAGCTAACATCCATTAGCAGCTACTTAAATTCAGGAGTCTAAAGTTCAGGAGAGTAAGATTAGGGATTTCATAAGGATTTGCAATGAGAATGATTGCAAATCATTAATATTCTCTAAGAATATTAATTCATATAGTACCTTGGTGCTACTTGGTACACAAAATGTTAAGCACCTCAAGAGCTAGATAACTGAATTAACAATTATTATCTTGTCTTTTACCTGAGGTTTATACCTTGAAGTGGACAAAAATCCCATTTTTTCATATTAAATTAACCTATTAAATTCATAGCTGTCTGAGAATAAGGTAGTAAGTTTCTGGAAAATTAAATGACAAAACCCCATTTCTTCTTGTACATTTTATACAGGACATTTCTTTGTATTGATTTTACATATCCCTACACAGGGAAGCTCACATACTGACACAATGGAATGATTATTTAAAATTTTAAAACTTTTGCCTGCTTTGGCATTTTATACAAAACAGGTAATTGCAAGAGTCCGCTATCCATACTGGCCTAAATATTTTACAGTTAACGCCTCCCACTGCCTTTATCAATGTATTCTATAGGAAAGCTAATTTCTTTATTATTAAGCATTTAATGGAAGTCAAATCACCCTAAAGCAGAGCTTCTGTATGGTTTAAGATGATATTTCAAACAGAAAATATATATGGTTTTCACAAGTTTATGATCCATTAAACTGGGGGGGAAGAGCACACATCAGCTCATCAGCTCTAAACCTTCGTCATGACAGCCTAAAAGGAAAAATATTAGCTTTGCACAAACCTTGCTTGGTTGTTTTGGCTTGGGCTTAATGCTTATGAAGACATCTAACTGCTCCATTAGCTGTGTTATAAACTGTGGTTCTACTTCAATTTCTTCCTTCATATCAAACATGAGCACGAGAGGAAGGCAACCCTGAAAAAAAAGGCATAAAAAATTCCCAGCAGTTGTAACTGGCCATTTTCCCATAAAAATGGTAGCAATAAACTGAACTAGAGAGATTGCAACATTTGCACATTATGATGTAAGGAGATTTCTGTAAGTTCAAAAAAACAGCAAGACTCAAATTTAAGGGAAAGCCATTTTCTTCTTTGTAAGAATACAGGTGTATCTTCCTGTCCTGGGACTCTCAGCAAAGAGTTTGATAGCACAAGGGTGAAGTGGTTTACTGACTATTTGACATTTCAATTAGCACAGTCTTGTCAGGAAATAATGGCAGGACACCCATACTAAGAGTCTCCTGTTAAACTGTTTGAAATAAGGAAACACACTTGTAAAAAATCTCTAATTCACCATTGCCTAAGTCTTAACTTTTATCTTTCTCTTCCCCATTCCAGATCAGCTATGTAAATATTTTCTAGTGATATGGATAACATCTGTAACACACTTGAAATACTAAAGCTTTAGAGTAAAAACCCCAAAAACTGAATGGTCCAGTCCTCACACATTTTGTCTCTCAATATTCACATATATAAAAAATGTGTACATACATTAGTACTAAAATAATGGCTAAAGGCTCCTGTGAAGTTTAAAGACCAATATACCAAAAGTCTCTACAAATAATGATATTCACCATCAGAGCTATTTTTAGAAAAGGCCTTATGGAATTGTGGCTGTGGTACTATAAAGAATGTAAGACATCAAAATAAGTAATTATTTTCTATGGTTTTCCAATTTCATTGAAAACTTGCCTACATGGGAACTAAGGAACTCCTGACATTTTCCCTCAAAAGAAACCTATTTACTTGACAAACATAGAAAAGGCAGGTTGGCAAAGTAAAACAAACCTGTCACCCAACACCCACAGAGTATTTCAGAAATCTGCCTCTACTCAGAGGTATATTATTATTGTAAATTCAAATGACTTACATTGCATTTATATTACCAAGGTTATTTTTCAAGTCACATTACCAGAGATCACAAATATTTTCAATAACTACAAACACTGACAAAATCCTGACAAAAACTGGATCAGCTGTTTGCAGTGTGAATAGCAACCCTTCCTCTCTAAGGCTAATTTACATGTGACTTGTAAACACATGCAGAGCAATTTTTTGGTGGCAATTTTTGTGATGTGGCAATTTTTTCACACAAGCTTCACTGAAAGTATTTACCATGAGATATTGCCTGGCAAGACAGACAGACTCTATTGTGCCCTGGAGGTAGACAGTGGATTTCTTCTGTGGGTTACTAGGGTCAGGGAAGTGGATCTGAGCACCAGTCCTCTGCATGATATGTTTGATGTTGCTGCCATTTCGACCCATCATAAAGAGATGATGCTGTGCCGCGATGTCGAGCTGTGTGCTCACAGGGATTGCTGAGGCCAGGCTCCCAGCCAGGTGCTCCAAGAGCATGGCTGTTCCTTCCTGGGGAGAAATGGGAGAAAGCAGTGAAACAGTGCTCCCAGGCACACAAAAGGAGATCTCAGACTGCTCGCTTTCTTGCCATGCACTCCACAGGCAAGATAAGAAAACACTGCTGGGTTTAAAAGCACAATTGATTCGTTAAAGGTAACAAATGCACTAAACTCTGCCCACTACTCCCATGTTATGGGAGTTAATTGCCACTCTGTAACAGGCAGTAAGACAATGCCACATGGTTTGGTCCCAACAGACCTTTTGTGGCCACAAAAGCAGGCAGAAAGTCAACAGAGATTTATCTAGGTAGGTACATTTGCAAAACTTGCCTTTTGGTGTAGGGCTCAGATGTTCTTACTGGCTTGAGATAAATTCATCTGGGACCGTATCAATCTCTCATACTGCCAGCTCCTAACAAGAACACTTTTTTACTTTATTAAGATGAACAGGCTCCTGCCAGTTCCTTGTTTTGGCTGTCAAATGCACATCTCCAAGCGCTGGATTCACAAGACCAGTTTTATTGACTGATTGGGCAACTTTCAAGGTTATATATTTGTGTGCATATTGAGAAGAGCTCAGCATGAACGATTTGAGATGGGAGGTGTATTTTGTGTTGTTTGCATTGTTTTTGAATTAAAAGATGGGTAAGACCAGCACATATTCCAGAATTGCCAAAAATCTGAACAAGTGTGCAGGAGGTGAGCACTGGATAAAAACCTTACCACCAACGATGCTAAATCCTAAACGTAAAACTATTTTTTAATGCATTTTCACACTTCACACGTATAAGTATAGGAAAAAATCCAAATCCTCAGGGTTTGCAAACGATTATACAATAACATGCTGATGAGGCAATATATATCATCTGAGACATATATTATAAATATATGACATTCAGAAATCCTCTTAAGAGCAGAGATTACCTTCACAGCACTAGTGTTGCTTTGTGACCCTCTGACAATGACTGTAGCACCATACATTCGAGAGCGTTGTTTGAAGGAAACTGAAATGTTGTACGTCTGACATACATGCTGAATGGTTGGAGAATTAGGATCTGGGATGGGTTGGAGAATTCCAGCAATAGGCAATTCAAACATGAGTACCAATGGAAGTAGCTCCTACAACAATGAAGAGGAGATACTGAAAACCAGATCCATACACAAACTACAACAATTTTATTCCTCAGTCAATTTTATTCCTCAGTCATAAAGTACTGGTCAGTGACAATTCAACTGACAAAACACATCCTCTGCCCAGAGTTCATGGATAAAAATATTTTGTCACTTGGAAAGAGGCACCTCTTTTTCCAGAGGTACTAGAGTGGGGTTTTTTTTGCAGAAGCTTTTTTGAGTTTTGCTTGGTTGATTTTTTTTTTCTCCAAAATAGCGGGAGCATTTGGAATAAGGCTGTGTGACACGTCTGGCTAAAAAATTGCAGTAAGCTCTTGGTACTTTATTTGATTTTTCATTATCGATGCCAAAATACACATAAGAGTTGAAACTAAAAGGAAAAGATAGAAAATAGCTACAAGTGAAGAGTGACACTGAATTATTTACACAAGTTATACATGAAAATGGTTAAAATGTGAGAAGCAGAAATTGCCTTTCCCAAGTCATAGATTCACATAGGATGCATGAGCTTCCACAGGCCATCTGTGGTGGGTAAGTTAAGATGTAATTCCATACACAGTATGGAATTAATTTACATCTTGCTGAGAGTGTAGACTTCGTGTTCAAGACCCACTTTGGGCCAGTTAAAAATTCGGCCAGAATGTGAATCACTGTTATAATACCCCTGGCATATTTCTCATATGGATACTCACATTTGTTCCTACACTTCTGCTGTCACTAGACAGAGGCAGACAACCCTAGGGTTCTCAAAACTATGCATTTCTTCCCTGACAGGTGTTTTTGAGGGGGCACTACACTGAGCTAGAGCATTACCCGAATTCTGACTCTTGCAGACTCCACTCCAGCTGGCTGTCCTGCAATAGACACCTGAAAGAGCAAGAATATGAAAAACATTGGATCATATTTTCAAGCGAGGCATGGAAAAGTTACCTAGATAGCTGTGCTGTCCTTGAGAAAAAAAATCTAAAAAATCAACACATTTCACACCTGTTGACATCCTGATTGTTCTCTAAACATTGGCTGAGAAGTAAAGCCAACACTAAAAAAATGCTACAGCATCTTAGTTTATATTTTTAAAAAAGATACCTCAAAAATACAGTGGTTTAGGTCAAATAATGGAATTACTACTGTACACGTGTGCTCAGTGCTAATATTCAGACAACAGTAGATTTTCTTGAATGCTTTGAAATGTGTGCATCTTGCTCAGCAGCCATTAGGATGCACAAGTGGGAATTCAAAGTACAAGGATGAGACTTGAAAGTAAGCATTCCACCAATATTAGCACTAGCAAAGATGTACAATTCAGGCTCGATGACTTGTTCTAATGAAGCTGAACCCTTACAATAGGACATTCATCTCTGCTGCCTATTTGCTAAGTTTAGTCTTCAATTAAGTTACACCATAAGCAAAAAGCACCAAAAAAAAAAATCAATCAATATGCTGAATAAGTCATTGTGTTGAATAGGAAAAAAAAATTACAAAAGCACATCTTTTCATACCACTTCTCTACCATTCACACTAAGTTGCTGACTTCTGTATGTGCAAAGTAATTTTAGCTTAAAAAAATTAAAATGATTCATGAGCCATCACAAATTGTTTCCATCTGTTTTTAAAGATTTGCTCACTTAGGAAACTCTGTACTTTCCACACAGTGTAAACACCAAAATTCTATTTCCCTGAACATGAACACACCATCCCCAAAAAACCCATATTGATGAGAGAAGTTTAGAAATGTTTTATACTCTCGGGAATTACAATACAAATGAGCTCAGTATTAAACAATACTTACTTGGTTGCTTTTCTCTGCTTGATTGTTCCTATTTGAGTCTGGAAAATGGATATGGCATCCCGTTTCCTCCATCACTTTTTTAATGTTATTGCCACCTTTACCTATCACATGAGAATGTTCTGTATGTGAAACATCCATCTTCAAGGTTACCCGATTGCTCTGGAAATCAAGCACCCACAGTTAGATTTGGTCACAGCACAACCCAAATATTTAAGTTTTTAGGAATAACGTAACTTCAAGAAAGACATCAAAGTTGTATTTCCAAAGTATTTTTGCTATTACTTAACTTCTACTCAAGGATGATGTTTTTAATAGGAATCACTTGGATGTTAATTTTGTACTGTTTTCTTTCTAGGGAGGAAATAACATGGAGATAAATACCCCAAAAGATGCATCTTCAAAAAACTACTAAGGCTTTTAAAATACCCCTGAACTTCCATCAGCTGTGACTTAAGTGCCCTTTTGCAATTTATTCTAATTTCTTTTGATTCTGTGTTCTTTCAATTGAAGTCACACACCCCTGTTTGATCTGAAAAGATCACATTATGAAGACTTTGCAAATCAAAGCCACGGGACCAAGTAACAGTGTTTTTTCTTCCTTAAACAATATTTTTTTGGTACATGAATTTTTAAAATGCACAAACACTGCCTACAGCTATTCTTGAAAGCTCCATTGTTAACAGCTCATAATAATGTCATTAATAGTTGTTCAAAAACTGGTGCTTATCACTCGAGTGTTCCTTAGGCCAATCTGCTCAAAGAACAAGAAAGGTGACACACAGCTACACAGGAGCCATACACACTGCCTCAAAAGAGCTGCTGCTGAATGAAAACAATAGCTGATGCACAGAAGAGACCCCTGGCCAAAATCTACATGTTTTAGAAATTCTGGTCCTGATGTTTCAGAGTGTAAGAATAGAGGAACAGTTAAAACAAAGCAGCATAAACACTCCTAAAATCAAATTTCAAACAGAAACAAAATGTTAGGTTCTCTGAAGTGGTTGCATAATCTACTGCTTGCAGTGAAGCTGCATTTCAGATTTTGAAGTAAAACCCCAATTCAATGAACGAATCACTTATGCTTTTAGCCATATGGCTGGAAATACTACTCCTATATAACTCAGATCTGGAAAAGCTGCTTTAAGCAAGTATTTTTCTTGCAAAGTGTTTAAATATGTGGGTATACACCAATATCAACATCTGCAAGGCATTTATTGGAGACTTTGCTTCAGAGCGTCCATAAATACCTTCTCCTGAAATGTGCCCATTAAAGAGATCAATGTCACCACAAAATTAGGGGCTAAGGTGTCATTCTAAGAAAGTTTTCTTACTTTTGTGTCCAACACAGACATGATTTTCTCTTTTGCTTCCTTAACGTTTTCTTTTTTTCCAGAAACTTTAATATGGGGATCTATAAAAGAAATAAACTTGTAAGAAAAATACAGTAAAATATCTATAAAAAAATTTCCTCACTGCTCAAATAAACTTGAGCCCATTATTTATAATCCACCGATAAACCGTACCACCAGCCTTTGGGATTCAGATGCAGATCAAAATGTCTTATTCCATCCTTTCAGCCCCACAATTAGGATTACCAGATGAATTTATTAAACATGAAAAGAGACTTAAAATAAATAGAAATCAAATTCCAGATGTATATCACAGTATCATAAACACTGCCTGCAATGCAATTACATAGCTAAGCTACCATATCTTCTCAAACCAAAAGTAACAGCAGACAACTCAAAGCTTTTCAGCAGCCCACCAGACTGAAACCCTCCCTCATCATCACTTTGTTATATTTAATTAGTCTCTACAAATATCCTTTGCAGTTTTAACCTGGCCCTAAAGGTGTCTCTACAAGGTTTTCTGATTGCAGTTATCGAATGAAATTTAAACGACACTTTATTAAAACAAATTGTTTAAGTTCAAGGACATAAATTAGCAGGAACTGATGGTGGGGTTTGCCCAGTGAGATCTAAAATACTGATTCTGTAGCCCACTTGTTTTACATGATAATTTCCAGAACACTGCCCTTTAACAACACGAGGTGTTGGGCTGAGCTAGCAGGTGCAGTTCTGCATCCCATAATATACACCCAGTCAGAGAGTACAGATCCAACTTTGGAAGTAAATCAAGTACCAATTACTCCAAGTGTGAAAATTACACATCAGCCAGTTTAGCAGCACCATCTGGTGTCCAGGAGCACGAAGTGCCACAGTGCAAAATTACTGTCAAAACATTAAATGTAAGTTCAGTTACAACAGACAAAGAAATGCCAAACTCCCACCCACATTTCTAATTGTTAGAAACAAAGGTATGATACTGTAGATGATGCCTCTTTCCCCTGTTCTTGAGTCCTCTCCCTTTTGCAGTGCCTTTTTCTCTTGTGATACAACGGACTGCTCTTAAAAAAAAAATTCTCAACCCTCTTCTGACTCTTGAATTAATATAATTCATTATGCTAGACAAATACATACATCTTAGGGAATATAAAAATAAATATATTCTCAATGGCAGGAGAAAACAGCTGTAACACAACAGAGCTGCCTTTCCCATCATCTCAATGATTGAAATCACTTCCCTACTAAAGAAATGTGAAATAATACAACTTTAGGCTGTAAACCTGTTCTATTCAATTGAAAATTGAAACTTTAAGTCATGCCTGGATACTCTTTTCATTCCAACAGTAAAAATAAGCCTCTAGTCTTTACCACAGAGAAATTCTGAGCACATTCAGCTGGGGATACAGAAACACTGAAGGAACACAGGATTCACTGCCAAGCTGCATGAAAGTCAAGAAAAATGCTGCATTTTGAGTTCCGAGAAACAGACATATTTTATTTTTTAAAATGGAAAAACCATAGTCACAAAAACATAGTACGCATATAGAACCTACAGAAGCTTCAAAAATCTGCTGCTTCAGCCTTTCACAATGGAGCAAAGTCAAACAAAACCCCAACAAAATAGTCTTAAGGGCAAATTTTCTTTTCTTTTTTAAGTTGACAGGAAGCCATGTGGTTCTAATGCATTTAAGCTGTGAATGATATTTGAAGTGGATGTTGTAGTCAGAAATTCCCAGAAGCAGATTCTAGCACGCTGTGTGTGCTCCAAGTGCTCTTTAGATGCAACCAGGAAAAACACAAGCCCAGACCATCAGCACCACTGCGGAGTTGATTTTCATGTATTTTTTAAATACACATTTGATTATATGTAGGAAAATGACCTGAAATCAAGCCTGGTATCCTATTAGTACCAAAGGAGATTACTATTATTCCATAATATTATTTGCTTACTCATGAGTGAAAATTCAGTTTAGAATACCTATTTTTTTCCATTTCTCATCTCAGTTGGACACCTCTTTTCTGTTGATACTGACAGCTCTGGCCAAACATCCTGTATTTCTACACTTGTTTGTTCTTTTAAGATGAAAAAAGCCCAATCGCTCAGTTTGAAAACAACACCAAAGAAGAACCCACAAAGCAAAAACGAATCCACCAATGCCAGTGACAATCCTAAATTATGCTACCAATTCTTTCAAAATTGGTCCTAAGTACCCTCTCCTTACTTGACTTCTTGTCAAGGACACAGTGGTTGGAAATGGATATGAAGCAGGTCAGTTTAAGTCAAAGAAATTTGTTCTTTGAAAGTTGTTCGTTCTTTCCTTCAGTGAAACACTACTTAAATACATCCTCATCAAATTTTGCCTGAAAAGAGTTACTTGTAACTAAAAGATTTTGAAGTGTTTCAATTGGCCTTGCATAAATTGAAAGCATATTGAACTATGTATGATCTGCAGGAAAACTCAGGTACACAAGTAACAACCAACAAACAGATCATTTTAGGAATCAATTAAGAATTTAGAGAAACAATTAGATCATAATATCCTAATTTTCTGTGTATTACAGAAACAAAATTTCTTAATATAGCTGCGGAATCAAATAACTTGTTTGTTTTGCAGATGATTCCATGGATTACATTTAACTTAGAAAAAAATCCTACCCTGTCTTAGGCACTAAGACAAAAGTCTTGGTTGGATAAAGCTCTACATTTAATATTTGAAATACCTACAGGTGCAATGGCAGCAATGCACTGTCAAAGCCCCCAGAAATACCCACGGCACTCTCAGAAGTGTGGAGAGGACTGTCAGGCACAAAGCTGTAACAAGTGTGATGCCTGTGTGTCCTGGCAGTGCAGGTAAGCACAAACCGGCACTGCAGTTGATATTCCCACTGATCCACATGGCCAGCCAGGCCAACCCACTCCCCTGGCTGGGGCCACAACAATGCCACTTTTGGCCAGGTGATGCTAAGGAACGTGAGGTTTGATACCTGTTTTTACTGGGGGGGAAAAAAAATGACCTTTTTTTTTAAGCTCCTCCATATAGCAGGGAGTGTATTCCACATAAATCTGGAGAGAGCAAAGAGCAGGTGCCTACCATAAATAAAGACATGAGACACCAAAGCTTTGCAAACTATTTGCACACACAGAACAAAGGCTTCAGAAGAGGTCTGTGTGCTAGAAGCATGTAAGGCCTTAACACTTTATTTAAAGTGTAGCATCAGACCCTGCAAAAGGTTCTAACTCATAAGAAACGACATGATTAGTGTCCTGAAAACTATTAAAAACCTATAGTAATCCATCTTCTTCATCAGTTTTGAAGGGCAGTATATTTTTCTTTAGGAATGGAAAAGAAAAAATAATTTTAACAGGCCTTCTTCCCTCCCTCTCAAGAATGGAGGAATATTTATATAGAATAGAAAGTTGAAGTTACACAACAGACACTGCTGGAAATTTTTCTCAACAGGCTTCATTTTGCCAGACTCCTGCCTTCAAGTGGTCTTTTATTGCTCCTATCCTCAAATTCCTCACTCCACACTTTGGCAGAGTTTCACCTCCCCAGTCTTTGTCCACAGCTATACCAGCAAGCCTCCAGCTTTTATTGCTACTATTGTGTGTGACACTTCAGTAAACAAAACAGAATCCCTCCAAGCAAAAGTATGTTTGTGCCAGCGCAAATGCATCTACACCAACTTCTGCCAGGCAAGAAATATTTCAAATAATGAAGCCATTTAACTGTGTAGGCCTCTCCTGAAATCCAAGTGCTACATTTAATGTCTGGGGTATGATGAGCTGTGCTCTTCAGATCACAGCTATGCATCCAGCTTGTTTACAGGATGAACAGCCTTAAGTTAAGTAACACAAATACCAAAATACCACTACTCTAAAAATAGCCAGACAACTGGGCAACACCAGGGCAGATGACAGTCATTCTTAACGAGTGGCTGATTAAGATCTGAATAGCCCGAGAGTATTACAGAACTTGAGCTATTCAAACAAAAAGACAAAAGAGATCCAGCATTTTTAAGGGACAAGTTATGAGTGTTTGTCCCAAAAGTACCAACAAAAACACACCAAGCTATGTGAGAAGTTAAAAAGAAAAAAAAAAAGCACCCAACAAATTAACACATAGAAGTTGGTATGTTCTCATTTGAAAGGGCAAATACATTGATCACTCTACAACAAGATGAAGGAATAGACTTATAAAAGAAGTGAATTAAGCAAAAGGATTAAGTAAGGCTTCCTATTAATATGGAAAAAAGGATAATGAAATTGAAACAATTTATTTAATGCTCATAAATAAATTAGGAAATACTGTGTATACAGTTTTAGGAGTGGATATTCTCTCACCAAAGTAGATGATTGATAATAACCAGGAAAGACTTGAAATAGGCTCAAACCATTGCCATGGAAAAGCAACATTAAGGCTAAAAGCATGGAGCAAATGCTCAGGAGTAAGGGCACATGCAAAGGAGCTCAACTGAATAATAAAGTAAATTCGTCACTTGGGCACTTGGTGTTGTTGGCTTACCAGTTTAAAAGAATTCTTACCCTCTCTCCAATACAACTCAGGGCAATCACTTCTCCTCCCAGTGTCCAAACCACAGAAGGAAAAAACTACCCATATATTAAGGCAGAAAGCAATGAGCCATTTCCTACTGCAGACTCCCGAGTATCCTCAGAGGTATCACTCAAAAACAACATGCTTTTTTTTCATTTGGGGCTTGTTTTTAGCTGAAATTAGACTGCAGCATCATGTTCTCTGAAAAAGATTTCACTCAACTAACTTGGGCATCATTAAAAGCCAACCCAGAACATCATAAAACTCAACATGGGCTGCAAGCAATTAATAGTGTCTTCAGAGGAGACATACCCTGAGGCTCTGGGCATTCTGGGGGATATTTGTTGTGGACAAACAACTGATTATGAAATGTCCCTGGGAGGAGCCAGAGCCATTGCCTATATGAGCACACACATTTGAAAGACTCATTGTCTTCCCAGCACTTTTCCCTCTTAATTTTCCCCATTACTGTCAGCTAATTCCAAACCATCTTTAGAAGAATTTCTGTTCAACTCAGGACCTGAGAAGGAAGCTGAGAAAAAGCAAACACTTGTTGCACTGTTCCTGCACACAGTTCCCTCCAGGGAAGGCAGTTTACACACAGCCCTTCACTCTTGTTACAGTTTGGTTGCTGCCATGCTGTCACCCGAGGAGCATTCACTACCAGAGCACTGCTTTCCAACCCTGCCCTGTAACAACTGCCTGATGTGCAGCCAGCAATCCCTTCCTCACTTCTGTCCATCATCTACAGCAATACACTTCTATACACATACATACACGGGCAGACAGATATTCACAAAGCAGAGACTGAGTAACACACCGACCTCACACACAGAGACCTGAAAATGCAGAGCAGCACCTGGTAGAGCAGAGAAAAGAATCTTGTTTCTCAAAGATTTCAGTGTCACTCAAAAGAAAACGGCAATATCTGCAACAGGCTACTTCAAATGGCTCTTAAAATGAAATATCTGTTTGATGTAGCCTCACAAATTAAAAGAAATGAGATGCACTTGTACATGAATCATGGTTGAATCCCACATTTGGATCTCTTAGCAGCTTTGAAACATCCCAGCAGAACACTGAAAATTCATGTTCAGAATGCCCAGAAATAAGTGAGAATTAGCCAGAAACATCAGATAAGCTTTAAAAAATAGATTACCTGTACAACATTACGTTTGGAGAAATAAACTATTGATGACGGGATTTCGGACCACTGACAGAGGAAATGAAGTTGAAAAGACTTCTCTTAAAGCATAAGCAAAGAGGCAAGACAAGGAAGAGGTAACAGATCATATGCAATTTAAACAGAAAAGTGACCAGATTTCAAGGGAGAAGGGGAAGGCCAAGGTGGAGAAGAAAACCTGAAAAGAAGAAATGAGAATTAATTAATTGTAATCACCAAGACACTCCATTTCAGTTACAGAACTTCAGTTACCACTATGATTAACTTAAATCCCTTATTTAATTTCTAAAAAGAGCCATCAGGGACATTTTGCCAATACAGTCAGCCACAAAAAGGCACACGCCATGCAGCCCTTCTGCTGCCTCTTGGGCCATTGCTCTTCAGCCTTTAGCCCAAGCAGCCACCCAAAGCAAGGCAGTCTCTCAGCAGGACACAAAGTCTGTTATGGCTTACTTTTTTCAGCATGGACCCAACAAATTCACAGTCCATGACTTAAGTGTCTGTTGACATTGTATCTCAAAGCATAAACACAGAATCACAATGCCTGGGAAAGAAAATTAATACAGAGAAGAAAAAAGCTATACTATTGTAAGATCATCTTAATGGAGGACCTAGACAACAGCCATGACATTCCTATCAGAAGTAACACCACTGTATTTTCACTGCACACAGACTCATACTCAGGGTTGCAATTCTTAATGCATAAAGCCATGAGATAATTTTAGTTTCTCACGCACACATGCTCAAAAAAGTCCTTGTGACTGCGTTTTTCTAAATAAAAACCATCATCTGACTTGTGAGCTTAAATTCACGCCCCAGGCTCAGCCTTCCTTGTAGTGCTCCCACATCCAATCCCTGGCTACTGCTGCACCTCTGATTGCTGTGACTGACTGCACCCCACTGTGTGAGCTGGTTTGGACACAGCTGCTGGAAGGATGAATTCAGTGGCTGGACCAGGAGGATGCAGTTAGCCTGGAGCAAAGATTAATGCACTATATAGGCCTGAGTGAACAGGACAAACAGACCTGTCCTCTTGGGAATCAGGATGGAACGAAACGTTATTGGAAAGATAAAAACAGCTGCCTCCCAACAGAACATCAGACACTGGGTGACTAAAGCCGAAGAGAGCTCAAAGAATATTTTTGATCACCCTTACAAATACTTTACCTCCCCTGCTTTAGTATCACACTCTGTGAAATGTATTTTCCCAGGAAAGTTTTCCTTTCCCAGATTATTATATTTTAGAGGTTATTTCAACTGTATTCCTGATGAATACAGTGAACAGGTATTTTTTGTTTGTTTGCTCTGGTTTTTTATAAACAAAGAGAAAAATGGGAAGCCCAATAAAGGAACATCTAAACTGTCTTCTTGAGAGCTATCCAAGTAGCAACAGCTACATGAATTAGATGAAAATGATGACAACCCAGTAAAACTCCAGTCTAAGAGTCCACAGGAATACTGATTCAAGGGCTTGGCAGGCCCTTACAAAGAAGAACTCCAGTACAAGCAGACCCCTTTCATTGCCTGGATTTTCTTCTCATGTACCAGACACTAAATACATTGTTTACAACAGATAGATACTAAGTAAGAAAAAGTTCCTGAATTCTTTTTTGAAGCTGTCAGAAGTGATTTTCTTAGATAAAATTAGATCATTAACACAAACCCATCTCTACGTCTTGGGCTTGAAATTTGAAAGATCAACACATATATTAAACTTACAATAATATTAAGCGTATGAAATTTGACTCAAAACTCACTGAGGTATCAATAAGTTTCTGCCTATGACTGAACACAACTATTTCTTTTATTTTTTTTTTTAGAAGCACAAGGTACGCATTTTTTTCCATCCAGCATGGCAATATATTGGCTTTTTCCATGCACCACTACAGCGCAGGCTGTAGTCTCCAGGAACAAAAAGGCAAATAGAGAGATAAGGAAAGTAATGTTTCCATCTTCCTTCTAAACTCACTTGGGATGCACCTAATCAACAAAAACATCATCCATCTGGTGACATCCAATTGGTTCTGAATACTAAAGCCTTCTAGATGTTTTTATACCAATAGTTTTTTATGTGAATACTGAGTCACATTTTAATCATGTAATAATCAACCATTTCTTAGCTTTTAGCATTGGCAGTATGTATACAGCACTCCAAGAGCTGCATAACTTACATTAAAGGGTTATTCTTATTCACAGATATTAAATTATTTTCACCAGTGTAACATGCAGCTGATTTGGGAAGAGATCCTTCATCTCCTGAAGAGCAGTGACTTAAAAATTTCTGCTTTTCTTTTCAGGGAAGGGCTCAGAGCAAGCAAACACAGCCCACACTGGTCCTCTGCAAGGGCAATTTCTTTGGGATATATTGAGAAATAAAAACACCAAACACCTGGAAGATGTCCAGTGTTACCTTTCAAATCAAGAAATCATTCCTGAGCTGTTCTCAGATGAATTTTCTCTGCATCACTTCTGTCCATCTGTGTCTCCCCAGTATTACACTAATAGCAGTCACCTCTGGGAAATTAATCACCTATTGAGCATCTCTGCAATGTGAATTTCAATAGTCACTCTGATAAATTGCATTTTGTGTCCCAAAAATTAAGGTTAAATAGAAAGATGGGCATCAGAGTGGAACACTCTCAGTCTCCAGTTTACAGGCAAATGCACTGTAGAGCACGTTGCAAGGTATCTGCTTGCTAGAAGCTCCTAAAAATCCCAAACCAATACATCAACTAATTCCAATTTTCATTGGAGGATCATGACAAATTTGTACTCTCAAGTAATTTCATTACAGCAATAAGTTTATATTACTACATTCCAGGGCTTGAAGTTTCAGTTTTACTACAGTTACTGCCAAGAGCACTCACTGGATGTTAAGCCCCTTGATAATTCCCTTCATATTACAACTGTGTTTGTATTTTACCCCTCCCTTGTCTGGAGAAGTGTAAACAAATCTGTTCTTCACAGAAAACACAGCAAGCCCTGATAAAACAGAAAAGTCAAAAATCTTCCTACTCTTACAGGAGTGACCCAAGT
This sequence comes from Acrocephalus scirpaceus scirpaceus, assembly GCA_910950805.1. Classification (NCBI taxonomy): domain Eukaryota; kingdom Metazoa; phylum Chordata; class Aves; order Passeriformes; family Sylviidae; genus Acrocephalus; species Acrocephalus scirpaceus. Next base: position 34,157,875 of record OU383781.1, read on the forward strand.
TCAAACCACTCTTGTGTAAGTGTAGTTCAAGTACAATGCCCACCTGCTGGCTCCTTCGCTACCTAGAGTTTCCCTGAAACATTCACCAATGTGACCATAAATACACTTCATCTTCCTCTGAGCCAGTACAAATTCATGACTTTAAGCTCTCATGGCTACAGGCACACACTCCCTGAGCACAGCCACACTGGCAGGCTGAGCACAAAGGAGATAAAAGGCTCAACAAATGTGAGTTTCTTTAAAAGCCTTCTGGCCTGTCACCTACCCTGCACGCGAAGCGCAGAATTAATGGCTGGGGCTGTTTCTGAAGTGGCAGCAGGCTGAGGCTGGGATAAGTGACTCCAGTAAATGAGGGATTTGCTGCCAGCTGCTGGCACCAGGGATGCTGTGGGTTTGTGCGTGTCTAACTGCTCGGATCAGAGAGAACCAACACGAACTCCCGTGGCCCAGTTTCAAATGGCCTGGGATGGTCTTTCTGTCCATTTATTTATTGCAAAACAGGGAGGAGTCATCTGCGCTTGAGTCAGCTGCTCCAGAAACAAAAGAAATAAACTTGTGATCTAAACACAACGGTTCTTTAATTTTTAAAGTACACAGTTGTGGGGTTTGGGGGAATTTTTCTTCAGAATATACGAAATAGTATGCACTGACAGCTTCTCATTTACAGAGAAAGTTAATAAAAAGTAGATGGAGGTCATAATACAGCAACTACAGTACATGCTGTAATTAATCCGGCACTCCAAACAATAAACACAATGTCAGCAAGAGACTCACTTTAAATCTAAGTCAATTACAGACTGACTGCTTCAGAAACACATTACAGAAATTATTGACTATTTACAAAGTTGCACTGAGGTAAGAAATCCTTCAGCTGCAACAGGTACTCTGTAGGTTAATAAGGAAACTTAACACTGAGTACTAAGAGTGAATACTTGGAGAAGTATTTAAACTAAAAAGACTTTTTCCCTCAAAATATTCAAAAGCCAAACATCATAAATACAGAAAACAGCATATTTTTTCCACCTTTACATCTCACCCTGAGGAGAGCAGCCACTGGCCTAAGAAAAACTGGAAAATTCATGTGCATGCACACATTTCAAATGGCAAAATATGCAAATATTGTCACTCTTGGCAAGTTATTAAAAAAACTCGATTAGAAGATAGTGAGGCATAGGAAGTTTGGGCCACCAGACAGAGAGTATGTCCACTCAGAAAAACAGTGCTGTTCCATTTGAAATGCTGAGAAAAATCAAAGAACATTATCGTTGTTTCAAGTTCTACATCCACAGTTGGAAGAAAAAAAAATTAAAATCCCTGTGTAAGTTTTGCAGTAACTGTTTGTCTAAAGAAAAAAATTAATTACAGCCCCTTTCCAGCCATCTCCTACAAATATTTCATGTCCCACCAATTTGAACCAGGAAAATGTAGGGCAACAGCTGTGGACTAACAACGTAAGTCAGCTGAAAATTGTCCCCACAGTTTAGCTGTCTTAAATACTTGGGGGAGAAGACAAGTTTTCCATTAACTGTAGCAAAATCAAATTCTAGCTCACAAGTACAGAAAAAAAATCCCTACAAAATTGATAATTTAATCAATAATAAATTTATGTCATACTCACAGAGATGCCTTCAACTGATTTTACTTGGGTAAATTTCTACCAGCATTAAAACAAAGGAGATTTGTAATACTTATGTATTATAACAGACATGAGACTTCCTTCAAAAATTACCAGCAAATCCTAGACTTAAAAACCAGAGAATTGCTTGAGATAAACCACAAAATATGACCTAGCCCTCCCCATGCTCCACCATGCCAGTCTAACTCCTGGATGCCAATGCTGGGCATAGGTTTATGTCAATATTTTGGTTAGCAGCTATGGCCTCAAATACCTCACTCTCGCTGGATAACCTTTAGCCTGCCCATGAAAAAAAGAAATAAAGTTGTGTCATTAGGGTGATTTAGGCACTGGCAATTGAAAGAGGTCAGCAAGACAAAAATTCATATGAATATCAGGAAGTAGAGAGCACCACCTCTCCCCACAGCTCTTGCTGACATCTTTTCCCTGCCAGTAGATGAGAGCAGAACAGCAAAGGGCACCACTTGCAGACAACTGCAAGTGCTCAGAAACTGCAGTTTAGGCACTCAAGTCTAAGTTACCAGATGTTCATTTTCAGCTGCTGCTGATGCCAGCAATGACTGAGGTTAAAGTTTTAATTGCAAAAATAACAGAAGCAGAAAATACCCAAAAAATATCTGTGTCTGTTAATATAAGTTAGGAAGGCAAGGAAGAAGTTAACAGTGAAGAGTCTCTTACATCTTGACAATTTCTTCTTTTGGGCTCATATACTGCTTATACTGCTAAGAAGTAATTTTCAGTATAATGAGTCAGCTGATTAAAAGCATAACCCATTTTGTCACAGCTTTCTTATCTTTATCTGGCATTCTACCACTAATTCATGCTATAAATGGCCTTCTCTATAGTAGTTTCTTTTGGTTTATTTTTCGTCCAACCCCATCACTCAGGAACTAACTCCATCTTTACTTCTAGAATCCAAAATCTGCTCCTCTCCCAAATGCACCCATGTACACTATCGTGGCATTTCTACAGAGATTCCTTCTTCAGCAACGTACTTCAGTAAGCAAATCCACAAGAAGAAAATAAAAAAAATATGCACCCAAATAGCCATTTTCAGTATTTCTTGCCCTCACAGAAAACACACAATTCAGATTTCTTTGATGTGACCAAATGTGCATCTGAGCAAGTCAATCCACCTTTGTAATGCTCCACATGAGCAATGAGAGTACCCAGAGGCAGGAGAGCTGAACATGAGCTTTACTGCTCACTGCACTCAGAGCAGCGGGAACAGCACAGAGGAACTACACACAGGAATCCATTTTGCACACGTATAGCTGCAAATTTACTGCTGGAAATCTCACTGGGAGCTGTTTGGCATTAGAGGATTTTAAGCCAACTCCACAAAACAGTTTGCACTTTCCTGAAGCCCAGTATTTTCACAGCTTACTTTCTTGGCTACTACTCTGCTCCAGCATTGCAAAAACAAGTTTGCATTATTTGACATTGCACTGGACAAATCCAATCAGCTGGATGAAAGCTGCACTCAAAATTAATCCTTTATATTGCCATCTTGGTTTACTTGCACACATTCTAATTCTGTTTTGTGATTTTTTAGTAGAAATTGCCAATATCCTCAGCTCCCATGGACTAGAAATTCATATTTTGCGTTTCTGGTATTTTAAGTCAGACATATGTTTTGATGCAAGACAAGGCATCTGGTAAATGTTTAATAAATTTAAATTGCAGCCATCAAAACTGCATCTTTATGGAAGCTGCACAAAGACATCAGATGGGAATAGTGACATGTTAGACATGGAATCACTGGTCCAGGACAGTAATGAAAGTACACATCAATACAGCAGCATTTACCAGCTTTTCCCTAAGATATTAATTAACTAAGAACCTCAGAACTGTGTCTGATCTAATTTCCAAGACTAGGACATGTATTGGAAATTCATGCCAGACACCTATGAACACAAGGATGTAATCCTCCCCTCCATTTTTTGGAATATGCATTTTCACCATCTTCCTCTCTTGCATCTCCCATCTGTTTCCCCATTATCTTTCCACCATCTTTGTCACTAACTCTATTATTCTAGTCTTTCAAAATCCTCATTTCTTTAAGATTCCCACTCTAACCTCACGTTTCTTGCCATCCCACCTACCTCTTTCCAACTGGCTTCAGTCTCCTCACCAGCCTCTCATTTCCTCTCCCCATTCCACTTCATTCCCAACTTTGTCCTTTCCCACAGCTTTGTTCCCACTAACAGAGCCCCTTTGCCTTTCCCTTTCACAGGAGTTAATACAGGGAGAACAAGTTGCCAGCAGCCCTCTGAGACTGCCCGTGGCTGGTGAGCATTGCCAGATGGTTTTGGTCTCCCCAGCTAAATGAAACCAATCCCAAAGCCAAAACTACCAGAGTGCCCAAAAAATTCACCATAAAAACACTAATGTTTTTAAACATTAAAAATCTGGACCAAAAAACTCACCAGAACATCAGCTATGCCCAGGATTTTGTTCTCTTTAGATTTGACTTGCTTTACAAACAATGTTATTCTTGCCAAATAATCAAGGAATTAAATGACCAGCACAGTTTTATACAAGGTTAAGTTTGTACAGATGAAAAGTTTAAAATTCTGAAAACTGCATTACAGCTATTTTTCTGATATTCCCTCTTACTGCTACTTCAGAAAAATCATATGATTCAAATTACAGTTTCCAGAGGAAGTCATTAAAGAAACTAGAATTTTTATCAATGATGGTTTTGTAAGTTTGCACTTGGTTTTTGGCACCGACTCTGTCTATATTTAGAATGCACAGTATAAAGAATGCTTGAAATCAAAGCACACACACACAAAAAATCAGAATTTTACTAGTAATACATCAAATTTGCAGGGAGAGGATGATACTCGTGTACACTGTAATTCCAGAAGGTTTATAGGACTTGATCAGGGTTGGAGCAGGGAATGCAGTAGCAGCCCTACCTGCAAACGCTCCTGTTCCCAGGAAAGCCTCTCTGGGGAAGGCAGCTACAGAAACACTGTATCAAGGAACTGGAAAGACTATAATTTTTTTGGTCAGCTACAGAATATCACACATTAGGTATAATTGCTTCAAAGTATAAAAACGTAGTGCTCTCACCAGTAACAGTCAAGGGCATGAGATTTTTTTTCCTCCAAACTGTGACAAGACGCTTAAGTAGAGTTCCATCATGCATCTTTGTTTCTCTACGCTTTTGAGAGTTGGAGGGTTCTGGCCTCCTCCACTCAAGACATTTTTTGTTCCAAATCAAAACAAGAATCCAAATCCTGTTTACTAACCTGACATACCATTGCCACCTACTGAACAATGCTTAATGTATTACTGGTGTGTTGAAATTAGCACCCTCAGTTATTCATATTAGTGTCAGATATTTGCATACAGTAATGCATTACTTAGGCAGCAAGAACTTCTCAACATCCCTTTATGCCTTCTCAACAATTAGGATTGAAACACATGGAAGCAGGAGTATGTCATACTTAAAAAAAGATGAAACATGATATTTGCCCTTTCTTAACACTTCTCCAACCAAACCCAGAAAAAAGTACATGGTGATAAAGGAACAAAAATGTACTATGGACACTTAACACCAAGGAACACTCAAGAGGATGAACAATCCCTTCTCTGAAGGAAAAAATACTAGAGTAATACAAATAGTATTAGTTTTGCTGCAACAAGGTCAAGCACAAAAATAAGTTTAATGCCATTCTAAGGAACAGAAAAAACTTGTAATTTCCTAGACTGTGTACCAGATCTAACTGAAATTTTATTTTATGAAGCAACTGCATAGATAAGAAACCATCTTACTCCCCCCTCCCCATATCCTGCCAGCATTCTCAAGAAACATTGCAGAGGACCCTTTATCTCCTGGCACGAGCAACTTTCAATTCCATTGCAGAATCATATGTGATTTAAGGTATGAGCATATTTTTTTTTTTTAAATCTACTCATAGACACAGTTCTTAGCTGGACAATTGCATAACAGGGTGAATCTTTTTTCTTGTTTTTAGTGAGGTCAAATAAGAGCTGCAGAGGAATTTTGCTGTGCGCAGAGAGAGCTGACACAGAATACCCAAACCAATGGTTCTGTTGTCATGGGCACCAACAAGGAAAAGGCATTTAAATGCCAAGATTTTTGAGAAAACCTTTACTGAACTGGTATAAAGTCACACCCACAACTTTATACCTTGGGAACCAATACTAAACAGCTTTAGGAAAAATTCTGCTGACAAAAGAGCACTGGCCCCCATAACCCAGCGGCCCTGAATGCCCCCTGCGTCAGTGGGACCAGCACCAGGGCATGCCAGGCTGCAGGGCTGAGCTGCCTAGCAGGGAGCTATGGAGGCAGGGGACAGGCTGGAAGCATGCAGCAAGGCAGGAGAGAGAGAGAAGACCACAATTCTGCTGTTTGCTAGCTGTGAAAACAATCCTGTCTCCCCTGACTTTGTTTCTAGCAGAAATACCTACCAGTCTTGCCTTTCCAAGTGCTCAGAAAAGGCACAAGTGACTGCACCTTTATCATTATGCACAACATATGGGATAATATGGGGTTTGGTGATCAAAAACCATTGTGCCTACTGCTATGACATGAAGGTGTCTCAAACTGGTGCACTGGGATCCCCTTTCCATTTACAGATGGGAAAGACTCACAAAGTGAATTCAGAAGCCCATCTTGCAGCACCTTTCTGTTGCCTGCTGTGTAACCAGGTGAGAAGCTCCTCTCCTGAGGGAACAGGTGCCCACAGCAGTCATCAAACCACCACCTCCCTCACCTCACTGCACCGTAATGGACAGGGCACCAGTGCCTTGTCTTTAAGGCTGGGGATCCACATGAGCAAGGGAAGGCACCCAACAGCTCTGTGAGGGTCTGAACCTCAGAGCAGCAGCAGCCTTTGAATGGCTGGCAGAGTTCCAGCTGGGGTAAGGTACATTACTTACTCTGTAAGAATGACTGCAGGATGACTTTGGCAAGTTGAGCCAACACTTTCACTGATGTGCACATTGAAATCGGTGCAGAGACTAAATAAATTAAACCTTGATCATGATCTAATACAAAAGTTACCTCTGTTTGTAAGTGCTTAAGCCTCCAGGCACTTCTGAGGTTTTGGTGCTCTCTTCTCTGCATCACTCTACATCCCTAGCTAAAGACCACAGAACAGGAAGAGTTGTGACTCCAATACATGATCAGTTCCTGCAAGAGCTCGGGTACAGCTTTTCAGGACAGTTGGCACAATTTTCAAAAGCATCTTAGCAGGTGAGAAGCTCAGATTTGTCAGAAAAACTCCACATATCACTGAAGATCTCCAAGGGCCTCACTAATTCCCCCACCTTTTCTTTTTTTTTTTTAATTGGAGCTTAAGGCTCTAAACCAATTAAATGGCTATTCATAGCACTGAATTTAGGGTAGGAAAATTAGTTGATTACATTCCACATTCACTCAATCTGATTTGGTTTGGGGTTTGTTTTTTTTTTTTTTTTTTGTGAGAACAGCAGAAGCTACAATTATTGTAACTAGAAACAGCACACAAAGATATGAAAGTAGGTCAAGAGCAGGAGTTGACCCAAACTATGATAAACCACTGTTAGAGGTTCATTAACAGGTCTGAAGCACTTGGTAGTCCTGGGATGATGTGTGACCCTCCCAGGTGGGGCTGAGTCAGAGTTTAAGACTCAGGTGCAAAGTAGAACTCAGTGCCTTGTTGCATTTACAGAAACACAAAACATCAATTCCTTTTGCACTAATATACAGTAAAGAGTGTTTTCCTTTAAGATTGATAAATCAGCAATACAGATAAGTAGTGACAGCACATGAAGTTCTGTTTCCTATTATTCCAACATCTTCATGCACCTTTAGAGGTTATATATGGATAAAAATGAAGAGATTTTAGAAGTGAATGAAATTATAAGAGGACTTGTAATCCTATTAAAATGAGTACTTTTACCCCACAATTTACATGGGCAAAGTCCTTAGAAAGCCATTAGGATTCACTTCTGTATTAAAAGAATTAAGAACAAATCAACAGTAACTATGAAAAGTAGCTTCTGTAAGAAAATGTTTTCATGCAACTTAAACCATCTCTGAAATACACAATCTTCAATTACTGCAGTTTTTCCACAATACAAAATTAAAATCAGATATATATACAATGTGAAAAAGGAAAAAAAATTAATGTCTTTGGCCTAGAAGAAGGAAGTCATATAAGGAAATGACTAAAAACCTCTGTTATGGCTGCAACTATAGTAAGAAAGAGTAACATTTACATAAAGCCTTAAAGAAAAGGAAAACATCAAAGAACTAAAAAATAAGGTGATCCTAACAGGCATTATTCTCAACAGAATCACAGGATCTTTAAGGTGGGAAAAGACCTCCAAGATCACAAAGCCCAACCTTTGACTGAACACCACTTGTCAAGCCATGGCAGTGAGTGCCACAACTGCTTGGTTTTTTCGAACACTTCCAAGGATGGCAACTCCACCACTTCCCTGTTCTGATTTTCCAATTCTTCACCACTCTTTCAGTGAAGATATGCACACAACCACCTAAAGCACAGCATTATCTGCTAAGGAGTTACATGAGACAAAGAAGCAAATAGCCTAAACTATTAAACATTTTCTAGTTGCTTTTATGCTTATTTGATTGAACTAAGACTTGGCCAATTTCTTGGGGAAATTTCAGGTTATATAACTGCACTTTGCAGACATGCCAGCATCTGAAGAACACCAAGCCACCCGGTATTTAGAAAAAGATGAAGTATGTAAGATAAATTTAGTGGCATAGACCAAAATCCTTTCAGTATTTCAGCAATCCTGGCTATAACTGAAAGCAGAGAAACCTATTAATTTCACTAAACTTTGCATTTACAACAAAATACCATCAAATGAAATGAGAATCTCCTGAAGCAAGAGTCCAAACCCACTCGATACCACACAGGTACTTTTCCCTCTACTCAAAATTTCTCAACATCTGCCTCATTGAACCTTTGCGTTGCTTACGGGTGTTTTGGGTTGGTAGAGTTTTTGGGGTTGTGGTTTTTGGTTGGCTGGGAGAAAGGAAACTCTAGAAACTTTCAGACACACTACAAGAGATTATGGTGATGTTTAAAGTTCACAAGACTCCTAGATAATGATGCTGTGCAGGGTTATCAACTTTTCCGTTATCACTGATATTCAATAATAAAAGAGTGGGTTTCGACAGAAGCGTTGACAAAGTCCTACTCACACCCATTAGTCTGAGGTGGGTTTTTTGCAGTGTGGAATTTCTGCATGGCAGTCTCTCTTTTGTACAAACGTGGGATTCAGCTCAGCTGCAGTACCAAGAGCAACACTGCATAACTTATGGTGCACTTGTGTTTTAAGCAGTGATGTAATCCCTCCATGGAACACGTGTGTAAATGATGAAGTGCTTGCACACGGGACACTGAACTGGCAGGCACAACTCTGAACTACTCATTTATTAACCACTCCTGGGATATTGTACTGCTAGAGGTTCAGCTTTAAAACCAGTTCACGCTCCTTTCGAAAAAGATTGTATTGACAAACTGAATTGAGGAAATTAGGTATTTTTAAAAGAAAAATAAATTATCTAAAAAGCCTAAAATCAGATTTAAAATTTATCATAAAGCCTCTGGCAAAAGAAGAAATAACCTGGCATTTTATTCGCACACTTTCCTGAGGTGGCACAGCCTGACACCGCAGTTCTTTGTTCTCTCTCCCTGTTTTATCTGACAATATAAACTTCAGCTTCTATCACAGTACTGGGAAACAACTGAAAGCTAATTTAAAGGTCTGAAATGACAAACATTTTATCTTTCTCTAGATATCTAAGCCAGTAACTCCCATACAAGTTTGGCCTTGAGTTCTCTATGCAATGACATTTGTTTTAACAAAAGAGGAGGCTCTAGCTTTTATCACAACGCCTCCTGAAACAGGCAAAGTGCTTCCTTTGTACCTAAACAACATTCCAATAAATGAAAGTGAGGTTTTATTAATTTGGCTGAACTCTCTCTGTGGTTATTTGCCTCAAATACGTGATATTACAGTTATTAACTTCATTGTGCACATTACATTCACAGCTTAGGATGCAAAGAGAGAAACAGTTGCACTTGGCTTGCAAGAGATTTGCAAAAGGCAAAGTTTAATGAAGAAGTGTGAAACCAAATTGCCAGGTAATGAATGCCAGCAGTGCCCAATGGTGGTTATTGCTGCCTTCCTTCCAGTGCCTTCAGTACCACCATGTTTCTTGCTATTCTCCTTGGATATGAATTTGACATGCTCTGTACTTGTGTCTGAGATACACTAATGAAAAACAGCATGTAGGAAATACTTTGATAACAGAAACTAGTTTAAATTTTTGGAAGTTACTAAAAAAGATGAAAGAATTAGTAAAAAGTAAAATCAAATTAAAAAAGTATAAACAGAATATGAACTAGATTTTTATTGCGTAACTTAAAATGCATCATTGACAAGAGAGGAAAAACAGAAAAACAAAAAGCAAAACAAAAAACCACAAAGCCAGAAACAGCAAATAAGAGAAGAGGTAAAATAAAATAGCAGCTCAAGAGAGAAAGAAAATAAATAAATTGGTAACTTCAAGATATGATACAGATAAAAAAGAGCTGGAGACTAAAGAAAATAGAGGTATGAAAATGTGGGAGTAAAGAAGAAAAAAAAGAGCAAGAGATGTCTTTTTTAAAAGTGAATGGTAGAAGAGATCCCAGAGTTCTACCTGCTCTGTAAGTTCAATTTATCTTGCATTTCCCCTAACCACCTCTTCTAACTTCCCAAAATATTTCCTGCTCCAACTCTCTGATCATCTTCCTGCTTAAGTTCCCAAGAGCTGAAGGGATTCTTATGGTGGCTGTTACCCAAAAGGTATTTCAAGCTGCATTTGAGCACACACATATCCCACAACCTCTTTATGGCTGTTGGAATACAATGGGACACAGGTGTATGGGGGGAGGGAGAATTTCAAAACAAAAAGGAGTAAGGAAGATAGGTGAAATCTGAATTCCCATCTACCCATTTCCTAAGGAACACCTTCAGTACCCATCCAAAGCACTGCTGGTGCGTGACACGACATTCACCTGCTTCCAAGGCATTAAACATCCCAGATCCATACAAACAAATGGGAAAGCATGAGCATATACAGCAGTTAGGGTTCAGACACCCAGCAAGTGAATAAGACCTCGCCCTCTCCAAAAGTAATAACTATCCATGGCTAGTTTTAAGCCACCCTGGTCATCCATGTGAGCACCAATGACAGCACAGCAGAAAGGGCTGGACAACAAGGACAAGACAGGTCAGTATTTTGGAAAGGGAGAGGGAAAATCCCATTAGCTTTTGCCTGTTTGGAAAGTGTTTGTGAAACTACAGCACCTGACCATTTAGGATTTGGCAATCCACTCACACTTCCATACCACTGAATAAATCTTTAAAAGACAATTAATAGCATTCCAAAGGAACAGTAACTACAACAGAGTGAAAAGCATGTTGAGAGCAAAAGTTACTGTCTCTCAATTTGGTCTTTAATTCACCAGACTAGAGAAGATCTCAGACCTCCAGAACATGAGGCTTTGGTACACCCTGAGCTCTAGAACACCAGTGCAAAGCAGACCAAACCATGCCAGTGCCAATTCTTTCACTACTGATGGAACCAGTCAAGAAGTTCTTTAAATTGTTCACTTCCCTCCCTAAATCCTTCATGTTATGGGATCTCTTGGGCAAACTGAACAAATGGCTTGCTTTAAGATGCTGGGGAAGATTTGTATCTGTTTGGGTGTTTTCTAAACATGTATTTCAAAATACTGTAACCCTCCTCATCACTAGAGTAAGGCTACAGCATCTGGTCTTCATTAAAATCAGGAAATTCCTGTTTTGCCCTTTCAAAACTGTTGAGAGTTGATAATAGTGTTTTTTTAAATTTAGCTTTGTGAGGAGGTGTTTTAGAAAATTCATATTAAATAATAAATTTGAATTAGCAAATTTTTAAAATCTGCTTATGCTAAATTCAGACATTAGTCTTCTGCAATTCAAAAAACCCATCAGAAAATATTTATCAAGTGTAATTTAATGAATTACCATTGTGATACTTAAAATATAGAATTTTGGACTAATCAATTTAAAAGTTATAATCCATATAACAGAAAAGAGATGAAACTGAAGTTCACAAGTCATCTACTCTTGGTGCTTCAGCTTCACTTAGCACATTTTTTTCTAAAAGATCATGAAAAGATTCTGGATCTTGTACAGAACTTAATCTTCATATCTTTGCTGAATCTTACTAGGCACACCTTGGCTGTAAATGTCAATACCTTTGTGTTTCAATTCAAAACAAAACATGGTCTGTCCTTATTGATTTAGCATCAGTATGTCTAACTAACACTGTCAACAGCAGTGAGAAGAGTGATACCACTAAGCCCTAAGTGCTTCATGACAGATTGACCAAAACCAGAGAAAGAAAAGCAATGACTGTTATTACCCTATATTGGGAGGAAAGCTGTGAATGACCTAAGGCCACAACGCACAGGATGTGAAGCTGCTGAAACCGCAGGCAAATCCTATTGCAAAATTATACAGAAAATCTGGTATGTTTGATGCTGGTTGGGTCCAGCACAGGGCTGGGTAAAGCACTGTCCATCCACGGCTGCTGCTCCCTCATTGAATGACTCAGGCACTCGGTTCCCAGCCAAGGAGACAGGCAGAGATAGCATGTTCTGAGTTCAAGTCCCTGGAGAGCTGGCCAGTTATTTGTTGCAGACTCTCCTCTCAATCACAAAAATTCATTAAGTGAAGCTAAGAGTATGTTAAACACTTGGAATATTTACCCCTATATAAACAGCTGCTGTAGCTGCAAATGGAAAGAACGGCAAACAATTGGTATTAAGTGCAAACAGAACATATAAACTACACTTTATTTCACAAGAAATAGGAACCTCAGGGTTAAGGGGTCCTCTGTACACATGGTGTAATTTACTATCTTAGGTGCATTATACATAAACACACAACTTAGCACACCAGAGCTGGCCAGAGAGTACAAGTCTTAACTTTAGAGCCATCTTGAATTTGAAACACTTTTTTTTAAATAGTATAGCATATAGCTAAAATGTCTCATAATTTTAGAGCCACCCTGAATTTGAAACACTTTTTTAATAGTATAGCATATTGCTAAAATGTCTTGTTTACAGCCCATCACTATCTCACTATCTAAAGTTTCTTTTGGCATGAAGACTTTCCAGGATAATCATTCCCACTGCGATACACTCAGTATGCCCAGCTGTAATATGTGTTCCCTTTCCTCAATTTTTAGTTTTATCAGCTCATAACTCTTAGCTGTTTTATTTCCCATGGTACTCAAATTCATTCTATGTACTGATAGAGCTTTACCACATTATTTTCTACTGGAGGTCAGTAATAAAAAAGGTTAAATTAACTTACTTTAAAGCTGCATCTCCAAGTCCCAATGCAGAAACCCAACCAAGCACCTTTCTTAGCCCTCTTTTCTTGGCCTTTCACTCATGCTTTTCATCTTCAGAACTAAGCCCATTTAAATTAGCAGGAAAAAAGGTACAGGCACCACTTTATTTCTTCTTTTCTGTCCTTAGAAGAAAAACTCTTAAGCCTCAGCTTTCTGAGGAGCATTAGGTGTGCATCAATTCACAGCACCCCAAGGACAGAGTACACAGAATTCCCCAGGTTTGCACAGAGACCCTGTCACTCTTGCAGTACTATAAATGTTAGTTCCACATACTAATACATACATAACACCTGTGGTTTTCCCAGTCTGAATTCCTTCCCCAGTTTTCCCCATTTAAGCAAGATTCTTTTTCCATGCAAGTGGGGAAAAGAAAAAAGGAAATCAATTTGGACTTTAATACCATGTGGCAAAGTACCTCGGGGACAATCTCACTTTACACCATAAAAATTTTATTAATCCTGCACCTTTCTAAAAAGATAATTTTTCTTCCCAAGACATCTTATTCATTTACTAAGGTTAGCCCACACCTCCTCCTATACATTCTATATATAACAGAGAGAAATTATCTCTTTCTTGGTTTTCAAATAAGTATCAGCCTGGACAGAAATGCATGCAATGTTAAAAATCACTCCCAATTTCATTTTTTTATGTAGAAGAGAAATTAAGTGTTGCTTTTAATCAGTCACAGCTATGACTCCTTAGGAACAGAACAAGAGATTTATTTCAAAGAGAGATGCTCCAGACTGTATACTTAGTTCACACTAATAGGCTGGACTTCTAAAAGAAGCGTAATTTAAAACATAATACTGGTCATTCCTAAGAAACAGCTCCACTTAGGTTTCTCAGAGAACCCAAAGAAGCATGCAGGTTGTCCCTGTCAGGGACACAATGAGTATTTACTGTTCTGCTGGGCTTGGCCAACACTCATCTTTGTACTCTACAGAAACAAACAAAAAACCCCACAAAACACCCACTCATCTAAAATGTTACCAGAACCACTGACTTTGGCTGCTGTAAAATAAAGAAACTGTTCTGATTAGATACAGAATCATACAGCAGAAGGCACACATGCTTAATGCAACAATACTGATTAAATAAAGTACTCACAGAACTGCAAGCTCCTTAAAATGGATTTGTGTATCAAATACCTATACAAAACCAAGATAACTTCAACAAGAAATTTCTATAGGAAACAGTAGGCTGAAATGAAAGTACTTCAGGTGACCAATATTGATGTGAGACTCTAAAAATCCAATTATTTATTCTGTGCTTTTACTATGATAACAAAGAATCCCAACCCATAATAAGAACAAAATAAAATACCTTTTTTTGATTTTGCTCCAATCTTCAACTTCGACGGCCAAGCAATCTGTGTATTTGTTTCTTCCATAATCTATTAAAAAAGAAAGCATTTTCAAAAAGTTAAGGTTTTATTTTTCTCCTGCAAAGGCATACATTCATTTCCTGAAAATATGACATTTACCATTCTTAAAACTGTTGATTGTTATTACTTTTAAATAGCACAAGCCATTAACTGCTTCTGTTTTCCTTGAGAACTTTTGTCTGTCAGTAAGTGTGGCTGAGTTCTGATCATTCAAAAGAATTTCACAGAGCCAACCCAAGATGCTCAACAGCTTCTATGAAGTTCAAATGGCCACTAATAGCTACAGCAGGCTCTACACACGTCAGAGGGGATTTCAAACCTTCACAAATATTTCTTCAGCCATTAAATGGTTTTCAAGTAAAGCCTATCAAATTTAAATTGAGTCTTTTTGAGTCTCCATAAGTCAAGATATATTGGTTTGCCTCTCCTTTACCCAAAAGCAGCTTTTCATTATAAACCTCTCCAGACTCCAGGATTTTTAGTTTTTTGGTTTAGCAGGTCAGAGCAGACATTTGACAGCATTTATTTTTTATGACACAGTGTGTAACCTATCTGTGCATCTCCAACCAGTCAACAGGGAAAAACTGTGCACACACTCTTACACTGTGAAAACCATGCAGTCATTTAGCTCAGTGTCAGCTCTCATTCTGCTGCTGCCTTTGGCTCAGTGAAAATTCCATCAGCCCTATTACAGGCATATTATACTGAAATTTCATCCTGGCACAGAGCTACAGCTACTCACTTAGCTGTAACACAGGAGAAAGATCTGCTTGACACCAAAGACTTTAGATAAATGAATGGAAATGCAGCTCCTAGAAATGCTGGGCTTGTCTACTGAGACTAAAGGACTTCTCTTGTATACCAAAATCTCATCAACAAGCATGGTGAACTCATACCTCTCATCACAATTAAGATGGAATGAAAACAATTAAAACATCAATTACCAAAGCCACTTCCAAGACAAAAATGAACAAATTAAGAAAACAGCTAAAATACCAGTAAGTTTTCCGTAACAGTATAATTCAGAATTAAGGGAGATTTCTCTAAGAGTTCCTAATTCTTATCTTCTACATCCAAATCCCAAGGATGCCACAACAACTTCCAGATTAGCATGCCATGTAGAAAAGCATCAGCCAGACCTCATTATAGTATATTTTTGGTTTCAGCACTATTGGGTAATAAGTTACAGCTGAAATAAAACACTTCCAGGAGGGTGAAATTCTACCAGCAACATACGTATACTTTTCACCATTTTTCAATCTAGATGTGAAAAAAGCTATTTCAAAGAATTCACTAGTCTCTGATAAAAGGCTTTGGGCCAAGATTTTTATTTTTTTTAATGGAGCAACAGGCAGTGAAATACACAGAAAATTGGAAGGCACTAGCTAAAAGGAAAAGGGAGATGCTAAAATAAAGAATGGTGCAGGACTGAGTTATAGAAGATCCAAGATGAAAGGAACCACAAGAGAGGAGACAGAAGAAGAATGCATGTCATTCAAGGTAAGTGTTACATCCCATCAGTCCTTTACCCTCTCAATAAAGGTTGGAGACTCCTGTCTTAAATAAATTAAATCCTCCTTGTTTCTGACACAAAACTAAAATAAAAGGAAAGTTGACAACTTCACAGCTGCACGTTCTGGGGACATATGAGAAAGATGTATATGAGATCTTCAAAGCAGTCTAACTGCCAGCCACTGAGATTTGGCCACATACTATCCTAAGCTCTTTGTAACGCTAAAAATTGCCACACTAGACCAAAAAAGGACAACTCAGTTTGGTCACTACAAAGACAAGTTTATCTCCTATCCTAGATAGGCAAAAAAAAAAAGTCAGGATGCATTTAGATGAAGTACATTTACTCGAGTATCAAAATGCTCAGTCTGTGCTGGCTTTCAACTCCAGGCTGTAACATTACAATGAATCAGGGCTCTCATAAGAACGCTTAAAAAGAAATTAAACTACACTGCTTACTTCTCAAACTATCATTGTATTTAAGTTACTATTAAAGTTACTTGTGTTTAAGTAACAGCAGACTGTCACAAAGCTCTGGAAAACTTGGAACTGAATATTTATTAGAGCAGCTAAACTTCAAAGTAAAGATGATATTGAAGACTGCATAAGATCATTGTTGCATCAACTTTTTGTTTCAGCTTTACCATTCAAACCAGGCAGTTTTAAGTGCCAAGATTTTATTTTTTTCTGAAAAATCTGGAATCATTCCATGACAACCTCAAATGCATGTTGCAATGGAACAGCTTTATTAGTGAAAACTCAGTGTTATGCCACATACCCTGTGAACAGGGGTTCTGCTCTCACATGAACAAAAAGAACTCCAGCTATAATACATGTGTTCCAATTGTAGAAATACTTGAGTTACATAATCCTTAGAGGAAATTCAGCCTAGGGATGGCTCAGAGTTCATGATCTCTGCAGAACAGATCTCTGCTAGCTTCCCTTATTTCCATATAAAATAAGGGATAGGGTGAGTACTAATCAGTGCTCTCCTCGCCTTGAGGGATCAACTGACCACAGGGATCAGGCATCTCTGTCACCAAGGTTCAATCCCTAAGTAAATAACCTCATGCTTCTTCTCAAAATGAAGGAAAACCTAAGAAATTGTCTTTCTACAGCTTTCCTTCCTCCCCTTTCCCCAAGTGCAATTGTGGTGTTTACAAGCCAAAATATGTAAGCTATTCTCACTGGAGAAAAAACAGAAGAGGACAAGACACTGGAAGACACCAACAAAACAAATCAGACTGTACTCTGACCCTGAAAAAATTGGCTGTAGTTGCAAATCACTGGGCCCTCAAGAAAAAAAATTCTAACTGTAAGGCAGCTGGAAGACAAGCTTTTGGCTTCCTTGTATTCCAGCTTGAAATGTTTATAGTTTAAGCACTTTGGGGCGTTTTTACATTAAGACAGTAAGAAATTATTTTTTCTTATGCTGTATTTTTTGTTTAGCTGATTTTGGATGGAAACTGGAATGTCCTGAATGCAACAAAACCAACCAAACAAAACTCCCCCAAAGCCCACAAGTATTTCAGAATTCAAAGGAAGTATTTTACACACAGTAGATGCCCAAGAACAACATATATAACAGACCTTTCTTCATTTAAAGCAAGCACATTAAATCAAAGTATTATTCTTTATAGTTAGTGTTTGTAAGATACCTATTTCTGACCTTCCCACCTTTGGGATTTGGGCATCTTGGCCTTTTTACCTCAGGTATTAATCACAGTGAAAGGAAAAATGGGTCAGACAGGAATCTGCATCTACTAGTGGGTTTCTGCAGTATCCCAGTCTGAATTCCTTCCTTACTTTTCCCCACTTAAGTGAGATACTTTTTCAACACAAGTGGGAAAAAGAAAAAAAATTAAATCATTTTGGATTTCAATACCATGTGGGAAAGTAACTCAAAGCCCATCTCACTTTACACCATAAAGATGTTATGCCTAGTCTCTGAATACTTGGTTTCACAGACTTCAAATGTTCATCTCACATCTTCAGCTTTCAGAAAAGTTGCCTTAGTCCCCTCAGTTTGTATATATTTACAGCTGTATAAACAAGTTTATTCTTACTGTTTATTTGAATCATGGAATATAACTTAGATGAAAATTAAAGAAAAATATTCTTCCATAGTACAAGACCTGAAGTGAAGAGTCACGGCAGACAAGTGAAATTCTACATGGGGTGATCCTCAGTTCTTCCCCTTGCAATGCATAAGGGGTGATGCAGCACAATCTGAGAGGATGACTAATCCCTGAACATGACTTTTGGCAGCAAGAACACAGCAACGGGTGTAGCTGGAACCAGAATCATTGTATTCAATGGTTTGTTGGTTTTTTTGTTTGGGGAGAGGAGATAGCAAGGCAAGAACAAGGATGGGAAGGAAGAACAAGACTCAGAAGAGGGTTGTGTGAAGTTACCCAATGTGAATTCAAACTCCAGAAGTGGTGAGCCCAGAGAAAGCATTTGCATTGCCAGAGCACATCAGTGGGACACATCAAGGACTACTGGCCTGGTGAGGAAATTTGAGGAATATAAGGAGTTTAAAAAGAGATGACAAAACTTTGCCCAAAGCCTGGTGCAAGTGCACAGCTCTTGTGGAAATCTGGCCAACATTTGGGAACAGCAATGGATTCGCATCCCAAGCCCTGTTGTGGTTTCTTTCCCCCTGAGGGAACCTACATAAGAAATTCCAATCAAGAATTCACTGTCACAGCTACTACTCAAAGTTAGGCAGTAGAGCCTGACCCCACTGTGTTAGTCCTATTTCTGCAGGTAAGGATGAGGGGCTGCTCCTGAGAAGCAGCAATGGCACACAGCCCCAGGCCCCTCCACATTCCAGACTACACTGTCCAGAGTTTCCAGTTTGTGCTTCTGTGTGGCAACCCCCCTACCCACATATCTCCTTATGCAGAGAACAAGAATTAAAACTGTAAAATGCAGAAAATGTTTTCGTAACTTTGTTCTGATTTCAGTCAGTACTGACAGCACACAAGTAAGAGCAATCTGTTTAAAGTACACGACCAAACGATGCACAGAAAGGACAAGGATCCAGCTGCACTTGTGTGTCTGTACAGAAAGGAGCAGAGGGACAACAGGCACTTCCCACACACAAGGACATGAGTGCCTGTGTGTCTTCAAGGGCAGGGCTCCTCATTCTCCCATTTTGTGGTCCAACTGTCAGAAACCCAGATGTTTTCAGAAAAGGTGACTGCTTGGCTAGTCCTTCCCTAGTTTTGTCTTGGAAAAAGGTAATATGTAAAGTATTTTAGACATTACTCTCTGGAATAAGCGGCATAAATAAGGATCAATGCTCTCATATGTTTTTGTTCATGCTTCCACTGCAAGTCATTTGCTTCAATACTGCAGGAAATTGATTTTCACCTACTCGCTTGTCCATCTCAGTTAAACTGATTTTTATTTCAAGTTTTTATTAAATGCTAAAATAACTATCAAAAAACATTGACGTGTTTCTGATTGACATACAAAAAGGGAACAGGAGGAAAACTTGCCTGCTTCCCACCTGCATACTGCTACACAGTGTCACGTCAAGCTAAGCAAAACACCAACAACGCTTCCCTACAGCTTCTCAAGGCCAATACTTTAGTGCAGACTTTGAGGCTTCCCCAGAGCAGCAAACAGGCTGTTTGTTGTCAAAGACTAATCCTAAAATCCTAATCTAACAAATTGATCATCTTCACAAGGTATTCACAGCTATTCCTAAAGACACTACAGAAATTAAGGCAAACGTGCAGGATGAAGAGGTCCTGAAGCTAAAATTAGAGGTTAACATCATAGGAAATGTATTTATTCATATTTTTGATCAATGTGTATCAAAATTTATGTACTAAATACTGAAACTAATGAAAAGATTATGCATAAAAGCAATAAAGGCAACAGAGTAGAAGAAATCAGTTTTACAAATCAAACTTTCAGACTGTACATAAAAGCTCTAAATCACTAAAGATGGAATTGGGAAAGCTGCCTGTATGGATATGGCTTTGGAATTTTTATTGTTTCCATTTCCAGTAAGAGATTTTTAGCCTAGAAAGGGTGAGAACACATGCATGTGTGCACATACACACTGCATCTTTTTTTTAACCTTCACTTCACCTGAAAAGAACTAAAGATGAGTCTTAAAACAAGGGTCTTGTTTAAGCAAATATTACAGTATGATTGCTGTATCCAAAAACTGCATTAAGTGAACCTTCTGCAACAATAACATTTACAGAGCTTTGTACTTCATTTACAAATACAGCAAATAAAGTGACGTGAGAGTAAAAATCTGATGCCCTTACCCATGGAGAAACACTGAAGTCCTTTGCTTGATTTATATGTTTTGTTTAGCCTCAATATAAATATTAGTCAAGGGTTACAGGTAACACTTTTGTTTTAAATATATGACAAAGCACAGCCAAAACCAAAGAAATTATTTAGGCATGCAAAAATCTTATCTACAGAAGCATCTGTACAGCATTAATGAATTACACAAGTAACGTAAGAAAAGTCTAAGAAAAAGTATCACTGAAAAATGAAGCCCCACAGAACACTGTTCAAAACACCAATATGCATCCAACTCTCCCCTCTGAAAGTAAAATCAGCAATTCTCCTTAGAAGCCAGAAACCCAGTGTATATTCTAGAGGTGTATCATTCTCATACTTGTCTCCTTTATATTACTTTTTTTCCCCGCAAGGTAAAAGTAGAAAAATTTCTGAGAAGGAAATCCCTCTTCTATTTTCAGGGAGGGTTTAACTCTCAGAATGAAAAGCACTGAGCATCTCAATTGAGATGGTGGTGGCAAACCACTCCTTCTCTACTGCTTTACAATGCAAGAGATCTTCCACAGTGTTAAGTATAGCAATTAAGTGGCATAAATTTGAACTCTTATCAACTAAGACTTCATATAACAGGTAAAATTTCAAGATAGAGTCCATTGTATCAGGAGCAGCACAGGAGAAACTGGAGATGAAATGAAAAAAACCAAAAATCCTTGGAATTACTCCACTGCCTTAGCAGAATGGTCACCATACTACAGATGGGATGAATGCCATTTTCCACAAAAATGAAGCCTTCCCACCACTCAGCTCTGCCTGAACTAAGCAAAAAGTTAAGTAAGCATTCTTGATTTACCTTTTCAGAGAAACTGATCCAACCTAAATAGTCGTCTTTCTACTGGGTGGGGTTTTGCCAAAAGGGAGACAAATGTCTCAGTCCCAAGGTTTCCTGCAAATGTTAACTTCCACTGACATTCTTTCAGCCCTCTAATCCATGCTGCCCTCTCCAAGCAGTCCCTTCCTCTTCCTGGGAAGCTAAATGAGAGGAAGCTCAATGTAAATTGGATGCCAGCATTCCCATCCCAGCCAGGCACTTGAAGCCAACTCTGGAAACGTATGGCCTTAATATATCCTTGTCACACACCATGAGCCAAGCTCTACATCAAGAGGTTATTTTAACGCTAGTGCAGATCCTGATTTCTACCCAGAAAAAGTGGAATGTGTGGAACCAGGCCCTGCAGCTCCAAACTGCTCCTGTGGCTGAAACAGAGACAAGACCCATGATAATGTCTGATCACCACCAAGTCAGGAGGTCTCACCTCCAAGATAAATAACACAGCAAGAAACCGAGAGCTGAGTGGTTGCCATCAGAAATGGAAATACAGCCTTAGGGGAATTACAGTTATAAATAGGCAGCTTGGGAATAGCCATGGCTAAAGACACACAGAAAGCCCTTCAGAAGTTCTCCTGAACATGGATAATAATTAGCTTGAGACATTTTAGTCTCAGGTCAATGATTAATATTTTTAATGCCTGAAAATGCCCTAAGCCACTTGCATTTGAGGCTCTAGATATGTTTCACATTCAGAGATTAAAAAGTAAGACTGATCTACTTCCAGCCTGACCTACTGCAAACAGAAAATTAAACTTATTTGTATCAGAATATACTACCTATACTTACAAAATACATACATCAACACTGTGTTAATATATTCATGTATAAGAATATTGCAAAAGTTAGGCGTTTCATCCCAGACCAACAGAAAAGATATCTTTCAAAGATACAAGAGAAAACACAGGCTGTTGCAAACCAAGGTCTTTTACTGTCTTAGATAAGCAAACAGGGCTTGAGGAAGCTTCCTTGCTGCCTTTGCTGCCAGAGCCTCCTAAATAAATAAAAATGCATAATCATTAATGACTACTGCATAGAGGTCTTTAACAGAAACATGATCAAAAATGCAGTTAGATATACCTATTTTTCACATCTTCAAATAATTGCTGGGGGGTTATTTTTTTGCTTTTGTTGGGCATTTGTTTGTTTTCTTTTTTAGTCTCCTGCTACTACTGTTTCCAAATACCTGGACTGAAAGACCAACTGTTGTAAAGGATGGTTTCACCATATCGTGCTTCCAAAATGGCCTCAGTAACTTCTACGGTTCTGATTATTTAATAAAATTAGAAGCCACAGTTTAAGCATGTTACATGTAAGCACAGGAAGAACAGTGAAAAGAAATCACTAGTCTCTCTTTAGACTCATAAGCTCCTAATAATTAACAGAAGAGATGTTGGTACACACATGAAACGTTTGCCCAGTTGCAACTTCGTAACTCCAAGCACCCTTATGTCTCCCTCAGGGAATAAGAGAATCTGCAGTCAAGAGAAACCTGAGCATTTGAATACACTTTTTGCCTAAATCCAGAGATACCTTAAAAACCCCTAAGTATCTGCAACTGGGCAAATGCATACAAACTTCACTTCTGTTTGCTTAAAAAAGGTACAAAAGAAACCCCAAACTTAAAAGAATGTCAAACACCCAGGACCAGTAAAACACACAAGTTCCAGCTGGCTGGTAGTATTTTGTGCTTCCCACAAACCCAAGGTCTAAAAGCCAGGAAAGAGAGAGCTGAGGAGCCCCTGCAGGCACACCCCCAAAGCCCAGGACTAACACATACACACTGAATAATACTGAAATGAAGAGCTTGGATGTGACCTGGAGTCAGGCACCTGTGCAGAGCACCACGAGTGCATCATTTCCAGTCACTACCCTCTGCACATGCAGTCCCATGTTAGCCCAAGAACTCCACCCAAATTCCACTAAAGCCACAGTCTTCACCTCTCACCCACCCTACTGCTCACAGGCCCTTGAGAAGGCTACAGACACACTCCTGTCCTGAGAAGCTTCAGAATGAAAGATTATCATCAGCACTAAGATTCTCAGGTGTTTAAAAAGAAAAGAAACCAACTTGATGATGACAGAGCTAAAAGCAAACCAAAATGATGCATGAAATTTCTCTCTCTCCACACAGCCGACCCTCACCTGTTTTGGGTTATGAACTCTTCAGGACAGAGAATCATCACCTTCTTACATTTTATATACGAGTGTCATGCATCCCTATAGGGTTACATAAATTATCTGTTCCCTGGAACAATGTCCTGGTTTTGCTGGGGAAAGGGCCTTGCTTCCTATGAGGCGTGAACCAGATGTTGTGGAACTCAATGGAAAAAATCCACCATCAACTGAAAATGGGCTTTGGATCAAGGACATGTAATAACTTGTAATATGAGGTTATTATGTATTCCTCTCACAGAATAAATTAGAACAACAATTTACAGAGCAATGTCCACAAGGATCTTTTACATAAATAGTATGTAACACAAGAGCAGAGCATTCCATGTTTATTTAGGATTACCTGTCACTGAACTGCAGATCCAAGAGCTCTACAGAGAAAACTATGCTGTTATTTACTTATTTCTTGCTAAATTATTAAAAGCTCCCAGTGGTTTTGAAAAATCCTCATTAGATGAAGTTAGGTTTTCCCTCATCTGAAGCAGTACTACAACTTAGAAACATCAGAAAAAAGTATGATATTGTCTTCAGACTTTTAAAAATGACACTACCAAAAGACATTTATCTACTTTGCACTTAAATTCAGGACCGGAGGAAAGGGCACTTCATCAGATCTTCCCTGCCGCGACAGAGCAGAAATATTACCTGAATTTCACCAAGAACTGGGGCTTATTCTGTAACTCCACAAGCAACTGCATGACATTGTTTCTGCTAAAATGCTCAGTGAAATAATGCATTTTGACATTTAAATTGTTATTAAAATCTGGAAGCCTAAAGTTAGTAGGAACAGTTCACATCCACTGAGATTCTGCTTGATTATGAAAATCCAAGTAATACTGCTTTCTCACATGTTTAGAGACCAGCAAAAGACTGCTTAGCACCAAACCCTTGTATTGAGTTTCTTTAAAAAGCCTGCAGCTTAACAATGCAGGCTGAGTCACAGCCTCCTCTCTCCTCCCTCTTGCTCTGCAAGCCTTGATGTACAGAATATCACCTTCCTGAATTTTTGCCCTACCGTTTGTCATTTCAACATTCCTATGAAAACTTCTTCCACCTGACACACCACTTCCAGCCAACAGCTAACCTCAGCCCACTGAGGGTAGTTCACCAGAATGCACCAAATACGGCATTATCTATGCAAATAACGCCCTCAGGTTCTAGATGTGGCCTTTCAAGGATGCACTTCTCCCTCCCTGTTCCACTCAAAATCCTGCCAATAGTGTCCTGAAGTCTCATTATCTGAACTGCTTTCAAAAATGCTTTTGCAGCTTCGAGTTCGTATTGAGTTTCTGGAAGTGTCCTGCTGCCTTAGTTTGCAACGTGGTTCTAATGCCACAAATCACTTTCTTCCTCCCTGCACCAACCTGAAACACATGAAATGAGTCTTTATGTTACCTCCACATACTCTGCCTTATTCATTTCACATGAGACAGGAAAAATTTAACTCTGATTAAAGGAAACTGCACAGACAGAGACGGTGAGTAAGCTATGAGCAACCGTCCAAAGATTTCTTCCAACAAAAGAGAACTCAAAGGAGATCGTTTCCATCTGGTTTTATTAGCTGTAGTATTGTGTGCATGTGCTTAGAAACTTCAGAAATCTACACTATGGAGCTGATGATATTATAAGAATGCCAGTTAAAATGAAGCAGCTTTAACCTATTGCAGCACCCACACTGTGTCAATATAATTATGCACAAATATGACAAGATCTAAGTGCCAAGATTGTCACTGTATCATCAGTGTGGATAAGGAGTGCAATTCATTCACATACTTAAAGTTGAGCATATTTTGCTTTCCTATTCAATTAAACACAGTATTTTCTGCTATTACACTAGTGACTACATAATAATCAAGGAATCAAGTACACATGTCAAACAGATAAGCCACTCAAGAAGAAATATTTTAGCCACATCTTTAAGAATTATGAGCAGATTAATCCAAGCGAGAAAACACTGTGGTAAAATGACTAATGTGTAGAATAAAGCATAGGCTACTATGGCTTAGCTTTCTTTCAGCAAGTAAAAAAACCCCAAAGTATTTTGATAAAGTCCTAAGGAGGAGCTATTGACACATTCCCCTCTATTCACACTAGTATCAATCAGTTAAGCACAAGCACCACATTTGGAAAAATAACTCTCACTGTCAGTCAAGAGCAACATAAATCTGAAAAGCCAAACATTTTGGCAGCATATATACTCCTCCTCACTAGCCTTTATCAAGGCATCCCACAGTCACGTGCAGGGTAAAGCAACCTTTCACATCTTCCTTTCTGGAATTACCACTTAAAATTACAGCAAAATTACAGCAAACTACTTCAATGGAGAACAAGTCAAAAAGGAGTGTCAAGGCATTTCAACATACAACAAAATTTACACTGTCTTCTCTGTACTAAAGACAAAACAATTCCTTTTTATTAGCCTGCAGCATGTAGATTTTCATTAACATAATTCATAAATAATGTTCTTCACACCATTCTTGAAAAAAACCAAAGAGACCAAAACAACTCCAATACCATACTGCTTTGTAAAAATAATTTCCAAGTCATTACTCTTGACCATGTTTCTCTTTGTAGTTTAGTTGCTGCAGGACTCCTTTTTCCAGTCCTTCCGTGCCTCTGTCCAACCACAAACTTTGTTGAATCATTTTGTGGATTGTGCATTTCTTTCTGAAAAGGCCATTGCATTTCTCAACCAAATATTTATGCTTTCAGCAATATCACAGTAAGTTGCAAGTCAGTTTTTTAATAACAGGATGCAGCATTTATCCACAGACAAAATCCTTAAGACCACCTCTCAACATCTTCTGTATGCTCACAATTAAGCATAACAAATGTTCATCATGAGTAATTTCTAATTTTAACATTTTCAGTGAAAAATTGGTAAAACTGCTAAATTGTTTCTGTGCACGGATGACAGGAGCATACACCAAAAACCTGTTTCTCATCTCATTCCATGCATGGCTAGTAGCAAGGAGACACTTTAAATGACAAAATAATTTTTAAAAATTTGACCAATATGATGGAAACTGCACATGAAGTTTAATTAGTTAATCACAAGCATAAGTAATTAGTATATTTTTTTTCTCTAGTCAGCTGCTGTTTAGAACTGAAATATCTTTCTTACCTTCTGAAAAAAGTCTTCCCCACTTTTCCCTTTGCCCTCTGCAGCAGCTGTAAAACAAAAGTGGGATCTGGTTACTAAATACCCAGGAGAAAATTTGCAGGCTTACATATAGAAATTCTCAGTGAGTACATGCTACTGTAAAGTAACAACTCTGGGTATTTTTTCTCATGCAATAAACATTTGTCAACAACTGAGTAATACCCAGATCAACATTTTACAAGTCACTTGCCAAGGACCAAGTCTGAACCCTTGGAATTTACTTACTCAAGCTCTAACACACTGATACGTATTTTAGTTACAAAACACACATGGC
Organism: Acrocephalus scirpaceus scirpaceus; assembly: GCA_910950805.1. Lineage (NCBI taxonomy): Eukaryota > Metazoa > Chordata > Aves > Passeriformes > Sylviidae > Acrocephalus > Acrocephalus scirpaceus. Next base: position 34,184,632 of record OU383781.1, read on the forward strand.
CTAAGTGTAACAATTTAGTCACACTGCATACTTTGCCCTGCAATTCTACCAACAGCAGGATCAACAGAAAGCTGGAGAGCACAAGACTTGCTGTATCAAGTATCACATTATTCAGGGATCTCAAGACCTCGACCTGGATTACCTCCCACTTGTATTTAAACCCATAACTGCAAGTTGAGTTAATGCAAATTATCACACTTCAAATGCTACAACTGTTTGCATATAGCTTATCTTGTAGTTTATCTGTGTTGAACTAGCAAGCAGTTCAAAACACAGTAGCTCAAACTGATTATGAAGAGGATCATTCCCTTTTCCCTGGAGAAAGGGATGCCCTCAAAAAGAACTCCAAGGGTAGAAAAGAGTTTTCTCTTTCATCATGATATTTTTTTGTATTTCTCATGTACAAAACAGACCCTTTGAGCTCACCCCATCACCCTGGCTTCAAAGCTATATTTCAGCTACTTAGGTTTGGCCCCCTCCTCCAATTACACAACCAATTCCAAACTCTAAAGGAACTGTTAACTCAGCTAATGCACTGCCATAGCAAATGCAAGTGAGCAGATTCAAGCTGGAGGCATGAGATGACTTCTACCCCAGAGGAAGAAGCGCCACTACATTTGAAAGTTTCTCAAAATCTCAATAACAACACTTAAATACCACAGAGAAGAGAACCCTAGCAAGTTTTATCTAATACAGTTCAGAAGTTCATGATTCAACTCCAGGGCAGCCAGAGCAGAGGCAGCAAATGAAGCCAGTCAAGCACTCATCTTTCTGCAGAGCAATTCTAGACTCCCCAGTTCCACAAGCAGGAGGAAAAAAAAGCCCTCCCCACCTTCAAAACCCATAGATGTCTCTATGAGAAGAGCAAACCAGTCCATTTTTCACCAGAACAAGGTTTTCTGGAAGCAGAGAAAACAACTGGGGAAGGTTTATTTTCCAGATTTATAAGCTACTGATACAAGCAGAAAACCACAACTTCCTTGAAGCAGCCCCTTGATAGGTGCACATTGCTTGACATGCTTTCCATTAACTCAGGAACAGATAGGAAATGCCTGTGGGAAGTGAGGAGCACCACCACTCTATTTCAAGCAGAACACAGGACCAACATGCTTTTAATCAGAGGGTATATGAGATAAATTGGAGATGAGAATGTGACAGATGTGTGGCTGAAGTTGCAGTTTGGAGAATAGACAGATTTTGCTCCAGCTGCAAATGCATAATTTCCAAATGGAATACAAACAAGAGATGGCTTAAGATAATAGCAGTGATGCTCTGCAGGGCATTAAGGAGAATGCTGACAAAGTGGATTCCAAGCTTTTTCATTGTAGGTTTATTTTTAATATGAATCATTCTGGTGACCTGATTTACAGCTTGGCCCCACCAACAACTGATGGCACAACAGATAGAATCCAACAAGCACAGACAAAGTGGGAAAGAAGAGGGAATGGAAACATCCCAAAATGGGTTCACAGGAATAAAACCCACAACAGTGGAGACAATAGGAAATGGCAATGGCAAATGGCACTTTAGAAAAATCTTTGGTTAGTAACTAGTGGGTTTAGTTGTTACAACATACTATAAAGATATGGTCTCTTATTAATAAAATGCTTTATGATAAACAATTTGTCAGGTCTCATGATATCTGTGAAAAGGCAGGGAAGACTGATGGTTTTTGGAAAGACATTGAAGGTCTATACCTTAGAACAGTTCTTCACATGTTAAAAGGTACTGCAATCTGTTGGAATTTTGTCACTGCATGTCCAAGATGCAGCACTATTTAATCCAGGGAGAGGTATGCCTCTGATCATTCCTCATTTTTCTACATTAAGGTGATCTAGTCATTACCCTCTCCATTAGGCAATGAATGAATAAAGAAAAGATGCTCAGAATTGTGGCTTAAAGTATTTTGTTACACTTAGAATGATATATTTCACTGTAAAAGAAATAAATGCCTAAAAACTTGAAGACAAACTACATGAATCAATGTATTATGCTTCTTTTGAGCTTAGCTGTTTTCCAGCTATTGTCTCCCTTTTCCCCCCTTCCTCTTATGATATAGCTCTTTGTACCAATTATCGACTTAGTCTTTCATTTTACTTCCTAAATTTCCTCTGGTTTTTAAAAGAAATTTAAATTCCTCTTTTTAAAAGAAATTGAAATTCTACCAGTAGTTTGTGAATTTTGTGATGCTACCCAAAATTACCTACATTTGCATGTATGTTTACTCCTAATCTAAGTACCTGTGTTTAAGAAAGCTTCCAACAGGTGTCTGAAATGTTTATAATTCATGTAAAATTATCTTGAAGCCTTTCTGCTCTCCAAAACAGGTAAAGGCCGTCCTAGCCCTTCTGAAAAAGTAGGAATAGCCAAAACCAAGGGCAAATTTATCAATTTCTTTCATAATTGAAAAGCCAAACAGATTTTGTTACAGCAAGACAAACCCAGCATCTTTTGCAGGGAAATTAGCAAGAGAAGCATTCCAGAGTTATGAAATTTATGCAGAAGCCATTAAAATGCAAATCATTTACAGTGTTCTCTACAAGTAGATGCAATTTAGCAAGGCATTGAGGTTTACCTCAAATCAGATAAACTAAGATAAAAGCAAACTTGAATTCGTGTTTAGGGAAAAAAACTCCTAGTTCATCACATCCCAAGATTGTCTTTTCTAAACAAATCTTCAGAGTATTAGCCCCGACTCTCAAAATAAACTTCAGCTTTGAAATATCATATTAAGAAGCTCACGATATTTACATTTGACAATGCACTCTGGCAAATTATTTTTGTAATCTTAATAATAACAATTAGATTTTCAAAAAAGCAGGCAGTTTTCAAGTTATCAAACTCAAAGACAACAAGCCTTTTGTGGGAGGTGGAGGGGGCCAGCACTGCTGTACCTGTGCTGCATGGAAGGCACAATAGAGCCCACCTCTACTAAATTTGAAGTAAGCTTTCAGATTTTAATGCACAAAGTTTCACATCTTCTGAAATTCACAAATTCAAAATACTACACCAGTAACCAACAACATAAAGGAGTGACATTACTGCCTGGCACATGCCTGAGGAGACCACCCTTCTGCCAGTGGTCCCCGTCCCCAAAGCAGGTTTGAGGAAATCACAAACCAAATGCTAATTAATCCAGTTGTACCTGACTTCTGACTGACAAATTGTTTCATTTCTGCCAACTCAGGAAATACTGTTTTCTTAGAAAACAGTGTTTACCTTATGGTATTGAATAATCATTTAACCAACCCTCACAAAAACTAGGATTATTTTTACACAAGGTGGCTACATCGGCTTCAGAAATACAGATGAAACCTATGTAAATGTGCATAACAAGCATTTTATATTTTAAGCTATACTCTGTTTATTGTAATTTCTTCCATACCATGAAATATTTTATATTAGATTTTTGCTTTTCAAGACATATTGGATTGCTGAGGTTCCATCCAATACAAATATGAAACAGTTGAAACAGGTGTTAACTGTTATGGTACTCATGAAGTGCACCATTTGTCTACTTAATCACCAAATCATAAAAAGGCCCAATTGTAATTTCTAGGTTCACATGGAAAAAATGAATTTGAGCTTTCACTTCAAATGCTATTTTAGTTATTAAAAAAGTTATTACAATACAGGTCATATTTTAGAGGAAGGGAACCCAAGATACACCGATTAAGTCAAGTCTTTAAATGAATTACTGTAACTTTGCTGATCTCACACATCAGTTTTGTGTCTTATTTTCCAAATTCTGGAACTTATCAAAAACTCAGGGTAACTGAGTGTAGCTGAGTTGGTGACTTTGCCTTTACATTGATTAGTATCAAAACTTCTTCCTCTGTCTGCACTGAAAGACTACATTTTTAAGAGAACAAAAAAAGGATGTCCTGCTGTTCAGGTCTCAACTATGATGAAACAAAATCATTCCTTGCATCAAAATACTCTTTAACATGACAGATAACTAGATACTATTCTCATTTTATCAAGACAAATCATCTTAACAGGATTTCATGAAGCTGTAGAATAACATACCCGAAGGTGAGTGCTCAATTATCCTTTACCTTTCCTATCCACTGAATGAGAAAGATCTCATAACGCTTATGTCAAGAATGTCCTCATATTATTTAGGTTTGAGTTTTTCTGAAACTGCCATGGAAATATGCTAGCTACACAACAGCGCTGATTTTTATTTATTCCTAACTTTTTAAATGGAATGGACAGTTATTTATTGAAAGCCTGAGCTATTTCTCCAAAGTTACCAAGATGCTGTCATACACAAAGAAACCCAACCAAAAACTTCTTGCATTGAACCAGAAACCACCTGACAAAGAGATGTTTTCCTGTGCACCAAGTCAGACACTAACCCACACATGCTCTGAAAGCTTGCTTACATCAAGCCAAGATAAAGAATTCCACCCCCATGACCACAGAGTTAAGCCAAATTGCTGAAAATATGCCTTCAGGAATAAAAAGATAGAGCGTACATTGTTAAAGAAAAAAATCTGACCTTAAATTGAATTTGCTGAAATCCAAACAAAACAACTTTCCATTTTTCTTGTAATTGCAAAGCCAGTCTCGGTTCCAGTTTTCAGCTTAGGAACTAAGAAGTCAGAGACAACTCAACTAAAATATACAGTCTGACAAGAGATGTAAAAAGGCTTAAACAAGCAAGAAATCTCCACAAAAAATACAGATACTTGAGACTGTTAACTGGCTTTTCAATAAAATTATGTATTCTTTTTACTTTAATAATTATAATAAACTTCATAAAATAACCTGCTACACATAGCAGTCTCAACATTTCTGAATCTTACTTGGCTTCATGGAGTTTTTCAGAGTTGATGAACGAAAATCAGACATTCAAATTTCCTTAAACTTATATACAGAGCAATCTTCAGGTTTTGGGGATGCTCACTATAGACAGGTCAGAGTCAAGTGATGGTGCCACCAAAGGAGACTGAGCAAAGGGAGAAAAAGCTCCAAAATTCTTGAGAAATTACTGGAACATTCAACAAACGAGGAAAAAAGCAAACTAATACTTGTCCGTACAGCATGCTGACAAAAAGTAATGACAAAGTTGGGACCTACATGATATCTGGAATATTACAGAAACTATCTACGTATTTTGTGTCCAAAGGACTCTTGAAGTGAGGGTGAAAGCGTCACCTTTTATTAAAGTCAGATAAAAAATTTTAAAAGTCCAAACAAAACCAGGCATGATACAAACTTGAAATGTTTATAAGGGAGCATTCTTCCTCTGTTAGAGCAGCCAAAGAAGAACTGGAAGAATTTCAGCATGCTCAGTAAATGACAGTAAGCAGCCTGTCAAATATCTGGTCGGTTTTGGGAGGGTTCCACTGTACCTCCTCCTGTTAGCAGGAACTCAAACACAACTGCTGAGCTATCCACAGGGAGGCCAGCTGTGCTCCAGCATCTGACACACCAAAGCAGTGCTGGAAGAAAGCAGGCTGAGCTGAGGGTGCTTTTACCCTGCTGCTGCAATACAGTGTCAATGAGCCCCCTTGGCCATCCACGGCCTCTTCCTGGACCCTTTGCCTGCTGGAGGAGCTCCCTGGTTCAAGGCCTGTGTCATCCAAATGTGACTGTAAACAAAGACAGGTAACACATCCATAATCTTCATTCTCCCCTTAATACTAGTCATAGTCACTTATAAGAATATTAATTTTCAACTCCCCTGAACACTGTGTTAAAATCGTTGATACTAAAATTAAAATTGTTGGCAAATAACTACAACCAGTTCTACAACTAAACCTCATGAAGCTTCACCCATCCATCATTTGTGATGAATAAAGGGAAAGCTTAAAATAAACTACACTTGCTTCCACTAGCTCTGCATGCATTGCCAAGAAGGAGTGCAAGAAAAAAAATAAAACACACGTACTCTGAGGACCAAAAAGACATTGATTTTCAACAAATATTCCTAGAGATTTCCTCGTAGTATTTGTAGGGATCTGACAGATTTGGTGACTGAAAGCTAAGGGGAAAAACAAATAGAAAGGGAAAAAAAGGAAAAAATAATTGCGTTATACAGAAAGCAACTCGCCTTGTCCCTTCCACCATGAATATTTTTAGAATTGCATAACTATAAAACTCTATCTAAACCCAATAATTTAATACATAACAACTGTAAATTTTAGATATCTAACAGATTTTTCTAATTTTGCAAAACAAATTTATCTCTAGGGAAAAAGCTGTCTGCCAAGACTCTGCATAGAACTAAGTCCGCTTGTTTATTTATTTTTAGAGACAAGTCACAGCTTGAAGGCAGGCTGTGAAGCTGGGGTTGCTTTGGGAGCCCCTTTTTCCTTGGTGGCAATCTCTCCTTTCAAAGGCACACATGGGTGCAGCTCATCCCCACAGCCACAGAATGCTGCCTGGTGTGATGTGGAGCACAGGCAGTGCATGGCACAGAACTGAGGAGTTTAATGAAAATAATGAAGTGACTGCTTTGCCTCCTGCCAGCCACTCCAGAACAAAGCCAAGGAAGCTGAGCAGCTGTCAGCACTGTATTACCTGATTAAAACTACTCTACTAGCTGCCACTTGTTCACTGTTAGAGCCACGAGTGCTCTGTTTTTTATTGAACTGGGTAAAACATTCCTGGAAGTCTCCTGTGCCATCCCTCAGATGCACTCGAGGACTTTTGCTGTTTCCTACAGAAGATATGCCAGCTGATGCTTCCAAACAAATTCTAAGTCCTACTGAAGTCTTCATTCCCATGACTGACACGGACTAAATCAATGGCCCTACTTCTGGGATCAGCAGAGAGCTTCCTGGAAATTGCTTAACTAATAAAATTCAAGTGAAGTCAACAAAAAAACCAAAACACAAAGCACCACTTCACTTAGGATCTCCTGAAAGCATAAGTAGTCTCAAACAAACACAAGTTTTCCATTTCAAGTTTGTAACCACTTTGATGGTACTGTGAAAGGAGAATATCCATGCAAACAGTGTACCCAGCTGCCAGGCTGGGGGAAAGATGAGAATTCCAAGAAAGACAGACTTGTTGATTTTTCATCAAATAATTCCACTATTATCTATCCCCAGATTTTAAACTACAAGCTACACTTTTCTTCCATTGTAATCAATCAATGAAGACAGCTTTTTGACACCTAAATAACAGCCAAGTTGAACACCCTATTTCTAGGTCCTCTTAAGACAGAAACTTTCCATCTGTGCTACTGATAATGACTTTTTTGCAAGTGAGCCTATCAAAAAGTCAATTATGAGACCGCTTTGTTAAGATCCGTGGTTATCAGCATAAGTGAAACCTGATTAAAACCTTACATTAAGTACATCAAGCACTGTAGCTGCCCCAGTATCTTCCCCAGTTTTGAGAAAAACATCTTTGAAATGATACTGGAGACAGTAATAAAAAGGGACAAGAACAACTCCCTGATTTTCATGTTTACGAAGCATTTTTTCTGCATCTGTGACCTCAGTTTTCCTTCACTCTTTGCCAAGCAGCGCCCTGAGAGATGTGAAGTGGAATCAGTCACATCCAAAAAGGATCACCTATACTGAGATGTGTAAAGGGAAGGTGATGTGCTTTAGCTTCTGTTTTCAAAGAGCTAGTTAATTGCCTCCCTACCTTCAAACAGGCCTTTCAGCATTTCAATTTTCCAGGAAATTTGGAACTTTGTAGCCAAAATCATAAGCGGGCCAGAAAAAAATTTCACATTGTATTAATTTGTTCCAAATCCTTTGTAGTTGAAAACTGACAGCAGCAGTGCACAGCCAGGCGTGAAGGCTGTGAGAGCACTCTCCCACTTCAAACACAGCTTAGATATTATCTGTTCCCTGGACCTGTTATCCAAAGAGAGGTAGTTTTGGAGGAGACAGCTGGAGATGGGCAGCTCTAGCAGCTGCAGGAAAATCTCACCAACATACCATACCACTGTTATAAAACACTTTCCTGCACAGCAATAAAAACAATGAATATTTATGCCAGCAACTCACTTGTCCACTACTGTAGGCTTCCCCTCTGACACGAGGGAAGGGACCAAAACACTGTGACAGCCATTGCAGCCCTTCTTTCACCTTGCCTGCCTCAGCTGACTCCCCCACTATTATCAGTGAATGAGCTGCCATGCACATAACCTGCACTAAATATGGGGGCTGTGGCTCCCTAGGAAAATATTTTAAATAAAATGACGGAAGACAAGGACCCAGGGTGCAGAATTTTGCCCCTTCCCTTCAGTGTGGCCACTGTAAACACTCCAGAAGGGACAGCACAGCTGAGTGAGCTGCCCCTGTGCTGTCACACATCTGGAAATGGGCCAAAGCATTCATGGAAGGGCAGGAGAAATAAGAGATGTAAAGCTTGGCATTTTTCTAAAAAGCTCTGCAGTGGGACTGCCTTGAGTCACTGGATGTGACAGCTCAAAAAATAATAAAAAAAAGCCTTTGAGTGCCTCAGGAGGCAGAACCTCCCTTGCTGCCAGTGCCTGACAGATCCAACTCTGCCCCCAAGCCAGAGTATGCATTTAACAGGACTCGCTGTTTACAGGAGGAAAGAAAATCATAATATCAGAAGTGCCCCGGGGGCTGACAGAGGATACCTGCCAAATACAAAAGCTCTGCTCTCAGCAGATTGATGGCTGGGGATATTCTTTCTATTTGTTTAGCATTCAACTTTCCCTCAATGCACAACCACTTTTCTTGTCAGGTATGAGTACAGATCCTGCATGATTCATTGCATGGGAGGGGAGAATGTAGCAAGGCTGTAAAAAAATTAGAAACAAAAACCCTACAGATTTGGATAAAAACGTACACAATATTTTTCTGATGGTCCTGCTTGTTATGAGTCATTCACAGATGTGGAGTTAAAGGAGAGAAGCCAAGATGAAGCCAAAGACAAAGCTTTATACAGGAAACCAGTTTAAGTCTGTTGCAATGCAGGTTAAACACTGAGCTCCAAGGCCTTTTCCAATAGTAAGGAGACACTGCCTGTATCTGGGACCCATTATGCTGAACAAGATTCTGGAATACAATTGACAGCGACAAAAAAACCCCAAAACATTATTTGGAATTACAAAGTCTCCTGCTTTTCTAAAATTCAACCAACCCCACACTCTCCAGCTTCCGGGATGAAATAGGAGTATTTGGAGAATAAAACAGAGTTTCCTTTTCCTGTCCAAAACCTACTTGCTCTTAATTTCTGTCTCTATCAGAAGAAAAAACCCCAACAGCCTCAGTTTTTAAATGACACATGTTGTGAACCCTTTTCCAGGCATCTGTTCTCCTGCTTCTGCACGTCCATACAGCTGGTAACACTTGCAAATCCACACACCTAGGCTGCTTGGCTTCTCCTTTTCCCTTAACCTGAGAATTTTGAATGTCTGCCATCTTCTATTTTGCATTCATCCGTTTCAAAATACACTGATTGCCTTAGATGTAAAATGCTTCCCCAGATAAAAATCCAATTCAGGCTTCTTGCTATATTTTAATTCCAGGTTCTAAGGCATGTGACAACAGAGGAATTCTAGAAGTGGGCTGTCCAGTTTAGAACAGTCAATTTCCAGTTCAGGGTAAAATTGAGAGTCACTCTTGTACACTAAATTTGCAATATGTTAGACTACTGACAGGACTACTGAAGCAGTGCTCACTTGATATCAGCTGTTGCCTTGAGTATTTGCAAAAAGTAAACTGAAGCTTTTTTTTATCTTTTACTCCCCCTAAATGAAAAACACTAGTTTAAATTTACATACAGAAAAATTTAAAACCCACTTAACCACTTCATGAGAAGAATAACTGAGCTATAAACCAGCACTAAGTAGCAAAGGACAAAAAGTTTAAAAAGCCAAGAAGAAAAGCATAAGATAAACAAATTTAATTAAGTGCAGGCACAAGCACTGGGGCAAGGCACTAAGGGATTATATTAATTAAAAAAAAAAAAAGGCAAAGGTAAAAGTCACATTTAAACACATAACTACATTTTCAGGAATTCACCGTGTCTCAAGTCATAGCTTTAAAGGCAGGAAAAAATGTCTTTAAAGCTATGAATTCATAAAATGCCAGTTTATTCTTGGATACCACCATAATCTACGTAACATTTGAAGAAGGCAAGTTCATCAGTTTGACCCAAGGACCAAAGCAATTTTTTCATGTAACATCACTGAGGAAATTGGAAAGCAGGTTGGTAAAGAGAGAGTGGGATGGAGTCCCCCAAAGGGTGGAAGCAGAGGAAGTATATTCACCCATCCATCCAGCCTAAAGCTGTGTATCACCACAACAAAATGTGCACCAACTTGTCACTCATTTTTCCATGCACTTGCTAGGCAAGAAATCCAAATTATGTATCAGCACAAAAATACAGTGATATAAGTTACTTTGCCAAACTCAAATTTACTCCCAACACCAAGATCTTTCTAAGGAAAGAAGAAACTAAGGAAATGAAGTAATTGTTTAGGTAAGAAGATCAAAGCACAACAGAAGTCTAGACCCTTCTGGTAAAGGTGAACAAGTTTTATTTTCACAGCTGGTTCTGTGTCCACATTTTCATCATCTACATGAATTTTTCTTATGAATAGTTCCCATATTAAAAAGCACAACTGCTACATACAGCTGCCAAAGCATTAAATTATTCTATTTATATGCATGCAAGTAAATAAAAAACATACACATTCACAGTGAATCAGGAATGTCAAGCTGTATAATTAGAATTTCTAGATGCAGTTTACAGTAAGATAAAAGCCTGCACTGGTTTACATTACAGTGGTAAAACTTGGCCAGAAGCTTGGCATCCTTACCAACTCCAATCATGCCACATTAGGAGATGTGGGCTGCATAAGGTGCTAAGAATAATTTATTAGCTTTTAATTTAGAATTGTGGACTGTTTTGCAAAAAAAGGACAGCTACCTTAAGACAAGCAAAAGCATTCTGATTTTAGGGTGTTAAAAATAAATTAAATGAAATATATTGTTTTTAATCTCCTAAGTTAAATTACTCCACTTAGGAAATCCTGCCTGCTTTTTCACTGAGGCTGCAGTACAGATATAAACAGTTATGGACAGAGACACAGCAGATGTAGGTATTCAGAAAAACACTGCTCTAAACTGGCACCAGGAGAAAGCCTCTTCTGGGCAAAAAGATACAACTCCAAGGAAATTTTGCACTTCTACTGGTAGCATTTCTTTTTATTATGAGTATTCAGGTAAACCATCTCCTATGAAAAGTCCATTGAATAGCAGCAAATCCTTCTGAAATTCAGGTAAACAATAATTACATTCTTCAACCATCTATTTCTCGTTAATTTTCATCAATAACTACAGAAAACCTACAACCATTTTCTCTAGTGGAAGAGGAGCTGAATGACAGGATAAATCATGCCAATACAGTATTTTGTTTGCTGTTTACTCTTTCAGAAAACCTAAGCATTCAGGCCAAACCCAGGGTAAGGTGGCATATACAAGTGGAATTTCAAATGACACAAGCAAGCAGCAAAGTCACAGGTTCATAACTGTTTCATTGTGAAGTGATTTACACTCTGAAGAATGCATGACGGCTCAAGCATTATGAAATTGAGCTCAGGCTGTGTATGACACAGTCAAAGGAAAGAGACCACAAGTTAGTCACCTAAAGGTTAAAACAAACCCAAACCAAAATCTTATCTGGCAGAACATACAGTGATATTTATTCAAATACCTCAATGCTATTGAGATTTGTCCCTCAAAGATCCCAAAGCTCTTTCTGAAACTGAACACAGACATGCTGGAAGCACACATCACTAAAGGCTACACATGGATGAGAAGTTTGAACTGCCCCTTCACCTTAAAGCACTGATCTAGGCTGTCAGCCCTCTTCACATGGGGACTCCTCCCAAATTTGGGCAGATCTCAAGAAAACAAAATTAGTCAAGGATGCAAATTTTGCAATTACTTAAATAAAAATAAATTAACATCTTATAGGAATAAAGATTATCAATAACTTTATAACTCAGCAATGAAAACCCTGTATGCATTTTTGGGCCATGTTTTTATATATATTAACAGCCTCAAGTTAATTTTTCTTGGTTTCCAAGCTATGTCTTCTGGCTACAGGGGAGATATATAGAAATGCAAAACTCCCTCTACCCCAAGTCTCTAAACAGAGGAGTCTTTAGAAATCCAGCTGCATTAACCACTGGATTCCCTGTGATTTCTACCTCCTAGGGGCAAGGTCCTGCCACAGGACAGCTGAAACACTCCCCAGGGACTGCAAACTCATGGCAACACCTTTGAACTGCTACACTTGCCAGGCGAGAGAAATCTTCATTTGCACTTCTCAGTCCTCAGGAAGCAACCCTGCAGAGGGGTGAAACCCGCAGTGGATGCCTGGACTGCTCAAACCTATCCCAACACCGCTGTGGGCATCAGACTAACTCTAAATAAACATCACTTAGGAGTGTGTGCACCAAGACTTGAAAGCCAGCCTTTGTGGGCTGCTGAACCTTTTATTCAAACCTTATGAAACCGAGCGAGGCATTTAAAGACCGGGCAGGAAGTGGAGGGTTGAAGTTATGTTGCCTACACAAACAGGCCCGAAATATGTTTCTCAAATCCTAAGATTCGTTTCTTTTCAGGCACAAACAAATCACTGACTGCAGTGTACGATCTCAAAGACTTGCATCTGGCCCCCTGCTATCTAATTTGTATTTTTATGGACTCAAAGCTATTTCTACAACTGCTGTTTACAAGACATATATAAGTCAGGAAAACTCTACAAAGCTGCATTTCTACAACCTTGTGATACAGAGCAGGAAATGCTTAAGCTAAATTAATGACCACCAGTAAACAAGAAAGCATTGTTTTGTGGTTAGACAACTGTAATTCTGAGTTAAACAACTCATTTATCTAGAAACCTTGACTATTCCTGAAATTAAATTCCATTTTTTATGTTCAAGACTCAGGAAAGTGCTGCTTAGAAGAGCTGATACAACATAAAACCCTTCAAGTTCATGCAAAATAAACTGGAAAGAAACTTGTAAACTTAGAGGATATAAAATGTCAAGCGTGGGGAAGTGAAAAATTAAAACAAAGAATGTGCAATTTCTGCCAGAATCTAGAAAAACAAACAATAACAAGTAAGGAACTAATATTTGGCCCACTTCTGCCTCCAGTTCCTGCGTAGGGGCTTTAGCTCAAGAAATATTACATTTTTGCAAACAAAAAGAGGCTTAAATAGAAAGATGTTAGTGCAGCTGATTTAATGCAATGCTGTTTTCAGGACTGTTTTACCATTTTTGCTCAGTGTTACTCAATTTGGATCTTTTCCGTAAAAGTTTGTCAATTTTTTTTTCTGTATTACGTCAAGTATCAACTCCTTTTCCAGTAACAAATACAAAAACAATTCTTTATCACCAAAACCAGGATGACATTACCACCTATTCATAAAAAACACTATGGGCTGAGCATTGTGTAACATCTCTCAACATGTTGCACTTGCAAAATATCCCAGTTTTTATAAATATTGCCCATGTGTTTCATGCTTTCATGAAGCTTTTGCCAAAACACTCACTTTTTAAGTGACATGGAAAGCTTAGTAATCTGGAAGGAATGTCAGTGAACCAAAGAGAAAAATCAAGTCTACTTTCAAACCTTGCTATTTGCCCTGATACCTGACAATTTGTGTTCTTTGGAGTAATCATAATTAACTGACATAATTCATGCACACATCCAGATCTGTTGAGGCTGAGCTGATATGGTACACTCAGCAATTTTATGATATCTTTTATAATCAAGGAGCATAATGTCACTCTCAGGACTTGATAGTGAATAAAACCAAAACCACAGCCAGTTTCTGGACAAAAAAAAATCTTAAAGTGTCATCTGATAATTAGATAAGGATGAGATTGCTATGGTAGGAGATAAGTTAGACTGGAAACCACAGGAAAGCAAGCTTTTACTAAACAGGTACAGAAGTATTGATTAAGGTTCTTTTTGAAAAGACCGAGAAATAACTAGCATAAAACATCAACTTAAGCATCAAGCAAGCCTGGCAAAAGGAAAAATATTATCCAAGTGTCTTTAAAATAAGCACAGCCAAGAGCCATACACACGGAACACTAGAAGATATATTCACTAGAGAGAATAATTCCAGCTAGGAATGATAAAGACAGCCAATATAGGAAAAAGGGCTTTTTTATTTATTTATGGAGCCACGTTTACTCCTAAGAAATCCCTAACTGTGTGTGACTCATATGATGTAAAGCACAAACAGGCACATACATAAGGTACATCCAATTCAATTCTACAAGAAGGGTATTTTTAATTTGCAACAACCACATCTGTATGCTGGTATGTGGGAAAACAAGAATGCCGTGCAAACGCATGATTTCTAACTCAAACAACAGTTTTGTTTCCAACAGGCAAGGGGGCTTTGAACTGCAAACCTTCCTAAGGAAATACAGTCCACTTGAGAGCAGGGGGAAGTAGCACAAAGTCAGCATTCCCAGACATAAATAAGCATGTACTGGGGTCAGCTTTCTGTGAAAGAAATGAGTTACCCATCGATAAAAAATTGACTGTATGTGTGTTTGCAATAGCCATCAGTAGTTTCTTCAACCAAAAACGAACCATGTGAGTGTTTTACATTCAACAGAATTAACAATAAACCAATCTCAAGCACTGAGTTTTGCTGCAGGGTAAAAATACAATGGCACTGTTGCCACTTGACAGCCAAGGGGATCTTAGCTTTGTATTTCAGTAAAAATCACCACCCTGGAGTACAGATTGGTCAATACCCATTATGTGCCCACCTTTGGCTACTGTTTCCAGTAAACACCAGCTAGCAGTTCATTTTAAAAACAAAAATAAAGCATGCAACTAAGCCTTGTTCTAGTCCTAAGCAGATCCACTTAAGAAATATTGAAAAATTTTGCTTTAGGTTTGCATGCTCTATCAAAATGTGTAATAAGAGTAGATAATGAACAATGAATAGCAGGAACAAAGCCACCCAATAAAAACCACACAGTTCATGTAAGAGGTGAACACGCTGTAACTCAGCCTCACTTTCCCTCTGGTGACTATTTCAAGCCATGTAATTTTTTAACACCAAAACGCAATGCATGCAGGCAAGTACCACAATCACAGAAAAGCTTGTCATTTTCCAAGTCCTCCATTACTTCCTCGAAGCTTTATCAAGCCCTGAGAAAAAAAGTCTTTCACATTGGGTGAGATTTAGATTTCTTGAAAGTTCTGTAAGTTAACTTGCAAGTTAAAAATAAAGGTAAAGATATAATATTTATGACAACCCCAAAAAAAGTCTAATGCTTCTTCCTCTTAAAATTTAACAAAAATCCCTCCACAGAACAATCTCTGAAACTGTGTTGTTCTCAATATAGTGAACCTCTGACCTTTATTTCAGCTTTTTTAATCACACAGAGCAACTGAGGATCGAAAAAGCCAGGTCAGTATTCCCACAGGCTTGCAAGAACTATGCAAAGCCTGGAATAATGCTGAATAAGCCACCACAAAGCCATCCAGGAGAAAAATAAAAACAAAGCTGCACCATCAGTTGCAAACTGAAAATTTAAGGCTAAGTATTTTACTCAAAATTGCCAACAATTATTTTCCTGAAAAAGGAAGGAGAGGATAGATCATGGAGCCCTTGAATATGAAAATGCCTGCTACTGAGGAACAGAAAAGTCCTCAGTAAAAAAAGCCATGACAGCCTTTGCTCTTTGCCATCCAGAAAGCTCTGCTTTAAAAAAAGAGATTGTCCACGAAAGATTCCAAACATTCTTCTTCCATTACAATTATATAGATTTCAAGATGTTCCATAAAGTGAACCAAAGTTTTGTGCAGTGCAAACCAGCCAACAGAAAAAATACATTCTTCCTGCAGTAAAAATGGATTAGCTTTAAAACCAAGCAGAAAGGGAAAAAAATTGAGGACTTGCTGCTCTAGTTGCTCTGCTGAATATTTGGAAAATCCATGTTTCAGGAGTCTTTAGGCAGAGTAAACAGTACTGGAAGAGCAATAAGGTTAAACACTAAGTTATACTGGTAGAGTCAGGGATCTAAAATCACAAATGCATTTAGAAAGGGTAATAATGAGTCCCTATACAGAGAACTGAAGCTGTGCTCAGCTCTGCTCTCACACAGCATACACAAACACCACCAGGGAAAATGGGCATTTCCAGTTCAGAAAAATCCTCCCTACAGTGCAAGCGTCCACTCAGAATAAACTGCGTTATGCCTCCTGCAGAAAAATGGCAAAACCAGCCCTCCCCACACATGATAAGTATTAGGCAAAGCCTCCTACTATTGACTTTATTTAACTGGGTCTTCCTAGAGTTGCAATTAATCCCTAAGAATTTTCCAAGTTCCTAAGTTTGCAGAGACTGTGGATGATTTTTATACCAAGCCTGCTTTTGCAGTTGAAAAAAGTCCATATACTCAGAGAAATGCAAGCCCAAGATTCAAACACCACTTCTTGATACTGAAATCCAGATATTCTATAAAACCATAACATTATAAATACATACACCTTATTTACTCTAAAGACAATACATACCATTAATAGCACTTAATCTTGAGTTCCAAAATAATACAGAAGTATCAACTGCATATAGTTTATTGCATAGATGCAATAGCACAAGTAGGGCCCATCAGATGTGGCTCCAACCTTCACAACTCATGCTGTTCTGGAGATAAACATGACAGTATTCTGCTTCCTACTGTGCCAACAATGACTTTATCACTTAATTTATGCTTCTTCCTTCATGCTGTTTTTTTTACCAGTGCTATTTCAACTATTTGAGCTGTTCCTTTAAAACAGAATTTGGCTATTGTTTGCTTTCTTTGGCACGTTACTAAAAACAATGAGGCATTGCATACAATTAGAACTAATTAAGTGGTACGGAGACCAGTAGATTGCTCTGTAAGGATAAGCATTTAAGTTTATAGATTACTCTTGCGGAGGACAGGACATTGTAACAGCCAGAAATTACAGTCAAAGCAGCTCACCAGACTCTGAAAGTCTCTGCCTATCTCGACCATGCATAATTTAAAAAAAAAAAAATAACCAAACCATCTAGAATTAACAGAGGTGAAAGTCTAGAGGGTGCACTCCATTTTTTGAGTTCATAAGCCATTATTATGAAGACTGCCAAAAAAAAGCAATGTTTCCTGTTTGCATTTTTTTTCTTCTGTTTTGATTTTAGTTGAATTTGGGTATTCTGTTACAGCTCAACTGGATTTCACCATAAAATACTTTTCAGCTGTTTAAGTTGGTACCCTGAAATCATGAGCCTGCTTGGCTACCACAAACCCACAACCTTGGCAAAACTGATTTGCAGAAAACTATACAAATCTCTTCAGTAACTTAATGAAAATAATCACTAAATTTAAGGTGTCAGAAGAAAAACTTTGTTTCAGAAAAGAAAAGCAAATAAATTTCTGTTGCCTAAGCTGTCATTGTGAAATGCTAACCAGCTCTCACTGCGCCCACACTGAGCCCACTTGACCACAGATCAGAGAGGTTTCTCCAGGAAAGGAAACTATTCTTCTGTTGCTGAAGAAAGAGCACCAGGGAGCTCAGACAGCTCAAGCACCAGTCCCCAAGGTGTTCAGTCCACTTCAATCTCTATATTGCAGTAATCAACCAGTTCCTGCCAGAAACATCCCAAACCAGCCGGCATTTGAGCAAAAGGAGCCGACCTGAGTTCCACCCACAGCAGTAACCACCACTTAGAGAAGAACAAACAAGTGTCATTGGAGCACATAAAAAAATGGAACTGAAAGTTATTTAACTTACCAGAAAAGGTGTTTGCCTCCTCAACAGCCTCTTCACCTCTACTTCTGTCCTTAAAAATGCTGAGATCCTCTCCCTTTAAATTCAGTAAGGTTTAACTCCTGGACTACCTCAAAAGAGAAATGGACTTTGTATTTCTGAACTAAAGGAAATACAGCCCAAGAGCAGAATATTTGAGAAGACTACATCACTTGGGAATCACAAGAGACCACAAAGATAATTATATTTTATAATTAGAGTAGAGAACCACGTTTTCACTTGTGCTGACGTAAGAATATATAATTACTCAGACATTGTTAGGAGCACATTCTTACTCTGATTATTAAAATGGTGGAAAAAAGGTTAAATTACAACAAAATGCTAAATACTAAGGACTTTCTAGTGTTTCAGAATGAGAATCTCCATCTATAAGTTTACCATTACCTTCACAGTACCAGGTAAAATTGATCTACTTTACAAATACGTGTACTCCCCATATATATTTTAATCATTTGCAAGTAATTAAGATGAGTAAAACAGCACAACACCAATCCCTTACAAAGTGATTACTTAGCTGTATGCAAAACTACACTCCTAAAGTGTCTACTGTTATCCAGAAGATTGCAAAAATTCTTTTGCAGCTGTGGCTCTTCTTTTCAGAAAAATGCAAATCCATGCTGACACCAAACCAGCAGCTCCACACCACGGTCCTCCAGTTCACATCTTTAACATGGAAGCCAGCATGTACTGTGGCATTTGACTTTGCTTTATTGTAGCAAATACACCCAAATATCAAATATCCCAACCATCTTGCTACTGCCTCCATTCCAGAGAAGCAGGCCTGATGAACAGGAATAGCTGTTTTGGGACACACATCACAAAGAGCCCGCCCTGGGTAGGTACATAGCAAAGTAATGTTCACCAATGATCTATTTTCTGTCTGAAAGGGCACTTAGGAGAGGATGGAAGAAGGCTGCGTTCATCCAGTCCCTGCAGCTCTCCCTGCCTGCCCTCGCTCACACGAAGCGGAGCAGCCCAAAGTCTGGGTACCAGGTGCAGAAAGGCCGAACGCCCCAAGTGATCTCGATCCATCACGCTGCTGAGAGGGGGGAGGACAGAGCTGGTGAGTGGTTCCTCCTCCTCTCCTCCCATAAAACACTACAAACTGAGAGAGAGCGGAAGAGAGGCTGAACAGAAGCACTGAGCAGCTCCTCTCCCGACAGCGTGCCTGGCTGCCGTGCAATGTATGGGGAGATCCTTCCCGTGCGCATCCAAAGCTACCGGACTTTAATAATCCTCTTAGTCACGTCTCCCTTCGCCTCTTGGGTCCGGAGATTTCCCACTCAAATTTCCTATCCGTCTGAAGGACTTGGCTGTGGCGCTCCCCGCTAACCCTCTGGCCTGGCTAACCTGCAGGGGCAGCTGTGTCAATCTTTCCTGTAACCCAGCCACCGCTGCTCCCACGCCTCACTCCGCTGCAGCCGCCAGCCCCAAGCCGCCGCTCCGCTCGCAGCATTAACGTGCCTTTAATGTTCCTCACGCAATGCAGTAAGCGGGAGCAGGGAAGAGAGACACCGAAAGCAGCCTCAGGCAGCACAGAGCTGCAGCACCAAGCTGACAGCGCTTAATTCTTTAACACATTATTAAAACCAGTCTCAAACTCTCTGCTGGATATTCAAGTCTGGAGGGAAGGCAGTGCGAACAGAAGCTCTGCAGTGGTACAGGGAAGACACCCAATGAAAAGATTCCTGCAAATGTACAACTGATATCCTCGAAGGAAATATTAGCATTTTACCTTTTAATTGATTTGTATTAAATTCTCAAGTCAAAACACCACTAAGCCTCGGCTCTCTACATAAACACAGAAAACATACTTCTAATGACACATAAACCATTTAAAAAAAGCTTTAGTCAGAGAAGTTTATCTGTTGCCTAAATTTGCATCTTTCAGAGGATAAATACCTAAACCTATACTTCAAATCCAGCAGAATAATCTTCTAGCACTCACTTCACCCAAACATTTACAAGAACACAGAATATAAAGTTTTGTAAATGTTTAAATATATACAAAACTTTGCAATACTCTACTCTTTTCTTTTCCCTCCACAGCTTAAACGATTCCTCATGTCTCAAACACTGGAATGACTTATTTTATTTCTGCCAAGTCTCTGAACAATCTAAAGATGTCACTGAAGACCACTTAAAGTAAAAAAACCTGAGTGCTGCTAAGCAACCCAGAAAACATCATTACATGTTCAATTGTTTAGTGCATTGAAAAATTTCACACATATTGAGAACCCATGTATTCTGCACTCTAATGATGGTAATGTCTTCCACACAGAGGAAGAAAAAATTCTGCAGAATATGTTCGTATTTCAAAAAGAAATTGCTTATATAGAACTAAAGATTTGATCAAATTTATTCACTGTTTCTGCACATGGAACAGATTAGAAACAGATTCTCTCTTATCCACTATTTTATACACACTCCGGAAGCAAATTTACTAAGGAAAAACAGCACTTGTGTTTGTTTAACTAAAAAACTAAAGACATAGCAGGATTCTTTTCCACTATATAAAACAGTATTTTAAAAATGTATTCCACATCCAGACTCTTTAAATCAATGCTATTTTAACTGCTTCAGCTGCATATAAACAAAGGCCATCTAATGTAATTTAATATTTCACCACTCTAGAACACTTCTCACCATGGCTGTGCTTACACATCCAGAAAAAGAGACCAAGTCTCATATTCCTTCAATGAAACAAAGGATTTCCATATCCCAGCAGGGGTGACATGCAAATGTATCCTTCATTTCAATTACACATAAATACACATGTGTGTTTTTCCATTTAAATGTAAGTATTACACATACAGAGACGTGGGTTTAAATGCAGGTGATTTTAACCCCTTTATGTTCAGCACATGGGTCATCTTTCACTCATCATGGCTCTGTACCACAGTGTAATGTTCTGCACAAGAATTCTTTACAACAAAACTCCTGGTTTAATTACACTGCATCCCAGTCTAAACATCCTCAAGGAACACAATCTCACCCTAAAGGTCATGGGGAATATCTTCAGAAGACATCGATGTAACTAAACACAAAAATGTTTCACTGCATCACTTAAAATGGACTTAATATTTATTTTGGAATTATGGATTTAATTTTTTCCATCTCTCAAGATGCTTGGTCTTAAGTTACCAATCTTGTATATTCAACTGCCATAAATTTATTGCAGGCACACACTGAACAGAACAAATCAAAATAGACATAATCAAAGCCCTCCATTCATACAACGTGATTGGCAATAAGGTAAAAGGCACACTAAAGGTTAAACCACTAATTCAGAGTGGTAACACAGATTTCCCAAACCAAAGTTTGCTTAAAATGTAAAAAAAAATCCTCACCTGTATGTAGAATTAAAGAATATTTTATGAACAAAAAAAGTAAGGGGTGAAAATCTATTTTAAACTCTGGAATATGTGGTAACCTCATATCCAATATCATGGAACCTTAGACTATCAAAACAATCCAAAAATTAAAAGCTTTATATAGCAAGGTAGAACAAGAGACACTGGCAGAAGCTGATGCCCAGGAAGTTCCATGTGAACATGAGGAAGAACTTCCTTTCTGTGCAGTGACCGAGCCCTGGGACAGCCTGCCCAGAGAGGGTGTGCAGTCTCCCTCACTGGAGACATTCCAGACCCAGCTGTACCCAGTTCTGTGCCACGTGCTCCAGGATGAACAGGGAGGCAGGGCCAGATGACTCTGTGGTCCTTTCCTGACCCACTCTGTGACTGTGTGAGGTTGGAACAGCACAGATATATGTACATGTTCCAGAAAACAAAAGCAGCACTTTAAAACAACAGGATAAATCATTAGTGTTACCAATTTCTTCCTCCAGTTATCTTTTAACATTGCTTCTTTCAGACCAGATTTTCTTGGCTTAATATCAATTTTCAGATATGCTGTACTAGAGACCAATTAGCTCAGCTTGATTATAAAAATGTTGCAAGTTCTCCTCACAAGGAAAACTAGCATAACTCCCTTCCAAGACCCAAGTTTAAACAGATGAAGCCCATGATCTATGCTGTTCCACAAGCAGCAGAATGGTATTTTGGGTTTGTTCTGCTTGTCTTCTCATCACTAGTACGGACAATCATTCAAGCTTTTACATATAATTTGTGCCAAATAAGTGAGAAAACACATATAACAATCTTTTCAAGTACATAATTTGAACATGCAGATATATTTCACTTGAATGATCTGGAATAAGGCTTCATTTTTTCTTTCCTTGGCACACTTACTTAGTTTTTTGCTTGCAAAACCTCTGTAATATTTTAGCAGACAGATCAAAATCCTGTGCCATTATAACTCCTACAAATAGAAATTATTTTTGCAAGTGAAAAAGCTGTAGAGAAGGACTAAAAGACATGAAAAAATTATCAACCCATAGCTTCTCAACATGTTGAGCAGGCGCACAGGAAAACAAACAAACCAACCAACCAGAAAAACTTTTCTGTGAGATGGGGGAAAAAGAAGTACCTATAAAACCCCAGTATAATAAACATTCCTCAGCATCTACGTACTGCAAGCCTGACAATAACCACATAAGCACAATGATTGCTGCTTATTTTTCCTCGAAAACCCTTCTTACTGACCTGATTCATGTCACATAGTTTTAGGGGAAAATGGAACCAAAATTTTGCAAAGCCTCCCAGGCCGGGCCTGCAGAGAAGTTTAGTAAATGGAAAATGGATGGCTCGTGCCTTGCTTGCATCTATACATATTCCCAACAGGCAAAAAGCTAAAAGAGAAACAGGGACTCACTATTTTCATACATTAATATTTGAGAAAAAGCTTCTCCATAGAAGTTTATCAAGTTTTATAGATAAGGAGTATTTTTCACAAGTTTTATTGCAACCTTTACACACCAGGCAAGCCCTGGAATTGCATCAGAATGGGGAATGCAGCTGCCTTGTGGCTGGCACCAGCTACACTGACCAGCTTCCTACACCTCTGGGAAAAGGCTCAGCAGTCAAATCAGATGGAGCAAAGAAAAGCAATTTTTTCAAAGTCTCGAAGCAGCAAACCAGAGAATATTCCTTTCAGTCCAGTAAAATTTCTACCAGGCTGCATTTGAGCCCTTCTAGAAATGGTAACAGCTAAAACATTTAGCTGCATACAAAACAATCACTTATCAAGGGCTAACTTCATCTTCAGAACATCTTCAGATGGCAGATTGTGTGGGTGTCCTGGAAAGCAACTCCTCAAGTGATTAGTGTGCCCCAGAAGTTCACACCCCCTAAAGGAATTGGCCAAAATCTAATCTTTAAAGTTCTAGGACATATCAATCTGGGCAATTTAAAAAAAAAAAAATAAAATCTAAGCAATAAAAAAAGGAGCTTTACTCCACAGCATTTATAAACTGTTGATCTCAAGATGCCAAATTCAAGACACAGCCGCTGGCAGCTGGCCATTTGGGATGTAGTCAGAATGACTGGAAATCTAATGCCTTTTAAATGCATCATCTATTATTGTCTCTCTCACTACAAGTGATACATTTATAAAGATATTTTTTAAAAACCTTTCACCCTCGAAGGGAAAGAAACCTAAAGAACAAGTTAGCTCCTGTTTGTTCTCACTCACATGTGCAAGGAAGACACTTCCAGGAAGGCTAAACTGAGCATCGTGTCCTTCTGTGGTTTACACAACAGAATCCAAGCCACAGCGATAACAGGAGAGTGCTCCAGGCCCAGCTGCACTCCCAAGTCCTGTTTTCACAGCTTGCTCACATACCATCAGCAAGAACACCAAGCTCACGAGGATGCAGTGTAATCCAGAGCACGGTGTCCCTGAACTGCACCACTGGAACCCACAAGGCTCTGCAGCCTACAGCCAGCTCCCAGAGGTCAGCCACTGAGCATCCAGTTAGTTTATCCCATCCCTGGGAGAGACCCTGAGAGAGCCTCAGCAAAACCTCTGGCAGGTGAGAGGCACCCAGAGCTGACCACAGCTACACCCTTGCAGGGCTATCACTTCAAAAGCTGTCTGAAGGCAGCAAAGCAGCAGCACTTACATGCTGCCACAGCTCACCCAGCCAGGCTGCAGGGAGCCTCCAGTTGTGCTCCTGTGGGCCAGAGCACCCCAACACCACAGCCAAACACAGCCCCCAGCACCCCTCGTGGGCATGAGAACCCAGGGCTGCCCTGGCAGCAGCTGCCTGACCCAGCCATCATCCCACCTTCCTGGGGGCCAAACAAACACAGCCAAATCCTACCACGACTGCTAAAGATGGGGGTGTACAGGCCACTTTTCCCAGATGATTCTCAATGCCCTCAGGAAGGCAAATTGACCTCTAACTCAACCACAATTTTATCAGCTCTGGAGAACACTTCAGGCTGCAAACTGCTATCTTTAATACTGGTATCTGATCCAGGATTTACCTAAAAATGTATTTTTAGCCATCTTCAATACCTAACATTAATAAACACTGTGCTTTAATATTCTAGCCCAATCTCAGATTTAGTATTTTAACTCAACAACTGAAATTGTAATTAAGAATCCTTTGATTCCTTGCTGTCCAAAAGAGACAGCAGTGACCTCACTTCAGCACTGAACACTGCAGAAACTGGAAAATCTCCAGATTTTATGGATTATTTCCTTTTAGAAAAAGAGGAAAAGTCAGAAAATGACTTTTTTCCTGATTGTCCTGTCATTAGGCACCACTGAGAAGACTCTGGCTCCATCTGCTTATATCCTCTGACACATACATTTCAAGATTAAAACTAAACAATCCCAGATGTCTCAGCCTCTCCTCCTGTCAGTTCTCCAGTCCCTCAGTAGCGTTGTGACCCTTTACTGGATTTGTTCCAGAATGCTCATGTCTCTCTGCATTGGGGAAACCAGGGCTGGACCCAGCACTCCTGATGTGTCTCACCAGGGCTGCACAGCGTGTCAGGCCCCAGCCTGTGACAGTTTTCTCCCCTAGTGCAGCACTCCATGTCCCCTTTTGCTGAAGTTCATGAAATTCCTTTGGGCCATTTCTTCAGCTTGCCAGGGTCCCTCTGAATGGCTGCCCTCCATCTTCATATTCATGATTAATTTTTCCTTACAAGCAAGGCAAAGGCCCAGCAAACCAGTTCCTGCTGCCTTTTTCTTGATCACCTGTCTGGAAGCTTTCACAAAAGCATTCCAGAAACCTCCTACATGGCTTGTGTCCTGCCAGGCTCTTGCCCCAGCAGGGAACAGAGGGGGTTAAACTCCTCCATGGGGATCAACTGCAAACAGGAGCCTCTCTCCAGTTGTTTGAAGGACTCATGTGCTGCTTCTTCCCAATCAGACGGTCTGTAGCAGCCACCTGTAAGGCCACCCAGCATTCCCGACCATGCACTCCCAAAATGGCTGGTGGTGTGCTCCAAGGCAGAGCTCCCTGCAATCCTGCTGCTCCCCCACATAAGAGAGCAGCACCTCCTCCTCAGCATCCCACTCTGTAGGCCCTAAATACCCTGTCACTGAAGGACTCCAGTCCCCAGAGCCACCCCATCACACCTCTTCAGCCTCAGGGAGATTGCAGCCCTGCAGTACCACCTGTGCTACCCATGCATTGCCATCAGGGATGTACCCACACACAGGGGTTTCCCAGTAAAGGAGTCCTGGAGCAGTCCTGCAGGCACATGCCTATGGTGTACCTTTTCTAGTTCAATACCAATGTCCATTACTTCAGCAGAGCTGCACAGCAGGAGAACAGCTAGGCCAGAACTGCGTTGCTACATGCCCATCAAACTCTCCAAGAAACCTGGCTTGCTGCAGAAAAATTAAATGAAGTTATGGTACCAGGCAAGTGACTTATTCAGACACTCAGTGTGTGCAGTGATGTATTTGTTTTCAATCCCTTATCCATCACATCCATCTTTTTCTGCGGAGACATCAAGAGTTCTTCCACCCAATATCCAAAAACCGCTTTCACACATGAGAGAACTCGTTGATTACTCAGATTTCTTACACTGTATTACCTAGTGAGATTACACTCACTCAGGAGTGTTCCTTCAAAACATCAATAAAACTTTAACATGAAACTATTTATTCCAGGAAAGAGGATATCACTGCAGACATCTTTTCATAAATCAGCTATAAAAGTCACTGAAACATGAAGAGTTCCTTTCCCTCATGCAATACAGTCAAACTGGTTTGAGCCAGAGACAAAAAAACCCCAAACAAATACTGAATAAAAGCTGAGGCTATGTTCAAAGAATGGTTTGAATTGCTTAAGTCAAAATGATTTTAGAAACTACCACTGATTAATAAGTAGCATCTTAAAGAAAAAACCCTTAAATCAAGAGCTTTTTCCTTCAGATAGCATATTAGGTGTGTGTGTTTTCTGTAGCTGAATCCCAACCTGTGTAGTCCTACTTGTCTTTAAGCTCAAAGTTCATGAAAGTCTTCACAGCAATGGTCACTATTGTAAAAATGTTTTTAAAAAAAGCTATTAGTTTTTCAACACAGAGGTTTGAAATTAAAGAAAACTAGCATGTTTCATTGTTTGAGAGGCATAAAGCCAAGAGCCTGAAATGAGTACTCAAAATAGGACATATTTTCCAGTGGAGGTAAAGATTACAATATAACCAACAGGAATGTGCAAGCCAGCAATACTTAACTTGGCAGCTCATGCCAAACCATGATAGTCCGTTGTACTACTTGAACACTGAAACTTGAGAAAGTGGTATTATTACAATTGTTAATAGTGGAATGCAAGATCTACAAGTCACACAAATTCATTTCATGTATTTATTTTTTGTAGAAATAGACTATTCAGCACTTTGGGGATTTGAAAACCTGACAAAGAACTTGGA
Organism: Acrocephalus scirpaceus scirpaceus; assembly: GCA_910950805.1. Lineage (NCBI taxonomy): Eukaryota > Metazoa > Chordata > Aves > Passeriformes > Sylviidae > Acrocephalus > Acrocephalus scirpaceus. The sequence goes on from OU383781.1 coordinate 34,211,219, forward strand.
TTCTTTTTTCCTGCTACATATAAGTTAAAAACCAAATGTAAATGCCATTAGGAAGGTTCCAATTTCCCCACAACTATGTCCTTCTATAGGTTATGCTGACACATTACAAGAAACAAAATATAATAAAAACCACCAACAGAAATCTCACAATTTAGTAGACAAACCCCACATTTTCTTCCTCTAGGAAAAGCAACTGTGGTTAGGACCTACTAAAATAAAGAGTAAGATATTTCAGTATGAATCTGGTCATAGACAAGACATAGTTCATAACCCTTGGAGCTCAAAGAGGGACATGGGAACTGTAACCAGGAACATAAATCAACAGCACTCTGAGTATTTTTAACTTAAGCTGCAAGCAAGGTACACTAATTATTTGAAAGACCACAGCACACTTACTTTTATTGTAAAGATTTCTGCCACCATCACAAATGTACAAAAAAACCCCAAGCGAATATCAGTAACTCCTGCTTAGCCATTTAAACATAAAACCCCAAAATAAATTTAACATGGAACTTGCCCTGCCTGCACAGACACCATCATAGGAACATTACAACTGCCTGTTAAGCAGCCAACTTGCTCAAAATTCGTATCTTCAGGGTCCAGCCTCTAATAAAACCATTGTTTGTAGCACTCAGCAGAAGCCTGAGTTTCTTAGAATTGCTGTCTTCTTTGGCACATTCCAATAAAAGTGCTTTTCTGCCCCCCCCCGACTCCACTTCCCCCAAACTTTGCCTGCCACATGTATCGATTTATCATTCGCTGTAGATGAAACAAACTAGTGCAGAAGACTATGCAAAGTACTGAAGTAAACTTGCCAACAGTTATGCATTAAGTAGGGAAAATATTCTTCTTGTTTAAACACAAGTTTCACCTGATGGATCAGCAAACAAAAGCTGGTTTATCATCCGGGCATCAGAAAGAGGCATTGCATAAGTACAGTCAAGATCCGACAATGGTCTCAGGGTGACCTTTGGGCAAAGGAATTAACAATTGATTTACAGTAAGTTTCGCCTAAATTAAACCATGCTTAAAAAATTATCTAAATATTCGTGTCACCTCCCCCTAGGAAAAATAGGGCTTGTTTTGGCAGAAAATTACCAGCTGAGCATCTTTCCAGTGCTCTGTGACAGGCAAAGAGCACCAAAACATAGGGAGTAGGACTGGGGAGAGCACACCCAACACTGCAATGGCAGGACAGAGCTGCACAAAGACCTCAATGAGCTGCTTGCACTGACTGCTCATATTGAATTTGTTACAGCACTCATGTCCTCTCTGCCTGGAAAGTCATCAGTGATCCACTATCATTTTTAGAAGTCAAGTCTACATTACATAAACTCAGACTGACACGATTCCTGTAATTTTGGCCTACTCCAGCTGACTTGTGACATAACCAATATATCCAGTACCAAACCCACTGTTAATTTCAAAGGTGCCCACCTGGTAGCAACACAACCTGCTCTGTAAGATGAGCTCAAGAATAAATTGGGTTCCTGTGCTGCTGAGTGCTCTTCAGAGTTTCCTGGGCATGTAGGTCTGTGCTTTTCTTCATGTGTTTATCAATAAATAGTCAGGCAAATGTTGAATTACCTCATAAGGGAAAAAAAAATCCCAACAAAACCAATAAAAACACAGGAAAAAAAACCTCACCACCCATAAAGTTTTAGATCTCTAATTGAAATTACCCCGAGGAGTTCACAAAATGAAAGATGATGCATTAAAAAAATACAAAACAGAGTGAAGAAAAACAGAATTTTAACAAGCAATTTTGTTCTTTAATGAAAGAGCCATATGTAATATGGGCCCACACACCATTGCTAGATTTAGACTCTTATTAAAAACAGCATGGATTTATTTTTTTAGCAAACTACTATCGTGTGATAATGCACTATAAAGTCACAAAGTATTTAACCATGAGTGCTTAAATCACAGATATTACATAAAAAGCCCCTACATCTGCTAAAGAACATGACAAAGAAAAAGGATTATTTGAAACGCAAGATTGGCATAACATTTTGTAACCAAGAATGAGACACACCATGCAAGCATAAAAACGTGTTGCTTTCTTTGGTTTGGAGAGTTTTTTAATGGTCATGGCCAACTTGTCTAAGCCTACTGATTGCTGCAACATCAGCTGATAGATGATACTTTTTGGACAGCTTTCCTAAATTTACTGTTCTGCATCTTTACAATAACACTCAGGTCCTATGGTAACAGGCACTAAATAAATCATTCCACAATATGAAGTCACCTGAGCATTTACCAGAATTTGTGCAGAGCAGCTGTAATTAATTGGGCTACAAGGAAAGACCATCTTCTGTCACTGCTGAAAAGAGCAACTGATCTGTTTTGCTCATATTGGCCTCCTAGGGAAAAAAATATTCAAGAAGTATCTGTCCACCAACAAACTGATGAAGACGTGAGGCATAGGAGAGCTTACACTTCACTGTAAAGACTGAGATTTGTATATGGGACACGATTCCAGTCATCTATGTGCAAGTAATAAAACAGTCATACAAAGAAAATGTACACAAGGAAAAAAAGGTTATTTGCAAGGGGTTTACCACAGCTTTTACAATTTCTGATATTCCAAACACAACCATTCAGGAAATACCAATACAATTATTTTAAAGTGGGAGGAGAATAAAAGGTAGCAGAAGAATCCTCAGATCTATCAACATTTTCTGACCACTCAAGTCATATTTGATTTCTGCTTCAGCTACAACTGGTAGCAAACTACCTGTACCTCCTCTATTTTGAAAGAGAGCTACCGAGTTCCTGCTACAGCACTTCCTGCAGTTACTCTGTATCTCACAGGAAGGTGTCCCAGTCCCCTGATGAGCTGCAGAGCTGCTATTCCCAGGTGAGCCTTGCTGGGATCAGCCCGTCAGGAAACTGTCCACAAGCTATCAGCTGTGGGAAAGTGAAAATAACCACACATAAAACTCAACAATGCAAAAAGTAACAGAAGCACTGAGCTGAACATGGAGCTGCTGTGTATTCTTTCTCCCAGTTTTTCTTACATTTCATGATTAGCACAGTAAACAACAGATGTTGATGAGCAAAAAAAAAACAACCACCACCAAGGCACCACCAAGCAAGAATGAGAACATTTCCTGATAAGTTCCTTCAACAGATGCTCTTTCAAACTTGGCTTTAAAGACAACTGAACTAAAGATGATACATTCTCACTCTTCCACAACATAAGAAAGGTGTGGTGATCACTAGAAGATATTCTAAGTTTTTTAATAATTTAAAAAGTAACTTTCTCAAATGTAAACAAACTATCTATTAGCTGGTAAAAGCAAAAGAAGAGCCTTTGAGCATCTAATATGAACAAAAAGCTGTATTTACACCGGCCTGAATTAAAAAAAATAAAAGCATAAAAAATTGGCTAACTTTTGGAAATAAGAAATCTGTTCATCATCACTTGGATTGAAGAGATGTTTCTCTTCCATGATGAAATTTCTGCATATTTTAAGAACTTCCCGTGAAGGATCTGGTATTAGAAACCATAGGGAACACAACCCTACAAATTATCTAACAGAAGTTTGTTCCTGGAGATGGTTCACACTGCCTTTCCTACTAGGGCTAGTCAAAGCTTCCACTCCCAAAAGACAGACAAAAACAAGAGGTGGGGAGGGTGGGAGAAGTTAAAAAAATAAAATCAAGTTTGGCTTGTAATCAGCAGCATAAATCACTCTGAATTTCTGGGTACCAGTTACAGATGTGGCTCCACGATGCTTTCATTGACAGAGCTGCTTGGTGCTAGAGGTTCTTTTAAGTCAAGAGGTGAGACAAATACTTGTAAAGCACAGAGAGGAAACTGAGAGGATACTGACAGAAAGTGACAATGTTTAACAAACAGTTCGGTTTTCTCACAAAAAGAACTACTGTGTTTGCTTCTCATTTCCTAATTGGCAGTTTTTCATTAACAGTAATCCAGACAGTTCAGATTTTCACATAAAGCCACTTTTTTCCAAGTCCAACATGAACTTTCCACCACAACAAGGATAACTATCTGATACAAACCCTCCTCAAACCACCACCTGAAGAGTGTGTATATTAGACAGGGCATACAGGCACCTCAGATCAAAAACCAGGCAGTATTCTGCTTGCATTTACTTGCCGTGCTCTATCATTCATATATTTTTTTACTTTTTTACTATTTTACTCTTCTTATAAAAGTAAGAAAATTTGAAAAAGGAGCAAAGAAAAATCTTTTAACACTGGCTACTACTGGGTCACACAACCTATCCAGTATTTGCTTTCTGCTTGGGAGCTTTGTTTATCCCTTCATGCTTACTACCTCAGGCAGTAGAAGAAAGGACTGTGTGAGGGATGAGATAATGGAAATTTATTTAGCTGTTAGAGGAAAAAGTTAAGGCAACCTTCATCTTCTTACAGAACTCTAACTTTTGACCCTTCCCTACCACTTCTTACACAGAAATACCCATGTGGTTTTGGTTTTCAGACACTTTTGATGAGCACATCTTTATAAATAGTTGTTGCTGCTCTGTTTCTCCAAATTCCTTTCTCTTTACTGCATTACATAATGAGATTTTTCTACTAGCACTAAAGTATTAACTGATTAAAGATTAACTCACCCCCAGGAGAGAGCATCTCAATCAAAAAAAATTCCAATCATTGTAGTCACCAAGTCAAACCACAGCTCTTCAGTGACCAACCCAACTCACCAGCTCCTGTTCCCCTGCTTGCTCCCACAGCCTCCCCTCCACCGCTGCAATGAGGAAGGCAGGTGCCCTGATAGGGATGCTCATGTATGTCGGGAGCACCTAAAATTTCCTTCCAGTAAGTGACTGAAATGCCTTCCTTGTGACACGCCAGGTGAAACATTTGTCACGGGTTTGTTTGTTCTGAAAATGTACACAAATACGTGAGTTACCATGTTAGTGTAACATTAAATGTTTACAAAGCAGTAAGTAGTTCCAAAGGAAAAAGCGCCCTCTTGAAACCACCTCCGTCTCTTCTTGTTGATCCAGACACACTTCGAGATTTGACACGGTAAGGCCTGAAACTCACCTCGGTTCTCACGGGCTCCTCAGACCAGACAGCCGGGAACACCCCGGGGGAATTACCCCGCTCAGCAGCATCCTCAACTGGTTCAAACCCACTCGTGCCCTTTCTTTAGCAACAAACCAGCAATTACTACTCCTGCTTTGTCAAAAGCTGCCTACGTAACTTCTACTGAGAGCAGATAATTCAAAACATACTGGGATAAAATATGTAGCCTCAAGGAAAAGAAAAAACAAAAACCAAACTTCAAAAAAACCCCAGAAAGCGGAGCCAAGGGCCGAGCCGGTCCCACGGCAGCGGCGGCCGCTGTCAGCTCAGCGGAGCCGTCCCCGCTGCTCCGGCCGGGACGCCCGGCTCCAGCGGCTCCCTGCCCGCTAGCCTGTTCCTCGAAAGCCGAGATCCCGCACCGCCCTGCCCGAGCGGGATGTTATGTTTGTACAGACGGAGTTCTGAGGGACGGGGACCCTCCGAGCCGCAGCCCCGCGGCGCGGGACGAGCCCCGGCGGGGCTGGGCACCGGCACCACCCGCGACGCCGGGGCCGGCCCGGCCCCAAGCGGCATCTGCCCGCCCGGGCTGCGGGCCCGGGGCGCTGGGCACCGCTCCGGGGGCAACAAGAGCCGCTCGTTCCGGCAGAGCGGGAGCAGCCCCGGCCCGAGAGGCCACGGCAGCGCCCGGACCCAGGCCCGCGTCCAGCTCCCGGGGAAGGGGCTGACAGGACGGGGCTCCCGTTCCGGAGGGGAATGGGGAGCCGGGACAAGGCACGGCGGGGGCCGGGGCCCCCTCTCGCCCCTCCCGGCCGTCGCCACCGCCCCGCGCCCCTCAGGCACCGCCGCCGCTCCCGCCCTCACCTTGGAGCATGGCCTCCAGTTTCTTCCTGTCCACCCGGAATCGCTCCTCGCCCCACTCGGGGCTGTGCAGGGGCCGCGGCGGCCCGGCCGAGTCCTCCTCGGAGCCGGGCGCGGGCGAGTCGGCGCTGCGCTCGCTGTTGGAGCCCGGGTCGGAGAGCGGCTGGGGCAGGTACCCGCTCAGCGGGTCGCACTGCGCCGCCATGGCGCTGCCCGGCGGCCGCCGCCCCGGGCCCCACTCGGCCGCCTCCCCGCGGGACGCTATCTGCCCCCACAGCCGCCCGGCCGGCGCATCCCAGCCGCCGCCGCACCGAGCCCCGGCGCCGCCCGCCTCTGCCCGCGGCTCCCCGCCGAGTGAGCGCGGCCCCGGCCCGCCGGCGTCCGCGGCTCGGCGGCGCCCCCAGCCCGCCCGCAGCCCGCACAGCATCCCCACCTCCATTGGGCCGCCGCCCGCCGGGGAGGGGCCGGGGATATCCCCGGCGGGAGGGGGCAGCGCCGCGGCCCCGGTGGAGGGCGGGGAGGCACGGAGGGAGGGCAGGGGAGGAGAGGGGAGATGCCACCGCCCCCAGCGGCACCGCCCCCGCCTCAGCGCGCTGGGCCGGGGTCTCTGCCAGCTGAGGTCTCTGCCAGCCGGGATCGCCCTGACAGCCGGGATCCCGCCGCATCCGGCCACCCCCGAGCCTGTGAGAGGGTCGGCGGCGACCGTGCGGAGCCCGGCGACACGCGGGACAGGCGGGTGGCGGTCCTGAGTTACCCCGTGCCCGGAGCCGATCCCGAATCGCGCCGGTGGGCGGCAGGGACCAGCCCGGCTTTGCCGCCTGTCCCGCAGTGTCTGCGCGGTGCCGTGGCTGGCACATCCATCCATCCCCCCGCAGGGGAGGGCCCTGGCTCCCCGCTCCCCGCTCCCAGCACCTTTCGCTGCACGAAGCCTCGTGACGGAGAAGAGCCTTGTGCTGCACCACAAGAGACTGGGTTACACATCCCTCACCTTCCAGCAAACTGTGCTTATCCAGAATCCCAGCTGGGTGCACACCGGCACCGTTCATACCACTTTGCAAACAGTTTGAGCCCAGAAGCACGCAGCGGTGTAGAGGAAACATCAGCATGAGCTGCCACACTGGCCTGGTGGCAGTGGTGGCATTTTGCTGTTCCCACAGCCAGACGTTGCCTTGGAGGCCCATCATGCCCAAGTGTGACTGTCCAAATCATCTGGACAAAGAGTGAAGCACGAGCACCCCACTCTCTTTGGGTCTCGCTTGTTTCTACTGAATCAGAGAAATCCTTTCTGGCAAAAAAAAAAGTTACCACACACTCCAACACAATCTTTCTGTTTCAGTTAATCACTGTTTTCTGCTGCTTTCCAGTCTGCTAGATAGAAGATGATCCAGCAGCACTGGGTTTGGAAACCCACACTGCAATACTGCAGACTCCTGTCTCCTCCAGAGCTGGAGCATCCATGCATTTATGGTGGCCAAACCAGGTTAGTGGATACACTCTGGATGCCAATACAAAACTTACAGCTGACCTGATGGTGAACTCACCTCATTGATAACATCACCTTGAAGGACCGTGCTAACATTTGTGAGGAGATTTGCTGGTACTCCAGGCAGATGGGATCTGCACTGTGCCCAGTCTCAACATGCACTCATTTTTACAGTTCCAGTTTTGACTTACTGCCTCTTCACATATTTCCCATTTAGTTCCATGACAGTATGAATTCTGCAACACCCATGACTCCAGTTGTGCATTGCATGCATGGAGTGAGGCATTCCCAGCCTCTGTGGATGGTAGCCAGCAGCTTGCAGGCAACACACTGCTCACGAGGTCCTCTGACACTTCCCATGGCCCCAGGAAATAAAGTGTCTAAAGTAAAAAACGCTAGAACAAAATATGAATGTAGCTCTTGAAAACGGTGCAATCTCCCTTTCTTTTAACATTTTCTTGTAGTGTGATCTCACTGTAGGTGTGCAGGGCAGTGTCAGGAAAGACTGAAAGTCTTTTCCTTCCCAGCTGAGAAGTTTAGAGTCATCAAGCACCCTTTTTTTTTTTTCTTTTGGTAGATGGGAAAGTGAACGTTGTCCTTATCAAAACAACTTGAAGTTCAGTGAAGTGTGCTGCCTCACCCCAGACAAACACCAGCTGGAGTTGTGTGTCTTCTAGATGCCAGGACCTGTGAGTTGCACAGTCCAAATATTCACAAGTTATGGGTGTTGACAGCACCAGTTACAATCCACAACAGCTACAAGTGCTTAGCTCCTCTGAGCAAAACAATTATTTGGGTATTTTCCACTGATAAATTAGTGAGATTTACAGTCAGAAATTCTCAGTGTAGGAAGTCCAGGAGGTTCCTTTCCTTATGTTTTATCAGTGCCTGCAATACAGCCACAGAAACTTTCTTTCTCATCAGTTGGTTGAACCCAGAAGTAACCTTTTTTTCAGCAGCCATAAAAATAATATAATGAATCAGAGACCTCTTAAAAAATAATTTTGTCCACAGTCTAGTTGTTATTCATTGAAAAGAACCCTTTCTTAATGTGCTTTCAGATTGAAAAATAAGAAGTAAACTCTCTGATTTCCTATTTGAATCCATATAAATGCTTTTAAAAGTATACAGTGATTAGGCATTCTTATTGGTAGTTAAATTCAATACTCTACCACTTCAATTGAATAAATGACATTTTATTTTCCTAGTATATTGCAGGGAAAGAATAAAATGCCTTTTACACAGAAAACTTGAACTAAGTAGAAAAACACATTTTTAATGGCTACATAACATTACATGTGGATAAAATTGGGGAAATGGGTGGAAGTTGGCAGATACAAGATCAAATGGCTAGAAAGAACATCAGCTGAAGTTGACTTTGGCATATGTAATTTACATTGGCCATTTTTTCTGGGGCCAGTAGCTTGATCAAAGAAAAAAATAACAGGATCTTTCTCATTCTGGTGTACCATGTCTATTTTGCTACATTCTCTGCCTCCTTTTTTCGTCCTCGTCTTTTTCCCTCACCTCACACACACACACACACACACACACACACACACACACACAATATCTGCAAATCTCAGAAAAAGCAAAACTGAACAGGAGAAGGTTTCATTGTCGCGCTCAGCCTCCGTGCAGAGCCCACATTCATTGGGGTGAAATAGATCCTGGAATTTAAAGGAGTTTCATGAGCTGGGTGATCTGCTGTAATAAGTCCCCCATGTTTGGGACTGCACCAAGTCCCCAGAGTGAGAGTGGTGCAGGATCTCTCCTGGGAAGGGAGGGCCCTTGGCCCTGGGGATGAGAAGTGAGAGTCACCATGCAGAGAGCACCACTGGCTGTGTTCAGGTCTGCTTTGGGGCTGCTCCCAATGCATGGAGCTGATGGCTGGGTGTGTCTGTACTCCACGGGCCCAGGAGGTAGAAATTAAATTAAACAGAAGAGTAAGACAGTGTAACTTACCGTTTAATACAGCACCATCTGTATTGCAGAGCTTGCATTTATTTGTTGTTCTTGATCTCAAATTTCTCTACTTCACAGCACCACGATGAAGCAAAGTGTTCTTTTCTGTAGTTCCCTGAGCTGGGTGCAAAAAGGGCAGTTTGGAAAGCTGCAAGGTGAGGGTGGGGAGAGAGAAGGTGGCACACAGATTCCTTCATCATCTGTAGTATCTAGGAATGCTTTTCTAGAACGACTGCTAAATTTGGGGGGTTTTATTTGGGAGAGGTTTATTGCTGGTAAAAATTAATGCTGGTGGTGTTTTGAAAGGCTTTATTGCATTCACTATTTTACAGAAGTAAGAGCCTATAATATTTTGTCTTTCATTATGTTATGCCATATTCCCCAAATGAGTGCCATTAACTTAAATTTCTCGGAATAATATAATGTGGCCTACTGTGTTCTAAAGTACTGTGCACCAACCTGCAAATAAATAAAACATCTTCCACAGCTGTTAGAAAAACATTTCCACCCTTAGAAATTCCCCAGATAAATTATTTTTCTGACCAAAAGGGTAGAGACATTTGAACCATCTTTTTAGCGATACAGAATCATGGAACCATAAAAATAAGATTGAAAAAGATCACAAAAAGGTTATCTCGTTCATCTCCTGTCTATGCTGAGTTCATTTCTGATAGATATTTGTTTATTCACTCCTTTACAATTTCTAATGATGAGGTCTTCATGACCTATCCAGGAAATTCCTGTGCTTCACTTACCATCAAGAAGTATTTTCTCCCTTTAATAAGTAACTTGAATTATTCTTGCTGCAACTTAAAGCTATTAGTTTTTGTCCTGTCTACAATAGACACATTGAATGAATTATTTCCTCTTTCTAGCAGACTTTGGTGCTTATGAATACTTTTATCAAGCATTGATTAATCTTTAAGAGTTATCTTCATTAAGCCAGGTACTCCCAAGTCTTTCAGCTCATTCTTAGAGGTCATATTTCTTGTTGGTCTGCAACCAACTCTTTCCATAGTAAGCTACATCTTTCTTGAAATACAGACACAAAACTGGAGGCCTGACCAGTGCTGGACAGAAATGCACGATCTTACCAGCTGCCTCACAGCTTGTACTCCTGATTATTCATTTTTATGCAGTGCTTATCCTGTCTGCATGGCATTACTGACTTGTGTTGATGATCTGTAACCCCCAGGTCCTTTTCTGAAAATACCCGTCCAGCTAATTGTTCTTTGGTGTATCTTGTTGGGTACAGCATGGACTCCTCCTCCCAAATAAATTTAATCCTGTTCCTTCTTAAAGATTGTGTTCCTGGTTTTTTGACATCTATTTGCACTAATGCTGTACAGCTTCAGTTTTTATGCCCCTCAGAAGCACACTTTCAGTTTTCTCATAGAATCATCAGTGAAACACAGAACAGATATGGGCCCAGGATAGAACTTCTGTCCGTTTTGATACATCCTTCCATCCTGTTGGTCACAACAGTCCTGTGTGGGGATGCTTATTACACACTTTTATGTAATTGACAACTTTTGCTGTATTTTATGGGAATGTTACAGGAAATAGGACTTAAACTCTGCTGAAGTCCTGAGTTATGGCCTCTGCTGCTGCTCCCCTGTCTGCAGACATTCCTGGTTTGTTACACTAGCACATTAGTGTAACAGGATTTATTCTTGTCATAGCTATACTTGCTGTGTATAACTCTTGTTATTAGGTTCCCTATTCCAATTACCTGTTCCAATTACTTATTTTACTCCAGAATATTTCTGGGAGAAGAAGTTAAACGGACTAGTCTAGAATTTATTGGTTCCTTTCCTTTCTTTTTTACAGAAGTCACTCTATTTGACCTTTTTCAGTTTTCTGGTACCTCACCCATCACCAAAGGATTTTAAAGAGAGCCATTGATGGTTGTGAGAATGAGCAGGGAAATAAATACAGCCTTGGTGAACCTGACAGAAAACCATTGGATCTTGGCTTAAAAGTCTGATCACACACGAGGTGTTAACATTTGGTAACATTCAATGTGATGTACAACCTTATATATACACTGTTATTTATTAGAGCCACCCAGTTTTAAACATCTTAATCTCTGGAAGATTTTTCAACAGATGGATTATATGAACCTTGTCTTTTCTGAAATGTTAGGAGAATTAGAAACAAATGTACAAAGCTCAGAAGTCCAGGAATTTTCACTCTTGGAAATGGCACGGGCATTTTCTGGTGAGAGCAAAACCTGTCTGTTTTGGCTCTCAGAAGCAAAGTCATAGTTCACATTCTAAATCTAACTAGAAAACACCATAAAGAGAGATTTAAATATTACCAATTAGAAAAAGAAAATTGATATTGCCTAATTTTTAAGAAGAGTAATTAATGAATAAGAGCATGAATTAGGATTGAATATGGCACTCTAAAGAACCAAAAATAATGAGAGCAATAATCCTGCACTGGCAATCTCCTTGTCATGTCAGATAACATCCTACATTGCTGTCAAAGGAACTGCACTGCAAATCTATAAATAAAGAAAAGTTGGTTTCTAACCTAAATCCTGAACTTGATAACCATGTTCTTTCCTTAATTAAGAACAAGAAAGGTTCTCCCTCTTCTTTAGAAGCCACTAAAAAAAAAGCTCTCCTGGATTATGAAAAAACACTCCTGTTTTGAAACTTGCCTCTTTACACTGTAATATTTCAGATTTTTAAGTGTTTTACATTCTTTCTATTCCACCCCCATAAAGCGTCAAACAGGAAAAAGTGGTTTTATTGAAGGAGAGGGTATCTGAACTAAATTCTGATATAAGTTTACAATTGAGGGTAGTTAATACTTCAATTTAAACTAAATATATATTGAAACCATTTTTCTCTGGCTTCCTAAACTAATGGAAATAAAATCACAGATAGGTAAAAGTGTTTTCTGGATCCAGGTTCCAAATGCATCAATCTTCTTTATTAGGAATACTCTGGTTATTTTTGTTTGCTATTACTGGTGTATGATGTAGTGCATATTTTTCTTAGCATCCTGCATAGCTAAAATGCTGAATTTAACAATGATATATTTAAAAAAAACCTATTCTTCTGTTTGTCTCAGCAGGTAAGATTTGCTCAATTATTATAGCAGTCCCTCAACTAAGAAAAAAAAATCTCCTTTGTACTGTAGAGGTTCCTTCAGTCATTCAAGGCTTTTATATTGTATGTAATGGCTGAAGTAATTAATGCACTTCCCCTTCAGTAGTAAAGGCCACTAGCTGCTGAGATTAGCCTTGGGGTGTCTATCAGAAACAGAAGAAAAAATGGGATTTGAGGATTTCTTGTTTTGTATTGTTTCTTTCATACAAGTTTAATACATTACTTCAGTACTATAAAATTGTTTGTACTCGGAGAGTCACTATTCTATAAAAAGCACTGGGTATATTTAGCACTTAGAACATGGTTGTTTTTATTTCTCACAACTACTCATCCTTGAACGCTGGACTTCCCCCCTCCTACAGTGCCAGGGCTCTAACAGGCTTTAATTGCCCTGATCAGCCCCACCTGGGCTGGGGCCCCCACCCATGGGTGCAGGAGCTCTATTTAAGCTTGGCCCAGCACTCTCATTCCTGGTTTGAGCTTTCCTGAGTCTTGGCATCATGTTCTGTCTCTATCTTGGTTGGATGTCGGTTCTGTGTTGCAGGTAGGTGATTCCCTGTCCTGTCTCATTACTGCAGGGGCTCTCTGGATGGGTCTTTCACATATTGATTTTTTGTTCCTTCTTTGTGTGTATTCCTCTGCCCAGGGCCTAGGAATACATAGAAGAGTATTTGAGCAATTAGAATGCATCAGTAGACTTTATATAATTAGGTGGAAAGACTTTCTAGTTATTCTGTTTAAACAAAGGCATGAAAGGATGGAGTGGTATGGCCATGTTTCTAAAGGCTTGGGAAGCAAGTGCTTATCTGCAGGGAGTTTATCAGAATAGTCAGAAAACATTAGGCTCAGACCCTCAACAACTAAAACCTTGCATGGCTTTGAAGAAGTTATGATGATAACTGAACTTGAATGATTTACATTAGGCAACAATGTAATTATTTCAACTAAACAGATAAATCTCCTCTAAGAGAAATGGTTCTTGCACACAGCATGATTAAAACTAGGAGTAGAAGAGGAGCATTGGCAGTTCTAACTATCCTGAAGACCGCAGCCAAACCAGCAAAGATTTAAGGAAATGAGTCATAGTACTCACAAGAAAGAAAACTATCATAGTAATGGCAAGGAAAGCTAGGTTAATGTAACCAAACTGTTCAAGTCAAGTTTACTAGCCCACAGAGGCAGAGACAGGAAGCACTGAAATGACTGAATAACATTCCTAAAACAAGTCTGTAATAGTGTTTTTTCAGGTTAGTGACTGTAAATGTCCAAGAACTCCAGTGGACATGTAGGAATATATTTTGCTCTTGGGTGTTTTCACACCCAAGTGCATTGGAGTACATGACTTTGCACATGAAACAAATACAGGTTTGATCCAGAGATACCAGTCTAATGAATGCTCTTAGACAATACCATGAAGCATGTATTTCAGTTTGCCTGATAAGTACCTGAGTTGCAAAATGCTACGATGCTAATTTTTAAGGAGTTGCTGTAAAAAAAAAAAAATCCTGTGCTTTGTTTATTTTTGGGGAACTGCTTATACTGATCCTAAAAAAAAAAAAAGGGTGCTTCTAAATGCATTTATTAGCAGGACTAATCATGTAGGAATGCTATCTTACTGCATAAATAGGATACCAAGAGTAAAGAAAAGACTTACGTTCCAGAAGATACTGTGACAGTTTAGAATCATCTGAGAAACTTATGCTGTAACGTAGTATTTATTTCCAAAGTTAAGTGCTTACTTTAATGGTGTTTTTCTGGAATAATTTGTGTTGCCTTCAGCACACTGTCCAGAGGGCCAAGATAGCAGGGCTGCCTGACTGAGAGCATTTCTTTTTTCTAAAAACTCAGTCAGCTGATGACAGGATGGAGGTAGTGGGCACAGGGAACAGTCCTGAACTGATTTTATTCCCAACATGATCACCTTAAGGGTGGTCAGTTACTGTAGCAGTTACACAGGGAGAGTGTTTCCTTCTCCTATGGTTTAGTCTTTCTGCAAAGCTGGGAACAGCACTGAGATTAAAGTAAATTTGCTTTTTTAAAGCATTGTTTGGAGAAGTAGCTGACTGGTACTAGCAGTCACAAGTCCCCATAGGTGTAAGGTATAAGGGTGTTTATACAGGAGGTATGAAGTGCAAGTAACTTTGCAAATGCGTTGTTATATGTACATCTTGCCTACATTCTGTGTGACTGCTATACTATTTAAGCTGGGGCAGTCACCAGAGCAGTTTCAGGTATGCAGGTATGGATTCTATAGCAATTTAAGAAGCTTGGGTGGCTTCAAGGTATGTGGCTTGCTGTATTCCATCACAAATGCCAAGTATGGAGCAATATTGTACTTCTCTGGAAGCAGATTGCACTTCTGTATATGGTTATAATACACAGCTCTGCATGGGTGAAATGCAAAAATCATCCAACAGTCTTCCTTTTTGGTCTGAGTATGTACACTTTAAATGAGATGAATAACTAACTTGACTTGGTTAACCCTAGGGGAAGGCCTTTTAATTATTAACTGAAATAGTTGTGGGAGTTTTGCACTTTTTGCTCTAAGAATGCTTTGCATTTTATGCCGAAATGGGCTGAGTGTGTCTTATCTGACTCTGTTGGGATATTTAAAATAAATCTTTTGAATCCAGTATAAAACCACTGTGAGACCATGGAGCTAAATCAATCCAAACAGGTGCAGCAGGGATTTCAGCTGACAAGAGCAGTGCCATTCCATACAGCCATCATGCCTGAGGAGGAGCTGCTGGAGTTAGGGAAGAGCATTGTGATTTTTGCAGAATGCTGTAAGAGCAGGGAGATGAGGGCGCTCAGTTATGAGGTGCAACTGAGAATATTGCAGTCCAAGGGATTCTGTACAGGTGCTGTGCTCCAAATGATGCTCCCTTAACTAATCTATATCTTTCCTGAACTCATTTAACAAACTGGACAGTGCTGGAATGGCAAACGCCATACAGGACTTGAGGTGAGAGAAGATGAAAGGTACATGATCATCGTATATTGAAAAAAATCAAAAACTGTACAACAGCCCCAGTGGATGAACAACTACTGCAGTGATGCTGAACACTGATGTAGAGAACAGACTTCTTGAAGCCCCTTGCAGAGTGTAGTGGTCAAGAGACACCTGCAACATCCTGTCCCTCAGGAGGTGAGGGAGAGCAGGGTTCAGATACCTGGGGGTAGGCACCCTGTGGTACCACAGCATCAGTGTTTGGCTAATACCACAGAACCATGGACACAACTGTTCTGAAGTAGCTCAAGCTGACTGATTGTGGATGCATACCTTGGTATTATGATTGTGGACAGTGTGTGGGATAATAAAGGCATTGTTCACTGTGGTGCTTAAGCCTGGCTTCATGTGTACAAACAGAATCACCAAAATCAATAGGCCTAATTGACTGAATTCTTGTGTCTGCCCAATTCTGGCTAGCTGGGAGTGATACTTCCACCCATGGCATGTAAAACAGTGCACTTCAGGAGGAAAGCATGGTCCCCAATAATATGACAGGAGAAGGAGATAAAAACTAGTATTTGACTGTTATACTCAAGCCTGAAAGAGACAAAGCTTGACAAGTAGAACATAACACAATGGGGACTAGTGTTTTGGAAGGTGGTTTGTTGCCTACTTAAAAGCAGGTGTTTTAATTGGGGGAACAGGCTTTTGAATACTTTCCCCACAGTTTAGTAGGAAGAAGTTGTATAAGGAAAATCTATTGGCTACTAATATTTATTCTAGTTTTGAGGCAGCATTGCCAGCTAGATGCTGTTACCATTCTGGTGAAAACTCATCTGTTTCTGTTATGGAGCTGATAAAACAATAGCTAATCATTGAAAAGCTTCCACGTGCTCACAGTTGCACAGGCAGCATTCCTGGGTCTTAGAAATGAGCTGCCATGGCACTGTGATTCCTTAGCTATGAGAAAATGTTTTCTTTGGTTTACAGGTGGGTTAATATTGGAAATGCCTATGAACAGTGCCAGGTATTATTTGCTATGATAAGGAACAACAGTTTGGTTTTAATCTTGTGTTTGGGAGAAATACATCAGTCATGTACACTCAGATAACATAGACAGAGTAAATGTCAGAATGACTTCTTGGTTTTTGGGGATCTTTCTGCTGTAGTTATAGAAATTTAGGCAGGTCCAAAATGTGATTTTTCACCTCTTGTTTTCTTTCTTATGATGCATTAATTAGAACAGGGTTATGTTTTTTTTTAAAAAAAGCCTATTCTTACACTTATAGCTCAGGTACTACTCTTAGAGGCAGTATAATATAGGAAGGATTAGTTAAATTGGTGATTTTTTTCAGTTTCATGCAAGTGAAATGTGAGCCATTAGGAAAAGATTACATTTCTAGACTCTTAAACATCTTTTGCCCATGCAGTTATTTTAATGTTTAGTCTGTTCTAAGTATTTGGGGATCATTTTCCACAGATTTTGCTTACTTTTGTTGGAATGGACCAGTATCTCTCTCTGGATCAACTTGTCTGTGTGGAAATCCTCAGGAAGAGGAGGTGGTTCTCAGGCTTTGTGGGGCTTTTTACTCTCCCTTCACCAGTATCATGATTTCTTTCATGTTTTTTGCTCAGGCAGTGGCCTGTTAGGGATTCTCCAGCAGCAGCTACTCAGGCTTTACTCCCCCTAGAGTAAGCTGGAGCTCTGTAGTGTAGTGAATGAAATCTGCTCTGGATTGAGCAACTCAGCCTAAGAGGACCTAGGTCTGAGAAGTGCCTGCAGGGCTGAACAAGGAAAGCATCCCAGTCATTGGCTTGTCTATGAATAATTGGCATTTTGTGTGTTTGTTACCACCCACATCATAAACCTTGATCAGTCACAGTTGCTGGAAGCTAAATAATAAAGGACCTAAGCTGTGACTTTCAACATGCTGAATTCAAACATAAACACAGCATGAAATGACCTGTGGACCTTTACCTTCCTTGCAAGATGTGTGATTAAAACAAAAATTAACCCAGAAACATTCTTAACTCAGTGGAGAATATGCTGTTGTTGACCTGGATTGACACACTGACCCAGTACAGTGGGAATAATTCCTGACAGTTTATATGGCCCTTAAGATGATGTAATAAATTTTAGTATGAATATGAAATATTGTTTAGTGTACAAATGGGTTCCTCATGTTTTTCCCTTAGAGGTTTTATGAGTTCTGGTCCATTGTCGTGAATATATCATTGCTTTTCCATCTTGCTGTCAAGTAGAATGGCTGGAGATTCTATGGTTCAGGCATGGTATGAAAACACATTGTGTCCAGGGGTTTGGGGCTAAGGATTCCTGTGAGTAAGAACATGGCCCTGGTCAGATGTATCAGAAATATGCATAATGTACCAGTGTGCATTATGGTGTTTATCCAGCTGGATGAGGATGTTGTCTTCAAAAGCAATCTGCAATTAATAATTTTTAAAAAAATTGTCAACTATTTGGTATATGTTTTGTTATGTAAGAAAGATGTATTCCTTTTCCTCTCTGGCAAATGAAACAAGCTGTTGCCGGAGTTTTCTGTAGTGCTGGAAAGTAAATGTACCTCTAATAGTTTATGGTGGCTCAAAATCAGCATTGGTAGAATGCCTAAAAATTCCTGCTTCCTGTTGAAAGTACATTCAGCACACTGGGACACATTTGTCTGGATGTGATCTGTGGGTCTACTTTTTTTATTTACACTAAATTTTCAGTGATTCCTGTTATTTCAAACCACATACACCCACACAGCTATGGTTACTTGGAATCTGTCTTTGACTGGAATACATGAGGAGTAATTGGGTTGGTATGCCATCTTTTGTTGATAATTGGAAACTCTTGGATCTGACACAAGAAGTTAACAAATTCCCTGTACTTAGCCATATGCTTTAGAAGTTCTTGCAACAGCAATTTTCAGGTCATTTGTCTGGCTAGAACTTGAGAAGAAACATATGGCTACTGCTTATGTCCTGCCTTATTATTCTTAAGAGTATTATTTCATAAACAGAAAAGAGCTCATTAGCTGGTAAATTATTCATAGACCTTGCTGGAATTGTACCAGATATGCACTGGGACTCTTGAAAGGGTCTTTTTTTAACAGCCCACATTTGGAATTGTCAGGGCAGAAATATATTTTTCTTTCCAGTAAGATAAATAAAACCCTACAAAGCTGTTCATCTCAGTTAAATCCAACTGTATGGCAATTTCATGTCAAATACTTCTCATGTGTGATTAAAAACCACTGGCTAATAAATCATGGCTGTGGCTGCAACTTGCACTCTGATGAGCTGTGTATCACCTGTAGTAAGTAATAAAGAGCTCATATGAACAGCAAAGATAACTGTATTTAATTACGTGGTTACGTTTGCTTAAGACGATCCCAATTCCAATGGGTCTGCCTGGTAATGTTCAAATATTCTCTGGTGCCACCTAATGGTAAAATTGTCCAGGTACTCTGGAGTGAGAATAAACAACGGGTGCCCACCGCATTTACTGCTGCACTTGGGCCCATCGGGATCAGTGGTGTGGCCTGAATATGCATATAATAAAAAAGGCTCCTGACCCAAATTGTTTCCAGTCAAAACATTTCACTGCCGAAGGAAAAAGTACAGTAAACCCTACAGTACTTCCTTTAACTGTTCTAACTGAACAGTTTTTGAAAAGGTTTGGACACAAGCCTGAACCAAACCAACTAGAACTTAAATCAAAGCTGTGTTCTGACAGCAACCCATAATTTCCTAAAAGCCAAATGCTGTTCACTCTTATTCTACTGGGAATACAATATTCATTTTTGTGATATAGATTTGTGTTTGTTTCTTTTTTCTTCTGTATTCTTGCCACAATGCTGCAATTTCCAGGAAATGGAGAGATGCCTCTCTGTGGGAAATGCAGTAAGGATAGATGGGAACCTAGAATAAGTGCCCCTCATTTTCACCCTTTCCACAGCCCCTGAGTGTTGTGGGTGACTGCAGTGAGCACACCCCAGGGGGCAGGCAGGGTGCAGAAAGCCAGTCTATTTACCTGCCCAAAGCAACCTTTAAGACACATGGATCTGGCTCCTTCCTGTCTGCAGGCTGTAGGTAGCTTTATAGTTTCCCTTTTAAGATTTGGTCTTTCTATTATCTTTTTAGTTCCATTTGCCTGCTTTTAAGTATGCTCTGGCAGTGGGAAGTGAGCATGCTTGCAGTTTTACCTTCGGATGTCACTGGGGCCTTGCTGAGACAGTTTACATTCTTTTCTTGCAGTGGGTAGGGAACTGTTCAGTTAGGGGAAGAAGTTACTTCCTGCTCTAAACAAAGTAAAAATACATGTGAATACTCAGTTGGTTTGAGCCTACTAATGAGTTGTTAGTGATGCCAAGACTGTGTGTTCAATCTCTGTATGGGCCAATCACTTAAGCGTTGGACTTGATGATCCTTGTCCCTTCCAACTCAGAACACTCTGTGATAATTTATCTCATGGCAGTAGGGAAAGCAACTGTAGTGGGGCAATAATAGATGCAATTCTATGGCTCTTGTAAGAAACTGGTGGGAGGGACAGTGTAGCCAAAGGATGTTGCAAAAGAACTACTTAAATGAACTATTTCGCAATCCTCTGGAAAAGAATGTTCGGTATGTTTTGACTGATCAATTCTGCTATCACACATTTTCTGAATACCTGGGTTAGATGGAATTAATAGAGTTGAGGCAAATAAACAGCAATACCCTAGAGACAAGGAACAGTTTTATCCAAATAGCTGAAATATTAGGTTTGCTGCCAATTCCTGAGAATCAAAAGGCTATTGAATAACGTAATTGTCAGTTATTCTAGACAGAACTGTCTCTGCCTGACACAATACGAGCTACAGAGTTCTACTCTACTGTCCTTTCTAGCACCAGACTTACAGTTCTGAATCACCTTTCAATTCCATTGTTGAGTCCTTTCCTCAAGAACTCTTGTAAACAAAAACCATTTGCATGAGTGGGAGTTCTGATACCACTTCTGGAGGAGTTTAATTTCAAAATGAATTGTTCTGCTGCTTAGCTATAGAATAGTTGTATTTTGGAGTTAGAATGGACTGCTTCTTTGTGGAAATTCTCTTTTGGGAAGGAATAAAATAAAACACCTTTCTGCTTTCTCCTGGGTATTCTAGAAGAGAATGCTATTGCTCTTGGGCATTAGTACATGTCTATAATGTGGATAAAGTAGTCACTATAAAAGTGACATTTTTTCCCTAAGCATAAACATGACTAGGGAGGAAAATATTGTGTGCTGAATTGTTTACAGATGTAACTGTTGTGGTTTCATTGAGTTACAGGCAGATTTGAAATTATTTTGTCCCAATAGGAGATAATATGTGCAAAGCACTGCTGAAGGTCTGGCCAATTTGTGGGTTCTCAGTCTGAGTTGAGAAAGTGGCACTCTGTTTTTGAAAATCTGGCTTTGAGGACTGTACCATGTTACAAAACCAGAGGGTTTGGCCCACATATGAAACTAACTGCCTGAATAGAAGTATTTTCTTTTTTTTTTTAAACCAAACCAATAATAAAATTGTGTTTCCTTCCTTGAGTTGTAGATAAAGAAAAGAATCCTTTTCTGTGGGTGGATGGCTCTTGTCCTCAAAGGCACTTGTCACTGAATGTAGTGCTTAATATTGGCTCCCCCTTTGGCTGGGATTCTTCTAGAGGAAAAAAGGCCAAAGAATTCAAGTTAAAACTTTTCACCATGTACAGAAAACATCTTGATCTTTCCTGTGTGTTATTGTAAGCAAATTGTTCTTGCTTTCATGATCCCTCATGATCTGTAGCTCATAAGCCCCAGTCATGAGTAACTGTCAACTCCAAATGCTTAAAAATCATCAACCTGGCCCCAAGTCATGACACTGAGATGTTAAGCCAAGTAGCTCATGCTTAGGATCACTTTCTGTGTATCAGGAATGGAGAAAGGAAAGAAGGATTTAAATCCCTAATTATGGGTGTTCAGTGGGTGAAGCCTCAGGAGATGAACACTTGCCAGCACTGCAGTCAATAGCCACAGTTCTGCACTAACCCTCTGCTTGTGTTTGCAGCCCTGGGTGAGACAGATCAGAGTGGAGCTGCATTTAATCTCTTTAAAACCATCACCTGCCTCCACAAAAAGTGTAGGAGCCAGCACTGGTATTTCCTATATTTAAAACTGAAGTTTTTCTTAACACTGATATCACCTCAGCTGTGCTGGGTGGTACCACTTTGGGTGTTGCTGGGCTGATTTTGAACTAGATGTCCCAGAGCAAAACGAAAAGTAGGGCAACTAGATTTTGGCTGTTTGCTTTGAGGTTCTGTTTTGGTTTTGTGGTATTTTTCATGTAGCAGATAGGTCAGATGTGAGATCCAGGTCTAACAGCATATTACCTTGACAGTGGACTGTGTGTGGTTATTTTCAGAGGCCTCTAAAGGAGACTCAGATTCAGAATTTCCTTAGGATCATAGTCTTGGGGCAGAGAACACACTGCTTGCTGAGTTCTCCTATGAGTCACAGTCTAAAGGAATACTAGGGGCTTAGTGGGTTTATATGCTGGCAGAGAACCCTGGAGACAGAAATTAATCAGTAGTGAAGCTCAATCAAGTATAATCTTGTTGCTGGAAAGAGAATGAAAAAAATTGCTGGTATCAGTTACCACCGTAGTGCTGGTGCCTGGAAAATGGTGAGGGCAGGCCAGGATTGATGTATCCCACTGGCAGCCCTTATCAAGGCTCCTGCAGAGCCCTTCTGAAAATGAATGTCATTCCAGAGAAATCTGTCCAGGCAAATAGGCTTCCTGTCTGTAGTAAGCAGCTTATAAAAATGGGAGCTGGATGCAGAATGTGGTTGCAGGTTTGGCCCTTCGTTTCCTTAGAAGCTTCTAACAAACTCAAATTTTACCTTATTACTTTCAGATTCTTCATGGTTTTCTTCTGCTTTCACCCTGGGCTCTGGAGGTCTCCCTTCCTACTGAGTTCTGCTTTCAGAGCAAATTACCATGGGAGTCTGACACAATCTTTTTGAATCTGAGCTGGGTCACCTTCTCAAAGCCCCTCTTGTGTCAGTGATACCAACATCTGCAAAAAGAAACCGCATCCCTGCTCCCCTCTGCTGTCAGCCCTGTCCTTGTTCACATGTTCTTGTAAACTTGAGGTGGAGAAGTAGAATTTAGAGAACTTTCCTCAGTGCAAAAGCAGCATAGGTCAGGGTCTGCAGTTTTTTGGGGATGGCTCCTGGTCCCTGTAAGCAGATCCTAGTCTCTTATAGAGGCTATGAGGTCAGTGACCAAATTCTCCAAAAAAACAAGGCCCTGACAAACTGAAGTCTGTTTCCTGTGTCCCAGAGTATAGGTGGGACATCTAGCTCCAGTGAGAGGTAAGTCTCTAAATGTTGGTGAGTAAGGGTATTAATAATCAGAGAATTGCCTTCAAGTACAAGGGCACTACAGGAGAAGAGATGGGGTGCCTGGTATAGGAACTTGCTGAGCAGATTGTGCCTGAAATAAGACTCCCCACCTGAACATTGTGAAATCTGTGACTGTCCTCTCTACCACAGTATTCCTGTTTCATACGAGCTTTAGCCCCATTAGTTATTGATTGAACATCTCAGAGGCCGTGGGAGCACTGGTGTTTTGGTCCTTTTAGTAAGTGCCTATCTCTTACTATTCCTTGTCTATTAGGTTTTATGCACTTTATTTTAACAAAAACCCCTCAAGCTTGGGAGACCTTAAAGACCAAAAGAAAATAAAACGTGAGCGCTTTGGATTTTTCTTCTATCTGTTCCTCCTAATAATCTTATCGGAAAGATGCTTGGCTTGTTAAATTTGCTGAAATATTTGTTGCCGATAAGCCTTATCAAGCACGCTTTGTGCTCCTCCTCCAGCCTGAGAGTGCCCTCTCGTGTTTGCAGTTCTGGTGGCATTCCTTGTGCTGCCGGGGATGCTCTCGGGCCAGCGTGGGATGCTGGAGCCGCAGCAGCTCCTGCCGGCAGCGCTTGGCAGCCCAGGATGCTCCGGGCTCGTCCTTGGGTTATATCGCGTTTCTGGCCAGAGGAATGCATTGCAGCAGTGACACACACTCGTTGTTTGCCTCTTCTAGTAAGCTGAGCTACTTTTTTGCAGTGCTGTTGTTTAATATTCCTTGACAGACTTGTCCAGGAAATCGCTGTTGTTGTGCAAGAGAAGCACACTGACCTGTCTGCTTTGTTACACTTTTTTGATTTCTCAGTCCTGCACGTGCAGAAGAGGTAGCACTGATGAGCAGCCACACACCATTTGTTCACCTTCTGTCCCCAAAGCCACCATCTATTTTGTTTTGCCTGGGTTGGTTGTTTTGCTGAATGACTAATCAGCTGCCAGATCATCCATTGTTCTCTAAATGCCAGAGAGCTTCAGCTGCTCTAACAGCACCTGAAAGCCTTTGGCATTTTGGGGTCACTGATCTGTACTTGCTGTCAGTGCTAATACTATCTGATTTTCAATATTAGATTTTATGCCTTGTGCAAAGCTGCATGTGGCCAGGATGTTTAACTGCAGTGCCCATGGCTCATAAATTCTTAACCCACAAACCCCAAGAGGAAGTAGTTGGGTTAGTGAGGAAGTTACTCAGGAAGCCCAAAATGGGGGTGATGTGTGTACATGTAAACCAACACTTCAGCTCTGTCTTCCAAAGCAAATAATGAGCAGGATTTCACCTTGGCACCACAAAAGAATATTTTAACATGTTGTTTAAGCTAGAAGGGAGACTTCCAAGTGAGAAAGCATCAGCCAGAGAAAGAAATTGCAAGATACAATTGAGCTTTTTTTCTTTTTAGCTGTGAATGCATCCCTGAAAGTGGGCAGGTAGGGAACAATTTATTAAGCTACCAGATCCACTTAGAAGGATATTTAAATTTATTAGCAAACTCAAAGTAACAGGGAATGAATAAATGGGCTGTTACATAGAGGAAAGAAGAAAGGAATGACAGCATAGATGATTTTTGCTGTCAGTTAAATATTAACTCATAAATGCCAGTAGTCCATGAACCCAGCGTCTGAAACCTCTACACTGGTTTTAGACAGCAGTATCTTTCAAAGTGTATAAACTAAACAAGCAATTGCTACTGACTTGGGTCACATTTCAAAGTTTCTCTCAGTAGCAGTTGTATGAAGCACTGAAAGGTGACACTGAAGAGCCCCTCATTGCTCTGGTTTGTGGCTAACAGCAACACACAGTGGTAAACTTAGGCCCATGCTCCATTATTTCACCATTTCACATACCAGCACTTCATTTTGCCAATTCAAGTTTTGATTTTAGAGGCTGAGCCCATGGGAGAAGTGGATGTGGAGTTAAACCTGTTTTCTCTCATTTGCCTGCTCTGCTTTTGGCACCCTGACCCTCCTTTCCCATGTGCAGAGGGTGTCATAGCAGTGAGAGCAATTCTATAAAAATGCTGGGAGGAGATGCATGGCCTTTGATCTCAGCTGTGACAGGACTTGAGATATATTAGCTAGAAGTACACAAAAACCCTGGGACCCACTACTCAATACCAGAGAAAATCCTTTGGCCTGGTAATGATGTCGATGACTTACTTTAAATGATCCACAAGACCACACCATTGCTCTAAAATGTTCTCTGTGAAAAGATCTGTCTGTGCTTCTGATGTGACTCAGATTCAGCAGGGATGGGAAGCACATGGGAGGAGCTGATGACAGCTTAGGACAGGCTGAACTGGAGGCATTGAGCCTCTCTGAAAAACTGAGCAGGAAGGACTGCAGAAAGCATGAAGACAAGGAAGGAGGAGGCTTGGGAAATGTCCATGGTTGGACATGGCCTAGTAGGCCAGGAATAGTCAAATGGGAAGGAGGGGAAAAGGAAAGATACCAAAGAGCTTTGAAAGAAAAGGACTTGTGAGTGCTGAAGGTGGGGAGCTGTGCACATAAGCAGCTGCCTGTGTAGGGCTAGGAAGGGCACCAAGAGTGTAATGCAGCACCTTTGGTTTTGTTGTGGATAAACCTTTGGAGCTTTCAGGCCAGTAGTCAGCACTGAGGCGCAGCTTAAACCAGTGCCCTGGGAGGCCACCTCCAGAGCAGGGGCTGGGCACGGGTGAATTTAACACAGGTTTGCAGCCTGCTGCACACAGGCATAAGCACAGTGGAAAGATCAGTGGAGAGGAATATTCCCTGCTGCTCCTGGGCTCTATTACAGAGCATGGCTGGCTGCACACATGAGCAAAGTGGGCTGCTACCTGGAGGGCAGGTACCTGCTCTGCTTCCATCAGAGGTGATGGGTTTTGACAGAACAGCATGCTCCTCTCCACAGCCGAGCTTCCTCCTGAGTGCAGAGGCCTTGGCTGATGGAGGGCCTGGAGTGTGAGAGAAAGCTCCTCCGTGAGTGAGGGACTGGCATCAGCCCTCCCATCAGCACCAGTGCTCATTGCCCTGCTTGGCTCCCAGCCTGGCCTGCAAGACCAGTAGGTTGTGTTCTTCCCACTGGGCTCTGCCTCAGCGAGGCCTCTGCACGGGGCAGTGGCCAGGGAGAGGAGAAGTAGAGGGGAGCTGGTGAATGTGGGAAGAGGAGAATCTCCTGGCCCTTTTCAAAGCCACTCTGATCTAGTCCCTGTCCTCCAAACCTGAACTCCTCCCTTACAGGTTCGGAACTCTCTGTCAACTTGGTGCAACACCAAGCCCTTGCTTCTGTGCCACCTTTTTGACTGCTCAGCTCTCTGCCCTCTTTCAGGCTCTCCTTCTATCCCTTCCTCATGCCTCTTGATTACAGCTGTAAACCAAGTACTGAGAAGCCCACAGCCAGTTCTGTTGTAAAAAACCTGCTTTAGCAGAAACACTGGTACTGATCAAGGTGCCAGTGTATCTTCCACGGGAACTTTTTGTGGCATTTCTGGATAGAGGACATAAGCAAGGGTTAATGCTCTGACAGACTGAGAGCAGGGGATTAAGAATATATTGTATCTGCAGTTAGAGAGATCTTCTTGTTCTTCCCCTATTATAGTTATGTTTGTTATTACAGTCCATTGTAGGGCATCTAAGTGAAATTCACCCACAATATAAATGCCTGAAATTGAGAAGGAAGGCAGAAAACATTGAGATTTCCAAGTGGAGATGACCTCTGCTGCTCTCTGAGCTCAGACTATTTTTGGCAGGAGGCAAATGAAGCAAGGGTCTGCCTTGGAATGAAGGCAGGGTAGCTGCCAGGCACTGTAATTAGCCAAAAGGCCTGTGGAGTGTGGACAGGAGGCTGCAGGGCACGTGGCTCCTGCCTGGCACTGCTCAGTCCAGAGCAGCGCCTGCAGGAATGCAGAGCCCAGCCAAGCCCAGATATTGCAGCTGATCCCTGGGGAGGCCTGAGCCCCTCATCTGGGGCTCAACAGTGCCAGTGTACCCTGGACAGGCTGCACAGGGCTGGGAATCCTTGGAGCAGAGAACACAACCCTCAGCCTGCACACGGAACTGATTGCATCCTTACCAAGGGTCCCAAACACACTTGGATGTAATAATTGCTCAGAGCAAACTCGGACTTTGATGACCCTGAATTGCAAGAGAATTACTCAAATACACAGTAATGGATTTAATCATTTATGTATGTGTTTAGTGTAGTTGTAGATGAAAAAGAATTACTCCAGGCAATATTTCTCTGGCAACTTCTGGGTTAGTGAGGCTATTGTATCTCTTTGTATGTAAATTCCAGGCCTGCCAACAGCCTACATGCAAAATACTTTCTACTGATAATTGAAGATGAACCAAAGGGAGTTTATGAAGACTTGATTTTCTTTTTTTTTTTACGCTGTCTCATGTCATAGATGGAAGGTAATCAAGGAAACAAGACAACCAAAATGCATTTGTCAGAATTTTTACTACAAATATTTCCTCTCCATGATATTTAGTAGGAAAACCACATTAAATTTTTCTCAAAACAATGCATTCATTGATATAGGCTGGCTTAAGGATGCAAAGAATGACTATATTACAGTCAGGAGTAATAGTCATGGACATGGGCTCAATATCAGAGGCTATAGATGATAAATCTTTCCATGGCAAGATTCCTCAATTGCTGCTTTCCTCTGTGGGCAGTAGCACAGCAGTGTATTTGTACACTCCCCAGAAAAGCTGGATCCAGAGCCAGTTCCTGCCCTGAATTTTGTGTTTCTAACCAAGAACAGTTTCTCTGTAGGAATGAAACCAAGTAGGCATGCAGGTAATGGGGGAAGATGTAGTCCAGACTGCTTTACTCAATGTGTGGAGCTCTATATCAGTTTCTTTCACTGCTTTTTCAATTTCTTTTTGTCTCCTTTCTTGCTCAAGCAGTGAGGAATCTGTTTCTCAAGAGCAGTCTGATTTGTGGGGTCTCTCAGTTCCTCATTAGCTGCATGAGTTATGGAAAGTGGAAAACTCTCTAGGACTTGAAAAATGACGTGTGCTTCTTGTGAGGCATTTTCCCATCAGTTCTGTGCTGGATTTCAGAAGCATTTTAGGTAACCAATCTATTTCTCATGGGTACTCTTGGGCTATTTTATTTCCATGTGTATGACTTTGTTTCGTAGCTCTGTTTTTAATGTTTGAATGAGACAGGGAAAGAAAATAAGCACCCCACCTTACACAGGAGAGAAGATGTGTAATCATCTGTGTTTTGCTGTAGAGTCTTATGGCTTTAAATTTTTTGCTTGTCAGAGTAGTTCAAACTGCAGGGGCTTTGACTTAGATGGGTGTGGATTTTGATAATAACCTTCATTCACTCACTTCAAAACCTTCCGGTAAAAACCTTCAACATTTTTTCCTGGTCTTCACAACTTTGCTGTGGTATCTGACAGGGATACCAGATGGCCCAAAGAGATAAACATCAAACAAGTAGAGTGTCCCCGCCTCCAGCCCTTTGATGGTCTCTGTGGTGACAGCTCGCTGAAGGTTTAGATCATAGAAGTACTTGCACAGCACTTTCTCCGATTTGTGCCGAGATTCAGGCCCAGAGCACCTGTCTGCACTCTGCAGTTCCCTCCAGATCTGATCCTCTTCAATCCTTTTTCTGTACACACAGTACTTGCTCTCTTCTTGTGTTCCCAGCCAGGCAATGGTCACAGACCTGCATGTTCTCAGTTTACTGAAGGATTTGATTTTTAAGCTCTCTGGAAGAAGTGGGAATAAGGGCTTGTGGAAATGGGGGGATGCCTGTACCTTCACAGAAGAGTTAGATTCCTCTGTGGACCTCAGTTGCACCAAATAGGTGTCCAGCAGCTTTCCCTTCAGGGAGAAGTACCTCAGCCCAGAGAGATTTTCTGATGCCACTGTTTTGCCATTTCTTGTTATGTGAACCCGTATTTGGCCTCGACACAACTGAAAGGTGAAGTGGATTTTCTTGTGCCGTGCCTGGTACTGCAGACTGTAGAATTTCTGCTTTTTCCCATCTAGGACCACATGAACCACTTTGCCATCTTTCAGCTCTGTCACCTTGGGTTCAGGTTCTTCCAGGGTCCTGGCAAATGTCCCAGTGTATGCGGCGCTGGCATTTGTCAGGAGATTGACAATAAAAACATCAAAGTAATACTGAGTGCTGGGGCTGAGATTGGGCACTGTGTACGTGTTCTTGGTGCCCATGCACACCTGCCTGACTTCCCCACTGCTCACTTTGTTGATGATGCTCAGCTCACTGTTGGACAATATCATCACCTGCTGTGGCTCGAGAAGGTACGGAGAGAGGGACAGAGCTAGTGTGGGTGGCAGCTTCATTCCAGAGGACCTGATGGCTGTCTCAGCAGCACACAAGCTCTTATAGTTGTGCTTCTCATTGACTAGGAGACAGTACTGGATGCTTTCCCTGTGCTGCAGGACAGAGGGGCTGTGTTTCCAGGTCAGTGTCACTGTTGTGTGGCCGATGCCGATGACGTCGATGCGTGGATCTGTTGGAAGCTCTGGGTAGAGGTGCCCAGACGTGGTGTCTGTTGTTAAGTACACGGTAATGTGCGTGTCTCGCTCCGTGGATAGGAACTCCAGCAGGTAAAGGGCAGAATGGGAAGACATTCCCATGTAAGTCTCTACAGAATTTCCCTTGTAGTTGAAGATGGTGGACACCATGCTTGATGCCTTCTGAGATTTGGACACCTCTTGTGTATTGTGGTCACCTGCAGGCAAAAAAAAGCAGACTTGTAACTTCTGTTTTAAAAGAGGTGAAATAGAGCACATCATACGAGTTCTACTGTTAGGGAACATTATATTTTCTTCTTGAAAGCAGTAATTATAACTAAAAATATGTTTTAGTAAAAATATGTTGCTACTGGCAATTTATTAAAATAAAATTTGAGAAGCTTTTATTTTAGCAGTGCAGCTGTAGAATTATGTTTTTGAAAATACTATAATTATGAAACCACAACTTGCAAAAACTTGGCTTGTATCATGCCTGATGCCCCTACAATTTTCTTCTTTTATTTGCTATCTCTTAGGGTACTTCACTTTAAGGAGAC
This sequence comes from Acrocephalus scirpaceus scirpaceus, assembly GCA_910950805.1. Lineage (NCBI taxonomy): Eukaryota > Metazoa > Chordata > Aves > Passeriformes > Sylviidae > Acrocephalus > Acrocephalus scirpaceus. The sequence continues at coordinate 34,241,065 of OU383781.1, forward strand.
TCATTATTTCTATGATAGGTTTTTTTCTTTGGATTAGTTTTAGGCAATTGTCTCACGAAGAGGGAAAACTTATCAATTAAAAGGAGTATAATTTGAACTCCTCAGTTAGGTGTACCTGCTTGACAGGTAAGAATTTCTAAATGGCAGCTTTTAGACTTTTAGTTTGAAAATTTAATTCAAAAAATCATGCAAGAGAAAGGAATCACCTTTTAGGGTAAAGGTGGTATAGTACCCACTGCCATGGCAGATGTGGCAAGAATAAATGGCTTAATGTTTTCTTCTTCATGTGGGGAACAAATAGTTGTCTCAAGTGACCTAAGCCACAGAAAAATAACTGAGGCAGCAGAGGGAAGTTCGGCCCAGGACCAAGAGCTTATGAAGTTGGTCTGTTTGTGCAGCCTGGAAGACTTGCAATTGTTCCCAAATATTAACCTTAGATGTAAACATTTTCCTTAATTTATTTGTGTTGAGGGTAAGATCTGATGGGTTTTCATGTTTCGCCCATGGAGACTGGGTCAGTCCATGGCAATTTTAAGGAGGGAACCACAAAATGGTTAGGTTTGTGGGAAATTTTCTGTAACAGTTATCTGTGAGCATCTTATGCTTTCTTTGCCTCTACAGGCAGACTGAAGGCCTTACCTGGTGTTGCTTTTGCTGATGGAGACTTGTACATAAGTATGCTCCATTCAATGGGAACATCACAGGGTGTCACTGTTATTGAGAAAGGGGCAAGGACCCTGCCCTCTTCCAAAACAAAGTAGTACCTGTAAATGTGAATAGAAATAGAGGGAGTGTATCAGGGAATTCAAGTTTGCCCAAAACCCCTAGTTATCAGCCATTCCAATGTGTATCACTTTGCTCTGGTTAGAAATGACTCTTCTCTGAGGTGCACCACTCAAGGGGGTGATGAATGTCTGCAGCCTTCAGCTGTGGGAAGAAAACAGGTTTTGGGGTATTTTTTTTAATCCACATGTATTTGCTGAAAGATTTATTCACTTAAGGCAGTATTTTTCCCTCCGAGTTTTTCCCACATTTTAGGTGAAAATTGTATCTCATCCTTAGCTGGTTATTTTGGATGAGGGATGTGATTTAGCTGCCTTCTCCATGACCACCTTTTGCCAGTTCTACCTTGATTGCCTTTGTTCCAGAGGCTGCTATGCAGGAGCACCACAAAGTGACATAAGTCTCTTTGGTCAGGTTTTGATTCCTGCCTTGAAAAAGCCCAACCTCCTGTCTTGCTCTGTTTTAGTTCGGTTGTTTTTATACAGACTGTATCATGTTTGGACTTGGCCATAGAAATGTTTGGATTTGGGTGCCTCAGTCTGCACTTAAATGAAGGCAATTAGCAATCCAAGGGGTTTTTTCTGTTGTTCACCAGTGAGACAAGCCTAGTCATTATGGATAGATCCTGTCAGCCTGGAGGTATGGCTACTAGACCAGAGTGAGGCTTCACTGGAATCAGTTCCACATTCTTGGGTCTTTTACTCTCACCCAAAACTTGTCATCGCTTGTATTCCTGCTTGGATGACTGGGGTTCAAGAGAACCTTCCTGATCATGCTAAATTACTTCCTCATTGTAGTCTTCATGTTATACTGCAAGAGCATAGAAAAAGTTCCCTTTTCTTTGAGGTTTCAGTACCCCTTGTCCTTTAACTAGGAGAGCTCCTAGTTCTGTTCCTGTGAGCGTGGTCACATTATAAAACATGTGCCACATTCCAGTTTTTCCGTGCAATGCACATGAAGACTGAGCAATCTGGCTCACCCTCTGCTCTGTGACCACTCGGGTGTATGTCAAAATCTGTATTTGCTGGTCTCTGTCCAAAGTGCATCTCTTCCCAAACAAGCAGATTGATCTTTGCTACCCAGATGCAGTACCAGTTGTAATATCTAGATCACCTATGTATCTAGGTATGGCAGAAAAGTTTGCAGATATTTTGGGAAGGTGAAGAGTGTGGAATTTCCACATGGAAAGCACATTTGATATTAGCATGATGTAGTGCCATTTGGCAAAAACAATTTTGGTGTGCAGGATAGTGGCAGAAGTTTTCCTGATAAGATGCCTATGCAGATATTCTATTGATTTTTGGGGTAGTTAATTTGCTGGGTGAAGTGTTTGTATTTTACCATGAATATAGGATGGCTCCTGTGTCTGCAGACCTGAAGCAGGGCTGTTTGTGACACAGCTGTTTGCTGCTGGAGCCCACCCATGCTGTGTCAGTTCTGCTGCTGCTCTGACAAACACCACAGAAAGCTGCTGAAATGTGTGCAGGAATCTGAACTTCATTCCAGATTCTGGGCACTGTAAGGACAATTGAGGAGTGTGGCATTTTTCTGGCATTTCAGCGTGCCCTGCAGGTACACAGGGATTCTGGGCTTTTCCTGGTAGTGTGCAATTCCCAGTGACACGAGGAAGTATTTGAGGAGTGGCTGATTTGCTCTTACCTTTTGGGTATATCCTTCAGCAGGTGAACTGTAGTTTCCTTACCATCTGCAAGTATCAGGGAGTGGTAGAAATTGAAGAGGTCTGTCTTGAAGCTCTGTTGGGAACTGGTGGTGGGTGCTTTTATGGAATGGCACAAACAAATTGCCGTGAGAAGATGGAGAGGAAGATAAAGCCAGAACCAGGACATCTTCAGTGCTGCAAAGTGAGATGACAAAAGTGAACAGAAATGGCTGTCATAGGAGAGAAAGTAATGTGACCCTCCCTTTCTGTGCCTATCCTGGTATTCATTATAATTCCAGCAAGCCAGGCATTCAAATAGTGCAAGTGTCCAGTTTGCTGGATTTTATAAATTTCGTAGAAATATTCCTCAGGGGATCTCTCTGCAAAGATTTAATTGCAGAAACTGCTATGAGGTCTTTGATTAGAGAAAAAGATGTAGTCAATGCAGCACAAGTGCAACATGATAGTTATTCAGAAAAATGTTTTTTCTGCTGTCAGAATGAGTGGACAATCACATTCAAAAGATTTTTTCTAGTTTGTGATGTTCACTTACTAAATTTCAAGGCTGAGCTATTTGTAATAGAACTGTCCCTTTAAAACTCACAGGAAGTCACTATGTCCCAAACCCTGCTTCTGTTGTTCTAACAGAGGTCATTGAATTTTTATTTTGTTCACTGGGACTGTAGGTATGTGTAGATAAGAGGGTCATTGTAACTTACCCAGAGCTGTGTAAGATACTGTTTGGTCAAAGGTGGAGAATCTTGGATAAGAATCCCTAAACTGGTACTTAGATTTTAAGCTCTGTGTATCTCATTTGGAAGAAGGCTTTATCACTGTAGGGCAGTAATCTTATTCTTAGATTTTTGTATTGCTTATCATTCTCATACCTGCATCACTTCCAGCCTGTCTCAGCATTTGCTGCTCACTGGAGCTGTAACCATTGTATTGTATTCACTCTAGCAAGAGATTCTTAAAAAATCAGTTACGTCCCTTTTTTCAACAGGCCTTATTATCAGCTTGGAATCTATGAAAGAAAAGTACAAAACAAGTCCCCAGCAAATACTGACATTATTTAAACTGCTGTCTGCATTGTCCAGAGCTACACAGAGGAGGAGACTCCAGTTAGGACAGGAAATTTCGACAGTGCACTACGTGCAGTTATTGATTATAACTTACAACTCCTTTGTCTGCCACATCCAGTTTCAGAAAGTATGAAAGTGGAAAGGGCACAGACCTTTAATACAGGTGCCAGCTGTAGCTCAGGGATTTGGAAAGCAGAGGGAGCTCTGTGTGCAAGATCCCTTTTTTGAGGAAAAAGTAGCCTATTGCATCTTACAAGAAGCAAGGAGTAAATCCTGGTTAAATCTGATTATTGGCTGGTGATAGGAGAAAACATACAAGACAAAGGCTCAATTCTTTGTTATTTTTATTTCTGAGATCAGCCCTTTCCCCATAGTGCCTGTAAAGGTGTAGAAGATTTTACGTGGCCAAGTCTCCAGTTCAGCACACCTGCTGTCCATTTCAGTTGAAGTGACTTTATTAAAGGACCCTTTCCTTTTTAAATCCACTTCAAACACACAATAATATAGCATTGAATACATATGTAGGTTTTTATGTACAAAATCTGGGATTCCCATTGTCAAGTACATCTTTAGTGTCAGTAAGATGATTATGGAAATTATCGTTACCAGGTCATCTGAATGTCCCTCTCAACATCCAGATACAGTTGGTTTATTCTCTGCCTGCATGTACTATTTTAGCACCTGGTTGAGTGCAGGCTTAAACAACCATCTGAACAAGTTGAAAGAGTAGTTAAGATTTTCATATCAATTCCATTTTAATGCTCTTAAAACAGAGCTTTCCCTTATGACTCTGAGTCACTTTGCCACTTTGCTATTCCTGTAGTCTAATTATAGCTTACAGTTTTAAAATAGGACCCCAAATATTTTGCTTTACCTTTGACGGTGGAATCTGAGTTGCTCTGTGCTTTGGAGAAGATTAAAAAAAAAGTATTTCTGCTGCTTAAATGTCAGGATCTTGCAAACCACACTGATACCACAGCAGCTCAGCTTTTCTTGTCCAGGAAAACAAACAAACCAAGCGATCAACAAACCTATAATCAGCTTATCCCAAAGAGAGCATCATCCCAAAGGCTATTTTCACTCAATTACACAAACAATATATTCTGACTGTTGGAAATATGTTACACAAAAAATACTCTGCTTACCTTTTGTGTTCTTGGCTAGATGATCCTCAGACCACTTGCTTTCTTTGCCAAAAAAGCATAAAAGAACATAGACTTTTCAGATCTCTGTAGGCAGATGAAAATCAAAACTGTGCAACCAGTTTAACAGGACAGAACTGATTTTTCCATATGGCTCCTGAACAGACATAGCAACTAAAATGCTTGCGGTTCTTCAAGGAAAGTAAAACAAAAATCAAACCCAACAGTGTTTTGGGATTTTCTTCAATTGGATGTTTTCAAGGGTTGTTTAAAACTTGCCCAGTTCTGCAGTCTCCCAAGTGCTGATGGTTGTTCCTCCAGCCCTGGCGTTGCCGCTGGAGCTGCGCAGCCCTTGGGGTGCGCTGCCTGCGCAGCCCGGGACGCTGCTGCACCGGGAGGCAGCCGGGCTGCTCCTGCAGCCTAATCCCGGCTCTCTGACTGAACTGCACACTGAGGAGGGGAGGGGGTGAGATGCAGAGAGGAGCAAACACTGTTAACCCTTGTCGGCCCTTAATCCCAGCCAGCCGGGGGTGCACCACTCTCCTCCAGAAGCTACCTTTGTGTTAGCAGCTTGGTGGCCCTCCCAGGGAGGGTGCGATCCCCTGCCCTCAGCGCTGCAGAAGCTCCGGGGGATTTCAGGTGCACTGAGTTTCTGCTGTGGCGCTCTATGGGCCCAACAAGTGCTGACTTAAAGCAGGCAAGGCAAAAAGGCTGCAAGGCAGAGAATGCTCTGCATTTTTAAAGCAGACTGGAGTTAGCAATCCTTTGAAGGCTGTCAGGATTCTACTGAATAGAGCTGAGCAGTTTTCTTGGCTTAGAGAGAGACTGTGTGAGAAAGAAACTCCGAAAGTGTCTGGGCTGGGGGAGCATTTCTGATGTGAAAGCAGCAGGGCTGAGGGAGGAGGCAGCAAAAGGGTGCATGGGAAATGGCTCACAGCAAGCCAGGCACTCGCTTGTTGGGGCTACAAAGCAGTTGTAGCAAAGCCATGGTTCTTTTCAGGCCACTCCTGCTGAGTGAGAGCAGTGTATGGCCAGGATTCACATGCTGCTTGTGCTTCTTGGCCTGGGACGTCAGGAAAGATGCCCTGGGATTGGTCCTGTGGGGATGCCTGCTCAGAAAGGCAAGCCCCAGGGAGCTGCATGAGCTCCCAGGCAGGGAGTAAAGACAGAATATTGTAGGGAGGCTCTATTTTAAAATAAAGTCTCTTGTCCAGTGTTTGAGGAGTGACTTGCAGTAACCCTTTATTATTGCCTCCCTGGATTCAGAGTTAGATTGTTTAAGCCTTCCCAAGACAAAAAGTTTGCTAAGAAGAGGGGCAGATAAGGGAGAAGTAGAAAGAGATTTTGCATAGCAGACCCTTCTGAAAATATAAATTTTCTTAACCAGTGTAAGAGAAATATTTACAGTGCAGAAGATGGCAGGAATAATTAAGGTGCTCATGAATTGTTTGCTGAAAAGTTTTGCTGAGCCACCTGGGTTTTTAAAAAGGGACAGCATGTGAGAGACTTGATACAGGCACTGTATGATCAGGGTATTGGCACTGTGGAGCTATGAGGGGACATTGCTGGATGTATGCTAGAAAACTGGCAAAGGTAGGGTAAATGGTAAACAGGGTCTGTCAGACAAACCATCATTCTGGTGTGAAATCCAGCCCAGCTCAAGCCTGTGTAACAAATCTGGGAACTAATGTGAATGTAAGCACCTAGCCAGAACCAAACTATTTCCTTAGTGAAAGAGAAACAGGAGAAAAAAGTGTTTGTGCAAAATCCAGTAAGGCCCCAGAGCAGGCCTGAAAGAGGGAAATGTAAGTTAGATGAGGTGGATCAAAAATGTGCCCTGAAAACAGCACATGAAATTTATTTTCATTAAACAAAAAGATTGGTCACAACATAAGTGCAGGGACTACAGCCTGGTTTTTGCTGGGAATTTGGAGGGACTCATGGGTGGAAGTCAGCAGGGAAAATTGTTGACCAGCAAGCTGTGTGAAGTAGGGATATCTCGGGGCAAATCTCAGAAGCAGATGTCACTCATGTCTGCTAAAATCCCTAAATCTGGACAGAGTGGACGTGTTTGCTGTAGAAGGGATGGACTCTGTCTTGTCCTCTCCAAAACTCCCCACTACCATCAAAACAAACCATTACCCTCAGCAAAATTCAGCTTCCAGGGAAGGCAATGGGAGCCTTTCCTTTGGCCACCATTTCAGAGTTAGAAGCCAAGGCTTGAAAGAAACCCTCTGTCTCCCAGTGAATAAAACATGAGCAAGGATGTCAGGTGAAAAAGGCTGGTGATGGTTTAAATATGGAAATAATCCAGTTCCTCTCTGGGCAGTTTCTCACTTACTTCCCATGTGTGTCTGCTTACATGCTTTGCTGGAGCAGAATCCGTGCTCATAAATTTCCAGAGAGGTTCACTGAAGCACTATCAAAGGGGAAAAAGGTATTCTCTATGGAGAAAGTTGAGAGCTAAATTCATGACTTGTATAGCTTGACTGAACCCAGTGAAGGGATAAATCAGTCCTTGATTTGGCAAAAAATTGGTACAATGGCCTTTTCAGTAGGAAAAATCTGTAATGAGCAGGCTCTGCTCCCCTCAGAGCCAAGTCGGTGACTTCAAGAGGGCTGTTCAGAGACCCTGCTTCTGTTCCAACCCTGCTGCCCATCCACACCTTTCATAAATGTGAGAGATGGAGCACCTTGGACATCAGAGGCTTGATTTATACTCAGTTATGTAGTGGCTCTGCTAAAAGATCAGTAACGCTAAAACAAAGGAGCTGCTTTGAAATGGGAAAAAGCCAGCCTGGGGGTTTAGCTTGGAGCTCTCAAAGATGCCTCAGATGTTCATTTCCTGGATCTGCAGGCCAAAGTTCTGTTCTCAGGTGAGGGATTCTGCATGCCAGGGGAGTGTCCTGCAGTCTTGGCAGCACTGTCCCACAGCAGGCCCTACCTGCAGCATTTGGTTGCTGTTTCATGGCATGCCTTGCACAGGGAGGCTTGAGGCTCACCCCACAGAGCACCGCTCTGAGAATTGTATCATGCTGCTTTGTACTTGGCAAGGAGGTGCAAAAAATGGCCCATGGGTATTTCTGATGGAGAATTTTCCTGCCTTGGCAACCCTTCTTTGAGCTGGTTTGGTCACCTCCATCAGGGGACTGTGTCTGTGGGAAGGGCAAGGAGAGCTCCAGTCCTGTTAGTGTGGTATAGGGGGAGTGGGAACAGGGCTGCACTGGCTTCCTATCCATCACCCACAGCTGCATCAGTCCCTGGCTGCTAAACCTGGCAATTCCCAAGCACAGAGAACTCCCCTGTGCCCCCAGCCCAGCCTAGGGAGTTCTGTTTCATGAAACTCTGTAAGCAAATTAAAAATGCAAGGGGAAAGAGAAATCTAATCTCTGTTATGAGATGAGCAGTATTCTCCCTGTCTGCCTTTTACACACGTACATATGTATTCTATCAACAACTGAGGTAGAATTGTTAGTCTTTGGCTCCCAGCTACCTGTCTGCCTGCAAAATGCCTTTTGAACTAATCTTCCTGTATAAACTACCTTCATAGCCCCAAGCAGAAGTAGCTGTGGATGTCTAATGGGGGAGTTATAGCATCCAAAAGCATTCTGCATTTTCAACAGCTTCAAGTTGCAATCCATTCCTCTTAGTGGAAGAATTTGACTTGCCCTTATGGCTATGGAAAGGGGGATGGAAATTTCTGTAAAAACACCCTCCCAAGTGAAAAGGTTGTCCAAATCATTGTTTGATAGTTACTGGAGCCAGTATGTCCTTGATGAGTTAATGTATTTCTGTTTAGTATTATGCTCAAAAAATATCATCCTAGACACACAGCTGGGCTCCAGAAAGAATCACACTTTCCTTTGAAGCTGTGAAAGTCAATCCTAAGCAAAAGTCTGGCACTTAAAACCTACTGAGGGTATTTTAGTGGGGCAGCTGCTTTTATTTCTTCCAGGCTTTGTCAAATCCTGGCAATGCAAAGGCCTGTCAAATGAGAAAAGCCCTAAGTCTGTTCCTATTCAGAGGCATTAATAAGCAAGAGAGACAGGGAATTGCTTCTATGTCAAAAGCAGATTTGAACTTTTCCTGCAGCCTGTACCCAGATGAGAATATAGGAATAGGTTGTTGAGGAGGCTGGTGGGTTGTCCTGGCAGTACACAGTGGGTTTGTAGGATAGAAAGCCAGTGAGCCACACTTTGGACCTGTAGCTCCTATTATGTTGAAAAAGTTCTCCAGGGAATAATACAGTGATAATTAATACCCACCAACATTACTTGAGTTTTTCCTCAGCAGTCTCTCTCCAGGATAAGATGTTGGCACTTGAAAATTATTTTCTTTGTTGCTGTTGAAACTAAATAGGGTCTTGGAGGGTCTCTTTGTGACCAGCAAAATAAATATTGTGAGCACCTGGTTGTTCCTCACTGTTCTCATACTCAATATTTTCAAGAATAGTTGTAATTGCTCACACAAGTCTGTCAAGAAGTGATAGATATAATGTAGGGGATATCTCCTGTGGAAAGCTGATTTTGCAGGATGTGAGAGATTGCTTCTGAGGTTAGTATATTCAACTTTATGGGAAAATTCCTTATTTTAGGGTAAATTTGTTCTTCCACAGGTGTAAATTCAGTGCAATAGAAAGATCTTCAAGTACTCAGCTAGGAGTCAGTATTACACTGACAGCTTCTCTATGAATTAAAGAGGAAAACATATTGAAAGTGCTGAGCTGCTACCTTCATTTTTATTTTCTTTTGCCATAGCCCCTAGGCTTCCAGGATTTTAGGTTAAGTCCTGTTAAATAACTCCTTAGAAAACACCTAGAGAATTCCCTAGAAGTCATCAAAGCAGCGTAACAGTTTGGGCAGATATGGAAAAAATCAGGTGATGTTTCCAGCTTAGCTGAAAACTGCTAGTTACCTCAGTTAAGAAAATCACAAGCAGAATGAAGTGGTGTTGTCTGTAATCAGTACACTGTTCTAATAGGGTAATTCTGTATTTTGTGTTTAGCTACAGTGTTGTTTGTTTTATATGATGAGGGATTAAACTTGTATAAACAGGACTAATCCAGTCTGGTGGAGAAGGAGCATCCAAGTGTTTCTGTGCTGGAGGTTCTGAAGTGTTGGGTCACTCCTTTTTGTCAGGTTAGAGACGGGCAGGGAATGCTGAGCAGCCAGACTGTTGTTAAAACAAGCAGGGGCCTGCTGACTTTTATGCATCTTTCAATGCTCTCTGATCCTGTGCAACTCCATAAGATTTTTAAAAACACCTCCAGTCTGGCCAAGAGGCCTTTCATCTCCTAGGTGCTGGCTTCATTTACAGCTTTTCACTTTCCTCTTGGGCTGCTGGGAGCCCTCCTTCCATTGCGTAGCCAGGGGAGTTTGCAAACAACCCCAGTTTCCACCTACAGCCCTGAGCAGCCTTTCAGAAGGATGTGATTATTGCTCCTTGCTTTGTTTGTCCCCAAGGGCTACACCAGTGTGCTCCTGAGAGCTTTAAAATCAAACCTGCCTTTTGCAGCGTTGGAAAGCAGCCTGCATTCATCTCCCTGTCCAGACCTCCTCCCTGGTGGCTGGCAGAGGAGGAGTTAACCACTGTCCTCCTTTCTGCCTTTGCTGGCTGCAGTCACTGGCATCCCATCTGGTCTGGGCTGTCCGGAGCTCTTCCCAGCGTTCTCTGGGGAAGGCACTACAATATCCAGGAATTTTAACAATCCTAAACAGATTGGGGGCCACATATGGATGAAAATGATTAGATAAGAAATCCAATCACATTTGCTGCCCTAGCCTTATATTTTTAAGCACTTGAGATCAGGCTTTTTGCTCAATTACAAATATTTTACATGCAGCATAGATAAAGTCATTATGTTTGTCTCTCCATTTTGTCCCCAGAGGAATAGTATTGATTTTAATGTCTGATTGTAGGAATTTGATGAATAAAATCTGCCACTTTTTGGCATAAATCATCACAGTAACTTTCTGTTCATCATAATCAGAGAAGGAACACTGAACATGATCATACTTAGGTCTGTAGGAGGGGAAATGGACTTCCATGACTTTTCCTGCCTTGTTTACTCCAGTGAGTGGGTTTTTTTCTGTTCAATTAAAAATAGATGGATATTTCATGACAGGCCTCAGCAATAAGAGTTTATTTCTGTGAAACAATTTTTTTATTTAGCAATGTCCTCAGCTGCTTGGGAAGCACCTTCACACCCACATGGGCAGCTCCAGGCCAGTGTGTTTCCTGTTCTTTGCACTCATTCCTTGTGGTCCTCCATGACTCCAACACCTTGGAATGCTGTGCTTGCCCCCTCTGTTCCTCAGCTTACCTGTCTCCTTTTCCTCCCTGATTGTCACCTGCTCCTTTCTGAGCTTTGCATAGGATTGGTAGACACACACCACGGGGCAGAAATACAGGTCCTCCCAAAGCTGTAGAGGGCCTTGCAAAGCAACCAGTGCAGCTTTTTGTGCAAAGGGAAGCTTAAAAGGTCACCAAATAGCAAGAGAGCCCCTAGGGAATCCTCATAGTGGAAATAGGGAGCTGGCTGCTCTGGTTTTGCTTACTTCTTTTCCAATAGACCAAAAGTTTTCCTGGGGTGAATTTTCCACTTAGGAAGTCTTATTTTTAAGAATTGTCTTGCTAATTCTTATTCATATTCTGATGTCTTGGATAAGAAGGGGGTCCTCAAGCACCTCCTGAAGGAAGCAGCCTGCCAGGCTGTGGAAAGCAGGGAATGCTCCACTAGGACAGCCTAAAAACCCCAGAGAGCTTTGTCTGTTTCCTGACACTGGTCTGCATCAGAAACCTTAGCAGGAGGTGTTCCTGTGGCATAGGAGCACACCTAAGATCAGTGATTAACAGCAGTGGCTGCAGCCAGCTTATGCTTCAGGGTCTGTGTGAAAATCACACTGTTGATTTAAAAAAAAAAATAGAATTACTGCTATAAATTTACAAGCTACTTTATAGACTCATTAATTTTTCATGGGGGAAGGATAAATGTGTGGCTGGGGAGGAGGTCAGAATATGCTATTTACACTTAATTTATAAATTATGAACTTGAAAGCTGACACTTTATGGTGCTTGCATCATTTCATAATGAAATGGAATGAATCTCTCTGCCCCTGTGCTGGATCTGGCATAACATTAACATTTATGCTTCTGAGCAGTTTCTAGCAGCAGTGACTGAGCACAGCTCAGCCCTTTGGTGGAAGAGGGATTTCCTTTGCATTTTCCTTGTGCTCCCTCTTTCCTATGGCAAATGTTTGACCCTCATATTGTGCAGATTGCAGGTTACCCATTAGAGTCCCAGCACGGCCTGGATAGCAAATGTGACTCTGTCCTGACTCTAGAACTGTGTGGCTTCATCTCCATCCCCATGAAAAGACTCCGTTAAACCATCCCATGAGGCCTCTGCAGCTCAAAGGGAAAACCAAGGTGGCTCCAGTGGTGCACACTGAGCTGTCCAGGGCTGGCATAAGAGAAATTGCCCTTTTGTGCCTCTGCTGTGTTCAAGTGACCCTCAGTCCCCATGGCCAGTCTTCCTGCACTCATGGATGGGCCTCTGGAAGGTCCTCTGACAGGAGGTGATGGCACTGCAAAGGCAGGACCACAGAGGATTTGGGGAGCTCCCACCCTTCCCATGATGCTTACTGGGACTGGGTTTGCCTCAAGCAGAGATGTGTGTGCAGAGAAAGTGCAGCCACAAGCTCAGGGGGGACTAATTCAGTGCTCGCCCTTTGCTGACACAGCTACTTGTGTGTCAGGCTCGGTCTGTGTTAAAATACTGGTCCTGTCATTAGGTTAGCTCTGGTGGTGTCCAGCTTCTCAGATTTATTCCTAACAGTGGCCTCATTTATCTTACCACTTGGCCAGTGGCCAATTTTCCCTGAGTCTTGTCTTTAGCTTTCAGTGTGAAATTAAATTTTCACCACCTTATTAGTGCTCCCTAGGAGTGTGCAGCTTTCCAGGGAGCTGCTTGGAGTAGAACTCAGGTGTTGGATTTGGTGATCCTTGTGGGTCTCTTCCAATTCAGGATATCCTGTGGTTCTGTGAGTGCCTCAGCACTGAGTGGTCTGAGGAGCCTGTCCCATAAATGATGTCCTGTGCTGGCAGCCCCTCGGCTTCTTGCTCTTATGCCCAGCGTCCTTTTGGGGGTTCAGGCAATGTAATGCCAAACCATTTCAGGAAGAAGTTTCCTCAAAGGTTTGAAGAGGAGCTTGTCAAAGAGGAGTGATCATCAGAAATCCTTGAGCTTTCTTTCTCTATCTGTGAATTCAATTTAGTGCCTTGTTCCTTCCCTACACGGAACTGTTCTTGGCTCGGGTCAGACTTGATCCTAATTTGTCTGTCTAATGTTAGGATGGATATTAAGAACAAGGTACCTAATATTGTGACATTGCTAGAATGTTGGCATCTGTAAGTCTTAAGCTGCACCAAGGGAAATTTAGGTTGGATATTAGGAAAAAGATTTTACAGAAAGGGTGATAAAGTACTGGAATGGTCTGCCCAGGGAGGTGGTGGAGTCACCACCCCTGGATGTGTTTAAAAAAAGACTGGATGTGGCACTCAGTGCCATGATCTAGTTGAGGTGTTAGGGCTGGGTTGGACTCGATCTTGGTGATCTCTTCCAACCTAGAGGAGATGTTCTGTGAGTGTAAGCACATCTGGAGTATGTGTCAATTGACGTTCATTTGTGTTTTCTTTGAGCAGTGATTAGAGATTACTTGTGGTTGGATTTCACCAGCCATAAAACAGGTTATCCATAAGCATGGCTCACCCTGTGCCACAGGAAGGAAACCCGTTCCCTGTTTTTGACATTCCCTGCATCTTTCATGTGGAGGCTGTTGATGTTTGGCTGCTGTTTCTCCTCCAGGTGGTTGGGGTCTTATTTTTATGTTAAACTCAGAATGAGAGGGGAGCTGGGGCCTGTGTCTGACCCTTCCACATGGGGATAAAGCAGATTTCACTGCTCTGAAGGCACAGGATTGGGACCAGGCTGACGGTGGGATGTTCCTATCACAGAAGGAGCTCCTCTGTGGAAGCTAACATGGAAGTCAGCTGGAGGATAAAGGCATCATTCCAAGATGTGCTGGTAAATAGAAAATCCACGGGGTAAATAGCAGGCAATCCCTGAGCTTGTGGAGGGGGAAGAGGAACAGAGCTTCAGGAGGTGTTTAATTTTCCAAGCAGATACTGCACCGGGAGGAGGCAGGGTCATAAGGCAGGGTCAGGAAATGTCTCTCCTCAGGACCAGCTTCCTGCTTCTCTTCAAATTCATTTAGGCTTGGAATAACAGAAATGCTGCTCCAGATGGCAGGGGTAGCACTCCCTGTGACATGGAGAGGAGCTGCTCTCCGAGGGCCAAAGGGATGAGGGGGTGAATAGGGAGCCAGGAGGTCGGCAAAGGAGGGAGTAGGAACAGCCACACCATTTTAGCTCCAGGTCACTGCCTCCAAAGGCTGGGGCTGGCAGGTGCCAGGGGAGCATTTTGACAGTCAGACTCTCTTGGCTGGAACAACATGCACGGCTGTGTGATCTGCTCTGTTGTTTCCACTGCCTGGCATTACAAAGGCCAAAGAATAAAAATGTGTCTCCTCTCACCTGGCTACTGGGGTAAGCTTGTCAGACATATGGTATCCCAGATTTATAGTTCTGATTTATGGTAATAAATCCCCTTTTCATAGGGAACTAGAGGAAGAATCAGAGAAGGAGAACTAGCAACTGCTGGGAAACCAGTGATCAATGTCCGCTCTGGGAGAAAACATTTCTGACCATAACTGCTCCCAGCACTATTGTCAGGGAAGCCACAGCCAATTCCTAGAGGAATTAATTTCTTCATAATCATCTTTGAGCATCTTTATCATGCTAGCTGATTTCACTGCTGTTAGCAGGGAACTTCTGCTAATCGATTAAAAATGTTTTTCTCACTTCTTTATGCACCTGACTTATCTGATGGAGGGGAAAAAAAATCTGATAATGCATCTTGGCTCAGAGAAGAATGCTAAAAGGAAGTTGGAGGAGAAAGGTGAGGAAATAAAAGTGGATTTTCTCAAAGGATCTGCTTGGAAATACAAAGTAGGTTGTCAGAGAAATGCATTCAAGGGATAATGTCTCTCTGCCATCATATTTCAAGTACAAGACCACAAGGAAATGAAATTCGCCTTCACGCTCCAATGTGCCAATCTGATCCAGCCATAGATGGAAGCAAAGCCAGAGAATCCATGCTGCAGCCATACAAAGACATGAAAACTAACAGGCAGCTAAGGAAAGTCAGCAGTCTAAATGGTCAAGACAAACGAGCTGTTGTTTGGGCCAAGTTGGCTTTGTTCCTGACTTTCAGAAGCCCACACATGAGCTCTCTGAATTTTGGAGCAGATGATCAGGTTAGCTCCATTGTGCTCTTATGAAACAATTCAACAAAGTATTTTCGAAGTGCTGTTGGTTTTTTTTTTTAATATAAATGTCACACCTTTACAGAGCGACCCCATTTTCATTTCTTCCCAACAACAGTAGAAGTGCTTGAGGGCCTCAATCTGCAAGTGCTGCTCATGAATTATTAACAGGGCATCTCTTGCCAGGGAAGTTATGCACAGGGTGAGTGGTTATGGAGCTGAGCCTTTGGCCCAGGGAGCCCATTCTGCCTTGGAAAGGTGCTGAGAATGTGCTGGTAATTGCACATTTTTAAAAGCCAATTAAAAAATGATTAGTGCCACAGATAGCACAGCCTGACTAGAGGTGGGCCCCTCATCTTTGAGGCAGAACCCCCCAACACACATTTTCATCATTTCTATGTAGCAGCTTAACTCACAAAAGGGGATGAGGAATCTGGCAGTCTGACCACATATTTTCCACTTACAAAAATGAAGTGTGTGTGACCATTTCTCCAAGCTGCCTTGAGAGTATCCTACCTATTAACTTTCCACATAAGAGATTTCCCTGAGATTTTCCACTTCTCTAAAAACCCTTTCCCATGTTGGCAGTTCCCACAGGAGGCTCCGAGGCTGCAGCTACCTTCATTATTTGGAAAGCCTGAAGGGGGAGGTAAGTCGGTGCTGCTATGCACAGAGAGCACAGGTGCAGGTTATATTAATGCTCAGGGAAAGAGAGTGCTTTGATACCTCGGTGAAAAACCTGCTCCCTCCCAGCTCCCCCACTGTAAGACTGCAAAGATCTTTTTGGGGATGAAGAGTGGCTCAGTAGTTTTGACTTCTCTCCCCAGCTGTTCCTGCTAGCAAGCAGCCTGCACTCCCCTGACATGCATACTCCTTCCAGCTTAACAGCGAGGAGAAAGACTGGAGACTGCTCTTTGCTTGTAGGACAAGCTGAATGTCAAATGTGGCTTGCAAGATGTAAAAGCCTCCTTTGAAAGTAGAGGATAAAGCTCTCCTTCCTCCTGGAGGTGCTCTGTAAAGCCATCAGCTCCTCCTGACCTACCATGGGCTCGGAGCTCAGCTTCTGTCACGATCTTTTAGCTGGTGTAGTCCAAGCACTTTGGAGGGATGTGCACTCATTTTATTACAAGCATCAGTGTATTCCAGTATTTAAACATACAGATGCAAAGGCTTCAAACTGTGCATGACTTTGAAGTCCTGGTACGGAGGTCTTCTGTCTAATTAAAATCTATTTTGGCCTCTTTTGCTGATCCTGTTTTATTTGATAAAAAGAGAGAGAGCCTAATTTCTCCTAGATGCCTTCCTTAGGCTTCTCCTTCCGTGGGCAACAGGGTATGAAAACTGGATTAGCATTAGCTGTCCAAAACAGAGGAAGGACAAATATTTTGGTTACATTTCCTTTGAGCCCTGCCTCTTACTTTTCCATTTTCCTACCTTCTCTACATGTTCCCACCTCAGTTAATCTCATTTTATTTTCCTTCTATTCCTAATTTTGTCACCACTATTCAGGTAATTTGTAATTCTGGGCTGGTGTTTGTCTTTGGTCTGTCCCTTCTGTTCAGTGAGAAAGACAATACTTTTGCCTTCCTACTGAACCCCATGTCAGGAAGATTTAAGAAATATTTACAAGCCCTGGCAAAACCCCAGACTGTTCTAGGTGCCAAAAATCGATCTGGAAATAATAGCAATAGTTTCACAGTTAACTTATAATAGTCATAGCAAGGCTGAAGCTGCTTATATTTTTACCTATACTAAAATACCAATTTCTGTACTATATGTAGAGAGGTTAGACTGCACTTTGACAGTTTGTGCTGCCCTTGAAATTTTTGCCAACAAGCATATTTTAAAAAGCCAATTGATGACACCCTGTGTGGTGACAATACCTCTATTTCTGTCTGTCAGTAATGGACAGCACGTGAGAGGTGGTATATCAACTTCTTAATTGCATTGTAATGTATATGGTTCCTTCAGCCTGGATTAGGTCTCTGCCTTTGACCTTGAGAGCCCTGAGACAGCAGGTTTCCCTGCAGGAGGTGACACAGTCAGCTCTTCTTTAACACTTCCCATCCATCACGCCCATGGGGTTTGATGACAGACAGGCCATGATGAGGGTGTGACTGACTGGCAGACAAGCCCCTGCTGTGGCACTGGCCTGAAGCAGCTCAAGGGTTTCTGGAACAAGACCCAGGCTTTGGGCCTTCTGGAGGGTGAGGCCACAAAAAGGACCCCCAATATTTTCTGGGGAGCCTGCCTTTGTATTTAGCACCCATTTAGAGAACTGCAACACCAAATAAAGACTGTGATCCGATCTGCTCACTATGTCAGCTTGAATGACTCTTTTTACTCTGTGCCGGGCATGTTTCTTCATGCACAACCATCTCCCCTCTCCCATGGACAGAGCCATTCACAATGTGAACACTTCCAGTGGGATTATTTGCAGCAGGATCATTCCCTTAGCTCCCAGCACAGCTTTCCAAGCACCTTCTTTGTGTAAGAATGGGACAGGCAGCTTGGTGATGGGAGTACAGGTGGTGGGGGCAATGACAGAGGTGAGACTTATCTCAGACATGGAGTACTCCTCATGAGAAGTCCCTATGAGACAGAGGGCTGACCCTTGCTGTGTGGGAAATCTTTGTAAACCCTTTGAACTAAAGCAGCTTTTTAAGCTAAAAAAGAAGAGCACTTAGGCTCTTTGAACACTGGCAGTACTACTTGGTGACAAATTTGGTACTTTCCCTGCTAGCCTGCCATTCAAAAGATTTTAGCCTGCATTCTTGCCTCACCTGCTGTGTCTCTGTATTTTAGAAAGAAGAGATTCCTTCCTCGCAGAGCTACTGTTATCCAAAGGACAAAATACCAGCCAGCATGACTCTTGTCTCCTCTGTCACAGGTATGTGGAAAGAGGGAACCTTTATTAATGGAAACTTAATTTTTCATATGTGATTTGGCAGACTGATTTTGAACAGGCTTATTTTTAATGCTGTAAAGGGGCTGTGGTAGGAATGATGGTACAAGAATAAATGTAGTAGAATGAAATAATAGTACTTCCAGTTTAAACAGGGATCTCTGCCCCATCTGTCACCCTGATTTTCGAAGCCTTCTGATGTTTACATTCTTGGAGTCAGAATTCCCACACTTTTTACCAAAACACTATGAGTTTTTCGCATTCCTTCTTAGAGGAGGAGAAAATTGACAGACTGTTCACCTGGCCAGTGTGATTCAGAGGAGGGATGTTATCTTCCAATCCACTCTCACTTTAGAGAATCTATAAATTCTAGAAAACTGTAAATAAAGCTCTCCTTTTTACCTTGGGCGACTGAGCGTGTGCTGCGTGCTCATTTCGTGTCTCAACGTGACACCCATCCAGTCAGCCCTAAGAAAATGCAGGGCATGTAACATCTAATTGTGTACTAAGGAGTTTGGGGAGGATTTCTTCACACTTGTGTGTCCAACCAGAGAGCCTTTGGGAAGCATTCTCTTCACTGCACTGAGGGGAAAAAGTTCCACTCTTTGGACAGGGATGAGAACTTGCACAGTTGATGATGCCACTTGAGTCACAGAGTGGACGTAAATGAGAGCTCAGGTTGCCTGTGTCCCTCATGAATTGGCCTTTGAGACTTTAAGTATGTGACTGCAGCTCCTCCTACCCTGGAGTCCAGTCTGATTGCAGACCATGACCCACTTGTCCTTTCTATCCTGGAGCAGGGCAGGGTGGGGATCCAGACGTGTGAACTGAGCTCTTCTTGGAGAGGCACAGCTGGCAAAGCTGAGTCACTGATCTGCTCTTCAGGAGAGAGAAGATAAAGTAGGAGGCAAGACTGCTTCCTTAAGACTTTCATTTAG
This sequence comes from Acrocephalus scirpaceus scirpaceus, assembly GCA_910950805.1. Taxonomy (NCBI): domain Eukaryota; kingdom Metazoa; phylum Chordata; class Aves; order Passeriformes; family Sylviidae; genus Acrocephalus; species Acrocephalus scirpaceus. Next base: position 34,259,960 of record OU383781.1, read on the forward strand.
AGGTAGATGGATGCATTCTGAAATGAATGATAATCACTTAATCTGCTGCTGCCTGTGGTCTGTCTCAGGACATTTATCAGTGTTATCTGAGATGCAGTGTTATCTGAGATGGACTGGTGGGCAGATTTGTACAGCACAGCTTGATGTTGAGAGTCCATTAGATTTTTATTATTTATTCTCTTTATTGATTCACTGTTACACCACCCTGCTGCTTCTCAGAAGTCAGGTAGTGCCCTAAGAAAAATATAGTTCTTCAACTTCCTGACCTTCCCTGAAGTCCTAAATTTCTGTGCTATATTTGCAAACAGGTCCTCAGCTCTTTGATCCTTTTTCTGACATCAGGTAAGCAACTTGATGACAAACCAGATCTCTATTTTGGACATGCCTGAGTACACATCATACTGCAAGCCTTAAATTCAGGGCTTGGGTTCCCAGTACTTCATTCTTCCCTCTGATTCACTTTCTTCTTCACTTGTTTGGGTGAGAGATCTCTGTATTTCTGTTCTCCTCCTAATACACCTCTCACTCCAGTCAGGTTTTGGTACTTTTGATAAGGATAGCAACAAATGCCCCATCAGCACAGTCAGAGGCTGTGCAGAACCCACTGCCACACATGAAAAGGGCACAAGGAGGTTATTGCAAACTGGGTGGGAGTGCCCTCAGGAATCTGAAAGGATCACCTTGCATAAACAGTTTTGAAAGTAATTTTTAGACAGTGAGACTATGCAGTCTCATTGCATTGAGTAAAACCTAAGCAAGCACACTGCTTACACTCTGTGGAGGTGAAGCCACTCTCCAGAGCAGTTTGCTCCTGGCAGCCCAGGAGAAGGATGGTCATGGTCTTGCTGCATCTGATGCCGTTGTATTTGTCATGGCTTTCTCTGCAGTGTCTGCTCTGGGGATAGGATATCTATCTGCAGAGCTGCCAATCAATAACTTTCAATGATATTCACCTGATTTTTAAACTAGAGAGGAATCACACTGCAGCAGGAGATAAGGAGAAGTCAGTGAGTTAGCTTGGTGTGTTTTGCTGTTATCTCTCTATCCATGCTGTTCTGAGACTCACACACAAAGTCTCTGGAGAGTTTACTTGTCTTCCTGCTGAATACCTAACTGCTAAGTTTTGTAGGGAAGCTAGCTCTTAGCAGTCCCACTAATAAGTGTTAATGGCCCTCAGCAGGGGCTCACCCACAGCCCTTGCCCTGCCCAGTTGAGCTCTCTTTAGGCTCAGACTTGGGTTGGCACAGAGCCTAGTGCAGAAATGCTGGTCTCTGGCTTGCTTGTGCCTGGATGTTTGGGTTTCTGCCCTCCACAAGGTGAATTTTGCTCTGCTTTGTCTCAGTGCTGCCAGGAATGCTTGTGGAGCAGAACTGGGCTTGCAAAAGCAGCATCCTTTGTGTTTGCAGTCAGGCAGGCACTGTCCAGGAGTGCTGTGTGCCACTTTGGAGAGCTGTTGACATGGAGCCTGGAAAGATGAGGCTGTATAATGTACTCATTGTACCCACATCTCAGCAGTTGTAGTTCACTTTTGGTCTGACTCCTGAAAGGTGAAGAGGAAATGGATTGTGCTTCTGAGGGTTCACAAGTCCTTATTGCTGGCTGCATGTCATCTGACAGACTGCTGGCTCCCAGTTTGACAAATGAGGAAAAATAGAGGAATTTAACCATTCTTTAAATGAAGCAAGAAAACAAAAATCAAATTTTATATCAACCCTCACAACAACAACTGTGCTGGCCTCCCTTTCACTTAGACATGGAAAGCATGTCTGGAAGTAGTTGGAGATACCTATTGTGAATCTGTCTTTACAGCTAATTCCTGAAAGTCTTTCTGTTCATCAGCATCCCTGCATATGCCTTGTGAGCCAGCCCAGCAGGTGTGGGAGTGCTGCCTGTCTCCTGTCACCAAAACTTGGCACGCACAGAGAGTGGGCAGTGAGAACCACTCTAGAGTCTGCTGCTGGCCCTTTCTGTGTCAGTGCTCCCTGTCAGGCTGTCACAGGACACAAATAACAGGCAGAAGGGATGCAGACAGGGGCAGTGACCTTGGCAGGCTGTTTTCCCAAAAGGCTCGAGGCCAGCCTCTGCTCTTAGGCACTCCCCATTTCCAGTGGGATCGACAGGGAGAACTAACAGTGAGGAGGAGTTCCACGAGCAGATGCACTGCCATGGTCAGAGCAAAGCAGCAGTTAAATTTGATATTCAACTTGCCAAATTACCTCAGCTGAAAGTAATTTTGCAGCAACTGTGCATAAACACAGCAGACAGTGATCCTGGAGGTGAATTTGAATTAGTTGATAAGTGCTCAGCAAGTCTCTGTCAGCCTTTTATGTTTAGGGACTCTTATTTCTAAATTGCCTTACTCTATTGATTGTATGTTTCTTATTTTGGGTATTTTGTAATTGGGAGTGAAGGACTAGAGTCTTGGCTCTTAACTGGAGACAGATTTTGGTTGTTGCCTTTGAAATTTTCTCAGTGGGATAGTATTCCTTTGTGGAGCTATTAATATTGTTTGGAAGGGAGGAAAATACTGCCCCATGTCAGCTGTGAATGTAATAACACCTCTGAATAGGGACCAAATTCTTAAATTAATTTCTTCTTCCTTTTAGGCTTGTTTAGACTGGTCCAGGATTTATTCTATAAATTTGTAGTTGTTCTTTCTAGAAAAATGTTTTTTAACCAGAAAATGTCAGTTACACTTGCATATCTGCAATTCAAATGCCACAGGGATGGATATATTCATGTTAAAAGTCTTTGTGCATTCATCCCTCATGAGACCTAATGTCATGTGGGCTATTTGAATCATCCCAAACAACCAAATTGGCTTAATCAGTAAAAAATTGCATAATTATTCAGTGTGGTTTGTAATTGAGGGTAAATGCTTGAAGGAAGCTCCTGTGAAGCCTGTGGTGGGGAATGCTGCAGAGAAAGGGTAGAAGAGGATGGATGTGCTGGGTGGAGAGCACGGACTCCCTGATGCAGCTTGAGCCACTGTCTGGAGGTGGGAGCAGGCTGCTGAAAGAGGGAATGTTTTATTTACTGTGCCATGCTGTGCATCACACTCAGCATTTTGCTTCCTTTCAACTGCCTTCTGCAGCAAGTCAGATGTGATGTAAATGATTAATTAGCACCAATTACCCTAGGTTTGTCCTGGATGGCCCAGGCTGGATCTGTACCTGCAGCTGTGGCACGGTGCCTCCTCAGGGAGCCTTCATTTCCAAACAAAGTTCAGGCAGGATGCATAAAGTATAACTCAAGGTGGGCCAAGAAAAATAATCAAGGGAGGTTAGGTATTTATGCCAAAAAGTAGCCTTCCCACAGACAGACTTGAAAGGTGGATGTGGAGTGAGGCTGCCCTGCCTGGCCCTTCTCCTACAGCCTCAATGTGCACAAGTGGAACGTGCTGGAGGAGCTTTGAAATGGGAGTTGAAAGTCTCTGTCTTTTTTTCTAAGCAGTGAGTCCTATTCTCAGCCAAAGGTGAGCAGAGAGCTGCCAGGGCAGTTCAGACTGCACAGCCCTATCCACACCTTTGGTTCAGTGCCTGCTTTGGTGCCTCGGGTGCATCCTGTCTGTCTGACAGCCTTCCCTCCACTCACTGTCACACTGGCCACTTATTTTTCTAGATCCAGCTTGTTGAAAGGGCAAAGGGGACAGAAAGGAAAAGTTTTGTAGTTTTATTCCTTCAGAGCCTGGCAGCCAGCTGGCTCTCCACTCCTGAGAGCCATGAGATGGTGCACTAAGTCTGTGCTTAGCCTTAGCCACTAATTCCCTTTCCCCAGTGACAGCATTATGCCCATTTCCTAAAAGCTTCTTAGGGCCAGGAGGTAGCAGAGGGCTCAGGCAGGTACCTGCTCTCTCTCAGTCCTCCCAGCTCTGGCACAGGTACTTGAGCAGCCAGGGCTGTGCCAGGAGCTTGAACAGCAGCACAGGGATCCAGGGGCTGGGCTTGCCTTTGCTGCTGAGCTTGGATGGGTAGGGAGTGCTGGAGGGCACTTGGGTGTGGGAAGGCTTCTCTCAGATGTGGAGGTGTGGAAGGGGAAGGGAGGGATCCATTCTGCTGGGTCAGCCCTGTGTTACCCCTTCCTGTAGGATGGATGGACAGCAAAGCATTTAGAAGTGTCTTCCCCTGTGCCCTCCTGGTTGGGTGGCAGTGCAGCTCCTTCAGGGGATGGGATACCCAAAGCTGCCCCACAATGCACAGAAATGAGTCCAGCTTCACTGGCATCCTGGGTCTCACCTCTGTGGAGCGTTCACTTACTCCAGTTGGACATGGAGGACTGAGACATTGCAGGCACAGGCACTGGGCCTTTGAAATTTTCTCAGTGGGATAGTATTCCTTCGTGGAGCTATTAATATTGTTTGGAAGGGAGGAAAATACTGCAGAAACAGGAGAACAGAAAAGAGCTTTTCTAGATGTTCCACTGGTATCATCCTGTTTCTCTAACAAACACAAAGCTCTCCTAAGCCCTGCTGTCCTAATTTTAATTCCCTTTATCAGCTTGATTGCAGGCAGAGTAAAGAGAACAGTTGGGGTCTTTTTGAATTCCTCAGATTTTCTAGTCAGAGATTCACAGAGGAAACTCATACCTGAGCCATTGGTATTGCCTGTTGTCTCCTGAATTCCACTCTCCCTTCCCTGGTAGAAGGGAAGATTAATTCCTGCTGGGCCCTCTTCCTCCCTCTTTGGGGTTACAGCTGTCCCCATCTCTCTGCTGTGAGCAGGCCTATCTGGAGCAGGTCTCCTTGGGGGTTTCACCTCCAGCAATATATTTATGAATAAAAAGTCAAAGTACAAGTGAGAGATGGGGCTCATTCTCCACCATAAGCTGAGGTGGAGAAGGAGCTATGTGTAAGGAATTTGCTGAAGTTATGTGCCATTGGGGCGAGGCAGTGTCCCCAGATCCATGTGCTGAAGGGCCATGCATGTCCATGCATGTCACCTGCCAGCCTGTGCTTCTTGCTCACAGAAATGTGGTGTCTTCATGGCCAGTCTGGGAGCTCCAACGGATGTGCTGCACCAGAAGATCCCTCATGAATCCCTTGCCTGGCACTAATGGGAGCACAGCAGCCATGAAGGAATAAACATGCCCTCTGCAGTAAAAATTGGGCTCCTTAATGGTGATGCAAAGGAGGTCCTCCAACCTTCTTAATGTTTAAAACAAAAACTGCCTGCTTGTTAGCTGTGATTTATTGTTTTTGCTTGGGTCCCACAAATGGAATGGATTCAGAAGGTTAAGCCCAGATGAGCTCATGCTGCTCAGCTGGATGATATTAGGAGTTAATCCCTTTGCGTGGTTCCGTATTCTGTAATACCTCTCAAGCCTGATGATTGCAGCTGTATTTTAAAAGCTTTGTTTTTTAAAGATAATCTGGTGGAATCGTGAAGCTGGTAGAAATAAATATTCTCCTATTTCCATAGAAAAGACACAGTATCTGTTTCCATATTTAAACTTTTCTTTGAACTGGCTTGCAAAACAAAATAAAGATTGACTAGAGCCTTCCAGCGATGACTTGTGAAATTCAAATCTGTCATGGAGATGCAACTGGTAATGTTTCCCGCAACTGGCAATGTTTTCCTCAACTGCTACAAGTAATTAAAGGTCTCCTTCACATGTTTAATGGCCATTTCGTTTTGTGGCTACTCAATAACTCTTCTGTTCCCTGTGGTTTGTCTTTGTCCTGCTGGCACTTAGGCTGGTTTCTGGGAGCCCATGAACTGCTAGGTGTTTTAAATAGCTCATCAACCAGGTAATTTTGCACCTTCTGGCTGTGAGATAATGAAATGTATGTATAACAAATCTACCCTGTGGACTGAAACTCCAAGCATGTGCTTGGTTGACGCAGGGGTCCCAGCAAGGGTTATTTATTCAATTCCTCTGACAACAGAATGTTTTGGGGATTTGCTGCTGATGGGAAATCCTTGTACCAGGTTTCTGAGCCATCTACCAAACAGCTGATCCAATCATCCAGGTTAACCTTCTTGTTTCCATCTGTGTCACAGGACTCAGAGGCTGGGAAGTAACAGGAAAATAACAGACTTGCTCTCTTTGAAGAATTGTGGGAACACCGCAATGCCCCGAGTGTTTGCAGCATGCCTCTGAGCTAAATATCAATTAAAGTAAGCTTACTTTTGAAAGAAAGCCAGAGGATTGCTAACTCTAGCTTTCTTTGGAATTCTCATGAGTTTTATTTACAGCTTCTGTGTTAAAGAAAATTGAAAAAAAGAGAGAGAGAATTCCATATGGTTGCAGAGAAACATGATCTGAGCAAATCCTAGTAACTGCAAAGTCAGAAAGCAGAGTAAAGGGTTTAGCATAGGTGAGCAGGCCTGTCTTTTAAGGCTTGAGCTAAAATGCAGAAGTCTCTAGAAGAACACTGTGGTTTGGATAGCTGGCCCAGGTCTGCTCTGTTAGGATCTGTGAGGGCACCAAGGAGCTCTCTCTCCTCCCTAACAGTATTTAGGGTGCCAGCTGGGACTCTGAGCTCTTTGTGGGCACGTGCCCTGTGTGAAGGGTTGAACTCTGCAGGCACAAGGCTGTAGGGTTGTTTTCAAGATCTCTATGATCCATATGTCAGTCAAGCAGTTCTGAGGGCCTGCCTTTCAATTTAGGAATCCTTAGGGTTACCAGTGCCAGGAACGAAGGAGCAAGTAACAGAAATGGTGTTTGGAAGGGAAGTAAGTGACAGAGGAGAAACAGATGGGAGGGGGGAAATCACCTTATTCTTATATCATTCATATGTTTCAATTGGTATTTTTTTCATGTGTTTCCTTGATTCTTTTTCCACTCCTCCCTCTGCTCTCCTTTCCTGCTTCTCATCTGCTTAGGTTTAAATATTTGATAGAAAACATTTGTCCCTACTTTTCATCTGCAGAAATGCATAGAAGAGATTAGAGTTTAAGGCACCCCTGTTCTAGGTTGGAATTTGTGTAGCCAAAATAGATTAACAGCATGGAAATTTGGCCAAGAATATATTGGCTCCTCTGCTACTAGAGAATAGTTGGTCTTAGAGTTTGTGAATTTGGCTGGACAGAGCCAAATGGGAGGTAATTGGTGCTAAACATGAGACTTTTGACTTGTTTTTTTAAAAATTTTTTGACTGGAATAGCTGTAACCAGAATCCAGTCCCCCAGCACTGTGCAGCTCCCTGGGTGGCTGTGTGAAAGACTTTAGGGAGTAAATATGTTGCTGAAAGGTTCCTGCTGTTGTACTTTGTCCAGCTGGGAGCTCCAGGAGGTGCTGCTGCCTGCTGGGCACTCAGCACAGCAGCTCTTTGTGTCAGACTCGAGCTCTCCTGAGAGAAGCATGGGGGAGATCTCCAGAGATTTCACCTATAGGAGGTGACTTCCCATCCCCTGGGCCTCAGGTAATGCACCTGGAAATGAAAGGTTTCATTTAAATGCATCTAAGAGGGGAGAAGCACATCTGGGAAAGGAAACAGAACTTTCTGCCAGCCCAATTTATAAAAATGATGGGTTTGTTATTTAAAAGGACAGGATTTTCACTGTAAGATTTAAAGTGCTTTAGCACGCTGTGCCAGGGGGAGGTGTCAATTATGAGGCTTTTGAGCTCTTTTTGGCCACATGTGTGGTTTCTCTTCTGCTCTGAGGTGTAGACTCTCCACTGTAATATTTCCAAAAGGGAATAAAGGAATCAGTTTGGGCAATCAAAGCAGTAATAGTGGCAGTTCAGGTGTACTCTGTGTATTTTTTAAGAATTTGAGAAAGCAAGAGTGATATAAAGGTTCAGAGCTGTAAGTCTGACTTCAACCACCATTTGTTTTGCCTGAAGGAGTAGCAGAATAGTGTTTATTAACCATATCCTGGGGTGCATCAGGCACAGCATCACCAGCTGGGCAAGGGAGGGATTGTCCTGCTCTGCTCTGCACTGGGGTGGCCTCCCCTCGAGAGCTGGGGGCAGTTTTGGGCACAACAACATAAGAGAGACATAAAACTGTTAGAGCGTGTCCAAAGGAGGCCATGGGGATGGTGAAGGGTTGAAGGGAAGCCGTGTGAGGAGAGACTGAGGGCACCTGGTCTGTTCAGCCTGGACAGGAGGAGGCTGAGGGCAGAGCTCACTGCAGGCACAGCTTCCTCCTGAGGGGAAGAGGAGGGGCAGGCACTGATCTCTTCTCGGTGCTGACAGTGGCAGGAGCCGAGGGAATGGCTTGAAGTTATGTAGGGGAGGCTGAGGTTGGATATCAGGAAAAGGTTCTTCCCCCAGAGGGTGCTGGGCAGTGGAACAGGCTCCCCAGGGCAGTGGTCACAGCAACAAGGCTGGCTGAGCTCAAGGAGCTTTTGGACAGTGCCCTTGGGTACATGGTGTGACTCTTGGGGTGGTCCTGTGCAGGGCCAGAAGTTGGACTTGGTGATCCTTGAAGGTCTTTTCCAGCTCAGCTTATTCAGTGATTCTACAGCTTTGGTTGAATAATGGATACTTCAAAGGAAATTATGATCCTCTAATTTGCTGAACTTAAAGTACACCATTGAAACAGTGGACAAAGGCATACTTGCTTGTGATCATCTGTTGCCAAAATCACTTTTAAGAGCTTATCAAAGTACTAAGCTATTATGGATTAAAGCAATGTCTGGTTTACATACAGGTTAAAAGATAAATGATGAAAAGCTTTTTAGTTAAATTTCATCACAAAGCTCCATTAACTATGACATACCTCAAGATCTTAAGACCCCTGTTAAATTGTACAATATGCAAGGAACTGGTTTTTTGAGATTAAGGGAGATGGACATGATAGGAACTCCATGGAGCTTTCAGATCTCAGTGCTTTCCAATGGCAAATTAAACACAGAATCAATAAATGCTATATAATGCCAAAGGAAAGAATGAATTAATTTAAACCAGGAGCACTGAAAAGTTGTTAACTGATTAATGAAAAGCTTGAATGTTGCTGTGCATTGCTCAGCAAACTGTGTGACAGGTCAAGACAGACAGGTAACTAACATATGCAGGACAGAAAAGGGGGCTGGGTATGTGTCGTAGCATGGGAGAGCTCTCACCTGAGGCTGCATTTGGTCCTCAGCAACCTGGGAGGTGCATTAGAAAATGAAACTAACTTACATATCATATCATAGAGCAGACAGAGCTTTTTGGGATCATTGTAGTTTCCCCAGAGTGCTTGGATTGTGTGCCACACCCTGGCCTGGGGCAAGCTTGGGAATGCACACATTCACTTCAGACTTGTGCTTGTCTATCATTATTTGACATGACTGTCTGACAGCTTGGCTGCTTCTTGTGAGTCTGCACAGCTTTTCCCTGAAATGGGAGAGGGAATGCAAGGGGAGGGGTCTGCTTTTACCTTCACCCACTCCTGGCAGGGATGGTTATTTCAAGGGCAAGCAGACACTTCTGCACCATCAGCTGGGAGGTTGCACTGGAGCCCTGGATCAGGAGCTGATAAACATTTTGCTCTGCTTGGCTGGTGACTCTGATGAGTCAAGCCAGCTGTCCTGGCAGCTTGAAGGGACAGGTAAAGTCTGGGATAGAGGCAATAGCTTGGACTTTACCTTGATCATACATTTGTGATACATTAAAGGCTGCTGGATTAGGGGTAACCCTTGGGTCTGCTCACAGTGTGGGTAGAGGTGACTGTCCCTGTCACTTGATCCAAACCCTGCAGAGTCTGCAGGGTGGGGAGCTGCTCCTGCCTGCTCATTCATCTTCTGGGCTCCTGCTCCAGGAGAACAGCTCATGGCAAGAAATCTTCATACACAGTAGCTACTGAAAATTTCCTCACTTAGAAGGCTTTGCTGTAGAAAGGGGGAAGAAGGGAAGATGAGGTTATGATGTGATTCACGTACATTTCTCCTTGGGAAGGAGGAGGAAGGAGCAGACAAACGCCTCAGGCTTTCACCATTCTTTCCAGGTGACTAAGCAGCAATTTTATTTTTAACAAAAGCTAATGCTAGGCAAGTGAACAGAGCTGATGGTACATCTGAGAGGCCCTGTGTCACTTCCTGCATAGAGAAAATCTGCTTAGGCTCTGGGAGATGCATTGCATTGCTTTGTATTGATTTTTCTCCTGCGGGATGAGTGTGCCTGTGAGCTTTCTCCCCTGTGACAGATTAGGTCATCCCTGCTGAAGGTCACCGATGGCTTTCCAGCATCTTTTTCCTTGCTGGAGGTTGGGGTTTTGGCTTCCCTGTCTGTGCTTGTTTTGGCCAGCAGAGGGTACTAAATGCAAGGTTAATAAAGGAAAAAGTTTCCTCGTGCCGTCAGGCTGGGCTCAAAGTTTAGAATAAAAGCTGTGCTTCTGATAATGGAGAAGCTTCTAACAGACAAAAAACAATTAGAAATGCTGATATCCTCAAATTGCCTTTCTATGCAAATTTGCTTTGGTTTATGATTAAAATATTTGAATTTAAAAATTGCCAGTTGTGTAAATGAATGCTGGTTTTATTTGGTATTCCATTACCAACGTTTTTTGTTTCATGTCCTTCATGACATCTTTTGTAGAAATGAATAAATGATAATAAGAAGGATTTTTGTAAAAATGAAACTATAAAAACAGCCATGAAGTGGTTTCATTTGGGAAAAAAAATAAAGAATTTACTTTAAAGAATGCATATTTCAAACTAGTGCTTGAAAGCATCAATCTGAAGTGTTTATCCTGTAATATTAACATGGAATTTTCACTTGCTATTTTTATCCTCTTGTCACTTCACTTCCTCTTACGTCAGAGCTGGTGTAATCCATCTCTCATTGCCAGATGTTGCCTGTCCTGCACTGGGAGGGGTTTTAAAGCCCCCTACTCTGCCTCTTTGCAGCCAGACTTTTTGCCCAAGCTTGGACCAAGATAGTATTTTGTGTTTGGACTCAGGTGTTTATTAATTCTTATCTATATGACAGTCTCACAAGCTGAAAGTTCTACAGCACTTCTAGCTAACAAAGTAAAAAATGGAGCTGTCTCTATATCTCTGCAAGGCCTTTTAAGGATAAATTGTCTAATTATGAAATGACACTTTTTATTTTTAACTCAATAACTAACTACCTGTGGTCTGCAATGTGGACTTTTTTATCTAATTGCAACATACTACTTAGACCTATGAAAAAGAAGGTGAAGAAGGACTAGCTTACACCTTATAACTTCTATCTTGTTTTATATATATTACTATATTCTAAAGCCTTAAACTCTAAGTTTTCCACTATGTGATACTACACGCTTCTATTCAAACTACATAACTATAATCTTATTTAGGTTAGGAAAGGCTCTGCCTTTCGTGTCTGCCCATTTCTGGGAGCCCCAGGCATGGCCTCACCATGTCAGTTCCTGTTCCAACATGCAGCTTCCTCCTGGCTGCTGCACCCCTGGGAGGATGCTCTGTGCCAACAGCACCCTGTCCCCTCTGTGTCCCTAAAGGTGATGCAACCCTGGTGGCAGCTGGAACATGGTGACACTGGGGGCTGGACACAGGGATGCAGGTAACAAATCTCCCTGCTTTAGCTCAATCTGTGACCTTTCCATGGGTTTGAGCTCCCCCTGCCCTGCTACCTCTGCAAAACAAAGGTTAATGCTGTAATACTTCACTGCAAAGTTGTGATCTGCATTAATATTTTTCTTTTTTATGTGTTATTGCCATTTTGATAACTTCTCCAGTCTGACCATGCATTCCCATCTGGGAGTAACTACACGTGGAAGAGTGAAATATAACATTTGCCAGGAAAAAACAGGGCTTTCAGGATACATTGTTAGAAAAACAGCTCAAATGAAATAATGGTGGCATTTTCAGTTTGAATTCTATTACAAGTTTATAATACATCTGGGAAATTCTTTCATCTAGCATTAGAATGGTATTTTTTAGGTATATTTCATATATGTGTGTTTATCCTTTTGTCTTCCTGTTTTGTGTGTATAATAATATGAATAGTAAAAGTGACAACCAAGTATTTATCAGGAAATGCAATTTAAGATTGAAATCAAATGGGATTGAAATGGAGAACTGAGGTTCAAATCCCACTTCTCATCTGACTCATGATACCACTTCCCTGCTGGATGTTAATTGTCAGACAAATACAGCCAGCAGCATACAGAGCATGGTAAATCATGGCTGTGTGGAGGCATCCCCAGAGATGTGGCACAGTGGGGTGGAACAACCACAGCCCTTTGCTGAGTCTCAGCACTCTGCACCTTTCACCCCCTAAACTGCAACAAAACCTGGAAAGCTACAACCTCTAAGGATTTTGTTTCAGAAAGTGAGAGGGTGTGAAAGAGGTGTTAGGATGGGAGCTGGAACTCGACCTGGACGATGTGAAGCGTGTGTCTGCTGGCTGGTAAAATAAATTGGGAAAGAATGTTCAGAACCCTTCCCATGCACTCTTCCTGCTTCTCCAATTTCTGCCTGCTCTCCTCTTTAGTGCTGTGATGTGGCTGCTGTCTGTCCCTGCTGTCTGGAGTCCCTTTCCTCCCAGCCTGCTCCTGGGGCTTGGGGTTTTCTCTAGTGATTCTCCCCATGCCTCCAAAGCCCCTTGAACACCACAGAGCTCATATCAAGCACAGCCTCTTCATCCTCCTGGGCCAGTCAGCTGCCTTCAATATCCCCTCCCCACGCTCTTTCTCCCCCAGTCTGTGACCCTGTCACTGTCCAGCCCTTTGTCTGCCCTTCAGCAAAGTCTGCTGGAAGGTTCTTCTGGAATGCTCCGAGAGGCTGCTGGCAAGATCACAGGAGTTTTGATTTCCTCCCCTGCAGTTTGGCTGCTGGCAATCTTGCCTGCAAAGCCCCAGGTGACCAGTGCCTTTTGTGTACTCTGCAGCACCCTTCCCTTCTGAGATCGCTCCCCTTGGCCAGTCCTGCTGGCACCACCCCAGTGTCCACCTTAGCACACACAGCTTTTGAGCTTTTCTGACTACTGTGGGCACCACCTCATCCTGCTGTTAGGGTGGTGTCTGCTGCGTGTAGACCCCTGTAGATGCCCTTATGTACAAAAGGGGCCTTTATTTCACAAGCCGACCTTGAGGGAAAGCTGTAAAGGATCCAGTCCTTCCCTTCCACATTCACTAAACCTCTTGCTCAGGCTGTAACCCCTTCACATCTCTGTTAGTGTACCTTGCTCCTCTCCACCCTTAGCAAACCTTCCTGCACATTCGTGGCAGGCTGAGGCAAGGACTTGGTCTTGATTTGAGTCTGGCTTGAGTTTCCTGCCTTCCCCCCTGCTCTGTTCTAGCACATGGGATGTTATTGACCTGTCCTTTGCCTGTTTTTACAGTCTAGTGCCCCTGACCCCTGGGCAGTGAGGTGTCAGACCTTGCTTCTGACTGGCCCACAACAACTTTCACCAGCCCTTTGGCTATGGCAAAGTTCTCATTATGTTTGATTTCAGTACAACAAATTTGTTAAATTCCTCTGGGCTTTCCATAACAAATATTAGCAAAAGTTCTACTGAAAAAAAAATCTATGTGAATTTCCATCTGAATCTTTTCCAAACTGTCCTGTGTCTCAACTACAAATGGAGACGTTTAAGAGTCAGGCAATGCTGGTGGTGTGCTGGGATTGCTGCCTGTCACAATGACCAGTGCTGCTTTATTGGGTTTGCACTCCTGTGCTTTCCCCTGCCATGCCTGTCTTGTTCTGTACTAGATATGGGCCTCTGGCAGGCAGAAAGGCTTCAGGGTTTCTCTCTGTGTTATATCTCCTTCTAACTAAGAAAACACAAGATTAGTGGACAAAATGAGCCCCACTACTATTTCTAAAATGAGCACCTAAACAAAAACTAGAGGAGTTTACCTTATAAACCTAGATTGCCATAAGTGCCTTTGTTAGCAGTATAATCTCCCTGGAGAGGCTCCATCAAGGTGTGAGCTGGGAAGATTATCTCCACTGCCAGGGACAGAACAGCCCTACTGTGTTTGAAAGGTGATTAGCAACGTGAAAAGTAAAAGTGGAGTGCTTGATTTAGAAAACAGAACCACGGTGTGACTCTGAGATCAGACGCTCAGCTGGTGCCCAAACCTGCCTCCAGAGGTGGGGCTTTGAGTCACTGAGAGTGTTTAGGTATCACCTAACAGTACTGCTGTATTAGATATTAAGCTGTGACATAATCCTTACTGATATTGCCTCCTTGTACTGCTAGACTAATTCTTGAATTTCCTAGTTTTATAAAAATAAATATAGAGATCTCTATGTAACTCAAATTTTTAAGTGACGTTTAGGAATTTCAATAATTTTTAATCCTGTTTTCTCTTAGTTATTTGCACTAAATGTTCACTTCTGCTCTTAGATGCTCAGCATGCTGAGCAAGTCAGATGGATTTTTCTAATTCCTAGATTTTTTCAAAGCCTTGTAGCGTTTAAGCCACACAATTCTCTCTAAAATCAGTGAAAGCTGTGTGTCTTCAGTTCTATGTAATTGCTCAGAAAGAGTAACTGTAGCTATTATTTAATACTTCAACAGTATTTTTCTGCCTTTGATTCTTGGGAACAGCTGTAGGTTAATTAAACTATAAACTAAGCTTTCACTGGGTGATTATCATCATTATTTATTCAGGATTAATAAGGCTGGTGACAACAACTCCTTCTTACGCTGTGACAGAAATTGCTTGTGTATCTGTGCATTCAGCACGCAGCACCACGAAGCTATGCATGCAGCCTGCCATAAATCCTGACAGCTGTGCCACTCATTCTCCTGTGCAGCCTAACACAGCTACACACAAAATAAAGATTCATTGCAACCCCCTCCCAGGGCCCTGGTGTGTGCCTGGTAGGTCAGCAAAGTTCAGCTCCCAACACTGGAAGCTTTCATGTGCCAGGAGCACAGGAGGGGAAGGGAATCGTGTTGTACAGTGCCACATAATCACAGAGAGCCCTGGAACTGATACTGCTGCCCCAGGCTTGGTTTTTCAGTTTGGGCTAGACTTTACAGCTAGCTTCGTGTCTGAGGAGGAGCTGAAACATGAAGCAGCCTTGTCCTGCTCACATTAGAATGAAATAGAATGGTGGCCAAGACAGCAATTAGTGAGTTTGCCTCAGATGTGATTTCACATCCTGAGCTCGTGTGAAGAAAAGCACATGGAGCTGCTTACTGTGGTGAGGTTTATAGAGCATCTATGCCATGCACTGCAAAACATTTTTCAGTCTCTTAAAGGGCTTTGCTCTGGTAATTAGAGTAACAAATACCTCATAACTGCAGTGCACCCAGGAGGAACTCCTGCTCTGAGCAGGTGCCCATGCCTGCAGTAGTGTCTGGAGGAGAGGCTTCATCCATTAACACTGGTCTGAGAATACGAACCAATTTAGCCAGCTGCCAGGGCCTCTGGTTACCTTCAATTCCCATCTGGACAGATTTGAACCAGTGACATAAAGGTAAAAGGCTTGTTATCCTGTTACAAATCCCCTGAAGCTCCTGTTTCACCAGCTCTCAGTACTGGGAAAGCTTTTTCTATAATGGCTACCTTCACATCCTGGCTGGATGGGGAGACCTCTCCATCCCTGGCCTTAAAATCCATGCAGCCTCACAACTAAATTACAGTTCCAGACCATCAGTTATGTTTCTAAAAATGCCTGGCTGTCTTGAGCATCCAGGAAGGGATTAGCCCAGAGGCATCTCTCAGTCTAATTGGATAATTGCCCTGTGCTGGAAAGGCAGCTATGAATGTGTCCCCCCACCATTTTTCATATTATTTGCATGTACTTGGGTGACATAATTACCAAAATTCTCTGAGTAGCTGTTGATGCTAATTACAAGGCTGCATCTGGAAATACTTCTAACCTCTATTTTTTACAATGATTTTCCAGTTTGAAAAACACTATCAGATTTTAAAGCAATAGATTGCAGCACAGAGAAGAGAATGTGTGAACAGCCCCTTGGGATTTTGCTATTAAAAGAAGCTTTCACACTTTATGCATCAACTTTTGATTGCAAGGCATTATTCAATACTCTGAAATGTCATTAATTCAGCAGATAGGAGAAAGAAAGCCCCTCCAACTGTATTTTCATTTTTCTCATGTAAAATTCCACATCTCACAAAGTATTTTTTGTATTACTAAGGTAACCTTATTCTTGTGTCCAGGATGTAGTGTCAGATGCACTGCAGAGTCTGTCCTTTTAAAGTGGAACTTAACACCCCTGTTCATACAGGCCATAAAACCCCATCCCAGGGCACGCTGTTAAACAGCTCCCTTCATTAGGCAGAAATTGCAATGACTCCACAATAGTCACTTCTACATTTCATTTCTTTTCTGTACACCTCTCTAGGAAACTCTCAGAAATCATTCAAGATTTGGATATCCAATAAACGACCTCATTTAACAAAAACTGGAAAGCAATTTATGAGAGACATGGGAGACGACTATGTAAATTATATTTAGAAAATATTTTTCTTATGTCTAAAAAGATTTTGTTTAGCATAAAGGAATGCAAATTGTTCTGGACATTTTTTGTTTTGCAGATGGAATATTTTGCTCATTTCTTTTAATAGGTGGGTATTAGAAGTAACATTTTGTGTTTTATTTTGTTGGTATAATGCTGAAGACTCTAACTTATGCTGGAGTTTTAGTTGCTTCTGCAGTATCAAGTATCAATTCTTTTCCATCAGACCCTACATCTGGTGGTGTTGATGTGAGGAGAAAGCCCCCTTGCAGGCATTCTTGGATTCTTTGTTCTGTGTTGCACAGCTCCTGCCAAGGGATCACATGCTGGGATAGATTGGCAGGTCAGGCTCCCTTCTGCCAGCCCCCAGCACAGACCCTGGGCACTCTCAGCATGTACAGGAGGGGAAGCCATGCAAGTTCTGGTGGTTTGGGGTCTTGTTTATGTGGCTAGAGGCATTTCAGGGGGGAAATAATCCCTTTCCCCTGAAAGGACAGTACAGCATTTGTATGGGGTTAAACCCCATAGGTCTGGGAGAGAAGAGGGAGCAGCTCCTGTTTATGCCATGCAGCTGCTGAAATGAGCACATTGCTGGCTGGAGGCAGCAGCACAGCTGCTTTAAATAGCTTATTGAATCTGAAACTTTGCTGTTTACTGCTGCCCTTTTATTCCTTCCTAAAACATAGACAAAAAAATTATGTTTGTTCTTACAGAATAAATAGCTGTTCCACTCTTTCTCTAGGAAAAAAAAAGTATTGCTTTCTTCTGAACAGCAACACAGGAAGTTAAATAGTAAGCAGGAAGATTTATCCCAATTTTCCAGAAGTGGGACAGAGCAACCACCATCTCTGTAGGGAGAGGTCAAGCCTTATTCTTCTTTGCCTTCAGGGATACTCAGACACAATCACTTCACACAGCTCCCCACACCACACGTACTGCTTCCCCAACACCATCCAGAACCCCCACAACATCATCCAAAACACTAACAACACCATCCAGAACCCCCACAACATCATCCAGAACCCCAACAACATCATCCAGCCCTGGGCTCCAAGGGTGCTTGGGCAGGACCAGCAGGGAGAGCAGGCCCATGAGAAGGACCCAGTTCAGGTCAGCACTGTTCCTTAGGAATGGGCTCCTTTTCCTTTGTTCCATACCTTAGGGTAGAATTGTTGCTTTCTTTTTTACTTTCTTTCTTTTTTTTCTTTCTTTTTTTTTTCTCTTTCTGATGGCTCCCTCTCACTGATCTCACAGGAGGTAGTAGAGGATTTTGGGAGAACAGAGAAAGCCTGGAGCTGCAATTAAGGCACTGAGTGAGCATCTCTGAGCCTGGCCTTAGGCGTGGAGGGTGGAAGTCAGCACATTGAACTACTGTTCTTCACGCCCTCAGAGCACACAAGGAGCAGAGCAGATACTGAGAGGCCTCGAGCTGGTTCAGTTTGTAGTGGCTGTACAGAATCTGGATTAAGACCAGGTTTGTTAAAACAACTTCAAAGCACAAAGATTTTACAGGGCAACCTCTTTTCCCTGCTCCTTTCCCCATGTGGAGCCAGAGAACTGGGATCTCACATGCTGGTTTTTCACAGCCTTTGATACCTGTGCATAAAATGCTGTAGTGCTGGTCAGAACTTCACAGGCATGTAAGAAAAAGAGAAAAAAAAAAGATTTCAATTATCTATGAAACTCAACAGAATAATTAAATCCCATGCTGCTGAGGCAATATAAAAGTAAAAAAAAAATGTTGACAGTCACCCTTATGTTGTTTATTTTAAAATGTGAAATTATTAAGTAGAACATACCAATTTGTTAAATTATTTTGTTGTAGATATCTGTGTGCAATGTGAATTCAAATCAAAACAACTGGCCACGAAGGAGCCAGCAACAAAACAGTTCCTTTATGAGCTTGTGAAAGGAGCCAGTCATTTTAATTTTAGATATCAGCCTAGAAACATCATAAAACTTAAATCGAGTAGTATAGAGTGAGTAATTGCAATCACACTGTAACTTTATCTAAAATTGAGGAACTATTTAAATATCTTTCCAGAGAACACCCCATTCTTTTGTAGAAATAAAGTTTCAACAATAGAAATACTTAAATGAAAGCCCTTATTTGAGAATTGAAATTAATTACTGAGCTGCATAAAAGGACTTAAATTATTGAATTAATGCAGTAGAAAATTCATAATGTTAATTCAAATACAAATTGACAATGAGAAAAAAACCCCTTCAAAGTTACTGCTTCAATGGGAATCTTCCATTGACTTCAGAAGGTCTGTGTAGGGCTTTGATTGTAGCGAAGAAGGACGGAAAACAGCCTAGGAGTGAAGGAGTTCCATCAGTGTGCAGGTCTCAGTGAGCAGGTTTCCTGGGGGTGATGTGGGAATGGGCCCCAGCCGTTCTCCCCGTGCAAGGCTGCACCAGCAGCTCTGCAAGGTTCCCAGCACAAGGCAACTGAGCTGGGCTCTGCACTGAGCCCCACAGCAGCTTCCAGCTCAGGGAATTGGGGTTAATCACCTGGGATGGAAGGGGATTGACTGGAAGCCCACAGAGCAGCAGGTATGAATTACAGGCCTTAGCAGTGTCAGGAGAGGGTTGGATTGAGCAGGGACTTGGCAAGGACTGAGCTGCTCAGGGGCCAACTGGCCTGACCCCAGGGCTTCCCCAGCTCCTGTGGGGCAAAACCACCCTCAGTGTGAAGTGGTGAAGTCCTGCAAGTGTAGCCCAAGTTGTATTGATGCCTTAAGTTTTGGCTTTCATGTTTTTCAGATTCTGGGCTGCCTAGAGCTGTAGTTCTGAGCCTCACATTCAGTGTTAGTGAACTCTCTGCACAGAGTAGGCAGAGAAAACAAATCCTTCTCCTGCTGCAGACCAAGGACAACTTTCAGGCTCAAAAGGCCAAACAATGGTGGACTGAAGGGAGGAACAAGAAGGATGGTACCTCACAACCTGAAGCTGTTATTGGAAAATTAAACCCCAATATGCAAATGGCCCAAAACTTATAAAAGTGTGAGACCTCATGACAGTCATCCATTTTGTGACCATTCTAAATCCACCTTGGGTGCAGCCCTGGTCAGGCTCCTGTCCTGCCCAAGGTGTACCCTAAAGGCCTTTCAATAAATGCCTACTTTATTCTCTAGCTCTGTCCAGTCTCTGTTTCAGGCCAGCCTCCCCAAGGCATCAGTGTCCCCAGTGCTGCAGCTACAGTCTCTGTCTCAGGATATGCTGATTATAGGAGCTCTTTGGTGCTCTAATGTCTCTGAGTGCCAAGGATTTATACATCCTAGCATCCCTCTGTACAGAAACCCCATCACAGCACAGGGTATTGACAAGGTCTGTCAGTTGAGGAAAAAAATCTCTGTCCTTGAGGTGGTTGTGACTGGAATAGAAAGAATTGACTCATCCAGAAATCTCCAAAACCTGCACATCCCACCAGTACCCCATGTTTGTGGGGCAGTCCATAAAAATGTCCTGCACAGATTCCTGCTGTTTGTGATCAGGGTGGTCATTAAAGGCTGCCTGTATACAACAGAAAAGGGCTTGGGTGCAGTATGAATCTCCCATCCCTAGGTACTGCCATGAGCAGGCCTATGAGCTGGGTTAGGTAGATGGACATACCAGCTGCTGGAGCACGTGGCAAGGGTACTTTAAAATTAAAGTTTTTTTACTCACCTAATTAAAAATGGCTATGCTGTTCATTTAGCATTTCTGGGCTAGAAGATCTACCTCAGGCCATTGTACAGCTTGAGACAGTTATAAAAGGAAGAAAATGGGTATTCTGAATAGGAAAAGCTCCTAAACTGGAATTACTGCATCACCATTTAGATCTGGTAATTTAGCTACAAATCTCATTGCAGTAACTCAAGAGCAGATGCACAGCATGCTCTGTTCATGTGCTAACTGCTGAAACTTCTCTCCTTTTCTCTTTGCATTTTCTCTCCCCTTTTGTTTAGGCTGGATTTGGTATTTGGGTATTTTCAAACAGCTCCCATGAGCTGTTACACACTTGGAAGAGCTAACCCTGCAATGTGTTGCTCACACTGCGTGTAGCCAGGCTTAAACTAATGAAGGGTGCTTTGGAGAACTAGAGGGAGCTTTAATCTGCTTTGCAGGCCAGGGTGAAGCAGCACTAATGCTCTGCTCTCCTCCAGAGCTGCCCGGTGCCCTTGGGAGTGACCTTTGGGAAGCTGAGTGCCTTCACAGGGTAACAATACCCTCAATATACACACTGTTCCCGAGGCTGCTGGTGAGGAAACTCCCTCCTTGCTCTTTCTTTGGATGGTCAGGAGGGGACATGAGCATCCAGTGTGTCCTTCCTGAACGTGGTGTCTCAGAAAGGACAGTCCCCACAGGCAGATGAAGAAAGTAACACATGTAATACTCTGGAGTGGCTAGGGTCAGGCTGCTAGCACAAGCAGCCTGTTTCTCTGCTGGCTCAGAAGCTCCTAGACTGATGACAAAGCACTAAAACAAAAAATTAAATGACCCTCATGCAGCTGGCCAGGTCCCTGGAAGACAGCTGTGTCCTTGCCTTTCTGCAGCCGGCCTTGTGAGCGCTTCCATTTGAGCCCACGGAGATTTTAGGATGCCACAGGGTAAAGGCCTTGCAGAAATGACTGTTATTACTGTTCTGATTGTTGGTATTACTGCCTAATTATGATGATGGTAAGAGCCAAAAGCCCAAGGGATTAGCCCATTGATCCAATTTGAGGTAGCTTCTCGAATTTTCAAGCTATTTACATACAATGGACAAAAGAGAAAGAAAGAGAAGCTGGTTTATGAAATTGGATCAGGCAGTGTTTGAGCTGAGTGCATTCCAGCCTGCAGCCAGCAGAGCTGTTACAGACTGGGGTTGGGGAGAACTTAGATTAATTTTTTATCAATGTCCCGTAGCTTTTGATCCCTGTATTAAATATAAGGAAAATTCTGTAGCATTTGCAAGTTAGTGTGGTAAACATTTTGTTGATGCAGAATTTGCTGGATGCCCTTATACAGGTCCATTTATAAGCACATTAAAATCTATTTTGGATAGCTATATAGAGTGCTCCGATACCAGAAAAATTCCTCTCGGATCCCTTGGGGTACAAGGCCCTCATTCTGCAGTGTCATCCTGTAGTGCATCATTCTGCTGTATCACTGCAGACAAATCAATTCCCTGGCCCATTCCATTAACCCATGTGGCTCTGGTACCTGGTGCTTCCTTAGCACATGGAGAAGCTTTTCCTCTTCTTTTGATGCTCCAAGAGGAGCTCCCTGCCAAGGACAGAATGTACCAATGGTGAGCAACACACAGGCAGCACTGCGAGCTTGAGTTAGTGTACTTAAACTCTGTTTTCACATTCATAAGCAAATATCACTGTAAATAATAAACATTCATTATCGTGGCCTGGAAAGAAAAGTTTGTGTTCTGCCCTTTAATATGCTGTTATGATAATTGAAAAGTGTGAAAACATTGAGTCTTACTGGAACTGAGATTGTGGGAAACATCAGGAGTATTCCTGAAGCTGATGGGAGGTAAAAGCTTTTGCAGTATAATTGTGCCCTTGGGTTTGCTTGCAAAATGTTTGTCCATGCTCCTACTGGAAGTAACTGCTAACACTTCATCTCCACAGTATTCTAATAGTGCTTCCTTTCTGAGATTAGATATCAAACTGCCTGGAAATTAGTGGGGGAGGAACTGGGATAGGATTTCTTGCTTTTGCAGGAAGGTTTTCCTGATCTTATTTGTTATCTAAAGCTTTGGTTTTGCAAGGGATTTCAGCAAGTGTCCATAAGTTTGTTCTACTATGCTTTGTTTTCATGGGCTCCTTTGAAACCTGCAGCTCAGTGGCTTTAGATAAAACATTAGAGCAACTCCTGTTACTGCCGTTCTAACACCAGGAAGACAGACCCTGAGAGCCATTCCAGTTCTGCTTGGGCAGCTTGAAACTGTCTATTATGCAAATCTGCACCTCCAGACAGTGCTGAATTTGTCCTGTTTCATCACTGGTGCCAGAATATTTGCCGGGAGCCACCTGAAGCTTTTTCTCCAGAGTGAGTGGCTGAATTGGATTTACTCCATGCTATCTGGCACTGCTGACAAGCACCCCATTGACTGAAAAGTATTTAGTGATTACAAGCATCACATTAATAAGGTAATGCAAAAGTATTAAGTTAGTATCTATGTATTTGTCAAGGTGAAACATAAATATTATAAGCATAGGTTATCACTGATAAACAAGGGAGAATAATATGTGTCATAATAGCAATAACACTTATGGTGAAATAACTCATTAATATTTTTCAAATAAGGGTTTTGGGGGGCCCCTCATCTCCAGCCTTGGTCAACCCACCAGAGAAACCCAGATCTTGGGGTTTTTTTGGTTAGGTTTTTTTTAGGTTTGTTTTAGAGGGTACAGTGTGGCAATTCTCTGTCTGAATTTGTCCCAGTTATGGTATCAAACAGTCAATAAAATGAAATAATAAAATAGTTCAGCCCTACATAAAATGTTGATTTTTATGTAGACATTTGAGAAGTATAAATACATGATGTACAAGTACAACGAGATTTCCATTATATGATTAACAAAGTATAGGTCAAGTTTTATTTTAAGTCATATGATAATTATTCTGTGAACATGAATGTATTTCCTTACAGTAAAGTTAATAGAACTGGATTCTATTATAAGTAATAAGCACAGCTTTTGAATTTTAAAATCTCAGAGAAGCCAGGAAATGAAAAAGTATAACACAGTATTCAAGACCCAGGCAAAGCCGGCTGTTCAGTTCAGAGAAGCACAGAATATCCTGAGCTGGAAGGGAACCATAAGGACCATCAAGTCCAATTCCTGGCCCTGCACAGGACAGCCCCAAGAGTCACACCCTGTGCCTTAGACCATTGTACAAACACTTCCTGAGCTCTGGCTGCTTGGTGCAGTTGTGTAAGAAGCCAACAGACATCAGTAAATCCTGTCCTGAGGTTGTATCAGAGCTGGCAGTTGCCATCTACTCCTTTGCTAACTCCAGATTAGAAAGAAAATAGTATATCAAGTTGTTAGAAAGCAACTTGTACTTTTCATAATTAATACTAATGGGATGTTACTGTTCCTGCTGCCATTGGGCTTGTGGGACCCAGGAGAGCCTCAGGCCAGCTGGACAGTACTTATCTAATATCCCTATCTATAAAAATGCATCCCTGGTGCATCCCTTCTGGAGAACTTGGTATGGCATCTGTCACTGCAGAGTTCCAGTTGTTCATCACTCTGATCCTGACAAAATATCTGGGGGTTGTTGCTGCATCTGTGTTTTATTGGCAGATCACCGACTGCCAGTGGAGAAATCCTGAAACAAACCTTTTGTCCTTTATGCTCCAGAACCAAATATCTGGACCTGGAAATTAAATCTGAGTTTCTTGCAAGATCTAGCAGGACAGAGTTGGTTGGAAAACCTCTCACCTATCAAGCTGAATGTTCCTAAGCCTTTCCCTTGGGCAATGCTAGAGGTGATTCATTTAGGGTGAATTATGGTGCGCGCTTGAAAAGCTAGCAGCATCTCTTTTCACTCTTGAGCTGCACATAAAGTCAGCCCAGCTGTGTTTTAGCCAAAAGAATGTAACAATTTAATCAATCCACCCTCTCAGCCACCAGTGTAATTGCAGGCCAGTGCAGAGCAGCCAGTCTTGAGACTTCATATCTTCCTGCCAGCATAACTAGGCTGTGTGTCACAGAACACCCTCATGAGGAAAGAGAATATTCCCATAAAGGTCTTGTGAGGCTGATCAAAGCAGATTTTTTCTGCCACTGCTGATATGCACAAGTAAGCAACTTCTGTGCAGCTCTGCTGCACTGCTGTAACTCATTCAGACACCTGGGATCTTCTCTGAGTTAATGGATAAGGATTTTTTTTTCTGAATTTATGGATAATGTAAAGGATAAGGAGTATTTCTAAATTTTGTTAATCTATAAATAATTTTCCCACTTCAAGGTGCCTCCCTGCTTCACTACAGCTGCTGTGCAGTTTTACAGTTTTGCTAATGGGGAAAAATTTAAAAGCATCATTTAGAAAGGTGCATGTGCTTTCTTTACCGTGCTTTCAGGAGGCAAATGCATGGCCACTGGTTTGGATTCAAGAAACATGACCATGGTCTCTAGATTCCCTAAAACTCTCTTCTTGTGGCTGCTGATAATGTTCTATTGCAAAACAATGGGGACGAGCAGACCTCTTCCAGAAAAATGCAGCCTCCTGCACTGTAGTCAGTGCAGGTATCAAATACACAACAGTTTCTAGAAATTTGCAAATCCATTTGGTTAATTCATGAGCCTTTTTCAACACAGAAAGAAACAGCAAGTTGTGCATGAAAGTAAGAAGAAAAGCATGAAAGGAGAACATGTAAGGGAATAGAGAACATTGAATATGCAGAATTACGGGGGAAAAAATACAGCAAATATCTTCTCCCCCAAAATGTGAAAACTGTTTTTAAACCAGATGCAATGTTAGTAATCTAACTGCTGTTGTCCTCTTTATCCTGCAAAACGCTCCTGTCTATGGCAGAACGAGCTGGAATCAGTAGTTAAATCCTCTTTAAATAAGCAGCAGTTTCCAAATTGTTTTTGAGCTTAACACATGGCACGTGGGCCTTCCACAGCTTTCCTGCCTGGAAGGCGTCTTTGGTAGGATAAAATGAACTATTCCAGCAGCGTTCCAGGACATGATTGCACTGTGAGGGCTCTGAACATCAGCGTGTAAGAGCTGCCAGCATCGCATCTGTTACCTGTTGGGGTGATACTCAGATGCCTCTGATGTAACCCAGGTGTCAAAGCTGGGAGAATTCAGCTGTAATGCATGATTGGACTGAAGTTTAAAGTTCGGGGTTAGATGGACTGCAGCTGTTGGGTGCCCTTCACCTCTCTCCTTCACGCAAGACCATCAATTCTCAGCTGAAGAACAGCGCCTGTGCTTTTGTGTTTCGTGTTTAGCTTTGCAGACTGTTAAAGGCTCTCGTGGGAATGACCTTACAAACCCTCCAGTAATGAAATCCTGCAGAAAAATCACAGCTCAACCCAGGGTAACTGCTCCATTTGCATCCCAATACAACGAGCAGCGCTTGTGATTGCTGCCTTTCTGGCCACGGTGAATTCTCACGGTTCTGAGCAGCGAAATGGCCGAGGATATGCACAGCAAGGCAGATGGGATTGATTCATTAGAGTTCAGTAGGTTATCATTGCTGTAGGAATAGGTAATGGCAGATATTCTAATTAGAAGAAAGGACTCGGTGGTTAGGGTAAATTACAGGCTAGAGCTGATTTGACCCCAATCAGTACAAATGAGGGTACAGTGCTCCATCATGCCGACAGCACCAATAGCATCAGGGTTCAAAAGCCATCTGTTCCTTCCAGCCTTTTTAAAAAGTGTGCTCAAGGGTGTTTCTAGGACTGTGGTGTTTCAAACTTCTGTCTATCATACAAATGGGAGTGAGCTGGGCTTCTGCAGGGCAATCATTTTAATTCTCATTTAGGTCATTGTAATGTTTGGGTAAATTTTACCTCAGAATTATCATAAATGCATTAGCTGGAACCTTTAGCTAAGTATTTTTTCATACTCACTTGCAAGTAATAGAACTAACAGTTCATCCAGATGAAAACACCAGTCTTCAGTGCTCAGACTCATGGATTGGTTTGGGTGCTCTTGGGCTTGAACAGGTATTGGTATAGTAGCTTCTCCTCTGACCTCATATTTCTGGTCATTTTTGCAAGTCAGAGGACTGAAAAAGAGTGTTTAAGCCATTTGAAAGGAGATGATAACTTTGGGGCATAGCTGCTAGGGAATGGAAAAGCAAATGGAGGCTTTTCACATCAGCTGCAGCAGATGCAGAAATGGGGTAGGAATGTTTAAACCAGCTGGGTAAATAAGTGCAAGGGTTCACAACAAATCTGAGAAAATAGGGTATTTCAAGTTTTACCTATCTCTGTATTCAGCCCCTTCCCAGCTTTCAGGGGACAGTGCCCTATTGCACTCTGAGCTCTTAGCAAGGACTAAAGCAGCCTGGGTTCCTTCGTGCCTAGCTGTGGGGGACATGAAATCAGGGATGTGAGCAAGATCTGTCACCAGGTACTCCCAGCTGGAGTCCCATGGGGTCCTGAAAAAGTTACAGCAAGGAAGTATTGCAGTGGCTTTTGCAAGTCAACCTTGGAATGTTTCACCTGTATGAAAATTAGCAGTCAAAGTCTTGGTGATAATCAGAGACTTTGTGTTTAAGTATTCCACTTATGGATGAAGTCTTTAATTGCTAATGAAAGTTATTTAAGGAAGAACATATGTTGAAAAGTCTGACTTAAACTCACTGTAAATTATTTGATAATGAAAATCTACTGCCATGTAAGCTGAAGTATGGGTTTTTTAATATGCTATATGCTATTTTGGAGTAGCGGGAATTTTTGAAGAGCTATATATTATTATCCATATCCCACTTCTGTTGAAATGGAGAAATAAATCAGTTATGGAAGACTTTTTCATACAGTCCAAATGTGGAAGAAAATTTCTTGGATAACATATCATATGACTTAGCATAATGTTAAATAATGCTAACAGAATACTACTAATTAGACCTTGCATGTTAGAACATAATATTTAATTGAGAATAAGGACAAATGTTTAATTAAAGAGTAAGAAATTTACATCCCGACAATCCTTTTTTAAAAATGTAAGTGTAATTTTTGTACTTTTG
Source organism: Acrocephalus scirpaceus scirpaceus (assembly GCA_910950805.1). Taxonomy (NCBI): domain Eukaryota; kingdom Metazoa; phylum Chordata; class Aves; order Passeriformes; family Sylviidae; genus Acrocephalus; species Acrocephalus scirpaceus. Next base: position 34,286,972 of record OU383781.1, read on the forward strand.
GGCTTAAGGAATCAAACAGAAATACAAATAAGTAAAAATACAATCAGTACTTTATTAAAGAAGTAGGTCCAAAATACAAACTGAGAAATATTTGCTTTTTCTGTGCAAGAGAAACCTCACACTAGTACAACACTTGTGTGGTTTTTATTCCAAAAATAGGGAAATAACCTTGGAATAAGCTTTCCATATTAAAGCAGCTTTTTTCAGTTGATAAATATTGGCAAAATTCTTATGAAAAATGCAGCTTTGAAATGAAATAATACATAGCAATGTATAATGTAGACAACTTTAAAGTACATTGTAAAAACAGTTTGAGAAGACGGAGACATCCCTCTTTTTTCCCCCCCTTTTATTTTTTTTTCTATGTAATTTTACACTGTTCATCAATTTTTTCCTAAAAAGATTAGTTAAAGTGGAGTTTAGATTCCCTACCCCACGTAGTTCAGTTGCTTAAAGTTATGGATTGCTGATGCTTACCTCTTTGGTAGAGAGGTCTCTCTTCCTCAGTCAATTATTTTTCACATCCTTGGATCCTGCTCTGCCTAGGCAGCTGTACAGGAACTGCTAAGCATCTCCAAATGGTGCTAAAGTTCGACCTGGATCCCTTCCAGTGAGGAAAAAAAATTAAATTCAACTAGTTCTGTTTACTACAGCTGTATCCAAGGTCAAAATGCTCAAGAGAAAGAATGTTTCAGTCACAGCCACAGTTTAAAAAAAGATCAGAAATAAATAATACAATCCTGTGTTTAGTAACTGTTGAAACCCCACTGGGTTCAGATGTGGAGGACTGAAAGTCTGGTGAGGCAGGGTTTCCCCTTGGCTGTTTGATTTCACTCCTTCAAGTGTCACTTCTAACCTATGGAATGCTTTGATGAAGTCAAATTTAAAAGTCCCTTTCTGCTTTGGGCTGTGGTAGTTCAGATTTTACATCACATTTTACTTTGTATTATTGACAGCTCAATACCAAGAAACCAATGATTGTTGTAACACCACCAAGCAGGGCCCAAACAGTGGGGAATTCCTGTGTGAAGCACACCACCTCAGTGAGGGACAGGAGGTTTTATTGCCAAGGGGCACTTTGATGCTGAGCACTCCCATTTCTGGGTGGCAGACCTTGGTCTAAAGGGTGCAAACCACTCCCATGTGCCAGTCACTTCTGTTGCTGCTCTGGGGACACCTCTGCAAGAAAAATCTGCTGTCTGAAGTGAACATCCAGAAATGTTGCATGCTTCTGAAGGTTTCACTGTGTGCCTCACTCAAGTTGATACAACGAATTTTACAGCAGAAGCAGGATGCAAAATTCTGGAGCCCAACTCTGTGGCCTTAACGCCAGGGCATCACAAGCCATCAATTTTAATGTGACAAGGGCTTCTTTGTTAGAATGACAAGAAAAAGATGCAACTAGACAGTAGCATCCTGTCTACTGCTAGGCCATGTTTTGTTCTTGGAGTATTATGTTGACACAACACCTTTTATCCAGGATAGAAATCACGAATCGTCTCACTGGAGGTGTGACCTGCAGTGCAGGGAGTTTAATTCTGAATAATTCTGTCTCTGCCCTGAGGTGAATAATCAGACTTTTAGCCTTGAACTGCTTGGACTAAAGGCTTTCTGTTCTGCCTCTTGGAAGCAATAAAGTCCCACATGAAAGGGAAGTACAGATTAATTCCTCTTTTCTGCACTTTAAAGGCTACTGTGAGAGCACAGAATCATTAGTTTACAAAGCTTTGGGATCATGTTTCCTCTTGTCATGGCTGCTTTTTGATCATAAACTCCATCTTGGTATTCCACCAATGGATTTGAACACAAATTGGGAATAGCTTTACTGGCAGTTAAACACGTGCTCGTGCAATCTCCATGTATTAAAATTGGGAGGGAGGGCAGGAGCAAGGCAGGGAGAAAAATTCTGTTGCTTTATAAAGGCAGCAGTGATTTAACACCTTGTGGGATGGACAGGACAACAAAAGAACTCAGTTTCAGAGCTTTTTAATCAGATTAAAAAGTTGTGGTAGGAATCCTTGCAAATAGAGTTGAAGAGTGGAAACTCCATGGAAGAAGAATTCACTTAGAAGAAATATCTGTTAAATTACAACTAATTAATTAAATAGGTCTTCAACAGCAGGTGTCACTGAAGCCTTAAGATTTAAGAGAGGATTTCATAAGGCAGAGGAACTGAAACAAATGAGCCTTAGTGTCACTTTAACCTTGATCATACTTAGCATGTGCATTGCTTTTATTACGCTGAGATGCTCATCTCTAGAGGATGCAACAAATTGGCATTTTTTTATTGCACTCATTACTGTTACATTTGACTCCAGCTTCATTAATTTACAACAGTGTTTTAAGTTTTTCCCCTTAAAATTGCCTTTCATATTTATAGCTCCATTTTATCAGCAAAAGTGCTGATAGGAGTCTGCTGTGTAGGAGACACTGGGACAAAGATTATTCATCTTTGCCTTCCATCTTCAGCCCCTGATTAGACTCATCCTGCCCCACACAGCCCTCAGCGAGGAACGTGGTGCTGTAGCCTGTTTAATGTGCCACTTAACCACGGGTAGGGGTGTTTCTCTGTTCAGGGATCCTAGTGACAAATGGTGCTTAAAAAGAGAATCTCCGTGGCCTTGGGGCCTCCGTGGGGATGTGTGGCTCAGCTGGGAGCTGTGCAGATGTCCCTGTGCCCAGGGGCTGTGTCTGGGTGCAGCAGCGTTTGCAGCCTCGTGGATGTGCGGCTGCCCCAGTGACCCCGATCACAGTGACCCAGACAGGGCTGAGGGAGAGGTGTCAGTGGAGACCCGGCGAAGGAGCATCCTGAATAAAGATAGGAGAGATTAGCCTCCACGTTGAGAGAGTGATATTAAGCCGCTCAGTTGTCCCACTTTTTCAGGTCAACTTAATAATGCTGCTTAAAATGGAAGGAAGCTTACTGTCTGTGTTTGTAGCAGTCCTGAGTGGTACAGCCCAGGACAGCCAAGTTGTGTGTAAGCAGGGTCAGACCGATTTTTCTGTGCCAGATTTTAACCTTTCCTTATAGCCAGCCTGTCTCTTCACTCTGTGTTAACATAATGCAAATGCAATTCAATTTTTTAGCAAGAAATTGACCCAGCCTATCTGGCTGCTTTAAAATAAAGTGAGTGGACAGTCACAATCAATTAGGGTGGGTGTGGATAAGCCCCCAAAATCCCTATGGATGCAGTTATAAAACATCTCTATCTGATTATATATGGTAGACACTTGCATTTTTAAACACCTTGTGAGTAGGGTGGCACACGCTGGGTTATCCAAGCTGAAACTTTCACGGAGGAAGCTTAGGAGAATGAAACTATGACTCTTCATTTCATACCCTGTTGAGATGATTTGCATAAGAAAATTTAGATAATGGTACAAACATCACATGCTTTCCTGTTAAAATGTGTAATGTGAAAAAGGCTATTTTTTTCCTGTTTTCATCTGCTTCAATTAAGCCACTGAAAAGAATTCAGCTTCCCAAGGTCTTCTGAATAGCTTCCTAACCCAAAATATCTGAAAGCACCGCTATTCATACAGTAATTCATTCCTGGTGTGTAAAAATAATATGGTGCAAGGTCACAAAAACACCTCACATTAAAATGTTAACCTTAAAGCGTAGGAATTGTAATGAGATGGTCTGAACCCACAGGTAAATGTGCTGGATTTAGGTGGGGTGAAGAGGAAAGAAAAATTCCCAAGGGAGGTCCACACCTCCTGCTCTCCCATGTGAGCACAGTGGGATGTGGCACAAGAACTCCCACGTCCTGGGATGTGTTTGGCACCACGTGGTTGAGCAGAGCTGCTCTTCCCTCTCCCTGTTCTCATCACCTCACATGGCAGGGCTGGCTCTGGCTGTCTGGATAATCACACATTGCTTTCTTGCCCAGTGCAGCAGGGGAAAGCTGAGCTCTGCTCGACTTACACAGATGAATAATGAATACCATGCTGGAGATGTTCAGGCTCAGTTCCTGCACACCTTGTAAATCATTGAAAGCATTAGTAATGCTCCTGCTTTATTATAAAAATTCACTGAAGGACACTCTTGATGATTCACCTTAGAATTTTCTGAGCTGTTCTGCATTGTGGAGGAAAATCTCGCTGCACTGAGCGGACAAGATTTCCTGGCACACACAGAGGCTGTATTTCAAACCTTTGATTTTGGCTATGTGATTGCAAATAATGAAATCTGTAGATACTTTTGCCTGTTGCTTGTGAACAGCCACAGGTCGAGAAGACTTCCAATTCTCAGCTGTGCTCTCCAGGGATCACTGGGAATACTCCTAGACAGACTCCATATAAACAAACAAGCAAAAAAAAAATTGATTTATGCTGTAAAATTGTCATAGGTCCTATAAGACATTATTGAAGAGTCTCATCATCTCAATTTTAGCTGTTTGCTTAATTGTTCAGGCCCAACTTGCTCCAAAGGAAAGAGTTCTCTAAGGCACAGAAATAAATGGAATGGCATAGAGATGCTGACAAGCTATTTAAACATGTCTGTGGAGTAAAACACAACTTCTGCAAACAAATCAGAGTCAAAGAAGAGGCAGTAGGTCACAGTGACAGAAGAATTACTGAAGGGAATAAAGACACATCACAGGCTATACCATAGTCATTTTATAGGACAGCAATAAAGAAATCACAACTCTATTAACAGCACATGATGATAAGTAAGCAAAGACTGGAGCACAATGTATGCACCCAGAGGAAGGGATGTGCACTCATGCTTGGAGTTCCTGAATAATGAATGCTGAACCATTTAACTAGAGAATTTCTCCAAACCATTTTTTAATGTAGTGTTTGTTAACTGGTGATAACACTGGCAGACACTGAGGAAGGAGCATCAGAACACATCCTGTTCTCTCCCTGCTGTTATTCTGCATCTGTTTCAGTTAAAAGGCAATTTCAAGAAACTGTTGATTTTTTTTTTTCAAATAAATAAACAATAGCCAAAGCAGAGTATTAAATGAAGCACATACTTTAAAATAAGTATTGATTACTGAGAATGTGCATTTCAGAACTGATCTGAGTGCTGTTATGTCCAGCTGCGACAGCTGTGCTATAAAGAGAGATTGTACCAAGCTGCCAGTTGCCAAGCAGAGAGGCTGAGGTGGCCAGGACAGCAACAGGGGCTTCTATGTTTGTTTGGAGACTTGCCTCAGTTCCCAGCACTGCAGAACACTTCTCCAAAGCAAGGATGCTTTGCCTGTCCTAAATTTAATCTAGTGGAAGAAATCTTTTAGATTATAGCTGTGTCCTTTACTGACCCTCGGCCCTTACCAGTAGGTCGTGGTGCCAATATCTTAATTTTTCATTTTATGCTGCTTGCTTTAACAATGTGTTCTTTGGCAGGCAGCCATGTCTACAGCACTCTGCTGTTAAAATGTCTGCTCTCTGCTGCAGCTGTCCATTTACTTTATGAACTGATCAGCCAGTCGAATGTAATTTAAAAGAATAGGGATAAGTCATAGCTGAGGGCACAAAGTATCAGCTGATGTGCTGTATGCAGGTCTGTCCTTCAGAGATTTCTGAACCTAACTTGTCATACGACATGTTTATTTTTTATTTAGTGCAAAATGGGAAAAGAATGACTTGGCATGCTGCACATAGTGGGTGAATAAAACCAATCCCGCCCTTGTGGAAATACTCTTGGTACCAGGAGCACTCAGGAGTTGTCAGGGTGAACACAGAGCATCATACTTTTCCTACTTAAATGTTATTACAGGTCCAGAGGGCAGACTAATTTGACTTTGAAATGGCATTAGCTTTAACATTTAAATAAAGATGGGTAGTTCATAGGAGACACTCTCATACGAGAACCAGACTGTAAGCTGGATTTTACGTGAGAGACATTTCATAGAGTGTCCTATTTGCCTGTAACAATGGTCTGTGAGAGAGGGTGGACAGGGTGCCTGCTGAAGGCCAGGAAACAAAAACAGCTACTGGTACAGCCCAAGCACTGGGCTGACATCACGTCTGGTAAACAAGGGAGAATGGAACTAGAAATTAATGCATCGTAATTGATGTGCTGGCAATTAGAACTAACTGGCAGGCAGGGCAATGGGGGGGTGACTCCGCTCCTTACGTTTCCTGAAGTGATTAAAAAGTGTGGGAAGTGGCTGTTGAGAAAGGCTGGGAGGATGGAAGGAATTTTGCTGTCATCTCTGCCATCTTTAGTATCCCTGGGATTTGGAGAAGCACACCTGCTTCCCCCACACCCTCCTCAAAACTGCATGGTTATTGGGCCTGGCTGGAGATGTGCATCGATTAGATAAGGCAGAGATAAGGAATGCTGAGATTGTGGTCTCATATCCACCAGCAAACAAAAGCTGGGACAACCTCTTCTTTGCTCTCTGCCTCATTTTCCATCTCCCAGCTCTTTCTTTTAAAAACTAGGCATTAGCAAGCCATGAGAGACTCTGTCTCAGTATTTCCATGAGCTGCTGGCCTGAGAAGCATCTGAGAGCAATGCCTGCAATGGCTCAGCAATGGTGTCCCTTTGCCAAGTGTCCTAGCAGCCAATGGGACTGAGTGCTTGAGTTCATTCCTCTAAGAGCAAGCTGCCAAGGCTATCATATAGAGACATATATATCTGATGTATATTCTTACAGATATAAATAGATGTACAAAATGGAGACAGGAGAATGAATGATAAAAATAAGCGCAAAATATGTATCTAGTTTTTATTCTTAAGTACAAACAAGGAAGAACCAGAGGTGTCATAATGATGATTTTTGCCCCTTCAGTAAGAAAAGAAACGCCTTTCTAGACAGAAAGTGTCCAGTATATTCCTTCCTTCTTAGCCTTCCCCCCATTTTATTCATAAGTTAAACAATACAGAATTTACTATGTTATTTAAAATACAGTCTCCTGCTGTTGTCTGCATTTTGATACAGAAATATATTCTCACTTGTATATATTATTTTACAGAACTCAGTTTTGCAAAGCAAATATAAACCCCATTCTCACCAATCTGGTTTTATTCTTTCTGTTTACTATCCACATGGATGGACTTTCAGCACCAGCTTCGTTCCCTCTTGGCAGTGACCAAAGACCACTTAATACAGAGCTTTAAACATATTATTAGCCTTTAAATGGTAAATTTCATATGAAATTACATGCTCTACAAAGACAGAGGTAATGGATAATAAGATCTTTATCTCAACGGAGCTGTAAAGGGAACATAGTGAGATTTAATTCGCTGTCACCAACTGGGTCACATCTCAGTGCAGACAGTGTATTATTTCTGACAGACAATATGGTCTGATGGCTATTAAAAGAGCGACAGAGTAAGTTTCAGTCCTAGGCTAGTCCTCAGAGATCAAAGTGCCACCGAAGGATGGTTTTCTCAGTGGTTATCAGCGTTTCAGTCTTGTGACCGTGTTCTCTTCGTTCTCTAAGGTTGAATGTTATGCATCTTGGCAAAAAGGCCACAGACTAATTAGACACGGGTCCCAAAGTGTCTTTTCCTCTGCAGAGCATTTCCTAGCTTCGAAGAGAGATATGTTGGCAGTGGAACATATATTCCCTAAAGCTGTTTCAAAGTCATGTAGAAAGAGAGGATTATGGTTTTCCAGTTCCTTAATCTGGTTTATTTATCATCATAGCTTTCTAAATTTGTAAGAAGCTCAAATCATCCTCTGTTGAATTATTAATCATGGAAATATCTGAAAAGATCCATCAACATATCTGTGGGTTGCTTTTCTTCCAAATTAACTTTTACTGAAAGAGCTGACATTTGTCATCAGCTGTGGACCCCTGTAGTAAGTCTCGGTGACAGTAAGATGGAATAAACATAATTTTGGGCAACATCTTGGGGAAGAAAGCAGACAGCTCAGTGATTTTCATGATCCCTAACAGTAGTTAGTGATTAGGTATATATATTTTTTTTAAAAAATAAAGATCTGTTGAGTTGCAGGAGAAATGGTTGTGTCTTCCAGTATACCCTGAATTAAAATCCTAATGTTTAAAATTTATTTATGAGGGCATGTTGTTTTAAGCAATAATTCCGTATGTTCATCGTGCCTAAGTCAAAAGCTTATGAGGAAATGCTTGCATATCCATCATGCACCTACAGGAAATACGTGTTTGGAATAAATTAATTTAAAAATTATTGAAAATAAAATATTTGAAATATAATACTATCCAAGCTGATATTGGATCTACAGTTTGTACCTGGAGGAGCAGGACAGAACTTGATGTGTCAGAGAACTGCAGATTCTTGCACAAGCTTTTTAAAAAAGCCAATAACCTTGGTTACTGACATACCAACATTGCCAGGTAAGCATTTCTGCATTTAGAACTACAGTGGCCTGCCAGGGCTCACGGAATGGCATCTATTCATTCAGTGACAAAGGGAGAGTCACATAAACACTGATTTAGAAAGCAGATCTAAGGATGATGATGTTTCTATCCCATGCTCACATTTTAATTCACTCACTGAATATGCAAAATGTATATTTAGCTAAGCACTTGAAATTGGCCTCAGGTGTAAAATCTTACAGATTGTACTTGTGTCTCCCCAGTGACGCCCTTGTGTATCTTGTGTATCTCTCTCAATAGGGGAGGCCCCCCTAGGAGCACCAGGAATTAACAGCAAATGGAGCAAGCGCAAAGCAGGGGCTTCCACCACTCCAGGGGAAGATGACAAAACTATTTTTTTCACTTCTCTCTTCAATATTTCATGAGACCTGATCATGTCATATTAACAGGGTCATCTTCTCCTTCTGATTTGAAAAACTCTTTTGTGACTCCTTTTGTAATCTTCTGATTCCCCTTCTTCCTAATCTCTTATTTCCCTCCCCCTTCTCCCATCTTTGGACTACCTTGGGCAATCTGCATATTCCTATCCGCAGCTGCTTTTGATGCTTTCCAAAGGAAAATTCCTCCTGGGACTATAGGCGAAACACAGCTCCAGGGAAAACTAAGGCTCATTTTTCTTAGCTAGAGCCTGCAATACTGCCCATGATTTAGGTGCATCAGCAGCACAGGTTACTATTTCCTTCATATTGAAATAAGTCACTTTAAATGCACACTGTCACACTGTCTCTGCCAGGATGAAGGGTGCAGTTACTTATTTAAGAGATTAGACCTGTAAAGAATTCTTTCCTAAGGAAGATTACCATAAACCTTTTTTCCCCATCTAATTTCTCTCTTGTGAAGTATTTTGAAATCAGTAGGAGAACTTTAGTTGCTGAATTTTCACATCAATGAGGGTTGTCATCTTGGCAGATTTTCACAGGACTAATAAGGTATCTCTTTTATAATGAAAATGGCTCCAAACCCCTTTTCCCTCTGGACACCACAGTGCATCTTGAGCTAATTATGGTCAGACATTCTGGCTCCAAAAAGAGGTTTTGTTCCCTAAACTGCTTTCTGATGAGCACAAGAAGATTATGTTCCATGCAAAGGTGTGTAACACTGAGTGTCACACACAGAGCAGCAAAATCATGAGTCTTAGCAGTAATTAAATACTCCAAACATCCAGTGATGTGTGTCACTGCATGCACTGGGAAACCCTTAATTCAGGTAGTTCTGTTCTCACTGTGATAAGTGAATCATGCAGAAGAACATTCCCCTTTCACCAAGTTCCTTCTTTCCCCATAGATTCAAACCCAGCAGCTGTCATTACTGATTTCATTCTCTAAAATATTTGTCCTCACTTTTTCCTGCAACTTAGAGTCAGGTTGCCAGAGTACCATCCTGGTCTTGAAAAAGGATGGTGATGGATTATAAAAATGTAGCATAAAAAAACCCCTCAGCAGGCATATAAAACACGTTTGCAATCAAATAAACAGCTTAGAATGATATTAAATGGAAGAAAGCCAGGCATTCCCTAGAAGTTTATCCACTTATCTGGGCATTCTGTGTAGGTTTTTAATTTTCTACGTGCTTATCTCCTAATACTCTCAATATGTCCATCATTGCAGTGTGAGTTAGCTCTGCACTTCAACTGCCCTCCCAGTAAGGAGATAACCCCCAGCTTCTTTGGATTGGCCTCTCCTTCTGGGAGCACCCCTGGGACTTCTGGAACCTTGGATTTAACCATCAACATTTAAGCAAATATCCACAAATACTACTTCTACTTACTCACAGGTGTTTCTGTTAAAGCTTTTTCACACTCAGTGTATCAGGTTTGATTTTCTTTTTCTGCACCAGTTTGGTATGGGATAGTTCCATATAGGTGCATGGGTCAGTCCTAAATGTATGGATGTGACAGGGAGGAATGGAGGATTCTGACTCTGTCTGCCACAAATCTTCCAGCCTGATCCTGGCACCTTTCTACACCTCACTTTATTTACAGTTAACTAGAAGTAGCCCTAACTCTGTCAAAGCAAATTCTGAGGCTACATTCAAGTTTGTAGTACACAGGAATTCCTTGATTTCAGAAGATCTTGAGTACAAAATATTACTCACAACTGTCTTGATAGTGAGCCTGAAAGAGCAGCAGCTCTTCTCATGATTTTGCAGTAACTTTTCATCTGCCAGCATTTTCTGTTTCCCAGCGTAGACTGAAAACATATTTTTAGCCATTAAAATGCCAGAGTCATGCTGTTAAGAATTTGTCCTTGAGCCTTGTGACAACCATGGAAAGAATTATTATTATTAATTGCATGCATTTGTAAAATAATTCAGTCTCTTTCCAACTTGCCACTATCTACAGCTAGAAATTTTCAACTCAGAGAAAAACACTTTCCAGACCTCCTGATTTAAAAGCACAGCAGGACCTTGCTATGTGCCTTCCTACAGAGAGCAGTGATTGATTCTCTGGTGCCAGTATTTCAGGAAGCTGTCAGAATCTCTTGAGATAAATGCCTTCAGAAGTCCATGTATTAGAGGGAGGTATAATAATAAAATTTCTGTTTTGTCTTTGTGAGAATCCAGCTTTCTTGACAGGAAAGCAAGTACTTATCACTCATTGCAACTGAACTATGTCAGACGTTGAAAACAGTGTCCAGAAAGATTCCGTGTTTAGGAAGGACCCTGGAGACAGTCTGAGGGCTAATCCTGTGGCCTGTTAATGCCTTAAGTTTTAACTTTAATATTTTCCAGATTCTGGGCTGCCTAGAGCTGTAGTTCTGAGCCTCATATTCAGTGTTAGTGAACTCTCTGCACTGAGTAGGGAGACAAAACAAATCCTTCTCCTGCTGCAGACCAAGGACAATTTTCAGGCCCAAAAGCACAAACAATGGTGGGCTGAAGGGAGGAACAAGAAGGATGGGACCTCACAACCTGAAGCTGTAATTGGACAAGTAAACCCCAACATGCAAATGGGCCAAAACTTATAAAAATGTGAGACCTCATGACCAGTTGTCCATTTTGTGACCATTCTAAATCCACCTTGGGTGCAGCCCTGGTCAGGCTCCTGTCCTGCCCAAGGTGTACCCTAAAGGCCTTTCAATAAATGCCTACTTTATTCTCTAGCTCTGTCCAGTCTCTGTTTCAGGTCAGCCTTCCCAAGGCATCACCCTGCTGAGCTGGGCTACCCAACCCCACATAGAGGAACAGCCACTAATGATCCAGTGAATTGTATCCCCAGCTGCCCAGGGTCCATATTTATCAGTCATCTAAACATCCACTACCATTCTCCAGATGATTCCCAATACCTAAAATAATTTTAAAATTTTTATATCTGTATATATATGCTCACACACAGATGTATGTATATACATACATATACACATACATGTAAATGAAGGTATATGTAAAAGTTACACTTGATAGAAATACATTTTTATTTGTACACATGTCCATATATAAGCACTGCTTTCCTGAGTAACCAGAGTTAATAAAATAGGAGGGATGGAGTAAACATCAAAGAACAAGAAAAATTTTATAAAACATTTTGTGAGATAATATCTCATGATTTTCCAAGCTACTATGATTTTGGGCATATAGTGTTACTTGATGTTCCTGTGGAGCACTGAAACACTGTTATTCAGTTAATTACTGCTTGGTCACACATGATTTGGGATAAGGTCAGCTCACTTCGCAGTGCACATGTTACTGCCACGTGCTTAGAGGAAAAGGAATTGCATCTTTTAATCTGATCTTTGGTTTTCATTGCCATTTAATACTGCAAATGTAATGGAATTTCAGCTTTCATTTTTTATCTTCTGATGCTTTGATATGTTCAGACAAGAAAGATTAGGATCAAATATATATATGGAATAAAACTATTTTTAAAGTCCTGGCTTGTATTTTGAAACCTCTGTGTGCTACTGGAGCAGTCTGCTTGTATTTATCCTTAAGTTAATTGAAACTAATTAGATGCATACAAAAAAATAGCATGATTGAAATAGTATTCATGGAAACAACATCAGTTAGAGTCAATTCCTTTCTGCAGTCTGATTCAGCTGTGAATCAAGACTTGAAAAATGTATGAATCCTCTTGAAACATCTTCATGTTTCATCTGAGCAGGCAGGAAGTATTCCCTGTGCCAGCTTCCAGAGAGCTGGAATCCTGCACAGGGCGTGACTGCTCATAAACCATCTGCTCAGCCAAGGACTGGCCTGTGGTGCACGGGCAGCAGGGGCTCCTCAGAGGGTGAGAGAGGAGCAAGGCTCAGGGAGGTGGAACGTCATCTGCAAACATCAAGCCAGAGACTGAGCTGTGACTTGGCTCTCCAGGAGGATTTGTAGCCTCATCATTTCAGCTTGCTGTGGCTGGAATCCCTGAGAAGTACAGCAGCAGTGTAGGATCTGTTTGCTTTCCTGTGATCTCTCTTATCTATCTGCAATGAGAAACAGATAATTAAATTGATCAGAGGACATATTTTAATCATCAGTGCCTCCTTATAATATGCAAAAGCATCTCATGTAATACTTTTCTCATATAATTCCCTAATCAGTGAGTGGGAATTTTCCCTAAGAAAGGAAGGTGGGATTAATCTATAAATCTGCCTGGTTTAGGATTCTTAAACTGAAAGAAGGCAGGTTCAGGTTAGACATAAGGAAGAAGTTCTTTACTGTGAGAGTGGTAAGGCACTGGAACAGGCTGCCCAGAGAATGCTCCAGTCCTGGGAGTGTTCTTGGCCAGGCTGGATGGTGCTTGGAGCAACCTGGTCTAGTGGAAAGTGTTCCTGCCCTTGGCAGGAGGGCTGGGACGAGATGATCTCTTCCCATCCAAACCATTCTGTGATATCATTCTCTATCATTCTTATGTAGACTCTCACCAATTATGGAATATCTGTCACTGGTAAATACAGTATCTAAAGAAACAAAATTATAGCTCATGAAGGTAATTCTGGGCACTCCTTAAACCTCTGTAGCAAAATAGCAAATGTTACAATCTGTGAAACAGATGAGGAGAAAATTCAGGTATCTTCTTTTAAAAAAGATTTGAGAGATAATCATATAATCAAGCTATTGTTGGGGCTGGTGAGATGATTGGCAGTCCTAGAAGAGAGGGTGACACTGAGTTTGCCAAGAATCAAGCTGCTCTCTGTATATCACATTTAACTGTGTGCTAACAGCATACAGGAACCTTTGGTCACCACACCACCCAGGTGTCTTGTCCTTTCTAAATAATTTTTGAACAAAACCCAGAAGGATCATGTTTAGTTTACTTCCAGCTGTGACTTTTCCCTATGGATGCATGTTAACAGGAATGCTGTTCTTTGAGCAGTCAAATGAAAACACATAGATATGATGCTCTTGCTCTGTTCTTCTCCTAGAGGCTTTCTTTCCTCTTACCTTTCTTAATATGTGCAGCTCTGTTGGGCCATTATCCACTGTTGTGTGCTATAACACACTGTTGTGTGTTATAAGTAGATTACTGCTTCTGCAAATCTCAGGATTAAAAACTGTAATGATATCATAAAATGGAGGACACTGCCTATACAAACACAAAAGCTATCATTTCATCTTCATTAAATGTTTTAAGGATTGTAGAATTTAAAATATTATTAAATAACAAAATTAGCAAACCCACAAATTATCCACATCAATCAGTTCAGGATTAGCATTAATTTAAAGCAGGCTTCTTTGTAACAGTGTTTACATAAAGATAAGCCATACAACTGCAAATAGATTTTAATCTTTATTACTGATTTCTACTGAGATTTCATTGAATTCCATTTAACTTTTCTCATTCTGTTAAATTTGAAGGCCATTATTAGAAACATGACTGTTGTCTTTTCTGTTGTGTAACTGAATGACTTCACAGATAAAGAAAGAATCCCAAACACACAAGATAAAGTCCCTTAACAATGTCACTAGTAAAAGGCTATTTTTTGAGTTCTGGGATAACCTTTCAGTTATGAAAAGCAACAAAAACTTTAATCTGTCCTGATTTAGAAATATTTTTAATTGCACAAAAGGGAATAATTTCCATGGCTGTACATCAAGCCGAAATAAGGAGTTTATTTATGTTCCAGAATCCTCCAAAATCCCACTGAATAATGGAAACATTAGGCATTTGGATTCATTGGCCTTTCAGCCTACATGAATACAAATTAAATTGCACTGAAAAATAAGGAAGAAACTGTATCAGACATAAATGAAACACATTATACACTAATGTGTTTTAACAGTCGGACACTGAGCAGCAGTATCTTCTGTAGGAAGAAATGAAAGACAGCACGCTTGCGTTTTGGAAACATGCCACACCATTTTAATGACTGCCTAGAAATGCTTCCCTGTGTTTGTAAAAGTGGATGTGTGGATGGTTGGAATGTGGCTGCCGAAGATGGAAACAGAAAACAAAGACTGTATTTTAGAAGCAGCTTTAACTAGGCTTCTTAAATTGTTTAACTAGTCTGTTTAAATAATTTAGATATAAGTAGGTCTAAATTATTTAGACTAATGTAGTGTTTTGAAACATCATGCATGATCAGCCCTTACAAGAAAGAGCACAGCAGCAGACAGGTGTAAAGATTCCTGAGGCGGGTTTCAGTGGCAGATTTTACTGAACTGGTCCAGGCTACTTCTGCTCCAGCACCACTGAAAAATAAGAGCAGTTTAAGCCCGTGTAAATTCACTGTTTTTCCCAGCACGAACAGACAGTGTTATGCATCCTGAGTATCTCTGAACATCAGCAGGGCTGGCCACAGAATGACACATCACAGAGTTTTAAAATATCCTGGACTGATATTTGAGTATTCTTTCAGCAATGTTCAGAAGAAAAGTTTGACCAAAAAAAAAAGTTTCTGAAAGAAGGGTATGAAAGCTCACCAAAGTCCTAAATACTGTCTTTGCAAGGTAGACATCTGAGACAATTATTTAAATAACAAAGCAGCTGAAACTGCAATTAACAGGTCTTCACTTAAATATTGCCCTATTAACTACATTTTATTTAGAAAGTGGCAGATAGCACTAAGGCCTGAAGAGCTATCAAATCTTCAATGACTTAATTTGGATTCTTTTCCAAAGCTAAGAAAAGCAAAGGACTTAGTCTTAAATGTGACAAGGTATGTGTATTTCAGCAGAAGGAGTTTGACCTCACCTCTGTTTTCTCTTAAGTAAAAAGATAAGAAGTTGCATTGATGGGGAACCACTATAAAGACCTCAACTTGCACCAAATATAATTATTCTTATACAATTATTTATTGCAGAATGGTACAAAGTTTCATTACTTGTGGACACTACACATGGAAATAATACATATACACCCATATGACCACACTCATGTTAAGTATTTCTTTATGTGACATTAGCCCATTGCTTTCCTTATTATCTCAGCAAACAAGTTCATAAACTTGAAATATTCATTTTAGTACATATTTTTAAGGCAGCACAAAAATGAAATTACCTGTATAGTTTAAAAAGTACAAGAAATTAAAAAGTAAATAGGTAATTTTGGCGACAGTGACTCCTTAGTGTGAAAAGAAAACATGGAAAATATAAGGGATGTATTCTCTAATGAAAAAGTTTCTTTGTAGAGACACAGATTATGAAGACAGCTGAAAGTTCATTTTTGATGCCTGTTGATGAATACATTTTACAGAATCATGAGACATTTTGAAATGAAGAATTTCAACCCCTAACCATCCAACTGCATGCACTGTCATATATTTAATCAAAAGTTCACCTCGACCCCAAGAAGCATATGGTCTCTAATTTTAACATCTGTTTTCCTTTTCTTGAATGTTGGTCAGTTAGTGAGAATCCATGCTGCAGTATTTTGTAAAAGTAAAATGCCCACAATGAATGCATTATTACTTATATGTGGGGGGGGGGGGAAGACCACCCAGAGGCACCTGGGTGCTTAGCCTTTTTGAACTTGAAAGAATGCAAACCAAGAAAATACAGCTCATCTATCAGACAGCATAAAATCTGAGTACAAGCAGAATGTGTTTGAATGCAGTAACAAAGTGGGGGCACAAAGTAAAAGTGAAATTATTATGAACAGATTAGTTTGCAGCAGTCACAGCTTATGAGTTATGGAGCAAGGAATTTTTTTATGGACATCATGGCGAAGATGATTTTTATGAAGTGATGCAGGAAGCAGACTGTCCTTTCTTTGAGGATAATTTTAACTCAAGCAGACTCACTCAGCTTCATTGTAATGCAGAGAATTACGAATATCTAGTTCAGATTTTCTAGAGTGTAGGGCTCTGCTACATGGTCAAATTTGAGAAATCCTTCTTTCATTTTCCACTTGAGTGGAGTCCTAGCCTGTGAACTCTTGGGGCTGGGACAATATTTGTGTGAATATCACTAACTGCACACCCAGCTCTTCTGGGGTGGTTGGTGTCACCCACTGCTGTGTCTCTGGTTTTGGAGGCAGCACACTGCCAGGTCAGTAAGCAAAGGAGATAATAACAAGCTTTTAGTCCATCTCCCAGTGTAATATAATGTCCATTTAAATCAATGTAATAGAAAATCAATTCAAGGTGGAGACCTCAAGCTGAAAGCATCTGATAATAAACTGGTAGGAAAAGATACTGCAGTTGATCATAGCTGGACCTCAGTCTGCAGTCTGTAGGAGGGTTAACACCATTTTTGGAGGCAAGCAGTCAGAAGCTGGAGTTTTGTATGTAACGCTTCCTTTTTCAAAAACTGAATTCTGCTTCAAGACTGGATCCTAATCTTTAGCCTACATAAGCATATGAAAATCTGTTAAATGCCTAAACAGACAGTGGAGATTCTCAAATCTGTCCTAAAATACCTCTAGGTTGCTTTCTTATTTTACATATATGGTTTTCTTTGAGAGCTCTGCTTCATAATTATTTCCAGATTATAAAAGCATGAGCTGGAGTTAAAAAATGTGGTTATACCACCACTTCCAGGTCAGCACACACAGCGTATGTGCCTCCTTTGAGCTGGTTACAAGTGTTCCTGGTTCTCTGATCTCTATTCCTTGATCTCACCCCCTGTGCCTCAGAGATGCACCGGGGGAGCTCCACAATCGCTTTGTGAGAGAGGACTTCAAGTATTGGCATTGAAGAAACACCCGCCAGTGCCTGCAGAAAGGCAGTGGGAAATTGAACTCTCCCAGTGAGTCTCTAATATGATTTAATTTTTGGGAAGGAAATGGAGAAGAAAGTTATTAGGAAGAAATTTCAGAATGGCAATGGGGAAGTTGTTTTGATGAACAAAGGAGGGAAAACTCAAATCTGTGCTAATGCAGTTGATGCTCAGAAGCTGAGAATGACTGGCAGGAAAGGATGATTGTGTGGTTAAAGCACCAATGCCTGACTGAGGAAATCTGAGCTCATTTCCTGGCTTTGCTCTCTCTTCAGCTTGAGCAAGAGATTTAATCTCTCTGCTTGCCTTCTTTTTTTCCCCTTCCTGTACCACAGGAGAGTCATTATACATCAGATTGTTCTAAGAATAAATGCATTAATGTGGCCGGTACATTTAAGTTTCAACAAAACAAAACCAAAAACAATCCCAAAATAACAACAACCAACAAAACCCCCCAACATATAAAAGCTTCAATTCTCCTTCCTTCTTTTTTTTAAAAAGGCCATTCTGCTGCCTCTGGGGCAAATCTAGCGAAGTCTTCATGCCCTGTGTCTAGAAAGATGAGGATGCACTTGCTGGGCACACCCAGCTTCTAGTCAAGAGGTGAACAAGGCTTATCTCTTATAGGGTGTTGGTTTTATTCCTACACAAACATAGCCTGAGGCAACTGTGCTGCTTCCTCCCTCTGGGAGGCCTGGCAAAGCAGGCAGGTAAATGCTTAGAAAAATTGGCCAACGAAACTTTTGAGAGAAAAGAAACTTTGAACACCTGATGTTGAAGCACAGCAATATGAGATGGTGAAGCGCTGTGACAACACAAACACGAAGGCCCCAAACCAGGAGAGGTGCAGAAACCCAAGCCCCAAGGCAGAGCGCTGAGGTGTAAATAATGACTCAGTGATCCTCCTCACTGGCAAGGAACTTCCTGAACCTTCTGTCAGTGCCTTCTAATTCCTAGCACAGGCAGAACATTTGAGGAAATGAAGCTCCCAATTAATTCTGTGAGCACCAGCATGGAGAACGCCTGGTGTCCTGGGGTTGACTACAAGAGTCCTTCAGGATTTTTGTCTAGCTGGGTCACCGCCTTTCTCCTGCGAGTGTGCTGTTGTAGTGTGGGCAGCAGGCCCCAGGCAGGGATCGTCCCAATCCCTGTGCTGGGCACTGCTGGGGCTGCTCCTCAAGTGCTGTCTTCAGTTCTGGGCCCCCACTGTACAAAGGACATTGAGGGGCTGGGGGTGTCCAGAGAGGGGCAACAAGGCTTGTGAAAGGTTTGGAAAGTATGTCTTGT
Organism: Acrocephalus scirpaceus scirpaceus; assembly: GCA_910950805.1. Taxonomy (NCBI): domain Eukaryota; kingdom Metazoa; phylum Chordata; class Aves; order Passeriformes; family Sylviidae; genus Acrocephalus; species Acrocephalus scirpaceus. The sequence goes on from OU383781.1 coordinate 34,305,674, forward strand.
CAGAACAGCTGAGGAAGCTGGGGTTGTTTAGCCTTGAGGAGGCTTGGGGTGAGGGACATCATCACTCCCTGCAACTTGCTGAAGGCAGGTTGTACTGAGGTGGGGCCGGTCTCCTCTGCCGTGTCTGCAGAGCGAGGACAGGAGGAAATGGCCTTAAGAATTCAGATTAGATACTGTAAGACTGTAATTTTTTCACTTGTTTGGGTGGTTGGGCACTGGACTGGTTGCACAGAGAGGTGGCATGGCCACCGTCCCATGAGGTGTTTGTCATCGGGATCTGGCGCTGGGCGATGGTTCAGGGGTTACAGCGGCATTGTCGGGCGGATGGCTGCACTGGGTAATCTTAAAGGTCTCTCCCAGCCCTGACGATGCTATGACCCTACCCTTCCACGCCGCAGGGCCGGGACACCCGCAGGCCCATTCCAGCAATGCCCTGAACAACTCCCATTTGCCCTTGGTTCTGACAGCGAGCCCGACGACTGCTGGGACAGGCTGGCAGAGGCGGCCCGCGCCTTGCCCGCCCGGTAACAGCGTCACACGGCCGAGCTGCGGCGGCCACGCTGGGCCAGGCGCCCGGTGGCTCCCGGGGCAGGGCGGAGGGGGCGATGGGGAGATGAGGGAGATGGGGGAGATGGGGTAGGTGGGGTAGGTGCGGGGATGACCCCGGCCGCGCCGCCGCCATGGGCAGGGCGTGGCGGGCGCGCTGACGTCAGGGCGGGCGGCGGGGCGCGGGGCGGCTGCGTGTTCCCGCCCTCCGCCCCTCCCTGCGCGGGCCGGGCGGCGGGACCCGAGGGCGCGGAGCGGCCCTGCCCTCCCTGCCCTGCCCCGGGAGGCGACAGCGGCCGCGCCGTCCGGCGGTGAGTGCGGGGCGGCCGTGCCGCCACCCCCGCGCCGTCCCCCGCTCCCTCAGCGGGGGCTCTTTGCCGGCGGGGAGCGGCCGCTGCCCTCCTCCCGGCGCCGCCGCCCTGCGCCGGGGCGGGGGTCGCGGCTCGGCCGGGGATGCTGCGGCAGCGGGCGCCGCGCGGGCCGCGGGAGGCCGGGACCGGGCGGCCGGGCGGGAGGGGCGGCCTCCTGCGCGTCCGCGGCGGGCGCAGCGCTCACCTGCGGGCCGGCTGAATGTCACGGGCTCGGGGGCAGCCGGGCACGGCGGGAGCGCCCCGCTGCCGGCTCTGCGGTGGTTTGTGCGTCCTGTCATTCGGTGTTCGGGGAAACGCGCCTGCAGGTGCCGTGGGAGCGGCTGCTGCTGCGAGCCCCGGTCGCAGAGGTCTCGTAGCGTGAGGTTTCGTATCTCGAGGGTTTTAATCCTCGAAAAGGGGAAGAAGCAAAAGCACCCAGTGTGTGTTCAGAGACAGCAGTTTAAAAAAAAAATAGTAACGGTGGAAAATAATGATAACGGTGGCATTTTTACTTTAGCAGTGATCTGTTGAGATTTATACCGAGGGGATGTTCTGTACGTTGTGGTGATTTCACTTTAATGACACTGAGACTTTGCTTTCGTCACCCAGAGCCTGCTGTTCACTTCGCGTTCTCTCAAATGTACTTTGGCACACAATGAAACGTAGGCAACCTCAGCCTTTAACTTTGAGCTGGAGGAGGTCGAGCTGTTTATCTTCCGTTTAAGAAAGCAAAACTGCATGGGAACTTTATGCTGTAGCAGAGCGTTAGTGTCCAGGCCAGACATCAAATTAAGGTAAGGATTATCGATCTGGTATTCCATCTGGTATGTTGTGTAAAGATGTAAAGTACTTTTCAGAGGAATTGGTGCATCTTGCAGGGTTAGAATTCACGTCTGTAGCAGCTTTTTTTTTTAGTGTCTGTGGGCTTTGAGCCTTGATTTGGTGCAGAATAGAATTTTTTTGTTATGAAGGTGCTAAAAGTGAAATGAAGTTGAATCTAAGTTCTCATTTTGTTACATTTTTATAATTGAGAGCCACTTCACATATTTACCCAGACTTTACTAATACAAAACTCTTGGGTTAGCCTGAGGTAGTAAATATTTACATTGTTTGCTGATAATGAATGAAATTGGCAAGATTTTTTCTCATAGATGTAGTGATCACATACCTCTAAATTCTGTGGGCCTATTTTGAATTACGTGCCTCCAAGCAGAAGAGATGATGGCCTAAGAAAGAGGACATGAGCAACCAACTACCTAAATGCCAACCAAGGATCTATGTCAATATACAACTTAGGTAGAAAAGTTTTTTGTGAAGTTGAGGTTTAATTTCTGCTCATGGTAGTATTTTTCATTATAAAAATATCAAGGTTTGGATTCCAAAAACTGCCAAGCATTGTCTTTTAACTGTAAAGCTGTTGAAACTGTAGAAATAGTCTCAATTAACATAGTGATCTCATTTAATGTATTGTTATACTAATGAGTAATCCTATTTAATGGAACTGTTCGTGTAAAAGCTCATTGGAGTAAAATCCATTACTTTTGGACCTGATCATCCTTTAAGAGGGATTGGTTATTTGGAATAAACCAGTTAGTAGGAAATGTTGGCATGAGTTCTTTAGATAAAAAACCATCATGCCATCAATCTTGAGATGAAGATTGCTTGCCTGGAATCTTTAGAAAGTGTGGATCTCTCAAAATGGAGAAGAGATGAAGGAATACAAGATTACAGAAAGTCTTATGATAAATTATACCAATAGTGGTTGTGGTGTTCTCTTTTAGCCACTATTCACTGTAAACAGCAGCACCATTTTCTTAATTAGAAGCTTTCAGGCAGGGTTAAGTCCCATGCCAACAGGGATGCTAAGGAGATCAAAATACTAGTGGTGCTTTTGATAATTAGGTTGAAAATCCTGTATTGTGTTTCAATTGGAGCAATAAAAACAGATTATGTAAATCCTTGGATACCTGCACACATGTATGTTACAGTAAAATCCCAGCAGCATTAAACAGTTATCCCAAAGTTGAAGTTTGGCTAGTCAGGAAAGGTCTTTGCATTTCCTCATAGCTCTTGGAAACACACCCCAGCTCACTCTTAAACTGCTACCAAGTAGGTGCATTTTGGAAGATATTCTGAGAAGGTTGTTTCCTCCTTAATCAAAAGTAGCTGGCTTTGCAGAGATCTGGACTTTGCTCAGTAGTCATTCTCTGTTCTAAAAGGAGGATTCAGTGGCAGCAGTTCTGCTGACAGTATCCTATAGGAATTGAGGGAAGTCTCCTCAGGGTGGGAGTTTTTGCTTATCCCTGGTCACATGGGGAACTGGTGTCACAAGTTCTTGCTAAAATGCCGGTTTCACTGCAGATTGCTGGGTTTTTCACGAGCACTTAGTCTGTGCTGAGTTGAGGTCCTGCTCTGCAGAGTGCATTTTAATGTCCTTTATTGAAGAAGTACTGGCAATGCTGGCAATGTCCTCACTGCAAGGAGGCCTGGCTTCTTAGCCAGAGGAAATAGGTGATAAGGATGATGAGGTGGCTGAACAACTTATGCATCAGGAATAACCCTTAAATTGCAAATAATTTCTGCAATTATCCCTGAAGCCTAAGAAATTCTGTGCTTTTAGGCTAATCAGCCCAGATGGCTTGTGACACACACAGCACAAGGGAAGCATCCAGGGAGAACTGAATGTCCCAGCTTCTCTTGACTCAATAATATGTCTTCTTTAATCTGGAGATTCAAAAATCTCCTCTTCTAGATGGATGCAGAGTTTATCACTGCAATGTGCATTTGGATGATAATTCAATTCATACTCTTTTTGTAAGTTGTTTCAAAGATTGGCTTTACTTAAATACTATTTTTTTCTGATCTTATATGTTAAAATTATGACATAGCCAGGTTGATATGTATTTTTGATGAGTTGAGAGATGCTGTGGCTTTTTAGTAACCTTCATCTCAGTAAGGCAAACTTGCATAGGTAGAAACTTGGCAAGGCCTAGGCTGCTGCTGTCGGTAGCAGGAGACTTGTGGGGGAGGAGCACAATCTGTCATCCTGCATAGCCTTGCCCATCAGTAAACAGAGTTAAAAACAGAAAAAAAATCTTTTCTGTGTAAATCTTCTAATTATGAAAGCTTTCTGAAATGGTAATTTGGACAAGTATAGCTTTACTATGACTATACTGAGATCCTGATTAACCAAAACAAACAATATGTATCACCTTCCTGTAAATTTGAATAAAATACAACATAGATGACTAACAGTGAAACTGATCCTGTGACAAACTGTCACTTGTAACTGAAGTTACATCTCAGTTTCTTAGAGAATCCTTTTTTTTTTTCCTCCTTCAGTTGCAAACCTCTGAGGACATAACAAATATCTGTGTCTTCCACATTGTAGGAAACTGACCTTGAGAAGTGCATTCCAATATAGCTGCTGATGTATCAGAAAGCTGGTAGGAAAACACAAAACACACATTAAAATACCGTTGTCAAAAACAGCTTGGTATTTGTTACGCTGTGGCAAATTTGCGAAGTTGTTTTGGTACTCAAACATTTTCAGGGAGTCTGATTTTGAAACTGGGAACTGATTTATGTCAGTGGACTTGTACACAGAAGCTGTATTGAGTCCAGCACTGATGAAATGAAACTCAATAGCAAGAAAGTGATACTTTGAAGATGTGGTTTACAAAAAAGCAAGTTCCAGCTGAAAGCTGTAATACACTGCTGTGTGGCTGCAGTATTTTTGATCAAGGGTGGATGTTGAAGAGAAGTCAAACTTCAAATAATACAGTGTCTTCATGAGAGCACATAGATGTGAAACAAACTGCTGTGTTTGGTAGCTAGGAGAGCAGGTGTCAGTAGCCTCTTCTGGAATGTAGGGAGTTTAGAAGTAGTTTTAGTAGTTTTCCTTGGGAATCTGTGCAAGGCAGTGAAATAACCTTGAAAGAATTGTTAATGGGTTATCTGGAACTCCTTGCTTAAGGCAGTCAAGGATGCTAAAAGTTTGAGGGCTCAAGGACAGGTTACACAACATAGTGGACAAGAGATCTGTTGGAGGGTTCCTAAACAAATTACATCAAATTTAAGAAATTCTATGAATTGAGAGCAATTGACGGTTAAGGAATTTGTTAAGGAAGTTAAGGAAGTCACATTCTGTGTTTGCCCTGATCATCCCTTCCCTGGTGCATTTTTATTTTAAGGCAACCACAGGAGTTAATGTGATTTTGGTATTCCTGACCTCTAAAATAAAATTGACTGGCAGAACTCTTTGGAGAATTGAACTGGGCATTGAAGTGCCATGATCCACACACAGTGAAATACAATGATTTATATAATATTTCCAGCTTATTCAGGATTCAGTGTATGTCTTTCATGATAGCAGTGTTAAGGATTTTCTTTGTCAGTCCTTTTTCTAGTATTTCTTTGTTTAATCCAGCAGTGGCTGACTTAACAACATGATTTTATTTTAGATACGTAACAGTGTGCTGACGTGTTCTTGTCTCAAGATCACGATCTTCTGGGGAAAACTGAACTGTGCTGAATTAGCATTGGCAATATGTAGAAAAAAAAATCTCAGAACTATTTTTTTTATCTTCTTTCTGCTTTGTCTTGTCTAATCTTGCTCAGTTATCACGTGTGAACCTCTCCAAGCTTATTGAAGATATCCCAGTACCAGTGAGTCTATGAATTACATGCAGTCTCTTCCAATTATCTCTGCTTGCCATTCAGCTTAACCTATAACTAGAATTCTTATTCAGGCAGCAGGAGAAAGAAAGAATGAGTGCATGTGGCTGGAGGCGGGGGAAAAAGCAACTTACATATTGGTTGAAAACATAGCCTTGTTGAAGATTTAAACCCATGGAAATTCTTAATCTTAAGATACCCACACAGATAAACAGTTCAGCAGCAGCTCAGACAGGAAGTATTGTTTCTGTTATTAGTCATTATTTAATCGTTACAAAATATATATTGAAAAATATGTTAGTACCAGTGTGAGAGGCTTCTAGCTCAAGACAGCTCAGTGTTTTTATGTGGAGAACATGCATCAGTTGAATAAACAAACCAGAGGAGTAGGATGGACAACATGGCAGTCTAAAAAGAGATATTTCCAGTTATAATTAGTTGTATACCAAGTTTCACTTGGCTTTCAGCCTCCCTATTCTTATCAGCAAGAAAATCCTGCTCCAGCTACCATGTATTACTATGTAAGAAGTAGAAAACTGTAACTGCTAACCAACTCTTTGAGTCTGTTACTGAGTCAATGGTGAAGTAAATCTTTCCTAGAAGAGTTAGAGATGGGAATAGTATGTTTGAATCACTTGGTGACAGTGGATAGTGCTGAGGAAAAAAGGGTTATTACTGTGTTTTTAAGTGAAATATTTGCTAGAGAACAGCAGGTAATTCCTAGGTAGGAATTGTGGTAGGACATTGCTTTTGAGACAGATGCAATCTTTCTGGATTTGTTCTTAGAAGACAGATTAAATTACCCATGTGAAATGCTGTTGCTGAAGGACTAATACCATCAGCAGAAGCAGGGGCCTGTTTCTGCTGTCAGTTGCTTTGATGCTGACATAATCACAAAATGTTTTAAGAAGAGATCAAGATCTGACATTTCACTGGTAGAAAGCTTTAACTCTAGGCTGCAACTGATGTTTGGGATTTTTCAGTGAATCTTAGCCACAGCATAAAATTCAAATTGCCTTTATGAAGTAAACAGTGATGGCACCTTTGAAACTCTTTGAAAGGCGGGTTACCTGCTGATTACCTGCTGCCTTATTCATCATGTAAGAATGCCAAAAATTTACCTGTTTGTGAGACCTTGGAAAAAAGACTCTGATGGGAAGGAGGACTTTCCAAAATCTATGTACTTGCACACAAACATATACACAATTATGGCTTATCTTCCAGGACAGAAATTTTGCTAAATGCAAAGAAGTATTAAGAGAACATAGGAACCTAGATATAAATGTACTTTATAGTCACAGTATGTTTGTTTGGGGTTGTTTTTGGAAGGGCTTGGGAGGTGGTGGTGGTGAATGATTAACAGGTTTTGGCTTCTTTGTAGCTGTGTGACTTTGTCTTGAGGTTGCAGGGCATTGGATCCATAAGGCAGGCAGACAGTGTCTGTCTTTTCTTACTTCAGTTTTTCCCCTTTGTTTGTTATCCCTGCAAATTTGGTAACAATTTGAAGAACCATCAAAGAGAGAAACAAGTAAAGGCTCTTTGTTTCTCCAACAAAGATGCTGAAAATATCTGCATCTTTTGATATTTAAGAACTAGTAACCAAGTTAATAATGTCCTAGTGAGGAAGCTTGACTTGCTCACTGAGGTTGGATCTCTTGGATTGGGTCAGTTCACAGGAGGCTGTTCCTTGCATAGCATAAGGAGTGAAGTAATCCACATAATTTAACTCCTTCTAGCAGGGGTGTTTCTGCCCTGGAGCCAGATATATTGGTCATGATTATGTTAATTGTTTCTGATGTATGGCAATACATCCCTCCCACCTCTTGCAGTGTTCTTGGGGTCAGCACACCTAATGTAGTGCTTTGATCATCTGGGCCTTGTGTTCTTTGGATGCCAGTGAAAGCCACTGTGCTCTGAGTCTTGTGTTTTGGACTTGGTTATGCAAGGCCTGCCTGGTGTTTGTATCTGCAGGTACAGGCTTGACATTGCTCATCCAGGTTTAACAAGATCTGCTGAAGAAAGGAATTGATGACTTACTCCAAGAGGATGCATCAGATGAATAGCAGGTTCAGAGAGGAGTCATGCATCTCCAGTGCTGTATTCCAATTTCTTGCTGACCTCTGTCCCTAACAGCAGTTAGGCTGTCAGCACTAATGCAGGAAAGAGTAACTATCATTGTACTTCATGTCTCATTTATGAACAAACCATAATAACCTGCATTAACAATTAAGAGGAGCTTGAAATTGCACTGTCAAGTCTGTCTTCTTGTTCACAGACCCTGATATTCTCTTTTACTGGGAGTAATTTATCTGTACCCTCAGTTATCCTCTTCCATCTTCTTTTCCTTGTGCTGAAGCTGCTCCTTGCTGCAGCTGGCTAAACATCTGGACCTTGACTGCCTTCCACTTTGTTAGTTGTGTAAGAATGCCAAAGATCAGTGCAACTTTATTTGTGAGAGAAACAGGTTTTTAGCATAAGTTCTTCTTGTGGTTAAAATTTGCATGATTTTTTTCAATAAAATCTAAAGAGGCTTATGATAACTCATACCTTGTTTTGTTTCAATGTTTTGGTTAGGTTTGATGTAAAAATTGGGAGTTTAAAATGCATAGTTTCTTTTTTACTAACAAGAAAAGCACAAGTGGGCAACAATTACAAAGTATTCTTGTCTGGGCAGATAACACTTAGCCCTTTTTTGCTTCATTGAGGTGCATGATGCTCCGTGGAAACAGCATTAATGACAGAGTGAATTGGCAGTGTGGCCCTGAGGGATGCAAAGGGAAGTATTGTGGTGGCTTTCTTCTACAAAATAGAGCTGCAATTCCCTATTTCCTTTTCTCCACTAAGTGCTTATGTCCTCTTGCCTTACCAAACATTAAGAATTCTGGTGAATAGCAAGAAAGCTTTTAGAGATGGCAAGGGATGTCACATTTTTTGCTATATTGACTAAAGATATTGCTCAGTGTTGGAAATACTGAAACTCCAATCTCTTTATGATGTATTTCTTGCTTCCTTCTCCATTTATTCATTATCGTGTTCTGCTCATGTTCTTTGACCTAGTGTATTTTGACAGTAAATTGAGCACAAGAGCAGCTTGGATAACTGGTTTTTTGATGTTTGATAGATCAACCCTTCAAAGTGGGTAGAACCTTGTTAGTATGAGGGAGGAGAAACAGAAAAGGATGTATCTCTAAGCTGTCTTGAGATCTGAAAACAGAATCTCACAACATGGGACAGAAAAGCAGGGTGATTTCGGAGAAATAGAGCAGTAAGCCCTCACTGTCTTGGAATTTCTTGCTGTATTTCCTGCCTATGGTACCTTCAGAAGGCAGAATGTCAGGGAAGCTGGTGTTAGTCACTGCAGTTTGGACATAGGAAAAGGAGAGCTAAAATTCATGGATGCCTTCGTGAAGCATTGGGAATTGATTCAAGAACAGATGTTTTGGAGAAATGGAAGACAGAAGGAAGGCAGGCTTGGAGGATTTTACTGCAGAACTGATAAATCTTACTGGATCTTGGAGTGAAGGTGGCACTTTTGACTGAGCTGAAACCACTCTGAGCACAGTAAACAACACAAAAGGTTGTAAATACTCAAAGTTCAAATAGAATTTCTAGTTGCATTCTGGTTTATTTTAATTCATACAGCATGCACAATTTCCTCAGGATTCATGATTTTGAATTCCCCGGGGATTGTCATGCTCAGAGCAGGTGTTTGCCAGTTGGATCTCTTGCCAGTTTCCTCCATTGTATTAAGCTCCCATGGTCCTCTTCAAGCTGAAAATCGACTTGCAGTCATGCTGCTCATCTTGCAGTGTTCTTGAGCGAGTGCTAAGGAAGCCTTTTGCTGCTTCTGTTGCAAGGATCTCCCAGATTTTTCCCTGATGACATTCACCACCTCCCTACATTGATGGAAATAAGATATTTTCACATAACTGATCTAATGCATCTTTAATAACCCAGAGGTGTTTTTATAAGCTGTGCACAGAACAGAGTTGAAATACACATGCACTTAAATTTCTGTGAATGAAGCACAGATCTGAAACTGCTGGCATGGCAGCAGATCTGCAGAGGGGAATTGCTCTGGCCTGTCACCAGTCTGTCAGATGTGTTTCATTCCTCAGCTGGGTATTCCGCACTGCTGTGACAATAGCAGGGAAATTTAGGCCCATTCAAGAATCTGGAACTGGAAAATGCTGTTAGCTTCCTGGTGGCAGGGATTATAGGGCTTGCAGTATTTTATTAAGGTGCTCAAGCTTTCAAACGTGTGCAGCTGTCTTCTGTAGAGCAGAGTCTGAGATTCAAAGCTGGACTTTGCTGAGAAGCTAATGTATAGGAAACTGCCTTCCTGCTGATGCTGAAACAAACTGGGAATGAAATTAGAGTGAATATTATGTTGCCAGTTGAAACTAACAGTGCAGGATTTTACTGAGGTGTAAATAATCCTGTAGAGGAGGTTCCAAGGAGGGTGAGAATGAATATCCTTGTGCTTATCACTAGGATCTTGAATATCCTTGAAGGTAAGGATGTAGCAGCTTTTCAGTTAATTCAGATTATACTTCAGAGGGGGTCTGTGGATTTTAACTCTGTTTCCCTGGATCATTATGTAAGGCTAGGCTCTTTATAATTAGCTTAATTCCCGATTAGGCTTGTGTGCACTAGATAATGTATTTCCCAAGGCAAAGAATATAAAACTTGTTTGCCCAAATGTCAGTTTTTAAAAAATTCATAGATTGCTTTAGTCTAAAAATACTTCAAATTTCTTTATAGTACAGCAGGCTACAATTAAATTATATTGAACTTGAATCTGTTGGGATGCAGAAATTATATTCTAACTGGTAGGTACAGTGCTGCTTGATGAGGGAGTTTCATTGTTAGGCTAGTGTAATATTTCCTAGCAAATATATGTAAGGATTAAGGAACTTTTAGAGAACTTAATAAGAAAATTACCCATTTTCTGGGAAACATCTGCCAGACATGATGCTGCTAAGTTTTAGTGGTTTTTTTTATGACGTTGTATTTCAATGTAACAAATGAAACCTGGACTTGAGAAGGTGGCACAGTAATTACAGTTATGTAGCTAATAAAATACAGAGAAGTATTGTTTGTCTTTTAATTTAATTATCTGAAGTGTTCTAGGCTATCAGTATGGTTTTCTTGAAGATAATGTATTGTCTTTGCCTAATCAAGGATAAATGAGCCAGGGCCCTTCCTAGAGAACTGAAAGGTCCCCTTTTCAAGTTTAATTTGCAGTACTTGGTGAAGGATTAAAGTAATCTAATTAAATGGCCTCATTTAAATTTTGCAGTCACCTAAGAGATGGTAGACAGATGTGAAAAGGGAATTATCCATAAAGCATGCAAGTTAAATTAGCAGCTTTCTAATTTAACTTTTTCAATTTGGAAGATTTCACAAGACTTGCCTTTTCTTTAGAGTTAGGTTATCTTCTGAGGGATCTGCAGTATGATGCTTGCTGGGAATGAATTCATCAGCATGTTAAAGGCCATTTTTTATTCATGGAGTTATTAAAAAAAAGGTGTACTTTATTTGTATTTGACATAAAGTGAAGATCTTTGATGTTACTATTAAAGCCTGATGGTATTTTCCTGTGCAAGGTATGCAGGTGCACTGTAGGCAAGAAGTCTGACATGAGACACTTCAATCCACATGCAGGCAGGTATCATACATGGTGAATGAAATGTTCTGCTGCTTCCAGTGGGAAGTACTTGTGTCCTTCTTTGCACACCTGGGTGAGGACAGCGTCTTCTCTGGTGTGCAAGAATTCACTGAGTCTTTGAAAAGATTGGTGTATTTCAAAGTGGAAATGCACACACCAGTCTCAGAATGTGGATTCTGATGTTTTCACAAGTTAGGAGCCCCTAAATGCCCAGTTGCAGTACCTTTCTCTTTCTATCTTTGTAGTGTAGATTGGCTTCCAGAAGTACTGCTCTGGGGCATCCTATTCACTGACAAATCCTAAAGGTATTTCAGTTTGCATGAATTTAATGCTACTTCGATTTTATCTCTGATTTTATCTTCGATTGTATCACTAAGAAACTAAATGTTTCTTAGTGAGGTCTTGCAGCTTGGGGAGTGACTCACCTTAGGGTAATGCTTGCTGTGGTTACACAAGATATTCTCTGTACTTTGAATAAGTAGAACTTTTGAATTAACTAACACTGACCTTATGCAACTGTTGCACAGTGCTTCAGGTCTTGTATGTGAATAAGATGATTTCCAAAATAGACTACAGTCTCCATAATAGAGGAAGCAATGACTAGGAATGTGAATCTTGATTTAGGGATATCCATAAGGTCTGGGAACAAAAAATATTGTGGTGAGGTGCATGATGAGTGTTATTTCCTATAGGTTTTAGGCACTGGGGAAACTTAAAACAATCTCAAAAAATTAGCTTTTAGTCAGATCTTACATTATAGTTTTTGCGGGTTTGTGTTGCTGACCACAGGTTTTTGTTATGTCATATTTGTGGCTTTTTTAAAAATACTAAATCTTAAGTTTATAACTTAATAATTGTAACACAGTTGATAAGTTCAGTTTGTTGCTGAAAATGGGAAAATTAAAAAAAAAAAACAAACCAAAACATTGTCCAACCTCTTCTCAAGTTTATTTTATAGATTACAAAAGGAAAACAAAAAAAAGATGGTTTATGTAGAGAATGAAAGTTGGGGGAGGGAGCTGTGATCTGAAGAACATATTACTGCCAAATCACTGCTGGAACTCTGGAAGTCTCAAAATGTGTCTGAGTTACTTTTTACCAGCGTGGTGGAGTTAGGCACAGAAATCCAGGAAGCATATAGCTGCAAATGTATAGAAAACTGTGTTTATTGTGTGGTTGATTCATGTTTAATGTTGTTTTATTTTTCTTTCTTAGATTCAAGCACCCTTTAAGGACCAATGAACCCAATAGCTCATGGAAGAAAAAAATCAAAACAGGACATCTTTGGTTTCCAGGCTACCGAAATATGGAACGAAAACTTTAGGGAGTGTTTTGCAACCTATGCCAAACGGGACGGCTGTGAGCTTAGGAAGTAATGGTGGCAAAAATTTCAGCAAGCACAATGGCACTGTTGGAATGTCTTCCTTTGCTTTCAACTGGAAAAAATCAAATAAATATCATCTTAACGATCAGAATGGGAGAGAGGCCAATGTCAAACGCAACTCTAATGAAAAATTAATTGATTCTGAGAAGTATCCTCAATCTCAAGGGGCATTGGGCAATGATGAGCTCAGGGTGGGTTTGAACAGTACTGCTTCGGTTACGTCAAAAGCAGCAAAGCAAACCAATATGTTTGTGTCTTCTACTGAGGAATTAAACCCAAAGTCTATGCCTGGACTCTCTAGTTCAGCTAAATTCACCAAAGGTACCCTGTCAGGAAGGACATACTCTGGACTCAATGCCCCAAGATCAAATTTAAATGGATTTTATGGAAATCGGCCGGTGGTAGGTTTGCAGAGACCTAGAGCTAATTCCAGTGCCACAAGGACAAGTTCAGGAGAAAGCCTGGCACAATCTACAGACAATAGCAAGGCTTTTTCCTGTGACAAAATGGTAAGATCACAAAGTTTTTCACATTCCATTCAGAATTCTTTCCTTCCCACTGCATCTCTAACCAGGTCACATTCCTTTAACAAAGCTGTGGATCTTACAAGGCCTTATCCCAGTCAGAATCTCTCTGCCAGGACGTCTCAGAGGTCTACTCTGCTGTCGAGAAACGCGTGTCAGTTGGATGTACCCAATGGAAACGAACCGATGAAGTATGGATTTACCAGACCGTACTCTGTTATGTCAGCTCCTTGTTCCAAGAAACCCCCACTGTCAAATGGATCTGGGTCAGCACCTTCCTATGGATACAGATTAAGTCGGCCTTCTCTGCTGAAGCCTACCAGGCAGCGGTTTGCTGGGAATACCGTTGTGGATGGCAGCAAAAGCGCAGCTCTTGACACGCGTGGCGTGGAGAACGCGGAGATTTCAGCAAGTATCAATAGAGCTGTTGATAAAAACAGTATTCTAGAGAGCAGGGCTCAAAGAACAGAACCTGGCGAGGGCCTGCATGAAAGTCTGGGAAAACATGGGTCAAAAGTGATGTGTATGAGCGATGATGGAGATGAAATATCTATATCTTCTTTGTCATCCTCTGAGAAAAACGATTTGAGTGAAGACTTCAGTGACGATTTCATAGATATAGAAGAGGCAAACAGAACTGTGCAAATCCAGCAGAAGGAGAGCTGCCTTCAGGAATTAGAGCATGGGAACAGAACATCCATCGAGCCGTTCACGTCTCTCAAGGAAGGTGGAGGATCTTGCTGTAATGCTGATGACTGGCTTGATATAAATGTGTCTGGTAAATACCTTTTTTATGTTCTGTTTGAAATTTTAGGTGCTAAATCAAAATCTTGTAATGGTAATTAAGTTACTTAATGTAATTGCCCATTGCTTATGAATTATTTCAGAATGGAACTGCTCTGTGCTGGCATATTTGTTTGCTTGTGCCTTTTCTGCATTATAGTTTTTCCCCAAGCATTACTTTGAAGAGCTCTTTATGATAAAAATGAAGATGACCTCCTTTAAACACATTTGTGGTGTGGTTGTGGGATTCCTCATACCCTTGCTTTGCCATTCATTTTCTGGGTTGATGATATTTTAAGAAAATTTCACCTCGTGCTCTTTCCACCTCTGTAGGCAGAGAACAGCTGTAACTGCTTCTAAGTAATGGAAATAAGTGTAGGATGTGTAATTGAATGACTTCAGTTATAAACAGGATTGTTACTAGGTCTTTTTTGTTTTTTCTGATGCATATTAATTCTTTAAAAATGGGTTGAAGACACAAGAAGATGCTTTTGAAAGCCACATTTTCAAATCTTTGATGGGCTTCTCATGATAAAAGCTTGTTTGAGAGATATTGCAATTGAAAGACTAGATCCAAAGGATATATTTTTGGACCCACCTTCTAATATGTTAAAGAGATGCAGATTTCTAGAAAGTAGCTTCCACAGTGGGTGAATTAGGGCAGTGTAAAAGGTTAGCAAAGATGTAGGTCGGAAGATTCCTTGCTTGTAGCTGCCAAACCAGCTTGAGCTTTTCCCCTTTCTGGGATGAGGGAACAATACTGGAGAAAGCTTTCAGGTACAGCTCCAGCAAAGGTAGCACACCAGTAACAAGCATTTTAAGGTTTATTTTTTGAATATTGGATTGGTTTTGGAATCTTAACTGATGCTGTTTTCTTTAAGCGGTGGATGACAACAGTGAAAGCACAAAACACACTACTGAGAATGTCATCTCTTCAGAGATGAACTACAGAGCTGGCTCCTCCTTTGAACTTTCTCCATCTGACAGCTCTGACGGCACATACATGTGGGATGAAGAAGGGCTGGAACCTATAGGAAGTGTCCATCCGTGTGGAAGTTACGACTCTTCAGAAATGAACAGCATAGTATGTATCCATATTCATAACTTGCATTATTATAGTGTGTTGAATTTATTGCTTATTAAATATACTTTTTAAATATTAGTGCTTTTTTAAAAAAATTAAAGTTGTTTGGTCTTTACTCTGTAGTTGATAGCTTTGTGAAACTTCTTGTTTAGGAACTCGTGTTTCTGGACAGGTGACCTTGGTCAGGCTGTTTGCACACAATTTTTTCTTTCCCTATTCTAAAGTCAGGACAAAACAGGTCCTTCCCTATGCAATCTCTTAGCAGTGCTCACAAAGAATAGAGGATAGGTTCAATACCTCCTACTAATCTCTAAACACAGGAGTGAAAAAGCCAGTTGCCTCTGTGACTTCTTGCATTTGTTGTTTCTGTCCTGTGTGCCTCATAGGACCCTTGTGAGCTGAAGCAGATACTTGATTTCTCTCTTTGTTCAATCATAGCATCTCTGAGGCACAGACCTGGCTGTAGCTCACTGTAGCAGGGCTCTTTGCTCATCTCCAGTGGGATACACAAATGCAGCACAACCTTTTTCTTGCTGTAAACTCAAACTGATCTGCCAGAAGCATCATTACATATGAGGAGAGTGGATGGAGAGTTCTTGCTGTGCTGTGATCCTCCATCTGAGATCAGGGAGCCAACCATGGAATTTTAGTGGGCCTGAAGAAAATTCTGTCTATCTGTCCTGTTCATATTCCTTTATCTGCATGACTTCTGAATTAATCAACTTGGATTTCATTAACATGCTGTTAACAATCAGAACATTTGACAAAACCAGGTTGTTTTAATCAATGTGTCATGCTTTGTGTGTTTAAGGCGTGTTAGGTACTGTGTCACCACTGCCAGTTTAGTAACGTAGATACCACTTTCAGACTTGGGCACAGTTATGTAGTTATATTCTTTGTGTGTAACTAAATATGAATTCCTGATATATTTTCAGCTGCTTGTGGTATTGTTTGCTCTCTGTCTTAAATTACGATGTTGGGATCTAGTGCTTGAAAGAGTTTAGCAGTGGTTATTAACTTTTTGTGGCAATTGTGGCCCTCTTGGAAAAGCTGTTATAGATTTTTGTAGTATGAGTTTTGTAGCTTTAATGGTGTTTATAAGGAAAACCCAAGTTTCATGGAGGCCACTGCAAAAACAAACAGCTGTAGTTCCCTGACACATGCAGGCACATGCCAAGGAAAGAGGGAAGTTTTAAATATAGGTATTTTGATACCTACTCTGAAATGTAATAAACAAATGAAAGACACTTCTTTTACTGTGCTTTTGGAGTGTATATCTAGGCTTTGATACATGTAGCCCCCGTGAATTAAATTGTGCATGGGTATGAGTTGCTATTGAATCACTGTGCTGATTGGCAGAAGCTGTTGTAAGCCATGTGGAACAGAGGTGCATTAGAAGCCTTTGATATTCTTGTTCACTATTTTAGATTATTTCTTTGTTTATTGAAAGTAAACAGTTTTTAGAGAGGGCTTAAAAATGGGAGAATATATTTACTGGTTTTTGAGGAAGTGGAGAAAGGAGGAGATTTTAAGACTTGATGTTGAATCTAGAAAATCATGCGATGTTTCTACCCATTTTGATTTTTTATCCTGTTAGTGTTTTTCCAGAGTTTCAGTGCTTACTGTACTGTGGCTTTTATCTGAATCAGAAAAGCATCAATAGCACGTTTTGTTTTTGCAAGGCAGAAATGTATTTTGAATAGCTTTGGTTTTGAGGGACAAAATGTAGCTCTGAAGTGAATTGCCTCATAGTAGTGGGATTTTTTGGTTTTTTTTTTTTCCTGTACTTGTTGGTTTAGGTAGAAATTATGATATATTTGATTTCTTTAGCCTAAAGGTTAAACAATGACATTTTCTAATCTGAAGATACAGGAGAATTTCTGATGCAATTTTTCATTCCTTCTGAAAAACAGTGCTCTTGAGTAGGTTACTGTAAGCTTTTGTTCCATGTTTTTCCTTTTCTCTGCAAGCAGGGAGTATAAAGACAAAAAAGTGAAGGCATTGAGAATAATTATTGTGATTAGTTAACACGTCAGATGTTTTGATTGCTGGGAGATACGTGATCAAATTATGCAGTTTCTATCCTCTAGTGTGATGAGTTAAAAACAGTTCCTCTCTGTGTGTCAAAATCCAATTGATGAGAGTCAGATTTAAGAATTTGGAGTGCTTGGGCTGACGCCAGCCTGCCTGCCCCTTGGATTTAGTATTTCCAGGGCAGTCACCAAAGCAGTAGTTCTGGAGTTCCTGTGGCACCAGGCTGGGGTGAGTAGAAGCAATGTGGCTGAGTGAAAATTCAGGGAACTATGTGCTGAGTAATTGGTCATGTGTAGTGCACAATTTGCTTTTTTCTTCCTCATTTCCATCCTGCTGTTGTTTTGTTAGTCTTTTAAGCTGCTTCCTTCTTAGTATCAACAAATACTGAATGCTAAATGCTTTTCCTAAGCTTTTCCATAGATGGCAGTGCAGCTCCCCCTGGGTGATCTTAGATTAGGAGTGTTTGGACCATCTTTGGAAGGGCAGCTTTTGCAAAGGGGATTTTAACTGGGTTTCCGAAATGAGAACCAGCATAGGAAGGCAACAGCAGGAACTTGCTGCCCTCTGAAGCTCATTGTTCCTTTTTGGGGAGCAGAAAAGCCAATACCTTTGCTACTCTCAGTACATCTTGGTTTTAAAGACATGGGGATGAAGAATAAAATAAATTTGGCCTCTTTTACTACAGTGCTTCTGTTCTTTACTAACTGAGTGAACAGCTGTAGAGAAAATGTGTAATCCAGTGTTGGAGGTTTAAGAGTCATACAGATATAAATAATGTCATAGGAGGAATTAGAGCTTGGTAGGAAATGTGTGGGGCTTTTGTAAGGATGAAAATATTTTTATTGGCTAATTGCATAACAGAAAATAACTAATTCCACTATCCCTGTTGTCGTTCCATTTCCACATTTGAAGTCAACAGTTCTCTTGGATAACTTTTTAAGTTCTGAACTCCTTTCCAATTTCTAAGCACTGATTTTGTTGGTGCTCTTTATAGTCTTTTCACCAGCTAGTCTTTGCTGCTGAGACCAAGTTCAGTTCTGTGAGAGCAGACTGATGCTTAGCAGAGCAGTTGATAACTCTGTAAATTAGAAGGAAGGGCAGTATTTATCTATAGGTGCTCTCACTTGATTTTAGCTGTGCTGTTTGCTCCTGTCCTGGGCTTTAGTTGCTGACTGCAATGTCTTGTTCCTTTACTGTTTCATGGCAGAAAGCTGCTCTGCAGTGTGAGGTACAGCTCCTGGTTGTAGTTTAGTCTTGCTAGATTTTTGTTTTCATTAATTTTCATCTGAAAATACTGTTCACCATATGTGTAAGCAATGTAGCCTCAAATCCTGACTGGAGTCTCATGGCTCGTTTGCTTGCCCTCTCTTGTAGCAATGTTTGAAGTGTTTTCTCATCTCCAACACATTAAGTAGACATGTGAGAAACAGAAGCTTTAATATGTGATTGTTCAGAGTGAAGCTTTGAATGTCTTTGGCAAGTGCAAGTCCTTATTTACATTGAGAAGGATAGGTAGTACAGCTGTTATTGTTCTGAGGTGTCTGCTTGTTTTTAAAGATGCTACAATATTCTAGTGCTCAAAGTCTGTAAGAAGTAAAACTTTAAGCTGGAAATATTGCAATGATTTTGGCTTCTTTCTGTAATATTCTCGAGAGAAGTTGTTCTTGCAATGTGATTTGCGGTTTTTTTCATTTCTTTTCAAGCAATTTCATTTGGGCCAATAGATTTGGACAGGAAGCTTTCAGTGTGTTCCCTGGACTGTCACATTGAGCCCTCTGCCCTCTTTTTCCTGTAGGTTTCAGTAGCAATGTGAATCTTTCAATGTGTTAGTTTTTCCTGAAGAAAATAAAACCAGTATTTTTGGGTATATGCAGAATGAACATCAGTGTAATTATAAGGGCATAGGATTATGGAATAATAATTGAAATCTGGCTTGAAGAGACAGATGGGTTTTAACTGCTTTGCTGAGAATTTAATTGCTCTTGGGATGAAATCTGGATCTCACTGGAATGAATCAGTTTGACACATGGCCAGAATTTTAGCTGGAGTTACATTTTTCTCTTCTTCCCGGCAATTTTTGAAATCTTGTACGATTTTTTGTTGTTGTTCTTTGTTATATTTTTTCCCCTTCATGACTGTAACTTGGGCAAAGGCAGTTCTGAATTAGTTTTTGAAACTGGACAGAATGCTTTCTGGTTTCAGAAGCACTGGTACTCAGTGAAGTATGCTCTACTTCTTAGAGAAAATGAAGTTGCTAAATTAGAATTGTTTAGTTCAGTTATTAATTTCTTTCAGTAGTTATTTACAAGTAATTAAGTGTTAATTACCCTAATTTTTTAAATAATTCACTTCTCAGAATGACTCTATAGTAAGGTTTAAATTGCCAGTCTGATTTCTCAAATGAGTAATTTATTAACATGAATTCAGACTTGTAATGTGTGTAGTTCTAATACATTTATTTCCTTAAATTGAAGTGTTCTCTGTATTGCCTTCTACCCATCTTCCTTTCTTTGGCTGAACTTCCTTTTTAGGAGGTTAATGCCATATTAAAACTTATTCTTGTTCTATGAGAAGCTGGGCTGTTTAAATTTTGGAATATTTTTATTTTAAAATCTTGGTTTTTATTTTCATTACAGCTTTTTGGTTACAGCTGTAATGAAAATGAAAGTGCAAGTAAGCTTAAGATAGTGTATAAAGTATATAATCTTTTCTCAACACAAACTTTTCTTTTTTTGCTATAACTTTCTAAAAGAGTAGTCATGAAATGAGTCCTTCAGGTGCAAGCTAGTTACAAGAAGCACATATTAAAAGCCTTTCATCTAATGAGGCAGTTGAAATTCAGTTCTTTTTCTCTTTTCATCTTGCAAAGAACCATGAAGATCTTACTCAAAGCAGAGGAGAGCATTAAAAAGACACATATTTCTTGACAGGCTGTACTCCAATGAACAGTGTTGACTTACTGCATTTCCTCCTTTCTTAGCATACAAAAGGTCAGGTTAATAAAGAGAATTATTGCATTTTGTGCTCCCATGATGCTTCCTAAAACTAATCTCTGTACTTCAGTTGAGCATTTCTTTAAGAAGTGTCTGAGTTTGTTCTGTGCCTGAAAGCAAAGGATGATTTCACCTCAATCAGTGCCTTTTTGACTAAAATTCATTATGCCATTAATAAATACTTCCAATTTTTTATGGGGTTAGAGATCTTTTAATTTTTTTTTTTTTTTGCTAGTGAATGTGTACAGTGAGAACTGATGACACTATTAGATGCCCAATACTCTAGAGCTATCACTCAATTTTGGAAGCCTATTGCATGGCCTCAGGTCAAATGCAGTGCTTGCTTTGGGGGTCAGTGCCTTTTAGAACAGAAAGCCTGAAATTTTCAGCCTCCAGTGTTCCAACGGGTGTGGCTACACTGCAGTGTATGAAGTGTCTGTGACCCTCCTGGCAGTGACTGAGAGCAAACCCAGAGAGAGTCAGATCCTCTGCAATTTGTTTTGTCCCTCCTTCAACATTTCCCTCCATGCCCAGCATAGTGGAGAACATCTTTTATGGATAGAGAACACATAGCATCACTAATGTGTAGTGGTAGCATGGAGTTGTGTTTGCTGCTTCTGCTCAGAGAATTTTCATTACTTCATCAGCAAAGAAATTCTGTCCTGTAGGACAAATTGAGTAACTCATTGGCCCTTCATATTCCTTTACCTGAAAGCCTGACTTTTGGGTTAGGCCAATACATCTCTTGGCAAGAGATATCATAGTAGCACAGAAAGTCTTCTGTAAGGTTTTAGCTTTTACTGATGCATTCCAAAAATGGCAAGCAATGTGTGAATTATTACTTGGGATACAGAAAAATTTCCTGGAAATACATTATCTGGGAAGCTTCCATTTTTGTGGTCAAACTTCCTGCTCAGGTATATATATGGTGATTCTGGTCTTGGAATCTAATACATGTGTCAGCCTTGAAAGCTGTTTTTCATTGGAAGCTGCTTATTGGAAGTTGCTGTAGTTGGTAACCTCTGTTTAAGCTCCTAAATTCATGTCCAAGTTCCAGTCTCTTTTGTCCCAATATCTTCATGTCATGTTCCAGAATCTGAAGAAAATTACTCTTGTTTTACTTAATTTGTAAATTGTTTTACTTTAATTGTACTGTTCTAACTTCATAGTTTTCATTTTTCCAATAATACAGGTATAGAAATCTGTGGTATTTGTTTTTCATCTTAATTTCTAAGAAGTCTATGCTTAAAAATTTATGTTTGGAAAACCACTAGACTGCTTGGTTCTGATTTCAAAGCCTCAAAAGTCAGTGTCATCTTCTTGCCTTTATGTTCATATAATATTTATGAACATACTGAAGTAATGGGAGAGCATTCTTGAGTAATATGTCCACTGTTAAGTTTTTAGTAGAGAACTGCAACTGCTATGAAAAATTCAGTCTGTATTGTTGCTTGTCAATACAGAACCAAGAGCACAAACTCATTTCAGTGTGTTCTGTCAGCTCCTCAGCCATTCCTTTGGTGGAACTTGCTGGCAGGCAGTTTTCTGCTCATGGCAGAGAAAGGAAATGTCATTAGATTAGAGGCTGATTTTAGGGTGAAAATAGCCACCATCTACTGTCCCACCTCTGCTCCAGTCTTCAACTTCAGAGTTTAACTATAACAGCAAGGAGAGGTGGTGAGAAACTGAACTAATAAGATGGCACTTCTGTCTATCCTATGTTATGTAGGTGTCCCTGCTGTCAAACATTATTAGGAGGTTATTTGACTGTATTGCAGTTGACAAACCTCTTGTGCTACTGGTCTGAGAGGCATGACATTTTGTGAACAACCTTTTATGGCAAATTACCTTTTTTCCTTTGGGATGGGAAAGCTTATATGCCTTTGAGAGCTGCTTCCTTCAGAACTGACACAGTAAATCTTCTCATGCTGTTTTGGCTGGAAAAATCAAGGAAGGCAACTTCACTTGTACTTACGTGTTCCATTCATGGCATCCATTAATTACACCTTTGGATTTGTGTTGTGGAGAGAGGGAGAGAGTGTGGCAGCTGCTATGGTAGTGTGTGAAATACGAGAGCAAACACTGGTAGAACTTAGCACTTGGTTCATTTCCTAGGCCTGTAAGAGGCATTTTTTGTGTGAGTTGGTAACCGCATATCTACGTGTGAGCTGGTTCTGAGCTTTTGTGCTCTTGTCTCAGGCTGTGGAAATGTATCAGGATAATGTGGCATAAATACACTTTTGCAGTACAGCAGTAAGTGAGGGAGTTAGCATGTTGTTAGCAGCTTGGGGAGAGATTGGCCAAAATAGAATCACCCCAAAGTAGTTTGGAGGTATTTGAGGATTGTTTTGGTTTTAATTAGAAACAAGTATATTAAGCTGCTGTGTAAGAATAGAACACATTATGCTGTGTAATGTGTCATATTCAGGTTACTCCAAAAGTCTCGCTAGGGTAGAATTTAAAACTCTTGCACAGAGGAAACAACTGAGCTCCTCGTACAGCCGTGCCCATGCTGTTCCTCTGAGGTTATTGTTTGGTTCCTTTCTCAGCTGGGAATTATTTGAAGCATCTATATTTTCCTTAAACCAAACATTGTACATTTAATACAAGTGCAAGTCAGTGGAGTGAGAATTGTTCACAATCATTTCTGCCTGTTAAAAAAGTAGCTGTAGGAATTACACATTGCTTAATAGGGTAAAATGCTGCGTTGTTGGTTAGATAAACTGTAAGAGCAGTGCTGAACCTCTGGTATTGGTAGCCTTTTTGTGCAAACAGACTGGAAGCAGTGAGTAGGAAGAACTGCTTTTCCTCCTCCCCTGCTCTTCCTCTGTCACTATTTATGCTCACTGCTGACTGCTTTCTGTGATTGTGCTTAAAAGTAAATAGGAAACCCTCTATTTAAAAGCACCAGCCTATTAAAAAAAACCAACCCCAAAATAGAAAATCTTCTTAAATTGGAATTCTATAGAAATATGGTTACAATGCTTCCCCCTTTCAGCTTTCCTCACTGCTGGAGGCTAGATGGCAGTCAAGGAATGCTGCTTGTGGCAGTGGGTGTAGCCTGGGCCCTGTGTTTGAAAGTGCTGTTGCTTATGAATCGGTGAAATCTCAACAGAATGGCTGGTATTTCTGGTTTTCCTCTTTCTCTTCTTTTATTGTGTTACTGAATTTCAGATTTTTTACATGGTCTGACATCTGATTTTATATTTTAAAATATATTTTAAAAAAAACGAGCAAGTATAAATGCTTTAGATACAGCATGTAATAACTTCAGCTAATAAAGAACTCCTCTATACCTTCAGTAAACTTAAGTAGACCATGCAATGCCTCTATAAAAAATGTTTTCAAGAACAGTAAATGTTTAAGACCGTTCTACTTAACAGTTAAACCAAAAATGTTTTGGATTTTCCAAACCAGATTCTTGCTACATGTGTTGTCACAGCAACCTTCAGTTACGGAGCATGGGCAAAATTACAAAATATTTATTTGGCTGTTTGGCCTAACTCTCTTTAATGTGATTTGTACAGTGTACGCCTTTCCTATCCTGTCTTAGGTAACCTGCAGGGTTCTATCCCACCTCTTCCCTGCGTGGTTTTCTCTGTTTTAAGGACTTCATTTACAGTGGGTTTTTCTCTTCAGCCCTGTAGTACAGTATGTGCTTTTCCTCTGTCTGTGTTTTCTGCCTTCACTTAAGAGTTCTGTTCACTTCCTATGTAACATTTCCTTTTTGGAGACTTTCTATTTCTTTATTTATCTCTCTCTTGGATGTTGTCACATGCTGAAAATAGCATTGAAAAAGACCCTGGAGATTTCCCTCTTTTCTTCTGTCAGCCTTGAGTTGCGTTTGACTTTGGTGGTTATCCTTTAGCTGCCCTTCAGATGACTGATTTACCCAGTCTGTTTTGTGTTTGTTTTTAAAAGCCACTTCCTTTTTTTCATTCCTCAAGCACCTTGAAAATGATGGTTTGTTAGTTTCTGTGCTACTCTCAAATGCTTCACTTGAGTTTTTTGGCCAGATTCTCCTGTAGTTCTCTCTCTTTACTCACACTTACCTTCTACTGTGGTGTTTTTTCATCCTCATCAAAAGCAAGACCTAAATCAATAAGCCAGTAATAAAAACAATTAGTTATTTTCCTTTTCGACCTAAAGGTGGAAAAAATGAATGAGGTCTGAGATTGTGAGTTATGGAAACAGGTAAAATGTTGTTCCTAATACCACCAATTCATGACTCCCTCAAGGCAATTGCTTTTTCATGCAAAATATCCTAACCTGGCATTGGTACTTTGAGCTCAGACTCTTCTCAATTCTGGTAACATTGTTTGAGGGCTTTGCATTTCTGCACTAACCTCAATGCCTGATTTTTTTTTTTTTTTTTTTTTTTAATTCCACTGTAATATACATTGGAATATACACTTTCACTGGTCAACATTTTTATGTTTAGTAAGGAGATAATGCAAATATCTGTCTTCTATTTTGGGCGCTTTAAGCTTTACTTTGGTTGCATTGTAACCTTACAATACTTAGTGCTAGAAGTGGAAAAGCTGAGAATCAGGCCTCTTGCCTAGGTCCAGCTGTTAAGCTAAATTAAACTCAGATTGGTTGGTGGACTGAAAAACAGTGCTTTTCATTTTAAAAAAAAGCTTATGATGAGTGTTACATGAGGAATTTTTGGAAACTGAGGTTTTTGAAAAGAATATTTTGCATTCCAGTTCATTATGGTGAAATGAAATTTGAAGTTTTGCTTCAGCAAAAGCAGCTCTTCTGCATTGAGTTCCCCAGTCTTCAAAGCAGTGGTCTTGATGTTGTTATGCCTCTCCAGAAAGAGGTGCTGGGCTCCATGCCTCCAACAAATTGGGTTAAATCCCAGGCTGTTGTGGGTGAGCTGTTGGTGTGTGCTTGCTGAACCTGTGGTAAGCACAGCATCTGAGGACAATCACTCCACAAAGGATTTGCAGAACATTGAAGGCAACTTGCTGAAAGTGGCATGACACACACGTGGTATGCCTTGCCCTTATAGCCTTTTCCCTTCTCCTTATGCAATATGGGGGTTCCCTGCTGTTGGGGTGCTCAGTTCTTCCACCAGGGCTCACAGATCATCTGTCTCACCTCATGCTTTCCCTGTTCTATTGCAGGAAGCCAGCAGAGCCCCACTGCCTGTGTCCAGTGGAGGAGCTCTGTGGAGAGAGAGCTTGGGGACAGCACTGTAGTTGGACCTGAGATTTCAGAGTCCCAAACTCAATCTCTTTCTAGGTTGTACCAGCTTGAAAATCTAGTGCTGAATCAGCCTTGTGAAAATCATACCGCTTTTAATATACATTAATTACTCTTTTCACCTATACAAATAGAATGGGATTCTTCCTTTTCTGTAACTTGTAATCATTGCTGGAATGTGTAATAATCTGTAGGGTTGGAGCTGATGCACTTTGAAAGAATTTTTTTATTTCCTGTTCTGTTTGAGCTCATTGCCCTGAATCATTTCATGATGCTAACTGCTGCTAAGCACTCATTATTAACTGTGTTATTGCCATGTAATTACCTGCAGTTCCTTATGCAGTAGAAAGAATAACAATGGAAGTATCTAAATTTAATTTTTTTGGTTTTGTTTTTTACACACTAATGTGCTGATGAAACTTGTCCTTCATCTTATGGCTATTTCAGGATGACATTGCTGACATCTATTTGTATATTGTGTTTCCCAAGCAGCTTACAGGGGGAAATGTTCAAAGTGCATTCACACATGGCCCCCTGATTACAAAGTCTTGGTATTTGCAGTTGTGGAGGGTTTTTTGTAGCATGGAGTTTCCTTTCCTCAGTGTGGTGAAGAATGTGTAATTAGGGAAGCATAATGAAATGTGCTGTTGACAGGAAAGTATGTCTGGAATCTCAAATACTGACCTTCTGTGACACTATCAGACTTCGAAAGTTCTGATTCAAAGATAGTAAGGTGGCTTATCTAGGTTTATTAGTAAACATTCTGGCATATTGTGTTTTTATATTGTGCATTTTTAAATGCATTTGCACAGCAATGGCAAAGCTTTTCCACTTTCTTTTGTGTTTGTTGCCACTGTTTCCATTTTATTTGTCATGCTCATTAAAGTTCTTGCAGTAGAAGAAAATAATGCTCATTCACACTAATTTGGAAGATGAAAGCATAGCATAGAAATAATTTATCAACTAGAAAACCAAAACTGCCTCTCAAGCATGCCTGTATTTTGCAGAATTGTTTGAAAGAATACACATTAGTTTAAAAACTCCTCGTTCCTGGAAAAATACAAATAAATGGAAGCAAAAGTAGCAAAAATATGCAGGCATTTTGTTGTCCCAAATATTAAATCCATGTTTCCTTTAAATGGCTTCCATTTTTTTGTGAAGCTTTTCCATAGTTGGATTTATTATTGTTACCAATGCCTTGCTGTGTAGGCTTTCCTGTTTTTTCCTGTCAATGTATAGAATGCTATTTGTGACAAAGCATTGCAGGTAGGACTTAGAAATATGACAAAAACAGGTGGTTTTGTCTCAAGTATTCCATTTTTCCTTTGCATTGCTCATGTTTTACAAAGTACATATTAACTATTTTCATCTCAGGCTCTCCCTTCTAAGTCAGTAAATAACTTGCCCTGCAGAAATGTGAAATGTTTACTGTTCTGTGTCACAACCCAAACCCCCCCCCCCCAAAATCTTAAAATATACTTAGCTTTTGTCACCATTTATAATAAAATACTGTAGTGCTTTGTGAGTGCTGTAGGAAGGCTGCTGAAGAACAGCTGGAGCAACATTTCAGACAGAAGCCTGTTAATGTTCTTTCTTTTCACCTGTGCTTCTGTGACAAAGCAAATGTTACAAATGATAGCCAGCAAAGGGGTGGTTTGAAAGGGAATATTGTTGTGCAGTGTGTTCATAGCCTGTAGGCCAGTATTCGCTGAAGTACTTAATGATCACGTTATTATGAGAAATAATTATAAAATATTTATTTGACTTAATATGTGGTAAATTATTCAATATTGGTGCCAGGCATCACCTTTAGGGGTAGCTGATAAACCTAAGAAAAATCTGTGTTCCTGCTATTAGGAAAGAGGCCAGTGTGAAGTGCCTGAGTCTTGTCTCAGGCTGTAAAGGCATGACATTCACTGGGAACTCAGGAGTTGGAGCTGGATATCCATAGGAGTTTCCTCAGGCCTGCTTTGTGTGATAGTAACTTGGTGTTAATAATTTTAGATTCCTTGGACTGATGGAGTGAAAGGGTGTCTAGGTTCTGTGCCCAGGCTGCTGTGGCTGTCCAGCAGCACTGGCAGGGGCTGACTGTGGTGTGAGCTGGGTGTTCCACTGCCTTGACCTCCCCATTTTCTCCTCCTCTTGGTATTCTTAAAGCAGGAGGGGTCAGTCTCTGTCTTTTAAACACTGACAGGGCTTGCCCTCATTTCAGTCCTTTAATATACCCGACTATATTTAATAAGCATAATTCATTTAGCACTAACACTTAATAGCATTTTTCTCGTGCCATTGTCATACCCATGCAATGTGATGGTTTGTTAGTCCCTTTAGGAACAGCTTTATATGAACCACAATCTGAAAGGCAAAAAGAAGCAGAGTTTGGTGCTCATATTAGCATGTTTGAAGCCTTGTTGTCCCAAAAAGTCAAGACAACATAGGTTTCCCCCACTTCCTTTCAATGATTTCACGATTATATGAGAGCTGAAATAAGGGGATTTAACATCATCTCTTCACAAAGCTGTTTCCAAGTAAACAAAGTAGTTGAATTTCAAAATGCCTCAAACTGTGGAGAAGGCAAGATATTAATGAATACAAAAGTCTTCCGAGTATTCCATAGGCATCAGGTAGAAAAATGTTTTAATCCATCTTTGTTTCATCTAGCACTGTTACTCTGTGATATTCGCAGAGGTGTGATGATCCTTGTTTGTATAGGTGCTCTCAAAAAGGCTGATCTGATCTTCACCCCTGAGGGGAGGAGGCTGCTGGTAACATTGGAAGTGTGCAGGGTAAAAATGTAACAAAGCTTTTTGTGACAGTAGAGTAAATGAAGTATCATGGAACCAGCTATATCTCACTTTTCCTTTCTTGCAGGATATCTTGAATAATCTTGATTCATGTGATCTTGAAGATGATGATCTCATGCTTGATGTGGACCTGCCCGAGGACCCACCTCGTGACAAAGGTAAGCAAGGCAGCCAAGCAATCTCACTGTGTGACTGCTTCATGGGCTTAAGAGACTTTTGAGTTGCTTTCTTCTGACTCTTGACTTAGTAAGTCAATGCACTCTTCAAATTGGGGTGGTTTTTTTTAAAGTAACAACTCATTCTTTTGTGAAATACAGGAAGGAAGATATTTCTGTTTTCCCAGGTACAACTCTTACATTTGAAAAATTCTGAATATAGAAATGTACTGCCTTGAATAAAAGTGCAACCTTGCTTCACACTTTTTTCTTAAAATTATTTCTATAGAATCAATTTCAAAGTTTTAAGTTAGTCTTCTAGTCTTATGTGTCAGATATGTATGGAAATGCTGGGACAGTATTTTTTTTAAGCTTTGGTGAATGACAGCATAATTCTTTGAGATAATTGATGGCTTTCTTCTACAAAATGACAATATCTCCTAATAGATACACATACACTTCAGGATAGCAGAAGATGTGAAATTTAAGATATGTATCTTCAAATTGTTTTATGCACTCTTGCTCTCAGTGAGGATGCTAGCAGACTTTTCACAGAGAAGGTACAGGTACCTAGATGCCCCTGAAATAGAAAAAATTTAGAATAGGATGAACTTGGTAAAAGAAATTATGGCTGCACTTTCTCAAATCTCAGACTGGAAAAGTTTGAGGCATTTGCTCTGTTTTTTCCTGAGCTGCTGGTAGGACTGATGAGTATTGTTGTTATTATGAGCTGTTGTTATGTGACTGTGGATATTAGTTTTACCTCCAAGTTCAGTGGAGGCCAGTCTATGTTCAGATGACCAGAAATGCTGAATGTGGAGCACTGTCAGGCCCTACCCAGTGCAAACAGACACTGAAAGGAAGAGGGCTTTACTGATTTTGTGTAACATTCAGCTGCTTGCTGAAGCTGGGGAAAATTCAGGGGTTTTTGAGAGCACCTCTGAGTTGTCTGGGTGAAGACTCACGTGTGTATGTTAGATATGAAGCCAAATTTACAGTAAATAAAGCAATTTTTCACCTACCACAATGGTGGCACTTTGTGTTTTAACACTGTGTCCTATGAAGTGCAGTACTTAATCTTTTAAATATCAGAATGAGTTTTTCAAAGTGCTTGTGTGAAATGATTGAGAGCACTGCGAGTATGCAACTTTTCAAGCCTGACAGGTATGAATTTTTTACTTTTTTACTCAGTTAAGTTTCCAGAATGGGTAAACAATGCAAGCCTAAGGCATATTCTTTCAGTAGGGGTAATTTAATTCTGTTGGGGGAAAACTAAGAAACAATTTTAAAGGGTAGATCAATTTCTCCTAGGTTTCCCTGTTTATATGAAACATGCACTGCATTTGCATCAGTAATTCCATTACAAGTTATTAATTTAAAAACTGCTAGAAGGGCATGTTTTTAAAGGTGAATGTTTGCCACAAAAACATTAAAAGCTACTTACTGTTTCTTTTGACGTTTTTATAGGTTGAGTTTTATTGTAGAATTAATCTGGCATAAACTGAGTATCTCTGCATCTTATCTTGAAAATTCTGTATTTTCAGCAAAGATGATCTGAAAAGAAGAATTCAAAAGCCACCTCCAGGTTTTCCCTTATGTAAACATGACCACTTGAAAAAGCAAAACTTCTCCTTGGTTAATCTCCACTTGTCTTTCCTCAGTGTCTCAGTATTTACTTTTCCAAAGCTGAAAATCATAATTGCTTGTAAACTTACTGAGGGCTTATTTTGTTGTTAATTTTTACGTGTTATGAGCTGTAGAAAGATGCTGCTAAAGGAAAATAAATCTTCTTTTAGTTAAGGTGAATAAGTTTATTTTATTATGCAATTTTTTGGTTATTTGCTAGGTGGTAAAAACTGAATTGTAGATATGGGTACTTGTTCTAGTAATGTTGAACTACACTTCTTGCCAACACTTTTTCCATAATTATGCGTGACTTCACTGACGTCAGCCTCTTAAGACTTTCCAGATCCTCAGAAACTCTCCTGGTTTCACTTTGGAGCCTGGGGTGCCGCTTGGCCACTATTTATAGCACCAGCACTAGCTGCACAAGTATGCAGGAGTGAGGAGGCAGTGTAAATCACGGGGTGACGCTGGGCTGGGAAGCGGCAGGAAGGAGGGCCTGTCCGGGAGCCTGGTGCGCAGCGGGGCTGGGCACAGCGGGCAAACGCTGCTCCCGGAAAGCAATGACAACGGCAGGGAAAACCCCGGGGTAAGTGAAGGACCCGCTGTGCTGGCAGAAGAGCAGTTCAGGACTGTTTTTGCCCGGTCTGACTGCCTGGGTAGAAGTTGTTTTGGTTTTCTCTGAGTCGTTTCCGGGCTGTTGCCAAATTTAGCGTTTGTTCCCTTAAGACGTTTGTGGAATTCCTGTGGCTTTGCAGAAGTTGGTGTTTTAAAGGGATCAGTTGGTTTCCTTGTTTTAAATCATGCTGGTTGTCTAGGTAAATAGAGATTAAATGTCTTTGAATCTGAAAACCAAACAGGGTGAATAGGAGGAGGTATATCTGCATTTTAAGTAACGAAACGGTTTTCTTTTGCAATGCAATACTGGCCTTTTTTTACAAGGTTGTCTTTCTGTGTTTGCATGTTGTTAGAACTTGTTAAAGGCCTGGACATACCATCAGTAAGAAAGACAGGAAAACATTACTTTAAAATTTCTTTTCTGCCATAATCTCTGTCTCCTCCAAACGATTTTCCATTTAAACTGGAAATGCTGTTAAAGCTGGATTCTTTAGTTTCTGCTACAGGTTGCTCTTACTCTTGTAACAAGTTTATATTTTAATAAAAATATGACATTGTTACAGCAGTCTGCTTGACACTTCTAAAATGCCTACTGTTCTGGGTCAGTTAAGGAAAACAAAACAGACCCCACAGACTTTACACTGCATCTGTTACCAGCACATAGTTAATATTTTATTTGCACGGTCCTGGAAACAAGTCTTACATTTTTTTTAACGTTATGCTCTCTGTAGAGGAATGTGAAAATATGAGCCGCTATGACAGACAAGACAGAAATGTGAGACAGCATCAAGAGGGATTCTGGAAAAGAGCACCACAACAGCGATGGAATACACAGGAGCACTATCATCTTGGCCATACTGACCATTATATCCATGGTAAAAATGATTTGAACAGGTAAAGCACTTTTCTATATCCTCACAAACATTTAAAGCACCAGTGAGCAATTCCTTTTCGGCACTAAGGGGTCTCAAGTGATACTAAGTACAAGTACAACATTTTCAGAGTAGTTGTGTGTCTGAGTGGAAGCACCACTGAGGGTTATAACAATTTCTTTTCAAAACCTGTGCTTCTGTTTTCATTCCAAGTACTTGTTGCTCGTGTGGATACAATATTATACATGTTGATTAAAATACCTTATGTGTTCCATGGAAAAAAAACCTGCAATGTCTTACTACTTGCATTTTGTAAATTTGGGCAGCTTTTTGCAGTTTAATTTGTTGGTAAAGTAAATGTAACCTTATAGGGTTGAATGACAGTTTATAGAAATTCTGCTGAACTAACTGGTTTTAGGGTACTGTAGTTTAGAGTCTGAAAGAGGTCTCTGGGAATGGAAAGGAAAACTCTGTATTAAAGTGAAATAGCATTGACATTTTCTGATTCATTCATTTATTTTCTCCTGTGTGCCACAGCATGCAAGTATAGCCCACGTTGCATAACACTTTCCTTTTTACCAAACCCTGCCCAGCTCCAGTTTGTCGTCTCTGTGATTTTCTGCTTTGGATGTTTTTCTAGGGGTTCAAACTACCTGGAGCCAGCTGTGCGTGCCCTGGAGAGCTACGGGGTGGGCAGCAGTTACCAGAACTCCAGTTTGTCATCTCCAATTTTCTGCTTTGGATGTCTTTTTAGGGGTTCAAGCTACCTGGAGCCAGCTGTGGGTGCCCTGGAGAGCTACGGGGCGGGCAGCAGTTTGCAGGCGCCGCGGGCGCTGGCCGAGAACACGGTGATGCTGGACGAGATGACCCTGCGGCACATGGTGCAGGACTGCACCACCGTCAAAACCCAGCTCCTCAGACTCAAGAGGCTGCTGCATCAGGTCAGCTGTCCACAGGCAACAAAGCAGTCAAATAAACTGGGGACTGGGCCTAGATGGGCTTACGTTCTGTTTGGCCTTATTGGGATATTGGTGTTTCATTCATACACTGAATTACAAAGTTCCAGAAAGCGACTATACCTTTGATTGCTATTACCATACCTTTGATTGCTATTTCCAGCAGTACCTTTTCTGCCTTCTCAGCACTTTACTGACTACAAAACATGCTAAATGCTAAAACTCTTCAATACTAAATTTTACTTCTCTGAGGAAACATCAAATAAAAAAAGTCAGTGGATGTGAAAAACAGCTTTTATCCAATAAGATTCAAAAATGCTGGGAGTTAAAAAAAAATATTAAAATTGATCCCAGTGATCAAACTTGTATTCAGCAGGTCAATGCTAATAACTTTTTCTTAAGGCTTTGTTTTCCTCATTCTTTTCATCTTTTCTGTGTATTTTGACAAGAAGCTTAGCAAAAATCCTACTGGGTCATCTCTATTGGAAGTGTTCAAATTTAACCTTCCTATGTTATGAAATTGTCATAAGCTTTTAAGGAGCTTTTTCAATGCACCTCAAAACTTGGCAAGTTGTAGGAGTTGGTAAACTGCTAAATGACTCAGCAGAAGTATGGCATTTCAGCTACAAAAATTCCTTTGTTACCATAATAATGAGCAGTCCATGAGGCTTTCTTTGGAGGCATATCCAGATTAGCATTGAAAAGTGTTTGTGTGATGTTGTCTTTTAATACCAGATTCATTGCTGTTCTTTTCTAATAGGATAATGTAATGAAAATAACTTTGTGCCTTAAAAGTAAGGCACTAAAACAAAACACAATGAAACAAAAAGCAAATCAACCTTGAGGCTAATTCAAGGATGTGATTGTGCCATTTAGAAATGTGAGCATTTGCTTCCTGTGCTGAGATGTACTCCTGATTTTGTCATGGGGAAAAACAAATGTAACAAAAATAATGCAGTGTCAGAAGGGGAGGATGTGTTCCTAGAACCTAATGCCTGAGTGATGGGCTGCATAGACTGTGCCCCCAACAGCCCCAGGCATTAATACAGAGGTAGCAGGGAACCTCTGTCTAGGGCTTTTAATGTCTTTAACACAAGGACCGTTTGGCAACTTGATGGATGATCTCTGTGTGTGGTTCATGGTGTAAAGGCTTGCACATTATAGCCAAGTAGTGTGTGGCCCTGCAGAGTATTGTGTGTAAAATCATGCTCTAGTTTATAGTAGCCAGGTTGCAGAATAAAAACCTTGCCTTAAGTAGCTCAGATTAACTTTTTTAAAAGGACTTAAATGCACAGAATGAAGCAGCTACTCTTAAGATCCCTATTTTTCAAAATTTGCTCCTTGTCTTGACAAATGCCTGATCCTTCCTCCCTGTAACAGTGAGTTTAGTAATAACAGGTATTATTCTTCCCTTCAAACTTTGTCAGGCATACTTGGCTGTGTTTTCATGACCTAAACCAACCCTGTTTTGACTCACCAGTTCCAAAACTCATCACTGGACTTCTGAATATTTATTCTACTCTCCTGTGTATTATCCAGTCTTTAAATTGAAGAACATGAATAGTAATGTAAAAGTAAATTAGCTTGCTACAGAGGGGGAAACTTCAGACCTTTGCTACCTTTAATTTGCTAAACAATTAGGGCAAAACTTGTATGAAATATTTTTTCATTACATTAAAGTGTTAAGCCTTTACTGTAAACATCAAGCTTCATATTAACAGGAATGAATAAGAATGCCACAATTCTTTTTTCCTTGTTGAACAAAAATAGAGTATTGAAAACAGTTAGTTGAACTTTAGCATTCTGCACTCTGAACTAGGACTGGATCACAGACAGCTTCTTGCAAAGTATAAAAAATCAAGGTACAAAGCCAATTACTTTCAAACTCCAGTTTTATTATGGAAGCAGAAGTTCTTCTCCACCAATATTACACATTTAAGTGTATGTGTTACCTTTCTCCAGTTGTGACATTCAGCAATAATATTTAATTTCGATAGGTGGAAATAGAGTTGTAGTCAGGACTTAGGCATGAGGTCTCAGAGGAACAGTTACAGTAAAATAGGAAGAGGTAGTAATTAAATTCAGTTTTATACAATTATCTAATCAGCTGTAGCGTGACAGTGTAGAGCACAGCACGTAATGAATGTATACCTAGCAGATTCCTGGGGAGACTTAATGTGCTGTGCTGGATTCATTGCTGTGACTGGAGCTCACATAACTGGATATAAATTAGCTGGAGTATTGCTAGCAACATGGCTGCAGCAGCGTGGGGTTGGTGCTGCATTCCCAGTTCAGCTTGGAAAAATAAATAGTTATTTGAGTAGCAGAGCCTTGGCTGAGCTCCGTGTGAGCAGGGTAACAGTGGCAGCAGTACACGTGCTGGCTGCTTACTCCTCACACACTGCCATCTTCCTGTGCCTTCAGACAGGGAAATCAGCAATAGGAGTCTCTCTCATACAGAGTTCAGAAAATTTTCACAGTACTGAGTATAACCTTCTCTGACTTCTCAGTAATGTTATACTAATCTATATGGAGTGAAAAGTGTAGCTTGTTCTTGTACTAAATGCAGCCATATTTACAGACAGCTGTACTGCTGGAGAGCATTCTCTCTTTAATGCTTAACTGGAGTGCTAGCTTTGTACTGTAAGAAGAAAATGTTTTGGAAGTCTAATTCTAGTAATAACTCACATGTAAATGTTATTGCCTCTTAAACATTGACTAAGGTACTTCATTTACATGCTTATTAAGAAATAAGTTTTCTTCTGATCTCAACAATTTCTCCCTCCTCAATTAATTTCATAAACTTGCTGCTCTGGGTGGAGGCTAATGTGTTAATACAATTTGAAATAAGGTTGTTCTATTTCTGTTGCCCTGGAGCCTTTGATCTAGGCAAGGATTGACCATCCTCTGTAGTGACCCAGCAATAGCTTGCAACCACCCTGTCTTACCTCAGATCAGCACTTGCTGCTCTTGTAGGGAGGACTGAAACATGAAGTAATTCCCAGAGCTGTGAGATATCTGAAGCTATTTTTTCTGTGGGAGGCAAGTTTTTTAAAAAATGTTTCATTTCAACTTATCTTTTGTGAATGGAAATGAAATTCTATTTTTCAAGCACAGCTCTTCACTGTAACTTATCAGATATGGCCCATTTTATGAAGAGATGTGAATGAAAACGTGAACCATGTAGTGCAAAGTTGTTAAATGCATCAGTACATTTTACTGAAGCTTTAGATCAGTAACTCACTTGTGTACCTTTGAAATACATATTCATTTTGTTCTTTCTTTTTGCATTTGGTGAGATTCACAAGAGAGATTCATCTTTGTTTATGAGAAGCCTGAAGCTGAGAAAGAAATAGACTTACAAAATAAAAAGATGGTTTTGTGTCATGCATTAAGTTGTATAAATTGCCCCTACAATTATTATTTTTACTAGCCATAAGATAGTTCACCTCAGTGACTTAATTGTGCTTGAAAGAAACAGAACCAAAAGAGATGAAAAACAATAGCAAGTCAAATTGGCAAATTTTAGGTTTAAGCCATTGTTTAACTGTCAGGTTGACAGTGTTTGACAGTGGGCAGTGATATTGACATGGATGAAACTGCACACTGAATGCCAAGCAGGAACAGGTGAATAGCACCCTCTGCTTGATGGCCACTTAATGCAGCTTCTGCTTGTATCATTAGAGAAGTGCCATTAGCAAAGGAGTCTGTTCAGATCAGTGATCTGTACTGAATAAAGCTTGGACTTGGAAATCAAAACCTGGGTCTTGGTAAAAATTCAGTAGACCCTGATAAACTTGCCACTGCTCTGGATAAGTGATTATACCAAAATAAACAATGTGTTCTGCTACAGTAAAAATGTTAGAGGTAGCAGTTTTTTATATTGCCTGTTGTAGTGTGATGTGCAATGTGGTGATACCTTTATAAAGGTATCTTCACCGTCATTGTATCATTACCAAAAGATTTAAAGCATATGTTCTCTCTAAGTTTCCAAATTTGATGATATCTTGGTATACTTCTTAGTATTATTTCTAGCCTATCAAAAATAGCATATGCATGTAACCAGGTGCATTTTCTTTGCTAGTTCTATCATCTTTTTGGTAATTCTGATAGCTTATTTTTTGTACAAGGGTGGCTCTATTTTGCTGATTTCCCGTTTCATTTTAGCAATAGAATGAGCAAGAAGCAAAAAGCACAACAAGAGAGATTTCATGGATTAATCCTAGCATGTGTTCAAATGGGGCTTGAGTTCCTACTGATAGTGTTAGAACTGTTTCTTTTCCAGTTGTGCTGTGTTCTCCTACATGTGTACTAAGATAATTATGACAGTGGTGAGGGAATTGCTGCAGATGACCTTTGTCTCTGCTTTGCTGCTGAATGAGTCAGGTGTAGCACAGGCCAGGAGTACTGATTTAAATCACCAGGGAATGTGTGACATACTAACCTTCTTTGCAATTAGGTCTTAATCTGCTGTTGTGGGATGTCTTATTGTTCCACTTCCCTGCATCTTAGTAGCAGTAAAAGGTATATTGGAGGTACAGAGCTTTGAAAGGCCATGAAAAATACTTTTGCTTGAAATAGTTTGACTTGTTTTCTATTTTTTCCCTTTCCCATGATGACTCTTTCACAATTGTAACTGTGACCATCTGTAGCTTCACTTCTGAGTGTGTGTATTTGTTTGAGTCATTGCTTAAAATAAAATGTTGGTGAAATTTGTTAATTGGGGAATACAAGATAAATATAAAATACAATATTAAAATGAAAAAATAATTTTTAAACTGTAGGTAATTCTAGGATTCTAATTGCTGCACTTTTCTTCTAGTGCTCTAGAAATATTTTGAACTAAACAATGTTTGTGTTTTTATGGTATTACTGTGCAAATTATTTCAAAGCATTCTGTTAGAACTTGTCCATAACATGGAGTGTAAACTGCTGCTTTATCAGTCTTTCACTTGCTGGCCATGGGTCTGGAAGGGACAAGGAGCTACTTGAGAATGGAATACAGCTAAATGCTGGACAGTGTAAACTTGACTGTTGTCAAAATTAACAGTCTTATTTATATAAAAGTCCAGGAAACAAACAAAAAAACCCCAAAAAGAACCCGCAAAACAAACCACCCTCCCCCTCCCCAAACCAACCAAACCAGAACAGCACCAAAAAACTGTGAGATGTAAAGTTCTGTTAAGTTATGGAAATTAAATATAAGTGTCTGTGCCATGGCCCTTTCTTGGGCATTGTACACATGCTGCAGCAAGGGAGGCTTTCCTAAGGGGGAGAAAAGGAAACTTGCAGTTTCAACAAGTAATTCAAACTTGTGTTCTTGTTTTTGTCCCCTGGTAGAATGATGAAAATGTGTCCATTCAGGACATCACATTCTCAGTTCCATCGAGTCCAGAACCACAAGAACCTGAGTCAACTTTTAAGGTAAATGACATTGATTGACTCTAAGGAATAAGAGATGCAAACCTGTTTATGTTTAGAAAACACACCCAAAGCTTGTGTGTTACTGAAGTACTGCTTCTTGCTCCTTTCTTTGAATGCTAACTTAGGTGAACCCCACAAAGTTAGTGGCAAGTTTATTGTTTTAGAATGGGTATTAAAGGCAGAAGAAATCACAATAGGTGTTGCAGATGGGATCTTTAATAGTTGCAGACTTTAAATGTGTTTTCTGTGGTGGTAAGGTTTTGTAGCATTGCTTGGCTCTAATTGTAAAATCACTTTACAAAGATTACTAATTCTGTATTTATGTGAGGGAAACAGAGCTTACTAGAAATATAACAAGGCTACAAATACTTCATGAAGTTGAAGAACACTTAAAATCTAATGCTTGTTCTGAGTTCAGTAATTTCTGTTGTTGATGAAGAGGACTTTATGTAGTGTTTGCTGACTAGGCATATTCATCTACATAATGTCACTTGTTTGCACAACAGATGAATTACTGCTTCAAAATTGCAGCTGATTTACTTAGCCTGGAAATTTAGTGGGTCAGCTGAATTTGGCCTCTTCAATGGATTTTAGTCAAGTTTCTTCACTCTTTAGTGTGCCTGCAGCCCCCCTCTCTGTGTGAAAGGGAGGAGGAAAGCATGTGCTGTGTCACTGCCATCCCTCCAGGCATGTCTGATCTCACACATCCTATAGAGGTGTTGCTTTAGATCCTGCAGTCCTTACAGAAAACCACTGTTCTGTTGCAGATGGATGATCTGCTGAACGAGATCAGACAGCTTAAAGATGAACTGAGGAAAAAGGATGAAACAATCAACCAATTAGAGCAGCAGCTTGTAAGTATAATCCAAAATGTTTAGCAAAATCCCAGGTGTGCACTGCAGAGTGCAACTTCAAAAGGCAGTACTGATGAAGGCTTTAAGAGAGCTTAGACACCTATTTTTTTCCCTGCACTTTCACTGTAACAAAGGTAGGTTTGGGTTCCCAGTTGTGCTCCTGGGATCTTTAATTCCATAATCTGGTCATGATTTTGTGGGGCACTAAGCGAGGATGTTTATAATGCTGTTGAAAGTATTTTAATTTCCAAAACAGTTTTGAACATAAAATTCTAGAAGCTGCTCAAAAATAACAGTGAGGAAAAGATAAGGCTACACTTAAAGTATTTTAAAAATGGACAGAGATTGGGCCTATCCCTCTGCTTAAAGTTTTTGGTACTGGTTTTTTTTCCCCTCTCCTTTCCTCTACTGTCCATTATCTTAATAAAAAATTACACCATAGAATTTAAAGCTGAGTAAGGTAGTATTCTAAGTTGCTTGGTTTTTTAGGAAGCAATACAAAACAAGTTGAATAGTCAGATTAGATCTGGCAACTGAAAAAAAGTTATGGGGGTACTTCATCATAAATTAGGTTCAGGGAGACGCAAGACCTCAAGCAAAAGTCTCATGTGCCTTTTACCTTTTTGCTCTTGCTCTTAGTTTGGATTTGGCCATGTATATCTTTGCATTTGGTTCTGGTAAATACACTTGCTGTGACAGTTCTTGTAAAATACCCCCACATTTTCAAGCCATTTCAAGCCACAGCAAGATCCTACAGGCAGGGTAGATGAGATGCCGAAAGGTGCACACCATACATACCTATTACAGCTGGAGACAGTACTTGTGTCACCATAATCTCTAATGAAATGTTAAACATGTGCTTTTGTAGGTGTGTGCAGTAAAACTGAGCTGTGGCCTTCAACCTCTTCCTCTCTGGCTTGGGAACATTCCCTCTAAAACAGAACTGAAAGATGAAGATCTGGAGTTTGCTCTGTTGTTTAAACAGCAGAACGCCAGATCACATCATACCCAAACCAAATTATCTTATTTGTTAGCATTGCTGTAAGTGTTGGGTTTTGGATACACTTGGTCTTACTCTTCAAAATCAGCCAAAATTCCTTGAAGGCAGTTTCTCCTTCCCTGCTCAGTCATGTACCTGATTGCTGGAGTAACCTGTAACTGGTGCAGCAGAGGAACTTTGTTGTAGAGTTGGGTAAAACTTGTATTTCTAATGACTGAAAGATGACTTTAAGAACTCAGTGCTTCAGAAATTTAAATGAAAAAAACTCTTTCCAAAAGTCAGTATTTATTGTGGGTTACTTGTCAATATCCTTTGGGAAAAGCAGCAGTTGTGCAGCACTGTAAATAGTAGTTCCTACAGTTTAATCATATTGTGCTATGCAGTCAAGTCATGCTTGATGTCTGACCACTGGACCTTGGCTGTACTTTTCAAGAGGCTCAGTTGGTTAATTTCTAACTAATTCTTGTTTCTTTTTCTCTTTCTGGGGGTGATTAAGGCCACTAGATGTAACTGCCAGAAGGACAGCCAAAAACCTCCAGGGGCAGTGCGCGCGTGTGCTGATAAATTCACACAAACCTCCTGGAGGAGGAGTTCTGTGAGTAAAGTGGGCCCTTTGTGCTCGGTACCCCTCTCTGCCTTTCCTTCTCCACCTCTGTGACCTTGGCTCTCACACAAGTCAGCCTTGTTTAAGAGATTCTGTGCTGTGTGAGTAGTGTCCTTCCTGCTGTGCAGCCCTTGCATTCTTTTGCAGCCCTGTTATGTAAACAAAAATTACAAACATTTATTTTAAAATATATAATTAAACTTTAGATATCTACTCTTTAAATAATCACCATTTGCAGTATTTAAGTTACACTCAATCCAAGCTGTATATCTAGTCATACTTACGAGATTTTCTTATATCCTGACTTCAAAGTCATAGGTATCTCTTCAGGTTTTTTCCTGGTCAGATTTTCATTGTTGATGTTTTCATATTTGTTGAGGAGAAGAAACAGTGTATTCTAAGTTTCAGTGCATAAGTGTAAAAACAAAAGTTAATATTGTTTAATATTTCTTCTTATTATTTTTTATAATTAATTTTAATAACGTCAACCATTAAAAAAATAATTGTGTGAAAATCTATTTGACAAAAGACATTTTCATTTCCATATGTTGTTGCATGGATCACATTTGTTTCCAGTATGTAAAATTTACATTCTTCATGAAACACCAATAGAATATTTAAGATGGGGGAGGGACAACATATTTCATATTATATAATAAGAAGAAATTACCTTTGCTAAACAAAGCTTTTGTTAGTCAGCAGCAAATAGCATTTGGATCTTTAAGCTACTGCTCTAGCTGGAAAACCTAGGGCAGTTTATTAAAAGGTTAAAAATGGGTTTGATTATTTTGTTTCTTTGTTTTTATCCTACATTGAGTTACTTGATGTAAGTTTGTAATAAAGATGAATCACCCCTGTTATCTTTCTAAAATTGCTCTTTTAAATATATAGCACTAGGGCAGAAGCACCACCACGCTGTGTTCACCAGTTACTGGCAAACAGCCTTACCCATGTTTTCCAACCTCCTTCTCTCTGTCTGAGAAGAACCTGCTGTCAAAAGATTATAACCTTAAGTAGCTTTTAGTTTGTTTTGACACCTCTGCTCCCCCATGTACATGTAACATCTTGTTCATCCCATTTGTTTCATCTCCTTTTACTTTGGAGCTTCTGAGCCCTTGCCTTGTTTCTCTTTCCCAATTTAATTTCATGTGTGTGCTGTTCATTGGATGGCTTTGTGCATTGATACTGTTACAAGGTTAGTGGCTATTGTTTCCACCTTCCTTTTTTCCTAGCTTATTTATCACATGGCTTCAGAGACAAGATTAATAGTTGTGGGAAGTTAGTTGCTTAACTACCCAAGTTTTAGTTTGTGCAACTAAATTGTGTGTTAATTGATAAGACAAAGATACTGGAGAAGATAGGGAATTTGAGTTGTTGTCTCAATCACAAGGAGTCACTCAACACAATTGTCTGGTTTGGGCCAGGTTGGCCAGTATATTTTTTTAAGTTATATTGTAGTTTTGTTTAAAAAGACATCTTTTTGTCAGGAGGAAGTTTGGGTTAAGGGACAGTATCTTTGAGAAGAGCTAGAGGAACCTCTGCTGTATTTGTGGTTGCGTGTGTGGATATATGTGTATGATACACATATGTATTTCTAGCCATATGATCATTGCATGCACAAACCAAACATCTTGGTATTTTTATCTGTGTGCAAAGTTTCTCATGAAATTGATAACGGACTTAGGAAAATTCACCAAGTGTTAACAAATTTTGAAACTATGCTTTTCAGGACCTTTTGATAGCTGAGAAGTTTTGGGCAGAATGTTTTGGGCATATTTTTGGGGTTTTTGTAGTGTCTTCACGTGCATATTTGTAAGTTACAGGCTTTCTGTCAGCCAACAGAAACAGGAACTCCATAATGTGGGATTTCTTCAAGGAAGACAATGGTCTGGCTGTTGCAGCCAAATTTCAGTTCTGGTGGTCAGACCTCAACTTTCTGGTTTAGTGCTTCCTCTGCTGACATGCATTTGGATGCTTCCTTGCATAGCTTAGTAGACATATAAATGTATAAAAGAATTTTTGATCTGGATCCTGAAGTAACAAAACACATCTCTTGCAATAGAAATGAAACACAATCAGCTCTTATTTTCTTATAAGAAAGTACAATAAATAGAAAGTACAATAAATAGAAGGAGACACCTAAGAAAAGCGTATTCTCACTAATCAAATCCCAAAAAACCTCTTAAAGAAATTGTTTTGCTCTCCTAACATTCCTGTTCAGTTTAATTTAATGGTCTTGACGTAAGAATAAAGACTAAGAAAAAACATGGGGTTTGGTCCTTTATGTGGTATAAATCATGAAATATTGTTAATGTTTATGAAATTATCAGGTTTTTATGCAGACTAGATTTTTTTTATATAGACTAGCTTTTTTTGTTTTTTTAAACCAAATTGTAATTGAAGTCTTGACAATAACAGAATGGCTCCTTTGAGGCATCTTAGCTTTTTGCTTCTTTAAGCTTGTTAATTGTTTTCAATTTTGATGAATATTTAACTATTTCAGTTTTTCCTCTTAGTGTTTGCCTACCAGTTATTTTAAATTGTGGTGGATATTAGGTACTTCAGGTATCAAAATTTTCAAAATTAATGTGACTATTTATAAAGTCCATATATTTTATACAAATCAGAACTAATGCAATGTGTTTGTTCCTCAGGAGATAGTACCAGTCTAGGAACACAGTGATTTAGTGTTCCAAGGAATACTTTAAATGCTTACTGAAACATGCCTTAACAAACATTTTTAATGTAGTGTGTCATAAAGAACAGATGCTAGAATAGATTAGGGATTAGTGAGACTAGAAAGCAGCTACTTCAGTTAGGAATTTAAGACCGTATGAATTGTAGCAACTCAGCTGGCCATTTGAAATGGCTGGTATTTCTGATCACTTCATGGTTCTGCCACTAAATAAGTAAGTAGAGATCATTAAAAATATTCATTTTTAAAAGTCATGTTCACATAGTTTTTTTGTTACTAAATATTTCTAGAAAATGGCCCATTCTGATGTGATTATAAACTTGTCTGGTGTTGTTCTCTTCAGGGACCACAGTTTTTCAAAGTACTTTTAGATTTTTTTGTATTTAAAGGTAAATATGTACATAAGTGGAAGTTGTGTAATTAATCCTTGGACCTTAGTGCTCACATAATAAAAACTAGGGGCTGGAAAAAAGTGTTTGGGAAATTTGGCTTCTTAAAAATTTATAGGTAGGCTACCTGTTGCCTGTCTGCTGTGTCTGTGACATGGTATTTCTTGTAA
Organism: Acrocephalus scirpaceus scirpaceus; assembly: GCA_910950805.1. Classification (NCBI taxonomy): domain Eukaryota; kingdom Metazoa; phylum Chordata; class Aves; order Passeriformes; family Sylviidae; genus Acrocephalus; species Acrocephalus scirpaceus. The sequence continues at coordinate 34,349,095 of OU383781.1, forward strand.
GTGTCCTGGCAGGATGTGCAAAATTCAGGTAACTACTTATTGTCTGTGCTTTATTCTTGGTTAGCCATCCTTGGGATAAAGGCTTGTACAAATATTTCCTGGCAGGGTAGACCACAGCATTTCTGAAATGATCTCTTACAGGTCTCTTATACAGAATTCATTCCAGTTAGTGTGTCTTATGAGTTTACTCTCATGGAAGAAAATAACCAAAACCTGGAAGAAGATAATTACCTGAAGAAATTAGTGTTAATGAACAGCTTACAAGAAAGAAAAATGTTAGCATCCATTGCCACACTTGACTTGCAGGCTCTGCAGGATTGTTTCTCTAATAGTAAATACTGATATTTTCAAGACTTTGAGAGTAAAGGGGTTAGAAATCAAGTTTTTGTTGATAAATCAGTTGGTTTCTTGGGCTGGAAAGGATGCTGGCAGATGCTGAGGAGTAAATGACAAGCAAGCAAGCTTCAAAGCCCTGAATTTGGTCCACGATACCTGCAGAAGATTCTGGCCTGTGAGGACCAGTTCTTCTTAGTTGCTGGTTGCTCTTCCACTCCCTGCAAGAGTAGATAGTGTGCAGAATAAAAGCTGGGTATTTCCCCTTGGTAACAGATCACAGTGATGAGAATGAGCTTTACTGCCTAAATGTGTGTACAAGTTCATTCTTGTCTCTGCTAGAATGACAACAAACCTGTCAGTTTGCATGGGAACGTGCATGGTCTTGTTCTTTGCTCCATCTTTTCTCTACTTTTGCAATGAGATATTCTTTGCCTCCCTTTTGAATTTTGTTCCAGTTTGTCATTCCAAAGCCTTTTACATCAATTGTTTTGATGAACCTTTGTAATCCCTTGTCTGTCTTTGTGTACTGTTGTCCTTCTGGTTTTAGTATCTCCTTCCTCCTTAGCCTTAAACATCCTGTATGTGTCAGCTTCACAGCCATTAACTTTTGTAGCTTTTGAGCTCCAGTCACTGTATGTGTTCATCTTCACATCCAGCCTTGGTTTCTCTCACTGTCCAATGCTCTGCTGTTTGCTTCATGTTCTTATACATGTACTTGGTGAAACGAAACCATAGCAGGACTAGGTGGTCATATTGTGCACCTGTTTCTTGTGCTGTGGCTGTGCATGACATGTAGGGACTACATGAAAGAGAGGTCCTTGAACCCTTCACAAGCAATTCTTGTTGGTTTAGTGTAAACGAGCACATAAAACTGGGTTAGGGGTGGTTTTCATCTGAATACTTTCAGAAAGACTATTCTCATTCATGATCTCTTTCTGGGTGCTAGGCCAGTAAGAGAAGACTGCTGCAGAAACATTTTGTTTGCCTCAGTATTGAAGTCTGTAATTCTAGGTTTGTTCATGGTGTGGAGCTCTGAGTGTGTCTGAGACAGCTGGCAGTGCTTGGTGAGAGGCAGCAAAAACCACCTCCTCATTGAAGTGCTCAGAGGCTCCAGTTGTATGGATTGAAAAAAAGGATCTTGGCTGTATTTGCTTTTGTTTCTGCAGCAGAAAAGACTTTTTAAAGCAGTAGCAATTTAAGATGTTGATGTATCCTTGGGAAAAGAACTGGAATATCTGGCTGTTGGGCTAAAATTACTGTATGGCAATAGCTTAGAAATATTTTGCATCTCCTTTTCTGGCAGAAGCAATTGCTTTTTTGTTCATGTGATTTCTTATTCTAAGGTTGAAGTCTGCTCATAACTAACAATGGAAAACTCTGGCCTTAGTCTTCATAGTATCATTTAAAAGAAGAAAGAGCCACCAGGTTTTACCAGGGCAGTTAGAGTCAGAACTTCATAAAGCATTTAGTACAACATAAAGCAATAGTACAATTCATCAGGGTCTCAGAAGAACATTTGTCCTGGTTTGTAGGTTACTTCATCTCAGCTGCTTTTATTTTTCCACTCCTGAATCCCATGTTGTTTTTAAATTCTGATTCACTTCTCTTTGGGGATGCCTTTGCTATTTCACAAATCCAGTATCTGGAAAATAAGAGGAATGGGATTTAAGACTAGTGGTTGGATGCACATAATAGCTGTGGGGAGGGACTATTCAAACTGCTGTCTAACATTAAAGTCTTAGTGGAAAAAGTTGCCTCAGAACACAGAAGAATCACATCAGATATTTTTTGTTTAGGTTTGTTTTTTTTTAATTGAAGTTGAGGTAAGTCATGTTCTTATCTTTTAATTCTAGAATTCCTTGCTTATATAGACATTGTAATAAAGAAGTGGTGACTCAGGTTTTTCTTCTTTCTTAATTTTAGTAGGAAACTGCCACATAATCTGTGTATTTTGAGTATGTACCATCATCTGAAGAGATGTGTTTATTAGTGTCTTTCTTTTTTCCTCCTCTTTGGATTTCTTGGGAAACTCAGTGCACATTTGAGTAATAGGAGATGAATATGAGTTGATGTTTAAAGGAGAAAGCTTGATAAGTTTGCTGGAGTTTTGTACAAAAATTACTGTTAAAAGAAAATTAATCTTTTTGTAAGCCAGGCATATGTGCAGATACTTAAATATTAATGTGCTGTATCAATGGGATTGGTACATCCTTTATAATTTTTAAAATCAGTTTAAGTCATAACACTCATCTTAATAAATTCCCAGTGCTGTATCTACTGATCCTTGCTTTTTCAATTGATGTTGATTGTAATTACCTTATTTGATTAAGGTAAAATTAAACAACCCTTGTTTGGGGCATATTTTGAAAAAAGTTATTTATTAATTTATTACAAAATAGAAATCTGGCATTTATTTGAAATTTACCTATATGGAGCAACGTCAACTGCAGCATTTGAGAGAAGGGGATTAAAATATGCCTGGAGACCAGTTCAGTTCAGCAGGCAGAAGACTGAAGGAAGTTACTTGCACTTTCCTCATTTACCTCTCCAGTCAGAGCAATGATAAAGTAGCATGAAGAATTATTGAGAAGACTGTACTTTTAGTGCTGTGCTTTGAAGTGCTAATATGGATGCTTAAAAATTTCTGAAACCTATCAAGGCATGTAAATATTTCATTGCCTTTACAATAGTGTCTTAACTGTTATGTAGCTCAGATGGCTTGTGCTTCTCCTAATCTCTCTTTTCAGAGGGTAAAAGGGAGAGGATATAAAATTTTCACCTCCCTTCTTAATGTGTTAAAAAATTCAAAGAAGTCTGGAAAAATCCCATTGCCAACTCAGATGAGTCCATGTAAAATCAGACTTGTGCCTGGCAATAATGTGCTTTCTACTATGTGGAAATTCAGTTATGTTTAGAGAATGGAAATAATTTTTCTTGATGTTCCAGTACCCTGACACAATTTTGGATGAAATGTGAACAAACCTGTAAAATGCAGTGTTCTTTTGTACCGCGCTATGAAAATCCAAAGCGTTTGGTAATTTTCTCATCAGTCATTGATAAATCATGTTCTCAGAACAATTTATGTATTTAATAAACACCTATTAAAATGAATGAATGCAGCACATTATATTATTTTGTCACATTGCTTGACTGAAGCTAGTACTGTTCAGTATGTTCATGCAGCAGTCTAAAAATTGTGATCTTAATGACCACTGATTGAGGACTGTAAGAACACATTAGGTAATCAATACCTCCATCTAGAGATAATCAGACTGAAGAACTTGTTTCATTTTCCCCCTCAGATTTTGCTGCAATAATTGTTTTATCTCAGCTTCTGAAGAACAATGAAGGACTCTTGTCAGGCTTTTTTCTTTATTTCCTGTTCTAGATGAAAAGTGTTCCGACTAGCAGATTGTAAGGTTTGGTTAAATGTGTGTGTTAAGTTTCATCTTAGCAGTACAGAAACCTGGAATAGTGCTGGCTAAAATCAGATTAGGTAAGGATAACTGGGCTAATCAGGGAAGTGTTTAAAACTCTCCTAAGACAAATGAAAGCAGAGTATTTTTTTTTTTTTAGAAACAATGTGATGTTTAACATTGCTTTAAAAGAAGCATGGAAGTCAGACACTTTATTATTTACAGCCTTGGCAGTATGGTCTGCAGCAGAGAATCTGGAGAGGAAGGGCAAGCTGGGTTCCTGTTTTCTGTCATGTGGGTGCTGTTCAGATACTTTCAACCTGCTGGCTCACAGAGTAGCCACAGTTAGTTGCTGTTGGTCAGGAGGCAGTGGGGCAGTCATTATTGTAGTACCTGTGTTCCAGGACTTAGAAAAGCAGTTTTCAGCTGCTTAAATGGCAGAAGGATTGTAAATACTTAAACCTGTCCTGCTGAAATAGGAAATCAACATTGTGTTGTTTAAGAGGGAAGTTGCAGCTTGGATTTGCAAAGGTAAGGATGTGAGGAAAAGGAGAAAAGTATTAAGAAAATTACTTTTCCTCGTTTTGAGAACATAGCAACCACAGTGTGTCACTTGTGGTTATTTGAGAGCTCTGACAGGGAAACCCTGCACTGCATGGATCTGCACAGTTCCCTGATCCTTTTCAAGCTCCAAGAGCCAAGTGTAAGGAAAACAGTTGTATGTCCTTTTCCAGAATAAATAATACCGATGAAATTGGAGTAAAGTGGCATCTAAAGCACCAGGACGTGATGGAAAATTTGTTTCTATGCATTAGAAATTTTTGTTGTAAACAAAAGTTGACTGGTTTTCCAGTAGAATAGAACTAAGCAAGCTACTACTTGGTGAGACATTTCTAAAATAATTCTGAAAGCTGTATAAATACAATTTTATCATGTATTTTTAATCATGATAAACTCAGTTTCCGTACTCTTCCCCTAAAACTATCTTGGACAGAAATGTGTACTTGTATATTGAACAAAAATGGAGGTATTTTGTAAGATTTCTGACTAGTTTAGGACATCTGGGCTTTGGTAGCATGTAACATTTGCTTTTACTAGTAGAACAACTGGAAATATAATGATACCTTTCTGGGGGAAAAAGAATGGTGTGGCTTTTTGGTGTCTTGTTTTTCCCTGTTCTCTTTTTTTATTATACTTCTCCCCCTCTCTCTTTCTGCACAGGGTGGGTATTCTGCTCCCTCCTTCTCTCCCTGGCAGGGCTCATTCCAGGGCATCCCTCGGAGTGTTCCACCGCACCGCAGACAGAGTGAGTCTGTACCTCTCACTCATCTCCCTCACCGTGTTCCAATAGAAGCTTCCCCTTTGCACGCACTGTTCATCTCGTAGCCTCCTCCTCTCTCAGGCAGATCTCCAGGCATCCACGATAGTCTGTGGCTAACAAACCGCTTCCTTCGGCCAGCCTACCAGCAGCTACCACTTGTAGTTTTATAACAGTCATTAAATGCCAATAGACCTCAGCAGTTCTTCAGGCAAACCCGAGTAGGCCCTTGTTTCCAGTCTTGTCTTAACATCAGTCTTGCTTGCTGCATTTCCCTGTTTTCCATGGCTGTGGTGCACTCTCCTGTCCGTGTGTGTGTTCCGTTTGCTCTCGCGTCCGCACGCGCGTCTGTGGCTGTACTCACGTGAACGCGTCGTGGTCGTACACAAAAGTGTTGGTAGAAAAGTGTCACTTGCATTGTCTTTCACAAAAAGTTTTAACTTTTCAGAATGGCTTCCTTCAAACTAATTTTGTTTCCCCCTCTCTCGGTATTTGTTGTAAAAAGGCTTCTTTTACATTGAAGTGGCTGTTGCACAACTTGCATGATTTATTAACGTTCCTTATGTGCTAGCTACAATGTGGGCTGATATAAGATGCATTTGTTCACTTGGCTTGGATCTGCAAAACAAAAGACAATTGCTGATTTTAAAACTGTGTGCTTACGTAGACATAGAGAAATGGTAAGTCTTATTTTGTGCTTTGGTATTGCATTTTGAACAGATAAGTGTTTGAAGAAATATAACTACTTCATAATGCTAAAGTTATATTTTTTAAATGTACTGTAATTTGCAAATTACAGTGTTTGCCTAGCAAAGCTCAAGAGTGTATTTGGACCAGAAATAAAGGAAAAGTCAAATTATGGAAACAAACTAAGATTTCCAGGGCCAATGGAGATCTGAAGAGTAAGCTGCACCTTGGAAAACTAAGCTTACATATATTTCACACTGCAATGATCCTTACTTTTATCAATCACCAGAAAAAATCTAGTATTTTTGTAAACTGTGCTTCAAATACTCTCTTGATGTTTCTGTGACAATGTTCATGTAAACAACTCATCGGGAACGCACAGCCTGTTTCATGGGCTTTTCTCTGTGCAATAAGGGGTGTGCTTCATTTTTCTGTGGTGTTTGATGTGGGACTCTGTGTGTGTAATGAACGTAGAACCCCAAAATGATGACTGTGCCTTCTGTTGCTGAGTGGATGGTCCCGCAGTAGCACAACCTGGGTGATTCACTGTCCTGTCAACAGAGACTGACCTCAAGGAGATCAGTTTACACCTGAGGATCATATAAATGTTATGGTTTTGGGGCTTGGTGATTGGAGAGTCAGAATGGGAGAATGGTGTCCCAGTTGCTCTGTGAGCCTCTGGTGCCGCATCACTCACAGTGGCTGCTTAGCTGAAGGAGAATACTGTTTGCTAATCTTGCTGGTTTTCTGAACCTCCACCTCATCCCTCCACTAACAAGGGTGGCCTCTTATTTGGGATTGTGTAGTAAACTTTTACTACTAAAGCAGGTTGGATTTTTTAGTATGCATCTTAAATATTGCATTCAGTGAATTGCTAGTAAAGAAAGTAAAGTAAATGAAAATGGGTCCACGGCTAGTTAACCTAAACTATAACTAATGTATTGTTTAGGAAAGTAAGTTTCCACTAGTGTAGTGTTCCTGAATTTTTCTTTAAACCTTAGGTTTACTCTATAGAAACACTAGGAATAAAAATGTACTATAAATTAGGAGGTCCCTTAGACATTTTTAATGAAATTGTTGAAAAATGATTTACCACTATGTGAATAGTTCTGTAAAGTAGAACATTACTGGAATGGTCACTAGTATCCTTCTTTCCCACTTGGTTCAGTGGTTTCAGTGTTCAGGTTTTTGAGCCAAATATGGGGATTTTGAGGCAAATGGTGAGCTGGGCATCATTGAGTGTAGGACAGCCTGAAACACTAATGTCAGTGTTCTTTTGCAAGAATGCAGAGAAGATGATGGAAACATGAAGTAGTCTCAGTTTTTTTCTGGTTGTGTTTTCTGTATAGACTTGGAAGTCAAGCAGTTCTTTCTTAACTTCTGGATCCTGAGCCTAAGATATCATCTCTGCATGTGAATTCTGCAGCTGTCTTCACTGTGCTGTTGATAGCTGATGGATACACAGATCACTTACAGGCACTGTAGATTATGAGGGTGTAAATCTGTAAACTGTTCATATTACAGTGTATAAACAACTAAAAATCGTTTCCCTCCTGCTGTACAGCACAGGAAATGTATCCCTGCTAGGTAATATTGCACTAGTGTAGGTTTATGGTTCTTCCTAAGCACCAGTCACAATGTCAGCACACCTGCTGCTGAACTTGCCTTAGCCTGTCACTACACTGCAATACACCTCAACATCGGATGTATGCTCTTCACTTTTAATGACAACTTTTAATACTTCCACATTTATTAATTTCATGGTTTTTCACCAGCCTTGGAAACAATTCAGCACTTCGCATTTCATAAACACTTTGATAATAGTACATTAATTTTGTCATTTTATATGGAATAAAACCCATAAAATTTTGTTCCTGTAATTCCCATGTGTCTTGAACTAAACTCCTGTGTAATGATCATTTATTTTTCTTTTGGTTATAGGATATGTTTTAATGACATCTCAAACTTTGTTCAATACAGTTAAGCCTTTTCTATTTGGGTTCTAAAGCTTTAATGATGCAGCTCTAGAAACATTTAGAATACACACTGGTAAGGAAGCAATCATGAGTTTGTGTTGTAATACAAGAATATTACACCACCTTCTCTAGGCCCCTTACCCAAGTGCTTCTCCACACAGAAATCAAAACGGATCAAAACTGCTTTGTTATTCAAGCATTGCAGTTGTTATATCTCCACTTACTGTGCACATCCTGGAAGAAGTGTTTAGACTTTTGCATGTAAGTATTAGAGATAGAGATAATCTAAGCAATTCTAGCAGGTGACACACAGCTTGTTATCACCAGGAAGAAAGCTGCTCTATGCCCAGTGACTGTAAATCAGATCCAGGCTGTGCTTATTCATGCATTTTCTTTTCAACAAAGACACATTGCTCAGTGCTGAAATGTTTCCAAAGCTTTATTGATTGATAGAGTTTTGTAGGGTGTATGAAGTGTTTGTGTTAGCAGAACCAAATTGTGCCAGAGCATTAGCTGGGAAATTCTGTCGCAAATTATTAAAAACATCCTGGAATCATTACATTACTGCCTTTTAAGTGTAATTTTTGCTCCAAGAGTGTTCAGCTATAGGAAGAAGAGTCTTTTAGGGAAAACTCCTTTCCTCCCAACTTCAGTACTTGCAGAGTCAACTACAAGAGAAATGCCTCTTGTACCTAACTTAAATTTATGTTTGCAAAAAACCCCTTCATTTTGTATATGGTCATATTTATCTACTTGTTGCACATATATCTATATTTGTAGATGAAATACCTGCCTTGATGTAGTTATGTATTATGTGAAGTAACTTTTTTTTAAAAAAATAAAATTTTCCAAGTTGGGGTTTCTGTACAGATTATGCAGGGAAAAAAATAATGCTTTGCCACATTACCAATTATTTTACTAGCCTCATGGCTGTGGTGAATGATGCTTTGAAAAAATATGGTTGTGTCATTATTTGAAATCATTCCCCATACTGCGGAATCTTACATTTTAATGCTGAAATATGGATATAACACAGCTAGATCAAAGGGAAAGAAAAAAATAGTTCAAAAAGAAGATATTAGCAAATGTACAGATTTAAGGTGTGAAATGTTGGTGCTTTCCAGAGGTGGAAAATGAGAGCTGTTTGGTGCAGCCTTTCAGCAGGGCTGTGTCTGCACAGGCCATGGTTTAAAATGACAGCTTATCCTGGGCCAAGGCAGTGAGAGGAGGGATGGCAGAACTGATGAGGAAATGAAAGAATTACATAGCAGGATTTGTGACCCTTCCCTTCCACCCCTTTCCAAAAAGAACCTGTGGTAGTCATCTCTTCCAGCTCGAGAGTGAGTTGCTAGGAAGATGAGGTATTAAAAATATGGCCAATGCTGTGCCTTTAATGACCTTGCTGTTCAGGGTTAGATATCAAGCATACATATGCATGGATGCAAAGGTTTTTCTTTGTACAGTTGTAATAATGCGCACAGGTTTCAGTTGCAGTATTTGGAATGTAAGAGATTAACGGCTAAAAATAAGAGCAAAGGTATTCCATGCAGGTCTTGCTCTAAATGTTTTTGTACTGCATTACTTAAATACTGTTGTTACCTTTGTTTCTTGAAGGAGGACTAAAAACCAATGGGGGACATGGTAATTGCAATTGAAATGGTGAAAGGTGCAGTTCTGTCATGGCAATTGCTCACTGTTTTGTCTTGGTCCTCTGACATCATTGTCCTTGTCTTTTTCTTGTCTCTGCTTTCCATTATGCCATTGGCAAGGAGTTGAGAAGTTAGTCCATTACTTCTGTGATAAAGCGTGGTACAGTACAACTTCAGATTTATTCCCATCTCCTCCTCACGCATTTTCACTGTTGGGTTTTTTCTTTGCCCTGTGCATGATGCATGTCTGTGGGAGATGTGCATGCAGTTCTCAGATTTTCCATTGCATTGCTTCCCTCCTTCCTCAAGATACTGCAGGGAGAAAATGCCTTTATTTTATTCCACAGAGGTATTATAAAGGGAATCAAGATGGGGATCAAGATAACCAAAGCAAAACTGAAGGGAATTTTCAGCTAATTAATGAATATCCCTGTCATGACCACATTTTTGACTTCTTTAACAGTCCATTTAACTTCTTTAACAGTACAACATGATATTTCAGTTTTCCAGCACAAAGCTAATACAAGCCCAGTAGTTTGGTAACTGTACAATAGTGGTAATCCTTGTCATGGATGTCATCTTTCTCTGGATGATGTTAACAGCCAGTTTTACTTGAGAGGAATAATAGAAAAATCTCTTAGGCAAATGAAGTAGGGAGTGATTTTTGAATTTTGATTAGTGCATCAGTATTTGGAAGGCTTTGAAGCTCTTGCCAGTACAGAAAAATCTGTTTCTTTGTGCGGAAAGGAACACGTGCACAAAGCACTTTGTCTAATGTACTTCCAGTTTGAGGAGAACTAAGTGTCTTCAGTTACATTGTACTTGAAATGTTTGACTCCAATTTTGCATTTTTGGAGCATCCCAGAGGAGTTCAGGTGTTTGTCTACCTGCACGTTTTCTTTATGGGACATAAATAGAAGTCTGGGTAGCATGGCAGTCTATTCCAAATCATGTCCCACCCCAGAAATATTACCAGAAGTGCACTCAAAACAATGCAGATGAAACCCTTTTTTTTTAGGATTTGTGTGAAATAAAATACTATGCCTGAAGGCAGAATGCTTCTTTATTTCTCCTCCTTCATGTGATGGAATTCACCAAGCACTTCAGTCCTTCAGCTGCCTCATTGTTTTCACCAGTAACACGGTCAGAATTTCAAAGGCTTCCTTTGTAAAAGGAGAACTTATATTTAGTACAAAGATAAGAGCTGTGGATGACAATAATGCAGTTGTCAGTGTTGGATACCTTGTGAACTGTTCCGTGCATATTTTGCAAGTGGCATTTTGCTGCTTTTAGTGCCATTTTGAGTGTTAATGCATGTAGAAATTTGATGATATTAAAATCTGTCATTGTGATAATTCGACAGATCTTGAGTAGAAGTACACAATTAGAAAGCAGTACAGTATTTAAAACAACTGGGCAAAGATGATAGCAGAGCTTTAGTGTCCTCATAATTCTGAGCACGTAGCCATTTTCTACCTTAGTATCGCTAACTTCTGGGTAATAAGCTACTTAGACCTTTTAAGGTTATTAAGGATAATGAGGAAAACATGTATTTGGCTATTTTTATGTGTAAAATGCAAAACTGCCCAAAGGGAAGATATCAAATACTACCTAGCCTTTGTCAGAAGAATTCAAAGTAGCATTATTGAAACCTTGATAGCTTTGTTGTATTTCAGATGTGTTTGTGTTTAACTCAACATTCCATACAAAATTAGTTTCTTCTGTAACTTACGAATTTTTAAATTTTATTGATTAGTATTGCTAGAACTACTTGATAGTAAGTTAGAATTTTTATTGATCAGATTATCTCTGTTTTTGAAGACTAGCATTTAAAAACCCTTCCTGAGGGAGAAAAATGTTCTGAAAACTATTTTTCCACGTTTGACACAATGCTGTGGGCTATAAACATTTTAATTTTTTTTACTTCCAAGTGGGATTAGAAAATACGATGTATTTGTTGTAGTATTTGCATGGGAATTGGGTACATACTGCTTTGGTTTCTGCATTCATTATTAGCAGTTTTGGTTTTTCAGGTGGGATCTCAAGTCAGTAAATAATTTTGGCTAACATCTGCCTGTCAACTGCTAGACTGGAAGGATAATAACTTCTGTAAACCAAACACTGGACAATGGAAAAAATATCTGGAGGACTCATTTTATTTAAGCTGTAACTCTCTCAGTGTATGAAATTATGCCTTGTGTTTAGCATTTCCTTCCTTTAGGAATTTAGGATTGTATGGTTAAGAAGGATTCACAAAGTTAAGCTAGTTTTGGGTCACATAAGGAATAATGTTTTGGTACTCATTTGACACCAAGGCTTCTTTGCCTTTTTTTTTAGTATTTTGCTCTTTCCAAAACAATCATGTTTTGACTGTTCAGGATATTTGCCTTACATGTCTGTCACTGATAGCTCATGTCACTGGTCCAGATTTTGCCTTTCCGTACGAGACAACTGTTACATTCTAAAGGAAAAAACTGCTAATAAATAAAAAGTCGATTGAGAAACCTTGGTTTTCCTCTCATTAACCATTTTTTTTCCCTTGATGAGGAATTTTGAGGATGCAGTTTTCGTAGTAATCCTGCCAGGGAAAATATGAAAAGCCCAAAGAGTCCTGAGATGGGCTATGGCCCTAAATGTGTAACAGGAATCTGGCATGCACAGTTATCTTTGCATTCTTCCTGCTGATCAAAGAAGAGGTAAAAAGACCAGACAAATAATGTTTTTTTTTTCTTTAGAACTTGTGAATAATTCAGGAGAATGACTAAAATGACACTTATAGTCAAATCTCCTAAACACAAACTTTGCTTCTTTTTTATTTACTCTAGTTCACTAGTGAACAGAATAAGCCTGTTTACTCTGTACATGCAGTACATCTTACTGTCAGCTGGTAAGAATCCCAGTAGCTGAGTGATGACTAGTTGGTAGGAGTTCAGTTCCCCTCCTTTGTAAAGAAAATGGAAAAAATAATCCAAACCTGGTAAAACTGTAGTTTAGGTTTTAATAGATTTTGGCTTTTGCCACAAATTGCAGAATTTTTAGTAATGTTTCCAAGATCTGTATCCAAGTTGCAGGTCTAGGATGTAATGTGAAACTAGTACACCATTAATCTTTTAAGTCTCTTTACAGGGCAGAGCAAAGAGAATAGAAATTACCCAGAAGAGGTACTGGCAATTCTCTTGTCTGATGCGTGTCTGATTAGATTGTATCTTCTGATAAAATGTAAAATCTTCTACAGTTCTCTTTATTCCATGGTTATCAGTGTGGTAGAGTGTGGTCTCTACTTTCACATGAGCTCTGTTTCTTTATCAGCCCATTTATAATCACTTCAAGATAAAACAGTTACCTATGCTTAGTCTGTAGCCTGATTAGCACATACTTCCACCAGATTTTCTGGCCTCAGTAAGGCAAGGAAACGGCCTGTAAGTTCATATGGTCCATCCAACTCTTTCCTGCCTGTGCAGTAAAAGAGTTGGGGTAGTTGAGGTCAGTATGCAGTGAGCAGAAATTAAAGCTGGGCACAGCTGTTGTGTTGGGTTTAGCACTTCATTAGAATTGATCTGCACCGACGTTAATTCTTGCACTGTCCTGCAGATTTGGGTGAAACCATCAGCCATACCTTCTTCATGTTTCCTTTTTAAGATGATCTGTTTCTTTTTTGTCTTTATGTTGTTGTTTATTTCAGTACTGGTATATTTTTTTCCACTTCAGTTACAAGTTCCATTTGTGCGCATCCCATGACCCATCCTGTTTTGCCAAAGTTAAAGTTTTGATTTAAAAACCCAGATATACAGCCCTTATCAAGCATCCAGTCAGCTCACGTTGGATTCTCAGTGTATCTGGTGTCTTTTCTGCCTAATATATTCCTGTATTATTTTCTCTTCAACAGCCTCAAGTACTACAGCCTTCCAGCAGCCTTCCCAATTCCACAGACCTCGCCCAGGGAAAACTAATAAAAACTCCACATATCGAGGCCCACAGTGAATATCCTAAACCAGATCTGCATGACAATGGAAATCATCAGAATCCAAATGCTGCAAATGTCTCCCTCCAAAATAGCCTGAATGACGCAAATTCTTTAACATGCGTACAGTTAAACGCAAAAGATGAAAATTCATCACATTTGGACAATTTCAAAAACAGAAACACTGAAGACCCTGGCGAGGTGGCCAGTAATAAGAAAGGTACACTGCCACCTCGTCCCCACATTCAGAGCTCTACACGAGCTGATGCTCCAGAGGTGCAGACTGGATTACCTGTGAAAGGTCAACCCTCTTTCACAAACCAGGCTTCTCAGCCAAAGACTTCGAGAATCGCGAAACCCCCAACTGCTTTAGTGCCTCCTACCATGGCCGTTCCCGTACGATCTGCAGATCATTCCGCTGCTTCCAAGGAACGTGAGCTTCTACCACTGAGTAGTTCAACTCAGCCACAGCCAACATCTGGGCAGGATAACCTGAAGGGTAAACAGAGTCAGAAAGTGTCTAAACTTCGCCCACCAAGTACGTCCTTTGTTAAATCCAAGCAAGTGAGCAGTCAGAAATCCACACCAGTACCTCCAGAGCCTCAGAACACCTCCCTAAAGTCCAACATCCCAAGGCCACCAGTCCAGAGAAAGGAAATTGTGCAGACACACTCTGCAGGTGTGCATTCCGGGGACAGCACGCCCTCCGGTCGGCATTCCCGCCTCCCGAAACCAAAGACGCACTGAGGCCGTTCCCACATCTCACTGCACGATGCCACACCATTACCCACTTCCTGTGTTGTGACTGCCTTGGAGCCTGCTGTACCTGCAGCCTGCAAATCCCGAGTCACTGTTCCAAACTGCATCTTCTTTAGGGTTTGCATTGTCCACCCTGCCGTGTTCTGAGGCTGGTGTTACGAGCTGTGCAGTTTCTCTTGAGAATGCTTTATTTTATCATCGGTCTGTAATAAAGATGGTATTGCAATCGTAGTAATTAAGCAAATACTGGAGTCTGTGGTGACCACAATTGCCAGAATGCTGCACTATTTATTTCAGGATGGCAGAAATTATTTCTTACCTCTGTTTGAGTTATTAGACAATGATATTGCTGTTCTGTCTAACTTCTTGGTTCTGAGTACTTGATAGGTCAGAGTGGTAGAAAATTAGACTGACTAGCAGATGTTTTATTGGCCATAATTCTGACTCTGTATTCCAGAGGCCTATGCAAAAATCCTTGTATTTATCATTCTCTCAAGACTGACATATTTAATGTTATTTAATCTGATGGGTTGGGTGGGTTGTGTTGTTTTGTTTTGCTGTAATCTGAAGTTTCTCTGTTCTTTATCCCGTTTTCACTGTTCACAGACGTTAGGCAGATTTCACAGGGTGAAACGAATCTCCTCGCTTAAACATCCTCATTTGTTCAATGATTGTGGTATGTTTTTATTGTGTTGAATAGACACATTACCGGGTAGATTCTTGAAATGCAGTGCTAAGGATGTTTGTCCAAACCTTCCAATGCAGGCTCTTAGGAATTGGTAAGAAGGGAGCCTCTGGGAATAAGGGGTCCAGAACACCTATGTTGAGGTTGCACAACATGCGTTTTAATTAATATTTTAAACTTTTATCGTTCTGCTTGTATTTATTGATTTCTGTTTAATATTGAAAGGCTCTGAAGTACCTGACTTGAAATTTTGCACAAACTTTGCCATACGTGTAAGAATTTGAAACTATGTTACAGAATAAAACTTATATTAAAAATACAACTATTTTTTAAAATAGAAAAATATTAACCCCACTTATTTGCTTTGAGCAATCCTATTATGTCCTAATCCAGAGCTGGTACTCTTAAGAGTTTTTCAAAAATGTGGTTTTTTGGGGTTTTTTTGTTGTTTTGTTTTTGTTTGTGGTGGGGTTTTTTTGTAATCTCTGAAGAAGTGCATGATAACTGGTAAGGAGCTTTTTGGGGAAATTAGGCATAAAAAAAATCTACATTTTTGTGCTCTCTAGAAGAAGTATTTTTTCTGAAAGTAGTCTTGGTGCACTCTGGGACCATGACACAAATGATGTGAGTTACATGTGCCCATATCCAGGGAAAAAGAAATTTGCAGAAATTTGATGTTATGTCCCATCTCCAATTCTTCCCATCTTTCCTGTGACTCTTTGGATGTTACTGGTTGGGTTCTTTTTTTCCTGTTCTCAAGTTGGTTTTAAAGTCAGCCACAGAAGGCTGTTGCAGCAACTTGGCTCAGAATCTGTTCCTGAAGAGCACATAATCTCAGTAAAATGCAACATAGTGTTAGTTTGTTCTAGGCTCTGGCTGTAGGACATTGACATATTGCAGTATTTTCTTTGAGAGAATTAAAGTGAGTACGTATAGACATTTCATAAATGAATTCAATATTCAGCTTCTATAATCTAAGCCCTTTAAGTAAGGGTATCCTGATGGATAACTGAGTTGGGTGAAGAAAAAAAGAGTCATCTCACCTGAGTTTCCAGTACATAGTTGATATTCAAGAATTATTTTGGATTTCTCACCCTGTAATTTTATTTAACTGACGATGAAGTAGAAAAATTAAAAGCTTGGGTGGGGGGGAATGGGTATGGGGAGATTCTTTTTCAGAACTACTTACGTCAGTCTGAAATAAGGGACCTGCAGGACTTTCTGTGAACTGAGGCGATGACAATGTAAGCAAGACATAACAAGACAAATAATGTTAATTGTTGGTACAGGATCCGAAACCACAACTTGAGATTGCAGTAACAATTATGCTCTGGTAATAATTTATTTCCATGAAAAGCATTAAATTAGTGGTATTTAGCGTACTTATTTACTTAAATAAAAATGAAACTAAAACTCACTTTTTATATTCCCCAAAACTAGCTCCTGGCAGCTAACTGTGTTTCTCAGGAGTTTAAAGACTGCTGAGGGAATGATCAGATTCCTCATTCATTTTCCGGTCCATATAGATTTCTATGGAAGGTGTGTTTTTTAAGTTTACTTTCCTTGAAGACAAGCTGATTTTATTGTTAGTTGTATATGATTTTGTGTAAGAATACATTTTTCACCTAATGTTACTGGCAGAAATTCATCATCTTCTGCTTCTTATTCTGGAGGTATCGCCAGCCTGATTTAGTGATGTTTCAATTTTTATGTTTACATTTAGAAGTATCAATATCTACACCTTTATTCATATCTGCACCTTTACTGAAAATTCACGAGATGATCAAAGCAAATAAAGCCAAGAATATCAAGATGATCAAGGTTTTTATTAAAAAGTTCGTAATTTTTCTTTCGAGGAGAGAATGTTATATTTATATGGGTGTGTATATATGTATTAAAGGAACATAAGTAGATTATAGTCCATTTTTATAGCATTTCCCCATTTTGTTCTGACAGATTAGTGAGACACTGAGCTGGAGCCAGCAGGATTTGATCGTGGATGAGACATGCTAGCCTGGCCTGTGTTTGTGTTCAGCTGCTAACCTCGCGTCCCTCTAAGACAACTGCATGTTTGGGCTCTTCAGACTTTACCAGGGAAGGCTCTGTTGCACGTATAGTAAGTCCAGAGTATGGCAAAGCCTGTCAGGAGATGGGCAGCTGGGAGAGAAGGGGTGAAGGGAGGTTTGAAACTTCATCTCAGTGAAAGATGGGGTTTGGGGAGAGATGGATGAGAGGGCACTGAGAGTGCTTATCAAATGGGATTAAGTGAGTCTTTTCAGGTATCATATCTACCTTATGGACGGTGCAGATACATCATCAGTACTGGTGCAGATTATCCAAAATGTGTACATTTGGGTGTTTGATATCTTCAGGGGTCTTTTTTAGGTTTATAAAACTGATTTATTGCCATTTTTTTGTTGTTTTGATTTCTCATTCTTTTGTGCAGTATTCACAAAAGTATTAAACTACTGTTCAGTATGTGCATACAGAGGCAATTACGCATTTTAACAAGTGAATAAACACAAAAGAAGAGAACAGAATTGCACTTTAAATGAGCTTTATTGCTTGGAGTTGTGCCTAAAATAATCTAGATGCCTCCTGCTGTGTGTGGCTTTTGTTTGAAACAAATTTCCCCGGTAGTGTTGCTGTTTCCAAGGTATTCTCACATCACTTTCACAGGATCGATACGCACTCTAGCATGTTTAAAAGTATTCATGTAGTGTACTGAGTTTTTGTTGTGCAATGACTTTAATTTAACTGTGGAATTCTAACACTGATGATACAGCCAGATCATTATTACCTTCCTCTTCCCTGAAGCTAGCACTTCCTACTGCCAATCAAAGCCAATGGTAAAATTTCCCTAGGACTAGCATAGCTCTTAAAGAATAATGGTCCCAGAATACAGTTTTGAGAAAAGAAGTGCAATATTATCTCTCCAACTTTCTTGAAATAATTACGAAGGCCCTGAAAATCCAAAACGACGCAATTTTGATACAGTTCCAAAAGAAAAAAAAGCGGTTCCTCAACTTTCCATCTTGTAGCAGTGAGAGTAGGCATAGCAACTAGACTGCATCATAGGTCAGTACAGTTCATTTCATCCTTGATCTAAATGCTGATTTGTTGTAACAATGCCTGAAAACTGAATACCATTTGGGCGATTTCCTTTGTTTGCATGTCACAGCCATATGCACATTCTAAAGTGTCATACTGGGGTAGGTTGCATGTTGGGGGGGAAGTATTTCTGGTTTTGCACAACACATAATCCTCTTAATATGGACATTTTCTTGCCATACAAATGGAAACCAGTTCTTGAATTGGGCTTCCGTAGCTGTTCCTTATCTCATTACAGAGGCTTTTTCTGAGCAGAGTGGGTTTAATGTGACCCTGGTGGTAGGGCTCAGTATAGTCATCTTACAACTGTGCTATCAAGGAAATTCAGTCACTGTTACGGTAAAGCTGCTCACTGCCTACTTAATTGTAAAAGCACCACCATAAAACCAACTTAACTCCTGTGTAGCAAAATCTCCAAAATTCAATACTAGTTAAAAAAAGAGGTACCCTTACTATCTGCTTTGTTGTTTTTGGTTTTTTAACCCAGGCCAGAGTAAATACTGTATATTGGAATTTGCTTGTAAAGTTGATTAAAAAACCTGTATGTAAAAATTCTTTCCTCAATGTTGCTCTAGTGAATAAAAATAAAAGTCATAATTCTAATAAGTATCTCTTTCTCTTGACTACTCACTTCTTGTTTTGTCGAGTCATTGTGCAAAATGTAGACAGAACTGTAGACAGAAAATCTAGGGGGACAGGGAGATTAGGCCTATGCTTACAGTGGATTTTTTTCTTGGAATTGTCTTTCTCCAACAGAAATGGGAGGCTTTCGGCATGAGGCTGTTACTAAAGGAAAAAAGAAAAGGAGGGAAAAAAACACACAGAAAAGCTAAACATTTTAATGTATTGATTGCAGATGAACATGGACTGACATGGCTAGTTCTTAAAGGTAGGTTATGGCACCTATAGTGCAGTTAGGAAGAGTAGTTATTAGTTGTCTTATGTATTTAAGAAGTTAAAATCATTATTCTTAGATACTTTGGTACAGTTATTTCCCCACAGAAGTCCAAATGAATACCACATGTGCAAATATGCAAGTCCTATTTTTATGTCAGTATTTTGCCTATGGTTTCAATGGTTTGCTTTTCTTGAGATGAAAGGAAATCTGCTCTGTTAATCAATCTGACCTATTTCAGTAGATGGAAGTTCAAGTTCGAAATTATGATCAAAAAGGGAAGAAAATCCTGTAGTTTGAAGTTAGAGCATTTAAAATATACTGCAGGCAGGGACTTGTGATCTTTAACCTAATGTTGACTTCAAGATGGCCTTAGAAAATTTGCATGGGTTTTGGGGGTGGAAAGAACTACACAGAGTTTCCAAGTTCAAACCAAGAAGGTTTGAATTTCCTTCCCAAGAAGTAGGATAGTGTGAATGAATCCTCCTGAGTAAGTGGTTACTTGTAACTGTGATGTCTAATCCTTATCAATGTGATCATCAGGTGTTAAACAGCTGATGCAACAACTATGGAGATAGTGTCCCTAAAAGCTGTGATTGACAGCTTCCCTGTCTTCCTCATCCACAGGCAAAGGCTTCCTGGCAGTGGTGAGCAATCTGCTGCTGTCCAAACTGAGAGCAGTGGTCTCCTGACTCTGGAGCAGAGCTGCTTTATTGCTGTTGGGCAGAGTGTTACACGTGGGGAGAAGGTGAGAGAGGGTGAGACATTTCAGATTCAGACATTTCCCTTCCTTTGCAACCCAGAATGAACTCCCCTGGCACCTTCACTTTGACAGAAATGTCTGGGAGTTTTATGAGCACGATAGAATACAGCTGAACCAAAGACAAGTTAATACCAAAGTATTTGATAACCAGATAACATTAACTAGATTTGTGCAGTTGCTGCTTGCCCTGAGTTACGGCTATTACCTGCTGTTTCAAACAAGTATTGGCTTATAGTAGAAGGCACTAAACATAAATGCTTCCTCTCTAAAAATTAGTTACTCAGATATTTCGTGCTAATCAGTGAATCTGAAAGCTAACAGGGTGGGGTTCTGTTAGGATTTCTAATAGTTTTCTCTGAAGCCCCAGGCAGTAAGAGCCCTCGGGTCTCCTACAATATGTGGGGTGCCCTGCAGGCTTGCTCCAAGTCCTCACTGAAAATACATTATGAGTTCTTAGTAAGATGCTGAAGGCAGAGGTAATTGACCAGAAACCCTGTTTTAAGGATTTTGAATTTGGTTATTCCAAAGCAGAGCACAATCTGAAAACTGAGCTGTTTAAAATGCTTCCCTCCATCACAGGCTCTGAGATTCACATCAGTTGTCAAAAGCATTTTATGACAGAGGTTGGCTTTCAAAGCCTGTTACAGTGCAAGCCCCTGAAACAGTCCAAGATGAGAGGCATTTAAAACCAGCTGTAGACAAAGGACATTCCAACAGTTACTTCACTTTGGTTTGGCTTGATTTGGTTTTTTTTCAGAAAATTCTATAGAAATGCAGCAATTTGGGAGAAGCATTTAGATTTCAGTGGAGCTTCACATTCTGACAACATGTGGTTCTCAGCACCTCTCCAATCAAAACAATTATTTAGATTTTGTTCTGAAGAGGCCTGATAACATCATTATCTCGTGTCCTGTGGTTAGAGGCACCCTTGAAAAGCAGCCTGTGCATTCCCTCATTTCCTCATCATCATCAGAGCACCCTTTGTGTACACAGTGGTCATTCTAGGGATGGTAAATTTCCTTTTTTAGCTATATCAGAAGCATATGCATATAAAACCTATGAGCCTTTAAAGACTTGGATCATTTGGTGTGATAAATTTCAGTGCTTAGTAGTACGAAAGTCCAGCTATTCCCACAATTCCATTTTAATTGCTACTCAGTTTGACAAACTGTACTAATTATCCCACGCTACCTTTAATCTCTCTGCCTTAGTTTCCTTATAAATAAAATAAGAATAGTACCAAGTGTTAGCAGAATCAAGGCTTGCAAGATTCTATGCTGACAGCATGAAAAACATTCCCTGAGGAAACAAATCCACCCTTATTTTCTTGAACACTTTATTAATCTTCCTGCATTCGCCTGCTTGAGTCCTTCAAAGAAATTTTTTTAATTCCTTGTGTGCAAGTTTTGTGGACCTTGTTGAGCCTCTTTTATTAGATCCAGTGAATTTCCATCTTATACGAGTTCCGTGGCAGTTTGTTTGCAGGAATTCATGAAGTGTAAATGAGAGGGAATGGTTTCTCTGTGTGAGTTACATGAGGCACAGCAAATAAGTTCTCTGAAGCTCTGTAAAGATGTCCTCACAGAAATCTCTATCCCAAACAGCACACTGGCAGTCTCATGGGGTGATAGGAAGCAGTGGCCCCATCTTCCAGGGGGATCCCTAAGGTGTTCATCCCATTTATACAAACAGTTGTGAGTTTGTGGGATCCTTCCTTTTTAATTGCGCTCACCTTTGGCCAAGTGATCCTGTGTCACTGAGGCTGCTGCAGGCAGCTCTGAGCACAGCCCTGGTTTGTAACTCTGTGCTGTGTTGTTTCTGTGGGTTGTTACTGTTTTCCTGTCCCCCAGTGGTGAGGCAGCAACCCCCAGGCAGGGGACAGCCCCTTGTGTGAGCTGCGGGATCAGGCAGGAGGAGGGAAGCAGTTATTGCTGCAAGACACAGCAGAAGGTTGTCAGGCTGAGCTGATCTGCCAGCATCTGAGCTTATGTTTCTAGAAAGTCTGATGTTCAAACCATATGCTTATAAGCTGTTGCAGATTTGCTATTCCCATGCAGGAAGCCTAATGATGCACGAGCTCTCTGCCAATCATGCTCCTGTGCTTTTCATCCCAGCATTCAATTCCCGACTTCAAAGGAGTTAGTTAGGATCTGTGTGCAAGCATTATATTAATGGCTGTTAAAAGCTCTGTGTGTGGCAGAGCTTTTCTGGGATATACAGAGCACTGAAAAAATACGGGATCTTTGGAGTTTGTATTTAGGCATGAAAAATATGTATTTCCTTTAAAATGCACCTCTTATGACACTTTTTTGAGCTGCTTTGAGGGTGTTCATTCTTTTTAAGTGATTGTTCTGCCAAGTAATATTGTCTGATTTAATAGAAATTTATTTATTTTAAAGGAAAAATAAGAGTCATGGAGGTTATTTCACAGAGCTCTATTACACTTCTTATGTTGCTGACATGAAGAACACTGCATCATTTTTTTAATATGTTTTCTTGTGTCCCATCCTGCAATGTGCTAGTGCAGGAACAAACGAGCAGTTTTGAGGAGTGGTGTTAGAAATACAATTATAGCTACATGATAAATGTTACAGAGGGGCTTTTCAGCTGTTTCTGTAAGTAGGAGCATGGGTCTCTGTGTTGTGCTAAGTGCTCTAAGCTCAGTACTAATTGCCCAGGCCTTAGCAAACATGTTTTAGGCAGGGTGTAAAGGGTAAACCCCAAAATCTGTCAGTATACGTTTTCTCAGTAAAGCATTTGGAACTCTACTAACAGAAAAAGACAAGAATTAGGATTATTACTTTAATTGCAAATTCACAGCAGACAGGTGGATAACAGCGAACAGGTTGAAATGTTTTGCATGGGGAAAATCCCGTGGAGAAGTACCCCCATCTATTCCCTTTCTCTCCAGCTCGGCTCAAAGCGAGTCGGTGTTATCAGCAGTTTGGTTCCTGCGCATCTCCTGTGACAGCAGAGGGCAGTGCAATGCAAGCAGCCAGCCCTGCCAGCTCCTGTCCCCGGGTGTCACACAGCGTGTCACACACCTTCCTAGCCACGGGTGGGCTCTGCCTTCTCCTCACGCTCTCCTCCTCGCTCCGAGGAGCCAGCCCCAAACTAATTTCTTGTTTTAAGCGATCAGGAGCAACGGTGCTCAGTGGGGAGAAGCAATCACCTGTTAGGAGGTGGAGGAGGTAAAAGAGACATCGGAAACCTCCGCTGAAGAATCTGTGTAATTTGAACCGGAATAAATGATTTGCTTTCCCTGCCTGGTCTCTGTGACAGGCTTGTCTTGTTCCAGCCGGCTGTATTTCTCATTCAGCTCATGTGGGAAGTTCACAAGAGAGATGGGAGATAAAGACTAAACGCTCAAATGTGTTGGCAACTCCAAGCCCCTGAAGAAATCTTTGACTGCTCTTTCAGTGCACAAACCCCGCAGAGCGAATCCTGCAGGGAAGAGATGATAATTTCACTACAGCAACACAATTTGTTGTGCTGGTGGTCACTGTTAGAAAATTACTCAAGGAGAACCTCTGTGTATTTACTTTCCTGTTTAATTGTGTGTAAACTTTCCTGTACATAGCACAGATGAAATAAGCAGAAATCAGTCTCACTATAGGGTCCTGTTTTCACTGTGTTTTAAATGAGCCTGATTTCTCGAGCATACTTCTGTTATATCTTTAAAAAGAAGTAATTACTTGCTCATATGGTTTCTTGAATTTCATATCCAGTAGGTAACACTTCCTCCTCGGATCTTCAGCAATGGAAGTCATCACTTGTGCTTGCGGTCAAAACTTTATTCAGATTTTTTTCATATGAAAGACAAAGCCTGTTGTGATCAGAATTAATTTAAAGAAAAGATTTCTTTAAGTAGAGCAAGTATTAACTAAGGTTAGAAGAACTTACCAATTGCACATTACTTCCCTGAATTGAGATAGATATGAGCAAGCAATTTTCCAGGGAATTAAATTATTATTAGACCTGGGTATTTTTATTGGAAGTCTCTTGCTTGTTTGACTTGTAGCTCTGTGAAACCTTGGACTCAACCTTTTTTATTTTTCTAGCAGTTCTGTTCTAGTACGCAAGAAAAAGTTTCTTAATAACCCAGTGCAACTGTTTAAAAATGTCCTTCTGACCCTTCAGGTAAACTGAATCCACATTAGCCTGTCCCCATGTTCACATACGATTTTTCCTTTATAATGTTTATTCAGAATATTTTTCCTCATCGCTCTTCTCAGACGGAATCTTTATTTTAGCTGATAGCAAGCAAATCACAAATAACAATTTGTGTTAATTTTAGCAGTAAGCAATCAGGGCTTTATTTATGTTAGCTCTGTAGAAATACAACATGGTATTCAGCAAACATGCTGCTGCTGGACCTGTGTCACCTTTCAGGACTGTTGTGCTTTGTACCATTCTGTAACATAATTCATTTTTTCAGACTAAGTCCAGCAGAGGGAGTTTTTTGGGTTTTGGTTGGATTTTTTGAAGTAGTGATGGCTTTTTCTCCTATGTTCCACAGATACTATAGTGTGAGTTACTGTTGGTATCCACCACCAGTCTGAAGAGCAGGAAGGTGGTGCTGCCTGTATCAGTGTAGGTTTGGCAGTGACTGCTGACGGGCAGGAGGATGCTGCATTGGGGGTGGTGTGGGAGAAACATCAAATCTTGTAAAATTTCTTGAAGGAAGAACAGGGCAGCAGGATCCAGTGCAGACTTACCTGAGACTGCAGTAACTTTCAGACCAGTAAGCAGACCAACTATGTTAATAATATCCCTGTCCCAGCTCAATGACAATGCACAGTAGCTGAACCCAAACACACCATTTTCTTTTTATTTCCCTGGGATGTTTTCATACATGTCCACACTCCCACCTGTCATGCATCTGCGCAGCTGTTTACATGTGTGGATTGCTTTTATTTGTAATTATAAGTGTATCAACACAGTAACTGAAATAATTCTGAATCATTTCCCTTCCTCTCTGTTTTAAAGCCATCTGCAGCTAATTTACTCAGGCCGGCTTTTGATCTCCATGTCACCTTGCCTGCTTTTCCTGTCAGTTGTAGATTACATTTGGTCTTTGTATTTTGTGATTTGATTATTGGTAGCTACTTCTTTGTTCCTCTCTTCCACAGTGAGCCATGGGCATTACTGAGTTTGTCTTTTCATTGCCTAACTACAGAGGACACAAACCTTTCAACAGCAGAGTGCAGACTGACAGGGAATTAACCTCTTACTTGTGGAACCAAGGAAATATCCTGAGTCTGCTCCTCAGAGATGTTTCCTCGCTGTCCAAAGCCCTATTGTCAGCCTCTGTGCTATCAAAGGTGTGAGAATAATTAATTCTCAGCTTTGGGGTTTGGGTGATTTTGTGGAAAAACAAAGCACACACTATCTGAATTCATTTTAAGTAAGCTATTTGTAAGTCTCTTTGAAGTTGCAGCTTCGATAAAGATTCCACCTCTATTTTCTTCCTTTAATTTGCTCCATTAAAACATGCCTGACCTCTCAGCACACCTTTGGCACTTGCCTGTGTTCTGACTGGCTGCAGCTGAGCCTGCTGCCATGGCAGGGCACCTGAGTGAGATCTGATGGAAATGCACAGCTCTTACTCCCAGAGCAGCTGGCCCAGCTGCTGACAGCTCTGTACAGAGCTCTGCTTTGTCTTTTTCTTTTGTTTTGGAAGTTAATGGCCACGGCTCAAACAAGACCATTTCCCAGAATGGACCATTTATTCTGACATGGTCTCCGTGGTTGATTTTTTTTGGTTCTTTTGTTGTTTTGTTTGGGATTTTAGCTGCACAACACTAAGTAAGGTGCCTTCCTGCCATGCTGGAAGGTAAACAGAAATCACTGGCCACTTGCCCAGTGTTGGATGTCCTGCAGACTTTGGTAATTGCCTGTTGAGCAGTTGTAAAGTTTGGGATGGATGCACACCAGTGCCTTGGCTCTCTGGTGACCACAGTGACCACTTGTCATGACTGACCCAATGAATCTCAATGCTCAATGTGGCCAGCAGTACCAGTACCAGGGATTAAGGAAACTCACTCCCTCAGCCCAGGGTCTCTCTTAATTTTGTGCTTCTCTGGCATGTTTTGTGGTCTGGGAGCTGATGCTTTGCAGAGGCTGTGACTTTGCTGAAGGCAGCCCTGAGATTCCTGTGAACCCTGGGAGTGTGTTAGACAGGAGGGAACTGCACATTGCAGCCAGGTCAAGGCAGCATTGTTCTGGTGCAAGGATCCACCTCTCTGGAGGGTTCTGGAAGGGAATTGCCATTGGTAGGCATCATACTGGAGGGTGACTGGCCCCAACTCCCTCCCCTGTCCATTTCACGTGTGTGACACAGGGCACTCCCAGGGGCAGGAGCCAGGATTCTTGAGGTGTGTGGGAGAGTGGGGGAACTCCCTGCACTGCACTGCAGGCACGGCTGTGAATAACTAGCTGCTGGGAAAGTTTCTGGAAGAGATGCTTGAGGTCCATGGTGCTCTGTGCAGAGGTTTTTAGCTAAAAGGTTGCAGCTGGAGCACCTGGTGTTGGACCAGATTCATGGAAAGGATAATTAGCAATGTGTGTTACTGTATGTGGCTGTAATTCATGAGGGGTTTGAAAGGTACAGAGGGTTTCTTGGCACTTTGAAGTGGCTGTTACTTTTTCCCTCTAAATAGGGGGATTGAAGAAAATAGTTGCTCAGTTTTAAAAAAGGAAATGGTTTACCTTTTTTTGTCTCAGTGCCTCAGATGCTCCATGGAAGCCGGTTCAGTCTCTGTTTACTTTGCACAGCATCGGTCATTCAGGTAACATTTCCATTTGTTTCACTGCCAGCTGAACAGCACCTTATGGGCTCTCAAGGAACTCACTTGACATGAGTACCCTGACTACAAGATGCTCCTTTTCCCTCTAGGTGCCAGCACTTGGAGCCAAGCAGGCTGCTGAATGTCAGACTCCGTGGTAGACTTGGAGTTTAGCTGGTTATTCCTAAGGATGAAGCTGGGGACAAAATTCTGACCTGGCATTACCACTTGTGCTTTAGTGGATTTAATTCTGCAAGCAAGTGATCTGCTCTGTGCAAAGAGCTGATGTTGGGTGTCCTAAACCAGAGTGGAATGATTCCTGCCTAATGTGAGCATTCAGTGGACTTGCTGTCTGTATTTGTGTGTAAATGCTTTTGCATCATGTTAATGAGTCATGAATGGCCACAGTTTTTTTCTCCTTTCCAGAAGGTTCTGCCACAGAAAAACAAACACATTTTATTTCTCAGGTACAATGAGCTTGCCCACCGCTCTCTGATAGCTTATTAATGAGTTGTGGCTTTGAAAATTAGGGATGCAGCCCCTTTTGGGCAGGTTGATGAGCTGTGGTGCTTTGCTAAAACCCAAAAAGCTGTTATTTCTGGCAGTGCTAGAGACATTATGAAAGAACATCAGAGATCATTAATGCATCTTTTGTAAACACTGTCTCTCACTCTGCTCTGTGCTTCTGCTTCTGGCTGGATAAAAGCTGCCTGCTGAGATTCCTGCTTCAGCTGGAGCCCCTTTGGGCTCCGGTAAGTGTGAGGCTTCTGAGCTGGTGCTCATTACTATTAATTAAGGAGCAGCTCTGTTCTTGGCAACCTGAGGCACAGTTTCATGAATCAAATGCAAACTGTTCTGAGCTGGTCAATAAGAGTCTTTCTAAAACTCAACAAAGAGTTGCTTTCTAAAACTGGAACCACTGGTTTTTAATATAGTGATTTTGGGTAACTTTATTTGTAAGTTAATTGCTATATGATCAGCCATAAAAAGTGGTCCAGGAAGATCCACTTTCTCTTGACAATCATTGCCCTATAATTGTCCTTCACTTTTCAATTGACTGATTTGGAGGCAGATGTGTAGTTTCTAATTGGTTTTTAATTCTCCTCAGCTCTGGGAGGTGGTGACTGAACAGATCTCCAATTTATTTATTGATTTGAGTTCACAGCTCTAAATTATTCTTTTATCAGCCTTTATTGCTGGTTCTTCTCCTTGCTCATGCAGGAAGCTAACACTTTTTTCTCTCTTTTTTGAAGAAAGAATTAATAGGAAACAGTTAAGTAAAGCAGCAATTGAAAGTTTTGAGCTGGTGCTCAGCTGAGTTCCTGTCTGTCTTTTCCAGAAGCAATACTCGGAATGAGCACAGCTTGTATGAAGGAGCCAAGGGCAAGTCACTTCTGGAGCCAAGAATTGAAGGATCAGATCATAAATTCAGGCTGACTAAGTGTTTGTTGAAGTTCTTTAACAGAAGGTCTTAATATCCTTCCTGATAGACTGTGGTGGCTTCTGTACACGCTGTTTATCACGCTGCAGTTTGGGACCCATAAAGCTGCTACCTGAAGCTCACTTGGAACTCTTGCAGGGCAGAGTTTTCTCAGCACAACTGCAGCTGGACTGAAGGCACTTTTCAGAGGGGCTGAGCAGTGTTGGGTCCCTGTTTCAATCCATATTATTCCCTGCCTTTTCTTTGGGGGTTGTTACTGCTGAGTGGTTTGTGGGGTGCGTATGTGCATGCTGTAAAAGTGAAAATAAAATTGTTAGCATTATTTCTGTTTTCTGCATGCCTTGCTCTGTTTGATGTGGACTTAGATGGTTCCTCTCCTCCACTATTTAACACTTACAGGTTGTTTTGAGTCAGGGCAGCTGGACCCACCAGGACTATTCATTCTTCTTCAGGGCTCTGGGCATGGTCTCCTATAGTGAAAGTGGCTGAGGCCTGGGGTGTGAGGGTTCCTGTCTGCTTCCCTCCCAGGTAAAACTGCTTCCAGGATGCTGAGCTCCCAGCAGGGTCTCTGGTCTTGCCCAAGTCCACTTCAGACACCAGCCATGGGTGTGTTTCAGGAGGGGAAATGTACGCTCCTGGAACATTTGAACTTTCTAACCTACCTTTTGGGGAGTTAGGAGAAGAGAGACTGAGAAGAGGGGGAGAAAGAGTCAATATGGACATTACCCATCTGGAAAGCTGCAAGGGTTTTCCTTGCCCTCAGCAGCGTTCCAGCTGTGCCAGCCCCGTGCTTGAACAGGAAGAGGAGCAGGCAGAAAGGAGATCTCTCTGCTTCCACCAGCAGCTGCATTCCTGGGTTGAGTGCCAGAGGATGATGCTGCCATGCTGGAGACCTGCTGTGTTACTGAACAGCATTTTGTGAGAGCTCCTGCTGCAGTGGCCAAGCTGGGTCATCCTTGGTGGGAGCTTGGTAATTAAATCTTGTTGTTTCCACCTCTCACATGCATGTAGTAATTAAAAGAGCTTGTAATTAATGGGGATTGGGGAGGGAAATCAACTGGAACCTGTCAATTTGAGCTCTGTTCTGATGGTGAAGATTTACTCAGCCAAGTAGCTGGTTTTCTCTTAAGCTTTCATGGGTCACAGCTGTACCTGGCCCTGTGAATAGCCAGCGAGGCTTGGCACACTCCCCGTCTGACCAGGGGGAAAAACCTGAACTCATTAAGGATTTTAACTATCCCAGACATTTCATTTTACCTGTAGGTATCTGAGACTGCCACTGTAGTGAGATAAGAACATATAGTTTGTGGGAGGGAATCCTTGATTTAAACACAAATATATTTCCTTTTGCAATGAGAAAAGCTACTAAAATAGTAATTAAAATAAAATACATTAGTATTTTATGGGGTACATATATGTGACCCTGAATGGAATGAACGGTCTTTAGAAATCACTGTAAAAAAACCACCCAAAAGAATTTTTCTGCTGTAAAATAACAATGGAAATTATGCCTAATTTTCCACATTTTGGTGGTTTTCTTCCCTTTTTGCAACAGACACAAACAAATTCTCCGTATTTGTAGGAGCCACAGCTTGCAGGTTCACCGCTCCTGTGTTGGGAATCATTCCTGGCCTTCCCAGTAGTCCTTGAACAACTGAGAGAGTAACCAACCCTCAGCAGGAGTGGCCACAGTGGGGTCTCTGCTGTGATCTTCCCAGGAACCTGCTGCTGCAACAACAACCTGAATTTGTACTTCAAAGCAAATTTTACAACGTTTTTCCCAGCAGCCAGAAGTCTGCATCAATCCAGAGAATTGATTTACAAATAGGTAAGAAAATAATTGAGCTGTATTGGCCGGAGACAAATCAGGCTCCAAGGCAGTGGGAGGAGGAATGTAGACACTGCATGGGAGTGGATAGACTTGTCTATAACTGAGATAATTACTATAGTAAATAGGTAGAAGAATGATAAAAGAAAGGCCTCATAAAATCAGGCCTGCTCTCCTGAATTGCCAGAGTTAGCCTGTCACTTCTTCTAAGTAATTTGCAAGTTCCCATGTGAAAACAATCTCAGTATGAGAACTCGTTAGCATAACAACCTGTTCCTGGGCTGAAAAACAAATGCACCTGCAGTAACAAAGGATTTGTCCCATGAGAATCAGTAAAGAAAATATGTAAACAATCCAAGAATAGAGAGATTTGATGGACAAGTAGAATACCTTTTACTAACCAAAAGAGTAGTTGGCAAGAAAGCTATTAACCAATTAAAGTTGCACACGAGGTCAGTAAAAACTGTATAAAATGAGTTGTGAGAAGAAAGAATTGGCTTTTCCCGCATGAAGAAAATGGAGTCTGGGCTGACTTATTACAACAGTTACCCCACTGAAACGACATGTCACATGTCTGGGATTTAAGAAGTGTTACATTGGAAGGCCTCCTCCTTGCTCTAAGTGACCTTGAGACAGGTCACTCACAGGATGGCCTTAGCCATGTCATGCACTGCAGGCCTTCCAGCTGCTGATTTCCTGCCAGAGATGCTTGCAAGGTCCATGCTGCCCTGGAAGCTGCTTAGGCAGTTTTACAGGCTCAGTGTCATATTGCAGGGTGCAGTGGGCAAAAAGCCCAAACCAAACTGCAAAAATCCCAGCTCAAACTGCCTTGGAAGAGCAGAATAAACTGCTGCTTCGGAAGCCTCAGTCACTTTTCCTACATCTGAGAATTCCTGCAGAAGAATGGTGCCCTGTGTAATGAGGCATGAAGGGAGAGTTGCCAGACTCTTCCTCAATGTCTTTTGAGAGCTGCTGGTTTTACAACAGCCAAACTTAACTCATGTGTTCCTCCTGTCCCCTTTTCTACAGTAACTGCTCCCTCACTCCTCAGCCTGCCCTCCCTCCTGTCAGCTGCTGAATCGAAGAGAGACACCTGAACATTTAGTGTGTAGCTTTCAAAGCCTTTTTAGGGGGTTTAGCTGCTCACTTCCTGCTGTTCCTAATGCAGCCAAGCAGTTAAATCCTGGACTTGAAAACCTGAAAAGGTCAAAGGCAGTTAAAGTCCAGGTGTGTGGTGTTCCGAGGTTGTGTCTGTTCGCGGTAGGAGCAGTGGTGAGTGTTTAGTACACAAGCTGCCCATCTGCTGAGCCCTTCCTCAAGCCTCTGGGACACTGATGTATTAGCAGGGCCAGCAGTCACAGTGCTGCTCAAAGTGCCAGCCTTGCCCTGATTGCTGCGGGAAGAGAATGCACAACACAGGTTTATCCAGATCCTAGCAAGTGCAGCTTTTTTTAAAAACAACTGAATGTGGACTTGCTTTCAATCAATTTTCTAATTGAAAAGTGTCAACCAAATATGAACTGCAGAGATCTCAACTGCTGGATGAATGGCAGAGAAGTTGTTTTGTGGTATAAGCTGGAAAACAACTTTTCTAGGGGAAGAATATTTACAGGCTAAACAATCTGTACCTTATTAGCATGGAGTGACTTGATTGTAGAAGCACTTGAATAAATCCCCTAGGAATTTATGTGAAAGGATCAAGTAAGGCAGATTACTTTAGTGAAGAATTTATGTCTTTAAGTTTTTTAATTTGCTAAGTGTTTCTTTAAAACAATTGCTTTTAAATTCTACTCTTCCTATGGAATTTCTCTCCAAGGTTTTTACAGGTCGTAATGTTATCTCAATTTCAGCCAGCTACTGCTTTTAACTGGCTGAAATGTGTATTGCCTTGTGATGTATTCCTTGTTTTGCAGTCCTAATTAGACTATTGAAAGAGTTAAATAGATGCCCATTTCCAAGGCTGCTTTCGACATTTTAATTGCAGTATAACTAATTCAAGCCTGTGTGAGGTGTACTTATCAATGTAAGGTAATAAATGCAGCCTGAAAAGTGCTA
The DNA here is from genome assembly GCA_910950805.1 of Acrocephalus scirpaceus scirpaceus. Lineage (NCBI taxonomy): Eukaryota > Metazoa > Chordata > Aves > Passeriformes > Sylviidae > Acrocephalus > Acrocephalus scirpaceus. The sequence goes on from OU383781.1 coordinate 34,380,763, forward strand.
GTAAATGTTTAAAGGATTCTCCCTCTGATTGATATTATGAACCTTTTCAGTTTGTGTAGGAGCCATCAGTGGTCAGTTCTGTATTGGCAGGTCAAATCTTGTGATTGACACTGTGTGACCTTCCTATCTCCAAAAGCTACTTGATTTCCTTTTGGGTTTTGAATACTTGGGTACTTCCAGTGAAGTCTTTGTTTGATTTTGTTATTATTCCCAGTTCTGGACTGAAAAGAAGTACTAGAATCTTATTCCATCTTAATTGGTATTACTTTTGTGTGTATACAGTTTGTTCTGTTCATGGACTTTGCAGAATTCAGTGGAAATAAGATGATAGATCCCCTCATAAATGGGTATATTTAAAGGGGGAGGATGCTGAAGCACTTCAGTTACTACCAGTATTTCAGACATTTTCAGATATTTTATCACTGGATTTCATTGCATATTTCTTGCCATTTTGAAATCATAAAGAGAACTTTTATAAAGAATGATAAGACAGGAGATAGCAGCTTTTTTAACCTTTCAATCATGCACATTTCTTAAAAGAAAAAAATGTATTGCTGCTGGTTTTAGCTTTTACAAGCTTGATGGTGGGTACAAATAAGATAGAGATTTAATACTCTGTCAAAGTAATATGACTGAACAAGGTTAAAGGGTCAAAAGGAGAAATGTTAATTTTCAGTATTCAATTAATCACCCCTTAACAGCAAGTTGATGATATGCTCTTTCATTCACAAGAAGAAATTGTTATTCACCTTGAGGCACTCAGAGCTGAGCATCCAACCAAACAAGAGGACAGGACTTTACAACTCTGCCACTCTCACTGTACCACCCGGTGCAACAACTGGGTGTACCTTACTCTGTGTGAGCTGCTACGTATGCTTCCCATCTGCCTCTGCTTTTAGCCCTGGATTTGGTTCAAGGTACTGACTATGGCATAAATTGATTATTGTCCGGTCTGGGAAGTTCCTGTTTCTGTGCTTTCAGCTGCTGCCACTGCTGGCATGCCTGAACTGTATCTCAGGGCTGAAATGGCTTCAGATGCATGGGTCTACTTTCCCTTCTCCAGATGTGTTTTGCCAGCCCTCAGCCAGTGCTCCCTATTTTCCCAGAGTTTTGTTTCTGCAAACTAAATTGACCAAATTATGCTTAGGGACCCAGGCTTGCTGGTTAGTTTTAGATTGTGAAAAGCTGCCAACTGAATAAAAGCCTTAACAGCATTTTGGGCCATTCCCCTGAATTTAAATCTTAACTGTGGATTAGCTGCCTTGGAGGATTAGGACTGTGATACACCAAACTTGCCACCTTTAGACTCCTTCCTTAAGTGTTATGAACTGAGCCTGGGTCACTCATGAATGTGTTTTGCTGTGTGAGACCGGGGTCCATGTGCTGATCTATCACCTGTGCCAATCCTTCCATGGACAGCTGTTTGCAGTTTAAATCTACCTTTCTGATCAGTGAAATTGCTGCCTAAAGCACAACATCTCTCAGGCTGTAGCATTTATGCTGCTGTGATGAACAACGTCCTTAATTCCAAGTTAATGAATCGATGTTAATGAGCACTCATTGTCCACAGACACCCACACTCCTTCAGAGGGTGGAGAGAACAGTCACTTAACATCCCAGCAGCCACAGGAGGCACAAGGGAGTTCTGCTTGTGTACAGCTTTTTATTGGAAGCTTCTCAAAGTATTCTTTCTCCTTGCCTTGGGCTGACTCTCAGAGCATTTCTTTGTTGTGCCTTCCTTGAAGCTCTCTCAGCTGGCAAGGGCACGTTGGCATCTAACACCCATCCAGCAATGGCCCCTGTGCTCTGTGAGGTGCTTTGTGGGGCTGTGAAGCTGCTCTGTGTCCAAGGTTGGCTTTCTGACTCCTGCTGTAGTCTGGTGATCATGGTGAGGAGCTCTGCAGGGCAGCTCTGTGTTTGCTGGAGAGCTTTGTGCAGGAGCTTAAAGCTGCTTTCCTAGCTTTGGTAATGGGACTCTGTGGGAGGTACTGCCAAAAGAGATGAGAGATCTGCGTCCAGAGCTAAGTCTGAAGGATTGGAGGGAGTGCCCCAGAAGACCTGGGCTTCTGGAGCTGAAGGTTCAGGTGCAATGTGGCACAGTGTGGAAGGGAGCGACCCTCAGCACGTTTGAAACCATCTCCTACAGCCTAATGCATTATACAGGAAAGCACTTTGGAGGAGCTAGAAGTGCAGTATATAAAACCAGAGAGCATTCTGTTTCTGTGGTATGAAACAGCTTTCACACACCTTGTCTCATACTTTGCATGAAGGTTTAATGCACATCTTGATCTGTGCTAGGACTGATAGTGCTGGCAGGGTTTTAGACTCTGGGGTCTCCTTTTGGCAGTAAGCACTTCCTGGACAAAGGGGTCTTTTTTTTCTCCTCAGAAACAGCACTTTCTCCAACAAATGAGTTCTGGATGCATGTTTATAAAAGGTAAATCGCCCTGGGTTTTATTCTGACATATTTTTGGGTTTCTGCTTTTCTGTCCTAAGCTGGGTTTGAAGAATGAAAATTTATGATTCAGTTGCACTGACTTGCAAAGAGAGAACTCTTCCCTATATCAATTTACCAGGTGTAAGAAAGAAAAAAAAAAAAGAGGTCTGTGAAACTTTTTTTCTCCTTACTGAGCTCTATTAGCAAGCCTCTGAGTAATTCTACAGGTTTTGCCCCATTTTCTGTAGCCCCAGATCTTAGCAAATCAGCTTAGAGGAGACTTCAGAAAGGCAAAGTTAAGAATTGGCTGGTAAGTGAAAGTGTGTAGTCAAAGGCTGCCTCAGTCTGTTCTTTTTCTTCTCTTTTGGGGAAAGAGAATGGTGCTGAGCTCCAGCAGCGAGGGAAACGAACACTTTTAAAAGAGGGACCATTATGAACATCAGTGCTGAAAGGGAGATGGACAGTGAGACTTGACTACCTCTTATAGACCACAATTTTGTAAGTTATTCAGAATGTATTGATTGCCAAGAAGTAGTCTCTGAGCCAAGTGGATTTCTTTTTCTTTCTTATGTTCAGTTCTATATTTATTGTTGCAGTAATGAAGACTGTGGGAACAGCTAATAATCTTGTTGCTGCACCGGAGTGAAGCCAGAAGGAGTCTTTATTACTCTGCTTTTCTACTTAGTAAAGTGGCAGGGAAGCTGTTTCCAGCAGGCCATATCCATAGCTGCCTATTTTCTTACTTAATGTTTATTAATTGTTAAGTTATTAATTGTGAAGTTGCAATGTTTTTGCAATATAAGGTAGGTCATGTATTGCTGTAGCTCTGCTGGTTGGACCTGAGGCTGGCTGAGCTGTCAAAAGGACCAGGCCTTGCCTACATGTGCAGAGGAAAAGAGATTCATTAGAGAGATGATGGTGGTGGGATGGCACTCACACCTTAAAGATGGAAGTGGCACTGAGGGTGCTTTCAGTCTCCCTTGCTGTGGGCTCGGCTATGAAAAGACCATTTTGCAATGTAATGGCAAGGGAGAGTGTACAAAGGACAGAGCCAACATCTTCCCGGAGGTGTTGAGGAAAGGATGAAAGGCATAGAGATGAATTACAGCAAGGGAAATTCTCATTAGTTATTAGGAAAGAAAAATTGATCATGAGGGTGCTGAAATATTGAAAGAGGTTATCCTGAGAGCAAGCCCAGCTGACTAACCTGACCTCAGAGCGCCTTGCATTGAGGGGGAGATTGCACTTAGAGAAGCTCAAGATTCCTTCTGTACTTACTTTTCCTACATTTTTTGCTTCTAAATTTGAGAGTTCCTGTGCCTTTTGAAGAAGTAATGTGAAAGCCCATTTGAAAAAAATCACATATCTTTAAAGAAGCCTGCTTGTTCCTTCTGAGCAATCCTGAGGGAACAGCCAGTGCAGAGAGTGAGTGCTGATGCTGAGTCTGGTTTGAGCAGGCTCCAGCTGTTCATTCTGTAAGTACTTCAGTGATATTACAAACTTGGCTGATATAAATCACAGTGCTCCTTTGAAATCCAGCAAATAACAAATCCCACTATATTTTTAGCCCCTATCAGCAACAATCACCCCCCATAGCTAAACACATCCCTGAGCCAACTTCCCCAGCATTGAACACAACCCTGTGCTGCCTGTGCCTCACCCCCTGTATGCTGTAAATCCAGGAGAGGGGAGGTTTCTGGTGTTTGCAGATATACAGCAAAATATGTCAGGACCATTGTGGAAACCATGCAAAAAGAAAACTGTGACACAATCACATACTTTCTGGATCTGCTAAAACTACCCTGGGCTGGGTATGTCAACCAGAGTGGGACAGTGAGGGTGAGCTGACAGTACTGTCCCACATTACTGCCTTGAGCATTCCTATTGGGAAATTAGTTTCATATGACTATTTTCTTTGTTCCCACAGTGAAGTTGTCCCTCTGAACAAAGTTCCTCAGCAGCAGGTGAGAGTCTCACTCATGGGGCTGGAAGGAGGTGCACTGCCTCTGTGTCAGAAAGCAGCAGGACTTGAGGTAATACTACCAAATCTAACAGAAAGATGTGGAAACAAAACAAGTGAGGGGGGGAAGTGAAAATCAGTAATTCCAAACCAGAGCTAAATCAAAGGCAGAAAAAAAGGGTATATTGGTTGTGGACAAATTCTGGTCTGGAATTTCTTTTTTTGGACAAGTTGGTATGGGTGGGGCTATGGATCATAGGGCAGAAACCATAACTTTAATATGGTTTCTATGTTGCTGATTCTGAATTTAAATCACAGAGCACTTAATCATTGTCAGCTATAGAGGACTGTTTACTCCTAGGCCATTAACAAAATGATACAATGTCCCAGACAGGAAATAAAACATCTCCTGGAACTTGTCGGCTTGGGTTAAACAGCTGAGGCTGGGTCTGCTGAAGGCTTCCTGCAGCTGTGAGGGAGCAGGCACTGGATTCTGTGTCCTCATCTTCTAAATCAGCCATGGAGCAAGGGAGCTGGAGCAATGGCCCTGGCACTATGTGCCTGGTGGCACAGGGGGCTGACAGCAGGAGCAAAGCAGCCAAAAACTCTATTGCCTGGGCTGTCAGGCTTGTCTGCAAACTAACACAGACTGCCTGGAAGAGCCTTTTCCTAAACACTGCACTTCCAATGTTTGTAACATGTTCATTCACTTGTTTTGGCCTACAAAGCATAAAACCCAGTATCATCTTCCAGACAGAAATGCTTCTGTCCTGTTTTCAGCTGGAATAGAGTTAATTTCTTCTCAGTAGCTGATACAGCACTGTGTTTTGGACAATTTGTGGTTTAGACTTTATCAACCTGTGATGTTTTACTTGCTGTGGGAGTTGGAATGAGAACCAAACATAAAACTTGACATGTTGTAACCACAGCTGCAGTTTCTCATCAGGCAATGGTAAATAAATAGTATGGGGCAGGGGGAGTGGTGTGTAGTGTGGGGATTTTCACCCATTTTTCAGTTTCTCAGCATTCAGACACACTCAGCATTTTGGAAAGCTGCTCAGTATTGTTACTGGGTTTTTCTCTGTTGTTTTAATAATAACACCTTATCTTCAAGCATCCTTTGTCCTATCATTGTGCTGATAGTTTCAAACCATGTGAAGACCTCTCTGCTAGTATTAATGGCAGGTTTCAGTTCTGTGGAACTGCTCTGCATGCCAGAAGAAATGAGGGTGGAAAAGGGCAAAATTGGCTTTCCAATATGTTTTGCTGTGATGTGCTCAAATTTCTTCTGTGGCACTTGGAGTCAGGACTCAATAGCAAAGAAAAGGAGCAGAAAGGTGTGTGCACACGTGAGTTATGAGGGTGGGCCAAAATCTGAGAACACCTGGAGTTAAACATTTACCTGACCACCTAAGTGTGGTCAGATTTTGCTTTTAGATGTACCTGCTTTGCTCCCTGTTCTTTGCCTTTGCCTCAGGAAGACAGAATCCTTGCTACTTGAGGGAATGGGTTTCTTTGTCTTAGTTTTGTCATTTAACATAAAACCATGCAGCTAGAGACAGTAGATGTGATACAGCTTTCTGGGAATGAATAAATACTCAGCAGAAACATGTGGGCTTGGCTTCTACAAAGCCTATTTGTATCTCAGACCAGGACATGAGCAAGTTCACAATTGTTCTTGCACCACAGCTGTTTTGTCTCCTTGTCAACAAAATTCCCAAGTCTTTTCTCGGCCCTTCCTCTATTGTGTCTCTACAACAGTTCCTCTGCTGGGGAAGGAGAAACCTTGGACTTGTGTTTGCATTAAAGATTTTGTATTACATTTGGACCAGCTTTTCTGTACGGAATTCTTTACTCCCTGTGCTCTAAAATGCCAGCATTTCCCTTTCCTTGGACTTGTTTCTTTTGAAGAGCTTTTTACAATGTTACATAGAAGAATGCCACCCAAAATTAAGCTAATTAAATTAAAAGTGTGGAATTGCCTCAGTGTATTGCACATCTTTTATCTCAGACCAGGTTATATTCTGGCTTGGAAGAAGGCAATGACATGAGAACCTAGAGCTGACTGTACAGCGTTATTCTTTATTATAGACAGAATAATAGGCTCAACCTTCTGCCAAATGCCCTTTCTTTGCCACACCTTTCTTACCTTCTCCTGTTTGTATAAGATTAGTGAAGTATAGAGAATGTTTAATTAAGTTTAATTGCATGACAGCTTAAAAGTGGGAAGGTAATTACTCATTTAATTATTGTGCTGCTTCGTGCTTAAAGTGTGTGTATAATTGCTCTTTTTATAAGGACAGTCAACTTTGCAAGCTTATATGAAATTATAACAGCCCTATACCTTTATAAAATGAAACTAAGTTAGGAGAGAGGGGCATTTTGTTACCCTAGGCATTCTCCCTTCTCTTGTCAGTTTTGAATGGTGTTGCCCTCCCTCCATCACATTTTTGCACTGGGAAGGACTGCAACATTAATCACATAACTCATTCTCTTTCACCTATTTTCCATTAACTGTTGTAGAACATGCTGAGAACTTGGGATTGCAGACATGCCATTGTAAATTATTATTTCCTGCAGTCTTCCTTAATTATTTCTACAGTGGCAACCCAATATATCACGGATTTTGACTGTGTTATGCAGTCAAAGGTTAAGTGACTCCTAGTTATGAGTGCTAATCGGAAGAGACTTTTCCAGTGTGCATGAGGATTCTCAAAGGTGTCTAAACAACTGCTCTTCTTTGCAACAGTCCAATTCTCTTCTGCCCTGACTAGTACTAGCAGTGAGGCTGAGATACTGAGGTTTGGGCAATCCAATAATGCCTGGAGCATCCTGTGATGTCCAAAGAATGATTTCCCTGTAGAAGTCACCAGAGTGGAGAGAAGCAGAGCAGCGCAGGAGAAAGCCAGCTATTCAAACACAATCACTTTTGTAATTGCAAGGGGACTCAGTCCGAGGTAGTTGCAGGCTCTAAAAGATTATTTTTTGTTTAAATAGCAAACAGTTAGATTATATGAAATCCCAGTGCAAAAAATCCCTCTGTAGTCATTAGGCAAGCCACAGGATTCCCCAAACTCTCTCAAGGTTACTGTCAAATAAATTTCTGTGTTGATGAGTCCTTTTCCCTCTCCCAAGTGAGAGGTGATGGGAGGCTGTGTGTGGCAGGGGGTCTTTATGGTCACAGTGCTTTTCTGTGGTGGCTGGTGTGACACACTGTCACACGGCCAGCACTGTGTCAAAGCTCCTGCCAGAGAACCAAAGGGCTGGGAACGTCTGGGCTGGGGCCCTCCCCAGCCTGCAGCCACCCTGGTCGGCCAGCACTGTGTGAAAACTCCTGCCAGAGAACCAAAGGACTGGAGCTGCAGACACCCAAAGGACTGGGAATGTCTGGGCTGGGGCCCTCCCCAGCCTGCAGCCACCCTGGTCACTGCCCCTGTGCCTCCAGGCACTTTTCCAGCTTTAGAGGGTGGGATGTTCCCGTGTAACTCAGGCCTGTCCCCTTGGTGCACTCCTGAGTCCCTGTGGGACCTCTCCTGTGCAAAGGAGATGATTCCTGGTCACTGGCAGCAGCTTTCAGCCTTTCCAGTCTCTCAGTCTGCATCCCTTACATATCTCCCCCCCTCTGATACCCCAGAGCTTCTCCACTGTGTCAGCATTCCTCCTGCAGCTCAGGTTGTGTTTCTGAGTCAGTACATGAAGGAGGTGATTTGGCCTTTCAGTAGCTTTTTGAGAGCTGCTGGCATTCAGACCATGTACTTCCCACTGTGAACCCTGTGGCTGTCATGGAAACTTCTGTCAGCAAGATAAAGTTTAGTGATAAGGCAGTAAGTACATTCATGGCATAAGCACCAGGGTAAGAAAATTTTAGTGAAAATAACATGACATCCTTTCTTGCCTCATCTTTTTACTGCTGTCAGAGGGGAAAAATACATGACGTTTCCTCAGAAGAAAAAAAGAGAGCACCCAACTTGATATTTGGATATTTCAGCTTTTGTCAGACACTTGAAAGACCTGTTGGTACATATTGCCCAGAGATAAGTAATTCCTACAAGTCTCTCTGCTGGGGGAGTGGAGAGGCAGGATTTAGAGGGTGGTGACCTGAGAAAGCAAGTTTCTTTGCATGGTCTGGAAAAGAGAGAGTGGGTAGTTGGCATTAAATGTGGGATAGGGGAAGAGGAAGAATCCAGAATCAGTAGGACACCTGATGTGGTCACAGAGAAAAGGAAACTACTGCTTTGCACAGGGCTGTGCCAGCCTGTGGTAAGGCCCAGAGCTGCTGGGAAAGGCTTTCTTGGTAAGACAGCTCCAGTGAAGCACTGACTCCTGGCACCACAGGATACTGCCTGCAAGCCAGCATCTCCCAGCTCCTGGTGAGCTTGGAGAGAGCTCTTCTGGGAAATGTCCTCTCTAAGGCTTCTGAGCCAGCAAAGCCAGAGCAGAAATGGAATGCCTGGCAGAGTGTAATGCTTACAGCCTAATAATGATGTTTAATCCATGTTAAAGTTTTTCCTAGGAAAAACTGTGAGGAGGAAGAGAGAGACTCTGTAGTGGAAAAATTAATTTTTAAATTTTATTTTTAATCACCTGGAATAAAAATGTAGCCATGGGGTGTGCAGAGATGTGGGAGAAAGAGAAGTTGTGCTTAGTGAATGATGAGGCAATAAGGTAACTTGGGGCAGAATTGACCAAAATGAGTGACATGTGAATGCCATTAATGCCATTTATGTCCAATTAACCTCATATGAAGACTGCTTGGGTAATCAGCTGCTTCATTTGATGAGCATCAGGTGATCTTGATTTTCTTCCACCTGCCACCTGAACCTCATCTGCTGATTTGGAACACCAGGTAATCAAGTGCTAATTTCATCAGCTGTGTGGCCTGGGAATTTATAGTCTGGAAAGTACTGTTGACCATTCAAGGGCTGTAGTTCTCCAGATTTGGATGTTTGTACTTAGATGCTTTCTTCTGTGTTTAAAAGGACCATCTCTCTCTAGGTGCAGCCATTTATCTAAGAAATGTCTATGGGAAACAGCCATTGCCTGGTGTGGGTGGATACAGCATTACTGCATAAACAATTACAGGTAAAGAACAGGAATTGGAAATGTGCTTGAATGTTTTGCCTGAATCCTCAATTTGACTTGTTTGAACAAATGGGGTTTAGTTTTTCAGAGGAAAAATAATTGAAATCTTTCTTAATGGGTGTTTTGCAGATAATAATACTGTCACAGAGTCAAGAAAGTTAATATGATTTTTAGATAAACTGTGCTAATCCTATAGGTATTTTATTTATTTTATTTTATGCAAAGAAGAAATCCTCACCTCAACTGAAGTAGCAAAATGACAACTAAGTTGTTTGTTTGGTTTTATTTTTCCTTCAGGAAAGGAAAATTTTCTCTTATGCCTCATGTTGAAAGTACAAAAAGAAGTTGATAAATTTAATGCCAGTAACTTGCTTTCTTGGAAATGTCACACAGACTTACTAAAAAATCTTGAGTAGAAAGACTTATAGAAAGAAGTCTTAATATATGTTTTTATCATTATTATACATGGTTTCTTCAAAAATGTAGAAATAACACACTGGAAAAGGAAAGGTCAAGTGAAAGCAGTTCTATGTAATTTTGTTCTTGGAAAGCACAAAGCATAACTGGAATTTCTAGAACTCATCTGGGGGTGGGTCCAGTTACCAGAAAGACTATAAACAATGGGATGTGTGATGACAGGCTTACTTTCTGGGAGAAAATGGATTAGTCTTGCACAGTGTCTTCTGAGACGTGAATTCACTTTATAATTTCTGTTCTTATTTTACTTTTTTTATTCTGAAAGATTTCAGGAACACCTGAAATTTTCTGCTGAAAAACTCTTATATGTAGGAGAATCACACAAACATAAAAAGCTGGAAACAAACCAATTTAGCTTGCAACTTCTTGAATACAGTAGCTTGGAAAAATTAGGTGTTAGGGTTCTCAGATGCTGCTGGCCTGAAGGGTAAATATTGTTCCAGTGTGGTCATTGGTGCTTGCCATCTGATGAAGTGTAGGTTTGTTAGCTGAGGTGGTGCAAATATTGCCTTTATCTAGAACAGAGCAGCTCTAGATCTCCTGGAGCAGCTGTTGTGCTCCTGGGCTGGCCCAGGTGCTGTTCTGAGCTCAGCAGCTCTTTAGGTGCTTGGCTTTGTCATTAATGACAGCCGGGCAGCTCTGCCGGGCCAGTTCTGGCAGCTGTTCCAGACACACAGTGCCCATTCCCAGGAATGTGCCCAGGGGTGCCCTGGGCTCCCAGGGGTTGAATTTGTCAGGGGAAAGCTGATATTCCCCTGCCAGGAAGGAAAAAATTCAGGGCAGAGAGAGGGGCTTGGAAGGAAAGCTTCCCAGGCAGGGGATAGCCAGGAGAAGCTGGCAGGAGCTGCTGTGCAGCAGGAACACAGGAGTGATTTGTTGAGGGAAAGATGAGGGAAAGAGAGGTTTTCAAAGGGCAAGTACTTACAAAGATTAAATGTTACAGAGCTTGATCTGCAGCTGCTAAACAGGAAAATGCCAAGGTGATATTTCTGATGTGAATGTCTCTGCAGATTAACAGTAATTAAAGCTGGTCTCAGTCTGCTTGGGCCTTTCTTTTCCCTCAGTGTCCACATGCTTAGCCATTAATGTTAAGGATCAAGTACATTAATACCATTTTAAAATGTCTATATTTTTTTTCCCCACGTGAAAACTCTAGTAGATTATGGACCAAGTCTGTACTGTGTAAACACAACTGTCCCAGTGACACTTCCTCTGTTATACTTCTTTTTAACTGCATCTCTCATTTATAATCCCATATATTTATGATATACTGTGCTTAAACTTCCCAAACCCAACAAACCACTCAAAAATCAATACTATTAGCTAGACTGGTAACATGATTTGCAAACAATTTGGGTGTCTTGACCAAATTCTCTTTTGCTGTAAACATACTTAGGAACAGGTTTGGGGTTTTGTTTTCTGTTTCGTTGGTTGCCTTTTTTCCTCCTTTTTCCTTCTTTTGCCTCTTTTTTCCCCAAGAATATTTGCATCGAGAAAGAACACAGTGTTCTCTGGAAGATGCTCTTTTTATGCAGGATGTCTTGTTCTTGGGAACATAGAATCCATAAAGCTGCATACTTGTTAAATGTGCACAGAATTGTGCCTTGAACTTTCTCACTGAGCAGCATGGGGATGAGTCAATATCCTTGACCTGGGCCCTGATGTGAGTCCAGCTGAGATTTTCTCTATGATCACCCCTTGAAAAGCATGAGAAAATAAGGTTCTGCCATCCTGGACACAGCTCTCTGTTTATATACAACCAACAGTCAGAAGGTAATTACATCCAAAGCTGATTCCAGGGGCCAGGATTGCAGCTGAACCCCCTGTTTTAGCATAGTATTGCATATGTATATATTCTAGCACCATCTAGCAGTTTTCCAAGGTACTGCCTGAAATAATAAACCATAAAATAATAAAACAGTGCTTAATCAAAGTTCATATGCAGTCTGGAAAGAAAACCCCACTGAGTTATCTCTCACACCCAACCATCTGTACAGATGTAATCTTCCTGCTCGGCTGGGACTGTTGGATCCCCTTTGTTTCCCGCTCTAGTGGCATTTGGAATCAAACAATTACAATCTGCCTGGGCAGTTCTACTGCTGAGCAAGGTCATACCACCAAAGAATTTGTGCTTTGCAGAGTGTCTGTTTGGTCACTTTGCTGTCTTCCACCTGAACACAACAAATGGAAGATGAAGTATTGTTCTGAGCCACAGCAGCGGGAGGCTGGGCTTTCAGCCACTGACTCCTTCCAGGAGGTGGAGTGGAGTCTTCCTGAAGCCCCGTTCTCTAGTGAAGCTGTTGTGAGAGGTGCAGATTGCTGACACACCTGGTCTGATGCACAGCTTTCCCCCCTTCCCTCTGGTGGTAATCCTGTTCTACATGTGCAGTGGGGCTCACTTACAGGAGCTAAACTGGCAGGGTTTAAGCTCAGAGAAACAGTTTTAGCCTGTGGAGAATGTCAGTGTGCTCAGCAGCCATGTTCTGTGTATCAGACCTCTTAGACCATAATTACCTGGTGGTGGGTGGGGAGGAAAGTCAGTGGATTATTCACTGTAGGCAGTTTTGAATCAAAAAAAAAAGAGAAATCCACAAATTATTGCATGGGATGTGAAATGAGACTCATGGCAGATTAAAACCTGTGATTTTTATTTTTTTTTTTACTGAGCATATAATACCTCTGGGATCCACCTGTTCTCACTGCATGTAATAAAGTCAAGTAAAGGGCAGAGAGATAACTCAACAGTTGCTGGTGTAAAAGGTTAGGATATAAATGCTATAAATACTAGGTTGCAAGATAAGGCTGTGTAAAGCATTAAGTATGGCTGTCTTTTTTTGGAGGCGAGGGATAAACCCAATCAAAGAAACAGACTAAAAAACCCCACAGCCACAAGTATCAGATTTAAAAAAAAAAAAAAAAAAAAAAAAAAAAGCCCCAAACATTATTTTAAAATAACTAATAAAACTAAATCCCTACTGGCTTGAAACAAACAACCCAAAGCCAAACAAGCAAAAATAGCAAATCACCAAAACAATAAAACAAAGCCCAACCAGGCAAGTTTTGGGATCTTTGTAAATCACAGCCTCCTGGAGTTATTTCTAACAGGCAATTCAGAACCTCAGCAGTTGTCCTTCTGATGAGCCTTTAAATCACTAAGCCCTTATCAGGGCAGAGTAGAACTTTTCTTCCAGCAGGTTTTTCCTGCCATCTCATTGGAATGCAGCAAGGCACAGCACAGTGTCCCTCCCCTCAGAATCAGTGTAGCTGGTTTATATTTGTGTCTCTCTGTGGGGTGGGACGGGCTTTACTCTGCTTCTCATGTCTTGTTCTGGAATGCTGCCCTCATCTGTATGGGTTTGCCCAAGAAAGCACATTACAGGTGCTGTGCTCTGACCTGGGTTGTGGCTGAGTGTTAACAGGATTTTTGGTTTCCAAGGAAGCTGTTGGGGTGTTTTCCTGCATTCTCCCAGTCAGTGTCTTGGGTGAGGGTGCAAGCTCAGATAAAATATGGCAATGTGTGTTTTGACAAAAGGTGGGAGTTATGCAGAGAGAATTAAGCTTATCTAGAAGTGGTAGCAACAGAGGAACTCTGTTCAGCTTTGTCCTTTGGGCCAGGGTAGGAGCATCTGAGTGATGTCTCTGAACTTTTTCTCAGGCTAAATTGTGGTTATGTGTTGAGGTATGCACCCTAGGGCTTTAGAACCTTTAGCCTATCTCCAAATAAGGGTTGTGATCCCATTCATCACTCCAGAAGGGAGAAAACTTCTCACACTTGACCATATTATGCTGCTCTGTGTCTCTGTAGTCCCAACAGGTACCCAAGATTTGCCTTTCCTAATGTGTTGTCTGTCCTAAAGCAGTATCTTCTCAGCAGTGGGAAGTGAAACTCGGAACCTTCTGCTTCAGAAACAGGATCTTTGTGCTCCCAGGCTCTTGTCTGGCCAAACATCTCCTTACCTGCTACTGCATCTTCCAAAACTGCTCAAATCCACTAGATTTTATCTTGCTGTTACTTCTCTTAGTGCAAATGAAAATGTGGCAAGCTTCCAATTCCTAAATTCAAGTAGTGTGGGAGACAGATGCCTTTTTTTTTTTTTCCTGTGGCATCTTACATAGAAAACCAAAAAGTATGTGTGTTAAATCTGAACAGGAATTGGAAACAGATTGTCACCTAAACGTGTTCTGCCTTTGAGACCAGCTGCTTTTGTCACACCTGTGGTTAAATTCCGACATCAGGTTTACTTAGGTTTTGAGACTTAAAAGGATTTCAGGAGAAGAAAAATATATTTCTCTCCATGAATTGTGAAATGATATAATGCTGCCTTTCTAGATATTCATCACTGGAAAGGGAATAGACTCAAAGATCCTCTGATAACCCGGAGAGCTTAAGTGTTGGCCAATAAACCTGAACACGGGTGTCAATTTTACCTGGGGTCTATGAACAGCTCTGAGTATTTCTCTTCTGCCTTAGTCTGAGGAAAAAAAAAGAAATTTCTCTGACTCATTCTGAGTGTGAGCACACACTTGTTATGCTGTTCTGTTTTACCTCCTCTCCTCTTGAGCTTTTGTGTGCAGGAGAGTCCTTTATCTATCTTCCCTATAAGTCATGGAGTTGCTCAATTGTTTTGTCAGAAGGCATTGGGATTCATCTACTGAGGGAACTCCTTGGAATCCTTTGAAAGAAAGACTCCTGAGGCCACCTGTGCCCAGTCTGAGCTCTTACCTCATCTGCCTTTCAGGCTGTGCACTGGCCTGTGGTTGTTCCTGCCTGCCCTGAAAATTACCTCTGTTGTTGGAGCTGTCACAGCGGCTGTTCCCGAGTGCCAAGAGCTGTTGGTGAACATCATGTAAATGAGGTAAATGCTCCCTGGAGGATTTTCACATGCCACTGAGCTCTACAGACTTGCTATTCCTCATACTCCTCTAGCCCAGTTTTCTTGGGTTTACTGCCAGCTCCTCTGAACCATTCCTCTGGAGCCTTTATTGCCTTCCTAGATAAAGAAGAAAGTCGGAAACTAGACATAACATCCTTTTGCTGCTGCTTCAACACAGGTAGATAACCTGTTTATCTCCAGCTGCACGGACAATGTACTACTTTCTCACCTTCTACTCTGCAATTAAAAGGAGAACCAAAGAGGCAGAGCAAACTCTGAGGTTTTAAGTGGAGCAGTGTGTAGAGTGAACACAAAGGAATGAAATATTTCATGACACAGTCTCACTGTGTAACCAATCTCTTCTTTGTGTTGATGTAAAATCGTTTTGTCAGCCTTCCCAGCTGTTTCTGCTCTCTACAGGTCCTGTTTTGAGTGCTGCCTCATTTACCTTTGCTCTCCTCCAGCCTATCAGGGTCAGTTTCTAACAGTCTGCTGGTGAAAAGGTGTCACTGACCTGTGTCACTGGGATAACTTGGGAAGGCTGGCAGTTGGCATTATTACACTTGCACTAACCACTTAGACACACAACTGCATGCAATAGGATGATCAGTATGCAAATGAGAGTAAAATCATTCAGGCAATATCAGGAGAGAACAGAGATGCCTTCAGTGAGCAGTGACTTCCTGGAAGAGCTTTCTGTTTTGGATAGCACCTTAAAGTCAGCTTTGGAAGCTTGGAGGGACAGAGAGAAAGAGGGAAGAGGAGAAGGCAGGGATCATTACAGGCATTTTCCTATGCAGACAGAAAATTCACTCTTAAAATGAGTGAAGTAACCCCTGGCCTGATGATTTTTGGAAGGTTTATGAATGACCCTGTGGCTGCTTAGTGTTGAGAAGTGACTGGAAGGAGCCACAGAGAAAATCCCATGGCAGATGAGTGAGCTGATCCATTGCAAACAGCAGTGTTTATTAATTTTCATTCTAAAATGAAAACAAACCAGAAGTAATGCATTTAGTGTCCAATACATCTGGGCCACAGCTTGGGGTAAAATGCTCTCTTATCACCTGCAGAGCAGAAGTGAAAAGGCTCATCAGTGCTGCATTCTGAAGACATTTAGATGAACAGTTGCTGTGAGACTGCACAGATGGTTGCACAGTACCCGAGTGTTCAAGCTGCACTTCAGCCCTGCCTGCAGACACCTGGGCTCCAGGGGAACCAGGGGCTGTCAGTGCACCAGCCTGGCCAGAGACATGGGATTCCTAAAAGCTTGGAATTCAGGCTGATTGGACAGCCAGAAGATCCATTAGAGTTCTACCACATGCCGCAGGACTGTGGCTTCTGGTAGGGTTGGGGCAGATTGATTTCCACTAAAAAATGGATCTTGGCATTTAGAGTTTTTTTCCTGGGTTCATGCTCCTCATTGGGAAAATACATTTTAAAGGCATGGATATTTGACAAACTTTTCTCCCCAACTCTGCAAAAACAAAAGGAGCTGAAGGTGTTTTGGTACTTCTAATTTAATCTTGCACAAGACGCAGATTCTCTTCCTCTTGTTTCTAACAGATTTCATTAATGGAAGAATTTAAAGAAAGACTTTATTCTTACTGTAGTACAGCAGCTGCCATAAGTTTTGCTGGTTACTGAAACTTGTGATTAAAACAATAACTGCTTTCCAGTGATTTCCTGGAGATGTGAAGCTGGAAGGGAAAGCTGCAAGGGTGTGATCAGACCTGCCTCACAGCATGGACCAAAGGATATCTCCTAATAAACTCTGCAGGAAACCAAAATTTCTTTTTTGGCTAGGGCATGTCTCTTAAAAGGGTTTTGAGTGTGCTGGTAATAATATAAGATATGAATTGTGTTCTCTGGAGTGGAACACTCAAATACAGAGCTCTGGTTTCTCTGAATACTAATTTAGAAGTTCCTGTGCAAAGGGGGACAGAGATGTATGCAAAATAATCATAAGGCCTAATTTAGTTCAGTTAGAGGTGAACACCTTTAAGCACAGAGGTGGGGTTGTTGGAATGGATGGAATTGTGTTTCTAAATCATATATTCTTCCAGGTCCAGCTGAGTAGGGTGCTGGATTTAGAAATAGCTCCTTTGTGTGGGGATGACACAAGCGAAAATCTGAATTATGTTTTGGAGTGGAATAGTTACTTCACTCTAATCCTTCTGCTGATGCCCTCAAACTTAACAGAAATTTAATTCAGTTGGTGTCGATTCACTTCCAAAGCCAGTTAAACCAAGCTGGAGACACACTTTTGCTAATGGCTGTAGCTCAGACACCTTTGTTTAGCACATGTCTGTGTTGTGCTGTTGCCAAAGACATTCCTGTTCAGCACAGAGAAGGGCCCTCAGCTCTGCACTCAAAGATGGGGTGATCAGTGGATGGGGTGATTTGCCCAGCCCGGTAAGGTCAGCTGAAACCTCAGCCTCAACTGAAAGCCATCAAGATAAGGCCATTGTCAGTGGCCCACTCACTCTCCAGCATCAATTTCACAAAGGCTCTTTTGCAATAGTTTATATGGATCTTTCAGTTGGTGGTATTAAAATGATGACTCATTCATTTTAAACATTGCATTCAGAATTGGAAATAAAAGGGAGACAGCATTTAAAGGAGATTGGAAAAAATTAGTGGTACTTCAGATGTTCTCTCTTGTATTTTGGGGAAAGAACAATAATAAGTTTTTCAAAGTATTCTTTCTCTGACTGCTACTGCACCCCAGAAAACCCAAACCACATATCTCTTGTCTGGGACTGCCTACTTCTCTGAATTTTGATATGCTGATATGAATATTCAGTGTTAGGTATTGATTTTAAAATCTTAGCAATAATTAAATGGGGACACAGTCTTTTCTGTGCTTTTTCTGTTGCATCTTGAAGTGGATACTTAAATTTTATTTAATTTCTAACTGGAGTTGTACTGCTTGGGAGAGGTAATGTGCATTGTTCTTAAACTAATGGCAGAGTAAGTAAAATTAACTAATTACATAATTCCACTTCTGTTCTACTAGAGTAGTTAGGGGAAAAATAACTTCTTTCAACTTTCTTTAAAAGGTGTTTCATCAAAGACTGATCAGCAAATTGAGGCTGCTTAATCACATCAAAAAAATACAGAGAGAGTTTCTAGATGTGTATGATAAACACACATTTCCAGATAAATACATAATTTTAACATTAAAGTACCAATCTAGAAGGAGTAAATTTTTTTAGTCTCTTGTTGCTGTGAAATTGTCCAGAATGATGTTAATTGTCAGATATTTCGCAAATAGAGCCCACAGTGTATTTGGGTGTGATACAACTTCCAAGTTCTGTTGTTTTTGTCTGAGTTTCCGTGGAAACAGAAGGACAAATGTCATCACCACTGCTACAGGGAAGGCAACTGGATCCTTCAAAATTCTGCTATTCTGCCTTGGTCTATTACTAAAGATCAAAGATTTGTCATGGCTAATGAATGTCTAGTACACAAAACTGGAGCTGGGTTTAAGCTATAGAGTAAAAGAAAACATTAATGATTTACTTTTTTCCCCCCCCAGTATGGTGTATGGAAGACTGTAGTTCCTGTTTGGTTTTTTTCCTTTTAAGTGCTTGCAGTGTTTTCTGTTTCCTGGTTTCGTGGCTCTTGAGCTGGGTTCTCAGGTGCAAACTGAACCTCTGTCAGTGCCCATCAACCATTGACCCTGTGACCAGAACCACTGACCAGGCTCTAAAGGAGATCGCTGTGCAGAAATGGGCTCAGTAGGAGGCAGAAATAACAGACTTTCTGATAAGGACAGTTAAGTCCCACAGATGTGTCAATTTTAATATTTTTTTTTAGTAGCTGGAAAACAAATGTATATGGGCATTCCCAATAATGCAGGTTACCTTAATATTAAAGATTTATCTTCACTAAAGCAGCTTCAAGAATGAAGATGCCCACTGCTTTGCTATAAGTTGCACGTCCTTGCCATTGAATGGATAAAACATTGGAAAGAACATAGAAATGGATGATCAGTTTCCAAGTGTTGTTATTAGAGAGAAGCTTGTATTGGAGTCAGTGCTGATTAACATATGATTTTCAAGATAAGCATGGTCAAAATAATTCTGAGATGGTTTGTTGACAGTCCTAAGAATGTCAGTATATTAATGACAAAGGGCAACCTGAAAGAAATGCAGAGAAATTATGTGAGCTGAAGTCATTGAGTGGAAGAAATGGCAGATGTAACTTTGTGTAGATAAATGTGATGAACATAAGAGAAAAATAATCCCATCTGCACATATAAAATGATGGATTTTGAGCTGTGTCTTTCAATTAGGAATCAGATTTTAGCACCCTGATGGATGGTGTGGTGAAAATATTAGCTCAATTCTCATTACTCTCCTAAAAATATATGTATAATGTGTTAGATAAGTTGTCGAAAGAGTAGAACAAATCAAACCCACCCAGAATCCTATGCATTCTCCTGGTTCCCTCTGCTCAATAGGCTTCTGGTCATAGCTGGAAAAGGTATGTAGGAAGGTGTAAAGGAGGTCCTGAAACCTCAGCACAATCAATGGTACAGAGGAAGAGTCTTTAGGGTAAGAAAGAGGTTGCTGAGAGGGAGTATAATGGAGAGGCAGAAACAGGAAAGAGTTTGTTAATTTTTTTTCCTCCTCCAATAGAAAAATTAGTGGTTATCAGATGAAATCAGCAGGTGGTCAGTTCAGCACTGATAAAAAGCAGTAGTAGATTACACGACTTGCAGAATGTTCAGCACACTAAAAGTTTGCATGCTTTCAGAAACACAATGAGACAATTCCTCTGAAGACATGGAAATATCAAGGCATTGTTTCTGGCTCCAGAAATCTCCAAACTGTAATTTTCACTAGAATGAAAGGCTGCTTTCATTTTAGTGAAAGGGGGAAGCAACACTACATTTATCCTGAACAGGTGCCAAATTCCACTGTCAGACAGGCTGGGCTGGCTGCTGGACATGAGGGCCATTTGATCTGTTCAATGGTTATATCTGGATGTATGTGAAAAAAAAAGGAAAAGAAACAAAGATCCCTGTCTTCTGCTTTGTCCCTTCCCTTTGCAAAAAGTCCCTATATATCAAAAATTAAGGAAAAAAAGCAAAATCTTTGGCTTGTTTAAGGAGAACAGATTGTACAGCTTCTTATGCCAATTCCTTTTTGAAGCGTTGCCAAACAGAAAACTGTGGGAACAATGGAAAAAGGCTGAGTCCAATGATTTTTCTCCTTTAAAATACACACTTCTGAAAGCTTGTAAGCATTCCTGCTTTGCTGGCTATACTGGCAAACGCTATCTTTAAAGGATCGTGGATTAGTGTTTCATAAATTTAAGCTTAAAATTAAAACCTGAAAAGGTAATTTCTCCTATCTAACCCACAAGGGAATGGTGTTTTGTTCAGCCTGCTGGAGCAGTCTTTTTGTGAAAGCATAGCTAATCTGAAATACAATAAACTGCATTATTTCCCATTCCCTCTGCTAACCATTTTGTTAGGCTGTCCATCCTTTTACATTACTTAGCAGGCTAAGAAAAAAAGGACTTTAATTATACAAAGGAGATCATTTGCACACAATTGCTTCTCCCAGGAAAATAAATTATTTCTATGCTTCCTGACCATTTCTTCAAGCCCTTCTCCTTTATGCAACAAGCTTTTGAACTCCAGAGGTACCAGCCCTCCTGGCCAGTGACCTTGGGTACGAGCAAGGTGTGCCTGCCCCTCGCTGCCACCTGATCCTCTGGGGACCAGGCAGCAATTCTTGTCAGTATTAAGCAGGGAGGTTTTGCTACTGTGGCAGGGTGGTTCCTCTTCATCCTCAGCCAAGAAGGTGTTCTGGGTCACCTGGGGAAAATTCTCTTCAGGCAGAGGCACTGGCTGAACTGAAGTTGTGCAGTGGCTGGAGAAGCCTGGTTCTCCATTAGATTTCAGTGGTACTTCCCAAATTCCTTGTGCTCGTTGGCATTTCTGTGACACAACTGTTCTCTGGCTCTTCAGTTGATATTTTGTGATTTGGCTGGAGGAATCACTGCAAATGAAATAATGAAGAGCTAAACATTTGTCTTTGGTATTTCTAAATTTGTACAGCAAAGGAATAAGCCCAGGGAAGGCTGGGAATGGCTATAATTTATTGCTGTTGTTATTATCTTTGCTTTCCAGACTCTGCAAACATTTGTCCTACCACAGGGACAGCCTGTCCCTGCCTTCTCTGAGCTGCTCCGTGGGATTTATGAATTTCATTAGAACTGATCCCACTTTCAGGGGATTTCTTGTTTCTGTGAGCAAGCAGGAATGCTTCCCAAGCTACCCAGCAACAAACAGTTTTATGTGTAAAGGGGCTTTTTTCTGAAGATTTTACTCTTTCAGTTTTCCTCCATTTTCTCCATTTTCCTAGCTTCCTTTTGTTTTCCTTTACCTGTCTCTGACTCCCAGAACACACAAGAGAGGCAGCTTTTAAAATGCCTGCATGTACTTAAAAGGCCTTACTTTTACACAGAATTTTTAGCTGTTTTTCAGCAATGAATTAATAGAATGAAAAAAGGAGTGAGAGAAAATGTTGTCAAGTTTTGTTGCTGAAGCTGATTATACCTTAACTTTGGGTAATTTGTTGCAGTCTAAGAAGGCTTAAATGGACACTTTTTTCCTAGTTGTTTTTTTTTTTTTCATCACGTGCACATAGTTGATTTCAATGACTGCAAGGGTAATTATTTCTTTGTTTGCCAGGAACATTCAAATTGCCATGGTTTCCACGGAAAATGTGCTCAGACTCCCTGAAAGTAAGAATACAATAGGCTGTTACAGCTGCCCTTTCTACTGGAATTATTTTAAGCAGAAGTGATGCACAGCAATTAACCCTTTGTGCTGGATGCACATCATAGTCTCAATCAATGGGCACTTAACAGAATAAAGGGACAGGATGAGAAGTTTCAAGATTCACTTCTGAAAAGTGTCTAGCTGAACTGCTGGGAACTTCAATAATAGTAATCTTTCGATAACATATTGGATTTCTCAGAGGGTTATCTCATGGATTACATCAATAGAGCACGGGGGGTTTTTTTACTCACTTTGAAAAATGTGGAAGTGAAGTTATACGTGGAAGACTGAGATGCCACGTGTGCTGCTGGAGACAATTCTCTTGTAAGTGTAGACTCTCCTGTCTTGCCTGAAACCTGGCCAAATCACAGGCCTAACTGCTCAAATCAACCTACCCTCTTCATTTGCCACACAGATCATTGCTGTTCCCTGAGAAAAGGGAGCCACTTGAACAAATATCTTTCCAGTGTTATTTTTCTCTTGAAAAAGATCAGATTGAGATGTTTCAATCCAGAGCTGAAAATGGTTTTGAAAATTTCCGAGTGAGTATCCTATGTAACTTCAGCAGTCCTGAATTGGAGAGCATGAGAAACTGATGCTGAAATGCTCCTCTCCAGGGTTTTGAGGCAGGCAGAGAATCCTGTGCTTTACACAGAAATACATCTGATATTGGTTAAGTTTGAAGCCCAGGTTAACTTGAGATAATGGGGAGATTTCCGTGGTTGGGTTCATGGGGATGGATGCAATATTTCCCTGCTTCTGGTACTGGTAAATAGGCAAGTACCTGAAGGGCAGCAGAGCTTTCTGGAAAATTCATCTGTCTTCAGTGTGGAAGTATCCTGATTTAAGAGATACTAATTGAAAAATAATAAAGTATTTTTTAAAAGGTGCTTTCTATTACATTTTAATCAAACTCCTAAACCTGCAAAATTTTCTGGTTTGTTTGGCTTTTTAAAAACCATTTTATGATGCAAGAACCTGTAAAGAAACCTCCCTGCGATTGCACCTGCCCTATTTGGATCACAACAGATTTCTTCTTTTTTGGTTAATTTGCTGAATGCACAGAGAGAACCTCTCATTTTCCCTTTTATTGTAAGTCACTCATGGTGTTGGTAGTTCACATTCTTATTCACACTTCAATTTCCTAGAGCACATTTTTTTACAGGGAAAGACTGAGTGAAGAAACACAAAGGCTGGTGGTTTGGCTGGAATTTCTGCATTGTGTACACGCATGTTTAATATATTGACATTCTCACATCTGGTAACTGTAGACTTTAGGACTGTGTTTGCCGTGACAGAATTTCTATTTTGATAAAAGAAGAGCAATAAGTTTAATGAATAGGGGAGGAAACAATGGGCAAGAAATGCAGTTGCTTTTGACAAGCATTTATCTTTTTAAGCTGAGCATCTTTTCCTCTGTGCATCTCAGTGCCTCAGAAAGCTCTGCAGTGAAATTTGGCACTTCTTTGACTGGTGAGGGAGAGAATGGGAGCTGTACATTCATGGGCCCTGTCAAAATTAAGCTGTTAAATGACTTGACTGAATGTAGTGCAATGAAAAAAAATCTTTGCAAACCCTCTGTGCTATTAAAGAGCAGGAAAATGGTTAGGGCTCTCTGCATTCAGTATTCTTGCCTCTTTGAATTTAACTAATTGTTGGCAAAATGTTTACTTGATATCTGAGGTTGTTCTGTGTTGAGATTTAAATTGTGAGGCTGTTCCTCCTGATACTGTTTTCCTAAAGATTTGAAATTCTGCTTGATAAACAAATCCCTTTTACAGATCAGATGCTTCTTGCACTTGACTGCATCAGTGATTCAGATAATGACTTTGATAGGGGATTTATTGTGTTTTAATGTAACTTACAGTTGGGAATTCTTTTCCCTTCACTAGGTAACTCATACAGTGTAGTTATGGTAACTAATTCTGATTAGCTGTCAGCCAGGATCTTGAGTGATGCTGGTGAGAGTGGGTTAGGCGAGAGCTTCTGTAAGACTGTCTTGGTTTCATGCTCCTTTGAGGGGGTTTGTGGTGTTTGATCCAGTTTGTAGCAGTGTGTGCTTGTGCTAGGGGCAGAGATTAGGCAGAACAATCCACTCCTGTGATTAGGGCTTTCCCTGGACAGTAAGGGATCCAAAAGGTCAAAAGCCTGTGGTAAGGACTGGAGAGACTTGCAACTGGATCCTAAATAATGCTACCTGTCCTTATCAGCTCTCCTAGACTGTGTACCGTCTCTAATTATGAAACCCAAGAGAAGGGCTTGGGCTTAAATGGAAAATTCAGTTTGTGCAGAAAAACATTGAAAATATTAAACCTTTCTCATCAGATCTAACACTCAGCACTCAGCAAATTGACTTGAGTTGTAAGCAACAATAACTCCAGACAAATCCTGGGAAGGGATGGCTCAGGGGAACCTCATAAAGGTGTGCAGGCAGGGTATCAAGAAGATGGAGCCAGGCCATTTGTGCCTGCAAGGGTGGAGGCTGGGGCCATGAGAAAAAGAAAGGCATGCCACAAACTGCAGGTCCTGCTTGTCAGTGTAAGTGCTCCTGCTCTGGGGTCAGGGCTGGGCATCACTGTGGGAGCAGCACTGGAGGCACATCACTCATGGAGACAGGCGGAGAGCAGGCAGGGGCTGGAGTACAAGTGCAGGTCCTGTAACTTTGTACCACCTGTGTCTTGGTGAAGAAGATAAAACCCACCAGGATCTCACCAAGGTAACTTGTGGGAACCTTTGAACCCCTCAGGGGAATCCCCAGGGCCTCGCCCTGGAAGAATATACCACAGAGTCTCCACCTAGGCTGAAAGAAAAGACTTTCCTTAGGGTGCCTTGCAGCACTATGTGGTCCACCTCAGTTCTGCTCACCCCACATGTCCCTAATTCTGGTGGTTTCTACTTTCCCTGTTTCCCCATTGGCTGTGGTATCCCTGGTGGCCTGCCCCATGTCCCCTGTAGGGCCCTGCCCTTTGCCCTGCCCTTTGTACCACCCCTGTGCCCTCAGACTATTGGTTTCTGAGCCCATATTTAAACCCTGTGCACTCCTTTGATCCTGCTCTTTTGTCCCTGATCCCTTTGGTGTGTTGGAATAATGCTTTGCTGGAATTCATCATACAAAAGGCCCTTCCTGCCTCTCTTGGCTGAGTTAGCCATGGTGTGTGGACTTGGCTGCTTTGCCTGAGTGCCTGCCCAAGCAGCCTTTCCAAAGAGATGTTTATTGGGGATAGCTAGCAGCAACCCCCATCTAAATCCCACCTTGCAACAGTGACTTACTACAGCCAGAATTTAGAGGAAATGTTCCTGATAAAGCCTTTGTTTGTACCAGGAGCAGAATCAAAATGTGGGGTGTTGGTGCAGCACAGTGATGGAGTAGTTCATGTGCTTGATGAGCAAGAGTTAAATTGCTCTAGGCATGTGTTTGTTACCTGGCACGTGTTTTGTGTGACAGTCAGTGTTCTACATGTGTATTTACCTTAATTTCTACATTTTAGCTCACCTCCATTTTATTATCATGAACTGATAATAAAAATGAAGCTTTTCTGAATATTTTACCAACCTTGAATTGCCCATCTCTTTGCCAATTATCCTTTGCTATATTCCTCTTTTCCATCCTCTTTAGATTATTTTCTAATAGTTTAGGTATTATATTGCTACTTCATCTTCTAATTTCTATTTTTAGATTTCATTAGATTCTGTCTGCTTTTCTATTATTACTTTCCCTCTTCTCAAATAACCTTTTTTCTCCTTTAGACCCCCTCCTCTCTTTTGAAAGCAGCCTTAAAACCAATTCTATGTAATTGGGAGCATCTCAAAATGCATCACTATTCACTCAGTGCTCTCAAAGTTGTGGCTGCTCTTCTCAAAGAAAAAAAGGCTTCTCTGAGCAGCACTGGTGCTTAGAGATGTTGGTAAGGATTCTTTTTTTTTTTTTTCCTTTCTTACAATTCTCATCAGAGGTTTGGATCTCACTGGCCATCACTGTTAGATGGGAGAAAGACAACTCCAGCAGTGCAACTGAGCATGGCCCTTTGCAGGAAAGTGAATATCCTGAGAATCAGCCATCCAGCAGTAACATAACAGCTAAAATACGCTCATGAGACCTGGATATTCTGAAACAGCTCTGCAAGCACCATGTTGTGAGTCATATATGCCATAAAGCCCTAGGACAAGATAAAAGATAAAGCTACTGATTCATTCTGTCTGGGGCTGACACTTGCCAATGTGAGAACCTGAATAATCTCTGTCATTAGGCTTTGCAAAACGTAGTTAATGGTTGTTGTAGCCTTGGTGGTCTAAAGATATAAAGGAGAAGCAGCAGGGAGTGAGGGTCCTTTATCAACCAAATGGGCAGAGTGGCAGTGGCTGTGCTAGCTGTGTCCAAGGCTCCTGTTTGGTTCACTTCACTGGGAGTTTAGAGTATGCTACACAGTGTTTGGATAGGGATTTGGGCTTTGTGATGGTATTTTATATCAAAGGCAGGGTAAAACAGGAATTGAGCTCTTCTGAAGTTCTGCTAAAACATTGTGCAGTGCCCTTCATGAGGCACTTTGCTTTAATTACTTCTGCTGGGCTTGTCTCTCTGCACAAACTAATCTCTCCCTGTATTTGCTGGTGAATGAGGAACAGGCACCAAACCTCCCAGCTCAGTGGGTTTGGTTATACAGGAACAGTTGTACCCTATAAACCTTCCTAATATTTGTGTGTCTGTCTTGCAGGGATTTACTGCAGGATGAAAAGCTCTGTGGAGCAATAGCACTAGACAAACCTTGAATTTAATTAATTTTTTATATATATATATAAAAAAAAATGCAGTGCTTTGATCTCCTGAATCAGCACTATCATGCAAGAGCAGCCTTGCAGAGAATGAACAATGAATGAGCAAAACCAGAAAAACCAGAAAAGTCATAAATGGTTGCATATAATCTTTGATCCTGCAAATATGGCTCTGGTTAATGCCAGTGAAAATTGTTTATAAATACAAACCCCAGACTGCATGCCTGATTAGAGACTGAGACTGCAGTAAGTGAGAACATTTACCAAAGAAAGTGAGAACATTTACCTAAAAAAGACAAATGAAGGTTTGTGATTTCTTTAGGGCTGTATAAACCAAACAACAACAACAAAAAACCCCAGAACCCCAAAAAAACCCAATGAAAACCCAAATCAGACATCACAACAAAATCCCAGCAAAATAAGTGAGCAAGTAACCTCCCCAGGCCTAGAATGGCTAGAATTGACCATGAGCTGTTGCTGAAGATTGTAAAAGTTCAGTTTTTTGCTCATCATTTATTTAGCTGCCTGTCCAGATGGGAATGGAAGCGATGGAACAGGCTGACCCTCTGGAGAGAAGCAAAGAGTTGTGCTTGAGAGGTGGAATCCAAGGGACTTTTCTGACAAATAAATCCAGCAAAGCATCTGAAGGTATTGAAAGGCCAGAGAGGTGCCCCAGTAATGCCCTCCTAAGACTGCTGCTCCCCAGATTTGTATTTTGTCTCTGTGCTCCGTGCCTTCTGCTGGGTTTCCATGCATGGCTTTTTGCACAGCAGCCACTTAACCATGCTGGGTAGAGAAGAAAAGTCACTTTAAATGAACTGCTCTGTGCCTGAG
This sequence comes from Acrocephalus scirpaceus scirpaceus, assembly GCA_910950805.1. NCBI lineage: Eukaryota > Metazoa > Chordata > Aves > Passeriformes > Sylviidae > Acrocephalus > Acrocephalus scirpaceus. The sequence continues at coordinate 34,407,996 of OU383781.1, forward strand.
GTGTGAAAATAAGTCACAACATCTCACAAGTAGATGCATTCAGTTTATAGGTAGTGTGAAACTCATTATGGGCTGGCAGGAAGGCTCCCTTCCATTTCCCCTCTCTATGGATTAATCTCTGTGTGAAGACTCACCACTTCTACACATTTTTTTTTAGGGATGTGGAACTTCCTATGCAAAATGTTCTAATTGTATTTTATGAAATAATAAATTTTCACCTTTAAAACCAACAAATGCAAAAAAAAAGCAGCCCAAGTGTACATTTTGAGTTGACAAGATAGCTGATTGTTTAATCTCCCAAGAGTCCATGTCTATTAAAGAACTTGTGTTTTGCTGTTCTTCTTTCAATTACAGAAATAATTCTCTCTCCCAGGCACAGAGTTTGAATCTTTTCCAGAGGTTTTTAATGACTTGAAGACTGACAGAAATTATTTCACATTTTAAAGTCTCTTTCCAAAGCCAAGAGGGTCTTTTAAGAACCTGTAATAATTTTTATAGTCATGCTATATTGCCTCTTGATTGAAAAATACTCTGGAAATGGAAGAAGTAGGGACAGAAGACGTAGGTAGCAAAGGAGACATAATTTTTTTGTATTTTCCTTGATTATAGAAGGGTTTTTATACTTTGGTACCTGGATAATTGAAAGACAGTGGAACTCTGGGGAGGAGGAAGATGGGAACTCTGGAGAAGAGGACAAAACCTGCTGCAGCAGCCTGTGAATGTCAGTGAATATAAACTGTTCTTTGCTTGCTTCCCACGTTTATATTGACAGTAGTCTGGAACTTTGCCCTTACAAAATGTACTGTGATATATGTAGCTACCCATTCTTTATTGCAAGGATTTTGGGGCTTTTTTGGCACCTGTGTGCAGAGGTTTTAGAATGAGAAAGAGTTCATATGCTTAAGTCCTGATGACTGTGAAAGAGCAAGGAAATAAATAGGCCATGAAGTGCTGGTGTGAGGTGGTGTGCCTGCCCTGCTCCAGAGGAAGTGCCGGCTGCAATAACTAAAGGAGGCCTTTTCTCTGGAGATTTGGTGGTGTTTGTGTGCTTTATTGGGTATCTCAAGCTAATGGGCTTGTCTGCACCCAACATCAGTCTTATCTGGTTGATCTGTTTTGATATCACCACACTCTCATGACTTTTCCTGCTGCTCTTCCTCCAGAGATCCCAGTTTGTTCCTATAGCCAGATTGTCTAGGATGGGAGCTGAGCATGGACTGGTGTTGGGGAAGTGTCCTCTGCCAACCCTGGTTACATTTTTGTGCTTCCAGAACTCTCTGTAAAAGAGAGTGGATTTTTGCATGCCTTGAACATTTCTGTGTCTTGTATGAGTATTTTATAATCTCACTGAAATGTGGTGAGAAATAACTTTGGGTGGTAATCTCTGCTAAATGGTATTTAAATATATAGAAACTTTGTTGGTATGGAGATTTATTCCATAAAACATTTTTCTGTGTGGATTTTTTGCTGATGATATGAGTGGAAGTATACTGAGTATAAAAGCTTAACCTGTTTTTATTACTAGAATTTAAGTTGTATTCTGAGATACCAAAGAGTTTTATCCCTGAAGTGTAAAATTCTGGATATGGCTCTTGCAATATGGAGATGTTTTTCAGGACTGATTCTTTGTGTGCTCAAGAAAATGCTGGCAACAAAAAAATCTTGCTTTGAGACAAAACCATCAGAGGCTGTTTGTATGCTTATGGAGTGGGGTTTTTTGTTTGTTTTTTTTGTGGGTTTGGTTTTTTTTTGGGGTTTTTTTCTGTTTGCCTTGCCTCCTTACTTTAAGAGATGAGAAAATTTTTTTTTCAGTTTTGATATTGGGGAATTATATCAACCCTTTAGACAGCTACCAAAAGGGGAAAAAAAAAAAGCCTGAGCTGTAACATTTAAAAAGTGTTGCCAGAGGAATGGCTTTGTTACCTCAGTGAGAATCATAGTGTTTTGCTTTTCCCTTATTGTCTCAGTGATGCTTAGAATAATAAATAATACTGATACTTTGCTCTTCCACAGTGCCTTTGTCCATACATCTCAGAGAAAGTTATAAAAAAGAGGTCGGTGTTATTGCCCTGCTTCAAGATGGAGAAACACAGAAGTGAATTGAGTTTCTGAAGGTTATCCAATGTGAGAGAGCTGGCAGAGAAATTTCTGTCAGTGTCATTTTTCATTAGGAAAAGCTGATTCACTGAAACTGAAACCTTTCATGGAAATTCATTAGTGTCTAGGAAATTCTGCATCTGCAGAAGCTGAGGAAAATGTCACATGCTGTAGCAAGGAGCAGCTAGAAGCCTGGTGGCAAGGGCATCTGGTGTGGACAGGGGAGAGCTGTGAGGCTTCACTTTGAGAACTGTAGTGAAAAGAGATTTGGATCTGTCTCTCCCAAGGGAATATCCCTGTCTGTAGATGTGGAATGTTGATTAGTCATCCCCCTGTTGGACACAGCACGCCTTTCTCAGACAGCTCAGCCAACTGGGGGTCTGCTGAAGGGTTTCAGTCTCCCCAAATCTGCTTCCATGGTTCATCCTTGGTGGGGACTGGACTTTCTGCGCATTAAGGAGTGAGTGGATTTTATAGCTTTCATATCTTTAGTATGTAGGGAAGACAAAAAAAAAAACCCAAAACCTCAGCTAAAAAATTTACAGCCAAGAAAACTCTCTTCTATGTGGCTGCCTTTTTTGGAATGAGTTTCTATTTCTAATTTGGTAATGGAAAGTTTTGGAGGAAAGGAAGGCGTGAGAACAGAAGGATAGAGGGGCACAAACATCCTGTAAGGTCATGTAGGATATTTTCCTCAAAAGCCCCAGGCAGAGTCATCAGAGGGTATTGATTTTACCATGACTCTTCTAGAAAACTTTGGAAACAAGGACCAACCAAATGTCCCACTTTTCAGTCCACTAACTCCACTGATGATCTTGGACAAGGGATCATGTTTACAAGCAGAGAGGGTGGTGGCTTTTTTTGCCAAGGAAAAGCTGAAAATAAAAATCCAGACTGAACGTCTCAAGTGGAGTGTTTCACATGGCAAATTCAGCCAGACTAGGAAATACAAAGCTCAGACTGAATGTAAAGCCACTGTTGCATTTCATGTATGTAAGCCTGAAGACAAGAGAATCTGTTCTGCTCAGAAATGCTGGAGCAGCCAATGAGCTTTGGGATCGACAGCTGGAGGCAGAGACTCAGCAGAGAACAGAAAGATAAACAAAAAGTAGCTGCTTATTTTCAATAATTTAGATTGAAATACCGCAGAAGGGTTTTATTTTTGTGCAAGACTTTTGAAAAAGTGCTGGCAGTCTCACATGAGAGAATTCTCCTCCAAGAATTTTCAGCAACAGGTGCCCATCACAGGAAAGTGCTGCTGGCCCCTCTCTGCCTTTTAAGAGATCTTTGCTGTTACCTAGGTCAGTAATAAACTGCCCAAGGTTCACTATAACAGCCTGCCTGACTGTGACCGTGAACCTCATTATAACTTTTTTCCTCATATTGAAAGTCCACCTCTTCTTCATCTTTGTCTTATATTTAAATCAATTCCTGTCATGGGAGAGCATTACACAAATTTTCAAAAAAAGGTAATTGTGCAGCTGCATTAATCAAAGGAGTAGTGTGCTGAAGGAAATGTTAGGCCTATTAGCTTGTCAGTGATCAGCAGCAGAAATGCTGCTTTCAGCTAGTTTGCATTGTTTCTTTGACACTAATTAACAGATTTGCTAATATGATAAAAGGGAGAGAGGGGAAGGCCCCAAGATGTGTGTTGCTGTTGTGGGAGTGGAGCAACAGGTCTGGCACATGTGAGGATCTTTAAGATGGTTGTCCTGTGTTGTTTGTTTGTTTGTTTGCAGCATGAGTGATTCTTAGGAACTCAAAATCTTAAACAAGTTATCAGACAGGGGTCCCTTTTTGTTCAAAGAGGAGTTTTGGGTTGCCTGGACAGGTGGTGACAGCAGCAAGGATTCAGAACCTGCTAAGATGAAGCTGTGTGGTAGCATCTGACTGTGCTGTCCAGGTGGACACTGTGCCCAAGCAGCAGACAGGAGAATGCTCTTGATTCATCTTCTCACCCAGCCTCAGCCCTGGGAGAATTGCCTGTAATCACCTGGTACAAGAAGACTTGCACCTTTCTGTGATCCTCGGTGTTCTCTACACTTCCTATTATCAGAAAAGGTAAACTTTCTTTTAAGCATCACTTAGAGAAAGGTAAACTTTCCACCCTTATGCACCCTTGCAGTGTTCATCCTCTAAGCAACTGAAAGACTGGATCCTGCAAGGTTTTCTGAGCCCTGTGAGGCAAAAGAAATGCACGAGCTGTTTGGTTTAGTGAGTTATTAGGGAAGCTAGTCCACTGAGCACCTCATCCATCACGAGGCTCTTCCCTCAGGCACTATTTAAATGAGATATCCACACACCATCTCCCCAGTGCTTCACCCAGTAATCCTCTCCCAGCAAAGCAAAAGAGATGCTTGGTGCTTTACTTGGCTGTGAGAACAGGCAGTGGCTGTTGCACACCACAGCTGAACAGGACCTGGTGCTGACAAACAAAACACCACTTTCCCAGGAGAGCTGAGAGATGAGAAAAATCTAAGGGTTTCAGTGAGTGGACTCCAAGGTGACTTAGAATCAGAATTAGGAATGTACTTGAGAAAGATAATTGCAAAGTACTTTCACCACTCGTTTTGTGGCCCTTCAGAGGTCTCTTGTAATCCATGCTTCCCTTTCCAGAAACTCTGGTGTTTTCAACATGTGAGCAAATGGTTTCCAGAATAAAGACAAGGTATTTTTTGTTCTTTCATGGACATACATACACACACATTGAAACTAAAAGTTCAGAGTTGAGGCAAATAATTTCAACAGTGAGGAAGTCACAATGAAATTCTTCTTTTGCCTCAGTTAGGACATTGTTATATAAATATTCCTTCAGGGTGAGGAATAATAATTTTGTTCATCATTACTGCTTACTTTTTAGATGTTGTGGATTCCTGTGGGATAACTTAAAGCTAAGCATGTATTTAATTGCTTTTGCTACATAAGGCTATTCTCAGCTCTGAAACTGCACCTGAGCTATGACATGTACACAATGGCTGTTCTATTTTTCCATTAAGTTACTGCATTTATTCCTCACTCTGACAACTCATAAACCTACCATGAGTCACAAGAAGTTTCTGCCATTAAGTTCCCCATTCTCCTGATACATATCAGGGTGGAAATAGTTAGAAGTTGCATTACGCATTACATATCTTGTAGCCTCTGTAAAGCTAATTACTAGTTGAAAATCGATGGGAAATGAATCAAAATATTTTTATGAGTTCCTAATAAGGGACAGGACAAGTTGATACACATTTAAAGCTATTTAGCATTTTTAGTAAAGATTGTACTATATCAAGGAGTGTTGAAATGAATCCTTTCCACCTTTTGGTGGTGTTTCTGGGCCAGGCGTTGTGAAGGGTACTGCAAGTGTGCCCTTCTGCTCACTGCCTCTCCTCATGAGAACTCCATACTGCTCATAAAAAATGCTACACCTCCTGGGCTGGCAATTTGGCACTTCTAGCTAGTTATTTTAAATGGGCTTTTTATGCAAATAGACTGGATTTGATTGAATTCAAGTATAAAAAAATCAGGAAAAGCTTCAAACCCCGAAATGTTCCATAAGAAGATACTGAAATAGCTTGATTTAAGGGACATAATTTAAGAAGGCAGCATTTCTTCTCTCCCTGGTTCCTTAGTGGGGATAAAGAGCTTTATCAGAAGTGATACTCTGAGGGCCTGCTTACAAGCCTTGCTCTGAGCTACCCTCCAGGAGAGCTCCTTTCTTTCCTTTTACTGCAGGGATGTTAGTCTCTTCACAGCAGTTACCTTTTGGCACTGTAAATCCTAGGCAGCAGGAATACCTCTCAGGAGTGGTGAATAAACTTGGGCAGATAGGCCTGCTTGCCTGAAAATAAAGAGGAAATGAATGTCCACATGTGCTTCTAACTTGCACCTGGGCTTAAAGGGATGCCATGTGAAAGTCATCAGTAGTGTTGTATTTAGTTCATTTTAGTGGCCCTTCTCTACAATGATTCAGATTGTTACATTAAAACAAACACACAAGAAGGTTTGTGTGAATGTTGTTCTAGATACCAAAATGAGAAAATAGAGCTGGCATATCTTATTTTGCTCCATATGGTATATTCCATGTGACCTTTCACTTTGGACATTCACAAAAGAAACAAGAGTAGATTTGTTGGAAGTTTTTCTACCTATGCAGCACAGGGAAATGTAGAGTGTGCTTTCTCTTGAGAAGGCTGGGTTAAAGATGACCAGCCTCCAAACTGACCTTGGGCCCCTGGTGCAAACACCAGTTTGGGATCAGGCAGGGGTTGTATTTGAAGGTGGAAGAGTCTGTGTGTGAGCAAGAAACATGCACCTTGTCAGGAGTACCTAAATGAGTCTCGTGTAGAAGGTGGCAGAATAAGCATTGCCATCTTTATCTCCTGGAATTAATACCTTTTCCCCATCTTAGTGGCTTCTACAGTTTTAATTTCCACTCAGCAGCCAACTTTTCTAGTGTCTCTCTCTAAACCACACAGGGAAGCTTTTGTCCTGCTGCAAGGAGCAGCATGGCCCTGAAGTGGTGTCATGGAAAAGACAGTCCTGTGACTCTTGATGTGTAGATAGAAAATGGCTGTAATTTGGGTATATTTTATTCTGGCTAGTGGCTGCTACTATTGTCCAGTAAGTGCTGAGCCAAGTGCTGCAAGTTGTACAGTGAGTGCTGCTGGTGAGTGCTGATAGGGTTTGGGAGTGCAATCCAGTCACTGCTGCACTTCCAGCTTGGCACTTCCAGCCAAGTTCTCTCAGGGTCAGTTCTGTGACAGCCAAAGCATCGAGCCTCAGTGGCAGAAAAGCAGGTTTGACAACTTCCTCTGCTCCTGTCTCAGCAGGGGATTAACTGGTGACCCAGTGCCCTGTTCCTGTAGCTCGGGCTTCTCAGGTGGATGAAGGCTGATTCCTGGTAATCCTTGCTGAGCCTGCTGGGAGTGCAGGTTAGTCCTTTGCTCTCAAGGGGAATTTCAGACTTTCCTCAAGTGCAGGGAGTTAAATCCATTGGCCAGGACTGAAGCCAACTGTTTGGCATAATGCATTAAAATAAAACCAATCAGCCTCCATCCCAGGGAGCCCTTGAGTTGCTGCCCATGCTAAAATATATCTCCAGTAATGGGTGTCATTTCAGCAGAGAGGCAGAGAAAACCTTTGGCTAACTGCTGTATGAAATTAAGGGGCAGACAAGGCACTTTCTTGCAGAGCAGCTATGAAGGATCTCTGTGTTGTAAATTATGACTTAACATTTTGGTGAAAAAAATAAACACTTATTGCTTTTTTATTTGTTAGCCTTGCAGACTGAGCCCAGCTGTGGACGAGTGAGCTGGAGTCTCACTTGCAGGTAGCTCCCAGGATCGTTAACTGTTTGTGCTCTTCATTGAGAATCATTAACTATTTCCTTGTCTTTACTGTTATTGACACTTCAGAGACTCGGAGTCTCAAAACTCGAAGAGTTTTCAGGGCTGGCAATTAGGAAAAACATCTTTCCTTTACTTCTAAATTGAGCAAGGTTGATTTGGAAGGCAGAGAAAGTAAACACATCCCTGCTTTTTCACAAGGTCACCCTAGAGAGACTAATCATGTTTTAATTTAGAGCAGTGCCTTTGGAGGGTGGCAGGCAGCACTTTATGGTACAGTAAAGGGCGAACCCTTGTCATCAATGGCTTTGACTTTAAAAAAAAATCAATGTTATGGTGAAGTCAAGAAATGAAAGAAATGGAAGTAGTAAAAGTTCTCCATACCATAGCAATAATCTGTACTCCTTTCAGGGTAAGGAAGAACTCCTGTAGAAGTAGCATTTGTTCTCACTCACAGGTGCTGTGCTGTTGGATAGAATGAGAGCAGCTTTCAGAAAGTCTGTGTTTTGTTCCAGGGTGCTAAACTGTTTGGCAAAGGATAAATCAATGACAAGTTCTCCTATACAACTTGCATAAATGTATCCAGCACTTAAGCAGTTTATCTGTAATTCTAACAGATTGCATTACTGGTGAATTAAAGCTTGGCCTCTGCCAAGATTTCAGTGGTGACTTTGGCTCTCTGAGTACCAAGGAGACCAGTGGAAGCAGGAAATCAAATTCAGATATAGCCTGTTACTGAAAACACTGCAGAGCAGAAGAGGAACAAGGAGCAGATGCACACTAGCATTCCTATTATAAGAAGTACATTCTGGAGATCTCCTGCTAGTTAGACATGTCAGCATATTAATAAGTCTCATGGAATGTCACGTCTCCTTTGGATAAACCTGGGGATAAGCAGCTGATTTTTAAAATCTTAAAATGCTGAAGAGAAGTTGTAAGGAAGATAAGAGATACCTGCAGACAGTGTGGTATTTTAATTTATTTTAGGGTAAAGCACAGAGGTTTTTGTCTTCAGAGCTGTCTAATAATTTGGGTTTCCTTTAGCTTAGAATACCAATTCTGAGTGCTCTGATGGAGCCTGTCCTCAAAGCATTCTAAACATGATTCCCTGTTAAAGCATACACCTTTACAGCTTGCTTTATTTGTGCTAATAAGGAAAATAAGTTCTGTCCTCATCCCCAGTTTTTCAGCAGATCCATGAGCCAGGCAGTGACTTGGTGTCATCTCTTTGCCTACAGTGGGAAACTGCTTTCATTAAGCTTTCTGGGAGTCTTTGTCCAAGAGAAGCCGCAGAATTGCTCCTGTTCTTTTTAATGACAGGAGGTATTTTACCTGGGATAGTTGCTCAGATGATCTCCAGGTGCAGTTGGCCACCTGATGTGCTCAGCTTAGTGAGCCTGAAGCCTCCATCAGAGCAAGCAGTTTTCCCTTCTGGGCCAGCACTGGCTGATGGAGCAGGGAAGGCTCTCCTCAGTTACCACACGTGTGCACACACTGCAGCACTCATCTTCAGCTGCACAGCAATAACCTGCAAGTTGCCATTAATAAAATCCCTGCTGGGTTGCTGTCACATGTGGACATGACTCTCAAACAAGGCTTTTTTCATTCTCTGTGTTGCCAGCCTTGTGCTCTCATCAGTCAGTCTCTTCTGAGAGTGAAAACATTTCAAAAGGGTTTTTGCCTCCAACTTCTCTCAGAATAGAGAGAGAACTGTATGTGTGAAAATCCATATGAACAACTGGGGCCACTGGAGGAAACTTGTACTTGTGAAATTAGGAGTCTTGAGGAAGAGAACAATTGGCTTACAGCATATTGCTGCAAAGAAATGTTGTTTTCAATAAATATGAGGACTTCTGTTATGCTGCAGAGCATTTTTGTCTGTCCTGAATGGTGTCAGTGGTGTTCTGTTCCCCTCTGCTTGTCATTTGAACACAGCACTTGAACCCATTCTGATTATTTTGCTTATTATCAGGGTGTGCTTAGAGTTTTGTTTCAGGAGCAGATGGGAGTTGCAGGTCTTTACAGCAAAGCATTTTAACCAGAGGAAGGAATGTCTCTCTAGAGAGAGAGATTTAGGACTTCTTTTTTTTTTTAATTTCAGTTGTGATTTTCATGAGGTTTGTCTCAATTTTATTACCCCACACATTTGATTTGGTAATAGAGACAATTAGCAAATAGCATAAAAAACTAAAGCATAATTGTGTTTGCCTTCTTTGCCAAATTTGTTTCTCAGTCGAACATCTGTGTAAAGGAAAGAAATGGCTAGGGTTAAACCTTGGGATCACAATTCTGGACAAGTTTGGACTGATTTTCAAAGTCGATTAAGTACTTTTATGTCTTTGCAGGCATTTTTTGTGGTGGACATCATCAGTGAGTGTATTCTTTTTGAAGTTATTGAGCCTTCTAGTTGTCAGATGTCTCTCCTGAAATGCCTAGTAAGTATTTCTGTAGATCTGTGGGTTTTTAAACAGTGTCCTAGACCTTGGATGCCTTTCCTTATGTAAAGTAACCTGAAGCACTCATCCTGAAGGAACAATCTATATAGATTAATGGATTTTCTGAGTACCTACATGGTGTTCAATTATAGATTAGCATTAGCTGATGGACACATTGAAGTGTTATGTTGTGATTTGGGCAGTTCTGTGTAGTTCTGTATTTCTCCCTGTCAATTGGAATGCCAATAACAGTAATTTAAGAAGAAGAAAGTGATGTTTTTTTCTAGAGAGCACATAAACATTTCTGTAGGTAATGAGTTCCCCCAACATAAGAATAAATATTAAATTAGCACCCTGTCACTTATATGAGTGTAGACTTGGATGTCATAATTTATTCATTTCTTGGCTCACAGTTCACATCACTTACAGTATCATTGATGGACTTGCTGCTAGAGCCTCTGCCTTTTGCCCTTCCTCCTGTTTGCCTGAGCTCCTGTCTGGGATGATACCAGCAGAAATGTTCCTTGGCACAGGTGCAAAGGTTTTTCAAGAATGCTCTTGACTGCCAAGATTTTATCTTGTTCCTTTCCTGCGGTACCTTTATTTTCACTATGGGGTAAGAGCTCAGACTGCCAGCCCCCTGGTAGGTGCAGCTGGTGCTGTGTGATGCTTTCTCTGCCCACACTCAGAACAGGGCCTGTGAAACTGCAGAGTGTTCAGGTCCCTCAGACACACTGGAACATGCCATGACGTGAAAGCACTTTTCCTCTCATCTCTTTTTGGAGTAATATCTGGAAGTCTTTGAATTTTCTTTGATTGATCTTCTCATTAGCCTTAATTTTCTTTCCATTACATTGGTCAAGAGGATTGATCTTCATTCGAGAAATGTCTCTGTGATATTGCTCCTCTGTAGGAATGTGCAGCAGTGCATGTTCATTGAGTGCCATACAATTTCTGCATTCTATATATGGGTTATAAATAATTGTGCTATCGTTCTGTGCACTCACAAAGGTTTAAATGGGTGATATTATGAGCTGCATATTTTAAAAAATTATACATAAAAATACTTAGTGGAGGAAAGTCGGATGTGTAGCTGTATGAAAATCCACCTTTTGCCCATAATTTGTGGAAAGACAGTAGTGATCATACTATAATGCACATGTAACACCCAATGACTTTGTCTGGAGCTCAGCACCTCGCAGTAATCAGCCCCATGTTTCATGATGATTATGCCCTTGCAGCTTTCTCATCTCAATTTTTCTGTAACTAATATAATCCAAACTATATTATCCTACTAGGAGGCTCATTTTTTTCCTCCAACAAGCAGCATGCACCTGTCTGCTTACCATGAGGGAAGCAGTGGAAGTGTTCTCCCTCTATTGTTTCAGTGTTAAAGGAGATAATTTAGGCTGTAAACAGAGAAGATTGAGCTTGTTGAGTTAAAATGAGCACATTAATTCTTGAACAGAGCCCTGCTTTATGTTTTTCCCCTTCATTACTCATGTTACATATCTTGGCAATGTCTGTGGTGGATGGGGAGAGAGGCAGCCTCCGAGTGTGATTTGGAGCATGTCTCTCAGGCCCCTGTTTGGAATAAACAGGCTGTTCCTCTGCACCAGCTGGGGAACACAGCCCCAGAGCTCAGTGCTGGCATCTCCAGCTAGGCACACCAGCTCCTTGGCGTGTTCAGGGGAGAGAGAACAGCCACGAGGAGCTGCTATGATTTATAAAGTGCTCCTACATTACAGTAAGTAATGAATTGCTAGTCAGGCATAATGCCAGGTTTGAGCTGATGGGAACTCTCATCACAAGTAGATATAAATGCAGCTGTGTTGTCAAAACTTGGAGGTGTCACACAGCCTTTTGAACAAGGAGTAGTGTGTTACAACAAAGCAGTTCTTTTTCACTCCTTTCCCACCTCCAAGATTACATCTCTTCTGTTCCTTCAGAGCCAGGCAGCTGGAAACATTCTGCACTATTTCCATCTACATCATACCAAGTTAAACTTGCAAAAAAAACTTGCTTTGCTTGGGAAGTCAGAATTTTGACAATGAAAAAGTTGAAAGAAAAAGCTGCTAATTTTAGCTAACATGACTTGCAAATGTTGCTCAGGTTTTCACAGAAGGACTCTGAAAACAGGTCTTTTTTAGGTGTCTGAATAGCCAGAGAAGCCCTTGGAAGCCCAGTGTCAGGCTGACAGATGATTTGCCAATTAACAGCATCATTTAATGAACTCCTGTAGTGTCTGCATTTCTTCTTCATATTTTTATGTGAATGGTTAAGCAATCCTGATCTTTGGGTTTCAAGGTGTTTCAGTTAATAGGGCACAGGCTGCTCAGATACACCTGTGACTGAGAGACTGAAACAGCCCTGTTGAAAGCTGCCTGCTTGCAGTGGCCATCTGCTCTCTAGCTCTGTGTATGAAAACTTAATGTAGAGATAGAGCTGGTGCCTGAGGCAAAGAACTTTTGAAACAGGTTTGGATGTTTTCACTTTGCAAATTGCTCACAGAAATCGTTAAATACTTTCTCAAACACCCTTCAGAGCATGGGTGGCGCTTGAATTTGTGCTGTGTATAATTTAAAAACACATTTGAGCTTCAGTTTACAGCCAGCATTACATGGTGTATTTGTTTGGTCAGCAGTGACCAGGTTTTTTAAAGATTTCATCTTTCACAAGCAGGACTGAGTTGAAAGGACTGATACTGTTTTCCCTGCTTGCTGAGGTGGGAAAGTTACAACCAGGCTGTTACCTTGTGAATTGGGCACCTGGTGCTGAGGATGAACACCTGAGAATCTGTTTCTCTGCACAATCTTAAGAAGTGGCCTTGTTTTTTTTCCCCCCTCTCCTTCTCACAGGTCAGTGTCCCAGTGCTGTAGAGAAAGCTACCCTGGGTTTTGCCTGTTGACCAAATTCATTCCCGTGGCTTGATTTTACAAACCAGAGTTGTATGTCTGCAGCATCCTTGACGTGACATTCCAGGTGAGTGTTCCTTGGGGCTTGAGAATAGTTGTGAGTCATCTAAAGAGAGTTCAGATAAAAAGCTCCTGAGTGAAATAGTTGGTTTCAAAGTTATTACTTTCCAATAGGCTTCATGTTCCTCAAATTTACCTCTACAGAGTGTCTAGCAAAAGTGTGTGTGCCACTGAAATTTCAAGCTAAGGTTAATGAGAGCCTCATAAAAACTTATGCGTCAGCTCCTGAACAGAAAATTTCACCTTCAGAATCGAGGATCAAAAGCTCCATAGAAATCATTGCTCTGATGTCTCCATTGAAAAGACAGTATCATTAGTGCATTTTTCTAAGTGCTAGTTCTCTCTAGTGTGCATTACCATTCAAACTTCCAGTACTAAAACCTATATTACTTTCCTTTTGAAATGAGGTTTCCCTCAGCGCCATCCCTGGGTGCTTGAGCTGTGAATGATTGGCTCTGCACGGGGCATTTTGTAACCCTCTTCACAGAGGGAGCCACATCAAAATAAGCATTACCAAAAAGTCTGGTTTGCATACTGCAGCTGCGTGTGATTCCTGAGCCTGTGATTCACCATTCTGCTGACCCTGGGTGCCCCAGTGTGCTCTGGGCAGGTTTTGTGACAGTTCAAACAAATGTAGTGTCAAAGGATTGCAAAGGTTGCACTTGTTATTTCTGTAATACAAGATAGAAGAACAGGAAACTTCTATATAATGCATACACTGTTATTAAAATGTGTCCTTCTTGAAGGATAATCACTTAAGGGCTTGTCCTTATGAAGTTATTAACTCATCATTTTCAGATTATTCTCTATGGATCCCTGTTGGTCTGTTAGCTGCTGCTAAGGGATCTGAGAAAGGTAATGAAGAACGGCAAGAATATTATTATTATTATGCTGACATTGGGGGATCCAAAGGGAAATTCTTAAGGGTCTGCAAATCAGCAGAGCAGGAAAAACCACTGAAGCTCACTGAATGAGAATTTCGAGGGAATACATGGGCACACCCCGTATTTTTCAGGTCATTCCAATAGGAAATGTTTCATCTTCCTCAGCATATTTCAAATTTTGTAATCCCAGCATAGCTTGGGGGCATCTTAAGGGTAGCTATTGTAAAAGGTCACATTAACTTGTATATTCCTGGCAGAAAATAACACTGAATGACTGAAATACTGGCCTGGTAACTTACATAGGCTTTTGTGAATAATGGAAACTGCTTTTTTTAGTAATGCTCTCTGTAACTGTTCTCAAAGCACAAGCTTCTCAAACAGGTGCTTGGTGTGTCTGTGGTAAGGATGCATAAAGGAAAAAAAAGAAACAGTGTCAGATGCTCATTTGACATAAATCTACTCTGCTTTAGTGGGGCTTTTTAGTGAAGTGTACAGATATACCCTAGCAGGATTTAACCAGGAGGACTTAAACAGCAACGGGAGATTTTTGATTTCTGTTTGTGTCTTGAGAATGTCTGGAAAGAGCAGGTCTTACAGCAACTTTGTGTACTTTGTGTGCTGAAGTAGGGAACTGGAAAGTATCAAAGCATTGCTGACCTTGGCTGTGACCTGCGGTGGTGTCTGGCCCCAAGGCAGGGCGGGTGTGAAGGTATGTAGCTCTGACAGTGACTCCTGAGAGCAGCCTGGGTATTTCTGCACACAGTCCACAAGGATCTGCAGCTGGTGAGTGCTGTGGGCATTCCTGCATGCAGGTGGAAGCAGCAGGGCTGTGGTTGCTCCCTGTTCAGCACTGTTCCTGCTAACAAGTGGCAGAAATGGTCTGGCCTCCTCCAAACCAGCATCAGTCTCGGCTCCTCTGTGGCCTTGGGAAAAATGTACGTGGAAGTACAGTTCACACAGGAGCCATCTGCTTCCAGATTTATGAAAGGCTGCCTCCCCCCGAATTTAAACTGCTTTTGTTCTAGGGAGGCTGAGGGGTTTGTGTAGCCCCAGAGTGTGCTTTACTGGTGCAGCTGAACCCTCCTCTGCCCTGTCCTCTCTGTGTTTGCTGTTCTGCACAGGGCAAATTTACCAAGAAGCTCAGCTGGGGCTGGCAGTAGCTCCTCTGACTCGGAAAATACCTCTGAATAAATTACCTACTGTGAAAGGACAATACACATTCTGCCCAAGAGCCAGAAAATGAAACAATAAAGGGTGTTCTTAGAATAGTTCTTAAGAACCTGGGTACCCTGAAGGAAAATGAAGCTTCTGGAGGGTGATACAGAGAATCCATTTTAGAAACCTGCCTCTCTTGTCAGTAACTGTACATGGAGGTATCGAACTGAGAATGTCCAAGGTTAAATGGTGTGAACACCTATCAGTGAGCAGCTTTCAGGGTGTTGAGCAGCACGGGGTACAATTTTTTGGATAATTTTTGGATTAATATCAACTCTTCTTGTATTCTTCTGAGAGCAAGAGCATTCCCATGAGCTCAACACTTCTTCCGCTGTGTGGGCAAAGTGAAAGGGCTGTAACGTTTCATTTGTTTCCCTCTGTTGTTCTTACAACATTTGTGTAGCTGGATTCAAGCTTGTTTCTTTGCTGAATGTGCATGTGTGCTTCTAGTCAAAAAAACGAAGAGATGTTCTGAGGAATTCAAATGCTTGTGGTGAAATTCATATCATTCTTATACAGCAAACAAGATTAGATGTTCATAGGAGCATCTTTAGGCCCTGCAGCCAATAGATACATGGGATTATCAACATGTCCCTGCAAATAAATAGTTTATTTTTTGAGACAAAGCAATACTCACTGATACTGAAAACTCTAAATTAAGATACTGAAAACAAGATCTTTATTTTGGGCTGTTCAGAAGCCTGCCTCATAGAAAGCTGACTATTGCCAAATGTCATGGGAATGAGGGACTTAAACATGTCACTGAAGTGTGTACTGCAAGTCCCTTCATGAAGAAATCTCAGATAAATTGGAAACATCTCCAACTTACATCTTGGGAAAGCCAAACGAATTTCAGATGGAAATGAATGGAAATTAATTCAGGGTGTAGACTTAAACCCAGCCTCTAGGGGCACAGTAATTGTGCCTTTTAGGAAATGGCCTCCTGCTCTTTGCATTTTAACTGTCTGTAATTACTTTTGTGGTTTATTGGTTGTGGAGGAGCTAGACAAGCTGGGAATTGGCAGATTCAGTGTTGCCTTTATTTACGGTGCTTTTGCCAAGTTATTAAGTCAGCTATAGGAGGTTTTGTCCTGACAAAACTAATCCCTTGGTATGGCCAGACAGTGCATTTTCCTTTTAACTTTGTGCTGCTATTTAAAACTGTTTTGGCTAAGATTTGGATTGGTGTGAATTGTCAGAAACCCACCAAAATCAGTACGGATAAGCCAGGTTTTCTCTCCTCCATCTGTGTCATATTTTGTCTTCTCTCAATGAGCTGTGCAGAGCTGATTATGTCTGGGACACTCTGAAGCCCTGGCTGACTGGAGTTGCTCCAGGGGGTATTTGGGTACTGCCAAAGGGACAGAGAGGGTAGGAAGTCAGTCCTGTAGGAGGCTTGGAGAAAGCCAGGTAGCCCCAGGAGCTTTCAGAGCCTGCTGGGTTTGCTCACCCCATGAATGTGCAGTATTGCACCCTGAGCCCTCCGTGTGACCCGCCTGGCTCTGCCAGAGCTGCCTGTGAGGAGGAGTGAGGAGGAGGAAGGGCAGGTGCAGAGCGCAGAGGTCCTGTGACCTCCAGGGGTGCTGAGTGACCACCGTGGGGCTGAGATGTGCTTTGGGAAGTGCCATGGGGTACTTGGACACTGATTGTGATGCAAATGCTAATCACTGCTATCATTCTTTTTTAAGAAATGAGGACATGTTTCTGTCATTATTCCTTGAGTCCTTGTACAATTAGGCCCTGACCTCATCAGAATAACATTTGAATTGGAAACGAGCAAATATCTAATATCCTTACACTGGAATTTCCTCAATTCTATTAACCCTGGATACATTAAAAACTGGCATTAATGGTGATTCTCTGGCACCAGCAGAATCTAAAAGTGCTTTACATTTTCTGTAAAGTGACTTACAAACTCTGGGATAAAACCTGTACTAGCTGCTGCAACTGGGCCTCTTGTCCTTTCTGCCAGAGTTCATAGAACCAGTAAAGCTTCAGATTGAGTCCAAGCTGAGTTAGGGAGAGGAGGAACTTGCTGAAGAACTTTCCTGTCTTCAGGAGTAAGCAGTTGTCATGAGTTTCACAGAGACCCAGTTCTGAAACCTATCCAGGTCCCTCTAGATGGCATTTCTCCCTTCCAGGGTGTCCACTACACCCCCCACCACACCACTTTGGTCATCAGCAAACCTGCTGAGGGTGCACTGATCCCAGTGTCAGTGTCGCCAACAAAGAGATCAGGGTGATACTGATAAGGTGCACTGATCCCAGTGTCACCAACAAAGAGATCAGTGGTGGTCCCTGAGGAAGGGATTTATCACTGCTCTCCTCTTGGACTTTGAGTCACTGACCACAGCTCTGGGATTGTGACCATCCAGCAATTCCTTATCCACACATCAAATCCATGGGTGTGTGATTCGATGCATAGAGGCAACCAGGGCAAGCACCAAGCCCCAGCTGCAGTACAAAGAACAGATTTATTTCATTGCCTCATCAGCAACATCAGGAGGCAGAGGGACACGGGGACACAGGCTCATGGGGACACAGGACCTCTCAGGCTTAGTTCATCCTAACAAATACTAGTTTTTCCCACACTCATATCCTTAGCATTCCCAGCTGCAAGGCCACTTTGAGTGAAACTATTCCCTGCTCGCCAAATCTTTTGGGTTTAATCCTTTTTTCTCAGAAATGTCTCCCTGGTTTAGACACAAAGACATAAGACATTGTCAAATGCCTTGCACAAGCCCAAGTAGATGCCATCAGTTGCTTTTCTCTTATCCACTAACACTATAACTCTGTCACAGTTTGCCATCAAATTTGTCAGGCACCACCTGCCTTTAGTGAAGCCATGGTGGCTGTCACCACTTGTGTCCCTACATGCATGATCCTGTTAGGCACCAAGGTGACCCTGACCAACCTGTAGCTCTCCAGGTTTTCCTTTTTTCCCTTTTTAAAAATGGGGGTTATATTTCCCCTTTTCCAGTGAGTGGGAACTTCACTGACTTCCACGACTTCTCAAATACAATGGATTGTAGCTTAGCCACGTCCTCTGCCAGTTCCCTCAGGATCTGCAGATGCATCTCACCAGGTTCCAGAAGAGATTTCCATGATGCAGCTCCCTTTATCTTGGCTAGTAACTCAGTGGTAAACGAGTGTTTAGGAACAAATTCATTTTGATTGATATTTAAATAACCCACAATCCCCGATTCGAGGATCTTGCACTCTAGGGTAGAATACTTCTATGAATATTTGATCCTCATTTTCTCAGTGAAATAAAGCTTTGTTCATGCAGCTATGAAGCATTATTAGGTGGTAATGGCACACAGAGTGGTCTTCATTAGAGAGCACTGTTAATTACAAATGCCAGGCAATTTGCAGACCATCATTCCGACTGTAATTATGATGTCGCTTGCACACCTGTGTCTGAGAGTATTTTCCTCTAACTAGGGCTCATTCTTTTCTCTCAGCAAGGGGCCTCTCTTGATTGTGGAAACAGCTCTTTTGTTGTCTCCATGGGCAAAGAATAAGACAGAAGGGAAGGAAATCTTGGGAAACAGCCAGCAGTGGAAGCAGGCAGTGAGCCCTAAGTGACTATGTGGGCCTGCACAACAGAGGGAGCATGTCTTGAATGCAATATGATTTAAAAATAGGCTTAAAACAGGCCTATTTGCTGGTGTGCTTTTTGCTCAGTGCAACATGTGTTAATTAGAGCTTTAGCACAGCTTCTCAGTAAACAGCATTTTCTGTCAAAGAGAGACAAACAAGGAGAGGGAGAATTTTGATGCTGGGAATATGGTACTATGAATAAGAATCAGCAGCAATGGGTTTAGTTTAAGCTAGACTGGGATTTATTGCAGCTTTATGTTTTTATAAAGGAAACCTGTGTGTCAGCTTCTAGTGGTGACAGGGATGCTGAGAATTGGCATGTGAGGATAATGTGATAATATAGAGACACCAGGGAGCATGTGTACACAAAAATGCATCTCAGTCAGCCAGAAGGCCATGCTGTGATTTCAGTAAAAAGCTGTGACAGAAAATCAATAGCTTTGAGAAAGGCCCATGGTAGGGCAACAGCATTATCTGTGTGTTCTGCATTCTGCTTCCTCCTTCCTTCCCTTCACAGAGACAGAGCTGCAGGAACTCGTGCTGGAGTTTTGTTAACTTTGTGCCTGAGTAGCTCCAGCAGTGAAGCAATTCAGGGAATACAAAGTATGGAGAATGGGGAGGGATGAGTCAGGCAGGGTATTGGTTTATTGACAGGCTCTGGTTGCCTGGCAGGCAGGCTGTGTGGCTGCAGACTCCTGCTCAGTGCTTCCATCCCAGCTGTGTTCTGAGCTTTAGAAAAACTTCCCACTGTACCTCAGAGCAGCTTCACTCTGCCCAGTACTTTGATGTGTGGATCAAACAGCAAATCCCTTTGCCAGGTTTCCACACAGGACAGGACATTCTGGAAGGATGATCTGGCCAGGTAGTTCCAGATTATGAAGTTTATATTAGGCACCAACTTCGAGTGAGGTTTTCTAGGATGTTTTGGTTTTTTTGGTGTTTGTGTGTTTTTATTCTTCCCCAACTCCTTTTTTTTTCAGTCTAAAATGGCAGAGTACAACTTGTTAATGAAAAGTAGAGCAAAGGGTGGACTGCTCGGTATTAGCTGACGCGTGGTTTGTAATCATGTTATTTATTTCAGTTTGTGATACTACCTCTGTATTTTGTCCACAGGCATGCAGCACACTCAGAGGGGATGCTGACCTTTGGGCAAAAAAGTCCATCAATAACAATGAAAGGGAGTAGACTTTTATTTAAATACATGGAAGACTGAACATGATGTAAAGGAAGTCTGCAGCAGAGGATGAGTGAAAAAGCTGAATCTATTGGTGAATAGGGCATTGCTGGGATGGATTCTTCTTTTTGTTGAAGATGATAGAATCTCTCACTTGTAGATAATGTTCTAAACCCTGGAAATCCCTAAGGTTTTGTTATTCTTAAATATTTCCATGTGCTTGGGTATATAAGCATTTTGGAATTGGGAGACTTTTCCCATGATGGCATAGAGAGGTAATTTTAGCAATTCTATAGCATTACCTGATAATCTACTTGGATTCTTTTGCTTGCTGATGATACTGAGAAATATATGATTTTCCAGCACAGAATTAGACTGAAGTGGCAGCTAGGAGAAAGTGTGTTCTTTCTGCTAACACTTCTGGTTGCTTCTCACCTCACCCAAAACTCAGTTCTTTCTCTATGGAAAACTCTGAGAAACAGCCATAGACTTGGCTCATGAAAAGAGGTGGTTCTCATTTGATTTTTTTTCATGAAACTTTCTTTTTGTCAGAGCTTAATATTTCAAAACCCCCAGTGTATAAAAGATTATTCAAAAAGTAACACAGTGAAAAACTTAGAGGAAGGAGACAGTATTCTCTAGTACCTAGGAAAATCTTCCATAAATAAGTACAATGTAATGACTGCCTTGTTCTAGGCCTGAACACTGACATTCAGGCAGGTGTTTGTTACCTGGAAAATGTAAGCCAAAATTTGTTGGGGTTTTGTCCTTTGTGCAGCTGAGCTGCATAAAACACATGAAGCACAAGAAAGTAAGAACATACTATGTATTTAATCATTAAGCTTTCAGGAGTGCTGGGGTTTGCTGCTATCTTAATTTCCTTCCCGTCATAGTTATACCATGGTGTGGGTTACAAATACTTGGAGAAGTGTTTGAGAGACAGAAACACCTTCACAGTACCAATAGAGTAGGCCTGGGCCCGGGTGACTGTAAATTACTGATCAATGTCACATTCAGGTTTGCTTGGGCACAAACTGAGCAACTCTTCCAGTCTCCTAACTGCTCTGAAGTGCTCCTACATCCCAGGTGGGAGACTGGAGCCTGCTGGATTGGCTGATCATTCCTTTCCTCAGCTTCCAAACATCATAACTCACTGCTCTTGAGCAGTTGTGGCATGAGGAAAATTAGAACTTGGGAATTACTGTAGCAGAGGAGAACCACTGTGTGAAAAGTTGTCCTCAGAGATTCCATCACCACAGGCTGAATCACAGCCCAGGTCAATTCCAGCTATAGCAGCCACGAGACCTTCCTTTGGGAAATGGAGAGCTGAGGATGAAATGCACAGAGAGGCAGCACACAAATCTCTGACTTAACTGGTATGGAAGCCTCAGGGCATTGGAGCATGGCATGCCAGCAGGATTTAGAGGTTGGGAGGCACTGTGATGGGACATTGCTCCCTGAGGATGCTCACAGTCCTCTCAAAGGTTCCTTGGGTTTGTTTCCCTGTGCTTGTTTATTCATGTTAATGGCTGAAAGCAGGGACAACTTGTACTGCATGAAATCAATCACATCTGTAGGAGAAGGGAATACAGGTGGCCTGACCCCTGATTAGTAACAGCTGTGTTAATTACTCAATACAGCCTCGTCCCTAATGAGTCACTGCTGTATCCAATAAAGATAAGTGTGATAAAAGGGAGGGGGTGAGCTGGGGAGGGTAGGATCATGAAGGAGGAGGAGGAGGAGCCTTGAGAAACAGGGATGAGAGGATCATGAAGGAGGAGGAGCCTTGAAGAAGAGGGAACCAGAGGATCATGAAGAAGAAGGATCCTGAGGAGAGAGAATCCCTGCTGTGAGGTCAGTCTGGGTGTGCAGTCAGAGCTGTTGTTGGAGCCTGCAGTCACAGTCTAGCTGGGTAAAAGCTGCAGTCAGAGGCTGCACACTGATCCCTGCAGCCACAGTCTAGCTGGGTAAAAGCTGCAGTCAGTCTGCAAACTGATCCCTCCAGTCACAGTCTGGCTGGGTAAAAGCTGCAGTCAGAGGCTGCACACTGATCCCTGCAGTCAGAGTTCAGCAGGAAATACCCAGCAGTCAGGGGCTGCAAGGGAAACCTCCAGCAGGAGCTGCTGCAGCCAGAGTCAGTGAATGGTTGGAGTCAGGATGGCTGAGCTGTAAAGAGGAATAAACCAGGGCCCTTTTCATGCTGGGATAAACCAGCAGTCTGTGTCTGAGCTCATTTCTGCCCTCTAACAAGAGGGCTGCTGCAACAACTTCTGTGAGCTGTCCCAGAACTTAATATTTTATTTATTTTCTTATTTCTCCTCTTTCTGGATTCCTAAAAATCCTGCAATTCTTATCATTGTCCCTTGCATCTTGCTGTTTCAGAGTTTTAGAATATCTTGAGGTTAGTATATACTGTATGTATATACTTGTGTTGTATTGCATTGTTATTCACTTAAATAATACACTTTTGTGCATTTCAAGGCAAATGATTTCTAAACAAGGGATGTCAAGCTGAAGTCTGAGCTGGTTCTTTAATAACAGCCCAGCACATTAAGGATCAGTGGCAGTTCTGAAACACTTGTTATATTTTTCAAAATAGAAAACGTATCAAAGTGAATTGTGCCCTTGGGTGAAAATTATTTTTGGCAATTTGGTTTCTGTCAGCTCACCAGAAAGCTCTCAGTCAGTGAGCACTTTCTAGAACAGCACTAAATAGCATTGGTAGGAGTTGCAAAATCTTGCACTAATTGGCTTGCCAAGGCCTCAGCTCTCTCAGTAGAGAAAACTTGCTTTCAGTAGGTGAGCAGAGCACTTCATTAATAGTTAAAAAAGGCAAGTTAGTCTGTTCAGAGACTGCAGGCTGGAAGGGAAAGGCTGTCATTTGTGTAGCTGCAGAACTCCTGAAGCCACCTGTGGGGTCTGAGGTAATGCATCTGCTGGCTGGATACCAGCACTGAGCTGCCAGCGTCCTTCCTTTGTGGTGGTTACACAGACAGAAGGGTCTGCTGAAATTCCCCATCATTTGTGGGGTTTCAGCTGTATCATGAAGGTGTAGGCAAAGCCACAGCACTACTATCCTTGCTGATTTCTGACATTTAAAAATAGAGAGGTTCATGGGCATTTGCAACGCTTTCTTTTGCTGTGCCACCCCATTTGACTCCACACGCAGAGCAGGTCCAGCACATCCAGGTGGATCTGCCCCGGCACAGCCCTGCACCACTGATGTACAGCCAGGGAGAGTCAGGCACGTTAATCACTCTGGTTTTATTACAGGTGTGAGGGCTTCTCAGGAGGTGGAATTTTCAGGTCCCTTATGTCAAGTTCATCAGTTGCATAAGTTAGCTGCTGAGCTGCAGTTTTCTGGAACTGTGCTGTCTTTGTTAATTTGGTACTCTGCCTCTTAGAGGAAACATAGATTTCCTGTCAAAATTGGCATTATATATTCAGCAGAGCTCACCTTTCTTCTTGATGAGTCACAAATTCTTCTGTGCAAAACAGTATCTTCAAGGATGTTGTCATCTCATGCTGTACATGCTGTGTTTGGGGTGAAATACTTTTTAGAGAAACAAAAAAATAATCTGCCCTAGGGAGAATAATCAGTTCCAGGGAGATCCCAACCAGAAATGCACAGCCAATGGGAAATGGGGCTGTGCTCTTGGCCAGCTTGCCTACAGATTTTTGGTTGTACATGCAGGCCCTGTCAGACATCCTGATGTGCTGCTCAAGTGGAGCACCTGCAGCCACAGCCAAATGATCAAATCAGAGTCCCATGGCTGAATCCATCCTTTGCCTTGACACTGAGTCTGCGCCGTGACAGTGAAAAATGTTGCTTAGAAATCTACAGTGCAAGGGCAAATCTTTTACCTGCATTCTATTTACTAAGGGTCACATAGGGTCTGATTGCAGGAAATATCAGCCACTTCCTCACAAACAAGAATAGAGTTATTGAAGCATGTTAATTCACTGGTCTAAGGCAAATCTGTCTTCCTCAGAGTTAAGTGGTGTAGGTCTTTTTCCATGCTTTCCAAAAGTTATTAGATCTAATTGCAATATAATCTGTTTTACTTGAAGTTAAGCAGTCAAAAATAATAAACAAACTAGTTTTTTATTTAGAAAAATCTTGGTGTTAAAAAAACCCCAACTGTCAGGAGCTGGCTGCTTTCAAAGAATTTTTCAAACCAACTATTTGGAATGTTAACTGACCTAACTAAAACTTTCTCATTTCTATGATTTCTTCCTTTTTTTTCTGAAATACTACATTTTGATTCATTATATTGTACCATAAAATGAAATTTGGGATGACAGATTTTCATATACCATGTGTATTAATTTATGAAAGGCAGAAATAAGCAGAGGTGAGTACTTCAAGAAGTTTATGATATTTTTGACTCATGAAGTTGCTATTCTCAGGCATTTTTGAGACCTGGAAGTTGAAGGCAATGGCATTTTCTCTGTATCTCCGTATCCTTTCTTGTCCCAGCTTTTTTGTACCATAATTTCACTTGTTCCGTCTTTAGTTGTGTTCTTATCTACACACTGTTCTGACCCCTGTTTCCTTCTGCTTCTCTCTAAATGGCGAAGATCATATTATTTTTTAATATATTTAAAAATTCATAACAGAGCCTGAGGCCTTTAGATGAAAATACTGTGTTTCTAATAGGAGCTTCCTAAATACATTTTAGTTCCTGTCCATGCTGCCATAAACCAATGCACAAGTGCCCAGAATTGCTCACTGGGAATATTAAGAACCTGGATGTGGTTTGTATCTCTTGTACATATGATGGGTAGTGACTTTTTGACTTCCCTGCACTGTAATTGCACTGAGTTATATCCCTTTGAAAAGGAGGTGACCAGACAGCAGAGAAAATATTTGCCTGCTTTCCTTATTCAGCTTCTGCGCTTTTGCCTCACTGGGGTCTCAGAAAGGAGGAGATTGCTCTTCCACAGTGAAGGAGGAGAAGCCTGGGGAGTACAGGGCAGGTCAGGAACGCTTAACCAGCAGCCTGACAGAGACTACTGAGGTCATGGTGAGAGGATAGAAGAGCAAAGCCAGTTTGGGAACAAGTGGAAAAAGGATGACTTCTCCATGGGAGCCCACAAATAAGTGTTAATCATCACCCAGCTAAAGGCTGAGCTGGATCGAGCCTGACTGCAAGGACATAAATGACAGGGGAGAGATTGTTGCTGCATCCCTTTTCTTCTTAATGTGAGTCATTTTGGGTTCTGCCTCTTAAAATGCCTTTTGGTATTCCTAACTCCTCTGGAATTTCATAAACGCTTTAGGACTCTCAGGGAGTGTGTGTTGTTAAGAGGAGCTGTGTGGATATTTTCACTCAATTCTTGCCTGTTTATGCCACAGCTGTGTTTGAGTGGCTGCTTGCACGGTGTCTGATGGGAAAGAAGGGCCCCTGGTGAAGCCATGCACCCATGGTGTGTGCTGAGGGTGCTGCATGGTGAGAGATCTCAGCCACCCTCTCACAGCCCCACAGGCTTGTCAGATGTGTTCCATGTGGCTAACCAGCCATTTCTTCTGACTGAAACAAGAAGGGCTCTTCCAAACAGCTCTGCCAACAAAAGTGGGGTCCCCCCAGCTGAGCTGTCAGAGAGATGGTGGCAAGAAGTTGAGGTCTGAGAGTAGTGGATGAACTTCCTTTTTTGTTGCAGCTGATGTTACATCTGCACACAAAACAATGGTACAAACCAAAAGCACGTCTGGATCACAAAACACATATTCCAACTGTTCCTGTGTGGGAAATACCCAGGACCAGTGTGTGTTCAAACCAGTTGTAGGAAAAACAGGTTCAGAGCAAGAGACAGCCTGCCATGATTCTGCAAGTTTGGTTTAAAGCTTTTGCCCTGTGAATGACTTCTTTGTTTATTGTCAGGGCCTGCACTTCCACAAGCAATCAACTCCCTACAACTTAAATCAAATATTAAAATGAGTGGTTCATAAGTTATTCAAGTGTTAACTTAGCAGAATCTTTTAGCTTGCTCATTTTAACAAACTGTCATTCTGATGCTCCTGGCTTTGACACCTCGCTGACAAGTAATTCCATAAGATAGATGTGTGAGTCCAGGGACCTTGGAGCACCTAAGCTGCCACTGTTCTGTTATAAATATAGAAATTCCCTGTACTAAATAGCTCTAATGTGATTTGCCCAACACACACAACTCTGGCCCACTGACACCAGAGGATCTGCGAGAGGGTGGCTTCAGGGGCAGGTTTTAGATGCAGCAAAGCCTGGAGTTGCCCAGGGCACTGGGTTGCCTTCCCTGCCTCAGCTGGGGCAGGGAGAACAGCTGGGAGAGCAGGACTGGGGTGAGCCATCCCTCCCTGCTCAGGAGGGGCCACACGTGGGCTGGGCCATTCCTGCAGTGCCAACTGCTCCTGCCTTTGCACACAGCTGGGCGCGGCAGAGACAACTTCCCCCTTCGTGCAGTGGGGGAGGGAGTCTGCGTAACCTGCAAGCAGGGAGGAGGAAAAAGGAGTCCACAGGAGAAGCTGGGCTGTTGGAAACAAAAAAGATTCTTTTGTCCTGCTTTCCACAGGTCTTTTGAAAGCTTTGCCCTTTTGGGAGAGTTTGCAGAGTTCAGTCTGTTCAGAACAGCAAGGAGACAATAACAAGGCATCTTTCATCAAGAGCATATGCAGTGTGGAGGGAAAAGTAAATGAGAGAGCTTTTGTATTTACTACAGAATTTACACAGAATGGAGGTATGATGGCAGCATGTGTTGGGACTCCTGGGCTAAAGCACCCTAGCCAGAGCAGGTGGTGGTTGTGATTTAAGAGGTTTTGGAGCAAGTTGTGACACATGTGGTAGCTGCAGCACGAAAACCTTCCAGGCACCAGCCACTAGCAGAAGTTGGAGTAGAAGCAATGTTTGTGCCTTTTTTTTTATGGTGCAGAAGCATCAGGCAGTGTACCAGAAAGGTGCCTCTAGTTTCTATCCATTTTTGTAGAGAAAAATTACTGCCAGCCCTTACAAACTTTGCCTGGATGTAACGCAAGATAAAACAAAGTCTGCTCTCTACATGTTGGATGCCAAAGAAAACTGAACATAAGGGACACATTTGAATTAACTGCTACAGTAATTTATTGAGGAAAGTGATTTGTTCATCACTACTCACAATCTTTAAATAAGAATTTGCTTTCTAAGAGGAGTGCTTTTAGTTCAGCCACATTTTATTCCTTTTGGTATAGGAATTGCTGGGGAGCATACCACATACTCTCAAGCAGATCTGATTATGTGGTTGCCACAGTTCTTCCTGTCCTTAAAACTGAAAATTTCTAGCATCTTCTGCTCATCTATTTTGGGCTAAAATTAAAAGATAAAGCATGCTATGTGTAATGAGGTATTGTATTTTCTTCTAAATCTGTTCATTTTTTATTGGAGAGGCAGGTAAGGCACCTCCAAGCTTAAGTGATGAGTCGAGCTTGTCAGTTAAAATCAGAACTTTTTGATCTTTCTGCAAAAGAAACAAAACTCAGTGGGACCAATTTTTACATCTCTGACCTCTCTGGTTCCCTAACACTGAACTTGTATTTCCAAAACCTCTTTCTAGTGCAAGTAGGGAGGTAGAAATGTAGATGTCTAGAAAAAGGAAGCTCATAAGTGGCTGATTGTCCTGGGTTGGCAGGCGACTCCTACTCTATATCCTACCTCGTGGGGCTCTATTGTGTCTTGGCAGTTGTTTTCTCTTCCCCTTCGGCGAGGACTGCGGCTGATGGGCGGGCCCGCGCTGGGGTGGGGGAAACGGCTGCGGGCTTTGTACTTTCACTTTTGGCTCGCGGCTCTGCTCTGCTTGGCGTGCTTGCTTTGCCTGCTATTTTTCGCTATTCTTTGCTTGTTTTTTTTCTTCCTCTTCCTTTTTTCTTTCCCCTTCCCAAAGATTAGGACTGGCTCTGGACTGACCTGACCTGAGGAAAGTTCGGGAATTCCTAGAGCTCGACACAGAAGATCGGCGCCTCTTCCCGCACAGTATCTGTTTCCTTCTTTTTTTTTCCCCTTTGTGTGGGGAGTGTTGTTAATAAATAGGTTTTTCCACTTTCCCTCCAAGGAGTTTTTCTTCCCTCCCGAGCCCAGGTCTGGGAGTGGGGGAGGGGTGGTGGAGGTTTCTTTTTAGGGGTTCTCCCCCTAATCTGTTCCAAACCGGGACACTGATGATATTTAGCCTTACCCAGAAGAATCACTGCTGTCCATATCATTAAAATAGCTGGGATGATATTGCCAATATTTTTGTCTTGTTCGCCATCCTGCAGAATGATGCCACTTGTAGGTTAAGTGCTTGTATAGATGATGTATTAATAGGTTATTGATCAGGGATTGATGTTGATCAGACCATTTATTTCATGTGCACTGCTTCAATTATGTTATCACTGTAAGCTTTCCAATTAATTAGCTTAGAAGGAGTCATTTCCCAACAGATTATAGGAGCCAGCATGTAATGGATGTTTCTGACATTAAAAAAACCTTATTGATGGAAATTGTCTACATTGGATACCATCTGGAATAAAATATAGATATTACAGATATACCTTTTGTTCAGCTTGTAATAAATAATGAAAAATATTTATCACATCCTGTCACTTTTGATAAGTTTGCTTAAAATTCATAAAAGTTTGTCTCCATGTGCTTGAACACACTCAACTTGTTTGAGATGAACTATTTTTCTGTTGAGCCAAAGGAAAAAAAAAGTTTCTTTAATTTATTCTAAGGAGAAATTATTTTTATATTATTCTGTTAAAAAGATCTGGATTTGGATAGATTTGAGAAAGGAGAAGCCTGCTGTTTATTACTTACTCTATGCAGGCTGGTAGTTCTGTTACATATGGATTTTGCTAATAAGTGGGTATGATTTTTTTGGGTCACATGGATTGCTTTTTCATGGATTCTGGGATTTTTGCATTGAGTGAGCCTGCAGAGGTTTTCAAATCTGTGACTGGAAGCTTTTCCCAAATAGTTTCCTTCTCAGCTGGAGAAAATTGTGTGTTGTTATTTCAAAGTCTTTCTGGCAAGGCACTTTGGTCAGTACAGCATGATTCTCCTCTCCTTTGAAAGAGAATTTTTTCACCAGATGGGAGCATACTTGTCATTTGAATCTTTCGAGCTCTCTTTGAAATTCTGAGGCAGCTAATTTGCAAAGGCAGGGATGCACAGGTCCCATGCATTCTGTGATTATTCAGCTATTAGAGACTCTCATTTTTGGCTGTCTCCCTCCTGTGTGTCACCAGGTTACCTCTGGATGTGACTGGGGGCTGCTGCTGTCTTAATCATGTGAGGAAACTGCTTTTAGCTGTTTTACGTATCAAAAATATCTCAATGGATTTTCTTAGAATTGTTACCTTTTAGAAGAGACAAGAATTAGAAACGATGATCTGTGAAACTCTGACTTTCTTCAGAATGATTTTGAATAATCCAGTGTAGTGGAAATCTCTTTGTAGTTACAGTCTCACAACTGAAAATCATATTTATAATCCAGTAGTTCACGGTGTAGGCTTGCTTGGGTTTGCATTATCTGTGTGAAAGACTAGGGTGTGCAAAAACAAACATGAACGTATGGAATTGTAGATATTTTTATCTGGGCATTCTAACAAGCCACACATAAATACAATGATGTTCTTCCTAGATACTGACCTGTAACCTTATGATACCTGAGAAGGTGTTAGTGATCTTGGTCATCCTAAGGACTCTTTTGCATCTGTTGCAGCTGAGCCTTAGGTGTGTGTATAAGTAAGCAGCCTCTAGATGATGAGAGGGAGGAGCTAGAATAATGGAAAATGGTGCTCTCACATCCTAAAAGTCAGTGAGACTTGATCCTCCCTTCATTTCCTCTTCACAGAGAAGATGTCTTCCCTCCCAATGTCTTTAACTTGAGCTTCTCTTTCCCTGTGGTGGCCTGGGCAATGAAGGAACTTTACCTAAAACTCCAGATGTTCATATAGCTGATCTTTCAGTAAACCCAAACTGAAATGGAGAGGGAAAAGTGTGAAAGCAAACCATCCCTCTGCATCCATCCCATCCAGATGGATTCTGGGCAAGAGCTGAGGTGCTTGATGGACTCAGATTCTGTAGCCCCCTGATCTAAATCTCTCTGTCCACCTATATCAAAAGAGATGATCAGAGCACAGTCCTGACAATCCCCTCTTTAAAGGTTTCTCTCCCTTTATTTTCAACAAGTTTGAGATTTTGTCTTCATCTTTTTTTCAATCAGATCTGGAGAAATGGTTTTTCTCCCCCATGGTGGGGTGGTTTTGGTGAAGCAGCACTGTTCTGTGTTAATGGAAACTGGGAAGGTGCTATTTTTCGTTCATTTCATCTGAGTGATTTATCTGTCTGGACATACCACTGGCTCCTTCTAACAATGGCAGGTGACATATGCAGTAAAAACTGGGTCTTGTGTCCTTGTGCAAAGATCCAGGGACTTGTAAACTCCCCATTGTGCCAAGCATGTGGTGAAGAGGGGACTGGTTGCTGTGCTTTGTAAACACTGGCTGTCATTACACACTCCATAACCTTCACACCCAGTTCATAGGAGCCACATTCTCCCCACATGAGAGAGGTGGTACAGTCCTCAGGAGCTGTAGATTAATTACAAAGCAACCCTTAATACAATAAATCTAACAGGAGCCAAGAAATAAATAATGTCTTTGTGTTGCCTGCTCAGTGCTCGTGTGCTACTTCAAGCATACTTGGAGCAGTTATTAATAATAATCATCATAGCACAGCTGTCAGTGGGTATAGAAATGTCTGCAACCTGGAACTTCTCAGCCTTGTGACAAGATGCTGAATTTAATTAGAGAAGCTTTTGTTTTGTTTCTATCTACCTATTGTGAAAAAAGCTAAAGGAATGAGAAGCAGTGTGATATGGAATGGTGAACAGGAACTCTTCTCTTAACATTGCAGTGGCTTTATTTTGAACCTGTGAAACAGGGAGGGACTGACAACCTTGTGCCCTGTGTTGGTCCAAATCCAGTTTTGTCTTCAAGCTGGTTGTTGTAAGCAGCAGCAAGACCAAAGTTCTCCCAAATCTCCTTTAAGCAATCCCAGACTTTGTATTTGGTGTAAAACAGGAGGGGTAGGAGGGCTGGTGTTTGTTCATACACGAGTTTTTGCTGGTTTTCCACCACTGAGCACCCCTGAGGCTTGACCAGAGCAATCTGTATGCAGTCCCTCAGCACTGACAGAAACCTTCAGGCCAGCCTGCTAATACCACCAGTACCACCTCTCCTGATGATGTTCAAACAGCCTGTTCACATCTGGGGCCTTCAGCTGGGAGAAAAACAATAAAGTAGGTTAAAAAATGTTTGTTCAGTTTCATTTGGGAAGAAGGTGGAAAAGATGAGAGGGGCTGAAATATTATGGGTTGTCAGAAACTCAGCAGGAACCTCGGAAGGAAGAGAGGAGGATGTGGATTGAAGACACTGGAGCCCTGAGGGCAAGCCTCTAAAAATATATTAGAACAGCACTGTCAGTAATAGTATTCTCAAGGCACGCAAGTCCTGCACTCTTAATTGAAAAGTGCCAGGGGTAAGGTGCTCACCTTGAAACTCATTATCTATTAAAATAATTTCTTTCATTTTCTACTGCTAAGGACTTGTTTTAAACTGAAGTAAGAGTTGGAGCCTGAAATGCCATTTTCTTGTTGTTCTGAGGGGCAGTTCTTTCAAAGGGAATAGTAGAGTATAGCTAATAGAGCCTGGTTTATTTAGGGTACATATTGATGATTTACCAATTATTTAGTGCTTCTGAGTTTATTAATATTCCTCTTCTCCTCCTAAATATGAGACAGTTAATCATAACTCTAGCTTGAAGTACCTGTCTGTATGGGTGTGTGTGTTTATATGTATATATCATCATATATCTTAGGGCACTGCTGTGGTTTGGGGGCTGCTTTAGGGAACTGCTGAAGTGGCTGAGGTCTAACTAAACAAAAAAAGCAGAAAAAGAGAGAACTGTAACTTTTTAGAACAGATTGAGAACAGAAGCATAAAAACATTCAGTGAAATATAAAATCAAATGCAGAATCTTATACACACTAAAGGCTTATTGAATATGATTATTGATTACTATATTTTCCTCTGATTATTATGAAATGAGAGATGATTTTATATAAGGATTAGGAGTCTGATATTCTCTTTTTTAAGTTTAGAGCAAATAGTTGAAAAACTAGAAGAAGGACAGTCCAGGAGAATTTACACCCAGGACAGAGATAAGGTCTTCTCTGTCAGTTGAAGGCTGAAGCCCAGGTGATTATTGAGTAATTCTTATCAATCTGTTGCAGAGAAGAAGAGAAAGAGAAATTGAAGACTAGGTGGAGCAGTGGTGTTACAGCTTTAGGGCCTACTTTGCTTATCTCTGGGCTCACATTTAATCCAGAGTTCAGTCCAGCAGTTTGCAAAATCAATCCCTCTGTTCCCGATTCACCTTCAGATCCTTCAGTACCTCTTCGTTAACCCTGTGATTTGGGGATAAGGCAGCCAGGTGTGTCTGAAGGCAGCAACCCATAACAGAGCGTTGTTCTGGTTTCTTCTGGGCTCTGTTTGCACTGAGCTGTCTCAGTCCCACCGAGCAGGGGCTGGGTGGGCAGGGAGCTGAGTGACCCTTGGCAGCACTCAGCTGACAGGCTGCCATTGACACTAGCAAAGTAACAGCCTTTCTCAAACTGATCAATCGTGCCTCCTGAGCCCTACAGCAGCAACAGGAATTAGTCTGGCCCTTTTTTGGTTTCCCCTCAGCCTTGCCAGAAGGCAGGAAGGTAACTGCTCCCCCCAAAAGCCATGGATGCTGAGGCAGGATGCTCCCTCCTTGGCATGGGACCAAAACCTGACAGCATCGAGCCATGAGCTCAGCAAGGATGAGGCTGGGGCAAACCACTGAGCATCTCTGATGGTTTGGTAACACCCCTTTTGCAGGGAGACAAACAGCAATACTCAACACTTGAACCTTGCTGTTCCCTCTAGCTTTTCCCATGTTTCCCTTCAGTTGCAAATCCGAAGTTTGTTTTGTTGTTGCTTGTTTCTCTTTTTCTACTTTTCCTTGGTGGTATTGAGCAATGTTGCAGTGTCTGACTGTGTGAAACAAATGAACAAAAAAGAATCCTGACTCATTCTGAGAGGGAGATGGCAGCTGCTTGATTTCACCAGTGGGAGCTCCTCTCCAGCCTTCATTAATCCTTAATCCCATCAGCCTGGGACAGAAGGAATCACACAGGTCTTTTAGGAGTACAAAAGTCATGTAATCCATCACCTGACTACCAGGTGCTGGGCTGAGGAGAAGGGTTCATTGCTGGCCCAGAACATACTAAATTCCACAACAGGTTCTTTCACCTAAGCAGTCCCCATGCCATGTCCTCACTGTGTCAGCGTTCCCAGGAACAGAGCCTGTCCCTGACACTGAACTACAGGTCTGGGACCACCACATTTCTGGAATTCTAAGGTTCATTTCTCCCCACCTCAATATGGTTCTTTGTTGTCTTTTTGACCTGTTCACAACAGGAGGAAGTTATTCTTTAAAGCCACTTTCATGAGAAACTTCAAGCTATGCTCACTAGGAGCTACCACTCAAGTCCGTGTTCTGTGACTGCTTCATACTTCAAAATCAGTCCTTAGTGTGTCATTTGAAATCTGGTTTTATGCAAAAATTTCCAATATACTTGAAAGCCTTGGAATGGCCTGATTTTGTGGAATTCTAGCATTCCTTAAGGTAAGCGTTAAAGAAAGTTTCAGGCACTTTCTTTTTGTCTCTTTAGCTTCTATTCACACCAAAATACTCTGTGTAGCTTGTGTGGTTTTTCTGAAAAACAAGACAATCTAATTTACTTACATATTTAAATAAGCTTCTGCATGTTTACTTCCAAGGGCTTGAAGGTAAATAACTCTTAGCACTTTCTAGAGCAGTGCCTGTTTGGCAAAGAGTGGCTGCATATGTAAGGGATGGGCCAGTGGTCAGACGTATAACAGAATTAAACACTGGGTGATGAACATATCTCTGTGGTTGAGGGCAGGCAAACACACTTTTTACCCATCCTCAAAGCTGACTGAGTCCTGCTGTGGAGTCTTGGTGCTCCTCTTCAGCAGAAGGAAATATGATTCCATCCTGTTGACAAAAACACCTCAAGAACCCTTGGCTTGATATGGTTAGTCATTGCTGTGGAGGTATATAAAAAATCACCCGAATTAAATACGTCCTAGTTTATCCACTTTTTCCTTTTATTTTTTGGTTAGTTGGTTGGGTTTTGTGGTTATTTTTTCACTCTACATTGGAAATCTCAATTCATGGCATTGTCAGTTTACATTTCAAATTAAAACCATGATTTTCTTCTCTTATTAAAGAGAAATGTTAAAAGGTTTGAGCAGAGGTATTTATAGAAAACCTCACATGGTTTTAGTTGAATAATAGGAATGTGACTCTCATAATTTTAAAATTATGTAGCTCATCTTGGGGCAAGCAGTGTGAGAAAGAAAGCAGCAAGAAACTGGCATAGTGAAGACTTATCAAAACTTGTGGTCTGTGGTGAAGAAGAGCAAACATTCCTTTAGCCCTGCACATTTCTAATTGCTCATCCCAGGTTCTGGGAGCTGGTGGTCTGGGGGGCATCCTATTTGCAGCCTCGTGATAAGCAGCTGTTTCCTTGGCGAATTCATTTCTGAAAGTGAGATAATCCGATTTGAATGGAGCTGCAGACACACACTCATTCAGCCAAGCGAGGAGAAAAGGGGGGAAAAGAAAGATTCTCCTCTGTGTCTTCCTTTGTGCTCTGCCATGATTCAAGGACAGATAAAAATCTTGGCCTTGTTTCTCTCCTTCTTGTTCGTGGCCCTTGATAGCTTTGTGAGTCTGTTATTTTGCTGGAAATGACAGACTCACTCCGTTCTCCTTGGTATAATTCTTGCATCTGTAAAGCTGAGACTGTGCCAACACATGGGATTTTCATTCTGATTCAGCAAGGAATATAGGCAAGTGTTTAATTTAAAGCATATTTTAAGCCCACCTGTATTCAGCAGAGCTCTGAAGTTGTCTTGAGGACTTGCATTGCCCGAGAGTGGGCAAAACTCCTCACGGTATTGGGAATGTGTGTGGACATGAATGCTGTACATACCCAGGAGCTCATCTCTGATTTATCAGATGCCACAGTTGTTCAGCAATTTCACAATAAAGTTTTTGGTGTTTTTCATCTTCATTTTAAAAGGAAAAAAAGCTTTTGTATTTCACTATATCTCTCCTCCTACCCCTTCTCTATTTTTACATTTTCTCAAGCTGTCGCAACATGCGAGAACTTGGGTGACCCTTTCTCTGGGTGCAGATTTCTCGTACAAGCTGCCTGAGCAGTTTGGTGTGCTAGCCAGATTGCTCTTTTATCAGCTTCCCCCAGGCTCTGATCCATCAGCAGTCCCTGGGTGGTCGTGGTTCCTCCTCTCTGCACCCCCACAGAGCTGTGCATGGACACAAACCAAGGTCCGGGTGAGTCTGAGCCTTGCTCAGCCTGAACTTGGAAATACGCAGTGAGGAACAGACAGGGACATGGCACTAAACAATGGGCCAGCGGCAGTAAGGCTCTGTGGAAGGTAGACAGGAGATTTTTTTTTTTTTCCTAATGACAAATGGCTCAGAATATTGTTGGCATACAAGAGAGAGTGGGAGGATGGGATGGCAGCTGGCCAGGCTCAGCTGCTTTACACCAGGAACAGAAAGAGCACAGGATCGAGGAGCACTCACAAAATATTGAGACCTTCTCTCAGGAATGCACATCCTGGTAAAGAAAAGTGTTTGAAAACATTTGTGGCTAAGACCTGGTTTGCTGTAATTTAGGTTGTATGTCAGGAAAAGGTTCCTCCCCCAGAAGGTGCTCAGGCACTGGGACACGCTCCTCAGGGAATGGACCACAGCCCCAAGGCTGACAGAGCTCAGGGGGTCTTTGGACAATGCTCTCAGGCACAGGGTGTCATCCTTGGGGTGTCCTGTACAGGGCTGAGAGTTGGACTTAGATGAACCTTGTGGGCCCCTTCCAGCTCAGGATATTCCCTGATTCTGTGATTCTTGCTGAAAGGGACAGTAATCAAACACAACCCATCTGAGACAGGTCCTGTCACATGTCCTTCACAGAT
The DNA here is from genome assembly GCA_910950805.1 of Acrocephalus scirpaceus scirpaceus. Lineage (NCBI taxonomy): Eukaryota > Metazoa > Chordata > Aves > Passeriformes > Sylviidae > Acrocephalus > Acrocephalus scirpaceus. Next base: position 34,443,817 of record OU383781.1, read on the forward strand.
TTGCCCTTCCAGAGACCAACAGGTGAGGAATAATCTTGATCATCATGGGGGCACTGTGCTTATTTTGCCTGACTGTGCTGGGAGTCTTTTCAGAGCCTTTGTGCCTGTCATTCCTGTAAGTCTTATCTCTCTGATTTTAATGTTATAAGCGCTCTTCTGTCATGGACACGTTTTTTAGATTAAGGAAAGTAACATTTCACCCTCCCTGTAGCATGTACAGTATATTTACCATTAGATAACACCATGCCTAAGGCAGGATTTACTCAAGCCTATGTCTGTAAAATTATATCCCAACCTTCCTAGAACATGTCTCTGCTGTGAAAAAGAAGCTACTTCAGTAATATGAACCCATGCCAGGAGCACTGAGTGTCTCTACAGTAGAAAAATAGATTTGTACTGCCGGCACAGATGAGGAGCTGTCTGTCTGAGAAAGAGTTACATTTCCAGATTTAGAAATATATGAAGTTTTTGTATTGGTAAAATATCTATCAGCTGTAATTGATGAATTCTCTGGCTGGGGACTGAGTGGGCCAGACTTCATAGGAGTAGGGTAGGTCTCTCCCAGCTGTAGCTTCGACCACTTAAAGGTTTCACAAGGATGCTTTTGTAGCTGTGTAGCAGTGGCAGTCCAAAGGTTAAATGGCTGCCTTTCAGCTTCTGCACAGCAGTTATAGGGGATTAGGTTTTCTCAGTGGGTTTCTAGGTACTCATGTATCACAGAGCTCCCTTGCTATGACTTCTTTTCTCTGTAATCTTTCCAAGGAAGCAAATGACCTCTTCTCAGCGAGATTGTGCAGATGATATTTTCCTGTAGCAAGCCACAAAACTTTTCTGTTCTGTTCTTAGAAGGTTATTGTTGGGGGGGTTAAAAATATCCAGATGCCATCTCACAAGAGAGAGAAAGGCGATAACTCACTGAATTATGATAGAGTTTCTGTTGCTCTTCACATTCTCCTGGCCCACCTGTCCCTTGGATGCATTTGGCTGAACCCTTCTTCCCAGCACTATTTCTTTATTTACTGCCTGAATTCCCTTTTGGAAATCCCAGAGTTTCTTTTTGTATAATAAAAAGGATTGGGCAGTTTCTATGTGTGAGAAGGAGCATGGCAAAGGGCAGTGAATAAAATATGTGCCTTTAGCCAGCAGCTGGTGTGACCCTGCTGGGTGGTACGGCTGTACTTCATTTGTTATGCTCCTGATTTAATATCAGCAGATTTAACACTTACTAGTTCATAGTTATGCTTCTTGCAGGACACTTCTATTAAAGTGGAATACACCAGATCAAGCCCAGCCAGTTTACAAGAGATTTTTATCTGCATGTTCAGCTCATCCTTTCCTCTCAGAGCTTTATTAATCTGGTAATGGTGCTGTCTATGGTACTAAAGGAGATTCTGCAAGGGAATGGTGCATCCCTGCCAGATAAGTGTGGAAGTCAGAACAGAGGGCAGAACTGGACTGGAATTGAGTTTATGGACTTAGGCTTCAGCCTGAGAAAACTCTTTAAGGCTCTAGGCTGACTGGTTCCTGAGGGGATGCAAGAACTAAGGTTTAAAATTCAGAGGCTGAGGGAAGGAGGATTGCGGCCTTGGAGGTGGCTGCGAATGCAGGTGGTTCTGTGGCTGGGATGTGCAGATTGACAGCTTGTGTTTGACAGTTAAGGCTTGCCTTAATTTGTCTGGCATGGTCTGGGATTGCCCCAGATTCTGAAAGCTGGAAATTCTTTGAGAAAGTATATATTTCTTGGGAAAAAAAAGCATATTTGTTAAGTCTAGCACATATCACAGAAATTTGCTGGTGTTGAGGAGCTTCTGACAAAACACATGCAGGGATTGCTGGAAATGGACCTGTTTTGCTGCCATTAAAACTGGAGCAGGGAATTCTGGAGTCTTTGAGCACCAGCTGGTCTGCAGGTGGCTCCTGCTATAACCTGGCGAGCAGGCTGTTTGTCACGGGGCTGTGGTTTGGCATCCAGGGGCTGACAGGTGACATTTGGGTGCTGCTCCTGTTGATTTGGGTGCTGGAATCAGAGGGGGCCTGTGATACCAAGCTGCAGGAGGGGTGATGGGAAAGCATATTCCTGCCCAAAAGTCAGGAGGGTGTGACCCACCCAGAAGTCCCCAAGGCTGGATGGTGACTTTGGGACACAAATGCTGTTTGATGCTTGCTGGAGGAACTGCAGAGCACCTTGGCATAGAAATCAAAAATGAGGTCTGGGAGTGTTCTCCTCTTTAAAAGGAGAGGAAATAGTGAGCACGATGGCAAATCTTGCTGTGTCTTTCCTGATTTGAGGCAGCACTAAATCACTTAACTGAAATTACTGTCAAATATCCAAAGTAGTGTATGACAAGTAATGGATTGAAGAATTAACAGTGTATGCTGAAAAATACATAGAGGAAACAACAAAATAACATCTTTCTGGGAAATAAAAATTATTTTTAAGAGATAATAATTTGCATGAACGGATCTTTTTTTGTAACAGCAACTTTAAAAAGAGGTCATAGACCTCAGTCTTTAGAATTCAGGAGCTCTCAGGCTGAAAGCTCCCATAATCAAGAGAATAAGAGAAAGCAGATCAGCTTTCTCATGCTTTAATACAGAAAACTGCTGCCAGGCAAGTAAATTGATCTCAGAAAGGAAGGAACAACAGAATCTGAAAGTGCAATAAAAAATGTGATCATAAAGCACAACATAAAAACATATGTTTAATGCATTTTTATTCTTTCTTTTCCATTTAGTGCCGTGATTATGCCGTAGCTAACATCAGCCATTACACAAATCAGTGGCAGACAGGCTGAAATACAGTTCCAATTACCCTGCTCACAGCAGCCTGCCCCAGCCCAGTTATAAATAACCAGCACATCCTCCATAGCTTCCTGGATTAAGATTAAAGACAGGCAGATAATTTAAACCCTCAACATGGATTCCTCCACTGCAGAATGTATTTTGGAGCCAGTTGCTTGGGTCCCCCAAAAAAGAGTACACTGCTGCAAGGCTCCTATGGAATGAAGCATTAGACTAATAGTGTTTTATGACAAGGTAATGATAGACTAAAGCAAAGCAATTCATCTCTCTCTCTCTCTCTGTGTTGCATTGTGTTAGATAGGTAAGAAATGTGTTTCCCCTTCTTTTAACTTGTCCAGGCTCCTGGGGAAACGAGGCAGTGTGTGCCTGTGTCGTGCTGTCTCCACAAAAGGGAGCTGAATTCCACCAGCCAGGCTGGAGGGAAGCTTGTTGCTCAGAATTCCAGTGTGTTTAATCTGTTTCAGTTAAGGTGGTAACTAATACAAACGCAAACATAACTCCTCCAATCCCCCTCTCTTCCTGGAGAATCGTTGTGGTACCTGTAGGACATCCAGATGACAAGGGAAGCTAAATTATGCATGGAGCAGCAGCCCCCAGGAATTCCCGTATTGTTTGAATACCTCTGGGCTTAAAATAAACCGGACTGAGAGCTGTGGAATGGGAAGGAGAGACAAGACACTGTGTGGGCTGGGTCAGATGTGAGGCCAGGCTGCTGAGCTGTGTGCTGTGAGTGCTCAGCTTGGAGCGAGCGCTGCCTCAGCCACAGAGAGAATGGAACTGTCCTGGGGCTGCTTGCAGACAGCTGGTAATTCAGTGCAGGACGCTGCAGTGTGTGCTCTGAGCTGACCAAACCCTCCTCAGGTTCTTGTCCTTGGCTCTAAAGTTAGCTTGGGATTTATATTGATGGACAATTTGCTATGAACAGGTCCTTGAAACAACTTTCTTACCAGACAGGTGAAAGAAAAGCAAAGCTATTTTCTTTCTACCCTTCAGATTTTACTGAATACATCAGTGTTAAGAGCTCATATCCAGGATGTGAGATGTGATTTTGCTGCCCTTAACTTGACAGGACCACTGCCTGCATGTTGTATGGGCTGGTGGAGTGCCCCAGCCATCAGTCTGCTGAGTTTTTTGATTTTCAGCGAACAGCAAAATATTGATTGAAGCCAAGTAAGAGTGAGAAGTAATGTGGTAGTTAACTCCTTAGTTTAGCTGCACATTCTTGGCTTTCAGGCTTATTTATCTCACAGTAAATGTCCTCAGATTTAGCTTCTTTCTCTCCCAGATGGAACTTGCAGTCAGCATGCAATGCTGTAATTATTTTTTTTCTTTTTGTTTTCTGTGATTCAGGGAGTATTTTATAACTTTAATGGGGAGGTTAGCTTAAACATTTTGGTTTATATTTTAGGGAATTTAACTGGGATCTGGTTTACAGCCCTGGCAAATGTTGAATCTTAATCTGCCATGATAAATTTGCCAGTCACTGTGCTAAGAGGTAAGAGAAGTTGTTTGGAAGACAGCCATGCTGGGGTGTAGAAAGCAGTGCATCAGTGAATTTGTGAGCTTTGGTGTACACATGACCTTCTCAGGGTGTTGTGGATCCTCAGAGAGGTGGCATCTGTCAGACCTGAAGAGCTCAGATAACTGAGAAAATCCAGTTCCTAGGTTAGATGGCTAACTCTGACAGTTGGTGGGTGTCCATTTTGTTCTTCTCATCCTGCTCTGTACTGCTTGGGTATAATTTGTTGCTGACAGTTCTAAATGCTTTATAGATCCTAAAGGATTTATAAATGTCTACACCATTTATTAATGCACTGGTTAATTAATCCAATGTATTAACGAAGGTAATTTGCTCAAACATCTCAGCACACATATGCTGTGTCTGTGAATACCTTTATTCCCAAGGAGTAGGTTTAGACTGGATATCAGGAAGGAATTCTTTACTGTGAGTAAGGGTGGTGAGGCTCTGGAACACATTGCCCAGAGAAGCCGTGGGTGCCCCATCCCTGGGAGTGTCCAAGGCCAGGCTGGATGGGGCTCTGAGTAACCTGGGATAGAGGAGGGTGTCCCTGGCCGTGGCAGAGGGTTGGAACTGGATAATATTTAAGGTCCCTTCCAAGCCAACCCATCCTTTCTCCTTTTATAGTGAAATTGTTGTTATTTATATGCTGTGAGGAGGTGACCAGATGAGTGTGTGTGTCTGTGCATAGCAGGGAAGTACAGTGAGTAAAGGAAGAAGAGAAAAACATCATCATGGGAATGGTTTGGACTCTGATTATTTACAGTGAGTGAAGGAACCCCCTCAGATACAGCACTGCCTCAGGGGGGTGAGAAATGGTCAATTAGGCATAATCTACTAGAGGATGTCTGTGACATTTTACTCCTTTCTTGTCAGCATGCCTGTCAGAATGATGGATGAGATATTTGCAGGAAGGAATGTCCGTTCTCTTGTGTTGGTTTTTGTCGCGTTTTTGCACGACAAAACCCTTTTCCCATGTTGAGTTGCAACATTGAGAGATCACATCAGAGATACCAGCACTTGGTGGGAAAACAAAAGTACAGCATGTGGTAAATAGTCCAGGAGTGAGAGGGGATATTGGTAACCATGACAAGGAATACATCCATGAGGAAAAGAACCAGCACCCTCAGACAGGGTTGAGAGATTTAGGCACCTCACACTGCTGGAGTCCCTGAAAAAGGCAGCTATGGACAGCTCCACAACTGCATAGGTGTGTTGGTGTTTGGACACACAGATTTACTTGATTATCAGCTGTAGAAGTGCAATACACACAGATCGTTAAATCAAGGCTCCAATACACTGTCTTGTGATGAAACAATTTACTGTAACTCTGGTACTTAAGACATAGGTGTGACAGCCCTCCAAATGAGGTCAGAAAGTCCTTTTCTGGGCTGCAGCTGGTTTTGTAGTAAGACTAATGCTGTGAAACAGCTATTTACTTTTGTTCCAAATGTGGCTTTAAAGTGAAAGGGAATTTGTTTCAAAAATAATGACAAGAGGTGGTTTTTTCCGCATAAATGCAGCCCTGAACCTTTTGTTGTGGTAGGATGCAGCAGTCCCATCTAAAAATATGCTGATCACCTGAAAGTCCCAGTGATTACTGAAAAGCCTGAGCCAACAAGGAAACTCAGTATTCTTGTACTCTTGGCAAGCTAAGAATTAATTCTGGCTCTGTGGAGAGAAAAGACCACAGCTGCTTCCTTCAGTGAGTGAAACTTCTCCCCAGCTGAAGTAAATCCTCGCAGCTCCTGGGCAAAGCAGAAGGAGAGAGGCACTGGGGCTGCTCTGCTCTCCTGGTGCAGCAGGGATGGCTAGGAAGGGGCCACAGGATAAGGCAGGGGGAGAAGGAGCAGTCAGGTCCTGCTGAGAGCTCTCTGAACAGCTTGAAATATTGTCTCCTTCTAGGAAAGGCTTGCTATCACCTCTGGGTAAATATAGTCAGGGAATAATTCCTGTGGTGGGAAAGCTTAGGTGCCAGAGGGCTCTCTGAAGGGAGTGAGTGGTTGAATGACCTTGAACAAAGACAGGCAAGCTAAATTCCCTCCCTTCCAGCTCCCACCTTGCATTAATCTCCCCTGACAGTGCAGTTAAGTGAGGGAATTCTCTCCAGTCCCTGAAAACAGTAGCAAAGACAGTTACCACGGTGGAAAGTGCAGAGACTTAAGCAAAGGCAGACTGAGAGAACTTTGCAAAGCACTTCCTTTACTCTCTAAATTTTGTAGGGTTGAGGAGGAGTTGAAAGTTATGAAACCTGAGTTTCTTCTCTGCCAGAGTTTTAAAATCACATAAAGCAGACCCAATGGATGAAGTTTTTCATTACAAAAACGAAGATAGGCCATGTACAAAGAATCTGGCTTCCTTTTAGAGCAGCAGCAAGCTAAAGAAGGTGGATACAAAGTTCTTTTTGCTTATCTGTATTGTGGAGTTCTTAGCAGCTCCATGTCAAGCACTGTCACCCACTCCTAATGGCCACAGATGCTGTTGCAGATGGCTCTGGACCAGACGTAGAAACCATTTGAAAACAAGTCATCTTTCTGACAGATGTCTCTTCTCATCATTTCCTTGAATCAGCTCAGACTGCTGCATCTTTTAATTTCAGAGAACAGAGCAAGGTGAGGTCTGTACCCATGTGAGGGAACGTTTTGAAAGTCAAAAAGCAGACAGAGAAGCCACAGCCTGTGCTTGTCTCTGCTTGGCTGAGCAGAGCCTGCTGTCACCAGCATTTCTGACCTGAATGCAAATTCAAGATTCAGTTCCTGTGAATAGTCTCTTCTTGAGCTTATTATTCACTGTTCATTTGTCTGATTTCTGCCAACAGTCACATTCTCTGGTGTGTTTAGCTGGAGAGAACACACAATGGGTGTAAATACTGCTGATGTGAATTCACTAAGGGATTCAAGTGCCTGTTTCTGTTAGTTTTGTGGCATTCCCTCAGTTCTGTTTGTTGCCATGCAGTCAGTTCTAGCCATTGTTCCCTGGAGATATACACCAAGGCTAGAAACATTGTAATTTAAAGCAAAGGAAGAACAGGAATAAGTTCCTATCACAAGTCAAAGCACTTATTACTCAGCTGGTGACTGATAAGTTTTTAAGTCTTGGCTTTCCCAGCTCCTTGTTTTATCTGAGCTGGAAGACCCTTTTTTATTCTGCACCCATGCCATGAAAGCTGTTGCTCCTTTCACCCCCTTTTCACCCACTGTCTGCTCAGAGGTCTGATGCTGTCCTTCAGGGTTTTTTTCCTCCCTCAGAGTAAACCAGAGAGGGAAGTGGGGTTCTTCCAATGCCTGCCCCACTGCCTAGTGCCAATGTCAGACAAACTGTTTGCTTCCAGTTGTACCTGGCAGGATGTCAGCAGTGACCATGAGCTTGTAAAATGGGAACATAAGCGCCTTTTCAAGTTACTAGTACCATTACTTTATTACTTTTATTTATTATACACTTAGTTTTGTACTTGGAAGCCTGTTCTCTTGTTTTCCATACAAGAACCCAAATGTTCTCATTCCTCTGTCCCAACACAGTGAGTAGAGAAGCCTGTATTTTTGTTTGATGATTGAGTTGTTTGGCAGGTTCCTTAGTGCTGTAATGAATTAGAGTCATTGCAAGGTTGTTTCTCTACGGAATTTCTGGACCTTGAGACAATGAAGCCACCTGGTTTAGATGCTTTTTTAGCCTGTTTCTCAGTTGACACTTTTCTCTCCAATCCAGGGAACAGGCAGTTCTGCCATTGCCTGATCTGTCTTTCATTCTGACAGCAGCAGCATTCTGGGTCAGTTCTCTTGGATACCACATTTCCACAGCACTGATTTCCTGCTGGTCATTGGGAGCTCTTTAACCAGAACAGGACTGGGGACATTTTTGGGTTTGTTTTTGTTTTTTGTTTTGTTCTGGTCACATCCATTGAAGTTGTCCCAGCTCAAAAGATTGTCTAGCAACAGAGGAGCTTGATGCTGATCATCTCAGGCAATTGGTGTGGGGATGGGATTGGATCAGGCAGTGGCACTGCAGTGGGAATTCTGATGAGAATGTGGTGCTACAACAAAATGCTAGACCAGTCAGTAAAAGGTGGAATGGCAAATGTTTTACTTCATGAACACACTTCCCCACTTGGAACAAGTGCTTTTCATTCTGGAGTTACTCCTCTTGACAGTGATTAATGTGTTATTATTATCTGCAACTTTTTAAAATGAATTGAAGGAAATTCAGGCTGACACCAAGCTGTCAAAAGTCAGCTGTGAGTAGGTCTGGGGCCTTTGCTGTATTGCTGCTTTCCCTGTGCACGTGTCATCATTCACAGCATACAGCAAAGACAGAGATCCCTAAACTGTTCTTTTCCAGCTTACATGCTCAGATGGGATCAAGTGGTTCTTCCCTTCCAGATGCACAGACATGCCATGGATAAGTCCAGCAAATTAGATCAGAGTCTGACTGCATTCTTGAGAATTATTCTGAAATAAACCCATTCATGCTTTTGCCATTTAATCTGCAATTAGAAAAACAATTTGAAGAATAAATGCCTGTAATGATGCTTTTAATTGTGGATGATGCATTCTGTGTTACGGCACGGAGTTAGGAAGCATGGATCTTCTCTGGGAATTCCTCTGTCAAACAGGCTCAGGATGAGCAAGAAGCAACATACAGAATTCTCCTCCAAGGGCTGCAGCAGCTGTGGCCATCTGCAGAGGAATCACTGGGCTGCAGTAGTGGACTGTTTCTGAAGCAGCTTCAGTGAGCTGTAGGAGCTTAATTTCCGCAGAATCCATTCCCAGGGGGTTTCTCTGGATCTCAGGTGGCTGTGGTGTCTCTCCAAAGCAGTGAGCATTGTGAAGGAATGAGCAGGAGCTGCTGCTGCCTGGAGAGAGTGGGTGTGGGCCAGAGGACCTGCAGTGGTCCCCACACCAGAACATGCCCAGCATCCATGTGCAGTCCTGGCTGTAGCTCGTGTGAGCAGACAGGGGAAACCCAAGGGTTCCCTGTCTGCCATCACAGATACTTGATTCTTGAAACCTCTTACAGCTATGGGGTTTGAGTCCACTGTTGATGTAACCAGAGCTTGAGTTGGGTGCCCATCTGTGTTTGTATCTCTGCATGCCTGGCCCTCCTGCCCCACTGAATTCCCTTGTGAACACTGCTTCATCGGAGCACGCTCTCCCCAGCTGGCCTGGGGTACCTTTCAGATTTTTCACAGCATTAAGATCCATTCCTTTGTTGGAAGAGACCTGTGGATATGTTCTGTTCCATCAGGAAGCTCAGACTTTGGGATTTGCTCATTTGCAAGCAGTATCAAGACGTCACCATTGCACACACAGGTTGTTGCAAGCCTTTCCTGTGATTTTTTTTTTAAGATGGCAGTGCAAGAGCAAAGCAGGAATATGCAGGGGACTCCACAGTTTGCTGCAGGGATGCATTGCTTGTGCTAACAGCAAGCACACCTCTGAGTCAGGAGTGCTGTCTGTGCTGCACCAGGCACTGCACACCAACACCTTCCTGCCAAAACCAGCACAGGGCAGTGGTGTCTAACAGCAGCTGGAAGGCAATGAAAAGGTGCCTTTGATGCCTTAAGTTTTTGCTTTCATGTTTTCCAGGTTCTGTGCTGCCCAGGGGTGCAGTTCTGAGCCTCATATTCAGTGCTAGTAAGCTCTCTTCACAGAGCAGACAGACAAAACAAATCCTTCTCCTGCTGAGGAGCAAGGACAACTTTCAGGCCCAAAAGCACAAACAATGGTGGACTGAAGGGAGGAACAAGAAGGATGGGACCTCACAACCTGAAGCTGTAATTGGACAATTAAACCCCAATATGCAAATGGACCAAAACTTATAAAAATGTAAAGCCTCATGACCAGTTGTCCATTTTGTGACCATTCTAAGTCCACCTTGGGTATAGCCCTGGCCAGGTTCCTGTCTTGCCCAAGGTGTACCCTAAAGGCCTTTCTATAAATCCCTACTTTATTCTCTAGCTCTGTCCAGTCTCTGTTCCAGGTCAGCCTTCCCAGCCTTCCCATCACCTTCTGCCTTGTGCTCAGAAAACTGAGCACAGCCTGAGCCACTGTGCTTGTGGGAGAGAAAAGGGAATCAATAACTCAGTGAGGACTGTCAAGTAATGCTGTTGTCTGCAGTGTCTTTAATGGCTTTGGTCAATAAACTGCAATTATTTTACAAATATGTGTTGTGTTCTCTTCTAAATCTATCTCTCAGCTTCCTATAATGAATTTTTAAAAATGAGAAATATCCTGAGCGCTCGCATTGTATAAAATCTGTACTTAAAATCAATCGATGTACAACAAAAGGCCCGGGCTTGCTTATCCAAAATGCACACATATAAAATGCCATGTCTTCTGCAGTACATTTTCTCCTTTTTTAAAAGGAAAGTTCATAATGTATCATAGTTTATAAATTCTCTGAGACACCTCAGAAATATATATTCTTTCTGTCTCTGTTTTCTTTAGAAGTTGGAATTTGTCTCTGTATCACAATATATTTTGCTTCACAAAATTTAAAAGAAGTAATCTCCAAACACCTCTACTATATGAATCTCTCTGTCTAAATAACTTTTATTTTTGCTGTGCTGCAAACTCTAATCTATACCTCCCTTCATTTTAGAGTCACAACAATATAAAGGTTCTTTTTACTATACCCAGCATTTAGTTGCTTACAGGGAATTTGCTTTTCCCTTTAAATATTAAAAGAAGCAATGGGGAGGTAGAAGAAAAGGACACAGTTTATTAAAAATAGAAACTCAGTTCAGCATAGGAGGTGGAGTTTTGCTGTCTGTTCTTCAAAGCATATCAAGATGATAGCTTTCAAATATTTAAAGGTGTGCTACTAACTCAAATGTGCAGGTGTCTGTAAAAAAAAACCAAACCAGCAAGAATGATCTTATCCTTAGATAGCAGTGTTCACCCTCAGACCTACCAGAGGATCAGCAAGAGCAAAGAAAAGCAAAAGATTATAAACAACAATAATTGACAATTATTATTTGATAATCAGAACATTTTCAAAGATGCAGAAAGGTGCTAGGGGTTGTTAGAAACTTCGTGGGCATCCAGCTCCCTGTAGATTGGAATATTTCTCCTCTTTTATTTACCATTAGGTAAGTAAATAATGAACACGAGCACCTGGCCTTACTGAAAGAAAATATTCTGATAACAGTTATTGAAATATTTTTGCTTTACTTCTGAATAATTTTTTTTATTTCCTGGAGCATATTTTAGTAAGAGCAAGATCTTTTTGAATATCCTTGACAGTTTATCTTTGAAGAACCACTAAAATCTGGGGTTTTTTTCCCAAATGGGTCAATCAGGTTAAAGTGGGAGGGGGAAGAAAGTAGAGAACCGTTGCAATAGGCAGCAGCATTGAAATTCTATTGGGAAAAGAGGAGTGTTGGCCCCTGGGGCACCCAGCCTCTCCCAGCCAGCTCCTTTAAGCAGGAATTGGATCTCTGTGTCCAGCCAGCCCTCCTTGGGGCTCTGGCATTTGGGGTTAATGTCACTGAGGAGAAAGTGCTGAAATTCAACAGTGCAGGGACTCAGGAGTTCAGTGAGAGAAGGAAGATGTTGTCACTTCAGAACAAAACATCTCTCCCCAGCAGCCTCTGCCTCAGCCCATGCTTGTCTCCATCACCTGGTGTGTCTAAGCTGCAGCACACCTACCTTACTGCTTTAATAGCCTGTTAATGCCACTCTAAATTAAGTGTTCATTCCAAGTAACCTCTGTGTTTCACACGCTGCTCAGGCTGTCACAGGAACAGGAAATGTAAAGATCTGCTGAGGTAAATAAGAATAAAATTAGAGATTAGCTACTGTGTGGTTTTTATCTACTGTATGTTTTTACATAATATGGAAAAATAACTTGATACCACATCAGGTTTTATTTTGTTTGCAAAAGCAGTTTCGAAAATGTTGTGTGGAATATTTTCAGCATGGACCTTTTGCTTCTTTGCTGGAAAAAGAAAAAAAAAGATCTACCTACTTTACAACTGGAAGGGTATGAAATTTGAGAAATGATGATAGAGTTCAGAGTGCATGCCTGCCTCTCATGCTCGCTCACAGGCTTTTCCCTATTCAGTTTCTCTCTCAACATCTGCCAGTAGTGCTGTCAGCTCTGGAGCTCTTTGATATTACCACAGATACCCTTTGCCAAAGCTGAGAGTTCAGTGGCAGGAGAGGTGGGAGCACCTCGAGACACCATTTCACTTGGCAGTGGAATGGTAATGCATTTCTGGGACTGAATTTCTGGAATTAGGAAACATAGGGAGTACAGAAAGGCATTTGCAGGTCTTCTCTTGGAGTATATCAGTGTATGCAACCTGAAAATGCAGCATCAAATTGCATCTTGAGACAGCTTAGGGTGAGAGATTGGCTGTGCAGAGGCACAAGGACAAAAAGGACCCCAGATGAAATCATCCCCATTTCCAGAATGCATTATGTGTTTATGAATGAGTAGGATACTGGTACTGCTATTTTAAAACAACAGCTTAGAGGGTTTTTTCCTTATACCCTGTTAATCATGTGTTCAAGCTTTGTATTAGCCACCTGAGAGACAGAATTAAAGAAGCTCTTTTAAATGGAAAGGAATTTTCATCATGTTTAGCACTTGCTTAATAGCCTCTTCATGGGTTTCCTCCAAGATAATTTAAAGTATGGTTCCATAGGTCCTAGAGGTGTACTAGGGCTGTGCTCCAAGAAAAGGAAGGGCTGGATATTGCTCTTCTCTTTGTGGTCAGTGGGAATTTCATTAAAGCTGAGGGTTTCCTGGATCAAATCAAGACTACTGAATTTTTGCTGCAGCTTTTAAAACAGTTGGTAAAGTTTTGTAGTTGCTTTGGGGTGTTCAAAGGGCTCAATGACTGCAGTACTGGACCTGCACGCCTTGGAAGGTGGCAAACTGATTCACAGAAGAGGGTGGGAGACCACTGGGCCCAGTGACTGCAGTTCCTAGAGCCCAGGATGTACTTTAGTATTTAGGAATTTATCTCCAAAACACAGAGGGATAATATTCTTCCCTTTCCAAAAGCTGGACAGAGAGGCAATGATGCTTTCACACGTGCCAGCACTGACAGTGAATGGAGAAAGCTTGAAAATGGTAAGAAGAGATACATCAGAATAGGCTGGTTATAAATACATATTGTAAAGTTGGCTTTTCACAAAATTAAGATGAATGCTGTATGTATAATGTTAAAATAACTTTACTTTTATTTCTGCTATTAACAAAACTTAGACATAGTAGTATTGATAGCTGATACAGTTACACATAAACTGTCTGTTTAGTCAGAATAACATCCAGTAAACATGTGAAGGCCCTGCTACTGATATGCCAATTATCAACATCTGCCATCTAAAGAAAGTATGGACCAAGGCCCAAACTAAAATTAATAAAGAGAATGGACTGAAACAGCAACCAAGAAACACACAGGTTCTAAAAAAACAGACCCAAAGAGTGGCCACACGAAACAGTTCCTAGAATATAGAAATTAGTTTGTAGAAAAGTATAAATATGCATAATAGTCTAAAAATATGCATCAGGCTAATATAATAGAAAAAAAATTTAAGGAATGTATCCAAACATAGTACGTATGCTCTTGACTAAATACCAAGCACCCGGCCGTTTAAGCCTTTACTTGATCTCTGTCTCCTATTATCTTTTTATTAAGCTTTTAAAATTTTACCAAAAAAGCAAACCTCATTTTTCACAGGCTGAACCCTTTTCAGAAGCCTTTTGGAAACAACAATCCTATTTGACTACTTTTGAAATTGGAGAAAACTTTGTCAAGGTTTTCTGGTAAGATTCACAGATGCCCTCAGTGTTCACGGGGTACAAATAACAGACTGAAGGGGGACTTAGGGCTCACTGATTTGAGCCTGACTTTGTTCTGGCCTTGGCAGAGACTAGAACAGCTTGAGCGCCATCCATGGCCAGCTGGGACCTGCTGTGGCCGTGCCTGAATGTGCCCAATGTACAATCTCTTTCACAAAGCAGAAATTATTTTCACATGGGAAGGAATAGCTCTGTCTCTCCTTTACCAGTATGTGTGTGCATAGCCACAGGAGTGTCTGCCTTCCATGTATTTGAGCTGCCCTTTCTGTGTGATGCACAGGCCAGTGACACCAGCCACTCTCTCTGGCCCCTCTTTACTCCCCCCCTGGTGTCACCGTGCCTGTTCCTCCACAGACAATCCTGGAGCACAAAAAAAGGAGCCAATGCAAATGCCATGGCTTTTTCATCATAACAGAAACGTGGAGAGGAGAACCAAAAATCAATGTTGTCAAGCGAGCAGAATTGACAGGAAGAGCAGCATCAGGCTGCTTGGAGAGCATTACCAGCAACAGGAAACTGCTGGGATCCCACAAAACAGCCACAAAAAGGTGACTTAAAAACTTGCTAATGAGTCTGGCAACCCGTAAGGCAGAGGCAGTGTGTTGAATTCACATTTGTGTCGGTTTCATCGTGCTTTACAAGCCCTGGGAGGCTTTTTAAAGGGAAGATAATGTTTTGGCTCTGTGCACGATTTGCAGCTGAGGAATTATCAGAGCAGAGAAGTATGACTCGCCTTAGCGTCTGTGCCTTGCAAAGGTGCAGGCAGCACTGCAAACACCAACCTTCTTAGGAACTGTGTTTATATGCTATTTTCACATTGTGCAAAGGGCACAGCTTTTAAGAGCTGTCCTTTAGAACAGAATAGGAAGGCAATAACCCCTCTGGCTTGTGAGCAGAGCCCTGCAAGGAGGGGAGAAGGGTGGACCACCAGGAGTGGCACTCCAGTGCAAGCACTGCGATGCTGCTTTCACAAATTTCTGCTGGGAATTCTTTGGTGTAATTGTAAAGGTTTTGTCGTAGAAAAATAGGCCATATGCTGCCTCGTTGTCTGCCTGCATAAATAAAAAAATGACAGCCTTAGCAGCAAGAAGAAGGAGGAGATGTAATATTCTAGGAAACATGGCTGATTTTATTCAGAGGAGAGAAGATGAGTGAAATTAAGCAAAAGATTTCTGCCTCACCAGTTTTCTTCTTTTAAGTAAAAATTTATAGACTGCTGACAATTGTTATGCAAAACTGGAATCAATAGCTCGTACTAGGACTGAAATTTCTAAAGGCTGCCAGCTTGATTCATTTTTAAGTAATGTATCTGAACTGCTTGTGCTGATTCAAGATCAAAATTTGTAGATTATACGCAGTGTATGGTGAGAACCTTTGAATTGTTCCTAAAGTTTAGTGTCTTGTCCAAGCACGCTGACAGGACACAATTCACTACCGGCGGTACTCTTTGGGGATTTTTTTGTTTCCATCTGCTCATTTAGGTGACAAGTGTGGCATCAAAGTGGCTGCTGAGGCAAACTTTGTAGCATAATGATGTTTAAGTCCATCAATCTGTGCTCAAGAAGACTGTAGGCTTAAATACTTTGTTCCCAAGGATTCCTCATGACTGATGAATTTTAAGTTGAAAGGAAAAAAATGTTCTCCCACAAAGATGACCCTGAGAAGGTCTTTTCTTTGGACTTGTGCATTCATAGCTTAAAATCCAAACACGGACATTATGCTTTTGTACCACTTTCTGGATGGCATCTCTTCTTTTCTAGCTGAATAGACCCTTGTAGACTTGGTTGCAATGGGCAGCCTGAAATGTGAGAGAGAAACATGAAGAATAGCTGTGCATGATATTTATCCTGCCCTCAAGGTTGAGCCTTACAATGTGGATATCTGGTTCCAGTGTGTGAGCATATGTGCTGACCATTTAGCTCCAAAAACTCCGTTCTTAGAAAATATTAATTTGGTGTTGAATATCATAATATCAAGGCCACTTCTGACTGCAGACATCTTTGGTGTATCTTCAAATTCAATGAAATAAGACAAAAAGCAGAAATGGCTCTTCTTGTCAGATTGAGAATTGGTTTGAATGGTGTTAGGTCAAGCCAGATCCAAAAATGTCAATGGCTCCTGTTCCCCAAAAACATGGACAGAGTGCCACATCTGGAGATCAAAGCATTGGGGTTATTTTGGATTAACATTAGAAGCAAATTTCAAATTCACTCTTTGAATGTGGAATTTTTTCTCTAGGCTCTTGATGTCTGCCCACACTGCAAGGGCACGGGTTTGTCTGCCCACAGGAGCAGAAACTTTGGTTTGTGGCACAGAAATTGGAGTAATCTGAAGGGTTTAACCAAATAAGTCTGCACAGGCTGCTGACTGCAAGAGAGAGAGGCTGCTTACCATCTTGTGCCCCACAGTATATTTGGCTTCCATCCTCTTGCCAGATTTATTTTGATTGTGCTCTGCTCAATGGCAGCGCTCAGGAGACAAACCCTGTTACAGAACTGTGTTTGAATTTCCATCATGGTGATACACCAAAATCCCTTATGAAATCAGCAAGGAGAACTCCTGTGTTAACCTGCCTTACTGGAGGGCACTGACCTTCATTCCTGCATAGTCCTGAACCTGTTTATTCCAGTCCTGTTGAGTTTCTACGGCTTTTCTCTGGATCTGTCCATGCCCACTTGCCTCTTCTGAGTCCACATGTGTTTTGCTACTTTTCAGCAGCTATTATTCTATGTGGGACTTAAGTCAGGGGTTCTTGTTCTCTCTGTGTGTAATTAGGTGAGGGGGACAGATATTCCAGGGAAACTCTCAGCTTTTAATTTGCTAACTGAACAGGCCCTCTGCCAAAGCCTTTGATGGTTCCAATTCAAGCACATGTTCCCAAGTTTCCCTGGAATTTAATGGCCTTTGAGAAGGGAAAATGCAAACTTTGCTTTAGGCACAATGCATGCTTGAAAGTTTTGAAAATAACTTTTCTCTGCCTTTGTGTCTTCGCTGTTACATTCCTCTCTGTGGAAAGCTCTGCCTTTCTTTGCCAACCCTTAGCAGGAAATTGATACACTTCTCTTTTAGAAAATTTGCTCTGTAGGGATCAGAATATATTAGCTCTGAAAGTTGTCGGAAATGTTTTCCATTATTATGGGAGCTTGTCAAATTCACAGTCCGTGTGGAATGCAGATGCAGCAGAAACATCGACTCTTGTGTTGATGGCAGCGCATTCCAATTATCCTGGTGCTGGTGCAGGGAGGGTATGTTTGGTCCTTGGGAAGCACAGTGGTGTGATGCCACAAGTTTCCAGATCAAGTCTCTTCCCTGATTTCAGATATAAGTGTGGAGGTAAGTGATACATGAGATCTCAGCCTGAAGGAGTCCAGGAGTGAGTGGTGAAAGGAGACTGATGGAATTACAATAGCATATGGAGACAGAATTACAAGACTGAATTTCAATCTCAGCCTTTCAGCCACTCAGGAGTCAATCAGCCATTTTTCAAAAGCTGGGGCTCTGTGTGGATTGATTTGTTATTGTTGCAAAGCCTTTTGTGCTGGGCTCAAAACCTTTTAACCCCTGCAGTGGGGTTTGGAACAGACCATCTCCCATCCCAAGAGCTGGGAATGTTCCTGCAGCAGAGCTTTCCCAGGGAGGGGAGCTCTCCACTGCTCTTGCCATGGCTTGAAGGCAGGACCATGACACTGTCCCTGGAAATTACATCCCCACAGGAGAAGCTGTGCTCCTGAGAACCGGTTCAGCTCCTAAAAAGCACTTTTTGGAACACTGTGGAATAATGTTCAGTCTTTGGAATTCACCAGGGTTCACAAAGCATTCACTGGATGTTTTGCTTCCAGTCATTCCCACTCTTTTCCTATTTTTTTTTCTCTACAAAGGCAATGCAATTTACAATCTGTAAGGGAGACTATTGGGACTGCATTGCTCCTGCCTGTCAATCACAGATCAGATCTCACTGAAATACTTACATCTGGGTGCCAAAAGCCAGAGATTTCCAAAATCATTACTTCATTATGACAACTGAGTACTCCAGGTTTGCAGTGAGCAGGGAGGCAATTCGATATTTTTACTATAGTATTTGAAATTTTTTATTAATTTAAAATGATAGTGGCAAATAAATTTCATGTGAAATGTCTATTCTGACAGGCCTGCAAAAGAAAGATGTCAGGAATACATGTAACTAGAGGATAACTTTCCTAAACTCAGATTTGTCAACAAAAAACCAGAAGGCAGAAACAATGTGAAAATGTCATTTCCCAGTGGAACCAGCTCCTAATTGACACTTGTAGTCTGCAATGCCTGTTTCTCATTTAACAGCTTTCACAGCAGAGGTACTTAAACTTTACCCCACGTTTTCTTGTTTAGTCTCAATTTCTTACTTTGACATACAGCAGAATCCTAAGGGGAAATGAAACAACAACTCTGCTGCTTGTAAGCTGATGAAACCTTTCTGGGAGAATCAATCCAGAAGAAAACTTGATATGATAGACTGCAGCTGGCTCTATGCAAGGTTTACAAAGCAGTGTCTTAAAACATATTGAATTTTTTTTCCCCTGGAAAAGTCTTCAAGTAGAGCATGCAGTTCATTTCCAGGCTGTAATTTTAAAATATGGTGAAGCAGATCCTTGCATGTTTTCACAGGACGTTACTGTTTCTCTCCCTCTCCATTAAAAAAACTGTAGATGTTTGGTGAGCTGATGACAGTAAATGACACTGAATTTTTTGTGAGTATTTTAAGCCTCCAGATAATAAAAAAGGTGGATAGTGGTGCTTTTTGAGAGGAAGGAGGGAGAAGATTTTACTTGGCTTTGAAGAAGGTGGTTAAGGGAAGTGGTTCTGTGGAGGGGAAAGGCTCTCAAAGCAGGAATATTCCTCTAGCTTTTATTGCTGGGAAAGGGGAGTTTTTTGATGTGTCCTCAGGAAATCCCTGCTGGCTCAAAGAGATGCCTCTCTGCTTGGCTGGCTCTGTTGGCTCCCAGTTTGTTATCTGGCTCCTGTGGTTCAATTCTGGGATTATGGCAGTCAGGAGAAGAGCCTGGAGGCAACTGTTAGGGGACAATGACATTTAGCACCTGTCCTGACAGGAAAGAACCTCACCTCACACTGGGATGACCTTGCTCAGGTCAGAGCAGATTCCTTATTCGGGGGGGCTCATCAGATGTGATTTTCCCTAGGCTCCATAGGGTTTTCCCGGGCTGTTGTACCTTTAGTTCTCCTCGTAGGGAGCACACACACCCCGGGCACCTCACTGGGGCTCCCCTGGACTGCTCACTTGGCAAAATCTTGTGCTCAATACTGGGACACCCCAAGGTGTTTGCAAGTCTGGGCCTTTGATTTCTGGGCCTTAATTCAGAAAACAATTGCATGAATCATTTAACACGAATCAGCTCCTCAGGAGCCTGTTCTTAAAGATGAATGTAATTACTTTCCTTTCTTCTGCTCTTCACCTGGCAACTGTAGGGTTTCAAATTATTAATATTTTGTGACCATTTTTTCTACTCTTCCCTGTTTCTCTCCTTCATCATACTGCTTTCTTCCTTTGGTTGAAGGTGCTGTAGAGGGTTATCTGGTTTTTTTACTGCCATTCAGCCCTCTGCTGCCTCATATGTTTGTTTGTTTGTCATTAAACTATTCATGTGTTTCATGTGGGCTATTTCTCTGTGCCTTTCAACTCCTGTTTTTTTTAAATAAACAAGACAGCAAAGTCAGTGCTAGCTTTTTCCTGCTTACAGGTTCAAAGAGTGAGGATTCAATTGGCCACCTAAATGCAAAGTTACTTCCAGGTCTTTCTGTGTAAATATGCAGGTCTTAAATCCACATGCCATAGAAGAACTTAAAGAGGGTTTTTTCCTAACAATATAGAATATAGGTAGTGCCATTAGTTTGTTTAGATTAATACCAGATCAAACTGGGAAGACAACTCCAAACTCATCCTCCACTCTGAAGTAATTTTTTATGTGACAGCTTTGGGTATTTTTGTTTACAAAAATATCTTTCATCTTTTTATTCCTTTCACTGAAAGACATTTCACTTGTGTGAAGGTCCTTGATCACCACATTCAAACTGGATGGCAGTGACAGCTTCTGTGCACAGGATCCTTGTCACGTCCTCGTGTGCTTGCTTTGAGGCTCACCTAATTTAAGGTGAAAAAGAGTTTTGGGCTGCCTGCTGCACCACATTTATGTCTAAACTTCCAGGGCTTGTGTTGTGTGCATTCCTGGAAGCTGGAAGGCAGCAGTGGATAGGACACAGGTAGGATGAGGGTGTTTTGGCACAAACTAAATCCACTCAGCTACCAAGGGAGAAGTCTCACCTTTTTCTCTTGGCTTTTAGGCCACATTTCCTGTTCTCCCAGCTGTCAGTGCCTGCCCTCACACATGTGGCTCAAAGATAATCTGTTTCTTTGAGGTTTAGCAGTTTAATCCAGGTTTTACATGACATTATCAGACCTAAATTTTCATGTTGCCTTTCAAGGACTGACATCAAATGCTGAAGCAGCATGTGCAGCAGGGCTGGCCTGTGTTCAGTAAGGTCCAGCCCTAGAAAAGCTGAGGTGTGTGTTCTACCACCCCGAATTTGGCAGGGCTCCCAAGATTCAGGCGGAAGGGTGGAGTGTGTCAAATCAGTGCCTAAAATTTCAGTCGGGGTTTGTCAGAGTGTTTAGCTCAGCTGCCTCACATTACACAAATTTAAAAAAAAAGAAACAGAGCTTCCTTCTGCTTCGGTAAGTGGCAAAGAAGTTCTGCGCTGCCTCTTTTCCTGGGGGAACATCCCCAGGCCATTTACAATCCTAGCTACCCCTAAGAAGGCTCTCTGTGCTGCAGGGGGAGTTCCAGCAACCCACAGGCCTTTTATAAATGTATTTTCTGTTCCTTTGAAAGGAGCACACCAGTAATTCACTTCCCTTTTATCAGCTGTTTTGATTTGTTTTGTTTCCCTTGTAAAATTTGGGACGTTTTCATCCCCACATCTTACACTAAGTTATTTCTCTTAACAGCTCCCTTGTTTCACCTTTCACATAGGGACTCTTGGTTTTGTATGAAATCTGGTCTGTAGGTGGCCACAATTGGAGCTGTTAAGAATTATTTCTTACAAACAAGAAGCTCCCTCCCACTGTGAAGACAATTTTTAAAAATAATACACACAATTGAACATGACTCCTGCCTAAAAAAGGCAGTCATAGTTTCTAAACAGAAGGGAAACTGGCCTCTCTTATCCTGAAACAAGGGGATTTTCCAAGGTTATCTTCTCTGTAGTGTGAAATGTCTTGACTTTCACTGAAACACAGTCAATTTCAGGTGGAATTCCTTTATACTTTATTTTGACAACCATTGAGGGAAAAGGCTCGAGGCTAAAATCTGAGATCTGTATCTTGTGCATTTTAGAAAAGCTCAGTGAATACTCTTCAGGGAACTTATCCATGTGTGAATAACATGTGAGCAATTAAAAAATGAAATGATTGGCTTACTTTGGCCTGAGACTAAAAAAAGAGTAGCCTTAGCAAGCAAACGTGATGTCTTCAATTGCCACCCAGATCTTACAAATATTTCTCTGCCAGTGGTTCCCAATCCTTGCAAAAAATACACAGGATGGCTGTTGCAGAAGTAATTGGAAATGTAAAGAAATAATACTGAAATTTGAAATACTCCTTCTCTCAGTCTTCAATACAGATATAACTCAAACTAAGACTTTGATTTGTTGGTGTAAAAAGAGTGGCATTTAATTGTCGAAATAACTGACTAACCAAGCAACTCCCTGCCCTGGCTATGCTGTGCAGGGAGGTTTTACACCCTGTGTTCTTTCAGTTTTCCAGAGTTAAATAACTGCTGGAAGAACGGAGCCAAGATTGTTCACATTGTGTATATAAATCAGTCATTTGCATCTGCTTTGCCAGGTTCTAATTTACTAATTAGCAAATGCTATTTAAATGTGTCTAAACCACAATTTCAAATTAGTATGCGTGGTAAAAGAAACAAGCTAATTGAAAACAGGCAAATTAAAGTTCACATGAAACTGTATCTGTTACTAAAAATCTGTTCTCTCAGTCATAGGATCCCTTTCCATTTGCCTGAGTACGGAGTAATTTCTTGAAGGGGGGTGACAGTGGTGCTGGAGGTCACAGCTCCTGCCTGCCCTGGGGATTTCTGGTCCATGGTATTGGTACAAAATGCATCAGTCCAGTTGTGTGATATACTCTTAATGTCTGGGCTACAACAACCTGGCCTTTGCCTTTGAAGTATGCTTGGAAACACTGTTAATCATTTTCATATATTGAATTCTCAGAGAATATGAACCCCATGCTTAACGTTTCACTTACTCATATTATGAAATGAAGTGCTCAAGTTAATTAGCAAAATGTAATGAATTTTCTGCTTTCTGTCACCGGGGAATAGCATCGAGTGTCAAAGAATGTATCAACCTTTATTAGCACGCCCAAATGTGATTATGGAGCCACTGAGATGCACCTTAGAATTCTAATTTCTTTTTCATTCTAAGTTTTCAGCAATAACTGTAGACATGCCATTCTGGTTTGTACATTACATCTACAAATTATCTGTTACAAGAGTACTACGAATACAGGACCATAATTTAAAGAGTCGTTGTGGTCAGATGTCAAAGACCCAGCCCAAAACTGTCTTACAAAAATAATGAACAAATTAATACAGTTCAGTTTGGTATGAAATCTCAATTAATATTCAGTCAAATCTTGTTAGGCAAAATGCAGCAGAAATATGTATGTGTTCAGGCTGAAGCCCTGTAATCACCAAGTTCAGGGGAAATTACAGCCCCTTAGTATGTTTAATAAGAAGTTCTTTTCCTCATGAACTGACAATGCTAGCAAAAATAACCAAAGGAGGTGCTGGGTCCTTGAAAAGAGAGTGGGGAGGACACTGGGTCTTAGCCAAAGCCAGGAAAAGATGTGTTTGCCTAGTCAAGGGAAAAAAAAAAAGGAACTGAGTAAAAAAACTACCTCCCCTACCTGTTCTGTGAGTTCAGAGCTTGTGTTGTTCACCCTTGTGAAGGAACCAAGAAAGAAAACATCCAGCAGCACCAAAAGGAAACAGGTACTTAAGGTTTTCTTTGCTTGGAGCTTTGACCAAGAAGATGATGGCAAGAACTTCAGCAGCCTGAGGCTGCTGCTCTCTTTTTTCTCTGCAGTGATGAGAAGGGAATTGCTATTGCAGTCTGAACGCTTACCAGGTTAAACATGAGGTGCTGCATTTCTGGGAAGGGAGCACCAAGCCATTGGTAAAACAGTGGTATGGGTTTGATTGACAGATTTAGCACTCATAACATCCGTGTTCATCTCATGACACCACACACAGCACTTTTGGGGATGTGGAGAGGTTTTCTTGGAGTCTGGAAGGTCTTGATCTGACTTACATTTCCCCCTCTCAGACATCTTGCACAGTTCTGCTGCAAAAAGAGAGTTTTTCTCCTTTGTCCTCTTTTCTTGCAAGGAACAGGAAGAACTTTTGGCTAAAAATTCTTCCTGTTTTAAATTTTAGGGCCATCTGTATTTGCCACAGGTTTGTTGGAGTTTGTTGTTCCCTGTAGAAGCAGAAGGTCTGAAAGCCAGGATCTCAAACAATCTCTGTTGAGCACTGGACCCATTTCCTCTTTTCAAGCCTTAAGTTTTATAATTGCAAAATTGAGGTGTTTTGCAAAGTAGATGCTTGGGAAAAGTGTCTGCTTTTTTTTTTTAATTGAGTGGTTTTGTTTTTGAAAAAGTAGGAAAAGTTTGTTATTTTCATAGCAAAACTAGTGTTTTTTCCCTAGGCATGGAAACAGCATTTTAGTCTTGGAGAAAGTATGAAACAAGACTTATAATATTTGGTTAATGCTGGAAGTTAATAGTGAATGTTGGACCCCTGTATTTGATTATAGTTGATTGGAATATGTGGCTCCCCACCAACCTGGTTTCTAATTTTTTTTTTTTTTCTCACAGGCTTGGTACTTCTGTGCCAAATTGTGATTTTTTTTTTCTGGTGTGGGTTTCACATGACTTCCTCCAATTCTTTCCATCTTCACAGTGAACTGAAAATCCAAGGACTGATACAGGCCAGGAAATGTGAGGCTTTCACATCAGATGCCCACATTTTATTGATTTTTGCTTTGCCTCAAGCAAAAAGTAATTGTATTAAGAACTTTTACAAAGCCTGGGTGTTATTTCCATCCACCATTTCTGTGTCCTGGGGACAAGTCAGAGTAGCTCAATTCCCCTTCTGCAAAAGTGAACTACCGTGAAGAGAAACACATATAGTGAATTCCAGTGAAAGAATGACAGGGTCTTTGCCCCTGGGAACTTACCAGAGCAATCAATGAAAAACATGTTCTCAGGGCCTACAAATACTGCTAAATTAAAATTAAAAGCCTCAAAGTCCTGGTATTGTGGGACACCAAGAGAAGAAAATTATAGTGCCTCTTACAGTGTGACACCAGAATAGATCTCCAGAATAAATTTGTTCCTTTTTTTTTACCAACTTGTCCTTGTAGCTTTGGTTTGATTTTTGTAGCTTGCCCTCCAGCTTCATACTTGTTTTCTTTTTTCCTAGTTTTGCCTCTTTAGTTACTGCTGACTAAGGCCCTGGTTAAAAGAGCAGGTGTTCTTATGCCTCTTGCAGGACCCCTCCAAGACCCTGTGATCCAGAGGCTGCACGGCTGCTTGTGATCCCCAGGGGAAGGCTGCTTCGAGCTGACATTGAATGGAAGGCAGCGTTGAGACACCAGTTAGGAAATTATCCAGAAGGCAAGTCATGAGGCCTGTTGCACATGGTGTCAGGGCTTAGAAAAAATACCTGCTGCCTGCAAAATCCCAGAAAATAGGTCTTGGAAGTCTCCAGCTGTCACTGGGGTTTCCATCGATGCACGGAGGCACCTGGATATATCTATACACACAACATATACACAATTTGCATTAATAATTTTCTGTTACACCAGTGTCAGCAAGTATTAGCATGACAAACTCACCTTTAACACCTCATCAGGGTTTGAGGCTGTCAGTCCTTGATTCACAAAACTGTTTCTCATTCAGGCCTCTGCTGAACAAAGTTTTCAACACTATTTTCTCTCCTGAGATTTGTGGTCGTTAGAGGGATCACAGTTTGGAAGTGAAACTTCCAGATGTTTTCCAGTCACAGCCTTTGCCTGTCAACAAGATTCATCTCCCTGCAAATGAATTTAGATGTCCTTAGAAGGTGGGGAGGCCTTTGGCACAACCTTGAACCGTCTGGCAGTGCAAGGTTGACTTATGCGGTCTAATCTGTTCAATGTTCAATCTCAAAACCTGTCAGACCTGTGAGTGTTCTGAGGTGTAACTAAACCCAGCAGTGACTTGTAGATCTCTCAGCAACAAAGCAGTTTAGGTTTGAAGGGAAGAAAGCCTTAAGGACTTCAGTCTGGGCTGCTGTGACTCACCTGAATGTCTGTCACACATCCATATTTCTGCTCTGAACAGTGAATTTTGTACACCCGTTCCACAGGTATTCTCCAGCAGTGTGGGTGTGCTTCATCCCTCCTAGCTCCCTTGTAGCCATGCCCACTTTCATTTTCATTAGTCCTGTTCTTTTGACTGAAAATTCAGTCTCTGTGTTCTTGAGATGCCTCCAAGAAGGACTCTGGAGCTCCAAGAAGCCACAGTGCTACTAATTGAAGGACATCAGTCATTTTCTCTGATTGCTGCCAAAGTGGCAATGAATCAATCACCTGCACAGTGGTAGTTTTGGGTAGAATACAAAATTATTTTTTTTTCCCTTCATGTAGGTGGTAGAAAGAGAAATGGCAATTTCCTGAGTATTTTCAACCCCATAGGAATGGCATTGAGTGCCTGGGAGGAGTTTCTTACCAGGTATCATTCAGAAAATGTGTTGTAATGGCCCTTCACTATGAAGAGTATTTCTTGTGTATGTATGCTTCCAGCAACAAATCAATCACCAGCTGGCATGAACTGTCATAATGATAAAGAATTGAGCACTAAAATATCATAAAACACAGATGTTGTAAAGGCAAACTAACAGCCTTGATTCCTATATATTAATAGATATTGCATTGCAGGGCCAATATGATTCTTCACATCTCTTATTCTCCCTTATTTACCTCCCTCACCAGAACAAGCACAGCGGGATTTTATTAATTCAAATGAAGTAGAAAGAAATGTTCTCAAAGCTTTCTGCTCATAAAGAGAGAGACATAAATTTCTCCTCTTTGATCCAGGCTTGATTTTTGTCCTGCTCATGGGAAGAAGCCCAGGCATCAGGGTCACCGTGCCCACCAAGCTTGTCAAATGTGGGAAACACAAACAGAAGGAGTCCAAAATAATTTGACTGACTCAGAAACATATTTCCTTATCTTTGTATATTGAGTACAAACTATTTTTGTGATACTTGTGTTTCAGAGTTGGATAACTTCTTAAAACTTTAACTTTTGTGCAAGAAGAAAAAAAAAAAGCATTTTCCACCTAGATTTAACTTTTTCTTGTGCAATTTTACCTACCACACAAGGAGGGGGTGACCTTCCAGAGGCACTGAGAGAATCTAAGCAACTCAGGGACTTGTCTGAACACCAGGTATGGTCAGTTATCTGTGCATGGAGGGAGCAGAATATGATACAGCAGAAAATACAGAGATGCTGCTTGTGAGAGCTGAATTTCAGAAGGTGAAAGTAAATTGTGAACTTGTGTTAAAATAAAGAGGGTCCCAGAATCTTTTCCCAAAACTGGAATTTGTTTTTTGTTGTGCCAAGTTCAGCTTTTAATAATTGGTTTATTTTAATTGCGTGCTGTGGTACAATGTTCAATAAACCCCTGAGATGAGCTCAGCTGGTCAGAGCATGGTGCTGATAACACCAAGGTCACAAGTTTGATCCCTGTGCAGACCATTCACTTATGACTTGGATTTGATGATCCTTGAGGGTCCCTTCCAGCTTGGAATATTCTGTGAAATCTTGCAGCAGAGAAATAAAGAATAATGATTGAGCCACATGGAATAAATTAGATGTCAGAGGAGCTGCTCTGCTATCAGCAGGTTTCTGTAACATTATCACATCCTTATTCATCAGGTTATGCTCCTCACAGGTGTAAGCACTACAGACAGAATGATAAAGAACCTTTAGCTCTGCTTCAGGCTCGGAAAACGGTGGTACTGTTGCAATGAAGCTTTTGTTCTGCATGTTTACTGGACAAAATGTACTGTATTTCATATTATTTTGGCAGGAGAGTACAGTTGTTTTTTTCAGATATCAGGGAAGTTATCAAAAGGAAGTGGTGCTCGCTCAGATGTAAGCTGTATAATGAAACCTAGGGGTTCTTTTAATGGCATACCTATTTTCAAGATGTTTCTTGCTGTTCCTGTGATCTTATTTGAATAACCTCAGAAGGTATTTGGAAATCATTCTTCCATCTCCACTACCTTTTCTGACACACACAAACTATGAACTGTGGTATTGAAGTGCTGGGAACTTTTTAGGTTACACTGAAGACAGAAGAGAGTCCACATTTCCTCTGTAAATACAGGTCCTGGAAAATAAGAACAAAAGCAAGTTTGCAATCCAAATGAACTCCTTGTCTGTCTTTTTAGCGAGGAACAGCTGCCTGATCCAACAATCTCTCTGCTCTCCAGGACAGTTCTGTTATCACTTGCATGGTTAAAGCTGCCTTACCAGAGAGGCAATAAAACAATTCTCTTCCAGATGCACTGGCCATTGTGTGCAGCTGGAGGTCAGGTGCAGTTCACTGCTCTGGCCATTCTGGGTGAGTGCAAAAGGTGCTCTGGCTGATGGCCACAAGAACCTGTGCAGTTTCTTCTCCTACTTTCAAGAGCTGTTTTAGTTGGGTTTTTTTTGTTTGAGCTATAAACTCCAAGTCACATTTTTCCTTTTTTTTCTAGCCTAGGACTCATGGAAGGTGTTTTACCCTGCCTGTGTTAGTGCCCCTGACATCACCAAGAATATTCTGGAAGTGGTACAGACAGAATAGTCCTGAACTCCAGGTAACAGATCCATGGGAAGAGTGTCAAGACACAAAGGGATGTGTTCCTCACTGGAGGTAATTTCTTTTTCATTTTCACATTTCTTTACCTGCCATTTCCAATTGTGTTGCAGCATGCTTGGAAAGATTTTTACAAAATATGGCCCCAGCTCTGAATTCAGAAATATGTGTGTGAACTTTCTGTCCATGTGAGGATCCTTTTTAGTCCAGTGACTCTCTGCAATGGCACTGGGGTCCTTTCTCACATGTCAGACTGCCATAGGTGAAATAGGGAACTTGGGAAGATGGCACTTTAGTCTTCTGCTGCCTAGATTCTTTTGGGAAGGCTTCCAAACAAAATTCATAACAAGGAGTTGAGAAATGTAGGTTGTTCCATTCTGAAAATAACTAGGGATTGTCAGCTCAGTGAGGCTACAAAACAGGCACAAATGAAATTCACTGTTCTTGTGCCTCCTTTTCCTTTGTGCAAGGGCCACGTGAAGCAGGGAAAATATGTTCTCCTGCCCTGTTGGGGAATTCTTGAGAGGAGGGGAAGGAAAGTTTTCTGCAAAAAGAAAATTCCTCCAAAAAATAGTTTGATTACTTTGACAGTAAAAAATTGGTGGTGGAGACATAGCCTCGGGCTGATCTAGGCTGCAACTTGATTTCATTTGCCTGAAAAACTACCAGTGAGAAGAGCAGTTCTCTACCTGAAATTTAAAGAAAATGTGGAGAATGACTTCTGGAGGGGAATATAACATATTTAGAATGAAGAATAAACCCATGTGAAAGAAAGAACACTCTCTCTTCTCCCTTCTCTACTTCCCTGTGTTCCTACAAGGGACACATCTGTTCTTTGTTCAGCTTTTCTTCTTTCCTCCATGGCATTCTCTTCCTCCTTCACAGCTGTGCTCTCCAAAGGGTTTGTTGCTGCAGGATTACAAGGAGTTCCTATAAATCTCACACCTGCCATTCATCTGGGCTCTGCTGGTCTCACAAATTGCTGTGATTTAGATACCTTGTCAGCAGGTGTCCTGTGTGGCTGGGCCAGCCCTCTGCCAGACTCTCCTCCCTTCCCCTGCTGAGCCCTGCAACTTCCGTGCTGTGCTGGGACAGTGCTCAGCACTGCTCTGCACAGGATGGGGACTCCAGGGAAAATTCCCTTTTTCTACATGTGGGAAATAATGTAGCACATCATCCCATCCATCCAAATGCACTCTGCTTTCTGACATAAAATCCAGAAGTGTTAAGCAGACTGCATCAGAGAACCAGCAGGTCTGCATCAGCCCAAACTTGTTGATCAGACTGCAAAGGCTTCTGACTAGTACATAAAGTAGGGAATCCTGGAATCCAGCCTTCTTTTGTCTTCCAATCAGACAAGAAAGCCAAACCCTTTCTGTCTGTCACCTCAAAAACCTACCTGTGAAACCTTAGTTCATTGGAAAGCTTCACCAAGCAGCTTATCTCACAATATAGAGTACTTCTTATTGCCTACACACCTTTACTGCCTGAAAGTTACAGAACTTCTGTTTGGGCCTGAGAAAGGAGAAGACTTGGAAATAATGCCAATAAATGTGTTCTTGAAGCAGCACGAGATAAGGTCATGCCAGGGAATAGACAATACAAAGATAATAGGCAGGCTGTTCTGTATCTCATTCAGAAGATGTAAGAGCAGTTAAACTTCCTAGGGATTTTCTCATGAACCCCAGAAAATGCCACCAATCTCATCATGAACTCACATAAAGATAACGTAGAAAGAAATCTCCTGCAAAAAAGAGAAAAGGGTAATGCCAGAGCAACACAGTGGAACTTATATTTGGATTGAAACTGAAGTAATTCAACACTGAGGGCCGAACTTTCTGCTGGGAAAATTTAATCTAAAATGTGGTGCAGAGTCCACCAGGCTCATTTGGAAGCTGTAAATTAATTCACATTTTCATACTGGGGGAGTGGAGGGAAAACCTTTGCAGAACATGAACAGTGTTGCTGCAGCTATGTAAAACTCACTTGGTGTGTATAACACTCCTTTGGATAAAGGCTTACAACACTGAAAACAAGGCCACAGGCAGCAGGATCAAATTCATTACAAGAAGAGACAGTGTGCAAATTCCTGTTCAAAGGCAGTACTGTAGTCATTAGGGTCACACATGAGAATATTTGGAGCTTTTAGCTCCTACTGAAACCTGGTGTTTGTAGGTGACCAATGGGCAGAAACTCTGAATTAGAGAGGGAAATGCTGATCTGCTCTGTGCTATTGAATGGGCTTGGAAAGCTTTTACCTTCTGAGTAACAAAAAAATGCCTTGAGACTTTTCAGATTCAAGCAAACATCAGTCAGTCAATCAGACACTTAAATTTGCCAACCAACAGTGCAAAATTCACCTCTAAAATGCCTTCAATACTGAGTGAATATGTAGTCAGCTGCTTTTGCTATTTGTGTATCTTTCCTCCATTTCTTTTATTTCACTGGTCCTTGAAATTCCCTTTATCTTATTATGAAAGCTGACAGTACTACGTAGCTTCATTAATCCTTTCCCTCAGCTTTCCCAGCAGTTTATTCAGATATTTACTAGAAAACAAGCACAGATTGAAAGCTTCCTAATCCATATGATACAACTATCCCTGTCAGAAACACAAAACCTAGCAAAATCTATGATTCTCTATGGAATCAACCCTGTTGAAATCCCAGGTCCTACTTCTGAGTACTTTTATACAAAATCCTGGATTTCTGCTTGTGCAGCAAAGGATTTCAAGTGCTATTTGAGGCCAAATGAGTGGCAGCCCTCCCTTCATTGCCCTGGCTCATGCCAACCTCTTGGGTGGCCATCAAGTGCCCTGGCTGCCCCATACCACAAAGATGCAGGGAGAAAAATTGCTCCTCATAAACCTCCTGATTTCTGCAACTGGAACCTAAGGGTAAAACTTGGAAGGCTACAGAGGGCAGAACAGGAAGAGATGTGAAAAGAACCATAACAACCCTAAGCATGCAGATTTATACAAAAATTCTCTTGCATGCAGACACGGGTAGAGTCATATTTCCAGGAATTCTCATACAGCAGTTACATATGATGCTAACTTTGAACAAATATGTTGTTTCAATCTCATCTTTCATAAAGGCAAGTTCCTTTTGAACATCTCAGATTATCTGCATTCTTGTGTCTAAAGCTTAGAAAATGACATTTATAACATTTTGACTTGTGCTTGCTATATAAATATAGAATTCAGTGGTGCAAGGTACAAAGATGCAGGAATGTTTTTCATAGTTAATAGGCAAGTTATGTCTGGGATATACATTGTTTTTCATGTGGCTTTGGGAATCTTCAAATTGCCCTTCATATAATTGCCAGGGAAGGTTGCAGGCTCTCCAAGATATGGCAGTCACCATTTTACTGGCTGGTTGGTTGGTCTCAGTTCTCTGCAAAGGTTGTGTGACAGAGCCAAACATAAGAGCAGAGGGAGAAAAAAGCTGCAATTAAAAGCAGAGAAGAAAGCAGCAATGAAAAAAAATTGTAAGAGTTTTCATGCTCATCTCTACAGAAATTACAAAAAAAAATGATGACAAAAATTGAAAGAAAATGCAGCAAAACCACGAAAATAACCAATTTCCAAAATCATATTTGCTTGGTGTTGCATGTTTAATCATATTTTTCATCATCCTCATTTGTCATGACTAGGGAGAAATGAGCTTGTATGACAACAGGATGATGGGATATGGACTCAAATGTGTATAGGGGTTGAGTCAGGTATTTTGCACTGTTGTTATGGCATAGAAACCTTAGAAGGTCTTAGCACAGAGATGAGTGCAGTAGCAAAAGTTGGAAAAATTCTTTAGTTATTTCAAAGATTTTCCTGCAGTTACCATTAGGAGCTGAAGGGCCATTGGGTTTGATTTTTCATTTAGCAATCCTGGTTTGAGCAGGAGCTTTCTTTGTCCAGCTTTCCTGTTTCTACAGCAAAATGTTATCACTTCTAATGATGCAGGGTTATGTGGGCACAGACACTTGACCAACACCTCAGGTTCCTTGCCAGACTCTGAGCCTGCACACAATTCTTCACAGAAGCTCCATTGCACAGTGGAGGCAAAGCATTTCTATGTGTTAGGCTGACAGTCTTGGACTTGTGGCCATGAGATCTTTACCAAGAGTCGTTTACAGTTTGAGAGAGTCACAGAAAGGGAAAGCAGAGTGCAATTCTATTGCATGTTTTCTATATGGCAGGTTAGATTTAAACCCTGTATTAAAAAAAAAAAAAAAAAGTCCTTGTGATGTCTCTTGCTTTGTTTGTTTGCTCCAGAAGATGCACAGGACCAATTGGAGAGCTGATGGTCTGGTATTGATCTGGAAGTCCTCATTCAGGACAAAACTGTTCAGGCAATCCATTCAGACACAGCCTTTATGGTCTGCAGCCCCTCCGAGGGCAAAGCAGAGCATGAAAATGTCATCTGCCATTTCTCCAACCTCCTGCAGCCCTGGCTCCAGGCCCCTCCTAGGAATGAAGCATCCAGCGCCCAGATGTTCAGCCTCAGTTGGCTGCTAGGGATATTGCCTCTAAGCACTTACTTGCCAAGTCTGGAGAATCAAGGTTTAATGTGTTCCCAGGAGCCTGCACACTGTCCCGCAGGGTATTTGTGCAATACTGCTATGCCAAGGGAACACATTAATAAAAACTTCTTTTTTTTTTTTTTTTTTTTTTTTGGGTCATTTCTTCCTGTTGGATCTCTTGATACCTGTCTACTCTTTCCCTTTTGGAAGAGAAGGGAATTCTGCTCATGTTTGTAGGTTTCTGCCAGCAAGAGAACCTTTTGAAAGCAGGTGAACAGGAGCTGCACAAACATTAAAATACACAGCATCATTTTTCTGCTCTCCATCAAAGTTAAGAACTTGTATCTAAACTTGGCCAGGTTTGTTCATCACTGCTACTGACTCCTGAGCAAATTTCCTTTGACAGGTGCTTTCAGGTGTCCTCAAAGTTTAAAAATTACCATAACTGTCCTTTGTTTCATGCATGTGTCCTATTATATCTGCTTATATCTTTAGGTATTTATGTTTTGCTCCAACTGGGTAGCGTAATTGATAAAAAGAGCTGTTTCTAATCACAGCAGCAGAAAAAACCCTCAGACTATGCTAAATCCATGTTTGCTTGTCTGACCTCAGCAATGCAGTCCCTAGTTGTTTCCCTTGAACTATTTTTTAGCATTCATTCCCTCCTCATCTGGTCCCA
This sequence comes from Acrocephalus scirpaceus scirpaceus, assembly GCA_910950805.1. Lineage (NCBI taxonomy): Eukaryota > Metazoa > Chordata > Aves > Passeriformes > Sylviidae > Acrocephalus > Acrocephalus scirpaceus. The sequence goes on from OU383781.1 coordinate 34,477,130, forward strand.
TTAATGTTTCAGTCCTCCTTTCTGTGTTTATTCTGTTCTTTGCTTCTCCGCCCTCCTTCATACTTTTGCCCAGATGATTGAATACTAAATTCTGTTATGCACTAAACTAATGTTTAATGTTTTTACAGCTTTTCTCTCCTTTTAGTGCAATCATTACCATTTTCTCTGCTTCCTTTGTTCTCACCTTTCCACTTAACTCTTTCCTATACCACCTCCCTTGTTCTCTTCTCAAATCTCTCTTGAAATAAAAAGACCTCTTGGCACAGCAAACCAACACCTCTCCCTCTTCTGATCTGAGACCTGCAGCCCAAAAGATTCCCTAGCTTGTCCTGCTGAGTCTGGAAAGTCTGTTCAGAGATGAAGAGAGAAAATGATGCCATTTCTTTGCTTGTCTGTAATGGATCTACAGAGGAACCTGAGACAATTTTGGTTTGCACATACCTCACCAGCAAGGGAACAGCTCCAGCCACACAGGGATGACCTCCTTAATCCCTCAGTCTGGATTAAGGCAATTGCAATCACACCTCTTCCAGAGCTGTCACACCTTTTTTAGCTTTCATTTTCCTTCCAGCAGTGTGCAGTAATCAATATCCTTTCACTGCATATGGTGTTCCTCAGAAGTCTAAATGCTAATGGTGCCATTTGGCAAGATGAGCTACATCAGCTGTATACAATGCAAGTGTAAATTGGAAATTGTTTAAGCTTTCAAATTTGTTTTATGCCATTGGATTTTCACATTATTCATTTGTCATTATAATTGGATTCTAACATGTACTTTACATTTCAAAACTTGAAATTATAAAGACTGCATAACAAAGAATGCGTAAGAACAGGCAGCTCCCCAAGCTGTGTTTAATTTACACCAGATGAGTGAATGAGGAAGGTGAAGAGTCACAAAAATACTGAGTAACAAAGTGATGCTGCCTTAGAAATCCAGCAATTAATTGCAATGATAATAAGTAGAGTGATTAAGTTGATTTAAATCTTCCTGCAGCATTGTAATAGCTCATTTGAGCAGGATGCTAAGGATGATTTTTACTCTTGTTCTTCCAACTTTTTTCTAGATCTTTCACCTACTCTTGACTGACCTGACTGCACAGGATTACCTGAGGAGTAAACGGAAAACTTTTTCTGCTGCAAATAGAGCAGAACAGTAACTTGTTGATTCTCCTTCTGGAAAACAGCAGAAGATCTGTAAATCCATGTGAGAACGGTCTTCTCATCCCTTTTTGAGAGCACACAGGTGTGTTCCTGGCTGTTGGAGTCTGGCTGACCACGTTAACTTACAGCAAAGTTCTGTGGAGGGTCCTGAGGTCTCCATGGGCCTGAGCCTGTTCCCAGCCATGGGCAGTAACTTTGTGTACCCTGGCAGAATTCAGACTTCACAGACTTTATGTCTCCTTTTAATGCAATCATTGCAACTGAATGGCCATGAAAACTCAGTGTGTATTTTATCCTAGTGCTTTGAGACCTTAAAACACAAATCATATGCATCACAGTGGCATTTCATGCTGTATTTTGAAAAGAGAAAATTGAATCATAAGCTGTTTTTTTAGCCAGCTAGGAAATGGGCAGGTTTGCATTGGTGCCTGCTAACAGCAGACTTTAGGGTGTGGATGAAGTTTGTTTCTATAGCCCAGGATGTTATGCCACTGACCTCAACACCATCTGTTCATTCTTTGCTGTTCTTCTATTCTGAATTGTAGAAGTCAAATCTTAGAGAACAATGTTCCACTGCACTTCTTTGACAGTTAAAAGTACAGCACTGAAAAAACCCAAAGGACATAGCCCTCGTTTGGGATAGAAAAAATACACATGTAGCATCATCACTAACTGGGATTTGTGGGTGTATGTCTGAGATGTAGATTATTTCTGCAGTATTAAATTTCTTTGCTCTGTGACTTAGCTACCTTTTAGAAAGATTGATAATATTGTTTTTCTGCATCAGAAAAGAGCTGGAGGAGCTCAGCTTAGACAGTTGTAAAGAAAGTTATTGCTGAGATATGAAAATTGGGCTAATAAGTATTTTGTCAATTTTTTTATCTTTTTATTTTCTCTCCTCTGCCCAGCAAGCTCATCTTTGTGTGAAAAGCTTTTCACTGAAGAATCCAGCAAATGTGGGTACACAAAAGTCAGGGGTCATCAACATGCAAATGTATTAAAAGAAAAAAATCCCTTTATTATCCATGACTTGTTTTTACAACAAGGAATATTTAACACTTCAAGCATGAATACATAAAAATTTACACAGGTGCTGCATGTTTTTAGACCAGATGGGCCTTTTAGACAAGAGACAAGAACATATTGGATAAGCAAAACAAATTTGCATTTTTTAAGGTTATTTTTTTTCCTTTCTTTTTTTGTTTCCCAGTGTGCTATTTCTCATGAATACATCAACAGAGAGTTGTGCCTCTCTGCACCAAGTGCAATCCAGGCAGCAGCTGTGCTGATATCCCCACGTTGCTCTGCCAGACCAGCAATCTGTATGGATGGATTGATATTTCCAAGGCACCAGCTCCAGAGGTATCCAGGCCTCTCCCTCTCTGCTGTAATGTAACAGAGGAGCAACCATTTATGGTGATGATTTGAATGACTCCACTGTTCCTTCCCAGGAGCTGGGACGTGCCTCTTGAGCAGCTCTGGGTGAGCAGCAGCTCCTTTCCCTGGGCTCATCTCAAAGCACAGACTCCACAGTGAAGTGTTCCCTGCAGCGGGTGATGGGAAGGAGCTGAGACATTTAGAAACAACAGTTCTGGTAATATTAGTCACAGTTTGTATGATAATGATTTCCAGATGAAGGCTCATCATTGTGCAATGTATTATATAGACAGTCTGAGAAATCACAGTCATCTTCCACTTTGGAAGGTGAGTTTCTGAGAGGATCACTCATTCCCAGGAACCTGGGATTTCTCAGGAATCCTGAAATTTTCCCTACATTTATAATGTATTCCCAGCTGCAAAAAATCTTTATTTTAGGAAGGAGCAATTTAGTTTTGTTTTTTTTCAGAAGAAGATCAGGTCTGCTTTCCTTGGTACTGTGGTTCCCTGATCAGCCAGCCAGTTTGTTACAGGGCTATGTGATGAGGGATTTTTCCCAAGAAAAATATAAACACAAACCAGGACAGAACATTTTTTTATCTTAATTTGCCTTACAAATACTCAGTTCCTCACCAGAGAATGTGAAGAGCTTCATCTAAAAAGAATTTAATTGAAGAGATTTTTAGGAACATGTAATATATACCACAAGAAAGACAAATTTCATGAAATGTTTTCTTTTGTCAGAAACTCATTTTTCCCTGACAAATGGATTTCAGGGGAAATTTTCCAGAAGGCCCTGCTCATTGGTGTGTGTGACTGGAGAAAAAATGAGAAACCTGAAACAGAGACACAAAAAATTTTGTCAGAGAAGTTAATGTCTGATGGCAGCTGGCAAGGAACATAGTTGGAATTCCTAGATCTCTTATTTTCTGAAGCTTACACAGGCACTTACTGTTCTACACCAGTCATGTCTGATTTTAGGTATTGCTGGAGTCCTGCACATTTCTACAGCCTTTTTTAACATCTCATAATTTTAACTGGAGAAGCAATACCTGCGATCTTTACTTTGGTTTCTAAGAAGCATAAACCAGTCAGGAGTTAAGCTGGGTGATTCTTGACCTGTTGAGGCAATTCATTTAACTTGTTTAAAAAAACCCCAAAAAACTAAAACCAACTTTCTGCAAATCCTTTTGACCAATTTTTGGCTCCTAAGTGAAGAAAGGCATACCCTGGCATTTTCAAGTGTTTTTAAAAGCATCTGTGTTTTGAGCCCTTTCATCACTGACTTTATTTTGCAAGGGGACACCTGCTCTTTGTTTCCATCATGGGAGACTCCTGCAGCACTGCTGTGCTGTTGGGAACTGGACTCCAGTCTGTCTGATGAGATGAATCTAAAAGGAACGAGAGGCCCTCCTGGTGCAGCAGCCATGTGATCATACAATTGGAGAATGCTCTTGATAGCTGTTTGATCACATGTGGGTTCTTTACACACTCTTAAAAAGTAAAAGCAGCAGCAAAGCTAACTCAAAGAAGAACCCCATAATGCTCAGACTTAATGAGATTTTATTTACCTTATGTGATGAAATCATCCCAGCTCCTTTGATTTCCCCAGGAGGACTTGGGGAGGTTGTACCAGAGGTGGATGTTGCCTGTTGCCATGAAACACAGCTGTTTGCAAGGCAGATAACTCTCTGATGAGGGGATTTGATTTTCCTGTACGTGGATGGGATGAAGCACGCTCCTGCACGTCCCAGAAAGGGCTCTGAGTGTGTGTGTGTGTGTGTGTGTGTAGGAGGCTGCTTCAGTCATGTTAAATTCATATTAGGTAGCACTTCCAGAAAGGGCTGGAAAGTAGAGCTGTTGTTGATGCAAAAGGTCGCAGACATTAATAGCCTGCAGAACAATTCCAGGGTGCAGGATTATTCACAGCTGCCGAAACACAAAGGAAAAGAAGGAGGCAAAGCAAAGATTTGAAACAATGGCATCTCTCTGTTATTACTGCTGTTATACTTTGGGTTTTTAAGACACACTCATCTTGGAGGGGAACCGGGGTGTTAATTCTGAGCTGTTTTCTGCTTTCATCTTTTAAACAGCAACAGGAAATGTGCCCTTTTTTGCCCTGCTTTTATTGCACTTAGAAGCTTTTGTGGGAATATGAACAGCAGTGAGACTTGATGAAATTCATGTTCCTCTGACTGAGAATGGCCTTTAAAGGGAGTCTAGTCTTTTCTTTTTTCAAAGGCTCCAGACCAAGGCAGAAGAGGTGGAGGGTCAGAAAAGGGAAAGCATGGAAGGGAGGAGGAGGAAAGCAGTGAAAAGGAAGGGAGGTTGTTGAAGATTCAGACAAGAATATAGGCTGTTTTTTAGAATTGAAAGTATTTTGTTGCTCAAAGAAAATCAAATTCCTCTATATTTAAGGCTGGCTGTGTACTTGTGGCAAAAGCACAGAAGGGAAAGGCATAGCTCTTGAAAGCCTTTACAGAAAAAAAGGAGTGAAAAGCACCAAGAATATCAAATGGTAAACTTGTGTCTGTGTTCCCTCCCTCTCAGCAAGACTCCCAGCCCCTCTTATTTTCCCCACAACCCCTTGCAGGCAGTCAGGGGCTCCAAGCAGGAAACAGGAAACAAAAAAACATCTCTCTTTATAGTCAGAGACATAGCTGGTATGATTTGATAGCCCAGGCTGGTAGCAAGTGCTAGGTATGATCCTTTTCTACAAACACTGGCATTTATTATGCCAACAAAGTCACAGATCAATCATTTTCACCCCTGCTGCTGACAGATCGGGGTAGGCTTACAACAAGAGAGGAATTGGGCAGATTAGGAGCTAGCTCTATTGTTCTGATTACAAATCACAAAGTTTTTGACTTGCTGAGTAAAATAGGAACAGACATTTTCTCTTTTTCCTTTCTGACTGAAAAATGGAATTACTGTTGTATTTTTAGCCACCCTTTCCCTTCCCACCAGCACTGCTCTCCCCTTTAATACAGATCAACAGTTCTGTCCTTTCCAGCAGATATTTTCAGGACTCCACCAGTCTGCACTCAGCCTGTAAAAGGAGAAAGCCCTGGTCCTTTTCTGCATCCTCTTCATCTGACAAGTGCACTCCCTGGCTGGTTTTATCTGTGTTTCCTCCATTGTTCCTCCTACAAAGAACTCTTTGTAGGGATGGCTCAGGAGACAGCCAATGGTCTGTGACACCTTTCCCTCCTACATTTGCTTCCAGCAGTGATTACTGTCTTGTGCTCTTTGGGGGAAGTGAGTTCCCTTCACGCTCCTGGCAGATAAGTGTCTAAAGGACAGGATTCATGGCATTCATGGGTGGTGGTTAATGGGCACAGCTGTGGTGAAATGTGTAGAACTGGAGCTGACGTTAGCTGTCTAATGCTCTGAGAAATGTATGGACCAAGTGCCCCTTCCTGCAGGTATTTGGGGTTGCATAAAACCCCAGCAGGTATCGTAAAAGGATTGTTTTATAATCTTATATTAATTATATATGTATATTATATATAAAATATATAAATATATGTACCGTAGTAATACACTGTAATATATACTTAATATATATTTATATTTTCATATAAAATATATATTACTGTACGTTATATAAATTGAAGTATATTATATAAATTATTGGTTTTAATACTATTATAATAATATTATTATAAATTACACTATATTAACATAACTATTAATTATATCATTTATCATTTATATTTATTTTATTTTTTTTTCTATCCTTGCACCACACCTGCCACTGTGCACTCTGTGAACTGCCAGAGTGCAGTATGTTGTTAATTACCCCAGCACATAAGGAAGCTCAAGTTGGCCTCTAATGATTGTAACAAGATCTTTCCATATTTGTGCAGAGATTGGATCATCTGATGTATGGACACTTAATCAAGAACTTTTCCTAGGGACTTGCAATCAGATGCTGATACAAAAAAACCCCCAAGCAACTCCCTCCAAGCTAAAACAGATGTTACTATTGATAAGAAAATACAATAGTTTGTAACAGTTTAGCCAATGTTCCTGCTCTAAGTATCACCCAAGGGGTTTGTTCAAACTATTGACATGACACACAGGATCAAATAACTCACTCTGAATGAAAAGGGGAAGGAGATGAAAATCCAGCCCAGCAAATTCTTTTTCTTCTAAGGGAGAGAAAGTAAGAGTCCATATTCCTGTGTGTTCCTGCTACTCTCCCATCCTGCCCTTTTCTTTTCTCTGGTCACTGGTGATCAAAACAGCCAGGGAATCTGAGACAGGCTTGATGGGGAGTTAGAGCCCTTGTAAATGTTGTCAGGGTGCTTGCCTGACTCTAAATATCACTTCATACCTTGCAAGCTGATGAAGAAGGCTGGAGAATTTATGTTTAGCTCCTATTCAAGTGGCTGCTGTTTGCTGGAGCATTGGTTGTAGTTGTAGTTGTGGGTGTCTGTGAGGGACATGCAGGGAGTGTGTGTGTGGCAATCTCAGATGAAGATGGTTGTCATCTAAGGACATAAGGAATGTTCAGGGAAGGCAGTCAACCCTAACATTTAGCTTATGTCAATCATACAAAGAGAGCTCAAAAAAATCTGCTATCTGCATCATGCTTCCACTAAACTTGATGTGGAGTACAGGGATAAAGGTATCAAGGATCAAGCAATAGTCATCACTAGAGCAGTGGAGATCTCACCACTGCTGGCAGTAAGATCTATTTATGCAAAAAAGGTATAGAAATATTTCTACAGTTATATTACTAATATAATCCATAGTATAGATTATTAGAATATAATAATATATATTAATAGTAATTCAGCTGCCTCTGTAAAAGTCCCAAAAATATTTTGTAAACTGAAGAGGGGTTTTTTTAGGGGTTGGTTGTTTGTTTGGTTGGTTTGTTTTGGAGGTTTTTTGGGGGTTTTTTTTTGGTAGTACCTGAGGGCTGATTCCAGGGGACTGTAGGAAACAGGCTGAGGTATCCCTGCTCAAATGTCAGCAATCCAAGTGCTGCACTTGGTGTTATGTGAAGTGAATGTGAACCCAGGCTCAGAGTGCACCAGAGGTTCCTGGGGATGGCAGGAATCTCATGCATTTGAAATGGTTCTAACTTAGCTATTGCCCACGCTGTTTTTAACTTTTTTACTTCATATTTGTCTGTCATTATGTCAGAAATCATCTCATAGCAGTCCTGGTGTCACCAGTGCAAGCTCCAGACTCAGCAGTACCAAAATTCTGATGCGCTGTTGGGCTGATCTCGGAGAGAGTGGACAAGGAAGCCCTGAGGATGTGCAGGCACACTCACCAGGAGCAATGGGGATTTCAGAGGCTTCTTCTGCAGCAGGATTTCCTCCTCAGCATCTAAACAGGGGCAAGGAAACTGGTAAGATTCAAATGTACAGTTCAGCTGGGCTGCAGGCTTTCCTGGCAATGTTTGTACTTGATTTGTTTGCTCAGTCCATGAAGAAAAGTCAGATTTTTCAAACAAAAAATCCTTAGGAAAATTCTGGTCCCCAGTTTTTTCATGCTAGTGTCCCATGAAGTTCACAGAAAGGACTTGCATGTGACAGGAACGGCTTTCTCATGTGTTATTGCATCCTGTCTTTCCTTGTTTCACAGAAACCACGAGTGTTAAAATTTGGAGAAGGCAGAGTCTGACTGGTCACATCCACTGTTTTCTTTCCTGCTTTAGGTTGTGATGCAAGTACTTTGTGACAGTTCTTCTGAAAGTCATGAGGAGGGAGGGACAAGTCTTAGGTAATGCCTTTTATGTTCAGGTTTCATTAAAGTTTCAGCTTACTTGAGTTTGAAATTCACACTTAAGACAATCTGAGAAGAGAAAAAGGCATCTGTTGCTTACTGTCAGTGTTTCATTCTCATTCAAATCATTGCAGGACAGGTTTGAAACGCAGCTGACATCTTCCTGAGGTGTTGACACTGCTTGATAGTTCCTCAACTATCAAGATGTGAGATTAACAGAGGGGAAATACTATGGGTTTTCTTCCCTCTGCCACGTTTCTGTTTTTGGAAACACCTAGTGCATCAGACTGGAAGATGTGGTGCAAGTATTTTGGGAGCACCAGCTCTCCATGAGACTGGCTTTGAGAAACAGCATGGTTTGGAAATGGATCTGTGACACCCTGATGTATAACACACCATCTGAGGCACGGGAGGGTTTGCACAGCATGACAGGGATTTTGGTTCCCATGACAAACAGATTCCTTTTGCAGCTACTGTGCCCTGGTGTCATTGTAGGACACGAAAGAAAGATGAGAGACTCCAAATATTTCAGAAGGCTAAGAGCATAGAAAAAGCTTTATTGTCTAATTCCTCCTACCTTTTTATAAGGTGTTCCGATACAGACTTAACACGATGGGTGAACAGGAATGACACCTCTCTAATCCCATTGGTTAAACTAGAGAAACTGCAAAACACCACCCGGAGAGAGATTGTTTTGAAAAAAGAATAGTTGTTTGCCAAGATTGTTTTGAGAAGAAGCTTTCTTGGGAAGTCTTCCCTTGGGAAAAGTTAGCAGCTGCTAGCAAGCTAGAATCTCTCAAACCCAGAAATATCAATCCCACACCCTTGCTAACTTTCAGGAGCCAGAGGGCTCTGGAAGAGCACCCTACAAGGCTGTCCCAGCCAGGGGCTCTCCCCGTCATGCTCCTTCCCTCACACATGAGCCTGCATGGCCTCACTGCTGCCTTACCCTGGCAGAGACAGGAGGAATGCCCAGGAGCCCCACACACCCCTCCCTGCCATGCAGAACAGGGGCTGGCAGATGAGAAATCTCTTTTTTTGTGTGCAAGAGCTCTCCGAGATGGGTGACCTCAGGGAGACTCTGGAGGCAGTAGAAGGCAGAAAATCTTTCAAATGGTGCCATTTAATAATGAAAACACATTTCAGCTCCTCATTTGCAGCCACATGGATGGGCTGCCTTTTTCACTTGAGAAAGAAATCTTCCAGAGAGGAAGAATAGCTACTGTTTTTGAAAGAGTTTTGTTACATGAGCTGTAACAAGCTGACAGCATTATAAAGCTATTTATAGGTCTGTATTTTCAGACCAGGATCCTCACTAAAGGCTGATGGAGTAGATTTATTATGTGAATTTAAGTTAATTTATGTAAAGGCATTGTTTCTCTGGGAAATCTGGTTCTTTTTTCCTTTTCTTAAGCAGTTTTTCCAAGCAATACTTTGATACCTGAATTACTTCTCCAGTGCAATGGGAATGATGAAGGGAGTGTCCCTGATGCTCCGATTGGCACTAAATGGGAAGTCACACACTGCTAAACTAAGGGGGAAGAAAATGTCTTTGGAAAGTCCTGATCTTCAGTGGTGTTTATGCATCCTCTCTGGCTCTAGTGCTTTCACACAGTGACTCCTGACACACTCTAGTTACCCTCCCTGAGGTCAATAAACATTTCTCTGGTTCATTTCGGGAATAGAAGCAGTGAGAATTTTCACTGTTTTCCTCCCCTTTTTTTCTCTGTCAGGGATGACACTTAGCTCACCTTCCTGCTTCCAGAGCTTTAGTTTGATCACTTGACAGTGCCCTTCTCATTCAGCTGCTAAAATTACAAAACCCCACATCCCTCTTGTTCTTGAAATGTGACCCACTGGACTTGCTTTGCTGCTTTCCTGGGAACAACATGGGAAAGTTGTGCTGCTGGCAGCAGTGCACATCTGCTGGCATGGACTGTGGCTGTGCAGGCATCCCTGCTCCTCACCAGCATGCTGCATGCCAGTGAGGGGATGGGCTGCTGGAACTGCTGCCAGTGTGCAGTGAGTGCCTCTGCATTCGACACAGAGTGTGTGTAAAGGATGCAGGATTTGCAGGTTGGGCATTTTGCGCTGAAGGTTTTGCCCACAGGTACAGATTTAATGTCCATTCTCTCAGAGAGAGACTTCTGTGGCTGGGAAAGTGGTAAAAATAGTATCTTAAATGTCTAAACACTGGGCAATTTACTAATAATGAGATACATTCGATATGTTGGCCCACAGCTTTTTCACACCCAAGGCTTGCTATAAGTATTACAGTTCTTCCAATGTAGCAGCGCAGAATAAGACATTATTTCTTCTGAATGTGTAGATATAAAAAATATATAGGTCTTTTGGCAAAGAAATGCCATTCAGCCAAGAGCTACAGTAAACCATGTACTCCACCACTGAAACATAGCAAATGTGTTTCTCAGCAGAGGAATGTGTCTCGGTAAACTAAATCTTTTGTCTGGCGCAGATGCAACAGTGATTAAGAAACTAGAAACCTTTATAGCTGTGTCTGTTTACACAGGTCAGAGGGTCTTTGTTCACTGTGGCTAATTATGTTGATTCTCAGAAATTTAGAGGTGACATGAAAAGTATGCTGGGAGGACCTGTAATGACAATTGATATTAAGGGAAATATTCCCCTTTGAATGGATTGTCAAGTTATGGAACAGACTGCTCAGGGAAGCAGTTGAGTCACCATCCCTGGAGGTGTTTAAAGATGTGTAGATGTTGCACTTAGGGACACGATTTAGGGGTGGACTTGGCAGTGCCAGGTTAGTGGTTGGACTGGATGGCTTTCAGGGTCTTTTCTAAGCTAAACTGTTCTAAGATTCTGTGACAAGAGTAACAACAATTGGGAAATCGTGCTGCACATCACATCTTTCTTTTGGTTACCAAGTAATTGGTTTTGCATAAAATGTTCACACTGCTTGCCTGAAGTCTGTGTACAAACACAGGAAAAGTCCTTTGAAAGCTCACTGGAAGGGCAATTTGGATATTTTGTTGTTACCAAAACCCTCCTGGCTGAGTTTATGCTGGTGTGTACAGGTCATTCAAAAACACCTTCTAACAGGAAAAACCCTTGTGCAAGGGAAAAATCAGTGTAAAACATGCTAAAACCTGAATTGTAGGGGGGGAAAAAAAAAATCACAGAAAGAGTTTTTTTGTCCGTTAAAATCAAAGATTCGTATCTAGCTTTGTATAGTTTCAGGCTTCCCAAATTTCACTTTTGAATAACGACACCAATTGGCACAAAGGAGGTTTAGCTCCTTGCAATAGGATAACGGTATGAGTAAAGAGTTATGTGGGGCTCCCTGAGTCCATCCTGCCAGAGAGATGACAGGGCAGCCTCCTAGGTGAGTGTGTGCAGTGCTCTTTGATAAATGGCCTGAATTTGTGGGTAGCCAGCAATAAAAACTGGCAGATTTACATTCTTTCGAGCATTCGAGCAGTCACCAGGGAATATGTCCAGCTTAAGGCATTTCAAAATTCATGGGCCAGAATTCTAATTGAGGAGTTCGTGTAAACAATGATTAGGAAAAAAAGTTGTGATCCTTTGCTTTCTGATGCTTTAAACTATATATAACCACTGTTTGTTTGTTTGTTTGATTGTTTTCCACTGACCACTTGCAGTTTGTCATGAGGCTCACATCTCTCACATGAATGCCCCATTCCACCAGAATAAGGTTGGGAAATGTGAGTGCTCATGGTGAAACTCATGACAAAGTATTGCTGTTCCTCTCCAGCACTTGGGGAAGAGATTATACGCTGTTTTGGATCCCAAACTCTAGAGTCAACCCCCGGTTTTTGCAGTGTGGCTGATTCTAATCAGTAAGACATTCATGTTTTCCACCTTTCCCTCAAATTTGCTCTACAATCTTCAGCTCCCTTGTGACTGCCAGCCAGGGTTTGGAGATGTCACTGTTGCATTTGACCGAGACAGGTGCAGATATTTCTGTGCTAATCTTGCCGCTGGCTTTTCAGCCAAATCTACCCGAAGTCCGTAACCGCCCAGGCTGGGACAAGTGAGATGGATTTGGTTTGAGCCCTGGTTATCGCTGCATGAGCTCAGCAGTGCCCGCATTACCGGCAGCCCTCACTTGGGGGCCGCAGATCTTCAGCCTAGCAGCTCCTGCCTGCCTCGGATTTATTCACTCGGAAAGGGAGCGCCGCTGCTCTCCGGCTCGCTGTAGCATTAATTTTCAGGCAGAAGGCAGGGTGATCAATAACCTATTCTTCTGGCAGTTTTACTTAGTTTATTCCTGTGTCAGATATTAGTTTCCTCAGCAATTTTACCACCTGCAGGGTTGATGTCATCCATTCAGCCTGGCACGACCATTGGCCTGTCCCTAACTCCAGTGTCACACCGTGTGGCCCTGAGCCACGGCAGAGCTTGGCATGTTGGTAAGATTAAATAATTCAGAGCTACATGTAATTGGCCATCCCTGAGCTAAGCAATCATTTGTGATTTATCCCAAAGCATCCAGCCAATGCAGCTGTTTCCATCCACCTGTACAGCTCTGTTAACTTGGGGAGCTGCAGAAGCTGAACCCAGCAGTTCTGCTTGTTACAGGCTGTGTTGTGGCATGTTACTCTTTTGCTGAAAGAACTGAAAGGTCAGATTTTGAGGTCCTCATTTGGAAAGGTTAAATAAAAAGGCCTCCCTTGTAAGAACATAGGTTTAAATTTTGTTTTATCACAAAAAGGGATATTATCAAAGTAAATGCACCAGAAATTAATGAAGTGAAGGGCTTAAGGTCACGATTCTATTTTCATCATTTAGAACAAAATTAGCAAAAGTTGCCAAACAGACCAAAAAGGATTCTTTTGCATCCACCTAAAGCATGGGCTGTGCCTGGCGGAGGAACTGCATGTACATCTGTCTTTCCAGCTCTGACCAAGGAAGCTGTCTGTCCTTCATGCTAGGTCTGTCATTTAACACTGTTTAAAACCATAGTTTGTATTAGCATAATACATTAGCATAATGTAATTTTGTACTGTTAAGCAGCAGCAGCAGACAATGAAAGAAAAAATGGGCAGTCTCTAACCTCCTAGAAAATCACATTTTCGTGGCAGATACTCTCTGTATTTCTCTTTCTCTCTGGTTTTTCAAAGTCTTTATGTAAATTGGAAGAGGACCTCTGTTTCCTGAGAGATCATCTGTCCCTGCTGCTTATATCCTGTTTGATGTCATGATCTTGGTTGCTGTGGAAATGATTAAGCTGTCATCAACAGATTCGGATGAGGAATAAGCTCTGGGAGAAGATGACACAACATTCCTTCTTTTATGCAAATGTGTGCAGTTAAGAGTGGCAAACAAACAAACAAGCAAGATATAGAGGCAAACACCCTTTCACCTCCCCATTCACTATTCAGACTGAACAGACTGTTTTAAATCAGCACATTTTTCCCAAGGGGTGTCAGATGGTGCCTAGAAAATGTCACCCACTGCTTGGGAAGTGGCAGAAGGGAGCTAGAGACCAGTGAATATCTTCTCCTCTCTTTGGCTGGAAAGGGTACAAATTCCAAAATAGATGCCAGAACCCCTTTTGTCCTGAGCTTCAAGCAGGTCATGACAGGTGCAATAAGTTGCACAGGTAAGTAAGAGTAGCACTTTTTGTTGTGAGTGCAAACAAATATGCAGCATGCAGAGCACCAGAACTGTGTCCTCTGCCCTTAAACAGCTGCCCAGGGTTGTGTTAAGCACAGCAAGTCACAGTGGGAAAAGTGATGCTCCCAGACATTAGATGAGGTTATGTTGGCTCAGGAAAATGAAATGCCTCCCAGAAGTGTCTTTGGATTTAATTAATATGTGTTCACAATAGATGGCTATTCTCCCAAGAGGGCTGGTGTTCACCACCACCTGATTGCATCTGGAACTGCACAGGGGAGTTTTCAGTGCTTGGTGAATATAAATGGGGAGCGGGTCACCTAGGTTGTATATTTGTAGTTGTAATTAGAAAGACAAACTGTGTGGGAAGAGAAAGTCAACAATGATCCTGATAATTAGTTTAATACTGCTGTGCATGTCTGCTGTGTTCTTTGAAGTCTGCAATGCTCCTGTTTCAGTGGTGGGTGTAAATACCTTATAGGAAGTCAAATCCAGCTGCTGTGACTTTCCAATCTTGGCAGCACTGAAGTCTCAAACATAGTCTAAATTCAGGAAAGGATCAGAAAATGACCAAGAGGAAACAAACTAGGGTTATTTTCTCATTGGAGAGCTCTCCTAAAATATGGGGGCTTTTTTCCCAGGATGTCCTGGATATAAAGCTTTTAGCTGTTCTTTACCAGGAGCTAAAATTATACACAGGATAAGGAAAAGTTGATATGTGACTAAGATACTCTTATTCAGACATCAATAGGACATCATAAGGAATTAGGGTTGTATAGATTAAAGCTGATACCAGGAAAATCTTTCCTGAACTTTTAAAATAATTCTTGATGCTTCTAGAAATGTGGTGAGGGAGTTTCCACTCAAGAAATATGTGCTGCTTCTTTGTTCTTTCTGATGACAACTTCTCAGAGAGGGCATGGCCTGAGACATGTTTTGAATCAGGGACCTTCATTCTCTTTGGATGATGCTGTGAAACAGCACAGAGAATTCATTTTGGATGTCATTTTTGTCTTCTGTTTCCTGATGCAATTTGAGGGCATTATGGGGATATTTGGGTGCCAGGTTTTAAATATCCATCTACATCTTTGAACAGTTTTTGAAACACTTCCACAGTGACTCTTTTAAGTGGCAAAATGTTGTATTGAGGGGTGAAAATAAACACATGCACAAAGGGGAGGGGGTGAAACTAAACATCCCACTAGGTGATTCCTTGCATTTCTAATCCTTAGCACACAGATATTGTAGTATCTAAACTTCTCATTAAATAGCAAGGCAAAGCAAACTTTCCTTTTTTTTGTTTTTGATGGGGGAAAATAGATTTAATCTTGGATCTAGTCTAAAGTGCAAGGCTCTATCTGCCTTCTTGTTTTATGCTGTACAATCTTTCCTCTTGCAAGTTCTACAGCTGTGTAAGTCCACCGACTTCAGGGGAATTCTTATTTACAGCGAGTGCAAGAGAGGCAGCAAAGTCATTCACAGTGATATGTGAGAAAGCCAAAGAGTACATGGTGGGCTCCTCCTCAGGGCCTTGTGTTATTCCATTAGAAATATCACAGGGATTTGTTACACAGCCTCCTTGTTCCCACTGCCTTCTAAAAGCCACACTGCAGTTCTTGGTTTGGCAATGGGACACACAGCACTTCCTGAGACATCCTGGAGAGCAGAGAGTTGTCACAGGCAGGCCAGTGAAGGGAACAAGGAGAGGCTTGGTCCCTTGGCAAGGCTA
The DNA here is from genome assembly GCA_910950805.1 of Acrocephalus scirpaceus scirpaceus. Taxonomy (NCBI): domain Eukaryota; kingdom Metazoa; phylum Chordata; class Aves; order Passeriformes; family Sylviidae; genus Acrocephalus; species Acrocephalus scirpaceus. The sequence goes on from OU383781.1 coordinate 34,492,758, forward strand.
CAAAGTGCCGTATGTTTTAATGACAGATGCTGTCAAACACTGCACAGATATGCCTCAGAATGAATATATTAGCAGATAGCACAAAAGGTCCTTATCCCTGACTAGATGTTGTTACAGAAATAATGCAAATATTGGTAGCAATTAGTCATGGGACTCTCAGTGTAGTTTCCCCTTACCCTTTTTTCCCTTTTTTTTTTTATTTTTCCTGTAGATTTTTTTTTTCACCATGTCATTCCTTTAAAAAAATCAGTGGCTTCCATGTTAAGTCTTTGCACTTGGAAATTTTATCTTCGTCATCCTTTAGGAAAGTGGTTTAGTTCTTGAGGGTATCAAGACTGCCCTATGTAATGAATACTTCTTGTGTTTTAGAAACTTTTAGTAGATGAGTCCGGAGCAGAAGTTCACAAATTCGCAGGGGGAATGGTCACAGCATTGGTCCCATCCCAGGGCCTGAGGGCATGTGGGTCAGTTTTGATGGAGTCACTCAAGCAAAGTGGGGTTCTTTGGGGGGTTGCAGAACTCTCATATTCCTCTCCTGGCTAGTGTAGGAGCAAGTTTGCTATAACAAGTAAGAGAAGAGTCCTACTGACACCTATTTCTGTGGAAGTCCATGGCCATTGGTCATTTAATTACCTGTCAACACCTTGCCCAATGGCAGGGGGAAGTATTGCTGTACCCCTGTGGGAGAGCTCAGCAAATACTTGTGTTCTCCCAGAGGCTGCGTGTTCCCAGGGGAAAATACTCATGGTGTCAAATCCTCTGCACCAATTCCTAAGTCCCAGGTGTGTGTATGTGGTTTTGGTTGGCTGGCAGTTTTTCAGTGCCTCAGCACCCCTGCTCAGAGCAGTGAACGTGGTTCACATGGCAGGACTGTCCACAACCCATAAGTTTAGTGCATCTTCTTCCTGCTTTTTGCAGCATAGGAGAGGTTTGATGGATTGCCTTTGGTTCACACAGTAAACATATCCCATTAAAATCAGTCTTCTGAATCTAATGTTTGTCTAATAGATTGCTTTCCTCTCATCTCAACATATTTAACTCCTGGTAGAGAGTTCAGGCCTCTTGGGAGGACTCTCTGTCATCTGGCATCTTCTTAGCATGATTAGAAACACAGATCTTACAGGAACAACATCCTCTCTAGTGGAGCTGTTTGGTCAGATGCTATTCATGCCCTGAAATGGGAGGTTTAATCAGGTTTCCTTGTTCTGAGAACCCGACTGAAGGGATAAAAAGCTTATCCCTGTTCCCTTGCTGTAGCCTTGCATTGCTGAGCACTGTGCTCCATGTGGGTTCCCCTCAGTTACCCTGCCCCAGAGGCAAAGCCTTGCAGCCAGAGCACACAGGAGGGATTGTGTCCCAGCTGTGCCAGAGCCCTGTGGGCAAGCAGCTGGCACACAGCCTCTGCTCCTTTTCCTCTCCTCCCCCCTTGCTGGAAAAATACCCTTTGAAATCCCTGTCTGGCAGAGAGCTGGTGCTACCCCTGGACTACCAAAACGTAGGGCAAGGGAGGTGGATTGCTAAAATACAGCCTGAAGGCAGATAGGGGCTTTGACAAGATGTAAAATTGTTTGACATCTTGGTTGGGGCTGAGGGACCTTGAGCAGCACAGTGCTGGGGACTGGCAGAGCTCAGCAAATGTTGCTGTGCTTCAGCCTAGTTGTACCAGTCTTTCCAGGTAAGGAAAGAAGTGTCTCAGGTGAGGGACTGGGAACTCAGTGGTGAATGCAAGAGACAGAGACATCTAAGAGCACCGTTCTCTCTGCTGAACTCAGAGCTCAGCCATCATCCCAGGAAGGTCCTACTACTCCAGGCTTTGAAAGTGTTGTTTGTTTGTTTGAAGAGAAACCTAAAAGATGTAATCACCATACTGTTCATATCTCTGTTTTAAGCAGCAGCAGAGATGAGTTGACTACACCAATCCCCCTCAAAGTATGGAGCTTACAAGACAGGTAAACAATTATCCAAGGATTTTTTACCAGAAGAAGGTAAATTCGCTCCCTTCAATTTCTTCATTAAAGCAACATTTTCCTTTCCTAGTTTACTCAGGTTTACTCTGTGCTGATGTACTGTTTATCTAGATTTCATCTCCATAGTGTTACCTTGCTGTTCTGTAAATACAAGTGTCTCTAGGAAAGGGAAAATTCATCCTGAGATTTAATGTTTTGAAGACGGAATCATCAAACCACAGCTTCTGTGTTCTCAGTGTAACATCCTAGCCCCATCAGTGCTGTGCATGCTTCATTCCAGGCAGCAGCTCGAACAGAAAATAAATTATTCAGACTGAAAGTCAGAGGACAGTAAGTTTCCAGAGTTGCCAGAATTTGATTAGTCATTGATGCCTTTGTAGAGGCAGCATTCAGAGGGACAGTTTTCTTGTAAACACTGTCTCCTTCAGCATCCTGGGAGCTTTAATAGCTCACCTTCTTCCAGGTGAAAAACAAGGCACTTGGTTTCTGTTTTTCTGGTTTCTATATGTAATAAGGAAAATAGAAAGAGTAATATTAAAGAGAAATAAGATAAAAACCAGAGAGGATCTCAGCATAAAACAAACAAACAAAAAAAAGCTCTAGATGTGTGCTTGTTGGTTAAGCAGCAAATATCTCAAGAGCCAGGAATTCATTGTTTATGTGCAGATACAGAAATGCTGAGACAAAAATCAAGAGATTGTTTAGCAAGCACCTTGCAGTAGGTTCAGCTCCAGTCAGTGGATTTGGTGTTCTTAAGTACAGGAGAAGGGAATACAGGTGAGCTCACCCCTGATTAGTAACAGCTGTGTTAATTACCCAATACAGCCTTGCCCCACGAGTCACAGCTGTAGCCAATAAAGATAAGTGTGGGTAAGATAGGGAGGAAGACCATGAAGGAGGAGGAAGCTTGAGGAAGAGAGAATGAGAAAATCATGCAGGAGGAGGATCCTGCGGAGAGAGAATCCCTGCTGAGGTCAGTCTGGGTGTGCAGCTGGAGCCTGTTGTTGGAACCTCCAGTCACAGTCTAGCTGGGTAAAAGCTGCAGTCAGAGTCTGCAAACTGATCCCTGCAGTCACAGTCTGGCTGGGTAAAAGCTGCAGTCAGAGGCTGCAAACTGATCCCTGCAGTCACAGTCTAGCTGGGTAAAAGCTGCAGTCAGAGGCTGCACACTGCTCCCTGCAGTCAGAGTTCAGCAGGAAATACCCAGCAGTCAGGGGCTGCAAGGGAAATTTCCAGCAGGAGCTGCTGCAGCCAGAGTCAGTGGATGGTTGGAGTCAGGATGGCTGAGCTGTAAAGAGGAATAAACCAGGGCCCTTTTCATGCTGGGATAAACCAGAGGTCTGTGTTTTGGCTCATTTCTACCCCCTAACAAGAGGGCTGCTGCAACAACTTCTGTGTTCTGTTTTGTTATCAACATTTGAATCTGATGCTGAATTTTTTGTCTATTATTCCACAGAAATATACAGCATGAGCAGTGTGAAGATGGCCATATGTGCGTGCAGGCTGGTGAGTGCACACAGCAGTTTTATTATTAAGATTTGTGCGGCTGCAGTGACAGAATTGTAACCAGCTCCCAGCTGATTCCCCAGTCCTGTTCCCTCAGTGCCTGAAGGATGCAGTGGGATTCTGGAGTCCCAGAATCCTACCACAGAAAAATTGTGATCGTTTCTTTCTGTTCCCCTCATTGATGCTATAACTTTGACAGTTTCATCAAGCACCAGAGAGATCTCTGGTGAGCAGGGGAAAGCAGAGGAACTCCAGAGGTCCTTACAGAAATAATTCAGATCTATATGCTCTGCCTGAGTTCATTGTGGACCTGGTTTCCCTATCTGAATGATGCATGGATGAGTAAAAAGTATCTCTCTAGACCTCAGTTTATGGAAGCAAAATCTGAGATAATGTTCTCCTCTGCAAGGCAATGTGAGAAAAAGAAAACAACCAACCAAACTACAGCCTTATAATAAGCTGGCTTTTTTAATACCTTGATTTGCCGTTCCTTCTTCCCCAGTTTTTTGTTGAACAGTTTATCAAACACACATATATTTGTTTAAAGTTATCCATTTGTCTGCTAATGTCTTTGCAAAAATCTTTGCAAGATTAAGAATCATATCATTATAGATGCTGGTTAGTGGCATAATATCTCAAACTCAATAGTTTTGACCTTTTGACTGAATGTATCTTCTGACTCAAGCCTATGCAGTTGAAGAAGAAAAAGGAAACTAGATTCCACTGATTGTTTTAATGTAACTGCTAGAAATCAAGGGAAAAGCTTTAATTTTCTTCAGAGATACAGAAATCAGATACAAAGAATGAAAAGGTACTTTTCAGCTTTAAATGCGCTTTTTCTGTTCTGATGTGTTACTTGACATATGTCAAAATAATGTAACTGCAGTGGAATTTAAAATCAGGGAGCCACTGAGTGGTTTGGTACAGCAGTAATTGTTTCCTTTCAAGTTCTCATGGATAATTATCATGAGTGACAGCAATAACTCTTAGCTGAGCTACCAGAAGGGCTATATCATGACCTTCATTAGGGATGATGTTGGGCTGGTGAGGTTCCATTCAAAATAATACAGTGTAATTGTTGTTTACCCCAGTGGATGTGCAGGAGAGCAAATCTGGAATAAAATGCTGAAGAGAAAAGGGTTTCTTTGAGCTCACATTCTGTTTAACAGAAAGATTGCTTAGAACAAAAGTCCACAGGCTCCTGGATCAAGCCAAATGCTGAGCAGAATAAAATCTTGATTGAAAACTAGAATTGCAGTTCTCAACCATATGCTGATTGTTGCATTTTAAAACAAATTCCATCCCAAAAATTCCTTGGATTGAGCTGTTCCTGAGAGAGACTGAGCACTGGTTCCAAGGCTGCAGAGCTCTGAGGTCAGCACTGTACCTATCACTTCTCACTACTGAGCTCTGGGAAGGGCTTTGTGTTCTGGAGAAGCCTTGCTGAGAGAGGTGTCACCAAACCAACTCCTCAGGAGGCTTAAAAGTCAGCACCTGTCAAATACAGGGAAAGAGAAATTTGAGGCAAGGTATTTAAGGCCATTAACAGAGACACAGATAAAATGACAAGAGTAACAAGGCTGAAAGCAGGATTAACCTTAAGTACAGGGTTAAAAGTGATAATAAAAATGCCGTTTCCCACACTGACTGAATCATTAGGTGAAGTGATCAAGTGAAGAGGGGGAAAAAACTTGCTGCACTTCCACGTTCTTCCAGATCAGTGGAGATTCATTACAGCTGGCTCCAAATTACACTGAATTGAGACAAGTTACTCTGCTGCTGAGGAGAACTGCAATTCGGGTCTAAGGCAATACATTGCGACTATTTAACAAATACGCCTTCTGCCGCAAGTCATGCCTGGCTCTGTGCACAAATATTAAACTTGCATTGAGGAGGGTGCAGCACTAATGCAACAGGTGCAATCAATTCTCCTGATTATGTAAGTTATTAGGAACGGCTGGTTCTTTTGGGTGGAAGGTCAGGGTGGAGGGGAAACAGCTGCAGCTTATTAAGTAATCAGTAGGTGATGATTAGGGGAGGAGATAAAAATCCAGCAGAACTCCTCCCTGAGGACAAGGGTTGGTAGGTGATTGGGAAAGCCTGGGCATTTTTTTGGGGGAGGTTTCTTGGAGTATTTCTGACAGGGTTTTTTTGTTTATTTGCTTTTTTAATAATGTCTAAGCAAAAGGCTGGAGATATTTACGAAGTATAAAGTATCATTAGAGTCTAGGGCCTATTTGCCTTTCCTCTGGAGAATGCTATCTCCTCCCATAATTGGAGGACCTAAATGCTGCTGGGTCGGCTTGCTGGAGTCTGCACAAAGGGAGCCTGCCTGCTTTCAGGAAGGTCTGGGAGCCTTTGTTTTGCTTTTTTACTGTGAAAAATTGCAGGTTAGTTTTCTCTTTGTGGTTTCTTTGTGCTAAGAAGTTGTGGTCCCTCCCTCCTCTTCCATGGCAGCTGTTCTTTCCTCCCTGGAGTTATCCCTATCAGCAGGAATAACTGTGTTGGTCTCTCAGCCCCAAACCACTGCCATTTCCAGGGCTGCTAGGATGAGAGAAAAGAGATACAGTGCTAGCTGTGATCCTCTGAGCCTTTTTTTGTTGGGATTCTTACAACACTTTAAGCTTCTGCTTGTGTTTGAAAACATATTTTGGCAGACTCTTGTGGGGAGCAGGGGCTGCCTCAGTAGAAGGAAAACTCTGCCCATTTGGAGCTCTGCATCACCGCATTCCCAAGCATCCGGGACTGCTAACACACTAACAGGATTCCATAAGAGTGTAGCTTTTCTGCATGGAGATTTAGTGAGCATAGCATGGGGGATAATTAGAAGAGGTTTAGAAGCAAGATACAAGGAAATTGGCATTTCTACCTAATAGAAATACAATTGTTGAGATTAAACTGAAGAACGATGGGTTGTCACTAATTTATTACTCTGAGAGGAAAATAAGCTCCCAAATTGCATATAGTGCAGTACTTGGCTTGCTGAGCTCTTTCCATAATGACTCACTTGTAATGTTCTCCAAGTGCAAGGAGGGGAGAGGAGGATGATGTTCCTAACTAGACATGGTCTGTCGTTTCCTGTATTGGCAATTGTATTGTAGCTCATAAGTTGCAGAGGAAGGACTTGAAGTGCTCTGCAGCTCTGTGATAAAAGGGGGAAATGTAATGCGTTTATGAAAATAACCTTGAAGGTAAAAGAAAACCTACATCCATCCAGGTGCGGCTCCATTTAATGTTCCCTTGGTGCACATCACAATAGAAACATTTAAGCAGGCAGTGTAGCAAAAATTGAAAGAAATGAGGTGTCTGAAGTCACTGGATCACCTCACTTTTTGCAGGACTATTTTTGTGTCAAGTAGGTTGATTTTCATGGTTTTAGTTGCTCTCTTGGTAGTGAAGCAGTAGTCTTGTCTTGTCCTGTGGTCAGGTGGAGAAAATACAACTTCTAAGATATGGGGCTTTTTCTATGTAGGAATATTTAATTTCAAATTTATAAATATGTGTACCATTACTTAACTACGAGCACTTAAAATGTTTCCCTGAACTGCTTCAATTGCATTACCCATTGCCATTTTGGAAAGGCAGATCTGACCTTCAGGCCTTTTTCTTTAGAGGTGATTTATTTGCAGCTGGCTATTAACTGAACAAGAAGAGGTTTTAAGAAAGTATAAGAGAGGCACAGGGGCTTAAGGCAATGGAAGAAGGAACAAGGAACCAGTAGTGTGAAACTCAGTGGGAGGTGGAGTTTTGGATGTGGGCCCTTTCTATGATTCTTAGAGTGGTGAGAGGTGTATATATATACGTCTCTGTATGTTTGTGTATAATGCCTTAACATTCCTGAGGCAACTATGGTGTGAAATAGTCTGATTTAGCTGGTTATAACTGAGTTTAATGGTGCTAGAATGGGAAACGTGGAGCCTGAAGGTAGGGATGGAGAAGTCAATTCAAGTTTCTACCTCAGTCCTAAGCAGGTGTCCTGTCCCTAGTGTGAGGACAGGGGACTTGCACAGTAATTCAACAGGGCCTTCAAGGACAGAGGTAGGGGGAAGGCACAGGTGCTTTCCTGCTCTCTGAACACTGAGAATCACTGCCAGACCAACTGATCTGATTGTAGCTTTGTGGAGAGAAATGGATGATGACTTACCAGCTTGATGCACCATCCTGGTCCTGTATTAGCTCCTTCTCTTAGGTGATGTAGATGTGAATTAAAGAAGGAAAGGGTCACTCCAAAAGGAGCTGCAATCTTTTACCTTTCATCCTACAGTAGTCTCTCTAGAAAGGACATTTTTTGTGTTTCTATGTGTGTTATCTCTACTGAGCTAAGCTTTCAAAAGCCTATGGACAGATGCTTAGACACAAGCATGTCATAGAATGCTTGGGTTAGAAGGGACCTTAAGTCATCTGGTTATAACCCTGCTGCCATGGGGGAAAGGTGAAAGAATTCTAAAAAAGCCTGAAATAGCATGCTCTTGGCAGTGGAAGTACCTTCCCTGACTGCTGTTTCTCTCCTCATTAAAAAAAAAATCCCACAACTCTCCAAAACTTGATTAAAAATTGCTACTACCCAACAGAAGCTGAAGTCAGATCTGCCTTTCCAAAATGACACTAGGTACTGCAATTGAAGCAGTACAGGGAAACATTTTAAATGCTGGTATTTAAGTAATGGCACACATAGCTATAAAGTTGAAAAGAAGTAAAAATTATGACTGTCACACAAAGATATCTCTTTAAGGTTGAATAATAATGAAGTGACTGACTTTTGCGTGAGTGGTGGTAACAATACAGTATTACTCATGATTCCAGGGAAGAGTCAAGAGACATTTCCATATATTTTTAGTAGGAATATCAAGGCATCTTCTATGAAGCTAAAATGAATAGAGGAAATTACAAAACAGAACTGATAACATATACATTAAAATGTTTGAGGTGCTATCAAGTCAATGTGTCTCCTCCCACAAACTACTACTGCACAGAAATACATATGAAAATAATGATTTTTTTTCCCTTTCTTTTCCTTCTTCTGCTAAGTTCTTGGGGAATGAAAAGTGAAAACAGTCTTCATTGATACATTTGGAGGTTTTGAAGCAGCTATAAGGGCTCAAGATGGCTTGTTCAGAGTTTAAGTGTTGCTGTGTGCCCATATATTTCTGTAAATGGACATGGCCTTAACACTGGAAAATGTGGTCCCAGTAACAGGGATGAATCTTAGCAGTAAAAAGTAAAAGTTAATTTTGTCAGCATTCAATTTTTATGTCCCATTGATAATATTTTACTGATAGTAAATTCCCTAATAGGAACAATGATGAGATTTAGTACCTACCAGCAGCCAATGCTCTGTGGCCATCATTGAAATGGCCATATTAGTAATAATACTAGGAAATATGTGGAAAAAAGAAATGCAGTAGAAGGTGAGATTTTTGTTTAGATCTACTCTGGCAATCATGTAAATGTTTTTGGACTGTTCTCTGTTCCTTGGTATCAGGATATTTGGACTACAGTGATTTCTAGTGGCCTCTGATAACTTCTGGGTCATTGTGCTGTCAGGATCTTTGTTACTATCTTGGCAGATTCTCACAGAACTGGGCACACTTCTAATTTCAGTGACCTTGGACATGTGTGGGGTGGGGAAATGCACTCAAAGTGAAACATTAAACTACCTTCCTAGGTAAAAGCCTGAGATGCTGAAGCCTAGTTGCAGTACTTGGGGTGTAGTTTTCATGAATATCTTATTTTAAAATAAATCAGACACTCATTTTTCTTAGAGAGACATAGCACTTATTGCCTTTTCTGTATTTACTTTCCTCAAGTGCTTGATAAATTCTGTAGAATTTAAATGGAAGCACTTTTATTACTTTCTTTCCAGTACTATTCTCAAAAATAAAATTAAGTCCTGTGACTTAAGCTCAGGCTTAAATGGTGGTTCTTAACAAGAATAAAATAGGAGCTTGAGTGCAGCCAAGACCAAGTATTTGCTTCCCTGAAAGTCCACCATATAAAAGTGTAAGGATATGCAACAGCAGCAGATACCACAAATCTGCATTTAAATAGATTAATGATGGGGGAGATTATATCTGTTTTGTCTGTGTAAAGTTTGATGTTAGTTTGGTTTTTTTTTGTAGCTTAAGTCTGAGGGTTAGTGGGTACCTGCAAGAAAGAATTGGGATGATTTACTCAGTTATGTACTGGATGTTACATTGCTGACAGAGTGTGGCAGGACCAAGAAAGGGTACTGTCCTAAAGCCCTGAAATTAAATCAAATACAATTCTCAAGTTCTTTTTGTCAAGAAGATCCTAAGCAAAGGGGATTGACAGTTTTAGTCAGACCACATATAGAGCTCTGAATTAGACGGTGTTTTGAGGTACTTTTTTTAGTGTTGTTTGTGTATATTTGATTTATGTAATTAGGATTGGAGTGGGTGTACTTTCTGACAGTGCACTCTCCAAACAGCAGTGCTGTTTTGGGACCCTGATAAAAATGAATCAAGAATAAGGAATTTATCTAAACTGTGTTTATAATCAGGAGGGGGAAGGGAGGCACAAGAAAGTCAGTGTCTTGTGGGCCCTAAAAGCAGACAAAATAAACCCACAGTTTTTTTGCCTTTTTTTTTTAGTAGTCTTGTTTGGGAGCAGAACCTGCTGCTCTGGTCAGGTCATATCTGTGACCAGGGCCCCTCCTGACCAGTGTCCATCCCTGTGTGTCTGTGGGATGGAAGTGCCACCACCTCATGCTGCAGCAGCTCCTGCCAGCATCACCTCCCTGAGGGCTCTGAGGGGTGCTGGGAACCTACACACAGGGGGAGCTGGGCAGGAGAGCAGTGTGTGTGTTTGGTTTGTTTTTGTGGTGCAGAGGGTGCCAGGGCTCCCTGCTGTCCCCGTGGGACTCTGGGAGCAGCTGGGTTTGTGGCATTGGTGGAACCCTGTGCCAAGGCTCTATGGGGGCACCTGGAGCTATAGGGAGCAGGGCATGGGGGGATGGAGCCCTGAGATAGAGCTGTCCCCATCTGTGGGATCCAGGAGTGCTAGGCTGGGAGTCCCGGGGCTGGCTCTGGGGCATTGTTCCAACATTTCCTTCACTGAAAGGGTGGTTCAGCACCAGGACAGGCTGCACAGAGGAATGGAGTCATCATCCCTGGAAATGTTCAAAGAACTGTAGGTGTGGTGCTTAGGGAAATGGTTCAGTGGTGGACCTGGCAGTCTTAGGTTAATGGTTGAGCTTGATCTCAGAGGGGTTTTCCAAACTTAATGATTCTGTGAGGTGAGAGTGTGCTGTGGGGCAGCAGGGCTGGGGCAGGTGGTCTTTGAGTCCTGCCCCAGAGTGCAGCTGCTTTTGAATCTGAACTGGTTCAAGCAGTTCCTTTTATTATTTCCCTCAGTTAACATTTACTTACAGGCTTCCTCAGATGCTGCAGAGGAAGTCAGTCACAATGAACTGCTACAAGGCGCAGGAACAGTACAAAATATCAGGAAATAACAGCTTCTGTGACAGGATTGGAACATGAAGCTCTGAAAATATAAAAGGGTGGCATGAAGTGTCAGAAATAATACTGCTTTGAACTCTACAGCCCTAGAAATTCCTCTTCTGTAATTCAAGCTGCTTAGGATCATAAACAGTTATTCTCAGTACTGCTGAAACCACTTTGACACTCGTATCATCATTTTGATGTTTGTCTGTCATGCATCAGAAGGCAAACACAATTACATATCAGGAATATCTCAGAGCTGTTTAAGAAGTCAAGGTTAGTCACAGGATGTTTTTAATGCTCCTCTTCTCCCTCGTGACTGTAGAGTTTTAAGTGTAGTGAGGATGTTCTAGTTAAGGTTTGAGAGATGGTTATTGGAGAAACAGGGCAGACACTTCAACTTACATTTCTAACAAATGACAGAGTCAGTGACCTCTTGTCAGACTGTGGGGGGATGATCAGTAGTACTGTGGGCTCTGGGAATCTAAGGTGAGAAGGTAACACTTCATTTTGGAAGAAGTGGAGTTTTTTTAAATGTGCCTTGTGTTGTTTAGGTCATGTTTCTCAGTTACCATTCATCAAAACTCCCTGGTTTGGATTCTGGGTCAGTGATGCAGCCCCTTGCAAGAGTTGCTGCTTCGCCTCACTAACTTTATTTTGTGGTTTGAAAGAGAATGGTGTTAAGGCTTCTTCCATGCATGCTCACCTACCTGTGCTAGTGCAAGATAGACCCAAACCTGCCCTTTCATCTTGGCACAGAGCGTTGTGTGCAGCAGGTGCACCATGGTGTACTCAGTCTGTTATTTTAAAATTCAGTGGTAGAAAAGGCAAGGACAACATTAAATCTGTTTTGATTATCAAGGCACAGTTGTTTCTAAGGGCCTTTTGAGAACTTGAATGTGTTGAAAATCCTTGAAAAGTCTACAGCAGTCCTTGGCAGATTTCTGTGTGCCTCTCTTCCCTACACCCTTCAAAACCAAGTCCTGCATCTTGGTGTTGAGATCATCAGCAATGATCAGATGCTGCTATTGTTGCTGCTGTGTTATTCTCTGGGATTGTTTCATCAGTGTGTCAAGTCAAGGCACTATCTTCCAAATGTTTTCTGCTCCTTGTTTTTGTGCACAAGAGCCCCTTCAAAGACAAAAGAATGGCTTGGCAAGTGCAGTGCAGCACGTGTATAAGCACTTACAGAATGAGCACTTCAGTCTCATTAATATGCATTAATAAGCAGATTGTTAACTGAAAGCTCAGTGTGGAAAGAGCAAGGTGAGAAAAAATACATTTATATGAAGAACTATTTTGTACATAGCAAACATGTTGCACAGAAACAGGTGATGCTCCAGTAGTGAGGCTTCAGAAGTGAAATTGGCAGATATTTGGAGAAACCACTAATCCTTAGCAGTTCCACAAACACAAGCAAATTTCATTAGCAGTGTTGTGTTTCCAAATTGTGTAATGGATCATTTAAGGTTTGGCAAACTCCTTTCATTTGTGAGCAAGCTGGAGTTGTAAGGATTGATGTGGATCTTTGTTGTTCTCTTGGGCTTAGAGCTGTGTGCAGAGAAGAGAGAATAATGAACTGGGTGCTAAAATAATCTAACAGAGGGTGACTTTTGGGAAGAGTTTGAAGCAGGAAGTCATAATGTTTATTCAGCTAAAAGTAAAGTGTCAAATAATATGAGAAAGCTGTGTGCAGTCTGGCAGAGGAGGAAAAGGAGGATGAATTGTGGTTGGAATACTAGGTTTCAACCATGGGATATAATCAAATCTTCCTGATTTAGCTTTGATAGGTTACTTCTCACACCTGTAATTGTATCCTTCCTTCTTGTTACCACTTTTATTTTTACTTTCTTTTTGATGTGGAAGCCTTTTATTCTTTAAATAGCAGTGGTCCAAGGACTGAACCATGTCTCTGTTGGGGAAGTGTGGAATTCACTTTGGTCTTTAATACTTTCCTCTGAAAAGGTTGTAACAGCTCCAGTATTTTGAAAATAGATGTAACAATGAAGAGTCAGTGTATCATGATGCATTCCTGAGAAGGAGGTAATAATAATGGTTTCTGTTGGAAGCCTGGAAATGCCATTACATGCAGTGTGCTGACATGGTGTACGTACACTCACTGTGGCTGTTACATTACTCATGTGTAGAGCAATGAATGAAGCTTTTTCCCTGCTGTGAATTCCGTGTTCACAAGCACAATACAATAACACAGGTGACCGATGGTTTGGGCGCAGCTTTTGTTGCCTGTTGCTAAAAAGAAACAATCCCCAAAACCAAACCAAACAAACAAAGGCCCCCAAACAAACAAACAAATAACCCAAGAAACAAAACTGAGCTCAGTCTGATTCAGATGCTTCTTCTCATGGCTGGCATGGGCTATGAACTCTTTATGCCACCATTTAGCAAGTTTTCTGGCCAACCACAGAAAGAGAAATCAGCTCCAGCCAGATTCCCTCAAGACTGGTAAAATTAGAGGTTTTTCACCCAACAGCAGGTTATAAGATAGGTGGATGCAGGCTTGGCTGTTCCACCAAACCCGGGTGTTGGGAAATAGGGTAAGGGAGCTTCCTTCTTTTCCCTGTTTGTTCCCCCAGTTGTTAGTGACTGCATGGAAATAAAGGCTGACTACAAACCAAATCCTGTTAAATTTGGAAATTTCACCTTACCAATGCTGTGCTTTTGTTGAAGGAGGAAAAACAATAAATACAGAAAAATATTTTTTCAAGGCAGTATTTTTATCTGGAATGATATATGAAATATAGGAGGTAAAGGTGAAAAGGTTAATCAGTGTGCTGCAGATACAGCTGATAAAGCAGCTCTACTATCAGCAGAACTAAAGTCAGATTTCCATATGGAAATATATTGTGGTCCAAATTTTCTAGTAGAAACGAGAACATTTTTGTTTGGAGTTTCACTAGTGGCTCTCTTTTGCATGGACTCCAAGATCTGCCTATCATGAACTGAGCTCACATTACAGCCTTTCAGGAAGTAATTATTAGGAATTACCTCCTTTGCTGGCTGTAGTTCCATTAAATGTTTAAGTATTTAACCTTGTCAGACCTTGTTGTCAGATTTAACTGAAATTAGTAATTGGATTCAGGGGATATTGTATGCCTTGGTCTTGCTATGGAGTGGAAAATACCTGAAAGATCTTTTTTTGCTGTTTCCATGGCTAGCTAAATGGCTCTAATATTCACAGCAATATCCTGCAACAGGTAACTTAAGGTGCCAAAAAACCCCAGGCTCTGTTTTAACCAAATTTTTCAGTGACCTCTACTAAGCCCTGCATATGGAGGGAAATATATAGTAAGATGTAGGTTATTTTTCCCAACAGAATCCTTACATGCTGTATTATTCTGGTACAATTTAAGAGTTTTCAGTTTTGTCTGCTGGGAGAGCTTACTGAGTTGCTTTTGGTTTTTGTGATGATCTTGGGTTGTGGCAGCTGTACAATGTCACTTGTCATACTTGGGCATAATGAAATGCTGTCTGGAGTGCTGCAGTGGCAAGGATAGAGCAGCCTACTGCATTGTCTGTTCCTGTCTGGAAAGGCCGTTCCTGTGTCCTGCTCCTTCCATAGGAGTGGAAGCTACAATTGTAAAAGCAGCCAGGTTCTTTCAAAGTGCAGCCTGCTTCTCCTAGGGTGGGGAGGCACATCTTCTGTCCTGCAGAGATAGCTGCTGCTGGCCTGTCTGGGGGCTAGGGGGGAAAGGAAAAGATGGATTTACTTGGTTGTTTTTGCTTTTAAAATACTTAGAATGAAACAAACCCAAACAACCCCCCCAAATCAAACTGCAGACACTAAAACCTCCTCACCCACCAACAAGCCCAAAAGGTTCAGCTGTTTCCAGCTGTTTTGTTCTGGCAGGTCCACACAGCTTTGTGAGAAGTGAGCAGATACATTGGATAAAATTAATGAGCTGGAGGGAATCGAGGTGTGCTGCCCTGCTGAATGGGACACAACCTGTTTTACACTGCACAGGGCTGTGGTGCTGAGCCACGGCAATTTGTCCAGTCCTGAGTCTGAAAAGCTGCAGACACTCCTGCCTTTTGTGTGCTGTGTCCCATGGGATTGTCTGCTTTATGCCACCAGATGGTGAATTTCTGTCGTGAATGAGTGTGATGAAAGGAAAATTCAGCTCTACAAGAGTCCCTTCACAGCTATCTAACTGCCAAACCTGTTCCAAGGAAGGGTGGGGGACTGCAAAGTAAAGTCTTTACAAAGGCAGGGGAGATGGGAGATTGCAGTACAACCCGAGACACAGGTCCCACTTTGGTAGGTGAAATAAGGAAACTTTGGTAACAGGTCTCACTTTGATAAGGAAACAAATATTTCCTTACTGTTGATTTCCTCTTGGGACTTCTCTGCTGATTAAAGAGATGCTGAAGTGGTTTGATGGACCACAGAACTGATTAAGAAGTGATGTACTCAAAGTGTAACTTGGTGTTCGTGTTCTTCCTTCCACATATGATGGCCCTCAACAGTTGTTAGTGTGGCTTTAGAAAAAAGGGAAGAAAAGCCCTAAGTATTTTTAATAGTGGAGTAAGGATCTTTTGTGTTTATGAAACATTTAATGCAAGGTCTAATGGATTTCATAACCATCTTTAAGCCACCCCCAGGACCTCAAGAAGCAGTTCAATGGTATGTTTAGGAAACAAAGGGAATGACAAGAACTCAGTTGTCCTCATCACCTAGACATGGTGGGTGATAAGACTTGAATCTATGAAGGCTACTTGCTTTTAAAAAGGAAACTGTGTCTTCGTAACCTAGATATTTCCTATTAACCCTGTGATGTTTACAGGAACCAAACCCACTTGTTATAAAACTTATATTTTACTTCAATCTAGTATACAAAAAAAATTGCTTTTATTGTTTCAGATAAATCACACAGATTTAAGTAGAAGTGTCAGAAATTAATTAGCCTAATTAACAGGGAGATATGCTGTTAGAAAAAGACTGTTTTAAAGAACTTAGGTTTTGGCCTCCAGCAAAATCTTTCAGTGCTTTCATCTGAGAAATGTTCTCCCTTTGGGTCTGAATGACTCTGAGTGACAGGAAAATTTGTCAGCTTTTCACCTTAAGTCACTGGTTCAAGTATGGTTCAGGTTAGCAGTAAGTGAAAGTCATTATTTCGTAAAGCATGCTCAGTGATTTGAAACATGGTTCTGAGGACCAGAGGCAGCTGAGGTCCAGACTTTAAGCACTTGGTTCTCAGAGGAGAGGTGGGCTCCTGTGCTCTCTGTGACTCCTAGGACAGGATCTGGGGAGAGCTGAGTCCCTTATAACACGTGGCTCTGTGGCCCATGTGGAGAGGTGAGTGTGCACAAACTCTCTGAGAAGTGAGAACCTACCCACCAACAGGCAGAATGTGTTGGTGAGGACGAGGTTACTAAAAATTTGTCCCATTCCAGGGGTCTGCTGCCTGACTTCACTGTCAACTATTTGCTAATAATAACAAAAATGGGGCACTTCCTTCCATAGCTGGATGCTCTGAGTAGTTTTTTGCATATCCTGGGTCTCCTGTCACTCAGCTTACCAAATTCTTTCCTGGGATGGCTTCAACAGGAAGGGAATCTGCTCAGTTGTTCCAACTTAACTCCTCTGCCAAACACTTGTTCTGGGATTAACGCAAGCCTGCTGTGAGATGTGGGTTTGCAGTCCCTCAGGCAGGGTAGAGGACTGAACCAGGGTCTGCTTTCTCCAAATGGAGTGCTCCAGCAGCTACAAAGACTGTTATAGATAGAGAGGATACACTTCATGCTTGCTCTATTGCCCTCTGCCTGGGCAGTTAATATAAAATATTAATACTGCATTTAGATTTTTAGAGTTAGCCAGGAATTTCTATAGCAGTGTTGAGATGTTAAGGAACTATCACAGCATTATGGCTTGAATTTCCAGCTTCTGAGAAGCAGCTTGGGCATGAGAACATTCCTTGGATCTTAGTTTCACTTTTGTTTTCCTCCAGATTTTGTACAAGAGAGACTTCAGCATGCACATTTGTGGCAGGTGAGGACATGTTCACTAATCACATTGGCAGCTACCATAGGCCAAAATGCATTCAGTCAAAAATGCCTTTGTATGACTTCCCAGGTAAAATCTCTTCCCAACTATCAGAGATGTTTCAAACCCCTTTTAAGGGTTGGTAATGAGCTCTATGTCATGTCTGGAAGCCAAAGAAGTTGGCTTTGTTGCACTTAGTCCATCAGTGTGGTCCTGGGTACTATTTGCTTTGTCATTCCTAAAGACACCTTTTGGGCCTTTAGGTGCTTGGGGCCAGTTGTGACTGGTGAGGGAACTGGTCTCTGTTCAGCTGTTTCAGGTGACTTGTGGAGTCATTTATCAAAGAGCCTGTGGTGCTCACTGCTTTCCTTCAAGTCTCCCAACAGCTCTGAGAGTCCCCTTCTCAATTAAAATTCCAGTAGAAGAAATAGTGGCTGCTGCCTTTGTGGCTGCAGTAATTTCATGATTGCTTGAGGAAATAGGTGGCCAGCTGGGATGAGGATAAATCAACCATTTGTCCTCCTGTCTTTTAAGTAAATGGTCCATTGATCACCTCCTAATAGTCTTGTTGGACTAAGTCAAGGACCTGAACTGTAGCACTCTACAAAACTGGCAATTCATCCTGTGGCTATTCAGGTGCTATTAATGACACCAAATGGGAAAGGATATGAACAAACAGAATTTTAATTTTTTTTTAATAAGGCAGAGAGGGAATGCACCCTTGAGAAAGCAGTTTGGCCACAAGATTTTTTTCTCCATAGAAAAACCTCTGACACAGAATTACTCAGCCCTGCAAGGTGGTGTAAAAATGCACTCTGTAAAAATGCATGTCCCACAGTTTCCTAGTCAAAATACTGAGTTTCTTAATTCAAAGGTGTTATGATTTTGCCTCCCCTTCCCTTTCAGTCTAAGCACTTTTTTGATTGTGTGTTTTTCAAACTATTTCAGTTGTGAAGTAAGAGAGGTTACTCTGGGTTGCTATTTGGACACTTGAGTCTTGAAGGTGCAGGAAGACTCCTTCAAAGTTGAGAGCTGTTAAACCTTTCTCCTCCTGTACAACTCCATCTATTCATCTGAACAAGCCCTTTCAAAAGATGCAGGATGCACTTGAAAGCAAACTCTTATCTGCAGGAGAGGGGCTCACACAAAGGTTGCATTTCAAACTTAAATGTAGGACAAGGAACAACAATTGCACCTAAGGCCTTCTCAGTGCAGATATTCAGACCTGTTCCTTCACTTTGAGTTTGGAATTTCCATTAAATTAGATCAATACTTGGCTTCTTTCCTGATGTCCTATCACACTCTGCTGAAGATATTTTCTGTGATCCATAATGAGCCTTGCTGCTATTCCAATACTAATCACTGCTGAATATTAGCCAGGTAACAGAAAAAGCGAGGAGCTAGGTTGGGTTGAGAGAAATCTGAGCCTGAAGAGTTTGTCCCAAATTCCTATGACTTCATATCTTATATTCAAGGCTGTAGATCTGTGTGGTGGGGGAGGAGTTACTGGGGTTTGTTAAAAAAAACCCTCAAAACATTGTATTCAGTAGCTTCATTTTGCTTTCATTTCACTTTGATGTAGATGCAAAGTTGTATATGCTGAGAAGTTAGTGAGGAGGAGGGAGACATTGTGAAAGAATAGCAAATAGCTCTGGGTGAGGTATTTCATTCCAGGATAGGGACGAGACAGCTCCCCCTTAGGGGCTTGTGCACCTTGTTCCTCTTAATACCAAGACATTGTTGGGAAGCTGGGTTTTTTTTCATTCCTTCATGACAAAATTTCTTTCCATTATTTCTTCATATTCACACTGGAAGCAGATGCTGCAGACTTGCACAGCTTTTGTCTTTTTTTTTTTACAGCCTTCTCTTATTTGGGCAGGAAATTTTCAGCCACAGCCAACCATTGTATATCTTTCATGTCAGTTCCGTTTCCTAAAGTGTAAGGTAGAAGGTTTTAAAGCAAACTCATCTTTTCTTATTTATAACAATCATTTTATGAGTGGCTTGCTTAGATGTATTAAAGAATTTATTAGTAATTAAATATTGATATCTAAAAGCTACTGAGCTTCTACGAAGATAGAGGAGACAGATATGGTCGGCAGGGTGTTATCTCAAATGCTGCTGAAATGTTGAGCACATGATTACCATCTTATTAGGGTAATAATGTTGAAAGAATTGTTCAGACATTTAATTGGTATCAACACGTGATTGTCTGTTGATTAGATATCAATTGCAACAAGGCACAAGCTGACATTTGATAAGCAATGGTGAGTGATAGCTTGCTTTTGTTATGCAAATTAAATGTCTAAATAGAATTACAGATCATTAGAAAATCACTAACATGTTTGGCAGCTTGTCAAGTGATCTATAAACATGGGGGGTTCTGCCTCTGTGTGGGGACTTGGACATTTTCTCACAGATTGGGACTATTTAGCATAAACACTTTGAATAACCAAATACCCAATTCCATGAAGTTACGCTATTCCTCACTAACAAATTAATTTGTTGAAATGGAGGTATAAATATTTACTGGATTGGGTTAAACACAGTTAAACCAGATAATTCACAAGATCTTCTTACCCAATTTTGCCAGCAGACATCCTGTTTGAAAGTTGTTCCTTGTCATGGTTTAATCTATGTATATCTATATACATATCTGCCTACACCTCGATTTACATTTCTCCATGTAAATTAAGATTTCTTCCTTTGTTAAGTTGACTAGAGCTTTAAGACAGAGTACAACTGAAAGTCTGGGAGGAGAGGATGTAATTTTCTTTTGCCATGAAAGCAGGATGCTATTTTCCTACATTCTCTATAGAACAAAGGTTTTGTTTCAACCTCAAAACAAAGTCCTTTTCTGTACACAGTGCAGGTTATAACTGTGACAAGAGTTTAATATGAAAAGTAAATTAATGAACATATAGGGAAAGGAACTTCTGAGGGAAGGGGAGAAATCTATGGGCAAAAACCTTGATATGGCTCGTCATTAAGTTGTATAAATGAAGATATTTCAGGAGTTATGTTTCAGCGCAGGGCTTATTTGATTCAGTTATGCTCTCATGCTGCAGCACAGAAAGGTAGGGGATGTGTGTTCCTGGAAATCTCATCAGAAACTACAATGACTTGTTCTCTCTGTAGTTATGTTCACAAACACACCCAGCAGACCTTTCCTATTCTGAAAGAAACTCCAAAGGGAAAAGGGCAGAAAAGGAATATCTCCAGTCAAGTTCCAGAATGGATTTTTTCTGGCTGCCCTGTACTGTTACACTGAATGCAAAGGCAGAGACTCTGTCCTGCGACTGACCCTTGGCAGCATTTCTTCTGTGTTGAGCCAGGTGATGGTGGCCAGGAGAGGAGGTGCCAATAATCCAGAGGGACCAGTTTCCCTTTTTCCTTCTCTGTCCCGAGCTCATTCTTACTGCCTGGGGTTTCCTGAGACTGCTGATTGCTGATCTGGGTGCCTCTCCTCTTTCGTATTTGCTGCTCTGCAGCAACTCTGGCTTTTTGGTCTTTGCATCTGCACTAAAGAATATACATGGCTTATAATTTTTTTTTTCTGAGTTAACTCAGAAGGAATACAGGAAGCATTTCTGTCAAATGACAGATGATGCTGGTGTTTGTCTGAATTCAGTTTCACTGCATGTGCAGCTGTGTAGAGCTATATTTCAAAACGCCACCTTATTAACTTCTCAGGCTCCTGAAGGTTGTGTCCTATGGCATATTTGCTCAGACAACCAATGCATCTTGCATAGAGCACTGAGAATAGCTCTGTGGGTAGTGTTTTGGTGCTTTTTTTTCCTGTATGAAATGAAATTCTATTTATTGCCTATGAAAAAAATTAATTCATCACAATGCAAGAAGGCTTGTCACTGAAATTTTGTAAATGTCAACAAGTGTTTTTATCATGATATAATGTCAAAATTAACTTAAAATAGCTCTATTACATGCAAATGAAATGTTTCTTTGGGAAATGATCCATTCTGTGTCAACTTCATTACCTAAACTGTCTTTGATTACTTTGATGTACAACATCTTGCTGTAATTCAAATACCTTAAATGAGTGCTCTGTAATCATCACGGTGCTTTCAGCAGAGAGAAGATGGATAATTATGTGCTGCAACCTGTACAGCAGAGAGGCAGCTCTTGGCTATTGTTTGCTCAGCTGGGTTATTGACATTTGTTTAAAACAATCTTGCTTGTCCCATGGCTGGGAGGATGGGTAGAAGTGTACTTTTGAATAAGTTGGGAGTTTTTTGAAGAGTTGTCACTTAAAGAGTTGCTGATAACTTTGAAATATTCCAGGTGCTACTGAAGGCAACAGCAATCCCACTTTTGTTATAGTATTGAACAGAAAGGTTATTCCTTTCCTGTTTCAGATGCTAAATATGCAATCTTCCAGCTCTTCTTCACAAAATGTTGCTTCTGGGGAGAGAAGTGTACCAGATGGAGCATTCCAAAGTTGTTGTGTTTGATGGTTTGTTTTGTGTAGTGTAGTTTATTCAGTTTCTTGGTGGTGTGGTGTTTTTGTTTTGTTGTTTTTGTGATTTTGTTTTTTGGTTGGGTTTTGTGAGTTTTTGTTGTTGTTTTTTTTTTCCTGTGCTTTAAGAAAAGAAAGAAGTCCAGACAGACAGGAAATCTGTGACTTGTTTTTTTGTTAGAGGAACTTGCATGGAATCTGGGCGCAGTCTGTGCAGACCTGTCTACAGTGAAATGCATTATGTGAAATTGTGGTGATTCACTGGTATATCATTACAGAAGAGAAAAAATAAAACCAATCTGATGTTGAACATTCTACTTCAATGTTTCCCAAATGGTGCTTTATTTTCTTTTGGCTGTGATTTGAATGTTTTGTCTTTAGATATATTGATACAGACTGGAGAAGTAAAAATCAAAATAAGGCTTTCCAATTCCCCTGCAAAAATGTTTTGATTAGTCAAAAATGAATAGAAATAAGCCCTCCTTGCCTTCCCACCTACAATTTGTCTTCAAAATATTTAAAGTTTAAGAGTTTTTTCTATATTAGATTAAGCAAGAGAGTTGAAACAGAACTTCTGTTGCCTTACTGCTGCTTTCTGCATTGCCTCAGCCATGCTTCTCTGTGTGCCTTTTCATATTGAGTACTTTGTGCTTCACAAATATAGATAGAATAAGTACATAATTGCAGTTAATTTACAACTGGACACAGCATGTACTGTGAGAGAGTCGTGGAAGGGTGTTGCTCTGTCACCTCACTGCACTGCAGTAGGTAAGAAGTTCATTTCTCCCTCTATTCCTCTGGCAGACCAGATTTTCAGCCCATCTCTCATGGTGAATTTCCTGAGTACTTGAAAGGATGTCACTGTGAGTGCTTTGGAGCAAAGAGTCACCCAGAATGGGGTAAAGTTGTCACACCATCTAACTGTCTTTTCATTATCCTAGGGAAAAAATTTTCCCCTCTAAACTTCGGAGAAGTACTCCTGCTTGCAGCAAACACTTAATCTCTCCAGTTAATTAGCTTAATTGTAGCTTTGAGCAATCAATCTCATGCTTGCACTGTTGGGGTAACTTCTGTGCCTATCAGAGAATCTCAAATTCCACTTGTGGCTTGGCAGGAGTGGTTGGGGAGGGGAGAAATCCTGTTGTGAGCTGCTGGAGGTAATTAAAATGCTGACAAGGGTGGTAATTCTGCAGCTAGAGAGGGGAGATGGTGTTAAGGGTGAATTTTTGGGCCCATTCAGGTCACATTTGGTGCCAGTCTGAGGCAGGAGGTGAGATGTGAGTGCCATCTCCCATCACCTGCTGCTGACAGACGAGACAGCCTCACAGGAGGCACTGTGCTCACACACTCTCCTCTGATGTGAAAGGGGGTGATGAGAACAAACTGAGGGGTTTAAAAGAGCCTTCCACTTTATCATTCTTCCTAACCTGCCACATCCTGATCCACATCAGGGAAGAAGCTCTTTTCCCATTGCATCAGCTGAGATGGACAGAGCTGGATTCTGTTGGCATCTTGGATTTTCTGTTATTTCAATTTGTTTCCTAAAGTGCTTGCTTTCCATGAGGAAAGAAATGCAATTTGCCAGTGAGTGAGTTTGTGTTTTCAGTCAGCTCTTTTCCTTATAGTACACGATAATTGACAATGAAATAACAGTGTAGTTCTCAAAATCACTAAAACGGAGCTGTTCTGGCATGGGGAAAGAGCTCTCAAGGAGCTCAACTGGTGATCATTTTGCTTTATCAGGTGTCACTTTTTTGAGAATTTAAGGAGTGTTAGCCACCTGGATGTCTGCTCTGCTCTAGCTGCACTGTAAATTGGCTGTGTAGGACATAGTGCTTTAAAAGAAGCACATTTATTGGTGTAAAGCATGGAGTGGAGGTGGTGTGATTGCATTAGGAGCCCCAGTTTCTCAGCTTGTACTTTGAGGGACATGTGAGGCTTGTGTTCTGCTCTCAGTAGGACAGAAGCGACCCCTTTCCCATTACAGATGACTTATCCTCAGCGTAAATGCCCTTTCTTCCTGGCAGAGGTTTCAAACACTCCTTTTCTCTGGTCAGCTCACAAGAAGGAGGATGCTGGTGCATTCATTGCACAGGAGAAACAAAGAGCTGCCAACACTGAGAAAAGCAAACCTGCATCTTTCAAGATGTGTGGGGGACTGTGGACCCTTATTAACTTCTGTGGCTCTTGGATCACAGGTGAAATGCTGTATTCATGTTCTTTCAGTTCAGTACTAGCAGCAATAACTCAAGAATAGTGTAGGAAGTAAGAAAAGATGTGGTGATGTTATGTCATGGCAGACTGTTAGAGTGCTCTGTCTTAACAAAGAGTGCTTGTTAGAAAACTCAAATTAAATGTAATATGCTGAGGTGCTGAAAACTACCTAGCAGGAAAGATCTTTCCTTTTACACAAGCTTCTTAAACTCAGAGAGAGGCTGAGAAACTGAGAGAATATGGGAACAAGTAGGGAGAGAGGCCCATTAATCTTCTTTGGATCATAAAAATAAAGGTGGAAATAACATTTACTTACCTAGGATTTGTTTGAATGGTATGGACTAACACTAAAGCACTTTACACAGATCTGCCAGGAGGGAAAATAAAAGCAATGTGGTAAGAGATGGGCAGGATTCTTTACCTGAAAGCAGTATTTTTAATTTTTCTTCCCCTCTTTTAAAAATTGCTGGGCAAAGAGCAAATTTCGTCAAAACTGTTCAGTAGTTTGGGACACCTGTGTGTCATCTTACAGAGCAAACAAAACTTCACTTCCAGAATTGCCATGTTTCTTGTTGCCATAATTGTACTGAAGTTGAGTAGAATTAGCTAGTTAACATCGGTTTAGCACAGCATTATGTTCTGATAAGTATGGAAGAAGCATCTCTTCAACATCATCAGTTTGGTTTTTTTCCTAGAGCAAAACAGCTCAGGTGCTTGTCTTGCATCCTCTGCAGTTCATATTCCAGCCCAGGCATAAATGGCTGTACAGAGCCAGAGGAAAGGATCAGAAACCTTGCCATCTGAAAAATGTATCTGAATAATGAATGATCCCTTTTTTTTAAAATCAGTTGTCTCAAACCCAGCCAGCAGTAGTCTGTTTGAAGAAACTTGCCCTTGAGCTGAGAGTAAGGATGATGAATTGCATAAAAGTGAGCTTTTCAGTTTGAAGCATTTGAAGATAAACTTTTGAAAAAATTAAAAAGGTGTAAATTTCTGAAAACAAACCAGAGAAAAGTAGACAATCTTCTGTGCCAACCATCAAAGCTCTATGACAGAAGATGAGCTCACTGTTGTTCTCCACGCTCTGTTTTAGTTCACTGATTATAGGTAAGTGGATTGAACCTGTCATCTTGAGGAACTCTGACCCACAAGCACTCGGATCCACTGTTTGTTTTCCCTCACCTTTTCCTGGGGAAGTGAAGTGCATGCAGCTGCATTAGAATTATAGGCAAGGATTGCTTGAAGAAACTAAAACCTCAGCTTTCAAAAAAGCCTGGAAATCACAGTCTAGAAGCAGCCACAAAATTGGATCCCCAGTGAGTAGTACTACTGGACCAGATTTATGAAGTCTTAATTTTTTAGATGGAGTAACCTGATTTTGTTGCATTTATTTTATTTCAATGCACATGGCAACATGGGGACCCAGCTGAATACCTCGTGACTTCCATGTGCCCCCACTGCTGGATCTTCCTTTGGTATCCATGGTATTGGTCTGGGTGAGGAAGGAGAAAGCTGGTGCAAAGATCTTTTCTTTACATGACATATGATGATGCCTAAGGAAGAAGCTGTATAAAAAATTTAGTTACAATCCTTGAGGTAAAGCTGCTTTAAAAGTTCAACCTGAGCTGGAGTGTGCAGTGCTGATTGCATATTAATGTTTTCAGTTCTGTTCTGAAAACATCTATATCTTTTATCATTCCACGGATAAAATCTTTACCTTGTTGAAGCTAATAGCAAAACACCTACGATTTTATTGGGTCATGATTGATTACCAACTTATTCTGCATTTTACTGACATTAGGTGGCTTTTAAAACTCTCACACTAGCTGGAAATGGTCCATTGTCTAGGAATTACTTCCTGTAGTAGTCCCAGTTTCCTGTGTGGTCCCTTCTGTGCCTCTTTTGCTAATAGAAACTGAATTCCGCACGTCAGATTGTTTATTTGTTATTTACTGCATTTAGTGCTACTTGCTGAAATCCAGATGCATTTTCTCTGCTTTCATTCCTCCTCATGATCCTATATATTGTGAAAATCTTCACTTGCTATGTCCTTTGCATACAGACAGTTCTCCATTGTTTCAGTGGTTGTAAGACAGTTGTTATCCCTTGCTACCATTACAAGTGGGGTTTTCTGAGTCCAACACTGTTCTCATTGTGGAAGTGGACTGTTATATGGACAATTCTCACCTCTATTAACAAGTAGAGTGAGGCTGCAGGGGTTGGTGGGAAATGGAGCTTATGTGTAAATTTATTAGGCCTGTATTTATTATTTCTAGGCCTTGACTTTTCATTTGAGACACTATTTCTTCCTCTGCTGTGCTTTAGAAGGCATCCTCCATTCAGCTGATTTGTCTCTTTCCTTGACTGTCTGCCTCCAGTCTGATGTGAGAAGTGCACTTAGGCTGCAAAACTTGATAATCTTGTTGAAACTTGATAGTCTTAGAAAGTCCCTAAAGGCAGGTGTTTATATTTCTTCAAGATTAGTCATGGTGAAGGGGAAGACTAGAGAAAGATGGAGGCTCTCTGCAGGTTTGCCCCTTCCAATACTCCTCAGTACATGAGGAGTTTGCAGATGCACATCTTTCTCACAAATGTTTCGAAGTCACAGGTACCTCCTCAGACCCAACAAAGCCTGTGTTCTGCCAGCCTCTCTGTCCTAATTCCCAGCTTCCATAGCTATTTGCACTAGCTAGTATTTTTAATAATACAAGACAAAATGTGTAATAATGTCAATGGGGAAAGCAGGGGAAAGAAACACTTTGATTTTTCTGTTCTAGTTAGTACTTTGGTTCACTGAGGTAGATATTGCCAGGGTGAAGGTACCTGGGCAGAATACCCAAAGTTTCTGCAATGCTGAGATCTGTTTCTGGAGGGCACCACTTTGCTTTGCAAAGCCTGAGTTAGTTTCTCTGAGTTAATTCTGTATCTGGAACTCCAGTCTCACCATTGCCCTGAGAGTGAGCATCTCTTACTGCACTTGGGTTCTGAGGTCATGAAGGAGGATGTGTTACTCACTGTGTCGTGTAACCACCTCCTCTTGTCCCAGCCTGACATTTGAACCACCCCTGCAGCCTTGAGTTTAATTCATGATAATGCTTCTGAGGTGTGCTGGCTCCATTTAACAGAAGGAAAAAGGTCCAAGGCCAAAGGCCTCAGCCCCTCTGAGGCCACAGGCAAGTCTGTAGTTCAGGTGAGGGCCTGTGCTGCCTGCTGACCCATGTCTTGTCTCTAGGTCCAGTCAGAGTGTTTTCCACCTGTGGTGCTTACAGGGCATGGGCAACATCGTGTTCCCTCATTTCCTTGATTTGCAGCTTGCTTTTGTGCATTCTGGTCATTTAAATATCAGCACTAGGGCTCTGAAGGAATTCAAGTGCTCAGACACTCAAGTGTCAGGCAGCTGTGTACTAGCCTTAATGAATTCCTAAATTTCATAAGAAGGGAGTGGGCTTCTGTGTGGCTGATAAATTTAAGAAACCGAAGGTTGAATTGCAGCCTAGAACTCCAATCCTCCATCCATGTGCTTAAATATATACAAATTGCTTACATAACTGTTTACCAATACAATGAAGGCTGCAGCAGCTCTTTCTCAAGTTTGAGTTGATGTTTAAAGATAAAAATTTGCTTCTGACACAGCCAGGAGATTACATTGTTTATGTGACATGGGAAGAAAAGGATTACAGTAATCTTTCCTTGTTTTACAGCTTTATGTAGGAGGAGAAAGATTATAGCATGCTTCCATAGGAACATGGAAATGATGGGGGAATTATCTGCAGCACTTTGAACAGCAACCTGGCATACATTATAATATTGTCACACTACTGCTTTTGCCATGTAACCAAGTCCCTTGTGAGCCACTAGGCACAGCTCTGGCAAGGGAGGAGAATTATCGCTTCTTTGTTTGTGAGTGTAGACAGTAGCAGTTTGAGTAAAATCAGGCATTTCAGTGGCATGAAGGAAAAGGCCTGGCTGCTTAACAGAAATGCAGATTTTGAAAGAACTGACAAAGACATCCTATTACTTGAATGTGTACATTCCTTGTTTTTTCCCCCTTAAAGAACTCAGTCAGGAAACAGGGACACATTAGCATTATAAATGGCATTGGCAAGGAAGGGAAAAGGCTAGAATGATTTATTTTTAACTTTATGTTCAGTGAAAAGATGTAGATACCTTTTTTCTATTCTTTTCTTGATATTTGGTGTTGTTTTACCAGGAGTTCTAAGTGAAAAGTGCAAGGCCTTTGATCCAAGGATCAGAAAAGGGTGTTTGGTTTCAGAGAAGGAAGTAATCTTGGGTTTTTTTTCTTTTTCCCTTCATGGCAAGCTCCTTTGTGAGCTCTGACAGCAGCCCTTGTTAGGGGATCTCCCAGGCTTTGCTGCAATTACATTAACAAAACTGAGAGTTTCCTCCAATCCTGCAGGGTTGTTTCCTTACCAGTGTGTGAGGTTTCTTCTCTAAGCAAAACCTCCCCTCCTTCCTTTGCTCCCACCCAAAGGGAGGAAGGAATACCCTGGGTCACAGGGTGCTGTCTTGCATACCTAGGGCACTTGGAACAGAATTGTTTACTAGACCCAAAACATGAGTTTTCGAGTGGATTTGGGTGTGATTTCTTTCTTTCCTATCGGTAGAGATCCTTTGAAATGGATGTAAAATTCAGCCAAGTGTCAGGGCTCTGGGTCGGTGGGTGCCCATGGAGGTTTTGGTGGTAGCTTGGGCTGGAGCTAATTCTCTGTGCCTGGTGGTGCTTCAGCTGTTCTTTGGCTGGCCAGGGAGGGGCTTTGTTGGGCTGCAAATAATTACCTGTGAGGCTCGTTCTTCAAGAGATTGGAGGACAGCAGTGTTGTCACAACATTGGGGTCTGGCTTCTTCAGCCACCAAGCAATGTGGGCCTTGCTACCTCTGCCTTTGGTGCTGGATAGAGAATCCCTTGTGAAAAAACAGTCTTAGCTACACCTCTGGGATTCTTGTATTAACACTATAAATCATCAGAGACTTTTGCTGCGTGGATGATATGGTTTTCTTGCATTTTTTTTCTGTTTGATAGTTATAAAAAAGAAATTATTTTCTCCAGTAGCAATGATGGAAATAGGAATGTTAGTGAGAAAGCCAAGAGACTGACAGCAGGAATGAAAGGCAGACTGTAACAACTGGTGGAACAAAACTGTGAATATTAAAGAATCTTGTTACCTTGGTAATTTAGCATCAGTGGGCAGCAGTGCAGAGTTGGGAATAAAAGGAGCTTGTAAATATGAACAGGTCAAGTCAAATCTGAAGCTAGAGAAGCTTGTCCATAAATGTGGTGTACCCCAGGAGAGTGTTAAAATCTCTGTTAGGAGAACAGTTAATAAAACTCCTGGGCAGCACAGCTCCAGGACTGACATGATACATAAGTTTCCTGCCTGTAGCTACAACGCTGTGCCTGCTGCAGCAGGGCTTGTTAAACACCTGAAGTGCCTGGTGCTGCCGAGTTTGCAGGCTAATGTTTGCCCACAGTGGGGTTTGCCTTTTATGTCAAGGACCTTTGAACCTTCAGATGTCACAGGTTTCAGGTTGGTTGTTGGGTTCCTTTCATAGATAGTTATTAGGTCTTTGCTATTTCAGGGTACAGGTAGAATTCTTCCTATTTCTCTTTTCTTCATTTTCCACATTTTTCTTTACTTCTTATCCCTTCTCAGTATCTTGCAGCAGAGGTAAATTAGTATTTTGCTTCCTAGTGAAGATCCAGTTCAGACACTCAGGAGTGTGAGAACCTCAATATTCTCTTGGAGCTGAAGTCTTCCATGGAAAAATCATTTATTGCAGGCCAATTGCATTTAGTAAATGGGACTGTTTTATGCTGATTCTTACCTGGCAAAGGCACGACTAGCAGTGAGTCCAATCAGAAGTGTTTTTCTTTCTCTACTCTGTTTTTGCTGTTGTGTTGTGTTCTGCTTCTAGCAGCAATAAACTAATATGGGAGTGAGCCATTCTAGTAGCAGAGGTAATAGATTCTTACTAGAATTAGGATATTTTGTTTCACTAAGGGACATAAATGTGGTTTGTTTGGTTTTTTCCTTGATGGATGTTTTTCTGCTGTTTTTAATAGTTTGAGACTTCCTCTTTTTTCCAGTTGTTACAACCTGTTTTAGAGCAAAACTCGGACACCTCTGAACTGCAGAAGATTCTGAGGTGACAGAATGTTCCTGTCACATTCAGTGTCACTGCAATGTCACAGCTACCATCAGGACAGGCAGCAGCCAGAGAGCTGCTGCTTCTCTTGTGTCTTACCAACCTACACATCTCAGAAATTTTCCTTGTTGTGTAGTAGAAAGAAGTGTTTTGGGTTTTTTGTTTGGGTTTTTTTAATGTATTTGTAAGAGGAGGCTATTTTTTCACAAAAGATCCTAAAAATGTGCTGTAAAATATTCCTTAAACTTCACAGAACTTTGTGATTGAAATGTGTTTTAATCAAGTCCCTGTGGATAGATTATTTTCTCTACTGAAGAGGATAGGAAGATCAATGTCCCTCTTCCACTCTTACAGCCAAAAGACACAGAGCTGATTAAAGCTGCCTTGTACACCCTGCTAAAGCTGAAGAAAAGCACTGTCTCCTTTTAATTCAGAGATGCCAGAGGCTCCATCATATGGGGTGGACAAAGAATGGTCTGGGAAGCTCTGATTGCAAAATCTGTGATTTACATAATTGCATTCGTGTTTAATTTTGCCCTTCAAAATCCCAAGAACAACAAGAAAAAGGTGCCCCAAAGACACCAGTTAAGAGTTGCAAAACATAATCTATAATTTAAGTCATTAATGGGCATCTCCATTATGCTGTAATTTTTATTGATTTTTACATAGTATAACCATTTTATACATAGCACTCACTGAATGGATGCAGTAGTCAGCAAATTTTAAAATCCTCTTATCTGACCCATTTTTATCAGCTTAAGCCAGTTGTATAACAACGAGATTCTACGTTGTCAGAAATGAAAATAAGAGGAGGAGTGGGCAGAAATAATTGGTAGAACATGTTGTTTTTCCCTCACACTGAAATAGCATGTGTGAGCCAAGCCCTACCAAAAAGCTTTCATGGTATTTCTGTTTCTTTGCAATTGCTTCATTTTCCCAATAGCCTGTATCATCTGGCATTCTGTCCCACAGAATGGCCATTACCAGATGCATCAGAGGATAATTCAAAATCAGTGATGGAGATAATCAGCTAACACTGAGAAGCAGAATGTTTTTTAGTCCTACAGGCTGAATGTGAAATGCAGCCTGGAAAAGGAAAGAGCTGTTTCACCTACTAGTTTATGGTGTCACCACTGGCTGAATGCCTTGGATTCACCAGTAGGGTTTGACCCCAAGGTTTACACCTATTCTTGCTTTATATCATCAAAAAAAAAAAAACAAACCAAAACCCAAAAAACCAGAAGACTTTGGAAAATATTTGAAGAGCTGGCATTTTCTGCCTGTTTTTTTATTATTTTATTTTGAAGGTGTTAGTACAACAATTTCTTCTCCACTGGGCAGGATAGTTTGCAGTGTTTCATGTACGTCTGCATGCACAGAAATGTGCGGAATGATTTTATGGATTGCTGGCTCAAAGCAAGCTTCTGTTCACTTTTGGAAACCTTAGGCCAATAAGAAAATGTGGGTTTGGTATCTAAAATGATACTGGGGAAGCTATGAAATAGGATTTAATGCTATGAGAAATAAAACCTGTTAATAAAATTGACAAATTCCCATCACCGCGACTCATGGTGGGGCAATTATCCTTTGTGAAGTTTCAACAGCCCTTGCTTTATTGCTCCCACAAGCCTACTGACAGACCATGGGGTTTTACAGTAATAAAGCTTGCTCTGCCTTGCCTGCGTCCTTCAGTGCTCTTTAATCAAACGGGTGAATGGATGGACTGGAGGAGCTTGCCACTCTTAGATTTGTTCTGTTTTCTCTTTGCTGTGATGGGCTGTGGCTGAGTGAAATAATTCCCTGTGCCTACTGGAGATGGTCTTCCAGCGAATCCCGGCTGCCCTGGCTGGGAATTGTTTCAAGTCTGGTTGGGCAGTGGCTAGCAGACCGGCCACTACCTCCTTAGTAGTTCAGAAGATGCACGAGAGCTGTTAGTGAGGCTCGACGAAGGTAAGAAGGAGGAGGCTTCGTGGCAAGATAGAGTTTATTGTCACATGCACCCCATGGTGCAGGCACTCATGCGTCCCAGGAGAGAGAGAGAGAGCAGGAGGAGGCTCACTGCTTATCAGGGACTAGGGGAAGGGGGTGGATACAAGAGGGAAAACCATTTAGGGAAACAGGGAGGGCACATAGCCAGCAAATAGGAAACGAGGGGTGGGGGACTCTCAGCCTGCTCTAATCCAGGACTGAGTTCCTCCAAAGTCTCTGGAATGAGGGGGAGAGGCTTCCTGGAGGGGGGGCAGGCACTGGGAGGAGACTAACAGATGATTGACAACATATAGTAAAAGAGGGGAACAAAGGGAATTTCCCAGGCAGGAGATTGTACTAAATGGGGAGAAGTACAGGGGGAACTTGGGAAAAACTATTGCAGAAAAAATGATTATTAACAATAAGTAAGAACTAGAAAATGCACCACTACAGCTGAGGGTGCCCTGTTGCCCTCTGAGCAGCCTGCACAGTGAGTGCAGTCCAGGATTGTTGGCTGTGTGACTTCTTGTGTAACTGTCATACATGCTGGCTTTTGATGCATATCCCTTCTAAAATTTGCAGGCAGGTCCTCTGGGGATCAAAGAAACCTCAAAATAGAAGCAGAGAAGTAAAGTGCTGTCAGGGCAGAGGTCAAAGCCTCCCCTCTTTCCTTCTTCCATGTATATAGGGCAAGTGCATGGTTTTTTATGTTCTTTGAAAAGTTAAATTCTCTCCTAGGCAGACAGTGCAGCACTATCCTTGTGGGGTTTTACCTCCAGAAGCTGTCACTGAAGACAAATCTGCAGGCTGTGAAGGAGAGAGCACAGGATCAGCCATTCAGTGTCCTTGGGGAATGACAAATATTTTTTGCTGAGGAGGAGGCGAGGACAGAGATTGCCAGAAAGCCCTTTTTTTTTTTTTTATGGTAACTGAAGTAATGAACTCAAATGAAAGGAATAAAATAGAGGTTTAGAGTGGAAGTGCCATTTCTGTTTTAACTACAGTGTTGCTACTGCAAAGCTATAAATTAGAGCAGGGTAGTTAGGTGGGATGAAATAAAGGAAGAAAGGCAGGGTCCTTGGTAATAGGAAACTCAGAGGAGCCCAACCTCTGGTAATTGCTGTATATCCCCCACTGGCATGGGCTGCTCCCAGCTGGTAATTAGCAGGGCTGGCAGAGAGATGCAAAGAACAACTTGCACAGGAGGGCATGTGCTTTCCTAGCTGGGCAGGAAGCTTGTTTTTGCTCATGATTAAGTGCCTGGTTTTCCAGACTTGGACCCGAGATTTGTAGCTGATTACTGCAGCATGTTTTTCTGACAGTGATACTTAGAGATATCCATAGGCCACCATAGGTCCTCTCCAATAAATATTCCTCATATGTTTTACCTTCAGCTGATCCAGGCCTCTACACCCATCTTCGTGACCCAAAGCTGTTGAGACCCTGAAATTCTACCATCTTTCTCTGCCCAGGCAGGGAGAGGTCTGTGGAGCTCATTGGTCTAACCAATTTCAATTTCATCTATTTTTTCCCTTCTGCTTTATTTTCTTGTGAGTAGAGATTCCTTTCTAAGAGTTCATGGAAAGCTGGGGGGGTGCTGGATTAAGAGAATGGGGAAAACACAGAAACTCGTCTTAAAGACCAAAAGAGACTCAGAAAATATTGATGGGGGTCAATTGGTAGTTAATAATGCCTTGTAGACAAAGAATAAATTGGCAAATCCCACAAGAACACACAGGGAGCCTATTTCTTTTGATTTAGTGTTGCAGCAGATGGAAAGGCAAGAGATTCAAATACAGCCTCCCTGACTTTTTGCTGTTCTGTAGTTTACCACTGCTTCATTACTAGTGCTCACAGTGCCCACTGTGGCTGAGAGGGTACCTATAAACATAGAAAAGCAGGTGAGTTAAGGAGCTGCTAAATCCCAGGGAATAAAGGACATCATTAGTTTAGAGCTTGCTGTGCTGTAGTATGTAAGAAAATGCTTTATTTTCTCTAGAAACCACCTTTCATTTCCAAGAACCCGCCTGTATTTCAGTTGCTTTGGAGGCTCGAGGCCAGGTTTCCAGTTGCCTGCATTCAAAGGAGCTCTCAAATGAGACTGCAATGCCAATTTACACTTTGTGAGAATGTGTCCCTGTGTATGAAGTACCAGCTGGATATTGTCTTACAACTGCCTTGTGTCTCATACACAATGAAGGGAAGAGTGGAAGTGGAACAAACAGTGATAGCCAGTCACATCTGAATACCTGCATAATTAGATAATTATAAATTATAAGTAATGTCTGAATAATTTTACCTGTGGGTAAAATTCAATGAGCTGAACTTGGTCAGCTTCTGGATGCTTTGCAGGTAGCCAAAAGCCTCATACATATGGGAATGAATGTCTGTCAGACCTGCTTCCTTCTTGTGGCAAGCCAGAAATGCTGCTGTCATTCCACTGTCACAAAGGAAACGTGTGCTGCTCAAGGTTAAGTTGTTCTTGTCACAGAAAGCTGCTAGGTGTCTTGTAAGGGGGTGTTCCTGGAGAATTGACTTCAGGTAACTTCCTACAACCTCTTTTGTTCTGAAAGATGCTGAGTCACTTAGCATACAGAGGTTGAGACTTTTTGAAGGAGTGATGAGATGACTTTGGTGAATCTCTGGCTAAATGTGTCATCTGCTGCTGCATGATTCAAGCAGGATGTCTCTGAATGACTTGTAGTCACCTCATAATACAACTCTTACTTTCCTTGCAGGGAAAGGGTTACAGTGTTGTTCTGAGTTAAGTGACTAAGCATTAGTTCTCAACACAGCTTCATCTCTACCTATTTTCCATGTTACAAAATGGAGTGTGCCCACAAAAACATTTGTAGTTTAAATTCCACTTCATTTCCCCATTCCTCACCCCAAGCTGCAGTAGTGCCCATGCCCAGTAATTCTGTGTAATTGTGGCCTGAGATTTATTCCCCTGAGTCATAGTAGCTATTCAGCTTTATCCTGCAGCACAGTAAGCAGGGAACTTTACTTGTATTGAGATGGGTATTTTTCTCAGGCAGAACTTCTCTTTTGGAATTTGAGTAGGACAGAGGTTTTTTTTCCCAAAATGCACAGAGACTATGGGTGTCAATGACTTCCGTCTCTCTTTGTAAATCTACTCCATGACAACATCTTGCACTTATTAGCTCAGCATAGGGCTCAAGACATCTCCATCTGCTGTGTCATCCATCCCCATGCAGTGGAGAGAGGTGGTTTAAAGCCCCACATGCAGTTGGCAGCAGGGCCTCACTCCTGCCTTTCTGAGAGCTAATGGGATCACAGCCCAGGATCACAAGGTTACAGTAAATCAATAGTCACAAATCTGCACTCAATTCTCTGTGCACAGAAGAGTTACACAGGGGCCTCTGTGCAGGGCCTTACAGATGGATCTCATTCATAAGACTTTGCCTTGTTGCTGTGGTACAGATAGCTGTTTTGACAGAATATCAATGCTATGGTGAGCAGCCTTTATCAGCTGCTAGTGCTGAGCGTGCTGGAGGTGATGTGTACCTGCCTGTCATTGCCACAACTTACCCTCTCACCGGCTCTCTTCAATTCAGTCTTCATGTTAGTTCTCAGACAGTAAAACTAGAGGGAGTGGGAGGGAACACCCCATCAATCACTGCAGTGGGAGGAATTTCTGGGAAAAGTGAGATAATAGGGGGTTTTTGACTGGTCTCCTTGAAGAATTTGGAGAGTCATGAGTGATATATCTAACCTGTGGATGTTTTCTTTGGAACCTCATCTTTTATGGCAGGGGAGCAATTTTAGAGAGACAAGTCACACATGGATTAGGTTCATGCTTAGAAGTAAGCAAATATCTTGTATTCAGATGTTAAGTGTGTCTTCACATCTCATCTGGTCATCTTAACTCTTGTGGAGAGATTTCCATAAAATTCAGAGACCACTTTCAAAGTTTTGGGTAAGGTTCAAGCCTGGTATATTCTCTGCTGCTGGAAAGCAGGCAGACAATGTTCCTCCCAGGCTTGGTGTATCTCGTGTCAAAAGCTGTCCTCGTTGTACTGCAGTGCCAGCTCTGTTTCACTGGGGGTTTGGCTGGCCCAATTCTCTGCCCAGCAGATGGGCAGGAACAGCAGGTGCACCTCCTGTCCCCTCTGTGTCAGAGGGCCTCCTGTATCCCAGGAGTACTCTCCATGGAGGTGTAGCTCGTTGCTGAGGGCAGGGATAACAGCCCTGGTGTGACCAAGCACAGGTCAGCGCTGCTCAGGGCACTGCTGTAACAGCTTGCAGGAGCACACTGCAATAGATCATCCTTTCCTGTCTGTTCCATTTTTCTTGAGGAAATAAATCACCTGATTGTAGGTGAGAAGCCATGTGGCTTTGACATATATTCACTTTTCTGCCTAAAGGAAAAAGGACTGTGCTTATAAAGAGACAGGAAAATGCTGTGCTCTTGATTTGCTATTGAATGTGGAAGTGATTTAAAATAGGATAGAAGATACACTGGGAAGTGTGCAAACTGCAAAGCATAACTTGATGTACTTTAAAACTGGACATATGTAGGGCACTGTTTGATTTTGAGCCCTGGACTTGGGTCCCTTTGCAATGCACTTACCAGAGAACATGCCTGAAAAGTAAATATTCTTCACCTATAACTTTTTGTTCAAGAGACAAAAATCTAGTAAGTCACAGAAAATAGAACTTTAATTTGGTTTTTAATTTGGTTTTTAATTTTTGTATGAGTGCAACCTTTGGACTTGCAGAAGTTTTTCTCCCACTGTGATTTTAATGTTCAGTTCCTGGCCTGGATTTCTCCAAGGTGTTGAGCTGAGACTATTTAGGAACCTCAGGTCCAGTAGCTGATGAGCACTAGATGACTAGAGGCCAGAGCCTTGAAAAGATTTGGCACTGTAGTCAAAGCTATACTGATAAACTTACAACAGACAAAGGAGAGGGAAAGAGAAAATGTATGATTATCACTGGTGTTACTGATGTTCCTGATTAATGCAGAGTTTTTATAATCTGAAATGCAATCTCTACAGTCCCAAATTGGGGTTTGTTTTTTATTTCCCCTCTATTGAAAGGATTTTTACAACATGCTAAGAGTACCTGTTTACTGCTAATGATCTGCGTCTGAGCAGCCTCTCTTGGCCAGCCTTTTACTACTTCAGATTTTCTTGTGTTTCCAGCACATGCAACTCTGAGCTGGGTTTCCTTTCTGAATGGAGAATTGCACTCACAGGTTCTGTAACATACCACAACCATCAGGTTTCTATGATTAATTTTTTTTGATTTTGTTTTTGCTTTTTTCCCCCAAACTCTTACAGGAGCTGTGCTTTCATGCCACAATAACTCAAGTGACCCTCATCTGAACAAGGAATCATTGCCTGAAAACTGCTTACAGATACTTTTGCTTCTTGAGTTAGTGTTGCTTCTCTTTAATATTTTTGTTTTGTCAGTTTAAATCATGTCATTTAAAAGTACAGAAATCCCTTCTTGTGCTCTTTTCTTCAGCATAAAATACTGTTTGAAGGAGAACTCTGTATTTTACCTCTTCAGATATTGACTTTTTCCCACATGTGCCTTTAGGCACACGAAGAGTTTGCCTGCAGTGGCTCTAGAGCAGCAGGAGGTCCTGTCCTATGGAACTTATTACTCTTCCTTGATTAAGCATGAGCTCATGGCAAATAACTAAAACAGCAAGGGGGAATTAAGAGTGAGAATTCGAGAGGCTTGGCACTGCAGGGACTGGTGCTGAGTGATCCCAGCTAAACCAAGAGGCTTGATCTCAGCCAGTGCTCCCTGAAGGTGCATTGGAGCATCCCTGCAGTCAGGTGCAGAGCCACGTTTCAGAAGGAAGGGCAATTGGCTGGGTATAAATAGTGCTGTGTTTTGGTATCTAAAGATGAGTCCATGTGATCTGGCTTTTCTTTAGATGGAATGTTCTCTGGAAATCTCTGTGCCTTCTGTGTTGCTTTAACTGCAAAACTTGACAGACCTGGATAACAGTTCCCATTTCAAATTTGCTTTCCTATTTGACTGTGTTTTATTTGTGAGGTTTCACTATGCCTTTGTTTAGGCTCTGGAATTAAATTACTTTGACTCTGATTTTATCACCATGCCAGTGTGTCAATGAGTTGGAGTGAGCACCAGGTTACAGGATTCCTGTTTCTGACTCCATTCACCTTTTCAATTGTGTTTATAATAGGTGAACAAAAAAGCAGGAGGTGTGAAATTGTTATAACTGAGCTTCAAGAGCTACAGCAGGCATGGGGAGAGAAAAAGCTGCTTGTAGTCAGATGCTTGAGGCAGTGCAAGCTTTATGTTGGTGTCTCTGCATACATGCAGTGCTTGAAACTGCTTTGTGTTTATATTGCATACTTCTTAGGTTATTTATAACTATTGTATGTCTATTACTGTCTTGGCATTTACGAATAAATTAGGTTTTACTCTTCCTTATTGCTTTAGAGTGCTAATGGGACTTTCATGTATTTTAAAGGACCAAAGAGCCAAGATGTTTCACTAGGCAGACTTTTTTTTTAAATTAAAGAGATAGGAGTCAATAAGTAAATTAATGCCTTTGCAAGAATTAATCTATTAATAGACAGAGCTATGAAATCAATCAGCTAAAGTGCTAGTGACAGACATCCTGTCTTAAACATTCACTCTGTGAATGGCTGACTCATGCTTGGAAATGTTGCAGCTTCACTTGGGACAGTATTTTTTTAGTCAAGAATATCAAACAGGGAAGTAGATTTTTTTTTTTTTTTTAATTTCACAGTGCTTTAATTTGTCTTGGGAAATAGTTATTTTATGATGTTCTGGTAGTGGGAGTCCCTTAATACAGCCAAAAGCTGGTCCTCCCTTTGAGTTATCCTGTAGTTGTCATAAATGTGTTTAGCTTCTTTTGATCCAGCAAACTGCTGTGGGGGTTTTTATCATTTTCACTGTTTTCCTCTGAACTCATAATTGTAGCTGTCTTTGTAGTCATGCTCCTAAACATTAACTCACTGATAACCATGTAGCTTCACTGCTCGAGCCTGGAAATTTAACTGAGCTCAGACACAAACTGGCACACGTGGCACAAACTCAGGGATGAAGTTTAGCCTGTACTAAAAAACTGATTGCACATTATCTTCCTTTGATATTAAAGGCAAACAAAATATTAAAGTTTTTGTTGAGGAACAAAATCAGTTTTGAAAAATTTCAGAATGCTTTCTTGAAAATGGTCATGTTTTTCTATCAGGAAAAAGCAGTTTACTGTGAGGTTCCTTGTAGTCAGAGAATTTCTGCCTGTGTCTGGTCCATACATGCATATACACATTATGTCTCTCTATATAGGCATACATACATACATAAATATTGTTTTATTACGTTATCAAGTTCCAGCTTTCCTTACTACAGAAGATGTGTAGACCAGCTTTTTGGATTATTTTGTTCCAGATGTCTTAGCTTATGACTTTGCAAATTGCATTTTGCTGGTAATTTCTGCTCATGTCTCTAATCCCTCTAATCTGGAGTTTTCATTACCATGCTGTTTACTCTCTTCCTGATCATTACTGTAAATATTAAATTGGACTAGCAATGATGCCTCCAAACCTGAATAATTTGTCACTTAATATTATCTTTTGTTTGCATAACTTAAGCTCTCTTGTATTTTGAAGGGTAGATCTCACCTCCAAGATGCTAAGAATTAATTGAGAGGAAATTTATGCAATGCAGTTTTGAATCTCTAAAAGCCACATCTTTTAAATCTGCTAATGGCCTCCATCCACTAATCTTGTTTTGTCAATAAAAATAGTAATGCAATCAGCTCAGCCCATAGAATCTGCCTGTTGTAAACTCATTCTACTTTCTTCTAGAATTTGAGAGTTGAGGCTGCTGCTGGTTCAAAGATGGCTGAATCTGTTCAAATTAGAAAAGTTAAGCTGTGTCTCTACTCTGTACGAACAGAATTCTGGTGTCAGAAAAATGTGTTACATGTTCTAAAGCTACTCTGTAATTATTAGCTGTGCCAAAGTATAAAATAGTGTGTTGGCAGGTCTCTGGACTTGTCAGGGAAGTTACATGAAGAGGATAGAAATCTCTGCAAGGAATACAGGAATTTTAAAGTCCTCACTTCTGGTGGAACAGGAGAAGCTTGGTTTCGGAGTGTTCTTTCCAAAGCAGCAAATAAATTTCAGCAATAGTTGCAGGTGGCCAGGAACAATGTGAGATGCTTGAATAATTTCACAAAAAAGGTCTTAGTGAAAATTTTACTCCTGCTTGTGAGGATTGACACCCCCTTCTCCCAGCTGTGCTTGCCAAAAACTGTTTGCTATTACTGGTTTGTGAAGATCTGACTTACAGAAAGCTGGTTTTTATTTTGGGGTCTCCTTGCTGGTGGTCCAAGCAATTATTTATTCTCTGTTCCTGCAGTGGATGTCTTGTGTCCTTTGGCTCCTCCAGTAGGAGCTGAGTTTCAGAATTGTTCTTGTGACCATACTGATTGGCAATTCAGGTTTTCCTGCCTGCTTGCTGAAGACATTGCTATGATAGAACTGTCTGCTCCTCAGAAAAATGCTGCAGAGAAATATGATTTTTTTTTCACTCTAGTGGGCAGGTTTTTGAATTCTGGATAAACTGAAAAATCAATTGTGCCTGACTTTCACTGAAAAGCATTAACATTGCTGTAAGGCCACATTTCTCGGGGCAAGGACTTCAGCAGCAGCACCCACCATAAGGCAGAGCATAATGGTCTTCTCTGTTCTTAATTTTCTAACCAGATAATAGTGAGTTAATGGGGGACTTTGTCTCCTTTTCCAAAAGGGAATGTCTCCAGTTATGCTGGATCAGTCAGAGACCTAGAAGCAGCCAGTCAGGACAAGCACAGTTACTGTTTTCTTTGTTGGGGTCACTCTATTTTGATTACTCACTTCTCAGGCCCATTCATCTTCTCCCAATCACAGCATCTCCTACTGAGCTAGAGGGGAACTCTGGATATTCTGCAGTAGGAATGTTCCCCATTGAACAGCCATGGCAGGAGTTCATAACACCAAGGAGAGCATAGTGCAGTGTGGGGACACAGACAGAGACAGTGCTGAAGGCAATCTTACCTTTAATATATTGCAGCTGTGTTAATTATCCAAGAGTGAGAACAGCCTTGCCCTCCCAGCTGTGGGTGTGATACAGAGTGAGTTAGCTGGGAGGGAGCTCAGTTGGAGGCTGCTGGCTGTGCTGTGAGGAGGGAGGACAGGAGGTTGTGCCAGGGACAGAAAGGGTCAGATGTCCTATGAGGGACAAACAGGGTCAGGTGGCTGTGCTAGGGACAGGAAGGAGTGAGCTGGGACAGCAGAGGGAAGAGAGAAGGAGAGAAAGAGCCAGAGCTGTTTGGAGCTGCCCATGGGAGGTGCATAGAAAAGGTATGGCAGGCTTTTAGATAACAAGGTGCGGATGCTTGAAGCCTTCTTTGGTGTGAGTTGTACCTCCTCTGTCAATGCAGATGTAACCTTCTGAAGGATTTGACCAAAATAGATATAAAATAGTCCTCCAGAGCTTTCCAAATTGCAGTTTTAGGCTTTTTCTTCTACCTAATCTGGTACTTAAGAAAGGCTAGAGAAGAAACAGGGAAAGGAAGGAAAGAGCTGATCTAGTCTATTGCTTCTCTCTGCAAAGTACAGCTAAAATCTCATCAGGAGCACAATCTCTCTTCAATGTTTTCTGTTCTTCTTCCTTTGTTTTTCACTGACTGTGTTTAGACCTTTCATCTTATTTAGAGACTCTGGCTTCAGTTATTTTCTTTTCTAAGTTTGGAGAAGAGGAGAGCTTTTGGAATAATCAGTGTGTTGCCCCATGTTCATTTCTCTGCAGATTGATCCGATTAGTGCTTATTGGTGCTACCTAGAGAAAATCTGGTTTCATTAAAGTTAGTAGTGACAATAATATACAAGTTAGTTACTGACCTTTAAGACAGCAGCTATTTCAGGTGAGACTAGATTAATTTTTAAAGAGCTTCTCATACCCTACAGTACAAAAATTTGTTTCAGGCTATACATCTGCCTGGTTTTGCTCCTGGTTTTGTTATCACAATTAAAATGCTGTGCTCAAATAAGGAGTTCTGCTTCTCTAGCTGGTATGGTAGCCTATCCCTAAATCCTTCTGGACAGGAAAGGAATGGCAATGTGTGCTCACATTATTTTAGAAGCACTGTGTGCAAAGCTTAACTTTCCCTTTCCTGAGACTGTTCACCAGGAAACTTTTTCCAGGTTTCTTTCACTCTTGCTCCATTTGTGACTTTTAAAGTATAGATATTGGTGTTCTCAACAATGCAAAAACTATGGGGGGAAAAAGGAAAATTACTGTTGTTCCTGATGTTAGCTAAGCATATTTCTGGCAGTCCTTGGGAGAAATGCTTTTAAAGAATTGAGGGGTTGTTTTGGTAGGTGGGAAGAAGGCAGTGTTTGGAAGAGTCAACCAGAGACTGACTTCAGCTCAAACAACATATTGTTTTGTTACTTACATGAGTTAGAGTCATAGAAGAAGTCAGGTTTTGAAGATAAAACACTTTTTTTTTTTTTCAGTTTTTGACGTTCTGCTGGATTTTGAGTGTTTGGATATGTTTGTATTTCTTCCTTGCCTTTTACTGTGCCAAGTGAA
The DNA here is from genome assembly GCA_910950805.1 of Acrocephalus scirpaceus scirpaceus. Taxonomy (NCBI): domain Eukaryota; kingdom Metazoa; phylum Chordata; class Aves; order Passeriformes; family Sylviidae; genus Acrocephalus; species Acrocephalus scirpaceus. Next base: position 34,535,130 of record OU383781.1, read on the forward strand.
TTCAGTGAGACTTCTGTTTATTGTTAAATCTTTGTATTAGGAAGATGCCTTACTGAAAGGTAAGTGTTCCAGTAATGAACACAAGAAGGCAGATTGTAAATATTTGGAAAAACACAGGATGCAAACTATTCCTGCAGATATCAAGGTTCTACCATGTGTGGGATAATAGATAAAATACTACTTTGTCATGGTAACATCAAAATGCCCCAAAATCTCCTTAACACAAAGGAACTTGAGTCACAGATTGTCTCACACAGAGAATTATAGCAGTGTTACATTTAATTTAACTTTATTCACACTTGGAAGTGTGCCTATACAAATGCTTGTACAGTACCAGGATAATTTGTTACAATGTAGGGTTTTGAGTCCAGCTTTAGCTTGCTAAATTGAGAGCACCAGTAGAAGGATGCAGAATGCCATGGGGGTGGCAGCATAAACCAGAATGCTGATGGCTTGCTAAAGCCACAAGGTAGCCTTTGAAATATGAGTTCAGATTCCCTCTTCCTGCCTTGTGACATCCCGTATTTAGTGGCTTTGTCTGTGTTCATCCTCAGGACTTTCCCTGGCTCAGTAGGTTTCAAGCATAGTTTAGGTTTTGAGATCCAAAATAGACTTAATTCAGCCTTTTCAAACTTTAAATTTATCTTAAATTCTAATGAACCTGAAAATATGACAAAATATTTCTGCACCTTTTGTCATTTTGGGTTTTTTCACCTGATTTTAGGCAGTACATGCTTGAAGTCGTTCTTAGTCTACACTGACCTTGTCTGCATGTAGACAAAGAAAAGGCTGCAATTCCATGTGGGTGGGTATGGAGGGAGGCTTAATTTAATTCACTCTGTGCTGTTCAGAGCAAGTACAGTGCTGGGAGTTGAAAAAGCAAATACAAAAATCATAGCTGATATTCCTTTTATAATCTATTCCAAAACTGAGATGCAAATCTGTAGGCACAGTCCAGAGTAACAATCAGTGCATGCATTTCCTTATTCCATTATTCGTCTCTTTCACAAGATTCTTTTGTTTCTGAATGCCAGAGACTCCCTAAGTCTTCCCTACAAAACAGGATGTTAAGATTAACTTTTATATGCCTCAAAAAATTATGGAAAGCTATGTCTCTGTTATTTTGGCCATTTTTTGGTTTGTTTTTCAGGTTAGTGAAAACTAGCCTTTGCAAAACATTGTTATGTCTCTGTTTTAATTTTACCCTTGTTTTCTTTTGAGTTGATCTATGCTCCTTTCTTATAGGTATAACTTGTGTTCTATGATGTTAATTAGAATGAGCACATACAGCAGGAAGGGTAATTTAGCTTGTATGTACAGTTAGAAATCAGATTTTTGGGCAAATGACTGCATTTTTGGCATGGAAAGCATAGGGACATATGGCCATGTGGTTGAATGTAAAAGAGCTAATTTAGTTTGTAACTCTTCTGACCATGTCTCAGAATGAAGGTGAGAAATAAGTCACAGATTTATATAAATTAAGGCTGTAAATGACTACTGTGATTATTTTGTGAGCACTGACCTTGCCTGCATGCTGGTTTTCAATCCAACACCTTTGCTTGAATTAGGCCAGGTGCTGTGTTTAAATCTATTCAATTGTGATTTCAAGGTGTGCAGAGAAGGAGAATTCTGGGTAGGCTATTAATGAACCTCACCATAACAAATGTATCTCTTATTTCTTATCTGAATATGTCTTCAGGTTCAGGTCTTGCAACCTTGTTCTCTCTTTAATTATGACACTGAAGAACTTTCCCTGCACTCAAATTCTGCTCTCTCTGCAGATTCCTATTACACCACAACAAAATCCTCCCCTAGCCACACCTCCTTTTGGAGTTTTTAGTTCAAAATCTTCATTGTTTTGTTGTTGTTGCTTTATAAATATTTCCAATTTTTTCATATTCTTATTAAAAGCTGGGCATCAGAACTGTATGTGGCATTCCTGCAAGTCTTTTTCTGTAGACAAGTACAAAATCGAAATACTTCTTTACATCTCAGTGTTTCTTTGCTTTAGAGTGTGTAGCTCTTTCAAGCTGTTGCAGTCTGTGCTCAGTTTTCCATTTTGAATGTCTGATAGATGTAAATTGGCTATGAAAATGCTGCCCTTAGCTGCACCTTCACTGCTAAAGAAAGGCACAAATCATTGCTGTTATCAGAAAACTTCAAGACATTGGAAACCTGTATCACCATCTGAGGTATTTAAAGATTTGCTGTATCTGTGGTTTTGGTCACAGGTCTACGACAGAATTTCAAAAGATAAATCTCGGGTGGAGCCTTTTGAAAGCAGGCAAAGAGGGAACTCAAGGGAGGAAGATGTGAGAAAAGTTGGTGGCAGGGATGTAAGTTTCATACAGTGATTAAATTTTGGAAAACACGATGGGGATTGTGATGCCATCTGTTCTCTCTGTCTCCATTTGATTTCATCCTCTTGGGATCTGTGGCAGCTTGGTATTCCAGTGGACCTGGAGACAGCACTAGATAGTAGATCAGTAGCTTTGATGGTAGATTTTGCACCTTTCAGTCCTGCTCTTCCTCTTTAGTGCCAGATTAAGGATTGCAAAGCCAGGGATAAGGCATGAAAAAGCCCACTTTGTCCATGTTTCATGTTCAACTTCATCCCTGCCCTCCTGGTGTTTCTGTGTTGAGTTGTGCCCCTGTCCCCTGTCACTCATGGGTCAGAGGCTGATTGTCTGCAGTCTCTGTGACAATTCATTATTTACCACTCCACTTTTTAGTCATCTGTAGCCTTCACAGTAACAATTTTCTGGATAGTATTTTATCAAGTTATTGACAACATTTTAAAATAGGTATTTATTAAGCAATCACTTTGACATTCACACTTGATACAGTCTCTTAACAATGCTAATTTAACAGTTAAATTTTAATTTTGAGAACTCTGTAATTAGATGGATTTAAATTCATTTATGGCCAGTCACATACTCTTTGATATAATCCTGGTTTCTAGCTATATTCAACTACTCTTACATGCTAGAGCAAAGTTTATATTAAGTACAGCAAAAGAAAAGTAGGCTTATGTCAAGGGCTTCTGAAAACCCTTCCTCATAAAGAGTGTGTAAGTGGCTAGAACTGTTTTTTTTTCATTTAAATGGCAAACACAAGAAACTAATAAATACAGATTACCTAAATAAATCAAAGTCAGGATGCTTCTGTTGAAGTGCAAATCTGCTGTCATAAAAATTTCTGTAGAGTTACCTAATTTCCATAAGCAGGCTTTCTATTGGATAATGATTTATTCATCTAATGTTTCTCCAGAGATCTTAGCTAGCTGCCAGAGAAGATAACTTGAATAAAAATAAATCCTTATTGTTTTTTAATTTCTGTAGAAAAGGTTGACGCTGCTTTCCAAAGATTTCAGAATAAATGTTTTGTTTCTATTATACTTTTGTTTCAGAAAAAAAGAGGCAACTCAGTCTATTCAGCTCTGTGGTCCATGGACTGTTACCTGCCATATATACAGTTTTGTAATTGTTTCATCTCTCCAAGGGGTGAAAGAGGGACCTTTTAGATGTCCTGTAAGACATCCAGTTAAAATTGTGTTTGAGACTACCAGACTGAATGAGAGCTGCTCTTTTGTTTCAATCCTGCAAATTGCATAAAACAAGAGGCCCACAAATGTTTGGATTTGCTTCTTGAGACTGGCTTTAGTTCTGCAAGTGCACATCATTCTTACTGAGTGACAGGGGAAGGACAGAGAGAGGTATGCTGAAATAAAATCACTGAAATAGGTGGGGGAAAAATTGTGGTTGCAGGCTTGCAGGTTGCTATTGTCTGCAATAAAAGAATTTCTTATTTTTGTTTGGGTTTTTTTTACTCTATTATTCTACTGGTGTTGGCAGTGTACACTGCAATCCTTGTAGTAGACTTCTGACTAAATGCCCAAGTAAAGCTTTTATTGTCCATAAGTGGAGATGAGAATGAGTTCATCAGGATATTTCATCTCTTGGTAAAGCGGTAGGAGTAGTTGGAAAGGAATAGGAGGAATATTGGTAACATTCAGCTTTTGTGCTTGTGAAAAGATGGGAGGAATCCTGAAGACTGGTGAAAGCACTAAATGCTCTGCCAGGAGTCATCGTGCTATTTTATCCAATACACAGCAAGCAACAGCTTAAAGGCAGAGAGTGGCTAGAATATCAGTCAGATCTGTTTGCAGGCAAAATAGCTTTCTAATGTTTCCAGGTGGCTGGAAACAAAAGCAGAAGCATATCCACCACCTTTTCAGGGTGACATTATGCACTTTGTGCATTACTAACTCTTGTTCTTGGAGCCACGAGCTGCCTTCCCAGAGAACTGCTCTCGGGAGGGGCACCTGCTTGAGACCAACAATGGTCCCATGGAACTGCCTTGGTGTTGGAATTCTCACCAAGCCAGATGGTTTCAGCTCCAGAGAGTCCCACACACTCTGAGGGTGTCCAGCACCTCACAGAAATGACTTAAAATAACTTGCGAGATGGCATGGTCGAGTGTATTTTGAAAAGCAAAAAAGGTTTTAATTAAAGAAGAAAATAATACAAAATGAAAGAATAAAAGTGTGGGGAGAGGTCCCACACACCTGCTACAACACCCCGAAAATGCACCAAGAGGCCTTGTGCTCTTCCTTAAGTACTGAACAATTTATGGTGGGTTTTCTGGCAAACAGCCCAATAGAGAAAAGCTGCATTTCTGAGGAACAGCTAGAGAGACCCATCAGTGTTTTTGTCTTGGCATTGAGCCAATTACTACCAGGAGAGCAAAGTTTCTGGTGCTCTTCCCTTGTAAGGTCCTGGGATGAAACTGGAACCCTTTTCCTTATACAGCAAACATCTGCCCTGGCCGTGGGGGTGCAGATTATTCATCTTTATCCATTGAACACCTTTGCTGGTAAAGCATGGGCAACACGAGGAGCATGATGAGTGTGTGCGCTCACTGAGCTGTGCAGTGTAACCTGCACTTCAGCCCAGGCACCTTGTCAGTGAGCACTAAAACTGCTGGTAAAAAAACTCCCCCACTGCTGCAGATAATTTTATGACCCTGCCTTGAATATGAGAGAATATCCATAGCCCTTGCTGAAGCAGTACAAAAGAGAAGGTGAGCCTCAGGCTGTATGTGCTCATTGTTACGGTCCTCTTTCAAATCTGGTGTTTCAAAAAGTTACTGAAAACATTTTCTATAGTGAGCCCCTTGGCTGGCTGGCATTTGGCAGTGCAGTGCTCCTCCAACAGCCCAGCTCCTCAGTTACCACAGGAATGCTTTAGGCTGCTGTGTCCTCAGAAAGTCAGTAACCTCTCTTCTGGAGCGGCACGTCCAGAAAATGCTTCAGGATGAAACAGTTTATTTCCATGGAATGCCTGGAATATCTTCGCAATGCAGTGGTCTTGCAATGAAGTGAGTAATGGAGCTCACTTGAGTGACTCATTTTCAGAGGCAGCTTTTTATCCTAGGTGAGGGCAGAGGAACCTTCTGAGAAGTTGTGCCAGGCATTTGAACACTTGCCTGTGAAACCCTCTGAAATCCAGGCATGGTGAGAAACTTTTGTAGGCTCTGTCTTCATAAATATAAAACTCCTGGGGTTTTAGTTCTTTTTTAAATGTTGTGGCTTCAAAATTATAATTACAGATATTTAGACACTTTTGGAAACAATTATGGGCTATTTCATGTAATTGTTTATTCCTTCAAAGGCAATATCCAGGTCTGTGTGGAAATGTTTATTTACTACTTGCTTTCTAATTATGTAGTAGAAATAGAGTTTAATGTTACCCGTGCAATTGCTTGAGAACTGGCATATATTAAAAAAAGTCAGATTATTTTCTTCTTAGTGCTTGGTTCAGAGGCACCCAGATCTTCACCACAGGTAGACATTAAGTTGGATAGTGTGCTGCAATGGAGCATAAATGTGTTATTTTTTGGTTATTTCTAAAAAACCAACCAAACAGAAAGGTGCTTTGTAGAAATAATTTAAAAGAAAGAGAGTGTGATCAGTCTTCATGGCTTGAATACTATGAAAAAAATTCCAAGTGATATTTACAGAGTGACACTCCAGTTAGGATGTGAGGCTTTTGTGTGTATTTGAGGCTCAGTGGGGACAGTAGGGAGTGTTTGACATTATGCAGACAATATTGAAGTGAAGGAAAAAATTGTTTCTGCACTGTATCTTTCTGTGAATTGAACAGCAGCACTGTTGAGATGTGGTGTTGTATAAATGGCAAATATGTAAATGGTGTGCTTGCTAGTGTAAGAATAAAACAATGCTACCTAGATGGTGCTGCTTCTAACAATTTTTAGAGATAAGAGTTGCTGCAATTTCTTAATATCTTTCTTGGCTTCACTAAAGAATTTATAGTAAATGTCTATTTTTCTGGGGTTTTGTGGTTTTTAGATCCTATATGTTTATATTTATTGTACATGGCTTGCTAATATTGTTTGTCTTTTATAATCTATATCACCTTCCTGGCCCATCAGTGCATTAGCTGACTGCAGGGCTGGTGATTATGCTGTGCCTAATGGAAGGCAAATGCTTTTTATGTTCATTTTTAGCCAAATTATATTGGCCGAGTTGTGAGCTAAGCAATTAGTGTGAGAGGAGATGTGTGGATTTACACTGAGGGTGAGGCCCAATAGCTTTCTCCAGGAATGAGCTAGAAAAAGATGAAAGTATTGTGCACATTTGAAAACTTCTTGAAATGGTATTGACTCCAAATTGGGTCAGTTTTCTGTGCAGAATAGTGTTCTGTTGGCTCTAGTCACCATGCTTGTGCTAAAGCTTCAGACTCTTTCTGTCTGATTATTCCTCAATGATCCAAATTTGCCAGCAAGTTTTCCCTAGGCACAGGAAGGAAGCCCTTACTATGGTTGTTGTCTTTGTTCAGCTATATGCCAGAGTTCTTTTCACTTGTTTTGAGAAGGAAAGAAGCTGGAATACGTGCTGATTTCTAAAAGGCTGAAAATACCAAAAAAAGGTTGGATTACCTGTGTTAAGTTGGTGCCAGAAGGAGGAGATTTGGTTCTAGTTCTTGCTGCCTAAAAAAAGTAAATAAGACTACTTAGCTTGCTTTTTTTTTATTAAAGCCATTAAACTGTAGATGTAATAGAATTTAGCAGAATTACCCTCTGTGGAGCCAGATAGCCAAGAAAAAATGAAATATAAATCTATTATCTTTACACCAAATGGGACAGTCAAATGCAGAAATAATCCTCTGTGTGCAATAGTAAATAGAATGAGCAGTATATATTAGCTACTGAGGAGGAAAAACATGTAGAAAAGGAAATTTTGGCATTGGATTTTAATCCTGTGGTGTATTTTAAATTTCTCAAAAATACTGGACATCTCAATTTCTGGATCTATATAGCCTTTTAAAGAGAGGAGCCACTCAACTAGTGGATTTTAATTATTCACTGTCACCTTTCAGACCTAAGATTGTTTTCTATTTTTAAAAAAATCCTTTATGTTGTTAAAAAAAAATATGTAAAACTTTGTTTAATGGATTGTAGTGCTTAAACAGTTTACAGCTTCTCTTTAATTGATTTTACTGTTCTAATTAAACCTACTTTTGACATCCACTGTATTAGTACAGGCCACATAAAAATGAGAACCCATCTCTTTCCCATCTTGTACCTCCTGTTTTTGGTAAATGAGGGCTCAGCACGAGGTGTGACTGGATGGCTGAGAGCCAAGTAACGTGACAGTGGGTCAGTCACCTCTCTGCTTTGCTTTGCCTGCCTTCCAGAGCAGTGGGGAGGAAACCACAGTGATCTCCCTGCTGATCACAATTGAGAATTGCTGTATTCCCATCACTGTGTCACACATGAGCTGCCACAACACGTGGATTCCTTGGTGAATCTCTTTCCTGTCAAATTGTTCCCAGAACTGGCAGCTTGTAACAGTGAAGGGACAGTCTAAGAGAAACTTTGGGTTTGGTTCCAAATCATTATCTCATTGTGTGTCTTTTAAAACTGACGAGTGAATTATTATGGAAGGTGCTATTTAGCATCACACGTTGAACATAAAGTCTGGATCCTTAGCAAGCAAGAGAGCATCTGGAACTGGATAATTCTCAGAAAGGTGGAAAACCATCTGTGCTAGGCAACCATAAATGAATCAAGGCCAAGACAAAAAGCTCCTCAGTTCCCAACAGAAAATACTGAAGTTCATCTGCTTTCTTTTCCTGTGATCACTGCTTGCTCTTCAATGCTTCAGCACTAGTGGCTCAGATCAGTCAGACCAAACAGTACTGCAAGCCTTGCTGTGTTCTAATTGTCAGCACAAGTTTGCAGGAATAAGTTACTCAAAGTTTGCAGGAATGAGTTGCTTAACTGCGAATGGTATGCGAGCAGTACAGAAATCGTAAAATTGAGCAGTACAAAAATTACAGAACAACAGGAGGGGAGAGGTGTTTGCTTCTGCTTCACTGGGAATATTGATGAGGACTGTGTTTATGTTGGTGCAAGAGCAGCAGTGGTCAGAAGGGGAAAATATTAGAGATATACCCACTAAAACCTGTTTGGAACTGATGAGAGAGCAGGTAAATGCATTACTAAATACCATTTTCAATAAACAAGGTTTGGGGCTAGTTTAACTACTACAAAGTCAGCTTGTATATTGTAGACAGTCCTTCACTACAACCTAGAATTAATCATCTGTTCCTTGGAGCTATTGCTCCAAGTAAGAAATAAACACACCAGAACAGATAAATGAACGTTGGCATTCATAAGTAATGTATTGTGCAGTTCTTATATGGCACCTGTGGCAAAGTTCCAGCAACAAAAGCTTTGGTGCCTCTGAGCTGCCTGTTATCTCTGAGGGAAGCAATTATGGTTATTTAGTGCAGGAGAGTTAGATTTAGAGGCTGCAATAGCCACGAGGGCTGTGTGAAGTATGTGGGAGTAGGAAGCTGTATCTACTAACTGTATGGATTATTACTCACGGCATGCACACAAGGAGATCTTTAGATTATCAGGCTCATGTTTTCCGTTAAATGTTTTGATTGTTCACTGGGTGTGTGTCAGTAGGAAAGTGATTCACACCCTCTAATTCATGCTTCCCATCCGAAGTGCAGATTGATGGTGCTCTACAGGGGCCTGCATCTTCATCTCCCTGCAGAAATACCATCACACTCCAAGTGTCCCTTAAATCCTCAGGTTGGTGCTATTTAGAGCTGTGGCTCTCTTTGCCTGTTGTTTCAAGGCAGCACAGTGCATTGGCTGGCTGTACTGCCAAATTGCCCCCCATGCCTCTCCTTCCTTCATGGCTCCATCTGTCTCAAAAAAAAGAAAAAGAAAAAAATTTGCTTTTTTCTCTCCAGCACCAAGAGCTTTTTCAGCCCCTAATGTTTGAACTAGACAGCTAAGCAGGAGTTGGGGGGTCTGGAGAGGTTGGCTGGTCTCTTCTGTGTGGGTCTGTGCAGAACAAAATACTGACTAACCATGAGTCCTAGAGGTGCCACAAGAGCTCCAAGTGAAAACGACTGCATTTCTATTTTATTTTGGAATGGATCTCTCTCTGATAGCAGTAAGACAAGTTTGCTTAATAGACTTCTGCCCTGAGTTAGAGGAGTCTTGTCTGTGGTGGAGGACCCAGCTGGATTGATGATATGGGTTGGGTTTTTTTTTAATTTCTGTGAGGTGGGTTGTTTTTCCCTCTGACTGGGCTGACTCAGCTTTATTGGAAGAAAAAAATTCTGCCAAAAGCAAACAGTAGAAGAGATCAAGAGCTGAATATTTTACTTTTCTTGCTGCCTTGTCTCTGATAATGGAATCAAACTAGACCAACTCTGATGGCTCCTTGGACCCTATTTTATCTTCTATCTCAGGCTGTTCTGCCTTTCTAAGAGCCTCGGAGGGGCCCTGCTCTTCAGAGGTGTGGTGAGGTAAAGCCATGTAACTGTGGTCAGAGACAGTTCACTGAACTCCCTTTGCCCTGCCTCCATCTCACACTGACTGGAGCCCTCTGGAGGACTCCATTTCCCTGTCCAAGTTTTCCAGTGGAAAGCAGATGTTCTGGGCAGCAGGTGACCACCTTCTGACAGGAAAGTAGGAACCCAAAGCTGGGAAGTGTTCCTGGGTTCTTGGCTGTTTGCAATAGTGGCCTCTATCTTTTTCTTCAAAAAACACTCTCGCCTAAACTTAACAGAACTTAAACTTAGCAACACTTAAACTTAACCTTGCTTAAACTGAACCACACTTAAATTTGACAGAAATTTATCTTAATAGAACTTAGCATCAACAGAATACTAAAGTAATAAAACATAACATTACTCTGACCTAAACATAGTAAAACATAACTGTGCCTAACTCTACCAACACTTAATTTGTATCAAATGAAAAAATAACCTATTCTGATTCTATGATTACAAAAAAGGTAACTGAAAATTTGGTTTACAGCAGCAGCATGGATTTACATGGATAGCAGCAATATAGGTTATTAATTTTGGAGACCAGAAGGAATAAAAAACAACTTAGTAAGTATTGAATTAGAGATCAAAACAATCTGGGAAATTTGCCAGAAGGGGGAGTTAAATAGATTACAGATAAAGAAATACTTATGAAGTATTACTTATTAATTAGTATCAAATCTGCTTTGGTGCCATATGGATCACTACTTTTTCCCTTTGCCTCTTCTTGTCATTATCTCTGCATTTCCTTTTCTCTTCTGATGTGTGCAAGTGATTGTGTTCCTCTGAAAAGATTAAAAAATGGCTTAATCATATTGAAGGAAAATGCTATGAATCCTCTTGACTTTAATAGCAGTGAAATCTGAATACTGAGAAGTGCTCTAATTGGCAGGTAAAAATTGTTTGGGTCAAATAATCTTTATTTTATGGAAGAAAGATTAGTAAAGTGGTCTCAATTAATTTTGTGGTTCATTTAATCAGATCAGCAAAGTAGTGCTCTTACATATTTCTGTAAAACAAAATGCTAATTACAGTACAACTAAAGTGTGCTTGAATACCTATTTTTTTTTTTTAACAATGTATTACCGAAAAAAAAACCATGCAAGTGTAGGACAGGAGTTCAGAGGAAGGCAATAGAACTTGTGGTTTTGGCTTTGGAAAAACTTGCTTAATTCATCTGTGTCCCTATTTTTTAACCTGTTTAATTATTTGCCATGGCGGCAATTCAGCTCAAAGCTTGAAAATTCTGTCTATTTAAAAACAAAATAACACCCCAAGAAAACCTTTTTTTCTAGATTAAAGGAGCAGAATTTTGATGAAATTGCCAAAACTTTGATTTCGAAGAATATGCACAGAGAGAAGCATCCATTACTCGGCAGTTTTCCTTTTGGAACTTGACAGCCTCTGTGAGTTTTACTGTTTGATGGATAATCCTCTCACAGCTGCTCTTCCATGGAAGGCTAGAGATTAAGTTCTCCTCTTTACCTTCTCCACCATCAGTTTTAACCTCCATAACAGACGGGAGATTTCCAAGTCTAGGAAAATAAATATGGAACCATATAAATTGACCAACAGTCCACTTATCACAGAGCTGGTAGACTTGCAGCTGCTCTTGTTGCAAAATAGGTTTTTATCATTTCTGTAAAACAGATATACAGATGTAATTCTGTAGAATAGAAGGGAAGATGGAAAAATCACATGCAGTTATGGGATTTTTATATGTACACAGATGTCTCTATTCACATTATATTAAAATATTAGACACTGAAATGTATACCACCAATAAGTTTGTGCACAGTCTACTCACTCGTGATGAAAAGTAGCAGATTTGATTTTTATGAATGCTTCCCTCAAGAAGTGAAAGATCAGAAATTATGTGAACAAAAGTATGTGCTGAAATACACACAAAAAATTCCTCTATTCTGAGTGAAAAGCCACAGCTTCCCAAATCTTGTAATGCTCAGGGAAGCAGCTTCTGTGAGGTGAGATGTAGGATAAGTAGCAAGGTTGTTAAAGACTTAGAGAGGACAGGGAATATTTTTGAAGGAGTGAGAGCACTGCATGGAAATAGATATCCATGATACAGAGTTATGACATTTGGCAATACTGTGCAGCACAAATTGGGGTTTGTAATGATTCCAGAGAGCCTTCCCAAACCTTTATAGAGCTTGGATTAATCATGTGCCAGAGAACCACATCAGAGCTACAGGAAACCAGAGGATGTGATGGCTCTGTTCACCTCATATATTGTTTTAAGTTCTGCTGTGGTATTTGAGGGCTGGGATCCAGAAACTGGATTTATGCAGGAATGTTATATATTTGTAAGCTTTCTATGTGAATATAACATAAATTTTTAATCAAGAGAAATAGGTTGCTGATGGCAAGTGCAGCTTGGAGTGCTCAGGTGGGCTTTTGAAATTTGTCATAGTGGTAAAATATATATATATATATATATAATATAGGCAGCAGATGCAAAGGGCTTATAAACCACTTTCTCTTGTGTTATTTTTAAGCATGATTTAGATAAATCTATCTCCATATGTAAAATAGAATCTTAATTGACACTGAAACATTATCTTTTTGTATTAATTTAGTAGAGTTTAAAACTGGATTTGTGGTCATAAATAGACCAGCACGTCAATAGTATTAGGAGGACTTGTTGATCTGGAAAGATCAGACAGTCTGGAGACTGAACATTATCTATGCTTCAACAATCTTGTTCTGCCCACCGCTTCATTCATTGGAAATTCAGAAAATTATCAGCTTGAATAAATATCCAAATCTCTGTTCCACCTTGGAAAGCTTCTCTTTCCTTCCTCCCACAAATTTTCAGAGAACATGTTAGAACAACATGAAGGTTTCTCGCACTTTGTCTGGTCTAGCTTAATCAAAAGCTTTTGGCTCTGCTATGTGTGCTGGCACTTGGTTGCTCTTCCACATCAGATCCTGATCACATGAAAACCTGCATCATTCCCCATGCTTCCGGGGCCTGCCCTAAAAATACACAAGAAATGCGTATTATGTAATGCCTGTCTTCTGTCTCAAGCTAAATAAGTGTTCATTAAAAACAGGAAAGAACACCTTAAGTTAAAAGAAAAAAGCTTTTAAGGCTTCTGTGTTTTGGTTTAATTAAAAAAAAAAAAAAACAAACCCCAAAACCAGAATCCCCCTCCAAAAAGAAAAAAAAACCAGGAAACACTGTAATTTCATGTCCAATGTAAAGGTAAGGTAAATAATTATATCATGCTTCTGCTTCAATACCCTTCAGTCCATCAGGAATGCTTTTAGTGCCAGTGAATGTGTGTAATTACTGCTCAGCTGCTCTGATTGCTCATTACATGACAGACTCTTACAAGGAGGAGAGATCATTTGCCTGTCAAGATTTAGTCAGAGTCATTAGCACTCACCTTTATCTTGACAGAGAATAAAATGTTTTACTATAACTGCTAGTGATCCATTCTATGCACTGCTGCATTTCCTGAACAGGGAGCCAATTACAGCTGCTGTTACCCTGTACCCTTTCCTGCTGTATGTGGACATTAATTTTGTTCCACTGACCAATATTTTTTTTTATTGTTCACCTTTTCTGTCACACTTGGATATGCACAAGCACACCATGATGAGAAGGTCACAGGTACAATGTCAGAGTAAGGACTGAGATAAAGAGATAAAACACAGGTGTTCACTTCTGGTGCATTTTGGTGACATAATTTTATACTGACTGCTGAGTGTCAGAACTATAGCACAAAGAATTCAGGCTCTGTGTAATGAAACTCAGTGGAAGAAGGGTTAGATATATTTCAATCATCTTTGGTGATGGGTGAATGTGTCTGGGTCTTACCAGTGTTTTGTTCCTGGTTCTAGCTCCTCTGTGGTGTGAAGGTCCCACAGAGGCAGGCACGAGAGTAACAGTGTTCACAGTCTTGTGATTTCCTTTGGGTGGAAATAACTGCACTGCACTTGAGTGCTCCTCCACAGCTCATTGGTACCAGCTGGTGATATTGACAGTGCTCAAACACCCTTGGATGTTACTTCAAAAAGGATTTTTGTTTGTGTAAACTAATACAGCTCAGCTGGCTCAAAATTTTGATTGAGTCTGAAGCCTTCAATTATTAAACAATTGTATTTTTACACATTGGGATATTCAATTCTCAAGTACCCTTAAAATTTAAAAGGAATGAAGTCCACTGTGTTAATTTTAGTTCAGCTCAATGAGCAGGGTGTGTGATCTCTTCCAGTCCTAATTTCAGGGAACTAGAATTATTGCATCAGAATGTGTTGCTTTCTCCTCATACATGTTTTTATTCCTTTTTCTGTTGCCATTAGTACCAAAAGTGCTTTATTTAGCCAGGATTGTTTGGGATTTTTTTAAGTATAGCCTTGACCCACAGAGACAGTCATGAAAGAACCAGCTTAGTGGGAGAAAGAGCTTAGTCTGAGAGAAGGGAGTATGTGTTTGTACTGGTTTGTGCTTACAAGAAACAGGATAGAAAAATATAAATATATTTGGAAATCACAATTTAGTGCTGTGCTACATGGGTCTAAAACCTGCTGTTGAATCCTTGTCCTCAGAAAGTACTATTCACTTTACCCACTGAGCTGGCCTCTCAGAGCTGTTCAGCAGAGTGTGCTGCATTACACTAGGGCTGATTTTTTGTTTATTTTCTTTTCTGATCACTGGAATGAAGAGAGGAGACGAATGAGACTATCTAACAGTATTTGACACAAATAACCCCCCCCCCTCATTGCTGAGGCTGTAGCAGTGAACAAGGACCTGCCTGGGAAGAGGTTATGGAAAATATCTGATGGTGAGACAGGAGTAAAGCCTTTCCCAGAGTCTGCACAGCCCTGGGTAGCTGTGTGGGCTAGTGATGGAAGGGAAAAGGCAGTGGGAAGGCAGGGAGTGTTGTGTTCCTGTGCTCAGGGCTTTGGAGTGATGCAGGTCCTTGTTTTACAGACATGTATGGGTCTTCTTGGAGTTTTGGAAGTATTTTAACATTTCCACATACTTTATGACTAATGTGAATTTGACCTAGATATCTACCTGTTTAGCACTCCTCATAGTTGCATCTGAGGTAGAGTTAAGGCTTCTCTTTCAATTATTTTGGTGTTGGAAGTGAGCTGAGAGAAGGCAGCCTACACAGCACACAGCCCTGGGTACCTTCTTCAGAGAAATAGTCAGGCATTCATTGGCATAAAACAAGCAAATTCAGTTCAGTTTTGCTGATGTTTTCTTCCGCTGAGCAGCCAGGAACAGAAATGCATAATTTCCAAGTGTGGAAGGATGCTCACAGCAAAGTGAAAATTTTTAAAACTGTGAGAGTAAGTGCTCATGAGATTGCCTGGGGAAGGAATGAGACGTCTGCAGCCTGTTGGTTGTGCTCTGTTCCTGTTTAGAGAGCTTCAGCCAGCCAGTTAGGAAGCAGCAGTGACAGCTCAGGTGATCAGTCTGAAAAATGGATTACAAACATCACAAAGAGATGTTGTTTGACATACTGGTTGCAGTGAATTATTTCTGCAAATCTTTCTCTGTATTGGTTGCTAGTGGAATAATGCACAGTATCAAATTTATTAGCAATGTTTTGAGCTCATGATGAATTTGTGGACAGAAAAATGAGCTCTGTTAGTTATGTAAATGGTGAATACTTCTGGCAGAGGCGTTTTGTCAAACTGCCTCACTACTTTCCAAGTATTAATTGAAGCAGGATCTGAGCTGACCAGTGCCTGCAGGACTCCCTATGGCAGTAGGAGAACTGAAACCTCATTCTGCAGGCTGACAAGACACCTTGTTCCACAGAAAGGTTGTGTACTTAGTCAACCTAACATTTTTGTAGTTTCCTTGTTAATATTTATCACAATCTTCCAGGTTTATGTTCAGTTTCATCTTGAAATAATACTCAGTTTAAGTTAAAGAGGGGTCATTTAGCACTTAAAATTTGTAGTAAATGTGTTTACTACATATTGCAACCATTCCAGGAAGTCACAGCATGCCTACTGCAGGAAGGGTGAACATCCTTTAGTGCTACAACTGGAACACCTTGTTTGCCTTTTTAATCCAGTTGCAACCAGGGTGGGGTGGTGTCTAGAAGCATTGCCCTGGTGAGAACTCCAAGGAGCTGCCCTCTTTGGCTTGTGCACTGTGCCTTCATTCATTTATGTGCTTTGTGTGTCCCTTGCTGCTGTCATTAGCGCTGCAGAATATCCAGCTCTGATTATTTGCCACAGGAGTTGTCACACTCTTGTTGCCTCCTGCCCTCATGTGTGGCTGCTAGGAGCAGACTGGGTGGGGACAGTGGTGTGACTGAGCTCTTTGCACAATGCCTTCCTGGACCTGACTCACAGGCTTCCAGGGACAAAGCTCAGGTACAGCAGGACAGGATTCTGAAAATCTCAGTCTGTGCGTACAGAACTCTTAGTGGTGAGTTTTCCCCATGTTTAAATGAAGCAGAGCTTTAACCAGAGCAGGAGCCACATCTGTGCACAAGTGGAAATTAGGACTCTTTAAACAGCACAGCAGTAGTCCACCAAAATACCCTGATGCTGGGCAAGAACCCCACAAGTTGCTGTTTTCACCATAACCTCTGAGCATTAACGTGTGGATGATTTTTTATGGATTTTTTTTTCTGTTTCTCAACCACATCTAAAGCTGTCAGTGCAGAACAGAACAATTCTTTCCAGCTATTCACACTGGATAAGTGGACAAATCTTGTTATGCACACTTAACTTGTGGTTTGTGATTAAGCCAGAAAGCACGTTTTTCCTCTCTAAAACACTCGTTATCAAATGAGATTTAAAATGCAATCCATGTAAAGCAATTCATGTAGCTCAGGAGATTATCTTGGGAAATTTCATCTGGTGCTGGAACCCTTTGGGCTTCACAACAGCAGCAGTACCAACAATTTCATAGTAATAGTCATATCTACACAAAGCAACTCAGAAACAGTGGTCTGAACAGAAAAAAAAGCCAAAAACCACTAGATCCAAGTAGCTAAATTATAAAGCTTTATTAGTCCAGGAATGCTGCATATTTCTTGTGGTAAAATGGCATTCTTAATTTCTTCTAGGGAAAGTTTTCTCAAAGCCACGTTTATAGCAAGTAACACTTGCAAACAGATACAGATGGTAGCATAATTTGCTTGTGTATTAGTTACAGTTCCCATTTCTTCTTAGAAGTTCTGATTCTGTGCCCCAAAACACTAATGGCTTAAAAATAGACTTTTGGACTGGAACACAAGTACTATTAGGAAAAAGGATTTGTTTTGCCCTCAGAATTGTACAGCAGATATTAGTGGTGTGCTGTAACAAGTTCTCCACATAGTGAGCCTCTCAAAGAAATGGGCCTTGATTTTGAGTTGTGTGGTGGGATCTGCATGCTCTGATACTAATCAAAAATAACTGGCTCACTGTAAGTGTATCCTCTAGGTTTTAGTTTTATTTCCAGATGTGAATGGAATAAACAATGGAACAAACAAGGGTCACAGTTCCTCAGCAGTATGAATTTTTGAGCCTGTTCAAAAGTTAACACAGCATGAGGAAAGAAGCTCTGAGAGCTAAAAATTATGTCCTAGTCAACTGTGTCGATGTCATGACAGGTAAAAGAATTATAAAAGAAAGGCCTCAGAAAATCAGGCCTGCTCTATTAAATTAATAGCTAGCCTGTCATCTCTTCTAAGTGTAGTTAAGCAATTTACAAGTTCCCATGCAAAAACAGTCTTAGTATGAGAACTCATTAGCATAACAATCTATTCCTAGGTTAAAAAACAAATGCACATGCAATAACAAGGCATTTGTCCCATAAGAATTAGTTTTAAAAAACCAAACAATACAAGAATAGAGAGATTTGATGGACAAGTAGAATACCTTTTACTAACCAATAAAGTAATTGGCAAGAATGCTATTAACCAATTAAAGTTACACACAAGGTCTGTAAAAACTGTACAAAATGAATTGTGATAATAAAGAATTGGCTTTTCCTGCATAAAGGTAGTACAGTCTCAGCTAACTTATTACAATATGCCTTTCCTCCTCATTTTACTTACAGCATAACACTCCTCGAATTCCACCGTTCTCAAGAAATATTTAAAGAACTTTAGGATATTGTCCTTTAGGGTAGAGCTGCTAAGTCTGAATCACTCTGGATCCAGCAGGATTTGTTACAGCAGTTCCTGGAGAGCGTTCAGTGCTGTAGATAAAAGGTGGGGCACTGTGGTCTCAGCTGAGAGCATCGACTCTGTGCTAGCATACGAGCACAGAGACGTGACAAAAGCAGCAGGTGAGACAGCAGTGTGTAACTAAGATTGCTAGAGTGCATAGTCTCAGTTCAGAGGGGAGGGAGCATTTGGAAAAAGAAAGGATCTCAATCAGTTTCAACTGAGCAAGCAAAAAGAGACTTCATAAATATTGTATGAAAGAAGAAAAAGAGGGTGTGTAGTCTTCTCTAATAGAGGAAAGGAATAAACTGATCTCAGGAAATGCAGGAGAGTTATAGTGCTGAGAAATCCTGGTCCTTCTTTCAGAGAATAGTGGGAGTATAATTTGGACAGCATGGTTTTAGGCACCAAGACTCCCCACAGGATCAAACCCCAGATAGTGCCAGTTGCTCTCTTCCCATAGGCACATCAGCTGAGGCTTCATTTTTCAACACACTGGTTCCCACTCCTGACAAAGCAGGAGCTGTGTCAGAGCAGGAGTGCTAATCTGTCTGACAGCTCTCATGCAGGACAGTTGGCATCTCTGAATTTTGCATCAGCATGACCTGGAATGAAATACCAAAAATGGGCAAATGTCTGACAGAATGGAATTAATTGAGACTGAGTTTGCAATCTGTTTTCCTTGGAAAAAAAAAAAGAAGTCTTTACCAGTGCAAATATTAAATAATTATTATTTTTTATAATAAATAACTAATGAACTTGCATATGGTAACACTGTAAAAAATTTTCCAGTACAAGGATCAGTGTTAATACCAAAGCAGGTCACTCATCAGCCTCATAGAAATTGAGGAGATGCCTTCTTAGTGCCTCCATGCAATTTCAGAAACAGGTTTACCATTTTGTTCTCTTTAAAATGAGAGCTCTCAGGTCGTCACAATACGATCACAAAGCAGACAACACTTTGAAAGGATGAAATAAAGTGAAAAAGTCATGAAGCATCGGAAAAAATAGTGCAGAAAAGGGTTCAGAGTTTCTTTCCTTGTCTCCCTCATGTTTCTACACTCCTATTTTGACTGCAAAGCAATACATTTCCATATTTCATGCTGACATTTATAGTTTTTCTGATGTTTAAGGTATACTGTGTTTACTGTAGGAAAAAAAAAAAAGGAAGAAAAAAAGGAATAAGAATTGTATGAGTGAAGAATTATCCAAAGAAGAGTCAGAACTAGAACAGGGAGTCACGACATGCGTGTCGTCCTAAATGTGGAAGTTGGAATCGCGCCAATGAAAAGAAAAATGTGTAACTAAAAGTACTCAGAACCAAAATCTGAGGGAGGCAGCCAGAAAGGCCATGACTAAAGAGAATTAAAAACCAACTGAAAAATGTAAATAACTCTACTGAGATTTTAGTAAAATACACAAAGTAAGAAGGAAAGTAAAGGAAAATACAAGAATGTACTAAAAAAGGATGAAACATTATTTCTGTTTTCATTTAAATTATTCTGATTTATATTGGGTATGTATTTAATGAAAATGGGATTAATGAGAGGATAGAAGTCATAGCAGGTCGAATATATGTAGTAGTAAAGAATGGTGTAAATCCACAGGGACAGGACCAAGAAAGTCACCCTAAGGCATTTGAAAACGGGCCAACTGCTAATGAATTCCTAAAGGAATGATGGTATTCACTTATTTAAAGAGACTTGAGTAAATCTGTAGCTGGTCATCTTCACTGTAATCCTTGGAGTGTTATGTCCTAAATTATTACCTAGCCAGTTGTGTAGCTTCAGGATAGTGAGGCAATAAAGTTAAATCCAGCCAAGGTAAATCTATGAGTACCAGATTACATTAATTTATCCCCCACTCTCCTTTTTCCCCCTTTGGTTACTGGCCTTGTAGTCCTGTTAAAAGACAGGAAAAAGAAAAAAAAAGGCAGTGATAATGGTCATTTTGGCCAAGGAGTAAAGTTGCCAGAAGGACTCCATGAAAATATGTTGTGGGATTTATGTCATTCCATGCATTTGTAGCTGAGCAAAAAATGAGGTTGAGGATTAAACCAAAAATATTTACAATTGAAGAAAAAGGTCAGGGGAGTTCAACCTAAGTCTGCTGAGGAAGAGTTGCAAAATGATTTTTCAATGCTGAATGACTAGGTGATAAAATGGCAGATGAAATCCAATGCTGATAAATGTAAAATAATGATACCAGGAAAAACAACTTCTAAGGCATGTGCTGTGGTAAGTTTTACCTTAGCTACTCCCATTCAGAAGGACCGTCTTTAAGGTCACTGAGTGGAGTTCACTGCAAATATCATCTGTGTGCTCAGCCACACCGAAAAGGCAAATAGACTCATAAAAATTATTAGGGGAAAAAAGGAGAACAAAATAGAAAACATCTTTATGCCATCTATAAATCTAGGCTTTCCCTGCAGAGTGAACTCACCAGGCAGCTCCGGTCACTCCTTGGGAAATGGCAGAGGGAAAGCAAATACTGAGAAGGGCAGCAGAGATGCTGAGAGGTGGAAATGCCTTGTTTGTGCAGAGCTGGTCAGGCACACCCTGAGGACTTGTAGAAGGAATACAGCTGGGACATACAGACACAGAAGGCACACAGGACATTTCACTAAATCTCATGGCAGTCAGTGGTGCTGAGCACTGTTGTATTCAGTAATAGCTCCTCTTCTCTCCAGCTGGAATTGAGTATGGATATAGTCTCTGTGAACGTACATGCCTTGGTCCATGAAATTTCACTTGTTTAAGAATATTTTGGTAGAGTTTTAAAGAAATATCTGTTCTGGTGTTGTTGAATGTATTTGCAAAAAGTGCTCTCTGCCTCATGGGAAATTAGATATTTTTAATAGTCCTGTGAGTGCTCCTCAGGCATGACTCACGTGAAGCTCAGTGTTCTGGTCAATGTTATGGTTCTGCAGTATGAGCACATCAGTCCTTGAAAGAGGACCAAGACCAGAAGAGGAAAGACTGGCTAATTAATGAGTTCTGTTCTGTCAAATGTTTTTTATCTTTACCATTGAGTTCTATATTGTCTTGGGTTTCTTTCCTAATGTGATTTTTTTTATTTTTATTTTTTTTTACAATAAAGCTATCATGTCATCATTTTTGGTGTTAGGGACCATAGTGGTTAGAATAGGAGACTTATGTAGTATAGATATAGAAGAAATTGTTTCTCATGGGAAAAACAATTAGCTGAATTAGTATAGGGGTCCTAATGATCTAAATATATTTTACAAGGGTTAAGGGTAATTGCTCTTCACTTCTGTGGCTCACAGGTGGGTTTGCTGTAACGATGCTGCTGATAAAGTATTTCATGTGAGGGGCACAGCCTTGCCAAGCCAAACCTTCTGCTCCCCGCACTGACTCCCCAGCTTTCCTCACTGAAGGCAGCCTGAGAGCTGCAAATCTCACAGATCTGTGCATGAGCCTGTGCCAGAGCCTGTTATACCACGCTGGGAAGGTGTCAGCCTTCACCATTATTGCAGGAAAGGCACTGGATGCTCCAATCTTCTCTGTCTTGTGTTCCCCTGAAACAAAGTTTGTGCTAATGTTCAATAAATTAATTTAGACATAACAATTCCATGCCCTATGCTTCAGTCCTTGAATAAGGGTAGGAAGTTGTGTGGATTTATCAGGTTAAAAAGCAAGACATGACAGTAATTTTTACATGTCACTGCTTGGACTAAAGGTTTGGTAGAATCACTTGTCAGAGACTTACTTATTTTTTTATCAGTAAGGATCTGCATGCAAACACTGAAATCTCAATAATCCTAAGATTTACTCATAATTTGAGTTTACAGTGTTCAGTGGCAGAGTTAGGCAGCAAGGCCCTTGGGATTGAGCCATCTCTAAGGCAGGCAGCTGCAACACAGAGGTGTTGGAATTGATCCTGAGAGGTTGTCCTTGTGCCTCACGTGTCACAGGGACCTCCTGACACTGGAGACCTGGATGACAAATCTTAGAACAGGCATAATCTCTGTTCACAAAAGGCTATGTGCTGAAAAATTTGTCAGAAAAAATTAGGCTTTGTCCCAGGCACTGCTTTTAGTCAGCTTAATCAGCAGTATGTGATTCTGTGGCACTTCATTTGTTTTAAACCCAAATTAACCTCTGCTACAGAGCCTCTGCTTAGTCTCCGTAAATTAACAACAGGATATGACTTTTTGGAGCTGAGGTTATGTTAAAAAAAGTACAAATGTGCAGAAAATAATAGCCAGCTAAATGGGAAGCTTGTTAATGCTTCTCTTGCAGTTATGTTCCTAATTACTTATTTTAAAGACAAAGTGAAGCCACATGTTTTCTGTTACCATTGGTTGCAGCAGCTGTGTATTGCTGCCCATTTTAATATGTTTTTCTTTCTCCTTTCCCTACTGCTTCTTCAGCTCCAAAATGACCCACCCCACCCAGGCAAGCACTGCAAACATGGTGCAGCAGGACAGCATTGTCCCCTCTCTGCAGTGACTGGGTGAAGTCAAAGCCAGGGTCTTGCAGTGCTGGGAATAGTTCTTTAGTGCAGTTCCTTCTGAGGGCTGGTGTGCTGTTTGCTCTAAGCCACCTGGCAAAAGAAGTTCTGCAGCTCTCAGGGAGTTCCTACACCTATAGCTGTGCCCTGCACAGGAGTGGGGTTAGGGCACGGCTCAGCTGAGACACTGTGGGCAATGGTGGTGTGTTCTTCTGTCACCTGTCTCTGAGACACAGTGTGGTGGCTCCTTGCTGTGAGAGTTATTCCAAGTGCTGCCTTCAATTTTGAGATGATTCTTCCTGTTATGACCAGTTCTTGTCATCCTTCTGCATACAGAGCTGTTCCTGCTCCTGCCAGCAGTCAGTTCAGTGCACAGGCTGCTCTTAGAATTGATCCATCTGCTACTTGTCCCATAAATGTTAAAAGAAAGAAGCCAGGTATAGAAATGGGCAAGCACAAATCTTGTACAGTGGCTGAGTAAACTGAGGTAGATTCTGGCAATTCATGTTAAAGAGCTTTCCCTGTGACCTTGTGAAATAAGTAGGGGAAAATGCATTTGAAAGTTAGAAACAGACAAGGAGAGAAGAGACTAGAAATAGATTTATGGCAGTGTCAGTGAGTGAAGATGGAAGACAAAGTGCTGTTACAATTGCTGTTCTCAAAGTGAAAGCTGTAAGGCAGAGCCAGTCCTGTGCTGGCCATCTCAGCACGGTAAAGCTGCCAGGACACAGTTCCTGGCAGCACCAGCCTGTAATCTGAAACCCAGAGCACTGGAAAAGATAATTTACCCATCCTTGTGTGTACTTCAGAGCTGGTTAAGCATGCAGGTGCGTAAATTAATCCATATGTTGATATTAAGGTTTAATGAATCCAACTGTTTCTATTTAATCTGTTACAGTGAAGGTTTCTTAATATGCTTGGATTGCAACTGGTTTGCAGCTTTGTCTCATGAATCTGTGGCTCCACAGTGAAACACAAACTAGTTTACAGCACAGGAATCACTCCTGAGCTGTGCCTTGAAGTCACATTGTGAGCGTGCAGAACTCCATCAGCTATAATTCCCAGGCAGGGTTGTAGTGCTATTACAGACAGGATCGTTGCCAGTGAGTAACAGTCTTGAATCCAAAAAGCCCCAAACCTTTGGCTTCAATTCATTATGAAATCTTTAAAGACTGAGCTCGTTACCTGTTTAAACTGTCTTTTATGACCATTTCAGTAAGTGGAAGAAATCCTGAGTGTGCTGTGGACCGCTGGAATTCACCAGCATATGCATTTTAGGTAAATGAGGAGCAGCTCTTCAGCTTGTGTGAAATGTCAGAGTATTAAAGGCAGCTTCCCTTATCTGCATGTCTCTCAACTCTCTTCAATCTCTAGCTGTGAGAAGGAAAAAAAAAAAACTTGAGAAGAAGGGAAATGTGCTCGGGCTGTGATTGCTTCCCACCTTTGTGAGGGGCTTAGATGTGCCACTAGTGATGAGGTGGCAAATGCACTTAAATTTCACTGTGTTATGCTCCCTTTGCACTGATGTAAATAACAGGGTGGTGGAGAGCCAAGAGCCTGTATGTTGCTACATTTCATGCAATATTTTTGAACTCTGCTCTTAGCTTGAGCCACAGGATACCCTTATTTCCCATTTGAAGAGAGTCTGGTCAGTGAGAATATGCAGAAGCTCTGGGAACTCAGGAGAGAGGTGCTCAGGAACAGCAGAGGGTGCAAGGTACAGTGGAGATCTTTTCACAGGAGGTAGATTTAACTGACATCTTTTAACTGAGATTTCTTTAATGACTCAAATCTCATCTCTGCTGTACTGACAGAATGGGATTAAAAGGAAGGTGGGTGGAGAGAGAAGAGGAAGGTATACCAAGGGGATTTTAAGCAGGGTAGCTTCAAAGTTTGAAACAGCAAGCACCTATAAGTGCACATATGAAAGCATTTAATTTATAATATTGATAGGTTGCATTTTTTTCTGCTAAGTTTTGCTACTGAAGTAAGAAGTTACACTTGAGTGTAACTCAGTAACACACATGACATCAAGACCCATATTGTATTATTTGCTATTACTGATATGCTCATTTCATGGCATGTCAGTAATAGCAAATAATGAAATATGAGTCTGGATGTCATGTGTGTTGCTGAAGGCTTCAGAGCAGTGGGGGAAAATTAAACACAGAAACACCTCCAGAGCTCATTCAGTCACACCAAAGCTCCCCTGTAGCAAGCAAGGGATACAGCTGGTGAAGAGATGGTGCAAGGCTGAGCCACTTTGTACCTTGCTGTGCAGGATAAGCAGGAACTCGTTGTGAACCTCCATTCTGTGGCACCTGCCCTGAGCCCTGGAGGGAAATGGAATGGTAACAATTCACTCTGAGCAGAAACTGAGGGAATAAGGCTGCAGTTGGCTCCCTGCCAGCAGCTGCTGAGTGCAATTGGGACCATTTTATGAGATTTCCATGATGTTGGTACAACTGAACCAGCATGTGCTGAGGTTTGTAGGATTTGTTACCTGTTATTCACAAGGGGAGAATTGCAATCAAAACAAGTCAGGTGTTCCTGAAGAAATGTGGGACTCCACTTGGAGAGCTGAAGTAAGATAAAAACCAGGGGCTCAACACTCTTCAGTGGAATGCCAAATCTGAAAGTGTAAGATTAGATCATTAGATTCAGACGGTGGTTTATGATCTAATAAAAACACTAATGTGCTTTGGTGCAGCAGAAGCAAAAGGCATGGGACAGACCCTACATCTTGTGTGGAGCTGCACATAAAGGATGGGGTGAATTGCACGCTGTAGCAGATGAGAAGCTCAGAGGCAGACAGGAGTTGTGGACTTTGCAAAGTGCAGCTGCAAGGGCCAAGTAGATTTTCCCACATGGAAGAGAGGAGATACAGTGTTCTTAGCTAGTTAGTGACTGAATATTTAGTGTTTTTCTGTTCCTAATCATTCATTTGCTTCATGTCAATGTCAGCTCTGTCAGCTGCTGTAAAAATATTTTTAACTGGGGAGCTGATCACCAGTGAGGTGGTATCTGTGCTTCTGACATTATAAACTGCTAGTATTAATAATCTTTGACTGTTTTAACATCCTTTATATCATAACATAGGCAGGAGAGGGGCATTATTCTGTATCAAAATTATTCCAGTAAAAAGTTTTAAGTACTTTGAAAGTATTCATTTAATTACTTCTTTTGATTGAGACATCATTAAGTGAAGATAGTGAAATGGTTCTTTTCAAGCCCAAATTCAGGCCTCTTTGGCAGCAAATTGAAATGAGTGTGGTTATCTTGATCTAGTTTTCTTTTGTAACTATCCAAGGACCGTCTCTTCCTGGCTATATATTCCAAGGGAAATGTAGAAGGTATTCAAAGTAGAAGATGCATTGTACGGGCACTTGAGCAATGTTTTCCTCTCTCCTCCTACTGGCTGTAATCATGTGAAGTGCTGAGAGACTGCTGAGGTTGGACCAGAGTCAGAGGAAGTAAGTATGCTTGGATGGTTAACACGCTTACCATGTTCATTAGTGACAGATAAGCCAGTCAAGAATGAAGAAGCCTTCTCTGTATTCTTTCCCTCTAGAAGAGAAAATGGAAATAAAAGGCTAAGTTTATATGGAGAAGTTATAAGTAGAAACTTGGGAAAATGAATTACAAAGGATTTTATTTTACGCTCAACTTTTACTTAAATGTCTTTTCTATTTAGTCTCTAAAAATTCTATGAAAACAGAGGGTTTTTTTAACCTACAAAATGTTTTGACAACATTTTTCATTCTTACTTGCTGTACAGTTTACAAACATCTTAAAGCTTTCTTTTTTATCATCAGTGCAAAGGCTGATTTTTGTTTTCCTGGAAGGTAAGAGGGGAGAACATTTTCCATCAAAGGCACAGTCTGTTTGCTACAAGGCAGAGAAATAAAATATCTGCAAGCTATCTTGCTTCTTCATAATCATTCAGAAAGACAGGACTGATATTTTAAGGCCAAGGGTGAACATTTGGAGAAACTTCAGTGGAGTAAAACTATAAACACCTGATTGGAATTACTGCACAAACAATTTAGTAGCAGAATTTTCCATCACATTCTCTGGGCAGAGGCAATGCCTTAATTTTTTGTAATGTGCCTGGAATATTTGTGTTGTATTTTTGTAAGTGAGCTGGATCTTTAGTCTCCTATGAAAGTTATTTACCTCCTGACAGGGAGATTCCTAACATCTTATTAACTAGGCTAGGTAAACTTCTTTCAGTGGAGATCAATCCCATACAAGGGAATATGACCAAGTCTTCTGTCCAGTGTGCCCTGTGATTGAATAGATGAGATGTGGTTCAGGGAATCATGAGCTTTAACTTGATTTTACTTCTGTGATATGACAAGCAACTTGGCAAGTCTGTTGATTTGGGGTTTTTTACCTCACTAGAGAAGTAGGATTGATGCTCCTGTTGCTATCTGCATCCTAGGGAAATATCTCAGTTTGCAGATGAGTATCTGTGGCAGGTTTGGACCACAGGCACATATTTTTTAGGGTTCATCCCTGAGGTCAGTTTGATGTATTTGGGCCAGTTATATGCAAGCAGAATTTCCTTCAAGGACTATTTTATATATAAATGTTCTCTTTGCATAATATTAGCTTAATTTATGGCAATTATGTCTATCCTTGCCCACTTTGCTAGTATTTTTCCAGCAGACAAGTACTAGAACAGGACCCTAAAACCCTGTCCTAGGGTTTAAGAGCTGGTGTTTGGCTCTACTTACTGCTCAAAACAGCGTGTCAAGTCAAAGTCAAAGGGAGAGTCCTCTGGATTGAATCACGGGGGGAGCTCTACAGTCTGCCAGGGAGGATGTCTGATGAGTACAGTGTGATCCTGATGTCTCTCTGATGGCGTGATGTTATCCTGCCTGACATTATCCTATTAGGTACATGATGTGAAATGGCATCGTGTTGCATGTGATAAAACCATGTTGCATTAAAAGCTAGAACAGTAATGACAAAGCCAAACAGGCTAACAATAACTTCCTTGAAAGCCAAATAAAAGAACAGTTTTCTAATCTGACCATGGATCTTCCCATTCAGCTGAAGTTAATATAATTTCATGCAGGCTTAGCTTTTTACCGTTACGTGTACCTTCACGCCCACACACAGTTTATTTCTGGTTCTGCCTATGAATTCTTAATGTTTAAGGTTTAATAGGAAATGCACTGGCTGAGTCAATTAGTGCTGCAGCTACTACTATGTGTTTTAGCCCAACTGTAGCTGTTATAAAAGAAAATGTCATAACCTTCACAGCTGTCTCCTGTATCCAGCTTGAATAAAACAGGATTGCAAGTTCATCTCGTTTGCCAACCTTCCTGTGTCTTAGCAAAATACACTTGAGTTTGCTACTGCTTCTTAAAAAAAAGTCAGAATTACTTTGCCATCCAGCCCTTCTCCGGGCTATTGCAGCCATCAGCATGTCCAGACCCTGCCTTGGTCCATCACGAATGGAGAAGTTCTATGAGCTGGACTTGTATGAAATTATCACTGGTGTTAGGGGAAGAGGAAGGGCAGCCTGTGCTTTTGGACTACAGGTGAATATCCCAAGGATTTTCCTGTGAGTAATCTGCCACATTCTTCCTATGTGCAGCCTTCAGGGTGAACTCCTTAGGAACTGATCCTTTATCCATTAATGGCACAAGCAGAGCACATTTTTTTTACAGCGTGTGTCTCTTACTGAGTTGTTTCTCAGTTTATCATTTGCAGGTGTCATGTAATTAAAGTTTAGTCTAGCCTAAGGATTTTTTAATGGTACTTTTCCCATTCAAACTATCTCAGGGTGCTTCGTTGGATTGGAGAATGATTATATAGGCAATTAACTCGGTCATTATGCTCAGCAATAGTTCACACACAGCTTTTTACATTACAACCTGAATTTTATAGATGAAGCTAATGTTAGTCTAGACATCAGGGTCATTCACTCCTCTTTTCAAAGAAGCCCTGTGGGACGTTTAAACTTCTGCTCAGAGGCCAACAGAGGGTCTGGCTTTATGATTGCTATAAACAGAGAACAGCAGCTGGACTTGCCTAGACATTAAATACTGCAGTGTCAACAGCTGGTTATAAAAACATGTCCTGATCCCCTCTAAAGCCCATGACCTGCTCCCCCAAAAGGAAGAAAGTCAATCAGTGAACAGGACTGCAATGATTGTGTCTTAGTTTGTCATTGCTTGGAATTGTGCTGTTGGCTCTCTTGGATAGCGTTATAGCTCCAGATGTCCTAAAAATCCTTTATTCTTCTTTGATGATGAGTATTCATCTGTGATACTGTGATTTTTAGGCCCAGCATTTTGGCCAATAAATTATGCCCATCAGTCACACATGGTAGATAATGAAGCATTCCCATGAAAAGCCTTCTATGAGAGACTCTCTTGGTGAAAGACAGTCTTGAATTATATGTGAGGAGCTTGTGTGTGTGACTGACTTTCTGTTTCAAGAATGGCATAACCATGAAAGGTCCTTTTCAGTCTTACAGTCCAGGGTAAGGACTCCAGTGTGCCAGATCCTGCATGCTCTGAGAGTAGGATGCTGATGTCCTGGATCTGTGGCCATGTGGGCTTAAGGCACTTTATTTGGGGTAAGGTAGAGGCTAATGAGGTCTGTACACTTGGGTGGCCCTCACTGAGGCTAGGGAACACCATCAGCAGGGCATCAGTCCCAGTCAAAATTAATAAAACTCTTCCACATGTTAGAGACGTCCTTTGCTCATCACCTCCAGTGAAGGAAGCACCAGGAGAGGGACAAAACTCAAATATTTTCTGAAGAGAAGGACACACCTGGAAGAAGTGTAGGTTCCTGCTCACTGGTGAGGATGGGAAAAGAAATTAATTGTGAAATGTGTTTCAAAAGCAAACAGCTCCAGAGCAGGAGAAAAGGTCAAAACCAAAAAGATGGATATCTGTCCAAGAAGTGATGGGCTCCAGTTTCCTGGAAGCAAGTAGGAATGGAGAGAGAACTAACTGAGTGTGTTTTCAGCAGTGGACAATTTCTTTCATTTTTTAGGGAAGGGATGTGAAAGTCATTGTAGCTGTGCAAGTTAGAAGGGAATTTACAGCTGTTGTAAACACCCACTGGGCCTAGCTAAGATGATTTTCTACTGCATGTCTATAAACAGTTTGAAGACTTGATAGTATTTCCAGCTGTGGCTTTGCAGCAGCAGGAACCACAGGACAAAATATATCTGTGTGATTTGTGACTTGTCAAAAAAAGCATTGATTTCCCTGCAGTTCATATACAATTTCATGGCATTCGTTGATACTTTGTGCTTTGTGGCACCTCCTCTGTTTTGTGCCTTGTCTCAGATGTACATAGGGAATATTTTTTTTTGCATTCCCATGTAAATGAACCAGTTCTTCAAAACATAGCTCATCGACACAGTCCCTTTCAAACAGAGGCCAAACTGGGTTTGTCAGTTGGAAGGTGGTTGCTTTGATGGTCGCTGTGATCTGGTTATAAATTGGAAGTGCCTGATGAAAATCAGTATAGTTTAGAGGAGCTGGCATGTAAGAAGTGCTTTCACAAGGCAGGATTTTTTGACAGCAACATTAGGCAGTGAGATTTCTCTGAATGCATGGATCTGGTACTTGTCTGAGGATCACCAGTGTGGCAGCTCCTGGTAAAGCTCTGTGTTGCTTGGTAAACCTCAACAAGCCCTGAAAAGGGGAAAAAGCAACTCACATCCCTCTGGCTTACAGCTGATGTTCTCACAGATGAAAGTGGATCTGTTTTCAAGTACTGTCTGAAGTCAGGATGCAGCTATCAATGTCCATCTAGCACCACCTCATTTTAGGGTCTGGAATTTTTTGGATAATTTTTTTTCAGACATTTTCTTATGTTAAAATATTCTGTCAGGGACTTCTCTTGCCTGATGATTTTTGAAGTGATGTTATCCCCATGCTTGTTTTTAATAGCCATTTGGCACCTGACAGCACATGTTTTCTTGTACATTATCTTCCATTCTGTATGCACTACGGTTTGTTTATTTTGTTGCTATTTATAGGAGGGTCTCCCACAAGGCTGTGGGCACTGGTAATGATTTTTAGAGAACAGAAATATCCTTGGAGAAATTTCATAACTGGAAAATAACCCAGATGATAAACAGATGCAATGAGAGAGCATAAACTGGCTTTTCATGCCTACATCACTCAGAGGAACCTGTCAGTCCACAGCTGAACTATTATGGATCTGTCTCAAGGAATATATGCATCATCCTCCAAATATGATTATTTCCCCTGCCAAAAGAAAGTGCCAGTAGACTTACATTTCTTAGGAAATCTAAGTCATTTTAATATGGAAAATATGGAAATTTCAGTAATTTACATGCAACCATCATTGTTTTAAGTGCTTTCCATAAAGGACCTCATAATCTATAATGCTTTAAAAGATAATGGAGGAGGAATTAATATGTTTGCTGGGAAGGGATGAAGCCAGTCATAAATATATCTTTTTAAATGTTGTAGATACTGTATATGAGGAATAGTTATAATCATTGATGAAAAATATTCCACTGAAACGCTGTTGTGATTCCAGCATAACAGTAGCAGGTTTGTGCATAGCCTGACCTAAAACACTGGCAGTATTTGAATTTGAGACCAATTGCTCACCTAGCCCCAGATGACAGAAGTCAACACTTCAGTTATGCTGGCAGTGTACTGGAAGGTTTAGCAAAGCAAATGCCTCGTTCATTTAGGTCCCGCTTTCAAAACATTTGTCATCTACCTCTCCATAAAGAGAACAAGCAGACAAAGAGCTCCAAGGAGCTCTCTCTCCTTCCAAACTTTCTCCCATGCCTGGTTCGTAGGGACTCTCCATAGCCAGAAGTGCTGGGGCATGTTTTATACTCAGAACAGGGATTTTTTTGTGCTGCCTTCTCAGAACGCAGGCATCCCCTATGTAGTTCTTAAATTCTGAATCTGCAGGGCCTGTATTTGTGTGAGCAGACAATGTGTTTGCAGTGCAAATGGAGGAGGGCTGAACAGACATCTGCTTGACTTTTAATAATTGCTTACACTTCCAAATATGTTAGCTCTGAAGTATCCAATCTGTACCCAAATCTCAAACTAGGCATTCAGAAACCTAATTATAGAGTAAAGCAAAACATTTAGATTAGGAACAGATGCCTCATGCTAAGCACTAATTTTGAGTGTGCTTCTTTTCTTGCTTTAAGAGGGCAACTGAACTGTGTGTCACTGTAGTCTTCAGCTCAGGTGTTGGGGCATTATCCACGACACAGCCTTCTTTCTTTCCAAGCTAAACAAAATGCTAATGGCAACTAATTGGTGACAATGGGCCAATCTATGTTTAAGGTAGGTGTTTTCCATCATAAAAGCTCTAGGCCTACAGCTCTTCTATGTTAAAGATAGCTCAAGAACACAGGACGAAATATTTCATCTGGAATAAATGGAACTTAGTCCAAATGAATTCACAAGTGTGATATATAACAGCTTCCTCAGCTCTTCAGCACTTTTCTGTCCTGTCCTGTCAGTATTCAGATAGAGACAAAATTATTTTAGCTGCAGGTTGCATCTCTGTTCAGCTGTATGCATTAGACAGTTGTTTTTTCAAGTTATCACTGTGAATTTGCCCAGGCTATTCTGTAACCGTGAAAATGTGGGACTGGTGTTTGTAAACAGCTTCAATCCTTGAGGTACCTCGTGTTTATGCTGGGGTAAAGCATGAGCAATAAGCTGTCCCTTCCCAAGATAAGGAAGTGGGGGTTTTTAAATTCCAAACACGGGAGCCAGCATGAAGCAAACCACAACTTTTGTACTTTAGATCAAATTTTTCTGTTTCATTGGTGCTGACTGAGATCAGATGTCACAATATTGGTGGGAACTCTTTTTGGATGAGATACATACAGTTTTCATTACCAATATCTGTTAGAAAACTCCTGGTCAAAGCTTAGTAGGAATTGGGCATGTATCTGTGGACATAAATATACGTATTGGGCAGACTACCAAATACAGTTAATAATCACCTCCAGCAAGTTCCTCACACAGAGGAACATCTAACAAGAGGCAAACAATCAACAGTCCTTCACTCCCAAACAGATTTTTGTTGTTTCTGATTTTTATCACGTGCATTCCAATAATAATTTTTTTTTATTGTTTCCACCTGAAACACAATTTTAACTTCAAAAGAAACAGGATTTCCCTGACCATGGATCAGTGGTCAATCCAGAAGGCACTTTACAATATTGCATGCACCCACATTTTTACTAAACAGAATAACTGCAGCCCAAAATCTGCAGTTTTTCTAGAACTGGGAATGGGATTAAATCCTGTTAATTAAAAGAGAAATCTGAGATAGCTGACAATTTAGAAGTTATTTGTATGATTTGTAATGCTGTTTGCTTGTTCAATGTATGCTCTCAATAATAACAGACAATAGAGAGGACCAAATGTTGTGCTGATCAAAACTGGTGAAGCTCTGTTGAAGTCAGTTCAAGTCTGTTTATTTGCAAGAGTGTTTCTCTTCTTTGGACTCACTAAAGGAGATTTTTCCCTTTTGTATGTGTAATCAGAATGTTGAAAAAACCCTAAAGAGGATGAACAACAGATTTGATTCAGAACAGTAAGGAAAGAGGGATGATTTCTTAAAAAACAAATATTTGCTCTGGTCTGGAAAGCATTGAGGATTCCAAATATTCTCGGATTTTCTGCCTCTCCCAATCTTGTCAGAAAATTCTGGTGCATTTTTATGGCAACAGAGCTCTGATGTTGCCAGTGCTGCAGAGTCTAGTGATGAATGGTCCCTGTCATTTTACCTAGCACTTTTTTGAGCAATATTCAGCTAAGTCTTGTAGAAATAACTTTAAAGGATTATTTGGGGTTCAAGGTGACATTCTGCTTTGATGGTGTCTTTTCCTACTTGCAGTTAGTTTAACTGGTTGGGAGTGTTAGGTGCAAGGTGTGAAAGCTAATTCACCCTGCTCTGAAAGCTAATTCACCCCGCTCTCTGCCTCTCGTTCATTAGAGGGAGCCCTGGCTTCCTGGAGCTTTCTCTTTCCCTTTTTCCCTGGACTCTCCACTTTGAGTGAACTTTAAACATTTGATTCCACATGTCTCCATCACAGCAGAGCTTGGGAACTTTGCCTTGCTGCATACTTGAATATCAGTAGTAAGCCCATGCATGTTTATGGTGTTTGTGCTGCTATCAGGTCTCATGTTCTGGACAGCCATGGCTAGATGTGGTTGTTTCCAAGGAGCTTTTCCACATTTCTCCTCAGTTTCTTTCTCTTCGCTCTCCCTTCTCTAGAGGCTCCTTTTCAAGCATGTGCAGAGAGCCTGAACAGCAGCAATGGATTATTATGCTTATTCTGCATCAGAGGCTTCAAATTTGGCTGTGGGCTCTAGCCAGACTGGCACAGAGTTCATGTTCTCTTTCAAAATTTGCTGGGTGTCTTGGTGGAAACACAGTGTTGTCAGTAGTAAAACATATTCTCTCAGCATCCAGGGCTTGTTCTCTGTATTGATTTTTTTCCCCCCAATTTGGAAGTCTTCTAATCAAAAGAGGAACAAGATTCTACCTTTGCGCTTATTGTTTCTACTGTCCTCCTGGTGCCATACATAATATCCTTCCTCAAAATATAATTAACTTTAATAGTGCAGTTCAATTTAGAAAAATACTTTCCAGCAAGCTAGGTGTGTATCGTCACACACAAAATTAAAATAAAAGCAAAGCAAACCTGTAGTGGTGTGGTTTATATCTTTTTATTTATTGTTAATATTAATAAGTTCTGTAATGGTTTTTCCCAAGTTCTCCCCTGTATTTCTCCCCATTTGGTTTCCCCCTGCCTTTGTTCTCCACAGCCTGTCACTCTCTGGGAAGCCTCTCCTCTTCTTCCAGAGTGTTCGGAGAGACTCGGTCCCAGATTGGAGCAGGTTGGGGAACCCCCACCCCTCGTTTCCCATTCGCTGTCTGTGTCACATCCCCATTTCCCTGACTGGCTTTCCCTCTTGTGTCCACCCCCTTCTCCCAACCCCGCATAAGCTGTGGCCACGCCTCTGGCGGGGACGGCAGAGAGAGGCTCAGAGGGAAGCGTGGCTCCCCTGCGAAGAGCAGGTGACAATAAAAACCATCTAGCCACAAAGTAGCCTCCTCGCTTCCTACCTTCCTCAAGCCTCACCGACACCTCTCGTGCAGCTCTGACCCACCGGGGGGGTGGTGGCCGGTCCGCCTGCTGCCGCCAACCGAGTTTGGAAGTATCCCGAGCCAGGGCTAGCCGGGAACAGCTGGAAGCCACTTTCCAGCTCGAGGGATATTTTCACAAACCCCTCTGGGATTTATGTATAAGCCACATTATTTGTTTAGTGTTAGATATTTGATTAATTGAAATCTCTGTCACAACGGAGAGCTTTCCTTAGCTGGGCTGTGTTAGAGAGCCCAGGGAGCCTGGGGCAGGGTCAAATGAACACAATAGATGGAAAGTTTTGAGGCCTAACAAAAACCCTTGCTTTTTTATCCAAAATGCTCAGACAGTTTTTATTCTCTTCTTAATAAACATTGTGGTTATTTTTGTGGAATCGAAATTGTGTCTTTGATGTCTTGGAATACCTCAGCTCTTTTTTGTTGATCCAGACTGACTTGGCAAAATACCAAATTTGGCTTCATATTTATTTTGCTCCATTGGGACTCATTCATCACTGACAACTGCAACTACTGAAAGGCTGTGTAGGGAGATAAAAGGGTGGGTGGGGCACATCATCTTCCCTTGCAAGTCCTCTCTGGTGGCTGTATAGCAGACCTCCATTCCTAATGCTTTCTAGGAAAATCCTGGTGTTCTCTAAGTAACTTTTAAAGCTCTTGCTTTGAGTTCCTCCACACTGAGTGACAGAACCTGGTACCCTAGAGAAAAGCATGTTCTCCTTCCTGCTGCTCTTATTTGGGATCTAATGTAGGTTCCTCTTCTTAATGGTGGACCTAAACCTAATCTCTGCATCTCTTGGAGCCTCAAAAGCCTTTCAGGCATCCTCAATTCTCTTATACTCAGTGATTGATAGCTGAAAGCCAATTAATTCTTATGAAACTCTTGTTTACATGGAAAGTTTCACCAGCACAATTTTTATGAAGGACTTACTAAATTAATCTTTAAGAAGTGATTAGTCAAATGTCATAGGTTTTCCAACACATCAATACCATGATTCTCATCAGGAGTCCTGCTTTGGATGTTCTGTGTTGCTCCTGGAGGAATCAGCCTCTCCTGTTGGGTGTAGCACCCTGCTCAGAGGAGCTCAGGTGGGTAAATCAGATGCCAAGAGCTTTGTAGCTGCTCCACTCCTGGCCTGTTTTCAAGCAAAACCTTTCTGTCATCCTAACTGAGAAACCAGGGATTTTTTTATCTTATGTTGTAATGTAAGCTGAATTCCCAGCTCAGTATTTTCATGGTATTGAAGCTGGACAGCTTAACACATCCAAAAGGAATAATTGTATGTAACAGTTTGCTTGTGTGTTTTCATTCTGTTTTGAACCTCAAACGTATTTCAAAATGTTAGAATTTTCTGGGGAGCTGAAGGTCTGAATTTTGATTAGTTGTGCTGCAGAGAGCATCTGTGGCTGGGTGTGTTCTGCGGGTGCTGCAGGATTATCCCTGTAACTCTGTGCCCCGGTTGTAACTTTGGTAGCTCTGCTCAGAGCTCAGGCAGCTTCTGGCTTGCAAATGCAGCCAGGATGTTTTCAGCTGAAGTAATCACATGCAGAAGTTCATCGTCATTTTTAATAAAGAGAATGGAAGCTTGACAAGCTAAAAAGTTATTAATTCACAGTTTCCCTCAGAAGCTTCCCAGTATCAACAATGGGGATAGGAAAGAAAAGACTTTACTCATTTTAATGGGATTACAGATTCTCCTGAGCATCTGGGGTTAAACTTGCAAAAAGAAACTTAAATTGTGATTTTTTCTTCTATTACTTTTTCATAGAGAAAGCATCTTGCAATAGTCTGTGCTCTATGCTCTATATGAAACATCAGCAAATGGGCAGTAAACAATCCATGAGTGTTGATCTCTAGACTGATGTTTTGGCCTTCATGCTGTAGTGGAGGTGCCCCTGAGGTGGGCACGCTCACTGACACTGGGCCAGGCACATGGAGAGCTGTGGTAATAGTCTGTTCAAGGGGAAAACAGACCCCTTGGAAGTGGATGTGCCTTTATCCCTGTCCTGACACGCTGGGCTGCACACTGTAGCACTTCTCATGTGTGCTCCAGAGTTGCACTGATGCTGTAACCTGCTGCTTTTCTCAGCATCACTTCTGTTAGGCTGGGAAACTGCAGCTGGTCACCAAGGAGGCTGCTGGCCTGCTGCAGTCACCCTTCCCTCCTTGCTGTGCCAGACATTGGCCAAAGATTTTATCATTCAGTGCAAAGGGTAGGCGTCCCCACCACGGCCTCTCAAGGGCTCTGCTTGTGTTTATAGTGCCAAATGTTGCCGGATCAAAGCCACCAGGCACTCACCTTGCTGTTGTTTCTTTGCTGAAGGGAGGGAAGGTCAGTCTGGTCAGACCTGT
Organism: Acrocephalus scirpaceus scirpaceus; assembly: GCA_910950805.1. Taxonomy (NCBI): domain Eukaryota; kingdom Metazoa; phylum Chordata; class Aves; order Passeriformes; family Sylviidae; genus Acrocephalus; species Acrocephalus scirpaceus. Next base: position 34,572,152 of record OU383781.1, read on the forward strand.
GCAGTGCACAGGGGGAAGGGGCATGAGCAGAGCAGGAAACCTTCTTCCTTGTTCCTGAGCATCCCAGAAATAAGTGACACGCTCCTTTGGAGAAGGAAGGAGGTTCACAAGATGGCAGTCACAAGAAGAACTGTGTTTTGGTAGCTAGGGTTACCAGATTTTAGTTTGGTTTGTTTTAACTTAGCTTGGTAGCTATGTGTGACAGTTCTGGGCCTGAGATGTAATCAGTAAGCAGCTCCTGGTAGCAGGGACCTGCAGCACTGAATAAACCAGCTCATTTAAAAGCTCTGCACTGTGCTGTGAATCAAAACATGTTCAGCTGCCTGTTTGCTCTGGATCCTGACTGGCTTGCTTATAATACCAGAATCATAAGCCTGTTTTGTTTTGATTCTGCAGAGGGTGGAAAAAGAGAGACAACAGGAGGAGGCAGGAACTGTTTGTTATTTATGACCATATGTCATTGTACTAGCTATGAAGAAACCAGAACAGTGACTTTAGAAGGAAACTCACTGAAAAGATTTGAAAAGGATTTAATTAATTCCTCCCTCCCTCTATTTTATCTCTGTCTGGAAAGAGCTGGCCTGTGTGGCTTTTATATGGCTCTGTGCAGGATCAGGTGCCAAACTCTGGTAATTAAAATTGGGAGTGAGGAGGATGTGGTAAGACAAAAAGTCATTTTTCTTGGCACACACCTCTGTTACAGTATTATAAAAATAAATTGCTCACAATTTTTTCCAATTTTTCAAAGCTTCAAAATCCCCTTCAAACCACCTCCTCACAAGGGGAGGAAAAAAAAAAAGGCAAAATTTCACACATTAATTATCATCTTCAAACTTGCACATCATTTCAGAACCTGTTCTCATTATAGCCAGGTTTAAGATGATGTGGCTTCAATAATATGTAAGTCTGGAGGTTCTGAAGGGGGAGTGTTGCTACTATGAGTTGTTCATGTTTGTAACTACCACACCCCTGCTGCACAGGGTGTTCCAAACAAAACTTTCACTGAAAAGGTGGTAAGCTCAATTAGTGGTGTTCCATAATCAATACAAAATAAGTGAGGAGAATTTGTGCCACTGCATGTCAAGAATTTGAAAGAAACAGAGATTTGTTCCTGAAGAGGAATTCAGGCTGAAATGATACTGGATAAATCAAACAACTGCAGAAGCACTTATCTGCACTCCACAATTTCTCTTAAAATGGCTGTAATATGTTTGGTTTTGGTACTATTTGTGGACAGTCTAAACAATAGTCACCATTATTGATCTTGAAGGGAGAATGGAAAAGAGTCTATATATTAAAAAAGCATTAATAGCATACAAATATATCCTTTATATTATATCCCAGCATAGCCAGCATTGCTATGTTTTATCTGTTGGAACCACTCCAAACTCTGAGTGCCAGTCTGACTAAAAGCCCTTTGCTACACAATATAGCTCAAGAAAGCCAGCTATTCTATGAAGAGTTTCTTATTCTAGTAATACAAGTCTGCTGAAAGGGTAGAAACAGCAGCTTGGTCTCCCAGCCCACTAATTTCCAGTCCACCATATGGGGATTTTAATGCAATAGCATTACAGGTAGGCAGGGGATTTGTCCTCCACACGTAGGGTGGCTGCTGTTTGCACAGTTTATGCAAAACTCCACATTTAATTAGAGGAAGAAGGATATCCTGGTTATATAGAGAGGCTAAGTCCAGACATTGCTGAGGTGAAAGCATCAGCACAAGTAGCTTAATTACCCCCAAATATTTTTGTCATGTTCTGCACCCTTTCCTAAAAATGGCTTACAAGAAGGGTTCTTGAGATGCTAGATTGTAATATTTAAATTTGCATTCATATGAAAGTTGTCACAGCTTTGAGACCATAATGAGCTATTCAGAAAGCACAATCAAGTCGTGTTTACAGTGCTTTTATTGGCATTCTGCTGTGAGTTACAAGGTGCTCGACAGCTTTTCTCCCCTCCTAGTTGTCCTTTTCCCCGTTTAATAAACACTGATTTGTGTCTCCAGCCAGCAGAGCTTAGTGTACTGTCGCAGCTACTGTGACAGCCTCATTTTGCTTTATCTTGATGAGAAAGTGTCCTTTGCAAGCAATCCCGGGAGTGCTCACCAAGACAGATGGGACACAGTGGGTGCAGAGGTGAAGGGCAGAACTCCTGTGTGCTCATTCCCTCCAGGAATACTCTGTGCTTCACTGCTTGTGAAGGACGAGTGCTATAATTCAATGTATTAAGTATATAAGTAGCTTTGCACGATTAAAGTAGTTATTCAGCCATGTAGCAGGAGAGCCAAAATGTCACCCTGCCTTCCTCCTGGAGATGAACGTGTATCTGTAGAAGGTGGTGTTGGAAGAATGTTGAGGTCCTGGCTGAGATGGCATGGGTGAAGCTTTTCTAGTTGGACTCTAGAGAAACAGAAAATATATGTGGAGGCTACTGTAAATGGATCTTCTTGGTCTCTGACATGAAATAAAAGCTCCAAGGAGATTTAGATGGGAATGAAGTTGTGATAGAGGTATTAAAATGTTCTCAGAGGTAAATCCCCACTCATGTATTTAATGGATTTTGTCAACTGAGCTCGCTGTGTGTGCCAGCAGCTTCCCACCACCTCATCTTAACAAGTATCTCAGGACTTTGACCCTTTTCTGGTCACAAAGTCAAAGGCAAGAAAAAAGGAGCAAATGGTGTGAAAAAAGGTGTGTTTTCAGAAGATATTTGCAATGGAGTTGTGCCTATTTTTCCTTATTTATAGGGCTCGCTGATTTCTTTAAATGGAAGGTTTAGCTTTGTAGCCAGGGATGCATGTGTACCTTTTCATCTGATGTCTCACCCTGTCTGATTGTCTCAAAGGTGTGGACTGCCTTGGACTGGTGCCTAAAATGAATCAAATGTAACAGGAAGAGTGGACCAACACCCCTGTGATGGTCACAAGCATGCATTGCTCCTGGGAACACACACATCCTCTTCATAATGTACATTATTGCTGGGGTAAGCACAAGGCTGCCCCCAGAGCTTGTGTGGTTTTCTCTGCAGAGGCAGAGAGTGGGAGTGCTGGAGTACCAAAGAGCCTAGATTTACATTGATGTAAGAGGAGCTTATCAAATCAAGATCCTAAAAAGAGTGAAAATAAAAACACACTCAAAACCCTACAAGACATTAAGCATAATAGGAGAGCAGTTCATTGAGGGACAGTTCATCCAGCAAACACATGCACTGCGTGCATTTGGCAATAAATGAGAGAGAAATCGCTTCCCTTCATGCCACACCCCTCTGCCTTACTTTTTGAAGCACAGGACCTGTGAAGAATGCCACTGGTTTAGACAGAAATAGTTTTGATCCACAGCAATTAAAAAAACTCAGCATATTCTCCATCATGGGTGGTAGAGATGGATAGAATACATGGGGTGATGCACTCTTGCTTTCTCTGTCTCCTAAATCTACCAATCTGAGCATTCATTTAGAGATAAACCAATGATTTGTACAGAAACCTAAACACATGGGAACATGCTGTCCTGTGGAGTGACAGGCAGGCGATGAAATCCCCAGAACATGCCTTTGCAGAGAATGGTTCCTTGGTGCAATCTGACAACTTCATCAAACAGCAATTTGAAATATCACCAGAGGAGATGTTGTCCTTTGCCTCCTCTACACGGGAAAAAAAAAATTTAAAAAAGCTTTATTTGCTTTCTATGGTGACACCTTGCTAGTTGTAAATGTGGAATTTCCAAAGTCTGTAATTCACAGCCTTAAAAGCATTCTTAGGAGAGAATCCTGTGTTGTGTTGTTGGCTCTAGATACGGAGGTGTGACATGCCAGGGAGGGCTGACTGTCAAGTGGTGGTCAAAAGACTTGTGAGAGAGAAATAGCTTTGAAGTGACCCAGACAAGGCCAGGTGTCAGTCAGTTTCAGTCTTGAGTTGTCATTACTTGGTGTACTCTACACAATTATTGTGTCCATCACCTGTACTGACAGTCTCCCATTTACTGAGAATTATTTTCATAGAAGTTTCTGAGTATGCAACACTAGTTTCAGATTCTCTTTTTTTGGAAGAAAACTTCTGCTATCCAGACCTTTCTGGATTCTCTCCTAAGCTTAGCTGAAAAGGAAGACACTGCTTTCTTGAGGAACTGTTGAAGGTACATTGGAATGTCCAGCAACTGGAGCAGCTTCTGCTGTGAGCTGTACCTCTGCTGGATGTTACTGGTACTGCAGAGAGCACTGCTGAATGGGACGTGTACCTGTGTCACACTGCAGGTCACTGTCCAGCACATCAAAAGCTCCACCTCTGGGCTCTAAATGCACCCAATATATTCTGTTATATTCTGTTCACTGAGAGGAACCACTGCTGCTGCTGCAGTCAAACTTCCTGAAGGCATTAAACAAAGAGGTTCCCATCTTGGCCAGCAGCTCACTTCTCCATTGTCCAGCCAGCAGACAAGAATGCTGCAAGTGTTCCTCCCTTTGGTGCCCTACCGTGTAGTGTAGTGATCAGTGGGTGAGGAATGCTGTTTATTACTTGAATCTACAGCTCACAGTTCAGGTTGCTTTGTGCTCACTAGACACTGAAAGCAAGTTTCAGGAGATGAGAGACACCAGGGCCTCACACAGCTTGTGAAATCCTGCCATAATTCAAAGTTACAACATGGCTGATTCCCATTTATCCAGGTCCACAGGTTTCTTTTCTTTTTATCTCATTGTTCACAGGGGTGCAGAACTGTGCATTTGAGAAACAAATTGAACTTGACTTTTGGCAAGATTTCCAGAAATAGACTTCAGCATGTTATCCTGTACTGCTACGTTTCCAGATTCTTGTACCCTTGTTTTGTTTGGCAGTAGGGTTTTTTAGGGCAGAAATTACTCACCCAGCTGTTTCTTCAAGGTAAATATGAATTGAATGCATAGGTTTTTCAGGTATGCATATATGTTTACACTATTTGGCCAGAAAGAAACAGTCTAAACACAGTAAGTGATAGATGCACTTGGTGTGGTCCTTCCAACCCAAACCTCTCTAGGATGCTACTAATGGCTTATGCAGTTATAAACAGCATTTTGCTTGATTAATAATCAAGATTTGTGGAGATCACTAACCTTTCCCCTGTTTGGTGGGAGAGGAAGTTTTTCAGAGACAGCAGGTATTTTTGAAAGAAGAACGTACACATGGATAAAGCTTTGACTTCTTTTCAGAGGTAACTGGAGCACTTTGGCTAATATTGAAAGCTGCAACAGCATTAAATTAAAATGGCAAGGCCGAGAGAGATGCCAGGAACATCATTCCAGATAGTAAATTTCTGGCTAAGCCCAAATGCAGAGACCCTCAAGATGCTCTGGTGCTAGAAAGCATCAAAAAAGGCCTACTTGTGTCATGAATTTGCCAGCCTCCTTTCCTCTCCTACACCACTGCTTCTGCTCTTGTCAGATGCATCCGAGTTGCAGATTCACAAACCAGTGAGTTTCAGGGGTCAAGAGATTTTTTTAGAATCTTTGGGATTACACAGTATTAATAATCCACTTTGTTGTTTCAGTCCAGTGAACCAGTAACCTTGTGAAGGAAAGGAGTGCTTAAAAAAAAAATTAAGCAACCCCTCAAAAGACCCAACCAAAACAAAACCCCCCAAGGCATTGGCCTCTTTAGTACATTTGTAAAATTTTATAATATTTAAACAATTGAGAATACAGTTTGGGAGTTTAAACAAACATAGAAAGGTGGAATACTTGCTAGTAAATTGCTTGGCTTTCGACCCTTAAAATTCAGGTTGTTAAGGATAAAGATAAATTTAAAACAGGATCTCAGTTTAAAGGAACCTGTCAAGATACTTTCCCATCATCTGTAAAACATCTCCCCTCAGGCTGTTTGTTATATAACAATACCCTAAGGATCTTGAAATTCAAATCTGTTATGACTTTGTTTTTGTTATTTTTTAAGTGGTTACTTCTCTCTGTTAAATGTAGTCAATTTATTTATTATAGGGTAGTACAGAAAACATCACTCTTGTTTTAGTGTGATATATGATAAAGGAATTCTTAAGAATAAGTTTGAAAGGAAAACCTGGAGACATAAAGAATGTTAAATCCTGTTTAAGAATGATAGAGAATTGGAAAAATTACAGATTTACATATATTTATATTATATCTATATTATATTATCTAAATTCTGAATTTTTCAAGTATACAAACACATAAGTGAATATATCAAAGTGTTTCTTTCTGGTAATGCTGAAATTAATCCAACTCATGCTGCCAGTATGCATTGTGTGTTCTTGTACAGTTTGTGTGCCTGTGCTCACATAAAGAAATCCACCTAATAGAACCTGAGAAAGCTGGAACAAAATGTCCTCTTTCGTCTTTGAAATTTCTCTGTTAAGCTTCACTGAAATTGGCAGGCTCCCTCCCAAACTCCTTCACTGCAGTCAGAACATATTACCTGGCAGGGGAAAAAAGAATCAAGCTGACTAATTCTGAATGCAGTTTTAAGGTTGCCATATGAAAAAGCTTATTTAACTTAGATGTTATCAACAACACATAGAAGGGTGCAATGTCATTTTCAAAATAACTATTTCTCTTTGGTTTTGTGCATGCCTAGTTATCTTAAGTTCAGAAACACACATATTATTTTGAAATCTTGCCCAGTGCATGCAGATATTTATATCTGAAATGGTAGAAGAGCTTCAGTTTGATTGGTGGCAAAGGAAGGAAGCTCAGGCTGGGTCAGGCTTGCGTGTCTGTCAGACAAAGGGTGCAGGAGATTTAAGGGCAAGTGCATTGACTTGTTTGACTGAAAGATAGAAAACAGAAGGAGCATTAGTTTTAAAATGTTGTTAGTTCTTGTAAGGTGCTATTTCCATCTTACGGTGACTCCTGGAATGAATAGGGACAGCTAAATTTTAGTACATAAACATTCTGCCTTTCACGCATACAGTGATTTATTCAGTTTCTCAACTCACTTTATCACTTCACTTTTTAAAATATTGAACGCAGATCAGAGGTGGGCTCTTCCCAGAGACACCAATGTTCAGCTTAAGCATCAGCAAAAGCAGTCAGCACTGGTCCCTGTTAGGCTTTGCCATGGTGATCCTGGGAGAACTGAGGCAGGGAGAGCCATGGCCTGGGTGAGCAGCTCAGGAGTGCTGGGGGCTCTGCCTTGCCTGGGCAGGAATTCAGTCTTGTATCTGCACAGGTCCAGCAGCTTGTTGCACAATGTCACTCTCAAACACTGGCTGAATTTTTTAAAAAAGTCTCCTCCAAAATGTCACCGAGCTGTAGCAGTCTTTGGGTGAGGATTTTTTGTGCACAGAGTAGAAATTAGGGTAACCACGCTTTTTAACAGCCATGGAAAGGAACCCTGTCCTTCATTAGCTTACATTAGAAGTATCTTGCTAGCTCAAATATTTTATTTTAGCGACAAGGCAGGGGGTTGAGTTATATTTGCGTTTTTATTGGTGCCCATAATTATTTTTCCCTGGTTTTGCTCATCTTTTCCACCGCTGGCCACAGCATGCTCATGGTTGCCTGCAGGTCAGTTTGCAAATGAGACAGCTGTTCCAATTTGGACACAGAGTGGACAGCATCTCCCTGGCAACTGGAGCTGCACAAGGGCTGCCTGCACGGCTCTGCCCCTTGCTTTTGTCTCTCCCCTCATTTAGGTAGCCATCACTCACATGGGAACGGGCACTGCAGGGTTAGGGAGGACAGCATGCACAGATACATAAGCAGTGGAACCTAGGCAATGGCATATGTTTTCATTTCCTGCACAACGGGACCCTGGTATCCTTTCAGAACTTTTTTTAGTTAAAATTTTGTTCTTTTGTGCTCAAAGACACATATGCATGTGGATAGGTTTCGTTGTGTGTGTGAAAATATTCTGCAGGCGTCAGCCATCAGAGTAGGGTTTGCTTTAGTCACCTACAGCATTGGAGCCAGCACAGAGAGCAGGAGGACATGAGCTGCCCCGTTGAATAAGAGACCTTTAGGCACATGGATTATAATTTTGCTTTTGTAATTCTCTGTTAGAGAAAAATAGCAGTTGTTTTTGTTGGTGTAAGCCACTTTTGAATTATAGGAGACATCTCTCTTTCCTGACATCGGCATCCCCCGTGATGCCAGCTCCTTCAATCACCAGTGAATCAGTGGCAAGTTTGCACTTTTAAACATCCCTTCCTCACTGTGTGGACACTGTCCAGACTGTAGGAGAGAGAAAATCTGGGGTCACGTGTGAGCTTGGTGTACAGTCTAGATATAGAAACAAGCTAGTTGTACCTGTAAAGGTGTCTTAAAGGACTGACCCCCCCATTTGCTGTCAGTGAAGCTATCAGTGAATCCTCTCCACTCTGCCCCTATACCTCCTTCTGGGAACTCCCAGGTGCAAAACTGGAGAGCAAATATGTAGACATAAGTTACCATGGCTGTTACCAAAAACCTATTGTGAGTGCCTGTTCCCTCAATTAACACCTTTCATCCTGTCAGATCGATTCTCTCTTCTGGTGGAGATTTGCCTTTTAGACACCCTTGAAAGCACTTTAGTTACTTTTTTCGTCAGTCTGTATACAGTAGATGGGTTGCCTGGCTTTGGCTGTAATTGCTGACAGATGCCTCGTTAGCTTAGGAGGGAAACGTATACTACAGGAAAAAAAACCCTGCCAAGAATCCCTACCTAATGACCCAGCCTCTGCTAATTGCTTCCTACTGCAAACAAGAGTTTCACTCGCCAGATACATTGCTGAGTGGTGCAAAACCTGAAACAAGACCGTACTCGTGCAGAAAAGATATTTTTGGGGACGTAGATAACCGCAAATGGCATATCTGAGAGCAAGACCCTTCACCTTCTTGCCTCAGGCTGTGATTACTCCTTCCAAGTGCAAGTGGGTGCTAATTGTGGCTTTGTGGCCTCTGGGGTGGCTGAGGAAAGCAGGGTCTTGTAGCTCTGCTGCTTGAGAGGAGATCTTTGCCCAGGACACAGGGCTTTTCTGTCAGGAAGAAGTAAGAAAATGGATTTCCCTGCAGTCATGAGGTCTCTGGCACGCCAGAAGGCATTGTACCGCTTTATTAGAGAAAGGGAATAAAAAAGCAGCGTGAGATGGATATGACTAATAACAACGGGAGCCCTCGGGCCTGAGTTTTTGGTTCGCTCTTTTTTTTTGGCAGTTTGACTCTCCCTGTGAAGGTTAACTAGGGAAAAAGCCTCTTCTCCACCAGCCAGCCTTCCAGACTGCACTACTGCAGTCATGTCTCCTTGTTCTCTGAGGGCTGCAGAGCTGATTGTTTGGTTGAACAGCTTTGTGGAAAACAGAGGCAATTCTCCTTCCCTTCTTAGAATTTGGGATTTAAATAGCTTTAGAGTTGCCTCCATGTAGGAAAGAAGCACACGTGGTACTGAGTACAGTACAAAGGTGCTGTGTTGGGAACCTTGAATGAAAAGGCAGAGAAGAAGAGAGCAGTCTAGCATGGGATTTTGAAAACCAACAGTTAGTACAATGAAAATGTTTGGGAGAGAAATTTTGGTGGGAGAATTGGAAAATATAGCTGGAAACACATAACTGCCATTCATTTATGGAAGCTTTGGAAAGTGTCAGCAGAAGAGTAGCAAAGTAAAGTGATGTCTGTGGCAGCTGGGCTACATCTACTCAAGTATCTGTGAAAAACAAGGTTCACTTTCCTCTTAAAACTTAAAAAGTTTAATAAGAGACAATAGGAGACAGAGATAATAAAGCAAAGAGTTAACAGCCAGGTGCTTGGCACTCAGCCAAGAGCACACCTGCTATCTTCGGAGACATTCCTTAAATATCTTCTCTATTGCTTCAGCCTATTGCATATTCATAAACTGTTACATATATTCATACTTTTCCACAAACTAGTTTTCATATTCCAGGAACTGTTTAGCATGACTCCTCCTTGAATCTGCCTTTAGAGCATGTGTGTTTCTTGGCTGTGGTTTTGGTCAGTTCTTTTTATCACCTCCAGCTTGGGCCTCGATCCGTACTTTCTTTAGAGGACAGATATGGATAATTGGCATATCAGTGGCAGGGTCCTCATCGTATGTTCACTGGATGTCATCCTAACCAGGCAGGCAGTTCAATTACAAGCATAACTATATGTCAACTATCTCACTATCATATCTAAGTTTTGTTAATAGCAGTATTAAAAACAATATCCATACAGCAAAGTTATTTTAATGTTATATATATATAGCATTCATCTTGTTATAAATAAAGAGCTTGACTCGGCCAATATATCAAGCAGCAATCAATTTATTAATTAATACAGAATGGTAAAGTGTGAGCAAACAGCGCTGGGTACAGTGGGGGTTTCCCCTCCAACTGCACGCCGACCGTTGATTTTCTGCTGGTATTTATTGAGGTTTTCCATAATCACTTCTCAGCAACCTTTTTTTCTAGTTTCCTCCTAATTTCTATTTTTGAAACATAATTTCTATACCTATTGTGATCAATTTCTATTGATGATGTTAAATTTTCTATACTTCAAAAGGTATGAAATCAGTGAGGTCAGAAATAACATCTTGTGATGCTGAGGTTCCCAGGACATAAATCAGTGGTGGTGGCATCCAGATTTCCTTTTTCTGAAGAAAAACACCAAAGATGAGAGATTCAGTCTTCCTCTTGAAGTCTATAAATCAGTCTTATTGGTGCCGTCCAGCTTCCAGATGGTGGTTTACCTTTTGTTTTTTTTTTCAGGATCCTTAATTTTAGTTTGGAATAGCTCACTTCCTTCTATTTGGGTGATTACAATTCTTTCTATATATATGTTAAGGCTATAGCTGTAGTTCAAACCTTCTATTAAAAACCTTATAGGCTCACATGATTCACTTATAAGCAAGCAAAATATTACTTCCAAAGCCCCTTTCCATGTTTTTTCCATTTGTTCATTAAACAGATGTTTTTATAATTACCCTATGGCCTTTTCCACACATTTCATAACCATAACTACAAAGGCCATCTTTTTCTACCTGACACGAAACACAACCCCACATTTCACAATCTTAATATTTGCGAAAAGCAATAATATAATGCATATTTATAACATATCTAAGGATGGGCCAGGCTAGTTGGTGTAATTAGGATTTTTGGGGGAGGTGGATCAAGTTCTGTCGGTGCTGATGACTTCCCAGGTGTCCTAGAGAAGGGCTGGGTGGTTGCTGGCTAGTACTCATCTGTAAAAAGGCTCCTTATTCCCAAGGGCAGTGGAAATGGGAGCTCCCTCAAACTGGCTGGCTCACAGGCTCCTTCCTGCTTACTGTGTGCTGAAAATGAAAGGCTAATTCTCTCTGCATGCCTACTTAGTGTTTCACCTCTTGCAGGAGTTTTAGGGACCTTTCTGTCAGCTGGTGTCAATATTTTCATGGAGCAGTTGTTGAGAGCTGGAGCTCCTGGGAGCAGGGATTGTTAAAGTGCAGTCCTGGCTTTTGCAGATAGGCTGCTTGATAGAGTGCTGTTTCTTGGTGATTTCTCATTCCTCTGAGCTAGCAAACCAAACAATGGAAATAATTTATGCTTGACTCTGATCCACATCTTCTGTCAGCCCTTGGCATATATGCATGAGGAAACAAGTTGTCCTGGCTGAATTCCCTAGCGAAAAGGAGGTGAGTATTTCATTACATTTCCCATCAGTGTATATCACAAAACCAGTCTGGCATTAATTGCACAGCAACGGTTGCAACAAAGCATCCCCTACTGTGGAGAGGAGAGGAGAGGAGAGGAGAGGAGAGGAGAGGAGAGGAGAGGAGAGGAGAGGAGAGGAGAGGAGAGGAGAGGAGAGGAGATGTCACAAAGCAAGCCTGAAGTGCCTGGACTTTCCTCCTAAACCTAATTAGATTTAGAGGACCATTCTGTTTAAAACAGGCTTTGGATCTGACCCAAGAAGAGCAGCCTGAGGCAAGGATGATCAGTAAAGATGGATTCAGGGAGCTGGGGGAAAAGAGTCCAGATCCTGCCTGTGCTACTCATTGTTAGAAGTCCCAGCTTACACAAACATTAAAGACTTCCTCAAACACTACACTGAGTTTAATTTATAATCTCTGGTGAAATCTTTTTTTCCACTGCTACTTTTAGGAGGAGTAACAATCAAGAAAAAGTTCTTCATGGGAATGCATGAATGCTATAACATCCCGTGGGAAAAACTCTGTTTCCACCTGCCTCCCTCTTTTCTAAGAAACCTTTTCCACCTCTCCCTTATGGATATGAGAAGCAGGGAGAAGGACTTTAAAAAAGGATCAGAGTTCTCAAACTTTAATAGTGCACAAAGCAGAAGACTCAAAAGGCCCCAAGAAGATTATTTTAGTAGGAAATATTTGGTTATATATCTCCAAAATTGTTTATTAAGATCCTAGCAATTCCCTTGCACCATGCCAGAGGAAATCTCTATCAGTGTCCAAAAATCTGACTCAAAGGCAGCACTCTCATTTTGACAATTTTCCATTGATTTACTTCCTGGTGCCTGCCAGATCACATAATCCTGGGGTTACATGCTTCATCTTTCTGCTTCCTGGAGCTCTTGGTATGTCCTCTGAGTTTTTATTCTTCCTTTTCCATCTTGTGTACCTGTTCTGGTCAGTGAAACCAAAATTCATCTTCTTTTCTTCTGGCTTTCCTGTTTCAGACATCAGTATTCTTGTCTTCTATGTTTTCCCTCTCCTCAGAAGTCCTGAGAGACGTAAGCTTTGTAAAGAAAAGGGCATGCTTTCCCCTGCTTATTTACTTTATTTCTGAAATCTCTGTGATTTCTTTTGCTGAGGAGTTAAAATACCCACAAAGAAAGCAACAGTCCTAAAACTTTATCATTTGAAAATTAGGAAAAAGGAATGTAAAGCATCAGCTGTGTGCTTTCAGTTTCTTTAATAGTCTCTTTTCTTTTGCTTTTTTGGTAGACTTTATGGATGAATACCCATCCGTGGCAATCCCTCACTAAGTCATGGGAGGAAAGCTAATCAGGTCAAATGATGTAACACTGATGATTCAGTCTCCATTCTGAAGAATAACAGCTTTGCCGTCCCTGGATGTGAAACTCCAAATTCTGAGTTTGGGGGTTTTTTTAATAATCAGGGTAAATAACTACTTTAGTTTTTCGAGAATCCACCATGTAAGTGTGGAATCATACTCACATGTGATCCATGAATGGAAGACACCTGACTGTCTCCAGATCAGTGAGAGCATAAACAAAGACAAAAGGGCTAAACTCTAAATCATTAAGATTAATCAGGTATCTGCAAAAAGTGTAAATCACCTCAAAATGTTGCTACGTCTGTACGGTTGTGGAAAAACACATTTGTTCAAAGAGAAACACACAAAAATGATTGGGAATTTTGGAAGAAAAAGCAACATTAGTCATGGGGAAATATGATAATCCTCTTAATTTGCTTTTAAGCAATTTTCTGGAATCTTTTTACCAGAAATACAAATTTATCTAAAAGTGGTGTTTCTCCATTGAGTTTAGAAGGGTATTTCCCTCCCTAAATCTAGCTGAACCATAGTTTTCTCTTGTTTTCTCTCAGAATTGTTCTGCACATCTCACACCATTATCTTTAGGCAAATGAATATCCGGGGAAGTTTGTCCAAGAGGCGTTCATAGTCCTCTCTTAAAAATGCAAAGAGACTGCAATCTTTTAAGAGATGGAAACAGCATCTCATTCTCCAGGGATGTTTTGACTCTAGGAGCAAACCTATTTTCCCCTCAATTGACTCAGTAATGAAAGGATGGAATCCTGGAAACATTTATTAGCTGCTAGGTGAACTGGAGAGAGACAAGCGCTTCAGTGTGGTCTCAAATCTTTATCAATTAGTAAACGCAGGTGTCAGAGAGACACGGAACAACACAAATCCTGTAGCAGCAGCGGTGCAGTTCACATTATCTGCCTGCCTTTCTGCAACCTAAACAAATTCCCTGCCCCTTAGTTTGGGAAGAGGTGATATTTTAAAAAGCCATTACTGCTAAATCGATGCTATTGACAGAAGATCGGTCTTCTCAAAAGAAGCCATAACTCATCAAAGCACATTACCAGCTGGCTGGTTTAAAAGCTATCTGAATGTGAAATTAAAGTGTGATTCCACTGGTGTAATATGATGTTTGTGTTTGCCAGAGATGAATTGCACACAATGTTTCACTTGCTCGCAGTGTTGCTCACAGTAGTTTGGAGTTGGCACGCTCAGACAGGCAGGGAGAATGAGAAGATAAACTTGCAAAGTTTGCAGCTTGATCAAGTGGTGTGGCTCTGCCTCTTGCCCCTTTTCCTGTTTGTGAAGGGTCAGTCAGCATCACAGTTTCCACAGTCTCAATCTTCCTAGGGTGCTGGGCCAGCCCAGAAGCTGAGTGCTGGCACCAGCATAAATAATTGCAAGGCTGACAGCATCTGTCTGGAAAAAAAAAAATACATGAATAATGGTAAAAGACAGCATGTCTCAAAATCCAAACTGAAATAATGAGTCAAGCCTTGTCATTATTTTGTTAAATATTTACCTTCCACTTGAATTTGAGGCACCCACTGCCCTTCTGTGACCTTACAAGATATATCTCCTGGAAGATTTCTGGTAAAATTTTCACAGCCCGACGTTCCTTCAGCTGGGGAGTGTGACTTTTCAAATACAGAACTATTCTTTGCTCCACTCATTCACACGCAGCTCCCATGTAGAGGTTTGCTCTGCTGTGAGCCTCTCCAGGGGCCCCTTCCACGGCAGCACTGCCAGTCCTGCGGGGCTGCTGGCTCCCTTGGCACCAGCAGCCTGCTCACAGCCCGCTTTGGGGATTCTCTGTTGGCCTCAGCAGGTTTCTGGCCACCACACACCCTTTGGGCAATGCCATTCGTGTGTGTTTATCCATCCCTCTGCCAGGGTAATCCTGAGATTAGGGTACAGGAGAACATATGTTTAGTGCTACTGTATAGAAATTGGTGGTACTGATGGGAGGCTGTCACTCAGAGAAATACCAATCCTTTTATTTAGGTTCCAAACCCTGGATCTCGGCATTCTGTTCCTCTGCCTGGAAGAGAGAAATGCAAAGCATTGATGCCAGAGATTAGTGTACGCTAGGTCCTACCTTTCTATTTTCTTCCTCGCCGTTTCTCTGCTCTCGTGTTGCTGCAGAGAAAGTGAAGGTAGAGTTAAAGGCACCACCGTTCCCAGCTTATTGAGCAGCGCATCTGTCGTTCATTAGCATCCAAATACCTTTAAGCTGTTGGTCTCCTTGGTCACACTGCTCCAGAGCTCACAGGATGAAAGTACCGACAGTTCCGAAATAACGAAATAACGGGTTGCGTTGTTGCTGAAGGGAATATCTGATTAGTGGAGGCTTGCCCGTGTACTGTATAGAGGAAATACAAAAATGCAAAGGAATTTTCTCTTTATTATTCACGTGTAATCACATTTTAAAAACACTAATAATTAGGCAAGCGTTTCTGGAAAACATGAGGCAGTTTATTCATAGTCTTCCTGTGTTTTGCGGAGCTTTGACTTTTATGTAGGTAATTAAGAAAGGTTATGAACTCTAATAATTGCTAGGCTGGTCTCTTCTAAGGAAATAATTTGAATGGGAGTGAGGTAAGAAGAAGGATTGTTGCTAACTTTTCTCTCTCAGACTCTCACCTGTGCCAGGCTGGAGTTGAAATGAGGATGGACTCACCAAGAGGAAAAGGGACTAGCGTGACTGTGTTTTGGTTAGCAGATGTGTTAATCTGTGGTGCTTGAAACACAACTGAAGTGTAAGAGTTTTTTATCGGGAGAGGTACTCTACTCATTCAGTAATGGACTAAAAGGAGACCCTGCAGTGTGAGAGTGAAGTGCTTAATGCGAGTGCCCTAGCCTGGGATGGCTGGGGTGCTGTGCCTCAGCAAGGAAGTGTTTTACAGATCCATATGAAAGGATTTCTTATGCCTGTTCTCCCTGGGTAGCAGCATCAGAGGTTCACTCAGCAATATAAGAATATGATAACCAAATGGTGCAAAGAGATAAAAGCTGCTATCTGCTCAAAATAAAAAGGTCGCCAGGGTCATGAAAAAGCCTTTGCTGGAACCATTTGCATTGTCAGCTCTTTCTGTGGAAATCCCTGACTGCAAAACTTGGAAGTGGCCCAGGCCAGCTGCTCCGGGATTTACCTTCATAAGGAAGAATAAGAAAAATCAATCTATTAAAATGTCTGCATGTCTTGCCCCAAGGAAAATAAGATATTCTGTCTCCTGTAGCAGGAGAGCAGGGAAAATATCCGAGGTGGTGGGTGAAAAGCACCACCCAGCAGTGTCTGATCTGGGGGCCACAGCCTGCCAGATTCTCTGTGGCAGCCCCGTGCACCAGCTGTGGTTGGAGGCAGTGTCTCCCCTTGTTTTGCTGGCCCAGGCTCTGCAGCTCATGCAGCCAGGTTAATCTGCAGCAGGAATGCAGCCAGGACCTGCCAGCTCAGCCCGTGCGCAGAGCGCGGCGTGGCCGCTCCTCTCGCTCAGCTGAACGCTTTATGCTTTGCCTGGTTGCACTGCCGGGGCACTCTGTCATTTTTCAGCTTGCTGAACACAGATATAAGTAAGTAATGTATACATTTCAGGCCTGCCACTGCCTAGGGTTATTTATGAATTAATATTTTTGTTATCATTAGGTAGAAGTAGTTTAAGCGAATACATACTGAATGCATAAATCTGCCAGCGCTGCTCAAGTAGGGGACAGCAGCTGGAAAACAACATACCAATTTAGGCAAATTTCAGAGAAAGTATTTTTTTCTATTTCCATGGCCCAGGGTGAACCTGATTTGAAGGCTCATTTCTGATGCATTGGTACAGAGGTATAGCCTTTTCTTTAGGCAAAATAAATCTTTGTATAGCAAAGCCTGCTGAGGGTGTCAGAGAATCAGCACAAGGGATCTGCTGTCTCAAGATGCTCTGCACCAGCCCAAATCATATCCAACTGATGCACTGATTTCTGCTTCTGGATAAAGGAACCTAAAGGGTCTGGAGTTCAGCTGGCCATTTATGACAGAAACCTATTTTGATGAGACATTTCTTTTTCTTTCTAAAGCCCTACAAGTTTAGTAGACAAGAAGGAGAAAGGCAAAGATAACGTTTTAATTTATCTCCATTTTACATACAGCAAACAGAAACCTGGGCTGTATTTACGCCATCTTTTGCAAAGCAGACAGACCTACTGCAAGCTGCAAATTCCGAATTACTGTCTGTCTAGGCAGGTGGAAGTGAGTCTCCTGTGCTGAATAAAGCTTCTCTCCAGTGAATGTAATATGTGTGCAACACATATGTGTCCCACAAGTGCCTGGCAGCCTGGTTCTGTGTGGCAGAGCACACAACCAATATACTATTTGCAGAACCTTGGATGTAACCAGTTTTCTGCATTGTGAATTTCCATCGTGTGCTGGCTGCCTCCATCACATTTTTAGGAAGAGAAGGTGGCTGGATCTAATGTCACACTGTCCACTAGCTGTGCTGTGGCATAAACCTTGTCACAGAGATTACATGGTCTGTTCCTCTGTCCTCAGAGTGAAAATTCATTGCCTTAACAAAAGGCTTTAATTTCTTGTCCATACCCTCAGCTGTGTCTCTGTAGCAGCTGCCTTTCACTGAGGTGCAGTTTAGCACCTCAGCTGAGCAGGTGTTCGGGTGCTGTTAAGGCGGGCAGGTAAATTGAGTGTGTCTCCTTCATGGCACAGTTCCTCCCCAGCGTGTGGCAGTGAGCTATGCTGCTACTCTGAGCTGTAATGCTCTAAAGACTTGGAGACCATCTGTTTGAAAAAATGCCTCTTTTACCTTACTGGGCATGTCTGATGGAAGCCATCACAGCAGAACAAGGTACCATTTATCTCATCTAATGCTGCCACTGTTCTCTTTTTATCTTTCATTCTCACTCTTTCCTTTGTGAAATATCAAGAAACAATATCAACACATTGCACTAATCAAGGAAGCATCTGTAGCACCTGCTTTAGCTTTTGCATCTCGTGTGAATAAATGCAAGATGTGACAGGTATGACAGATGTAGCTGTCACGGAAAGGAAAGCAGGGCTCACACTCTGGGGCAAGCACAGGAAGAAAAACGTGAGGAAAAGAGTGAGAAGGACATCCTTTGTGTCACACTGGCAATTTATATCCAGTGCTTTTCCCATGAGCATGCACAAAGAGGGGGGTTTTGCTCTGGCAGTGACTTGGAGACAGCTAGGGAGCGATCAGAAGGATGCACTGCATCTCTCCCCCCATGGTACTGGAGGAACTGGACCTGTGGTCAGCTCTCTGAACCCAGCCCAGGGGTTTATATAACTGGTGGGGGTCCAGCCCAGAGCCCTGCACTGATCTGACTTGACAAGGCACCCCTGTGGGCAGAGCTGCTACTCTGCACTTCCCCTCAGCCTGCAAGAGAGTTGCAGAGCTGAACGTGTGGCACTCTGCAGCCTGTCCCTGCTGCTGTGGCTAGGACAGAGTGCCACAAGGACACGCCTGGGTTTGGGAGGAGCCAGCAGCCCAGCTCTCCTCTCCTCATCCTGGCTGTGCTGCTGCCTTCTCCTGCAGGGAAGTCAGAAACACAAAAGTGGGGTTCTGCAAAATCTGTTTCGTGCCATAGAGGTGTCAGCAATGTTGTAAACAGAGCAGCAAAGTTCCACGGATCTAGCAGATAAGCACAAAAAAAGGAGGGAGCTGTGTATGTGTGTTTGTTTGTTTCTTTTTCTTTCTTTCTAAATACCAGCCTTGCATCAATCAGATATATTGGGTACTTACCAGGGGTGGCCAGTGAAAAGACAGAAATTCATGAGGAGATGCATTACCCTGGTAGGCACAGAGTGTCACTCCATATGAGAGCAATCAAAGGAGATATTCTGACATGTTCATAGCCAAGAATGGGCTATACTGACCCAAATTATCTATAACCCTCTGAAAAAGTCCCTTCATTTTGTAAAGATTTAAGTACTGAGTTATGAGGATTATATTTGGGCACAGTTAGAAACTTTAAATACTCCCAAGCATCTGAAGAGAAATCTGTATGCACAGACTGGGTTATGTTTCTGTTTAAAGGCAAGAAGAAACAGAATACTGCTTATAACCAAGTAGTGTTAAACTGCATGTTAACAGGACTTACTATTCTCAAAGGGACTTTATTTGATCAAAATCAGGCTTTTGTGTCTAAAGTTTACATGTCTCTGTTTTACTTTCCTCAGCTTTAATTCATTTTATTGAAATGGAATAAAATCAAAGTACTGAGGTGTTTGGACCAAGTTCAGTTAGAAACTTTAAAAATATTTTTACCTTTATGTTCTAAGGAAATCAATAGATGTGTTGATTCTCAGTCTACAAAGCACATTGGAACCAGGAGGACAAAGTGACTGGGAAAAAAGAATTAAAAAAATGACAATTCTGGCTGCCATCAATTTTCTGCAGAAGTGACATGTTTATCATGGCAGTCACTCCAGCACGCAGCTGCATTCCCAGCGAGTCATATATCTGAGATGATGCAATCTCTCTTTCCCTCGTGTCAGATATATACACCAGCTGTAAAATGGCCTTCAGAGACAAGCAGGTTTGGGCTTTTTTTTGAGCTGACAACACATTATTCATGCCTTAGACACTGTCAGGATGGCTGTGATTGCTGTCAGACTCAGGAATCCTTTTCCAGTTTTTTACACTCAAACAAGAGCAGTAGCACGAGGGTCAAGCCTTTTCTTCCCCTCTCCTTTCTGTTGTTTCCTCTATTCTTCAGGCCGTGGAACTTTCTGAGCATGACATTTTGATGAGTAAAATACAGAATGCAGTACGTGAGGAATCCCAAAAGGCAGGCAGAGCATGGTACTTGACTTTCATGTCCTGTTCACCTTCAGCAATAATTTGGTGTTTTAAATGGTTTTCTTTCCCTAAATTTGACGATGCGTGATATGGGAAGGGGAGACAGTGTGAGGGGGGAGGCAAAAAGGAAGGATGAGTAACAACAACAGCTCAAAAATCAGGTAGCTACTAGAAAGTCCCCTTGAGGGTGGTTGTAATTTTTGAAGGAAATTGTTTCCAAGAAGGAAGAAGAATTTTCAGACTGTGGAAAAAAAAAAAAATCCTGCTTTTAGGTTTTATACTTGTCAGGGCTTGCAGGCAGTTGTAGTAGTTGGTGCAGCATTTATGTTAGGTATGGGTTTAGTGCTGCAGGGTCCAGGCCACCAAATGGAAAGAAAATGGAGTGTGCTATAAGCTTTGAAAGCTCACAGTTGTTCTGGCCCCAGTGGAGATGCAACAGCAGGACAGGCTGGTTTTGGCACCAGCATAATCCTCACCACTTTGTTAGTTTTTCTTCTGTAAACTAGGGATATATTTTAGTGATTAAAGACCAAATCTGTTATGGACCATTAGTTGTGATCCCTGCTTGTCATACAATCTCTAATTTAGATAACAGATAGTGCTCTCTTTGATTTGAGCTAAGTGTATAAAAAGTATGTTTGTTGCAGGGCATAGGTGCCTGATGAACAAAGTCACGAAAGAAAGCAGTAACTATGTCAAGAGGAAGTGTTTTATAAATAAGTAACACATTTAAAGTCCATTAATGTTTATAACTCATTTGAATACAGACACATGTTTCTGAACATCTGACTTGCTTCTAAAATGTTTGCCTTGGAAATAGCATGGCATTTATGTAGTTAGGGTTTTGGTTTTCTTCCCTCAGGACTGTGGAGCTGTTTGGAGACTATGGAAAAAACCCCAAAATTAATGCTGCTGGTAGATGAAACACCTATAGTAGAGGGAGAGCCCCCAGAGCCCTTGGCAGAGGCAGGACTGTGAGACCTGCAGGCAGTGATGTAACCTTTGTGATTGTGTCAGTCACTGCCAGTGTGAGGCTTCCTCAGAAATCTTCATTTCTCTCCTTTTCCTGATCCAATGGTGCTGCCAGTCACCCATTCTGCTGAGCAGGGTGTGCAAGGCTCAGCTCTTAGAAAACACATCCTGTCAAAGCCAAGAAGAAACAAACAGGTACTGCAAGAAGCGTGTCCTGCTGTGAAAGAAGTGTTAAGGCAAATTTTCATCATTTGATTTCAAAAGATTTGACATAAATGTAAACATGTTTACCCAAAGAAGCTTAATCAGACAGAGGGTTGAGGTACAAGTAGGGAATCTCAGAGCTAGTTAAGAATATTTCCTGGAAACTCATTGGAATGGTTAATTAAAGTGTTTTTTCTTGTCTCCCTCTTTTAATACTGTTCTGTGGAAGGAAAAAAATTTACTTCAGGGAAATGTTTAAAGTAGTTTAAAATTTATCCAGGCCATGTAAATCCTTTTAGTTCAGTTTTTATGCCACCAATGATTTCCGTGAGCTGCCTTCAATTTGAAATGCACTTAAGGCAGTGTTTGTAGAAATAAACAAATGGAAGTCCCTCTTTTTGCACGCCATCAATTGTTCTCCTTCTCCCACATTATATGTGAGAGGGACATGGGGAGATGAACCTGAAAGGGCCCAGAGTTTGCTATGAGTGTTTGCTGGGCCTAGGAGACATCATTGAAAATGTATCTTTATTTTTCATCTTCATTAATGTTTGCCTTTAATAATGTTCGAGATGTTTTCCATTTCCATACTTTCATTTTCAACAAAGAAATTGAAGTAGCCAGATGAAAACACAAATGTTCAGTCACATGCATGGAAATTATCTTTAAGTGACTTCGGAGCTAAAATGTAGATACAGAAGCAGGAAAAGTACAAACTCTGATTTGTCTTTTGCTCAGCATGTCATTATGGGAAAAATCCTTTTTTCTTTTCCTCTCCTGACCTCGTTTGAAATGTTTCTGAACTGCCACCTGTAAGAACAGGGAATCAAGTGGCACTAGGTGAGTGCCTGAGTGACGGAGTGTTGCCTATGTTTATCAGTAGAATTCTTCTAACTTTGGAAATGAAATGCTCTTTTGAACCTGAGAAACATTAACTTAAGTTTTGAAAAGAAACACAGAATTTGGAATTTCAGAACACTTTTTTTCTATTTAAAATACATTTTGGCTAACTGTTTCACTGGCTAACATTTGGCTAACTGTAAAAGTTTGGTATTTTTAAATAAAAATACTTTGTAAATACTAATAATACTGGGTAAAATATAAATTCTTTTGGCAGCTGCCTTCGATATCTGTTTTTCTCATTTGAAAAAAAAAAACAGCCAAGAAAACCACTTCTTCACTGAGATTTCTGCTTACCCAACTCTAAGCCTTGTCAGAGGCTGTCAGCTAAGGATAATTGCAGAGGAGCAGGTCGGACAGGAGAGCTCAACATCCACATTGCAGTCTTGTGTCTTTCCCAGATTTGCTCCACGATACCTGGAGTGTCACCACAATGAGTAAGTCTTACTTTGGAGTTACAATACAACATTTTTCATTAAGCCCAGAGGACTGATGTGATAGGGACTTACACAAAACCAGAATAAACCAAAATCAACACCCATCCCTCCACCCCCAGGAAACAATCCCTCTACACACAACAAAATAAAGAGCTCATTTATTGAGAAAAATAGAAATTTGTGTTGGGATGTTTTCAATTATGGTGGCTGGTTTAAGTTTCCATAAGGCAAATAAATGCTTGAGCTATAAATTCTTGTAAAGGCAGAATTCCCTTCTTCTCACACCTGTGCCACCTGCTTTAGCTGTATTTATACACATGTGCCATATTTATATATTTTTCCAGACAGTTCTCATTATTACCACCAACCAGGGTTGGAGAAGGAAAGTGCAGATGATGAAATAAATTGGAGTGTAGGATGAAAATTCTGCTTTTTCATAGGAAAGCTGTCAGATGGATTAATGGCTGGGCTGAGCCAAATAGCTCCATTATCAGATCAGATAAAGACCTCTCCCCTCCTGGCTAAAATAATTGAGAAAGGGGGCTCTGGTATGGATTTTGTGAGAGATGAACTCCTTGAGAGTAAATTAAAGACAGGATAATAGTGTTCCTCACTACGCATGTGTAACCAGTACTCTGATAAATTGGGATGAATGTAATCTTATATAGGCCAGCAACATCTAGGTCTGTCAAAACCTCAGATATATCTGTATCTATCAATACAGATGTGCTTTATTTTCTTGCAGGAGTAGGAAGGAAGCTACAGAGCGTATGAATGAAATAGAAAATTGCTGCAGTGGGTATGCCATACCCACACAGAGAGAAAACTCCATTATCTTCCACTCAACCATAAATAATACCTTTGTTCAGGAGAAAGTATGTGTGGGGATGTGCAATAACCTCTCCCAGCCCAGCACGAGGAACATAGGAGATGAACAAAACATCTTGGTTTTTTGCAAGAAAGCAAAGCAGTGAAGGGGATGAGCTCAGTGTCCCATCCTGGGCCAGTGCCTGCAGCCCAGGGGAGCAGCTGGGACCATGAACCCAGGCTGGCAGAGGTGCTTTGGGAGGAATTCTGACCTTCCATGCCCACAGAGGTCACTCAGGCTCTGAAGTGACATGAAAAGCTGCCTGGATGTGAGCACAGGTGCCATGTGAAGGGCTGCTGAGTGCTGTGATGCACCATTTTATTCCCTCAGGAGGAGGTGCCTGGCACAGGCACAGTCCTGCCCTTGGCGTGGGGCAGAGGGAATCAACTCCTCCCTGCTCCCAGGATGATTGTACTGTGGGGAGGGACGGATGGAGGCTGCTAATCTCCACTTACTTCACAGGGGTGTGCTGAAAAATTAATAAAACAAAGTGAGAGGAGAGGTCAGAGAAACTAACTGACAAGATGAACAAGACAAATGATAAAGGGAGGCTGGAAGAACTGTCTGGCTGTGTGCAGAAGGGCTGCAATGAGATAGGAATGCTCCAAGCAGTGATTGCAAGGTGACTTGGCAATGTTCTGCAAATATTTGAGGGAATAAACATCATTGGGGAAGAGAAATTAGTACAAGTTTTATCATAGAGAACAGGAAGGTGATCTGCTGGAAAAACTTTTTGAAAGGCATTAACAAATGGTGAACTGAGCCTTTCAGGGGCAAGAGGAGATGTAGCACTGGGGGAGATTTTTTAAAATGAAATTGGAAATCAGGCACAGAAAGCAGTTCTGCTTTGGGTGAAAGAATGAAGGTGTGGTGTGCTAATGTAGGCAACTTTGGGGTTTTGGTTCTCTTGTACACCACTGCTTCACATGGGTTTGTCCTCAGGGATGTGGTGTTCCAGGGAAATGGTAATAACTGAGAAAAACAAGTTGGACAAAATGCATCAATCCTTTGACAGCATGAGAATTGACTGTATAATCATGCTCAGCCTTGTTCAGAAGCCCAGAATAATAACTTGCAGTTGTCTATGTAGGGGCTTTGTCCCTTATTTGCAGCAGGAATGCTCCGTGTTAAGGATGTTTTTCAAGTTGTAGATGTATAAAATCACTGACATTTCTTGATGTATGCTGACTCTTTAAAACCAAAGTGCATCACATCTTTGTGACACTGCTTGTCTTCAGAAAAGCTGTTAATTCCTCATCACTACATTTACTTGTATCTCGATTTTGTGATTTATTACAGCTTCTAACAATTTATACTGTGCCATGCTACAACTATAGTTGTCTCTGGCTCCTTATGCCAGTGGACCCGTGGAGGATTGCTCTCAGCAGAGTTGGGTTTAAATCAGAATCTCTGTCAGATTAATAGGTTATGAGCAAGCACAGAGGCAAGAGTTTGCTCTCTAGAGCCCTGTGATTTCTGCCTCTCTGCCTGGCAGTGCTCCTGGCTGCTGGGGGAGCTGGCTCCCTGGGTCGGCTCACCAGGTGGAACAGCAGATGAACGTGTGTCTGAGCATCCCTCCTGGCTGGATCTAAACTGATTCTTTTTCTGAAGTACTTTACTTGCCACAGGAACATTATCTGTATTAAGATCTGAACACTGATATCTTTTTCTTTAATCCGTGTTCCTCTGTTTTTCTGCTGTTTATCTTCCCTGGGTTTGCTGTATGTCATCCCTTTCAAAATGCTGTGTCTTCCTTTTTCTTCTGTTTAAGGATTTGATTTGCCTCCCAAAACCTGGTGGTACAGAAATGATTTTTTGGGGAAAGCTCTTAAAAGGGATCTGATTACCTTCAAGTCCACACTCATCACTTTTGTTCACCACTTATCTATCATTCCTGAGTCATAGTAACAATTCTGAGATCTCACTGAAGACAGAAGGACCTCATGTTTGTCTTTACCATACCATCTCTTTCCAAGCAAATGCTCCATCCTATTAAATGTCTTCTCTCTCCTTTGCCCTTATTTATTTTTTAATTTTGCATAAATTAGTTATGTGGCCTTGGTAAGAAGTTCTTAGCAGGAATCTCTCTTCAAATACAGAAAGACTTTCTCATCATCTACCCTGCCTTTATTCTGTCCCCCTTTGAAGATAAGAAGGGATGGATGTGGGTGAGTCACAGCTGCCACCAGGATGCTCTAGCAAGCATTTCCTATGCCTGGGGTGCTCCCACTTTTCGGTCTATCTGACCCCTGCTAATTGCAGTGCTGCTTTCCTCTTGCTTGTTTGCAGACAAATGCTGGAAACAAGGTGTAGTGCAATGATCTGCTCGGAAAAGCCTCTCCAAGAGGACGGGAATTGTGGCTGCTGATTCTCTTTCCCGTGTTGGGAAACCAAGCGGAACAGATTAACACACTTAGCGGTAACACGCTCTTGAATCTCAGAGGGTTCCACTTGTTCTTCCTTCTTCAAAGCAATTAACTGTATATAAATTCGATTCTGTATGGTATATGCCTTTTGACTGTTTTAAGATCTTTTCCTGGTGATGGTGAGGTTTTCAATAAAACATGAAATAATTTACGTGACTGGATTACCCAAGGTCCTTTTTCATACAGTGTGAGTAATAAAAATGTGAGACCTGAAATATGTCTGTGATCTCCAAAGCTATAATATCCATGCTACTTAAAACTTATTTAAATTACAAAAAACAAAAAACAAACAAACAAAAAAAACCAAAAAACAAACAAAAAAAAAAAAAAAAAAAAAAAAAAAAAAAAACCCAAAAAAAAAAAGTGAGCTGGTTTTGCTCCATCCTTCTATCTGAGAAAATGGCCTGCATAACAATCAGATGCATTTTACTATTTAATTCTTTATTACAGGGTTTTGGAGAACCAAATTATTTTTTATCTCCCATGCAGAGGTTTTGCTCTGAATATCCAGTCCTGTCACTCTTTTGTTATCTTGGTTTCCAAGTTCTCACTTTCAGAATATTAAAAAAAAGTTAAATAAATAAATAAAAATTGGCCCTTCTGCATTATATAGAAGGAAATGGAAGGAAGGCAAAGTGTCAGGAAAAGCTTGTGGGAAAGCAAAGCAGTGATCTTAAATCCCTTGTTTCATCTCCTATTTCTCTGCTGTGACTGCACAAGCATTTTATTTCCCGAAGATCTCTCAGCAGGGTTCCCTCTGGGCCATCTCAGACGCACACATCCCTCCCCTCGCGTGTGCTTCCTGCAGGAGGGGCACCGGATTGTGCCAGGGTTGTGTGCCAGTGTCACAAAGCATGTCCCCTCTGTTTGTTAGCAGGATGGCCAGCACTAGCAGGCTGCTCAGAAATGCCAGCTCTAATTACAAATTTTGCTTTCGAGGGGAGCATGCAGATTATGCCTGGGTATCTTAAAAGTGCCTCTTGCCTTTTGAACTTTGACTGCTGTGTTTTCAGAAATAATAAGGCTTCTGTTCTCAGGATTACTAGAGTCCTTGCTGTCACCCTGTCCTGGGAGGAACCCAAACAGAAGCAAATGACAACAGACAATCTTGTGCATCTTGAGCTGGCTGATGGTAGGAAATAATGCAATTTCCTGTTAAAAAGAAATAAAAAAGCACTGGGAATAAGTTGCTTGCATTGTTTTCTCCAAAAAAAAACCCTGGCCCTCTGATTCTTGACATTAACCACTGCAGAGGGTGTCTTAGAAGCTCTTGGTGTGAAACAGAGAGCACCACGTTCCTCAGCCTGCCTTGTTTTAAGCTTGCATGACCCACAGCTGTAGACTCATCACTATGCACAGTAATGTGAAAACAACTGGCTACTAATTTCCTCCTGTATGATGAGCTACCTTGAGTGTAATCTTGCTTAATAAATGAGTCCATAATAGTTATATTAGTCACCATTTTGGCAGAGCAAAGTGGATGAAAGCATAATGATGTTTACTCTGTAGGCTCATAACGCTTTCATAGAAATATAAAGAAAATCTGAGAACTGGGTCACAGAAAAACGTATTGCCTGAGGTAGGCATCTATTATACTATCTTAAAAACAAAACAAAACTATATATATATAAAAAATCATACATACTTAGTACAACACAGGTTTGGGCATTAGATGATGATGTATTTCAGATTCAACAAACTTAACGTTAAAATTGACTTCAAACTCTTATTATTTTGGGCCAGTTTTACTGCAGTAGATAACTCAGATTTTTGAGTCTTTCCATGCAATGCTTGGAAATTGATCTGCTTACTCAGGGTTTGTTCTTCAGGGACTTGCACAAAGAGGCGATGTACGTGGTGAGCTGGCCAAAGAGTTCAAGGTCAGTCCAGCAGCTTGGCAGGGCTGTGCTCCTTCACCCATGATATTCAATTATCTTGCTGACTGGATGTGGAGATGAGCCCTTGGTGATTGCAAAGGAGAAAGCAAAGTTTGGGGGTTTTATTAGTATGTTGACAGCTTTTTTAGACTTCGCTACTGACCTTGGGTATAATCAAACACACAGAATATTTTTTGCAGAAATCACTGCTTTGAAGAGGAAACAGAAATTATCCCGAAATATGGGGCTAAGGGTTTTATGGTCAATGACCAGGAGAACTTTTTTCGTGTCTTTAAAATTGTAGGGGTAAGAAAGGCTGAAGGAAAATGTCATTTAAGTGGCTTTCTTTCAAACTAATGATACTTAATCCTTTGTAATTTTCTTGAATTCTTATCTGCTCTCTGCTGGTATAATTCCACTAATTTTCTGTACCATCTCAAAGGAATGAATTGTCCCTCACTCAGGAGATATTAAATAAAACCAAAGAAGGTGATTTGCATCATTCTGAGCTGCCTACTGATGCTATTTTTAGCCATGTAAGGTGATGGCTGCACTCCAGCTCTGAGAAAAACAGAGATGAGTGCATTGATTCATTCAAACATTTATGCACATTCTTCACATTTTTCCTGTCTCACTAGCTGGTCACTCAAGAGCAAGTTGTTCGTGGTCTTGTTTGTTTGATTGGTTTTTTGATTTCTTTTTCAGTTTTGTTTTCCAAAGACACCAAACATGATGTGCCCCAGGCTGCATAGGTTCTAGAAAACAAAACGTGGCTCATATGCTCCAGGGGTGGAAAGCCACAGCCCTAAATTTGCTGCTTGTTGGTTTATGGGCTCAAAGGTGTAAGAATAAGATACAGAAGTCAAGAGAGTAAATTTGTTGTGTGTTTAATTGGTAGGGATACAGTCAGCTGAGGTACAATTCTGATTTGAACCATGTATTTTTTGTGCCATAACTGTCATTAGATTAATAACTTGAGAGAGAAAAGATTAAATTAATTGTTATGATTTGATTTTCTTTATGGATTTTTTGAGGAACAGGTCAAAGTTAAAATATATAGCTTTTTAAATGACCTTATGAATTTTTAAAAGAAGGTTTCTTTGTCCCTTCTGCTTTTTAAAACAATTTAGTTCTCTGGTTAAGACTTTCTGGGTCAAAGCAGCTACTTCTAGAAGAGTCAAGCTGCCCTCATACATATTCCATTGCAGAATATTGACATCATGTGAAAACAGTGGTGATTAATCCTAAAATACTCTAGAGTAAGTCACTGAAGAGCTAGTGCCAGGGAAATTAATTTTAGCTTAGAAAATCTATTCTTTGGGTTGAAAACCAAGGAAAAGTACTACATGAGATTCAGGCAATAGAAAAATTTTCTTTTGAAGGTAAATATTATTTTCTCATCCACTGCAGTCATTTGGAACTAGGAGTAGTCTTTTATTTTGAAGAACCCCTCTGGCACTCCCCAAGTTCTCTTCCTTCACTGCAGTCCATGGTTTTGATTAGTGCCAGAGGGGCTGGATTTAGGTGACCAAACACAGACTCATCAAAGTCTCACTTAAGAGTCACCAGAAAGAAATAAGCACTCCCGGGGCCTGTGTCCTCTCTCCTAAAATATTTTCCTGAAAGCCAATTCTGTTCTCAAACATCTCTTTGTTTCTGCTGACTCCCAGGGAGTTTCTGGTCATTAGCACAGATTTGGGTGTTTATACAACAGCCACCTGAACCTCCTGAGCTCTGGAGGTCACTGTGTCTGAGACAATGTTTAGAGTGATCATTAGGAGGTTTCTTGGGCTGACTGTATGAAAAGAAATAAGTGGAAAAATTCTAAAGAATAAAATGGAAACATTTGTGCTTTAATGAAAAAAATTGTAAAATTTTCTACTTTGGTTGGAATTTCCTCCCTAAACAAAGTGCTTGGTGGTTTTGTCTGGTTGTAATGCTGAGGATATTTATGCTAAATCTGGTCTTTGAAATATGAGCGTCTGTGGATCAGGGAAGTAGTCATCCTTCTGCAAAAAAATCAAAATTAACTGCCCTTAATATAGGTTAAAGAATATCTTCACAAAAAAAAAAAAAAAAAAAAAAAAAAAAGAAAAAAGAAAAAAAGTGAGCGAGCCACGTAGGGTGCACAGGGTATCTCCCAGCTTATTTTCTGATTAAAAAATGACTGTGGCAGAAATCAGTATTGCTTGATCTAATAAATCCTTTGCTACCTTTGTGATGACAAATATCCTCTACCCAGTTTTATCCTGGTTAAACTTCTCCTAGAATAAACATTAAATACTAACTCAACCAGGAACCAGGTGGGTGATGGACTGAGTGAAAAGTTGTGTTGTCCTATTTTAGCTCGCCCTGGTTTATTCAGGAGTTCCAGAAGCTGCCAGCTGGAGGGGCAGTAGTTGACTATCCCTGGCAGAGACAACAGGCACAGTGGTGGAGCCTGGCTCACTCGTGCCACCCTGCCCACAGGCAGATCCAGCTGTGGCAGAAAGAGAAGTATTTTCTCTTTCAGCTCAGTTGGTCTTTGGATCTTTTTGGGACCTGGGGAACAATTAGAACCAATGTAGTATCAAATCAAAATAGTAGGATTATTATAAGAAAATCAAATTTGTGTTAAAAGATAAAAGGAGGTTTTATAGCTTTGTGACAGTGAGTGCACCCTGCATGTGCCCATTTTGACTTAAAGAGAATAAAAGAGGCCAAAAGGCGTGGAAATAGCCTTGTTCTAGCATGTATTTTAAATAAATGAAAGAAAAAGGAATGGCATGGTCATCCTGCTCAGGTACTGAGAGGTTCCCCTGAGCTGCTTAGCAGGGCAGGGGAGGATGCTGGGGTGCACTGCTGTGTGTGACACAAGTGGAGTGGGCTGCTCCCAGCAGCTTTGTGGCTGCAGCTGAGCATTTCAGAAGAAACCTCTCAAGGCTTTCTCCGTGTAAAATAAAATGCCTACAAGTTTCTTCTCTGAAGGAACAGAGCTGTGGTCTCTTAAACTCCACTCAGCCTGCTGCTTCCCAGAGTATTTCCTGGAGCATGCTGTAGCCCTGGCTGGGAGCTGCCCAGGACACAGTGCCGGCAGGCAGCATTCATTACCTCATCTTATAACTGTACCTGCCTCAACATCACTTGAAATTTTTGAGAGTTGGAAATGCTACTGGTCACCTGTATCAGCTTTCTAATATCCTGATTGGATAAGTAAAAAGACTGATATTCCCCTTCACTCTGAGGCTTTATCTCAGAGTTGACATTTCTTATATTTAAGTGTTTTGCTATAACAGTATAAATAAGATTAACCTAGAAAATTGTTCATGTTCTGTAAGGATACAGTTTGACATCACTAAATGATATGCAGTAAGAATAATATGGATGCATTACCAAAAATGTTCAAGGAAGTTTGCTTCCATTAAGCTAGAAAAGTAATGCAAATATAAGCAAATCTCTGCAGGAGAAAAGTTGATAAGGAAAATTTCAAAATAAAATGTTTTTAAAGTAGATCCCTGAAGAAAGATATTTTAGGCATCAGTTGTACTGTTGAGACATAGCATAAGAGTTCATACGCCTGTTCCAGGGACTGTGCCACCAAACAGCACACTGAGTAGGGTAAAAGAGTCACAGCTATATCTTTTTTTTCCCTAGGAAATGCTAAGGCTTTTTTTTGAGGGGTGAAACGATGCAGATGGCTTCTCCAAAGCATCCTGCTTCAGTCACAAGAGCTATTTGCAGTATTTGCTATTTGTTTCTCCCAGAGTTGAACTGGTTTTGAACAGGCACAGTGCTCATCAAAATATTTCTAATTCCCTCCAAAAGAATAGAGAGATGAGTTTAAAGTTATGTGGCGAATGAGTTCATTTGGTGATGTTTCTGTTCATTATTCATAGCAGACCACTGAGGATAGGTTTGCAAGCAGCAGCACTTCAGATAGTGCTGACATCCCTGTGACTCGAAATATTCTCATGCTGTGGCTCTTCTTCTAGTCTGGCTTTTTTTGACAGTCACAAAGCTGAAAAGCACTGAAGTCCCAGAATCCAAGTTCACTTTTTCTACTTCTGGCTGTGGCCCATGCTGGGAGTCTGACCCTTCTTATGAAATGCTTGTCTTCATCTGTGCTCCTCCAATGGCTGGAGCCCCACCATGTTTTTCCTTGAGAGCCTGGGATTAACTATTTGGCCTTTTTTTGGTGTGTATTTCTTTTTACATGTTCCTTTCACACGATGGGATGATGTTCTCTCTTTGCAAGTCTCTAGGCCCAGGGAGAAGAGTTCACATTTTCAGGCACACTGCCGTCACCATGGATGTGTCAGAGGGAGGCAAGGGCTGGCTGTGTGGGAGGCAGAGCTGTCTGTCTCCTGCCCTGCTCACCTGCCCTGGCTCAGCCCGTGGTGGGAGGGCAAGGGGGAGTAACTGAAGAGGGCTTTGCCTCTGGTTGTGCTGTGTTGACTTGATGGGTGCCAGAGAGCAGCATCTCAGCATGTGTCAGTCCAGCAGCTTTATAAAAAGTGGAATTGCTGTCTGATCCCTATTGCAGATAACGTTAGACTTGAAGATCAAGCCCAATTATTTTCTTCCTGCACCTTCTGCCACCAGTCCTTTTGTCACCTGCTATAACCTGTTTAATTACTGGGGCCATTTTTCTGCACACTGCCAGTTTTACTTGTCTGTTTTTTCCTGGAGTGCAGAAGAGAAGTAGATGTCTCCAACAGAGTGAGAGATTTGCTTCTCAGATCCTCTGTTTTCTTTATAGCTTCTATCTAACAAGAAGAGAGTTTGTTCTATCACGTGTCTGCTGATGGCAGGTATCAAGGGTTCCCAGCCTGGGATAAGGAGTGGGTTTACAGTGCATCCCCTGTGGCTGAGTCTCAATGGAGAGGGCAGCTCCAGCTGCCATGAACCTGCTGGAAACTTCTATGTTAAGATTTTATCCACCAGAGTAGTTTGCTAGAGTTTGCTGAGTAGTATAAAAGGAGCAGAGTGTGACAGCATGACAGTGAATTTTTTGGTGTATCTGAAGTCTTGTTCTAGTTGCCATCTTTATCCCATGCTCAGTACATTCATTTGTATTTTAGCTCCACAAAAGTCTGCTGGCCTCATGGAACAAGTAAAGAAAAAGAAGTCATCTTTCCAGTTCTGGAAGTGTTTAAGGAGTTCCAATTCCACCCCTGAAAGTGCTCCAATCAACTGGCATTTTATTTTCTTTTCCCATTTATTTTCTGGCTATCATAGGCATGATGAGTAAAAAAGCTACATCCAATTCTGATTTCATATGTCTGCCAATGAAAGTTTTCTCCCAGAAAATATCTTTTTAGTTACAATTAATCTTCAATTTAGTTGTTTTTAAAACAAATTCCAGTGAAATTTCTGCCATTTCTGCTACAAAACTAAAACACAACGATGAATAACTTTGTGTGGGAAGTCCTTGACACTTTTTCTTTTAATATGATGTGTGGCAACTTTTCACTGCCCATATTTCTGATTGCTTAAATGGCTTTCAATCCAGAAGATAGAATTAGTACAGCATGTTTTTCTGTTTGATACAGAAATTTGGGATCTGGGATATTTGACTCAAACCCAAACAGTTACACCCAGCATGTTCCCACTGATTTTGTCATTGCAATATCCCAATCACTTAGGATGCTGTGCTTTCTTTGCCCAAGTTGCTTTTTCTGGTTGTGGCATTGCTCCTGAGGAAGCAGTGGTGCCTTAGGTGTGCAGTGTCTCAGGAGCAGGAGGCCTTTCCTGACTGCTGTGGTGAGACAGGCTTGCCCTGCTCCCTGTGACAAAGGGGGATCTGATGTGACAGGCTGCTGTACCTGCAAGAGGAAAAGGTCTGCCCAGGACAGGGAGTGAACATGCTGGAAAAAAATTTATTCAGAAGGCACTTCTGCATGCAGAGTTATCTTGAGGTCTGGAAAAATAGGTTCAGGATGAAACAGAGAGTGAAAAGAAGCAGCTTAAAGAAAAGGAGGCCCTTGGGCTTGCCTGTCCTGTACAGTCTTTAGGGAGGGTGAGTGAGGCCTTAGCCAGAGTGGGGACAAGTGTTGCCTGTGCAGAGAATGAGGAGTTGCCACCACTCCAGAGATCATCTGGGATCCCAGCTGCAGCTCTTATCACCCACAGTGCAAACCAGAGCACTCTTCGGCACCACAGGCACAGTGTGCTGCATTGACAGCCCTCATGAGAGGAGATTAGAAGGCCTTTGTCTCTTCCGTTGAGCCTAATGAAGGGTGAGAAACACCCTTCATTATGGAAACAGCCTATAAGTACATCGGGAGAGAGGAGAGCTGTATGGGTGAAAGGAGTGTGCTGGTACAAAAGCCAGGAGCAGGTATGGTGCCTATGAATAAACACAGGCTGTACCACGTTCTGATCCATAAAGGATGGAACTCTGACGTGGTAGAGACAGAATGTAGCTTTTGGGGAGAATGTGACTGTTTTATGGGACAGTTTATTTCATAGGTTGTCTACAATAGCAAGTGGACTAGGCTCAGTAATCTAATCTAATCTAATCTAATCTATCCTGGGTTTGCTCTGAGTGAGAGCCCACCAGTCAAGTCAGTCCTCTTTCTCTTTACCTTCTTCCCCTGCTCCCACCCTCAGGAGTCTCCTGTGCAGGGACCTGTACCCTCCTACAGCCAGTGACATCTGCAGGAGGGGAAGATGTCCCCTTGCAATGTCCCTCTCTGCCAGTGGTTACACCAGACCCTATGATGAATGTGCAAAACATTTTGTTTTCTTTTCGTATTTTTCTGAACAAAGAAGTTGAATCCCTTAGGCTAGGTTTTTCAGTGAGATCTTTATTTTATGTGTAGGGAAGCCCTTTTAGGAGTTGTGACTCTGTGTGTCTTCCACATTGCTTCTGTGATGATCTAATTGTCTAATGTTATACACTGATAATTTACTAGATTAAAAAAGGAACTTTACCTGGTGTAGTAATAGGAATATGAAATTAAATTGATTGACTTGGATTTAGTTATTTGACTCTGTAAAAATCCTCTCCCTTACCCTGAATTCAGTATCCCATTTATTTCAGCTGTGATATTGTATCCCATTTATTTTAGCTGCAGTACTTTGCTTATAAATAAGGCATGGAACCTTAGTTCTAGATGCTTCTCTGAAACACTTGAGCTTGTAGCTTTTAATCTAGCTAGTCAGATAACACAGTAATTACTGACTCGAAAGATCAATGCCTCTAAAGCTCAGTGCATCCAAGGAGAACCTTCAGTCATCCTACAGAGGAATATGTTTCTGCATTGACCTACCCAGCAGCATCAGAGATCCTGTTTTAGCTGAGGTGGATGAGTGCTTGGAGGAGTGAGTCTGGACTGAAGTGTGGTCTCTCATGTTTTCCAGTACTAAAATCCCCCTTTTACTTGCTGTATCATCCATACTGCATTTCAACTCCAGGCCTTTTCATATTTTGTTTGTAGCTGTATAAAAACCTATTTAGGGTTAAGAAGTTATGTCCAGCTCTATAGTGTTTGGTTTTATTTCTCCACTCCCCATAAGGATAAAGGCAAAGAAAAGGAAAGTCTCCATTTGGGTATGTTATGGCAGTATGACAGCTCTGTCTCTTAACAGGCATATGATTTAATTTCAGGTGGCTTTAATATGGGAATATAACTACTGACATTGTTTCCAAATAGGTTTTCTTGCTTTTATTCTTGCTGTTGATCATTAAATATGGTGGCTAAGTAGTACCATATCACCCATATGGTTTTGCTCTAGGAAATTTGCTTGAATAACAGCTGAAGTAATGTTAGATAGTAACAGCAATTTAAAACCTCGCCTTTATAAAACCAAGGACAGGGCCTGCTAATAGAATATGAAAGCAATAGATATCTGTAGACTCTGCTTTCTCCTCAGACTGAGAAGTTGCTTCCAACTGCACAACGGGTTCACCTGCTGCAATTCTGGTTTAGCTTTACAGTCTGTTTGCTATGACTTTTGCCTTGATTATTGTTTAGCTGGAGATACTTAACACAGAAATTTGTTACCAAATGGGACACACAAAGATTGGAACATGAATTCAAACAGAGAGGAACCGAGAGGGAAATCAATGCTGCTTTCCCAAACTTGATGTTACTGCATCCTTGCTGAAACATTTGGAAATCTGCTGGCCTGGTTTTCTGCCTCGCCAGGGTTAAGGGCCACAAGATGTCAGTGTAGCACCAAACATGAGGGAACGGCAAGCAGGTTTGTGTTTGTTTAAAATTGTCCTGCTGGTAAAAGCCTGTTGGCTCTAACTGCAAGGAGAGGCACAGTGGTCAGGAAATGGCCCATGTGATGAGGAGCCACTCCTGAGCCTGGAGCACGGGGAAGCAGCAAGGAAGGCAGGAGGGAGCAGGCGTTTAGCAGGGCTGGTATGGAGGCACAAGGCTGAGTGTGCCTGCAGGAACTGGGCAGTACAGCTCCCCTTTTCCTGGACAGCACAACCCCCTGGGCTTGCCCAGCTCCATCAGTCCCACTCAACCCTGGTTATGCTAGCTGACAGTCAGAAGTGTGCTTTATTTCACAGGTCCTACTCTATTGCTATGTATAAAGCAGCAATTCTTGATTCTGTGGGGGAACAATATTGAATAGGGGTGAGAAAAAGCAAGTGAAAAAAGATCAGTTCCTTGCATTGTGCTTTGGGTGACTGCTAAAGAAAATCTGGTTCTGAAACTGATAATAGCTAAAGAGACATCTCCAAAGCTTGGTTTTGTTGTTAATTTGTTTTCCCTGTTTTCTGTTTCTAGGAAGTACAGCATGAGTCCAATACTGAACAACAAAGCTGGTTGTTAAAGGCATCTCAGCACACTGGAATCGTGCTTTTCCAGGGGTGAGTTTCTGGCTACAAAAGGAGCACTTGCTGTTTGCAAGTATGTATCTGTACCCCCAAGTGTGACAACAAAGGAACCCAGAAAAAATGGCACCGGGACAGTGCAGAGATGTCTGGGCCTGATTCCTTAAGTTAAACCAGCTGTACAAACTAGTCCATTCCCTCACTCATTTATTTGTTCTCTTCCCTTTCCTCTTGCCTCAGAGGTGGTATCTCTTTTGGACTTGCATAGTTTTCCTGACAAGGTTTCCTCTTCCAGTTCAGATTTGTTCAGTCCCAGTATGGGTGATTACAGAAATGAGAGAGAAATTGCAAATCGCAGACTCATTGTCAGCTATCGGGTTTTAAAAATAATTAAAGGAAACCAGATATTTTATGATGTGCCAGATGAATAATTCCAGAACATATTTTATTAAAGAAGATGAAGTGCAGTGCTAATCTTTGGGAAAGTTTCCCTTTATTAGTACAGAGCTGTTAGCACAGTTGTGGCCTGGAGCTAAAGTTGTGACTGAGCGCCACTCTGAGACTCAGACATCTGTGTTTGGGATCCGTTTGGCACAGGTGCTTCCAAAATACTCCCTGTCTCTCTTATGGACTGAAGCTAAAGCCAGTGCCACAGATATGAGGAGCTGAGAACTTTAAATCCAACTCTTGGCCACCATTTTCAGTTTGTGCCTCTTTAAATCTGTACTTTTTGAATTACCATTTTCCAAGCTGTTTGTCTATGAGGACAGGTTATGGATATCACTGAGAACTGGGAAATGGGAGTCATGGCTGGGAGAAGACCCCAGTGGTAACCCATCTCTGTCCCTCCAGGGCAGGGACAGAACTCATCTGTAATGACTGGACATAATGACATGCATTTCTCTAACTCAGATTTTCTCACAAAATTCGTGTTCTGTTTAAACAGGTTTCTCAGTGTTGTGGTTTTGAAACTGTTTGGGAATTCTGAACTGAGGGTAACAGAAACTACAACGTTTCTCTTAAGCCAAATTTCATGCAGAGCTACCAATCTCATCCAAAACAAAGTAAACCCAAGCAATCTAAATGGCAGAAATTATTTCTGAACATCACTGAAATGTGTTTGCAGTGTATTTCACGTAAGTACAGTTTAATTTCATTGACAAAAATTGTAAAAAAGGTCAAAAAAGATAATAGTGATGCTAAAACCAGACTTGCTCAAGCTCCTTTTATCCCTGTGACCATGCAAGCCAGCAGCCACTGAATGTTACAGGGTAAGTGCCAAGCTCTTGGCTTTGATGTTTTTGTAAAAAACCACTGGTTCAGTGACAACTATCTGATAAAACTGACTGATAAAACTTGTTTTATTGCTGTATTACTAATTCCTTTTTATTAGATCTGAGCTATGGTGGGATATAACCATTGGAACACCCAGGCAATTTCGATTTGCACACTAAAACCTAATCAGGCATTACCTAAACACTTTCTTACCATTGCAAGGGACAGCAAGGTTTGATCCTACTTGTGCCAAACTCACAAAGATAATACTTTAGATTAACTATGGCACTCCTCAATTCTCCTCTTCTCTTTCTCTGATTTTATGACCATAAAATGTTCCTCTTTACGTTTTGGGCTTTTAGAACATACATATATTTGGACTTTTTTGTGGTGAGAATAAAAAGTGCTAAGTCTTGATTTAGTGTAGGGGCTCCTATAGCAGATGCATATGGATAGATACTCTGATTTTTATTACAGCTTGTTAAATTATTACCAGTCTACTCAGCCAAAATATTATGCTTTTGATAGAGGAATTAAGTATAATTAGCCTGCTTTGTTATCTTCATTGTGGTAGTGGAGATGGATGAGTAGATTTTGAGCCAGCAAATATTCTTGACATTATTTTAAGGTTGTTTTTCTTTATGTACTGGCTAAGGACAATCTGGTGTTGGTGAAGCATCTTGTAGCAAAGTGAGCTAGGAGAAAGGAAAATCAAACAGCTTGGCTGGAGGTAGCATTCTTTCTACTTTTATCAGACGCATACACTACACTGACTTTAAAAGCTTTGATTTCACTTAAATGCAGCAATTATTGATATTGCTATCACCCCAAAGAAAAATGCAAGGAATCTTCTAATCATATGGCAGATAAGAAAAAAAAATGAGTTACTTTCAAGGCCTCGTTTGAGAATGCTAAACTGAAGCATGTGTCTTGTGCTTATGATTAGTATCTATCGATAAATCCAGGCATGAAAAACTGGGAGTGCTGATGCACCTACAAGAGCACATCCAACTGATACAGAGATAGCTTTTTGCAATGCATTTATCTGGAGAGACACGAATGGATCTGTTCCTCCTTCCTTTGTATTAACGTGAATGGATCTCTGTTTCTCTTCTTTTTGTATTAACGTACTTTGGTTCACCACACTATCCAGTCACCTTTTGGTGTGAATGGAAGTAATTACTTCATTGATGTCCTAATTACCATCAGGTTGTATTGTTGTGCAGTGACAGATGATCACTGTATATTTGACCATAGACTTAAAAAACCCTTTGTCTTTCATGTTGCTCTCATATGCATCACAGCTAGCACAAAATCTGCTGTCATCCTTTGTGCTTTTGGGAAGGTGTCCTTTGCAGGAAGGCTGGGGTTCAGGGAAAATCTTTGTCATGCAGGCTTGCATTGTTGCTTTTTCCCTTCAGTTTGCTGTTCCTCTTCAAACCCATTTTCCCAGCCACCCCGGAAACAGGAAAAAACCACCAAATCTTCTTCGACCAAATACCCACCCAACACCACCTCTACCAAGCTGCAAATCCAGGAGTTGAAAGCACTAAAAAAAGCTTTGCTCCTAAATTTGAGTAATCTCCCTTTGCTCAGTTGAACGTGGTTATTAAAAATACACACGTGCTCCTTTCAGGGCTAGCTTTGGACTATACATGATGTCAGCTGCTGATTGTCCTTCCGTATCTCAGTCTGGCTCTAAAGAAATGTAGCTGTGTGCCTCTGCCTGGCTGGCACTGTCTGTCCTGCCAGGGGATGCAGCAGCTCTGAGATCAGTATTAATGAGTGTGGGAGCAGAGCCATGGCTGCATGATGCTGTCAGCAGGTGGTGCTTCCCTTGACAAGGGATGACAAATTGTCCACGTTGTGTGTCCTCGCTGATCTGGGTGCATGCACCATGTTTGTTTCCAGTACAGGTGTATTTCAGATCTGCAGTATTCTAATGTGACAAATAATGCAGGCTGAACGCCATGCAGGTGAAGACAATGTCCACTTCTTTGGCAGCAGAATTTTGCAGTGTTGGTGTATTTATAAATACCCTGTTTGAAATGGGACACTGAAAATTAATTACTGTAAAAAAATATAAAGGTTAATAATGCCCAAAGAGAGATTATAGAAAAATGGAAGTGCTGTGTTGAAGAGCTCTCCAGTGTAATTGCCCAAATAGGCCAGGGCCAGATGATATCAACAATATCAACACTGCTTATGCCAGTGAACACCTCCCTCACTGCATTTTCCCACTGCAACCAACACCACTGCTGGGAGTCCTCAGCCCAAGGCTGTCAGCACTGCTGCCCTACAAAGATCCTAGGAAACTTCTAAATGTTATTAAAGCTCTGGTAATCTCACAGTCACCTCACCTGCAATGCCTATGGGACAGCTAACTAAATACAGCCATTGTAAACCTGACTTCAGGTGCAGTTTAGAAGTAAAATTGGATGGATAAAAATATTTCTGCCATGTGAGTTACTGATGACCATGTCTTTGCAATTTTTATTTCTTATTCTACTAATGCTGGGCCAAAACCACACCGGCTTGTCAGGGTCTGTTGCAGATTTCAAAACATGCAGATTTGCCCAAGGATAAAGACAATCTTGTGTAAATCAGTTTAGGTCAATATGCAGGTCAATAGCATGAAGAAACGACTACAACAGCTGAGCTAAATTTCATTGAGGATTCAGGTTTGGGTGGATCTGAAACTTGTTAAAACCTGGAGAAAGAACTGGAATTCTTGTGTATAATTGCACTGGCCTGTGTGAATACCTGTAGTCCTGAATGCTGCTTGTAGCTGGTGTTCTAAGCAGAAGTGTATTCAAGTAGAGCTGCAGTTTAATTTAGGAGAAAGGCTGAGTAGTGAACTTAAAGTAAGCTGATGTGAGGCTTGTTCCTCCTAGAAGTTTTCAGGAAATCGACAGCATGCTTTTTAATAACCCACATAGTCACTGATTTGCACTTAGCCTCAAATAGAAGTGCTTTATTTCCTTTATCCTTACACGAAATGCTTTCCTCCTCCTTTTAAAGGAAAGCTTCAAAGTTGTCAACCCAAAGTGATAATAATGCTGTTTGGAAAAATTCTCTGTGGCATGAAGTTTCACACCAAATGCTATGAAGTGAATAAAATCATCCTGGAAAATAGCACTTGAGCATGAAAGGCCATCTCAGCATGTTTGAGTGGTTCACATAAGATACAGTCGAGATTTATTTGACCTGAGCTTTTCCTTTGAGCATTAAGATTCCTAATAGCTAGAGCAACCATTACTCCAGCAACATCTTTGGGATAGCATCTACTTGTTGGGAAACTTCCTGGAGATCATTTAGGTTTTATTCCACCATTGTAGCATGGATACATCATTCCTCATCTTCCTTGGGAATCGGAAGGAAGGCAGTGATTTGCCCCAGGGGACAAGCTGTGCACAAGGCAGAACAATGCTGTGATGTGCTCATAGGTACTCGTGAATCACAACCAGATGTATCTTTAATTTCAAACTCAGCAGCCACAGCCATCCCTTTCAGTGAATTTCAGTGAATTCAGAGTATTTCAGAAATAATCTAATAAACTTCAGACTGCATTTTTACCATGGAGAGCTTTCTGTCTTTCTGGCCCTTCCTTGGAGATGCACTTTCTTTTCAACAGATCAGCAATTTAAAAAAATCTGTTCCCTGCTTTTTTGCTTTCTTTTCTTCATGATTTCTTGAATAAAGCCAATTAGGTCTCTGAATTAAGAGCTTTTTGGGATTGGGGCTTTGTTTAAATAACAGCCTGGAAGAAGAGGTTCAAACACCTGTGGTCTCTTGATGGAGTGTCACAATTTGATTTTCCCAAGTCATAATATTCTTTCCCTTTTCTCTCTTCTCTCTTGGTGTCAGGCTAATATTTGTACCTTTTGATAAGCAGACCTCCACAGGGACTTGGGGCCTTAACCCCAGCATTCTCAGGCTGTGTTACTTTTGATAAAACCAAATGGTTTTGTGATCACTAAAAGCTTTGAAGAAAAGAGTCCAGAAAAAGTATTTTTTTTCTTTCTCTTTTTTCCTTTTTTGGGGGATTTCAGGCCCCTTAACACTCTTCCAGAGAAAGGAATATTTTTTTTAAAAAAGAGGACAGAAAAAAAAAAGGGAATGAAGTGCAGTCCCCTTGGAGCCCTGAAAGAAGCTGAGCAGGGAGCACAGAATACTTATGTGCCTGATAAATGGCTGTGTTGCAGAAAACTAAAACTCTGAAATGACAAGACAAGGCATGGAGAACTTCTCTTGTATAAAGGATGATGATGTACACTTGTTTTAGGGAAATCAGATTGTTAGGCTGTCTCAGGGCTTTGACTTACCTGGGACTTGATTAATACAACAGATTACATATAAAAGAGTTCACATGATAAAAACCAGGAATAGTTCTTTGGGGAAAAACAAAAGCAATTGATAATCCCCTAACCAGTCTATGAGATGATTCCTTTCCATATGAATCCAGTGATGTGGGACTGCTCAGGGAAACCCTCTCAGCACCCTGTAAAGAGGCCAGAACCTCACTGGAGATGCAGCTTCCCTAAGGATTTTAACTCTAGGGAATTCTTTTTTCCAGCTCCTCTTCAAATTATATTTGTATGATACTTTCTAGACAGGAACACTGGTTGATAGGAATCTGGTGATAGGTTTTACAAGTCCTGCACTTTGATTTATGCCATGTGGAACCCCTGCCTTGTTTGTGTGCAGAATAATGCATGCTGTTTTTCCCTTTGTAAGTTTAAAAGTATTGTTATAATTTGGGACAATGGAAGAGGAGGGGTGCAGTAGAACATGCACGAGGCTGGAAACGTGAGCTGTGAAAGATGGGGACAAGGTCACAGATTGAATCAAATAATGGAAACGTGAGTTACACCAGAACAGAGCAAAACAGGGCCAGAACCTGGGAGATGTACAAACCCTGGTCACCAGCAGGGACCCAGAAAACTTCTGGAAATGATCCCTCAGAAGCAGGAGCATAAAAAAATGAGAAACCAGCAAGAAAATAAAAACCTAAAAAAGAAGAGGTTAGGTTTTCATCGTGTCTCCTCCACAGGATGGGGATTACGGGTAATGGGGCAGAAAAAGCATGGAATGAGCAGCTCATTTTGAAGTGGATCAAAGCCACTGATTTTGGACAGAGTAGGATTTTCCAGGATTGTGACAAGGTTAGAATGTGGGCCCTGAACTACTTTAAGGCATGCTCAAAGCTCTGAAAAGTGAGAGAAACTAACCTGCTGCTACAGCTCACTCAAGGAAAACTGCTGTGTGACAACTTCAGGAATTTAGGCCAAATTGAGCAGGGAAAAGCAAAAACATCTTTAAAATTTCCTTTGGTGTTTTCAAAGTTGCATTGTATTCCAGAAATGCAGAAACTTCTCATTTCCACATTTTTGTACAGAACTTATTGTTTCCCAATTACAATAAGACATTACAATTTAACTTTAGAGATGGTCTAATAAGAAAAAACCTCAAAACCTTTCAGAAAATTGAATACCACAAAATGATAGTATAGTTAGAGGCTTCTGTCTTTCTTAATTAAAATTCCCAACTGTTAAAATAAGTAAAGTGATTTGGATTTAATCTAACCTTTTTTAAAATTTATGTTCATCCACCAAAGGAAAAAAAAAATAAATCCATTATTCTCCCAGATCTAATTAGTTCTGGGTACAGGTACAGATTTTCTGCCCTTTTTTCTTTTGGTTTCAGCATTCACCCAGCACAGTATCTCTTGATCTGTCAATTTTTCTGAGCCTTAACTTAAGGAAGATAGAGTTACTGTTGAAAAGTCTATTGTAAAGAAAAAGATTGATCTAATGCTAACAGAGCTACTCAACCCCAAGGAATTGAAA
This sequence comes from Acrocephalus scirpaceus scirpaceus, assembly GCA_910950805.1. Lineage (NCBI taxonomy): Eukaryota > Metazoa > Chordata > Aves > Passeriformes > Sylviidae > Acrocephalus > Acrocephalus scirpaceus. The sequence continues at coordinate 34,615,486 of OU383781.1, forward strand.
GACACCTGTGGATTTAAAAGAGAGGAAACACTTTCTGTGCGGATAAACTGTGGAAAGAAGAGTTCTATTTATTGCATCTGTTGCCCAATATCAAGGTGCGTCCTTCAATGCTGCATCCAGGCGGGAGCCAATGCTTCCAAGAAAAGCTTGGAGTTTTAGCCCTTAGCCAAGCAATCATTAAGTCATTTAAGCAGCATTTCTGATCCTTGAGACAGCTGTACAGGTTACATAAATTCCCTCCTAGAAAAGCCAGTAGAACTACCCAGGGCAGCCCCTAAGTTTTTCCTGCCCGATGTCACAGAGTCAGACTGGCTTTCTGCCTTACAGAACATCCCAGCTTTCCCTCCTGCTGTCTCTCCCAGCTGAGCCCCCACAGGCTGCAGAGATGCCCTCATTTGCCTTCTGCCTCAGTGGATGCCTGAGCAGAACCTGCTCCAGCAGGGACAGTAGGGCACTGTGTACTTGGTCAGGGTGGAATTTGCCATTTCAGTGGACAGTGCGGGTTTGTCCACTTGATAGCTTGGGAAGGCTGAGCTGGAGGAGAGACTGGACAGAGCTAGAGAAGAAAGTAGAGATTTATTGAAAGGCCTTTAGGGTACACCTTGGGCAGGACAGGGCCTGACCAGGGCTGCACCCAAGGTGGATTTAGAATGGTCACAAAATGGCTGCCTGGTCACGAGGCCTCACACTTTGATAAGTTTTGGTCCATTTGCATATTGGAGTTTAATTGTCCAATTACAGCTTCAGGTTGTGAGGTCCCATCCTTCTTGTTCCTCCCTTCAATCCACCGTTTTTGTGCTTTTGGGCCCAAAACTTGTACCCATTGTCTTTTGGGTTTCAGCAGGAGAAGGATTTGTTTTCTCTGCCTACTCTGTGCAGAGGGTTCACTAACACTTAATGTGAGACTCAGTATTACATCCCTAGGCAGCACACTCGGCCTCCAGTTGTACCTCCTTTGTCCTGTCAGTGCAATAAACCACTGCAAGGACAGTGTTTGGAGTGAAGGTGCTCAGACACTCCAGTCATACTCTAGGATTCTCTCTCTCTCCCCAGCAAATACCAATTAGTGGTCAGTGCACTTCAGAAAGATAAATGATTGCCAAGCTCAGCGAATCTGTGAGTGGCAAAAGGCAATTTCATTCTGCAAAAATTTCCCGCTCCTCCTCCAGATGAGACCCATGTCTTTTCTCTTGGTGTTATAACGTCAGGTACGTGTGGTTCAGACTAGGAGTGCTGAGTGCAGGATCTGGCTGAAGCAGCTCAGTGTGCCACCAAGCCCTGTGTTCTCCCTGCCCTGTGGCAAGAAGTTGCTGTGTCTGCAGCGGGGTCAGTAGAGAGGAGCATATGCAGCACCTCAGCAAGACTGCAGCAGCTCCTGCATAATTGTGAGCATGTTGTCATTGATTCTTCAGGCTAATTAGGCCAGAGAGGTGAGATCACACTGGTAAAAGAGCCTGTGAGTGGGAATGGCTGAGATGTTTGCACACATTTGCCTCTGCTGCTTTTCTTGAGGCGTGCGGGAGGTCAGCCAAGGAGCAGGGAGGTCAGCAGGGTATGGGAACAGCTTTCAACACTTTGCCTAGTGTCACCAGGGCTCAAGAGTCAAGCCCTAGCTTTGTTCTTGTGGGCTTGATCAAATTGCCTATGGTTTCAGGGTCTTTCTTGAAGATATTTTTTTCCTGAAATGCTACTTTTAAAAGAAAAGTTGGAACATTAAAAGTCAGAATTAAAAAATACAGTCACACAACAGGAAATTTGCAGGTCAGTTCAAATTCTTCTCTACCTCAACCTCACATAGAGCAGAAACCTATTTTTTTTTGTCTCCCCCAGAATACAATTCTTTTCAGTAACTTTTTCTGTTTTTCTTTTCTTCCTTTAATAGAATAAGTCCTTTTCACTCATTCTCCTTTGTATAAGAAAATAACATTACTCAAAAGCACCAGTGCCAAATTTTCAACTCCTTGCAGCAATCCTCTATACCAAACATCATCCTGGGGAGTGTTCCATCTCCTTGTACCTGCTCCATTTGATGGCCTGATAATGTTTGGCAACAGGAATATGTGAGCAGGGATTTATGGTTTGGATTACAGCAAGGGATGGGCGTCTGTGTCCAGACTTTTAGACTTGGTTCTCTCCTTCCAAGTGAAAAAAGAACACCATTGCTTTCTCTCTAGTTTTCTCTCTGAGAGTGCCTGCTCAGAGTTCATGTACTTGTCACTGTCACCAAAGCTGCATCATACCAGGCAGAATTATGAAGAAATAAAAAGAGCTGGTTTATTCCTTCTTTGTACTTACCCAGCTGTGGGGAAGGGACATCATGCTAGAGCATCCCCTGGTAGCCTCAATGTTGCTTGACCCAGAGCAGATGTGATTTTTCTGAGAGGCTGAGCTGTGTGACAGGGAACAAGCTGCTGGGATAGTGTGGACATCTGGTACAGGCTATGCTTCAGAAGACGTACAGAGGAGTGGCTGCAGTTTCTGTGCTGCCTGGAGCAGCACGGAGGGGAACTCTTACCCCCAGGATGAACTGTGGACGGCAAGAACAGCTCCTCTCCTGTCTTGGCCAAGAGCAGCAAAACTGGGATATGAGCTGGCAGAGGCACAGGCTCAAATGTCTGTGCAATTAAGATATTTCACAGAGTTTTCTGTGCTTGTATAATAAACCTACAACTTTTGGAAATGCAGACATAACTCTTCCCCACTACATTCATCATGGAGTGATGAGGCAACTTTTGATTTTTCCTTCCTGATGCCATTTCTCTGATCCAACAAAAAAGGAAAGGAGCCAGTAGGAAAAATCCCTTGGGAGCAGAGTATTTAACACTCATTTGGCAGGTGATATTTACCCTGTTTTAAGAGGATTAGACACAGTCATAGTCCAGAATCATAGTCCAGGTATCTCCAACATCAGCGATTGCTTTGCACAGTCTTTGCCCTTTTAAGCATGTCTTTTGTAACACTGGGGGCCACTCCTGGTTCATCCTCTGTGCAGGGCCCAAGGTTTTTCAAAAAATGAGGGTGTGAGGGAGACATGCTCTGCAAACATCAGTGCAGTTGTATTGAAGTTGCTATCAAGGCATTTATTGGTATGCCAATTGCACTTCAGCTTTCCAACTGTACAACTTCCTTGTTTTTCAAACCCGCTCTTGCTCGTAGCATTTGAAAACACACCATGGACCAACCATTTAAAAGCAATAGTGCAAAATGCCAGCAGAAAATTAGATAGCGAAGTAGGAGAAATGAAGGGGTTTGTCAGTTCCAGGTTGTTTCTTATTTACTTATTTATTACTTGATTTGGATTTGAAGTGGAAAGTATGTGTAATCATGTGGAAAGTAAATTAAGACAGCTGACTTGTGGGTGTTAAAGAAACACTTAATTTTTCTGAAAGAGGTGTCTGTTGAGAGATGATAAGGTAAAGCACATTTCCAAGCTGAACTCCACTCCAGAACCTTTTGTAGGGGAATGAGGGTCCCTCCAGCCCCAGTGGTAGCTCCGGGGCCAGAAGATGATCCTGACTGTGTTGGCAAGGTGTGCTGTGAGGCATGGAGAGGAAGGGGGGACTCTTCTTCCCTTTATTTTTCTTCCTTTGCTTCTTTCTTCTGCACTTTCACCTCCTTTCCTCTTCAGCTGAGCTGCCCCTGGCTTAGCTGGCTGTCCAAGCAATGCTCAGCTGGAAGCTGTGCCAGGCAAAAAAATAAAAAAAGCCAGTGGAGAAGGAATGTCTGAGACCATGCCTATGGCAATGGCCGGTGTGGCTTTTATCTGCTTTACAGAAAGGGAAACTGGTACTCTTCCATCAGTTACCTGAGCTCATGAATGGGTAATGAGAGTGACACTGCAGCTCTTGGTTAATGTTCATTGCAGAAGTCAGACCTGCTCCCATTACTGCACCAAAGGACAGCGTGTTTAACCCTTGGGTAGCAGGTTCTCTTAAAGCCTTGCAGAAGGGAAAAGGAAACCTTTTATCACCATGTCTTTTTCTCAAAAGCATGAAAAATGGAGCAGGTTGAAAAAGAGGACTGGAAGGCTGCTGCATCTGTAGCAGACAAACAGATGGGGAAAACCAGAGGAGGGATCAAACCCAGGGCAGGTGAAGAAACAATTTGCACTGAATGCATTTCTTGGTCTGGGTCAACCCTTTCAAGCACATGTGTCAGATGTTTGAGGGAGTGCACACCTCTTACATCACACATGGAAACTGGGATGTGAGGCCAACTTTGGCTTGAAAGGCTTGTTCAGTGTTCTGTGCTCAGGACTGTGCTAGTGTGAAATGACAGCTACAACAAAGGGCAAATACTGCCTTTTATGCATGTGCTTGCTATTCCAGCTGCTTGAATGAACATTCCATCAAATGTCATCCTGGGGATTGAACTTGAGCTCGGATTATGTTTTGTTTTGCCTGCCTCATCCCTTAGCTTCCCCCTATGGATGGAACTGGCACCTTGAGGCCAGGCCCACTGGGTTATTTATTTATTGTGGCACACAGCAATTAGACACCTGACTTACCAACCTTGAGCCAGGGCAAGGTGTCTCGGTGTGATGTGTGGAGCAGGAGGGGTCAGTTGTCTCGGAATGGGAAAAAAGGCAAAGGATACACCGAGCAGGGAATTTCAGTCAGAATTCATCAGGCATCAGCCAGAGCAATAAAGATCCTAGAAAGGTTTTACTACCCATCAGGGAAGTTCTGCACATTTCCTCAAATCTAAAAAGATACAGTGGGAAAGACTAGGGGCTTAATGGCTCATTTTCTGGCTTTCATTAGGTCATTTCAGCCATTCTTGGGAATATTTTCCACCTATTCTTAAACCCACTTTTCATTTACACTTCATGTGCTGAGTTCTGCAAGCACATCTGCATTAATTATTTTCTTGAATTGTTGAAATATGAAACAATGGACTGAAAATGTTTCATCAGCTAGGACATGCATTTTCTATTAAATATTTATTAAATTTAAATATACTTTTCTTAGTATAATAAATAAACCTCTGTTGAAAAATCACGCCAAAGAAAATGCTTAATTAAAAAAAGATATTAGATTAATTATTTTATCTGGCTTTTATAACAAAGGGCTAAGAAAACAAACATTTTGAAATGCTGTAGTTGTAACAGATTATTTTTCTTCCTTTTTCTTAAGGCAACTGCTTTGATAAATATTTCAAGTTAGTCACAATATCATTATGAATTTGTACTAATACAATTTTCTCATAATTATTTAACATTACATTAAATATGTCTGGGGAAAGCTATGGGAACAATGACTGTGATTATGTAAGCAAACAGAAAATCTGAAAAGCACTCTGAGGATATTTTTATTGCTTGTAGCATTGTGGTCCTTTTTTGGTGGGAAATGCTGGCAGGGAATGTGTGTGTGTGTGATATGAATGCAGGGTTGTGTCCACAGCCAAGGCTGCGGTTGAGTGGGTGGGATTGGAAGTGTGCTAAGAATGTTGTAGGTTTCCAAAGAGGGTTTTTAGTTCTGGTAGTAGCCAGGCTCTTAGGATGAATTAACTACAGGGGTGTTGGGGAGGCTGTTTAGGGGAATGAAAACCTTTATCTCACTTGCCAAATACAAAATGAATTGATGGAGTAATTTTGGCTCACTGAGTCAGTGAAAATGCCACGTGTGCTCATTTCTTAAAATGTACTTTCCTGCCTGAACTTGCAATGCTGTTGAGTTCAGTGGGAGAAGAAATGTAAATAAATGTACATTTCATGTCCCCCCAGTGGCCCTGGAGCAGGGCTCCTGTGTAGAGCCACACGTGTCCTCAGGCTGTTGTATGTCACATCTATCCATGTGAGCATGGGCACTGGGGGAGGAATACCAGTGTGGTGATCTTCCTCTGACAGTGACTTGCTCTATGGCCTGTCTCACTATTGCTGTGAATTTTGTGTCCTTGGGTTCTAAAATGAGGATAATAGTAATGATGTACCCTGAAATGTGAGCCATGCAGCTGAATGAGGTAATATTTATGAGGTTTTCAACTATGGAATTTACTGTAAAACTCACAATAGCCACTGGAAGGAGGATTTCGAGGGTCAAGCTAGTGACACAAAGAACAGGATGCACAGCCTTTGTAACACTGGATGACCATCTAGAGATGCTGCAGAAGAAAAAGAAGAAAAATCTTACATCATCATTAACTGTAGATTGGGTCTTCTATCTTCTAAAGCAGGGGTGCAGACCCACCCTGCCCTCAAAGGGAATGAGGTGTTCCCCAGTGGTTACCTGGGCCTGGGCAGGCTCTCCCTGGTGCCGAGTTCTGCTGGGCAAAGTTACTCCTGTGCTTTAAATGAGACCTGTCTCAAGAATTCTGCTGGATATGGGCTTTTAGCTCTGCCCCATTGGTGCACAGCAAGTGATGTTGAGCATGGCTGGCAGCATCCTTTCTGTGCCAAAATGCTTGAAGGAGCAGCAGCAGGGCATTGGCTCAGCCTAATGTATTCCCTTTCTGGCTAATGCCAGTGTCACCATAACATGAACCAGGGCACAGAAGTGAAATGAACCCTGGAAATGTTAGCAGTATACAAAATTTTCTTTGCTCATGTGAAATGTTCCTCAATTTAAGTAGAATTTTTAATGCAAAAGCTTTGTGGGCCGAAAGAATTTAGCCAGCCAACCAATTCAACTAGGGGTTGGCTCACATTCAGGGTATGTTTCTTGCTGTTCTCAAGTCAAATAGAAAAGGCAATATTCCTTGTCATATTTAATGTGTCTGCCTTGGGAAAACCAAAAATTTCCTGTACCAACATTTCTTCTACAGCAGGGCCATCTAGGTCTATTCTTTTGTGAGTTTTAATATGCCAGCACTGTGTTCACTGCTCTCATCCTTCACCTACTTTCTACCTGCTGTATCAGGAAAGAGGTGGGTTTTTTTCTCCTCTTTTATCCAGTGCTGAGCTGATAGATTTTGAACAAGGCAGCTTTGGTTCAAATTAGGTGTACTGCTAGGGCAGGGCAAACTGATGAATTGTAAATGCTGGTTTGGAAAGATGTGTCCAAGGCACTGCAGGTTGTTTGAACTCTAGGACACCACGGCAGCTTCTCTCAAAAAGGGGAGGAGGAGGGAAGGGAGGAGGCATCTGTAGCAAAAGTACATGACAGTTTTGCAGAGGATGATAGCCATAGCAAGAATGAGGGATCTGAAGTTCAGCTGGGGGCTGGGGCAGGACTCACCTCCCCTAGTGCTGGAAAACTGCTTATCTGCTCCCATGCAGTTAGCCCAAATGCCCCTTCAGAGACAGCTTGTCTGGCCTATTTCAGTGTCAGCCATCAAACAAGATTAATTAGGATCTAGGAAGAGCTGTAAGGAGAGCCTGGCTATGTCTCGGTCTTACCAGGTGATTTCCACCTGTGTCCTGCACTGGGGTCACGGAGAGGCAGGGGATTTTTGCACCAGTTTAGAAACCTTCAGCTATTACAGAGAGTGCTGGTCCTCTGGGCCAAAGGACAGGGACCTGCTCAGAGCCCCCCAGGCGAGCAGGGTAACAGCCACACAGAGAATACATGGACACAGTGCTCAGCACAAGCTCTAAAGGCTGCTGTCCTCCTGTGCAGTAAAGCTGCTGCCTTTGGGAGCACTGACGCTGGCACATGTGCTGGCTGTGTGACAGACACACCCTGTCCTGACACGGGAAGAAGCTGCATAACCCACCTCAGAGAAAAAGGAGCAGCCAGCAGATTTCAGTAGTCCAGTACCACCTTTCTTTATGTGCCCTGAGCACTGTTCTCCATTACACAGTGCACAGCACTGTATTTCCCAGTTTAAGAGCCTGAGCTGAAGCCAACTCAAATAAATAGAACATTTTAGATAAAACCATAATTGAATGGAATCTTTACTGCATTTGCTTCTCAAGTTGCTCCAAAATTCCCTTAGCAATAAATTCTCAAAGACAGAGGATGATTATATAGGTAAAACCCCCCCAAACGTGTGTGTTTCCTAATCCAAAGCCAAGAAACATATAATTTATTTCTAGTTAGGAACCTTGTTCAGTTTTTCCCTTCATAGATTAAAATACTACTACCATAATCAGCCTTTTTGTTTTTATTGTGCATTTAGAACGTCCATTCATTCACAGGATAAATTTATCTAATTGGATCTAAAGGCGACATCTCTTTCATTATACAAATAACTATGGAGGCTTTTCCTGCAAGTAAGTACATAAATACTATCTAAAGTTTCTGTTGTCATTCCTGACTGGGAATACAGCTACAGGCAAAAGCTAGCAAAATAGCCAGCTTCAAAGAAGCCGAGTCTTTCTGTTTTAGATTTTTTTGTTTCTTTGTTTATCAGAACACAGTAAAGAATTCACACCCTTCCTCTGTGTGTGTCACAAGCTTTCTTATTTTTCCCTTGTAACCATTATAGCCCAACAGAACCTTTTCATGTTTTTGTATGCTGGATATCCAGGATGTATCATTAAGCATCAAGCAGGGAGAATTTTAAACTTGAGCAGCAGAGTGGCAATTTCTGGCACAGTATCTGGCAGGGGATGGACACAATTATACCCCTCCTCTTCTTGTGCAATCCCCTTTTCTATTCTCCCAGTTCCCTTCTCAGCTTTCACAAGAGCACTGTAGGAGAAGGGAATACAGGTGAGCTCACCCCTGATTAGTAACAGCTGTGTTAATTACCCAATACAGCCTCACCCTTGAGGAGTCACAGCTGTGTCCAATAAAGTGTGATAAAAGGGAGTGGGTTAGCTGGGGAGGAGTATTGTGAATGTGAGGATCATGAAAAGGAAGGGTCCTGGGGTGAGAGAATCCCTGCTATGAGGTCAGTCTGGGTGTGCAGTCAGAGCTGTTGTTGGAGCCTGCAGTCACAGTCTAGCTGGGTAAAAGCTGCAGTCAGAGGCTGCACACTGATCCCTGCAGTCACAGTCTAGCTGGGTAAAAGCTGCAGTCAGAGGCTGCACACTGCTCCCTGCAGTCAGAGTTCAGCAGGAAATACCCAGCAGTCAGGGGCTGCAAGGGAAACCTCCAGCAGGAGCTGCTGCAGCCAGAGTCAGTGGATGGTTGGAGTCAGGATGGCTGAGCTGTAAAGAGGAATAAACCAGGGCCCTTTTCATGCTGTGATAAACAAGAAGCCTGTGTTTTGGCTCATTTCTACCCTCCAACAAAAAGGCTGCTGCAATAGAGCGCTGGCTCTGGTTAGGAACTGGAATGTGTCTCCCAAATGGAGACCTGGGTTTGTAAAGACAAACTTAACTGTAAGATTTTTTTTTTTGTTTGTTTGGTTGGGGTTTTTTTGTTTTGTTTTTTTCCTTTGCTGCTGATGAATAGAGCATGGGCTTGAAAATGGGATTGTCTTCCTGCTGATAGACTGCAGGGCTTATCTGTAAACAAAAAAGTATTTATGGTAGTTGGTGTTAGTTGTGGCTTTTCACAGCTGCCTTGAGGTATGAGGAACCATGAGATTATCTCTTTTAGGGTTTTTTTTTTGCTGCTCATCCCTCCAGTATCTGTACATCTGCTGTATAAAACAGACTAGAAGAACAAAGACCATGGTGGATCTCATGGGTGTTTGACTCATCAGGTCTCCTTCTGCTTACAGAAAGTTTGGCCGGGTTGAAAAATATTGTTTATAAGTGCCAGAAAAGCTTTCAGTTTCTCTGGTCTTGTTTGAGATTCAAAACTTTTAGCGAGTAAGGAATTTAGAAGCATCTTTTCAAAATACCCCTTTAGACATCCAGCTATTAGATTATTTAGAAAGGTGTCAGGGAAGAAACCTTTCATGAGGTAGCAACCAAATTTCAAACAAAGGTCCAAACCACAAGAAATATCAACAAGGAGAAATACATTGTTTCTTTCCCAGAATTTTTTTTTGGTAAGTCTTTGCATTACTTGTGATTTATTGTCTAGTTCTGCAGTCATAAAATTGTTTGTCTCTCACTATTTTTCATATCAGATGCCCATAATATATGAGTATTGGATTTTATTTATTTCCTGATTTCCAGTCTAGAATCTTTAAAACAAGCTTAAGTGCTCAGGGTTTTTTTCCTTTCCTTGGTTACCACCAGCAGTAAAGATTATTCAGGCCAAACTAGAAAGACAAGTATCAAATTTAACAGAGAAGGAGAACAAAACAACAAAAAATTGGACATGAGGGTTTCTCTCATATTTTATGCTTTACATGGGCCTACTAGTTTCACTTCCAGTACAAGTCGGTGCACTCTGGCACTTAGGAAAACATGGCAAGTAAACAGGAGGGGAGACATGGAGTGAAGAGGAAGTTTTAAGCAAGTGAGGTTTACCTGCAAATAGGTGGGCTCAGCTGGGCTCAAGTCTTGCTGCTGAAGGACAAAGGAGAGGATCAGGGACAGCGGGTTTTGGATCATGGTTCCTCTCTGAGCTGTGAGCTGCCCAGTATTGCATCCCAGAGGAGGACCAGCTCTGCCAGCTGACTTGCTCTGGTTGGATAAGTCGAGTTTGATGAAACAGTAGGGTTTTGCAAACATGGCTCATTTTAAATGAGATTGCTGAGGGGATGATTATGCTGGCAGCTTAGCAGCCAAATACAAGGGACAGTGACTTTTAGAAGGCATTTTTTTTCAAGCTCTTTTAGTCACATAGCTATTTAATTGGTAATTTTTGTTGTTGTTCATAAGAGAAAATGCCCCTGTGGTCTAAACATCCCTTCTGGGGAAGGCAGCAATGATGCTCTCAGGGCTCTGAGAAAAGAAGCTACAAATGTGAGACTGAAGGAGGAAAGGAGAACAGTGCAAATGCAGATAACTTTTGCAACCTATGAAAAAAAAAAATGTTTAAGAGTATCCAAGTCTGTGCTGTGACTAGTCAACACTAAGTGAAGAGAGGACGATGGACCTGCACAAGATGATGATATTGAGAGCAAAGATTTTTGAGGGAGAAAAGGAGGGAAAGGAGGTTTAGATGAGAATAAGGGCTAGATAGTGACATACAAACTCTTTTTTTTAATTCCACTGTTCTTTAATATTGAAAATTTTGCTCATCTTGAAAGTTAATCAAAGTAGCATCCCATCAGGGATACAATTAAGAAACTTGTACAGAGCTGTTTTTTCTGGTGGAAGGTGTTCTGTTGAAGCTAGCATGTCCTTGCTCATTATTACTACAAGTAATAAGTACATAAACAAATACTGTGAGATGTTCCAAACCCCAAGGCTGGCTGTGTGCAGCACATGGCTCACCTGCTGGCAGGGTCTGTGTTTCCGGGCTGTGTTACTTTCCCTCCAGTAACAGTCTACACTGATGTCTTTTTCCAAAGCAGAAGTCAAATCCTCCCCCAGAGATGTGCAGTGCATTGGAGTTGCTGTTTTCTGGCCAGCCATGCTTGCTGTACCTCTGTGTTAGGGAGTACTCACAAATACACTAGCAGAAGAATTATTCTTTTAGGCATCCAATGAATCAGTAACATCTGTATTCCAGTTTCATCTCCCTGTATTGTTTGCTGCCTATGCAATTATATTTTGTCTTCTGCTGAGGTCACTGTCATAGCAATTGTTTTAATTGCAGCTGATGAGTCGTGGGCTTTTGAAATCATTAGTGGTTCCTATGAGCTCTAGAAACAGAATAACATCATTTCTTCCTTGCTGTTCTTAGTCTTCCATGAAAGTGAAATCTATACAGAACTTAATTACATTTTATATCTTATGTGTTGTTTTAACTGAACAAATATTTACAAATAGATTTGATGAATATCATTGCATTTAAAGGAAGGACCCCCTCTGTGTTGTCTTTTCAAGTTGCTGAAAAGAAATCAGAAAGAATGAGTTCTTTGGAAAACCTTAATTACTAGCTGGTTTCATTGACCTGCTAGGCTGGTGGCATCTGCCTTCCAGTCTTTTTCAAATCATTTCTCTTTCATTTGGATGTTTAGCGATACATTAGCATGTGGCCATAAAAATTACAAATTATAATGATTAAAAATTAGGGGGTTTCTGCTATCAAGAATTTTTCTTGTTCCAGCCAAAGGCAAAATACATCCACAGATTTCTGTTCTTTTCTTTTCACTAAGGGGATGAGATTTGCAGATGAGTGTAGGAGGAAGGAAGCAGCTGATTGCAAGTTTAAGGAAGAAAGGAAGCATTTTGTAGGGACTTTTTGAAATACCTGACTCATATCTCTCTGTTAGAGGGCACTCTGGGTTCTTGTTTCTGGCCACAACCTGAAGCAGCTCTTGAGCGCAGTAAAGGCTGAAGTCTTAGTTTCCGTTGTACTTTATGATTTCACTTCTCTGAATTAGCCGTGTCCTTCAGTTTTATGTTTTGCCTTTGTGTTCCTAAACTTTTAAACATGGTAAATGAAGTGACTGCAGGCATCTAATTAACAAAGACTAACAAGTTCATCTACCATATTGAGCCTCTTTTTAAGTCTCTGTTTACAGCAAGAAAAGACAACTGTGTGTCGGTAAAAGCAAATTGTGTATTTTCATAACCTAATACATCTGTCAATTACAGCAATCCTCGAGGCACTCCCTGAACCCTCCCTGACCTGTCTTTTGACCCCCTCATCTGCTGTCAGACTTCTAGTTAGAGAAATTGATTTTTGCCCTCTTTTCCAATCTAACTCATCAGAATATGCAGAGGTATGACCCATTTTACAGCCGCTTTGCATTTGAGATGGGGACCTTCTGCAATTAGACAAATTACATGAAGACAACTATCCCATTCCTCTCCTAAATGGGATGGGAGGAGTTCAGTTGTACTAGGCAGTTGGGAGATGGAAAAAATCTTCCCTATTCTTCCTCCAGTCCTGGATTTTTCATATACAGGCCCAAGAGAGGAGTTGGAGTAGAAGCTTTGAATTCTTTCTCATCCTTTGGCTGTTAAGGGAGCGGTTGGTTTAGTCCAGACAGCAAGCACTGCGAGAGCTTTTTAATAAACTCTTTTTAATAAAACTTCTGTCTGTTGCAGCCCATCTGCAATGAATTCTTCAGTAACCAGAGAAGTCCATGACACCTCAAGCATCTCTTGCTTGCCCTGGCGGTCCTGACTCCAGAGCCCTATGTTCACACCCTACAGGGATGGAGGCTTGGTGTGTGCAGTGCTCAAAAGTCTCTCTTTGTAAATATTGGACTATGATTTGCCCTTTTAACTCTCCCACTTGCTTGTCATTCTGATTTTAACAGTAGCAGCTAACTAAAACTTATTTTCTGAATTTTTTGAAAATGTAATGATCAAATTCATTTTTAACCTGGCTGCTTTCTCTGTCCCAGTTTTATCTTCATACCTTTGTTTCTTTTTTCTTTCCTTTGTCACCTTTGTAGGCAGCTGAAATGTTCATTTTCCTTTAATAATCCAGTCCTTACATCTTACATTAGGATAAATCAGGAAGGGAAAAATTCTTAAACCAACCTGAAGACAATTCTTGCTTGATAAGTGAACTAATATCTTTCCAAGGAGAAGAGAGAGGAAACCAAGCCACAATTAATTTAATAAATTTTCCATCTAAATGTTTTATGGGAGGTTGATGCTTCTTACATAACAGGGGAATTTGTCTACCTTTGTTCCAATGCAGCTGCTCTTAGCCAGATGTGACCAAGATTGCCCTAAATGCTTTTTTTTTTGTTTAATTGGGCAATATATCTCTTTTGAGGCATGTAAAGTGTGACTGACAAACATCTGCCATGAACACGACTGCCTCTGCACTAGAAACGTGCAAATAGGTCTGCCCTGCTCCAACAGTCACTGGCATCTTCTGGAAACTTTTCAAACATATTAGTGAATATTTGGAAATGTTTCTGACTTATTCCTCTTTTTTTATTCTCTCAGCATCCTTTATTAGCACAGTCATTTACAGGGAAGTTGAGGTGCTGCAGGGGTTTTTCTGTTGGTTTTGCCTTTGCTGATGCTATTATTGGTGTCTTTTTAGTATCACTCACCTTTATTACTTAACTAAAATTTACAGTACCCTGGCTGTGGCATCTGCTTAATCACTGCTGCAATGTATGATTTTTTCCAGGAGTTTACTTCCCTTTAAACAGAGCTGTACTGAGAGAGCTAGAGGTAAAGTAGGCTAGGAGTTTCCATTATAAAGGTGATTTTTTAATTACTTTTTTTAGGTAGAGTAGGGTGCCAGTTTCTAGTAACGCTGCTGTCTTTCCCTGGGAGTAGGACACCGGTGTAGCTCTTTAAGGAGGAAGGAGTGGGGCTGGAGAGAGATGGATTTCTGTGTTATTCTGTGTATTTCTGTTAAGGAAATAGTTCCACCTGAGCAGGTTTTTTTATTTTTGTCACAGTTTATTTGTAGTATTTATTTGTTTCCTGCTTTTAAGAGAAATGAGGAAAGGAAGCTCTCGCAAAACATCATCAGTCACAAACCAAAACCATGGCAATCGGAAAGTCAATATTTTCCCGGCTTTTCCACTTGTTTTTTGTATCTCTTGATAGAAAGGGGAGGGCTACATTATTATCCTCAGAAAGGAAAGACAAGTGTTTTTTATGAAGGTACATGAGTGACAGTGTCCCATTCAGTCTGGGGGTGGTGGCTGTGACTGCAGGGACACTCCCTTGTCCCAGCCTGTGTCAGTGTGAGCCATGGGAAAGGCATGGCAGGAATCTGCAGGAGTGAGGGAGGAGAGAAGGCTGAATGCAGCCAAAAGATGATGCTAACAGTCTACTGAACAGCTCATTCCTCCATTGGCGGCTGCTAGATCAGTTGTGGAGTCCTATGGAAGCCCCAAAAATCAATTATTTGGACTAATTAAAGGCCCAGTTATCACAGACCTCCCCAGAGGGCAGCGTTAATTTTGTGCAAACTTAACTCTGGTGTTTCTCAGTTCTGGAAGGTCCATTTGTGGCTAACTGGACATTCATTTATCAAAGTTCTAAACTTCACAGATTTTGATCCTCACATGGGTCACTCACAATGGGAGACAGAAATGAGCATTTCACAGAATCACTGGGTTGGAAGAGACCTCCAAGATCATTGAGTCCAACCCAGCTCTAATACCTCAACTAAACCATGGCACCGAGTGCCACATCCAGTCTTTTTTTAAACACATCCAGGGATGGTGACTCCACCACCTCCCCTGGCAGGCCATTCCAGTACTTTATTACCCTTTCTGTAAAAAACTTTTTGCTAACAACCAACCTATATTTCTCTTGGTGCAGCTTGAGACTGTGTGCTCTCGTTGTGTCAGTTGCTGCCTGGAGAAAGAGACCAACCCCCACCTGACTACAGCCACCTTTCAGGGAGTTGCAGAGAGTGATAAGGTCACCCCTGAGTCTCCTTTTCTCCAGGCTAAACATCCTCAGCTCCCTCAGGATTTGTGTTCCAAGGCCCTCACCAGCCTCCTTGGCCTCCTCTGGCTGTGCTCGAGAGTCTTAACGTCCTTCCTAAACTGAGGGGCCAGAGCTGGACACAGCACTCCAGGTGTGGCCTCACCAGCGCTGAAGACAGGTTAAGAATTATCTCCCTGCTCCTGCTGCCACACCATTCCTGACACAGGCCAGGAATGTGGGGCTTGACAAGTCTCCCCACAGCTCACACTTTCCCTGCAGCTTCTGAAGCCACAGGGCAGGCCCAGTATCAATACCCATTCTGCTGCTAGTTTGAAAGTGACACTAAACTGATGAGTGAATTTGTAAAACAGAGTTGAATGAATTAAAAATTCCCATCGTCCACACCAAACTTATTTTTTATTCTGTTTTATGGAATGATTCAGAATGGTTACTGACGATGAGGCCAACATGCTACAAAGCAACTTGAGAAATGGTGTACCTTTTCTAAACAGAGCATTTAAGAGAAGCTGCAGTAGTATGGTGCTTCCATTTTTTTTTAAATTTGATTTTAAATCAAACAAATCCTGCTTTCAGAGTATAGCTTTATGTGTGTTGGGTTCACTGTTTTCAATGTCCACTTAAATCCCAAACTTTGTAGCATTACGGTTTACAGCAGGATGGAGTTTTCTGAATTAAGTGTTAATGATTGCAGACAGAGTGAGGCAAATTCAGCAGTCACTATTACATCAACACAATGGCCATGAAAATAAGTCTTATTGATCCACACCTAAACAGGTACATAAAATATTTTTGTTTTATAACTAATTGCTGTAGAAAAGGCTAAGATATATTTTTAAATAGAAATATTTCCTGAAAGAGGTGAGTATAATTCAATTCTAAAATATTTTCTTTTTGCAGTACTTATAAAGCAGCACTAATAAAAATCCCAGAGTAATAGGTCACAAAGCAACAAGCTGGTTTATGAAATACATGCTCTTGTGTAAATAGATAAGCCACAGATCCTGAATGAAATTCTTTCCTAATAAAAGATCCATGTTCACTTGCATTTCCTTCCAGATATCTCCTCTTGCTGGTAGAAAGCAGCCTGTGGCTGGCTTCCACACTCTCTCAGCACCGTGCCAATGAAAGCTGCTTCACTCTTTTTCTGTTGTCACTTGCAGGGCATTTTGTGGTATAAATCAAACATTCCTGCTTCGCATGCAAAACATGGGTGGAACTAAACCCAGTCTGTCTTTCCTGGGGAAGTGTCAGATGCAGACTGCTCCCTGCACCAAAGATTTCACAGGTAACAAAACAGCCGCAGCAGGCTGGGGTCTGTGTGTGTTGTGGCAGGGAATCCGTTCCTGTCAGGCATTTATAAGTTCTGCCGTGGCCACGGTAAGGAGTTTATCTATCCAATTTGTGCTCACAGATATGAGGTCTTCGGGGAGGAAAATGCTGCATTGTGGCTGAAGCAGCCCTGGCACAGAAGCCTTCCTGCAGTGTGAACTCACACTGTCAGAGCTGAACTATGATTCTGTTCCTGGAGAAGCTGCGTAATGCATTAAAATAAGAGCTGGGAAAGGCTGAGCAAAATTTTGACTATTTCTGACACAAGGGCAAAAAGACAATTACATGAATACTTGTTTGAATCTCTGCAAAGGGCTGATATGGTAAAATGTTGTTATATGCAGACAATCACTAGTGTTTTTGCTGCTATTTTTTAATAGGATATAGACTCCTGGCAATACTCACATCATCTTTAAAAAAAAGAATAAAATCAGTTGATGTACCAAATGTGTTCCTTTTTATATTAAAATGTCTTTTGGGATATCATCCTAGGACAAAAACAGTTTCTCTTCTATGTAGATTAATTTTGTTCAGCTTTCTTGGGTATATACAAAATGAAGATGAAATATGTCTAACCTTTCACAGGTTTTTCTGTTGTTAGAATGGAAAAAGAAAATTTTTTTCTTCATTCCTGCAGACAGTATTTCTTGAATAAACCAGGAAGGCCTTCCATATTTTTACCAAGTAATTAAACCACTGATGTATTTTGAACTGATATCAAACATTTCTGCAGTTCTGCTCATTGAGTTCTGTCAAAACTCAGTTTACCTTTGAAAAATAATTTAGATGAAAAATTTCTAATCTGGCCTAGGTGTTTTCCAAGCAATGGATCTGGCACCTTTGGAACATTTCTTTTAAGTCCTTGTCCAAAAGCCCTGTAACTTGCTTTTCCATTGATCTCTACATTTCTGCAAATAACTTGGATTAACAACAAAACCTGTGAGAAAATAATGATTTGTCTGGCTTTGGAAGGTAAAACACTCTGTGCTCATGCAAAATGGGTCCCTACTCCATCTTCTTGACTTGGTGATTTTATCAACTGGTAATTTTACCTTCAGCCACAATGAGGGGTGTCAGCAGGTCACCTGCATCAGCTAAAAGAAAACACACCTAGGAAAGTGTGAGAATTTAAAAAGCAAAAGTGGTTTGAGAAAGTTGACTGTTTTCTCTGTCTTTTTTTAGTTCTGACTGCGGCCCTCAAAGGAAGGAAATGTCATCACAACATACGTTTCCAGAAATCTCAAAATCAGTGAAAGGTAAGGTTTATGGGTAAAAAATGAGATTTTTGTCCACTGCTTATCTCTAAATACACTAGTAATAGGCACAGACAAACCTTTTTCAGTTGGAAGAGTCTCTGAAGACTTTCCAGAGCAAATACTTAATGTTCCAGTTTTTCTTTCAATGTTCATGTGAGCATAGAAGTCTCACAAAGAGCTTCAAAAATCATGGGGCATTTCCTCAGCAGTTTTGCACTATATAATTTCTGAAATTGTGTTTTACTGCTCTGCTCAGTCTACAGACACCAATTTCCTATGAGATGCTCCTTTTTTTTTTTGGTAACAATTGGTTTGATTATGATTTGAACAGCAAACCATCCACTCCTGTTACCCAGCCTTCGTGGCCTCTTGGACCTTGGCCTCTGGGTCTATCTCACATTACTTTTTCTCTACTGCAGCCGTGTAACAGCTTCTGGTTTTGAGACAAGGTAGAAAAGAGATACACTTGCATCTATTTTGTGGTGGAAGAAATAGCAGGAAGGAAAGGAAATTAATCACCTTTTTCAAAAAGCATGAGAGATGGAAGTTCCACACACCTCATTGTCTCTTTTAGGTGACCTTATTAAAATTTTTTTGAAGCTAGAAGGCAAGTTAAGAAGAAAATCTAGCCTACTTAAACACTTGCACTGCTTCAAGGAGAGTTCAAGATTTAGTGCTAGGCACAATTACAGCCCTGGCAGTGGCTGTAAAGTGTATACTTAAAATGAGTCACAGAAAAAAATGTAGCAACTAGTTTTACTATCACTGTCAAAAATACACTTTATTATTAAAAAAATAAGTAGACTTAATTTATTCTAATTAGGACACCTGCTTTAAAGAGAAGCATGTAAAATAGCAGCAAAGCACTGATGAATTTTTGAATCATGTATTACTTTTATTACCACCTGCAGCCCATATTTAACCTCCTGAGTACAGCAATCAGGATAGATGATGTAAGAGGGGATTTCTATATTAGTTGTGCCTGAAACATTAATGCCTTCCAGGGTTTTTTTTCAATACACGAGCAAATAGAAAAAAATATGCAGAAATAAAGGATACTACGGTACACAACAAGGAATGAGGTGACAAAACTAGTGAGAACTGTAGTAAGATAAGGGATGCAGCTGATGGGTGCATCCCATTATATGGTCCCAAAGTCTGAAAACAGAATGGGTGTGATTAATGAGCCAGCACTGCAATGCCAGTTGTGTTAGTGACAGGAACCTGGGGAAAAGTGAGGAAATGGGAGTTTCTGGGGCAGAACCTGAGGGTGGATGTCCAGGATGGCCAAAACCACGGTGGAATAAAGGATTTGACTGCAATTTCAAAACTGAAGGACCTGTGCAAATCAGGAGAAGCAGAAAATGCTTGTAATGGGATGGAAGCCAGTTGGCAAAGCATGGCTGAAATAGGCACTTTTGGACTCACACTGCTTAGGGTGAGAATGACAAAGTAGTTTTCAGGTACAAAGTACTCTAAAATTGTTTTGACTACAAGTTACGGAGAATTAAAAGAGAAGGATAAAAAGAGGTCAGTAAATTATATGATTGAATTTGAAACCGTGCACTAGAGAGCTGAGAAAAGGACCTTGAAATGGGGCTGCCCTGCTCTCTCTACCAAGGCAGCACATAAACAGGGATGGCTGGGAGCAGGGTCAGCCTCTGTGGGAGATGGGGATTTGGTGAGCTGGCAACTCAAAGATAGGTGCAAAGTACTTTAGGACAAGAGGAAAATATTTTAGAGGCCATTGTAAGAGCTGACTGAGGTGAAAATGGGCTGGCTGACAGTAGCAGAGCTGGGAGGGCAGAGTGGAAACGGCAGAGAAACTTTCAAGGACTGAGGAGGGAATTTCGCATAGCAGAAACACCTCAGCTTGTGCAGTGGTGGATGTGCCTGGACATAGTCAAGTGCCTTCCTTAGTCACGGGTTAAGAACAACAAATTAAGAGGATTAAAAAGGATGTTTGAGGACTCTTTGTGATTGCTCTGTTATTGTAGGGCTCAGTAGCTGAGGCTCTGTGGCATTACTGTTGGGGAGAGGAGGAGTGATTAATAAACCTAGGGCAGTGCCCATTGTATTAAGGCTCTTGAGTTCAAAATAGCTTCCAAAAGATGTCAGCTACTCCAAAGTATTTAAATACTAGCAATGTCCTCAAGTTACAGGTAGAAAAGTCATCTGGAGTTTATTTTAGGAGCAACAGAAAAAGCCTTCAAGGCAAAGGGCTGTGTGTTCAAAAGGGTTATGAAATCACTGAAATGAAATCTGGAGTTGTGAGTTAAAGTAACACAGAAGAATCTAACCAGAAAATTAGGCTACAGCACAAAAAGTCAGGACAAGGTGATAATTATTTATCACATTGATCTGGATACCAGTGTGGCTAAAGAAGAGCAAAAACCTTGTCAGTGATTTATATGGAAAAGAAGAGGGGGCTGCAGATGCTACTCATGGCCCCAAAATAAAATGCCTGTTTTCAGCAAGGGAGAGATTATTGACCCTGAGAACAAAACAGGGTAGCTGATGAGATAAAGTACATTCAAGGTAGAAGAAAACCCGGCACAAATCACAACAGAGAAGGCAGGGAATTCCTGAAATGGCTTGGTTATGTGTTAGAAACCAGCTGTGAAGGAGGGCATTGAGCTCAGACTTGCAGGTGAGTCCCAGGATGTCAGCTGGGGTACCCTGGGAGCTGGGTGTGGACCTGCTGCCTGGTCTAGTTTGAAATAAAAGCCATTGCCTCAAAGCACAGTGAACACTCAGAGCAGAACGGTGATGTGCTGGAGCAGCGGGTACTAGACCAAAGACAATAAGCTTGCTGCTGGATAGTTCAGTCATCCTAAAAGGCAGGTATGATACCATAGCCTGATCCAATTGCCTAATACAACAGGGAACTCAGCTCAGTGAGCTCTTTGCTGACTATTTTTCTTTTGTAGCCAATAATGATATTCATTGCAGGTGTAAGATGCTACTGCTCTGACTTCGTTATTCAGTGGCTTAAATGCTTTGACCTAAGTTTCTTGATCCTTGATCCTGTCCTGTCTAAAATGAAATCTCTACCCAGAAAACACCTTGAAGCAGCACTTCAGAGCTCTGTGACAACCAATGAGCCTTATCAAGTCAATGAATTAAAGCAGTAGCAGAACTTATTATCCAGAGCCCTGTAATCAGTGATACAATGTGAAGTCAATTTTAGAAAACTTTCTGTGCTTCCAAAAGGCACCTGCAGGATATAAAGTTATTCTAGTTTCTCCTAATTTTTGTACACAAGGTAGTGGAAGACAACTGGAACGGCTTTTTGTATGTCTCTCTTATGATTAATGCACTTGCAGCCATTTGCAAAGCCCTAAAACTACACAGCTTGTTGAAAATGTTTATTGAATAAGAGAAAACAAAACCATGTAATTTGCCTGGGAGCCTAACCACTGGAGCAGTGGGTTAAATTAAATGCAGGTCTCTATGCTAACCTGCTTCTCTGAATCTGTCACATTTCTCTCTGCCACTTGTATGGGAGGAGGTCCTCAAAGAAAGGATATTTGGACAAAACACTGGTTTTGAATAGGTCAATCAAAACCAGCACTTCTGCTGTAGTGTAGCCACTTTGTGACATTTGGGGTGGGATTTTTTTTCTTTATGGTATGTGCATCTTTTCTTACCTCTGGAAGGTGTCTGTTCTTAGGTAAGCTTTGTTCTTTAGGTGTTCATGCCCTTTGTTTTGGTATTGACTATTTTTGTGTCCTCATGTACTAAAGTTGCTGTGCCTCAGCTATAGACCACACTGTACTGGCATTCAGTACTTCTGCCCAAATTCGTGCACGCAGGAGTGAGGCCACAGTAGGATTGTGTAGGTGGCTGTGCTGAGGGGTTCTGCCTTTCCCAAGGAGCCAGAGGTGCTGGCTGTGCTCTTGTTTCTGTACAGCTCACTTAGCCCTTGCCTCTAGGCAGAAATTTGCCCAGCATGCATTGATTCCACACTCAGAACTGTCTGCCTTGTCCTTTTAGGCACGTGTGGGTCTCCCAACTGGTTCTCCAGAGCTGGTTTGGGAGAACTGACTATCCAAGGATCAGGAAATGCTCTAATACTTGTTGTTCTGAAAACTTCTTGAGACAACAGCTTCATCAGAAATGAAAACCAATCACAAAGTGCTGTAAATGACCAACTGAGTATTCCTATCTAAGTATTCGTTTGATTGTATGACTCTGTTGACACATTTGATTGTATAACACTCTCAGAAAAGCCACACTTTTGGATGAGATCAAATGCTCCAGGTGAAATCAGAAGAGGTAATGTGCAAGCATCTGAGAAGCATCAAGAAGCAGAACTGTTCCATTTTGGGATCAGAGGTTAAGTGACCTGGCCATGAGTGCCACAAGAATCCAAATCTGTGCACATCTTAAACCGGAGAGAGCAGGAAGTATTAAACACAGACTTTTTAATTATCCATCTGTGAAATCTCACCAGGTGCTGTTGATCATTAACTCTCACAGTTACTTGTGCATGTCCATGGGGCTGCTAAATTTATGTTTCACTGCTTTATTTGCTTCAGAAAAAGGGGAGCAAAATGGATGGACTAGAAAAATAGAATAAGAATCCTATAGGCAATTCTTTTTCTACATCCCAGGAGAGAGCTGAGAGCTCATGGGTTCTGATCCAGATCAGCAGGGTGTTACAACAGAGAAATAACACATTGTGTTTTGAATGAGAAAATGTGTTGTATAAGTCAAATTAGAATTCTACACTGGATCACAACATTTTAAACCTTTTAATTTACATTTGTAAGGTGATCCAGCTCGAGACATTTGACAACAGCAAAAAAAAAATAACCTTTTTGACCATATCCTTTCTGTTAGCTTCTTAATAGACTTTTTTTCTTTTCGAAGCTGAAATAAATAAAAGATGGGAAAAAATCAATATGTAAACAGGTGGAGAAATTTATTGGCTGAAAGTGTGGGCAGAACTAATTTAGATAAGGCTATGCTTCTGCAGTAATCCAAGGTTTCAAAATAACCTTCTTTGCAAATGTTTGACCTTATGAGTAATCCACAGTTGATGAAGGTGTATCAGAAAAGTTTGCTTCACTTCTGGTACGTATTGATTAACTGAAAACATAGGTATTATTTTAATCAAATTCTCTTTGTTTGATTTTTGTTTTTGTTTGATTTGGTTTTTGTTTGTTTGGGTTTTTTTCTTTTTCCTTTTTTTTTTTAATTTTACATTGAAGTATTGTAATTGCCTAGAAGATTGCAAAATGTACATTCTACACCTGGCTTCTGAGAGAGCTCTGAGAAGAGTGGAATCTGTTTTTCCATGTGCTCAAAAGAAAAACAGCATGAGACCATTCCTTCTGCTCTTCTCTGGACTCCTGAGAAGCCTGAGACACCAAAATAAACTACTTCCCCTGTTAACCTAAATGTTCTTCTGGAACAAGATACCAGTTCTTTGACCAGTATCCCATTTAGAGGTTTTATTTGGAATTACGTAGAAGAAAGCATTTTTTATCCCCACAGTTTCAACTTTATGAAAGTTCAGTAGTGAGGATGTTTTTTTGAGACAGTTCATTGAAAGAACTTAGAGTGTCAATCTTTGTAAACAATTTTTTTCCATTTGAAGATAGAGCTTTAGGCAGGGCTCTATTTCAGCCAAAGGCAGGATTGATAAAGCCTTTATGGTGGGACCTAAAAAAGATACGTGCTAAAACTTGTGCTAGAACCATGTGCTATTGGACTCTGGCCTCAGTGGGCTCGGTTTGCTCTCCTAATCTCCAATTCTTTATGTCAGTCCAGCCTGTGAAGTTCCAAGCTGAAGCCTGGGCAGCTCTGACTTTCCCAAGAGATCAGTCTGCAGCACAATAAACACAGCGTTTCACACTGCTCTGTCAGGGAGGAACAACAGCAGGGGTAAATACAGGAATCAGCTCTGTGATGGCTCCAAAAAGCACTGTAGCTAATGGGAGCAGCTGGACTCTTGTTCTGTCTCATGTATTCAACAAGTTTGGAACTGCAAAGTGTGTCTGTGATCCTGCAGTTTATGCTTTGCTGGCACCTCCCAAAGAGGAGGCAGCTGCTACTTTTTGCACCCTTGTCAGCTGTGTGTCTCACCAGCCTTGACAAGGGGCCAGTATTCTGCAGCTCCCTGCTTTGCACGGGGTGTCCCTGCAGCTGAGTGGGAGGGAAAAACGGGGAGGAGATCCATCTCTACACACCCATGCACAGTGTCTGAAGGGGCAGCTCTTACATTTTGGGGGATCTGTGGCTGTTTCCTCCTGAGACAGGCAGCAGGGTGTTTATATTTTGCAGCAAGTTGGAGACACCAGGAAGGTGACTGAATGGATAACACAGAATTAGCTGGGTTGGGAAAGACCTTTGAGATCATCAAGGTCTGTTCATGTCTTGGCCAGAAAGATGTACAGAATCCCTCATTCCAAGCAGGGTACAGACTGTGAATTGCCATTGTAAACATTCACAATGTATTCTAGCCACGCTCCTAAGCCTTCCAGCTCATATGGAATAAAGGAATTGTTCTTGTGGAGCTGATGAAGGAATTTGTATGAATGCAAGCTGGTGGTTTGGAAGCTTTCAACAGCTCAACAGGGCCAGTTCTTTTCCTTCTACTTCCAGGAGAAAACATCCTAATTGCTGCTCATTCTCATGAAACAATTATATCTGACAATCCACCTGTTAAAATCTCTTCAGACTGGGGTAAAAAAGCAACAAGAAGAATCAATGACTCTACAGAAATCGTTACACCTTTCAAGGCTCATTAGAGACCCAGGGTATCAGACTTTCAGCATCCCACCCACAAAGGTATTGGGTTCTGCAAGAAGTATAGGGACAAATAAGGCAAGAATGTTACTTTACTAGGGCTTGCTCTGTAGACCAGCATCTCTAGGATTTCATTACTTATTTGTCTGAGTGGCTGTTGTTGCCTCCTTTGCTGAGGCGTGATGACCTGGTTCAGAAACTGGCACGGCAGCCCCCCTGGGCCACAGCTCACTGTCACCAATATGATGGATGGCAAATGGCGTTTATTCTTTGCTTACATGGTGTTTTTATTACTTTCGAAGACGGCGTCACATCCGTCTGCCTACGTCATCACCTAGATATGATTTGCTAACTTAACAGAGCCTAACTGAGCAAGGCAAGCATCACTTATATGTAGAAAGGTTAGCCCTATCTACTCGTACAGCCCGAGATCTTCCGGCCGCATGTCCCTAGCTACTACAGGCTGTGCAAACTTTATGAAACTTTAGCATTTAAAACTCACATAAAAATGAGTAATATTTAATTAGTGTCTTTTTTCTATACCATACTGGGCCTATCACACTGATTTTAAATAAATGACTAGACTAGCAAAAATCTTAAATTTTCTCACATCCTCTGCTGCCTCATTATAAAGACATTTCAGACAAGAATGCCATAATTTTTTTTTCAAGTCCTTTTATTTCCTCAGATAGTAAGAAACACTGGAGGGGGAGAGACTTCTTGGCTGAACCTGTCAGCCACATATGGGAGAGCATGAATCTTGACTTATCAACAGAGTCATCAGCTCTCTCAAAACTTAAGTTCTGGCTTGGGTAATATACACATATTATTTCAGACCACTGACTGGCAGTATATTATCAGAAGAGGAGAGGAGCTTTAGATCTGTTTCCTTCACACATTGGCAATAAAAAAATCACTGCTTCTTTATGTTCTTTCACACTTCTCGAAACAAGAATTCTCTCACAGATGTTTTGTTCAGAGCTCAGCTTGATGGGAAAAGACATACGTGAGGAAGACATGAATCAGCATTTTCACATTCATACTTGTTTACTGCCACATGCTGGGGAAAGTCTTGGCCAGAAGGTAAGGGGCTTTACCACCAGACAGTGACAAAAGTGTGACTGACTCTCTGTGATTGAGTATTTTCCTCTGGTTCTAGTACTAGGAATTTCTGCGGTTTTCTTTTCACTCCTGTACATCTGTGTGATGAGAGACACTCCAGCAGGAGTGAAAGCAGCACAGGATGGCAAAGGTTCAATGGATTCAGCCCTCAGGTTTCCCTGCTGGAGACTGGGCACTGAGAGGGAGGCTGGCTGCTGATAGGGAGTGTGAGGAGCACACCATCCACTGCTGCCTGTAGAGATGGGGACTTACAGCTCTCTGCCACAGCTGTAATCCCACAATGAATAGTTTCCTAGAGCTGTGCTGTCTGTCAGTAATGGGAAGGGAATTGTTTCCTGCGGGAACGGTGAGATCTCAGTTCACCATGGCAAACCCCAGAGGTTCAGAGGTCCCTCAGCAGCAGAGCATTGCCACAGGCATCCCTGGATGTGGGAGCTCAGCAAAGTTCCCACAAATTCATTTAGGATTACCAGTCTTGTAAAGGTCATGAATCCCAGCCTGGGATAGCTGTAAGAATGCCACTCCCAGATATTTTCTTGAATGCTTCAGCCGTGTTTAGAAAGGGAAATGTTGCTGCTGATTTGAGGCCCTTTCTGTGACTGGCCCCATGAAGATGGTGAAGTGTTTCTGAGGAGAGGGCAGTCAGCCCCACCAGGGACTCACCATTGGCCTGAGGGGCTCTTTGTCACTGGAATTTTTTGGCATCCCGTGCCAAAGTTGTAAAATCTCAGTCTGGGAAAAGCATCACTGCTTGTTACCCTACTAATGTCAAATATTGTTTGTGCTACTTTAGAAAGTCACTGTAATGTACAGAGAGCAGGGCTGTGGAGCTTGTGCACCACTTTTCTCCTGCCTTTGGACAACAATGGGCTCCCTCTGCCTAGGAGCCTAGAGCATCTAAATGTCAGCAATTCTGTAAAGTTCCACTTTGGACTTTCTTTAAAAGAGAAAATAAAATAAGAATAAAAATATAAATTAGAATAAGAATAAAAAAAATTCTTTCATTTAATCCCAGTATTAATATTTGCTATCCATCATGGGGAGTAGGAAAAGAAATTCTAACACTAAGAACTTGAATATCTGAATTTGCATAGACAGAGCTATTAATCTCATTCTCTATCCTTTCCTAACTACAATCCTGAGTCAGGGTCTTTCTGAGCTGATTGCATTCCATACATTATTTCAAAGTGTTTATTTGTCTTTTCCATCTCATCTTGGAGAGGCAAAATCATGGTTTCCCCTTTAAGAAAAGCCTCAGTTTGTCATTTTTTATTGTATTCATGTTCCACTGAACTTCTCAGACTAAAAAAGCAGAAATTTTACAGTAAGAGTAGAACTGGAAGCATTTGAATCTATATTACCTAAATATTTTACTTCTGGGTTTCAAGACATGAGGAAGCTGTTTTTTGTTTCTTTTCCTTGAATCATAATTACTACCTTGATAATCCCTCGTTTTCAAATTCACCAATTTCCTATTGGTAGATTCTTTTTTATCATCAGTGTCTGGCCAGTTCGATTAACTGTCCCTGTAGAACATTTTTCTGTGTTTCTGTGTATTTGTTAGCAAGGAAAACAAACAAAAAAAAACCCCTAAACCACACATTAAATAATCTATTAGAAATTTCAGGAGGCTGAAAAAGCCCCATATTTCTCTTATTCTTTTGTTAGTTTAGGAATAAAATACCAGAATAGAGCTTCTTCTCCCCTCAAAATCAATACAGTTTATTTAATAGGGTATCCTATTGCAAATAATTTAAGTATATTGAAAATAAATATTAGATTTATATAAACAAACAGGTTGAGTAACCTGAAGGGAGAGTAAGCTGAAATAATCTTATCACAGGCTCAATTTAGACTTTGTTTTGATTTACATTAGAAGATATATATTTTTAAGTTATGCTATATTAGGGATTTCTTTGCACATCATTTAACATTAAAATATAAAACAAACAAGCAAGGTAATGTCTTATTTAAATATTCATAAGTGGCTGGATCTGTGTGTACTTTCAGAGCCATGCTGTATCTCTAAGGAGATGAAAAATAATTTATTATTAGTGCATATTTTTATAATCTAAATATCACCCCAGAACAGGAAGTTTTGGCAACACAAAGTCTGTCCTGCAGACCCTGCCAGGAAAAGAATTGTCAGGAGATATTTCCTTGTTCTCTATTGTATGTTCTTAACCTGATGAAAGGTGAGGTGACCATTTTCTCCTAACTAGGATTTCATGGTTTCAGGAAGTGACCAGGAGTCTCCAATATGTCTCCTGGTGGTCTCCGTGTTTTCCTAAGGAAGTACATAAACTAAATCAGCAGAAACTGGTCTGTCTCTTTACCCCATTCCTGAAATGAAAATGGCAGCCCATATTCTGCTTCAAGATCAGCAGAAAGTAATGATTACAGTGGATCATGTTTTGTATCTCTGAAAAGAGAAAACTGCGCCTGGGTTGTTTTTTGGGGGGGATATATTTTTTTAACCCAGTAGCAAAACAGCTCTTCTCTCAAGGAGAATTTCATATTTTTGAAGATGAAAAACTAAGGGCTGAGAAATATCTTATTTCTTCACTTCAGAGTCGAAAAATATACCAGAAGAACTTGGAAAATTACAACATATTCAATGTTTGATCCATTCTGTTCTCAGCCTTAAAAAGAAATGATTAAAAATTCATTTTGAAGTTAGCTTTGCATGTATGCTGTAGATACAAGCCCAGTTGACAGAGTGGGTTCAGATTTGTAGACATCTTTGTACATGTAAGAATAAATAAACAAGAGGGCTAAGAATAGATGAGAAAGTGCAAACCCGTTTGTTGGGGCTTGCTGACAAACTCTCAGGAGTGACATGTAATACATTGGACCTGATGCAAATTTATCATGGGGAGGTGGCTTTAAATATTAAATGTGATGGTATGGGGCAGTTTTTCTCATTAGGGATTAACGCAGATAACAGAGTTTACTTTGCCTGTGTACCTTCTTTAGGTAAGTTACTTCTGAATTTTATTGCTTCAAATACTCGTAAGGCGAAGCCTGGAATAAGCCATAACCTCTGGTAGCTGGCTAATGATCCATTCTTATACCTTTACTCACTACTTGCAGTGCTCCTGTGGACATTGAAATGCCCAGGTTGATCCTTTTTAGCAGAAAATGGGTGGCAGAGGCTTGGCCACTGCTGAACACATTTTGTCAGGGAAGGAATTCAGTCAGACAGAGAAATCCTGTCCTTGGCCAGTGTGTTCACTGCAAAGTGAGAACACTCTGATAGTGCTGCACTTCTGAGGAGCTACTGCAGTTCAGAGAACTGACTCAACATTGGTTTTAAGGACTTTATGTTCTCAGTTAATGGAAAAGTGCCATAATTAGCAGACTTAGCAGGAGAAAAGCAATATTAAATTGAGAATACTTTCAAATAGCCCATTTATTTATTGTTCTTAAAAGATGTCATTAAACCCCTTCATAAAGTAAGAGAATGTGCCCCATCAGAAACTTAATATTACTCTATTACAAAACAAATTTTGGCCACAGTATTTTCACCTCCGTCTTTTTTTTTTTTTTTTCCTGTGAGCTTTCTTCTGTGTAATGATGAGGATTAGTTGGGAGGGCAGAGGCTCCTCCTTCAGATCAATGTGATATAAAGTCAATGTCACTCCAAACCCAATGAAAAATGACTCAGGATTGATGGAGAATTGCCAGTCCCATCTGGTGGTGACACTTATTCCCTAAGTGAAGTCTTAGCTGACTGTACGTGATTTTATTTGGGATGTACTGTCTGTGATTGAGACAGAAATGACAGCATGGATATGAGAGCATCTTCATACCCTCCTTGCTGCTCTCCACATCTCAGCCACTTTCCTTCAGCACATTTTTCTTTTCTCCTTATTCCTAAATTCAGATTTGAGTGCAGCTAAAAACTGCAGGATGTATTCCTCCTGTGCTAGGATGAGAACAGAATCACTGAAACAGTCCAGAATGCAGGGGCAAAACTGAATTATGGGGATTCACCTGGCAACTCACCTAACACTTCACCCTTTAACTTGTAGGACCTTTCTGACACAGTCGTCTCATATTGCTTAATTTCCCTTCTTTCACAGGCTGATGGGCTTGACTGTTTGAGGTAGCAGAAATTCGGATGCAGGAGTGGCCTGTGGCCTCACAGAGGGAATGCTGGGGTGCTTCCTGTGCTGCTGTGCTTGGGAGCTGGAATATCAGCTAAGCGTTGCTTCAAAAGGCAAAGACAGTAAGTGAGGAGGGAGGCTGGATAAAATTAGGTCTTATATACACCTAGGATTTAATATTTGTTTGAAAATCAGAAAAGATGACTCGGGTCTAAAGGCCCTATCCCTGGGCAACAGTACTGTAAGGTAAAGCAAGCAAATCAAAAAAGCAGTGAAAGTTAATTGGCAAGTATTTGATAGGTGAGATTCTGGTTTTGTTGTCAAAATAGCTTGATAGCTACAATAGCCACTGTTGCTCCATGTTTTAGTTTCAGCTCTCTGGAGGAAAGGTTTTAGGGAAAAAATGCCAAGGTGGTAGAAGTTTCAACATATGAAGGAAAAATGAATGGGGGACACAGGGTTATTTAACGTGTGCTGACAGAACTAACATGGCATGTGAAATCCACATTTCAGTAGCTGTCCTGAAGCCTCTGGTTGCCATCAAGAATGTACCTAAGACCTAATTTTTGTCTAGACAAGCAGTGAGGACCAGCAGCTGTGATTTCCCTCACAGTTCATGCTACCATAGCACTCCACTGCATTATTCATGTTTCCCTGACGCATGAAACATTCGGTGTCAAGTCCAGAATATCTTTCAATTAAAAAAAAAAAAAAAGTAGAATGAGAGGGGGAGAGAGAGAGAGAAAGAGAAGAAAAGGACATCAGGTCTTGTGCAGAACTGTCATTAGTTGTGTTGGTATAACTGGCAGTATGACTAGGGATCTTGAATTGCTTACAGAAATAAAACCAGAGCAGTTCACTTTTTTGCTTCTTTGTTCTTCTTCTGCCTCTGTGTGGTTTGGATTCTTAAGGTGTTGCTGAAGAACTAAGGATGTCTTTGAATTTCCATTCTTGACCATTAGGTTAAATTCCTCCAGATGGGGGTGTTTTTCAGTGTGACACTGGCTCTTTGGCTCCCACTATCATCCTGACAGCGTTGTTTTGTGCCACATTTCTGATGTTCTCCAACTTACTGCCTTTACACAGCACTTTGGCACATTCTTTATTTTCCTTTCTTCCTGACAAACCTTCCAACTCCTCTTTCTCTGTAGGCTTCAAAATTTAAGGCTGCGTATTGTAGTATATGACACCTCTGCATGCCTACCCTAACAACTGGGCTCTGAATGATATCTGTCATTAATTTGGCCATTTGGTTCTTCCCTGCTGATCAGCTGTCAAATAAAAATTCTCACTTTACTGTGCATGTCTTCAAGTTGATGCAGATATTTGAGCATTTTAAGGAGATGCTTTAGTTCATTGATTTTATTGTCTATGACTTTTTTATTTTGGTGGTGAAAATGCCATTCTAAAAGTAAGAGAGACCAAAACGTCCCAACTCTCCCCAGAACAGCACATAAAACATTGAGCAGTGCTAGTGGCAGTGTCCTCACATGAATTCAGCCTCTCTGCTCATTCTAAATCTGGAGAGATCATTTTGACACAGGGCATTAGGAAGTTTCCTGTGGTGGTTTCTCAGTCCTTGGTCTCTGGTGAGATTGCAAATAGAGGTGAGAATTTCTGTCAGCTGAGATTGTGTTTTGGAAGCTACAGACACTCCTTTTTTAGGAAATTGTGTAATTTCTCTACAGTTTTCTTTTAGGATTAGCTCACTTTCTCCATTCCATCCTAGTGACTTGCATGAAAACTAATTACCAATACAGTCTAATTGAGGTTTGTTTTGGTTTTTGGGGGCTTTTTTTTGGCAAAAACTGAGATTTTTTTGGTAATAGGAAGACATTAAAAAATTCAAATATTAACTTTCTCAACTGTTCTCCTAAGGTCTGAATTGCCACCAGAGAAAGTAAAAGGAAGGTGTCCATGTTTTAGTAATGAAATTTTTGTCATCTTTTTGGTATCAAAACTGGACTGTGAGGTTTGGGGTTTTTTGATAACTCAACCCTTCCTCACTTTCTTCAGTATCTTTTGTCAATTTATTGTCAAAGTACATGCTGCTCCACCAGAATATGGTGTCTACTTTTTGCTAAGTAGAAAAAAATAATAGAAAAAATTGGGGCCACTCTTTCATCCTCTTCTTTTCCTTTCCTCTGTCTTGTTCTTTTCTACTGCATCTGCTTTGAATTTTATCTTCATTTTATTCCTGGGCTTAATTCTCCCAGAAAATTAGGGTAAGGCTCAATCTATGACCAATATTCTGAGGAGATTTCTGTGTTGTAGTGAGAGTGGGGACTGTACTCCTTGCTCGTGTTAACCAGTTTGTAGTAGTGCAGTGCTTGGAAATTTGCAGGAAAGGCGGCAGAGTTGGTGACTTAGTGATGTTAGGGATTAGCTCTTGTTGGATTCAAGTTGTTAAATCAGGTGGACCTGCTTCATCTCCTATTTCATTTGTCTAATCTAACCCAGCCTGTTCTGTGCATGTATGGACAAGGAAAGAGAAGAAATGAAACAATATGCAAAGGATTTTTGTGTGTCTCTTCTGTTGGGATTATGGGTTAAATCTTCCTCCTAATATTCTTGCAAGAACATTTTGTCTCCAAAGCTGAAGTTGTTTGGCACATTGCACAAGCACTATACTTTAAAGAAGAAAGACTCCATAATTTAAAATTCAAAATGGACAATATATTAACTGAACAATTTCATTTAACATACTATTTTGAAGAAATATAGAATGTGATCATGAAGGTACTATTCTGCAATTTTTTATGTGATGTGGGTCTGAGAAATTGAGGCTTGGCTGGTCTCTTCTATTGCAGGTTCTCTACCATCTCTTCTGAATTTTTTTTTTTTTTTTTTTTTTTTTAAGAGGTCTGCATAGACAGCTTGTAAATTGAAGGGTTTAACTGCCTAAAAAACAGGCTCTCCAACATCTGCAGTTATAGCTAAAGGACAAATCAGCTCTTATTGGGGACTGGAGGGGGCAGGGACCACCCTTCTGAGCACAAACGCAAAATGTAGGAGTATCTTCACAAAAGCAATTGAATGGCTTCCTGAATTCCCATTTCTGCTCCTTAAGCTTGCTGTGTCACATTAAGAGCCCTTCTCCTTCATCAGTTCATTGCCATGAGAATAAATGATCTGTCACACACTGAGTATTCTGAGCTAAATCCTGCCTTTAGGTGTCTGAAATTTTGTTTGTGTCAATAGAAGTTTCATCCACGTGCACATCCACGCATTTTTGTGCCTGCGGGGTGGCACTGGCTTAACATTATGGATTCAGTAGAATGGGAGGAGCTTTAAGTTTTAAGGGGAAGTCATGAGTCAGTCTCCCTACAAATGGGATATAGTTTCTACTTCTTGTTTTTAAATCACCACATGAACTAAATAAAAAAACCCAAATCCACAATCAAATTTATGAATCTCTCTATATAAATGGATGGTTTCTACAGCAGTAAATTAGGTCAGATTTATTTTGTGTTGCACATGCTTTTTAAAAACCCATGATGTTGCACCTTTTTGTATGCACAACAGGCATCTGTCACAATAAAATGTATTAAATGTGGTATTGAGCATCAGAGGTGGCCAGGTGATTAGAGCTGGACCTTATGGAATCTAATCAAATGTTTTTGTTGACTTCATTACAGATTTTTTTTTAATGATAGAGGAATAAACTGTTGCGATTTCATTATCATATTTTATGCTTCACTGCTAACACTGAAAATAAAAGGATCTATACCTACTTCCTGGAGAGTAAGCCTTTGAGAGAAAGTCGAATTCTTCATAAGCATTAACTCTGTAAAAATATATTGTCTTTGCAACAAAGTAAAATCCCACTATCTAGACCAAATAAAATAAAATCTATTACTACAGCACTGAAAAAAAAAATTCAACTTTTCTAAAGGCTAATGGAGTTCTTGATATGAGAGTGTTGTATTTGAGAAATAATAGATATCATGAAAAAGTAAATCAGTTTTAGCAGAAGTAGCACTCAGTGAAAGATCAAGGGGGCTGGGGGAGACGTTGGTGACAAATTAGTTGTGACAATGCCGTAAGAAGATGTTTTCATTAGTACCGTGTTTCCTCCTTCCCCTGGCTGCCAGAGTGTGGTGGTTTTGTGTCTAGAAATGAAAACAAACCTTAACATGATGGATCAAAGCTTGGAGAGAATATTTTTATTTACTTTTGGGTTTTTTTAGTTTGTTTGGCTGAAAATGTCACCTACTCCAGTCTGAGAAAGTAAACACCCCTGCACCAGACCCTAGCAGCAGACTTGTGACAAGGACACTAAATGTGCTCCACCAACACCAAGATGATCTATAATACAAAGGTCAAAATAAACTTTACAGGGTAAATAGGAAGGATGACAAGTGCAGCTATTTCAGAAACTTTTAGAGTGACTCAAAGCCTGCTGACTAAAATCAGTGGGAGCCAAGGTTGGGGCATCAAAGAAATGTGAAGGAAAAGTTTGTTTCGAGAGGTTCTCTTGCTCATCATGCAAGATCATCATCATACTTTTATTTTTCTCCCTCCTTTTGTAGGTAGGCTAGGACTTTGGTTTTTAAAGTTCTTTTGTTCTTATTCCTTAGAAAAAGAAGCAATGTGAGAACTGAATTGCTTCCATCCCATTGGACTGAAAGAAAAGATTATCTGGTTACCCTATACTTTGAGATAAAATCGGTTTAGTGTTGTTTCCATTTTAAACAGAAAAGGTTGTTAAAGCTGTGTGAAGAAAATTGCAAACAGAAAATATTAGCAAATCCTGCTGCATAACAAGAATATCCCCCAACTTTTTTTTCAACAAAAAAAAAGCTAAACAAATCTAATAAATTAATTGATAGCTTTAGTTACATCAATATATATTAAGGATAAACTGCCAAGAAAAAAATAACCAAGAAATAAACATTGCAATATTTATGCAACTATCCTCAGTATTAAAAACAAAAGGACAAACCCCAGAAAAATGTGTGATGAATAATGCAGTTATTTCTAAATGGAATTAGTTGTTATTTTAAGTTCTCTGTGTCACATCACAATAGTTTTTTAGGATGTGAAGTGACAGGGAAGACTGGGAGGCCAGTCTCTCCCAGTGAGTGCCTGTCTGCTCCTCATGCACTTCGTAAAGGTAGCAGGAGTTTCATCTGGGAAGGCCTTGCATAAACAGCCCTGGAGTTTTTTAGAGCTGGATTGGTTTGAATCTATGATTTTGAAATTTTGGAGAAAATAGAGGTCAGAGAGGGTAAGACATCTCAAAGCAGAAGCTCAGAATGAAAGCAGCATGTCTGGAATTAGGGAAGAGAGGCATTTTCCGCCCGTCTTGGCCAGTATTCCAAGTGTGTACCTGAAGGACTTGGCAGTATTTTAAGTATCCATTAACACACTTCTCTTTTGGAATTACTACCACTAAAAGGGTTCAGACTCAGGGGATATATTCAGTGTACAGCTGCAGAAGCTGACTCCAGGGCCCCCACCTGAGCTTCTCTCTTGGTGGCGGCACAGAGGTCAGCCTGTCACTGCCCTTGGTGACCTTGTAAACACTCACCTCCAGCCTTTAAACAGGACACTGTAGCTGAGCTGTGGCAAACAGCACAGGATGGCTAGAGCCACCTGTGTCTTCCTGCAGTGACACAGGCAGCTCTTTCCCTGTCGTCTTTGTCACTATCTGCTCTCTTTCACTTCATGAGGGAGGAAAGAGGAGAGAGAGGAGCTCTGAAATACACACTGCTGGCCTGGGGACTGTCTGGTTTGCACACTGAACACAATGTCTCCGGTATGGTGGCCATCAAATATCCTTTATCAGTTGGGTTCTTAGCTTCAGGGCACAAATATTGTTGTTTATGCTATGGAGGAGGCTGTGTCACAGGAGCCAGGTGTGTAATAGTTTTGGAAATCAATGGTGACCTTTTGTAATGTAGCCACTGATGGTAGCCCTAGAATAGATGAATCTGTGGGGTGTTCTTTCTTTGCAAAGAGTGAGACATGGAAATTTTGCTTCTTTATTTCTCCCTACCAGTCTGTATTTTCTGAATCAACACCCACTTTTCAAGATGTTTTCTGTTCCTCTGACCATGCTTTCTAGTAACCAGGTCCTTGCTAAATACCTTATGATTTATTTGAGTGGTATCAAAAGATATGATCATTTCCAAAAGGCTTGGAAAAGTGTCAGGTGATTTCCACGATACGACCTACCCTGTTTTGCATGAGGAGAACAGGCATTCAGGAACAGTTTGTAAAAGTTAAGAGCTTTCAAACTTCCAAAATGACTTTCAGAGTTCAGAGTCTGAGTCTGCCAACTTTCTTGGAATTTTCTGGCATCCAGAGGTATTCCTTTGGAGTCTGCAATATTTCATGAGCTGGAACACCTTTCTCATCCATTTTCTGTCTCTGAAATGGGGCTGGATGTGCCTCATTGATTCCATCCCCCGGGAGGAGGGTGTGTTATCCAGAGCTGCACAGGATGTGCGCCCCACGCAGCACACAGGCAAGGTTTTTGCTGAAGCTGTAGATTTTCATCCCGGGGTGAAAGGCTAAGTTAAGTTTCCTGAAGAACTTGCAACACATTTGGGTGATGTCACTACTGTTTTTCTTCCATGCATTCAGGGACTCAGTATTGCCATAACTAGTTCTAACATTAGCAACCCTTCAAATTTCTCTTCTCTGTGCCGTAAGTTCTAACACATTAATCACTCTTCTCTTAGATATTCTAGGGAAAAAGAACATGTTTTCATTTTATTTGCTCTTTCTGACATATATCAAAAGTGTGCTTGTATTTATTTTCTTTTTCTGCAAGGAAAGAAACCTTTTAGCTTTCATGCTTTTCTCTTACAGAAATCAGCAATGTCAAGTAAGGTCTTCCCTTTTTATGCTTATGTAGGTCCCTCATGATAAAAGTAAGATACGACTCCTACATATGTTAGTGCAGAAACGTCTCTACACAAGTAAGCTGAAGTAAAAGCACTCATGGAAGCTTCTTTGGTGTGATGTAAGATGCAGTGTGTGTGTCCTGACTAAAAAACTGCCCAAGGTGTGAGTGGTCTTGTACAGGCTTTAGCTGAGTTTGATTGCTAGTGAAACTCTGGCACTGGTTGCACTGCAGGGCTGTAGGAAAGAGGAATACAGGTGAGCTCACCCTTGATTAATAACAACTGTGTTAATTACCCAATACAGCCTCGCCCCTGATGAGTCACAGCTGTATCCAATAAAGAAAAGTGTGATAAAAGGGAGGGAGTGAGCTGGGGAGGGGAAATAATAAATATATATCAAATCCTCACGGAGGAGGAACCTTGAGGAAGAAGGAACAAGAGGCTCATGGAGGAGGAGGATCCTGAGGAGAGAGAATCCCTGCTGTGAGGTCAGTCTGGGTGTGCAGTCAGAGCCTGTTGTTGGAACCTGCAATCACAGTCTAGCTGGGTAAAAGCTGCAGTCAGAGGCTGCAAACTGATCCCTGCAGTCACAGTCTAGCTGGGTAAAAGCTGCAGTCAGAGTCTGCAAACTGATCCCTGCAGTCACAGTCTAGCTGGGTAAAAGCTGCAGTCAGTCTGCAAACTGATCCCTGCAGTCACAGTCTAGCTGGGTAAAAGCTGCAGTCAGAGGCTGCACACTGCTCCCTGCAGTCAGAGTTCAGCAGGAAATACCCAGCAGTCAGGGGCTGCAAGGGAAACCTCCAGCAGGAGCTGCTGCAGCCAGAGTCAGTGGATGGTTGGAGTCAGGATGGCTGAGCTGTAAAGAGGAATAAACCAGGGCCCTTTTTATGCTTCTAGGATAAACCAGCAGTCTGTGTCTGAGCTCATTTCTGCCCTCTAACAAGAAGGCTGCTGCAACACAGGGCCACTCCAGTGTCGGAACCCAGGACATCCCTCTAGATGTCCCGGGTGGTCCAAGACCCCAGAAGGGGGTCTGGAGACCCTGGTACAGTGGCAAAAACACCAGTGCCTTTGATTTTACCCCTTGGGAGCGATTGCCAACGTTATATGAAGAATTACAAGTCACGGGTGTGTGATTAGGATAATAGATAGCTTATTTCTGAGTGATAATATGGGATTTTGAGGATTCACAAAGGAGGCTCAAGGAGACAAGATGGAGGGATTTGGGTGTGTCCCTTGTCGTCTTCTTCTTGTCCTCCATTTTCTGGTGAGGTGGTGGCATTTTTGGTTGGTTTGGTGTGAAAGTGCACAGTTCAATAAAGGTGATGGGTATTGGCACAATATTGAAAACAACTAGCACGTAACAATTGGTATAAGAGATAGCGACCACCCATGAGCGGGGCAGTTAGCCTTGGGCAGCAGTGTAGGTAGCATCTACACTAGCTGAGAAGGAATGTTTAGGAACAAGAAAGAATAAACAGCTTTGATAAAGAAACTGACGCATCCTGACTCCTTCTTCTGGCACGGGGCTTGGAAGAAAAGGACTTCATCTGCAATCTCGGAAGGCTATCAGCCCGGGATCTGAGACTCCAGGACCCACACCACAGACATATAACAAGAGATCCCACCCTGAACAGCTGACCTGGCATTTAGGGTCTTACAGGGAAATGGGTAGCAAAGATGTGGAATAAATGTGCCCAACTAGAGGAGCTGGAGACAACTGGAAAAGGAGGGGTTCAATGCCTGAGAGCACTGCAGTAGTTAGGAAACTCTGTGCAGCCCCTTCTGACTGCTGACAAGGCAATGACAAGCTCTGAAAAAGTTAACTAACGCCAATTTGACAGAATTTGGTTTTGACAGACCATTTTGTAGTTTTAATTCCTCCAGAGACCCTTTTAATAGCCTAAAATAGCTCAGTTATGATTTTACTCATCCCTGTAGCAAGCAAGGGGTCAGGATATCAATGCTGACTTCCAGAGCAGTAATTGAACATCAGGGTCAGCCCTGAAAAATTCTGTCCGTAGGTAGATGGTTAGGTAAAACTCTAGATTTGTTCTGTATCTTTTTATCATGGTACAGTGATTAGAGATGTATCATAAAATATAACCCTCCAGGCTAGTTATGCTAAAAGTGACTAAATAGTAATCATATCATTTTTCTCTCTGTGCATACCTAATGGGAACAGAGTACAAGTAATTATTGTACAAGAGGAAAAACATCTGTTGTGAATACGATATAGGAAAGATAAGTAGCTGAACTGTGTATCCGAGAGTGTTTCCAAGAACAATAAATGTACTATATGTATTCGAGCTTGAAACACGTTGCTATGGTAGATACATTAATTACTAAAATAGTGGCACATGAGTGAAAAAATAGGCTTAAAATCTTTCTGATATTGTGGGGGAAGCAGTGTGGAGCAGAGGGGTTGTGTCTTTTTAAAGTAAATACGTACCTGAATGCTTTTTGCTGGCACAAATTGAGATTTTCTGAGCTATTACCGCTCCCTCCTCTGTATCTTCCCAATGCATGAGGGAAGATGGGATGCAGGAGAACAGGGATAACATCTTCATACCTGTCTGTACCTCAATCAATCTGTTCTCTTTGTTTCCCTACCTCCTGGTCAATGGGCTGTCTCCCATCCAGCACTGAGCATTGCTCCCAAGGAAGTGCCCACTCTCCCATCTGACAGCAAGCAAAGCTATTCTCTGTCACTGAGCTCTGCTGTATCTGCAAATTGAAGAAATTTTTGAGCTTTTTTTTTTTTTTTTTGAGCCTCACAGTGACCACACTCTTTGAAAAAGAAATCTGTCACCTGAGTGTGTAAGCAGACAAGTTTCCTGACTCCAGAGGCATTAGAAACTAGTACTAGAGGAAAAAAGTAATCTGTCAGTATCTAGTTCCCAGGAAACCTCGTGGTCAGTTCAGGTGTTTAGAGAAAACAGCTGTAATGGAAAACTGTTGGACAGGTAAATGGTCGTTAGAAATAACTCAGATGCCCCTGCAGAGCTCATAAGCCTTTGCACAGATGTTCTGAACTGAGAACTTGGGGCCAGAGGTACAATTTTCTCCCAAATTAAAATTGGTGTCAGACCTCATCTTGAATGGCAATATTAAAAGAAAATGTCAGTAAGATCTAGCTCAGCCATTCCTTCAGAGTTAAAAGACAGTTGGAGCAGCAGTGCAGGAACCTCTGTGGGGCAGCAGCAGAGCATTTTCTCAGCTCACCTTTCCATCACATACAGTTTAAATTTCTTCTTTTGAACGATGCTAAGACATAAAAAGGCCCAAATGCCACACAAAATGTTGGTTTTATGTAATTCTGAGATCAGTGGAAGAAAAAAAATGGTAAGAGAAAATCCATGAGAAAAATCTATTTTGTAGTCACAGGATTAAAACACAGACCTAGAACAATATTCCAGATTAAAAATGCTTTTATACCTTACATAAAAACATGTATGCACACACAGAGTGTGTCTGATGCCAAGTATGGTAGTGGTGCCCAGCTTTTGTGGATGCAGAGGTGG
This sequence comes from Acrocephalus scirpaceus scirpaceus, assembly GCA_910950805.1. Lineage (NCBI taxonomy): Eukaryota > Metazoa > Chordata > Aves > Passeriformes > Sylviidae > Acrocephalus > Acrocephalus scirpaceus. The sequence continues at coordinate 34,655,656 of OU383781.1, forward strand.
TGTCCAAAATGCAAAATGACATTCAATGAAATAAGTTTTGGAAAGGCAAAATGAATGGCCTCACTTCATCTCTGGCTCTGAAACATAACGATGACTGTGCAATTGTGAATGAATAATCTGCATTTTTATAGTTTTTCATTGCTGGATGCATATGCGGAAACAAGATGGCCTACAGCAGGGGCTGCTTTTACTATTCCGTTCCCTTTCTCCCCACAGAAGTCCACTCCATAACAATACCATTATCCATAGCAGGAAAGCATCAGGATGCTTCATAGAATCCTGGACCCTCACCTCTTCATCAATAACCACAAAATAACAAATCTACCTATGATCAAAATTCTTCTAGTAATCAATGTTAACTTCTGTAACATTTCTAAAATGGAAAATTTTAAAATAAATTGGGGGGAAATCAATGTTTTTATGGAAACAGGTACCACAAATAATCAAATATTAAAACAGAAGAAGAGAAAATATTAAAAAAGAAGGGAATAGGAGAAGGAGAAGAATATATTTCTTGCAATTTTTCTTAAAGCTTTGCCATTTCAGCATATGACAATCCATTCCTCCCTAGCCGTATGTCTTAGGTATTTTCCTATGAAGTTCAGTTCCTATAAAGATGCTCAGTATTTGGTCAATGATTATTCCCCTGTAAATACTGTTGTGGTTTCTGTGAACCTTCCATCCAAGTGGTTTATGAATACAATACAGTACTTTTATTGAAGGAAAGAGCTGCAAGCAAAACTCTGAAGAGACCTTATTCATGCACAGTGCAAGAGAAGGAATAGAAAGTCAATTAGCTAGCTGTAAAATTCTCAAGGAAAGTAATTTTCGGGGATAAATCCAGAACTGAAAGACTGGAGAGGAAGCACACTGGGACTGGGTGATTAAAATTTATCAGGAAGGCTAGAGACCAGCAGTTACATTCCATGAACATACACCATCACCTCCCTAATCCACTCAACTCTAATAACCACTGCTATAAAAGGACTGTTAATGGGGGGCTGGTCAAACAAGCTGGCAGGAACTTGGCCAGACCCCAAAGAGACTTGCTGCAGCACCTTTTCCATCAAAGTTTCTGATAGGGAAGCAGTAGCATGGCTGAATATTGCAGTAGTAGCTGGTTCTGGTGACTGTGTTACCCTTAATGCTTCATTAGAAGTGCACCTTCAGTGGTAGAAAAGCAGTAGTGGAGATTGTTTAGCTGGTGAAGGAGAGTTGATATTTCAAGCTCTAGAGGAAGAATGAATAGCTGGTCTTATTTCATTTTTTTCCTTGTGAAAGATAATGCTGGATCATTCCTGCCACTGAAGGAGGGGAGGATATTAGATATTTGCTGTAATAGATTACACTTCTTTTCCCTCTTTTTCGGTTTTCTCTGGGGAAACCAATGTGAAGCTTGCATTTTCACTTACTCTGCTGTTGGCCTCAGTCGTATTTACGCATTGCTTGGTTATTTTGTTTCTTTCAAGATACATTTCTCTTTCCCTGTCTCTAGTGTCTTGATGTATTTTTCCAAATAAGTGGCTGTCTGAATGAGCTAATAGTGAGAGTCACAGATGGACAGGCTGCACTTTAGAGTTGGCAGATGGGGACTGGAGACAAGAAGATAAATCTCTTTCAGACTGCTGGGTTCCTGGGGAGAGTTGATTAGGGGGTCTCTGAAGTAAGCACACACACTGATACATATCTGAGGAGCAGAGGGATCAAATGGCACTTTTGGTTGAACTGAGAGATGTGCTGAGCTGCCTGAGCACTGCTGAGGGCTGTGTGGAGTGGCACAGAGCAGGCTGGCCCACGGGAGCAAAGCTGCTCTGGTCACACCCCTGCAAAAGCAAGCCATGGAATCTGAAAGCACCATGGAGCAGAGTCAGCAACTTAAGGACCTAGGAGACAGCGACGTCCTGCTTTCAGACACACTCTGTCAATTCCTGCCTAGTCACATTTATGCTTTCTTCCTTCTTGTGTGCAAGGAATATATCCTGTGAACAGGCAGAATGGCATTTAAATGTCACCACTTGCTGTCCTTTTGACTTGAAAGGAAAATGAGAAGGATTAGTTATACCAGGGCTAGAGGTGGGAGTCCTTTGCCTTTCCCTTCCTCCTCAGTGTCAGCAGTAGAGCCCAGAGAGAGCTGTGGCTTAGACTGAGGTGTGTCTGTTCCATATACACGCTGACACACCTGCAGACATGGTCCTTGGTGACACTGGTGTCCCAGGAAAGCCTGCAGATAAATGGAAGACCAGTTTACTGGTCTGGCTCTTTTAATTCTGCTTCCCACCAATGCCTAGTGGCAGGGCTCAGGAAATGTTGTTTTTACCAAAGCTGAGGATTTTGTGCATATTATTGAACAGGCAAGAGCCGACATCCAAGAAAGAAATTAAATAATTTACCCTCAAGCTTTATAGGAGTCAGCCAACATGCAAAATCTCGTATTTTCAGAGCTTGCAAGTTTATGTCTCTGTTCTTTAGCAGTATTTTATATGTCCCTTAGAAACTGCCACTTTCAGAAACATCATATATGTTCCTTGGTAGCTGTTGTAATCAAGCAGTTTTATAGCCTTCTTTTAGGAAGACAGAAGACTGGGAATCACTTGTACAGATTTTAGTTTTTCTATTCCATGAATAAGTCATGGCAATACAAGGGGATATGATGGAAATGCGTTTAACAGAGCTGTGTCTCTTTTACAGCATTGTTATAGAATGAGGAAAGTCAGAAAATACCTACTTAGTATATGCATCATGGTGATAATCCTTGCTTGTTTCCTGTGTGATGGTCTCTTGTGATGTTTTAATTAAAAAAAAATGCAAAGTAGGAAGATTTTTCTTCCGAATTTTAAAATATAATTTGTATAGTCTGAAGTCTTCCACTGTGAATGTATTTTGTGGACTGAACTGCATTTCCCTCCCTTCCTGTTCAGCTCCAGTTTCCCTGCTTTAAAGTTCTCTGTTTCCCCTAACAGCAGCATGATCCATGGCCATACACAAGGGTTGGACTTTTCTATCTTTTCCTTGCCTGCATCCGTATTGACAGGCACATGCCTACAAAAAAAAGGGACCTTGTGTTTCTTAAGATGTGTCAAATCCTGAGGCAGTTCTTAGTGACTTTCTTAGGGCACAGAAAAGCAAAGCAAGAGGTTTAACTCAGTGAAGTGACCACTCCTGTTTCTGAGTCTCACAGTGAGTGTTGGTGCTTTGTTTGTCTTCCACAGTAAGAGACAGAGGGTTGGATTTATTTGATATTTTTCCCTGCCACATAGTGAAACCCTTAAATTGACAAAAAGGAGAAGTCAGTAGAAATTAAACTGAAAAGAAAGAGAGATACGTAAGGCTAAAATATATTCTTCATTTTGTTTCTGCTTTGGAGTTTGGTCAGACTTTAGCCTGAGCAGAAGAAATTCCCAGGAAGTTTGGACATGGAAAGACACCTGGGACAGACACCATGAAACCTCCTGGCCATCTCTTGAGGGATGTGCCCCTCTGTGCAGGCTGAGATCCATATAAATGTATTTAATAAATATTGTTTGTTGCTTCTAAAACACAGAACACAATGAGTCCTGCCAGGGATCTGTAGCCCATGATCAGAGAGAAATTTCTTTATTATTATTATTAGTTAAGCATTACTTCAGAATCAGCTGAATATGCACAGCTTGTTAAAAAAAAATTCATGTTCTAAAAGTACATTAATTTTAAAGGGTTATCCCTTTGCTACCCTTTAGAGTTAGGGTTATCCTTCTAAGGATAAAAGGATAGAAAAGACTCATGCCTGTGAAACATCCAAGAGAGAAATTAACATATGGATTTATTGACTTTATTTCCCTGATAAAACCTGCTTTTGTCAGTAGCATTTGTCTCAGCCCCTTGCTAGTGATTGGTATGTCATGTCCTGCTGACAATTCCAATGCTGTCCCTGTGGCCAGTGTGCAGCTGTGGAGCCCTGAAGCTCCTAAAGATCTCACCAGATCTTTGGTTTTGGCACAAGAAATTAATCTATTATTTCTATACAGCTTCCAAGGAAATTATGATAATTCAAACTCGCTTTGGTCCCTATGTGTAGACTTAAATTTATCATTTTAAATAGGTCAGTTTTGGAGTTGCTGGAATCTTCAAATATAACATTTTTAGTTTCTGGTTTTTAAAGGTTCACAGCTTTATTATTTATTCTTGGAAGGTTGCATTGGAAAAAATAGAGGGTGAGCTGAGATTGGGAGAAAAATCCAGATGAGTGCAATCTTGAGAGTCAAAGCGTGGTAGAGTCTATGAGCATTTTGGTGTCTCTTCACACATCTTACAGAAGTTAATAGAAAGGTCCTGCCATTGTCACCCACTTAACACAAGTGTTTTCCAAAAATAAGGGAAGATTCTGGTAGTCTCAGAAAGTTTTTTTCAAGCTAATGCCAATTTCCTCCAAGTGTGCATTGGTGCATGAGCCTGGCTACAGAGTAAGGACAGTCACCTAGAAATGTCAGGTTACTGTAAACAACAAGTTAAAGTTCCTTTTCAATGTGTATTTGTGCCATACTTCTTTAAAAACCCAATAACTTTATATTTTAATAATAGGCTTTTCATTCTCAATAATTCAAACATTTAATATCCTATCAAATTTTAGTTTCCTTTTTCATAGCATAAACTACATAACATGCATAGTATAAGGGAAAATATTTTTTACTCTTATATATTCAGAGACACACTTTAAAATGTTTTCAAGCACACTTTTCAGGGAAATATGAATTGCACAGAATATAAATTCCCCTGATTACAACTCAGAACTCATCTAAAACCTTAAAGAGAGGGGAAGGTACATAGAGAAAATGTTGTACTCTGTACTGAACCTTAAATCAGACTAAAATGTTTGCAAGTGTTTGTGTTTGTATTGGCTTCCATGAATCTGAGGCCACATTTATCATTCCAGCTTTTTTTAGGATAGTCCTAATGCTAGACTGCACCATACTTAAAAGAAGGAAATAAAATTCAAATAAGCAGCTTCTGAATAAGGACTGGGAGCAAAATAGTTGCCTGCCCACTTAAGTGAGGGCTGGGTCCCAGCTCGGAGCTGGAAGGAAGGTGTGGTGTTTTCTGAGGTGTGGGGGAGATACGGGTAGACTGGACTGGAGAGGGACAGGCGCTGCGGAAGACGCTTCAGAATGTTACGAGAAAGGGAGAGGCACATACCAGAAACTCAAAGATAAACAATCTCCAGGCACCAGTCCCCCTCTCTCCTTGCTGTCCATCTCCTTTTTAGGAAATGTAGTAAGACCCCCGATGTGGGGGAGAACCAGAGAGTATTTAAACTGCATGTGACAATTAATAAACGCATTTGACCGTCTGCCATAATAGTGTATGCGAGTTGATTGCCCGAGCGACACACCGAGCCTGTGTACGCCGTGCCGTCTTATCCTAGATACCAGGCCGCTGGAATTGTAGATAAGAAACACAACACTGAGGATGGGAAATGGCTTCAGCAGAGACCTTCCTCACCACTCCCACCTGCACTTCATGCACTCAGGGGTTGGCATTGGTTTTCATAACCTTTCTGAACCAGTGACCTGTGCTGTGTTCATCATCAGGAAACAGCTATAAGTCACACAAGGGGTTTGCTTTTGTCGCTATTTTGGAGTTCATTTATAGAATTTGTGGCTTGCTGTACAAACAAGCTGTATTGTTTGAGCTACCAGTGGAGGAAATGCAGACAGCTCAAAGGTGCACACTTGGTTCCAAAGGCTTTTTGCTACAGACAGTGACATTAAATTTGCACCTGCCCTTCTTCAGTGTTGACAACATACAACTAAAGAGTTGCATCTGGGAACCTAACTGAAGTTCTTTTCCTTTTGATATCTGTCCAGGGTTTCCACTGGTGCCAAGTAAAATTGTATCTATCCCGTATCTAAAGCAAAGCAGGCTGCACAGGCTAACAACTAATTCTACTTTTTATAGAGGAAGGCAAATTTCTGGAAACTCTGGGGGTTTTCCCCCATTATTTCCTTCTATATCTTTTGGCAAAGTGCGCTTGATTCTTCATGAAACAAGTTTTCCTTTCTTCATTAGTGCTCATGCTTGGCTAGAAAAGCCATCATTGCCCAGTGTGTGAGTCTGGGTTGTGTGATGATTAGCAGGAGGGTGATGAATCAGCTTGGGCTTTATGTCTGTGGGACAAATCATGGGCTCCAGCTGAATGTAAATAGTGTGGTGGTGTTCTGTTTTATAGCATTTGACCAAACCCCTGTGCTTAAGAAAGAGATTTTTGTAATCTCCATAAAGTAGGGATGGGAAAAGTTTATGTTGCTTTGCTTTCAAAAAAGTCTGAAAACTACTTTCACCAGATAAATTTTGTACAACCCTTTCTTGGTTCATGATCTTTTTCACTTCTAAATATGAATGCTATGTAAAGCTTTTTTTAATATGGTGAGAAAGCATTTACTTTTTCTCCTAGACTTCATAAGGGAATAGTGTAAAAACAAACCCAAATCAAACCTTTATATTTTCATAATAGCTAGATTAAATTAAACCTTCAAAAGTTTCAAGTTCTGCTCAGAAATTCTGATTTTTATTTACATTGCCTCTTTGTCACCTTGGAAACACTACTCTCTGCAGAATAGCACAGTGGAAATGTGGGTCCCAGTTGCAGTTCTTAAATTTCTGCTTTGCAAAACATCTCCCAGAACTTGCAGATGTAGAGGAAAACTTTACCTGTATTTCAGTCTCTTTCTCCAACTTTGGTGTTTACATTTGCTAACGGTTCTTGGTAACAAAAGGGGAAAAATGACCTTGAAATGTGCATGTACATCTTGTTCCACAGTCACCTTCCTGTAATATAACAAAAACCTTTCCCCATAAGGCAACAAACTTCACTACATGAGCAATACAGGCTCTTGTTGCTGATGCTGAAGTATTAGGTCTTTCCTGAGACACTGATGTAAGAGAATAGAGAGAGAGAGACACATATTTCTGCAAAGCAATAATTCAGCCCAGAATTTTAATATAAAGAACACCAAGGCAGTATCCTGTTATCTGAATTTTAATGACTGTATCTTTTTTATCCTGTCAGTTGTAGCAAGGATGTGAGAGGTTTCATGAAACATTAATGGCTCTAACTGCAGTCTTCTCCATCTCCTTTTTTCTCTCTTTTTTGTTCTCTTGATGTGATGTAAAATGTGAATTTGTGCAGGGGAACTGCTTTTGCACAGTGCTGTATTGCTTGCTTGATCTTGCAGCAGTGACTGTGGTTCCTGTTTGGGCTGGGAGCTTCCACACAGGCTGCCTAGGGAGAGGGAAAGGGCTGGAGGTGCATGGAGAGGAAGATCTTGCTGATGACAGATCATAAACAATTTTAAATACAGTCCATATTTTAGGGACTTTCAAATAAATTGCCAGCTGGGTTTTCTGTAGTAGCTGTAGTCTCATCTGTAGATTGCTGGTTGTTGGCTGGCTGAACTGTTCAAAAGGCAAAAAGCCACACGGAATGTCAGATCTTCTGCCCTCCTCAACCCCCAGAAACAGGACTGGGGTAGAGAGGGACTAAAGCCCAACAGTTTTCAGGGCTCATTGCATGCAAGGGCGCACCAAAGGGTGTGGAGATTGCTGTACCTGCCAGACACTGCAGTGGGGCTGATAATGAATTCCTCCAACAGCCAGTCTCTCAAAGCTAGACCCTGTGCAAGGTGTTGTTGCCATTTGACTGAGCACTCTCACACCATAACTTCCAGGGGAGTCTTGTAGGAAAATACATAGCTCCCAAGCCAAGTGAAGAAACCCAGAGGCAAACAAGCATAGCTTAACACAGGCACAGAGGCCAAGTGTGTTTGGAATCCAGTATGTGAGGGGCTGCAAAAAGCAAATTCAGCACTCTGATCCACAAGATGCATAATAGGAAATATTCCTATTTATTCAGAGGGAGCCATAATATGCATAAATATGCATTGTGTGATGCTATAATGTAGTGACTATAATGTGGCAACAGCAGAGGTAAGCCCTGATGTGTGTATTTTCACCCTAAGACAGTATGACACCAATGTGTTCAGTGAGAGGGTGTCACCACACCACTGACACGTGTGTGTCATGCTGTCTGCCATTCCCTGGGACCAGGATATTTGCTAGCAAATGCTCTGCCCTCCATGAACCTGAGAAACAAACACACAAGTCTTTGGGGAGAAACACTCCAACAGTGGCTCTGTGACTCGGTGCTCTCCTTACCTCCCCATTCCTTTGGTAGCTCCAGGAGTTGGGAATAGCTGGACCTCTAAAAGTTTCCCTCTTGTCTCTGCAAAACAGATGACAAAAATCTGGCTTACTCTTGCAGGAGCTGGAGTGCAGTTTTCTTCACTCTGTTGGAGTCTGTGTCTGTCTGGAGGCCTGGGATGAATTTGGGATATCAGGGATATGCTGAGGGAGGCTGAGGCCTTCTACCATAAGTACATTTAAATTAAAGCAGAGGTTTATGTGGAAAGGTGAACAGACAGCATTAGCTGCTTTATTTTGTTTTTCAATAAGCATTCCTTCAGTTTTCTGTGCTTTTCTGCTCTGGGAGCTGTGAGGAAGGTTGGAAAGGTGCACTGGGGGTATCAGGGCCTGTGTGCATCGGGTGTGTGATGGCCTGTGAGAAGCAGCTTGGGGGTTTGTACAGTAAATAAAGCAATATTTAGTAACAGCACTGGTCTTTCAGCACTGAGTTTGGTTAGCATGGGCACGCTGAACAGCTGGAGAAACAAATGGTGTGGCAATGTAGTGTGCTGCTCAGCCATGGACCAGCGGAGTCTGCTGCCGTCCACAGAGCCAAGCTGATAAACACAGGTGTTAACAGGTCTGATGTGTATTTAGATTTTATCCATTAGCATGATCTATTTTGGAGTAAGCTTGCAAATGAATAATCAAGTTACATTCTCTGTGCAACAGACCTGACTGCTAGTATACTGCAAAGCTTTAATAAAAAGAAGTGCAGAAAAAAGTAGGGCCCAAAGAAAAGTCAATGTGAAATACAATTCAGTTCACTCTGACTATGCTAATTAAGGGAGCTTACACATTTCACCATGATTAACTGAGCTCTGAGTAGTGGTAGAGCTCAATATAAGTGGGAGTTCATTTAGTTGTCTGTAGTTCTACCTTTTTATCTAACAAATGCCTCTTGATTTAAATGGAAATCTCTAATTGCAAAATGATTCCTGATGCAGCGTGTCACAACAAATACATACATTCTGTAACAAAAAAAAAACTTTGTCTATTTATATTATTTTCACTATTTTCCCAGGCTTTCTTAATTCTTCCACTTTCCTTCATTCAGCATAAAGTTCACAGTATGTCTGTCTGAAACAACAACAACAGCAACATGGCATGCCTATTATCAACGAATCAGTGGCATTGGCAAGTGGGATTGAAACAAATCTGCTGTAATAATGGTGCATGGTTTGTTTGAAATCTGAGTTTTTTTCCTGTTTTTTGATGGAAAACAAAAAAGGTGACATTTTATGCTAGTTGACATCAATATGTTTGCCTAGACTCTAGAGAGAGTCTCCTTATTGCAGAATCAGGGCCAACATTAGGAGATTAAGGGTTTATATGACAGGCAGTTAATAAAAGAATGTTTGGGAGGAATGTCTGGTTTTTCCAGGGTGAAAAATAGAGGGCGACTATGAAGTGAAGGAAAGGAAGGGTAAAACAGAAAAAGCCAGATAAAATGAAGGGGAAGTCTTCAGAGATGGAGTAGGCCAGTCTGAGGATTCCCATGCACTGCTGTTTTGAGGAGGAGACTGGATCTGCATGCAGTGTAATGAACAGCAGAGGCATCCTGTGCCTGCCTTGGTCTGTCCCCTCAGTGCAGCAGCAGCAATCCCTGCCTTCAACATTGATCTGGATTCACTGAAAGCAGCACACACTGGGGAAATGCTTCTGTTGCTGTAATATTGTTTGGGAAAACAGGAAGCACTTGTAATGGAAAATGTGCAATATGAGTGATAAAGAGGGTCACCGAGGTTCAGTCCTGCAGAAAAATGACCTTCATTTGTTTTCTAAGTATGAAGCAGGAGGGAGATAATATTTCTGCTGTGTCAAAGCTGATTGTTCTAGAACTAATGTGAAAAAAAGTTGGGGAAACACATTAAAAGGGAGGACATGACGGCCAAAGAATAGAACACAGACTAAGACAATACTTCCTGTCCATTTATCAAATGGTATTTATAGTTTCAGCTAAGAATATACATGCAAGGCCGGATCATATATAGAAAATCACAGTGCACAAAAAAAAAAAAAAAAGGTTTTCTGATTCTATTTAGGACTTTATTAATAACTGGCAGCTTTATCACAACATACATTAATTACCTGTAGAGCTACATTTCCATAACAGCAGAGCTGCCATTTAAAGCAGAAACATACTCAGATGTTTGGTGGATCTAAGAATTTTGTTTGATTTCAGAAAATGTGTCTGTTAGAAGATTTAAGTAGATCATGAAATAAGACAATTTCCCTACTGTTTTTGCCTATGTAACTCATTCAGCACAGGTGATGAGGAGATACCAAGTACCAGAGGAGTTATATTCTTATTGCCCTGTGGTTGCTGGGCAGTCTGTTTTCTCCACTTGGCATTAAATTCACTGTAAAGGTACTACTTAATGTGGTGTGTTCAGAATATTCAACTGATGTAGGGAATTTCTGTTTCATTGGGGTTTTTTTCATTTTTTTTCCTTCTGCCAAATATCAAGTCCTCAAACAGGAAAATAATGACATATATATGTATATATAATCCATCTTTACTAGTGATGAAAGTTTTGTTGTCATTACTGCATAAACCTGTGAATTAATGTCCTGCCAGATGTGTAATATTTTAAATAATATTTGGCTGTGGAGGCAGGAGGAGTCGTTTGCCTCAGGACAGACAGAGCAGAGCTCCAGGTCTGCCCGCTATGAACCATTCCCAGGCTCATTTTAGATGCTGTGGGGTGCCACAGCCTCATCTGTCACCCTGCTTTGCAGCAGTGCTGATGAAGCCTGCACATGAGACAGGGTTTGCTTTCCTGATCACTGCCATCACTTTATGTCTGTGTGGTGCAGCTGAGTTAATGTGCTGAAATGTTGACTTCTCAGAAATTCCTGGCATGTGAGTAAGTGCAAGAGTAGCAAGAAAACCAGGAAGTGTTGAATACATTGGTTGCTTCCAGCTCAGCTGCTGAGCATGCAATGCTGTTGTTTCTGACATACTGCTGTCTTGCATAAGACTTTTGTATTTTTCTTTTCTTTGCACAGAGAACAAGTTATTGTGCTTGTGGGCCTTATGGCCTCTTTTCCAATTGCACAGAGCACAGAGCACTGTCCCCAGAGATTCTGAGCTGGGCATTACGTTTCAGACAGGTTTTGAGTTTGTTTGGGGATCTATCATCTTCACTCAGCTACTGTTCTCTGTAACAGTTTGTGGGAGTACCTGCCCTTAAGTGTTTTCATTGCTGGAGATCCAATTTCCAGAAAGCCAGCTGTCCATTAAATACTAGTTGCACAGTTTTTTGGTCTCCTATCCCTTTTTCAATTTCCATTGAGAAAACTGCCTTCAGATGAGTTGCTCCAGTGATAGAAAGCAGAATTTGTCCCTTTCCTTTTCAGCCAAATTGTGTGCTTTCAGTGTCTGGAAAAATATAATCTTCCCTCTTTCTGACTTGTTTGATGCTTATCAGAGTCCCCTGAAATCTACAACAGAGATGAAATAACCTACCTTACGTGTTGTCTAAGTGATGTAATACCACATCTTAAAATACTTGCACTGCTGTCCAGTTTGCTATTTCAACAATTTGCTGTTTAAATACTCCTTCTGCGGGTGAAATACCTGTAAAACTGATGCTTAAAAAACACATGTAGGGAGAGGTGCACTCCTCAAAGACTGAGCACCTTTGCTCCTGTTTGTTTCTTGCCTTTGATTTTTGCTTTTTAAACCACATACTTTTCTGTCCAGCCCTTGCACATTATCCATCTTTCTCACCTCGTTTTCAAGGCCTTCTCCTGAGCTTGGAATTCTCCCTTGGACCAGAACAATCTGCCACCACTTTTTCCTCTAAGACAATCAGTATTTAGTGCTAATTCAGTACCATGTTTCCACTGCTGATCAAAAGTTCAAAGCTTTTTGTCCAACTTGCCTATCTCATATTAATCTGAAAATCTATCTATCAAATGTCAGCTTCCTTTTGAGTCAGCTGATAGAAACTGATCTAATAGGCTGGAACTAGGAAAGTATGGTGCCTGATGGCCTGGGCATGTGCACTGTATTCCTTTGCACTAATCTAATGGAACGGGATGAATACAGAGCTCCTGAAGGTGAGATATGATTTGGGTCCCAAGTAAAATGTGATCTGGCTGTGTTCCACATCAGAATGGGCAATATTCCACGCTGCCCTCCCTGGCACTGTACACATGTAGCAGTTGTGTGTCTGAACTCACGCCAGAAGTAGGTTAACCACAAGGGAGCTGAGATCAGCCCCAGTTAATCCCTCGTCCTGAAGCAGCAGCTCTTGCTTTCTTAAAGTGAAAATTGGCTGTGTAAGACGTAATCTCTGTGTTAAAGATGGCATTTATGTTGAATGTAAGTGATAAGCCTTGTGAATATATGGCAGGGTGCCAGGGTGACACCCACCTGCTCTTGCTCCAGGAATCAGGAGGGTTGGCATAACGCAGTGCAGGGCAAACATTTGCTCCTGTTGTGAACCACCCAATATTGTTCCATGTGTTCTCATTTACTAGTGCCTATCCTACAGTGAATGGAAATGACTCTGCCACTCTCACCAAGTAACCAGGTATGCAAACGTGGCCCTGGACAAACCTAGCAAACAAAAATTAAAATCCTGATGGAATCCGTGTAATGATGCAAGGTGGTTAATTAATGAAACCACATGGATTCCTGGGTTTGCCTAATTACTCACCCAACTTTCACAGCAGGAAAATTTCCTTGATCTGGGTTCAGATTAGGGTTTAGGTTCCCCCACCCTATGAATTTTCTCATTTCAGAGAAAGCTATTGGAGAAGATTGGATAATTTTAATTCTTTTTTTACTAAAGGTTTTGGGGTGCAGAACTTCTCTATTATTTCAGTAATTTAAACAGCTATTCTAAGGTTTAAGCAAACAAAGCTCTCCTGTTTTCCATAGTTGCATAATTAATCTGTAAGAACTTTGACATTTCAAAGAATGCGCTGTTCCTAGCCTTTGCTGGTATCTGCATATTTCTCTCTAGATTTCTGGCCTGATATTTACACTTAATGAATGAACATGAACTCAGACTCTTGAGGTCTGATCAGGCTTTTTGTGATTGACGAAGCCACAGAGGGTAAACTTTTAGGTATTGTTTCCTTTATTAATATCTAGTCTGTTCCAAGCTGCAGTAGTGAAGAATTTGCTGGATGCCTTAGAAGTTGTGAAAAGTTCAGGATTTGGGTCTCTTGGCTGCAATAACGAGCAGGAAAATTTTCCATCCTGGTATTGTCTGCTGTGCTCCAAACTAGTGTAAGTTTTGTTACAGCACAAAACTTTGTAGCCTTGTGAGGTCCATGGGCGAAAGAACAATGAGACAAAGCTGGGTGTGTCTAGGACCATATCATGAATGAAATCACAGGCCATTGGTTGTGCATCTCACAATGTGTGGTTTTATTGACAGATTGCTGGGAGTTTGAGAAATTTACTTTTGATGACCTCTCTTCTTTTTTCATGGTTACGTGAAGACCAGTACTTCTACCCCAAGGCATGTGGTACAAAAATAATCACATTCCCCCAGTCTGTTGAAAGTGCAAAGAAAAAAATGAGTGTAGTATATTCTTTCTTTTTTTTCCTTTTTTTTTTAATGTTCTGGTATGCTAAAGGGAAAGGTGTACGTGTCTGTCTGAAGAGCAATTGTTCAAGTACACTGTTTGCTACCAGAAGTCCACTGGGAAATTGCAAAAAGTTGCTCTTTGCACCACAAAATTCAATCCCCAGGTACCCACTGGGAAAGAAGATACTGTGTAGGTCAGGGCAAGGATACAGTGAGATATCACCCAGACTGCAAAACCCTGGGTAGTAATTATACAAAATCCTGGGTATTAACTATATAATATATTTCTCTTCCTGGTTAAACTTGGGTTCAATATGCATAGCTGAAGAAGGTGAATTACTTCAGCATTTATTGTTCTATTTGTTTAGGCAGAACTCCTTCCCTCATGGATCACCTCCTGGATCTTTGATATGGCTCTGTTCCACTCAGAATAAAAACAACCACCTCCTTGAGGTTGTTCCTGTAACTGTGGGTCTGCAAGGAACAGAGGTGATCGACATTAACTTCAGTATATTTGGACCTAGCACAGGAAGAGCTGCAGGAAATCCCTGGAATGCCAGGCTTTAAAATGCTGGGTAGCATTGGCTGATGATCAGCTAGTGATGAGGTGCAGACTGTACTTGTTAGAGGAAACATTTCCTTTGTGGCAGAAAAATTCCCTCAGGAGACCTTAGCAAATCATCCCCTGGGAGACTCGACTGCAGTTAGAGTACCATCTCCTCCCATCTGGACCCCTGTGGGCTCTGCTCCGTCCTGCTGCATCACAGACATTTTCTGTGGCTCCACAGCAGCTTGGCTGTTGGCATGAGCAGTAGGAGCTACTCAGCAGCAGCTGGCAAGGGCATCCCAGCAGCCCTGGTCTAACCTGCTACCAGACACTGGGCCCACTGATCCAGAAAGTGTTGTCATTTCAAGGTTAAGTGCACAATCTGGAGATGTTATGTGGGAGAGCCATTCCTGTGCTCACAGAGTGTGTGCCTAATACGTATTTAGCTTTACGAGGTACGTACAACTTTCCTTCAGTCAGTGATGCACGGGTGGAGTGCTGAAAATGTTAGTTATGGATAAGAAACTACAGTTAGTGTTTGACAATAGGCCTGTGTGCATGTGTCTGTACATGCTGGTCTTGAATTATCAGTGAAAACAGTCCTTTAATAAATATGTGAGGGTATTTCATTGAGATCATGTGTGATTTCATACCCTGGTAGCTCCACAAAAGGCAACTCAGTGGTCTATGCCACTAGACTAAAACCAAAATATTAAATTTAATCTACTCATAAAATCAGGGAAAAATGCTAACTAGTTCTCTTTGGTCTCTGTATGTGAAAACCTCCTGTCTCTCCTGTGAAGACATACAGACAGACTCTTCCAGGGCAGAAAACTGGAATTAAAAATAGGAAGAAACTCTTTTTGAACAGAAAACTGCCCATGTTGCATTTCTTAATATAGCCTAATCTTTGACTATTGGGGCATCTCTCAAGAGTGGTTCAGTTTTGAATTTGTCAGTCTTCTGGGAAGAAATTGTCACCATCTGCAAAGGCAGCAAAAAGTCTTATAGAATATTTATAAGCGTATGTTTTTGTTTTACTGTATAACTCTGATAAAATCATATTCTTAATAGCATACAGCAATTTTTGTAGGTAGGAGGTGACATCATAAAACCTTTTCATGGGAATTAGGTGAAGGTATTTGGTAGAATCAGTAATTCATTCTTAAATACAATAGAGAAAAAATTATTTTTGATCGTTCAACCAACAATCTGGATTTTAGGGGGTTTTTTGAGTAAAATAGATGAAATCTTACATCTGGATGTTTGCAAAACATCATTAGATCTGCTTTTATTTTTTTCCTTGTATCATCTTACAGCATGCTCTAGGACTAATAGCACAGGCTAATCATGAACAAGATGCACACACAGAGATAAATTCAGTCAAAAAGGGTTATCAGCTGGTCACTCCTAAATTTGGATTGCACTAAAATGGAAATTCTTCAAGTATATCACATTTTTGTTGTTCTTCATAAAGCCATGAAGTAGCAGAATGTCCAGTGCAAAAACTTTGCTTTACCCCCGGGTAACTGAGCTAAGCATTCTGAATGAAGGAAAAACTCTTGTTCAGTGACACTAACAACTTTTTCACATGTTGAGACAGAGCTCTAATACAATTACCATTAAACATGTCATAATATTTGCAACACAGACGTTCATTTTTGTAGTCTTTTAGAGGGGTTATAAGAAGTAAACTTAGAAACCTCATTATTCTTGACTTTCTTTCTGAATCTATTGCAGGTAATAATTTTTCTCCCAACAATAGACTGTAATTTTGTTATGGCTGCAGAAATTTCTGTATGAATGTGCTAACAGGCATAATTCTCTAATGGCATGATAGATTCATATAATAGATTTAGTTAATCTTCTGCTGCATTGTCTCTGAGCTGTGCTCAGCACAGGATTACATGTCTGGCACTAGAACTGCTGTTGCTGGGATCTGCCCTCATGTAGGGGCTGTGCCAGTGTCAGGTGAAGTCAAACCACAGCTCCCATTAATGCAGCTGCACAAAATCTGTGCCAAACAGCTGCTGCTGCCACCATAGGGGCTTCAGAAGGCTGGGAAGGTTTGTGTTCTGGGATAGAGGGGAATGATCCCTCAGGCCCCTGGCCCAAAGAACACACAACGTAAAAAGCACGAGAAAATGGGCAGAAGCAAGGTGGGAGGATCAGCATTGTGAGGGCAATGAGATTTCCTGCCAAAAAATTTCCTGCCAGTATTTCATATTGTCCTTCAAATTTTAAAGGATTACTTTTGACTTAAAAGAAATTACTAAAAATTGCTAAGAAATGTGGAAATATTTAATTTCTTAGCACTATAAATGCAAACAAACAATAAAAAAATCTCAGTATCATAAATTGGGTTAGGCTAGGGATATGGATTGTGGAAATATTAACAGTTCACTTTGTTCAAAATCCCCCTGAGTGTCAGCTCACTCTCAAGTATCAGCATTGCCGTGTTTTAATACCCAATCTGCCTTTCTTGCAAAGATTTTGCAGACAACTTGCATGTATAAATTTCAATCAGCGTTCTCTACAGGAGTTTTTAAAAATGCTACCGAGATCAATTTAAAATAACATTTCCAACGAAATTTTAAGCTTCTTGCAATTATTTTCAAAATGTACTTCTCGTATGCAATTATGTTATTAAATTGTTGTCCGTATCATAAAAGGGAAGACAACAAAATTGTTGTTAAATGAAAATATTGAACAATTTTTTAGTCATTAAAGAACAGGATTGCAGAAATGGGATTGTGATATGATACATCACTTTTAATTTCTACAAAAATGTACCTACTATATATTTTGTGTTGTATGCTTCCTAAGCTTTGAAATTCTTCAGGCTGGCTTTGTCTCCAGAAATGCAGGAGTTAGGATCACTGAAATAGAAATGGGGAGGAGTGTGTGGGAAGCAGGTGGGTATAAAGAAGGGATACACCCTACCACCCCCCCCCAGCATAAATAGATCATTGGAAAGAATAAATTACTTTTCTCTCCCTTACTATTTCCCTCTTCCTTATTTTGTTGCCTCCACCCATCCACCCATCCATCCACCCATCCATCCATCCATCCATCCATCCATCCATCCATCCATCCATCCATCCATCCATCCCCCCAGCTGCCCGACAGTCCCACCCTTCTCTTAAAGAAAAGCTTTTACATCTCTCCTCTGGCCTTCCCAAGCAGAGTCACAGCCACCTGGGACAAGTGGCTCTGATGCAAAGCTTGTGACACACGCCAGAATAACCTGCCAGGGTTTAACCCAACCCTTTGGCTGAGTGATGCTGCCCAGGTGATACTGCCATGGAGGAGATGAGGCTGGGGGTTTCTGAGCAGATGATAGAAGCTTCCCAGAGGCAGAATAGAATGCTAATAGGATTCTGGGGTTAATTAACCCCAGATAATGAGGTCAATTAACAGGGTAGCAGTTAGAAATAGAATATGACAGGTTACTGATGGCTTACCACGATCTTGTATTGTGTCAGAGACAACTCTGCATGTCAGGAGATGGGATTCCAAACCAGCAACTCATTTAGGGTTCCCTCTCGTCAGCAGGAAGTAACTGATTAGTTTCAGTGGTGAGCAATCATTTGGGTGACAGTGATTACAAGATGAGTAGGAAAGGAAGGAGTGACAACAGCAGGACTAGATGTAAAAGTCCTCACAAGGAAAATTTTAGGAAATGGTTAATAAATTTGCTTTCTGAGGCCATTTTTGAGGATTGAAGGGTACAAGATGTTAAACTAAACCAAACAAAAAAAATCCCAGAAGTTGTTTTGAGGGATTGGGCCAGAAGAAAATCAATGACTTCTCTGATGAAAGTAAGAGAGAAACTGAACAATAAGAAGATTTATTATGGCTCCATCAGGAGTTTAGGAAAAAATGGACAATGATGCAAAAGAATAAACAAGGTAAAAATGAACCAAGTATAAATAAGACACAAGGTTAAGGAGGATTGGCATGGACATATTGAAAGAAAGCTGGAAAAGCTGAGGCCTAAAACTAATTACCAGAACATAAAAACTGAGTAGGGGGCTGGCATCCTCACAGAGGAGATCTCAGTGCAGGAACAGCAGCCAGCCCAGAGCAGGGAAGGACTGAGATGAGGAATCTGTAGGATTGAAGTGACAGGGCATGAGGATTTGCATCAGAGTGAGGAAGGATTCCCTCTTGCCCCTTGATGTAGTCAAACATCCCCCCTGAAAAGAGCAAGTCTGTGCCCTTGCTGGCCTGGAGATTCAGTCTGGCTCACTGGATACTACCGAGCCATCTGTGTGCAGCAGCCAAGTTCTCCCTGCCTTGGGGCCTCTCCTCCAGCCAAACAACAGTGAAATGTTTGAGAGCTCTGCTTCTCTTTCATACATGATCTAAACTGTTTTCCAGGTTCGGGGGCTGAGTGTCTGCCAGCTGTTTTGCATAAGCATTGTCTCTTTAGGATAAAAAAAGAATTGGGAAAATTATAAATCTTAGTTGTAACAAAAAAACAACCCAAGAAAAAAATAATTTAGTAAATTTCTTCACAGCAGAGGAACGACTTGTTGAGAAGCCTGCACTAAAGTTTTATTTCATCAGAACAGTATCTAGATCAGCTATGATGTGTTTTCCAGATATCTTCAATTTAAGGGGAAATTGAAGGAAATTGTGGGAAAATCTTCAATAACCCCCTGTTTGTGGTTTATTTCGGTTTTGACAGCCAAGAGACTTGTCCAGCAAAAAGTGGTTTAAGTAAAAATGCAAATAGGCAAACCAGCTCTCAGGCTGAATAGGTTGCAGCACTTCCAGTGAAATCAGCATGATTTCTAAAACCTGTAGGCAAATTGCGATTCCTTGTTTGTGCCAAAGGCATGGGTTTATACAGTGTTCTGTGAGGTCTGAGGAAGTCTCAGGCAGGGTTGTCCTGCATGGCTGAGAGAGTGAGGCCAGCACACATCTTCCTGGAGAGGTTTCAGCTTGGGGCTCACATTCTGTAAGGAGACAATTGCCACTTCTCAACTGCTGCTAATAGACAGGTGTGATCTGAAAGAGACCCAGAGCTGCCTGCACCCAGTAACATCAGGCTTGCTTTCTCTGCCAGTGAAAACAGCTATTCTCACAATAAGATGCAGCGCTGGCCAAAGGAATAAAAAATGGCAGTTTTTACCTTAATGGGAGCAATTTGAGAAGCTGGAGTAATTTTTGGAAAACACTCCAACACGGCTGGAAATGCGTTAAAGGTGTTGGTGTCTGACTTTGTTGAAAATGAGGAGGGCTGGCAATGGCAGTAGCCAAGTTGAAAGTGAGTGCTGCACTAAAAGAGCTCGAGCACACCAGCACCAGCAAACCCTGAGCAGAGTCTGAACAGTTGCTGCAGTCTGAGCGAGGAGACTTTAGGATAGTGTTGCATTTGTCCTTTCTAAGCATTAATTTTTAATAAATATGACTTCAAAGATTCATTCACGTCAGCTCGTATGTGTATCTTTGCCATTTCCATCCAGCCCTGTCATCCCATGTTTAAGTAAATATTGTTTGCAGTGGTGCTTGTGTGACAGCCCCGGTGAGTCAATGGCAGCAAAGGGCTGGGACTGGGTTGATGTTTTTCTGTGAATTATGGGAGTCATATCTGGCAGAAAATCACATTTTAGTGGTGTATTAGTGGAGTATTAGTACGCTTTCCCTACACAGAGAGTGTCTGGTACTACAGGAATTTCAGCAGCAGCACAAGGAGTGAATGGCAGCTCTGGAAAAGGTGGTTGCTTTGTCTCCAGCACAGGCACTTCCTAAGCAGTAGCTTTGAGCCCCTTTTCACTGTCCTTGTTGTGAAAAGGAAACCTCCTTTTTCTACCTTCTGCTCATTTGTCCCTGTGGCAGGTGACACTCCAGGTGGCCCTCCCTGTCCCATCCTTCCTGTGCCAGGATGCATGGCTATACACACCATGGATATACGGCTGTACATAGCACAGCCATGGCTATAGGGGGGTGATCATTACCTTTATGGACATGCTGAGCTGTATTCTGCTATTATGGCGGTGTTATGAATAGTTCAAGCAACGCATCATCTCTAAAGTACAGAGCTGGTACATTGCAGAATCCATTAGCCCTTTAAAAATAATTGGATATCTTCTCATCTTTGTTAATTTGCAGCCTTTGGTAATTCACACTGGGTGATCTAGTCATTAGTGCAAATTATATTTAAGAAGTAGAACTTAAGTATATTCTGTTCTACAAAAACTTCCAAGTATGGTAGGAAAACAATTGTGCTGCCAGTTACTTGATTTGTGTGGTATTATATTAAAGAAATCCTGGTAGAATTTAATTTGGTGCTCCGGGTTTATGGTGTATCACAGTTTATGTTATCCTCAAAGAAGTAAAATTTAATTATAACTGAAACACTAAAACAAGTATTTTTTTAAAATATTGTCAAAAAAAGAAAGATATTTATTTATTTTATTTTTCTCTTCCAATATCTTGTTGGAAAGAAAAAACCGTTTCTAACTCACTGATTTTTTCAGAGTGGAATAATAAACACAGACAGACTTGCAACACTATTGTTAAAACCATAGAATTACTGTCTAGAAGAGCTCCACAATTGCTATAGTAAAAAAATTCTTGCAGCTCTGCTGCCACTATAATTTCTTTCTTCCATAGAAATAAACAGGTTTTTAGCTACAGAGTACATGTAATAAAGGTGTTGTCAGATCAGAAAAGAGGAGTTCTCATTAGCTGATTCTGAAAATATAAGTTGATGTTTTTCAAATGGATACAATCAGAAGAATGCTTCTGCAACTTTATAAGAGAAGAGTGTTAATAGAGAGAAAGGAAACTGAAGCTACAAAATAAGCTGAAGGAAAATAAGATATCAGAGAGTGTTCTTGTAGATATAGGGCTGACATAAGGACAAAAATGCATCTACAAATCTTTACTTTTGCGTGTGAACCATTTAATACAGGATCTCAAGCAAAGCTGGTGATAATAAAGTGTAAACTCATATTCCTTCAAAGTAGCAGACAGAAAATTAGGGGTGAAAAAAGAGGCACTCCTTTTTCCAAATTTTTTGTTTGTTAGTGGTTTGGTAGCTCTAGGTCAGTCAGGTCAAGAAGGGAGGCTACAAATTAAACCAGCAGTGTTTAGGATGCAAATCTCTATTCTGTGTTCTGAAGAGTAAAAGGACAATTTTCCCAAGTAATGAAACTGGCACAGCGGTGCAAATTCTTCTCTGTTCCTTGTCCTTCTGTTATTTATCAGGGAAATTAACAGCTGTATTTACAGCCTCTGAAGTACTCGGCTGAGGAGGAGTCCTTGGAGACTGTGGAAAGACTCCTGAAGGATGGCATATCACACACCACTCAACTGCTAACTGGAAGGAAATAAGACATGAAATGAGAGCAGATTATGGGCACAACACCAGCATGGCAGCATCTGCAACAGTATCTGCCTCTGCTGCTGGAATGGGAGACCCAGCAGGATCCAGCAGCTCTGTCACGGTGGGTGGGTGCACCAGCTCCCATACGCTGCTGCCAGCTCCCCAAATTGTCACATCCCTCTCTTCTTTATGTTCCAAGACTAAAGGGGGTTTTTTTCACAGCCTTCTAAAAATGTGGTATGGGGAATCTAAGTCAGTGAAGTGTTTGTTATTTTTGTATCATGGGTAAATAATTATTGATACTGCTGGGTTTAAGCTACAGCAGGGGTCACTGTAGGTCACAGGGTGGCCACGGGAAGGAGGACACTGGTAACAGCAAATGTCAGGGGTTTTCCACATAAAAGAAATGAGATAATTCACAAGGAGACCCACTACAAATTAACCAATGAATAGATGTGTTATGATCTCCCTTAGCAGTCCTGAGTTTCTGTCTCTCTGAGAAAGCAATCTTTGCTTACTCCAGTTGCTGCAGTGTAGAGTCTGAGGCTGCCCCTCCTCACTGCCCCACGAACTTACACAGCAAATGCTTGCTTTTCCTCTGGAACTCAGCAGGAAGCAGGTATCAAGCCTTCCCAGCTGGAGTCTATAGGGTGAAATGTCTTCCAGGATACTTCAGGGAATTTCACAGGGTGACAGGATCACAGAATATCCCGAGTTGGAAGGGACCCATAAGAATCCATAAAATAAGAGGAAGGTAACCCTGCTTTTTAGTAGCAATAGTCAATTGGCAGATGCAATCTTTAGTAGCTATGGGAAGCTGGCCCTTATAAGGAGCATTTATAGCCCCTTCAACCTGTTCCAGAGGAAGCTCTATGCTGGCACAAGAGTGGCTGTTCTAAAGGTGTTACATGTAAGTGTCTGTATAAAGTGGGCAGGGAGGTCAGTAAATGGGTGGGAACTATTGCAGGGACCACATAAATTTTGTATTGGCCTCCCCTAAGAGTCACCTTCAGAAAAGATTAAATTTTGTCATATAGCCCAGTTAAAAAGAAAAAAAGATGCATTTGCCAAGTCAGTGACTGTCAGAGACAGGGAAACTCTGGTATACTGGACAAAATAATACAGATTTATTCACACAGACACGGGGGAGCTTATTTATCATCAGCTAGTATTTGACTATGTCTTAGAATAGTTGTATTAGAAGATTGTAGAGTTCAGCAGCTGATAGTTTGTATTAAATCTGCTTTTGCTAACCATGGTAAGTCTGACATAATTGTGTCAAACACCAAGCTGCCATTTTATGAGCATATGCTTAAACCATTGCAATGAATTATGGCACTGCATATCCCCATTATCCTCAGTCTAACTCATTGATTGAAAACAAAATAATAAAGTGTCTACTAAAATGGTGATGGAGGTCAGACTCTGACACATATTTAATGTTGTTAAATTATCAAATGACATCAGTGGGGCTTGGGTTGTCATCTGCTGACATCTTGTTCAATAGAAAACTGAAAACAGGGTTGTCTGGGCTGCTAGAAGTGTCTGCCAGAGTCAGTGGGTACTTGTAGACATGCAGAGGGATAGATAAGACAAAACAAAAATACCCAGTGTGATTTAAGTGCCCAGAAGCTGCAGCTGCCTCATGAAAAGGAAGCTGTGCATGTCCGTGCTGGGAAGCTGTGGCTGCAAACAGCACAGCTGTCAAAACGTGTATCCTTGTCTAACTGTGTGTGTCATCACTCAGGTGTGTGCTGGGGAGAACCAGGTGAGCCTCTTCCAATCCCAGCAGGCAGGAGATTCAATGATCTGGTGCCACAGAGTCAAAAACTCCAAGGGACTGCAATGAACAGGGCCTAGAACAGAACAAAACCACAACAGTCAAAATCATACGACAAAAAGGAAGTTGTGCTTTTTCCTCAGGGAATCAGTGCAACCGCAGTCTGAAGGGGATGGCTGTGTGGTCCTGTGTCTGCAGGCCTCTGCAAACAGCTCCATGTTATTCCAGGAGAGGCATGCCCAGCTCCAATCAGGTGCATCCTCCTTTGCCATTGGAAATTATCTTGTCATTACTGGCAGATGCTGTTCCTTACCTTCAGAGGAGTTCTTCATTGTAATGGCTGTTTCAGCTTGTAGGAAATGGCATTTTCTCCTCTTTCTGTGGAGTCTGCTTTATGCAATGGAGAATCAAACATTGAATTTATTCGTAATATGTGTTCTCTTGGATACAGTGGCTAGTCTGGTATATTTAACTATGGCACCATTTCCTTTTCTGCTCATCCATTCTCCCCCGAAAAGGAAAGGAGATTCTCAGGCCTGTCATGGGTGTTGAATCATCAGCTTGTGAACACCTGAAGGTTAGATTATTCTTTGGGTTAAATTTTTCTCCATAGCCTCATACTTTGGAATAATATGCTATACAAAATTTAGGGAGAAAATCAAATCTTTAGGTTGCAGTGATCATTCAGTAGATAAATTTCACTTCTTTCTCAAAAGCAAAGCCTTCAGGGTATTCCTTGGGGCTTTTTGTTGTTTGTTTTGGATTTTTTTTTTTTGCCCCTAGCATATGTTTATTTTCACTACCTGGAGATACACAAAAACAAAAAAGGGAAGGAAGGAAGGAAAGGAAATGGATGAGACAGTTCTGAAGGCATACAAGCATGCAGCCCATGATGCACCAGCAGCCTGCCTAGATGTGCTGGATCACTAACACTGCCTCAATGGGGCCATTTGAGAGTTGTTCTGGGACATCAGCTTCCTTTAAGAAATACCCCACCCCACCACTGACCTTATTTTTTGAAAATAATGTTAGAGGATAACCTAGAGGATAGAAGCGAAAGGATGGGAACCAATTTAATCTGAGCAGTTGTGAGTGTTGGATGAAGCTGTTCTGACTGCATGTTGACTTTCCAGGTAGTGTCAAGGTACAAAGTTTTGTTCAGATTTCAAAACTGCCATCAGTTCAAATTGCTGTGACAACACATCGAGTCAAGTAAGGATGTTCCAAGCCTCTCCCTTAGCCATCCTGACAAAGCTGCTATTTAGCATCCCCAAATGCTGGTGTTCATTTCTTGGTCAAATCAATCTGAGTTTCAGATGTGACAGAAATGCCATGCAGGAACTGAGATTACTAATATTTTTTTGTTGCAGTTGGTTTTTCCTACCTCCCCTTCAAATTATTACTTCAGAGAAAATCTCTTTAAAAATGCAGCTGTGTTCTATTTCATGCCATGCTGGTGTAGCTTCATTAATTTAATGTTGTTCCTCCTTATTTCTGGGTTAGTATCAAAAGAATACAGCTAATTATTTTTGGAACACAGAAACAATTCTGAACAGGCCACACTTGCCTCTAGCATATACTCTCAACTCAAACTAAATATGTTTTGATATCTAAAAGAGTAATTAAGAAAAAATTCCTTTGTTATATGTCTCTATTTTATTGGTGTTTGAAAAAGCTAATGGTAAAATATATCATAAAAGAGTTACTTAATTGTGCTTGGGGTCCAACAGAATATAAATAATACAGGTTTTCTCAACAAAATAAGGTGGTTTGTTAAAATATCAGTGTATTAACCAGAGATGACTGGTTCAGTAGCTGTTGTGGGAGAGAGCTGAGGGTTTATTGCTTAAATAATCAACTTTCTACTAATGATGACTACTGCTCTTAGGAGGGAGAGGTAGCATTGGAGAAAATTATCTTTTTTGTCTTTTATATATAATTTTCTAATGTGTATAAATTCCTTTATAGCTCATAGTTATAAGTACTAGTGATTAAAAATACTGTTCTATAAAGTCAAATTCTTTCAAAATTAAGATGCTTTCTGGGGTGGAAGCATATGTAAGTATATTTCACAATATCTGAAAAAAGGTGAAAATTTGTGAAAATACAGATCTTAATTACTTGAATAATGTAATTTCATGTGCCTGTGATCTCTAGTGCCAACTCCTTGACAAACCTGATGTCATATAGATGATCCCATATGTAATATAATTGGTTTCAACTAGAAACTGCCCACACAGGGAATTAAATGTGCTCGGAGCTCTTTTGGAAGAGGTCCCACACTGCAGAGATGATGGGTTTGGTCCAACAATGCAGTTTTTTGCTCATGCCTTCAGCCCACAGGCAAACCCCTACTCACGAGTGTAACCCATGTCAAATACTTGTTTTAGATTTCTTGGTTTAGGGCCTATTCCAAAAATATCTTCCATCAACCACTAATTTGGGTCTCTCTCTTCAATCCAGTCCCCAGTCAGTAAATCTCCAAGGAATTTTGGTAGTTTGCTTCTCTTTGAGACAAGATATTGTCAGGGAGAAAAGGGCCACCCTGATGGGTTGTGTGGTCCTGTGACCATCATTTCCCCTGAGTGCTCCAGTGTGTGCTCAGGAGTGGCACACACACGGGTGACCACAGCATTCCTCAGCCTCTCCTTCTCCTCAAAGACAGTAAACTCTGCATTCCTCTCTCCAGACTTTCAGTCTACATCTCCCTGGGTTCCTCAGCCCTCTCTAAGGAGCTAAGTTGGCCAGGGACCCTGTGTTTTCCAAGCTGCCTTTCATCCTGTTGCTCACCTTCCCTAGGAAGTGACATTAGATGTCACTTCCTTGCTTATTACATGGTGACAAGGATGTGGAAATCACCCTCACAAGAGCATATGGGGGAGTGAGAATCACAGAGAGCTTCATAGTCCTGATGTGGGACCCTGTAGAGATAACACAAAAAACCCCAAAAGGTTTAACCTGGGGGAGCTTATGTAGTGTGGCTTAGGGAATGGGAGAAGGCTCCAGGGCACAGAGGAGAAAACTGTCAGGCTGGAAACAATGGGGGGCTACAAGAATAAGAAAAGATGAACCTGATGTGACAGAGAAGGCTTGGATATACATTTCAGCTTTGAGTGCTTGGACAAGCAGAAATTTCTAATAGATTTTGGCTTTGTCCATTAGCAGGTTTCCAATGCAGCACTCTGAAAACAAGTGGTTAAACCAGCAGTGCAATAAATATTTTTCAAGCTACAGATGAGAATCTGCATCTTTCCAGGATGGAGAGCCTCCTGCACTGAGTGGAACCGTGGGACCTAAAAATAACAAATGCTTTGTTCCCTGCTGTTCTTGGAGAGAGCCAACAAGGAAAAGCTCTTTTACTTTGCCTAAAAATGGGTAGCAGGTCTCACAGTTGTCTAGGGAAAGGAGAAGGGAGAGAAAAGAAGATGGCATTTGCATTTTAACTACAGACAGGAGAAACAGATGTTGGCAGAGTTGAGTACTCAGAAGTACAGGGGCTGTTCAGGCAAAGTTGCTGTGGTTTTCAGTCTTTTGTTTTTGTTTTTGTTTTTGTTTTTTTTCCTGGAGAGGAAAGAAGGGCTCTTTGTTTTGGGTTTTTTTTGGTTTACTCAGAAGGGACAGCTCTGGCGGGGGCAGGGAGAAGAGGGGTCTTTGAGATAGAACATGAAAAGGAACATGAAATGTGCCCTAGGCTTTGCTCTACCTCCTCACCAACAAAAATTCATGGCTAGCTCAGGTTCTGTAGACTTTGTGTCTGAATACTTTCAGTGAGTTGAAAACAGCCTTGAGGTGTGTCAAGTGAGGTGGAGAAACTGTCACACAGAAACCACCATTTGATTAGTTCGGATACACAAGTGCCCTGAAACCCGCTGACTGTGAGCTAAGACATGAAAGTAAATTAAGGTTTCTTCCCTGTTTAACTCTTGAAACACATAGTTTTTCCTTTCCACCCTTTAACTGGGAATAAACCAGCACACTGTTCTTTGAAATATCTCTGTAATCAGCCCTCCTTTGTCCTCTGCCCCTGTTTCTGGCTGGAATACAACCACTGAAACTCTGTGGTACACCAAACCAGCTGCCAGCTACATAGCAAATTACTTTCTTACAGACTTAGGGTAAACAGAAACACATTTTTTTAAATGTGAATAAAGGAAAAGGCAGAAGTAATGTAATGTATAAATTCCATAGATTAAAGAAGTTCTTTTACAGTTAGGAAGCAGTAAAAAACTATCAGTGATAAAATTAGAAGAATATTCATAGTACTACTACTAATTAATGTGTGAAATATTCTGAAAAAAGCTTTTGAATTATGTATGATAGCTCATTGCTTAACTGGAGACAAAGAAACTTGGCTTTTAATTCTGACAAAGCCTTTATTATGCAGGCTTTTGGTAAATCACTCCCTTTCAGTTTACCCTTTGGTGTCGATGGGGAGCAGAAAAGACAGAATTCAGATGAAGCCCCAGCTCTTGGCACAGAGGTTGGAACGAGCTGATCTCTCAGTTGCCTTCCAGCCCAAACAACTCAATGAGGAGATGAGGCAACACCCAACACACATTTCTCTCCCAGGTAGCAAAATCACCTCCAAGTACCAGAGAGATGCTCAGGCCCGGCCCCTCACATTCCAAGCTGCTGCTTTGCTGGCAGCAGAAGCTCCCAAGGACTCAACAGAGGGGAGCAGCTGAAAGCATGCTGAAGGAGTAAGGCTGGGGCAGCACTTCACCCATTCTGCAAACCTTGTGCTCCCTTCCCTGGCAAACAAGCCCAGTGCAGATCAGGGCATTCCTTGCTTGACTTTGCAGCAGATCTGTTGAGTCCTGCAGGCCTGCATCTGTCTATTATCACATTTGTGCCACATACCAGGCATGGCTGGATCTACAACTTTTTATAAGCATACCCTGCAAGGGAGGGTATGCTTATAAACCCAGCCACTCGGCACTCCAAAGTGTTTTCATTTATGTGACGGGCAACGATAAATCTGTTCTGTTCTTCCCATCTAAACATAAAAAAATATAGTTTGCTGGTTTTGTCTGGTGTTTCTAACTGGTGAAGGGTCACAAGAGCCTGAGATGCTCATACATGCATTAATGAATAACTTGTTCCACAGTGTTGCATCTAAAACCCAGACAAAGTTTTCCCAGTGCTTTGGTTTTCTTTTCACTCCTATTTTTATTTACATCATTTCTTAACTCCAGTGTCACCAGCACTTCTGGGCTCCTGTTGGAGCAGAAGGTGTGTTCATCACACTGGCATTGGTCACCATAGTTACTGGCTGCTGCAGGGAGGAACGCTGCTTCTATCTCTGCAACTTTGGGGAAGTGAAATTAGACGTATTATAACCCGAAAGAAATACACAAAAGCGAGACAATTGAGGTTACATTGCACTGGTTTGCAGCGCTGTGTCTTGAATTACAACCATCTTGCTGGTGATTCATGCAGACCATTGCTTGAAGACAAGGTGTTGGTGATTAACATTCATGGGCAGCAGCAAAAGGCAGGAGTGAGCCTGTGCTCCCTGAAACAGGATGAGCTTGGTGTGGAGTCTGGCTCCACAGCCCACAAGGCACAGCCCTCACAGCCAAGGCAGGGCTGGTGTGCTCAGAGCATGGCTGGTGTGCTCAGAGCATGGATGGTGTGCTCAGAGCAGGGCAGGTGTGCTCAGAGCAGGGCAGGTGTGCTCAGAGCATGGATGGTGTGCTCAGAGCAGGGCAGGTGTGCTCAGAGCAGGGCAGGTGTGCTCAGAGCATGGATGGTGTGCTCAGAGCACAGATGGTGTGCTCAGAGCAGGGATGGTGTGCTCAGAGCAGGGCAGGTGTGCTCAGAGCAGGGATGGTGTGCTCAAAGCATGGATGGTGTGCTCAGAGCAGGGCAGGTGTGCTCAGAGCAGGGCAGGTGTGCTCAGAGCATGAATGGTGTGCTCAGAGCAGGGCAGGTGTGCTCAGAGCAGGGCAGGTGTGCTCAGAGCATGGATGGTGTGCTCAGAGGAGGGCAGGTGTGCTCAGAGCAGGGCAGGTGTGCTCAGAGCATGGATGGTGTGCTCAGAGCAGGGCAGGTGTGCTCAGAGCAGGGCAGGTGTGCTCAGAGCATGGATGGTGTGCTCAGAGCAGGGCAGGTGTGCTCAGAGCAGGGATGGTGTGCTCAAAGCAGGGCAGGTGTGCTCAAAGCATGGATGGTGTGCTCAGAGCAGGGCAGGTGTGCTCAGAGCAGGGATGGTGTGCTCAGAGTAGAGCTGGTGTGCTCAGAGCAGGGATGATGTGATCAGAGCATGGATGGTGTGCTCAGAGCAGGGATGATGTATGTGCTCAGTGCAGCCTGCTTAACTCGCCCATCTTTAAAGGTTTCTGGTCCCTGTGAGCCCCACCTGCTCCTGTAGGGAGTGGTTTCTGTGCCACAGTGGGGCTGGCTGGGGAGAGGGAAGAGTGTGCTGCTGTGGGCTGGCCAGAGCCACTGACAAATGCAGGCGGTGCTGCTGCCTCTTGGAGAAAATGGAAATGTTCACAAAGCCTGATATTCGGGCTGTTTTTTTCTCAGCGTTGTCCTCCTCCACCTCTGGAGCTGTGTGCTCTGAGCGAGGTGGGTGCCCAGGCCCAGGGAAGTGCACAGAGCTTTCATGTGCAAGCCAAGCACAGCATCAGCAAGGCCCTTCCTGCTGCTCCAGTAACCCCTCCTTGCTGCCCTGTGCTTTCCAGCCTCAGCTCTGGCTGCTGCCTGCAGGGCTGGTCGCTGCCTGAGCTGTTCTCACAGACAAGTGGGTGTTGGGTCAGGGGCTCCCCAGCAGCCCGGCCACCACAGGGGGGTGGCTTTGCCTTTGTGCAGCTGGTCAGTCCCACTGGCCAGGCACTGCTTCATAGCCACTCAGTTTTCCATGGGCAATATCTCCTTGCTGGTATTAGTGCTGAAGCAGGAGTGTATCTGCAGCTCCCTCCCTTCCCTAGTGATGTTTTGATCTAACAGTGCTATCTTTCACTATTTTAGGAGTGAAAATCCTTGAACTTCTGCTCCTCTTACTCTGTCACTACTGTTTTACCTTGAGCCTTGTAGCCAGCTCAGGAGACATCTGAGCAGCCAGAGCCTGCTTCAGGCTAAGGAAAGGCAAGAGAAAGCCAACATGGCTTTCTGAAGTGGAATATTATTTATTTATTTGAACTTCATGTTTGAGTGGCTGAAAGAAAAATTTGAAGCAGAATTAAAACTAAGTCAGGATTGCCTATCTCCTGCTGATTTGGGAACACAATGACTATATTTTTCCCTGGTGGGGAAAATAGTGACCATTTGCTTTAATTAACTTCAGCTAAAAGATACTCTTATATAGAATGTCTGTCTTTTGAAAGTAACAGTTTAATTAATACCTTGAAGTCTTATCTGGTTAAATCTAGCAAAAAAAGCTCATTCTTGCTGCCTCTTCAGGGATAAAGGAATATTTTGTATGATATTAATACCAAAGCTTGTATAAGAACACAATAAAAAGCTGCTCCAGGTTATCAGACTCCTCTTTTGGTATTCCCCAAAGCACCTCACTGAGTCTGCTTCACTCCTATTGACAAACTACCTCCACAGAGCAACCAATTTCTGTCAGTACCTTGAGCAGAAATTTGAGAGGCCTTGCTGTTCTGTACAACTGGAATGCTCAGTGTGTATCACCAGAGCTTTTTGGAATTAGTTTCTGCTGAAATTACACAGAAAATGATGAGTTCTTTTCTTCCCAAATTCAAACACATTGAAAGCTAAGGTAAATATTTCTGGATAAAGAGAAGAATGATGAAACCTCCAGGGACACTGACACCAAGGTTTATGATTTAAGATTTATGGCTGATAAAAGAAACTGCCTTGCTCCTGATGATGCAGAACATTGGGTTTTGCTTCAGTTGTCTTCATTACTGTGCTGACAGGAGGAGAAGTAACCAAAATTTCCCTTCTCTCACTTATGATATTTGTTTCCACATTAAAAAGATTTTCTGAGAAAACAAAAATACATTTAGCAATATAATAATCTACAATTTTTAAAGTGTGATGTATTAGGAAATTCCCAAACTTGAAATCCCATTTTGTCCTCTTTTCAGCTTCTAGCCTCTTCTTAGAAGTCTTGACTTTAGTCAAGTTCAAATACACATTAATGAAAAAGAAAGAATAAGCAGAAATTCAAACCTCAAAAGGTGAAATTACATTAAAAAGCTAAGTACAAAAATGAATGCAACCTCCTTGAGATTTTTTTGGAGAGCAGACTATAGTTGGGTCCCAAGGCAGTGCTGCACTGAGGTGGGGGTGGTGGAGGAGCTGTTCCTAGCGGTGCTGCTGGGGGCACAGGCAGCACTCTGCTCACAGAGAGGCCCAGAGCAGATGTGAGCAGACCGAGGTCACCCTTGGCATCCAGTGTGAGCCAAGGAAGGAAGTCCTCCATGTGCTCCTTGCTGAAGCTGCAGCTCTGGAGCTTCAGGAGAAGCTGGTGTGGGCTTGGCACGCCTCTTTCTATTCTTTTTGAGTTTGGCATAAACAAGAAAAGAATACATGTTCGTTTGCTAAGCTATTGTAATTTGTCTCTAAGAATTGGAAAGTTACCAGAAACTTGTGTGCAAAACAGATTCTTGTTTCCCCCATGACCTAAACAATTAAAGGCTCATCATTTTATTGCCAGTTGTTCTAGAATCATTCATGTGCACAGCTTTAAGACAACTCTGAAACCATTTAAACAGTCATAATATCCTGAGTGCAGAAAGCCACTGTGGGAGCTCCACCTTCAACCTCAGTGCCTGGGAGTCCTTCTGCTGCTCCTACAGATCTGTCAAACATAT
This sequence comes from Acrocephalus scirpaceus scirpaceus, assembly GCA_910950805.1. Classification (NCBI taxonomy): domain Eukaryota; kingdom Metazoa; phylum Chordata; class Aves; order Passeriformes; family Sylviidae; genus Acrocephalus; species Acrocephalus scirpaceus. The sequence continues at coordinate 34,687,877 of OU383781.1, forward strand.
CTGATCAATTTTTGGAACCTAATGATATCAACTTGATAGCGTTTAATGAGGCTATTTCATGTTGTCCAATGATTTTTCAGTAATATTTTCTCCAAAGTGTCTAGATCAATGATCAAAGTACACTCTTAGAAAGAATTTTGTTGGCAACTAACATTTTGTAGTTTGCCTGTAAGACCTGATGGTTTTCTTTTAAAAGTACCTGTCTGTGCTCCATACCACAACATAGGATGTACCTGTAGGTAAACTCCAAACCCTTTAGTTTCAGGAATGAAATTCCTAACCTAGAGCTGAGAACTTTTTAAATTCACCTCTCTAATGTTGTAGTAGTGAAGAGGAAAATTATACACGTGGCAAAAGAGAGGGTAATGCAGCCAAGCCTTTTGTTAGCATCTAGTTTCAATGCAGAATGGCTATCCATCATTTTAATCAGTGTATGACACTGCTACAATAGCAATGTCTGGAATATTAAATTTGTTCTTTTGCAGTTTTTTGCAAATATTTTGGCAAGTGTCTTTATGCCTGTTTCTATCCCCAGTCCATAGTGCAAGTGCTATCTTGCAGGACCTTGTATGGTCCAGTGCCTTCTGCTGCTCCTGCTATCTCCTCCTTCCTCTCCTCATTGTCTTGCTGCTGCTTTGGTTTTCCGCTTTGCTCATTAATTCCCACCAGTAATTCGTGCCTTCACCCAACCCAAATCAGTCTTGACAATAAGAAAATAATGAAGCTGTTCCCATGACCCTGAGGAGATGCTCTCCAGGACACCTGTGTTCCCAACCCTTCTCTGTGTTGGTGTCTGCAGTAGCTTTTGTCTTGTTTGTTTGCCTGCGATCTCTTCAGAACTCACACCAGCTCTTACTCTGTGCTGCACAGTGACTTTTGCATAGCAGGGCCCTGGACTCATTGTGTCCCATGTCTGGACATAACTGTAATGGATATAATAAACAAAATAACTTATCCACTTTCTTCCACTTGGCTGAGCTTTGTTTTTCACTGTCACTTCTCCATTCGTAATACATGAAGATAGGTCTGAGTGAAGAATATGTTCTTTACTACCTTGAAATCCTTCTCTGTAAGAAAGAGAGCCAGATGGGATATTCCAAATGTACACATTAAGCTATGTTCAGAGGAGGCTTCACTGGGGCTGTTTCAAGTAGTATAACCCTGAATTCAGGGCTTTCCTTATCTTCTCAGCACAAGTGATTGGAAGGATAATTCTTTTTACCATGTCTCCTGATCTTAAACATCTTACCCTTAATATGACATCGTTGCAGCTCTCATGGATGAACATGTATTCTTTCATGTCCTTATTAGGGGGAACACTGGGAATGTGACCCTACTGTAGTATAAAAACAAGAACTGTGTCATAGAGGGATGCATCCTATAGTAGTGGGTCCAGTACAGCCTAGGGTCTAACTACACTTCATAAGAAAGCAGCAGCCTTTGAAATTTATTGTCAGGGGGCCTGAAGAATGTCCCAGAGGTGCTTTTCCTTTTTGGTTTGTATCTCTTCTTCCCTGTCAGCTGTGTTGGCCACAGTTATTTACACATCTTTAGGGAGAAACAGATGTCAGCAATAAAGGCAATAATAGAGCTGATTCAGTTTTCAGGTGTTAGCCAAGATGTGCAAACACATATCTTGATGATGCTCTGCATTTGCCATGATAAATGTGACAACATTTAACCTGGAAAGCCTTCAAGACAATGAAGCTATTTCCAGAGGGATTTAATGTAGCTGGACCGTAATCATCTTCAAAACCATCTTGTTTTGCCTTTGGCAAAGATCCCTCTTCACCTTTTGAACAATAATGCTATTGCCTAAGGACAGCCACATCCAGGAATCCTCCCTTGGAAATGGTGTCAGTGTGACTTCCAAGATTTTCCCTCTCTTTTTTAGAATTTTTACAAGGAGTGGAATTTCAGGGAGAAGAATTGGTTGTACATAGTCTGAAAAATTAATTCTCATACCGAGTACATACCAGTGCTGTGTTGCATGGGTTAAACACCACAGGAGGGGGTGATCAGCACAGGGAAATATATTACTGAAAAGACATTCAGCTTTAATACTGTGTTTAGTCTCCTCTTGGGGCTCAAGTGCTCTGAGATGAGGTCTATGAGCCAGCCCCAGCAGCCACCCAAGGCATTTACTGCTTGGGTTACACAGCACGTTAGGACAAGAGTGAGGCAGAGATGGGATGCAGAGCCAAGCAGGGCACCAGCTCTGCCAGCTGCATGGGAAGGAGCTGAGGGCAAAGCCCAGGCTAAGCAGGAAAAGTCCAACTTTTCACCACTTCCCGTTGTTTTGGATATAAGGGGTGCTGCTGCTGATCCCTGCAAGGCGGTAATCACATGCACTCCCAACACGAAGCAAGGTAATCAACTGACAAAGTGAAATAATCTGAGAAACCATTAGCTTTCTAATGACTCTTGGAAGTCTCATTAAAATTGGTCACTTACTGATTGTTCACATTACTGGAAATTTGAGCAAAACGTTGTGGGCTTTTTCCATGGCTCAAAAGTTAGGACAATTTTCTCTATTCTACAAACAAAATTAAAAAAAAAAAAAATAATGGATTTTTCTCAAGAGGCTCTAAGAGCTCCATTTGCAATCACTCCTTTTATTGTTTTAGTAATCCCAGTACCAGTATTAACTTTTCTTTCTCAGTTCCTCCATTCCAAAACATTTTCCCTTCAAACTCAATCATGTTTAAGTGTAAGGTTTATTATCCATGCTTCTCTTGACCAAGGAACTTGACAGTTCCCTGAGTTTTCAGTTCATGCTCCCTGATCAGACTCTCCTGCTAATTACTTTTTCTGCCTAATCATCACTAGCCAGTTTTGCTGCCTGATATAAACTCTCTTCATGGATGGCAAATAATATGGGAAAGTGAATAGGAGAGGGCTCATTCTCTCCAACAGGGCTCCGTCAAGGTGATAGAAAACCATCAGTGCAATACAGAGTTTACAAGTTTTGTGTTTTCCTCAGAACTCAGGGAATCTCAACTCTTCTCTGGTTTAGACCCAACTCCTCAAGGACTAAATTAGGATAGACCTTTTTTTGTGGTCATTTTAGTCTCTCTGTTCTCATCTCTGCATCTCTGTAAGCGCTCAAAACCTCTTTTCCCAGACTGGAGGAGGAAGGTCCATGACATTACAAACTAGGACAGTTCTAGCCCCACCTGGGAGCAGAATGGTCCCAGGGGAGTGAGGGGGACTGTCAGAAGAGTCCACTTTGAAATTTGGTAGCTAGATAAACAAATTGACCTGTGTATTCCTGGGTAGCTGAAAAGATCTCTCTGTTTAATGCTTTAGTGCATTAACTGTCAATGCATCAATAATCAACTTAGCAGGTGTATTTGTAATATTCTTAAAAATAATAGAGACATGCTTCTCAATTTTCATTATCATGTTTTTTATTTGTTTGATAATGGAGTGGCAAATTTTTGTGAGCCTGGAAGGCACATTCTAATTTGCCAGAAATGCAGAGAATTACTTCTGTCCTTTTATACCATGCAGCACTTAGTGATGGCATCCAATTGACTTCCCCAGCTGTTAGATGAAATTTCACTTGCTCTGGCTTATCTGTGTTGTCTGGCTCCAAGCAGTTCTGTGGTTTGTTTTTGATAGTGTCCATCAAACTGAATCCATACTCCCAGGCAGAAAATGAAGCTTGATTTGTGCCAAACACATTGTACATTTACAGGTAGTGAGTGGCTGTCAATGCATGTTAATAGTAGGGAATTGGTTGTTAGGGAGTAGGAATTTAATAATGCCTGGAAACTATCTGCTAGCAGTAGTGCTGGAAATAAATAACTACCTGAACTGCCTCTCCAGACAAGAACTGTCTGGCATGGTTTGCTAGAACTTTGCTACTGGGACTATAGAAATTGAAGTATTCTGTGTTTTGAGATATATACAGCCTGTCTGTGCATGTTATACCTGGTGGGGCCAGTGAACTACAATTCCTTCAACGGCTGTAATACTGAAAATTGGTGTGCAGCTATCTGCCCTCAAGGATAAATACCACAGGATGTGTGACACAAACCCCACCAATGTGTGTCAGCCATAGCCTGGCTCATGCACCATTCTCATGACACACTCAGACTAAACTCTGCTTTTCCTATTCACTCCACATAATGCCTGAGTTTGCTGAATTGTTCTTTGACAAGCAGTGCTGCTACAGCCTGTGCTGAGTGGTATCTCTTTGCCCACATGCATTCATTCCAGAGAGCTTACCCAAGGAGCAAAGCAGTGTAGTAATGCAACCTGAACCTTTAGGCAGTCTGGAGGCTTTATATTAAAGCAGTCTTTTTTTACCACAGTAATGAAATGTAGTCATTGACTATTTTATCTCTACATGTAGTGTCAAATTTAATAAAAATGCAATGATTTCAGACAGGCAGCTTCCCCAGAAATCTGATTCAATATTCAGATAATCATATCCTGTCGTGTTTCATTGTCAAGTGACAACTGAAATCCTTGGTCTCACTCCTAAACCACAAAAAGATAAAGACTGGATTTGGGATTCCAGATAGCCAAGGAAGCACAGGTGTTGCTCTTGTTATGACAGACGTGCTGCTACTGTGCCTTCTTTAAAACAGTTCCAAATAACTTTTGAGGATGTGTCTTGGTAAGAACGACTGGGGAAAACCTGCACCAGGCAGGGAGTTACAGGATCCTGTTGGAGGGATTTGTTTGTGTATCTGGAATAAGGATCCTCTCTAGCATTTTGTTTTTCAGTTCAAGGTACTCTGAGTATTACATGAAAAAGAAATAGAAGCTTTCAGTGATAGACTGCAGCTGAATAACGTTTTCTTATTCAGCTTGAGCTATCTTTGTCACTAAAAATACACTGTATGTAAGCATGGATACCAAAGTGACTGGATATTTATTGATATTTTATGCTGTAGCTTCAGTTACAAGGCTGAGAAAAAACTTGCAGGAATTGTTGTGATATAAAGGTGGCCCTTGAATCTGAGCTCCTTAAGCAAGTCCAGAACCTTGATCAATGGAGGATTTTCCTTGCTGATAAGTTTAATGAAAATACAGACTAAGCTTCCTATGCCAAACCCCAGCCTTTTTAGTGGAAAAGAGAAATCCTACAATAACTTCTACTACTGGAGTTTGAGTAAGAACTTTCCTTTCAAATGCATTAGTTTAGTAGTCCACTAACACTTTCTAAAGTACTTTATCTGAATTCTATTACCTTTTCTTCAAAGAAAAGGTCTTGGTTTAGTTTTTGTTGTTGTTGTTGTTGTTTTTTCTCTACATTTTATGAAATTCTGTTTGTCCAGTTTTCATTGATCCAAATCATAAAAATCCTCTTTTTATTTCTTTTAAGAAGTTTTTTTTCCCCATTCTTTTAAAAAATCTTCAGGAGCTATGGATGCACTCAGATAACTCAGAAATAGATTCTCTTAGAACGTCTCTCTTGCCATGAGCTCCCTCCTCGGTAGAGGAAAAGTGGCTTTGGCTCAGCTGAAAAAAATGTCTCTCAGATGTTGCAAAGTCAGTGTTTGAGCAGCTCATACCGAGCACAGGCAACAGATGATTTGTCACAAAATTAGCAGCAGGCTCCTGCAGAGACCCTGGTGTAGAGGGAGTCCACCAGTGTGAGATAAAGAATTCTTGGTGCCTTCTCTCTGAAGTACATGTTATCAACTCTGAGCCATATCTGAAACCTTTGGCCAAAATACAAGAGTAATCCTGGAATGCCAGAGTTTGTTTTCCTTTGGATGTGTGTTGTGAATCTCAGATTCTTAGTTTTTCCCTTAGTACTTCTTGTAACCCACCGCTGAAGGCAGGACAACAGACTTCTTTCTTATTCTGCAACTGCTTGTTTTAGTGCTGTGTGACTGTCCCTGCCTCATTCTAAACTGCTGATATAGGAAGACAATAATAAAATCATCTTACTGCAGCATTTGTGGTAGATAGCATATTTGAAATACACATACTAGGAATTGGAGAAAGAAGAAAAATAGAAAAGCATTGTTAGCTGAATTCTGAACCTCAAAACCAGTTTAATTTAGTTCAGGATCCTAGCTGAAGGCTTTAGCTTTATTTTGCAATTTTGGAGTTGATATTTTGTCTCATTCTTGCATGCAGCACAATGCCGTTTTACCTTTTAAAACATTTTAGAGGTACTCAGACATTTTTAGGTAGTAGAATACAGTACAGCCAGTACAATACCAGTGTACATTCACTTTCAGAGTTCCATTTTTCCCTGGGATTTTGAAGCAATGTAAGATCTAAAAGTTGTTTGTTTATATGCTGTGCAGACTATGGCCTTGACTTTCAAAAGTAGTTTTGAAAGCTTCTTTTCAGCAGCAGTTTTGAGGGCTGAGAGCATGTCAGTCAGACACACAAAGGCTGTAGCTTGTCCTGATTGCTTGAGTGCACCAGCCTTGCCTCCGAGTCTGCAACTTGCCCTTCATACATGAGCTTTTTTATCAAAAAGATGTATTTATCTGGAAGCTAATCACAGGTTTTATTCTAATATGTTTGTGGTGGGGAGCTGAAAAGAGGAACTTTAGCTTGTTGATACTGCCAGAGGTTCAGAATAGAAACCACGAGAGGCTCCTTCATCTCCATCCCTATAGGCAGAGACCTTGGGAGGGGGAGCTGTAAGAGCAGACACAATGACCATGGAGCCAGAGAGCCCTCTCACACACGTGAGCCTGTGGCTCTGCCTGAGGCTGTGTCTGCTCTGAGCTCTTGGTTCAGCCCTGGCAGTTCATTTTCCTGAATTCTGATGTCTTCACTTTCCACTCAACACCTGGCAGCCACCCAGCAACACTTCAAAGTGAAACTTCCTGATGGAAGATATTATTAATTTATTGTCCAGTGCCAAGGTTAGTTGTCATTCCTCCAACATAGATGTGATAGGGCCATGTATCTTGCCATTGTATTTTTACAGAATTGTTATGGTTTGGCATTTCCAATCATGTCCTGGTGGTACAGTGTAACAGAACAGAGATGAGAGGTTTTCAAAAGCAAAGCCAGAGTTGTTAGCTGATAATGCTTTCCTTTGGCTTGATGGTATTGTAAAGAATTTGAGAGCAACTAGAGATCAATAACGAATAATATCTGTCCAGCCTTGCCTTTTTTATGATGATGCTTCCAAATGCAAGTGCATTCTACCCAGTGGGCTCACCACAGCCATCATCTCAGTTCTGGCCTCTAGATGGATTACATTTTACACAAAAATATTTTCTTTGATGCTCTTTATGTGTGTTCAGCCAATAAAAGTAGACATAAAATTGTAATATATTTCCCAGAATGCAAAGAAAAGTAACAAGAATGAATGAATGTGGGAAATATACTAGACTGGTTTTAATGTGAAATTAGCTTTTTCAACAAAGAGGTGGCCCATAAAAACTGGAAGTGTCTGAGATTGCTGAGTATGATAAATTCAGGTAGAGGAACACATATAAGTTGCTGGTTGTCAGGTAGCAACAGGCTGGGAATATCAGGATCAAAAGAACATTAAAAGCTTGATAAATTCCTAAGTTTTACATGAGACCATCAAACAAATCAGTGATGACAGACAACTAAAGCTAATCTAAGATAATTTTGGAGGTGACATTCAAATCAGTCTGTGCAGTGTGATGAATTGGGGAATTTGACAGGCTGACCCCAAAATGTATTTCTGGCAAAATCTATTAGCAAAGAGGTGAGTTTTTAACAAGTGAAGAAGATGAAAATATGGGACATGATTCATGTGAATGTCAGCACAAGGATTGCTTCTCTATCCGCTCAGGTCTCCTCTGTCCTTCTTAGGGATCCTTTTAACAGAGGCCTGATCAAAAAGTTGCAATTAGAAACACAAAAAGACAAGGCTTGGTTGATGAAAAGGAAATTCAAAGTTTGTTATAGCAATTTTACCAAAGAAAAGAAAAGACAAAAAGAAAATGAACAAGTTTTAACATTTTAAGGAACAGCAAATGCAGGATATTTCTTTTTTGATAAAATATCTGAAAAGAAATGAAGTGTCTGAAGGAAATGACATTTTGCCCCCATATTATTTTATAGGCAGATTTGCAAAAGTTTATGGTTTTGATATAAGATGAAGTGTTATCAAATCACTGGATACTGAGGAAAATCAAAGTTTCTGAAGTTGGTGAATAAGGCAAGATCACTGGCTTGGCATTTGCTTCTGATCTGGTTACTTTGAACAACTTCAAGTTGAGAAGAAAAATACTGCTAAATTAATGAAGCAATGTGGGAAATTAAGTGTAAAATGTGCCATGAACTTTGTATGAGTCAAATTCAGGAGGCAAGTAAGGACAGTGGAGAGTGGCTGGCTGGGTCTGAGAAGCTAAACTTGACTTTTGGGGGTGAAAAAAATTAATTACTAGGTATTATAAGTCAATATATATATGGAGGTAGTAAAGACTGGTTTTTGTGTAAACTTAAAATTCAGGAAGAATCTCCCTCCCCAAATTAAAATTGGATATGCTGGACAAGTTTGCAATATTAAGGTTTAAGTAAAATATCAATAATGTTGTTTCTAGGCCAACCTGCTTTCTTTTCTTGTATCTAGAACATGGAGTGCTGTAAAGAAATGGCCAGAATCTTCATAAATACTTTGTTTAATTTTAGTCCTATAAATGAATTCATTTACTGCGGTGTAGTTTTCTATTGCTAGAGGTGAGGCACGTATTGATTAACCTAGAAAAATATTATCCATTGTGCCATTTGAGATGAAGATATAGATCCAGAATGTACAAAACTATGGATCTGGGCTTGTGAAAATGGAAGTCAAATATTTTCAAACCTTTTGACAGCTGCATTAGCATCAGTCATTTAAAAAGCTTTACATGAAGAGCTAACTAAAGAAGAATAATGCCACTGGAAAAAAAAATATCCTAAGCAGGCAAACTGGAAAAATAATTACTTTTATAGAAAAAACCCACAAGGACTGAATAGTTTTCGAAGGATTGAATTAGTAATAAAGGTAAATGCAGAACTATTTGTAAAAGTTGCTCTGGAAGTTTAAATGAGGTATGCTTTCCCAGGGGATTTTTATCATGAGGCCAGAAAAAAAGAAGAAAAACTTCCTATGGTAAAACTAATGTTTTTCTTTACTTGCCTGGGGAGTCCTGTGACTCCTCTGAGGCCAAAATTAGGAGGTATGGTAACTTATGTTCTTTTGAGCCAGAAAGAAGATACTGGATAGTCTAATATAAGCATCATAATATAGATATTAGTAATAAATATGAGAAGCCAGGTTTGACTTTTGCCAAATCTTTTATCAGCTGGCCTGGGGGTTACTGTGAAACTTGGAGTGAAAAAATAATGTCCTTTCTCAAACCCAGTCTTTCAGACTGTGCTGAAAGGCCACGGTGCTCTGCACAACCTATGGCACTGAGCAAGCCCCAGGTGTTGCTCTGCTCGGCTTCCTCTCAGAGCCAGGCACACAGAAGGGTGCCCAGGTACCACAGACACTGTCAGGGGCCTGGCTGAAGGAATGCCAAACAAGGTTCCACCCTATATATTGACATTAGAAATAGTGTCGTAGATCTGTAAGATACGGAAAGGTATACAGAATATGGAAGTATTTATGTTCCTGATTTGTATTGAAAATGCATTTGTATCTTTAGTTTCATTGTGTTATTTTATGATTTTCTTTTGTTATGCTTTCTCTTGTGTGATTAAACTTTTCTGTCTTTTCTCCCTCTATACTTTAATCTGTGGGTCTCATAGTGACTCTCTATTGACATATCTTTATATGAACATGGACTACTGTGAATGAACCTTGCTGGTTACTAATAGAAGGTTTTCTCCTTGAGGAAGAGCTTTTAGAACAGGTACTTAGGTCAGTTCTTTCACAGCATCTCTTGTAATGCAGTCCTCTCTGTGTGGCAGAAGTTTTTGCACACAAAACCAGCTCCTGTACTTTGCTGCTGCTCCAGGCTGAGGTACCTGACCCTTCACATGCTGAAGGTGGCACGTGGCTCCTGACTCCTCAATCTGGCTTTGCTGCTCCCTGGATCTATCTCTGAGCAGAAATGCCTGTTCCTCCTTTGCTGCTCCTGGTGCTGTGGATGTATCTTTGAGCAGAAATGCCTGTTCCTGCTTTGCTGCTCCTGGTGCTGTGGATCTTTGAGCAGAAATGTCTGTTCCTGCCTTGCTGCTCCAGGCCTGGAGCCCACGGGTTCCAACCCGGCACAGAGACAAGAGGGTGATTGGCAGGTTTGGGTCTTTTTGAGAAATAGCAGCTCGCCCCTCCTGCTGCTGTCCCCTAGCCAAACTTAGCTTCTACTTAGGAACAGAACAGTGCAGGCCAGCTCACTTCCCAGGAAAGCTTGAGAAATTGTGTGAAAATAAACAGGCTTGCAGAGGGGAGGTATTTTTTCTGAGTAGAAATGCAGACCTGTCCTACCTTCTGAGCCTGGGGCAGCAGTGGCCAGTTTGCTGGAACTGTGTTGAATTTCCTGGGGGCATTGAAGCACAGCCCTAGGTATGGCATTGATGCTGGCAATGGAGACTGCACCAGGCTGGTTTCTGTGGGATCACATCCGTATTTTACCAATGAGTCACCGCAGCAAACTCTGCGCCAAAGCAGGGCAGCCGTGGGAGGGGGCACCGAGGGCTGCTCGGTGTGCTGCTCTGAGTCCCTAATTTGTCCGTGGAAGCAACACATTAATGCCATCAGCAAGGGAAAAGCAAATGCTGTGGCGATGATTTACATGCTGTGAGAGGAGGTTTCCGCAGGTTCCGTTTGCTTAGTCACCCTCAGGATGCTCATTTAAAAAGGAACAAATACGGAGCCTGATGATTACTGCAGGTAAAGCCTGTTCAGAAGCTGTTAGGTACAAAAATCAAATACACATCCACAGCAGCCTCACACAGCACAAGCAGCCATCCTTTTACATGCATATATGAATCCTCTTTTTTTCTCCTGCATATAGAAAAATATTACATAAATATGCTTCTCCTCTTTTGGAGGAGAAGAGAACTAGGAATTTTTTACTTCTTTTCAGCAAATAAAGCCAGTATGATCACTCTCCTTTTTGTACTGTATCCACTTACAGTGCTATACCCATTTATATACCAGAGATCTGTCTTTATTAAGTTCTTCAGCATTAACCCTCATATGTAAAAAGCTTGAGTGGCCAGTCTGTGACTCAAAATGTATTAGAACATTTTTGGTAAAGGCACCCCCTGTATTTAGGGAAAACCTTCAAACAATAAAGAAATCCCTAAGCTTAACAAAACCCCCAGAAACAGCCTGGCAGGGATGGAGCAGCATGAGATTTGCCTGTTGCAGGTTGAATACTCTGTCTGGAGGCAGAGGAGCAGCTGGTGACTGATTGCCCTGGGCTCCAGTCAGCCAGCAGCATCTGTAGGAAAATGGTCAGTGACAAAGACATGTCCCTGTCAGGAAACAAGAGTCAGGTATAACACACAAGTAACAAAGTATCCAGTTTAAAAGATTATTTTATCTGCAGGTTGGCCTCTTACAAATGGGAAACTTTTCAGTCACTGAGGACCAAAGGTAGGGTTGACATTTATTTGATAGGACATAGAGCAATATTGCCTTCATAGTACCCCACAATAATATGAAGGACAAAAAAGCCAGAGACAAGAAATGTGTGAAATGAAGACTGGCTGTATGCAAATTGATCCATAGATTTCCAAGTGTTTCCTGGGTTCTTTGTTTCCTCACTTTTTTCTGGCCATGGAGAAACTCCTTTGGGAAGGGCCTTGAAATTACTTAGCAAAATGGGATGCTCTCATCAGTCACTTTTACTGAATAAATGCTGCTTAACAGCATCAAGTATCCAAGTTCCTACCAACCAGTGTGACTGTGGGCAGAGTTGGCAGAGGTACCCTGTCCCCCTGAAGGTTTAATGAGGGAACAGGGGCTGGCTGTTGGAGCACTGGTGTGGAGCAGAAGGCTATTTCCACACCTGCATTAGAGTTCGAGGATGGAGCTGCTCAACGAACACAACTGCTCTGCTTTCACGCAAGAGGTGCAATTAATGCTTTTTAATGGAAATTAAATTCTATAGCAGCTGGTGATCCAAAATGTTGACCAAAAAAAATGGACCCTAATGAACTGTGCAATCCTCTTAATTCAGTTAGTTTACATAATTACATTTCTACCTCCTACTCAGCTCAATAATCGCACCAATGCTCTATCTTGAAAACCCATCTTTGTGCCTTAATGGAAAGGTTTAAATTATGCTGACCCTCTCTGCTAATAATAGTGATCAATAGCACTCCTTCATCTCGGTTTGTTTTTAAAGAACTTTCTGTGTTGCTGTGTTGTTGGGATAATTGGGATATGCAGTTGCAATCAGCTCTTCCAGGTGTTGCAGAGATGTGGAGGATCGTTTCTGTTCTGGCTGTTTGGGACAGTTAGAAGTTGGTTCTCTTCCTTTTTCCTTTTGCTTCCTCAGTGCCTGAGAAATCAGTGAGCAATCCACTGTTGTTCTGTAAACAACTCCTTGGGAGCAGCTTCAGTTTACAAAACAGTAGCTTGATGCCAACCAGCTGGTGAGAGCAGCTCTTCTCATGCCATGTGGTGACATGGAAAGTCGATGTCAGGACACTGTTTATACCTGCTGGGGGTCTGGCCTTACAAACCTCCTGATGCATCTCTCTGCCTGGGGTCTCTCTCCTGGTCTCAGGCCTATGACCAAACTCGTTGTACAAGAACAGACAATGGTTCTGAGAAGTGCTAGGTCACAACATTCTTCTTCCCATTCAAGAAAAAAATATTTTACTTCTGACCTTGGATATGTGTTTTTGTTGGGTTTGTTTTTGGTTTTTTGTTGTGGGTTTTTTTTTTTTTCAGACTGTTTCAAGGTGAGTGATTAAAATATGGAATCCAAAAAGCAATTATGAACCTGCAGACCTAATGTGCTCCGCAGGAAGTGTTTATAATTGCATGTCTTCTTGAACCACTCTGCATATTTTATTGTTCCTGTTGCCTTCAGAAACACCACCACTCCTACTGCTCAAGCAGCACACACTCAGCAGTGGTGAGCTCATAGGCTGCAGTAGCTTTGTCTGTCTATTTAATCTAGAAATTAAAGAGATTTTATTATTTATTATTCATATTTATTATTATTTTTGTGTGTGTGTTGCAAGGCTCTGGAAAACTAGACAAACAATGGTTGAGTTACAAAAAAATAAAAGGACTTTTGCGCTTAAACCCCACAAGGGTTTTTCCTTGGTGTTATTTTTCATTGTTATCAGTGGTCATCCTGTGGTTTTATTGGAGTTATCATTCCAAAGGAAACCAGAAAAAAGTCCTGCTAATGAAGAATCAGTATGCCGTAAATCCTGTCAAATCCCCTTCATATTAATGATACCTTCACTGCCACTGAAGCTTTGTTTTGCTGCTGTTGTTTGGCCACTGTCCCTCTGTCTTTCAGGGGTCATTTCAAGTCATTCCCTTTTGACTTCTTCACCATGCATGGTGAGCCATGCAAAAGCATCTGCCAAGAATTCTGTCAGCCTTCTTCTCAGATGTGTCTGCAGTAGCCCGTGCAGGCTTCAGAGACAGTGGTTTGATCAGTTCACACTCACTGTCTGAGAGATGTTTCAGTAGCACACAGAGATCTCCTCACCCTAACACATTGTGGGATACAGGGAATACTCTGGGAAAATACTGCCACGGCAAAGAGGTTGAGGTGGAGGTTTTGAGTTTTCCTTTCCTGGAACAAATCCAGTGGTCACTACTGGACAGCAGTGTAATGGTGCTGCAGTTCCTTGTGTGGCCACCTCAGATGTTTTTGAAGCATGAAGCTGGGCTATCAGACCCAACTGCAAATGGAGGGCTTCCAGTTTCAGAAGGAAAAACCTTTTCAGCAGGCTCTGGAACAGCCCAGGGCAGCTGCAGGCAGTGGCAAATCACTTCTCTGGGAGAGGCAATGTACAATAGTATTTCAAGGCATGAGGAGCAGGCACAGCTCCTAATTTGGAAAATAATTGCCTCCAGACTTCCTCAGGAAGACCAAGAGTTCTTTTTTTAGCATTTCAATGAATGGAGAAGGACATGAGTGAGTTTTCTGTGTCCAGGCAGTGTGCAGGAGATGCTGACTTCAATGCAAATAATAATTCCTCAGCTTTGAAGTATGAACACCAGGAAGGCAGAACATCTCAGAGGCTCACCTTGTTGGTGTAAATGCTTGGAAACGGGCTTAGTAAAGGTTCTATGAACATGGCAAAACAAAGAAGCTCCAAAAACATCCCCACCTTTACTGGATCACCAGAAATATACGAAGTACTTAGTTTTAGGGGAAAAGAAAAATAAATATATATTATTCTCATTAGTAAGTGAAGCCCTGGTGGTATGAAGAGGATTGTGTTGTCTTATTTTATAGGAGGATTTAGTTTTGCAGTATGTGTGCTTGGATGCTAAAAAAAGCAGCAGGTTTCTTCACAGAGTGCATAATTTTGCAAGTTCTATACTTACTTCAGGCTGATGATTTCCTGATTATATTGTGTCCTTTTGCTGCAGAAGCTGTTGATTTTTGCAGGGGAAAAAAAAAAAGAAAAAAGGCAAGACTGAAATGTAGAAACTGTAGTGCTGTTATTTTGTGGTGACAGGAAAGATGCACCAGCATGCAGGTTTATTCTTATGTGACACATAATTGCTCAGAAACTATTTTTAAAACCAGGCTGAAAGAAATCACAAGGATGGCATAGATAAGCTGTCATTTGACAAACCTGCTTAGGTTGCACGCAAGAAAAGTTTTGAGGGGTGCAGGGACCATGACTGCAGCTACCAAGGAAGGAGGAGAGAGGGGAGCAGAGCATCCCTCTCCCAGCCTGCTCAGCTTGCATCTGTGACCAGATCACCCAGCCTGTAATGTCCACTGCTTCCCCCCTGCAGCATGTAATGGGCTCACCACCCCAGAGAAATTGTGGCTGAACAAAAGCTTTCTCGATGCTCTGCAGACCCATCTCATTTTTATCTAACTGCAGTTTGCTGTCAGTGTAAGCATTTATAAATCTCCATAATGCCAAACATTGCCTCCACTTATAAACCTTGCATCACTAATGTTCTTAGACTATTGTGACTGCAGCAACATTATCCCCTCTGTATCTTTAGCTTTTGCAATGCTTTGTGCTAACAGGAAGTTTAGAATGCCCAGCTCTCAGAGAAGCCAAGCATGCTTTCTTTTATGCTTAAGAAACACCTTTCAGCTTTTCATCTGAATCAAGCACCTGCTACATTGTGTTCCCCCTTTCCTACAGAAGCCCTTGATGTGCAGCTCCAGGTATGCAGGATTCAAAGGCATTCTACTTTATTTTTCAGCCCTAATCCAGTCCCTCCCGCAGTGAGGATTGATAATATCTGAGTAAGATTATTTCTGTGTCCTGTATTCTGTGGGTATCTGGCATGACAGTCAAATGTCCTTCCTGCCAGTCCCTTTAGCCTTCAAGAGAGTGAAATATGTTCCCTCACCAAAAGAGGAACACAGTTCAGCTGCAGCTGAACATTATGGCTTGTGTCTGCTCAGGGTGAGAGGGAGCAGCTTCAGCTCCAAGGGTCACCAACCACACTGACCAGGATCTCCCCATGACAAAGCTCATTTTACTGAGCCTCTTGGTGCTGCCAAGAACAGAGGGATTTTGAATAAACTGTTGATATGATATGTAAAAAGAAAAGGTTTTGGGTTGCATTATGCCCAGCCTGGTACTCAAAGTCCCTTTAAGCAATCCTAGTTTGCTTTCAAGCACAAAGCACTCAGAGCTCACCACTGCTGCTGTGCCATTCAGTGACCCTGTCCTGTCAACCCAGAGAGGCAAAAACCCAGCTTAGACTGAAAGCTGCAGTTCTTGAGCTGCAAAGAGACAAGAGACCTTTGCCAGAGATGTGACATTCCTGGGAGAATCTCATTTCGTGGGCCACCTCGGCAACCATGCTGATTCCATAGACATAGCACAAATAAAGTGTCCTGTTTCAGGGTGGTAGGGTGGGGGAAGACATAGACAGTGCTGAAGGCAATCTTGCCCCTGATCTGTTGCATCTGTGTTAATTATCCAAGAGTGGGAACAGCTGTGGGTGTGATACAGAGTGAGTTAGGTGGGAGGGGCAGTTGGAGGCTGCTGGCTGTGCTGTGAGGAGGGAGGACAGGAGGTGGTGTGAGGGACAGAAAGGGTCAGATGTCCTACAAGGGACAGCAGGGTTAGGTGGCTGTGCTAGGGACAGGAAGGAGCCAGCCAGAACTGCAGAAGGAAGAGAGAAGGAGAGAAAGAGCCAGAGCTGTGTGGAGCTGCCCATGGGAGGTGCATAGAAAATGTATAGCACACTTTTAGATAACAAGGTGCTGATGCTTGGAGTCTTCTTTGGTGTGAGTTGTACCTCCTCTGTCAATAAGGTGTATTAAAAACTTATCAGCCTTTATAAGTAAAGATGCTGTCAGAAGGGCTGCCTCTTAGTATGTGTGCAGGTCTGCCATGCTCGGCCAGCCATGATAAGCCATCCATCTTGGAGATCATCTGGCAGCCAGCAAGCTGAACAAATATGTTTGTACATGAGGCACAGAGCCTCAGTGATGTAACTAAGAAACTGAATTATTACTTCTGTCCCTGAAGGCTGACTGTTGTTTAAAATTCCAAGTTATTGGGTTTTAGACACGTTGCAGTACAATTTATTCACTTATTCTCCTTGGGCATTTTCAAATACAAGTATAAGAACATGATCAAGGATACTATAGAAACACACTGATTCAATTTAAAGAGAAAGCAACTAATCCTTATAGAGCTGTGCTTCTATAATTATGTACTTATAGTTTCAGAGAGTCACAAGTATACTTGAGGGAAAATATTCAGTTAATGTGAATTACTCTAATTTATCATTGGTGGTAGTAGAACAATCCCTAGAAACTGCGAAGGACAGGTGGTACCTCAATGTGTCCTGGAGAAAATAGCAAGAGAATGCCCATCCAAAATATCTTGCTGTCTCTATAGCCAGCACTCAAAGAAAAATGGGGAAAAGTCATTATCTTATCTGCTTTCAAATATGCTGCTGAGATGGAGAAATGACGTGACTTGGCCAGAGACATTAAGATAATCTGAGGAGGAACTTTCCACTGAACTAAAAAAGTCTTCTGAGAAATTTTCTGTTGAAACTACCTTGCACTAGAAAATGTGGGGATGTTCTGTTTGCATTTTTTTCCTCATAACAAGGGTGTCCTTTGCACATTTTTTTTTCCTGTAAATTAAAAATAGAAAAATCTGGCATAATTAGTGTTTCAACTAAAATATTTCAGATTTCAGGTGCACTTCTTGGAAAATTTACAGAAGAATTTATAGAAGCTTGTTTCATGTCATGGACAACCTCTACTAAACATTGGTTATCTTCAGTGAGCTCTGGTATTGAGAGCCCAGCATTTCAGTAATCAGCAGGCTGTCTGTATGCTCCTTGAAAAGCAACCACAATTGCTTCAACAACAGCATCCATTCAAAAGCAAGAATAACTCAAACCTAATTCCTGCCCCATGTGTGTGATCTGTGAAACGAGGGAATATTTGTGGAGATCTTTCTGTGCAGTCTAGGATTTCTCCTGAAGGTGCCTGAAGGTTATATATCTATTTATTCTTTAATCTAGGTTGAACATTTGATTGTGGAATATGCAATCCACTAGAGGAGAGGAAAAAGAAAACCTGCCTTAACCTTATAATTAGCACAAATGAGTACAGCGGCCTAGGGACAAAAGCACTGTGCCAAGCTCTTGTGCCAGGAAAGTTTCTGGCACAGGGACAGTTCCCCAAGAAAAGACCATGTAGAAAAAAAATTTGTATCTCAGCCCAATCCTTTTCTCCTTATAACAGTTAGCATCCCTTGCATAGTGCAGTAACCTGGTTTATCCTGGCATGCAGATGAATTATTCCAAGTGCTGCTCCAGCAGAGCCGGGCATTCCCCACAGCTCTGGACCACTGAGGACACGGTGCTGGCAGCTAAATTGGCTTTGTGCTGCCCAGTGTTTGACCCATTGCTGGAGGGGTTCTGCAGAAGATGGCTCACAGCCTCCTTGCACAAGAGAAATGCACAACAGGGCCTGGGGTACAACTGAGCCCAGGGGCTGGGCCAACAGTGACCTGGAGCACATTCAGACAGAAACTGTCTGGTTTTATGCTTCTATACAGCTGTTTCTTGTAGCTCTGGGAGTTATGAAATGTGCTCTGCTTTTGCTGTCAAACACCCTAATTTAAAACCATATTCTTTAGGACCTGGAGAAGCTATAAAAAAAAGGTGACAAAAAAACCCAACCACCACCAAAAAAACTCAGTCTAAGAGGAAGTAATTTGTGACCATGTGCATCTCTCATCAAGTTAATAACTCATTCTTGTAGTTCAAAATGACACAGCATCTCAGAGATCATAGCAAATAAGGATTTAAATGGCTAGCTACGAGGGAGAGGGCTACACCTTGTAATGCAGTAGTTCACATTTAATGGGCTCTAGAAGATCCTTTTTTCAGATTTGTAGGACTTTTCTGCATTCTTGAAGAGGCACAGGCTATGCCCCCATTTAAAAATAATGTGAAAGAAGAGACGACCTGTGCTTTTTTGAGAAATGTATTTTGCATGCACAAAATGATCATTAAGTGATTTAGTTCTTTTAATTAGCTTATACTTGATGTAAAAATACAGCCTGCCTTTGGGCTTGTCATCTAGGAAATGGTGACAGAATAAAATGCTAACACAAAAAGAATAAGGAGGACAAAAATGTGAGCTTATACCCATTTCCATGCTGCTAACACACAGGAAGCACAGTTCATTGCCAGAAAAAGATAAAAATTTAGGCAGAATGGAAGCTTTTTCCTCAAAACCACCTAAAACCCAAGTTGCATGTACATCGTGACAGGACTGGGCACTTCTATTTCCTTTCATCTTCCTTGGTGCTGTTGCTTATGAGACAGTGCCTTCTGCAAGGCAGAGGAGTGGTACAGGGAAGCCAGTCTGTCCCCCTGTGCTTGCTCTGCATCAGTTCTTGGCCTTTCTGTACTGACACCTCCTCAAAGCTCTGCACATGGTGGTTTTCAACCACCTCACTGGTTGTAGATGTGCTGCTTTTGTGCTGTAAAGAGTTCTTCATGTTTGTCGTATTTCAGCAGGATTGGGTAGCTCTCCTATGGCTCTTCTCTGAGATGCATGACACAGGATTCTAGGGATTTCTTGAAAATATGTGTTATTTTATTATTTACACCCTTGGGCCCAGATGCATAAAAATTTTCCACCAGATTGATTAGATGAAATTATGAGACAAATCTGGAATCTCTTTTAACTGCATGTAAAGTCCCATAAACAAAACTGAATGATAGAGAGCAAACTTGTCCTGAGTGAGGCTGCTGAGTTTGTTAATGCCTATTTAGCTTAAAATGTTTAATGGCCAAAGAAGATGCTGATAAGGATTCATATACTTCATGTCTCAAGCTGAGGCCATTCTGAGTTTAGAAACCGAAGCTACATTTGGTGTCTCTGTTATTTCTATCAGCCACAAGCTGTGACAAGCAAACAAAACCACCACTTACCCTAAACATGAAAGAACAGGAGACACAATTTTGGTAGTTTAGCATGGCTTATCCAAGTCAGCTTTAAATAACTTAGAAAGTGCTGTACTTGGGTATTTATGTTTTCACTGCTCACCTCAATTAACACAGCGATTGGCTGTAGAGAGCACCACAGCTGGCACAGCTTTCAGCAACATATGTTAAGAAAACATCAGTTTGACTGGAGGCTGGTTTTGTGGCTGCTGGCAAAATGGGGAAAAGAGTCAGAGCTCTCCTTTTTTGGGGCTATTTTTTTGAATTGCAAAACAAATTTCCTGTTCTGTGCTTTATGAAAGGTAGATAAAAACCTCTGATACTGTAGAGAAAGATGCAATTTAATAAGATTACTTAATGTTCTCTGTTAAAATAAGGGAGAGTTTCTAGCAGTTTTATTCTTTGTCAGGGCTGTAAGGGAAGACTTAAGAGATGTGAGAGGAAAACCAAAAAGACAAGGCAACTATATAGGCAATCTATCTACCTACAAATAAAGAGAAGTGATCACTTATTGTCAGTGAAAGGGAAAGGATGACAACTGAAGCCTTAGAGGTGATAGAATGAAGACACTCAAGCAAAATATTTGGAGCAAACATTGTTATTTAGAAGTGAAAGAAACTGCAATGCCATTTATCAGCAATTTGTGGAGCAGGCGGATCATCTTTGCTGTAAGCTAGCCCTTGACGAGGTACTTTGTCTTTCTGAGCAAGAGTGAGTTGAACTTGTAGTGTCAGAGTTAGAGGGAAGCACCAGCCCTTACTGAGAGGTGTGTTTCTGACTCAGAAATGTGGCATAAAGTGAGTTTTTTGCGTTGGTTGTTTTTTTTTGTTGGTGGTTTTTTTTTTTTTTTGGTCTACCCTGCTTTTGAACATCCTTCTCCATCCCCCTGTAATTTTGTGAGTTTGTTGGTTTTTTGGTTTTTTTTTTTTCACTGAAATGTTGGTCCTTAAAAGCTGGCTCTGGTTGAGAACCACTATCCTCAGGTGTGGGCTTTCACTTTTCAGATGGTAGGGTATAAACTATGAGCATGTACCCATTCAGAAACAAAAATGTGCTTAGTCTTTCTCAAGTAGCTTTACCATTGCTGCCCCAAGACTACTGTTGGACTGGATAACAAGGATAGTGAGGATAGCTGTCTCACTGTCTTCACTAGCCCACTCCACTCTGCAGCTGTAAAACCTGGCATTCTTAAAGGTTTAAAGGGATAAAAGATAGTTTATCAATTACTAGTTAGCAACAAGTACTTGTGCTACAATGCCTGCCAGAACTGGGGAACTAGTTACATAATTTCTTGTCCTCTACTTTTAATTCGAGAGATTGAGTTTCGTTTTTAGCCATACATTAAACCCTCTTTCAGCTCGGCAAATGATTCAAAAAGTACCTTCCTGAACAAAAGTGGTTCAAGGACATAAAATGTTTTCAGATACGTTTAGGAGATTTGGAGATCATCATTAAGTAAGAAACCTGAGCAGAATGCATTTGAGGTCTGCAGTCACTTGAGCAGTGTAAGAGAGGGAATACTCTATCCTTGTGCTTCATTTAGTTTCTAGAAGGATCCTGGGTTCTCAGAAGTGTTTGCTGAGCCTACTGGCAATGAAAGCAGAAATAGACAGTGACTGATTTAATTAAATGATAAAAATCTATCACCACCATGCCAGAAAAACGTGCTCGAGGTGAAGAGCATGCTGAGAAAGAGGCAGATGGATGGCTGTCATTTCTGCCTTTGACAGGTGCCCCTGGGTCCACTCTGGGGCTGAGGAAAGGCAGCACTAGGGGGTGGCAACGTGAAAGGGAAAGTGATTTATTCTTCCTGCTCTGAAGAATTTTTCATATGTGAAAACTGACCCTCATAGGGACAATGAATTGAGGAGCTCACCAGCACAAAGCTGGAAGAACACTTCTTCCCACATGGTGAGGAGTCCATAGGCTGCTGCCCTACTCTCATACTTCAGGGTTATGACAGAGCTCTTACTGTCAGACAGGAGAGAGAAAAATAACCCTAGCAAACCTAGGGTAAGCCTAATGTAGGTAAGCAAAACAAAGCACTGCAAATACCTTGGTCCAGACTTCAGAAAAGCAAGAAAACGGGGATTCCCAAAGCTGATGAGTCTAAATGAAAAAGCCCCCACTGATCTATGAGGGGTCTCTAACCCTGGTGCAAAATGTGGTGGTGGAGACTGAGCTGCTCCCTCGTTGATGGGAGCAGCCCGTGGCAGGGGGATGCACTTACCATGGTAATCACAGAGAAAAAGAAAATAATAATAATAAAAAAGATAGTAAAAGCAAAAATTTTCAATATCTCATGAAAGTAGTCAATTACATGAACATATTTAATGATTGGAATGAAAACTGCCACTTGCTGCAACCTAATATTATCTCTTTAAAATATTTTTCTGGAAGGTCAGTGTTCCAGTTAACTTTAGCTGTTTATTTTAACTTTTCCTCCTGAATTAATTTGATATGGCACACCTTTCTTTTTCTTTTAGAAATAGAATATATTTCTTTTATCCCTCGGGAAAAAAAAGAAAAAAAGAAATATGATTACTGCAGTAAAATAGTATTATTGAGAAAAGTACGTCTTGACAAGAGAATTTAGAGTTTATCAACAGGACTTGAACAACCTAATCCCCCTTCAATCCCACTCCTTTTAGAACTTGCTTTTTAATGTGATCTTTGATTGATATGCATATATACACATATATATGCATAAAAATAGCTCAGAAACCTGGAGTATCTTTTAGAATTATTTTTCCAAAGGTGGCATTCTCAGGGTGTTTGTGAGATTTTATTTTAGCTGCAAAATGGTTAAGAAAGGTTGGGCTGTGAAGAAATTAACAAGTAGAGTAAAGCAGTGTGAGATTTTACACCAGCTGAAGTGAAAGTTGACCCTTTGGGAGAACTCAGGAGAGCCAGAGTTATGTTTTCACTGAGCCTGTGCATGGAGAAACAGCAGTGATGAGCTCCAGCTGTCTCTCTCACTAGAGGCAATTACAGGTGTACTTCCCCACACCTGACATCTCATTTTCTGGATCTGTGCAGCTAGAATAGCACTTAGTTCATTAGCTCCCAGTGGTAGTGTATATATATTTTTTTTTAGGTTTTAATGAAAGCTAACCATAAAGCCGTAATACATTCTGAGCTTCTCCAGTGCAAGGAAACAGGAATTGTTTTTGACAGATCTCATTCCTGCTATATTTTAATATACTGGGGTGAACACTGCTGTAGCCTATATGAGCACTAAGAGGGAAGAAATGTTGGTATCTATGTGGGGAACTATAAGATAATTTGGCTTTATAAGCTTATTACAGTTATTCATGAAGAAATCTGTCGGGATTGGTGTCTTGTTGTGTTAGACATGGTATGCAAAGAATATCAAGAAGGAGAGATGTCTTGGTGAGAAGTGATCATCCTGTCTGGGTCACAGACAGGCAAGAAGGAGGAGACAAAAAGACAAGTCCCTTGGTACAGCTATTCAGTCTTTCTTTCCCTCCCCCCTTTTATTAAGTCTCCTCTTTCCTGTTACACAGTGGTTTTCCCCAAAGAGTAACAAAAATAGGACATACTCACTCATTCTCTTCCTGGAAAGGATGCAATATTATTCACAATATATGGAAAAAAATCTGAGTGATGTTGTTTTCTTACTTTCATTTATGTCCTCAACCTGGGAGTTTTTTGTTGTTCTGGTTTTTTGTTTGTTTGTTTTGTTTGTTTCTTCTGCAAATTCAAAAAATTGATTAAAATCATAATTTTAATCTACCTTTCTACAATTCTCACCTAGTCCCAGAAGAAGACCTGGGAAAAGGGGCATGTAGGAAGACAAGTAGATTAAAATTAGAATAAACTAAAGTAGCTTAAATACAGTTGGGACCTTCTTAGAACTTCTCTAAGAAATTTTTCACTAGATTCCAAAAAAGTTCAGATCAGTTTGGTAGGGATTTCAAGGCTTCTTTTGTGGCAAGTGATTTGTGGACATCAAGGCTTCTTCCCAGTCAGAGCAATTATAAACATGTTAACAGCACCAATTTAATCTCACACAGTTCAAATTGCCTCCAAAATTAGTAGTTAATTCTCATAAATGTTAAATAAATCCTCTGTTTCATGATGAACTTTTTATCAACCAGAAATGTTAAATTGTAAAAACAGTGGGAAATTAGAATACAATAACGGAGCTGAGACTAAGGAAACACGTTCTTCAATTAGTGTACTCATGCATGTCCTGCTTTTCTACTAAAATGGTATTGACTGAAAAATACTCTTCTCTGGAGGTTATTCCACACCTCAGTGAAGTTGCTCATGAGTCATAGATTATAACCTTAAAGGATGAGAGAGCAGCACCGTTCAAACCTCTGCTGATGGATAGATCAGTCACTGGAAATGCAGTTTGGTCTCTATCAATAACACCACTTTAAGTAATGTGAAAATTGCATGTTATCCCAGTAGGTACAGGTGAAACAAACAACTTCAGTGAACACATGACTCTGCTTCTTTGCTGAAAAACATGGAAGAGATTATGCAGCAAAAAATGTAGCTTCTTCCTGAAATTCCAGCAGCACTGTCTGCTGGCCAGCTGGCTCTAGCTGTGTCAGGAGTGGGTTTAGTGCAGGCATAGATCAATATCACTGAATATTAGGTACCAGACTTCTCCCAGGGTGCTCTCTGCTGGCATGGATGTCAGCAACCACAGCCTAGGATGCCTGTGACTTGGTCACACAGGCCAGGTAAATCCTTGGTTTGGAATGTGTTCTGGCCAGGTAAATTTGCACAAAACTGTTCGGCACTGAACAACACACAAAGCCTGGAAATGATGGGTACTTTTCTTTAGATCTTTGTGTCTTCCAAGTGCTTGGCATTGAATGTCCCATCCTGGTTTTATTCTCCAGCTGACATTTCTAGTTTTCACATGGGCTGTGCGCCTGAGTTTCACCTATATCTTCTCATCTCTTTCTTCTGCCACTCCTCTGCAGGAACTACTGCTCTCAGCCCACACCCTGGCTTTGGAACTGGCCAGGGGCTTTGATCTGTGTGGTGTGTGGGAGGTTGTTCTCCCGAGGAAATCTAGTTCCTTCACTAAGAAAGTCGTAACCCCTTCACAGGACATCTCCTCACTAAGAAAGGCATGTGTTATTTCTGCATCCATAGAAATGCCCCAGACTCCCATGTCCCAGATCTTCTCCAGATATGTGAAGAGCAGCACTTTTCCAGATATTTAGGAAGTTATTTTTCCCGTGTGCAGATCTTACTGTGCTACATGCTATGATACCTGACAAAGTTCACACAGCGACCGCCTGAACATTCTTAAAATTTTTATCTGCAGCTGAGAACTCTATTGTATTGATTTTGGGGTCTCATCTTCCAGCTTCTCCGAAGGTCTGGGTGTAGCTGTTTGGCTCAGACAGCTCGGAGGGTGGTGCTCAGTGCAGTGCCTGGGGCTGTGTGCCCGGCTGGCCAGCAGGTGCTAACCAGCAGCTGCTCTTCCCAGAGGAGACACCCCTGTCTCCAAGGGATGCCACGTGAGGCACTGATATCCAATGGGAAATCAGTAATGCTGAAAAGAAGAGCTAGAAATCACCAGCAGGAAATTAGATCTGATTTTGTTAGATGATGTGTTGGGGTGGGGGGAAAGCCCAGCAGGATTTTGTGTTTCAAATGTAGGCTTCTCAACACACAGCTGTGACATACTTACTCCTCCTTCTCTAGCTCTAGGGGTGGCAGTACCTGGAATAATCCACTGTGTTCTGGCACAGAATATACATACATCCTAAAAAAGAAAAAACAGACAGCCCCAAAGAGACCAGGCATGGAGAAGTGTATTGCTCAGACAGCCTGCAAATAAAAGGCTAAGAGAAGCCCATGGATCTGTAGTTGAATTACATGTGGACAGAAAAAGAAAAGGGCTAAGGGATGAAAGTGTAAATTTAATGTCAGAAATATGTGAACACGCCTAATAAGGAAAATGAGTAGAATAAAGTTGTTAGTCAGATGGGGCAAGATCTGCTCAAAGTGAAAAGTCAACAATCCCTAAGTGGAATTATCGTTAGTCTCTAACACAATAAAAGATTGGAAAAATCTTTTAATGTAGAGGAATACAGAGATGGACAAGCTACCAGAAACTCAGGCAAAGAAGAGATAAGGATATATGATGTCCAGTTCCTTTGTTTGCCTTTGTCTGGTAAAGCAGTAAGATGCAGTGGTGCTTTGTTTTTCAAACATATTCTGGGAGTGTTGTGTTGTGAAGCAATGCAGCAGCTCAGACCTCTGTGCCCAAGTTCACAGACAACTGTGCCTGACTCCTGAAATTTGCCAAGTAAGCTGATTTTCTCCTAAAGCATCAAAGTCTTTATAGCTGAGACTTAATAGTCCAGGAGCTACCACTAAAATAAGAACTGTGAGATATACTTAGAGTTTAATCATCCAAGTAATCATTGCAAAGATGGTATTGCCCTGTCTGTACTCAGACACAGTTAATCTCTTCTGTGAATGTTTAAATGACCAAGTTAAGGATGATACCTGTTAAATGTCATCAAATGGAACAATTCAATGGCTGACAGAATAATTGAATAATTTAGATTGAGTAGGATTTCAGAAGGGCATCTTGTCTGTTTTTTTGCTTGAGCTATGATCAACATTAAATTCAGACCATAGCAAGTTTTTTTCTCTACAAATGCTTAAGTATTAAGTATCCAGACTACCAAGTACAAGTACTTTTGTAAACAATTGAGCAAGAAGTCTCTCTAAAACACACTGAGAAATCTGATCTTAATAAAAACATTCTCCTAAGCTTGCAATTATTTGATTTTAAGTAGAAAGAGGCAGCATTTCTGAAAACTGTTAGCGCTCACCTTCACCCTCTGCTGAAAGTGCATCTTTTCCTGAACCAGCGCTGTTAGATCCTATGCCTAGATAAGTTGTTACTTCAGCATCTCTTGTGTTCAGACATATCCTTTTCTCCTGATGTGGCAGAATTTTGACCCCAGTTAGATATGACAAGAACTGTCCCTCATCCCTTAGGAAGAGTGTATAAAACCACAGTTCAAGCTGTCGTACAGGAGTTTGCAAACCCCAGAGTTTGCAGAAACAGAATCCAGGGAGTTTGTGGTTTGTCTGGTGTCTCTGCACCAATAACATGCACTTCAATGTGTTTCCACTATAATGCTTTAAGACCTTCTCCTGTGTCCCCAGCTGCACTCTTTTTGGGTTTTGTATTGTTTGCCTTTTCTCTACCAGTTTTCTTCTTTCACTTTTCTTCTTGTCTTCTTACCCCTTTTTGTCCCTCAAGGCGCAGCGTTGCAGCCGCCAGCAGAGCCTGATTTGAGGCTACCACAGTACAGTGAACTGTTTAATTCTCCTAGACATTTCCCTATGGCAACTATCCATAAAAATTTGTTTTGCTGAGGGCAAGTCATGTCATCTAATTTAGAGCCGAAATAGGAAATCTTATTTAAGGTAAGAAGGCTGTGCACTTCCCATATCAAAAGCATGACGCTAAACACATTTTGACTATCACAGATTTTCAGTTTTCCTCTGAGATTATTTCTCCTTCTTGGCCCTTATTTGAGAAGAAGTAACTTCTCATATCTCCGCCCATGAAGTGAGGTATTCAGTTCAAAGGAATCTTTATTCCTCCTGAGTGATGCTCAGCAGTGATGTTCCTCTCCTCCTCGAACTGGGTCCATCAGGAAAACAGTTTGGACAATACCCTCTGAGACAGCTGTCTCAGTAAGAGAGAGCAGAGCAGGGGCTTGCATTTATACTGTGAATGGATCTGAAAAATCTTCCAGAATAAGGAAATCTAGTGTTAATGAATTTGCAAGGCCAGTGAAATCAGGCTCCATTTACAACTGATCAAGCTGCAGGAAAACCATTCCTAAATTCCCTGCATGTGAATTTTTGCTTTTGTTTGGGTGGGGGTTTTTTGTTTGTTTGTTTGTTTTGTTTTGTTTTGTTTTCTTTCCCCTTGAAATACTCAGTAGTTCCCAGGGGTATTGTCTGCAGAAAGCCAAGGCCACTATATTATTTGCTACCATAACCCCATACACCTACCATGTATCTCAGGTACCCATCTAGACTTTTATTTATAATCAACATTTCCAAGGTATAATGTTCCATTCTATACAGAGAGCTTTAGCATCTGCTCTTAGGGGGCACTCTTTGCTCAGGAGGTGTCATCTTATCTCAGAAGGACACATCCACCCTCACTGATGTGTCCCTGCTTTGAATCTTGCCCTGTGCAACTTAAAGCTGGTAATTTCCTTCAGTCTTAGGGTGAGAAAGAGCAGGTCATGAATTCTTTTTGTAATCTCATTTCTGTTTCACTTCTTGAGTCACATGATGAGTGCCAGCGTGGTGTCACGCTGAACTTTATCCATTTCAGTGCCTCTCAGAACTTTGTGAAGAACTGCTTGGTTCCTGCAGCTAAGGAATCATGGCACTGGACAGGTTGCTCTTTTCAGTTTGTGTTTGGGAAAAATTAACTTGCAAGTTGAGATACCACAGGAATAAATGCTACAGTGTTCATTGCATAACAAATTCATCTTCTTTACAAGCCGATATTCCTTTACATGTACAGATTATAGGCATTTTTCTTCAGCTGGGTAAGAGAAACAAAAATGTAAAACAGTTTCTTTCCTTCTTGCAGGACAATAATCTTGAAACAATCTGATATCATATGAAATACGGTTATCCCTCAAACACATTACAATAACCTCATGGTCCTTTCTTTCTCCTCCAATTTTGGAGAATTGGACCAGAAAATCAGGAATGAATGATTCCTCCCCTTCTTGTCTATACATAAAATATATCCCAGCTGGCACAGCTTCCCTTTTTTGCAGCCTCAGCTTTTGAAATCAAGTGCTTATCACAAACTCTGTGTATGTTTATTTTTATTTAAGCAACACCCCTTGATCCCCCATACATATTCTTTTAACTTTTGCAAGTTTAAAGAAAAGCTTGAAGATATAAACCAGTGTGCTGGTTTGAAAGCAAAACCAGTGAAAGACTCCAAGTCAGAAACACAATTTAATAAGAGGAAAAGAAAAGAAATAAAAGAAAGTAAAATAAAAGTAATAGTACAAAAAACCACTGACAGAGTCAGAATACAACCTGACACCCTGTTAGGGCGGTAGCGGCAGTCCAGGTGAGATAATCTTGTCGAAGCAGTGATCCTGTAGAAAGGTCTGGTACCTCTTGTCTCCTCTGGGAGTCCAGTGGATAAAAATCTGCTTGTGCTGTCCCAAACCCTGGATTTATCCAGGTGGGAATGCTTGGCTCCTCCCCCTGGGCAGAGCATCTCCCAATTGGCTGATCTCATTCTATGAGTCATGCAGTGGGTCCTTGATGGCCCATTAAACAGAGATAACTCCCGGAGGAAGTTATCTGAGTCATGTGGCAAGGCATTGTTAGGCTCGTTAACAGAAGATAAGGAAAACACTGCCCCACCTTGGCTCCAACGGCTCATGGGGATAGAATACAAACCTTGGGCACAATTTTACATTGTAACCTAGGACAACCAGGCAGAATGGAAGACAGTTGCCTGAGCTTGCAGAGGACTGAAATGCAGCTTTGGAATATGCAGCAGGCTTCCCAGGCAAGACAACCAGTGCTGAAGTGCTTGGGAGCAGTTCAGGCCTATATCTTGTAATGTATGGCCCTACTGTCTTCAAGATTTTAGGGAAATCAGACATTTGGTTCACCATAACACACTCTGCTAGCTTGGTATGCTGCAGCAGCTACATGACCAGTGTGAAGATGTGAGAATTATTCAAACCCAGTACATTTTTCCAATAGATAATGGATCTGATTAATGTAACCTCTTCATCTTTGAATTGAATGTAATGTCCATCTGCAGATCACTGTCTGATTAAGTTCTTACATTACTACCTATCATACAGCACATATACACATCATTTTCTCGTTACTAAAATTTACTTGGCAATTTTTGTTAATATATTTTTCCATTTCCTTTGGCCTCATGATTGAGTCATTGACTATACGTAGATTATCTAGCCATGAGATATATTAGAAGCTACTGAAGCTTTTTCAGAGAAAATTTATAACCAAACAAAATAACAGACTCTTATAAAATATCTTCTTTTTATTCCTATCCTCATGGATCTTGCAAAATACTGACCTGTACCAATATTGCAGTTATGTTAAGTGTATACATATATATTTTTATTGTCCTTGATTCATTAGGTTTTTGATTGCTTTTATGACATCTTGTTCAAGAATTTAACACCAAGTTTAGTAAAAACAGCCTTTTTAAATTAAACTGACAGTGTCAAATATACCATCACTTTCATTGCTCTGAAGTAGCTGTAATCATTAAGCACTCTAACAATATTATGAACCTACCAGCACTCCTAAGCATCTTTATCAGTGTTGCTGTGTTTGCCCAAGCGGATGAGCATTTAGAAAGGCATAAAAAAATAACCGAAATAGTGATATTAGGTGTTATATAACTGCTCACCCACACATCATCCAGCTCTGAAAAGCAAAGCTCTGTCTTTTTTTGTCATACTTGATGTTTCATTTACAACTGACTTTCTGAAAATGCTTTCATCAACAATTTTGGAATTTGCTCTCTGCTGATAATCGTGGAGTAGATCATCATGCGTGTTTCCTGCAGAACAAACCTCCAATTTGTTCTGGGTTAGTTAACAAACATCTATTATAATCTTCTGTATCTTGAGAGCTCCTTTTCAGGTGCCATCTCCTGCTTGTGACCCCTTACATATGTAATTTATCTATTTTAAGCACAGAGCAGTGTGGCTTCAATAACTTTGTATGAGGCAGGTGCATGTATTCTGTAAGATTTCCCATTATTCAATCTCTCCTATCATTAGACACAAAGGGACAACGTGATTTCTGTCTCAGTATTAAAGATGTTTTGTATCTCCTTGTGTCCCTTGGTGCTGACTGGAAGGTGAAAGGTGTTTTCTGTGTGCTTTTCCTTTAATCTAGATGGTAACATTAGTAAGTATCCCTTGTGCTCTGTGACATCCTTGAAGTTCTCCTTTTGTGCAAGGTTGGGGGTCATGAATACCTTGGGATAAAGTAGTATCCATTGGTTTTAATGGTCTCTTTCATCTTAGTGATCTTATTAAAAGGGAAATGATGGTCAAAGCTAGATTCCCTTTAAATGCCAGAACTTGTCAGATTATAATTTCTTTCACAATGATGTACACTATTAATGCCTTACACTTAACGATATGTAGGCAAGTTAAAAAAGAAGCTATAAAATTTCATCAATTTTTGGAAAATATTTTAGTGTCAGAGAAAGTATCCACTTCTGAAGAAATACAGTTTACATAATGAGTCCTCAAAAAGCTTTGTTGGAATTTTTTCAGAGGGGCAAAAGTACATATTTAATGACACAATAAGAAAGTGAGAGAATATTGCATTAAAAACCATAAATTCCTCTTTTCTTCTGTACCTTTCTTGACCTACAAGTCAGCAACTTGTCTTCTCAGGAAATATCTGAAAGCACTATGCAATCAAACTGTTGAGGTACTGCATACAAAACTCAATAAATAGGTCTTGATAGTCACTGCTCTTGCTCTATAGAATATATAGCATGGAGTCTTAGGAAATCTTGCATTAGTTGAACAAAGAAAAATTGAAAGTGATTTTGTGCAATGCTACAGGACCATTAAATGTTCTTATAGTGGTCCATATTTATGACACAGTAATTCAATTGGTGTTCGTCTTAATTCTCCTTCCATCTTCCCTGCTTTTTATCTAATTTAAATCTAAGTGTAACAACATGGTGTTTACATATCAGTACTTCAAGCACAAGCATGTATAAACATTGTCCTTGCTCCTTTTTCAGGAAGGATTTCTCAGTCTCTGGGGTATGATTACGCTCTGTAGTGTGTGTCAGTTAAATTTGTCAAATCTCAAGAACAAAGGCAACATCCCCATTCCCGTCTCCTTGCAAATCCTGTGTGGAGATGAACAGTTTCTGCAGCTTAGCTCGCAGGAATCGGCGACATGCCCAGCTGTGCTGAGGCTGCTCCAGTGAAGTTGTGAGTTGTAGCTCCAGGAGCTGTGACTGCACCCTGGCAGGCACTCTGGCTCTGTCCTGGGGAGCTCTGCGTCACTGTGGGGCTGCAGCAGAGCAGCCTCAACCCTTGCTTTGGGCACTGGGCGCTGCAGGGTCCTGAGGATGACACCAAGGGAAAGAAACAGCCCCCCCAAGAGCACCCCAGGGGCTGTGTCCTGAGCTCCAGATGCTCAGGGAGCCTTCCCAAGCAGCTCCATCCCTGTGTGGCAGCAGTGGGAGCCTCCAGAGCTGTGCCCCGTGCAGTGCCTCGCTCTGCAAACAGAGCAAACCCCTCTCACCATTTGCTTCTCTGCTTTCCTTTTGGCCAAGGTCAAACCATAACTCGATGGGCACAGGATATGCTGCTGGCTTTCTTCTCACACAGCTGATGGAAACGTTTATCTGAAGGTTTCTTACTTAGATCACTACAGCAATGGCTTTAATCCACTACTTTTTAAGTCCATCACTAACAAAGGGTTTACAAAGACCTCCATCTTTCCAACAAACTTCCTGCCCCCAGGCTGCTAAAAATGCTGTCGAGTCAATAATTTCAGTTCTCTGCATTTTCGTTGTTCTCTGCTGTTGTTTTTAAGATATTTAAAGACATTTAAAACAATCCTCCAGTGGGAGTGCTTCTTTATATTTTTTACTTTTTTGTGTTTTGTTTTAGTTAAAAGGCTTGATGGATTTAGGGCAGATGTTTTCAATATTTTTCATTAAAAATGTGACCCCTAGTAGATAACGTGTGCTCTTTTTATCCCCACTTGACTCAGTTACTGCAAATATCACATATCACCTAAAGAAAACTGCCCAAGACATGTTACCTATTAACTAAAGAGTCATGACAATCCTGAGACTTTACTATGAAAGTGTTTCTACTACAGATCCCAAATGGAATTTAGTTTGTCCAGGGTCCAAGCATGCAGAGTTAATGTGAATACTATTTTTTTAAAACAAAAAATTAATAATTCTCATGTACCAGGTGGTCTTTAATTCAAACTGAGATTAGAAACAGAACTGCTGCGATGCACAGAATATCATTTCAGTCTTGAAGTTTCAGGGTGTACCAGGTGGTCATATTTAGCTCTTGGAGCTAAAAGTACCATCACCATGAGTGATGGTACTTTTGTTGTGAGTCTCTTGGCCTGCAGAGCTCATGACCTGCTGGAACAGGTATCATGTGGAGTGAGCAGCCTGCCTCTGCCCTGTTGAAAAAGCACCTGCAAACCAAAGTCAATGCACTCTCAATCCTCCTAACTGGGGACAGATGGTTAAGAAGAGCCAGGTCTTTGCAGAAAATCATTTCTTTGTGTTATGTGAAATAACTTCTGGAAAGGAAACCCCTCAGCTGTTCAGTCCACCCTGGTCTTGTCTCTGTGATGCTGCTTTTTACAACTGCTTTTGGTCAGTTTGTTCAGCCACACAGTATGTGAAAACTAAATTTCTTAGTGTCTGGGAGCTGGATTTGCAGCTCTTCAGCTAAGAAACTCAGAGGAAGTTCAACAACCCCGTTCCTCATGTCTGAGGGTTCTGAGGTCAGAAGGAAACTGCTTGGTGGGTTTTGTACTTACAGAGTTAAGTAGTCCTGTGGTGGAAGTTTTGGGATCTCTTTTTGGGTTATGCATTGAAAGTCCTCAGCTGTTATTTATTTGTGTGTCAATTTTTGAATCCCTGAGTTACATCTGGGAACCATGCTGGGCAAAAGAAACACTGCCTGTATTAAGTACTTGGCAGCAAGGCAGCACTTTCTATGCAAGAATATTCTAGTGCTTTGCAAACATTAATTACATTTTACAGATCCTCTAAGGAAAGATGGAAAGCTAACTCTGCTTTTGGAAGACATGCTGATTTTGTTGATTGACTGTATGCTAAAAGAAATGTAAAATCAACCTTTATGTTGCCCAAATATATAACCAATGTAAAGTTAAAAGAAAAAGCAGCAAGATTCCAAACCCTGCTGCTCCAGTGCCAGAGAGGAAGAAATGAAAATCAGTTTGTGACTAGAAAAGAGTACTTTGATAACTGGGGATATCACTTTACATATGCTACCTGATGGGTTTCTTTTTTGTCTGTATATATGACACTCTTTTGTCTAATTATCCCTGACATTTCTTTTGAGCTTTATTTTTGTTTTGTATATACATATAGGAGAAGAAAGGTCTGCCAGTCCCTGGGAATCATGTATAATTCAGAATAACTATTAGCCCTTTGATGGATAGAAAACATATTTAAAACATATCTACAGAGCAACAAGCAAAATAAGAAGGGGGAAAAACAGAAATGCAATTAATGTGCTCAGCGTATCAAATACAGATCCAGCCCTTATGTCCAATAAGGGCTGAAAACATTAAATACTGCACTGGCGTACTGGCCAGCACGAAGGAGAAGAGGAAGCTCGTAGGAATCCCTTCAGGGAAGTGTGAGATATCTCAGGATCTTGTCCAAACCCATTCTCACAGCCATCCTCCGTTCAGTTTGTGGGGTGGGAGCTGGCACTGGGCTCCTGCCGTGCTTCCCTGTGAGCCTGAACCTGGAGCAGCTCATTCCTTGCCTGTTGTCATGATCCCCATCCCCAGCCTGCCCAAGTGAGAGACACTTTGATCTTTAGTTTCCAAACACAACAGAGGAATTGGCAGGTGCTATTGAGGCAGAAACAGCTTTTAAATTACGCGTCTGTTTAGTTGGTCTTTGACTACAGTCCCTTTTGCAATATGTTGTTCTCTGATTATAGCTTAGACATTTCTTCTAATGATAATAGAATCCTTTTGGGTTTTCAGCACCTGTGCGAAGGATGTGGTTACTAATTTGGAATAAGAGCCAAGCTGCTGGAAAACATCTCACTTGAGGTTAGATCCACATTGTGTTTTAACAGTAAAAAACAGCCCTTGGTACTTTTATGTTTGTTACTCACAGGAAAAAGATATTACAGAGCTAATGTACTATGATTTTACTCACTTAATTAGAGATGGAATAGTGCATCGGACCAACAAAAATCAATAAACTCTGAATTAGTGAAACAGGTACTTTGTGGGGTACAAGCATCAGTGTAACACAGTACATGATCAGTCTAAATGGGGAGCCTGCCAAACAAAATCATATTTGAGCTGGTTGTGGAAGGAGAAGGTTATAAAAGAAAAGGTATTTTTGCTCAGTTTGTGACTATAGTTTTTTTGGTGCAAGGAAGGATGATTGAGCTTTGGTTGGGCCAATACTGTGTGTGAGGCACAGGGCAGCAATCTGTGGAGGCATTTGCTTTGTACTGGGAAACCTTACAGTGGCCATAACTGACAAATGTGTTCATGTTGGTCTGATTCCTGACAATTCCTGCTTGGCACTCAGAGAGACTTTGGCATTAATAGCCTAAGCAAGCACTAGCATTATAGTACTTAATTCACTAAGAATTTCACAATTCTTAGTGAAATACAAGATGTGTATAATAATATATGATAAATTATTGCATCGACTTCCTTGGGAATTTAACCACTTGTAAATTGTTAAATTGCAATGAGTTCCTGTGTTGCTGTGTTTGTAAGCACAGCCTGAAGTTGGGAGTTCTTGCTCCTTCAGACTGGGCTCATGAACTTCTCATCACCTGCCAGCCGACCTGATCCAGGTGGGGTTCCATGCAGATTTTATTGTGCCTTTATGTCTGTCCCAGAAGGAAGGGGAAACATCTTCACAAATTAAGGTTAAAGTAGTGAGATGTTGTTGTTCTGTAAGGAGCAGGCTGAGTTCGTGCAGTGTCTGAACATGACTGTGCAGCCTTGATGTTTTGCTGTGGGCTTCGATGTCCTGTCACCAACTTCTGTGAATCCTCATCCCACGGCCTCCAATTGCACTGCTGTTCACAGGACCTAGAGTTCTTGATACCCTCTGAAGCAAGAACTCTGATTGAATCTAGTGGTGAGTTTTGAGCGTTTGTGAATCATGGGATGGAGTGGTTGTGAGGCTGAGAGTGCAATCCATGGGTTTTTCACGCTGTAATCTCTATTATTGAAGCACAAAACTCAGCCATGATTTTCTCAAAGTCAAAGCAGGCAGTGGATAGCTGCATGTTCTACAGAACAGCAGTCTCTCCCAACTTATTTGTAAGGCTTGAGATGATAATTAATGAAGAGAGTAACACTGAATTTTAATTGAGCTGTAATTATAATACAGCAATTTATAAAGTGAGACTTTCAAGACTGTTCATCCCCTACAGCGTTTTGTTCCTCAGCTGTATCGAACTATCAAAGTTAGAGGGAGATAAATAATTGGTTCTGAAACATACTTATCACAAGTAGGTCAAGTGTATTTGTGTGTGTGGGCACCACTTATCATGATTTATGTGGAGGAATCACCTCCGTGTCAGATCTGATAGCCTCAAGACCAGGCATTTGCTATTAAACAGGCAGAGCTGACACTGGAGCAGCACTGGACTTATCAGAAGTCAGGAGACTTCCAGCTGGATCCAATCCATGCCCCAAGACTCTCAGAGAATCTCAAATATGACCTCCAAAACTTCCAAGAGTATAAGTGGGATAGCTGGGGGGATTTCCTTCCCCAAAATGTTACAACTTCCATCTAAGGGAGACTTCAGTGCACCAAAACTAGGATTGGTCAAGAGAGAAAACAATGAACCTGATGTAGTTCCATGGATAGTTGTCTTCTTAAATGGGCTTTAGATGTCAAGGAACTGCAGATCAAATCTCTTAACCCTTTTTTGGGTTTTTGTGTTAGCAGCATGAACAGTGGTGGCTTTTGCTGCTGCAAAAAGGTGTCAGAACTTATGAAAGGCAAAATCTCAAAAAATGTCCACTGCTGTGCTGGCTCAAGAGATAGGATGTTTATTCCAAATACCCAACCATCTGAAGATCTTGATCTCAGCTTCTCCTGTGAGATGTCTAATTTTTCTTGCCTCCAACTGGGCTAGAAACATTCCAAAGGTAGAATTTCCTGTGGTGTGGAAGAAAGATGAAAGAATGGTGCTATTACTTGCTTCTGCCTTTATTTGTAAAATTCCATCTGCAAATGTTGCTTTTCCTCAAGTAAAGGCAATCTGTAGGAGAAAAAGATGGAAAGATGGCCAGCTGGTCACAGTAGGGGTCAGCATTAAGGATTCCTGCAGGAGGAAGGTAAAAACAATCACCTGTCCTCAGGTAGAAGGTACCCCAAGAAAAAAAATAATAATAATAAAGTCCATAATCCACGCTGAGTTATGAAACAGGCCAAGTCTAGAAGGCTGTAAAGACCCCTGCCTTCAGCTAACTCATTAACAAGCCTCCCATCTCCCACAGGAAATTTCTCTTGTTTACTGAGTTTTCAACCCTGAGATCACAAATAATGGAGAAAAGTAAATACCTAAGTGTGTTGGAGCAGGCTTTTAAACCTGAGCTTGTAAAAGCAAGTTGAGGAGCTGGAATCCCATCACTGCAGATCTTCAGGAGAGGTTTTGAAAAAAATCTGGAATGGAATAGCAGATATCCCATGGGAGATACCTAAAGTAGTTAAATTACAAAGGACATTGACAGACCTACTTTTCTATGATTTGTGGTTAATCAAAATCTTGCCATTTCTTGGGCTGTATTTTAAGATGTAACTACAATTTTCCAGCAATTGATAACGAAGGGATTTCCGACTGAGTTTTTCTGGAAACCGTTGCAGACTAATTTCGGTAATTTCTCAAAAGGAGTGAGGAGAAAAAGGAAATATCTACAAATGCCATTTTAAGTTGTTGTCCTGATGGGAATATAGGAGACCTTCATGAAAGACCTCCCTCTCTCTTCACTCACACACACAGACTTCCAGCACTAATTCTGCACTAGCTATTTCTGCTTCACCCAAGGCAATATCCCACTGGGAATCTTCGCCTATACCAAAAGATAAAGCTCTGGATACACGGACAGCACTATAGGTGGTTATTGCAACTGTTATTTTGTACGGTTGCATTTTTTTGTTACTCCCATAGAAATTAATCATTTTGGTATAATGTGGAGTCAGAAGCATCTTTTCTGTGCAGGAGTTGAGAATATGTGAAGTGACTGATGTTTGGCAGAAGGAAAAAAGAACAGAATATGAATCTCTCAGAGCTGAAGCCTTCTACTCAAAGTAAACAGCTTTTAAGAAAGAAAACATGTTTCTCTGGTGATGCTTGATTATTATTTCCTTTATTGTCAGCTAGCAGAGGGGGGTTGATGTGTATTGTTTTGTCTGGGAAGGGGTTCTGCCTCTTCTGTACCCACAACAACCAAATTGAGAATTATCTCAATTTACCATGGAGAACCTAATGAATTCAGACAGCGCGAACGCGAACGTGTCATTTCCAGCAAGGATTGGAAATGTGTTTATTTGCTTGGTTCATGGTGTCATGAAGCTGTGCCTATGCTGCAAACTATCAAGGCTAAGCAATTTGGCTGCTGATAGAAAAATTTCCTTCCATTATATTTCCTTTCTCCCATGTAGAAGCATTTAAAGTTATTGAAATTAGTAAAAATGCTTCAGTTTGTTTCTTCAGATATGTCAGTTAGCAACAACTCAATTTGCAGCTGCCACTCATGTTTAACCAAGCAAGTGAGCCAGTGAGCCAAGAAAACAAAATTGTGGTTGTGTGTGCTGACTGGTTAAAATTGGTGTTCTTGGTACATTTCCATTCTTTCAACTTCTACGGGAATTAATCAGGCATGGACACTGTGATATCTAGATGGGTTTTCCACCAAGAGGAAAAGCTTAATTAGGCTGCAAGCAGCAGCAGAATATATTCCACAGCGGGTGTCACCATGTCCTGAACGGCTCTCAGGCTCTGGGTGAAAATTAGGACAAATTTGAGCTCACACTGTCTTTTATGGTAACTGTGAGTGCTTAACAAGCACACACTAAACACTGCCAGGTTTATCACATCCTCCCTTGCTGAGGCTTCCAGTAATGCTACCCAAGAATTGGACTAGGCTGGATTCTCTGATCTCAGTAGCCCTGGGAAAAGCATTAGCTCACTGAAATCCCTGGCACAGGCCATTTGCCTGTGTGCAGCCAAGTTCAGGGGTGCACTGTCAGTCTTCAGCCCCTGAAGGCCAGAGCCTTGATTAGCATGATAAAACAAGATTACAGCATTGCCAGGAGATATTATTAAGAAATCCAAAAATACTGCTTGCAGGTGGTGTAAAATCAACCTCAGAAAATGTTGCTATGGTTAAGTCAGAGTGATGAGGATAAAGACCCTTTGTACAGAGGAAAAGCTAGGACAGGGAAGACAAATATGATTTGGAGATGAAGAGTAGATGTCTGATGTCAGACTGCTGCTAACACAGCCTGGATCTTTCAGCTCTCCCTGTCTCCCTGCTTTTGATCACCTTGAACATAAAAAGGCCAAAATGTTGCACTATTAAAGTCTGCAGTGCCTATAAACATGGGGAAAACGTTACTTGTAAGCAATAACCATTTTGGATATTGCAGAATAATACTGAACACCTTTCAAAATGCATATACACGTAAATCTGGCGTGCATATGAATATTTGAAATGGTTGCTAATCAGCTTTAATTGCTCAGGTCTGTGCTTTTAGGGTGTTTCTTAATGTTGCTTCATATTCTTTAAAATTCTACAACAATTTGTGGGAATATTATCATCATCTTTGACTAGTTTAATGAACATAGCCCATATGGAAAATCTAATGTGCTGCACATTCATGCAGGAGACAAAAGCCAGCAGTAAAACCCAACACCATGGCAACTTTTTAACAACAGAGTATCACTAAGAATTTCCCAGGATTTTCTAGGACTCTGAAATGGCTAGTTAAGGAAAAATCTCCTCAGTGAGAATTTTTTGCATGTTTCCCACAGATGTAATTTCTTCCTAAATTGTTGGTTTTGTCTGAAAGGACTTATTTTTTTTGACAACAAGACTATGAGAAAGTGATAGTCTACCTATTCTTACTAAAACGATATGGGATACTGGATTTATTTTAGCATGCAAACTTGAATAAAATGAAATTAATCTCTGGAATTTCAGCAACAACATTTTAAATGTCTTTTTTTTTACTGTTACTTTCCCAGAAGATATTTTAGTGTCATTTATTGAGGGCTTTAACATCTTCAAGAGAAGCTCTTGTAAAAATGCAAGTAAGGAAGGTTTAGACATAGGAATTGGTTTATAATAGATTATATGTTAACATACTGAAGCTATTCTATAACAAAAAGATCGTAATGACCCTGATAATTTAGAAATTTAAAACGTTTCCTGTTTTTTTTAAATTGTTAGGATTGCTATTATGAGGTTTTTGTGTTTGTGTGAGTGTGTTTTTATTTTTGCGCTTTAGTTTCTGTGGATTTTGTAATGAAGTGCTAGATTAATTTGCAGTGATTACTTGACAGTAGTAATAAGAGCTGATACTGGTTCGCCACAGATGTAAAGGAAGGATTTGTGTTTCTAGAATTGGAAACCTTAATATGCAGATCACATACAAGCTTGGAAGTGCTTGAGAACGGAAATAATCATGTAAAACTGAAGTTAGAAAAGAAAAGATACAAAAACACACATGAGGTAAACAAATTGTAAAGCTTTCCTCAGAGCAATGTCTTTGTCAGAAGCCTTTCTTGCTGTGCCAGGTCATGCTAAATGTAAAGAAGAATTTGTGTCAAAACCGTGATGGGAAAGTGCTTTGATAATAGAAGATTAGCTTTGTCTTGTTCTTTTGCTGAAGAAGGGCCGAAATGATTTGTAATAATTTGAAGGGCAGGTCAGAACCCAAGTTGGTAAAAGGATCAGAGGCCATGTGGTTCACAGTCTGCGAGGCTCTTACAGATTTCCCAGATCTGGCTGTGGGGCTCTGCGTTACTGGAACCTGGGGAGCTTAAACCTCTTGGATGCTGCTGTTTCACTGGACTGGCTGATACAGTCTGCAAATTAATTAAGGGTATAACCGGATTGGCACTGAGTTTGCATCCTCACAGGAACACAGCCCAAACAGATTGCTTCTGCCCCCAGAAGCTTTGTTTCCAGGTACAGCTCAGAAATCAGCATATTTGCTTAGGAAATGATTTTATTTTTGAGTCACTGTCACAAGGAGCTTGCTATAAAATTCTGCTGTGAGTTAATATTCTTGGAATTTAGTTTAAGATGCTGGTCTTGGCAGAAACTTGTTATGCAAATAATATCCTCCAGATGTGAAGTGTGTTATGGAAAATACTGCAGAATGCATCTCTATGACTGCAGCAAGAATGTATAAAGTAATCTATGCAATGTCTTTTTATAACAAGAAACATAAAATAGAAATATGCATTGAAGCCCAAAAATGTGCATTACATAGCTCTCAAAAAGCTTTGACCCTGCCCAAATTTTGAACAGGGATTTTTCCTGATACTTTTCATTTCTTTATAAAACAATGTAAATTACTCAGGGATGGATTAATCTATAGAGTCCATGCACTCTCTTACTAGGCGGGCACAAGAAATGGGGAAAGACAGACCTGGATGCCAAAGAGCTCTTATGTACTATTGACTTGGTATTAGCCCATGGTGAGTCAGAGAGGTGTGAAAGCATAGAAAATTGCAATGAGGTCCTCTCTATTTCAAGATCATTTGCGTTATAAATATGTAGTTTAATTCGAGTTTTTACTGTTATAATTATATAGTTTGATTAAAGTATGCTAAAAGGTACCCCCTTGCACAGAAACCAACGGGGGGGGAGGGGGGGTAGGTAACTAGCCTGCCCATAGAACAATAGCCCTGTATTCTCCATATCAATGAGAGGTGGCCCATGCCAAAAGGGTGCCAGATAACGATCACTAAGACCCATCAGAACTGTTTCAGCTCTCAGAAAGTCCCATCACTCCTGGAATGCTGACTGGAATGCTGACACCCGCTGAGACCAAACCCAAACCAAGATATGTTCGTCTGGCAAGGAGCTTCAAGAATAATTCATAGACATGTTTAGTGAAGACTTCAGGAATAATTCATGGACAGATCCAGAGATGTGACCAGATTTCCCGGAATTCTATTCTACTCTCACTCCAGGTGGACAGAAATCCTATCTGCATATTCAGACTGGACAGAAAACTAGCCTCGGGGCCTAAAAACCTTATAAAAACTAACCTTCGAGAGATGGTTGGTGTGAACTATGGGGGACCCAGTGCGATAGAGGCTGGGGTCTTAGTTCACCCGGCAGCTCGAAACCCGGGCTCAGAGCTGCCGTTTGATTGTGGGACTTGTCTCTTTTCGATCTCATTTTGTCATTTTTCAATAAACCTCTAAAACGGAATATTGGAGAACTGTCGTATATAACAATTTGTTTATAATTTGGAAACTGCAAAATGAAACTCTGATTATTTGTTTACACTGAAAGAGCAGTGCATTCCTCAGCGACAGGTTTTGTCTTGAAACGGAGTGGCAATTCTGAAAATATATCCAGCATAGCAATCAGCTTGGAAATCTTCAGAGATCCTGTAGCAACACATGAAAACTTTGATCACTTTTTGCAGCAATTATAATGCTATAGGGAACGATAAGAAATAGCTCTACACTGTAACAGGGTTTAAGGCTCAATCATGCTTCAGAAATTATGGTGATTTCCACCCTCAGCTGTGCCACAAAGCCCCATCTCAAGTCAGGATGTAGTTGTTAGGCAAGAGGGATGAACATGGTGTGGGCTGCCAGGGTACAGCAGAATAGAAATGAAGAGTTCAGTGAGGAATGCTCAGTCCAAGCTCACAGCTTGCTTGGCAAATAGCAGCTCTGACATGCTCAGGGCTGCCCCAGCAGGATGGGGATCCTCACCACCTCTGCAGCCTCAGCTTCAAAGGTCATGACTGAGAAATCTTTTCAAGAAGGCTGATGAGATGATGTCAGAGATAGTCCAAGTCCAAAACTGTTTATCAGCAATATTTTACCAAGTTTTGCCAGGTCCTTCAATAGATCTCTAAATTGGTCCTAC
The DNA here is from genome assembly GCA_910950805.1 of Acrocephalus scirpaceus scirpaceus. Taxonomy (NCBI): domain Eukaryota; kingdom Metazoa; phylum Chordata; class Aves; order Passeriformes; family Sylviidae; genus Acrocephalus; species Acrocephalus scirpaceus. The sequence continues at coordinate 34,730,328 of OU383781.1, forward strand.
AGTTAACCAGAAAAAAACCATGATGCATTTTTACACAAAATTCTGGATCCTTTCCAAAGCTGCTTATAAGCCACTACCTGGAATATACCCTTGTCTTCTACTTTAAGAGGGTTTTGTTCCTCTTTACATCATAATTGTAAGCATCTCCATTTATATCAGCCTGCTTTTTTGTATTCTTATTATTATTTTAGTATAAAAAGGAAGGTAGTTGTAACTCAGTAAACACATTTTTATGCTAGGCTTTTATATCTATCCTGTAAAGCTCTCATTTGTTTCTTTCTTCTGCAGGCATAAAAGTTTGTTTATTAAATATAATAATAATAAAGTAGACATAAGCTCTTTCTCAGCTGGCATTACTTCAGATTCCAGTGTATTTTTCCCCAGCTTCACTTCATTACAGCTCCATTTCCTAGTGCATAACCAGCATGTGTCACACTGAATGAAGGCTGGCTTCAGAATAACACATCAGTAAGATGATTGCTCTTGGAACACACAGTGACCTTACTCCATAATTAAATGCAAAACCTGTGTGGAAAAAATTGATGTTAAAAGTCTTAACTTATGCTCACCAGAGACTGGTAGTGCAGAGACAGATGCTGTTATATTAACCTCGGATGTTTAGCCTTGGTGCCAGGGGACTCCTGCCAGGGGTTGGGAAACCATGGGCTGAAGTAGGGGTGGATCTTGTCCAACAGAATGTGTAATGGATAGAGCTTTATTTGACATAACCTTTGTAGTTTAATTATCGTAAAGGATATCAAACCCTCAGATTCCTAGAATGGCATTTTGAGACGAGTTCACTGGGAGGAAGTTTTTCTGAGATAAGAAAGAAAAAGGAGGGGGGACTGTGCCAGGATTTCTGGGTGCCAGTGGACATCTTGAACTCTTTCATAATTAATTTCAAGCATGAGGGAAGATACCCCAACAGAATAAGTCCAATTTTAAGCTAGATACAGAAAATACTGCAATATTCCCCAGAAGTAAAATGTATTTTAGGGAAGTTTGGATTTTTTTTTGTATTTCTTCAGATTCACTTGAAAAAGTCTGAAATTAGGTAAATAATTTTAAACAGTAGTTTTTAACCCAACTTTTTCAGTCAGTACATCATGAACATTTAGATAAGTGAGCTGGCTTTCTACGAAGTGAACAGAATGAAATGGTTTTTTTAAACCATTAAAAATGTATCATGTTTTTCAATTCCCCTTCACTGTCCCCTGACCTTCTTAGGAGAAGTGAACAGTTTGTATCCACCCGGGACAGCTTGTAGGCTTCCAGACCTGACGTTTCTGCCTTTCTTTCCCTGTAATGATCTATTTTTTTTCCTTGTAAGGTTACCTTCATCCCTACCAGCCCTTCCATTTACTCAGTTCTCATGAATCATAGCCACATCATCCTTCAAATCAGCCCATCACTGCAAAGCTGTGAGGTGCCAGCTCCTGAGACAGCCGACAGGAGCTGTTTGTCTGACACCCTCCGTGCCCCCTCCTGAAGTGGCTCCCCCACTTCCACAGCCATATTTTCATTCTGTCTCCCGAGACAAGACATTCACTTTTGATCTCGTCTGTGTCTTCTTTCTTCACACACGACCTTGGCTTTTCAGAAAGGCCACCTCAGCCACCTGTCATTTGGAGGAGCCCACCTGATTTCCTTCTTGACCTAGCTTTGGAGTTACACAGTAAAATGGCAAACAGCAAAAGCAGTCACCTCAGTCACCAACTCAGTCATAACCGAGGCTTGCTCTGAGATGTTCAGTGAGAGTTGCTGGGGTTTTTTTTCCCCAATATGTTTTAAAATCTTTAATTTCCGCTCTTTGAGAGTTTTAGGTTGAGGAAGGTTAGTTTTGTAGCAGGTTCAGCTTAGAATGCTGCATGTTGCTGAAGCACGCAGTCAGTAGGAACTGAATGGCTTTTGTCAACAGGTATTTTTGGCCAATGAAGATAACAATGAAAAAAGAACTGTGAACCTTGGCTGAGCGTCACTGCTATCAAAGTTCATTTTGGTTTTGACATCAAAATGCTCTAACTGACCAAGACAATTATCTGGGAGACACCAAGAAAATGTTACGAAATTTTCTGTGACCTTGCAAGCTCCTTTAACTCCCTCCCCTCACATCTCAGCAGAAATCTGAAGTTGTATCAAAGGATGAACTCTGAGAGTCCCCTGGGGCAGGTTAGGTAAACCTTGAGGGTCAGATTTTGACTGGTCCTTAAGCTGCTTCCCACCAGCAGCAAGTACTGCATTTGGTAGTCTTTTAAAACCCTAGCAAAGATTTTTTTTTTTTAAGTTTTTACTGCCACTCCGGGCTATCAGGGTCTCCTTGTCCTCCCTGCAGGCAGGTGGCCGAACAGAGAAGGTCATCATGAGGGAGGGGCACTGTTGTCACCCTGCCTTGCTCTGTGGTGTTTGTTTCCTGTTCCCACTGAATCCTCAGGTACTACAAAACCCACCTGGTGTAGACCATATTCCAAAAGGTTTCCGTGGGGTTTGCAATAAAGGAGCTGGATAAGCAGCACTACCCTGGAAGTCAGCTGGCTTCTGCTGTGTGATCAAACCTCTCAGCAATGAGTTTCTCAGCTTACAGGGTAGTCAGGGTTTTATAGGCCACATAAACTTTCCTTGGGTTAAAACTTTGCCTCTCCCTATCCAGCCAGCAGCCAGTAGAGAGCAATATTGCACACACATGAGAAATTAGTTTGCTAAACTGTATTAGTCTAAGGGGAATTAGCCACTATAATTATTGTTTTCCTTCTCAGTACTGCTGTATTAACTAAGCTATATATAAAGGAGTTTAAGCTTTGTTAATTTTTTCATTCTTCTCAATACTTACTTTTCATCTTGTGTGTAGTCAATGGCTTATCAATCCTGAAGCTGACTTATTGGTATTACATATTTGAAATGACTTATTCACTAAAAACCCACTAATGGGATGTAACACATAAAAATTAGATTAAAGAAAAAATCCCTTAATTGTCTAGTTGAATAAAGCTTTGTGTTTCTGTGATGAATTTATATACGCTCCCTATTTTGTATAAACTAATATTATTTTCAGAATTCAATTTGAATTAGATTGCCACAAAGGAGTCACAAAATTGCAATGCATGTACATATTACATCAGTACTTCAAGATCTCCTTCAACTAGTATTTTGCCATCTCCTTTATCAAATTCAGTCCAAATTTCTCCCTGATATATTTGTGATATAAATATACATATATTTTATAGATGTACATATATAAATATATATAAATATATCTATATAAAAATGTACAAGGTGATTCAATTTCTAAAATAACTTATACCTAAATATTTGTCCATAATTGCAGTTTTTAATCTGGAGTCTTTCAAGTAAAGAATGGATGATCAAACTAATAATTTATCCAATATGTCCTGAAGTCTCTGAATAGGATGAAGAAAAAAACCAAACAAACCTGGATACACACTAAATATATCTATATAGTTTTATCATAGACCATTTGTTTGAGTGACCCTCAATAAAAAATAAAAATCCCAGACCGTAAACCACCACTGGTCCTTTTTCACACATCTATTCTGGTGAAGAAATGATTCTGAACCAGAAATGCCAACATCTCTCCTCATTTGGGTCCAGACTGTGAAAACACCCTCTGTCTCCCTGACAAGTATTTCAGGTCTAGCTTTAGGATGTGAGCATCTGCTCCCAGGAGCTGAGAGCCCATCCCTTGCCTGGCAGGAATATGCTTAATGAAATAAAAGAGCAGTCAGATCAGCTACATTACTCAAGATTATTACTTTCTGCCACATTGTGTATTCATACTGTAATTTACCACCACAGGAGATCCTAGGAACAAGCTCAGGGTTTCACAAAGGCCTTTGTGGTGTTTGTGGCTGTAATCAGAGGCAGCTACACCATAATGAGGGCAATCAAATCCCACACTCCACCATGCCTGGGGCCTGCTGAGGGGACTGAAGGGACTTCCCTCCTCTTCTCCATCCATCCAGGAGGCAGTGCACAACTGCTTGTGAGTTACATGGATTTAGGATTTGATCCATGTGTCAAGAGCCAGGGGCTCCTGAAGGCTAAGGAAAAGGTGAATGGGATAAAAGTCCATCAAATCCTCCACAAAATTTCCTTTGCTTTGGGAATTCCTCTCAAATTGTTGAAGATCTATTGATTTAACTAGTTGTCTACCAGAGAGAACGTAGAAGTGGCCTTTGAAGCAGAGAGAGATACGGCAAAAGGGGAAAAGAAATTAAAATGTGGAAAAGAGCAAGTATATGCCAACAGAAATAGACATTACCATGGTTTTGCTCTTCCCATGGAAATCTTCCACTGACTTTCAAGGCATGCAGTTTCTTATCTCCAGATTTCAGGTGATTCCTTTCACCTTCCACATGTTGGCCCTTATGCTGGTGTGCAGTGCTGCCATTAGCTTTGGGATATCAGCATAAAGCTCACATACCCAAGAACATCTGGCTTTCTGGGAATGGAAGACTTCTATTTTTCATAGATTCAGTCCAGCTTGCCCAAAGACTTGCAGTGTCATAGATGTGCACAGCAGGCTGGAAAGAGTGGGGTGTCCTTGTTTGAATCCTCAGAGCTGGGCAGCAAAGCTCAGCTTGCTATAATGACTGCCCCTGCTGCCCCATGCCTGTTGGGCACCCCCACTGTGTAGCACATCTGGTTGCTGCCTTGTGGTCAGTGATCTGTGTCACATTCTATGATATTCCTGAATAAAGGCAGCTCAGCCTTTCGCTCTATTTGCTCTGTTATTCAGGGTTTTCTTTTTTAGGCACTGGTCTTTATTAAATTTTAATCTTCTGGGACATGATTGATACAATGACTGGAGAAAATAAAGGAAGACTGCAGAGCTTCCTCCTTAGGTCAAAAAGCTGTGACAGGATAGCTTGGTAACGTGAAGCAGAAAAGAGCTAACAAATCTCACTCACTCATTTTGCCTTCTTTTTGATGAAATCCTTTCAAAAGCTCATTAGATAAGCTCAGATTCATCAGCCTACCTAAGTGAAGGCCAGGAAGGACTCCAGGAGGGCATGTTGGACAGCAGAATTTGAGATGCAGGGTCAGGTGGAAAGAGACTCTGCCATCTGCTAGCATTTGTGATAGCAGCATTTCCCGGGAGGGTGTGGGAGCTGGGAGGTGTCTGTGCAGTGGCTGCTAGGGGGGAATAAGAAACCTGAAGTCTCTGCAGTGTTTTATTCTCAAAGTGCACCTTTTTGTAATGAGGGGTCCTGGCTTCTACCTCTTTCTCAACATTCCCTTCTATCAAAAAGGAAGAAATATAACAGAGAAGTATTTTCAATATGTAGCAAGACAAACGTGAATAGGAAAAGAAATAAAGGGGCATGTGGCCAACTCCTCTCCTACTTCCACTGCACAATTCTGGCTTTTTTCTCTTTTTAAAATGGTTTCACTATAGTGTTCAGGAGAGGGATGATGAACCACTGAAAATAATTTAGGATGACTTTCTAATAAATCAGATTTATGAAGAGATCTAAGAGTAAATTAGGATGAATTTTTCAGGGGAAATTAATCTTGAAAAAAAACTATGTTAAAAAAAAGTACTTTTCAGAACTTTTTGAGATTTTCTTCCAATGACAACCTTTTGTTTGTCCTAGGTTCCATCCAGCCCATTAATTAACTTTAAAAAGTAATAAAATAAGCATCTTTAAAAATTCCTACAGCCAAACCTGATTTAAGATACATATGTATGGAGATCCTTCTATTTGAGGAAAGATCAGGTCCTGTGTGCTTTGAGTACTCCCAATTCGAACTTCTTTCAGAGGAAGTGAAGGGTTTTGAGAACCAAACAAAAGCCACCAGCAGTCTCAGAAACCTTCCTTCCACGTAACATCTTATCTTGATATTAGCACGGTCTCAGTTTGCAGCCTGGTGAATCCATTCACTTTTCCAACCTGACTGTTTTCAAACAGGAGTTTGCATTCTGTATGAATTTGTTGGAGGTTCCAGACAGATACCCTTGTGACTGAGAGTCTGATGTTCACAATGAATTCATTGAAGAAGGGAAGGATGTTCCCATCACAGGATAGGCATCAGCTGTGTTTTTCTGGCCTGCTTGGGATGCCTCCCAGCAAACCTTCCCAGCCACTCTGTGCTGCTGAGGCACATTGTGATGGCTGTGTGCATCCATAATGCACAGAACTAGCTCACAATGCTCAATTTAAAATAAATTAATTTAGGCTCTGACCAGAATCTAGGACCTGCTTTGACAAGACAGAAAAGCAAGCAGCAGAAATACACTTGTTTCCTTCATTTTCTTGAGTTCTTTTTCCTTTGTGTGGTTTTTGAATTGTGTTTAGCAGTAGAACTGTGTCATGCTACTGCTTCTCCTTGCCTCTGAGGAAATCTCCAGAGGCTTTATCTAGACAAAGCAAAAGATTTGTACTGTGAAGGTCTAGGGAAAGATTCAGAGCATTGTAGTTGATACTAAGCACCTACAGAGGTGAGAAAAATAAAGCTCGAGAGGCAGAGAACATCCTCAGCGTGAAAAGAATGAGAAAAAAAAGAGAGATATTGTCCCCAGCAGGGATGATATGGGGATATGCTGGGTCAGGTAGGGAGGCAATTCTGAGAATATTTCTCCTTTTAGCTCATACTATTATAAAAGGTTACTTTGGATTCTTATTTTGGATTTACGGCAGCTAATCTAACCAAATTGGTTGAATAATTAGAACTGTGCTGCTGTCATCTACTGAACTAAAAAGTATGGTGTTTTTGCCCTTCGTGGATCACTTTTCAGTGATCCTTTGCCTTGCCCGGCCTCTGGCAGCAGTCGGTAGGGCCCACTGGACAGATCTGCAGAACACCCACGCGGTGGGCTTTCTGGCTGGCTAGCACTAGATGTGAATTAGCGGCGATGGCGGTGGAAGGAAAAGGAAGGCTCTCTTCTGAGGGTTAACAGGAGATCTTTATTACCTGTCCTTCCTCATAGATGGTGGGTGAGAGAGCGAGAAAGCCCCCGGATCCCCGCTTAAGAGGACAGGTACCAAGGGGCGTGTACAAAAACCTTGCACCAATAGGGGGATAGAAAGGGAGGAGTTGGGGGGTAGATTGACACACAAAAGGGCCAATCTCTGGAGAGGGGGGGGGAGGGGATTCCCAGAACCTGTTCCAATCAGAAGCCCGGTCTCCCCGAGATTTCCAGAAGGGGGAGAGGCTTTCCTGGATGACTGGCAGGCTCCGGGGGGAGGGGACAAACCACTGCAAATGCAGCTATAAACAGAGGGGTTTAGAATAGACCTTTTTCCCAACATAAATAACATAAACCCAAAACTTGTGAGCACAGCTCACGCACCGCTACAAAAAAGTCTTCCCAGTTTACTGTGGTGATCACCTCCATATTGGTGTGAATAATAATAATCACAATTAAAATCATAAACCCAGTACCTAACCTATGTTAGCTGGTGTTTATTTTTCTCATGCCCCCCAGGCTTGCCAGTGCTCTGGGACAAATCTGGGCTCTGTGAGTGTCCCAGAGCACACAGACTGGCAGGGCTCTGTCTGGCAGTGCAGCCCAGCTGTGTCCCTGTGCTCTCAGTGCGGGGCACTGGTTTCTCTACCTGGTGCATCATTGTTCCCAGGCTGCCATGGTGACTCCACAATGTCAGCTCAGAGCCTTTTTGCAATGGGAAGAGAAAGAAAAGTAGATATTGCTGCTGTCTGAAGGTTGAGAACAGCCACTTTATTTTAACTTACTAGCACTATGATGTCAGAAGCCACTTGGATTGCAAAGCAGTCTATGGACTGGTACATGCTTCTGATGTACTTCATGTACAGCCTTTATGTATAGCACAGATACATTATAAAATGACAAAATAGTTTGACACAGTGAATAGGCAAATGTCGTAGAGGAATTTCACATCGATTCAATTCCATTTACAGCTCATAAATTCACTTAACATTTCTGCACACTTCTGACTTTGCCAGTGCACAGATCAAACGTTCTGATTCCGAGGAGACGCTCACAGACTCTCGCCTCAGCCTGCATTTGTGGCAGTGGGGATGGGAACATGTGAACGGGTTTTATGCCTTCCTTTTGGTCACCAGAGCACAGAGCTGAGGCAGGGAGCATCCCAGGGACACAGGAACCAAGGGGTCAGTGCAGGCAGCGCAGTCATCCCTGCGTCAGTGCTAACAGGCGGCGGTGCAGCCTGTGTGCTCCTTTCCCGGGAACAGGCAGTGGCTCCTGCTGGCATTTGCATCACTGTGTGTTGGAGTGAAGCCTGGCTGTCCAAGGAGAGCCCTGCCCTCGCGGTGAGCCAGGTGCTGTGTTTCTGGCACCCCGTGCTGCCGGGTGTCTCGCTGCACCGCCCTACGAGCCGCTCTCTGTTTTTGGGAGCACCATTATCATTATCAATGCTCTAGGCATGTGTAAGCTGCATATGTACAGCCAGCACAAAGCCAGATAAAGCAAAGGTTAATTGGATAAAGCTGTTAGTGGTTGTTGTGCAAGGCAGACAGGAATGTCAGTTTTCAGTGTAAGTGCATGCTCCCCTCAGCAGATGCAAAGGCTGGTCCTAACACTTCTGGCTAATAGCTCATCTTGTTTCTTGTAGGAAGCGTAACCCTGTCTTCCATTTAACAGCAAGGATGGAAATTGCTAGAGTGGGAGAAAAAAACACCATTATTTCGATGTTTTCTTTAGGAGGAAAGTATAATTGTGTGAATGCACTAATTTATAGAGAATTCTGTGTGTAAGGAGAGTGGCAAAAATAAGATACATTTTCCTAAAACTCTGGGGAGCAGCACATTACTGATTTAATATGGAATAGCCCATAGAACAATCTGTGACAACTATTTGTGTTTATTTCAAATGTCTCTTGCTTGGTATATAAAATCAAAATACATCCCATACCACAATGTGAATGTTATATATTAGTATATTTTAGTTATTCAGAAAGATTTACTTTAGGAAAAAAATTGTTTGATGAAATAAACATATGTGATGATTTTACATTGCAAATATATTCTGTGGTTTTATTAGGCCTGCAAATTCATCTCAGCAGCAGCTAAAGCAAACAAGAGAAAAGTTACATGTTTATAGCTGGCAGAGCCAGTAATTTAGAATAAGAAAGTTTTAAGCTCCTTATGTGGATATAGTGAAGGCCATGATATTTCAAGGTGATTTTGAGGGCAAACATTTCTATAAAGATTTTGAAATGCCTTGATAGACTAATCGAGCCCATGGGTGTTGCATATCAAAAATAATCCCTTTCCTTGGAGCTGTCTTCCTCCCACAGTTGGCATCCTTGCTGCACCTTCCTGCTAGGTCATTTCTGCAAAGAACAGATGTGAAGATAAAACTTTTTCACCTTCAGAGCTGTTTCTTACATGTCAAAGCTAAAGGATTTAAATGAAATGTTGTAATGAAAAACACACTACATGCTATGTAAATTCTTAGGTGTGGATAAGCAGAGGTTATCATTGGCTACTGCTGTGAATTTGGCACCTTTTAAAAGAATAGTTCCCTTCTAAAAGAAAAAGCGAAAATTACAGTTAATACTGTCCTGTACATTGCACTGAGAGTGATATATGAGTCTTATTAGTATATACAGATTTATGAGAGACCATACAGCCCTTGAGAAGAAAAATCTCTCAAATTATTGCATTTTACCTCTCTACCCTTTGCTTTTATGCAAGGTCAGACCACATATTTAAAATGCATACTTGTCACATGCTTTCTTTAAAGATTAAGACTGCTGAAACTGGGCTGAATTTGCCACCCTAAGCACCCTCAACACTGCTAGCAGCGTGAAGAGTTTGTCAGGTCATGATTCCAATTTGCCTGGGAGACCAGAAATGATTGCATTCTCTGGTACTCAGATCCCCATTCAGGCAAACAGAAACTTTTCCAGAGATGTTATTTAAAACAAGGAAACCTTCCTTAACCATTTAGTGCTTCTCTCTTAGTGAAAGCAACTAACTATGCATAGAAGTAGCAAAGAAATAGCTAAATAATTGTTGGTTGTTCTGGTAGAAGAAGAAATCAAATGTAGAGCTGCTAAAGAAAAGGAGACAGTGGAGGCAAAAGGGAAAGGTAGAAGGCAAAAGGAATGGAACTGAATTTCTTATTTTCCTCTCTGTAATTCATGTGTTTTAGTTGTCCATTTTAGCATAAATTTTTCCAGTTTATTGGAAGTCATCAGGTATGGATGTGGGGACATTCAATAAAAACGATTTCTTATTGGCAGATTAAGAAAAACTTTCTGAATCTACAGGAAGGTGGTTAGGGGAGTGTGTCAAAAGACAAGGTTTACCTAAAGCCTGATCATGAACAAATTTAGGCAACTGGAGGTTTAATGAAAAATATTGCTTTTAAAATTTAGATTTTCATGGTAATTTTCAGAAAAAAACCATCCACCAAGCATCCACCTCAGCAGTGAAATGAATCTTTCCCATCCAGTCAGAGGAATGCCAGCAGTGCTGCTGGCTCCTGGGCCAGGCTGGTGCAGGGCTCACTGCCCACAGATGTTTGGTAAGAAACCAAGCACAGAGGAATTAGTGATTTAGCAGAGATGACTCCGTGATACTTCCTAGGAAATAGCAAGTCATTTTGAGGAGTACAAATGAAGAAAGCTATTTCTTATAAGATTGGCTCGTGCTCCTCTTTAATGATGTGGGTAATCAATTCATACTAAGGTTAGAACTAGATGGAAGGAAATTCAAGCTTAATCTCATTTTGACGCAGAGTAATTATGCACTCCCCAAGAGCAGATGGTTTTGTATTGTAATTATAGTGCCCTCAAATGATCACTAAAACAACACTCACACTTCCTCTGTGACGTGTCTTGACAGATTCATCAATTGAAGAAATGAAACTTTCCTGGGTCACTTACTTCTGCTGTATTCTTAAGTTTCATTTAGAAAATGCATTTGTGTGTATATGTTAATGACTTGTCCTGCTTGAATTCTAGAAGTTACTTCTAGTAATTCAGTTACTAGAAGTGTCCTTTGGAGTAAAAATCTTTGATTTGTCCTGTATGGAGGTACCTGGGCCCTGGCTCTGCAAATCCTGCAGTGTGGGGAGGATTATGTGCACAGGACACACTGGTTTCCAAGGAGACACATACATCATGCTTGGGGTAATGGAGACTGTGGGAACGGCGGGTCAGTCGTGATGGACGGAGACGAGAGATCTCTGGAGTCAAGCTTAGTTTTGAAGCATGCAGTTTATTGCATAGGGTGTGGGTGAAAGGGCCCTGCTACGAGCTGCCAGCTGCAGCTCGGAGCAGGTCTGAGAGAGAAGAGAGTGAAGAAGAGAAGGACCAAGAGAGGAGGAAGAAGAGAGAGAGTGATGTTCCCGTTACAATACATTAAATGTTCTCCTATACTGAATATTCTAATTTACACCAACCAATCTAGTACAAGAGACAAATCCTATAGCATTTACATACAGCCTATGAGAATCACTACGTTACCATACAGTGTTATATTTTAAACTCTAAAAACTGCTCTTTGGACCCTTCCTGCCAAGCTAGTAGGGTCTGTTTTGACCCTTAGACTTTCGGTAAGGAGATGGTCATTGTTTCATCAAGGGGGATTTACTTTCAGCTGACTTTCATTGTTTTCCAGTTGTTCAGTAACTAAAGCTTGGCGTCTTAGACATCGAAACTTGCCTTCAACTCTATTTCACTTATATGTTTCATATTCTCTACAAATAAGCAGTCATATTTATAAGGTTTTCTTGTTTCATCCTCCCCAACAGAGACCTTGGGAGAGTGGGAGTGGGTAGAACAGTCCTCTGTTTAGCAGTTTCCTTACTGGTTGGGAACACAAAGCCAGAACCTGGTGGCTTTCTAGTGCCCGTCCCCCTGGCAGACGTGAACTGTCAGCTGTGGCGGTGACCGCTCATGGCACCAGTTCTGAGCTGCTTCACCTCTGAGTTATTTCTGTGAAAGAGTGACACGTGAGGGGCCTCCCTGTGTGTTAAACCCATGGAGGTGTTAGTTTGTCACCAACAACATGCAGTGATTCGGGTGCTGTTTGCTCTCTCTGCTGGTCACCCCAGGCAGCATGATGAGGCTGCAGTGACAGCACTGACCGCACTGCTCCTTGCTCCTGTGCCACCCACCCGCTTCCAGGCTGGAATAACCTCCAGCAGGACATGGCAGGGCTCACATTAGGGAGGCAACGCTGAGCTCTGCCAGCAAGAATCAGAATAATACCCCAGTGTAGACACTTACCACAGCAGCAGCAACTTGTGGTGAAAATCCCCCGGATAGGCCCTGGAAGTGGACTTAGAATAATCTCACTGAAAATTAAATAGAAGTGCTGTCTAGACACCTTGTTCTGAAATAATCTTTTATTCTGTGGACAATTTAAGTGGATTTTCTAGTCAAATTGCATTAAGCCTGAGTTTAACTGTGTGCCTGTGAACATATATATGAAATAAGGCACCAAGCTGGAAAAATCGGTGTTTCAAATTGTATCCAGCAGAGATACAGCGTAGCAATGCAATGTCTTAATGGCTTTAGTGACAAGGCCTGCTAGGGCTACGTGGAAGGTTTTTTATTTCTCCTCAAAAAGTGAAGTTATTTGTAGGTTATTTTGGTCGGTGTTCTGAATGGAGTGCACAAAGCCGCAGTGATGTAGCTGACAGGTAATAGGAGGCAGATATGGACTATAAAAGCAATCACATTCCCATCACAAGGTAGGTTGTAAAATCTGGATTTTTCCTTACGCTGTGAATTCAAGCAGTAGCACTCTCTGGAGCAGATCAGAAAGTAGCTGTAAAATACATATTCACTATCAGGTGCTGCTTTTAATTCCTTTGATGTAAGATGTCTCTCAGCTTATCCATTCTTGTCGCCCTCCAGGATCCAGCTGAAGTGTAGATAATGGGTAGTGAATGTGGATAGTCATGGGGGTTTTTTTAATTGTCTGTTGATAATAATACATTTATTAAATGACTTACAAGAAGCCAGACCTTTCAAATGTATTGTTTTAGTAGAGAAGGTGAGCATAATAACTCACTTTCTGATATGTGCCCAGGTGACAGTGCTGTGAATTCTCTTCTCTCTCAGCTTAATTCAAGGATAATTTTCACAGCTTGATTTAGTCTTGTACCTTCTCCAGATGTGTTCATTGAGGTAATAGATGGGCAAAGAAAAACAAATCAATGCTCACATCATAGTACATGCTATATTTGGCTCAGGCTAAATTATATCTAGTATCCTAAGTACATGTTTCTTGCCCTGAAGAAAAATAAGTGGAAAAGACAGCCCTTTTGGGGCTGAGTAATTGCATAGAGTATTTTCTGTAGGAGATTCTGCAGCTTCTTTTAAAATTCCACAGAAATTACTGTAAAGGAAAATCTACACACAGAATGAAAGTGTGAAAGAGAGCGTGCAAGGGAATGAAAGACTCTTCTAAAATAAAACCTAATTAATTGGGGCTTATGGTTGAACACTGGTGTGCTGTGCTCAGGTGGCACTCAGCACACGGAGTACCACCTGTCTGCAGCAGGGGTGTTAGCAGGCAGTCATGCTGCATTGTTTGTGGGTTGATGTTGCCTGCCAAGGGCAGTCAGCCTGATGGTGAATGCGGGGGGCATTTCCAATGCAGTGAACACCACCAGGTGTGTGTAAATGTCTTCACGGGGAGCACAGAGGCAATGCCGTGAAGGAAGGAGTGTGAGCAGTGCAAGACACGAATGTGTGGGTACGGGAAGACAGAGAGGAGCAAAGGGAACTCTCTGAATGAAGCACACCAGGGCAGGATTTTATTTTGCAGAGCTCATGTTCCTTTTGTAAACACACCGAGGCAGCTGAGCACAGTCTGAAACCCCATACTGGTTATTATGATGTGTTTGCAAACCTGCTGATTTGGGATGCATATGCTCCTTTCAAAACCATGGCTTTGGCAGAGCACTGTGACCACAGGAGGATGGCCATTATTACATTTGCCATTTGTTGTTTCCATGCCAATGTAGGACTGTATGAGAGAGAAGTCCCAGTGCAAGTCTTTTATAGCAATACTGGAACAGTTAAATAAAAGGACTATTTGAACATACTGAGCATTACTGTTCCAAGGTATTTTGGTGGAAAATATCTTCTGGCCACATGAAATGTAACATGACTACAGGTTGATTTCCTCAGAATTTCATTGAGAAGAAAGGCAACCTTCCTGCAAGACAAAGCATTGTACTTTAGCATTACAAAACAAACCACTTCAAATATAATTTAAAATGGGATAAAAATGAAATATTTATAACAGGGAGGGGACAAGGCAACATCAGAAGGAAAAGAAAAATGGGATGTTTGGATGAGATGCAAACATTCCCTAGCTTCCTTCATTGGGAAACATCCTCATATCTGACCTGATTTTAGAAGAGAATGGGATGTGACATCTTCTAGAAAAAGCAAACAAACAACAAACAAACCCACAACCAAAATAGAAAACCCAAAAAAACCCCCAAACCCACACATTTTATCTTTTATCTTTGACAAGATGATATTGCTTCCAGTGCTTTTGAAGATGATGTCACTAGACTAATCTATGAGGATGGTTTATAGAGGCCTTTAACAGGATTTCTCGCTGTGTTTGCTTCCAGTCTCACCCTCACAGGGTGCAGGTAGGCAGTGTGGATCAGGTGACAGATGTGTCACTGCAGCTGGGTATTTACCCCTTCAAGGTAGCTGTCCGTGGAGATCCGGATTTGCTGAGCAGAAGGGCTTTGAACCTGTATGGGACAGGTGTCCTGCAATGGAGCAGCTGGGAGGGTGCCAGGCTGTCCTGCTGCTGGAGCACAGGGACAGTCTCCTGCCATCCCCTGGCTGCCAGGGCAGGGCCAGCAGGGCACAGGGCAGCCTCTCCCAGAGGGCAGGGACTGCACTGCATCAGTGACTTCTGAGAGACATCCCCCGTGTGCAGAGTTAATCAAGTGCTGGCCTAATTAAACCACATGGCTGCTGTTATGTCTTTCTTCCCACGGTGTCCAAGACAATGAGCTGCAATAAAGGAGGCCTGGCAGTATGGTTTTATGCCTCTCTTAGCAGGTCAAATAACTGTGGTATACGAGTGCTGATCATACAGAGAGACAAAAGGCTAAGATTTGTTAACTTTATCCCTCCTGCCAAGTTAAATTTGGTACCTGTTTGACAGCACTAATTAAACCATATTTCATTCTTTTCCATTCCCTACTAGATAAATACTTTCAAACAGAACTATTGAACAGCTGAATCCTATTTAAAATCACTTATTTGTCATATGTAAAATTTTGTGATGTGTAAAATACTGTAAAGTCAAAAGAAAAGTTTCCCTTCAAAAGAGACTAGAATGTATTTATGCTGTCAGTCTCTCTGAGATCTCTAATGATCACCAAAATACCCTGAACACCACTGAACTAGGCTTTATTTGTACTTCTGGCATTGTGGGGAAATTCAATAGAGTTCAACAACACACATAAAATTTTCCCTTGATGCATTTCACAGTACAGTAGAAATAATGACACTAAGCTGTAAACAAGAACTATAACAACAAAAAAATACTTAAGTAATGTCGTTTTGGACACACATAGAACTGACAGGCAGAAATCATTATTAAATAACACTTAATTCTAGTTTATTGCTATTGAAATAAAACTCAGCTTAATTTAGTTTTTCTCTATATTACGAGACAGGTGTAAGGTAAGGGTGTAATGATGGCAGGTTGTATAATTTTCTTGTGAGTTTTCTGTACCTGCTATTTCTTTGTAAGTTCAGAATTCATCCAGAACCCCAGGTTTTTTGGTTGGTTGGTTAGGTGTTTGTTTGGTTTGGTTTAGTTTGGTTTTCCAAGCAAGTTTTTAGCTTGCTAAAGGAAAGAACTTGTAAACTAATTCTAATAATTCAACAGCTAATAAACTAAGGAATTAAAAGACTTTGGACTACAATCACTTTTTAGTACTGTGATCTCATGCTTTACAAATAGGCTTGTTAATGAATTGCTGCTATTTACATTTACCAGTGTAACACATTTAATGCAAGGCTAAACTATTTTTTTCCATTGGTGGCAGACACGCTCTCTGCCTGGAATGCTTTTTCAGTTTTGCACCCAAAATCATCTTGGAAAAAAATAGAAATGCTTTTTGAAATGGATCAAATTATGGTCTTGTAATAAAGCAATGCAGGTACAATTAGTCTAAAAGCAAGAGAACAAAAACTTTATTAGCTCTTATGAGATCCTAATGTGGCTCTCTGTTTTTATTCTGTCTGTGATATGCATAGTAAGTGTAATAAGTATAATAGATAAATTCGTGTAGATTTAAGCTACTAATAAAAAGCTACCCGAGAATGCCTCCAAGATTCCAAAGTTCTCAAACACATCTACAACTGTAACAACAAGGCAGAGCCAGAAGATGGTCCAGCCATTAAAGGTAGACCCTCACTTCACAGCTCTTCAACATCAGATACCGATCTTGGTCACTTCACAGCTCTTCAACATCAGATACCGATCTTAGTAGAGATCCTAGACGATCAAGATCACCCCTCCCAAGATGAACTTCAGAAAAAAAAAAACATCAAAAAACCTCTTCATGCAGACAAGACTCTTTTAGAAACAAAGCATATTTAGACTTTCAACAGGCTTAGCCTTAAAGTAAAAAAACTGTATAAAACCCACGGGCTGAAACATAGCAGTGTGGCAGAATTCGGAGGGTACTTTTGTACCGCCCCTCTGTCCACCCAGCATTCGATCAATGTTGTTTCTTTTTATTGTAGCTTTATTTCAGTGTTGAAATTGTGTTAAATAAATTTTGTTATTTTATTTTGAATTGGCCTCTGACCATTTATAACAGTAAGTAATTCCTTATTTCTGTAGTGCATTTGTTAGTAACCACTGTTACCTCTTAATTCATACATCAAACACCAGAATATCTGCTCACTAAAATCATTTTGATTTTCCTTGTAAGCTAGTCTCCCCTTTCTTAGGAGAGAATCACAAAAAAACCAAACCAAAACAGAACTGAATGACCTAATTTTTTTTAATCTGAGGGTGATGAGAATTTGTATTTGTTCTTAGTCACTCAAGGAGCAGTGAGCCCCTTTAAATTCTCTTACTGCTGGAACCACAAAGCAGAACCATCTGCCATCATAGAATAGCAGGAGATTTATGGTTACTTCCACCTGGGGCTTCTGAGCCCTGGAGATTCCTGAGGGTTTTGTCTTTCACAGGGCAGCTGCTCAGTACTTTGAGGACCTGAAAACTACCTATGAAGAATCTGAAATCTTGACACCTGAAAATTGTGCCTTCTGAGAAATGGGAACCCAAAACTGAAGGCTACCTAAATCATGAGTCCCTTTTCCACGGCTCAGAATCCATTCTGCTACTTTAAACTTTTTGCCCTGGCAAGTCCATCTTTAATTTGTCCACAAATTTAGAAACACAATGCCTATGTGAGAGTCTCTTTTAGGGTTACCATAACCAAAAACTGATTTCACTGATGAAAACAGTGAAACCTCCTCATGGGAGGGTCCAGATTGGCTCCCCCTGAGCAGTTTGGACACCAGAGAATGTCTAGAATCTCTTTCTTGGTTGTGCGGTATCCTCCTGAATTTGTGTTGTAAAAATGCTGCTCTCCATATCTCAACATTGATCTGCTTTGGAATCCAGGACCTGAAGCACATCAAATATTCAGATGAGAGAGGGAGGGCAGGAAAAGAGACGGAATTTTGTCAATAACCATACAGATTCCCATTCAAAATATCCCATTTTATGTTTGTTGACAGTACTGGAAGGGTATCATTTTCTAATGAAAATGTTTTGGTTGATTAAACAGAGAATAATTGGAATATTTTTTGACCATCTAATTAGGCAGAAGGAGAGGCCACCAAATGCTGAGGAATCAATCTGATAATGGGAAGAATTTGTATTAAAAGGTGCCTGAGTGTCACGGTGGCAGAGAAACTGTATATGAAAGTCTGCTAAATGACAATTTAGCAGACTAGCTCTAAGTATTCGTGTAACATATATAATTTAGAAAGAAACATTTTATATCCATTGTTAACTGGTTTTATGATGATTTGCTAAAGAAATCTGTCATCTCTAGTTACGTTAGAGAACCATTCCTCTGCCTGACAACTTCTCTATGAACCTGATCAGCCTGGCAGTGACACAGACCTCAGAAAACTCCTTAGTATCAAATGTACACAAAAACATGTGCCCAAATAATTTCCCAAATAATTTCACACTCTAATAGAGGGAAATGCAACATCAGTTCAACCCTGCTGGGAGATTCCAGAGAATCAGCTCTTGAGAAACCTGTGTAAAAGTAGCCTGTGTAAATGCTGCTAATCATGCTAAACCTGCCTTTTTCTTGTCCAGTTTGCTAGCATTGATTAGCAGAAATGCATTCATCTCAGACTGGGGTGTTTTGCTCAGAAAGGGGGAAGATTGCTAAGTGGAAGGAAAATCTAAATCAGCTGACCCCTCTGCTATTCAGGTTATGACATCAAGAGGTTTCCAAGGCCTGGCACGTTTGCCATGCCAAGCTGTAGGCCCATTTTGATCAGATTGGTGGCTATCCTGACAAGTCATGCAAACCTTGCAATGACACAAGGGACTGGATATGTGTTGTCAGATGCTATTTTCTGTTCTATTTTCTCCCCTCTTACCCTGGTCCCTTCTCTCACTCCCAGGATTTTACAACATCTGAAATGACAATGTCAGAAATTACACAGAACTGCATCACGCAGGATGTTGCCACCGCAGGAAAGGATGACTGAGGCGAGCTCAGGCTGTCTGAACATCTACAGGAACACTGTCATGTCTTATTCATTCCCTGATCACAGCTGCAGGACCAATGATTTTTCCTAGCACTGTGCTTTATTTCTTGAGAGGAGGCTCATTTGAATGAAAATACCAATACAAGCAAATTAGTTTTGGGCATGCTGAACTGAAGTAGAGCCATTTGGCTTTCTGATTTATTTTCTGTTCAGTAATTCAGGAGATATATCTGCATTCTGTCTCTGAGTGATTTTGCTTCTGATGGGACTCACAGAAGTGTGCATTTAGAGTGGGTAGCCTCCTGTAGCCCTGAAACTCAGTTTCTCACACCAGGGTGCTGATATGCTGAAACCAGACACAATGAGGTTCCTCTGCTCTCTCCTTTCCTCTGCAGTGTCTCTGGCATAGACCAGAAAGCCAGGAATCACCTTTCTGACCATGCAGCCTGACCTCAGGCACCCCACTAAGCTCTTGCCTTCTCACAATGACACATCCTTTCTCTTCCCATGAGTTGTATTTGTTGCATTGTCACTTTATTCTGTATCACATTTTCTCTCTGTCCTTTATCAGCTCTAGTTTGTTGTGGCCTTTCATAGGCTACAGGAAAAAGAACATAATAGATAGCAAGAGAGGTATCAGGGAGCTCCATGCATTCATTCTCAGAGCCCTTTTGAGAGAAGTGGGGAAAGGGCCATGAACTGTATAGAAAATGCTATGGTGGGGGAATATTACTGTAGCTGCCAGATTCAATAGCATTTACTCAGGGAACACTTATGAATCAGGAGGATCACTGCGTGCAATCTGTAAGGATACACATCTCAGGGGTGAAAGGAAAACTGCTGTTAGGGTTATCCTGTTGGTTTCCTTATCAAGAAAAGAGATAGCAAGTGTACAGTGTGGAAGGGGACAGAGGAAGTCCAGTAAATGTGGAATAATAGATGTCTTGGAGTATTAGATCAAGTCTACAAAACAAGTTTTGTAGATGTTATTTCTTATTCCTTGAGTTTACTGCTTCTGAAAATAGTTCAAGTCCTGTATCACACAAGGCAAGAGGTTGTTGTCATCTTAAATAGCCTAAGAAAATATGAGAATTACAAAAATAAAAATTAAATTAGAAAAAGAAAGACTAAGTAAGACAAGCTTGCATTCAGATCAGGGGTCTTTGCTTCCCTCTCGTTCTGACTGGGGAATAGCTCCAAGTGAAGTCAAGATGTTGGTAAAATGAAAGCAAGAAGGGAGATTGAGTAATTTAATTTCATTTTCTAATTACATATGTTCTTCTTCAGAGGTGAAATATGTTAGTGGTTAAAGGAGTAGCAGGAAAACTAACTGTGAGGTTATAGAAAGGTGTTGAAGACCATGTCGTGATTGCAGCAAACCTGGACAGTGGTGACAAGGCCTGCAGTCTGCTGTAGGAGCTGGAGCATGGGAGCTCTCCTGCTCTCCACTGCTCCCAAAGCTGCAGTCAGAGCCAGATTCTGGCCCACTGTTTGTCTACCTGTGCTTCTCTTTGTTCCTCCATTCACCAGCCTTCATCTGGTGAAGTTTCCAGGGTTTCATTGTTGAAGACTGAAGGCTGCTATATGGCTGGCGTAAGTCATAAGAAAATCTGTTTACAGTGCTGCAGAGGTTTTAGTGGGTGCTTCTGCAGGCAGGACTCCAGAAACAGAAGAAAAAGAAATTATGTAACACTTTAAAATGGTTTTAAAGGAATTTATAAGAAGACTTGTACAAAAAAATTTAAACAACCATTCCTTAAACAGAAAATATTCTATAATCTAGTGGCATATGGTTTCCCGTGTGCTCGGACCTGTTGTGCTTCTAATCCTGATTTGTGTTCTCCCCTTGCTTTTTTAGCTGATGTCCCCATTGGCTACTGAGGGAATGTTGTGAGACTTCCTGCCTTGTTCCCAGCTTCTACAGGATAAATCTACACTGAGTTGTAGCTGACCTTCCTCCAGAAAGTAAGTAATTTTTTTCTGTTTGGCACAGTTGCTAACTAATGCTTTTAGGGACTGGATATATTTGAAAGTTACCTCTGTTGAATTTGAATTTGAAATTGTCCAGCTGCCAGAAATCGTTAGTGAATGGACTGGAACAGACACGTAGATCGACAGTGCAAGTCCTGGTTTAGCTGGAAACCAGAATGCAAATGAAGTAAAAAAGATATCACTTCAGAGAGGGGTCATCTTGGGAACTGCTGACCATCCTTTCCCACGTGTTGCAAGTCAGGGCTTGCTTGTCCAAAAAAAGAGAGACAGGTGGTTAAAGAGTTTGCTTTATCTTGCTCATCACATCTCTACTCTAGCTGGGGATTGAGATGAAATATTTAAGGTGCCAGCAAACAGGATGCCTTGCAGGGCTGTTCCCCTGCAGATTTCCCCTGGGTGAGAAGGCGAAGCGCAGCCTCGGTGCCACGGGGCTGCAGGACACGGGGCTGTCTCCCAAAAGGCTGCAGATACCTGCTGCAAGATGTGCTCATCGTTTTGCTGTCCCCTTCCTTAAATAATAAATGTGATCACTGTTTTTTCCTGGCCTACATGGCTGGGAGTGCTGTGCTTTCGTGTGAGTTGGGGTTTTGAGCAGGCTGAGTTGGGTTCAGTTGCAATGAGAGCTTTGTGATCACCTGCTATGCTCATTCATGGGAGCTGACACTATCCAAGGCCTGTATTTTAAATAAAATCATGATACACATTTTATCTTCAATGAAAAAAAAAATACATTCTTTCAGGATTTTTTTTTTTAATCCAATTTATAATTTATCTCCTTTTTGTTGCCGATCATGCATAACTAGTTTGAAATGAATGTGATATAGTTATTGGTTAAATCACTACCATGAATAATTCTTGGCTTAGGGTTTGTTTCTTTTGTGAAATTCAGACCAGGTAACTGCCTGTTCTCTGTCCAGCTAAACTCTTCAGAATGATCCTTCTGGTAAATCCAGGAAAAAGTTCAAACACCTCTCTCTTTGAGCTCATGATGAATTTAATTCACTAAGAAAAAATACACAAGTTCACATAGGAGAACTAAATACATACAGTAGAAATAAACTAAAATCTGAGTGCCATAGGCAACTATTAGAATATAAATTATTGTTAAAATAGTCAAATCAAGAACTAGATGGTTTGAGGGAGATATTGCTGAGCTAAATATGAGGTCTTGGGCTCTCTAAAAGATTAACTTGGCTAAATTAGGTCAGATCATTAGCTGATCCAGTGGTGTCTCTTTAAATAAAGTCTCTGGATACAGCTGTGGCACAGGAATGATATACACCTGTATATCTGAGCTATGTCTTGCACTTAACTTCCCCATGGTACTTAAGCATTAAGGGGAATAAGGCAGCTACATTTTAAAATGGTTTCTGCTATAAAGAGTGGCAATATCTATGCAGACTTGCAGGATGTCTCTGGAGTACCTGTTTCTAGTATGTATCAAAATTCCTCACGTGTTGAAGGTAAGAGAATAATTTCATGGCCTGCCATGATAAGGAAAAAACTGAAATTTGAAGATACTTCAAGATATGGAGCATTAGCTTTAGTCCTGGGAGAGAAGGATTGCAATCACGCAATTAGAGATGCATACTAAATTAATTAATCCCACAGCTTTATCACACAGCTGATATTT
The DNA here is from genome assembly GCA_910950805.1 of Acrocephalus scirpaceus scirpaceus. NCBI lineage: Eukaryota > Metazoa > Chordata > Aves > Passeriformes > Sylviidae > Acrocephalus > Acrocephalus scirpaceus. The sequence goes on from OU383781.1 coordinate 34,752,669, forward strand.
TTGAGAAATAATTTGCAGGAAAATGTTTCCTCGTGTTCATCCACATATGGGGTTTTCTGTTCAGCAGCAAGGCTGAACTGGAGGGTTCTGAGTGTGCTCAATACCGTGAGAGGTGTGTACCAGAGATGGAAAGCCACATGAATAGCCAGCCTGGTTTTCTACAATTCCAAGCTATGTTTTGCTTAATGTCATGGATACAGAAGATTAAATTCTGGAGTAAAAGCTTATCTGTTTTTACACTTTAACTTTTATTATATTTTATAACTCTAAATTACAAAAGGCTTTTTTCTTTTTTCTTTTGTTCAATGGACCTAATACTTTCTTCTTGTTGCAAATTACCACAGAAAATAGACTTTAAAATTGACAGTTCTCTCTCTATAAAACTAGCATGTTTAGATATATTTGCAGTTCTTTGCTGTGGAGGTTTTAAAAACTTCAACTCAAATGACATTAGGCATCCAAATAGCAAGCATTTAATCCAGCCAAGTGTAAGATGTGTAAGTCTCAGTTACCTGCCTGGGAGAGATGGGAATGGCCCAAGCATCCCCTGTTTTCCACAGGGGGAGATGAGCCCCTTCTGTGATACTTGTGTTCTTCACTGGCTTGGAGGGAAGCCCAGAGAAACTCCCTCAGTAGAAATCTGCCCTAGCTGAGGGAAAAGGATAGTTCACATTAAGGCCTTTAACTTCCTTCCACCAGAGAGAAAAAGAAAACCCCAGGATCATTTGTGAGTCCTGTGTATGCATATTTGCAGGGAGGCACACGTGTGCCTCGGATGTTTGCCAGGCTCTGAACCAATTTACAATAATTGTGCTTTACAGAGTGGCAGGGCTGGGCTGGTACTTGGGGTTATGGCTTACTGGCACTTCTCCCAGCCTGTCGACATGTACAATTGAATCTTATTTTTCATTGCTGCTCCTGCTGTGAAAAATAAGCCTTAAAAACATGTATTGAAGTGCAGAGTGATGCAGCAGTGTCCGCCCACATTTGCAACCTGAGCCAGAGCCAGTGAGAGATGTGAGCTGGCCCTTCCGTTCCCACACTTATGGTGGGGGTTATATGATAGCAATATAGGAGTCAATATTAAGTGCTACTTTGCAAAAGAGTGGGGAGGAATCACATCAGGAAGATTTACACATCTATCTCTGAGTGGCCCTTCATTGCCATGCAGATGGAGCTGGGCAAAAGCACATCTCCCTCTCCCTGAAGTCATAAATAGCATCCCTGTATGTGAGTATCCCACTCATCTTACACTTAATTTTTAGGCTGCAAATAGATGCAAAGCCCAGGTTTCTGTTTTGTTATGCTGTTAATGTTATTTCTGCATCTGCCTAATATGAACAATGTTTTTACTGCCTTTTGTGTTAGATTTTCTTGTAGCAAAAACTTGTCTTTACTGTGTTCTAAATAAAACCTTCATGCCTTTTCAGCCTGCATACCTTTTTTTAGTCAAGGATTATACTGGAAATATTAGGGAGTTATTAAAAATTATGATTAATCAATTTTATTACAATAGCACTTAGAAGTCCCTGCTGAGACAGGAGACCTATTGCACTGGGCACTGTAGGGACACATAAAAGACTGAGTTTCTGCTTCAAAGAGCTGAAAATTGAACCAGAAAAGACAAGTTTCTCTTGGCTTCAAGGGAAACTGAACAAGGGTTTTGCGATATTCTTGAGCGTGCTGGAAGCTCCATGTTTCATTGAAGCCTTTTCTTTTTTATTCCACTTTTCATAAAAATATATAATGAATGAAGCTGTATTGAATTTTCAGTTAAAAGGATCTCAGTCTATCTCTGCTCTGTCTCCCCACAGCCTGCTCCTTTTGCTCTCTTCATTCTTCCTTGTGCAGGAGCTGTACAACAACCCTGTGTTCTCTGTTCAGAACACAAACCTTTTCAAACAGCTGCATTTGTGTCTTCTCATCACATTTCTAATATTGAATTTTCACATTTCAAAAGCCATTTTACTTCTCATTTTTATTGGCTCTGTAGTTATGTGAAAACAGTCAAAACTTTCAAAGTAGTGAAGAAAAGGAGCAAGAAGGGAATGTCCTCCCCTCTGTCATTCTCCTCTCTGTCAGCTCTGTTGGCAGAGGAGTTATCGAAATGCTGCATGAGAGCTGCAATGGTTAAAGACTAGGCTCTCTCTTACCACTAACCTTGAGTCAGTTTTTCTTCACTGTGCAACAAGAGGAGAAAAAAGGAAGGGAGCAGAGGTGAAGGTTATTGCCTCTGCTGATGCAAAGGCAGAGAGAAATCCACCTTGAGAGACAAAGTAGGATAGCAAGCTACCAAGTTCACAAAGTAAGTCTTCCTTTGTGCTTGGGTTTAGCCTTATGCTTCCGAGGCTCCTGATCTGCATCTGGTGAGTTGTCCCTCTAAGCTCTCTCCCACCAGGCTCAGAAGTTGGTAAGAAGCTGAAATGGGAGGGTAAGGAGAGGCTCTGTGTGGGGGGCAGCCCCAGAGGGTGCCAGGCAAACTTTGAAGTGACTGATTAGTGCAAAAAGTGACAGAACAAATTTGAGCCAAGCGTGGTTGTGGCTAAGAAGAAACGGCCTTGTTTTAACTTGACTATCGCTCCCTGATAATCTGTGAAACAGGAGCGGAATTCAAAGCAGCATTGGTCTGAGCATTAATCTGAGCACAGTGGTTCCTTGCAACTTGCTCTGATCTCCAGTGCCTTTAATCCTGCAGTAAATTTTGATTTGATTTCTCACTATGATATACCTCCCCATGGAGACGGACAAAGGAGGGCTGAGGGAAACTGCCCAGGCCAGTCAAGTATTGGAGGACCTGCTTGAAGCCATTGTGAAGGAAAAAAAATACAGCTTCTCAGGCTCTGTAATCTATTTTCTCTTATGAATAACAGGCTGACGTTTTTAAATTGAGTAAAACAAGTGGCTAAATCACCTTCTGAAAATGAACTACTGAACAGGAACGCAATCTCTCCCATGAATTTCCGTAGACAACAACCAAGCTCCCTGCAGTCTCTCTCTGACACAAAAACCTGTTTAGTTTTCTGTGGAATCTGCTGAATTATATTAGCTGACTCAGAAAGTCCATCAGGACTCCTCCTGTCTGCTTCAAGGCATCTGGCTTTCAGGGTGTGATCATCTCCCCCTCTGAGCGTGAGGCGTCGCAGTCCCAAGACTGGGTGGTCCAAACCCAGACAGCAGGAGTGGGAGCCGGCTCCTTCCCCACATTCCTTGCTGACAACATTTCCCTGCTTCTCCAGGGGGAGGAAAGCTGCAGCCTTCCATGTGCAACGGTGCCAGGCTCTGGCAGAACTTTGTTCTAGGCGGGGTAGCCCCAGTTTGCCCTCAGCTGGGTACAGCTGCCCAGTGGCATAAGTGTGGTTGTGCCCTTCTTCCCTTGGATTTAGCACATGCTGTTAATGGCCTTGCCTTTCACTCAGCCTAGTGAAAACCTGGGATCACTTGGGTTCTGCCACTTCAGTGCTTTCTTGGGAAATACAAACAGGCAGCCTCTTGCCAGCTGCTCAACTACGGAGCCAAATGGGGCCTCTGAAAATATTTTAGCCTGTGAATGTTTCTTCCCCATCCACAAATGCTAGGAAGGTAAAAAAATATTTTAAAACCTTTGTAAATTGAATTATGCTGCTGTGATAATTTTGCAACCTTCTATTCTCATTCTGTACAATTTCAAAACAATGAGCAATTCTTTAATGGAAAATTAATTGGAATCTCTCAACACTTTTAAAATGCTTTCACTGTTTTTCTCCCTCCTGTACCAGGAATTTTATTATAATGGATATTTCCCACTTGTGTTGGGTGAATTTACATCTCTTTTTCAAAAAAAAATAAAAAACAAGTGATAATTTTTCTTACTGATAATCACGCCTGGCGTGAACCTGCGGTACTATTATGCTTATGGATTATCTAGGAATTAGCACAACAGGAAGGTGGACCGCTCTAAGCCACTAAGTCAAATTGGCAGCAGCTGAAGCTGACAGAGGAGCCCTTGGTGCCAGGGTCCTGGGCAGGGGCTAGAGAGCCATTTCTGTGCCCTGAACACCAGCTGCAGCTCTGCTCTCCTCTCCTGGGGCCACTCCAGGTAGCTGAACTGTCAGTAATGGTATATTCAACAGCAAGTTTTAATAAACAGGGTAGTTCAAGACACATGTCGGGATTAAACCTGCAGCCAAGGTGAAAGTAGGAGGTGTCTTTCAGGCACAGGTACAGCAGATTTACAGAGGAAGAAAGGGCAGCAAGCATAATAGGAGGAGTGGATTATTTTGCTCATTTCTTTGATACCCTAGAGTCTCTGTGTTCTGCTGTTTGCAGGTCCTTGGTGCATGCCTCCAGTTAAATTTTCATGGCACTCCTCTCCCCACTTAGCCCTGCTGTGTTGCTTTGCCCTGTAGCACCAGGCAACAAAACTTAATAATGGAGCAAACACAGCAATCACTTTAAACTAATGCTGCCCCTCTTTCATTATTCAGTGAGTTACATCCTGGGATGCTGACAAGCATGATCTTGGAAGTAAATTTAAATGCATATTTACATAAAATACACACTCTGTGTGTGTACGTAAGTTAGTCATTTCAGTGCTCTTCTTCTGTGCACTCAGTCCTCCTCTTAGGAGAAAAAAGTCCTCATTCAGTGAGGGTATGAATAAAAGGAAGAGGGAACAGGCACAAACATGAATTTTGAAGAAGAACTTTATACACATACATCTTTAAGCTCAGCTTCTTGCATTTTTGGAAGGTTTGCATCAGCCTTAAGCTTAATATTGCCTTAATTTACAACTGCAATTTGTAATATTATCTTACCTTCAAAAACAAAGTATCTTGAGGATGAGTTAAATCAAGAGAGCGCTATTATTGTTTAGTGAAATATTTATAATAAGTTGGTGTAATGACTTGGGAAAATAGCAAGACAATCGTAGTGTTTTTTTCTTTCTTCACACAAATGCTGTGAGAACGAGTGTGAATGGCAGAATTGGCAAAATATTGAGCTTTCAGATGAACACAGTAATGAAATAAACAGGCAAGCTGATCACAGTATGAAGACATACTGATCATTCCATTGGCATGTGTGGATTTAGTACTAATTATTTATGATACTTCATACTGTGATAATGAATGTTCTTTGGTATGCTTTGGAAAGCTAATGAAGTTCTACTGCCAGATTCTGACACCTTCCTTTTTAATTATCTAGCAGTTGTCATGTGCATGGCCTCCATGATTTAAGGAGTACCATGTCTCTCAACATGGAAAAGAGGAACAGACTTTGACTGTTCAAAAAATTGGACAAATGCATGACATGGGACAATCTGGTTCAAAGAAAGGGTTTGCACTGATGTTCTGTGAAAGCAAGAAATACATCTATTTTGATTCCAGAGAAGTCTTGCTGGAAGAGTTAATCAAGAAGAGCTCCAGCAGAGGACACGAAAGTATTTAGAAGAGGCACAATGAATTTTGACTGCCTTTGAATCTATTTATCAAAGCCATAGCTGTTCCCATTTCAACGCAGGTGGAACAATAATAAATATCGAACAAAGCAACTCAATCTGTATTCAGGGCATTTCAATACATGGAATGTTAACTGCAAAATGCAAGCAAGCTTGCAGAGTCAGACCTATTGACTCCTGCTCCTTCTATTCCTCACTGAAAATGAGTGGTGAATGGCACACTAAGATCTACAAGATATTTACATTATTGCCATTAACATATAACAAGAAGCGCATTCAGGAATATAACTTTATTATTTAACAGAATCAATAATCTTTGACATCATAGGAACCTAATTCAGCTGTAAACCTTGTCACTTTCTTTCATTTTAAGTGACTAACTTTACATGTCAAATTTCAGGCTCAGTAGGACCCTGTTGTTTTCCTACCTGCCACTTATCCCTCTAGGAGAGACTTTTTTGCCATGAACCCTGTATGATTAGAAACTGCTTCTGAGGAGGACAGGCAGCAGGAGGACTCCAGTTTCAAGTGGTGACTTTTGGCTGACACAGGTACCATCCCCTGTGAGCAGGCAAGTGTGGCACCAGAGACTCCTTCTGGCAGTCCTTGTTCACAATCTTTTTAAGATCACAGTGCCTGCACACCCTTCCTCCATTGGATTTTTCTCCCACTGTCACTATAGTAGATACTTATGGAAAATCACTGGAGAGGATTCCACCTGCCTCAGGCAGGGCACAGCTGAGACTGATGCCTGCCAGGCACTCAGCAGAGATTGTCCTAAAGAACTCTCCTTAAGAGGCAGCCTGGGGTCTGCATAATCCCTACTTGAGCCACAAATCCAAAGCAAGTGCTTGATTACATAAAGGGAAAACAAATGATAGAAGTCTGGATATATTGAGTCGTTATAAAATGCAGTTAAACACCTAAAGGACATCATCAGATCACTGACAAAAATAACTAATGTTCAGCAGTTCACTGCTGCTACTGTCTGGACAAAAACCAAACCACAACAACTCTCTCCCCACCCCTCCAAAAAAAGCCCAAACCAAATTACACTACCTCCCCCTCAAGACAACTTAATCCAAAATTGTAGTGTATGTCTGTTAGCGTAGGAATAAAAACATATAGTCACAGCAGCATGGCTATATGCAGTGCTTTTATTGGGCCCAGACAACGGGGGGGTTCTTTCGTCCCAAATCCGTTCTGAGGAGATACATTTGGATTTACAATTTATACCTTTTAGTTACATGAGACATCAATGATTAATTTTAATATTTTCCATTCTTCTTATTGATCTTACTGAAACATAAGACTTTGAATTTCGAAAGAACTGTTCTCTATATTCTTACGTTATCCCTTGATTAGTCCTAATTACACTTAATAGCTATATTTACGCATGGTCATAGTTGGTTAACTTGTACAAAGCAAAGTCAGCTACCTAGCCCATGACTACGTTTCACTAGCTTGCTGGTTTCCATCCACCCCCCCCGCATAGGTTTTCCACCCTCCTCTGAAATCTTGATTCTAAGCGGCTAAGATTTTAACCCCAATGCTATCATGTCTTCTGGCCAGATCTAAAGTGCTCTGAGACTGGATGGCAGAAACTTCATTGCCTTCAATGCCTCCTCTGGTTTTTGGGTCAAGTCAGCCAGTCTAAATGAGTCTTTTATCTCCATGATTAGTGCCTTGCAGCAGATGATAAAAATTCAGTCTCTCTCTTTTGTCTTGAAATTTCCAAGGCTTATGGGTTTTGTCTGATTTCACCTGAGTATTCAGCAAACAGCTTGGCACATCACTGTTTGCTTTTGGTGATTTGATCTGTCCTTTGGGCAGCCATTCAGGCATTTTTTCATTTCAGATGTCCTCATTCACAGTGCACTGCAGCACTTCCTCAAAGCTGGTTCAGACCCTGAGAGCAAGGCAAAGCAGTGGATTTTAATTTTGAGTTGCAGCTGCTGTTGTCAAAGTTCAGTGCATTAAGCATGGATTTCATTTTTACTACTCTCTCACAACACCAGGAACTACATTAACTACAAAACACATGTGCTTAAAGTAAGTAAAGTAATGGAGAAATATATTGTTCTCGTTATTTGAAATGTCGCACGAGATCTCGGGCTCATTTCAGTAGCACAATGAAACCAAGCTGCAGTTTCCACAAAGGCATAGTTAGGGATGCTTAAAGTGAATAGATGAAATGTTCTTTCATTGTCTTTAGCTGTTGCTTCACGGCAACACAGCAAACAACTGCCTCCATGTTCTAGATATGAAGTTCTGAAGCATTTTTTTCACCGCCTTCCATTTTGTGGGAGTTCAGGAGAGAGGATCTGATGATCCCCTGCCTCATTTACAGCCATATCCCCTCTATTCAAATTGACCAGCTCTGTATCATCTTTTACTCATCTGTTTTCTCAGCTCAAAAGCCATTACACTGCAACTAATTACCATATTAAACTGTAACTTGAATAAAATGGGAAATGGAAAATGAGATGGATTGGAGAAGAGCCCACAGTCTCTGTAAAGGGTGGCTTGTACATCACGTGTACAAATGTTAAGGTGTGTGTTCCCCAGCTGACTAACTCAGAAAGAGAGGTGGTTCTGCACTCCCTTGTGAGTCTGAAATGAGCAAAGGTGTGCAGGCTGTAATCTCAGTCTCTGCTCACCCAAATGCTTCTGCTCCCATTGGTGAGGTTTTTCATCTTGCCTACTCTACTTTTGGAGGGTTTTTCTCACCCTTTTCATTCCCTAGCTGTGTCACTGAACAGGTGAGACAATGCCCGAGACAGCCTCAGTGCCTGGCTGGCAGAAAGGAGGAGAGAAGATTGGTGTTGCTAAGGAGCAATGTGAAGGTTACTTCAATCCCTTTAGTATCATTTTGGCTGCAAAAGTGTTGCAGGGGAAAACTGCAATAATCCTAATATTTCTTCTATTTTTTTTCCACCCTTGACTTCAAAAAACAAGTTCTCTGGAAAAAAACCCAAAACATTACAGAACAATAATATAAAGTGTTGTAAAGCTCATCCTGTATATCTGATTGCTCTGTTCTGCAGACATACTCAGTACATCTCTTTCTGTGGCCAGCAGAGCTGTAATACAAATCAAAAGTTGTTCAGCTCCACCCATCTCTAGGCACTGTATTTAAGAGATGAATATTATGGAAATCATTTCAAGTTTCAGCCCTAGGATCTCATGAGATTACTTATCTAAATCTTGTTAGTTGTGGATTCTTATGTTGCCAAAAAGAGCCCCAAACCCCAAACAAGCACTATTTGAACTGCTGGCTATAAATGATGAATTGATATTATCCTATTACCAAGCAGAGATCTAGAGATGATAGTTCTTTTTATAGCTTGTTAAAGAGGATTTTAAGGCATCAAAACAATTCCCAATAAGCAGATGTTCATGACACAAAAGAGGAGGAAACATTTTTGTTCTTGTCACCCCTATTGGAAGTCTCAGTCCAAAAGGCAAGGAAGGAATACAGAAGGCAGAACCACACAAGTGGTACTGTGGCACTCACTGATTCCTCCACCATCTCTGAGCTGGGTTTTCAACCTCTGCAAGGCTGCCTCTGCGAGACATTTCCTCGGTTGTGCTGGAGGCTCCACCACCGAGCCCTGTGCAGCTCATGCTCAGGACTTAGGTACAGAGTGCTGTCAAAAGGGCAACGTAAACTGGCTTGAAAGATCACTCACAAATCCATTAACTCAATGATAAGTTAAATAGGATATACAGGTTGGCCAAATATGAAACAGCCTGTGTTCCCACTTGCTGACTTCTTGTCTCCACTCACTGATTGCATGAAGTACAGAAACCATCCTTCTGTTTCAGATTTCAGGGAACAGAGAGAAGAGTTTCTTCCTTGCAGAGATTTTGAAGACCCTAACCATGGGGTTGAGTTCTTGACATTTTCATGTACATCTCTTCGAAATATGAAGGTTTATTCTCTCCTTAAGGGTTTGAGAACTTGGTTTTATTTTGTTTTGAAATCCTCCATTTTCATATCTTTGTTTAGCTTTTTTTCTTTTTTTTTTTTTTCCTTTCTTTTCCTTTTTTTCCTGAAACACTTCAGAAGCACCATAAACCAAAAAGCATGAAGGACATGACTGGCTATAAACTATAGCCTCTCCTCTGCAGTGTATGGACTTCCCATGAGCTGACTGCAAGAGAGCTTTCAATGAATAATCTCATACCCTTCACAAGCTTTTACATCCTTTTCCAGAGATGGAATTCTGAATGCTATTCTTTTAATCTGTTGCTGGCATTTCCTTTAATTCTGTCTGTGTGTGCACTGTGGGAGTCTGTCAGTGTGCAGAAATTTTTCACTTTCCTGCCACCTATTACAGACAATCCCAACTGGAATCTCATTTAGGTGACTTGAAACTGCAGAGATGTGGGTAGAAACTGAGACAAATGTGTCCCACATTTGCTGTGAGCTGGCCTGGCTGAAATGCAGATGCAAGCAATTAGAAAAGGCTATACAGGCTTAACACCCTGCTTTGCCGAGTTACAGAGCACAGACAGACACACATGAAATATGAAGGATGTCTCTTTGCCAGCTTCTGAATAAATTATTAGTTACTCATCTGAATGATTGGTTTGATGCAGTTTTGGATTAGTGTCTCATGACATGTTAGGTCAAAACTGAAAGTCTGATGCCCCGAAGTACTGATGTGCAGGTTTTCAATACAGCCCGAGGCAGAGGTTTATAGACTTTTCAAACCTGAAATTTGGTACCTTGGGATTAGGAGGTTTGTTTTATACAAGACAGGCTTTGGAAGCCTGAATTCACAGATAATGAGATACCCAGAAAATTCCAGGGAATTAAACTATTCCAGGGTAGGTTTTCCATAGAATTAATAGCAGAAAATCACATTTGTGGTACGATGCAATTGTCTCAACTAGAATCCCTCAGTGTGAGACAGATGATGCATGGAGAGAGTTGGGAACTGCATAATGCATGAGTGAGAAAGAATAGTTTTTGCTTAAATGTAAGGCTGAGAAAAACTGCACAAAATTTAGGTGAGAATGAAACAAGCCAAAGCTGATTTTAAGGCTTTACTTTTTAGATATTTCCTAACCAAATTAATACACAGACACAAGTAAAGACAGTGCAACATGAAGCCACTGTGCATTATGAAGCCTGGCAAAAATGACGGCAATGCATCACTTCATGCTCCATGGTATTTCCCAGCTCAGAGTGACATTTCACATCACTGATAGAAACTGATGTGCTCGCTGCCTGAAAAATCTAGAACACTGTCCTCATGGATGAGGAAGGACTTTTGCTTCAGCTGCACACGTAACATGAGCATGCAGAGTCAGCTTGTGCCAACCAAGTAACTTTTTTATGTTAAGGAAAGATAATCCAGGCCATACAATGAAGTATAAGCATTGCTCTTTTTTTGTTCTTTTCCCCTCACATTTAGGGTCATTATTGTATTATTGAATCTTTCCTTTTCACTGTGATAAATAACATCACTAGTAACAAGCTGCATGTGCAGCTGTTGCCATAAATGGGTCACTATATTGCTACCAGGAAAATATGATAGACTTAAAAGCTGAGGGTGGGGAAACACAAAATAAAACATCAGATGATTCCAAAGGCTTTTGCAATGTTGGCCACTCTTTCAAACACCATATGTTCAATATCATCTGTACCCACAAAAATTCCTGGTATTTCTAAAGCTGTCTGCAATCTTTGCAGCACAGATGCTGTACTTTCCCTCGGTATTGCCATGGAAATGGAGAAGTTTGGAGGCAGAGTAGCAGCTCAAAATCTCAGCAAACTTGGATAGGCTTTTCCCTTCCCCTTCTTTCTCTTTCCCAGTAAAGAACTGGAATTTGTTCTCCTGGTGCTGAACCTGTAGCAAAGGAAACTTTAGATGGAGACCAGAAAGATGTATCTCCTTGACAAGGACAAAGATAGACCTGATCATACTGCCCATAAAACCTCAAAAACCTCATGAGTTAATCATATAACTGTCATGAAATATTTAACTTGCAGTCCACAGAGCTTATTCATTATCCCAGAAATAGCTGGACAAAGAGGTAACTATTCATGTGTTTGAATTTTGGGACAGTTCTGCGTTGTTATAATTTATTTTGACCTTGCAAGTCAGTGCTGCACAATGGTGGCAAATAGGTTGTAGCAACCTTGGTAGCACAATTTGTAAAAGTGCATCTTCCAATAGTAATGTTGTGCATGCAAGTATGGACAAAGAAACTTTGGGGTGAAGGGAAGATGTCAGGGAGTTAATGAACACTTTTCCAATTCAAGTAAAAAGACAGTAATTCTAGACATGGATGATAAACAGGTTTCCACAGCAATAAGTAAAGTTATCCCCCTCTTACTCTTTCATCACCTGAACTCTGCAAAACTGCAAGTGGCACAGGAGGTTTATATGGTAATATATGTGAGAAAAATCCTGACTGAGCAATCTGCCCTGAGTTGAGCCATAAATGCTCTGTTGCTGTGTAGTCTGCCATAATAATTCAACATTCTTCTTCACAGTTATGACTGTTCCTTTAGCAATGCAATAATTTTTTATTCCATCATAAATGCAGTTTTGATAAGGCAGAATACTGAAAGTGTATTCATATTTATTCTATATCTCACAAGCTCTATTGGAATTATTTTGGTTTTAGATTTGTCTCCTGCTCATGTATCCCAGAGCTTTCTTTATAGCATCAAACTTAGAAGTGACTTTTTCCTTGGATTTCTTTCTGCTTTATGTCATTCACCATAATCATCAAAACTGAGCCTGAATGAATCCCCCCACCCCATCCCACATGGCCTTCAAAATGAGTAGAATCTTTATGAGTCCTTTACAACTGGGAAAACGGAAAACAAAGAGGAAATACTAAGCCTGTGGTCACAGAGTGAATAAGAGAGTTTGGAATAAAACTCTAATTTTTCAAAGCAGCAAGAAGACTTTATGAGTTCAGGGCAGTGTTGTGTAGACCTAACCATTGTGCTGGAGCTGGCGTGGGCACTTCTGGCAGGGCAGGATTTCATCAGCATCAGACCTCCTCCCTAATGCACAGTCTGTGTGTTTCACCCAGTATCAGATAACAAACACTGACTTATCTCCCATGCTTTGCCCACTGGTATGAATTTTACAAAAATATGCTTGTACTATGATTAATATTTGCAGATCTGGTTACAGAATAGGCAAACATTAAAATATGCTAGGTAAAACAGAGGAAAGAAAATTAAATGGTTAGGAGAAGGTTATTTTTTGGAAAGACATCCGGATGTTTTATTTACATTTGTTATTGTTAGACTGTTATTTATTGTTAGGCAGTTAGTCTTGGCCAGCACAGATTCCTATACATACTTCATGCCTAGAACTGAGAACACCAGTGCCCTTCTCTGTGATGATTTAAGCTCTGCCAGTGTTTGCCTTCATGCATGAACTTTCTTAGCAAAAATGAGCTATCTGGAAGAGGATGTTCAATCTCACCTGAGATATTGCCTTTGGGAGAGCAGAAAAGAAAAAGGATGGCCCAGCTGAGTCAGATCTGATAGGGACATGGAAGAAAATAATGGAGGGTGTCTTTATTCAGGGCTTTCTCACAAAGGCATATATTAAAAAAAACCTAACAGTAATAATAACAAAAAGAGAGAGGGAGATTGGTCCAAAACAAGAGGGAGCAATGGAAGAGGAAATATTCCAGTGCTTTGCACTTGAATCCTGCTATGGTCAGGACTCATAAGAAGTATATCCTTGGTCATTAACTTTTATGAAGTGCTGATTTCCCTCTTGGCTTCCACCCGTCCATCAGCCCTGCAGCAGGGCTGCCGTTCTCACACAGCTGAGCCAAGCAATTGCTCCGTGTGATCCTCCAGGACAACATTTTCTCACTACCAACCTCTCCCCGTCTACCTAATAGCTCTGAGACAGCCGTGCTCTGCCTGACTGAATGGCCACTAATGGCCCAACTGCTCTTAGGATGACACAGCAGGTTTTTGTGCCAAGACTTTCAATGTTGCTGTTCTGTTTGGCTCCTTGGGTACAGTGCAGTGGAGAGCCAGCACAAAACAGTCTGTGCTCTCAGACACGCTTCTCTCCTTTCCTTGTGCAGGTAGCTTCTTTACTCACTATAAATCACCTGAGCCCTGTGTATATTGCACTATGAAAAGTGCAACTCAGGGCTGGTGGAGGTCTCTAGGGCCATTTAGAACAGTTGCTGTGTTGGTTTTCAGAAAATAAAGCTGTTCTAAGACGAGAAAACTTTGACCATCTTCCCATGTTGGGTATTTTCTGCTTTTCATAAAGAGCACAGGTGGGTCTGAAGCCTAAGCTGCAGTAGTATAAATCACAATTTCCTTCATAACCTCACAATTTTTCAACAATTCACACAATTTAAAGTATCAGACTGAAAAAGCTTCATGCTATGTGCTTTGTAAGCATTCGGGGAAAGAAAAGGATATCCCTGTAAACTGTATTCTGTGCAGAAGGGATTTTGACACTCCTCCTAAATGACTATGGAACAGGGAAACAAAATTACGCGTTAGTAGTAGTCAAGGGATTCTATTAAAAAAACCCCAAACAAACAACAAACAAAACAAAACTAAAATCCCCAGAAAATGGCAGCTGTCTGATGACTGGTGGAGGGATTGTGGATCCGTGTGTGGGACCTTGTCACAAACTGGTCATGCAAGGGAGTATCCAAGGAAAGCAGGCATTCCTAGAAAGGAAGTCTGGGATTGTTCAAAGTACCTGTATATCCTTAAATGACTCTTAGACAGTCACCAGATCTTTTATTGCCTCTGTTTTTGTCACACCAGGAGGTTTAAATTCACACTTGCGTGGCAACCAGAACGATAATGGGTAGAATGGGAGTTGAAAACAAGGCAGCCATCCTTAATGGCCAGAGAGCACAGAAGTGCTGCTAATATTCAGCAACTAAAAATGGAACTTTTACTGAACAATTTCCTCTTAGGAAAACAGTCAGTAGTTTTTCATCAAACGTTGTAAAGAAACACAGATTAAAAAAAATAGGTTGAACAAATAGAGAGACAGTTTTATAAAAAGGCATTTTTACTTAAGTGTCTGCCCTAGAACAAACTGGGAGAAAGAAGAGGAGGAGATGTTTTTATACTACAGAAATCAAATGAAACCCATGGAAGAGATTAGGTTTTTAAAGATTTAAATACATGTCATCTTTCATACATTTTTCTCTCAAAAAACCCCAAAGAAAACACTTTAATTAGGTATTCTTTTTCAGATTCTCCTTCTTAAACAAGAAAGTCTCCCTTTTTAGACAGAACTATTTTTGTATCTTAAGTGATAAATTGGCTTCTGTAGCCTGAATTCTAAATTTCTACACTGAAAATCCAGATTTGTTTTGGGATTTATAAATTCAAGAAATAAGTAAAGAAAAAAAAGTAGTGCATTAAGACTTAAATAAACTAAATACTTTTTTGCAGCGATACATTATACGGAGCCATTTGCAATACTTAAGATGTAACAGGAGCCAATTTATACTCATTCTGCACCATTTGAGTGTGTCATTTCTGGGTCACTTCATTACTAGATGTCACTGTAGATGACCATCACATCATCCTCACTGTTCCCCTTTAACAGTGCCTCTGTCTCTGTGTTTGTACACAGAGGCACAGTGTTTGAAATGCAGCAGGAGTATGCCTTTCCTTCTGAGATGATCTTTCTCCAGGCTGTATCAGACTGATTCTTGGAAAGGAAATAATTAATCTCATGCTTCTACTGAAGGCCTTAATGGCTCCGTGTGGAAAAGGGGGTTCTTCTGTCACCCACCTCATCAGGAAACTCAGCACCTCTTTTTTTTCCCTCCTTGCAGCACTGTTCTTACACAAAAGATAAACTTCCCAGATGCTCGCTGTCAAGGAGCAGCAACCACTCAAGTCCTTCCCTGAGAAATCTGGCATTAGATTGTTGGAACAGAGCAGGAAGTCAGTGATGCTAATAATCCTCCTGCAGCAGGCAGAAGCTGATATTTTAATAAACATAGCCTTTTAATACAAACTTTTTCCCTCTCATATTAAGAGAATTGCTTACATATAATAAGGGAAAAAATCCAATTGCCATGTCTCAAAAAAAAAAAAAAAATCCTTCTGTGGGTCATCGGAGCTGAAAATAAACCAAGCTGGCTGCCTCTGGGGATTTATCAAACTTCAAGTGCCCATGACTCATTCCATGATTACAAAAATCAGAATAACTTTCAAATTTGCTACATGAGAGACTGAAACAAAGTCCTCAGTGCTGTTGCATGCTGGAGAGAGGAAAAATGGAGAGACCATATCAACTCTACTACAAAATGTGGCTCTGTTTTACTTCCCTAGCATGCAGCGCCTACTGGAGCCAGTGGAAAAAGGCTTAAAAAAAATTAAATCAAATTTAAAGAGCGGGAATTTAAAAGTAGCTGTGCATGCACTTCACAAGGCTCACCATCAGAAAGCAAATGAACCCTTTGTGCATTGAATGTAGTGGATGCAGAAACAAAGATATTAAAAAGTGGTTTTTTGAATACATAAGGAAAGACCAAAATGTATGGCAGGACTCTTTCATCCTGGTTCTGTTGAGGGTGGAAGAGAAGGATCATTGCTGCAAGGAGAGAGCAGATTGAATAACTCTCTGGAGCATTTCCAAGTGTACTGGTAAAAAGTTCTCAGAAGCAAGGGGTGCTCTGAGTACCACACCCTTCCCTATCCTCCCTGAGACAGCCACTGAAGAATTAATGCTGCTTCTCCCCACCAAGGTGGGTAATCAGAATAAAAGATTGCTGCTGTGCCCTGGGTAGGCCCTTTTTAACTACCTCCAGTCCTGGATGAAATGCAAATGGTATTTTTGTAACTGGGGATGTGCTTGGTCAGTGCTTGTTACAGCTCTTTGTCCTTAGGGG
Source organism: Acrocephalus scirpaceus scirpaceus (assembly GCA_910950805.1). Classification (NCBI taxonomy): domain Eukaryota; kingdom Metazoa; phylum Chordata; class Aves; order Passeriformes; family Sylviidae; genus Acrocephalus; species Acrocephalus scirpaceus. The sequence continues at coordinate 34,768,987 of OU383781.1, forward strand.
TTACACAAATATTTTTTTATTTGTTGCAGTCAGTAAAACCTGAATATCTGACTAAGGACTTGTTGTGATGTGGTAAACACATATTATAGTATTGGCTTTTGCAAATATTGAGATGGATGCTATGTGTTGTGCATTATAATATAATGCTGACTTTTGCAGAAGTACCTACAGTTGTGAAATAATAACTAATGCTTTTATTTTTGTAGCTAACTGGCAATAATTTAAATAATTCAGACGTATCTGTGAAGTAGCTGGTACTGATTTAGAGTACTTGTGGTTAACTTGTATTTGACCAGTGCCATAGAAAGGGTGTATAGGAAGGGTTGCTGTAGTTAGCCAGGGTACCTCTGGCCATGGCTAAGCACCCAGAGCTTTCACTTCTGCTTTATTGATTTTGTCCCCTATTGTCCTTTATTAACTCTTTACAAGTTCAACAGAGAAGTGGGCTCCATTTCTCACATGTGATGAGAGACTTCGGCTGCTTGGAAGCCGCAGGTGAATTCTGTAAGTACCTCCTAACTGTTCATAACTCTGCTGCAACACTGCATTTACACCCCAGATCCTGGAAATGTGGGGCACATCTACAGGAGAGTGAGTGCTGCAACTTGAAAAGAGGACAAATCAGGGAACAAGAGCAGTGTTTTTGTCTGTGGGGCAGCCCAAACTCCTCAGCAGGGGGAGGTGTCTGATGACCAAGGCCTCCAGCCCTGCAGCTCCTCTTGTGGATATATCTGTAGTTGATTGCACATGAGATGGTCCCTGTATAAATTTTGAAGTCTCAACGCACTGGTAAGAAATGGAGGCTAAGGCTGCTTCTAGCCCTTGTTCCACCAGTCTTATTTCATTTGCTGCAGCAGGAGGCGCCTTACTGAAAAAGCTGAGACAGTTAAATGAAAAAAAATTGAGAGTATCAGACATGAAGAAAAAGAATGGCTGATATTTTGTACACTTTTTATGCAATTTTGTCTTTCTGGGAGAATCATGAAGATTGATAACTCAACAATCAGTTCTTAAGGGAATTAGTAAGCATTTAGTAGCATGGTGCCCATCTGTTTCTGTATTTGATGCCTGCATGCCACAGTGCCAGCCTCTGCAGTGCTGCCCTACAATCCCCAGCAGTGAATTTGGGGTTGCTGGCCCTGGAGAAGTGGAGTGGAGCCAGTGGGAGAAGGTGCTGATTATGTCCCTGGCCTGGTCAGGAGTGAGAGCTCGTGGATGGCTGCAGTTCAATAACTGGCTTTGGGACCAAGGTGAACATGGCTTCCTTCAAAAGAGGTTCAAGTGACTCCTCTTCTGTGTAGTCACAGCTCTAAAGTGATTTGGTTTCTCTGTGCAGCCCTGGACTCATTCAAAGAAAATAGAGAGGGCAACAGAACATTTACAGAGTAGGAAGAGATGTTAGTGGTTATGGTCTGAGTTTCTCTCCTTTTCCTTTTTTTTTTTTTAGTGTTCTTGATTGCTAAACTACTGTGCTTGATGGAGGGAGGGACAGAATTTGCTGTCTGTTCCTTCTGCTAGAAGGAATTTAGAGGAATGGGAAAGGAGTTGGGAGCTGGGAGCCAAATTTTCTGTCTAGTGAAAGTGGTAGTGTCCATGATTGTTGATATCATGTATAAAAGACTGTCCAAGGAAGATGGGAAGGACTGAAAGAAAAAAGGAAGAGGTGTTAGAACTGAAGTATCATCTTTCTCACTTCAGCCCAGTTACTGAATCCACTGAAAAACCTGACTTTTAATTTACCTTCTCTACCATGTCTTTATTTTGGAAACCTCACCTCTAATAGATGATATGATACAGTTTGCCAATGGTTGACCCAGTGGGATTGCTCCTTCATGAAATCACATCTCTGCACTGAACACAGCAACTTTGGGAAAAGCATTCTCCAGAAAACAGTCTGGCTTTCATCTGAAGACATTAGGAGTTGTCGACTCATTCTCTGGGTAATTTCATTTCTAACCTGAGTAAGATCTGTAGAATTGGCTGTGTAAGATACTGTGCATCTGGTGCTAGTAAGAAATCCCAGTTTCTGTACAATTTCAGAGTAAAATGCAAAGTAGTCAGTGTGAAGAGTAGACTGAAAAAAATAATTAAATGAAATTAAGATTCAGGTCTAGCTTTTTCCACACTTGTTTCAAAGTCTGTTGTCATAGCTACTGCAGCATAAGGCTGGCTTAGTTTGTTCACTTTTTCTTTAAAGACATGTTCACCTTTTTAAGAAAATTGAAGTAAATAAGCAAATACCTGGAGAGAAAAAAATCAAAGTTGTCCTTCACTCAACCATAATTTTATCTTGATTTATTATTTGGATCAGGGATATTCAGCCTTTATCAGGCCCTTTGTTCTTCAGGCCACAAAACCAGAAAATAGTTCAATGGATGTTAAAGTGCATTATAGAGCAACACAGTTGCAAGCTTCAAAAGGGTCAAAATTCAGCATGGCTGTGTCCCCTCAGTCTCACTCGTTAACATAGGTTGACTAAATATATTATTATGGCCTCAAACTTCTGGCTTCTAGGAACAAAATAACATTTTGATTTCTGGACTCAGGAGGTACCCAAGGTTTAGACAGATCTGAAAACATTAACCTTTAAATTTGGCTTAAGCTATGGCAGATACATGGATATTACTTAGCTCTTTATTTATACTGCTCATCTTATATCAGTCTTTTACTCCAGAATTAGTTTTTGCATCCCATTATTGGACAATTAAGATGAAGCATTTTGCTTAGGTAAAACTGTGGTCTTTATATTGGACTGAAAGTGGGAAGTTAATGATTATCTTATTGCAGGTCAAGTATAATTTATGTCACCTGTCTGAGTCAGCTTGTGTGCCTGGCTTGTGAGCTTGCTCCTGTATCCTCTGCCCCGTGCATGACTCATTCCTGGAGTCAGTTTCCTCCCAGCTCAGGGCACTTTGGCCCTTAGCTGAGCTGGATCCTGGCTTACCAGATTTGGGGAATTCCCTCTGGCCAAGAATTGCTTTCTATATACAATATGTCAAATAATAGGCACTGGCAGAGACCTTATCTATCATTGCTGTAATGATCTGACAGATGGGCATCTTATCTCAGGAAAAGATGGAGAAAGGGATGTCATGCTGTGCATATCTCTAAACCCCGTGTGTCATCCACAACTTGATAACAAGAAACACCTTGTTTCTGCTTTGCCTGGTGGCAAGTAGTTTTTTTCCTTGCCCAGTGTTTCTGAACTATCATGTGAATTCTTTGAATCGTAATTTAGTCAGATTTAAAAATGTTCCTAAATCTCTGATTTCATATATGTGGTTTCCTAAAGTCTGCAGTGCCAAAAGCTGTTTTATTCCTTTACAGGGAAACTTTTTTTTATAAAAGTGAGTGAGAAATGAGGAAGAATGAAATGGGGTGTTAATCAGCTTCAAGACAGTTTTCTAGAACTTTCAACTAAGCAATTCTCTGACAAGAGGCAAAGCAATGATTGTGCAAAATGCTCGAGCTTGCAGATAATCCTGAACCTATGAGATATCATTTGTAAAAACTGAAATCCATGCCATATTTAGCTTTCTGCTCTCTTTCAACAGAGTTATTTTAACTTGTTTGCTGTCCATAGGCTCTCTCTGGCTTCGAGATATGTATATACTTCACTGGATTTGGACCTAATTAAACAAATTCCATCTGGTTTTGCCCCTGGCTTTTCTGGCTGATAGTGATGCAGTAATTCATGGGGACTATTTTTTCCCAGTTTTTACTCAGTTCTAAAAAATGAGATCGTTAACTGTGTTTTCTTGTGCACTCTTTGAAGGCACACAGAATGGTTCTTCACACAATATACAGAGAAATAAGTGAATGTTTAATGCAGTATTTTACATATGGCAGTAGTTACATGCTATATATTGCTAGCTATGAAATTACTGTCTACAAGTGAAAGTTCTTTGATTTTCTTAATTATAATGTTCTCCTGTTCTGGAGCTTGGCTCTCCTTAAGCACAATCCTAGAAACAAACACACTGTTGGTTAACAGGCTAGGTTGTGCTTCTGCTATTTTGGGGGTTTTTGTCCAATATCAAGCTGATTATGGCCTGTTGCTCAATATTTTATGTTTTAAAAAATGAAGATTCCTGTGGCAATAACAATAAGCATGGGTGAGTTTTGGTGTAAGGCTTGGTTGCTGAAATGCTTAATGATCAAGCTTTAAGAGCATTAATTGTGTGCTGTGGTGGGGCTGGGAGGAGCAATATGCAAATGCAGGTAAGCAAGTATGCAATTACCCATTGATGTCAAAGTGAAGTTTTGTAGAAAAATCAGAGTTATTGTTGAACAACCACTTTTTAAAGAAACTAATTGAGCCATGTTTTGCTGTAAAACTAAAAATACTGAATGTACACCAGTTCTTTCTTCCTCCTAGACACTTTTTGTGCCTAGCATAGCACGGATGGATTGGTTTCCCTTACACCTGGCTGCTTGAGGGGTGGGCAGGGAGACGGATTTAGCAGTTCCTATCCCCTTCATGTTAGGCAGCATCTCTTTAGCATTTAAAGAGCTGTTTCAGCTGTTCCCGAGCTCCTTTGGCTGGCTGGCAGGCTCTGGTGGCAGACTCAGCTGCAGTGTGACTGAGAGGCCACGCTGGGCTCTCAGGAGGATGGGGTTAATGGCAATCCAGCCAACCCAGAGGGCAGGCTGATGTAAACCACTTGTGCAGCACAAAATGCTTTCACCTCAGCCCCACTTGGGGCTGTGGGAGTGCATGCTTGACTGGTGCAGGTGACACTGGGAGGAAAGACAACTGTGCACCAGGGGCCCCCAGGCACAACACAAGCAGCCTCCTCTCTTTCTGCAGACAAGCAGGGCCAGGCCATAGTCAGCAGTACTGGTGTATTACAAGTGTCTGAATTCAGCATGTTGTACCAACTCGCACTTCACCAAAACTGCAGTTTCACGGAAAAAGCTTTGAACTCAACTATAACGAGAAGTTTTGCTTCTCAGCTGTCTTTGTGTCACTATGATGTCAATACAGCCAGATATAAAACAGTGCTAGGCAGCTGATCACATCTGGAAAGACAAATTTTGGGTCTGTCTCCCTTTTCTTTCTCTAAGGAGTCCCCTGTTGCTGCTCCAAAAAAGGCTCCTAGGAACATCTCCTCCAGCACATTGGTCCATGAGATGAAGAAATCCCTCTTGAGAGTGAAGTTCTTAATGGTGACATGATATTAGGATAGATTTCTACTATCATTTCTTTCCTCTCTGACATAACGAGATGACCAGAAAAAAATGTGGCCTGCAGCATCATGGCCAGTATTTTTCTCAAGCTGTCCTTTAATCAAAGTAGAACTGCTGCAATAGCTTCTGTGTCCCGTCTAATTTAGGAGAACTAAAACTGCTTGGTTTTATGAGAATAAATGAGTAATCTGGAGTAGATCTGGAAGGAGCAAGACAAAGCTCTCTTTGCTAGTAACAAATGAACTAGATGAAACTAGAGCTGGATGAAACATGCTGTATTTGGATATTTAGATGATTCCTGGAGTCCTGGCAATGACACTTTAGGCAGTTGGACTGTATTTTTCCGATCAGATCTGTAGATATTGAAGGTTTAATATTTCATTTTATCATTTACCATCAAAAAACAATCTACCTCCCAATGAATATGACTTTTCTTTGGTAGCAAACAATCTAGCTGCTTTCTCCTGACTTTGAAATCTCAATCACAGTCTGTCATTTATGAAGCAAATTCTTAGTTGGCCCAGGTCGGAGGGGGACGATTTAAAAAAAACTATTAAGTACCAAGGAAGAACAAGGAGATTTCAAACTCTTTTTAAAATATCCCATTAAAACTAGAAAAGTTATAAGTTCAGAGTCTTAAACTGAGATAATATTTCTGTTTTGGAACTTTTATTAAGATGTTGAAAACAAAATATCTCTATGTGACTAGCCGTAACTGGTTTTTATAAGCTGCTGTGCCCTCTTGGAGGGAGAAAAAGGTGAGAAATTTAGTTACACATATCAATGATAAATCTACCAGAAATTTAATAGTATCAGTCATCCTGAAGGTGGTTAATGATGAATTTTGACAGGGTAAAACTCAAACTTTCTATTTAATCGGTGAAAAAGACTCAGCTTTTATCTGAGGTGTTCTGAATCACCACTTGGCAAACATCCCTGAGAGCACAGAGTGTAGACTGGTAGTTTAGGTGCATAAGTTAAATAGCAACAGCTCAGCAAGTACTCCTTGAGTTTTTTTTCAGCAATAAAATATTTGGATGATTTTATGTGGGATATTTTTTAGGTAAAGTGATTTGCTCTGTCACAGAAATATCCCAGTAGGTGCTCATCAATTTTAAGAGATATTTCTAACTATTAATATTTTGTGTGGTTGTTCATATAGTCAAATTATTTTTCTAAATGACATGTCTCATCCTTTTCATTTTTAATCCTTTAATATTTTGTCAAGGCATTGTGTTTTGACCTTGTGCCCCCATTAACCACTGAGAGCGATTATCACATGTGGGAATCTTTACTTCCTGTGATCCCTGAGCATGTAAAGCAGTTGTTCAGGATCATTGCTTGTGTCTCTATTTCATTTGCATGTGTTAGCACACCTACTTTTTCTTTTTTAAATAGAGCAGTAGTGCTCCATCTGTGACTTAGCAAAGACCATCTCTCTGCATCCCCAAGCTGATTTCTCTTCAGCAGTTCCCATCTGAAGGTGCCCAAGGGTGGGGACTGCAGGCAATCCAATCACCCAGCTCAATGACATAAATTCAATATCACATCACTCAGGTGTGTGCCAGCCCCTGCACAGGCATTTTGCTTCTTTAACAGATAAAAAGGTTTCACAGCTTGGGCATTCTCTAGGTGGGCAGTGAGCACTATGAATGACATACAGCTCTTTAAGAAGCTTGTAACAAAAGTCAGATCATCTACCCTCTGTTAATTTCTGGTACTGGCAGGTATCTAAATCAAAATGTGGTATGAGAAGGAAAAGGAGACTGTGGCATTCACATAAATAAGGCAGAGAAGGGCAGGCTGTGGATGTTTGACCACAAGCACTGCAGAGAACAGAGCTGTGCAGAAGGGCCCCATCCTGCAGTAGCTGGGTAGGCTCCTGAAGAAATCTGCTCAGTTTCTAGACTAGTTGGAAGGGAGGAAAAGGGCACATACAGAACATGGGTGCTTTGTGGCAGTCTCATGTGAACAGGAGAAATCCAGATTGTTGTTGATTACTTGAGCTTATTTTTATTTTCTGAAGAGTAATAGCTTCACAGAAAATCAGTTTTCCCAAGGAAGCAGCCAAGGGATATCCAAGACAACAAATAAGTGTACAGCCATAAAAAATGTGGTTTTGCCAGTAGAATTAGTACACTGGGGGACAGGATCTTAATGAGAAATGAAACATTAGAAAAACCCCTCAGAATAGCTGAAGAAACTATGTGAAGAAAGCAGATATAAAGAAGTTCTCTAAGAAGAAGTTTAGACATATATGGTAAACCCAAAGACCTGCAAATAGGAAAGCAACCAAACTCAGTGCACCCCACTGTTGCCGGGTGCAGGGAGAGCTGGGAGTGTTGTTCAGGAAAGCTCAAAGAGATCAAAAATAAAAATAAATTTCTAACTGGTCTATAAAATCCTCAGCTAATGTCAAGGCAAAAGTAAACTGCATGGCAGAGGTGAAAGAGAGGGAAAATTCAGCTTGTAGCACAAATATGTGTTTGAGATGTGGTGGATGCACAGCAGGGAAACAGCACTGCTATGCATGAGAGAAAATGTTACCAGCCAGGTTCTGTGTGGCACGTGCATCACAAAAAAAGGCAGTGGGGGAAAAAAACAACTGTGATTTTTCTAGATGTGTGTTTACTTAGGGCGGTCTGCTTGCCCACTGCAAAAGCTTCAAGCATAAAACTGACTCTTATGAGGAGTAATGCCAAAAGTGATGGACGGTAACGAAATGAAGGAATTTTTGTGAGGTGATGTGTGGCTATTTTAAGAAATGATAGATGTGACCAAGACATGTGGAAATCATCAAAAGGAAGAAATGGAAATTACCCAATTTATCCTAACAAATGGAAACTCTTTGTGCTGGCTTTGGATGGGATAGAGTTTTTCCTTCACTGTAGCCAGTACAAAACGGTGTTTGGGGTTTGTGCTGGAAACGGTGTTGATAAAACAGATATTTTCATTAATTCTGGTTGGCACTTACAGCCAGGGCCTTTTTTCTTGTCACCCCACCAGTGAGGGGTTGGGGGTGCACAAGGAGCTGGAGGGTGACACAGCCAGGACAACTGACACCCAGTGACCCAAAGGATATCTCATGTAGTGTATGGCACCATGCTCAGCATGTAAAGCTGGAGGAGGAAGAAGGAATGGGGGAGGGATATTTGGGGTGATGGCATTTGTCTTTTCAAGTAACTGTGCACGATGGACCCTGCTTTCCTGGGGATGACTGAACCCTACCTACCCATGGGAAGTGAGGAATGAATTCCTTGTTTTCCTTTGCTTGCATGCGTGGCTTTTGCTTGCCCTGTTAAACTGCCTTTAATACAACCCTTGTGTTTTCTCCCTTTTACTCTCTGGATTCCCTTCCCCATCCCATGCAGGGGTGAGTGAATGAGTGGTTGGGTCATACTTAGTTTCTGGCTTGGATTCAACCATGACCTTTGTACAAGACTGTAAAAATATGTTTATTCCAGACTTGATTAGATAACTGGGAGTCTACAATTTCATTTGGTTTAACTGGGCAAAAAAAAAAAGAGAGAATTTATTACTTTCAAAACTCCATTTGGTAGATGACATTTCAAGGGCTGTCTGTTGAGCAAAAGAATGATTCCAGAGATGCTACCATGTAGATTTTGCATATGGCAGGATCTGAGAGAAGCACAGGATAAAACTACTTACATGGATGCAAATGAAGGGAACTCAAATGTTGAAAGCGATTAGAACAGGAGTTCTTTCTACCTCTACTTTCTGACCTTTGGAAATCAGGTTAGGAGTGATTAGACACCACTGACATGACTCTAGCTAAGCAGAAAACAAAGCACTTCTCTAACACATTAAGGACACAATGGGTGTATCTTTAAGGAACAACTGAGACCTAGAGAAGATTTTCTGAGGATAACTAAGCTTAAACAACAGAACGCTAAAAATCAGGTGTTGTAGCTGGAGAAATTATTGTTGCAAACAACCTCTCTGGTGGGATTTAGCTCAGGAGTGCAAAGGTGAGCTCTGCTGCCCTTAGCTCTTGTCACTGGCTGTAATAAGCATATCAGGGTGCTGCAGGAGGAGAGTGCATTGTGGGCTGTATGGTTCAAGTATGTAACAAAATACCAAAAAAGGTCTTCTCAGCATAGCAGTAGCTTTTACATTGCCGAGGTTGCTGTATTTGATCTTGAACTCACAAATGTGAAGCCTAAGGTGCAATATTGTTCTGGAAAGAATTTCCAGTGGCCAATCAGTTCCTGCAGTGTTTCAGAGAGATTGAAGTAAAACCAACTGGAACAAAAGATAAAATGTGGAAGACTCAAAGGAGCAAGTGAATGAAATACTGTAACTGTTCTGTATAAAGATGCCAGAAATAACAAAAAAAAAAAAAAAAAAAAAAAAAAAAAGTGAGTGTTTATGTAATTGTCCTGAATGCATTGATGCAAGATTTCCTGTAATGAATTCAGGGCAAGGTAATATCCACTTGTTGCCATGCCATCTTCATTGTGGATCTGCATGTGCTGCTGAAAAATTTCAGTAGTTTTCAGTTCATGTTCTGTTGGCAGGCAAAAAAATAATCCTGTGGCCCAGTAAAGCAAGTGAGCGAGGCTGGAGGAGAGGCTCAAAACTTTTTGGTTTTGCAGAGCATTCAAACGTCACCTTTGTGGCCAGAATTTCACCCATGCAATTTGACATCCTGGGCATGATGCTATGGTCAATAATACCTGCAAGTATCTCTCCTGGTCCCCAGTCATGGCTAAAAGAAAGGTGCTTATATGGAGAAAGGCTGTAAAGATCCTGTTATAATAAATTGCCTTGGGTCGGGAACCTCTGAAAAGAAACATCGTGGCAGGAATGGGAAGCTGATGTATCTGGAGTTCAGTAGCAAAGCAACTGAGCCCATGTGAATTTAGGGAATAAACATCTGTCTAAGTGACAGGTCAGACACCTGAGGGTTGCTCCTGTCAGTGCAGCCACACCTGATGATGGAAATACTGGCCTGAGGTGCTGAAGCAGGTGATGAGGAGAGCCCTGGCTGGGATCCTGAGAAACCATTAACAAGCACCCACTGTGCAGAGAGGACACTCTGCAGTTACAGCTGCCACCACATGTCCTTGGGTGCCACTAATGGCCATGTGCTCTCTGCACAGGCCTGCTCAATGAGTGAAGGCCTTGTGGTGCTTCTATGTAAGATTAACCCACGGCTTCATCAGTAATGACAGCTCCTCCCTGCCCGTGTGCCCAAAGTGGATGTACTGCACTTCTGCCCACAGTGCCCACAGTAATGTCATCAGGTCCTTGTTTTTCTCTCCCTGCTTTGGATCAGCCTTATTACATTCAGTACTCTGACATCAGCTCACTAACAATGCTCAAGAATCCTGTGAGTTCCCACACAGCTATTTTTGAAAAAAAAATCAAAACTAATCCCTACCTGCAGACAGCAACAGTTGATTTCGTGTAGGAAAGAAATCCATGGCCCAGGCAATGATCAAAACATCTGCACATCATTGCTAACAGGCTCTGTGCCTTGAGTGTCCTTCCCAGTCACTTGTGAATTCCTAGAAAGCATTTCTGCAATGCTTTCAAGCCAGCAAAAATTTGCAGGGCAAATTTGGTAAAACGGGAAGAAAATGGCAATAACAATGAAGAGAGCATAGCAATCTGAACAGTGAAAACGTTCAGAAGAGAACATATTGAGAAGAATAAGAAAACAGGAGGAGAAATAAGAATAAGAAAATAGGAGAAGAATAAGAAAATAGGAGGTTTTTTTAAAGTTGAAGAAATTTCATTCAAAAGGTGGTTCCATATATTAATGTTTGCCTGATATTTCACAGGAGATGTAATATAGTTTTTCAGTAGTGATGGCCAGGAAAGCAAATGCTGTCATTAGGGATAGTTTTATGAAGTAAGGTGTGAAGAGTAGATAAAAAATATTGAATTATGAAAATTTAGAATTTTTGAAGATCTCAGAGATTAAATTAATAGGTTTATGAATATTTGTACGTAACCTAATAGATAAAATCAACATTTAGCTGCTATGCTATGGGAAATTTAATTTGAAAGTTTCTCCTTCTCTCCTGCAGGCATTCATTTACATGTACTGAAAGCAACTTCCCCACCCCATAAATAAGTAAGTAAATAGCAGGACTTTCCACACAGACAGAGGAGGGTGTTGGCAGAAGTACCTGTATGCAAAGGGGAAAGGACACTTTAGAGACAAAAGGCATCTTCTCTAAGTGTGAGTGCAGGGAGAGAAACTTCGGAGTGCTCCTTCCCTTGTGTTCGGCCAGCTCACGCTGAGAAGTTCAAAAACAAGGTTGAAAGGAGAAGGGAAATGTTGAGAAGTTAGTGGGGAACTGGCTTAGAGTGGCTGAGAGGTGACAGCTGGACCCACATGAGAGAGACCAGCCCCTGCTCTTCCGCCTCCAGATTTCGGGTCTCTCTGCACTGTGATCAAGTGCTTCCCGTCTGTTCCTAATGAGCTGCCCTGCTGGGACACGTTGGACTCACGCTGTTCTTTTCCTTGCCTGCCTTTGAAGAGAGCCCTCATCACCTACTAAAATACCCCTGGACATAGAAGTCCCTATTTCCAAGGCAGTGCCTACAAAATGTTCCAGACTGTGTGCTCTGTTAAACAGCAAGGTGATTTGGGCATTGAAATTAAGGAATCTGTATTACACACAGGAGTGGATTGCAATTCTGACTTGGAATGTTATAACTTGATTTTGTCTTTTCCCTGTACCTAATATACTTATTTCACACTCACACTTATTTCACCCTCTCCATTTTCCTGCTAGAGAATAATTTGTTGTTTCAGTTGCAGTTCTGTAATTCCTCAAAGCCAAGGAAGTTTGCTTCCCTCAGTGCCTGCTTCTATCCAGCCCGTGTTGTGTATCTGAGTTATTGAATTGCACAAAAGCTGAGCTAACTGCTTTGTATAACTTTATTTAAGCTCTAACACTTTATACACAAACTGAGTATGATATTAGAGGCAATCAACCTGAAGATAATACCTGTAGTTTCAAATAAGCACCCTGTTAAGAAGAATTTTTAGCAGTGTCCTGGTACTTAGGTTCTGAGATCAGGACAGGGGAGGCTTTGGGCAACAATGTTATTGTTAGACGGTGATTGGTTTCAATTCTGTCATTTCTCAGGGCTGGGTTGTTTTAGTTTTGTGGTTGGTTTGTTCGGTTTTGGTTTGTTTTTCTTTCAGACTAGTCTTTTCCAGTTCATTGCCTGCACATGCCTCCCTTTTGAAATGTGAGGTAGCAACAGCAGAACTCTCATCTGATGTTTAAAAGTACTTTCAACCATTGTTTCCCCTTAGCATCTGTAGGAGAAGGGAATACAGGTGACCTTACCCTGATTAGTAACAGCTGTGTTAATTACCCAATACAGCCTCACCCCTGATGAGTCACAGCTGTGTCCAATAAAGTGTGATAAAAGGGAGGGGGTGAGCTGGGGAAGATAGAATCATCTTGAATGTGAGGATCAGGAGAGAGGAAAAGATGAAGAAGGATCCTGAGGAGAGACAATCCCTGCTTTGAGGTCAGTGTGGGCAATCAGAGCTGCTGTTGGAACCTGCAGTCACAGTCTGGCTGGGTAAAAGCTGCAGTCAGAGGCTGCAAACTGATCCCTGCAGTCAGAGCTCAGCAGGAAATACCCAGCAGCCAGGGGCTGCAAGGGAAACCTCCAGCAGGAGCTGCTGCAGCCAGAGTCAGTGAATGGTTGGAGTCAGGATGGCTGAGCTGTAAAGAGGAATAAACCAGGGCCCTTTTCATGCTGGGATGAACAAGAAGTCTGTGTCTGGGATCATTTCTACCCTCTAACAAGAGGGCTGCTGCAACAAGCATCCACCACGGAACCCTTTTCATTGAGTCTCTGGGCTGTGGTATTATTCACTGCACAAGCTACTGCCATTTGTGCACATCTTCACTTTGAGCTTTGTCGGTGCCTTCCTGCAATCTCCTTGTAAAGACTTGATTGAGTCATGTGCTCATGGCTGAGGAGAAAGTTTTGTTTCATTCTAACACTACAGAAAAAATCCTCATAAGGAATTTGTATAGGTTCCCAAATTAATAAGATGGTTTTCTGAACTCTAAATCAACTATATGTTTGAAAAACCCCAGAATAAGCAAACACTTCTCCTTTCACCTCCTCCCATCCAAAAAACAAATCACACCCCACCTTGTCTCTTTTGTATGTACAGTCAGTAGTCCCCAAAATATGGTAGTATAACATGTTAGGCTCCTAAACACACTAAGGAAGTCAAATCCTTTAATGTACATGATGTTTCTTTTCTCTGACATGGAGTCTCTGCCTCCTTTTTTCCCAGCTTTGGCACAGCTGTTGACTGTTGTGAGGGGTTTTGTTTGTGTTTGTTTCCATTTGGACTGCTTTCCCCTGTCACACTCCCAGTACTAGAGCCAAGGTGCCCACCGGGTCTGCTTCACCCAGTGCCTGCTCAGCAATGCCTGACACTAACATCCCTGCAGGACAGCACCAGCATTCCCAGCTGCCTTTTGCCAGAGCTGTTTAAAGCACAGTTCTCTACAGCTGGCGTGGAGAGTTTGGTAAAGAGGCAAAGCCTCAAAGGAGTTAGGGGAACTGGGAGCTTTTACACAGAGAATCAGCAGTTTTGGTTGGAAAACTGAGGAAAGCTGATAGACTCCATGGGAAGCTTTAGGACCCTGCAGCAGTTAGTGGCCATACAGACTCATCACTTTTTTGGTGACCTGAAGTCATTTATCAGCTTGACATTTCTTTTCAGCCTTTTTCAGGCTGACAGTGAGTTAGCTCGATAACTAAAGTTAGCCAGTGTCACTGTCACAAATATCTTCATATTTGCAGCCTACCAGAACTTAGTAAGACACCTTTCCTACCCTATCAGGAAGGCCTTATTCTCCAAACAGACTCCTAAGTTTCTGAGAACTGGGATCCCAAACTTGACATGAAGCCAAAGCAGCCAATTATACCTCAGGTGACCAGAACTTCTTGGGTGCCTCCTCTAAAGGTGCCCTTGTCTTTTGATCTTGAGTACAGGGCTCAGACCTAGATCCAAAGTACTGAAAACAACTTGCTTTATAATGGGGAGTAAAAAATACCAGTACCTTTAGCCAAAGAGCCAAGGATTGAATTACCATCAACATCATTTGCCTTCCAGAGAAGGGCTGAAGCATATTGGCAAGAGAGTGTGCAGAGACCTGGCTTGCGGTCTCACAGCTTGGCTTGTGCAGTGCTTGAAGTGCATGCCCTCTTCACATTTAGCATTCTCTCATCTGCCAAATGCTGCTGCTAGATCTTTTTGCTTTACTTTTTTTACTTTTAAAGCTGTTATCAGTTTATATATTCCAATCTGTAGCCTGAACTGTAGTTGATCACACTACAGATTGCCTCTTGTTGATGGTATCTATTGTACCTCTCCTAACTCACAACCTGGAAAGGATTGGAACCAGTGCCCTCAGGCCAACCCTTAGAGTGCAGCTGTTTTGCAATAGAGTTGTAACTGGACTTTTCTGACAAAAAACGCTTTTATTGCCACAAGGATCCCTTAGTTAGTGCTGAAAGTTTTATTCTGTCTCTTTGCATTATTTTGTTTCACTCTGATGGAAAAAAAGGAAATGCATGTTTTCTTTGTTAGGAAATGAAAAGTGACAAACATTAAAAAAATGTATTATTGTATAGCATCTTAAAATATTTGACATTTAACCATGTTTACAAAGAATAATATTATCAACTATGTATTTTTGAAGAGCAAAAGTACTCATGCATGTTTGATGAACAATCAAACATCAATATATAGTTATTTAACCAAATAAGCATTCAAGCATCACTGGATGCAGATAGGATTAATAATAATATAAAAAATATTTCCCTTAGGGAAAGTATGGAAAGCTGTGGCATTGTTCTCTCTCCTATTTTTACTTCCTGAAATACTAAATTCTTCCAGTTCTGCTTTGCAAGAAGACACATTACATTTGGAATCTGCATGCAGTCAGAGGGAAAACCCTGATGGGAGAAAAGCACTTGCCATAAATTAGCAGCTTTATGAATATTTGAGTTGGTTGCACTCCTGGAGCATCCTGGTGGGTCAGCTCTGCTGTGGCTGCACAAATGTGCTTCTCTGTGGCAGAAAAGTGCTGTGAGAAATGGATCCAGGCTGACTGGAGGCAGGCTCTCTGTACACTGATTAACATCTGAGCATGATGCAGGGGAAGATTAAAATGAGGATAAAGGGTATTTTCTGTTCAATTATAGAAGAAGGACATGCTGTAGGAATTGCCCTCCTGTAATTTTCACTGTATATGTATGTAATGAGATAATGTGTGTTAATCCTCATGGATCAACCAGAAATATGTTTTAAAAGTTTTACTCCTTTCTTCCCCTTGTGGGTGGCATTTGTTAAGATTCCGAATTCCCTGGACATACTCCTTCAAAGAAAGGCTTGAAAGGGCAATAGCTGTGAGTTCAACCCTGTATTTCACCTAAGAAGGTCTGAGTAATTTAGAAGCAGCCTATTCCTAAGGTGTGAGAGTGGTACTACATCACCTAGAACTACATGAGGAACCAGCGAGGCACACTGGTCACTATCTAATAGTTTTGTTTTGTTTCCTATTGTGTAGACAGACATTTTGGGGTTTAGAATGAGAAAGATGACCTGAGAAGGTCAGTGTAAGAAGTCAGTGTCAGTTCAAGGGATACAAGGGAAATTAACAGAAGATTGATTAAGTAATGAAGGGCTAAAGTTCTGTGCAAAGGGGCTTGGATGACACCATGAACTTGAAATGCAGAATAGAAGAGTCTCTTTCATTTTATTAGATGCAAGAACCCTGAAATACCATTTTCCTTTTCCCAAATATTGAACTTTTACTAATAAAGCATTAGAGTGTGTAGGCAGCCTATTCTTGTCTCCATTGTTATGCTGTGCTGAAAATACACCAAGTCTCAGGACTGATGTTGTCAGTGAAAGGAACTGTTGTGAGAGAAATGTGTATCTTTTGGTCACACTTTTAACAAAATTGTTGCTACGTTTTAAGTCTTTTAAGTCTGGCAGATGTTTTTTACCCTTCCTCCCTAGAGTTACTTACGTTGCATCCTCTTTATTAGGTAGAGACATATATCATTCAAAAGACATGATTAGAAAATTGAATAGAAACACTTAGTGATAACTGTAATTATGGATGCTGGGACTGTCATTGTAACTACATGAAGCTGCATTCAGTCTGCTTTACAGTGTTACTGCTTTAAACAAGAGAAATGGGCTGCCCAACTTTAAAAACTAGTCAGATCTGGGACTTCACTTGGCATCAGCCTGGAAGCAGTGTTGCAGCCTACTTCTGGCAGACCTTTCCAGGAAACTTTCTAAAGAGGGAGGAGAAAAAGTCAAAATACACAGAAATGCTAGTGTCTTTTGTCTTAAAAGGAAGCATGTGTGTGCAGGTTTATGAAGCACACAGGTATTGGCCATTTGGAAGAGGTTTTCTGGTTAGACACTCTCCCCATCCTTTAAAGCTCTCCAAATAATCCTGATGTAAAATAGGACAACCTATTAATTATCAAAAAACCCTTTCACAGGATGGAAAACTCATTTTACATAAATCCTTATTAGCCATATCTTCTCAGTGTAGCAGAACTTTACTTTTCATGTCTCTTGACAGCTCCCAGTTTGACAAAGGAAGCTTAGCTTCACTAAAAAAAAGCAAATCCATTTTTTTGGGATTCCAATTAACACGTTGACATTGTGTTATAGAGCTGGAGGTGTATGAAATTATTCCCTGGGAGTTTACCACCACTGGGAAAGGTGATTGATTCTGCTACCTGGAGGAAGTAATAGATAATGTATTAAGTAACACAGGGATGGTTTGTTTTGTTTCCCCTAAGCAGAAGACAAATTCCATCTTCATTTTAATTTTTACATGAGAGGCAGCACCACACAGAGGCACAGCTGCAAAGCTCAAACTTCTGCTGCTCCATATTGGGATCCCAGTGAAGCAGAACATTAATCTGTACAGCAAACAAATGACTATCATTTACATAATTACATTTAGTCACCATTTATAACATATTCATAAGTGCATGAGTGAGAATGATGCATTTGCTGTGTAAGGGATAGAAATTGTGGATCAGCCTGGGCTTTGCCAGGACAGGAGCAGTAACAAAAAGATGTGATTTTCCAGTGTGTTAGAAAATTCAGACTTGTGATTTTGAGTCCAGCTGTCCTTACCTGTCCTTTCTGGTCTTTTTTTACTGATGGGCTTTATTTCTGTGAGTGACTGTGGGCTGAGGCTTTTCTGTGTAAACCTATGGTAACTCTTACAGTGATTTTTGGGAAAAAGGGAAAAAATGTGTCTTTCTCCAGAAATGTTTCCATTAACAACTCCTGGTTTACTTGAAAATGAGAGTGACTAGGAATCAAAGGGACTTCCAATAAATGTCTTTTGTCTTTAACTATGGCCCTTATGATTGCCACAGTTGCACTACAAGAGAGATTAAATACCAGAGAGTAAAGCTTTCATAAAGTTTAAGTCCTCTTTCCCCAGAAGAGTATCAAACAATCTTAGCCATCACTTTTATCCCTACCAATGTTTGCTTTCTCTGCTTTTACTTTTTCTTATTTTTCTTGGTTTCACCTCTTTTTTCTGCTTTACTCTCCTTTTTTTCCCCCCTCTTGATTTTGACAAGTCAAGAGGAAAGCAATCATACCACCAAATGATGGAACTGGTAGAAATCCTGAAACAGTTGCTTATATTCTAGTCTCTGTATTTCATGTTTTCCTGTAATTCTGCCACTCTTTCAGCAACTGGACAACTATTTGCAAGATTTGTTTTGTTTTTAACTTCAATTATTTCTCTGAGTTTTAGAGTCCTCACATAAATGTGTCACTGTAATTCTGAAGAATATACAACTACAACTCAGATTTTGGAGAAAACAGAAAATTAGATGATATGAAAAGCATCTCATTTGATATAATCAATTAAAACCAAAAGGCAACATTCCACTAAAACCAGTCTTTTCTTCCAGAAATCAGAGTCCTGTCAGATAATTCTCTGCCCAGAAAGAAACAGTCACTTAATCAGTATTTTTTGTGTGCGTGGTGGAGTTTTTTGACTGATTATTTGTTTGGTTTGGTTTTTTTCCTACCCAGCAACTTGCTGAGGGATTATCATCCATTTAGAGAGCAGATCAATAGCACAGGCAGGAGTAGCAGGTTGGAGATTTTGCCAGGGCTCTTGGCTGACATGGTGCTCAGGGGTTGTGTGTTCAGCTCTGGAGGGCTGAGCAGCAAAGCAAAGGATGAAGTCACAAGGAGGTAACCCTTTATTGAATGGAACTACTTAGAAGGCTCTGTTAGGCTGTACAGGATTTCACTTGTCCACTTTGCATGCCAGCAAAGAGCTTAGATGCTAATCTATCCCCGTGAGTAGTGCTGCATTGATACACGAGGTGAGCAGGAGGGCTGACAGTTTTCCTTTTGAATCAAAACCTTAGTTCAGCTTGGGGAAGGTTGCCTGCCAGGAGTGCAAATATTCCTACAACTCTGAGCTACTCATATCTTTTCAGACTGTTGTGTTCAGAAGAGACGCAGTCAAAGAAATCCCGAAGAGAGCTTTTAAATGCAATAGCACTGTTCATTTCCAACTCCCACACATTTTATAAAAAATTAAAGGTAATAGTTTCGAGATTAATTTTCATGCAAATCTACTGCATTCTTCATAAAATAAAATAGATGCATCCCAGTTGCACTTCATATGACCTCTCTGTTTTCAGAGATTTAAAATCCCCAAATCCCAAATTCTTCATGTATTCCTAAGCACTGAATTTGGTTGGGGTTTTTTTTGGTTGTGGGGGTGTTTTTTGTGAGGTTTTTTATTTTCTTTTTTTTTTGTAAAGAAAGGTATATTATGAAAAGAAAAACTACTCCTCAGTCTTTTTTTTTTTTTAATCCTGGAAACTAAATTTAGTAAATTGAAACGACACACCAGTTGGTATACATTTCAGGCTATTGATACTGTGAGTTTCTTTTCTTCTAATCCAAGTAGTTAATCTGTGGGGGAACATGAGAAAAGTTCTGAGATCTCTGGACTACTTCTGGCTTCAGCCTTTTTTGCTTAAATAAATCTTTTGCCTTTGTGCAACTCTTACTAACTCTCTGGTAGTTCCCATGCTATAATGTCGCTTTATGCAAAGCAGGACAATCTTTTTCCTTTCAGTGGGATATCTTGCCTTGGTTTCTCTTGTGGTTAATCTCTGGCCAAAGGCAAGGGCAGAAGTGGTTCCATGCTGAGTCACTGCAGTCTGCTGTAAATGAGGTTCCACCGAATGATTTGGTACTTGACTCTGGAGTTTTTTAGGGTGCTCCTATTTATCCTTTTGTTTCATTCTGATCTTGGGAGCTGCAGTCACTCCTTTGGACTGGCCACCTGGCTGTAGGACTGACCAGGACAAATGAAATTTGAACCATGAAATGAAATAAATTTCCATGAAGATCATGAAAATTCAGACCAATCTTTGAAGGCAAATTTTCCTTAATTTCGTTCTCGATGAGAGGCCAGATGACTCCTGGCTTTCCTTTTTTGAATATTGTCCCAAAAGAGCCTCAGGTAAATATTTATAGAAGTGCAAGCTTTGTTAAATTTTATAAGGAAGTGCATTGCAAGGCATCTGTTCTCTCTGGACTCAGGCCTTTCAGTCATATGTTACTGATAGGATACTTGATACAGAGGAAATAAACATTAGAGATGTCAGGGGCACCAATGGAAAATGTCAGGATTTAGAAAACAATACCCAAACAAGTGAAGAGAATGAAAATGAGGTAGTGAAGGGTAAGAATAGACAATGAAGAAGGCTGAAGGAGTGGGGCAGACCTAACATTACAAATATATAGAAGGCTTGTCTACATGGAGGAAAAAATCTATGGAGAGAAGAATTGTGGAAATTGTTGTCTGATGGAAACAGTAGAAATTTTGTCACTGAAAATCGCTTTAGGGAGGGTTAGGTCAGCATCTAACAAGGTTTTAAAATGACAATCCTACAATTCAGTCTGTTATGGACCCCTTTACCCCATGATAGCGATTTCTTCTGTCCTTCCATCAGGTGCTGCATCTCTGACTGGGCTGTGCTTGGTCTCAGAGTTGTGATGAAATAGGACTCATCATTATGAGAGGGGGGAGGGATTACTGTGGCTTCCATAAGCAGTGGGAAAGGATCTAATGGGTGGGAATTACTAAAATTTGTTTGTCTAAAATACCATGCAAGTTCCCCTCAGTACTGCTCTACTGTGAATTATTTCTTTCAGAGAAGCTCAGAACCATAGATTAAATAATTATACGTAACTTTTGCTATTATTAAGTAAAATTGAAAAAATAGCTAAATACTTTTTTTTTTGGTGGGAGTAGTAGAAATTAAATATAACAGAGGCATATTCCAAATGATCAGTAACGTTATAGCTTAATACTGGGTAGTGAGTTGTTTTACTATATGTAGTAATGTGTTATTGGAAAATAGAGATGCCTCTCAGCATATGCTTGTGTCAATGAAATTGTATAAAGAAGATCCCTAATGCCAATCAACCTGATCATTTAGTGCTAATAAAAAGCTGTCTTCTCATTTTTATTCACTCTGCAATTACTGAACTGTGTTTCAATGGGAAGCTGACAAGCCCCTTGGAAGCAATAAAATAGGCAGGTTCTTGGAGATCACATTCCAACCCAGCCCTCTGTGTCTCTATAATCTTTAACAGGTTTTAGAACCGATGGGATTTTTAACTGGCTCTCATAAAACTGTTACACAGCTGTGAGGATTAAATAACACTCGGGCAGAAACCTGTTCTTAGTCCAAAAATGACCAGATCTGGAATGGTGTTGATATCTGTCAAAGAAATAAGAGGAAAAAATGTAATGAAAACTTATTTTCTGGCCATTATGAAAGGGATCTCCATGCTGAAGAGACAGCATCTGTACTCCACAAGAGAAATCCAGACATATAACTTCCTTCTGTATATCAGTATGCTCCAGCCCTGCCAAGAGCCTAGCTGTGGCACTTTGGGAGGATAAGAGTGAGAGGAGGAAGGAGAACATAGTTAAAAAGGCTGCTTAAGAGGATTTAGTCTTCATTTCCTGATGACAAGATAAATATTGTCTTGGGCCATTCCTGAAACCTAAAGTTTCTTAAAGTACTCCAGTACCCTGATAACCAACTCACAGCTGTAACAAATACTGTGAGATGGCTTTTGGTGTTGTTTGCAGAATTTAGGACTTGGCAAAAAATAGTTAAAACCCCCAAACATGAAAATGACAAGCAAAGGCTCACAGCTACTGTGGTAGACGTGGGGGAGCAGAGAAAAATTTACCACACAGTAGAGTGATTAACAATATTATGAGTAAGTCATAATTTATGCAAGTGCTGTGGCAAACCCTTGCCTCTGAGATTTGTGAACACAGTCCGAGTTCAGCAAGGGAAGTGAGCTGCTCATCAGTCAATGAAGAGTGAACATTAGTTTTATCAAATCTCTGGGAGTCACATGGCAATTTTATAATCCAATGCCACGTGCTGCATGATGGTATCCAAGAGGCATTCTAGGAGGTTGCCCAGGCCTCCCTTTCTTATCACTTTGAGGAAGAGTAATCTGGTTTGCACATTTCTCTCGGCACTGTCACAGTTGCACTTTTTGATGAGGTTATGGTGCCCATCTCAAATCCAAGGTCCTTTCTCTCCAATTTGCACAAGTGATTCAGATCATGCCTGCTTTACAGCAACTCTTGCTGTTTCCTTACCCCTATTCCACTGCAGAGGAAAATGGGCAACGCAATAACAGAATCCATATGATTTCAACAGAAACCAATGTATTGTTTACATAAAACTCCAGTTAGAATTTCTAGCTCTACTGTCCAGGTGTACAGGTGTCTCTTGATTGGCCAAGCCACTTGTTCACGAGGCAGGCATGCATCCTTCAGGATACCTAGCTGGTCAAGTATCCATCATCATGTTGTGCCTCCTCTATCTGGGTTTTGCATATTTTGTAGGCAGTTTCTCAAGCTCTTTGTTTTATTTTTTAGTCCTGTTGTTGTCTCAGTATCCTTGATGAATTCCTGAGAACCCTGAAAACAAGACTGCAGGTGGCTTGTTATCTACAAACAGTTCATCTGGTACACAGAATGGCCTAAGTTATGCAGATACATTGCTACATTCTGTAGTTATATTCTAGCAAATAGAGAGCTATGGAAAATGAGTAGAACTTCAAAATTTACCTGCTATGCAAGTGCTGTCCATCTGTCCTACAACGACCCACAAAGAGCATGGGGCCTGATGTTCCTTTTAAAGTAACACAGATCAGAGCATATCTGCTTTCCTTCAGATTGAAGTTACAGTGTGATTATCGTGCTTGATAGCAGTCTAAAATTCATCTGTGAGAAATCCTGACTTGATGTGGTGTGCAGCTTCAGTTGAGCCCTGGCCTGGCAGAGCTCGGGTCTCTGACCTGTTTCTGTTTGTCCATCCAGTCTGTGCCCACCTCAGACACATCACAGAACACCAATGTGTTCACCTCAGGATCAATTTCCCTTTGTTGTCTTTTGACTTCAGACTCTGTCCATATTCTGCTCTCTATATTGAAATATTTCCATTTCAGATCCTGGCACTGAGAAGGCATATGAATTATTCAAGGAACAAGTGTATGCAGTTGAAGTAATCACAAAACTCTTCAGAAGTGGAATACCTTTTTTTTATTTTTTTGAGTTTCAGTAAACTCTAAAAAAGATCTTTTCTAACAAGCTGGCAAAAATGTATGCATGATTGAAAGAAAGCAGTAATTCAACAATAGTATGATAATACAAATTAGAAGTTATCTTTCATAGTACATTACTGAAAATTATGAACTTTAAGGGTCACATGACAGACTGATGGAGGATGATATAGTATATAAAGTAAATGTTTACTGCTCTGGAGGCCTGCATCTCTTCTCATCTCTGAAGCTTTCTTCAGCTCCAACACACAGTAATTACCATTTCCACAAAGTCCAGCCTATTAGAGTATCTGAATGTGCAGGGCAATGGAGGGCACATTGCAGCTGAAAGATCAGTGAGAAAACAGCTTCCCAGTAAATGTACCCTGTAATTGGAAAGAATGACTAGTTACAAATTAATAATTTGCCTTCCCTGGAAATTACTGGGTGTGATTACTCTTCAGGCCTGTAGTCATTCCACTTGCTGTTGGTCAACGTTTAATGTTTGCACACCATTATCCCATTAAACCAGGAAAAAAACCTGACAGCAGACTCCTGTGATGCTACTTGGTGTGCATTTCAGAAAGGGGATGGCCAGGCTCATGTGGAAATCAGTTTTGAACGCTGGGAAAAGATTGATCTTTGCATGGCTCACAACCTTTTTTTTTTTTTGCATGTGGGCAATTAAATTAAATCAGTAACAAACAAGCCTGAGGCAGTGTGCCTGTCCAGGTGTCAGGATAAGCTGAGCATGTTGTAGTTTCCCTTGAGTTCCACAGAAGCAGTAAGGGGGGAGAATTTCCTTGGGGCATTGGCTAGACATTATCAGTGGAAGTTTTGCCAAGCCTCCACAGCACTGGGCAGTTTGAGATGCTGTCTTTAAGGCACTCTTTTACATTCTGAAGCTCGATATCCATCTAGTTTTTGTTGCCAGAGGTCAGAGACAGGCATGGTGCAGTTCACTGAGTAACTTATCAGCCTTGAAGCTGTTACCCTAAGCCTTCCCCCTCCTTCCCAAACCTTCCATGCATTTTGTGAGACACCACTATGAGCTGCAATAAAAATGCTTTGCTGTTCATCAAACTTCGGGAAAACTCAGTAGTGAAGGTACAGTGTATTTGTCCTTGAAGCAGATGCTGCCTTTAGTATGGGAAGGATAGGGAAGCTTCAATTAGGTATTTGTTTCCTTGCTTTTCCCATAGGGCACCAAGCCCCCTGCCAGCACAAGGGAGTTAGAAATAGAAAAGGTGGATTAAAGGCACATACTGCAGGAACTTCTTGGAAATGCAAATCTCAGAAGTCCAATGAGAGTTCAGCATGGTTGGCATACTTTATTGACATTGTGAACTCTCAATATAGAGATTTTTATGACCAAGAACTGTAATTACATTTAGATTTACTAATGCAAATTAGATGGTAAACCCAGTGTTTTAAACTTCAGGGCCTGCAAGCTGAAACAAAATTCAAAGTAGAATCAATTTCAGCTGAAGGGGCGTTTTCCTTGGGAGTCAATGCACAGAGGAGGAGGCAGCAATACTCTCTTTTAAAGGGTCCTGAACAAGAGAGGAAGAAATGCTTTTGCTGATTAGAGGCTATTCTAACTGTGAGAGGAAAGTGTGCTGCCTCAGACTGATGTTTAGTTGCAAGGACAGCGTGACCCAGTCTAATCTCAAGTCTATAAACCTTTTATCTGTACCAGAATGCTTGCTGCTGAATCACAGAAAAATAGAATGGTTTGGGTTGGAAGGGAACTTAAAGGTCATCTGATTCCAACCCTGCTGCCATGGGCAGGGAACCTTCCACAAGCTTCACTGCCAAGGGAGGAAAGGAATGGACTAAGAATTGACCAACCAATGCTGAAGTGTGTAGGGCCAGGGAACCCTCATTTGTCAAGTGAGCTTTCATGGACTGAGCAGAGTCCAGATTCCCCCAGGAATTTTGTCAACAGTGCTTGAAAACGTAGCTTCAAATACTGCAGTGTGTTTCCTCAGCAGCTGAGTGCAGAGCCTTTGCCACCTTGCCTCTGCTGTGTTGGGAGCACAGCCAACAAGGCAGGGTGGCATTTAGTTTAAATATTTCTCTGCAAACTAGATTCATTAAAAATGCTTCTCAAAACACCTTCCCCTGATTGCCTTGCTGCAGCTGAAGCCATCAAACTGCTGCATCAAGCCTGTGGCACAGCCAAAATTCTCATCCAAAGCTCTGTTAGCCTGGCACAGAGGAGGGCTTTCTATTGCTACCTACCCAGTGGTGCTGCCTTACATCCCATCTGCTCCCCAGGAGGACTTTCAATGAACCCTTCACCACCTTCCTGCAGGCATCAGCACAGGAACGGCCTCTGATTTTCCTGAGATTTCTATTGTTGAGGACTGAGAGATGAATATTGCAATGTGGTTTGGGTACCTGGGCTGCCAACAGCGCTTCTCACCTCCGTGCAGACAAACCCCTGAAGGAATGTGTGGATATGCAATAAGGCGAAATCTCTCTGAAGTAATAGCAGGAACCCCTATTGAAGCTGGTCTTTTCCTTCATTGCCTTCTGCTGAAGCTGTGATGAGTAAGAATTAACTCATACTCTATTGAAGTTCTGTATTTTTTCCTTTTTTGCCCCCTCCTTGGTTATCTGTCACACATTGAACTGAAGCTTTGCTGAAAGTTATTTTGGGGGAAAAGTGTTTAATATTTCTATAGTTTCCACTAGATGTGAATGATTCAAAAGGTTAGCAAAATAGTTTATTACTTTAGATCATTCCTGTTCCTAATGGTTTCCTTTTTGTCCTCAGCATCCCAAATTCTACTGCTTTGAAAAGTCTTTGACTAGATATCCAATTGTATTATGTTTTATAGTACATTAACTTCTCATTTTTAACCAGTAACTTATTAATTAAGTAAAAACATCTTGTAAAAAGCATAGAAATGTGTCTGGTTTAAAGCTGATAAACAGGCATATTCCATTGGGCAGCCCCCAATCCCTTTGTACGCAGTCCTTTCTTTCAGACCTGGGCAAACTTTAACACTTTGGACCTGTATTTGATGCAGACTTCTAGTATCTTTTGTGTGTTTTTAAGATAATTTTTTCCTCTTGGAAGTCTTTCCCTGCTTATCAATTTCCTTTTTTTTTTTTCTTAATATTGTATTTATTTAATTGCCAAGCCATATTTATAATTTTGCTTCTTGTTTTCATTATTTACTACATTAACAACTGCTTGGTTAAAATCTTCCCACACATCAAAGTGCAAGTCAAAATATTCAAGTGAAAATGCAGCTCAGATTTTTTCTATTTATGTTATGAAGAATTAAGCCTTGAAGGCAGGAGGTAAATTATTTGAGTAGGTTACTTAATCATTGCCTCCTAAATATAATTAACACATGGTAGTTAACTTCTGTGGTCAGTTTTTAGTGCTAGAAGATCAGTGCTAGCAAAACTGGGTTTTCTCTTGCAAAATCTCTTCACAGTTACTCTGTCACGACTCTGGATTGCATCATCCCATTGTTCTTATGCTCAAGAAACCAAGTTTGAGCCAGATCACCAGATAAAATAATGCAGACTTCCTTACTGGACACCTTAGAAAGATATAGTGAGCGATTACAAATATTTATGGTTGAAATTTCTCCTGACCTTCTGTTGATCACTCTCTCCAATCATTCTAACACAGATAAAATCTCTATTGTCCATGTCCTATTGGAGTGATAAAGCAGACTCCCCTTGGCTGCAGGGTACACCATCGATATTATTTCTGGGACTTCTTTCTAATCACATTTTAGTTTTCTTTCACACTCTTCACTTGCATTGTGGGAAACTCTGGGAAATTATTAGAAGACAAACAATAGTCCTCTGCCTTTATTTTCCAGATAGATAGATAGATATACTTATTTTAACAGGTGGTTTCCTCTTCCTTCTTGTGGTGTCATGGAGTGACAGTTTGAGAGGGCACTGGGGAGACTGTTCACATGGGAGACTCCAGTGCTTTTTAGTTTCTGGAAGGGCTAAGACAGGAAAGCCAGTCATTTTGTGTGGTTACATATTTTTATAGAGCATTATAGGTCTTCTGTTAATAATTTGAAAGCTTAACAGCTCGCTTTTTGAAATAAGTACTTTGGATAAACACTTCTTACCCTTGTAAGTTTTCCATTTCTTTGACATACCAGACACAATGAATAGGAAGGATTTTTTTTCTGCGAGTGAAGGGGAAAAAATACATTCTATACAGTTTTTAAAATCAGCAGAAGGGAATTTGTCAAAACAATAGAACCCTGTTTTTTGTTTGTTTGTTTGTTTTTTAGGAAAAAGGGGAAAAAAAAGGAAAAAAGCCCAAACCTCTATAGTCTGCAGTTTTTTATTATAAATAAATCATAAATTCTGTTCTAGAAAACTACAATTTTTTCATACACTTGTCCCTTCAGTTGTCACTGTGGAGTTTGCCTTATGACTGCACAAAGAGATAGCCCTCTTCCTTGTATTTGCATCGATTTATTTTCACATGTTCTGAGGTAGCATGTGAAACTTCTACTTTTTTACTTAGTTAGCAAATACAGCACTCTAAAATTCAAATAAGTAACACCTCTCCTGCAACAGCTTTCCAGTTCACTGCAAATACCCACCACTGCAAAAATGAGAGCACAGGGGGGTTGGCTTGTTTGCTTTTACGTAAAGCTAAAAGTTCTGTGTATATAACCCTGCCAGTTAGAAACAACAACAACCTGGTTTTCATTTGCCATTTGCTTGCTTCTTCCAGAAAGTGGGTAATGCTGAAATAGTGGTCTCTTCCCCCAGGTCAGAAGGGTGATGACACCCTTTCCATGCTGTATCAGTGGCATGCTTTTGTTTGCCTCTCAGTTGGCCTCCCAGCACACGGGATTTGGGCAGCAAGTTGGCGTGTGTCACTTGTTCCTTTCTAGATGAAGTCTAAGAGGTGGCACAGCCTTGAGTAAGGTGACACAGGAGTAAAATCCATACAGAAGCAGGACTCAGGTAACTGCTGGCTGGGGAGCAACACAATTCTCCCAACAAAGTCAGAGTTTCTGTGCTGGAGCACACAAACACTTCTGGTGTGCTGCCTCTGAGTGACTTGTAAATGAGGAAATTCTGTAAGCGTTCAGTGGTTAGAGGGGAAAGGAAAAAAAGAGAATCCTTAGATGCAACACTCTTGGAATGGAGCCTTGGGTCTGTTTCCCAGTTTCCCTCCGGATTGCAGTGGGAGAGGGGGTGAAGTCTGAACTGCCTTTGTTTGGCTGGTTCAGAGGGTGCTGAAAAATACCAAAAGGGTGGGTTTAGGAGCTGCCCCCTCACTAAATTCACCTCTTTATTGTCCAGATGTGCAACACTGTTGAACAACAGACAGATAGAAGCTTTTCTTCACTTTGTCCATACAGGTATGGAGAGAGAGAGATGGAAAATTTCAAAGAAAAAGAAAATGCATAGGGCAGTGTTTCTCAGCTTGGTGAAATTTGCACTCAGACGTGCATGCACAAGACATTCCATACTTTACCCTTCTTTGACACAACCCTGCATCCCCTGAGCACCTACAAAATATTTTTTTTATTACAGTCAACTTGTTAAAGAGCTTTTTCATTCACTTGGGGAAATGAGAATGGAAACACTGAGGGCCACAGATCTAAAGTATTAAGACAATCCTGTTACCCTGTTTTCATGTACTTTGGTTTTAGCAGCAATTTCTTGGGCTTCAGGGGAGGTGGATGTTGACTTTTTTGTTTGGCATTTTTTTAAATCATAGAAAGGAGCTTAATTTTTGGAGTTTGAAATTGAGAGATTAAACTCCATGTACATTTGCGCTTTAAAGATCTATCTGCATCTGTAAAACTAATTCTGCAGTAAAAGGTGGGTTTTGGTGCATCTCTTATGTTTCTCCTGTCTAAAATTTAATTTCTCAGTTTATGGAACCCAAAGGGAGGTGGAGGCGTGCAATGCAGTGTGAGAGGATAGGTGGCCAGGGTGGAATTCATTCTGGGTTTATATCCTTTCTCCATCTATGTGACCCCTTTGATTGCAGCAGTCATGGCAGCATGTGACTAGAGGAACATGTTTGTATAAATTGGATTATGTAAAGTAAGAATTCTGGGGTATGAATTTGTATGGATTATTGCCAGAGTGAGATCAAGAACTCCCACTCTTGTACCTCCCTCTGTTCTTATAGAAGGTGTAATTTTGGCAGTATTGGATATATAGGATAAGAGAAAATGTATGTTTTTATAAAAGCACTGTACATCCTTGTGGGTTCAGCCTGTCGCATGCCCTGGCAAACAGATTTCCTCCAGATTTGTTCTGGAAAGTCTGCTGCTGGAAGAGGGATCAGCAGTGTGGTCTTGGCCCATTTGTCACAGTTCCTCAGGATAAGTGACTGTCACAGCCTCTTGTGGACACCTGCCTGCTGGCTCCTCACCAAGGTCATTCCATATGTCATTCCCAATCAGCCTTTCCTGTGATATTGACACAAGAGAGGGGATGGCACCTTGGACAGGCACTCACATCTGGGATAGAACCCAAAATTTTTGGTTGTAGGAGCCTTGACAGGACACTGGATGTCTCTGAATTATGCTAAATTTCTATTCTATTTTGTTAACTATGCACAGCCTGCATAAATCCATGGAAAAAAGATTTTTTTTATTTAACAAAGTAGGAGGTTTGCTTTTTTCATTTCATGCAGAAGTAGACATGGGTGGATTTCAATACGTGGGCAGCTTTCAAGGATCACAGAGGCACAAGAACTGAACCAGAGGAAGACAAGGACACCACCAGTCCATACTCATCCAAGCAATTTTGACCATGCCATGGTGGCCACAGCACCTGGATTTGAGTAGAGGGCAATGACCTCCTTGTTTCATCACATTGCTAACCACGCCTTCTATTTACTGTGTCAGCTTCAGTACCTTGATGGATATCAAACTTTTCACTTACAACCATGTTAGATCACCCTGAATTATATTCTATTATAACCCTGGGGAATATTAATCACCATTTTATTGCATTTGTCTGAAGAAGCTGGAATCCATTATTGTGATTTTCAGCTAAACATTATGGAGCAACAATGAGATTGAACTAACATATACTTACTAATTAGCACTAATGGTAATTAGGAGGGGAGAAAAAAAAATTGCCAGTAATAGATTTTCCCATGAGATTCTGAACAGGGTAGCACAGAGCCATCTGAACGACCTTACTCTGAATACTTTCTAAAAATCATTGCTCAGCATTTCAGAAGTGCAAGTTCTTTCCTTGTGAAATACAGGTCAGATTGTATTAGACTGAGATCTAATTTAATGTAGCTCCTACTACTCCCTTAATTTCCCAAAGCACTTTACAAAGCAATAACAGGAACTAGTAGTGTGATAGAGAAGCAGGTAAATCTATAACTTATTTGCAGTGGGCCAGTTCCAGGCTTGTTTTTAGCCTGTGTAGCTCCACTGCCTGTGGTGTGAGACTGATTTACACTAGTTAGGATTTGGTCCAAAGCCAATGATGTGTACATAAATGGCAAAGCATATGAAATGGTATTTTAGAGAAAAATGAAAGGTTAGCCAGGAGAACCCATTTATTCCTATTACTTTTTACAGCCTTGTGATCCAACACCCACAGAATTTAATAAAAGGTTTTGGCTTGGGTCCCATGTGAGCAGTAAGATCCCAAATTTTTCTCTGAAGGACACTAGCAAAGGAGATTTCATTAAATGTCCCATCCACTACAAGCCACTTTTATAAGGGAAGGTGTGTTGCAGATACAGAAAAGCATGTGGAAGAACATGTGTCTTTATGTTTTCCAAAGAGAAAGAGGAAAACAGAGTATTGTTTCTAAAATGATGTATTGTTTGTCACAGGCACTTAGCACTTTAAGTGAGAGGCAAATTTGAGGACAAGGAGTTGATCTACCCAGGTACTTGCCTGAAGTACTTGCAGAGTATTTGTAGTCTCACTGTCTTTGCAGACCCTCCCTTGACAGAGATCAGGGGTTGAATGAGTTGCTCTTGACAGCAAAATTAATTTTATTTTTTTGCCTCTCTCTTTTTCAAACATCTTTTCCCATGGAGGGCAGCAGCTGAACGTCTTTACATCAGGTGCCATTGGTGTATACAATCCCAGGGCTACAGCTTTTTTTTTTTTCTTTTAAGACTCTCTTACTTTTTTCACTGAATGAAGGGCTCACAGATCACAACTCTGCCTTCTGGTGCTAAAGAAAATCCAGTGGCCACTGCAGGTTAGCTGGAGTTAATGAATTACTTGTAAGTTCTTTTGGCCATTAGATATGTCAGGTCTGTTTGCTTAGCACCCTCTGAAAATCTTGTCCTTGACCTCTGGTGCTCTGATGTTGATATCTGAGTTGATATCTGAATCAAATGCCTTCCTTTTACTGTTAGCACATTGTATTTCTTGATGTGACATTATGACCATAAGTGTACCACAGGAAGGAAATGTGAGCCTTGTTAAGGGATTATGCATGAAATTTGTTTTGTTATGTATTTGTTTTTTCAGTATTATGTGTACATAACAACCTCCCTTTAGCTTTTTTAACTTGAGTTTGAACTTTCTGATTTGAAAATAAGGTTGATATTATTTCGTTCTATAGTTTATATTTTGCTTTTTCATGTTCTAAATTTCTTGGGGAAGGGAATTGCTTTTTCTGGTGTTTTTATCCTAGTAGTGTTGTTCATTTTCTACACGAAAGCATTGATTCAAAAACATTTTTTTTTTAGAAGAACTAATCTTTTCATTACTTTTCCATTTCATATATGCGAAATCTGCTTAATAATACTTTCTCCAGCTTTCCAAGAGTGTTTTCTTAGCACTTATCTTTAGCAAATTGGAAAAGCTGACTGACTCTTCCAGCATTTCAGCTGGAGGCTTTGGAGGCTTTGGAAGTACTGATTATTTCAGCTCAGCTTTATCAAAACGTCTATAAATTCAGTCAAAAATATGCAGCACTAGGATCTACAGCACTGTTAGGTCTCCAGAGAAATGGGAAAGGAAGGAATCTCCTGTGGGAATTCTTCATGATCAGACAATGGCAGCCTATCAGCTATTTTAGCTACTTCTTTGCAGATGGTTTGACAATCTGTTGCAAGTTATACCCCAAAATGCAGCTTCCTTCTCTGTCTTTCTTCAAGTGAGGATGTCTCCAGATATCTAGCTCCAAAAAGTATTCCCCTTCGATCCACTTCAAATGACAGTTTTTGTGTGATGAGCTTTCTGCAGATGCCCACTGATCAGCAGGATGGCTCCAAATCCTATTATAATCTGCCAGGTAGAAATAGATAAATCTATTAGCCCAGACTGGGCTTGTTTCATCATTGTGACAGCTTCCCATGAGCCTGCATTCATCAGATTCCCTCAAAACAACCACCTTCCACATCATCTGACAGTTACATTTCCATGACTGGACTCTCTAGGTTACTAAATCTTTAATCTGCATGTAATTGCTCATTAAAAATCCAGGTACTTATCTACCCCCACCACCTTTTTTTTTTTTTTTTTTAAATTGAATACCAAACTGATGGTTAAAATTGCTGCCATGATTTTTTTTTTTTTTAATGTGAACTTCCTGAAAATTTTGTCAATCAAAATAAAACAAGCAGTTGAATATCTTTGTTGCTTACCAAAAAGACACTGGGCAATCTAGTTAAGCCTAGCACCAGGTTTCTGTTTAACAGAGGTGGCAGGAAGATTGCCATGCTGTTGCACATGCTGGACATCACATCAAACACATGGATGAGCACTCTCTCTGCAGACTTACTGCAGTTTGGCCTCTCTTTGCCTCCTGTGTTAAAATAAGGAAAAATAAAGAGGTCCAAAAACAATGAGGGGAGAAATACTACTTATAACTGAATTTATACATGTCATAAATTACATGTATCCCAATGTGTGGTGTTTGGGACATGAAACTTTGATTCAGTCACGTGAGAGGACAAGTGACCCAAATCAGGTTTCTGCATGGCATCCATGAAAGCTCTCCTGGCACCCAGCACTTGCAGCCTGTCCTGTGGATTTTACTGAAATATGTAGCAGGTTTAACCTGGGTAGGCCAATTCCTTCTTAGTCCTTCAGAGCTTTCTGTCCCGCCCCAGCCAGAGTCATGAGCCATTTTCTACTTCTTCTTCTACTATTCAGGT
Organism: Acrocephalus scirpaceus scirpaceus; assembly: GCA_910950805.1. Taxonomy (NCBI): domain Eukaryota; kingdom Metazoa; phylum Chordata; class Aves; order Passeriformes; family Sylviidae; genus Acrocephalus; species Acrocephalus scirpaceus. Next base: position 34,801,986 of record OU383781.1, read on the forward strand.
CACCGGTGTTCCTTTTCTACCTTCAAATCTCTTTGTTGAATAATAAAAAAAGCTAAAATAAAATTAGTTCCTCCAGTTCTTTATGGATGGAGAAATGAGAGGCATTGCTGCCCAGAGCATTTCTGTGTGTCTTCTCTAGAAGTGTGTGTTTAGTAGAGTGGCTTTAATCCCACAGCCAACAACAGTCCCAGTGGGTTTGGTTACAGCAAGATATCCATGGCTGTGTGTCAGCTTTCCAGCTCTCTGTGGCTGCAAATCTGTAAATAATGATATGAGATGATTGCATCTTTTCTTTGAAAGTATATCAAGGCAAGAAATTTTACCTCCTAAAAAGAGATCAGTAGATATCTAAGAGTCATATTTCCAAGGTATGTTCTCCAAAACTCCTCTGAGTCGCAGCCTAAATCTTGAGATGTGTAGTGACTGCACGGAGAAGAATCTCAGTGGGTTTTTTTCCATTATGTTACTCCCAGAACTCACATAAACTTTTAGCATCTCCAGCATCCTGTGGTAATGAGCTCCACAGTTTTAATTGCATTTTGTGTGAACTTTTTTATATGCTTTCTAAAATCTGTGATCTGTTCATTTAACTCCCCTTAATCCTTGCATTAGAAGAAGAGTGAATAATTGTCTTCTGTGCACTTTTCCATTGCTCCATTGATTTTATAGACCTCTGTCATTTCTTCCTTACTTATCTGTACTCCAAATTGAAAAGTCTTAATCTGCTTAGCCCTTCCTCGTATAGGAGAGCTGTTCCTTACCCTGGTAAGATCACCATCTCAGCTAGTTATATAAAAATAGGCATTACAGCAAGTCTAAACCATTGAAAGATTTTAAATCTTTTTTCTATGCTGGCTGTAAAGTTATACAAGAGGTAACAGCTCTGTGGTAAATATTTGTCTTGAAAGATTTTTAGTAATCAATGTCTCTTAAATTTTCTGCATGGTGAGGGGAAGTAGTGCTCCTAGTCTCCAACTGTTGCACAAATATTTTTCAGCCCCAGGATCCTGAGCTGATTGAAGGTATAGCTCAGTGCCTGTTGCTCTCTATATTAATCCACAGATCTCATCAGCTATCACAGTCCTCAGGCAGGAGACGTCCATGGAAGGCAGAGGATGGGGAAGAAGCATTGTCGCTAATTAGCTAAATGACAAGAATATCAATTACTTCATTATTAAAGCCCACTGTTGCTTCATAGCAGCAGAGGGAACTGCTTCATGTGCAGCCAAACCTGATTCATGGTTTCTGGCGTTCCCAGTGAGCCTCTGGTCCTTGCCTGTTTCTGGTCCATGTGCCAGTTTGTGCCATCTCAGAGCTGTAGTCTCTGACAGCAGTGACCCACCCTCCCAGGGCAGCAGGTCCTTCAGCTGGGCTTGGTCTCCTCAGGGCAACTTCTCAAATGAAGCTCATCCTCTCCATCACTCTCCAGTAATTAATGTGATCCTTTTAAGCCACACTGTCTTTAAATGAGGCTTACACACCTTCTAAAATGCAAACTTTGCTTTTTCAGAGGTTTCCTTATCTGTTCCAAAGGAAGGTGTAATTGATAATTACACACGACAGCCTTCCTCACACTTGTAGTCCACCATAAGCATGGGAAAATAATTGCAGGTTTTGAACCCAAACTCTCAGGCCTGTGTGGGAATCCATCTAGTGGGAGCAACAGGGTTGCACCAGCTTTCTAGGCAGTCACTGCACAGCAATCATTTTTGTAAATCTTCCTTCAGATGCCACCTCAGGCAGGCAATGTGTGGAAGCAAACATGACACTGAAACCATGGCTCTGCAGGAAGGTGCAGAGCAATCCTCTCCAGCATGGAGCTCATGGGCTGGGCATCTCTCAGCAACATTGCTGCAGTGGACAGGAGTTTTTCCCCAGCTGTCACATGTTCCCAAATGTTGGACACACAGACATCAAGCTGTTACAGCACAGGGCGCTCTCAGATTTGTGTTTCTTGAGGAAGCTGCCAGTGATCCACCCTTGCTGTGTTTGACATTTGAGGACCTTCTGGAGCAGGGAGGGGCACGGATGAGCAGCGTGGCAGGGAAAGGGCACATGCAGTAAGTCACACACAGGGTGTAACATATGACAGCTTGCAAGTGCATTAGCAGAAACTGATAAAAAAACCAAGTTAGCTTTCTCTATTGATCCACAGAAGGAGTCTCTCCAGTATCTTCACAGGACTCTTCTTTCCCCCTTAGTCTTGAGGGCTTGAGTTCTCATTAAAATAAAGGACAGCTGAAGAGAAAGAAAACAAGCAAGCCAACAAAAAAAAATATAACAAGACAAACATGAAACTGTTTGTTTAGACTTTAAAAAATATATATTAAAAAAAAAAAGGAAGTATTTGTATCAGCCTAGCAGTAGAGGCAGTACCTTTGATATACGCTGTCCATATTTGATCATCTTGCCTTGAACTTCTGCTTTGTGGCTCCCCAGGTGTCCACCAGAACACTCCAGTGCTGACACGAAATGCCAAAGAAGACTGAAGCCCTGGATCCTCCCTTCCATTGATCATACTTCTGGTGAGGAGTACATTTAGTGATTAAAGTGTCTGCATTCATTTTCGCTTGTGACTCGAGTTGGAATATTCCATTTAAATCTTTAAAATCTGGCAGTTAAAAGCTGTCAGTAATTGATTCAGTACTCAGAATGGTTTCCCTTTAATTTCCAAGCAAGGCTTCAGATTGATTTTTATTTTTAAATCCACATCACCGTGTCTAGCGTTATGAATTACAAAGAACCTCCTTGGCTGGTTTCAATCTGTTCTAATCTGTCAGTCTTCGGAAGAGACTACAACTGTACACACTTGAAATTAGGTTAATTTATACTAAGGAAAAAAGAAATTACTGCTTTATTTTTGGCATCTGTGTCAGAACTTGGCTTTCTGAGCACCACTGGGGTATGGGGTTACCACTCTCAAACCTCTGGGCCAACACTTACCATCAGTGCCACAAATTCAGTCCACCTCAGGTTATATCTGACTAACAGCAGGGTTAGGTCGATGCATTTTGCATTGTGTTTAATGACTGTGTCAATATTTGAGCAGTCGTCATCCACTGACCACGGCACAAGCAGCAGTGCAGCTGCCTGGGCGCTCTGTGGCTCTGGGGGTGCTGCTGCTGTGGGCAGGCTTTGATTGTGCTCCCCAGCCCCTTCCCCTGAGGACATTCCTTGCCAGCCATCCCTGTCTCCTTATGGGTTACGTGGGGTGTGACCCTGAATGTCTTTGCCTTTTGACACCTGTGGTTTGTGGTGGGATGGACAGCTCTGCTCTGGATACCTAAATCACATGGTTTGTGTTCCTTCTTACGCTGCCTGGAAAATCTCTGTTTTAAATCTATGACTGCTCAATCAAGGGAACAAAGGAGAAAATGCTGACTGCATTGGAAAACTCTCTGGGCTGTGAGGCTCATAGATCAGCTTTATTTGAGCAGTAACACTTTTTGAAAAAGCTACTGGCAGTATGTCCCTGGGTTAGATGCGTGTTGAATGTATAATTTCCTTTCTACCTCTTCCAAAAGGATAGCAGAAAAGCAAGCAGAATAGCAACCCAATGCTGTTAATAAGCCCTTTCTTCTGTAAAGGCAAGTTGTTCTCTTCCTTCTGCTGGAGAGTGGCTTTTTTATATTGCTGTCCCTTTCAGTTTCAAGAGGATTTCTGGGAGTGAAAGGCACAAATGGGTAGCGCAACACAAATTAGCATAGAGGTGGCAAAGGTTATGTGCCTGGCCAGAGGCCAAATTAATTACCTTCTTATTTCACATTTCACCAGCTTTTCTGCTCACCTTCAGGTTAAGCTGGCATGGCTGGTAAAAAAATATAAGAAAAATAAAAGCAGAAAATAAAACTACAGCATGAAGTTGTGTGCAAACTCAATCATTTGCCTCTGTAGGAGATTCTCACACCTGCCTGATGACAGGCAGCCATCAGAAGGAAAATCAATATATCTGAATCTATTCTTTTCGTATGACTGGACCTGTGCAATACAGGGAGGAAAGCTGAGCAGAAAGGTGGCAAGCCAAACTAAATTATTTCTGGATGGAAACTAGTTTTGTGTGAACAAATGAAAATAATCCCTTTAGCACTTTCTCACTGGAAATGATGGTCATTCAGGTTAAGGTACTGTTGTAAATTGGGGCTCCACTGAATTTTAAGGTAGTAGGAACTAAATGCCACTGGACCAGTATACATAACCTAGAAATAAATAGTTCTATCTACATAAGACTTTTCTCTTCTGTTAAATTTAATTCTCGTGATATGAAGTAGATTTCATATAGTGGGAGAAAATCTTAGGAAAATTTTAATGGGGTCTGTTTATGTTTCACTCCTATTAGACATTTCATATCCAGAAAAATCATTATGCAGTGTTCTTTCCATGGTCTAGGATGTGGCTCACAGAGAAGAGAAAAAAAAAAATCTCTGCTATCTGTTAGGTAGTTGTTTTTGTGCACGGCACATTTGGGAAATATGAGGTAATCATTTAGGAGCAAAAAGATTTTACAAGTATTTTATTACTTGCTGAATTCACTGCTTCATCGAAGTTGTCCATTTAATAAATATTTACTGAACAGTAAAGTATATTCAGAGTGAGTGCAAAATAAGGAACTGCATTGAAATCTGAAGGAGATGAACATGGTAAGGGTTGATCCAGTCCTGGTTCTGTATGAGTTCTTTGGTTAAGCACAGCAGAAGAGAATTTGCATTAGTGAAAAGCAAAATAGGGAAATTTATCAAGAAACATATTTTCTGAATGATGTTCTACCAGCTCAGCTTCTGATGGATTTGTTGACAATAATGTAAGACTAGTATAGGAAACAATTCCACCTCCGTGTAACAGCTCCATGAAGGGTTTGAGCAGGAGCACCTGCCACAGGAGTCTGTGGCAAACCAGAAGGACAAAATTACTGGGAAGCTGTTTGAGTAGAGGTGGACCTCAAACATGCACATCAATCAGGGAGCTCTGGATGTCTTGGGAAAAGCCTGAGTGAATCTCAGTCAACATCTTGGATAAAGATGGATTTATAATTTCAGGGTTTTACACCTCCATGAGTTCTATTTCTGCAATACTCACGAAACACAGTGAAAAGTTGAAATCAAAATGTTGGGTTTTTTTTTTAAATACACTGTTATCAAAACATCCCTGCTACTCTTCTTTTCTTACCTTGACAATACCATTTCTCTCTCCAGATATTGGGCCTTGTAACTCTTTCTTCTTGTTAGACAGAAGTGCCATGCTGAAAATAAGTAAGTAAACACCTCTTTTGGCTACCTGAAAGTTCAAACACTTTCTAATTATCATTCCTTTTAAATTGGTGACATCACTCCATATTTTGCCTACCTCCACCTGTGGATCAAATTCTGATCTAAGGTATTTTGGCTTACTTTGACCAGTGGTGCTGCAGCTTATGTTCTGCACTCTGCTCTCAGCAACTGGAACATATAGGAAATTAAAAAAAAAAAAAGAAAGAAATCCATGATAATGAATTTCCAAAGAGAGCCCAGGAAAGTGTTCTGGCCAGAGAAAGTACAACAGAAGGATCAGAGTATAATCCCAATTTTTGGTTGTATCAGCAAGGCTGAATTTTTCCAAGGATATCTTGTGCTCTATTTTCCATGCTGGTGTCGCGCTTTGGCTATATTTTTTTGGCCATATTTTTAAATTTTGAATATTAGTTATTTATTTTGCAGGTAAGCACCAAAAATACTAATTCTGGGTGCTATTGCCAGGTTATACATGCACCAGTGGTGGTCAGCAGTGGGGAAACGTATGTCCACCTTTAGCTGTACGGAAGTCTAAGTCACCTCACCCAAACCAAGTGTTACCCTTCTCCTCAGCTATTCTTGGGGTCACTGGCAGAAGGGACGTGCCCAGAAGGGAGTTTCATACCCCAGGGAGTGAGGGTGACAGCAAGCACTTACTTCAGACAGACATTTATCTTTCCAATAGGTAAGATTAGCCCTTTTCAGGTATGCAAGGGCTGGCACACACTGAGTATTTTCATCCGCATTGAGGGGAGACGTAACATCCTCAAATCCTGCAGCAGGAAGGACTCTTGTTAGAAAGCTGCACTAACAGCTGCTGTAATCTTTTCCTAGTGAAATTAATCCCCACAAAGAACTCCAGCAAAGCTCTGTTCACAACCTGTACTTTTCTCACATCCTCTCGACAGGGTTGAGCAGGCATTGAGTGGTGCTCTCTTTAGCAGTTTGGCTGGCATCCTTGGCATGTAAATAATTTCATCAGTAAATTGTGGGATCTTGTGATTTCTTTAGAAATCACATAGCACTATGAGCAGGTGGAGAGCTGAGGCTGCTAATCAGAAAGATTCTGTGATGAGATAAGGAAGAAGCAGTTAGTGGTCTGCAGGGTGGTAAGAAGGTCAAATAGTCAAAGGTGCTCTTTGGCTTTTGGTGAGTCTTCTTGGGTTAGTGTTTCACCATCTTGATGGGGATTAGGTCCATTACAGCCACAGAAACTTGAGAGGAAAACAATAGCAGTTCCTGACAATCCACAGATTGTCATTTTAACACTGGCAGCACAAGGGTTACCGGTTACACATAGAAATATCCGAGGGTTTTACCTCACAGGGAAAATTCTAGGTGGAACTACAGTGAAGGCAGAATTTTTCTTTCTTTCTCTTTGCCTTCCTGCTATATTTTTTCAGCTACTCTGATCTCCTAATGTCAGACCTCATACAAAAGAGAGGCAGTGGACATGATAGGGATAAATGAAACCAATAATTCCAGAGCAAGGAAAACAATCCCACACACATCAGTCATATGTTCCAAAGGAGCAAAGAATTGACTGCAGTAAGACAAAGACAATCTAAGATTAATAAGTCAAAAGTTATAAATAGAATACAAACATCCAGTTTATAGAAAAAAAAATATGTGGAGTCAAATCACGTGTGTTGATTGGGATGTGTACATTTTTAGGCTTTTTGGGCAAAAAAAAATATAATTCAGAATTCCATAAAATATAAAATAGCCTTCCTACTTTGTCTTACAAAACTCATTATTTTGACTTTCTGTTTCATAAAAGGAGACCCAAAAAATGCACTAAAGATAAAATAAGATAAAATGAGCCTACAGCCCATGATGTGCTGTTTCACCCATGACACCAAGGTGTCCAGCTAAACATATCATCACTTCCTCTGATGCACCTGAATTTTCTTCAGCTTTTCTGTGAATGCAGTGGATATTTCAGATGGTGAGGCATTCTTCACATGATGGAAGTTGAAGACCTACAGTAAGATGGCTTTCTAACCAAAATCATCTGACTGGAAGGTCAGAGCGTAGGCTGCAAAACATTACTTGCTCAACTTGTTACCTAAAGGCCTAAAAAAAGGTCAGAGACAGTTCAGCTACATACAGAGAAGGTGCATGCCCCAGGCAGCAGCAGAATATTCTATTTTCCCTGCTAGAGAAAAAATAATTACATTATATATATAATTTTTACCATGTAACTAGTTGGGTTATTTTCTGTATCTTTTTCTTTTCTATACCTTTAGAAAGTCAATTAAGTAATAAAATGCATTTAAAAGTAAAAGTGACCTCCTATTAGCCAGACATTTTCTAATTAGAACCAAATTATCTCCTACTGAGTCAAACCAATACACCTGCTTTTGCTGGGAAAATTTATAATTATATAGATAATTCTATCTTGACTTGATGTAAAAAATGAAATAATATTTTCAACTGCTGATGACTATCTTTTTCAAATTATAATAGTTAGGAAAGGGGAAGGTGTAGTTAGAAACTCTTATCCCAAATGAAAAATAGATGAGGTTGCACTGAAATTTGAGACAGTGAAATCTAGATGAAGAAAATTATCATAGACTATTGAAATCATAATAAAACTTGGATTTTAAGTGCAAATACCAGTAATTTCAATGCAGAAATATTAATATTTAATTCCCAACTGGTGTTAATATTGTCTAAAATGGAATATTCAGAGATTACACAGGCAGAATCTAAGGTATTTTTCCTCTCTCTAGGGACACTGAAGATTAACTGTAACAGAGACATGTTTTACTTGCAACAAAATAATGAGGAATGCCTCGGTTTTCATTATATAGCTCTTTCTCTAACCCAGTTGTTCTTTCTCTTATAAAGCCACCCAAAATGTAATTCCAAATTCCTCCAACAACATTCATAAGGTTTCCCAGAGAAGCTGTGGATGCTCCATCCCTGGGAGTGTCCAAGGCCAGGCTGGATGGGGCTCTGAGTAATCTGGGATAATGGAAGGTGTCCCTGCCCATAGTAGAGGGTTGGAACTAAAGTATCTTTAATGTTCCTTCCAACCCAAACATTTCTATAATCCTGTGCTATCACCAGTGTCACTTCATGTTCAGATGGAGTGCAGTGCATCCAGTCTTAAAAAGAATGAACATCGTAAAATTAAAATGAAGGGTGCAGTTTTAAAAGAGTTGGTTTGTGGTTTGTGAAATTCAGGGTACACAGAGTATTGATGCCTTAAGTTTTGGCTTTCATGTTTTGCAGATTCTGGGCTGCCTAGGGGTGCAGTTCTGAGCCTCACATTCAGTGTCACTAAGCTCTCTCCACAGAGTAGGGAGACAAAACAAATCCTGCTCCTGCTGCAGACCAAGGACAACTTCCAGACCCAAAAGCACAAACAAAAATGGACTGAAGGGAGGAACAAGAAGGATGGGACCTCACAACCCAAAGCTGTAATTGGACAATTAAACCCCAATATGCAAATGGACCAAAACTTATAAAAATGTAAGATCTCGGGACCAGTCATCGATTCTGTGACCATTCTTAGTCCATCCTGGGTGCAACCTTGGCCAGGCCCTGTCCTGCCCAAGGTGTACCCTAAAGGCCTTTCAATAAATCCCTGCTTTATTCTCTAGCTCTGTCCAGTCTCTGTTCCAGGTCAGCCTTCCCAAGGCATCAGTGTATGTGCAGAGATTTCCAGGTGTGAGACACCTGTGTCTCACCTCTTGTGGGGTTTCTGGGGAATCACTCAAGTTCTTCCTTCGCTTTTACTCCATTGCAAAAGTGTGCAGTGACAGTGACTCAAACATACACACTTTATATTTTACTCTGCCTTGTGCAGTGTCTGTCCTGCTGCAGTTCAGGGAAATCCTGGTTCTCTAAATACTAATGTTAGGCTTTTGTCAGAAAACTGTGGCTTCCCCTTTAGAAATTCATCTAGATACAGCATTGTAAAAAAGTTGAAAAAACATTGTTTTGAAGACAAGTGGCTATGAGGTTTTTTTTAAAGACTGTTCAATAGTTTATATGGCTCTAAACCATAAAAATAGCATTATTTTATGTAAAGAATTTACTAGCAATATGGCAACAGAAGTTCTGAAAGGCGCTGGGGAAGAGGGAAAGAAGAAATGTGTACTGAATGACAGGAAACTACGTATTTTTAATGCTGCCTAACAGCTACCTTCTGTGGCTGTGCAGCACTCACGTTAGAAGTTCAAAGATTGATTAATCATCCACTCAGATGCACCATAAAGTTTTAGAGTTTTTCCCTTGGTAGATGTCTGAAACATGTGGGGAAAAAAAAAAAAAAAGTAGGCAATTTACAAACAAGGACAAGGAAACCTGAATAGCTGTTATGATTTAAAACCAAGCATTTACTGATAAAAGCTGCCTACTCACTTTCAAGTACTTTGATCACAGAGACTTGAGGGAGCTGACTGCAGTATGTCCTGCCTTACTGAAGACTTCTCTAAACTGGGGCATGCTAGTCCTGCGAACCATTAAGTGTTTCTTGGCATGATGTGTAATTTCAGAATGTGTTGGTTTAGTAAATGATGCACTTTCATATTCAAGAGTGCTTCTGAAAGGCTAAAAGAAAAAAGAATTGAAAAAAAAACCACAAAAGGGAGAAATTAGATCTATGCTAATTCAGACTAAAGCAATACAGCTGAAAAGCTGCAGGAAAGTATTTTGAGGAAGTTCTATCCTATTGTTGTGCTGTCAATAAGGACAATTTTCAGGTGTCAGTGAAGAACTGAAACAGAGCTGTGCTCTGGAGTCTGCGACATCACTGTCCTGATGGCCAGCATCTGGACATCAGTCAGAATCATCCTTTTGCATCCTCCTCTTCACTGGGACTCCTGCATGGGAAATCTAATTTTAAGTGCATCCTTGACATTTTCTCCCTCAACAATAATTTGACATTTTCCACATCTTTTTACTTATGAAACCTGACATCATGTCAGTCTTCTTGCATGAACCTTCAGCCACTGCAGTTTTCCTCCTACTTAATTATAACCATGACTGAAGGTTAGCTGCTCTTGTACAGCATGCACACTTATGGGTAAATGATGATGATGATGATGTTTCCAGATCATTCTTGAAATCTGTTAGTGTATTAATACAATAATGAAAATATATGTATATATTTTATGTATATTTCCCTGTGCATGCATGCACGTTTATCTAAGTGTTTTGCAGCATATGCATCTTTGACAGTGAAAAACTGTTCTATTTTCTTTTCACTCTTGTTAAGGTAAACACTTCCAAAGCCATCTACATCAGCACTTTGCAAAAACCTCTGGTGCTCAGTTCCCACAGGTTACCTGTGGCTTGGTTACCCCCTTGCAGGCAAGGATTTACCCAACAGAAAGCTTTGCCCTAAATGGAAGTGAGAGCAGTGTGACTAATTTATAAGGGATCCTTTTAACTATTGTGCTTTGATACAGCATTATCAGAAAGACACAAAAAACCCTCTCTTGTGGTTGTGTGGTATCTAGGATTTCAGTCTTTGCACCTGCAGCTTTTGGTGTCGCTTGTGGCTGTTTGGAAAGCATTAAGTAGTAATGAATTTAAAGGCATGTTTTCTGACTTGTTCTCACATGAAGCAGAACTTACATAAATGGTCTGATAGTAAGGCAATGAAAAGAAAAATGTATAGAGTGAAAATTCCTACTGCTTCTCTGTAGAAAAAGCCAGGAAATGTTCAGAAGTTTCCCAGGGATGAATGTCTGTGGCCAGAGACACTGATGGGCCATGGTGGCTGAGCCACACTCAGGGCAGGGAGAGCAAGTCCTGTCTTCACCCTGCTGCTCCCAAGGTTGCTGAATCCTGGATGAGATCCCAGAGGCTCTGGGACGCCTTGGCTGAGCTTCCAAGCATGGCTGGAGAAGCAGCAGTTGTGTCAGTCTCACTTTGTGTCCCTTTCCCTGATCCCAATCCTCCTGCTGCTTCCTAGCAATTGTGTGAACCCTCTGGCAGATCACAGGTAGCACATAACACTGCATGGAGCTTATTCTCCTGTTTTGCTTTCCCAGAAAATCCAAACCCTGGTGGATTTACCTCCCAGAATGGGTATTTCATTCTGCTGATAGAGGGACTTCAAAAGTTTACCCATGTTTCATATTTAGGCAGTGACACATCCCCACTAGCCAGAGGTGAAACAATGCATTCTGCTCAAGCATTTTGGGATGGGGAGCTGGCAAGGGAGTCCCAAACTTCAGGGACAGGCTGGTTGGCTGGCATGGCTGTGCTCTTACCCATCTGCTGAAGTGGCAGAGTGCCTGCTTAACAATTACTCAGTGCTGCAAAAGTGGATTGTGCACTGTAGGTGAAAATGGCAAGTTAAACATTCCTATCTGTCTTGTGACAAACAGGGATTTCTCAGGAGTTTTTGGCTGAATTCCTTTACATGTCTGTATGTGTGTGCAGATATATATATTTGTGTTACACATATATATGTGTGTGCATGTGTACACACAGAGATATATCTCTTGTTTCTTCCAAGGAGAAAATATTTCCAACATTAATCCCCTTAAAATTTTAGATCCCTGTTTCCCTACCCTTCACTTGTAACTCAGTGCAGAGAGTGAGGACTCCACAGTTAGCCAGGCTGCCACCTAAACTGGGAGAGACAACTCCTCCCCTTCCCTCTTTCTCCCACCTGGCTACTGAAATCTATACTGTACAGGTGCTACAGTGTGAAAAACAAATTCGTTGATGCTGTTGAGCTCCAGAACCCAACTTCCATATGGACGCAGTAACTGAGGATTTTGGGGTTTTCATGCTGGCTGTTCTGCTCTCCCTGCTCACTGAACAGAAGCAGCTGAGACTGATTTCTTTCCCTTACTACCATCACTCACTTTTCATCTAAAAATGTCAGCTGAGTTACAGGGTGAAGTCTGGATTCATCTGGTCAAATTAACCTTCTCAATAGTCTTAAAGGGAGAGCTGACCTTTGCTGAGGTATAACTTACGTCAACTGCTTTAAGGAAATCTTTAGAACTCACAGATGGTTCTGTGAGTGAGCTGCTGTCTTGAAATTAGGAGCACTATTTGTTATATATGGAACTTTTGCCAAAATAATACAAAAGCCCCCTAATAGTTTTCTTTGCATCCTCAACCATTAAATGGAGCCTCAGTTTCCACTGTAACAAAACATTTTGAACTGTGAACCTGTTTTTTCATCTTATAAGACTGATATAATATGCAGTAGATTTTAAGTTGAAGCATATAATTTTCACTTCTGTGTGTGAAGAATTAATCTTGAGTATGGTCTTATTCCTTGACTCAGCATTTTGGGAGGAAAGGGAAAGCTGAGAGGAATTTCTGCATGTCCCAGGATAGAGAAAGGAGAAGATCTATAACTGACATCCATGGTTTTTGAAAGCTCACTGTTGGATTGTATTTTATATAGAAAAGAAAATGGGGGAAAATACTGGTGGCAATGATAGAAAAGCTAAATTTGATACAACTGTGTCAGGGTTTTAGATTTGGGGTGTTTTTCCTAGTCATTACAACACCCAGGGCAGCACGCTATGTGTCCCAAGTCACTGCCTGTTCAATGGCGAGTTGTTGCTTTGCCCTTTTTGGTTTGGAATCTGACTAAATGTTGACTCTTGACTTACCTTTATCAGAATCTTAAATTATTGAGAGGTGTAAGGAAAACATACCCAGGGTCAGCTGCAGGAATTTGTTCAGATTAAACCTTGCACATGACACTTTTTTTAAAGCATGAATTGCAGGAGTTGCAGGTTCTCTGTTATTCACAAACATCTGCCCCACTTTTCCTCCCAGACTACAAGGAACTGCTTAAAAATGTCCAGGAGCACAGAAGTGCCTGTCTGAGCTCAAAAGTATTCTTGGCATTTTGCTTTTACTGCAAATCTTGAATAGATGGTTATTTCAGCAACTTAAAACCAGGGGGATGATGCAGAACTTTAACTGTCCCTGCAAAAACCTCAGCTGGGACTAAAGTCACAAAGCAGAAAGAGAAAATAATCTGAGAAAACTAGAAGAATGTATTTCCATGCATTAATCAAAGAAACTTTACTCCAAGTGCAAAACAGCCTTGGGAAGTGGATAGTGGCAAGACGGAGTTATCAGGAGCAGGTTTTAGTATCAGCTTGAATTTTAGGTTCCACAGAGATGGACTGAGAATCACAAAGAAATGAGCATCTGTTCAGCTTCCAGTGATGCTAAGCAATCCTATTCCTCTGGCACAGATTTATTTATATGAAGTGAAGCACTGAAACAAAATGTTGGCTTAGCCTCAATCTGTTTGGGGTTTTTTATTATTTTTTTTTTCAATCCAGTGTCATGAAAGCCATTTTGTTTCCCTGCAATTGTAAGTTGTGTTTCCATTTTCATTTTTGGCATGGTGGAAAATTGTTCTCACCAGATAAATATTGACAATTTAAAAAGGCTCACGTGAAAAGTGAGTGGAAATTGTGTGGAAATTCGGGGGCTGTCCTTAATTTATAAACTTTCCCTGCTACAATCCTCTAGGAAAATAGTATGGAGCTACAGTTGCATTTTCAAGTGCTTCTGTAGGTGAACTCAAAAGCCCAAGGTATATTTCAAAAGCACAGTTTTTGGTCAACTTCGAAATTGAAAGGCAGCTGTGTTTCATATCAATTAAGTCCCCCAAGGTAAAATACTTGGTTTAAAAGTAGGTTGGTTTGGATCTGCCTATAGACCAAGGATTTCAACATAAAGATTCAAAGGTCTTAATGAAATTTTGATCATTGTCTCCCGAGAGAGCAGGGTTTTGTGTGAGAATTCAGCCTGCCTGCTTGGGTTGGAACAGCCCTTACAGCTGTGTTTCAGCACCTAGCCAGAACAAAAATGAACACATAACTTAGTTTTTCTGCAGCCTCATTAAAATTGAACTAATTTTTGAGAACATTATGCCGTAGTTCCATACTTCATAATAAACTGTTTATTTTTTTCCCATATAAATGAGTGTGAACCATTAAGCTTTCAACCACAGCACCTAAATAATGAGAAGGAACACATTTTTATAATGAGGATAATTGTAATTGCAGAACTTTCCAAGTGATGCAGTAAATTTTCTCTCAGCTGTAAGATTGGCCTTTCTGTAAAATAAATGCTTTAGTTTATCTTTAAGTTATTAAGCTCATTACAGATGCGACTGTATAAAGTTTGCTGGCCTAAATTTTCTGGAACAAACTGACTAAAGTTTATCCTGTGCTGAAAATCTTTAAATCTTTGATTGTATCATTTACCTCACCATTGAAATCCAACACATTTTTGGCATTTTTGTCACACAGATTTTTCTCTGCTACCTGCCACGTTCTTGCTGATTAATACACATTAAAATTATTTCTAATGATAAACAGGAATCAAAATTTTCTGCACAGGAAAAAAGCCCCTGGTGTCCAGGAAATGCTCACCCACTAGCTGCTGTCCTCCTCAGGGATTCCCTGCTGCCTTCCCTACTGCCAGCCACCTCAAATGGTAACACTCGGGTTCCTCTGGGGTGTAGGATAAAAGTCACCTAACTGCAATTGAGTCATGACTTGGGATAACGTTTTATTTCCTGCTTTTTTTACATGGTAGCCACAGGGTTAGAGGCAGCCAACTAGACAGAGTCTGTTCTGGTTCTTCACGGAGAGGGGAGGACAATCAGTAAGAACACCTTCCTGCCCACTCCTGCCACGCAGGCTGTCACATCCACTCCCTTCCTTGGGTCTGGGTCATGAAGGCTTGAGAAAAGCTCCAGTTCTCCTTCAGCCTCCCGCTGTCCTTTAAGTTCCCCAGCAGAGCATCCACAGAGTATGTGGGTGGTTATCCTCAGAGGTGCAATGAGTGTCTTCCTGTATTTATTTCTAAGGATATATTTGATTTCCCTTTTGAGGTCAAGGCACATAAGTGATCATACTGCATTGGGTGCTTCCAATTAGTAGCCTTTCTGGTCCAAAATCCAATATCAAAACCTAATGAATGGCCCTTCAGGGTTTAACTGAATTGCCAGAAGAAAAGGAATAAATCTTCTTCCTGCACTCTATGAGGAATATATTTTCTGTCCCCTTCTTTTTTCCTCAGCTTTCAGGAACACAGATGCATAGGGCTTAGCTGCTCAGAGGAGCAGACAGATTGATTTGTTCATGTGTCAACTTAACAAAACAAACAGAATGGACATCTAGAGAAGAGATATCAGAGGGAGCTGAAGAGATGATGAAAACCACTAAGTGATGATACACGAAATGATGTGATTATTTATGTAAAGGCTTCCACCCCCCACACCCATCTACCCACTGCAGTTCAAACAGGCTTTTCATTTGAATCAGTTCATCATATAAAATATGAATCAGGATCCAGCGAAACCTTTATTTAATTAACTGTCACCAGGCTGAGACAAAAAGGAAAAGCCTATCCTATCAAAATATGCTAAAAATAAGGATGGCAGCACAACAAAGTGATTGTGTCAAGGATCTGAGCTTTTGTGCAGAGCTCTCCTGAATATTGGTTTGCTTTTTCTGTCTGACTGCTTTACTGTAGTGTTGAACAGTCAAACTGCAGCCCCAAGGCCTGAGGCGAGGGATGTTCATTTTCACCAGACACCCAGCCCAGCACTCTGATTAGCACCTCCGGACTGAGGCTGTAGCAATTTGGGCTGCTAACACCCTTTGGGGCTGCCAGTTCTGATGTGGGCATTAGTCTGTGCATCGTCCCCTTTAATGTCATTTTTAAATGTTTAATAATCTGATTGTGATAAATGGTCTGGGTATTTATCTCCTTCCTCTCAGAGAGGGATCCCATTAGTGAATTCAATAATTTCAAGAGGGTCAGGTTCGCTTGCCAGAGGCTCAGGTTGAATTTAGCACAGGTTTCATTTCTTTCCATGCACTATGCTCCTACCAGAGGTATTGTAAGGGTCCGTTTTTTTCACCATAAAATAGAGTGCAAGCTGCCAAATGTCCATGTAAAAACCATCCTGCTGAAAGGATGCCCAGCAACCCTGAGGCCCTTCAGCCCAGCTAACCCTTTGTGTCCCATGGCACTCTGGATGTTTGAACATTGATTTACTTGTTCCTGGCTAGGAGACAAATTCATCTTTTCCATCATAAGGACACCCATTTCTGCTTGTCTTGTGGAAGAGAAGTTCCATTTCAGTCAACAGAGAGATTTCAAGTGCAACAGAATACAGCTAGTAGACCTTTCTTGTAAGGTACCACTGCAAAACCTCAAAAAAGCTATGTTAGTTATGTAAATAATGCCAAATTACTGCTGTACTTTGTGACTCCTTTTCTTGCCATTCACCCGTCCGTCCCAAAAATAAAATTTGGCACACGTTTAGATTGCAATTAAATCACTCTCAACTACTTATTGCTCATGCCAGAGTAGTGGCTCTGGGTTTGAAAAAATTATCCGAGGTAGGCAAGTTTTGAAAGTCCCTCCTGAGACTGCCAGCACACACTTCACTGAATCACATTGATTTAGCCTAAAGAAATTCCCATTTGCAGGTGGTTTGGGGCACACTGGCCTTCTCCAAGTGCTGTTTTAATGAGCTCCTTGGATTTGATTATGGTGACTCAGAGATCATTAAGAGGGTGAGGAACTGCCAGGCCATACCCTGGACCAAAACTGAGATATCATGAGGACTCTGTGTCCCAGGCTTGTTGTGACGTCTGGCTGCTGCCCTCAGTTTTCTTGTACTGCTAAATTGGTCTTGAATTACTGATCTGTCCTGCAGATTTCAGTCAGCTGATTTAATATCACTGACTTTTAACTAGATGGTTTTTATTCTTTTGCACACCGGTAAATTCACACAGTGACATCCTTCAGGAGCACTGGCTCGTGTCCTAGATTTCCCCCTCTGCTGATGATAAGGAAGTATGAATGGTCCCCATAATTTTTCTTTTCAGGGACAGGAATGGTATTAGACTGTAATATAGAAAATGATAGACAAAGCAGGAGAAATGAATGACAGCTTTTGTCTGCTCTGAAATTTACCATGTGGTTATAAACTCATCAGTGTATCACAGACGAATATTTTGCTCCACGTGCACACACAGGTTCACTTTCTTTTTTGCCTGGTGCCTGTCACGAGGAGTGGCTGTAAATTCCCAGGGAGAGAGAGACCCTCATGTTCATGTGAGGAATGAAATGAGATGTTTAATGCAGTACCCTGGACTTCTCTCCTAAACAGGAAAAGCCTTGCAGAAGACACTGAACACGGTAGCTAGTAAAGACAAAACTCTCTTATGGAGGAAGTGCCAGTGGAAGAAGAGAGGTTTCTTTGTGCCAATGGTACTTGTGTTTTCATGAGGCAGATGCCTCATTCACATTCATATAAACACAAGGAAAAGCCCAGCCTTTCTAGTTTGTGAGGTTAAAAACATGAACTTGGACAAAAGGAGCAGGGCAGATCTTTCCAGCTGCATCTCCAAACCACTTACTTCCCTCTGGCAACCTGCAGAGTGCCTGGAAAGTGGCACTGCTGATGCCTCTCTCCAGAAAGCACATCGCTGGTTCTCTGAGTGCCAGAGGCAGGGAGCACTAAAGGAAATGTTTTGCTGCCTGCCTCCTTCCCTGGGCAGAGTGGGCACCACCCTTCCCTCCCCTCCTCCCATGCACTGGGCACAGGCCACAGGGCACAAGTCCCTGCTGGAACAGCAGGGGTGCTCACTTGGCTCCCTGGCAGCCCCAGCCAGAGCCTGCCAGTGGGACTAACATTTTAGAAATCATTGAGAGCACAGACAGGCAGGCAGGGAATCAAGATAGACAACACTAGACACAACTTGATTCCCCTAGGATATTCAGGGTACAAGTTGGATTCACAGAGGCTTTTTTTAGCTATGACCATCTTTCTATGCTGAAAGTTGCCTAGTTCTGTTTCCTTTTTTTTTTTTTCTTTTTCCCTACCCTGGAGATAGACACAGGTTCAAAGACATTTACAAAATAGATCTGAACTAGTGTAATGCTTATTATTACGGACAAGTACAGTCTTACATCTGGGAAGTGTTTAGCCCGAAGGACTTGCATTTTCCCTCTGCTTTTCCTGAAATTGAAACATATACAGCAATGCAAGTGATCTTTCCCCAGTGTGAAAATTCTGATTCCATGTCAACCTGAAGTCTGAGAGCTGCTGAAAGCACTCAGTGAATCTTGTTACTGGAATTTATCATGCCTATCTTAAGGCATCTTGTTGAGTTGTCTCAATAACCTGGATTCCTTCTCTGCGTGGTGGGTCTTTGCTAGAAGGATCACCTTGGTTTCTGTTCCTAGCTTTTCCTTCACTCTTCACTGATTGAATGCTTAAGTGACTCTTCTTGGAGAAACCTAGGCCTTTTTAATGATTATTTTTAAATGGTGGACAGAGATTTGTGCTATTTTGGAATGTTTTGTTGTTTTCCTAGTTTGTATGCTGCCAACATCTGCACTTCTATCTGCTTTGAGTGTTTTATGTGGCTGTGACCACCCTTGTTTTCTGCTTTCCTATCAGAAAATGATGACTGAGCCTTTAAGAAGCCTGTGCTGAACGGTCACCCCAAATGCTCTCACTATGATGAGTTCTTTCCTGTTAGAAAGTGTTAGCAACTGCTGCAGTGGAGTTTCATCTCTTTTTTTAAAAAAAGAAACATTTGATGTTTTACTCAGCTCCAAGTTATCATCATCTACAACACTGCATGTCTCACATGTACCAAAAAAGTGATGCAGGTGCCTTATATAAAGAAAATATTTCTGAGGTGAAGGGATGATATTTTAACATTGGGGAAGCAACTTCCGGTTAATTTTACTTAACTAAGAAGGAGCATCCTTTATTGCTATTATCATTATTATTAATAATTATTATTATTGCTACCAGAAGCAGCTGCAGAATATCTCCATTAGTTAAAGCAGCCTGTATTTTTTTCATGGGAAGGCAATATATGAGGTGCAGTGTGAGTCCATGTGCCTTAGCTCAGATATGGATGTTGGTATCCACTACACTCAAATTGTCTTGGGCTAGGGAAAAAAACATTACACAAAAAGGAGCTAACAGAAGACTGCCCTGGCTCTTTTAGTGCATCCTGTGCCCCAGTGCACAGGCAGGCTCAAGGAAGAGGAGGTGACGTGTCCCTCAGCAGCCCCTGAAGCTGTGCTGGGACACGTCCCTTTAGAGAAGAAACAGTGGCAGGGAATGGTGTGTTAAGTGGTGATGGTCTGAGTCAAAAGTGCATTTCCTTCATTAACTCACTTCATTTTTTCTTTCTTAAACAAGTACAGGTGGCACCGCCATTCATCTTTTAAACAAAAATATAACCAGGTGATTCCTCAGAGGTGGAAACATTTGTGTTAGGTGTGTGGATTCATGAACACATAGGAAGTTACTGTAAGCCCAGAGAAGCCATTGCCATTCCATGTCAATTTTATGTAGGTTTTATAAGTCTGCTTAACTCTCCTGCTTCCCCCAAATGATTGTTACCTTAGCAACTGCTCTGAGAAGCAGAGCTTAACAAAGTAAAGTGTCAGTGTTTAAGGAGTCACAGTGTTTATTGTGGGCCTTTTAACTCTCATATACATTCACCTACATAGATGGTGCATTCTTTCATTTTGAGTTTTCCAAAACTTGAAATACAACAAAAACAAACAAACAAACAAATCCCCAAAACCCCACAACCACCTCCCAAACCTCTTAGCAGCTAGTCAGCCACAGCATTAATTTAGTCCTTTCCTCTTCTTTCAGCTCCCCAACTCTTTTCAAAAACTAATATTTCATTCCTAATAAGGGTGATCAAGCCTTCAAGGTCAGTGATGTGTGTGGACTGGGTTAGGATTGAGCTGAATTGGGCAAAACAGGAGGCAAGGCTTCATGTGCCAGATGATTTATATTCACTTCTTGTGTCCATCCAACACATTTTGAGCCACATACAGACTATGACATTTAGCATGGAGCAACATGTTGTGATAAACCCAAATTAATTTTGAACTGTTTACCAACCAGTTTAATTATTATTTTGTAGGATTTGAAAAAAAAGTTAGAAAATCATCTTTTTGCCATCTTATCTTCTGTACTATTTAATTTAAATGTGCAGGAACTTCAACCTTTTACGCAGTAAATGTTTCAGATGCATGTTACATCTGTCATGTTGGGTTATTCTTCCCCTTCCCCCACAAGGAGCCCATTGGGCAATCCTCCATCTAAAGGAATACACATCAGTCAGGGCTGTCACAGGAACACGTCTCTCTTTGTCCCGAGCAGCTTGTCAGAGAGGCCAGGCTTTTATGCTCAGCTTTTTTTCCAGCTGATTTCCTGAGATGTAATCAGACAAGTGATTTATCCAAGGTTGTACACCAAGTCATTGGCTAAGTCTGTAAGGTCCTGGGATGCTCCCCTTCCACAGGCTTTTGTTTGCTTTACTTCTGCCACAACATCCCATTGCTGTGCTGAAGTCCCAAGACAGTGATCTTAAAATTTAGTATTATTAATATCAATGATGTTTTTTTCTGTTCAGAGCCATCAGGGCTGGTTTTTGTTGGTTTATTTGGTTGGTTGTTTTGCAGCAATTGTCTTCCTAGATTTGCTTTTAGCTCAACACTTGACTGGAAAAAATCAATTCCTTCAATTTAAATATCCTGCTGAATACACAATTTGGAAGATATTTCTTACTTCATTTTGTTCTGAATCCACTAGAGGCCACTTCTGTGGGACATTATACCTGTAATACAAAGCATGAGCCAAAAGGAAGATATAGACATCAGGAAATTACACCAAGTGTAATGAGTTTAATTTGAAATCTATTTCAAATTGGTTTTCCTATACAATGACTGCAGATCATCAATTCAAGTCAGTTTTCTGGAGGAGTCACATAGCCACACCATTGGTACTCTCAGAGAACCTGTTCTTGGAACTATTGAGGCTTTTATGTTTAGAATTACATGGGTAAATAAAGAAGCAGGCAAGGCTAAGCCTTTTAATTTTGTACAAGCCTTTTAATTTTGTATATGTATGAGTCAGAGTCATCCAATTCTATGTTAGCCAAGGGAGGGGAGAAAAACATGAAGGGAAAGGAAGAAGAGGAGGAGAGAGATTAAAATTCAGCACTTCACTCCCATATTACTTTCTCTTACAGATTGCCCCATCATAGGCAAAAAGTCAAAATCAGCATTTTAATGAAGTGCATTAGAAAGAATTTTTCCCTTTCCTGCAGGTGAAACAGAACTGAGTCCTGCATTTATCACAGCACCTCAGCATTCCAACATGGTGTTCAACCAGAGTTTTATTTTATTGAAACCTGGTTTTAAAGTTAAGGCATTTCTTTTATATCCTGTTCTCTGTCAGTCTTCTAGCTCTGGTCTTTTGCAAATATTTATATCAAAATCTTTTGTGTGGTTGAACATTCTAATCATGTTTCTTGGCCCTGTGTGCTTTTTTTCTGAGCAGGCTGTAAAGAAGTGTAGGACCTCAGAGCTCGGCATTGAAATGAGCTAGGTGGGAATACAGCCATTCTCTTGAAAAAGATTTTTTAACAAAAGAAAAAAAAGTAAAGACAAAATATATTTAACTCTGATACCACTGTTGGTTTGCATTGCAGGGTACTGGAATTCTTTCAGCCTGTCATAGGTCTGTTTGGGGTGTCAGGTTCTGTGCAAAGATGGCACAGAACTAAAGCCAGAGGAGAATAAAACGACAAAGAATTGTGTATTTCCATTAAATGTGAGGAAAGAAGTAAAATAGGCCTAACTTGACAGCTTGAAACCAAAAATATTATCAGACAGTGAGCAGAGAGAAATAAACTGCAGGAGCTGGAGTTGGTGCAAAACAAGATGTGTAGCTGTGTTGTTTCAAGGAAAAATATAATTAAAAAATGATGGGGTTTTTCCAGTTACCAAAAACATGGCAGCATAAACCATTCTTTGGAAATTTTCTGTTGTTTCTGATCTCTCTTCCCAGTTCCTGAAAAGACCATCAGCATTACTAAATACATGAATCAGCATTGCACATTCTTTTTCTGTCTTCACCAGTGGTCTCTAAAATGTGACTTACCAAGTATGAGGTCAAAGGTGAAAGATGTATCTTAATTAAAAAAAAAAAAAAAAAAAATCCCCAGGTAACTGAGTTCATTTTCTTGGGTAGGTAGCAGCAGAGGGTGGGGACTGTACTGATGTAACGATGAATCTCACTAATGAACTAATCAGCCTGCCTACACACACTGTGGTGTTCCTCAGGGCTGGATCTGATAAAGACATTTGAAAATAGAAGTATTGCCATGGGACAGAAGAGCACCAACCCTCTGTTGCTTGCCAAGCTCCAGTTTAGCAGTAGTTTGCCTCACTTAGATTTCCTTTCATTCTGCCGCACATAAACAATGTTGGCTTGTATTTTCTGCCTCCATTTTTTCATTGCTTCTGTAAGAAAATAGAATGGTTATCAGGAAGGACAATAAGCTGGAAAGTATCAGATATCTCAGTGAGAAATTTTGTGAAGAAATTACTATATTTGGCATTCGCATTCTTCATAGGTATGATAGTATTTTGCAAACTTGGAGTTGTGTAAGGGTTAACATTTGTCAAACTTTTAAAAATACTTAAATACAGGCTATGCTGAAGCGGAAGAATAATATTTTTTATTGTTGTTAATGTAAATAATGGATGAACTAACCACTGTGACAGTAGCTCTGTGCTAGTAAAATTTGAATACATATGAGTGGAATATATATTTACTTCAAGTACATTTAAATAGTAGCTGATAGCTTATGAAATGAGAGGTGCTAGTCATAAATTAATAATCTCAGCACTGAAAAACTTCTTTTAGCATACTTTGCTTCTGGAGGGGGTACACAGGAGCTAAATGGTCCAGCTCATAGAGAAGGGCCTCCATTAGCTTGAGTCCAGAAAAGATCAGTTGCCACCTCCTCATGTGTGCTTCCAGTGAAGCTGGATCTATTGAACACTCTGGCACAAAGGCAGCAGCTGTCATTTGGAAATGGACTTGAAGAAAGTCTCTGTGGATCTCAAGCATCCATTTCAATGATTCTTCCTGAGGAAAGGAAGCAGATCTTCTGAAGTGCCATAGGTGATCTTCCTGTCTCATGTCTTTGGAGTCATTATAGTTTATGTGGAAGAAAAGAGATGAAAGTGGAACAAGATTTTAGCCCAAGCCCACAGCAAAGTTCAATTCAGACCCAGTTGTCATAAATGAAGCCTTTTGTTGAGATTGGGGCAAATTACACCGTTTCCTTGATTTCACTGCCAAATCATTGAGAATTTGAGGTGTAAAAGACCTATCTTCAACCCAACTTCATTTCCACTGCCACCCCAACCTTCCCCATTTTTGTGCTCTGGGATACCAGTGCCCAAGGGCATAGATTAACAGCTATCTGCCTTCTAATGGAGTTGGTGCTACTTTTGAACTGCAGTCCTTCGTGCAGCCAAAAAATGTAACAAAACAATCACCCCAAATAGAGAAAAGACAGAGGGGAAACTCGACTTTGTATTTCTGAAGTGTCAGAAGAGCTGCAGGGTAATAGAGAGGCTCCTTGGAGAGCAAAGCATCTTTAAATTCCCTGGTCCTTTTTCAGTTGAAGGCGCACAGGCTGAGCAGCAGCCACACTCTCTCAGACAGGAGAAATCTGCCAATCAATCACTCAATAACACTGAGTCCAGCACTAGCAGAACATTTTGTCAGATCAGTGCTAAAGCAAGTGAGGATTAAAAAAGTTAAAAGTAATATTGGGCTTGAGGGCTTTTTCCAGAGCCCACTGTTTCAGAGAGAAAGACAGGTTTAAGCTGACTCCAGGATAGTGATGATGTCATATCTCATGTCAGACATGACTTTTGTATCTGATCTTTTTTATACTGTATTTTTAAAAGGTTGGGGTTTTGGGGTTTTTTTTTTCACTTTCTGGTACCATACTGAAAGAGAAAATCCCAAGCACTATATAAATATGGAAGGGGGAAAGTGACGAGTAGGAGTGTGGTTCAAAGCAAAGAAGGCTATCATGTCAAAATGGGATTTATTAACTGAGTCAGCTGATGCAAATAAGCTTTGGTGGTTTTCTCTTCCTTCCTAAAGCCTTGACTAAGGAAATTAAGTAAAGACATCTCAGACGATCTTCCCAGCCTTTTCCTTAGCAAAGTGTAAAGTTTGAGGTTTAAAGTTAGAGAACAGTGTGAAACCCCAGTCACTGGAAATAGTGAGACCTCCCAACAAAATGTGGCCAAATGACCCAACAAGTTCTGCCTCTTCAGAGAGAGTTCCTGTGGTTCCCAAGTCCCTCCCTCTGCTCTCCAACATCTTCCCTGGGCAGCTGAGACATGGGATAAGCAGCATCTGGAAACAGAGTCAGAGCAGTGCAGCAGTGAAATGGAGGTGATGCTGGCAATCCTGAGTGTTTCCTTCATTGCCAGAACTTGCAGCAACGGGTTTCAAAAGGAAAGGGGGAGAGAGAAAGGAACACAGTAATTATCCCCACCAATGGCTGCAGCAGGGATGGAAACAAGCAGAAACTAACACCTTATTATAGTCTAGGCTGCTACTGTGTGCAAATACTGACAAGAACACAGCATGTAAGGCCAAAACAAAGCTATGTAAAACAAGGGAAATCCATATGATGAGCTCTGTGGGGAGGTCAGAAAATCCAGAAGAAATTCCTACTATGCAAATGGCTGGAAAAACTTATGGCAGTTGTGGGGGTGAGGATTATTGCTGCTGCTTTACTTAGAAATCCCCTTGTCTGCACCACATTTTAACAAAGAGAAGTGAACAAGATCACTTCTTAGCCAAGGGTTTGTTTTGTACATACACATCCATGCATTGCAATCTTCTAAACATTTCAGTTTTTGCTCCCCTTTCTAAATCCTCCAGGTTACAGTGTGGTTATGCTATGACAGGCAAGGTATTATTATTGTATTTTTCTTCTCTTGCCTTGTCTCAAAAACCCTCTGAAATGAAACATTACATAGGTAAGCTATCTGCATGCTTGATAGATTCACTCATTTTCCTATAAATGGAAAAAGAAAAATAAAGCAGAGGAAATTGTGATTCATGGAATGCCTTTGTTCTGCTGATCTTCTTATTCCTTGAGTAGTTCTTCTTTCAGTTCAAGGGGAAAATCACTTCTTATTCCATTTCTTCAAGTATGCAGCTATTTTACTGCAGGAGTGAGACATCACTTGGAATCTGGTGACTTATCCAGCTCCCAAATCTAGTCTTGTGTACTGCTGTGAGTGTCTGATCTATTCTCAAGAACTACACCACCTTTTCTCACAACTATTTGAGATTTTTTTTTTTCCTTATCTGCTTCTATTTAATCATCAGGGTTGTAGTGGAGAAGAGGAGCAGATGATGTGCTGGAGGGAGGGGGTTGGATTGGGTTGCCCAAAGAAGAATTGTGGAAATGCGGTAATGATGGACCCAACCTCAAGATTTTTGTCTTTCAAAATGTTTTCCATGATAAGCTTTCAGCCAGGCATATCCAGGAATTACTACTAAGCTAAGAAACACTACAGTAAATACTTTTTTTACAAAAACTGTATTGATATTTATATTCTACCTTATAATGAAAACTTCATTCAAAATTGGTACTCTTTCCATTTTTTTTTTCTTGTTCCAGAAATTATTAATTTATGCAGCCATACTTATAATCAGTACTTGTATCTCTCTGAACTATGCCTCATTTCCCTTAAAGCATTTTTAAATTAAGACATCTGAAGGTAGAAGTCACCTGCACCAAGCTGCTGTGGCAGGTGAGAGTGTGATGCCAGGCCTTTGCCCACTTGCAAGTTTACATTAATTGTCAAGGGCATGATCCCACCCAGGTCAATGTGTGATAATCAGGCATTGAAGAGCTCACAATTTCTCCTCATGAGAACTTCCTCGAAATACCATCCAAACATGAACACATTTAGCAATAAAGTTATGAGAGCCTTTGGGGGAATCCTTTTGTCCTGTGAGCCTGAGAAGGATCATTTCTGCCTCACTCTTAGGTAGAATGGGAAGTTTTATTTCCTAGGAGCTGCTGGAAGTGTGGAGCAATGCTGTGGGATTTTGCGTGGGGCTGTTCCTACATCAGCCACAGTTTCTCTGAGACAAGGCAAGGCCAGTCCTGTCCTGCAAAAGGCACTGTTCCCTCCTTAGGTTTGCTCAGCCTTTTCTAGAGTTGAGTAACCAGGTCATTGCTCCTGAAACTGAACAAAACTACTTTAGCATTTGCAATACAGTAAGGATTGATCAGTGGGTGATGGAAAGTCACCTCTATCTTTTCTTGCACTGTAAGATAGAATCTGCCTTACATTTATTTTCTGCCTTTTCACCTTTTTAAATCTGCACATCTCTGAACAGTGCTTATTCAGGTGTTTCATAAAACTATGTTTATTAAATTTAGGGAAACAATTCCCCAAGCATTTCTATAAACAGGTAGGATGGTGATAGATATCTGGAATACCTGACAATTTATGGCTGTTTAAGGGAACTCAATTACATCATACAGGGCAAAATGAACAGCACTCATAACCAAAATATTTATCATGAAAGCCCTGAAATACTTTTCTGGTCTAGCAGATAATGGTGGGTGTTGTAATAACAAAGCATGACTGGTTGTGAACATTTCAAAGTGGCAGACCAAGCAGCTGCAGTATTTCTTATTTTGGAGGATGATAAACAGAGCTGTGTTATGAACCCTTCTCCTTCTGATGGAAAAGAATTTGTTTCTACTAAGGCTGCTGCCTCCATCACCTCAGTAGGAAAAAAATAAAAAGAAATGTTCTCAGTTAATCCTGAAGTCTTTCAAGATGAAAGTCAGTAAGATGAATGAGCACAGAAGAACCACATAATATGTGGGCTTACTTTTTCCATACTGAGAAATAGAAATTAATCCCTGCCCTGAGTGTTGGGAGATGATCACATAAAGAGTGAAAAAGAGGTTAGAAATGTGGGATTTGGGAAAATTTTATTTACATCTGAATTATTCAGAGAGATGCTTTCATAATAACAGAGTTGTGGAAGAGTAACTGCAGGTCTTTGTCCAGAACAGGTTTTTTCTCAGGTACATGTGGTTTCCTGAAAGAGAAATTCTGAACTAATTCAGCAACAAATTCTGAAATGCACAGAGGCCCTCCCCATGATGTCTCATGTTTGCTTTTGCTGCTAAGCCTTATAGCTCTCTTATAAGCATCACCTCTGGGAGATTAAAAAAAAAAAAAAAGAGAGGAGCAAGGAGAGACCCCAAAGGCTGCTGTGATATACAGCCCAGAACCCAGGGTCGAGGGCACTTTGCCATTGAACTGTGAGGACAAAAGAGGAAAGTTGAAAAGAGAAAGCTAAAACCTGGAAAATAGCAGAGGACATTTAGGAACTTGTATTAATATATATCAAAAAGTGTGAAGAAACAATTGTCTGTATTATTGAGGTTTGATTTGGTCTTGAGCAAGATTTCAAAGAAAGAAGGGAAAGGGATGGAAATGGGAGGTGAGAAGGCATCAGTCTGGTAGTACCTGGGTGTTTTTCTGGAAGTGGAAAGCCAACAGTGCGAATATCATGAGCTGGAAGGATGGCTCTCCTCTATCCATTTGAGACAGTCTGGAAGTATTTTAGAAGCATAACCTTCAGAAACTTGATGTGGGTCACAAATTGTTCTCCTTAGGACAAATCACTGGCACAGATCTGCAAGGATACGTTACATGGGTTAGGAGGAAAATGACAAGATATAAATCTCTTGAAGACAACCATTAGAGATAATTGAGAAATGGATGATACAAGGAATGATGAACTCACAAGCTGATACTGAATTCACATTCATCTGTCTCATCAAGATCTATAATTATACAAAATTACAAATTAAGTGTACTTTCATTAGGCTCACACGTAAAAGGAAATGGCTTTTCTAATGATAACGAGTAAATCTGCACTGGGGGTCCCTCAGTGCCAGAACCAAATCTTTTCTGGCAGCTTAGAAGGGTCCCATTACCTTTTTAAGGTGAACTGGAAGAGCTGAACCCCAGACTAAATTTGGAAGTACATTAAGCATAACTAATTACACTGAAACCTCCCCTCAGCCTATCTCCTGTTTTGTCTCTGCTGCTGGGGCTCTTGTGTCTCATTTGTGAGGTAAATTAAGGCCATTGTTCTGAGACCACTTGTTTCACCTCTCCAGTTCAGTCTTGTGTAAAAACACGGAAGACTAAAATTTAAATAAATAAATGGGACTGTTTTTGCATAATAATATTGTAATTCTCTGTGAAACATTTATTCTCCTATCCCCAGAGCCTCATATTGCTTAGCCAAACATTATAAAGTTTGGAGAAGAGAAAGGAGAGAAAGTATTCTGAGTTACTGGATCCTTTTCTTTGTGTGAAGTAGGTGCAAGACCCTTATCTGGCTGCAAACCCTGGGGCCAAATCCACCAATTAACATTTAACACAGAACTAATTGCAGTCAGTTTGAGTTCCTGTTTGGTAGCTGCAGCCCAGTGGAAGCAGACGTTCTTAGTGGGAAATCCTTTGGGAATCCCTTTGTCTAAAAAGGCACCAGGGCTGAGCTCAGCTGGGTTGGCACAGATGTCTTCTCCTCTTGTTGGAATGGATGGAGTTAGGTAGCCTTCAAATACTCTTAAAACAGTTTTCCTTGGATTTTAATGTATCAATGGCAACTTTAGGAAAACTTTTGTGTTGCAGAAACAAACTGAATCCAAAGAAGCGACCAAGTTAGCGAGGGAAACAACAATTTCAGGACCTTGCCAACTGCCTTGTCAAAACCTTTGCCTTGTGTGTCCCCAGCTGCAATTTGCAATTATGGGGACCTATCCAGCAGGACAAGCCCTTCATGGGCAGCTGTCCAGTGGGACATCACATTTCATCTTTCAGCTGCATGCAGAGCATGAGGAAAGCTGAGAAAAAAGGCCTAAGTAAATGCTGAGCCTATTGAAGTATTATTGAGAGAGCTGGGAAATTAAGGAATTTTAATTTTCCCTCTGTCTTCACCAGAGCCAAGATCTCAACCAAGATATCTAAGTCAATTTAAATATAACTAGAGTCTATAGTGAATTAAAATAATGATATTAAAACATAAATTATGCCAATGAGATTAGCGTAGATTTGAAAGAAACATAAATTCTGATAAAATATGTAGGTCTCATGTATAACAGAAAGTTCAGCACTTCCTTAGATATTGCAACTGTAGGCTGCAATGATGAGTAAAAAGGAGAAAAAAGGGGGGGATATTTATAAAGCCTGATGATCACTATTTTCTGATTTTTTGACATCTTTTCACAGCTTTAAAATATCCTACTTTCCCATGGAATTTACCCTGAAATAAAACAAATGTCATAGCTGCAGCATCCTTTACAGCACATGGTTATCACAGGCAGGCAAGGGTCTCTAAAAGGTTGCTGAAATCAAATATGTATCAGCCATCTCTCTAATCCCATTAAAATAGAGCTTTAGAAAAGATGACTTTAAAATAATCCCTTCGGATCAATTTGCCAGTAAGTCCCCTTTTGCCACACCCTCCTCAGGTTGCATTACGCAGCTCATTTTCTTCCTGTAATCCTCCCAGCCTCCTGTGCACTGCAGATCAAACAAAATGGAGAATTAGGAAAGCAAGGGGATAAAACTAAACAGACAATTTGCAAATGTGTACTAAATCAGGGATGGCATATTGCTTCAACTGAGGAAATATTAATTTTCCTTGCTTCTTAAATGGACAGAAGCATAGAGAAGAAAGGCAAAATTCAAGTAGGAAAGGATAAAGGGAGAATAAAGAATGTGTTGTCTTACTGCTCGTTCAGCTCATAAGAAATACTGTCAATATTTAAACCCTCTTTTTCTTATTCCAGGAACAGAGTGCTATCAGCAGCTGATCTGCAAAGAAAGCATTTCATTTTTCAGCAGAAACCGAAACTTTCCCATTCCTAAGTGCCAGAGGTCTGTGCAAATATGCTTTGCTCTCAGCAGAGCTCAGCTGGGCAGCAGGCAGCTCCTTTTCTCTGTGTTCCATGCCTCAAAACCCCATCATTTATTAATGGCTCTGTTGACAGAGTCACCTGGAGCCCCTCATTTTCCTCGGTTGCCTTAAATCCAGATTTGTCCAATGGTGCCTACAATTAAAGAAACAAATTTGGATTCTAGCCTTTCTCTAAGGATTCACTTTTAGGGCTCACATTTTTGCAGCTTCTCCACAGCAGAGTTAGTTTACTTTTTCCTCTCCAGGAAGACCTCCTGTCTTTTTCCCATCTGAGGAGAGGAAAGCTCAGGCCATTCTATCAGCAGGGAGCACCTTCCTCTTCTCAGGGCTGGAGCAGCAGGGGTGGACAAGGTGGGCACCTCTTTGTCACCTTTTTTTGCGAGGGGCTGTGACTCTGCCTCTGCTGACAGAGATCAGAGGTGCTGGTGGCAGAAAGGAGAGAGAAAAGCCCATCTAACTCCTTCTGTTGAAAAATAAGGAAGAGGTAAACTGTACAGGGGCTTCTCCAGAACTTTTAAGGATTTAGGGGCGTCAATTTAATCAGATGAAGTGTATTCAAAGCCAAAACATTCTAAAAAAACATTTTAAATTCACATCTAAGTTCATAAGATAGAGGAGGCTGATGAGTAATAGCTCTTACATAGTTAGAAAATCTAACTATAGGCTTCAACATATGTTTTAATTGCTCACACTTCTATGGGAAAGGAATGTTTAGTAAACTTTCTTTTCACCTGTCTGGCAGTGAGGTTTGCCCTACCTGGATATCAAGGACAGATCAGTCTCAAAAGAATCTGACAACTTTTTCCTTCACCTTTTTTCTATAACTGAACCATCTGTAGTATAACCAGTGGTTTTAGTAATCATTTTATAATGCAAGAAAAATGGCAGCACAGTTTTATAACTACACATGTTTGTTTAAATGCTGACAAGCTTTCCAGGGCTCTTTTCATACCTGTAGGATTTGGGGATCACCACTTGTGTGACTGATCCTTCATTACCCAGTCTGCTCTTTGCTGTCTTGATATCATCACATTTGTAATCAGAAATGGTACCCCAGATAGGAAAATGTTATAGAAAAAGATGTGTTAAGAAATTAATATTACTTTTCCATATTGTAGTGTCTGCAGTGAGAAATATCCTTCTATGTGTACACCTGAGGGACGTTTCAGGTCAGATTTGGGGTGTTGGGTTTACACATATTTGGATGCAACTGATTGCTGAAAAGTGAATGTGCAAATGTTTCTTTTAAATGAGCATTTTTTCTTTGAAACCAAGCTCAGACTTCCAAAAGGATTGGATTTTACTGCCAATTAATTTTCAAATAGTCTATATTGAATAACACTAAAGGCAAAAAGAAGAACTAAGTCCTGGAGATCCTAAGTCAATAAGAAACTGATTTTTCAGGTCTTCTTTTCTGCTGATTCATCCAATAGCTATTGAGATTTATATGGTATTGGAGAGAGACAGGAAAGAACATTGATCCATTTGTACATGCATCAGGCACCCCTGCCAACTGCAGTTAACTCCTTCACTCTATTTTTAAAGCCTTAACCTCAATCATGGCAGTTCTCCCCTGGTTAAATGCACCCACCTCTATGGATTTCAATCCAACTGAGCAGCAGGCAAAGTTCCAGTTGTATTGCTTCAGCCAACTAATACACATCCCATTATCTCTTCTGGAACTGATGCTTTTCACTAAAGATACTCTGCTCCCTCAGTCCATTCTTACTACTGCCAGGAAGCAATATCTCCTCTGTTATCCAAAATCTACAATGAACTCTGGGGTTTTATAATCCAATGTATCACCAGCACTTGTACATTGAACTTAACATTATACATCTGCAAAGCATGGTTGGGTTATCTCACATATTTAATTTCTGCTCTTTGTCTCCATCTCCTTGTCATGGCTTTTTTAGTTGTGCATTAAAATAAATCAATATCCTGTTTCACGGGAACTATCACAAAATGCAAATAAACTGCAGGGAAGGGATTCAGGAGGAGAATTAAGATGAGATAAACCCTCAGGTTATAACAACATCTTATTTTTATCACAGTCCCTTAAAAAAAAAAAAATCATGAACATTCCTGTGGCTATGGGGAAACTTGAACTTGACTTGTCTGTGAGAATTTCCCTGGGATTGTTCCTATCAGACACATAAATTTCTGCTGAGAAAGTTGTGTGGCTTCTGTCCTTTCCCAACAGCTTCTCAACTGCTTCCTAATTTTCACATGATACCTCAGTTGTTTTTAAAACCATCCTTGCTGCTGGAAAAACTGGTTACTTTGCCCTGCCCAAACTAGAAGGATAAGGACCAATTCACAGATGCTCCTCCTTTGTGTTGGCCACTGAAATGAAGTGCTGACTGGGAACAGAATTGTCTTGGGCAGAATTTTTATTTCCTCTGATATTTGACTTCTGCTGTAAATTGAGATGTTCCTCCACACAGAAGAGTGCATTGCCAAGGGATGCCTGTAAACCTGGCAGGGTTTTCATTTCTGAGTGACCCAGAGGCAATGGGACTTGCTGAGCTGGGGTTCCCCACGTGTCCCCCTGGATGAGTGACACACCCAGCAGTGCCACCTGCTCACAGCCAGGTGTTCACAGGTCCCATAAATGCAGGTGCCTGGGTAACTGCCCCAAATCCCCTGTATCATGCTGATAGCAGTATTGTGAGCATAGGAAGGTGTGAGTTCTGACGTGCTCTCAGTGACACCATAAAGTCTGGTGATCAATGCCTCCACCTTCCCTGGGTTTTCCTCAAGGAAAAGCAGCTGAATGAAGACATAAAAAACATGGCACTATTATTTCAGGTGAAGCCAAGCATGTGCTTTCTGTGCTTATGGCAATTGCAACTGTCTCTGGCAATATGAAAGGCAGAAGTATTTAAATTGATATTTATGGAGAAGTCTGAATTAAGTTTTGGCCTTCTTTTTCAATGCTTTATTATTACATACAGCTAAAGCACAGTATATAAAGATACATTGAGAAGAATTATCAAACCAGGGATTCTTGAGAATCATTTAAAAAATCATTAGAGAAAATGTCAAGATACCAAAGCTGAAGTATGGTGGCAGTTGGAAAACTAAAGAAGTTTTAGGCTGTGGTTAAAAGGAAAGCCAAGAAATCAATCACAATTGTTAAAAGTTGCTGCAAAAAAGCACTGCATATGATAAAAGAAAGGGCACACTCAGAATACATCAAAGGAAAAAAAGCATGATCAAGACACCTTAGAGAGGATGTGATGTCCTCCAATTCTTATTCTAGTGTAGAGCAGAAATAAAGAAATGGCAAATGGGAAGCATATAGTTCACCTCAAGCATGTACAAAAAATTTAAAAAGAGAAAATTAAAAAGCTTAATATGATCCACATCACAATTAGAGCAAAAGACTAAATAAAGTTACACATCATAGTAGTAAAATGCCTTTTGCAGGGGCATGACTCTTAGGGATAAAATTGAAATGCTCTAGATATTTCACTGTTTTCTGACCAGCCAGTAATGATGAAGAAAACCACTCCCATGAGAAAAATAAATGGGAAAGAGAAAAGAGAGGGGAGAAATTAAATTCCATCTTTCTCATGAAAGGCTTTTTATGTTTAGATGTATGCCTCGGCCACAGTTCAAATTTCCCCTCTGTAGCTGTGACTCCTTTTCTGCCAGATGGAGCACCGTACTCCCTCAGCTGGAGCTCTGCAGAGAAGGAATGACATCCAGTGACTTTCCAGGAGTTTGATCTGTGTAGGCAGCCCACCTGTTGCTGCTTTTCAGGAGCAGTCCCTTTCTTCACAGCCGAATTTTTTTTATCCCAGACAAATGCTCATAAATACATTGATGTATCCCTTGCTTTGATACATCTGTCTCTCTCCCCTGGACTCAGTCCCTTCTGCAATAGTTTTGCTCCTTTTAATTCCTCCTGTTCAGGCCTTTTCAGGGCTTTCTGCATGAAGTATTCAAGATTACACGGGCAGCTTCGAGTGACATAATTGCTGCCATGAGCTGCAAGGGTGAGAGTGGCAGAGCCATCTCCCAGTCATACCTGCTGATTTGCTTTATGAATGCTCAGAGGAATTTTAAGGAATTCCAGAGGGGTCTCACAGAGCTGAGGTGATTAGAGGAGGTGATGATGCAGACGTCAATGGGGAAGAACAGAAATGCAACACCAAGTGTAAAGAAATGAGTAATGTGAAGGAAGCCCTGTCTCAGTGAGTGACTCAGCAAAGGTGTCAGCTCTGTGCTCCGAGGGGAATGGAGCAGAACCATCATGATTATTGACAATATATGCTTGTCTGTTCCAGTGAAGGATGCTCCTGTGAACAAAATAAATTCAATTCTAATGCTCTCCCCACAGAAAACCATATGGCAGCAGAGCTGGGAAGCCTTGAGGAATGATTTCTGGGTTATTACAGGAACTTGTAGAGACAAATTCATTTGACGTCTCTAAAGTGTCTCGGAACAAGTTCTGTTTGCTTTAGTGAGAACCATGCATGTGACGTGTTTTAGAAAACACTTGTATATGTTGGTAAACATGGATTTATTACTATTGAAAATATGATGCATATTTGGACAGCTGGATGAGTGTTCTCATTTAAGCTTCTGCATTTTAATCTCACTGTCTTTATCAAGAACACTTATGGGGGAAAAACATTTATAGAAGCTGTCTCACACAGAGGGTATTCAGGCATTTGATTTTTAAATTGAGATTACATATATTTCTTTCAATTTCAGGCAAACAATACTGAACTACGACATTTCAGCCAGAAGTTTCTGCATGCAAGTTGACCGTGACAGCTCTAAAGTTTTGACATTTACAAGAGGTACTGACTAATAATAAGAAACTGATTTAATATAGATGCTGGAGCACACAGCTCTATCTATGGGGTTTTTACCCTAGTGCAGTACTGATATGGACATTCAAACAAATCAACAAATTAAACTCAACCCATCTTCATGCATTATATTCCTTGCCTGAAGACATTAATAAGGCAAGCAGTGAAGTTTTTTTAAAAAACACTAGATATGTATCTGAACAAGAAAAGAGAGCAGCCTGGCTCTGTTGTGCTCAGATGATATTCTTTAAGTTTCTTAACTTTTAAGAAACTTTCACAGCAACTTAATAATATCTCAAGGCAGTAATGAATGCCTTGATTTGAGTCAAGGTGAAATCAATGATAAAGTCAATGAAATCAGTGTAACTCCAGTGGAAATTCAGTCAGGTCCAAAAGTCTGGCAGGTAATGGCTCCTGTACAAACTGCTGGGTAATGTCATCCTTACTGATTTACTTCATCAGAATCAAGCCCTACATACTGAAATGCACCTAGAGGGCAGGGAGTTCTGATTCAATCCAAACTACTTGGACTGAAAGGGGGGAAGGAGTTTTCAAAGCTTGCCTTGACCTCCCATGTTTTACCACACTTAGTCACTGGAATAATCATCTTTCTCACAGTCAGATTGACTCACTCGCTTACAAACAATCTGTCCATCATGTAAAAACAAGCTAGAATGGAAAAACAGGCATTTTCATAAGATTATTTATACTTCATGAATTTTGACCAAAGGGTTTGTGTTTCAGCCCATGTGAAAGGTAACTGAATCAGGTAAGTAGGACTTCTTTCAGGCTGAAAGTGTTGCAGATTTACTTTTGGAATTTTGTTCCATTTATTTAAAGTAGCACATGCCTAAGAAATTAAATGGCACAGTGTACAGTGCATAATTGAGAGCACTTCTTTGTGCAGCAGTGGGATACAAGACAAGATCTCCCTGTTTTAAATTAAGCTCCAGCAGTGTCTCTGAAAGGAAAACAAAGAAAACAAAAAAAAAAGGGAAGAAAGATTAGAATCATAACACTATACTTGTACAATTTCTTGTTCCTTCAAAATTAGCAGAAGCCAGAGTAAAAGATAAATGATCATGTTACAATTATATCTTTGAACTGTTACAACCCACTAGGATAATGAATGAAAGCAGCTTAGTTGGGTAGATATTCCCACACTGGCTTTGTAGATGGGAAGTGATTTTTTCACTGTTCTTATGACATTACCAGGGATATAATGAATTAAGTCAGAGTTTCGGTGGAGATTCTGGAGAAGGGACCTGAAAGTTCACAGGAGAGTGGTTACACCTATGCCAGCAGGAATTCCGTTCCAGAGGATGGGTTGGTTGACCAAAACAACTCATGCAGAGTTGCTGTCTACTGAAATTTTGCATTTCTTGGGGGGTTACACCAGGTGAGAGATAATCTGGTCCTGGAGCATAAATGCTTCTGGGGTTTGTGGTTTGAAGCTTTGTGCAAGAAAGAAGCTTTAGGGAGAGCCTTGGTGAGGCAGCAGGGCCTCCTGGGCTGTGGGACATGTGGCATAGAGACACCACGTGGGTTCCTTCCAGAAGGAATCTACCCTGGGAGCATCAAAAACTGAACCAAAGGCCTGTCAGGGGTTTCACTTCCCAGCTGCCCCACTGGTTTTCAGCAAACCACTTGTTTGAACTCAGCCAGGCATCCCCATCCTGTCCTTGGACATGTAGGGGTTTGTAATTTCCCATAAATAATGGCATAATAGAGGCATTTTGGTGCAAATTAGTTTTGAGCATCTCTGCAGAACAATGATAAAAGGAAAAAAAAAATAAAGCAACTGAGTGGGAAATAACAGGGAATCTGTCTGGCAATGTCACTAAGAGGTTTCACGTTATTAAATAGAACTGGAGTTACCAGTGAGATAACACAGAAAGAGCCAGCCCTAAAATTCCCTGCATGTCACACCTCAAAGCAATGCAAACAGTAATGCTCTCAGTAGCTCTGTGTTCCATTTCTTGACTTTTATCTCATTTATCCCAATGGAGCAGCTTGGGGCTGAGTTGTAGGAACCCTTATTTCCACCAGCATTAGTAAGATCAAGATCTTGTTTGCCAATGAGGGAAATCTGAAATTTGGAGCTCTGCAAAGAGCAGTCAGTTGGCTTGTGCTTTCTGTCAGCTTTTATATATGCACCTAATGAACGGTGGAAAATGATTACAGTGGGGGCATGGAAGTAAGCATGGGTGCTATAGCAATAAATATGAGCTGATATAAATCAGTGGCATTTTCTTGACTTCAGTTCTGCTGGTCTGATCTAAATCAAGAATGAATTTGGCCCTAGGGCCTTGCAGAGAAATCTCTGGGACTGAATCCTGCTGTCTTGGCTCAGATAATTTTTTCCTAAATTTCAGTGAGAGTCATGGTTGAACAAGGATCTCGGGAGTCTGCTGTCACATAACACAATAAACAGCTCTCATCAGTAGCTCATTTAGATTTGAAATGTATCTAAATGTTTTATGGAAATTATATCCTTTAAAATCATTCCCATTCTGTTTTTAATGCTGAGGCATTTCCACTCTTCCTATGTTCAGAAATATAAGTCACATTCTCCAGCTGAAAAAAATCAGAAGCATTTATAAAAAAATACTCCAAACAAAATAAATTGCCTTTTTTTTTTTTTTTTTTTTTTTTTTTAGGGGGGTGTGTGTGTTATCTAAAATGTAGAAATTGCATATTGAATAGAAACAAGTAAAGTACCAGTGGATTCCTAGGCACACTGCACTGTAGGTGGGGAAGGCAGGTAATATGAGGTTTCTTCACTTTCCTTTCTTGTTGCTTTTTTTTTTTGTGTGTTTTCAATGCACACCCATCCACTTTACAGGAGTGTCAGACTCTGAACAGAACCACATATTAAGATAACTACTAATTATGGAGAAAGGAAAAAGGCATGAAAACAACATGAAATTTTTAAGAGACCCGGTCATCTCCAGGTTTTCTACTTCCAAAGGAGAAGTAATTGCCTTGCTTTTGAAATCACAAACTCAGGCCTGAGTATAATTCCATGTTGCTGTATGTGCTAAAGCAGATCTACATTTTTATGATCTTCTGCCTCATTTTCAGGAGGCCACTCTTGTCTTTGTGTAAGAGAAGGTTCAAAACTTGCTCTGAGAGGGCAACATCAATAGCCCAGCATCCAGCATGGGAGCACACGTTTCCCTGGATTGCCACAACTGCCGGGGCTCAGGGGACAGCCAGCACAGGAGCTGCCCTGGCACCTGGGCCCTGTGAGCCTTAATGAGGCCCAGCTGCAGAGCCCAAATCAAGCCTAACAAGGGAACAGGGTGCGAGGGCAGGAGGGACATAAATGCCCGAGCCTCCAGCTGCTCTTATCTGCCATGCTGGGACTCCTCTTTGTTGTAAGGAAGGTTATTTCTCCCTAGAGCAAGCCAGAAAAGGTATTGTCTTCTTTGGTTTATGAAATATGTGGCTGTAAATAGGCACTTGAGGGTGGTGGGGTTGGGTTGTTTTTGTCAGAGTTTGCTCAGAATAGAAATATGGTTCAGGTTAAATAGGAATAAAGTCTCTGTTTGTTTTATTTTTGGGGGGGCATGGAGAGAAAGGAGAAAGACAATCACTGTAAGTAACTAGCTAGTTTAATGTAACCCCCAAATAAGCATTTTATTTTCTGTGGTGGGTGGGAGATTTTGTAAAAGAAATAAACTTGTATGAACTCCCTAACAAAAAATGTTACTCCTCTAAGAGTAAAGGGAGACTTTATTTTTTAGCTGTTGTCCTGATTGTTTTTGTTTCCTTGCTGCTTTGATCTGTTGAAATTGTTTGACTAGTTGTTGTAGAGTCACGTATTGATTCAGGCAAATGCATGTGAGAGGTCTTTTAAATGTAAAGAAAGTAATCCCCTGTAATATGTTCCTATTTCCTCTTCAAAGCATGTATAAAAAATTCTCAAATTGATCTTTGGCTGGATAGTGGGCTCTGAAGAGGTCTGAGTGTCCAGTTTCCATTGAAGCCACGTTCAATATTCTGGGAGCATGTAGCATTTCCCAGCGTTAGGTTAGCAGCTCCTGCTGAAACCTTTGTATGTGTTTTAGCTGCTCCCAGAACTGCATGGCTCTGAAATGTCTGTCCCACTCAGGGGTGTGCTGCTTCCCTGTGTGTAGGCAAATTTTTTGGTTTTATGTTGCAATATCTGTAGGCAGTATATTTTTTTTTCTAGTAGATAACATTGTAGTTAGGGTTAGGTTGAGTAGCTCAAGGAAAATGGTGAAAATATTTAAGCTTTATTTCTTAAAGATGCTGTGAAGGGGTACCTCTCAGTCAGAAATCCGGCCTTTTGTGAATGGTTATGTGTTGTTCTCACCCAAGCTTTCCCTGAAAATTTGTGTATCTTTTGAGATGTTGTTATTCAGACTTTGCTAGAAAGAGAAACTCCTATTTAATTTACTTTAAATGCAATAGAAAACCATGAGAACTACCAGGCAATTCCCCCTAGGGCTAAGCACTAGCTCAGCCATCCCTGTGTCCCTCACACTCCTTGTTTTCAGAGCAGCTCCTTTCCCTCAGCTCAGATTATTAATTTCCCTCACCTGTTGGGTTGTTGCTCACATTCCCTGGCCTGGCTCAGCACTAAGGCTGCAGCCAGCCAGCAAAGCCAGGTTTGCTCTGCTGCTGAAATTTGCTGGGAAGGTACACTATTAATCCTGAAGCAACTCACTTTTATCCTGATGGTAAATGCAGGCTGTACTGCTTGTTGCTGTGCCTTTACTGCAGCAGGTGTGCAAAATGCAAACGTGCAGAGGGGTCAGGGCAGTGCAGAGTGTCGGGGCTGCCCCTGAGCACCGCGGGGAGAGGCAGAGATGCCAGGGATGGAGGCAGCACTTGGCTGCCAGGCCTTGCTCTCCAGCACCTTCCAAAACCTGTGCTTGGTGTCACATTCACTGCCAGCACCTGGCAGCTCTGGAAAGCACAAACTGCCCAGGGAGGGTTTCAGATGGTTTGTTGCTGTGTTTGCAAAGAACAGCTGCATTATTTTTCTTTACAGGGTTGTAAAAATAAGAAGTCATTAATGGAGGATGGGAAGTAACAATTGTAAGTTGGAAATAAATGTATGGAAATTGGCTTGTTTTCTTCAATTGGAACTTTTGTGAAATATCCTTGGAGTCCCAGAGTGCCCTTTATTTGCCAGCTCAAGATATCCTTGGCTATTACTATTTGCTTAGCCCTCGAGTAAAAACGTGTTGTAGAGATGAGTAAAAGTCAATGACATTTATCAGAGTGGGATGATTAGTCCTGAATTATGTGGCTTAGGCATGGATATACATGGTTAATGTTTCAGCTGAGTGAGAGGAGAAAACTAAGCTAGTCTAAACTGCCCAGGAGAAGCAGGAGGCTGTACAGTGAGGGGATGTTTTGGCCAAGTAGCATAAAGCAGCTCTGGGAACAAACACGAGAGCAGAAGGGGATTCTGCAAAACCAACCAGTAAAACAAAGCTTACACATGGAAAGAAATACCATGTGATGGTGGTCTTCCCTGTTTCTTTCTACTTTGAAACAAATATATTTAGTTCCTGCACTGTCTGGGTGAAGGTGGGATGTTGTGCATATGATCTCAGCCCAGTTTTGGCAGATGAGGTAGGTGCACGTTCCCATGTATATGGATGACTGAGCTGTAGCAAACTTTAGACTCTGCTGAGGCTGATACATGTGCTAAGCCTGGGAGACCCTGAGATGTTCATTTCTCTGACTTATTCTCTTCAGTAACAGAAATCTTTGGATTACACATTGTTCCTGATTTATAGCTACATACCTCCATTATGAGGATGTATAATAGTCATCAATTAATAAAGAGTTGGAACACTTATCTAACACCTCAGCTGTGAAACTTCTAATGTTATTGTGGATAGTTAGCAAAATGCCGGGGATTTGGGTATTTTAAGCCTTAGTACACAACTGCACTTCAGTGTCCTTTGAACCACTCTTTCTGTATTCTCCAATCACATACAATGATTTGTGGGCAACATATCACTCTCTTGAAGAATATTTAAATGTTTTTAGTGATGGGAATAGTGAAGGACTGCTCTTGCTGAGAAATTTGTCCATGCTTTGAGGGCAGAACCCTCCTGACTCCCTCTAGCTCCCTGGGATGGAAAGGTGGGGTAATGCCTTAGGGCACAGCAGGCTCATGAGAAACATGTGACAGTCCCACAAAAGGCAGAGGATGTTCTGGATTGCAGTGGGATGGGAAATACCTAGTTGGAGGAAAGCACAGAGGATACTGAGAAAATGTGGAGGTCAGCATGAGACACCAGATCAATGTCCCTTAGCTGGGTGGATTAAGACAGGGTCTAACATTAAAGTGACAGTGAGGAAGAAGACTTCCTTCCTTTGGTGTGCAGAATTTAGTCTAAAGTCATGGCCATGATCAGAGTGTGCTCCAAGCACCAGGATCATGTCACTCCTGGTGACAGCAGCCACCTGGCTGCAGCAAGGTGATACAGGGACACATGCTTGCCAGTGCTTTTGATTTGTATCCTCTTGATTCTTTTTGATAAGTCAGGTCTGCTTTTTGTAAGGGCCATAATCTTCTGAGGTGGAAATACTTATTTATTAGTTTTTTCCTGCAGTGGGACTGTTGCCAGATGTGTGTGGCACTTTAGATTTAGAGCTGTAAAGCTCTAATGTCACTGCCACAGCTTTGTTAATCTATGTGCACGTGAGGTAAACCCACCTGAGCTTAGGCAAATTTCATTCAGTAGTTGAACTGTGTTATACTGGCATCAGTGTTCTGAAGAGCTCACTGATGGGTTTTGAATGATTTTGTATTTATCAATCTCAGCCATGGTTTATTGTACACACTTTCCTGTTAAAGTCTGTTTTCTGGGATGTGTGAGTTGCGAAAAATGAGTTTAAAAAGTTGCATATTCCTACTCACCCTAGGACAATCAGCATTTTTGACAGTTCATAAAGCTCTGAAATATCTAAAATTTGTTCTTAGTTTCAGTTCCAATCAGTCCTAGAAGACTTCAGACAATATCTTTTAATGAAAACACTGAGAAATTTAGGAATCCCTCTGTTTTAGGCTAAAACCACAAACACAGAGAATATTTAAAATATTCTTACTCTAGGTTTAGCTACCAATATGAGGAAGCAGATGAAGAAAATGTCCCTGAAAGAGCAGTCTGATTATTTCTCCTATTAGCAAGCCACAGTTTGAGTGTTTACCAGGCTGCCTCCAGCTGAAGTGTGCCACTGCTGTTGTACAGGGGATGAAATACAGGAAAAAAAAAAATGAAAAACATTCACATATGCAGGGTTTTCTTTTCACGATCTTTTCAGCATAGTTGGTTTGTTAGTTTGCAAATTGATAGGAGATTGCAAATTATGTTAGTTTTGCCTTGTTGGACTAATGCTCTTTGTATTTTTTTTTAATTTCAGCTGAAGTGAAAATCTCAAAGCAAGTTAAGACTTAAAGAAAATACCACTTCAAAATTGTATTTAGTGATTAGTATTAAGAAAGGTAATTGTGGAAGTAACAAGGAAATACTGATGCTAATGTTTGAGCTTTTGTTCAACATGCCTCAAGAGATTAAATTTTCTGCTTAAATTGATATCAGAAGAGATACAGTAATTAAATAATAGTATTTAGAAATTAGGCTGAAGATATTTCATGGATTTAGTTGGTTTAGAGTTAAGGCTGTTTGAATATGGTCATTGTCAATTAAATGTAATTTCTAATACTGAATGAGCTAGAACATCTAAATGCATCCTTCTGCATCACAGCTCCGTTTCTTAAACCCTCTCCCTTATCCTTCCCAAGATTTAAACAGTGGGAGTTTAATCTCCTGCGTTTCTGCTTCTGCACCAGCTGAAAGGCACAGATCAGTGTTACAAAGCCTCGTGGAAAATCCCATCAGTCCTCCCTACAGACTTGGTATTCTCTGCAGAGCCTCATGGCGTGAGGAGAGGCAAGGAATAATCATGCCTAGCAGCTGGTGGGAGCTTCCCCTGAGCTGGGCAGGGACAGGTTCTCACGAGGTGATTGTTTGCACAGCAGGGCCTGGGCTGCTCCCAGAGTCACCAGGTCAAGTGATGGCTGGGGTGGATGTTGGCATCTGTGTCATCCCTGCTGTCCAGCTGGCCTGTCCCTTACCTGCTGCACAGTGTGCACCTGCCAAGGCCTGGCAGCTTCCTACAGCCCAGCCCAGGGCCCTTCAGCCCATCCTTGTTCCTCAGAGCACCCACCACCCACCCCCCTCTGCCTCTGTGCAGCAGAGAAATTCCCTGGCTCGTTCTCCTCAGAGATTTCCTCCCAGATGTGAGCAATCCCAAATGCAAGATGTGACCCTTAATGTTACATCCTCCCTGTTTTTACTTCTTCGGAGGTGTTGTTAAAATACTAGGCTATTTTGGAGACTTGTGAGAAATATCTAAAGGTAATTTTGGTGATTTAATTGATATTTCCACTGCCTCGTGAGTTGGTTATGGTGAGAATGGAAGCAGATAAGGTTGTTAGCACAGAGAATGACTTCAGCTCTTCCAGAGCTAAGTCAGCTCTTTCATGTAGCCAGTGGGAGGTTACATTTAAAACTCATGAAGCTAACCCTGAAAAGACTAGATTAGTTCTGATGTGTTATTCCAGCCTTTACCCATTATACAAGCAGCAGATGGTTCATCATGTTATATTTTATTGACCTACAGGAAGTGAGAGAAGAGGTGTTTTTGTCACTCCTACTTGCTACAAAGCCTACAAAAGTTGCTTTTAGCTGTTAACCAGTGACTTCAAATTGGGTATCTGTCTTGTTTAATGAGGAGAGGAAAA
Organism: Acrocephalus scirpaceus scirpaceus; assembly: GCA_910950805.1. Lineage (NCBI taxonomy): Eukaryota > Metazoa > Chordata > Aves > Passeriformes > Sylviidae > Acrocephalus > Acrocephalus scirpaceus. The sequence goes on from OU383781.1 coordinate 34,845,759, forward strand.
GAGTAATAAAAAAAAAGAAATCAATAAAAGTAGGGTTTGTAAATATATTATCTGAATCCCCTGGGCTTATGAGGTAGGATAGTCTTGTAGACAGAAAGATCCATATGGAAATCCTTGAGGTAATTTCATGCAGTGTTGTTCCATACTTGTAATTCTTTGGCTGTGCAGATGATTTCCTATCTGACCAGACTAAGTAAGTCGGGTGAGTCACCCATTAAGAGGATTAAATGCTTCTGGCTAGAAGAAGGCAGAGACCAAGCTTTCATGTGTGGCGTGGAATCGAGCTGGTGTGATAAAAGGAATGCAAAAAAACCAATCTAATTTTCATTTCTGACATGCTTAGATAACAGAAGAATTTGTAGCTGCTCTATTTTAAATGGGAAACATAAATGGCTTACAAAGGACCATTCAGGGGTAAATCAAGTTCAGAATATAAACTAGATGCCTAAAAGCAACCTTTGTAACTTTTCTGGGAGTTATTCTCCTGAAACAAATGACAGTCTGGAGCTGTCAGTCTCTTGAATGTTTTATAGCCTTAAAAAGTTATGTCAAAAATCGTTGCTGTGACAAAATTCTGACCTTAGGGCATAGGAACTCCACTTTTTTAACTTGTACAGAGGAGTCGTTCTGTCCAAGCCAAATTTGGACAAACGGAGACAGGGAAATGTGGCTGCAGTTCCTGCAGGTACAAACAGAACCCATCAGATGTGCAAGTGGCATAGCTCAGTAAAGTCTGCAGATCACCCACAAAGCTGGAAGGAATTTATGGACATACTCATTTCAATCAGCAGGGCACAGGTGGCATTTACATGTCAAGGATTGAAGCCACAGGGATGAACAGACACAAAAGTGGACACTGAAAACTGGTAACAATCCTGATTCATACCCAGCTTTGATCTGTTTGGATGCCCAGAACCTTCAGTGGGAAGTTGTATATATTTATTGTAAATAATTTCTGGATGATGAAGACTCACAGGGATGGCTCCACTCTGCAAATTGCTTGACAGGTTATATCCCCAAGGAATATTTTGGAAAGCAAAGAGCTCTGAGGTATTTCATTTCCTTGGAGTGGGTTTTGAGAGCCTGCCTTGCAGCCAATGGCTGTCCAACTTCACTGTTCCTTGATACTTTGAATGGGTCACTTTGTGTGCTTCCTGCTTCCAATCTCACAGTTTACAGGAGGATTGCTGGGGCTGACTTGTGCTTTCTTCCTGTAGTAAACAAGCCAGGTGCTCTCATTTCACACAGAAAAAAATGAGAGCATGCTTCAGCAACCCAGAGGAGATGGTTCATCTGAAAATCCTCTTGAATTATGGTTGGTGCTTAGGGCAAGATGCCTTCAAAGCAGGCAAATGCAGTTTGAGGCCAAGGCAAATGTGGGTCTGTTGGAGACCTTGTGCCTCAGTCTTTCTCTGCTGTGAAGAGGCACAGTGGCTTTCTGATGAAATGAACTTGCACAGTGAGTTTGGACTGGGACTCAGTGTGTTTTTCAGCTGGGAAGTTTCTTCTCAGCTCTGTAACAGCTTTCATCGACTTAACAGAGAAGTCCAACCCAGTCAAAGACAATGAAGCAAAAAATAATTGACTTAGAGTAATGCCCATGTCTTGTGAAAGCCTGCGATAATAAAGACTAGAGCAAATCTTCTTAAACATTTTTCCTACTTAAGTGCATTTTGAGTTGCTGAGGAAATGTAAACAAACAGCAATAAATCAGGGACTGAATGAAATGTGCATTTGAGCCAATTTTCCCGTGCATCCCAGCAGCTTTACTAAAACAGTTTGGCATCTATCTCTTTCATCCAACAAAGCTTTGACTTCTACATTTATTTTTTTTTCACAAACTGAATTAAATCACTCCACTTCAAGGTTTTTCTCTAGAAAATCCAGTTGGTTGATGAAAAAGCAGATTATTGTACATCTGTGAAGCCTGATGCAGGCTTGGGTAGGGAACAGAATGAAGCCCTCCTCTGCTGTTGTGGCACCCCTGTGTTACCCTTTGAGAGAAACTGGATATCCCATCCCTGGAAGTGTTCAGGGCCAGACTGGATGGGGCTTTGAGCAACCTGATCAAGTGAGTGGCAAATGACTGAACAAAATGACAAAAATTTGGTGGTCAGAGACCAAATGGCAGTTTCTTAGAGAAGGTCCTTATTCATGTGAGGAAACTCAGCCTGCTTGGGTTGTATTTCTCCTCAAACACTGCAGCCACAACCCAGAGTTCTTGAAGTGGATCCCCTTGCACCTAACCCCCTGTTCCATCTGCCTTGCCTGTAGGAACGGGGTGATGCCCAGTCCATTGGGGTCTGGGCTCTAAATGTTGTGTGCTGTGAGTTATTCACAACCCCACTGGACTCACTATAGGAATGGAGGGATTCCAGCTCAGAAATTATCCATAAATGTGTTAGATCTGTAGCATGCTTCAACTTGGAATGCAATAGTGGGGAGAAAAATAACTCTAATTTACTCACTGAAGGTCAGGAAAGGGGAGCAAATAGTGAAAAATAGCAGAGTGGTGGCTGCAGGAGGTACTTTATCTGATATTCTTAGAGAAAAAACCTGCAGAGCTGTGGGTATGTTGAGTTCAAGCCAGTAATTTTGTGATTTTTTTTTTTAACTGTGAGGTTAACTGCAAAGCTGTGTGAAGTCACCCTGCACTCACAAACAGTGGCTTGAGGCCTGAGCTCGCTCAGGGCCTGCCTGGCTGGTGCCAGGCTCCCTCCAAACTGTCCTGTTGCATTTTCCCTTCTCAGCAGGCAGGTCTCAGCCACCTTATTCACTGAATGACAGCTTGGGATAAACCATGGTAATTTCATATATGAGCTTTGCTTTGAGGAACCTGTGTATGCCATGGAAAATACCTGCATTGCCCAAATATATATATATATATATATAATTGTAAGCATGCAGTCATATTGAGAGCTTATTTCCAATTTGAGAGCTGGATATGCACATAAGTGGTTTGACAAATGCATTCTGAATAATGAACAAACAGTTGAGAGACCCAGTGAACATTGGTCATACACAGAGAGCAGAGGTGTGGTGTGTGAGTATGTTATTTTTTACAGAATTTTCAACTGGATCTGATATATTTTCTTTCCTTGTCTTGAGGAGAGACCAGAGAATATGTTCTATGGTGTATTTCTGTTTGATTTCTTCTCTCACTGAATGGGGTTTACATTTGAAAATGATCTGCTGCAGATAAACTTTGTGAGAATGGCCCATTCCCTTATGTCAACCTGCCATTACTTTTCTCTCTTGTTATGGTTTTTTTTTTCTGGAACCTTTAAAGAGTAGAATAGTATTTCCAAATTCCCAAGCTACAACACATTGCCTTAGGAGCATCTCGCAGGCTGCAAGGTGAGGCACGGAGGGGAATTCCCACTGCTGTTGGAGCACAAGAGATAGAAAAGCTGCTGTGCTGTTATTTCAAACAGCTGTGTCTTCTCTTTACTAAAGTTAATAGACCTGTGCAGGATCAAATACAGTGGAAAGGTGGTTTCTTCACTCCACTATTGCTAGAAAATGTTATTCTTTTCTCTTTTTGAATTAATGGCTTTCAATCTGTTCCTCCTAGAGCAGGAAGGGCTGGGGAAGAAGAGAACAGTGCACCTGGAAGAACTGGGATTTGCTCACCTGTCGGTGCTGAGCACTCCATGGCAGTGAGCTGTGTGTGCAGAGCCCTCAGAGCCCATGCAGGGTGCAGGAAGGCACTCCCACACCTGAGTGGGCATTTCTAAGTAAGAGAAAAGGTTTGTTTACCTCTAGATATTTTAGGAGTTTTGGCTAGAATTTTCCATGTTTTTCTCATAGTGATTGGATCAGTGCCAAGAGAGAAGCACGTGTTGGACCTTGTCACTTTTTGTCAAAGCCTGTACCTCTTTCTATTGGCAGTTTGCCAATAGGAGCATCCTCGATCATCAAGTAGAAAAGAGAGAGAACAAAGGTGCTCCATGCATTCTCAAGGTGTTGGTAGCAGGTATATAGAATCATTCTTTATACTGTGCTTGGCTTCATTCTTTGTTTTGTATTATTTTCTTTTTGTATTAAACCTTTTTGATTTTCAAGACATACTTGACCATGCTATCTCACTAATTACTTAGGCCATTTTCTGTGAGGTGCTGGTCACCCTCAGAGGTATAGGAAAGAATTCCTATAGCAGGGCACAGTCCAGAGCTCAGAAGGTTCAGTATCATTTGCTCTTTCTGGTAGCTCTGCACTCAGCAGCAGGAGCTAAACCTCTGAAGGAGCAGCTGTCATAAAAGTGGCTGTATGGGTAGGTTCCTGTTCTGTTCCCTCTGGGCATCCTCAGGGAGTGTCCCTCTCCTCTGCTGCTGTTTAAGCCAGGCTCTGTGGAGTGTTTATCCCTGCCTGTGCTGTGGCTGCCTCCCTGTGCTCCTGATGAGGCCAGCACGGGCTGGCTGAGCCTGCTGTGTGTGGTGAGGTGACAGCCTGACCCCTCACCTCTGCCAAGCTGTGCTTGCCCAGCCAAAGGGCCCGTGGGGCTGGTGTTTGTTATTTGCCAGGTGGCACACGAAGCAGAGCGTGTGGGAGTGCTGGGGTGGAGCTGGAGAGCAGCAGAGCTGTGCCCACCACCTGCCCTGGCGTTGGAGGAGAAGGCAAACCAGCCACCTTGGCTTGGCAGCTGGAAACCACAGACTCACCCCAGGCTCCTTCCAGAAGTGACAACACTTCTCACCCCACTCACCTTCCCCCCAGCTGTTGAGGCTGTTACCAATTTGAGGTATTTGAATTAGACGATTCTTGTGTTTATTCTTTTGGGTGCTCCCCCCCCGCTCCTTTTTTTCTTTTGCATTCCTTTCTCAATATGATATTTGAAATTATATCTTGAGGTGCTTCAATATTGAATGCTTTCCTTGCAGCCAACCTTGGCAAGGCATAGGCACAAATATACACATTTTCTATTTTGATGTTGTGTGCAGTAAGTGATATCTGTGCTTCCTCATTGCTTATTTTTATCCACTTAGCCATTTTCATCCTCTGTTGCTACATTGCAGCTTTCCTAACCCTTCTCCCCTTCTGTAGCAAAAAAAAGGACATTCAGATGAAGAGATCTTTTTCAGCTTTTGGAAAGTTTACATTTTTTGGTTGTCCTTTTCAAAAGTGAGATTACTAAAGGTAAAAAAAAAAAAGCATGAATGATTCTATTACATGCAGTGAAAACTCTAAAGTGTAGGTTTTAAGCTCTCTGCTGTGGGATTTTCTGGTGGGGGGAGTGGGAGTGTATTAAAAAAAACCACTGAAGAAATGAACATTTGCTGTTAAAGACATAAGTGAGAATTCAGTGTTCCCCAGCACCAGCATTTGGATGATTAGCAAGGAAAAAACCTGAGTATTCTTGTGAGTACCACAAAGGTGACTAGGCAGAATTTGGCTTATAGCTGCTTCTGGAAGTTATTAAACTCTATTCCACAGACTGCAAGAGTGTTGTTTGAGGCCAAAGGTTGCCACGAATCAGGAACAACCAGCAGACTGGGATTCTTGCTTTCCAGAGCTGGCTTTTTACCTTGGGCAGGCATTAGTTTCTCATGCTGTTGGATAGGAGACATTTTATTGTTTTCTGAGTCATTCAGTAGCTGAAGGTCTGAGCCAAATGTGTCCCCCACACATTACCCATGGAGGCAAAGGGGATTCCAGCCCTCCCAAGAACTCGGTGACAAGGAAGGCAGCAGTTCCTGGTGCAACTGGTGATGTTTGGCTTTGGAGGAGCTGGTGAGGAATGGTTTGCTCCTCCAAAGGCAGGGCAGTTTTGTGAGATGAAGTGAAGCTCACAACACCATAGGATTTTTCCATCCCAGCACCAAGGATTGTGTCTCCCTCTGCTCCTCCCTACAGACTGAGCCAGCGAGGTGAAACAGTGCAGCATTTTCATTTCTTGCTGTAGGGCTTGAGAAATTCATGACCAGTTACTGATGCTTATTTATGTTTGGATGTAAACACTATATCAAATGTGCTTTTATTGCTATTTGTTCCAATAAAAAGGTAAAAATACATAATCTAAATGTAAATTTGTCAGTGAATAAAAGCAGGCCACAAAAAATAGCTAGAAAGTTATCAGTCTTGCTGAACATGAATGGAATGAACTAGTATGGAAAAATATCGTAAATGCAGAGAAGGAGAAAGGGAAGAAAATACATTTATTTGGAAAAAAAATTGCAAAGGAGACAATTGTACTCCATTCTGTCAGAACATAATATAATAAGCTGTCTTGATTTTTCAGGGAAACCTTTCAAGGTAATCTTCTGTAGCTTTTAAAACAGTAAACAATAAAAAACTAAGAATGAAACATGGATTACTCTTCTCAGGAGTGTCTGCAACTTTAGGCTTTCTCAAAACCCTTGTCAGTAGAACTTCTTGGCCATTATGTAAGGAACAAGAAATGTGTATTTGCCATTAAGGTCATCTTCAGAGGAGCAAAGTAAGGCACTAGGAAGATACTTGAAACACCAGGCAGCTTTTCAGCAGCACAGAGAATTCTAGCATGCTGCTTGTAAAAGTCTGCATGGCTGGTGTGCAGCCAGAACTTCTCTGAACGTAACTTCATTCAGAACTTCAGAAAGGAGCCCACAAAACCTTTGTGTTAAAGCTGTGTTCTTTGCTGTGCTTGTACAGGCTGGGTGCTGCACTGTCTGTTCACCTTCTGGTGCTGCAGAGCCTGGGTAATTCCAGAGGGATGGGCCAGATTCCAGAGGAATGGGCCTCCCCTGGTCCCACAGGGCACTCCTGAGCAAGCACAACTAATGAAACTGCTTTCTTCTTGACTTGTGTCGCTTGGGTCGATTCATTTTAAAACTCAGTTATAGACTGAGTGTTTTGCTGACTCTGCACACACCAAAATGATTTCTCTGCTTTTTCCCCTTGAAGCTTTTCCCCACACTGAGTATTTGGCAGGATTCACCTGCAGAAAAAGCTGCAGCCACCATCATCTGGGTTTTGTAAAGTGCCAGCCTTTGTTCTTTGACTCCCTGTTTCTGTAAAACTTCGGGAAATTCCTGACCTCGGAGAGGCAGGAAATTCAGGCATGGTTCAGGTAGCATTATTGTGTGGTTCCTGCACCAAAGTCCCTTACCTTTTCCCTGCTCCTGCACAGACAGCAAGTGGGCTCAGCAGCAATTTGAGGATTTGCACTTTGGGTGTATCTGAGTGTCCCGTGTGCCAGGTGAGCTGCATCTCAGAGATAAACTCAGGGAACCTGTGCAGAGCCCCTGTAACTTGTCACCCCAGCCCAGCACTTAGCAAAAGCATGTGCTTTGTCTCTTAAGGACCTTAAAGTGACTATTTTTCAGCATTGAAATACTGCTTGAACTCATTAATAACTGGGAGTTACAGGGTGCTTCAAGAGCCGCTTTCTAGAAGCTTTCATGACACCTGGAAATACACCTCTGTATTTAACCCCTGCGTAAGGGGACAAACCAAGCTTGATTTAGGGGGTTTTACATGCAGTAATATTAATTTTGGAGGGTGAAAGTTCTCACAATCTAATCTGAGGGTAAAGAACTGTTTATCCTGTCTGATTGCATTTCAGAGTGGGTTTTGGTCCTTTTCTTAGCACATGGTGGTAGCTGTGCTGCTCCAATGTCAGTTAGGAGACAGTGCCCAGATTAAAAAATTCTGAGCTGTTTGACAAAGCAGGTTATAATAAAGACACAAATTATTTTTATTCTAGATTAGAACAATATTTTAATAATATTTTATAATAAAAATATTGGCTTTTATTACTTGTAAAAATATTCAGAGGATGCACCAAAAACTTTAAAACAGAAAAAATATCAAAGCAAAAAGGGGGTTCTAGCTTATAGAGTTAGTGTTACATTTGAGTACAAATCCTTTGGTTTACACTGGTTGTTCGTATTCTTGATTTTATGTTCTAAATCTTGTATTTGGATAGTGGCCTTTCCTTCCTCCATAATTTTTTTGTTTAATTGTCCCTCATCTGACTGCAGAGCAATGTGACTTAAGGTCCTGCCATGTCAGAGGCAAAGGTTTTAAGGATTTAGTCACTGTTGACATGGCTCTTGTACTCCCAGGCCCCTCAGCCTCTCCTCTGAGAGACCAAACACTTGCATGAGTTGTGAGGCTGGCATTGAGGCAATCAGGCAGGGTCAGACCAGCAGTGCTGAACATTATTGTCTCTTTCGTGTTGGCTGTTGTCCCTTTTCCTGGGAAGATACTCAGTGTCTTTCCTTCAAGGAGAGCATTTAATTTTGATTTGTGTGAAACAGCATGGAAATGGGATTGAAGGCATCAGCTACAGAATTGTGTGTCCTTTACCTTTTCTTAGAGGTGTTAGTTCACATTGTGATGAAGGATGTATTATGTGATCACAGAAATAGAGTAGATTTAACTCTTTTTAAATGCCTTTTATCAATTTGCTCTTGCCATAAAGTGTGAGTTATGTCCAAACCCCAGGCCTTCTGTCACACCTACTCTGGTTTAGCAGCCCTCTCCTACATGCCCTTGTTGCTATGGTGCTCCATTTCACAGCCACAGTGCCTTCTATATTGTAATAAGTGACATATGCTCAAGGCAGCCCAAAAAAAGTCAGCACACTGGCAATTGATAACTTTGAATTCTTTACTTAAGCAAAAAAAAATTGAGGGTGTAAGGCAACCAAAGGATTGACAGTACTGGCAAAAGTGCTCTGGAGATAATTATTCCTATGCTACCTTCCTCTGCATTATGGGATGAGGGATTTGCCTAGAAGTGAGTTAAAACCAGAGTTTTCTCAGATATAGATCATCGTATTTTATTGATGTTTTTAGTTAAAAGCAAATAAACAAACCTATTTCCTATGCTGGTTTCCTTCTGTCCTCTAAGTAAATATTGCAGGAAGAGTGATGATGTCTTTTAACATGTGTGAGACCTCAGAGGATTTTGTGCAATAATTTGAAATGAAAAAATCTGGAATTTTTCAAACCGGAAAGAACACCAAGAAACTTTCCATTACCTCTTTTCTTACAATATCCACTTGTATTCTGCACCTTATTTTGTATAGAACTGACAGGATTATTTTAAAAAGAAAAAGGAAAGGAAAACTTCTGTCTTGGGAATTGGATCTTTAGTGTTGTTCTGGGTAAGTTTTTGAGATGGTGCTATCCTTGTTTCAGAAGCATAGGCTGCTGCCCATTAGGACAGCTGTCCATCTGAAAAACATTTTCAATTGCAGTTATAGGAATGTGCACATTCATTGTGTTGCTAATGAAAAATTTAGTAAAGCCACATTTATTCACTGAATGCTAAGGCTGTTAATAACAAAGCATACATTATTAACCAGAATAAAGTGAAATAATATAAACATATAAAGTAGTATTTGGCAGGAAGTGCTAGAAGGTGTCAGAGAGCAATGGGTCCAGGTGTAAATCAATTCTTGCTATGTTAAAACAGCTGTGAGGGGCCTTTCTAGATGAGTATTAATATTAACACCATGCTGAAGCAAAATATATTGCCCAAAATTCTTTTTTTTTTTTTAAACTTCAAAATATGGGCTATAAAATTGGGAAATAAGCACGATCTTAAGGATCCTGTTCTCACAAATTAATGGAACTGAAGCACAGGTTAGCAGTCCTCCTGATGCTTGGCTGGGCATGCTGGTGATGGGCAGCCTGGATGGGAACACTGGGCCTAGAGCTGCCCAAGCCATGCTTTAGACAAAGTGCTGAGTGGACATTGAATTTTCTGGTGTTGTGACTCTCCTGCAGGGCATAACCCACTTGGGATACCCTCCAGAAGGAGGGGTTGTGTCTGATTTTGCCACGCTTGTTGTTTTCCGAGGTTTAGCTGCCCAGCCCTTTTTTGGCTGCCTGGTGCGTGTGCCGAGCTGGTTCTGAGCTGTGCCAGCCCCGCTGCAGGCAGGAGCTGCTGTGCCTGGCACCTCTGCCTGGCGGGGAGGGCAGGCAGCAGTGGCACCAGGGCTCCCCTGTCCCGGCCACGTGTGCTGCTGCCAGCACAGAAGGAGGCACACATCCCTGCCTCCCGTGCTGCTTCCCTCGTGTCAGCTTGTGATGTTTATCTGGTGAGCAGGAGTAACCTTAAAAATAGCTCTCGGGAAGCAGTCTAACTCTGGCTTTGTTCTGTCTTTAACCTCAGGCAGACTGTGTCAGCAAGAGACTTTGAGATGATATTTTTCCCTCATACCAGCTTTTTTCTATCAGGCAGCATTGTACTGAGACCCAGGGACAGACTGTATTCCCAGCTCTGATGTTTTTGGTACCTCTCTTTGTCCCTTTCCAAACCTTCCACCGTGTACCTGGCTTGTCATACACCACCCTCATCCTCCTCCTCCTATCAATTCTCTGCTCTTTGCTGCACAATTTTACACCACCTACCAAGTCTCTACTGGGGTCTTCTGGTTGCATGCAAAAGATAAATAACAAATCTAAAGGGAAATTGCTGATAGGACCAATTTCAATTTTTTTTCCCAAAATATTCTATCAAAAAGCCTTAATAAAAGGCAAAAAGGGTAGACAGTGAAAAGCACAGGCTTTATTTTAGCAAGAGTCAAAGTGATGTGTGTGCATGCACAGCAGCTGCCAGGCAGAACTTAACTCCATGGAAATTTCTGATATCTTAAAATGTGTTTTCAACCCAAAGTGGACAAAGGCTGTATTTTGAGTGCCTCAGAACTGAAATGTTTCTAGTTTTTTGGTATGTCAGTTCATTTTTCAGAGTACATAAGATAATTCCTTGCAGAGAAACAAAACAGAAATCTTTTTGGAATAGGGTCAAGGCTCTATGATATAAACATCAAATAACATCCATTATTAAGCAGGCTGTATAAATAACAATTTCCACTAAGTTCTTTCACTCATTAAATCATTGTATAATTTAGGTTAGAAGGGGCCACTGGGAGGGTGGAACACTCAGCTTGCTGAGGGGCTCACACAGCCCTGCCCTGCCCACCTTGGTGATGGAGACTCCACAGACATTTTGGACAACCTCTGTAGTGCTTAACCTTTTCATGTTGTTGTTTGGTGTTTTTTTTTCCACTCTCACCTTATACCCAGCTGTGATTTATGAACATTCCTTCAATCTTTTGCTGACCACTGCTGAGAAAGGTCAGGCTCCATCTCCTCTGGATCACTCTCCAGGTGGTTGAAGGCTGTGGCAGGTCCCCTTTCTCCTTGCCTGCAGGCTGAGTAAGCCCCTGAGCTGCTCCATCCTCCTCCTCCTATCAATACCCCTCTCCTAGGGAGGGACAGGATTTTGGTCATTGTACATGCCAAACTTTCCTGATGCCCAGTGGTAGGAAATTATTAATTTCTGACTTGCTGGCTGCTCCCTTGCTGACGCTGCCCAGGATGAGGGTGCAGGGCTGGCATTTGCCTTTGCTGAGCTCCTTGAGGCTCCCCCGGGTTTTTTCCCCAATTATTTGGTCCCTGGTGGAGGTGGCCCTGTATTGATTCCTAAGGATGCCACTGGTTTGAACCACTGCCCACCCAAACACTTCAGCCCCTTTCGGACTTTTACTCATGCCCAAAAGCATTACAGTGATTATAAGAATTATTCTTTCTAATTAAATTAAAAGTGAAGACAAACAGAATGGAAATGGGAACACTAGAATGTTTTCCAGAATTGAAATGGTGTTTCAGCGTGCTTTAAACCTGATGTAAGTTATTTTGATATAGTCATCTTTCCTTTCTCTGCTTTTCATTTAAAATTCAGAGATTGCTAGAATCAACTTCTGAATTATTGAACTTTTAAACAAAATTAAGTAGGCACTGTCTTGGCTGTTCTGAAAGTAAAATTAAGACATAGGAACGATCCTTTGAATTTTTAAAGGAAACTTTCGTGATACATATATATATTAATTTTTTTGTTAAAGGAAAAAGACAGATATGGTTGCCAGCCTGAATGTGAAATTATGAACACCAAGGAATAGTAATACGCTGTTGCTCATTTTCCTGCTTTTCATTGGCTTGCCTGAGTGTTATGGCTGCTATAGAGGACCAGCTCTGCTGTGTTTGACAGCAGCCAGACAGGTTCCCTCTGCAGGACCGGCCTGAGGCCGGCATCGGGGCTGCCACTGCTTGGGATTCCACAGGGCACCTCTCCAAAGCTGGTCCAAAGGTTGTGATGGCCAAGATTTATCTTGGTAATTTTAGTGCCGGCCCACTGGAAATGTTTTTTAGCCTTCAGACATGCTGCTGGTCAAAGCTTTCCAACGGGATGTGAGCCACAGACTTTCTCAGTCGTCATAGCTGAGTTATTTTGCTACTCAGCTATGCAGAAGCAGCAGCAGGCCTTTAGGCTAATTAATAAATCATCAACGCATTTGTGGTGTGAAAAATGAAATATTTATGCTTGCCAGAGTAATGTTTCTGTCTTGCAGCCCCATGCTCTGTTGATGCCTGATGGAGGATGAAGTAAATACCAGCTGGTGTAGAATGAGCGGAATATAATTACTTTCTACAAAGTTAACTGAATATTAAAAATAGAATTCAGAGAAGCTGGCAAAAGGGGAAAAACATATAGATCCATGCCTGTAAGGCAGGACACAGCCAATACATGTAGGGAACACTTGCCTAACTGGTACCGTGGGGCTGGGAAGCCTGCAGGATCCATATTGTGTACAAATGTGTCACACTGAGGCCTTTTCAGAGAGCAGTTAGTGGCCAGCTGGAGTAGTTAAAGGCCTGAAGGGAAGCCAAGGATGTTCTGCCTTCCTGGTCGGTCATTGTTAGGGGACCAGTGAAGGACTTACAGCATCAGCTGTTATTGCTTTTCAAAAATGTGTCCGCTAATAAAAGAAAGAAAATATTACGTCTAGGCTTTAAGGCAACCAGGAGCTAGTTTTGTTCTTTGTGTTCTGACACAATGGCAGATTTACTGGGTCTGTGCTGGGTGTCATTTTTGCAATCACTGCCCTAGTCCTTCTCCACAGAGTGAATGTGTGAGCACCAAGCCAATCAAACCTCTTGAAGAAAAACGTTATCATGTAACAGAAAGAGGAGTTAACCCCTTATTTGAAGTGGAGCCTCTTTAAAATAATCAGCTAAAAGTGATTTACACAAGTGGCTGATTTTACGTGCTGGCAGTTACAATCAAATGGATTGAAAGGGTGAGCCATCAAAAAGGCTTTTCAGACAGGTGGAGGGGAGGCATTGTGCAGGTCAGGCATCAGCCTTCCCCCATCTCCCAGTTCTAATTTCAGGGTGGTTTTTTTTTTTTTCCTGGGCAATTTAGTCTGACTTTTCCCCCTTTGTTTTGTGTGTATGGTCTGAGGTTGTGACAAAATCCCGGTGTTTAAAATCCAGGAACAACATTCCTTTCCTCTGATTGTTTTTGCTTTCACAGCCCTGTCAGAGTACTTTGTTCAGGGGTTCAAATCCCGATGTGCAAAGGAGCTTCTGAGCCTGACGAGGCCAAACCTGAGTTTGGCCAAACCCTTCAGCCTGGTAACACCCCCTTTGGATGTTTGAGTGGGAGGACTTGTACCTGAATCAGTATGGAAGGATGGACTCTTAATGGGAATTTTTGGTTAGTGAATCATTTCTTTCAAAACGGCAAAGAAACATACTTTTACCTATTGGTTATGACGTTTCTGAAAGCAGGCAATGGCCTGAGGTGGGAACATAAGACAGTGGCCAGCTCATCCAGCTGTGCTCCTCTTAAGGGGAGTGATTGGTAAAAAAGGTTTGTAATTTGTGGGGTTTGATCTGCTGCTTGGCTTTTTTTCTCCTCTTAAAGATTTGTGATGGAATATTCTTGCAGCATCAGTGTAGCTGTTAAACAGTACAGCTGCCCCTGATGCTCCTCAGGGCTGAGTTGTGATGGACTCCCATGGGATAAGGCTGCTCCCTGCCCTTGAGCACCTTGCTGGAGGAGGGGAGAGGGAGCTGGAGGTCCTGTCCCCTTTCTCCCCATCGCTGTGAGCACCACGGCAGTCATGCAGAGTGGGAAAGTGTGACACACAAGGAGCTGCAAGTCCTGTTCCCTCGCGGCATCATCAAACAGGATGCAGCCAGGTCCCCTCCATCACCGTCAAACTGCCTGCTAATTAGGGCTTGAAGGAGCCACTGGTATAGGAACAGAGAGGGATGAATGTACCCTTTTGCACTTGTCTGACAGGATAAAATCAACTGCATTCAAGGAACTTGAGAAATAGACATAAATATTTCAGGAAGAAGTAAATTTAAGATCTTCAAATGCTGCTTTAAAAGGCTGCTGGACCATTTGAGAATACTCATTTTAAATAGAAGAATTACAGGAGCAGCAAATGATCTCTCCTCTATTTGCAACAGGGATTAGAACTAAATGTCATATTTTAGGTCCATGCTTCATGTTTGCTTCTACAAGAACCGACAATTTAAATGTCAGTTATTATAGCTTGTCAATAAATTTCAGAATCTAAGCAAATCTGGAAAACATGACTGACAGCTACAAATTAATTTATCTTTATTAAATAACCAGCCAGCACTTCACTGCTTTTGCTGACATGCATCAGAGTACAACACTACCAATTCAGAGTGTGAGCTGTTGTTTTGTCAAGAAGTACAAATTATGCAGATTCTACTCATCTCTTAGGAAGAGAGAAATCTGAAGCTGTGATGCCCTTTAGGAGAAGTAATCCATTATCCCAAAAGTTCTATGGTTTTATACTCACAGAGCAGTGGTATGGTTTAAAACAAAGCAGGCTCTCATCATTGCATAAAATTATAACTACTAGTGTGGATGGTAAAAATTAGTATTTGCTGCTTAGAAAGAAAAGAAATAGGAAATAAAGGCCTTCCCAAAGTTAGAAGTGAGTTAAAAGCCAGCATGAGCTACTGCTAGGTAATCAGGACTTGTGAATGTGAAGCCATTAATTTAAGCTCTTACATAAAAACACAGCAGACTAAATACAGGGGTCTGTGTTTGAAACAACAGACTCTATCCACACTGGGGTGTTGTACCTGAAAATAATACTGAGATTCATGCCAGTTGTTGGGGTTAGAATTGCCAGATGCTTTTGCTGCAGATTATGCAATAAACAGTTTCCTTGGAGGCAGTCTTATAAAAAAGAAGAGAAACTGTGTAGGAAGGTGTTTTTTTCAGAGCAGGTGGCCAAACAGGGATGATTAGAAATTCCCAAGTTGCTTCAGAGAATCTTGGAATGGTTGGGGTTGCAAGGGACCTTAAAGACCATCTAGATCCAACCCCCCTGCCATGGGCAGGGACACCTTTCTCTAGGCTGGGGTGCTCAGAGCTCCATCCAGCCTGGCCTTGAACACTTCCAGGGATGGACATCCATGACTTCTCTGTGGCTGGAGCACGTCCTGGTGAAGGCTGAGGCAAAAAAAGTCATTGAGTACCTCAGCTCTCTCCATATGCCACTGTATGTGTGCAGCTCAAGTTCTCTACAAATATTTGACTTTCTGGTTTTCTTGAACTTTTTCCATGTTTAGTTGGGTGGGCATAATTTTTCACTGTTTAACAAAACATTATGAAGAAGGAAAAGAAGTCCTGGTTGTATTTATCATGAGGCTACTTCACCTGTAGAGGGATTCAGCCTGATATGTCTTCCCCTATAGAAAGTCTTAAGTCATTGATCTACAGAAATTACAAAAATCCTCTGTTATCTCAGCCAGCTGTTAATCCTGAGGTTTAAATGATGATGGAGCAAATTTCAGCACTGTTAATTATTTCATAGAGATGTCTAGAAATGTTTCTGTGATTTGAAGCCTTTCAAGAGGCCAGTCAGCAGAAGTTAATTTTGGGGCTATAAAGGATCAAATAATAATCCAGTTAAAGGTTTTTGTACTTCAGTAGAAAGCCTGAAAGGAAAGCAGAGAGAGGTGTGATTTGTAGAGCTCAGAGGGGAAATAAAGATATTCTGGGAGACTGGATAATTTTAATGGTCAATTTTATTTAAAACGATTCCACCACAGTATTACTGCTGTATTCTATAATTTATCTGGCTTTGAGAGGTGTTGTGAGACCAGGTTTGAAAGCCCTTGAGCAGTATTCTGAGGGGAGAACATGGAAAGTGGATACAGTTTCTCTCTCTGCTCCCATGTAATTTAGCAGTCATCATGTAATTTGAAGTAACCCTTTCTCGTTATTTGCCTTTTTTTCTGGCTCAGCATCCTTCGCTCTGATTGCCACGGGACTGTGGTACCCTTTGGATCTGCCTGGTGCTGAGCATTTTGAAACTCCAGCTGTTCCTTGAGGGCCCAAAATACAAGATGGTGTTTGTTTTTGATGAAGCCTGCCATGTGCCACTCCTAGGTGGCAGCCTAGGCTGTGACAGCCTTGCAAGTCAGGAAGTGTTTTGAATGTTTCAGTGCCTGCTTAGGCCATTTTCCCTGGCTGTAGTCCTATAAAATAAAGTTTTCTATTAATGTCAGTCTTTTCAAGCTGAAAGCATCCCTGTGATGTCTTTAGTTTTGACCACTGCAGCCTTATCTCCTCATGCATTAAATGAATGTGCTATGACAAATAATCCAATATTTAACACTGTTAACCTGTTGGGTTGGGAGGTTCAGGGCTTTGTCTCCTCTGTCCAAGGGCCCAGAGTCACTGTTCATTTGATGATAACTGTAGTTAGCTTATCAAATTTGCATGCCATTAACATGTGAGGTTTGGGTGGTGTTCTTCTGGTGTGTTTTTTTCTCTTCTGTCAGTGGAGGGGGGGAAAAAAGGTGATATAAATAAAACATGTAATGAAATCAATCTGAGTAGGAAACTCATCAATCTAGACCTCATAGGTGCTGCAAACCCAACAGGTAATAGATAAAAGGTCATCCTATTTCATGGACATTGCTCTAGATAAAATACCTGTTAGAGTTAATAATTCTCGCAATAAATCTTGCTAACATAAAGAGCTCAGTTATAAAACTGTAGTTATTTTTACATCAATGAATGTAATATGAATTAATTAATATGAACTGTTCACTGTAACAGATTTTGCTCTATCAACTCAGCATGGAGGTCCCCAAAATAGCCACTAGGGAAAGGAGTCTGTATTATTGCAGTATTTCATTTGTATCTGGTACCTTAAAATCTGAGTGTTCCCTTAATTTACAGTGAGCCATACCAGGTGGATCAGTAATTAGGTTCAGCATCAAACACAACATTGGCAAGGAGCCGTATAAAGCACAATCAATTTGGGGTCACAGCAGGGTTTGGACTTCAACTTACCTCCTAAAGAGGTTTTGGACATGAAAAAGAACCTCTGTAGGTTTTTCTGTGCTTTCAGATGATATGAGGTCGCCTGATGAGAGCTACCACCTCCCACTACTATGAACCTGGCTTCCATATATCATGCTCATACAAGTTAAATTCATTAGTTAAACATAAAATTAGGCTTGAGCGTATCTCTGGTCAACCCTTCATAGGGGTCATGTTTATTCCGCCTGCACTACTGGAGTTTTCAGGTCAAATGTGACCTTCTCTCTCTGAAGCCATAGAGTTAGATTATGAGGAAGAGGGTAGCTAAGAGATGAGGTGGTCAATGTTTAGTTGGAATTTAGGTGGCTCTGGTACTGTGTTGTTTGTCAGTGTAATGTGCAAATAATCAGGTTATTCTTGCTTTATTTCTCCATTGTCTTGTGAAAGAGCTGAAAGTTTTCTGCTTTCATGGAGGAGGACCAAGAACCACGCTGGGGGATCAGGGCTGAGTGTTGGTATTTTGTCTCAGCACACCTCCAAAATGAGCTTGCTGGAACTAACCACAAATATTAAAGCATGTCTCCTGCAAAAATTACCCATCTCTTCTCTTCTTGAAAACAAAACCCAGGGAATTACAGGGAAGGTTTCAGGTGATCTCCAGGTTATTGCCTTGCTAGCTGTGACCTCGTTCTGGTATTTTCCTTGTGTTTTCTGTTCAGAGATAAACCTTCTTCCCTCACCAGTCCCTTTCATGGCATGAGACAGATCCTGCTCTGGGTGTCACAGCAGGTGTTTGTTCCAGGGCTGGCAAACACTTTTGCTACTGTGTTCATGAGAGAGAGGCAGATTTGGAATTAGTTTTTGAGGCTCCAGGACTTGGATTAATCGGTCAAGAGGTCTGATGCAAACTGCTGTAATTGTGCAGCCAGCAAGTGTCCACTGCGTGTGTTTATTCTTTCCTACTTTCAGCCAGAGGGCTGAGATCAAGTTTCTTAATTAGTTTCTGAAAATGGGAAGAAACTGTTGTTCCATCACTTCCTACAGAAATGAGACACACTGCATATGAAACAGGGCAATGGGCACAGAAGTTGCTCATAGATGAAAGACAAAGTATGTGCTCACTTAGGTATTGGCTGATAGGTGTGCTGCCAGCAGTGTGAAGAGGTAAATCAAGTTCTATTTTTGGAGCCCTATAATTTCTATGCTGCTGTTGTTGTTGTTCCATGAGTTATTTTTTCTGAGTATTTTTTTTTTTTTCTGAGTAAAAAAATAACAAGGAAAAAGGATTACAGTACATTACAGAAAGAGTACTTATGTGCAGAGTACTTAAGAAGACTTTGTCATGAAAAGCAAATGAAGGATAACTTATAAAACATTCTTCACTAGCATATGAGACTGTGAAGTTTAGTTAAAGGCAGAACTATGTGAATGGTTATACTTTATTAAGTGACATTAGTAGGAAAGGAACTATGGGAAGTACAAGCAAAAAAGTTGTAAGAAGCTAATAGTTACTTGCAAATTTAACACGGAACATTTCAAGTTTTCTGAAGTAGAGATAATCAGACCTTGCTAATCTGTTTTACAAATTCCCATCACGTAAGGATGATTATATTAAAATTACTTCTTGATATAAAGCAGGATTCACTACCCATACTAATATGATGGATCTCTCAAACTGTTTGCCTCAATGAGTGTTCCTTTGGTACGGTTCAAGGCATTCCAAAAGCTTGCAGTGAACTGACAAAGGTGCCTTTGAATACTTTAATCATGCATAGCCATCTTTACCCTCTTTAGACTGAGACTTATCTAGATTACATGATTGGTTAGCCTCTCAGAATAAGTTGACCCTTAAATTAAAATGTTGCCTCTTTGAAGATTACCAATCAAATTAAAACAACCAGTCACACTTTAACCTCTAAAATAAATTGAGGTTTTTTTTAAGTGTTCTCTTTTAATGATCAGTTCCTATAAAATAATTTATAATTGTCAGTGCTCCACACTACAGAAATTCAAGCTCATTTGAAGAGTAGGACTGCAATGGGCCCTTTATCAAGCACTTTCTCATCTTTAGAGCTATGGTTTTGGTAAGATCAGAGAACAAATTAGAGTAACACCACTGTCTATACTGGGTTTATGGTTGAGATGAACTAAATAAAATGCCTGAAAACCAGTTCCCTTCTGACCACCATGTGAAGAATTCTACCTGCAGAGTCAGGAGCTCTTCTTCCAGCACATTTGGAGGACTTTCCAGCATAAACCTAGTTCAAAGCCTTTTGAAAGGTTTCTGCTTTTCCACCATGCCTCTGAAGCTGGCTTTGTAATCCCAATGCTGGCAAGCTCCTCTCCTCCTTGTGTTTTTCCAGTGCTATCACTCACAACAGAGGAGGCTCCCTGAGCCCTGGTGTGTTCTGTGACTCCAGAGACAAACATTCCTTCCTCCTGCTCTATTCAAATTTGTTCATCAAGAGACAGCAGATAAAATAAGGAGAACATGCTCCCTTTTTTTTTTTAATTTTATTTTTCTATAAAATCCCTTAAAGTATGATGTGAAATACTCTTACAGTACAGCTAGACCTAGCTGCTAACAACCATTTTGTATTTTTTTTTAGTATTTTACATGCACTTCTCAAAAGTACTTAACTGTAAGAGAAGCTCATGTCTATATTGACAAAACTGGTAATTAAGAGCTGATGTAAAATTCTTGCATAAAGCTTCCACATCATTCCTTCAGTGTTATGATAATAATGATTATTACTCATATTGATTTAAGCTCAACATTGACAATCTGAGTTTGCATCCAAAAAATGTGATGTTTGACTTAAAAATGTTTTTCAAGCATGCTTGCAGAAGTTAACTTGGAGGATATGCTGAGTGTTCCTACAAAACATCTGATTCAACTTTTTTTTGCACAAAGTGATCCGTATCTTTAAAATAATGTAATATTTCAAAGTAGTTTTAGTTGAAAGTGATTTTTCACAATAAAATGTCTGTGTGTCATGATGCCATACATGAGATGAGGGGGTCTGCTGGGTCTTCATTGTGGTCTCTTTTCTCTTTTTGCAGGAAGAAAACTGTCACTTTCTGTCACTTTTCAAGATATTTTACTGCACATACCTTGCATATGATCTTATGCCCACTCTAGTCAGTATCATCCATATTATTCCATCAATGGCTAAATAACTATAATATTATAGAATATGTAAATAACTATTTCAATATTTTCATCATACAGAGTCATAGACGTGATTGTGTTCCTGGGTATGGTAATTATTTTAACTCACAGTTAAATTATGTCTTGGGCTTGAGCATAATAAGCAGAGACCCCATGAAGGAGCCTTTATGCAAAAGCTGAAAGCACAGGCATGCCCTGATGGGTGTGGCTCTACTTAACAATTTAAATTAACTCAGCTGAAGCTGTTTTAGATATTTAGCAAAACCTAATCAAGTTGTGTTCATCTGGGTGTATTTCTTCCTACTAAAAGCAGGAGAAAATAGCATGTGAGAGAACAGAGCATCAGTATGTATAGAAACAAAAAAAATCAATAATTATAAATAATAGAAGGTAACACAGCAATGAAATAGCCTTTAATGCCAGTTCTCTATCCACTTCTATAAACTTCTGAGAAGGTTCTTTAACTGCTGCTTCCTTCCCTGCCATCTCCCACACCACGTGTGGGATTGTACACAGTTTTATTAATGGCCCCTAAAGCCAGTGACACAGTGTCCTGACTGTAGTCAGAAAGGCTTTTCCTTCCCTTCTGACAGAGATTCAGAGGCTCTGCTGTCTAGCCCAATGTATCAGTCTCTGCTTCGGGCGTGTTAAGTAGGAAATTCTCTCCAGAGTTTATTTGTGCTGGCTCTTGGTTGCTTTGAGGTTTCAGTAAATAGCAGCGTTTCACCAAGAAGTTTCGTCTTTGTAAAAATATTCCTTTTGAAGAAACCAAATAAACAGCAAACAGGTGAAAAGGTGTCTATTGCTTTGTAGCTGCATGTTTTCACAGCTCTTTCCCCTTTTTTTTTTAATACTACTTTCGACTTGGAGCTCTGGAGGCAATGCAGAGTAAGACTGAGTAGAAAGTTTATGTAAATAAATATGTATTTTCATCCCTTTCCTAGTGCACCTTGCCACAATGTTCTTCCCCTTGTTCTCCCTGGTCCTCAAAAAAAGCAAGAATTGTTTTTAAATGTCTTCTAAATGTTCCTTTGTGCTGTGTGATTTTGTGAACTCTCTAATTTTTATTGGTGTGAACTGAAATTGCTTTCAAATGGCCTTAATTGGTTTGTCCTGGCTTACCGTATGACTTGGAGTGTTTTTGCAGGCTTGGTTTGGTTGTTTGCCCAATCCTCCCCTAACTGTCTGGTTGATCTAGGACACTTTAGACCAAGTGTTGCAAAAATGACATTGTGACATTCTGTGCCTCTTTGAGCTGAAACCCTTCTGTCTGGAGTCTCCAGGGGATCACAACCCAGCCACTTCAAAGAGAGGATCTTTTACTGATTTAATCTCTGGGTTCTACTTAGGCTCTGTGGATAGATGTGTCTCTTCTCTGGCTCATGGTAAATAATTTTTGCAGTACTTTGAGGAGAAAAATATATGAATATGCATACACACACACACACACACACACAAAACCCCCAACAATATTACAGGTGCTTTGATTTTTCTACCATTTTTACTTGACTGTTTGGATATACAAGCAGAATAAAAATTAAAATACTGTTAGATGACATTAATGCTGGCCACAAAACAACTGCTTTCAGAACACCATTCCTTTGGGCAATATTCTTACATAATTCTTTGCAAAGTGGTTTGATTTTGTTATGACCTTTTCTCTTTTATTGTTTGAGGCTTACCCAAATGTATATAATTAATTTTTTTTCCCTTTGTGCCTTAATGTGTTGGGGGAACTTCTCTAGAGACCTATAAGCCTTGCCTGCATTATGCTTTTTTTTAACTTATGCTCATTGCAGTTTGGAACCTCTGGACAGGGTATTTCACATGTGAATTGGAAGTATTTGATCTGGTCAGAAAAAAGTTTGACTGACTGTACAGCAAATTCCTCACACAGTTTCCTGTGCCTAAGGATGATTATTGCTGTTGGTTCCAATACACATGGAAGCCTCACCTTCTTCAAAACCAGCAAGTTTAGGGACACACTTGAAGTGTTCTTTCCTGCTGGTATGCAGTCCAGCCATATGTTTGGGGAAAATGGGAATGCTACCTGGGAAGATTAATCCTTGGCACACAACCCTGGAAGCAGCTAAATCTGGCAGAGATTATGACTAAAATTTGTCTTGATTCAAGTTTCTCTGAAGAGCAGAACTGACCTTGATAATGCATGGAGAACATAGGGGAGCTCTACACCTCAGTGGGTAATGCCCCTACCAGGAACACTTTCTTTATCGGTTTCTGTGTTTATTCAGTTTTAAGTCAATGGCTTTAAAAAAAAAATAAAAAGAAGTTTTAAAACACCCCTTCCCAAGCCATCTCGGAGCACAGTAAATGAGACTATAGATCTCAAGTGTGTTTTTTGCATGGTAAGAAAAAAGATCTTTTAGAAAACCAGTTTCACAAATATGTTTCAAGGAGTGGGAAATCTTTTCCCATTTGTCAGTCACAGGCACTTCAGGGAATCTTAGAAATTATGTTTGGGGGGATTTTTTCACTTCACACTGGAGAAGCCAACATTAGGATGCAGTTATTTTTGTAAGTACTTCGGAAAAAGTCTTCTAAATATGCGTAAAGACCTTCTTGAGTGTAAGGTTAAGAACATTTGTCATTACCCTTTAGGGAGAAGTTGTTAGAGCTGAGGTTCTAATCTCTTGCCTGGTTCCTGTCTATATCAGGTTGAATTTTATTCACAACAGAAGCTGAAAAATGACCAAGTATAATTTCTCCATCTACTGCAGAAAATTGCTTATAATTTGATAGCCATTTAGCCTGATAAGGTTACATCTTCCAGCTAAACTAGGCTTAGACGTATTTATTTTTGTATTTAAGGCTGATAGCAAACAATATTTTAATTTTAACAAGTATTTATAGTCCAGGGTCTGCACTGCAGTTGCCTCTAGGGCTGTGGCTGACTCTGGAAGGTGTGAGCTCACCTGCATTAAGGAATGGACTGCAGGATGAGTGCCCTTTGTCAAGAGATCCCAGGAAAATGGGTCCATGTGCTCATCTTAGAGAGAAAACAGTTTATTAACAGTTACTTGGATGTGCACTGTGTTTAATTGGTGGCTTGAGATCCTATATAAAATGGAACTGAAAACACAAACACCTGCTGAGAAACACAAGCTCCAGTCAGTAACAGGTGATCTTTTAAATTTGCCATCTTTGGAGGGGAAAAATAGTACAGTATGTTACAGAATTATTTTATTGAAAGGCATAAGAGATTTCACATTTCAAAAGCTTCCAAGTAGTTTACCAGTTTGCAATTCATCAAGAAATGCATTTGATGTTCCTCCAAAAGGCACTTTCATCACTTGTTCTTTCTCTGAGAACTTAACTGAATGTCAAGTCAAACATCCAATTGCTAATAAGTTGATAGGACAAAGGGTTATTTCCTAGGGGGAAGAGAACAGAAATAATTCTGGAGGCAGCTTTGCCAAGTGTCTGGAGACAGGACTGCTGCTTGGGGTGCAGTGTTCATGAGCTGTCCACAGCAGCAGGGAAATAATTCCCCTTTCCATTGACTTGCAGGCTGCACTTTTCCAGGAGCAGGAGATGAGATTGCACTGGCTGGAACAGAGAGCACCAGCCTGTACAGGAGGTGCACAAGGCAGGGAAACTGCCAGGCTTGGGGGACATCTGAGGAATGTAGAGTCCCAGAGAGGCCTCCTGGGCATCCTGACAGCTTTACATCAAGGTGAGAAATATAAGAACCAGCATAGATGCTAGAGGTCTATTTCCCTAATCAAACAGATGTAAATGAAGTAAGTGAGATTGGGAGTGCTGACAACACTCTTTTGACTATTGAAAGTTAGTATGTTTATCATACAAAATCAAGTTTATGCAAGTATGTTAGATGAATGTCTTTATGCATTAGATAACCTAGCTTTGGAGGTCAGGGCCTTGCCTCACTGTTGCACTTTGGTTGTGACATTTGATCCAAAAGCCAGTATTTGGCCAAATGAGGGCACAAAAGCTTTCCTTCAGGCCTGCAGGTGGCTGAAGTGACAGCTCTGTGTCCGTGTCCAAGCTTCACACCAGAGGTTCAAAATTCTGCACAGCCAAAGCAACCTGGGGTGTTTTGCTTCACAAAAGCTTAAGGGATCATCATCCTAAATATTATTTACCTACTTGGTAACTTCAACTGGTAATTAATCTTAAATATTATTTACCTTCTTGGTAGTAGTTATTTAAGAAATAATAATTAGGCACATTGAAGTAGTTTACATATATAAGTAGTTTATGTTAATGTAATACTTTTAAACTGACATCAGCAATGTTCATATCAAACCCATTTGCTGACTGCTAATTATTTGAGTCTGAGTATTTTTGTGTGTGTAGGTGTGGGGAGAAGTGACTTTAGCTAACAACTGCAGGTGCTCCTGTAGTGAATGTGCACGGTGAGGTGATGTCAGACAGAATGAAACCCTTCTGGTGTTGTGGGCTTGTCTCAGTGTTCCTTTGAATTTAATTATTTAAATGACCTACTCTTGTTCCTAAATTAAACATTTAGGCTTTCTAAATGGCTGCCATCCTGGTTTAGTTGTCAAGGGTAAAGGTGATTGGTACTGACAGAAGAACTGAGCTGGATGCTGGCATTGGGGGGTTCCCAACTCCTCGCTGTTTTCTTAGTGCTGCCACCACTGTAAGGGCCAGTTCAGCACCCCAGTACTGCTCAGGCAAGGAATGTCCATGGAGATTTCTTTGCAGTGTCCTGGCTGGGCAGAGGAGAGGAGTTCTGGAGCTGGCTACCACCCCTGGAAGTGCCATAAAGATGAATATGCTTTCTACATTACCTGAGATTTCTCAGACTGTCTTTCACTTCTCTAATGTTTAATGAGATAATGAAGGAAAGTCACTAGGGGAAGAGAGTCAACCTAGTAAAGCATCCTTTCTTTGATTTGCATGGAGCTAGGTGTGAATTTTATCCGTCTGTCTGTTCTTCTAATTATAGCGGTGGTTGTGTAGGTAATTTTGAAGTCCTAAGGCACTAAGGGTACCCTGCACACAAGAACTTAAATTTTAAATGAAGAACTAATAAAATTAAGTACCCGTTTATTGTCACCATGGTGCTGAACAGAAAGGGCTGGGAATGTCAGATTCATCTTTGTTTGCAAGCCTTTAGCTTGTTGAAAGACAGATGCCTAAGTTCTAGATACAGGTTTTCTGATCTTGGCTTTTTGGGATGTTTCTTGCATGCACCTTAAAACTTCTGAGAGCATGTAAAAAAAAAGCAATGATTTTAAAAATAATTTCCTAAAAATGAAGACTGAGGGACAGTCAGATTTTCTTGAATATAACATGAGAGCTTCTAATAATTTAAATCATTCATAAAGCCTAAATAATTAGTCACAGTAGTTTGCAAGCAGACAGGGAAGTAATACATACTGCATAACTAAGGTTAGAATTGTGGTTAAAGTATTAAGTAGCATGAACACTTTTTTTTTTTTTAAGAATTCCACTTTGTGCTTTTAACAGCAAAAACATCACATATTTCTTCTCAAATCTTGTATCATCAAGCACAGATTCCATTGTAGCAGACTTTAACAGAGCAATCTGAATATTTTTAAGCCCTTTCATTTGCTGGGCAGGCTGCATCTGCCCATGTCCCTCATCAGATCTCCAGCAGACACCTGAGTATGAGCTTAGGACCAAGGCAAGGGCAGACTGATGTCCCCAGAGTACTCTACCATCCCTAAAGGATTTATGGCAGCTGATTTCTGAGCCACACGTGCCATCTTTTGGCTTCTTTGTTCTCCGTGGTTTTTGGTCTTCTCTGTGGCTGTGTCTTGTATGCTTTTGATTCTTTGTAGCCTTTCAATTGCAGCCATTCAAAAGCAGAGCTTTTACTCAGTGTGAATTCAGCACAGCAAGAGAAGAAATACTTCTGTTTGTTTTGAAACTAGCAACTAGATATATTTGTTTATATCCTTCTCTTGCTCCTAATTATTGCTTTGCAGATAGTGATGACTGATCCTGACACACACCCTTGCCCAAGGCCCACATTTTACCATCCTCTTCCAAGTCTGTTCAGCCACACAAGTGGTCTTGTTAACTTAGTCCATCAAGGAGATGCTGGTTGATATCTGACCATCCTTTGAACCACCTTTTGTTTCTCTACACCCTTCTATGAGATGGTAAAGAGGGAGGAAAGCAGCACAGCAAGCAGCAATCTTGATGTAGGTGAAGCAGAGATTTATGTTTTGCCTAATGATGGCCTGTCTTTGTGCTCTGTGCCCGGCATGGGATTGCTCATATCAGTTTTGCTTTATTCTGCTGTTGTTTGCCTGCTAGCACTGTGCTGAAGCTGCCCTAAAGCTGGCTCCTAGATATGGCTTTTCTTGGTCATTAGAGAGGTTACAGAGGCAGTCTTTTCATATGAAAAGCTATCTGGGGGCTGAGGGTAAAGGTTCATTTCTGTCACTGAATTTCCTCAGCTGGTTTTTTTTATGTCTTAAATAAAAAAATCATCTTTTAATCATTTAGGAGTCACCAAGTCTCAGGTTCCTTCTGTGGTCCTGAACATGTGCTCCTCTCCTCTGAGAACAGCATTTACTTTTGTGAGAAGTTGTCGTCCTCTCCCTGTTAAGACTTGGGCCTGTTGCTCAAGATCTGGCCTGGAACTGGTAAAACTTCAGCCAAACACGGAGCCTGGCATTTTCCAGTTCCTGTTTCCTGGGCAGTGTCAGAGCTGTGGATCACACATGGCAGCCAGGTGTTGTGGTGGGTGACAGCCACGGAGCCACCTGCTCTGTCCCCATTGCTGCCTGGCACAGAGCAGGCTTTGGGCAGGATGGCTGCTGAGGCCCTCTCCTGCTGGATCTGTGACTGCCCCTGGGTCTGAGCAATTGCTGCTCAGCTGTTGCTTCCATGATGCCACCAACAGCTGTGACAGTGTCTCTATTCCCTAATCCCCACCCCAGGCAAGTGTTTCCAGCACAGGGACCTCATCAACATTCTCTCATACCATCAGAGATACGAAGTAAGAAATTATTTTTCTGGTGGGAAGTCAAAGATGCACTCAACAGAAATGAGAACCAATTGTGAGTATTTTAAATCAAAAAACCTGCTAGAAATGGCATGGCAGCATCCTGTTGCCCACTTTTATGGGAATTAAATATGACTTCTAACTTGTAGTTACTATTTGAGTACTTCCCTGTGCAATATGCTTGGTAATGCAACGAGGACTGGAGCTCAAATACATTTTCACAGGTAAAGATTGTGAGGGTATTTTCTCTGGGCAGAAAAAATAAAATGAGGCAGTGGAGAGCAGAGCAGCCTATAAACCATGCAGAGACACAGCTCAAAAGTGACCAGTTCTGAAATAAAGGAATTGCTTATTTCCATGAAACTGTATTGTACTTATTTCAAATCTGAGAAATGCAGACACCCGTGACAAATGAATGTCATAGTACTGTTTTCGACAGGGAAACTGACAAGATTGTGGTTTTTGCATCAAAGTCCTAAAATCTGGAGAATTTAATCAAACCAGAAGTGCTCACTGAACTTTATAATTATGGCAAAATAATACCTTTTTTTTTTCCTTAATAACTCTGACATCTATCAGCATTGTTAACACTTGGCCTTTGACTTATTCAAAATTATTTTAAATGTCACATACTCTCAGTACAGAAGGAATGATTTCTAGTAAGACACCAGGATTGAATCACTCTGTAATTTTAATAATTGAATTTACAGATGAGGAACAAGCTTCTCTCATAGGGAGAATATTTTAATTTGTTCTGCTGTTTGTGACATCTTTTTTGTTTGTTTTTCTTTATTTTTTGTGGGTTTTTTTATTATTAGGGAGTAGGGTAAAAAGTAAAAAGACAGAATTTTCCGCAGGAAACGGATTCTCCCCAGGCAGAATCCATATTTTAAAATATCTACCATCAATGTGATGTAGTAATAGACGTTCATCCCTAATGCAAGCACTGGCAACAACTGAGCCATCCAAGGCATCATTTACTAGAATATATCTGCGGATGACTTTTTGTGGCTTTCTGTAGCAATCTGACTTCAATTCAAACCATAATCAGCTAATCACTGGCAATTTTCAGATATGAGTCAAGCTAATTTCAAGACAATCTGCCTCAGTTTCATTGAACAGCCCTGGAGATGATGTTTATGTTGATGTCCATTAGTATTCCAACTGACAGTAATGTAAGCTCTGCAAAAAGAACAAAAAAAAAAACCCAAAACAAAAAAAGAAGAGGCCTCTCTAAAACGAACAGTAACAAAAAGTCTGCCATCCTGAAGTGCAGAAAATGGAAGTCTATTTTTTGCCACCTGTGTTCCCCAGCAAGTGACCTGACCCTGGGATGGAGCTGTGTAGAGAAGCAATGGGTGATTTAGAATACTTACCCTGACTGGAAGGGGTACCTTAGCTTCTCTTCAGCACTGAGTATCAAAACATTTGATGTGCCTAAAATCATGGAAACTAAGAATGGGGTTGGAATCAAGGCCTTACAATGTGCCTGTGACTTCTTGAAAGATCTCTCAGCTTCCAACCACAGACAACTTCCCTGCTATGCACCACTGAGGTATGGGAGTCTAGAACTCGATTGATTGACTGAGAGGTTTTTTTCCTTGTTTTCTGCCTTTTAACCATTATTTGATTTTTTTCTCTCTTAGCAGCATGTAGATTTAGATATACACAACACCCAATGTGCAAAGAAAAAAACCCCACAACGTAGAGGGATATGTCTTTGAGTCTTGCAGCCAAAGCAAGGTGCTGTGAGACTTAAGTGGGCAACTTAACCAAATGAGCAGATTTTTAATGAAAACACTCTATAAATCCATTAGTTTATGAACAGGATGGGTAAAGCCTGGCTCTGGCACTGCTAAACACAGAGGGGGTGTTTTGTGGCATCTGTTGCAGGGGAGGTAAACACTGAGGTCCATTTCTTGAAGCAAGACAATATTGTTACTGCAGCAATAACCTCACTGGTTTCATTCTGCCATTGTGGTCAGCCAACACAGCTCTGGAGCTGTTGCCATTGCTTTCTTTGCCCTGTGTGCCAGAAATGGGAAATTCAAGTGCTGTTGGGTACTCTTGGCCCCTGCTTGGGAGCTGGTGAGAGAAACCTCCCAGTGCCTCTGTGCCAGAGAGATGCAGGGTCTGTCCCTCCCACCTCAGTGGTCTTGGCACCTCACTGTAGGGGAGGAACAGGATGGAATTTTCACTGTACCCCAATGGGGAATCCACAGAGAGAGGGACAGGAGTATCTTACTGAGGCTACTTACTGAGGTATTTGATCAAGTTTGAAAACAGCACATCCCACAAAAACCCATGAAATGTGCAGCACTAAAAAAAAAAAAAACCAAAATCTTTATTTCAAATCAATCACCCCTTAAGCAGACTGATATGAACAGTAAAAAAAATACAACCCCAGTGCGTTTGGCAATCAGATATTCAGAGCCTCATCCTGAGAAACACCAGCCAGAAAACACTTCTGTGGCCATCTCCTGTTTGTATCTCAATTAACTGTGATCACTGAGGAAGTGGACCTGGAGTCACAATTTTACTCAGTGTACAAGGGTGGAGGGATGGCAACCAGAGCAACAACACAGCCAAAAAAGGAATACAGAATAATAGAAAAAGTTCAGAATGTCATTTCAGAAATCAGTGGTCCTTCACCCTTGATAGTGTGTTCTGTTGGCTGCATCTTAAAAATACAAAGAGCAGAAACAGGTCCACAGAAATAAAATGATTGGTTCTGTGGGTAAACTTCCATAAGGAGAGAATGTGAAATGATAGTACCTGTTCCTCATGGATGAGAGAAATCAGACAGAACAAGCTCCTGCTAGACAAAGTAATTTACAGCATACTTGTTATCAGAAAGGTCTTCTTTAACGAGATTTTAAAAAATAAAATATATAATTATGGTAGGCAACAGCAGTTGTGAAGCTTGCACTGATCATACATGATAAACATATTACATGATGAACATTGTATTACATGATGTGTGTTACAGGTCATGTGTTACACACTATAACATAAGTTACAGAATGTTACCTATCAGACATATTATGTGGCACATGGCATAGAATATTCCACTGTATGATATTGGACCACATTAAATTATTGCAATATTACATTGTGATACATTATATATGTATATATCCACATTACAGTACATTATGTATGATATGTGCAATGTATGCACATAGTACATATATATAAAACAAAATTTTAAATGTAATCAAATGCAGACAACATATTAACACTAAATTTCCTTCTGGTCACAGGTAACAAAGATATAGGAGAAAAATGAAAGGAATTTGAGGTGAATGAGAAGAAACTCCACAGGTATATTAGATATAATTATGTAATCTCTGTAAGACTTTAGATTATGTTTTAATAGAGTACAGATGTTGAAGTATATGTCTAAAATGCATAGTTCATATATATATACACAAAGCATGTTCTTATTTTTTATTTATAAAATATAGAAATCCTACACACAATGAGATATTTTTATATATAACATACATAGAAGAAGAAATGCCATCATGCTCTACAGAGCTATGGATTGATATAAAAAAACAATTTTTCCCACACAGGTCATTCCATAATCTCATTAGGAAGGAAGTTTCCTGAATAACAAGGACTGAGTAGCAGCCACAAAATAATTACTGTGGATTACTGAACACAACTTTTTCTGTGTGTCAATCTGAGACACAGCTGAGATAGTTTTACATTGCCACTGTCTTAGAGCAGTTACTGAAGAAAGCTTCTAAGGCCCTTTTTGAGGCAGCTCCCAACACACCCAACCCCAACTCCCAAGACATGTCTGATTGCAATGGTTCTGAATGTCATTCCTTTGTCACTGTGTGTTGATGCTGTAGCCAGGGCACACTTGGTGCTGTCTGCCTGGGCACGTGGAGTTGTTAAAAACATTTTTGTGCATTTGATGAGAAACTTCTGGTGCCTAAGGAGGCTCCCAGGTCCCCAGTGAGCTGTGGTGCTCCCAAAAGGCACCTCCTGCCACTTTGGCCTAATGGGGAGTGTGAGACAGTGTAGTGCCAGTGGGATTGGCCCAGAGAGTGATTTAAAACACCTTCCATGCAGGTTTTGCACAGCAGCAATGCCAGCTCCATAAATATTCATAGGAAGCAAATGCAAGAGGAATTTGTGCAGAATGAACACATTTTAAAAGGGTTGTATAAAATATTCAGAGGAAATATGTCCAGCATGAACTAGAGGCCCAAATCTGGGAGTTACTGACACATTCCCTCAGCACTGAGCACCTGGTTGCAGCTCTTTGGATTCCTGAGACAGGCCAAGGTCTTCAGCAGAACAAGTACCCAGAGTTCAGTACTTTGTGGATCAGAGTCCTACCAGATTGCCTGGACCAAAGATATTCTGCTGCAAGCTCTTAAATCACTCTCTGACTTCTGGTACTGCCATAGGCCAAAGTCAGATATTCAGTGAGACAAAAGTGGAACTGTTCTGACTAAATAGAAGAAATGGAAGAATATGAATACAGTTCTGCTGTTAAAAGGAGAATTTTGTTCCACATTTAAGTAATTTTTTCATTAAAAACACAGCCCAAGTGGTAGAGAGAATCGGAGAAGAGAAAGGCAATGTCATGTTTGGTTGCAGAAATGCTAAGCGGTATTTATCTGGTCTCCCCTCAGAACTATCTTTTAGCGGGATTAAGATTTATTGAGCCTTGCTTGTTTCAGATGAACAATGGCTTCCCTTTCATAGCTGTTTGCTAAAGGGGGAGGTATTCACTCCAAAGGTGAGGAAATTAATCAGTATCTCTTCCACTGAATGTTGATTTATCTCCATTTTGAACTCTTCCTTCCTTGGAAAATGATGAAATATTTTCATCATTTGTGTGAGTGTGGAATACATTCAGTTAAGCCTCCAACAGGGTTAACATTATTAACGGAGGGTTTCAAGCCATGGCAAACACAGAGGTCACAGAGCCCACCTCAGGCTGATGTGTGGAGTATCTCAGGTACACACCTGTGTACCCGGAAGGCTCTGAGGAACAGAAAATCACCTGTGTGACCTGAACAGGGCTGAGGAGCTGAGTGCAGGCAGACCTCATTACCTGGAGGGACAATCCCAGATCCAAAGCTTCCAGGTGCTTTGCAGTGATCTACAAAGCATCCTGGTGATGCATCTTCCTCAAGAACACAGGCTGGGAATAATCTTAATGCTCATTAATTTATTAATGTGTCAGATGGCCACACAAACACCTGAGCTGAAACCAGGAGAAGTCTTGAGCAAACTTCAGCTGCCTCCAGGCACATCCCAGGAGTGCTCCTGGGATGGCTGGGAAGGGGGTACACAGAGACACAGTTGTCTCACATGTGCTCTTATTAGCACCCACTCCTCTACTGCCAGATGGCACCTTATGTTGAGATATGCTGAAAACAAAATTGCAGAAGTCTAAATAATATTTAAGTTAAAGCAGCATCGGCCCAAGTGTTTCTTGTACAGCTGAGAGCTGTAATCATTCCTTTTCATTGTGACAACCAAGTCTGCTCAGCTGCCCTTACAGTGAGCTTCATCTCTCTCTAATTCTTTTCTGAAGTTAGAAGTGAAAGTTCATTTGATGATAATCAATGAATCACACACTATTGGCACTGAGTTAGTTGAGTGCTGCTGTGGATGGCAGCTCAGCTGGCCTTCTATTGTAGTAAAGAGATTGAATTTTCAGGAAAACTGGCATCCTTGTAGGGCTTGCAGTGAATTACGGCGCCTGTGGGAAGGCAGCCTTTCCTGGCAAGGAAAAATGAAGTGAAAAGCAATTTTCAGTTAAGAATTTCCTTTCTTCAATACCTGATGAATTCTGGAGCAAGTCTTCGAGTTTCTTTGTGCCAGACACCCACAAACACGGGGCTGCACAGCTGCAACCCTTCCTGGAGTAATAGGTCAGTACAGCAGGACAGGGAGAGATAAGATGATGAAAGTAGCAGTGGTTACAAACATTATTCACAGAATCACAGAATATTCTGAGAGTTGCAAGGGACCCATAAGGACCTTCAAGTCCAGCTCTAAAGTGAGTGGCCCAGAGAGGGATTGAATCCACAACCTTGGCATTATTAGCTCAAACCAGCTGAGCTAATCTCAGGGTCAATTCAAACCACATTTCAAGGAGATTTTTTTTTGGTTGTTTGGAGACTTGTCTTGTGAAGCAGGACACATAAGTAGCGCTTCTAGACAAAAACTAGCCAGCTTCAGCATTTGTTTAACACTGGCAATCATCAGCTCCTGTGGATTCCATCGGACACTTCTATTGATTCCTGTCATGCCCACAGTAAACCTACCATTTTCCTGCCTCCTTTCAGTAACTCTTTCCACTCAAAGCATTAACCACAATAAAGGACTGTACTGTAATCACTGTAACTGTGTGTTACACCTGCAGTTAACCTGACAGAAGAGACAGTGCAGAAGAAAATAAAAGAAAATTTAGCTCTAGGTTGGGACATACCTGTCATGACAGGTAGAAGTGTTATAAAAGAAAGGCTTCACAAAATCAGGCCTGCTCTCCTGAATTGCCAGAGTTAGCCTGTCACTTCTTCTAAGTAATTTGCAAGTTCCCATGTGAAAACAATCTTGGTATGAGAACTCGTTAGCATAACAACCTGTTCCTGGGCTGAAAAACAAATGCACCTGCAGTAACAAAGGATTTGTCCCATGAGAATCAGTAAAGAAAATATGTAAACAATCCAAGAATAGAGAGATTTGATGGACAAATAAAACACCTCTTACTATCCAAAAAGAATAGTTGGCAAGAAAGCTATTAACCAATTAAAGTTGCACACGAGGTCTGTAAAAGCTGTATAAAATAAGTTATGTGAATAAAGAATTGGGTTTTTCCCGCATGAAGAAAACGGGGTCCCGGCTGACTTATTTCAGTATCAGATGACCCAAGGCGCTGGCGGGACCCGACAGACAGAACACACAAAGCGGCGAGCGAACACCGCAGCGAGACGAAATTCCAGCAGCGAATACACAAAGGAGAGAAAGGCTCCGGCTCCAGCCACGGCCGCGGGACGGCACAAAATGCACAAGAGACAAGAACCGGGCGGCCGAGCGGGACCGGGACGGCGGAACTTCCGCACAAACACAGAAACAGAGAAACAAACAGAGCAACAAACAGAGCATGGACCGAAAATGCATTGCGGCCACTGATCCGTGGGGACACAGCGGTCTCAGAACCGCAGTGAGGGCACGGTCAGAGCCGGAGATGTGGGAGACGCGACCGCGAACCGAGGGCGAGCGCGGCCCTGAGCCGGGACACAGCGGCCAAAACCCTGAAAAATGCGCTGTGAAAATTCGCGCCGCGGAGCGAAACGCGGGCGGCATCACGCACACAGGCCGCGGGGTAACAGCCAAAGTTAGAGTTTTAAAAAGGGGTAAAATACAGGAAATCCTAGATCACGAATTTCAGCTGACGAAAAAGCGACAATACGTATGTGGGCACTTACACTGTGCCAACAGGACATAAAACAGGATAAAAAGAAATTGCGAACTTTATTGCTGTAGCGTAGAAAACAACGTGAGAGTAAATGTACAAAATGTCCTTTCTATCGATATGGTAGCCACATGGTATTTTATTAAAAATTACAATCTGCTGAAGGGGCCGCAGCTGCAGCGGCACCCGCCCCTCCGCGGGCTCCAGAGACCTCTCGGTCAGTACCTCCTGTGTCTGTGGGTCCGTTTCTGTTCTCTCTACCCACGAACGATGGAAAAGTTACCTTTTAACTCCGTTTTTCATGTCGAAAAGACTATTAAAAGATGTTCTAGCCACTTTGAAACTGCTTTCAATCTGAGCCATGTGCAGACGCCGCCGCGCACAAAGCCCGGAGCGGAACCTCTGTGTGTGCGCCCCTGAAATGGCTCCGGCCGGACACAGTGTCCCCGGGCGGCGCAGGCGGAACCTGTGTGTGTGCGCCCCTGAAATGGTTCCGGCCGGACACAGTGTCCCCGGGCGGCGCGGAGGGGCCGCTCCCGCTCCCCGGGAAGCCGCGGTGGCCGCGGGCGGTGGCCGCGGTGGCCCCGCCCGGGTCAGTTTTATCCTGCAGAAACCCCCGGGCCCCGCTCGGTTCGCAGCTCCGTACGGAACGCGCGAGCTCTGCGGACGGCAGGAGCGGACCATTTCCCGCTCCCTCCCCACAGCCGCGGCTCCAATGCGGGTCCCGCGTTCCTGCCGGGCTCTGCGCGGGCTTTCCAACAGCCCCGGCGGCTCAGCGGGAGCCACAAGCGCTGTGTGCCCTTTAACCGCTTCTGTATTTGTTTTTGGTGGGTTTTTGTGTTGCTTTTCCCCTCCGCTTTCCCACCGCGGGTGTTTGGGGGACGGGGGTGCGGCAGCCCCGGCAGGGCTGTGGGGCCGGGCCGGGCCCGCACGGCTCCCACCGCCGCCCTGCCCGGGCACTGCGGAGTCAAGGACCGAATCCCTGTGGATGTGAGCACAGCTCGGCGGCGTTTGTTGTTTCCTTTCCCCCGCAGCAGCTGCAGGGCGACAGCAGCCGGAGTTTTCTTCCCCCATTCTCCTTTCCCTGCGGGCAGCACAGCCCGCCCGCGGAGCGGTGGTCTGTAAAAACTGTGCAAAATGAGTTGTGAAAATAAAGAATTGGCTTTTCCCGCATGAAGAAAATGGAGTCTACTCCAATGGCTAACTTACTACAATACATACCTTTTTCTAAAAAATAGGTCTTATACTATGTGTGGTTAATTGCCAATTTTATATATATATATATATATATTCGTCCCACTTCATCCCTATAAAGGGTGCTTTTTCACTTTTTCCTGCAATTGACCTCAGCCTTGTCCTCTGCATGCCATGGTTATATAGTGTATATGTCAATCAGCTGCACTGACATACATTTAGTCGCATGTAATTATGTTTGGCCAGATAAAATTGTACAGTTAAACTTAATTATCACCAGATGTGTTTCAGTATAGCCTTCCAACCTCTGAATTGCCCAATACACTCTCACTCACACTTTTACTTTATCTCATTAATTGACTCAGTAAGTAATCCCAGACAACTATCTGTGCTGTAACCATAATGAGGGAGGTACTAAGATGTAGGACTGCAGGCTAGGCTGTGGCTTTGCCTGACAGCTGCAGAAGCCTGGAGCCTGGCTTTTGAAAGGGCAGGCTTATGGTCCCGAGTTACTCCAGTGCCGTAGGTATTACCTGTTCTCTCCCAGGCACAGCTCCGTTGGAATGTGGAGGTGGTTTTGTTTTCATTCCCGTTTATGAGTCAGAGGAAGCTGGGGACAAGAAACAAGGGCTGAATACATCAATGCTCCCATTCAGTCGGTGAAGAGAAGGCAGAGGAAGAGCTTTGCCTCACAGCTTGACTTTTGGTTCCCAGGGCAGTGCCAAGGACACTTGTCCATGGATCATTGCTGGTCCTGGGGCTCTTGTCCCAGAAGAGCCCCTCGGATGCCAGGAGCAGGAAGATCCTTTGAAAAGAGAGGAGCCAGGCTATTGAGACTCTTTCTCTCTCAATGCAATTAAGTTCTTGCCTATTTTTTTCTATATCTTCCAACCACTTCTTTTCTAAACTTGCTCTTCTTCTAGTAATGATGTATCCCACTGGGGAAAAAAAAAAAAAGGAAAACTTTTACTGTTTACCTTGGAATCTTTGCTGAATTGATTAAAGGTATAATAAAATACCCAAGGACCTATTGCCATGATTTATGGCTGCATAAAAATAGATATTCCAACACCAAGTTCTATGCAGAAGGGATAACCCAGAAGGCAAATGTTTTATTTATTAAAAAGATAATAAAATGAAGGCAACAAATCTCCATAATTCAATGGCCAGATTCTGTGATCAATAGCAAGCTCTTGCTTCATTTTGTGTGCCAAAGAAATTGCAGAATGGGATTACTACAGTAAATTCATATTGGACATTTCTTCCATCTTCATACCAAGAACGATGTAAAATGAAGTCATGAAAATTCCCTGCTTAAAAAAACTTAAAATGATGAAGGTAACACATTTTTGAAGAGTGTTGGCCCAAAAGGCCTGGGAGAACAAGGTTTAAACTGAAGAGGTGGAAGAAGGGTGGGAGGAGGGGTGTGGAATGATATTGTCAATTAAACTCAGGGTGAGGGAATGAAAAATGACATCACCTGCATATTTCTGACACCCACGCCAACACACAGGGCTGATAAACACTGCAAATTCCAGCTTGGTGAAGTGGGACACTTTAGAGTGATTTAAAGGGACAGTTTATCAAACATGCTATTTTAGAGAGGGGAAAGGAAAACAACAAAATATCTTGGCTGTGTTGTATGTTTGATGCTCATCCAAAATTATTTTGCCTGGCTCCTGAAATATTAAGCTGCTAGCCTTAGAGGTGATCAGTCTCCCCATCCTCTGCTTACTACTTTCTTTCCCTCCCACAATATGAAGCTCCTTGAAGAAAAAAGCAACAAAACCCACTACTTTGAATGATTTACCTCATCTTCAAGAGACTTTTATAAATGGAAGGATTAGAGGTACTCGGAGAAATTAAGGATGGGAAGGAGAGGAAGACAGGCATTTATTTTATTCTGTATGTGCCATGTCACATAACCTGTCAGGTGACCTCAGACTTGTGGTGTGCTCATGTTGTGCTACAACCCAATGATCTTCCTTGAGAAGGTGAGGAGAAATCTCCCTTGGAAGCCCACAGGATTTTAGACAGCAATTAGGTGAGCCAACAAGCCAGGAGTTCATAGCTTGCCTTTGAGTCCTAACCAACAGAAACATCTAGAAACTTTAGACAATTTAAGCCTCTAACATGGGGGTTATCCACATCTGGCTTTTACTGCATGTGCACAGCCAGACCATCAGGGACAGGAGGTGGGCACAGGGTAGCTGAAACCAGGCTGAAACCTCCTGATGGAGGTAACTTGGACACCCAGGAATCCTGCTGGAAATGCTGAACAGCAAGACAACCAGGTGGGTGCCTGGATGGTCAGATCTTTTCCCAGCTCTGTGGTCACTGCCAGTGAGGAACAGCAGGGAGGCCCCAATGAAATGCACAGGCTCTTGAAAAATCTCAGTCCTCAGTTTTAGAGAGAAGGAAAAAAATAATAACTACAGATAAAATGTAGTTTGTTCAGGAAGTGCTGGTTTCCAAAATTAGAATACACTCCTTCTACTCCAGCAAAAGCCCACTCCAATAATAAAATTTAAAAATTCCTATCTGCTGCTCAGCACAGAGTTGTGAGTCAAGCATGGTGGGAGCTCCTGCCCTGCAAAGCTCTCCAAGGCCCTGGCTCAGGAATGGCTCAGGAATCTCTCGTGCACCCTGGCTGGCTGGCAGCACCCCAGGGCAGCCCCTCACCCCATGCCTCCCATGGCTGGGTTTGCCCAGGCCGGGCAGGGCTCACTGCTGTCCACTGTCCCCAGCCCCCTTGTGATAAGATCTAACACGAAGTGCATTTTCAGCACCATGGTAATAGGCAAAGGAAAGCAATTTTCCCCTCAGGAGGTGAGTCCTCGGAGCTCCTTTGCACAGTAACCTCATTGAGCAGCTCCAGAAGCACAAGGTTACTGCACTTACTTAATATGCAATCCAGCACCGTGTATTTTCATACTTAATATGCAGATCTAATTGCTTGCCTGCATTTTGATTACCTTCTCTTCCTGGAATTTGCTCTTGTGTGGCTAATCCTAGTGAACTTCAAAGCACGAACTCGGTGGCTTTTATTTTTTTTATTTCTGCAGTTTGTGTCTGAGGCCAATGTCAAAACTCTTTGTGAGGACCATGACTTATTTTTTTAGTTTAGAAAAAAAAGAAAATAAAGTCCCTCAGTTGTCTTCTTTTTTTAACCTCAGGACCTTTACTATTACCGAACCTGGAAGGTTACCCATTTGGTCTGGCCTTAATTAGCACTTCCACATTAAGTCTCCTGCCAGCAGCATCCTCAGTCCTGCCTACCTAATACCAGCTTCAAGAATGGCTCATATGTAATTCCTTTTAAGAGAAAGGCTATTCTTCATTTCTGAGTGTAAATGCAAAGCAATTTGTCTAAGTACTTCTCTGTCTGAAACTGCTAAACTCAACCCACACAAATGCATTTCCCTGTAAGTGCCCCCACTTCCCATACTCTCCCTCACTTTTCACATCTTTTCCCATTATCCACCTCACCAGCAATAAAATACAATAAATTTGTTTGCCTCTTTTGATGTGGTAAGTGTCTGCTTTAAATGCCACCTTGTTTAAAGATTAAAAAAAAAAAAGGAAGAAAAATAGCCACAGAACAAACTAATCTCCCTTTCCAAATATAAAATAAAGCTGTCTTATTTTTAGGCTTTGCAGCAGCTCATGTGTCATTTTCATCATTTCTTTCTCTCTTGATGACTGAGAAGCAGTGAGAGGAGGCGAGAAAAACTTTTTTATTTTGCTCCCCCTGGAAAATACATATTCAGAGCTTTCCCTAACCTGATTTCCTTCTGTATTAAACATCCATAGCCAAAGCCAAAATGAACCTCAATAACCTGACATATTTGTCAACTTTTTATAAAATGTGTATCGGTGATTAGACTAATATAAGATCACCAGCAACATGAATCATGGGGGCTGTGATTTTTAGTGTTGTAAATCATTGGATTTGCAGCACATGGCAGCAAATGAAGGGAAGCAGAGCTTCCAGGGATGGTTGAGAGCAGGCTGTGAAGTAGGGCAATTTTGTCAGAAATGAACCGTCCCTTTACCCCAAGAGCAAAGGGAAGAAGAAGTGCAAGAATTAATTTTAGGCAATGCTGGGCCCATTCATTATCTTGCATGAGTCACACAGCACCTGACTCCTGCTCAGTGGGACCAACAATGACTTGTTCTGGCAGTTCCAAGGACAGCAGATCCAGCCATTAACTCTTTCAATTTCTTGGATCCCTCATGAATAAGAGGAGATTTTCTTTTTTCCCTTTTAGGTCTTTTTCAATACCCTTCAACAGGAAGATACCAATACCAGAGGAGCTTTGAGCTCCTGCTCTTGAAACTTAATTTCCCCCAAATGACTGCTAATTACAGACAGCAGCATTTCTGGCAGGTATCAGCTCAGTGAACAGAGGTGGGAATTCTTTCTGGTGCCTGGATGTGGCTTCACATGAGGTTTTGGTAGCCAGTGTATTGTGCTGGTGGAAACATCCAGCTGGGCTGCACAGTTACAAACACAACATTCTGTGCCTTAAATATTGGACTTTTAGCTTACACTGCCAGGAAAAAAAGGTGAACGCTTAGCTCATAGTACCACAGCTGCTTTGCATCAAAAAGCCTTTAGGCTGTAAAGACTGACTTTTTCTAAATGTATTGACTACCCTAGGAGAAGAAAGCATGAATACATCCAACAAACACCCTTGAAATCCATTCTTCTGTGCTCTCAGCTGTGGTGCAGAAGGTTATTGGGAGAATTGCCAGCTGATGTACATTACAGTGATGTTATTTGTCTTTTGGGACCTTTGGTTGCTGATTAGAAGTTCCGAGCGTAACGAGCACAGGCAGCTGCAGAAGGGCTGGCTGTGCTGTGCCCTGGCTTTGTCACTGTGCTCCTGAACAGCAGCTCAACATCTGGCACCACACGCTGCTGTGAAGGGGTGCTGCTGCTCTGCCCAGAGCTCTGTGTGCATCTCCTCCCTTTCAGCCCTGGCATCAAGCCTGTGCTTGCCCTGGTAGTTAACCTGGCTGTTTGCTGCCTAATCCACACCAGCAGCTCCTGCTTCTGCCTCAGTCTTACTCCCCAAAATGCAGCCTGAGCTGGCCCCAGGCTTCTTGCTTGAACCTTTGTCCCAGCATGCCATCAGCCCTGGTCCCTCTGTGTTGGACATGCACCACCTTCCATCACAATCCTACCCTTAAAAATAGAACTTTTCCTTTTTCTCTCAGACACTGCCAATGTCTCTAGTGAAGGAGCTGGAATAAATGCTCTTTCAGCACACAGCTATCAATTAGAACTGGTGCTTCATCTGAATGTTTCAAGGTCTGACAGATCTATTAATAGTAAAGAGTCAAGGCACCTAATTTCTGGGTACTCTAAAATTCAATTTCAAGTCTGTTTGACTGTCCTGGACTCCTATGGAAAATTATCATGCATAAGTTTCTGCTAAGCTGTGTTATCCTGATGTTATCAAGTCTGGTGCTTATTTGTTCAATGGATAATCTGGATTCTGCAGCAGAATGTCCTCATGACTGATACAAAATGCAAAAGGATTGAGGAAAACGTCACTCCAGCAAAACAAAACCACCAAACCCCACAACAATCCCCTGAAATTTAAAGAAAAAAAAAAAAAGCAGATGAGAGAGTCCAATGTGAGAAGTCTTGAAGGACCTTTTGCAGGACTCCAGTACCCAACACTTAGGAGTCACAATTTTCCTTTAAGGACTGCAATTAACCTCCAACCTTGTCAGCTGTTGTAAGGGTTTTACTCTAGCCTGGTCATCAGCCACAGCTGCTTGAGGCCCTGAAGCACAGAAGCTACATTTAGCTGGTTATAACTCACAGCAAGAGCATTAGGAGAGGAGTAGGTGCCCTGCAGGTCTTTTCTTCATATATTGAAGGGTGTAGTTTTCTTTCATTTGAGAAAAAGAGAATATGTGGCTGGATAAATGATGATGTCTAATAACACACCCAATTATAATAGTAACCAGTCCCTTTAGGAGACTTCAGGTGCAAGGTAACATTGCCTCTCAGTTGTATTTCCCTTTAATATTCACTATTTACCTACCCTCTTATCGAAAGTCTCATCACAATTAGAAATTTCAGTTCTTGTTCATTAGCACTTAAGCCAGCATTATGTTAATGTTAATTGGATAGAGCAAACAGACATCCTGCTTTTAGAATGATAACTCCTTCTGTGTGCATTACCATTCTTCTCATAAGTACAGTATAGATCTTGTACCTTGTATCTTGTGAAAAAAAAAAAAAGACAAAAACCCAAGAAAACACTGTTTCTGGTAGCTAGAATAAAGATTTAACAAAATATCAAAAAAAAAATTGCATTAAAAGTGAGAAGTGCTGAGAGTGAACAAATGATTTTGTAAATTTTTGCATCCATGCACGGTGGAATTCACTCGCTTATCACAGACTGGATTTGCTCCTCTGTTGTGCACTGCTCTGAACATAATGCTACAGAAACTGATAAAGATAAATGGTGATAAAGAAGCAGGAGACAAGATAGAAAAACTATGAAAGATGAGGTTTTTATATCCAAAACAGGGACCTGACTTCTAAAGATAACAACACCAAATACAGATCAATAAAGGAGTAAATTAAACTTGAATTAGGTCCTGCAATGAATCTGTGGGACTTTGGGCTTATTTAGCTAATTCCAGGCAGCCTGAGGAAGCTGGAACAGGGCTTTGTGTGAACAAGAATCTCCAAGTCAAAGCAAGGGTACCAGCTGCATGGACTGCCCTGTTTCTTAGCCACAAAA
The DNA here is from genome assembly GCA_910950805.1 of Acrocephalus scirpaceus scirpaceus. NCBI lineage: Eukaryota > Metazoa > Chordata > Aves > Passeriformes > Sylviidae > Acrocephalus > Acrocephalus scirpaceus. The sequence continues at coordinate 34,888,439 of OU383781.1, forward strand.
CCAGTGCACAGGAAAAAGGTGCATTGGATCCTCTGGAAAAGCAGGAATCCAGATGAACCACAGGGGCTGGGACCAGAACCAGCTGGAAGAGATGCCCAAGTGTGGAATGATCTCCTCAAGGACAAGATCTTTGCAAGCCAGCAACCAGGGCTGTGTCAGGACTGAGCCCAACTGCTTGTTCAGAGACTATGGAAGAGCCTTTGCTACAACTGTGAAAATCCAAATTGCTCTGTTTTATTGTTTAAACTCATTTGTTTTCTTTCAGATGCTACTCAGGAACTGTACACCCCTAAAATGGATGAGTATATTCCATTCATCCTGAAACTTCTCTACACTCAGCTCCCCCTTATAAATAACAGCTCATTCCTCTGATCAAACAGTACTGTTTGGAGCACATCCAGAACTGTGGATCAAAATCCACACCTCCTGAGCAGTAACTCATGCCTTGGGAAGTCTCCTAACCATGCTGAGAAACCATTCAGAAGCATAGCTGTCTAAACAAACATACTAAATAGAATTTATTCATTTTTAGTATAGCTTAATGATCTTGTATCTAGCCATTTTTCAAATACAATATCTCTCTACAATAATTAAAGAACAATAATTCGAGGTGTATATGAGGAACAGTGCAAAGTTCAGTGTCCAGAATGATTTTGATTTATGATTAATATGAAAAATATCATATATTTACTTTAGAGTGTTTCAAAGAATAGCATATATATGGGTGTCACATATATTAAAAAGAAAACTAAAAAGAGGGAAGACTAGGGAGAGGTAGAATTCTAAGCTTGTTACAAGATAGAATTTTGAAATTGGATCATTTAAAGGCTTTTCTCTTTTTAAACACAAAAATCCATGATATTAATACTCTCCAGCTAAAGTGCTTGTTTAAATACTTTGTCTACATCACAATTTTCACAAACAACAACAACAACAAAAAGGAGTAACATAAAAAGCACTATTCTCCAGAAAAGACTTTTCTATAATTTTTTTATATTTTCTACCCTGGGTTTCCATTTCTGTCATGCACTCCACATTCTCTTGTTATGGAAAGATGGGAGGAAAAATAACATTTCTTAAAAGTACTTTCTTTGTTACAGTTTTGAATCAGATTTAGTTTGGAGTGAGACAAAACTTTCAACAAGAAGGTTCAAAAGCAGATATTAGTCACAAAATACCCCAGAGGACTGCTATATTTTTAGTATCTACAGAGGCATCTCCAGGGCAGGAGCTCTTCATTCTTTCTCTCTCAGTTTCCCGACCTCTTCATTGGGAGAGCAATTTCTACCCAACAGGATGTTTTTAATGAGAAACATTAAAAGCATCATTACTGTGAGAAAAATTGGGGTTTTTGGAAAAACACACAGTGATATTGTATTTCAAGCTAAGCCTTTATGAAGGCTCTGTTCTTCCAATTCATTAGACATCTCTATTCACAAGACCTAAAAAATGATAATTACCCCTGACATGCAATTTGAGTTGAAAATTGAAAATATAAGCTTTAAATTAAGACTACAGTACAGGAAAGGTTCAGTAATAAACAGAGAGTTTATAAAAAAGAATTCCTTACAATAAAAATTATAGAAGAAATAAAATATTTCAGCAGAATTTTCAACAGTATTTTTTCCACAACATTTTCTGTAAAGAACCTGCACCAAATTTTATCTCCAAAGACCAGTAGTGTTAACCACTGATTGAGTCTTTACATCAATTATATACAAATTTCCCAGATTGCCTAAAAATATCAGTCATTAAACTCAATGTCAGCTAATCTAATTACATCTACAGGAACAGGGTTTTCTATTTATTTCTTTTGCCTTTTTCATCTCCATTTTTATCCCTCTTAACCAGCAGTTTGGGTCCAGGAAGGGTGAGGACTCTGTCTAAAAACTGTACACGTAATTTCTCAGCTCTAAGCAGGAAAATATACTCACAGTACACACAACTGCGTTTTTTTCTCCCCTTTATGGAGAGTTTGGACCCCATTTGCAACCTCTGACTCCAAAATCCTCCTACCTTTTCCTCCTGGTAGGCATTAACAAATATGCCATTGTTCCACAGTGACTGAAGTGTGCAGTTCATTGACCTAAGTTAGTTCCTTGTTAAGTTTTGAGGGCAAATTGCACACTGAAGCTCCTGGCTTTCCGTGAGGGTGAGACTTGTTTGTTTTGGGTTTTTTTAAACCTGCCAAAATATTATTTCTATTTTTTAATGACCTTATAATGGGTTCAGCATACTCTGTTTCACATATTGAAGAGCAATGGCAAAATTACTCCACTGCTGCCCAGCATGTCTGATGCCAGAGAAGTTGAATTAACATTTTTTGGAAGTATTAAATACACCCATGGGTACAGTTGTACACATTCATACAAGTTATTACCATAAATAAGAAAGAAATTATTGTAACAGTAGAGCTGACCTATGGTCAGATTATCTGCTGGCAAGTCCTGGCATATATCAAACAAGTTCCTTTATTCTTTAGGAAAAGTGATGCTTGACAGAGGAGCAGTGGATAAAATATTGGAAGAGAAGTAACCAAAAATTCTCTGGCTTTATAAGAAGTAAAAATTGTGCTATTTTACAAAAACGTAGATTAAAAAAAAAATATAGCCTGAGAGAAAAAAACCCCAAACCACTATGATCTTGATATATGCCAGTTAAAGTTCATCTGATTCCCCCCACTTTCCCTCATAAATCAACACTGAATACACAGATCCCAGGGATGAGGAGCAGGTGGTAAAACAGCATAAAAATCTCTTTTCTATACTTCCAGACAAAACTAATTTCAGGCTGAAAAGAATGGGTTATTTTTACTGCTAGTTTAGCCACATGGCTCCCAGGTACCAATTTTGTGAAGTATTATCCATTTTTACTGTGGGTCATTTGTTTCCTCTGCAGATCTCCTTGAGACTGACGGAAGCGACCCACATGGATTTTTCCAGTTATGCTTTTGAGCGTATAATGATGATTGGGCAGGTTATCTTTCCTTTAATCTGCACAAGACCTGACACAGAGTGCAGGGATTTTATCCTCTCTAACATAAACTGCTCTTCCAATCCCAGCATCTGAAAGAGACACAAGCACTGACACCCTGTAAATTGCCCATGTCTCACATTCCTCTAGGCCAGCTGTAGCTGCTAAAACCAAAACTACCAGGCACAGGTGGCTCAGGAATAGATGTACAGAGTTGGAGATAGAAAAGCTGATGGCTGGGATTCACTGGAGAGTAAGAGCCTTGTGCCTGAACAGAAAATCTCTTTCCCTTATTAACCTCCATACTTCTCCAGCTTCTGCCCCAATTACATAAAATCATCTGATTTTCTTAACTTTTTAGTATCTGCTCTAAACCTTGAGGCACATGTCCCAAGTCAAAACTTAATGATACCAAGACTAGCAAGTCATATACCCCTGAGAGCCCAAAGGTGGAATGTCACTGAGTCACGGGTGTCACCCAGACCCTGGACTGAGCAGTGACACAGGGGCTCATGCCATTGTCACAGAGGGCCCTGGAGACAGTTCAAAACAGAAACCTCAGCTGCATTAGGACTTCCAGTGTTCCTGCATTTCTATTCATGTATGTAAAGAGAGCATGGGATGGCTGCTGAGGCATTTGCTGAGCTCCTGCCAAGGCAGGACTGTGCAGTCCTGGGACCAAGGGCAGGTCTGAGAGTTAAATCCTTCTTGCAATGTTCAACCCTCAGACACGGGAAGGGAAAAGCACCACGACAAAACACCCCAAGAGAGAGCAGAGCAGAGCAGTGCAAGGCTGAGCAAGCATTCTGTTTCTATGATCAGTGTGCTCAATCACACAGCACTGGAGAATTAAATAGTATTCAGGAGGCTGAGTGTACCGAATAGAAATTCATATCAAGTTCATTCTACGCTATCAGACATGGTTTGTCACCACGCAAGGAAATGTATTTGAGCTACATGAAGGCTGATGCCTTATGTTTTTTAATAAAGTTGAGGACAGATTACAAACCTTTGCCTTCAGCCCCAGCAGTGGATGGAAGCTATTTCCTTTGACATACTGAATAACTTGCCTTTTTTGAAGTTACAATAAGATAATGTAAAAAGCTTTGAATCCCACATAATGTGAAGTGGTAAGGTGTTAAACTACAGCATCTGAAAGAAAATACTGCTGGGTGTAAAAGAGATAGGACTCCAGAGCAAAATAGACCAGCAGAATTAAATCCAAAGTGACCAGGTGGTACCAGTCCAATGGGAAGAGTAGACTGATGTTTGGTGCTTTAATTATGGTTTCTTGGAAAGTTCTAACATTTTAATACAGTGCTCCTGGTTCCTATCCAGGAAAAGAAAATTCTATCCTATTCAGTACTAGGAAATAAAAAATAAAAAAAGCAAACCCTTCCTGAGCTGCTAAGCCAAGACCTGCTTTCTCCTGGCCATGCTCCTGAGCTACCAGGTCTCTTCCCCTCACCAGTGGCCCAGCCCAAGGCCAGGCTGGCCCAGCCCAGGACAGTGACACATCTCAGTGCAGTCAGCAGCCAGCAGGGATGCTGCAGGGGTTCAGCTGCACGGCATGGGCAGCATCCTTCGAGGAGCCCACTCTGGAAAACCCTCCCTCTAAACAGCAGGCATGGAAAACAAGTGAGGACAGGCATCAGGAACCCAGCTACTGTCCCAGTGAAGGGAGTGGAAGATTTTTGTATCCAGGGAGTTTGGGAGTTCACATCAGTGTTGGGATAAAGGCAGGAAGGTTGGAGGTGTCACAGGAATTATATGACGGAGTTACTGACAAAAGTCTACTGAGCCCTTGAGGCACCAAGTATTTTGAGACCTTTGGTGTGAGTTATATCCAGTCTGTCTAAAACTCAGAAAGCTTAGAGACACAGCTCCCTTATGGGGCAGCTGTTTTGTTTTGGGGTTTTCCTTTTTACTGTTGCACAGGCTTTAATTTAATTTCTTAATTTCAGCCAGTGTTGATGCTCTCTCAAGAGCTTTTGAATACTGCAAAGAAAGACTTTGCAGAAGCAGCTTTCAAAAAGCCATTTGAAGATCTTTATCCATCTCAGTGGAGCTGGCATCCTCCCACCACACAGCTTTCCAAACACAAACACGTGCATTTTTGTGGTGTCTCAGAAGAGGCATGTCAGCCTTCAGGGCTGGTTCCTCGCAGCAGCTCTGAGGAGGCTGTACAGCAGATGTAGGGAACTAAATCAAGCCAGTTGATTCCTGTGCGGTGTCATGGCTGTAAAATCCTCCACGAGGAGCAATGTGGAAAGCAGTTGTATTTGTGCATTCATCATGCATGTCATGACAAATGACAGTTTTATGGTTAAATGCACTTGAATGGAGGGTTAAGGTTCATCTCTCTCCTCTGCCCTAGACATCATATATCACCTCAGGTAAAACTAGGAGTCAAATAATACCTTAAACAGCAGATTTGCTTTCCCCTGCCTTATATTTTCAAGTGTGCAGTAGCAATTCCTCCCAACCTTGTCTCTTTAGATTAGGCACGAATGCCTGGAGGTTTGCTTGGGGCTTGGAGCAAGGAGAAGCCTCAAGTCAGGCAGGGACCCTGGCAGCTGTAGTGACAGCAAAACCAGCAGCACATAAAGCAGGCAGCCCCTGAGCTGAGGCCAGCTCCAGTGAGGACAGTGGAGCTGTCCCTTCCTGGTGCTGAGCACTTCCCTGGGTCAGCTCTCCAAGAAACCAGGCCTTTATGCTATTTCAGAGTTATATTAGAACTAAGATTTAATTAAGGCACTGACAGTTCCCATGGCATTAGACAGATGACAGACAGATTGTATTTTCTTGTTTAAATGAGTGAGTTTCAAAATACTCATAAATCTGTGAGAAGTAAGTACACATACTCTGTGCATGCAATGAGGAATGCAATGGCCAATCAGTTTGTTAAGGCCTAATTGACTGAAACAGAAAAATCATTAAACCAAAATGCTTCTGTTGTTCTTGAAATAAACCCAAAGGTAAAATTCTTTTATGAAACCTATGGACCTTTATGAAACTTAATATGAACTTTTATGAAAATCAGAAGTCAGTGAAAAGATGGGGATATTTGCTAACTGACCATTTAGCACTTTGAGAAGTTGTTTGTGTCTCCTCTCCATTATCTTTGCATGTTATGAACAAATGTATTTCTTAGCTGTAGAGGTTCATCCATTCTTTATTCAGTCATGTTTATATAGCCCTCAAAAAAACTGAAGAATTTTGCATGTCAAGGACATGAAGATTTTTAGGAAGAGTGACATTTCATGGAGCTGCTCATTCCTCTATGGACAAAATAAATTCTGAATTTAATATTTTTCAGCATGGTAAGGATAAAGTGGATGCTGGATAATGGTTACACAGAGGCTGGGCTCCAATAGTATTGTGGCATGATGGAAGCTGTAGAGTGCAGAGATCCTGCACATGATTTGTGGGTTGTGAGAAAAAGAGTTTTGAGGAGTTTTGTACATTTTGCCCAGTGTACTAAAATAAAGGATTTATTTAATAGGCTGGGTATTTTTTAAATGGATAGCATTGTGCCTTGAAACTACTATCTACTTAAATAGATTGAAACTATGCTCTCCCTTGTAGCTCCCATCCCAGAGATGTTTCAGGGGCCTTGTGTGTTCATTCTGCACTCTCACCAGCCAGGCAGATTTTGCTGCTTTACTTCAACAGTTAACCACCAAAAGGCCCATTTCTCCACTAGTAACAGCAGCTACAGTTTGGCACATTGAATAGGAATCAGAGAGAGACAAAAATCACACTGCAGGAAAGCACAGCTCTGTCTTCAACTAACAGTGCTTACCACAAGAATAATAATAGAACCTATGTTAAATGGAGGTATAATTCAGGCAAGAGAAAAATGTATTGGCTAGAAAAGATTCTAAGAAGCAATCTGGGCATTGATTATCTGTGGCTCAAACAGCTTAGAGGAGAAGAGAGTCCTGAGTCAGTATTTCCCATGTTTATCTCTCTGCTGAATTCTCTAGTAGTGTAATAGAGGGTTCCTGGGTGGCTCATACCCCTCCTCAGCATGCGCTTCCATTTCTCTTTTTTTGTTTGTTTGTTTTAATCTGTGGGCTTTTTCCCCTTCTATTTTTTTCTTTATTCTTTGAATCTGTTTTTATCTTCTCTCATGCAGACATTCCTCTTTCTCCATCTCCTCTCTTGTACCTTTATTTTCTTGTTGGCAGTTCTCTTACTCCCTTTCCCAAAGCATTTATTTCTCCAGGTATTTTCCCCTCTCCTGGTTTTTTTCAGAGGTGCTGGAGATGACTGCTAAAGCTCAGGGCAGAGCTGCTCCTTGCTAGGAACAGGGTGAACAAAAAGGCTGAAGAGAGCTGCCTGAATTCTGAGCCTCTGCTCTGATCTTCATCAGCTGTTTGTGCAGGTGAGTGCCCTGGTGTGGGGAGACAGATTGTGGGCAGACACAGAGATAGTACTGAAGGCAATCTTACCTTTAATATATTGCAGCTGTGTTAAGTACCCAAGAGTGGGAACAGCCTTGCCCTCCCAGCTGTGGGTGTGATACAGAGTGAGTTAGCTGGGAGGGAGCTCAGTTGGAGGCTGCTGGCTGTGCTGTGAGGAGGAAGGGACAGGAGGTTGTGCAGGGGACAGAAAGGGTCAGATGCTGTACGTAGGACAAACAGGGTCAGGTGGCTGTGACAGGGACAGGAAGGAGCGAGCTGGAACAGCAGAGGGAAGGGAGAAGAGTGTGGAGAAAGAGCCGGGGCTGTGTGGAGCTGCCCCGTAGGATTGCTACAGAGAAAAGGTACAAGAGACTTGTAGATAACAAGGGGCTGATGCTGGAAGCCTTCTGATGTTTTTACTGAAGCACTTTGAATGCAGTGTCTGTCTCGATGACCACACCTGGGGTGAGGAGGAATGGAGAGTTCACTGGGTAAGGGGAAGGATGTGAGAAGCCCACACTGAGGCCCAGACCCAAAAGCTCTGAGCTATCCAGGACTGGTCTCCTGGTAAAAGGAAGCAGTAGTTGCCAGGTTTGGGAATTTGGAGCATTTGGAATATTTTTTCAGGCATGCTGCCCTTCAGGCTGATTATTTCACATTTTTCATCCAGAGATGAAGGTCATTTGATGCATTGAGCTATCATCCAGGGGCCTGGGGGCTTTGGAGTGACAATTGCCCATTATGAATATCAGCTGTGGTTCTTCCCAATTATGCTAATGTTCTAGCCCTAGGAGAGACCTAAAGAAACAAAACTTGCCAGATTATAGGGGACTGTATCATTCAGAGGCTCTGACAGGCACCAGTTGGATCAGCCATCATGCAGTGAAGCTCCCACCATCCAGGATTAACCAGCCAGAGCTCAGCCCCTAGAAAACCCCTGCAAAGCAAAAATTGCCAATCAACTTCTCCTTCAGCCCATCAATATCTCTGAGGCTTTAAGAGTTATCCTGTTTTAATAAAAATGCAAAGCTATTAATAGAAATCTCCACATGGAAGTTCTTTGTGCTGATTCCATTTCCTAATCCAACAGCTTTGCAGAGTCTCAACAAAAGCAGGTATATTTGATCAAAATCTCGCATTTTTCACAACAGAAAAGATGCAAAATATAGGAAGACATTTGTCCACTGAGGCTAATAAAAGAGCCAAAAAAATTAGTATTTCATTGGTCTTCAAGGCTTTTGGAAAAACCATTCCTGTGGCCAGAGACAAGCAGTGTGAATGTGACTGTGTATTTGCACGGGTTCTGGTGTTAAAAACACATGTGCTCAAGGTGGCCCTCAGACCAAAAAATCCCATTGCCAGTGTATCCCCATCCAGTGGCTGCTCACAGCTCTGTGGTGACAGGCTGTTACAGCAATGGGAGAAGAAAAAGATTCAGTACATGGTTTACAGTGAAATGGTGAAATCTGCAGTGAAATGGTTAACTTTTGTGAGTTTCACTGCACATTCATTACGAGGCAATTTGACTGGAAATTTAATAGGATTATTTTTGACTGCTGAGGTTAATGGTATTACCTGTTTGGCTTTTATAAAATCTCCATAATTTAGCAATATTTATCTAAGTCACCATAAAAGTATAGAAATTGATAGCAAAATTACAGACAGCTGGGTACAGGAGGAAATGAAACAAATTAAACCAAACCCATGCTCTTAGGAAAATACAAATGCCAAATTAAGTATGTTAGGCTAACAGTTTAAATAATCCAATTTAAGACTAATAAAGGTACTTTAGACCTAAGTTCTGCTTGATTTTCTATATGAGTGTGCAGAGGAAAATAACAGTGGAGAGGCAGAGAGCCTGGGCCCAACAGGGATACCAAGGGAATGGGCAGCTTGGACACCTGTAACTTTCCATATTCAATTCACATATTCCAAATAGATTTTCACTTAACTATAGAGACACAAGTTTTGTCCTGGAGAATTGCTAATGGACAGCATTTATAATGGAAAAGTATATAGAGCAACAAATGGTTTTGGTAGTTTTTTAAGGCTTTGTTTGATTATTGTAATGTTTCTAATTGGTTTTTGGTTTACATAGAGATTTAGAGGCTATTTAACTCAAAGTTTGCACCCCTGTCTCATGGCTGCATCTCTGCTTGAAAGTGATGATTCAGAAAATTCTTTTTCATGACAAAGTCATTATTTAGGTGGAGGTTCCATCTAAAGTTTTTGCCTTTTATTTGTCCCTTCATTTTCTTCTGATATGGGCAAGCCAATTGAATAGAATACTTACAGGTTTTACATAGTGGTGCCACTTGGTGAATGACAATGGCTGTTCAGACAATGTACAATGCATATAAACCTTCCATTCCCACAAGTAGAATTGAAAGAAAAGGAAATTGCTTTTCAAGGTTTGAGAGCTTTGTTTCACAGTACAGTACATATGTACAGTATGTGGCCAGGAAACAAAAGTCAAAGTATAAGAGAATAGAAAAGAAATATAAAAGAGAATTGTTACATAGCATACATCAAAAGATGTCAACAGCTGTTCCAAAAAGCAAAATAATTGAATAGGACTATCACCCACAAAGGATGATGCTGTGGCTTTCATGTAAGATGCAATTCCCAAAGATCCTCGACTCTTCTTGTTGCATGTAAATGTTTTATGCCTTTTTCTGTGTTTTCACGTAGCTATGACACTCTTCATCTCTTGCTGTTTACATCTCAGATGGGTACCTGAGATTGTATAAATGTAAAAGACCTGATTGGATCGGTGCTAGAAGAATGCTCTCACAGGAAGGCCTGCAAGGAAAGGAGGCTGATAGAACAGGTGCTTCATACAGAGGCCCACAATGACTGTCCATGTGTGAAACCATCCCAGTGTTCCCCTTTGTACACACAATTTCACAGACAGCAGTACAGCAGGTCGCTCAAGTTATGTTCATGAAGAAGCTTTTGCTGTAAGCACCTTTGATTCAGAGCCTCGTGAGCCCAGGTCTCCTGAGGACCCTTGGCAGATTTACAGCTGAGAAAAGTTGTATGTGTTGACTTGGTGGGGAAAATAAACAAACAAACCAACCCGTGTATTTATATTGCTGCATAAATGTTAATAAAAACATGTTCAACTCCAGAACTATGACACTTGGGGAATTCCTAGGGTGCGATAACACAAGGAAAAGAGTAGTGATATTTAATTGTAGGGACATTGGTTATTTCCTGTCACAGGGTTGTACATCCAGGGCTCATTCTATGGCTGGAATCCTGGAGATAAACTTCCCCTTATTTAGGCTAAATTAAAAAAAAATGTTTAAAAATCAGGCTGAATTTAAGATTAAGGAAATAAATTTATTCCTCATAACTGGGTTTTTAAAGAACTGCTTTATCAAGAGATTTGATACACTTCATGATTTTGAAGAAGGAATAGCAATACAGTCCTGTGCCTGGGAAAATATTACCTATATGCTGGCAAGTGCTCCAGAGCCGGGTCTATGGGACTTTCCTGGCTAGTGCCAAGCTGGAAGAGCATCTCTTCTTCTCTTCCTGCTGGAATTCCAGCAGCAAGAAGAAGAAAGGGTAAGACAGGAAAGTTCAGGTCTGGAAGGGAGACCCTCATTAAGTTCAAATGGGTCCTGGAAGATACAGAAAGTGTTCCTTGAGCAGACAAAGGGATAATGGAAAGTACAGAGCATGAAATACAAAGCCAGGAAGGATGAAACTTGTGTTAACAGCATTCCAGTTCACACTGTCCCTGTGCCACTGCAAATTCCTGTGGTTTGGTTTCCAGCAGTGAGCAGGACACGCCGGCTGGGCCCCTTTCAGATGAAGTTAAAATGAAAGGTGTGCTCTGCCTGCTCCCCACAGGACCAGGCTCGAAGCTGCCCATAGCAGTCTCCTAAAATGTGCACAGGGTGGATTTCAACCACCAGCTGCATGCCAGCTCCTATCATCTTCAGACCTGCCCCTTTGAGCTGCTCTCATTTGCTAACTTCAGCACAGTGCCAGAGACCAGGACTTCTTGGGATACAGGAATGGGGGCATGCTCAAGGTCGACAGTCTGAGACTTTGCTGACTAAGAGACCTGGAAGGGTAATGTCTGGTGAAGCATCAAAATAACAACACAAAGGCTTGATCCCTCCTCAGCTAGGGGAAAAGAATAAAATGTAGTAGAGGAACTGGAGTGAAAGGAAAGAGATGATGACCTGGCACAAAGGTGAAGAGGGAGAGGGAGGGGATGGCTGAAACAAAAAAGAACCCAGACACTGTAGCTTGAAACTGTGCTTATGTTTTACATCACAGCAAGTGTTATATCAAACATTTCCTTTTATGCCAAGGCAAAACATCATGTCTCTCCAAAAGCTCTTGTCCTATAATGGGGTCTGTTTAAAATATTTTTGAAATAATGTTGAAAATTCTTGAGGTTTCCCTGTGACCAGTAGGGAGTTAGACTCATGGTCTATTAGAATTCTAGTTAGCATGCACACTCTTATCACAGATGTTTTAATAAAACATCTGTGTGTGATGTCATTACTAATGTGCCATTATCTAATGACTTGCTTTTTCAATCATGATAGGTCCCAGGTTTGTAATGTGCTCCTGAGAGTTAAACAGAAAATAAATATTCCAGTTCTTACCTGCTGCCTTCCAAACTGAGTTGGAAGCAGTAAATAGTCTCATGGATGTATGTGATTTGATTTGCATTGCTGAGAAAGTAAATCCTATGAGAGAGACAAGTAAGCAAAAGATGTTGTCCTAGGTTACAATGTAAATTGTGCCCAAGATTTGTATTCTATCCCCATGAGCCGTTGGAGCCAAGGTGGGGCAGTGTTTTCCTTATCTTCTGTTAACGAGCCTAATAATGCCTTGCCACATGACTCATAGATAACTTCCTCTGGGAGTTATCTCTGTTTAATGGGCCATCAAGGACCCACTGCATGACTCATAGAATGAGATCAGCCCATTGTGAGATGCTCCGCCCAGGGGGAGGAGCCAAGCATTCCCACCTGGATAAATCCAGGGTTTGGGACAGCACAGGTAGTTTTTATTCACTGGATTCCCAGAGGAGACAAGAGCTACCAGACCTTTCTACAGGATCACTGCTTCAACAAGACCATCTCATCTGGACTGCCGCTACCGCCCTAACAGGGTGTCAGGTTGTATTCTGACTCTGTCAAGTTTTTTTTTGTACTATTACTTTTATTTTATTTTACTTCCTTTTATTTCTTTTCTTTTCCTCTTATTAAATTGTGTTTCTGACTTAGAGTCTTTCACTAGTTTTGCTTTCAAACCAGCACAGATGTGCTACTTTCTTTTCGTTCAGTCAATGTTATTCCATCTTGGATGAGAATATACTGTGCCATATTTTCAACTACCTTCCTCCATTTCTCTGCTCCCAGATATTTTCATCCAAGGTCCTAAAAGTGGTTACAAGTCTGCAATGTCATGCCTGAATATTAATTGACTAAGCAATAGGATAATGAGATACTTCCCCCATGTCTTGGAATGAACAAGGAAACCCAGTGCCTTACAGGCATCAGCTGAGAAAAAGTAAAGTTGGACAGTACCCAAGCAGAGATGCACAGGAGGAGGAGGCATAGCACCAAGCACATCAAGAGGAGTGGTTCAGCTCAACCAGGGGACAAGTTAAAGGTTTCAGGACACTGGATGGAGACAAACTGACACTGAAGAGTAGATTCTTCTGTGCTCAGCATCCAGTAGTGCGTACCAGATGCTGGCGAGCTGCTTTGGTCACTGGGGGTTCCAGGGGAGCCCTAACCCAGGCCATGGCCCCTGACAAGGCAGAGCTCAGCCTGCCTGCCCCAGCAGACTGTGGCTGCTCCCAGACTGCAGAGCCACACTACTGCTGGGTGACTGAGGGAGGAGCAGTGGGGTTTGGGGTTTGGCACACATCAGGACCCCAAGGAGCAGCACCCCCGTGGTTTACTGTCCGATGGCAGCTCCATCCATCACATCCCATCAGCCTCTTTTTCCCTGGAGGTCTTGATTCAATAAAGGCAGTAAAGGAGAAAGCCATGGTTCCTTAGTCTCTGCATTACTGCTGGTAGTGGTGCAAATGGAAAGGATTTCTTTACATAATTAGGATATTTTCTGAAAAGTTCCCAAAAAATCAAGAGTTTTGCATACAAGAGCAACTGAACTCACATATTACTCCCATGGCCAATCTTTACAGACTCCCAGATGGGCAGATTTCTAGCAAGGACTGGATAAGAATTTGCATAGCCAGATTTCAAATCTTTTTTTAAGTACTTTGATGCCAGCCATCAGGGACTGGTTTCCCACTTTTCCCACAGAAATACGGCTTTGCACCTCACAGTCCCAGCCATTGTGCCCAAGACCTTGCACTCTGCTCAGCTGCCTGCCTGGTGCAAGTTTAGGAATGAGGGGCACTGCTTTGCTGAACAGCAGTGAGGAAAGCTCTCCTCCCAGGAGGATTCGTGTTGGGAGACCCTCCCTGCAGGATATATCTGAATATATCTGTACCCCAGTCAAAACCCAGGCTTGGTTACTGTTATGTTGCAACACTGTAACACGTGAAAAGAAATAACATATAAAATATTATACAAGCATGTGGAAGTCGAGATGGACACTGCACTCAGAGTGCTTCTTTAGAACTTCAGAAGGCTTCAAGCATCAGCACCTCGTTATCTGAAAGTCTCTCATACTTTTTTGTGGGCAGCTCCACACAGCTCTGGCTCTTTCGCTCCTTCTTCTCTCTTCCTTCTGCAGTTCTGGCTGGCTCCTTCCTGTCCCTAGCATGGCCACCTATCCCTGTCTGTCCCTTGCATGACACCTTATCCTTTCTGTCCCTGGCACAACCTCCTGTCCTCCCTCCTCACAGCCCAGCCAGCAGACTCCCACTGAGCTCCCTCCCAGCTAACTCGCTCTGTATCACACCCACAGCTGTTCCCACTCTTTGGTAATTAACACAGCTGCAATATTTTAGGGGCAAGATTGCCTTCAGCACTACCTCTGTTTGTCTCCCCACACAAGCAAAATAAAGAAAAAGAGAAACTCACCAAAAATGTGAAGGCAATATTTATGCGACTCATCATCCCAAAACTGTATGAATGCCGTGCCCAGCAGAACCCTAGAAATATCAAGAAAAATCATATCATTTGTGTTTGTTTACCAAACAGTTTAGATTTATCCAGTTCCAGGTTTTTTTTTTTCCTTTTTCGTAAAGAGCACATTAAGGGAGGAGCACATTCACAGTGTGCTGTTGTAACATTCACCCTAATAGGGCAAAGGAAGCTACAGTAAATTGATTAGGGAATTCACCATTCAGTGCTTCCCTCAAGTGTAGCATCCATCTTTTCCTGATTAATAATGAAGCATTAATGAAAATGTTTCTGTGTCTCCATGCTCCCACCAATTAAACGTAGTGCAGAAAAAAAAAACATACAGCCTTTGGAAATTTTTTTTTGTCTCACTTGCCAGACAAGCAGTAGAGTAATTCTTTACTGGGAATATTGGTAAAACAAGATCTGCATTTAGGGGTTTCAGACTGGTAAAGATGGATTCGTAAGCTGACATTTAAGAATCACTGACTCTCAAATACCACATTAGCAATCAAGAAATCAACAATGTTTAGAAGAAATATAATTAGCTCAGCATGCTCTGCTTGAAACCAACACTGTAGCTATCAGCTGCACCCAGTGCCAGGAGAAAAGAAATGGGGAATTTGTTTTCCATTGAAATACATTATATTTTACTTTATTAAGGCCATGAGAGCTTGAGACATTAATATTTCTGAGAAACTACTGAAGCCAGCTTAGATCAGGGTGGATTTTTCTCCATTAACTGAGCGAATTCTGGGAAAGCAATCTGTCTTTCTCTTGCTTGGTCTGTACTAAATGCATTGCCATGACACTGGGCGAGACAGCCAGGCAGGATGTATGCGAGGTTATTAATGTGTTTTCATTTCATTTATGTACAGAAGTTACTGAGATTGTGTTTGAGACATAATTTCATTAGGCTTTATCTAAATTGACCTTCTTATTCTAGACTTAAGTGGGGAGGATGTCAAGCAAACAGGCCACAAAAGCCAGTACTTCTGGATACAGATGGCAAAGCTTACAGGTAGGGAGAGAGGAGTAGTTGGAATCAAAGCAGTAAATATTTACTCTAAGCCAGGCAACATTGGTAGGGCTTTAATGTGACCACTGCTTTGAAACTTGTTTGAGGGTATGGTGGCCTCAGATCACTGCAGGATTGAAAGCTGCCATCCTTCCTGGATTTCTTAGCAAAGAAGGTGTGGATCAAACCCTAAATGAGTTTGGGAATTGAACTGGGCACACAGAGCTGATTGCTCCAGTATATAATGTGGGATGACCATTAGCTCCTACTGTACTGCTCCAAGAAAAAAGGGACTTCAAGTTCCTCTCTATCACTTTAGCGCTTCTCACAAGTGTCTTTAGCGCATTTGGAATTGGACAGAGAGCTGAAGCATGAAATCACACTTCCTTAACTTGCCCAGTGCCAGCACCACACTTTTCTCAGCAGGGAATAACGAAATAACACCCTTCATGCCCTTGGACCTCCCCAGCACTAAAGGCTCCGTCCCTGCAAAAACCACAGGGTGCAGTTCCCCAGGGGAAGCAGGTCACCCATCACTTGCTGACACAGCCCCACTTCAGCCAACAGGTACCGAGTGAGCGAGAAGTCTGTTGATAAAAATTTCATGGGACAAGAGACTGAAAAAGAGTTCTAAAATAGGCAAGAAATATGGAAAGCACTGGGTTGGAGAAGAGTGACAGAAACAGGAAACGTGCATTTTTAGGAGGCGGCCAGGGACAGAAGTTGTAGCAAGTGCTGTGGTACTCTTAGACTGAGAGCCAGGGTTCCTAGGTGTCCTGGCCAGATAAATAGCAATGCATTAGTTTTAAAACTCTGCTCTGAAATGTCACCTTCATCTCCATTGATCTCTATTACCAAGCAGGTCCTTCACTGTCACTTGTGACAAAAGGCATTAGTCAATGAAAAGCTCTAAATAACTTGAGGAAGACAAGAAAGCTCTTGTCTCTTTGCCACACAAAATAACATGAGAAAAAAAGGCTAAGAAAGTAGGGCACTGAAAAAAAGCATCTTGTACTGAAACTAAAAATTGAAATATTCTATTCTAATCCTGTCACATTTATCAAAAATATTTGGTGGTAGAGCTATTTTTTTCTCCTCTAGAAAGGATGTTTCTGTCAATGAGGAAATAGCCTAGTGAAATGTTCTTAATATTTAATCCCCACACTACACCAATAGTACACCAACCAGGACACAAATCTACTGCAAGACTGAAAGCTATCCAAGATGTCCCAAGGCTGAAGTTTGAACCACTGAGGCATCTCCACTGAACCACTGAGAAGGAGCTGGTGGCTGGCAGACAGCAACAATCCAGGCTACTTCAGCAGTCTCTTCACACTGCGTGTCCTCTGTCCCCCCTTACTGAAACACAAGTACCACCCTCCCTGGCATCTCTGCTGCTGCAGGACAAGATATTCCCCCGGCATGTAACCAGCAGGATGTGCTGCTCCTACAGGTGCCTCTGAGCACACCTTTGATTTTTTTAGGATAAGCAGCTCTCTGGCTCGCACCTCAATCTGTGTGCCTACCCACTTCCAACCCCAGCATGCATCCACCATTGATGGAACAGACAAAAATTCTATTTTGGGTGGGACCAGGTCAAAGGCTTGCTCACAAATCACACCCTAGAGCTCTGAGCTTGGGAAATGGATCAGTGGCGTTTGAGCACAGCTGCTTACAGTGGGCCAGAAGGCAGTGTTTAAATTTACCCAAATTGCAGAGTTAGGGCTTTGTTTTCCTGCCCTGATAGTCTGTTGCAATATTTGTTCTCTTGTTGCTCAGGATAGGCAGTGTTGTGCTTAGTGTTCAGTCCCACAAACACTGTCAGCAGAACCAGGGTGAGTCAGTTGTGATATCCAAGCATCTCGGATCTCGGGCTGATAGCCTTCCGAGATTGCGGATGTTTCTTTTCTTCCCAAGCCCGGTGCCAGAAGAAGGAGTCAGGATGCGTCGGTTTCTTTATCAGAGCTGTTTATTCTTTTGTGTTCTTAAACATTCTTTTTCTCTCAGCTAGCGTAGATGGTACCTACACCACTGTCCAAGGCTATCTGCCCGCCTCCTGGGCAGTCACTATCTTTTATACTATGTACTACGTGTTCTATGTTTACAACATTATACCAATAACCATCACCTTTATTAAACTGTGTATTTCTACTCTAATCCAATCTAAAAGTGCCACCATCACAGCAGAAGATGGATGGCAAGAAGAAGAAGCAGAAGGACAGGGACACGCCCAGATTCCTCCATCTTGCCTTCTTGAACCTCCATTAGACCCCTAAATTCTACATCTACACCCAGTGATGAATTAACATTATTCTAATCAAACTCTCGTGGTTGGTCTCTGGACCCTTGCCAGGGTCTCGGATCACCCAGGGCACCCAGAGGGATGTCCTGGGTTCCGACACAAGCACTTTTGTCCCTCTGCCTGCAGTCAGCTTCCCTCAGGCTGTGCTCCTCCAGCCACATTACTGCCCCTGTGCACATCATGCCACCATTTGGGGGGCATATAAACTTGGTTTTAGCAGAGCAGTGGTCCATGAGGACAGGTAGGTAGGTTTAGGCAATGATTTGGAAAGCTGGTTGTAGCAATTCCTGTGATCATTCTGGACAGGCACAGCTACAAACAAAACAAAACAAAACAAAACAAAACCAAACAAAACAAAACAAAACAGAAAAACCAAAAAAACCAAAAAAACCCAAAAAAAACCCCACAACCAAACCACCACCACCACCAAAAAGAAAACCAAAAAAAAAAACAACCAAACCAAAAACACCCACAACAACAACAACAACAACCCACCAAAAAAAACCCCACAATCAGTTTTGGAGACATTTTTGTCATTGCTTTAGGTCTGTGTGATGAGCTGAGAGGAATGGCCCTGCTGTAACCACTAACATATCCATGAACTGCCATCACATCCATCTGTCAGAGCTCAGTGTTTCAGAAGCTGCCACCAGAGAGGAGTTTTCAGGGAAATGATGTTTCTCTGTTCTTCTCTTAAATCTTAAACTGAAGGCAGACGAAGGTGGCTGTAAATCCCCTGGTGCTGTCCAGTCAGAGGGACATCTCCACAGGAATGAAGGCTGAGGCACCGTTCAGAGCACCTTTCTGTGACACAGCCCGAGACTGATTTGCTCTGCTGACACATCCTTCAGAGCAAAGAGGAGAAATAGGAGCCAGAAGAAGATGTTATGAGGGAGGGTGTGCATGTGCTGGCTCCACATCACCCAGTGGGATGCAAAGGGAAGGTCTGGGCTCCCTGAGGTCTCCGTGGAGTCACCACTCTGCCCTACAGTTTTTCTTAGATCACTCCTGTGCCCCTATACTCTGCAGCATAAGTGTTGAACTACAGCTTTTGTTCCTTGTTTTCCATAAATATTGCAGTAATTAGCTGAATTTAATTACAGTTATCATGAAATAACAAGCATTAATCAGATTCTAGTAGCAGCTGTATTTTGCTCTTTTGAAAGCAAGAAACTATTTTAAAACTATTTCATTAAAAGCATAAAATTATTTTAAAATCAAAGCAAAAAGCATTCTATATATAGGGTGGCATTATTCCAGTGCACACAAACACCTCTAAATAAAATTAAAAAGGCTATCTTGGTTGGATGAACCTCTTACAGGGACAAAGTCTAAAGAAATATTTAGCTGGATAGTGCACTGGACCTAAAAGGGACACAGAGAGAACAACATAAAATACAACAGTTTTCTCATCTCATGCTGACATGTACTTTTTGTAGAGATGCCCATCTAATTACAGCATCATAAAGTTCTTTAAATGTGCATAAATTGCTCTAATTCACACATCAGCTCCTCCCTTGCATTGCAAGAAACACGTCAGTGCAATGCGGATCAAGCCCTTTAGAGACAAAAAGCAGTTTGCTTTTGAGATCCTCTGCTCATCAGCTTTCCATTTCCCTCCTCCTCGTGCCTGTGGGATCCATCTGGGCTCAGACACAGAAGCGCAGAAGTGCTGTGGGAGGTTCCCACCTGCAGACCCCCGAGGACGGCGGGCAGCACAGGGTGTCTCCAGGGAGCTTCAGGGGAGTGCCTGCACATCATCTCACTCAGCGTGGTTCGTTGCCTCTCTCCTGCACAGCTCCGGGGTTCTGCACCCGTGGGATCCTCCTAGGAGGTTTTTGTAGGCATCAAATTACAGATGTGTGAATGAGTCCTGGTTTAGGCTCAAAATTAAGATACTGCAAACTGCACAGCGCGGGGAGCATCAGTTATTCGTTGCTATTCACAAGAATTTGGATTTAGATCCCATTTTTGCCTTCTAAAACTGATTCTCTCATCTTAAACGAGCACCCCCTCCAAGCTGAAGGTACCATTGTTGATACAACTATTGCTATTTATGATTAGAAAATGTTCCAGACAGGGCAGCAGTCCCAGAAAGATGTGTAATACTGAGCAGTGACCTGGGCAGCTACCTGGGCAGTGGGAGCACGTGGTTACTGCACCCCAAACTCCACAGCTGTGTGCCCCACACTCATGGTACCACCCCACGGGGCCCAGCAGCCTTCCAGGACTTCTCACTCTGCTCCCACAGGACAGCCCACCCCACCCCTCTGCTTGTCACAGCTTTTGCAGAAGCATTTTAACAGCTAGCTGATGCCCTGCAAGCTGAAGTGTCCTATAAAATGTGTCAAGGCAGGGTTGCAGTGCTTTATGGACAGGCAGTCTGGGGCACGAGGCCAAGGCAAGTTACAGCTTTGCATAACTCTGAAGCTGTAAAACAGTTCACACAGATTGCTGGTTTAACACTGCTACTTTTGACTCTCATCCTGCCTTTGGAAGCAATCCTGCTGCTTTCTAGAGCTTCTCAGGAGAAGCATCCCAAGTTGTAACATATTTCACAAGCACAGAGATATTAAAATGTGAAGTATCAAGTCCCTTCTTATCCCAGGTGAAGAAACTTCCTGTGATTCTTCACTACAATGACACAGAAAGAGAAATACTTATCATCAGATGAATACCTTGAAGCAACATAAGCAATATAAACTTCCTTCTACTCCTTCCAAGTTAGAAGCTAAAGTTTAAATCATACTTTAGGAGCTCATAAAATACATTTATTCCTCCAGGCCACACACTTGCATTAATAGTTTTCCATTTCTAACTCCTGACACACTGTGGAGAGCACTTTGCACTGGTTATTTCCTCCCTTTCTTGACAAATGAGCCCACCCCTTAAAGATAAGTTTGAGACATGGTCCTGTCTTCCACAAATCCAGTTATTAGCTTCTACACATACTTATTAGAGACTACTAAACATCACAGATACTTGCTGGGGACACAGGTGGCTTTGGCGAGTGACAGAAAGCACATGCAACAAAACCTGCACAGATTGGGGGGCTGGGACTAGGTGACCTTTAGGGTCCCTTCCAACCCCAGACATTCTGATTCCATGATTCCATCCTGTGATTCCACCAGGATGCCAGAGAGCCTGCCTGCACTGAATCACATTTACACAGGGAAAGAAAAGAGGACATTAAATCTCTCCGACTTCAAAGGCAGGAAGGAAGGGGTGTACACACACCCTTACACACACACACACATATATATATATCCATCCTATATACACACACCAACAGCCTCCTCCACACCATTCCCCTCCCTGTGCCACAAACAGACCCCTGCCTTCCTTCATTTCCATCACAGAAGGCTTGATCCAGAGCCCTGTCCAAAGCCTTCAGAGCATGAAAAGTTTAGACAAGTGTAAGGGTGAGGGCGAGATGCAAAAGGAGAGCTACCCAAAAATACACCTGCCTTCTGATGCAAGTCCCACTGCCTCCTGTTTTTCTTGGATGACTCCCCATGCAAATTCGCACGAGCAAAGCCTTATTTAGCAATTAAATAAATCCCAATTGTCACTGCAGGAAAACAAAATGGTTGATTGAAGTAACTCCTCTGAATTCTAAAAATAGTGCCTGGGACTGATTTTAAAATGTCCCGTGGTGGGTAAACAGAGAGATGGAATAGGTCCTTGGATGAATGAGTGCTGACAGCCTTCAAAAAAAAAAAAGTCAAAATCAAGCTTTGGTTTTGGAGCCTGCTGTGCATCGGAACATTAACCTACTTTGAACAAAGTTTGCCAAGCAAGCAGCAGAGATAGCAAGCAGGGCAAGCTAAAAGGAGCTGCGTGTAACTCCTTCCTCATGCCTTCAGAGCTGCAAGGAGAAAAACCCAACTGAAATTCTGGCTACCATCCAAATTTTAAAGCCTTTGAAAGAACCCTGTGGTGAAAAGGAAGGTACTTAACATTTTGGTATTTCCCCATCTGTTTGGAAAAAAGGAAAAGGCTGACTTTAATTACAGTTAGTGGTCAAAAATTGAGACACTTTGTGTGTGTATTTTGGTATTGGTGACTGTAAATGTCTCCCCCAGGTTATTTGCAGGGGCTCACATACTAGTTTGTCTCTATGATGAGGCATCAAAAATTATTACTTATTCAAATGTATAGTCATGGCTGAGAATGTCACTGCTGACATTTCCATCTCCTTCTGAGTACTACTGACATTTCCTAGCTATTGGAAGGGATAAATAAGTACGGACCCCAAAAGATGCTGAGCATTTTTATTATGACAAAAGAAAAGCATTGGATTGTAAAGTGGGAACCAGTTTTTGAGACATCATTTTCCTGGAAAAATTGCTTTCTTTTATGGATTATTTTTACAACTCTGTAATAAATGCTTCAAAAAAGGACTTTCCAACTGCATCTGAAAAAACCTCATATGCCCCTTTAAGACAACTCCATTGACTTTTCATTTGTAGTTTGCCTCTTCATGCTAATTATCATGTGCCCTTTCATTATGGGAACAAATTCTTGCAGGGGATGCAATTAAAGATGTAAAAGATACTTCCACCTAGGTTTCCTTTTTCCCACATGGAGTTTCTAAGTTTCTGGCATTTGATTTTTAAGAAAGCTTTTAAGTCTGACTGTGTGGCATCATAATTTACAGGGCAGGAGCCTCTCTCATATCCCAAATAGCAGCTGATGAATTTCAAAGGCTTCTTTCTGAATAAACATCTAAAACTCTGGGTAGTTATTGAGCTCCTTGTCTCTGGAAAGCAGAGAGCTGTGTGTGCAGACACAAATTGTGTCAGTCTGTCCAGCAGCTGAATCTCAGGCTGCTGATTTTATACAGGTGAGAATTCATGTAAGGAATTTTGATATTTCTATTTCAGAAAACTTAGATGTGTGTAGAACCAGAGAACACCTCTTGGCTTTCACCTGACAACTCTGAAGCCCCCGAAAGTCTTGCTTTTGGTTAGGAGCAGTAGTCAGATATAGATGCTGATTGCTTTTTATTTAGCCCACTCAGCTGAAAGCAAGCCCAAATATTCTGCACTAAGCTTTGTGTCTGCTTGAAGCCTAGAAGATGACATTTCCATTTAGTGCATACACCATTTAAAGAAATACAGTGATGAAAAGGAACAATAAAAAACTCAGAACTGCAGTGTTCTTTGTAAAAACCCTGTCCTTATAATTTTAGACTAAGCTTTAAGAAGGAATACATTAAGGGCTGAGGAGGAACAATAGACCATCAATTATTCTGAAGTTTGGGGGAGGAAATCAGCTTCATTGCCTGGCCTATTTCAGAGGCTGAAATAAATGAGCAGGGAGCTGCCTGGGTCCATGTCCAAAGCACTGTGCAGATGCTGAGTTCTGCAGCCTGTCCCCAGCAGTCCCTGCTTGGCTCTGTGGGAACACACACACTGAATAGTGCTGTCACCAAGTCCCTGGCAGGATCTCACCTGCCATCTAGGGGACAGGCATTTTCTTTTCCTTTTTTTGCTTCCCTCTGACATCTGTGGACATTAAATCTCAAACATCTGGAGCTTCTTTGGGAGCCAAACAGATAAGTGCACAGTGATGTGCAGGATGCCTCTGCCCTGCAGTGTGCAGTACCCAACATCTTGATGGCACATTTGGTGGGAGGATGTGAGAGAAAAGGCTGCCTGGTGCTTAGTTGCTGCCTGGGGTTAAGCCACAATAGTAGACTCTCATTTTTCTGTTTATAAAGAAATTGTGATAGCAGAAGTGTTTTCAGATCATCTGCTGGGAAGGTGCTTTTTGGAGGTGGGTTTCCATCCTGCTTTGCACAGCACTCAGTAAAAAGTTCCCCAGCCCCCTCAGTGCAATGACTGGATGTTTGACAGAGAGAAGTGATCCTTGAGAGAGAGAGAAAAAACCCATCCAAATGAATGCTGAATGAGCAACACTGTGGTGACTTTAGCAAAAAGCCATACAATCACTGTGAGGAACAATCCAGAATAATGGTGTTTGTGAAATCACTTGGCCAATAGTATGGGGAATTACTCAGAGAGAGTCAGACTTTCCCTGGGAACTAAGTTTGATTCCACTTAAGGTTTCCATCTTTAATTACTACCTCAGGGGCAAATATTGTCCTGACTTGGGAGAGAACTGCAGGCACCAAAAGCAGATCTGAGCAGAAATTTCAAACACTAGAGGGTTTCTTTTTTTTTCCTTTTTTTTTCAGAATGGACCTCTCTTTTTGAATCTGAATATCTTTCTGGAGGTAAAAAAACAAACAAACACATTAATTAGTGGTGAGTCTCATTAAAAAAGTTTAACAAAAAAAGATTAAAAAATGAAGGGAGAAGGTGGGGAGGCTTTTGAAATGTTTAAAAGAAGACCCTTTTTCAAACACAACTGAATAGGAAGAGAAACAACAGTGAGGCAGGAACAGATAAGGACAAAAGCTCTGGTGTGTTCAATTTTTGTGCGAGGTTGTAATTATTCTGTTGTACGTGGGAAGAACAATGAGAAACCACAGAGATAAATCCTGCAACTTTCCTGTGTGCAGGGAGAAGCTGCTGCAGCCAGGCGGGGCTGCTGGGGAGCACATCTGCAGGGGTGCACAAGTTTATCAGCCCAGATTTCCTAGAAGCCTAGCACCAAGGGACAAAACAGAAGTTGTTCCCTGCTGGATTTTCCCTAAGGAAAGGCGTTCGGGGTTTGCAGTCCAGGTAAGGAGGAGATGTGCTGCACTCCTCAGAGCTCAGGGGCCAAGGCTGGAGGTGGGCTCTCATTCAGCACTCCTGTTTTCATGTGATCTCTAGCTGATATTCTACAAGAAAATGACTGCTGGCCTCACCAAGAGAGAACTCAAATTCAAATCACACAGAGTTCAGTTCACCCATCAAGGGCATACAGATCTGAAATTTCTCCCTCCTTGGCCTTGAAAATTATTGTGACTCTGCTCAGCCTCATGGAAATACCTTGCTCACACACGCTACACACAGGGGCTTCATGCAAGATCAGGACTGAAGCCAGCACGTTCTCTCTAAGCAGCACTTCACCTTTGTGAGTCACTTCCAGAGGATTTTTTCCTCTGTCTGGATTCCAGGGAGCACCAACAACTAAGCTGCTGCTGTGCTCACCAAGGACTCACTGTGCAGGGCACAGTGAGCATCACCCTTGGGCTGCTGCTAAACACGTTTTGGTTTTTTCACATCTGTGCCCACCCTTTCTGCTGAGCTACAAGGTGAAGGTCCACCTGGTAGGAGACCAGGTATTAAAGAAATGCAGTGATGAAAAGGAATAAAAAACTCAGAACTGCAGTGTTCTTTGTAAAAACCCTGTCCTTATAATTTTAGATTAAGCTTTAAGAAGGAATACATTAAGGGCTGAGGAGGAACAATAGACCATCAATTGGTATGGAGATGGTCCATACCAATGGTATGGAGATGCCAGGAGTGAGGTATGGAGATGTCAGGCATGGGGTATGGAGATGTCAGGAATGGGGTATGGAGATGCCAGGAATGGGATTCTCTCCTCATACACTTCCCCAGGGCTTTGGGAAAGGCTGAGCTGCAGTGCTGGCTCACTCCTGCCTCACAGAGTTATTTGAGGAACACAGAGGACACTCTTAATGAGGGAATCAAGGGAGTTACTTTTGTTCTTTATGATCTTTATTTAATGATTTAACTTCAGAGTAATGGAAGATGGGTGGCTTGGGAAGGTAAGTTGTGACTCAGAAAGGCATAGGAAAGGAAGCAAACACACTGTAGGTATCAAAAATCCCTAAATTAATTAGACCAATAAATGCATGGTACAAGCCAGTTTAGACTTAATGAAATGGAAAACCTAAAGAAAAACCAACAGAAAAAAAAAGTTTTATTGAATCCTATGTATTTCCATCACTGAATCTTTCAGGATTTTTTTTTAATTGACAGAAAACCATTCAATTAGAAATAAAAAATTATCATCTGAGCAGTATGAAAAAGTTTGCAAGTGATACAAATTCTGGCTAATATGTTGCTTTAAAATACCTTTCTAAATTGCAAATTTGGATTCTTTCCAGTGTAACCTTTACTGCTAGGGTTCATTTAGGAATATATGCTTTAATATTTCCTTCATTAAATGAAAACCTGTATGGGAGAAATCTGGGAGGTGAAGGAGGGGTTATTGCTAATAATCCTGGGGTAAAGACTGGCAGGTGTTACAGCTCTCCCATGTGTTTTATATGTCATGTTCTGGATCAGAAGCAACAGTCAAAAAAACCACCAGCACAGTAGCTTTTAATTATATCAGAAGAAATAGAATTCTCCTTTTGTAAACAGCATATTGGGTTCCTTTCCACCATTCAATTTTATCTGAGTGCAGAAAACAGAAGCACAGTATTTTCAGATGTCTACACGCACGTGTCAACATTTCAGAAGTTTTTTTGGTTTCTGATAAAGTGGATAGATTTTATTTTCATATATTACTGTTCCTATAACAATGCTTTTTTATAAAAACAGTATTTCTAAAAGGCTCAATTGCTTTCACAGCAGGAATGAACAGAAATGACCTTTAGAAGTTGAAAGTTGAAGGGAATGTGTCAAGCTTCAATCTGAGGATTATAACCATTCTCATTTCTCCTCTCTCCCCACCGAGAGCAAGCCCCACCCTGCAAAGCCTGTGAAGTGTGTTTAACCCGGGTAAATAGAGGATGAAGAAGAGTAAAACATAAATGGGTGTGGGTTTATGGCTTTTAGAGTTCATGTCAGGCTAATGGCAGCCTGACGTTGATTTCTGGGGCCCTTTTACCACAGGGACAGCAACTGTAACTCACACCATACCTGTGCTCATGACAACAACTGGCAATAAATAGTATTTGTTTTACATACCCTAACCCACTGGATAATGATTGGCTGTTCAATTGCACAGCCACATTAAACAAATGCTGTAGCACGAAGTGGACAACAAAAGCACCCATGGGTGATTCTGCAATGCAATGCAATGAACCTGGTAAATCCATAACCTGAAGCTGTTTGAAAGCTGACATGGTTGAAATAGCACATTTTTTTTTACTAGAGGGTTGAATCTACTTTCAGTTTGGGAAAGTGGGTATTTGTGGGGTTTTCTCCCAAAAAATTCTTAAAAGTAGGAAGCCAGAACATGATCAGTGAATTGTCAAGCCCTGTTGCAGCACACTTATTGATCACCCTGCTGCACACACGTTTTGTTTTGATTCTGCCCATGCTGGGTTTACAGTGTTTCTCACTTCCCTACAAGTTTCTGGACTGGCTGTGGGGCTTTATGGGCCAAATCCACCAGTTCCTGCTGGTTTTAGTGGCTCTGGCCCAGCCTCTCCAGGGTCTCCACAACCAGTGGAGTTCACAGCCTACCTTGAACTCCCCTGGCAAAGCTCCCAGTGCATTTCCCATCCCTGGCCAGCATCAGCAGCGCAGAAGGAGTTGTCTCTGTTGTACAGATTTTTGAGTTTTAGCAACAAATCATAAGCTGCTGTAGGTATGACTATTAATAGAATGGAAACATTAGATTTTGTCATTAATCACCCTGTTTATATGTTGATGTAGGGGAACAAAACAACATACTTATTGCTCAGTAATAAGCATCACTGAATCATAATGTTACTGATACCTAATGTTTAATTCTCTCCTTTCAAAGGCTGTTTGTTTCAAGTCTTTGTGCATCGATGACTGTTTATGCTTAAGGATATGAAAGTGACAAATTATGGCAGAAGGAGTGCTGGAAATCCACTGGGATAATAATGAATGATCAATTACTATGTGGTTGTGAGGAATTTGCTGAACTCTTCAACTACTCTGAGGCATGCACCTAAGTACAATGACTATTACATTTTCCTGTACAGAATCTCCCTCTCCTTCCTTTTCAGGATGTAAATGAATGTGCACTCCTCTCTGAATAGATGTTCTTACCTAAAATAGTTTTCACAGTAGTGACCAAGCTGAGCTATGAGTTAATGTACGACCTACTATTCTTGAACAATCCAGATCTTTCTCTGAATTTAAAACCAATTTTGCCTCTCAAATTACATGAAAGATAACATTTCTACTGTGTAACATATTATGAAAGTAGATTTAATGTACTGCTCAAG
This sequence comes from Acrocephalus scirpaceus scirpaceus, assembly GCA_910950805.1. NCBI lineage: Eukaryota > Metazoa > Chordata > Aves > Passeriformes > Sylviidae > Acrocephalus > Acrocephalus scirpaceus. The sequence goes on from OU383781.1 coordinate 34,916,289, forward strand.
AAAGTTACGGCAGTGGTTATACAGGTCTGAGCACTGGAGCACAGGAGTTTCATTAATGAGGCAGAGGATGCCTGGCTGTGGTTTTGCAGCTGGGATCTGGAAGAGTCACAAATCATCATAGAACAGGTTCTATTGGAAGGGGCCTTTAAAGCTCAGCAGCTGCTGATAGAATACAGGCCAGGATCTGCTGCACCAGGATGTCAGAGGGTGCTGTGTCCTAACAGCAGGGAATTCCTTAAGACAGTCAAGGATGCATAATCAGACGACATGGAATACCCATATTGTGCTAAATAAATTAATCATGATGAGATTTATTACAGCAAATAGCAAATTAATCAATAATAGAGATGCCTGAAATGCAGCAGAGTGTTACTGAGCTGGAGAGCCTTTCACTAGAGGGAGCAGTCAATGGAAAAGCCATGTAATGGTAGAAAGAACTTAGTTACAGGCTACAGTCATGCTTGGTCTCTGATGATAATAATAAGATTAAGTGTCAGAATCCTGCAACTAAGATTGATATTTTTTTTCCCCCAACAGAAAGAAGGTGGAAAAATGCAGTTCCTCATCACTTTTTCAGGCTGGTCCGTTACACCAAGAGGAAGTCAAGCTTGCATGTCAAGGGGAAGGGTCAGCTCTGTTCTCTGCTTGAGCCAGCAAGCAGGAGCACCAGCAAGTGGCAGTGCTCTCACCACGCCTGGCTCATGCAGTAATGAATGTGGTGTGTCACTTCTAGGGACTGCACAGCTGACAGCCCTGCCTGCAGCTCTGGCTGCTCCTCAAAGCACAGTGAAGGTCACAGTCAGTGACTTGCTGATTCCAGGTCACTGTTGCACAGAAAGCTCCCCTCCAGCAGTATATGCATTTCACACCTAGCTGCTCCTTTTGTCAAGCTGTCATATTTAATTAAAATGCTGACAGCCTTTAAGGATCTCTACAATGTGCAAAAAATACATAAGATCAACACTTCACACTTCTACCAGCGACTATTCTTTTCCAACAGTAATTTAATTTGTACCTCAAGAACTAGAAGTTTTTAAATTATCTTTTCCCTTTGCTGTTCTTCATGAAAGGCAGAGGAAGAGCCTTCTAATCAGTGCCTTGAACTCCTTTGTGCTGGTCTGCTCTCAGCCAGGACATTCTCCACCTGGAGGAACGCTCCTGCTGTGCAGAGCTTGGGGTGCTGAGAATCCTCACTGTGCACTCTCTCTTCAGTTTCCCAATCAGAGAAGGATTCCTGGTTAAACCCACAAGTTCTTTACTTGGCATTAAATCCATAGGTGGTTAAGGCGTCTGACTCTCTGAGATCTCCAAAAGCTTGAATTAAATAATACCACCTTTCTGTGGTATTAATTCAAGTGCTTGGGTTCCTGGCGTTGTTCTTTGGGCTGAACCACGAGGTGATGACTTCACCACGGTGTGTAATCACACACAAACCCTTTCACATCTCTTTCCTCCAGGCACCATAAAACCTCAAACCTATCATCTATTATATATGATGTTATATAGCAACTAATTATCATCTCTCTTTTTTTTTTTTCTTTAAATACAGCAATAAGATGCTATTGTAATTACAAATAATTTACGGGAGCTGGAATTTCTCTCTGCTTCCCAGGAGGTCTGTGAGATGTTAATTTCTACCAGCACAGGGCTATCAGCACTATATTTCTGTGTGTGTCCCTGTCCCTGCATTAACTCGTGCTTTGTTTTGGACATCCGTGCATTGCTGTGGGCACAGATGATGCCTTGTGATATTGGGTCTGAGTTGCACCAGATGCTGTACTCAGTAATTTCTGTTACAGTGCACCTCTGACAGTGCAGATGGACAGACAGACATGCAAGGCAGGCTGAGAGGAGGAAAGCTCTCCCCAGCATGCCTGGTGTAACACCATAAACCAGAGACAGCCTCTGAAACAGGCCTGATCCTTGTGAGCTCCAATAACAAGTCCATCTATCCCTCTGATTCCTGCATCTTCTCATCCATGTGCAAACTTCTCCAAGTTTAGCTTGCTGAGGCTATCGGCTCGTCAGCTCAGGGAAAACTTATCCCCCAAAATATGACAGAAAACCTCTAAACTGAAGAAAATTCAGGCAGAAAGCATTGATGAGATAGGAATATTCAGTCCCAGCATCTCCCTCCATGAGGAAGTCAGTAAGAAATCACTTACAGCAGAATAAGCACAGTTACAACAGCCTTCCCCAGAGTTTGGGAGCCCCTCTGGAGCAGGTCAGTGCCCAGGCTGTGGGAGGGGATGGGATGGGGCAGGTGGGCCTTCTCCTCCTACCTGATCACCCTCCATTCCTTCCACTCAGACAAGCAACACCTACCCCCAGCTCCTTTGCTCCATGGAAATCAAGTGCAAATAATTTCCAAAGCCGTTCAAGGGAGACACCTAAAAATGGCCAACATACTCAAAAATAGTATCTTTCAGCAATTCATCTCTATAAAATATGCTCAAGGGAGCATTATGGTAGAAAATGGATTTTGCTTTGCAAATGTAATGATTCATATCATGATTATCTGTGCATTCATCCAGTCACAGCAGAAGAACAATGTCATATTACACATCTGACCAAACACAACTAATCAGTATAGATTGAATAAAAATTGAGATACTCACAGAGGGGTTTTGTTGTTCTTTTCTTTTCTTTTTTTCTTCCAACTGAATCTGTAGAGTTACATAAAAGTAGTCTAAGACACTGACCTAGTAAAGAAAATTATGCTTTTCTAATGAAGTCTAAAGTAGAAAATCTGTATAAATTACTCAGGTGTAAGAGCTACTTATTCTATAAATACATCTAATATCTATATATTTCTATAGCCTAGGACAGTAAAATAAAACTGCCTAAAAGATCTAAAACTCAGGAGGATATGCTTCAAAAATTATTTATATCTGTTAGTTTAGAATATAAAATATTATTCAGAAACTAAAAATTGAACTGAAATTCTTTAGCATACATGAGGATTGTTTAAAGCTCCAATTGCTGATTTTAATGGCCATGATTTTGTGAAGATGCATGTGGAAAACTTGGTGCAAATACATTCACATTCATGAAAGAGATGCTAACAGGAGGTCATTTAAAAGGTCTTTGCATGGGACCTGAATGAACGTGCTTAAAAAGGGGAAAAAATATGAAGGAGACAAAGGAATGTGCTTCAGTCCAGTCTGCCTGGGAATACCTCCCTATGTGAAATGTTCTGGGGGCTGGTGCCTGCACAGTTCTGACCCCTGAGTGTTCCCACAGGCACTTAGAGTCATGAGAATGTGGGGTGCCTCACCCAGTAGCAGGCCTGCCTAAAGCTGGCTGAGGAGCTACACCCAGAGGCACCCTGGCAGCCTCTGTTCAGATGCAGCAGAACATGCTGCACTCCTGAAATACAAAATGTAATCCAGTCAGCTCTGCAAAGCCCAGGTCCAGCTCTCACTAATGGCTCAGACTGATTGTGTCATAGCTGAAGTTCTACATATGTCAGGAATTAGGAAACATGAGGCTGCCAAGCCCTGTGGTGGCTTGTCAAGCTCCAGGATGCTTGGTGCAGAGGCCCTGAAACAGGCAGGTGTTCCAGATGGTGTCTGGGCACCCTCCTCATGTCTGCTCAGTGCAGGGTTCCCGCTCACAAAGGCTGCTCCCTGCTGGGGGCCTGCAGACTCACAGCCCACCACTTAGACAGAGGCTCACTGGGGTGCCTCACGTTCCCCAGGAAGGACATTTTTCCACATCTCCAGTTTTAGACAGCTTCAGGGCTGGTGCCTGTTCTCTGCTGATCAGAGCTGGAGAGTTTGGCTGCACCTCCAGCCAGCTGCACATGGAGGAGCCCAGTGTCCTGTGCTGGTCACATCGGTTTCCTGATCACTCAGGAGTCGACAGGTAATGAAGAGCAGGTTGTCCTCACTCCTCACAGATTTCTGGCTGACATCACAGGACTCTGCTGCCTGGCAGAGGTCCTGGCATTGCTGTGAGAGTCAGCTGGTGAGTGGCAATTACCCACCATGTCCCTGCTCCCAGGGGCTGCACACCATCCTCCCCACACCTGCCAGCTGGGCTGCCATGCCCCCAGGCAGAGATGTCCGACCCTTCCCGTTCCAAACAGAAACCCTGGGCACTGACAGCTCTGCTTGTAGCATCATTTCCTCAACCTGGACTGCTCACAGGGATACTGTTCCAAAAAATGCCCTAAGAGCCTCATGGGAATCTCTTTGGCCTGTACCCCTGGATGGCAGCTGCTGGCCAAGAAATAATTAAAACAAAGGATGTTCAAGATCTTGGAAAGGGAAGGAAAGGAGACATCTAAGTCATTTTATATGCTGTCAGAAATTGGATTTCTGGATGACTCCATTGTTTCCTCAGGTTTTCTTGGTGTTTTTCTTTTTTTTTTTCCATTTGTTTTGGGTCTTTTTAATCATTAAAGAGTGTTGTAATATAGTCAAGGACCTCATAACACACAGAACTACACTTTGGCATGATTCAAGCATGTGCTCTTAACTATGATTACATAAAAATACACATCAAAAAGAACAACTTTGATGAAACTGTTTTTTTCTTCTTTGTTTTCCTCTTTTCCCTTGAATATACAGCGGTGTCTGTTCTCAGAATTATTCAAAGTCATTGAGAATCCCAGTGATGTGACAGAAGGAATTGAAAGTGATTCCTACCTAGCACGTGTCAGGTCACTGTCAGCTGCCTGATCTTCAGCTGAGCACGTGTTACTCCCATTTCTCTGTCAAGCCCTGCTCTTTTATCTGCACATCTCAGCAAAAGCCTCTCTTTCCCCTTCTCTCCCACACTGTAGTTCCATCATAAATCTCAGTGCACAATGAAGTGTCACTGTGTTTATCCAGAACGAGTAAGGCAGGGATATATCACAGCATGCAGAACAGGCTCTTAACTCTTCACTTGTTTATTAAACTGTTTGAAATGCATAGGGAGAACACGCCGATACTGCTGAGGTTAATGACATTGATTCATAGCAAGAGGGGACCAGCGTTTACAGTCAAATGATCCCTAGTAATTGTTGTAATAAAGCCTGCAGATGAGCTCTCCAGGCACATGGTTCCATACAGTGTCTCTGCTCAGCTCAGCTCAGAGGGGGGACATCACTCGGGGTCCTCCTAGAGGAGTGGCAGGCGCTGGAGGGAGCAGAAATGTCCAGCATTGTCACCAGCCTAAGCCACCCTCCCTCCTGTGACACCAGGCAGGGGAAAACCCACCAGTCTCCCCAACAACCCTCTGAGGAAGAGATTCATTCTTGTACCTCCCACACTACAAGAGATGAGGCTGAGGAGCAGTGCATGCTCCATTTTCTGTGTGGTTTATAATAGAGATGTATGGTGAGGCGAAGAAAAGTTGGCTCCACAGAAACAACCATTCTTTAGAGCAGATTTGTGTCATCAAGCAGCATGTGGGAATTAACAGCACTTGCTGTCACTGTTCAGATAATAATGCTGTCCCTTTCTGGAAATGAATATTCTAGCTATGTAGTTTGTGTCAAAAGGATGAGCTTTGCTGGAGAAATGATTTTTAACCTGCAGCTTCAAATGCAAGCAGACAAAAAAATTATCACAATTCCCACCAGTGAATGAATGACATCACAGGAATTGTGTGAGGACAGGTCAGGTGAAAGCAGCAGAAGCAGCTTCTCATCTGATGGTTTAAAGTCAACAGGAGCCTACATTCAACAGGGGGACTGTTTTAAAATAACAACACCTAAAAATTGGGGCTTTTGGCATCCCTAGCTTTTCTCCGCGAAAATACTCACTGAATCACATGCTGCTTCTACCACAAACTATGCAAACCACCTGAACTCTTCCTGTCTCAAAGATCATTGCCTTATTTTAGCTGAAATAACAGCTCTGAGTCAGAGATGAGATGAGATTCAAATCTCCTTTACAGATTCCTTTAAGCTCTGGACTATTAAGTGAAAGGCGAGCAGCTCAGGGCTGCTCTGTGTGACAAGCATGCTGTGCTGGCCTTCCCCAGAAAATGCCACATTCACTGAGACAGCTCTGCCATAGCATCCAAGGGTGTAGCTCAGTGCTCAGGCAATTGTGTGTGTGATGAAACAGAGATTGAGGCACTTGCTTTTCTGCCAGCAAACCTGCTAAGTGCCTTTAGAGCAGATGTATTTCCAAGGTGAGGCCTGGGAGAGCATCACACTGCAGCGTGTGCCAGCCTCCGCCAAGGGGCTCACTGCAGCACCACGTGGCAGGAACTTCGGGACAGAGTGGGGAAGAAACTCATACTCTGGGTGCTCTTTGTCTCCTGAAAATTCCATGGTTTGCTGGGGGTTGGCTTTGTACTTCCCAATCCATGTCCAGATGAGAGAGGCAGTGGTAATACAAGGCTGCATGCACCCCCTGTGTTGGTTACAGCCACACGTTTAGGCAAGGTAACCACGGACTGGTTGACATTTCATGTAGTTGGCCTTACTACTTCAACACCAGTTATCCTGGAGTCACTTTATATAAATTATTTCCATCTTTTAGATTTTGAAAGTTATATTTTTCGACTGTTTTCACACAGACTGCACAGAAAATATCATCATTTTGCATAGAACACATGGAGCATTATTGTGACCTTCACTGACATCGAATCAGATGCTCTGTTCTCCTCAGAAACAGAATCTCCCTCAGAATATGTATCTGGAAGAGATATCCGTGTCACCCTGATCTGATCAAAGCCCTCGAAGAAAGAGTGAACCTGTGATAAAACAAAGGTCTTAGTACCATCTTAGGCTTTAAAATGGGGGTATTTTTACAGGCATCCTCTCTGCCTCTGAAAACATGAGGAACATCCTTCCTGTGCGTTCCTGCATGAGCCAGTCTGGTTGTGAAGAACAAGCAGGAATTGCTGCTTAATTTCAAGGACAGAAGAGGGAATGGGATTTGGACTTCATTTAACCTGCATCCACACTCCGTGCTAAAAGAAGATTTGAGCTCTGGCTGAAAGGGAATAATTAGCAATAATTAATTTCTGCTGCAGATCATTAGCAATTTACAACTCCTACGAGCAAATGAAAGGAAAACCATGGTTCATCAAACTCCTAAAATTAGCTCAAACCAAGTCTCCAGCACTGAGGATGGCAGCTCTTCCTAAAGGGCTGGAAGGCACAAGAGCCCTCCTGCCCAGCAGCTGCTGGCTGGCTGCAGTCCAGCACTCGGGGAGGGCTCTGCTTGAATTCCAGCACACTCACGACTCTGATTCCCTGGCACTGGCAGGTGGGAGTCAGGGAGGCTCTCAGGCCTTTAGACACTCAGTTTGCACTACCTGTGACTTTAAACACCATCAGTTGCATTCCTGGTGGTTCCCCTTTTCCTCATTAACAATTTTTCAGCTAGAAACCAACTCACTACTCCAATGGATTATGTTAAAGCCCTCCAGATTTAGAGCTTTATTTGAGAAAATTAGCTGAAACAGGAGTTTCTGTTCAGCAGGTCTGTAGGAGATATGACCTCAGCTATTTTCTACCTGGTTTAAGGGACTTGAGAGTTTTCTTTCAGACCACAGGAATGTGATAATTGATACAATTTATTTCCCTGCATATTCTAACTTCTCTGGCAGATACCTCAATAATAATAATAATAATTTCCTTCATATGTTACTTGGGGAAAACCCCAGAGTGAAAAGATAACTACTGTATAAGCATGAAATAGGTTGTATTACTTGAGATTAGGTACTGCCAGGATGCTAGAAACTTCAGCAGAGGGCATTACTGCAACTCTCATTTTGCATCATGCCAAGATTCTCTTCAATTAGGAATTCATTAACTGAAACCTGGAGCAGGTCTTTAACAGCCTTGCCCTGCCAACAAAATAAACAGCCCACATTTGAAATCCCTTGAAGAAAAATTTTAAGCCAAAAGTTCGCTTGCTTCTTCCCACAGAAACACGCACATCTCCACCTGAGTCATACCTGGAATTTATTACTCATACTGATTTCATTGAAACTCTTACTGAGGATCTATTAAAATGGATGGGTATTGTCTAATCAGCTCAGCTATAAGCAAGACACTGTTGTGGTGTACAAAACAGGCTGAGACCCAAGTTTTCCACAGCACAGGCTGTCCCCATTCTTCATTACAGATGTTGCTCTGATTAGGCTGAAACCTAGGGCTTTAGGCCTTCCTGTGGCTACTGGAAGTAGGTAGGAAAAATATCATTTGTCTTAAACTGAAACCCTCAGATAAGCAGAGCTTCCCATCCCCATCCTGTGCAGCTTTCTAGACCAGCCATGACCCAAGTGGTGCAGGGATGCCACAGCCCAAAGGACAGCCCTCTGGGACCCCTCTTACTGCTCAATGGGGTGAAATACTCAGGACAGGGACTCCCCCCTGCTTCCCCTCACCAAAACAGGGTGCTATCCTGAAGGCAGGACCTCCAATGCTTTTAATGGTAATTAGTAAAAACGACAGCAGAATCTCAAAATTTTCCATGTCACCAACTGTTACTTTTTCAAATGCATTCAGGATAGTCTGTGTACTGTGCATATATCTCAAGAGTTTGAAAGACTGCTAAATTAAGAAATGTAATCTATTTCTGCAGGGCTCAGGTTTTAGCTTCAGGTAGGATGTATTCATGAGTATAGATCTCCACCCAGGAAAGACAGCTTGAACTTTAATAATTGTGAAATGCCAGAAAGAATATTTTAGATTCTAGACTTGCAGATTAAAACACTGTAATCTCGTTACTCCGGCTACTGCACTGTTTTATTGCTACTTATGTATATATTTACAGATACTCAGTATCAATACCTATGTGGACTGTTAAAATAACTGATTGTTTATGGATATGGTCTGCAATCTGAGGTATTTTTGGCTGAATTCCCAGTCTCCTGTATGAAATTCTTCCAGACTCGTGGAAAAAAAATATTCTATTTCAGGTTTCCCATCTGAAACAAGAGTGAGAAAATAATGGAGATAATGCCTCTTTAGACATTCTTCGTCTTACAGAATTAGATATAATAAGAATAACCTCTCTGAGAATGAAGCACTTTTTATAGTCTAGGTTTGTGCAGAACTAGCAGCCTTGGGGGATCAAGGATAATACTGCAATATAAATGATAATTAATTTATATTTTACTGGGAAATTTTTACTATAAATATATCCAGAACAGCAGTCAATGGGAGATCATGCTATGAATCCCCAAAACAAATGCAGATCAGCTAATGTACATAGAAGTACACACATTTCTAAATGCAAGAAAGTGGCAAATCCTTGTTGCCTATAGTTTTGATTAGCCAACCCAGACCTGCATCTGCAGAGCACTGAGCTCTGTGTGAAGAGCTCCCTGCTGAGGCAGTGGGAATGGGACATGTGCAGGACAAGGCTCCCCAGCCACCAGTGCCAGCAGCCCTGCTGAGCATGGCCAGAAGTCCCATGTTCCACCTACACCGGGCACAGGTTCCCAAAAGCTGTTTGAGAACCACAGAATCAGCTGAGTTGGAAGGGACCCACAAGGATCATCGAATCCAGCCCCTGGCCCTGCACAGGACCACCCCAAGAGTCACACCATGTTTCCACGGGCATTCTCCAAAAGCTCCTTGAGCTCAGCCAGCCTTGTTGCTGTGACCATTTCCCTGGGGAGCCTGTTCCACTGCCCAGCACCCTCTGGGGGAAGAACCTTTTCCTGATATCCAACCTCAGCCTCCCCTGGCACAACTTCAGGCCATTCCCTCAGCTCTTGCCACTGTCAGCACAGAGCAGAGATCAGTGCCTGCCCCTCCTCTTCCCCTCAGGAGGAAGCTGTGCCTGCAGTGAGCTCTGCCCTCAGCCTCCTCCTGTCCAGGCTGAACAGACCAGGTGCCCTCAGTCTCTCCTCACACAGCTTCCCCTCAACCCTTCACCATCCCCATGGCCTCCTTTGGACACTCTCTAGCAGCTTTATACCCTTCTTAAGTCATGGCAGCCAAAACCACCCCCAGCACTTGAGGTGAGGCAGCCCCAGTGCAGACCAGAGTGGGACATTCCTTCCCTTGCCCAGCTGGAGATGCTGCATGTGACACACCCCAGGACACGTTGCACTAAAATTCTGCTTTATAGTCCAGTCCTTAGGCAAGAGCAGTTCTGACCTGCCCATTGTGTCAGCTGCACCTGGCAAAGCACTCTCTCATTTGGGGAGCTTTATTTCTTTACTCCTTTTCCCAGCTTTCCGGCTGGTGTCCTCCCCACACCCTCCCTAAGAGCTGGTGAAAGGAGCTCAGCCCACAGCTGTGTCCGAGGATTTTCCATGGGCTGTGAGAATGCATCGATGACATCTGTCATCGTGCCTAAAAAGCCTTTGGAGCACGCTCTGTGCTTTCAGTGGCAGATCTGCTTCATCCTTTTTTCTTTCTCTTTCTCTCTAGGGGAAATGAAGCAATGAAGAATCTTTAGAAGGACAGCAGCTCCCGGGTACCCCCACGGCTGCGAGGCAGGGAGCACAGACTCACTGACACCGTGCAAAATGCTCAGAAAGCCAACATTAATGTGATTGCTGTGGGCCAAGTCAGCAGCCCAACCCCTTCTAATTGCTCCTGCCAGCCTGTGCCATCCCCAGCCCTCTCTGTGCTCAGAACCAGCCCTGGCACCTGCAGCACCTCGGGGCCACAATCAGGACACGCACCTGCCTACCAGCAGCTTTTACATCTGGGGAGGGTTTTGTGATGTGTTATCCACATGCATTACACAGCCTCAGGCATGGCAGTGCTCTCCTTGCAGCATTTTCCATGGAGACTTTATTTTTCCATTTTTATGATTACTTATTGTTATCATATTGGTTCCTACAGAAACAAAAATAATTTGGCAGAGTCTGTAGGCACCTACAGAACCTGAAACCAACTATTCCACAGTGGAAGGAAATGGTCTTTGTATCCATGCCAAATTTATCATTGCAAAAAATAAAACATGATATCACACTAAGTTTTTTCTATTGTATTATTCTTTTACTTCACATATTTAAAAATCCTACTAAAAACATTTTCTAATTTAAAGTCATATAAACCCTGTAAGTCAATACATTCTTTTAAATGCTGAGACTACAGTTTTGACTCTTTCAGAAATAGAAAAACAAAATTACTGATGTCAGAAAGTATTAGCAAAACATTATATTGCTGTCAAGGTCGCATATTTTGTGGAAGAGTTTCATGCAAAAAGCTTCACTCAGCCCTCTGCCTCCATGAATTTTCCCGTTACAGTCTGTTAGATGTGTATCCTTCATGTTACTCTAGCACAGAAAGTGTCTGTTAATGGGTCACTGCTACGGCTGAGAGAGACAAAATTAGGTCTGTCTCAAAATTAAATATTTCATTCTTTTTGTTTACCTCCATCAGCCTTATGTAAGCATTTCTATTCTGCATCCACAAACTCTTCTGAATTCCTTTTCCTGATTTGTATCCATTTCACTCTCCTACGGCAAGGATACTGTCTTTCCTCAAATATTACCTCTGCTAACACATCCTAAAGAAACTGTTTGAACAGTGTCTAGGTTGTATAGAAATAAGAAATTATGGGCTAAGTCTCCAGGGAGGGCCTGGAGCTACAGAGCCCACGGTAGAGCCTGTTGGGCAAAACTTCCTCTGGGAGGGAACAGAAGCAATGGAGGTCACTTGGATCACCACCCTCATTTTTGCTACATCCTCTCTTTAGCCTCACCATCAGCTAAAGCAGCCCCTCTTGTGCTCTCTCACCTGGCAGCTGAGCCCAGGCCATCAGAGGCTTGATGGTGTTTTTAAGGCTGATGATGCAGTGGCTCATGTGGCATTTGAAGTCACGTCATTTGTCTCAATTGCCTTACGAAACAACATGAGCCAAAACTGATTTGAGAGTTTTGAAATCAGATTCTTTATAATAATTGTTTGATGAACAACATGAAGCAAAATTGATTTTACGGTGTCAGGGACTGATTTATTCAGCAGTGCATAAGTCATCACCCAGTGCCTGTAGCCTGCAGTTAACTGGCACTTTTGAATATCCTTTCCAAGCCCTTCTTGCATCCACTTGAATATGATTACAAGTGCTATGTATAAATCAATTTGCTTAATTATGATTAAAGATTTCGAAAGAAACCCTTCAGAAGTGACTAAATCCACCTAAGTGAGAGGAAAAAGGGCAGCAGAAGAAAGAGTTAAAGTAGCAGCAAAAAAAGTTCACATCAGCACAGCTACTGCTCTGTAATAAATAGGGACAATCAAGGGTTTCCTGTGGGAGTCTGACAAAGCAGATGTTTTCTCCACCCATATCCACTTTTGCACAGCTTGCTTTTCCCAACAGGACTCCTGGCCTGCTTGGAGACACAGGGCACATTTGGGATCCCCACCTAAGCCCCGTGGCACTCACAGGTTTCCTTGCCATTAATTACAAAGGTTGTCAGTGTGGAACAGCTTCTGAGCAGCACATGGGAAACAGATACAGACTGACACTGGACCAAACATCTTTTGTTCTGCTTACTGTAACAGCATTTCTGTCCAAGCCAGTGCAACTTAAGAGACAATCTCTTCACTCTACCAAAAGTGTTAAAAAATTCATTTAAATGTCTGTTACTCCACTTTTCCATACTGGTTTAAATTAAGCGACTTTTATCAAGTTGTATCAGATTTGCAGCACGCTAATTATCAGTAATAAGAGTATTATCATAACGTTTTGGTAAGTCCTAAATAACCCCTTTGTTTTCCGCATATACTAATTTTAAAACTCTGATTTAAATATATAAATAAAACCAGAAAGCAATCAAGATTTCTTCACTGCATGCTTCTCAGAGGATAATTTTCTCATGCATATGCATTAAGACAAAAAGATGTGTTCTGCATACTGACAGTAGTTGCACAGCTCGGTGTTCTTGGGTGCTGTGATAGGTCAACATTTTTTCATATGGAAAAACTGAGCACTTTTGGGGTTTTTTTAATAATAAAATATTACTTGCTTTGGTAAGTTCACTTTCTTATCAAAATTACAAATAGCAAAGTATCTCCATGTTAAAAAAATCACCAATACTTCACAGAAAATGAACATGTCTTTCCCTCCTTTCTCTTCTTTATCTGCCATTAAATTAAATTCACACTTCTAGCACCACACTCCACTAAGTCCCATCACAAGAGAAAAATCATGATGCATTATTAAATATAGAATCTGAGGATGGCACAGACAAACACACAGTACTTAAATCATCTCCCCAGAGGAAACACAGCAGTAATTCAGAATTAATTTTTTTTTTCATTTGCTACTGGAATATATCAGGTTTTGATTTGCAGCTGAAAACAAAAAATATTTTCAGACGAAGTTTGTACAGAAAGTTCCACATTTTCCAGTAGTCACTTCTATCCACGATATAAACACCAGCTGAGAAGTATTTGTAACAGCTGAAGGATATGCACAGACTTACAGTATTTCTGCAAGAGAAACTTTAATTTCAGAAGAAGTTATTAATAAAAAACTTAAATATTACCCCATTCATGGTTCATGGCATGCAGACTACAGCCAAACAGAGCCATGTAGGTAAGGGGAGAGGACAGTTCTCTTCACAGATGCAATTATGATAATAATAATAATAAACACTGTTTATATCAAACCATGAAAGAACTGGTCTCCTTGCACCACTGAAGTATCCTTAACTTCCTGAGAGTGACAATTAAAATGATCTTGTTATTTTTTCCAGTATCTTAATGTTCACCTCAGGGCATTTCTTTCATGAAGTTGTGTTTTAAAAGCAAGTACTCCTTGTCAGCAAGGACTTAGTGAGCTAGGTCTGATCTTCAGAAAGGACCAGGCATTCTCTAGTGAACTGGGATTGTTTTAAAAAAATAATTTAATAATACCAAATTTCACTGAACATTGGTGTTTGTGGATGTGGAAATGTCCTACCCTGTATTTCCTGCCAGCAGATGAACTACTCTCTGAATGCACTCACCCAACACACATGATACTCGCTGCCCTCACACGGAACAGAACAGCTTCAGCAGACAAATTGGGGCAGCTTTCAGCAGGTTTTCCAGAGCTGGTCAGCAGGAGAGCTCACAGAGGGGCAGCAGCCCAGACTGCCCTGGCAGAGGAGGGAGGGCTCTCCAAGGAGGTCTCTCACTGCACAGAGGTCCCTCATTTCATACAGGGTCTGGCCCTGTAAACACAGCTTGGGATCTCTCTGAGCAGGAACTAAAGAAGTGAGGACTTTTGTGGGGTTTGTAGGCCCTGACAGTCCTTAGGCTCCAGCTGCCTAGACTATAGGGCTTTTCTAGGTGTACTTCAAAGAAAAACTGTATATAATGAGGGAATTTTGCTAAGAGAACCACGATCAGTAACACAATTAAAAGTAGTCCATGGTTCCTTTATGTCTTAGGTTCTGTCACACAGCAAGTTGTTAAAGACATTTTCTCCCTGTGGGACTAATATTTGCATTATTTAGAGATGTGTTTCGTTGCCAATAAGGAGGCAAAAGTAGTGGAAAATAAAGGATGAGGTTTGCTTGGAGGTGAAACCTGTCTATGATCTCTGCCCAGGACACCAGCAGAAGATTCCAGGAAAGCTCACTTCCTCCATCCTTCATTCCCAGAGAGCCACAAATTACAAAGCTATCATTCAAATTATATTTCCCTCAACCATTTAAAAAAATTAAACATTCAGAGGAACAAATAAAAAAAAAACCACAAAAAATTAACAAAATTAACAGGATAGCCACTTTGCTGCTGCAAGTAGTACCCTCATTACTGACCTTCATAAGAGGTAAGGAGGAAAGGCAAGGAGGGGAAAATTAATAACCCTTCTTGCAGACAGCAGAGATCTGTCACGAGTTACACAACCTAGGAATTTTTATCCACTCCCCCCATCTTCCAGAAAGACATAATTAATTTACAGTCATTTTAACCTGCAAATGACACTTGTATAGTTGGAGGACTGACAATCAACTTCCCAGGCTGGCAGCGGGGTGCACAAGTCTGAGTGTTGCAGCATTCATGTGCATGCATTGAAAAATATAATTGATGGGACCTCCTACCTTGTTAAGTACAGCAGCTATATCTCCATAGAAGGCATGAGGGATGCACACACTTCCTTGGCAAAGAGTATCAAAAGAAAATAAATTAAAGAGTCCTTTAAAATCCTTTAAGGAGCACTTAGCATAATACTTGCATCTCTGTGTTTTTACTCATAAGATGTGGTGGTGTGGACATACACAAACTGTCTGGTGCACAATTTTGTCTGCTTCAGATTGCAGTAAAATTGGGACATGATGTACAGAGTTTCTGCTAGAACCTCTGTAAATTACAAAGGTTAATGATAGTTCTGTGAGGGAAAAAAAAGCACTAGGAACAGTAGATGTGTGTGTATATTTGTATAATAATTCAAGGAACCATGGGCGACAAGGTCTCCTTTGCTGAAAAATTGCTTGAATAAAATGAGCCCACTTTAACAAGACTGTAAATACCAGACACCATTTTCAGCACCTAAAATACCCAGAAAACAGCCTTAAACTTAGAAACCTCTCCAGCTCTCATCACAAGTGCACTCAGCGCTCTATGGACAACACTTAGGAGTCGGAACTGCCAGTCTGAAGAGTGGGGGAGCCTTACAAAGGCTTGGGCTTCTGCTCTCTTGAGCCAGACATTTTTTGGTGACCCTCCTGGGGTACTGAAGTAGCATTTAAAGCATTTTAGTTGGCAAATAGCCTAAGTGTTTTTGTTAATGGAGGGAATATTCACCACAAGGCTTGTCTTCAACCAGAATCCGCAGCCTTGTCAGGTGACCCCACATAATTACCAGGAATTCTGTGAACAGATTTCTGTGAATTCCTTACGTCTGCACATTTCCATCCCCTTACCCCACTCCTCTACAGCCTGCCCTTGCATCCAGCATCCCAGGATGGTGAATACCAGGCACTGCAAGAGAACAGCTTCAAGGTCAGGTTTTGCTCAATACCAAATAAAAAGAGGCAGGAGCCAGTCAGCTCCTTTAGCAAAAATCCTTGTCCCTTTACCCAGGCTGAAAATTTCCTTTATTTTCTGGGCAAGGAAGACCTTTTGTACTTTGCAAAAGTGTGTGTGCAACCAGCCCTTTTTCTGCCAAAGGGTCCCTTCCTCTTCACACCCTTTCCCAGTTTTATGTGAGGAGCCAGCAGTACCAGGGTGCCAAAGGAGCAATATTCTCTTTACAAATGCACCTGGTGCAGGATTGTCCCCTCCATGTCAAAGGAAGAGCCTCTGCCCAGGAAATGTCTAGGAGGCACCCTAGGAAATGTCTAGGTGGCAGCAGAGACACCCACCCTGCTCTAGGTTGGAGAATATGCACAGAAGATGCTTTTCCAAAAAATAAAAAAGCTAGAGAAGCAAGCTTAAGCATGATAAATATCTGGTTTAGAGTGGTAGAGAAATGAAATAAGTGGTAATCAATTTGTTGCTTCCAAGCTCAGGTACTTAAGAAGTTTTTTTGGTTGTAAAATGTGAGGTTAGTCAGGAGTTCATTTTATTTCTTGAGCAGCATAGCAAATATGAGCCTGCCTTCTGGGGGTGGGAGCCCTCCTCTTCTGAGGGAGCAGCAGGTGCCCTCGGGGCACTTTGTCATGTGGTACTGTACCACAGAGCTAAAAATAGGGAATTGTGTCAAACCACATTTATAAGAGATCACTTTCTCTGTGCGCAGGCAGCCAGATTTTGGATTTATTTAGTTGCTCCAACTGCATAGAAGGGTTCCCTCCTGAGCACCATCAGAGGCCAGAAAAAAAGTCCAGTGTAATACAACTGTAGTGATAGAATTGTCCCAATGCCACCCACCAGGATTAAAAAAAAAGAAGAAAGAAACCACCTAACAAACAAAAACCCAAAAAACCATCTTAAATACAAAACCTAAAGGGAGAATGAGGGTAGATCTGCAGGAATATGCAGCACCACTTCCTGGTCCAAAACTACACATAACCCCAGACATTTCAAAAAGTGATATCAGTTCTATCAGGTCAGAAATGGAACACACTTGCTTTGGTCCTGGTGTTTTTATCAGCCCCTCTTCAGCTAATCACTTTCCTTTTAATCACAGCTGAACTTAGTCTCTCCTTTAATTCTTCCCTTAGAGGATCTACAAAGTGTTTTCTGCTATGCCCCTGTTTATGTCTCCACCCCAGGAGCAGAAGACATGACAGTGTGGTATAAAAGTTTTATTGGCCTGTATTTTGGCTGACCAAATTACTCATGAGCAGTGAACTCATGAATAAGTTATGAAAGTCATTACTACAAGTGCCAATAAAACCTTTTTTATATGGGATTGCCGTATATTCTACATATGCAACTTATTTTACAGGACAGGCAAAACTCTGTATAAGACACTTTTTAGAGAGTCTTAAAAATTTTTATGGGGACCATTTCTTGTCTCCTTGCAACTGCAAACCAGGCTTTAATTAAAATAAGCCATGCTGTACTGTGCTCAGAGGTACAGGAAATTTAAAACACGTCTCAAACTTACTGCTGTCAGCTTTTACTTTCTCAGTATCACAACCCACCAGAATGTGAAGGAAGTGCTGTCACCCTGGAAAATCATAGTTTTCCTTTTCCTATGGGTGAAAAACTTCTGGATGCAATTCTGGATGGTCGTGTAGTTAAAAACCTTATGTTTATCAAAAATCCAGGATCAAATATGGTATATTCTGAACATCAATCATTGCAGCTTTCTAATGGAGGGGAAATTCCAAAAGGAGGACAGGGACATGTTAGGTTAAACTAGTTTTATCAGAAAAATACCAACTTTCTGATGACACTTAAAAAGAAAATATTCAAATCCTAAGAAGATGAGTCAGGAGAGTGTTAATGAGGAAATCTATCCTGTTTCATTTTCATCTACCCCACAACTAGAGGACAAGACGGGAGGAAGGGCAAGAAGGATGAGTGTGTACAGGTACATTTTTTCCCCCGAAGATTTACAAACCAGTCTAATTTTAGTGAACAAAGTTGTGATAGAAAAGATGCTTCTTGATATATGAACCTGTTCAGCATTCCTCTCAGAGTTAAATGCTTGCAGGTATTTTTTTTCCTTGCTGAAATGTCACACAAAGGCTCAAATCCCCAGGAGTTGGTAATTGGCATTGTTTTCAGGGAAGCTGCGGGCACACAGCTTGCAATTAAATATAAATATAGACAAATACAGCTTTTTCCATCTGAATGGGTTATCTACATTTTTTTTGTCAGTAAGGAATAAAACTAAGACTTTATCAGAACCCAAGATAGACCAGTCTGAAGTAAACAATTTGAGCTCTGAAAATGCTTTCTTTTCCCAGGAGCAGAGGCTCCCTCCACAGTGCTCCACCACCTTTTTGGCATTTGCAGGCAGAGGTGAATCCAGCCCACAGGCTCTAATCCTGGCTGCCAGCTTCTCCACCAGGTTGCTCCACACACCACCACTTACACACATGTAAAATTAGGCATATAGACCTCTTAAACTGAGTAACATCATTAATTCAGATCCTGCCAGGCCTGTGACCTCAGAGCACACATCAGCAGTTAATTTGCCTGTGATTTTCTTTCTAGCAAGAGTAGCACTCAGTCAAGGACAGGGCTTCTGCTGATGCTGGATCTGCAGCATGGAGCACTTTTTGACATATTTGCTAGTTATGTAAAGATATTTCCCGGTGACTTTTTTTCAGTTACCAGTTGCAGAACTGTAATACCCTCTGCTTGCCTATGTTGCTTTCTGAAGTGATTTGCCAGTGCTGTCAAAATACCAACATATCAAGGAGCAGGAGTGTAGAGATCAGCAGTCCTTGATGATTGCTAGTCCTGTGTCCCCGGTGTAATTCTTCCCCAGGAAGTCTACAGGCACAATTTACTTAAGCTATTAGTACTCACGGTTTGTCTTACTACCTTTCAAACCCTGAGATGTCAGCTGGACTCTTGTGCTCTTGCCCAGGGACTTTCAGGATGTATAATACACAGCCAGTGGGGGAAAGCAAAGAAATGCCAGACATGTGCCATGTTCTTACTGTTCTCTTGACTGGAGCAAACCCTCCATCCTCCTGCCAGAGATCCCACAGTCCTGCTGCAGGAAAGGGGCTCCTCATGAAGCAAGACAGGGAAAATGTGACAGGAAATAAAGGAATGGCACAATGTACCCAACAGCTAAATGAATAAAAGCCCTGGTAAACCACTCCCTGTGCCCAGGCAGCCAAGGCAATTCAACCCTAGAGAAACTGGGCTGCTGCCTAAAGAGCAGCAGTGACATCCTCCCTGAAACTGATGGGAAATGCTCGGGTCACAGCACAGGACAGCAGGGACAGGTGGGGAGGGGACATTTTACAGTAGGATTTACTCTGCTATGAGGAACTAATGGGGCTGTACTCTGTGTGTCACTGGCAGAGACTGGAACCTGCAGAACAGTCACATGCACACTTTGATGGATCCTGACCGACACTCATGCAAATCCAGTGTGTGTTCTTTATGTTTGCAATAGGAGGAAGCAGTCTGGGAATCACAGGCCAGGGCAACACCGCATCCACACAGTGGGAACGTGGAGCAATTTACATTATTTTCATAGAGGCTGTTTCCTTTATTATTTCCATTGAAAGGAAATATCCTTTATTTTCATAAAGGCTTGTCTTCTGAAAATGTGATCTCTAATCCTGGGGGGTTTTTTTCCAACCTGCCATCTTCTAGCCTGTGCTTTGCCTCTTGATCTCCATCATGTGCCAGTGGAGGTGGCCTCACTTCACCCCACGAGCAAGCGGGTTGACTGCTTCAGGAATTTCCTTTTCTTTCCAGTTAAAGTGAAATGACAGGGAACTGCACAACAAGGGAACAGAGCAGAGCACCAATGGTGCTGAACTGCAAAAGCTGGAAGCACTTGGGGAGAGGGCTCCTTCAAGCATCTGTCACAGCAAGCTCTTATCATCTACCACTTAGGTACTTACATTTAAACGTGGTAAAGGAGGGAAGGAAAGCAACATGAAACATCTGTGTTACAGAGCTTCAGCAGAAGTTAAAGGAGGAGGTACAGAAATTGTTAGTGGGAAGGGAAGAACAGCAGAGAATTGGAGACCTGTGGAAAAGAACATTTACACTAGCTGGGAAACAAATCAAAAAAAGTTTGTTTTTAAAACACACCAGAAAAAAAAAAAACCAAACAAACCAAAAACAACAGCAACAAAAACCCTCCAAAAACCCACAAAACTAAACATCCTCCAAGAAGCAACAAAACAACAAGCTACACTTGAAAAAATAACTTTTAGAGCTGTAGGATGCGACTTAAGAATATCTGGACTTCCTAAATATAACACATTTTCTTGCCTAATCTTGAGACAGTGTCTTGCTCACCAAGTCCTGAATCCACTCACTTCAATAACACAATACAAAAGACATGCAAAACAGACAACTTTCTTCTTATGTGTGCTTCGCTCTGCAGCCTCTTCCATGCCTGCTGCTTGTTTTGTTCTGTCCAGGTGTGGTCGTACCTGCAGCACAGTTTAGCAAAGCCCAGCCTGGCCCAGCAGACCCAGGGCAAGCTGAGCAGTAACGCAGACACCAAGGCAGGAAGCTCAGCCCCAACTCACCCTGGGCTCAAAGTTCAAAGCCAGGCTACCCTTTAACCTGCGCCCCACGCATTGCCATTGTGTTTTGCAGTCCTAAAATGCTGTTTTCTGGTTTTGCCTCCCAGTTTTACTTGCACTTATGACATGCACCCCTAAAGATGGAAAATGAGTTGGAGGACGTGGAAAGAATGTTAACATTTTACTTATGCCATTTTTATTTATACCATGGTGACCCAAAATAACTCCCTCATATAGAAGTGGCTGTAAACACTGGCTATATTTATGCCAATTATTCTGACTGACTCATTGATTTTTTTTTTTTTAAGGTAATTCTTCATAGGTTTAACACCTCCCTGAACATTTCTAAAATCCAAGGAAGTCCTGCCTGTCAGGAGGGGCAGCCACTACTTTGCTTGAAAGGGAAAGATACTGAGGGGGCAGGACTTAAGTAGCAAAAGTAAAAGTTGTAACAATAAAGGAGAATCAATATCAGACAGATGAACCTGATCCAGCTTGTCTGTGGTCAGTCTTAAGCCATGTGTTTCAGAGATCTCAGCATTCCTTATTGAAAGCAACTCAGGAAAACAAAAATCATTCTCCCAGGAGACTGAAAGGAGACAGTACTGCAAACACCCGTGATACACTCCCTATGTAGGGCAGCAGTTTTAGACTCCACAAAAGTTTTTCCAGCCCCTGGGGCTGATGCAGGCATGGTCAGCAGCAACTCTGCCTGACATTTCTTCAGACAAGCAACCAGCCTCTGCTTGCCTCTGCTGTAAATCTGGGGCACTTTATTCATCCCTCCCAACTGAATGCAAATCTGTCCCCAGAACACCAGACAGAGCCACACTCAGCCACGGCCCCCCAGGGCAGCTCATCAGTGATAGAGCACAGACACGTACACGCAGCAGAATCTAGCTGGGTTAAGTCAAGGGTTTGCCTCCAGTCTGGAAAGGCCAATGAGTTATTCCAGGTAAGGCACGTTATCTCTGATAGCTTATGGGAAGCAGACATGAGCCTGCTGCATCCAAAGCTGCATCCATTGATCCCTGACCCCCAGCTCTGCCCTGGCAGCCCCGCTGAGGGCAGCGCTCCCGAGCTCAGCACCAGGCTGGCACTCCGAGCCTGGATCCCAAGCACCATCTCCTAATCCATATGTGCTCGAGCAGCATCCCAGACTGCGCAACAGATGGCTGAGAACAGCTGTCCCTGAAACACTCTGAGAAACAGGAATGAGCACCAGAAGGAAAATGGAGATTCCCAGGGACTGCTTCCTTAGCAAAGGGGTAAGTTACTGCTTGATCTTCCAAGAACCAGATAGCAGGCAAGCTCTTCTGCTCTCCCACAGAAACCCCTGGGAAAGTGGTCAGTGTTACAAAGCTACACAAATGGTAAATGGACTTTGCAAAGTGTGTTCAAGAGAAAATGTAAACAACAAAAAAAAGGTAGTTTAAAACCACCACTTTTATTCCACTCAGAATATGATTTCAATTCAAAACTGGCTTATAGTCCAGTACAAGGTGAAAAAACCTTGAAAGATGTTCCTGAAACATTACCCTGAAGAGTATTTTCACTGACTTCCTTAGCAGAAATATCTTTTATCAAACATTGCATCAACAAAACTAGATACATTTACAACATTAAACTCAAAGGAGGACTATTGATTTTGAATCACCTTCTCAAAAGACAATAAGAAAGATGAAAGGAGGAGAGAAAAAGCTAAAATATGCCTGTGATAGAAGTACTGTACTTTTTTTACAGGGTTACGTTTCTGTATGCCTGAGACAAATATGAAGTTAAAACCAGTGTTTAACATAGGCAGCTGTTCGCCTAGCTAAGTCACTTCATGCCTTTGGTACCAAGCAGGGAATGGCACCTCCTGAAAACTCCAAAGGGTGAAGTCCCTGCACAGAAGGGGCTCTGTGGCAGCAGCTTTGGAGAGCCAGCAGACTCCACACCCAGGAGCACCTTCTGTGTGCAGTGGGGACTCCAGGTGGTTCCCAACCCCACTGAGGCACAGCAGCAGGCAGGGCTGGGGGCAGGAGCTGGCAGCAATGCCCTGGCAAAGGCACTGGCTCCCAGGTTGGATACCCAGGTGGGTGGGTGGCTGGACAGGGTCTGCGGCTCCAGAGCAGAGCTGGATGGGTGACAGGGCTGCCACAGGGGACAGCTGAGGCAGGAACGTTTCCACAAACCTTCCTGCAGCTCTCAGGATTTCAGAGGGGTGAATTCCAGCAGGAATGCTGGAAACAGTGGCCTGCTTAGGGCAGGAGAGGAGCCTGCACAGCAGTGGGGCTCTCCCAGCCTCGGGATGAAGCGCAGTTAGCAAGGTCCTTAGGCAGGCACAGCTGGGGGAAGAATCTCAGGCCAAAGTCCCAGGCTGGGGTGGCTTGGGTGGGTGAAGTCTGCTCACCTAATATAAATCACAGAACCATTAAGGCTGGAAAAGAGTCTCAGGTCTCAGAGTCCAGCTGTTAACTCCGCACAGACATGCTGACCATTAAACCATGTCCTCAGGTGCCACATCCCCCCGCCTTATGAATAGGGGATGTGCTGCCACCACTTCCCTGAGCAGCCGGTTCCAATGCCTGACCACCTTCTCAGTGAAGAAATTTTCCCTAATTTCCAATCCAAACATCTCCTGGCACAACTTGAGTCCATTTCCCTTCCTGCTGTCACTTGTTACTGACACTGACCTCAACCTCTGGTAGTCCTAGAGAACAATAAGGTCCCACCAAGGTCTCCTCCAGGCAGGAGAAAAGGAGGCACAAAAGGAGCAAATGGAGGCAGAGTTCCTGGATTTTAGTGCAGTTCTTTCTTTGCCACTCTGCTTTTCTTCCTCTAAGCCTTCAATTAAGCAATGTGGAGTAGAGAAGTCCTGTATGTTGCTACCTCACTTGTATTTATGGCTGGTGCTAACTTGTAGTTGTGTTGACTGTTTTCCCTAGACACAGAATCTCACTCATGTTACAGTCAGTCAGCTCCCAGCAAGCTGACAGACAATGAATGCTTCCTCACCTATTAAAAACGATGTATTTAGCCAGCTAACAGACATGATTTCTTAAACACAGCAGCCAATACATTGAGCACCCTGTGAGTACACCTCACATCTGAGAGGATTTGCTGATAAATAGGGACACACTTAGAGTTTCTGTCCTGTGCTTTTTGATACAATTTCAAGTGACAGACTGGGATTGTTTGGTTCCTAAACAAGCCTCGGATACCTCTCCAACAGCTGAGACCACAGAGAGCTGAGAAAGCAAAGGGTCAGGTTGCTTAGCTTCCAACAAGCTCCTTGAAAGCTCTTGAAATTACATTTGCTTTCAAGGAAAACATTCAGTGGGGAAGAGACTGAGTTTCCTGACCAGCTCGTATTGCCAGCTCTGCCAGCAACCCTGCTGTGAGACCTTTTGCGAGGCTTTGTGTCCCTGTGTCCTCTCTGACTCTTCACAAGTTTTTCTTACTTAGAAACAAGTTCTTCAGGAGGCTTTTTCTTAGCACATATTTTTGCAAGTCTTGGCACACCTCATCCTTAATCTCTGGATGATTTCAAATAACACAACTGTGACACTGCAGCTTTGAGAGGAAGACCCAGGCAAGGTGGCATCCACCAGGAACTCTCACCAGCAGCCCCTCCGCTGCTCGGGCTGGGGCAGGTCCCAGCCCCTTTCCCATGCCTGCAGAGCCCAGACTCTGCAGACACAGAGCAAACACGCTCTTGGGTGGTGTCAGCATTTAACCAAACAGCAGAAGAAAGGAAATGGCTGCCAGCCAAAGTCTTCCAAGCTTGCAAAGCACCTCAGAGAAAAGTCCTTCCCTTCAGCTTCCCATGGTTGCACCTGTTAATTATCCCATTTGTTTCTGTGGAGTGTACAACGGTAACCTGTGCATCTTCTGCAATTACATGAATGTGGTTGGTTTTATACCAATAGCTCTTTTCCAGAAATTTGTACGTGGCTAACAAAAAACCAAAACAAACCAACAAAGTCAAAATGATTGATCTGAGTTACATCCAAAACTGGATGCAGAAAAGCACAGTGGACCTAATTTGGCTTCATTTTGTGAATTATCAGGCTGCCTTAATTTTGGCAGAAATTAGCCCAGTTCTGGGATGCTGGAGCCTGTCACTGTGCACAAACAACCCTGGGCAAGGGCCTGAGCCCTACATTGCATTTCTGTACTCAACAAAGGCAGTAGGAGCACACACTTTGCTTCCTTGCAAAAGGCACACACAAAAAGACATGGCCCTATTTAAAGGAAAATTAATGGCACCTTTTATCCCCACCACAGTTCTGTGGTTAGTGGAAGAGCAGATGGCAGGGCTGTGTGCAGCAGCTCTGCTCCTAGCCAGGGCCTTTGGAAGCATGAGGCGAGGGATGCCTGCAAGGGTAGGTAGAGAGCTGTCCTTAAGTGCAACAGGATTCCTGCTCTGCTTTGTCCTGCCCTGGCAGAGCAGCCCTTTCCCCACACTCCTATTTGGCATAAAAGCAATGAAGTCTTATGTAAACACAGTTGAGCAACTTTTTTACTCTTTTTTGTTAACAGGACTTTTAGAAGAACCATTCATTCAGACAAAATGTTACTTCTGTAACAGGGACACACAAACAATATTTCTTTAATCCCCCTTATCTCTGCTAAGAACACTGGTACAAGATTGCTGTGCCTTCAAATAGCCCTTCCAGAACAAGAGGGAAAGAAAATAAACTAATTCCCATTACAACTGCTTTCCATTTTTAATTTTTTTCTAAACTTGAAATGCAGCCTAAATAGTTCATGCAATTCTACTGAGAAAGTAAACATGTTAGCAATGCCTTTCATGCTGCGAAGGTGGCTAGAGCAGGATGTTGGATAACTTACTTATAATCCAACAAGAAACATCCCATACTGCCAAAATGCCTACTGCATTCCTTGTAGATAGTCCCTGTATTGTCTGAAATCTGAAAAAGCCAAAAGCAGCAAAGACTTCCGACAACTCTCATGCTCCTCTTTTCCTCATGCTCTGAGCAAACTTTAGGAAATCTTCACCCGGGCATTTTTTTCCCCTCATAATTTATATGACCCAGTGAGCATCTTCCAGAATTCATGGAACTGAAGTAAAGAAAGGTCTGACTAGACAAGTTTCAAACTATTTGAACATGTGTCTCAGAGACAGAAATGCAAAAGAGAAGCTATGGAAGTTTAATATTTGCTCTTGCAGTATTTCTCTTGGCAGTTCTTCCTTTGCCCCTGGTTGCACTTACACGTCTATAATTAAACATTTTCACTGTGTGATCAACAAGCTATGAATGAGGTGACTTGTTCTGCCTGCTTACCCTCCTGCTGCATTTTAACAAAAGCAGAGATTTGCAAAGGCAACCCACCAGGCTAAATGCCCATACTTCTTTCAGCTTTCCATCATGTAAAGGATCTAAGCCAGACATCATGGAAATGCACATTACCATCTGTCCTATATGCATGTTGAGATGTACTTGCTTGCCAAGATCAGTGGATTATTTGCGATCTTCTGATTGCTGCTTATCTGCTGTCTTTGACCACTCATTGTACTGAAGCCCTTCCAGTGATGTCTGCAAGGCTGCTTCACTGTCCTTTTACAGGAATACTTTGTGTGCTGGATGCTTTCTTAGAAGTTCTGAACTATACAGATTCCATATTCTACTAATTTATGACTGAAATCCAGGAGGAAATATATATAACTTAGGAAAGCCCAAACCCCCTAATTTTTAACTTTTGGGTGGTCCTTGACACCAACACCAACCAACATCTCTGGCATTGGCTGTGTACACATAGCTTCTCTGTGTGGTGGCAAATGTTCTCTTATCACTACATTAAACTTACTGAAGGGGTCTGTGCCTTGATCATGAGAAAAAAATGAGCTTGGACTCAGTTGGGGATCATGCTTGGGACTTGCAAGATAAACAAGTAAAATGGCAATATCTTTTCTGATGTATTCCAGCTACAGAACACCTACAGGGCTGAAATGGCAATCTGAAGCCTGTTTTGTTTTTTTTTCTCCATCACTGCAAATTTCCCCATGACTTCTTTTAAATACATTCCTTACTATAGCAACAATTATTTTTTATGCTTTTCACAATAACTGAGAAAATCACTGCCATTCATTCCCTTTGTGGGAGCTGCACAAGTGGGAAATATTGATTTCTTTGCATTTTGTTCACTTGGTATTACTGCTTGGCATGTTTCTGCTTTCATCTCTCATCCCCACTGTACTCAGCATTGCTAGTAGTTGAGCACTACTGAGCATTGTCATACCTACATAATCACATTTAGCTCCAAATAC
Organism: Acrocephalus scirpaceus scirpaceus; assembly: GCA_910950805.1. Taxonomy (NCBI): domain Eukaryota; kingdom Metazoa; phylum Chordata; class Aves; order Passeriformes; family Sylviidae; genus Acrocephalus; species Acrocephalus scirpaceus. The sequence goes on from OU383781.1 coordinate 34,943,044, forward strand.
ACTTCTTGGGCATCTGAAAAGAGTGACTGCTTTTAGTAATGAATGTGCTTACCACAGCCCTGAGTTGGCTGAAAACATCAAATGTATAGGATTATAAACATCTTTTGTCGAGGTTTGCAAATTAAAAAAAAGCTAAAATTATTAACTTCTGACACACATACAACTCAGAGTAAGGTAGATCATAGAAGAGAGAAAAAATCCACTAAAACCTTCACCAGCTGTCCTCCCACCTGCTTTGTCTTTTCAGGCAGATTCATTACAGGGTTTTATTTGCTCAATAACATTCTGAATCACCAGACACAGTGCAGTGCACTTTGGACCCTAATAAAGCTCTGCTGTCACCTCTGAAGCCAATGTCCTGGCTGCCCTCTCCTCCTCACTGAAACGATCTCCAGTAAAAGTTAAGCCACCCAGCTCTGCCCCACGTTCCTCACATCCCCATGGGCTTTTCTCCCTCCATGCAGGTGTGGAAGGTTCCTGGATGCCTGTGGTGAGCAGGACCCCCCCACCACAGCTCACCCTGACTCTTGTGTGACAGATGATGGCAGAGTGGTGCGAACAAAACTGTTCCAGCCTTGGTGAGAATGTACCTATCACAAGGAATAACATAGCCTCGGGCTCCTTGTCAAGAAAAAGGAAATACAGCCCGCAACGAGTTGGAAAACCTCATAAAAATTAAATGCCATCAGGAAATAAAAGTCTGTTCAAACAAGAAATAAAGAAATCTCCCTTTACACCTCTGCACAGGCCACCCTGCCTGTGCCTTGCCATCTGCACAATAATGAGGGAAAGGTTTGTTCCTCTGCTGCAGGTGCCCACCAGCATTATGGTGTCTGAAAAACATTCATCTACTAGCCAAGACGTGAGTAACATCTACAAGATGTAGCCTAAGAGGCTGAGAAGCTTTATTGTTGATATTACCTGTCAGTGTGAGGCCTTGCTTCCCAAAAATAGATCCAGGAACATCAAAGCTCCTTCCAGTGCAGACAACATCTGGAGCCATTTGCACCTATTAATTTTGGAGCAGAGTCAGGATGAAAGAGCAGGTTTTTCAACTCTCAAGGCAAATATTTATTTCTTTGCCTAGATCCTGAATGAGTGGATCCTTCAACCAATCCCACCTTGGGTCAAGGGTGGAAGAATTGGGTCACACCCAATGCAAGCAGCTTCCTGGGTCAGTTGATGGATTTTCCACACATCTCACCATCACAAAATTCTCTCTACCCTGGGATGAAACTCGCCAGCTGCCATTCTCACAGATATATTCATGCTAATAATTTAGGCAATTTTTAAGTCATTGAGCCACGTCTGTGCTGGATGCAGCCCACACAGAGGGACTCTGCTTTGCCCTGGCACGACTGCCCAGCCCTGAGCCACCCGCCCTGCACTGGTCAGTGCCAGGGTGCATGTTCATCAGGAGCTCTGCCATGGCATCTCATGGCACCAGGACAATAACTAACAGGCACTTTGGCAAGTTCAGCAAATGTTATTGTCCTTGTTTTGCCTTGCACTCTACTGTACATTGATTTCTCTCCTTTATTTTAGCAGTTCCAGCTAAGCTTTGACTTCCCCAGATTTTTGCTTCCTTTGAACCATACTGCTCCAGTTATGGCTGCAGTCAGTGATGCTTTAGTGTTTATTTTGCATCCTTTTATGAGCACGTCTTGAGTATACAGTGTTCTTCTTGACTATAAAAGACTCAGACTTTAATTTGAGAAATGTTTGTGGTTTAGCTTTTATCTTTGAATTTTACTGGTTTTTTCACATCTGTTAAAATAGTTGAATAAATGTATTACCATTCCTGTACTTTTATTTAGATTTGGGGTATTTCCATACAGACTGTGTGCTGTTGTTGCTTTTTTCCCTTCATTTTTCCTTAACCCATCCCCCAAAACTTCCACTTGTAGTTCAAAGTGCTGTTTAAACATTTTCCTTATCTCCTCAGCTTTCTCCATAATTTTTTAAGATCAGTGAAGGACTTAAAACTCAGACAGACTCCACAAAAGCATCATAAAAAAAAAAGAAAAAAAAAAAAGTCAAAGCGAGGAACAAGTTTCCCCTGAGTGGGAGGTTCACCAAACCAATGCAATCTGTGCTTTTTCCCCAGGCACTGCAATTCTTTGCTTCTCCCATTAACAACAGCTGAGGTACAAATAAAGTGTCACGTGATTCATCATTAATAAGAGGAAATAACCACAACTCCTCTCTACCTGACTTTGAAAGTAGGACCTTCATAGAAAAGAGAGTGTTCAAATCACAGCAATAGTGCTAAAGTGTAGCTCAGGGTTTCTTCACTCTGTCAGAGCCAACATCCATTGCACAGTTTCAAAAGTAGGTACTCAAATTTCCTGTGTAGCCGGGGGAGATATGTAAGAAACAGAGAGACTATTCAGGGCACCACAGTTCAGTGCTGACAAGATAAACCTACACATTTTTTGATGCCATCTAAAGTTGTCATGTCAGTGTCTGCCCTCCAAGAAGCCCTCAAGAGAATGCTCCTCACTTCCTCAGGACATGTTACTGCAAAGCAGTGGAATATATCTGCTGCTTCCAATGCATCTGGCCCTGCCAGAAACACCACGGAAGCAAGATACTGCTCTTCATTAAAACAAAGAAGTTCCCAGGTGTCATGCCTGATGTTAGATTTTCTTATGTATGCAATTCTCCCATGTTATTCTGTGATTGAGCAAACCCTTCTGTACAATACATTACAAGACACAACACTGTGCCCCTGGGTCAGAGATGGGAGAAAGAGGGAGCTGTGCCTTGCCTAGCACAGACCATAGCATGAGGACTTGGCAGCTTCTGCGTGCCTTCTGCAGGGCACTTTTCCCCCTCAGTTTATTTTACACCTGTGCCAAGGAGCTTTTTCAATTCTGCACTGGTCCTAAGTTCTGGTTCAACAACTCTCTCAGCTGAAATAATTTATTTATCTAGAGAGCAGCTCTTTCTGCCCTGTTGAAAACATTCAGTTCCTACTTGGCCTCATCTAGCAATAGGGAGGAAAGGACAATCCATCTCCTGGGCTCCTTCATTATTCATAGATCTCTAATGAGACTCCAGCTGAAACAGCCAATCTACATCAGGTGAGACAGTGACTACTGCCAGGAGAGGACCCTTGTGAGCCCAGGGGTTCATTTCACTCTCTGCTCGGTGCTCAGCTCGTGGCTATAGCAGCACTAGAAGCTGAATTCACACCAAAGATGATTCTGGAAGTTAGTTCAGCTCTGGGGGCTTCTAAAGAAGAAAGAGGAAGAAGCTGAAACCAAAAGAGCCTGAAATTAATTTTCTAAATATATCTGGGAGCTGTGCAGAGAATGATAATTCCCAGAGAGCTGGGGAGTTTTGGTACTTTGCTTTATTCCAGTTTGGAAATATTGGGAACCTTCAATGCTTCAGGACCCCAGAGCAACAGATGCACTTTTTTGGAGTTTTTGGATTTTTGTCTCCCCCTCAACACACTGATGGAGTGAGAGGATCCAGACAGACAGCTGACCTGGAAGTCCTGGAGCTGCTGCCTTCAAGGAGATCGTAATCTTGGGGTCTTACACAGCAAAGTAAACTGGTAAGGGGCCAGAGAGGACTTGGACAATCTCTCAACAATCAAAATAGTTCCCAGGGACAATTACATCCTGAAAAATCTGCACACTGACACTCTGTTGCAAAGGGGATTTTGTACATTAGACCTGAGGGTCTAATGACACTCAGGTATCAAAAGCACTGACCCACTGTCACCAAATTCTGCAGAAGCTGCTACCTCTGGAGTGCTTCTTCAAACAGAAAAACATCAAGGAAGTGTTTCCAGTCCCTGCACAGGCATTCAGAAACCTTCCTTCCAGTGCCAATGCTTCTGCTTGGTTTAGGTTTCACTACCAGGATCACTTTAGAGAGAGAAACAAAACTTTGAACACAAGGGAAAGCTCCTGAACCTCTCTCACTAATTACCTAATGAGGTCAGAGTGGAAGGAGCTCTGGAGCACCCCAACTGGAGCCTCCTCTCTCTGTGCCCAAGGCAAACCCTCCTTTGAAGCGCTGCCTCCCTCGCTGCTGTTCCTTTTTGTTTGACAGCCGCTGGCCGTCAGTGCCACGAGCACCTTTGGAACACCAAGCTGCTCTGGGCAAAACCCGACAGCACCACCATCAAAAGTGATTTCTGAAAGCTTCCCCAGTAAACACAGCCATTGTCACTGCTCTCCCTCCCATCAGCCACGGCCAGAGCGGCAAGCATTTTGCTTCTGTTCTTCCCTTTCAAAGAGAAGCTGCGAGTAAAAGTAAAAGTAAAAGTAAAAGTAAAAGTAAAAGTAAAAGTAAAAGTAAAAGTAAAAGTAAAAGTAAAAGTAAAAGTAAAAGTAAAAGTAAAAGTAAAAGTAAAAGTAAAAGTAAAAGTAAAAGTAAAAGTAAAAGTGTGAGGCTTGACTGGGTAATCAGGTTGAGAAAAGCAGGAACAACCATGAAAGAGCAGAAATGGCACATTTATTTGCCTTGGCCAAAGGGTAAGAGCAAGGCTCAGTGACCCCCTGGGGCAGAGGGGGAACAGGGAAGGGTATCACTGAGCTCAGACCCTGCTCTCAGGTACAGGGGAGGCACCTGTGGTGAACTTGGTCTGGTGAGCACTTGGCTGCTGTGCACCCAAAGAGAGAAATACGGTCAGTGCCCACTTCCATTGAATTCACCATGGCCTGCTGTGCCCAGGAAGGGCTCTGAGAAGGGTCAGGTGAAGGCAGGTCAAGCAGGGCCCAGAGCCCTTCTCTGGATTTACAGTGAAATCCCTCACACTCATGAAAACCACTGTACAGTCACTCTTCAACATAGTTTTTCCTCAGAAATTTCCTTTGTTCTTTTTCCCTCAGAAATTAGCATGCACCAAGTGACTAAGTCTATTAGAGAAAATTGACCTTCGAGTCATTTAGCTAAGGATTTGCCAAAGCCCAAAGGTATTTATTATTCTTATAAGCAATGAGGCATATGGTTGACTTTTCCAAAGGCCGTTTCAGAAAGAAAAGTAAATGACCATTCCTTGAAATGGAAACAAGAGATATTTAAGAACCTTTAGTCCAGATCTGGGCAGGAAGATTTCATCATAAGGCTATGCAAAAATGCACAAAATGTGGAAAATTAACACTTGAGAGACCCTGTGCTGTGGTTCTCAGAGGATGCTACCACTCCACCCATACTACTAAAGTACTGAAAGGTCAGTGCCAACAGATGGGCAAGTGTTTGTCAAGTGCCTTTCATACCTCTGCTCCAAAAGTTAAATGGAGATGGTTTTGCAGAAATAGAGAAGGTTATTTAAGAGGGGCCCAAGGTCTAACACAAAAGCCTGGAGCAATTTCAGTTTGAGCAGAGTGAAGTTTGTAACTCAGGTTTGAATCTGTAGGAGGTTGGATTAGATAGTGGATTCTGAGTTTTCACTTTTTATTTTTATTTACCAGAGATCAAATGCTGTCTGTAAAAGACAGTGCTTTGGCAAAAGCACAAGCCAAAAAAAGGGTAATTGACAGAAATTTAACCAGAGCCAAACATCATTTTTTTACCAAATAGCAAAAGAATTAGCAAAGGAAGATAAAAGATTCCATATCCTCAGCCTCAAACCTGAGCAATACCTCTGTATTTGACAATCTTCTAGTCTTAGTCAAGAATGTCAGAGCTTCTGTGCACAAGAACAAGGTAACTAAGCCAAGTTTAAGGAAAAAAATTGTAAAGAAAAACCCTTTTGCTTTTTCAGCACTATTTTGATTACTTATCTCTGCTTTGGAAGTCAAGGAAGGCCAAACTTGCCTTAAAGAGAGAGTGTAATAGACTTAAATAGTAAAATGCAACATCTGTGTTTGAAAATAAAACTCAGTATATTTAATGGACAAAGTCATTTAACAATTTCATGAGCACGGGCATCAGTGATTTTTTTTTTTTATTAGTACAATAAGTCATTAGTCTCAAAAAAAATCCAGGGCTATGTTTTCACATGGACATAGAATAATGGATGTTCTTCAGATATACTACACCCAGCTGGCTGTCTGTGCCAGGAGTTGGTGCTGCCCAGTATAAGGGTGACTTTCCCAGAATTTAAACAGCCCGGGTTAAATCAAGAAGGGCAATAATATCCAGACTAGGGAAGTGCTCAGAAGGATGAAACAAAGCAAAGAATCCCTGTGCCCAGGGGAAACCAGAGCCCCATTTCTCACACAAAGATATTCCGTGTACTGTCGTCTCACATTTCACGGGGACACTGAAAGCACATTTGTAATTTTTTTTGCCACATACAAAGACTTCTATAAATAGGGTTTGCAACCTGCTTGGCCAGTCAGTAGTCCTTAAGTTCAGGGCCTTGCTGCTGGTGTCTTTTCTAACAAATAAACTGTGCTGCTCTTGTGTTGCCAGTGCTACACCCAGTCACCATCAGCCGCCAGATACTCTTCACAGCTATAGACAGCGACATCGACCCGCCTTGGAAGGCAGAAAAACCTCCACTTCTGAGCTTCAAGCTAAAAAGGATTATGTTTTGTCATGCACTCAACAAGAAAGAAAGAAAGAAAGCCAAAGCATGTCAAAACACTACAAGAGAAACACAAGCATTATGGTTCTACACTACAGAAACATTCACGTGACATGGAATATTCCAGGCATGACCACTTCAACACACAGTGTGCTCCACTGGAAATATTAAAATTGCACTGGGATGCCAAAACAAAATGCACCAGTTCCTATGGAACATCATGTGCTGCTTTTACAGAGACATTTCTTCACCAGAAAATAACACTTTGTTAAAGCTCGGCTACTTGTGGAAAGAGAGTCACTTAGAGAAAGTTTTGTTTGCTCAGTTTCTTAAAATACTTAAGTTGAAAGAGCAGAATATTATGACCCTGCTAAACACAACTCCTTTTGATGAAGGAGAACATTTTTTTTCCCCTCTGAAGATAGGTTAAATTAGAGTTAAAGAAACTAGAAACTAAGTTCTGTAAATGAATTTGATTTATGTATCTGTTAGGCATCTTGAGCTCCTGAAAGTGTCCAAGGCAGGCTGTTCATGCTAATCTGAGATCCAGAACCAAAACCTTCTCATTTAAAACATTATTCTGCATTACAGATTCATTTCAGCAACCAGCTCTGAAACAGAAACCAGTTTGAAAACAGAACTAGGCCAGTTTGTTGACCTGAGGACCAATTCTCATGCACAAGATCCTGCATGACAAACTAAACCCCTTTCATCCCATTTCCACTGGAACAATTACTTGGTTGTTTTAGGAGTCCCCTGCCCTGCTCTGTGTTCATGATGCAGAGTCACTCGTGAGTAACTCCGGATTAACTTTCTTTGACTCAAGAAGCTCGTTAGGTGCTGGCATTACAGTTTTCTTTGAGTTGCTAATCTAGTGATGCTAATTAAGGCTTCCAAAGACTGTTGCAGTACTCTAATTACAGCAGCTACACGTCCTTTAAATCCATTTACTGTAGAACAAAGTGGGGTTTGCGATCTCTGTTTCTTGGCACGACACTCACAGCAGTATGCTACCGCTTCCCCGTGTCAGGATTATTTTAAAATTCCAACCATTAGACAGACCAAAGAGGATGAATTGAAGAGGGCAGTAGATATTGAATATCAGGGTTATTTTAACTAACCCTGCTCCTGGAAAAAGCATTCTTGTAACTATGCATTAAACTACTGTGCCCATTACAGGCACCCCCTGAGCCCCAGATGCTCCTGGGATGACAGAATGTTTTCCTCCCATCCTCCTGCTCTAGACCCAGCCCCAGAATTCCTCCTGGTCCTTGGGCACTCATGGCAAGAATAAATTGGTCTTTCCTGGACCTCTCCAGCAGTTCAAAGACACCTATCTCCATCACAAAAATGTGCAATACAGAGTCAGTGCTCTGCCCAGACAACTGGGTGCATGTACATTTCCTAGGAGATACAGCTTTGAGGAACAAAGCGTTCTTTCTTTTCTGAGATTTTATTGAAACATTTCATTTTGCAATTTCTAGCTAAAGTTAATGCTCCCAATCTAATATATTCCAAAGCCTCTGGTTTTCTTGCCCACAGTGCTGAAAAGTGGCAGGCTCTCAGTTAATAGGATGTGATTTGGTTTCAGCTCATGGACTTTTAACCATCTCCTTCATATCTTCTGCAATCATTTCTAATCTGGCAGAATTCAGATGGCTTCAGTTCACTTTACCTATTTTTGCCAAGCGTGCCTTGTTCTGAGCACAGTGCACAAGGGAGCAGCAGAGCGCAGACAGGACAGGGAACTTCATTCCCTCATTTCATCGCTGTAAGCCTGCCTGACCCACTTCAGCTCACAGACCTACAGAACAACTCTGCAGTTCCTGCCACTACAAACTGGGTTAAAAAAGAAAACTCCCAGAGGAGCCAACTGAAAATTTGAAGAAAAACCCCACACCTTCAGTGCGTTCAAAACAATTTGTTTTTATTTCAGCTTCCCAATCACAAATTCACTTATATTTCAAATGGAAAGCTCTCCTGAGGTCCAAAAGCTTCCTCTCCATATGTGGTAGAACTAAAATAAAATCCACTGCAGTGTGAAAAGGGAAATGAAATGCAGTGCAAAGTGTATGGCTGGTGACACACCAAAGGGCTGGAAACCAGCATTCGAAAAGTTTTTTTAGAAATTCTGAAAAAGGGAGGCAAGATAAGTTTGTGGAGCACCAAAACTTTTCATTTACTACCAAATCAAGTTATTACCTGGCACACAGCTGTAAGTAAAGGATCAGGTGAAGTTGGAGGAGAGTATCCCTTTAACAGAGCAATGAACTCATCTCACTAACTAATGGCAGGACGAAAGGTAAATTGTCTCTAATCCTCTGATGTAGAACTGTCAGAGGGGAAAAAAGGTGTAAAACTCAATGTCGGGAATGTGGCCCCCCACATTCCTCAGCACAGAACATGGGACTCACGGAGAGCATTCCTAAATGTCAAAGCTACTAAAATACTATCTAAAGCTAAGCATAAAGAAAGCCAGGTTAGTCAGGTGGCCACTCCATGAAGCTAATGACACTTGTCTTTTAAAATTTCTCTTACTTCCCTCATTTACAGTGTTTTCAATCATGCTATTTGGAGAAAAACGAAAAAGAATAAAGAAAGGGGGAAGCCATGCAAAACAAGAAAGTCCTCAGCACTATTTCTATCCCACAATTAATTTTGATTGCTTTCTGATTCTCATAGGAATTTGTCAGAATCCTGGCAGTGCAAGATTGATTTCTGTACTTCTGGGAATGATAGGTTATCAATATAATTGCTACCATCAGTGCTCTTTCCCAATCCTTCCTGACATTTCTGCTTCAGGGGCAAACTAGTGCCGTGGTGACTATTTCCTCACCTGAAACAGCTACCAGTGCATGGGGATTTTATTTTTATTTTTCCCCCCAATAGAAAGGTGACACCTACTCCAGCCCCAAAGTCCCATTCTTCTATTATTACTGAACACTAAGAAGCATTAGCCAAAAGCCTAAAAATCCAAATATCTTTCTGGCACTTATTTCTGCAGGTGAGTTTTTTTCCCAGATAGCAATTCTGTATGCAGAAAAATTGCACCTTTGCAATAGTTGTACCTCTTTTGAGAGCACAGGGAATTACAGGAACCTCAAAGTTTATGCTGCATTACTGCACTTCACAGGCAAATAACAAAGCAGGAGTCAGACTGGTGCTGATCATGCACATACACCAAGCGTGTGTTGCACTCAAACCCTGGAGGGGCTGAGCAGCTCCAGGCCAAGAGGAGATTTTAAATGCTCATCACCTTTCTGCATCAACCTACCAAAATGTGCTCAGTCCCCTATCAACTCACACCTCTGAGCAGGGATCAGGAGATCTTCGTCATCACCCTTTCACACAAGTGGCACACAGATTTTCATCATCCTCAGTGCATTGTGAGAGGAGAAAGTACTCTGCAGGAGCAAGAGCACTCATCCACACATGAACCAAATCCAAAGCAGCTTCCTAAGGCCAAGCCAAGCTATTTATGACCCTCTCTCCAACTCCCCACCAAGAGAAAAGCACACCATAAGGGCTAGTCGGGAACCTATTGAAGTCACTGGGCTTTGGAGAGGCCTTTAACTCCAACCATCACAGCTTACATGTGGCTTCCCTGCATCCAGAGAGGTGCCTTGGAAACATCACACCCCACAGTGGCAAAAGCCTCAGACTCTCACTTCACTTGAGCTTTGATTCAGCTCTCAAGTGTTAAAGGATTTAGGATCTCCATTGAGAAGTAATAGCAGGAGCTTTACTTCTGTGGTATCCAAGCCTTCGTAGTAGTACACCCTCTGAAATACAGCAGGTCAAAAACCTCCCACAGAAAAAAACAGAAAGGAGTTGCTGTTCTATCCCTTTTCATTCTGAGGATTTATTAAAGCAGAAGCTTTCTGTGAGAAAATATTAGCTGGAGAACAAGGTATTTCTCAGGCCAGCATTCTAAATGGAGATCAGTGCTTACTCCCAAAAAAAAAGTCAGGACATAGAGCTGAGCAGAACATGACTTAAACCCCAGCCTGTTTGCCAAAAAGGCACCTGCCAGTAATGTGGCATCTCTGCCCTGGGATGCTCTAACCTCCAGCACTATTTCTGGAGACCACCCTCAGTCTGAATGTTCACATGCCTTATCTCAATTCCAGAGAATTCAAACAAATAAGGGGTGAAAAGTCCATATATTTCTTTTGGTTCAGTGGGAGTTTGTTTTCAAGCCAAGCCCAGCTCTATAATTCTAACACTTCTCTGCTTTCCTCAGAGGCTTTCAGGCTCCATCCATATGTGGCTGCAACCTGGGGAAGGACAGGTGAGGAATCCATCAGGTGATAATGGGACTGGCAGCAACAATGCCCCCACTGTGGTGAGCAGGAGCCCACAAAGTCTGATAAAACCCTGCTTCATTCTGCAAGGCACAGGTTTGCTGTAAATCTCTGTAACAGGTATAAAGGTGGCCTGAGCCAACTCAGATAATAGAGTTTGCTGGCAGCCTAGGAGACAGGCTGAGCTGAGGCTGGACATAACACCAAGCACCATTCCAAGGTGCACATCGTCCCCTAAGCTTTACTGCCAATGTGTAACCACAAATAATTCACCCTGAGTTCAGCACAGAGATGCTGTTTGCGAGGAGGAGGCTCGTGGATGTAAGCAGGGCTGGGGAGCAGCACTCCCAGCAGCATTTCAGCCTGCAGAGACCTCTGTGCCCGAGAAGTGACGTGGCAGCAGCTGCGGTGTTACAAGGTCAGACACAAATTCCCTTTCACTGAACCCCTGGCCCATCAAACATATATTTACAGTGGATAAATATGTACAGCACAAACAAGTCAGAGGGATTACCAGGATTAGTCACAGCCTCCTCTGCTGCTGCCAACGTTTCAGGCAATCCCTCGTATGCAGCGAGGGCAGCACATCACAAACAGTACCCATAAACCACAGTGCCCATAAACCACATCCACTCAATGAACCAATGCACTCACTGTGAAATGTCAAATACATGCAAAAAAGTTGCGATATCTGCTCCTTCCTGCTCCGTGCCAAAAGGACAATATTGGAAACAGTGCACACCTATGAACAGCATCACAAGGTCAGCCACTGCTGGGTCCAGCTCTGCTGCAGCTGACAAACCAATTCCAGCATGTGAATCTCTTTCAAGTGAAGCCTTGAACATGTTACATTATCCCTGTTGGCTCTCCAAAACACCAGAGGCCCACTCACTTTTGAAAAGTTTACAGAAGCATCCAGCTATTACACCAAGTTTCTGCTGTCTGGAGGACACTGAGGGTTGGGGAGCCCTGTGCCACCACTTGGCAGTGGATGTTCCACACCCCAAACCACAGGAGCATCCCTCTCTACGATGGAGAGGAAACACCAGAGGCTGCTACCAGCACTGGAGGTGAGCTTCAAACCAAACAGATTTTGGATTTGGTTTTTTGGTGGTTTTATTTTTGGTTTGGGATTTTTTGCCTTAGTTTTTGGTTGGAGGGTATGTGTGGTTTGGGGGGGGGGAGGAGTTGACTTGGAGAATTTGCCATATTTTGCTCCAATCCATTACAATATGAACATATAACTCAGGTAAGCATCTCATAGTTTTTGGGGTGACTTTGGGTATTTCTGTAACAAGTGACTGTGATCAATTAGAAAGAGGCCCCTGTTCCTGAAAACTAGAGGGGTTTATCTTGCATAAAATAAAATAAATGCTCTTCTATAATATATAGCCATGGACACACACATCCACACCCTCTCACAGTGTATTTAACAAATAATACCTCATTTATTAATACTCTATAGTAGTTAGGCTTGTCTAGTGAAGCATTAATATAACATTTCTCAAACAAAGTTCTTGTTCTGCATGATCTATTTGGTAAATGTTTGGTAATCTATCTTGATACACTCCTGTCTGTCAGGGGCTGCTGCCTCATTCATGCTTTTGCTAGACAAGGCAGGCAGCAGCACTGGGAGGTACCTTCCTAGGACACTGCAGCCCTTCTTCCTTAATTATAAATGAGAAGAGTTTCACTGATTTCAAAAATGATGTGAAATATGAATAATTAGAACTAAAATGAAGTATTTATGGTCAGCATTTAACAGTACATAAAGAAATAGCAACGCTTAACATGAACTAGAAATATGGCCAGTCTGTTGCCTACGCTAAGGATAAGGTTTTCACCAAGGATTTAATACTATAAAATCGCAGGATAAACTTGCATGGAAACATATGGCTTAATTTTTAAAATTTATTTCTGCTGTAGGTACCTCGTGGGATCAAATATTTGAGTATTTTTTTTCTCCTAATAATTTTGGATTTTACAATCTAGGTTAATTTTATGTCTTCATCCATCTTACTATAAATGAATAATAACTAATTCGATAGACACGTAACATGATTCACCAAGGATATTTTCAAAGAGAAGACTTCATCAGATTCCCTTGGTATGGTTTTCTCTGCATTTGCCAAGATGTCAGCTGTCCATAAATGTTTTGCTTTCTCAAGGAAATGGTAAAAAACTATTGCCTTTACTTTTTTCTGTGAAAACCACAAAAAGGCTCTACATTCCTCTAAATCAATAAACCTCTACCACACTTCACTATTGCAAGGCACAGCCAAAAACAATCCACAAGGACTACCTGTGTAGGCACACACACAGAGGTCCTGACACAGCACCTCACTCAAAACCAGCAGGTGACATAATATTTGCGATGTTTTGGGAAGCTTCTGGAGTAAATATTCCTTCCAATAGGTGACCTGGTACACCAGCTGTGCCACTGGTGCCATCCACTCTGATATCAAGGCCTTTGCTCCTGATCAGACAAACCACCTCCAACTGAAGGAGCAATGCTCAAGGCAAACCATAATAACTAAAGACAGCAGCACCTGTGGTGCTGGGGCTGGCCAGTGTGGACAGGGCACAGACAGAGCTCTCAGTGTCACTTGTTAACAACAGGCTAAAGTTCCTCAAAAGCATCCAAGTGCCTCTGAGCAAACCTGAAGTACAAATCCAGGCATTTCAGCACACTGAGGTTTAGGGTGGATTAAGAAAGCAAGAAGCAGAAAAAGAAATAATTTCACTTGCTTTTTTCATGCTGTAACTTCCACCAAGATCAAATATTAGAGAACAGGAACTACTGAGAAAAGTTCTCCTGGACAAGCACAGATGTCACTGTGCAGGGAGGGGCAGCAGGACAGGGCACAGCCATGAGTGCCTCGTGGCTCACACTGGCACAGGGCTGCACAGCTCCAGCCAGGAACACTGGGTGTTCCCCCAAACAGCATCTGCACATGGAGGGAGCACCTCTGAACAGCCATGGGAACCCGGAAAAGGTAAAACAAAGGTACCTGCACAGTGTAAAAAAAGCAGAAGCAGCCAGATGGGGAAGTGAAATCAGCTTTGACACTCCTGCAAGCTCTTGTTCTTCCCTCAGCACAAGTCCTCTCTCCAAAGGACAAGGCACTGCTTAGCTACTACACCTGGACTTTGAGTATCTCCTCATACTCCGCTGCCATCTGCTACTGGAATTTCAGTGTAAGAGTTCCTAAATGGCCTCTAAGTGCTGCAAATGGTATTTTTCCCATGCAAATTATTAGCACAATCTCTTAAAAACCAAACTGCACTTGCTATCTAAGTTTGCATGTGCTGGCAGCAAATTGAAGCTAAGATATGAAGCTGGTGCCTGTGGATTTAAGAGATAGGATTTGTGGTACACAAGTGCTAGGACTGTGCATGGTGTGCTGCTGAGCATGGCCCATGTGGAGCACATTCTCTGTGTTTTTCCCCCCATCCAGATAAGGCACAGTCCTTGAGTCCCTTCTTTTTGAGAAGAATAGTACAGCTTCCTCTGGATGCTCAAACAGCTTGCCTGTCAGAGACACAAGTGCTCCCACACAAGAAAATAGAGATAATTTTTCAGAGGAGTTTTAGAGCCATACACAATTAGCCTCTCTTTTAGAAGAAAGACAAGTCTGGCTGGAAGCCAAGGTCCTTGCTAATCAAAGAACAAGACACAGAATGTTTGGAGAGGGGCCTGCTTTTCAAGGAGTTAACACCTCTGGGCATGTGGAAATAAACAAATAGGGATTGCATTTGACATCTCCACTTTTTAGTGAGGAGAAAAAGGGACCCTTTTTCTCTAAGAAGCAATAGATGCCCAATATCTTTTCCTTTGTGCAGGACAGTTCCAGGTGAGGTGTCTTGCAGCACAGGTATGCAGGTGGGGGTGCATTCTGGAGGTCACACTTCCACACAGGAAATGTAACTGCTGATTCACCCCAGACCATGGGGAAACATCCCCCTGCCCAGCACTTACACTGTGCTCCCCCATGCTTTAAATAAACTGAGTGTGTGCACACAGGCACCACATGCACAGGGAAATGACAGACCCTGCCTGCTGGGAACTTTAGGGCTAGAGATTCCCAATAAACTCAATATGAAACAGTCTCATGTTTTCCATCCAGAGACATCCACACAATATTAATAAGTACTGGAAAAGCAGAGCAGAAGAGGTGGATGGCCTTTAAGATTTTGGGCAAGTCTGAAGGTTAAGGTTCTTTGTCAGTGAAATAGGATCAGTGTTTAGATCTCAGGCCTGGACACCTTGAAACAAGAGTGGTTCTTCTTCTTTCTGTTTAACCTTGAGATCATAATTGCTAGGCAGCATCACCGTGTTTCTGTTGGTAATTGGCAGGCACTGAGCTGAAGATTAAGCTAGCATGAAGACTGAATTACCGCTCAAGTCTTATAATAAATTGGAAAAAATATCTAACTAACCTACATTACTGCATAAGAACTAAAGGTTAAAAATGGCAACCTCTGCTCTTTGGGTTTGTAAGTTACCTGATGCACTGAAAATAGGATCAGTGTTGACTTTAACATGATACAGCCTACAGCAAAGACAGAGAAGACCTTTCCCAACCACAGGAGCTCTGACTTTTTTTTTTCCTGTATTTTACAGTTTGTATAAAATAATGCAGTGCATAATGAAAGGGTGCTTGGAGATTTAGCAAAGAGTTCCTTGCTGATTCTGCAGTTTTCTAAGGAGTACTTCAAGGCAGTGGAAACTGAAGTTTTTGTAGTTATATAACTCCAGGAGTAGAAGGACCAGGCCAAGACAATAGGATATATTTTGTGGAATCGAAGAGCACCTCAGACACTGTTTTCCTCTCTCATGGAGTTAAGCCAGCAGTCACCATGCTAAAACCAAGAAAGCTGCTTGAGTAAGGCTAAAAGGAGAACCAATGGACTTCATCAGCTCCCTACTCAAATGTGCTTGTAGTTGCAAGCTGTAATCTACCACAAATAGCCACATTTAGAGAATGCAATTACATGGAACAAAGCTGATGACTCTTTCAGTGCACAGAGATCATTAGAAAATGGTAACCAGTTGCAACCTATTATTTCTTCGCACCAGAGAAATAAATTGATTACGCGTCAGCTGATTTAACATCACACCTAAGCAGAGGTGTCCTCATAAAAACTACTCAGGCCTGCCAGCTCCAGCCCTGATGTTCACAGGGCAGGCATTCAGAGGGAAGAGGAGTTGGTCTGAGGATGCCAAGGAGGGCACAAGAAATCCATTTGCTACTGCAGACACTAATACCCAGCACAGGTGAATACAAATTACAGCGTCATTGGACCTGCACCAGCTTGCTCCAGAAAGCAGATTACTGTCCAGAGTCAGGGATAACAAATGTTTTAAGGTGCTATTTGTGCACTTCACTATTTGCCATCCTTTTCCAGCAAAAATAATATGGTTAACACTGCAGGACCTCCCAGCCATTTTTTGGGCAGTCAGTTTCTCACCGCAAAGTAAAGCAGTCAGAGTATACAACAAATGCTGTCCATCAGGTGACCCTCTAGTTCTTTTCCTTTTTAATAATTAACCTGAGATGTTCATTATGCATTCGTCTCGCCCAGCAGAGGAGAACCTAAAGAATCTCGGATTCACTTCAGAAGGTTTTCTGTGTAAAGGTTGGTGACATCACTGTGGGTTTCCAGGGTAACCAGAAAAAAGTTTAGGCTCCAACTTTTACAGCATCCCAAAGGAGTGTGCTTAGGTGATTCCCAAACCATAAACTGTAGTAATTAAATTCTGAGGTATTTGCTACTGTTATTCAAGCATCTGTTCCATTTCCAGGAAGCAGCTATTGAATCTATTGCAGCCAAAAATGACTCCACTGTCTTTTGCCATGTAGTTCAGCTGTCCTCAGTGATGAAGAGCTTTTCTCATTCAGAAGGAAGATTTATTGAAAGCAAAGATTTTGCTGCAGAAAATATTCCAGCAAAGTTCCCTTTATTTCAGTTCTATTGTTAACTTTCAGTACAGGAATAAAGTAATATCCCTTGTAAAATTTTCCCTCGAAGAAAATTGGATTTGCTCCCCATTTTAACCAGAGGTTGGGAGGGAAGTCTTCTAGTAGTGATAAAACTCACTCAGCTTATCCCCAGGCAAATTCCACAGAAGCACCATTTATTTTCAAAATTCTTCACTGAACTTGTAAAACTTGAAATAGAAATATTTTTGACCGTGAATTGAATTATCAAGGTGTTCATGTAGAGTAGAAACAAACAAACCAACTCAAGGAAACCAAACCACCCTCCAAATCTCACTTTAAAAATAAAATTTTAAAAAAACCAAATTCACAACAAAAATGTCGAAATGTTGCCTTTAAATTACAATAAATCTTGTGTTACCCCATGCAGCTCAAATTAACAAAGGCACAGGGCTGAAGTGCTCCCAGCCAGCATCTGAGTGACCCAGCCCCCTCAGGAGCCCCCAGCCCTTGCTGCAGGTCAGAGCCCCGGGGCTGCTGAAGGTGCTGCTGTGCCAGGAGAGCAGTGGGCATCCTCTGCCTGCCAGGCAGGCGCTGCTTATCTCCGGCTCTACCCAGAGCCACCACCTTGAAAAGCAATTCTGCTGATCGCTATCTGGCAGGGCTCCCATTAAGGGAGAGTATGAGCTGGTGGGGAGGCTACAGGAATCACCATGGGCATTTCAGAGATACCAAAGAAACCTAATGCTTGCATCACCCACTCAGAGAGGGGACTGTATCTTAGGAAACTGCAGCTGATGCATCTCAAACATCAGTTCTCTTTCCTTTAAGTTGCCTTCTTACTTGCAATAAAGGGTTAAACAGTCTCTTTTGGAGCAAACACTAAATTCCCCTTTGGATTCACAGAAAGGCTTATTTCAACTAAGCCATTTCAAGCTTTTCAGACAAAGGAGTTATAACCAGAGGAAATTCTGCAGCAAGTAAAAACCTTGGAAAAAATAAAAAAGCATCGCTTTCTAAAAATATTTAAATAAATACTTCATATAAAAAGCTTTCAAAGAACTTTTGTTCTTTGGAATAAAACAACACTAGAGAAATTTATTTTCCAGATATCATGGTGGCATGATCACAGTTTCATTACTGTCAAAAAAAGCTTAATTGCTATAGACTTTCCCCAGCTCCATCTACCTCTCACTTCCCATACAGACAGCAATATTAAACATAAAACAGAATGGCTTCTCTTCAGGAAGTGTAATTAAATAAAATTGGGAATATAACTAAGGAAATGAGCCCTTTAAGATTCATTTAAGGAACAGCACACTGGTGCTGGGAACCTAGCAAGGATCATAAATCCTGGCTGAAGAACAGGCACAGGGACTTCCAGAGAGATTGTTGGGAGTCTTCCAGAGGCAGTACGTGATTGATAAATGCAGACAGAAAATGTTACACCAATGGAGATTCGAATCTAGAATTTGCTCTGGGAATTTGAACCCAAAGATGCCAGGTGAACTCACACAGTGCCAGCAGGTGGATGTTTAGAGAAAGGAGGCCCAGAAGGTGGTGGCCTAGTGTACCACCTGGTCACTAAAATCTTAAGAAAACCTCCCAGTGTGACCATTCCTGGGACTGCCTGGCAGTCACACTCCCAGCTCCAAGATTTTCACTGCTGAGGTTGTAGCCCCTTCACATCAGGTGGCTGCAGTGACGCGATGGATCCTGCTCAACTCCTGCACATCCCACACTCAGAGTCAGACCTACACAGCTTTCCTCACCAGCTCAACCCCAGCATTTTTTTATCCCAAATTGCCCAGGCAACATTGTAATAATAACAAAGGTATCTGGGAATATAGGACGTATATTAGGTATTAATTGCTCCTTTCTCCAGGAGAAAAGCTTCTTGCAAAGAGATAGTAAGAGATAGTACCCTCCAGAAATACCAGGCTGAATTAAAGATGTTGATGCCAAAGCTTTCCCTACCCTTAAAAGACCTCAGATTCATTTGACCATTGCCCTTACTACAGATAGAAGAATAAGTGAATCTGTGCCATATGTGAACAGAAGGTGCCTCTGGTATCTTTTCACTCTTTAACCTTCTGAAGCAAGAGCTGAAACCTCTATTTGTGTAATCCTCCAGGGCATCTTTCCTCATTCTACACAGAAATTTTTGGGGTTTTTTTCATGTTTAAGAACCACGATAACACCTAATACTGGCTCTCTCTATGCTAGGAATGGCTTATTTTCTTACAATTCCTAGCCTGTAGAAGTATGCTGACTGGGCCTCTGAATCCTATAAAAGTTCAGACTTCATAGGCAGCACAGAAATCCTTTCAGCAAGATCACTCTGAAAAGATATTTATATTAACATACCTTTCTCTCTCCATTGACAGTGAGCTCCCACAGAGACTTAGCAGTGACCAGGAGGGTCACCTGTGCCATACTCTAATTGTGACACCCGTAATGATTATTGGGATTGCAAAAACCACAGTGACAGTAACTGACCTCTCATCTCAAACAGGGAAAGGGTTTTCTGCTTTGAGATGCATCCAAGTGCCTTGTGCCCATGAGGGCTCAGCATACACACAGCCACCCTCAGCTTTCAGAGAGCTGCCCTGCAATAGGGAAGGCAACAGCTATAAACTGTTTCTAGCTGAAGGAAACCTGAGCCAAACCAAGTGACAGATGAGGCAATGATTCTTTATCCTGGCCAGAACAGGCAGATTACAGCAGTTAACAAGCTACAAAAATGGCATTTTGGTTTTTCATCCTGAGCAGTAGGTGGTCCCCAGGCCCAGCTCCTCCATAATTAACCTTTACAGCAGGGCGGGCCTTTTAGACATGCCTCAGACTAAAAAAATCTGGTGACTTTGGTAGGCAAGAAAGGCAATGCTGCACAGGATGAACTGATATTGTAGAATGGATTTGTCATTACATTGGACAAAAAATATTTCATCTTCCACCCATCAGAATCACTGTTTCTCAGATAGGGGCAGTGAGTCTTCAGCAACAGGGGTCATTAAAGAGGCTTCGTTCCCCTAATTAGCTATTGATTCAAATAAAAGTATATTGCCTAGGAACTGGAAACAGAGGGTTTACCCTAAACCCACAAATCCTAAGATTTCCGTTTACCAAAGAAAGCATTGAAAGAGTGTAGACATATAGTTGGTGACAATAGGTAAAAAAAATAGCAAGGTATACAAGGTGGGAAGGGGAAGAAGCTTTGAATCCAAGCAGACTAAAAGGACAACAAAACCACTTTCTAGCTTGCTCAGATTTTTAACAGCATCTGACACAGAAGGTTTCCACAAGATGACCAGCGAGGGACAGTTTCTTGCCATTTTCTGTGCTTTAGTACACTTGGTCACTGTTGACTCAGGAGCACAGAGTGAGCTGTGGTCTGATTCCAGCTGGAAACACAAGAAGACCATTACCCCTGCACACTCCTGAGGGAGCCTCCACCTAGCAGTAAGACAACAAATTCCTCACCACTGCACCCCACTTTCATTTTGAAAGCACACAGGTAACCATCACCACAACAGGCACTGAAGGCAGGTGAAACAAATCCAGTTTCTCCCCAGCTGTATAGGCTGGCCAGAGCTGAAAATTGTGCAACCCCAGCTTTCAGACTTTGGGCTTTAAATACAGCACTGGGGACAGCACCCAGCTCTGGTGATCCCTTGGGCTCTATCCTTAGCACACATTACTCCTCTGGGGAGAACAGCTTCCAAAGCCTGCCCCTGTAGGGGTTTTAACTATGCTGGCACTTTTATATGGGTGTTTGAAATAAAAAACACCGACACCACCACAAACCCATCTGATTCCAGCTGGACAAAAGAATTTACTGGAAGCCAGTGTCTGCTTAAAACAGTTTTAGCTTCATCATGAACTTTGCTTAAAAAATAATATTCAGTGCATCACTCAAGAAGTGTGGTGAAATATCATTACTCTCTCCAAAATACAGAAAAGCTCTGAGTGACAGGGAATTATTACATCCTTCCAGACAAGAACACAAAGACAGGCAGCTCCTTTATGAAATCTCTTCTCACAGAGGCACTGGCTCAGCTCCAAGCCAAGAAGTATTTTGGACCAGAAATCTCCAAAGGAAACACTAAAAAGGTTCAGAGGATGGGAGCTTATTGTGGGCAGAAGTTTTATGGGGTGGGAGTGGTCTACAGCCAGGTAAAGCAGAAGTTAAAGTGATGTGCAGCTCGATCAAGTAATGAGGATCCCATCCAGGGATGGGAGACATAAATGCTACACATTTATCCCTCACCAGAACATTTCTGCATCAACCTCAGGCCCATCAATTGCGTTTTACTGACCCAGACAGAGACAGTCACTGCCCAGGGGAGCACAACACCCACGCAGAGGGGAACAGGAGCTGGGCAGGAGCAGAGCAGGAGGCTCTGCGCATCCCCAGCTCCAGAGCTTAGCCCCACTGCAAGCAGGCAGGGAAACGCTCAGGTCTGGCTCCGTTTCTAGTCCCATCCCCTCGAATTACCGGCACAGCCCATGCAGCAGGGTCTGTGCACGAACAAGGGTGTGGGGCGGGACAAAAACCCCGCACCCGCCACGCCGGCTTTTCAGGAGGAGAAAGACACACTTCTTAAACCGGTGTCCTTTTGAAAGGGTCACAAAGGATGAGCCAGTTGACATAACAAAGGTGCATTTTCAAAAAAGCATTTGAAGCTGTTTCTTAAAAGTGCTTCTTAGTGTAAAACTCAGTTGTTAAGAGATAGCAAAAGATCTTTTCTTGGATTAAGAATGGATTAAACTTTTAGCAACTTATCTCTTTACACGACTAAGAAATAAGGATAAGCAAGTGGTCAGTTTTTTTCAAAGGAAGCGTGTTGCAAGAAAAGATATTTCCTAGGTTTCTAACCCAAAATAGTCCTCATTCTGGCTTCATACTTCAAAAACATGAATATCAATTCTGAAGGTCTAGAGGAAAACAATAGCTTTCTTTATACATATTTAAAAAAAAGCTCAAAGATACATCTCAAATAGCACTAAAAGATTAATCCATTTTTGGCAACAGGAGGTATTTTTTAATATACCACAAAATCATTTTTTTCTTTATTATTTAGCATGGAAAGAAGAAAGGGCTATACTACTGTATAAGAGTAAATATTTCAATTAAACTCCATTGGGATGTGTCAGAACAATTCCAAACACATCTATATTTTAATAATGTATCAGTGAGATATCAATTATTACGTACCAATAATCCAATTAAAAATGCACTCTGAATAAAGAGTCTGGCCCAAATCCAAATCTCCAGACTATTTAAACAAGCTAATGGAAACATTAGGTGTCAGGCTGCATATTTTGTTTTCTAATTAAGGTAGTATTTGGCTGACATAGAACCAATTTACATGTAAAAGCCAAACAATTAAAAAGGTCACACAACTAAAACTTTGGCATTTCACACATGCAAATTGAACTACCCAGCAGAAAACAAATCCACACAGGCAACACGAATGAGTTACACTGCACATGTAAGTTCAGAAAAGGGCCACAGGGACGTACACCCAGCCTGTGATTTCATCAATGTCTGATAATTGTCTACAATAAAACCTAAAAAAAAAAATTATATGACAAGATTAGGTTTATGAATGGCAGATGAAGATTCCGGGCAGCCTTCTCTCCCCAGAAGCTGATGGCCTGTCCTCTGGATCAGGCTGACTGCTGAAGCATCCCCAGCTGGGATCAGCCCTGGGTGCCCCAGCTCAGGTGTGAGCCCCTCGGGGTCTGCAGGGACACAGCTTCCCAGAGATGCTCCAAGAACATGGGACACCGAGGCTGGGCAGAAATCAGACCCCAAATGCTTCTGCCCCAGGGTGGGGAGGAGATTCTGCTCTGGAACAGTGGGGGAGCAGCAGCCAGGCCCCAGTCAGCCCTGCACAGCCCCAGCAAGGGCCAGGCTGCTGCCCAGGCACCCCAGCTTTCCAGCCCGTGGTGATGCTCAGAACAAAGGGGACCGTGTGGCAGCTGAGACGGTAACCTACTGAGAGAGGGAAAAGAAAAACAAAAGAAAAGAAAGCAGTGATTGCCATGTCATAGAGCATGACAGCTTGTTAGTTTACCACTTCATCCAGCACTGACCCCATGGGTGAGGCCATGCTCTGATACAGCTGCTTTGTACAAAGCCAACCTCAAGGAGAAGCACAGGCCAGGCTGAGAAACCCTCTTGCTTACAGTGATGATTATTTTAGTGCAAAACTGCTAATATACCGTACTCAAGGGACAAAGATGCAAATCTTTACTGCCTGAACAGAATTATCCCCAGACACTGAAATTTAGATTCTGAAATTATTTTACCATTCATTTTCTGCTGAATTGCCCCACACACATCCCTCATAATTTTTCCACTCTGTCAGCTGAACGAGTATATCAGCCAACAAGAATATAGGTATCCTCAAACCCCTAAATTACTCTATGAAAAAAAAATAAGTAACTCCAGTGGAAGAAATATTATTTATGGGAGCCATGTCAAATGTACAGCAGATCACTCCAGGAAGGAAAAGGATTTTCATGGAGGCAAATCCCAATAAGAGAAGCAAGGAGCAGCTGGAAAGCATGGATAGGCTCTCCTGGATAACCACAGCTGGGATTGTTGAAGTACACAGGAAGGACAAAAGAAAAGGCCCAGTTAGAAATCTCATCTTCCTGGGCCCACAAGGCAGCCTGCCAGCTGCAGCAAACCTTGCTGACCAATAAGTCATTGTCCACCTGCAGCCCCAGTAAGGAGCCACACTGGACAGCAGCAGCACTGGGACGAGTGGGATGCTTCTCTTTCCCCCTGCTTTGCTTTCCCTTTGTAATAAGTATAATAGATAAATTCGTGTGGATTTAAGCTACTAATAAAAAGCTACCCGAGAATGCCTCCAAGATTCCAAAGTTCCCAAACACATCTACAACTGTAACAACAAGGCAGAGCCAGAAGATAGCCCGGCCATTAAGGGTGGACCCTCACTTCACAGCTCTTCAACATCAGATACCGATCTTGGTCACTTCACAGCTCTTCAACATCAGATACCGATCTTAGTGGAGATCCTGGACGATCAAGATCACCCCTCCCAAGATGAACTTCAGAAAAAACCATCAAAGAACCTCTTCATGCAGACAGGACTCTTTTAGAAACAAAGCATATTTAGACTTTCAACAAGCTTAGCCTTAGGGTAAAAAAACTGTATAAAACCCACGGGCTGAAACATAGCAGTGTGGCAGAGTTCGGAGGGTACTTTTGTACCGCCCCTCTGTCCACCCAGCATTCGATCAATGTTGTTTCTTTTTATTGTGGCTTTATTTCAGTGTTGAAATTGTGTTAAATAAATTTTGTTATTTTATTTTGAATTGGCCTCTGACCATTTATAACACCTTCCATTATAACCAGGAGGACGTTTACTCTGCTTCGGACATCTGAGAAAATCGCCCACTGTGCCTGTGACAGTGCAGAGGGGTCAAGCCTGAAGGTGACATAATTAGGCACGGCGTGATAGATCATAATCCACAGAAAATTACCCTCATTTGCACCAGCCATAGCAATACATCAAAGCCTTTAGTTCTCTGGGAACTTGAGTAAGAACTGATTATGACTGGCACAGAGAGGACAGATCCTGATAGACAGAAAATAATTCCCTGCTCTAAAGGCTGAGACTTGGTGGCCATTTTCTTCACAACAGGAACATTTACACAACCCACAAACCAACAACAAAAAGCCCAACTTTATAATCCCCCCAAAACCTTCATATGCCACATGTATTGCAGTAACCTTAAAAATAAACATGCAAAGGAAAGCCAGACAAACACTGCACATTTTTTCTCTTCTCATCCAAGATTAAAACAAAAACAAATAAACAGCAAAAAAAGCCCCAAAATACAAAACAAAACACCTAAACCCCAAAAATTTCAAACACTTGTCAGGGAAGCTAAAAATTTACCTAAATAACAAAACATTTTAATTTCAAGGTTTTCCAAAAGGCAGCAGGACCCTATTACGTGCCCCATTACTCAAAAGTTCTTTTGCTTTTTCAGCCAGATTGATTCATTTACACAAGACAATTCTTTGTGCTCTTAAAATTACGTGCACTTTGAACAATAGCCGCAATAGAGCAAACAGGTAAAAATAAATATTCCTTCCTTATCTCATTGAAAGAGGCAATATCACCTTTGTGTTTATACCCTAATATAATATTTTAAAAATCTATTCCATCAGAAGCTGCAGAAATTATTGAACTAAATTTGCTAAAGAGGACCGAAATGTACAAACAACATTAGCATTAATAGAACACAAGCAATATTTACTGCAGTTTATTTAATGGCCTCTGCATTAATAGTCCTTGAAACGCACTTTCTCTCTCTATACACAGCATTAGGAGTGAAGTAATCGCTGTTTACAGTGCTGAAAGGCTTCTGTACTGCTTTTATTTTTGAACAGTTGGGTTTTTCCATGGGATTTAAGGTCTCTATGGCCCACAAAGGAGGGCTATGCAGGATATCTAATAGAAGTCAAAAGCAAACATTAAGCATTTGAAGATTGATTGAATCTGAAATATTTTACATTACCAGAATTCACAAATGCACATCTCCTTCTATATTATGTATTGTGCCACAACCAAAGGCCAAAGGCCCCATGGTATGAGCCTCTGCCCAGAGACAGAATTAGGCTGAAAGTACTGAGAGGGTCTTGGGTAATAATTGTGATTTAAAGCCCTCATTTCTGTATTCTCTCCTTGCAGGTGGGTGCAACACTTGTCTGAAGTTTTCCAATTATTAAGATGAAAACACATTCAAAATAATGACCCTTATCAAAGTAAAAAAAAAAAAAAAACACACCAAAAAATGAAAAATGCCACCTTCCACAAATATTAGAGTGGGGATTTGAAATTCTCATCCAAAATAGTGGATGCATGCACTGACAAGCACAAGATAATGTTGAACTGACTTCTGCTTTGATCAGGGACTATCAAAGGGGCTCTGTAGAGTTAAGCTTATAAGCCCCATTGAAATTTAATAGTTGGGAGCTTTTAAATGCCTTTGACTCCATCATTGCACTAACTTTTACCTTTTTTTTTCTTGGTTGTCAGAAGACTTGAGCAATTTCTTTCTAGTGCTTGAAAAAACAAAGGCAAGTGACATCTAAACAGTCAACATGTGCCAGCATTCAATCTCTCAATAGTGACTTAATAAACCCATCATAACTAAAGCCAGGTGAGTAATTTAATGCTAATTATTTCCAATTAGCTGCTTCTTTTAAAAACAAAAGCAAAGTGAAATTTTAATGTTTCTTTATCAACTATGAATACTTTTAATTTGCAAATCACAGAGCAATCATTTTGACTTTCACTGGTGTTTATGTAATATTGACCAGCTAATTTAAAACCAAAGTCCTATACAATTCCCAACTAGATGAATTACAGACCCGTGGTTCCATTGTTAGCTTTTATCAAATCTCAACTTTAGAAAATTTCAAATAATATATTCCAATTTTAAAAAAAAATCCAAAAGTACAGGAGCTGCAGAGGAGGAAATTTTTTTCTGGTATTTTTTCAGTACATTGTTATCTATCTTTTCATCAAATCCCACATACAGAGAGGTTTTTGTCTTTGAGAAAATAAGCACTTCATTGGTGAGGAAAACACTTCTCCCTTAAACTTTATCAATATTTTCTTAAAAAAAAAAATATCCATCTTAATGCTTGTTCTTATGCAGTTTGAGGTTAAGCAAAAAAAAAAATCCAAAGTCCCAGCCACTGAAGTGAAGCCACTGCCATCCTGAGTGCCTGGTGTTGAGCCTGCTCCTGCCAAGGGCACCAGTGTACCCTGACAGGCACTGCTGGCTCAGAGTGCCAGAGCAGAACCAATTCCTGTTCCCCACCCTCAGCCAAACAAAACCCCAAGATCCCAGTCCATGAGAGGTAATTCCCAGCTGCCGGCACTGTGCCTCACGCCTTGCTCCCCCACATGGAGAGAGAAAGCCAGGCTCACTGCTGGGCAGGTTTGTCTGCTCCCCCACAGCCATGTCTCTCAGCCCCTGCTCCACACCTGTGTAACAGCGTTCCCCAATTCCCCTCCTTCCCTCTCGCCTGCAGGACCTCTGTAATTCTTCCCTGAAAAGCAGAGAAAGGTTTGCCTTTAACAATCCACACAGGTAAAGGGATTACGTGATAAAGAGTAATTAAATTGACAGTCTATTTTAACACTCTCCATTTTGCATGCTTTCGCTGTGTGCCATCTGAGTCCTTAATAAAAGGTTTAATACACTTTTCATGGCACTTAATACTGTGGAACTAAGCAGCTTTATAACTAGAGGTCTGGGACTTGCCCAACCATTTCATATCCAGGCTGGCACTTTAGGATGCTTCTTTTGCAACCTCATAGCTTTTCATGACAAAATACCTGTGCCCTGGTGGAAGTTTTGCTCTGGAGCCAAGCTGTTCACCTGTCCCACACTCTGGAACTGGCTCTCCCTAGTTGTGAGACCTTTCTCCTACCCTGCCTTCCACCACCATTTTCTGGATGTGATATTCCAGCCCTTAGGGGTCCATGTCCAAATCTCACCAGGCAGGGCACAGGGGAGCCTTCATCTTCTGTGCTCCTACAGAATGTGGCCAAACACTCCCTCCAATCCAAACCCCTCTTCCTGTCCTCAGGCAGGTGGCTTCTCTCTGAAACCCTGGAAGTTGTTCAGGTATTGTCTCACAATAGCTGAAGTTATTGACTGCACCAGCCTTCAGAGCAGCCCAGGGATGATCAGCAGCTGCATTGAGCTGTCAGGAGCCAAAAAATGACACGGCTGTGGATTAATGGCCAGGCCTGTCAGGATGGCATGTATTTGCTGTGTGCAGAAGATGAAACATCTACTCTCCAAAAAGCAGGATTTGCTTTACAATAGACCTCTGCATTGCCCAGAGCAGCAATATTTTTCTGTCACTGAACGTCAACAAGCTACAGTCTGGAGTAAAATATGGTTTACTAAGCCACTGAATTGATAGAGCCTCATATTCCTCCGTGGCAGATGTTACAAATATGCAGACAGACAGTCCTTATTGATCCAAATGGTTTGCAGAAACTCCATTTGAAAGCATATGTTTCTCTGCTTGACATTTTGACATGAACAAGACAAAGCTAGGAATGCAAATGCACAAGAAGAAACTGTTCTTGTGTTGTAAAAGAACATCCCCCCGCCAAAGAGTTGGTAAGTGTTGCACAACTAATCACAGCCCAGAAAGATGTGTGAGCTGACCTGCAGACACAGAACAGGAGGGGAAATCTGACAGCACGGACTTCAAACAGCCTGAGAAGATCTGCAGAGCCCAATACAACCACTACTGGTTCTCTCCCTGAGCCAGGGCCAGTCTGACAGCAAGTTCCACCATGTAGAATCACATGAATTTCAGGAAACCTTTATGTAAACAATGACAGCAGCATGCAGCAGCTCAAGTGCTCCCCAGTCCATAGGCCAGGGTGCATTCACACTCCAAATACAGTGTTTCCTCCATTTAACTTCCAGGCCTCACCAACCCTTGTTGAGAGGCACCCTCAGCACTGCTCTCTGGAGACCTGCAGCCCTCCAGGTCCTCCCCCTGCTCTCCAGGGTGGTCTCCAGTTCCCTTTCCCCAGCAGCTCCCCATCCCAGTGCTGCTCTGGGGTTCCCTGTCCTGCCCTGCTCCCACAGCAGCAGCCAGCGGCTCTCTGGGAAGCTTGCAGCAAACACTGCCTTTAAATGCCACCTCACTCCACTGTGGGGAGAGCTGGGGGCTCTACTGCCACATTAGTGTCTGCTAGGCTGGAAGCTGAAAGCTTTCATGACCAAAGCACCTCCCAAAAAATTCTCGCCATCATCCAAGCTGGCTTTAGAATCAAGCCAACTATCACAATATATTTTTTCCTGGCCAGCTCTTAAACGGCAGCTGAAATGCAGGAACCACTAAATTTCAACAGCCTGTAAATGCTCTACCTGCCCACACCCAGCACCTGTCAGGAGTTTCTTCTGTCCTGTTATTTGCCCAGCACAACAGCAACAGAGCCAACCCTGCAAGGCAGCATCCTCCTGCACAGGCAGAGCCCACAGCACATACAGACACATCCACTGGCCCACCCCTGCCCCTCCTCTGCAGGCATGGGCAGCAACCAGGACCAAGCCCGCTGGAATCCCCAGGAGTGCCTCAAAAAGGATCTGCAGCCTGTAACCACAGCCACTAGAGCAGACTGAACACAGAACCATCTCAGTGCCTGCTTAGATTCACTTGCAATTACACATTTCAGCACTTTGGTGGGCTGGCATATTTTGCTTCTGGTAAGTATTTAATTTGACAGAATTGCTTCAATATAAATCATATAAAAACACATTAAACAAAAGTCAATTGCTTTTCTGCTGATATACAGAACAAGCTATATAAATCTGGGATCTCTCTTGTTCACAGCTGTCATGGTGTGTAGACTTGCAGCTCAGTGCAGACCCCGGTGCAGCAGAGCACTCAAGACTTAAGTTTAACTTAAAGCAGCTGAGTAGTCCCAAGGAGTTTAAGGAGCTCATTCACCTGCTTAAAATTAGGCACATATTTAATTTGAAATGTGCCTTTTAACTCCACCATCAATCCCTTTTGTTCTTTTAGCTGCAATTCTCACCTGAAATGTAGGGCTCTGTTGTGTTCTACTTAACCACTTTGGAAACAATTCCATCAGGAACAAAACACACACATTTTACACGATGAAAAAAATTTTAGAAAAATACTGAAACGTAGAAAAATTTCCAAGATGTAGAAAATACTGACATGTAGAAAAAAGTCTTTGATGACTAAGTGACTTTTTAGAATCAGAGTCTAAAAGCAGATTAGTAATTAGCTACAGCTGTAGGTAATCAACCCTCAGGTTCCATCTCCCCTCCCATACAGTTTCTGTTATGGCACTATAACAAAACAGTTAACAATTTAAACAAAACTATTTATCTTGAAAACAACTTGGGGTCACAATGAGCTGTGTTGTGGGGTTTTCACCTAGAAATGTTTCAGTGGTATCTACACTACAGTCACATGTAGCATATTATTCAGAAATCAGGTTCTGTCCCAGCCATTCACCCAAGCATTTGAAACTCTGGCTAGACTGGCAAAGATTTTTTTATTATTATTATTATTTTTGTTCAAGCTTTTTCTTTACCTTGCTGTATTTATTTATGATTCTAAGGACTTCTCCTCCTTTTTATGTGACATAGAGGCCAAACAAACCTCCTCAAAACTACAGAGCTTTATAACTGCATCAAGAGAACTAAGTACTGAAAGATAACACATTTTTCAAAAAAAAACTTATTAAAAAAACAAATTTAAAAGGACAAAGCAACTCTCTCATAGTTGTGCTCTATTACAACACAATGTGCAGTTTCTACCAGCATTATTTGATTTCAAAGAAAGCCATCCATTTCAGTAGGGACAACAGAAAATAATTTAGGTAGTACACCTGAAAGTGTACAGTTAAAAAAACAATAAAAAAAAATCTCTACTAAGGCTGACAGTAAATTTAGGGGGAAAAAAAAAACTCAGTAAAAAGCTAAAGCTTTATGCATTATTTGCTTCTCTTATTGGTTACCTTGCAAGCTTGGAGAACCCACATTTCTGTTCTGCTTCCCTCCAACACCAGAAAAAGCACCATCTTTCTCCAGGAATGCAGAAACATGTGCAGCTCAGAGCACAAAGCCCAAACTCTTCCCCACAGCCGCAGAAGTCAGAGCTTTATGGGGAGCTGATTGGAGCTGATTGAGCCTGATTTGTCCCAGCTGCAGACCTAAACAGCCCTTGGGAGTGTCTCCCAGCAAACAGCCCACAGCTGCTTTGGGTGAAATCACTGATTAAAGCTGATTCTCCCCAGCTGAGCAACAATCAAGCCAAAAAACAGGCACCACCAAACAAATAATTTCAACTCTTAAATAATATAACAACTGTTTCTGGTAGAACAAATGCTGTTTTTATTTGTTTCCTAAAAATTAAGGAAAATAATAATTAGCTGAGGCAACTGCTTGTATGATGGAATTGAGGCTTCTCATACAAGTAATACAGCTTTACTAAACATGAGTTGTAACCATCTTTTTCTCCCTCCCTCTTCACCACGTGTCAGTTTTTACCTTTAATTTTGCCTTTCTTCAGAGTTTTCTTCTGACTTTCTCCTTGCTTTTCCCAGGATGATGCCAAAGGATGTGGTTTCTCTGAGAAATTTCCAGCAGGGTCCCCCAAATGTGACGTGTTTAGATTTAGGTCACTCTTTAGCTGCTCACAATGTAAGTTCAAGTCAGTAAAGCAAAATAAAAGAAAATAAGAAGGTCTGAACACTGTGGTTGCTATACCACCCCACTAACATGATCTCCTCTGAATGCTCCACTTGTCACCAACCCAATAGCTTTAAACCTGTCTCAGAAGAGAGCCATTCCAAAATTGAAACAGATTTTAGGAAGATTTTTCTTTCTTTAAGGAATTCCAGCATAAAGTTTAAATTGTAATCCATGTCACATGCTCAAAATTTGAATCAAGTTTCTCTCTCAGGTTAATTTTTGAGACATTTTCCTTTCAGAGCTACCCCTGAATACCAGTTTATGGAAAGCAGTGCTCTTGAGCCCGATATTAGGAGCTAAACTTTCACCTGCTGAAACTCAGTATGCTTAACCCATTCCCTGGAGGGAAGCTGATTTACACAGGTGAGAACCCAGGTTTAAGTGGTTTATTCTATCAGCAGACTAAGAAAAAGTGAATTGCTTTGCTGAGACTTCACCTACAATGCAGCAATGGTTATCAAAGCAAGGCAGATATTGGGAACTTCACTTTGCAAGACAAGTATTGCACACATGTAGTTGTAACTCAGCATAAAAGCATTCTATCAAGTTTCAACTCTGAAATTAAAAAGCACAATTACTTTTTTTTTTCCATTGCAATAGGAAAACATGACATACTAAGAAGTAAGAGCAACGCATTCTTCAGATTGAAAGCAGATTGCCCATGGATTGCAAGCAAATAGAAGAAACTGAGTCACATTTGTCTAAGAAAATAATTTCTAAACTAATGGGTTGATAGAACAAGACACACTAGAAGTGCTGTGCCACAGATGGCATTTTGTGAAAGCTCACCATCAACAGAGCACAATAAAAGGAAGGTACACTTCATGTACAATCACCTTTGCAATGTAAACATTCCAGAGGAGTGGGAATATTTGGGATCATACATTATTCCTTTCTTTAAGTACACCCGGGGAAGTTCCAGTTGAAAAACCAGAGTACAGTTTGGTCTTCAAAGCTTTCAGAAACTTCTGCAGTTTTCCTGTTTCAACTTGCCAGATATTAAAGGTGAAGGGTCAAATCTGCAGGTGGTGTAAATAAGCACAGCTCTGTGAGAGCTTTCACCTTATGCTCATTTACATCACATGGAAATTATATTTCTCACTTCTTCTGTGAGTAATTGCACATGTATATATATATATGCATGTGTGTGGTGAATACATAGTATCTAGAAAGTGAATGCTTTGATCTGTCAAAAGAAGATACAAATATAAAACAGGAGACAGGATATGAAAATCATACATTCTGCATTTACTTTGAAAACTGAAAGTTATGGGGAAAGAAACATTGTTTATGTTCAAGGAGAACCTGGTGATTTGCTTAAATAATCTACAACCAAACCACTAGCACGTGAAGGACTTAACAGCTCCCTGTCAGCGCTGACAGGCTCAAGCTATGACTTGCTAACTTTTATATAAACAAGTAATTATTGGACAGTGAGAGATCCATTGCAGATTCATCGTTTTGCAGTGTAGACCCTGGTGCAGCAAAGCACTCAAAACCTAAGGTTAACTTAAAGCAGCTGAGTAGTCCCTGGGAGTTTGGCCAGCTCACTCACCTGCTTAAAATTAGGCACATATGTAATTTGAGATGCTTCTAACTCCACCATCAATCAGCAATGCACTTCACCTGTGCATAAAGCAGGTGCTCCCTATAGGGCTCACACATGCTTAAATACTTTTCTGAGAGAGGGCTGCGAGTGGTTTGATTCCTCAAGATCCTGCTCATCTTAGATGTAGTCCTGCAAAGCATTCAAACAGGTCAGTCACATTCTGTGCATGAGAATTAAGGAGCTCTAACATTGCTTATAAGTTAAACCACACTTCAAACTTTACAGCACATAGCAAGAGTAAGCCAGGAGGAGAACACTGATTATGAAGAATGCTAAAGTTAATCCCCAAAATATATTGTATTCACAATTTATTCCACAAACGCAGGTCAGTTAAAATTTCAGTGTTTTAGTCTATAATATGCAAAAGATCTGATGTGAAAGCAAAAATGCCGCAGTAAAAGAGGGTTTCAAGCCCCTGCTCTGGGCTTTGCTGCAGCAAGTCAGCAGCAAGTTTTGTGAGTAACAGCACGGCAGCAGCTCAGAAAACCTCCAGGAGGTTTGTGTGCCACAACAGATTGCACCCTCATAGCCACTCAAGCACCTCCTTGCACCTATTCTGCAGCTTGCTCCTCTGCTGCTGCTAAAATCGGAACTTGGCCATGAAACGAGAGATTTTTCCAATACAAATTCTTGCACTCTTCCACCAAAGCATCTTTACAGATTCCTCTGTGTGTGTAGTGCAGCTGTTTCTGCCATAACTAATTAGTGTATTTATGGAAGCTTTTTCTTTCCTGTGGCCATAGGTTTGTTAAGACAATAAAAAGAAAAAAAAAAAGAAGAAAAAAAACCCCAATGCCTTTGTAGGCCAAACCTTTAAAAGCATAAATCTAGTCAGCTTTATTATTAATTTTTAATTAGTGTGAAGCAAATAGTGCAATTTGTGCCAAGCTACAAAATTGCACCATCTTCATGAGGAACCACCTTGACAACAAAGACAAATGAATCCCTCTAAGAGTACTCCTTCTCTAAGCCCACCATCAATATTCCTCATTTAAAAAGCGGTAGGCCGAGTATACTCTTCCATAAGGCTGGTTTTATGTCACAGTTTGACTTTCCCTCCCTACTGCTTCAAGTAGCAATGCAAAAACGTGGGGACTTTAATCACCCCATAAATATACGTGTTGTGTAATTATGCAAATCAAATTAGGAGCAGTGAATGGAATGTTTATTTATCCAAAAGCCTGACCCAGATTGCCTGCTGACTTTCCTGGTATGTGGATGCATTTTTACCTCTGTTCAAACAGGATTTTTCACCCTAATGTAGACAGTGATTTTGCTGCACCAGGATCTACAGCCTTTTCCAAATAGCAATGTTCTAATAAAGTGAAGAAATCCAGCTACAACGGGAAATTACAGCCTAGTATTAGGGATACATTTGAGAAGACACTAAATTATGCCAATTTTGAAAGAGACTGATGGTCCATGAAGAGTGGAGGGGGGACAGGGATCCATTATGTTTGGCATTCAAACTTCTGTTTGGGAAGGAAACAATGTGTTAGATTTTGGTTGGGTTTTTTCTTGTCATATGACATTGCACTGGTAATATTTGCATGACAAGACATTAAATAAGCTATCTGAGTTGCTCTATCTTTGTTCTCTGTGTTTCACAGACAAAAAAAAAAGGTTAATACAGCCATTTCTACCACGATTATAGACATGGCCATTAAAATGTTCCTCTTCACAAAATCAATGGAAAAAAAAGCAGAGCTGTGCTTATAGTCTTGTCATTCAGGGATATGACTTCAACAGGGAGCATTGCATCCGTTACGCAACAAATTCAGTGAAATCTTAAAGAAAGAGGTGGCACCAGAGGGCACAGTCACTGCAGTGCCATTATCTCCTGCCTTTACAGTTCCTCCTTGCCTCACTCCATTGGTTCCTCCCCATTTTCAGTCATGTACACAAGAAACAAGAGCTGAGCAGTTTTTCTTAAAAGCTTTCCCCTTAACCTAAAACCTGTTGTTCATCAAAGCATTTATATATATAATATATACGTCGTTATATATATAATATATATTATATATATGTATAACAAAACACAGAAAGTTAACTAAAAAGAGCCACACAGCACAGCAGACATGTAAAAACACAATCCAATAATCCTGTGCTTAAATTTAGAAACCATGTGGAAGTTTAAATCCTTGTTAGAAGGAAAACGTTCTCTGTTTATTGTTTGTTGGATTTGATTTCTAATTCACCTTTAAAGCATTTTTTACTGCTATGCTAATACCAGCTGCTAAGTTCTCTGGGTGAATTGTCATCTTGGCTATAAAACAGGGGTCTGGGGAAAGGAGAAACCTCAGCATGGTGAATTTTTCTAGCAAGAAACAGATAATTTTTTTCTCTTAAAAAAAATACCTGTAAGGGAACAAGTGTTGAAATCCATGGGAAAAAAAGAAAAGTATGGCCCTCAGTCCCAGTAACAGGTCTTCTTTGGCACTTGAGAACAACCACAAGTAGTTTGCCTTTTTATTCATATAGAACAAAATTTACAAAGTCATTCATACATTTTTGTTTGTTTTTTGTTTTGTTTTTTACTTACTTCGAAAATCGGGAATATTCAAAATACACTTTTACCCCACTTCATTCTTTCATTATTTACAAGTATATACAAGAAAAAATGTAAGAGTTTGTTTTATTTTTCTTTTCTTTTTTTTTTTTTTTGTTTCTTTTAAATTTTGTATTAAAAATCTCTGCTGGTTGTTTGTACTGTTTGTTTTCGTCATATGGACGTTCCATGCGAGGGCTCCATTGCTTCTGGAATGACTCCCCCCGGCACGGACTGGAATGACATTGGGATCGGGGTTTTCACGGGGCTCTGCCGGAATAGTCCTCCGTTGGGTGACCTGTGTTTGCACTGTATGGAGGGCATGGTGGCTGAGCTGCTCAGGGGCAGCGGCAGGTTGCTGCCCGAGGCAGCTGTGAGTGTCCTGCTGGCACCATGAGTTGTCTGTTCTGGTAAAAAGGTGGTGACAGACAGTTGCGTGTTCTGGTACTCGCGCACCGGCTCCAGGGTCTGAGCTGGCTGCATGCCACCGATCTCCAGCGCCGAGATCTCGATGGACGCTGGAGAGATCTGCTTGTGGGCTATGTCTTCATCAATTAAACTGTTCATGCGTCTGTGGACCTGCTCCAGGTTCACTTCCTTGTCCTAGTGAGGAAGAAACCAGAACAATCAGTCTAAACACGATCTCCAACCCCATCCGGCCCCCCCTTCCTTTCCTCTCTGTGACCAGAGCTGCTGATCACTCATTACATCACTTGGATTTTAACTGTGCCCGCACAAAACCTCGAGGTCCGGCGACATCTCCAGATGAAAAACCTGCTGAAGAAAATGCTCAATCTCAGCCTGCTGGAGCTCCTGATGTTGTCAATCCCATCCTCCTGGGAGGTAAACTGATGGCTGTGCTTCAGCTAACAGGGGTTGGCATCAGGGACCAGCATATCCCTCACAGCCTTGGCTCACCTTGCAGAAGCTGAGAAAAAAGCCTATAGCAGGCAAACAAATGACCTGGGACTCCAAACTCCAGTGGGCAGCTCAGCCCCTTGTCACCACATGACAGCTCACCACTACCTCATCCTTCTGCAGAGCATTTTTTAAAGAACACATCAGTCAAATCCCTGACTTCAGGATAGTTGTTTCATGTGTTGAAATCTACTGGCCAGGGGTTGTGGTGGTGATGAATCCTTGCCCTCCCACCAGGAAGGTCTAGGTCACCTGTGTGGCACAGGATATAAACCTACTGGAACAGCACTGAGAGAGGCCTGCTCTGGGAGGCCATGCATTCATGTTTGGAGCAGTTGCATGACAGACCATAAGTTGTCACCTTGATACATCATCTGGAAAAAGTCTGTCTGTGGTCAGAGCACAGGGAAACAGTGCTGGTCTTTAGAAAATGCATCACCATCTTCTGAGAATGCGTTTCCTAAGGTTCCCAGAGTGGTCTCCTCAGCTGACTGTCAGAACCACTCACTCAAAACATTTTAGCTTCTATGAGGAAATACAGCAAAAGGAGTTGTCTTTAAATCCTGAAGTAGCAAAGACCTACAGTGGGCTGTTTATCACCTCAGCACAGCATTCAAGATGCTAAAATTGGGAAGCAACAAAACTGGCAGGGTGAAGTCAACCACCTGGGATGCTGTCTGACTGAATTTCAACAGCTAGCATTGTATTGCCAATAAAAAAGTATTACATTATATAATTTCTCTACATTTCATAAAGCACAGCTATGATTGCAGTTGTAGTTATTTGATGCAAGTGTAACACACAGTAGAATAGCAAAAAAGCGTAACAGCCCAACAACCCTGGAACTGGAGAAATTCCCTGGTCTGACAGAAACCTGCAATTGCTTTACTCAGACAGCAAATCTCCAGCCTAGGGAGCAGGACTACCCAAAACTTTTGTGTTCCAGTAATGCCGACTGCCCAAGGTCAAGCTGTGTTTTAATGCTGGTTTAACCCAACACCAGCAGCCTTACTGGTTCATAGCAGCCATACTGATTCATCTAAGCTTAGGGAATGAAGAAGTACAAGGTGTCACTGCCACTCACTCCTCCTAATCCTTCATCGCTGGTGTTCAGCTGGAGCACAGAGAATTACAATCTTATTCCAGTGGTATCCTCTGCTATGAAACTTTGCTTTCCCCTGTAAATTGACAACCAACTCCAAAGTCCTTGATTCCAGTCAATGTCAACTACAGATTCAGTTCCAACCTTGTGATTTAACACCCCTTCTACATTACTCAAGAACCGTTGAATTTGCTGATCCCTGCATGGGTTTGGAAATGGATTAGTGTTACATGATGTACAGTCCAAACCTGTGTCCTTAGCTTAGGCTAAATCCATATTGATTTCAACTGGAATACAATTGCTCCACAATTACAGGCCTGAGCTGCATATTCTTTGCTAATCAGTAGAAAATGAATTCCTATTTAATTTATGTCATAAATTCACCAGAATCCAAATGAAGCCCCCAGAAACCTGGGGATATAACCTTCCTCACCGAAGAAACAAATAACTTTAAAAAATCCTGCTTTTCAGCCATATCCTCTCATCAGGTAATTTTGAGTTAGAGAAAAATCAATGGATAATAAAATAAAAAATAAACTTTTTTGACATGAAGGGATCACACAACACTTGATCAGATAACCCCTGCAGCTGTATCAAGTCTTTCCTGACAACAAACACACCTCACCTGTCAGGCCCTTCATTCAATACATTAGAAAATGCACTAAGCTGATGATAACTCAGAGGCTCTCTCCTAAATTCTGTAGCTAGGAAACTTAAGGATTTATGCTACAGTGGCCAGAGGATTACATGGATTTAATTCATAATTTCCTCAGTTCCTTTTTCTTGAAGTAAAATTGTAGACCTGGTGCAAATGTGAGAAAAGTTCTTACATTATTCCCCGATGGGAGTAAGAGCTTGACCTCTCTGAGTGGGTTCCTTTGGTTGAACACCACTCACTGCTGCATTTTCCTCACCTTTTTGCCAACAAAAGCTTGTTGCAAAGTTTTGCTTGCCCACAGACTCCAGCTAGCACCATGTATGATGTTACCGTGTCTAAGGAACTAACTCCCAGAAGCCCATTATGCAATGCCTCTTCAGGTACCCTCAGGTACTATTTCTTTTCTAAACAAATAGAAACATACTATTCCTAGCTGCTAGCTGGGATGTAGGCTCCTAGCTGGCATTCTGGGTATCTGGGACTCATATTCTTGTCAAGCCTCCACTACAAAATAAGAAAACAAAAGAGAACTCGGGTTAGAACTGAGCAAATATTCCTAAATGAGGCTTTGGCAAAATGCTCATGAATCATCTACATTTTTCTGAGCTTTTGCCAAATACTAATGCCTTCTTCAGATCCTTTCACGTGAAAATATACACCAAAGTTTTATTTGTATTTAAATTTTTTTGATTGCAAGTACATCCTAAGTGTATTCATCCTGCTTTGCTAGTGGAATAAGCAAAATGTGACTTGGATAAAGCCAACCCAGTGGGAAAGCTAGGATTTCAATAATTGCAACAAGTAGTCATTAATTGTTTGCAGATATAAAATAAATTTGTGAATTAAGCATGATCTTCATGTGGAGCATCTGGGCACAGGTGGTCATGAAATTCAAAGCATGAATTAATCCTGGTTACACATTTGGCTGAGCCCTTTTTTAAGGTTTAAACATGAAGAGCCACAGCTGATCTGCTCTTAATACACATCTCCAGGTCCAGACCATAGGGATTATTAAGGACCACGTCCTTTGGAATGTTCTCCTCTCCTGGCCTAAGGGGCCTTTTCTTCTGCTATGCACAGTCCACCCGGGACAGCATTCCTCAGGAAATGGATTTGCAGTTGTTTATGTTCCACAATACAGACTCGTGTTTCACTGTGCTAAAATTTTCATTCTCAATAAAGATTAAAACCAGTTCCTGCACACAAACATCACATTCTATCTGCACCAGAACACTTTATCAAGTACATAGAGAAGTGAACACTTGGGATCTTTTGAAGAGGTAGCGGTGATGATTTCATTTGCCTACTTCTCTTTCTTCAGCATTAAGGACAACTTGCTGGCCTTTTTAAGATCAGAGAAAACTTTTTAAAGACTTTCAACAGGCCAAGAATTCACATTATTCCTTCTTTCCATTGTCAAAATAAAATGTTTGCAAAGGTTATGGAAAACAACTTGTCTCTGAGGAATTATAAAACCACATTTTTAAAGGTTCTTCCTTTTTTCTTTGTCTTATTAGACAAAGAGCAGCTAAATAACTAAATGTCAAAGTTCGTATGAGACTATCTTAATGGTGATTGAATGATTCTTCAAATACTTTAAAAAAAATGAAGATAAAATTCAGAAACCCTTGAAAAGATTAGTTTGTCATTGCACACCATAAAACTGCTCTGAATCCCAAGATTTCCAGAAGCAGAGATTTTGGGATAGCTTTATGTGACAAGTCAACCTTTCAGAATCCATAAATTCTGTAAACCTAATCTTTTTTTCCCTTTATTGTTCTTCTGGGAAATTCAGTAACATAGCATATGTTACTGAAAACTAACAGGCTAAATGGAGAAAGTTTAAAGGGCAATAAAGCCAAAAAAAGAAATCTTAAAAGTTATGATGTTTTGCTCCATTGTCAGCTCCATGTTCTCCTTTATTTTTAGTTCTGTGCTTCTCATTATATATCAGTAATTTGTTAATTTGGTTTTTTTGCACATAATATATAAAATCTAGTTAATATTATAAACATGTCACATCTCAGACGTTTCATGCCAATTCAACTTCACTTCTCAACTATGGCTATTTGGACACAAGTATATCCTTGTGTTACCAGAAGAAGATAAAATATTTTTCCTTTGCTGGCTTCATAATTCTGTTTTCAATATTAATGTTGTACTCCAAATAGATCAGTTGAAGAAATTAATCAGGGAAGGAAAGAAACGTCTAAGGAAAATTAATTATACACCCAAAACAAGGCTTATCCTCTGCAGGCTTAAGAAAAACAGCTAACCAAACAGTGCTCCTGGTCAGGAAATTCTCTTATTCATAAATACCAAATGAAATGTCAATGTCCCCCAGTGAGTTTGAGTTCTGGAAGGGTGTTTGAAGGGCAGGTTTCTGGTATGCCCCAAACACTTGATCATGAGCAAGAGGTTCAGTGGCCTCTGACTGACAGCAGGAGCACACCCTGGCTTGGAGCAGATCTGGAGGATGCTCACCAGAATTATCTGGGAATGACTAAACCTGCATGGCCACACCTGCAAGAAACTATGGCTCCCTTCCAGAACTAACCAAGTCTGGCCTTTTCACACACAGTGAAATTATGGCCAGATATAAATGCAGACACCAGGATTTACAGAGTAATCAATACTTTTTTTTCTACCTTATTTTCTGTAACTCTTGACAGTGGGTTCTAACAAAAGCCTGTGGGCAGTCTTATTGAAAGAATGTGCTACTAACTGGGAGGTTTGGGGTCAGTTAACATGATCAAATTTAAGGGTGTTGAAAAGGAGCTACTGGCTGATGTTTTAAAGAAATTGCCTACATCACTCTAAACACAATTAATTAAAAGGTAATACTGCTCAGCTGAGTGGCCTGCAACACTTGGGATTTTCCAAGAGAAAAATTTTTCGAGAAAGGTATTTTTATTAAAGACACCATTGTGGTGTCTGATTTTTTACTTGTGATTTCTGTGAGCTTATCACAGACTTCAAGAAAAGCCACTTCAAGGCATAAAAATGCTACAAGATGATGAAGCAGTTCCAGTAAGGCAAAAAAGGAAGACAAATGCTCAAACAGGAAAGTCTAATATCTGCAGAAATGTGATGCTAAAACTATGCCAAAACTGTGATAAGTTGCATCGGCATCCAACACATGCAAATAAAAGCACCCTAGACTGGATAAGAAAAAGACTGATGGCCCTGACCCCAGAAGGACTAAAATTTCAGACATATAGCCAATATGGGCAGACAGGCTCATACAGAGAGGGAATATCTTGCATATGTCAACACCTCCCAGTCAGGTGCTGGTAACTGTGCCAAGAATTAAAATCCTGTTGAAGTAGTTATTAAGACTCAGGAGAAATGCAGAAAAAACTGGTTTTAAGGTAAT
The DNA here is from genome assembly GCA_910950805.1 of Acrocephalus scirpaceus scirpaceus. Taxonomy (NCBI): domain Eukaryota; kingdom Metazoa; phylum Chordata; class Aves; order Passeriformes; family Sylviidae; genus Acrocephalus; species Acrocephalus scirpaceus. The sequence continues at coordinate 34,984,313 of OU383781.1, forward strand.
ATAGCCTTAATCATCAATCAGGGCACATTTCTGGTTTGGTTTTTTTGTTTCCTGTCCTGGGTGACAATGTGAAAGATTATCTTTTGGTGAGACAAAGAAACTAAGACACAAATGCTAATATTAGGTCTTCATTCTGTGCAAGACCTATTTTTAAAAAATTAGGTAATTTTGTGATTAGGACTGGGTTTCAAAATTTGAGACAAACCCTAGTGTCAGACAGACACTTCCTCTTGTGCCCTTGACCAGGAAACGTGCTGGTCTCTCTCCACCCATAAAAAAGCCCTCTTGACTCATACATGTGTGTTCATAATGACAGGTGTCAGAGGTCATGAGACACAGGTAATGGAAAGCACACCTGTACCCACGTACAAAGGGACACTGAGGCACTTCCAGGCACAGACAGCCATTCTGCAAAACTGAAAAAGGAGGCAGAGAAAAGAACTGAAACAGCAAAGTTTCTATGCTTAGGTACCCACAAACTATTCTCTTCTTACTCATCATCAGATCCCACAGCTCCACCCAGAAACCAGCTTCAGTCTGTGGGGTTTCAGACATCATGGACTCAAACATTTAGCTTGCTAAAGAGAAATAAAGCAGCAGCAGCTCTGCATATGTGCAACTGTTTAGGATTATTTTGAAATCCTGTACCCACCCAGGGTCATTACCATTACTTTCAGTTATAGCTCCTGCATATGCAAAGCTGTAATTTTAATTTATTCCAGAAGGCTCTGACAGATTGGCAAAACCAGGCATAAATGGCTTGCTCAAGAAGCAAAAGCAGTGATGATCTATGTAACATGTGCTGCAAAACAATGACAATAGAGAATGGTGTTACATTAACACAAATAATCTCTCTTTAATGTGACTCACTGTGTGACACTCACTATTCCGGAGATTCCGCAGCCGACAATGCAGTGAAATGCAGAGACGTGTAAACAGATGTAGTGGTGATGCATGTCTGCTGTCACTCATTTAACACAGGCAACTGACCCAGTCAAACAGAACTTAATGTTACATAAAATTTGCTGAGTGCTTTCTGAGTGTGCTCTGCTCAAAGCTGGTTTGACCACTACAGAATCTTATTAGAAATATGCAGGGATGCACCTCAAGAGTCTACTTGAAAACCTGCTTTTAGAAATAGGCCCAATCCTGCAATCAAGCTTCTGCCCTTACAAGTGGAAGCTCTACCATGTATTTTAAATTAGCAATTAGCTTAATTATCCTCCATAAACCAGCTGTTAGAAGAAGGCACTGAGACTGACATCAGGTGAGGTCCAGTTGGCTGTTACCTAATTGAAAGAATAAAAGAAAGTTTTGCAGTGTGTTAATTTCATTCAATGTGGAATCATCTGCAAAGAAACAAAACTTAATGAAAATTATGTACAAGAGGCCACCTTATTCACTAGGTGAATATTCACAGGAATTCCTTTATGAAGAGACAGTAATACTCTTTTTCCTTCTAAGTAAACCTGAAAAAAAAGTGAGATATTACAGAATACTGCAAAGTTTATGTTAATATGATAGAAAATAGTTTCAAATATGTTGCCAAAATTTATTTCCAGCTACCCTGGAAATAGGTATAAATAAATTTCCAGCCAGAAAATAAGTGTAAATAAATTATTACCAAAAGCCTAGACACCAAACAAGTAACAGTGACTTGCTACAGAACTGGTGCAAATAGAAAGAACCTTCATGAAGCAGTTCACATCTTCCTACACTCATGTTGCACACCTTACCCAGGCTGGATTTATCTAACCTGAAATCACATCTAAACAGGGGTCTAATTCTGATGTGTCCCACAGGTCCTGCCTGTGACCCCAGACAGTGATCTCCCCAGCAGGCCAGTGAAGCTGACAATGCACACCACTTTAAACCAGCTAAACCTCTCTGTCTTATTTATCCTCTTCAGCTGCATCCCTGTCTCTGTGAATAAATACACAGGATGCAGTTCCTGGTGGGGGAACCGCAGGTCACCCCACAGTGTCTCGCAGCGATCTGCTCCCACATTCACCACCATCCATTACTGCAATCACAGAGAGCATGGTCTAGACCTCACAACAGACCCAAGCCTGCCAGGGAAGGGGCTGTGATAGCATTTTCATTTGTTTCTCAATATGAAAGGGACATTCAGCCTCATGCTGAGATATTCAAGCTTTAAAATCCTTACCAACCTTGGTTGACCAGCTGGTAACCCAACGACAAAGAGAATGAGTGAGTGGTTCACATGGTACAGATGTTTCCACAGTTTTCATGATAAAAATAAACAGGACAGTAAGAGAATGCAAAGAAACATTTCTCAGCACAAGCAGCAAAATGCAGTACAGAATGAGTGCTGGTTGATGAGCATGCCAATGTCTCTGCAAAGGAACTCGGGAGAAAGGAGAAGTTGCAAGTGGAGAAACCTCTACGGTGTACGCACTACAGACTGCAGTTACAGGCATTTCCAACAAGACAGAGGTTAGGATCAAGGGGAGTTCCAGGGGAAGGTAAAGATGAGGAGGAAACTAACAGGGATTCATCTGTGCAGGCATTTTCAACAAGAAACCAATCGTCTGTACGTTTATTATAAATTCTCACCATGCTTCTGAGGCCCAGCCTCACATCATTGGCCATCTCCAGATGGAAAGGGAAAGGAAGATGTGGGAAGAAAAAAAAAAGGATCAAAATAGTGAGGCTAATAGTGTAATTAATATTTCACTCTTTTCAGCAAATACACACTCATAATTTCTTATACTTCTGGTCTGAAATCACATTGCAACAAGAGGATGGCCCTCAAGAGGGTGGTGTTTTCAGAATTTGATATCATCTAAAATTACACTGTGAGGTGACAGATTACTCTTTTATGAAGAAAAAATTAAATTCATGGAGGTTCTATTCCAAAACTCACAAAAAGTTAATGGTTTCTCTACATTGCTTTACATATTTTTTTTAATCCTAAATTATAATCTAGTCCATAAGGGATGCAATTTCTCACTCTAGTGAGCTCAAATCAAAGCAGTGCTACCCTTTAACAGTCTGAATTACTCTACTGGAGCATCAGGCATAACAGATTGCTCCACACCCTCCTTCTTCACCATTCCTGTCTAGTCACATCCAAATATCAAAAGTTCCCATTTTTTCCTATTACGCCAGGAGTAGAAGAGAGTTGGCACAGGAGACAAAGAACTGCCTCTACAACCTGTTTGATGTCCAGTGTTAGCTGATTTACAAAGCCTCTCGTCTCCACTCCAGCCTTACAAAATGAAAACCACACAAACTCCTTACACCTGACTATTAGCCACAACTTTTTGCAATTAAAAATTGAATTTTGAAAAGGTTTCTGAGCCCCCATTCAGGGCTGTATTTTGGAAACTGCCCAAGCTCCTATTTTGACATAAGACAAGACATGACCAGCCAAATCGTTAAAATAACTCAGCATAATAAAAATCTGGCCACCAGTTTCCTGAAAGATAACTCTTGCATACTGAATAATTCTGAAGAAATAGTACTTGTTATGCTGAGTGAGTTTTTGTAGCTCTTTTTTATATGTGTGCCTATAAATATGGGTCTGGACTTACGGAAAACCATAACCAAGCCACTGATTAATTAATTAAAAAAAAAAAAAAAGAAGAAACTATTTTCCACAGTATCGGTATCTGTGATACCCTAATATTTTGGTAATATTGACCACAGGTTATTTCAGGCACTCTAAAATTATTTAAATTCAATTGATAAATAAGTTTATAAATTGCATGTAAATATCATTGCATGGCACGGTCAATCTTCACCAAATAGCTTCAATGCACACATAACTCCCAGTTTCTGCTTCATACATGGTGGTTTCAAAGCAATTGAAGTTTGCTATGCCACTAAAAGGAATGGAAGTGTTTTGGTGCTCTGGGTGAGATTAGGAGACACCTCTTATTTAATTTTATGTACATGCTTAAATGCTTAGTCAGATCAACACCTAAGGCATTTTACAAACCACAAAAATGCAAAAGAAATTTGAGGAAAAGTCACATTTTATGCTTTTTTTATTTTAAACTTTTACTGATTTTGTTATTTTACACCCCCTTCAAAAAGTCAACTTTAAAATATCGCCATAGGCTGAGATAAGACATACAAAAATTAGCTGTGTAAACATTGTGTGAAGAATCTAAAAGAATCTGACACATTAAGGCTCCAATTCAGTAAAATACATAAGCTCATGCCAAGCTCATGAGTAGCCACAGAAGTTCTCTGGGATAGGCAATGCAAATTAAGCAAGTACTTACACTCATCACCAAACTGAAACTTTAAATAGGTTATTTCTTTTTGATTTCCCTGCATGGCAACACTCATTTTTTAAACTTATTGCTGTTGAATAATTTTCTTCCCCACCTAAGGTTCATGCCAGGTAAATCCAGATTATATCCCTAAGGATCCCATTAGCAGGGGTTTCTTACACGACAGAGAAAAATTAAACCAAACACAAAAATCCCTTCCTTGCAGTTAGGGAAATATGCAGGTACAAAACTCAATTGCTTCACCACTGCTTTGGGCAGCAGAAGCCTGGGCCCAGTGCCATAAATCATGGGGATGACATGTCACTGTTAAATCCATTACAGCCTTGACCAAAATCTATGGTGATCAATAGCAGGAGTGGAGTGATTTCATTGGATTCTGGATGTGCACCCTGCCTGGGACCAGGAATTACAGAGTATCTGCTTCACTCTAGGCACCTCCAAAGAGAAAATCTTGTTTCTTCACTTACATAAAAAGGCAACATGAAGTTAGTTAAGATACCCTTCCAGCTATGACCAGCTTCTGTACAAGGTAATTTATATATTATATATTTTATCAGCCTCTTTTTTTTTTTTTTTTGACTGGTTCTTCCAGCTTATACTTCATCATCAAACAACATCAAACTTTGGATTCAGGGTTGACTGATTCCTAACACCACTTTGCTGATTTAAAAATGCTAGTTAAATGAAGTTCTTCAGCTTATTACATTCAAAGCCGGTTTGAAACTGAATTTCTAGATGGCATTAAAATGTATTATTTTGCCAATGTTTGCATGATTTATTTTCCCCAAACAAACCTTTATTTATTCTTAGAAAAGTAGAATACAATACAGCAGTACAAACAAATGATAATTTATATGCAACTGAGCAAAAAATGTACAAAGATTTCAGATATGTCATTAAAATACAGAAAAAAATAATTTAAAATAAAAACAAGACAAAATATAGAGAACATGCAATGAAGGGAAAATAAAATATCAGTTTGATGATCTCATGTTTCCTTTCACTCTCAAAAGGAACCATCCTGGGGCAAATCAAATTATCACATAAAAAGATAACACCACAAAGGAGACAAGGTAAATGAAGTGACAAGGAAAAAGACAAGGAAAGTGAAAATAATGGTGAAAGCAAGAGACTCTTTAATAATCAAAACCAACCCTGCTGACACCATGCTGAAGGGACAGAAGCCTCGATCACCCTGGAATAGTGTCTGGCTGGAGAGCTAAAGTGAGATGAACACAGTACAAATCACAGTTCTTAGCAGTGACAAACCTGGATTCATCGGACTTGTGCCTGCCAGCTCCTATTTCCATTTGTGAGCTACACTGGGATTCCTGCTCTTCTAATACCACAAGAGAGTCTTAGTGGGCAACTGTCATGACCACTAGAGCTGGAAGAATGGATTTCTGAGGTAGGCTGGGGTTTGCACATCAGTGGACGTGGAAACAAGGGAGTTTAAGGCAGATCACACGAGGCTGCCCTGGCCAGAGATACAGGGTTTTTTCTTTCACTGTGTACTGCCAAAATACTTGTGACAATTTTTAGAATAATTTTGCTACCTCCCACTATCTCATAGAGCTCGCAGAGTCTAGACTTTTTGAGATTCAAGACACTATTAAGCTTGGAGTAGAAGGAAATGGGAATTATAAGGTGCTGTTACTAGAACACAAGACCGTTCCCACTCTGAACAGTACCTGAAATGCTGCCCCCTTTTAATAATTTAAAATAAAAAGGACAGAAAAGTGAAAAGAGTCTATTGAATAAAATGATTTTGCAGAAGTGTGAGAAAGGAAAGAAATCACAAACTAAGCTGTGAAGACTATGATTGTTAATGAATTATAAATTTGACACAAGTTATGAGACAATGACTAGAAGCAAGTTAGGAAGTAGTAAACTCTGCTATGCCTTAAACAATAAAACCCCCAAATCTTCTTGCACTGCAGATTCCCAAACACACTGGGTCCAGTTTCTGAAACATTCACATTGCTAGGAATAGCACAGCTGGTTTGGAAAAATAGATTTTTGATTAATCATATATATTATCTGTGCAAAGAAAGAATCAAACCAAGAACTTCTTGGGGTCATTCTAGCATGGTCTTTCAAGAGCTATATCAAATATAATCAATATCACCTCTTATGAGTGATGCAACAACTATCAGTTCCCAGAAAACAAAAAAATCATTCTGTGCAAGTGACTAATTTTGTTTAACATGGGGTTGCCTGTTAATTTTTTTCATGAATAATCTCATGCACAGTGAAAAATATGAGAATTTAACTATCTTTCCATGAATAGTAGGATATTTTATCTTTGCATGTAAGTTTCTGTTGTTTTGTAGTAAATGGATGAACTAGAAACGCTTCCTTCATAATTCTGACGAGATCTCAGAATAATAATCTTCAGAGGAATAGCACATCACACAAAGACACAGCTGATAAAGCACAGAGGATTCTGGGGAGCCCATTGCAGGAGGCAGCCACGCTGGATCATAATCACAACAAAGATGTGAAAACTGCCTTTCATTCCTTCAAAGAGGATAAAAGATACCAACAATCTGATGATGTGGCAAAGCCCTTGGCTGTTAAATTATCCAAATTACATCATGGCTTACTGATATTGTGAAAGAAATCCATAGGACTCACACAAAAAGTTAATGAAATCCAGAGGCAATTGTCCAAAGTTCAACATTTATATGGTACCAGGTTTTAATAACTTTATCTGATTGCTCAGTCATTTAAAAGGGACGTAAAGTGACTGAACAGACTCCAGAATAAATATTAATTTTTCACAACTCCCTAATTTTCTGAAACTTATCGAAGTCAAAAGATTAGGTATCAGTATTTCAGGCTGAGTAGCAGCTGTGTAAATTCAAGATTTTAACACACACAGATAGGTGTATGAGCCGGCTAAATTTCACTGTGGGTATTGGATGACTGGGTACTAACAATGAGTAGAGGGTGATTATAAATTCCAGAATATCTTTTTGGAAAAAGATGACCTAGTGCAAGTTTTTCTGAGTTAAAAAGTGATAAGGCAATTTTAACATTACCAGATATTTTCCAGCTTGAAGAGATTGCAAACTTGACCCCTAATAGAAGAATGTGGCATGGTGTTGCAACAGTACAATTTTCCTGATGCTGGAGCTAATCTTTCTTTTGTTAATCTGATCTGATAAGGATTAAATAGGGATAACATTAAGATTTGTACAGTAGAACTCATTAGAAACATTTTTACAAATCTCCTTCAAATAGAATAAAAATATCTTGCATCAACATCCTGAAAAAGATCAACCCAGCCCTCACTCTTCTAAGCAAGAAATTTTACTATTCTTTGAAAGACACAATTGTGAACCAATGGCAACATGGGAAAATAAAGGAAATTCATCTTTCCTGGAGGTTTGCCTATTGACTTAGTGCATAGGAACAATAATTTTTGTGGGGTTGAGTTTCTTCATATGCAAAAAACGTAAAAAATGTTCTAATTGGAAGCAGTGCCCCCTTGACATAACTCTTCCTAAGAAGTCTACAAATGTAGATCAGGTTAATATCAACATCCAAGTTATGCTGTCAGTTTCAAAAGACAGGCTTCTGTTCATCTCATAGTTAATATTACATTCTTCACACTCAGTGTAATTAAGAGCTGTGATTTATACCATGCATACATCTGAGTCCCTGGAAATCAATGTATTGGCTTAGCCTAACCTCCACAAAAACCTAAGGAATACAAAGTGAAAAAAGAAAAGACAACAAACTGGCAAAAAACCACCACCTTAAAGTCAACTGAAAACATTTCTCCAATGCCAAAGAAGGCAATGCACATTTTTCTAGCCACAGACTTCACAGACCCTCAACATAAAAAATAAGAGTCTCTAAAAAATGCTTTTTCTCTCTCTCCAGTAAGCTGCATGCCACCCACCCTGTCATAAATCTGCCATAGTAGTTGTACACTCATCATCCCAACATTTCTTTTTTTTTTTGAGTTGGCAATTGTTGACATGATACAACCAACCAAGTGGGTCATGCCAAAGTGAGAATGCTACACAAGGGCTTCACAAGTCAGGACAACTCCTCGTTCAATTCTGGTTCCACTAGAACTCTTCCAAGGGATTTATAAAGCTCCTAACAGGGTGGCCACAGAAGCCAAATGTTGCCTCCTTCTCTTTGCCTTACAGGTGACATCAAAATCTAATCTCAGATTGCAAGAAAATCAGGCTTTTCTGTGACCCTTCACAAGCTCTGCTTCACAGAAGAAAGCGGCTGGGAGACATCCCAGTTCCCAAAATTTTTAGGTGATATCACAACACTTGTGTTTTGCCAGAGCCTTCCCAAAAGCACAGACTTGAGTTTGCAGCTCTTAAGAACTAATGACTTGGCTGCAGTACCAGATGCAGCTAAGAGGCAGATTTTGATGTTCTGTGTACGTTACTCATGCTGTAGCTCTGTCATTATAGCTCTTGCTGTAGAAATGCTGGCTAACACAGTGCTAGAAATGAGCTATCCTGAACACACTCCTCCTGGAGATCAAACCCTCCTTGTGCTTTTGGTCCCCTGTGCCAGGCTCAGCCTCTGCTCCTGGCTCAAGCAGAGGAACACTCAGGACTCCACACCTTGCCCCCATCCCTGGATTCTGTCCTTCCCATAGTTTTGAGACTTGGTTCCTCTAAACACATCAAAAACTTTCAACCTATATTCACCATCCCTTTCGAAACTTGGTTTTCTATGTTAATTGCATTAGCCATCAGATGTCCCACTTCAATCCCTCCTCACTGGTAGTGCACAAATAAAATAGGTCAGGCCACTAATCTGCCAGGAAATACTGCTACATTCATTTGGGGATTTAGTTGAGTGGACGTTGTGGTCACTATGACAAGAGCCCATTACCAGTCATGTGGAGCCATCTGGTCACATGGCACCTGTGGCCACTGCCCTAGGCCGAGGGTTCCTGAGGATCCTGCCTGTCCCTGGTCTGGGCAGCTGTCACCCCTCCCCCCAGCTGCTCTGATGGACCCAAAGGTGCCTCTAGCTGCCTGCCTGTCACTGCACCCAGCTATCCCTTCATGGGACCCTCATCCCATCCCATCCCATCCTGCCTGGCATACCCTCTGTATGCCCTCCTGCAGCCAGCCCAGCCCTGTGCCCTCTCACTGGGAACACGCACCTCCTCATTCAGCCCTGCTGCACCAGGGCTCCGCTGACTCTGTTCCCCCTCTCCTGGCAGCAACCCCATCACTGATCTTTCTAGAACCTGTCCATGCTCTGTTTAAGTTCAATTTGCCTCTAACCCAGCCTAGTTGTGCTCCAAGGGCAAGTCCAGCCCCACAGACAGCGATCTCCCCAAGCACAGCTCTACCATGGGAGTAACTTCAGTTTACTTTAGAACACAGAGGGTTAAAAGTATTCTACGTCTGACAAAGAAACTGCCAAAGAGCACTACAGATGTACAAGAGCAACCTTCAGGAACACACTGGAGGGAAACGGGAGGAGAAGGATGGGAAAGGGAGAAAAGATGGGATGGGGTAGGCACAGATATGCAATAATCCTTCTTAGAGTTATTATAAAAGAAAGGAAGGGGACGGGTGAAAAAGAAAATACTTAAACTCAGGAAGATAGATCCTTTTTCAGCAATGGAAACTGAGTATTCAAAACTCTTTGCAATAACAGAGCAAATTATTTCACCTTAGCTATATGAAACTGCCTTTAGGTCACATTCTCATCTCACTCTACCAAGATACACAAAGGCAGGTCCCTGAGCACAGAGAGGGGAGCACACCACACAGTATGGCCAGATAAGTGCTGTGCACACAGCACGAGGACACTTTGGAAAGCATCCCTGCCCTTGCCCTGCAGGATGTCCCAGTGTGCAGTGAAACCCCTACTGCTGGGTTTTAGGCCTTTGCAACACTAGCATGGGGGCACCTTTGGAGTTACAGCAGGAGCAACTTCTGCAAGGCAGCAGGGCAAAATCATAGGCTATGGAACTGTTGGGTTGGAAGGGACCTTGAAGATCCTCAATTCCAACCCCTCTGCCAAAGGCAGAGATACCATCCACTAGACCAGCTTGCAAATTTGCCAAAATTGCTTACAGGTGACAGGTATGTCAATCAGTCTACTGCTCCTGCAACTTGAGAAAGAGAGATTAGAATTGGTGGGCTATGTACTATTTTCCAGCTGCGGTGTATAAGCACAGGTCACTGCTATTATTTACTTGTAACAAACATCTGTTCCAAGATGAAAGCACCTACAAATGCCTCAGTGTCTCCAAAATTACAAGAGGTTAGTTTGTTAAACATTTAATCTACATAAACAAATACAGGCTTCATGCAACACAGATCTCAGAACAGACTGATTATTCTATCTTAGTGCTGCTAACTACTACTTGCTGCTGTGCATGGAAACTTCAAACCCAAGAACTTCTCAGATATAATTTCCTAGATAAAACATGTTATATGAAGGTCAGCTTCCTCAGAGGCTCCTACTTCTAGAAATAAAACTGACTTCAAAAGAAAGGAAGCATTTAAACAGTGTCATGGCAATATGGCTTACTCAATTATTAACTAGCTTATTTATTTTTAATTGCTCGTGTACCTCTTCAAACTCAGCCTAGGTCAGCCATGAAGGAGAGCAGCTACCAGACATCTGGCAGCTGCAGAGCCTGCACAGGATGGACATGGATCTCCCAGCCAGTGGATGGGGGCTCAGATCAGAGAAAACATCACCACAGATGGCACAGCCAGGTGCCCGTGACTGGCCTCCCCGTCACTCACAGCAGAGTGGCCGAGGGCGTGTTTCTGAACCACTCTCTTACCCCTAAAGGTGGTCTCTCCAGGTCAGGGCTGAGGCACATTGGTGGGGCAATGAGGGGAAGTTTGCACTGCTGCTGCCCATGCTGTATCTGCTCTACAAATAAATAGAGGACTTTAGTCTCCAGGGCTGTCAGTTTGGCACCTTCCATGTGCACAAAAGACACTTTTGTTTGTTTGCTTTTATTTTCTTAGAAACAACCACCCAAAAAGTTATATGCAAAGCTTAGTATGGCAAATCAAAATAAATCAAATTTATTGCATGAGAGCACCTAAAATCCCATAATTTCCACTTGCTCTCTCTTTCTTTTGTGTTTTCTACTTTTAATTGTGATAAGAATAAAAGTTATGGACCTCTTTCGGTGTTTCTTGATGACAACGGTTGCTGTTCCACCACAACTCCAATGCTGCCACCAAGCAAGCAAGAAGAAGGCCTATTGCTAAAATGCAGAAAACTCCTGCAAAACTGTGCAGCTTGAGTGCCTTCCCATCTGTCTGTGCATTGGTGTGGCTATTCAGGTCACAACGTCCCATCCGTGGCCACCACTTCTGTTTAAGGACATCCAAATCTCCACTTTCTTGCAACTCTAGGATCCTGCAGAAATTTCAAAGGACAAGTATTATTTGCAATGATACTTTTTTACAGCTTTTTTTCTTTTCCTTATGCTTCACAGCTCTTAAATCTACCATCCCACAATTCAAAACTCCACCCCTTCCACCACCAGAATGTTGTATTCATCTGAAACTCCCTTATACCAAGATTTCTTTCTACTCACAGCAGCAGGTAAACTCTGGGTAAACACTGGGTAACTTTAGGAAAAAAAGAGACTGTCAAAAGTTCCACTGCAATGCAAACAGCATTTCCAAAGGAAATCACCACATTCCAGTTAGTTATGCCTGGTTTGGCTACATTCAGCTGCAGCAGCTGGTCCCACTAGCGAAATGCTCAACCCACTCCACTGCTGCTTTCCTACAATAATTCCAAAAATAGGTGAGGCTAAACACGCTACTGTTTGTGCACCACTTAGTGCAAATCTGTTTAAGCAGCGACCAACTCATTTACTTTAGCAAATGTAGTTTATTCAAAAGGGTTTTACTTCAATGCTGTTACTTAATGCCTGAATTACTGTGTTAACAGTTGCTAATTAATCATTGTTTTGTCTCTTGTGAAGTGTCCCTTCTCTGCATGAATGATTCATTTTGGATTTGGTTTGATAACTGTTTTAGCTGTTTACTAACAATCTTTTCTCTTGAGGCAGCTTTGTCTCTAGTTATGCAGCTGGAGTTTTGCTCCTTTTTATAAAGGAGGAGCAAGATGAGGCAACCTTGCTTCAGTTCCCTGCCTCGAGCAGAGCACCCGCTCACCTTCTGCTAAGGCCACACATGCCTGCACAACTGCATGTCTTCATTCCAGGTTACACATTCACATGGACAAGAGAGACCCAGCTGATAGCTCAGAGATCACTAAGCAGCATAGCTTTATAGTCTCCTTGTCTTGTCAGTCCCATGCAATTCCCTGCAATTCTTGTTTCCCTGCACCATTGTGAGTCTTCAACCTGTCCCTCCACTCTAAAAGATAACACAGGGCATTGCTGCTTGCTTACTGCAGGGAGCAACACACTGCTCCAGAGCCTGCAGAATGTGGCATGAACTCAAGATCTCTCTTCAATCTCTCCTCTACCTCACACCGAGCTCTGAGGACATCAGTCCTCTCTGCCAGCGGCAGTGCTGTCTGAAGGTGTGAGGCCACACGTCACCTCCAGTACCCTCCTCCCACACCAGATGGACACGGAGCAGAAGGAGCAGCAGCTTTGCTGGAGCCTGAACTCATAACCTCTCTGCTGTCACATATTCACTGTTCTTTATTAATTAAATGCCAGAAGTAATGTGAACAGTTGCTGGCTACAGAGAGAAATCCTATAGAACAAACTTTGCTTCAGTTTACCTCTGGGAGAAAAGATCTCTGTAGGGACTTCCATGCTGGAGTGCTATCCCATATCCCTTGCTGCTGATGCTGTTTCCAATGACTGTCACAGAGCATTCATCATCTGTCAGTGCAGCATATTCCACCACTGTCACATCCCACAGGAAAGCATAGTTTCCTTTCTTTGCCTGTAAATACAGCATGAACACAACACAGGCTAAACTAAACGGCATTTCTAGGTAGGACAAAACCTAAGCCACCAAACAAATCCAGATCTTGTCACTACCCCTTGGTGGTATTTCATTAGGTCACAGTTTATATGTAGACCTTCATCTTAATACATTTCTAACAGTCTTCTCTCCCAGCAGGACCTCACCTACTTCAAACCTTGCTAAAATATCTTCCTTTTTTTGGTATGCACATAGGATAACACGGCCAACTATAAGTGTAGGTGAGGCTTATGTAACAGGCTATTAATTATAAATGAAAACTACTGCTTTAGATGATGAAATCTGATGCATGTTTTGTAGGAGACATGGAATGTGACTGGTTCCATGCATTTATGTGACAAGACTGGCATAGTATGAGCATTAGGTGATGAGCATCACAGGCACTGAAACTGTAATTTTGCAGCTTCACTCATATAAACATGTAAATAAACAAATTTCCCTTGCAAGTAAACACAGCTCTTCTGACAGCTATGTTAGTCCTGTAACAAAAGGCATGCACTGACCTGAAGGAGATCCCTCTTTTCTTCTAAAGTAAGAAGATTCACAAGTATCTACTACTATCTCAGTTTTGGGAGAAATATTGTTTTATTTTAACATACATCCATGCAGATATCCTTAAGTATCAGCTTTAATTGGGACTGAAACCAAGGCCTGCACACAGTGTATATAATGAATGCAAATCACCTTACTTAACACAAGATGTAAGAAACATTTCTCGACAGGCATTCAGTAAAGTAAAATAAAATATCATTTTGTTGGTTAAAGTAACCATTGGTTGCCTAATATATTTAAATAGCTGAAGTCCTGTATATGTTTCTTTATGGGAACTGATTCACAAAGCTCCCCTAGCAAATGGCTACAGCTCTGGCACAGAATTAGTTCATCCTTCTGCATACTTTCAGTTCTTTTCTAAGCTCAGTTTTGAATTCACCTGTAAGTTTGTAAGACTCCATCAGTTATTTCATTACACTAGATTCCTCAGTTGAGCAAATAAGATCATTTACTTCACCACAGCTTGACACAAACCATACTTTCATGAAGTCCTTTACAGTTGCTTACACATGACAATAAATCAAATGGATGAGGTATCTTCTAGGAGGCAGAATTCAGGGAAATAAAGACTAAAATTATGTTGCCTAGACTTTCTGTAAGGTACTTGCTCCAATCCACCTCTTTTCCCTGTTTCCCTTTTATCTGCATTAAGGCAATCAAAGATACACAAATTCATTTGCTTCTGGGTTGAAACCGAGTAGAAATGTTACATCCTTTCTCTTTGGTAAGATGTGAAAGAGTCTGTACAATGAACCCTTGGAAAATATTATTTTTATTACTCAGCTACACTGAGTTCCACAGTAAATAATAATACAAAGGATTTTGCTACCTATGATAAGAAATTGTCAGCATTGAACAATGTCCTCAGGGTGTCAAAACCAGCAGCACTTGTTACTGTACACAGAATTTATTCAAAATCCATGATATTAGAGAACAAAAATCCTGCCTGATGGATATACAGAAATCGGACACCCCAGAAAGATTTGGCCTAAGTCACTATGGTGAAATGTGTTTTACATTTCTCTGAGCATTTTTATGTTGGTTGGTTGAATTTTTGTCTTCTTTTTTTGTTCTCTTTTTTTCTCTTGTTTTGGTTGGAGGTTTTGGGATTGGGTGTTTTTTTGGTTTTTTTGGGGTTCTTTTGGTGGTTTGTTCCATCTAAAGAGCTGTATTTATCTGTTCTTCCAGAACTGGTGATTAAATCACCTTTTCAAATTTACAGCTTAGAGAAGAACATTGACAACACAATACATTCCTTATCTATCTCTTAGTAATACTTGGGGAACATAATGTTCCTCAAATATTCAACTTCTATTACAATGCACTGGCTAAAGAAAAAAAATCGCATTATTGATTCTACTTTTCAATCCTCAGTTTTCGGTATGTTATCTTATATACAGAGCTTTGTACACTGGCTTTCAATGCTGGACAGCAGATCTTCTGTAAAGGTCTGCTTCTCTTGTGTTTGTAGTGCTGCTATCCTAAATCACATCCTGCAACTGTAAATGGTCGATAAACCAAGTCTGCCAGATCTCTTCACATCTATTTTACATATTTTTAATGACATGTATCGGTCTATCCAATATCATCACATCTGTAGAGCATTATTTCTCTGACAGCCCAATCATTTTAGCATAATCAGGAATCTGACTTTTAAACTCTTGGTTGTGCTTATGTCTCAACTCCCAGAAATCCTGGGTGCAAGGCTGAGTCCCCTCCCTCTCTGATTGCCAAAACCAAAGATCCCTTTTTCCTAAGGGAAGACTTAGTTCTTTCCAAACTTCTTCCACTTGTGAAATTTTCTCCCCTGAAGAGTGAAGGCCTCATACCATTAGTGTGTTCGTTGTGTGGAAAGTTTTCTTGTAACAGAATGTTTAGTTGCTGTCTAAATTCGGCATCCTTCACTTCCCTGTCAATATCTGCTGTGACAGCTAAGCAGTATCATTTGTTCAATTTAAGGACAAGCTGTCAAACTTTGAAAAACATATGTACAAGATACATAAGCGCACACATACATGCATGTGTGTTTGAAGTAGGCTGACTCTTTATATACCTTCCCTAGGCAAGCAGTAAAAGCCAAATAAAATCAAATTGGCATTTCTTTTCAATGAAAAATCAACCTCAAATTTTAAATGTAGTTTAAATTTTCTTTTTTTTTTCCTTAATGAAAGACTCTATGTGTACACATGTGCCTGCTCCTTAACTCCCAGGCCATGAATGTAGGAAGACTGGCAAAAGGGCCTGTGGCAAATGCCAGCTGAAAATAGGTGAGAAAGCTTGAATAAAAAAATGACTGAAATAAACACAGAATAAGGAGCTCAAATTTATACTTCAGTCTTCTAATTGTACTTCATATTTTGCTCCTTTCCTATGGCCTTACTGTGACTCTCAGCATACAGGCATGCTGCACAACAAAACAAAAATCACTTGGTTAAATTTTCAAAAACCTCTTTATCAGAAAGTCAGCCAAAGCAGCACTCATTTATTCCACCCAGGTAGAACAACAACTTTGGCTTACACCAAGGACACCAGATTTATCTTTGGTTTAAGAGATTTAAGAAAACAGATTTAAGAAAAAAGAACCCCCTAGGCAAAACTTATATTAAAAAAATATTTCTTCTTCACAATCCTAAAAAAATTAAAAGGCCAAAAAAGTTTGCTTCCTAGACAAGACAAGGACCACAAAGAAAATAATATTCCAGGAAAGCAGTAAACAACCCCATAATGTCACTCTTCAGCGGGGATGGAGATAGAGGAACATTGTTCAAAGGGTCCTGGCTTACTGATGGTTAAAAAAAGTTGCTTCAGAGAAAGCACGATAAGAAATAATAATAACATGAAAAAAGATTGATTCCAGATTAATCACTGATGTATCTGTGATTCATCTGAAACTTATGAAGAAGCTATTGTACTTAAGACAGAAGTGCCAGAATAATGCAAAATTCATCATTAATTTACTGCCAGAAGAGAGTGTCAGTGTAGCTGACCCCATTATATGGCTGGTACCACAGAAACATCAAAAAGTGACCTTTACATTGGCATTAGTGGAGTAGTTCAAAACCACGGCTGGATAACATTTATTAACTATATAAAAGTGCTTTAAGTGAAGCAACACAGTTCTAATAAAAAGAAAAACATGCCATTTAATCCTGCTGAAATGTTTCAAACACTAAAATAATTAAGGAACCACTACAGGATGCAATAGATTCAGGTTTAAGGAAACATTTGCTTTTGCTTCAAAGGCTGATGGGTCAAGAAATGGAGAAATTTATGAAGCTCTATGAGACCAATCACAATTCACAATATAAAATTCATTGTGGACAAAGTAGTTTTAAAAAAATCGTATTAGATGAACTTCTAAATTACTTCTACTCTCAAAATTAGAATGAAGAAAGAAGATCACTGATTTAATGCTCAGTGATCATTAAGGAAGCAAAAAAGAGAACGAATAAACTCTCACTGTGCCATTGCCTAAATCAATGATGCATTCTCATTTTGTGCTCTACTTGGTTTTGATCGCTTTTGATCAAAAGCGATGCACAGGAAGAAAAGAAACAATTCAGAGAAATTTTGGCACCAAATTGATTGGACAGGGGAACAAGCAATCTTGAAAACCAAAGCAGGGCATTATGAAATGCAATAATCAGTTTAATTCTCCTATCTGTATATATAGCAGATATAGGACCACATGGGGATTATATTACTTCATTCTTTCAAAGCAAAAATGGGCGCTCCCAAAGGAAATAATAAACACAGGTCATTACGTGTGTTGGTGCCAATCAATAATTACCCTGATTGCCAGTGGATGTAAAGCAAACAGCTCACTGAGAACCTGGCTGTAGAAACTTTCCTGTGACAGCATTAGTCAATCCCCATCTGTGATAGTCCCAGACAGCTCAAAGTGGCAAAACCACATCTTGTATGGACTGGTGGTTTGTGTGGTTTCTGCTCCTGCGCTGTGCAGAGGCACTGCTGAATAGGAGGAGGTTTTCCATCTTCAGTGACCACTTTCAACTATCTTGGGAATACAGCAAAAGCAACCTTCCCCCCACCAACCTCGGCTCTTAAGAATTCTCCTGTCACTTAAGAGACACTGAAGTGCATTTCTGCCTTTTCCCTGGCTCTCCCAGTGCTGCACAAGCAGTGCCTTGCCCGTGGGAGATGGTCACTGTGGCTGCAGGGACCCTGCTGTGTCTGAAGGGACATCTCTGCCATAGCAACCAAACACCATGAAAGCTCGCATGGCTTTCTTCCACTGCTGTCCCTTTGTTTTCAGACAAAGGGAGTAGGAAAACCTCAGTGAAATGGAGAAAGATAAATGGAATAGGGACAAACACCTGAAATACCTGTCTGTGGCATAAATAACCAGCACTCCCTGTTTTGCACTGAAGTGGCATTGCTTTGTTTGTAACTGCAGCTGAACTGTGATACTGTCTGAAGAAAATAGAAAGGAGAAGGAGGAAAGAAAGAATAGCAGTGATTTTTTTCTTTTTTTGCATTGTGTCAGGCAAGTCCTCATTCAGAAAAATGTTTTATGAATCTTTTTATGCTAGAGAGATTTAGAGTTCCCATTTCCTACGAAACACATTTGTAAGGCACATTTACATCTCTTTCATGCAGCAGTACATGTTTATGGATGGAAACTCTCATTTCCTTGGCTGACATCAATTCTCCTTTAGAAAAATCCCCAGAATTTCTAGCCATAATATTTGACATAGAAAACTTGTCTGTTTATTCAGACAGTTCAATGAGCTAGGAAGAGTGACACTTAAACTATAAACACAATAGTTTAGTTGACAATGTTATTAAATATTAATGTCAATTTATGTAGGTGTCTAATCAAATAGTGGCCTCGGTCATCTTTGGGAGCTGAAGTAAAATTTAGTTGTTGTTGACATTAAGTGAATGAGCTGATCTAGTTATATAAAAATCACCCTACAACACTGAAATCAAACTTAGTATAAAAAGTTATTATCACATAGATATGATGGAGCTGCCAGCTCCATACAGACAATATAATTGGTATTCTCAACTGCCTGCCAATCTGCAGTTACATTTCTGGCTTAGCAAATGTAGCTATCATAAATGGCAGCATGCACTAGGCTTACACAATAAGAGTATTTACAATTTCATGGATAAAGAGTTGCCATCCACTGCCATAAGAAGGTTAGAAAAAAGAAAACTGAAATACTGTATATTTTTCTAAGGTAAATTGTTTTATTATTGGCAATTAAATGCTAGGGTACATAGAAAAGTATTTAATGTCTCTATTTCTCCCCTAAATGCTACCAAAACATCTCAAAAGAGGCCTCATTTTCATAAAGTGCTGAGCAGATTAAAGAAAAAAAAACAAACCAAAACAACAACCACTGCAGACTTTGCTATTGCCAGAGCTCTGTCTTGTCCTCAAGGAGTTGAGGATTTTGGAGCTGAGGGCAGAGGGCTTTGGGGAAGCCATCTGAGGGATGGGCAGGGTGAACCCAGACTTTTGACTGAGTACTGGTATGCTAAGACATGAGAGTGTCTGCATAAAGCTTTTGTCCAAAAGTTGAGCAAAGAGTTGGGAATCTCTTGCTAAAGGAATTTGAATTGGGAAATGGGACAGCTTGTGTTACTTGTGTTCATCCTCTTCAGGGCACTGTAAGAACAGTAGATTTTGGATACTGTCCCTCTGACTGTTCAGAGAAGGTTTCAAAAATGCAAAATAGAAAAAGCAAATGCAAGCCAAAACCAATTTATTATGTCCCACGTACAAAAGCATAAAGAACTAGTAAATCAGTGTTTCACTGACAAGAGTATTTCTGATCAAACATTCACTATGGTAATAAAAACTGTTAACTTGTTTCAGCAAAAAAAATCGATTGACAGATGAAGAGGACACTTCTCACTAAAGGAGCTGCACATCAAGGCTTCAGCATGTCTGCATCCCTTCTGTGTAATGTACTCCTGGACATGTGTTTGATGTAAGGCACTGCCTGATTTTGCTGAGATTCAAGATGGGGAGCAGACGGGGGTGCATCTGTAATGGCCAATACTCCTTATCACAGGACTCAGAACAAAGATGCAGCATCCTAAGCTGCATCTTTGCACATCTTCACAATGTAAGCATGCATCAGTCCTTGAACCCCACAATAATTCTCTAATCCGCAAAAAAACATGTAGCTTTATCTGAGAGAAATAACATTTTGGTAAAACACAGTGTCATGTGAATGCATTTTTCAAAGTCTGGCATAAACAAAGAAAAATCTTGCCTTAAATTTCTGGTTTAATAGAAATGAGTATGTGTTCTGTGGATCCCTTAATTCTTACTCATGTTTCCAATCACGAGCTCAGAAAAAAGAAAACAAACTCAAATGAGCAAAGGACAGGAGTCAGTACTGGATAATGTAAAGAATTATATCCAAAAAGGCATTATCAAAGCTCCCACAAAACTGAGAAACCTTATGACCAGATCCAAAGGACCTAAAGAACATACTGAAGAACTTAGGCAGAGCTAAAGTACTTAAATTCAGAACAGTGACACCAAAATATGATTCTTATCTGCCATCGAGATACTAAAAGGAACTTTACATAGGGATTTAGGGGGGTTTTAAATGACTGTAATTTCTTTCCTGTGACTTAACATTAACTCCATAGAAACAACATTGATACAGAAATTAAATGAAAACCCCTGTGATCCAGTCTTACCTTCCTGATGCCTTCAGAAGGGTTTGATACGCAATTATCTGCCCCATTATTCTTACTGATAGTCCTCCATAGTTCAGCAAATGTGTTATCCTGCTCCAAAGGGTTGGTCCCTTTTGCTTTAAAGTATTCATACACTGCTGAGTCCCTGACTGTACCATAAGATATATCCATTTGTTTGGACAGATCCTGAAATGTTCTGAAATTGAAGTGATATTGAGAAATTAGTATTATGCAGTACGTTAGCAAGATTTCATTAATTAAATGGTTTCTTTCTATGTCTGTCAGTAGTCAGAAAGCACTTACCCTCACCAGGTAACATTTCCATATTTCATTCCTTATCACAAAGGAAAGCCAAGCAGTTAGTTAATTGTACTGAGATCATATGATTTTTAACTACACCCAAGCTCTGTTTCACCCCAGTGAAGATTTTTTTTTTATGACGGATAACATTCATGTTAAATATGTTACCAAGATAGCACAAGAATATAATGTGATAAAGACTTACCGGAACACAGGAAAAACTCAGATTATAAATATAAACTTCCAGCCCCATCAATTTCACCAGAAATACCTCGCAGAAATCAGTGGAATTAGTTTGCAGTTATACCAATGCTCCATCTGACTCCAAATCAATATGATTGTTTTAAACAAACAAATAAAATCTTGCTTCCAATTTCCACTAAGTCTCTCTTGCTCTCTCTTTTCACAGCCTCTGGTAAAACAGGCATTTTTCATTCACACAGAGGCCTAACTTTCATTTACTCATCATATACCACTCTGGAAGTGTAAATGGGTCTCACCCTGAGTGGCTGTGAATGCACAATTTATTTTCAAATTGTACAGAATGTAATTCACTCCTGTTTTACAGCCTGTTCTGCACTGAAAGGTGTAAATCACTGCCTGCATCAATGAAAACCAGCCCAAGCTTCAAAACATTTAAGGTGGAATCAGTGCCTTCAGAAGCGCATCCTGGCTGTTTTCCCTCTCTCAGAGGTTCATTCCCACTCCTGTGCCTTCTTCCTTTGCCCTCAAGTATCACCTCTGTGCAGTGGCACCGTTTTTCCATCTGAGCATAGAAATATACAACACACATTCGACTTCTGACAACCACACACAGCAGCAGGGACCAAACTGAATCTCATAATGGCTTATTTCCTTTAAAATGCTTTTTAAATGTATGACTTCACAAATTAACAACATGCTTCTGATATAACCAGCTAACATTGCTTGACATCAGCTAAACTCAAGCAACCCTCATTGCCTCGCCCCATTTCTTTTTCCCAAAAACAATCTTTCAGAAACAAAAACTTCCTGAGCAATAGATCTGAAAGGCTCTCTGTTGTGACCTTCCCCACACCTCTAGCTCCTGAAGCCACAAAAGCAGAACACTTTGGCTTGCAGCTTGTGCAGATTTCTTCACAATTCTCCTGAGGAGCCTTCCCTTGGCCCATGAGCCAAAGCTGTTTTCCACAGCTGAAGACTTGTCACTGACAATATTTTTCTGCCACCCTCTTCCCTGTTTCACTGGGGAGATGCCACTGCTGACACCTCACATGCCTGTAAGATTCCCTGCTACACTATTTAAAGCAAAGCAATCTGGGCATATACACAATGCCACATAAAAAAACCATAGAAAGCTCTTCCCTCTTCTCCCTCACACCACCCCCAGGCCCCCCAAGTTTAGCTGCAAAAGCTGCCCTTCTCTGGGACTCCTGGTGTGCGAGCCCTGTCCCCAAGGCTGCAGCTTCCAAGGGCTGCCTCCCAGCACACCCCCCACCCCAAACTCTTCCAACTCACAAGCTGCTTCAAACAGTTTAAGTGGTTTAAGTTCTTAAAGTGTGTTAAGGACTTTTTATCATTTTAAGCTGTTAAGCAGCTTTAAGTAAGACTGTGTGAACAGTTTCTCTCTATATACATTGCACACTTGTGGATTTGGGCTAACTCGAGGAGTTCCATCAAATCCCAAACCTCCTGTTATTTCCCTAGCTCTGTATATGGCAATGGATAAAGCACAAAACAAACATCCTGGAGGTTGCTGGAAACTCAAAAAGCTAATGAAAAGTGGCAGAATTTGTTCAGATTTTAATTCTTTCTTTAACGATCCTGAAAGGTCTATTCTGTTCCCCTAAATGTTTCCTGCACATCCTATGGAACTGTTCTTCCTCCAGTCTTGATCTATGTGATTACATGCTGCATTTAGTTCTGTCTTTATTCTTTAAATTAAGTTTCATCATATCCCAGGGAATTGCTAACACCCCTGGAATGGATGACCTGGCTGTTAAAAGACGTATTTCTGCCCGTAGGTCAAAGAAAGGTACTCAATATACACAGGAGGGTCTTCTGTGGCAACCCTTTCCCACCAGGTTTAGTGCAGAGATTTTGGTGTATGTAGGAAAGCATGTTTGGTAGAAGCACAGAAGCAGAAATATATTTAACTAATATACTTTCACACAGGTTTCAGCTGGTAACAACTTTACAAATGCCTACTGCTGATACTGCTATTCTGTTTGAAAGTTCGAACATGAGGGTTTGGATAGTTAAAAAAATAATTAAACTTGCAATTTTAATATTATCAGTATTTCCTGATTTCCTTTATTGCCATGGAAGCTTTTAGTCAGAAATGTGCATTTTGTTTTAGCTAAATTGCACTTTATTGGCAATCAGTATTTTTATTTTAGCTAAAATACATTTTATTGACAATCAGTACTGCACAAAAGCACAGTACATGTTGCTTTACAAGCAGCACAGTTTGTTCAATTCTCTAAGCATCACAGGACAGAGAGAGCAAATCTGGGGCTTAAATCAAGTGCTTGCAATAAACAGACAGGCATACAGGTGGCAGGGAGGGAAGCACAGCACTGGCCTGGGTGTGGGAGTAAGGTAAGCCCTTTAGCTGGCACCACTTCCTTGGAGCAGAAAATGTGGAGTATTGTGTGTCCTAAGGATTTCTTGCAGTGCACTGCTTGATGTTTTGGACCACTAGGCCAAAAACCTATCCCAGAAATTCTCCTGAGAGAGAGTGGTCTCAACCACAGTTCTTACTCTGCATAAAAAAAAAACCTCTGCTGTATTTGTGCACTGTAAGTGGAGGTGATGCTCAGCACCTCCATGGCTAGAGAAGTGGTCAAAAGATCTGGGCATGGGCACATACATAAACAATACTGGATGGAGGTGAATTATCTCCTACTTTTTACAGGGTGAAGTAGGATAATCACAAGGGTAGGTTTTAAACACTGTTATTTTAATGTCCTCGAATTTGCCTTTGCCAGTCAAAATCACTCACTGCCACATTTCGGATAGTGGCTGTACCTCACAGTTGTGTCATCCTCTAAAGGCAGCTGCTGTCCTTTTTCTTAAGCTTTATTTGTGCAACCAGATGTTAGCTGGACCCATCTCCTTTAGCCACTCAAATTCTTGTCTCACTTTCCTATGGCAAAGATTTCATGCATTTAATATACAAAATTATTTGTGACAAAAACGCGCAGCATAACAAGATGCCCCATTAACCTTACCTCCTCAGTTACTGGATCTCACAAGCCATTAAAGGCTCTTTGTAAGTGTGATTAAAGATAAAGGCAGTAAAGCAGAAAAAGCCAATGCCCCTCACTTACAGTTCCAGGAGCACAACTTCAATCTGTAGATAAACACATCCATGGTGTGATTGCTATAATTGGCAAGTACGTGTAAACCAATTGATTTAAGTAAATGTATCTGCAGTCAACCTAAAGAAAAATGTTGTCTTTTAAACCTGCATTACCAGCCAAAATATTTAATGCCCATATTTATGCCTGCTAGATGAACACAACTGATATGTATTCCCAGTGGAATTGCAATTACTTCATGCAGAGTCAACTGAAGACTGGGCTCTCTGCTTGTTTTGTTTGTTAGAGACTTATTGACATAAATGCTGCAGAAGACACAGACAGGCAATCGTGGCATTAGCATTTATAATTAGACCACTAGAAGTGATTGCCAGAATAAAAATACTGGTTAAGATACACTTTGCAGATGTATTCTTACTTGTAAGAGCCTCGTGTAGCTGTAGATATACAGACTAATAATATGCTGCCAGTCTGGGTTTATTTTACTCTGTTGCTGCTACATGCCCAAGACTTCTGGATGAATAGTAAGTGACAGACTAAACTTGACACCAGGTGCTTTGAGGTAACTGCTGATCAATGAACTCAGCTGGAGGCACCTGGATCATCAGATGTGATCAAAGTATTTTTCAAAAGAAAAACATGTTCCTGTCATTAAAAAAGAAAAAAAAGTGGATTTTTTTTTTTGTAGTGACCCTGCAATTTTTTGCTCAATGCAGTATAATATTCTAGCTGATGGCTGCCATCAAGATAAAGTGTCCCAGAGATTATGAGACTTCTTAAGCTGCTCTGCCTAAATGAAGTCCTAAAAATGCATACATCAAATGTATAGTACAAGCCCTAAATTTCTATCTTTAAATGCCTTGAGGTTAAATAATTTTCTCTTAAACTTTTTTTCTCCAAAAGTTAGGAATTCATTACATCTCCAGAATTAAATATAAGTGCAGTTCCTAACAAGATCTGTTTTCTCCACACAATTATGTGAGAGGGAAATATGTGGTTTATGCACTGGGTAAACCCAGTAAACTTCAAAGTAAAAATAGAAGTATCTGAACTGATTTGACAAGCTTGTAAGCCTAAGAAACACCTATGAGCTAAAACCTAGAACATAAAATTCTATCTGAAAGGAGATTTATTGGATAAAGTTATACCCAGTGGAAAAGCAATGAGTTGAAAGAGAATTCTGCCTACTGTGAACTGCAGAAAAGTGCAGAATTTTGAGACCTAAAACCGCCGAGAACTCCTTCCTCCAAGGGAGAATTTTCTGTGACAATGAGGACAAATAAGAAAATGGTGTTAGTTATTGCGGACCACATCAATCCACCCACTGAGAGAGGAACCTGGAAGCCAAGCAAGCATTGCCAGATCAGATTCTCATTTGTAGATGCCCCCCAAGAGAAAAGAGTCTGCAAAGCTGAATCAAGGTTGAAGTGGTGCTGCGGGGGTACAGACAACATCTGCAGGAGCAGATCTTACCATTCAGAACCTCAGTCCTGATCTGAGTCCTGATTAATTTTTATATCCATTTATGAATCTGCAAGGCAAATGATTTGAGCCTCTGTTCACTGCTCAAAAATGAACAATCTTTGGAACTCCAGTTTTAAGTAAAATTTTTGAGTGGGTAGGGTAAATCTTGTCTTCAGACATCTGAAACTGAGGTCAAACTTTCACAAAAAGACATTCTCTAGAGCTGGTCCACCCAAGCTGAGCAATTTAACTGGTTGAAGGGCTGAAAAAAAAAAAAAATCCCTCTGTTATGGATATAAAGTACCACTAGGGGATGATAGGCTCATTGACTCAGACACTTGCATGAAGAGTTTCACTGTGTTGCTAAATGCAAGTTAGAAAAGCATAAGCCCACTTAAAAATGGAAGAGAATAGCAGTTAGTGTCTCTAAACATTAGTGCAACTGATATGTCATGAGCCTTCAACTGTACAAGAGAGGGGGATATATTGGCTGAACAATGCGGTGACATTAGAACTGATCTATCTTTAGCACCTACCAGTCTAAAAAGTAAATATAGTTTAAAAAAAAACCGTATAATGACATATTTTGGTAGATTTTCAATGTTTGTTCCAGGTACATATAGGAATGTTACTAGTGTGTGTTAAACTGGACATACAAAAACTAAAAGATGAGCTGCTTTAAAGATTATTCTTAGTGGAGCCAATAAAACTGTTCAAGGTATTCTTAGAATGGCAGTACCCTTAGTACAGAGAAATAAAATGAAAACAAGTTTATCTTCACTTCTTATAACCTTACACTTCAGA
Organism: Acrocephalus scirpaceus scirpaceus; assembly: GCA_910950805.1. Lineage (NCBI taxonomy): Eukaryota > Metazoa > Chordata > Aves > Passeriformes > Sylviidae > Acrocephalus > Acrocephalus scirpaceus. Next base: position 35,010,635 of record OU383781.1, read on the forward strand.
AGAACTGGGTCCATGATTTAATTCGGGCATCTCAGATTTCCTTTGAAATTATGAATAATTAAACTGAGCTCCTAAATCAATCCTTAAATTGTCAACTTCTCTGTAGTGACGTGATCGAATTCTGCATTGTTCCATTTCACTGCAAGTCACTTTAGATGCTCTTAATTCTGTCTCAGTGCAGTGATGTGAGGAGCAACAAGTTTCTTCATCAAATACTCTAAGCAAAATTTTAATTTTAGCAACAAAGGTATTCCAGTAGGGATCAGCAGCAGTACTTGCATGCTTAGGATACACTTTTCTGTGTCAAGTCCTTCATCAGCAAATATATACTTTGCTTTATAATTCATATAAAGCTCATTTTATCTGCTCTCCATGAAAAATACCATCCACTTTAAACAAAAGCCTTAGCAGAAAAAGCCTCATGGGAGTTTCTGCAAGGGAAGCCTGAAGTATTGACAGATTAAACTACACCGAATCAGTGGAGTTGCAGCCCTTCACACCAGGACTGAGCCTTTCCAAATCAGCAGGAGACAAACAGCACTGACAGTCAGGGCTGTGTCTGCTCCTATCCTCAGCAGTGGGGCAGGAACAGCTGCTACACAGGATTTCAAAGAAGCAGGGACTTTCCTTCAGTGGCAAAACCAATCAATGGACATGTGTCACAGAACACGTTGCCATGTCAACCACCTACTCTTCCTATAGTTAAAACAAACAGTGATTGAACTCCTCAGCAGGTAATGGCACCGCAGCAGCTTTTTTCACCATTATAATGGTCACTGCTGCCAGTGTGGTGGCATCTCTGAGACTCTGATTGGATTGGGACTCACTGCCCTAAATTAGGTGCAGCCAAAAGTAAAATGTAACATTCAGTTCTAGGAAGAGGCTTTATTTCTGCCCCAGGAGGAAGGGGCTTGCTACACATCCTGTGTGCAACATGTGATGGCAACAGTTCTGTCTCCCACCCAGTGCAGCATCAGGACCCTCTCTCTTCTACTGTCCCCAAAGAAACTTCTTTTGTAGGCAACCTAGCAGACTCAAGAGATGGAGCAGTACTGCTGAGATCAGTGACACTAGTGACACTCACAAAAGCACATCCTTCCCAGGATTCCTAGGATTGGAGACAAAAATACAAACAACAAGAAAAATGAAAAACAAAATAGCCAAATAAGACATACACAAAGCACTAGAAGCACTGAACTTGTACAGCCTTCAAACTTGATTTCATTTCTTTCAAACAACTTCCGGTAGCCTCTGCTCCTACATGCAAAGGGAAAGACAAGTAAACTAAACTAAACTAAATTGTTTTCTTAACTCCTGATAAAGCACTGGCTTCCCTGCAGACTGAGGGTTTTCACTGGGGGCTCTGTTCCTGAGCTACTGCATGATTAAGTTTTAAAAGAAGGGAACAGAATGTAAACCCACTGAAATGCAGAGACAGTCAAGCCACTAAAAAATGATACACTGTCATGTTTATGATCTTAGTAGTAATTAATTACTAGCTACACACATTTATTGGCAAAACATTGGGAGGCTTTGTGTACTTTCTAAGAGTCTGAGATGCAGCAGAAATACATTCTATTACCAACACTTGAATTTCCACTCGTTATAGATCTCAGAACAACCTCAGCACTTTTGCTGAAGTCAAAGTGTGGAGGATATAGGACAAAACCAACAAGCAGGCTGTGTCCCATTGCTCACAGAAGTTCTTAGTAACTTCCAGCAGTTTATTTAGGAAACATGCCCATTTCCAAAAAAAGGACTTAACATTATTTCTGGCTACAAGACTCAAATTTGGATCCCAAAATCAAACTGGATTCTCATCATAATCAGTAAAACAGGTTCTTCTGTAAACAACATTAAACCTCTGGGTATTCCTATCCGTTGCTATTTCTAAATGATGCCCTCAGGACCACCTCAGCAACTCCAATCATCTGCAGTGATCTGTGTGAGTGTGACTTGACTTGTCACTGGATCCTAAAAGTTCATTTTGCCTAGAGCTGACACTGGCTCTGCTCCAGCACTGCACATAAAGAAATCTGTTAAACAGCTAGAAACAAGCTAAACATCTCCTGATCGCCAGTCCAGTGTTTCTAACTGTACTTCCAACCCTTCTCCTCTCCAAACCTCCTCCAGGCAATAAAAGCATAAGTCACTTAGATTGCTGATTTTACTTTTTTCATTAACTTATTTGTAATTTATTTTTTCTTTCTGGATGTCCCATGTTTTCTGATTGCTAGCACATTGTAAAGAAACTGTGATGGTCCCTACAGTGTAAGTTATGATCATTTTGCTTGGAATGTTTTCAAAACCAAAAAATAGTGTAATAAACTATTCCATTAATACTGATAACAATGGAAATTAGCTTCTGAGCATTTGCATCTCAAAGCTGGATCCACTGAGGCACCCTGGATGAAGTTTCTCTGATGGCTGAGCATTTAGGATTGCATATGAATTCACCTGATGTCTAACTAAGGGTGTGAAATTAGAGGGCAGTCTTTCCTTTAAATTTACAAGGGCTGTTTACAGTACCCCTCTTCACCACCCCATCTTTCCATATTTTTAAAAACCTAATAACCTTGAGATATTATGCAGTCTGCCCACCATGTTTGCAGTTTAACAATGAAAAGTATCAGACTGACAAAGATGTCTCAGAGCATCTAACACATTAGAATCTCTTTTAAGATGCAGGCCCAGGTTTTCAAAGTCTGGAGCTTTAATTTGTATGCTCAGATCCACATTTAAATTGCTACATGACTGGGCAGATTTTCAGAACAGATCAAGGAAAGATTTGGCCCAACAGCACATCTGTACAGCATTGGCAGATTCAGTTAAAAGTCTGGAAAGGGATTGCAGCAGCTATGAGCAGTTGCTGTTCACCCTGCAAAACCAGAATAATTAGTCCTGCTAAAATATCTGGGTAATCCTGGATCCTTTATCCATACTCCATATTCCAGTCAACTGTGAGAAGGAAATTAAAATGCAAAGAAAAGGTGAAAACATCTCAAGAGAATGTTTGGAGAAAAAGCTACTCCTGTTTTCATTTCCTTTGAGTATTTTCTTGCTTTACTTTTAAAGCACTTTGCCACTGTGGCCCTTCTCTGAATAGTTCTAAGGGTTAACATGTTAATTAAAGCAAGGTATTCTACTTCTTAAATTATTAATTAAAATAAAAACTGCAGCTGGTGTTTAACAGCACCTTGGTCCCAACAGCAGGTTTTAGTCACTTCACCTAAATCAAACATATCATAAATTTGGCATGAAAATCATATTGTCTGAATCAAACACATCTGGCAACTGACACATGCTTTTACCTATAATGAAAATAACAAACTACCTATTATATATGCAGATGCACTTGAAATTGTTTGCTACGCTGATGTCTTCTACCGCTCACATTCAGCAGCTAAAAATCCTAATGAAGATTAATGATTAAGATCGAGAGGGAAGCAATTGCTTTCTTCCTTTCCCACTGCTGTTCTAAGTACTGATAACGCTGCCACTTTGTTCTGCACTCAGATGACAAAGAGGAGCTTTTTAATTAAATAGAGTGGGCAACAGATAAGCTTGGCTTCTTGGTGCTGGTTTACAAAGCCTTTACTCAGGGTTAGTAGTGCTTGATACAATGACTGTTAGGATACCATTTAAGTCCATGAAATCCCAGTGTGGAGTAAGGTCCTACACAACTCTGTATTAAGTTTTGATTTATCAGGAGTCCTGGATGTCAGCATAGCTGGGGTGGAGGGGCTGGATGAATTCAGATCTGTCAAAGGTACAATGTGACGCTGGAAAAAGCTTCACACCCTTCCCTTACCACAGGGAGAAGAAAAGAAAACAGAGGGCCTCTGAGGAGGCACCTTGATTGCTTGAGCATGTGCTGCATACTCCTGGGAAATCAAAATATAGGGCTCTTCATTAATACTGAAAGCACATATAGCATTCATCAGTTATTACTGATATCTAAAGTGCACGCACTACATATGCATATTTTCAAGTCTGGAGGCCCCCATGCCTGTTTCTCAGAGGACCCAGACCGAGCACACGGTGCATGGTGCACTTCCCATCACATCCTGATGTACAGGAAGGTAACCAGGAAGAGAGACCTTACCCTGTGGTCTCTCTTTCTCCTCACCCTGAACACAAGTCTCTGAATACTGAACCTCATACTACACAGCACCAAAAAAGCACACCAGAAAAAATTAGCTGCTCATTATATTGAGATTAATTAGTTTATTGGGAAGCCTAATTATATACCTTGAAATATGAGCTTGGAAATTGCATTATTGCCATATGTAAGAAACACAGTATTTAACATCCATCCTATTCTGACTGATGGTTTTCTATTTTCTAGATAGACATGACTACTCATAAATCAATTAAATTAAATCAGTGGCACATTCTCTCAGGCTGGTTTTAATGGTTTAGAAGGCAAACAACTCCAATGCCTGTGATTACATTTCTTGTAATGCAACAAACTTTGTCAGCTGTATCAAAACAGCTTTTCTGAGGCAGCACCGTTCTCTCCCTCATCTCCAGATGAGTCTGGAAACCCTCCTGTGTTACATTTATAATATAAAGGGGGCACAAGTGCAGAAGAGAACATTGCTCAGCAAGGCAGATGAGCCCAGGGAATGGAAAGAACACATGTAACCCTTCTCTTAGCAACAAAGTACTATTCCAGAAAAGTTTTCCTTCTCTCCAGAAAATATTTTGCAATGTAAGAATTGAGAGGATAGCACTCATGGTAATAAACAGTAGTATCTTTGTTCCCAAGGAAAATAAGTTCCTTTCTCCCCTAACATACCTAACCTGCATTGATTAAAAATGTTGCTGGGCTTTTTTGTGGTTTGGTTTGTGGATTTGTTTGGTTTGGGTCTATTTTTACAGTATCAGGAATAGTTTCTAAATCTCTTTATAAAGATATTCAATTTTTAAAGCCTTTCTTTAAATGGCAAGTTTACAGATTTCCACTTCATGGCAAGATGGTCGATAAATATTTTAGAATGTATTGGAACAACTTTTTTTTTCAGCAGATAAAATATCATCCTATATATAAGGTGTTAAGTGTCTGCTGTGAGAATGAATGCTTTTCTATCATGGAGACATTGATGAGAGGAGTGGCTGTTTTAGATCTGATAGATTTAAATGGAAATGTCAAAGAGAAAAGTATCCAGATTAAAAGTGTTTGCAAGATGTTGGAGTTTAATATCCTGAGGCAGAAGAAAAACTCAAACAAGATTAACAACATAAAAATAATACATTTCAAAAGACCAGATTCAACAAACATCAAGAACTAGAGAAGAAAGTCTCTTTGGGTGTTGCTTTAAAGGATAAAGGATACAGAAGGGCGGGCGATTCCTGAAAGATACCATATCAAAGACACAGATGCAAACGACCTTAACAAGAGGAACTATTAAAAGAAGTTATAAGAAGCTGCAAGAGCTTCTGCAAATGTTCTTTCAGGACCCAGAAAACCAAAATCATTCTCTTTAAATTTTAAAGAGTAGTGCAGCCATTGGACTAGCTAACCGTACGTTCTATAAATGTATAAGAATTGTGCAAATGCATGAGATATAAAGAACCAAGAAGCAAAGATAAATTCTCCTCACAGCACCAATAAACTTAGTTTGCATGATTTGTCACTGCAGAAAGTGATTTGTGTCATCCCTTAAATGAAGTTCCAGTGCCCATAGCAGAAGATGGGAAAATTACCTTTGCTGTTAGTTGGGTGAGAAAATCTAATGCTGAACAATCATGGCACAAAAATGACAGAATGTTGGTGAGGAATTGTGCAAGGTGAGAAGACAGTTCTTTTACATGAACAAATTAAGCAGTTCCCAAAATATTTCAAGAGATTAGCAGAGTTGGAAGCTTATGTATGCACTGCCTGAAGTGACAGTAATTAAAAAAAAAGAACTACAACTTCTTATAAGTGGGAACAGTGACTTTCAATTTCACCTCATGGTTTTGCAGGAATGAACTTACTATGATTAAGTGTTTGCTAACTATTGGTAGTTTTGTGAATGCAGTTTAATTGCTCTGGCTTCAGGAATGCTCTCAGAGAGACCTTCTGGCCATTTGGAAACCTATGCAGTAATACTCTCTATGTTACCCTGTAACAGAACCTGCATGACTTTTATACTAGGGCCCACTGTTACACCAATGACTCTGACCAGTACAGATAAATTATATAAAATACATGTTATTTTACAGGGGGGTGGGTTTGGTTTAGTTTGCAGGCAGCTACTTCACAATGTTATTAAGATATCTGCCTGAAAACATGGGAAAAAACCCCCACTGGCCAACCTCTTTAATGGTTCAGACACAGAATTATTTCCAAAAGAGAATTCTCTATGGAGTTTTTCTTCTTCCTCCCATTTTTGTCTTTAGAGATGATGGATTGAGCTGTTAGGAGATGTCTAAAGCTTTAAGGCCCTTTCTGTTTGATTTGCTATAGTAATAATTATTTTGCTTTTTTAATATCCTGCTATATTAGATGGTATTATCAGTTCATATAAGACATTAAAGCAGCTTCTTTAGAGAAAAATAATAGAAATCTAAGTATCCCATTGAGCAAAAATCTTCCATTACTGTGTTATGTATTGTTTATCCCCTAGGAGTTAAATAGAAAATATAACCTGACAAAGTAAGTCATAGGTGCTATCCATGTAATAAAAAAGAAACTTCATCCTACAACAAGGAAGGTGTAAGTCAGGGGCCAGTGGGATTTAATGCATGCAGGAAGCATACAGCTACTCTATGGACAGCTGGGGAATAACCTCATATATTAATATGAGACAATCTGACCCAAAAGGTAACTCTGTCCAAGCTGAGGAGAGTCTGTGTATCAAATATCAGATTTAAACCAATCCTTGTACGTTTTGATGGGCTGTCCTGAGGGCTGCTGCTCCTGCTAGATTTTTGTCCTTTCAAAGCAAAAGAAAAAAATAATTAAGATTTTATTACCTGCACAGATGGTAGATTTTGCTAATGTTATATCCAAATCATTTTCTTCTCCAAACTGTGCATGCATCTGAATTTCAATGCCTCAGCCCACCTCAGTCACAGAACTTTGCAGTAACCAGAACAAATGAAGAGATGCTATGATATAGGTCTCTCAAAAGTCAAGTTGGAGAGGCGTGGAATCACAAATCTCTTGGTTTGCCATTGATCTCCAATCTACACTGCATTTTTTAATGGCAACTGGAGAGATGGAATGCAAGCTTGATTTTCAGCTGTGCATTCTCATTTTTCTCAGAAAAATGTCCCTAGGAAATAGTTGCACTTAGATGCTTGCCTGCTTGTTCAATTAAAGGAGTAATTAGGATCCATTTTAAACCATGCTTGAACGGCATATGCCAACATTCAGAGAGCTTTTCAAAAGGCTCCAGACTCTGGCTTTCCCGGCAGCACCCACTGGGCAGCCCCATCAATAGGAGTGAAATGAAAAGACAAACAATGGGAGCTGGAGCCCTGGCAGCAGCCCAGGGCCTTGTCCTGAACAGAGCCTGAAGGCAAATGCTGGCAAGCTCTGCCCCTGAGCACTGCTGCCCTGCTACTCGGAGCATTTCCCAGGAAATTTTACCCCTGTGCTCCAGAGAGGGAATGTTTTGGAAAGGAAAAAAAAGTTATGAGTTCTTGCATGTTTCTTACACTCTTTTCTTGTCTTTGTTTTTTTCTGGAGGGACTTAATCTAGTTATTTAATGATTGAAGCTTTTGCTCACAGGCCTTTAATAATAATCACAATAATTATTTTTTATCATGCTCATTCATACATGCCTCCTGCCAACATGCCTGAGGCGCTGCACAGACACTGCAAAACATAGTACAAATTAAACATAACAAAAGAAAACCCAATGAAATATTTAAAAAGACACATCTGATATTAACAAGAGAAAGGCTGTTTTCAAACACGAGAAATTTCAAGACAAAATTGTTGTGAATACAGAGGGATTCTGGTGAGGTTCTTGCCACCAACTCTATCAAATCCACTTAACTATGGCAGATGAAATGTTTGTTCATTTCCCTCTGGCTGGTTATCTTCCAAGTACTTTTCTCATTTTATTTTAAAATATTTTGAGATTTTCCTGCTTTGTATGCAACTCGGAAAATCTATCTTTTTTTGATACCTGCAGTGTTACTATAACATGGTCATTTATGGCCATCATCTTCAAAACAGCTGAACTGACAATATGTCATATAAGAAAAAGAAGACAGAGAGGAAGCTAAGCTTGCCAAGATCAAACAAAGCTTGTGGTAGAAAAAGAATTTGCACCCAAGTCTTCCAAGTGCTGGCCTATCACCCCAACTAAGCAGCTCTAAATCTTCAGCTGTCACCAAAACACAAGAAATTGGGGGATTAAAATACAAATAAGGAAATCTGAAATCATGAAACAAGAGCTGTGATCTTAAAGCAAATATATTAGGCATTTGTATGCAGTCCATGAATGCATACAATACAGATGCCTCTCAAAGCATCCATAGCATGTTCACGTGGTACCAATTTGATAAAAAATTTAAACTCTTTTGAATTTGCAAATAGAATACCTTTTTTCATCCTATTTTTCTGGCATGATTCTTAACCTCTTGTCAGACAAGCTCTCCTAAACCTGAGTTTCAGAATATCTCTGCAGCTATTGAACTGCGTGTAGTCTGCTTGTTAACAAGAAATGAAGCTGGAATGTAAGTCACTGCTAATTAAACTCATAATTACAAATGGAAGGTCAGACAGCAGATCCAAGAGCTGTTTGAAAATGTAATAAGACAAAAGAAAGAACAAACTCACATGTAATAATTCTGCCTTACTTGGTAGACTGACCCATTAGAAGACTCCTCAGCCACACACAGTACTGAAGGCAAATATTAGAATAGTAAATGCAAATCATTTGGGTTTAAACAAGTTTGTCGAGGATAAGCACAGGTTCTAAATATTACCTAGATTTCTCACTAAAAACAAAAATTGAGAATTGATAATTTACAAAGTTAGGAAGTGGATCACAGCTTCCTAACCTGAGCTCCAAAGTAGTTGCACCAGTAGTGGCCTTCCCTTTTTCATACTCAACTGGATAAACTCTCTCTCCTCTGCCCACAGAGGGCCAGGAAATCTGCTTGATGTGTCACTGCCTTGCCTGTGGATCTCCACAAATACAGAAATCCTGAGATAACCACAACATTGCCTTTCTTCCCTGGCTGGCAGGTGGGGCACAGGGAAGATGAGAAGTGCAGGAGGTAATTTGGACAAAGGAATGAAGAAGCAGCATTAAAAGATCAATGGGGAGCACAAGCACCAACCACTGGCAACTGAAAAATAGAGGGCAGCCAATGAAGTTAGAGGTATTTCCTGTCAGCTTTGATCTCCTGAGGGGATAGGGGTTTTCATGTGGGTCTCAAACTCCCCGTTTGGACCCATCTCAGCACCATGTGACACCAGGGTGAAGGATGGGCACGCAGGACACACGAGGAGCGAGGAAGCACGTGCTGTCATGCCAGACCAGAAAGCCAGTGCCTCCTCTTGTTAGCACACTTGAGATGAAGCCCTTGATGTTTTGGGAAAATCCAAGGAGAAGAATAGCTTTTCTTTCCAAGTTAAGTGTGTTTCTTACTTGGGACCTAGGCACCTGAACAAAAAAATCCTGTTAGGGATTTACAAAGTATCTGTCAGGAAACAAATATAGGTGGCAGATGAAAGCTGCTTTCTGCCATTCCTCCAACTTTGGGTATTTCACCTTTCTGAGAGCCACAGGAAGCCTCTGAAACTCACAGCAGGGTGGAATAGCCTTGTGAGACTTGCCAATGACAGATTTAAAAACCAAAAACAAGTATTCCCTTATCAGCAGGCTTGCATCTGACACAATAATTCTAAAAATCTGCCTTCCAACAGTTCAACTTCGCTTCAGTGAATGTCTCACCAAGCCCCTTCTAATAAGTATTGTTTATGATTTCTATGACACACTTGTTTTGCAGTGAAATTGTGAAGGCAGTGATCACTGGGTTGATTGACACCTAGCTATTCAATCAAACATACTTCTATTTCACTAGTCACAGACCACACATGCCAAATTTGATACTGAAACAGCTTCTATTAGGCATTTTGGAGAGGGCTTGGGAAGAAAATCAGTCTTGTAATGAAAATCTTAACTATGCTGCAGCTACTGCAGCACCATAATACTTATTTCTCTCCTGCTGGCAATTTGGAGGCAGCAGCACTGAACACCAGAGGACTTCTCTATGGAGGGAGAGATAACAGCAGACATTTACTGAAAGGATGGGGTTGTTTTCTCTTAACAATGGAAGTGTACACAGATGGATTTGGTAGTTCTCAGCTGGTGAGCAAATATTCAGCTCTAGCTCATTGTGGCTCTTTGGGTGGGAAAACTGGATTTCACATAAGTATTCCTTTCTGAGTTCATGAAAGACAGAATGCAGGCAAGCTGAGCGGCAGAGTTAGGCAAAAACAGCCACTGAACATCATGTGATGTGAAGCCAGTCAGAACTGGGAGCCGAGGCACAAGGCCACGATTAATTCATGAAAGGCAGTAATTTACTTTCTCAGAAAAAAAATACTTGTTCTAAATCTGACAAAACATTTTATAAGCTGTTTCGCCTAAAGTGTGGGGACATGAAAATCATAGCTCAGAGATGGATGAATGTTCAACCAGAGTTTCCAGAGAAACCAGCTCTTTACCACACCTCCTCTCTCCAAGGCACCTCAGGAATGATTTGGGAGCCTAAGCCACAGCGTCCGGGACCACTTTTGACATCTCAGGCAATATGAACAGACCACATTGTGGCTGACAACACCCATGAGAGATCTCTGCCCTTACAGCCATGTACGTGGAGCACAGGCAGTGAAATTTCTGGCAACTTAAATTTCTTTTGGCATTTACATTTGGCACCTGAACTACTCTGCTGGTGTTTTCTTACTTCTACATCCTCATCTTGTATAAGGGGATGTGATAAAGGGACCTGAGAAGTGGCAGCTACCATTAGGTATAGGAAGGCACTGAATTACTGTTCTCCAGCTGCCATCTCTAGCAGTAGAAGGGTGCCTGAGTTCTATACTTGTGAAACAATCCTGGGCAGTTCCTTCACCCGAATAACTTCTCTCCTCCTCAGGATTCTTAGCAATGTCCTTTCATTTTAATAAGAAGAGGATTTAAAGCCCCTTGTAAATGTTGTAACAGCTCAGGCTCAAAGGCCTCCTGTAAAAATCCATAGTTCTGCTCTTAAATCTCTTTTTTTGGAGACTCCTCACATAATTACACTCCAACTTTTGTCCTTCTCTGAACTTTGCTGAGTTTTGGGAAGTGCTGATCAGACCAAACAGAAAATTTCTTCGGCAGTGAAAGAAATAGAACCTTCAGAAATTTTTAAGAATATGATTAGTCAAGCTTTCTGGATAGCTATTTGTGTCCTGCTTTTCAAGAGCAATTTATTCACTGACTTTAATCTTATTCCCAGTACATCCAGGCATCACACATAGATGATTTTATTCTACAGTTTCTCATGTATTTCCAGCAATTACTTGGAGTACTTGTTTCTGTTACTGTGAAGACATATTTATTATGGCCAAACTAACAGAAACTGACTTTAGAACCAAAGCTTGTTATGGTTCTGGCCTGGTTTGATGGTAATGATGATATGTCTACACAATGCATTACATTATCTGTAAGTACACACTGGCAAGCTAATTGGAAATTCTGTTGAACTCATGTTTAGAAGAAATAGATGTATGTCCTTCTGTGCAGAAATCACTGAGAAGGCAAAACTGTTTTTTTAAAATGTCAGCCTCACCTCAGTGACAATTCTTCTGTTCCAGGAAGTGAACATAAACATTCAGTGCCAGTCTTCCTATGCAATCACAAAGGAGAGCAGCAGCTTGACTGTGTCACCCTCTAAGACCTGAAATCCTTGGCTCGGCACTTTCTAGAAGAGCCTGTGCTGCACTGCTACTGCTCCACTCCATCACTACCACATCAAACATGAGATACCAGGCTCTAACCCTGTCAGCACTGAGTGTGAAATTTCTATGGTACTCCACGTCAGCATGAAGGTGGAAATTTTGCCCACATTTTCTGAGAAAAGAAATGAAAACCTTTAGCCTTTAAATTTGCAGGAAAAAATGCTCAATTTATGTGCACACACACACAAATTGCAACCAAACAACCAGCAGGACATGGAAGACCTCTCTTCTGGAAAAATACAGAATTAAAGTGCATTGACCCCTCCATCAGAACTCCTTGAGGGCTGTTGGAGTGAAAGTGAAGAGGGGGAGAGGAGAGAAAAACAGCCACTGCAAATAAGCAGAGTATTTTATTAGAGAATTATCTCCTTCTTGCAAGAATGAGTGCTCAAATGGATAATACCTTCCTGTGAAATCCAAGTTTCCAGCTTCACATGAAGAAGAGGCTCTTACCTTATGGGATTATCCATCCTTGATACTGTGAGAAATGCTGCTAAATTCGCTGTGTAGGAAGAGCACACAATAAGGGTGAAGAGCCACCAGCTTCCCATTACAATGCGCATCGCCACAGAATTGACACTGGATTCACCCCCTACAAATAAACAGAGAAATGGAGGGTCTCTCAGCAGATTCCATTTACAATCACTCTGTGTGCCCTGTATGTTAAACTTTGTTGCAGTTCCTCTCTGCTTACCCTCCAGTCTGCCCTTTCACTGTGGGAAAAGTATTGCTTCTGTTAAGGTTGATAATTCACAAGTATTTTCTCCAGTCAACCTTTTGCCCTAGACGATGTCCTAGAAAATCATCTTTCAAAATATTTCTCTTGAGAATTATTGAGGACCAAATCTAAAGAACATGAAAAATGCTCTAAATAAAGTTGAATGGTGAAGCACAACTAATATGCAGGAATTAAATCATCACAGTGTTCAGAACATAGTATTATTGTGTTTTCAATTACCCTTTCAGAATGGGAAAAAAAGCCCCACAGAAGTGCCTAATGGTTTGTGTGCTATCTTTGCTGTATTTAAATCTGCAAAGACTGAAGCATTAGTGTCATTACTTGTTATCCTTTACACGATTTCAAACCATGTGAAGATTTCTTTCCAGCAGCCTACAAGCACCAGTTATGCTTGAGCATCGTTGGAGACTAAACCTTATCACAGAGCTGGTTCTAGTTACTTCAGCATATGTTTGTGCTGATTATATCTTACTGCACTTAAACCCATCTTAATGAGAAGAGGGACCAAGTTTCATAGCAATAGGATGGATTTTCCAGCTGAAGCTTTAGAAGCTTGCAATCACAATGAAAAATAAAAAGTAGAAAAAAGTTAACAATTTTACCCATATGTCAGCATTCAATAAAATCTGCCTTCCAAAACTACAACTAACATTATAGATATGGTGCAAAAACTGTGTGGGCAGATTTTGTAAACAATTAGTTACAAAAATAACTTTGTTAATGGTAGCAGTCCTACTGAATTCAGTAGGATCAGTCCCATGCCTAGAGATTCCTAACTGTAAAGTTAGTTACATGCTCAGTTCAAACAACCAAGAGATGAACTATCTCACAAGAGTTCAAAAACATATGCATTTGTAGTTCTATTTATACATTAAACAATTAAAAAGGTGCTAATTTCAGAGCTGGAGAAGTGTTGTAATTCTGCACCAAGCAGCTCTGTAGTTTATTTCTAGTGTAACAATTTTCCCAAAGAGGAAAAGCCTGCTAGTTCTTTTTCTGGACTTAGTGAGTGTGGATGCTGGATGCAAGAAAATCAGGCAGCAGTAGCACAGTGTCTGTGTGAAACTAAGGCACATTATTTTCTCACACTGGGCTGAGAAAGTGTGGCTTCGGAAGTTGTAAGGAGGAACCCCAAACAGTTCTTGGAGAAAGAAAACAACCTTTGCAGTAGCTGTTTGCCTCCTTGTTGTTTACTTGCAAGAAACCTTTGAGGGGTGTTGTTCTTAATTGTCTAATGATAGTCCTGTGGTGGTTTGCTAACCAGTGAAACTTGACTCTCTCAGAACTGTCTATAAAAGATGGTTTAGAAGAATAAAGTTGCTCTCATTTGCTACTAAGCCTGAGAGTCTTGTGTCATTGTTATTGTTGTCCCTAATAGAATAGAGATAAGTGAGCAACAGAAAAGGTATAAAATGACAGTCCTGAACTTGCCCACCTTTCCCACTTTTGCTCAGCTGGGTTAATAAAACATAACACTTCCCCACAGAGCACGTTTAGCCCACTCTGGGAAGGCGTGCCCCGTGCTGTCCCGCGCCCCGGGCAGGGCAGCCTGCAGAGGGTGAGTACCTTGCTGCACGAAGGCGCCGTACACCACCCAGATGGCACTGTGCAGGGTGGAGGACACGGAGGGGCTGGGCTGCGCCGCGCTCTGCGCCCGCACGGCCTGGATGCGGTTCAGCACAAAGATCAGCACCCCCACGATCGGGATGGCGGCCGCAATGCACGCCCACACCGCGAAGTCGAAAGGAGCGAAGAGGGAGAAGATGTTGATTTTCTCCTCGGGCTTTTTGATTAGGATGCCCACGGAATAGTCCATGTAGCGCTTGCTGAAGTCCACCACGCTCTCCCGCTCGGGTGTGATGGTGATGGCGGAGATGGCCAGGTCTGCTCTCTGCAAGACAAACGCAGCGCGTCGCATCGCTCCCTGCCGCCAGGACTCTGGCCAGCGTGAACCCTAAGGAGAAGCTTCTTAAGAACCAAGTGACTCCATGCCTTTCCTTCTATTACTTAAAACATTTAGATGCATTTATATAAATTCTCCAGAATCACTTTCACCATTTAAACATTTGTTAATTGCACCGGTCTAAAGAAGAGTAATGAAACATAACCAACCTGTCAAGGTTCTCTCAAACAGAAAGCATGACCCTGACTCCTGTCTGGACGAAGGGTAGCTTATTTAACCTTTATCCCTCACTCGTTTTCCAAAGGAAGCCTAAAACTACAAACCATATTAACCCAGTGCACTGCAAGCATAAAAAAAGAAACACATTTAGCTTGTGTATTTGATAGCAGGGTGGGAAGAGCTAATATTTGTTTTTCTCCCTGCAGAATTGCCAACTTTACATATTCATGAAGAGATTTCATAGGACAACTGGGGAGAAGATTTGAGGGTTTTTTTAAAATTAATAAAGTGATGGAAAAAGCTCATAATAGGAAGAATGTATAAAGGCAACTTTGTTCCTGAAACTGCGTTGACTTCAATATTTAAAACAAGTAGGTGTTGCACGTAGATAATCCTTAAAGAGCATGCACACTTGATGAAGGGTAAGATAGGAGTTAACAAATAAGATTCCCAAAGCTTTTGAAGAGCTTCAATTAGATTTTCAGTATTTTCTGTCTTAATAAAAAGAGTTCTCTTCAAGAAAAAACAGAATATACATTCTGTTTCCTATCTCTAATTGCATTGGGAATGTAAAGCCAATATTAGAAGCGGGAGGTTTGCTTTGAAACCCTTTGGAGTCTGTAGAACAAATGGTAGCAGAAATGCCATTTAAAAATACCATAATAGATATTTTATTGCTTCAAAGAAAGCAATTTCCAAAGAAACTTAACAGGAGTTCTTACCTTATTTTTAAATCCATGAAATTCAAAGAGTTTATGTCAATACAAAAGAAGTTAAAAATTCCTTATGCTCCCTAGCACCAATCAAGAACATCCTATTAACACACACATTTGCTATTGCTTTAATTGCTTCTATTTCTTCCTAAACATCTCCTTAAAATACTGAGCCACCTATTTGCAAGATAATGAGAAAGGTTTCACTTTCAGTAATAACCTCCACTGCAGAAGAGTAACCTTTTCTACAAAAAGCAGCAACATGGAATATCAATTCCTTTGATTCCTCTTCTTGATTAACACTTGTCCCATGTCAGGTTGCAAGAACATGAACAAAATACATTCATTTAATTCTCTGGGACATTCTAACCTACAAACTCTACCCATTTACTTAAATGGAGTTCAATTAACTTACTCCTGGATTTGCAATACTCTAATTAAGAAATTTGGTCCTCTCAGTTTAAAATGAATGCGTAATCTTGAGACCAGTTTAAATTCAGATCCCCTATTACTGAGGCTACTTTTCCTGTTTGGGAGTCAAACTCGTTGTCAGTACTCATTGGTCTTTATTGAACACATTGTCACAGAATGACCAAAATGAAGTCCCATCTACAAACAATTTTCAAAGACAAAATGACAAGAAATAAAATACTAGTAGTTAATAATTTAGGAATACCTTGTTTTTTCTCTATTTTCCATAGTCATTCCCTCACACACACAAAGTTGACCTCTATTCTTATAGCAATGTAAACACATAGATTAATTTATGTTGAGAGCAGCTGGGAGCAAATAAAACAAGAGACTCTCTAGCTCCTATCCTGTATACAGAATCTTAAATTGCAGTTTATATCACACTCAAACCATCCACAGCTCAGAAGCATTCTGCACTGGTGCCTTCACCCAAATTCACTCTCCTGTAATTTTTTTAAATGCAGCTTCTTCCCTGTGTACCTTGTTAATGAGTTCTCCAATCATGCCATTCCAGGAGCTGTTTTGGAGCTGGTGTCCATACTTGCCATCAGGAGCTTGATATATCTCATATTTGAAGCCCAGATTCTTGGCCAGTGCATCCAGGACATCAATGGAAAATCCTTTATATCGTTTTGGCTGCCCAAGGATGTTCTCTGCCACCATCACAAAAGGTTCTTCCTGAGAACAAAACAGTATCTTAACTGACACTTGAAACAATATTTTTAGTTTTGTTTCTCTGAGCAAAAGGGTGTTTTCTGAGTTAATTCTGGACAACTTGGCACAGATTTTTTGAGACACCCGTAACCTTCGGAGGCAAAAATTGTAGGTCACACGGGATACTGTGAAGCCTCCTAACCAGACACTACTGCCTCAGCACTTGAGTCCTATCCATAGCCTTGGTTTTCCCATAATTTCTTGAGAAGAAGCAGAGACTCCAGAAGAAATTCAACCCCAGATTTAGAAAGCCATCTTTTACATACAAGGCCCCATCTTTTATCCAGGACACACTCTAAAACATGAGCTAAAACCACTGCAATTTTGTGAACATTCAAAATTTTGAAAATTCAAAGAATAATCTTCACGAGTACTGGTTTCTGGAGTATTTTAATTTAAGAAATCTGTTTTGGGATCAAGGAAATGCAGTATTTCTTGGTATGTTTTCTGCTGGGAATGGGTGTCCTGCTCTCCTGCAGGGGAATCCCAGGAATCTTGATGGCACAGCCACTGCAGTTGACTGCCTTTGTAGCCTGGCACTATCACAGAAGGGATTTGCTCACCTCTCACACCAACTACAGCATAAATTGAGGGAAGAAAACTGGGGGCTGGAGGGAGTGCCCTCATGTACATATGTGCACTTAGGTACTGCCTATTTGTACCATAAGTCAGAAAAAGAGAATTGAAAATAAACAAAAAAAGACTCCATATTCTACAATCTGCACACTACAATATCTTAGCCAGGAATACATTCAAGCCCTAATTTGCCCCTAATGTAGCACTTGGCTGACAGGAGCTCTTAACCACTCTAGAGTTTAACAGACAGTAGTCCCAAAAGCGTAATGATTTTTTTGGAAAGATGACACCTTTCTAAAAGATATAGTTTATCTCAATGGGAATTTATGAGCTTGATGCAGAAAACACTTGATTAAATTTTACAGCCTGCAGCGTACAAGAGCCAAGATTAGATTATCATAATTGGCCCATCTGATCTTAAAATCCATGAAATGCTGAAACTGCCTATCCAAGCTGGAGGATAGTAACTGGAATGTACCCCTGTGCTGGTTCTATGCCTGGTAGGAATTACAATGCAGAAAAACAGCATAAGCAAACAAACAAATGCTCTGTACCACTGACAGTGCACAGCTTCACATAAAATAATAAAGGGCTATCACCTATGTTCCTTGCTTATGTAACTGATCATCCAGAAATAAAGAACTGAAAATGATAGGGGAATACACTGCGGGAAGTGCCCAAAATATTCAGTCGGATCCTTTTTATTTTGAGCATTTTGTTTCCTGAACTCAGAAAGGATCATACCAAGACAGTCACCACTTTGAGTGTCACTCCTTGTAAGTCGTTGCCCAGACGTCGCTCTTGGAGGCTGCCGTTCAGTCCTTTCTCAGAGTCCCATGTCGCCAGCTGGAACAGAAAGTACCCAGAGTCTGAAGCACTGCCAGGCAGGAATCTTTCAGCATCTACAAAATGTTTAACAGCAGCCTGACCAAATCCAGAACTGACAGAGAGAGCTTGAGAGGTGTGTGGCTTTCTTTAATGTAGAATCAGAATTAGTGCGATGCGGAGGCCAGACATAAACAAGTCCCTTGCCTGTACATTCATTGATGTGTGCAATATAAATGCTCTGTTATCTGTAGTATTTATCAGATCATTTCACTTAGTTCACTATGGCATTACATTTCTCCTCAGAAAGTTTATATTGCCGTAGAGTCCTCATGATTACCTGTGGTTGCACTATCCCAGATTTCCCTCTCTGCCCAGATCCCTATTTTCAAATACCCTATGTTTATCAAAAACCAACTTTTTTCCCCCTCAGTGTTTTAGCTCACCTGCAGTCATAAATTCTTGACACGGGTTCTGCGGTGTCAAACTGTCTCAACTCACATTTTCTTCAGCTTCTATCTTAAGTCCTGCTTTCTCTGTTCTTGCCCTACTTCTATGTGACCTCTAAAACAATTACAGCCTCTTGAGCTCCCAGGCTCCTGATGAACAAGTATCTCATATCTACCAGATGTACCATATGCATGTTTTCAGGATATCTCTCTGGAACATTACATCTAAATATTTTATTTTTCAATTAAATGCATCATTTTAAAAATTCATTTTACGGAATTTTCTGAAGAGAAATACAGTTCAATTCAATAGAACAGGCTCAACAGAAAAGTCAGTCTTAAGTGACCTTTGGATTATTCAAACTAAATATGTTTCTGAGCAGCAGCAGTCAGACACTCCTTTTGCTTCAAACAGAATCCACAGTGTCATTTTGTTCAGAAGAGACACAAATAGTATCAAGTAGAAACTGTTTTCTTCTTTTTTTTTTTCAGCTGTATTCTTAAACACCAATACTATGCTCACATATTTGGAAGCAGTGTTGCTAGCTGAAGGCATGCCCTGTAGAAATTAAACACAGTCCAAGATCTGTGAAATATGGATTCCTCCTGCCAGAAGCTAATTGTCATGTAACAAGTCAAAATCTTCTTGGAAAGAACTTACTTCACTGAAAATGCCTATGGCTAGATGTCTTACATGATTTATTTCTATGACTTCAGTTTTATCCTACAGCCTCACAAATCAAATCAACAAATAAAATGTGATGGAAGAGATCTGTATAGTTTTATTTCTGTTTTGTTGCATTAAACTGATAAACAGGGAACTAGAAAAGAACAAGACATTCGGTGAATATTCGGCAACTATCACAACTGATGAAAATTATTCCACAGTCACTAAATCTTGAAAGCTGAGACAGAGGAGAGGAAAGACTTAAGGTACACCTCCTTTTATCCAGATGACCTGGAGGATGGAGAAGAAGAACGTATGAATAATTTTCAGCTCTCTAATGACACTCCTGAAAGCTAAAATATCTCAGACTGAACACTCTCCTCCTGTGATGGCAGTTTGGAGTGACAGAGGAGTGTCTGCACATCAAGTGTCTGCAGCAACACTGGCAGATGAATACCTGTAGCCATGGTATCTTTTGAATTTGAATTTAGATACTTGCTCTGAAATATTTCCAGATGTTCCTCAGCCCTTGCTACTGCCAAACCAAATGGGACAGATCTTTCCTCTGACATAAATCAACAGACTTCAAAGATCAGTGTAGGTGTGTATAGCATCTACTGTGTCTCAAATCTGTAAAAAAAGCTTACTGTTTAAACTTTCTTTGCTTGTCCTAGGCATATGATCAAGATTTTTGCCAAAATGGCTTGCAAAATCTACAGGTGATGATTAAATAGTCATTAAAAACAGGAAATGTAACACATTCAAGTTGACTTCCTCACTGGTGGACTGACACATCAATCTTTTCTCCTAAACATGCGCATTTCAAAATCTGATTTCATGTAAGGGCCTTAGACTTCTTAAATACTCTATGTTTCTTATTCTGCACTTACCTCTAAGAGTTCCAAAAAATACTGGAGACAAGACAGTGTAAACCCATGAATTTTTTTTTTTTCAAAAGGAGCAGACAAAGATTCTTCTTCTATGCAGCAAGGGTAAGTCAAAGGAGAAGGAGCACATTTAGCTTCAGAATAGTACTCCAGAGTATTGCACTACAACCTTTTCAGCCTCTTAAAAGCAAACTATAGAGATAAAAATCAGAAATGGAACATATGGAAAACCATTTCCAGAAGGGATTTTCCCTGTGCATCCTTGTGCTTTGGAACACTTCATTTGTTAAGAACTGTGCCAATTTTATTTTCCACTTCTTGCAGACAGAATTTTGTTTATAGGACTGATGTATTTACAGATATGTATATCAATTTGTGACTGCTGACCTGTCAAGATCAGTGCCTGAGAAACTAATTTCCAGCACGGTTAAACACCATGAGTGCTGCTGTTAAGGCCATTAGAGTTTCATTCTTTGTAGAAATATGTACAAATTTCCTACCAGAAGTCTGGAGCCAAAGGTTACAGCACAGCCATCAGCTGATAGGAGATAAAGGGGTTTTAGATCTGATTACAAGAAACAACTGCTTGCAGAATCAGCACTTGCAGGATGTTAAAAAAAAAGAAATCAATGGTCTCTTGAACATGTATTTAATGGCAGTCTGGGTGGAATTTTTTGATTCTCAAGTTACCTGGTTA
Organism: Acrocephalus scirpaceus scirpaceus; assembly: GCA_910950805.1. Classification (NCBI taxonomy): domain Eukaryota; kingdom Metazoa; phylum Chordata; class Aves; order Passeriformes; family Sylviidae; genus Acrocephalus; species Acrocephalus scirpaceus. The sequence continues at coordinate 35,031,455 of OU383781.1, forward strand.
CGTGAGTTTAAGTTTTGAAATCAGACACTTTATGAAAGATTTTCCGCTTAAAGCTTCCTAGCTTTTCTTTCTGAAACAGCTCTGTTGCTGGGAGTTTTCTAGTTCTAGTCATACAGCAGAAGCTAAACAACCCAGTAAAGACTACCCAAAGGAAACAAATGTGGAATTCAGACAAAAAGGTAATTTGTTGGAAAATTCTGACTCAAAACATGCTCCAATTTTAGTCAATATTTACTGCATTTTCAACTAGAACTGCAAGGAAAGATTTGGAGAGAGAAAATAACAACTTTAACATTGTTTTCACCCTCCACAAGCAACACAGGATGAAACAAAGACACTTACTCAAAACAGAAGCAAAACAAATGTCTGTCATAGGCCCAACCAAATGGAGATGCAAATTATCCCAAACTACTAGTAAATTCAGTTGAAAACAGACACTAGCAAATAAAGTGTTCAATGTTTCTATCACAGTATTGAATGTGATTATCTCCACTATTTTAGTTTACGATGCAGTAGTTACTGTCCAAGTAATGCATGTCACTGCTATCTAGCACAGTTTTAAGAATGACACCATCCTAAACATGACCTACTTTTCAGGAAAAATATGATTCACATAAGAAATAAAAGAGATAATTTTCAGCAGATGCATATTACTGTTTGAAGGGGTTACAGTCTCTACAGAGCATACATCTTCTACTTTACCCAAAAAACCCAAAAACTTTGATTGGGTGACTTTGTTGAAGCAAAGGTTACACTGTCCAAAGAAAGTAAATTTGGGAACTCCTTACTTGAAACATGAAAAACTTCTAAGAGACAGGAAAGTGAAAAGAGTGCAAGGCAGGCAGCTCTCACACCATGAGACAGAGACACCCATATCAACCAGAGCACATTTTCTGTGAATACAAAAGCTATTCTGTCCATGGAGTTAAATATATTAATCTATGCCATTCACAGCCTAAAAATGCTTTTAGATTAGACTCAAACAGATTTCTTTTCAATAACAACTTGTTTCTTAACCTTGAAGTTAACAGAGTTTATGTCGAGTATGATGGCCTTGTACAACATACGTGCCTCATTCCCTATGCAAGCCTTTCAATACAGCTAAAAGCAGACTTTAGGCGAGCCTGAGAGTAAACCAACACATAAACAAGAAAATTAATGTCTACAGATGATAAATATGAAATATGGGAGTGGGCAATTAAATAAATGGAGAAAATTGGACACTCCTCTGTTACAGTTCTAAGGAATAAAAGGAATTTCATTTAAATCTTAAAACAAATATAAGTCCACTTGAAACACTGTCCACAATCCCTTTTCAAAAGCAATATAACAGTAATCAAGACAATTTTCTGCTATTTGAAACAAGGTAGTAGTAGGATTCACAGTTTGAATTAGTAGTAGAAGTAGTAGTAGTAGTAGTAGTAGTAGTAGTAGTTAAAAACTTTCATATTTGTGTTATCCACAATAATGTAAAACAGGATTCAGAAAATGAAAAGGTATCAAATCTTTTATTTACATGCAAATCCAAACACTGACACAATTTATTTCCATCAGAGCTACATAATTATTAGGAATATTCTAACATTTCTAGTCTAAAGAATAAGCTTATAGTCAATATAGGGATAAGATACTGGGTAAGACCAGCAGATGAACTTATTTAGGATACATTCTGTGGTTCAGCATAACTCAATCCTGTTTGCAGTGAATACCAGCAAGTCATCTCCATCCAAACATTCTTGTCTGATACTTTGCAGTTGTTTGTATTAAACATATCTTGCTTCCAAACACTTGTAGTGTGACTGGAACACCTGTGCACCCACCGCCACAGAGAACTCCAAAGCACATTAAAACTGCAGCAGAGGATTGAGAACCAAGTCTCAAACTGTACATAAACTCCCAGGCTTTGGGTGAAAATTTTATGCCATCCTGCTCAATGCAAGAGGCTCAGTTTGCCATTAAGGGGCACCATAAGGATTGCATCTGCTTGATAAAAGGTCAGAGAAGGGCAGGGAGACCATGGAGAGATGCATAAAGTTAGAAAGAGGGCGCAGAGGGAAAGGCTGCTTTGCCTCTGCTGCCTCTACAAGGGGACCCTGTGGTTTTTTGTCCAGGACAGCAAAGGACACAGATGTGGCTCTTGATGCTTTAATGGGTCTTAAAGAATGCAAGACCTTCAGGGAGAAGAATTTCATTTATTCCAATTTTAGCATAAATTTTTTTGCAAATTTATGGTGCTATATCGATGATAATAAAATTTCTCCAGAGAATCACAGGAAGATAAGCATGAGGCAGTAAGACCTGAAAATTACCAAGTCATTCTGGAAAAACTTGACTGCTTTTTCAATACTACTGCAGAATTAATAGGTATCTGAAATGAAGAGGACAATATGTTTGTACCTAAATTTTAGCATTATTTTATACAAGGTCTTATGAATCCTCACCTAGGGCAATTTGTTTCCTGAAAAAAGACAATACCACATGATTTACAGATTAGCTTCTATGGAACAATGAAGAATGATGTATCAAGATGAGAAGAAAAGTTCTGAATAGCTCAGAGCAAGTCAATATTAAGATCTTCTTGACTTAATAGGTGTTTTTTTACTGTTTTGGTACAGGAAATATGAAATTACTGATATTAAAATGTCTAAGACAAAAAGATATCTCAAAACTGGGGAGTGCTGAAAGTACATTAAACTAGTACAGTGAGAAAAATAAATAGGAGTGGTAAGAACTCCAACGTGAAACAATAATATGCATCTTGCGTAAGTAGAAGTGAACACTTACAGAACAGAAAAATGGGAAATAGGCATACTTCAACTGAAGAAACAAACACAGAAATTAATGAACAATTGTGCAAGGTGACAGTGAGATGCAAATAATGATGAGCTTGTAAAACAGTACTGCTGCACAAGTACCAGTGTGGTCCTGGACTCCACGGCATGGGCTGAACAGAGCATGCACAACACAGCTGAGAAGAGTGTACAGTCTGAACACTGTGGTCAGCATCTGTCTGAACAAGAGTTAGGCATGCTGAAAGGGATACCAAGGGAGAACAGGACAACTGCTACTGTGATGGAGGATTCAGTTCATACAAAAAGGATGAAGGATGCAATTGTGAATATTCAAGATAATGATAACTAAGAAATGGGAAAATTAGAAACAAAACTACATTTAAGGCAACAGAACTACTGCTGCAAACTCCTTGAAATCTACAGAGACCCTTCACAGGAAATACAAATTGTTTTCCTGGAAATATTTATTCATTCTCAGTGCAGACTGTTAAATGAGAAATAGATAAAAGGGCAGGGATTTTTTCAGTATTTCTAAGCAAAACATTTTTTAATGGGAAAGGCTTGGCACATCCAGGATATAAGGAAGTACATAGATAAAGAAAATCAAACAACATTCTGGTGGTTCTTGAATTCACCAGAGATGTCAGATTCAAGCAACTGTTTCACATAATGCTGGATCTCAGCCAAAGGTGATTAGGATGGTTTCGTCCCAGGTGGAACAACTTCATTAAAGTCCCAGAGTGCAAGGTTTAACCTGTGGTCTCCTCAGTTTGCAATTTCCCAGGTGAGTGGATTGATTGCCATCTTTAAGGCTGGTATAAGGGCATATTATCCACAAAGTTAAAAAGCACTTGTGCAGTCTTTTCAAAGAACATCATAATTCCGGAATACTTGAAAACCTCAGCTACTTTCATCTGCAAAAGAAAAAACCATTCCCTACTGCTGAAACAAAGCCATTCCTAGAACTCTGCCAGGGAGAAATTCTGTCAAAAGTGCACAGGAACAATTTGAGGTTCCAGCCTACAGCCGTTAACTTTGCAAGCCTACGTAACACCACTGAGTCCCAAGAGCCACACTTACATAAAGTTAATTGAGCATAGACCTGGAATAGAAAATAGAGAAAGTTCAAGAATGCTGAAGGAGGGATTTGAGTAGGAAAGAGCAATTGACCTGAACTGACATATCTAAGGAAACAGATATACACCACTGCTCGCCTGAGCAGCCAGCGAGACAAATGGCAAATGTCTGGGACTGAGATGCCACATGAAGTCTGCCCTTGAAGCAGCACAACACCCTTCAAAACTGGGTTCACAATTAACAGAGAAAAGCAGCACTATCAGAGTCACCACCACATAGATAATCCCATGAAACTCTGATTCAGAATTTAAGAAAACAAATCTCCAATTGTGCCAACAAAATGTACTTTGGCAAGAAGCTGCCTAGTAACAAGCGGAGAATTTACACAAATTGGAATAAAAATTTCAAATTAATTCAAACAGCTCGAAACCAATGCAAAATGCAAAAAATTACATTGCATTGAAAGAAACAAAGTGCAAATTAGTATCAGAAGCGGTTTTTGCCATGTAAGATCAATGACAGTACTTAACTGCTATTATCTAGAGAGTAACTAGAGAGGATATGGATATGGAGTCTCTCTATCCATGTCATTTACAATAATTCCTACACAATAAATAGTGAAAACCTAGTGGGGGAAAAACTACATTAGTTAACCCAAAACTGTGGGGATAGTTTAGGACAGAGGACTACCAGCAGAGGCTTTGGTCAATTAATTTCAGCTTTAATATGCTAATTCTCTAGAAGCCTGTGTATTTATTAAGGCCTTGCTCTTCAAATTCTGCCATTCACTGCAGCTAACAATTTTGACCCTACCTATAATAACTCAGCAGTATCTTGCTCCACCATTTTTATGGTCCTTCATTGCACAGAATATCAACTATTTTGACGTGAGACTAAATGTTTTCCCTTATGTTTTTCATTAGCCAAAGATCAATTCAATTAAATGTAATGACCATACTATTAAAAGCCAACTACTTTACATATTATGGAGCTCTACAACATCAATGAAGATTAGACACATTCTGCCCTATACTACTAATATTAAGGAAGCCTAGGTATTCTCATGTATTGCTTTCTACAGAATCATAAGTGAGGAGTTTCATGCAGAATTGAAGCAATAATTCTCTTTCTGTCCCTAGAGGTTCTATTAACACAGTGTCAGACTTCTTATACCCCTTGGGAATAGATCAGCACCATATACTTCATATTGCATATACGTCACAATTAATATTGCATTTAATATTGCAGAGCATCAATTATGAGAATTATCTTTCTGCTGAAATAAGATACTGCTCCATTATGTGGCAGAATGAGACATTATTTTGCTAGCAGGTAATGATGCAGCATTGATACCAATTCAGGATTGCTCCTCTTTCCATATTGTGATAGCTGGTGAACATCTCTGACCTCCTATGCAACACAGAAAAACACCTGTGTTCTACTGTGCTGAGCCTGGGCAATGCTTGTCTGGGGCAGCAAATCCACACTTGGCAGAAAAAGGAGCTGAAAGGACATGACAAGATAAATGTATTCTGTAATTCATTATATAAAAGTATAAATAGGCCATCTTCAGCTCTGCTAGAATAAATTGCTTCAATTAATACTAGTCTTTGAAGGAGCAGTGACTGCAACATGCTGATGTTATTAGTGCAGCAGCACTGAGAAAGATGTAGTATTAAATGAAGCAATCATGAGAGTGATGAAAACAATATGAACAAGAATCTTATCCTCTGATGGCTTCTTTATGAAGTGCAGGGAAGTATTACTCTATCCCAAGATTTTTGTATTTCATTTCCCTGACATAAAATCAAAACGTGGCAAAGAAGGTGTTGAAAATAAATTGGAGGTATTTTCTGCTAGACTCTCACAGGCTTCTCTCTTGAAAAGCAGGCAAGGAATTTCCACCCCGTCCTCCTGCAGTTTTTCCACTTTTCAAGGCTTTAAGACACAAAACAATGTGCCATAGTGTAGAAACATTTTTGTTGAATCAGATGGCAGCATTGCCACAGCCAAAGATGTGTGTGCAGCACCACAACTCTTTTAAGGGTCAAAGAAATTAACTGTGAGTACCAAGATATTGCTGAATCAGGCACTTCCCAGGGGCATTGTAACGATATGAACAATCAGGTCTCTAAGCATAAAATTAAAACTGATAAGTAATCATAAAAGTTAGACCAATCCAGGTATAAAGTCCTCAACAGCTGTCACAAGTTACTGGCCAAAACCACATTGCCAGTGGATTGCCTATCTGAAAGGCAAAGAAGCCCCACTTTCGCCTGCAGTTTAAAAGACAAAGTCATTGTCCAGTGAAATCCAGCATGTCTGGGCTCCAAGGACACTCTGAATGCTACAGCCAATTACTGAAAATCAGGTTGCTCAGGAATAGGTGCTTGTGGACAAAACTGAACCAATTCCCTTTACACGACTCATTATGTGTAGGTAAAGTGGAAACAAATCCGTTTCACACAGAGAACAGATTGTTTTCAAAGCTTCCAAATGCTTTTTGGTAGCAATTTACTAGCTTTTGAGAGCAGAGCTATCCTTGTTATTTATGCAATAGTGACCTCAGCAGACCGTTTGTAAACAAAAAAACCCTCATCATCGAAAAATTGGATCTAACAACAAATACAGATTCATGTTGATTTCCTATAGGTTCTTGTCTGGCTCTACAGAGTGTAGTAACCAAATAACTCCCTGTTGTGCTATTCTAAGAATTTTACTGGGGAGAGACAGCAAGAGAGGCTTGCACAGCTGGGCAGCTGTCAGGACCTGTTTTTTTCCAGTCCTTCTATGTGAGAGGTCTGCACATAGGAATTAACCAGCATGCTACAACGGGCTATGCCAAAACTGCTCATTTTTTTGCAATTCCTTACTGGGTTTCTTGGATATTATCTGAACGGAATGCTTTTGATGTCCCACATTCAAGAAACCCATCTGTATTTCTGCAGCTCTAACACAAGAACTTTTCCTAGCCTGGCCCCTGAGGTACTGTGTGATTTCTTTCGCCAGCTGTGATTTTCCCCTTCTGAAGCCTGGCCAGCATGAATTCACTTTCTGATTCTGGTTAAAGACACTGAGTCATCTCAGAAGGAAAGCAAAGTTCAGCCCACACTCTGGTATCACCTATCAAGCCAGATCTCAATCCTGCATTGAAAACTGCTCTTCTCTCAAACTCCAGACACTTATGAAAAGCTCCACAACATCAAGAGTAACTATTTGTAGAAACGTATTTAAAAAATAAGTATTGACATTATCTAATTACCTCATGGGGTTTTTTTTTGTGGTCTTGATATAACAAGGACAATGTTCTAGAGAAAAGATAGCCACTTTGCATTTTAGTTCAAAAGGCATGGACTCATAAGTATAATTTATAGGCCAAACTGATAACTTAAAACACAAAGAGGTCAAAGTCTTAGATGAAAAGTTGATACTTAAAAATGACAACTAAAAAAATCCAGTAATATTTTATCAGAATTGCTGTTAAGACAAGTTAATACTCTCTCTTGACATCAGTAAAACCCCTAAGTGCCAAAGCTTGCCTGCTAAAGGTTTTAAAGTGAATTTTGACAAGCTCTGCTTATCGGCAGTGGAATCTACATCCACATCTATGGAACACCAAAAATTCTTGTAATAAATTTAAAAGTTCCATTTTCACTAAACTTTCCCTTATTTTGATCCTTACAATATGACTTCATCTTTATCTTCTCTTCTCATAGAAAGTGACACAAAATGGCTTAAACAATTTGCAGATTTTTTTTTTCCCTCTACAACAAAAGCCACTGAGTAAAAAACCATAACTTGGTGTTTGGTAATAGATAATTGCCTCTCTAAGAAACAGAAGAACTCTATATAGTATTAAGGAAAACATGAATTTTCTTTTCTGTAATGATAGGCATTTAATGGTTTTAATTAACAACAAGCTATATTGAGACAGCTTTCAAAAATATATTTATCCCTTGGGCTTTGTTACATACATAGAACAGGTTTTGTAAGGCAAATAAAATCAGCCTGCTCACAAAGCCAATTAGCAGAGAATATACAAACACCAGATCCACAGATATTATAGTTTATATAAACTATGTACCAGTTGCTAAGTATTCACGAGGAACATAACAATGCACTTAGCTAATTTTGGCATAATCTTCATACAGAAACTGTGGTAAGTATGAAAAATACTTCTCTATGTTACTGTGTACAAACCTTTTGCTTACAGCCTATTGTCCTGCTTCAAATCAACATTCAGGAGAATTTTTAGCTTTTAAAAAAATACTGGACAATGAGAAGTTCTGAGCAATTTTGCACAGTGACAGACAGTGCACACAGGCTACATAAGAAAGATTACAGTAATAAATACTTTCTCCCAGCCTCACAAACTGCCACATACCAGCAAAACTCCATCACTAGAAAGGATGTGGTAATTTCAGCAAAGTAGTCAAAGGTAAGAAATAAAAGCAGGTAAGAAATACAGCTTGTACTATGTGTAATGCTTAAAGGCTCTCCTTCCAGATTCCTTACTGCAGCTTTAAAAATAAACACTGATCTCCAGAAAGCTTTATTAGAGTGCCCTACATCATTTGTTTAGGAGGATTCAATAATTTAGTAGGATTATGTAATTACTACACAGATTATTTAATATTGCACCTGATGCGTTGTTGTTTTCCAAGTCTTGAGAAAAGCTTCTAGAAAGGTCAAAGCTGATCAAATTAGAAAACAAGACATGATTTATGCATGGTCCAAACTTCTCAGTGAGGGAGAGAAACACTTTGGGCTCATGGAGGGCCACAGAGAAGCAGCAGAATCTCTGCTAAGGAAAGGCAGCAGCTCTCTGGGAATGACCCAGAGAGATGGGTCAGACCTCATTTGAAGATCACCCTACCTTAAAACATTACAAGATTTATTTCTACACTCTAAATAGCTCTTGGTCACTGCAGGGCAGGTGGTTTTTCAACAATGAACAGCAGAGCATTTGTACACAGAATTAGGGCTAAAATGGGCGATGACCTCAGAGAAATATGGATGCAGAAATATGGCAAAGAATTACCACAAACATATCTGAGGAGGAAAAAATCACACACGTTACATTCATGAAATCCCTTTCTTACTGCCTTAACCTGATATTCTTTCTGTTGCTATGGTGATTGTTATCCAGCCATTTATACATTTAAAGAAAAAAATCAGTATTCCCTCTCATGAAATACAAAGTGTGAGAAATATCTCCTTAATGCAATATAAAGACTATTTCCTCAGTGGACCCATCAGACATTCATTTTCCTAAGGTCTTCTGAGTCCATTTAAACTTCTCTCTTCCACACATTGCATGGCAATGAATTTCAAAATATAAGCAGGCAGTCTCTGAAAATATACTTCCTCTTACAGGTTGTAAGCTGCCTACCAGTTCATTTTATTAAGTATAATCTAGGTTTCCATTACGAGAAAAAATGAATAATTCTTCCCATTTTGTCTTTTAATCTCTGTATTTCCTAAGCACCTAGACACACTCCCTCCTTTTGTCTGCTTACTGAGCCGAAAAATTGTGGCCTGTGTGTCTCTTCATACAGAAGCAATCTGATATCTCTAGTCACCCTTCTCCCTCTTACATCTTTTCTAGTTCTTCCATACATTTTTTGAAAGGCGGAAAGAAATAAAAATCACCAGAAAACTCAACTCAATCCAAATGATAAAGACTGGCCAAAAATCAGCCCATGGAAAATTGGAAAACTTACTTAAGAAAGCCAACTTTTGAGTGCATTATTAAGGCTATATTTTAAAATTATCATAGAAAAGTTGCCTTAGAAATCTTCAGCATTAAAATGCAGAAACAGCTCAACAAGGGAAGTAGAAAGTAAATGTCACAAATAGAAATTGTATATATTTAGATAATATATACTTAGGAAATGGAAAATAAATTCTTACCTAGTACATGCACAGTAAAATGTAGAATTATTTAATGTTTCTTGGAACAAAAAGCACTTTTGCTTATTAGAAAAAAATGCCAACACCCTCCATTGTATTTGTTGGGAGCTCTTCCTAAATGCATTCACTTGCATAAGCAGAAGGTGGTAAATACAGAGTAGAAAGCTATGAGCCTGCAGTAATCCCTCTCCTCTCACTAGGCCTACAGGAAAGTCATTTGTTGGTAATAACTGCCTGCAACTTTTCATAAAGTTAAGGGGAATTTGGAGCAACTGTTGAATTTCCAGTATTTCTTTTCCATAAAGTACATCAAGCATTCTCAAGTGGTCCAGCCAACTTGGATTTTTTTGTAACTCACAGAACCGCTTTAATGATCCCAGAATGTCTGATGGCTACAGACTATGTTTACAAATCCAATTAATTAAAGGAAACAAAATTAACAGTGTGTTAATAATTATGTGAGTTTGTCCACATCTCCATGGCAAAATATTCCCAGTTTCGGAGCAGGCTTGGGACAAGCCCTGATGGCTGAAAGGCCCTACAATCTGCTGGCTGCCCATCAACTTAGTAGCTTGTGATACTTGAGTGAAAACTTGGCCATTAGTGAACTCTCAGGGCCTGCATTAGAGACTGACAACGAGCTTCACTGCAGACTTCAAATTGCAGCAGCTGCAGGGAGGGATGAATGAATGAGTGACAGATACAATCATCACATCAGCCCAGGAGATGCTACTAAAATGCTGCTTATTAGCACGGCCGAGGTGACAGTTGAGAATCTGTGCTCTGATGGACCTACAAAATTGACACAGTCCGGGATGGGGAAGAAACTCCTATAGCTGAGGTCCTTCCAGAACTGGCAGCTCAGACCATACAAAACTACATCTCTTCATTGCTCAGATGCAGAAGAAGGCCTCCTACACTGAGGGATATCAGGCTGGTACCAGCACAAGTACACAATCCTTTTTAGAATTCCAGGAAGGCAAAAAGATTTGACTGTTTCTCATACAGCATATATTGAAAAGCCTGAAAGCTTGAAGGCTGGAGAGACCCAGGCCACAGATCCTGCATCCCAAGAGTGACAAGATGCTTCAGGAGGTTCTTCAAAAGGCAGATTAGAAGCAGCTCCCCCAGTTGGTGGCTTTTCCATCACCCTGCTGAGTAACACAGGCTAAATCTAAGATCATAAATGAATAAGCTAAAATGTACTCCTGTAAAAATATACCCCTTCCCACATTCACCTAGGGCTGTCATAAAAATGGCATTTCTTCGTCTCTTCTTTAGGAAACACACAGCTGTCATTAAATATATATATATGATATACATGATATATGTAGACAGATATATATGTATATATGTATGCATAAGGAAGCCTGTGCAGTTATCCCTCACAAGAATCTGCCTGAGTTTAAATTGCTGTTCAGTACTAACCGTCACAGTCACTATAGAGAGCTACAATTTAAAAATCTTACAGGACTGAAACTATTTTTCTCAATACTCCTAACTAGTTTTCATAGTTCTTTAAACCTAGTTACTTGTCCTTTTGGGATGCTTCTGTCTCCTTATGCCAAATTTCCTGGTCTTGAATTGGTACCACACCAGTTAGGAGAAAGAATATCAGATCTCTCAAAAGCAGGAGTTGGCTGTTAATGTGAATAAATCTCATGTTAATGACTTTGATCACGGCTTCGGTCTGTGTTAGTCTGGCAGCAATACAGAGGCTGCATGTGCACACAGAAAATCAAAGAGAACCAAGGTTTAATTGCATAATGGGCTGCATAGCAATATGTCAGAACCTTTTGGTGAGGGAGTCTCACAGGAGTGAGAGACCAGCAATCACATCAAACAACGACGCCACCAGCACATCTGCCCTGTGCCCCTAACAGCCCACCATATCAACAAAGATTTCTTCATGGGAACATTAAAGGTCACCTCGTGGATGCTAGACAAAGTGCTGACACCAGAGCTCACGCAGGATTTCACATTCAATATTCTTCAATAAAATAAACTGACACTCTTCCCATCTCTGCTAGATATGGCTTAGGATCTTGATAATCATTTCAATGATGGTGTAAATTACCACAGCAAACTCGCTATTAACGTCTTCCAGGCTATCACACTAAGCCAAACAGATGTAAAAAGACTAACAACAGACTCATATTTTGACCAGATTTCCTATGTAACAAAGCAGTTGCATATGAAAGAAATAAGGTAAAAAGGAAAAAAGAAGGCATATTATACTGGCTTTCTTGCTCTTCACAGAGTTTCTATTTTTAACATTTTCCACTGAAGTGCAAAACTAAATTGTAGCTTGCTGTGAATACATTCAGGAACTTCAACAGATCCACACTCATTTTGTTTGTGCTGACCTGTGGTCTTAACCCTTTTTGTTGCTTTGTAATAAACACCTTATATGCTGGAACACAAACCAAATGCATCTACCTCTCACTGTCACCATTCCTGTGTCATAATTCCTGATATCCATGCTCTAGATCTTGTTATCTTTCTCCCAGGAGACTTGCCCTAACATAACATGAGCAGAATACTTCTCAGGCTTACTGCACACCATGCCAACCCAGCTGTGGAACTGCTCCCCAAGCACTGGCACTCATTTCATTTGTTTATGCATGACTTACACAACTTTTGTCATGGCCAAGAAAAGATTTTGGTTAAGGATCTTAATATCACTAAATCTGGACCAGTTCTGTTAAAGCTGGGATTCAGGTGGCTCCCTCAGTTTAGGGAGCACCTTAGGCTCCAGCTTGCCACTAGGGTGGAACTGGAAACAGGAGCAGTGCTTAATTTTCTAGTTCAAGGGGCAATGATATTTCATAGTTAAAATAGATAGTCAAAACCCGACATGGAGATGGATCCAAAACTGAGGAGAGGAGACAAATGGGGAAGTAGGAGCCTTAGGTTTTCATGAGAGGATTATTTTTATTATTTTTATTATGAAATATCATCAGAGTACAATATATCAATATAATATGTGCAGTTCCTGCTGCTGAAATATCAGAATGAGCAACAGTTGTTCTTCCACTACTGTAACAATTTGATTTCTCCTGGTTTCAACATGACAGTGATATTGGAATTGATTTAAGTGCATTAATGCCACTGGAAGTCATAAGGGCCTTTGGCAGAACCTATAAAATGGGAAGAGTTCCTATGTTCCATTATATTGATGATGTTGAAAAGCCAAGTGTGCCAGCCAGAACCCACCCCACACAACCCCAAACCTTTAATTAAGAAAGCCTGATATTAAGTTGTACTCAATTACAACATCTGTAATTTGCCACTGTGCTCCCAGAGCTAGTCCATATGCTTGTGAGGCACCTTTTCAAACCCTCTTTTGGGCACACTATGACTATCATACAATGCACTTGTATTATAATTAAATTTAGTATAATTACTTTACAGAGTGATCAGTGACAGTTTATTGTTCAGGAAGAATTAATCCTTTGAGCCTTCCAACATCACTTTAGTTCCTGGTTCTAAATGAGATTTCAAAGAATATAATTTATAATAACCAAAATCCCCAATGCATACTTTAATATAGCCTTCCTTTGTTACAGCAGCTCACTAGTAAAGTGCTTCTGAGTTAGAGCACTCGTGGTGTACTGATTTACCTACGCTGCACAGGACCACTCAAACGGGAGGAAAGCAAGCAGGAATGCTTAACTGATCTCCTCGATGCCTTCTCTTTCTTCCTGCTTCCCAAAACATGGGTGCTCTAGAACTCTTTCAGAAAAACCTCCACTATTGAATTAGAATCCTTCCCCTAGAAGAATGCTTGCCTTTCCAGAAGCAGCCCAAGAAATCCTCCCATCTGAAACATCACACTAATTCATGAATATATTTAAAGGAGGTGTGATGATTGGACTTGAGAAAACGCTGGAACTGCTAGCATAAGAGAAACCAGGAAGTTTGATTTCCTCCTGAAATGGGATGCTTTTCCACAGAGAGGAACCTAAGTTGGGCAGTGTCAAAACATTTTATTTAGACATTTTTAATTCAAGCAAAATGTTTTGACAAAGTAGAATCCTTGGAAAAAATCATTTGCAGATCTCATCCATTCCAGTATTGAAACCTATTTCCTTGTTTTGAATCCATTGCACTCCTAGTTCTCAATTTCTTTCTCTGGACCAGTTGTTAAGCATATTGCATATCCCACTGAATAAATTCCTCCAGTTGCACTCCAGTCCCTCAGGACCACCATGCACAGGAAATATATAAGAGAACCTGACCCACAATACAAGGCAGAAGATATTAAAACAGGTCAATATTGTGAGGTTTTTTTTAATTATCTTGTCAAAATTAAACCCTTCAGGCCAGTTAAAAAATTCTAAATTTCAATGTAATATCTTTTTACCAAAATAAATCTTTTCTTGTGCAACTTTATCCATCAGAACATCATTTTAACGAAAAATTGCCAACTGCAGGTATCACTACAGCTGAATTTCTTGATGTGATTTTTTTCCTAAATACCGTATTAAAAAGTTCTCTTTCACTCTACCTGACTAATAAGGATTTCTCAGCTATCAAGACTCAGTCCTTTTTATTGTCAGCAAGGTTTGTTTGTGCAAATATGCTGGCCTTCTGGAGGTGATATTCCAGGAAAATGTCACTGTTAGCATGATCAGCACTCAATAATATGTGGTATTGAAACTGCATCAAAAGACATGGCAGAACACTTTTTGGGCAAAGTCTGAGAAAATCTGCACATTTCACACTTCCGCCACCTAACAGATAGAACAAAAATTTTCTCAGAAAGCAAATAAATTCTTTTTTTACTGGCTGAAGTAATTTAGCAAAATAAGAGAGAATCACTGGCAGTTGCTCCTTCCTCGTGCATGAGGTTAGCTGGTTATGAGTTAGTTTGTGAACTCCATCTGCAATGACACCAGCAAGTGAGAGTAAAAGCCTGGGAGTCTCCAGATGCCAGAGTAATGTGCTTACAAAGCCATCATATCTCTAATTTTAAAGAGACAAATCAAAAATCTCTTACAATTATCTTCCTGTCTTTCTTTCTACATGGAGCTACAAAGGGAAATATTTGTTGGAAAACATAAGAGGTATCAAATGCATTTTCTGGGACAAATAGAAGGTTTTAGGTACTGACACTCAAAACATGATTGTTCAGAGTTCAGCCTACCCTCTCCCTATGGCAGAGTATTCAATAATGAAGAGACATAAGCAAGTTTAGAGGAAGAAATAGAAGTGACAGTGGTAGCTGACCCAGTGGCAACATCTGCAGGTCCTATCTGACTTCTTGCTGAACCTAAACAGTAATATAATAGGGTTTATCAACCTTCCCCTCCATAAAGATCTGGCCACTGTTACCCATACATCCAAAAAAGTTCTAATACACAAGAATAAATGCAGAGAATGAAAAAAGGTGGAGCCTTCAGCTGGAACAAAAGCCATCAACTCTGCAGGTTATATCTCAATTGCACATTATGTGCCTTGCTCCTGCAGGTTCCCTGTCAACTCTCCATGATAATTTTGAAGTTTCGTATTAAAATATTCATTTTGAATATTCTTCACAATCAAATTTTTCACTAAGTAAAATTTCAACTACATTTTCATCTATGAAATAACACCAGAGGCATTCTTCTAAGACAGTGCAGTTCACTAGACTTGGGTCACTTCCCAGAAGTGGGGATCAAGCCTTCTTATCAAGAAAAATGAGCTGTAAGATGAGTTTCCCAGGTGAGGAGTAAAACAAAGTAAATGCATATTTTAAAAAATCCCAAACAAAACTACAAACAAACAAGCAAACAAACAAACACCACCTCATTTGAAAATGACAAATTTAATACTGATTTACTACAGAAACAACACTGAAAATGACACGGCCTTTAAAAGAAAACGAGCTAGGAAAGAAAAGGTGACAGGAGGTTTGTGGGGACCTGATACACCTAATGATACTTATGTAGTGGATGGACATAAAAGAGAAAACATGAATGTTTCTATGGACACAGTTTAAATCCCACAGAGCAGTGGCACAGAGGGCTCAGAAGAAGAGGAGGGAATGTCCAGGAAAAACAGAGCAAAGAGGCCAGGAGGTAGAAAGAAGATGCACAGAGGGAGACAAAAGGAGAGGCACTAAGGGCTGAATAGACAGAATAGCACAGCCCAGCAGAGATGGCAGGCAAGCAGAGACATGTAGCTTATTTTCTCTGATGGCAGTCAGCAGAAGCATCACTCACTGCTGCTGCACCTGACAGGCTGAACAGCTTAGTAACCAAATAGCATCCTTTAGAAAGAAAGGATTATTTGTTTGTTCCTCCCAGAACACTCTGTGGATGTCATGGCAAAATATCATTAGTTGTGTCTCTGATGAGATATCTAATAAAGACATCTCCACCATTATGTCACCAACTTCAAATTACTTAGTAGAGATGCCATATTTTAACAATAAAATTTCTCTACAGCAAAGTAAGCAGAACTCCAAAATATAAAATATCAATCATTAACATCTGCAAGTATGTCTCTGATTTGTATTATGTAATATCAATTTACTACTGTAGAATAAATATTCAAAGGAAAACAGCAGACACATCACAATCATACTGCTTCTGTTAATTTTCTCTCTTTTTTCCTTAGAAATTGCAGATGTTAGACAGTTTTGAAAGTGTCCAAGTTATGTACATATGAACAAGTTCAGTAAATTCTCCCACATTCATAAACCAACAGTATTATCTTTTGATATCAGGAAATACTAATACATAGTGAAGAGGGCTTGCAAGGTAACTATATTGTAGATTGACACAATCATCACATTCACTCCAGATTTTCTCTCTGGGCTGGAATTTAGGCATTACCAGCCATCGGCCCTAGGACAGAAGCATGAGCACTGGAGTTGGCAAGAACTGCGCATGTTAACAATGGGCAAAGTTTCAGTACCAACTCAGCAAAGAAATTAAACATTCCAACAGCCACTCTGAATATTTAGGTTAGACTCCTTGCTAAACCAGGACCCCTTCCTTCAAGTGTTATACATCTTAACAAATAAATATCAATATTAGCATTTTTCATAAGCTGCCTAGATAAATCCTCTGGCGTTCAGAGACATCTGACAAGAACAAAACCCACAAAATAAACCTTGGTTTGGATAGTCAGAATCTTATGAGCAATATAAAATCAATTGGGTAAAAAAACCCCAGTGCTTACTTTGGTATGCTAGTGCATTCTGTGCTTACTGACTGTGAACATGACTGAAGTAAAATGTGAACACAAGAGGCTTAAAATAAAGCCAGATCAGAATTCTAGTCTCCAAACCCCTCCACAGTCTTAGGTTCACCACAAGAGGTGCAAGACAGACAAATCCCACAGCTCCAGGTTTTTCAGAGGGAACATAATGTGCTTAAGACAATGAAATATTTTAGTAGAACACTGATGTTCTCCTACTTAACTCCCATTTATTAGCATAATGCCAAAAGGAACATAAAATTTCATGAACATGAGCAGATAATATAGCAGTCCTGTTTACAATAATTGCATTGTATTTACTGCATCCTCATAACTGTACTTGCTGGGTTTTTAGCAGGAACGTAAGTGGGTTTTGCAGCATTTGTATGGATTTCATGGTGGTGTGGAAATAAAACTAGCAACGCCTAAACTAATTTAAAGCTAGATTAGATATGGTTAGGTGAACTGTTATTACATAGCTTGCAGAGCAAATAGAAGCTGTAATTCTACTGGGAAAATATTCCAGGCAAGATCCTTAATTGGCAAAATCTGATCAATATCCCTTGACTTGACTGCTCTTCCACAACTGTACAAAAACTGAGGTTCCAGCTCGTCTTTACCAGTGATATCTTTGCTAAGTGCTCCTAGTGAATTTCTGTATGCGTTAACAGGAACATTTCAGGAACGGGCTCTTAAATCATTGCTACAATATTCTGGACATCTATGTCATAGATTACATTACCAAGGTATTATAGTGAAATCTCTGTGAAATTGGTGTCTTAGAGATTAATTATCTTATTTACAGCTTTCTTTTTTTGTGAGTGTTTTATTGGCCTCATTTGGTCATTCCTAAATTACCACTAATACAAGTGAACTGAAAACTAATCTCTATACACCTCCCAAAGTACAGTAGGAGCCTTAAATTGTTTTAATGTAATGAAAGTTATCAACATGACATTCCGCTTATAGGAAAAGGACAGTTTGGAACTATAGCACAAAATAAAACTGCATTTGATATTACAAATCTAGAGACTTTTCCAAAAGTTTCTATAGAAAAGGAAAAAGGAATTTTTACAAATATAGTCTTAAATGTAATATTTACCCAGCTCAATATATTGCTCAAGACATACAATAGGCTCACAGGAAAATAAGAATATTAGCGGTCTTTTTTCTTTTCTATTCTATGCTGATCTCCTCAATTCTCCCCTCAATTCATTAAAAGATGTTGAATATAGAAAAAGCATCCAAACATCTGACAGCATTACCCAATACACCAAAAGAAATATGACAAGGTTAATCATCTGGTTTGAAGGAGTCTGACTTCCCTTGCAGGAGATTGCTGCTATCAGTTTTCTTGTGGAAGAACAGTCAATAATGTCTTCTAATCTCTAATAACAGACACGGGACAAACATTCCATTACAACCTAAATAAATAAGACAAACTTTAATTTTAGACCTGTCTATCAAAGGGCTGTTTCAGTAATTATTACCACTATGCTTGGCATCTTTTTTTTTCTTTTCCAGATTAATGTTTCTTAGATACTGCTTCAATTAACTGTCATTATGGTTACAAACAATGAGATTAAATTATATTTTGGTTAAAAATACAATTATTTGCTACTTATCCTCTCTTTTCCAACTTCAGTTTTTTCCAGCCCTGTTCTCTCCCTTTTCAGTCACTTCTGTATCTTCCCCCACACTGCTCTCTACTTATTCCCCAAGTCAATTTATGGGGACCTTGTTTTCACCAACAAGGAAGGGCTGGTGGGGAATGTGAAGCTCCAGAGCAGCCTTGGCTGCAGTGACCATGACATGGTGGAATGTTGATGTGTTAGGACAGTGAAAAGGGTGCACAGCAAAGTCACTACCCCAGACTTGAGGAGAGCAGACTTTGGCCTCTTCAAGGATCTGCTTGGTACAGAGCTGTGGGATAAGGTCCTGGAGGGAAGAGGGACCCAGGAAAGCTGGTCAATATTCAAGGATCACTTCCTCCAGGCTCAGGAGTAATGCACCCAAAAAGAGGAAGCCAGGCAAAAACACCAGCAGGCCTGCATGGATGAGCTCCTGGACAAACTCAAACACAAAAAGGAAGCCCACAGAGGGGCAGAAGCAAGGACAGGAAGCCTGGGAGGGATACAGAGAAATTGTCTGTGCAGCCAGGAGCAGGCTAGGAAAGCTGAAGCCCTGACAGAATTAAGTCTCACCAGGGACATCAACTTCTGTTGTACTGCTGTAGTGAAGTAAGTTGTTCCTGACTGTCTGAACAGTCACATATAAATGGTATATCACCCCCTGACTTTTACATGTATCACAAAGCAAGATATGCAGGGCAGAGATAACACAGAGAAAAATAACTGTAGCTCAAAATACATAAACCAATCAAAATTTTCAGAGAGGATATAAAACACCACCAAGGTAATGCACCAGCTTTTCACTTCCTGCATTTTGATATTAAATATGTGTTCTGCAACATGAAATTAAGACACATAGACCAAGTCTGAGGGAAGAAGTCAACAAGTACATATTTTGTTTCCACTATTTATGTACATATATTAGGCAATGCCACTACTGTATTTCAGATTTTTCTGTCACAATGAAAAGAAAAATGTGAACTGAGTAGATTCCAAAATTCAGAATCAAAAACAAAAATGTAAACACATTTCTACTAAAAGAAAGCTCCAAGTGTTTCCAGTCTCACACTAGGACAAAGAATACCTATTTTTGAAACAAAGTTTTCTATTTAATAAGGAAATAAAATCAGAAAAATAAATACATTTGGATATTAAGGGGCATTTCCATGTACTTCTAGGTTTGAACCTGATTCTGAGCTGAAAAATAGAAATCCCAAACTAGGTAAATCAGAGGCAGCCAAAACCCAAAACATTGGGCTTCTTCCCCATGGTGGAGACCAGCTGTGAAA
Organism: Acrocephalus scirpaceus scirpaceus; assembly: GCA_910950805.1. NCBI lineage: Eukaryota > Metazoa > Chordata > Aves > Passeriformes > Sylviidae > Acrocephalus > Acrocephalus scirpaceus. The sequence goes on from OU383781.1 coordinate 35,051,345, forward strand.
GACAGTTCCATTGCCATATTTTGGAGATGTTAAACTTGATTTTAAGACCAGAAGTGGTCACTATAATGACTCCATTTTGGATTCCTCTACTACAAGGTTTGAAGATAAACACTTAAGCCTGTAGTTTCTATGAAAATAATAGCATGTTTGTGACACATCTAACTTTGACCTGATAAACGAACACATGGAAATTTCATGTCTAGAAAGAGGATATTCGACCATTTATTTTCCTCATGTAGAAAAACTGAAGAAATTCACACACTTTTCTCCGTATAAAAACAGAGAAAAAGATACAAAATTTGGAAGTGCCATTGCTCTGCAGTCTTTGTCCAGTATAAATTCTAGAATACAGAATAATTATGATGATTGTGGTGTTGATAACATTGATCAAACTACCCTGGGCATTAACAAAACACTGCATTTTCTGGTTATGAAACTGACCCCATGACATCTTTTTGCTGCCATTGAAGTAAAAGGTGACAAGAGAACAGCGGTGAAAGAACACAGATCCTTTGATTTTAAGCACAAATCTCCCAACAGCACAAATGGCACCTATTGTTGTGTAATGAAAGAAACTCTCTTATTAATAATTTCACTCTTTTCATCTTCAACCTACTAATTTTTAGCCTGTTTCCTAAGAATTTATTTTGCCTTTATTACCGTTCTTGATTCAACCCAAAGTTAGTATCTTGTTTCAAAGATGCTGGTTCATTCTACCCCATACTGGCAGAAAGCTTTTAAACAATCATGAATTCAGTATTATATCTACTGTGCTATTAGCATGGAAAAATCTTACTGTTCAAGAATATTTCCTCTGGGTCATAATTATAATAAGAATAGATTCCTGAGGGCATAATCGAACAAAGTGCTGAAGTTGAAAGATTGTTTAAAGCCTTATTGAGGTAGATGTCTACCATTTTCTTTCAAAACACAACATCAGAGGCTTATAACACATCTGAAAGTTTTAATGTTTTTATTTTTTTCTTGTTTTGAAGAAAAAAGAACCACATGCAGTTGAGTTTCATCAGTCGGTATAATCACTGCTGTATTGAGATTTTCATCCTAAAGGGCCCTTCATCTTTTTGCACATGTATTCAGGCATTTTTGCAGCGGAAAGTAACAACTACTTCACAATGTCAACAGTTGGAGACATGACAGGTAAATCATTTCAAAGTACACAACAGTTGGAGAAGAGGAAAGTCAAGGGAGTTTTCAGGAGGATGGGAACTAGCAGCTTACATTTATCTCAATAGAAGTCAATTTGCATCACAAATTAACTAATAGAGCTAAGAATCTGCTTCAAACTCAGAGATACAACACAACTGAGAATAAACTTCAAGAAGAAACTAGCTAGGCACAAATGGGCTAATTTGCACTGTAATACGTGCAATAAAGTTAAACAAGTGATTATGGGCAATATTATACACCTAAAGGAAACACGAGCTAGGGTGGGAAAGGGACAGAGCCAGACTGAGATCAGATCCAAATCAATTTGCACTTCATTACTGGACTTTGGCCACCTTAAAGACACCTAATTTTCACAAGTCAGACAGCTGCTCTTCCCAGATGTCCTTTCTCCCCCACCCCATATTCTCCAGATAAATCCCTTAAAACATGCATAAAAAACCAACTTACAATACTAATGTAATTAGAAGAATGTTTGTAAATAAGGTGGTTTCTATATACTTGTATCCTGGTCTCCTATATTTAATTAAGCATTTAGATTATATAAGTGGGTCCCTTAAAACTCAAGGTAGTCTACGATTCAGTATAAATCACTATCTTCCAGACAGGTCTATTGAGAGAATTAGAAATTATCTAGCTGGGAGATGTTCAGGTAGAGCACATCATCTGTCATTGCAAATAAACAGGTTTGGGCTCTTTTAAGCAGATTAATAAAAAAAGTAGGAGAAAATATTTATAACAAGCTATTAAATGATATAGAGTGAGGCAACACCACATTTGGAGGAAGAGGGAATTTAAAAATCCATTCAAAACCCATTTCTAAGGCAGCTTCATCTTCTGCTAAGGAAAAATAAAGATGGGCAGATGTGCAAAGGTCTTCATATGAAGGTAACTTTAGAGAGACCATATTTCTATGAAGACAAAAGACAGCAGTAGGAAGAAAGACATCAAAGTCCAGCTAGCTAGAATTCCAGCTAGCTAAAAGTCAATATTTTAGTCTTTGCGAAAGAAAAATTAAAAGGAAAAAAAAAGTTTGTGCATTTTTCTCTCAGATAATTAAAAGAAATGCCAAGTGAGAGTAAGCTTTAATAAAGGAGACTTTATAAACTAGACTCAGAGACACATTCATGAATAGACAATACCTGGTTTTAATAAACTCTCAGCTGAGGTATATAGATGCCTGGTAATGATGCACAGACAGTCAAAGGTGTCTGGAATGGCTGCAAAGAGAAGCAACAGGCAGAGAAAAACAAGCTAAAGGACTGCTGTATGTTTGGTGTAATCATCTGGATGACCATACAAGTGCTGCCTTTCTGAAAACAGAACCCCTTGCACTGCTTGTGCTCACTGCCTGCAGTTACAGTGGAAGGAATTCCTGCTTGCTACTGGTGAAACTGGGGTAAAAATTAGGTTAGGTTTTTACATAAAAGCCTTATCTTTACATGAAGGAAGCTAATGCATGTATATATATATACACATATAAAAAATTTCCATAAATGGAATTAGTTCCTGAAACTGAAAATCACATACACAAAAATGACAGCCAAAACATTTCTTAGCTTTCTGAAAATGAAGATAAAAGTTGACCTAGAAGATGAACTATGTACTAAGTCTATGAAAAAAACTATTATTTAAAAAATGCTTCTGATTTAAATAACTGCACATATGCTAAGCTAGCCTGCATTTTCTTTATATCCAAATTTGCCCTATTTTTTCTTTCTAAACTATTACTAGACAACCTGTTCCCATTTTTGGGGGGATTGTCCAAAAATACCTATCAAATCTTCATCAGCTGATAGGTGATACAGAAACGTGACGATTTCCTGTACTGGAGGCAACTGGAAGCATCCCAAATCTGCCCAGCTTTCTATTTCTCTGCTCTCCCTGAACAGATGTGAGGCTGCTCTCCCTGAGCAGATGTGAGGCTGCTCTCCCTGTGCAGTAACCAGAGCAGGAGTGCCGCAGGTGTGTAACTCTGCTGTGAGCTCAGAGCCTCAGCTGAGGGCAGGGCAGGAGCTGAGCCCTGCCTGTGCTCCAGCCAGGCAGCTGGGCCAGCCCAGAGACCTGGGAGGGACACTGCAGGACTGTCTGCAGAATGCTGGGCAGAGATTATACAGAAAAACCCCTCCTCACAGCAATATGGACTTCTATAATATAATGTGCAGTCTGGAAAGCATAGCTGTATTTCTAGCTTGTAATCAGCTAAAGGAAGCACTGATATTGTCTGTCAGGTTTATTGATGACTAGTATCCATAAATTCTTTCTGGCTTTCTCATATCCTTGCATTTCCACTGGGCACGTCTTGTTTCTCAACATTGAATTTTTGACAGCATTAGTCAGCACATCAAAGTAAAATAATGAATCCTACTGCTGTGCTTTTTCCATCCTAAAAATGTGTCCATATAAAGCCTTCCAAATGCTCCCAGAAGAATTGCTTTTTGTTGATTTATATTTTTTTAAGCGACTGACACAATTATCAGATTCTAATACGCCACAGAGAAAATTAAGAGACAGTAAAATCTATAGATGCAGTATACATCTATAAGAGTTTCTTGCTATATGGTCTTGCCATAAATTTAAAGATTCAGCATGTTTATGCAAATGGTTAAGAGCAACAAAAACAGGGAGACCATTTGGATTTACAGTCGAGCACATTGTGACATAAAAAAGTCTGAGACAGCCAAGACCAGACATCCTTCAGTACAGATACATCAGGAAGGCAACAGAACTAGTCCTGAAGTGGATTTCAGCAGAGATGCTGTCAATCAAACCAGTATTTAAATCAACAGATTTTGTCAGCTTGCTTAAGTTTCAGGCCAGCTGGAGGTCCCTTCCTCATGAATCACTGCATCCCCAGGTTCCTGGGATTGCTCAAATTATCAGCCTGTGCTCCTGGTGCACTCCCCCACAGGGCACTGTGCTGCTGACCTCTGTGTGCCAGTGACAGGAGCTGAGGGAATGGCCTGAAGTTGTGTTGGGAAAGGCTTAGGCTGGATACTAGAAAAAGGTTCCTCACCCAGAGGGTGGTTGGGCACTGAACAGGCTCCCAGGGCAGTGGTCACAGCAGCAAGAAGTGTTTGGACAACGCTCTCAGGCCCATGGTGTGATCATGGGGCTGGTCCTGTGCAGGGTCAGGAGTTGGACTTCATGATCGTTGTAAGTCCCTTCCAACTCAGCTCATTCTGTGATTTTGAGATGCCAACAGAAAGGTAAAGAAATTCTGGTTTCAGATCAAACTAACAGCCATCCCAATTTCTATGCTGGAAGACATTGTTAATGCTTATTTTTGGTGACAGAAGTATGGGAAATAGAAGGATTTGAAGTAATGATGGGGTGGGATCATGGCTGTACACAGCTTTGGGTTTAAGATATGTTTACTTCTAATGGAAAAGGAAGAGAAAAAATCTCTTCCTTTGCTCACTGATCTGGGCCCCTATTAATGCACACGCTGTCTTTCTGGACTGGACCATGAAATACCGACTGAAGAAAGCCAGAGCTACAGAGGGGAAATATCCTTGAGTGGTGTTGCAAAATCAGAATTAAAACAGCCTACTTCAACTAGAAAGTCAGGTTCTAGAGCCTTGCTGCTAGTCTGATCCTAAACTTTTAAGTCAAGAAATACTCACAGTTTTTATGAATTCAGAATAGACAGCATTTCTGGAATAACTAAAGCCAGAGAGGCAGCAGGTACATTGATGTACCTATTTTATACCACCTACATCTAGGAAGTTAATTCAGCTCCAGGAAAGGATATTTAATCTTTGCTGCAGCCTGACTAACTGCCGTACAGCAATGGAGATTATTAATGTGGGCAGGCTGAGTTGGGAGACAGGAGGAAAGGAAGCTGAAGAGATCCTTACTGCTCCAATTCCTCTCATCCTTCTAGGGGATCCTGCTAACTCTATTTCTTTGCCAAAAAAAGGGCAGTTTATCTTCAAAATCCAGTATCAATGCTCAAAAGACCTACCATAAATTCTCCTTACAGAGACACAAGCAAAATGAGCACAGGTTCTTAAAGAATATTTTGCTCAAAATCTGTGAGAATAGAGAAAGATAATCTGGCAGGCAGCAGGAGCAGTGGGCAGGTGAAGATCCTCTCTGAAGTGCTGTATATTATGAAGAAATAGGCTGTACTGTACCTGTTCTTGGGAACTGATGTATTTTAAGCAAGAAAATTTGTTTCCTGATAATATTAGGATCCAGCTCAGGGGTCCCCAGCTTAAAACAAGGGTGTGGACCTGCTGCTGCAAGCCCACAGGAGGCCAAGAAGGTGATCAGAGGGCTGGAGCACCTCTCCTAGGAATACAGGGGGAGAGAGCTGAGGTTATCCAGCCTGGACAAGAGAAAACTCCAGGGAGACCTTACAGCACCTTTCACTACCTAAAGGTGAGTACAAGAAAGCTGAGTAGGGACTTTTTACCCTCATTGTGTGACAGGACAAAGAGGACTGGTCCCTTCCAATCTAAGCTATTCTGCGTTTTGCCCACAGTGTGCTTCTTCAAACAGTCCTAACTCTCTCTTGTGAACTAGAAAAACCATAATACATTATACTAAAAAACTAATGTAATTGCAATAATTATTCTAAAGCCAAAACTACTCACTGCCCTAAAATTTTGATTGGTTCTGAAGAATGCCCTTCTAGTGTAATCTGAGCTCCTTTCCTTATGAAATCTGACCCTCACTGAAAAGAATATAATCACAAAAGGCCATCCAATCCATATTTCCCATTTGGTCTTCTCTACTGGCTACAATAAATGACTGTTTTGGACTGCAGCTTGGGAGTGGAAGAAATAGAAAAGGAGCATGGTATGTGGATAATTAAAAAGATTCAACAGGAGTCACCATGGATAAAGTGTTATGATGGTGTTAAGTCCTGTCTGACACAGTAGAATTGATAATAAATTCTTGTAATGCCACCCACAGGAAAAATATACAGAAGCATACTACATAAAGAATGAAAACATATATGAAAAGTTTTCCCTATCCTCTTCTGAGATTTAACACTCAGCCATTTTACATTTTTTCATTACTTTTCTAATAAATCAAGCCATAGTTAGCTATAGATCTTTAAACAATTCATCTGTCATTCAAAACAGAAACAGGAAGGTAATAAATACAGATTTGGAAAATGGATGGAATCTATTTAATCTCCCCATTCAAGTATGACAAGATGTTGAGTTCTGTTACAAAGGTTGTGGTTGGGCAGCCGAGGAAGGTACAGGTCTCTCAGAGCCAGTTTGCACACAGAGTCACCCTGGATTTCCTGCCAAAATGGGGGGCATTGTGGCTTCTCTCCTCAACAAAGAGAAGTTTATGGGGCACAGAACACAACATGCAAGTGAGAACCATCAGCGGGGTCTGAAACTGGGGGATGCACAAGAAGAAGAGAAGCAAACTCAGAGAGAAAGCCCCTGACATAAGAGACTCTTCTTGAGATCCCAACAAGACTAGACATTTTGTTTTAATTAAGAAAGGAACTGAAATGTGCTGTAATAAGAGCCACACTAGAGCAGCAGAGTCTGTGGGCTGTACCCTAGATTCAGGTTCATTTTTTCATTTTAAGCCAGCTCAGCCAGCAAATCTGTGTTTTTTGCTTCACTGGTTACTGTGTTCCTATTTGTGTTCAAAAAAGGAAGAAAGCCCTGAATGGTCTTTCAGTGAGTCTATCAAGGAACAATCCTCTACTGAACACTCAGAAACCAATCAGAGTTAATGAAAAATAACAACAAAATCTCAGTGCACTTCCCTCATGCTCAAAAAGTAAATGTTTTGTGTTCTCTTTTGCCCTCTCTTGCCCTAGAAAGTAAACCCAAAAGCCATGGAGTAATAACACTTGTTTCTCTAGTGCAATTACCCTGTAATATTACTGAGAAAGCTTGGAAAGCCTACTATGGAGTACTTCACTCCCTATTATTTTAAAATTTAGGAGAAAAGAAAGAAAAAAGCAGACACAGCTTCAGAGTCTATTCCAGAAGGGAGCTGCTTTCTCTGCAAGTTTGAGCCGTGAGCAGCACAGTTTGCTATACCTACCCTGAAAGTCACACCTTACACCTGATCCAGAGAAATATTCATCCTTATCTTGGCAAACTCCCTGGAGAAGTCCCAGCACTGAATGTTCTCCAAACTTAGATTATGACAGCATTTTCCTGTCAGAATGGCAAAACAGCAGTAGCAGATTTCTGAACACACAACCACGTGGTTTACATATCACACAATAATTATATATTTAATTACCTGGACATCTCTCGGTATAAAAAACCCACAGCCTCCAGGTGCTACTGAAATGCAAATAGCTACAGTGGCCTTGTACTTTGGTATTGAACAGCATCCTGAGAGCCTGAGCTCAGTTTAGATTCAGTATTCAATACAGCTCAGACAGCAATCGCACAAAGCAAACTCGCACCTTCCTGTATTATTAATCTTATGGCAGAATAAATTGCACATAGAGCTTTAAGGAAATTATAGATGGTGCCAGAACTACTCCAACTGTAAAGTTCTCATACAATTAAGTATCACCCACACTCCTAGTTACTAAATATTAGCTTTTTTTCTCCCATGTAAGCAATTGCTGATTGTTGTGCTTGTCTAGGACTACTCTCTGGTAAGGCTCCAGGAACTAAAAGCATCAGTACCTTCAGTCACCTCCCTGGCCAACCACAGTATTTGGAAAGCCTTAGGCTGCTTTGTAAAAGTACACCTGCTTTTGAGTTTTGCCAACCTCATGTATATTTAGATAACAATCCTTAAAAACTACCCAGACAAATGCCCATTAACTGGTATCAGCCAGATACCATGCCTAGATTTTGCTATTTCACCAACTTTAAAACACCCACTTCTCTCAGAGCATTGTAACAAAATACTACCAATGCATAAAACTCGAAAAATTTAAGACTTTACAATAAACAGTGAAGGGAGATACTGTGGTCTACCTGCTGAAACCAGCAACTCCCTTGACAGGCTGGTGGAATCACCAGTCCCTTACCCACTTAACACAAAATGTCACTGCCACTGTCACCCCTGACACAGAATCCCAGCACACAGGGCATCCAGGAGAAAGAATTTGATTCCCTGTTTTTTTCTTTTTTCCCCTAAGTCTTGTGGTGGTGGGAGAAAGGGCAGGATCAGAAGACAGCACAAGAATTTCAGACACAGTGAGAACAAGTGCAAGTGTTGTCCTTAGTAAAGCACATCCTTCTGGGACCTTTTGGTGGTATTCCAATTGAGAAGAATTTACTGCCATATGCAAGCTCTCTTTCTTCTCATTCTGCTCATACTCAGGGAAACTGATCTTGGCAAGTAAATTAAAAGCAAATAACTGGTGTCAGATTTAACTATTTTTATGCTGTTTCTTTTCCTAAAAGAAAACTTATATCTGGCTACCTGCTTTGGCCAATATTAAACAGCAGGATATTTCCCTAACTCCTTCACTATAACAGAGAATCCTTGGATTACTTGTTTTTCCTTTACTCCTCATTTCATCGGCTTTCCAACAAAGCCCAGTATTCTCATGTTCTTCAGGGCTCATCAGTAAAGTCTGCAGGAGTCTGCAATTTACCTTTTCATAGGAGGTAAAGATACTGTTGTGAGTTAAGTAGATGTTTGTGCATCACACTCATTAACATATTAAAAATACAGAGATTCTATGGCATGTTCAGAAAGAATATTCCATTTTAGTTGTTATGCAAGCCTGTCTTCATTCCAGTAAAATGATGTTGTCTCAAAACAAAAAACAAGTTTTAGACACGTCATCTGTGTACTTTACCCAAATACATAAACTCATCCACTCCCACTGCAAGACATACTGTGGTGCTGGACCAGGCATATTTTGGAATTCTTTACTTGATACAGCACACACTGATTATAGATTGTACCTATTTTAAGGTAAGACTGTTTCCTGTGAAGTTTGAAAACTGGAAGTCCTCAATTCCTCAATTTAAAGGCAGTTCTGTGAGGAACTGGAACAGCAACAGGCAATCTCTGCCAAGTACTGCAACTGAAGTCAATTAACGAATAAAGACAAAAGTTTAATCAGAACTCTGATGCCTTTTTGAAAATATCTCTCCCAAAAGGTAAATTCAGGAATTAAAATTATTCTTTTTGAAGCATAATGGAATTAAGGAACCAGGTCAAAGCAAGATAGCTCCTGCCACTTGGTGACAGGGAAGTTCCTCACGTCCCACATTTGGGCTGATCACAAAGAAATCTTGTCATTAAAGCTGTCTTTTGAAAATCTGCATGTGAAAGTATTTATTCATATACAGTAATGTACTCTGGCATGAAATGGCAGAAATAAAAATACAAATAGAAGGGGAAATTTAGATAACTTCTATTTATGTTGTTTATCTTAATAAGACTAAAGAGAAACCATAAAGTTCTTCCATTTTTCTTAACTATGATGGAACCATGACCAAATAGATTAACTACCTAAATTTAAAGATCCACTTTTGGACATATCGAATATATCAGAGCAATCACAGGCAAGCACCAGAGTTACCCTGGATTTTAATATTACTGCTGAAATAAATGACTTCATAAATTATGCTTGGCCTACATGTATTTGCAGTTTATCAAATGATACAAGGCAGCAACCATTAGAAGAATTAAACACATTTTTCAAATACTGCAGAGAATACACTGTGCATGGTCTCCCTCAACAGTCAGTCCTTGCTACTGTCCCTGACACCGAGATCATGCTGTACGTGAAGAGATGTTAGATCTCCATAGTATATGTCCTTATAAAAGCCAAGATGACATCTATTCCATCTGACAGTTAAGATAACAGTATTTTGGCACTATTATTATTATTATGGTTTTCTTTCAAAACAGTTTTGCTGAACAGACATTATACTAAAAAAAGTTATTCTGACGTTCAGCAGAAAGTTCTGGAATAGGTGTGAATTTTAAACAACAATCATGGGTCAAAGACATTTCTCAGAACAGGAAATTTAAAAAAAGGAATGATCTTCTTTTCTGGAGTAGTGAGATTATTGATCAAGATTAATACTGAAAGATTAAGAAAAAGAAAATTGTAAATAATCTCCATTTTTGGCTTGCCAAAAAAGGTAAAATATTTTTGTTGTTTTAATTTTTTTGTTAAGCTCAGTAAATCTTGACCTGTTGCTGCATGGAAATACATTTTTTTCATAGTGTCCACATTTCAGCACAGATTCTCCATGAGCTGAGCTACAGTAAGGGGCTTTTCTTGTCATCCCACTCTGAATACCCTCCTAGGATTCATCAATAAATTACAGGAGCTTTGGTGAAAACTCCATAATTAAAGATGCAACTGTTTTTACAAGGCTGATTTTAGCACTCCTATTATCCCAATTTTATGCACTACTGCATATGTGTGAAAAAAGAAGAATGTTATAGCCATGATTCATTACAACCTGGTAAGTATAATATGTGACTTAGAAACTAAACAGAATTTCTAAAATTACAGGTAGTGGTGCATGTGGCTGTGGAAACTTCTGTAGCACCCTTATTGTCCTGGCCCCACTCTTTTCCTCTTTTAAAAAGACTGCTTTTTAAAATCTACCCTCGAGCTTCACACTGTGAGAATGTCAGATAAACAGTCTTCCAAGGGGGAAGACCAGCACGATCTTATGCTTGGAGAAATTCCAACTCAAATTTGCAAGACATCCCTTTTGCTCTGTGTTGACACTGGCACAATTTGAAAATACAAGTAACAGTTTATACACAAGCATAGGTCCCACTAGCAATGCTTTCCAAAAACATAATTCAGAATTTAAAAAAAACCCAAACTTTAAAAGAACTATGTATCCCATATCTGCAACAGAAAATACATTTTTAAAATTGCTCTACCCACTCTTCAGTGAAATAATTCAGCTAGAATTTCACAATGAATGCATTCACAACATTAAGTATATTTGAACTGGAAAAAAAGTAAGCCCAGTTTGCAGAACTTGGGCAAGCAGTGACCCCACTTTATTTCAGAGAAAAACAAACCAAAATGCTCAAGGTTATTATGTTTCTTTTCTAGTTTTCTTTTATGATTTAAAAATTGATCATAGCCATTTCCTATATGTTAAGCTGTATTTTTCACCATTAATAATTCAACTTACGGAATATGCAAAAAATGCACTTACTTTTATTCCTCATATACATCATGCACAGAAAATCAGAAATAAAAATTTAAGGGGGTTTATCATTTTGAGTAAAATACTTCACTTGTTTTTTTCAGTTTGACACAATGTGGTTATAGGATTAATCACAATGCTCTTTTCCCAAATTATTCCACCATGACACTCAATCAACTCAAGCAGAAAGAGAAAGTTTAACCAAATGTAAATATGTGGAAATTGCATTCTACCAAGAGGGAGAGAGGAATATTCACCCTTTCTTCTGTAAGATAACAGAAGGATTTTAGTGATCAAAAGTAACCACAAGTTCGGTCTTACATTTCTGCTGAAAGATAACTTGGCCAAACAGGTAAAACTGAAATATTTCACCCAAGTGCCTGTTTATGAAGTGCTCAAACAGGAGGCAGGGATCTGGTTTACAGATAAACCCAGGCAATTAAGTTATGTATTTTTCCATGTAAGTAAAACTGATTCAATTATGGCAGGAACAACATAATTCTTTTGGTGTAAATATAACTTTTAGCAGCATATGATGGGATTTGGCAATATTCTTGGAGGTGAAAGCACTTGATACTGCAGATGTCTAAAAATACCATTTGTTTTTGCAATGAATAAGAAGCATAGGGTTTGTCATTGGGATAATAATGAGATTTTGTCTAAAAGTAACACTCCCAACTAAAGCACGGTATCGGAATTCAAAAATGTGGTTTCAACAACTGTGAAACATATCACAAAAACTACTTACAGTGACTTCTGCAGTCTGCCTCAGAAGTGCCGTAGGAAAAAACTATAACTGTTTACAAAGCTGATGATATTTCAAGAATATCTAATTAAAAAAAAAACCCAAAAAACATACCAACTGACAGAAATGAATAACCAATCATAAACATTATCATTTTGAACAGAATGCTTCTTATGAAATACAAAATGTGTGCAAACCATTAATTCTGCCTTCATTACAGCCAGCTTGGGAAAGAAATGCAGATTGCTTTAGAAAAAATATGTTCCCTGTCACAAAGCAAACTGAATACCCACATCGTTTCACATGTACAGAAGATCTTCCTGCCAAAGATGAAGATGAAGATTATCATAAAGCTCCTTCCAGGTGTCATCCAGCAGCCTAATCACATCCCTGCAAGGCGTGTTAGCTGTTACAGTGCTCTCTGCACACATGGTCAAACAAGAATAAACAGATTTACACTTCAAGAGCTCACGGTGACGTGGAGGCTTGCTAGGAAAGTCACCCTGGACCTCCAGTTCCCTTGGCTTTGCCTTCACAGCTGGATTGTCCAGCTTTTATATTGTGTAGAATCTACCCAAGTGCAGGAACATGAGAAGTACAAAGTAGCCCAGATGTTCTGAAAGTTCCATCAAGGCTTTCCATAAGAGCTAATAATATAGATAGGCACTAAGGAGTGAATTAATGTAGTCCTGCCTTCCTTTCCCCTTCTATGACCACTGGACTGTGCAAGTAGGGCATCAGCTTTATTTTTGCTTTTTCCTTTTTGATCTATTCTGTTCCCTTATCACTTTACATCCACTTATTTTTTCCTTTTTTTTCTTTTAATATACAGATACTCTGGTTGCTATTTCTGAAGGTGTTCATAGACACTAGGAATGTAAATCATAGTGGTAATTATCAAGCAGTAGGCATTTTAAGCTTTTTCAGTTTCTCTAGCAATCTTCAACTTTCAAATGCCCCAATAAGCCACCACACAAATCTCTATTTTAAGCATGAATACACAATACTTTCTAAACTTCCACATGTACACAGTGAATAGAAGGCAATTACTTGAGCCTTTTGTAAAACAAGGTGACATACCTTGAGGGACATATCCTGTTCTTTTATGTTTAAACCAAAGAAATTTGAAAGTTTTCTGAAGTTTCCCTTTCACTAAAGTACACCCAAAGGAAAAACAAATGTTTAATGATGAACAAAATACACAAATGTCTCTGTGAACCTTTACCAAAACCACATGGTGTTAGCCTTGAGTAAGAAAGGAGAAGACAAAGTGACTTGTGGAATAAAGAAGCTACACTGAACAATGAAATACATATATTTAGGTGCAATCTCAACTAAATCACAGCTAGTAGAAGGAAAAATGGTCTGTGGAAAGATCAGCTCTCAGGACAACTGGAGGATCAAGATGCTTCTGAAAAATAACTCTGAAAATTCCTGCAGATTTGAGTTACTGACTTGGACATCCCTCCCAGGAATCCTTCTGGTGGAAATGATCCCCAAGAAACTTTGTAAGGGATGCTGAGTGTTAGAAGTCCAATTAAAAGCTTTTGACTAGATTCCCTCTAAGGTTCAACACTCAATGTTACAGTGTTTTGCCCTACCCTGTCACTGATCCTAAGTGCAAAGATTTCTTGTAGGGTCTGGACAGGAATGAATAACTACAGATGCTCTCCATACATAAATAAAACCATGCAGAAAGAACCCTCTGTTTTATACCCAAAATACATGCCTCCACAGCTAAACCTGACCAAAGGCTGAAATGGAAGCAACTGACAATATATCAGGACTTATCTCTCACTCAAGTAATATACATAACACAAGCATGACTTTTTGAGCCTTTACAAGTACTTCTAAGCTGTAACATATTTTTGCTGCAATAATAAAAAGTCAGGCTGCCTAAATAATTGAATTCCAGTAGCTCCATGGTAATTTTGCTCTAAGAGGTATCATCTCTTCCAAGTTCTTCTCCAAACTTCTGTAGCATACTGCTGACTTTTTACTCTCTCTATATATTAGAATGAAAGGATAATTTCCAGAACTTCATTTTAGCCCAGAGCAGTATTCCACAGCCATTAGCTTTTTACCCATTTAGAATTATACTCCCTTTCAATTTCTGGGATCTCTATAGTGTTCTGCATTTAACACCCTAAGAGTTAAGCCTTCCCATATTAACCACCTAGCAGCACAACCTCGAAGTACCACACTAGGGATCAAAAGTAATCAGTAGTATACCAGATCAGCCATTTTAGTAATTTTCCCATTTAGTCGTTTTACCTATTTCTTTGCTTTGTGGTGGCTTTTGAGTTATCTCCACCTCACACCTTTGGATTATGTGTCAATTTGGTCAGCGTGCTGCTCACATACCAAAGTGAGAGCATTTATATCTGTGGTGCCATATTTGAAATGCACATTAAAATACACCTAATAATGTATACTCACACATTCCAGTTTGCCTGTAAGGTTCAAACCTGTGCTCTGGGCTGCTCATGCCAATTTTACTGGAAGGTAAATATTAAAGAATCAAGCAATTATCTGACTTAGGCAAAGTCACTTGGGAATTTTGTAACAAAATGGGACCAAACTTAAATGCCCCACGGCATCCATGTGCTAGGGATAACACAGCCCTGACAGGACACTCAGGCTTTTCTGGACTGGCAGCTGCAAACAGTGGGGTAGTCCACAGCATCTCACATGGCACCAGATACTCCTGGTTTGCACACTTGTGCATAAGTGAGGAGCATACTTCTGTCTGAGAACCAGGACTGATTCCTACACCTCCTAAACTAACCTTGCTTTATTAAACAGGCAACACTTTTTCCAAAATTAAGACAATAAGACAATCTTTTATAATTTACATATTATTTGAAACTTAAGACTTCCTCATTTTCAATCTTCTAGAAATGAAAGTGGACTGAGAAATAGCCTTTTCTGGTCACCACAATGTAAGAGCCAAACTGAAGTGTACAGAGGCATATTTTTGGCAACAGAAAATTTTCAATTATATCTCCTGGAACTTCATGCATTTCAAGTACTTGCCTCCCTTCTGTTGAATTTCTAATAGACATTGCACAACTTTGGCTCCATGTCCAGAATTCTTGTGCCAAATGAGAATCTGAAAGAATCTCATCTTTAGCTGATAAAGATGATTATGTAAACACAAGTTCTTTGCTTGTTTTTCCACTTAACACTTCTGTAACTCAGACAAATCAAAGCAAATCACAGAAACCAATGGCCAAATGAAAATAAGAAATCGCATTTCAATTATTAGTGAAATCATCTTTGGTCAGCTCTGTTTAATGTAGGACTCATTGATCATATTATGTTAATGTCTGTATTTCAACCATCTGAGCAATTTAGAAACTATTAACAGCATGGGTTTCAATCAGAACCTCACTGTTCAACTGAGAGATTCATATATTTTTGGAGGATTCCCTCTGCCTGAGCGTGTTCAAGGCAGCCTTTGCAGAACAAGACAATTTATGTTAATAATCCCATGGAACCATTTTAACTGCCTTCTAATCCTTGGCGGTCCTTGTTCCACCAGCTACCACTGATAGGTCAATCTTTACTTTTCATGACAGAGCATCTTTCATTTTGGAAATTATCTTCTCTAGAATTTTTTATTTATTTATCTCAAATTCTTGCAGCAGCTATACTTAAAACATCCTAGGGTGTTTACGTAATTTATATACTCAGCTAGCTTCCTTACTAAGACAAGTGGCAATTGTGTTGTACCTTCCAGATTTATATTACAGCAATCCCATCTTAATTAACAATAAAATACATAAGCTAAATTGTGCAGTCTTCACTATTCTATTCACAGGCTGCTTATGGCATTGCATCATTACTGCACAAGAGAAATAACTTGCAGGATTCCTGCCTACCAATATAAAACCAGTTTTCAGGATTTAAGTATGTAATAAATTAGAAAATATTTCTCATAGAGTAAATGTCTTCTGCAGCATAGCACTAATTCATTCTCGAAGAATAACATTTTCTCCTGTGAGGCAGGATGTATATTATTTGGAGGAAAACAAAGGAGAGAAGGAAGCAGCAGAACTTTACCCTCCGCACGTCTTTGCCGAATGTTTCGCTGTAGCTGGTGCCCAGTATTTCAAATTGGACATAGGGGTTGGCTCCATCTTCTCTGAACTCCATAACACCAGTTAGCCCAGTTATATGGCCCTAAGGAAGTTGGAGAAATTTCAGAACAGAAGACATTTGCCTTCATAAACATTCCTCTGCATAAAATATGTGCCAAATACACTTTAATCATGTTTGCAGTGAACTTAAATGTGGCCATTGCATGTTCTTCAGTGGTGCAAACCCAGCACTAGACAAAATACTTCAGTTTTTAAATTTTTTTCAGGAAATTAGCACTAACACACCCAGTGTTTATGGCCATCAGGTCACTACTGTCCACAGAAACAGACCCCAAAGAAAAAGAGAATGGCCTTAGTGGACTGTGAGACAAGAGCCCTCCCAATGTAACTGAGGGCAGTGGGCTCAGTTCTTGGCTTGAGTACCAAGGCATGAACTTCCAGCTCAAAACAAAGGGTATGCCTGCTGTGCTCCCAAGAGAGGCATGAAGGAAAGATAAAATTGCATTTTATCATTTCACAGAATTTGATTCTGGCTTTGTAGCAAAGAAGTGTGAAGTGACACCAAAGTTTGAAGTAATTTAACGACAAAGGATGGCATCATTAGGACTTGTCAGAACCATCAAATTGCATCATTTTACTAGAGGAAAATGATTTCATCAATATATATTTGGGAACAGGACGTTTCTTCTGAACTGCAAAAGTTAGTATAGTAAAAAATTAGGGTTTTTTCTACTATTACTTGTGATCAAGTAACTTTTATACAAGAAGCTGCCATGTGTCTGCAAAGCCACAGTTCTGTCCATATCTGAGTAGTTCAGCATGGTGTAACTGTTACTGACAGCTTAGCCAAATCAGATCCTTTTTGCTCTGCTTTGGGCTACAGTACACAAATAGATCCTTACCAATGCTCAGCTAACTTACAAAGCCAGCTGAGCTGTAGAAAATGGAACATAAGTCTTAAACCTCATCACTGGCTTCCTCTCCAGCCCCTCTAAACTGCTTAAGTTATACTCTTGCAAAAATGCATGACTCAATTCCCATGACTTCTCCTGATCCTACTTCCTCCATGCAAGGCAGCTACGAGAACAACAGAAGTAGAACACACACCACTGGACCCACACTGCACTGTGTGTAACTTGTTTATCACAAATCATTTGCTTGTTTAATAGATGTAGATTGTCCTTGGTCATTGCAGATCACTTGCTTGTAACACATCGAAGTTGAATAGAAGTTAAAACCTTCTTCAAATGCTTCAAGTAGACATGAAGCAACTCTTTCAATTGCTCACACAATCGTGGTTTGTCTTTTCTCACCTTCTTAATAGTCTCTAGCATGGATCTTCCTCCATTCCAAGGTTTGGTGGATTTCCTCATGCAGTTCAGACTTGCCATGCTGTGCCATTTCCTGTCCTCCAGTTTTCTGTGGAAAGCATTGGCCAGCATGAGCACACTGTCATACAGGTACAGGTTGGAAACCTGCAAACAATAATAAGAATGAGCCTCTTTTTTATGTGAGCACCTTCCAATGAAACGATAAAAACCAGCAAAGAAAACAAAAGAAGGCATAAGTGAGAACTAAAAGCTGGGTATATTTGACATGTTCAGCAGTCAAAGCATGTGAGAGAAATGCCTGTGTTCCTGGGTCCCTCTGTCCAAGCGATTCTGGCACACTGGCACTGTCTGAGCACTACTGCAATGCAGTGCTGTAAAGAGAGATCACACTCCTCATATAAACTCAAACTACAGAGCGAGTACAGCTATCTCTCAGTGAAAGACAAGGACTGCTACTTGGTCAGTCCTTTCAGCAAGGAGAGAAAGATAGATTGGAATTGAGTTCTTGGGGGGTTTATTCATTTGAGCAACTGGTAAGTTCTGGCACAGCAAAATCCAATACACACACAACTCTTTAGAACAGAAGGAGGACAAATGACAGTATTATTTTGGTCTTAGCATCTCTTTCCACCAAATATGCATGAAACTGGTTATGTGCTACTTTCTCTGGAGCTATTGAATTTAGCCTCCCTATTCTTCAATTCACACGAAAAATACAGAAATAAACAATTGATTACAAAGACTCCAGTAAGAACAGAACACTACATGAGTAACACTGAGCTATTTAATTTTTCAAACCAAGACATGTCTAGCAATACATGATTAGATCTTTGACAGGCAGTGGTATCCACTTCAAATGGTAAAACTTTAGCAGTAGAAGTTGGCTGAGACAAGTGATTTTGAAAAAACAGTCAAGATACTCTTCACCTGTTCCCAGAGCTCACATGCACTCCTCTTCAAATGTATGCACAGGGGGTTAGATTTAGTCTTTACTAAACTCAAATCTTCACTTTACATCATTGGCCAGATACAGCTTTTTCTATTAATACAACAACACTACTATTACTACTACTACTACTAAATAATAATAATATTTCTTATAGCTGTAGGCTTTAATCATGGTCATCCCTGACTTTGCTATTTCTCTCCTGGATTTTTCTTGTTCACCTTCGAAAGTAATGCCTGGAGACCAGGAAAGGGTTGCAGGTGGAAGTTAATTCAGCTGCATACTTCCTACAAATGTGACTCGCTAGGTGTCCCAATAAAAGTGTCACTCTGTGAAAGCTTAAACATATATTACTGTTGAATTGCTGGCTACAAGTAAAGTTCTGATGTCTGTAAGATGCTAATCTTCAAAAACAAAATGTTTCATGTTCCATAATCTGGAGTTTGACATAAATTGAAAACCTAGGCACTTTGAAATATCTTCTAGTATAAATAAATCCGAACAAAAGATATAAAAGCAAAAATTGATTTTGAAAGAATCAAATTACAAAGAAAAAAAGATGTTGCAAATCCACACTTAAATAAGCAATTAAGCATAAAAAGGGATCTTAACATGAGAACAATGCAAAACCTATGAGATACTATCAGGGAGACTCTCTCTCATCTGGCATTGCCATCTTTTTTCCCTTCTTTTCTTTCCAGCCCTGCTGAACAAGCACTCCACATTTCCTGAATTTGCTGGTTTATGCAGTTAAACCTTTTCTTTTTGAATATTTTCCGAAGTAGCTATATGCCATACTTCCTCTAGTTTTAAGAAAAGTAGTTGAAGAGTTAATAAGGGTCCCAGCAACCAAGTTTCTTCTGCTCAATTGCACTTGCTTCCCTATTCTGCAGATATTTCCAAACAACTTTCAAATAAAGCAACCAAGCGGATCCTTATTATTCAAGAGGGCACTTTTCTTCTGGGTTAAAAAACTCTTGACAGAAAAAAAATCAAAACAAACCTCAGATCCCACAAGATACAGCACCCCAAACCATACACCACAAAATCCACTTTCTTAGAAATAAGGTTTTACATACATAAGGAAAAATGCCATATCTCATAAGCCTTCACGATCCTCTTTGCTCCCAACTGAATTTGTTTTTACACACTCACTTTTCAGTGACAACTAATTGTCTGTTGCCTTGGAACTCCCACAGATCAGAAATGCTTTGTGTTTTCTCCGTTTGGCACTGTTCTTTTGCAGTTCTGGAAAACTGCAGCCTCATTCCCAAGAACAGTGCTTGGTTTGCTAGCAGAGAGCTCTAAGGCAAAAATATAAGATGCACTTGGATACACTGCTTTCTGCTTTTCATGTGCTTGGAGAAGACACTGCAGTTCTGCACGTGTGACTGACAGAGCCTGGGAGAATCGCACTGAGGATCTCACCCTGCACAGCCTTGCACACAACTCAAATTACCTCCTGCTGCAGAGCAAAACAAAACAATCCTGCGTTTACCAACCTAATCCTCACAGTTCAGCTAGACCTTTAATGGACTCTGCATCGCTATTGCTCCATTAATTTCTTTTGAAAGAATGCTATAAACTGAGAGGTCTGCACAAGAGGAGTCTCCCACTACATTTGTCCTTATTCTACAGCTGGAGATCTGTACCAAGGCAAAAGAAAATGTTGTAGAGAATACACCAAGGAAAGAATATGGAAATTTTTTGCCATGGAAAGAATATTCTGCATGTTCTGCTGTATTATCCACTGGTATTTTGCCACTCTGGTTCTCTTCTGCTGAAACCCTCATCCCAAACATGAGTAAATGGTGCTTTTTAATCAGCAAGATTCCTTCCTTCATATAATCATACTCTATTTACTCCAGTAAAAATGACATGCATGCATAACTATATTTTCCTCATTACTCACTGAAGAGTCAATATCCTATGGAAGAGTAAGTTGCATCTTACTCACGCAATCAACATTTCTATTTTAGAACAGAAAATATGCAAGCTAGGAAAAAAAAAAAGCATCAAAATTTCCACAACTAACTGGATCTGTAATAGTAAGAAAAAAAAAAATAAGACACAAACATTCTGGCCTGATCTCACAGTAAATTCAGGGCTATAATATTTTTCCTTATTACATTTAAATACAGCAAAATATCTGCATATGTCCTGAATCATATTTGCAATGCTTTTGCTGTAACCTCCAGAACGGTGATGCTGTGAAAAGAAAAAGGATTCATCAGACATGGCCTGGATGCCCTTGTTACTGCACCTTCACACATATTTTAATTTTCAGTGAACTGTAAAATTCCCTATGAGTAGGGACATGACCACTGAAAGGGAATTTTTGAGATACCCAAGGGTTCAGCTGTACTCTGATTCCACCAGTACTGTCAGAGGCATGAGAAAATAGTTAAAAAATTCATCTTCAGGTAGCATTCAGAATTGGTAGTAAGGCAAGAGAGACACAAAACAAGGCAACATACTTGGCTACTTTGGGTTTTCAAAGCTCTGGAGCATTTTTTAATTTCCCTATTTGGATATTCACAGGGGAACAGAGGAGGAAAGGGCATGTATCTGTCTGAAGAGATTCCCCTTAATAGAATAAAAATTCCTAGACTAGAACAAAGAATTTCATTTTGGTCATGTTTGGAGGAAGTGACAGTAATTTTTAGTAATTCTTTTACTCCATTGCTGACAGTGTAAGAGCTGGAGGTACTGAAATAGTTTTTGATCTATCTGCTGTAAGAATGATGGTGACTGCTTCACCAATATGCTAAAGAATATACCCTGTACATGAATAATTTTAGGCATGTTCTGGTTTATCTTCTGGAAATTATTCCAGACTTTATGAAGCTCTTTTTTGCACTGAAGAAATAAATCCACTATACACTAGTAGAGCACAGCAGAAATTTTCAAGAATGGAAATCTATCACAGTATTAAATGTCATTTCATAAAAGTTTCTAAGTGAACGTCATGAGATTTTCCAGAATGATTGTACTTTTAAAGTTATGTATGAAGAAAGCTCTTAGCTCCTTCAGAGGGACTAATCACAGACAAGGGCTCTTCTGAGAAAGCCAGCAAGCCACAAACACTGACCCCAACTCCTGAGTGGCCAGCAGAGCCAGGAGTCCAGCCAGAGAATGCTGAAGAGATTAGCAGGAAGGCAAGCTGACACTGAGATGCCACCACTTCAAAAACTCATTCCCAAGCTGGGCATCTGTACCCTGCTGCTGCCAAAACCGCTCTGTGAGTGGCCACAGCAGTCAGCTCCAAGCATGGAGCAGATGGAGGAGGAGTTCAGAGCAAGTGCAGCCTGCCAGAAATGCCTGCTGCCTGAGGAGAGAGATCATGGTTACTGCTATGCACATCCCAGCATGCCCAAAACCTGTGTGTCAACTTTCAGAGTTCAAGCACTGCCTGGTGCAGTTGCACATT
Source organism: Acrocephalus scirpaceus scirpaceus (assembly GCA_910950805.1). Classification (NCBI taxonomy): domain Eukaryota; kingdom Metazoa; phylum Chordata; class Aves; order Passeriformes; family Sylviidae; genus Acrocephalus; species Acrocephalus scirpaceus. Next base: position 35,073,185 of record OU383781.1, read on the forward strand.
TCTGTCTCTAATGACAGAGTGCATCCTACCAGGAGCAGCAAAGATTGATGTTTTATTTATGGTATAATGGTGTGCTAACAAGGATGTCATTAGAGCAGAGGGAAAATTTGACCTGTTTCATTTTCTTAAATACATTTCAAAGAATGGCAGAAATTCTTGGGTTGGAAGAGACCTTTAAGATCATTTAATTCCAACCCCCTTGGTGTGGGCAGGAATGCCGTTCACTAGACAAGGTTGCTCAAAGCCCTGTCCATCCTGGCCTTGGACACTGCCAAGGATGGGGCACCCACAGCGTGACTGGAGCACCTGCCAGTGAGGACTGAAGCAAATGAATCATTGAGTACCTCAGCCTTCTCCTTATCCTAATTAACCAAGTCTATTTCTATTCAGAGAGGGTTCATATTTTCTCTCATTTTCCTTTTGTCACTGTTATGAGGAATGCTAAGAATTAATTCATGCTCAGGATAATATTTTATATAAGGTGCTGAAAGTTAAAATGTAGTAAATATACTAAGCACTCCCCGCTTTTGTAAAACTCAGTTTGCAAAAACCCAGACTCAGGGAGAGACTTTTATTTGCATTTGAAGACACAAAGCAAGGCTTAAACTTGCGGGGGAGGTTTTCATTTGCATTTGAAGGTACAGGGTGAAGTGACACCGCTTTGGAACAAGGTGGGAAGCGATTATCACTCTAACACAATAACAGTGCCACCTGGACAACATTCCCGGGCTAGGACTCAATGCAAGCCGAGAAGAATAAGAAAACACCAATATCGGACGGCTGGGGGGAGGATTTACATCTTTGCATCTACCGGACGATGGAGGGGATCTACATTTTTACATCGCTGAGTCTGGCCCGGGGCACAAAAACTGTATAAAATTCAGACTCCAGCAGTAGTTTGTCGTGAACCAGGGGAGGACTGTTTGCCAGATAGACCGCTGGTCCGATCCTGTTCACCGGAGTCGATTCCCGGGCTCGACATCTTTTTTTTTTTTAGTTTTGGTGGTGGGTTTTTATTTCTTTGTAACCAAATTGATTTTAATAAATTTCTTGATATAAAACAATTCGGCTAATTCATTAATAACAGTCACCAACTGTACATATAGAAGATTTGGAGTTTTCTCGTTTGACATTCGTGGCCAGACCTAATTGTATCAGGGCTTTAGTTTTCCAAACCTGATCCCTGACTGCTCAGAAAATTTCTCTGTTATTTCTCACCAGCTTCCTGTCCCAGATTCCAGTCTATGTAAACTTCCTTCTAGTGTTTTGAGTTTATCCAGGAACTACTTGTTCATCCATGCAGGCCTCCCGGCACTTTTGACTGACTTCCTTCTGGATCCTTCTCAGACCACTCCTGGTGTATCACCATGACCCACATGGATCAACAACAGCAGCAGATAATGGTCACTGGACTGTATGAGGCCTGCTGGTCTCTCAGTCACACCCCTGGTACAACGTCGTATCAGCAGCCAGGTGCCTCTGCTTCCCTCATAAGAAAGTCACCTGCTGCTGGTTGCTACACAAGGAGCAGATGAGGCTGCCTTACTCAGCTCCAGCCTCTCCCCTGATGTGAAGGCTCTTTTCAGCCTGCAGAGTGGTGAAGTGTCCCTGCAAGGGCCCTTCAGGCTTTGGGGAAAGTCTCTTCCTGCTCCAGGTCGTTGCTTTTGCAAGTTTTCCCTCTCCTTGTCACTGGCCTCCCAGGTGTGCCAGTGGAAGAGTTTGGGTCTGTTTAGCTGTGGGTGCAGACTGTGCTTAGAGCCAGCTCCTCAGCTCCTTCCCAGCCTCCCTGATGTTCCTCCCCCTTTCCATGGCCTCCTGCAGCTCTGCCAGGTGTGTCTGGAGGTTCTGTGCCTGGACACTTTCCCTGCAGCGGGAGATGGGCCCCGTCCCTCCCTGGAGATGGAGGCCTGCACTGTGGAATTGCCCTTCAGCAGCCCCAGCCGGGTGGGGCACACAGTGCCACCCCACATCCCTGTCCCCACTGTCCCCAGGCTGCCCCGGGAGCCTGGGGCTGGCTGCTGTTTGTCCTGGTCCTGCCCACACCCATCAGGCTCTCTCGTGGGCACAGCCCACTGTGAGACAGTGCACCAGTGCCTGTGTTATAAATACACACTTGCTGATCAGGGAGAGAGAAATCACAGCCAGCAGTCTGGCATTCATGGGAAACACAGTCAAAAAACAAACCCATTAAAGACTCAAATGTCAGTTTCAAACTTCCAAAGAGCTATTTATTTATTAACCCTTAGGCAAATGAAATAAAATGACTAAAATTCTCCTACAACCACCAAAAACCAGGCCTCAACTGTGTATTTATTCAAGCCTTCTGACAATAAGGAATCTAACCACTGTATTATTTAGTGTCTTGCCCATTCTAGTTTTAAGTATCTCAGTGAGCTTTCCAAAGAGTTTTTTGTAAGACTGCAGGCTCAGAATCTCTTTTTAATTGATAAGCAGCTCTTCTTTCCTTTTTAATTTTTCCTGTTTTTACACAGCTACATGTATCACAACACTCTTCCCTTCTTACAGGTTCTATTCTCTGAATGCTCACTGTCCTTCAGCTATTTATTATGGGCATTTAACATCATTATGAGTGTTTTCTTTGCCAGTATTTTTTATAACAACATGTCACAAATAATACAAGGTCTGGATTACCTTGTAATGCTCAGGTTTGTTAGCTGGAGGCATTGGCTTCACTCACTGAACATCTCAGCAAATTGGCACAGCTAACACTAACTATGCAAGGAAACTCTAGTAGGAGTGCCTTGATAAGGAAAAGTGAACACAACCAAGAGTCAAAGAGAAGGACAAGAGGTAAATGCTGGAATTGCAAAACAGCATACAAGATTATAATTTTATCCTACCTCATTTATAAATAAATATAGGTACAAATTGGGTTTCAGAAGCAGTAACAAATGAAAAATGGAGGTGCTGATGCTTTCTTCGAGCCACTATTGTCTGCTTCATGATTGAGCAGTGAACAATAATTCAATGACATAATTATGCAAATAGAGAAATCCAGCAGTCAAAAGAGGCAGAGAGGAAAAGATCCCTGCAGAGCCTACCTGGGGTTTTAGCCTCCAGCATGATCACAAAATCCCCCATGGCCACAGGACACCCACAGCGCTTTGGGGTTTTTAATGAATTCTTCTGCTAACACACCTTATAGAAAACACACGTCATTGGGCTTCAGGGAGAGATTTGTGCTGTGCAATGGGCAGTAAAGTCAGTTCAAGGATATTTTACATTCACATTGCACTCAGAAACAATTTCACTGTGACTGAACATCTGGCCAAAAATCCAAATTAAACTTTGCCAAAGAGACTAGCATAGTAGGTTTGCACTGAAAGAAAAGGAAAAACGTGGCTCATCAATCCTTTATGGGAGAAAGTGAACAATTAAATAGGGTTTAATCAATATTTACGGCCCCTCACTAGCTCTCTATGGTTGTGTAATAACAGCAGTGTTAACAAGCCAAATGAGAATAGGGCCATTTAGTTGGAAAAAACTGCAGGATCAGGCCCTTAAGTTTAGGCTCTCAAACACATCCTAAAAAAATAACTTCACTTACAGAAGTTAAATTGCAGTGACTCCTGGACAGAAAACAGATCAGAAATAAAAACTCAGCTTTGTAGGAGCAACTGCTAAGAGATGCCTACATAGATATCTGATGGACACATCATGTAAGAATGGAATTTTTACTCAAGGAGAAGGTCAGCTCTTTCAATGAATACCCTCCCACACTTCTCAACGTCTCCTCAAATGCGTCTAAGCAATGCCTGGAATAGTTCTTCAGTGGAGAGGCTGAACTCTCAATCAGGAATAATCTCATTGATTTTGTGACACAGTATGCTGGGGTTTTCTTTTTGCCTTTTCAATCCTACTATGTCTTTTGGGTCATTCTAAATGATTTCAGATACACTATGTCCCTGTAACATATTTTAACATCTTTAGAATCTTACATGGACTGATCTCATCAACTGCATAAATGGTAAGCAAGGGCAAAAACTAATGAGAATTGCATTTCTAGAGAGAAATCTTCCTTTAAAAAATAAACAAAAAAAAATGATTTTGAATTTATGAATGCATTGTGACTAACCTGATGAAAGAAAAAATACCTTCATCAAAAATCAAGTTTGTAGAGTGCCATCAAAACTAACACTGAAAGGGAAATATTTTGGAAAGAAGCAAGTTATACAGCAAAAATTTTTCTAATTGAGTCTGTAAGAATATTTCTGAAATCATCTAAGAAGTTTAATAGCAATTAGGCCACTACATACCATTTAAATGCCATATGAGGATACATACTAGGTCTGGCTAGGACTACCTAGATTTAACTATAAATCCTGGAGTGCTTCAGTGCTTTCTCTCCAGATGAAGCAACACTAACAATACTGATAGCCCAAACCACAGGATACCAATGGCCAATGGAAGAAAGCAAGTTTTAAACTGTGTCTTTTCCATTTACCAAAAGTAAATGAGATGGACACAAAAAATCCTACCTAAAGAATAAGACAGAGAGAAATGCAATCCTCTGAAGTCAAATAAAATGATCAAGACAGGAAACTTTATAAAGCTTTTTCTCCACTTAAAGCAGAAATCCAGCTGAGTATATTATACGTGCAAGAAATAAGGGCATGAGCAAAATTTTGACAAGTGGGTTGATGGAATAAGATTGGATTTCCACAAAGCATTCGGAACAGATGAGTTTTTGGATGAGCTTGCAGAACAGCCTGATCTTTAAAAGGCTTGTCAGAATGCCAAACCGGGATGATCACCCACTGAAAAACAACCTTCCAGGATATGCTACTAAAGACACAGAGAACAAAATCATTCCAAAAAGATTTTCATTAATTTAGCCAGAACAAAGCTAATAATCCATGACGTAAATGTTTCTTTCTTCACTAGCTTGTTAAAAGTGCTAAATTCTCCCCTAGAAAAAAACTACAGCTAGAGGTTGACAGAGATTAGCTTATTCTTCTTCAAAGTCATTAAATAAATAATTAAACAACAATAGCTGGTAAGTTACCTTGACAACAAACAATTATTAATATGAGACTGCCCAAGGGAGAATGAGGCAGGGATTTCCAAACTGTGGTGTTAATCAAAGTACTTCAAAGCAACACAAAGACTCAGTGCTGGCAGGCGGTCACTGCCTCTGGTGGATCCATGCAGCCTGACATGGAGCTTGGAGCTCCTGCAGCCTCTGGCAACGGGGGTAATTCAGTGATGTACTTCTGTGCAGCAAAAGGTCAGCACTATTTTTTTTTTAAGCAGGAAAAAGGAAACAGAAAATTGCAAGTACCTGAATTACAGGACCATTAATAACATGTCAGTCACACTCAAATTAATATGAGCCGTATGTCCACAAGGTGTTACATAAGATATTTTGGCAAAACCTATGAAAAATAAATGCAGCTACGGAACACTTCAGGTATAACTGCACATGATAAAAGCATCCTGTATTCAATCTATAAACACTTAAAAATATACTTGGGACAGCTAAATTGGAGGGCTCTCACATGTCTCTCTTGTCCTTCATGCCAATGCAATTGGACATGAAAGTTATGGAATCAGCTGCCAAAAACATTTTACCTCTGCGCTTCTTTATCTCTCTTGTTTTTAAGTTCATAGAGAAGGAACTAATGGCAAAGCATAACATTACCATTCCATTCTCTCAAAGACAGTTTTTAAGGTGGTATAGTATTTCTGGAAGATAGGAACTGAGAATGTTTTGTTTCCCAAAATCCACATCTGGAAATCAGCAGGAAGAGGGTCCTTACCTAAAGGTCCTTATCAATGAAATTTAGTAATTGGACATGAGGCTGCTGGTGCTAGCAAACCAGTCACCAGTTTGCAAATTTGCAAATTAGAACTTGCTCACAGGCCGGTCAGAGCCCTTCAGATGAGTCTCTGAATTAGATTATGCATAAACCAGCATAGGCAGCAATACTCAAAATCCTGCTGTAATGGAAGATTATTCCCCAATGAGTGATTTGTTGGTGCAGCATAGATAATTTTTCATCACACTGGAAATTGCTTTGATCCTCGGAAATGAGCGGCCCTTGTTCTCATTACAGCATACCTCAGAGTTACTAACAAAGATCAAAAGTGTCTTTCCTTTCTGAGCCAAGGCAGGCATAGACTTTCCCCTGTGCAGGAAGAATACAGCAATGCTCAGAACTACAGGGGGTGTGTTTGGCTTTTCCCAAACTTTGCCATGGTTAGGACAGAACCTGAGCCAGCAGAGCTTCTCTTCAAGGAGGAACTGCTCATATCTGTCCCTTAAAGGATTTCAGTCTCTTTTAGTAGAGTGCAAATAAGTAACTATAACACCCCTATCCCATGGGAAATCTTAATCCACTTCCCTTCCTGACAATCTCCCTGCCTCTCCTGGTGTGAAACTCTTCCAAGCCAGGACAGGAGTTCCATCCTGCAGAAGCCCTGACCCCACTCACTGTGCTGACCAGGCTGCAACAGCCCAGGCTGGTGACAGCTGCCCCCCAAGCCCAACCAAGCCCCTTCTCAACCACCCCACCACGCACACCCACACTGCAGAGCCACAGGCTCATCCACTGTGTCCTCACCCAACCCATCTCTGTTTAAGACTCAGTTTGCAATTAAATGGCTTTAAGCAAGTTTACATCCAAAGTCCCACTAAAGTTTACAGCTATATCCAACACCTTCAACAGTGATACAAATGAGATTTTTAACTGTGTCTAAAGTAAACCAAAATACATAACTCCCATTGAAAGTCCAAGGCCTTTGTTTCTGAATTATTGCATTATCATTGGAAATAGCACCTATTAAATAATATTTAAATTACTGCAAGAAAAATTCTGACATCTGGGACAAATTGCCAAGAAATGTCAAGATGTTGCTAACACCAGAGTCAAATGTGTTACCAAAACTTGAAACTTGAACTAGCAGTGCATATTTTACACGCTCAGACAATTATCAGCTGCTGGAGAATTCTGAGACTATTGAAAAGGGACAGACTGAACACATCATCTTGATTCAGTCCATTACCTAAATATGAAATGCTCCACAGCCCAATACCTATCAGTTCTATTATCCTCCCAGATTAACTCTTTCACAACAGCTGTCTAATTTATAAGCATAAATCCAATAAGCAACCAGTCATATCACAGGACTATGATGGCACAACATTTTTCAAATATAAAAAAATTCTTAAGAGAATGAAATATGCAAAATCAGCTCTGAGTTAGTGCAACCACTTGCTGATACTTCATGGATGTAACATCACACCTCAGCTCTCTGCACTGGGAAATAAAATAAATGAATAAATTCAAGAAAAGTTGACCAAAGGTTACATCGTCAGATTTATCTGTACTCATTTCCTTCCTCCTCTGGGTTGATACAGCCACATAAAACTGTCCCATGGAAAATTCCTAAGATGGACATTTTTCTGCTGTGCACAGTTACTGACCTGCAGCATCTGAAGATAGCCTTCCTGTGGATCACACAGCAGGGATGATATCCGGTGGTTGTTCCTCATGCACCTCTGGTTGTTGTCCCTTGACAGAGGGAAAATTTGCCGGATAACTGTCATCCTCCCCAGAGCACTATGCACCAACTCCAATATTTCATTATCAGTGATTTCCTGTGAATGGAGACACAGTCATTTAAAAACATGTATTTGTCCAGACATTTTATGTATTTCTTTCATTATTGGTTAAATGGTTTTTAAAAGACAATAGGAGAAAAATGTTACAGATGCAGGTGCTTAGTCTAGGCCAAATGTTATTTTGTGTTTATTAACAACAATGCTATTTTTTCATACATCATCTAAAACAAACATCTAAAACAGCCTAACACAGTACCATCTATCTTGGCAATACTACAATTTTGCAGATGTAGTTCCTCAAAGGAAAGCACCAAAATGGTCTTAATAGATTTCTTAAAAGAAAAAAAAAAAAAAAAACAAACACAAAAATTCCCCTTGAAATGAAATTTATATAGAAAGACCTTTTGTTTGACAGACTAGAACCTCACTATATCCTCAGGACAAAATAACAATCGAAAAACATAACAGTCTTCAGGAAATATGGCTCTTTCACCTGTGAGCAACATTACAACAGAGCACTTTTCCCATAAGTACAGTAGATCATTTCTGAAGACTAATCCTGATAATGACTCAAGGAAGTCTTTTGAGGTTGTCTGTATTAGGAAATAAAAAATAGGAGAAACTTTATGGAGGGTTTTGACACATTTAGGAACATCAGTTTCTGCACAGAGAATAATCTGGGATAAGATATAAGGAGACCTCAAGGACAGGCTGCCTTTCTTCCCAGGCTTCACAATTTCTAAAGCTTCTCTGCAGACCTTCACACACCCCTAATCCATCCAGATTGCAGGCTCCAGACAGAGCCTGCACCTACTGCTCTTACAGGGAGACTGAAAAAAGCTCAATTCCGTGCTTTACACATTTTGTGTTTAAAGAAACACACAAAACCAAAACCTCTTTTTTTACCCCAGTTTGAAAATCACAGGCTTAGCAGATCCTGAAATCATAACAAAGGTGCAGCTTGTGATGTTTTCATCCTGGCAGGAGTCCACTGCGAGGAAAGGCAGGCACTGCTGCCTGCACTCATCCCCCAGGCACCTGCTGTACATCCCAGCTCCTCCAGAGCCACCAGCAGCATCTGCACAGCACATCAGCCTGTCCCCAGCACAGCTGGACTGCCCTGGCTGCACAGCTGGGCCAGCCCAGTGCCCAGCCTGCCAGGGCTCTCTCAGCCCCTTGCAGCCTAGGGGGTTGCAAATTACTCCTGTGGCTGCAGGTACGTGGTCAACAGGGCCCACACCTTGTGATGTGTCATCAGCAGAAGTGAACCTGGCCCTGGATATTTAACATTCAAGAAAAAAATTGCTTTGTTTTCTTGCCATTTTCTCTGTCAAGCTGTGAGTGAAATGACCATGGGGTTATAATAATTACTTGTTATGGTTGACTAGTACTGTACCTTGGCTCAATTTAGTGCTGCTTTGCCGATTGCCCATTGTTTTTTTAGGAACATGAATTTTTAACTTTGCAGAAGGTGAAATTCATTGCATTAATGACAGACCAACTGGGGTGGCACGAAAACAGTAAATCAGAAAACAAATATATTCTTATAGAAGACAGAGATTTTTGAGGCTTAATAGAAAATGCTGTGCAGCATTTTTCTAGCCTTGCAAGGAGACAGTGTAGCAGACCCATGTGCTCTACAGACCCCTCCACATTTCCCCTCTGTGCATCTGGGGGCTGTTAAAACCACACACCATGTCTAAGCTGAAGTCTGAGGGAGAGACAATTTTATGGCACAGCTTTAACTCATAACCTCCTAGGCTGCATCCCTTGGTAGGCACACTCAGGCCAAATGGCTGAAAACCAAAAAAAAAGAATCACAGATCATCCAAACCTTCAGTTTGGCTCTCACCACCACATTTTGTGTCCCCTCTAAGTGATACACAGCCTTTCAAAAATGTGTCAGAAACACAAACATTGGCCATTTGAGGAATTGGTTTATCTGTTTATTTATCTGTGCACACAGAACTTCAGTTAGTGTGCAATACCCACGTCATATTGCTCAGGGGAATACTTAAATCTGCTTTAGTTGTGCTCAACTATCATAACACAAATCGCAAAATGAGACAATTATGTTTCACATTACAATCTCTATTTTCCTAGAGGTAATGACAAAAAATTATAAATTTTAATGACATTAATAATTTAAAGAACCAAAACATATTTCCAGAAAATACATCCCTGAGAAAACTGGAGGATTAAACAAAACAGTAGTGAGAACAAGGACGCTAATGGAGACAATCTACAGATTTATTTGGATTCAGTCATATCAATACTCTTTGGTGGGTTATTCTAATTCCCCTCAATGCACTACTTACATCTATAAATGAACTCTTGTTGAAAATCCACAAAACATCATTCACTTAGCTGTTTTTCTAGAAGGTTCACAACAGCTTACCCTGTAGATAGATTTATTCAACATACATATTGCTAGCTTCTCTGCATCCCACATAAACACACACACATATATTTAAATAAAAAGATTATTCCTTTAAAGAAAGGACACCATCCACTTTTCTTACCACAGAAAACATTCTAATTACAAGTGTGCACAATCACCTGTCCAACTCCCATCCTCACTGTCCTCCCACACATTCAGTACTACACCTCACTTCTCACCACCAGTGCTCCTAAAAGTCTCTGCAGGGATGTAGTCATCATTTAACTTAATTAGCTCTATTTCTAGATATAACAACTCTGCACTGGGTGTCCAGATGTCTTTCTCAGATCATAGTGAGTGCCTATACAGTAAAAGATCCTCTGATTTAACAAAATATTATTCCATACTAAACAAACGATAGTTAGAAATGCCAGACAAAACAAACAAAAACCCACCATTATTATTATTATTATTATTAACTGATAAAACAACCCATCAAAACTCATCCATGACCTCGCTCCTAGCTAACTGAGATTCTCTCTGTGTAACTCCACAGCATTGGAATCAGGCCAGTTCTAAACCCTTCACATTTCTTTCAGCAGGATGCAGGTACATATCCAGTACTGTTTCAAACCTATGTATAACTTGGAAGCAGTTATCAGAAAAAGAAAACCCACACATTTTTGTGGGAATAAATAAATAAATATAGATGCTGAGGTGTTAAAGATCGCTGTCAAAAGGACAGAAGTGAGATTTCCTTAGGCAAGTAATAAATATAGAGTACCTGGAATACAATTAGAATAAATTGTAATTGCAAATTGCTACATTTTGCATTGAAATGTGTCATTTCCTAAATTTCCACACTCTGTTCCTTGTATTTCTATTCAATTTTTTAAACTTTTTTACTCTTTATTTTTGTATGATTTGAGAATATCTTAGAATACTTGCCCCACTTGCATTCATAAATGATCATTAAAAGGTCTGAATTTTTTCAAGAAAAAGTAAGATATTTTCAAAAGAAAAGTAAGGTAAGTGCTAAAGATGTAGTAACTTCTGGTTATCAAAGTAAACACAAATATCATTACACAGATTGGTGCTTTAAAATAAAACAAAGAACATAATCTTAGGCACTTCCACATGAAGAGAAAAAGTGAGCAGAACCCCAGTCCTGGCTCTACTCAAGCAAAAATTAGGACACAACAGTTCGCAGGGGGACTAACTGTGGATCACCCAAAAAGCATATAACATAGGCATATCTGGAAAAATATTCTAAAAAAAAGTGAAGAAAAACCACTGCATTCATGAGGGGTTTTTTTCTCCCAAAGTGAGTTTTCCCAATAATTGCTCAACAGCCATGTGCTAAGAAAATTCTGCTCATCATTCATTATCTTACACCTTCCTACATACTGCCCTTGGGGAAAGAAGTATCTTGCTGAGATAGACTTTATCTGATAATTACTATTCTATTTTCTGCTCATTTTTCTCAACTTTCAAAAAATATTTTATAAAGGAAAATAATACAGAAGTTCCCAGATGACAGCTGAGAAGCCACTTGATTCTCAAATCAAGAGGACAGACACACTGGGCACGTCTGATGTGAAAGGAAAGAAAACAAATACTGGCAGAAGCAATGGAAGTGCAGGGTGGAGAGGGAAAGTAAGAACAACATTACACCAGGGGGTTGGCGAGACACTTTTTTATAGAAAAAAAGAAACTCCTATAGAAAACTGCCTCTTATAGACAATGAAACAAAGGTGAAGAGAGACCTAAAACAGCAGAGCAAAGAATTGAGCGTGAGTCCAGAGGAGGATTAGCAGAGAGATGCTCTGAGATGCTCTGGATGTTCTGAGAGGGGAAAGGGAAAGCATCAATAGCCATTTTTCTGCGCTGTGCTCTGACTGATCACCTGGGCTGAGCTTGGGAAAGTTTTCTCTGTCCACTGAAGATCTATAAATTAATCTGCTGGCAGCAGCACCAGCATCATTTGAAAAGTGTCATCTGTCCAAAAAGGAAGAATAAGGTCAACTGCTGTCTAAAATTTTTGACTGGTATTCAAGTGATGAGGACAATGTCATCCCCACATGGCCCAGAGTTCCCCAAGTCCCTTAGCACTCTAACTTCCTGTCTAAGGCTTTTCTGATGAATTGTCTACTCTTGCTATATTTCCAAATGTTTTTATTACTTTTCCTGAAAAAAAAATTCTAAGAACTTTTCTTCCCACTTCACTTTTCCCTTCTCTTTCTCAGCTAAGAGGGCTTTTCTGACAAATATCATAGTTGGGAAGAATTCAATCAAATACATTAGAGCTGCATTTGCTTTAGTAGTTTCTCTGTGCTTACTGACTCCAATTTTTTCAAAACAGGATCTTTATTGAGGATTGAAAAAATAAAATATTCAAAAGCAACTTTTTCTGGGTGTTAATCAGAGTTTAGTTTTATTTTTTAATTAAAGCTTACGCGAATTTCAGGGGTGTTTTTTACTACTGAATACTTTGCTTTTCTATGGACTTGCAGTTTGTACAATACTCTATTTCTAACAGCTACTTTTTTCAGATTTCTGATTGAAAACAGATTTCCACCAATAACAAACTGGTCCTTGACTCTTTTTTTTAAGCATGGTTTTGCTTAGCACTGCAAAAGCTATTTCATCATTTTTAAAAGCGCCAGTTATTTTTTTAAGCTCAGGTTAGTACATGAATATCAACTGGTTTTCCACATTTTACCTATGAAAAAAAGGATCCTTTTGCAGGAGCCATTACAAATACAACTTACCTTTCTGCTATCCACCCCACAATGTTGCAGTGTAAGCTGATTTTTGTTTGTTTGCTTTTAAATTGGACAAATAACAGCACAACTTCTTCTAAGAGATAAAGAAATGAGCCCATTTTCAACCTTAGATTCAAGTTACTCTGCACAGCAATAAACTGTATGTTGAAATACAGGAATACAGGAATTCAGCCATCCACTGGGCAGTCCTTGTGAACACCTCCTCACTTCTTAAACCATTGTGCCATGAGAAATATCAACAGGGGATGGCACTTAAACTACAGAGACTTCTTTACCCCATGGTACATTCCTTTCTTGTGACTACCTGATCTTTTAGACACTAAAAAACAACATAATGAAATTTCTACTAGTTCTCCCCACTATTGCCTTGGTTGTATTTTGAGAATTTAGAAGCAAATCTTCAATTTCAGCATTTGTTAGTCCATATGGCACAGAATGTGGTGATTCTAAAACTAAAAAAGTTATTTTGTGGTAATGACAAATGCTCCTTTGTATCTGCTCCAATGTGGACTGATTGGAATCACTGAGAATCAATGTAATGTAAAAGCAACAAATTAAATCTGTAGTCAAGAGGAGCTCTGATCTTTAGCTTTCAGGCTTATTTTTTACACCTTACAATTGAATCTATTTTTTAAACACCAGAAGTGCAAGTAATACATTACTAGGCATTCTTCTATCCAAACCACACACAATTACAACATAATCCTCCATTACAAATGAGTGATATCAGGAAACACGATGCTCAGTTCATCCCTGGCTAAGTCACATCACTGAGGTGGCCCTAAGGGTGGATTTGGCTGACAGAGTCTAATCAAACACAGTCATTCCAGCTTATTCACCAGACAGAGAAGGATGGAGTTCCGTGGTGGCTGGAAATCAACCATGAGTCACAGATCCCATACATTCATGTTTACCACCAAAAGTACTAAATAAATGTAAGAAGTACATATACATTTACATATGTAAGAAGTGACTCTTTGCATAAACTGTCACTGTCATAACCATATTGAAAAAATATACATGGACAGACCTAGAGCAGAAGGTGCAGATCAGAAAATACCCAGTGGCATTCAAAACACAGTTGTATTTGTCGTTCCATACTGACACTGAAATTATTTAGCTGACTTATATAATGTGAGTAGGATGCTAAAAATGAAGAATAAAAACCAAGAGCAGAATCAGGTGTGAAAAGAGAGAGATGATGGGATGGAAGAAGGCAGTTGGTCCTATACACTCTCATACTTAGATCATAAACCATTTTCCAATACTAGATCTAATTTCCACAGCAGAAGATTTAATTTTATTTCCCTTATATTTCCAGGTAGATGATGTGATCATATTCTTGTTTTATTTGTACCCAAGTTTTTCAGCCTTTACACAGGGGTCATATTTTACCAAGCTTTCATCACACTAAGTGCTTTCCTCTACATTTCCAACATTGTTCTGCATGTCTTGTTCTGTTTTAAAGTGTTTTGCCCAAAACTTGCAATACTGTTCCAACAAAGCCAAGCTGATGTCAAACAGAGCAAAATAATTGCCTCCCTTATCTTACAATGGATGTTTCTGGTATCGTATCTGAGGACTACATTTGCTAACCCAGCAGGACCACGACAGCACTGATTCTCATTCTGGTTTTTATCCACAAGGATTCTAAGCTGCTCCTGCAGATGCTTACCACCTATACCTCATTTTGTAGCCACAGGCAAAAGCACTTCTCTTATATTAAATCTCACCTAGTGGAGTGCTTCAAATTCATCTAAAACAACTGCAACTACAACAATATGTTTCTAACAGCTTGGTCATAATTAATAGTTTCGATAGAGTCAGAATCAGAAAATTAAGTAAAACCATTAAACCCCCATTTTTCAAGTAATCACCTCTCACTTTTCTTTATCTTCTGCTAGATATAAACTTTTTCTTAATACTTTCTATGATCCCCAGTATGACTCATTTTGCAACACAGCCTTATTTTATAATTCCTTATTTTGTTACACCTTTACACTCTTCCCTAACCCTTTTCTTAAATCACTTTTTCTTTAGAATTCATCTCTGACTAAGTTCTGTGAAGATAACCCACTGTAACCATAAGGATACCTTGCTATGCCTTCATCTTCAGAGAATCCCACAGTTCTTTAGCCACCCTTTATTACTTTGTTATCTTTCCAAAAGCATTACTAGTTTCCCAAAGCTGTGAAGTTGGACAATATTTGATGTCCATTACCTCCACGGTCCTTTTCCCACTTCTCCCTCTTCTCCAAAAAGTGCATGTTACCATGGCATGGTCACTTTCACACCCACTATCTTCCAGCTTCCTTAGCCCATTCTTCCTTGGCTACAATGAAATCTGAACTGATGGCTGCCTTAACATTTTAAACATGTACAGATAATGTTAATGAAAGGAAATTTGTGAAGCTCTGTCTGTATCCCAACCCCACTGTCTCCACTGCCAAGGAAATTAACAAGCTCCTTTATTTTAATTTCTTATCTTTGGGGAATTTCTGTCCAAAAAAACCTGCACTTTCAAAAACAGTCCTCCTCAGTGTCTTCTGCATATTTCCAGGCAAAAGTCTGCCCCTCACATCTCCTCTGCGCTTCAGAGCAGATGGTTTTGACATGTAACACTACACTGCCTTTTTTTCATCCCTACCTGTCCTTCACAAAAAGTGTTCTCCTATATCAACAAGTAGTCTTGTGCTTTGACTGGCCATGTCTTACAGCTTTCAATTAAACTACTGAATAAAAAAGAAGTTAAAAAGAAATAAAATAAATGATGTCATAATAGTGAAACAACAAATTTGAATTATCTGTTGAATTCTGTATCATTCCACTTCCAGGAAGATTGCTTTTTGTACTAATTTACATGTAAAATAGTGAATGTTTAGAAACTTGGAATTAGAATTAAATATGATGGAATAAAATGCTGTGTTTAATTTGATTATATTTTTGTTCCATATTCCAGTTTTGCAGAATAATTTATCTTTTCTTTACCCTTGGAATGGAGACAATCTTAAAACCATGAAATTCCCACAAAAAGTGAAATATGGCTTCTAATTCTATTTATACCCCTCAAGACCTACTGCTGCTGCTAAGAAAGAAGCAGACACAGGCTCCTGGAGCACTGCTCCTGGTACAACCACATCCAAATTCAGTTTCAAGTATTGCTCTTGTACCTCTCCCACAGACACGCCCTGGGCAAGGCACAGCACTTTCTCAGAAAAGGCAGGAAAAGAGAAAGGGAGAATGAAAAATGTCATGAGGAGCCAACAGAGATGCTTAATGCCAGGTATGAAAGAGAAAGAAAAGTAAGAGAAAAATAGAAATAATAAAGAAAAATAGGGGAAAAGAAACAGGAAATAAACATCCAAAAAGAGAGGCAATCTGTAACAGGGCCCATCTTGCCAAAAGAAGCAGCAGCAGCAATCTATCAAAGCTGGTGGGCCATTTCAACCACCAAAGGTATAAACAGCAAAGGTGCAAGCAGAACACCAGGGATGTTCTAACAGATCTTCCACTGGGTCAAAACTGAAGTCATTGACAACTCCCCACACAGTCAATGATGATAAAGTGGTTTGGACTATTCTGGAGGCACAGCTAAGCATGCAGTAGTCATTGTTTACACAGATTTATACAGGAATTACAAGTGTTCTTGCTTTTAAAAAGCTACCGGACATGTTTAACCGAGAACTTAGGTTGAATCACTACCTACATGAAAGCAAGGGATGATTTAGCATTTCTAGACGAATAAAAACAAAAAGTGCAGATGATGAAATATAAATCAAGAAGGGGGAGAGTAGTTAGAAATGCATTTTTTTTTCCTTTCTAATCTCTACTTTTGACAGCTATTGCAATATTGAAACATGACCTGTTTGAAGCCAGAAAACTGGACACACAAATATAAATATTTTTAAGCAGTAAGGTTTTTAAGACTTTGGCTGCAAAGAGAACATATGAGGGCATGATACTGCCTGAAAAGACCCACCCCTGTGTATTCTCTTACCCTGGAAAACCTGCCGGGTAATATTTCAGCCTTCCAACCCCACACAATAAATTTAACTCCCAATTAACCAGGCTTTTTCTAAAGATGGCCAAGTCATTTCTCACCAGCAATGGCATCCAAAATGAAAAGATACTTCAGCACAGATATAGGCTATTGAAAATTAGCAAACAGGATTTTGTCAGTACAGCTGTTTGTTCATTTGCTGTGTAATTACCAGCCACATAGATTTAAAGTTAGTTCATCCAAAGCTTGGTGGTCTTGCTTACCTAACAAAATTTAAGTGATAAAATTTGTTCTACCTCTAAAACTTAACTCCTATTCTACCACATGGGAAGGCACTCAAGCAGAAAAAAACCAAACAATTTTTTATTGAATTGTCAGTGCAGAGAAAGTAAAGTAGATGTAATTAAAGTAAGAAGATAATAAAATCTCTTATTGAAATAATACCATGCTATATAGTCATTCTTACTATAGCAAGGTAAGTCTAAGTTTCAGGTCCTCGTTGGCCTGGTGAGAGGTGGGACACAGCACACTGCAAGGTGCTCCAGGTCAGCAGATCTCAGTAGTTCCCGCTGTCCAAAGCCCTTCAATGGTTCCCTGAAGTGCTAACGCCCTGACAAGCCTGTTCACAATACAGCGCTCTTCATACAAGGAATCTCCATGGAAAAAATTGTCCCTGTATTCTCTTCCTGCTACTGCCCTTCAATCAGCCAGCCCTACACCTCTCTGTCTTTGCAATGGGATCATTAGGTCACAGGGTGAACAGGGAAGTGCAGGGTCCTCAATCTGCCTGGGACAAAAAAAGGACTGGCTACGGTTTTGGTCCATTTGCATAATGGCCTTCTACTCTCATGGAAACACATCAAGAAGGGCTGATTTGACTGTTGGGAACTAAAAGTTCGTTCCATTCCACAAATCATGGTGAGAACCAGCATCGTTTTTTCCATCAAATATTCATGCAGTTCCCACTACCACCAACTGGAAACATGTACATGGAAAGCTAAATCACTCTGTCCTCTTGCTAGCATGGGGAGATGCACACCTAAATAAGTAGC
This sequence comes from Acrocephalus scirpaceus scirpaceus, assembly GCA_910950805.1. NCBI lineage: Eukaryota > Metazoa > Chordata > Aves > Passeriformes > Sylviidae > Acrocephalus > Acrocephalus scirpaceus. The sequence goes on from OU383781.1 coordinate 35,090,988, forward strand.
AAGCCCTAAGGAACTTAAAACTGCTTTTTAAGGAACTCCATCTTTCTATAGATGCATCCATGGAGATGCTCAATGCACCTTCTCCTCACCGTAGCTTTAAGCACACACACAAACTCCAACAGTTCTGTTAAAGAAAGGACAGCCAAGACATTTCCTCTTCCTTTTGCCTGCAAAGACTTTCCCCAAAGTTCTGTGAGTCTGAAAAACTTCTCTAATTGCCTGTTTGGACTTAATTGCATTTTGAGAAATTTATAAATTATATGCACTGATATTTTCCACTAGAAATTTATACTCTAAATTCACATGCTGCTCTCATAGCTTCCTTACCCAGGCTTTAGCCACGAAGGAGAAAAAACAAAAGCTTCCAAAAGAGAAGCAGAACTGACACCCTGTGTGATTTGTTTGTGTGTGTACAAGTGTGCACACATTAGTGCACCAGTGCTGAAGGCTTTTATCACAATGTTACAGGTTCAGGCTTCGTGAAGAGAATTTTAACCTCTGAACAATAACAGCAGCAGTAAAAAATTCACAAACACTCCCTCTCTATAAATGTTTAGGGAAATATGCCCTGTATTATCTTTATGTGAATATAAACACTGACTCTCTGGGCATCTTACTGATGTTTTGTAGTGGGTCATTACAGCAGCTGACAAACCAAGAGGTACTTAAATGTAACAGGGACTAGAAAGAATTTATAAAGCCTTTACAAGCAGGGATTTCACTCGCTTTCCCTAACCCCTATTTAATTACTGAGCCTGTCTAATGCCACGCAATACAAGTTACAGTTACTATTAAAAGTTGCCTATCCAAAATTATTAGCTAGGTGCAAAGAAAGGAGTGAGAAATTAACAAAGGAATTGGCTATTAAATTAGAGGCTGTGCATTTGTAATGTAAAAATAAGACAGCGAACATTGCTCTTTTAAAATTAGATATTTTGCTATTTTAAATAAATCATTATTAAAACAAGGAATTCATAAAATACTGCCATTTATCAGTGATTTATAAGTTTCTATATATACAACATTTCATTATTGTTTTAAATAAGAATCTGAACAGATTCCCATTAGGGCATCATGGCACTAAGGCAAAATAAATTATCATTGTAGCAGGACAGGATCCCATTTGCTGCAGAGGGGACACATTACACTGAATTTAAGCTATTCTGGATCTTGGCCAATACACCAACACAGTTCTGCACTAGAGGAAGCCTGTGTATCATGTAAATACATATTTGAATAGACTAAGCCCGCAAGTGCTCTTTCCTCTCCTGACATCTGTGTGCAGGCCTTCACAGCTTCTGCCAGAGAGATGCCTGTATTTGAGATTTATTTTGAGATATTCTCTGCTTTCTAAATGGCTAATGAAATAGTGTCAGCAGGAAGGTAAAAATAAGTCTCCCAGCTGCTCTGAGGTATATTAGAAGCTTTATCTTGACCTCTGGTTCAACCTATGCCTATCCAACTAAGACAGGCAAGCAATGACACCACAGAGTTTGAACCTTGTGCCATTCAAAAAGCAAAAATGCTACATGTATACTCAGTTTGGTGTGTTAAAACATATGAAACAAAAGATGGTGATGAGTGAATGTAGCAAGCTGTGTTTTCTCTTTTGACTTTCTTACCTCATTTACATAGACCCAGTGACTATCCTTTGATGCAAGGTTGGTTTCCACAGCCTACAAAAATAAAAAGAAACATAATAATAAAAATAAATAAAACATGGGAAATATATTCCAGAAAGAATTTATATAAAAATTGTACTATTATAAAGGTCAGTTTGATTGCTTTCATTGTTACTGATATTGTTTCAGCATAGCTCTCTTCATCACTTCCTCTGCTGCTTCATGGAACAGTTACTAATTGGTGGCAGCCACCTTTCTCTGACTTCAGTTCCTGAACCAAAGTACCCTGACCATGTCCATGTACCACGGAAGCAAACTGGGGCAGGGTGGTACATCAGCATAAGGGATCCTGGGATGAATAACTGCACAGAACATGCAGTTCAGCAGATCTAACTTCGCTATGAGATATCTAATGCATCCTACTCAGCTGGGTTTCTTTTCAATATGTCTCCCAAAATATTTTGTCTCTGGCTCACTACACCTCTGATGGTTTATCTGTTAACTAACCTAGTTAACTAAAAACATGACAGTGAGATGCTCAAGTTAACACATTTATGTGAGGGTTCATCCTCTCTTCATATTTACATAAGGCTCAAGATAAAGTTATGATTTGCATGGTCATCTTCTTTCTTTTCCTGGTATGAACTTAGATAATCATTACATATTACAAAGAAATATCCCATCTCAGCAGTTTGCATATTTATCCATACATGTATAACCCACCGGGAAGCTAAAACTGGAGAAGATTGCACTGCTAGTACTGAGAGAGAATCTCAGTTGAAGGATCTCATGATATACATAGAAGTTCCTAAGTGTCCCTTTGACATAGATAAGTTCACTTCAAGACACTTAATAGTCTACTAAAGTGATAGCAAGCATGGAGAGCTGTACACTACACTGCCAGGGATGTTGTTAATGTCCTGCTTAATACATGGTTAAACAATTACCACAGTGTGTTCACCTTTCCTAATAAAACAGTGCACACATGTAGTTCAGGAGGCAGTTCATTACACGGTTTTGAGTGTTCCTGCCTTCAACCACTTCTTTTCTCTGTGCCAGTATGACCCCATTTATTGAACAGATATTCTTATCTCTCTGTTATAAATGGCCCTATGAATCACTGAAATGAACCCAGTTAAAAAAAACCAACGGCAAACAAATACAAATGAACAAAATAGTTCCAGTTACTGTTTTTAACTTGGATAATTTCCACAGTATTTCAAAAATGACTGCAGTGGTACTGAGAGGCTCTGTAGACTAGCACTGGGCTAAGCAGGAACATCATCAACCACCTTCCTCTTCAGAACACATTTGCATAATAAGCCTCTCAGATATTTAGTGTCAGGTGGGATGAATCACCTTCTCTTATGACACTGACTACAGATGACTGGCTTAGAATAAACGCCCACGACTTCTAAGGCTGCAGTGGAATGACAAGAGATCCATCCTCAATACAGGCTAAGGGATAGCTGATTCCTTCAAAAATAGGAAGCAAAACTTCACTAAGTAGCCAAGACCAGCATCTTTAACATTAATCTTACCTTACATTGTGTCCTTAAGAAAAATATAAATAACTTGCCTAAGTAACTGTGTTATAAAATTTTGCTCTTTTGTGTAGCCCACACAACTGCAAGAGAAAATTGTGGGCAACACACATACCTCCACCTATTTCTCATGTCCATAAGCTGAAATACTCCTTTTAAAGGGACAAAAAACTCAAGAGAAACTGCAAACTCATCGAAACAGGAAAATCAACACAGGCAGAACACAGTAATTCTCTTCCTCATGAAGAGCATTATAGGAAAGTAACGAAACCTGGTGTCAAAGCAGATGAACACCACTAGAGATAACACTTCTAACAACATAATCCCCTCCTAAACATGCAGTAAAAAATTATCCCCTTGGTAATTGCCTCCCTTGCATTTCTTATAAGCTGGGAGAAACATTAAGCTGACCACCTGAGAAACAGCAGGAAAGATAGCAGTGATGAACAGGAGGGCAAAAATGTGTACATTTTCTCCCTAATAACCTCCCAAAAATATCCAGACAAAGCCAAAATAGCCAGGTGCTGTAACATATCGAGAAAGAGCAAAGTGCTGCTAGCATTAGCAAAGCAGAATTAAATAATGCTCAGGTGCAGAGTTATTGCACTGGCTACATTTAGTGATTCATCTGCAACAGTGAGCAATTTGTATGAATAAATGCTCAGTCTGGGGAGACGCAGGAGCCAGGGAATTTGAAATGAATGATCGTATCTCATTCTTCTGGGTTCACATATCTGGGCCAAAGTTTTTAAAATGAGGTGCCTAAATTTAGGCTGCTAAGAGTTTATCTTTAGTCATCAGAGTGCCAGACCATTCAGTGCTACTCCTACAGAGCCAATGGCTCTGCATTCTAATAGCTTGAAATGTATTTAGAAACATCACCGTAGGTAGTCAAGTCTAAATGGCTCTAAATATCTTCTGTTCAGAACTGCAACACATAGTGTGAACCATTACTCGAAAAAAAAACGTGCTGGGAGGGAGCTGAAACTTCTTGAATTTTTTGCTTCAGACTTTGTTCCATATTTACAGACTTGCAATGCAAAAAAAAATCTTTTAAAAAACCCGACTGAAAAACAGCTCTCAGGTTTCAACTTCCTGATATCACCAGTCTATTGCCAGAGGCTCATCAAAGTTAAGCAGTGTGAAAAGCAAGGTCCTGGAGACCTGTGTTATCATAAGGAAATTTATTGAGAATTCTCAAAATATGGAAGAATTTTATGTCCATAACTTAGTGAGGTATTTTTACTTTAAAGAGGAAACTTTAGCACTTCAGCACTTAGGAGATTATGGTCACCCATTTTTAATTATTCAAGCTGTTCAGGGTCTTGCCAATTGCCTGAGATTGTGTCCATCCATTCAAAAAGAAAAAAAACCAAACTTATCTATGAAACATCCTTGAAGGACCTATTCCATCCTATTTGATAAATGTACCCTATATAAAGAAAGTAGGCTATGAATTTGTGAGAACACTGTGCCTGAGTAAAAGCACTGCCATCTATTGGGGAAGGATTCATGGGTTAAAATATGCTACAGTTTTGTATGGAGAATACATTAATATATGTGCCAAGTGTCCTAGTTCATTTTTATACTTTCTGTGTAGATGGGGTCTAGGTGACACTTGGGAGTAATGCTTCACAATATTTCTACCAAATAGAAAGTCTGCTTTTGAGATAAACAGCACACTGAAAATTAAAGAGCATCCATCTTTCATTTGCTTTACCTCAGAGTAGCAAATAACTGCTAGAAATTTGGAAAAAAAGAGGTTTATTTGAGATTGTGCCCTTCTTCCTCCCCAGCTACCTTTCAAGAGCCAAATATAAAATACAGAACCCAAACAAGAGAACTGTATTTCACTCAGTGGACCACTACAAGTGACAACATATAAGTGATGCTATCAGAATCGGGCCAGAACTGGAAGATGGGAAGGGGAGCAGTGAATGCAGGAAATTATTTACAATTCCTCAGTAGAAAGCATTTGCAATAGAAATGAAATAAGAAGACACTGAAAATCAAAATATGAGCATTAAGATTTCAGATTTCATAGCAACACTGATAAAAAGAAAAGAGTAAGAAGCTTCATGAAAAATATCGAAGATAGTTTCATGTATATAGTTTTGTTTACTTTAAAATGTATAACTTAAAATAATTTACTGCCAATAATCCATGACAACATTATTTTATTGGAATACAGTGGAAAACAAATATTTACATTCCTTTATGAATAAGTAACTCGGTTCATTATTTTACCTAATGGCAGCTGTGGGATTAAAAGAAGTTAGGAAAGTAAGCAGTAAATACTGCTATGTTCAGAAATAATTCTGCAGAGGGAAAAAACAACAGCAACAAAAAAAGGAACAGAAACAATCCTTTCCTGACCCTCTCAAAAAATCTGAAACCAAAAACCTTTCCAAGCATATAATGGCTGGCAAATAACAGGGAAGGCTCTTTCCCACAATACCTGTCTGCCTTGCCAGGCTCAGCACCTTGCTGTTAACAGCAAAAAGCAAGCTGCACAAAAAGGGATGTAGGGATGAGCGGCTGGACGCAACTGAGAGGAGATGTAGTGTGTGTTCAAAGAGACTCAGGCTGTGCTCCAGTGACAGCAGGATGTGCTGAAGAGCTCAGAATTACGTGCAGCAGTGTTGGAGTTACAAACCTGTTATCTCCTCCCTGTGCACCCAGGGGAACAGGCAGCAGGAATGTCTGGAAGCCCTGTAACCAACCCCGGGATCCTAGAAGGAAATGTCTTCCAGATGGCAAACACAGATGTTCCTGTTGGGTTTCAGTTTTTGGAAACAAAGTTGCCACCCTGAAATCCAAGATATAAAAGAACCGCCAGACTGTTTTGCTAGGAGGGATTCCAACGTAGCAAAAGTTATTACTTGCACATCCTTTAATTTAATGGTGAGGATAAAGAGCATCATAGCTTTCCACAATGAAAAAAACAAAAAACAGGGCAAACTGGGGAGTTCAAAGAAAATAATTTGAAAAGGGTGTCCTAAGAGATGCTGGAAGAACTCAAAACCAAGTCTCTTGCCAACTGCTGTGGTTTAACCCCAGCAGCTTAGCCAGCAGCTAAGTACCATGCAGCAACTTGCTCACCTCCCTCACCTCCCCCAGTGGGATACAAAGTAGAATCAGGGAAAAAAAAAAAGGTAAAACCTGTGGCTTGAGATAAGAGCAGTTTAATAACAAAAACAAGTAATAGTCTTTGAAAAATAACTAATGAAAAAGGAAAGAACAAAAAGACAGAAAAATAAACTCCAGAATGACAATGATGCACAGGCCAGCTGCTCCCCACCTGCTGACCAATGCCCAAGCCTTTCCTGAGCAGCCATCGGTGCTCCCAGCCAGCTCTCCACAGTTTATAGTGCTGGGCACAATGCTCTGGGCTATGGAATGTGCCTTTGGCTACTTTGGGTCCATGTCCTGGCCATGCTCCCTCCCGGCTCCTTGTGCACTCCTCATGGGCAGAGCATGGAAACTGAGCAGTCCTTGATTTGGAGTGAGCACCCCTTAGCAACAACTACCACATCAGGGCATGATCAGTGCTGTTCTCACAGTGAACACAGAACACAGCACTGAACAGCTACCAGGAAGAAAGATTAACTCTATCCCAGCTGAAAGCAGGGCAGGAACAATGACTAATTACAGCTGTCATCAGGGAGCAGATGCACCCGCACTGCAGTGACTGCTCCATGTCACCAATGGTGCCCAGGCCACAGCTCCGGGCCTCAGTCTGTGTTACAGGGCTGCTCCTCCACAGCTGCATTCCCTCTGCAGACCCCGGCCACACAGACAGAGCATGGCAGCCCCAGGGTGCCTGTGCTGGGGAACCTTCCCTGTCCCAGCATCCAGACCCTGCCCTGTGGCTGTCCCACTCACAGCACCCGAGTGACCAGAGAGGGACAGAGGCTCCCTCACTCACACAGACCAGGTTTCCTCACTGGCTCCATCCCAAATTTCTCATGACAGTGTCACAGACATCCTAAACCCTAAAATAATTTAATCTTGGAACAATAACAAAGTAACAGCTTGAGCTTGTGCGTCTGAGGAGAGACTTTGAACGAAGGAATCCCTGAGTTTTATCCCCTTGCAATGTAAAGAAGGGGAATCTGGGGGGCATTACCTTCTGCCACGTCCCTCAGTGTCCCTGGGCCCCTTGTCATGCCAAGGGCTGGCAGTTCAGCCTCTACTCTCAGGCTCCCACCCAGAGCTCCTGCACCAAATGTGTCCCTCAGAACTGAGGGCAAAACCCAGGCACAGAGCTGCTGGCCATGGCGTATCTGAGGAAACAGCCTGCAGAAGAGCTGAGTTCTTCCCAGAAAACAGCATAACAATGATGGATAAACCCATTCTTTACCTTTTTTTGACTTATTTTTAAGTTTTATTAATAAAGAAGGTGTGAGCAAAGGTGTGCTTGGGAAGCAGTCATGTCTAGATCTCAGTTCTTTGCAAATCTTTCACAAGGGATCAGTCTCATTAATTCATGACCTGCTCAATTTACATTTGCCCCTGAATAGGTTTCAAAAGAAAATTGTTCCCAGCTCTTGTCCCAAGTAAGTCTGCTTCCAAAAGGGACTTTCTTTTTTTCCTTTTCCCTTCACATTTTTAGAGAAATTATTTGTATACTCTGTTTTCTTTCCTCCATCCACCAAGAATAAGAAAAAATTTTTAGAACCATTTTCAAATCTACTGTAGTAAAACTGCAGTAGGGGAAGAAAAAAAAGTCACTATCTTCTGTATATCACTTTTAACCTGAATCAAACTTAGGTCCAGCTGTCGGGTTTCATTGCAGGAGATAAATTTGGATTTTTAAAAATAGCTTTGTTCTTGATTTAAATATCCAGGAAAACGTCCTAAGAATCAGGAAACTGGTTTTGATCCCGAAGAAGAGCTACAGACCAAGTTTCCACTGCAATACAACTGACAGTAATTAATTGGGCAATATCAAAGTGCACCTGTTTACCTGAGAAGCTTTGTGTATGTCTTGGATACAAATAAGTTAAGATAGCAGATATAAAAAAGTCAATTTTGGTAGAACAGATGGGTTCATTCTATATCCCCTTGATACCCAACTTATATTTAGAAATCTCTTCAATTAAAATTGTTCTTCTTGTCCAGGTGTGACTTGCATAGGTAATAGCACTTCACAGAAAAATGGTTTCTCTGTACCAGAGACTGAGATTTTTGTATTTTGCTAGAATCTTCTTTCCTTTGTATTTTAAATAAATACCTCTTGGCTCAGGATCTCCAGAGGAGCATTATTAGATTAAAAATACAGCATTACTAGCCACAATAAATAAATTATTTATATAAATATTATAATTCTTATAGCATACTAAAGATCACTCCAAACATACTATTTCTAAAGTTTAATTGTTAATGGTACCATTAGAACAGAAGTTAAACCAAAAATTTCCAGTACGACTTCCCAACTCTAGATAAAACTTCATAAAACTAAGATAATTCAGACTATGAATCTTGGAGATTCTCAGTTGCAGTAAACTGGATCAAGCCTGTAGGTTTAACTTTACTATTTAATACAGGGTAACTAAAATTTCTAAATATCATTTCAAAGTGAAATATGAAATATATGAATTTTTTTTCTTCTCTGAATGGTAAAATGGGAATTTAAAGAGTTTCATGACGTATTTTTCAGATAGAAAATTCACTGAAACTGTCCCTTTCTAACTGAACCTCATTTTCCAACAATTTGAGCTTTTACTAAAAAAGTGTTGCCAGAAATTCCATATTCTTCCTTCTTTCTGAACTTATTCCCAGAACTGTGTCTGTACATGTCTTTTCCAAAGCACCCAGCAGGTTCACCTGTGTTTCCCTGATTACCGTGCCTCGTGTCAGTGATGGAATTCATTTTTCTACACTTACACCTGAAGCTGCCAGTTCTGAATCCTGGTGTACACAGAAGCTTCCTACAAACCACTAACGAACCACAAGCATAGTGTGCCGTTAGCATCCACATTTCATCCACATTTTTTGATATTTCTCTATGTGAATGACTTCATTCTTGGTCTACACTCTATAAACACATTACTAACGACCCTCTCTCAGCAGGGACCTCTTTTCAACTTATGCACTGTTACATGAAAACATAAAGCCTGATACTTCTGCAGAACTGCACTGCTGAAAAAGGCTGTTCTTCCCTCCATGGTCCTGATGAAGCACAAGCAATAACTAAAAGGCTATCACGAGATCTGGTGGCATTTTAACCATTCCAGGCTCCTCCATTAATACAAGCCTATAAACCTGGCATGTTCAGCTTGAATCTCCCACAAAAGAGAGGCCAAATCGGTCACAGAGATCTCTATACTCTCATTAGTCTGAGTCAGCTCTCCAGGGTTCTTGCTCACCATAAACTCTGTAATATTTCATTTATGTTCTATACAAACGATATGAGATGGTCCTGTCTTGACCTCTGTCTCAGTTCCTTCACAAGATAAACAACTCAGCCTAATGGGGTAGGGAAGAAAAATAAAAAAAAAAGAAGGGTTGGAACAAGGAAGGAAAAAAGGAGAAAAAAACGAAAGGAAAAAAAAATACATCCCTGAGCAAATTCCCAAATACCATCCACAACTGAATCCCATTTTTGGGATTTGCTTTGTTGCTAACAGGTATTTCACACAAAGAGGAGTAAATATGACCCAAACCTTCACCTGCTTTTAGCACACACCCCTGGAGTTGATGAATGCTAATTAGAAGGTGTACCTGGCATTTTGTGTTTATCAATAAAATTTGGTAACAACTCAAACCACAATATACAATTTAAAGTTTGCACTGTACTACTTGCCTGTTACTTAGGTCATGGTTGATCAGAAAAAAAAATACACTGAAGGAAACATACATAAAAGGTAAATGTTAATCAAGAGAAATATTGGAGATGAAGAAAACTATAGGGAGATTGTGAGCAGACTAGTGAAACTTTTTCTAGCTACACAGCTGTATTGTTCTTGAGTAACTGCTGTAATATATGTGGCACTGCCTATCATTTTAGCCTTAATCATTTCGATGTAATGCACTGGGATTTCTATTTAATCTGATTCCCATTTCATACGTAATGCTTATTACAGTCAATCTCTGTTGCCATTCCATTTAGGGCACATTCCATTGAATGATGCATGAAAATACCGTATATGGAACCCTTCCAAAAGCATTCAGGAAGAATGTACTCTTCAAAGCTCAAATGTCACACAGTGTTTATAAACATGGTAACTGCTGACCATTTAACTACATGGCACAGTAGTGACACCAGATAATTGCACAGCTGTCAGAAAGCAACATTTCCGTAAAGACATGAATCTAATGTTAACTAAAGAACAAAACCTCCCAGAAATACCATACTTAAAATTTTACCACAGCCACGTGCCAAGTTGAATTTGAAGACCCAATGAATGCTTTTAAAAGAATAACTAAATTTTGCTCACTTTGACTCACTTTTTTTTAACAACAGGTTTGTACATCTATATTTGATTTAAAAGCCTCAGCATTTTAAGGACATTTACGAAGAATTTTGAAATGTTTTGCTGAGAACTGTACACCTGAGTCACACTCCAAAGAGTAAACCAAAATTCATCAGAACTGCCAAGCATGTGGAGGTTGGCTTTTTTGTTTGTTTGTTTGATTTGATTCTCCACCTATCTTCCAATAAGGGAAGAAATTTCCATTGAAATATAGCAGTTTAAGTCCTCTGTTTGGAATGCCTGCAGGGTATTGACTGGACATTGGTTTGAAGGTTGAAAAGGCTTTTTCAGGCACAGATCCTGGGCACAGAAACCTATTTTCAGCATGGAGGATCGCTCTCCGTCCTCATAATGAGCGCCGTTCCACAGTCAGGGTACAACGCTTTCAGCGCACGCCACCAGTCCCACTCACTGTGCTTTCCCAGCTCTGCTCAGAGCAACAGCTCCAACTCCAGCTGCAGCTTGCACTGCAAGTTCAACCACGTGGAGTTTGCACAGGGGTTTCCAGAGTTTGATTTTTTTGCAGGTATAAACAGCAGACGGTAACTATTCCACTAAAGATGCAAACTTCTTACCCCTCTGACACACACCCAACACCAAACAGTGAAAACACAACTTACACATTCCTAATCCCCCCCTTCAAAAGATTCATTGTTGGTCCTGATAACATGATAGCTCAAGCTCTGAGAATCATACCACAAACTTTGAAATGAAAGAAACAGCTATAGGGTGAAGAGACCACATCCATTTTCAGGAACTTACAGTTAAATACTGATTTACTGCCTCTAGCATAAAATTGCCAATCACACTGCAAAGCTGTTACTTATCGTAGGTTATGGGGTTTTAAACTCTGTGAACTTGGAAAGGTATATCAACATCAAAGCTTACCCTGCCCAATATATGGATATATTTTCATCCGTTCACATACATTCTATCTCTTCTCTTAATTTTTTAAAAATCATGTCTGGTTTTAAAGGAAAGGTGGCAATAGTCAGCCTGAAACATAATCCCTTTCAAACAGTCCTTTTCTGCCTACAGCAATCTTCTGTTCTGCTTTAAATTGCAAAATAAAAACATAAATAAAGCAAAGTCCTTACAGGTCTGAGGACCTTCTTGTCAGTCATAGGGTACTTTACATGCACAAACAGCGCCACAGGCTGTGTGAGCACCACCTTAAAGATCACCTAAACCATCTCAAACCACAAGACTTTTGCTGACCAGCCCTGCCAGGAGGAATGAACATGTGCTACTCCTCACACTGCCTGAGGATGCAGGCCTGCTGTGCATTTGCCAGGCGAGCTCTCTCAGGATGCAGGGGGAGGAGGGAAACCCCTGGGGCTGGATCAGCAATGGTGGTGTGGAAGGGCTCCCTCTCCCCCAGTATGCCCACAGCCTTAAGGACTTTATACAAAGCCTTAGAGGCTTATGAAGGGCACGCCAAGGCAGCAGGCACCCAGCATGGTATGCAGGTACAGCTCATGCCAACGGGAAGCAGACACAAATAATAAATTCACTTTTTGTTCACAGATCTTTCTTTCAAGCAGATGTTCAAATATTCACCACTTGGGTCCAACCCCGTGATGTTTTGCACCTATACTTGCTCAGAGCTTGCAGAGATACACTGGAAGCCCCACGGTGATCTCATTACTGCCAGTCTGCATCAGCTTTATCTTTGGCAGCAAGAATGGTATTAAAAACATACATTATTGTAATGGGGCATGAGCAGATTTGACTGGAAAATATAATTACTTTTCCTAAAGGCTTGCACATAGTTATTCAGAAGGGTATGGCAAAGTTACTAATATAAAAAAAAAAACAACATATTTTATCCTTGGAAAAAATTTCTGCTTCATCTAACTAACACAAGCTCACACAGTGTTTGCAAAGTTATAGACAATTGGAGTGTTGAGATCAAACCTTTCCACACTGTCTGGAGCAACAGCTTATCTTCTGACTCAAGGGACACCTGCATACACTACAGACTATGCCTTGATTCTGCTCTTGAAACTAAGTAATTTTTAGCGTTTTAAGTAGTGCAATTCTCCCCCATTGTTTCTGAGGCAGAATTTACACAAAAGCACAGATTTCTGATAGAATTTACATGTACCTGAGTTTCCCTACAAATCCAGAGGAGGAAAAAAGGGAAATCAATAAGTTTCTAATTTTAAAATATGAGCTGGTTTGACTTGTGACATATTACCCTTAGCACTGATTTCTATCATTCTATCCATGCAGGTATGAAAGGATGCACAAGGGAAATTTCTACTATGTTTAATTAAAGTAGCATACACCTCACTGACAAAAAAATAAAGTCCAGTATATGGTTCATCGTTTATGCAGGATAATTGATGTAGAGAACTATCAATCTATGTTTTATACCTCTAATGATCTACTTAGAGAGAAGAAAAGCAGTCCCCAAATATTATGGAATGTACGGAGTTTTAATTTAACAGTTATATTTGTGACAAGTTATGACTAGAAAACACGAAATTTTTTCAGTGTATATCCCATTAAAACGGATTCAGATTTCAGGCTAATGTATGGAAGCATCATCAAGAGTTAATTTCTTTTTCTGAAGATGAAGTGACAACAACCTGTGTGTAACAATACAGCAAACAGCACTGAACAAGGAATTTGGCATGAAATCCATCCTCCTTGAGGGAAAATCTGTGGGAGATGGAAACAAGAACCAAGCCTATTAGTTGATGATAGCTCTATTCATAAGGTTTGTGCTGTGGTCAAATTCCTCTGTTTGCAGAATCTACTTGGGCAACCAAACTTCTGAGCAAGGCCGTGCATTTGAGCAAAAATTACAGATACCTTTGGCTGCGACTGATACTCTGCCAAGAGAAACAGAGATGCTGCAGAGAGCAAACAGACAAGCAAACAAAAAAACCAGAAGGACTCAGCAAGCACAGAGGAAGATAAAATCCAAGGGCTGAGACCTATGGGTGGTGAGGACAACAGACAGGAGATTAAAAAACATAAATGAAGAAGAGGGAAAGAGGACAGGGGAGGTAGGAAGTAACCACAAACCACATGAAGGAAAAACAAAGTTGAGAAGATTGGAGATTCACACAATCCCAGGAACTGTTGAATTACATGAGGGACAAATTGACTGGCCTGCCATTAGAGAGCACAGAGGGAAGAGGTCAGCTAGCTAGGACAAGAAATATGGGCTTGAGACAGAAAAGAAATAATGAAGAAAGAGGGAAAAAAAAGTCTTTCTTCACTTAGGCCAGATGTCACTGTAAAGTTACTGCTGGATAAAGTAAGAGTTATATATAGGTGAGATAGATGTACAGTGCAAATTGAAGCAGGATGCAGCTAATGAACAGGAACAGACAGATAAGAGTTGTGATAGAAAGAAATGGTTAGCAAATGCAACCACTGAAAAATATTTTTACTAAGTGAACATTTCTTAGCTGATTCTTTTAGATAATACTTCAGTGTTGGGCTTGAGGGACTAAGTCTGAAACTAATAGAAGAAAATTAAATATTAAAATGCATACAGGGCTTGCAGTCTCTACTTTTAATTTGTAAGACTCTAATTTTTTTTTTAATGAGGATATACTAACAGCCATTTCCAAAGAGGGCAGTGCAAGATGAAAAATCAGCAATAAGAAGAATACAAGTGTGGTGACATTTTGTTCAGAAAGGGAATGATATTTACATAGAAAGATAAGAGACAACAAAAAGTAAACAGGGATATCATGGAATCTGTGTGAGAGAAGTCAAGAAAAATGTCTTGGGATAGCATCCTTACAGTCAAAGCTGAACATAGAAAAATAATCCTTACCTATTAAAATGTTCTGCAGAGGTGGTGAATATTTAATAAAATTTACATTCTTGAAGTCAGAGCATAATAATAACAACATTGATAATAATATTTAATATTATTATTAATATTTATAGTAATAATAATAATAATAATAATAATAAATCTTGTAAGAAAGTGCAATCATTAGTTAAATGAAGCTAAGTACAGTCAAGGTTCCTAGCTTCACAACAGAGACCTTAAGAAATTCCAAATCTCTTCTGCCATCTTTAGATTTTGAAGTTTTCACCTATCCAATTTACTCAGCAGGTAGTCCTTTGGAACCCAAGAGCTTTGGTTGCTTATTTAATATTATCAGCAATGAATCTGACAAATACTATCAAAGGAATTAATTATGATAAAAAACTAAGAAGTACGATAAATACACAGGTATTTAGAGAGCATTTAAAAAGTGATGATTTCTAAAGCCAGATAATATAATTACATTGAAATTCACGACTACAAAAAATACGGTCATGCACTCAAGGTAACAAAGTCTATTATTTGAAACTTCATCAGTTTGAAAAACACCAGGGGTGTTATTACAGCTTCATTATTTGTGGTCTAGCAATTTGTAAACCCATGAACAACCAGACTTTAAGATATAAATAGACACAGCTGGATAGATAGGCATAGATATATAACAGATGAAATGCTGTCAGTAGAGTAAGAAAGTATGCATACCAACAGAGAGACTCCTGAAGTCACTGGCAGGTTGAGAGTAGAGTTTAAGTTTGGACAGTGGCGTAGCAGAATCATAACACAGTATGTTTCCTGTATTTCAAGTACTATATTAAGGACCACAGGAGGATAAAAAGGAAGCATCCCACTTGCTAAACTCACATGGCCATGCTAGTAGAAAGATATATGGATACAAGCATTATCATAGATATATTCTGGTCAAGAATAAAAAGTCTTATGTGGAAATTCTATATTCACCTCACAATGGTAGTGGCAGGCCAAAACACACAGATTCATTTCAGGAGCATGATTAGCTTATGAAAGTGATTACGGAATACCTCACATATGAAAGTGAATACGGAATGGCCTCTCTTCTCAGGAGACAAAAGCAGGCAAGCCAGGAGTTTGCCTCTTATCTTGTACCACTAGGAGAGTACAGAAACCCAGCAGCAGCCTCCTGAGTTTTATGAGAGAGACACAAAAATATGCAATTTATGTGTTATAGACTACAGCAGGGCTGAAAGAGTTAATATTGAGGCCCTGTTTCTCTTAGGAACTCAGGCATTCAAGGTTTAATATCTCAGATGTTGTAAATTGCATCTCCTGGAACTTGGCAAGCCTCAATGTAATGTAACTTGTCAGCTTCAATGTAATTTGTTTTTCCAAACCCAAACTGTTTTTAAAAGATTAAGGTGTTCTAATTTTTTAAAGCATTAAGTGCAAAAGCAGTAATCCTTTACTGTTGTGATAAGGATTGTCTACCATAATGTTTATTATTTACTAAAGCTTGACTGCCAAAGAAAAGGAACTCATTTTTCAAAGTCCATTTTTTTATGTAGCTGAATTGCTATATTCTGAATTTGAGAAAAGAAGACTGATTACTTCACCTCTGAAGAACTTGCACAAAAATAAATATGATCCAAGAATTAATAAAATAATATGGGATGAATATTAGTTCTAGTGAAGTCAAAGAGTCCAAGATTTCATCTTCAGGAGTCTTTTGTCTCTCAAATATTGCTTCAAATCCTAGGGAAGTGATGGATTTAGAAGACTCTTAAGACCCAGTGTGCCCAGACATATTAGTAAAGAAAATCAGTTAATAGGTCCTTATAAAAGAGTATCTATTAAAAAAAAATACACACCAAAGCTAAGTAAAGAAATCTGGGACTCTACTCTCTTGATGAAAGTAGGTATGGCAGAGTTCTGGGGAAGGGGAAATCCCACCCACCACAATGTTCAAATCAGGCTGATACCATTCCCACTGGAGAAAACGATTATATAGAAAGAGTTTTCCATAGAAAAGAGTAGGAAAAAAACCCCATAAATACATTACAACAAGACCTTTTCTTGCAGTTGAGAATCAGGGCAGAGAGATGAAGTGCTTGATAAACATCACCCACATGTGACAGAACAAGGAGCTCAAGTCACTCGTCCTTGTTCAAGACCTTCAACAGTATCCTTGCTTTAAAAATCTGGAATCTTTCTTGTCTTCAGTAGAAGAGTTTGTCACAGCAAAGGATGTGCTGAACCTGCTGCTTTCTGCCCCAGAAGAAGGAAAAGAGAGCAGCACACTCCTGGAGATACACTGTCAGTGTCCCAGAGGCCCTGACCAGAAACACATCGTACTGTTGGCTCATTTGGTACCTCTGCTTAAAAAGTGCTTTAGAGATGTCGTCTCCTGGCTACGCACATTTATCTGTGCCTTTTACAGCTTTCTCCATCACAGCATTCAAACTGAAAACTAAAGCTTAGCTTATAAGGACAGCACTGCAAGTTTGCACTTGCAAATTCTACCCTTCTGCATCTCTCCTGCAGCTGCTCCTAAGCCTGGGGCTTGATTGTTAATTGAACACTGGAAGGTAGCAGAAGGATTGTTCCTCCATGAATCTGAAGCTCATAGCCAGGATTGCCAATCCATAATCCCTATCTGCCCTTTCCCTGGGTAAATACACACATTTGTGTATGTACACATTTGTGTGGCTATGCTCCCACAAACACATATACATGCCCACACATCTGTCTGGGGATAGGCACAAAAACCAGAAAAAAGGAAAATGGAAGGAAGAAAATCAGGTCAGCAGTGACATCCGAAGAATAACGGTTATTTTAAACAAAGCTGTGTTCTCACCACACTGAATGAGACTCAAAAATTTACTCCTGGATTTATCATACAATTCCTGGGAAAATATGAGCACATTTTCTCAAGTTTGATGTAACTTGATAGTATACATGTATATTTTGATACATACATCTACATATGCATGAAATGTTGCAAATCTTACTTACCTGGAAATGCAATGTAAATTATTAGAGCACACAGCTTGTTTCTGTTCTACTTATGTGTCATGCATTCATTCCCTTCTGTGGCTTTAGGAAAAAGCAAACAGAGGAGGGCAGTCCTTTTGAGACGGTTTGAGTAAGTACATTTTTATGTCACCGTGTGTTGGCTTCTGGGAGACAGATGCCTCTCCCATCCAGGGCGACACTTCTGGGACAAGTGGCAAGGAGCCATGTCCCCTGCTAGATTTCCTCGTGCCTTGCCTTTGAGAGCACATTTCAGCACTTCAGTTGGCTGTGTCAGATGAGACAGCACATGGCTGAGCTCTGTGCAAATTGCCCCTCACAGCAGCCTTGTGCCATGCTCAAACATCACCCTCCCTCACCTCCCATTGTTCCCTGCTTCTTTTCATTAAGTCTATTCAGCAATTCACTCTAAAATCTGTGTCTCGGCTGTCTCTCTGTCAGCTGATTCCTTCCTGTCCCTCTCAACAAGCACAAGACATTACTCACTTGTCTGTACTGCAGAACTGAAACAGAAAAACTATCAGTCAAGTGAGAAGACTGCAGCACACCCCTATCCTATACCATTATTTTGCTTTCCCTTAGCTACTCTGTACTCCTATTCCACAGGAAGATTTATTTCCCAAATTAATTAAAAGTACACAGCCTGTCTTCATTCTGAAACTATCACCAGCTATTTACTCCGTTCCAAACCCAGAGACAGATGGAGTTATTTGCCCCCAGCTGTAGATAAACCTCTGCAAACATAAAACTCTTCCTTTCCCTCTGCAGCATCTCTGGCCCCATGTGTCCCCACACAGGCTGAAGAGTCTACTGCAGCTGTGTGAAAACCCTAGACCATTGGTTTTCCTGCTCTTTTTAAAATGAAAGACCACATGCAATTTTGAGCCATGTCTCTTGTTCTCTGGGTCTTGCCTAAACAAGGTATACTAGGCTCAGTAAGGTGTACTCAGAAAGATGAACTTGTAACAAAAACTGTCATTTACTCAGTTTTGGTTACTTCAACACTGATTCTCCTTGTACTCAAGCCTAAGAAGGCCCAGAGACCTCTGTCTCTGTTCTCTGAAGAGTCAATGAGAAGATTCTCTGATCCTCACACTCTTTTGTTCAGAGATGTGACCTTACACCACCTGCACTGTGACAAATGAACAAGCAGAACCAGCTTCACGAGCTTCTAAAAACCGAGCAAAATTATTTTCTATTGCGCCTACCTACCTACCTAGTTAAAAAATGGGGAGGACATTTCTTTCCTTGGGCACAGTACACAGCAATAAACAGTCACTAGAGTTTGCAATTCTCATTTAGCATAACTACAGATACTTAGACTTGGTTGAGGAAAAGGTTGAGGAAAAGGTATGCCAGTATGGGTACCTACACTGCCAAATACCCTATACAGCAGGGTCCACCTTTCAGCCAAGCCAAGGGCCAGAAATCTGCCAGAAAAACCCTACTTGTTAAAAAAATCCCCAAAACAGTAACAACCAAAACTACTCCGTGGCACAGTTACAAAATTCTCATTTGAAATTCCACTGCTAGAACCTGTGGTAGATTAAGCAACCAAAAAACAATCTCAGGATGGATTTCTAACTGTTTTATTTCTGTAATTTAAAAACAGCTAGGACATCATGCAGCTTTGACAACCTTCACATGGGCCTGAATCCTTTCTCTCTGACTACTGAGCATTATGTATTAACAGAACTTGAACTTTCATTTAGTTAGTGATTATGAATTGCTCAATATACTGATGCTTCTCAAGTTCTGCTTTTGAACTCTATGCCAGTGCAGCTTGGAAAACCACTACATGAAATCTTGAGCTTTCCTTTTCCATCCTATTTGCCAAGGAAGACTCAAAACCTGTCTCAGATGAATAATTGTAGTAATAACTGAAATAAACTGAAATGTCTTGTTTTTATCACTGCTTGAATTACTACCACAGAAAATGAGGAGCCTTGGGAAAAAAAAAAAGACATTTGAAGCATCTGTCTCATGCAAAAATCAAAGTTCCTTTGACGTTTAAAGTAAAGTGACAACAACTCAAAAATGGCTATAAATTTTCAGTACCATACTTTTAAAATCAATAGGATTTAAAATGCGTGACTAATTGGGCTGATACAAATTCCCCTTTTGAATTAACATATGTAAATGTTTGCAGAATTATCCAAGTAATTATGCCACCCTTAGCTACTTGATATACATCATATACGGCCTCAATAAGATAGAAACATTGATAAATTAGTGATCAATCTTTACAACAAGCTTTTCTTTTCCAGTAATCCTACAACAAGCATGGGTACAAGGAGAAAATCAGAACACAGCACCACCACTCCTTCCATCTGAGTGTGTCAAAGGCACAGAGTGAATAAATACCATGTGGTATTTTCAGAGCAAGGCAAGGCCTGCCAGCTTTCCCTCAACCTCCGCCCTCTGACAGAGCTGACAATGTGTTGCCACCACCAAAGTGCTTTCAGAAGACCCATCACCTTCCCTCTCTCTCTCCCAGACAGGACTGCAACACTGAAAGCCTTTGTGCCACATACTGCTCCAAGCTGAGGAGACAGACTCGATATCAGGCGCTGTGTTTGATGCAGAAAGAGCAATAATTGAAATTTTCACCCTTGTTTAAACAGGGAGCAGTGGGGATGGCTGAGAAGAGAGCAGCAGGAATTCCCTTCCATGCCCTGTGTAAGGTTTCAGAGGAAATGCTGCAGGAATACCCACCATAATTCCAACAGCTCTGGGGGCCTGCTAACTTGTTCGCACCTCCCTGCAGCTGCTGTACCCTAAATTCAGCCTCTCTGACCATGCAGTTTCCAGTTTGCTCCTCAAGGGGCAGTTTTACATCCCTGTCTGAAACTCCTGACCTGAGGATGCTTTTCAATGCATCTTCATTCTTTCTATTCAGTAGAAGGGGAGTTAGATACTAGAAAAATTACTCCCCTCTGCTTCCTTTAAATACTATAGTGCTTTCATCAGAAATCTACTGAAATTAGTGGGTTTCCATGTTATATCTCCATAAATTAACAGTCTCTTGGGGAAAAGAGATCCATCCAGGGTTAGCAATTGGCACAGATTTTTGCTAACAGTGATAAACAGCTTGTTTACCACTTCAGTTGTTTTCAACAAACATGGGGACAGACTTGGAAAAAAGAATCTGAAAAAAGCAAGAGTTATCTCTTTTTATTAGACCATATCATAATCATCTTGGCAGAAGAAATAATCATTTACATGAGAGGACAAATTAATATCTAAATAATAAACTCCCCATGCTCTGGAGTCATCTCTTCACAACTGAGCCCTCTATGCATAATGTAAGACTGCTGAGTCAATGACTTTGAACAATCACCAGTGACCTGAAATAACAGCAAAGTAACACAGAGAATTGCATCTTTACCATCATCTCCCACAGGGACTAGAATCCATTGTTCCACATTGTAAAATGTTGTTTGTATAGATAATAATTTTATCTTGTCTAACTTTAAAGTTCACATTCATAGGCTTTTTTTGATTAATCAAATGGCTCTGACAGCCAGAAGCTTCTTTCCAATATTAGAGAGAAAGTGGTGGGTGCCAATTCATGATTATTCAAACCAGTAATCTCCTGTGTCTCTGGCTGCTATTATTCCCTTGCCTGTGACCCAGCCACTTAATGAAGTGAAATTAATTTACAGTAATAGGAAATTCTCAGAACTACATGAAAGCACAAGCTTTAATATGAGAAGAACAAATGGCTATTTCATGCAAGGCTGACCACAAGCATTGTAAAGAAATTTGAAAGGACTTTATACCTTTTTAAATAGGTATGGCATTAGCTGGAACAATATACTGCAGTAAATATGATAAATCAAACACCTCTTCAAATCAGAAAGCACCAACACAATTTTCTCCTTTTGTCACACAGCAGAATTTTCTCATTTGCATATAAAGGTATGACACACATATATTTTATAAAGGTAAAAGCAAGATCTTATCATCCTTTAAATCCCATTTAACTCTTCTATCATAATACCCATTACAAACTCCCAACAGCAAAGCAGTAACAGGGAGGTTATTTTGCTTACTCATCTTTTACAAATGTATGTATCAGTCTGCATTAGCACTAAAATAAATATCAGTTTATCTTAAATGGTAACATAAGGTTCCCATTTTTGTCCAAAGATATTGTTTATCTACAAAATTCTACAAAAGTGTGAAACTGTAACTCTAATCTCTCACATTCTTTTATTTCCTTTCATGTAGGAAAGTATCACTTTTCTAAATTATGCTTTAACATTCTTTCCCCACCTCTGCCCTGAGAAAACAAGAGGGTGTGGAAGCAGAGAGGAAGAGGTGTGCAAGAGCCACGGCAGCTGGAACTGTGGTTTTTCTCCTCAAAATAAATTTCTTTATTTGAGACATTAAACATTCTGGATAATGTGCTAACTAGCTCTAATATCTGTTTTGTTATCCCTCATATAGTCTGCATTCTTATACTAATTTGTCAAGCCTTCTTAGGTCCCCTGCAGGAAAGAATGATTTTCAATGCAGCAGTTAGCACAATGACCCTCCAGTGTGGCTGGGGGCAAAAGCCATCACTCGAGTGTTCATGTATTCACACGTTCCTATTGCACACAGACGGTGGGGATGCTCGAGCAACACACTGAGAGCATCCTGTGACACTTCTCATCACCCTTTTCCCCAGCCTGACTGAGACCACCTGATCTCTGGTGTGTTGTCTCCACCTCCAGCTCCTCCCCTTTCTGTTTTGCTTTTCACTTGTCCCAGAGCATGGGAGGACAGGATAAATCTTCTCCCTTCAAAAAACCCAAAGTGGCAGCAAGATGCCGTGGTGACACTTCTGCTTCAGGTGGCAGCTCTTCTATTTTGCCCGAAGTTTCAGACTATCTCCAGCTGAAATCAACCTATCACTGCACAAGTCTTAGCTTTACAATTACCAAGGTTGGGAAACAAGCTGTTTACTGCTGTAAACAAAAATCTGTGCCAATTGCTAATCCTGGATGGATCTCTTTTTTCCCTAAGAGACTGTTAATTTATAGAGATATCTCATGGAAACCAGGCTTACCTCCTACCAGACCTGGAGGTCTTTATGCAAGGTGTGGGCTGCCACCCAAGGTGTTATCAGCAGATGTACCAGGTCCAAGTTTTCTTCTGTATTTATCCTTACGAGCACACTTCTGTTAAGGGGAGTACCCAGCCTACACTGATAAGTGGAAGGGCAATTGTACTGCCTGGCAAACACAATGCAAACCCCAGCCCCTTTCAGGTCCTTAAGCAAACTGACTCTGACTGACAGCCACAGAGAGATACATGAAGAAAAGGCTTTACAAGATAGAAAATTATTCATATCTAATGGTAATTCAAAGATTTCTCTTTCTCCCCCCTATTCATTTACTTGTTCAAATAAACTGAAAAGCTCCTCCATCTCCTTGACATTACAAATTCATCCTTTACAAAACTGCTTTTCAAAACTGCTATTTAATTTCTTTTCTGGCAGTGCATCTAAATCTTCTGTAACCCAAACACAGTATACACACATTACCTCACTAAAGCTGAATGGGATGCGTTAGTTTGGCAATGTGTTCAAAGCAATCTTTCCTCAGGAAGCTTAATAGACAAAAATGAAGAATCTTCAACAGCTAGACGATGGAAGCTCAGAAAATATATGCAATGGAAAATATTTCAATACTACAAATAAATAAAAAAAATGACAAAACAGATTCTTAAAGGAGTTAACTGATGGGCAGCTTACATCAGTCATTTCAATTTTTAACAAATCTCAAAAAACTCAGAAAAATCCAAAGTATTAACAGTTCTAAAACATAAAAATATTAAACAATTAAGGGGTGTAGAGAATTACATACCATGGATCAATCCTGATGTTCATGTCACAACAAAATAATTTATCAATGATTGGTTAGCCAATAATCAGATATTTAAGAGAATCTATATAGAGGCTTTTTTTTCCTTTAACAGAGTTACTGGTAAGATTCAGAAAATTAAATTACTGATACAAGTTCTTCAACTATATACAGTTGAATATATTATTTTTTTAAGAGAGACTTTATATGGATTTAAGAGAACAGTGGAAGGAGTAGTGACTGGTTAACTCCCCTTGCCCTACCACTGTGCTAAATCTGATTAAAAGTGTGGAATAATTTAGACACCCTGCACTAACCACAAGAGCTAGATTATCTTTTTCTACCCTTTAGCATTATTTGTTGTGAAGTTACAAAGTAATGAGGAAAACTCAGAGATAGTTAGAAATGCTTTAACCCAGACATCTCTGACCATTTGCCTGTCCAGCATAAAGGTGTTACAGGATTCACAGCAGCTTCAGGAAATACTTAATGCAGAACTTACAAAGGTACTTCTTGACACTTCTACTTAAAAAACTCATGTGGTTTGTTTGCCAAACAATCCATATTTCTGAGGCATGAAGACTGCAGGTTACAGGGAGGAAATTCAGTTAAATTATTATACTTTAGAGAAAAAAGTAAATTTGTACATTCATAAATGTGACTAAAAATACTAATTGCATATTGAAGCTCCATTCCAAAGCATCAGGGAAAAAAATTAAATCTAAACTAATGTTCAATTTACCTTCTACATTCAGCGTATCAGAAAGTATCTATCTCTTCTACAAAAAAAAAAAAAAAAAAAAAAAAACATGACTGCAGAGGCAGTAGCTTGGAATATTTTTACTGTGAATGTTTGTCTATTTAAGCAAAATATAACCTTATAAAAATAAGCAACTGTCCTGAGAATAATACTACTTTAAATCCCTTGACCTTCACAGATTTCATTTGCAACCTTGAACATGTGATTCAATAACCAAATACTTTGCTGGCCAGAGCAAAAGAGCATAGAAATGCTTACTTAGATCATTAGGTGCTGTGTGAGTAAAACTTATTTTTCCTAAGGGCTCAGAACCTGTTAAGTGCAAAATCTTAAAAAGTACACAAGACATAGATGCATGCTGCAAAGTTCTCATTTCAAATATAAATATAAAAATCTTAAATCAAACTCAACATTAAAAAAAAATCAGTTCTAGCAACTGAAGCAGTCTGGAAATTTGTACGCATAAAAGTTAAAAATATCTAACTACTGTTACGATTTGCCTTAGAAATTCCCCATATAATTGTATCTCACCATCAGAGGGTTGATCAGAAGAATTATGAGACGCAGAAGACTGAAAAGCCTCAGAAAAGCCAAGGTCTTTTCTGAGCAGCATGCAAAGAACAAGACTGGACAGAAGAAAAGAGAATCCCAAATCATGAAAACATGTGAAACTCAACTCCCTGTGGGCACAGCTCCTCTGCAGGCACTCTCACATGATTTCTAATGGATCAAATGAAATGCATTTAAAAATCCATCTGTAGTAGGGGGGCTTACAGGTTTAAACCTTCCTGCAAAATTCCTGCCTGAATACCATTGAGGCTGGACCTTGGTAATACCCAGAGACTGTGACTTAGCTGTACAGGGAGATTTTAACTCACATCCTGCACGAGGAGAGCGGGTGTCAGGGTGTGAACCTCTAAGCAGCACGTGTAGGTAAGGTCTGCCCCTGACGTCTACTGCCTTGGACACATACAGGCTGGGCACTAATATATTTGAATAGAATATTTTGCTTCTAACAAGTAACTGACTCAATCCATGACATGTGCAACAATTGGTAACAACAGGTGAAAAAACCTATTAAGGGATGGAAGTATTGTTTCTTTACCCTCTCTCTCCCTCCCCTCAGCATTTACTCTGCTGCTATATAATGGTTAAGGTTGGAAAAGGCCTTTGTGATCATCAAGTCCAAATACTTAATTTTAAAAGGGCTAAATTATGGAGCAGATTTTTGGAATGAACAGTTCTTATGAGCTTATTCAGCTACAAAGTTTGTATTCAGACATGAATTTTCTTTTTCAGAGGGGTTTGAGTGTTTTCTGCTCTTGGTGTTCTCAATAGCAGCTCCCTCAGGAGCATTATTCTAAAACTATATATGTGCAAAGAGATAATCAGGAGAATGTGTAATAAAGGTGTGTCAAAAAACCAAAACATTCAATATATGTATACTCTCAAATCCAGAGCTAGAATATTATTCTCATGAAAATGTTGCTCACAAGGATTACTGAGAAGAAAGGCTTTGGAGAAAAATCAAGAACACCTGAAAAATCGCCTGGAAGTGGACTTTTACATATTTAAACACAATCTGAACAAGTCTTTCCTTGCCAAAAGGAACGCACAAATTCCCTGAGAATTTACTCATGGCAGGAAATGAAAACAGACCTTTTGTGTTCCCCTGCAGACTTGGCAGCAGAGACTCACAGCCAATTCACACTTGAATGACTCCAGAGCTGATCCAAAGCTCCCAGTCCCTCCAGCACTTCCAATGTGCTCTAAAGAAAATTCCCATAATTAAGTAAATACACAAAGGTAATGTCTGATATCTAAGAGTGACAGGATGGGTAGGACCTGTTGACGTAGGATATAATGGCAGAACTTATTAGGATCACTAACAGCTTAATTTCAGAAAAGATGTAAAAAAAAAACAACCTGCAAAATTTTTTATGTTTGGATGAATCATCTGGAAGTGGAAAAAAACTGCATGACATTTTCTTGGATAAAATAACCACTCAGACTTGCTGGTCTACAGCTTTTGAATAGGTCTGTGAACGTTGATACATTCTGAGATGGTTAAGATTTACCACCTGTATGCTTCCTACTCTGAAACTGATGCATTATAGCAACTGCAAGACCATGGAAAATTTAGAGCTTGATTACTCAGAAGTATAAGTGAATATAGAAATTATATATGTGTATTATTGATTTTTATATAAAAATATTCCTCTAAGTGTGAGTTCTTGCCTTTTTCCAAATCTCTATATTTATCATTAACTAAAAAATCATCTTTATGACTTCAATATTTTAACGAAATATGACTTCATTCCACTTCTGAACAGAAAAACAGCATTGACCTCTTCACATCTGGCTGCTCAAAGCCAGTCTTGGTCACTACTGATAGCTGAGCATGTGCCTAGTAATATTAAGATCTTTGCTGGCTGAAGTTATATCAAGTTAGTTGCTGTGAATAAGTATCTAAATTTTAACTTTTTTTTTTTTTTAATCATACAAGGAGAAACTAAGTAAAGTCTGGATAGGATGGTTTCTTGGTAGGACCTGTAGATTGTCTTACACACAAAAATGAAATTCATTCTATAATCATCTTTGTACAGTATTCCCTGTGACCCCCTAGCAGTCTATGTCAGTGCTCTGGGACTTGGCATATTCATAACACAAACACAGCTGGAGCAGGCTCAGTGATTCCAAAAAGCACATGGTATATTTAAAATTACTCAAACACTATCCCAGCTATTCCACTCTGTTCAGTTGTTGCTGAGGCTGTAAAAGACAATGTCCAAAACTGAGTAACCTTCTGGTTCCATTGCCATGGTGTTGCTGAAGCCCTCCCCTACTAATGCCATCATACTTGGGAATACCAACCCCTTCCTGTTGGCACAGGATTTCGGGAAACAAGCTGAAGTCTTTGAGACAGGACAGACAGACACTTCTGCTATTGGGTAGCACAGTGTCCTGTGCTGTCCCTTGATGAGGTAATGCCATCAGTTTCCTGGTAGATTGTATATACAGAGTTTTGTGGGCATCCTGGAATGGTTCCACACTCCCACAGTGCATCATGGAAATTCAAAGTAGTAACAGTGGAGCCATGGGCACAGGCAAAGACAGGAGGATGGAGGGTTTTTCCAAGGTCAGAGATAGTCAGTGTTGGATGTATGAAGAATTATAGTTATATCTACTAATGGAGTGGTTTAGTTTTCTGTCATTTCTTTTCTATTTGTTTAGTTTTGGGTTTTTGTGTTATTTCCTTTTCTTTATGGTTTCACCAGTCCATCCAAAAGGCCCTAAAAGTAGTTACATAGAAGTGCCAATTTCTGACCCATAAACATTGGTTTAAAATAACAAATGACATTCAAGTTGAATGACACTGTAAATGCCTTTTGGTCTTAACTGGTCTTAACTGCCCAGTTCTTTAGTTCACAGGAAAATAATGTCCTTTCACTAGAACAGAAAGGGGGAAGTTTTCAAAAGACTGCTCAGGAAAATATCACTAATGACTCATAATATTAAACCTCTCTTAAAGCCAAGAGTATTTTCTTGATGCACAGTTAGATTTTTTACATGTTTCATGCAGTCCTATATAGTGTGTAAGATACTATGACTCCAATATTTTGCTTTTTGTAAGCAATTTCCATGAAATGATCATTACAGTAAGCCTGAATATCCCATGTCACGAGGTGTCTAAGCCCCAGTTCCCTCCAAAAACCTGTACAGCACCCAGCACCACCCAACAATTTTCACTTAGGTAAGAAAGCTAAATGGGGTAATGAGCAATATTTTATATCCAACAACCATCTTCCCTGGCATTAGAAATGTTAGTCTTGCCTTCTTGTGCCCTTCTAACAGACTTATCTCAGCTAACTGCAGATATGTGAAATTAGGTTCCTCACCCAAGGAGCTCACTAAGTCAATAGCTCCAGAGTGACTTATCCTATTAAAGGCAGGCCTAATGAATCATCCTTTGAAGGTCTCTCTGTTAATTACAGAAGAAACCTCGCTGATAAGTTTAGGGATGACCAGACTACTCTACATTTCCCTGGTTTGTCCATCCCTTGTTTTTTACAGCTCCAATGAAGACTGTCAAAGTCAGCTCAGCTTGACCAACAGAAGCAGTAAGTACAGTTCTCCAAAACTCTTTTCCATTATGGCTCTTCTCTTTTCCCACTTCTAATGACAGGGCCTCCGGCTCTGCACTGCAGCCCCTACGGAGCAGACCCAGTGAAGACCAAGGGAGCAGTGCTAACAGAACGCAAGAAGAAACCAACCACCAGAGACTTCTAGAGGGACTTGTAATGCAGGGGCCAAAAGGTCTCTCAAAATAAGCAGAAAATGTGAAGACCATTTAGAACAGATATTTGCATATTTATGCAAGGCACAGTAGAGAAATCTGTGAGCAGTCTTCAAATACCGAGTTGCTTGTTGAAGTTAAGATACAATTAAAAAAGGAAAAGAATAAACTGAAGGGAAAAAAGCTGTCCAATTTGTGATTTCACAAAGTGGACAGCTTTTCATTACACAATGTTTTCATGGGTGTGAATCACACTATTAAGGAACAACTGTGGTATGAGTCACACAGTGGAAATCTCACTAACTCATTTCTTGTGACCGCCTGCACTACAAAGGATACAGAAGAAATGTATTCCTGCCTGAACCACACCACAACTGCCAGCCATGCCCTTGATCCAGAAATTAATCATGATTAATTCTGAGTTAGTTCTCTCTCAGTCCTGTTTCTGAAGATACCTCTCTTTTTGTTTGCAGCTAAATGCACACTTTGGTATTTTCCTGAACAAGAATCTGCTTTTTAACTGAAATTCCTGGGTTTTTATATGTTAGTACAGCAGAAAATGCAAAAATGCATGTAATATGAAAACTTGAATCATAAACATTTAAAAACAAAAACTCCATATTAAATACTGATTTAAATTTAAAAGTGCTATATTGTATAATTCAAAGGCTCTATATTTGCTAACTTAAAATACTTCCACTCAAGAATGTAACATTAAACAGGTATTAAAAATGCAACAGTGTTGTGGAAAATAAATAATCATATTGTTGTAAATCATGCAAGATATATATTAATCCAAACCATGGAACGAAAGTTTTAGAGTTAAAAGACTACAACTAAGCAGCCCTAAAAAGGGCTTCAACATTAAAATTCCACTTAAAAAGTCAACACAAGATTTATGAAGAAAACTGTGAAACTTTATTTCTTTTTGTGTTCCTTAAGGGATGTCCCTCCCTTCCACTTTGTAGCCTTTCTGCAGTTTCTCTCCTTTTCTTGAACATCTCTGTAAAGCAGAAGGATTTCCAAACAGATGCCTCCACAAAGCTCTACTCAGATTAGAGTGCAATTTTTTAAAATCCTATTACAGAACAAATAAAAGTGAATCATATACATAGATAACAGTGCTATTAGCATTTAAAGTCTACCAGGTACAATGCCATGTAAGCCTCAAAAGAAAATATGATCTTGCAAAACTGGATTTGACATGCTCTATGACAGCACAATTTCTCTAACACCATTAACAGCTTGTGCAGTATCTCTTCGTGCCAGCAAGAGAGCAAATATTTAAGGATTTCATAACATCTATGCTAAAATTTTGAGAGCAACTTGGACCATGAGACATATCTTCAATACAACAGTTTTCTCATGCAATAGGTCCACAAAATAATTAGCTAATACTCCAATTAAATATGTTGGATGTCTCCATTCCAGGAGACTGTTACAGTAGAAACCTTAATGAATAATGAATCACTCATATGAAAACTCAGGTTGACTCTCTTTGTGTTCAAAACTCTTTTATTTCAAGAGTAAGCGCTAAAGAAAGAAAAGCTTTTCATCCCCCATTTATCTGCAGTATAATTTAACAGTAGGATTCTCCCTTCATAGTAATTAAAGATCACATTTCAGAAAAGATATTGATGAGGAAGACGGGGGGGGGTTATGTTATATATGATTAGGGACATCAAATATTGTACTTATGTGACACTTGAAAATGATTTGTTCTTTCATGAAAATACACTTTTTTGTGATTTATACAAAGTCTGGTTTTTATACAGATTATAGATTAACAGATATGCCTTATCTGCAAGGAAAGTTATATGCTGCTATAATTTCTGTTTAAATACCTTTGCATAGAGCTCAGTTAATAATGGCGGGGGTTTTGTTCCATTTCCTGGCAGACAATTTTAAAATACTTTAAAATTTTAAAATAAAACAATTTCAACTGAATTGAAACATGGTATTTTCTTTAAAAAAGTTTTTCTAAATAAACTTTTTAAAAATAAGGAGAAATTCAATCTTAGGTCAACTGACAAAAGTCGTTCAAATGAAGAGATTTGTTTGTGTCCTAAAATGTTGTTGCTTTTCTCCTTTTGACAAAATGTTCTTTTGAAATGAGAGAAAAGTCAAAACACTGCATTAAAAAAAAACATTAAAGCGTTTTTGTTTATCTGAAATATTCTTTTATTCTGAAATGACCAATAATGCCTGTATTTTATGCAGAGGGATTGACTGTAAAATGGATGGAGGTGGTGCTTCTGTACAGTTCTTACTTTGACTTAGCTACAAAAAATGCATACATTCCAATAACAATACAAGTCCACCAAGCAGCTTACAACAGAAAGTGCAATAAATCCCTTCTATTCCTTTCCCATCTCTATTTGTGCTGAGCTTAGCCACAGTGTAATACTGGCATTTGTACTGCATTAGACAAGAGGGGAGACATCAAAATAATTATCAGAGAATCATGGACCATCCTGAGTTAGAAGGGACCCACAAGAGTCATTGAAGTTCAACTCCTGCACAGGACCACCCCAAGAGTCACACCATGTACCCAAGGGCACTGTCCAAAAGCTCCTTGAGCTCAGCCAGCCTTGTTGCTGTGACCACTGCCCTGGGGAGCCTGTTCCACTGCCCAGCACCCTCTGGGGGAAGAACCTTTTCCTGATATCCAACCTCAGCCTCCCCTGCACAACTTCAGGCCATTCCCTCGGCTCCTGCCACTGTCAGCACCGAGCAGAGATCAGTGCCTGCCCCTCCTCTTCCCCTCAGGAGGAAGCTGTGCCTGCAGTGAGCTCTGCCCTCAGCCTCCTCCTGTCCAGGCTGAACAGACCAGGTGCCCTCAGTCTCTCCTCACACGGCTTCCCTTCAACCCTTCACCATCCCCATGGCCTCCTTTGGACACGCTCTAACAGTTTTATGTCTCTCTTATGTTGTTGTGCCCAAAACTGCCCCCAGCTCTCGAGGGGAGGCCACCCCAGTGCAGAGCAGGACAATCCCTCCCTTGCCCAGCTGATGCCCCCCAGGATGGGGTTTGCCCTCCTGGCTGCCAGCATCCATTAGACACTGTGAGAAAAGCTTTTAAAAAATACCTTGTACTGAGTTTCATCTATTGATGAATTGATGTAACGACAAATCAACAGAAGTCCTCAATAACAAACTTCTGGACTTGATATAAATTTCAGAATCATATCAATATTAATTCAAAAGGCTGACAAATAAAAATTTGGTACCCGAAGACATAACAACCAGATAAGACTGGGCCAGGCAACAGCATTTTAAAGACAGCCAGTAAAACCTCCATAGAAAACTTGAAATGGGTCGGTATTTCACCCCCGTGGCCTTGTTCTTTTTGCAATGGTATTCCAGTCATTCACTCTGGCACAAATTACTATTAATTTTCTTCTCTTTATGAAAAGAAATTTTACTAAAGGCTTCAAAATAGCTAAGCCAAAATTTAGCCATTTAAAATGTCCTCTTTTTCATTTTCTCATTGCCACTTTTGTATTTGTTTATTTATCATCTCCTACCAGATTTGAATTTTCAGTGATGATACCTCATTAGGCCGTAACGACTTCAAGGAGGAAAAGAAAATCGCAAGATAAAAAAAAAATACGTTTTTTGACCCATATTTACAACTGAAAACTGCAATAACATATCATCAATGATTCTGGAGAGAGGAAAGAATAGGTTTCACTCCTGTTGGCTCTGCAGTAAAAGTCAAGTTTCTTTTGGGGAAAAGCTTACCAGAATTTCCTCTGTATTACTCTGCAGACCATTACTCCTATACAACTCCTAAATGAAAGTATAAAAATAATGCACAATTTTTAAACTCCTCATAAGGTGTTCTCACCTGCTGGGTTTCAATTAAGAAGCCTCAAGTAACTGTTGATAGGCAAGTAAGTGTTTGCTCTTGGTAGTTTTACCTGATATTTTGTTAGTTAAGCTTATGCTTAAATAATTTCCAGGGATATAATTTTACCATCCAATACCACTTTGTAAACTCAGAATTTCAAGAAGCCTCACACTACAAAAAATGACCAGACCTCCTAATTTGCTTCTTCAAATGAGGCTTTAAACTGCTGTGCAACTTTTCCTTCCCAAGGGCTAATGCAAATTCTGCCTCAAGCATGTAGGAAACTAAGCCAAACCTTTCAAAACTGTAAATCTTCTACAGACAAAATGTCATATTTTGCCTAGCAATAAACAAAATCCCTTGTCTGTCAGTGACAGGAAGAAAGATTTTGTTGTATCTATTAGCATATACAGACTTAGAATTAATATTTAGCACTTTTATTGCACCTGAAATGTGAAAGTCAGAAAAATTTACACAGCTTCAAGACTAAAGTTGAAGCTATGACTTTTTAATGCGTTTTACAAAAATTATTTACTTTGATATCGCCTTTTCCTTCCTATGATGGATTAGTGGCTTCATTCCAGCAACAGGGGAACTCGAACATTACCAACATTGGAAGTTTTCCTTTCCTGCCAAGGCTTTGCTAATCCCAGAACAGGCAGAGATACATTTTGTGTCTGTGGACGAAAAGCAACCACGTTACAAAAAGCCAATGATCACTAGAATTTAGGAGGTTCTAATTATGTTTCAGATTTCTTCCCTCAAAGATATGATAACCAAAACAAGAGCTGGGAAAAGTAAGAAAAAGCAAGCAGAATAAAAGCATGAAGATACAACAAAAAAGAAAGGCAAAGATTCTTTCCACTTTATTGAATCTTAGGATGCTCCCACACTTATCAAAATCAGGTATATTTTAAAAGCATAATTGGTCCTATAGAGATCACATAGGCACCAGCAGAGATAGGAGAGGAGCTCTTTAGCTTCAGGCTAAGCTTTCCTACCTATGCTGGAAGTTCACATTTACTGCTTTTACTACTGAAGGGTCTCTATTAGTAGTCAAGATATTTAGCAAATTCTTGCAAGCAAAGATCTCTACTGATATATAACCAGCAGCAAAATTTTACTACCCATATTTCCCACCAAATGTTCAAAAAGTTATATTTATCTAAAATTATTTTTCACGTAGTTGAATGATAGGTATTAATGCTTTACTACTTTACTGCAGCAAATATGAAATAAGTGAAGGGATTCAACATTATTCACAGAGTAATTTTTAAGAGGGCTTTTACTGTGCATCTCATGCATCAAACTGCATAGCTTTGAATTTGTAGTTTCTTTCTGCTTAACCACAGGATCAGAAAATGACGATTTTTTTTACTATAAAACAATAAATAAAACATTTCTGTCTGCAAAATAAATATTCCAGACTACTTTGAAACCACAAGGAATTAGCTCTTTTCCAAATCTATGAATGATATGCACAAATGGATAATAATTTCATGAGAGGGCTACTGAAGGATAAATAATAAAGAGAAGTTACAGATGTTGGGGGTAAAGCTTTTATTGGGAGTACATTGTATTGCTACCCCATATAGCCTTAATTAACTTCCCTGGTGTCGTACATATCCTAGAGCCTTGATTAAATTATTTTATTATCTCACATGAAAATTTAATTTCAACTTTCTCCTCCCTCCTTTCTGAAGTTTGCAAAAATATTAGTTTTTTTAAAAAGTAACAACTGATTTTAAATAAGAGGCTTAATTTGGCAAATGTTAAAACAACCTGTTTGATTGTTTTTCCAGGATGATATTCTTCAAAAAAAACCGCAAACCCTGATGAAGATTTTAAGCTTTAATTCAATGACACAGCTCAATGAAAAAGTTACCATCAGAATCTTGCCCTACATCTCTAGTTTTGCACACAATGCTGTCAATCCCTAGTAGGTTGCTCTTTAAAGTTTTTTAATGCCTTGAGGTGTTTTGTTGAAAACCTCAGTGTAAGTGCCAAGTGCACCATTTTGAACAAAGTGTGTGATGAACTCAGCAACCATGCAAGCACAGACACAGAGCTGCCATCCAAGGGAGCCCCTTGTCCCCAGGACACAGCTACCAAGAGAGTTTTGTCCCAAGCAGAGGATTCATCCAGAGCTCTAAGGCCTTATTTGTGATAAGGACAGACAGACACTCAGGTTGTCTGGCTCACCCCAAACCCTATGCCAGGAACTTAGGTGAGCTCTCAGTAGGCATAAGCCAATCCTCTGGTAAGAAAAGGTCTTAGGTACCAGAATTTGCATCATACCACTTCTGCAGAAGACTTTTAACCCCAGCCATCCAAACGTTTGCCCAGTCACAGTCCAAATCAGACAAAGGCAGGTTAGATAGGTGGGGGTCATTTCCTTGCACTGCTGTTCTCATTGGATATAATTCAACTTAACTACACAGTGAGGGCACGATTGCACTGATCACAAAAGTCGTAACTACCAACAAGAACAGAACAAATAACAAAAATAAAGGATATATATTCTTATTAAACCTGTAGAGATTATCAGTAGTGATAAAGCTCCTGATGAAGAGGCATTTCCTGCTCTGTCAGAGGAGCTTTCATTTCTTGCTCATCACTGTGAAATACTACTACACATCCCCAAATAAAAGACAGATGATCTCCTGAGCTCACTCTAACAACAGGTACAGTTCACAGTAAGACAATTCTGATTTCTGAAAACAGGGGAAAAAAAAGTTAAAAGCGGCTTTTTTGAAAGCGGATTATTTACCCTGCACATTACCTATATGTGTACCCATGGTCTGGGATGTTTGTCCTTACACACACCTTCCTGGACTGCAAGGGGAGTGAGGCAACAATAAAATACCTGTCTGAGAACATGTTTTCACTTGACTCTCAGGAACAATATTTGAAAAGGAGAAATCTACATTGTCAGGAGCAGCATCCTGCAAAAGACTGGCATGACTTGGATGTCCAGAGAATAAAAATCAACACCAACACCTATTAATTCTTTGCCTACCCCAACTCACACTAATTTGAGATTCTTTTATGATTAAACAACTCAGAGTAATTTCAGAGTAGTAAGACGAGTTGAGATTGAGCACCATCATGTCACAAACACAATGAA
Source organism: Acrocephalus scirpaceus scirpaceus (assembly GCA_910950805.1). Lineage (NCBI taxonomy): Eukaryota > Metazoa > Chordata > Aves > Passeriformes > Sylviidae > Acrocephalus > Acrocephalus scirpaceus. The sequence goes on from OU383781.1 coordinate 35,126,323, forward strand.
CGTAAGTGTAGCAAGTTAAAAACACAGAGAGAAAAAAAAAATGGCAAGGCAGGGATCTAGCAGTTTTAGGAGTAAATTGAAGAAGCTAGTTCCTGCTAGAGCAGGAATCATTCTTCAACACTATTTGCTAATATTGCAGCTACAGATAAAAAGAGATTATTAAAGAGCTGCCTGGCTGATGCCCCTGCTAGCACAGCATCTGAAACATGGACAAACCCATCAGCTGCACCACATCCTCTCAGCTACCACAGACAAACACCCTAACACGGTTAGAACACATTCAGGAAAGAAAATGGCTACAAATAGGATGCAAATATGTCCGTGATAAATGGAAATATAATGGACCTTTATTGTGCAGAGGGTGTAGACTGCTTTCTTCTCTTTTTTTTCATTGAGCTTATTGAAGTGAAATAGGACAGTCATTCACTCAAATTCTGCAAAATGTCTATTCTAGTGAAGAGCACAATGTTATAAACGTTTCTAAGTACTTTTGCAAAGGAAACGTTAAATAACATCTACTGTACTTTGGACACTGGTGACTCATACTCCACCTCCAACAATCCTTGGTTTCTGTTATAATTAGGAAATACTATTTGTTTTCATGGTAGTGCCTAGAGACCCTATTCCCTGGCACAAGGAACCACAGGAATATGTAGGTGACCTTTTTAGTGTAAGCTCATCAAAAGTACTCTAAAAATAGAAACAGCAATATTTCTGTCTGCCACTTCTCAGAGGGAACATAAGTAGCACAAGAGTCCCTGCACATATTAACGATTTTATAAGCATCCTCAGTGCTGAAGATGCTGAGCACTTCAGTGCAGGAAGACCTCCACAGCATATGGCAGTCTGTAAAAATCTTGTTTATAGTGACCACAAGCCTCTTTGTGCTGGGAACAAATGCTGGTCTGGGATTGAGAAGGCAGCCTGAATCCATAAACTACAGCTGTGCTCTACATGATTCATTTCGTCCGAGTCATTTGCTGTCTCTGCCCCCTACTTCCCCACCGAAGAGGCAGGAATCTCTGTCAGGCAGTGAACTTTAGGACATTAATAAGAGTAATTTGGATCTCTGAGGGGAGGTGGGCTGTGAGCAGTGTGGGCACAGAATTATCCTAATGGGCAGATGATTTGAGCAGAGAACACAGAACTCTTTAGCAGTTCTCCATACTGTGCTGTTTGTTTCTAGGCTTCTTCACTTTATCCTTTAAAGGGATAAGAACAGTTTTCTGTGCTGTTTAAGTGACTTTGATTCTTGCAAAACACCAGCCCAGGACAGCTTTGAAGTCACCCAGAGCAATGGGAAGTTAGATGTCTCCCATAAGGAACAGAGAGGATGGAAGCGGATCAGGGCAACGGGAGAGCCATGGCAACAAGTGATCTTAGCTGGAACACTGAACCCCTTCTAAGTGCCAACCTCAATTATAACACAGACTACACTTGAAAGAGAAAAATCTCTGACCTTAGCATTGTTTGTATCCCCTACTTAAGAGTTTTCTGAGAAAAACTTCCAAACACTTTTGTATTCTTACAAGTCGGATTTACAAATGGAAAAATGAGAAAGAGAAAAATAGAATACAGTAACAAATATAATTTTAAAAATAAGCTACAACAACAACCCAAACTAAAAAACCTAGAGAACAACATTCTGGCTCAGTAAAATATTGTTGATTTCTAACAAGCTGCAAGGTTTTAAGTGAACAAAAGCAGCATATCCCCATCACCACTACTTCAGTCTTTTATAACTCTACATTATGCCCAAAGCCTAAACAGGTGCTCATGTTATATAAATTTTATGTTATTTTTCTCTCAACTCCTGACAACAATGAGTTTTCTAAAAAAGAATGTAAAGGCTTTCTGAGACTTTGCATAAAAAGTTCTTATTCATTGACTCCACAGCCATTATGCAGAAATGTGGTTTCAAGTCAGCCAAAAGATATCAGGCAAAACTGCTAGTGTTAAACTGGAGTGAGAATATCCTCACACTGGTATCCCAGTACAAAAAACACGTGGCAGACAGAATTAAAATTTCTTATGGACATTGCTAAAAGACAAAAATGTAAATCACAAAGGGACATAAAAAGTTCACACATTTTCACATGCTCATTAGCCAGAGAATTTCCTTTTTTCCATTTTTATCCTACAGAGTCAAAATACAATGATGACTTGCAACCTTAGAAGCAATGGGAGGTATAAATATGCTCAGAGCTCATATCAATTTTAATAAAAATAATTTTCTGTGGAAATTGCATACTGAACAAATAAAGATAAGAATTAATGGGTTCTTTCTAATATTGCAAGAACTATTTTCTGAACATTCTGTTTTCTCATGAAGTGTGTTAATAAAAGAGAACAAAAACTCCATGTTGTGAATACACCTGAAGGGAAATGAAAACTTTTTAGATGTGAGAGTACAATATTTCACCTATGCAGATAATTTACAAATCTCTTGGATATATATTTAGGTTTATTCTAAATGGAATGCTTTCTCCATAAGATTTCATCTCCTCCTGCTACTTATCCCCTTGACATTTCTGCTCTTACTATAATGGGATTTAGTAGCACAAGTGGGTTAAACTATTATGAAATGAAATCCCATTTCATGGAAATTTTCCTGGTAATTAAAGCAAGAACAAGGAGAAATACAGAAAATGCATTATTTGTGGCATGCAAAGAAAATGTGTCTGCCTGGAACATTACACAATCTCAACAGCTCTAATGTAATTCAGAGACTGAAGAATTGAGGGGAACAAGAAAATAAACAAGCCGTAAATTCTCACAGCCTAATGCAAAAATAATAATGAAAAAGTAAATTTGATTCTTTGATTTCAACTGAATTTAAAAGAATGGTGACATTTAAAAGTCACACTGTGAAGAAATAAATGCAGTTTTATGAACTACTGCTAGTTTAACTTGTAACTTGTTCTTGTATCTGGCAAAGAAAATGAATACTATTAGGCATGTTTATGTTCTGTTTGGTTTTCTTAATGCTGTGCAGGATGGCAAAGAATTCAGGGATATCGATTTGTTTTAAAACAAACTGTTCAATTTAAAATTAGAAGAAATAAAAAGAAAAGGAAAAAGAAGAGCACAAAACATTTCTATTCATCATGGGGGTTTTTTCAAGAAGTTTGAGCTATCCGAAGCATACACTGTCAGCCACATGTTGACAAATTATTAGTTACTATGATTATCTCCAATTTTATTAGTCAAAAAGTACATCTTACATTTACAAAAAAACCACTGCTGAAGAATAACATCACACTGAATGAAAAGCCTGCTTATTCTTCAGCACTGCAATGGTGGCAAGTCATACCCTACCTCTGTGTCATCAAAAATAATACTTTCAAACAACTTGCAGTGTGCTTGGCTGAATATTTTGTGTAAATATTGCACAACCAAAATCTCTGGACTTTGCCAATTTTGTGCTACACAGACTAAAATACTCAACAACCAACTGTCTCTGCAGTATGAGAAAAGTGCCAGCACATCACCATCCATGGCACAAATTACGAGGGAAAAAGTCGATGGATGGAAGATTAGACGTGATCATGCAGAACAAAGCTACCTTAGGTAAAGCAATGTAATTTTTTTTTAGGTAAATAGCTAAGTTTAGGTACAAGGCTAAAAGAGGAACAATGCCAGAATGATGAACTTCAAGACAATATTTTAGTCAAAGGAAAACATTGATATTCTTCCAAGGAAAACAAACCAAAGAGATCTAGATAAACAGCCAAACTTCAATATGTTTATTAAGTTCAACTTTTACATCACCTTAAGTCCATTGTCATAAATTTACTATATATTGTATGCTGAGGGGGAAATAATCTCTCCAGTATCAAAATTCCAGGCAAAATAGCTGTAATGTCTGTCTCATCAGTCCGGATATATATTTGAGAGATTCACTACCCCAGCACATATGGGGAAAAAAGAACTCACAATAAAATCTCTGATGCTTTGTCATTTGCATCTGTTGTTTTGCAGGGGACTTCTGTTCTATAGACTAACTTTCATTCTCCTAAAGTACCATTTTTTAAGTTAATGAATTCAAGAAACTCCCTTGTCCAAGTTTTCATCGCTTAAGTGACAGCAAAGCCAATTTATCAAAATAGGAGAAAAAGAAAAAGTGGGTTATGTAAGCTCCTAAGTAGCACTTAGTCCAAGTGTTTCAAATACCACTGGTCCTTTTGATACCAGGGTTCTGGCATCTTTATAAACCATTATTAACCATGTGCATTTAGTATTATTAGAATTTCAGCTTCCAAATGAACACCAATAACAGCCATTCTGCATAGAAATCCTGTTTTACAAGACACTTAGGAGCTATGTGAGACCAAACCATAAAAATTATTAACCAGAAACCATGTTCAATTTAGTGTTTTTCCAATTAGCAATTTAGATTGTATTACAGTTGGTAATATTCTACATTGTAACAGAACTGTATTTATTTCAATTGAAGAGCAGTAGCAAAAGACAACTCGGTCCTCAGGGAATGAATCTTTTATCAGTGGAATCTGCACTTTGGACCCTGTGCTACTGTAGGAAGTGTGGGTCTAGGGACTTCTCCCACATGGGATGCTGTGAAAATCCAGCTTCTAAAAAACCAAAAGGTGATAATAAAGTTAATTCCTTCTTCTCTGCTCCCAGCCCAGACAGGAAAAAGCAGGACTTGGTATCTTACCACCATCAAAAACCCCAAATTGTAAGGGCGGGGTCACAAAAGGACAAACCAAATCCAAAATACATGGTAGCAGACATAACAGGCCTGTCCCTCTGAAAGCTTCAAAGCCAGTCCTGCTGGAGAAACAAGGAATCAGCTTCTGCAGGGGTGGTCAGCTCTAACAGCACGGCAGAAGACATGGAGCCAGCCCATTGTAACAGAAAAGGTGCATAAAACCTTTTGGGTCTTCAGCTCAGGAAAATCACTACAGCTGGGATTCCCTTTCCTTATTTATTACCAGAAGAAAATGCAGAAAATAGGAGCTATGTGGCTACTATGCCTTAAAAGTTGTCCAAAAATTCTCTCCCAGGGAAAAAGTAGAAGCAGAGCAGAAATTAACCTACCTGAAAGATCATTGTTGAGAAGAGTAATAAAATAAATCCTGAGAGCATCTATAAGCTCAGATATATGACAACTGTGTTGCTGCTCTCAAGATTTAAACCAATGGTGCTGAGTTGTCCAAGTATTAAAGTAAGAAGTATACATTAAAGTTTAAAAATAGTTAGCAATTAAATCTAAAGTAGCTCATTGTGCACTGATGTTTAAAAATGCAATGCAAAACCCATAGACTGTAAAAACATTATTCAAGCAAAAAAAAAGACAATTCTTTTTTTTAAACATCAAAATCAGAAAAAAAAAAAAAGGCAAATACAACCCAAAAGACAGTATATACCAGTGTGCCAGTGTCATGAGAAAGCTGATCCATTTTTCAAGTGCAGAGCTGGCTTCTAAGTCAAGCCTGTTCTGAGCCTGGGACTGGACCAGAATAGAACCACTGAAACATTATCTTATCATCTCAAATGTATTGATGTTTTAGTGGTCATTTTCTGGTAGATTACAGAAAACATTAACTTTGCCTCACCCATAAACAATTTACTGTGAAATGGAAGGTTCTATTCTGCTTCAATCTGCAGCAAGAACCTCTGCTAAATACCAGTAAGTGTTAGATGAACCTGTCAGAAGGAAGATTCTGACAGAATAGATATCCTCACAGTGAATTCCTGTACATAAGACTTCCTTCTGAATTACTGTACATGGGGCTGTCTTTGCATTTGGGGATTTCTTGTGGGAGAGAGACAAAGGGAAAGCAGCAATTTAGGATTGTACACCATTTATGCAGCCTTTTTGTTAGTAGAGCACAATATTTTAAATAATTTCAAATACAAGGTGATACTTTATAAATTTCTAATGACCTAAAATAGTTCCAGTATGATAATTTCTCAGTGAAGAAAGTTGAAAGAAGTCAGCCGTGTCAGTCAATTGACTCCTCCACTTGAGAAGAGGCTAAATAGAATGTAGCTTTTCAGCTGGAAAATATATGACTGAGGGGATGTAGGATAACTGCTCTAAAATCTTAAACAGCCTGGAAAAGGTGATAGGAAATGATTATTCACAATTCAAGAACCAGACAGAGCCAAATGATGTTATCAGCCTGTAGTCTAAAATACCCAAACCACTTCTCCACACAAAGCATGTTAAAGTGTGTAACTCACCTCCACAGAATTAGAAGAGATCACAAGATCTGCCTGCACGTCTGGAGGAGGCACGTTCACAACAGCGATACCTCCACCATCCAGACAGCTTTTTACCCAGCACAGTAAGCCATGAGCAGACAGTTTCTCCAGGAGAATGTTGCAGGAAACAGTCTCAATTACTTTACTGGTGTCCAGACAACATCCACAGCCTCTCCCTCATCAACAAAGTTTCATGGAAGGAGGGCGGGTTGGCCAGGCAGGACCTGCCTTTCCTAAACCCCTGCTGGTCCTGTTGTCACTGTAAGGAAACCTGTCCTTCTGCTGCTTGAAGTACACTCATTTTCAGGGTGAGAGGAGGAGCACCCACCCATTCCAAGCCTCCAAATCAGATTCCCTGTGTGCCAACTCCCATGTGCAGGGGAAACAGAGCAAGCACACCCAGCAGCAGCTCCCCACTCGGCGCCGAGCGCGGGGAGCGCGAGTTCTGTCAACAGATGGCAGCCCTCATTTGCATCTCGTCAAGATTCATGGCCACAATTTTCAATGATTAAACTATCAGAAAGATGTAACAAGCTCTTTAATTGGGAGAGAGGAAGGGGAAAAGAAATGATCGTGCTTGGCCTCCGCATTCTTGACAGCCTGAATGACATGCTTACATGACAGTTATTAACAGGATCGTTACTTCCAGGATGTGGCTGCTGGTGGCTGGAGGTTCCAAGAACATCCCCTGAATACAGAGCACCCCAGCCACAGAGGAGAAACCCCAGGGCAGCCTGACTATGGCCATGGGGCAGCCCACTTAGCAGCCACGCTCTGCAGCCTTCAGGCTTCTCCTCACTTTGAAATTTTGCATCTGCTCAGGACAATTTTGATGCACCATTCCTGCCCCAGCTAAATCCAGGTCCGGGAACCAGTTTGGCTGCATAAATCTGTCAGACCCTGCTCAACAGAGCCCAAGAAGCAATCTCCAGCCAGTGCCATGACCATACTAACTGTGTGTCAGTGCCTGGTCACATCACTCCTCTCCCTTTCTCTCACACCTTTTCTCCGCAGGAGGCATTCAGGTGCTCAGAAGACCTTTAGCATGAAAGACTCACCACACTTAACAATGAAAGTCTGTCTCTCTCTCTCTAAGTGTGTGCTTCTAATTCTATCTTAATTCAAATTCCAGGCTTCATTTGAGTTTTTCTCCTGTTTTTAAACATAAGCTTAAAGCAGAAGCGGAAATGTGATAAGAAAAGCTCTAAAAGCCTCTTAAGTATATCAGTCATGGGGATATGTGAAGATGAGAAATCTTAGGTTTCAAGAGAAGAATTTTTAATTACTTGTATTTGAAAAGCTAACTAGTAAGGACCTCAGGTATCGGCAAATAACCCAACATATATGATACACATGTACAGCAAACTATGCATAGACAATGAATATAAAAGACCTATGATATAATATACATGAGGCATTTTATATTTATTATGTATGTGACATAATAGCTGGTTCTAAAAAATGTTATAAACCTATTATTTCTACATTTTTCCATTAATGATGTTCTGACACCACTTCATCATCCTAGCAAAGCTGCCTTGGAAATTAGGCTTGGTTATTCCAAACTCTCCTGATGGATGCAGAAGGAAAGGACTAATACAATAGGTATGGTAATTATTGTGAACTCAAGAGATTTAACTTCACTGCTTCTAACTGATAAACATTCAATTTTAGAAAAATTTCCTTCATTTCCATTTTGCCTTATTTTCCTCTCTGTAAAATACACAGGATACATATTAACTATGCATAAAACAAATAATTGCATAGTAAGTTCTTTAACCTGTCGTCTTTACTCACCTGACATGGTAACAATGCTCAGATAATTTGCATGATGTTATATTCTAATTGTGTATTTCTGCCTTTTCCTAACTAACACCCACCTTTCATTTTAATATAGGCAAGTTTAGCTTAATAAGCCTCATGCCATTCGTTAACTGGGTGGTAAGAGATGTAATTGTCTTTTTTTTTAAGGCAAATAAAGCATACAAAAAACAGCACATGCAGAGACCATATCCGTGAAGACTTTATGCCTACAAAATAGTTACAGATGAGAGAAAAACTGCAGACATTGTCCAAGTCTCATGCAGTTCAAATTCTTGAACAAGAAATATTTAATTTTACCAGGAAAGCTCCAGAATCCCAGCATATCTAGACCTGGGTTTGTGTGCTTGGTCACCAGTCCCACTCCACATTTCCTGCTGCTGAAAGCAGCAGAGGCCACCAGACCACTTTCCCCTCCCGATATTCTAATGCTGTCTTTGTCAGGGGAACTAAATGTTTATTGCAAAAGAGGATATAAACTGCCTACCTATCCTGACATTTATTGAACCAATACTCAACATTAAATTTCCTCTCTGGCATCTTAGAGTAAGATAAATAGGGATTAAAATGGCAGCAGAGCAGTAGAGGAACAGTGGAATTTTATTTATGCATTCATTCTACCAGAGCTAAGAATAAAGATGTACCAGAAAACAACATGCACAACGAAAAGTTAACATTGCCGTCAAACTATAGGATTTCTAAAAGAAAAGGGATGTATCAGGCTCTCTCCTAAAAGCTGAACCTTACTTGATAATCCCTAATACAAGTTGCCCAATACAGAGCTGCTAAGGGAATTTTATACAACAAATGAACTTGAGCATGTGGACTTTTCTCCACAGAAACCAAGTCCTCAGGAGTTTCCACCTCCTATAAGAGAAATGCACCCTAGATCTGTGTCTTCCTACAGTCTCAGACAACATTTCCCTTCCTTCTACCATGCAATAATTAGATAGACTTTTTCCCCTTGCTGCATAATGGAATTATGTTGAATTTAGCTATTTCCAGAAAATCCAAACTGTTATCAGACTTGTTAAAATAGGTTTAAAGAGTAACGAGAATCAATCAATATGTTGAGGAATACCTAATTAACAATAACACATACTGCACAATGGGGAAACATAGACATAACTGAAGCATTTGTTGGAATATATCCCTTGTTCTGAATCATTTACAACAAGAACTAACTGAGCACCTTAAAAGATATTTCTTTCTGATGAGTACTTGAATTCAAGATATGAATATTTTTAATCTGCCAGCCACACATACAGAAAGATTAACTGTCTGGTTTTATAACCCTGGAAAACAAGGATTTCATAATTGTTTTTCATTTATAACTTAAACAAAAGATACTTCTCTTTAAGTTTCTGACACGAACATGTGGTGATAGATATGTTTCTCCAATCAGCAGGTTAACTGTTAGAAAATATGCAGCTGTAGGAAGAAATAATGTGTTTTAAGAGTCGCTGTTATCCTAAGGATCTTCAGACTATTATCAGAATTTGTCATCTTATAGGTTCTTAGCCTTCAATCTTTATGAAAAGACAAAGATATGGGAGGTTATGATCTTTTCATTCAGAAACCCCATGACACTGCTCAAGGGATCTTGAAGTGCTGCTGTCAACTTCATCCTCAGCCTTCAGCTCCACCATGTCTGGAGAAAGTGGGTCCACAGAGGACAACTCCTGAGTCCACTGCCCACAAGTGTTTTCCTGGAGATCCTAGATAAAGAGGATCCTTCCAATGGAATCGGTGTGTAGGTGGGAATTACACCCACAAAATGTGTTACAGACGTATGAGGGGATGGTGACACGCCTCAAATGATTGTTTTCATTTGGGTTTTCTCCTTTGTTCAGGTCACTGTTCCCCAAACACAAGTACTGGAATCACAACTTTACTGACCTGGAAGCACGTGAGGCCATGAAAGGAAAGGGTATCCTCTTCCCAATCATTTTTAAATCCAATCAGTGAAGGCCATCACACTCCCCACTGGGACTTCCTGTCTCAGAGACCCCATTACTGACAGGATTCCCCCTTTTCTCTGACTTCAATGTAACTGGTTCTGAACTTGCAGTTGTGTCATGTGCAGCCTAACATAGATCTGAAATCAGAGCAGTGATTTCATTTAAACATAACCATACTAATTCCACTGCATGCTTATTTAAAATCTTCATTGCTTTTAAATGTCATTGTCTAATTAAATTTGGATTAAAAGCAAATAAGAGCACAAAATTCCTCAAAATACCTCTGTTTCAAGAAGCATTACCCACCAGACTATGGTTGATTTCAAGTCAGACCTTCTAGAATAACTAAATATTTCTGAATTGCTGATACACATTAAATTAATAGGGGTCCCTGCTTACTTCAGCTGGTGGCTGTATAATTTTTTTCTTCAAATAACTTTAAAGAATTGCTGACACACAATAATTCTCATGCTCTGTACTCTTTTATAGATTATGCTCATTTAAAAAGTATTTCATAACATCACAAGCATTATATATATTCTTTTCTATGGATCCTGCCTTCCCCAGTGAAGAGCAGTGGTCAATAATCAACTCAGAACACTGCTACTGTAATTCTTTTTGACTGTAAAAAATTCATCCCATACAAAAAAGTTACCAAGTGCTCTTTTTAGTGAGCAAAGCTTTTAACTCTCTACTGGTGAATAATGGAGAAAAATAGAGGGCAAAAGAAACACTGCAGAGATTTTGTTACTATTATTATGGTATTACTGGTCATTTAAAGATAAAATCTAATTTTAAAGCTCCAGCTCTAAGAGTAGCTCTGAGTGGCCCATATATTAACAGCCATAAGGGGCTCCTCTGCCTGCTGCAGGCTGGTGTGGAGCCACTGCCCTTCCCTGCCCACAGCCCCGCACAAGGAAAGGCTCCCTGCCCTGGAATCAGCCTCCCCGCTGCACTGCTGCGCCATTCCAGCCACAGCTGCACTGCTACAGTCTCAAAACACAGCCAGGTCACAACCCAGTTCAATACCTTGCTATAATGAGATATTTTATCTAGTGTATTCTGTACCGGAACTAAATCATGTTAAAGCCAGCAGAGAAGTCCATTCTGCTGCCACTGATGAGTTTGTATCACATGCTTTGAAACTTCTGCAGATACAGCCTATCACAAGGAAAGCCAGATGATAATGTTTCTCAAGTGAAACTGAATCAGGATGAAAATTAAAGAAATAGCAACATTTGTCTAGATAAATGAGGCTTGCTGAGATTTTGACACATTATATATTTTCAGTATGCTGCACTAATCAATAGCAGCTGATTAGTAAAATGAAAAGAGCCAAGTCTACCTAAGAAGAAACAGTTCTTGTGCTACCACATACATTTCAAAAATCAGCCTGGAAAAAAAAACCAACTGCTTTCAGCTTTATAAATATTGAGATGGAATTGAAAAAACACAGATAATATTTTTATTCCACATATGATAATGAATGAAGCTATCAGAGATGTTTTTGTCTAAATACGAGCAGCTAACCAATGGCATTTGAACTTATTACTCATAACACAAGTAAACAATTTCTATTTTCCACAACCCATAATAAACAGAATCCACATAACTTTTCTTTATAATTATGGTTGTTACTTTTCCAAATACCTTTTGCATAAATGATTTGCCAAAACACTTCTGTGGGAAAAAAACCCAAACAAGTACCAGAAACAAAGCAAAACACTGTCCCTCAGCTAAGACAAGGTCTCCAAATAAGTCTAAAAAAAATGGAAGCATTTTCTTCAACATGAAAAGGCAAAGACAAGTTTGACTAGTTTATTTCTGTGCTTGTCAGTATTTTTCACCAGAAAGTGTTCCAAGTCAGAACTAGTCTCATATGAAAGAGAAAAGAAATCAAAAAAAAACCAGACCCAAAACAATCAACCAACCAACCTCAAACAATCTAAACTAAAAAATCCCCACACTTATCAATATAGGATCAGATTCAAAATTACAACATGAAAATAAGAAGCCTTACATGCCTCTCTTAGTCAGCAAGTTAATAGGACTGGGTAATTCTATTTTGAGATCAATTTCATATATATATATAATCTCCATAATGGAATAATAAGAGAAGGCACAGACTAAAAAAGAGGCAGCCCATTAAAAATGTGGTGCATGCGACAGGACTATGACAGCCAGTGCTCAAAGAGAAAAGTGTGAGCAGATAGGGGAATCAGCCACATTTTCTGCAGTGTGTTAAAAATAGCCAGGTAGAACATGCCAGATTTTTAATACACACTTTCTCATTTGATGCATGTTCCCTCAGCAGTCACTGCAAGCCACCCTCCACTAGATATTTACAACAATGTTGATTTTCTTCAGGACTTTTCTGTTATTAATAATCCTCACTCCCCCAAAGAAACCCTAAACCAAACGAAGGGTTACAAAATGAAGAGACAGGCAATCACAGCACTGCATTATGCTGCTCAGGCTCCCAATGAAAAGTCCAGGAAATTTACTCTCAAAACTGTTTTTCCAGACTTCCAGTCATTTAAAAGCTTCATATATTACTCTGGAGTTACTTCCAAAATTATTTTTATAATTTCCTTTATTTCCTTACAGTATAACTCTTTCTCTTTGTTTATCTCTTGGTGTATAAATTCAACTTTATTTACATATATATACTGCATCTATTACTGGCTGCCATGCTGCAGGCATTACTGTGCTGCACTTTAAAATTCAATCAAGGCAGTCCATTTTGGTACATAATTGTGTTCTCTATAATTGGAATTAACCTATGGGAAAAGGTACTTCCCATAGATACACTGTGCTATCATGCATCAACCAAATACCAGTAGAAATTGCCTTCAAATATAAACTATTTTTATGCATTTATTTTTAAGCCCTACTATTTCTGTGATATAAATCTTCAGGTGTGAGTCAAATTTTCCTGCATGTGAGACGTTTTTGTAGATTTATAATAGAAACTATGTAAATATTGATCTCTTTAAAGTCTTTCCCAATAAATTCCTTCTACTTCAGCCTCCCTGTCATGTACCACTTCACCTTTCAGCTTATTTCTTCTCTAAGCTATTATGAACTCCTGCAGCAATTAAATTATGAAAAGAAAAAAAAACAAAACCAAAAACCCAATGGCCACAAGATCCACATACATTTTGACACAGCCAAGGCATGCATCACTTTCCAAAATACTTGCACATAAATGACATTTTTGAGGATACAGTTTTATACATGGTAGTGGAATTTAAAAGGTATCCTGCCTCTGTTAAGCCAAAATGGCATTTTCCCACCACTGCTGCAAATGCACCAACCATTTAACAGTCTGCTAATTTTTAAAATCTCCATCACGGAATGTACTTTCATTAAAATGCAGGAAATTAAAGCCGTTTATTGGAGAAAGCTATTGTATACCCCAGTGGGAAGCTGCAGATTTTTCACATTTGTTTATTCTGCAGAAATTAAAAACTTAGTGCTGAAATCACGAAGGTGACTTGGAGACCTAAACATACCTTTAGCTACCGAGGTCTAATGTCTTGTAAAAGTGATGTTCACAAGTCTCTGTCCCCAAAAAGCTCAGGAGACCTTCCTGGATTAAAGATGGAAATTTAAGCCTCTAGAGAAACTTCCAGTTAAGCACCACACTGTTTTCACATTATTAGCCTTATTTGTTATTATAGAAAAATGGCTTTGGTCTGTTTCTCAACCATATAGGAACCACAGCAATTTAACACCACCAGCAGCAGATTTGTTCAAAGACAGAATTGCTACTCAACTATCAAAGAGGTTAAACAAGCATAGGTGGCAGAAATGCCCTGAGTAGGATTCTCTCCATCAGGAAATAAACAGATCAGCAAGAAAAGCAGGAGAAGGTGACCAGAAACCAAAAAAGAACCCCAAAACCAAAAAAGAACCCTGAAAATGAGCATAAATTATTTCAGCAGTCTCAGGTCATCAAAAACAAAGAAAATATTATATGTCGCTGAATTTACACTGTAGGAGAGACAGGACACAGAGCAGGATGCAATTGGTACCTACAGCACATTCCCAATAAATAGAGTATTACTTGAGGAAATGTCACCCAGCTTGGCTCACAAGATCTTTTAAATGTCTTGATCCATGTTAATAGCTGATAGCAAACAGTCACTGTCCTCTTTTTAAGCAGTTGGTGATTACAGATGGCACATTTTAAAATGTGCTTGCAAAAACTGGGAACAGATGCAGAGTGCTGCCAGTGCAGTATTAGCTCTGCTGTCCAAATCTACAAATATTCTAATTTCTATCAACAGGATTCTCATTCTCAAAAGTTATTGGTACCTAACAGGGCATTATGTAACCAAATAAATAAGTCTGAAAGATTTCAACTTCCACAAGTTTTATATCAACTATGTTATTCATCAATGTACTTTAAAAAAATAGTGACAATAAACTACAAAGAAATCTAAAAGGTATCTCTTTGTTTCACCACTTTGGTAGTTTTTACTTCTGTGGAACTGCATAAGCATTTTAACAGATGAAAAACCTTGCCATTTAAAAATCTTCTGGACAAATGTTCTGGGTGTGATTGAGGCAAGGGCAATATTTGAAACATTTGTATCTGACAGCCTGATGTTCAAAGCCATCAATTTTGCATTATAACTGTAAGATTTCAAGTCCCTGACGGTGAAAAGATCAATATGAAATTACAAATTGTCACTACTTGCATGTGTGCACACCTCCCTCCATGGAAACCACTAATCTGACAACAGGAGCGCAGCCCTTTCACAAATCATTTCCCATTAAACACGAGGATGCAAGGCACAATTAGTTCAGCACAGCATTCAAGAAAGGAAATAATATTTTTAGACATACTCTTTTCTACCTGAATGCATGTACCAAATTACATGTTATAATTAGTCACTAATTGATGAGGTAATTCACAGTATTATGCAGTGGCATTTGAGAAACAGTATCTACAACTTATTGGTTTGGGAGAACGTTTTCCGTGACAAGCACCCAAAAAGTAAACAAAACAAGTGCTGGACAATACAATTCAGGACTTTGCTGCTGTGAGCCCAGAATCACCTCAGACAAAACTTGTGAAGAACATAAAGAATGAAAATAACTGCAGAATATTAAGGCAAGATTTGAGCAGACAAAAGTTGGTCCAGTGGCAGCAAGAGCTCCCAGGCATTCATTTGAAGTACAGAGATTGTAGTTTCAGGAAAGACCAAATAACTCAGTTACCAAAACACTGTTTTGTCTTCCAGCATTGGAAATTATCAGCATTGAGGTTCTCTGGAAACTTTTGCCCTAACCTCTGGGTCTTCTTGGGAATTTTTATTTGTACAAATTACTGATCTTTTACAGTGAGCTTCAAGTCATCATTTAAATTCTATTAGCAAATAAAAAGTGAAAATTTTCCAAGGCACGTTTGGGAGAGGGAAAACCACCTTGACCTAACAGACTACTCCTGGTTACATCCTCTTGGGAAGTTTTAATAAAGACATGCTAACATGCCAAAGTGAGCTTACCTCAAAACCTCTCCAGGTTTTGAAAAGTGTTCCCAAATATTAGATACAATCCTGCTTCACTGCACAACCAGGCTTCATTCACATGCACTTTCCATGATCTTAAGTAGAAAATTTCCCAGCATCATGATTTCCATTGCCATTGCCATGTAGGAATGCAAACCCAGGCTTCAGCCCTCATTTAATTTCTAACCCAATCAATAAAATATGGCTGATTCTGAAAACATCTGCTTTTCCAAGATGAATTTGTATGTCTCAGAGTAACATATCTGAAATTTATCCACCATCCATTCAGTTTTGATTCAGCCAGCACCTCTGGCTGGATTTTTACCATTTTTCAATTACCAATTGAAATCCCACTGACTTTTAATTGACAAGCACTTTCAGGTTGCAAGTTTACTAAGTTATCTGAGTATCAGCAGAATAAAATTATCTTGGGCTTTAGTACTATTTCTGGATTTGTAGTATTAGAACTTGACCCTATATCTCAATCAGATAAAACCAAGTGCAGCAAATGAAAGTTCTGCACAAGAAAAGTCTATGGGGATCAAAAGAAAATATAAGTAGAGCAAATAGGCAAATGAGTCTGTTTTTAGTAATTTTTAACTTAAGGCAAAATTCCATGGCTTTTGTACTAAAATAGCACCAGCACAAAAATGTTCAAAATTAGGTTCTCATTAGAGACTAAAGCACAATTTACCAGAGCACCTTTCAGGACACTCATTTTAAAGGCTTTTAAACCAAATTATGTTTATATTACACATCCAGTTTGCCTCAAATGCCTTAACAGGATTTATATCACAAACCTTAGATTAAGAAAACTTCACAACTTCTACAACCACCTCCCAAAATTTTTGTGCAAATTTAGCAAAAAGACTGTCAAATTCCTGCCAATAGCAATGACTTTTGATCACTGCTGCAGTGGCTCTGCAGAGCTGAAACTGGGAGTTTCTGAGCAATCCCAATTTCTTCTTTTTAAAAAAAAAACCCAACCAAACAAAAATCCAACACCAAACACCACAAAAATAATTTCAATAATTTTTACAACTCATCAGGAAAAGAATTATTTTTTTGTCAATAACTGGGTTCTTCTTTTTTCCTGCAGATGAAACAAATATAGAAAATTCTGCTAGCCAAAGATTGCTTAGGGAATATCAACAAACTAATGGTGCAACTTGGAATTGTAAGGGAAATACTACAAAAAAACCTCTTGTTCATTAAGATTGAGTTATTTCAGCTATCAAAAATGAACAGGTTTTAATACTTGAACATAAAAGTAGAGTTCAAGAAAGAGAACTGCAACAGGCAGCTTCATGGCACTGTAAAAAGTAAAAACCAGGCAAAAAAACCCCCCACAATCAACCTCGGCAGTCTATCAATACCAGGATTGTTCCAAGGATACTTTCATTAATGCACCACCACACGCTGCAAATGGAGTAGGCTACCATGATCCAGACTATTTCTTCCAAGCCAGCTATCGAGGGAGAACAGGAAAATAAGTCAGATATGCAGTGTCTAAATGGGCCAATTTTCAGACAGTGTTGATAACACATGAAATCAGAAGTATATATACCACAGATGTGATTCATCTCACTACTCCAAAATCATTGAATTTCAAGATTGAAAAGCTCTATTTTCCCATTTCAGCTAGTGTTCTGCATTGCACAAGTTTCACTCTACAGACCGTTTTCTAGTGTTTTGTCAATTCCACTTATAAAAATCTCAGGTGAATTGGTTTATAATATTTCCCTAAGATGACTCTTTCACAACCTAATATATCTCTGCCATAAAGTGTTTTCTTGCCATACAGTTAAATTTCTCCCTTGCTTGCTTTTGTCCTATGGGAACAGTTCTCTGACCTGAACATAGATCTGCATGTGCTTACATTTGAACATTACATTAAGATGCTGGCAGAAAACACCTTCATATATGCAACAAAATGAGGTGATGGAACAAAGCTGGCTGGGAGGGGGAACAAAAAAGATTACATTATTATAGAACAATTCACCAGCACGATAAAGTTCATGTATATAAAGAGAGAAATGCCGCTCTATTTAGCCTTGAACAGAGAAATCCATTTTTACATCTAACGACAGTAATGAATTTACTTAACTCCACCAGTACAAGCGAATTCTTATAAAACATCAGGAAAAATGATTTAACTTCTGCTTCAGTTTGCTTTGTAAAAGGGAGACAATGCTTCCTGAACCAGAGATTGCTATCTGCTTAGATTCAATGGCTATCCATGAGGATAAAAATTATACAAAAAATTATCTGCATTTCTTTGAGGAGAATATTCTTATTCACATTTATTTATAAATGCATACAAAATACAAGACTGCAATTTTGCAATTCTGTTCCACGCTTATGCACAGATAAATAGGGTTCACACAAAACCATGCCATTAGCTATTTGATTATTCATTTATTCATTTTTATTAAAAAATTGGTCTAGCTTTTTATTTTATTTATTTTTCCTGCATTTTAGCAGGACTTGCTAAATAATTTGATTACAGCAAAGAGAGTGTTGCCATTTAATCAATATTGAAAGTTGAGCAGCAGATGTGAGTGAAGAAAAGATGACATTAGAGGAAGCCATAACAATAAAAAACTTCATTTCAGTCTTTCATAAACACACTGCAGGGAGGGAATCTGTACAACACTCAAATTGCATTTGCTCATGTGCTTAGAGTCTCATGTGCTTAGATTCAATGTGTTTAATTAACATTTTTAATATTTTTAGATATGGATAATCATAAACAAGTTATTGTAAAAAAGTCTACAAGCTTCTCTTTGGGTGTTTAGAAATTCATCTTCTGTTTCTGGAAAAACAGTACAAATATTTGTCTGAAAACAAATTAGTCACAAATGTCTCAAAATTTGGACTGAATATTGGAGCTATGAGTAATGCTCTGGGTGTTTGACCAGCCACTCTTCAGATAACATAACATTAACTGAGATTTCACAGCCAAATCTTTCAACTTCAGAACAAGTGACTGACTGCAGCTATTTATTCTCAGCATCAGCTTTGCTTTGTGGAATACACAGGAACATTTTCTACTGGAGTAGAAACATGCAAAATGCCTTTAAGAGCTAAATAATTTCCTGGGTGCAGATAGCCACGTTGATATGGAGAGAGGCTCAGTGCCACCCCTGGTGCACACAGACCTGGGCACATGGAAGTCACAAAATCTGCATTAACGTGCAGATATGTTAACGGACAAACATACAGGAACAAGTGAAGTGGAAGGTTCGTATTCAGGGAGCTGAGCACAGATCATAAAAACACAAGCCTGGAATCACGCTGCATTATTGCAATTAATGATTTTTGCCTTTTGCTGCAGCATTGCAGCAGCCCTGAGAAAGATGCAATTACCTCCTTTGAAGAATGAAGTTGAAAAGACTTGCTCCTAAAGGGCAGTGCACACAGTCTGGTGCTTAATTAAGACTCTTAGTAAACGTTTTCATTACCTTTCTAAACACCATTCTTAGTCCTGCTAATTTTCCAACGTTTCCATTGTAACAGAGTAAATTACAATTAATAAGCTGACTAATCCACGTTAATTAAAGATGGTTGTCATGTAAAGTCTTTTAACCACCTCAAACCACCCCTCTGAATCTTCAAACATCCAAAACTTAAAAACATTGTGAGAATTTGATAGGAAAGACTGTGGAGGTTTCTTAATTCTCCTTTTGACAGTCATTACAGTATTTTCCACCATTTCTGGCAGGACCACCATCATTTATTTTTCAGCCTAGCAGTCCTAACTCTTTATTTTACAGCCCCCTATCTCTCACTCTTCAAAAGCTTTTCCTATTACCTTTCTTTCTATCTATCAAATACAAAGCTGCAGAAAGTCTCAGGGCAAAAACCAAAACTGCATTTCGAATTCAACAGTCTGCAGTTTATGTAAGTGAATACAAATAATTCTACAAGCCCAGTCTAGTAAGGAAATGAGATGTCTTCCAAATTAGTATAAAATCATCTCACATATAAAATATTTACTTATTTAATACCCACTGGTGATCTGTAAGACAGTCCCGTTAACCATTGACTTGTTGTGGCTGAGCTTTGTGCACCAAGAATGTATACAAACAGTATGGTAAGTATTCTGTATTTGCACCACTCAGACCCATAAGAAGGAGGGTTGGGTCAAAGGCTATTAGTGACCAGCAGCACCACATTCCCCCACTGCCTCAGTGCCTTTCGAGACAGCGCAGGGGCGGATGAAGGCACAACAGCAACGCACGTCTAGGAAAGCACTTGAGCTCAGTGTGGGAGAAGGCAGGGGGAAGCACTCAAAGCTGACAATATCACAGAATCTTTCCTCCCTGTCATTTTCAGAACTATCTCCACAGGACACCGGCCTTTTTACATTCTCTGAGTGGTGTTAAATGCACATGATGAGCACCTGAATTCGTATTAGTAACAAGCTAAGTGATCTTTTCCTTTTTTTTGTAAGGCATGAGTATACATACAAATGTTTAAAAGCAGTAATATGCAAAAGGATACATTAAAGGCAAAAGCATTTAGTAACCGTGTTACCCAACCCCCAAACCCAGCTAAAACCTAATTTTACTGAACTCCTCAAAGTTAATCAAAGCATTAGGCTAACTCCTGGGAAGTAATTTTCATCAGAAAAAAGCCTGTGTCTTAAAACTTATTACAGCATTGGAGTCCCCAGACAGAATTTACGCTGCATATCTTTTTGCTTCATTACTTAGGTTCTTCATAGGTAAAATTTTGTTTACAAGTGTGCAGAAAATCCATTCAGTCACAATCACCAAAGCATGTAAAATTTTGGTTTTACTTCAGATGAAAGGAGAATAGGGGTGGGAAGAAGATAAGCATTTTCTTGCGTTCTTGTCAGAATGATTTATCATTAATTGAGTAATGGGAGAGAAAAGCAAAGAGAATCCCCCAAATACCCAAACCCAGCAATTCCCAGAAGATTACAGAACAATGAGCAAGCCAGGTTGAAAGCCACCAGTGAGAGGGAGCACATCCCTAAGTGCACAGTCCGGCTGACCTCAGTTTCATTATACTACACAAGTGTGATGGAGTGGACACAGCCTTGGGGAATCTGGTGGCAGATGAGCAGTTGTATCTTTCCTCTGACACTGCTGAAGTTTCATGTTCAGTCTGGTGAGAGCTCATCAAGAGCTCAAAGAGAGAGGCAGCTACTCCAGCTATCCCAAAGAAATACACATCAAGGTTGACAGCTGGAAGCCAATCCATCCCAAGAAAATTTCAATGACTAAGCTGATTTGATTTGCTCTTGTTCAGTCAAGCCTGTCCAATATCCTAGAAATCTTCTCCAAATGTCACCTAACAAGGAGGGACTAGCCAAAGTGTGTTTGTAAGACCTGAGTTCTGATTAATGACATTCAATCCAAACAATAAAATTCCATTTCCTTAGTTCAGATTCCTCTATTTCTAGAAAAGTAATGTAGATTTTTCTTCAACATTTCCAACTGACAACATTTTATGATTGATAGAATATTTTGAAAAAATAGTTAAAAACATTTTAAAACCACAAATTTGTGCAATTCTTTAAATAAAACTACAGTTTTATTTACTGTAGAAAGTATTAACTCACATAGGAAAATGTTAACGTTCCATTGTGTTGGGTTATACAAGTGTTAAACCAGTCAGTCCTCACTAAAGATATTTTCCATGAGAAGGCGCTACTGTAATGAAATGTTCCAACTTTAATGGTTGGTTAACAGTTATTAGGTTCCCTTGCCCACAATTTTACATGTAAGTTAGACTGTCCACCTAAAAAAAAGGAGATGCTTTTTGCATTCTACTCCATTATAATACTTTAAGTCAATGCACTCGGTCAAATTTAATGTCAAGTTTCACTCTCAAAGCATGATTTTAGAAAAGTATAGTACTTTGAAATAAAAAGGTAGAAGACTGGAAGGCAAAGAGCAATTTTGATTTCATTATCAGTTGCTGTAGCTAATAGTAATACTTCAAATAACTGACTTAAACTCTTCCTACTAGTTTAATAAAATAATGTCTTGAAATTCCTCTCGACTGGCTGCAGATATGCTGTCAGTGGAGCATTCATATCAGGTTCTCAGCTTCAGCTTTAATGCACAGACCCACTGCTAGCCAAGGCTGAGCCCACCAGCAATGGGGCGGCACCACAGGGATAACTCATGTTGGAAGGGAAGAAAAACTGCACAACTGCAGCCAGAGACAGGACTGGGAATATGTGAGAAAATCACTGTACGCACCAGTGTTGGTAGAGAAGGAAGGGGAGGAGTAATCCATAAAAGACTAAAAAATACCTGAAAAAACACTTGTGGAGAAAAAGATGTACTAGTGGGGCCATATCTACAGATGATATTGAATGATGGCACAAAGGAAACAGTGCTATTTTAAAGAAGTCACAGGTTGGTTGCTTGGGACTTGGGCATCTGTGTGGTGGGCAGCACTGGGCACCAGACAGGCATAGCACCCACAGTGGAACCCCACTGCCCTGAGAAATGAACCTTTTCTGGCAAAACCAGCATTGGGCTGATCCTGGTCTCTGGGCAGTATTGCCTAATCCAGTTTCCCAAGAAGGATGACCTTACATTGCAAAGCAGCCAGCAGTGGCTGGGGGGAGCAGGGGGCACTCTGTAACATTAAAAATGCCTGCAGCTCTGGCCAGCCCATCCTGAGTGGCTTCTCAGGAAGGAAAGGCATTAGAGGAAACAATTAAAATAAGGAACCCTTGTATTAGGGCAAATTGACTGAATTGATTTTTTGTAGTAGACGAAAATCACGGGGAAGTTTCTGTGATGTGTTCCAACACTGAGTGAACCATGTTTCAACACTGAGAGTCCTGCCCTGCAAACAGGGAATCCGGGCTGAGGCCGTGCTGCACAGTGGATGGCAGAGCAGGGAGAGCCAAGCTAATGCAGATGGAAACACAGGCTCAGTAACATGTGAATAATTCCACCCAGAGGGTGCAATTGCAAAGTCCCTTGGGACCATCCACGGTGCTTTCCACTCCACAGTAGGTACATGCCGTGGCCTGCTCCCAGGTCAAGGTAGAGAGATTATATTATGTGTTCAAAATGATTCAAATATACTAGAGAAATACATTTCCCAGCTATGTAGGTGTCAGTATGAAAGAGCAGGCCCAGTCTGTACTGAGATTTAATCTGAAAACAAAACATTAGAACTGATGAGGTCCACATGATCCAAACCCAAATCTGCTCTATCTACTCTCCTCAGAAATTTCACAGCCTGCTCTATTCAAAGGCCATGCTCACTTTCTGGGAAGTGGGTATTCCCATTAGAAACACACTCATTCAGCAGAGCCCAGGAAGGTAACACAAGACAATACTGACTCATAGCCTTAATTAACCTGATCTTTCCTATATGTACTGAAATTCTTCTACCAATAGAAATTGTCATAAATTCTTAGGGATTTTACCTGTTACCACTGTAACTGTTTTCAGTTACACTGGGCTATGTCTGCTGAGACCTTTTAAGAACCAGATTTAAACAGTGGTTCAGATATCACACAGTCTCAATTACTACTACAAAATAATACATGGCATTTTGTTTTTCACAGCTTGAATCCATGGGAAAAAATACAGCCCCTCAGCTTACCTACAGTAATTGCCACCATCCAGGGCAATAAACATGGATTCCCTCTGCAGCCACAGCACTCATTCTGCACCCATGCCCTACTGCAGTCATACAATTAAAAGTAAATCTCATTGTTTTCTAACATTACATGCTGTTGATTTATCTGACCAATGTCTCCCTGAAAAAGTTCTGAGGAGCTAATGAGCCATGGAGAGCACCTTAGCTTGGGCTGTTTTCAAATTTCATTAAGTGAGATAAAGCACAGGAAGAGTACATGTGTGCTGAGCCTTCCAAAGTCCTGATATGGCATTAATAAACTTTATCAAATTCCGATTATGGCTGTCTGGTTATGGATATTGTTACACTTTCTGCAGATAGCACCGCTGGTAAATTAAATGCCAGAAGTGCAATGTTTGAGTCTGCTCACCTGAGTGAGCAATGCTAAGTAACAAAAGGCAACAGACAGAATCTCCCTATTTTTCCAGTGTTCACTGGACCAAAGCAAATTTGTAGATGTTTAAGTTCTCTATTTGTTTCTAACAAGTACATGTCACTTTTTAGAAAGAAAAGGTGCACAAAATACAGCATTTTATTATTCTTCAAGCACTTCACCTGAAAGCCCAAGTACCACCTCTAATCATAAAACAGCATACACTAAGCAAATTCTTTTGCCAAAATCTCTTACATTCTTTACTATTACATCGTATTAAAAAACTGCTGATTCAACAGCAGCTATTTTGCTGCAGAATGGATAAATTCTTAAGTAGGCACAGACGTGTCAAGCAGAAAACATTAGCAAATATACTTTACTATTATGATATACGTGCAAAGATAGAAGGAAATGCATTCTTATTAAGCAGTCCTGTT
This sequence comes from Acrocephalus scirpaceus scirpaceus, assembly GCA_910950805.1. Classification (NCBI taxonomy): domain Eukaryota; kingdom Metazoa; phylum Chordata; class Aves; order Passeriformes; family Sylviidae; genus Acrocephalus; species Acrocephalus scirpaceus. Next base: position 35,150,309 of record OU383781.1, read on the forward strand.
CATCCTAGGGAACACGAGCTGTGCCAGACATTAAGGTACCTGCCTGTACACAGACATTTTCATAAGCAGGCCAAGCCATGTGATTGCTTCCAGCCTTTTATTCTGCTGTTAATTTGGCTGTGTGACCCTGGGAAGTCAGCCTGTGTTCTCTGCACTGCTGTAACAACACTGAGAGACAGAGATGGGAACTGTTAAATGACTCTAGATCTACAGATTAAAAAGTTCTACGCAGGGAAAAAAAAAAGGTATTTTTAGCTCTTTCTGCACATGAGTGGAATGCTGGTTGACAGCAGTGTGGCCGAGCCACGGGAGTGGATCTTCACTGATGAGTGAGAAGTGGCATTGCAGTGATTGAGAGAGGTATGTGGGACATGCCAAAACTATTAGAGAAGTTAACAGTTATCATGCAAAACAAATGCAGCGGCCTGTGAAGCAGCAAGGAAGAAAAAAATTACAAACTTCAGCAAACTTAGCTAGGTTGCCATTAAACAGAAGCCCTAAGGCTGCAGCAAAAAGGGCTGGAGAGGAAATACAAGAAAGAAAAGATTATATTTCCGACATCATGTAACAGGTAAGTAAGAGAAACAGAGCCTACACCCCATGGATCCAGAGCAAGAGCCTCCCAGACAGGATTTCTCCTTTGCCCAGAAGCTCATCAGATTTCACAGAGTCATTAGAAGGACACAAAATCAAAAGCCATGTATACATACATAAAACAGATTTTCCCTTTAACTGGTAAAAAGTGTTTCATGAACCACCATGAACAAAGGACAAAGGTTAAAAAGTCGTACTTTATTATAGCTGATCACTCACAAAAAAAAAAAAAAAATCAACCCCAAAAAACCCAAACCAAACCAACAAAAAAACCCCAAAACAAACAAACAAACCACCCACAAAAAATCCCCACCCAAAACTCAAAAACCTCCCTGGGTGCTTTTGTTTTCTTCCACAGCAATTTAGACATTTTCTAGTGAGAGGATCCCTAGGTATGCCCAGTTACTGCTGCCCCAATTTTAGCACGTCCAACACTTACTGGTAATACTTAGGTTTAATTAAAGCATGAGGCTTTATGAATGTTTAGGGGAATGTAATATTTAAATAGTGTCATTCAAGGACAACTTTGTTTTCCAAGGTGGCAATCAGTCTTACTCCAATCAAAATAAAATCAATAAAGTGGAATTTAGCAAATCAGACACAGCATTAATAATTACAACAGTAGTCATCCTGTGTTAATAATGAAAAAGAGTTAGCAATGGTCAACTATGTGAGTGAACCTGAATAAAACCTTTTATGGCATCCCTATACAGAAAATTATTGCTTGTTACACTTCTGGAACATAAGGAGCACGTTCACTTATCCTTTGTTCCAAAGAGTGCAAGAACACACCAACTCCCCACACTTTTATCTCTTCTTGATTTGCAATGACAGTTTCCCATAGAAGGGGACAGAGACCTGTTAATACTTTTTGGAGAGATGCTTGGGGGCTGTGAGCATCTTTTTCTTTTAATTATTTCAGCAAACAGATGTTACCTCACAGTCACTGGGCTGCTCCATCCTGGTACTACCCAAGGCTTCTGCCTCTGTAGGTGATGTGATGGCTGCAGAATGTGGCAGAGGAATGTGAAATGAATCCTAAGCAGGACAGGGCTGTTGCTAAAGCTTATGAACTTTGCTGAGCAGAATATCAGTAACACAAACACAGCTGTCTAGTAAATCCCACCCCCCATTTTTTAATGAGGCACTGCTTTTTAATTGTTTTATTACTGTAGGAATATTGGGAGAATTACTCCACACAAGCTAATCTTCATACCATTGGCTTTCTATTTCTAAACTCACTTTCCTCCTCAACTTTATTCATGATGTTCTCGTTAAATCTCTGACATTTCTTGCAGAAGCTTTTTTATTAAGGACTTATAACAATCATAAAAATCTGCTCTGGGCAGAAACACAGCATATAAAGGCTCAGTGAGGGAATACTCACACCATTTAAAGTGAATTTAGTATTTGTAAAGGCACTGTAAATGAAAGAACCCTCAATACCTTCAGTAATTTTATAGTTCAAATGATAACACTAATACAAAATGTCTCCTCTCACTTTTCCCTCTACTTCCCTTTTTAATTCCCTCTCAGAATTCCTCCACAATGGTAAAGCACAGCCTCTTCCCAGAGTGGGAAGGTAATTCAGGATGATGGGCAGTTAATCACTCAGGCTCTGTGCTGAACCTATCCTTGAGGAAGGATCCTTCTCCATCCAAAAGGGACTCAGGCACAGCCAGCAGAAGGGACGTGCATCAGCTCATCCCTGTGAAGTCTCTACCTACTGCTCTGGTTTTACAAACAAGGGAGAGGCTTCTGCTGCAAGAACCAAAGTGACCATAGCAAAAAAGGGTTCTCAAAGGCCCAGTCAGGACCCTGAGCAGGTCCGTGGGTTCCTCTTATGTCCTATAATCCTATTAATTACTGCTTATATGATGCCTTAACTTTGAGCTTTCATGTTTTGCAGATTCTGGGCTGCCTAGGGGTGCAGTTCTGAGCCTCACATTAAGTGCCACTAAGCTCTCTCCACAGAATAGGAAGACAAAACAAATCCTGCTCCTGCTGTAGACCAAGGACAATTTTCAGACCCAAAAGCACAAACAACAGTGGACTGAAGGGAGGAACAAGAAGGATGGGACCTCACAACCCAAAGCTGTAATTGGACAATTAAACCCCAATATGCAAATGGACCAAAACTTATAAAAATGTAAAGCCTCATGACCAGTTGTCCATTTCGTGACCATTCTAAATCCACCTTGGGTGCAGCCCTGGTCAGGCCTTGTCCTGCCCAAGGTGTACCCTAAAGGCCTTTCAATAAATATCTACTTTATTCTCTAGCTCTGTCCAGTCTCTGTTCCAGGTCAGCCTTCCCAAGGCATCAACATGGTTTAGCTCCTCTCTACATCCTGTCACAAGCCTTTCTCAAATGTTTTATCTTTAAAAAACCCCTGAAAACACAAAACCATTAAAAACCCACACCCTGACAGTAATATTATGCAAGAAGTCAGACATTCCTGTGCCATGAATCACATGCAGGCCATGAGAACTTTTTTTTTAAGTTCTGCCAAAGATTTGCTTTATCTGTTTGTTCAGTTAAAAAAAGAAAAAAAAGAAATTCTCAGGTAGCACTCAGAAAATATTGAGTATGTGCACAACCAGGTATACAATACCCAAGACTAAGAATTTCCAACAAAATTGTGAGAATACCTGTGAAATGTATTGGAATATAAGCATTAGATTAATCTGACTTTTCTTTGAGAATTCAAATTCAGGACATTGCAATTTGCCAAGCAAATGGTCCTCAGCACCTTGTCCCAGGTCTGACTGAAAAAAATTGCTTAAAATCCAGTTTGAAAACCCTGGCTGGGACTGAAGGATATATTTTGTTGAATATATAATTTTTTATATCTCCTTACACAAAGCATGTTTTAAAATTTCATCTTTTATAAGCTAAAAGAATTAATAGAAAATCAAACTGGTTTTTTTTCACTTATTCAGTACCAGTTAACAGCATTTAATAATAATGATATAAACTTAATATAGCTAGCCACACACCACCCAGAAGTGTGAGGAATAACTGATTTTAAAAGTCTTAAGAGTGCGAATATTATTAACTGATCACTTAAAGATTATTATTAGTGGTTCCCTTTCTAAAGAGTCCAGAACTGCTTCATGGGGAAAATCTCTATTTTAATGGAGACCATTAAATAAACTAAGAATATTACAATTTTTATGGTTAAATGAAAAGTGAAGAAATACAAGCATTTTGGCTGCCATAATTTATTGCATTATTTTAATCTACTATAACAATTGCAGTGCATGAAAAATGGTGACTTTGAAAAATTAAGCATTTTTGTTGTTTTGCATCCCAACTTTATTATCCTCTCTTAGCCCTAAAAGAAGATAACCAGGATCAGACAAGAGATTATACATAAACAGAGGTAAACAACAAATGGGTATAAATCAGATTATTGGGATGCAAATCAAGGGAGTGATTCATAGTCTAAACCTCGGAAATAAAAAACTATTTTATGCCTTCCAAGGCATTCTACTTATTCCACTGTATTTAACAAAATATTTTATAAGGAAAAGTTTTGATCTATCTCTGTCAGCAAAATTACTGTAGAGAGAGCAGGTCACGTCCAGCATCACTCAGTTTTCAGTATAATGTTAAAACACTTCATTCCTTTTGCTACACCCCGTCAGACCCAGGGAAGGAACTGGTGACACCAACAGGAACAGTCACTGAGGATTCTCCACACCCACAAACATCTTCACAGAGTCCCAATCCCGTGTGGATGTGCTCAGATCCCAGCACCTCAACTGCTGTTAGGTGATTCCTCCCATTTGCTGCCAGCAGCTGGGCAGCAGCTCATCCTTGGTGTGCTCTAGCACAGCCTCTGTCGTGTCCCCATGTGAGCCAGGTCCCTCTGCTCTCTGGGTATTGCTACTGCACCTGACTGCCAAACAGCTGCCTCCAGATGTTTTTATTGGGGTCAATAAATTGCATGGGAAAATGGCAGAACCTGAGACTGAAGAAAACTCTTCAATTCTGCCATAAAAAGCTTTCAAAGGAGGTATGGGAACAAAGGAAATGAAAAATGCAAAACCAGAGAGGGCCATGAAGACCTAGATGTTGCTTTATATAGATGCAGCTCTGTTTCCTTGCAAGAACCTCTTCCAGCCTGCAAACCCCAGCACAGGCAGTGGCTACTGCAGCAACTCCCCAACCCACCCTGTGCAGCCTGCAGCTCCCCCTGCCAGTCATGCCAACCCTTTGAAGCCCCCAGCAGCCCAGAAATGCACTGACAAAGTTGGTAACATCTTGGCTCCCGACTTTACGTCCAGAAATGAGAAGGGGAAATAGATAGCAGCATCACACCTCTCTGCTCCTGGAAAAGGTGTCCTTAATGACAGGGGGTGTATTCTGAGTCCCAGCCCCAGAGAGATTCCCAAATTATCACTGTAAGCTACAAAAAGCACCCTTACAAGCCTCAGTTTACAGCTGGCACCAACAAACCCTTTCCTTGCATGCCATGACAGACGCCCTGCAGTCCATGACAAACAGCAGGGCTGGCAGTGCAGACTGAGGCACACATTTATCCCAAAAGGTCTGAAAATGTATCACAGAAAGCTCTCAGGTCTCCGGGAGACAAATGAGATTCCATTAAAATCAGGAAGGGAGAAGGATCACTGCTGAGCACCATCTTTAGAGAATGTCTTCATACAGAGAAAGATGCCATGCAGAGATGTTCAAGACAGCCAAGGAAAGCCAAGGATTTCCTCAGGTGCACAAAGCACAGGAAGCTCCTGACATCTGAACCAGAACCACAGAGCACTGTGCATCTCCCAGGGCAGGGCAGACTGCTGGGCCTGTCCCCATCAGGGAAAACTGCACATGAGAGCAGCAGATGCCTACAGGAGAAAGGATGGATGCTATTAAAAGGATAGAGAGCATCATCTGATGTGGGATTGCAAGTGACTTCCTCTCATTTTTCTCCTGAAGGGTCCAACCCACAGCAGATGCCATTAGTACAATATTGTTATGCGTTTCATGTCTGAGTGCATGCACTTTTAAACCTTCAAAGTTCTTCATTTTTCTTCAAAAAAAAAAGAGCAAACAATGCCTTATGATCAGCTGCTACAGACAAAATAATGAAGTTCCCAGATTTGCACTGCTGAATACTTTGTTGAGATATATATTTTTTTTTCTCAGAGCTTAGGAAAGAAAAGTACAATCAATTTAATCACAGGCAAATAGTGAGACTGGAGAAGGAAATACAAATTATGGGGAAAACCACTGTTAGAAGGAAAACAGTAATCATAAATTAATGAATCATGGGAGTATTTTGGACTCACAGCTATTTTCTACACATTTGTTAACATTTTTCCAAAGATACAATTTTGCATTTACAAAATATCTGTTAGTAGAAGCAGTCTTCTAGCTTTAGAGGATTCCTCCCTCACCCTAAGGATATTTTGTGAGATCGTCTGAAATAGCAGGAATACTTATACTGTGTTTCACAATTGACCAGAAAACTTCCAAGTCTTTGTTTTAACCTGTTTCTCTGCAACTGAAAACCTGTAGGTGCAAGGCTGACAATACAGGGGGCGTTTATAATACATGCATAGATCCATTGGTGTTTCTAAGAGGGTGGAAAAGATTTTCAAACACACAGAACCTTCCAACTGCCCGTGAAGCTCATCAGTGGCCAGCAAAGAGCCAGAAAAGGGCAATCAGTAATGAACACTCCCAAGGTTTAACACTCAGGGGAAAACCACTTCCATGTAGCACCCACAGTGACGAGATGCCACGTGCTCAGACTGGAAGGAGTGCTCGGAAGCCAAGCATTTCACCTGGTGCTCCTGGGTTTAGCACGGGCAGTGCTGGGCTCACGGGTCTCACACTGCACCGTGTGACACTGAGAGCTGGCACATAAACCTGCATGCTAAATGCTGACAGGTGCTGCTCTGCTGGATGGCTTCCCTGCATTATACATCTCCTCATAACTTCGCATAAAGAGCAAATTTGAAAGTTCAGCTCTGTTTTAAATCAGACTATTAAACAGGTCTGGCCCTCAGTTCTTATGCAACACTTTTGTGATGCAGCAGAACAAAGTGGAGTTGTAGATGAGCTTTACTTTTGCAGAGAACACAAGAAAATCATTGAGAATTGAATTTTCTCACCATCTTTGAAGATTATAGAATAATTTTTGCTGTCTCAGACACAGGTAGCAAGTTTATAAATACATCAGAAAGAGGATAAAAAGGAGGGCCTGTATGATTCAGTGACTGAATTACAAGCTCACTGAAAAGGCCAGGTGCATGGTTCGGTGCACAAGGTGCTCAGTAATTAGATAGCAAGTGTCTGAGGCCAAACAGAAAGAGGAAAAAAGTGCAGCTACCTCACCCACCTATGTTTTTTTCAAAGACACTGTTTAACACTGACCTTCTGGGCCACTCTCTGCTGTGCTGCCCTGTGATGGGTGTGCACAATTTACAAAAAGGCACAAGATCTTCTAGGGACAGGGACAAGTGAGCCACGAGCAGCCAAATGCCCAAGATGAGCCCTGCAGGACAGAGGAATTATTGGAAAATATGGAGGGAGGCATGAAACAAGATAACAGGGGAAACACAACAAAGAAACAGGAAGCCACACGCTGCATCACAGACCAGATCTGCCACACATCAGAGATCCCACACCACTGTCCCCTGCAGCATCTGCCTGCCCTTTCCCTGACAGGGATGCCCCTCCAACATCCTGTAGAGAGAATGTTCAGACTGTTATGTGATCTCTATTTCTCATTCTCCCTTTAATCACTGACTCTGCACTGATGCTTCACTTCCCACTGCTGTCAGCCAACCCTCTCTCAAATTTCTTTAAACATCCCTCAGCAGGACCTACTGTGCCCCTTCCTCTCATTTGTACAGGATCCTATGTGAGCTTGAGGTTCTCCCTCCTTAATCATCTAATGATGCTGAAATTTCCCTTCAAGGGGTTTTTAAATGTGTGCACATCTTTTTGTGCCACCCCTTCAAGGGTAGCAGTTACAGACAGATAAATTAGGTCCTGCAGGAAGTTTTCAGACGAGGGAAGCAAGCTCACAGATGAAATTACGAAAGAAGAGAATGCAGAGATGGGCAGTGAGCCCTTACCTCCATACTCATAATGCTGAGGCAAGTGCATTTTAACCCTCAGCTTTTCTAAATGATGCTTTTCATAGGGGGCAATATAAGCTAGATGGCACAGTCCTTACTAGAACTGAAGCTTAGCTGGCAAGCTGGGGGACAAATATTAGAATTAAAAAAGTAATCTACTAAAATTTCTGAGGCTGATGTCAATTTTACTAAAATCCTAGCAAAGTCGATCACTTCAATAATGAGAAGGTCTTAAATCATGCTACAAACATTTGATAAACAAGACTTGAAAAACTTTAATGAAATCCAAAAGGTAAACTACATAAATAGTGAGTGTAACAAAGCAAACACTGGGCAGAAGATTCAAAGTTTGGGCCCACACTGTGTAGAGAAGCCTTAAAAGCAGAATAATAAGAGTGATGCTAAATACTAGCACTCTCTAGTGTGCACCTCTGTTACAAATGTTCTCCTGAAGTTCATTCCTCAGCTCAAGTAATACAAAACTTCTGCTTTGCAGAATCTTCCCACTCACACAAAATTTATTACCATTTATATTACATAGAATTGATAAAGGCTCACCTCAATTAAAAAGTTCTTTTTTGGAAGAGCTGGCATTTCTTTTTTTCTTTAGTCTTCCATTGTTTTGGGGTTGACATAACATTTCCAGTCAGCAATTAGCAAAGAAAGTCTTTGCCAAAGAGCAGGCCTAAAACTTCTCCAGAGCTAAAATTAAAACGTATATAATTACTCAGCTAAAGGTTTGAGATATGATTGTTTACATATTAAATTGTCCTTTCAAAAGGGATAGTCTGTTAGGAAGCAACATAATTAAAATATAAACAATAAACTAAACAGGTAATAAAGCATCAATAGGTGCTTCATTATAGAGCATCGAGCTTTTACCAGGTATATTTTATATATTTTGTTCCAGTTATGTTTTTTAATAACACAAATTAATTTACTCCTTCAACAAGGCTTGAAAGAACATTATTTGCATTTTTATGGAGTATTGGTAGGGTAATTTTGTTGTGTATTTTAAGACTCACACCACAAAAAAATCTTTTCAAGTCATTTATAAAAGCAATCCTTTTTCCATTTATAAATACAGCAGTCACCACTTCAAGGTCAGCTTCAGTTTTCTAATACTTATGTAAAATGATCAGAGCTTACAAGGGAATCATCTGTACCTAAGTTGAAGCTCTATATTATAATGGAGAGGCAACAGGGGATAAAAGTTGGCTTTTCAAAGAAAAATAGATTTTTGTCATTTTTCTTTAAATAAATCAGACATTCAACAGAGTCATAGAATTTCTTGTTACAGAGTTTGCTTCTGAATGAAAATGTACAGATAAAAAGATCTTGTAAAAGCATCTATACATGATAAATATGAGCCTGCAGCTGGATGAGCGCCTGGAAAATTACTGCAGAGGGCTAACGGGCTTCGTGTGTCCATACATGAAAACAAACATGCCAGAATGAAGTAGAGGAAACATTCCTCATAAGCCATCCTTCTCAGCAGCACAGCAGTGGTGGCACGAGCAGGGTCCCTGTTGGGCAGTGCCCCTGTGTCCCCAGGACACCTGCAGCACCTTGCTCAGCTGTCCCAGCTGTGAGGAGCCCTGTGGAGCGGCTGCCGTGGCACTGAGCACACCTGGGCAGGTGCCTGAAACACAGCAAATAGCTCAGGGCCTGCCTATTTCCTTCCTCCTCCCCTCACATTTCCTGGCAGTCTCGTTAGGCTTTTTTCTGTTTGCTCCTAACACAGCCAGAGGCCCAACACGGAACACGGTCAGGCCTGGGATGAGATCCGCCCTGCGCTCGATGCTTCTGCTACTGCCTGAAGTGTAAGGAGGGTGAAAATGTCTCCTGCACAAGGTCCAGCAGCACTGAACAAGTTTTCTGACATTCCCATTGCCCTCACAGCCCACATGCTGAGATAGGTGACACAGAGCTCATTTATTTTACATTCCCTGCACGGTCTGCCCCCAATCCCCGCGGTGGAATGGCCCCACACCGTTAGCCATTCACACCATCCCACATTCAACTCTTTCCCCACTGCCTGCTCCTCACCTGAAGCTGCCATTCTGCAGCACATCAGTTAAACTTCTGTACAAATGAGAACAGCTCACAAATGAAAGCAAAATATAGATAAATATTAATTATAATAATTATAATTATAATAAGGGAAGATGCTCCTAAAGAAGAAAGAGCTGCTATAACAAACACGAGTTCTTAAAATAAATAATGAGTCAGGAGAAACAAAATATGTTCAGTTACCAAAATCATTTCTATATAGACTGCTGTAAAACTTCCCATATGGAATAAACAGATGTTAGCACATACTAGGCAACAACAGATATCCCTTGCATGACATCTTGCACATTATTTGATTGGATTATATTTTTATCAGATAAAAATAGTGCTTGCTAATATAATGTGAGGGAAGAAGGTCTACACACTCAAGGAACCAGCTTCTGATATTTTTAGAACTATTTACAGCATTAATATTTACAGCACTATTTACAGATTACATACTATATCATTTTGGGCATTTAATATTTTTTGTGGTCATATGCATTTTTAGGCTCAAAATGGTCATTTTTTTCCCTCATACATTCTTGGTAAGCACAAAAGAGACTTCAATTGTTTTTTTTCACCAACACAGGAGAGCCTCTAACATCCAAAGCCTCCGCTCCAAAGTGCCCTGTATTCGAATCATTTCTTGCAATATACACTAAAAAAAAAAAAAAAAAAAAAAAAAAAAAAAAAAAAAAAAAAAAAAAAAACAACAACAAAAAAAAAAAACACCAGAGCTAAGTATCAGATGCTTTTGCAACAAACTGATGTTAAAATCAGATAGGAAGTTTGAACTGAGAGCTGCTCTTGCCCTCCTTAACCAAGAGTAAAGAGCAAGCTGAATCAAAATCTAATCAATATTCCTAAGCTTTTCTGAAAACATCAGAGGATGAAGAACATATTAGAATTCTTTATTTTTGAACAGAGCAATAATTAGATTTCACTGTTGACCAGTAGCTTCATGATCCCCTCCTGGGAATATACCAAGAAATTAGGCTTAATTATTTTACTATACCATCATTAATTTCTTTCTTGAATTTTCAGCTCTTCATCACATCGTCAAAACACCAGATTAGGAAAGATGCGGACCAGGGATTGGTTTCTGCCTTTTGACTGTGCCTGCCCTGATGGGCCCTTGCTCCCTGCAGCATTAACCCACCACATTGTGAGGAGCTCCCCCAGGAATGCCACAGCAGCCATTTCCCAAAACATTTTAACAGGAAAGCTTCACTTCAAAGAGAGCCAGTGCAATGACAGCAGCTGTGATGGATTACAGTCAGACCTACACTGTGCCTGAAATACTCATGCCTCCACAGGAGGGGAGAGCAGAAGGAGAGTACATAAAATGTGTCAACCCTTTCCCCCTTATTCCTGAGTGATCCCAAATATTGGCTTCAGCAGTGACATCCCAGAGCCCCTGCAGCACTGTGTCCCCATTGACCTGAAGGCAGGTTCTCTGAAACATCACTTCAGTGACTGACTGAGGACATAGGATGGGAGAAAGGCAGGAAACCTCATTTGCTACATCAGAGCAAGACGCAGTAAAACTGCTTTATTGTACTGATAGAATACAAAGGAGTTTGTGGCAGTAATTGGAAAGAGTATTTAAAAGCCTGACTGACTGTCAGGCATTGTGGGAGAAACAATTAACAATGTGGTTTTAAAATGCACCAGAGACTGTTTTGAGTGAACCTCAAAAGAAAAGAAATCCTTTTAAGTTTCAAAATATTTGGATCCCAGGTGAGTTCATCCCAACTTTTCTTTTTTTGCAACAGCTTCATCCCTTTTTTTCTTGAAGTGGATTCTGTCCTCCTTCTATCCTCATTCTACTAGTGTTAATTACCAAAATAATTCTGAAAACTTTTGTTATCTTTTCCCAATTATGATTCTTCCCTGACTCTTTTTTTCCTCAGTGATGACTGCACATCATCAAAAGAAGCTACACCTAACATTACATCTCATGACATCAGTAAATGAGAATAACTTACCACCAGTATTACATTTAACAGGTAATAATATCCTATAAATAGAACTACATGCATCATTTTGCTTTAGCTGTTGTTTAATGCTGCCGCTTGATCTTAACAAGTAAGCCTATGGAAAACTGGAAACTTTGCTTCCAGAAATGCGTACCATATAATACAAAATACCTTTGATTATACTCATTTCTCAAAATTACATTTTTCTGTTCTGCAAAAACCTTTTATTCTTTGCAATCTCCAAAAGAATTGGTGCTGTACTCCTCTCTACACATAGCATTTCTGTTGCACTTGTGCTCATTTCTGCTACATCTGCTTCCTAAGACTCGCTCCATTGACTTCTGTGGCTTGAGAAATGGTGTATTTACCCTTTCTAATTAAAAAAATTTGGACCCACAGATCCAAATATTCATTTTTATCTGAGATTCACATTTTCTCCTTGCAAAAGTATGTCCATACACACATAATTATTCTATTATTAGGGAAATCAGAGGAAAGTGCAACTGCTGTTTACAAGCAGAGCAGCAGCAGCAGCAGCATCCACAATTAGGAACCCAACACGGGCAACCTTTGCTTTGGTTGAAAGGATTGGGATACCACAGCATGTAATTATACACTAAGAAGCTACAGCATACCAGTGTGAAAAGCCCAGCAAGATCTTAGGAGCAGCAGCACCCTTCCACAGCAAGTGCCAAAAGAAGCATTCAAGGAAGCTGGACTGAGGAATATGGCTCACACACAGGGACATGCACAGTGTACCTCATGAGCACGTTAAAATAACCTTTTTCTATTTACATAATAACTTACGTAAGAGGCAAATGTCAGGAAGTCACTTAAAACTCAAATATGCCTTTTTCTGAGCAGCTTAACTGACATGTTGTTGCTATTCCCAGAGTCTGAATTCCTGGAAACCAGGAGGCTGACACAAATGAACAATTTACATTTTTAAGCCAATGTAATTGGATTCATCCGAGATAAAGATTTTGATTAATTGTATTCATCTCTACTTAGAGGAAGTGCATTATGTTACTGTAAACTCAGCTCTGGATTGATTTGTTCATTTATTCTAAAAGGCAAATACTATCTTTCTAAGTGATACATTTGCTCTGGCTATAACTTTGGAAGTGAAGGGCCAGCTCTAGAAACCTCTGTGCCCCTGCTCTTTCCCAGAAGACACGTTGGAAAGCAGCAACTCTGATGTTTCTGCTTCTACCTCAATTCTGGCTAAAATAAGTCAACAAGTTCGAATTTCTAGACTGGCAAGTCCCACATGCTTTCATTACACAGTCTTGCCTCCTTCTGGTTGTTTAGCAACTTAAAAAGTGTGTGTGTGTTTGTGTGGGCAGGGAGGGGATACTCTTTAAAATGACAAATAGAAGTGTGGAATTATGTTAGATGGAAACATTTTATTTTGGGCAAAACACAATTATTTATTTGGAATGAATTTTTTTTCTTGTTAAAGAAATTTTAAAAAGATTCTTTGATTCAATTTGAAGTGATGCTGTATCTGACTTTCAGGCTACAGATCAAGAATTCCCCTGTCAGGTGGTCAAATGCGTATTGAACTTGAAAAAAAAGCTGTAAACAGCTGGGGTTTAGGTGAGGTTTGGAATTTTTAACAATCTTCTAATGAGTAATATGGCAGCAAGGAGAAGAAAATAGAAGCAGTATGCTTTGGCTATGTTATCCTCCTCATTCAGTTATGAGTCCTTTTAGTGCTAGAAGGGTCTGAGCTTCCATCTCCATCAGTGTTTATTTCAGTGGCATCCAGAGTTTTCCACACCTGTCACTTTGGATATTCAGTTTTGCTGTGTACTTCAAGATGGGTGTTTTGGGTAAGACATAGCATAAGGGAAAGGCAGGAAGAGAAGCAAAGAAAACCAGCAATGAAGCAGTTGTCTTCCTCAATAGGTAACAGCTTTCTGACAAATAAGGTGTCAGCCCATGCTTATACAGTCCATGTTAAGATTCATTTACCTGACAAATTACTCCCCCAAACTTCTAGCTTCATTATTTCCTTAGATAATTATGCCTGCATTTTTTAGTTCTGGAGTGATTTGTGATGGTAGTGAGCATCTGGCATTGTGTTATACACAACTTTCTCTCCAATTAATGTGAGGAAACAAATGTCATTTTAGAGATGTTTTGTTTTCCGTAAAGGTTATGTCCTAGGTACTTCAAGTATAAATATAAACACACACACACACTTTTTCACGCTCTCAAATGCAGTCCAGTGAACACAAAATCAGCTGCATAACACAGTATGTGTAACCTTTTCACTCTATGATTATTATAAAGATGGCATGGGTTCTTCAGAAAGAGCAGCAGGAAAATGTTCTTCAGGGAGACTCACATTCAATAAAAGCCAACAGGTACCAAGCCCTGCACTTACCTCTACCTGAGGACCATCCTGCATGCCAGGGCATTGCTCTGGAAGCATTTATTTCAAGTGTCAACTTTGAAATTGACTCAATATATCCCAAATTTGTGAGGACACAAGAGCAGAGAGCTTTACCTTGGATGTGAATCTCTCTTCACGAAGACATTAGCCCTTTTGGGCATCTCAGCTACGCCAGCTCATGCAACATTGAGGCTACCTCCCCTGTCCCTTTCTGGTGGACCCATGACAGCCACTCTCTGGGACAGGAGCATTTACAAAGATCAGATTCACAAATCATTCCCTTCCCTGGCAGAGGAATTCATAGTCTCTGTAGCTTTTGTGCTCTAGATCTTCACAAAACTGAATAACTGCTGAAGAGTGGAGCCTGATAAAAACAAATTTGAATTCATGCTATAGAAGTGTTAGTGATAAGGCTGAAGGGCTTCTGACTGGAATTTCGCCAGTGTATCTATATCTGAAGTCTTAACATTTGTAGGAAATGGCACCTAGGAAATCTCATATAACCTACCAGACATGCCAGTGCAGCAGGTCTCCTCTCAGTCACAGCTGCATACAGCTACCCAACAGTACCCAAGTTCTCCCTGGTGAAGAAGTTCCATCCAAATAAATATCCAAATTCAGTGTGTAAGGGCTGTCTACAGACTAATTCCTCAATAAAGTACAACCTGAGCAGTGGAGCCAGTCAGTTTCCACATCACTGCTTGTGACTGACGTGGCTGTGGCATCAAAACAATTTTACTGCATCACCATAACCTCAACTGAACATAACAGGAAGAAAATTATCTGTAAAGATGAAAGGTGCACTTTCCAGAAATATATAATTTAAAAACTGAGGATAACGAATTGGCCATTGAAAAAAAGTATCTTGCCCTAAACTCTGCTGTAAAGCAACCTTTGCAATGATGGGCACTACGCAGACAAGCTTTCAAATAGCAGTAAACTCAACTGAACCCCAGCTTGAAGAAACTGCAGGGAGGTTTTAAGTGAACTCGACAGCTGTTTGTCCAATGTCTTGTTCCTGACAGACTCAATCAGGTACTGTCTGAGCTCCTAAAGATGTCCAGATCTGAAGCTATGATGTTTATTCTCCATGTTCAACTTTCCAAAATACAAATCACGAGTGTTGCAAGATAGGGCTGTCAATCTCTAAATATAACAGGGGATTGATTCATACCCTGTTGTCCACTTGTTTCTGCTTTTCTGCTTACAAATCCATGATATAAATTAAATGCCATGAAACTGCTTATTATCTTTTTGTTTTCCATTCAGGTTTTCTGGATGTGTTATTTGCAGATAATTTTATTTCCCCCAGTATTGTCTGAAAGAAGGGAGGCAATTACAGGTACATTTACTAAAACTAGATATCCTTTTGAATTACACTCATCTTGAGCTTTGAAAGTTGGCATTTTGGTCTTTATTATGGGAAAATAATTTTTACAAGGACATATTGAAATGGAATGAGTATTTGGGGGGAGAGGAGGGAGGGCTTTTGCTGTTTGTGGCTACCTCATTACATGGCTGAAATTGCAACTATTTGTAATGCTGTCTTTGTACAACACGCAGCACCAGTGTCAGCATTGTTCAACATGCTTCGACACAGATTTATTACCCAGGAAACTTTAATAGTGGTAAATGTTTAATTTACGGCTTCATTTAAAAATATTAATCTAATAGCAAGGCAGATGGACAGAAACTAGTTTCCATTTGCTCTTGCAGGGTGATGTCACGAACGTGGCTGTCTTCAGCTAGGAATATTAGTCTACTGAGGTCAACACGAAATGCAAATTCACTTCAATGATACAAAAATCAATTCTTAAAATCTGTGATGTCCCCAAAACTTTCAAGACAGTTTATTAATGTCAGTTGACGAAGCCCCATCAAGCTGTTGCTTCTTGTAAAGAAGTGACTAAACCAAGGTGGAAGAGTCAAGAGTTCACAGAAGGAAGGAAGAAATACAAATATGTTCAGCTTTCCTGTGTGGTTGTTTTTATAAGATAAATGACCACATGGACATAGAAGTACAGCATAAAATTCAATAGAAACATAATGACCTTAAATGGGATTTTATCCATCTTTTACCAATCAGATTTTTTCCTCCCATGAAGAAGCATCAAGGGTCATGCCAGACACAGCTACTGCTGAACATCAAAGGCAGTCTCTCAAAAGCTCAGTGTGCATCAAACAAATAATTGATGTAAAGAACGAGGACTGACTCATCATATTTTGTTGGAGTAACGGGCATTCAGCTGAATCCCTGGAGAAATTTTACATTTCAAAAACTGAACTATATTCATTATTCTCCCCATTTACTCAGTTCAGTCTTTCAATAAACTCCATGACAGCTTAAGCCTTTCAATAAAGCCAAAAGCGAACATAAACAACTGAGTGAGTCTCCATAATGAGGACACCCACACATCCACTGCATGGTAAGACAGTGCCCTGTCACAGTCAAATACCACAGTAGTATTAAACTACTGCAGTGCTCCCCTAGCACACAAACTTCAATCTTAAATGATCTGAAATGACTCAGGTATTTAGCATTTTTTACGTTTCCATATCTGTAACTCCTGCATACATGTTTTGTTTCCCTTGCAACAGGAAAATGTAGAATCCATTGACAAGAGTGCTGTGAGAACCAGATAGTTTTTCAGAGGATGATTATAACAGAGATGATAATTCAGTTATCAGCATCAAAAACAGGACATTGGTGCCTGCAGAATACTATCTCAGTAGCAGCTTTCATGATCCGTCAGGAAAAGAACCATACCCGCTGAAAGCCATGGAAACCACTTCTAGGAAAGAGTCAACAAATCCTTTTTGTCAAGTCCTTGAAGGTTGCCAAGTGCCCTAATATAATTAGCAAAGGTTTCTTTGAGAAGGCAAGGCAATCTAAGAGTTACTGCTTTGGGCTGAGATGAAACAGCTGAGAGCCAATTCTGTGACTGCCACTGGTCTAGCCAACACTCCTGAGCAACTCTGTGTGCTCTCCTCTAATTTTGCTGGAATCAAGGGAATAAAGTTAATTGTGACAGTTTGAGAAACATGCCTGTGCCTACCCATGATCTTCTGTGGTTTTTGAACAGCACTTATCTTTCCAGACAAAATGAAACTTCCATTCTAGAGCAGAAACACATTACCAAGGGAAAAAAAGTTCAGGAAACTAGAACACGGTCACTGTGAGGCTGTTGACATCAAAACACTCTTCCAAAAGAAGGCATAGGCAAGAAGGAAGCATTGGTCATGATCACCTAAAACATCAGCATACAGATATGCATGTACTGTATTTATGTATTTTGATCCATATACATGGCATTCTGTAACACTTTTATCCCCCCCCCCCAAAAAAAAAAAAAAAAAAAAAAAAAAAAAAAAAAAAAAAAAAAAAAAAGTTGGCTGAGCATTTTGCAGGCCCAGTTAAAACCAGTGCTGGCAACCTGACCACCAGCTGCACCCCAAACAGCCCATTTATAAGCAGCTGAACTGAACCCCAGCTGTGCTATGACAGTGCTACACCAGATTTGAAATGCCTTGGTAAGACTCACAATACAACAAATGCATTTTGTGTGGTGCTTTCTCCCCTATATCTGTGCAGAGCAGTTTACAGTTTTCCGTGAGACTCGGGATGCAACAAAAGCCCAAGTGGTTTTTTTTCACACTGCTCAGTGCAGAGCTTGCAACTGAAATACAGAAATACCAATAAGGAGGTTTACAGCCTGAAAAATAAGGTGTGTTTTTGTTTCAGTGCTGCTGTGGATGAACTCCTAAACAATGCCCTTTAATAACAGATAACCCCATTGTGATGTCCCTACAATAAATTAACCCATTGCAGTACTTCAGTGAATGATCAGTTTCTTTACGAGCACATTTATTCTACAAAAAGCTAAAATAAGGAATAAGCTTGTACATTTGGAAGGGCTTTAAACACTGGATACCATCAGTGTGATATACTTTCAGAAGAATTTCTCACAGAATAACCAGGGGAATAGAAGAAAGCACTTAACTCCATTTAACTACTACAGGATATAATCGTACCTCTCTATCTCATCTTTACTACAGCACGGCACTTAGAAATAGCCCAACAGAATAAATATTTTGTCCATTATTTAGACAAAGGATAGACATATGGAAGTTTTTCTTTTCCTTGCAGCCAGTCCTACTTTAGTTATGTAAAACACTTTACAGTCCACTGAGTCAAACACTGACAGACAAACAGCTATACCTGAAACACAGCTGGGAACAGCCAGATCCCAATCCTGCAATGTGTTTATCTGCAAAAAGTGAGAAAGTTATCACCCACTATCAGCTTCTTTGATCTCATTTCCAAATTTGGATGGAGAGAGCATGATATTATAAGGAAGTAGATTTGGGGGAAAAAACAACAACAAAAAAACCCAAATAAAACAACCACATTTCTTAATTCTAGGCACTGGGTATGAGAAGGAATGGCAATGAGAAGAAATTATCTAGTGTAGGGAGGTGCATTTTAATACAATTAAATTATTGCCCTAATTTCAAAAGATAAATTTATTCTTTATCACTTCATGTTAATTTGGCCAAATATTACTTCCAATTTAAAGCTGAATAAAAAAATATTTGTGGTTTTCTTCTAAAATCTTCAAATGAACATCTGTTTTCCTCAAAGCCTGCTAATAGCAATCTAAGAAGGAGTCTCCAGGTCTACTCCCTTTGTTAGTTTTTTTTTTTTTAATAAGGGTTTTGCTAGCCTAATTAACTCACATGCAACATCCCATTTTACAAGCATGGCAGGCCTCAAAAGCATCAGGAACTGAAAAAATTACAACCACAAGGAACTAAGCTACACAGAAGGACCACCGTGAAAAGGCTAGAAAGATTAATCAGGGATTAAAGCAGGAATGCCCTGGAGTTTACTCATGGCAGGAGGTTGAGCTCTACAATAAGGATATTTACCTTTGCAACATTACAGAAGAGCTGCACACTGCAAATCTCTCATCCTAAGAACTGTCTTTTAAAAAACCATACAAAGCTGAATGAGACCTAAGGCTAATTCTGGGAAATACACTTGCATCCTATAAATCAATGAAAAAGTTGGTTTGAGGTTGGCCAGGTAACCAATGAGCAAGGTGGGGCACTATTTTCTAAAAGAGTTTTGTTACTTGTCCTAGATGGGGATAACAACCTGCAGCTCCATTCATCAAAAAAGTTGGCATTTCAAAATCTTCCCATAGATACCAGAATCCCAAAGGCCAAGCCCTTTCTTTACCCATCAGCCTCTTTACCTTTCCTAAACTTGAGTTACCACAAACTTTTAAAAGCAGTAGCTGAGCACAAATGAACAGGAACATGTGACGTAGCCTTCACGAAGCACATTGTGAAGTTTATTTCAAATCACAGACAACCTCATTTTAATTTTCACAGCTGAACATGCCCTTATTCAATCATTGGCAGCAAACTACTGAAATCCATTCTATGTCCACATCACTAACTTGTGCTGGGGTTTTAGTCTTCATTTTCTGCATCCATGTACTCCCAAAACCCAGAAAACTTTGACCCTGCAGGCTGACACCACCTTTAAAATTTCTATTTTCTTTGCATCCAAAAACACTGACTGAGGTCCTTCTGCCAGGGGTCATCTGGCCCATCAGGATCAGACAGCTAAGATCACATACCCGCACACTTTTAGCATATCCTTTCTCGCCCTTAGGGGCTTTACCTCCAGGGTCACAAACTAGAATTTGTTGATACGGGAGTCTGTGGAGGCAAACATTTGCAATAGGCTCAAATTAATAAATAAAAGCCTAAAAAAATAAATACGTATATAGTGAGTATCCTTGCCTTTTCTCTTTACTACTCCTAATCCAACAGATGAATGCTGAGGAGATGTTGAGCAGCAGAGGGTGGCCAGGCTTGCCTATTGTCTCCTAACATCTCCTCCTCCCAACATCACAGACAGAATGCTGGAACTGTTGGTATGATCCAGTAGGGAATTGAAGTTATTATTATTGTTATTTCTCTGAAAATACATTTTTGAGCTCAGTCATTTATTTTATCCTAATTTGATCACAAGCTCTAGCTTTCCTTCCCAGATATAGTCTCCAAAATACCTTTTTTTAATAGCAAACACTTCAGATTTATTTTGTTGTTCTGTCTTATCTTGATATGAGCCACTTTATGTCTTCCATGCAAAGATCATGTTTGCTGCTAAAGCAGCACTCTTCTACCTGAGTGTCCAGCCAGACAAATTCTGTGCAAGACTGCAGCTAAAATAAAATTAACTGAAGAATAATTTGGGATTTGGAGCCACTTCACTGCGGTCAGATGGCAAGAAGCAAGCTTTAAACCAGGCATGATTCCATGGGTTTAAAAACCAGATGAAATACCTAAATATCATACAAAGTAGTACACAGCCAAGGTCAGAGCTGCAGCTGAAGTACACAAGTAACATTCAGTGCAAGAAGCAGCCCAGCACTCCACTGCTCGAGAGATGAATGTTCTGTAAACAGATCCGTTTGAATTCAGCCTTTTGTGACAGACCCACACACATAACATCAAGGAAGCAGGCAACAATGACAGAAAATTACATCAAATTCTCCACTCAACTATTCAATCAGGTCTGGTGAACTTGTGGGAAGAAGCCAGAGTATATTTCTGAATTCAAGCCTGAAAATCTACTCAAGGCAAAGAGAATATTTCTACACCCTCACCTAGAACTTTTGTCTAATAAATACATTCATGCATAGAACGCACCCACGTCCTTGTATTATGACTTAAGAGCTCACTCTCAGTCAATTTAAGCAGAAGGAACGAAGACTGCGGAATAATTGCCACATATGTATGCCTAAAGCAGCAACATACAGGTGTATTCACTAATCTTTACCTATTTTCTTCTCAAGAATCTAAAGTCTTTGTGGTTAACACTCTTCTAAATGGTTTTCTTTTATTTAATTCAGTAAAAATATAAGGAAAAATACTCATTATTTAAGTACATATACCCTACAGAAGGTTAACGCATGCATGATGTCTATTTAATATGATACACTCCATCTAAGAATATAATACATTTTAAAGTATTCTTTCATACATATATCAGTTCATGCATATATCAAAAGCAGTGCTCAAATATCTCTAAGAAAATGATGAATGATATCCAAATGCATTAAGCACATTATTACTTCAGACAAACAACTCTTAAATTATTCTGATTTATTATTCAATTTTGCTAGAAAGCATATTTACAAAAATTAGATAGGGTTTTAAGACATGAAACTGGATATAAATCATTAACCAGACAGCTACACTTTTCTCACTGAAACTATTGAACTAGAAGGTATTAATGATGGCTTAGAAGTATAACTGATGGTGAATTTTGAAACTTAGCATTACAAAGTGGCAAAAGAAACAGAGAAATGTGGTGTAGAAGCTCATCTACACACTAAGATTTAATATTTGTACATTACTCCAGTACAATTGAACCCCTTAATGAAGCCTCCCCAAATATTGACAACTTTAGGCCATTTAGGGCACAAAGTTGAAAACAGAGCACAAGTAAACTGTATTTCTTGTACAGTGGTTTTTGTTGGTTTTTTGTTTTTTTTTTTCTTATAGGTTCAAAACCCCTTTAAAAAGAAGGTGATGATCCCTGTTTGGCAGATGGGAACAGAAAAAGCAGAAGAAAGATCAAGTAATTTCCTCAAGTTAGACCTGCCACAGCCTGGGACAGAAAGCTCTGTTTCTGTGTCAGTGACCAACCAGAAAATTTCTGGTGTGAAGATGAATTGTATGGTCTCCTTTCAAATAGAAGTGCCAAGAGCAGCCATTCCTTATGGTTGTCCACAGGAACATGTTTGATCTTCAATACATTTTAAGGAGCCCGTCAGTATCGTTGGTGAATTCTTACAAAGTGGAAGCTAAGGCACACTGCACAGTGATGCCTGCCCGGGTCCAGGGTCAGCCAGCAAGCCAGCCTCAGAGCTGGGAACTGGAAACAAGGCAGCTTGCTCTGGTCAAGTGCCAAACACTTACCAAGGGCACACACTGTGCTGAAATGAAACTCCAGATTGGTTATGCATGCCCTACTCAAAATTTGGGGGCTTAT
Source organism: Acrocephalus scirpaceus scirpaceus (assembly GCA_910950805.1). NCBI lineage: Eukaryota > Metazoa > Chordata > Aves > Passeriformes > Sylviidae > Acrocephalus > Acrocephalus scirpaceus. The sequence goes on from OU383781.1 coordinate 35,172,513, forward strand.
TTCTTATGTACTCATTTATTTTTCAAGTCTTTATATTTAAAAAAGTATTTCTTCCCACCCCACTCAAAAATATACAGAAAGGAAGGATCTCTATGTAACCAGATACGGAATTCACAGAAAAGTCCTAAACTGCAAATTAAGCATCAGTTTTAAATATTTGAAACTCATGTTCTACCATTGTACTATCTGTTACAATGTAATACATTATTCATCTTAATTGTAAGTATCTAATTTCCAATGCAATGCCAATATTCCCATAAGCATGAAATATTCTTCCCTTGATTACAGATTTTAAAATATATATTTTATTGGGTTAACTAATGTCTACTCATCAATTACTCATTGAAATGTGCTGAATAACCTTGCTCTTCCATACTTCTGTTTAGGTCTAACTGACAGATAATATGGAAAGGAAGATCAATGATGGACAGAAGTGAACTGTTCCATACCACAAGTTGCCTATGTCTTTAATCATTCCTGTTGTCAAAGACAATGTAACTAAGAAAATCTTTAATCATTATTAGTAAACTTGATGAGTATAGAAAAAAATTAAATTGTAACAGGCAGAACTTGAATGATGGCAACTATCAGTCATTAATGTTTCAAACTGAAAGGCATTTTCCATGTATCATATATTACACCAAATTAAATACGTGTCAGCCAGTCAAATAAAGGACATTGATTCATTGATAGAAGCCCCAAAGACAAATAGTACATCTGAAAGAGTCCATCAGTCTTTACAGAGTTATTTAAAACAGAGTCTCAGTATTTAATGAAAGGTTGAATTTGTCTTTGGCTGGTTAATGCATGCTGTTCCCAGTTCAAATCAGATGAGAGTTTCAGAAAGTTATCTGAGGTCATTTCTGTGCTACACCACTTTCCTTCTGGTCATTTCCATCCAGTAATATCCTTTTGCGTTGTTTCCCACTTTGCTTCATCACCTTATGATTAGATCAGTTGCAGACATACTTTATCCTCCCTTTATTAATTTTCTTGGTATATTTAGAAAAGAAATACCTTTTCTAGAGCTCACCAATGGGGTCAGTTTGCAAAACAACACAGACAAAGCCACAGTACTTCTACCTGAAATAAAAGAACTTGAACTCCAAGTGAGAGGAATTCTCAAAAGCCAAAGAAAACTAGTAGAAAGAAGAATTTAAATAATAGAATCATATTCAGCAAGATGATTAATAAAAGATGTAATAGAAATACTCTGAGCAACAAAGAATCTAGAGACAGCAGCCTTTGAACTGTTTTTTTTGCCTCATAGCGCAAAAATAGAACATTTTTCTCATGTGACATTAGGTAAACTAAAATTTTATTACAGAAATCATCAAGATCAAGAAGTTAATGAGCTTTAAAAGAAAAATAACTGACACTAACTCAGACAAAATATATGCAGAATTAAAAAAAATACGTATAAATAGTTTGGCAGTGATTGCAAATCCAATGTTGCAGGTCTTCTCTCAAAGAGTATCAGCAACTTTAGTATGTGGGTTTACCTCCACAGTTCTGATTTCCTTTGGCCCATGTGGTGCTGGGCACCAGCAAAGCTTGATTTCATTTCACTTCCCAGCTGGTACATCTCTGGCATCTGGTGTGGCCAGGCCGTGCCTACACTGCAAGGACTTCAGAGCACCAAGCATCAATTCACCCACCCCGGGACATCTGAGGCCATCAGGAAGGGAGAACTGAGATCACAAAGATTCATTTCCTGGGTCTCAGCGATTGCTTTATGCACTCCAGGGAATGTAGGGGTCATTTCAGACGTATGAGCAGCCTGCCACACTGATCATCTCTCAAGAGGCAATTACTTTTGGTCAATACCGAGCTATTTGCTGCAGTCTGGCAAGTGTTTGCCTAAAACCAGCACACTGATAAAAAGTGATTACCTTATTTGCCCATTGTTGGGGAAGGAACATGGCCCCAATACACCACTGCTGGGAATTCACTTTCTGAGGGAACTGAGAGCACCAGCAAGGAAGCCTGGGAGCAGTCATGAGAAGAGTTAAGAGGAGGATTTTCAAGGTCTCTAATTTGAAATCCATTTTTAGGAATGAAAACTTAGCCCTAGAAAATGAATGCCTAGCAAAGGCATGGAGTCTGTCTCAGATTCAAGCTAATGTAGATGTCAACATACAGACCTAAGACTGGAGGAGGAGAATTTCCTATGACCTGATAAGCAGAAACTCCTAGGTCTTTAAAGGTCCAGGGTCTGAGTGACAAAGTGAATCCAACCCTGTGTTACAGCTGGAGTAATTTTTTCTTTCGACCAGTAGTGACAAAAAGCCCCAATCTTCCAGTATGTGACACAAGGGAAGGAGATGTTACAGCGCTTCCCTGAGCCTGCAGTCAGCAGAATAGATTAAAGTGGCACTGGGATTTCCCCTGGGCCCTTTCTGAATACGCATTTTTAGAACCTACTGCCCTGGATGCATTGGTATCAGCACAGGAAAAACTTGATCACAGAAATTAGGAGTGTTACTTAAGGAGTGTTCTGCTCCAGACCAAGTGCTAGGAGTTCACACCCTCATAACCATTACTTTTTTCCTACACTCAACAGCAGAAAGAAGGGTTTTGTGATGTAACTCTGCTATGTAAGGCCCCAGAGTCATCATCTCATCTAAATCTTCCCTCCTCTAAGACCACTTTGTGGTTTTTTTCCAACGGCATTTATCTCTGATTGACAAACTCAGTTGATTTTGAGTGTCAGGGAGTCAGATTTAACCAATTTTCTAATTGATATATGACCTAAGATTTTGCTATAATGCATTAAAAACCAAGTGATCACAACAAAGTAAACTGCAGCAATGGAATTATAGTGTTCTGCTTTATTAATAGAGGGCTCCATTTCACCTAATTTCTCTTACACAATAACCACATGGCTCAGCATCACAAAACAAGCCCATTGCTAAGCTGGCTTAAGTCAACAGTCCAGCTCCTTGATTTCTTAGAATAACAAAAAAAAAAAAAAAAACAACAGTGCAAAGCCTGTGACATTCACTGACAAAGAGATAAAGCATCTGAAATGCACTCTATTGTTGAAAGAACATGAAATAATGATAGCCCTACTACAAATGAAGTGATAGAAAGGCCTGAAGGAATGTTCCAAACTGCATGTGTGTGAGACAGCTGCATCTGTAGATGACCCTGCATCCAAAGTATTCCCACTGATCTGCTTCTCCACTGTGGGCAGGCAGGCAGGCAGGACAACGAATGGGTCACGGAGCAAGTTGACATAACAAGCCATGAGGTTAAATCAGAGATTAGCTCAGTTTAGTATAACCTAGGTATCAATTTTCTCATTAGTGCTAGGAGAGGAAAAAACACTTTGTGGTAAAATAATGACGTCAGAGAGTAAAATAAAATCTGCCCAATGACTTTGGCGCTCTCTGCACCACATCCTGTAGGTAGCTCAATGCAGATATGACAAGTTTGTGTTGGCTGCTTGGTTTCTTTGACATCTAAAGGCAGGGAGTGTGATCTGATCCAAAGTATGACTTAAATAATTGATAAATTAATATCAAATTCTTATTATCAATTTTCACTGAGAGAAGCATGCCATTAAGTAGAGGTCCTAGCATTTTTCAATTGTCTCATTTTCTCAAAATGAGCATTTTCATGGCTAAAACTGGTTTTGATCCTATAAATAAGGATCATCCATCCAATTCTGAGATCCAGTCGGACAAAGAAAGAGGGGAAGTTTCTGCTAAACTTTGTTAATGTATTATTCCAAGCCAACTATTGAGAACCACAGAGTCGGGGAAACAAGGACAAACACCAGGATCACTTCAGAGAGGGAATCATTACAGACCAAAAAGGGTAAAGCAGAACCCAAATTTCAGAGGAAAATAGAATATTGCCCTTAAACTCATACATTTTATTGGACAGAGCACTTTACTGCCTGCATTCATTGATTTCTCTATCAAACCCCTAAATTAAAAGATTTTCTTACAGTCTTTCTTATAGTCTATGTACAGAAATTCATACTCATACTATTTAACGAGAATCAAAGTCAATATGCATTTTTTTTTATTATATCTAGGAATAGCATATACACAAAACCAGAAGTTCAATTCTACATAAACATGTATATAAAACTTGCTTGCCAGTTTGAAGAAACTCATTTGTAACCTTAGTAACACAGCTAATGAACCAGATTTCTATTGGTAGTATTTTTAATAGCTTATATCATACTTCATTTGCTCATCTTGAACCGAATTTACTATTTACTGGTGGAACTAGCAGCTAACTCAAACCCTTCTCATTGAATTACATTTAAAATTCACTATTTGCTTATAAATATTTAAATTAAATACAAACAGGATTCTTGCAAGGTAAACCAAAAACATTCCCAAAAAACAAATACAAGTCTCTTCATGCTCTCTCCAAATTTATCCTTTGCTTTCCATCATAAGTTTGCCTTCTCAATGCTGTAGAGTTACATAAGAGAAATATAGATAAAATAGCAGAACAACGTTTCCAGCAATATTCAAATTATGAAAAGAAGATTCAAGATGTTTGCTGAACCCCTTCCCTCCATGACACACTTGTTCTTCGACATCAATGGATGTCTCCAAATATTCATGTCTCTCTATTAGTGTTCATGTCTCCTTTACAAAACAAGTAGCCCTCAATTTTCAGTCTGCAGTTTCAGATTTCTATTGATCCCTGAGAGCTTAAGGGTAAAATTCATCCTTGTTTAGACAGCCTTCACTTAATCCTGATTACCTACTCAAGAAATGAGATATAATGCTAATATTAACATTATGAGACTGCAGATGGCATTTCTCCTAATTCTATCAAAATTCTGTGACTCTACAGCCCCTCTTGATGTTCTTTAGCCTGTTATGAACTTATTTTTTAAACAACATCAAGAGCCCTCAGCATCAGATTCTGAAATCTCATCTTGACTCTGTACTTTCTATTTTGCTATTGTCCCATGAGGTCTGATTTTTGTCGTTGATGCACAGTCAATTTTTTCCAAATATTTTCTCCCAAATGCTTTAGAGGACTTCCAAGGGAACAAGAGAAAAAACAGCTCCTTTCTTGCTCTCAGAAAAAAATCTGCTCTTGTTTTGAAGAAAACTGCAATAAATACACCAGCAGAAGGCTGTTCACATAGATGTCTAAGAGTCTCCTTTGACTAGACACTCCTAATTTGAGAAGGGAAAGACAGATGGTCCTCACCTGTGCCTGTAGAGCTCTTGTTTTAGCATCAAATGAAAGGGCTGCCCTCAGAAGAGAAAGCAATGGAGAGCACTTCAAAAGCCCAGTACAGACCAGGTGCAAAAGTGGCAATTTCCACTTTCCACAGATTCACTGAGAAATTCGCTGCCATTCTACACCTTGTTCAGCCTAACTGTGGTCCTTGACACCAGGAGCCTGGTGACATGCCCTGGTACAGCTAAGGAGACTGAGTGGGGACACAGGGCAAAAGGGATGTATCTGTTTCATCACAAGGTTTGGAAACCTCTCAAACCAAGAACATTTTGAGTGTCAGAACAGAGAAGCTTTCCAGCGAGCACCAAGAGGAAAGCAAGGTCAAAGTCAAATGAGGGGACTGGCACCAAAACTCTGGCTACCTTTGCTGCCAGAATTCTGGATGGACAGGCTCTACTTTAACCTTTCCAGAAGCCATACTGCCAACAAACAGCAGCAGGAAATGCACAATCCCAGCCATTTTGATACAGTTCCCTTGCGCATTAGAGAACTTCGTGTACTCTTGTCAAGAGCAACAAAGAGCTGGAGGGAGCTTGCGTGGGATTTTCTTCAATAACATTTTGACATTCTTTAGGAGATTCAGCTGATGAGCGGAAATTCCCTACTTGAATACATGCAGCACCCCACTATTCTGTCCTCTCTTACTCTTGTCTCACATGCTGATGGTGTCAGTTTACCCAGCTTTTCAAAAGACAAACCCCATTCCCTTGCCTTCATTCTTGTCCAGGACCGAGGGAGAACAGCACAAGACTGAGGGACAACGTGCAAACAACAAATGGGCAGGTTCAGGAGAAGGGCAGTGCATCAGAATCAATAATTTTCTCCCTAACGTTAACATACTGCATGGAAACTGGTCATTCCAGATAAATGAAGAATTGTTGATTAACAAAAAAGGTGTCCAAAGTTTTCTCAAACACTCATTACATGGATAATTCAAACCCAAGACACTGACACAAATATCTGACTTGCCCACCCACTAAGCTTGCCTTGTTCTCGTTACTTTGCTCTCTGATTTCTTAGGAACATCACTGGACTTTCATCCCCACATTTTTCCTGTAATAGGAAGAAGTTATCCCTGAAAGATTCATGTAGTTATATATCTACTGCAAACAGATTCTCCATATCCTAAGTCTTGTTCTAGAAGATTAGCAACTATTTTAGGATTGCTTATATTAACAAGTGAATAATGAGCATTAGCAAAAGCAGTGGCACACATGCTCTGATTTCCCATTCTTCCTTGTCCCTATCAGAGCAATTGAAACACTGCTGTATTCTTATTCTTTAAAGTTTATTTAGTCTTTTGAAGAACTGAAGTACCAAAGTACTTTTCCAGCTCACAATTTCTTATTACAAGTCTCCATTGCTAGGTCTCCCAATCCTTCCACAAGCAACTGACAGTGATAAACAATGAAATCCAGAGCCCTTGGAAAGTTGTTGTATCTTGGCTGGAACACTTTGCTGAAGTAATGGCGATTCCAATAAACAAACAGGCATATTCATTTGCAAATCAATACCAGAGTGGGAAATTGAGAGGTTCTGTTACGCTCTAGAACCATTGGTCTCTTGATTTAACTGTTTGCCCACAGCCACTGAGGATGTTCACAGCTCCAGTGCTGTGGTAAAACACAGTTCACTGTGTTCTTTTTTAATTACAGCAGCCAGCATGAAAGCTTCAGTGGTTTAGCAAGGGCTCGTGGGATTTTGTGGTTTTGGAGAGGTTTCTTTTTAATAAATTTTTGGTCAAAGTGACAAGAATTTACTTGAGCTTTGTACATAAGCAAAGCTCCTGGACACAGCATAACTGGGTCATTACCCCTCTGTAAAGATTTATGTATACGCTTAATTCTTATTTTAGATTACCAATTGTAACAGTGCAAACGTATCTCATTAGAGATCATGAGCCTATGTAGATCATTTTATGATCAGCAACACTATTATTTACTGTAAGGATTTCTGAAACTCTTTTATTTACCACAAGTAGTGAGTTAAATCTATCAAAAAGGGAAACTCTGGAAAGGGGAGTGAAATGGAACACGAAAAAGACAAATTCTCTGGCTAGCAAAGCTGAATCTCATTTTTCTAAGTAGCAGAAACCAGACCAGAGATAAGGATTATGCACACCTCGTTGTGGCCATGTCAGTGTGACTGCTACACCCCTGACACAGGAGGGAGCTGCTATCAGCAACACAACCCCAGTACAGCCAGGCTGATTTAAACACATCCACAGATTTCCTACTTAGAAGACTATAAAGCTCAACACTCCCTTTTACCTTCTCAGTGACTTCTAATTCCATGTAGCCAACTGGGCCTTTCCCCTGCAGCCTTGAAATGCCAAAATTGACTATTCACCCTCAGATTACCCAGAAATTTGTTGATGCTTTGACACTGCCACTGAGTCATTTCATTCGGGATTGCTTTCCTTATCACCTGGGACTGCAGCATTCCACAAATTTCATTTGGAAATTGAGCAGTTTCTGCTCAAGTCACCATTAAACTGCAGAGAGTTTTGGGACCAAAGCCTGGCTGATGGTATCACTCACACTAAAGCATTCCTCATGTTCCCTAGGAGATCTCTGTGCTTTGCCAGGATATAGCTTCACCCTGCTCACTCATAGTAAGGGTTTGACCTTTTTTTCATTTTACTTTTTGTGCCTTCATCATTCACAGAAAACTCAGGGCTGATCAGCCTCAGTGAGGTATTTTTTCTACGCTGTTCCTGTTCCATTTGGGCAGCATTGCAAGTGCCCTGCATGAATAATGCCCAATTCCAAAAGGCTTTTAAAGACATAGTTCTTCCCCCCCAAGTTTATGCTGAAAGGTGCCAATACTATTTGCAAATATCAGTAAAGAACATAAGAAATGTGTATGTTCTTAATGAGCTGAAACAAAAATGCTGAAGAGCTTTCACTCTGTGGTTCATTTCTGCTCCAATATCTTTACTCTCCTTTTCAGCTGCATGGTGCACAAACATTTACTCTCTGTTCTTCTGTATCTCCAGACATACAAATTCCTTCTTAAATGACTGTCCTGGGCATGGTATAATCTGCAAGTTGTGCATGTGTGGGTAGATATAAAATACATACAGTACATACATATTTTTATATTTATATGTATTTATATTACATAAGTACATATATTTTGCTCAAGCAGTTTTGGCACTAATATAACAGCTATTAATAGGCTTTATTAAGTGATAACTATTCATTAATTTTATGGGGTTTTAGGGCCCTCCTTTTACTAATATTTTGTCTCCTTTGTATGATTTTTAGCACTTCTGCATGCCACAGATTTTTTCAAATTGGACAGTTCCACTGCTTATTTGCCCTAAATGCTGTAACCACCTTATTTACACAGGGGTTTTTCCAGTGTTAGGGTGCCTCCTGTTCATGGGAGCCGTCAGGGATGAGCCTGTCTTGAACTGCACTTTCATTAAGAATTCATCACTGCATCCAGGCTGAAATGCTCTATTTGCTAGGTGGTTCTTACTCTCAATCAAAATGCATTCAGAACTGACATTGATTTTTAAAATACCTTGAATGCTAGTAGGGTTTAGAAAATAAACACTGTGGTGCAATGAGTTTTGTTTGGAGGACTTTTTAGCATGTTGATGTACATCTCAAAATATTCTCTATACTCTTCAATAATTTTATGGAAAAACTTGTTAGGGGACTTGTAACATTTTCTAGTCAATATACTTCCATTAAACACACAAAGTCATTGTCATACGTCAAGGCTTAAGTTTTTTCCCTTTACAGTGTTATCTAAAAATAATTTTAATGTGATTTTTTCCTTTGGAAAGCTGGAAGCAAAATATGAATTATATATCAAAACCAATCACTCAAGGTGCTTTCCTAAAGAGTGTCCTTGGAATCCAGTTGCTATTTGCACACACATTAATAAAGTGCAAAGCTTTTAAATCTGATTGCTTCAAGTTAAATGGATGGGTCAGTGCCAAACAAATTGATCTCTTTCACAGAGCACAGAACTATAACTCCATAACAATGAAAGGACTCAATTCAATAAATAAAATACAGATTTTTAAAGTTACCTGAGCACCCCTTTAAATGCACTGTAGGACTGTATGTGCAAGCTGCATTGTTTATCTAAAACTAAAGCTTATACACTTTATTCAAAGAGAGCTTTAATATTTGACACAGCGTGTAGGGGTTAAAGGCTGCATGTCTGAAAAAAGGATCACTGCAGTGACAGGACAATCAGTTCTCTCAAATGAAACAACCAGGGGTCAATGGTGGCAAAGACATACCTGGCAGTATCAAATGAAAGGATGACCTTTTGGGCAAGTTCTTGGTTTGACATTTAGAACTTCAATCCCTGTTTCAGGTGAACTCAGTAAATTGCCTACTTTCTCCGTAACCCCATGCCCCAGCTGGTAAAAAAAGGGACTAATGACCCTCTACCTCCCCATTTAATGTTCTGTAACAATAATCATTAGGTACCTGTCTCAATAGAAAGAGATCACCCTTGATCTTGGAATAAAAGCTATGAAAACATACCTTAACAAACCCCTGAACAAAAACAATGGTGAAAACAGCAAATCTCTGTACAGAAAACTGATTACACTTCCTTCCCTGCAAATTTCAGCATGAAGATTTATTAAGTAAGAAGGTATTACCAAAAATGAAAACTATCAGAAATTATCCTTAGGACACAAAGTCCTTCCCCACAGAGGATACTGTCAGAGCTGCTTTTACTCCCTTAGCCCTCATGCTGCAAAGGAAATGCTCCAAGACTCGAAAAACTCTCTTTTCTCTCACAAAAATTTTGCACATAGCAGAACAACCAGCAACAAAAATATGCAATTTCTACTGTCAACCAATACAGGGCTCTGACTGGAGGGCTGCACATCTGATAAGAACTGCAAAGACAAACAGAGCTCATTGCTAATTTGTCACCCTGGAGCTCACACAGCGCCCATCCAAAAAGGTGATGCAAACCCCAGCCCACACAGTGTGCTCCCACTGCCAGCCTGTCCCTTCATTCCACATGTCCAATGCCTTCCAGCCTTTGGAACCTTTGAAAACATCTTCCACACAGCTGCCCTCAGAAGAATTAGAAGATCTCACCACATACCTTTAAAGTAGTTTCTTCTTATCCTGTTTCTCTTTGCTGAGAAGAGAAAGTGTTTCAGACCTGTCCTTTCTCACTCTCTTCAAGTCCCTACACCTATCACCCCATTCTTCCTTCTACCTGCAGACCCTTTAACACACGGCTCACTTGACTGAAACTGTTCCTACTGACATTCACTTTTTTAGTCACTCTAAAAATTGTTACTGTCTCCTGTTGGACTTGCCAGATGCTTTTAATAGAGTTGATCACATTTCCTCTTGATAAACCTCCTCTTCCCAGCACCTCTCTTCTGGTTTTCCTCTTGTGACACTCCAGCACTGTCTCTCCAGGGAATACTTCCTGTGAAATTCTCCAAGTTCCAAGGAGGGTCCCACACCCATTCACTCTGTAATCTTCTTTCTTTACATTAACTCCATCCAGCAAGCAAACTAGCAAAAAAATCCCTGTCATTCATAAGCTGATGAGTCTCGATCTACTTCTCTGTGAGATGTTTTTCATATTCTGGTCAGTCTAAACTGACTGCTTTCAGGATATCCCTACAAGATTCATGTGGATAAGGAGATTTCTCAACACTCTCCCTTCACAGGCAAAGAAAATCTTTTTTTTTAGTCAAATTGGACAGCCAGAATATCAGACCTGCCAATTCGGACTACAACACAAGAGTCATCTTTGACTCTTGCTTCTTATCCAGGATAAGCCCAAAATGTCAGAGATTCTTCAGACATAATCATTCTAATAAACAGGTTTTTCAACCCATCTGTAATGCAGAAATTCCTTTCCAAGCTCTGATGATATTACATATTGATTACTTCCAAGTTCATCTTTCTGACCTTAAGAATCACAAGCTCCTCTCATATCTCAGTGAAACTTCTGCTGAAAGGAGGATCTCTAACCTCCTTCTTTGATCATTTCATCCAACTCTTCATATTGCTTCAATAGCTCCCTTGTTACCTGTCACATCAAAGATATGCTAACGATCTTCCCTTCCAATATTGCACACTTCTTATTCCAATCTTTCAGGTTATCTCTAACTCATCATGAAGATTCTGGCCTTAGTGTCAACGTCCTTCACCTACCCCTGTTTATAAAAACATTTCCACAAATACTTTAAAATCCTTAATTTAATTTAGTTCAGTTCAGTTTAATTTCTTTTATTTTCAAAATGTTAATTTCTAAGATCATGGACTGAGGACCCTATTTGTGTCTCATAACAACATTAATCATCAATCCCAGTTACTCCACAGAAGTCTCTATCTGTCATTCCCTGCACACTGCAAATTCTTTAGGGACACAAATTCATCCAGCACCCAGTAAAGCATCCCAACTCGTAACAAGCCACCCAAGTACAGCAAGCATAACAACACCACTTATAATAGCACCAGGAAAATGAATTACTAGCATATACTCCCTTTCCAAAACAGCTCTCAAACCCCTGCTAGTTTTGTGGTATTTGCCACACTCCGAGGTACCAAGGTAAATGAAGTGACACCTGGCACTTGGAGCTGACAATGCTCCGTGCTATTCCTCTAACAGAGAACATTCTTTGCCTCAGGAAAAGGTAATCTCCTTGCACAGTTACCACACTGTCTCAAGTTATAAGCTTAATTTAATCAGATCCAACCACTCATCCTTGATGAACAAGGCTCCCCAAACATCTCTCCCCTCGTATTTGCAGAGCGCTTCCTCGACCCTCTATTTTGGATTTTTAGGAACTCGACCCCTTGAACTGTGAAGGAACAGATAAAACATTCAGTGTTGGCTCCCACCCAGGGGGCAGAGCCCCAGCAAGGCTCACCCTCACACCCACACTGGGTGCTGCCTGCCTGCCTCAGAACTGGAACACAGCACCAGTCCTGGGACGCCTTCCTTGGGATTAATCTTAAACCCACATACCTCTCACCTGAGCTCTTCTCTCATACACAGCACTAAACTGTGTGCTGCCAGCAATTAGGAAAGGCTTAAACAGATTTTTTAATTAGTTTGAAACTAAAAATAAGTCTTGGGTAAACATAATTTTATTTCACCTGCTGAAAGTTGCTAAAAACCTCCTGTGAAAAGATGCCAAGCCAGGTGCAAATTATTATCAGCAATTATTACTCATCCCTTCCAAGGATAATGGCTTTCTTCTGTGACCTCTAGGACAACAAACAAAATGAATCAGTGATTTTCTCAATCCAGCACACTAGGACTAGAGTGCATTTTAGGGGAGAGATGATTGTGCAGAGTCCTGTACTCCCAAGTCAGTCCCTGTGCTTAGAAACATGGAAAAAGTCAACCTGTACCTATGGTGTGTACCCACTGGTGTTGTTAAGTTCAAAAATTTAATATTGAATGGTTACAGTGTGTATTTTCTAATCCTCAAAGCCAAGCTTCCCCAGAACAGTCAGCTAAACAATTCACTAAATTTATACGAAAAAGTAAAACTGGAAGATGGTCAATAGCTTTTTTATGGCCATTACTTTTTCTGATTTTTCTAAGGCAAACATATTTTCTCACGTACCTGTTCTGCTCCTGCCAGTGCCTTACAATAGGCAAACATTTGTATAGTGATGAAATGCAACCGCAGGAGCCTATTTTAAAATTAATCATCCATAATTAATTAGTAATATCTCCTTTCTGGTAAATTATACCTAAATTGCAGAAAATTATCCTTGCTGAGAATGATAAAGTCATCTACAGCTTTGCAGTATTTCAGAGCAACATTTTGCACATATTTACGTATCATAATGACCACAGATATGTCAAGAGTATTCAATTCCATTTTGCAGTATGCTAAAAATACAAATGCATAGGAATTTTATCTTTAAATTGCACAGTATTCAAGGGGTCACCCAAACAACCTGAAGTAAAATAATTTGGAAAACAGATCCATAAAGGAGTTGATGAAGAGGAGGTTAGGTTTTGACAGCTTTGGTTTTTTTTATGCCCCCTAGATTTGTCCTGTCTCATTTCTTGCAAAAGCCAGCACTGAGTGCTCTAAAGGCAGTACTAAAGAAAGCGGCTTGTCTGTGTCCCAATACAATACCTGTGTGTTTCCAAATCATTAATACATCCTGTTTCTTCAAAAAAACCCCAAACATGAATGCAGCCTCTCCTAAGAGCTAGAATCTTCCCTATCCTGAGGTTAAATATCTTCAGAGTTCTAGATCAGCAAGTGAAAAATAACAAAGAATGTTGTAAAAAAGGTTTGTTAAAAAAAAATTAATGATGCTCTCAACACAAACGAATGTTAATTCAAGATATTTCAACGATTTTTTCAGCTAGATGGTTGGCACAGTTTCCTTTAGACTTGACATCCTTATGTGTGGACATCAGCAAAATTTTGAAGTGACTCATGTTTTAGCAGCTCAACACCTGCAATGAAACAAGGAGCCAAAAGTGCACGGAGGATGAAGCATTTGGAGCAGGAGGAATGCCTGGTTCCTGTACATACAGATTTAATGACATTTAAAAATACATGATCCTCGATGTTTACATGCCCAGTCATCAGATTCAGAACACGAGCTGAGAAATCAGATTCCTTCAGACCAGACATCACTGATGACACTGAGGGACTTGGTAAAACTGCCAGTAAAGCAGTATTTAACTCAACAGGGCTTTGTGTATCCTCCGGCCAGTGTATCCAATTTCTGTATTTTTTTCTCAAGTGACCCACAAAGCCTCACAAAACTGCTATCAGTTATTGTTAGACTTACAAAACTGGAGGCAAGCCTCCTGTCTCTCATGATTTCAACATTCAGATTTCAAACATTTCAGCAGAGTAAAAAAAAAAAAAGGAATTTAAAATTATTGTCACTTCTACCTGCAGTAGTAAAAGGAATGTCATTTAAATGAAAATAAATAAGCAATTCATAAAGTCCTTTGTTCAAAAAAATTTCTCCCGTCTTTACAGTGTCTACAAGTCCATGTAATTGAGTGTTCCAAACACATGTGATTGGGATCCCTGTGAGAATAACCACATCCCTTGGATTAGTCATAGTGGAACAAAATGTAGGAGGGTTTGTGTTTTGGGAGGTTTTTTGGCCCAGTGGAAAGAAACTTGCTTCAAAGCCAATTTATCTCAGAATGGGAGGGCTTTGTTTTCACTTAGGTTTTAGCAATTCAATGAGGTTTGCTTGGGCTTTAATTATAATTAATATTCTCTTTAAGCACAAAGAGTCTTAGCATATTGAAAATGTCAACAATAGCAGACAAGATTTTAGCTCTAAGGAAGAAATAGAATACCAAAGGAGGATTTAGAAGAAATAAGGCGGGCATAATTTAACTTGAACTATTGAAAGAAGAATGTATTATTTCTACAGTTCTGTTACCAGCAGTCACAAATCACTAGCAGCTCTTTAAACATAGAAATTGCTTTCTAAAAACAGAAGAGGCATATTTTTTTCCCAAAATTATTCAACAGTATTTCGAGATGTTTATATACCGCATATAAAACAGAGATATGGACTAAAATGTTGAATGTTTGCAACATAAATTTAAAAAAAAAAATAAAAAAAGAGAGAGAGAGATGTAGTGCTAAGTGCCAGAAAATTAATATTGAACTTTTTTCTTGTTAAATTCTGAGAAGTGAATGTCCCTGGAAAACCATTTCATACAATTGCTTGTGGGTGCAAATTGTTCAAGATGCCATAAATAATTCATTCAGCTCCAGTCAAGTAATAGCATGTCACCAACTGCAGAAGGGAAAAGAGAAGGCTGGAGCATTGTTCTCTAACAAGTGCCAACTGAGAGTGCTCTGGGAGGAAGGAGCTCAGCATCTTCAGTGACCAGGACTGAAGGAAGGCCACAAATCACTGTGAAACGATCCCAAAAGCCCAAACCAAAAGCAGGATATCTATATTTATTTTAAAGAATCAGTCGGAACACTTGACAGGAACTAGGGTGAAAAAGAAAACAGAAATCTTTTCTTTCCAATGAGGACACTGAGGTGATTACATAAACAGGCAGAGATAAATTACAGCTGTTTAAGACAGTGTTAGACTGGAAATTTTTAGCTTCAGCTCAAATTGGAATTGCTGTGGCTCACATAACCCTGCCGCATCGATACAGCAGTTTTGTATTAATTTTTAAAGGAATTAATCTGCTCTCTTTTATTATAGTCTTCTTTTTTAAAACTTGCTTACTGTCCTAGGCATGCAAAGAGCTCTGCTTTAGGCTGCTGTACTGCAGGATATGCATATAACCTTCCTGCAGTCAGCTCACAGGCAAGGCAGGCTCACAAGGAGCTACAGCACTTTCAGAGATCCACCTCAACAAAAACATTTTTCACTTCAGTGAAGCTGCCAAAAATACAAGTAATGCTGAGTTAAAAGTTTTGTAAAGCTGATAATGCCCTCTTTTTTCAAGTCAATAACTACATGCAACTGGGTTACAGCCTCCATTTCACTGGTGTTCAAAAGCAAAGATTGTATAAAAATCCTGCAAAGAAGGAAGACTAAAGTCTATGAAGAAATTGGTATCACCTATATTTATAAAGGCAAGTCCTATTAAAATACATATCCCAAATAAACCATGTGTTCTATGAAGAATCAGGAAACCAAACCCTCCACAGAGGTCAGGAACTGCACATCTGCCACAGGAAACTTGAGAAGTGCTGAACCACAAGATCTTTTCCTCCTCTTCAGATAGGTTGTATATAAAAAGTACAAAGTTTAAAGTTATTCACACAACAAATGTTTCCTGGCAGGTCTTCAGAAGGGCTCCTGGGTCACCTAGAACATCCTGCACACCAGTTCAGGACAAAATGCTAGCCTGATTTTCCAGAGTGTTTTATCTAGTGAACTCTTGAAGGCCCTGCAGAACGATGCCCCCCTGACCCCTCCTGCCCAGCACTCCCATTGTCCGACTGACCTCCCTGTTAGAAAGCATTCCCTCTTTAGCTGCGGGTCATTACTTCCTGTTGGACAACCATGATCACCTGCAATAATTCCTCCTCCTCCTCTCCTGTTTGCTCTCAAGCACCTGGCAGCTCTATTCCCTCAGGCAGGCTGTATATAGCGTGTTCCTCAGAGGTCGTGCTCTCCCATCCTTTCACCCTTTTTGTCGCCTCTTTGAACTTTCTTCCATTTATTCATTTCACTGTACAGCCCTTAATGATAAAAGCAGTCCATACAAATAATACTTGTACTGGTAACTGAAAAAACATATCCACTGCTAAGTGAAAGAGGCAAGTGAATCCTCACTGTCTCAAGGAGGGAGCCTTTTGAGTCTCAGATTCCTGTGTCTGGGCCAAAGAAACCAACCGAAAAGGTAAAAGTGCTAAATCTTCCATTTCTGAATTATTGGTTTTTCTTACCGCCTTACAAGAAGATCACGTGCATTTCAAAATATATAATTTTTTTTTTCCTGGCGCACACACACTTCTTACAATTGAGACAAATATATCTGGGATTTTAGCAGACAGAGAAAGGAACATTTTTCTCAACTGTTTAAGGAGGGACACTCTTTAGATTAGGTTTGCTTCAGTCCCTAAATGCCCTTTTAATGCATAATCTAAGATAGTTAACATTTTATAAATGCATTTACCATCCCTGTTCTGAATAAAGGCTGATTCCAGGTTTATAGCAATACCATGGAATTTTTTTTTTTTCCTTCTCCTCTCCACTCTTATAGTCAAAGAAGTTTCACAGCAAAATACTAAATCTTGAAAACTTAGGAAAGGTCAATAATTTCTACTGCAGTAACTTTGACACATGACAGAACCAGGCACTGAGATGTTAAGACAGTTAAATGAAAACCATGCCTAAATAAAAATTAGGAAAATTGAATTCTTCCACGATTCAAAAGTTTTTTACACATGAGATGACAGAGTCCTCTAACTCTGTACATCCAAAATCAGATGAGATCCCTCTGGCTCACCCAAGAGATGATGAGACTGAATCCTGCATCTGTATTTTTAGGAAGGAAAATTTATCACTTGCAGTACCAAACCAGGCAAAATAGATCATGTACCAGCTTCCAATGGCTGATATCTATGACTTGTGCTAAGAAAAATCTGTTAAATCTTTACTTTAGGTTTCATAATCTCAACACTGTTCTTATTTTTTATCTGCATTTCACCAGAGGGTTGGTGTTCAGCACCTGGTTTTCATGAAGATATGCTATTAGCCAACACATTTCAACAAAAATCTGTTTGAGGTTTGTCAGACATTTTTTCCCTACTACAAAATATCAACTCAGCAAAACTGAAAATCTTAAAAATAAACCTCTTTTTCACACGAAATTTTCCATTTCAAGAAACAGAGCTTTAAAATCTTTGTTCTTCATTTTTTTTTCCTAACTGGAGTTAAAGAAAAAAGAAAATAAATATGTGCAAAATCTAAAAGTAAAATCTTTACATTTTCTTCTAGCATTGCTACTTAGTTTTTTTCCAGAGGGCTTTTTTTCCCCAAAAACTGAAAAAAAACCTCAAACAATTTCCAAGGTGCAGAGTGAGACTGATAACAAGACCAGTCAGTATAGAGCTATATGGCATCTCTAGTATAAAATTCCAACTGTGGAACTGAGTAAGCCCATGGAAGGCACTTACTTCCACACGTTGCAAGTGATGTGTTTCAGTAAAATACAGAAAAATGCATTTTGCATTTAAGCTGTAGGTTGTTATTCTAGACTCCTCGAAAATGTGCTGTAGATAATTAGTTGCACTTATTGACTGAGATATTGAAGAACTGCAGTCATTGTAACTCCCCACAAAATATAAGTTCAACCTCTGTCTGGGAAAGATTCTCCCCTACATTCTGCACCTTGTATCTCAAGCCTTTTGAGAATTCCTTTCTAAGATTTAAATTTTCTCTTGTAAAGCTTTTCTGAATCAATCAAGATTCAATAGAGGAAGATTGCCAAATAAATTACTTTTCATTTCTGCCCACTGTTAAACTCCTGCAGGGAGCTGGAAATATATCAGGGTCATTAGTCTTAATGCCTATAACACACAGTGCTTTAAGGTGAAGTGAGTAGTAAAGAATTTAATGCAGTTTAATACTGGCCCCTTCCCTGGAGACACTTCAGGGTTCTGACAGGGCACTCACCCACTCACCCAACAACCCCTGTGCCCCCAAGGGGACACAACTTCCACCCTGCTCGGGCCTGAATAAAATTTTTCCTTTTAACCTGGTTTGGATACTTTGTTAGGACTCCCTGGAAAGCCAAGCAATGTGCATTTCTGCTGGAGGTCTCCTCTGCAAACAACCGACTGAGCTGTGGAGAGCTGCACACACTTTGAGGGCACCTAACTCCCTCTTTTCTTCTACTGGAAATACCTGTGTGTGCACAAAGCCCAGGAGAATTTATCCCTGTGCTTAGTCTTTTCCAACCTACCTATTTGCCTCATTTATTTAGGATGAAATTTACCTTGTTATGTAAAAATTCACTACAAATGTGAGTAATTTACTAAGGTTGTTATGGTAAAAAAAAAACCCTAATGAGCTAATTTGAGTTGATTTTTTTTTTTTAATTTAACAGGCTTTGATGCAGAAAAACCGATAATGGAAACAGGTCTCATCCACATTTTAAATTCATGGTTCAGTCATATCCCTGGTTAGTTAAAAAAAAATTGAAACCTCTACTTTATTGCCAAAATCTTAGCTTATGAATACACAAACTTAAACTGAGGCTCAAACTCTCATTCTGAACTCTGACATATAAAGCACTGTAAAATAATTCATTATTTAATATTAAGAAAGCTGGATAAAACTAATTAATGCCAAAATTTAGCCCACAGCACATTAATTAAAAGTTTGCCCAACAGCTATCTCCCTGTCCTAATTAGCATCACTGATTTCAAGAAACCACTAAGAAAAGCAGACAAACATATAATTCCAACTTCATATTTCATAAAAATCTCTTTGATTCAACTTCCAAAGATCAATAATGTGCCCCTTTAATACAAATTTGGAGATTTCCACAGCAAAGACAGCTCTCTCAGGCACATTATGTTCCATTTCTAATAGATTATTGCAGATTTTCTGGTCACTTAACAGTGGTTGAAACCCAGGACAGAAGTATTGATACAGAAGAGAAGCAGACAAAAATAATTACCCCCCACAGAGCTGTATGTTATATAATATAATATAATATCTGGCCTGTGTTGCCCCATTTGCATTGACCACAAAGCAAGCATTCCACGGAGCATGTGATATTTCAATTCCCTGGCACTGGAGTCTGACAATCTTATTTGACATTAAACAACCAGCACTGTCAAAAGGGCAAAACACGGGTCACAACACGTGTTTCTGAATTCTGCAAAAAACCCAAACTGTGCACTGACCTCATTAATGAACGTCTGGGCTCCCCGTGGGCTCAGCAGTAAGATAGCCCTTCGCAGCGTGTCCCGATAGCGGTTCAGCTCCTCCGTTTTCATGGTGGTGAACAGGTTGGAAAACACTCTGCTGATGTTCCTGTCCACTTTTTGTAACGATACATCAAGTCCCAGCCTGGAGGCCTGATCGAGAAATCCCTGCAGTCCACGTATATCTGTAACACAGGAGGAGGAGAAAAAAAAAATTTAAAAAAGAGAACAGAAAAAAGCCACTGCATCAACCTCATCCAGTTAGGCAAGCAGCACTAATTAGGTGGAAAAGACTTATTTTTACTTTTTTCCCTGCAGTGCTCTCTGAAGAAGAGTATTCCACACAGCCATTTTCCATAGCTCCCTTTCACAGAGAGTGCCAACAGGGAAACTCCATCACTGACCTTTCCCTGAGGTCTGAGAACGACTCTGGGGAAGAGCCAGTTCATGCATTTGGGTGGATCTGCAAACCTCCCCACAGGCTCAAGTCTGAGGGGTTTAACATTGCACAAACAACAAAGTCCCACCCCAACAGCATCACAGTTCAGATGCAGAAATCCAGGAGCAGATAAATAAGCAGGGGATAAATCACTCACACCTAAACTTCTCACTTTCTATAACCTCACAGCTGCTTTTCCCAAGTAAAAATACAATATCCAGAACATGCACAGCCTTCCTCTTGACTTACCTTTTTTTCCCTGTCCTGGAAATAACCTGCCTAACCAGAGGTTTACCATTTATCCAGAAACTCATAAAAGAATACACAAAGTGTAACTACAATATATTTTAGTTTTTAAAGACAAACAAACAAAAAAGGTTCAAAGAAGAGAAATCATGTAAACAAGCCCCCTCAAAACATGTTCCTTTGAGCACTGTGCCTCAACTTCAGGATGATTTGAAAAAAATATATCCTGAAAAAACAGTTCCTTAACCACCTTACTGGGCATTAACATGAAGGAATACATTTCATATGTTCATGTGAAATCTGCTTGTTCAAATTACTCTATCTTCATGACACTCAACATTTGTCTGTAATAAATGTCTGAGGTTTTATTTTGTAGTGAAATTTAGAACAAGAAAAACGTCAAAGCTCATTTTGAACCAGGTTGCTCTCAAAATTAGCAGTGACTCGAACACAGCTGTACCATGTCCTTAGAAACCCTTAATTTTATGGGAAAAATGTCTAACTTGTCATGAATAAGAAAGAATTGAAGCCTTTCACGTTCATTTCTCACACTTTTGTCATTAAATTTCAGCTCATGGGTGAAACTCAGTGGTGGAAGTTAGAGCACATTTACTGATCCCATGGTGAAAACTCATCTCCAGAAAATGTCACTGTAACAATCTCTACAAACTACAGTGTAACATCTGGTGGAGAGTTCGGGGTTTTTTAAATCCTGCAGTAACCACCTTGTGACACTGCTGAAGTCATGGGATGGAACCCAGTCTAGCTGAAGCACTCCCTGCTGCCACACCTGAGTGGGTTCTCACCACCCCTAAACATGGTGTTTCATGGCCACAGAACACACATGTGAAGTCCTTTTTATTCCCCTTAGAAAAAAAAAAAAAAAAAAGCCATATGAAACCCGATATAAGTAACATCTTGTGAGGATACACCAGTTTAGCTCATGTATGAGTGCAACATATTAGGGTCAATAGCAAATACCAGAGCCAAAAGAAAAACAAGCTGCCTTGAGTAGTTTCACATCTCTATCCAGAAATGAGAATGCTTCTTAATGTGATTAATTCAGCTTCAAAAATCAGCTGAATTGCAGAGAGACATCAGAAACAGTAGAAACTAAGCTTGGGTTGTGCCAACCACAGCAGAGTCCCCACTGACTTTTTAAATTTTGGTTTAGTTGATGTGGCCATCCAGTCAGCCACAACATCAGGAAAGGTGCACTCACAAGGGCTTTGCTGATCTTTTGATGCCCAACACAGGCAAGTCTACAGCAGCTTTGTCCCACTGTCATAAACCTTAGACTCGCTCACCATCCAAAATAATCCCCAGTCAGGGGGGAGAGGAGGGGGTTTATTGTTATGCAGGCATTTCTGGAAAGCAAGAGAGGACTTCAGCATGTGTATAACTGCTAAATATTGCAGGTGTGCTGAAACAGTGACAGTGACAAACAACTATCATTTATAGGTTAAAGCATTTCACTAAAGTTGTCAAAGTGAGCTTGGATTTTTTGATTTAAATTCATTAGCATTCATTACTACACCTATTCAAACCTTATGGATATGTGCAACACAAAACACAAGGATTTTCCTTTCAATGAGGTTTAGTCCTTCAAAATTACTGCAGTACTTGACAGGCAGTAAGGAGATTCCCTTTCTCATGGTTCAGTAATGACTTGTCTTTTTGTGCAAGCCTCTAAAGGAAAGCTGTTTGCAAAAGATTAACTGTGCTGATATTGCTCTGGGGGGGTTTTGCCTCATGTTTTCAGCTGACCTGATGAACTACCAGTTAGAAATATTCTTGTAGAAAAGAACAAAATACTTGATGCACTTGGTAAGACTATCTGGACTTGGAAGGGCATTTTATACTCCCTTACAAACCTTTCCCCCAAGCAAAATGGACTAGTTTCTGGTTTGAGAAATGGAAAGGATTCTGAGTTTTTCCAGCTTGGTGAGAAAGCAAAATCTGAGATGGATGAGATTGTCCAAGCTCAACTGTGCAAGCACAATCTGTGAGTTTTTCACAGATATAAGTGCATGTGAATTTATTCAGTGTTGGCAATTAGAAAGAACTGTGTGATGATATCTTCCTGTATGCTGACACGCCTGCTCCTACTTGACACTGGGAAAAAGAAGGAGGCTTGGTGGGAATTCAAAGGTGGATGTGGGAACTGAAGAGAATTGTTTGAAGAGGTGACTAACAGCTTTAGGTGCCTACATAATGGAATCTTTTTTTCACAAATAATTATTCACAATAATTACCAAGAGGGCAATCATTTCTTAAAATGTATCCGTACACAAACATACAAACACATGCCCATATGCAGGAGCATCTGTTTATAAGACATAATAAATTAGGCTCAGTCTTATTTTATCTGACATCACACAAGGAAGTGAGTGCCCTCTTTTTTTTTTTCCTCAATTTAGAAGATCACAAGTCCATGCAACATTAAAGAAAAACTGAGCTTTGCTCCGCAGCAGCTGAAACAGAAATATTCACAGGTACAGCTACGAATTTCTTTCCATTTCTCATAATCTAGGACTGCTAATTCTTCATTTTCTGCAGCATTAAAAGGAGTTTGATACAGTTCACATAGAATTTGATTAAAATAAAGGGTTCTATAAACAGCTTTGTCTGTTAAAATACAATTGTTTCCTGTCTCCAGTAGTCTTAACAGTGATTTCTCTATTGAAAAGTTTGGATTCTAACATTAGAGAGTTATCCTGGACCGTTACTAATGAAATAATTCCTTGTGCCCATTCATTTCACACTTTGCAGGCAAAGTATAGCAATCCAAATTCTCACTTCTGTCTAGAACAAAGAACAGACCAGTTTGACATAGGAACAAAACCTACAGCTACCTCTGCCTTAAGTCTTAAAATTACTTGCTTTTCTCAGGTTGTAGCCTGAGAAAATCACATAATCATATTTTAATTTTCTAATTGCCCCTCTGATTTGGGCATGCTCAGCGTGAGGACTTTCAGAGGCAGTATTTGAACATTTCCTCTTAGAGAACATCCATTTCTTGAAGGGGATGAAACACTTCAGGAGGAAAACTGCACCAGAGAAAATGCGCCTCTCATAAAAGGCATCCATAACATCATACAATAATGGGGTATGTTTACAGTACTCGAGTGTCAACCACAATCATGGAATCAGCTGGTTGGAACTAGAAAAAAGTGAGAAGAAAGGGGGAAAAAAAAAGGCAAATTTCTTATGAACTTTGTGCCTCTTCTGTTGCATCTGACCAAAGAGAGAATAGAACCTCTGTGTCTGAGAGCCTTCTTCCCAGATAAACAGATAACCACACGTGCAGGTCTGACAACAGAAGAACAGAACAATTTTAGGGAAAACCATTACAGGGAGGGAAGAAAGCCTTGATACACTTGTAAGATATGAATTCTGTCACTGTGACTACAAAACTAATGCTTGCCATAAATAAAGGGCTTTATTGAGCCATAAGGCATAATGGAATATATCATTTCCTGCTGGAGATTAGGCTGGGTACTGTGCTGGCTGATTGGAACACAAACATAAAAGAATAGTACTAAATGTGGCATTAGCTACCTGTAAAGCTTACTGTCACCTACAAAGCACTTCACTTTTATTACGTTATTTATAATTTTTTTTATACAAAAAAGTTCCTAGAGTTTACTGTAGCATTCATCTTTTATGAATTTACAGGATCTGATTCTTGGCCTTGACAAAAGAGCTTGAAGCTATTATTTCTGTGTGAAACAGCTGTGTGGCTGGGCACAGCTGGCCTTTTAGGATGGCTCATTGCAGAAAGGAATTTCCAGGAGGTAAAGAGCACTATATCGTCTTTTCAACACCAGTTCCTAACCCCACTTGACAGAAATAGAGGCAGCACATGGCCGGGAAACATTTTACTTTGGGTGAAAAACAGCTGGAAGCAAACTGAAGTACTGAGTTGGAGCTGAAAGCACAGCTAAAGAAGCACCAGAATTTCACACCCTGTCATTCCTATCCAAGCAGATCCTGGGAGGACAAAGTCGTCACCCGGTTCTGTTTTCAAATAACCTACGCAAATCCTTTCACTGGCACATTTGTAAAAGGGAAAAATAAATAAGTGTGAAAAACAATGAGATCAGGCAGGAGATGGTGAGGGTTGGAGTTTTCTCATTTGCGGATTGCAGGCTCTACACTTCACACTTTTTTTTCCCCAGTGTCAGTTTTATTTGAGCGTTATTTTGACGATATTTAAAGTAGTGAGAAGAGTGTCAAGTAGGCTTGGATAGTTTCATTATTTTAGCATTTATACACTTATAAAAATAAGTTTACCTTTTCCAAGAATTGAGGAAGGTTATTGAAAGCATTGTTCTTTATACTTAAACTCTAAAAGAAGAAGAAAAAAAATTGTTTCTTCTCTCTCATTCAAAGATATGCTTTATTGTCATTTTGATTCTCTTCAAATTGGAAATTATTCCATTTCTTGGCACAAAATAAAACACACATTTCTAGGATTCACTGATTTGAAAGATAACACAAACACTCTGGAATATGTTTCCTAAACCACTTCAGTTTCATGGGTTTTATTCTCTTTATTTTCCATTGACTGTCCTTCCTAATTCTCACAACTGTAAATTGTTTGCATTAGAAATAAGGGATAATATCCCTGGTGTTAGAGACACATATCCTGATGATTAGACTCCTGCTGCATTGTCAGCTTTCTGAATAACTTATTTTGAATACCATATTTGTGTCCTTGTCCTAACAACCTACTTGAAGGATTTGAACGTATTCTAGAATTTTAGAAAATTAGAAGTGGACATACTTTAGAAGTAGTTCTTATTCTTCAGTCAAAAAATAACGAAGTTTTATTTCTCCAAACACTACAAAGAAGACTACTATAAATGTTCCCAAAAGGGAATTATTTTTTCCAAATCATCTAGAAGAATCAGACTTTGAGCAAGCACTGAAACTTTCAATCTAAAATACTCACAGAATGATTTTAACTACTGAAATAAAGTGATGAGATCAAAAAGTATAACATAGTCTGTTACAATAGAAATGACTGCATTAATATTGGAACATCAATACTTATTGGAGCCAAATACAAATGTGAAGTGATATTAAGACAATGTATTTTCTACTTTGTCTTTCTCTGCTCTTACAATGTCTCTCCACACTTGTGTTTCTCACTTCACCTACATCATTTCCTCGGGTGTCTTTGCCTGCATATTCCCACAATCAGTACTAAGATAGTTTTTTTCTACAAGCATTAGAACACATAATTTCAAGCTGTGTCTAATCTAGTTACCTCACTCCCAATTAAGTTTTAGTTCAAGAATTTTCTACTAAAAAAAAAAAAATCCTTGGCTTCTTGCATGCTTTTAGCTATGCTAGAGTTCACAGTAACATCTCTGCAATTATATCCCAATTTCTTTGCCTTTTTTTAATAAAGAAACGAAGTCAGTAACTAAGTAGTCATTATTATAGCAAGCAGATATAACATCAAGTACAATAAATCCTTTAATTAAATTGGATACTTTTTATTACTCAGTATAGCTAAGAACAGCTGGACCTAATGAGACCAGACTGGAAGTTCTGCTGAGCTCCGTGACCTGTCTCTGACACACAGAGAGTAAAACAAGAGGAGTTGTGGATGCTTCCCTTGAATATTCTCCCAACAATTCAGTTTGCAGGGGAAGGAATTCCTCAGACAGGTGTGGTTTCTCTGTATTTCTATGCACTAACGGTCCATCTAACCCTCCATAGCCTTTTCCTCCACAGAACAGCTCAGCTTCCTTTAAACAAATGTAAACTTTGAGCATCCAAATCAGTTGACAACCAGCATAAATACTTGGGAATTTTCAGAATCCCACTGGATCTCCCATTTTCCAATTTTACCTTTCTCTCCTGGACAGTCCTACTAACAGGGGTCAAACACAAAGCAACATGCCAGCACTTGCACTGCCTGACCAAACAGACCTCGAAGCTGCAGGGTCCCTTCTCAAAGACATGAGAAAAAAATCAAGATATGAGACATTTCAGGGAAAAAATAAACCAGGCTATCAGAAACCTAAACTTTGAAAAATGCACGGAATATTGATCCACCATTTAGATTGAGATCACAGACTGACATTTGACCACCTCTCCATAGAAACAAAGTCCTACCGCGTGTGTTTCGATCCAAGCTTCAGGATTAACCAAATACAAACTTCTACTCTGAACTCCTTGTAATAGCAAAGGTTGAAGTTTCTATAATGGCTGCAGAAATTTTCGATATTGCCCACATCAATATTCTTTTCAGACTTTCAAAGATAAAAACTACTTCGAATAGAGGCAAATCACAGCTTATTTGCACTCCCAAACAGATGGAAATGGGACAGAATGCACCATAAAGCCAGATGTGCTGCATGCATAAACAGATGCTTCCAGACTCATCATAAAAGGTTAAAAATATTTAAGTTACTCGGCACAACTGATGTTTCACACCTGAAACAGCTGATCCAACCTGAAGGTAACTGGAGCTTCCCAGGAGGCCCAGAGGGACAAAAGCCTTTTAAAGGCTACAACAGCCCTTTCACATTTAGCATGAAAGGTCAGCTACAGGTCTCTCCTGCCGGATTTTAACACTTAGCATTCAAAAGCACAAGGGAAAGCACCTCAGGAAATTCATTACTGTTGGAAACAACGTGGACATATGCTCCAATTGATGCAAAAAGGAAATTCACTGAAGAACTAGCATTTCTATTCAAATCATCCATTTGATTCTTCCAAGTGCAATAACTGCCAACTGTTTGCCCATAGTGAACCACTGAAAGGAGCTGTAATAGCTTCTCACCTCACTACTGCTGTTTATACATTAAAATACCTTTCAAGACACTACACAGTGCAACAGCTGTATCTTGTTGTAAGAACAAAAATAGCTGTAGTGGCAGAAAATATGCTTTTGCTGATGTATAACCTCCGTTGAAATGAAATATTTTTCACACAAACTAATTTTAATCATTGCACTAAATTGCTGAGTTTAATAATTGCTGTGCCTGAGTACCAGAAATCTAAACATTGAACCACCAGTACCTTAAGAAAACGTATCTTTTTTTCCCTTGCTGGGCTGAGATGCAGCTTTCTGAAGCCATGTTACTTTACATGAACATCTGAATTAATAGTACCCATTTAAGATGTTGGAACTGTAAGCCTGTCAGCTTTCACACAAATGTAGCTGTCACTGTACAGTAACTTTGGTTATCATATTTTGACATTTGAAGAACACCCTTCAGAAATAAGACTAGCAACCCTAAACTAGGGATAAGAAAATGCAAGTAAAAGCATCCCAAACAAACCAAATGTGCAAAGGGCATACCTGAAATAGAGAGGCAAAGGTTCCCTCTTCTAATTCAGAGAAAATCAGAAGTCACCCGAGAGATTCAGTGTGTGTATACCTAAGTGTCCAGCAGAGAAGTCAGAAGCTCATCCCTTTGGATTTAAGGGATTGCAGAGTGAGTCTCTTTCATTTAAGTCAGCTTTCAATACTGCACTTTCTGATTTCAAGGGAGATGGCAACGAAATTACTGCAGATAAAGAAATCAAATCGCCCCTTGAGGAAAGACTACTGGCAGGAAGACCTTATTCTTTCACACATGTGACAGTAATTATTGCTTGTGTTCATACAACACCTTTCAGCTAAGTACTTTATAAACACCTGGACAGTATAAAACTATATAAATGTATGTCACAGGAGCTACTTGCTCTTGTCTACTTAACTACATGTCAGCAAATAATAATTCAACTCTATTGGTACAGCCTCACTTTGAATATTGTGTGAGTTTTGGGCACCAAAATAGAAGATATAAAACTGTTAGCAAGTGTCCAAAGGAGGCCATGGGGATGGTGAAGGGTTGAGGGGAAGCTGTGTGAGGAGAGACTGAGGGCACCTGGTCTGTTCAGCCTGGACAGGAGGAGGCTGAGGGCAGAGCTCACTGCAGGCACAGCTTCCTCCTGACGGGAAGAGGAGGGGCAGGCACTGATCTCTGCTCGGTGCTGACAGTGGCAGGAGCTGAGGGAATGGCCTGAAGTTGTGCCTGGGGAGGCTGAGGTTGGATATCAGGAAAAGGTTCTTCCCCCAGAAGGTGCTGGGCAGTGGAACAGGCTCCCCAGGGCAGTGGTCATGGCCCCAAACCTGACAGAGCTCAAGGAGCTTGTGGGAAATTCTCTCAGGCACACGATGGGACTCTTGGGGATGGTGCTGTGCAGGGCCAGGAGTTGGACTCGATGATCCTTGTGGGTCATCACAATCAGCAACTCAGCTGATTCTGTAATTCTGTGATGGGAGAAACTTTCTCTCATTTCTATAGGTTCAAGTAAGTCATGGGCACACAAACAGCAGAGCAGCCATCAGAGCTGACAGCTCCAATGCTGCTGGCACCCTCCAGGGATGGAGTCCTCACTGAGGAAATATTCTTTTTAAGGTTACTATTTCTCTACCAGTCTCAGATTTTTCATAACCAATCCTCAATGATGTTAATTTTGTACCATCTCCATCTCCTGCGCTGCCACTTGGGTAGGTGCCACAGTTTCACTCCAATGCTCACTGCCCAGAGCACTCAGTACAAGGTGGTTCAGGGGCACCGAGCCTGGTCCTTGTCTGGAGCCTGGTCCCCAGGAGCCCTCCCTGACTGGGTGGGCACCTGGCTGCAGCTCTGACTAAGGCTCTGTGTCACCACACCACGGGCACCAGATGGACATGGGCTCACCAGGAGCCCGAGCTGCACAGAGCTCACTGCCCTGCCAAGCCCATCCTGAACTTGGCCAATATTTGCTCACATGCTGGCAAGGCAGGGACAACGGTGGGTGTATTTTTAGCTTTAAGGATGAAGGACCCTTTGGATAACCTTTATTTTATATACATGATGTCTATCAGAATGTAATGAGCACAGTAGTATCAGCAGTTTGATTTCCTTGGATAGCTGTTCGACTCACAAAGAGCATTTCTATACACACGTTGAACTTGAAAAATGAGGGAAAAAATATGCATCCTTCTTTAATTTCCTACTTTTTTTTAAAGCCCATTTTCACAATATAGTTTCCATAAAATTCTGCAGAAAAATGCAAAGGGATAAAAAAATCAATTGTAGACTCCTCTTTTCTTCAGTGTTTTCTGAAAAAAGCAAGATGAGAAGGATCTCTACTGAGATAACAAATCTCTTGGCAGAAGCAAGAGGGAGTTGAAAATAAAAACTAAGTTCATGTCACATATAATGACCACCAATTACTCCCTCTTGCAAGAATCTGCCAATAACAAACAAACAGAAAAAATCAATTGCCGATTATTCATTCACATTATGACAAGTACTGTAGTACAGTGGCAAATACAAGTACTCCGTTCTCTAAAACAGAGCTCTGAACCCAGAGGGAGGGGGGGAAAACCACATAACCAACATGCTAAAGAACAAAAATATAAATCACCTTGCTTTTTTTCATCAGCTAAAACCTCCTCAGGCATCCCTCTTTTAGCTCCATGCCTTAGGAACATAATGAGTAACAATCACTGAAAAGACAACTGGTCACTCTGACATGGAAGATTGCAGCAGGACTACTGTCAGAAGATTCTCCCCTCATCTTATTGTAAACAAAGCACGCACATTTTTACAAACCAAAAAAAGAGATGTTGCAGGCCTTAATCCCACAAACATTTAAGTCTGTATTTTGCTCTGTGTGAGGAAACTCAATGCCAAGTCTCCTCCCACGTACAAGATCTCTCAACATGTGAATATAGTGCACAGTTACTACACACTGCAATTTATTCCTTTGATGATGATAATCAGGACAAACACTTAAAACGCACAGGACACGCTTCTGGATGTGAAGCCATTCTTTCCCAAAACAGCAATAAAAAACACAAGCAAAAAAGGCTTCTCAGCTTTTTAAGCACTGCTCTCGTGCAACTCTTCTCTCCAAGCTACAATCCTGATAGTTC
The DNA here is from genome assembly GCA_910950805.1 of Acrocephalus scirpaceus scirpaceus. Classification (NCBI taxonomy): domain Eukaryota; kingdom Metazoa; phylum Chordata; class Aves; order Passeriformes; family Sylviidae; genus Acrocephalus; species Acrocephalus scirpaceus. The sequence goes on from OU383781.1 coordinate 35,202,732, forward strand.
AACAGCTTATGTTCATGAAGGAATATGTGGCCTTTGTGAGGGCACTGTAAGCTTTCTATTCTTCTTTTTACTTTATTTCTACAGAGCAAGAGCAAAGAGAAATATTTGTAGGCTTGGGACAAGTGTCTCCTCATTAAATACTCAGCTGTAGAAAAGGATAATGATAAAGAGATACCTGAGGAGTCAACCCTTCACATCCAAAAGCAAGACATATTCAGGGTTCTCAGTCTACTTCAGTGGCAGCAGGGGAGGTTTATTTGCATGTTTATAAAATTGGGGCTTCCTATAGTCTCTCCTTTCTGTGTATTTATGAGTAAATCAATTGAGAGATCTCTCTGCCTCGGTACATTTAAATTCAATTTTAAGACTCAGAGACAAAGCAACCCCCCAAAATCTGACAAGCTTTTATCCACCTATCACAGCCATTAATCTGAATGCCATTTAGGAAGTTGAATACACCCTAAGGTTAATATTTCAAGAGGTCTTACTTTTTTCCCCCTAATTAACTTAATTCCTTAGCTAACATCTTCTAATTGACTTGAAAGGATTTCAGGCAACTCCAAAAGTCACCAGAGGAAATGTCATCATTAGAAAAGGATGTGAAGGACATCTCTGGCTGAGCAACCATGCAGGTGCTGCTATCTTTGGTGGGTGCTGGCAAATCCACACTCCGGAACATAGCTCACAGGAGCAGACACTGTGCTAATTTCAGTTACTTTAAATAAAGCAATGGCTTGGAAGAGGACAAGATGTCGTGCCAGAAAGGATAGGATAATATGTTACTGCCAGACATCTCAAAATCCATCTATCAGGTAAGGACAAGACTAATGTAATTACTGACTTGTCTTTTTTCTGTTCTTGTGAAGAGGCTGGAAAGGGGAAAACAGAAACCCCTCCTTATGAAAAGATTACAATTGCTACAATGCAGTGAAAGGAAAACAAAAAAACATTAAAGCTCTGGCTAATAAATTCACATTACTTTCACATATTCCATTTTCTGAAGGAAGAAAAATCTAAGTCTGCTGAGTTCACAGGAACAATTCAACTATGTAATGCTTTATAAAGACATGGAAAGTCTATTTGAACTCTAGATGAACCATATAGCATTTTTATTTTTATTTTCACCTTTTATTCTGCTCTTCACTCCAGGCAGAATCAACCTCAGGTTTTTATTCTGGGGCCACAACATCAAGCTCTTCCTCTTTATGGCTTTAAGGTAACTTCCACATACTGTAATTAATCATAAAAGGAGCAGATGAGAACTAACAGTTCTCATTCTACTAGCTCATTTATGCACTAAGTATAGGTAAGGCCTCTTTCAACTGTCTTAGGGTTTGAGTTTATGGATCATGATAATCATAGGGCTTTGCTCCTACATAATATGTTCAAGCACTTCTGCATCTGAAATATATTTGGTTAATATAATTAATTGCTTGGGGCAGGAGGAAGCAGGGTTAGAGACTTCTTGTCAGGAGAACATGGCCCAGACCTCTGAAAGGCCACTTAAGAATGCCAGCTGGAAGGCAAAATAACAGTGAATGGGGTTTTATTTGCTCAGATTTCTTTGCCGTTTTATCCTTCTAATTTCCCTCTTTGAGCAAAAATGCAGTTTATTTCAGTTCAGGTGCTTCTTCAGATCTCTTCCATCACTCATATAATCATTTTTCTCACTATCAAGAGGTCACAGAAGACATGAACGGATTTCACCTGCTCCATCTTCCTTCTCACCCTGGCTGTCCCTGTATGGGCCATTCACTTAAGATGCCTGTGGGTCCCTTCCAACTCTGAATATTCTGGGATTTATTTAGATGCATTTCCTGACACACAGTACACTGACTTCTACAGCAGCAGAGACGATATAGCTGTAAACTTCAGGGAATGAGACAGCCATGTAAGCTGCTGGAAACACCCTGATTTCAAAACCTTCTAGCAAGAGGTTGCAGCTACAGTTTCACACTTCATTTCCTCTGACATGTCCCCAGAAACACCGCTGTGCCTATCCAGTGACAGTACTGCAACCACACACGCCAGCCACCTCCGAGGCTTTATTACACTAGCTACTGTTTCCATGAAAAAGAAACTTTTTTTTTCCTCCTGGAAACAAGTGCTCAGTGTTTGTATGAACAGAGGTCTTTTGCTCAAAAGAGTGGAATGAACGATCAGCAAAATGTGCTGTAACATCGGAAAAAGAGAGGTCTGGAAGTTGAGCTCTTGAGATTTAGAAGCTAACTGATCACATTCTTTAGACAGCAGGACCATTTTTTCTCTCTTTTTTATGTACAAAGAGTGTAATACAAAAAATACCTGCTGATCAGTTTCTGGTTATATTATAATAGTATCCTGATTTATGCTTGCTTTCACCCCCTATTACTAAATCTTACAAGGGGAAAAAAAAAAAAAATCCCCACCAGACATCTTCCTGTACCTTCTGAATTTAAATCATCATTTTTCTTATTTAGACTTCAATGACTGAAACACACAGTTTAAATTGACCTTTAATGAGTGAAACCCCTATTCTCCTCTTACAGAGACCCCACTCATCTCTAGATGAAGTGATCAATGATTGATTTATTGATTCCACAATGTTGAGAGATTTACTTATACAGAACATATATAAAAATGTGTGTGTATATATATACACACACTTAAAGCATATATATACATATATATATAATTTGTGTGTATATATATATATGTGAGGGTATACATCCAAGGACTCTTTCCCAGCCCCACAAGGACAAATTTGACCAAAATCAAGAAAATCTTTTTAAATCTCTGTAGCACAAGAGGCAGGAAGGGGTAATAGGATTCCATTGCTATAGCAATAAATAGCAAGCAATAATAACATTTCCCTTGAGCACGGTACAGTTTAAGTGCAGAAGCTAAAGAGGGAATATTAGAATGAATATAGACTAGTTAATTGAGGATAAACATACCAGGAAAAAAAGAGAGACTTCTTGAACTCTGCAGTATGCTGATGACAATTTGAAGAGACAGTGAGTAAAAAAACCTACTTGGAAAAGAAGAAAATGAATCCTGTGAAATTTGCAGTGGATTTACTGAAGTGCATAGTCCCATGGGCTAAAGAGATGTGAAGAGAGATAGCAAGGTTGACGGTGAAAATGAAGGAACTGGACACTGAAGAGTGCCATGGGAATATTGAGGCAAATTCTTCCATCAACTACCAAAAAACAGAAAAGAAAGAACCAACACAAAGTGAAGTGTATCCTCAAGCCTGCTACTTCATTTACATTTTTGACCCAGTTCTGAAGAAAGAAAAACAAATGAACAAACAAAATCCAAAACCACCCACAAACCAAAAAGGAGTTGAGAATAACCAAAATGAGCTGTTCAAAAACTTTTTATTTTTTTTGATTTTATAATTCACTCCTGAAAATTATTTTTGGTGATGTTTATCTGACTCTGCGTCTTTGATGCTTCATATCTTAATTTCTATTCTTTCTTTTTTTATCCAATCTATCCCTTATTCCCATTGCAATAAATAGTCACTTTGATTTACAATTCCCTTCAGCCATCTGCGCAGGATTATACATATATATCTACACACAAAAAAAAAGTATTAATAAAACCAAAATGAAAGTTCATATTTCATAAGGTACCTTTTTTAGACAAGGGTTTGAACTTTTTTCAATTTCTAATTATATTGGCAATTTTAGTGTGACACTGTCAGTGGAAAGATTAAAATAAGCTGAAAATATCATGATACAAGCAGCTGTTTGTTTCATTTTCTACATAAATAATACAGCTAGAGAGTCAAAAGAACAGGTTATACTAAGGAAACTCAAACTCAAGGTTGAATCTCACTCTGTTTTCAGACAGATACTACTACTTTCTCCTTGTTAAAGACTTTCCAAAGGTCTGCATACACACTCAAATGTCTTGATATCTCAGACTCATCAGATGTCTGGTGTCTATTTTTGTTACAGCCTGTACTTCAACTAATTTGAATGTCTCATATTAGTGCTCTAATTATAGGTTTCATATAATCTGATTACAGTTACAAACACAAGGGTCAAGCTCCTCTTAAAGTTTTCTGGTTTCTTTTAGGCTCTACTGAAAGTAGCTGAAAGTGATGTTAAAATGAAAGTTATTGTATCCGGCAGGTTTATTAAATGGACCTACTACAATTTTTATGGATTATACTACATGGAAAGCAGTAATTTAGGAATTTTGTTTTCAACGGGCACATATAACTAATAGCAACTTAATAAGGTTAATTTTCTTCACAGCCACAGTTATCAAATTTTAATGTCATTTTTTTGGGTGTAGTTCTCTGGATTCAACTGCCCCTGTCTACTCACCTCTACCCCAGAGCACACTTGCTCACATTTCAGTCTTTTCCTCCCATAAAATCATTAATGGTCGGCCACTTCTCCCCTTCCCCCCCAAAAAGACTCTGCTCCACCCTTAGAGGTGTCTCTGCAACAGAGCATGGTCCCCTTGGAGGTGCAGTGGAACAGCAGGCAGAGCTGTCCCCAGCACTGCAAGTCAGCCAGGATGGCCACTGACCTGTGAGGAGCTTGGCCAGGCTGGAGAGCCCCCAGAGCCCCTCCTAATTCACAGAGTCTCACTCATGCAGGCCATCGTACCCCAGAGTGCCCCTGCTACCAGTGACTCCACCGAATTCACTGCCAGTGGAGCCACAGTCTGTCCCGTGTCCCTGAAGGTCTCCACAGTTCCTGTCAGCTGCACACGAGCTTGGCTGTTCCCACACCTCCCAGGGCTGCTGCAGCAGGGGATGGCAGGGTGGGGGAGAAGAAAAAAGGCCTGTGAGAGCAGGGAAGGAGAGGAAGCAGGGGGGTTTATTCTGCAAAGGCACCTCCTGGACTGAGACCCATCACCTTGTAGGGCCTGGCTGTAACTTGGAACACAATCAGCTCCTGAGGGTCCAGTGTTCCATTCAGCAGCACCAAACTCATGCAAGGGATTAATAACTCATGAAAATCAGGCCAGGATTATTTCCTACAAGAACAAATATGTTCAGAAGAGGTGTTTTTCCAGGTTTAGCAGTACTTTATATATATATACCGCTGCAGAATTAGGAAGGTACAACTCCATAGCACACCTCCAAACCCCCATCACTTTGGGTGGCGTAGTACCCTGCCTTTCACATGGACTCTGAGGCTCAGCATGCACAAGTTGTTAGCTCAATGTCCCCCTCTGCTTTTTCTCCATTTGCCTGACAGAGGCTAAGATCAGAAAAGACAGCTTGGTCTGACGTTTCCAGATGGAGAAAGAAGCAGGCAAAGGCAGTCCCTTTGGATAGAGGTGGGATGGCCAGTATACAAGAGAGAAAATGCCAGCTCTCCATACAGGAGCAGATGATTTTTTTTTCACAGCTCCCTGCTGCCTTGATCCTGAATAATCTGTAGCTAACTGTGTTCATCAGCCTGTGCTCGTCAGGCTGACATGCCCTTCCCTGCAGGTGGCCATCCCAGAAAGCATCATCCCACTATTTTGCAAAGGCAATAATAATAGGAAAGCAATGGCAAGGAACCTTTTGGAACTAGCAGACTCTGATCATGATAATGCTTATTAAATCTGATACATTGGATGAATACACACAGTTTTATTACTCATCTAAGGAATTGTATTATCATGCATATAAATAGTCACGTTCTGATATTAACCTTAACCAAGTGCTTGGGCTCTGGTGAAGGAAATAAAAAAAGATGTAGAGAAAAACTTTGAAAATGCTGTCAAGTGAATAGACCCATGATTTAAGTGAAAGGAACACTCAGTCTTTTCATCACATACAGATAGGGTAGGGTTAGAGAGAGCTGAGTATTCTGACCACCACTAACAACATGCCTGGAAATGCAAAAACTTAACTTGTGATTAAAATGTGATTTATATCACTGACAGTGATTAGTCTTAATCAGTTTTAATAACTGTAACATTACAAAGCTAAATTCTGTATGTTTATTACATGTGATTATTAATTAAAAAAAAAAATCCTGAAGGGCATGAGCCAGAAAACAAGAGGGAACACTTCCAGACTCCATTTTTACTCTTAAAAATGCCTAAATTATGCAAAGTAACATCTGTAACTGTGATTTCAGATATGTTATTCCCATCTACTATTGGAAGAAAAGTAAATATCTTCAATATTCTAGCACTTAGTTTTACCTTGGAAAAAAAAAATCATAATATTCAATGCACATTGAAATAAATAACTTGCCAATGCTCTTCATGTGTTGGTTTTTTTTTTTTTTTTCCATTATCAAGTTATCATGAATTTACTTCTTTGTGGCAGCCTAACTTGAATGCCATCCACCCAGTGATAGGTCCTGTCAGCACGTCATGAGAGAAGATTTGTTCTCGGAGGAATTGCATATCCAAACAAAAAGGAAAAGTGAGGAAAGAAAAAATTAGAGTAAATTTATTTAGTCTTTAGAACTGCATTAGATGTAAACCAGAGGAGATCTTGGAGGCTTCCTACACTTAAACTATTCATCTCTGGCTTCTGGCAAGTCTCACAGGATCATATTCATTGGCATACTTAGAGGTCTGATGTTGGAAAGAGGTGACACTTGTGACAATTTCAGAACCCTCCAGTCTATTCCCCAATAAAACTGTTAAGCTGCTGGATGCTTTTAACACTATTCTAAAACAAAACCCTCAAATTTAATTCTGGATGTCTCTGCCTCTATTTCCCATCTAAATCACTTAGAGCATTATTTTACATGGTTATTGCAAGGACAAAATGCTTGAAGTGACTAAATTATCCAGATTCTACATTAACAGCAGCAATATTCACTTAATTTAAATAGATAATTAAGAAACACATCCAAAGGCTCAGAAATCCCTTGTATTTTATCTTCATTAACATCCAAGCATCTGTGGATCTGGCAGTGTTTGGTTAATGGTTGGACTTGATGATTTTAGAGGTCTTTTCCAACCTTAATGATTCCATTCAAAGCCAACCACATTAGAGGAAAGGCATTCACACATTAACAGTTCTGCCTTCTCTGCCTTGCCCATCAACTGTTTCTCTGCATAGCCCAGTTAAAAACTGAATATGACTTCTCCTTCTGTACTACAATGCATTTTACAAAATATTTCAGCAGTCAGTCCTGGACCAGGGCAATGTGCTGTGCTGTACTCAGAGATACTTTAAAATTAGGTGAAAGAAGTATTTTTCTCTTACCTCAATTTCCCTGTTTCAGATCTGCCCCAGAACATCAGCAAGTGTTGCCATAAGCTACTGTAAAGCAGTGTATGGACTCATGAAAGCTGACTTGATCCCATCCAGACTTCTACTGCAGGTCATCCAACTGCATTTTGCTTTCGACAACATTTGTTGCTGTTCCACTCCCTGTCCTGCCTTAGAACAGCCCCAGAATTTAACCAAAGGAATAGATTTTCAACTCCACAGTACTAAGAGACAATCAAAACAGCACCATCAACCTAATTTTAAAATTAAATAGTAGCCAGGTTTCAGTTATTAAGACAAAATTAAGGAATATAAAAATCTTTAACATCCACAGACTGATAGATTAAAACCATTTGCACCCCATGACAAAATCTATTTCCTTACATTGTTTACTGCCAGCATGAAGGAACTTAGTCTTTAGAGTGAATTATTAGAAATATTACCAGTGATTGCGTTCAAAAATCAATTCCTGCTGAAAATATCAAAAAAAACCCACTAATTAAAAAGCTATATTGCCAAAATAAAGCTGGCCTAATAGGATCCTGGAAGAATCAATCACTATAATCATCTGCTGCCATAAACTCTATGGGAAGATTACAAATGTGATGCTTCAAAGGAGGGGAAAATTCTTTTAAAATATAATTTGAACTTTACTTCTGAAATACCATGACCATCATGATCCATCACCCACAGTCACTGCCCAGACCTACAATAAATCAAAGCTATGATTCCACGGTTACAATCAATCTTTGGAGAGCAAACGGTGCTGCCATGTCCAGTGCATGCATTTCACATTATTCACGATGAAGGGTGTGTTAGTAAATGGCAAACAAGAAGTGGAGACAGAAGGCACAGGACTAACAAAACCTTACACAACAACTAATTAAAGCAAACTGAAAAAGCCAGAAAAGCAGCACAGAGATGCAGCTGAGGCAAAGCTGCATGGCCTAAGGTGTATGGGAGAGTGTGATCATTTAGACACTGGGAATTAAAAGCTTACTCAAAAGAGATGTTATATACCACTCTATCAGATGAAGCAAATGACCTTGGAAGAAGTTCTAGCTGTGAAAGAGTTATTCAGGTAGAAAAAATGACCAATTACCAGAATATAATTGGTGGCTGCTTTGCAGGAGCCTCAGAAAGCAAAGGTTCTGGGAATGGATTTTATACAGGAACCAAGTTCTTTGCCCATTTTTCAGCTTGAGAAAGGTCCATTTTAGGCTAGTCATACTTACAAACAAGAATTCAATTTTAAAAATCAGACCCAGTTAGGTCTACAGTACAGTTTAATTCTAACGTAAGCCTATAGCAAAAGAAAATCTATGTGTGTCCAAAAAAAATCCACATGTAACATCACATTAGATAATCTGCCAAGATATTCCAGAGACTTTTTAACCAGCATTTTTATGTCTACAACCATGTATTTTGCTACTAGAAAGCATTCTGACAAGTCTTAGTTGTTGCACTGAGGAACCAGCATAGACAAGGTGCTTTAGACAAACCTGACGCAAACACTTGACCAGGATAGATGATTTTATACTTGCACTTTCAAAAAGTAAATCTAAATTCAATGATTGGAATAAATCATCTTCAGGGTGTGCTCATATAGTTCAGGCAATCTATTTGAAGTCTTCCACTTCCAGGCAATAAATTGTGAGAGGCAAATCATGAAGCACAATTTCAAAGTAGTCTAACCTCCATTCACCACAGAGGCCGAACTTTTAACAGAGGAATTGCTATCATTTCCTGTGAGGAATTAGGATGGCTTTTCTCCAGTAAGCTGTAGGTGTCTATTAAACAAAGTTATGGTGGGAAACAGAAGATGAACATTTAAATTCAATGTCAAGAGTTTTCACTTTAATTAAACCTATTTCCAGTTTAAAGGAAATAAATATCCAAGAAAGAAAGCATTTAGAATTAATCCTTCCCTTCAGAAGTAGCACTAAAATTCAGTTAGGAGTGAAATATGATTATGTCACTTCAAATCTTGTAATCTAGAATCAAAAAAAAAAAAAGATTCCATTGTGTCTTTATTTGAGAGTAGCTCATCAGAGTAAGGTATCAAAGTCCTTAACAGAGTTCTAAAATTCTAATTTCAGCTTTGCTGCTTTCCCTCAAACTATAGATCAGTGATAATTATGGTGCCAGCCTCGTTGTTCTACATTTTCTTTCTTCAAATTCCAAGTATAAATATCAGTGAGGAGTACCACTATATTTTAAGGTTGGAAGAAACTGCAAACCCTCTGTCTGCATAAAGGTCACCTTACTTCTTCCTTTTCTAATTCGAAATGAGACATTTGAGAACAGACAAAATACACAGTTCAAACATCATAAGAGGGCTAAATGCCATTTCCACTCTCTCTCCAAATATTGCACACAATAACCATTAATATTAATAGGAGTTTAGGGAATCCAACCAAACAACAACCTCAGCATGAAACTCTCATCTTCTTTGAAAAGGCTGTCTTGGAAAATTCTGCTTGCCATTTTGACTAGAGTGTAAGAGAAATTTCTATCCAAAGTGATACCAGCTCATAAACTTAAGCAAATTGGCATGTTCTAATAAGACATTTTTCTGCAGACAAACCTTAACATTTCTGACCTGCTCAAATGCTAACCCATCTCCCAGAATCCTTCCCAGGTGGTATTTCTTTCATCCCCTTCTCTCTGGCTGAACTGCAGAATGCAGAAGCAGTTTCTCCATTCTCCTCCCTGGAGACTTTAATGTCTGTACATTGGGTCAGTCAAAAAGAAGCTGCTCCTTTCTTCATAATATTTTTATAGTCCCCTGTCAACACTGTGATTTGGTCTCCTATTTTTGATGTTGAATATGTACTCTTTTGAGCTTTTCTAACAGCCACTGCACTTTTTCCAGTCCACACAAAATGCTGGTTATTTTCCTGCTAGACACTATCACTGCTGTGAGGAAAACTTTCAGCAGCACAAGTGATAGCCTGTTCAAGCTTGAAGCAGTGTCCTTCCTCATGCTGTTCCCTCTCTGTTTTCCATTCTATTCATTTGCAGTGTTACCCTGAACGTGCTACACCAAAACCACCAATTTCACCTACCAGTGTGCAAGTTCCTGATACCTACCCATCAGTACCTTTTGCTTCACTTTCAGGAACTTCTAAAATTAGAAATTTCTAAACCCAGGAATTTATCCCCTCAGACTACAACACTTTCCTGACACGAGCCAGAAATCTCTAAGAAATATCATCATTGATTACAGATGCAGATGCACACGAAACAAGAAAATTAATATACTCCCATGTATTTCATTATATACACGTCTATACACACATGGGCATTCTCTCACCACAGTTTTGTGTTACTTTAAAAAGCTACTGTCAACCCTTCATAGAGAATGAGTGAAATTTCAGCTGCTATCAGGGGGTACCACTTCATGGCCCACCTGTAGCACTGAACAGAAAGGCACCTGAACCATCTGGGCAATGGCCCAGTGCACACCCTTCAGCTTTTGCCATTCTTGCAGTGCAAAGCCCACAATAGTTTTGCACCTCAGTGTTTAGACCTGTTCTCAGCAAGGTGGAAACTCAGTAAAGATGCACCTAGGAGAGCATCCAATTCTACAACTCAGAGAAGTTTGTAGAAAGGTAGCACAAAGCTTATTTGACTAATCAAAGTTGCATTAAATGCACCAAATGAAGGGATTTTGTGAGAGCCTAGCTATTCAAAGGTTATGTGCATCCACTTTGAAAATAACGTAGCAATATGAACAATAAAGTCCTCATTTTGAAAACTACACTATACAGAATCAAAAAGATATCTCTCTGCTAAGGAGAAAAACTCTCAAGGCCTTTAATCTCCCCTCAATCAGATATCATGATTCTTTCATTGGTTTTTTCTTTATTTTAGATGGAACAGGAAAAATAAAGGGTACACTGCACCACTTGAAAGACCTATTATCTGCTTATTACCTTACTGACTTTGGCTCAGTGTGCAATTTCTAGTGGATTGCTTCGGAAAACAGCCCTGCACTGACAAACTCCTGGAAAGAAATATTACCCCCAGCAGCAGCAGCATCAGGGAGACACAACCAACAGTGAGCTGCTCTGTTCCTTGGGTTCCTCTCTAGGCAGCCACAGCCCATCACAACCTTCAGCTCTGCGAGTACCAAACTCCCTTCCTTCAGGATCAGACAGGAATCTCTCAGCAATCCCAGCCCATGAAGGTTTGCTGCTGAGACACCCTGCTCCATGTTCCAGTTGTACATTTCATCATTTAAGAACAAATCTGTGAGTTAATATACAGAGCTCACCACTGATTGGAGCCTTTTTAAAAAGGCCCCTCAACAGTTGCTTTTTTAACTATTTCTCCTTAGAAGTTTTATTTCTTTGGAAAATCCTTGCACACTCCAGGAATTCTGCAACTAACTAATGATTTGAACTGAAACATTTATGCCCTTGTCACCATGGTACCCAGCACATCTCAACCATCTATTTGATGATTCCTTCCTCTTTGCTTATTTCAAGCATGCTGGTCCAGTATTCATGAAGCAAATTCCTTTTGCTGGCTTAAACATATAATCCTGAAGATTTCAACACTAGCTCACAAACACATAGCTCTACAGTTTCCACTGATTGGTACATTTAAAGATGAAGGCAGAGGTTTGAAAATGTGAGGCTAATATCACCTGTCTGACCACATCAGCTCTTACTGCTAGCTGTGAAACAGCCTCTGAGCATGTAACCACTGTTCAGTAGTGCTAGAAAAACACTCTCTGTAGTACATTATCCTGAAGATAAATAGGACCACGCCAAATGAATCAGTAAACAAGTAACACAGATAAAATTAGATTAACCCCTCAGTGCAACATGTTGCATGGGCTTCCTAAACAAATTGTTTTACAGCCTCCATCCCTTCCTCCCATCACTTTCCAACTCAGGCTTCACATCCTTCAGCCTCTGCCACCTCACAGGTGCAGACTAATGCTCCCTCAGCATATGGCAGATACACAGAGACTAAATCAACCTCCTTTTTCTCCCTGTCTCTTTCCCCAAAATGAGGTCAGACTTCACAGAAAAGCCCCCATTTTTCTCTGCAGTGCCTCGGACAGGACAATACCATTTCCGGAGCAGGGAAGCAGGGCTGTGCAGCCACTGTCCCAGCACACCTGAGCACACAACTGCGCACACCCACGCCCTCTCCATGCACTCCACTTTCCCATGGGGGACTGCCATGCTCCCAACATGCAGCATGCACAACAGGAGCTCAGGATTCCATCATCTTCCATATTTTTATGCCCTGTCATGGAAATCATGGAAGGTAGAAACTCAGGAGAAAGGGAAAAGGCACTACGTGACACTTCTGCCAGATTAATTTCTTTTCAGGCTGCTGGAGAGTTAAAAAAAAAAATTAAAAAGCATGATTCACTTCCTATTATTCACTGTGAGATCCATTCAATTACTGCTCTAACAGTACATTGGAGCAAGGATAGCTCAGACACAGGGAAAGGTCAATCTGACCTCTGCTTCTAAAGTCTGCCTAACGCTCGCTTCCAGATCATTCTCTTCCAAATGCAGTGGCAGAGAACGCACACACAAGTGCAGAATGCAACTTTGCAGCTAAGGACCCACTCACTCCGGGTAAGAGGGGAGCTGTGAATTTAAAAAAAGAGAAATTACAGAGGATAGTTACATAATATTTGCTGTTGGAAATAAACTTAATTTGAGGAGCTTGTCTCTAGATACAAAATAAACTTTCCAGTTTCCTAGCTCGCTTAAATGCAGTTTACTGTGGCCTCCAGTATCCAAACTAATTATTCCTATGATTAAACACCAGCTTCAATAGTATCCAATGGGTCTTGCAGTACAAAGAACTCACAGAAGAAAAACTAGCAAAATATGCTGGGAGAGGGGAAAACAAACCCCCAACTGTATTTTGCAGTTCCCTCAGTCCTAGAAGGATCACACCTTGTGGTGGATCTTCCCAGGCTGGGAAGGTGCCAAGGGGAAGAAGTGTCTTGCAGCAAGCCTTCCACACAGAACAGTTTAGGTTAGAGACTTAGGGATCAACTTCTGAACAAACTGGGACAGATGAAAATGTCAATGGAGAACCATGAGGATGCCCTCTCAGAGGGAAACAGAGAATAGATGCACCAAAGCACCAAAAAGCATACTTGCAATTTTGCACATGCTCATATCTTCCTGTCTTGGGGCAGGGGGGTTGGCTACAAAAATAAAGGTTAGGTTTTTCCTTTTCAGTGGTGAACCAGCATAGAAATCTGAGGATTAAGACCGAACAATGGAGACAAACACCATTTCACCTTGCGAATTTCAGTTTCTGGAGCATTCTCCAGCCCTCACCAGCACAGTCCCCTCTCTTTACTGAATCCTTACCATGATATCCCTGTCCTTCTAGAGCTTCCTAGCCTCCCACCTTGCCTCCTGGTCCTGCTCCATCTATATTTTCACTCTCATTCAGGTGCCAAATCACCTCTGTGCCACAGCCCGCTGAGACTCTCAAGCCAAAACACAGAACTAAAATTGGTACCATTATCTCTGTGTAAGACTAACCTGCTTCTCAAGGAAACAAAGTGGTTGTGTTAGCATGATAGATCGTATTCTGTGATCCTCTGACAGCATGCAGATTTTGGGCAGGGCAGATGCAAGAACAAACACAAGGAGAAGACAAGGACATGCCATTTGACAACTACAAATGATAGACAGTTTTGTAAGCTCTGCCCTGATCAGTTTTCATGCACGTGTGCCAATTCTCCCTTGGAGTTAGCAGGCAGCCCCCATAAGAAGAATAATAATACATTTGAGGCAATCAGAGAAGTTCCTCTGTTTTGACAAGACTGTGTGTCTATGTTGTCTTTTGTAAAACATCTTCACAGCTGGATTCAAACTATGTTGCCTAAAAGGCACCCACCTTCCCGAGCACACAAAGGTGTTTCAGCGTGCACCTGGATTAAAACAAAAATCAGAAACTCCTTTTTGCACTGCACTAAATGGGAGGCTCTGTCAGCAGGAGCAGCTCCCCAGCTTGGAGGCTGGGCAGGCCATGACTGAGCAGATGTCTAACAGGAAATGGCATTTAACTGTACCCTGTCCACTCTGAAGGCTGCAGCATGAAGCAGCCAAATCTCTCCTCTCCAAAGACAAAATCCATCAATTTCACTACATGGCATCCTCCGCTAGTTCAAAAGACCAAAACCTCACTGACTGTATCAAAATGCTTCTTCTGCTTGGCAAGTTGGGATACAAAACAGCACATATTAGAGACTAGTGACAGTTCAAGGAAAACATAGATAACTAACAATCCCACCTAAAAGGATATTTAAAGGTTCTAGCATTCCCCAAGCATTTAACCACCATTTGGCTCTTAAATTATTAATATTCCAGAGAATATTTACAGAACAATTGTACCTTGTTTTTGATTTAAGAGGCAAGCTGCAATCTGCTGCTGCTGATTCCCTCCCCTGTAGTTGCACTCCTGTATTTTGACAGTCATTATTTTAGCCCTAACCAATGATGCCATTAAGTGACATCTACAACCTCAGGTGAGGAATTTACAACAGCAGCCACTCATTACAGCAACACAAAACTTTGGAAAAGGGTGAGAGGAATTTTTTTTTCCCCACGTTTCAACCTATTTTAATGCTTCAACCCATTTAGTGTCGATCTTGATCCTGAGTTTCACACTAACCCATGGTGTCAAAGTGCAACTGTTGCTTTGTGCCAGGCTGCAGCACAAGATTAGAGGAAGCTACTGAGTTTCAAGTGACTGTTTCAAAAGTCATGATTCCACCAGTGCTCCTCCAATCTCAGCTGGGAAAAACCAAAACGACAGCATTCAAAGATTAATTCCACTTACAATAAATACAGCATAAAATGCTCTAACACAAGCTTCTACTGTGCTGTGCTCCATGCCTCAGTTTTGATCCACAAGGATCATTTTGTACAAAGTTCATTTATTCAGCTCAGTTAAGGGTCCAACATATATTTAGTTCCAGGTTAATCTCTACTATTTTTACTAAAAGCAAAACTCACATGGATGATTAAACCCGTGTCACGTACTTCAAATATCAGTGTTTACCACACTGCCTTGTAAGGACAAGAAGCCATCCAGTTCATAACAGAATGTTCAGTGTTGCAAATGAAAATTTAAAAGCATTCATGTATCAAGGAGTTTGTATCTTATTTCTAAAATAACAGAAGTACTCAGACCAGATATGTGGATATTTGAAGAATATGGAATTTTCTAATTCACACCAGTTGTTTAGAGCAGTGAGAACAGAGCCAGCAATCCACTTCAGTAGTAAAAACTGCTATAAAAATCTTTATGAGCTGTTACAAACTGGCCTAATTATCAGAAGATTCCTGTATGCTATTTGGATGAATCAAAGATGGATAAATGCTTAACCCAAGGTTTTCATAGGGCAGTAAACCACTATTTACCAACAAGTTGAATGTAAATGACCCCAAAGAAAACAGAAAAAGGAACAAAAAATCAAAAAATACCACTTAGAAATCATCAGCAGGAAAAACTGAAAGGCAACTGTATGTATTTACAGACCCTCAGGTGTTTTTAATATTAAAACCAAACAGAGCTGAAAGTAAATTGAAAGGGTCTTAACTTCTCAGACACCAGCAAAATATAATAAGACTTTATTGCATTACTTACACAGCACTGCCTCATGGAGTAGATCCCTACATGTTACTGATTTTTTTAGTTTAATTGCTTCAAAATCAAACCAGTGGTGAGAATTTCAGTTTGCCTCTGAGAGCTAAACCCACGGCTAAACAAGAAGAGAAGCTAACAAAACCAAATAAAATCTCTTTCTATGTTTGGAACTACCTCAGAAAATGAAACAACACCTTCCTTGGTTGATGCATACATTTCACATCAAATTAGATCTCTACACAGTCTGTCTGATTCCATGTTTTAGTATTTAGGAAAGCAGTATATAAATATTTAGCACATTTGAAAAACACACACATCAAATTTTGTGAAATGTGTTTAGAGAGCTTAAACAAACAATACTGGTCATAAATTTTGGTTTGCTTTATTCAAGCCAATGTGTTCCTCTCCACACCCTACCAATTATACATCATCCAGATTGCTTGTGTTTGCTCGCACACATTTCTGCACATGTATATGCAAATGCCTAAATGGAAGTTCGTGCTGTATTCAGTGGGTTTGTGATTTTGTGACAACTGCTTCTAATCACAGTTATTACCATTATTTATTACACAGCTCGTAGCCCAGGTGTGCACGGTGCCTTACAGGCAATCAGACAGATGTCAGAGCTAGACAGCTGCCTGTACCAGCCTTCATACTGCTGAGGAAACAGCAAGCACCGAGACAGTGACAGGACTGACAGTGTGAAGATCTCACTAGTGAGTATAAAAATATGTACATAAAACTAAATGCAACTTTAACAAAGACCCCTTGCACACTTTACCTGTTCAGTTACTACAGCAAATACTTGCAGTGTTCCAAAGGGAACAGGTGGCAGTGGCTCACTGAGGTAGGACTTTCACTTTCCATACCCCTACTCTGTAACTCAGAATTCCAGTTTTGCAGTCACAAAAGTTCCTAGTGACATAAATGTGATAGAGCTATGAAAATTACAGTCAGAATCAAAAACTAGAGGAATACCCAGTGCTCTGCTCTTTAGAGCTGTCAAAATCGGACATCTGGTTTAACAGGTGCAATAAGATTTTTTAAAATGTTTTTTACTAATGACCAGGGCCTGGCAGGAAGCACTGTCTTCATATGATAGCTGACTTTGGAAGCATCCAGGGGTGGCCTATGAGGGAAATTTGTATTTTCTCCTCTGATCCATTCAGCCTCAAAGGTAGGGAACAGACACAGATCTCACCCTAACACCAACTCTCCTTTCTCTAGAAACCACCAAACTACCTGAAGACACCCCAGAACTCTGGAAAACATTGGCTGGGGTTTGGCTTATGCCTCTTCCCCAAGTCAAGCAGTTAAGAACATGAGCTCAGAGTGAAGACTGAGCTGCACTACAGAAAATGCACAATGCACTCACACACCTGCTCGCCTCGCTGCAGGCAGTGCTGCACCCAGCCCTCCTCAGACACGTGCAGCAAACACACATCTCCAACGGCCTTGGCTTTCAGGATCTCTTCACTCCAGAAAATTAACCCCTTGCAAGGAGCAAAACAGTCCCTCATATTGCCAAATGGGCAAGTATATGCCACTTCTCAATGCAATTATTTATATTCATGTCCACATGACCACTAACATAATGATGAAAACAGAAAGCTCCAACATAGTCTACCCTCACCATTAAAAGACATGCGGAATAATACCAACCATCTATTTCTAAACAAAACAAATAGAGTACACCTCACCCTCCTTTTAACTTAGGAGATGATAAAAAATATTGTTGGTTTGGGGTGGGTTTTTTTGGTTTTTTGCTGGGTTTTTTTCAGTGTGCCTCTAGCAGCATACTTCCTTACCTCCATAGATTCTCCTTCTATTGTGGTTATTAGAAAACCAGTGTTTGGGTAGGTTATCTCTTCTTTAACACTTTAAAATGTTGTTTACAATAAGAATTCAAAATAAAATTTTATTGGACTGTATTATAAAAATCTTCCAATAAACTGTCCTTGCCCAAAGCTAAACATTTACCCTGGCTTTTATTCCCCCCCCCCCAGATTTTTACAAGATACCTACTCAGCCTCCATCAAAATCACACCAGTGAATGCACAACAGCCAATGATCAAGATTAATTTCTTTGTTTCTAGTAGCTGGACAACACTTTGATTTAAATGGGTTGTGGTGTGCAAGTGATCTATAAAATTACTTTGTAGCAGTCTTATTAAGTTGGAGAAGTTTCAAATGCCAATGCCCTCTTTTGTATTCCTTCCTAGTTTGAACTGTTATTTCCAAATATATCTTTCCTTTTTGGCATGATGAGCAGGTCAGATTTGGAAGGATGTTTTCTTTGTGTTTCTTTCCCTGAGACTGAATATGGTAGTGAGCCAGGCAGCATCCCTGTGCACTGTGTGTTCTGAAGAGATCACACATCAGTGCAAGGATGTAGCATTCCCCTGAAGAACAAGAGGGAAAGACAGAAGAACGAAACAAAAAAGCTAATGTTATGTCTGACACGTTTGCCATTTTCTAACTTGAATGGCTATAATAAACCACTTGCTATTTAACATTCTACAGCTGGAAATAGCTGACATTTGTCCCTTGTTGTTTGAAAGAATCCTCCTATATTCTGATGTTTCTCTCTATGATCTATGCAATTAAGTTTCCAGTGGAAGTTACTTTGAGAACTGGAAGAATTTGCTTTCACTGATGGCCTTTAACTGCTCTATACGCCCCAGTGCAGTGGCTGAACCTACATGAACCCCACGCCCTTCCCTACCTACCAAGGGTGTAGAGAGCCCCAAAAAGTTCTGTGGAGAGAGGTCAGCACCACATTCTGCTGCCCAAAGTGAATACAGTAGTTCTATTGCACACAGGGTCAGGACTTTTTGTTTAGGATTGCCATATTTCCACTTGCACAGCCATCACCAAAAGAGGCACAGAAAAACTTGTGGCTTGGACCATCTTTGAAATATTACTACCAACTTTATCAGGAGTAATGACAAAAAAGCCTGGAGCTGCTCAGAGTCCAAAATTCAAACCATGTTCTGAAGATACTTGGACATTGATTTAAATGTCTTGGAAAAATCCAGAGCACGTCAAAGAAGAAAGAAATTATGCAGTCATATCTTATCTAAGAACCAAATAGTGTTATTACTCGGAAATTTTATTTGTGGATCTCATTCAGTACTTTCTGTAGTCTCTAAAATTAATTTCCACACAAAAGAAAAATCAAAACAACCAAACAAACAAAAAAAAAAAGCCAACAGTAAAATAAAGGCTAATTAACTATTCCCATCTGTTCCCCATCTTTAAGTGAAGCTTTTGACTGTCAGACCCGTTCAGAGCGATTCAGACATCTGCAAATAGGTGTCTTGTAACATTTGAGATAAAACACGGGGTCTGCAAGTGATCCCTGCCAGTTTTGTGGTGGCCTAATGGAAGATGCTGTGGTGGCCACTGTAGACACTCCAGATATCTAAAACCAGCAATTTTTAAGTACAGAGTTACTACCTCCATATTTTCACAGGTTATACAAAACCAGTTCAACAGAACATCAGTTCACAGAGGCATAAATGACAAAACTCCAGTCTACGTGTCACAGCTTGATTAAACAGTGGTATTAATCATGCATTCAAAGCACTCTCTAATTTAAGGGTCCATGGAAATCCAAATTAAGATGGAAAAAATATACTGCCATTAATAATGTAAAGTAAGCAATAATTACTGCTCTCCAATTACTTTCAGAATAACATAGCATTTTTCTATACTTAGAAAATAAATTATTGGGAATATATGAATTTACTTATTTTGGTCTCAAAAGGAACCAACTTCATGCAAAATTTTGTAAGTTACAAAGAGTCAATGCCCAATTGCTGCCTCACTCGGAAAGACCAAATTTGTCAAATGTTCAAACTTCGAGGGTTTCATCACATTCTGAAGCAGAAAAAATTCTCCTATGACAGAGGAATGTGCAGCAAAGTTGCCATTCTATGGATCATTGCTCTTTAACAGCAGAAAAAATACTGGAAGGTGAAGAAGAAAAGTTGGAAAACAAGTCCAAGAACAGTAACTACCACATAATACACGGTTTCCACCTCTACGGATGCATCTCTCCTCTCATTTTTTCCCAATATGATGCAGACCTAAAGAACTATTTCTTCCTAAAGAAAGAACATGTTCTTGCTCAGTAAAGTAAAGAAGCAAAGAAGAGGAAAAGAGCATATTCTAGACTGGCTGAAAACCCAGCTAACAGAAAGAAAACAAAATGCCAGATTGTCTTGAAGCTAGGCACACCTTCTGAATCCCCAGAGTCTGAACATTCAGGACCTAATCCATCACTATCTCCAGTCCTTTGCTAATCATTTTATTTCATTGAAAAAGCCTCTTGGAACCAAAAATCAAGGGTTTTCCCTCCAACACCATCATTTTTCATTTGTATACTTTGATGACTACTTGCTTAATGAATCAAATCTGACTTTAAAAGAACAACTGTTGTTCTGTTTACTTCTTTCTGGTACCTCTGTAACACTTCTGACAGAAAGGTAACTGTAACCTCTTCATCTGCACAACATGAGGGCAGAAATATTGAGCCCCGAGTCTGGAGGTTTAATCTCCTGGTCAGAGAGCAAAATAATCATAGAGATGAAAAAAAGTACTCGTCCCATCAAGCTTTTTGATAGTCTGAGCAGACACTTGAAAGTAATTCAAATACACTAAGAATTTGGCATTATTCATGTTTTACTATTTTCAGCTGGGTCACTTTTATAATCTAATCAGCTAAACTTTGTCTTCTGAAACCGTTTTCAGAATAAGAACTGCATAATTCTCTATATTCGTTCCACAGGACAAGCCATGTGTCAGCTCAGAGAATCTGTGGATAATAGAGGATAAATTGCTGCCAGGCTGAAGGCGGAGCCGCCTGTGTGGCAGTGTCAGGACGGTCCAAAGGGCAGCACATTGAAGACAGGCCCCTCACAGCTGGGCTGGCTGATCTAACGGGGCTTTCACAGCAGAAAGGATTCCATAACACTAATATCGCCAATATACTCTAGCTCTGACCTCAAATTCTGGCATTCCAGGCTCCTAATTCTCTTGGGGTGACTTTCATGCAAATTTGTGATGACTTTTAAGCCAGTTTGGGATAGATGAAAGATGTTTGATTGACAGTGATGCCAATGTTTTAATGCAGAGCTGCAGGGGACACTGGCAGGGCAACTGAAGCTGGAACAGCATGAAGACTGTCTCATTTGTTCAGATAAGCTTATTTCTGGGACAAAAGATTAGTTCCCTCTAATGCCCCATACTGGTTTCTCTAAACCAGGATTTGGGAGGTATTAGCCACTATGTAAATAGCCCAGCAGATTTTAACTCCACATGTTAGTGGATGTAGCAGACACTGCCCTACCTACACTGAAAAAGGCAAAGTGAGAGTAATTCACATTAACCTGTCTCTTCCAAATCTTGACAACCTAACTCAGAGCTTTCATGATAATGGCTGGACAGACAGCTGTCCACCACAAAGCTAACTTTCCATCCAGTCATCTTGTGTTTTTCCAGCAACAAGTGAATTACTGCCACTGCATTTCAGCATGAAAACAAAAATGAGTACATAAAGAAAACCCCTCCCTGGTTTGTAATTCAAAATGTATACAGAAGTATATCAAATCACACAGACTAAAGCATTATTAATAATGGCAGCATATTTTCTAGTGATGTTTAAAATTCACAACCCTGTTCCACCTGTTTGTCTCCAAAGTCAATATAACTGAATTTTCTCTCCATATACTTCACTAGAGAAATTCTTTTCATTCTAATGAAAAAAAAAACCTCTGCCCTTAAAAACTGGTAGATGCCTTTCAGCAAAATAGTAATACCTGCTTCTTAAACCATTGAGTTTCAGTTGGGTGGGGTTCTTTTACCACTGATTTTTATCCTTTAAAATGCATTGATTTCTTTTTCTTTTTTGCTGACCTTTACAGTATAAATGTCACTGTCAGACAAAATAATTGAACCCAGTAATCCTTGCACAGACTGGAGAAAGCCTTGACTGATTTCAACATGATATAATCATAGTCTAATAAGAACCCAACTATATTTCTTTGACAGACAAGCTCCTTTCCCTTAGTCTGACTCAGGTGGTATATAAAACACAAAGTTTATACTGGGGATACATTCTGAGAGTGACACTGGTTGCTAGTTGCCATGGAAATAATAAATTATGAACGTGGTAGATGGTGCCCTCTCCTTGGTGCACAGGTAACTGCACACAGCACACCATTCTCACCAGGATGCAGCAGCAAGGGAAAGCACCAGCATTTAATTTTTCCTGAGACAAAGACTAAAAGAAACTGAAGCCCACATTGCCACCAGTCAGACAAGCTAAAAGCTGTTACCATTTTCTGTATGCATCTGAATTTAATACCTGTGCAATTCCATTCCTCTAACCCACCTCACTAGCACATAACATAGATGAAGCCATGAGATCTCTCTCCTGCCATGTATTTACCTTGAAACTTCTTATTTTCCTCAACAGCTATCAGATTAGGCCTTTAGGTAATTAGATTCTCGAGCACAAGCCCTATTTTTGGTGTCCTTTCTGCAAAGGGCTTTACAGAAATAATAAGTTTGTCTATTCACTATACAGCCACTGAAACATCTACACATCTCAGCCGAGGGGAAGCAACTTCTCAGCCTGCTTGCACCCCTGTCAAGCTTCATTTTTATTGCTTTGGGTCCACCCCCTCACCGTCCCCTCTGCCAAGGCTGTTCCACTGCAGTGAAAAGCAGGCAGGATACATCGATCCAAAGAGACAAAGCACAAACAGTCACTTTAACCCATCAGGAGGCAAAGCTGTAGTTTGAAAAAAAGGAGCAACCGATTACAAATACAAAGCCTGCTCAGTCTCCTCTTTTCCAGGGCATGACACCAGCCCCAGGCCTGCAGCCACAGGTGTGCCCTGTTCCTTTGGGCAATGGGGAACAATCCAGGGCCCAAAGTCACAGCAGTGGCTGGCACTCCCAGCAAGGCAGCAGCGAGGCTGTGCCTCTCAGCACCAGTCTGGGATCCCAAAATAAACCTAAGCTGACATGGGCCCAAATGCCCAGTTCTATGAAGACAGGGACATTCTGGGCATGTGCTAGAAGGGAACATTTTGTGCCTGGCAAACTGGTGAAAACATCAGGAGTTTTCAGTGTGTATTCCTGATACAGCAGCTATTCTGCCATGTTGACTCCATCCAGTTGAGAGATTTCTACTCTGGCTTTAAAAATACTCAAAAACCACTGGAAGTTAAGGCTGGAACCTTACTTATCTGCTTCATTGGCTCGGTTATGAGATTAACTGGAGCTTTATGAATGATGTCAGTCCTTCCTGGAGAAGGCAGAGAGGTTGTACAGGGTGTTCAGTTGGAGCAGCTGCTTTTTCAATCAAGAGATACTTAATTAACCAGAGAGGAAAAATGAAGAATACATAATGTGCAGAAACAGGCTAGCTAAAGGTTTTAGCCAGGCATGAAAAGAAAAAAAAAGTGAGCTTGCAAAAAATTATACCCACCTATTTTTTGTTTTAAGTTGGTTTCTAAAGGAAACCTGTGAGTGCTGTAAAGCTTGTTAGAAGCACAAAAATCAAGAAATAAGGAAGGACACTTCTGGGAAAAGCAGTCTATAGCGCACTGTGATCAGGAATGTCTGCTCCATGAAACTTCAGGACAACAATTAATGTTCACTTCCACAAACATACAGCTCTTCAAAGCAAACGAAGCATGAAGGAAACCCAATTGCACTAAGCACAGGAATGATCTGAACATACAACAAAAGTCAGTGATCTCGCTGTGCGATAGTGTCATGCTCTGTGCCTCCTACCAAATTATGGGACTGTTTAAATCTGTTATCACTTTTTAAACACTCTTTTCTACATTTAATTTCATTGATACATGAGGAGAACTCTCTTCTCATTCTTAATGAATTCAGCAGTTTCACTGTTACTGATGAAATGCCTACAGACTCCCAGAGCCCAGGCAAGCAAGAAATCAAATGATCGCAGTAGGTGCAGCAGGCTCTCATCTGCCTCCGGGCATTCACAAGCCTCTTATCACTGGAAATGCCTGCTTGAGGTTGCACCAGAGTGGAGCTAAATCCTGCATTTTCATCACAAGCTCACCTAATCTGGGCTCGCACATGGCATGCAGTTCCTCCTCTGTCATGGTGGCTTAGGTGTGCTTTTGGGGACATTAGCATGGGCTGTGACATGTGAACTGAAAACACAGGTGGCGATTACAGCTTGTCCCCACAAACTGCTCAGGCTTGTTAACACTGACGGGGTGCTCAGCTCCACTCACATTTTAGTACCTGAGTCCCCTAAAGCTAAAAAACAACTCTAGCCACGTTGTAACCCACATTGCAACAATTGCACAAAAAAAAAAAAAAAAAAAAAAAAAAAAAAAAAAAAAAAAAAAACAACACCACCACACCACAAAAACAAAAAAACAAGCAACTCCTGTAGCATTAGTCTCCCATAGAGAAAAGACATAACCAAGCAAAGAGAACTTTCAAAAAGGGTGAGCCCATAAGTAAATTGATGTAGGAAAGTATTTAAAACTATACCACACCATTATTGCCATGACCTTTCCATATCTTCAACATAAAAGGATGTTTCAAAGTAGACTATCTTCCTCTTCACAGAGCTGACATAAAAAGGCTGGCTGTGGCTTTTAAAAAACTTTTTATACATCATAGACTTAAACCATATTACAATTGTTTCTAGACAAATTAACATCTGGACTGCCTCTGCCTGTACAGCCATCATTCACTAATGCACAGGTGCTACAATTTCTTTCTCTACTGTAAAAACTGGAAGAAAAAAAATAAACCTCAAGGAAAATAGATACATCACTTATTTCAAGTTTTTAATAGGTGCTTCAAAATCATCAGCAAGGTAGTCATGGTCCAGACTATGCTGACAACCATTTATCCCAAGTTTACCATTTCAAAATTGTCTACACACAATCAGCTCATGTTCATCCCTCAGAACTGACTGCTCCTGAATAATTTCAGGTATTTCTAAGTCTATTGCACATCTCACAGTCATCTCATAGATGACTCAGTTTCAGTGCCAATCAATGGCTTCACAGCTCGGATTATGAACAGAACCGTAAAATTAACATTAACAGCTGACAATCCATGGAACTGATAAAATCACTTTGATGTAATGGTGAGTAACCATTGCTGAACCTCTCCACAGGAACTGGGCAGGGAGGGATGGCTTCATCACGTGTAATTCCACTGAGTATTACAGAAGAAATACCTGTCAGCCTCAGCAAGCAGCAGCTTCCTGACTTTCTGGAAGGTGTCTGCAAAGGCATACAGGGGCCCCATGCCTTGCTGCCCCTGGCCCCCAGGCAGCACCTCAGCTCCAGCCCACCTGGAGGCTGCAGAAAGGAGCCTGGGCTGTAATGTCCACCTCCCTGACCAAGGTATGGACACCTGCCCAGTCCAAGGTGCACCAATGGCTTTACCTGCAGGTTACTGTCTACAGGCTGGGCTGCCGTGAGCCATAAAAAAAGGATGAGCACAGCAACCCCAAAGAAGGGAGGTTTCTACATTCATCAGGAAAGCAGGAGCTGATAGCAACTGGCTAAATGATGGCCCAAGTGAAGCCTGTATGAGTTCTGCCATCTTTCCCACACACCTGTAAATGCATTTCTGATGTGGCCCTGCACCACCACCCCTGTTTCAGAGCTTCTCAAAAAGGGGGCTGAAGAGCTGCCCAGTGGGTTTTACAGAGCCAGAGGAGCACACTGGGTGCTGACAAGCAGAAATGCTGCAGTCAATATGCACTTTGAGGAACACTCCTCCAAGCACACATCTAATAAAAATGTAGAGCCCTACAGAAAGGCTGCACAGCTCTCTGAGAATTCCCTGGCTCTCTGCCTCACTGTTTTTATCCATGGATGCAGCAAACACCTATGATGTCACACCATCTTCTGGTTACTCACCATCAGGGGAGATCCCGAGGTACTTTTTCTTTTTGTGTTTACTAATATCAATATTATTCTTTTTAGCTTTATGACTTTGTGCAGTCTGTATTTCTAGTCTCAGCCATCCAAGAATAAGGACTCCAAAACCCAAAGTAGTGATTGCTGGAAAAATGCAGATAGTTGTGGGAGACATGCAAAATTATTTCTACCTTTAGCTTATCTCCCAGATAGATTTCCTAGCATTGAAGTTTTTCACTTTCTTAAAAATCATATCTCACAGGAGATACTCATGTTAAATAAACAAGCAAATAAGAGTTACAGCAATCACATTCTGTTGTAACTCCTGGAGTTGGAATGGGAAGAGAAGAAACCAAATAGCACAATACCCCTGATGAATTCACAGAGCTTGACAATACACTGCTGACAAGACAGGCGACTTTGAAAAGACCAAAACAATTCCCCTGATGATAACAACCTGAATTTTACTGAATCCTCAACACTCCATCCCAAATGGTCGCTTTTAAAATGCATTAAAATTTATTGCAGTAATGCCTTGCTGCCCATTCCTGTACTTATAAAGCACAGAGCAGTCATCTAAATCTCCCATGATAACATCTTCAAGACAGGAGCTTATCAGCAGTACAGAGAAGGAAAATCCCGTGGGTTGGGATTACACTTTTGATTATAAATTTCCTGAGAGAAAGATGCCATCAATCTACATTCTTTATGAACTCTACCACATGAAAGTACTCTTTTACTCTAAAAATAGCTATCAGGTTTTGTGCAAGCAGCACCTGCAACAACTCTCCCACATGAAGGAAAGAAAGTTGTTACGTACAACCCCACAAAAGAAAATCAGTCAGCATTAAATTTTTGTCATGAAGCTGGTTTATTTTTATCTTTCCATTGTCATCAGCATACCAGCTGGTAAACATCCCTTTAAGGAAGATTAGAGATTAATAGCCCTGTTTTCAAAATATATTGGAGTACTTACTTCCTTACTCTATAATACATATATCCTAGCACAGGAAAAAAATGGAAGGCCTATTTCTAGGCATCTCACAAAACAGGTGATGGAAAAAGTTCAGAAGGATCTTCCCAGGCACTTTTGTCAGAAATATGTCAGTTCCACATTTTCCATCCTGGCTCCCATTCGGCTCTTCTATAGAGAGCAATGACAAAGGTCACAGTAAATTACAAGTGACTCAGAGCAGGAGAAAGCTCAGGAGTCCCTAGAAGGAGGCCAGCTGCCTGTTTCAGAGGCTGGACAGGTGCTTCAGCCTGATTTTTGAGGCAGGAATGGGTACTGCACACAGCGAGGGCCTGTTCAGATACACACTAACTCACGTCACTCTGCATTATAAAAACACACCATGCTACCCCTCACGACAAAGTCAGTAAAGAAAATAAGATTGGTTCCAGAAAGAACCCTCAGCTCTCTGACCTATACATATCACTTTCAGAACAGGTTGCCCCCTCCTCTTGAGTCACTGATGCCATTCCTGTATCAGCCCCCTTTAAAACCAACAATTTTCCACACAGCATCACACAGAAAACTTTGCTCAAACACAGACGTGTAAGAACCACTGTATTTCTTGTACCTAAGCAATTAGTGGGCTTAGCAAGGCAAGATCTCAAGTTAGTTTAGCACACATTGCATTCAGAAATGGGATCTGTTTTCATACGATTTCTTTTTCTTACATCCATGAAAATGTATGTAAAACCATTAAAAAAATGCTCCCTCTTCTCCAAATTCCTTCTTTTTCATGTAGACTTACAAAGTCTGTCCTTCTCTGGATTACTGTTTTTCTCTCCCCTCTGCCCCTCCACCACAGGAACTTATAAAGCAATTATTCATCCAGGTTATTGTGTGTGTGGGTTGTTTCCTTAAAGAATTCTCATACTTCCTTTATGCTAAAGTTCTTGAGCTGTTCAGTTCAGCAGCATTTGTCAATTACCTCCTTTACTTTCTCAGAATTACACCTTCAGTCACCATTTTTATTTTTGTTTGCTGCCCAAGCCTCTTTGTTTACCTAACTCCTTTGTAATATATTCGCTATTGCCAGAAGAAAATCTGAAGTATTTTTGTTGGCCCAGTGCACATGTAAGTAATGTCATCTTTCTTGGGATAAAACACCCCATATGGCTGTGACTACCATCTTTCAGTTTGGATGGACCTCAGAGATCCAAACGCTTGATCTTGATCTTGATGTGGCCAAGAAGCAGTGAAAAATATGGACAAACAGGAGAACAAGACCGTGTCTCTCTTTAAACTAAGAAAATAGGAAGATCAGAGAAAACTTTGCGAGGAGATTGGCGACTGTAACACATTGTGTAAGCTCTGGGCTCAGGGCCAATCACCAGTTAAATCTGTGCCCTGGGCTGCAGTTGGCCAGGCCAGAAATAGTGATGCTATTCTCGGGAAGGTGCAGCTGGCTTCTCTTCTGTGACTCCGGTCACTAGCAGATTGCATAAAGGGACTAACACAATTAGCACAATAGGCTGGGCAAGGAGGCTCAGCACCAGGGTCACCTCAGCTTGTGCACTTCAACAGGAAACCTCAGGCTTAAATTTCCTTCCAGTGATCTTCAGGCAGTGACGCTTCCAGCGTCACTTCAATAAAGTTTTGTGCTGAATCAACACTTGGTCACAGCCAGTCTTCATTTGTTTCTTTGATACTTTGATTATATGCAATCGTGTATTAAAAGAGATTCAAATAAAGGACTTAGTTTTTCCTCTCTGCTGTCCTCAAGAAAAATTCAGAGGATTACCTGTTTCTATCAGGCTTTGTAGCAAAGTGCTTTCAAAACAAATCTACACTTTCTATTAATGCTGTTTATTAAATTAGGCTTTAAAGAAATGCGTTGTACTAGATATTCTAGTATTTTACCAAATAACTCTTAACAAAAAGTATCAGAGGGTTTTTGGAGTGTTCACACAGTGTCACTTGGTAACTCAGATAATTCTCAAACATGAGTAAGATAAAACTCTCCCCCTTCCCCCAGACATCATCATAAACTCAGCGTTTCTATTGTAACTTCTATTGTATTTTCTAAACAAATGTTTACTTAGTTTTTCTACTGCCCTGAGTTATGAAATCTGCATGAAATTACTCTGAAATAATTAATTAAGCAAGCATTAAGAAAGTCCTCATACCTGCAATAAGCCTGTATTAAAGCTACAGGTGAAAACCAGTAATTGAATCCATATTCACTCTTTCTAAAAATTGAAGCAAACACTTTCTGAAAAAGCAGTACATGGACATGGCAGGGGAATGCTTAATATCCAAGCAAACTATTCTTGACTCATGCTTTACTGTGAGCAGATATAAGTGATAAGATACTTGGAAAAAAAGTAATAGCCATTTATCCTTTCAAAAGCAGAGTTCCTTCATTCTGTGCAGTTCGGTGCACAGCAACATAACTCACAAGTACAACACTTACCTTGATCTCAGCTAGATCAGTACATCAGCAGCCCAGGAGATCAGCACTGCCAGTTATCAGGCATATGATCATATTTCACAGAGGTGCTCACAATTTATCCCACACATTCTCAACAGCGCTCACATTTTCCAGCATGCAGACGGAAATAGCATCATTCCTCTACCTGTACTGCTCTTAGCAAGCTAGGAAGACTTCCAAAGTTGAAATCAAATAATTTGAAGGCCATCCTAGAACATAAAATACCATTTGCCAAATACTTGGAGCATTACTGCTACAAAGTGAAAACTCTAACACAGCAGATCTGATGCAGCAATCAGCTGGGATGAGAGTCTACTGTGGGGCATTGCAGTGTGCATTTTACAGGTCTGTCTAGCCCAAGACACCTCGAAAAAAGAATTTGTTTAGTGAAAAAGCAGCTTCTGGTGTCCTGGATTGCAGTTTTGTTCTCAAGCAGCAACGCAGGAGCATTTTCTCAGAAGATCACACACATACAAGCACCAGATCTCCTGACGACCAGCCTTCCACACACAGTGCTTTGGAAGATCAGCAAGGGTGTACAGCAGGGGAAGAAGCAATATTGAGAGAAAGAAGCAATTTCTAAAAGAAGCCAGCTGCGGATGAGCTGGAGCAAGTGCTACAGTACAGCACTTGTGTACACAACTGTCACTTCTGCTGCAATTCCTGAGCAATTGCTGTATCTGACCTGATGTGGGGAAAGAGAAAAGTGAAATCAGGACAATAAAAAGAACCCCAAAACAAAACAAATCGGTAACCAAAAAAAAATAAAAATGCTAAAAAGCATATTAAAAAAAGAACAGGAGAAATATCTCACCAATTTTTTTCCCATTCAGTAAGTCTCTTAATTTTGGCATGACAGGTCCTACACTAACTCACTGTTTATATATACAAATTGTATATTTTTTACTTTTTAATCTTGGGTCTCCTGTAGTGCACCTTTATTAGAAGTTTGCTAAATATTTACAAATAGTAATTCAGTCACCCCACACTTTTTCCTGACACATTGCTTTTGTTCTCATTTTTCCTCAAACGTAATTTTCTTCACTACAATGAAGGTATGACATCAGTTAAGCGACTCTGCTATTAAATCTTTGTGCACAAGATCACTTCCCAGTATAGTTTGGGCAACCCAGGAAAGGACACTCCTTTAGTTTCACAGAACTTATGTCATTGTAAAAGGGCCATGAAAGGAATACAAGACAACCACCTGAGCAGAATGATTCATGATAGTGTACAAATTCCAAACACCACGATGAAGACAACCGTGTGGATTTTCAAAAATAAGGTTGGCAACAAGCTTTCTAAGAACCAAAAATGCTCTTTTTGTGACCTTTGCATGATTCACCACTTTCACGTGCAGTAAAGAAACCACAATTAGCGGCTCCAGTAAAAGATATCCAAACTCTTTCACTGAAGCCTGTCACATTCTGATGAGTTTTATGACAGTGTTTCTGCCAATGCCCCATTCATTTCATTAAAGCTACAAGACCCTGCCAGACAGTAGCCTGCTTCTCCTTGCCATGCTACCAGATTCAGATGAAAACAGAACAACACAGAAAAAATCCAGTGAAAACATCATTTCTAACAATGCCTTCCACGAAATTTTAAAAGGAGTGCAGCTGCCCTGCCTTGGCCAAGATGCAGACCCAAACGTGGAAGAAGAAGAGCAGAGCAGAAAGGAAAGGTCCAAAAATCAGGAATATCTATCAATGCCTCTTCTTTATTGGAACAAGGAAGATAAAAGATGGATTCAAGTAAAGATGAGAGCTTTGTAGAGGGGTGAACAGAAAAAGACAGAAAGGAGGAATTAAATAGGTGAGAAAGAAGACATCATTGTTTTGGTTTGGTTGCCTCTTTTCAGAAGTGAAAAAAGGGCAAAGCCAAAAAAGGCAAGACAAAAAAAGCAGAAAAAGGAAGTGAGAATCAGACTAGTGACACCAGGAGAACCATCTCCCTGAGGCAAATGGCAGCTTCTCCTTCATTTGAGACCCTTTGTTTAAGGTGAGTAACTCTCCAGGCAATCTGCTAGAACTCAATCAGTCTACTACCTAAATGATGTTCAAGAAAGATCAAATCAGATAATCCTCTCTGGCCTTAAAATACATGAATTCATAAAAGGCTCAGATAAGGAAGGAAGTGAGCAGAGAGAGGTTACAGAACAGGAAGGGAAAAACTTATAAAATTATGTAACATATTTCAAAAAGGGTAAGAAATAAATTCTCACTGTTTTCAAGCTTCAAAACAAATGTGCAACCATACCAAGAATTTTAAGTGCCTAATTGCTGTTTTCTCATATATATATATATATACCTGTACTCTCCAATATTGTTCTCTTCCCAAGACTTCAAATAAATACCACTAGCTCTATTGTTTTAGCTAAAAGAAATCAAATCAAAAAATGCAGCTTTCTGTGACACCCTGCACCTTTCAGACAAGATATTAAACAGTAGCTGGAAGGTTTCAAAGTTTTCCAAATAGTTCCTATTTACAATTAACCACTTCCTAAACTCAAGAATATTCTCATATAGAGAGGGCAAACAACTCTGAACAAACACAAGTTCTCAGAAAACAGATTTAGGCCTTTGTATTTTGAAAATTAGCAGGTATTTTTATGAGTGGATTTTTCCAGTCCAAGTTTGCAATTACACAGCTATTTTGCCTGAGAATCCATTGCACACACGATTACAATTTTCATGACAGAAAATTTATATTTAATATAAAAAGACATAACCGAGTGGCAGAGACTTCAAGCACACAAAATAGCAATAAAGTAGCTATTACTAGCACTGAAAGTTGCCTCAGAACATTTCATGTTTCACAGTTAATGGGAGTTTAAATTTATGCTTGAATATCTATCGCTTATAAAGTTACACTACAGCTACTGTATGAGATGATGTTAATTTTTCTACCATTTTTTTACACTGAGTCTCCTTGTGAGATGTTTTGTTTAACAGAGTAAAGCAACAAAAAACTGGAAAAAAAGATGAACTGGTAGAAATACACAGACACTGAATGTGCAACTGAGATTTGAAGAACTGCACATTTAGTTAGATGTGCAATAGCCTGTTACTCAAACATAAGACAGATCAAAATATAAGAATAAAGTAGTTGGCACACAAAAATATTCTTACATTTTAGAGGCACAACTGCATCATTTGAGTTCATTTCAACACACAGAAATCCCAAGACAGCCATGGGTGTTGTTATTCCACATTTTACCTCTGCTACTTATATTTGAAGTTCCTCAGCCTGATACTGGCATGTTGACAGGCATTAAGCAATGAAACAACATTTTAGTGTTCAAATCTCCTTAGTCACAAAAAGGACTTTTCTTTGTTAAATATCACAGCCACAGCATGATAGAAATTCTTTAAATGTATTACTTAAATTGTTGAAAGGTTTAAGCAAAGAATTTAAGGAAAATATTACCTGGAGTCTATGAAAGTATGTCCAACAAAGCACAACCTCAATATAAATGCATTTCCTCTCCAAGTCATTATGTTAGCACAGAACAAATGATGGTGAAGCAAGTAGCACCAAACTGAAATACAATAATTTTCTAAAGAATTTACCATAATGACAAGAGCAGCATACAAGAAAAACATTAGCTCAATAAATAATAAATTTGAAATGACAGGAAACACACTTAGAACCTGCCTCAGCAGCAGATTCAAAGCCCCTTGCAGAAGACCTAGCTGTGTTCTCACAGCACTGTTCTGTACCAGAGACCTTTTCTCAGTCCCATCCCAAAGGTGAGAATTGCTGAGAAAGCAGCTGGATGTTCTCCAAAACTGTGCCACCTGCTAGAACTGGAATTTAGAAACTGAGCACTAGGAAGATGGGTGACTGCCCCAAGGCAGTCCAGCCAACTCCTGCCACCCCAAAGGTCTAATAGCTGCCCCAAATCTGACTGTCCACAGCTCCACGTATCAGTAGAGTAAGAAGCCAGACTGCTCTAAGGGTTAGTGGGAGCAGATTTCCAGAGGAAGCAGGGATGATAGAACATTTAAGATTTTCCAACTACCTTCTTGTATTCCCTCACAGAGCCTAACCAATAATGTTTTCCCCACATTATTGAAGGCCCCATTTTTGAAGAGATTGACTGCGCAAGTGAGTGCTCTGAATAGGGTCATATAATTGCAGCAGCACCACATGAGTTAAAAACAGGAGTTGAAATGTATTTGATGTACAGCTCACCAGATGAGCTCCCATCTGAGCATGCTAAAAAATCCCCATGTCAGATTTCACTGCAAATATTCACTTTGAGGCAAAAGCCTCAAACCTAGGGCACTTTGCATTCTCTTTAGGGTAACTCAGCTCTCTGCTGCACTGACCAAACTGGAAAAAGTCATGAATTTCATTTGCATCATCAAAGTAAATTACCAACAAATCCAATGGGGAATTTGATGCCAACATATTATCTTTAAAATCCCTGCTTGCAGTGTTCAGACACAGCTACCTGAGCATCCTATTCTTTTGTGTCCTCTTTTCACTGCTAAGATACTCCTTTCAATCTATCAGTACCTATTATTCCTTTCATACTGCCAGAGAAAAATCATTTACTTGAAGACATAGAAAAAAAGGTTAAGCAAACATGCACAAAGGAATTGTGGGAAATGGAGCAAAGTAGGCTCATAAAAAATGAATGCTGATAAAATGATTAAAAGCCCAACAAGTACTACTAGTAAGATGGTAACTTCACCCTAAGATTTTAGTCTCAGTCGTTGGAGGAGCTGTGCTGCTTTCACACACAGTAAAAAAGACAGAAAAAACCTCTAGGAATATGGTTTTTCTAAGACTCTTCAAAGCTCAGCTCAAGGGCCCAGCAATGAACTGTATAACATTTAAATGTCCACCCAATACACATAGCAGATACTAAAGACATCACATGCAGTCAGCAAAATGTTGAGTGCCCTTCACAAATTGCAAGATCAAGCTGAAAATATGAAAAGCTAACGTGATACACTTAATAAATGCAACAGCTTTAAGGGCACAATGGAAGACACGGAAACTTTTGTATGCTGAAAATCATCTCTAATTTCCAGCTCCACACTTTCTCTGCTGAGCTGAGCAAGGCTTGATACTGTCATTCTAGTTTATTGAAAAATGGAACCCACAAGAACATATCCTATGCTCAATATATCTGCACATATAAGAACATATTTACATCTTAAGCACACAGAATTGTTTTATCCTTATTTTAATAATGAGAGGGGTACAGGGTTACTGAAGCATTTCATGAGTATTTTCATGTTTATGTAGGAAAAAGCCACAGTTTGTTCAAACTGATATAGTTTCATATTATCATTATGAGTAATATGCCCTCTGAAATCTTATCTAAGGAAGTTATAAACACCTGAGAGAAGTAGGATGCCTTAGAAAATGAACTACTTTATCTGCACCATCTGATAATGGCAGTTCAGTGTGAAGAAATACTGATTATATTTACTCAACCTCTTTCCTGACAACAATAAAAATACCAGTGAGATTTGGAGGAAAGGTTGATTTTATTTGTCTGCGTTTGGTTTTGCTTCTGTTTAATTTACAAGTGATTCATCTGCAGTGCAATATTCACAAAGGAATTGTGCAATCTGGATCAGAATTCAGTCTTGCTGGAGCAACAGACTTTGTTGTAGTTAATCTCAGTATAGGTGGCAAAGGATCTGGATTTCAAGCTGCCACTGTCACTAAAGCCCAGGTATCTAAATCATGCTCATTCAAGCAAATAAAATGCAAAAAAGCGCTATTATTTCCACACTTAAGCAAAACACCCATCCTGAAAGCCAGAAATTCTTTCACAAGAGGAAGACAGAAAAAAAATGGCAGGAGCTGGATACTGAAGTATTTATTTGATCTGCTTTCAATTTGTATATTCATTTTCTTTTGAAATAAACAACATGAAAGCCACAGAGATCTCAAACATGAAATGCAAATTAACTGATTACAGAAGATTTTGATTTCTCAAATGCTGACATAAAGCTCCTACTCAACAGACCTCAGAACACCTGAAAGAAAAATAAAGTCCCAGTTTCCAGGCAGAAAAGTCAATGCATGACAAGACAGAGAAAGGCTAACAACAGGCCAAAAGAGGACCCAAGAATAAAACCCAAGCCATTGCTTTATTAAATTACTTTTACTTCCAGCAAAATATTTTTAACCTGGTGCCCTTTTATCAACACAGTACGACAAAGAATTCATTCTTATATTTATTCTTTTATAACCAAAGAGAAAAATATTCCTGACATGCAGGTTTTTTCTTAAATTGTGGTTAATCACAGTGAAGGAGGAGAGGGGAAAAAGTCCCACAAATATTTCCAGTGCCATGTTTGCAAATCCAGGCATGAAAGAATATTATATTCACTTGTACACATCACCCTTCAAGGTTTGTCCTGAAGTGTCTTTTCTAAGCAGTTATGAAAGAGAAAAGTGTTGAAAAAAGGGGAAGAAGGGAGTCTTAGTGACAGCTTTGCCTGTGATGCTGGCAGCAGCAGCAGCTTGTGCTCATTCCTGGATGCAGCAATGAACAGAGAATGCAGGTTTGCAGGTATTTCTGTTTCCTGGCCCATGCTGTTATCCACCCTACTCAAATCATCAACACGTGGCCTTACAACTGAGGATTTACTGTTCCTTAAGTGTCTGCAGACCGAAGGACCCTGCTGCTCTGGGAAGCTCAGTGACTCAGGGGCTGATCCCTGCCCAGAATCAATATTCCAGATTGCTTTTGCAGCTCCAGACTGCAGCCATCCCAAGCCCAAAGGAGCTGATGCAAACTCTTAGTTACATCAGAAGTAAAAAGGAGCAGGGTGTGTTTCACCCGTTCTCTGTTTCTATGTATAAAAAGTACTCTGCTTCTTATTTTCAAAGAATCCTAATGCTAAAATACAAGATAAGCTAACATAGGAAAAAAAAACTTCAAGAACTAGTTCCTAACTTCAAAAAACACTGTTTACAACATTAACGCATTTTGCAAATGTGTAAAATCCTTCAAATTATATTATATTGTAATCTTATGTTAGTAATGCCCAAGGCTGAAAAAAAGTTACAGGCACTAAAAGATGAAAACTAAAACTGCTTGGCATTTCTCAGTGATTTTGCATGTCTATAATACATCATTGTAATTGTATCACAGTTATGCCAATGACACTCAAGCCTGCTTTTCTATTTGTGGCAATATATCTTGCAAGACAGAACATAAACTACCATCTTTTGGCTCCAAAGTTGTGATTGTCAAATAATTTTTTAAACCAGACACTGACACCCCTGGATATGCCTTCCTGCTCTAATTATTTGCCTTTGTTTTCTTATTGTTTGTGCCACCATATCCTCAATTTGGGACAATAGTTAGATTAACCACTGGCTTCAAAAAAACCCATAGAAATAATTAGTCCATAAACTGTCTTTTTATGCAGTCAGAGGGTCTGTCTTCTCCATCAACTCCATTTTATAAGCTCGCAGAAAAAGTAAAATATGGGTAATTAACCATTGCAAAAAGCAGAAAGAAAAAACTGGCATAATAACTGGTTTAGGCACCAAGACCCTAGGGCAAACATTATCAAAGAAAGATAATTATTTGCTCTTTTCCATCACCCTAATCTCAGGGACAACAGATATTTACCATCCATGTCCCTAAAAAAAAAAAAAAAGGTTTTAACCATTGAAATAGCACAGTAAATTCAAAGTTCATTTCCAAGGTAAACACCCCAAACACTAAAGAAATAAATAGGTCATATTCTGGTAAGACTGAAGCACTGCTTCATTTTATGATAAAAACGATTTTTTTTTTTAAGCATTTAGATATAAAGAATTTTAAAGGTCCCCATAAATGCCAATCTCAGTATATATTTGCAAACTTCTCTATCATGCACCTTTAGGACTTCCCAAGGCATGCACCGAAAAGGAAACAAAGACTTATTCACTGCACAGTCTTCTATTGCCAAGACCTTTCTTTCTTTGCACAACACCTCTGCTGTGCTGCCTAATTTGTCTTCCAAAAGCACTCCTTCAATTTGGTCTTTATGTTTAAACAATAGCAAAAGAAAATACATTTTTGAATTTATTTTTGAATTTTACAGGGCTACAGACTTTCTTTCAGAGTGCTTTATGGGGTTTGGAAGACAGCAGTTCTATTCTCTCCTGAAAACCAAGAGTTACTAAACTAAAAAAATGTAAACCTAGATTAAGAACATCTTAATAAGCTTTGAAAATATGTATATATTGCTTTATCTCTCTCAGTCAATGGAAGACACTTGCTTTGCGTACAGGCTAAAAACTAGCAGAGCTAAAGTTCAAAGATTTTAAAAGAAAAATTAAGCCCTTTGATACTACTATAAATAGTGAGAAATTTTACCTAACCCCTTATGACAAAAATTCCTGAATGGTGAAGAGACCAAAATGCTGATTTCATCAGAATGATTCATTTAAGCACATTTATGGCAGAACATGAGCAGAGCAGGTTATCACCAGCAAACAGGCTATTCACTGCCTGTCTCTTCTGTTCCTAAAGGAAAGTAACAACAAAAGCTGAGATGAAGTCACTTTCTTCAGAAGAAAAACGGTGAAACAGTGCCATGGGGTATTAAGAGACAAAGAAGGAAAGGAGCACTGTGAGATACCAACCATTTGTGGTTGTTCTGGTGTTCTGGGTTTGTGGCTTGGTTTTGTTTTAAATTAAGTCAGTAGGAGCTTTGCTTCCTGACAGCAGCAGACTAGAATCAGTTTGTTAGCTTGCTGTATTTCCTCTCACCAGGAGAGAACCAACCTGACTCTTTGCCGGAGCTGTGCTTAGAAGAGAAGATTAGTAAGTTGTGGGAGATAACAAACCTCAATGCAGGCACCTGTCATGGCTGTCCAGAAAAATCCCTTCTTGCTTTCAGCATGGGATTCTTTCTATGCCAAATCAGTGGAAGTATGCTTTGCCCTCAAGCCCACTGTTCCTTCTCACAAACTATCACCTGTAGGACAAGGGTCAGAGATGGCAAACCCCATTAGAGTACCATCACTGTATTCCCAACTGGAATTAAAAGCACCAGAATATTGTGAAGCCTCTGAGCATCTGCTCTAGCACCCCTAGGAAGCAAAATAGTGTAAAAACTTGCTTTGCTCAAAAAATCACAGCACAAGAAAATTTCTATCAATTTGCAGAATAATATGAAGCAAGACACTGCAAAATTCCCCACCGCCTTTGGATTTAATTGAGCCAGCTGCTCTACACATTCTGTCCTGCTTCACTCAGCCTGCCCCTTTCTTTCAGTATGCTTGGACCAAAACACTGTGCCTGTCTCCTTATGGGCAGAAGCACCATAGCAATATGAAGTCAGCTATGTGAGTCTACCCGTGCAAGGTAGCTCCATTTTACAGCAATCTAAGTGGGATTTGATCTTCTACCTGCACTGTTTCTTTTAAGTCTTTCTGTCAGAGACAGCTCCTAAAAACCATTTGTCGTCTAAAGCATCTCCGTACAAACAAAGAACAAACCAAACCCAAATGACACCAACAAATAAAGAAAGGAAGAACAGATGGGGAAAGAGAGAAGTCACTCTCAGAAAATTACTATCTCCATCATACAAAACAAACCAAACTAAACAAACAAAAGAGAAAAGAAAACAAGCAACAGTTGAAACAACGTCTTCAATAAACAAAGATGGCTTAGCAATTGACTGTTCAGAATGATCTCTCCTTATTTCCACCTCATTACCCAGGAGAGGTAGCAGAGAAGTTGGGCACATATTAATGGTCCTCAGTACATTTGAACTCCCTTGCATTCAATTACAAAGCATCCTGCCTGAAGCTATTACATTGGCTCTTTGTCACAGACATCCAAAAGCCCACCCACTCTATATGAATTCAGATGTGCTACTGTAGGATAATTTTCCATTCAGTGGGAGTCAGTGTTAATCTTCCCAAGGACACTCCAAGGACTGTGATAACCACCAGTCACTTAAGAAATACATAAATAAAGCAGAAATCTCAGCCTTTGCAGTTTATTTTTTAACTGGTTTACAGTCCCAGAGAGTTTTGCCAAAGACAATGAAATATCCAGGCTTTTGGGGGTGGGGGAATATGTGTGTCCATCCTAGTCATATTAAGGAGTCTGCACAGCTTTTAGTTACTTCTATGTATCAAAGTTAACATCCCTTATTTTTTCATGCAATGCAGTGCAATCAAAGTTACTTCATCTAGTTTCTCCAGTTTGACTCTTATTGTGTTTTGATTAGATTGCCAATGGCTCCAGAGGTTATCAATAATTAAAATCAGAACTGCTCTCATTGTGCATCCTATATTTTTAAAGGAAAATAAGAATAGTCTTCCATAGAGAGAATGATAGAGATTATCAAAGGATTGATCAGAAAAATTTTATTGTTCTTTTTTTTAAGAAAACCTCTCTGTAGCTAGAGATTGCAGGTCAGCAACATCCACACGGAAGTTACATTTCCATACTCACCTGCAAAGCAGCGCCAGCTGGCTGAATAGAGAAAGGTGCTCCCACTGCATGAACAGAGTGGGCAAGTAAATAACATGTTTCATGGATATTTAACTATCACA
Organism: Acrocephalus scirpaceus scirpaceus; assembly: GCA_910950805.1. Taxonomy (NCBI): domain Eukaryota; kingdom Metazoa; phylum Chordata; class Aves; order Passeriformes; family Sylviidae; genus Acrocephalus; species Acrocephalus scirpaceus. Next base: position 35,242,484 of record OU383781.1, read on the forward strand.
TAAATTCGCACAGCACATGAACCAAAACAGGCAGTGAGGGCAAGCTACATCGAAACATGTTTTGGAAAACAAAGGGGGAGAACTGTGTGAGAAAAGAACACAGAGGTAAATATGACATCCACTACTCCTCCAGTGGACTACAAGAAACTCTTCAGAGAGCTTCTAAGAGCTGCTGATTAGCATTCTGTCCAAGTTATCCCAGCTGTAAAACCTGACACCTAACCTTTGAAGTTGAAAATACAGATCTAAATGTCTGCAGATTAAAGTGTGCAATAAATTTAGCCAATAATCTTTTTTCTTAATGTGACAGTTAATATGAAAACACAGAACATAGCTGATGTAGAAATTCAGACTTTGCAACCTTCTCAACTGAAGGTATACTAGGCTTGTGCCATTACAAGTTTTGCTTAAGAGGCCATGGCCAAACATACATTTTATTCACAGTCTTTCTGAAAAGTAAAACCAGAAAACATTAGAGGACTTCTTGCAAATAAGTCTTCACCAGCCAGGCATCTGTTACATTAAAAGGGGCTCTCCTTCCTGTCTTCTGCAAGCAACCAAAACCAAAACAAAGAACCAAAACAGACTGATTCAGACTTCTTTCAACCTTCTTCAAACCATTGTGACAAAGATTCATCCAGGATCACCATTTTGTTTTTTAATTCTGATAAGAAGTGCACCTGTACTCTTCTGCTACCAAAAAGAGCAATTTACACTTCTGCATATTCAAACATGAGAGAGCACCCATATGGAAAGTGAATGGACAACCAAGATGAAACAAAGAACCAAAGCCCAGACATATCTCAAATGTAGGCTGCTGAGCAAGGCATATTGTTCTTCTTCTGCTCTTCTGGTCTCCTGCAGAGAGCAAAAGGAAAGGCAGTACCTCTTCCTCCAGCTCAACAGAGAGAGAGAAGCTTAATCTATTAAAAACGGTGCCAATGTTTGTTCCTGAGCATTAAATTCCACACTTGTGGAGTACAAACAATTTTCCTTACATTTGATTCTTTGATTCCCTCACACTCCTTGTCTGTGAAAGTATTTTTAGTGACTATGAATGCACACAATCCACAGAGTCAAGAGCAGAGATTCCAGGTCTGGACTGTTACTGTTCTGGAGCACATCTAACCCCTGTAGACACAGCAAGTGCATGACATTTCTCCCTTACCGACTCCAGTCACAGGATCTGTATGTTCTTGGCTGTTTTGATAATGACTGAAGCTCCCAGCAACACAAGTCATTCTCCTCAAACCAAGTTTATGAACTAAAATTTACAAAATGAACAGTGAGAGCCCTGAAAAAGAGAAAATAGTTCCATTCTATCCTGACACTTTTGCTTCTGTTGGGAATCAATTTAATCTATGAAAGTAGAATTTAATTAGTTGTATCATTTGTCTTAGCTGATGGCTACTCAAAACTGCCATACTCAAACCAACTTTTAAGAATTATATGTGTATATATCAGTGTAGTATATATTAGTGGTTTTTTCTATCATTTCTTGAAGTGACTTAGGTAATTTCCTCACACACAGTGGGATTAAGCCTCACTGACACCAACTGAAATTCTAGTTCTGAACTGGGTGGGGGGAGGTTGAGAATTGAAATAAATAGCTTCTTTTACTCAAAGATGCCAACTGGAACAAAATTCATCTATCAAGCATTAAGAAAAACTTGCACATTAACTTCAGGAATAATATTCCCCACTGAAACCTTTGAGGCTCCACTCAATTTATAAATCATGCAGAGATGAAGTTCATTCATTGAGGAGATGATCATGGTACTGCTTGTCGCTTCCCAAACTTCTCCATTAGAGAACATCTTAGGCAGCAGCTTTGAGATTAAGTTATATTCTGAGAAATATCTCCTGGCATGAGAAACTTGTGTGCCTTGAACTTTGCTTTCACATATAAATAAGTATTCAAGCCATGCATGGGGCCAACTCTGTTACATTTCAAGCATTTCCTGGGTGTTGGTTGGAACTCCCAAAGTGAGTCAGTGAGAACACTGTTGGGAAGCTTCCTTCTCACACAAGTAAAGCAAGTGGCAGAGGCAATGCAGGGAGCTGGAAAGTGGTGAGAACAAACCTGGCAGGTCTGATTTACCCCTACAAGAATGCTGTGTGGCAGCAGATGGGTCTGTAGTGATCATATTTAATTTGCTTGCACTGCAGTTAAAGGTGTGGCTGTAGCTCTCAGTCATATATGAACCAGCTTTCAAGGGAAAAACTCAAATACCAATTATGTTCTGACCAAGAGAGACCAGCTGGAGAAAACCATGCTAAAGAAGAAGGGCACTGAAACCTCATAAGGCTTGTGTTGTTCTTGGCATCTGAGCTAATCACATAAAAGATTGGATGTGCCTCCAAAAACTATGGTACCAAAAATCCTACTCCAAAGAGCATTTCTAGAAACACAGGGCCTTTCCCAGATATTCAAAAAAAAAAAAGCATTACAACTAACTTACCAAATCAAACAAGTTCATCGAGTGAGTCTTAAAATATATATAAGAATTCAATCACCTGAGCATTAATTGATTTTAATGCTGTCTCATTTCTGTGAATGGAGGCAGAGAGGGATTTGTCAGGAGTAGCTCCTCACAGCAGGCTCTCCTCCTGCTGCCTTCCAGGCTGACAGCTCCTTGGCTCCTGGCTCCTTAACCCACAACTGTACCTGTTATTTTGCAAAAGTTTCCTCTATTTCTGGTGACTGCATGGGTGGATAACAACCTTTTCCTTCTGAGTCATTTATTCCTCCTTGGGCCTTTAAACTGCTCCTTTGCAGTATAATCACTCTCAGCAAATGACTAGTAATTACAATGTTAAAACACACTTTTTCCGATGAAATAATTTTTGAGTATAGGCTGTCCAAAAACTAACTTTGCATAAAATCCCAAGCTTCCTCCATTTCCTTCTGTACTCGAGTGGAAAGCAGGGACAAACTTATTTTTATATTTTCTTTCACTGTACCTTTACCCTAATTAGAGAAGCCTTCCCCCCTTTCTACCCCTCACTCTGGGCTCTGGTCTGGAAGGCCAAGGTGTTTCAGTGGCATCAATTTCCCTCAGATTGTAAATAAGAAATGACATCTTTCCAAGAAGAAAATCAGTGAAAATATTCTTCAGAAAAAATGATTGCTATCGGTCCCCTAACTATAAGTTCTTCTGCATGTACAGTATTTAGAAGAGTACACAGTGACAGGACAAGGGGCAATGGCTTCACACTGAGAGCAGGATTAGATAAGATATTAGGAAATAAATCTTTACTGTGAGGATGTGAGACTCTGGAAAAAAATGCCCAGAGAATTTATGGGTGCTCCCCACACCAGGCAGTGTTTAAGACAGGTTGGATGGGGTTCTAAGTGGAAGGTGTCTCTGCCCATGGCAGGTGGGTTGGAACCAGACGCTCTTTGAGGTCCCTTCCAAACCAACTCCATGTTTCTCTCAAAATCTACTGATGTGCAGGCATGAAATTAAAGGATGCTATTGTTGTCATATCACTCCAAAAAAAATAACACTTCAGCATTGTACCTCAGTATTCCGGTCCAGAGTCTTATCTGAAAATACATATATTTATACACACAGAGAGTGGGATCTTGGGATTTCCTGAGGCTTCTCTCAGATCGTGTGACTCACAAAGCACTTCACTGCCTCAGTGCAGAAATCACAACACACACACAGGCTCCACAGAATTATTAAAAGTATTTGTACTGCATTATTGCTAGAAACCTCAACACTGATTTGACTCATTTTTTACGATACCAGCAGACTAGTTTTGACTGTGAATGCCAATACTCAGAAGCAGATAGGTAATGTAGGCAAACTGTAGAAGACAACACAAGAGGAGGCAGAGCTAAGAACCAATCAATTTACAAGGACTCTTCTAATACCATATTCTACAGACTAAGTTCTCTCTTTTGTGTCATCTATTTTCATTTTTTATCAAAGGCTTCCCTCTGCTAACTAGTAATTAGCAGAGAGCTTGGTTCCAAACAGTTTCAAGGAATTAAATTCTCTAAAGGACACAGCCCTATTGATATGGCAATAATAATTTCATCTCATAGTGCAGGCAACATCCACAGGCAGCCCTTTGGGACATTTCAACACATATTTATCCTACTACTATGTGCTTACCATGTTAGGGGGTTTTGTTTGTTTTTAACACTGAGGTGATCACATTAAAGGGATTGGCCAGTTTAATATACCAATACTTGATCACCTTCACAGAGTTATGAGGAGAAAGTTTCCAACAGTTTTCAATCAGCAGGTGAAAACCACACAAATCTGATCTGAGCTGCCATGACACATCAGTTCCAGACATGAAACACAGAGGTTCTAAAGGAAATGCAGAGCACTCTGGCCCTCTGAAGTGACGCCTAGAGAGAGAAAACATTAGGCGATCCTTCATTCTCTGGCAACACATTTTGTCTCTTTACACTGTAATTTGAGAACTGTCAAGGAATCCACCGCTGAATGATCCCACTGATAACAGGTTAACAGCACAGACAGGTGTTAAACAGCCCCGATAAAGTGCTACAGGCAGAGCACATGAGGCAACAGACTCAGCCCAAAATTTTGGATTCTGTATTGAGAATCAACAAATCTCCCAGCTCTTCAGCAATACCTTTGAATCTGCTTTTATCCAAAGTAATTATTGGTTTCCACAGACCAAGCAAACTTAACTACAAAAAACATCAGATACCACCCAAGCTTTTCCTAATAAAGATTTATCATTTCTGAAAAACATAAAAATACGAGAGTTTAACAAACATGTCAAATCATATCACTTGTAAATACATTCACACGTATATGCAGGTTCACATAAATAATCAAAAAAATCCTTAAACACACTTCTTGAAGATATCTATGTGGCTACCAAACTTCAAGAGAATTTAAAATTACTGAAAAACTGAAAATTAAAGGAATTGGTTCTATAAGGGTATGGAGAAACTGGGAATATTTCTGAATAAAAGTAATTTTTAAGTGCTTCTTAAAAATTGGAAAACAAAAGACATAAAACAAATAATGACTTTGTAGTCAATGCTTTCTGTTAACATTCAGTCAACAGTAATTAGTGATTCAAACCATTTAAACTGGAATGTCCAAACTGGAAACAAAAACTTGAACCCATACAAAGAAAACACATTTTCTTCTGGTTTTTTTTTTTGTTTGGTTGGTTGGTTTCTGGGGGGGTTTTTAAAGTAGCAAATATTCCAAACTGGGCAGAAATACATTGACAAGCCTGTAGAAAGAGAAGCATGCCAAGGTTTAACACCGTCTTTCATAAATACCTCACGTTATAGTCCTGTGTAACAATCTAAAGAGTAATTCTCTCAAAAATAGAGCTCTTGATGTAGAAGTCTAGCTGAACCAAGCCCTCAAACAGTGTTGTTTTTCTAAGGTCAGAGATTATTACCATTTTATTAGTAAAGATAATAAGGGCTTGATATATGGAAAGGTCTTTTCAATAAATACAAGGGGTTAAAAGGAAAAAGGAAGGAAAATGATGTCAAAATGTTGGTAAAGTGTGCACAAAGTGACTATAAAGATCAATGTGCTCACTGTAGCTGTGCATTTCTGAAGCACAAAGTGCCTGCCTGTCAACAAGCAGAAAACTACACAGAAATAGTTAGAGAGATAAAAGTAAACATCTTCCATTTATGTTTCAATTTAACATTTCAAAAATATAGAAAAGCTCTAGAGATAAAGCGAGATGTCTGCCTTCAAAACACCACTAATAATTCCTGCTGTTCTGGGAAGGTCAACATCCAAAAAAGAAAAAAAAAGCATCTGCATATTAAATTTATTTGGCCTTTTTTCCCAAGTGTTTTCAGAAAGAGAGCATATGTGAGAAATAATGTTTACCTCTAAGGATGAAAACTGCATCTATTGAAACACTTTATTGCATACACCAACTCAAAATGTCCCAAAATAAATAAAAAACTAAGTAAAATACAAGCATTTTTGTATTTTGAACTCATGATCAAGGTGTGAAATTCTTCTCTTCATGGACCAAAAAGGCCCAACTGCCCCAAGTGTTGATCAGCAGCAGGTCGATATTGTCCCAATAAAACTAGCACTTCTGGAGTTTCATCTCCTTGGCAACGTCTAAAGACACCACTGTCCCTGCATTTCTCATGGACAGGAAGTACTATGAAAAATGACTTCTCACTTTTGTGAAAAAAAAAAAATTAACAATTTTCAAGACATTTTGCAGCATAGAAAGATCTCAATCATTCTGCAATACATTGCAGCTGTTTTCTCACCAGCCCTAACTTGCAGGAAATATTACTGGATATGGAGACCTGTCCTGCACAAGCCCCCAACTCCAGCCACAGTTATCACTGTGAAACTGGAGAGCAGAACATACCCCTTTGTGCTGGCCATTGAATCCATGTAACTCATCATCTGTGACAGAGGAGAGAGGGCTATGGGAAAAGGACTATTTTTTAACCAATATCTAAAGCCACTTTTCCTTAACCTGGTCCCTGCCATTTGGGTCTGCCAGCACTCCTTCTGGAGCCTTCCAACATTCCCAAAGCCAAAGCCTTTCCCCAGCACTGCAGCATGAAGCAGAGTGCTGTCAGCAGTGGCATCCCACCTTTCCTTCCCAAGGCACCAAAGTCTTCCCCACTGTCCAGGGATAATGCTGTTCAGAGATCCTAATAAACAAACCATCTTCCATACTGCTATGAAACAATTCCAACCCCAATACACTCCTAAAATAAACAGACACAAAAATGACAACCCTACTCTCCTGCTGTCCTTTCTTCCCCTCTTTGACTGAGAGACATCTTCAGTAAAAAAAATGTTTAACCATGAGAAGGAAAAAGGAAGATGAATTAAACACTTGCTATCTATACATATCCCACTCTCAAAAGACAACAACCACTTTCATGCAGGAATCCTCTAGGTGTAAACATATTAAACTTTCAATCATCAGTATACAAGGACATTAGAGAAAAAGAGCATTACCTAAGGCACAATTACCTCCCAGTCATAATGTTTGCCACATAAGCATCTGAGTACAACAAAACACAGTCCAATACAATAGGAATTCAAAATTAATATGGCATGATAGGACTGAGATTATGCAATTATTACCATTTTAATACACACTGGAAAGCAGAAACAAGCTCTCAATTATCAAAATGCCCCAGGAGTGGGAACTAGCATAGAAAGCCTCACTGCTATATTACACTTAGATCTCTTCAGGACTGTGTACCTTTTGTCACTTGCCTTAATAGCGATATCAAACACCACATATGACAGAAATAAAATTGTGGAGGGCTTTATTATCAATCATTTTAAGCTTCCAACGGTAAACAATAGTGTTCAAGCAGGGTGACCAGCGCAGCAAAGCAAATGTCTCTCCATCGTCTCCCCAGGACTCATTCTTCTAACATATGGACATTCAGGTTGAAGTCCTTCAAAATGTGATTAAATTCACAATAAAATATTCTATGCTCTCACAATTTCAAATATCTTGACACCACATCTAATTTTTATCTTTTAATTTAACTTAGGAGATATGTTAATCCTTTAAAAGAAGTTGAATTTGTCCTTGAGACAAGTCCTTCAGGTAATTTTACTTTAGTATCATGTAAGCTAGAACATATTTTACCTTGGCTATACCAGGATTTACAGCCAACCATCTCCAATATTTATCAGCTTGTCTGACTTTAATTATAATACGCATGGAGCTAATGGAGCTAACTTCCAACAGCACATCTATCAGACTCAGTTCTCAGAAGCTCTCAGCAGAGCCTAGGCACGAATGCTAACTCAGGTAACATGGATTTCCTTGCACCTCCCAGTTTGTATCACTCATTAGTAACAGAGCCTTGACTGAACGAGGAGATGGCAGGGACAAAACACTTCATACATCCAGCGTAAGGGGAAGGCAGCATTACCTCAGGAAGCCCCTGACAACACACTGCGTGGCGTGATGGAAATCTTACACTTTCCATCTGAAACACCAGAGAAAGAGAAGGAAAAGCAAGAAGAGAAATAAATACTAAGAAGTAGTCAGCTCATAAACACACAAACTTCTCTGGGTTTGCACATACTTGGTGTTCACAAATCAACATCACATCACTCACTCTTCTGGATGAACCAAACACAACAAAGTAAATCTGAAAGCGAAATGGTAAACGAAGCTAACAGGGTTACCTGGAAACAAAGTTGTAGCTTCAAAACCTTTAAAGTTCTAACAGCTACAGGCAGGACTCACTGCCAGTGGGGTTTGTGTTGGTTTTTTAACATGAGCACTTGCAAAGATGATACACACACAAGTGAAACACATTCACAAATGTGAGCATTTGTGCTGTGTGCACACGAAGTAGCACAAGGAACTGTGCTACTTAATTGAAACTTCAGTTTCAATGAAGGGATGTTCCTACAAAGACTGAGTGCTATGCATTAGTTCCTACCCTCCAACTTCATAAAACTGACTTGCTTGGGAGCCTGAAAAGCTAGATGTTGATTAGCAAAAAACCTCAACAAAAAACAAACAAACCCCACAAACAAACCAAGGAGGAAAAAAAAAAAATTGTAGATTTTTTCCCAGAAAAAACACCTTTTTTTCATGTGTTTAAATGGTACCAAATCAAACTCCTATTTCCACAATTTTTTTTTTGTATTTATGCTACCTCTTTATTTAAAGCTCAGCTTCTAATTACAGGTTCCAGATAAGTGACATTCATCAAGACAAGTACAAACTGTCTTTGCTCTTCATTTACACATAGACGTACACATTTGTACACATACGTAGAGCAATAAGTGACAACACCTGGTCTCAGCATGAGGACATGAATACAAATGCAAAAAATACCCCATTGAAATAGTCTCAGCACTTATGTTCATGTGTGTTTCATGTGGTTTTCTCCTATCCTTTACACCACCAATCAGACTCAGCAGCAGGTGGGCAGCTGTAAGGACAGACACACCAAATCAACAGAGCTCTCCCAAAAAGCTGGCTCTGCTTTATTAGCTGCCGTGCCACCGTACAGGCAGCTGCTGTGTCCCTAAGTGTGAAGACTGCAGGGGAAGGAAGACAACCAGCTCCTGATTAGCCCCCACAAATGACTCCACAGCTCTTCCCATCGTGAGGGAAAGCTCACAAACCAAGGGCAGAGCCATAACTCAGTCCTCACAACCTGCATTCCAGTGAAGCCTCAGAGGCAGCATGTGATTAAAGAGGGAGAAAGGCAAATCATTTCCAAGGCTCTGACTTGCAGCCTCAGCCAGTAAAGTGAGATATAAGCCTCAGTGTATAGTGTGGCAGTAGTTATGGCTTTTCACCAATTACCTCTAATAGGGATGGCTCCTTTTCCTCATTGCTGTGTGAAGCAAGGAGAGAGACAAAGCCTGTACCTTAAATAGAAACACTAACTGCCAAGTGCATGGCTGTCAGATGATCCACAAATGAACACAGAAGCCACTTCAGACTTAATAAATACTGGCCTAACTTCCTCACCCTCAATACAAGGAGAACAAAACTGTGAGTACAGTGAGGCCCCTCCTGAAGCTTGTAGTTTGCCTAATTAAGCCCTTTGGGTCAAGGTGTCAAAGACAGGAGGAAGTGACTTCTCCAACAGGAATGCTAACAAATACAACACCTCTATTATGAACCAATAATCAGAGTTTCTTTTCAAAACTGATGACAAAGTGGGGCACACCACTTTTTCTTCGAAAGGATGCACATGAACAGTATGAACTACTAGATTTTAGGTTGGCTTCTATTACTGACATTTTTGTAAGAAACGTTAGGGGTGGGACTTCAGCTCAACCCTCGCCACAGCCATTAACCTCCTTTGTGATAAATGTTTGCCACTTTTAAAAAAGCAAACAAACCTAAACCACATACAAAACCCGTGACCTGAAGATTTTGACCAGAAAAGCTGTGGAAAAGCCACAGGGATGCAAACGCTCCTTGCTGCTGCAAACCATGCGGTAAGTGGAAGGTTATGGGCCACGAGTGCAAACCTGGCTGATGAAGGCCAAGTGCAAATTACTCTGATTGATAAGAACATGATGCATTAAAGTCTGATTGACATATGGGATCAGGCTTATGATTGATGAGGATATGGACATCCAATTGTGCTTGGAAGGAGTATTTATAAATCCTTCTCCATGAGGACCTGTAGTCTCTGGATGTGTTAAACTGATATATGGAAGATTCCCTTAGATTTCAGTAAAATTAAGTCTTGTCACATTTTTTAAAAAGGTCTTGGTAAAAATGTGTTAAAAAGGCAAAACAATCTGTAGACCAAGCTCTGAGATCGCTTTAAAAGCCAATAAAAATTGGTCATCTCCTTGACACTGAAACTCCAAGCATTTCTCCTTGGCAATTGAATTTCAAAGCACAGAGATGAAGCATCTTGCCAGCTTCTATGGTCTTTAGGTTGAATGACTATTTGGACTTAATTTTATTTTAAACATATGATATTTCATATCAATAAGTCAAGTTCTGTAAGAGACACCCCACCATGAGACAGGCTGTGGGCAGAGTCTGGTGTCTGACAACATGGTTACATCCTACACAAGATTTTCTAATGAAAAAATCGCTTGTGGATGCATGTTTCAAATAAATAAACTAGGAATTAACATCACACATTACCACTTCTATACAATTACCACAGTAATTAACAGCAATAAACATTAAATGTTTAAAATACTCCTTTCAGATCATTATCAGAGTCCTCAGTTTTTCCTTTAAATAAATAAATAAAGATATTTTCCCCTAACGCCACATCTCTTTAACACATAAAGAATTAGCTAAATAGAAAGCAGCCATCCTCCCACCCAAGACATATGGGAAAACAAAGCTATTTGCATATATCCCCACAGGTCTCCTTCCGCTTGCCAATTTCCAGTATTGAAACCATTTTTGAGGGAAAAAGACTTAGCTGCTTATGTTGGTTAGTGTGTTCTGCTAAAGAGAATATTCAAATCTATATTTTTAATTTTTTTTTTGGTTTAATTGGTAACACAAATAAGAACATTCAGGAGCGTGTTGATCTAAACATCTCCAAAATCACTCCTACCCACATGCAAAAACCATAGGTATTCTTACCTCCTCATTTTCTAATCAACCCATGACAAAAAACATGTCTCTACAGATTTCTGCTGAAGCAATACTTGAAAAGCAGCAGTAACCACAACTAGGAGGAAATTCAACTAGCCTTTTTGTTTTCTAAACAATCATTCTGAATCCCCAAATGATTGTCTAATACTAACTTTCATCATTATTAAAAACCAAATAAACAATTAGCTATTGTTTTGCTAGACAGCAAGGGTAATCCTTCTTCATATATTAATATTAAAAACCTGGTATGAAAATACAATTCTCTCCTGCAAAGGATCAGAGCTCCTCAAATACTCCCCCCTGCCTGAGGTGATTATTGGTTTTGTAAGGATGTTCCTTTCCCTCAGATGGCACTGCCAGCCCCTCTGCAGCAGAAGGGTCTGAAATTTGTTTGATTTTATTATAAAGTGATTAATAAATTTCATTAAGTCCCAAGCAAAGGAAAAGTCCACCTTCAGAGGAATTTAAAATGTGAACAAAGTTAGACCTTGCATTAACCATGATTAAATTCAAATATTTTTAGCAGATCCTAGACCAGCACAATAACTACTGTAGGTTTTAAAACTCCTGCAGAGATGGTTTACTCCATTCCAATCCATGATACAATACAAGAATAAAAATGAATCCTCCTGACATCAGCTGAGGAGGAAGAAACACGGAAGGTTAATTAGCACACAAAAGGGATTAAACACTGGAACGTCAGGAACAAACCCCTTCCTGAGCAGCAGCACTCACTAGTCCTGTGACTGATGCTTGGATTACCTCATGTTTAACAATGTCTGATTAAAGCTTTTAGTACCCTTGGATATTCCATAAGACCCTTTTCTTCTGGAAAGCCCTGGTGTCAAACCTAAGGGAGCACCTGCCTTTGCTGTCTAAGAGTCTGCAATCAAGTTCACAGAGCAACCTTTTGCACAGCAGGCGTTTGGAGCTTTCTCTGGCCTTGATCACCTCTATTTCCTAAACATATAGAATTTAGAAAAGCATCTGGATTTCAAGGAGACTTTTCACTCATTTTCCAAGTTGGCAGAACATTTGCTCTTACATAACTGGAGAAAAAGAAAGTAACCAATTTTTGCATCTTTATTATTTAAACCAGCTCAGTCCAGATTCTTAGACAAGAAAATAGATCTCAGTCTTAAAAACAAAGTTCCTTCTCTCCTTCCCCCCCAGAAGTAAAGCTTTTATCTAATTTTTACACTGGTGATTTTTTTAAATAAAGTGGAGTTGCTGAATTAGTGATATTAAGCCCTTCTACCATCTTTACATCAAAGAGAAACAGACAAATCTCACTACAAACTTCGCAGTTTTCTATCTTGCCACTCAACTCTACTAAGTTTTTTTTTTTTTCCAAGGTTGTTTTTTTTCCAAGCACAGCACGTTTTAAACCATCAAACACCTTTCTGATGCATCTACATGAAGACACCCTAAATGTCTTACTGTTCTCTGGCATAATCAAAAAACATTCAAGATTTCTCTTCCTCCTAATTTGTTAATTTTCTGTCTAAATCAGATCCAAAGGGAACTGGCTAGATAACAGGAATCTGAATAGGGAGAGGATGGTCTGAGATTGCCCCAAAAGCACGTCCAACTCCAAGTGTCATCACTGCCAATGTCACATCCCCCTGAAGTCAGTACATAGTTACTGAGTGTTGCTGAATTTGCCAAACTCACTTGTCTCTGGGCTTGCAGCTCTTCTTCTACCATCATTTGGAATTTTCTTTCTTTCTTTCCAGTGATTTAATTAGAATTTGAGAGAAAGAAAACTTAAACACACTTGTCATGAGTACTCAGTCAAACCCACTAATTGGCCAATAATCCAGCATTTTAAATGTTCCTCTTCCCTCACCTCCCACCCAACAAGGCTGCCCTTGTTATTCCTATTTTAGTACCATAATATATTGTTTCACTTAATTACAGCTTGTCCTGACTTATATGGCTGCACAAGATGGGAGAGAATAAAAGACATACAGCACCACAAAGACTCCCACAGATACTTTTTTATACAGCAAAGCCACCGTACGTCACCAAATGCTCTTTGCTAAATAGGGAGAGAGCACTTTGGGTGGTCCAAACTACTTTTAAATAATTTGATGCACTCATATATGCTTCCATACATAAGACAATCATTACAAAGCATCCTTAATGCAGAGGAACTCGAAAATCTTCACTGAAAATAAAAGCACACTTCTGGTTCCTTCAGCCACAATTTCTATTGCACCACAAGGGCCTGGTGGGGTGTCCAGTTAGGTGTTGGTGCTCAGGCTGTGCTGACTCATGAATAACAATGCCAGAATTTGACCTTTAATTATTCTTCCACAGCAGGAAGGATTACTATCCCTATGACAAAAATAAATGACAGTTCCTTCCTGTAAAGATTCTGTCATTTGAAGGAGAAAGGTGATTACAGAGAAATGTTGGTTCTAGTTAATGGATTATTCCTTTCTTTGCAAAGTTCCCTTGACGTTATTATACGGCTTTTGGAAGATGAGATATGTCTTAATTCCTGTTAATGGCAATGTCAAATATTAATACAAGTGGGCCAAAGCAAAATGACTTTGAGAATTACTGAGGAACTGCATTAGGACAAGTGAGATCAGTGGGTTATGGCCCATCATGCAAGGAAGACATTTTGTACTTCGGACACTGGATATTGCTTGGTCTTTTGGTATTAACATTACAACCATTCTTCTACTGCACAGTTTCTTTATTTTCCTGACTCCCCATGCATGCTTTTCTAGAAGGTACTTTGCTGTTGATATAAGCAAACAGTGGCCAGAAGCAGAGCAGAGGAAATCACTGACTTTGGAAATGAAATTCAAGCCAGCCATAACACACACCAGCACTGCATCATTGTCCTGCATTCCCTTCCTCATCTACTATGCAACAGCTAAAGATTTATCCAGCCAAAGGTTAGATTCTTGCTGATGGATGAGGTAGAATGCTGGGAAGATGCCAGGGAAGGCCATGGAGCAGGTGATCTTGAAAGACATGGTGCAGTGCCTACACAGCTGGTGAGGGGTCTGGAGCACAAGTGCTATGAGGAGCACCTGAGGGAGCTGTGAGTGTCTAGGCTGGAGAAAAGGAGGCTCAGGGGAGATCTCTCTCCCTACAAATACCTGAAAGGAGGTTGTAGCCATGTGGGGGTCCATCTCTTCTACCAGGTGACAAATGATGGGACAAGGGGAAATGGCCACAAGTTGCATGAGAGGAGGTTTAGATTGGATATCAGGAAAAACCTCTGCACTGAAAGGGTTGTCAAGCCCTGGAAGCAGCTGCCCAGGAAAGCAGTGCAGTTGGTGGAGTCACCATCCCTGGAGGCATTTAGAAGACCTGTAGATGTGGCACTTAGGGACACGGTTAATATTTGCACTTTATGATCTTAAAGGTCTTTTCCAATGTGAATGATTTAATGAAGTGGGGACTGCCAATAGTTCCTGACCCCATAAGACATTCCAAATTGATGAACTCAACTACTGTCTCCAAATAATGTGACAGTAGCTGTTGCCATTTAGTGCTTTCCTATCACAGGAAATAATCAATTAAACTATGGCAAGGGACATCTCAGCTCAATTTTTTCTCTTTCTTGGAGCCCCTATGGCTTTGTAAGAAACAAGTCTATTTGAGTCTTGGTTACCAAACCAAGAGGCACTAAAACAAAAGATCCAGTATTAAAAAAGGATCTCTGTAGGACTCAATGTTCCCCAGTAGTGAGACTAATCCTATTTACTCAATTTGTACACAAAAAAGAATGCATTATTTCCACTTAAACAAATGCTATAATAAGATGATGAATATTAAATTACTCTCCAATAGAACTCAAATATTCGGATCACATTGGCAATGGGCTTTGACTCTGAAAAATCCAAACTTTAAAGCATTTTTCCTCTGCTTTTTATTTAATTTTTACGGTCTAATGATGCATTTTTTCTTAAAATGATTGAAATAGCTCTTAAAGTAACTCCCAGAGCACCAGATGCAAACATTAAATACATAAGGAGGTAAATGCAGAAGGCATAAAAGGCTCTTACAGCACAATTCAATGAAGAGCAAAACTCTGCTCCCTTTGCACATCTGTGTCTGGGAGGTGAAATTTGTGCAGCTGTGGACAGCTAGCTAGACATTAAAAACAATTTGGACAGGGTGCTGAAGAAAGCCAACAAACCTACAAAAAGGTTTAGCCATTAGAAAAATAAATAAATAAACCACAGGATCTGAATAAAAATAAATACAAAAAATGTGAGAAGGAGAAGGAATGGCATTTCTGTCTCAACAAGGAAAACAGAAAGAAGTGGTGGGAAGCCACATCAACTCTTAAGTGGGTAAAACAAACCAGAAACAGTCTCCAAACAGGAAAGAACCCAAAGTTGTTCTGTCCATGATGGCATCAGAAAGATTACTGGGGGGACTGGGCAAAGCCACAAAAGGAGCAGAGGAAATATGTTTCCTTGATTCAGTATATGGACTCATGTACACATTTACACACAAGTGGATACACGTGCATTTTATATAAATACACTCTATTGCTATTTTTCTTGAAAATTCATGCATAAATATCTATCTATATATTTCTGTATCTAAATATATCCATATATATGTATACACACAGATGAATCGTCTCTCCTACTGCTTTCATGAATTGAGGAGGGATTGGGAACTTAATCAAAGCTCACTGCAAATGGAGATATCTGAATATATTTTCTCAGAATGATGTCACTGCCTGAAGTCCTGCACACACCCTCCAGGACAAACTTCTACCTTTCTGTTCAATTTTCAGCTATATTTTTATCAAACAGTTTCTAAGTGGATGTGTAAACATTCAGTCCCTAACAAATCTGAAGAGACTTCCTTCCAGAATGGGCTCCTCAGATTCCCTGCTCAAGTACACCAAATCATCCTTACATTTTCCCTTGTCCTTCCCACACATCTGAAAAAACTGTTTAGCTTCATGCCATCAGTCGAAACTCAAGAGATTCAATCCACCTTCAGTCAGGGGAAGAAAGTCAAGAACTTAGGCCTTCTACAGATGACATCTACACTTTTCAAACACCTCCCTGATCAAAATGAATTAATTTTCACCCTCTGATTCGAGGCTGCTGAAGTCTGCCCTTTCCCTAGACAGTGTGTGCTGTATTATTCTGTTTCACAATATAAATGGGGGGGAAACAGAATCACCAATAGCCTCTAGTTTCTACGAAGTTGAGCCTGAAGACAGGTCACTAAAACGAAACGAATGAACAATGAGAGCTTTCAGGACTAGATTACAAATAACTTTTGACCAGATGACTGAGCTGAAAAATTGGTGGAAAACTGCTTCTAATAACATTTTTCATTTCCCTTTCTCACGAGCATCCACCTGATAGAGACTTCTGAAGTCTTTTAAGATACCAAGTGATTTTAAAAATATCTATTTTGAATACAGAGTGCAAACCTTCTGTTCTGAAAGTGTTAGTCCAGGGCATTTTAAGTTTTACAAAAGAACTTGCATCATCTCTTTGCAAAACATTTTTCAAAGTATTTGAAAGCTCAGAATTATTTCCTGAACTTGCCTTGAATTTATGAGCGAGACAAAATGCCTGAAACTGCCCAAACACTTGGTCCAGAGATCTCTGACTTGTTTTTGCTACCACTGAACTTTACAGGTAAGCTGTGACAGTACACATTGAGAATAAAGGCTGTACCATAACTCTAAGATCATTTGTGTATCATATCAGGCATTTTCCTGGAAGCATTTAACAGCTTTTATGGGAAACAACCTCTGTCCATGCTCCCATACCTTGCTAGGAATTATGGGGGGTTAGAGAGGGGGAAATCCTACTGCTGCTATTAGCACACACACCCCCCCCTTAAAAATCAAAGTACTAAAAGTAATGTATAAGTAATAATTTGAAGTGAAATTGACTTTCTTTAATTACATTTGGTGTTATATATTGTGATGCATTACTAAATAAAAAGAAATACCATCACAAATGACAAAAATCCATGCTTAATTTAAGCAGACCAATTACTTTAAGTGCTGCTACAGTCAGAAAAGTGATTCAAGGATAAGTATGGGAACACATAATGCCATTTCTTCAATAGCTTCCAGATCAAATTCAATGTAAAAGTCAAAAGGTCATTTTTTTTTTCTCTACCCCATGGTATCACAAACTCCCTGATGGACTTGGAGAACTTGGCTAAACTCTTTCTTTCCTGGCAGTCTACAGCTGCAATGATGATCATACATTATAAGACACAAACTTTTTACAGGAAAGTCTTCATTATTTCCAGGCAGATGTTATATTAGTCTGGAAACTAGACATCCAGTATGCAGTTATGCCTGAATAACCAGGTAATGCAGAAATTGTGTAGAATAAATACTCAGACAATTCTACTCCTTGTTGGGTGAAAAAGTGCTCAGCCCCAGTCTATCCTTCCCCTTTATCACCTCATCCAGCAACATCAATGCAGAGATGTCTGAGGATTCCTTCCCAAAGTGATTGCTGTAGCAGACTGAGGAGCATAAAGGAGTTATATTTCTCTGAAGCTGCCTGCTTAAAATCTATATATCTTACTATTAAAGCAGCAATCTCAATTCAAGCTTCTCCACAGCAATTCCAGCTGGGATGCACCAACCAACTGGAAAAAGCCAGGTATTTTTAATAACACATGCAAACTCTTATCAACACAGCTCATGCAGGGAAAGTCAGACCCTTCCTGGTAGTGTCAGATTTGTTGAATGAGCACCTACCAATCTGTGTGCAGTTGGCTCAACACCTCAGGTGTCAGACTGCCTGTATCTACATGAGCAAGGTGTGCTCACTGGAAGTATGGCAGCCCCAGTGATGTAGAAGTGGTTGTCTGACAGCTGAAATCATGACACAGAAAGGAGATAAGTTCTGTTATAAACACACAAGGATAAAAGAAAACTTAAAGCAGGTAATGTGAAAGTAGCTCATATGCAAATGCTCTGCATTGCTTCTTTTTTGTTGTGACAGTCAATGATTCACATCACAGGTGATTTGCAGTGTTCCATGTGGACTGAGCAAATGCATGCACATCTCCATTTTCATTACAATATTCCTCTGCAAATTAAATCAATGCAAGGGTGGCAGCCTGCACAAAGGGATCTTGACAAAAGACAGACCATTCCAGGACCAATATCTTGTTATAAAATTATTAATAGCATAATCCCCGTAATTTACAATCACAGCTACAGCCCTTGACAAGAAGAACTCAGAAATGAAACTGCCACATAATTGCTGTGGGAAACAACTTCCCACAAAATCAGCCATATCACAAATTAAGTTCCTTCCACACAGCAAGATTGATCAAGTAGCACTCAAAGTTAATGCAGCATCAATGAAAAAGATAGACCTCTAATCTTGAAAAAACAAAAAAAAATTTGAAATCAGTAAATTGTGGCACTGGGGTTTTTCTCCTGTAAGAACCAAGCTTCATATATAGGTTTGGAAGGTCAAATGTTCTTCAAAAGTTTCTTCTGTAAAACTTTTATACAACAGTTTTCTTCAGCAGACAACACTCACTTATTGACACCAAAACTTAAGAATAAAATATTACAGCTATTTTTCACAGGTCTAATACCATTTCCGTTGACAAAGTGGACTCATAAAACACCCCTATTTTATCTTGCTTTTTGTAATATAGATATGCAGACATGTCTGAAGGGAAGTAGAGACCTAATCTAACTACAGAGATAAAAAGTGTTTTTTCAGTAGTAAGGTTAATTTAGTGAAAACATAGCTATTACTCACATTTCACTTCAGAAATATGACTTAATATTCCTCATTGTTTTCATTTTCACATCCATTCTCTAACCACACATCTGTTTACTTGCTCACCCTAGAAGCACAGTTTCAACTGTTTATTTCCCAGCCTCATCTTCTGGTGGGTGGCACCCACTGCTTTTAACTGATAGTCATTTTACAGCTTGGTAAAAATTTTTATGAAACTTGCACCACTACCAATTTTTCTGTCAGAAAATTTGATTACTGATGCTTCTACATCCACCAGAAGGTCAGCAAAATAAAACATTAAACTTCCCAGCAGGCCTGTGCACATGTTGCAATATATGTAGAGGCACAAAACATGTTCTCATAGAGGAAAACATAGCTCAAAACATATCAGGGCAGCTGAAAGCTTCCTTGGATGACACAACAGATCGGAATTCTGTTCCAAGTTCTTCTACAGCTGGGTAGATCTGGTTTTACACAGAGCACCATCTGAGAGCCATTGGAAAACTTAGGGGCAACTCGTGTTTTTTCACCAAAAAATTATTGTCAGTCTCAGCAACAGCAAGCTCCCAGTGTGGTCAGTGAGGAGCAGGTTTCTGTGCATCTTCAGAAATCATGCACAAGCCATACATGAGAGATTTGGAAAAACAAAGGCTAAATCATAAAGATGCAACGTCTGTATTATCTCCCACCTTTTCTTATATAAGTACGGGGAACTGAATGGATCATTATCAACAACCGTGCCCCTGTTGATACAGCTCCATAGGAATCTCAATTTCTTGCTGCAGAATTTAAGGCATTTTATTGTAAAGGACCATATCCTTTCACTGAAGTTATGCATATATTTTTATCTGTCATTTCAGTGTAAAACACAGCATATTTTATTGTAACCACAAGAATATTACAGGTTTGTTAGGTTGTTCAGGAACTACTCTGTATTTCCAACAGCCAAGTCCATTACTTTTCCACAGAAATTACAATTCAAAATGTATGTCAGAGAAGGAACAAGTAATAACTTTAATAAATAATTTTCAGCTTCAATGTAACACAGCACTGCTATAAATGCGGGACTTCTTTAAATTGTGCCATGCTATTTTATCTTCAGAAAATCTGACAGTTTCCACAAGGAGGACACCAAAGGCTTTTAGAGATCAGCAAATAAACAAATTAAAACACTACTCAAAGGAACGGTACAACTTTCAGAGACCAGGTAGAGAAGGACCGTTAATTATAGAAAACCACAAAAGCCCAGTGCTGGAAACTCTCTGTAGTCACAAATACATCACCTCCCTCACCATGGCCAGCAGGGAGCTCCTGCCCATTGGGCACAGAGGTGCTGCTGGAGAAGCAGGAGCAGGGCTCTATGGAAGCTCAGTGCTGAGGAAAGGGCCATGCCCCAGGGGCTAGGCATCTGTTTTGGAGCTCAGCATGCAACATCCTGGGAAGTGGGTTCTTTATCCTCTATTCACTTGCCCAGTTCTGGCAAGGTTCAGTTGGCTTTATTATGGAAACCCCTCCCACCAATTTCTTATGAAAAAATTATTCTAGTGGAATTAGCATAAGATGGAGCACACGGGCAACTGCAATGCACACCAGACTTCCTACTGGAAGGAGCAAAATGCCTGTGGCAATCTTCCATAACCTTCATGTCTTAGTGATACAGCCTGTGCCAAATGGAAAAGATAAATTTGATTATAACTGAATTTAAAGGTATGTGAATTAAGGGTTTCAGGATATGCTACTGAGATGTTACACCTTTGCAAAAAAAAAAAAAAAAAAAAAAAAAAAAAAAAAAAAAAAAAAGAGAGAGAGAAGAAAGGCAAAGAAACACACATGCATCATTGGAAAAAGGGATACCATAGTTCAGTAAGCAGGTTGGCTAGTAGGGAAAACAAGCAATAGCAGTTTGAATATCGAGCATCTGGGGTGTTTCTAAGACATCCTAATAAGATGATTTTGTTCCACTTCATTCTTGAAATAACTGTTAGAATAATTTTGACTCTTTAAACCAAATCCCCTGCTAAAGAGCAACCTCCTCATCAGTACCACAAGGCCACCAAAAGAACACCTACCCTCCATGTGTACCTTGTGACTTCTGCTTTCAAAACATTCACTGCTCAAGCATTACAGAAGACAGTATTTACAGGACAGTTTATTTGCTGGGTTACTAGATTTTTGAGTCTACAGATTAGCTCTACAAGCATCATGGAACTCTCCTCATGCTTAAAACAATTCTATGTTGTTAAAAGGATGTTACAGTCTCAGTTGATTTCCTACTTAAAACCATCCTCATCATCTCCAATGTTCCTGTTAAAGAAACAGCAAATAACTATCTAGCAACTGAGAAGAGAAATCTGCACCCAAGATTTTCAGAACTCTTTTAAACTCAAGGTTGTTATTTTTTCCCTTTATTCGTTTGTTGGATTTTGAGGATTTTTAAACCAGGACTAACCAAACTACAAAATCAAAGATGCTACTTCTCTCTGACTTGCCACTGAAAATCTGATAGTATATAGGGAGAATGCATATAAAGATTTATTTTACAGTGGTTGAACACATATAAAATCTAAACTATATGCATAGACATACATAAGATTATTTTTCCTACTGTGATTTAACCTTAAGTTTCCTTTTTTTATATTCTGTTCATGGTAAATCACCACCAGTCATAAGATTATGCATCACATTTTAAAGCAAAAGCGTTAGCAGGGTTTTAAAACATATCACAGAGAATTTATTTTCCCCATTACAGATTTTGTATCCTAAAACAGAAGTGCTGAATATACCACGAGTTAAACATATGGAACAATGTTCATATCAGTTGAGCAGGGGTTGGGGGCGAGGTTAAAAAAAGTATACACAGTTCCCTTTTCCTCTGAGAGCCTAGTAAGATGAGAGATTTTGGGTTTTATCATTCTTTACGCCTATCATAAAGTACCTGGGCAGAGATTCGTTTTCCTCAAGTTTCAACTCAAAGTAAGAATTCCGCCGAAGGAAATGCATGAAATTTAGTGAAAATGCTAACTCTACTTTTCAGTTTAATGCCAGGAATATCACTGTGAAATTTACTTCAGATACAGAATAGTGTGAGGAAGCATGTGAAAAAAGTAATAGTTACTGTGAAAATTAATTTTTAAAGAGAACAGTACTCAGCTTTGATAAAAAGCACTTTCTGGAACAGATAAAGACCACACTGAACTTCCTTGCACACATATGTGACCCCTGCTGATCAGTGTCAACACTTGATTAATATTTTACTGAAGAAGTGTGAGATGACTCAAACTTTGTCTGTCTGGGTAGGTGTTGCTAAGCAACTTTGCTCCATGTCTGAGAACCAGTCTTCACAGAAACCTTTCCTCCAAGACAAAACCTGCATCCACTTGAAACACTCGCTTCCTTTGCCAGTGAAAAACCCAGCACGTCGTATCCCAGCCCTCCCCACCTCCCAGTTCAGAAGCAATGACTGTACCGGTGTCCGAAACGCTGTCCTTCCCTTACCGTAGTCGCTGTCGTAGAAGACGATGAACTTCTGCCAGCGCAGCTCGGTGACCAGCTTGAGCATGACATCGTTGAGGCGCACGGGCGGGCGCGCGGCCAGCGTGTACTCCTCGTCCTCCAGGCTGGGGTTGAGCTGGCAGGCGGTGCGCGGGGAGCCGCCCGTGCTGCGCTGCACGAACAGGTGCGGGATGTGCATGGCGTCCGTCAGCGACTGCAGCGCGTTGGCCGACGCGCAGCCCGTCGACGTCACCAGCGCCAGGATCCCCAGCGTCATCAGGTCGCAGGCTGGAGAAGACAAGATGGAAAGCGGGGTTTGTACGAGTTTAGCAATTCCTTTGGCCAACCTAGATGTTGAGTAGGGAACAAGGAAGGTGTTGCCCTTGGTGTCCACGCAAGGCTGAAATTATTTACATTACACCATCAGCTGAAGCCTTTCAGAGTTAGGTCCTACCTTTCCTACCTTTACAGCAGGAGACAGTATCTGCAATCTGTCCTGATATGCCAAAGTTGAAGACAGATAACGTAACTACTGTCAGTCCTTGAGACAGCAGCTGATGTGGATGGAGATTACGGACCTTGCTTCAGGTCAGTCCTGGCGCATGCAGGAACTGAATTCCCATTTTTTAAAAACTCACTTCACTGCTTTAACCTCTTAATCTTTATTGGGTACATTGGATGAAGATTTTGGACAATAAAGTGTGATTTCCATTCCAAGGATTTGCCTCATACAGCAGAGTTTTGAAGGATTTTTTTAAATTGATAAAAAACATTCACTGTGTGTCTCAGAGCAATGAAGAAACAACAAAAGCATTCTTTCAAACCAAGACAACTCATGAATGACTAAATAATTATTAGCAACACTGTAGCTGTCCTTTAAAAGATCTGGAAAAGCACGTATCATTTAAAAACACAGCATATACATTTGACCCCATTTCTGGTTTTGAGAATGAAGCATTTGTCTCCTGCTGAGTTTGAAACACAGACCGTGGAGAGGCCTGGGCAGTCTGCTCTGCTGCTCAGGGCACGCCACATGGCATGCTCTTCCCAGGACCTCTTCAGATAAGGCAATCTGATATTCAGCTGCAGTTAGAAAATATTTCCAGCCAGGGAAATATATCCCTCAGCAGCTATTCAGTCAGTAGTGCTGAGAAGACTGTGTAAGACCAGAGGGAAGCCCATGATGCTGCTTTTTACTAACTCTAATGAGTAAGTGGCAGCAAGGTTGGCCCTGGGAGCTCAGCACAGGAGACCGCCACAGGTTAGGCTTGCACCAGCCCTGAGGGGCACTAGGAACTGCCTGCTCCACCTTTGAAGAAGGCTGATGGCAAGCTCAGGGGTTCAGCAGCTGTTTCAGACCCCAACATGGCCCACCCAAGCACAGCCTTCCCTACTGGAAACCCTTGCTCTGCCTCCCCAGCACAGCAAAGCCAGCCAGGAAGGGACTGGAGATGCTCCACAGCCCTGTGCAGTCTGCACGAGCTCGTTAACAGTGCATGAACGAAGAGCCTCTGGGGTGCAATTCAGAGCCCCTGGGACACACAGAGAGCTGGGCAGGAAATTCAGCTTCCAGCTGGAGAGGGGAGGCTGCCCATGCTGGTGCTTCCCCCCGCAAGGACAGTGCATGGGCTGTGGGACTGCCAGCACCACGTCAGGGTTGGTGGCAGCAGATGACCTGCAGCCACACTGCCACTGACCTGCTGCCTCACCTCCGGTGGAAAGGCAGAAAAGAGAACACAATCTATTAAAAGCATTTATTTATCCTCCTCCAAACATTTTTAAGTGTATCTCCAGTTTCAGAGACCAGAAAGTCAAAGGAAGTAGGTTATTAATAATTAATAGTAATTAACACTTAAGTATCAATTAATATTAATTACATAAAGCCTTCATAATTAAATACATAATGTTTCTCACACAACCAATGAAACCGCTCCACCAAAAATCTTCTTAGAGCAGACAGAAAATAGATATATTTCACTTTGATATGGGATAACAGAAAGAAAATGTTTGATCTTCTCTGTGCACAGAATGTTCAACATGTATCCTGATGCAACAAAGATGAAGAGCTTTTAAAATTATTTCCTTGATGGTCTTTACAATAAACATATGTCAGCTGCATTATCTAAATTTACTCTGTGTTGATTATAGTTATATGAAATTGTTCTTTGCTTTTCCTGAGAGCTGACCTGATTTAACAGCAGGGAGACATTATATTTGCCAAATGGGAGACCCAGGTTCGGGAACAGATTTGATTTCCCAGGCTTCTTGCCAGAGAAAACTGAACATGTCATACAGGTAATTTATTTAGTCACAGTAGGGGAGGGAACAGAGAAGTGAGAACAGAGGGAGAGAACAGCAAAGCTTTGCCATAAACCCCTGCAGAGATCACCAGCCAGCAAGCTTTGCTGTCACCAAGGGTGAGAGCAGCAAGCCACACGGGGCTGTAGCAGGAACAATTTACTTGCAAACCAGACAGAAGGAGAAGAAAAACAAAGCCCTTTCTGATGGGAGGCTGCATTCAGAGAGTCACTTATTTGTGAAATTCAGAGCTGATCACCAGTTGTATAACAAGAAAAATCTTCATTCAGTGGTTGACACTCATCAAAAGCTGCTGCTTATTAGCAGCAGAAAGACCAGAGAGGCGACAGATCACGGCAAATGGGCCCCCTTATCTCCCAGCACAGCCCACCAGACACAGCTGAAATATCTCAGCAAAGACCATCCCAGCTGAGGCATTTTCCCAGTGTTTTGTAGTTTGTGTCCATGGGTTAAGATTGAAGAATTAGTCAATATGCTTCCACATTCTGATATTTTTGTCGATTGATTATGTCCTGCCTGAAAGCATACGCTGCTTAGTAAGCGTGCGCTCCTCTTGCCTGTTTTGAGATAGCAGGCAATAAAAACTGGAATGACTAAAGAAAAAAAGTTTCATGTTTTCTGAATTGCTTTCTTTAGTCAAATTACAGAATGTGAAACAGAACATGTCATTTCTAATAGAAGACTTTCATTATACAAAAATACAATGGATTCTAAGAAGTTCAACCTCTCCACAATTATTGTACCGAAGGGTGAGAATAAGCTTTGAGCACATAAAAAAGGAAAGTATTACTTTTTACATGAGTAACACAATGGGGAACAACAACATAAGAGACTCCATTAAAAAACTCATTAGCTCTTAAGGCATCTCAAAATTCCTTAGCAAGGGAATGTTCAAGGATTATACAATCTTGGGAGAAAACTCTGGTGGACCACTTTTTTTTTAGGATTCCCCCCGCATTCCTACAATTTCTTGCACAGAAAACTAACATTAGAAAAGAGATGCAATTTTCTGTTTAACTTCACAATAGCAATGGATTTGCAGCAACAACCAAATATCCTTGACTCTGTGACTGAGTAAATGGCTAATTCTGTCTATCAGTTTCATAAGCATTCAAAAGAACCTGTGATTTTTGCATAAAATTTCATAACCCTGATCCTGTTTTTCTTATGAGCTGAATACACAATTTGAAATGCTTTGGTCCACATTAGACAACCCACATAAGGGAAAAGGGAATCAAAACACCTTGAGAACTTCAATGATCTTCAACTACTATAGTTATGGTAGTATACATATTCTTATAACTGAAATGTTTCCATATTTATTTATGTTGCAGATATCTTTACTTAGATAGGTTTTAATAAATAAGGCTTTTAAAGTATTTGTTTCACAGATGAAAAGACAGAAATATTCTGGTAATGCTGTCCCAGACTTGGCTGCTATTTAAACAGAAATAGATATTAGGTTACTGTGCTGAGAATTATTTTATCACCATCAAACTTCATTTTAAGAAGATACCAACATCATACAAACCATGCAGTAAGAAATGTGCAGTCTAACATGATGAAAACATGAACATCAATTTACCTAAAGAATAAGTCTTCATTAATCTATTTGAGCCAATTATATCATGTCATGGTGCTCAGTGTTGGCCTCCATCAACAGACCAACTCGTAATCTTATTCTTGGATTTCATTGAAGTTTCACAAATTATTGACTAATCCTGTTTGTAATTGTTTTGGTGAAGTATCTCTCCTAACCTATTCTTTTGAAGTTTATTTACAGAGACTCCCTTTTACACATCTGCCTGACATTTTACATCTTGAACTGTTATTCCCATCACAGTGTTTCACAAGACACTGCCCTGTTCTCCATCTACTGCTTCTAACTTCACTCTCACATCATTGCAATATATACAAAACTCATTCTGTGACCCACATTTCTAACTGCAGACACATTCCATTAAGACCACACTTACGTCTGAAAAAGGATCTATTAATTTTCAGACTGCCTTATGCACAGGACTTTTCTCATCAGTGGGACGCCTCATGGCACATGAGACAATGCAAGACTTCTACTTTGCTGCAAGCATCCTTCAGGTCTTGCATTTCTACCACTGCTTCACGTACTTCCTAATTCCGAAGACAGGTGCAGATGGCAAAATCCTGATTTGGCACCATCTTCATGGGGATATTTGCATTAAGAGCTTTATCTCAGATCTCTGTAATTAAATCCCTCTCTCCCCAAACCACTGGGGATTAAAATACTCCAAGAGGAACTGTTATCTTGCTCCTGGCAATGTGACAACATGACCATCTCTAAGTCTCCTTTTCAGTGATTTCCTATTATCAGAAAAGGGTAAAAACTTGTTCTTTTGTTTCCTCCATTATCCACAAAGCAGCCGCCAGTGTAATTTCAGCTCTAACAATATATCCACCTACTGGCATTCACACTGCCTCTTCAAACTTCAAATGTCTTTCTGTCTCTCACTTCTGGGCATCACCATCCTGCCCACTCTGGACACCCTCTCGTATTTAATAAGTCCTCTTCAAGGTTTTAATTAAATTTTTTTCCTTCTTTTTCAGTTTGACTAATCCTTAGGAACTCTTAACAGCACTGCAAATGGAGAATTATCCCAATCACAAATAACTTGGGTATATTAAACAGGGGTTGTTTAGCCTGCAGAAAAGGAGATTCAGAGGTGACTTTATCACTCTCTACAACTGCCTGGAAAATGGTTGTAGTCAGGTGGGGGTTGGTCTCTTTCTCCAGGCAACAACTGACAGAACGAGAGGACACAGTCTCAAGCTGCGCCAAGGGAAATATGGGCTGGATATTAGGAGAAGGATTTTCATGGGAAGAGTGATAAAGTACTGGAATGGCCTGCCAGGGGAGGTGGTGAAGTCACCATCCCTGGATGTGTTTAAAAAAAGACTGGATGTGGCAGTGGTGCCATGATCTAGTTGAGGTGTTAGGGCTGGGTTGGACTCAATGGTCTCTTCCAACCCACTGATTCTGTGAACTTGCATTTTAAAAAAATTACCACCTGAAAACTGAGAGGCTTTTGCCTTTCTGCTTGGAAAGATTTTCAAAGGAAGGAAGATAACTTCAGACATGCTGTATTACTCTGCAATAAAGTGATTAACTTAGTTGGCACTTAAGTGTCTGTGATTAGGTTTGAAAGCCACCTTCCTGCTGAGATGAGGGACTTCATGCTTGCCTCAGTACTACTGCCTCAGTCAATCTGAGAAGAAAATAATTTTTCACTCTATTTATCTTTGAAAACCAGTAGGAAAAAAAAAAAAAAGCATTTAAACTAAGTCTAGAGAACACAGCAGATTCTGGGGGAAAAGCCCTGGGTTTGGAGCCTAAATCCTATCATTCCATGAGGCTATCAAGGCCTGTAATATCTGCTAAAAGTTCATAGTTAGCAGACGCAGAATGTCACGTGCTATATACAAATGAACTATTGTATTATTTATGGGTATAAAATTTAATTAGCAATTTGGTTCATTAGCCAATTTATAGATAAACAGAGTTACATGTAAAATTTTGGGGTGAAACACTAGCAACCAAGGAGTTAAAAATGTATGAGTTTGGAAAATTGTGTCTTGAATCGAGATGTAAGGTCTGTGGGAAACACTCCCAGGGAGGTATTCTCAAATTAAATGGAAAAAGTCCTTCTGGGAGGTTTGCTGGAGCACTGAAATGAGATAGAAAAGACAATGATGCAAGCAGAAAGTCTGTATCCATCAAGCAATATTTCAAACTCAAGAAGATGATGATTCAATTCTTCCAGGTAGAGCCAAAATAACACAAACCACAGAAGTGTTTTCACACATATCCAAGCAAAACCTGAATGTTTCTGCTGTAGTACATGAGCAACTTCCATGAAGTTGGAGCACAGGCCCACAGCTAACTCAGTCACCCAGAAAAATGGCAAAAGACTATTAGCTATCTACATTTTACTCCTCTTTAGGCCTCAAAAGGCCTTTAAAATTTAATGCTTTTGTGCAAAACCAGCTGATCAGGCAGAAAAGAATTATAGAATAATCTCATCTATATCACTGAGAGTGCTTCTATTAAAAATATTGATTTATACAAAGATTCACTCCTAATATTAGTGTATTAAGAACAACATTAAAATTAGTTATCTAAGCATTCACTGAACCTCATGCTTCACTAAATGGGCTTTCCTGAAGAGTAATTTATTTCTTGCTTCATATTTTATGATGTGTCTTACTCTTCAGCTTCTTTTCTTAACTGAGAAAGGTAATTCATAATGAATTTGCATCATTTGCACTTAGTGACATGCTATGCAGTTGCTCTTCCTTTGGATGCTCAGCAATAAATATATATTTTCTTTGTTTCATTTCTGTAGGCTTTTCCTTACTTTTATGTTCTATACTTACACTATGTTTCTACATCTAACAAAGAACTTATTATTTTTAGTATAAAATTTACAAAGCTGTTGTTACTTGTCATATAGTGACTGATAATAGAGAAAAGATAAAGGTAGACAGCAAATACCTTTTATGTAGCACTTTCATTGCTGTATCACCTTATATGTAAGTGAAGATGGTATTTCCTACTCCATTATCGAAACAAAATGCATCACAGAACAAGAAAGAAAATTTACAATTTGCCCTCTGTGGTTTGAGCCAAAAAAAAAAAAAAAAAAAGAAAAAAGAAAGAAAAAGATCAAACCAAACAAAACCCCAAAGTACCTCAACTTAGATGTGTCAATTTTTTGGATAAAACATTTGAGAACAATAAATATTCCCTCCCTCCTCTCCTGTATCTGAGGAAGGGCATGACAGAGCTGTACCAGTACAGTCATACATTAGTATATGTTCATAAGAGTTCACATAATCACCATGTCAGAATACCTCTGACAAAACAGCATCTGAAAAACATCTCAAAAGCAAGGAAAGCATGAAAATTTTGAAACGTTTACAAAAAACCCTTGGAACAATTGCTTCTAAAGGTCATCTCCCAGTTTTGGGGCAGTCTTTTTATTGTTTTTCCATTATTCAAGGAGGAGGAAAAAGGGAACAAGGTGCTGGAGTCAGCAGCTGGCTCCATCCCTCCTGCTTCTCACTGCTCAACAACATCAACTGCTCGAGAGAAGCAGTTTTTAAATCTTCAGCTTCCTTTCAACTCTATGTTTTACAACCTGATGTCTTGTGGACCAATTCTCAGCATGTATAAACACTCAGAACTCCCCTGGCATTACCAAAAGTGTCCTTTACATCCAAATAATTGCCACTGTACCTCATTTGCTCCATCACCCCCCTTGGTTCAGCATTTTCAGTACACTCTCATTGCTGGCTGGCACACACCCAGACAACTTTTTGTACAAAGGCTTCAAAATGCTTTTATTTCATGGAATCTATGATGAACACTAAAATTGCATAAATCCTCTCCCCAGCATTCACATTTACTCCAACAATTGGAGATTTAAAGCAGTATTGCTGGAAAAACAAGCCAAAAATCCATTTCTGTGCTGGACAACATTCTTTGTGTCAGTACTAACCCACTAAACACCATCCTTGCAAAATTAACCAGGAGCATGAAGAGGAGCAGTCTAGACCACTCTTCTGTTTGCATTAAGATATTATTCCAAAATGGTAAGTAATATACAACAGAGAATAAAAACAATGATCAAAACTAGAGTTGTGGCTTTCATTTAATTTATGGGAGTGTATCAACTCCCTTCACTCTTTGATGGTCAAAATAAAACACCAAGCACAAGTAACACTGCTCTACTGACAACACAGTTTGGTTTCTGCACAACTGAGTGATGCCATCAAGTGGTCAACAAATGCACCAGTTGTTTTCCAAGTAAGGTTTTTGGGTTAATCTTCATCGAACATGCTGCATTTTGTGTGGAAAAGCTACTGCCATGAAATCAGCAAAAAGCACACTCTGCTGATAAAAGTGCATCAACTGAGAGCACTAGTGACAGATAAGAGATGGCCTTGTTTTTCCAAAAGACAGCTCTGGTACTGCTCTCTAGCTCCTCCTAAGGAGGTAAGAGTCTCTGAGAGCACAAACAGCCTTCTAAGTGCTTTAGAGTTGATTTTTGCTACTGGTTTTGCAGTTGGGTGGATCTAGAAGGCCACACCAGGAAAGACTGCATAATGTATGTATTAAAAGTATTTAATTTTTAAAAAAAACAATTTAGCATTGTGAGTAGTTAAAGATGTGCAACATCCCAGAATTTAAACCTTTTCTAGTTTTCTCAATTAATAAAAAGATCCTTAAAGCAGCTAAATAGAAAATCAATGGTACAGAAATTCTGCAGAATAACTACTTCTGTTTTCTCAACAAAATGTAACTCCATTAGTGAAGACTTTCTCTTGGAATTGTAGTTTGGCACGATTAGAACTGTGAATAAGCATTTCTGGTAATTTTGAGTAGTGCATGGTTCTACAGAACTACACATTAATCACAATGGCATCAATACTATTTTAAGGCACTAGGTGGAACTGAATCAGCTTTGACTTTTTTTCTTTTTCCCCTTCAACACTAGTTCTGAGGTAGAATTAACTGCAAACCATCTCAATTATTCACGGGACATAACTGCTTTTCTGAACACTGCATATTTGATATCTGTTCTTTGCAAGTTCTTCAATAATTATGTTTTCTTTTGCCCTTCAACACAGAATGAGCTGCACTTTCTCACCCCCTGCTTTTTTCACCTGCCTTTCATGACAAATCAATGACATAGAAGTATTTTTACACCCTCGTTAGCATTCTGCAGGGATGCCTGACTTTGTCGCCTCCTTTGGGACTATTTTCCTTGTACACGCTGACTATTATTTTAATGTCAGTGTGGCTCAGGCTCGGTTTGAGCACGCACAAAAGGAAAACACTCTTCTGCTATCTACAAAAAGCAGTCAAGCACAGAGATTCCAGATAAGCTGATAAAACCTCCTATTCTTTGGTACTGAGGGACACACTTGGATCAGGAGCAGCAGTGACAACCAAGGAACACATTAGCCCTGCTTGCCTATCTAAAGATATCTATGCACGTATAGGGCCAAGAGAAACTTCCATTTGGGGGGAGGCTTAAACTCTTCCCCTTTGCATCACACCTTAAGCTGAAAGCAGGAGGGATGAGCACCAGCCTAAGCCTCCTCAACACTGCTTCTGCACTACCTACCAAAGACTCCTGTTGTTTCCCCAGCACACTAGGATCACGTGCCACTCACTGCACACTCCCACTCATGTAGACATTTTAAGCAAACCAAAACACTGACGCATGATCTCCTTTCCAATCTGCCATTGTGCTCACTAAAGCACCTACTTGAGGACAACAAAGTCAAATAGCCCCAAACATGGCTCCAAAGCAGCACTTTGCATCCTCAGACTTCAAGGAAGACTTCGGGGCACAGCAATGCTATCGGGGCTGCTGTGGTACCAGAAGCAAAATGTTATGAGGCTCAAGGTAAGTTCACCAAGGCTACCATTGTCTCATGCACAGACAGCAAGTTCCATACTCCAACAAGCAGCTCCAGAAATGCACAGCCCTAGAAGTTATCCTTATCGTCCCATCCATGATTTTCCCCCTCCCACAGCTGTTACTTCTACCAGCAAAGGGGACAGCGATATTACATAAGGCAAAGGAGACACCAGAAATCATCACATAGCCAGGGAAGCACAGCCGTGGTGAAGGAGCCCACTTATCTAAATAGCACTCATTTATTTATGCCAACTGCTGAAAGACTTGTAGTGTTTATGAATCTGGTTGTGACTCAGTGTGTATTTATAGCATATATTTATCGACAAGCTTTAGGGGTTGATCTATTGAAAGATCTCTGCAATGTATCACATACTTACAACTGCATTCAAAGATTATGCAAATATCCCAAGCCTAGCAACAGTCTAAAGCTGCTATGTCATTTTCTAAAATCAGCTTTAAAAGGAACACTTTCTCCTTTCCTCACCCATGGAAGGCATAACAAATGCCAAAATTATTTTTGTTCATTACTAAGGAAAGGTTCCTGTCCTCACTCAGCATGAGTATTCGTGATATAAAAACCACTTTGCTTGCAGATCTCAAATCCCCCATGGCCATCCAGTGCTATAAACTGGGTAGCATTAAAACACTGCAAATCTGCATTCTCTAGTGTTCCTTTTAGCAGATGCCACTGAATAACTTCAGACAACACACATAACTTTTTTAACACCTACTAAAGCTACTTTAAATTATTGCAGTATTACTCTGAATCTCTCCTCCCTTCAGCTCTGCATGAGACAAATCAGGGGAAAACACCAAAATTCACAGGTTGTCAGGAGTTCTCAGCTGAATACATGAAATTAGCCAGTTGTTCAATGTTTTTAACACCTGGTAGTGCCCACTGTGAACCTGAGGGCAGATTATCAAAAATCCTCAACATTTGCACTCTTCCTTAACTGGATCTTCTGCAAGACCAGGCCTCTTGTTTTGATGTTTAAATGAGACCTGATCTCTTGAAAGTTTTTCCCATTTTCAACTAGACTTTTTTTTTTCTTTTTTAACTGTGTCAGCCTCTGTCTCTGGGGTTCAACAGGTAATACACTGGGGATAACCAAGCTTACCTCAAACCAACAGAAATGCAGAATATTTCTTTAATGTTATATTATTAAAAATTGTTTTAAAACTGATCTAATTACAACTTGTACCTAAGGTTTCTCTCCACATCTAAGTCACTCTATGGTAGACACTAATTCAGACTCATCTAGAGGAAGCCACACAGAAAAGATCTGCTTTTAAAACACCTCACATTCCACAGGAAGACATTGCTTCACTTAAAGGCTCTACTTTCAGCTGTTGTACAATTCCTTAAGCTGCACCTGATTTCAGTAACTAGTAACTGCATTATATACATACAATATATGTATTGTCAGAGCGGATAGATAATACCAGATAACTCAAGCCCTTGGGATGATCCATACAGAAATATCATATTTCACTTCTCATTAGGTGCTACTTAGGCTTCATTACTAAGAACACTTCACTGGCTGTTATGTTTTTTGTTTGCATTCATATCATCTCATTCTGTGACACCTTCAGGTAGCTTTCTTTAGTCACAGACTAAAACCAAAATAATTTTGTCCCTGCCCTCTTAGCACTGCATTTAAATGTTTTATACACAAGACCAAAAGAGCTACTACTGCACTATGGTCAGAGGAACAGTTACTACAGCATTATCACATGGGGACAAGTAAGGAATTCAATATTGCACCTTCCTGAACCTGTTTCTACAGGGCTTTCTAACACCAATAACCAGTGCTTGTGCAGAGAGCTAAGCAGAGATGGAAGGAAAATGCTTGAACTAACAAGATAAACCTCATAACGAAGAAGCTAGGGCCTAATTTCAAGCTGGGCACACAGAGAGATTGGTTTAAGGAAAGAAAAAGATTCACCTCAAATATAGAACCAGAAAGATTAGGTCAGAGAAGGTTCCTGCTTTCAAATATCAAATTTTTTTAAGAAAAATATGTGACTTATTAGAAAAGTGAATTTCTAATGAGAAGTACAAGTATAAATGAGGAAATTTTGTTTGTTTATTCATAGGTCATCAGCTTCTCACTAAAGGCATTCATTATTGGATCCTACAGATTTTCTGAGAATATGTATTATGGTTGTATGCTCAAATCATAAGCCAAGTAAAAAAAAAAATGTTAGAAAGCCACAACATCTACAGCCTTCTTGCAATCCTCACACTGTCCCAAGTATTAGGGAATTTTACTATGAGAAACACTCGAATTCTAGACTGATAAAAATCAAGTTACAGCAGGATGCCACAGACAGCAGTGTCAGCTTGAGAACCTGGACATCCTGACAAGAGCCATGGTAT
Source organism: Acrocephalus scirpaceus scirpaceus (assembly GCA_910950805.1). Classification (NCBI taxonomy): domain Eukaryota; kingdom Metazoa; phylum Chordata; class Aves; order Passeriformes; family Sylviidae; genus Acrocephalus; species Acrocephalus scirpaceus. The sequence goes on from OU383781.1 coordinate 35,276,959, forward strand.
TCCCTGCAGGGCTGAGCTGGGCTTTCTTCAGTCGTCATTGTACGACTGTTATACTCTGATTTCTTCTCTTTTTACTGCATGGCATCTTTATAAAATCACTGTCTCATCCAGAACATATGCTGTATACACCAGCTAAATTGTCACATTCTTCACAGCATCTATTCTTTTCTCATAATCACTGAATTGTTTTCTTAAAGCAACCTGACTATGAAGTACAGGGCTGCAGGGAATCACTGCCCAAGCCTGGCAGAACATTACCCTCTTGTCTGACTGATAATAACCTGCACAATTGACACTGTGGGCTTTTAAAGTTTCCCAAATCTCTCCAAAAGTGAGGCATTGCCTTCTGAGGTTAGATCCCTAGACACATAATGAAGGTACAGCCTCTGAGAGCTCTAATGCTGTAGCCTGGTTCTGCAGACTCAATGGTTACTGTTAGCTCTCCAGCCTTCCCAATTTACTTGAAACGACCATTCCCCAAAGAGCCAATTTCATGAGCATTCAGCCAGAAGACATTTTTTCATTCAAGGATCTCTAACAGTCTAAATACATACCATAAATCTAGAAAACACATCACCTAAGGTGAGTTCTTCACAGCTCCTGACCATTTTCTATAGCATTTAATTATGTATGCAGTACTATGAACCACTTGTATTTTGGACCTGATTCATCTCAGTAACTAATTACTTTGAAATCAAATTAATTTATTTCCTCACAGGCTGAAACTATTTTGTGCAACCAGGAAAACTACCTCCTGAATAGTCATGTCAGCTGATTTCTCAGGGGGGCTTTTGTCACAGAGGCTCTTCATTTTCACACGGGAAAAATATTTTGATGTAGCCAAAATCTGCATTTTGGGACTGTCTGGCAGACAATGACCTTGTACATTTACTAGTCTCAAACTCCATGGAGACCACTCTTATTTTTATATATATATATTTAGACTGACAACCATTTCTCAGTTTTACAAGAGAAAAGTGATGGGTTGGGGTTTTTTTACTACAATAACAGGTTTCTTTAGCTGTAGAGCCCAAGGCACAATATGTTCTCCTTGGCCACAGTACCAATGGAAAGTGTTAATGAAGCCCAAGACTAAAGCAGAGTTAAAGTTTGGGGGAAGTCTGGCTCCTTCTTTTACAATTGACACAATTACATCTGGGTGTAACAAAGGCACATATCAGATGCTCCTTCCTCACAGCCCTCCCCTAGTGCAGAGTAGCTGCACATACCAGACACCGGCTGGACACCCTGGAGACCAAGGCCAGCATCCACCAGAGGGACAAAATGCTTGCTCTGTTCCTGAGCTACAGCAAAGCACAGCAAGGTGTTAAAGTGAGCTGCAGGGTCAGACCCTGCTGAGCAGGACAGTCATCGCTCTGTACACTTAGGCCTCCACCACACAGAACCTGGGCAGTTAGAGGAAAACATTTCTTCTCACTTCCACTCCAAGTCCCCTTCCAGTCTAAAGGACATTTCTGTGCAATATAATGAAAGGCAACATCTCATTTAACGCTTTCCCAATTTCCTTGGTCTTTTGTGCATGCAGGAGACTGCACTGTACACTTGCTTATGATAGGAAAAAGGGGTTCTAAATGGCAGAAGTGCCTATCATTTTTCCCCAGTTTAATGATATATTTGATTTACTGCACTGACCACAGCTAATCAGGTAACTCACAGGACTTCAGCTGAACATCAAAACTGAATGAAAAGGTTTTTGTGAGCAATGACCAAATACATCAGCTAAACTGTCAGAAAGACTACAAAATAGAAAGGTAGGTAACGTTCAACTTGTAGACTAATTTTAGAACACATAGAAATGCATAATGAAAAGAAAGGCAATGTTTTCTACCAATGCTCTCAAGGCATTTATCTCTGTTTTGCATTGACTGGAAGACAACTTGGACATTTTGTGAATATACCCTTTCTAATACTCAGCACAAGATGTTCAGAATCCAACCAGCTGAACTGCACCAAGGCCCAGGAGCCAACACAGACTCCTAATCAGGGACCTGATCACGTCACACAGGCACACGGAGTCCCATGAGACAAGTAGCGAAAATATCTCTTTGCACCCCACAATGTGCTGATGCACTGGGAAGCAAATGTGATCCAAAAAGGGTGAGTATTTTTAAGTGACAAGCTTCTTGCCCATTGACCCTTGCTGAAGTCATTTAAACATAAAGCTCTAAAAAGCAAAAGATCAACCACAATAAGTTTCATACGAAAAACATATGAAACTTTTTTTAAACAAAGGTTAAACAATTAAACCTTGACATTTCAATGCAGGTAATGCCCTTTTTCTAAAATTTTACAATCTAAATGCTTGAGGAGAAAAAAAAAAGGAAACAAAGATGCATTTTTTTTAATAGAAAAATTGAAAACCAGATGGAGTTCAGTGCACAAGACACTCTTCTCACCACCATCATCTCCCATTCCTGCCTCCCCACTTCCCTCATGACAAGACTGAGGTTGAGCCTTTAGGTTCTGACCCAAACTTACCATCACCCTAAGCAGGAGACCCCACATTTCAGCTGGAGGTAAATAACCACTGCCCTCACCTGACATTTGTAAGTCCATGTGCAACTTCACCCCACAAGGCAGTCACATTTCCCAAGGGTCTGAAAGCCAAAAAAATTTGGCAACTGATTGGTCTCTATAAGCTCCACTGGGGGTGAGCATCAGCTGGCAACCCCTTGCCTCAGTTCTTTGCTATGAAAAGTCTGAGCTCTCAAGGGCAAGTCATACAAAGCCTCCAGCACAAAGCTCTCCTGTACACCTTGGGTACATGCCAGCTGAGATAGACTGAATCTGCCAAACACAATCCCCAATTTCCATCACTCAGAAACCCTAACCAAGAGTGATAGGCTTTCTCCTTCACCAAGAATGCCAGTGTTTGTTTAGAGTGGAGTGAGTGCCACAATAAGCACAACGCTTTATGCCACTTACACAAATCAGGAGAGACTCAACTTTTATCATAGGGTCAAATTGGATTTACCTGGGAAACTCCATTTCTGTTCTCTGCACGTTTGACAGAAAGGCAAGGAGTCACAAGGAGTACAGATAAATTAATGATAGCAAGGTCTAATTTCATTTGTGTGGTCATTTGCTTATTTCTTTTATTTGTGCTCTTCCTGAAGTGCTTGCATGAAGCATGCAATTGCATTCTGTTGAAGTGGTTAACACAGCATGAAGAGAAATACACACTTGTCATGTCATTTCAGGCCCTGAACAGCAGAATCACATGTTAAATTTTTTTTGGCTACTAAAATTTTTGCTACTAGGGCAGATGCTATAAAAAGTAAATGACCAGAAATCTGAATTCCTATAAACTTATTTTTAAAGTAAATAACTATCCACATATCCCTTGTGCAGTCCAGGATCAGCTCTCTTCTATTACAAAGTATGCTACAATAGGGGTTTGCAGCCATCTGTCACAGTTCCACTGAAAGGACAAGGGTGAAGGTTTTTTGAGACAAAATTTTGGGGTCATTTTGTGAAAGCTTATTATCCTCCAATCGTTTCTCTGTCAGAGTTCAATGTTGTACTTGTGCAAGCAACACCTTCACTCAAGGTAAATACAATATCAAATCTACCATATTAGCGAGCATGGCTTGTCTAGGTCTTTACCGTATCTGTCACTGACACCACACCGATCTCTCTAAAGCTTTTAAAATCTTTTGCAGACATACACAAAACCAAATTCCTATAAGAGAACATTCTTTAGAATATTGTTATATTCGTTGGCTTTTGTGCTGAAGCATGAGGATTTAAATTCTTTATAATTTCTTAATCCTATCAAGTATACTTGTGCATTTTCTAATTATCTATATAGAGTCTAATCCTTACAAAAAATGAGAAATAAAAAATCCTACTAAGATTCTAAGCACTCAGTACATTAACTCTGAGTTGGCAAAGTTCTTGCTGGTTTTAAGCCTCGACGCTGTCTCCTACAGAGTTGAAATAAAGTCCCTCTTGGCTCTCTTTGCATCACCATTTCCCCTCCTCCAATTATGGGTTGTTTATTTTTTTTAATAGCTCCAAGTCTCTGCTCTTTTCCACATCTTTAATCAGCTTTCACTTCCCTGTGAATACTTAAGCATGTGTCACACATCTTTGCAAAAAACAGTCATCGGAAAGGAAAAAGGAAAGCCATGGCATTCCTAACACATTCCCATTGATCTCCCCTCCAGTGACACCTTGGCCCTTTCTTCCACAAACCCCAAGACAGCTGTGAAATTCCTTGTTTTCCCATGAGCACATCTTTGCCAGTCTCAGCAGGGAATTTCAGCTGCCATTGCAGCTGACCTACTCCTGTTGGAGTCACTGAGTCACTGCCTTCCCTAGCCTGCATGCGTGTCACCCACATGTAATTGTTCTTCCCCAAAATCCAGATTAGGGATGAGAACATTAAACACTATTTCCAGTATAGAACTTGTACATTTTTCCTATGCTAACCATTTGTGATCACCTACTGTCATAGAGCTCTTGAATTACAACAGTTTCTCATCTCCACTCTCTCCAGAACTGCTTAGCTATTCTGCTGGCTTCTGCAAGAATTTGCCAGACCATGATTTTTCCATCTAGTAACCCATTGACCTATAATAGTTCTGTCTGAACATTCTGAAAAAAAAAGTATACCTTAGAGCAAGTGTTTCCATCTTTGGTGAAGATCACATTGTTTTATAACCCCATGCTTAATTGGGTATTGCTTTGGAAAATCATGTTGCAGCTTCAGCGAAAGCCACAAGCTGTCTCATAGGATCTGAAAGGTATTGTAACTGCCCTATTTTAATGAAATTGCACTTGCAGTGCTGCAGCAAAACATCTCATGCATCTCATTCCAGTCTCTTGAAAAGATAATAAACAAAACCGAAAGAACAGTGAGCTGATTATAAAGCTACTCCTGGCTGGTTTAAGATTTAGTAGTACCAAACCCTGCTGTCTCTGGAAAGACATGAAAAGCCAAACCAACATAACTTACAAATGGACTTTAAATTTTGTCTACACTGTGCAGTTCACAGCTGCTGGTGTACATGAGCTAGGTCATTTTGAAGTCACACAGAAGGTTTTTCTATGTTACAGTGCACTGAGCAGTGCAGACAAGCTCCTAAGTGGCACATCTCACAAATGCAAAGTAGGGCAGAAGGGCTGACGTCCTGGGTAAGCCCCACGTGCTTCTGACGCACTCGGTGCAGTTGTTATACTACAATGGTTTCCTCCATCAAAAAAATCTTGCAAAATATGATTGAATTCAAGATTCAACAGGGATGCAGAACCCACCCTAGAAGCCTACACCATTTCCTAAGGAAATGATACCACAAGAAAAGAATGATTCAGTGTTGAATTTGATCTAATTTGAGGTTACCCTTGCTCTAGAATTCACAGGCTAAACACATGAGCCAAAAATTCCTCTAAAATATTTCAAAATCGTGTACAGAACTTTCCAACAAGGTTTAAGGTTTTTCACCCCATTATATGGCTGAAAAGAAAGGCAATGTTATTCACTCCAGTACAAATTTCCTTTATGCAAATCACCCAGGATTTACTACTTAGAAGTGGAAATGAAGGTTCCTTCTCATGTCTGAGGTGCAAGAAATTACCATGTGCTGCTTATTGTCAGCAGCAGAATCCTTATGACTCATTTCTTTGTCCTCATAAGACATTTAAATGGAAACAAAATTTCAGGATGTACGGATAACCCTTTTAACAGGGTGAATGATTTATTACACCACCATGAATATTTACAGTGCTGTTACTGGTTTTAGAGGAAGCTTTATCTTATATCTCACTTGGATCATGACTGTACTGAATTTTCAATTTGGAATATTTGTTGTAGTTCAGTTAAATATGTGCAGACATATGCATGTCACATACCTTAGTGTTCTACCCAAATACACTACTGGAAAACACTAACTCCTTAAACTGTACTTTTAAGAATAAACTTCAAGGAGATTAAAAACAAAAACAAAACAAGTTTTTTTTCTGAACCAAAGAGCAGAAAGCAGAATCATGGTCTGAGTTTTCATTTCCTGCCTCCACAAGCATCAATTAAAATCACTGGGTTCACGTACACCATTGGATAAAATAACAAGCAAATAATGGATAGAGAGCCTTGCTACAGCATCAAGTGTTCCTTTGAAGAGGAGCCTCAGAGTTGGCAGTGCTGATTCTGCTCTGTTTGATCTACCACATACTAGCTTGCACAAAAGTATTCACTTACCCCTGACAAAACACTCTTCTGTTTGCATTATCTTTGCTGGACTGTCATAATGCCCTCTCCACTTTGGAACCTCTGAGAACACAGAGCACAGATTCACACTCAATTTATCTTACAGCAGTAGAGACAGGTTTTCTATTCAGAGCTGGAATAAGAGACACCAGACTGGAATAAAAACAGGACTTTGTATTAAAATATTTATATACGTATGTTTACATGTACATGTACATTTTCAAGTCAACGGACTTGCATAATACTCTTCTGTGACCCCAATAATTGACGTATTCTTTGTGGGCTGAGCACTCAGCCACAATCCAGCTATGAACATCCAAGAGAAACAATGGCACTGTCAACAATTACAAACAAAGTAACTAAAGTAATTCCAACAAACCCCGCTAATCCCTTTGACACAGAGGAAATACCATGGCTAAATGGTGCCACTTTTACTTTTTTTAAATTAGAAAAATAAAAGCAGTATCTGCTTCTTAGGTCTTACAGCTAAAAACAGAGAGACCTGCACTACCGAAGAGCCACAATCACTGAATACAGAAATGACTAAGCTAAAAGGGAATAAGAAACCACCTATCCCAACACTACCTTCCCTTAGTGACTTAGAAGCAGAGCATGCATTGTGGGACACTCCTGCCTGTATACTGACAGCAGTTCCAGCAGCTTAACAGAATTAACCTGAGTTAGAGCTGGCTTCCAATCCACTGTTTGGATTGGATGTAGCCTACAAAAGAATTATTTTTGATTAACATTCTTGAAATTTAAGTCCCGTATAATTTGTTGTCCTTTGTACTGTGTGGTTGCAAACTCTGCAACTTAACTCTGCTTTCCATAAAAAAGGACTTATTTAAAACATCTATTTTTGTTGGACACCCCTTAGATTCCATACTACAACATGCAGATAATCCTCACTCCCCACTCTTATCCTCTCTCCCATGCACACTTTTACATTCTACTATTACACTATTATCATATCTTTTCATGCAGCAATCCTAATCTATTGTGTTTCTCCTCCTGTACAGGCAGCTGCACACTTTTAACCATCCTTCTTGTCCTCCTTCTAGATTTTATCAGTTTTACTGTGACCTTTAAGAGACAGGATCATCAGACCTGCACACAAAAACTGAGATACAGAAGTACACTTGAAAAATGAGGTTGATTTGTTCTCCATTCCTTTCCCAAAAATCCCTAAGATTTATTTGTTGTTTCTTACTGTCACCAAGCATTCAAGTAGTGGTTTTTGAGAAATATCCACAATAGACACAAGATCTCTTTCCTGAATGGTAATAACAGTTTTCAGATTTACTGCTGTGTACGTGAACACATATATATTCTGTGTGGAAACACACACGTAGCATATTGCAGCAGAAAATGCTTCTTGACAGCCCCACAACGCTAAGAAAACAAAATGCCCAGGAAAAAAACCCAACAAAATCTGTCATACCAGATCAAAATAATTACTGAACTATATGCATACCTACGTCCGCTTCCCTAAAAATTATTATTTATAAAAGCAGACAGCCTGAAAAACAGGAGGACACACATTTGGTATTTGGCCAGTGTCCAAGCTGCAGTCAAGCACAGGTATGTCCTCACGCAGATCACCATCAGCTGCTCTGCCCACCACACAACACGTGTCGCAGGGGGTTGTCCCGCAGCCAGGAACCTGTCACTGCTCTCAGGCTGCTCAAACAGAAACTGCCCCTCAGCTCAGAGGCAGGTAAGTTGCTCTGTCAGCTGTGAAAGCCTGCTCAGCTCAGGGGCTGCAGGAATAACGCCCAGCCTGATCCAGGGTACCCCAAGCCCACTGGGAGTGGCTGTATAGCACAAGAGACTTTGCCCTTGAGGTCCCTGCAGGGCAGTGTGAGGAGCAGCTGGGCGTGGGCTGCCACACACACCTTCTGGCCAGCGCCCTGCGGGGCAGTGTGTGGGTGAGCCCACATCCACACCCCCACCTGCGGGCAGGGTTCTTCCCTGCCACCTTCACATGCACCTTCAATACATCCACCCGTGCCAGGAAGAGAACTGCAGCACGCAGGACAACGGGGATGAATACAGCCAATAACAACCACTAGACAGATACACCACGGAGAGCAGCCATGAATACTGCATTTGTTAGGAAAGAGAAACATATATCCTGTGGAAATGCAGAACAGTCGAATTCTCTCAATCTCAACTAACTGCAAATAAATATGACTGTGTTCCTTCAGAGAAGTCTTTCTGTGCTACATGTAAATTCATATTTTTCAGAAAATATTGAGAACAGCTTTACCTGCCTCAGTGAAATCAAAGAGCATATTTTGAAGCACCAGAAGGTATTTTCTTGCCAGCTTTTCTATTTGTGTTTTCTGATTGTCTGGGTGGTTTTTTTCATTTGCACCCAACTGAGCACTGCTACATCACCAGCTCCTTTGTTCTGGCCTGCTCATCTGCTGCAATAACTTTTTTGTTTTCCGGTTGGTAATTCCACCTTCTAGCATATATCACCTTGTTTGGCTACTTTATTCAATTTTATGAAATTGCCACTGCAAATTATTTGCACATTTGTAATCTTTTTACATTAGCTCTCCAGAGAGATCTGCTTTAGACTTGCTCCAGCAATGCATTTGGCCATGCTGGAGTAAATGGTGGAAAAGAATGGCACAACCACAAGCCAGAACAACTGAACTCAAGTGCTCAAGGAGAACCACCCACTGGCAAAAGTAATATTAATTTTATAAAGCACAGGAAACCAAGATAGCTTATATTAATTCTACTCATCTTGGAAAAGTATTTCCTTAAACTATTTTATGATTTGTACATGCAGCATAAGTCCTCCATTATCCACAGTTAATTTAAAGGAGAGGAAAGAATAGTGAAGCACTTCACATTGTTTCAAACAAGTGAAAAATTACACTGCAGCAGCAAATATCAACAGAGTCTGTTCTTAACATCAAAAAGATGCACAATCCAAACAGGATCTGCAGAATAGGCTATATGTAATCTTGTTGTCTTCAATTTCTGCTCATCAAATGAAGCTTTCCTATTAAATGGCCTCCCTAATTCAAAAAATGCCAAGAAGTTAATTGAATCCTCAAAGCAGATAGTATCAGATGTGTCTGGTGCTGTAAACAGATAATAGAAAAAACACCTTAAATTCACCAACAGAAGATTTCAGGGTTTTTTTCATAACATTAACTTCCTACACTTGCCTACATCTCTTTGGCACATCTTACACACTTTCCAAGCAGCATAAAAATTCATACTCTAACACGGCTGGAAGCCTGGCAGATAAAAAGTATCCCCAGCCAATGTTTTAGCCTTAACCATATAGCATCCTTGTTTGGAGGAGTTTAAAATACTTTACTTATTGAAATATTACTTCATTTGTTTCAGAAGCCTGAACTGCTCCACATTAAAAAGTTTAGGAAAGCTAAACTCTCCCTCTGAGCATCACAATCTATGTATGTGCTTATTTTTCCCTATTGAAATAGCATCTCCAGAGCACTTGGCTCAGCCCACTTGTTGCCCATCGAGGTCAGCTTGATTTGTATCACAAACTGATGATATCCCTGTACTTACTTCAATGCTCTTTCAAAAAGGATAAGATGGCAAGCAGAATGCAAACAGCCTTTGTCTCTCAGGGGCTTCATTTGTCAGAGATATCTTATCAACAACAGGCTGAGGCTTTATTGCTCTATTGCTCGCAGGAGACACTGCCCAGAGGGTTACAACAGAAGGAACTGCAGGAGAAAGCAGGACAACAGGGCCTGGAGGAGCAGCAGGTAATAGAGACAGGCTGAATTATGGTTCCTATGCAAGGAGGGATGGAGACTGCATAGGTGATGCCCAAAGGACAGTGGGGTCATGCAGATTCCAGATGCTGTGCAATAAAACACCCTCACGCACAGCTGTGCGGGGCCTCGTTCAGGAAAACACACAGCTACATTTCAACTGACTGTGTGTCTTTGGACATACGTAGCAATCTGTCTCATATCAATTTTTAGAAATTTATTCACAAAATCATTCATTTTTAAATCCTGATGGTGTTAATCCTAGTCTTTGGTTTTCCATCTTTGCAAGGCTTTCCAGTGGAGGGATGGGAGACTGGAAATTTACAGCTGGCAGCACAGCAAGGATCACCACCTCCTTTCCCCACCTTGTCCAAAAGCCTGAGCAGTCCTTGAGGGCCCTGCAAGAGTCTGGGGACAACTGACTAAGAAATAGTCATGCAAGATTTTTTCCTAATTCACGGAAATGGTATAGAAGTGACAGCAACAATTAGAAGATGAATGCGCTGTTAAGTGGTCTACAGTGAACAGGAGTGGAATTATGGAATAAATTAGAATGATATTACAAGAAACACTTTAAAAACCAGATTAAATTAGTTTGGCTTGAAAAATCTTTCATTTCAGTATTTGGAAGTTTTTAATATCTGGAATAAGTCTTGCATGAATAATATTAAAAATATATTTAATCATTTTTATGATTACACATAATGAACAGTATTTGATAATGCTTACATATTACATACTTTAAATTACTGGTTTAAAATATATATAATAAATGGAGGTGCTGGGTTTTCCCCCTCAAGAAAATCCATTATCCTTCTGTGACTGGGCATACTTAAGATCAAAAAAACTAAAGAGAGGATGTAATGTATCTTGAGGAATCACTTCTTGATTCTCAGTCATTCAAACTGCAAGACTCCACTGCCTACTGCAGAGCAGAAACCATCTTATGATCAAATCCATAAATGCATACCTGCGCAAATAAATTTACAGCAACATTGGCCAAAATTTGTAGCTTTAGGTGTGCAATTAGATCCACCATAAAAAGCAGGTAATATTCAGGCAGGAGGTCATCTGCATGTTTTAAAATGAGATTTTTGCACCCAACGTCTGAAAGCTACAGTCTGAGGGGCAGGTGCACTAAAAGCCTCTGGAGATATTCCCAGCTCACTGCAGCTCACAGATGTCCCCAGAGGGGACAGCAGCAGCTATCCCAGGGCACCACGTGCCACCCCAGGGTTAGGGTGTTATCAGTGCAAAGCTGGCACAAGCACACCCCCACTTCCCACGCTCTCCACAGTGACAGCACACTTTAGCCCACGTCTTTTCCAACCAAAAACACAACTTTTAGCTGTGAAAACAGGCACCAATTTGAGCAGATCTGGGGAAAGGGCACAAGCTGTTTTCAGCCTTTAAACCATAAAACACCTGACAGAAAAATTTTAAAAATTACGCTTGGGTGGAGGGCGTGAATCTCTGGCTGTTGTAAGCAGCTGGTCAGAGGAGATGGCCAGTGAGACACATGATATTTTACTATAGGAGATCATGGTATGCCCCTTCCAGACTTCACAATAGCAATCTTCAATTCAATAATATCTATAGATGCCAAAATAAGCGACATTAAATTTACCACTGTGTCAATATGGCAGCTGTCACTGATGACTTGGAAAAATCTAATAGAGACAATAATAATATAAAAATAATGATAATAATACTTCACCCTCTAAACACCTGACATCTTCATTTCACTAGCTAGAAATTACAACAATAAATATAAAGTTTCATATTTTTAAGGCCAGTGGATTTCATTATAGCCATTAAGTCTGAGGTTCTGTACCATATTGCTATAAAATTTTATCAAATGACCCTCACATCAAGTCTAGAGCTTCTTCAATTCACCACATGCTCAGCTTCAGTAATCCAATATTTTATCACCATAACTGTTTCAGAATGTGCAGTTTGTTCCAGCCTCAGTTTTTCCCACCTTCCTTTTCTCTATTTTATAAAGATTTTTTCTACATGAGTATGCAGCAACTTACTACCAGAAATACTGTCTCAAAGCAATTACAGAAAGATTGTCAAACTTTCTTTTTCTGAACTAGGCAAAGCTTTTTTAAGTTCCTAAGAGCACGAGACACAGATGTCAGATCAGCCTTGCAGTTCTCAGCAGTGACTTTCTCATATCCTCCATAAAGCCCACACAACTGAGAAAAGCTGTATTTTAAGACTGCTTACTGTACGAGTGGTACTACTGCTATTAATCAATATTCTGCACTCATATCTGCCACAAATCCTTAAAAGCTTGTGTTTAGAAATCACAAAGATAATGACTCATACTGTTTACTAAGTCAAAATACACACCTCTGTGTTATGTAAGCATGATACATACCCTGCATTCTTAAAAACATGAGTTCACAGCACTTAATATGACTACAAGACAGAAATGCTCTTTGCAATAACAGTAAATAATTACATATCAGCCCAAATCACAAATCTTTAGTTAGCCTAGATGTAGACATTTCCCATATAAATCACCTGAAAACTGACTTGGTAACTCCTTAATGATTCCTCCTCCTCTTTACTGACATATTAAAAATTATTCATATTCAAAGACACTACAGTTAGTTGATACCAGCAGATGACAGAAAGCCTTAGCAGGGTGTTAGGTTCAGGTACGCATCTGAAGTATTGAAAACCTAAGTCACCAGTTTCCCACCCTATGCCTGCATTTATGCATATCCAGCCTTCAAATACTGATTCCCTTCATCTTACAGTAACAACAGCATCCATCAGTTAGAGGGAAACCGTGTGAGAGAAATGCCAAGCTCAGTTGGCCCATAGTTCAGAAGGGACATGAACAGATTCTAATCCATAGGATGATCAAAGACCTCCAAAACCTCAGAGGTAAGGTTACATGTTCCTCAAATCACTGCTCAGCAGGTCTGCCTACACTAATTAGGATACAACACCAGAAAAGGTCAACTTCATAAAATACCCAGAGAATTAATACACAGTGACCTTGCTATTTCCTTTGATGTGATTACATGCACACTTCCAGAGAAAGACTTCATGGGTTGCATTTTATTCATACCTACTTTTGTCAAACAGCTCTTGTGAAAAAAAGTTTTAATCTCAAGATGCACCTATTCAGACAAAAACCTTTAAAATTAACTTGCATTATTGATTAATAAGGTTTAATGTTTTGTTTTATTGACAGTTTTCTTGTTTCTGGGGTTTTTTTCCACTCGCATGCTTCATAGTGACAAACTGGTTAAGGGAATTTTAAAAAGTAAGTTTTACAAATAGCATTTTAGTTTTGAGGTCACACTTTCATGGAGAGCATTGCTTTCTTCCAAATAGCAGTCTGCTAGGTGATAAATCCTGCAAGAACTCTTGAGCAGACTCTCTGGAGAATATAACTACACCTCCCTTAAGCAGTGTATTTTAGTGATACTGGGTGTGGTTTTTTGTGGGAGTTGATTGCCTTTTCACCTAACAAAGAGAAGCCCCAAAAAAAGCTCTTTCAACCTTCAATTAATCTGAGTTAACTAGAAAAGGAAAAATCTGTTTCCTGAGGTTCACTGTTTTCTGAATTTTGTTATGCATTATTCTTCCCTTCAGCCATGATTCAGATTGTGTTTTTCATAACATTCATCTTCCTATTTTTCATCCTCATTTCTAATAACTCTCAATAGTTTTTTGTATTATCTATTTTCTTCTGTATTGGAGATATTCATGGTTCAGTACCTCCATAGAATTTAGTTTATATACTTCATTTTCTGTGCTACTAACAAAGATATTAAACATTAGAACACATATAAGCATGATTCCCCAGGCTTTTTCAAAGGCTCCAGCTTCACCCATTTAAGACTATTTTTCGTTTACACTCGCCCTGCCAACTCTTACATCATATGGCAGTACGTCCATCACAGTAAATTTGAATCAATATTTTCAAGTAAGATTTCATGAAGCAGATTATCATAAAGCATGATTTACCTAAGTCCAAATCCATTACATTTCTTGAATTCCCTTCATTCACCAGATTTGTAACTCTATCAGAAAGGTAATCAAGTTTGATATGCCTTTCACACCATACTTTTAACTTTCCCATTTTCTAGCCAAAACACATTCATTACACTGTACTCACAAAATACAGAATCACCATACATGCAAAGCTGGAAAGAAATAGTTTTGTGGGTTTAGAAGTAGAGCAAACTTCACCATGTGAGTAGAGGCTGAATTTGTTTAAATCTCATCTCCCATGTAAGAAAACTGACCTCTCATTATGATTCAGCACAAACACAAATAAATCTAGGGCAATTAAGTTGCCTTTGATACAATTTGTGCAATTGTATATAGCTCCAAAATCCAAACCAGAGTTGTATGCAATCAGCATCAATACCCACTTGGCTCTGCATCCTGTTAATTCTAGACAACAAACATGTCCTTAAATCAATAAACACACAGAATGGAGGGGGTTTTCCTTTCAAAGCCAGACACGATGGCTGCTTCTGAGGTCACACTGTGAAAACTGTGGAAGCAAGACAAATTATGGATGGCTGTTCTCATCTGCTGGCTTCCCTCATTCTTGGCTCTGAAAGGCGTGTTATAATGGCTAGGGAATCACCCTCATTCAGCTTGCACCTGGAGGCTCCTGCATCCATTCAAACATAGAAATATGTACAATTGCTTTTCAGTATGTATTTTGCACTGTAAAAGCAACAGGCTACAGTGACTGGACACAGGCTGGCTGCTGTTCTGCAGGACTTTCATCAATATATCCCCCACTTCCCTTCTCAATCACACCAGCAGGGACTGCCTTATTTTAAAAAATTAAAGATAGCTGAATAAAGAACACAAGCCAAAGATAATTGTTTCCTAAAAGCAAGCAGAATGCTTTCCATATAAGCAAACCAAGCTGGGCTTCAAATCCCACTAAGTGAAGTGCATCCCTACATAGGTAGATTACAAGGTACACATTACAGGCTCTTTGGGCCAATAAAAATAAAAAAGCAACATTTTCTATGAGGATACAGTAGTCTTTGTCCAGAGCATCTGGGTTCTCTGTCCCATTCTGCCCTAGCTGCCTTCTTTTTGATCTTTATATTCAGATGCCTTTAGCAAGAGAATCATCTCAGACCCACCAGCGGGACATCACTCCCTTGTGAGAAGTTCATGCTTGAAGAAATGCAAAGCACATTGTGATGTGTCAGCTCCTCCCTGCAGCACAGTCAGATCTGCACAAAAATAAAAACAACATTCTCACTGGCCTTTAAAAGAGATACTTTAAAACATCCGCCGAAACCACGGACAACAAGCCTTGCCCAGGCACAACACATCAGACCAAGATAACAACCTGCTACAGGATTTTCTTTTGCCTTTCCTGCTGTGACTCCTTTGGAAATTTCTCCTGCCACACTGCCTGGTGGGAGTCACTTGTCCTCTCTAAAATGCCACTACTACACTGCCACAGAAAGAGGTGAGCCCTCCTTGGGCTACAGTCCCATGCAAGTGCCACCACTCCACCTGACTGAGGCCTCCTGGGCAGCACACTCCACTCACTGCAAGCATTCCTGCACTCAGATCCTATCCCACCTGAGCAGAGGGGCCAGGATCCAAAGCAGGATGTTTGGCTTCCTCCATCCTCACCAGCTACAGGCCAAACCTCACATCACCAGCAGCCTTCTTCTCCAACAGCTCCAACACAGCACACCAACTCTGCAACGCTCAGCAGGGTGCAGCACAAGGCTCCTGCCATTCAGAAAGGCCTTTCATTAGCTACTTCAAATTAAATATCCAAAGCTCTTTTCAAATTAGAAACACTCAGATCTGTCTCAAGGATGCAATTCCACTTCTCTGCTTTTAAAACATCCATCAACAATACCTTTATGTTTTCAAAGTACAGATGATTAAGGAAGAAAACAAAACATATTTCATTTACTTGACATTGGCATGCAGATTGACTAGAGAGGTAGATCTAGCAGCAAAAGAAATCTTTGTAAACATCCTGCCAGTCATGAAAATGAAAACATTTTAAAATTATGCCCTATCTGTATTCAGCCAGATTAGTAATATTACAGTTAAAGGACTTACTATTAATACAGTTGAAATAACAATAAGCATCCCTATTAAATGTATACTCAAAACAATTATTTTCAAAAGCTTTAGCATCAGCAGCTGCACAGGGCAATCCACATCAGCTGGCTACTGCCAAGCACTCTTGAAAGGTTCAGTATTCAACCAAGGACAAGCTGAACGTAGCTTAAGTCAGAACCATCAGTGGCTACAGAGAGAAACAGGCTATATCCAAAATGAACTGTTGTCTAGCTAACTTATATACAAAAGCTGTATTTTAAAAAACAAAACAAGGGAAAACAAGGTTTATCCATTGAAAAGCTCTCATTTCCTGCAGAGATACAGCACAGATAGTTAAAAAGACAAAACCAACGGGATGCTGATCAATGCTGTGGTGCCCAGCAGAGCAGTAGCAAAGTACAAACCTCCATCACTTCAGTTTAATCACAGTTTGGTGCAAGTTGGACTGAGCCAGCCTTACACCTCCTCACTGGCACGCGGCCACTTCTGTGAATGGAGCTGTTGATCTCATTACAGTTCCTAGTAAATTATAGTAGACACATCAATAGCTATCAGCACTACTGTGACATTCTGAAAGGAAGTTAAGGGTTGGAAAGCTCTGGCCCCCAAGCAGCCCTTTCTCCCCCAGAAGAGTTCCCATCACATCAAAGTTGGTAAATACTGCTAGATGGGGTAATAGCAACAGACACTGACAGATTAAATTCTGTTTTGATGGCAATCCAAAATCACTATCAGGAAATTAATTCATGCTAAAGAAATAAATCTACTCTCTTTAAGAGGTCACTTTATAATTAATTATACTCCAGCTTTTAAAGCATTTTGCAGACTGCAGTTCCCTCTAACATAATTATCTCACAGGCTGCATTTTATGGCAAATCTGAATTGAGAACTCTAGTCTGGAATGCCAGGAGTGAGATTACTTTAATATGAAGCTTCAGTAGGTGTTTATAACAAGTATTGGAAAAGCAGGTAATAAAATATTACACAGCCTTGAGACAAAAGTTAATGAGACAGTAAACAGCAAGAAATTAAGAAGCTGGCATGTATTCCGTTCCAGAAGCAGAAATGACACAATCAGTTGTCTCTGAACAGTACCTTTCATACTGACTGTAATGTTCCAGACCTTGTTCAGACATCTGAATTATCACACCTGCCTTCCCACAGCAGAGCTCCTCAGTGCCCATTCCACGGCCCTCTCCAGGCATTATGTTTGTCCACAGGCCCTCCTGCCTCCAGCACCATCCCAACAATCCCAAGTGACACACCACTGCCACTGTCCCACGGCACAGTGACACACCCACCACTGCCACTGTCCCACGGCACGGTGACACACCCACCACTGCCACTGTCCCACAGCACGGTGACACACCCACCACTGCCACTGTCCCACAGCACGGTGACACACCACTGCCACTGCCCCACGGCACAGTGACACACCCACCACTGCCACTGTCCCACAGCACGGTGACACACCCACCACTGTCCCACGGCACGGTGACACACCCACCACTGTCCCACAGCACGGTGACACACCCACCACTGCCACTGTCCCACGGCACGGTGACACACCCACCACTGCCACTGTCCCACAGCACGGTGACACACCCACCACTGTCCCACGGCACGGTGACACACCCACCACTGTCCCACAGCACGGTGACACACCCACCACTGTCCCACGGCACGGTGACACACCCACCACTGTCCCACGGCACGGTGACACACCCACCACTGCCACTGTCCCACGGCACGGTGACACACCCACCACTGCCACTGTCCCACAGCACGGTGACACACCCACCACTGTCCCACGGCACGGTGACACACCCACCACTGTCCCACGGCACGGTGACACACCCACCACTGCCACTGTCCCACAGCACGGTGACACACCCACCACTGTCCCACAGCACAGTGACACAACCAACACTGTTTCACAGCATGGGGACACACTCACCTCTCTCCCACAGCACCGTGGAAGGAAGTGCCCATCTCCTTGGGGAATACAGGGACATTTCCCTCAGCAGGAAGCTCTGCTCATGTACGGATTGATCCCCACCGGAGCCCTGCTCAGGGCTGGGCATGCACCATGGGAGACTGGCACCAGCTCACCTGGGAAGGGGGTTAAATAAAAACCAAGGAACAGGTCCTTCCACAGCACACTGGGCACACTCCTCCATCAAAGACATCCTCACTCCCCCATCACCCTCTTCTGGCATTACCTCTGCAACCTGGGTTTTTGGTCATCTTTTTTTCACCCACTCTCTCCTTCAGTATTTGCTCCCTAACTCATTCCTCTTGGCCAGATTCTCACTTTTTCCTCTCCTCAAAAAGGTTATTTTGATCCACCTTCCCCTGGAATAATCTGAAACGAACTTGTTCTCAGGGATGCACAGCTCAAAACCATTAGCAATCACTCAATACTCAAATAAGAGTTCAACTCAAATTTTCAAGACATTCAAGACACATTGTCTTTCACTGGAATTCCATTTCTCCTTCGCATTATGTTCAAAGGTCCTCCTCTGTTTTTTAGGTACAAGTAAATTGGAAATAACAAGACTGAAAATATATTTTTCATTCTATATGAAATCCTGACATTTCAGATCATCTTTTCTTAATCAGTACAAAAGACTAAAGGTCTAAGACTGCTAAACCACATTCATTTCACAGCATTTCACAATGGTAAAATAGTAAATCAAAATCTCAAACATGAAATATTAGCTACGTTATTTTCAAAGCCACACATGTCATAATAAAAATAAGTAAAACAATGTAACATAAATCATAATAATATTATTATCAGAACCAAAATTTAAAGGCTTTTTTTCATCACAGTACAAATATTCCCACTATGGATTTTTAGTAAAACTGAATTTATCTTCCAGCCCAGTTTTGCAGGCCAAAAAGCACTGCACAATTTTAAAAGCTTTGTGGGTCTATCCAGATTTCAGGGTACTCTAATGCACCCACAGCGTTACAGTCACTACACATGGAAGATGAGTGTCCTTCACCCCAGACAAATTCGACCTTTTCACCACACACCTCACCCAGTAGGGCTCTGCATGTCCCAACACTGATTTTCTGAATTTGAATTCAACATCTATTGCAGATGTGAATGGGTTTCTAGCCAGATTACAGGTTTCCTAAAAGATTAAAATAAAGTTTAAGTTATCTGTATCAATAATGGAAAATTTTTCAGTGATGGCAGTAGCCATGTAAACAAGAACATCTTGGCAGTGCCCAACCCACACTCAAACATATTTTTTTAATACAGCAATTAATACTAAGTGCCATTTGTTTAGTATTAGTTGACACTGAACTACTGTCACCTGTATGGCACAATAAAGCTGCAAGCACAAATCCTGTTACACACAGACCAATCTCTGGGATGGCAAGCTGTCCTTGGCCAGGTCAGAGCTCTGGTTCCAGCAATGTGTCTCATGGCAGTGATGCTTTCCACTGGAGATACAGAGTAATGTGCTGACAGCCTACAGGATCAAGCCACCCAGGACTTATTTCTGTGAGCGCTATTTAAACCATCCTTACCTAACTATTTAAATAAATACGGCAGCCAGGTTTTAAATGGTGAACCCCAAATACAAGACTACATTATTTTTAAAAGGCAATTTAGAACAACTTATATTATTATTAGAAATTCCACTGATTCTGGAAAAAAAAAGAACAGATGCAGTACAGAATCCATGGATTCAAAATGTAATTTCAGAAAAATACTAACTATAATCTGAATCTAATTTTATTTTCTATATTCAAATTTGGATGAATAGATGCTACGAGTATTGTCTATTAAAAAGCCCATACAACAGTTTCTATATGTCTCATTTGCAATTCTTCTCTCTCATTGAAAATTTCTAGTACTGCAGCTGCAAAGGCTGCCCTATCTGCCTGCCTGCCATTTGTAGTTACACACAAAAAAAATGTGTGCTGCTCAACTCTTTCAGTTATATTTCTGCTACATTACAGACATTCATGCTCAGTTCCCCACTCCCTTTCTCACTGTTGGGGCATTAGGTTATGTAATAGGCTGTGATATAACACACTAATATGAAATATAACCAGGTACAAACGAAAAAAAGATCTTATCAGTTTCCAGTGGTACAAAGTATATTCTCTGGATGATGTTTGTTCTGTCATGTGTCCATAGGTTACAATACGTTTGATAAAAATACACAGAAATGTCTTAAAAGATGTCTCACTAACAGAACTCTAATCGCTTCTGCTCCGCTTCTTTAATCCCTGAAGATCTTTTTTTAATAAGCCTCTCCCACAGAAACTGATTAAAATCCACATCTTTCATATCTTCTGAATACAAGAAATAGCACAAAGAGTAGTTCATATCCAGTGTTAGTAATTATGCTGAAAGTGCACTTTAAAAGTCTGTTTCCTTTGATTTATTTATTTCTGGATATCCATGAATGAGGATAGTAGGCCATTAAATGACAATACTTCAGCATCAACAGGAAATCACAGGCATATAATTTACTGGATGACAGTTCTAGTATAGGAAAGAAATAAGAAATCAACTATATTGGTGTTATTAATTACAAAGGAAATTACTTTGGTACAATCTGAAACTCACTTAAAAGCATGAATATTTGCTGCTTATGGTAGGTAAAGCCATAACTCCCCCCATTTCAGGCCTTAGGTCAAAAAATTAACAATTCCATATCAAATTTAACACAAATCATCTGTATTTAAGAGTAGAATAAATTTCTCCATGATGGGCCATCTTAGCTTTCTATTAAAGCATCTGCAAATTCTATTTTGGCCCTTTTGCATGAAATCAGTCATTAGAAATTAGGTTTTAACTATATGCTTTGCAGTCCTTGCTTCAAGTTCAGCAAACTCCCACAGTGGGGCTGGCTGCAGAATGAGATCAGCACAGGCAGGAGGAGTGGAAAGGGGCTTCTCCTGTGCTCTGCTGAGATTATCTGTAGGGGACTATCTATGAATTAAAATGACAAGGAATGAGCCCTTGCAACAAGAAGTGATAACAAAGAAAAACCCTGCTCTTTGCCATGTCTATTATTTCCCAAGGCCGCCTGAAATCACAATCTCCAAACAGAAGCTACAGATACACGAAAAGGTTGCCAAAGCCCAGAGTTACAAATCCTCCTGAAGTGCAGAAGCAGTGCCTCATTCCAGAGGAAGATGAATACCCCAGCCAACACTTAGACCAGAACATACGTGCTGCCGAAGCATCCAGGAGATGTGGCAGACAGCTCTGAAAACATTCACTCAAAATGCATCATTTACTGTACAATTCCTCTATATTTATAGCTGTGGAAAAACTACAAGGGAATGAGTTACCACCAGCAGCCCTGCCCTTTGTTCTGTGAGCAGGGCCAATTCAGCTTCTCCCAGCACTCCAGAGAAATGTCACCTTGAAGAGCATCTTTAGAAGGCCTTATTTCTTGTGCAGCAAAACAAGCCCCATCAAACAGGTACAATTCAACATTAAGCTGGAAAAGACTGAAAACTGTAAATTCTAAGTGCATACGGAGTAAAACAAGATCATAATGCACACTAGGGATTGTTCACTCACACTTCCTTGGTTCAACAGCTCAAAAGGATCAATCTCACAATGAATCCACTGCTAATTATCTGAAAACAAACAGGAGCTTAATACGATCCAGGCTGCTCTAACTTCCAGCATTCCATGTCATGTTAGGATTGCATGGACTCTGGTATAAATTGCCTAATCCAAACACTCTGCAGAATGGGGACTTCTTTCCCTTCCCAGGACCCAAGGTAAGCCCTTCAACATCATTGGGTAGGCAGAAGAGAGCAATATTAACATAATTACACACGCTACCTAAAGTTACCTGCAAAAGACCCAAACCTTTGCAAATCAATTAAAGTTTTAGATATATGTGGGTAATCTTGAGAGAAGCCCGTCACACACACATTTCACCCATAGTTATTTTCCCAATCTCTGACCCTCATCATCAGCTCCCTCACCCCCAACTGTTGCTTTCTCTGGCATTGTGCAGGTTATCTGACAACACCAAAAAAAGGACTTTTAAAGACATTGAATTCATGCACATGAAAATGTCTCTTCTTTCCATGGTTTACAGCTCAATTTTTGACAAAAGAATAGGATTTTGAATAATTCTAACAACTCTAAATCTACACATGAATAACTCATGGACAGGGCTGCCTGACCAGCTGTGCCTGTCTCCAAAGAGCAGCTCTGCAGTACCCTACTGAAGTGTGGGCAGCCGTATCTTACAGCACAACTAGCAAAAAGGGCAAAATGACCCTCAGCTTCGTGATCTTGTCTTATAATTAACAGAAGGATGAATTCTATCAGGTTTTCTCCTGGTAAACCTTTGTAAAAAAAACCACAGTAAGATTAAATTTCAGGTGGCCTGAAATTCTATGCATTTGTAAATATAATATTCTTTTCATGCTTAATCAAAATTAACAAATTTGGGGTGAATTCATTTGCAAAAAGCTGAATTCAAAATTATAAGTTTGTGACCTCATTCACAAGGTGAGGTGATAAACATTTGTGCCTTGTTATGAATTGCTGACCTACTGCACACAGTATTTCCTCACAGTTATCCACATGATTCTTCCTATTTAATACTTGACTACTCTTCTGAGACTACCACTGAAGCTGTCAGGGTCACAAGATTTTTACAGATGTCCTATAAAAACTAACAAGCAGAATGAAATACCTACCCCTTTTCTTACAAGCCACCTAACAGCTTTATAAGATGGTTAAAATTTGCCTGATGTGATCAAATTGAAACCTCTGACCTGGTGGAGGGGAGGTTCTCACTCTCATTAACAGTGCCGAGGCACAGCTCCTTACTAGAAGAACAATTTGGTCAGTGCCCTGCCTCTCAAACAGTTTTGTCACTGAGAAGGGTATTTGCACCAATATGATGTGATGCTGAAATAAGCCAGTGAGGGAGAAACCCAGAAGAAAACAAAGCCAGACTCAATAGGCCCAGCAAACCAGGCTGCAACTTACAAATAAAATTCTCCACTTAACAGTTTCCAAGTCTCTATGAAATCCCAGTATTTGGCAAAAAGCATTCATTTCCCATTGTAAAATCCTCTGGCATAAACTGTCATGCTTTAATTAAACGCAGAATGCAAATCACATCCCCAGGAGGTAATGCCTCGAGCTGCTTCTCTTTAAATAAGTGTGGGAATCTACAGCAGTAAAGAGCATCGAGAGCAGGGCAACTGTGCAGCCCCTGGGGCTGAGCTGCCCACATGCCACTCCAAGGGGCAACTCCTGAAGAGTTCCTGGAAACACTGCTTCCAGACAGGCTCCCTGTTGGCAAGCAGCAAGCTGTCCATCTCTGCTGCTGCCCTCCTGACTGACAGGCTGCACTGCTGGCAAACCCTGAGCCAGGCTGATCTCACACACATTTCGCTGCCTTCTGCTGCAAGGAAAAAGTCTCTGCTCTGAGGCCTTGCCCACACTGCAGCTCCCACTGAGAAGCCCCCACCAGTGCTGGGAAATTAGGAGAGCTGTCATTGGTGCACCTGCCATTTAAAGCTACCCTTTGGAGACAGCACCATGCCAGAAGGGCACTCCCATCAAAAACCCTTTTGTCCACTCACTGACTACCTCTCTGTTGGGTAACTAAGAAAAATACAGACACAGTATGGAAACTGGAGTCCTACTGGCAGAGAAATACTGTATACTTCCAAGTACCATACCAGGACATTCCATGTATGTCCATTTTCTCTCCCCCTCAAATCTACCAGCTCAGGAAAGTCAGACATGTTTTTATAATAAATGAAACCTGGGGATGGGAACAGAACCAAGTTGTGTTAAGCTTACCACACATGGAATGAACCACAATTCTTCCAAGGCAGTTTTAAAAAATAAATGATAAATAAATACAGCTCCCACAAAGACAAGATTTGCTATGTACATCTTAGGGAAGTATCTAACAACAGCTAATTCAAATATCGGGGTGTAAGTATATAACATTATTCCCAATACTGGGAATCTACTGTTAAGGATTCCTCTTTGACTTCAAACATGATATAAAAGAAACTCTGTACTATGGCAGGAAAAATATTCAAGAATCCTTCTTATGAAAAGAGTTTGTCCAAGCTGAGTGACCGAAGTGAGAAAAGTACAGCTTATCCTACAGCCCACACCATGGGAAAGAGCCAAACACAGGGTACGCATACATTTTAAAATGCACAAAGCACTGTATTCTAGAATGCATTTACTATTTGAATTTTAAAAATGAAGCCAGGGAAATCTACTCCACACCCACATCTTTCTAGACTGATTGATACTCAGAGTCAGTATCCTCTGCTGTAGAGCTACAACATGCCTAACTCCCCCAGCATCATCAGGAATTATTTTTAAACCAATATTCTGTAATTAGGGTCCTGCATCAGGTACTTGAACTCATAAACCCTCAACTTTCTGCAGTGTGCCTTTAGATCTCTCAGGGTGGCCAGAGCCACAAGGTAATTCAGTGTCTGACTCCCTGCATCCATTCAGACCTAGTTAAAGCTGTTGTTAACTTGGTCTTTGCACTGAAATATTTCACTGATGCTGTCAGCACCACCTTGGCTGAGACAGACATGAAGTACCACAGCCAGTAAATGGAGAGTGAGGGAAAGACAAGCTCTGGAGGAAGCATCAATTTCACAGAAAATATAAACTGATTCCTCTAACAGAGATAAAAAGATGTGAAATGTTAGATGTCTTTCATCCTGAGTGGGAGAAATAGAGACATTTTCAATTAGGTATTGCACAAGGTTCAAAAGTTGAGGAAATGTCACAAATCCAATCTTTAATAAAAAAATCATGAACATTTATTATTGATGATCCTTAGTGGTAAATATCCTCATCTAAAATTCTTATCTGATAGGGACTCTTCAGAATTTTTTCACAGGGCAGCAAGAGGAATTTCACTCGGGCATCTATACCTGTGTGCACCTTCCTCCTCACTGGGGAAAAGATTATATAGTTAAAGTAAAATACAAAAGAGAGACTGTGTTTGGACAGGCATGTCTGTAAATGCTAAATACGGGGATGCTCTGAAGCTGGTGAAGTCCTTGGAATTTCCTCACTGGCCATACAGCAGAACATCAGCCCAATATTAATGAGCCAGAATAAGGAGACCAGAGTGCCCATGTGTCAGAGCTGCCTTTAATGACTCAGCAGTAGAACTCTTCCTCAGGCCAAGATTCTTTTCAGGCTAAGAATCACCAAAATTTGAATTTCTAACTATATTAAGTTCTTTGTTGTACTTGTGGTTCTTTGGTGACCCAACTGACATACTGCAATTGGTACATTGAGGATCTGAACTGCTGTGAGTCTAAGCAAAAGGTTCCAGTTTAAATCACAGTGCAGTTAGCAATGCTGGAAAATACATAAATCTGCCTTTCTGCAAGTGATTTTTGGGAAACACTGAGCCTAAAACACCCTTGAGGATTTCAGAAAAGTCCCAGATATTTTGCTCCTCAGGGCAGGGGGATGAAAGGACAGGACACACAACTACCTCATCTAGAGACAATAAATTTCAGATCCTCTCCATGAATCTTTGGCCTTACATACTAGGAATGAAAATCACTGTATGCATTTCCTAGGTTTCTTTTTCTTTTCACCTTCATAAAGGTCTTATTTCCCTGGAAAGCAAAAGAACCAGCAATTACTGCAAACCAAAATATTTGCAAATGCTAACATTCAGGCACTCCACTAGAATAAACAAGGATGTATTTTCTCCAAGCGCATCCAAAATCCCTTTTGGGTGATTAGCAACACAACTTTGCTGGAGTGAGTCATCAAAAGAGACCAGTTTCGATTGCAAAACACAAATGCTGATTCCAAACTGCCACTGCTACACATGTAGCTTACTCTGGGCAAACAAATGCTATTTCAATATTTAACTGGAGAGATTATACACTTTTCTTACAGGTTTTGATCTACTTTAGAATTTTCCTAGCTAAAAAGGTATTCTGAACATACGCATGTATTTTTTACATAAAAGTATTTTTTTTTAAATTTATAATTATTATACTGTATCTCTTCAACTATTGGACACAACTTTCAAAGAAAAGTAGAAAATGAATTAATGTTAAGTCAGGTCCTGCGGCTCTGTTTTATGCAATCCCCAGCTAAAATCCAAAAGAAAAATATGGCATGCTGTTTATTAAAGCCATTTACTGTTCAGTTCATTTTCTCTTTATTTGTTCACATTGTGCTGTCACATTATGAGACCTTGCTAGATAATCACTTAAATTTATCTCAAAACAAAATAAAAATAAAAATTCATGGTTTGTTTTTTTAATATACACATCTCAAAGCACAAAAAATATTAAAAACTGAAAGAATAAAAAGTGTTTTCTTCTCTCAAATTTGGCTTTTTTCCTACTTGCTTGCTATTGCAAAATACTTAGCTTCTAATCAAAATAATGAAAGCAGGGCTTCTGTGCTCAGAGGTTTTCATTTGAATAAGCAAGGCAATTTCCATTTCAAATATATGTTCTGCCTTGCTTTCACGAAACAATATAGTGTCATTCCTCATTTAATGCAGATGCCAGGTTATTGAGGTTCTTACACCCCTCCAGAAAAACATAAAACCATCTCAGCTTGCCCACTGCTCGGCACAGCAAGATTCCACATCCAGCCTGAGGTCTGACTGCAAAGTTTAAATGTAAACCAAATCCTGGTTTCTAGTCTTAAATCTGACTTGGCATAGGAGTTTTCTGAAGTTGCTGCATCTCAGTTGCTCCTGTCGTTCATTTCCTCACTCACTCAGGGGTATTTATGACCTGAAGTTGGACAGAGACTTTGATAGATCCAGATAAAAGATGTCGAGTACCTTCTTACAGAATCAAGCTATGCACCAGCCAGCGCTGTCAGTCGTGCAAGGTCTTCTCCACTGGCTCATCTTGTTGGAAGAAATAATGCAGACACATTAAAGTGAAACTACAGATCAAAATTTCATGCTGAAGTTTTTAGGAAAAATCTCCTAAGAAAGTAACTTCTTTAAACAGCAGAAGCAA
Source organism: Acrocephalus scirpaceus scirpaceus (assembly GCA_910950805.1). NCBI lineage: Eukaryota > Metazoa > Chordata > Aves > Passeriformes > Sylviidae > Acrocephalus > Acrocephalus scirpaceus. The sequence goes on from OU383781.1 coordinate 35,304,070, forward strand.
CTTGGCCAAGAGTGATTGATAAGTTGCTTTGTTTCATGGTGTAAATCTTTAATTTCATTTGCTGCCCTTGTTACTCTGACCCTAGCAATAGTCCATAAATATTTAGGTAGCTTTCGACCAACATGCTTTCAGGTTTTGAATACTAATGCTAGCTGCAGTGAAGAAGAAAAGGAATTGCTGTAATGGACCACGGAACTAGCTGTGAATATCTAACCTGTTTGTAAGGCATTCTGTTTGCTGAAATTAAAGCAGTCATTACAGCACACAGGAGCCCTTCACATTCTTAATGAATGGTGAGGCTGTCTTGGGAAAATAACAAATATCTTTACCTGAATAAGCATTAATGTTGTAACAACCAGAAAAAAAAATCAATAGCTGTATAAAGCCCAAGGCTAAGAACAGAAAAACAAGACCGACATGCATACAGATAACCTTACCAGTGAAGAAATCAAAGAGATTCTGGTTTCCTCTGCATCTCATCATGCTGCCTGACAGATTATCAACAACTTTAAAAGTATCCTTTGATATAAGTACACTCAAGGCCCAGGGACATGACCTTTTACCAGCCATATTCCCCCATCAACACCCCAAGCTCCATAGACTTCAAACAAAGGGTTTGACAAGACCACTGTTGGCAAAGAGTGGTGTGCAATAATGAGGTGAGCCTTCCCCCTGCTCCAGTCAGGAGAAATGGAAGGCAGTCACAGAAATCCCCCAGTCAGTGCATGCAGCACCCATGTTCAGGCTCTGAGGGGACAGGGTCATCCAGTCCATCAGGAGGTACTTCCCTGCCAGCTGGCCAGATCTCTCAGGGACAGCAGACATAGAAGCAATCATCTGCCATTCCCAGCAGAAAAGGGGTGCTGAGCATAAGTAACCATTACTGCTGAAAGAGCAACCATGGAAAAATTGCCAAAATTGATCTCTACCTTCCTTCTCCCAGCTTTTGCCAGAAGCCTCTTCTAGGTTTTAATTCCTTATTGTCTCCACTATTGAAATTACCTTAAAAATTATCTTATTACATTGCTATGCTTTCAGAACCGCAGAAGGGAATTGAGAACACTGCAGCACAGCTCTGCTTGCTCTGGAAAGCTCTTACCACTTTTTCTTGATAGGAAAAACTACCCTTGTAAGTTTTAGGTGCTGTCCTTGTGTTTTTCTGTGCATGCAGACCTTGCTCCTTAAATTCTCCTTTCTTATGCTCTGCTTCTTTCCATAGGGACTATCCAGAGTGAAGAATCAAGTACCAAGGACTTGCCTGTCTTTGACAGCCACTAGAATTCAGTGATAGTGAAATCTCACCTTTTCCTTTTTGATAATACTAAAGCTAAATGGAACCAGGAACTGGGCTCTGCCTCACACAATAGCTGAAGGGGACCAGAGTCCAACTTTGCCTTTAAGAGTCACTGGAGCAAACTACGTTAGTGCAGGTCCTCCCAAATCCTACATTTTCTTTTTTCCAAGACTGAAAACTGGCTGCTAAAAATATATGAGCAATGGCAAAGCAACAAGTCTAACACTAAATCAGCAAGTAAAATGAAACTATTTTCTTCACATCACATTAAGAAGCATTTCCATATGTGGAAATGACTCTGCAAACAGCATTTGTACAGAGCTCATGTCTGGCCTGTGCTAAAAGCCTCAAAAGTGACCTGGCTTGACCAACCCACACCCCCCTGAAGTCCCCCAGCACGTTCCTTTTCTCAAAAACAGAGTGTATCTGTTTGCAGATTAATAAAAGGCATAAAAATCTTTAAATCCACTTTCCAACTCCTCCTCCAAACTGAGTTAGCAGGTTTCTGCAATACAGGAGATAGGACTGTAGTTACTAGCAAGTTGATGATTCCCCAAACTCTTAAGAATTACAGTTTTTTCTCACTTTACACAACTGTTTCCTGTTTAGGCTGCATTGTACACAACTCTCCCAGGCCCACTACCAGCTGCCCAGCATGCCATAGTGGGGTACCATTTTATCCTTTGAGTTCTGCTGCATGAAAGGGAGCAAAGCATTCAGTAGAGCTCACAAATGGCATGGCTCACAATAAAGAAAAGTAGGCTATCTTTACCATAAATTTCAGGCACCACTGAGATAACAAGGACCCACTGAGCAGAGCAAAGAGCACATTAGTAGGTTGGAAGTTTCATTTTCCTGTTCAAGTATAGGAGTTCTGTCGTTACTGCTGCTAGTTTGCAAGTTCTCTTTTATAGACAGTTTAACAGTAAATGTGAACAGCTTTTATTAGCTAGAGTTGCTGCTAAAAGGATTTTCATTAAAGATTCTTTTTTTCTTGTAAAATGAAAAATCACTTAGGTACTATTTCTCAGAATACATTGATCCAGCAAAGCACAAGTGCTAAATAGACCAGAGCTGCAGAATCCTAACACATCTTTTAAGAACATAAGCCTCTAATATTTGAGCACAAAATCACCTTCAGTGAGACATCTTCCTTACAGTATTTACACCTAAAATCAGGATCTGACACTCAACTGTCATCAGAATAAAAATTCTTTCTACTGTTAACACTGACAGAAGGCTCCAGGGTCTCCTCAAGGTGCAAATTATCAATGGAGAATAAGACTAACATGTAAATACATGCAACCACTACAGAAATTGATAAAGTCATCAGTAATTACTGACCACAAGCCCATTTCTTTAAATACCACCCATTTAACCAGTTTTCAAGGAGATTTAGTGACACACTGGGATGAGTTAATAGTGAGAATTTTTTCACCTTGAAGAGCCTAAGAAGCCAGAAGAAAATAACAGTGTCAAACCATTAATAATGTGACATTCAAAAGCACTCAGCCCAATTGTTTTCAATCTTTGCTTTCAGAAGTAACCAAGTCACTATCAGGCCCATGCAAAGTTCCCAGGGAAGTATCTCTAATATAAAGCATATCTCCATTCAATGCAGTGCAATTTTATTGATTTAGGTGCTTGAACCTACTCCACAAAGCAAATATCTAACAAGTGGGTGCACACACACCCCCCATCCAGATATGGCATTTTTAAAAGCAAAGTGTGGCCATTCAATATTCAATATTTGTGTTCTGAACACACATCTCTGCCTTAAACTTTCTTTGTGCCAAACCAACAAAGGGTTTAAACCCCACCAGAATGCTGTCATTTCTCTTATATAAAGATTTGGTGGTTTGCTGTTGCCAATGCAGACTGAACATCCTTTCAGTGCTGTATTCTGAGCACTGAGGTGGCAGAGTGCACTGTAAGCCAAGTCTGCAAGAACCATTATCCAAAAAACCATACATGTGATACAAAGAAGTTGATCAGAGGAAGAGTGTCTTTCCAGCCAGTTGCTTTTTACCCACAGTTCTTCAAATTTAGGAACCCAGCAGCACCAGCAGTGTAGGTACAGAATGTATTAAGCACTTAATCAACAACATCAGCTCAGAGGAGTCAGAAGTCTGGCTGAACTAGAAGGGAATCATATGTGGAAATCCTCACGAAAACCTGCACTTAAAGTACTCCTGCTGGTGCACAACTCAGCATGGGGAAGTTGCACAGCTTAGAAGTGCTGCCTTTCAGGTAAGTACTGACAAGGTCTCTTTTGCTTACCTCTGGAGACTTTTAAAGAGAAATTAAGGACTCTAGGACTCTTAAAATGTGTAGAGGGAGTTAATCATTATGTACTAGCCAACACAGCTTCTTTAGATAAAATGATACCATTAGCCATAGCTTTAGCTATTGCTAACCCTCTAATAGCTGCTGGGATTTGTCATGACAAGTGCAACGCTACTACTTAGCTTTTCATTTTGAACAGAGCTTTTGGACACTTTGGGGACCTCAAAAACTACACAAGCAACCCCCACATGCCTCACATAGTGCTCACTAGGTTAGCAACTGTAAACTAGATAGGGAAAACACTGAGCCTGGTTGGTAGCTGTGATACCTGCACTCCTCAGCGCTGCATTCCAGGGGGCAGTTCACTCTCCTCTGCTGCCAGCACACAGGTAACACCTGCACCTGTGTTGTTTACACCTACAAGTAAATGAACTCACTGTGTGGGAGCTGACATTTTTTCAGAGGCTTCTGAGCAAGTCCTGGGAACATGTCAGAATTCACCCATGGTTCATGGTAAGGCACAATTAATGTATCCAGGACAGACACTATTGTGTCATGTGCTCTGCCAGACTATCCTGGAGCTGGAGTTAAATATCTGAATTGCCAAAAAGCAAACTCAGTCCACATACTTCTCACAAAAACAAGGTGTTTACGGAATTCACTCTCTTGATAAAAGCCTGCTCAGATGATTACATTCAGGGAGGCAATCTTCAAGGATTTTCTCTATGATAGCTTGGAAAAGAAGTTGTTTGAACCTTTTCCCTTGCCAGCATGAACTTTTAATGAAAGTAAATCAAATTTCCCTCAGACCTCTAAGTATCTAAACTGCCAACGATGGTTTCAAAATGTTCAGTTCCTCAACCAATATTCTTAAAAAGAGGAGCTGTTTTCCCAGCTTATCATTCCTAACCTATACTCCACTGCCAAAACTGCCCTGGGAGAACCAGGTTTACTTTGTCTTTATATTCATCAGCTGCAGCTCCAAGCTCTCTTTAGCTGCTCTGTTAGGCTTGCACAGCCACAGACAGCAACATCTTCTTTCTCCAGCAGCCTGTGCTCCTTGCCTGCTCAGGGATTTGATCACTGGTTTGCAGCCAACTATGACTCTTAACAAGGCAAAGAGGGCTTAGATTTAGAGTCTGCTAGGTACCAACAGTTGTGACCAGACTGTATCAAATACCTCATTAAAAGCAAACAATACAATGAACAAACCCAGCAGATCTGTCCCCTGCTTAGATCAGGCCAGGCAGACTAACCCCAGGTGTGGGATTAGGGTCACTACCAATTCTGTAAACTACTGCCTTCTAAATTTAGAGACTTAAGTTTACCATACTATTTTTCCCCCAGAAGACCTGTAAAGCCTTAGACATCTAATACAGCTTTAGCATCAGAAGCAAAAGTGCTGTAAAAGTCACCTGTGTCAGTAAAGTGACATTGCAATACAAAGTCAATAAATACTTGCTAGTATGTTTTTAAACTTCTCTCTTTTTTTTTTTTTTGCCAGAAGCTCCCTGATTCCACACAGAAAACAACATGACAGATCAGACACATACTCAACATTCATAATAAAAGCAACTTCCAGCTACTTTACATTGATATAATACTCCTGAAACAGTGTAGGAAGTGACCTTCTCAGTTACCTTTCGGATCTGATTTTGCTCATGATTTTGTACATGCAGCTGCTCTAGTCCCTCAAAGGTGTTTTTCTACTGTGTTTGTCCTTTGTGGTTTTGCACAGTTGCATCACATGGAACAGATACTGTGATCTGCATCTGTGCTCTGCTAGATAGGAGACAAGAGGCACCACAATTCTATTAAACTGATCTTTTATCTGCAAGTTTCCAAACACATGGTGCTAGAAGATTTCATTTAAATTCAGCACTTAATTCCCTTAAGTCAGCGATTAAATTCTTTAAGGTGTGAATGAGGTGTTAACTCTATTGCTGAATTGTTTCATATGATAAAAATATATTTTTTGAAGTAATTGAATTTCATAATGGGCTAATTCTTGGGGAGTAAGAATTCAGTTCACCTGAAATACATTTGAATTACTAGATTTCAAAGCAGCTGCACCTAAAAGCAAGTATGCCTCACAAAGTAAAAGAAAAGTATATTGTCAAGGTATTTTACTGAATAAAAGCTGTAAATTATAGATTAAGTAACTACCTTAAGACTACAGAAACAAGTATGCAACCAAAAAGTGAAGCCATATCTTTAAGAGACAGATTTGTTTTCAAGTTGAAAAATAATTAAAATTGAAGAATAATTACTTTCTTTGCTCCAAGTATTTGTTTTAAAGCAGACATGATTCAGGCTGACTTCAAAGCCTGAATTGTTCTTTTTCCCGTTTGGATGATTACTCTTATTAATATTTCCCCATTACTTTTGTTGGATTTGTTCTAGTATAGACTGAATTCACCCCTGAAAAACAAGTTTAATTATTCTGTGCCCGCTTGAACCAAGTTGAAAAATCATTTCATAAGTTTAATGTAATATATTCACACACCACATGCCTTTACTGGGTGACTGCACATGCAGAAAAAGCACCCAGCTCTAAGGAGAAACTCTGCAGGCAGGTAACCTGATCTAGCCACAGAGGCAGAGAGGAGGCTGTCATCTCCAACAAAAATCAGTAACAGCCTCACTGTAAAAAGGAGTAAAAAGAATTTCACTTGTGCTTTAAAACCTGCTTCATGCGACAGCACAGTTAAACGCCACAGTTCCAAGGGTCCATGCCTTACACCCACCTGCCTTTTACTAAAGTTAAGCTTATGCAAGGCTCAGTACAAGTCTTGAAGGAAAGGCCATCCTTTGGCATATCTTGATGTTGAGCATGAGACTCTCCAGTTAAAATTTCTGAATATTACAATGAAAAATAATAATTTACTTTCCATTTTCCAGATATTTATATTCAGCTACACAGCCTGGCTTACACTGTCTTTATTTCTAAACTATCTTGCAGTTCCTGCTTAAGAATCTCTGAATGAAGAAAGAAGTTGACAGTGATGTTTTCAGATCATGAAAATATTCAAATTGACATCCAGCTACATTTTTCAAAACAGACCTGTAGCTGTACCAATGCAAATCACTTCTGAACCCAACTGGTCTATTATCATATTCATACAAGTTATTTGTTTTATAGACTTGAAATCCCTCTTTGGTGGATTTTATTATTTGTTCATTGTTACATTAGCACTGTTCTGCCCTTGGAAATACCCATGGCATTAGTTGCTGAATCTTTTTCATGTTATCTATTTCAGAGAGAAAACACATTGTTTTTCCTGTACCTCTTGAAAATAACAATAATATGGATACTGGAAAAAGGATTTATACAAAACAAGGTGAAGGGGATAAGGAAAACTCAGAATAAGGATAAGAACACTCAGAATAAGAGGTTCAGATAAATGACTGAACTTCATGTGTTTTTATGAGCATATAATGGAAGACAGAATTCAGATTTAGATCTCGATTTAGAATGAGCTTCAAGTAGCAACAAAGGGGTGTTGTGTTCTGCCATGAAATTTACCTCTCCCATAATTTAAACCAAGATACATTTCAGTGGTTTTGTAGTGAATAGCTGATAGAGAATAGACACATAGATCACCTTAATGGAGACACATGACTTTGGTCAGGCAGCAAGTAACAATTTGAGATATAACGAATCCTATTGTTTTTTCATGTAAATACAGGGAAGTTTCAGAATTCACTACAGGCTCACAAACAAAAGACACTTTTTAAAAATTTTGATCAGTTCCTTATGATAATAAAGGCAGTTAATCTGAAAGCATCAAATAAAGGTCCCTTAAGGCAGGCAATGTTCAATGGCAAACCCATCTCCACTTATAAAATTAAGTAAAGATCCTAATAATTACGGAGAAAAACAAAGTTTTAGCTATTTTTCTACAATCTTCTCTTTAAAAATCTACTAGAAATCCTCACATCATGCAGACTGATTTAAACACTTCAGAAAGCATTTTCTAGAAACCTTAAACCATGCAAAAAGATGACTGAATTCAGCTAACTACATGGATTTTTTGTTCTCATATACAGTTCTATTTTTTAAGCATAATGAAATCCAGCATTAAAGAGGTGATGCCATTCATTTCAGAGTTCCCTGGTACCTACTTTCAGGAACACAAACTCTTCTAATGCTAATTTAAAGCACAGAAGCAAACAACATTAGCCTCTATTAAATTCATGTTGTTAATCAAAAGACAAACTTGACTCCACAAAATTTCACAGCCACCCTAAACAGAAGGCAGATCAATTCACCTCTTTGAACTGTGAAAGAAAGATTATGGACAAAATCCAATCCTCTCAAGTTATCCTTTAGGGCAAATTCCAGTTAATTCCAGAGAGCAACACAGCAGCTGAGGCTGGATGTCCACCCACATACACACACACTCAAGAGGATCAGCAACTGCAGGGAGCTCAGGACCATTAGAGTAGAAAATCTGTGAGAATCGCTCCTCAGGATAAAGGACCTCAAGTTTTTTAGGAAAACAAACAATTTAATTCTAGAGACTTTTCAGAGGAAATTTTGTACTGTGTTGCTTTCATTCCCACTAAATTCTTAGACTCCCCTTGTTAGATATTATACAAAACAAACATAGCATTTTTATTAAAAAGCACATTTCTCAGTAGCTCTTCGTTCACACAGACTGTTACACAATGTATTGATAAAATCCAGAGAGATTAATTTTTCTTAATCATTTAACATAATTCCATTTTCAAAGCGCACCAGGCCCTGTTAATCCCCATGTACCTCATGTTTTACACTGTGCAGAGGTCAGAGGGTCAGCTGAAACACTGTGCACTATTTTCCCTCTTGGTTGAACACACATGGAAAGGATAGCGTTGATATTGGAAACTGAAGCACAAGCAGATGAAAAAATCTCTCAGTTATCACAGACAGGATTATATCCAACAGTTTTATCCATGTTCCCAACTATCCAAATGATGTTATATAGAATCAAATGACCAACTAAACACACTAAAAACATTTAAGATGAAACTGGAAAAAAATTGTGAAGCTGCTTACTGCTATTTGGTGACTACTAACATGCAGATCTCTGGTTGGGCAAGATTTAATTCTTGGAAATATAGCTCAGTATTTCCCAGCAGGCATTAGCAAATTGAGTTATTTTAATAGTCAGGTCCTCCAAACCAATTAAAATTAAAAATTAGAAATCCATTCACATTTTAAAGACAAGCAACTATAATAGTCAAGCCAAAATAAGGAATGAGAGACATGGACAAAAAGTCAACTGCATGAATACAAGCTACAATTGAAGGTCCAGACACTTCACTCAAAAGGGTCATGTGGCTATTTAATAGTCTCGAAGTGGCTTGAGAAGCAGCACACCGTATGTCAGGGGACATGAGTCAGTACAAGAGTAATTGTCTGTTAAGAGTAATAACGATTGAGATGTTATATCCATGATTTCTCCGATCGAGGTTTAATGAGATAGATACTATGAACAAGAAATTGTACTTTCTGCAGCCTAAAATTCACTTACATACTTTGCGGTTATACTAACCAAGACCATATTGCCATGGTTTAATCTAACCTCAATCATAAATTTTTATCTTGGGCAGAATTTAAAACTGCTGATTGGACTTAATATGCATATCCTTAGCTAGGCTACAAGGAGATTTTTTCAAGGACATTTCCCAAAATGAATCATCATCAGAGAGGAGAAGCTCTTTTCACTTACTGCACTAGTAAAGATATTTGGAATTTAAACGTACTGCCAGTTAGAAGATTATTGGTAGATAATGGATTGAGATAGTGCTAATCACCGCTCTAAGTAACGTGGGTTGAGCTAATGAAATCTGTGCATGTACATTTCATGCCCTGCTGAACCAAATTTTAACAAATTTCATAACAAGTTGAGTGGATCTACCTTCTTATTTGCAGAGATGTTCCACATCCAGTTCAAGAACATATTTAAGTTTCTAGATTTCAGAGGAATAGTAGTGCTGAAAATTGCAAGTTTGATTCGTTGGGGAACAGTTTGAATTTGTTCCATAATGTTCATCTCATTGATTCAGTTCAACTTTAAAACTGTATGTCTAAACATGGCTCCCATGTGATATTCACAGAAACTGCTCTGAACTCTTTTGCATCTCCTAACCCAGTCCGCACATACATTTCAACAATGACAGAGTACATTTAGAAGAATCCAATTTTAAATATACGTTTTACGGCAACAAATTACTTTCATAATACAAGCCCCAAGTTACTGCTGTTACATGTGGTTATTTCAAAATATCACGACAGGCTCCTCTGTAGCACAGGTCTTGATCCTATTACTGTTTCTAGGGTAACCCACATTCTGCTAAAGACCATACAGTGCAGCTACTGTCATGAGAGACCTCATGCCTGTACCTCAAACAGATGAACATTTAATGTGCTAAAGACTAGCTCCAATTCACAGTTTGTGGGGTTTTTTGTTAAAAAAAAAAAATCCCAAAACCTAAACACAACAAAAAACCACCAGCCTCTACAACCTGTAGGATTCATGTCAGAATTTCATAAGAAAAGTCAAGAACAATCTCTGCCCTTATCATATTTTCCCTCCCCTCCTTCCTCAGCTTTACCCCCCGACAAAAAAAAAAAAGGGCATGTTTACCTTGGTCAGATATCTGGATGCTGCTCCTCAACAGGAGAGAAAGACGTGGGTTTCAATACAAATAAACAAAGGTAAGAAAACAATTTATAAGCTTGGACTTATCTGTGCCTCACCTCAGTTAGCTGTTGTGAGCACAGGCAACACATACTTCAGAAGTCTGGTCCTAAATGGTTCATGGCCTGCTTAACACAAGCAACAGCCCTCAGACAAAAAAAATAAAAACCACAAAACAAACCTACAGGTCAGAGATCACTTGGTTGTCAGCTCTTTGAAGCACCAAGCTGCATTACCTACTACAGAAAACAAACCCCTTTGATCTCCCAACAAACAAGATGAAACTGAGCTCAGCCAGAAGCACAAAGGCTTCATATGTCATTATTCAACCCAAATGCACTGCTCTGCAAGACCATGTTCAAGGCATGGCCACTTCACTAGATCCCTTCAGACTGTTCAAGCCAAGCACATTTTGAGAAGTTTATCTCACAGTTCAGAGTAGCATGAGATGCTAGCAAATTCCTCCCAAACAACGGGGTTAAAGATGGAATTTGCCCACGAAAACTGCAGTTCTAGGCAATAAAACAAAGGAGAAACCAGCCACTTCCCCCATAAGCAGTGACAGATTTTATAAAAGACTTCAAGTGTTCTCCAAAACTCTCCTGAAGAAAACATGAGGTCACTCTGCACGAGAGGAGTTCAGAGAAAGGATCATCAGCAACTCAAAAAGTGAATGAAGATGCTGAAAGCCCCTATCTGCAGCTGGCTCCTCTGCCCATTGTTCACCCAGGTTACACAGCCTGCCGGGCAGCAAATCCTCCAAACCAAATTAGAACGTTTGCTTTGCACAGTACTACAGGGAAAAAGAATAAAAAAAGATGAGATGCAACACCACTGATCTACTGAGAGTAAGGCACTGCCTGAGTGCTGCTGATGAAGTACGAGGAACAGCCAAGGCAGGGGATTTTGCTCTGCTATTTCAAATAGCTGCTTATTAAACACAAATCTAATGTCTTTCAAGAAATTGCTTTGGCTTTGTAGAAAAAGCTTGGTTTTTTCCTGAGGTCTGGCTTTCCATGATAGCTGTAGCACTAAGATAGCCTTTATTAAAACCGTTCTTTCATTTGTGATAAAACAGCAGCCATGAACACCCAGAAATCAGAAATCACTTCTGCAAGAATTAGGATCCTATGTGGTGAGTTCTTTGACTTATCATCCAAATGCAGTGTGCTAACATGTGTGTATATACCATTCTTATATCTTAAACTATAGCCAAGGCTAGACATAGTTAGAAGACAAAAAAGCCACAAATCTGTTGGTAATCATTTAGCAGAGGCTTAGTTACTATGGTGATGAGGTTCCTATAAGTACCATAGTCAAAGACAGCACCAAACATTTTTGACACTGTATCTTTATTTTTCTATTATGTTTAGAAATATCTTTGTCCTGCCCTAATGCTTTTATAACTGACCAAAGTATAAAAAGCACTTAAAAAGACAGATCTGACAAGTGGGAAATGCTAAGTAGAAAAGGGTTGTAAAGAAAAAGATTTTTGATTATTCTAATGTTTTAACAAGTGAATATTAAGCAAATACACTACTGAATTAAGCATCAACCCTGATCTATTTATTAGAAGTAAGTATCAACTGAAATAAAACATAGGCAAGAGCGAGTAGATTTTAATATTGACTAAAATGAGCACTCATACTCCTTACAATCACATGCTGTAAATTTTATTACCAATACTTATTATGACATAGGTGCAATTGTGGTTTTAAGTTCAAGTCCAATAGGCAGGCCTGCACTGAAGAGGAGTTTTGGACTAGATTAGTGCTCAAAATTTCTAAAGGTTAGGGAAATTTGGAATTTTATTTGCAACTGGTGGTTTGAAAGACACACATGACACCATGGGGAGTTATTTCCAGCTGGCCCAAAGGTGGCAGCATCAGCTCTGAACAGTTCTCCTGTCAGTCCTACCCAGTTTACCATTTCAAAGTCAATGAAGTGCTCTGAGCTGGGTTTTCCTGAAGTTTTGGGTGAGGTAGAGATATGGCTGCCAATTACACAGGCAAACTCCCTCCCTAAAACAAAGCAAGCTAGAGCTGAAGAAGTAACACTTCTCACCCACCCAACATTTCAATGCTGCTACTTCCTTGTACAACATCTTCAGAAGTCCTTAACCTTGGTATTCAAATTCAGACATGGCCAGGTAAGTTAAGTCTGGGGGGTTGGGGATGGGATTTTCTTTGGTTTTTAATGGTTATTACTGTCATCATTTGCAAACTTCCTTTCCACATCAGATGATAATGGATAGGGTTGTCTGTCAAGCTAGAAGTGTATTGAGATAAAAACCTCAACACAGTACTTGTCCACATATTGCAACTGTATTTTGTGAGGGGATTAGCTGTTCCTTACTCACACTTCCTAGAAAAAGAAATAAAACAGTTAGAAGCAGGGAAAGCTGTTTGCAGAGAGCCCCGAGATCCTGAGCAGCCCGAGCCGCAGTTGCCGTGGCTGGGCCAGCAGGATGCGGCCCCACGTTCTAATATTAGAATGGATTATACTCGCTGCACCGACACTCTGCTTTACTCACTGAGACACACACTTGGCAGCAGAAGCAACATACTAGCTCAAGCATGTGCACATCACCATAACAAACTGGCATATGGCTATTCTCAGAAAATCTGCATTTGGCACACGAGGTGAATAATGTTTCTGGATTCTAGCATGTGACCTTTCTGACACTGGAATGAGGGAACTCTGTCCTAGTCCTCCTACTGAGGACTGACTGTAACCACCTGGGAACAGTTAAAGGTTGCAAATACTGTAACAAATGAGGTTGATTCCCTCCCACTCTCCCTCAGTATTTTGCTAAATTCAGAAGCAACGTTAAAAAAATACATGGTCCTATTCTTGCTGCCTGCAATGAGCTGTTCCATGCTCCTTAGAAAGGTGAGGAACCCTTACATACATATTTTTTCTAAACAAAGTTGAATAATTATTTACTGCTTTGAATTGTTCATGTGTGCACATTTTGATATCCTTTTAATGTGAGATTATTCTGTTATAATGTAAAAGGCAAAACTACACCAAAAAAAAAAAAACCAAAAACAAAAACAAAAAAAAGCAGTGGCCACAGCAGCTGTTTTTGCATTCTCTTGCCATCTCCCAGCTGTGTGGGAGATGTTGAAAGGCACCAATTGCAACTGACCCATTTAACATCACCTACTTACAACCCCTGTCCTCTGAACCTTACTTACCTAAATCCTCGGTGGCAAGATGGTGTTACTGTTACTGACCAATATCATCACTGCAGTTTTACTGAAGATTCTCAAATGTCAGCCTGCTGATATGCTACTAATTAATGCTCTTTGCAGATCATTTTAGAAGAGCCAAGCACTCAGCTGATCCAGCTTAGCTCCTATTAGAGCTGGCTTTTCCAGGCAAGCTTAACATCGCCTGGTATTGGAACCTTTAAACCATTTCTGGCTGCTTGGTACACAGAGGAGTATTTGCCAGGACTCATTTCACCGTTAATTAGAGAACATGATATCTTTTTCTGCATATTGATTGACTCAGAGCAGGAAAGGATGATTTTAAATCCAAGCTATGAAAATATCCAACATGACCAAGACACTGGGAGCATTACACTTCCTCTTTCCCCCGATCACAGCCACACTAGGTTTGATGCTAGCAAAGGAGCCATTTTAGCTGGAATTTACTCTCTTCTCAAGCTGAGAAGACAAAATACATCCTCTCACTGAAGGGGGGCTTCTTAGGTTAGCAGCCAGCTCTGTGAGCTGTACTACTGGGCACTGGAATTGGGAACATCCAGACATAAACCTGAAGTGAGAGAGAGGGGAACAGCTCATCTTTTTCTCATCTAATTAAGTACAGGAAGCATAGCTCCCAGGAGAAGGGCCAGCAATAACAGGGAGCACAGCTTGGTGAAAGCATTATTGAGCAGCCAACTCAGGAAATGGCTATGATTTGGAAGCCAGTCTTACTCAGCTGGACCAAACTGCCTCCACGACACAGACCAACATGTATTCCAACCAAAGAAATGTATGAGCTGGTTTATTATCAAGATATAATTTTTCTTTTATCATCAATTATCATTTTTCATTTTGTAATAAGCAACACATTTTTCCAGATATTCTATGTCCAGGTTACTTGGCCCGTCCTATGCCTTGCAATTCAAATTGATTCTTAACACTATACTGGTTACAGAAAAAGCTATCATCCCTTCTAAAACCCTACCCTCAGTATACACTGGCATTTTTTAAACTAATTTCCTTACTTTTTAAATGCCTCCCTACCAACTCTTCTAAAGTATTTCCTAATCACTGGTTGTCATTTGTCATTCCTGCAACACAAAAATGACACCCTCGTAATAAAACAGTCTTTTGCCTGTCTCAGAAATTTGAAAGAACTTTGCCCAAGATTTATCCTTTTATTTGATGCACTGAAACAGAATTATTTCAAGGGTTGTTTGTCAGTTGAAAGGTTATTTTGCAGGAGTTAAATCACATCATGTAATTGCAATCTAATTACATTGCTCTTATCAGTCTTAAAGAAAGTTCTACTGATTTAACTTTATCAAAAAACACAACAACAAAAAAAAGCCCAGATTTTTTTAGGTTACGTAGAAGTATCTTTCATTTCTGAAAAAAAAATGAAGAGGAAAAACATTCCACTGTAACCACCCAGTTCTTGGCTGCTGCAACACTGCCGAGCAAGGCTGACAACCAGGGCGTGGGAGCAGCCCTGGCTCTGCCATTGTTTGTTGGCCGCACAATCAACACAGATCAATTTCAGGAATCTCTAGCACTCCAACTTCCAGAAGAGAGCTAATTATTAGCAGTAAGTGAGGGACAGAAAGGCATAGATAAGGAAAGAAATCCAGAAGATAAGAGAGAAGTATGGAAAGCACGCATGCAGGCCATGCTTGGCTGGCGAAGTTAAAGCACAGAGGGTATGAGAATGAACAAGTGTCTGGCCCAGCTTTTTTGAGGCACAGTTCAAATTGGAAAAGATGTTATGTTCAGCTCTGGAAGACATCTCTGCTTCCCTAGTGCTGATAAAACCTCAACTACTTTTACTTAATCTGATTACCACATCCATCTAATACAAAATGATGTGAGCACAATATTGGCTCCCACAGGAGCCAAGAGAAAAAGTCATTCTAATTTTTTGTACAATTGTCATTTTTTCTTTAACTTGCCATTTATAGTCTTCTTTGTTGGTGTTGCCAAGGAATAATAAGAATTGAGAAAAAGACAACTGAAAATGCCCACCTGACTCATTTGAAATCATGAAGCAGCTGTCACAAAACACTGAAATATCTTTCTTTCATTTGGTCTACAACTAACATAATGCAACAGGAGGACTGCACAGGACAACCAGTGGAGTTTAAAACAGCAGCATAGGTGACACCCAAAGATTTTACAATCTGGTTTTGAGTGGTATTGTTAATGACATCAGACTTTGTGCAGGCTTTAAAAAGACTTCTTCCATTTACAACTCTTATGCTGTACTCACTTCTCTTCCTGCACTGTGTCTTAATACTGAAATGGAAATTTTGAACTGGCTTTTAAAGTGATTTATTGTGAAGAAACAAGCACAAGTTAGCAACCATAGATTAATTACATGAATATAAGACAAATTCAGCTTCTCTCTGTCTTCACATTTCACTTAGAGGAACTGTCACTAAAACAATGTGAAAGAGGCAAATAGTATAGTTTAAGTATTTAACAGAACCTGAAGAGATGACAGATCATCAACATGTAAGGGCAATATTGAGTCTCCTGATGAACTTAATTAAATAACCTCCTAAGCACTCAATTGATACCCAAATATTTTTAGCTCTGCGCTCTGCATTTCCAAGTGTTTCCTAAACAATCTACATTGCAATCAACAATGAAACCACAGCAAGTACAGCTGCTGCATCCTGTGCAATACAGATACACGAATCACTATTGCTACCATGAGAAATACATGCATGATTTATTTCACATATATAACACAGCTGAGTGAGCTGCAGCAAGACACTGGAGCCCACTCAGCTTTGTCTTCCTTTTTCACTCCCAGCAGGCCTCCAGTGCCCCTAACATCAAGTAACGATAGCAAGAATTAATAATTCTGGCCAGTCCTGAAGAATAATTTCATCTCGCAGCCACATCCCCCTCCCTGCTCACCTCAGCAAGCAGCAGCTGGCAGGGAGGGAGCCACACACTGGGGAGCTGCAGGAGAAAGGCTGAGCATGGGGCAAGAGTTTCCCATCACAGACCACATTCCTCTTGAGTGCAGCAGCTGGGTTTCTCGTCCCTGCCCTGCATCCATACAGAACGTATAAATTCCCATGTTCCTGTGCACACATGCAGGCAAGTCTGTTTTCCTGTCAAATCATTTTTTAAATTGTGCACTCGCTAAGCAAACCTGTGTAAACAATCAAATCCCTAAGTGCCAGAAGAGGAAACACCACCCATGTACCAAATGGAGGGAACTGGGATCCTGCCTGGAATAAGCCCAAACCTCCTTCTTTCTTTCCTATATTTATAACGGGTGCTATGTGTAAGAAAAGGAATTAACAATCTGTCAACTTGCTTCTATGCCTTTTGATGCTCAAAGAGCTGCAAACAAAACTCAAGCAACCACTGCCCATTGATTGCTTCAACCTTTTAATTTTCTTGTTTTTCCCCACCATGAATGAGATGGTCATGTACCAGCTCTTGTTTATGCCAGGGCAAACCACAAAGTCAGCATCAGGAACTTTCCTGGCATAGCTGCTCTCATGTTAGCTGGCTGTCAGCTACAAAGTAAATTGACAGGGAACTGCTAAGCCATATTCACTGGTAACTCCATCATGAGAGTCTGGAGGAACCACTGTCAGGCTCTGCATGTCAAACTGTCCTGGAATGCTCCTGTCCTCCAGCTTTACAAGGTATGGGATGCGAGTCTTGTGACTCTTGGCCACAATACAACTCAGTACATGGCAAGGAAAGCTGGCTGTGGTCAGCAGTGCAATTCACTGGCACTGTCCCTCCACTCATCTCAAACAGTTTACACCGTGCTCCACACTGCCCCAGTTAGGCTCATTAATTTCACACACAATGTTTCCAAATCTGTCAAATGACAACTAGAGCAAAATCAGGAAATATCTGACAAGTATAAA
This sequence comes from Acrocephalus scirpaceus scirpaceus, assembly GCA_910950805.1. NCBI lineage: Eukaryota > Metazoa > Chordata > Aves > Passeriformes > Sylviidae > Acrocephalus > Acrocephalus scirpaceus. The sequence continues at coordinate 35,321,453 of OU383781.1, forward strand.
TTCTGACATGGACAAAGCTGATAACAGACTAAAATTTCAACTACCAAGCTAATAAACTTGTGTCTTTGTAAGTGGTTTAATTAACAAGTGAAAGTCAGTCTTTAACCAACTCACCAGAAGCAGAAAATGCATTTAAAACAGTCACCAATGATAAGTCTGTGGTAGACTATAACCCATTTTCTTTTGATTTACTCTAAGAAGAACCAGATACACACATCCAAAAACACATGCATATCTAGCCACAAATAAAGGGGATTTTTTAATATATATGTGTACACATACATATAAAGCAAATATTTGGAGATGCATTTCATGCACACAAAAGATATGTTCACTAAGGTCAGCTGGTTCTTCTGGAGGGACAAAGTGGCACCCTGCATAAACTTTTTACTGTCTCTTCCCCTGAGTGTTTGGTGTTTCAGGAAACTTTCTATAGACTAGCAGTGAGTTTTCATTGCTTTTTTTATCTATTCTAATTGGAAATAATACAGAGTGTATAATCAAAGACAAGAAGTTTAGGACAAATGAAAAGGGCATCCTCAAGCAGGTCACTTCTGATTCTAGTGTTTGCTTCAGTCCAAAAAAGTGGAAATGTTAATTTACCCATTATTTTGAAATCTCTGACATGGTGATAATTTGAGCCTGTGTGTTGTCATGAAGGACAAAAGTTACTTTCTTGATTTTAGTGCAGTCAAAATCTACCAGAAGTCTGTTGAGCAAACCACCAAGGTTGTACAAATTTCTAGGCTAATTTTCACTTTTCTATGATAAATCCAGTTATTTATGTTCTGCTATCCTTCCTCAGTTCAGAAAAAACTCCTTCAGGCATATCCTTTAAATGCCTCATATTCCACAACTGAAAAGTTTGTTCAGCCTGAATTGTTCTTTACATTTTATCACTTTTCATCAAGAACCTTTCCTAAAAGAGAAAAGTCTCCTTCCTCCCACAGAATAATTATGAGGCAGTAGCTGAAAACCTGGATGTAATGCACAAAAGAAAAATAAACACATTTTACCTGTTTTCTTTGTTGTTATTTTAGAAATTACATGGTCTAGCTCAACCCTGCATGGCAAGTCTGTATTTGCATAGTTTGTAATCCCAGAGATAATGTTATGGTCTCTGGGGTGCCTGTGGTTTAATGCAAGTTACTGGAGAACAGTATGAATTATCTCTGCAGTGATTTCACACTGAATTTGCAGTGGTATGTAGCAAGCAGAAAAAAAAATGGACAGACACACACAATATTTTATCTTCCTTCCAGAAAATAAATAGCAATAACATTTGTAATATTCTCACAGACAGAACCCTAGGCTTAGAAGAGAAGGCTTACAACAAAGTAAGAGACTTAACTAAGATGGAAAAAAGTATAACTTGTGTTGAAATCAAAATGAGTGTTTTGTCCCAGACAGCAAAAAAAAAAAAAAGCCATTAGTTACATCGTTACAATGAAATCTGGAAATTATATTCTTTAGTAATTATATTTACCTTAGCTATAAAAACTATCAACATCAAGTTCTTTGTATCTGATGATTCTGTGCAGATACAAAATACTATTGTGCTTAGCCAATATAGGAAAGAGTGATATTCAGTGTTTTAGAAACCTGTTTGCATCTCATTTGTAATCAATTTTTCTCTGAAATAAAAGAAAAATATGAATCTGTTCTATGCTTCCTCTCCCATTCTTGTTTTACTCACCTTTCTTTTTATACTTTTTTATTTCTTTAATCCTTTGTTTGGGATGTTTGCTTTATGAGGCAGAATAGATGACAAGGGAAAAAGATACAATGCAATGAGCTGTCACATTGTTTCCACTATTTCAGGTGTAATAGAGTCAGTGCTCTCAGACAATATTTGCAAAATAAACTAGTTTTGGCAACAACCTAAGCTGAGGGAGGGGAAAACAAAGAAAATTGTGTAATCCATTTTTAAAAATCAATTAAAGTTAGCCTAGGATTACAGACATAGTAATACCATTATCAAAAACCTACCAGAGAATTCTGGGAGTTCTGACTGAGAATTAACTGAGTACAAATTTTCTTTTCTAAGTGAGCATCTTTGGAGCATCTTGGACATCTTTAGAACATAGCCTTATCCATTCTGCTTTTGGTTATTTTCCACTTACACTGCTTCACTTAAACTCTAGTAACCCAAAACCAGGCCTTGATTCTAGCTTGAGATATTTTTATCTGCGTATGACAGAAATACAAGTTAGTTGGTGTATCTTGCTACCATGTGCATAAGAACTCAGAGACAAGAATTTCTAAGGACTTAGTAACAGTTTCTCCTTATTGCATGATATTAACACAAATTTAGATTACAGCCTGGTTAATGATGCAAAACAGTGAACAACCCTCTTTAGACATTCTTCTCCACAACATGAAGTAATACATGTCTGAGCAAGTACAGATGCCCAAAAGAATCTGTACTTGGGAGTCTGCTGGAGTTGTCAAGATAACCAACCCCAAGGATCACATTCTACTAAAATATTAGTGTTTCAACATTTCATGTCAACTTCCAACTAAGAAATTTTATATTGCAAATTAACAATTGGGGCTTAGGGAAAAAAAATATACTTATTCCATCACATATTTCTCAGAAAATCACTAAAAATTCACTGATACCAGCTTTGAACCAAACTTCTCAGGTGAAGGCTCTCAGACAGTTTCTTGAATTCACAGAGGAGACAGGGTCTCTTGTGGGAATGCACTATCCAAATACACACTCTCTGCTATCTGCAAAGGCCCTTGCTCCACACTGTAGTTCAGTTCTGATGATCTGGTTTCCACACAGTAACACCCATCAAAATTGGGCTGCTTCATGAAAACACAGGATGAACAAGACAGTTGGCTGCAGGAGGAAAATAGAGATGATGATATAATACAAGAGAGAAGGAGTATGTTCTCCTTGAGCTTTCCCAACTCCAGCAAGCAGGAGTACCACAACAACAACCTCCAGATAGTAAAACAGAGGATGTTTACTACAAGAATTACAAAAAATCAAAATGTAAAAAACATGGACACTTGGAGTATTCTGAGAAATAAGCACCTCACTATATCATTTAATTGTGATTTGAAATGTCAGTAAAGCCCTTTGCTGATGCCAGTAATGAGATGCAGGCACAGCAAAGCCCAGCACTTCACTTTCCTGTCCATGAGTGTATGCCCTACTTTAGTGCTGCTCAGGTAAAATTTCAGCAAATCCTGGTATTTCTACAAGGACTTGGCTTTGATATTTCAGAAAACATTTTTAAATCTTCTCATTTCTGATTTTAATGTTTATCTGGAACATGTAACCTAAATTATCCAAGATCTAAACAGCCCATGTAGACATGATCTCTCAACTTCCAATTCATTAAGTTTGTCATATATTTACTTTTTACCATCTCTGAAAAGCACAGAAGAAATTTAGAACCTGAAGAAAAGGCCATCTGTAGCAGGTAAACTTATTATCTGCCTATACTAAAAGAAATCTCTATTTTAAAATGAAGATTCCTGTCCATTAGACTTATTTGATTATCACTTCAGTCAGACAAGTATTTGTGAAGAAAAATCTCATTTTTCTGTTGAAGCCATAAGGCTGAGATGTTCTGAGAAGTAACAAATCAAGTTCTGTAATGCTCAAATTCACATTACACCTTTTTTTTAAAAACACAAAAGTTTGGAAAACAGCTACTACCACAGAACCACAACCTTACATTGCTTTGTGGTTTTGTTGGGTATTTCTTTCCTCTAATTAAATTATATTTGGACTGTTGACTACGGAAGCAAATCAAGACAAACAACCACACAAATCTTCCATTCAGCTAGGAAGGGCAGCAAAAATCCTGAGGAGCCAGAAACTTCCTTGCTAATGAAGTACACACATGCAATTCACAGAAGTGCACAATGACAATAAAAATACATGTATAACCTGGAACACTGCCTGGGAAAATTACAAATGAATTTTTTTTAACACACACACTCCCACCTGCAGCACAAAATATCACAGGAAAATGAACGTGAAAAAGAGAAGCAAAAAAGTGTTGTTAAAAAAGCTTATTGTTATTAAAAACACTCTGAGGCCTTTCCTGATGGTTACATAAGTACTGTAAAAGCAAGATGTTCTTGGCAATCAGCAGAGCTTCACTGTGCTTGCTACACTGGTTTCATTAACTATTACATCATGCTTAATTTCCATAATTGGCTTCAACTCCACTTTATAAGCTAGTCTAATTTAGTTTTTATGCATATTTTAATTTAATACAGTTTGTTCTTCACTGTAAACCCTTCATGGGCCACATATTCATCCTGTACTACCTCATTTAGAGCTTTTCCTAAGAGCAAAATTAAAAGGACAAAGACCACAGTGTCTAGGAAGTGACCTTTTCTTTCAGCTCTGACAGTTGAAACTCTCATCCGAGCCCCCATCACACAGATACTTGAGTAGCAAAACCTTCTCATTTTGTGCACTCAAGACAGAAGGACATGCTCCCCCCTCAAAAAACCCCAAATTTAAAAAAAAATACTACTACTAAGAGTTGTATTACTTATATTACTCTATTCTTCCAAAAATCTAGGTCTCTGTACTAATTCTCTTCTCCTCACACATGAGACAGTTCGGCTTTTTAGCCTTAACCTTCTTGACTTCACTGTATATTTCGGTTCATTTTCACTCTTTCATCCAGATCCCTAGTTAAACATGATCAAATATTCAGGGACTTGAGATTTGGCACATGAGGCTCCACAGAGCACCCGATTCTCCCATAAAAATCCCTCCACTTCTTGTCCTCAGTTTCACTCTTCAGCTACCCTCAACACACCCATCTGCTCTGCTCTCCTGATTCGCATCTCCTCCAGATCTGCTTTTATGCTGACAGCTGTAATGATGAGCTAACAAAGGTCATTCATTCTTTTATATACTTCTCCTTCTACACGCTCCACTTTAACTGAGTAAATTCAGAATGTTTACTGATCTAATACATCCAGTTCTCACCTTCCTTCCCCATCTCCACTGCTGTTATACCCTGTTTTCAAATGTCTAAAATTAGAGTGATATCTCCTGAGGGAAGAGTACACACTTTGGTAGCACAGCTTTTGCAGATACAACATCATCCACAACACCCTAACATACAGAATAAGTGAAAACGTGATGCTAACGTAATACAGAGCCCAACAGACACCTCACAGCCACTGCCTCTCAGAACACAAGTGCACGCTGAAGAAAGCGCTGACCTAGAAAAGGAGGAATTATTTGGATGGCTTTGTTATCCACTCTGTATCAAACCTTACTCACTTAAAAGACGCAGATGCAGTCTATGCTGGAAAAATGTTTATTAACATGACTAAGCTCAGGAGTTACTCAGAGGTAAATTCTCAGTATAACTAGGCCTCCAGCTGCTGCTTGCATTAAAATAATGGGTACTTGCCCCCTTCTCCAGTGGCCTAATGAAAACACAGTGGAAGAAACTGCCACGTTAAGAAGCAATTCCTATGCACCTCTCTCCATCTGAGAGATGGACAATCTGATAATGCTCACCAGATCAGGAACAAAAGTCTCAGTCTTTAGTAGGAATTAGACTTTCATGAACCCTTGGACCTTTGAACTGGAGGCTGAAATTGTCAGTAGCTCACTGGCTTCTACAAAGAAGCCAAATATTAAAAAAAAAAAATACAAAAAAGAGAAGCTTGTGATGACTAAGAATAAAATTACATTATGTATCAACTTTCAGAAAAAGAATCTTTATTGTGATCCGGCCACAACAATTTAATATTCCCCAGTAATCCTCTAAATCTTAGATTTGTAGATCACGCAACCCATGGCACTTCCCAAATCATTCTGAAAATAAATAGGTCAGGAGTCATATTTATCTGTTAATATGATATTATAAGGCTCAGATTAGGACAGGGACACTGGGAAACTGGCCACAGAGTCACTCTTTGCCATAAGCCAATAACCCATCAGCAATGACACGCACAGCTGACTGAGCTGGCTTTGGGAGCCCAGGAGCAGAGTTGTGGCAGGTCTCAGAGCACTGAGGGACCATCCTGGCCTGTCAGCAGAATCCCATAATGATGGTAGATGCAGGGCTTTTACACACTGTCCCATTGTCCAACTGTTTTTTGGAAGTAAGAGGGAAAATTAATATAAAGTTTGGTAGCCGAGCTCCGATATAAGATTTTTACCAATTTTAGTTCTAATAAAACATGCAAGTAGTTTCAAAGGGGTAATTCTGAGCAGGTATGAGCCACACAGTATGGGTCTAGACTTAAAAAAACCTTTACTCACATAAACTTTATCTATACCCTCCTGAAATAATTAGAGTTAATTTACTCACTAGCTTTGGTGGCTTTCGGATCAGGGGCCTGATTTACAAGTGGTCAAGAGAACAGAGCTACTGAGCTTTTATAGCAGTCCTAAATTATTTCCCATTACAAGCTAATTTCTTCTTCCCTGTCTCCTCCCCTCCCTCTCCAGTACTTATTAACCAAGGGTTTGAAGCTGAAGACAATCTATCAAGTAACAGAACCTTAGAGCAGTTTTTTTATCCCATGTTTTTCTCACTAAACTTTCATAATGCCTAAAGCCCTTCACAAGTCAGTACTATTCTGTTGCGATTGTCTCAGATGTAAGGGTCCCTAGAGGGAATGGCAGAAAACTCTGGAGCAAAAGAGACATTAAATCACAACAAAAATCATCAGAATAGGGTAGACTGAGACTTGCAGGCTATTTCTGTAGCATCAGAGAAGTGCATCCTATTCCCAACACCAAAGCCCACACCAAAGGGTTTTCCCCCTCAGAAATTTAAAAGCCTTTGAGTAATGTATAATTACAAAGACTTTTGCCTGGATGCAGCTCAGCAGAGCGGTAATTCCTCAGTCTGAGTTAAGTGGGTTCCTTTCTCAGCAGCAGCAACAGACTCTGCTCATTGTGGCTGCTGCACAGCACGAGCTTCCTGTCCTAGATCTTGGCACGGGGAGCTGCATTCTGACGGGATTTATGCCACTTTTGTAGCAGTTGACTTTGAGCCATTGCAGCACTTCAGACACCAAACAGAGCCCTTAGACAAGAAACTTAGAAGCTCCAAAGTCTCTTCTGTGCCACAGAGTCAGGTATTTCATTCTAGTGCATGTTTTACTTTCTTTCTAAATCACAACTATCCTCTTGGGAATACAGGACACTTGATCCACCATCAGTTTTTCAGTGCTTCCAAAACCAGAGATACACTTTATAAGCCAGTTATTTCCTGGGCGCAGTACATAACTTGTTAGAGCATACAGCACCTTGAGAGACCAGCAGCTATAGGATTTTCTGATTTGCAGAAGGAGATATTCAAATGACAGTCCCAAACCCCGAGCAAGCAGCACGGTGCTGCGTGCCAAGCTCCTGGACAGCTCTAAGCCACCCTCCTTGTGCCTCGGGTGAGCCCTAACCTGCTTATCCCTCTGCTAGCTCACTCTCAGCCTCTCCAAACCTGAGGCAGCCAAACACCATGGAGCTGTGAAGTAGGGTAAGGCACAACCTGAAAACAGCTTCCACTTCCACCCAGCAAAATCAAGCACAAGCTGCTAAAGGGGAAAGGCTGCTGTGCACACTTACGTAGCTGCCAAGGGCCTACCAACCCTCAGACTGTTTTATCGAAGGCAAAAGTAGATTCTCTCCAGGACTTTTAAGAGTCAGAACAGCTTTATTTTTTTTTTCCCACAATAGCTGTCTACTTCAAGAGGATACAAAGTTGAGGCTGGGTGAGATTTTTCAGTTCAGGCCTTCCTCTCAATTCAGAAAACTAAAAGAATGTGGGAGTAACAGCAGGATTTGGTAACATGGTGATAACTGAAGTTTTTAATATTTGCCTTCATAAAATCAAACACATTTTTTAAGGCAAAGTATTGCTGATGCTTCTACCAAAGCATCTCAATTTTTAATTGGTTTTTAGTCCTTTACATGGATTTTTTTAAACCCTTTTATTGATTTGAAGTCCTACATTTCACTGATTTTAAAGCAATAAAAGTTCTAGTTACAATGCATTACATCTGTTGACATAGATTTAATACATCAATATCATGAAACTATTACTTGGGCCAAGCAAATGCTTCACTCAACCCTAAAGACTTTTTTCTGCTGTTTAAAATCATTAAAGAAATATTTCATGTTTTGTCAATGAATGTTTTCTTCCTCCATTTTAAGAATTGCTAAGGTTAGCTAGTAAGAATTTTACAAGGTGCAACATTAATATATTCTGTATACCAATATGCTTTTGAAAAGGAGAGATTTCTGCATAGACTCTCCAGCCTTCTAAAGCAATGTGTGGCTGGAGTTTGTACATAAATACCACCCAGTCTTTAACTGTGCCTGAGAGAAGCCAGAATCACACAGGACACAACAAGCTGGTAAGTGAGCTCATTTACATACTGGGATATCCCTACAGGTCTGTGAGCACCCTATCCTGCTTTTTATCATCAATGACATCAAGAAAATAAATTTTAATTTCTACAACAAAGCATTTTGAGCTTAATACTTTATTAAATATAAAATTTAAACTACACAAAGTATTACATATCTTGTATAGTTTAATATTATTTATTGAAATACGTGCATTAAGTTAATTGTCCAAATATGTTACAGAAAATTATAAAATACAGCACTCAAACCACTTTACCTAGAAATTACAGGGAAAGCTCTTGCAAAGATCATGACCTACAACAGCAGAAGACCACTTGGTAACTTATTTGGAATTATTGCCTTGGGAGTTATGGCTATGAGTCAAGAATAGAGGGAATTTCTCCATGTAGTGGCTTACCTCGTGTCACTAAATGCCCTTTGGAAAAAATGTGTAATTGACTCCTAGTTATTGAACAATATTCACTTATAAAATCCCCACATGGTTTAATTAATGTTTATAGCCTTCCCAATGTCTTTGCATTGCACACATCTCAACAAACACCCCTGCAAAAAAAAGTTACTTACACAGCACAGATTGCCTAACCACGTTTGGTTCAGTCTTGTTTGCATTGTTATATAATCGTTAATTCTAGGATCCCACTTTCCCCACTTTCCCCCCACAAGCCTTCCCATGCCATGAGGAGAAAAGGAACTCACTAAGACTGAGTAACAAAGAAAAATATTTTCTATGTCTATCTCTTCTTTTCCAGTTTTACTTTCCAAAACAGATGTTTATCAGGATTTTTCTATGCTGTTGGAGTTTTTAATGTTTGGATGCTTAATAAAATTATGTTACTCATTGCATCAGTTCTGCACACAAGATGGTGAGCATACAAAGATACAAAACATTGAAAAAACATTCAAAACCAGTCAAATCACCCCAGATATGGATCCTCAGTACTACCTATAGCATAGCCTAGCTTAGCTCCCAGCCATATTTCTCACATCTCTTGATGATCATGAATTTTGCAAAACAAACTAAGGCATCATGACAAATCAGATGAAATTACCGACCTGTAGAAAGTTTGGCTTAGGGAATTTGCTTAGCATTTTCCTGGAGTTTTCCTACAAATGCACTAAAAAGGCTTCACAAGTAGTTTTGTCTTTTTGAAACTTCAAGACAAGTCATTCTCCCCTTCAAACTCAAGGGCTCCTCAGAGATTTTTGTCATTCAGTGTTCAGGGTTGGGTTTTTCTAGTTTGCTTGTTTGAGAGGTTTTTTTAGTTTTTTAGTTAATTTTCTGGTTGGCACTTTGTTAAGGTTTTTCTCTTCTCCCTTTATGGATGTTTTCCTCTTTGGAAGGAAAGAGTTGATTTTGCTGCCGGTTTTTTCCTCCATTCCGAAGCAGCTGAGAGTTCTTTTAAGCTTTAAAAGAGCAACAAAATTGAGATCTCTTATCTTGGATCTAAGTCAAGAAGCTTGTAGATACCAGGAGAGTGATAGCGTCCGAGGTTATCAGCCAGAGCAACCATGCCTTGGCAGCCAACACAGATCTTGCACTGAATCCAGCCCCTACCTGACTAATACATAGTTGGGCAGCTCATTTTGGCTGCTGCCATAATAAGGTCACCAGAAGGTGACTCCTGCTCTGGTGCTGTCCCACTCCGCAGGTTCACAAGCCACATTCAGCATGCTGGCACATCCAAGGAGCTGCCAGCACACAGCTGATGCTCTTTTCGATAAGCAGTCCGAATCTCCCTACAACACATTCCCCTTCACACATGCCTCACAGAAGGAGATGAAGATACACAGGCAGAAGCCAATTACTTCGGATCAAAAAGAGAGATTAACGAAAGAACAAACGGCAGTGAAGATGCTCAAAGGCGGTGAGAACTGGGCACCTAATTCCCATTTGGCACCTCTTTGTCACAGCTCAGTCACTTGCCAAAAGTTTTCTTTCAGAAAAATATCTGTATTCTGATGCTGCCATTCCACAGTTTCAACTTAGAAAGAGGAAAAAAATCATGAGACAAAACGTCGTTACAGAATTTTTCACCAAAAAAAAACCCAAACAAACCCTCCTGAACAAGCCTACCAATCCTACCAGTTAAATGTTATTGATATTCACCAAATATGCTGCTTATGTATGAGACTTCCTTCAAAGGAGGAAATTACTTTCCATCTGAGAGAACAGACTAACTGTAAAAATGCTTTTTTTACTGGCTTTTATTTGATGTTTGTTTCTGAAATTCAAACCAAACACTTTAGATACGCCCAACGACTTTCATAACTGGCTCCACTTAGAACTCATTCATTGGCATTCATTCAAATGTGCTTAATACTATAGACACACATTCTTAAGTGATTACACTTTATGGTGCTTTAGTCTTTGAGGATTGCTAATGGGATACCAACTTTTCCACTCCATTTGGGTAATTATAAACCACTTTTCCTTGTGTCCAGGCTGAGGCAATGTTCAAATCCTATCTGCTTCCTGGCAAATAACAAATGAGCAGCACAGGATAAAAGGACCATGTAGAATAAAAGGGATTTATCTTCTCTTTAAAGAGGGGGAAGCATGCAGCAAGGTCATTTCCCACAGATAAACTGGAAATCATCACCCCACCCCTTCAGTTGATACTATTTTTCCTTGACAAGTGAGTAAGTCTTAAATGTTTTCAACTTGACACTGTGCATTTTTTAAAAAAGCTAGCACAGAACTGCAGTTCCACATTACATTTTCTTAATTTTTTGAGCATCAGTTTTCTTCTTGCTTCAGAAAAATCCCATTACCTACCATCAACATCTTTATCTCATTAAAAGCTGCAAATAATTACTCAGTCTCCATGGATTATTCAAAGCACTCAAACCTCCTTTCTGCTTACTCTGCTCCTTCCATGCCCCCACCCCTCTATCCATGGGGCTCTGGCCAATGAGATATTTGGCAATAAGAAAAGGGGCACTTGTCATCTGCAACAGAAACAGGCCAGGTTCATGAAGTCTTGCCAAAGCAGGCTCACTCACAAACTGCTGTAGAGAAGAAAATCTTGCCTTCCTAAGTCACCTCGAGGCCTGACTGAGAAAAAAAAACCCACATGGTTTTCCATTCTTAAAAAAAAGTCCTTCAGGAAGACTTTTCATTTACACCAACTCATTAGCTGCCAAAATTGACCTCTGCTTTAAAACCATGTATCTCCCTTCCAAATAGCATTTTCATTAAGATGAAATGCCTCTTGAAGCCTTTGGAGAATTTGCATTTGGTAGACACAGCACATTGTCATCAAATTGTACACAATTAACCTGAAATTAAAATGAACTACAGAAAAGCAATTAAAGTAAACTATCAAAGAAATGAAAAAAAAAAATTGGTAACTCTTCAGTGAACATTTTTTGGAATACAGATTGGCTTGCAACAGGTCTGTTCAAGAGAGGCCCAAGACACACCACACAGTACAGTGTAAATCTGTCATTCTAAAAGCTTGCCAGGTGAGTATGTCCTGCCATGCCAGATTTTGCTCAAGTTTTTCTCTGATCCTCTCTTCAGCATCTATCATCAACACTTGAACTGGATGAAACCGCATTCTTCTTGCCTATGGACCCTCACTGCCTACTGTAAGAATGGACATAACCAGACAATGCATTCTCTGGGGTTTGCTTGACAAGGTGGTTTTTGTCATTATTTTGGTTTTTAAAGAAGGCAGAAAGCAATTAAGGAGCCAAGACAGGAACAAGTCACCGTGCACTCTCTGGGGGAAGGACTGTCACCAAACTCACAGGCTCCTCAGCTCAATGAGAAGTCCTGATGAGCCATTGGGGTCTTTGCATTTACCTCACTGTGTTTTGAATTAACTCCTACAGAGCAGGAGAATTCAAAGACCAGACTCGTATCATTACAGATTTCATGGAAACTTGCGTCCCATTCCATATGTACAAAGCACTCGATAATGTTCTCAGTGAGTCACAGCCCCTAAGGAGCAAAGGATTGTTCTCTGTACACAACAAGAAACACACATGGTCTTCTTCAAGCTAACTTCCTTCCCAGAGCTGATCTTCAAATTGCCATTAGTAAGGCACTGGCATCACACCATCGTTACAGAGCGTGACAAAGGCAGGAAAGACACGATGGCGTGACTTTCCCTTCTATCACCATGACTCTCCCCTTTCTGTGTCTTGATTGCAAGAGCCAAACAAGCTTCCACTTAACCGTGCTGACTCCCATTTCAACACAAAGTCCCTTCTCATTCTAAGGGCCTTTCCTACTGCTACAGCAGCACTTCACCTTTGTTCTTTAGCCTGAAGCAATAGTCCCCGGCCATAATGGATAAGCACTGGGGATGGAGGGAAGGAATAGAAAAGCTCCCTCTCAGAACAATTGGATTGCTGCTGAATTCTGAGGACAGCAAGTACAAAAGAAACCAAGACCTGTTGCTTTGCATGAGTAGCTCAGTCCTAAGTTCCACACATCTCAGGGTACGGAGCAAAACTGAGCACGACGATCTCTATGGTAACCAAACTGCTTTCACTCTTTTTTACCCAAGAGACTCCTTTTAAAATATAGATGCTTAAAGCACATTTCACAGTCTGGTTTTGAAAATGTGGATGGAAATAGAAGAGCTTTACTTAGTACTACTTAAATAACAACAAAAAATCCTTACAGCATAAGCATGACGACATGTCTCTTGCCCACACTCCAAAAATAGCCCAACAATCAAATGTCAACAAGTCACAACAATCTGAAAAACTAACCCAAAGTCATGTATTTTACAGCAATCCTAGGGGAATATTATGCCTGGAAGGATACCCTCTTGAGTCAAGTTATTCATTTATAAATAATCCTAAAATTCATCATAATCCAAAGAAATACTGACTACCATTCTTGAGCTTCTCATTAATAGGACATAAATTGGTTTGTTCTCTGTAACCTTTAGGTTGCCTTCAGAGAACACAACTGAAATGCTGACAAATTTTAAGAATGGCAGATAGTATTTTCAGGCTGCCATTATCACAACCACAAGTTCCATAGTTTGAGGAAATACGTAGTTCATTGAAGGTTGTCACCACACTGCCTTCCTGCAGGTCGTCTCTACACTGCTGCTGTACCCCTTGGGAAATGACATAACCTTCAACCATTTTTAAGTGACCATTGTTCCATGTCCTGCCCTACTACAATAATCTCACCAACCCACTAAACATTTCTTGAGAGATTTAGAAAGTACAAACCACAACAGTCCTACTCTGGCCTCTCCTAATTTCATCTGAATCCAAAAGTTTTGAGATATTTTAAGGGTTTTGCACATTTTCTCCACTTGAACTATAATGGATACTATAATGGATCTACCACCTTGCTGTGCTTAGAGTAATACCATGGAAGTTTTCAAACTCTTTAATGTAGCACCTGATCATGTATATACATCAGCATTGCTGTCATGTACCACATTATTCTATAAAAGAAGAAGTGTAATTAAAATAAGCTACAAACACCACTTTTGGTCTCTGCAAAAATTTCCAACTAAACCTGTGGTTTTTTAAATGGTTTGAATTCTCATTTCTAGTATGTATGTTAGAAACTCCAAGCCCACATATTTTAATCAAGACACAAAATTAAAAAAAAAAAAAAAAGGGTAAAAAAACCAGAACAATTTTCAAAAGATACTGTTTTAATTATTTGCACCTCATAATCAGAATGATTGGAATGTTGGGACTGGGGAACATCTACAACATATGGATTTTAATTTCAAATCTTTCTAAACTAAACAGTTGCAAAAATTTACCTCCTCACCCCACCTGCTTAACACAAGCCTCTTTTTCTATCCCAGAGTTGTGTCCTGCTTTGGGGCCACACAGCTACTGAAAGTGTTAAATTCTGGACTCACAAGCAGGATCTTAAGACTTCTAACTGTTGACCTTCCAGTGTTATTTAAAAAGCATCCAAAATAATAACCACTGTAACAGATGCTGGGTAGAGTTATGTAATGCCCAAAAGGTTCATTATGCCATTTAGAACCCAGGATGACAATCACAGTGCAGCATTTGTATTTGATTTTTCTTTTTAGGTATTTTTAGGTAGCAGTTTCCAAAATAAAGGATTGAACCTGTTCTGACACCAACTAGTGCACGTGACCTCTATTGCCAGATGGAGCTAAATTACTTCCAAGTCAAACTTGAGGAGGTTGGCTTGTGGTTTAGAGTAGGGGAGAAGGAGGGAAGACGTCAGGAGGCGGTTTTGGCTTTTTTAATTATACACAGGGCTATTTTTTCTACACCTGTAGGCAAAGCATTCTGCTGGTCTCAATTATGGTTTTTGTTGCAGGTATAGTGGAGCATAGCAACAGTAATGGAAAAACATCACATGAGCTCTACAGATCACTGAAGGCTGCTCCCAATTGTCCAAGGGACAGTCTGTTCATACTTTACGATCCAGGCATTCAGCACAGTTATTTCACCACCTTGCCTCCTAGATCAAAGACCACCTCATCCACACAGCTCAACAAGGATGCTGCAGCTGGAAATCAGAAGGGGGAGGAATGATTGTGTAGTGTTTGAGAGGTTGAGCCACTACATTCTCCTGCTCCCATGGCCATCAAAAGCAGAAGGTACAGGTTCAAACAGTAAATGAGGCTTCCAAAATATCCACCCTTTCTCTATACAAAATAACGTGTTTTGTAAGGACTTGGCTTACTCCTTCAACACCCTCTCCCACAATACTTTTATTTAATTCTGGTTGGCTTATCCAGCCGCTTGGTAACATAATACTACTATTTATATTAGCTCATTGATTTTATTTCATATCTATGCCTGTAATTTGGTATTAATTTTTATATTTTGATTATAAATTCATGATAGGGCAGAAATGACCACTGCAATTCACAGACTAGTAATAAACCAGTAAATTAACTCACGCAAACACTGAATTTCTGCCAGCAGCTCTCAACCTCTCAAATTATTAAGTGTGAATTACAATAACAAATAGATGAGGCAGGAAGGAAATAATTTTAATAATTACTGAATTATGCATATTAAGATAAGACTTAGAATCTTAATTAAACCCTGGCCTTTGTTTAAGCACTGTATAGGCAAGTAAGCAAAAGCATTAGTCACCACTGGCAAAATAAAATGGTTGAGTATTGATAACTGCAGGCAGTTCTTAAGTAGACTTCTTCCCTGGACTTAGCATAAAGCAAAAAAAGAATTAATTGAAATGTTCTGTGTGAAAGATAGCAATAGTAAAAAAAATGCTAGTACTTTGATGCAATAAAGAACAGCATTATATATTTTCAAAGTTTCCATGCATCTTGTAATTATGCAGTAATGCTTGTTTATATGCAGAACCCCGCTTGGCAGGGCATACAAATATAACAAGGAACAATTTTTCTTTCCTAGTTAGCTACCCCGAATTCTTCCTCAGTACAAGCAAGTGCATGAGGCACGGAATTTCATTTACAAAGCGGTTTCTATGCCGCAGTTGTTCTGCATGCAGTGCCACAGGTGCCCTTGGTGCTTTGCAGACAGAGCAGCGAGTCTATAGAATGCAGACGCTGGGAAGTACCTGCTGCCTCCTTCCAGAAGTCTGCAAACACACCTGCAAGTCTGGTTTCTGTGCTCTACAGCAAATGAAAACTGCACAATTTACTCATGTCCACAGAGCATCTCAAAACCAGCGATGTTTATTCCCAACACTGGCTCACAAACCTGGACAAAAGTTACACGTGGAAAAACATACAGATGTCAGGTACCAAGGGATCAGAAACAAAATGCCTTCTTACAGTGTACTGCTGGGACTGCTGATTATCAGGGGAAGCCTTCGCTGCTGCTGATTCCTGCAGGGAGGATACCAAATGCTGCTGTGTCTACCCAGGACTGAAGGAAACACCTGGCCACACCTATAGCTGTTGATCCAGTAAGGCTGGGCAAGACTCTCTCTCTAAGTTTAGTGCTTACAAATCTAGTAAGACAATCCTTTTGGCAGGAGATATTAATTCTATTCATTCACTCTCTATTTCAACTACACCTTTGAAAAATAGTCCTATTTTACATCACCGGCTATAAGTTTTCCTTTAAATAATGTTCTGGAGTTGGTTACAAAATTCACAGAGAAAACCACATAAAATAAAAATCAGCACCTAACCAGATGAAATCTCATGGGTGACAGTATAAATCACACAGACAGCAGAGCATCAGCCAGGCCTTAATGTACATTTGCAAACACATTTGAGGATTTTCATTTTATTCATTACTCACTGGCATCAAGCCACAGGTAAACTGCCTCTGGCAGAAAAAACAAAACAAACAAAAATAAGTGTGGGTAGTGGGTGGACACAGAAGGGAGAAGGAGGGAATTGGTGATGGAAACAGGTACAGAAAACATTTGTTCCTCCTTTTATAGGCTACTTTTTGTATAAAACAGCTGCCACAGTTTCAACTCTCTGAGCTAGGAGGACTTTACTATTCCTTCTCTAATGGAGATCAGAACCCCAGGACAGACCTGGGTGCAATAAATAAATAAAGCTACATCCCAAATATACCACAGGCTGCCACAGTAACTGAGTAGAACTCTTGAAACATTACCCCTTTCCCAAATGTATAGTTGTTCAGACTTTCTGCACAAAAAAAAGAAGGTGAGACAGAACAGCATTTGATCTTTTTTCTACTTCCAAGTATATTTTTGTGCAGACACTACCAGGAAAAAAATTAGTCTTTGTGTACGTACTGCATCCTGCATGCAGGAATTTTATTACACATCCCCACTGGCAGACTAAGTCCACCCGAACAGTAAATGCAGATGTTTCACACTCCCACCTGCTGCTCATACAGAATATTTTTTTCTGCTCCTTACCAGCACAGGAAAGAAGAAAAAGCTCTGGAATTTTTATTTGTAAGCAGATGTGATCTTCAACCTCTCACCTACAAGTTCCTACATTACAGCATACATGATTCAAACAATATATGAGCATTAGATTCTGCTCGAGTAAGCTCTACCATGCAAGATGGGGTCCTGAACTACTTGGGGCTGGACTGCTGTTTGAGGGCATTGTAGGGCTGCTAAAACTCAAGGAGAGGCAGAAAAAGCAAGAATTCTTATATTTTTACAATTCCAATCCAGTTTCATTCAAAGTAACTTCAACAGAGGGATTTTCATCATCATGACTAGACCTTAATTTGAAAAGTAATGGAGTATTTGTTTGTTGTAAAGGAAGTTATCTTATTGTGGAAATAAAGATAAAAATGGTTAAGCTGTTTGTACATATTGAAAAATAGGACAGTTATAGTGCAATTCCTACCATGAAAACACCTTTCAAATCATTAAGCCAGCTACTTGACATGGTACTGGTAGCCCTAAAGTAGCTGCACAGCTGGACAGGCAGAAATCCCCAATTTCAAGCTGGGCTTATCAATTTGCTAGTCAAACAATAGTTTCAATTTTGGAATTCCACTGCCCAGGCACAACATGAGTTGTAAATCCTCTCTCACAAAGAGCTGAATTCTCTTCTTCAAGTATTGTTATGAAATAAACATATTGATCTCTGAGACCTTTTAAACCTGGGAACCAACTCCAGGAAAGGAAACCCAAAGCTATGCTGGCATGCAATACATTTTTCCCCCAGTTTTTCCATCAAGTATGCAAGCAGAGAGGAGATTGCACCACAGAAAGCTGGAGAATGCACACCTATCTGAGCTGCCTTTGTTCAAATGAGAACTCCCTGTGGTTGGGGAATCAAGTCTACCAAAGTAGAGCAACCAGCTGAACCTGGAGATAAAGAAGCACTCGCAGAGTGTAGATTTTTACATGGAGCTTTCCTAAGATGCAAATTCTTAGAGACCCTGATTTCAAACCATAAACCAAAAAGCAAGATGGAGAGATGCCTGTTGATAAGTCCTCCCACTACTGCCCACATCTCTCTCCTTACTTTTAATACATGACAGATGAAAACAGGCTATTTCACAGGATCACAGAAGCAATTAGGTTGGAAAAGACCTCTGAGATCATCATGTCCAATCTATGACCAAACACTACCATGGCAACTTGACCAGAGCATTAAGTACCACATCCAGTCTTCCCCTAAACAGCTCCAGGGATGGTGACTCCACCATTTCTGGGCAGCCCGTTCCATTCATTACTAAAATTCTCATTTCTAATTTTTGTATTGAAAAAAAAATTAAAATCCTATTTATAAGATCACTGTTAGCTCTGTTAGCCAGTTTCTCTACCCCCTGTAATATCACACAGGGCAGAGTATGTCTTCATAGGGGAGAATAAATACAAAAAGTATACGGAAAGCTTAAGGGAAGAAAAAATTAAAACAAGAATAAAAGTGAGGGAATGGAACTTTAAGAAACTACAGGTGCAAATATACGACATAGCAGGATACTTGTTCCATACCATAACATTTTGCAGTAAGAGCCTAAAGATTTCTAAATATGAATGCTGGTGCATGTTCTATGTCTTGGACTCTTCAAAGAAAGTATTTATGATGAGCACTTACATGTACATACGATGAGAGCTGATTTACCTAAAATAAGCAAGATCCATCTTGCACTAGCAGGTTAGAGAGAGAGAGAGAGAGAGAATGTGTATGTGTTCAATGCATAACAAAACCCCAGTTTTCATCTATGATGATTTAGAGGAAGAAAGCACATGATGTCAGCAGATCATCCAAATGTGGAACTGACTGCCTGCTAAATAAAATCTGTTGGGGCTGCTGAACAAAACTAAGTTAATTTGGCAGGTGGACTCCTAACCCAAGTTGCTCTTAATTCACAGACGCTTTTTGCCAGACAAGTGAGTCTTGCTTACAAGGCATTCGCAGGGTACTAGGATGGAATGCAAATTCAAATATGTTTCATTGTTCCTCAGGAAAATTCCCCAAAGGGTGCACTGCACTGGAAAATAACAGAGCATCATGCCATCTGGAAGTTCACAGTAGCATAGATGCAAATAATTAGAGTTCAGAGTTGCAAAGAGAATCCTTCCCCTTTCTCCCACCAGAGCTCCACAATTTTGTTTCTTCTAATTCAGCCAGACACCTGAAAACTGGTGAACAAATGCAACAAGCAAGGTCACCCCTGACAACAGAGAGTCCAAGGCTTTTGGGGCATTTTTGCCATTAGAGCTTCCAGCTCAGCCACCCCATTAGGGGCATACAGCCCATCTTCCCTGAGCACAGAACTCACAACACTCTACTGAGCGACTCCTTGTCTGCTCATCAGTATGGACAGAAGGTACAGGAAACCAAATATACATCAAAAGCAGCCATGTACCTTGCTGAGCTCTCCCAGATGAGGATGGAGGCTTAGGCCTTGATCAGTGTACCTGGAAGGTACACTACATACAGACATGGCAAGAGGGTCTCCAGCAGGAGCATAGCATTGCTCATATAGCTTATAGCATTGCTTATTGCTTACTGCAAAGCACATTTTCAACCTGTATAGTGCCACTGAAGAGTTTCACATCAATGTTTATATCTAAGGATTTTCATTCTGATTCCATTTAAGTAGAATTTGAAAGAAAAAAAAAACACTAAGGAAGTGGCCTCACGGCGTCTTCAGTGTTCAATTTAAGACCTTCAGCACACAGAGATGTTAGTGATTAGCATTGTCCCAAGGGCTGCACACATGCATATTTGAGCAGCCTGTTTGGTTCACAGTTCCTTAATGACAATGCCCATGTCTCTGCTCTAGCAGTTATGCAATCATTCCTTTAGCTTGTGACCTGATGACAAGCTAAGATGATGTGAATGAATGTGACAGAGTCCATCCACTCTTTTCTTAATTCTTCTAAGATTACTGAGCACAGGCTGGCAGGGTTTCAAAGTAGTAGAATGTAACAATTCAATCCTGGTTTTTCCGATTAAAAATCTTAGTGTGTGGTAGGGAAGAGGAATGATGCATCAATAGAGCTGAGTTAGAAGCAGTTCTTATGAGAAGCCAAACAATTACACTGACTCTTACTTTCAACCAACATTTGAAATACCCAGGAAAATAACTTGGGAATCATTACACTGAAAAATGTGTAAATCATGTTTCTAGTGTGCATGACCATATATTTAATTAAAACTGGATACAACAGTTATTGTGTGTTAAATAGAAATCCAAAAACACTGAAGTTGAAGAACATTACAATAAATAAGTACTGACTTTTGCATGCTAACTCCTGCACGATTGTAACAGGCTGAAAATGAAAATGTGTCCATTTTCAGCCTCAGAGGCCTTTAATAAACTATCATTCCTCTTTTATTCATTTGCAAGATCTGAAGTAGCTCCTATTCTTCATTCATTTGACTAGCAGTCTCCTTTACCAGTGAGGCTGATGATACCCTAAATCACATTAGTGCTCTTGCCACTCCTTTTTCCTACTTTGTACAGAAATATTTCACCACTCCCCACCAGTTTCATTACGTCTATTCTAAATCCTGTCCAGTAAAAACCAGCCCTGTACTTCAACAATCAAAGGTCCGCAGGAAAAAGGGTATGAGAAGTCTTGCCTTTCAAATCAACTTCTACTGCAGAATGAGAACAAGTAAAAAAAATTCAGGTTTCCTCACGGCTAGGAATCAAATTCAAGTCCAGGGAAATTACCTGGTTGGAATGGGAAAGTCATCAAAAAAGCACTAACAATTGCAGTCTTTTTCTTTTTATAAAACAATAACAGAAAGGCCCATTGAACTGCAACTTGAAGAAGCGGTAAACAGTACCTCGTTGTATGAGACATTCAAACAGATCCTGAAACAGTTAAAAACAGTATTAACAACCCTGTTCTGAAGAGTAAGAGACTTAACAATGACAAAGTAAACTGGACATTTCATGTCCCAAAGAGTGAAAGAAGCAGAGACAAAGCTGAAGAAATTTCCCAGGTCCATGACCAGCATTCTACTTGCTAAACTACCCAACCACTTCTCACTACCACAATATTGTAACACTGAGAAATGGTATTTATTAATGGAAGGCCTCAACAGATTAAATTTTCAATGTGCAACAACAAAGAACAAATACATATGAAACCAAATCCTATAGAGGACAGCCTCTTTTCCAGCTCTCTTGTTGCATGATATTCTGTATCACAGCACAACATGAATGAATGCCTTCCAAAAGCAAGGCATGAAGCAAAGGCAGGAAAAAATATATTTGGAAATAATTCCACATTTTTTAGGTCATATCTTGAAAATAAATATCCCTTTAGACTACACATATCTCACAACAACCTTTCCACAGCCCCTCACCTACCAGCATGCTGCTTATCTGAGTACTACTGAAAACCACCTGTGCTCAATGCAGTCATTCTATCACCACCTCCTTCCTCCAGGACAAACATGACAAAGCCTACACAGCATATCCTTATCTCATGAGGTGAGTAGCCACACAGTAATGTTTCTCAGTTTTGGAGATCCAGCCTTCCATCTTGCCCAAAGAAGAGTAAGCCAAGTTTTCCAGGTACTTGCATGTTAGCAATTCCACATTCACTCACCTGAAATCACTTCTGCCCTGTACAAAAGTAAACACAATGTAAATTATCAGATTAAGAACAAGCCTATCAATCCAGGGAACTGAATAGCATTTAGAGCTTCACAGAACATCCATTTTCAGAATTTCATCATATTGCTTGACCAAAACCACTTTCTCTGAGTAACCAGCTGGTTGGGGAGTTCCCTTCAATGAATTTAAGATAAACTGTGAGCTGCATGGAGAGAACTGCTTAGAATTCCCATTAACGACAATGTAGCTGCATCAAAACCACATTTTACTATTTTGCTTCTCTTCATTTTTTCTTTTCAACACCACACTACTGGCACAGCACTGTGAAGTACTGTTACAACTCTGCTTTTCAGGACATGGATATGTCCTAAAGGGCCTGGCATTTATTGCTCTGAATAATACTTTTTAACTGCAAAGGAAAACATGTAACAGGAATAAAGAGGTCATAAATATTAAATATTAATTTATATTTATATATTATATTTAAATAAATATTTTTTAAAAAGTATTCTTAAAATATTTTAAAATCAGATTTTATGATGAAGATCACAGAGATGTCCCTTCCCATGAGTTGTGCGGTTCTCCTGGTAAAGTACTTTGCCTTTATTTACCAGACACCATTTCCAATAATTAAACTTCCTGGACTTTTCATTCTATGTTCTGCATGGTGACCTCATGCTGACATCACTTCAACATAAATTTTCTGATATACTACTGATTCTTTGCCAGCTAAAAGGCAACTTTCTGACAGTGAAACTGAATATTGAGGAACATTGGCAACATTCAGCAGCATGGAATTTGTTTTCAAAAAGAAGACAAGAAATTTAAAAAGAAAAAATAAGAAAGCTTTTCTTACATTAGTTTTAATAAGTTATTTTTGTTTCTGGTGTAGCAGACATGGAAAAACCAGTTAATTGTGACTGCAGAAGTCAGGAAGAACTGCTGTTAGACAATTTCATCCTCTGCACAGGTTCTCAAAGAAAGTATTTTCAGATGACAGAAAACGCAATAGAAGGCAATAAGCATGAAAGAAAAAAACATTCAAATGTGTCTTACTTTAGATTGAAGGGCACCACAGGAGGAACTCACACTGATTTATCCTATTTTCATGGAGCTATGAAGAGAAATAGTGAAAGAACAAGCGAAGCTCCATCACCTGTTCCATACAGCTGGGGGAGTCAGAGCTTGCAGTGACAAAACCACTGCCATGCAAATCATTTAAAAGCAGAGAAGCTGAGAAGCACAGACAATGTGCTCAGGGAGGTGACTCGGCTCCCTGGGGTTGGGTCTCTATTTGAAAGCCTTCCTTCTGAATACAACTTGCAGGGAATGAAATTACTCTATTTTGAAGAAAGCTAGACACCATGGTTCTCTTCAGGCAAAACCCACAATCTTCCTGGTGGAAGAACTTTCATGCTTAAGTTCATGACAAGTTTTAGCTTTAAACAAACCCTCAAAAAGGCTTCTGAAAGCAAAATGGTTTTCTATTCTTTTTGGTATTCTTCCTTACTACAGAACTCTTCACACCTTTGTCAAGAACAGCCAGACACACCACAGCCATTCTTTTGGGTAGAAACAAAAGTAGGGAAGATTAATTGGCCACCTTCAGGCACTGAGAGAGATGAGCATTTGAAATAAACATAAGGGTAAGAAAATGAGAAGTAATTAACCTTTCTGGCTCATCTGTCTCCCTGTGCCTGCAACCTAGCATGGAGTTTTGTCACATCAATGAGCAAATATCTGATACAGGTACTGGTACTTTCATCAGCCCAGCACTCTTCAGTGCTCTCTATGAGATGAAAATAAAGCATATTCCTCCTTCTGAACCATCACCAGCATGGAGGTGAGAATAGAGACTCTATTTCCAAAAGGCAAAAACCATTAGAAAATGAACTTTTCATTAAAAAAAAGCTTCTTTGTCACATTTAAGTAACTGGTACAGGTGTGTATCATTGAAAAGTGTTCTGCAATAGCCATTTTTGAAGCAATACCCTCTATATGAGGTAACAGCATGTTTGGCAATAGGGAGCTCAGCTTTTTATCCCACAAATCGCCTGATTTTTTTAACTCTAAATCAGTCATAACTGGCTGATTCACTGCAGGAGTAGATTAGATCACCAAAAGAGAGTTTTGGGTGGAAATGTGATGAAGACTTATTCAGGAACAGGCTTGCAATGAAAACTAAGTTTTCACTTTTGTTTCCTTCACAGAAGAAGGAAAAACAAAACAACAAACCAACAAGAAAATTCTGCATTTTTCTGAGCATAATATGAAGATGCAGCCCTCCTGTAAAATCCTCTGGTTTAGTAACCTTGCATTTTGTTTTCCCATGATGCCAACAGAAGACTCAGTTCAATAGGAACTACTTACATATGGCCAATGCTTGTTCCAAGTAAAAATACAAGAAAGAAAGAAAGGCAAAAAAATTCCCATGTCACATAGCTGTGCTGAGAGTACAACCCACTGCAAGACCCCTGTCCCACACGAAGAGCCAAAGAATTTCTCAGCCTGTTACCGTTCTCTTCTGTACATGGCCTGGGGAGGCACAACCACCGCTGGACAAGTGCCCTCTTGGACATTCAGCCAAAGGAATAGGACAGCAGAGTTGGCTGGGATAACTAGCAGTTGTAGGTTAAGATCAAGAACTTCCTAGCACAGAAGCAGTCTTCTTGGAAAAGAAAGTCAAAGGGACACCTCTGAATAGCCCTCCAGTCCCCTAATTGGCAAGGGCTAAAAATTTTCTAACAACTGAACTGAAATTCACTTGTCTAAATTATTTTAAACTCTACTCCTATTGTACTGAGAGGGAAGTAGAACCTCCTATGGGTGTTTTCAGAGTTCACAACAGAGAAGAATCCTTTTTTCTTCAGTATCCTTTTTATCTTAGATAACAATGACATTGTGAAGTGCATGCAGTGATGAAGACCAGAGAATTTCATATACATCCAGACTCCTTCCTCTTCCCACCCACTTCCCCCACCACACCCCAGAGTGACAATCTTTTTCAATTTGCCATATGAAAGCCTGTCAAATGAAAATTTACTCTCCATCATATAATCCCTACTGATGAATGATCAGGAATCTCTACCAATTTACACAGATAAAGACTTCAGAAAAATACAAGAGCTTTTCAAACTAACAAAGACTTGACTGATTTGAGTTGCACATAATCTCTAGTCATCTCGAGCTTTAGTTCTCCTGTACAAAACGAGACAGTGATGCTCTCCTGGAGAGCACAGCCTCTCATCTTGCATGCCTTGTTCCCTTCCTGCATCACACACACGAGGGGAAGATCAGTGCTGTGCCCACAGTGCAAAAACAACTAGTGACAGCAAGACTGCCAAGCTTTAAAGGGAACCTTGGCAGTACAAATCCTACTAAAAAAGGCACTTTTTTGTTGGTTTTTGCTATAGGTCAGTAGTTTGAATTCTGTCCAAGTCAACACCGCACAAAGGTTGTTATCTGATGCCTGATCTTGAGGTGCTAAATGATCTCAACTCTGACAGCAGAATCTCACCAGCTTTGCTCTCTGGGGGCTACTCTGACATGTCTGGAAGGGGTGATTGCATTTAGCTGCTCTGAGCACAAGCCCACAGAAAAACACCCTCATTAGAACTGTCACCTTTATACCCAGCTCTCCACAGAAAAACTAAAAACTCCAGCACATAAGCGACCTCATCTCTCCTGCAGCAATTCCCCCAGGACCGAGGCAGCT
Organism: Acrocephalus scirpaceus scirpaceus; assembly: GCA_910950805.1. Classification (NCBI taxonomy): domain Eukaryota; kingdom Metazoa; phylum Chordata; class Aves; order Passeriformes; family Sylviidae; genus Acrocephalus; species Acrocephalus scirpaceus. Next base: position 35,346,994 of record OU383781.1, read on the forward strand.
CATGGAGGAAACTTGGGAGATTACAACCTGTATCTGGATTCACAGGTTACAATTCTCCCTTTGGTTAATCAAGACCCTTTTACACAAGGCAATAAAAACTAACAAAGCAAAAAATTAACAAGTAACACCTTCTAAGAAAAAGAAAATAGGGCTAGTGGACCTAATAATTGTGAAGAACACATCAGATTTTGTTGTTGCAAGTGACAACCAGAGTTTCTATTAAACCTACAGAAGTATGCAAAAGGCAAGAATCCCAAGTCTGATGAGCTGAAACATTTAATCTTCTGTTAATATACTGCTAATATTTTTGAATATGACATCCAATAGAGGCAATATTTATCCTAACAACCCTAATCCCTGAAAGATCCACAGATTTTTACAAGGTTTGTTTACCCCAATGTTTCATTCCAGTCCATTTCTCCAACCCCAGATTTTAAAAAACATAAATACTATTCTCAGCTCCAAGAAAAAAAAAACCCACAACAACAAACCATGTTCAATATTATTCCATTTACAGCTTTAGCATCCTAAACCCCCATGCAATTAGAGATAGGAACTGCCCAATAAGCAGCAGTGCTTGCATCTCACACTGGAAGGTCCCCAGATAGATGATTTACAATCTGTAACATTTTTATAGATCATAGGGCTGGTTTACACCACTTTTATGAGATGTTTTAAAATTTATAAGTTTTCATTTTCCCCTCCCTTGGAGTCCAGTTATTAGTGAAGAGAGGTTTTATAGGTAGCAGGGAAGAAGGAAATGATCAGATTGAAAAACAAACAGGAAAAAAAAAATCAGTAGAATATTTCAACTCCTTCATTCTATAAAAGAATGGGGAATAAACTAGTTTTGTAGGACAGTGCTTAATCTTTTAAGATACATTTGGACACTTCTGAATCTATTCATAGCCTATGTTACAGAATATGACAACATTATAATTTAGTCTAAGTATTTATTTCAAAAAGAACAACTTTAGAACAAACATTTTATTTTAAAAATAGATTTAATTGGTAAGCAAAAATTTACAGAGTATAAGAAATTTCACAACAGAGTCAAACCTAGAGCATCATAACTTTTAATGCTGTAAATTACTACTCACTTCTGCTACCAAGCAGCAGAAAATTTTGATTTAGCAATAAAAACCCCACACACAAACCTAGAATACTTTTGTTCCAATATTTAGAACAGTTTCTCTCCAATTTTCCTCTTTTGTATTTAAAATACTTGAACTAAGTGGCTAAGGTTATTTACAGGGAAGAGAGGAAAAATACCAATGAAGAACTTCAAATAAATATACTTTATACTTCTTTGTGAGAATCAAGTGCAACTACAGAGATCCAGCTCTGATCAAACTAGCTCTAAGCTACACAGATACATTAGGATCTATGACTTAATCATACATTTTCCTTAGAGGGCTTTAGAATTCTTTAATAAATATTTTACTATTAATAACATGTAGTCTCCAGATCATTTTATGATACTTATCTTGAAGAACGAATCTTTGTAGTTGAAAATTATGTTTTTATCATATTAACTTCCTTAGTTTTTAAAAATGTATCTACCTTTTTTCACTAAAGTATTCACCATTATCTTATAAAAAAGTTGTAGTATTATATTTATCTTTCAAGAAAAAAGAACTTAAGAACCATTTTTCAGTAAGATGCAGAAAATTGTCAGGAGATGTATATTCAAATTAAATTGAATATCTCAACCCATGTCATACAACCCTAATCAAGCACAGTAGTTCTAAAGGATAGGTTTTCCCAACAGATGAAAATATTTAGCATTTGAAAAAAATCCTACACTACATATAAATGTCATTGCATTCTTAACTTCAAAGATAAGCCATTAAAATTCACATAAATGGAGTTTTGTGGCAAATACAAGAGCAGAAAGCTGAACCAACTTTCATACAAGCAAACGTGTTGCTAGAAGAGCAGTCACTTCCTATAACACATTGAAGAAAATGTTCTCAATTCAGAGTGATATTTTTAAGTAAAAAAAAATAAGTAGAACAGAAGCCAAATGTCTGATAAATATATGTAACAACCATTTAAAAAAAAACCCCAAAAAACCCCACCAAAACCAACCAACACACAAAGACAGCATACAAAGGTCCTTACGTACCCAGGTAAGCAACAAGTACACTGAAAAGAATAATCAGCAAAGCACAAATACTTAAAGGTAATCAAACACAGCTTTTCACTCACACAAATTGATGGTGACAATTTTATTTAGAAATTCAAGGGTTGTTTTCCAAACAAGTCTGTATCTCAGTTTCATTAATCCATACGTCATCCAAAGTAGCCTGGCAAAGGTACCTCAAGCCAATCTCCACATCTTTTGGCTCAAAAGAAAGAAGAGCTACCTCTTCCCTATTCAGTTCATATTACCAGCAGATTTAAGAGAGGAAAGGGGGAGAAAGAGACAACTTTTGAGTTGAGTTTGGGGCAAAATTCAAAATTCCAGGTTTGGCTGTAAAAGCCCAGTAGTACATGCTCACTTCCCCACTCTCCTTTCTACCTGTCTTTTCTCAGAAAGCTTCAGAAGGACTCTTAGACAAAGAGACAAACATTAAGCTCAGAGACACGTGGTTCCTCTTGATGTCACACAAGGTCATGACTTGCATGCTTGCTCATGGACTGTCCTGGAAAGCATACTGCATGAGGATTTCAATCTACCAAAACATGTCTCAATGTTTAAAGAACTGAAATAGCTTTTAAGCACAAAACCCTGTAAAATTATTACCAGAAGGCCCAATTTCTATTGTTCACATTAGAAAACAATAATGTAAAATTAGAAAACAATAATGTCATCTTTTGGTCAGCCCTTGACCAAAGATGACAATCACATTTCACAGGTTATTCACTGCCTTACCAAAAGACATTAATACAATTGTAATAATCACACAGTCAAATATCAGCATGTTCTGTCTGAAGCATGATAAACATTTTTCAGATCTGTAGTCTAGGTGTATAACTTTTGCAAAGTCAGGATCTTCCTGATCTGCTGAAGGACCACATTAATATAAACATAATTCTGGTGGTACCCCAAAACCCCTTGGACCAGATCAACCAGCAAACTTTAGTATTGGGTTGGGTCCCTCGTACAATTCCTGCCAGAGAGCTGTCAGCTGAAAACCTGTAAATCCCAGTTCCTCAGTATTCACTCCCCAAGAGCACAGGAGTTATGCAGTGCACTACAACTCAGCTTCCAATACTCTATCCAAGACAGAAAGCACTGCACATAAAGCTCCAACTCTAAGGACAGTTGCAAGCACTTTGAACATCAGTTCACAGCATGGAACAGCTGGGTGTTTTACATTCAACTCAGTTCAACCATGAGTACTTTATCAAACAATCCAGCATCCAAGATTCCAGCACTCCAAAACATTTGTAATCTGCCTCATGTATTGTTCCATGAAACAATAAAGGGCTCAATATCTCTCCCACTGCTTTATGAGGTTAGCCTTTCTCTCCCTTGAATAATACATCACTACTACTGAAATGCGTGTTACTCAAGTTGCTTCCAAAAAAGTTAAAAACCTCCTTCTCCTCAAATGCAGTCCACTACCAAATTGAGTAGTAAATCATTTTTATTATAAATGCAGACTATTTTTCCAGCTACATTTCCCTTCCAAAGAACAAAACTGTTTTGCTCATGGTTTAATTAATATCACAAAATCACAGAATTCTACGCCTCCCTGGGTAGCTCTGCCACCCTTAACATGAAGAGGTTCTTCCTCATTTCATTGAGCATCAAATGCTACAAAAGGATTCTCCTGATAGGATCTCCCCAAAACAGCCCTCTCTTCTTTGATTCTGTTCTCCTGTCTAGTTCAGCTGCAATTAAACTACAGACTACTACTAAATAAACAGACTACAAGAGAAGAGGAAATACACGTGTAAGCACAAACAAATTTCCTTTGGAAAACAAGGTATAATTGCAAAAGTAATATGAGAGGTTTTTATTAGTTAGAATTAGCATAAATCACAGTATGTATGTCTGTTTTATAATTACGCTATGTTGTATGCTACGAGTTCTCAAATTTTTATAAACAACTGTGTATATAATGCTTAAACATAAAGATCCCTGACTATATGCACATATAAAAAACAGAATGAGTTATAATATTCCCCCTTTTTGGCTACTACTATTCCCCCTTTAGCATTATTTAACCTCTGAAAAAATATAAGCTTGAAAACACTCTGAGTTATCCAGTTGTCTCATGAAAGAAAAAGTTTTCATCACAAAAAAAAATTCAGAAATAAGCCTTTTAAAGAAAGTAATTCAGATTGAATAAAGGTGCCCAAGAATCACTGAATCACTACTCTCTCTGGTTTACTCCCTTAATAATTGGTAGCATCCTATGTCATGAGACAAGAAAAAAATTACTTCTGCATAAAAAGTGTATCATTTATGACAAGACTTTACTGTAACTTTCAGTGAGGAATACATAGTTTTATATTTCAATTGACAGTACTTTCATCTAGTGCTCCTTCCACAGTTTTCATGCTATTTTAAGATACAAAAGACCTACAAAACCTGGTAATATCATGGGTATATGTGATTTTTCCAGTATGTTGGATTCCTGTTTCCCCTACAGCAAATAGCTCTTCATCACTGCAAAAGGTATAGTCCAGCCCCACAGCAAAAGGACACCAGGCACGTCAAACTCTAAAAAGCTTTGGCATGCTCTCAAACTAGAAACAGCACACAAAAATCACAATTCATCTTTTTGAATAAATAGTGGCAGGAAAGGAGAAATGGCACACTATCCCCCACAGTCACAATGGCACAACAAGCTCTCAGGAAAAAAATATATCACCCAGGAGACAGATTAAAAAGAATCCATAAAATGTGATGAAGAGTAAAATTGGAACAGTAGAAGGGAAGATGAAAGCGATACATTCACATAACCTTAATTACTGAGTTTGGGGCTTACCTCACCCTTCCCCCATCTGCATTTGCTTCATCTTGTGGAATTCAAGCTATCACTTTCTTTAAACATTCTTTTAAACACAGTCCTAGAAGTGGCACTCAGATTAATCATCATTATTAAGAATGTGACATGTGCAATGCAAATTGCTAAGCTGCCCCATTTTGCACCAGAAGACTGGAGCACAGACTGGGACCTGGGGGCTGATTATCAGGGGGTAGAGTCATTCTCCATCATTTTCTCAGTCTACAAAACATACAAATGTTTGTCTGCAAAGTGGAAGCCCTCTGTGGGAAGTGCCAGAAGCAGAATAACCACCACCACCTCTCATAATCACACAGCTGGCATTTACCTTGTTCCTGAAAGAGTTGAGAGATGTTTAAATTTTATCAAAGAAGAGACTAAGATGTTTCTCCGTTCTCAGGGAAATGCCCTACATGTTTCACTGTCTGATGGAGTGGTGCTGCCATAAGCATCCCTTGTCCTTTGTGAACAGTGAGAACAGGAAGATTTTCATCTATCCTTAATAAAATAATAAAAAACCCAAGTATAAATAGTTTATTCAAATGAAAAGCATTTCTAATTCTTTAAATTCATCTCAATAGATACTTAGCACTTATTTTCCATCCCTCAACCTCAGTCCAAAAAAAAAACACCCCCCTTTTAAAAAAAGGTTAATTAATTCCCATGCTTTATCTCTACTAGCAAGTAACTTGAGGAGCTCCTGCACTCTGAGCAGTGAACCAGCTGGTGCTGCTCACCAAGTGCTCCCAGAATAGGATTACAGGGCTTTACTTGGGACTAGCACTGATCCAGGGCTGTGGGCTAACTGCCCCTTATCAGCTTTGGGAGCGCTCCTGGAGAGCATCTTCCTGTTGAATTTAATTTGAAAAAGCCTGGTTTGTGAAGTCTGAAATTGCTTCATGACACAAATCAAAAGGTACTAACTGTAGCAGAGACTGATTTCAAAATTAACCTAGTGATTTAAACTCACATCTACACACACACACTCTCAAGTCCCTGTTGTGATAGCAATTTTTTTGGTGAGGATCCCCCAAGAAAATGTGCAGAGTATCCCCACCTGCATTAGTACAAGAAATCAAACAATCTCACAGCTTTCACCTGTGCTGAGTACAAAGGAGAGGCTGGCCCAAAGGCAGTTACAAGGCAGGTGCTGCTTTCACAGCCCCTAACACATTTCACCTGCTCTCCATCACAGCTCCTCACACACTTCACCTGGCTCTCCACTGCACGATCCATTTCTCACCTTCCAAAGCATTAATCAGTCCAACATGAACTTAAAAAAAGCTATTATGTCAAGAGTTCAAATTTCTTTGGAGGTAATATTACTATCAGTCTTTGCATCATAAAAATCAGTTTCCATGTAGGCCTCAGCTTTTAAGATCCCTACAAAATCATAAGCAATTATCACGACCCCCACTTTTGCAAATCAAAATGAGGGACCCTCGGACAGTCTCTTACACCAATCTCAATTTGATTTCAGAGAAAACACCTTTTTTTTTGCTAGAAGGCTAAAACAATAAGCTTACACCTTCAGCTTAAGACTAAAATTACAAAATATACTCAGTCTTAAAATTGCTAAGACTTACGGATAAACCTTAAAAAAATTAGCAAGAGCTTCTCTATCAACATAGATATATGGCTGACTCATTAAGTGCAAGAAATTACTTTAAAAAAATAAGACTTAACTTTGAATTTTAATTAAAAATCATTAATTTTAAAATTACTTGGCACAGCACGTAGGAAAAACAAAATACTTGTTTATTCAAGTGTGTTATGCCTCAGCTTCTGGTAGCTCAAACCCCTTGTGCTGAAGTATACCCAAAAATCCATCGTTAATATACTGCCCTATACTGTGGAATGCCTGGGTGACACCTGAAATTTTGAATAAATCCACTTGGGAAGATGTTAAGTCATAGAAATCAAAAGTGAAGAAGTGAAGAGAGTAAGCAGAGATCTCTAAAACACCTTATGATGTTTGAACAATTGCATCCTCCCCACACCCCTACTTGAGGGCAGTAAGAAGAAATCTCTGGCTCAGACTGGATTTCAACCAGCTGAGTTTGTTTCTCTCCTTATTTTAGGGCTAGAGGAGATACCTCAATTTCTGCTCTGGGTGTGAGGTGGAAATAGATTTTTTATTGGGAGCTGAAGGTTTGGCTAGAGTTCCCAAGGGCAGTCTGCAGACCACTCACTATTGATTTAATTATTCTCTTTTTTCCCTTCCCAGAGCTACTTAAGGTTGGATTTCAATGGCAGTAAACTTGGCTAACAAAAAAAAAAAAATATACTTACTAACTGGCAGCTACAGTGACACCCCTGAGAACTGCACACATCACTCCTTTCACCCTTCAGGAGAGATGTGTTTCTGGGAGGTAAAGCAACTCATTCTACCACACCAGTAGTATAAACTCTCTCATTATGAGTGGCACTCCAGATAAGAGCTTTCAGAGATGACAGTGATGAAAGTTTATGGTTGATAAATCAATACTGCATATGAATAGTAAGAAATGAAGTAATCAATGGATTACAATTATGTATGTACCCCATCAAGACAGGAATCAGTCATTCAAAGTGGGAGCTAAAATAAAAACCTCTCTCTAGATGAGCTAGTGGGATCAACAGTAATCCTTCACAGCTGGATATGTGCACCCTACCGCACTTCACAGAGCTCAGAAAATACAATCTAAGAATTCATTTACACACTGCTAGTTTAGGAACATTGAGCTGCCTTTCAGCTGATAGATATCTCACAGCTTTTGCAGCCTCTGAAATAAATCCTTCTAATTCAAAGTGTGCCATTAGCACTCACAAAAGGTGACACAGTCCCCCCAAACAAAAGCAAACTATACCCTGAACAGTTATTCAGAAGCCTCTGCAATAGGTTAATGCAAAGAAACTCCTGTTTACTAACAGCTAGCAATTAAAGCCCCAGAGCATACACCTTGTCTCATTTCAAACCCTTGTAATTTGTATTAAAAAAGTCTCTAGAAGAGGTAGAATAAAAATGAAGTGTCTGTTGGAACATGAGAGCGCTGTACCTAATTATAAACCACAATAAGAATCAGCTGGTGCTTTAAAAATATTTGGTCTTCGTTTCCTAATACTAGAGAGCTTAGCAATTGCCCAGCCAAGATTCTCCAACCAACCTATTAACTACAGATCCTCTAATTTTCCAAAGAGAATATTGTTACAGAAAGAGAGCCATGCATATCAATGTCTTCCAATTTGTATTTGTTTCTTACTTTCATAGCACAATTAAGAGTTAGATTTTGCTCCCTACCTTTTACACCCAACTTTTCACAGGTGCAAAGGGTTTCATTAAACAAGCAGGAGAAAATTGATCCATAGAATACTGGGTGTAGTATCTGCCACCCAGCATAAAAACAGGTCAATCCAAAGTAATTACTAGTATGTATCATTCAAAATCCATCTCATCCACTAGTATTCCACAAAACACACAAAAATCTTGATCTCAGCCTAGTTTACTAACAATTAAGAGCCAATGCAAAAGCCAAGCTGCATTAAATCAATCAATATGAAACCTAGTGGAGTCACTTTAAAATATTACATGTAATTAGTGGACATGCAATAGAATTGCCTTCTTGGAGGCACAGCAGTTACCTGTCCATGGTTTCCAGACAGACAGCCAACACATCTAAATACCAGGTAAGTAACAATCCCCTGCCCAAAGGGGGCTAAGTCTGAAACACAGATAATTTTTGTCAGTCTTCTTAGACTTAACTCTTTCCATCCCAGATACTTTCTACACATCAACCTTCTCACTCTGAGACAGTCCTGGAAAGTATTTATGCCTTACCTAGCTCACAAACACAAACCAAGTCTAACATATACAAAAATGTATGCTCACAAAAAGCAAAAGTGACCCAAAACAGAGCAAATAAAGCCTTATTTGTTACCCACAGAGACAAGCTATACCATTGACTCCTAAAACAGAGAAATCTGACCTGAGAGCTGTTGTTTGAAGGAAGAAAGGCAGGCAAACCTTCGGCACACAACCACCTCTCAGGAGCACCCTGAGCGTTGTGCTGCAGCAAGGGCAGCTCCACCCCAGCTGTTGCCAATTAATTCCCTTTCCCAGGTGCCTCCAGTTCCCTGCCCAGGCTCCCTCGCAGCTGCCTCTCCTTGCTGCTTGATGAGCCCACACCTGCTCTGCACGTGGAGTTCTCTGCCAAGCCCTCCCTTTCAGGCCATCTATGGCACAGGTAAAGCTGCCAGAAATCCTCTTACAGAACACTGCTGGATTCAAGGTGTGGGCAAAAAGAATTTAAGCCTGGGCTTGACCCAGCCACTGTTGCAGTCCGTGGTAACTCTCCCAGTTGATTTCGGGGCAACAAGGTCAATTTTCCTGCCAGGGAGCTGCAATATTCCACAGTGTTCACAAAGGAGAGTGTCAGGAGAAAGTAGGCAGGTTTCTGTCCTACGGTGATGGGAGCAATCAGTCTTTCCACTACCAGACAGACAGTTAAACCAGAACAACTGCTGTCAATGCAAAAATCTCTCAAGAGAAGAAAAGATCTCTCTTTAGCCCGAAGAGCTGAGTATCCACATCTTTAAGAGAGGCACAACTGCAGCAGTTTTGTTACTCACCTTGAGTCTTGATCAAAGCTATTTTTTCCTTCAAGAAATCATATTCTCCTTAGTCACTGAATCAAAATAATGTACAGAAACACAATAACCACTCACTTACTTTATTGCATTCCTATAAAATTTCTGTACCATTTTTTCTGGTGGTTTTCCTAAACATCATTTCTTCCTCAGTACTAGGTTTTAAAGATTTAATGGAATGTTCACAAAGGGGTGGAAACTCAACCTATAAGTCTTGATAAATCGAGGATGCCAAACAGATACAGGCAAATTTTTGCCCTCCACATCTGAAAGCTCAGATTCTCAAGTTTGTCTGATTCAATAAACATGATCCATTAGATGATGGAGAAAATGAATCCCACTACATCAAGTAATATAAAAAATTAATTTGAGATGCTGGATTTAATCTCAAAAACATGGCCCTTTTCCAGGAGGGAGGCGTAAAAATTAGCACTATTTGCTTTAGCACAATAGATACTTCATCTGAGTGTACTGTTTGAGATATGTAGCTAGATTTTATTCTAACTCTGAAAATTGAAACCTGTACTGTTCTGTCCTCTTATCTGCACAAACTAACATACCCATAAGCATACATAATTTAGTAACTGTGTCAAGAGATTCTGAAAATAATAAGAAAAAATAATAAATGTTTTATTTAATAAATAATAAATATATGGGTAAAAGTTTGCTTCATGCAGAGTGAGCTTGAGAAAGAAATGATGCAGTGGCTGCTTCCATCAGCAGTCTAGGGAGACATTAGAAGTTCCAGGTATGAAGAGAGTGTAATTTCTTCTTCACTGTGTAGATACATTAGCAAAGTCACAGTTCTCTGACTCATGAAGTTCTGCATCTTTGAGCCAGACAACACTACTAAACCCCTCAAGAGTTATATAAGCACTGCTCTCCCCATTTCATAGAAGGAAAATTGTATTAAGACTAAGAAAAAAAAATTAAAAACAGACATGGATTCAAAGGGGCCTAACTCCAAAAAATGCGCTAAAGAGGAGCAAAGAAGGGTAGAGTGAGGAAAGGTTAGTCAGGGCAGCGAAGAATGAAACCTGGTTCCCAGCTGTGACCCCACTGTGAGCGACTGGACACTGTGAGAGTCTGGCTCCTCTAGAAACTTCTGCTGGGAAGTAGGAATCTCTGTAGGAATATCTGTAGGAAAATTATCTGCTCTCTGAAGGTACAAGGTGGTCAATTCATTTGCGTTTGTTAAATGTGCCAGGGCATTTATATTCCAGTGCCACAAAATAAGAAGCTTTATAAGAAACTTTGATGCAGTCATGACAATTATGCTGTTTTATTAGTACTATACAACATTTATTCAAAGTAGGGTATAAATCCCATATGGTATAATTTAAAAACTCTCTCTGATCCTAAAAACTCACAGTCTTAAACCTTGATCCAACACACATTTAGAACATGCATTGTAGAGCCTGCACCAACATCCACAAAGAGAGAATGAAAATATCTCACTTTCCTCCTTTCACTGACCTTTCTCTTTACTTCACCTGAACTTCAGCAGAATCAATATCTTGTAAAATCAGAGCCAATTCTCATAATCACAGATTTCATTGCTCAGACGGCAATAACATCTTCACATAAATCATTCTAATTGTTCATCATAATAAATACTTAAAATTAATTCTTCACAGACACTATTACTTTTTAAGATCAATTTATGTAAATCATATACAATGGCAAAGAAAAAACATACTTAAGACTTGAAACTGTACTGCTTGCATATCAGGCATCTGGACCCTAGCAACTGGAATATTGCCTGCTCTGCCTGATATTCAGCAGTATCTGTGCTCCACAGAGATCCAAGCCAGCAAATACACTCCCTAGATTTGAGGCAGTTAAGATGAAGGAAGGAGTTAGAAAGGAGAACTATACTTGAAATTGTATGGGTCATATCACTGCATCAAATTCCCTTTACCCCTCCCACACGTGAACAACCTCTTCCTCCTCTCCCAGGGAGTGTACACAGGAACACTCCTCAGCTCCTGTCATCATCATCTGCAGGTGACACGGAGAGCGCCCATCATTATCCATCTGAAACACTTTATACAAGTAGTTTATTTAACACAATTGGTATGAAACATCCTTCATAGCAAAGTTTGTATTTTAAAAACTGTCTTCTAATAAGCAGGAGAACCTTAGGTAATTCAAGTTTATTTTTGCACACAGTCCATCGACAGTGTGGTGCCCTTAGGGGTCTGAGGACTAAGAATGCAAGATTAAACACCAGCCATAAGAGCTTGGTTACCATGAATGCCATCAAAACCTCTAAATTTGCAGACTGTTTTAAAATGCACCCTCCTTTCTAGCTGCAAATAGCAAAGTCCTGATGTGGTTGCCAAGAAACCAGTACTTGCAATTCACAGAGTTCAAGTTTGAGAGATATTTGCACTCACAAACATTTACAAAAGCAAAACTGAAGCAAACCGGAAAATGTGGTATAAATTCCTCTTACGATTTCTCAGTATCACCCTAAAACAAAGCACACATCCCAACCCTCCCATCTTCAGAAGACTATGCTCTCAAAGAAATGGACTTTGTTCCAACTGCTTCCCTGAAACATGGAATGGCCTCCCCATGTATTCTGCCACACGGGCCTTGATGGGTTTCACTGACATCTTCTCATGAATTATAGCACGGCCGCTGGGATCCTCACCAACATCAAGCTCTTCTAACTCATTGGCCCACTTTGTGGATTACTGCACTAGGTCACTGATTAAATCCAGAGTTAATCATGATTATTGTGCTGTAAAGCATCTTGGGAGACATGACATGAAAAGTACTAAAAAATGCAGTTGAATTTAATTACGCTGTATCTTCTCAAACCCATTTATATGTTAAAGACTGTCTTTTATTACATTCACAGTTATGTTCCATACAAACTCCAGTCTCAATCCCATTTTCCTGTGCCATTTTTAATTATTAATATTGCTGTTTGCAACCAGAGATCTGACAAGGTTAGGCCCTATTTGTGCTAGGCCCTGTATATTTATATACAGATATAAAATAAATGGCATTTCCCAGTAAAGATAATTCACAAGGTGTAACAGTCAATAAAATACAAGAAAGACGAGACGAAGCAACTGCTTGAGACAAACAAACAGGAAGCTGGAAGGAAACCCATGGCTAAATGACAAACTACTCATGTAAGTATTTTAAACAAAATTGTTGACTGCTTTTTAAACATTTTTAAAATGTATGTATTCACCGACTTCAGTCACTCAATGCTAGTTTATTTTACATACTAATTCATTGTAGGGGATTAAGAATGAATAAAAATGTGTAGTCAGAAAAGTAACAGGTAGTTCTGAAAATCTAAATCTAAAGATTTAAGATTTCTGCAATTCACCAGAACACTGCTATGTTTATATTAGTGCAATGAGCAGAATCTCATTGCAACAGAATATACATCTTACACCCTATAATAGTTTTCTGTTGTTGGGATTCCATAGATAAATACGTCACAAAAGGACATCCTAGGATGCTCCTCTCAACTGCTCTGAAGGTACTATGTAGTTTACTAGGTGAGCCTTTGCTGTACTTACTCAAAGAGATGTGCTTCATCACTTCACTTTTTCTTTTTTATGTTTTTTTCCAATTTTTCATTACTTTTCAATTTTGCCCATCAGCAGTGTCATTGGAGGCATGAAAATGGAGAAAACAGTTACTAAGCCAACCAGGTAAATGTCTGTGAAGCACAAATGGCAAAACTGTGAAAATCATTTCAGGAATGAACAGCAATTCAGAAAGTCTGCAAGGCTTCACAAATGGTGTGATATGCCAAAGTTTTCCCAAGGTGCTTTTTAACACAGCCTCCAAAGGACGGGATCAGATGACCTTCTTCTCTGTGAACAAAAGCTTCTCCAAGAGGAGCAGATATCAATAAAGACTGTTGCATATCCAACATTAGGTGATTAAACTTCCAATACCTATTTGCAAAGAAAGACCAAGACCTGGTAGAGCAAACCAAGCAATCTAACCAGAGATTTAGAAAAATATCCAACTACAAATTCACATTTTGCCTTTAGGAAATGTTACTTTGTTTAACAGAGAAGAAAAAAAGGACTAGGAAGAAGTCAGGCTCATGGCACAACTTTGGCCTACTTCAGTTGTATTGACTCTACCAGTTCTTGTATCATGAATCCATGCACAACAAACAATTCTTATTTATTAAGAAGCCTATTTTTAATGAAAAAGTAGTCCTTCTTCCATTTACATTTGTTTGTCACATTTCCTTTACAAAAAATCTAACTATAACCACACTAAGTTGATAGTAGCATTTATCTGCAGAAAAAAAGAAAAAAGGCAGAATAGTAGGTGGTAATTTTAAAAGCATAAAACCCCATTCTTTCTTATCTGATTAGTCCTGCCCATCTTCATGTATTAAGGTTGTATACTCACGGCATTATCCTATTTGTAATCTTCAAACATACACGGCTTTAAGACAGCCCCTCTAGATATCAGTGACAGGCAAGATTCTCTCCTGCTAAGGAAGGATTATTGTCTTCCTGTTTCAGAAAGCAAGTGAGGAGGAATCATGAAATAAATGAACATTGCCTGTCTCTACAAGTCATTGTGACTCCCCTTGTTTTAATTTCTGTTGTTATTAAGGCTTGCATCTAAAGCATATCAGCAGAAACAGCAGAATAGAAATATAAACTGCTGCTGGAACAGGCTGATGCTAGTGATGACTGATGACTTGGATTCATCACTTTTTAGTCACTGGACAAAGAGAGGAGGAGGAATGGGGGGAAATTGTACTGTAGTAATTAGAGATCCAGGTTTATTAGAAAAGGCTGGTTTTATGCAGTCTAAAAGAGGACTCTGTACCACAAATCAAGAAAATATGCACACATGCAAAACAAGCAAGAAATTTTTCCATAACTTTTTATATAAATATATGAAGTACAGTAATAAAGTAGGGAGAGATAATTGTATTACTGATTTAACCACTCAGTAGCTATGCCAAGAATTAAGTCAGTTTATTAGGTAACTTTTCACACTGGAGTAGCATCCAAATTTCTTTTGTATCATAGAATGTACTCTCTTAAATGATCAAGATCAAGGTCACTCTTTAAACAGACTTTCTTTCTCCCTCTAGTTGTGCCTGTATCAGACTTTAAAGAATATAAAAAGAAATGTGATTTTATTCAGGAGTTCCTTAAATACTGTCAAATTTGTCCCTGTTCACCATTAACCAGACATTTGTCAAAGTGAATCAGCAACTGGCCACTTGCTGGCTAAAGAAAGCTGAGTCACTGCTTCTGATCCAACAGCAATGTCCTACATCACATTCAGCATACACATCAGTGTGTTGTTTACCAACCTAAAAGGAAAATAAGTTATTGCTGTGAGTCACAGAGGGAAGGGAAAAAACCCAGAAATGAAGATGAATGTCTGGAGCCCAGCACAACCGGAAAGGATAAACAAAACCCTGACACACAGAGAAGGCAGGAATTGAGTGCCAGGAAAAGACAAATACTGCTATAGATTCAGATGTCTTTCTCTGATAACAACCACAAAGAGTAGTGTTTGCTGCCAGCTAAATCACAAAGAAAAATCTTCTAATGTCCTGTACTTCAGCCTGGATTATTAGATTGTATTGAACTGTATAATTAGGTTACCACCAAATTAAATACAGCAAAAGTTCAACTGCACTTCATACAAATATAAATATGCTAAATTAAAGGGTTTTCTCACTGAAAATCAATAGTGATATAATCATGCATCTCTTTAACATTGAAGATGACATGTTTCCCTTCCATTAAAAAACTGTAGATTTGCCATTATTCAAGAACCAAATAAAAATATAAACATTTCAGAGCCAGGGAAGAAGGAGCAGCTCAGCTCTGGCTCTAGCAGACAGAAACTCATCACCAAGAAAATTACCTGAGGAAGGAGGGTGTTTCCAGCATACCAACTAAAAAATATAATCAGGAAGAGGATTAAAAACATGCTTGTTCTGAATGATTCATGAAACATAATTTCTGCTCTTGCCTGGGTAATTAGAAGTCTTTCAACTCCAGTTCAGAGACCTGGTTTGGGGCATTTTTATTCTCAAAACTATCCAGCTAGAAGAGTTTTTCTTCCTTTCAAATGCTGACATCAAGGCAAGAACGTAGAAATGCAAAATATGCTTTTTATCAATTAATAAGAGTCCAAGATTTTTAGTTCCCCAACACCAGTCAAGGGACAAGAAAAACCCAGATCACTTCAGGGTGAATTTCTGAGGAAGCATCCTAAACTACAACTCCATGATACTCTTGGTTGGGAATGAAACATATGAAAAAGGCAAACAATATATAATTTAAAGAATAGCTATAGGGCAAACCATATCACATTCACTCACAAGCTTTTTTTTTTTTTTTTCTGACTTTAGTTGGTAAAAAACAAAAAAGCAAACAAAGCGTGATCAAAACTTTACTGCTGACTCTGCTTAATTACACAACTACTTGAAAATTCATGGCAGCTCTCAGCACAGAAGTCTAATCTGAGTGTCTATGCTGGCAGACTTGACAAACATTAGGCTTATGAGACAGATCTGTTATTTTTGTGCTCTGTGACGGGCTAATTTATTAATTTGCATGTTGCATTATGTGTTAATGAATGTCTTACATAGGATAACGCACAAAAATTCTAATATAGGATGAGGAGCTTTCAGATGTAACATTGTCACTGGAGCTCAGAAAAACAGAAAGCTGATAACAAAATGAATGTCACAGATCTGTTGATGAAGCATGAAAAAGCTTCCTGAATGAACTAACTCAGTCTCTTGGGAGAGCAAGAAAATACTTCATACAGCATCAGAAGGCCTGTCTTATCTTTAACTCTTCTCCAAGTTCTTTATTAGGTTTTTGTTGCTAGAGATTGTGTAAGTCATTTTTTCATAAGGTATCCACTAGTGGTTCCTTTCCACTTTCAGACTAATATTTTTAATTCTGTAAGTCTGGCTTTAAGAAGTTCCCTCATTCATTGGTGTTACAATAAGTACTTGTACTGCTAAATAGCTCTAAAACATAAGTAAACTTTTCACAAAGGTTTTTTGTTTTGTAAAACATGCATTGCTTTATTTTGCACAGACTGCTGAGCAACAGTCACAGCTTAACCCTTTTACATGGTCTGGATTAAAAAATGACAGGAACATGAAATATCCTATATTCTCATCAATCATTTCAGCCATACAGTCGCAGATCATTTTTCTATTACTTCTATAGGGTTTTGGACTCCAGAAAGATTATCCATAACAACACGTAAGGGGAAGAAAATTTGTCCATTCTCTAATCCTTTAAAACAATTGTTTGCTCTGTTCTAAAACAAGATGGTCTGCAAATCCTGTTTCCTGAAGCCTTTAGCAAACCAAGGCAAGGAGAAAGGGGCTCAAAATAAGTTCCAATTTTAAGTTATTTCAAGTAAGAGGGGCACTAAATGTCACATAACTTTAATTCCTGGCTCCAGAGAACCCCTTTATTAACACTTTGCACATAGGAATTTGTGTATCTGTATGGAATTCATGTGCATGTGTGTCTGAGCACACAGAGCCTTCTTTCTGGCCAGCCCACATTCACCTGGGTTACATGAAGGTGATTAATTGCCTCAAACGTTCTCAAAACTTTTATGGTTTCTGTTATGGTGGCAGAAGAAACATAATTTTAGGCAACAAAATATAACAATCAAGATTTAATGAAAGGTAGAAAACTCATCAATACCTTTATTTGACAACACTATTCTTGACCTCAGCAAAATCACATCAGTGACAGGCATAATGCACACTTTCTCTAGAAATCAGTAATTGAGATTGTTTTTAAAGTAATAATGACAAACTTATTTTTCTGTTTCAAAAAAATAAACAAGAGAAGTATCAAGCTTTCATCCTTTCCTGCTCTCTCCCAGAGCTGCATTTCTAGCTATGACAGGATGTAGCCACTGCACAATATTCATTCCCTATTTAATAGCAATAAAGCAGTTGGAGCTGTTTCAAGGCTGCAAAGCCTTAATGGTCATGCGTACCTCGAGGTGTATTTTTATGACTGTCTTCCCCCTGGCTCTGAGCATTGAACAGACATGAATTGTGGTGCTGTCCAGGGCAAGGAAATACTGCCTTCAGTTTAGAGCAGGAGAACTGCAGGGCCCAGAGAATGAGTATCCTGACCAGTGTTACACATCCTGTGGCAGAACTGGGAGATTGGTTGAACCATCAAGTTCATGAACTTAATAAATTAGAGAGACAGAATGCAAAAGCATGTTTTCTGACTCCACAAAATGTGGTATGTTTACACACTAGGGGATGTTCATACAACACACTGCAGTTCAATGGGTAACCCTGAAATTACCCTTTACATTAGTTAGACTGGGAACATGAAACCAACTTCCCATATAGCTCAGTACTCCTGGATATAACCTACACAGATGAGAGGCAGAGCAGTCTGGACTGCACTGAAATTCATTCTGCCATAGAAATTGTTCTCAGTGTCTCAGCCAATACAATTTGTTTAAACCCAATCAAGCAGGTTCTACTGCAATCTCAAATAAATTTGGGGGTAGCCTTCCAGCCCGGGACACTGGAAACCAAGTTGCTCCTCTCTGCTCTATATCACACATCTTCCTGCCTAAGAAAGCCAGAGTCTACCTTGCATTTCAGTTCCCTAGCTTTAAAACAAGGATACTTTTTTGCTAAGGATAGGATTTTTTTGCCTCAGAGGCAAATTGAAACACATAAAAATTCAGGGAGCATTGTGAGCATCCCAGAGAAATACTACTTTGTTTTTTCCACAGATTTCTCCAACTCTAACATTGCCCTCAGTGAAAGACAACTTACCGCTGAACATTAAATCTTTACATTTACTTTTATTAATCTTTTGCATTCTAAATGTAAATATATTCAATTAAACTTATGTTGGATCTCTCTTTGCAAATAATCTCTCATTTATTTTTCATATAAACAAACTTGAAATTCTTCTTTCCCTCAAGTTACTTATTTGTAGGTTACATTGGCATATGATAATACTTCCTAGCTACAAATGTTAGCCAGACTGACAAAATTGCCAGCAACACTCTGTGTAAAACAAATCCCAAAAAGCAAACCAAAAGAAACAATAGTATATTTTATAGGGGGAAAAAAAAGGGTAGAGCATGTCCTGTAATAAGTACAACAATTCTTATTCATAGTTGCACTGAAGTGATACCCTTGATAAATGACTAGAGATCCCTCAGCCTGTGACCTTCCTCAAGTAAGATCTCGACATTTACTTGCCCTCTCTGATGTGACAGAGCACTGATTAGCACTCTTGGCTTCCCATGAACTACAGGGGAATGTGCCACCCCTCTTTTCCAAAGACTTTCTTTGAATTGCTCTCTGGAGACTAATTTCTCTCCCCCACTACTAGCAGGAATGTCTACACTATTCCTTTCTGCTCGAAAAATTATCACCTCCACTGATACATCTCTTCCACTGTGTCACTGCACTCATTACACAGCCCATCTCCAAATTCCACGATAATAGGATGCTGATCCAGAGAACTTTTGGAAAAGAGACTGTCTCTTCTAACCCTTATAATAAAGCCATCAAGAAGGACAAAGAGACAGATATCAGAAAACAAATCCTGAAAGGCGCCTCTGTTATCACAGGCAGTGAAATATATATAGGGCACAATTAATAAATCAATCAATAAATGAACAAGTAAATAAAGAGTAACTCAGAAACTCAATATGGAAGACAAGAACCAAAGAATGTCCTTTTCAAATCTGTACCCCATGGAGTTTACCAGGTTCCAGGGGAATAAAAGCCTTAATATTTATAAATATTCATAAAGCCTTTGTGGTAGATCCTTAGAAATGCTCTTCATTTAAGCATTAAATGATAAGAAAGGCACAAGCAGGAAGAATTTGATTCTGATATATTTAAATGAATCCACAATTAATGACAATGTATAAAAGCTGTGAGGAGTGAAGATTCTGTCATTTTTCATTATTTAATTTCATATATTCTTTCATTCTTTATTATTGCATTGAGGTGAATATTTCCCTTACTGCAGCAAATCCTTACCCTTGGGATTACACATTTGAACAATAAATATAGGATTATCGTCACCTACAGGAAATGAGGAGATAATCTTTGTGCTGCATACTTCATAAATGACATTTTATTGTTAATAGAGTCTTTTTTCCCACTGAGGCATGGAGAAAACAACAGCAATTCCTGTCCTTTCTGAATTAAGTTTTCCTAGTTATGGTCATTTTTGGAAAAAATAAATGAAGTTGCAGCCTAACCAGGTGGAAAGATCTTTGCAGCCAGAAGAGCTCTGTAAGAGCTCTCATGCTAGTACTGGGGGAGCTTCAAACTCCTAGCAGGAATGATTTTTGAAGTTGATGAGCACAGCAGCCAAATAACCTGATCAGGTTTGCCTGGCTGAGTCAGTCCACACGCACTGACTGCTAGTGACTGCACTATACTGAACCCACACAGCATCTCTGGGGGGATTCCTAATCCTCAGAGGAGACAAACGGCACGGTAGGATCATCTGAACAATGGCCAGAC
Organism: Acrocephalus scirpaceus scirpaceus; assembly: GCA_910950805.1. Lineage (NCBI taxonomy): Eukaryota > Metazoa > Chordata > Aves > Passeriformes > Sylviidae > Acrocephalus > Acrocephalus scirpaceus. Next base: position 35,367,121 of record OU383781.1, read on the forward strand.
AATATTGATTTAACCAATGAACATCTGCAATCTGAACTTCTCTGTTTTCATAGAGACAGGCTTTATTATTTATTAACTTGGGCAACACCTAACCAAAGCAAAACCAAAATGCACTCCTGTCCTAAAACCCTGTGTGAGGAAGGCAAATATAAAGAGTGATTCAACTCGGTGATTCGAAACTCTCCTCTCCCTGATCTATGCTGAGAAATGAGCACCTCACCCTCTAAAACTGGCATGGATTGTGAAATCTGCAGCCTTTAAAATAGTCAAAATTTAATTTGAAAAGGTCTTGAGCAACCGTATCTTCACTGGCTCTGCTCTGAGTAAGGAGATTGACAACAGAATCTCCAGAAATTCCTTCAAGAAAATTATCTTCTGATTCCTTTTACACCCCTTAGAATTATCTCTTCACTTAGTTCTCTTGTCTTAAGAAAAGCATTTCACTTTAAGTTACCACTTGAAAATGCAACCACAGGCCTTATTATTCAAGGTTTCTTTTCTTACATCTCTATTTCCATTTTTTTTAAAATAACCAAGTGACCAGGGCTGAAGTGTTTCAAATTACCACTACTCACTAATACCAAGAGAAAGCAATTTCTTAGGGCTAATTTAATGCGCTTCTGAATCCTGTAATTTATTTTGATTCTGTGTTCTCTCTTCCTTTCCAGGCTCTCTGCCAAGGAAGTTAAAGAGGGTCTTTCTGGCTAGATTTCCAATATTCTTCACAGTTTTTTGTTTTGTTAGGGGTTTTTTTGGGGGGGTGGGGGAGGGTTGAAGTCTACAAACATAGGTGGATTGATGGCACAGGGCCAAGCTGCAGTCATTAATGAGGATTAAGCCATGTGAAGCTGGTATTAAAGTAGAGAAAGCAGAGAAAATAAACACCTCTTACTGTGGCAAAGTATACTTTTAGAACAAGGATGTCGATATCTTCTTCTAGGGCAGATACAGGTAACAATATTTCCTAAGAAATAAATATTTGTTTCTTCAAGAGTGATCTTGTAGAGAGAGATCTTCAAATGTTCAGGAGGAGACCCCGGAGAGTTTTATCTTCATGGCTGCAACCTTGTACTAGACAAGATGCAAGGTATAAATTTTAGGCCATTTTTAAAAAATGGGCAGAATAGGATCTCAGCTCAAGAACGGGGCATTATGAATTAAAGTAACTTCCTTATCATCATCATCTGTAGAGCAATGAACACTGCAGCCTGGTCCCTGGGGCACTATTGAGAGCACGTGGGCTGCCTATCCCCAGAGGGTCCCCGCCAGAGCATTATGGGCTGGGCATCAGCAGCTGCCTGCCCACTCTGTTAAGTGCCAGGCAGGCACAGACAGACACACAGACAGGGCAAGGGCACCGCTCAAACCTCATTTTCCATGTCTAAGGTTGTCCTGGAGTACACATCATCTACAGCCAAGCAGTGATCCGTAAAGGGAGGGCAAGACCAAACACTTCAGCTCCTTTGTAGGTGAGCCAGCTAAGGAGGGATGTAAACCTCCATGCAGAAAGACAAAAGCTTTCATTCTGAGTATCAAGAAGATATCTGATATTCTGTGTCTACAACTGCATTTCTTTTGGTCTGTTTGCTGGCCAGAGAAACTCTTCAGAGGCAGTCCTGTCCATCACAGAAAGCATATTAACCTGCAAAATTCAATTAAATGCCACTGGCACACAGAATATTTACGGGTACTCCATTCAACCTCCATAGGAGGAGCTACAGAAACAGTGTGATCAGCATTTTTTAAATTGCATTCAAGTCTTCTTTCCTAATACTGGATTAAAGAAGGCAGTTTTTCAGTTAAAAAAAAAATAGAAAAAAAAGACACAAAACAACAGAGAATTTCAACACTAATTACCTGACCTCACTTGTCACAGTATCAGATGCTGGGATACTACACTCTCTGAAAATGCTGATTCTCAGTAATGTGCCTTAAAGGGGAAAATGAGCTGTCACAAATCTTCATCTTTGTGTACTCAAAGTAAGACACCAAATTTACAATTAGAACATGTCTAAGAAGGTGGATTGTCACTGCCTAAATCTCCTGATCCAACCAAGGCTACTCCTATTGTCACCCTGCTGCTGAAAACAGAAGAGATAAATGGGAAGGACAGATCTCTCAAGCTCACATTTAGCTCAGAATATTTTAAAAAAGGAATGAAGGTGGTTACTTTTATGTTTTTTCTAGAGATGGAGATTTCTACTGATCCTATGCCTGAGTGAGCACTAAATGCTCTTCATAGGGTAAAAGACAATCTTAGGCAGAAAATACTCCTGATGATATCTGCACTCCTCTGGTTTTGAAGCTGCCCAAATTGTAAATTGTTTTAATACTAATGCATTCTCTACATCCCATGTTGTAATGAATACAAAGAGAGGAAAAACTTGGTGCAGAAAGGAAAATACAGCATAAGGAAGAAGAGTCATTAGAATAAGGGAACTTACGACTGCTCTCCAAATGAACAAATTACATACACAATGAACTTTCTCCTTTTCCTCTGTCTATCTTGAAAAGATGATAAAACACCTTCTTTATTTTTTTGAAGCGGAGTAAAAGACAGCTTAAGGACAGTTCCATGACATCTTTTCAAAGACAGAAGTAGTAATACAGTGCTCTGTAAGAATTAAACATTTTAAAAATATGTTTAGAATAGTTGATTGTAAGTTGCGGTTAAAAAAGAATGATCACTTTAAAAAGTGAACTCTCAGTAGCATGCTGTATTTGTCAAACACTGTTCCTTCAGTCCTTGATATTGATTAGTATTCCACTTGAAATAGGAGATAATGAAGTAGATTATTTTTTCTGCAGTGCACCTGACACAATCAGAAAAGCTGACACAGAGTATTTTCCTACTTTCCAATTTGTCTGCCCCACCTATTTTCTTTCCTTTGAAGGCCACGGGGGAGAACGAATGGGAATTAAATTAAGACATTCCAGAAAATAACTGAGAATGAGGTGCAGTTAAATTCTACACAAGACACAGGAGAGATGACGGGTATACAGGAAAATTCAGATGTCGTACCCTTTGCTAACTATGAAAATACAGAGTTAAAGTTAGTTAAGTGGTTTTCTAGCGTTTGCTAGTCAGTGTAAATGCTAAGTAAGGCAGATGTTCCTCCAAAACAACAGCTTTCTCAGTTTAGAGGTATTTTTCTTCTGACTAAATATGCACACACAAAATCTCAGCCTGTTCATTTATCAAAGACGCACGTAAGTAACTGTGATTGTTAATTTATTCACAGAACAAAGCACAGACAACAACCATATGCACTTCAGCTGCATAGCACCTGGGGCTGGATGACAAGGAGAACCCTTGGTGACCTGCAGGACCACACCACCTAAAAGAGGCTCAGCCTATGAATCCTTTTATGCTCCCATTTACGTAGCTGCTGTCCAGCCAAGTGCTATTACATGGCCATGCACTCCTGGCTTCTCAAAACAGCTGTGTATTTTGCCAGCTGCAGAGTAAAATAAGCACCTTTGTCACCTGTAACAGGAGCCCACCATATTCCCAGCCCACTCTCCCTTGCAGCAGGGCAACAGGAGCAAGATGAGCACAGCAGGACCCTTGCAATGGCACAGGTGCACTCAGAGAAACAAACAAAAGAACACACTGGTGTGGAGAGCATAAACCAGGAATGTGGCAGACAGAAAATGCAAAGGATTAAAATGTACCCTAGTCAGGAAAACAGGGGAACATTTCACTTCTTTGTATCTTTAAGCCTTCCTAATGAGCCAAACTCTGCGCTTTGTTGACCTCAGCCCTGCAGCAGAGGAGAATTTTGTTTGCTACTGACTGTAGCTTGACTGCCAAACAGAAATAAGACAGGACTCCTTGAGAAAGGGAGCAGAATCCCTGCTTCCCAGCACGCATTTAGGGGAACACAAACCAGAAATATAGAAATATATTTGCATTTATTTCTTGAGCAGTTTACGTGTCTTTTGAAGAGCTTGCAGAGCCACTATAATCCTGTGTTGGCTCTGGAACCCAGCATTTTTGATCTGTCTGAATAACAAATTACTAAATACTAATTAGCTGGTCACAGGCTTTGAATCAGCCATGGTGAGAACAGCATCCCATCACAGGCCTTGCTTTGCTGTATTAGCACAAGCACCTGATGTGTGCTCTTCATTTTTGAATTTGTGCAGTTCTAGGGATTACCCAATATTCTCCCACACTTGAGATGTTCGAGTTTCAAACAGAGAAGATAACCTTTCCTAAGAATTCCCTTGAGCATTTAAAAGCACTCTCCTGGTACTATTACAAGGTAAGTCTTATTTAAGTGTATTTTTAGGCTGCTAGATCTACAAAAGACACTTTTACTTGGTAGGTATTCTGCTTCTAAACACACTGTTTCATGTATACTGTGACATACCAGCTTTTCAAACCTGCACGTGGCACTTTTGTTTACCAGTATTTGAAGATGCAATCCATGAGAACAAAAGCCTGCTCTGAGTAGCTGCTTTCTGGTACTAGGAAATGACTGAGAAGAACATTTGCATGTCAAGGTTTAGGATAAAAACAGTTCTCGAACCTGAACTAAAGCATACAGTGTTGTTCCCGTATTAGTGTGGTGCTCAGCCCTGATTCTTTTCTTTCCACAGCAGCCTCACACAGAGTCCATTAAATCAGCAATGCTGCAAGGAGCTGGGAAGCTGCTTCCAGGCAAGGCTTGTAGGGCTTGAGAAAGACTGTGAGCATTTTCCCTTCCAGAGGTCTCTCCAAGTCTCATTCATGTTTCACATGACACATAATGACTATGAGGTAAAAGTAAAGAATATCCAATCTGAGCAGGGGTCTTGCCATGTCCAAGAACCATTCATGATTCCTCCCCCGGCTTCTACTCACAACTCAGCTTTTCTCCTAGGCTGCTCTGACCTTCGTCCCTTTGGGGGAAGTTGAATTTCAGAAGATTGTTTTTAGGTCTGGGAATTTTTAAAGTGAACTTTGATACTCTTGAGAATTGATATAATAATCCCTTTTACCAAAGACAGACCAATTAACAATAGCTAACAAGACACTGTATTCTGAACATGGATTCCTTCTTCTCCGTGTATAAAACTCAAGTATATTATCTTTTTAAAAAATAGTTCTCAAAATCATGTACTAAATCCCATGGGCAGGGTAAAAGCATAAATGGGTTTCTATTTACCTGACATTCCAAATAAATCTCAACATACTGGAGCTGCTTAGCTATAAATAACCAACTCCTGCAAACCTTTTTTTCTTTTGGTATCTTCAAACAATGCCCAATTGTCTTTTCCAAACTAAAGAAATTTATCATCCTTCTTTTTCAGTTTTGCCACCAATTCCTTCATTACCTTTGCCCACAGTACCAACTGCACAGTCTGCAAGTGTGTGAGGTACACGTTACCAAACATTGTACAGCCAGTGTTTGCTCCAGAGTAAGTCAAATCACATCTTTTTCAGGTCATTTTACTTGTCAATTATCTTGCAAAATTGCACTTGCATTTTTATTCCTTCTAAAAAGCATTCACATTGTGAAGTACTGCATTAATTACACATCAGGCTGTGTTGAATTACTCATGTGGCTGGAACCACATTTGTGTCGCTTTATAATGTTTCAAATGTGATCATGCTGTTTTAAGCTGTACTCTAGAAAAAGTGACACTTCTGAGAAATGTGAAATAATTTTTAATAAAAAGTATTTTCTTAGAAATCTGACTATGTTCTAGATTAACTTTCAGGTACATTAGAAAGCTCAAAGGAAAAACATGCAAAATAAAAAGATACGGAATTAAAATATTCCCTCTTTTTAAAAATTCATTCTGTAAGCTAAAAGAATATTTCACACTTTACATTTTAAATGCCTACTAAAACATTTCGCTATGGATATAGTGTTGCCTCTACAAGATACAGCCTTTAAAATAAATTGCCAAGATATAGCTTAAAAAAAGAGAGAAAAAAGGAGGGGTTTAAATTCTTTTAACTGACGATCAGGACATACAGGCCAAGCAAAAATCTTTTTCCTATTCCCCTTACCATAACTCTGCCTGTGGTGTGTCACCGACAGGCCCAAAAGTGAGAGATGTCAGAGCATCATGAAGAGACAGCCATAGGCCTTCAGCCTTTCACATTAATAACTTAGGATAAGAGACCTATACCCTCATCCTAAGCACTTCTGGAATATTCTTTAGGAGGAAAGCCTTCACCAACTACAAGCCAGAGAGAGGCATGCAGAGACCAGCCAGTAGCCTGCTGACCACAGGATTTCAGTCCTACCTACATATTAGCTTTATTTTGATCAATTTGGAATACCAGGGTCTCATACCCCAACAAATGCCCTGCCCAAAGGACAGTTAAATATGCAACCTTCAATAGCCTGACCTCAAATCCCACACCCAGTAAAACAGCAAAGCAATCCTAAGTGCCATTGGCTGTTAGAAGTAGCAGGCTAAATATCAGAATCAGTCTCCTTCTAAAGAAATTCTGTTATGGGCCTGGGTATCTATTTCTGATGGTACCATTTCAATAAATTGGCTTTTTCAGATCAAAAGGAATTCTTTTACTCATATTTTTAAGGGGCTGTAGAAACACTTGAGCTGCTTGAACAGAAAATACACATTTCCCTGCTTCCCAGCAAAGTGTGAACTTCTGTAGGAAACCACCTCTTCTGCTTTTTCAGAAAAAATAAGTGCAACAAGAATTTCTTAAAAAGGAATAAAGCATCTGTGGAAACAGGAACATAGGTCAGTACCTAACAGTATTTGACAAGTAGGAAAACAGAAGGTCAAACCCACCGGTTTGAACTGAAGCATCAGTACTAAGGGGCATGAATGATCTGTTTTCAGAGTAGTGAATACTTAACACCTGAGCTTATCCAGATCCTATCTTCTTTCCTAATTTGGCTTGGGTCAATGCCACCCTTCAATAAAGGCACAAAAACTGACATGAAAGATGCTGCACATTGCTACCATTATTACTAAAATCTACTAATCTATTAAACCTAATCTATTAAAAGCAGAACACTGCCAGTCCCACTAGCTAAAGCAGCAGCCAGTCCGACAGAGCACATCCCAGAATCACAATTGCTCCCTATGTCCCACATGACAAATTCTGTATTCCTTCGATTTTGGCAGAAGTTGGTTTCACAACATCCCTATTTCTCTTGAGGTATATTGGGAGCTTGGAAGGAAAGCCAGAAATAGTGGTGTTCCTCCTTGGCAGTTAGCCTCATCCAAAAAAAGTAGTAAACTACATTTAAATCAGCAAGACAGTTATCACATATCACAGTTTTTAAATCAGATATCCTGTTGTACCAAGGGTGAACCAAGCCTTCCTACCAGAATGGAGAAATATTCCCCCAGGGGCACAGCCAGAGTGTCAAACTTGTCCCTTCACTAACCCAGAGCCCCGTGATCAACACCCAGACTCCTCGGACTGGGCAGGAGGAGCTCGAGTACCCCACAAACACAAATCATGAGAGCCATGAGGCTTCTAGAGAGTCCAGGTACAAACTGAGTCTACAAAGCACCTCAACTGGGTCACACAGAAAGGAGGTCAGAAATGTTCCCTTGTAACTGAAGGGATCAGTGATCACAAGAGGCCTCAGGAAGTAAGGACCTCGAGTTCAGCAGCCTGACCCAAGGCAGGCAGAGAAACCAGCATTTCATCAGGTTTCCCATCTTCTCAGTGTCCTGTGCATGAACAGTGGCTGGAATCTGGACTGAGAGGAACTTTGTATACAAAAACTTCACCTCTCCATGGAGTTAGAAACTATTTCAGAGGAGGCAATGAGAATCTTCTTGTTACCTAAATATTTAACTCACTTCTTGTGCTTGGTACTCAAAATGGTGGCAAAGGAGTTTTCCTCAACTTTAAATCAAGGTTTTAGGCACAGCCTTTATATTCTGTGAACATCTTTACCAGCCCCTACACTGCTGCATTCGAATAACCATCATCATAACGTGTCTTGTGCACCAGGCAAAATAATCTGTAATTTTAATCTCTGATTGACATTAATTTTAACATTCCTAAAAGAAAGAGGAAACTTACGAAAGGATTTGATAATATTTAGTTTGCAAAGAATGAACTTGATTCATCTTGAGGAATATTTCATGCTGGTTTTTATGCTAGGTATTGTTGGGTATTTCTTCTTTTGGGGGCTGGGAGGAAGGGGAAAGCTACAAGAATAAAAAGAATCTTCATGATCATAAGTATGTCAAGCATTCCCTCTGAAATAATAATATCTGGGGAGTTCCAGCTGGAAAACAATTGTGGTATTTGTTCGTTGAGGATACAATAGCTGAGTTTAAGATTTAAATATAGGAAGGAGTTATGTTATACTGTTTCCTTAAAAAGAACCCCAAAATAATAGTAACAAAAATTGCCAAGAAAATTATTTTACTTTTCATAGAAAAGGATGATATGTAAATTCACTAATTGGAGAATTCATTTCACATGGTTTAGCTCTACAGGACATTCCTGTCTGAAATAACAAATGTTCAAGCACCTAATTACAAATGTTGCTATAAATAAAGTACTTTGGGCAACTATTTTAGTCATTATGCTAAATAACTACAGTAATCATTATACTTCAAACATGCTGAAATGTGGCAAGTGTTCAGATTTGGTACCCTTGCATTTTTATTCTGCGTGTGGAATAAAGTGCTAACATATTTAACTTAGTGAATCTCATTCAGTTCTAATTTTTTTTCTTCCACTGACATATTAATCTCCAATTCCTGATCCATTTCAAGTCATACTTACTCCACACCAAGCTTCCAACAATAATATCATTATACTGACAGCTCCTATCAATTATTTCCTTTTAGAGCTGTTAATTTTTGTGCTGTAAACATCATCAATAATCACAAAGGAAAAAAAATTATGAAAAGATGATAACCATTATCTCTCCATTCTGTTTTCTTCTTTCCACCACAATTGCTACACAGACAATAAATTCAGCATAAAGTACAAGCAATGTTTGAAGTGCAGCCCTGCCGCCTCTGCAATTCACATTAAATTTCTGTAGTTGCTTCATCCTTCCCCACCCTCAGGATTTCTCATTTCTGTGCTGAATCCCACTTTGACTTCTAGATAAGGTTAGCAACTAAACTGTAACAAAAATAACAAAAGCACATGTCCTGTCACTTGGAAAAGCAGTGATCAGGAAATCCATGAGTGACTGACAGCCGCACTTCATACAGCTTCTGCATCTCTGCACTTGATCAGGGGCAGGCTGCTCTGGGGCCATGAACCCTTCTGGACTCTGCCGTACCATTTTTGCACACATTTCATGCCTTGGAATAGAATTTGAGTTTCTGTGTGGAAACACAAAGGATTAGAGGATGTTGAAAATACCAAGGTGTGGCTTTCTCTCTGAAAAGCCACAGGGGAGGGGACCAAGTGCTGCAGCAGCAAGTGGAACCACACACAGAGCAAAGCAAGGGCAACAACCCCAGCACTGCCTAAACACTGAGACTGACACAGCCCCCTGTCAGGGGCAGGGAAGGTCTGCACATTCCACTCTTGCAGAGTATCTTGCAATAGGTGAAAAGAAAGAAAGAAAGTTATGAAGCCCCAGGTCTGCAGGAACAAGTACACCAAGAGGATGGCAGAACATGGGAAGATGGCTGTAGGAGACTGGCTGCTCCACAACTGCAGCAAAATTAGAGTGCAACATCTTGTGACCATCTGATGCTATACATTATTTTAAAATTAGCACTCTTGGGGAAAAATAATGGAAAAGTTGTTTGGGGTGTTTTCTGAACAGCTAAGACAGAGGAAACATGATGGTTTCAAAAAAAGATATTGAATTGTGAAGCCTATCCTTGGATCAGTCTGCTACACACTCAAGAGTTCCCCTGGGCATTGCTGTTCCATCCAAATCAAGTCACAAAATAACACCTTCTTTTTTATCTTCTTGACTTTCAGTAAGTCACTTCCCACTTGGGTCTTATGGGACTCTGGAGCATGAGGAGAGCCCACTTGAGACTCAGATAAAACCAAATACTCCTTGAAAATGTGGTTTCAGAACAGGAAAAAATATCCCTTAATACCATTTCTCCTAGATAAGATTTACTCTGGCACTTGGTTCATTTCTGTAGCTTTGTTAGGCTATCAAAGTGACACTGATTTTATATAAATACCTATATACCACACTCATCTTTAAAAAAAGATCCTGGAAGCTCTGCAATTCCATACTCCACATCCTTCTTATCTATAAGAGCCTGTCTGCCAAACAGCTACTATTAAAACAAAAAGCACCAATTTTACACAATTTTAATATTATCCAGATAATTTGTTGGTGTTACCTTGTCTCCCCTTATTTTGTTTTGCATGCATTTAAAGGAATCCATAACAAGTTTTGCTCTACTTGGCTTGTTTTGCTCACTGTTGAAAACAGCTAGAGAGATTTACCTAAGCAATAATGATCTCAGATGACAGAAACAAGGAAAAATAAGAATAATCACCTCCAGATACTTATTTTGCTGCCCAAGTGGCCTATCTGCTGTGTAGTCTTTGATGAGTCTACTACCACAGTCAATACCAGGCAGCCCCTTAACATGGTGTTTGAATGTCAGAGACTATTTAGAACATGGAAAAGCAGGGATGGTTCCAGCTTGTTTCTTTTTGGTTTGCTATGCAGCACACAGTCTCCACTGACTAAGGTGATAAAACTATAAAACATCATGACAAATTGACTGAATTTTACAAGCCTTCCCAAAGTGCATTTTCATATTGTTTAAAGCTTTCCAGGGAAAACATGTTGGCAGTATTAGCTGGGCAAGGTACTGACATGCACAGCATTAAAAGGGAGATAATACAGTGCTCTCTGTGCTAAAAAAAGTGTTATTCTCCCAGCCTGTAAGCAATCTGCTTCTCTGTGTGTCTTGGATGGCTCAAACAGAGGAGAGTAGCTGCAAGCAGCTCTAAATAGGAGCAAGCAGAAGCATGTGTGATAAACAGCTACTCCTCAAAGCTTCTTTCCCTCTGGTATTTCAATTCTTTCACAACCTCACAGGAGACAAGCACTTTGATAGGGTCCTATTCAGGGCATGTTTGGTTTATATTCCTTCTTCAGGCTCTGCACAGCACCTTGTGGTGCTCAATTACCTTCTGCACCAACAAGTGAATTTCTTCCAGCAAAGCCTTTCCTCGTTCCTTCTTGAACATGGTAGAGCCCTCCAGATGTCTCTTAAGATTCCTTAAGTTACAAAGGGAAGCATATCTTAAAAATATATGTGAATGGGATAACACATTTCTGCAAATCTGGTGACAACATAAGAAGCAGCTGTATGGGTGGCAGGCTCAGGACATCATTCCAAGAGGCTGCAGTGCTACAGCTGAGTGAAACAGAAGTGTAAATGGTCTGCTTGTATTTGTGCTCTCCTTCACATTGAAATAATACTTGAAAGCAAGATACAAAATAAAAATAGACAGAACTATGTTCTTTACTGCACTTCTCCTAAACATTGCTATATATTTCAGCTGTTGAAATACATGCTTGGAAGACCAAATGATGAGCCAAAAATGCATCCTCACTCATCACTCCATTTTAAAGCTCTTCCCTGAGCCACTCAGATGTTCAGCGTCTCACCAATACCACTAAACCAAAATCCTCCTCCAGTCTGGCAATACTTTGGCCTATACAGTTTAGAACACCATTTGCCTTGTGGTAATCTTCAGCTAATTCAACTTACCATTGCTTTTTCCCACTACAACAGTTATAGAAGGTATAGATAGCAAAGCATTAAGTAACTGCTTGGCAAAAGCCTGCTTTGTATCTTGGATGAATAAAAATGTGAGTATATTATGCCCAAGAGCTGCTGAACTAAAAAAAAAATTAAGAGATTACAAGTTACAGACAACTGATTTTTTTTTTTTTTACTTCACTATTATCTGAAAAATATTTTAATTTTTTGACCTGCTAAAGTTTATAAATATCTTGCAAATCTTGTGGGCAATAAATCTGCTTTTTTTTCTATCATCAGATTGTTCTTGAGCAAGCTGATTGTTCTTCCAGGCAGAAATTCTTTTCTGCTACCCATACTCTTATTACCTCACCTGTCTGCTTCTCTCCACACCAGGGGTCATGAAAGGATTCTTACAGAAGAGAGTAAGAACAGGGTGAACTTGTTCCCTGCTTCAACCTAATACTCTCAGCTCAGGAAGCCAACAACCTTCAGTCTAGGACCTGAATATGATTTCTATGCATTTCATAACTCTCAGTACTTCTCTCTCTCATTAACTTTTCAAGACATCCCTGTATTGATATAAAACCTTACCTCTGCAGCAATCTGGAGCAACAACAGCCACATTCTCTGTCTGATGTGTTTCAAATTTATCACCTACTACTTTTGCCTGGTGAATGTGCCTGCATTAGAAGAAACAGTGAGCAGAAAATCCCTCTCCATCTCAGTCAAGGTTTTAGAGACTTCTATCATATTCCTTGACAGCTGTCTCTTTTCTGAAGAAACTCCTTCAGGTTATTTGTAATTGGATTCAAAAAATGCTGGTGTCATGGAGAGAAGACAACATGCCATTATATTTCACCATCCAAAAACACAAAACTGAAAAAAATTTAAACGTTTCTAGATAACATAAATACAATTGTCCACTAGATAAACTGGCACACTGAGGTGGGAAAATGAACTTTGTTTACTTCCTGATTAGAATCAGGTTTGCATTAGGCAAAAAGCATTAGGCATGTTATCTTAATAACCTGCTTGATGACTTGTTTCCAATGAGCATTGTGGTGCCCACTTTGGCTAGAAGATTCTCTCAAGAGGATTCCCAAATGCCAGAGAACAAATAAAGCTTTCAGCCAGTGATCAGGAAACAATAAGCAGAGAGAAAATCTGGCTAGGCTAACGTGGTGATATGGAACACTTCGAAATTTCTGGAAAGACAAGCCTAGGTCAGCTCTTAAGATTTGATGTATGCTTTCGTTCTTTATGCACCCTAATAAAAATAAGGTATAGATGTGTGCATCTATATGGCTACACAAAAATAAATACATCTTCCTGCAGAAAGGAATTCTTGGTGAAAGGCTGCTCTAAGTATCTCATTTCTGTTTTGATTTTGCTATTTACATCTTTAAAATTACTTCACCATAGGGCTAGAGGTTCTTTGCTTCCCTTCCCCATCACCAAAACAGAAAAATAGTCACAAGAAATCAAGAATGTAAGTGCCGTTAGAAAACATAAATACACTGTAAGTGGAATCATCTACTAGCATGGAAATTATATGTCTGAGAGGGAAAACAACCACCTAATGCAAAGCATAATAAATGTTTATCTAGAAAAAGCATATGAATATTTGATGCTTGAATCTGTTTCTTTTTAAATTATCTCCAACAGACTATGAGCACACTAAAATTTCTCTGAGATCCCTTTTCAAGCCCCCATTAGCCCTCTTCATAGTAAAACTTGCTGGAGAGAGAGATCTGTCATCTCCTTTCTGTCGCTGCCCACTGCAGGGAGGTTGGGCTAGATGAGTTCAGAAGTCCCTCCCAATCCAAACTGGTTTCTGATTCTTTGACTGTTGAATAGCACTGAAATAGAAGGATTTATGCAATCCAAATCACAATCTCTGTGTTCCAGACAAAGCCAACCTGGCCTGTGTTCCTATACTCTTACATATTCCATTCCCTAATGATTTTTATTTTCTAGCAATATTCATTGAAGTATAACATGGAAGACATGTTGAAGAGCTGAATAGTTGAGAAATACATTGTTCTTACAGGAAATTTGTCTGCTAAGGTTGTTCATTCCCAATACCAAATATTTACTAGTAAAGCCTTTGGGAAGCGTGTGTCTTCATTTTAAATAATGAAAATATCCGTTCCCAAAGCTCCAAAGGAATGACCAAATTAAGGAAACAACTAGTTAAGCATCTCTCATCTCCATCAAAAACTGTGTGCTGCAAATCAGCATCTGCAGAAAGAGGATGCCCCTTTCTTTCCCACTACCCAGTTCCCACTGCAGGATCTGCAGGGCTTGGAATTACTGTGTTACCATGAACTTCTCTGTGCCTTTAAATATGATAATAAAAATAAAAAGATGCCTCTGTACTTTGTGAATATAACTGAAGAAATTATGAATCTTTTTCTTCAAATAGGACCTTAGGGTGCAAATTCAGCTCAGCTGTAAGTGCATTTAAGTGTATGGAATAATTCCAAGAATAAATTTGTCCCACTATCCAGAAGGGTGCTTGCTTTATTGAATTAGGAGAATTGAGTGCACTCATCCTGTCCACAGATCCATTAGTCAGTAGTTATGACAGGCCATAAGCAAAATCTATTATTAGCACTTTTACTGAAAATGCAGTTTTTCACTTGCAGAGTCCATAGCCATGATCTTATAACTACTAAAAGAACAATGAAGCCCAATTGGGGAAAAAAAAAAAAAGGCCCAGTCCTAATTTCTATTTGAAAAAAGATGATACAGATGCAGGGTTAATGAGTGAGATCTCAGAACATGCTAAAATTTAAGAAAATCTCACTAAAACAGTTCATTTCATCAAAGCAAATTCCATATTTGAGAATAGTAAAAAGGAGAAGCTTCCCTGCTGGATCTATGTAAAATTCTCTGTGCCACAGTGCCAAGTGGTGGCCAGGCACTAAAGCAGAATCAACCAATTAGCAAAGTGTTCCATCTGGTACAGCCTGGACTCGCTGTGTCTCCACACCTCATGTTACCATGACAGAAACTTCTAAAGGGACATCTTTAGCAAGAAAGCATCTCACTCTCTGAAACATCTTTCTTTTTATCTTTTCTACACACAAAACCAAACATGGGTCACTTTCCAGGATGCCAGAGTATTCAGAGTTGGCCTATTCCCACTATGAAAGGGCTTTTTTATATAGGCTTTGCTACAAGTCAATTCAAATATTCTTTAGCTCTGAGAAGTAGAATACAATCATATATCCCTTTGAGAAATACAGTGGATCAAGACAAATGGTTTTAAAGTATTGAAGAAAATAGAAACCATGAGACTTTAACATAAATACATCCAATTTCCCATACTCCAGATTTTACTAATTAGTGCAAGAAACCAACAGAAGATTCCAGCCTAACAGCTCTGGATAACGAATTCCTGTCCTCAAAAGGCAGCAGAAGCACAAGCTTCCTGCAGTGCCAGTTTTGCACCCCTGTCTGCTTAGAAAGGCATCCTATTTTTGAAAAAGTAGATTTCATATTGACACTGACTTTTGTCATTGCTGGAATTGCTAAGCTGCATATTAATTAATAGAGACAAGCCAGTAACATGGATAAAAACCCAGGGGAGACTGGACTGCTGGCCAAACAACAAGGTTTCACAACTGCTCTGACTCAGGCAGAACCTGAAATGGAAACCTGGAGATTAAAAACTCCAGTGCCTCATATCTTAAACCACCTATCTCCTCTCAATTTGCATAATGTGAAACAGAACTCAGAATTAAGCATTCGTGTCTCTTCTGCAAGAACAACAAGCCTATAAATCAAAGTCTCTTCACTGTGTCTGCAATTTGCAACATTTCAGTAGTCTCATCCCCTGTAAGGATTGATCTTGAGGCCCTACCCAGAGTTTGTGCTGTGGAGCTGACAGGAGCACTGCAGTGCGGCTCTGGGGAGGACAGGAACGTGCTCAGCCCAAAGGAGCCCTGCAGGAAGGAGGGCACGTCCCTCGTCCCTCCTTGCACTCAACATGTGCTCTGCCGAACTGGGACAGACAATTCCCCATTCTTAAAATCAGAAACACAACCCAGGTTGATCTGTCAAACTTGTATCTGTTTCTTTCCTTACTATCATCATCATCGTCATCATCATCATCATCCAATCTGCTTTTTCAAAACTAAATTAGCATGGACTCAGTGGAGCAAAGCTTCTGCTACTATGGTTTAGGTAAATTATTGCTAGAAAATCAAATGCCAATGAAATTCCAAAGACCAACTTGCTCAGTGGTGACAAGACACTGAATGATTTTCGTTACTGTATATTAAAATATATAGAAAAATTTTATTTATTGGCATAAAAATTAACTTTAAATATAAGATTCTCAGCATTTGAATTAAGTAAATATAAACAGAGACACACTGTTTTCTTTTTATGACAGAACAGCATTTCTACCATGTTACGTTTTGCATCTTGCTCATAAAATTTAGTAACAAATGTAATAATGGCAAAGCTTTTCCAACTCAAAATCAGAAATACTAGGAAATAACACACTTGCAATGTTGTGGATATAAATTGTTCACCAGAAAATTGTTTTCTGAAACTACAGTTCTGTATTTGTACGTGTCTGTGAACAACAAACATCACATTTAGGAGGTTGGAAGAGCTGTTTCCTGTGGCGTTGATCGAATAACCTTGAGGCAGGAAAAAAAATCAAAAAACCAACAAACAAAAAAACTCCACCAAACATGAAATTGGGAAACTGGTCTAATACCTTTGTCTTGAAAAATATTTCAGTGATTGAGAAGGTTTTTGAGATGCCTAGAAACAGATGCTTTTTGTCCTAATGGTTAGAGCACTTTGCTGGGTCATAGGAAGCTCAACAACTTCCTCCGTATTTTCTCAGAGCACATTCACACACACAAATCAAATCTACCTTTTGATCTGAGTCCCTTTTCCAAGGGTGCCGTCTCATTACTGACAGCATGGTTAGGGGTGAGTTTGTCTCTCAAAAACTTCACCGAGGAAAAAGAAATAAGGGTTTGGACAATTATCTTGAAGGGGGAATATGAAACCTTCCACAGAATCTTACATTTTCTCTAAAAAATATTTTTAATCTTAGCACATTCTAGACAAATTCAAGGATATTATTTTAGAGGATGAACCCAAGACATTAGCATTATAACTATACTTACTGTTATTATACCTACTCTTTCTCTAAGTTTTATTGTTTTCTGACATATTCTATCAATTTTAGTTCTTTTGTTGTTGTTTTTTCTTTGCCAACACTTCTGCAGAAGTGAAGAAAGTAAGAAATTATAATAACTGCAAATAAAGCTCAGATTTCTGTGCAAATTACCAGATTCAGTAAAACACAGATGCAATCCAAAGAAAGATAAAGAGTTGGGATTACATCTGCTGTGATTTGCCAGATGAATTTATAGTAACTACTGATAAAAGAAAAAGAGTTGCTGGGGAAAGGAATAGATTTAAATCAAAGCCAAAAAGTAGGTCAGTTACTACTTTAGGTATGAAAGTATACAAAATGACAAGAGATCCAGCGCTGTGCTGGCAGAGCAGGCTCTGTCCATGTGAGGCAGGGCTCTCTGGAGGGGCAGTGCTGGTCACTCAGCCCCAGGGACAGCTTGGTGCTGGGGCTGTGCAGAACGGCAGCACCGCCACCGCGGCTGTACTCTGAGCTCACCTCTGCCAGGACAACACACACACAGTGCCTGTCTGGTCCAATCAGGAGAAGAAATATATACCAAAGCACCTTAAAACCCATCTTTTATTGGAGATACAGCATTTACTTCTTCTTTATTAAGAGAAAAAAAGGTAAAGGAGGCAGTGTTCACGGAATGGAGAGGAACAGATGAAGAGTAACAACCCATGAAACTGCTGGTAGCTGGCAAACAGAAAGGAGACCTTCACTGCTATGTACAAAATGTGCTTTTTAGGGGGATTTCACACCATTCAACCAGCAAGTCTGATTTTTTGCCATAAACATAGGAATATTGCACCCCTGAGCAATCCTGAAGAAATGGGGAATTCTCTACTCAAAAAAAGCTATTGTTACTTTGGGTTTTTAAAGCATTGTGACTATTTGCATTTTTCTAGTGCACATACAATGCTTCATTTTATAAGATACCAATGACACGCTTGAGAGAAAGAGAAAAAAGTCATGGTATTGTTATGAAACAACAAAATGTCCTTTAAAAACCACACACACAAAAACCACGTAACAACACCACATGCACAAGAATATTTCCTATCAAGTTACACTAAACCCTTTTCAAGGAGGCCTGGAAAAATAATATCCAAACGTTTTTGTTTATGCTCAAACAGCATGAATATACTATCTACATTCTAAAGGCAAATTATTTGTTAGATACATTTGATAAATTTAAAGAGCTGAACGTAACTCAAGTAAAATTTAGAGATACTTCAATGACCTTACTCTGAGTTGCATATTGCTCTACAAATAGTGCCTTTGACAAGTTAGGCTGTGCTTCCATCACACAGACATTTATCCTTTACCTGAAGACCCACAGAAAAATACATATGTAAATAGAGATGTCATCTGGAGGGCAGACATATGACCATCTGGGGGTAAAGCGGGGATACCTGGTCATAATCCTTATAACAAAAACATATCCTCTAAGACACTGTCAAGACAATAACACTTCATAAACATACAGAGACTGCAGCAACGCAAATTGTATTTGGCAGGGTTGCCCCAAGGTTTGTTCACTAACACTGCTGTGCTTCTCAACCAGCCTTGACAGAACCCTGAAGTTTCAGCCACAGTAAGGAGCATTCAAATGAAAAACAAAAGCGTAAGTCAATTGTGAAAAGCTGCTCTGGAAACACGCCTGCCTGATGCACTGGTGCTCAGAAAACAAACCAGGCAAACAAAGGGAGGAGGAGAGGCAAGTGATCAAAACTGAAAACTTTTTGCTGAGAAGTTAAATTTAACAGTACTACCAAAACTCAGTGGAAGAGCACCTATCAGTGCCCACCTATCCCACTGGGCAGGGTGCTGGTACATACAAACCACCTCTGCAAAATCTGACAGCATTCTCCAAAACCTTGACATCTAATAAAACTCACCCCTAAACTAACAGGGCAGAGGAAGAAGGAAAGATGTATTGCTTGTAAACCCCATTTTCTGCCCCTTGTATGCCCCTGTTTCAATTTTGCAGAGAAAAGGAGGTCAACAAGGAAGAGAGAGCAGAACTTAATCCCTGTTTAGCTTCAAATCTGTGCTTCCAAAAACTCACAAAACTCAAAATATTCTTTTTGCATTAATACAGGTTTTCAGACTCAGCTTCAAATAATGAATACATTGTTAGAATGATTACTATTTGTGGCTGTGCAAATTTACTAGTTTTAGAAAAAGCCCTGAAAGATCATTGAATACTTGCTCCATTCTTGCATAATTCTGTAATTTCTGCAATATCCAATAGGGCCCCATTAAACCCAAGTCCTAGATGAAATAAAAAATAATAACTTGAAAAGAAATTAAGGTCCTGAAAGGTTATACTGTATGCTAAGGGAGACATTCAGGTATACCCCCACACTTCCCAGGAGAACTGAATTCAAATTCCCACTTTTCTTATTTGGAAGCAGAACATAAATACAAGAAACAACTGAGCATAATGAGCTTAAGAAATAAGCAAACAGTCTGAATCATCTGAATCCAGGAACTGAGTCTATTTCTACAGCCACATTTCATTAAACTTACAAGTAACAGAAACTGTGGCTTGGGTAACAAGGAAGGCTCAATTGTTTTGGGTTTTTGGAGGGGAGGATGTTTGCTTTCACTCATTACACTAACTTGATTTTGTTCACAGGTATTTTACATTACTGAAGTTCCTTGGCAAAACCATTTGAAATACAGTGTCTTTCCATCAACTTCAATTCTGTTTGGAATAATCTGTTTGCAAGAACTGTGATAGCATACAAATATTCCACAGAGAACCAGAGGTAACCTTGTTGTGCTTTATATTCAGCACAAAGCATGCATTTATTAAATATCTGTGACCGTGATAGATTTCAACCCCAGCATCCTGCCTTTGCCTTGTGAATGAATCTCCATCTCAAGTCCCTGAGGTCTGTAGTCACCTCAACAGCTCCAGCTGGCAACACTCACTTTAAAGATTTCAAAAGAAAATTCTCCTGTTACTCTTTGAGCCAAGATATTTTACATATCCAAACTTTACTTCACAGCTGGATATGCCCATGACTACAAGCAACCCTAAATTATCACATCAGCCCTTGCCTTCACAAATCAAGTAAGCAACAACGGCATTTCTAACAGAGATTTAAACATGAAAAAGTATCTTTTGACAAGATCTGATATGAAAATGCACATGCAAATAAAAAATGTAATTCCTGAATTTTAAAACTCATAATGCATTGTCTATAGAAGTTCAAAGCTCACCTAAAGCTCAAATTCTCAAAATCCTAACACGTAAATCTGATACATAAGTCTGATTTCAAAACCTGAGCCCTCTACTAGAATGATCACCACGAAAGAAATTAGTAACATTGTTAGATTAAAGAAATTATTCTTTTAAGACCTGTTTTAGGTGTTGCTGTGTCAGATTGTTGTCCTTACTCACAGGGAGGGTAAGAAGGGAAAGGTCACATTCCTGTCTTCTAATTTATTAGCACTATACAAATAAATATTTGAAAAGAGCATGAATATTAGATTGCCTAAGCAACACTGGTGCCTTGGGATTTTTACTACTGAATATATTAGGTCTGAACTTTCAAAATCATTGGAAGAAAGGAGGTGAAATCACAAATATCTTGGGAATATGCAAAGGCAGAGGAGAGAAAATTAGACAGCGAGGGACCTTAAAGCGTAAGAAAATCCTTCATTTTTGGCAGTTGATGTGTATTGCATGCATTAATATGCAACAGTCCCCAGAAACACTAGCTGATGTTACAGTCACCTCATTTTAAGTACTGTTTATAGTAAGGAACAGTCCTAGCTCAGACAACTTAGTGTCTCAATAGGCAAAACAAATTATCTCCATTTATAGAACTGAATGTCACCCAGAGTCAGAAACAGCACTGCATTAGCACCAAGCTCACAAAAAGCAAGGGGAGAGTCACAACTTGTGTTAACCACGTGGTGTATATATTAAATGGCTTACAATAATTAGTGGTTAGGATTTCTTTTAAATAAATAAAATAAAAATGCACCATATAATGTGAATAAATTTCAATAAATCGAACACACCAGAGCATGTGGTCAGCTCTATGGAGTTTACTGCATGCTAAGCTGGTATCTGTATATGGGTATGTGGCTTTCCACAACAGCACGCTGGTATTGTACAGAATACAGCAGAACAGGTGCAGCCATGGATAGAACATGGACTGGTATTTCCCCCAGGCTTTCAGAGGAATAGCTTTATTTTCCATGGCAGGGGAACTCAGTTGTCCATTTAAAAATAAAGGTGGTTTCTTTAGCTCAATTTTTGAGGCAGAAGAAGGGGACAAGAAGAAGAGGAAGACAGAAAAGAAGATTAAGTCATTTTAGAACAGGAACTGGCCTTCTCAAGCCCTCAGCCTGTGTGTCTTATCTGTATTCTGTACGACATTTTATGACCTGAATTATAAACCGTTAGTATTCACATGCGCACAGCATTTATTGCAAGCTAAACTATTTCTTTAAAACAAGATAATTAAAATTAGTTGTGGTGGGCATGAAATGCCTAAGAAATCTTTCTAAAAATGTTCCCAGAGCTTGCCCTTGAATACAAATTCATGACTCCACTAAAGCACCCTGACTATGCAAAGAATTAAAACACTTTTGCAATTTTCTGACAGCAGAGACTATTGAATTAAACTGACTCATTATTAGCATTTACCCTTCTGAAGTTATTTCTAATTTGTTTTGAGTACTGAAAGTAGGTTCAACTAGCCAGAGGTGAGGCTTTCAATAAACTACATGGCTTCTGAAGCAGACTAGCGGAGTTTGGTAACAACTAGTAAGAACTACATGGACTCATTCAGTATCTCAGCTGGTGCAGTGAGACACTGAGGGATTTTCATTCCCTGGGGAACAAATCCAGCCTCCAAAACCACTGAATGAAGGGACAGCCTTTCACAATCCCATCGCCTGATATGACACCACACACAGTTCCTGCTGTAGCCTTGGTCTCATTCAGAATAGCTGCCAGCACTGTACATAAGCCTGAGACATGTGAGCAAAACTTGGAGGAGATTACACAGAGCACCATCTGAATGTGCCCAGCAACCGAGCCAATGTTGATGATTCCTCAGCAAAAAATGCAATGATGAATTTTTGAAGAAATTGGTTACCAGATTACCAAGCAAGTGGCTACCAGACTACCCAGTTTAGAGGGTCATAACCTTTTCTTCAGGGATGCATCATTAATGAAGGTGTGTAACAAGAAGCACAACAGGGCAGAAATCCAACCACAACCTTGGAGGTTTTCAAAAATCGCAGAACAAGCTTTTATAGCCCAACACCACAAAAATATACCATGTATGGTCTCTTTCAGTAACTGTCATCACCAATGGCTCAAGTGGCCCACTTTGAACCAGGGGGAATTTGGACACTGGCACTACAGGAAGTAGGCTCAGACATTGACTTCTTTTGAAACAGCTCAATTACTTTCCTGTGGTACTGAATTCCTGACATAAAGGAAAAACTGCTGTTCCACTGTAATTGGCTAAGGATAACCATCAGCAAAGCACAGTTATTGGGAAAAAGACCTTTGCTTTCAAATACTGAAGTTAGCAACACAATGTTTAGAGATGATATTTTGATCATATGATGTCTCATTTTAAAAAGCTATTTATACAGCTTACCTCTGAAGAAATTTTCTTACATAAAGAACAACATGCCAGAGCCCACTGCCTCAGAAGTATCACTACAGGACACAGTTTAGTTTCAAACCCTTTAAAGTTCTTGAAGCACACAGCACCAATTACATTTATTTCTTCTCTGTAAAATTCTGTGTGATTAGGCAAACATTGTAGTGCACACTGGATGACAGTCTGTTTCAGGTCTCATGACTTGGAGAGAGTGGGGAAGAGCACATAATCTACTTCCTTATGTCAATGCTCCCCAAAATATTCCATGGATGTCTCTGATGATTGCAAACACAAATGGATCTGAGCAGGAACACTGATGGCATATGCCTGTGGAACTTGAGACCACAAAGCTCCCCATCAGTAATATATCTGCTTAGCACCACACTTAGGAATTCTTCCTTGATGAAAGAAAAAAGGGATGGAGCTACTCAAGCACAAGCCCAAATATTCATGAGGTCCTAAAATACCCCAAATATTCCTGAATGGTCAATAACATTGCAGACTGCTAGCAGGTTTAAATAATCACTACAGACACCTGTCACTAGTCCATTAACCAGAAGGAGTCAGTGACGCCATGAGAACTTAAATAGCATTTTACATAAGGAGGGAGGCCTTAGCCAGTCTGAAAAGGGTAAAGGAATTCTGAGGACTCCAGAGAACATTAGATGAGAATTGCCTTAGAGTTGTCAAAAAACTCAGCAGTGAACATTTTTGATAAGGCAGCATATGTTTAAGTGTAACAAGAGCCGATTTTTGAGCTTTCACATATTACTCATGTGAAGGTAAATTTCACTTTGTTTTCCTGGGAGATTCTTTTCATCAATAAGAACTGATGCACCCTCCTCCAAAGCCTTGAATGACCCAATAGAGGTATGGGCAAATATATAACCCCACACTCTGCAGAGCTCAGCAACAGAGACTTTTATTTATTTTATTTATTAAATAAGCATGGTATGTTTAAATCTAAAATGAAAAAAAGTGAGAAAGAAAAGTTTCATGGTTAGTATCTGCAATTACTATGAATATATAATTATAGAAATCATAAGCTATGAAATAATTTAGTAAAATATTCTGCAGGCTCATTTTTCATTCCTTAACTTCATCAGAATTTAATAATACTAAATTATGTGAAAATTCATAGTAAATATCTACACATATAATTTTATAACCTTCCACATTCCTGATATAATGAAAAAATGACAATTTAGCTTTATGACAAACAGTCTAGCAATAGTCATTGATGAACAGCTTCTAAGAAATTCTCTGAAAGTAGTGAACCTTTTCTACATTCTGTAAACCCCATAATGTATATCCATTCAATTTATAAACACTAAAGAGTGGATAATGGATATACATTATGGGGTTTACAGAATGTAGAAAACAGAGTTCATTATTTTGGGACTCCTGCTAGTATTCTAAGTAATGACAAAAATATTATATAAATTTTAAAAGCAGGAAACATGTTGGGTAAATGTTCAGAATATGAAACAAAGGTAATCCGTACTGTCATTAGAGTTAAAAGAACAGAACAACTACCACTGAAAAGTTTCAGCTGAGATTACAGTGAGACTGAAAATGATGACTAGCAGGCGGTCATAAAGTAGTATCATGCAATATCTGATATATGCTAGGATAAAAAGAGCATAAAACATATGCACAGTTTGACAGCAATAAGTCAATAAATTCTCTCCTAGAGTTTTGCTTTTTAGTAAAGATCTTATTCAGGAAGAATCCTGACTCTGATCTTAGTTACACATTTACATAAATACCTTCTTAGCAAGGGGAATTTTTCTTACTTCTGTTAAAATTTAATGAAAGACATTGATAAAAAAAATCCAAAATATGTCAAGAAATAAGCAGTAGGGAGAAAAGCATTGGTATAATAAAAGAACTTTCTTCAGATCTTGTCACTTAAGATTTGATATGACTGGATAAAAAAAGCTTAGAGAGAGTCTAAGGATCACTGAGAAGAAACAAAGCAGTTCTGAGCTTGACAAGCACTATGATAGTAGAAAATGTCAATGGGATTTGGAATAAACCATCCACCTGGGAATAGTTTTGGGTTGGTGACTTCATTAGATGGCTGTTCCCGACTGGCGAGAATGATGAGAGTTGGTGCTGTGCAGATACTTGAGCTGTGAGCCCTGCATTAATACTGAGGAAAGAACTGTAATGTCATTTGGCAGGCCAGAGCAAGGCAGGAATTTCCACTTGGAGCCATCCTCCTGCCAGGCCCATTTAAGTTGCAATAGCACCTCTTGGGCACCCAGGCTCTGTACAAGAGACAACATTTGTGCCTCAGCTGAATAGCTCCTGCCTATTTTCAGTAGATGCTGATACAGATTTGACCAAGCAGATACTGAAAAACTGAGACTTCTTTCAGGAGAACATTGCAAAACTGAACCCATTTTATGCTGATTTGCACTTTGCATACCTCTTAAGATGGGGGGAAAAAGGTGCTTTGATTCTTGTACAGCACTGTTAAAGTGTTTTTTGAAAAAGCTCAGTTTTCTCTCAGTGTGAGAAAGGTCTTCGGCAAGACTTTCCATCCTCCACATCCTAGGTTTTCTTCCCTGATAATGTCAAGGACTGTTCCCTCATACGAACAAGTGCCATTGCACTGGCTGACAGGTCTTACAGTGTGTAAGCTTTGAAACTGAAGACAGCAAAGACTGCGCTCGAACAGAGATTGTGCTCTCTTGTGAAGAGAGGAGGCAATAAAATCCTTTGCTAAGAAAGACAACTGGAAATTCAGCTCAGTGCAATTTGATTGGGAGGAGAAGCACTTTATCTTTCTGTACAAATTACTGGCTTAGCTGAACTGTGTTTAGTTCAGATGTTAAGAGCATTGCATTAATCCTCTGAACAATTTAAAAGCCCTAAACCCTGCAGAACTGACTTCTAAGAAAGCTACCAACAATACTGATAAATAACAATATATATACATGAAGGATGCTGCCTGTATTTTTGACTTAAAATTTTAGCTCAGAGCTGGTTGATATTTTTTAATCTCAGCCTTATACACACAAAACATAATTCTCGTTTCCTTCCAATGAGTGAGGTTTGATTTCTTTGGGACAGGAATGAAACACAGCCTCCGGGTCCTTGAGCCCTGCAGTACATCCAGTGGGATTCACTCCAGCAATCGTTATTTTACACAGCTTGTCAGGCAATTTTTCTGACTATGCCTGACCTGGGGAACTGTGCTGGGACAGGGAAAGATTGGCAGGGAATACCTGGCCTCAAGATCAGGTTCTAGGTGACGTGTCTAGATATGTAACATGCTGCAATGTCGTTTTGCCATCCGTACAATCGATGTCTCCCTCACAAAAAATAGGAAAAAAATATTCCTTCAATATATAAGTAATTAAATAGATGCTTCCAATAAATGTTAACTCACCATTACCTATTCAGTCTTTATTAAGAATTCTGAAATGCAAACTTTTTCTCTGGCAAGTGCTGGTCCTGAGAAAGATGCAGTTCTCCTTTTTTTCTTGTCCAAATACTGAAACTAATTTTTCCCTAAACTAACTTTTCCCTAAACAATAGTTACTATTTTAAAACATCTAATCACCATCTAAAAACAAAACACCCAAAGCTGAAAACAAAGCACCGCTTTTTTTCATAAAGAAAATTAATCATCCAAACTCTTCAGAGACTCCCAAAAAAAGACAAAGAAACTTACTAAGAATAAATAAAAGAAGAAACAAACAACTCCATCCAATTGGCAGCGTGTCCAAACTCACAGCATGTTATTAAATTAAATCAGTGACATTTAAATGAGTGCACCTGTATGCATACAAAAATAATTTCCTAGTTAATTAGCTCTGCAGCTATGGATGCCCTAATAGGTCAAAAGTACATTAATTATACCTAAATGAACAGAAGTAATTTACAGGTGGCCACAAACCAGTAAATATATCTTTACACTTCAGATTCTTGCACTAGGAGATAAGGTTATATATTCACTTATCGTATTTTCCAGCTGTAGAAAATATCATTGGAGACAAGATATGATATTATTATTGAGTGCAATTATCCAGATGGCACAGGACAGACACCTCAGATGGGATTGTCCTGGACAGAGGGAGCTGCACGCTTGAGGAAGTAGGTACAGCCATGTGCTCTGGAGTGCAGCACACCAAAAAAGGCAGAGAGGGGTCACAAAAGAGCCCAGAGCTGGAAGAGGATGGGAGAGGGCAGCAGTGGATCTGAGAAGGAACTTGAGAGTTTGATAAACACAGAGAGCTGCAGACATGGTGATAAAACCCTCAGTTACTGGGGGGGGGAGGGGGGAAACAAACCACAAAAACAACAAAGCCACACTTAGCAGAAAGGATGCTAAATGTTAATCAAGTATCTGTACAGCCTTGCACTTGCATTCTGGTAGAGGATCTCTACAGAGCATTTATTCAACCAAAATATATTATCTGAGTTCTATATTTAGAAAGTAGAATAACATGTTAAAAACTATTGGATGTTCTGTACTTGATCAAGACTGAAATTCCATTTTTTTTTGAGTTTAAAGGAGGGAAATCATGTTCAAACAAAACATCTATTTAATCATTCTCCAAAACAAATCTCATTTTTCAACTTTTATTAACTGAAGAAGCAATAAACTGGAATAGGAACTTGCCCTGAAAGTCCCTGTGAAAAGTCCTGAATATTATTGTTTTGGTTTTATAAAGAGATGGTGACAACAAAAATATGTGGACTCAGAGTATCTGTGCACCAAAATGAGGAGCTGGAAGTGAAAGCTCCTCATATCATGACCCACCTCTGTACTTCCAGGAGGCTTAGAACAAAAACCACCTTTAGCCAGGATCGCTAATTCCTAAACAGGAATACAGCTTAGAAAAGAATCAGGCTTGTGTTGCTCAATTTTTCTGTAACTTCCATAAAATGTTTCATCTCTCTATTCAACAGATAACCTACATGAAACTGCAGAAATGGACCACTTCATCTTCAGGAGGGAAGCTAAAAAGGATGAATAGCAGAACAGCTGAAGAACTGGGGAGTATTTCTCAAAGGCAGTAACTATGCAACAACAAAGAGATCTAAGAGCAATTATTTTTGCACTAATATTTTGTTGATTAGTTTTTTTTAGTAGATAAAGTAGATACACTTCTTTATTTAAAATCAGGTGTGTTATCAAGTCAACACTAGGACTGTTCAACTACTGTGAGCAGTGTTCTTCAGTATCTCTGAAATCAAGGAATTTGTTCAGAATTTGATGTCCTGATAGTTCCTTTCACACTGCAAACTCATCTGCTCCTATTGCTTTACTAAGATTTTTCTCTCTGGGACTTTCTGTGTGGAGGGTCAAGTGTGACAAGAGGAATCAGATGAGTGTTTCAAAAAATTAGTTTGGTTGGGATGTACATAATATGGATTGCATCTTATATTAATTACATTGTCTCAAGGCTGACTGCATGGTTTCTTCATTCAGAATAAATAAATCAAAATTAGAACAAAGGAATTCCAAACCCTCACCTATTAATCAGACCAAATAAATGTAATGATCAACCTAAAACCAGTGATTTCAAGGCAATGCATGGAACTGCAGGCAATGACTGCAATGAGCCACCACGGCTCTGACCGAGGGGACATGAAGCAGAGCTGCCAAAAGAAGTGCTGACCATTTTCCAAGATCTGGGAGACAGCTTGCTCCCTTATATTTCACCAGGAATTTAATGGCAAGGAGTTTCTGCAAACTATTTGGCTTTCCATTGAAAAACAGCACTAGTCAGTCGAAAGATAAAGAAATAGTCAGGCTAACAGCATTAATGAAAAACTTGTATAACACATTGTTGATAATCCAATTTCTAAGAGCTTTTTTACAAAAACTGGAAAACAGCCACTAAAATCATTAGATTTAAATGAAGATTGTTAGCCTTGACAGAACAATCACTTTATTCTACTCTTTTCCTTTCTCCATGCATTTTTAGCAAGAAGTAACACTGAAGTACAACCACCTGCATATGAACTGATGTTGCAAAATAACTGTGCAGTATCTTTGTGACCTTCAAAACTCTTGTCTCTCAGGCCAGTGGAAAAATTATAACAGCAGAGTATTCAATAGGTTCAGTTTTGTTAGCTGAAGGTAAGGTCCTGTTTTAGAGCAGAAGAATTAGGCAGTGTCTATACTTAACTGTGGACAGCCCAAGGTCACTGGCACCTCACAGTGCTGTCACACGCTGACATGTAAAGACTGGCAAGCACATCCCCACTCTCTGATTTTCAGCCAGTTCTGAGATGAAGATAAGCTGTTTAATTACTGCAATTTTAGTACAGGAAATGAGGACACCTATCATAACCATTAAAAAACCCCTCCGATAATTGTACTCCAACTCATTCCTTATAATGAAAACACTGCAAGACGATGGAATTGCCTTGAAAATGGGGAAACTGCACTAAAAGAAAGTGGCAACCACTGGAGCTCTCACTATGTGTTATGAGATTTTTAATAAAGTAACTGTTGTAACTATTTTCTTTACTACCCATAAAAGGGCACCTCCAGAAGGGGGTCGAAGAACTGGAACAACACAAGTGCAAGTAATGATGCACAATCATTAGCCTCCTCTCCAGCACAAAGGCTGTTCCTAAAGGGCTCCCATCCCAGAGCAGAACTGGCCCAGCACAGCACTGGCCAAAGCCACTGTGCATTATGACCCAGACAGAGAGCAAGACAGCCAGAAACCATAACCTGAATACCAATGGTCTGTCAAGTGTACATCACCTGCTACATTTGCCTGAGAATTTCTTGATTTGCTGGAAACTAAACATCTCATTTTTTCAAACAACAGTGATTCTGCAGTTGTGGCAGATACCACACAATTCTATCAAAACCAGCTTCTAGTAACGCATCCCTCATGAGTGAGCGACACAAGCAATCCTGCCTGTCTTCACAGCTATCATCCCCACATCATTATTTTCCAGGTTACAGAGGTACACAATACTTCAAAGAGCAATCAGTCAACATAAAAATTTTCATGTCAGCCACAGAGAGCTTTCACATTAACTGCAAAGACAGGCAGTATATCATGGGGCAAAATGTCTTTGTTACGTTTTTCCAATGGCACAGTTCAAAGCTTAAGGCTACTCAACATGGCAGGAGAGGTATGGAGAGAGAAAACTGAAAGTATATTTCACAATTTTTTTACAGGACTCTCATGTTCTCGTCAAATATAGCTTTAAGTACCATGTTAAACTAATCCCTTTAATTTAAGCCAAAGGCAAGCAGCTGAGAAGGGGGAAAGAGGTGGACTATCCTTGCTACTGTTTAGGTCTTCAGGTATTTATATTAAAAAATTGTTATTCTTTTCTGAGACAATTACTGACAAGTAGGATTTGAAGTGCACAAGGAAATAAAGAGAATAAATTTTGTGGCTTCACTACAAATGCTTCTCAAATTAGTAGTTACAGACATGTTTATTCAAGATTCTACTGTGATGTCTGAGGTTTTGTGCCCCAAACACATCTTTGAGAATTTTTGACTACAAAGAAACTTAACAGAAGATGGAAGGAGTAACCATCTCTGAAAAGAAGTCTTCTCTAAAAGACCATAAAATAAGCTTCCACACAACCCCTGCATCTGTCATAAATACTGAATTACTTTTCAGAGCATAAATATGTTCTTTGACTTCACCAAAATCAGAATGCAACTTCCACAGCTGTAATGCAACAGTGCTACTGAAACATCCTTCTAATCAATAAAGCAGCAAACAGGCCTTTTGGCTGATGTCTGTGGCTGAAAGTTCACCTCCCACACGTTATTTCAACCCACTGGAGCTGCAACCCAGAGATCAACATGATTTGGTTGCCATCCACTTGGCTTTATCAGCAAACAAAACCAAAATATAATTCCTCCCTTACATTTCCGCTCCTCATCTACTTTCAAAAAAAAAAAAAAAAATACCATGGCAGAGAGGCCCCCCCTTGACAAAATGCTGACCCTTGTCACTGTTTTGTGGTTATCAAGCTGTGAGAAGCCATTCAGTGTCACAAGAAGCCACCACATTCAGCAGCACTATATCCTTGCTGTATTCCCACTATCACCTACAAGCTCACAGGTGTTTCAGCACTGTAACATCACTGGAACTCTCCCTACAGTGCATAAAGAAGGTGCATTTTACTGGAAAAGGCTTAAAGTATTTGAGTTTTTGTCAAACCTCCCAACTTTCCAGATGATGGTTTAGAGCACAAATGCTATGATTTTGTCACTGTCACACAGCTGTTCCAATAGAGAGCAGAGCTGTTGTGGATGCTGGCACTTCAGCATAGCAGTGGCACGGAGCTTACTGCCCACACAGGATGAGACAGGAGGCAATGACTGCAATGAGCCACCACGGCTCTGACCGAGGGGACATGAAGCAGAGCTGCCAAGAGAAGTGCTGACCATTTTCCAAGATCTGGGAGACAGCTTGCTCCCTTATATTTCACCAGGAATTTAACGGCAAGGAGATGCCTAAACCTATACAAGCACATGTCATGTTCTGCTATAAAACTGACTTATGTATTGCCAATGTCAAATTTTAGTTTAGTGCAAGAGTCCCCAGTAAAACAGGGAGTGAGTCTTATCCTCTCCACTCCTGTGTAGAAATAAGGAGGCTCATTCCAGTGGTTTACAGAGGGGCTTGTCCTTCCCTTGACACCTGCACGTAATTCTCATGAATGGAAGTTTAGTGAGTTTAGTCTGTGCACAAAGGGGAAACCAGCCCCATGTGGACATCATGTTGCAGCTGCTTGAGGTACTAATTGCTAGCTTTCAGTAACAACCACTCCCTTCCTAGTAATTTTTGTCACCTTGTAACTCTCCAAAGCAAAGCATTGGTAAGTGAAGCTCTGCTCAGAGTATCAGAAGTTGTGACCTGTTCAGGAACACCCAGTTTCATACGCAGCTCACCTGGAGTGCCTTCCATGGCAGCCTGAGTTTGCTCTAGAGCACTTGTTACATTAACAAAAACACACAGAACATTAAGATGCTGGCCCAGCCCACATACTTTCCAAAGAGTCTCTAAACAAGTTCAGAAAAACAAATCAACAAAAAAAAAAAAATCCTAAACCTAATAAATCGTAATGCTGAAGGTGTAATAAGGATCATCTCATCTGAAAGATGCTACAGACACTTGAGACATGACAAAATGCTGTTCAGGCATGCAGTATAAATTGAAAACTCCATTTTTATGTTGTTTTAAATGCAAATACATGAACTTAAATTTTGACGTCATACCCAAGAGAATTACTCATCTAATTTTCAGATTGATCAATAAATTAAAATTGCAAAGTCTGAAAGATTTCTGCCACATGGATAAAAAAAGGACAAAAGGAACATCAAAACTAGAAAAATAACTCATTAACATCTCATTACAAAAAAAACCCATAATACTTGATTACCAAACTCCCGAATAAAAAGAAAAAAAAAGGAAAAAAACCAAACAAAAACACTAAACAAATCAAAAAACCTCCACAACTAAGGAAACATCAGACAGTGCATTAACACAGATTTTATTTTCTACATTGCAAATCTAACTTGGAAATAAAACAACCTACAGCCTTTGCAAAGCATAGAAGTCAACACAGTCTCTGGACGGCCACATCATCAAAAGATGCTGCCAAGAGAAAATTGTATGTCATATGCAAACAGTGATCTTGGCCCAGAAAATTATCCCAGTACAAGGACAAATGCAATGACTCCAACAGATTTCTCAAAAATACCCAGTCAACAACAATAAAATGCAGGTAGATAGCTACGGAGCAAAAATAGGATGGTTGGTGCAGAGAGCATAATGAAGGAGAAAGTGACACAACAAAGCTCTGAATAAAAGAGTACAAAAGAAGAGAAATGTATTTCTCTCAGATTGTCCAATATCATAATTTATTAAAGAAAGTGAAAATAAACAGCAAACAGCAGGAACAGAGGCCCTGTTACTACCTGTGCGAAGGTCCAACAACCTCTACCCCCCTGCAGGACACTTTTGTTCCCTGCTTCGGCACTTTTGCTATGAATGAGCACAGCAACACAGCCTCAAGGAAGGGGCAAAATAGAACTGCAGTTTATGTTCTGCAAACTCGCCAGTAATTTTTCATCTGAGATTGCCGAGCTCTTAAAATCCAATTTACGAAAGAACCAGTTTCTAGTGTCTAAATGAGAAAATTAATTTTAATAATTTTACTGATAGTTTATTATACGCACTTTTAAGTGACAACAAAGAATTCTAGTGAGTATATTACACTTTTCTTGAAGAATATTAATCCTTTTTTCTTTTCAAAATTAATCTTAAATAATTTAAATGCCTAGAATTCAAAAAATATTGGATTTTCTCTTTGTTTTTTCTGAATTAGCTCTATTCATCTGTATCTTTGATGTTCAGACACCATGGCAACAAGCATATATGGAAAAAAGTGGACATAAAACTGTCATAATAGAAATTGCCTAAAGGAAAAAAGTGCAAGAATAGAGGAAGAATTTGAAGTGACAGGAGAAAGGCCTAATAATAATGAATGTAAGAAAATAGGGAATGGTTTGTCACATTTCAACACATGAGTAGTAGATATCATATTTACACACAACTTGTTTCACTAAATTATTTCATGACCTTGGGCAAAGACTCTTTTAATCCTCTGTGGCGTATTTATTCCAGCATCTCTAAAACAGATGTCATTCCTCTGCCTCTGTAAATACTGCTCTCACCTATCTACAAAAAGGAATTACCTAAGACTCTGGCAAAAGCTAAACCAAATTTGAGTCAATTTAGTCACTGTGCCATACTCCATTCCTGGCTACAGGTCTTCTGCTACTGTTTTACTATCAAACTTGCAATGTACTATAGCACATGCTGGAGCTCAGTCTTTCTCTCCCAAGAAATTAAAAGTTCAATGTTTTAAATACATTCATTCTTTTGGCAGTACTAGTCCAGCATACACAAGCTTCTGATTCTGAGACAATGAAAACATTCACTCCTGCAAACCAGAAAAATGTCCTGGGATAAGAAAAACTGACAGCCAACAGTTTCAGAAATCCATGACAAAAGAGCAAAGCCAACCCTATGCTGAGTTAATAAAAGCCTGTTTGTGTAGTTTTTTCATGTCAAGAGCTCTGTATTCTAAAAGAATAAAAACTTTGTTGTTGGCAAAATGAAACTAAAAAACAAGGCACTTGATTTTTCTTTAGCCGTAGCTTAAACTTTAAATTTTTCTCTAACTAATCCTGCCTTGTTTTATCAATTTTTAAATAGGAATTGGCATGAAATCACCATTTCTTCAGTTAGACAAAACCAGTTAGAAAAAAAAAACAGTTAGAAAAAACAGCTTAACAACAGCAACAGATTTACCTGCCAAATGGATAATGGTTAAGTTAATACTTGTTGTACCTCTTACACTACAGTATTGACAATGAAAATTACTTTCTCACCCCCCTAGAATAACCATTTTTGGGTACCCCATAGGACAGGAAAAAGGAGTGCTACTGCATGTGGTGAAAACTAAGGTAATGTGACAAGCCAGCAGGCCAGAAGCTATCTGGCCTAGACAGAAGAATAGAAAGAACCTTTTCTCTTCAGCCTAATGCAAGGCACAGCAATTATTATTATTAGTGTTACTATAACACAAGAACAGGTTAGTAGCTTCCTCAGTGATGTGACAAATGCGATGATGTAAAATTACAAATGTAATCATGAACTCAATTACACTTCCAACAGTACTATGACTACTAGAGAATATTGTCACTAGCCCATTTTATTGGCTGGTGATGTCAAACACAGGAAAGCTAAATACATGCACTAGATAACTTTGCAAATCTGCTAAGATCTATTTGTTTTCATGAAAAAAAAAATGCAAAGAAAAATAAAATAGGAAAAGGATATAGATTCCTTGTAGCTGGATGATGACAGAAGGAAAGGCAGAGAGGAAATAAAACTGTGTGTCACACACAGCTGACAGTGGTTAGAGAAAAAA
Organism: Acrocephalus scirpaceus scirpaceus; assembly: GCA_910950805.1. Taxonomy (NCBI): domain Eukaryota; kingdom Metazoa; phylum Chordata; class Aves; order Passeriformes; family Sylviidae; genus Acrocephalus; species Acrocephalus scirpaceus. The sequence goes on from OU383781.1 coordinate 35,401,552, forward strand.
AAGAAAAAAAAAATATATTGATGTTGCAGGGGTAATAGGAGGCAGGAAAAATACGCCAAATATCCAAACTCTGCAAAGCTGGTGATGATGGAACGGACAAGACTGCACATCCTCCAGGTACCTTATACATTACAACACAGGCCCTAAGCAGTCCCAGGTGGGGCCATATGCAGGGCCCATCCCTGGGACACAGAACAGCCATGGGCACCCAGGAGCAACCAGGTTCTGCTCTGCTCACCTCCCACTCTCCTTGGGACGAAGGTCTCACCAACCTCCTCCTCAGGCTCTCATTTGAACTGAAGGCTTCACCTCTCCACTTCTGCTCAGCTCTCAGGTTGCCATCTGGAGCAGGCAATTTCTCCTGGCATCAGTCATCACTGTCTTCCCATGTCTAATGACTTCATTTCCTAACCCGGGCTCTGCCTACGAACAAGCCCTACACAGCAGGGGAGATGCTCCCACCTGTCCCTGAGGCTCTGTGTTCTCACACTTTGGGACAATGTAAGGCAGTCCCTTCCAGGGTGGCTGTCACTCGTGAGTGCCACAGCCCACCAGCACAGCATATGGCCAGTTCCTCAGGGCCCTGAGGCTGTCACTGCTGCTCTGAGCGCCCCACTCACCTGCCACTGCCACTGCCAGGGTATTAGTGTGCAGCACAAGTGAGGGGCACACGGCAGTAGAGGCCCCATGCTGACCTGGAGGTGTCACAGAAGACGCAGCTGACGCGTCTCCTGCTCTCCCTGTCACAACAGTGGGGTCACGGCGCTCATGTAGCTGTGCCTCACCCTGACAGAGCCGGCTGAGAGAGCCATGCTGGGCTCCCAGCCTCCCCTGAACTCCTGAGTGTGCAGGGACTGGGAATGTTACCTTTTACTGCATTGACATAAAGCCAGTTTGCTTCTCTCAGAGGGCTCTTACCTCTCAAATAAAAAGATTCTGAGATCCCATTGATCTAACAAATACAGCCTTATTGGTTAATCTCCCCCTTTCTTTCCTGTTTTTATCCCCCACCATACCTTCAGCTGCACATACTCTAGGAGGATATAACCCAACTGGTAATTCTGCTCCAAGCTGGGAAGTCACTATGTCTGATTACTGGAAAGGCCAACACAAAACTGCAAGTGTGCAATGCATACATTCAGTAATCAGCAGTAGGAGTTTGCACAAGGGGACAACATTTAACAGGCATTTGCAAAACTGCTTTTGGTGCCCTAACCATGTATCTGGAGTGAAAAACATGGCCACAGAGGGGAAAAAAGCAGAAATTCTATATGAGAAGAAATGCTAAAAACATCTACTGCATAAATAATGAATGCTAACCCATTACAGTGGAGGGCTGCAGTAATGAAGAGGAAGAAAGGAAGTGCAGCTTAACTAGTTCAATTTGTTATCCTTCAGGATTTAACGGTATGTTAATCACAGTATGTTAATGACAGATAAATATTAAACACATTAAACAGCTAAAAAACATTTAGTCCTCATGCAATGGTTAATATATATCAAGAATATATTTGTTCTTTAACTGATTTCTTTTGAAAGTTACTATTAAATTCATATTAAATACTTAGTTCTACACATTTATACAGTAGAGTTTAGTGGTGTTTACTTCAGATAATTGTCATTATTAAGAAGTTAACAGTGACTAGCAGTTACCTTATATTTAAAATATTTGTACTTGATTTTTCAGTTTGCTAAAACAGAATTAACTAAACTCAAGTGTTCCTGTCAACCAACCTTCTACATATCCCATTGAGCACAAAAGGGAATATGGGTTCTATGGAAAAATTCTATCATAAAATTTAAAAATTTAACAAAATTACTTGGCACAACCATCTAAATGCATGTCAACAAACCATAAATCTGGCAGTGTTTTAGTTCCAACTGCTGAATTTTACAGAAATTACCACTAAAAATAACATCTACCAAGACAGGAGGTTCTATCCTGGAAAATTGTTTCCTCATTTTCCCAGACAGGATCTCTGACCTGAGCTTTCTCTAGCCTGTAGTACCAGCCAACAGGCATTTGCTATTTATTGCAGCTGTTACACCCACTTCGACCACCAAAAATTCACTAGTGTCCTTTCTCATTTCCACATGAAGCACAGCTATAACATAACTTTGCATTTATTTCACAGAAAAGTAACTTTTAAGGGTTTCAAGATCATTTCTCCATACTTTCACAGGAAATGGAGAGCAAAAAGTAAACAAAAACATTATAAATCAATCAGCCACAAGTATTTCACCCTATCAAGTTCTCAGTTGTCATCAGAATCTGCAAGGCCCATTTTGAGACCTCTATTTCTTGCTGTTTTGCTAACTTCTCAACGTAAAACAATGACCTTTACTCCAGAGTCAGCAGTCCTTTTGATTCTATCAAACCAATGATTTCTTCCGACTGCTAGAAGAAAACTAACCTCTATTTTAAGGACTCTGTGCTCCCGTGTTTAAAAAAACCAACCAACCAAAACAAACAGAAACCTCCAAAACCTCAACAGACCCAGGGTTAGTATTTTTTTACCTCTTTTATCCAGCTGAAGTATTCCTTAAGGCTGCTGACAAATTTTTTTACTGGTCCTACATTATATGGCAAACAAGGACATAAAACAAAAAGCTTTCTGGGTCTCCTTTATAAATAGGGGGTTTTATTGCTTGGTTGTTGCCAACTATTTCCAGCAATAGACCAAAAGATAAAGACAGAACCTTGACAGGCGCAAAAGGAGCAAGTTTATCTGAAGTGTGATACAAAAGACAAAAGTTTCCTATCAAGTTACCCATTTTTGAGGGATGGTACCACAATGAAAGTACCCACTGTACCTCAGTTACACTCTAAGAGGATATATCCCAATAGGCAGTCTTGCCCCAACCTGTGAAATCAGTACATCCAATTTACTTTTACTTTTGTGCTCCAGAAATGTATGTAGGAATTGAATGGCCCAGATTAATAGTATTGTTCTCCTTGTCCTCCATCACCTCTTTTAAAGATGAAGAAAACTATGTCTTCTTTCAGCGTTACCCACCCTCCAGAGTTACTCCTGGCCCTGAGCTTCACTCAAAGAGGTTTTAAACACTCTATTTGGAACATGGGCTGATGTGAAAACATTTTTAACAATCAAAGTGCTAAATTCAAAGTTCTTTCCCAAGCTGGAACTTATCATTTCCTTTTATTATTAACAGTAATTTTGTTCTTATTTATATTTGATCTCTTTCAAAAGACCTTAAGAATAATGGCCTTCTTAACACCATCTCCTGAGAAATGTCTTTTCTGTTGATACAGAAGACCAAAGCTTTTCCTTTTGCTGCTAATGTGATTGTAAAAGTAGTTCTTGCCATCCTTAATGTTTCGTGCTAAACACATCTAATTTTGAGCCTCAGTTTTCTAAGTACCTCTCTATAAATCAGTGTTACTTTTTATAGCTGTTCTTAGTAAACTAACTAATTTTCTTTTCTACATAAAACCAGTGGGGAGTTCATGATTCAGTCAAGTTAGTCTTTAATAATCTTCCTCTGCTATCCTTCTTCCACACATGGATAATTTTGAATTATGCTGGTAATGTCATCTGCTTGAAAGCAGGTCACCTTACTTTCTGCTTTCCTTAAACTGTCCCCCAGAAGATTTTGAAGTTTTTTTATGTCTGCCTTCTTAAAAGCCCTTACTTCTCTGTTCCTCTAGCAGTTCTCACCCAACCTAACTTCCTCAGTGCTGGATTTTTCTGGACCCAGACTGAAGGCTGTTTGAATGAGTTCCATTTTTGCACTGTCCCTATTAAACAAGTACCTGCCAGTTAATGAACCTGATGAATTTTAAGACTTTCCTGAGCATTCGCTAATTTTTGTGCCCCCTCCCCATAATGCCTCCTTATTTAAACTTCACAAACTACCTAACCCCAAATTCTGCATCAAAAGAAATCCATTTAATAAAAACATCTCACCAGACTCCTGATTTCATGATCTTTTGTAAATTATCAAAATGCAAAACTTTTCTCCTTGTGGTTTTCTCATTATGGTTTTTGACATTTATACAGTTGTTCAGGTTGTGGGTATTTTGCTCATGTTCTCCTTTAACCTCCATTTAAAGCTTTTACCCTAAGCCAGTCAGTATATATTAAAAACTGAATCCTCTTTAATCAAATGCTCCATATCATGTGCCAGTGTTTCTCACCCATAGACCTACCCAGCTTATTTGGCCAGTAATTTTATGCATATCAGAAAAAAAAAAAAAAGAACTTGTTCAACATATCCAAATTTCATTATATATTTTGCACAAAATGCAGTCTACTAGAATAGCCTATGAAAGAAAGCAATTAGTTGGGATCTTAATAAATTAAAGCAGCAATCCCACTAGAAATATTATGTCATTAGCAGAAATCACTTTTTCAAGTGAAAATAATCATGACAGAACCATTTAAGAATACAGACAGGAAACAACATTCACCAGGAAGTTTACTTGATTATTCAAATAATTAACAAGTTTGAGGAGGCTGTATCTGAATTTATACTGCCTGGAAATAGAAAACTAGAGTAAAATTAATCCAGTAGATACTCCTAAAGGATGTCCTCACTAGATGTGGATATTTACATGCATGCAGGAACTATTCCAGTGCATTCTGAGAAGTTTAAAGATTAAGGATATGAAAGCTGTTCTCATTATCACTGATATATGTGGACAACAATGAGACTTTTCTACAATTCTGAATATTGTCACCAGGGCCTACTTGCTGCATATTCCAAAGAGACTACCGGACTAAAGCAGAGAGTTGATAGCATGACAAATGCCCTGAACAGTATCACAAATGAGCAGCTTCCAAAGTGAAACAAGCAATCAGTGGGGATGGCAAAGCCCAGGAATGATAGTCAAGGGTTGTGACACTTTCCCACCTAATACATTCCAAACTTTTCAGTTTTGTGGTTCAGATAGATATTGGAATGGAATTACCCAACCCTCTTTTTTAAGTGATCAACTTTCTTCATTGTTTTCCTTCAGCTGGATGGAAGGTTCTCATGGTTAATGTTTAGTTTCTCTTCTTAAAACAGGTAACAACTGACAGGTTTTTATGTATCTACACTCTTATTTTTCTTTTTAAGCTGAAATACCATACTGTCAATTTAAAGTACAATCTATATTGTAATTAAGGACAACAAACAAGAAACCTCAAGATCAATGCTTCATCATAGAAACATGTAAAAAAAGGCAAAAAGAACAGAAAGAAAGAAAATCGCAGTACATCACACTATAAAAAATAAAGACAGGATCTATAATGAAGATCACATTGTAAAAGTGGAACTTAAGATTATTTTTGTAGTAAATCAATTGTCTAGTAAAAATATTGCATAGAGAATGGATTTAGGGGAAAAAATCTCTAAAAATAACTTTGTAACAATGCTGGTTTTCAAAACTATTTCTGAATCTAGGAATTAAAAGAGTTGTTTATACATATTTCTAAGCCTAAGCAATAGACTCTCTCCATAAAGGCAACAGCTAGTGAAAGGGAGAGTCAAGAGAGAAAGTCAGCTGGGAGCTTTTAGAAATCTTGTTTTCTTAAGCAAAGTCTTCTGGCATCACAATAGTTCCCAAAAATACATATACATAACATAATAAAGTAAGGTCATCAGGAACTGTCTCCAGCCACTGCTTGGGGCCAAGCAGAGAACAGCTTTGCAAAATAGACCTGTGATAAGGATCTCCATAAAGCAGTAAGAGCAAACAATAATGGGGGAGAAATAGAAGGGGAAAGAAAGAGGCAACTGATTTTTTTATCTATTTTTACTCCAGCTTTGTGCCCTACTGCAATGAAAGACTCTGCTGAAGTATTTCAATCAAAATCAGTGCTCCGACCTGTTCTTTTTCCTGAGGTACAGTCCTGAGTGTGGAACTTTGCTCAAGATCCCTTTTCAGTCTGAACTGACTCGTTCTGGTTCATTGCATTCTCTAGTATAATTGAACTATGAAGTGAAGGGCTACTATTCTGTGTGAAATTAATAAAGGTAAAAGAAGGAAAACTACTGCTCCAGATGGCCTACCAGAGCTGCAGACAAAATACATGGTGATGCTTATAAAATTAAATTAAGAATGAACTGACTGCATGTACAATAATAGTAAAACAACTTTGCCTATTCCAGCACAGGAACCTCACAACAAGAGGCTTCAATACACAAATTGCAGCTCAAGAGCCAGGTGTGTGTTTATGAGCTCTGGGCCCTTGAAATATGATAAATTCACCATGGGAAATAAAGAAAACTAGCTTTGGAGAAAGTTTGCTTTTATCTTCCAGCACTCATATGCGAGCAGTACCAAACCTTCCCTTCTCTCTCTCTCCTCCTCTCACTTCCCCTGGCAATTGATCAGCCTTTATGGACCATTTCAATGCTTTACAAAGTTGGGTCTTGACTCATAGTCAAGTGAAGTCTCTGCATACCGGATCTGCAGGAGCACCTGTTCCAGCAAACATCACCCAGTGATGTGCAACTTTGTGAGGATTTTTCGGCAGATAACAAGCACCAATAAAATTATTGCTCCTGCTCCCTCACTAAAAGAAGGATGGGCTCCCACTCCATTTATGACACAAATGAAGGTTTAGGGAAAATGAAGTGACTGGGATCCTTTGTTACCATGGTGACCACCCCCATCGGAAGGCCAACTGATCCCAGTTTGTTGACAGAATGATTTGTAACTTAGTTTCAGAGAAGTGTGGTGTTCATCATATTTTGACTGAAACAACTCATTTTTAGTTTTGCCTTTTGCCTTGTCTTTGGCTTACAGAACAATATGGCTAAAACATGAGAAAAACTGTTGATGTTATTTACTGTTCTGAAGCCTCTGGCACTAGCAAACAAAGAGGAATGCTGTTCAGCATCAAAAATGTCTTCACTGGTTAGCATGGAATGCCTTATCACTTGGCCCCACAGGACCAAGGGGGAAGCAGTTTTAGATGCACTGTGCATTACAGTCTGTCTGCAGTGAAAGATTCTGCATCTTAGCTTCAAGTGCTCAGCCAGATGTAGAGTGCACAAGTTCATCTACAGATGATAATTGGAAGCTGTGTGCTCAGGACATTATCCCATGCAGGACAGAAAACAAGGAAGGCTCAAAATCATTTTTATTCAACTAAGCAGCATCTGAAATTTACAGCTGCTTCCTCGACAGAGTAACCCCTGGTGCACAGGGCCAGCACACTGCAGTATGTCTGACTGGGTAGTGTGTGTGCAGAGAGGGGATCCCCAGCTGGGGCAGTACCAAGCCTGGTACTCGAAGGACTCCAGGAACAGCAAGAGTTTAAATATTTTAAAGCAGCAAAAGCAATTGCTGTTACCAAGAGAAGTCCTGCTTTCCTCTAGTCCCAAACATTCCACCTAGCCCATGACACTCGGAACTTTTATGCCAACATGGCTTTTTGTGTGGCTGCAGTTTCATCTGGATCCCAAGGCTGAAACTAAGTCTAAAGCAAAAAGGCTCATCATGTGGCTCTGGAGGTATGAAAAGTTGGAAGAGCTAAAAAGGAGAGGTGGTTACAGCTTTGTTTTGGTGCCAGTGCTAAGCAAAAGCCCTCCTATCTCCCCCAAATGTGTTTCCAGGTTTGCAACCATAATTGGATATTTAATGTATGAGCTTTTATGGCACTTGAATGCTAAAAGAAATTGCTACCAGGACTTCCAAATATTTTGTGTGATCTGAATTACTTTTTCTTAGTTTTCTATTTATGCCACAGTATCATAATTCTGTTTTCTTTGACATTTACTAACGGGAACATTGTATTAAAGCAATTCAATCATCAAGAACTCTGAAGTTTGAGAAGTGCTATTGCTGATCCCTCAAGCTGGTCATCTGTTTCTCTTTCAGTTACTGCAGTCAACATTCTGGAAAGTACTACAGTGCCAAATAAAGAAGATTCATTCTGGTGCAGCATTGCATAGCAGGAGATCATACCTGAAAGACTTAACAGGTGCTTAGCCACCACCAACCAGCTGTAGCTAAAATACCTTGTTAAAACTATAAAGTAGCAAGAAAACTCTGCATATTAGCATGCAGATTTCTGAGATTTATTATTTTAGGTGTTGATTTGTTTTGGTTGGAAGCCAGACTTCTCAGAAGACTTTACATGGTTCAGTGAGTCTCACTGAAAAAGAACTTTTGGATTAGAAAACATGTACACCAAAGAACAGTTATCAGCCCAGTGTCTGTGGAACTCAGGGCAATATGGGAAGATACTGCTAATGTTTCTGTTCTGTTACTCCAAAACTGGAAGTGACTGCCTTCACTTTTTTTACAGATTATATGTTCCTTCTCAGTTTTTTGGGAGTAAAAGTTCCACAAACATTCATTTGGACATAAAATAGACAGACAAAAAATCAGACATTTTTGCCAAGAACAGTAACAAATTGAGAGGAAGTTCAAATTATGCTATAGTGAATACTATCTAAACCACACTGCTATCAAGACAGACAAGAGAGCACAATATATCCATCACAACTATTCCAAATAGTACAGCACTATCTTAGAGTGTACAAAATATAACTGAAGAGGATTCTCAAATATAAAATTAAATTCACATTAAATATTTTGAAATTCCCCACCTAACCTCATTTGCAACAAGGCTAAAATAAAGAAGCCAGCATTCAGAGTGTACCCAATTAACATTCAGAGATGCAAAGCAAGACTTCTCCTAAGAAGCCCTAAGGTTTTTTAAAACCAGGCAATAGATGAGAACGAAGCAGATAGATGTAGGGTGTCCAGAGAAGGGCACTAAAATCCATCATTTAAAGTAAGATCTGTTTCCACATCCTCCTGAGCATGCCAATGCTCCAGCTTCATTGCACTTGAAAGTAAACCCTCCAGAAGAGGTAATTAGAACAGTAGCTTGATATTTATCATGGAGATGCCATTCCCCAGCATGTGAGTTGCGTTTACTCTACACTAATACTGAGCATAAATTTCATCTTTTATTGATTTATAAATATTTCATACTATGTAAAATATTGTCAGATTATAATTCTCTCTCCATAAAATGGCAAGCAAACGTCCAGCCATCTGTTTGGCTAATGAGAACAATCACCCAGGCTACTTTTCAAGCATAACGCATCCCAGTTTGAAACTGCTTTCAGTGTAAGCACCTGTTCATATATATCAATTAAAATGATAATTACTCCGTTAGTGAATATAATCAAAACAAAATAGTTACAGCTCTATTGTTTACCAATTAAGACTGCAGAGTTCACTGGTGATATATTTCTGGGCTCATTTTTTTCCCTCCTTACCCATTCTAAGATTGGATCAATTGGATCCAATCTTTGGATTGGATCAATTTCACACCAATTTAAGGCAATATGTGTTTCAATATTTGAGAACTTATATTTATAAAGCAGCAAAACTCTACACGGTCTCCTGGAAGGTATCCCTCTTTATGACAGATCATGCTGACGTACCTTCCCAAGGAAAAGAGAGGACCCTTCTCCCTTGAAAGAGAGCACCATTCTTTCCAAGTTGAGCAAATGAATGATGGAGATAAACAAGAATGGGAATTCTGCTCTTTGTACAGAGTTCTTACTACAGGGTAATTGTCAGACTTATAATGATAATTATTAGCATTTAACAATGAACTCATTATACAAATTGGATTATGATGCCTTTTTATAGTAGACATATTAAAGTGCACTTAACTTCAGCACAGAAAGCACCTCTCAGAAAGCTTATGCATCCTTTCCAAAAAATGGAATGCTACTGTTCACATGCTCGTCACTTATCCAGTTTTGCTCAAAATTCCTCTCAACACAGAAAAAAATTATTCATCTGTGTATTATTAGCTATTTCTCAAAATCTTTCTGAATTATGACTGTACCTAGATGTGGGCCTGTGCTCCTGTGTGGTGACCAGATGTATAGACACATCTCACGGGTACAGCCCCTTTGCTACCCTTCACCACAGTGAAGCTCTGACAGCTACTGAGTTTCAAAGACTCCTGTTTGTTGAGAACCAAACCGTTTATCCTGCAAAAGTCTCAACAACCTGAGACATTCCTTCTACCAGTGCTGTATGGGCACTCCTATAAAGTCAGTGGGCATGAATGCAGTGAAACCTTTTCACAGTAAAAACACATCCTTACTCACTTAAATGCCCCTTTAGTTGTCTTCAATGTTGAAACCAAATCACACTTTCCAAATGCAACATCCTTCTGTAATATGTATTTCCTAAAATGGGTTTTGGGTACTGCTGGAGATATATTTCTTTCCCAGCTTAACCTGCTTTAGTGTGTTGATAGAGGTAATTGATGTTGAGACTGTAATTGCTGTGAATATGAATTCTAACTTCTAGATAAGTTTAATTCATTTTAATGTACACAAAAAAGGGACCTCTTCAAAACAATGCACTATATATGATAATAAAAATAAGTTTCTTCCTTGCTGGCATGTACCAGATTTACCCTATCGACATAAGCAGGAATTGCATAAACAGAGAAATGTAAATCCAGGTATTACACTCATAATCACATTGATGCATGAGCTCCCGAGCAATGCTTGTGCACGTGTAAGATATTCCCATGCTGAAACTGCTTTTTTGTGCACACTAGAAAGTGAAATTTGTTCATTCCCTCTAAAAAGCTGAGAAGCAGCTTTGTATTTCCATGAAAAAGGGCCCCTGATTCTCACTGTGTCTCTTGTAAACTTCCTCCAAGCCCATGCTCTTCCTCCCTTCTTCAGCTCTAATCCCACAGGGTACAAGTCAGTACTGGAACTGAACTCAGGGGCCTCATTCCACAAAGGTTAAATGAGTTAACACATGAGGTGACTTCTCTGACAACTATGGCTACGGCAAATTTATGCTGGAATATGTGTGGATCAGGAAAGTGTGCTACTCATATCTGCTCTTGTCTTTGTTACCAAATGGAACTCAGTACATCTATCAAGAAAACTATTTTCTAGTTTATGGCTATACAGTTATCTTTTCCTCCAGGGAAATACACCTCAAGAATTACGATGCAAAAAGAACATTTATATTTCATATACAGTGCTGTAACAAGCAACACTGTAAAAGACAACACACTTTGCCCATAGATACTTTTCCATAGTTCACTGAAATGTGGATGTTTGGTACAATGGACACTAAATATTTTTCTTCCTCTTTTTACTCACACAATCCATCAAAAGTTGACATCAATAAACATGACTATGTTAACCAATTGCTACACTTTCCGAGACAGGAGAGGCACCTGGAAACTGACAGTGATTTTAATATTAGCTTTGACTGAGATAAATTCTGACATGGCTTCCACCATATATATAATTCTCTAAAGACTCTGATAGACAGAACCCATTTTATGTCCTCAGAGCACCAAGTGCACCCTGTCACGTTGAAAGATTTGTCAGCCTGAAGTCACCCTGAGCCATCACGAAAAAAAAAAGCAATTGTCTAGAGTACAAGAAACCTGGAACGAAAGGAAATTGATTTTTAAAATGGATCATATGTACTTAAGTGATTTTTACTTCAAGAATCGAAAATGTTCCCTTGTTTGCTTCCATATAAATAATTATTCTCTGACAAAATATCACAGGAATAAACTACCCTTTTTGCACAAAGTTGTCATTAGAAATGCAACAGATAAAGATAACTGTGGTCATTTAGTGGATAAAGAAAAAAATCCCTTGCTCTAGACTTAACATTCAAATTTCACTTTTTTGTGCAAGTCTTGCAGAAATCGTAAGATCTTATTGCAAAAAGCATTCATACCTACTTCAAATTCACAGAGAAGCATGAAAAATTTCCATGTAGTTTCACTGACTTTTCTGTCCATTCCTCCTATTTTGACTTACATTTCCAATTTTCCCATTGCCCACAGATTTGGTAATTGCCTTCTAATCAACCACATGAACTACATACTTGACATTCCATTTTTAATGGTTCCTGGTCTTTCTGTAGCTATCTCATGGTATTTCATTTCTGTCAAATTTCAGATCAGCTTTCATTCAAAGGCAGCACAGGTAACATCAAATTGCGTTAATGACATTAATTAACTATTTCTGAAACTCACACAAAGAAAACATATCTGTCAGAGTCCTAGCAGTCAGTGAGCATATTTAAAACTCCATCATCAGCTTCAAGGTACTTTGGGTTTTCTCCTAGATAGTATCAAAACCATTTTGAGCTTGACATATCAAATATTTTTTTAGCCATCTGAGAAAGCTTCATCATGATAAGAGTTTGTAAAAAAAGCCTTGTTTTACTATAAAATAAAAAATATTACATGGAAAATTCAGCTTTATTACTGAGAAGTATGAAAGAAAAACTTTATTAACATTACGTGGGAGTTCATAATGGAACTGACAACACAGATTGAAAAATATTCCTAACCAGAACACATCCCTGGTATCTAAATGGCCACATCTTACTGCTCCCTCTGGAGCCCTTCTACCTGCAGTCTGGCTGCTAGGATACACTGAGTAACAGGTAGAGAGGGGAAGAGAAGACAGGAGAAAACAATCAGCCTTCGTGCATTCCTCCTTCCTCAGATTTGCAGCTTTGGAAGTAAAAGAACAGAAAATATTATTTGTAACCTCACAGTCAACACAAATCCTTCCTTGGGACTTTCCAAGACCACAGTTCCGTGATAACTCCCGCTGGGAGAGGGAAGCAGAAGGTCCACACTGCACCCTCCTGGGGAGCCCAGGGTTCAGTGAGAATGACAGCAGAGTGTTTTACAACAGCCTTAAGGCTTTTCCTGCATTCTGCTACATCCCTCACAGCCCCTTCCAAATCTTCTTGGTTCTCTGGGCTCTCAGCCATAGCTTGAGCTCTTCATGCAGCTACATTTAAGAAGAACAACTTGCTGCAACCTCCTCCTTCTTTCTACTCTTCCAGAGGCACTTGCCTGCTTCCTTTCCAAGAATTCACTGAGGCCATGATGTTGCCCTTTGTCTTAATTTTTTCCGGGATTTACTATTAATTCCTTTCTGACTAGAACTTCACCATGTTCAATTTACTGTTTGTCAATTAACAGCCAACCTAGATTTATGTAATGTGAATCAACAGCATAGCCTGGTGCCCACCTACTCATCATTGAGTGTAAACAACATAACTTTAGATTGTTGCCTACACTGGGATGAGTAAAGAAACAGTATGGAAACTGTTCTGGGAAACAGTCTATCACCCCATGGAGTACAGAAAGGAACAGCTGGCAAGAGGAAATCCCAAATGTCCCCTCTACTACTCACTCATTTGCTTCCTAGAGAACCTAGACAAACGCAACTACTTCAACTGCTTAGGCTCAGGATTGCTGCACATTCACTGCAGAGATGAAACATCACAAATAATAAATTGCTGTCTCGCTGCTTTGGCTTTCCTGTCATAATCCTGCTCAGTGTTTTCAGATGGAGGCGAGGAAATCAATCCCAGGTCCCATGCGCATAATGGACAGGTTCAGAGGTTCTCTAAAGCAGATGTTTTAACTGTGCATACATGTACTCAGTGGCAGATCCCTAAACAACATAGAAATCTAAGAGCCATATCAAATACCTGGGGGCTGCTCAGAAAGTATATCCTGAAAACACCAAAGGACAAAAGTCCTTTCAACAAATCTTGTTTCAGAGAAAATAAAAATATGCTAAAGACAAAAAATAACTGAAACACCAAGTACCATTTTGTGTGTTTTTATGAATAATAAATAAAGCAATTAATTTCTCAAAAAATAAAACTCTGCTGCAACCCTTACGCATATGTTCTAGCAGTGTGTTTTATTGAATTCTACAGATGTAATTAAGTGTGTCATTCATTTGGTCTCCATTATGGTATTTCAGTTAAACATAAATGGTTTTCAGAATTCATTTGTAAGAAGGATACTTTGAGCCAAGTAATTTGCTAATTTCAGAGCAATAGCTTGAGAGGTCTTCACAGGCATATAACTTTTCTTCCATGTATTTACAGAGCTCTACACGTGCACACGTGCAGGTAAGCGCCAATTTACCATGGCACTAACATAGAAGAGGTTGACAGATTCTTTCCCCTCACATACACTGTGATCTACAATGCCTTCATGGCATGTTCCTCCTATTCCTGGTAGTTTGTAATATATTTAATCATGCCTCTGATTCAGCTGTGCTCAGTGGTTTCCATTTCATTTGTACAGCTGAAAAACGTGTGCTGCTGGCAGTTATGCAAAAGAGTCTGCTACAGTGAATGACTGATATGGAGAGGAGGGGAAGGGCATAAAGAACTTGTGACTGGAACTGGAGTAGAGCATTTTAATTCCTGCGTTTTAATAAACAAGTCCAAAAATTCAGCCTATCGAGGAAAGTCCCTTTTATGTTACAAGTGATGTGGCTTGACTGTGGTAGAATTCAGCTCAGCCATCATCTGCCTGAAAAAGCCCATTTATAAACGAGGTGGTGATTGCAAAATGAATCCCTGGAAGCATTTTTTCAGAGAGGAGGCTATTGACAAGGCTGTATTGCAGAAAGAATGGACTGCAAACAGAATTATCTGTCACAAGATAACTCACTGCAAGGTCAAACTTTGACCTTGCACCGATGAGGCAAAAGAGGCTCTCGGTAGGCAATAGAAGAGGAGTTGTTTGAGGGTGGCACTGGGCCAGATCAGCTTCCTTTAGAAGACTGCAGGCAACTGTTGCTGCTGTCTGAAAGGATTAGCTACCAACACAGGACAGTTAGAACCTTTTGGGGGGCTCGCCCTGGTGTGCCAAAGTCAGGATTTTCTCATCTCTTGCCTATGCACTTTCTGCTCAAGTCCTCAGGGATGCCCACTCTAATTTTTTTTCTATTAGAAAAAGGTCTGCATCTCATACCAAGAATAAATTACTTAGAACAATTCAAATATGAGTCACCAGGATAATTAAGGGATCACCCTTTCAGTATTCAGAGCATGCCCAAAATGAATTGGAAACACTACCTCATTCCTCTTCACAGGCTGCTAACCAGAATTTCCAGAGCTCCTTCCCCAAGTTTATTTGAAGTCCTGCACCATGACCTGAAGCAATGTATATTCTGTATTCCCCACAGACAGAGGGGTGAAAAGTTTTGCACTGTGGCCTCCTGAAGGAGGAGGCACAAGTACTCAGCTGCTCCACAAGTACTTCAGTAGCCCACGAGATGCCCAAGAGCCTGTGAACCTGCTCAGAGACGCTCGTTTCAATGAGACATTCGGCCTTCAGCACAAACTCCATGACTCGCTCAGTCCTGTCCTTCACCTTCCTGAGAGGGGAGTCACACAGTGCCCAGGAACAAAGAATTATAGTCAAAAATCTCTGTCGAGGCCCACAGCTGCTACACATCTGTCTATCTATCTGTCATTCCATCTTTAGCAGGACTAGGAAATTTTTAACCTTCAAGTGGGCTCTCAGTTATAAAATTAATAATGCATTTGAAACATTAAAAATCAACTTCTCAATTTACAGTCTGTGCCTTTGGTTACAGCCTTCTTCCATCTGGATAATAAAGGCAGTGATTTCTGGGTTTTAAGTGAAGTTTGGGGTTGCTGATTAAATATTTACTACAGCTAAAGCCCTACTTCTTCTTAAAATGTAGAAGATTTTAAGATACAAAAGATTTCCTTTAATCTGTATCTATTTCTGTACTTCTCACACAGTGTGCAGCTTTTTAATTCTCTGGTTTAACCTAATTGCACATCATAAATGAAATGCTTAGACAAAACATTGCATAACTATTGGCCAGGGAAAAATCCTAAAATTTAGTCTCTCAATCTCAGAAAGTAAAATGTGATCTGAAAAAGAAACTGAATGAGATTTCTTCATGTAAAAAAGAAAAGAAAAAAAAAAAGGAAGTGAATACTATTGAAACAAGATTTGTCCGATTAGTAACAATTCAACTAGTTTAATTCAATTACCCCTGTTTGGCGGAGGGGGATTGTATTTCAATATAATTTCATTTTTAGATTAATTTGGTATGGTCTTCCTTTATATTTTCCCCCACTAAATCTAACATAGATGTCATTACACATCATAACTGTAATTACAGGTTTCAGTGGAAAGATGACATAATTAGGTGCAATTATGCTCATTATGTAAATGTAACACTATAAATTAAATATACAGAAAACCAACAAAGAAAAAATAAAATCACAAGGGAAAAAAGAAACTGAACAAATCCATGAGGTAATAAATTCAAAAAGAGAAAAGGAAACTGAAAAATAAAAAAAACTGTCAACAAATATAAATAGCTCTTTTTATCCCTCATTTTATTTAGTTCAAGTTTTTATTTTACTTCTTAAAATGCTTGCAAGAATAGGACCAGATCAAACATCTTATTAGCCCTTAGATTAAAAGCACTTAGAATATGAATCCCTCTCCTTTCCCAAATGAAAGCACTATCATTAACCAGGCAGTAAAAGTCCCTGGACTTGTTCATCACTGATATCTGAAGAACCAACACACTTCTCCTTTAGCCATTACACTTTATCCTCTTTTACTGCACTGCAGTTTGTACACCCGGTCTCCTCTACTTGTTAGAATCATTCAGGTTCTGGCTGACTGTGCAAGCAAATGTAGTTGTCTGGATTCACACAACAGACACCAAGAGCTTAAAGCTACTCCCTCTGTAAGTGGCAATAATACTTCTGAGGTAAATCATACAGAAAACTCTGACAAAATTAGGGGGCATTAGGATACACGCCACTGTACCCAGATGGAGTTTGGTCAGGCTCAGAGAGTCTGGTCTAGAAGCCACAGGAATGGGGCTCTGCACTGGATCATTTAGTACTTTACCACCGTGATCAGAGGCTTGTAAAAGAATTTGGGTTTGCTCTTTAATGTCTCTGCTTGGCAGTGACTGGAAAGCATGAACAGGTTCTGTCTCTCATTGCTGACAACGTCAGTTCTATCAACAGGGTGAGGAACAGAACCCAGTACCTAATCAAACAAGCCAAGGGGAGATAGATTCTCAAGTGTTACTTGCTTAAAATTTGGGTAACTCTCAGTTCCTAAACGTATGGCTCTATTCTGTTCCTAACCTACAGGTCTTAAAAACTGCAAGAACTGTTTTTTAAAAGCTTAGCCATTCACATTTTATGGGGACTTAGCTAACTGTGAAAGTACCATTTGATTTAATGGCTGAACTTTTGCAAGGTGAGATGAAGGATTTTTTCCTGTCTGTGTCTACAGGAGATGCCAAACACTCTCCAGCTCTCAGGAATTACAGGTGGTCAGATGCTCAGTCTTCATGCAGTAGCTTCAGTAGCAGCAGGGGCTGCTCACTGTATTCCCGCAGGTGACTGATCCTGCAGTGTTTCCTGGAAGATTCACCTATAATACTTACAAATTCTCTGCTGTTACTGTTGGTAGAGGTTTCAGACACGTGGATATTATTACATTCCATATCTTTTAAATAAACAAAAGTTGTATCCCATAAAAAATTAATTACACAAACATTTTATAACTGTTCTTGGGGACTCTGAGGCAGAAGCCAAGGCCTATAGGTAACATTTGCTTTCAAGACCAAAATGTGCAAGTTATGATTTTGTGGCAGCATATGGGAGGCTGTTGGTAAAGTAGCAGATGCATGATAAAAATCCAATATGGGCTGGAAGAAAACATTTGTTATTTCCCATAGAATAATTCATCATATGTTCATAGACAGAATACCCACAGGGCTCTGCTCACCAAGGAAATGGGAACCATTTTCATACAGCAGGCCCATACTACTACACACACCATAGAAGGCAGAACCTGGAATGGCTGTTGTTCAAGTGTATCTTGATGTCTTTGACAGACTTTTTGTCTTTTAGGACAAAATATAAGTAATCACTCATGCCTTTTGTTCTTATTGCACTACACAAAAGAAGCAGCTCTACCAGCTCTTTGTGTTTCAAGCACATTTCATCAAGTGCTCTTTTACACAGTATAATGCTGAACTTGGATCTCTGAAAACTGTATATACTAAAGAGACTATTTTTTTGCCTCAGTGAAGACTTTACCATTCCTTGTATCCATGCACAAGGTCTGAACAAATAAAAATACAAGCTTTTTTCAGAAAAAAACCAAAATTGTTAGAAGATAAAAGCCTAACCACACATTCTAGAAGCCAGTTGATACTTAAGGCCTGGTCTGAACTCAGATTCAATAGAAATAAGAACAGTTGACCACCTAGTCATACCCATAAAAAGCTTGTATGAATACTCTTAATTCAAATTAAACCATACATAATAATTCATGCTAAAATCCACCTAATCAAATTCATACTTATTTTATATTTTAAAAAGGCTTGGGCAGTAAACTTGTGGCACTTGACTGGTTAAGCAAATACCACCAAGATCATTGTGATTCTATTCTGCCTGAGCTGAAAGAGCTATTAGGTTGCTGAGTAAACAGTTCCCCTGTTCCTCCTACCTGCACACTTGTTTCCTGTACTTATTCTCAGCTTTATTTCTTCTTTCATGCCAGCACCCACACTTGAATTAGCCCACCCACTTTTCATCTGCCAAGCAATCAGCCGTCGCTTCTTAAATCTTACAGCTCTCTGGCAAAGACTGCCAGCACTGTTCTCCGAGGACACGCTCATCCTTCCCTCTTTGAACACTGAGCCAGTGTCACGGATGTATTTACAAATGCTGTAGTAGAAAGCTCAGAGCAGCAGCTCCAAATGGAATAAAACCATGTCCATGCAAAAGTGAAAAATAAATGGGAACATACAGTGTTGCCTAAAGAGTGCCATCATTTTTTCCACCCATATTCCTCCAAAGGGAGCCAACCCTAGCTGGGGATTTATCATGTGCATAATATGGAGCAAGAAAGATAGGAGAATAAAATTACATTTTAAAAAGGAAGACGATTTGGAAGCCAGAACAAATGAGTTGTGCACCTGATGCTACACCTAACATTGCTATCTGTCTTTGGTGGTTAAGTATCAATTTAGATGACATCACCTTCTTAGGATACATTCATTTCATCAAAAGATTTCTAAGAAGAGGAAAATCCCCAGACTCTGACTCCTCAGAATTTTTAACCAAGGCTCCAAAGCAAAAGGATATCCCGGAAGAAGGAAAAGTAGAGAGTGAATACCAGACAGAAAAAAAGCTTGCAGTGGCAGGTACCTCTGCCACTGTGATTTCTGAGAAACAGAAAAATGTGAGGTCTTTATCTTCTGAAGGGTTCTGGAGTCATTCTGCAAAGTCAAAAAAACTCTTGGTCTCCATTTAAGTAGACAATATAGCAGGTGTCCTACACAAAAAGTGAAGGTGAACATTTGCAATAAGACTTCAATTATGAAAATCACGCACCTCATCTTGTGTGCTTATTTGAAGTCGCAGAGCCCAGCCAGAAATATCACACACCAATATCACTATCTGAGCAACAGTACAGCAACAAAAAGAGTTTGATAGGTGTGGTTTCATCCTCCCCAACAGATAGGTACCAGAACAATTAATTGAGTTATTGATGGTTTGCAACTCATATATCTCTTGTTAACAAGATTACAATACCGATATCATGCTACTTTTACTAAAACTCACCTTCCACAGGCCACCTAGTGAACTCAATGAGCACAACTATGGACAACTCCAAATACTGGAATTACTTTATACGAGTGCTCCTTTTTACAAATGGTCATTTTTAAAGAAGACTTTGTTTTCTGAGTCTCTCAAGTAACAAAGTCTGCACTGCAGCTGACTTTCTGAGAAAGTCACAGAGAAAAATTGAGAAGATGCCACACATGGAATTAAAGGTGACAATATTTCCATACATTCTCCTGGCAAAATAGAGGGTATTCTCCATCAAAGCAAACCAGGAACTAGCTCATGGCATGTCCCATTCCCACTGTACAAGACACTCAGGGCTTTTCTCTCCCCATCACGTCGTTCAGTTTAAGTTAATGATTTAGAAGTAATTAAATCCAATAAACCATGACAGATTAAATAAAAACTAATCAAAGTAAATAAATTACTGTTTTCACACATGGCTTTTGTTTGGGCAACAGAACAAAAGGAAGTAGACGATGGCAGTGAACAAAAGTGAATAAATAAGAGAAAAGAAAACATTAGTGTTTGAGACACATTATAACTCATTAACTTTTATGTCTGTTCTGCTGTAAAAAATACTCTGTATCAGCTAACAAGACAATCTAATGAGACCTATCAGGGGACTGTTAGAACAAGATTAGGAGAGGGACCAGTGGTAAGGCTGTTTCTGCACAATGGAGAAAAGGATTTGTATTTAATTAACAGCATTTATCTCAACAGTCCATTCCTAAGGAATACTCTGATAAAGGCAATCAGTCTCTTGAACCAGTTGGTCATTTAACCTCACAGATAGTTTTAAAAGAATAAATCTGGGATAACCCTTTGTTGATTACTGTTGATTACTATTTGTTGAAGATACTTGTTAGAACTAGCATTTGGTTGACACTGATATCAAAATAAGTTGGATTTAGCCTTTTCCATTCTGCTCCCAAATAATCCTTACCAAAATACATGCACACAGACACAGGTAGTGTGTGCATGTCTATAGCTCAAGTCAGAAGCAAAATGGATCAAAGACTTTAGGCTTTTTCCAGAATCCAAGCCCCAGCAATCACAGCATGTTCTTGATTGAGTGAAGAAAACTAACACCCTCCCTGTTGAATGGCTCCAATGGGGCACAAGGATTAACTGCTAAAACCTAAGGATTGCTGCCTGAGTGTTAGCAATAAAAATAATTCTTTTATTAATAAAATTAGGAGAATCCTAGGAGAAGCAAATGCCATAGAAGGATTAGTTTTAGTACCGAGATTAAATGTCACAAGTTTCTGCCTCCCAGACCTGCATTTGAATGATACTGCTTGTAATTCTTCAATATTTTCATTATTGCTCCCTGCAAAGACACTGGCAACTTCTTTAAAATAGCTTCACATGAAAGTACAAAATGGAAAATGTTGAAATATTTAGAGAACAAGTACCTACAACTTCTGAAGAGTTCCTGAACTTGAACAATTTAAAACACGCAGCATTCTGTACAGATGACTGATCTAAAAGTAAGAGAGACTATTGTACTCAATCTCTAGCTACAACAGCAATAAAAACACAGTGAAGATAATTCTTTTATTCATATTTTTCAGAACAATTGAACTGACAGGCTCCATTGTGAACCTCAGGCTCTTTATGAACCTGTCATCACCCAGGCAAAAAAATCTTGTTCCTTCTCCCAACCTACCTTGGGCAAAAATAAAAAATAATCTGCCAGTTACTCCAACACCAAAAAACTCCACAAATACAAAATCTTCCTTCTGCTTATCTCTGCTGGAACTTTCAGGTGTATCGTCACTTCCATTGTCATCTTATTTCCTAATCTACTTACAATCAATATAATTGGGCAGCTAATTGGCATTAAAGCTTTGTGATGATACTGAAGCCTCTAAGCCTTTTTTTTTTCATAGACAGTAAAAAACTATCTAACCCTTGCTGTCTCTAACTTTCACTATTAACATTGCTGTCTCTGATTTTAGACTTCTGTAATACAGCTGACAAACTTGGTGCAAGACACATGGCTGTGACAGGGTTTTTCTAAGGCATGAACTTTCTAAAAGACCATTCCCTTAGTTTACTCCATGACCCTTTCAAGAGTTCTGATTCTCGTCACAAACTGGGAAATCCTTCCACAATTGTCACTGCAAGGGACTGCTCAGTTGCAGCAGCATTTTGCATAAGCAGTTCAATAATCAGATTCTACTTCACTGTCTGGAAACAGGAGGAAATCTTGAGATGCAAAATTCAACTGTCACACGTATTTCACTATGGCACGCAGGCTGTAAGGATTCAGATAGTCTGTTTTTTTTAAAAAAAAAAAAAAAAAAAGTAAATTGTATCTGAAAGATACTACAAATTAAATGTGAAACTATAGAAGTCCTGGTAAAAGCCTTGGATCCTTGGGCTGGCAGCAATTGCTGACCCCTCAAGGCAATTGCCCCTTACATCTGGCTGAGCCCATGCAGATAATATTCTCCGTGTCTCATTCAGACACAGGCATTCCCCACTTGGAAAAGGGCCTTACTCAGACCATGACCTCAGAGCCCACAGCCCACTCCTCATCACCATCTCTGTGCCGTTCCCTGCACACAGAGTAGCAGCAGCCAGGAGAGGCTCAGCCAGCCCTCTTGGCTCGGTGGCCCCGGGCTGCACGGGGCACATGAGGACACAGGAGCAGCTCCCCAGCTGGTGGTGCTTGTTTCCAGTGGGCTGCTCGCCATCAGCATTCCAAACAGATCCCTCCCCAGCACTTGCTAACGGGCTGTATTGATCAGTGGAATGCCCGTACACACTGGAGACCTGATTTCACTGCCTTTCATTAATTTAATTCTCTTAGCTCCAGCTAAGTGGCTTGACACCTTTTTATTACATAAAGCCAATCTTTTGCAGGCTTAATCTTATATAGTTTTGATCATTAACAACATGCTATTCCAAAGAACTTTGAGTTCATTTGGAGGGACTCACTCAACCCCCATGTCAGTGAACACTGGCAATCTTACCAGATTTTGTTTCTTGTTTTCAGCCTCTCCAAAGCATAAAGAAAGTTGTTAGTCTTGAATAAACTGCACATTTCATTTAATGGAATCCAGCCTTACAGAGTATGGAGTCTGAGAGTTTATTTCATCTATCATAAAATCACTTTCAATGCATATGTTCTACAAGACTTGGCACCGTACCGCTGCAGACATGAAAGCTATTATTGTAACTGAACAATCAGATGTCAGTAAAATACTGTCTGCTTTTCCTTAGAGCACCTAATGTTGTCACAGGCAGCCGTTCCCACTTTTTATAACAGTGCTTGATAATTTTTCTGTAATCCAGACATTTCTCTGTATAGAAGAAAATGGACAGTACTGATGAAAAACTATTAGCTTCACAGAAATTAAAGCTCAATAAGTTACTTAAATGTACTTAATAATGTTTCAGTATCTGTAAAACTTATTTTAAGTTCTGCAATGACTAAATTTTAGATTATGAAATAAAAAAGTAGGAAAAGAAAGAGAAGGGAATAAATGTTTCAAACTTCCACAGAAAACATGAAGTCAGCAAAAACACACATTATCTACATATGCAATGCTGTTACCGTGCACAATGCAGCCAATTCTCAATCAAAAGACGGTACTTGGCAGTTCTGAACTCACACTGCAGTCAAAGCTAGTATGATGTGCGTACTGCATACTCACATTCACACGTGGATACACGTAAAAAACAAACACTGACAATCTCATGTTTTATTATCACCAGAAGTGTGAACACATTTAGAGGCTTGGCGTCTGATAGTAATAAAACAAGAGAGAGAAATTCAAGCACTGTAATTCTGAGCAATTAGAACATACTGCACCTGTCACACTCATTAGCCAAAGAGTACAAAAATCCTGTTACATGTTTCATGAACATACCACACTTCTTGGATTCTTCCAACGTACTGTGGATCTTGGAAGGTGACCAAACTAATCCTTCAGTTTCATGCTTTCATCATCTGAATAAATTATACCCTAAATCTTATCTTGCAAAATCCTGTTGTATTCTATTTGATTTATGATAAACAGAGGCATTTCCCTACTATAATCTTTCAAATTTTAAGGAAAGATCTTAATTCGCACTGAAGCATGCCCCTGGACAGGGTTAGAACCTTCCTAACCTGCTGTGTCAACAGAGGGCAGCCAGAAACTGGCATTGAACATTTCCAGGTAAATTTAGAAGAAAATCACCTGATAAGATAAATATCCTTTATTTTGCAAGAAAAGCTTGCTTTCTTCAAATTGCTCAACACACTTCAGCAAAGTCAGTAGTTTTGACCATTGTGGTTAGAAAGGGACAGGCGCAGCAACAGACCATGCAGTGGAATTTACGGCTTTCTACTGATGTTGTGATGCACATTATGTACCTTTCTGAAGGTAAATGGATCTTCAATGACTTTTTGAAAGTCCTTGTGTCATTGAAACTGTGCAGAAATGTTAATTTGAATTTAATAGGAATCTGTTTTTGTTTTATTACAAACTCCTCTGTATTTAAAGTGACCATCAAGAGAGAATTATATTTTCATCACTCCTTTCCAGCACAGACTTGCAACATATTAATTCTAATCTTAATTTCATAGTCTCTAAAATTTATGCTAAGAGCACATGCCTAATTTTTTTTCATAGAACTTGAGGAAGGTGACCATCATATTTTTTAAAGTAAAACAGGAGCAAGAACATAATAAAAATACAGATATGCAAAGCACAAGGACACATTACCAGCAAAACAAGGAATACCCATCTCACATCACTATCTTCTTATATCATCAACCACTATTTTGTTACATACAGAAAGAAATCTATTTCACAGGTTGGTTTTGGCTTGATTTTCAATGCACTTTTAAATGTTTACTCCAATTCAGAGGTCACACATCAATTAGCAGCTGTTTTTTAAAAGGTAAATCTATTCTCATTAATAATACTACACAGGCAAGAAAACATTGGGTTTCTCACACACAAGGCCTGAGTAAGTCATTGGTGCATAGTGTTTACAAGTGGTCAGTGTTATGGGATGTAATCCTCCTTCAGGGTGGAGATGACCAAAAGCCTGAATTCTAAAGCACCGTCGTGCCTCCTGCTGCAGCAAGGGCACCTGCTGCTGCCTTAGTGCACTGTTGGGCAGGATATGGGTTTGTAAAATGACTGGGGAAGTGAGATGAAAAGAAATCTGTGATCCAACTCCCTGTGACCTTTCTTAGACAGCTGAGGTGCAGTTATCCTTTCAGCTTAACGATGAAGAAATACAGAATTTGCATTATGAAAATTTTGAAAATGTCATTCTGAATAGCAAGATTCACACCAAGAGAAAAGGAATCAATTATTCCTTTTGACTAAAGTAGACGGCAGAAGCTGAAGTAATTGCTCCTTAAATAAAGTACACCATTCCCCACACAAGATTTAATCTTTTAGACTGAACAAAGATTGCAAGTCTTGGCATATCCCACACATATTTATCACATTACTGCTGCTGCAGAAGGGAGGGTTAATATCTCATTTGGTCTAGACAAACCAGTCACAATATAGTTTCAGATTTTTTTGCCTGGACCCTGCTGACCAGGTGAATCTGCACAGCTAACAAGAGAATACAGTTCCAGTGTACAGATATACTTTATCAGCTCTCTCAGTTATCCTCCCACTTGTGAATAGTTGTTTATTTTGGCAATTTCCTGTAATTTAAAAACTGACCACAGTTCTCTCTAAACGAATATAAAAATCAATAGGAAAAAACACGTGTAGATGAAACTAATTTTCATGCTGCATACAGTTTCTTAAACAGATTTAATTTAAAAAAATCTTATATAGAAGTAATTTTAAGTATTCTTATTGTGACCTGTTCTTTCCTTACCTTTTTTTTTTTTTAATTCAACCATGCAGTAATAGTTTAACTTTCCAGTGTAAATGACAGTTTCCAACACCGGAAAAAATAGACATACATTTCTCAAAACATCATTGTGGTTTCTGTGTTGCTCTTGCAGTCTACTGTTTCATTAATCAATCTCTACTACAGATCCAATTCAGCAAATATGGATGTACAAGTTTACAGCAAATACCAATCATAAAGTAAAAATTATTTACATATCTAACCTACAGGACAGTACATGCATGCAAGGAAAACATGCCAATGGAGCATTCAGGGACGTACTTTACCAGTGCATGTGACAATAGACTTAAAACACACTTGATAATACTAAACAGACACCAGACACGTAGGCATCACTTGAGATGAGCAACTGATCTGCAGTTCAAAGATTCTTCAAGCAATTTCACTTCCAGCAACATAAGCTGCAGGGTGCCAAGTTATGCTCCTTTCTTATCCCTTTCTCTAGAATAGTTGTGATTCTGGACTTCAGGCTCTTCTGGCTAACAAGAACAAGGGAATGACAGGTTAGATCCCACCTGGATCTTTGTTCTACATTGTCAAAAACATTCCCTAGCCTTGTGGAACTCAGCAAAGCACCCAACCACAGGCTCTTTTACACCTTGCTGTTGTCAGGACCCCTTTGCAGGGTTACCTTTGTGTAGCCCATCAGCAGCACGAGTGCTGCAGTTGAGTGAAGGACAAAGGGGCATTCTCTCCTCAGCTTTAGACTACTGCAGGATACAGTGTGATGATACAGCCAAGTGCTATGGATGTGAGATATAAGCTGGGCACGAATTCTACGCCAACTGCAACGTGATTAATGCTCAGTTTCATCCAATTTTACCTGCATTCTCTTTCCTCCTGAAAAACAGCACTTACTGTTCTATATGTGCCCATGTTATAGAGATCAAACCAAGCAACTAGCAATTAACATAAAAACAGAATGAAAAGAGCAAGGTAGTAACACAGACTCTGGGAATGCAGAATTGCCTACTGTCTAGTGTTTAAAATTTGCAACAGCAGTAAGAAACTCAGAGAAAGACTAATTAATCCTGTGAGTTGCCCTGCAGTATGAGCAGCCTTTAGCAGAAGGGAGTCACTGAAGTGGTCTTTGCATGTGTAGGAGCACATGCTGTGTTACTGAGGCACTGCAAATGAAGCTTTGTTAAATGACATGACTACTGGGGAAAGGCATAAGGGGTTAATTATAGTCAAGTGCACATGAAATATTTTGCTCTCCATGATTTTTAACCTGAAACTAATAGTGCAAGTAAAACTGTCACCTTCTTGTTAATGGCACATTACAATATCATTTATATTAGTTTTCCCTTAGGAAATAATAAGCTTTCTACTATATGGGGGCTGTTAACAAGGGAATTCAGCAGAACTTAGAGGCTTATAATTCCTCTTTTATAAAATAATCACAGTAGAACTACAGTTATAAAGCCTTTTATTACATTGATGTGAAATCTTCTAGCAGGCTCATTCCTATGAACAGTATGAAAGAATAAAGGTTAAATATTCTTCAGATATTGCATTCTGCAGAGCGATATGGACATATCTAAACAGTGCCAGACAAAACAGTTTGGCCTATGACAAGTCTAAAAAGAGTAATACCACAGACCTCCACGAATCCGAGGAGTGCCAGCAACTCTCACTCTCACTCCTTATCTCTCAGGTTGTGACAGAAGTTTTCACCAATGCAAATAAATCAAGGAAGATATTAAATATTTCACACAAAGAACGCAAAATGAGAAAGATCCCAGAATGGTGTTTCCCATTTTAAAAATCCCTACACCCACATAATTTTGATTAAATAAAAAAAAAACCAAAAAAAACCAACAACAACAACAACAACAAACACACCACTTTGAATACCACTTAGGTTTAACAAGAACATGTAAAGTTTGAACACAGCACAAATGGTCCCAGTGTAGAGGAACCTGTTTGTGAAATGACACCTGTAGGCTTGCACACATTTACAAAAACACTAAACACCCAGGTGTCCTGTCAGTGGTCTTACATATAAGCAACCCTAAACCTAAGAGTAGATAGCAGGTTATTATTGAATCTCATCACAAAATCTACACTGTATCTTGCAGTAGTACCCTAGATCAAATACAAAACTTGTATCCTAGAATAAGAAAATCTATATCAATCCCATCACCATGAATAAAACCCATTACCTCACCACCAGTGTTAAGCATTAGTTTACACATGGCTTTGAGGACCAGATTAGATGTTTGAAGACCTCTGTTGACTTCACTGGCACACCTCATGTTCAAGTTAATGGCATCTACACAACACGCATCAGTGAACCAGCAAGACTACAAAGACTCAGTTTTCCTCCAACATTGAGTATACTGAAATGTTAAAATTACAACCTCCTATCATCTTTTAAAATTTGGTTAAAAGCCAGCACATATTGAATTTCATCTGTTCTCTCACTGAGAATCAGCCTCCAAGTGACAAAGTAACATGGTTTCATGCACCACGCTGAAGCACAACCCAAATAGACATATATTTTTTTCTGCTTTTTTTCTGCCATGAAGCAATTCTGTTTTCTTACAGCAGTACATCTGCAAGCTGTTCTTTCAATTGGTCATATATTTTTTTTGCCCAGTAAGACCATGTTATGCCAAGTAGCTTCTTCTGCACCAGTCATGGCTACAACTGAATTACAGACTGGGAACAGTTGGGATTAAATGACATCCTAGAGACAGTATGTGCCATTGGAGCAAAATCTACATTTCTTCCATATTAGCACTCTATAAAGTACCTGCCTTCCTAATGGCTGCACAGAATAACACACAGAACAAGACAAGGCCACCACAAAATTGTATTGCCATGGTAGAACAGAATTTTCACCTTTGTATCTTTCTCCTTTCTAATGCTGACCTGCCACAGTAAAAATAGTGACAGAGACACAGGCTCAGAACCACAAACCTGCATGTAGAGAATTGTCCTCTAAAAAAATCACTGTAGTTGGAAAACACATCCAAGACTGTGTTCCCCTTTTCAGTTCCCAATTCTCTATCAGTATTCAATGAAATTGCATTGCATTAAGGAATAAAACAAGGTGGTAAATAATACCCACTCTTTATGAACAAAAACATTTAAATGTCTTTTAGAAGGCTGGAGAAATTTATCTGTTTGGTATTTCAATATCATGCCTACTCTGAGCAACAGATGTACAATGTTTTTGCACAAAGAATTAGGACTGCAACTTTACTAAAAAACCTTGTATGGAAAAGCTTATATGGAAAAGCTCAAGGATTAATCACTAAACTGCATTTTAATACTTGTCTTATGTTACTGAAGCCAAGAGTTAATAGATAATTTAAAGGCTCTGAGTGATATATATTCAAGTTTAGTCATATTCACATTTTCAACTTTGTAAAAATCAACTATTATCTAATGGAGGCATAATTTCATTCCATTAAGCAATCTGTGCTGAAAGTAACTCTGGGATTATAAACCTAATGAGAACAAAATAGGTCTTATCCTATCTGACCTAAAAGGTACAGTGGAATGGCTCTGAATCTTCAACGTAAACACAATCTCCTACTAAGACACTGCGATATCTCTTCCTTGTAAATAATGGAAAATTGAAGTCCAAGTTTTTATTTTCAGTTTATTTAACTTCACACAAGCATTAGGCACTGTGAATATATGGATTAAACAATGTAATTATATTTTTTCACAAAAAATGCTATTTTCAATGCTGAATTTTAAATCCAAAAAGAGTAACTATTCAGAAGTAAGACCAATTTAAAGTCGGGTTCAGGTCCACACAGAGAGGGTGCAGTGGCAACAAAGACCAGTTGCTCCTTTATTGGTTTACAAAATCCAGCTGAAAGACTGGACCAACCCTGCATTTACTACATATTCAGATTGATATTAAAAGAATGAATGCACCACTCTTTCAAGTATCACGAAAAAAATAATTAAAAACTTAAAATAAGAGGACGATCAAATTTATTATAATAAAAGCAAAACGTCAAAGACTGCTCTATTCTGTATCACTGAAGTCCAGAAAGAGTAAGTCACACACAAATGAAGGCTGAAGCCTAAATCCTACATTATAAAGTGAGATTTGCAGAATTCTCTCCAGGTCCTACCATCCTCCCTCCTAATTAGAAGGCAACCTGAATGAGACAGTGTTACCCTTCTACCTACAGTAGCCCAAGATTAAATGGTAACTTCTTTGTTTATCTAAACCAATGTACCTGGCAGTTTTAGGCTTATACTAGTAACTGACTTCCACTATTACTGCATAAACTACAAGACAACCATATCAAACAGTTCTCCTCTATCCCCTCCCTTTAAAAAAAAAAAAACCAACAAAACACCAAAACCAAAACCTATAAGCAACACAGACCATCAGGGTTGCTGTGGAATTAAAAATAGTACAAAAACTCTTAACATTGCAAAATTAATAAAACCAGCTATGACCCTTGTGTTCTTGACAAATCAGAGAAAAACAGAACTAGAATTAAAAAAAAACAAGCAGTAATTCCTGTTTGTATTTAAACAGTAAGCATCTGTTTAAAACACATCAGTGTATCAACAATGGAATGTCTGATAAGAGCCAACAGTCATGAAAATGCTTGTTCAGAGTAAGGATGCAAGAGGTTCACAGGGGCAAGAAGCAAAAGAGCCAAAATTGTATTTCATCCAAAGTCCAATTGCAATATAAGAATCAAAAAATGTATTTGGAAAATACAGTAGACAAGTAAGGGGTCACAGGCAAGTTTTTCTCTCTTGGTGAGATGCTGCAATACCCTCTTCAAGCCACTGACACCATTTATATTGGAGACATCAGTGACTGCACAACAACAGGCAAGCCTTCTGTACCACTACTACTACTAGGAGGAATTTGGAGAACAAAATTCAGAAAGGGATAATATAATGAAACACTCCAAAATGAGAGAAAAACAACTGCTCCTCAGTAGTAACTTTAAAATATGGCTTAACTTTCAACATGGCTAATTCCTTACGGAGAGACTGTTTGATAATAACTGGAAATAGACAAAGGTTGAGAAAATACTGAAATTTCTGAAGCAAAGCTGCATATGAACAGTAATTACAGCTAATCCATCTGGTGTATTTCTTTGAGTTGGGTCAACAGAACTGATCCTGTGATAGTTATTGAAGAACTATAAAAAACTCACAAGTTTCTAGTTTTAAAACTGATAAAGAGGATTCCATCCCAGAATATACCAAAACAGTCATCCTTGAGCAGATTGATGTGTAATGGGAGCTCCTGTATGATTCATGGGAAAACAAACCTTGTGAAGAGATTCTTCTCCCTTGTGCCGTTACAATTCCTGTTTTGTGTTCACTGGGGCATTCACCAATAGCACATTGCTTTTCTGCTCTCATTTTGTTTACAAGGCTTGCAACAAAGGGTACTGGATGTGAAAATACAGAGAAGAAGAAAAATCTCATAACAGTATCTGCACTGTATCTGTCTGCAGACCTGGAACGCAAAGGAAGAGGAGAGCCCTTCTTCCCAATCATCATTTGGATACTGTTAATAGCTGTTATTTCTTGTGTGACAGGTAAAAAGATCCCAGGAAATCAACATCATTTGAAGAGTTACAGAATGACCAAAAGCAGCCTCCACTCCATAAATACACTCAACTCTCAGCAGTAGTGAAATAAAGGAGCTTCTTAGTTCTCCTTGGCCCTCCCACTGTAATTAATCTGGACTACCAGAGCTCTAGTGAAGCTAATTAATAGTTATTAAGGAACATGCTTAATGACACTATGGGCATGCATCAACACAGACACCCCATTTGTAGCTTTGCCAGAAATAAAGTATTTTTATGACAAATAATTTGCAGACTCAATTTCTCACAACATATTCCCTCCCTGAAGGGAATATCAGAATGCCAGGCTGTCTGCACGTACAGAAATATGCAGAGATATTTCATTTACCTGTGATTATTTACCAGTTACAGCTCCTAGAATTATAGCTGGAGCTAGGCTTAGCAAAAAATAAAAAAAATTAAAATCCACTAAGGAGCAAAATACTGGGGAAAAAAGGAATGTTTCTTTAAAGCATTTTTTTTCTTAAATACCAAATATTTAATGCAAATTTTAAATTATATTTGACATTTTTATTTTTTCAACAATATTTCCCTTTTAGTTTAGAGAATTCTTCAAGCCAAAAACTAGGATAGAATGGTCGGTTATAGCTGGAGATATGGGAAAGTTGGCAAAAGTACAAAAACTTCCCAACAACAGTATTACATAAACAACTGTTAGGGTTCATCCCTGAACTACATCGTCTCTAAAAGCAAAAAGTCAAAATATTTTATGTGAAGACGCTGCCAGAAGTGTAGCAATACATTTTTAATTCCATTTCTTTCAGTGAAAAATGTCTTGCATTTCACTCTAAATTTATCTATTTTCTCCCCCCATCCCAAAATCCCAGCTTTGGCAAAGGTAAAATCTGCCAGTATCTAACTAAGGGTTCACGTCAATAGCAAAAGATGATTTTTGATATCCCTGATCACTATGTGAAATATGTATGCATTTTCATATTTCTAGTTATAACAATAGAAGAAAATTAAATTCAATAGATAAGTACAAGACTTTGGATCTTCTACAAACCCTACAAAATAAAAACAGTGAAAGCACATGTAAGGCCCATACTTCCAAAAGTTAGAAGCTGTCACTGTGTTTCGGTCTCCAAAATCCGAATCTTGACCCTCTGATGGAAACCTAAAGGAGGTACTCAATAGAATAGCCTGGATTAAGGGAGATGCCTACTTGATTACCCTGCTTACTACTATTGTCATGAAGATTTTTTTAATATTATTTCAAAAATCTTAAATTTCAGTTAAATTATAAAAAGAAGTAAACAGATCACTGCCTAGTAAAAGTATTTGAAAACAAACTTTCAATATATCCCTGTCTGTGTCTCCATAAAAAAAGCATAAGTATTTTTTTTAAATACAAAAACTAGAAACAGAAGACACTAAAAGTTTATAAAACAAACCCAAACAAGATAGACATACAAAGAAGCACGCTCAGGGGCAGTGTGATATAGATCAGAATGATTCCAACACTGACTGTGTCACATCAAACTTGCACTGCTTAGCAGCAGGAATTATTTTAGAGTAATGGCAATGTGGTACACATTTTTCCCTCACAGACAGAAAAATAGGGAGAATCAAACCACAGGAAGAGAGGAAAAAATGCTTTCCCAGTAACTTTAATTTCCCACAGATCTTTCATATCTATCGGATTCTAAAAGCTGTTCCCTGCAGAAACAACACAAATCTTCAGAAAACCGGGAAAAACAGAATAAATTTCACAAAATGTAGCTACATGACAATGGCTGTATGGATCTGGAGTTGTTATTTTTCAGACCTGGCAAACAACTCTTATTTAATGGGGACAAACTCACTCTAGAGCCTCAACTAAGCTAAAAACATTCGTCTGCAGATACACAATGCCTTCAAATATGCATTTTGACTACCAAAGACTCCGGATTAACTGTCTTGAAGCCACTGGAATACATAAAGCTTGACACTTACCACACACATGCAGAGAACCAAAGCATTTGGGTTAAGTAGGTTGAACCACAGCCTATTGTCAATGTCCAAACTGCTGAGTTAATTCATTAACAAGCAACTACCAAGTACACAATTCAAAACAGAGTACTTGTGCCTGCTTTGGCCTCCCACCTAAGGAAACTCATCCTATTTAACAAAATAATCACAGAGAAAGGTAGCAAACAAAAAGTAAACTAAAGCTTTCTTCCTTTCCCTATAACAGAAGTTCCTTTCACTTACTGATGAATGTACTGAAAATGTGCATGAAACCCCACCCTCGCTAGAAGAGGGAACCTCACATCAGGAAGACCCAAAAGTCCACCCTCTGTACCCTGCTCAAGTGCCATCTTCATGAGCAAACTGGAGACTGACACTGCTGGTTTGATACTCACCACCATAGACCCAAGGTTAAAACTAACACTCATCATTCTTTCTGATTCAACATCGTAGAGTCTTGTCATCTTGATCCAGGAGAAAAATGGAGCCTTTCATGTTTACCTATGGAATTCACGTAGCCAAGTTAATATGAAGTACTTCCCTCACTTCCTGGGCACTGCCTTACCTCACTCCTCTAAAATTAAGTTCATTTGAAACGCCACTATTTTGCTACAGAAGGACAGATCCCAAAGTACTCAGCACTCTGAACAGCCTGCAGAAAGGATGATTATTATTGCATACATTTCTGAAGAGCTTGTCTCTCCATTGTGTCCACAGATAAGATATGCTGTTTAAAGATGAACAGTGGAAATGAAAGGGATGCCCAGTGGGAGGCTAGAGCCCAGCTAGAGCCCATGATGGAAGTGTTTTTATAACTGTAATGCTTGTTGCTGCAAACAATGTAAGAATTCAGCACTCATTTGAAGTGTATCCTTTAGAGTTACAGCTGTGCTGATACATAGATAGGGAAAAAATATCTTAAAGTTGAGATGCATCAGTTCTTTCCGTTTAAATAGGAAATACAGTCTAGAGAGAGAGAGAGAAAATGTAGATAGCAGGTATATAAAATTTGAAAGCATAATTGCTGTAATAAAGATGCACATGCAGTGATTTGAGATCAGGGTGGTCCGAGACAGTTTATATGGCTCCTGCTTGGACTTGCCACATAAGCACATTTATGTGCATCCAGTCTGAAAGGAAATTGGATACTAAGGAAATACAAAGGTGTGGGGGATGTGTTGTCCTCCTGGTGAAGTCCTCAGATTTCTTCTGAGTGAGGAACACAAGGATTTTTTTTTCTGCTGCAGGGATCCCAGGCACACCAACTCCTCTCACTACTAAGCAATGTGAGGGCTTGTGTCCTTTTTCTTTTCACATAAGCTTTCTGGAAGTACTAAGGCAACAGACATCCTACATCACAAACATCTGATGACTGCTGCCTGTCCTGGTAAGAGAAATAGAAGAAATTGGAGGTCCAAAAGTAAAGGCAGACAAGAAAAATAGAAAGGGATAGATGAGAAAAAACATCAGTAAGGTCTGGAGTGATAGGGAAGGAGATGAGCCTAAAGAAAGCACTTCATGATGCAGGAACGTGTGATGACAAGACTAGAGGGGCCAAAGACACGTCAATACAGCCAAAAAGGGAATTTGTTTGTGGTGCAATGATGTACAGAATACAAAGCAAGTGTTCTGAAAAACTGCTGTTACCCACACGTTCAGAAATGGACAAAAATAGAAGAGATTATGTTTGT
The DNA here is from genome assembly GCA_910950805.1 of Acrocephalus scirpaceus scirpaceus. NCBI lineage: Eukaryota > Metazoa > Chordata > Aves > Passeriformes > Sylviidae > Acrocephalus > Acrocephalus scirpaceus. Next base: position 35,436,135 of record OU383781.1, read on the forward strand.
AAAGGAGCAAAAAAAACAATAACATGATGAAGAAATACATATACTTGCTTCCTAGGGCAGTAAAGCTGCAAAACATAATGAGATCTGAAGGGAAATAAACTCAACCTTCGAGGAAGCTGGAAATGCATTCTGGCAGCTATCAAAGATATGTAGCAAATGAAGATCAGTCTAAAAGGTAAACAGAAATGGTGCAGTCATTTATTTTTCTTTAGAAAATTACAGACAGATACCAAGGCCAAACCCTACTTTGGCATAGCTCTCTGAGGACAAATGTAAACCAAAGGGACAAGAGCAAGGACTGGGAAAGGTCACAGAAAAGAACTGAAACGCTCGATAGACCTGGCCAGGGAGTTTTCATCAAATTACAGGATACTGCCATTCCCAAAATAACAGCCTTTTATCAATATCACATCAATTCCTTCCATGCAAGAGCCTGCCACCTAGGTAATTTTGTAAGTTTACCAAGAAAGGCCTGTACCTGATCCCCGGTAACTGAAGAAACGCCAGGGAAAAAAAATGGTAACACTAAGGATGATTACTAGGAAAGCCAAGAGTTATTTTAAATAAAAGTGATCCATATGAACTGATGTCCTGCTATTATTTATGATTAACCAACAAGTTAAGTACTTACAGTAATTAAGTATTACTGGTTGCTCTGCAGAAAACTGCTGACAAGATGAAAATATTCTCAAAACAGGTACCATTATGCAACCAGGTAGTTGCAGTTTTGACAGGACCTTGCCAGTTTTCTCACAAATCATGCTATTAACTTATCTTTCAGCTTCAAAGTCTGATACCAGTGGAGAAGGTACAGCTAAGCTCAGAAAATTTCTGGTACAAAGCCATCAGAAGGCAATAAAAACAGCAACTTCAGAGACTTGCAAGTGGTGTGGCAGCCAACCCTGACCCCACCATCTGAGCACACATCCCCCGTGTCACACACTGCAGCTCTGTTTCCTGACCTTTTATCCCAATACACATGGGGTAAGAAAAGCAATTCAAGGCAAGATCTCTCCGAATAAAATGCTTAAGAGTGTGCTGAATATTCTAATTGGGACTTGTTAATTAATTCTCATAATGCTTGTTACAAGTAGGTAGGGCAGAAAGATTATATTCTTACAGAGCAACCATATCAGAATCTATACAGTGGAAGGCAATAAAATTGTCTAGAATGGATAAAATATTTCTGTTGAAGAAAATACACATCTACTGGAAAGAGACCAAATTTTTTTTCAGATAAAGACTGAGACTTTTAAACTCTGATTTACAAGCCCAAAACTTATAAACATCCCAAAGAGGCATTTACACGTACCTATCCACCTTTTTGAAACATCTAGGCTGTAAGAAATTTTGACATTGCTAAAATGACAAACACTACATGTGAAACAAGTCAGTGCTAGTATCACCTTGTCCTTCAGTGTTCATGTAAATCCCTCTTGATGAAAGCCATTTTAGAGTCCTTCACAGTGACACACAGCTATTATATAAAACACAAAGAAGGTTTATATAAAGCTAAAAAGTTTGTCTAACCCAAGTGTTCTCCATTGCTGTGTGATAGGCTATAGTTGAGGGGGTTTTTTTACTGATTTTAGTCATTAGGGGGTATATGAAAAAAAGAAAAATCTTCTACTGTGCAAAGATTTTCCTTTCTTTGAGATCTTATGGACCTGTGCAAGCAGTGATCTCCTTCTCTTTTCAAGTATCTTTATGGAGACTCCAGGGAAGATTTCCTCTGGATAGGAAGACTCTGAGGGGCTGTAAGTCAGACACATGCTTTTGAGCCCTTCATGTCACCAGGGATCTGGGGAAGGAAAATTATCTCTCAAGACACCTTCAAAAAGGAAATCCACAGTGCTGTCTCTAGAGCAGTTAACAGCTCCATCTCTGAGGCCTCCCATTAGAGGCCAGAATGACAGCTTTTCTCTTTCCTATGCCTTACAAATGTTCCCTAATCAAACACACAGGGCAGGTACACAGCAACCTCCCTGGAGATTCTTACCATATTTGACACCTCCTTGTTTTATCCTGAGCCTCCAGCTAATTAGTAATTTCTGAACAGAAATTGTTCAGTATCAAAAAACTCAGGCTTGCAGAGGTAAATCCAACCACCAGCACTATTTCTGAAGCATTTGGTTGAACAAATGGAAAGAAAAAAAGTACTTTCAATGCCCTCTTTCTGTTGCACCAAATCATCAGGAGCTTTACAGCAAGTTTTCAGCAAGTTACCAGACATTGTTAGGCATCACAGAACTTCTTACTGGGATTCCAGTAGTCTTAAAGCTTGTGTAGAGTGAAAGGAGATATTGAGTGGAGAGTTCAATGTTCTGTCAGAAATGAGGACACTGAGAAGGTCATTTAGGTACCTGACCAAAGAGTTCCAGTGCAAATGCAACCACAAGGTTAAGTGCAGCAAGAGCTGCAGGGACCACAATTGTGCCTCAGCAGCTGATGGCTGGGTCACCTCATCAAAAACAGCCTGGCAGGGGCTGGGCCTGCAAGGGAGATACCAGGGTGCTCAAGGTCCTGGGGGGCTGCAATTAGCCTAACTGCAAGGATTCTCTTCTGTAATGGAGGAAACCGCTCCTGGGTTTGGCATAAAACAAGACATATCTTATAGGAAATATGTACATAATCTTCCTAATGGTGAGCAGTTATTTTAGACACACACACACACACACACACGTATAAGAGTGGGAAAAATACAGGCCAACTGCTTGGCTCAAATTCCAGATTTTGAGACTTGCTTACCTCAGTTTTCATCTTTCTCGCTGAAGTTAAAAGGGAATTTTGCCCACATACACAGCCTTCAGTAACAGTTTTTGACAGAGAAACCTGACCCCATATTCCACAGAGACCAGATGATCAGTCATAAGCAATCCAACATATCCTGCTCCCTCATTAGACCAAGGAGTCCCAAGGACAGTTTGTGAGGTTCCTTCTGTGACTGGCCCAGAGTCAGAGCAGATACCACCAATGGCTGTCCGTGTGTAAGGCTCAGGAGCCCCTGGCCAGCTGTGAGGGCAGCAGATCAAGCCACACCACTCTTCCACTGCCCCCTTTCCCTTGTCCCTGACAGGGTGCCTGCACAGAAGCTGGATCAGCAGCACTGGGACAGCTCTAGGTGTACCTCAGTGAGCACTGGGACAGCTCTAGGTGTACCTCAGTGAGCACTGGGACAGCTCTAGGGGTGCCTCAGTGAGCACTGGGACAGCTCTAGGGGTGCCTCAGTGAGCCCTGGGACAGCTCTAGGGGTGCCTCAGTGAGCCCTGGAACCAGCAGCCATCAATATCAGGGACAGCAAAGCCCACCAAAGCTCTCAGGCCAAAGTAATTCAAGACTTGCTTCGAAGTCTTCTAAATTACAATAAGGCTTTGTTGTCAGACATCCCATTACACTAAAAGAATTAACAGTTCTCTGGAAATATAGGGATTTCTCCAAAATATTCTCATTATATGAAACAAAAGAAATTACAGAAGGTAAGAAAAGGCAGTGGTTGTGTCTACTGACACTGTCCAAGACTGATTAGCTACCTAGTTTTCAGACCAAAAATATTCCTTACCACAAGAAGAATCAGTACTGACAGCAAGGACTTCCTTGGATTTTGTTTAGGAGAATAAGCAGAGGTAACAGAAAACATCACTGTCACCAAAAATTATACATTCTGAGGCAGGAATAATTTTTTTAATAAGAAGTCTGCAACCGAAAAGCTGCACTCTATTTAGCTTTCAAAATAGCAAAGATGAAATAAAGGAGTTTTCCAACCAGTCTTTCACAAACCTCATTGAATGAATTTTTTACAAACAGTTAGGGGGGTTAATTTTGTTTGCATTTTCTGTTTTACATTTTTCTCTGAATTATGATGAAGGGGCAAAGTTGCTTACAAGCATTTTCAAAAAACCTTTGTTACATTTTGCTGCTGAAAGTGCTCAAAAACTAATGATGGATCTCTAATCCACTATGGAATGCATTTTGTGCTACATGTAACAGTTTTTGTGCACTAAAAAAGTAGACTCAGAACTCTTCTGTACGACTTGCACTATCTAGTAACAACAGCTCCAGCTCTGCCATATCTGCTGACATATTTGCTTCCAGATTCACTTCCTGAAGCTACAGTAAATTATTAAACGCAGTGTGGCAATCTGGGGTAGTAGAGTCTTTCTCTTGTTACAGTTTAAAGATATTTTTAAGATGACATACCAAGCTTCATCTGCACAGCTGACATTAGGGCCTGGGAGACCCCTGTAGGGAATTTTCTGCTGTCCTTCTCCCATTGTCCTGGCTAGCTCTTCCTCATTTCTTAGCAATAGATGGCTACGAGCTTGGAAAATCATCTGATATCAAATCTTCAAACACACTCTCCTTGAAAGACCTAGATACTCTCAACCCCAAATCTCCAAACTCCACAGATCAAACCCTTTAAAACTTCCTTTTAGAAATTAGTTGTCGATGACTAGTAAAACAGGCAATAAATTTTTAAAGCTGTGTTATCTATAACTTTTACAGTCAGACTTAATACCTTCTTCAGTTACCATAAAAAATGTTGTAACAGATGTTTTGGGGTTTAATGAAGACAGTCAAGCGGATTTATTGCCTATTTCTTGTAGAGGTGACTGAGCAATTTTCAACAAATAACTTCCCCCACTACAGTCTTTATTTTGTGCTTGTATTGAACAGCACCTATCAGACTGCAGTTCTTTCTCTTAGAATGAACCACTTCAAGTCTTTACAAACCAGTCAAGCCTGCTGAGGCTCATGACTTGGCTGGAAGCAGTTAGTCCAGTGACAGAGCCCTGGTTGTCTTCAGCCAACATAGCTGGGTGCACTGTCACCTGTGAGATGATCCCTTGTGTCTGAGTTAAAGGAGTGTAACTTTGGGAACACTTAGCATTGTTTCCACTTTGTTCATGGTGCAGCTCTGTCTTTGGAATTATTTTCCCATTACCTGCACCTTTCAGAACTAGAGACAATTCCCACACAGCCAAAGTTTACGCAGAATTGAATTTTGATGCCGTAAGAATTCTGGTCAAGGCCATCTGCTTCTGCCACAGGAAATAAATATGAATGGACAAACCCCCGGTGAAATCCCAGTGGTGCAGTCAAGTGAGCAGATCCTATTATTCCTGATGTCAGTTGGGAGAAAATGGAAAATATGAGGGGTGCTCCTACCCTGCCCCCAGCAACAGCTGCCTTTCCCGAATCCCGCCCCTTCTCATGGGGCAGTGGCCATGCTGGGAAGCCTCACAGAGCAGCAAAATTCATTGCTAGAACTAAAGCTGATGCTAGACTTGCAGCCCTTTGTCCCAGATCTGCCTTTGCCATTGCCTTGGACCATCCTGCCTTTAATTCCAAACACATTACAGGAGTGCAGGACCCACCTGTGGAAGGAGCAAGTGTCCTACCTCAGAAATACCTGCAAAAGACTTCAACTGACTGCAATAAGCATAAGCAACAAACCAGTTGAGCTGTTCTCTTGTACAAGACACACACTCACTGAGGCTGAAGAGCCAAGCTAACCTGGAAAGAAAGAAGAAATGCATCCCAAAGGAGATTCCCATGACTGAGTCAAGCTGTGCTATAGACAGGGTAGAAGTAACCCCAGGTTCATGCTCACTGTACTCACAGTCTTGGTCACAGATCAGGTCTAAACATACATGGGCCTGGAAAGCCCTTTTGTGCACAAATTCTGGGCCTGCTAGTAAGAAGTAACAGTGATTTGCACTATTTAGAAACGAAGAGTTGCCATGAGGTTATGTGGGTCTAAAACCTAAGCTCTAACATGGCTGAGGATCAAGCCAGGCAAAAGTTCACACGATTATTGATGGTTATAAAGTTATGCTTTCAAATCTCTGTGAACAAAAAGAAAACAAGTTGTGGTTCTCAGACTGAACTTCTATGAACTGAAGAAAGCTGAAGAAGCATCTAATAAATTTAATAAATTAGAGCAGTAAAGCATTATCAAATACAGTGATTTACTTATACTTCTGAAAACAGTTAAGTTCATCAAAATACTCACAGAACTAATTCTTTTTATTTTCTATTTTAAGCAAACAGTCTGAGTTTTCCCAAAAGCATCAAACAACTACTGTTTGCTATCAATGGCAACAAATATAATCAACTTCAAATGTTCACATGCAAGATACAGAGGGAAGAAGTTCCAAGGAATTTGCTGCAATCGGTTCAAATGAGGCAGATGGGGAGGAACACGCAGCTCCTATGACTCAGTGAGTCACTGACAATAGAGACTGTGGCATTAGAAGTACTCAGCAACATTGTTGTACAAGAAAGGTCCCATTGTAGCACCCTGCATTAACAGCAGCAAACCCTTGAGAGTTTTCCAGGCCTTGTCAGCCCAGACTGCTTTGATGAATGATATAAACAGAGGATGAAATAATCACTCACTAGTTTAAAAGCACTGAAGTGCAGCTATTAAAGAATTCTAGCCTGCATTATGACAGTGGAACAGTCATGCTTGGCAAACAGGCCAATATCTGAGCTTATGGTTGTCAGACATCCTGAATTCTTGTCTTCATTTTATACTTCTCAGGCTTATACCTTCAAAGACAGAGGGTTCTCCTCCTTCACATTGTATTTCCCTACAGAAAACAAGCCTGGCAAACTCGAGGGGGTTGTTCCTCTGCTTGTCAGCTCCTAGATAAAGGCTTATCGTTCAAGAATGCCAGTCAATTTTTCTAGTCTTTGTAGTCAGCCAATGATAAGAGAAACCCTCAATACCACAAAAAAAAGATTTAACAGATCATTTTAAGGAAAGTAAACAGAAGCATGAAGTTAATAACAATGAGCATACTGTCATTTTATGGTTGGACTCAATAATCTTAAAGTCTTTTCCAACCTAAATCCTTCTACAATTCTGTACTTATGTTCCATGCCAGGGGGACAAAGCTGGGAAGATCATTGCCATCACTGACTGCAATTCTCTGCAATCACAGGAAAATATAATAAATGAGTCAGTAATACATGGGTCCTGTGAACACCAAGGACTACTTCCTAAATCTTCTACAACTGGTTTCAACCTGTGGGTCACAGACCAATCTAGGCAATTAAAAAAAAATAAATAAAAACCCAACAACACCACCAAATTTCAGTAGATTTAAATGGTCAATGCACTCAACTTCTCCAGATGTACAGAAATGGAAAAAGCTTGGAAACAACAGGCCTTCAGCTAGGCCAAAGCCTACAGTAAGAGGCCAAAGGCTAGAACCACAACACAACTCAAGAGCAGAGCAGATGAAATTCGGGCTGTTATACTGATCCTCAACAGTATTAAGAAACGTTCTACGCCAAATAGTTCTGAAAACCCTGAGAAATGGACCACAGTCAACAGAGCACAGAGAGTGAAAATGGAGTAAGTAGCAGTTCCCCACTTATCTCACCAAGGAGAAGAATTTCTCCACAAGTCCACATCTTGTGTAAACCACCTCTGATTTAGGCAAGTGCTGCAGAGTGGTAACAGAATTAAGCAAGGGGTGCACCAGGCTAATTTACCAAGTATCTCATCACTTCCTCTGGTACTTCGGTGATCAAAGGATGCCAGCAGTGAAGAGGCAAGGAAAGAAAATAAGGACTGAAGCTAAAGACTACCAAGCACCTTAAGCTATCTTTCAGGAGCAAGATCCCTTTTTGGGCCCCTCTGGTGTCAGGAGCAGGCATGAACTATCTGGTAACACTTTGTGAGCACTGGGAAGAGGAACTCCAATCCCAAGGACACACACAGGGGTCCACAAAGTTCTGTCTTCCTGTGTTGTACAGATCAGAGCCTGGAAAATATATTGGGACTCCCATTTCTCCTCACCTGACAATTTTCATTCACCAGCAACCAGAGCTGGAGTTAAAATTCCACAATTTAAAGCTTAACCCAGGATCAGAATCCAGAAAATCAACTGAACTTTCCCTGTATCAAGATAACTAATAGTCTAAACAAGTTTACTTTCTATATAAATACTTTTCTATAGAAAAAGAGACAAAACTAGTCTCCTGTATAATCTCATCAAAAAGAGAATATAATTATAGGGAGAATGGCATAACCCTTTTTTAAGCCAATATATCCATCTTGAGACAACCATCAATATACTTTAGAACATTTCAAGAAATTTTATAAGCATTTAGGAAGGAAAAAGAATGCCTCGAGGCCAGCCCTGTCAGCAAATATTTCCCACCATTAACTTAAATCTCATTATAATTTCAGATGACTGCATTGTAGGCACGATTTTCTAAAGCCGTGTGAACACTCTACTACATTGCTGGTCACACTTTTCCCACATGAACCATTAATTGCAAATATGGATGAAAAAGTAATTAATAATCTTTTGGAAAGTTCACATGCACACTTCATATTAACAACCTCTCATGAAGAAACTAACAGAACTTTGTAAAATCAGAATTTATGAGACCAAGATTGAACTATATCTTCATTTGTCTTTCTCTAGGGTTTCATAAAGAAAATGATCTTGTAATACCTGTTGAAAAACTTTTTCACCAAAAGCTAAAAAAAAATCTCTTTTTTTAATATATGTAACATCACCAGAAATATTTTTTTTAATTGCCAAGTTTATATATATACTGACCTCTTTTGAGGAGCAATTTCATTTTCCCTCACACATGTCTATTTGAGCTTTAGCCCAACTTCTTCAGATAGTTTCCATCTTATCAACACTATCATAAGTTTTTCTTCAGTTCTCAAGCAACTTATTAACATTGTAATAACATGCTAAATCTTGAAAATATCTCTTAAAATTCTCAGCTTCAAAGTGCATCTGCCAAAGGCTCTAGGATATATAACTATTTCCCAGTTAATGTGATAATCTGACAAGATATTTGCAAATTATACATTCAAAGTAGCCCTGAAGAGGTGGAGATATGACAGAACTTTCTAAATCTATATATTTATTTGTATTTCCTATGTCTGGTTCACCTCACCAACAAAGTAACTGGGGACAGATTTAAATGAGAAACAGATGAGAGCCTTCAACTTGCCTTAGGGCATCTTTTCAGGGGCACCGGAGCCAGCAGAGCCTTTCCAACTGTTGCTGTGCTGCTCTGCACCCAGAGAAACTCCTATTTCTTCTTCAACCTCAGAAAGAGCAATTTTACCTTATTAGTTCCCCTAATTGTCCCAGAAAGTGAACTGAGCAATCCAGGCTAACACCTTTGTCTGCCTGTCCCTTGATCCTTTCGTGACTGAGTTTAAGTTGAATTTTGCCAGGTAAAGTGTTGTGTGTATGTAAGATACATGTTTTTCTCCAGGGCCTTGTTCAGTAGTTCTCTGGGCTCCTGTGCTGCATTTCACAGTGTATGAATTTTACAGTTAATTTACACTCCATGCACAGGTTTTGTACAGAAGTAAACTACACCCATGGGCAATTTAGCAATGCCATTTCTGGAAGGAAAAAAAAAGAAGAGAAAGAAATCCAACTTCCTACATTGTAAGTCTGCCACAAGTTACAGACTGTAAGCTTTTCTCTCCTGCAAGCCCAAAAGAATGCATCATTTTAAAGCATTTTCCCTTTTACAAACATAAGAGATCTAAGAGAATTCGCTTCCCTATTAATTACCCCATGTCACAGCTTATTCATTTATTCTTCTGAGAAAATATATTTCAGAACCAAAACACGACACACGTCCTGCTCCAAGCCTTCCTCTTACAGCATCCTCTAGATGTGCCACTTCCACTTACTCAACACAACCACCCACAATTTCTCAAGGCAAGAGAGGAGACTCCAGCTTACAAATAGTCTCCCTGCAGGCCAGCTACAACAAAGACCAGTTATCAGCATTACCAAAACCTGTTTTAGAGCCCCAGTGCCACCATGAATGCAGGACACAAACTCCCATCTTTGATCAACAAGCTATTTCTTGCATACCCAGCGAGTACTTTTCTTCATGTTGAGCTGCCCAAAGTGCAGCACCTCTTTGAACATAACTAATGCAAGAAAGAAAATACAAACACCTTGAAATGATGACAATGCATAATCTGCCTTAAGTTCACAGAAGTCTTAGGAAGTAGTTTTTGACCAAGCTACCATTTTAGTCTGAATATATTTAGTTACTAGCAATGCCAGAATGCCCTATAGCAAATACAACTGACCGCTGCTGTAATTTATTTTTCGCATTCCTGATATTTTGCCATTCTTTAGAGCTATAGAAATGCCCTGAAGAAGCTTCTGGCTTCTTCACCCTGTATGTTCTCCATTTCCTTATAATGGCAGTGATAGACAGCTTTAAAGGTTAAAATCTAAAATAAAAAATTTTAAAAAGAGAGGAAGATTACCCTTCATATCAGTGAAAGCAGGATGAGAGACTTAATTCTGTAATGCAAGGCTCACTGCAGCAGGTAACACAGAGGAAGCTACATGAAACTTGAAAGTTTCACCTGTTGGTCACTGAAAGGCATTAAGTCTTCCAGAGACACTTTCCATTTCCATAATGCAATTCCACTTCTTGTATTGTAAATGAAAAACACAAAACCTTAGTTTTGTCATGTAGATATAGTAAGCATTTACAAACCTTAGAATATATTCTGACAAAGCATCTGTGTACTGCTGCCAACAGATGTCATCACGATGATTAAAATGCAGGGGAAATAAAATAATCCAGTAAATCATGAAAAGCGTGTTCATAAAATCTATTGCATTGAGCAGTGGCAGGGAAGAGGGAAGTGTGGGGGGAACACCATGCTGTCAAGCAAGAGAAGACAGGTAAAAAAGCATGGGAATTTGAAAAGAAAATTTACATTTACAAATATCACCAGAGGGTAGAATGATGGACCTGCTGTTCGTACAAAATGGGACATGGCTGGAAGTGATGAGGTGGCTCTGGAAAATGCAAGCACAGACAGGAAAGTCTCCTCAGCTAGATGCTTTTGAGAAACTGGAGTTTTAGATAAGAATCCCAGGCATCAAGACACCAGCTACAACTCTAGTCTTTGACTTGGCAATAAAACACTAAGAACAAACCAAATGGATAACAGAAACACTTCCTGAGAAAAATATTGGGTTACTGAAAAAAAGTCTACTCAAAGACAGTAAAATGCCTTTTGACAACTAGGCTTGCAGATTTGATTCTAAAAGAATCAGGTATCACTAATTACATTGCCCAGAGGACTCTCAGTTTCATCTGACATTACATTATATTTCAAAACAGCAGTGTAAAAGCAAAGAGGACACACCATGGTCACAAAAATGTAAACTGCCCTCAACACATAACAAAGCATTAAACCTTTAGAAAGAAGGGTTTTTAAAGGGAAAAAAACCCCAAAAGCTAGGTAGTGCTGAAACATGAGATGACTTTTCATGTGGACTACACAATGCTTTAACCCAGATATGCGCACACATCAAGCTGTCATGGACAAGCGGCTTTCTACAAGCTGAGGTTTCTCAACCTCAACTTCTTCTACACCCTACCTTTCCCCATCTCATCCTGTGAGCAAAAATTCCTTTCTCCTTGGAAGGTGAAATGCCTTGCACAGGCTGATTATTTGCAAAATGATTACTGGTCTAAGATACGGCACCCCTGCCTTCTCCAGCCTCTTCAAAAACCAGACCCATACTGTGCAAACACCTCACTCAGACCAGAGGAGGAACAAGCTTTTTCTATTTCTGTTTGGGTCACTAAGTCCTACCTATATCAAAAACACTGTTACTTCCAGAGTAACTGAAGAACTTCAGGACAAAAGCAAGCTGAAAGGAAAGAAAAGCAAAAGAAAGTTTCGGTTAAAAAAAAAAACCTAAAGCACATAATTGGGTTGCTCCCTTTTATTTTTTGTGCACTTCAACATCCTAGCCCTCTCTGGTTTGACCCTTGCAGACATCACATCCCAAGTTCCTTCTCTCTAAACTTCGCAGGTAACTTTTCTCATTCCAAAAATATTTTCAAGTAGGATAGAAAATGGACAAATCATCAGTCTTTTCAATTAAAATGCAGCTAGTATTTCACACAAGACAATGCTCAATTTACACCAGAGTTTACTTTAGAGTTCTGAAGCATTTTTTTAATCAATGGAAAATTAAGTTTGAATAAACTGTTTTAAAATAAAAGATTTGCAAATGCAAAGACCCTGAGAGACTCTGTCTCCAGTAAGCCAACTCCTCCTTCCATCGTCCCAAGTTTTACCTTTACTTAGGAGCAGAGAGGTTAAGAAGACAAAGGGCTATGGGAATGCTCTAGATCATCACACAGGTTTTCTACTGAAAGTATCATCAAGCAGCAAATAATTGGTGTTTCCTAAATATCATGTAATGGTGTAAAGTAGGGTCATTTACCCATTGACAGACAATTCTCATTAACTTTACAAACATTCAGTTCTATGGAAAATCCTTTTATTCAATTTCTAAATAAGAACAAACCAGATTGTCAATGAGATTTTGAGGATACTGAAAGCATTCCATCAGCAACATTACTAGTTAAATCTCTAAGACTCAGATAAGTAAATTAAAAAGCAGAGGATTAAATGACTAGACTGAGGAATAGGATACTTAATGAGTCCCTGGCCCCACTGGGAGTTCTTGGTTTGAGATTCATGTGTTTATATGAGAGAAATTAATTTCTTAGATATGATTCTGTTGACTATATGGGGGAGAAATTGTTTTCTTACTGTCCTTTTACTCCCTCTATGAAAGGTTGCTAAGGGAATAGTTCTCAGTAAGGTCAAGCAGCAGAAACCCTGCTGTGTGTTTTAATGCAGCCAAACAACACTTGAAATTAATGCCTCTTGGTTCTTTCTACCTTTAAGGACTGGCTCTTAGCGCTTTCCAGTATTCTTACTGCATAACTGAATATGTAATAGGCAGAAGGGAGAAAATGGACAGGCACAACAGGGTCAGAACGAAGGAAATTCACAAAAGCTCTGCTAGGGCAGACAGCCTCTTCCTAATAAGATCAACCTTTCAGGCTATAAAAAGCACTCCAAACCCACAAACCTGAATCCTTTTTCAAACACAGCAATCAAGTCTCCAAATTATAATTAAATGCAAGCTATTAGGAAAAACATAAAAGAAAGCCTTTCAACACAGTTCTCATTTCAGATATTTATTGCCATAAAGTTATGTAAACAAAAGGAAACCTGACATCCTAGCGTATCATTATCTGCCTTTGAAATTATTACAGATCTACATATGATATAAAACGAGTATCTCAAAATGTTGTATACTACTTAACAATCTCACTTCCATTTTCTTGACAAGATTCCTAACATGAAAAGAGCTACACTAAGGATCAGCATCAGCTGCTCCCTTTCCTCAGTGAAGAGTGAAATGGAAAGAATTCTCAGGATGACACCGAGGGTTTCAACCTCAGAGCCAACACAGCTCTGTGTAAGGAAGTCTGCAGGACTCGTTTGTGCCCTGTGCATAAAACGTGTCATTCCTCAGTCTGAAACCTGACCACTTTCAACAGGTTTCCAAATGGAAAGGACCCACAGCACTCCCGTGTGTAAGACAAATCACCATGAGGACTATTACACCAAAAAAAAAGAAGTGTAAAAATGTGAAATTGAACATGTAAACCATTTTTTTCAAAATCATCAACTCAAATAACTGAAAATAATGGAAAAATCTCTTGCCAAGAAAAAAAAGAAAGAGTTCTGCGGATCAATTTCATTCTAGCAGGGCACTTTCAGGAAAACACCGACATTTGCAGGTTTAAAAAAAAGAAGTTACATTTCCTACAATTACAGGACTCACACAGCAGCATGATTCCAACAATCTAAGTAATTTTTTTTTTTCTGAGGGGCAAGTTGAAAAAACACCTCTAAGCACAAGATGACAGAGACAAATAAAGACACAGCAGGAATTCCCCTCAGAGGAAATTTATTATGAATAAAAGTATGAGAAACATTTTGATTTTTGCCTAAAAAAAGACTTTGGTTGCTCTGAAACGACAAAAAGTTATACCTGAAGTAACTGTTTCAGCTACAGTCTTGATGTGCTGTAGTCTTACAGTCAGGCATTATTACAGCTGTATAACTAGGCTTTGAGGCTTTGTTTTCCTCCCCGTAAACAACTGTGGTAAGCCACAAACAGTTTTAATAAACATGATGACATCCCCTCTGTTCAAAGAACATGCTGCTTTAACTACTTTCATTGTATGGCTCAACCTCAGCATGATAAATCACATCAAAATATTAAATTCATCTCATTCAGCAAGTATAAAGATGTAATTTAAAATGTAATACTTAGATAGTCAATCCCCTAATCATCTGTAGCTGGAAGATTCTGAACACAGACAGGCTCAAGGCATATTCCCTACTGGACACACTACAGTAAGTCTAGCAATTAAATTATTTGTACAGAGTATACGGGCATGCATGTATATGCATATATCCAGACTGTATTTCACAGTTCAGGATCCTGTTCTTGAGCCATTATTTTAACTAGATCAGGCTGAGGAGGTTTTGTGTGTCCATTTCACTTTTACAGATCCTCCTCCACATTAATGACTGAGAACAGCTGCCAGAGACAAACAAAGCGCTCAGAAAATTATTTTCTCTAAAAATAAGTAAGAGAAACACAAAGAAAATCTTTAACCCTGAAACACATTCCTTAACATTTTTATGAACACTGCTTATTTCTGGTCTTTTGGGATAATTTCTAGCATACCAGCTAATTACGTAGCATATTTTCCATAATGAAATCCCAGAATAAGAAACCCAATTGCAGCTCCTTGGTAAATGAGCAGGATCAGCAGTAGGATCAGTGGGAAAGACCATTACATACTGAAAAAGAACTGTAGCCTAACCTGCAGCTAATTTTCTGTATGAGAACCTTAAAACAGATGGGTCACCCACACCTAACATGGAAATAAAAGTATTAGCAAGTCTGCAATTAGAAGAAGAAAGGCACTTAACCTGCTATGCAGATGGAGGAAGTAAAAAATAAAAAATAATTTTAAAAGAAGCCTTCCAAACTAAGTAAGTCTTTTAACTGCAAAGCATGAAAATAATAAGGCATACCCTGTATCCTACAGCAAGCAGGGCCTGAGATGCCTCCGGTGGACTCCTCTCCACCCCCAGACTCCACCCAGCTGGGGCAGGACCATGGGCTCCAATCAGGTCCCATCCACACTGCTGGTGTTTCCACAGAAAGCCTCTTGCTCCCTTGGGATGCTAAGCTGTGACACATCCTTGTTCCTGAGTGCCTGCAGCATCCAATGTGTGACACTGTGTCACACCAGGCTCTGGGCAGCCCAGCCCAGCCTGAACTGATAGGAGCCTCTGCAAAGGCAGAGCACGTGGTTGGGGTGGAACTAACCCCGGTACAGCCTGTAAAAACACCCAAACTGCACCAGGGATGTGCTGTACCAAATATTCTGCACCTGCAGTTAAATTGTGACCACAACAGCTGTTGGCTGCCAAGTAACAAACAGCAAGAGGGATAAACCAACAAAACAAAAGTGGACACAGATACTGGCCCATAGTCTGTGGCCTGCCTTCACCCTCAGCACCTAAGGGACTCCTGCATGGGCAATCTACTCCTCTCCTTGTCACTGCACATCCCTGCTTTGCACGGAACAAAAACACAAGAGTATGAGGAGATGGACATTTTAATTTGCTGTTTTCTTAGCTCTGCAAACACTCTTGTTTATTATACACCAAGACATACAACTGTAGAGCACAAAAACACAAGCACAATGAGATGACAGTGTCACAGATGTCTTCACTGTGGCAGTCCTTAACAAGTCGTGGTCTGATCTCAGAGGGCCCAAGGAGGTAAAACTGTTAAACCCATTCACCCCACTGAGCAACAGCTTTTAAGTGCAGAGAACCAGTAAAAAAATGTGTACTTGCACAGCAAGGCCTCTCTGACCACAGGTGGTAACCCCTACCTACAATTTCTGTGTAGGCTTTTAAAAACTGTTGAAAGTTGGTATTAAATATAAGGAAAAAATATGTAACAGTATGTGCTTTCCGGAGAGTTAAGAGAGCATCTGTCAAAACTTCCAAACAAGACCTTGCACCCCAATGAAAACAGTGTGAAATCTGTGTTCAAGCACGGAAGAAGAGCAGATAAAGGTAAAGGTACCTGACAGTGGGAGACTCAAGAGAAAACACTGGAGAAAAACTGACAGTACATCGATATAAACCAATCCTTTGCAATTCTGGTGGATGAGGTTTTCTTTTTAATGCTTCACTTTAAAAATCTAGGTACAACCTACAGGTTCTACCTGTTCACCCAGTTCCCCAAGCCAGTGCAGTCAAATCAATAAAGCCTTGTTTCTTGGGGTTATTTTTTTAACAAATAAAAAGAGAAAAAGAACAAAACCAACGAACCAAACAAAAAGCCCTAGTAATTTGTACATGCAATTTTTCATGAATAAATGCAAATAGCAATGGAGCTGCTGAGTCTGAGACCTGTTCTGCAGGTCTGTATTTCACCTTGTTTGATCAACTTACACCTTCTCAACAAAAAAAAACTGTAGAAAGCAACTGTGGCTGTAACATTAAATATATGTGCTGAGACAAGATCGATTAGGAGCCATGTGCTGATCTATTTGCCTTGAGATCCAGCTACATGATGTGAGGGAATGGTTCAAAGCCGTGCAATGGGAGGTTTAGACTGGACATGAGGAAGCATTTCCTTACTGCAAGGGTGGTCAGACACCGGAACTGCTTTTCTAGAGAAGTGCTTGATGCCACAAGCCTGTCAGTGGTTGAGGCATTTGGAGATTGCTCTTAACAACATGCTTGAATTTTTGGTCAGCCCTGAATTATTCAGGCAGCTGGACTAGATATTGTTGTAGGTCACTTCCAACTGAAACAGTCTATTCTGTCTATTCTATTTTATGTCAAGTACATATCATTACCAAGTGCTACATACTATGATAATAGATCACATTCACTCAATGGTATACAGCACAGACACAGACACCCAAAAACTCAGCAGGTCTGAGTTGCTCTGAAACCACAGCAGTGTGCATGGGACTGACAATACACCCATTTATGGAACACCATTCTTGCTCTCAAATCACATTTTGATTTTTCAAATTTGTTCTGGTTTCCAGAACTGACAGCATTTTAACATCAACAAGCACATACAAGGCCTTCCAAATTAGAAACAATTCATTTGAAATTGCTATGCAGAGAAAACAGCAAGTTTCAGCTCCAGGAAAGTTCCACAGACACGTAAGCATCACCCAGCGAGCAAAAGGGGTTTAAAGTTTTGCAGTTTGTGAGTAACAGGCTCCTTTGGATCCCTTCTCCTAAGGGCGCTGCAAATGGTAAGCCTTAGCTTTCTCGTGTCCCAGTTTTGACCTACAGCTAACTATGCCCCCTTTGAAAGCAACATTCTAAAAACTTACAGGTCGGTTTTGTTTGGGCTTTTTTAGCCATCACATTTTTAAGCAATCTGTAAATCTGTTTGCCACCCGTACGTGATGCTCGCAGTCCCTTCTGAACACCAATGACAGGCTCAGAAAACTCAACTTGAACATAAAGCTTAAAAGTTTCTCATAGCTTTGAGCTTATTTGAATCCTTGAATCACAAAAAGGTTACCACAGTACTAGTTTAAATACACACCACACAAACAAGCTCACGCTGCAAACACTTAACTGAAACTGAGCACATAACTCTTTTGGAAGCGAGAATCTAGTTTAACTTCACGTTTCTGGTTTGAGCTTATTTCTCTAAATCATATGAAAAGAACAATGATTCCCCATGTATATTTCCTCCCATAACAGTCAGTGAGAAAACAATTTTTCCCTCAAGTAATTGCCACATACATAAAAGCAATATTCCATAGAATGCAACGACTGCTTGCAGGGGCAGACAAAACAGGCCTATTTTATGCATACACCAGGGTCTGTTCATTCTTTACTGTTTCACCCCTTGCCACTGGAGTTCCTTGCACCCATTTGCAGTGCTTTGTTATAGAATGAGTTTGATGGGACCAAAACAATCTCCTTACTTATCGGCACAACAGGATCTTGCTTATGCAATATACATTGAAATGAAAAACAAACAAGGAAACAAAATTTATACTTTTTGTTAATTGCAGTTCTCTGGCATCTGATTAATATGAGTGTCCACCGAGTCTTTGAAGAAAAAGTATCTCTGAATTTTATTTACTGATTTCAGTCACCAGAGACTATCACTATAGTTCCCTTATCTCACTATAGCAAAGTCCCTAGAGTCTTTTTTAATTTTTCCCCAAAATGTAGCAACACTTCTCAGCACATCTCAGCACTGAAAACTACTCTGTATGAAAAGCAAAGTATCTTCTGTTTGGCCTTTAGTTCTGTGAATGAATTTTCCTACAAGAAAACCCTGGTGGTACTACTCTTCTGTGCCTCCTACCCATGCAGATGTTCTCTAACTGCACAGTTATTGCCAGGACAAACACATGCTAGAACTATCCCTATCAGTAATTAAAGTTTTGCCGTTGTGTAACAGACATTGTTACGTGGAACGATGACTTTCTGTAATTCTACCAGTACAATATCATTGACATGAAGGTTTCTCTTTGAAGTTCTCTTTTAAAAGGACTTAAGGATAATTTACAATGTCAACTTACAAGACCGTAAAAGAGACACTTCAAATAAAAACAGTATTTGTGATCGGTTTGCTTGCATGAGCTATTCTGGTGGTGATATCACAATGGTCTATTTTTATTCCAAATTGGGTTTTACCTGTAAAAAAAAGTTCCATCCCTGTGAAACTAAGGCTTGCAACATTGATTTCCATGGCACTGCTTGGAAAGATGCTGCAGAAGAGTAATGTGGATGTCAGGGCATCTTACGTAGCAGCAGCAAGATTCTGTGAGCAGTCTGGGCAGAGGATTTGCTCCAGGTTGTTCTGACTACTACATGCAGTTTTTTTACCAAAATCAGCAAGACATCCATACATTGAGATACAATGAGATTTTGAATAGTCAGAACAACACCAAGTAAAACACTGGGCAATGAGGCACTGCTCAGTAAGAACAGAACACCAACTTGTACATCCCATGGATTATTCTGTCCACATGGATGACAGTTTCAAAGGTAGGAAATTAAATCTTAAATTTAAAAAAAGCCCTGACCTGAACCAACAAAGCAAGCCAGGAAATTGAGCAAAGTCAGACACTCTTTTCTTCACAATGGGGCCTCCCATTGTGGCAAGCTTTTACTTGCAGAAAGGATCATTCCACAGTCCTCCCAGAAGGAGACACCTTGACGTGCCTTAATGAAACAGCGATAGAGAACAAGTTCTTTTTGGAATTGTGAAGAATCATCAACCACTTCCTTAATTCTCCAGCATGGTATCGGTTCATCAAAGAGCAATTTCAACTGCAATGGGCAACGAAAAAGCATCTTGGAAGGGACATCAATGGAAGGGACATGAATGAGCCCTGAAGGAGCATCTTGGAAGGGACAGTAGAAAACATCTTTATTTACCTGTATTCAGGTAGCACAAAGCTCCTGTACCAAAGTTGCTGACAATCAGACCAGACTCTTTTCTGTGGATGCAGCATAGAATTTCAACAGAGAGAATCTATTTTCATAGTAGTCTTCATAAATGCAACCCCAATCCTCAAGGTCAGCAAATAACTCAATTTACAAAAAGTATTACTAGACCAAGAAGAATCCTCCACTAGGTCATGCTTTCCTGCTTTTAACAAAACTGAGTAAAGAGACCCCATCCACGAGACTGCCAGCTCAGATCGCTGGGCATTCAAAATGGTTTCATACAGTTTTACTTCTGAGAAGAGACATTGTTGAAAGCCATTGTTCAGCCAGCCAACTACTGTCACTTCCATGAATATGAATAAGCTCCAATATAGGACACTGAGTTTTTGCAAATGTAAGAAGATTCAATTGTTCAGTTATTCTTTGCCAATAAATCAACCCACCATTATTTAGAGATTTTTGTTTTCCTCTGGTGTCTGAATATGTGGGTGGAATTTTGTTTTCAAATCCCCTTCTTCCCATTTTCATAAAGATTTTATTTCATGTCACCTTACTAAGTTTTCAGAGCAACTGAAGGAATCCTACTGTCAGTGAGATGAGGCCCTTGAAAATACATATATTGCTGTTTCTCCTGATAATATTAACTAGCACCTACTCTGAGGAAAAGAAAGAACAGGAGAAATTGTTCAGAGTTCATGAAAATTAACACTTGGTATAATTTTGTAGCTGTAATTTGCATGTACACAACTTAGACATAAATACATATGGATTAATGCAAATTTTCATACTGGGAAAGATTCGCTGTACTCTGTAAAACTAAGGGTAAGGCTGGTGATGAATCATTTTTTTAAATATTCTAGTCTGGGTATATAAATAGCTCTCTGTTTCTAGAATAATTACTACTGAAAAACACAGCTTCTTAAATAACCTAGGCCATAATTAACCTTCACTTCATTAAATCACAAATAATATCTTTTTAAAGTCTTATTTGTACAGGCAAGCTGATTAATTTAAACGTTTCCCTTTTGAAAAAAAAAAAAAATCTAATTGGAATGATTTACCAGCGTAGCTACTTTTCAGATCTTGCAAGCTCTGGGAAGGCTTTCACCCGGCTCCCTCATCCCCTGCCCGGCCCCCCGAGGGAGCTCCACGCTCACGTTGCCGCCCCGGCCCTGCCTCCCTGGACGCTCGGGGAGAGGTGTCGGCTTGCGCTCGCACCTTCGGCGGCCGCTCCAGCCGGAGTCGAGCCCCCTGCCCGGCCCCTCGGCGCCGCATCCCCGCCTCCCTCCCTGCAGGCGGGACCCTTCGCCTGCCCTGTCCCGCCGCGTCCACGCGTGGCCCTGGTGGTGGCACGGGGGCAGCGGTGCGACCGTGGCCCGGCCTGCCCTCCGCACTGGCGGAGGCAGGAGCGCTGTGTGCCATGCCCTGCGCTACCCTGCCCTGTCCGGCCGTCCCTCCGCAGCGCGGCTGCCGCCCCGGCCCGGGCTGCCCTGCGCGCACGGCCGGGCACGGCTGGGCTGGGCACGGCGCCGCCGCTGCCGCCGCACCGCGCCGTCCCTCCCCTTTCCTTGTAAGACAGCGCCAACCCCCGACGGAAGAAAAGTTTCCAACCGAGCGCCACGACAGGTCCTGGCTGTCACCGGCGCCCCTTCCCCGCCGATGGGACGGGACGATCCTCCCTCCGCTCCGTCCCGTCCACGTACCCAAACCCCCGCGCCGTGGGTGCCGCCCGAGGCGCTCACCTTCCTGCACCGCATGGAAGGGGTTGTTGGCCTCTATGAGCTTGATGGAGTAAGTGATTTTCTCGCTCTGGAGGATGTCGTCATTGAGGTTCAGATCCGACACCGCCTGCTTGAACACCTCGTCGTCCTTGGCAGCATTGCCTTCGAAAATGGCACCTAAGGGGAGGAAGGCGGCAGAGGGTGAGGAGGGCTCGGCCCGCCCGCCGCGCCAGGACCCCACTCCCCTCTGGGCCGCGCAGGGCTCACGCCGGCTCGCACGGCACCGGGCGCTCGTGGGGCCGGGCCACACACGCGGGCGGCCTCGTCCCGGGCACGGGGAAGCGCAGCATTCCTCCCGGCCACTTTTGCTCCGCCGGCATTTATGGAGCCCTGAACCAGAGGCACAGCGGGACGATGGACTTGATTCGCCAGTGACGGGAAAGGGAGCAGGCTTGGAAACTCCAGCAACTTTTTGCTCGCTGCTCGCCTCTCCCTGGGATGCTGCCTTTCGGGCCGCGGTTTTATTGAGGCTTACAAGCACGCACGAACGTGAAGCCGGGATTTGTGTCCAGTAACCTGGAAGCTTTAATTTCACTGTCCTGTTTATGCAGTTAACGTGAAAACATCTGGCGATGTGTGTTACATAAAATCCCTCTCTACGGAGCCTGTGTGTGCCCACGCCAGGCTTACTGCCCTGCTTGCTCTACGCGGCGCTGGGAGATCTTTAGAGCTGGCAACAAAACAAGCAAAAAAACTTATTCCCCGGCCTGGAAAAGTCCTGCTGATTCACACCGTGCGTGCCTGTGGCTTGAGCCTCCGTGCACTGCCCGTGTGCATCACAGCTCTCACACAGCAGCTCCCCGCTCCTGCCCAGCGCACCGCTCTTTCTGCCAGCACTTAGTTAGCAAACAGCGCTCGGGCTGAAGTTCGTGCGGGGAGAAGCCGAGGTGACACGGTCCAGGGGCAAGAGAAGCGGGGACGAGAGCGAGACCCGCGCAGGCTCCTTCACCCACTCTTCTACTCCGGCCCTTCCCCAAGGCGGCCCCGCCGCCTCCCTTCCCCCCCGCGGGGCTGGCCCCGGTGCCGCGAGGGTCTGCCCTGCCCTGGGGACTGACTGCCCCTGGGCCGGAGTCCCCCGCTGCGGTCAGGGCTGACCCCGTCTCCTTAATGGCTCCGCAATGCTGTCTGCCTTGGCTGCGCCCCCAGGCTTCGGAGGCGAGCGGCGACGACCGGAGCCTCCTTCCCACCGGACCCGGAGCCGTCCGTGCCGGGAAACTTGTTACAGGGATGGTCCCCTTCTCCGCTTCCCTGCCTCGGGTCGACACGGGACCTTCTTCCCGTCTCCGTGGAGCCGCCCCTCGCCAGGATGGCTCCTACCCCGGCCCCCTCCTTTTCCTGATCTCCCATCCTCCCCGAAAGGCTGGTGGGAATTACCGTTTTTCATTTCCCGGCTATACTCCCGTTTCCTCCTCTGTCATCCTCCACAAGTGATTCTTCCCCCCCTCTCCGCCCCTAAGCATCCTCATTTTCGTTCCTGCTGGTACCTTTCAACACCAGCCAAAAGGTGACTGCAGAGCCTCGCTTTTGCTTGCCAGGCTTCCCGCCGACATCACCATGCCTTGCTCCCAGAAGCCATAAAAGTTCACATCAGCCTTTCCTTTGCCTCTTATTCATCCCTCTTTTCCTCCCACTGATCCAGCCTTCTTTCTGCCCAGGGGTTTTAATGAAATCTTATTCAAACCACAACAGTTGCGCGCATAGACACACACACACACACTCTCACATAGAGCCGCTGCAAAGCTCGCCTTTCTAACCCTTTCTCAGCCAAGTTCCCCCCTCCGCCCCCCGCATTCCGGCTTGGCTGACACCTGCTACGGCAGGAGATGGAAACCAGGGGATTATCTCCCCGAAAGTTTTCCCTGCGAGCACGTTCAGATTATGCCTCTCTCCTGCTCGGGTGACGGGGGCGGTTGTTTGTTTTCGGTGGCGAGGAGGCGGGGGGTGGGGGGGGGAAGAAAGCCCTTCCACGCAAACAGGTCCAAGCACAGACTCCCCAGCCACATGGGAGACCGCAGCGGCGGCCCCGGTGGGTCCCCTGCCCGTTCCCGGCCCGGCGCACAGGCGGCATTTCGCCCCGAACTTTACAGTCGGGGGCGGAATACAGCTGCCTTCTTCCCATCCGTCCTCCTGTCTCTCCGCGGAGTTGGGTACCACCGCTGCCCGTGACATTATCGCGGCTAAACGAGACGCTTCCTTTATATATTTATTTATCTACCGCGTCCCTCTCCAACCCCCCCTCCCGCTCCCTCTCTTACCAATGTGGATGATGGAGTCCGCCCGCACCGAAACGCACTGAAATATCCAGGGGAAAAGCCAGAGCATCAACACTTCCATTTCCAGCCTCTCGCACAGCACATCAGCCCGCGTTTGGTGGAGAGACGGGGAAAGAAGAAAAAAGGCGCAAGGGCAGGTGGAGCAAGGCAGCGGGCGCGGGGGGGAGATGCCCAGACACCCTCTTAGAAAAAAAATCCCAAAATCCCCCAGCGCCCTAAGAATTCTCCAAGATTGAGGAAAACGGGCGATGGGGAGGAGGGAAAAAAAAAAAAAAAAAAAGAAAAAAAAAAAAAAAACCCACGGGGCTAGAAAATCACAGAGGTAGATCCCGGGTTGGCAGGCGGCGCGGCGGAGCCTCCAGCGCTCGGTGTGTGCCGGGGCGCCGGCAGACCGCGAACTGCGGAGCGGCCCCCCCGCCGCCGCCGCCCGCCCCCCGCGCCACGTGACTGCGGAGCCTCGGCGCTCGGTGCCGCCGGGGCACGGCGCGGCGGGCGGGCAGCGGGGCGCACGGGCCGCGCCGGGGCGAGCGCGCAGCGCCGAGCCGGGGCCACAGCAGGGCAGCTGGCCGCGATGGAATAGATTCAGATACAGCCAGAATTATATGTATATTTATCTTCATATATAATGTATGTCTCCCCGAGGAAAGGGGTAGGGGACGGATGCTCCAAGCGCAGGGATGCGTGGCGGGTGGGCAGCTCCCGGTTGCCGGGCGCAGGCTGTTCCGCGGGGCCGCAGCCCCTGCCCGGAGGGTGCCCAGCGCTGCGCGGCCTCCCGCAGCCCTCGCTCGGCCCGGCACCGCGGGACGCCCCCGCAGGTAAGGGCGCGGGTCTGCGCCCGCTGCCTCTCCTCCAACTTCAGCGACGTGGGGCGGCGCGGGGGCACCGCGCCGAAACGGGAGGTGGAGGGAATGCCCCTTCCTCCTTCCACACGCTCGAGCCCGGGACATGAGCCGTGTTCCAGGAGCGAAATGGAAACGCGAGGTTTTTATCCCCGCGCTGGGGATGAGGTGGTGGGGAAGAAAAGTGGTACAGCAGAACCTTTTCTTGTTTTGTTTTGTTCTGGCTTTCAATGAAATCTAATTCATAAATTGGACATGCTCAGGCTCAGAAGACTAATTCATCCCCTAAAACAAACGCATCAGTGATTGCAGGCACCCAAACGTGACAAGCGTCTCAATATACCGAGGATCCAAAGAAAACAAATTCATTCAGGAGCCTGAAACGTAATTAAAACTACTGCCAAGAAAATGAGTTGAGAGCAGGATGTTACCAAGATTATTAAGTTGCTGCGGGGCTGAGGCACGGACCGCTATAATGATACATACAGATATTGTCAGTCTTTGGATAACGGGAGGAAGAGCGATTCCTGGAGGTCGCCGTCTTGCAAGCGCAAGCCTGGTAACAGCGCGCCGTGGCCGCATCCTGCTCCCGAGATGGCACCGGCGAGCCCGGGGGCTCGGCGGGAAGGAGCGGGGCCCCGCCGCCTGCCGAGCCCCGGCAGAGTGGCCGCAAAGGGGCCGGCGGCGCCCGTACCGCCGGCACTGGCTACAGCATCCCTGTGATGTGTAATCAGCACACTTTTTATAACCATCACCTGTACTACGTGCGCTAGTAAATGCTCCGGATGCTGAGCAGCGCTTGTTTGCAGGAGCGATCGCTGCAATGCATTTATTCAATGCTCCATTTTTTTCATGCAGAGCACAGTATGGCAAGAACTGCTCAATGCTAAGGAGTAGGAAATATAGATAAGGGGGCTGGGGAGGCAGAAAGGAGAGGGAACACACAGTATAGATGGAGCAGAGTGAACGGGAAGGAAGCTGAAATGGAAATGATATGAACAAGAATCCCTGTTGATCCACATG
Organism: Acrocephalus scirpaceus scirpaceus; assembly: GCA_910950805.1. NCBI lineage: Eukaryota > Metazoa > Chordata > Aves > Passeriformes > Sylviidae > Acrocephalus > Acrocephalus scirpaceus. Next base: position 35,461,444 of record OU383781.1, read on the forward strand.
CATCAACAACCTCCTATTCAGCGGTAGTTACAAGCACAGCATTCGAACAGGGAAGAGCAGGGGGTAAATAAAACAAGATATGCTTTTAAAAAATAGATCACTTGTTAACTACTCTTACTTACAGTCCTTGTCTTAAATATGCAATTTCACACTGATCAATGCAGAATGATATATACTATACTCTGCATTTCACGTAATAAAAACACTTAATCCAGATAATTGGCTTCTGGGACAGAGATCAATAGAAATGTTCCTTATTTGACTACGTTAGCAAGTCAAAATTAATTCTAATTTACATTTGCTTCAAATCAATATGCACTTAGTGACTTACACAGGCTCTTTAAAAAGTTAAGCACCTATATTGACCAGAGTCATATATATGTCAGTAACAAGTACATGTGTGGGAATTAGAGAGGGGGAAAGTGTTACTGCAGAACCAAGTCTCTGACTTTCATAGAGGAAATGAGGCTAAATTTATTTGTGTTTGAGAAGTGCTTTGGCATCCTAGCCTAAAACCTGTGGAAATATGCAGCCATTAATCCCACGAATTATGCAGGCACCCAAACACCAGTCAGTTGCACTCCAAGCACTTGGAAGCAGGCTTGCCTCCTACTTTAGTTCGTACAGCAAGGTCTTGACCTCAGCTGGGGTGCCTCTGGATGCTATTTTAGTAATAGAAAAATAGTAATATAAAATATTAAAACTCTGAACCAAATGAATTGGACAAGTTACAAAATTTCCTGTGAAATGCAAGAGCAAATGCTCTGAATGCAGAAAAGGATCCAGTCCCAGCCAAGGGAGAGAGAGGGGAAAAGACAAGAGACCAGAATACAGACCAGTAAAACAGACCAATTGAAATAGGCCCCAAAAACAGACAGAAGACTATAGTCAGAAGACAAAAACAAACCAGAAAAATACACAGAATAAATCTCAAATACTATAAAATCTGACATATAACATGCAAAGTACAATGAGACCTAAATGGATCCACCACAGCAAAGAGAATTGCAGCTTCAGTAGCATCTCTGCAAGATGAAAAGTTGCCACATCAAAACTTCTTTGTGTCTGGTTTTAATTGAGGTTGCATTACCTTTTCTTTTAGGTTATTTGTATTTTTTTCCTTTCTCCTTCCATGTTTTTTTTCTTAAACAACAAAAAAAAAAAATCCCAACTTCAGCTTGGATTATGTTTTTCGTAACAATTACTTCTCCTGTGATTTCCCCTCCTTCCAAACAAGCTCTCAGTGGTACATTTCTAAGCCCAGTGCAAACAAGAGCCCTCCTTTCAGCCTCGCCATTCCACGTTTGCAATCAGGGGAGCGGTGGCACTTTGCAGTGGGTGCACATTGTTTAGATGCAGCAATCAGCACTAAAAGGCCAATCCCTTTGCCAACATTTGGCATATTAAGAATGTTCCAAGCTGCTGTGATATTCCATCACTGTCATAAGGGACAAATCATGACACATTATTCCACTAGGTACCACTGGATTTACAGTGCCCATGGAAGAATGACATCTCAACAGAAATATGCCAGGTAAAAACCCAACTCAAGCAACAGCCACTTAGTCACAGTTCAATTCTGTGGCAACAGATGCAATTCTGTGCATGTCTCAGACAGTTCTTACCACCTTTGCAAACCACTGTGGTGATCTTAAGCTGACCTCTCACGAGTTATTGCTGTGCTCGTTTCTGTTGTCCAAATGAACATAGTATCAAACCTGTACCAAATGGGTTTTGCTACAACAAGAGTAACGCTCTAAAAACTGAATTGCAATTAGAAACACAGAACTTCCTAGAAAGGTGAACTGAAAGGCTTGTGCAGTGCCACACTCAGAGCCTTGTGCCCAGGGCTCTGTCCCTCTGTGCTGCCAGAACAAGAATGAAGCACATTTTGAAAGACATCATCAGAACCATGGCTGCAGGATATGCCCAGATCTGGAAAGCACCTCACATTTACAAAACTGCTTCATAAGCAGGATTGAGACTTTTATCATAGCCTATGTTCCGAATAAATGGAGGGCTTTAAGAATCAGTGTTTCTTGAGTCTTCTCCCAAGTTTCACCCATTTACTACAGCTAAACTGAGGCTTCCTCACATAAAAGTGGGTATATATCTATTTGTGCACATGTAGCAATGATTTATTCCTTCTGAAAGCAAATGGAACTCCTCTTCTGTATCAGTTAAACAGATGTAAACATGCAGCTAATATCTCCAGTTGTTAGCTGCTCAGTCTATGGAGTTGGAAGAATGGAAACAAAATATCCTAATACACACGGTAACAATTTCCCTTCCTTCCCCAATTGCCAAGATGTCTACTGTTAACACACCCACAACAAAGTGAAACTTCTTATTCTAAAATGCCATGAAATTCAACAGCTGTGCTTCTCTTCAGAAACAGTAATGCAAAACTTCAAGCCTAACTTAATTCCAAAGTTTGTGGATGCTTATGTTTAAAAATTCATTTTGTCATCCTCCTGTGGAGACAGCCCGAGGTTTCAGTTGCTTTATTGAAGCTTCCTTTAGCTTATTGAAACCACCTTTTCTCTTTTCATGGTTGATAGCATAGTATGATAATCTCGCAGGAGTAAATGGACTGGAGTCTGCAAGAAGAGGCTGCTGAATTATAGAGTTCTTTGCGGGACAGTTGACATTCTTGATTAATTTGTTGTGTGCCTACTAACAAGCTGAAACTTTGCTACAGTCAACACTTTATTTGGATTGACATGCCTTTTAAGACGCCATAAAGAAGGCAAAGCATTGTTATTTCCATATTTTTATCTGATTTAATTCAGCAGAGTACACACACATTAGATGTGATTTAATTCGTACTTATCTTCCATTAATTTCAGCACTTCAATATCTGTTGCATCTTGATAAGGTTCATATATACTTCTCTGCTCCTCTCTTTCAACTGTGACTTTTCACACCCTATTTTTCTTTAATGGGCATTTTCTTTACAATAGTCAAGGGTCTCTATAGGCCTTTCCAGCCCCCCACACTTTTATAGTTGCATAAAAGCACTCTTAATGTAGTGCAAGGCAAATTGTATCAGTGTTGGTAAATGTAATATCTGTCTTGGCATTTGTATTTAATTAACAGATTGAGTCAGAAAAAAAGGAATCTTTATTCACAACATTTTAATATCACCAATATGTGTTTTACTGAGAACTCCAACACACAGGTGACCAAAGAATCCTTTGTTATTACTGTAAGGGATGGGAGTGTAACTCATAGTTACAAGAAAACACCTTTCACCTTCATTTCTAAGCAAGTCTCTTGTCATTATATCCACTGCACACTAAGTGGAAAAGGCTAAACTCTGAGGGTTTGTTTTCCTGAGCAGAGATATCTTTTTTTTTTTTTAAAGTAAGCAAAGTAGGTATGGTTGCCATCTTTGTTACAGTACACTTGCATAAGAATTCAGGCTCTCCAAGTAAAAGTGTTTGTTAATTGTTTCTAATTTAATAGTAGCCATATCAAGATAATCTCAGAACTAACTTCACTGGCAGTTATCTGAGGGAAAAAACCAATTTACATGATTCTCCAATATAAAACCATCTCATGGGGAACTCCATTCAAAAACATCTTGCATGCCTCATTGATCCATCCACATCGTAGACATAGTCCAGTCTCATGAGCTGTTCAATGAGCTGCCTATTACAGATAATGAGACATTGCTAGGACAGCTGTCCTCTGCCATCAAAGCAACCCAAAGAGACAGACACATCTCAAAAGGAAAATCACAACAGGGAAAGATGTCACTCCTTATGCAGCCTACATAAATACATACTGACCAATCTCACAGGTAGTAATACACCAAGAATGACACAGATACTTCACTATGAATACATATCCCAATACTTCCACTGTTATAAAACTTCCCAACACCTGATGGTACAAATATATCCTTGTTTTGTTAGAGTCAATTGAAGTTGCAGGGTGGTGATGCCAGACAGAAGAAAAAGAAAGCCACTAGAATTTAACCTGCAGTTCACCTCAGCTGGGTGAAGACTCTGGAGAAGTCTCATTCCTGCTACTCCTCACTTTACCCATCTAGACAGTAACAAAACCAGTAAAGTAGATGCTGCCACATGGTGAAGCAGAGAACCAGAAAAGCTGAAAACGTACATTTAAAAAGTTCTGCCCTCCAGCCAAGACCCAGTAACTGATCTCGTGCTTGTTCCTGCTTCACTGCAAACTCCACCAAGAAGTGATGTAAGCAGAAATATTTTGCTACAAGCCAGAAACTTGAACGCTGCCCTTTCTGCATCTCAGACAAAGAATAGGGACCTTTTCAACTGCACTAATTCAATCCTTTGCCGTCACTAAATACTGATGCAGTTTGTGCCTGTAGAGTCCTCTGAAAGCCTCACAATGGAAAGTACTCTAAGCAAAAAGTAGTTTTACCTTTAAAAAATCCCTGATCTTTCTCAGCAGTCCATTCTAAACCATATTATGTTTAGTGATTGTCTTACAATGGGTCATTTCTAACAGTAGGTAAGGCCTCTCTTTTGTCTTGCAATGCTGTGACATGGAGTTGGTGGCTTGGGATTTTTGTTTGGGGTGGGGTTGTTTTCCCTTGTGTTTCTGCAACCATTAGTACAAACGAGGTACAGAACTGGCCTTCTCAGTGACCCCATTAGCATTAATGGCAGTCACACACAGAATATATTCTCCCAGGGATCTGTGTGCTCTTTGGGAAAAGATTCCCTGTAATGGAATTCATAATTCATACTCATGTTTCCAGGAAGGGTTGAAATGAAGATTTTTTTTTTTTAGCAGAAACTCCAGCTTCTCATTGTATGCCTGATTAAAATATTATTCTACCAAAGCCTTTGCTTGCTGTATTTTTTTGTCCATTAGAGGAAAGAAATAAAAAGGAAAGAAAAAAAATCAAGCCAAACAGTAGGGTAAAGTGTCATGGTATATCTTAAATTTCTTGCTCAAAGAAGGGGATGCTTTTTTAAAGGCAGTGCAATCCAGCCATTGGAAGCAGAGGGGCCATGATTCCTGGGCTCCATTCCCACCACAGTCACTGATTCATTTCATGACTAATTGAGTGGACTGTTGCATGAACATTGTATTCAGTTCTCAATTTAAGGGTGAACAAGAACATCAAGTTCCTTTCCTCAGTTCCTGCACTCAGTCAGCTGTCCTACTTATCTAGGAGGTATAGGGGAAACACAGTATGTTTATTTTTGGCCAGTCAAACAAGTAATTTTAAGTATTTTCAAATTTGTAGATCCTACAGAGATTAGGGGAAAAGTTGTCCTATTTTAAATAATTTCAAACAGAAAATGCTCTTTATGGTGCTTGAGACCAACCCATCCCACTTAACTGAGTCTGGATGCAAATTTTCAGTATCCAAGCTCCACTGCTGACCTGAGTGAAAGGGCTTCAGATGTCTAATGATTTCTTTTCCTTTCAATTTTTTAACCATGGTGGGGAGGGTTATATGAAATAGGGGACAATACCTTATATTGAGATGGATAAGAAAAGCTCTAGAGACAGACCCATCTAGAGCTACAAGCTGGTTATACTCTAAGTTACACTCAAGTAATCTCTTCTATTCTGCTAGAGTAAGCACCTGAACTAGGTCTCCCACATGAGAAAGGGGTGTCCTGATGACTAGGTGTTGGAAAAGGAGTGGGGGAAGAATATACACTTCTCTTGAGAAAGAAAAAAAAAGCAAAAACCACCTTGAAATATTTCCATATGGCCTGGTGAGAAAGAGGGAGAGAAGAAAACAAGAAAAGCACACTGCTTCCTTTCTACTTTTGGCTCTAGAAGGTGTTTGTGTGCAAGAACAGCTTTCTAACCCAGGTTTCCCTGTGTCAAGAAGTTTGTTTATGTCAGGTAGATTTTCTGTTGGCATTTTATGCTGCTCCCTGAAAAGAAACTATTTCTATGAACATACCCAGGCATTCACAACCCTTCCAATGGTTTGAGTCACGTAAGCCACATCTTAGTGGTGCCTCATCCCTTCAACACCTCTCCCCTGCCATTCACACAGCCTCAGCTGAAAACGTAAGAGTATCATAGATCCATTTGCAATAGTTTATGTTGTGGCCAGTGGAAATAGGAAATCCAGGACATTTGCAGCATTCCACATAGCACCAGGGGGATGTTATTGCCACAGTGTAGAAGTTCAAGCAACAGAAAAAGTACAAATTGGTTTAAGAACTCCAAAATACTTTTGTTCCTGGTACACAACACCTGACAACACTGGAAACAATGACCTCTTTTTACTGATTCTTATTCCAAGTGAACTTAAAGCTATTATTCCATATACTTGACTCAACAGCTCTGAGAAAGAGTATAAAAAAAGCCCAAATGTTTTTCCCAGTCTTCTGAAAACTTGAAGATATTGCAGTAAGGGGTTTATGAAAGGGGCAGGGAGGATAAAAACCAGGCGCCACTTTAAGCATCCAGCACTCCATGAGTCACAGTCCCTGTCACTGCACCCTAATGAAACTTCATTGACCAACAGTTTTTAAAGTTCCCACGTTCTCCAATGTCTTCATAGGATCACTAAATACACTTTTACCATGCTCCCAGTCCAAACTGTGCTGCACTATACAGCAATATATTTTACTACAGCTACATGCTATCCAGTTGAATGCAAGTCTGCAGTGGAAATAGCTTTGTTTGCTGCAGTGCTGTATTATCACACATGACTAGACCAGGCAACATTGATTCTTAAGCAATGGCATTGATTACAACTCTTATTTTTAAAATGCTGGCAGGATACAGCCCTTAGATAAGCACTTTAAGATGAAATTTGAATTGCATTTCCCAGCATCTCTCCTTTTTTTACAGAGACTATATAATAGAATTACGAATAATGCTACTGACTTCAACACGTACTGAGGATTTACACCAGTATGGCTTCAGTAGTAGAAGCTTTTAGTACTTCACACTTACACAACTATAATATGCTTTAGATTATTAGATTATATAAATGCAGAATCTTTTTTTTCCCCTTCACTAGCTAAAAAAAGATGCTTGTTTTCCAGAGAGATAAACTTATTAAATTGAATTTGACCTTTCAGAGCATAGTAAGGTAGGGATTTCTGTTCCCTGGAAATATAGGAAGATCCTTCATGTACTGCTCTGAGTCATGCAAGAGTCCACAAGCAAGTAAGAAAAGCACTCTTGGAAGAACACTTTACATTAAATAAATTATGCAGGGTGAGGGGGCAAGGGACAAAAAAACCCACCAAACCTCAAACCCAAAATATATCCTTACACTTACTTTTTAAATTGCATGCTTGAGGGTATGCAATCATTACAGAGTTTTCATGCTCTCAAGCAGCTCTCCAGATTTATCAACACCCTGTCATTGCTTGACCAGTTTCCATGGGGTAGTTCCTACCCTATTCCTAACATAACCTTTAACTACTTCTCCAAGATTTCTTTGCAGATTGTGGTTTTGTTTTCCCAAATTGGTAAAAACCTCCTAGCTATCTTACTGGTTTGCCAGCTTAATCCCAGTTTGCAAAGTGGGTTGTTTGTAAAAATGCACAAGGGCCATACTTTTCCACTGCTGGCTTTCTCCTGCAGGAATATAGGGAAGCACATCGATGCCATCACCTGTGCTGATCTACCTGCAGATCCACAAAACTTGTTGCCCAAGTAGCTAAACATCCTTTTCCTCACACAGTACATGGTGAAAATGCAAGAGTAGCCCATCTTTCCCCTTCATACCTCAAGCTCCTTGTTTCACTCAGGACTTACAAGCACAAAAATACAAAAATCACAGGTACAGAGTGATCTTTGTGTTATGTGTTAGAATAAAGCAAGATTCTGTTTCTGAGCCCTGTTTGGAACACTATGTCTACATTATTGCTAATAATTTAAGATTTTGATGGACTTGCCATTATTGATAAATTATATTTTACCCTTCTCCCTGTTTTGATCAGAGATATTTAACCTCATCACCTACTTGGGCTTATTAAGACATAGGTTTCCTTCTCTAGCAGCAGATTTATAGTCAGGATCTAAAGAAACTCAGTAGAAACACCAAGTGAAGATGCATCCATCATTCAATGATTTCACACAGCTCCCATCATTCACCACGTAAAATGCCTTTAGAAGAGATAGGTGGCATAGCACCACTTGCCATCCTATTGTTTGCTCCAAGCCTCTCTTTCCAGCCTGCATTCATGGATGTCCCTTAATTAAGTGCCACAACTGCTCTACCACCTCCTTCTGTGTTAACTGAATTAACCAGGCTTACAGAAAAGGGCTCAGGAGAATCAGCAGCAAATGCAATAACCCTCACGAACCCCAAAAACCTTTTGCATTTGATTTAGGACAGTCCACACAACAGAATTACTTCTGCCCCCTCCTCGCCCTCCCACCAGCATTGGACAAAGTCAAAATTTCCATGTAACAAGAGAAGAAAACCAGAGTGGCCTGGCATCACCACAGTGAAATTGTCACTTCTGCACATGTTCCTTGTTTCACTGCCAGGGGTCCTTACCCCACCCAGCAGAATGCAGCTGCTCTCAGCACTGCTATATCATGGAGAGCAGCTGGACAGTTTTGCTTCAGTCACTCCTCTACTCCTGCCACTCTTGGCACCTACTTGGATTTCTTTTGAAAGCTCGGACTGCCTGCAAACTAGTTACTGATCACCTTTGTCTTACACACACACACAAAAGAAGCCTCTTAATAAATACATTGCAGACACCTCTTAGTGAACTTTACTTCCCTCTAATTCTACACTGAAGAGCTATTAAAGAAAGACACAATTATAACAAGATATATCCCAGCAAAACCCTGCTCCTTTGTGCACTTTATCTATTCACAGTTATCCATCCTCTCCTCCGTTTAGAAATACAAACCTCCTAACTTTGTTTTCCTAACCTGACAAGCATATGTAATTGCTAGGTGCAATACTTGACTCAAGAGATATCTTTTCCTACTCATGTTTTTCTTTTCAGTCCAGCATACCCAAGACACTCAATTCAACAAAATTTTGGCAATGCCTCATATATGTTAATAATGTAGAATTTTCCTTTTCTCTGTTCAAAATGAAAGTGGGTATGGATGCATGGATTTTGTGTCCTAATCTGAGATGAATTTTGCATTATAATCTCAGATCAGTGTTGTTTTCAGCAGAAGCATTCTGGCCCCAGAAGCCAAAATCCTCCATCAGCATCATTCCTTTTCTTTTTGCCCACCCATCCACATCATTACCTGACTACAAAATCACAGGAGCAGTGATAGATATCTGTCAGGTCCTTCAAAGTCACAGATAATCCATCAATCATGCACCCATATTTATCTAGATGATTACTAACAAAAACCACAAGTTCAGAAGTTTCCATTATGTGGCTCCAGACCCCAGCTCTGTAGGCCAACCACAGAACCAACTGCTACTAGATGGAGAACAAACCCTGGATTTGTCTACTGGTGTCAAGTAGCCAGAAACTGCAACCCACCCTATTCCCTACTGAGTTTAAGAGAGTGGTTCCTGCGTGCCACCTGCTAACCAGGTACCCAGGCACAGGTTTGGCAGCACCTCTGTCCCTTGGCACCAGCCCGTTCAATTCCATCACTCTTGGGCTCCATATTTGAATGTGCTTTAACTAATATGGCCTCAGAGGATGCATTTTAAAAGCAGAGTGAATGATTTCTTCTATTTAGACTTCTAAGTGCTGGAGCGGAAGTTCTCACTCTCTGCAGTTAGGAGTGAATCATGTGAATTTGTGTGCACAGGATGAAAACACGCTTCTGTTGATGAAGGTGGCAACACAGCAGCTCAAACGATTTTCCATTAGCACACAATCAGACTTTATATTGCTTATAGAGGAGAAACAAATTCAGAATACTGACGGAGTCTAAAAGGGACTCTTGAACACTGGTGGCGAAACAAAAACAAGAGGCAAGCAAATTTCTCATCTGTTGGTTTCTGTAACCTTGAGCTCATCTTGCTGCAATGTAGTGGAATAAATCTGAACTGTGCAATTATGGATTTGATTTCAAGGCTGAACAAGAAAAAAACATCTAAATAACTATAGTTGTTCTAAGCTAATTCACTGTACAGTTTTACTAAACTAAAGGCAGAATAATGCAATGAAAAAAATTGAGTGAACAGTTATAATTAAACCAATAGGTTCAAAGAATCAGATCATTAAATTAATACAGCTACTGATAACCAAATCAGCTCACAAGAAGAATAAGCTTTCTAGCTGACAGGAAGAAGAATTAATTGCTTTGGATTAATGCTAGAGAGAGAGGGTTTAAAAGGAGAGTGAACTGCCTTTCAGCACAAAGCCACAGCCAGCACTAGCTTCTCTGTAGCTCACAAACCATACTGGCAAGCAGCACGGGCAGCAGCTCAGGATGCTGTTTCAGATTTCAAGAGACAATAAGGCATAGGTAGGGAAACAAAGCCAAATGTCCAAGAATGGGTCTGACCTCAATCTAAGCAGCTCAGATTTTCACCTCTCTAGCTCTTTCTCATTGTCCCCACCAGTGAAAAGTTTACCAAGAATATCCCTGAAAAAAGTATGGCTGCCTCTTGTACTTTGATAAGTACAATGGAATCCAGCTTTCTATATTTCCTTGCTCTAAAAAGACAACAGGAATATAAAAGTCAATCCTGCGTTTATGATTCAATGATCACACTCATAGGCAAGGGCAGCAAACTGGTTGACTGCACAAGAACTGAGTGTGTGGGCTCATCCCAGGGATAGCTCAAGCTTTGGACTCCTTTTCCAACCCCATGCCCCTGGTTGGATTAACACAGTCCTCTATGGCCACAGCACAGCCTCTGGCCTGAAAGAGGGACCTGGAGGAGCCAACTCAGCTCTTGGGGCAGGAGAGTGGCTGCACCAAAAAAACTGTAAGCTCAAGTTCCACCCATAAAAAGCCATTCATGGCCACAGGTCCAAGTCACAGCTCTGTGATCTTTCTTCATGCATTTTGAATAACAAACAAACAGCCATTAATGAAACTTAGGCTACTGATCTCACTCCTCATTAAGACAAGGAGGCAGTTTTATTCCTTTCATGACATTATAATTAAATTATAAAAAAACCTTCCTTTTGTATGTTTGCAAGAAATTTTCCTCACAAAAACATGTATTTTCTAGAACAAATAAAGAAATATTTGAAATAAGTATGACTCTCTAGGTGTACATATCAACCCCAGAATGTCACAAACCAAAATAAATGCTGGTAAGAACCATGTCTCCCTTTTTGAGAGCTGAGGAAGTCTCAGATGACCTGTAATCTGGGGAGAGATTAACCTTTGCCAAGGAATCACTAGGAACTGCTGATGCAAAACCAAAACCTCTTCATGGATGTAGCACCAACAAGGCTTTAAATAAACTGACAGGCTCTGAATGCGCAAGGAAAGGAGATGTATGAAATAATGAGGGTTCTTTTCTGTGTAGTACCTTCTCTGCTCCAAAGCACACCTTTGATTTGCTGATCTATTTTCTTTTAACAAGATGGTTTAGTTCATTACTTCTTACATGACTTAAAGCAGCACACTGCTTTTCTTCTACAGAAGACAGTAAATAATATTAAGGGAGTTATATGAGAGAAGGTAAAACAACTTTACAACAGAAAGAACCTCATAATCACAGGATACAGGATAATAGTCTTAAGGCACCATCATGATAAAAAGCACAGTTTTTATGTAACACCCTTTTAGATTGATTTTTACACATTCCAAATGGTCCCATAACCATCTTTTGACGTTTCTCCTGCACAGCTGGTTACACCATCCATAAGCAATCTCTGTCTACCTGACATTATTATTATTTTTAAAGCAATTTCTTTCACTTCCTTTCAACTAAGACTTATGCTGTACCTAATTGCCAGTTACCACCCTCCCTTCTAGCAAAAGAAAATCCCATTTCTAACCATTTGAAATCCATGGTCAATGAAAATGACAAAATAATCATAATACCAGTATATGCAGATTACAGGAATATGAAAGCAGAAGGCAAAAAAAAAGTGGGTGCTACTTGGTTCTCTCTGTCCCACTTGAAATGTTAACTCACAGATGAAGACAGTCTTATGATAATAACTCCAGATACATTACGTGCAGAACTACCAGCAAGAAGCAAAAAAGGTATTAGTTGCTTGCTTATGATTAATAAAGTAGTTAAAAGAGAAGGAATATTATTCTTACTGAGTGCTCATTATGCTTTTGATAATCTCTATTTATAGGACAATGAAGCATGAGGCTTATAAAATGCCATCTGTTGGTTTCTTTTTAATGTATAGGATTTCTGACTCCAGGAGCTGCAGTTCAGCAGTGTTGATAGTGCTGCAACATGTAATACTAATGCCTTTGGTTACAAGAATTTGAGCCATTAAACATCAAGAAGCAGGTTGGGTACACATCCTAAATAGTGTAACTCCTATCTTCTTACTCTAATCTACTCAGAAAGCAATTTATACTTTCATGTAATTGATTTCACTCAGTCATTTAAATAGCACAACACACACAAAATTATATATTGCAATGATCCACAAATGTGACAGAAGTGATTGTGTTCTTTGATCTCCACGAGAGAAGGCGTCTCATGAGAGAAGCTCCGAGAGATCCATAACAACTTCAGGAAAAATAGCAACTACTTTTTCATCTAAGAAATTAAACAAAACCACAGGCAAAAAGGAAAAAAAAAGTCTTTCTTAGAACAGAGAGATTTCTTAGAATCAGATATATCTGCATTAAATTTGTCAGTACCTAAAGGATGAATTTTTCTAACATATTAACCAAGAAAATAAAACATTCATAATAAAGGTCAATATTAGAGTGCATCAGCTCTAGTAAGTTTGACTGCCATTGACTTCTATTCCTAATGAAGTCATCAAATGGCCCAATATCCAGATCCTAGGTTTCCTTAGAGCATAATCTTCTGGTTTTAATGCAATTAATGAAACAGTGATTGATTTTTTTGAAGTGGGTCACTGCGTATTCATATCAGCATAAAGTTGGAGGGGTTTATATCACTGGTTTAATTAGGACTTCTGCCTCCAACAGAACCCATAAACTCAGCTGTTCACAGGGCAAGCAAACACAGGAAGAAATAACTAACCACTGTCAGGGACAATTTATACTTTGGCAGTTTCTTAGGGAGATCAACCTACAATTTCTGTTCCCACTTTCAATTGCTTTCACCTCTGCAGTCTCTGCTGTTGCCTCAGCCTTCACCCCTGCCCTGCAACAGCTCCTCATTGTGTTTCTCCGTCAGAGTCTGTCAGATAACTGGAAGCAAGAGCTGCCCAGGATAGGAACTGTCGTCTTTGTATTTCTCTACAGCACTTTGACAAAGCAGTGTGATGTCTAACCAACAGGATTATAATGCCTTCCATCCCAGAACACAGGATTTGCTTCTCCCTCAGAGGCCAGAGAAATGGTAGAAATCCCTGCCTTGCTACCAAAAACGAGGTCACTGTGTTAAGCTCAAGACAGGTTGATGTAAATATTTGAGGAAAATTGAAAAATTTTGACAAAAACTTTGCATGTGATTTTTTTCATACACCAAGAGCAACATGTGATGTTTATAGCCTGGACTCATTCAGGCTAAGAAAGGCCATCAAGAACAGCAACAAAACAAACAAGCAAAAACCCAGAAACAACAACAAAAAAGCTGTTTCATGAAAGGACACCCAAACAATATCTGTCTTTTCAGTGATGCACCCAAAAGGCAAAATGGTGTTCTTTCTCTCAGAGAGAACTGAGAGAAAGCATACAGCTTTCTCTCAGTTACATATGCTTACAGCATACAGTAAGCACTGGAATTTGGCCAGAAGATCAAGACTAAATGCAAATAGACTGTGGGGTTTGGGCATGGGCTGGGCATAGAGAAGTTCCTATTTGTGCCATATAAAGGAAACATACAGCTTTTCTAGTCAATCCACTCTCAGTCAAGTATTCTTATAAAAGTTCAAGAGTCTTAAACTAATGCCAGACAAGTTTAGCAGGAGATCATGGCAATTCAGTAAACCATATGTCATCAAAAATCACAGCAACTTCACTTAGTTCACGAAATGCAATTCAGTAACAAGATGAGGAATAATGAATAATATCAAGAACAGCTGAGATGAGGAAATAAAATGGCACAAATAATTCTAAAATGAAAATTTAAAAATATTCCCTGCAATTAACTTAAAGGGCACTACTCAAAGTTTCTTCACACTCATATAAATTAATGGTGGTTATCTCAAGTTGCAGCAAATAAATAACCAATGTACCCACATGCTGAAATCTCTTTCAAGTTGAACACAAATAGATATTGTTTTCACCACTTTGGGGAATATATAGTCATGATTCATCTTATGCTTGCTAATAATATCTCTTTTCCCCCCTCCTCTCATTTGTTAGGTTAAAGGCTGCTCGCATATCATTTACCACGGAGTATTTTAGTAGTAACTACTGGTAAGGTTGTTAGAGCAATGTTACAGGTTATGCAACATTTTTTCATCCCTACATTTCACTTTGTCCTTTTGCAGTAGCCTAGAATCTTTAAAAAGTCACAGGATTCCCCTAAGTGGAGCCCCAGAGGATGATATCCTCTGTGAGCCTGGAGAGACGGGTCTCCAGAGGAATTTTGCATCACTTTAATTAGATTGTTCTAAAGGTCACCAAGGTGCACACAGATATCAATTAGCCAATAAATACTGAGTGGTTCCCATGGAACTGGAAGTTCTAATCAGCTTTCAGAAGCCCTGAAATTAAACAGTTATGAAAGCTGGATTTTTCAAGTTGATCTGAAGGGAAGGGCAAATAGGAGCTTATATATTTCCAGAAAGAAAGGGGATCCACATTAGTGCCATACAGTGTCCTACTCAAGAGTAGCTCCAAAGACGAAAAGTAAAGTACCAGGGAGTTTTTTTACAGGGTGTACCTTGAGCCTTGTCAAGTTGAACCAGCGAGGCAAAGAGCACACACAGAGCTTCCTTTGGCTGAAAACCCTGCTCAGGCAGAAACTTGCTGCCTTGATCTCCCCCTCACTCTCTTCAAGGGCTCCCAAAAACAGCAAAGTGGAGCCATCTGGTTAACACACTTCCTTCCCACACATCCTTTTCCCTCAGCCCCTGCACATTACACTTTCGAACCTGCCATCCCTTAGACCTCTCATCTCGAAAAACGTGACTTTGCTGTCAATTCTGCCTTTGATCAGTTGCTCTAAAGAGAAAGGATGCAGGGATCCAACAGCCCAAGCAGTGCTGACAGTCACTATTGTTTGGCATCTTTAATCATTCCCAAAGACAGTTTCATTACGGGCGTCTACAACTCAATGACCTTTAATACACAACTCAAGTCTTCCTTTTCAGGCGAGCAGTATTAATTGCTGATCAAACACTCTCAGGTGTATGAAAAGATAATTGAAGCACTTATTTCCAATCCTAAGAAGGGAAAAATGCATATTTTATTTTCAAATTATGAGTGATCATGGTGAAGTGGCTTTAAAGAAAGCCCTTATTTATTTGAAAGTTGTAAGGGTTTTACGGAAAAAAGCCTTTCTGAAAACCAGTCCTAATGTGGCCATCACTCACACTTTATTTTCACAAGTTTAAATCACAGTTGCATTGGCAGACATTTGTTTCTGTTGATACCTTCAGACAGCATGGCAGCCCAAATCACCCAAATGGGACAGGGAAAGAGGATCACTCAACCAGTTCCTTGAAACAGATCTTTTATTTGCAATACACAGTTTAGCAACCCAAATACACCATGCTGTTAGTTATTTTAGGCATCAGCGCAAATTGTTTAACAGGTTATGAAACACCATTTCCATAACAGTGGTCATACAGATCCTACAAAACAGAGAGAAACTTTTATATGGCTTGTGGAGCTAGACACCGTAAGCAGGCTTATGTTCCACACTAGGCTTCACAGTGAGACAGTTCACAAAGCACATCAGAGAATTTCTAAATTAATTCCCTAATTTCATATTACACAGCTGGTGCAAAAAAACTTTCAGAAGAAAATGCAAAAAACTCTCTTAATTAAAAAAAAAGGGCAACTGAGTTTCCCAATAGTAAGATAAAAGTATATTATATTCTCAAATAACCATTGCTAGTCATAAAGCATATCCAAAAATGGCTCAGTTCCTTATGCATTTAGTTCCAGCAGATTTTCATTTGCCTTTTTTAAACTCTTTAGCAAGTTCAGTTTAAACTCTGTTATTCAATGAACATAATTAAAAAGAAAAATCTTCAGGCTCCTGGCATGTGTGGCAAACACATGCTTTAAAAAAGAGGCATGACTCTATCCACGTGTGCCATGTGCTGGACTACCTTCTAGGCAGAAAGCTAGAATGGACTTGTTCAGGGAAGCCCAGTAGAAAAGCCTTGCAGTCCCCAGGGAAACATTGATTCTCTACTAGGAAATCTGTGGAGTCCTAGACTAACTATAAAAATGTTTCATAGTCACAGACCTGGAGCTAAGAAAGCCAGTGTCTTCCAAGAAATTGTTCCTTATTTTGTTTTCCTAGTATATAAATACTGGGTAATTTAAAGGAATTTACCTCCAGAGGAAGAAAAAATACTAATATTTCAGGCTTGTAGTTTAAATACAACATTTAGAGGCAACATTAACACAAGGATGTTTGGAAGGAAAATTCTGAGTATTTATCCATAAATCCACAACCTAATCTTGTTGGTGTGAGTTCTCCCTCTGTAAAGGAATAAATAAGATGGAGTTAATTTTTTAGCAGTGACTTTATGAGGTTTATGTCCAAAATCCCTATCCAAACACAGCTTAGACAGAATTTACACCTTTAAGTCCAAACTAAGATTCTTTGAAATGGAATATTCTATATAATCAGATAGGCCTCCATGTAGAGACATGCATTACCTAAGGTACAGCATTCAGAACCAAGTTTAGATGTTAAACAACTGGAATCCAACAGTATTTGCCTCCAGAGTTCTGATTCATCTCTAGCAGTGGCAGACATACAATCAGGACATTTCATGGCTGCCTTTCAAAACCTTATCAGAACCCCACAGTTCAGTAGTTTTAAAATAAATAGTGCATCATCAACTAAGTATTGAAATAAGCATTTCACCACTCATCATCAGCCTCATTTCAGTGCAGGGTAGGTCATCAACATTTTGACTCAGCCCAATTTCAGCAGCACTTAATGCGTAAGTGCCACATATCCTAAATTAGTTTCACATGGAGCTTCCTCATCATGAATGACAGGCAGAACCTCGCTGAAGACACGTGGGGCTCAGACAGGATGTTCAAGAGAGATGTCAGTGCAGTCAGAAAAAAGAAAAAAGTGAGGTGCAGGAGGAACACCATGGCTGTGCACCTTGCACTGCTCCTAATGCAGAACACTTGGAGTTTTGCGTGACATTCCATAGGATGCTCCCTAACGCATATGGTGAGTTTGAAGCCCTAGGTTAGTAATTTTTTTTTAAGTGATAAAGATTAGTTCTTCTTTAACTCCTAGGTGATATTGTGTTCTGGTATTTTTAGGAGGCATGGCCTTGGGAGTAATGCAGTAGTGAATAAACCTGAAGTCTTTCAGCATCTGTGCATTCTTCCCCCTTTCTGAAATGGAAATGATGATATCTCTAATCATGTTCATAGCTATAAAAAAGTGCTTGGCATTACAAATATAGATAACTATTTTTCCTTTAAATTCTTTCACTTTACTCCTATATTACTTCATTGTTACTAGGTTTACAATATAATTTTTATGATTTTTCCAGGCTAGCTTTCCCTGTTTCAAGCTAAATCATCATCATTGGTGACCATCATTTATCTCAAGTGAAATAATTTTCCAACAGTGCTCCAATCTTTAAAGGTCTGTTTTTTCCATTCCCAATTCCCAGGAAGAAGTCATCACCTAACTATACACACAGACACATATTGCATGATCAGGTGAAGTTTACAGGCAACAAAATCCACTTTGCTCCAACATATTTTTTGAGGAGAATTCTTCAAAGTTCAAAAAACAAACCTTAGCAACAAACAGAACAAAGAAGGCTCTTTATAAAACAGCACCTGAAAGAATATTACCTTTTGTATGAAAGCCCCCTCATGAAACAAAGTTGGAACTCTTTTAGTGCATTTCTATTCATGCTATTACCAGGCTAACCCATGATGAACATGATTGCAGTGGCACTGCATGGCCAACAGGCAGATGAGAAATCTGAGACAGCGCCCTGGTTATTCTACTGGCCCTGAGCCTGTTCCAGCTACTTATTGACTCACTAAAATTCAGGGAATCCTAGGGGGAAAACCCAAAAGATTAGTACCTTTTCCTTAGAACCTATGTAATGTCTTTCTAAAGGATCCTGAGGACAACTATCAAACTCCTGGCCAGCAGTGACCATCAGCGCCCCAGAAAAGACTGAATACAGTTTTGAAAAGAGCACACTTCACAAGCCACCAGCAGAGTATAGCAAAATAACCAACCAACATTTCATCTCCTCTCTCAAGGCAGATGGTGAAACTGCTCTTAGCATATATATGCCTTCCCTGCACCTGACCCTTGTATTCTAGGTATGGATTTAGAATAATCCAAGGGACATCTTAGCTAATTATCTCTTTCTAGTGATGGATGAGAATCAGATGTCTTGTAATAATGCTGCTATTATTAGCTTGATTGGCTGCCTTTGATACTCTCACAAAAGCATACAGGTTATCTCTAATCTGATTTATCTTGTCCAGAAAATAAATTGACTTCCTCAGAGTAGGAAGGCCTCAGAGTTGAGTCACCTACACACCTCATCAGGCAGCAACAGGGCCTGTCCTTCAAGTGAGAAATCGAGCTCCAGTAAAGCATCTCACTCTCTCAGTTCTTCCCACAGCTGGCAGGAAGGTTGAGGAGAGGTAGGTACAAGCTGAATAAGTTTTTTGTTGTCCAATACTAAGCAAACATTATATTTACTTTTGAAACCAAATGTCATATTGAAACTTTTTTTTTTTTAATGCAGTGCCAGTGAAATGATCTGACCAGATTTATCCACATCTTTTCCCTCTCTCCTCCCAAAAATTCTTGATGATGTCTCATCACACAGATTCAGTTAATTCAGTCATACATTTTCAGGGTGAGAATTAAAAAAAAAATAAAATGTAGTGAAAGATAGAAACTTTGATGCAGTTTAACTTTTTAGAGGTTTCATATTTTCACTTCAGATGATGTTCCTGCCAATTGTCATGGACTTGGCCTTTTTTTTTTTTTCCCACTAGAGATTTCACAGTTTGAAGTGGTTGGTTGGGGGCCTGGGTAGGAAACACAGATGCCAGTGTTTCTTGTGTACTGACACATACCAGCTTTACAGCTATACTGCATCCAAACTGCATGGTTTACCTTCAGACTACAGCCCAGGCCTTGCTGGAACAAAGATGCAGGTGAAGAGGAGACAGGCACCTTTCAGGTAAAACTAAGGGAGTCACGGAGCACCACTAGAAGAGAGAGGTGGCTGTGCTCCTCCAAGAAAAGGGACTGAGTTGTTGGGTTAATTTCAGCAACAGCCTGCTCAGCTTTTCCTACCATCTGTATTTTGAGCGCAGACTTTCCCGTTGTTACCTACACTTTCATCACCTCGAGACTGAGGTTGTTACCAACACATCCCAGATGGGACTCCATCTGAGCATCGTGGCATTACTGAAGCAGGGTTAGATACCTCTCTGCCATGCGCTGATGTCAGTGCACAAGTGACAGCTCTGACCGAACTCATCTAGCAGCTGAACTTGAAGGTGCAGATCAAGATCTGCAGTGCCTTACATGGCAAAAGCCCATCCCTCCAAAGAAATTATTTTAGTCCATCTGCCATGTTCCTACAACGGTGGTGAGCCAAGACAAGCAAGCTGAATGCTGCTTCCACAACCACCACAGGTGTCCGCCCATGTGGACCAGGCATCCTTCAGAACTGGCCTCTTGCCCAGAGGAATTTCTGGGTGAATTGCAGAAAACAACAAGGCATTAAGGCTTTTGACAAATGAGGTTTGCATTTTCCAGAATTTAAAAAAAAAAAAAAAAAAAAAAAAAAAAAAAAAAAAAAAAAAAAAAAAAAGAAGGTAGAAAGGAATTTAAGTACTTGCTGGTTTCATTTTAAATCTAAAAAAAATAAGAATGTCTTAAACTGTGTCCACAGCTAACATCCAATTTAGATGCATGTTAACACATTCTTCTGGAGGTTTTATCAACCTATAAACTTCTCAGAACCCCAAATCTGTTCTTTTATACAGAATTATTTCAAGAAAATCTTGCAGCAATGCATCTGGTTCATCTGCTCCCTTCCTGGTAAATACCAAGCCCTTTTTATAAATAGAGATATTTTGGATGGAAGGCTGAGAAGCTACAGTGCAACAGTGCCATCCCCTGTCTGCAAAAGTCATTGTCTCTCTCTCGGAAAAGCCGAGGACGGAAAGGCTCCACCTGTGCCTGCTGTACCGACGTGGAAGAGAACCGGAGAGCAGCAACGCAAGTGCCACGTGCTTCGTGGGAACGCTGCTGGGGAATTCCTCCCTACAAGCTCGGTTCTGAAAGAAGTTTCTTTCTAGGTAGTGCCATCAACTTTGTGTCAAAATAAATTGCAAAGCATTCCACAAATTATACATTGAAACTCAGTTTTCATATTATCCGGCATGCAGTCTGGGGGAGGGAAAGCATTTTGCATCTTTTTGTAGTAAGCAGAAAGGAGAAAATTCCCACACAGTTCTAGACATCCCTGAAGAAAATCTGTTCATCTATTCCACTGCTTTGCATGTCCACTTCTGTTTCTACTGGAAGCAAGAAGCACTTCACTGCTCCACCCAAGCAGTGCACCAGCTGTAACACCTCACAGCTCAACATTCAGAGCTTAAAACCCAAATTAGAATGAAATATTGCAACGCAAAGAAGGGGTCCAAAGAGGTTTGGGAGTAAGTGGGCAGAGGTATGCTCAAAGGTATTTCTCCACAGGATTTTGGATGTTGTTGTGTATCCAATTGGCATTTTTCATTTACAGGACTGCTATAGGGGCTTGCATAGATTAAGAGCATGTGAAAGACACATTTACTCTGAACCCTTCTTCTTTTGTCTCTTCCTAGATGCTAACTTTCATCCTGTCCATGGTATCAGGACAAGAAGAGGAAACTGAAATTAAGCAACAAGCACACTATGTGAATAGTTACTCACAGTTACCAATTCCCTACATTCAGCGGGAAAAATTCAAGCTAATCATTCTTTGCTAGTGCTAGGAACAACTTAAATGCTGTCCACAAGTCATCTTCTCTGAAGGTTTAAAAAAAAAATTCCCAACAAACAAAAATCCCCATACCACACAACTAATGCATTGCACCATTAGTGCCAATTTCTTAAACATCTCTCAGTTAAGTGCAAGTCAAGCTAGAGCCATTTGTACAATCTCCTCCAATCTCTTCTTCTTACAGAATAGAACTAAATCAGTCCTGCAGAGCAAGAGCAGGCCTCCCTTCTAACCAGGGGGAAGTCTTTACCTGCTATTGATCCTCTCCTAAAAGCTACAATAAGATTACTTCAATGAAAAGTTAAATCACAAATGTCAGAGGTTTCCCCTGATTACCCTGTTTCAATCACAGTTCAAACCCATCTTTAAAGCAGCTGCAATGTGATTTGTTGTGTTTTCCCATATCAACTTTATTATGGTGACTTTGACTGAATATGTCCAGGGAATTAGAGCCCTTTAAATCACTGAAGTCCAAAGTATTGCCTCTTACAATTGGTCTCTTGGGAAACTGCTACTGCAACCTAACTGCAGATTTTGCAGTTCTTATGTGGCTGCCCAGTGGTCCGCTTGCTTCATTAGGATAAATAAATTGTCAGTGACCTTCTACCTTGTTTTTTCTACACCCGCATTGTTCCTTCTTCTGGGGACCAGTGATGGGACTTCACTGGGACCTGGTCATCCCTGCCAGCCAGATCACACATGGCTTTTCAGAGCAACAGAAGAAAAGCCTACAAGGAAAAGCAGAAGAGAAGCCTTACCCTTTATTCACTGCTGTCTCCAGAATACTTTCAAGAACCATCAGCTTTTTTCTTAGTGGTTATGGGTCCTTGTATTAAAATGATCTTCTAGATAATCACCCTGCATGAGAGGTTCAGTTCACTATTAATGTTCCAGTTCCAATCTGCAGCTGGTATTAGCTCAAAGCTCATAAAGTGACTCCATGGGGGATATGAAAAAAATGACAGACACATTGCCTGAAATATTTTATTTCTTATTTTCATAAGCCTGAAATATTTTATTAGAATCTTGTCTATATTAGAAGCAGAATCTGATAGCTATCTAATGTCTGAGCTTCCACTAAGCAAGTCAGCTTCCACGTTGCTGTGAACAGGTTATTATAATCAAAACTAACTTGCTAGAGCCTTTTCACAAAATAAATCAGGGGGCACAGGACATGACACAGAAAACAAAATAAAATCTAACCTCTGAAGTCAATAGATTGTCAGTTAGCACATAATAGTTAACTTCATCTTAGATATATCTGGACATCTGTGTGCTTTTTGAAGACTGATGTGATCTCTTCCTCCTCAAATATTTTGCAATTGCCTTGATTTAATGATGTGTGGCTAACAACTGGTTTTAACTGTTGTAAAAGCTCACAGCAGCAAGTGGCTTAGTGGAAAGTCACAGATAGCAAGGTAAGATCAACCTACCCAAATAAAGAGAAATCAATGACCAGTATCGCATAAGCAAAAAAACCCAGCTACAGACAAGCTGATATGACTGAGAAATAGCTATGTGACCTATCCCAAAGAAACAAGTTTATCAGTTATAATTTAATGAGGAAATATTGCTATGGGAGTCACCAGGTGGTGCTGTTAAAAATGCACATTTTACTAGAGCAATTATGTCTATTCTTTGAAGAGATACTGTGCTCTTAAGCTCTCTCTCTGTTTAGGTGTAATCTTGGAGCAGAATTATGCTAGGAAGAAATAGTCAGTATTTGACTATTTGACCCAATCTCCCAAGAGGCATTTCTTCATGCCATGCTCCTGAGATCCCCTGCTCCTACACCAAATTTATAGGAAGTCTTGCTTAATTTATACTTAAGAAAATACCTAGATTTTGCCATTAACATAGGGAAAATTGACATATGAAGCTCCAGGATAAAACTGAAGAACAAAATTAAACCCAAAATATGTCCTGGATCTAAGAGACAGCAAATTATTTCCACCAGGTGAACAGAATTACTTGGTTAGTTCTGAGACTTTCTTCATTGTGTGGTGCTCCCTTATAGAATATGCCTACTTGGTGGTTATTAAACAGAAGAGAGACCATTACTTGAGGTATGGGATAAAAATTTTTACACCTTACAATAAGTCTTTGAGTTCTGACCACAAGCAGCCTAAGCACGCTCTTCACTGAAGACAAAATTAAGGCCTCCATGAAGATGCAACTCTTCTTAGTTCAGTATTTTGAGTTATGGTGTGCCTAAAATAATTATCTGGCAAAGGCATGGAAGGACTTTATTGCTGTCCAACTAACATACTTAGAAACAACTCTTTCCAAAGGAGCTTATTTTTTTTCTACTCCCTAGGAATAGAACCCCATACAACTGGAGTGGTACAAAAGTGACATTTGGAACCAGGATCATGAAAATTCTTCTTTGGTGTCTTCTGTGGTAAAATTAATATACATGACACCACTAAAAAAATATTCTAAAGAATTGCACCAGCTAAGCAAACTGGAGAAATGTTTCAGAAGAGAAAGTAAAATGCAGAACATCTTCCAGCAGAGAAGGTAAAATGCACAACATCTTCCAGCAGATTCCTTGCTATATATTTATTGCTGCTATCTGAAAAGTGAAGAAAAGTATTTCCTAAGGAACCATTCATATGAATTTTATATGGGCAATTCATTTTCACACTCTTTTGATTCTGGGTAGGATACTGTTATTTTTGCTCTGCGTAGAACAAGGTCTACTTCAAGCCACTTCTCAAAGAGTGTGATTTCCTTCAAAGCTGAAGCAATTTTGCTGGCAGAGAGCTTCACCTTCAAAAGATGGCAAGATAAAGCCAGCATGATGGAAGAGAAAAATATCCTGTGAGTATGGCATGTGCCTCTCTATGTTTCATCTTTAAAACACTTGCATCATGCTAGTAGCAACAGATTCTTCTCCAGGAAATAGGGAGTTCTTACTGCAGAATCTACCAGAAGCATTAAAAAAATGAAAACAATTTAATTTTTTTAATTAAAAAAACCCACCCTACTCTCTGCTAACAGGAAGTTCACAGAATATTTAGAACTGCATCACAGAATAAGTCAATTTAGATTTAATTACCAAATACCAGCCCCCTTACAGCAGTCACATTATTCTCATGTAAAGTGCCACAGGATCTTTCACAGCTTTATATGAAAAGTCAAGGATTTATTTAACTGTACATTTTCTAGACATAAAGGTGTAGTATAACAAAGGTAGAAAAAATATACGATCCTCCCCAACTGGCATCCAAAGGTTTTTGTTATCTTTAATGTCAAAGTGTTTCAAGTTCAGTATCTGTCAGCCCCAACTGGAAATATTTACAGATCCTGAAAATCATCAAGTTTGCAAGAAGCCTCTTTTTTTATCAGTAAGGATACTAGTACAGAGTTACAGCTGTGCTTACACTGTCTCAGCCAGGACTCCAAGCATGTCCCTTCTGCCGTGGACAGTGGCCCTGTCATTCTCCATCTCATGCCAGCAACAGGAGTATGGAACTGCTTCAGATTTAGGAAGCTCTAGATGAGCATAAAAGCTCTCTGGGTTGGAGGAGATATTTTAATATTTTTAAATTATTTTTTATTTTAAATTTTATTATAACAAGGCAAAGGAACAAAGATTTTTAAAAAAAGAAAAAAGCAAGTAGTTTATTTCCTAAAGTCTTATTTAGATTTTCTTTAAAATGCCATAAAACTCCCTGTCTTTTTAAACATAGGCTCCCCACCTGCTCACTACTAACATTTAATTAACGTACTTGACAGTTTGCTGCTTGAACTTCTCAGCAAGTTCTGAGTTTTACCGTCAACCTCTCTGTAGACTACCTTTCATGCCATCAACAGCTCCCTTCTTTCCAGTTAACCTCATTTAGGCCAATTTCAACATAGCTCCATGCTCAGACATTAGATCAGCCTGCTAAGCAGATCCAAACAACAGGGGCCATGAAAACCACACCTGGATTAATGACTCCAGCAGTAACAGCATCAGAAAAGGGTAGGTCATCTTCATTTCTGTATTATGCCAAAGCAATATTTTGGCCCACTGCTTAGGTGATTTTTAAAAGAGCAAAAGATTTATAGCCAACATACACAGCACTGGGTCATAAAAAGTAATTTCCAAGTGTCCAGTGAGAAGTTAGAGCAACAAAGTTCATATAGGAAAGAGCTTGGGAACACATGCCTTAAAGAAATCTTCTCCAGCAGGTCAATTTTAAGAAAAAAAGCCTAGCAAGAACCTTATGCCAAAACTGTTGTCCTACCTTCTACTTGACAATAAATAACTTCAGATGGTAGTAAAAGAGCTTAAGGGTCCAATATTGAAGATCCCAGATCCTCAAAAAAAGAGAAAAACATTTAAAAAGGAGGAAAGGACATTGCTCCCTTCTCCCTTCCTGGCTGGAAACATCCAAGCCACAAACAGAACACAATAACCTAGACCTCAGCTAGGGGCTGGCTCTAACTGGGGAGCTGTAATTCTTTTTCAGTGGTTACATTCTTCAAGGAAACAAGAACAGCCCTTTATGGCAAAGTACTGAAGCAGCACATTTTTCTCCTTTTACTGTTTACAATCCTGGTTCACTGCCAAATCACTTTCTCAGGAGTGCAAACAGCCTGGCTGCTGACTGCACTGGCACACCTGAGATAATTAAATACTTGATATCATCCCATACTTTCAGACCACTCCGTGGTCCACAGAACAAAGTCAAAGTCACTAAACTTTACAAGAGATGCGATGAGGAAATATTGATCAAATGGGGACTTTCTAGTGCATACCCAGACTTTAAAAGTTACAAATATAAGAAATCCTGTGTTCATATCATGTTAAACAGATGTGCTTAAGTCCAGATACATTTAATTGCTAATGAAAATCCTCACAGATGGAGGAAAAAAAAGAAAACAAGCACCAGCCAAACCACAAAGGCTATCATCCCTCTCTGTCCTAAGGGAAAACATATCCTACAAGCTCTGTAACCTAGAATCCAGATTTTAATACTACTCTTGAGGATAACAAATAGCATAAAGCATTTAAATACTCTTTGAAGCCTTCACTTGTACTACTTACCATAAAGTGTAGTACACAGTGTTGTATCAATACTGTTTTCTTTCCATCTTAAAATGAATCCCCAAGCTTCTCTTGAAAGGCTCTCTGTGCATGTATCAATCATGCTCACGTGCACATCAGTTTCAAAGCTGTCATTCCATGTGCCGATTTCAAGTATTGATCGAGCACTTCATGCAGCCTACTCTGGCATTTACCTCAGTTGTCAGTCACTGCAATAACTCCTGGAAACTGAGGGACACATAACTCTGCTATGGCTTTAGAACACACAGCCTAAGATCCAATATTTAAATTCACATGGCAATAAGATCAAAAGCCCTGGTAAGCTTTCTTCATTTTGGTAGAGCCACCTTCAGGTGCTGATGTTCCTAAACACAACCAAAGGTGGCAACTGCAGCTGCTATTTTGCTCTCAAACCACACTATGAACAAGGAAAGCCATTCCATGTTCCCCATCATCTCTGTGGTTCTCCAAAACACATTAGTATGCAGTTTAAGTATTGATCCTGCAAGGTGTGTGAAATTCATGTTACTTCAGGCAACAGAGAGGAGGGGGTGGAAGCAATGCAGAAAACAAGGCAATGATCACTATTTCCTTCTCACTCCCTTCAAACCAAGACCTCAGAACTAAGAATCCCTAAGAAACCCAATTCATTAAGTGCTCCGTTCACACCAAAAATCCCCACAAAAATCTTCTTGCCAAGCTGTGAATAATTGTACATAATACACTTCTCAAAGAAGCCTGTAGTCAGGTGATGGCAACCTGTACTCTCAGAGGTGGTTTTCTACTCCACAAGAAAAAAAGAGAAGTAGAAATGGCACACTGGTACTGGCACATATACAATACGTTAATTTCCATGCAACTTATTTTATATCTCAATAGCAATACAAACATACTGGAAAAACTTCACCCCTGCTGAAAACACTGTTAAGCACTTCTTGTATATCTGCAGTGTTTATCCTGCCAGTAAAGAAACTGCCTTTGCTAAGGAGTTTTAGATCTATGTACAAGTCATGATAATCAAGTTACTGGAATTGAAAACTCTTTTCTAGCAGTAAATGTGAAAAAGACAATTGAGTTTCCAAGCAACGATTCTGCTACTGAGACTCACAGATGCTGAGCAGGAAGGCTGAGAAATTGCAAGATTCAACATATGGTAATAGAAAGCCTTACTTAAGCAACCATAAACTGTATTTGCTTCTGCAAAGATAAAGCAGAGCTGGGGCTTTATTTTATACACCATCCAATAATTTGTTTGTTTGGAGTTGGTTTAGTTTTATCTTTCAAAAGTGTGCTTTAGTGCACTGCAGTGCCAGACTGACATGCTCCCAAATCAGTGTCCTTCCCTGTTACGGGACAGCCTGCCTCTGGACACAACACTAACTCCCTGACAGGGCCTACACCTTGCCAAAGGATCACAGTTAAAAGGGATGGGAGACTCCAACATCCAAACCAAGCTTTTCTATTGTACTTCTGGAATGCATGATGCCTCTGATATGCAGCTCTCTAAAGTCTTTCAAACTCTTCCACTAGACCTGACAACAATGACTCCCCAGCTCAGTGCCATCACCTCAGCTGCTCCATCCAGCCGCTTCTGTGAGGCTGCAGGCTGTCTCCTGCAGAAGCAGCTATTCTCCACAGGCTCCAAGTTATACACAGCTCCTGTGTGAAACATCCCACCTGTTGCAATCCTCCTGTATGGTCAGTGTTCCACCCAGGCACTGTGCACAACTGCTCCTCCTCAGGCAGCTTGCCAACCTCCCATAACATAACACTCGCTTTCTACTGACTAGGTACTACAAAAATAGGGGAAAAAATCTCAATCAATCACAAATGCTTCATTCACTTATTTCAAACGAGAGCTATAGGAGATATACCTTTATCTCTTAAAAACAGCCAAAACCAAACACCCAAAATAAAACCCAAAAACAAACAAGCAAAACACAAAACCAAAAATTCATTCTACCCTCTCATTTTACACTTTCTCTACGCTTTTTAAATGAAACCAGAACTAGAAGTTGTAACAGAACAGAAAGGCAATGCAAAAAACCTTAAGTCAGCTCTCCCAACAGGAACTGTGCAAACACACATAAACAGTCTTTACCCCTGGGGATTACATCTTCACACCTCAGTTTTGCCCCACACAACCTCTTCCTCAAAAATCAATAGGACAACACAATGCAGAGACTAAGACAATAAGCCTACAAAATACTCACTTTAAGTAAGGTGGGACTACGGTTAATTTTTGCTTTGTTTTCTTTCCCACACTCCCACCTTTTCCTGTTTTAGAGAGGAAAAACACCTTGACAGGATAAAATAATTGCAACCCCCCTCAAGGTTCAGGTTTTCTCTATGTTTTGAAATAAAAGAAGCAATGTTAGTTTAAGACCAGACCAAAAGGCAGAGAGAAAGAAAATACATAACTCTGCTCACAGCACAGCAAACAGAATTTGAATTCTCCACCTTTGAAACATGAAGTAACAATAAATCCCACTAGGAGAAGGGCATTTGCCGACAGATATTGTAGATAGCAGGTGTTAAATTACTTACTGTCCATTGCCATGAACACAAATGTACTGAGAATTCCATTCTGAAAAATAATAAACCAATAAAAGAACAGAGTTCAAACTGACTCCCTGGGAAATGATGTAAACTAGCCAAGATAACACTTCACAGATCAGAGCTGTTTCCAGACTGGCTAAGGGATGTTTGCCCAGCATGTCTTTCACATTACATTAACCTGAGATTCATTTTTACAAACACCATATTTAGATAAGCAAGTTAAAAAAAGAAAAGAAGAAAAAGGAAACCCAAACTACAAACATACAGAGGATGCCCTGCAAATAAGCAGGTAATAACTGTTAATGATTTATGGTGTGCAGTTACAGAGGAAATGGAATCCCAAATCTGCTCTTATGCACATACACAAAAATCCTAAAAGCCAATCCTGTTCTGCACATAGGGGGTAATAGACAGCATATCAAATATGTCCACAATTTGCTTGTCACCATACGAGAACTATATTTTTCCCAAATGGTTACCACTGTGATAATCCACCTTCAAGTTCCCACTCATTCCGATAGCACAGTCCACAGCTTTGCCCTAATCAAAACAACACATCCAAGTGCCTAAAGCAGATAATTGTATGGATAAGCTTCCAATGCCTCTTGGGGATAAAAGTGCTGCAGCTGGGTGGGTATCAATTGTAATGCATAGGTGTAATGCCTCACAGAGCAAGCTACATGTGAAGAGTGACAGTAACAGAACATCCATCAAGGGTGGGGTTGTCTTATTTTTGAAAGGAGTAGGAGGAGAACAGAAGGCACTTAGGGAAAGCATTTGATTTTATAAACACATGCAGGTTATTCCTGCAATGTCCTTCAGTAAGATATCACCAACAAGAACCTCATTTCTGTGAAGGTGGCAGTGCCTGATGTCTCCCTGGTTACACTGCACAGTGCCTCTCATTACTGTTTCAGCACATCTTAACTTTTTGCCCCTACAGAGATATAGAAATCTTTACAGAAACTGGTCACATATTTCTACAATATCATTTTTTAATCTTGCACCCAATAAATATTTGTTTTTGTTAGTGCCGCTAGCCGAGTGGCATTTGATAAACAATGAATACAGCAGCAGAGTTTTCTCATCAATCAAGCTATATAAAAGGCAAATCCAGCAATTTAATCTCCTGTTGCTGCAAGCTGTCTAAACACAGTGCTTTTTAACGAGACAGTTTTGTTCCAAGAGTACACACTCCATCCAAGTCTTGTCATTAATTTGAAAAATTACATGCATGATTCCCAACCCCTGAGAAACACAAAACTATCTCACAACTATCTTTTAGAACTGAACTTCTTCTAGACAGAGTTGAAATGATCCCTAACACAATAGTTGTCAAAGCAGAAAAATAAAATTTAAAATCCATCAAATGAGTTCTTAAACGGTTCCTGATTTCTTAAAGGTTTTCTTTGTTGGGTGGTTTTGTTTTAAGAAATGTGCAGACTCTAATTTCAAATTTAAACAGAGGTCAAACAACTCAAAACTAATTCCTAAGTCACACCTATTACAAAGGCTTGATGTTTTCAAAACAAAACAAAAAACAGGCTTTTTTTTTCCTCTCCTTTTCTAAAGCAGAAGGGAACTCCAAGTATTTGAGCCACTTATAGATTGCTTTTAATCACAGAGGGTCAAGAGTCTGTTCAATGTCTTTAAGTGACCAGAGCATTTGCTACTGACACTGGACTGCTCTGTTCAAACAGCGTGCAAACTGTAGGGCTGTATCCCAAGTCTGCCCTGCAGGACAGAGAATCTCCTGTGTCTAGAAAAGAAAAGTCAGCCCAGAGCGGACGGGAAAGAAGGCCATTAGAGAAATCTGGGGCAGCCTTCCAAGGAGCAAAAGGGGCAAAGACCCAGCCTAACTCGACCTAAAATAGTCTCAGTTTATTGCAAGGATTGTATTCCACAGCTGCTGAAATGCAGCAGCCCCTTCAGTCTTAAGAAGATATTTCTCTCCCTAGATTACATCACAAACTCACTAGACCTTCAGATGAAGAATTTTCATAAACTGACCAGTTTTTTCACTTTGTCTGAAGCTCAAGTTGATGTTTACTGCAGTATCATCATCCTCTGGTAAAGAGAGCTGGTGATGACCAAAACAGCACCAAGCAGCTGCTCAGTACTGACAGGTTCTGCTGGATTCAAACTTATGATCTACTGTGGAAGTAAAAGTCTCTCTACTATTTTATTAATCCTCCATGCATCCCCGTGTGCCTATTCCTTTAGCTCCTACCCCCTGCAGTAAAGAGCACTTAGGAAAGGATAGCTTCCTTTGAAGTTATACATCATTCATGCATTATGTAGAAATCTCTTTTATTTTGATTTGTAGAAGTTAAAATCTGTCCTGACCTAAAAATGGGAACCCAAGACCTTCTGAATTTTTCACCATGGAGATACACTGTAACAAATTAACTTTTTAATCCATTTTCCTTTTCAAACAATTTTTAAAATGTAAAGTACTTCACACTAAATGTACTGCCATGCAGAACATTTCTATCTAAGAATGACAGTGTCTTTCAAAATGATTCAAAATAAACAATCCATTAGTGAAAATGGCATCATTTCCTAAGGTGTTAACTAACTGGAGAGTGAGTGCAAAAGCTGAATTTCCATTTAGCAAAACAGAATAGACAAATTTCAAGCATCAAAATCATTTTGACGCCCCTTTCTGGAAAGGGAGAAAGAAATTTAGGTGGAACAAAAGTCCCATGCATATGCAAGAAATTTTTAAAAACACTTCTGTTCATAACAGCAGAAGATCAAGTGGTTATTTTGACTTAATTTTCACTGTTATTCAGGGTATGGATGCAGAAGTAGTTTAAGAATGCAGTGAGAGGGGAAGGAAAAGAAGCCCATAACAAACAGAGAAAAGCCCTATTGACCCTCATCCCTATCTCATTTGCAAATCAAAACGGGAAGAATGAAGGCAAAAAAGATAGTCTAGAAGCAGCCAAGTGAAGCAGGATTGTTCAGTGCTACCTGGGACAAAACTGCTTGTCTATCATCTGGGATAGTGACAGGCCAGTCACAGGTAATCCCACTTAGGGTCCACATAAATACTTAATTCTCCCAGCTGCCTTTTATTTCTTGCACTGAAACATCCCAGAATAAGAGACATCCTAGGTTACAGAAGACATAGGAATTACTGTCCTAAGAGATAAGGCTTCAAAATCTGGTACCATCCTAGGACCCATGTGCATATTCTCAATGGGACAGAACTCACCACCACTAGTCAGTGCTGCAGTAATCACTTCTCTGAGAAAGCCCTGACACAGGAATGAACACCAACCTGAGAATTTTGAATTCTGCTTGTAATCCACATCTCTTTTCCTTACTGTACTCAAGTAATATTTCAACTGGCTCACAATGTGACAATACATCTTGAAAGTTATTTTGATCTGGTCAGGCATCTGATACAGTGATTATTTTGTATCCTTAAATTTGCTGGGATAGTCATACACACTGCCAAGAGCTAGACAGGGTTTGTCTGTGTAACTAGAGAGAATGTAGCATGTGACTGTCTCAAAGCAGTATTTTCAAGGTGTGTTTTCCCCTCCCCCGTGATTCAAAATAAAGGTTACAATCATAAGCCTCTATGAACCTTATTTCACAGTGAACGTAAAAAACTAGGTTAAGGCATTATTAAGCTTGTACAGATAGGCTCACAAATACTCCATGAAAAAGAAAGCTGAATGTTATAAACGACAGTTCTCCAATATTCCGTTTTAGAGGTTTATTGAAAAATGACAAAATGAGATCGAAAAGAGACAAGTCCCACAATCAAACGGCAGCTCTGAGCCCGGGTTTCGAGCTGCCGGGTGAACTAAGACCCCAGCCTCTATCGCACTGGGTCCCCCATAGTTCACACCAACCATCTCTCGAAGGTTAGTTTTTATAAGGTTTTTAGGCCCTGAGGCTAGTTTTCTGTCCAGTCTGAATATGCAGATAGGATTTCTGTCCACCTGGAGTGAGAGTAGAATAGAATTCCGGGAAATCTGGTCACATCTCTGGATCTGTCCATGAATTATTCCTGTAGTCTTCACTAAACATGTCTATGAATTATTCTTGAAGCTCCTGCCAGACGAACATATCTTGGTTTGGGTTTGGTCTCAGCGGGTGTCAGCATTCCAGTCAGCATTCCAGGAGTGATGGGACTTTCTGAGAGCTGAAACAGTTCTGATGGGTCTTAGTGATCGTTATCTGGCACCCTTTTGGCATGGGCCACCTCTCATTGATATGGAGAATACAGGTCTATTGTTCTATGGCAGGCCAGTTACCTACGCCCCCCCCCCCCCCCGGCTGGTTTCTGTGCAAGGGGGACATTTTGGCATACTTTAATTAAACTATATAATTATAACAGTAAAAACTCGAATTAAACTACATATTTATAACACTGAACATGAAAAAAAAAATTCTTTTTCATTGTCTGCTCTGATGATCCACTCTCTACATAAAAGCATAATTCTTTTAAACAGCAAACAAAAAGTTATTTAATATAATGTAATTATGAACCTGAGGACTATCCTAAAGAACATTCAGAAGGGCAGAATTGGACAATTCATTTGACCTTTTGTGCCTTGTAATCCATGCAGCACAAAGCTCATTTCACATTAGTATAACATAGTGCTTTTTAAATATAGTAGACATAAAGAACAGAATGAGAGAGGCCCCAATATTCCTGGCATGAATTGGCCAGCTATTACCTCAAAAATACCTTTACCAATGTAAACAAGCTTTTTAAGAATTTAATAAAGTCACATACAGCTTCTACCTTTACTGGGTCCCATTCAAGGATGAGATTTTCCCCAAACATTAAAGAAATTTTCAACC
This sequence comes from Acrocephalus scirpaceus scirpaceus, assembly GCA_910950805.1. Taxonomy (NCBI): domain Eukaryota; kingdom Metazoa; phylum Chordata; class Aves; order Passeriformes; family Sylviidae; genus Acrocephalus; species Acrocephalus scirpaceus. The sequence goes on from OU383781.1 coordinate 35,495,053, forward strand.
CTGAGTAGCAATGCCAACTATCCCAGACTATCTCTTACAGACTAAGTACGATTAACGAAAGTTTGTAATTGAAACCCACCTGAAGTTATTGCTGGACTTTCTTTACAAGGTAAAATGTTTCTCTAAGTATGATCCAGGCCCCTCTGTGCCAGAGGCTGGCACAGCTTTAAGACAAACACTAAATAAGCCTCTGTAACTCCAGGCTTAGCAAACTATTTCTTCTCTCAATGCTCTCAAAGGAATGGGTCAGAAGTACCTTTCCCCTCCAACTGCAGCAACAAACCAAAAGCGCATTACCTACCAATTCCTCCGCCAAGCCCTCTTCACACGGCTCTATTTGCCGGACAAGGAGGTTTAAACCACGTTAATTAGCAGCAGCAGAAGCCACTCACAGTAAAGACAATACTGAGACGTTTCAAAGGAACACTGAAGTCTCTGGGTGTATCCAGTGATAGGCTCAATTACAGCAATTCTGCTCTAAAGGGCCCCATGTGCAGCTCATCCCGGCATCAGAAGACTCAAGCAATGGCAAAGTAAGCCGAGGATACAGCCTGTGCTAATGGCACAACTGTCCTAGACAGAAGATTGGCATTTTATTAAAATGGACAACACAGTTTTAATGTTCTACTCTCCCTTAACTTTTTTATATGAACAGCAGGTCAGAAAAGAAATCCTGCTCCAGTGACACACTGTAGACATGCAACAAGTGGAATCTGAATGCAACATGTGCATGCAGTTTGTTATCTTACCTATCAGCATCTTACCAAGAACTCACACTCCCGAAGTGATAGCTGTTAATGCAGTAACACTCTTTCCCTTCCCTCATGAGAAATATCTCTGCCTTTTTTCAATTTCACTGAGAAATTTTTAAGGTTTGGATATGCATCATATAATTTATCCACTTGATCCTTCTTGGCCAAGAAATAATGCTCTTCATGATAAATAGCTTCATAATGTAAAATCTAGTAGATGTGGTGCAATTCTGAAGCCTTCTTTAATGGAGTTACTCACTGCAGGTTCCCTAGGGAGGGGCAGCCCTACCAGGATCTCTATTCCCTGTCACTGGGCAGGATATTAATCCTTTACCAGTAAGTATTTGAGGGGACTTTGCCAGCTAAATAGGTTTTGAACTCCCAGTGCATTCGGGAGGGATTCACATCCACTCTTATCTTTTTTCCTCAGAGCTGCAAATGGCACTGAAACACAAACAGGAACAAGCTTAAGCAGCAGCTGAGCACAGATTTTGTAGCTGAGGGAAATGAGGAGTCCTATTAGGCAAATGTGAAATTACACTGTGAGTTGCACAGGAGTGAATTTGCAGTTGACATAATTAACTCTGAGGAAAGCACAAACATAAGTACCTGGACAGGTTAAACCACGGCATACTGGTAAATAGAAAAAATACCTAACATCATAGCTTAGCACTGCCAGTGTGCCTCAGATCTGACCATCAATATTATATATTCTCTAGGACTGGAGGAATTATGAACAAAAACTGAGGGACAAAGGCTAAGCCAACCTCATTAGAAAGCAAGGTAATTTGCACTCAAATGCTCGAGTTTTAACACCTTTGACCTGCTGAGCAAAGGAAACAGCTGGAAGAGTTAAATACAAGCCCTCCATACAGTATAATTTAGAATTCTTGCCTACCCTTGTCAAATTCTCTGCAGTTACATCCCTTAGGTAAAAAGATCCAAGCTAATATGAGGTAAAAAATGAAAAATAGTGTTAGTTCTTGTGTTGCTTGAGAATTTAGGAAATGTAAATAATTGTGACAATTTGTTTGGGAGATTACTAACTCGAAGTTCTGTATAAGTCAGAACTTAGTTCCTAAGTCAGTACTTAAGTAGTTTCATTATCAGTACAGAGACTTTTATTTCCCCCTATGTTGCAATCTCTCCTCTCGAATTGTTACTATCCAGCACTCATCTCCCTATCAGGATCTGCAACAGCCAAGTGATGAGGTTCCTTGCTTACCTTCAGTAATGCCAGTTGTTGGTCTGTCAGTGCTCAGGTTTTATCACTGGTTCAGCAGCAGTGAAATTGAGTTCTGGGAGGAGGGAGCCTGCCTTATGTGAGAACAGTTAGATGCAAGGACAGCAGTATTCTTGTGATTGAGAGGTCAGCTGTGAAGCCAGCACTTACTGTCCATTGGAGTCAGCTGTGAGCATAGGGGAGATCCTGATGACATGATGAGGGACAGTCTGATTGCATATTTCCTGTGCACATGTTCAGTGATTCTCAGATTCTGCCTGTATCCCATATGTGTTCTGCAGAGTAGGAACAGTAAAACACACACTACTTTTCAAGCCACATTGCTCTCTGCAGGAAAGTAAGCTATTCAAGACTTTTCATGGGCTCTCAATAGGTAGGTTGAAGTTTTTGTATGGAGTTAATTTAGTGGGTGATTTCATCACTGGAGGGTTAAATGCACTCAGGCAAACAAAGATGTGACTACAAAGCAATGTTAAAAAGTTAAAGGAGCTGTGGGTATAGAATAAAAAAGGTAACACCATTAAATTAAGAAGTCCATAATTCCAGGGGAAGAAAAGGCACCAATACATGAAGGAGGATGATTCTCAGATGGATAATTTAATCGCACTTTTTGCAGATGACCTGTGTAAGCCAGGGGGAAAAAATCTAAAAAGCCAAATATAGGAAGACTGTTTCCCAAAATGCAAAGTGAAGATACTGAATCCTGAAAAAAACCTCCCTAGTTTTTCAAATGCTTGAATAAAATTGAAAAGCAAGAATAAACAAAAATAAAATAATTTCTCCATTTCAAATGCAGTAGTCCCATAAGCTTTAAGGGAGCTCAGTGCTGAGATCATTCTGTTTCACTTTCTCTTTACTAAGGAATAGAATAAAGTTATGATACAACTTTTCTTGCCCCCAATACCCAAGGTATTTCATCTGTTCTAGAAAGATAATAATTCTTATTACAGTTAAACACAGAACAGTATCCCAGGTCAGTGGAATGGTAGGGATGAAAGCACCAGAGTGAAGAGCTTGTACTACAGGTGGGATCACTAAATCAATGGCATTCACCACCACATGCTGCTGCATCAAAAAAAAAAGGCTGAGTCCTCAAAGTGTACTTAAGGGGCCTGTGAAATCAGGATCACTGCTCCTGTCTGCTGAAACATTTATCACCCTTGCACTTCTCACATCTCACAGGTGGATTTATTCTACCCTCGTCCTGCAGAGGAAGAACTGAGATGTCAAGCAGAGTAAATCAACCCCTGAACGGGACAGAGGTGCTTGGTGGCTTAAGTTGGGATCCAGGTTAATTGCTTAACCTGCAAACAAAGGCTTCCAGCTGCTTTAATTACATCTATGTACCCAAACCCACACCAAGGAACCCACTCAAGAACCCTGATGGAGCACAATGTCCATTCAAGGGGCACATGCAGTGATTCAGTTTAAGCAACACAAATATATCAATGTCAGTGATAAGATGGGAAAAGTGAGACAAGACCTGCAGCACTTGGTCATTTCAAGAGCAGTTGTATCAGAATGCAAGCAAATCCTCCATGTTGGCATTTCCATATATTATACCCTGATAACTGGGAATTAATACTCTTCATTTTGAGTCAGTAGGCTATAATTAGTTAAAGAACTATTGTCACACTAATTCTTAAAATCAGTGACACAAGATATTTGCTAATTGGGCAGAGAAGGTGCTGATCTAAATGAGGCCTCAGAGCAGTGCTTCCATTGCTCTTCTTGAAATCATTAACGATAGGGGGAAGGAGAGTCTTGCCAGAAAAACATGTTCTGTTCAAACAAACTGTAATGTGTGCAAGGACAGCACAAGACTTCCTCCAAAGCATGACTGACTCAGCAGAGCCTCTGCAAAAAGCTTTGCCAGCATCTTAAACCCAAAATGGAAGGCCTTATTTGATTTATTTGTAATTAAAGCTTCCATATCTGCTATCATTTGGCCTTCTCTCTTTTCTGCATGACATCAAGGTAAACAACTAAGTAATTATTACAGCTGTTTCCATAGACATCTAAAGCACTAACCTCAGGTAACAGATTTTGTTAAAATTATTGGACTGGAGTTGTCATCTGTTACTATATTGCAAAAAATCTATGTCTCTCTTACATGCAACATGTAATAAAAATCTCAGTAAAAGCCTGCAATACACACTACTAAGACAAATCTTTCTTTTCTACAAGTTCATAATTTGGTTGTCAAATTAACAGAATCCAAGAGAGCACCTGACATGCTATGCGAAACTTGAGCTATTCTCAGTTTAGAAACAATTTTGGCTCTTTGCTGAGACTCAGAGGTTTGGGTTTTCATTGTATTATTATGGTAGCTAATATAAAATCTGTATGATTACTTGACATTTCTGCTCTTCCTGATGCTTATTCTCCTTACCTGAAACCACATTCTTGAATCACCTCAATGGTTCTGAAGAAACAGGAGCCTTTGAATTCTGAAATACTGACTCATCCTCATCCAAATCTATTTAACAACTAAAAAACAAAGTGAGGTGAGGAAAATAAAATAACAGTGTCTGGAGAATTGCAGCTCAACAATATACTTTTCTAAGCTTACCAGCAGGAGTCAGTCACTCTGTCAGGGAGCTCCCATCTGTGTTCATGTCTGAGATACTGAATGGGATTTCCTCACAGGTACTATGGAAGAAGCCTTAGATGAAGGTACATCAAACAAGCCAAAACTAAAATTCAGACTGGATAAATTCTTTAACATAGGTTTAACTAAGGGACATACTGAAAGTTTCTCAATTTAAACAATATTTTCCTCAAATAGAACATAATAATCTCCCTCTTCTGCTTAACAATAGCAGTAAGAGCCTGTATGAATGCAAGCTTCATTTGGTATTGCAGCAGCAGTGTACAAACTGTTCCAAGAGCCGTGGAGTGTATCCATATTGGTAAGTGCCTTTTCTTTTTGTGAGCATAAATAACATACTATTTTTAGCAGAAATGGAAGAATAAAGTGTATCATCACAATTTCCACCAGAGTAAAACTTATCAGCTGGACTAGGGAGAGGGATTAAATGACAGGAGAGCTACAGATAAACATCTCTTGAACTGCACATAGTGCCAAGAAAGTACGAGAGGAATATTGTACTCTGAGATAGGGAAGAAAAAACTCCACCAAAGCCATTATAACTATTGCAATGATTCTATAATATTTGGTGTGTGCAGTTTAATTATCCCACTGCCAGAGTGTGACTAATTTAATTCTCACAAAACCTAAGCAATCAAACTTGTAAAATTCAGATAGAGCAATTTTAAAATTAACCAAAAAATCCAAATGATTTGGTGTGAATCTCCACCTGATGAAACAATAAAGCTGCTTTTGTTTGTCACAGTGACTCTGTTTGGACTTGATCACTGCCTTTCACACCAGTTTACCAAGTTTTGGCATATGGTCTGCCTTTAGTGTCAACAAAGGCTCCTTTCCATAGCTAATTTTAATTAGTTAAAATCCAGAGCTGAGGAGTAAATGGGATGCAGGAACCTTCAGAACTGAGCGAAGTTTGGTGGCTGCCAAGACAAAGCCACTGAAGTGCAGTATCCTCCTTACCAGCAGGCAAGGGCCGAAGTCACTGGAGCTGTGATGGGGCTGCAGAAGGGCGGCCACCCGCAGCTACATCATGGCAGGGGTGCACAAGCACAGAAGACACCAGCCTGTGGCTGCAGCTGGGAACGAACTTGTAGGTGGTGCTGTGAGCCCGGGAAATAAACAGTTTACTACGTGTAAAAGGATGTAATTACGTAACTTCCAAGGAAGGGCTTTCAGAAGCAAGGATGCACCCTCTCTGACATGCATCTTCCACTGCACAAATTCTGCAGTTTATAATCTATAAAATTTTAGAGTGTAACACAAACACAGAGGTAATTGTATAGACCTTCCTCAAGGCAAAGGATGACAAATGGCCCAGCAAAGCATTTCATTGTTGCACAATACTACACACACTCCAACACAAAAAAATCTATGAAGATTAAAATTCTGAAAGAAATGTGGAACTAAGGGAAAAAAAAGCTTAATGAGCTACCTCACTACAAGCAGCCTTTGTACCTATGATTAATTTGATATTTCCTCTCACATTTATTTTAGGAAGGGGAAAAACGACCGTAACTAATTTTCTAAAAGGTGAACATCAAAGCTTTTAAGTGATGCTATCTCAGAGCCAAAATTTCTAACACTGTGTATATGTACATTGGTGAACAATTAGCAGTCAGGCTTTAGAGTAAGACTGATATTTTAAAAAACAGTTAGCAATTAAGTGTCTTGATTTTTGAATAACCAATTCAACATTCTCAACAGGAGCTGTTTTCTGAGGGTTGGGGCTTTCTTCCCTGGTTTATGGACCATGGTGGCAAGTCAAACTGGAACTTGGAGTGAAGTACAACTTTCAGAAACCTCAACAAAAATACAGGGAAAACCAACAGTCCCAGTTTCAGGACTTCTCCTCTGTATTGTCCTGTGCTACACTGAGCTTGCAAAGTAAAAGGTAGTGAACAAAATTACATTCTCAGCTGCATTTCATTTGCCTTTGCAAAGACAATCTCCTACAATAGAAAAAAGTTGAAGCAGGCCCAAGGATCTGGCAGGCAGGTGAAGGATGAATTACTTTTATTGTGATGAACTGAGTCTCTTGGGATAACAAAAACATCAGCTCAGTTAAAAATGTGGTGTGTAGTGCAAGCTCACTCTTGTGAGCTAGTTAGACACTAATGCAATTGTGCTGTCTCTGGGTTTCAGAGCTTAGGCCCTCAATGTGCATTGCATTACACAAACACAGCAGCTTAAACCCAGCAGTTCATGGATCCTGGTGCTCCTACCATTGTGTCTCTAGTATGGATGGGAGTCACAGCAGCTGCTGGAGTAGGGGGAGCAGGAAGGAAGTTCTGGCCCAGACACAACCGCAGACATCTGTAGGACATGGCTGTGTTTCCAGCTCTGCTGTTGGTCCCTACATCCCACAGAGAAGAAAGGAGGACAGAGAACTTGACAAAGGTCTTCACTGAAACATGATCTGTAATAAATATAAAGCTACCTAGTTCTCTAAGTCTCCTTCCTGCATTCAGTCTGGTTTGCTAGAGCTTTTCTTTTGGTCTTTTATTTAGCTAGTTGATGGAGATTCCAACAGCATCAGAATTTTCAAATCTTCTTTTCTTCTTCTCCTTCAGACATCCTACATCATCCAAGAGAACTTTCCTCTCCAGACTGAATTTTACTAGAATGGAATCTGAAATTCAACATTTTGCTGTGAGAATTTAAGCTTGTCTCAAGTGAACATATCTGAAAAGTACTTAATGCCTACAGCTAACCTGAACATTCATAGCTCCTTCCAAATGGCCTTTCTTAGCAGCAAGGAGAGCTCCCTTTTACCAGTGTACAGCATTGGTGCACAACCACCCACTGCTCACCTCTAAAGAGAAGCAGCACTATTCCCCCAGAGCTCCAGGGATGATGTTATTAGAGGTCTGACTCCCGCTGCAACCTTAATAAACCATGTATTTGCATCAAGGGATTACATCCATGAGTGCAGGGGAGTGGACTCATTTAATAGTCTTTCTCTACCACTGACTGCTTTGATCCCTACAGCATTTCTGCACTGCAAAAAAACAGCTACAGAATGACAAATTGATGCTTTCCTTCCTTCTAAAACAAGTCACTTCTGATTTTATGGCTACACCAGATACATTTTCCTCACTTAGATTTAAGGAGGACAAGCTGGTTATATTTCTCTCTGTTTTTGCCAGAGGCTTTGTATTTTGTGCTGGATGCCTCAGGACAGGGCTGATCTAATTCTACAAACTATGGTTGATCTGTTTTGCTTTTGCTGAGCAATAGCTCACAAAAATAATCTCTATGATCCTGACTGCAGCAATTGGGAAGGATTAGACAGTCAAAGGTCTGACATACAGAGGCATGTACCTTTGTCTTTAATTCTGTTTGCCTCCATTATCAGATGGTAATGCAGATAATCCTCCATTTGAATTTTAGATAAATAACTCCTTGCCCCCTTTTTCCCTTGCATAACTAATGTAGTTTTACCTCCTCTGCATGAATGAAAATGCACTGAGAGCTACTACTGTGAAAATAAAGCAGTCCTCTTATGTTGGCTGTAGGATGCCTGATCTGAAGAGCCTCTCCAGACTATCAGCTGGCATTAGCTGGCAACATTCTGTCAGCCTCCAACACTGCCAGTGGCAGAGGGAACTGGAAACTCTCAGCTCTCACGTCTCCAGAGAGGCTCTCACTTCCTACAGTCCTGCAGGGGCACACTGGTGTGTGCAGCCAGGGTACTTTGTACTGGTAATGCCTCTGCTGTCTGTATCACATAGATAAACAGCACCTTTCAGGGTACAGAGCCACCAAATTAATTGTCCAGAACACAAGACTCTTCCTCTCAAATTCAAAGTTCTCCATCTCCTCAGTGAAAAGTTGTATTCTAAATTTGTCCTATAATGGAGTTGGGCAGCCACATGTAGAATTTTGCTCATTTACCCAGCAATGTAAAAGTCAGTGATTTCCCTTGGTCTCTTTGCTTGTGTAAGTGTCTCAGCACAGGAAAGTGGGACCTTACAGACTTGTACCTGTGCAAGTCCTAAAGAAACTTTTTACTTGCATAGTGAATATTCAGACAGAATGAAGATTGTGGAGCACAGACAGAGGCACTTCTGTGACACTCAAGTGGCTCAGTCTTGTGGCTTTAATCACTGACCAGTTCTCATTCTTTCCCAAATTGTCAATTCCATCTATTCTGACTTAGCACAGAAACAACTTTATCTTTCCCTCTAGTCACAAGGGAAGCTTGTAGACCTTCAAAACAGATGCCATCATATCCCATCTGACTATTTCTGTTCCTGTCATTCCCTCACTTTCTAAAAGTTCATTACCAATCTCTCAAACACCACGACCTCCCTCTGGTCCTTCACTCCCTCACTCAGAGTGAAATTAGCCCTTGAGCTAGAGACTGACACATCCTTCTGCAGTCCTAGTGTGTGTCTCTCATTCAAACCATTCTTCTCTCAGCTTTAGCTGTCAGATAGGCATTTACATCTTTGCTTTATTTCTCCATTCTTCTTGCCTGCAATTCCTACAGACCTTCTACAAACTCCAGGCTGATGTAACTACAACTTGTCTTAAAGAACTTAACTGTTTTATTATAATTCCTGTTTTAAAAAGTCTCTCCCTTTTCCTTTCATTTTTTTTTCTCAAAGATTTCCTTTCTTTCAGTAATTACTGGATTCTGACAGCAGTTATTATATTTTATCTCACATTTTACAGCCAGATGTCCTGTCTTAAAATTCAAAAGAGATAGTGAATAGCTTCCTCAATAGCAGAGGCTTGGGAAGGTACCAAGATAACCCTGTTCTCTGGTTTTCTTCTCTTACATCCTTATCCATTAGAAACCTTGACCTTTATTTAAAATTAAATTTAAACATACAAAGCAATTTCATTGCACATATTCAGAAAGCAGAGAAAGACAACCTAAGATACATATGTGAATCTTGAGTTTTCTTCAGAGCTTTTCTTCAGATACAAATAAAAACAGCTGTTTTCTTTTAAAAATTATCCAAGAACACACCCGTATAGTTCCCTTGGTTTAGCCATCTGAGCTGTGGAAGAACTCCCAGCACTGTGGTAACAACATGAAAGGAGGGATGCCCATCAGCATCTGAACTGAGTGATGAGCACACCAGTTCTCATCACTGAGCACAGCAGCACGAACAGAACCTCGACAGAAAGAACTTCTGTGAAGCAGAGCTGGTGCAACTGGCATCTGACTAAAGGGCTCCATCCTCCCTGCTTGGAGTTAAGGTACAGATGCATCAGACTGCAAATGATCTGAGCAAGGCTCTTCTTGACAGATTGCAGGCAAGAGCCAGCCTCTGCAAGCATCACCTCCCAAGTAAGAGATTTATGTGGTTGTGCTAGATATAACAGTGTTACAGAGTCTTCAAATGAAAGGCATCATCCACTGCAGGATAATGCAGAATTACATACTCCAGCCAGCTCCAAATCCATTTCCCTAGAACTTCAGGAGCAAAATTTGAACCCCTGAAGTCACAACAGTTACCCTTAAGTTCAATCCAGATTTAGGTATGGGTTAGGATAAGTATGCTTTAAAAAAAAATCCAAACACCAAAAATACATATTGTAAAATAAATTTTAAAATGAACTTTGGAGTACTTTATCTTTTCTTATATCATCTATAGTTTTTTCAGGTTGTTTTGCCTGTTGTCATCTGAAATCTGTGTATTTCCCAGACTTGTTTTCTGTCTTTGGGAGTGAATACACTGATTTTCTCTATATTTATTCATTTATGAGAAGTTTTTCCAAAATGGCTGAAGGATTTCACCATACAAATCTTTTTGACTCTCAATAGGATTTTTTTCCAAAATTCTCTAGAGGCTTTTGAAAACTGTAAACCCCCAGACCTACAATAAGTCTGCTTTGCGTACTGCTGTGTTTTTATTTCACAGTTGTTCTACTGCCTTACAGGCATGCACATCTGCTGATCAGCACATTTTAAGGAGTCCTGGAGAATACACATAAAATCCTCTGTCTCCTGTAAGGTAATCATAAGCACCAAGAACAGAATGTTTATGTCTTAGGCTGCTCAGCTCAGATACAAGTAAGGACAGAAGAATTCAGGAAACTGACCCTGAAAGATCAGTAGAAGCCAAGAGTGAGTGGGAGAAATGTTTCATTGGATGGTTTTACATCTCCACACATAAATCAGAAGGAACTGTGAACTGTCTAGAATAGAATATTAGCCACCTTCCATGTATTTCCTATCACAGAGCAGGGCAGCATTTTGGATCAAATTCATCCTGCTGAACATACTGAATTCCTCAGCTCTACTGAGCATTTCAAATGAATAATACAGAGGAGGCAGGTGAGGTGAATCATAAGAGATCAGAAAAGGCCAAACCATTTCACCTTTCAGGTTCCCCACGATAGAGCTCACCAAGAGCAGCTGTGGTGTCAGTGAACAGGGTGAAATGGCCAGGCGGGGGGGGGGGGCTGGAAAACCTGGAAGATCTCACACAGGATCATGCACACAGCATGCCCAGTGAAGAACATGAAGATGTCTTTCATTCCTTTGTGTCTCAATTTTAAAAACTGACTGGCAGAGCTCAGCCCAGACTCACCGAACTCAGTCTGACTGCCATATCCAGGTTCATGACTAGGTCCATAAAGATTTAAATTTTTCCCCTCCTGAGACATAGCTGTGTTTTTTGTCCAAAAGTAACACCTTGTACCACAGTCTGTACATATGAGAATATTTGGAAGTCCCCTATAAGGAAAACATAGAATGAACTGTTGAAATCACGAATTTAACTCAACAGGTTTAAAATCTAAAAAAATGCATTACAGAAACAGATCTGCTGAAGGAACAGTCACTTGAGCCTAGAAAATCATGACTCAGAAAGCTGCACAGCAATTGCAAATGACTCCCTTTGACCCTCGCCCATAATGTTTCAGGCAATGGAATGATATGCAAACCTAAAGTAAGCTGGTTTTCAAAAGAAAAATTTTAAAAAGGTTTTTATTCAGGAATTATGCCCTATGTCAGTTAAAATTGTATACAGAGTAGGTGAAAGAAGCAAAGGTGAAAAGGCTGCAGGTAAAAAAATTATTCCATTCTAAGGAGGTTATAATTACAAAGTGAATCACCACAAATACACACTGAATACTTCCATCATTACCTGCCTTCTGGAGTGAATGACTGGGTGATCAGATTAGTAACTTTCTCTTAAAATCCAGATTTTCTGTAGGCTAAATAGAACTCAGCATCTCTGAGCAGTCTAGGGAAAAAATTGTCTGGCAGCATCAAAAATAATTCAAAGTCTGAGATGGAAACGTGTGCTGGTAAGCTTTTTTTAAAAAAAAAAACCAAAACAAACCCACTTCCTACTTTAGGGTCACATTTTCTATCTTACATCCTACACCTTATATGAGATCAACTTGAATTTTCTTTTTTTCCATCTCTTTTCCTAATTACTGATAAAAAATCTGGCATTCAACTCTTCTGATCTCCCAACTTTAAACATTGAATGGAATTAGTAACAATGAATCTAAGGAAATTTTTATCAAGCAAAACCAACAAGCAGGTGACTGCAGTGAACTGACGCCCTGGCCAGCTAACAGAGAATGCATGGACTGTAAGGTCACTGAAAGACAAGGGAAACACAACTGATATTGATGTAAGGGGAAACAAGCTTAGAGAGGTCTAATTGTTAGTCCAGTCAGTTCAATGAAGAACTATTCAAGTGGGACAGGGCCCACTGCATGCCCTCAGTCTCCTCTAAGACACAGAGGTCCCCCATTATCAGTGGCCATGCCTGATTAATCACTTAGTCACTCATCTGCAAATGACCTGAGCTCTGTAATTGACCCCAATGGGACCACCAGGGCTCCCCCAGTTGTGAGCAATTATTTAAGGATCCACTGTGACATTCAGCTGTCACCCACACACCAAAGAAACCCATTTTACACTATAAAATGCTTTGTGATACTTCCTTTAAAATGTATTCATGTGAGGACACATTTTGTGAAGCAAAATCCTTAAAAATATCCACAATAGAGGAGCAATTGGAGTGAATTAATTTTACTTGATTCAACTGGCAGCCATTATAATTACAAAACCAGCTTAGCTTGCTATAGAATTCTCTGTTGATACACTTTTATCTTGAAGAGGAGTAAAGAAAAAAGGCATTTAAAGGCAACTTATTATTGCAGATGAGGGCAGTAGCTGACTCTGGTTCGCACTATGTGCTATCTTCAGTAAGTAGTGTATCAATAAAAGGAACAACATGTAACAGAACTTGCAGAGCCCTTTATTCCATAGAAAATGTTTTAGAAGTTAGTTGCACCGTTATAGGCAAAAAAAAAGTATATAAAAAACCAGCAAAATACTCAAATTGGGGTAGATTCAGGAATTCAACCTACAGGTTAATTTATCTACAGCTCACTCAAGGGTGGTAGGAGTTTGACATCATAGCTGACATCTAAGCTTTGAACTTGAGCATTACAGCCTACTTTGATTTAAATCTCCAATACCACTCTCAAGAGAGTTATGCCATGGAAATGAAGATTTGCATCACATTTACTTATTACAGTGCAAGAAAAATATACACAATGATCCTGTCTTCCAAAGTAGAGTTATAAATTTAATTGCTCTTCTGAAATTATCCCAAACTAAATACCTCCAAGTTCTAATCTTGTGTGTTCTAAAGGCTTTAAGGTAGTAAAATAAGCTCTTTATCACAGTTTCATGAAGAGTGCAATGGAAAAATAAATCCTATGATAAATATGTGGCAGTAAAGGGATAATGAAGCCAATATAGAGGGGCCTAAGGATTGAAACTGGCCAGGGAATAAAGAGCAACAGACTGGTTCATATTTTCCCTGCCTTTTGTGGCATTAAATCTTTCTTGAGAGAGAAATTGCACCGACCCATTTTCCTAAAAGAAGGATGAATTACTGGAAGTGATAGGTCAAAAGCAATTTATCTACATAACTGTCTAAGAGTGTCACATTTTTTCAGCCTATTCTCTTAATGATGCAACATGATAGATACAGTTACTTTGAAGGGTATTATTCCTTTTTGCCCATATGCCAAGAGCAGCTTTTGCCAAAAACACAAAAAGTATTACAAAGTTGCTATGGAAGACTTAAAAACAAGTTAATTACTCATCTATGTGAGAAAGGAAACATTTGCCTTAACAAAACCACCAACAAACCAATTTTCATTTTGAAAATGGTCAGACATTATTCAAGTCCAAAACATAAGAGAACATACAGGTAGGCATCAGCTCCAATGTGGATTTTCAACACTCTTCTGATGGTTCTGATGTCACAGCAGTACCTAGCAATAAAGAGTGCTGTGCCCACAGATGGACTGCATTTCATCACACTGCTTAGAGCTTCCATTTGTTTATTTTTTTGATAACTGAAAATTCATTCAAATTTGGCTACAGAGTAAAAAAGTTTTCTGTGGTATGAAGCATCATTTTTACTATATAATAAGTCTCTGTTTCAAAATAAGGTAATACTACCCAAACAAATAATAATTTAAGAAACCTATATGTACTTTTATTTCAGGGAAAAAAAATCAGTATGAAAAATTTCAGACCAATTTTTTTTTTTTTGAGCTATAAACCACTAAAGTGATGTTCTTGCAACAGAAATTGGTGTAAGTAATACTGAGTAATAGCAGCCCTACCTACACAGGGCAAAAAGGATGCAGCCTGTGAGAATGCTGAGGCAGAGCTGAGTCATGCCCTGACCCTGTAACTGCCCAGCAGACTCAGCAGACACAAACGGGAATGTGCAAGAGGTTGCCTGAAACCTTTTGGCCAAGGAGAAAGCAAACCATGGTCGGCCTCAAGACCCGGGGCAGTCAAGGGAAAAAGTCTCCCATTGATTTTAAGGGCCTTGTATTCAGCTCTGCAATGTTTGTTTTCATGCAACCCAAGCTATTCTGCAAGTTTCCAGCCTGGCCAAACTTCCAAGCATGAATTACAATGGAAACTGGAATGCATTCAAATGCTATAGGCTCTGCAGAAGTGGAGCCAAATTCACACTAAAAAGCACTGCTTAACAGATAGGAATATGTTGATTTCCCAAAAACTGTGTAGTATCAAATGGCAATGTTTAAAAAAAAAAAAAAACCACCAGAATTCTGTTTTCAGGCCAGGAGAACGAGTGGAATAGCAATCTGAGCCTGTTCCAGCCTCACAAAATGCAGACTATTGCTGGGCTTGCAGCACATCCACTGATAACAGAAAGTAGAAGGGATCACTGTGCAGTTTTGAGTTATTTAAAGGCTCTTTTAATCAATAACTTACTTAGATGTGCAATTTTCCAGCTTAGTCATAGAAAGGTAGCAGCATATTGTTCAGTAGAGTATTGCTTATTAACATATTTCAGCTTTCTTCCTTAGAGTGTGCAAACTGCTCTTACATAATGTTTAATACAACACATTTCAGTACTTTAAGCTGGTGTTTTACTTCTGAGACCCTGTAGAGGGCATTAGGAAACATAAATGCTGCCTCCTCCCAAGGCCTACATTTCTGGGACTGCAATGGGAGCAGAGCTAATGAGGATGGAGTGAAATCCAGCAGATACACCCACTTCTTAACACTTCTGTGCATACATAAAGTAAAAGGATCACCATCTTTCTGCTGCCAGTAAACCTGCCAGATATAGCAGTGTCTGGGATCCTTTTCCTTGACCTGAAATAATTTCTTTTCTCTTGCTTTCAAATGTGGAGTTGTGTTTGAGTTTGCTGCAATTAGGTTCTGCAAGCCTCACTACTGATATTCAGTGCAGTAATACCGAAGCAATATTTTCCCTTCCAACTTCATTATTTTTCTCTTATTCTTTAGTACTTTCCCCTGTTGCAGGGCTTACTCTAACTTAGGAGTGTGTTTCAAAGGTGCTTGTTTCACTCATGTTATTCTCCTTCCCAGTCTATTGAGTGGCACCAAAGTTTTTTCTTAACCCTTGGCTTTTCTGTCTTATTGCAGAGAATAAAAGTAACTCACTGCAAGACTGGTGTGCATCCTGAAGGGTGGTAATAACGCATCTGTACCTGAGAAGAGATCCCCATGAACATCCACCTGCCTTAAAATGGGTCTGAGGAAGAGAACAGGCCTGGACAAAGCATTGCTGGGGTGTTTCAGTTATGGAGAAGAGTCTTTCCCCCACCACATGAGTGGATGGTTTGTTCTTATGTTCTTATGAAAACCTGAAACCCATCAGGGATCATCAAGGACAGTGAGAGCTCCTTTTTCATCTCTCAAAAATCTTCTTTTCCCTGGATGGTCTGTTAATTGAATAAGCAAAACAGACCAAGCTGTCACATCTTCTCCCTGTCTTCCTAGATTTTTGGAACAGTTGAAACTTGCAACACTCTCAAGCTCATTTTCATTCAAGAGCATGTGGAAATACAAGGCACGATGGGAGGGGCTGTCTTTACAATAGATTCACACTGAATTAATCCAAGTGGAAAGCTGCATGCCTCTTGGTTTTTTTTTCAAAAGAGTGTCTAATAGGATTAATTTCAAGGCTGTGGATGTGAGCTACCATGTTTTCCAAGCAAGGCAGAAAGGGCCATAATGCTGGGCATTACAGGGCTCCCTGCCAGCCAGTTCTGCTTCATGCTTCTTTGCCAATTAATCTTGCAATGCCTGCCCCAAACAAACAGGTTACCAATGATAAATGAACAGCTAAATGCTCATTTAGCATTTCTGTATCCCCTTCTCACTTGTTTTCATGTTCTGGAGCTGGCAATTCAGACACAAGAGGTGAAAGGTAGGAGACAGACAGACACACAAAAATCTGCACCACCTCTGTTCTTATTCCAAAAGACCTCCTTAGGTCACATATGCCTGAATTCCCCAGGAGCAGGTGTGTACAAGGAAGGGGAGAAGCAAAATGAGCCAAGAGGAGCTGTCTAAAGGCAGCTGCCACTGGTCTGTGACCTGTAGGCCACACAGGGTTTAATGCTAAAGGAAATGTGTGTTTGCAGTTATTTCTCAGCAACTTCACCCTGAAGGACATTGCAATTTATATTAACCATAAAAGCTGGATATTGCCTTTTGGGTTGAGAGGTGTGCAGAGTGGAGGAACTGAGGCAGAAAAACTGCACTGAGAGGTGCAGTCAATGGTCGTGTACCACGTTCCCTGACTAAGCTTTGATAAAGATCTCAGCCTAGAATTTATAAAAATTGCGTGCTGGAGATTCAGAGGGGCTTAGCAAAGGAGAAAAGAGTCTGTTGTTGAACCTAATAGTAATAGATGTTTGCAATTTAGAGAGTCACTTAACAAGGTACAGCTTTTGGAGATTTTTGAGCTAAGCAGAAAGGAATCAGTCTGTGCTCCCTACTCCAGCATTCTCTGTAGCAAAACATCAGTCTCAGTCACTGAAGTGAAAATTCTTTGAGTTACATTTTTGCTAAACAACACCTATGCATGATAACATTTCAGTTATGAAGACATAGGTCTGAAAAGCTTAAAAGCTCTCCACAGCATCCAGATATACCCATCTTTTATTGGCTGAATTTCTATGCCTGCTGTTTCTCATTTCAGAATCTACGATTATCACAGAAAAATGCCTGGTTCCTCTTTCTGCTCTGTACCACATGTGACAAAAGACACTGTAAAGCCTGTCTGGGCAAGTATTTACCTCATCCCATCCCTGCTACTCCCAATGAATCTCTCTGAGGACTGCTATAAGCCTGATAAAGTGTTTGCCTCATATATTGATATGTACCACAAATTTTCAGGAAGTACTGTAGTACAGATTGCAGAACCTTGTCATTAATATAATCTGTCCTAAAGGCCTTTTTAGTTTTCTGCAGGATCTCTGTAGCCAAGTTAGAAAGCAGCTAAGAAACTGTACTGCCTCTGTCACAGGATTCCACATAGGATCAACTCAGCTGGGAGGAGGTGATCCTTGGAGATTAACCATCTTGGAACCCTCTTCCCTCCAGGACCTTATCCCACAGCTCTGTACCAAGCAGATCCTTGAAGAGGCCAAAGTCTGCTCTCCTCAAGTCTGGGGTAGTGACTTTGCTGTGCACCCTTTTCACTGTCCTAACACATCAACATTCCACCATGTCATGGTCACTGCAGCCAAGGCTGCTCTGGAGCTTCACATTCCCCACCAGCCCTTCCTTGTTGGTGAGAACAAGATCCAGCATGGCACCACTCCTCGTTGCCTCCTCTGTCACTAGGAGAATGGAGTTACCATCAGTGCATTCCAGGAACCTCCTGGATTACCTGTGCTCCACTGTGGTGTCCCTCCAACAGATATTGGGGTGGTTGGAAGAACACATGAAGACCAGGGCTGCCTCTTCCACTCAAGTGTTCCTGGTTAGCACTAAAGCGCCACTGTCCTTACCCTCCTTTCATCCTGCCCCATAAGCTCTCAGCCAGCTCCTCACCCATCCCCAGGAAGAGCTCCATGCACTCCAGCTGGACATTAACATAGGTGGTAACAGCTCTTCCTTGTCTCCCTTGCTTGTCCTTCCTGAAGTACTTGAATCCTTCCATTCCAGTACTCTGGTCATAGGATCCATCCCACACATCCATGATTCCACAGCCCTGCAGATCTGTACACATTTCTAACTCCTCTTAATTATTCCCAAGGCTACATGCATTTGCACTGAGGCATTTAAATCCAGGCCTCAGTGAAGCTTTGGACTGGCTGGATTTCCTTTGTGCTGCTCTTCAGGGGCTCTCCTGCTGACATGTGACCCCTCTCCAGGCTCTGAGCATTCTGTTGGCCCTGGCATTCAGCTGGTAGGAGTGGGATGGGCTGAAGGTCCCTTCCCATGGAAACTTTAAAGCCCTGCCTGCCAGCTTGGCAAGCCTGTGACTGATGATGCTCTTCCCCTTCTGACAGATGGAGCCCATCTGCCCCCAGCAGACCAGGTTTCCAAGCAGAATCTCATGTTCTAGGCAGCTGAACCAGGCCTTGTCCTTGCTGGTGCAAGCTTTCATTTTCCTGCATCACTGACCCCTCTTCTTCCCTCTCTCCCTCCTTCCTGTGTGTGGCAGCAGGAAAGTTTGGATCTGTTTGGCTGTGAGTTCACTGCAGACTGTGCTTGGAGCCAGCTCCCCAACGTCTTCCCAGCCTCCCTGACATGACTCGCCCATCTCACCACCTCCTGCAGCTTGGCCAACTGTTGCAAATATGCAAATTGTAATTAGAAGGAAGTGTTAGACCAGCCACATTAGCACTGATGTTGCAAACACACTGCAGCTTGATTTACACAACAACATTTTGACAGCACAATTATGTCAGTTAAAAACGGGGAAGAGCGCAGCTACAGCATCTTAGCCATGACAGAACTGACGAAATCACTCCTTGTTGAGTTCACACTGAATCTTAACGTATTTTCTTCTGAAGCAGAACCAGAGCTGTGAAGGCAAGAAAGTATAGCCAGGGAGCAATGAGGAGCAATTGGAAGCAGTACAATTAGCACACAGGGATCTGCAAGAGGATGACCTCCTTTTCTAAACCTTCATAATTTTCACTAGAAGAGAAACTCCTGCTGAATTGAGTAGTCTATTGAGGGGTCTATCTAAAGTTCACACAGCAACTGAGATGAGTCCATGATTGTAACAATTAAATTGTTATTATTAGGAACCTGGCACAGCTGCAACTGAATATCCCAAATGCATCCTACTCATAATCTTTCCTATGCTTGTAAGTGCACATAAAAAGTTAGTAACAAAGTGTTTTATTATCAAAAATCATACAGGATATAAAAGAAGTGACTCAGCAGAAATAAAACCTCTGATTTAAATTATTGCTATCGTGCTAACATTTGCCTCACGCTCCTTTGAGAAGTCAGGCTTTGCATGACTATTTTGTATTATGAAATCAATGAAGACACCAAGTTCTTGTTCCAAGATGAAGAGATCGAATCTCTACTTTAAATAGGGAAAAAAGCATTGACATTTCAAGAACAGGACAGTTTGTACTTCTAAGATGAGATGTGAGCAGTATGAATTATGACTCTGATATTAAGTAGTTCTGGTCCATCTACTACTCTCCCTTCAAGAGCAGCTTCAATTTCCGTCTCCACTGAAGTTAAAAAGAAGACTGAATTAGAAGCATGTTTCTTCTCCAATTCAGTTCTCTTTAAAACAACAGGGGAGATAAAAATGTCTTGGACAGAGGGCAAGAACTATGTATAACTATAGCAAAGTCAGCAGTATTGTAGCACAAAAAACAAACACTTGAGATTTAAAATAGAAACTGCATGCCTGGATTTTAGCGGGGAGCCCTTTTCTTTCCTTGTGTAATGGACAGGGACAGGAATAAAAACCCCACAAAGCAAGGGGTGTATTCCATCTAAGTTGTTGCCTAACCACAGAAATTAGAAAGAGCTTTCGGCAGTGAAAGTCCTTAAGAGTCAAAAACCTCCTAAGCTTCCAAAACTGTGTAAAGAGAACAGTTAAAAGAGTGATCCCTTTCTATCAATTCACATATTTCCACTGGAGCCTTACATCTGGAATGCAACTGCATTTTGACAAAGTGCTGCCCAGAAACAGTGTCCAAGCCCCATTTCCCCTGTGGATGCACCACAGCAGTTACTTCTACATTACACAGCCCGTTTTCTTTGCAGGTAGTATCTTCTGCCTCCTACTTCTTAATTATTAATTTCTTAAGCTCCAACCATCACCCCCTCCTTAGTTCCTGCTTCAACTGTGTTGAATTAGGCCATTTTCTGTTTTATGCAAAGATCTTAAATGATAAAAGCATGATGATCACTATCCAAAGCAGCTAACTGGGGTTTTTGTAAGTGCCCCATCATTTTATTTGCTCATGTGCAATGAAGAATCTTTTTAGAGGCCCAAACAGTAACATTCCAACTTTCATTTTTTTTGTTTCCTTTTCATCGAGGGGAGGAGTGTGCTTTCCTCAGCCCTGGGGCATCCCTGGGGCCCAGGGTCTATGTCACGTTTAGTTTGCAGTTGGATGTTTATGTCCTTTCACATGAAATTCACACTTACTGGAACAAAAGTGTTTGAAATTGAAGTAGCTGCAGCTGAATGGACGATGTAATTAGGCATGGATTCGCTTGTTGGCAAGCTCCCCAGGAACGTGTGACAGCAAGTAACTTTCCTAGCTGTCTACTACGGGTATCCAGTAATGCCCAAAATAATCTCTTCTAATCTCTACAGAAATATGGAGGGCCACAGTCCTACTCTGGGGCAGAGGCAACACACCACCTTCAGAGTGTGAATGTTAACATGCAGAAGCATGTCTTACTCATTTTGTCTGGCCTCCTAAGGAAAAAAGAGAATGTAAATTTCCAAACAGAAGGGTGAAATAAACATATTTCTGTAAATATTAGTGAAACTGGATATTTCAACTATACACAAATGATTTTTTTTTCTTCACATCAGGAAACCCAGCATTCACAACTATTTTTCCACAGTTTCAGCCCTAATAGATCACTGGGGGTTTTTTGTTGAGGCAAATTTTCCACAGGAAATTCACAACCAGGTGTGTCTAGTATGCCCCAAACACAGCCCAAGAGAGCAGCAGACAAGCAGCTAGCTCATGGCCAGCTCACAAAAGAAAATGTCTTCTCTACCTGCAGAGTTTTATCCTGAGTTCTGACCTTTAAAGAACACGATGCCTCATTTCTGCAATTCGGAAATTAAAATTTCAGTGTGTCACCCCCTGGTGGTTACTGAAAGCAAATATAAGCAGCGAAACACCTGGCCCGTGGTCGAGGCTTTCGGGGTCACGCAGGGTGAGCCTAGCACGGCCCTCCACGGGGGCACGGGCTGCCCAGTGCTCTCCGTGAAGGGGCATGGGGCTGACACTTGTCCCCAAAACACAGGGCTGATACTGTCCCCAAAAAACAGGGGAAAAATCACTGGCCAGGACCTGCAAGTGCCACAGGGGCAGCAGGAGCCCAGCCTGCTTATCTGCCTGAGGAACCTTCTGGAAGCCCCCAGCCACCGCTCACCTGCCTGAGGAACCTTCTGGAAGCCCCCAGCCACCGCTCACCTGCCTGAGGAACCTTCTGGAAGCTCCCAGCCACCCCTCACCTGCCTGAGGAACCTTCTGGAAGCCCCCAGCCACCGTTCACCTGCCTGAGGAACCTTCTGGAAGCTCCCAGCCCCCACTTACCTGCCTGAGGAGCCTTCTGGAAGCCCCCAGCTGCCGCTCACCCGCCTGTGGAAGCTGCTGGAAGCCCCCAGCCGCCGTTCACCCGCTTGAGGAACCTTCTGGAAGCCCCCAGCCGCCGTTCACCCACCTGAGGAACTTTCTGGAAACCTGCAGGCGCCGCGGGGTCGCAGCAGGCCGAGCCCTGAGGGCTGTGGGCAGCCCCTGAGCGCTGCCCCGGCCCCACCCTGCCCGGGCACAGCCCCTCCCTCAGCGCCGGCCGGGCCGGTGGCTTGGCGCTCCCCTCAGGCACACCTGAGGCGCTCCGCAGCCCCACGTCCATGCTCACAGCCTGGAATCCCGCAGAAACTCCGAGGGGAGCCATCCAGGATGGATTTCGTGAGCAGGGCTGGCATCACCAGGTGAGGCTCGGGTGGCAGCTCAGGCTATGGGGTAATACCCCCCAGCTCCCAGGGTCGTACCCAGGGGAGAGGCAGCCACAAACCAACCTAAATTCTAAATTTGACACGTTCCCTTCCATCCCTCCCTGACGGGTTATTGGGCTCCATCCCTCTCGGAGGAGCTGCTCGCCGTGCGAGGGTGGGCTCCTCCCGCCGGCCCTGTCTGCCGCGGGAAGCCGAGAGCCAGAGAGGTGCGAGGGTGCCGGTGGGCGTCCGGGATGCGCTGCCCTGGGTTAAACCCGGCTGCAAATAAAGCACCAGACAGAGTTCACTCAGCCCCCTCACTCCCCCTCACCCCGCTGCGGTGGGGAGGAGAATCGAAGTAAAACTGTAGGTTGTGGTAAGAACTGTTTAATAGTTGAGAACAAAGTAAAATACAGAAATGACAAGAAATGATGGTAATTATGATAATAAAAAGAAAACAAACAAGGGATGCACAATTCAATTGCTCACCACTCACTGACCAATGCCAGACACCCCCATCTCAAACCCAGATTGGCCCCATTTCAGGGCAACTCCCTCAGGATATACCAGACAAGATGTTCTCTGGTGCGGAATATCTCTTCAGCCAGTTCAGGTCATCCATCCCAGCTATGCTCCCTCCCAATTCCTTTTGTGCACCTTCTCACTGGTAGAGCATGACACCAAAAAAAAAAAAAAAAAAAAAAAAAAAAAAAAAAAAAAGTAAAATTTCAGTGACTTGGGATAAACATGACTTAGCAAAACCCAAACCACCAGTGTGTTGTCAACACCGTTCTCATTCCAAATCCAAAACACAGCACTGTAAAACAACCAGAAAGAAAAAATTAACTCCATCCCAGCTGAAAGCAGGGCACAGGCCTGCCATGAGCTCTCACCTCACGTAGGGGTCTGGTCATTGCCACGGGGAAACATGAGTGTCCTCGTTTTCCAGCCTGGCCTAGAAGCAGGATTGCAGAGACGTTTAAGCTCAGAGCTCAAACACAGCGAGCCTTTGGGGATTGGGGTCAGGGAGAGCCAGTAAACGCTTGACTCAATCCCATTTGTGAATTAAACTAAAGCATGGGCTTAGCAGCTGTGCTGCAGGTTTAATGAAGCTTCAGCTTGTGCAGCCTGCCTTTCATTAACTTGGACAGACTTGCTGGAGTGCCCCAGGGTGGAGAACGTGAAAGGACACTTGGTCCAAGTCGCTCGAGAGGCCTCTGGCCAAGCACAAACCACCATGTTCTGCCTGCCAAGCTGTGCCTCGGCCCCTCCTGGCTGGAGGCACGCCAGGACTACTGCTTCCCACCCCTGCATACAGAGAAAGAGTACAGCTGTAGCTGCAGAGAGATTCCCAGCCTCATGGTGCTTCCAGTGAAAACCAGGCATAGCTTCTGAGAATAGACAAAGTATTATTTAAAAAAAAAATAAAAGGCCTGTCTGAAACTTGGGCTATTTCAACAACCTTCCTATAAAAATAAAACATGCTCTCTATATTGTACTAATTTTTAAAAGCTTGGCACTTAGTACTTGTGAGAGCAGCATTTCCACTGCCAAGAATATTTTACTCTCATAGGACAGCGATAACCAAATCTAAAAAAGTGCATAGAGCAAAGACTTTGAGAAGATTTACCCAGTTATTTGACAGGCAGAGGAATTGCCTCATTTTGCCTTCTATTTTAATAACGAGCGCTCTTCTCACTTGCCTGGATTGAACAGGCTGATCTCACCAGCAAGATATTTTTCCACTCAAACATCTGCCCAGACAGCTTGGAGCAAGACTGAAATGCCAGGCTGGGTTCTTTTATTGTAGGAGCAGTAATTAAAATCCCAGATGTTGCTGCTCGACACCTGTACCTTATTTTTGTCAGGCACTGCTGCAGCTGGAGCTGGAATGTGACACAGCAGAATTACAGGAGCACTTGGTGCATCCTGCTGATGAGACAGTGGCCTGCTCGTGGTCTGTAGCCCTGTGTCAGGTTCTGCCACTGCTGGGGACAGCCCACGTGCTCTGCTCTGAGGCCTCAGCACTGAGTCATGCCCTGCCTGCTTTGGCAGAACATTTGCTGACCTACCTGCAGGTTTGCTTTTAACTCGGCCTAGCTGTAATAGCGTTTTTTCTTCTGACCACACGGTCGTGGATGATTTGGTTTTACTTTTGCTTATCCTTATATGGTACCACTGTAGTAGTCCTGTCCACAGACAGGACTGACAAGTCATTGTTCTGTGCAGAAGAACATACAATGAATATAAATTATGTCACATGGAGAAAACACAGAGCTGAGGTGGTAGCAGAGGCCTTGAGAGGAGCAGGCACAGGATGCAGTGGGGAGTATAGGAATAAGATGACAAAAGATGAGGCACGGGCTTGCCACTGGAAACCGCTCAGCTACAAACAAACCAACCATTGTTTTCCATTAAAAACACAGATCTAGAGTTAGACAAAACCACCTTTTCATGCATAACAGAACAAAAAACAAGTTTGCACCATATGCAAGAGACATCAGCAAATTTAGATATCATGAGGGTTGCAAACCAGTGATGAAGCAGCCAGTGCGGAAGTTTGTTGGCAAACGTAAAAAGCATAAAAAAGATCCCAAGTGGATCCTGGAGCAAGAAAGATGCAGCCATCATCACATCCCTCCCAGCCAAAACCTCGTGTGCTGGTGACCAGCCTTAGCACCCCTACCACCACACTGAAGGCAGCAACACAAGGACCCTGAGAAGTGGCAGGGTGAGTGCAACACCAGGAAAGGGGCAAGAAGCTGGAACTGTGAGTATGAGACACTTAGATGTTGTATTATTATTATTATTATTATTATTACAATTCTTTCTGTATAGAAGTTGTGGGTTTTTTCTGTAATCATTTGGACTGGACTAATAATGATTCTTAAAGCTAAGATTTCAGCCATACTAACAACAAATTCTTGGCTTTGTAAAAATATATATACATCTACATATATCTAATATGTTTTCTCTTTCTTGATTAACAAGATTTTGAAGGTAACAAGGTTTAAAACTACGCTGTGTTGTCACAGTAGTACTCAAAGTGCACTCAGACTTACAGATGCAGGATTTTAAGGTCCTTTTGTGTAGGAGATCCCAGGCTACAGGTCACTTTAGAAAGTACAGCAAGAAAAAAAAAAAAAAAGAAAGTAATAAGAACAGAATTTAGCAAGATTTAAAAGTTGTCATGGCAATGTACTCTTACATGTAAATCAGTGTATGAATTTAGGCAAATTATACTAAGAGCTGCCACTGCTTAAGGATTTTTTCTCTCTTCTGTAGGAAAGATTGCAAGTGTTGCAATTAATTTTTTTCAATTTGTTTTTAAAAGTGTGTATTCCTTATTGGCAAAATAGCAGATTATTTGTTGAATTTAATGTTAGACATTTATACATTTCTTTGAAAGAATCTCCATCTTGTTGTAAACCAACTCTTTGTGCCTCCCACCTTCTAAGGATTTATATTTATATCCTGGCCAAACTTGCCCTTCTGTGATGTTGACAGCGTGCCTAGAACTCACACCATTGTTTAGCCTTCCCAGTAGGGAGGGGGCAGGAAAAAAAATCAAAGAGGTTTTTAGAAACATTTCTACTAATTGCATAGAATACATGTTAAAATTAATGAAATACCTGATATTGTGATGAACTTCCAGGGGAACAAGGTTTCAGACACAGGGAATCTATTGCAAATGCTGTCTAAAAATACCACTCCTGAATAATTAATCCGGAGCTGGCCGTGGAGCAGAGCAGTATACATTTCTGTCAGCAGCTCTTGAATTTGGGTCACTTTCATGTGCAATTAGGAAGCCTGACTTTCCTGACCGTGTCAGAGCCCTCCCACATCCTTGGATGGACTCGGAACAAGCAGTGGCAGTGCAGGGGTCGAGCTCAGAGGTGCCACTTTTTGGGGATGTGAGCTGCTGTTTTCAGCATTCGGAGTGCCCCGAGCTCCTGGCAGCGCGCACGAGAGCGAGCCGGCTCCTGCGGCTGCCCCTCGCTGAGCCCCGGGCCTGCACATCCCTCGCTGCCACCGAGGCTGCCGCAGGGAAAGCAGCGCTGAGGAAAGAGCCGAGCTCCCCTGAAAGGCACGCGTGGTGCACCAAGGGGGGAACAGCAGAAGGGCTAGCTGAGGAGGGTCCTCACCGGCCTGGATTCCTGACACCCGCACTCCTCCAGGGGATACTGCTGCACTGAGGCCATCGGCCAGAGTGAAAGGGGGAGCAAGATTTGCTGCCAAGGCATGTCTGTCTGTGGCATTTGTTTAGTATCTTTGAAAATGCAATCTGAGTGTAGCAGATTATTCAGAGGAGACTTGGTTTATTTTTGAAAAGAATACAAATTATTTATACAAGGGGTGATAGGCAGTGGAGGCTGGAAGAAAGCAGAGAGGTGAAGAGAAAAATGAGTTAGGAAAGAAGCAGGATGGGGATAAACAGGCATATGGGTGAGCTCTGGAAAATACATGCTGAAAATATGGAAGAAATGGGAAAAGACCCATGCTACCACCCAAGCAATGGGGTGGAAACCCTCTCCCTGCCCGATGGAGGGAGCCAGGGCCTGACTAGTCTGCCTCTCCAGGATTGTCAGCCAGGGACATGACTCTTTAAGCCCACTAATCCTGACGCAGTGTCTGGGACACTGCTGGGTAACTGAGGAATTAGGCTGCAATAAAGCTGCTTGTGCTGCATGTGCACACTGCAGAACACACATGGTGCTGCCACCAAGGAACGGCACAGCCAGGGGGGCCTGGGGCAAAACTTGAAAGGAGAAACGAGCTCTTGCAGAAACCGAGAGAGTTGGCGCTGCTCCCTCATGCATTGCTGTGCACTTGAGCTGCCTGGCATGCAAAGGCTACTGTTCAGCAGCAAAAACTTCAGAGCGAGCTGTTCCCACGATTGCGGGGCAGCAAGTTCCACAGTTTAATTCTGTGCTGTGTTAAAGTGTACTTCCTTTTGCTTATTTCAAATTCTGTTACCTGGTAATTGCACTGGGCTCCCTGTTACAAGAACAAAGGAGAGCACTGGGAGAAGCAGTCATTTTCTATTCATGTTTTCCACATCTTAGTTGATTTTTTGTTGTTACTGTTGCCAGTCATGTATCTCCAGTCATTATTTCTTCTTCAAGCTGAAGAATTCTGGGCTATTTAACCTCTTCTGGCTATTCCACATTGCTGATGAATAACGGTATAAAGCAGGAAAAAAAGGATCAAGTATCTGCCTCTTGCTATTTCCTAAAATCCATGCTGAGTTCTGAACAAGGCAACATCAGGGATGCATCCTGTGATACAAAGATGGTTCTTGTTTTCTTCTTCTGTTTCCTAATTACATCTAATGTTACAATTGTCGTTCTGCCCTCTGTTGGAGTTGAATAGTTAGACTCACCCCCGCAGGCAACAGTTAATTTGCCGTTTCACCTGCTGTAGTACAGAGCTATTTTTCCTCCCGTGCAGTACTTACCAGTGACAAGATCACTGGGCTTCCAATCAGGCCCTCATTGCCTATAGCCCGTGCAGCTCTGGCCACTCAGGTTTGTATCTGACCACAAACACCCCAAACCGCGAGTGCCCAGGCCGCATTCCCCCCGCCTCCCAGCCAGCCCCTCCTCTTGTCAGGGCAGTCATGAATCCAACCAACAGCACAGCACTCGGCCCACAGCCCTTGGTAACTCGGCAGAGTCCTCCTTTCCTGCAGGATGAACCTGCTATTTCTGCTCAGCTCTTCTCTTCTAAACCCTTGGAGTGAAGGTTATCAGCTCAATAGAAGACTTTTTTCTCTCAACAGCTTAGGGGCTCAAGTGAAAACTCTGTTTCTTTTGTTGAGTGTGATTTTTTGTTTGTGGTTTTTGTGTGGGCTTTTTTTTTTAACTTGACAAGTACATCTTACTTTTTTTTTCTCTAGGAGAGAAGCATAGCCCTGGTGTGAATTACCAAGAGAGGCTGTGAAATCTCCATCATTAGATGTTTTCAAAACTTGGCGGCGTGGCAAAGACCTGAACTAGCTTTGAGCACAAGTCTGGACTAGATGATCTCCCGAGTTTCTCCCAACAAACATTTGCAAGGTTTTATATTAACTATGTCGCACCCGCCTGCTTACTTAAAAGCTCCTCTGGAGCTTTAAGAGCAATCCTTACAGTTTCTCTTGTTCTCCCCAGTCCTTAGCCAAGTACCTCACCAGCTGCCTATGTTTTATTACAGTGTGCAACTTTTAGCAATTTCTTTTGGAAGGAGGTTAAACTTGCTAGCCTGTGGTTAGTGGGACTGTTTCTGAAGCTCTTTCGAAAGTCAGTCTTCCCTCTAGTTCCAACTGCAAGCAACCTGTTTTAACCACAGTCACTCACTGAGTTGCTACAGAGCTCTTGGTCCACACCAGCTGGCCCTGATAGTGATTGACAGCTCTTTTCATACCTACACAGTTCTTGCTTTGACAGGACACCTTCTCAACACTGCTCCCTCCACCAAGTTTCCAAGAAGTCTATTTTTAATCAGTGTGCTCTCTGTCTTGAGATCCTCTGCAAATAGTGACAAACAGTAAGAGCAGAGACCTGTGTGTCTGGCACACACTGGCAGGAATGTCTCAGGAAATCCTGTGTTTAAGCAGAAGTGCTGCAGGGAAGCACAACATATATCCTACATTCATGCACCATCTCTTTCATAAAGTCACCTGTTTACTCCAGCAGGTGTGGTGGCTTTTCTCATGTTTGATAATCCATTTAACCTCGTGCAGGACCCAATTTAACACCTTCTCACTTACCTTATACGCTCACATTCCCATTCCCATTCCAAATCCCACATTATTACCACCAATCCAGTGATCAGATCTCCTTTGAACACTCCTGCAGTCTGACCAGAGTGGTACCTTTTATGCAGTAATGTGAGCAATTCCCAGCCAGTGTGACCAGGGCAGCATAAACCAATATCGCAGCTTCAGAGTAGCAGGGAACTCTGCTCTGCCTGTGCTGCATTCCCCTTGAAAGGCTGCAGGTGCATTTACAGAGCTCCTTGCATAAACAAAGTACTCTGGACCCCAGCACAGATACACACTTCCTTTGCCCACACATGCACAGCAGGCAGAGCTCAGCTCACCCCACTGCCACAGGCAGAGCATGACAGAGACAGGACTCTGGAACAACCCCTCAAGTGTTTTGAGAGCCACAGAAACTCCACAAGATAATTCCTGGGGGCTATTCCCAGCTGCAGGGGTGATCAGAGGAGGCAGGGGTACAACATGCCTCCAGCAGCTACTGTTTTTCTACAAAGATGAAGGAATTGGCATGAAATCTGCTAATGGAATACTTGTCACTCTTGAGCTTGGATCTTGAGCTTGTTTTGGCAAGACAGGTTTGAAGCTGTATTGTTAAAGTTTGTGTGCCTCCTGGTTCTCTTCTTATGAAAATAAAAAGAGCAAAATACCTGCAATCTTCCTTTTGATCCTCGCAGTTTGATGCTTATGATGGTTGTTCTGAAACACTGACGTCAAAAGATTATGAGTTTCACACCTTTCATAGCACCTCAAACAACCAGGGTTCTACTCTAGTATCTGTTCTTACAACTGGACTTCATGGCTGGTGAGTTCATTCGTGAGTAAGTCTCCTATTTTCTACTACTACTGCTTAGTGCAATAGTCAGCACACTGACTTCTTACAGTGAAGTCTGAGTTCTTACTGTGGTGTGGAAATTCAGGATTCCAAACTTCATGTTCAGTGCTTCTGTGGAACTGGCACTGGAAAGGCGGGCAATAAACCAAGTGCCATGATGCAGCCTGGACCTTGGACTGATGGAAGCATACCTCAGCATTCTGAAACAGTAATTTAAGAGCCTTTTTAGACCAGGATGGTTCACAGGCCTTCCCCTCCCCTCACCAGCTCCCAGAGTAGAAGAGAAATTCTAGAATCAGTTTCTTCCTGGTGCTAAAGAACAACTCTCACGTACTCCTGCAAAGGACTTCTCTCTTATAAAATCTTATTTCAGCAGTGGTATTGAAATGAGAGAGGAGAAGATGAATAGAGGATGTAAAGAAATTTCATAGGCATGTACCACTATTTTCAATTGCATTCAACAAAGAAAGCAAAGCAGCTTCCAAGGAAGGCACCTGGCAGCTAAGTGCCAGTGTTGTTCTGGACAACTTTATGAGAGATAAAGTTTGCGGATGTTACACTGTGCACTGCCAAGCCTTGAGCAGGACACTGACCACAGCTTATCCAGCCAAGTTCTCAATGTTGCAGGAACTGCCTTCTGGATCAGCAGTGTATGGAATTTCCAAGGCACCTGCTTGTAGGTGATACGCTCTCCAACCTAATCCTAGACAGCATGTGGTACTCCTGGAATATCATCTGGGAAGCAAGACACTCATGGGCTAATTGCTCACCCATCTGGAGACGCCGTCTTCAGCAGCACCTGGCTCTTCCAAGAAATACTTGACACTTCAGAACAATGAGTACTGTGAAACCACACACCAGGCCCAGCTGTTGATCCAGCTTCTGATACCATAACTTGCATGATGGTTCTTCTTCATCCCATCAGACCTGTGTGTGCCTGACTTCATCTCCAGGGAAAGTCTGTTAACCAAGGGTATTTATCTTCCTTTCCCACTGTTGGTCACAAGCAGATGACAACTTCTTAGCATGCTGTCACTGAAACATCATTTTCTTTTACAAGTCTCAATCTTTATAATTCTTAATTTGTCACCAGGACATCAAGAATTCCATATGGTCCTGAAACATTTAGTGGTGCTGTGGAAACTTCATCAATTAAAATTGAGGACGACAGTGACGACAATGTACAGGAGAGTTCTGCTCTTTTAGATATCTTTGTCTTGCATATGCCTAAAATTCTGTTTGAAAGGAAGATGACCTCTACCTCTTGAAGAGGTTTGGGAAGTCAAACCACACACTGACAAAGTCTAAGGAGAATCTCACGTATGACAGTTAGTGAAATCTGGGGCTCATAGAAACTCCTTCTGGCCTTAGGCTGTATCATTTCTGGAATCTTATGGCATGTTTTCTTGCTTAGACCCAGGAGAGGAAGTGCATTGCAATGGTGCCCTGCGCTGCTCTCACTGGGATGAGGCTCACAGTGGCTCAGCACCCAAGTGGGTTTTGAAATCAGCCTGGGAAACATGGGGGAGTTCTGGTATCAGCAAGACGTGGTGCAGAAACAGCCTGAGCAGGTGCCCTCCCCGCCATTCCAGTTCAGACTCCTCCTTTGGGAACAGCTTGAGCTGTTTGTGAACAGCCAGAGCCCGAGAGCGCTGCCAGTGACCTGAGCACACCCCTTGTGCACACACCAGCTCCTTGCCACAGGCTTGGCACCGTGCCCCTGCTGCCACGGTCTCGCTGACGCAAGAGCACTTCGGGTCTTGTTGAGAACTCGGCATTTGCTGAGTGCTTCTCACAGAAAAAGGTACAGACTGAGCTCAGCTTTAAAGACCATCACCAGAATGCAGGACTGACTCAGCTTAGCAGGCTTTGAACTGAGCATTTTGAAAACAGTGACCAGGTAAAATCCGCAGAGAAGCGTAGGATTGTGCAGACACCTGTAGTTCAAGAGCTGCTTCACTTGGTCCCGGGTTGCCAAGTTCAGAAACCAAAGCACATCCATCCTACGGGATTTTCAGATTTAAAAAAAGCTGAAGCTGTATCATGTAAGGTAATCAAACAGCACAAACCAGTTATCCTGAGAACTTCTGAAGGCTAATCACAAGTATTACATAAAATTCACATACAGATCATTTTTGCATAAACCTCTTAACATTGTATAACAACACCTGGCTAGATGTATATTTGTCTCTTCTTGTGAGGAGCATCAATATTTAGTTCTCTCAACAGAACGATTTTAGGTTGTGGGGTTTATTTTTTACAGTCCTAGACTGGATGTATAATAGACTAACAAATCATTCTAGAGTACTGGTTTGCCCCAGTAATTTTAATTTCTATTCTGCGGGGATACATAAATGACTTGAGTCCTGTATGTTTGCTTTTGTCTCACATTTGAAATTATACTCAACCATTACAACCGACATTTAAAAAGGGGAAACTTGTATGATTATCTGGGCTAAAGTAGATACAAATTTATTCTCAAAATTCTCAGTCAGACTCTCACTGTAATCCAAGGTATCATGAAAAAACATTGTTTTGCAATATGAAGCTCCATTCTGAAACTGGATGTTTGAGATGCATGAATATACTCAGCACACAGATTCCAATCAGATTTTTCCACTAAAATGATGAATTTTTTTCTTATTAAATATTTATAGCCAGGTTTTAAAAATAGTTAGGGCAAAAGAGACTACAAACAATAATTGTATCACTTCTCTTTAATTTACAATGTTCAATTTCTGCCGCTAAAGTATAATTTCATTATAGCACTTCAACCTAGATATTTTTAATTTGGGTAAGATAGCTTTGCCTTAAAATTCCTTGCCAAATGAAGACAAAATTTAAAATATGAGCCAGCAAAGTGACAGCAGATGTTACACAGTAGTTTTATATAACACATTACTGAACTGCTTTTTAAGGCTCAGTAACCTGAGTATCAAGCTTTTGAACCCAAATTCATGCCTCTGCATAGAGTTGTGACACAAAGTGATCTTACTCCAAGTATTCCTTATGGTTTGTACTTCAACTCAATTCAGACTATAAATTTAACAGTAGATCAGAAAACAACTCTGCCTGGATATTTTAAATTTTTTTGCCCCAGAATTGCTTTCAAGAGACATATGTTTGGGGTAAGAGGCCAACAATACATCCATGAATAGAACTCCACAGTTCCACAACTTCGGCGTCATGCCCAGAGGTAAGGTGGGTGCAAGGCTCCTGAATGGTATCACTTGACAAAATCAACTCCTTCCTTCCCTTTCTCATTCCAGCTTCTGCAGTAATGCCTTTCACCTTGGTTTTCATGCTTTATGTACTGGGAGCAGTGAGAAACAAAGTCACTGCTGTTTTAGGACATAATCACAGGGTCAACTTTACAGGTGGAATGACATCATTTCATCCACTTCACACCCCAGGTTAACACTCTTCCTCCCCCCCTTAGTTTAAAAAACTAAGTGCAGAGACAGAACTAAATCTTCTGTTATAATATGGGAAATTTAAAGGATTCCTACACTAAGCAGTGTATCTAACAAAACTCCTGTTTTTCCTTCTTTTACTCTAAGCAGAGTCCCCTTTTATATATCTCCTGATTTTATTCTGCAGAAGTACAATGAACCTTCCCTTTAAAGTAACTTTGGTCCACTTAAGACAGACCAGAATTCTAGAAGTAGGTACTACTGCCTGCACAACTCTTCATTATTTACCAGTGTGGCCTTCCACACATGGAGATACAGTCTTTGGCTTTTACTTCTCAAAGTGATAGAATGGAAGTTCAAGTTGTGGGTTAGGAGATGTGGAAATACAGTCTGAAGACAGCAGGTGATAGATGGGACACGTCTGCCTCTCAGATGTCAGGCTCTGTCCAGAGCAGCTCCCTTTCCTCCCAACAAGGCGGCTGCTCCCAGGGCTCCTTACAGCGCCCTCTGCATCACCAGAGTGTTGCTGTCACACGCTGATGGATCGTACCAAGCGTGGACACCTGGGGCACAACCTACAGCTGCCAATTCTGTTCAGTTTGCACAGCTGGAATAAAGATCCTCTGGAATTAGTAAGCCAATCTACCCTTGAGTAAGGACTTCTAGCAGTTGCATTATTTATAATGGTTTCATTTTTATTTACAGTAAGACTATCTGAACCTACTGATGCTGCAAACATCTTAATAAATTACAATCCCTTAGATAGGGGGCCTTTAGGGAAAGTAAAAAAGAATATGTGTAAAAATAAATAAAGTATAAATAAATAAATAAATAAATAAATAAATAAATAAAAAATAAAGTAAAAAAAGAAAGGCTTCTGTTCCACACAGCTAAAAGAACCCAGTACTGTCCTTTATCCAAAGACAAATTAACATATTACACAGAGGAAGAGAAGCAGCAGCATCAAAAATTACAGTGGCCTGGTTTTGAAAACACTTGGCTAGTGGAATTCAGGGCAAATTCCATCTCACTATCTTCAAAAACCCAATTAATGGGCCATCCTATAAGGACAGGCTTGATGCAGAAAAATGGCAGTTACCTAAGTCCTCTATCTTTCGAACTCAAAATCACATTTTTGGTTTTCCACACCTTTTAAACAAGAAAAGTACCACATTCATGAAAAGAAACTTTACTGGAAAAGCCATGTGGGCTTGCCTGGTTACAGCCCCAGCTAACCAAGTACACTCTGGCTTCTGCTTAGTGATGTCCAGAAAGGAAATAAGAGATAAATCAGTGCCATATGCATCAGGCCACACCACTTCCTCCTATGCAAATCAAGCATTTCAACCACAGATTGAAAGGGAAATACTTTATGAAAAAGGCTGTGACTCCCAAATCTTCTGTAGAAGCTTCACAATTATCCTGTTAATCTGAAAATGCTGATGTCACCCCTAAGCATTCACACACAATGCTTCCATTATGAAACTACCAACAAAATAAGAGGAAATACTCTTACCAGATTTTTTTAAAACATTTGCTTACAAAAATCTGCATTTGCCTCTTACAGTCCCCCACACTAATAACACACTGTTCCATGTTTCAAACCCTAGTACCATTCCCTTACAGCACAGAAAAGGTTACATTATGCTGCTGCTTGTTCAAAGTAGCAATGAAATGACACATCCCATTCAACTCGCGTTACAGTTCATGAATTATTGCATATTGTACCCAAAGCTAGTTGTACCAATTAAGGAAAAATCCATGGGAAAAAATCCATCCTGAAATTAAAGTATCATTCATATTAATCTAGAAACAGGGCAACATTCATGGCAATTTCCTCCCTTTTCACTTAAGAAAGCCATTAACACCCCCCATGATGTCTCACCATAAGAACTGTGCCATTTTCCCTGTGCTCTATCACATTTACGTTATTCTGACTACAGCTCTGCAGAGTCGTTACTAAAAGATCAACTTGTGCAGAGAACTCCAAAATGCATCAAGAGACACAATACATCATCTCCAGAAAATTTCCAGCCTCGGCTGGTTTGACTGACCACAGACTCAGGTCCAGGCACTGAATTCTGTTGTCCCAACACACAGGTGAAAAGCAAAGCACTACGTTCAGGATGCTCCTTTATCATCTTTTCATCCTTTTTTTTTTCCATTTAGCAATTTACCTGACACTGCCTTCTTCCTGCAATCACTCAGAGGAGTGTTTTATTGCATGTTAAAAGACAAGATATGTATTGAAAGTAGCAATTTTATTTGAGTTAAAATTATTTACAAAAACCCAAAGACATACTTCATGAAACTGGTACAAACTATTTTTCCTGCCGTTGGCTTTTGCTCCAAAGATCACAGCTGAGAAATACTGTATAAAATAAAAATAGGATTGGATTCAGAAAAGTACTCTACTGTTCTAATTTCCAATTGAGAGTATTTACACAAATATTTACAATGGAAAAAATGTTACTTTAAAACTTTAATTTGCAAGTTGACCTCAAGTACCCTTTAATGCAGAGTTATTTGAGGGTCTAACACACAAAAATGCACTGCAGTTCACAGGGTGATTTCTCCCCCCACCCTCAAAAAAAAAATCTGCATTTGTCAGTGCTTGACAATTAGTTACATTTAAAAAAAAACTGTTAAACACTGAGGTAAATCAATTCCCAATTACCAGTGTAACAAAGAAAGGTAGTTGTCCCTGCTTTCCCCCATCATCACATTTGCATCTTCTTTTCTCTTGCCATCTCTCCACAAAAAACTAGGTAATCAATTTGAAATCTCATTATATATGTGAAAATCTCTAAAATCCGAAAACTAGATGGGCAAAATATTTAATTTCCTCCTGATGCAGATCATCTACATACACCTTTTCCCTCAATACTGTTTTGGTTTTTTTTTAAAGAAGGGGAACACAACCTCAAAAACTTTTCTAAGTTACACTGATACGCTAAGTTTTAGAAGGTGATGAGAGAAAATGCAAAAAAATATGACCAACATAAGATTTTTGCCGTTAATCAGTTACTTCCTTACAGAATTCCCAACAATCTGCATTATCAAAAATAGGAAGACATAGAAGGCAGCCACTGTATGTAAAAAATTTACAGCTGGCACTGATACAAAAGCACAAGTTCTTAACTTTATACACGGAGATAACACAAGATCTAAAAGCAGGTTAGATTTCCTGTTATTTCCCCCTCATTATACATAGAACTAATATTTTTATGGCTTCAAGTTTTACAAATTCAATGGAGTAACATGATGTAACTACCTATACAGGTATTTAAAAATGTCAACGAAGCAGATTGCAGAACAGTCTGCAAATATTCAAGACCATCTTAATAAAAATAATTAATAATCAATTCTGTTGGTCTGAATAGTGAGTGCAAGAAAAAAATTGTTACAAAAGTCATGTATTTTCTGGGATTCTTTGTTCCACTTAAGTCCTCAAACACAATGCTTTGCTGTGAACTAGACCTCAGACTGAACAAAATCTTAGCTATATCAGCAATTTAAGGCTTTGTGTTGTATGCATTTCAACTCTGTCATACTACAGAAGGATGAAATAGAAAGATTATGTCAGCTGGAAACATTAATCCCCATTGGTGTTTTAGCTTCTTTAAAATTCTTCCCACTAAAGCATCCAAATTCATTGTATTCAACACTATAAAACACACCTTGAGTTCTTCCTTGAAACAAATTAAAACAGCATTTCAAAGTTTTTGCTTATCAGAAGTGTAAACTACCCTGGGATTGAGTGTTTTTTAAATATTTTTTTTCTTTCTTTATTTCATTTGCATTTTAAACAGGGCACAACTTTTTACAGTCACTATTCCTTTTGTGGATAACATACCCTCAATGGCTTGTGTGCTGATGGGTCTGCAAGCTCTTGGAACTACAAAGCGTTATGGTCTAGCAGATTACAGTACGTGGGCCATGGGAGTTTTGGAACTGAGAAATAGTTCAGTGACCTAATTTCAATCAAAACAGTATAAAAAATAAACTATCCAATCCTCGCCTCTTTGGATTCCAACAAATTTTAAATATAGACAGTAGTTAAAATCACAAAAGTATTTAAAAATTTATATTTTATGATTTTGGAATAGTCTAGTAATAAAAAAGCAGGAGCAAATTAAACTCAAATAGGAGCGGTGCTGCTGTCCAGAACTTCTTTATTAGAACATTTGTTTGATACCTCAGTAGCTAAGCTGCCTTTGCACCTGGCTGGCATGAAACAGTGGCTCAACAGTAAACAGCAGTTGCACTATCAGCAGCAAGTTTTTCCCCTTGAAACTTGTCACGAACAAAGCAAGAAAAAAAGATAGGGAGGGTAAACCCTGCCAAAAATATTTAAATACTGCACTGCATCATAAACAGCAAGGTTTCTTTATTTACTTTGCTCAGAACCTTTTTCCCCTCATTTTTGATAGTTGCAGATTGATGTAGTAACTGTCTTTTAGAAAATGCTGAATGCATGGTTAAGAGACCAGGTAGCCTTAAAAATCCGAACACGAATGACACAGATGAATGCTCTCGGTGTATCCTTCAAGGACTTCTTTCATGACTTCTTCTTTTGTCTAAGGGTAGCTCCAGCTTTAGAGTGCCTGCAGCGGAAGTTGAGTATCTAGCAGTGTTCCAAGTATTCAATCACCCTAGAGATAGATTTCTGGCCTGTTGTTCCAACAGCACACTGGAAATGCAATAGAAAACACAAGTAACAAATAAGCATTTGTAGCACCTCCTTCAAATATCTGAGAGCTATTCTAGTTGCAGAATTTTAGTATTTACAATTATGCATCTGTAAAAGCAACTAGGTTCAGGCAGCCAATTCAGAAATATCTTCCTGGCCAATCACAATATAAGGACAGACAAAATTATGACAGACAAATGGCTTTCAGTATTAGAAAACAGTGCTCTCATGAAGACACAAACTGAAAAATGTTAATGCTTCTAAAAATGCATGAAATACTAACAGAAAACAAAACAACAGAAATATTTACATACATCAATTTGAAATGTGTATTACTTACAGTAAGGTTCATAAAACTGAGAAATTTTTTGAGCATTTCGGTCATTATCGAGAAGTCCCCTTCAGGTAAGTACTCCCTCACAGTAGTCACATTGATCTAAGAAATAAAGCAATCTTGTTTTATTTGGGAAACATTTTTCTGACACAGAAATACAATGCTCTGCATGTGAGATGCATTAAGATAAGTATATTGACAGCATAAAGATGGCTTTTGCTGCCATCTTTATGATGTCTCTTTTAAGCAATATTCATATCTTTACTGTGTTTATGTTTCTAGAAAACTATTGCTAAAATAATTATTGTTGGTTTGTTGAAGTTTTTTTCCTAAAAACAGGGAAAACAAAAACTATTGGACATTTCCAGGACCTGCAAGATCATCAAGAACTGAAACCCCCAGCAGATCATTCCCCTGACAGGGAGAGGCTCTCCCTTTCCAGCTGTGAAGGGTTGAGAATTACTGATCTCACTGTAAGTCTCACTCTGAACTAAAACTGTTATGGACACTGATCAGTCCAAAGGCACAGAATAGCACCTTAAAGGCCATTTCTGCACCACGGTACATTCAGACAAGCCTGAAGGCAGCTCTGAGCTCATTTTCATGTGAACATAGTTTTCATAGGAGACTTCATTGAATTCTCAGCCATTGGAGTTCCATATTTTTAACTTCAGCTTTCTATTGCATATTTCCAATCTGAGACAATTATTTTGAACTAACAGGAACACACACAAGTTCATCTGATTTCAATGGAAGAAAAAACTAAAACAGACTGATAAAGAATAAAGAAGTCTGATGGTAACTTGCTTACTAAAACTACTGAGAAGGAACAGGCTTAGCCAATTTTCCTCTGCCTTTCCAAATTAACTTTGGAAAGGCAGAGGAAAATTGGCTAAGACTCTTTTGCTGGCTACAAAGAGAGGTAAAAGAGGTCAAATATTCAATTCCAACTGTTTTTGATAAACACAGTGATGTTCAGAAAATTTGTTTTGGCTGGAATAACTCTGGCAACTCTTCCCAAAGCTGTATACATCAGTGTAGCTTCACCAACGTATTGCTCACACTGAAGCCCAATTTAATAAACCCCTTTCAATACAGCAAATTATCACTTCATTAAACATTATACTGGACTTAAGATCAATTTATTTCCTTACTGGACTCTCCTGGCAGAGACAGCCTAGAAGCAATGCTGTGTATGAGGCCACAATGCAGTCTTCCATGTGCTTCCCAGCATGCTGAAGAGCTGTAAAAGAGACAACAGTCTATTGTATTCTCTAAGCAGCTGGTATCTTTTACTGCTGCAAATACAATCCTTCATTATCACTTTCCAGAATGCTTTTTCCTCAAACAAAATGAGCTTTTGGACTGAGATTTCAGAGATCAGGAAACACCACTCTTACTGACTCAGCAGCACATTCTTGACAAGAAAAACGGTCTTCATTCACTTTCAACTCATTCTGCTGCACAGTGTTTTGTCATTTGCCATTTCAATGTGCACACTGTATGCTGAACACCCCAAACTACCAATGCAAATGTTTCATGTAATACTATATACCTCTAAGACTTCCCCCAAAGTAGTTTATTGTGTTAAGGATAACAGGCACAGCATTTTTTGCTGATGACTCAGCATTTTGGGAAAAACTACAAATAACTGCAGACATCAGTTGATGGAGCTACAAAAAGGAGGAAGGATATAAAGCAAGGTTGGAGGAAGTAATACCACACCCATTAACATAAGATGGAAACACTATTAGAAGTTATACACTGCATCTACTACTAGAAGATTAAACAAGAAGCAATGATGTTTCAGACCCATTTTCCAGAGACAAACTATGTAACAGATCAGAGATACTCAAATTCCTGGAACAAACTACCAAAAATACAGCACATCGAGGCACTACACAGGTACCACAGATACCACTGATGAAGGGAGAAGATGGACACAAAGCAGATAGAGACAGAAGATGCAAATAGGGAGAGGAGGGGGAAAAAACCCAACACTTAAAGTAGCTTGAAACGAGGACTCTGGAAAACAAAATTAATTACGTTATTAATTAATAACATAATTGACAAAAGCAGGTAACTTTCAAGGACTGTTCCAGAATAACAAGGTAACAGCCTAAAAGCCATCCTTTCCAGAGTATTTTGTACATGGAGTGTCCTAAAAAGGTCTGGTTTGTTTGGAGGTTTTTTGGTTTTTTTAAGAAACAGGTAAAAGTAACATAACTACTTCTACTTCTCATGCTTCAGATCTGAATGGCTCCTACTTATGCAGCAGTTTCACCTGGGATACGTTGAGGAAATCTCAGCCCTAGAGACTGAATGTAGCTATGAAGCAGAGGACTAGGTGGGATTTTATGCAATCATACTGTTCTTTGCATTTTCTGCTCACCACAGCCAGAAAACGTACCTTTATTAAGATCAAGTTCTTCATCATCTTCCTCCTTCTTATCCTTCTCTTCAGTACCATCTGACTTCTCTGTGGAGACCCACTGGATCTCCCCACTTGTCTCCTGCCATTCCCCACTCTTATCATGCTGAGCAGTGGGAGCTTCTTTAATCAGCTCGTCCGTCTGGCTCTCGGCCAGCTGTGCCGCTCGCTCGCACTCCAGGAACAGCTAATGGGGGGAATTCCAGGAGAATTCCTGTTAGAAACCCTAAACACATTGACTTAATACTTCTCAGTTTATTTCCTGTTCACAATTTACCCCTTAATACAATTAGCCTTCAATACTTTTCTTAACAATAGGCTTTTCTTCTTCAAAGGAAAATATAATCTGGCCCAACACTAGTGCTGCACTCCACAGCAAGACCTCCCTGCCTGGTGCTGAACCACTTGCCAGGCTCCTCTTGGGCATCATAAAAGTTTAATCACTTTCCTTGAGACACAGCTTGAAGACTAAAAGCTGCCATAATTTCCTGTCCATTTTTGTTCTCTACCAATTTTCCTTTTCTTTTCATGCTAACTATTCCCTCTTGGCTTTCTTAGAGCAAAAATACGAAGGAGTCATTTAAAATGACTTAGCAAAGAACGTGAATGAACTAAGAATTTCATATTAGGCACTTATTTCTCGTGAATTATTTCCCAAACCATACAAACACCAGTTTTAAATATTGCTTTACCAAGCTACATACATTAAGATATATAGTATTATTATTTTTCTGATTTTTTTTGTCTGTTACTGGACAGTTATTTCACAGTTAAATGCAACAGTTAAAAGCATCTATGAAATTAACTCCACTGAAACAAGACATCTGTAATTTCCTTTCAATTTTTTAATTTTAGTTTGCATGGTGAAACTCATTTACCAAAATTATTGGTGGATTTCTTTTTTTTTCACAGTCAATTTAAGCATGCTGCTTCACATCCATAATCATTACATCTGTATTTTATTGCTTTTTATAAAAGATAATCCTATTTTTTAATTTAAAGCTGCAAAGTCCCTAAAACATAGTACTTTAAAAAAATTATGGAAGCAAAGTATGTAAGAGAAAAGTAGCTTACAGCTGGTTTAAAACAAAAGTCAAAGTAAATAATCTAGCAACAATAAAACCAGAAATAAATTGTATGGGAACATACAATAAAAGAGTTTTACTGGATGTCTGTAAATCAGTGTCTTTTATCAGAGAAGCTGTTTCTGCAATGGACAGCACTGCACAAGTCCGGGTTGTGAGCAGCAATCTTGCCCCTACCTTGCTCCACTCCTCAAAATGCTCAACAGAAAAACTGACACATTTTCATTGCTGAGTTCTCCCTTCCCCCTGACAGTCTGATAATGAGAAATGGGAACTACAGCAGGACAAACACTTCTCACCTGCACTAAAGCCTGAACAGCATCAATCTGTCCAGTTATCTTTAGGTTCTCATCTCCTTCGCCCGTACACAAGGAGTCAAAAGAACACGATGTTTCCATGTTGACAAGGCAGTGCCTGTTCCGGGCACTGTATTCCACGAGATTGATCAATAGACCCAATCCCTGCAAGATTGGAGAGTCAAAAAATATTACACACATCGGGAAAAAGACAGTTCAGCAGAAGACATCTATTTAGATAAACATCTTTGGCCTTATCTTTCTGAGAATATACAACTTATGAAACAGTCTGACAGATAGGGGGATCAGGATTTAAAGAAATATAAGATAGAACAGAGATCCCTGTGCAGGAGAACTTTTATGCAGGAATCTCTGTTTTTCCAATTCTGAACATAAAAACATTTTTTGGAGTTGAGGATTCCTTTACAGAGGTTAGGGCTTCAGGTGTCCAACCCTCAGCTTATGTTCATAAGAAATTCTTCACATACACAACTTCACTGCTGCTATTGGGCCACTCTGACCCATTTTATATATGCTGAGGTAAATCTGAGTGAGAAAGCTTTTAACTCAAAAAATAATATCAACCATATCTCCAAAA
This sequence comes from Acrocephalus scirpaceus scirpaceus, assembly GCA_910950805.1. NCBI lineage: Eukaryota > Metazoa > Chordata > Aves > Passeriformes > Sylviidae > Acrocephalus > Acrocephalus scirpaceus. The sequence continues at coordinate 35,537,569 of OU383781.1, forward strand.
CTGAAAAGATGTTTGGAAGTTATTAATTCACATACTTATTTACCTAAATCTCTTTGTTCAACAAGCAGTGCGCTTTTTCCAAACACAGGGAAAAAACCCTCAACTCCACCAAATCCTTACAGAAACTTTAAGTACCTCACTTTAGGTATATATCTGGTCGCTGAAAACTGCAGGGGAAGCTATTCCTTAATGAGGAACCAGAGCAGCTCAATGCAGGAGAAGGAGGCAAATCATTTTCTGCTGATGTAAGAAGCACAAGAACTTACCAGCACCCGAATATCAAATCTCTGTTCTTGAGGTAGGAACTTTGGAACCTGAAGCACACAATTCATCGCTGTGCCTATCAGACCATCTTGTTCACCTGTTTTTGTACTACCCCATTCTGCAAACAAAGAGAGTTCAGAGGCTCAATACTGAAAACATTCACATTCATAATGGTAAGCAGCCTAATAAAAACCTTTTGGCTCTAATGACAAACCAGCCCCTCTCAGCCCAAGCCCTCGTCTGAACATTTCATACTTGCAATTCCTCACCCCGCTTGCAAAGACAAATTACTGAGGGCTGTAAGCAAACATCTACCATGCATAACTGCTTTATAGCACTGGACTTGAAAAACCATAATCATAGAAAAAAAACATTTACACTAATGGTTTATTTGACACTTCACCATAGAATACATTAAAAATTTATTGTCTTACCATTATCATTTGTCAGGTTGAGCAAGACCCCAATGATGGCTCTCATACAGTCTTCCACGGCTTTCCCCACGTGGTTAGTTACATTCTGGTGAGGCAGAGACTTATTGTCTGGTAAACAGATACTGTCTTCAGCACGATTATATCGTTGGATTAACTCCTCACAATGCTGCAGTGCTCTGCAGGGAGAAGGTGCAGAACAAAATTATCTTCCCAACATACAGAGCATTCCACCTTTATACCTGTTTCACAAGTAAAAAAGCCTGAAACACAAAGCTTTAGGCAGAATTTTTCTGATACCCAGTCTGTAGGGACAGATAACGAACTTATCACTTCTAAAATCTTTTATAAGCTCAACTGAAAATTGTGGAAACAAAAACCTGGAAATCTTGGGGCTCTATCAGCTTGCTATTTCAGGAGCAAGTTAATTTTCCTTTCCTGCTTCATCACATGGCCTTACAAAAGATATCTCATCTTCCTACAAAGCCAGCCTCTCGTATCCTCTGACCATCAAGGCACAACATGATTCTGACAGTGTTACCAGAATGTTCTCTTGTTCTCTTCTCAGAACTATTTCTATTCAGCAAGAAATGACACATGACTTCCCAGCAGAAAAATTCCAATCTTGTAACACCAGTGGACCACAGATTCTACTGCATCACATTAGTTTCATGTTAAACCACCACACTGATTTCAGTTATGAACAAAACCAGAAATGTCAAAAATATATACTGGTTTAAATAACCTATTGAACAGTGGTTTGCTTCATTTTAATTTAAGGAAATACTCCAAATATCTAATCTATAACCATGAAATCATGCTCCCAATGAGGTCTGCAAAGTCAAACTTTCAGCTTCATTTGTTCTCTTACGAAGAGCAATACAAGTGGCAGACAGGCTCTGCCAGCCAACTGAGACCTCACCCAGATTGATAAATGGGTTAGACGTGTTTGTAGAAGAACCTCAGCCAGGGAGAAATGCCAAGAACAAAATCTCACTATTTTAATTCTTAGTTACACTCTCAATTCTGCTATGCTCCATTCCAGTAAACACTTAAGCATGATGAAAACACAATGAATAAATATCGCTTCACCCTCTTCTGTGTTTCTACTTAGTATGGCAGGAGCTGAATCCACAGCAGCTCTACAGACGCAGCAGCAGCAGCCCCACAAACGGGAAGTACTCAGGTACCATTACCCCCATCTACATTAACTTTACTCAATGAAAAGCAACAGTAGAATCTTTGGGGTTATTCACCCCTAGAATCATCCGGTATAAACCATTTCCTTTTTTCTCGTATCAAGTGAGGTATTTTGCAAAACTGGGGTTTTGGGGGATTTTTTCTGTAACTTACTTAGCTGAGGAGACTATGAGCTGTGAGTCTTTGTATGCTATCAGATAGCTCTGATTTTCTGGATTATGCACAGTTACCTAAAGAGAGAAGGAGAAAGTAGTATTAAAAATAAGAGAGGTTTTTTCCCTGAAAGAGAACCATTCCCTTTTACTACTACTATACTTTATTCAGTTGCACATTTCTTGGCTATTATGCAGTGTAAACTTTCACTTCTCAGTTTTCAGTATTTCCTTGGAGTTTTCATCTCTAAATAATTGTGTCACTGAAGATAAAACCATCTTCCCTGATAAAGTACAGAAACCATGCAGCAAAATGTTTTGCCACAGCAGAACCCTGAATCCACATTCTAGGACTACAACATCCCAAGTGTGTATACAGAACACAATTATAGATATGGTATTTTAAGGACTTGACATCAAATCCACTTACGAGAGCTTATTACTAATCCAGCCATAACACACAGGGTTTTTCTTGATTCCCTTGACTGAAGTTTGGAATCAATTTTCAGAAACAATAGAAGTTTTTCTCTTGGACTTGCATGATTTGGTGTGTTTTGAATTTTGTCATGTCTCCCAAGTTTCTAAAGATCTTACTACATCAAAAATACCCTTAAGTCCGAATTTGAATATTCTAACACTAGACAAGGCTCTTTACTCTTGCTTGGCAATTCCATCTATTGAATATAAAAGCAGAAAATTACTCTGAATTTTTTTTTTCTCACAGCTGAGAAGAAAGTTAAAGAGAATTTTTAAGACACCCTTCAACAATGGTTCATGTTGCTTGGTTTTCAGCTTGCATTTACACTATCTTTAAGTTTTTACTTTTATTTTAGTGAAGAAAACAAGAGACCACTGTAGCTACTTGCCCTCTGATTTGGGTTTAAGGTGTTGAGCGAGATTCATTGGCCTGTACTCTGACCCCAAATGTTTTCTGAGGTGAGATGTGAGAACATAACAAGGTTCTTCTGCCTTCCTAGGCACAACACAGAAACAGAGTAACTCCAGTAACAAACACCCAACTCAGTGAAACAAGGCATTGCCGAGAAACACACACACCCCATTCCTGTCACGTAAGCTCTACAAAAGTACCATGTATTTTGATTTTCTTCCAAGTTCTCAAAGAAATATTTACAATCTGCCTTTGCACACCCAAAGGACAGGATGACAGGACTTGTTTGCCTTTCAGGGCCATTTTCTCTTTCAGCACTTGCCCAGCTGATGGTTCAAAGCAGCAATTCTTAGCATTGATTTATTGCTTCTAAGAAAATCCCACTTCTATAATGATCAGTTATTACTAGACATACATATTGGAGAGTCAAACTCATGCCTTGAAAACAACATCCATAAACAGCAGCTTTTTGTAGGAACTTAAGAAAAAGCATCATGTTATACTTAGGGTTTTTTACCAAAAATAATCTTGGAATGCAGTACACATGTACAGAATAGTAAGTTAAATTTTCAAACATTACAGAAACACTGATATGCATCAGAAAATTACTACAGTCTATAAAAAAGAAAAATCAACCTTATAGAGCTATAATGTGGCTGAAAGAATACTGAAAGAATGTAAACCACAACTGCTTAAGAAGCAGCTTTCAGCAATGCAAAGGATCTGCTCATACTCACACTTTCTAAGACCCGTAAACATCTCTCTGCACCCCATAACGATGCAACCAACTTCTCTTCATTTTCATCACTGCTTAGGTGATCCACACATTCTTTAACTAAACAGAAAAAGAAGTTGTTTTTCTCCATAAGTAAGAGGTCTTCAAAAGCCAGGCATACAAACTAACCAGCTACTCAAGAGTTGTTATCAGCCTTGTTTTACACTTTGCCCACCTTTAATGGCAGGAAACAATTATGAAGACATGATCAGCACTCCAAAATTTTTCATTTCTCCAAGTAAAAGAAAAAAGCAAACCTTACAATTTTGTCTTTACAAGTTTGGGGTTGTAGTTACATATTACCTAACCATATATTTTATTTTCTCCTGCCAGTAACAGTGTCCAGCACATGACTGAGTTCCTTAACTCTAAGGGAGTCTTTTAGAAGAGGAGAGATAGGGCAAGCATACACTTCCCAGATTTTACAAGTCTGAAACTATAACTTGAAACAGTGTTCAAACTGAATACTTTCATCTCTCCAATCCTTCTTTTGTTCTCCCACTGCTTACTTAAGACCAAGCTTTATTCAGGTCAAGAATTCATTTAGAAATGTCCATTTTCCTACCTAGGAGATTCTGATCAAAAACACACTGAGACATATCTTTGAAAGAATAATGAAATCAACCCTGCCCCCTGCTTTCTTCTTGAAGGGTTTACTTCCTTTGGCATATTTAGTTTAAAAAATACCTGGTCTGAAAATATTTCTAGAAGACTATGAAGGAGATTCTATTCTAGAATAAGTGTGCTGTACAGAGATATGTAACAGCATTCTGTCCAAGGTTAAACCATTTTTATTCTCATACGTTGTAATGCAACACTACACATTCTGTTTAACATGAAAAGTACTCTAAATCCCACCTGCAATTAAAAATTAAAATCACTAATATTTCTCAGTTACTTGATATTGAATTGTGTATTTTATTTTTAATATTGTAAGAAAAATACCTAGTATTTCTATTTTTAATCACAGGAAATGATCACTACAAAAAGCAAACATTTTATTACAATTGACTATTTTTTCATGCTGTCAAAGCAGTATCCCCACTGTACCTTTATCTACAATATGATCCAGACCACCCAGAAGTCGCAGTTCTTCTTTAAACCAGTCCCCAGCTCGCTTTGAGGTGAGAGACAGTAATGTTTCCATTGCCAAATGCCCAGTCTGAAAGAGTGAGATTCTGCAATTAGTGAAAGCATCACATGCAGCTGTAGCCAATCTACCAAGCAAACAAATATGCATCACATGAAAACCAGAAAAACGGAAGTATCGCTTCTGAGAACAACCACCACTAGAGGGAGCAAGAACAGACTGGAAAATGTGCATATCTTTTAAAAAATGACAGTACTGATAAAAAAGGTACTTTGCATTTTCAAATTTTATTTTATTAATAGCGTAGAAAACCCAAGCAGACTCCTGTCATCTGTTTCTCTTGTTATCAAAATAAACAAGTGGAGGAAGTAAATGGACAAATCAGCCAGGCAGTAAAAAAGTCAAGAAAGTCCTCAGTGAACACAGCTTCCCAATCTCTCAGATACACTGGCTTTGCTGCTCATAGATCACACCTGCTTCCAATGTAGGTATCTTGTGGTTTTAATTTTAAGCCTACAGAATAAAGCAATTAAACTGAACAACTGCAGGAAATCTTACTCGATTTACTGATACAGTGTTTTGGAAAAAAGGAGGAACACATTCATAAATTCAACAACAGTAAAAGGTCAGTTCGCTCCTTGTAAATGGAGCAGTACCCACCAGGCTTGAGCAAACACTCCATTGTCTTACTATGAGCCCTCCCCTCACCAAGCAGCATGTCCAGCTGCTTTCCTTGCTTCCCAAACACTTGATTTCCAAGGAGGAAAAGCAAGCTGAAGATCAGATAAAGAAGAGTTACCACCCAAAGTTGTTTCTGGGTTGTAGGAGCAAGCCCTGCAGCACACTGTCACTATGAGCACAGCAGTAATGGCATTTCTCCAGAGCAAATGGAAACATCCCCAGGTCAGCAAAGTGTTGTGTGGATCAAGAGAACACAAGCAGCAGCTTGGGCTGCCGCTACAATGGGCCAGTTAACTTCCTAAATACGTTCACCACAAAAGCTCAAAGGCCACACAATATTTAAAACAGTGATTAGCTTTCTGCCAGAGGGAAATAAGACTTCAAATAACACTAGAAGAATATAATCTGTATTTGTACACACTTAATAAGGATGCTTATTTTCTCCTTTTATTTTAATAAAAGCAATGAAACCTCGTAACCCTTTTGGTTTTGAGTAAAGTAAACCATTACATTCACTTTTTTGTCAACTACTACAAAAATTTTAGCACCAAAGGCCCAAAACATGGTTGCCTTAACATTTCAGCCTTATGCTGAGAGTGAAAAGCAGAATAAGCTCTTTCACCATCTGAAAACAGAAGTCACTCCTGAAGGGTTTTTGTTATGATGCAACAGTGAGGAGACAGGTGCAAAGCAGGAGCTCCAGACGGCTGTGCTCACTGACAGGTGAGGGCCATTTGCTGAGGTGAAGGCCAAGCCCTTCAGGTTTATCTTCTAACGTAGCACAAGGAGCCTGGAACAAATTCAACCTGCACACACCTCCTCGGTTCCTGGGTTTCTGTTAGCCGTCAAGAAAACAGAACCTTTGAATATTCCAAAATTAGTCCAGCCTAACTTCGAGGCAGACACACAAACAACGTTGTCTGTGGAAAGAGAGAGGCAGATCCGTTTTGCCTGATCCATTTAGGATTCAAAAAAAGCGAAGGTGTGACTGGTGAGGCACAAACTGGAGGTATAAAAACATCTGCTGCAGTCCTTCTGATTCTCACTGGGTATGTCTGAGTCTGAAAAAGCACAGAGCTTTTCTTCACCCCCAGAAGATTTGTATCTTTGTTTGCATTTTCTGCCTGTCATTTAGTACAAAACAGAGATTACTTATTGTATCTCATGACAGGGATCTACATGAGAGCATATCTTCAACATATGAAGTTCATTATTGCCTCAACTTACCATTGCTACTATTTTAAACTGGAAGAGAACCTAATCATCTCATTTGGCTTGCAAATATTCTCTAAATACTATACAGTCTCTGCTTCTAGATGGTGCAGCTGGGAGGAAACCAGTTTCCATCTGTGAGGTACTACAATATTCAATGCATTTACGGCAACAGCTCAAAATAAATTTAAGAAATAGAGCTGCCTCAGGGAAAAACCCTCAAATAAAGCAGCTGAAACTGATGGCCTAGGATATTAATGCTCTTTACTCATGAACAACTTCCTCACGAGACAGAGACCCTTTTGATATATCCTCTCCTTTTAAAACCCATGTCTAAGAAAACACAAGTACAGGACTACAGTTCATAAAAAAGCAACAGGCTAGATCAGATTATGAATATGAGAAAAGCCCAAGCAGGAGACAGTGGTCTTTGTGGCTGGATGCCTTAGCAATGAGGAACCTGCACCAGCTGTTCCAGGCTTAATAAAGGGAGCTGTCTTACATTTTATAGTGCAAGAAATATCCTGGCACCGACAAACTCTGCTATGTGAGCTGCCTTCAGTGCCAAAACAGCACTGAAAGAAGACTCTGATTATACCAAATCCTAGCTGATCACCACCCAGAGAACAAATTACATTCTGTGGTGGCATTTTCAGACTGTAAACTGAAAGTGCAGAATATAATCTCATATTCATTCTTTCTTTGCAGATTTCCAAGGCCAGAAAGTTCATTCAAGCTCCCTGCTGGCACCTTCCATATGTTTGTATGAAACAAGCCTAAAACTGAAATTTGTAATCCATTGTCACCACAATCTGATTACCCTAGTTAACAGTGATGTCATGGATATTTTCTTCCTCGTCCAAAATTCAGCTCTTGCTAAAGCTACAGAATAGTGACTTCATACCAATTCAGCTCTGTGTTCCATAGCCAGCATTTGGAGGGAAAACACCCCAACAAAACTCTTCCTAAACTGACACAGAAGTCCCAAAAGCTACAGAAGAAAGTGCCAGCTCAACAAGGCACATCATCTTTTAGTCAAACTGAATATGGAACACAATCCTGACCGTGAATTACTGCCAGGAGTTGGAACATTACTTGCACAGACAAAGCTCTGAAAAGCTCACTTCATAAGCAATAAATCAGAAGCTTCTCCCATTGGGGATAAGCATTACAGAAAAAATGGCAAAAACCCTAATAAGAATCTTGAAATGAATGTATTACAAGATGCCAAAAAATTAAGAACATACTAACACCCACTATACTGAAATATAGCAAAAGCAAAGACACATTACTTCTTGTTGTCATTTATGGCCACTCATCTAATCAATCTGTCAATCAATTCTTTAAATATACTCTTCTAAAAAGCCTTGCAACTTATCCTTTTTATTTTCTAAGCTAGCTTGACCATCAAACCATGGCCAAACTTATTTTTAAACAGAACTAGCTCACTCTGCTGCAGATGAAGGTATTTTCATAAAGAGTAAGTATGTTTGAGAAAGGAAGGAAAAAAATTCATCCACGTGCATGGTAAGCAACAGAACTGTCACAACACTTGGGCAGGGAAAAATGAGTCTCTGCAGGATAGGTTTTGTTTTTTAAATGTGAAAACCTGCACCATAGTTTTAATTTAGCACACAGTACTCTTATTCCCATGCACAAATCCCTGTTTGTGAAAGTACATATAAAACTTAGGCAAGGAAATGGAGTCAAATAATCTAACTGTGGGCTTCAAACACACAGTTATTTAATGTTACTAGCTTGCAACTGCTCCCTGTAACTAGCTGCCCATAGCAGGGGAAACAGAGACTCAGACAGCTGAAGAATCCTAACTTTATCCTACTAACAGCCTTTGAAAAAGGAAATTTCAAATTTGAAGAAAACACTTGCAGTGCAGCCACGTATACATCGAAGGCAGATGAAACATCAGGAATCCTTTGCTGAGAATATGAAATGAAGGATGATGCTTGCAAGTTCCATTTTATTAAGCATTCCACAACTGCCGAGGCTTTCCAATAAAAGCATGTTACCCACCGTGATGTTTTCGAGATCAAGATGTTTGTTGTGAACAGTTTCACACAGTCTCCGAATTTTTTCCTTAATTTTATTCATGTCTTTTTCGTTCAGCAGCTTGGCAGAGGAAGCATCTTGTTCCAATTCCAGAAGCCGTATCATCAGATCTAGACTAGCTCTGTCTAAATCCATGTTCAAGCGATCTCTACTCAGGATGTACATTAGAGCTGCTGTACAAAGGGACAAATTCTTGGGTTGGGAGAGAAAGAAAAAAAAAAATCAGTTAGCTTTTACTAATCATTTTAGGCAGACCTTTTACTATTTTTAATAAACAAGCTGAAGATTCATAAAAGAAAATGCTTGACAGGCCCCAGTCTTAGCACTTGCATGAGCACTCACTACTGAATGGAGATTCCTTCTAGCAAGTAACTAATGCATTCTCCTGACAAATAAAACTGAGACATAAAGTACTCAATATATTTACAAAGCTCAAGTAGAAAAGCAGGGATTCCTACTTTTTAGGGACTCAGTGCTGCAGACAGAGTAAGAAACAGTAACTCCAGTAACACAGTATTAGAGAAGAGACAGATGGCAGGGGAACAAAGTAAAACAGATCAGGGTACATGGCAAGGTAGGTGAACATTCTGGTTCAAGGGGATGAACGGGTAACAGCACCAGAAAATCCAGAGATCATGGGGACAGTGTCTGCAGGGAGGGAGTGCCTGGGGACATAACTTCTGATGCTGCCAAGTGCTTCTGCCAGTTAATAGTTTATCCAAACCTCTCCAGTATAAACACCTTTTCTTTCCAGGGGAATTCTGCTTTCCAGAAGTAGCCGGAGCATAAACCAGCTTCCCCCATTCCCCTGTCCATCCCCATCAGTCCTTAGTAAGTCAATGTTATTAACCTGACCACCCGTACCTTACACAGAATTGGTGTAGAGGCATATGTGACTGGCTAAAGAACACTTGATTCTTCTTGAAGAAGGAATTAAATTCTACCTTCATGAGGCTCCAGAAAAGCCAAGGCAGAAGATGACTGTCAGGACGGGACAGATGGCAGTGAAGCAAAGCCATCCATCCCTGGTGTCTAAGTACTGCACTTGCATTGAGCTCCAAGTTACAGGAAACAGGGAAATGTTCGCTGGGAACAGAGATGTGCTGGGCACAAAATGGTCAGAAACCTCTGGCACTTACTGGAGGAGCTGAGAGCTGGGGGTGTGTGGGGTATTTGTGTGTCCTACTGAGTTCAATCCTCAGGAATCAACATGCTGCATGCATCCACCACAACTGTTTGTGTATAAGGTAAATCAAACATGGAAACAAACTAATTCTGGAATATAAATGTTGTACAGCTCAACAGGAAAGAGCAGAATTCTGTGTCACAGCAGATTAACACCTTTGTTCAGAGTTCAGCCAACCACCAAAGCAATCATTACCTGCTCTGTTTATTTTAAAAGTAAGTAATAATCATACCTGGTCATACTAAGCAGTATCAGCATTTCCAAAACAGGATTAGGCAACTGACAGTCTACCAAAAGCTATGTCAAAACTCCTTCCTGTCTGGGTTAAGGAGATCCTCAGGTAAAGAAAGACTTTAATCTGACCAACTAACAAAGATGCATTTGAATTACTGAAGGAAGGAAACAAGGGTTTCCAAATGTACATCTTTCATGAGTACATGAAGACAGGTTGTTAAAAAAACCCACAACAAACTCTTGGCTGTGAGCATCCCTACCTCAGCCTTTTATCACTTCTCCAGCCTTGCCAGAGGTAAGGCAGACAGTATCTATGTGACCTGCCTGCAGAGAGTATACAGTGTTTACCCTTGATTTTCATTAACTTTCTCCAATAAGCCTTGCAATTTCATCGATTAAAGAAATTGTTTAGTCTTCATTTACTTGCAGCTGGCTTAAACTGTACACACCAGGTTCCTTGAAGAACTGGGTTCTTCCAGAATGGCAGTGATTAAAACAGGACACAGGAGTACACGCATTCCAGAGGAACCAAAGGTAAGCTCATCATTGTTCAGCCAATGTGGGACTACAACATCTATGAAGAATTATATTTTAATGACCAGCATTATCTAGGTGAGTTTCCTGTTTTTAAAAAAAATGCTCAAGGTCCCAAGGGAGTTTCTATCAACCAGAAGGTATGCAGCAGTTAACAGGGGAAAGTGCTGAATTTATAATCTTGGCTGCCATTATTTAGGCATTTCAAAAAGAGACTGTTCTTAGATCATTACCGCGAAATGCCTTACAGATACTCCAAAGTCTGGTAAGGGCAAACACACTCACTCTGCAAACCTCTGTACCAACCAAGCCCTTGCCTGTTCCAGGTTCCCTTCTTTTCAACCCAACCAGTTTTCCATTATGAAGGGAGTGATGGTTCTTTTTCCCTCTGCATCAGCTCTACCAGCACTTCCCTTCAGACCGGCCAGTATATTTCAAGATACTTAAATGTGATCAGATTACCAAGACATGATGCAGGAGGTCTCAGGCTGCAGGAAAAGCAAAAAGGGTGGACTGGCTCTGTGGAACAAGAGCCAGGTTCCTGCCACAGCACATACACAGGAGGGATTCAGGTCAATAAGCCTCCAAACGCTAATGTGCAACAGGAAAATAGTGATGATATAAAAGAAAGGACCTCAAATGTGAATGGTGCTTACAGCATGGAACAAACCTGCTTTAGCTTCATATCAGCGATACGGGTTTTGTAAAGCTGATTTCTCCCAGTCCCTATAGGCTTCATCTTGAATAAAAATTCTACATTTTGCTCTGATCTTCTGCAAGTGTTTAATTAACCACATTGACTGAAAGCTATCTCATGCCCTACCATACACACAGTTCTGAGCTTGGAACGATGGGAGAATTGTTGGTACAACTCATTTTTGATCACTATTGTAAGAGAACAAAATATCTAACCAAAGAACCAAATCAATCCTTCCAAATGCCACCATTACAGACTGCAGTAGAAGAGTGATTTTTTCGGGTGATCTTCTCCCATCCCATTCTATTCCTCAAGATACGTAAAACACATTCTGCCTCCAAAAAATGCAGAGAAGAGGAAAAAGTAAAATAAATAGAATTTGCTCTAGACATAAATTTCATGGCATATCTAACTATGGATTTTCACTCCATACTTCTACAGAATTCAGGAAAACATCCTAGTTTGAACATACACTCCAGAAATGGCAGACCATTTACACCCACTCTGATCCTTGTCTTCTCTTGCTTGTTCTATTTATACTCTGTGGGAACAGATGGTTATTTTCTAGGGTTCAGCACTACATATAATGCACTTTTATCTTTTTTTAAGTTATTCTCATGCTGAAGACATTATAAAACCACATTTCTGTGCTTAATTTCTGACAGCTATAATGGAAATATAGTTTTTATTTTAAAAATTAATAATGCTTCAAAATCTTTACAGAGCACCACTGAAGAGACAAAGTCAATAAAAAACTTATGCTTAAACACAAGTCTACAAGAAAAATTTGGTGGAACAGCTAATTTTCATGTGGTTATTTTTGGGCATAGCTCAGTAAGATAGCTGGTTATTTTGTTTTCCCTGCTGGTTAAAGAAATGCCAACTGTCAGTTCTCCTTATGGAAATGTTAAGAGTATCCTACACACTCAGTTTATTCCATCGCATCAGAACAATGAACGCATTATAACCTCGTATTTGTTTCCATTACCAATGTCATTGTAGCAGTTTTCCCATCTTCAAAATACTTTAAGAAAATATTAACCAAATAATTGTGCATTTTTAGCTCAGTCCTTACTTACAGGGATTTGAGCCATGCATGCAAAGCCGAGTGTGATTTACTATTCTTCAGTTAGTTTGAACTGAGATTTAGTGGAGGAATTTCTCTTCATTTGGAAAAAAATGAAATTTCAGTGAAAAAATTAGTGAATGAAAGGGTAGTATAGACAGACAGCATGCTTATCCAGAGATGACTGTGTTGAAGCACATACTGTCAGTAGTTAGGGCATATCCATTAGCATTTATCAAGAGTAGTTTGGTAAGTCAGTAACTTCACAATACTGTAAAACCTGTACCAAGAATATTCTGTAATGATAGTCAAACATTAACTATCAATTTTTTTCTTTGACAAAAGGGAGCTTTTCATCAAATATACTGAAAATAATGAATATAATCAATGCTTTTTGTTACTGCAGACTAATAATAGCATGCAATTTCCTTTTGAACTTTATGTGCTAGTTCTTTTGAAAATGAAGGAATAATGGTAACTGTTAAAAGACAGCCAAAAATACACCCAGCAAGCTTGTGCATTTTCCAGGGAACTGTAGCTGTCCTCTGCTGATCTCCTGCAACTCAGTGGTGGCAACTGTCCTAAATAGAGTGACTGTACTTCATTTATTTCTAGTATCACTTGGCACTATTTTGACAGCTCACAAAATAATGAACTCATTGAAGCTGGTGCCTATGTTTTACAGTTAGCCATTGCTAATTTTTGAGGGAGATGGAAAAAAAGCTATTATTCTAAATCAGTTACTTAAAACTACAGTTTTTTCTTTCCCACCCACAGTAAGATGTCAAATACCATCTCTGAAATGCCTATTTCTGTGGGTGCAAAGTTGCATTCTGCATTGTATGTCATTCTTCTAGAGCTATTACAGAAAATTATAAACCTGACTGATACACATATCTATTCCCCATTTCAAGTAAAATTTCATCTTTTCAGCTTTTGTAAAAATGTCTCAAGGGATACCCCACAGAGGTAACATTGATAAGAAGGAAAACCAAACTGTTTAACTGTTTAAAAGTTTAACTCTCAGGTCATGTTAGCAAAGATAGTTGAAATTTACCTTTCCTAGAATCCAACAGAATATTTTATGCCCTCAGGGCATCCTAAAACTGCAATTACAGCAGTGCTCAAGGAGACAAGCACAAGACATGAAAAAACCCCTACAACAGCTACTAAAGAGGTGGCAATTGCTATACAAGCAAGTCCGGAGACTTGCACTTAGAGCCATCTCTAAACATAAAGAAGAATATACATTGCTCTCAAATGTATTTGAAAGAATTTAAAACACAACAACAAAACAAGAATTTCCGAACCCAGAAGCACATAAACAGTGGAATAAGGAATTTGTCAGTGGAACACAGGTGCTCTAATTTTTATGCTGCTAATGAATGCTTCTTAAAATGGCACCACTGATTCCAGAGGCACCATTAGATAGACTATCAATAGATAGACTACAGACTATATTTATATATATATAAATATATAACCATATACAGACACCAGGACACACGATACTGAATGCTTGACTTGGAACAAAATCCCCGCCCAGCAGACAGGTATCAACAAACCCCAAGGAAATACCCACTGTATCCATACCTGATGGTGCTGGGAATCATCCAGTGTTTTGAAAACCATGGCTACCATCCCGTGTGCTCTCAGATGCATCCGGAAGCTGGGCATGGCGCACTTGGTGGCCAAGCTGATTACACTGGAGAAAATGAGCTCTGGGTTAGAATGACTGAAATGACCACACTTAAAAAGAGCAGCAGATAAACAAGTCTTCAACACAAGACTGACCACGTGCCTCAGACCCCGGCAAACTGTTGGAATGTTTCTTCTAAAATTTGTGTGAGGCGGGTTTGCAGTTGGTGAACAGTGACTGGTGAGCAGTGCTTTTATTCAAGTTGCTTACCAGCACCAAACTATGCCTGCTTTAGTTTAAGCTTGGCTAAACCCAAGATTTTAAAGGGCAGCCTGAATTTGTTGCTTTTTTTAAAAAAAAAGCTGAAAATTTCCAATAGTTAAATTGAAAGTAAAGTGCCATGGATTAAACATGACGCTGTGATTTAAGACACGGGAAAGCTCGTTACAGACCAAGGCATTATGAGAAATTGTAAATGTGAGCTTCCATTGCTATCTAATGGTTATCTAATTGCTAATGGTTATCTAATCCATTGCTATCTAATGGTTACCTGAGACTGACTAGTCTCACTTATGCATAACATTAGTTATACATAAAAGGTTTTTTTGTATTTATTGCTGCATTTATGATTGATGGAAACACTACAGCTTTCAGAAAAGATCTGACAAATGTATCAGTTAATCAGTGCTAAGAGTTTATTTTTAAAATGGCAGCTTTCCCCTAGCTTTCTCAGTAAGCTGTCTGCCATTTCTAGCACAGTGCAACATAACAACTGCTAAAAATAAATTGCTTTTAAATGTGCACTAATGTGGGAGTGATACTGCAATCAAGTCTTCCATGACTGCTGAGGAATTTGCCTATAAGAAATTCACACAGTAAGGTGTTTAAAAGAACAAGTGGTCTTTCTGTCTCCAATCACAACAGCACCAGTTAGAGCTTACCTATCTGAGTCTTTTACGTCTACTCCTATCCTTACACATTGATTTCCTTTGGAAAAACACTTTTCTTTTAATTTGTTAACTGAAAGAAAAGATTTTTGTTGTGTTTATATGCTGCATTCCATTATATAAATTTGTGAAAAATTAGTTTAAGATCTAGTAAGTTTGCCACATGAGCAAATAAGGAGCACTCATATGAAAAATACTCCTAAACTGTCATTATAGTAGTAATTTACTCTTATCACAGTGTATAAATAATCTGGGCAATAGAGTTCTTGTACTTATACTCCAGCAACAATATTCACTGCTAATTTCTATGAAACAAATACATTTTAAAGTAGCTGTCTTAGAGGCATAGAAAGCTTTTCTCAGCCACAGTCAAATCACAAATAAAGCACTGCTATCACCTCTCTCTACGGATTCAAGTTCTTCTTTCTTACTATTTTAGTTTTACTGAATGCAAAGGAAGATTTAGGTATATAAAAAATATTATTGCATGGTTATTTTATTTAACATTATTACAACTACTTTCACGTCCAGGCAATTGACACGGGTATCTGTGTCACAAGTCACAAACTTTTTCAGAGCAAGGTTAACATTTTTGATGCCAACTTCACAATAATGTGTAACTTGAATAGTAAGAGTAGTCCAAGACAAGTTTAAGGAACCTCCCAATTAATATTGAGGCCTCAGTCCTTCCACTAGGTGCCAGTTATGTAATTTCTCAACAGAAGATAA
The DNA here is from genome assembly GCA_910950805.1 of Acrocephalus scirpaceus scirpaceus. NCBI lineage: Eukaryota > Metazoa > Chordata > Aves > Passeriformes > Sylviidae > Acrocephalus > Acrocephalus scirpaceus. The sequence goes on from OU383781.1 coordinate 35,553,362, forward strand.
AGAACAGACAGTTGAAGTTAACATCTCTCTATTACCTCAGTTCTAGATTTTCATCAAACTCTGCAGTCTTAGGGATTTTCTTTTAGAATTGAATTTGCATTAAACCCAAAACAGATATCACACATAAGATGCACTAAACAAACAAGTTATCAGAACATATTTTTTTATTTACAGCAAGGATAACAAGTGTGTCAAAGATGCCTCACTGCACAATTTACTATTTCATCTTCATAGCCATACTGCTTATGATTATTCAAAAGATACTATCTTAATTATTATTTTGAAATTTTATTCTTCACAGCAGAAGTGCCAGGTAAATCCCAATGACATTTTACAGCATGGTCACTTCTATCATGCATATTTGATTCAGTATCTCTTTTAAATATAGGTTCCATGTTTTGTATTAAGATGTCTTACCTAAGGCAACGTGTGTTTAGGGGCTGATTGCTCTTCAATCCACTTAGCAAGTACTCAATATCATCTGTGAACTCTTGATTTTCACCAAATTCCACTACATCATTGAAGTGCTTTACATGCTGAACAACAGTGTATAACTGGAAAAGACAAATATGTTGACCTAAGTAAGTTGCTCTTGGGATTGATTATAATCTTAACAAGCACAGTTTAAAAATCTATTCAGTTTTAAGTGCAAGGAAACATTAAGATGTTAATAAAGGTCATTCAACTATTTAGATAAAAATATTATTTTTAATAGGAAAGCCAAATTGCGTTTTGACACTGTTCCTTCAGTAGTTAGGATTACTAGTAATTTTTTATCTTAAAAATTTGTTAAGAATACTTACTTCTTTGTCTTCTTTCCTACATTTCAATGCAGTTACTATCTCTTGATAGGGCTGAGTAGGTATTGTCACAGTTTTTATCACTTTGGGAGGTGGTGCAGGAGCCTTAAAAACTCCATCATCTTTATGAACTGCCTCCTTTGAAGATAGCCTTACCTATTAATAAGAAAGTGCTAAAATGGGCAGATGTTTTGAGCATGAAAACATACACTAAATACATCAGGAAACAGTACAGGTGTGCAATTGTCAAACTCACACTTTGGGACTATTTAGTCTTTGCTTTGCACTACCAAGATGTACCTAAGCTGTGTGACAATGTGTCTACTCTCAAATACAAAAAAATCCCATTTCCAAGTATCAGGAAAGCTCCAGTAGAATTCTGAAACTAAAACCAGAGGAAAAATAAAATGTCTTTTATATTGGTTCCTTAAGCTTTAGGGTAAGTAAACCAACCAAACTCAGTGTTTATGGACAGTTACTTGTTGCTCTTTGAAGTCTCTTACCCCTGTGCACTGGAGCTTCCAGGACTGACCACGCTGGTTGCACCATGGAGCCCTCAGAAGTACCTGGCTCTGGAAGTACTGGAGCACAGCCCTGAGCCAGCCCTGCCCCAGCCCAGCCGACCTGCAGAGCTCAGTGCAGCTGTTCAGGCCCTGCCTGCCAGAGCACACTGCACTCCTGTCCAACCTCCAGCCTCACATCCAAATCCACCTGGCCTGGAGGCAGGACACTACCAGTGCACAGCTTGTAGCAGCACAGCAAAAGCCACACAGAGCAGGGACAGGCACAGAGCAGGCCTCAAACCAGGTACAGCACACTTAGTATTCTCTTATTTGTGCTGTTAAATATTTCAGGAGCATAATACCATAGCACAAAATACAGCAAAACCTGTTCTACAGGGAGGAGAGAACCTGATGTTACATCTGGAATAACTACTGACAGGTTTCCAGACAACTCAGGCAAGTATTACAGGTTTCTCCTCAACTTACTTTGCTGTATTAGTTTGAGGCTACTACAAGCTGAAGTGCAGCTTATCTTCAGATTACTTCTTTGGCACAAAATCTGATATGAAGACAAACTACAGCAAACAAGGCATATGGAAAAAGACCTCCAAATGCCAAATTCTAAATGTACAAGTGCCAATGGGCATTAAATCACGCTCAGTCTCTCAGTAACATAATGTACTTAACTTCCAAACACAGAAAAATGAGAATATTTTAAAAGCGTGACTGAATAAATGGAATTAACATGCAGCCATAGAAGATGCATGACCTGTTACTTCAGGGGATAGTGGGAGAAAAAGCCTTCTTGTGCACTGTACACTGACAGACAAAATTAAAACAAAAGCCAAAAGGAACTGCTGTATTACAGAAGTATTCTTACATTCTGCCTCTATCACTGTGGCATTTCAGTATTCACTCACTCATTTAAGTACCAGTGGCAAAGTGGTAATAAAACCACCCTGAAAAACCGGTTTAGAGCACATACTGGAGGATTGATCTTATCAGTCTGTGAACACAGGAGCGCCACTGCAGGATCTCATCCAAGTCTTGGTTAATGGCTGCCCCTTCAAAGCAAACTCCAAGGGCACTTGGAGAGGCCCTAAGAGAGTACTTGGCATAAGCAGTTTGCATGCTGTGAGTTTCTCACCATAAACCTGCGCCAGATTTCTCCCAACCTTCAGGTGACAAATTTCTACAGAAATTAAAGAGGCAGGATCATACGTGCAGGAACTACCACTGAGCATTTGGACCAAGGCTCATTTACCTTGTAACTTTGAAGTATTATACACATGTAAATCATGGTTAAAAACCACGTCTGAAGCAACTTCAGAAGTACATCATAACATGAGCAACAGATACAAATTCTCCTCAGTGGTTTGTTCAGCCAACCCTCTACCACATTACTGAATTAATATTCTGATGGTTCCAGATACAAAGTGGAAGTCTGACGGAAGACAAAAGTGACCGTCTGAATGAATGATCCAGACATTTCCCTAGCCTGAAAAAGCCATATTCAAAGTCTGTCTGACAGGACTCATACAAAAGCTGCCCTTAAGTCAGCTATCAGAGTACTTCACAAAAATCAGTACCAAGAGATTCTGTAAGCAACAAAACCTTCACTTCAAAGGTATATAATTGAAAGTGAGAAAGGGGCTGAGGAGAAACCCAGGGCTGAAATTTCTGCTCTCTCCTCAAACTCTAATGGAAATGGCTGCTTTCAAATCAGTTATCTGAATTTTCCAGGCAGTGCAGTTAACATCCAAAGAAGGCTGTTCAGAATACTGTGAGAAGGCAACCAAAAACAATCACGAATCAAAGAGGAAGAAGTACCAGAATACCACAAACAGGGGGAGAATTTAAAAAAAAAAAATCAAAAAACCACAAAAACCCCACAACTACAAACTGGTGACAACAACAAAAGCTGAAGACTTATCACTGCAAAAATATCTACTTTCTGATTTTCTGTTCTCAGGTCAGTACTATCAGCAAGGCACCAAATGAAATTTCGTTTATTGACAACGTAGAATGCTCTCTTAAAATAATCAGAAACAACTTCTACAAATATAAGCCAAAGACCCTGGATTCTCAGAGTCTCAGAAGAGTTAAAAAACAATTACTCTGAGTATCAAAACAACCTCTGACTTTTGGATAAACAACTTCAAGAACTGTTTTCACCCCTGGTCTATTTTTTGATATCCAAGATGTTGATATTAGCATTTCTGACTGCACACAGAAAATGGTGCTTCTTTCATAGTATCTGAAGACTTAAGTCAGCAACCAGCACTACCCCATTAGAAAGGTAAAATAAATGAAAAAGCTCTTTTCAAGTTTCTCCCTTTTTCATCAGCAATTTGCTGACTTCTGTGTTCATTAGTAAGTTAATCCTGGGAGTTCTCTCAAAAAATGAAACGGAGTCCATTGTTAGAGAGCTTAACTTCAGCAGATTGGGGAATATAACTTGAAATACTTTTTGGTAACTCTATATTGAAGCTATATGAAAGATCCTATTCTACAGTATTTCCACTAACAATTTATTTTCTATCAAATTCCAATGGCTCACATCACAAAGTGGACTTCATTCTGAATTACTGTGACATTACCAGATAGCAAGAACTTGAAGTTTTTTTAAAAAATAAATATCAGTGAATCTTGAAAGGAGATTTAGTAAACTTGAGAAAAAACCAACAGTCTACTTACTGGGACACTGGGAGTTTTCAAAGCTGGTGGTGCTGGCAGAGCCTCTGATTCTGGCTGGTTCCAGTGTCTAGCATTATACACTGCTTTTGTAGGAGACTAAAAGATAAAAATAAAAGTTATTTCATAAGTAAATTACCAGTAGTCACTATACACTTCAAAAATTACTGTAGCGATACTGTAGCCAAACAAGGAGAACAAGCCTCATTTTCCCTGCTGAATTCCCAGCAACACAAGTTCTCAGTATCACATGTACTGGAAAATCAGACAGACTTTGAAGCATCTGATGGTTTTAAAGACATATAGACCCACTCAAATGCCAAAAGACATGATCTGTGTGTATTTAAAGAATTTTTCAGTTGTCCCATCTCTTAAATTTATTCAAAGGCAAAAGGTCTGCAACCTTCCTATGGACAAAAACTGACAGCTCAGGGGAAAAAAAACATGTTAGCAAACACCATGTCAGTAGAAATATGACTGGTTTAGAATCAAAATGCAGAACTCCTACAGTCTTTGATGCTAGGAGGAATAAAAACACTCAAACAAAATGCCTTAATCCATATTAATAAATTAAGATGCCCTTTTTTTGTCTTGCTCAAAAATGTGTCAAGGCAAATCAAAATGCATCAAAATTTACTGTCCTTGAATTTTTGGGAAACATAACATACTCCTTAAAGGAAGAAAAGAATTCTATTTCTACATTCATGTTTACCAATCTACTTGCATAATATTGTTCTAGACTAATAACACATTACAATTTTCACAATTTCCCACCATGCCATGTATCAAGTAAACTGTTAAGTACCTGCTTCCTCCCAGCACTTACATAGCATCTTAAATGTGAAAAAATAATTTCAAATAAACTTCTTCTGTCAAAATATAATGTACCAATTATTTAACCCAAATACAGCTCAAGCCCACAGAGGAGCTACATGTGGCAGGCCTTAGGACCAGCCAGGGACTGAGCACCACTCCACAAAGTGCAACAAGGTTCTACCATGTCAAAAACCAGAAAGCCAATTCTCTAAGTCAAGGGTTTCTGTATTACTGCAGAGTAAAACTCTACCGTGCTGCATCCTTCTGTTTTTCACAAGAGAAAGGCCTACCGAATGAAATTTCAAGGAATATTAGCAGAATGAAAGCCTCAGCTAAGGGTTTTCAGAGCCCAAAAGCGCTAAACCATTCCAGTCTCCAGACTAGAGAAAAGTGTGCTTTGACGTGGTCATGAGAAACTTGGATTGTTAAATTATGTTCCTAAAGAAGTGCCCATGTCCCATTCATCAGTATGTATAGATTAGTTATTACCATAAGTTTCATCAGTTTTGCAAGGAAGCTCTTTTAGACAATATCTGTTCAGCTCAAGAAGTTTAACTGAGAAACTATCATGTTCAGGATACTACAGTTACAAGAGGACATCTGGGCCCACAAATAGTAAGAAAGTGTCATATGGATCCCTATTTGAAAAAAGGTTACAGAATGGTTCAGGTGTTAACTCTCTTTTCTCCTATACCTTTCTGAGCAGCAAATATTTACCTAGAATCTGACTCAGGGTCCTCAACGAACAAAGGATGGACAATTTACAAACAAAGATTTTTTTTTTTTTTAAATTAAGAAAGATAAAAGTTCCACAGACATCTGCAGTGGAAAAGAAGCACTGAGTGTTCTTGTTTCTTGAATTGCTCACAATTACTCCACACTTCATTTCAGTGCATATTTAAGATTGGCAAGAGAGGGTGCCCTATCCTGGTATACAGGATAATTCAAGGAGGTAAGACACTCTGTCAAGTAACCCGCACGGCACAGCATTTTATAGAATCAGACTAGATCGGGGTGAAATTCTCTGCCTGGGTGCTCCTTTTACTTCAGGCCTTGTGCTCCAGCAGGAGCCCAACACAGCCCCTGGCAGGCACAGGGGGAGCAGAGTTGGGCTGGGTATGAGCTTGTCCCGGGGAGGCAGCAGCTGGGCCGGCCCCTTGCTGACCACACCAGGGGAGCACCTGCAGTGTCCTCGGCTTTTCCAAAGGCAGCAGCACCTCTGCTGTGCACACACACACAGGGTGGGGAGGCCCAGCCCACAGGAAGCACATTCAGAGTTTGGGAGGCAGTTAAAACAAAGTGCACAAACAGCTGTGGCAGTGTGACCAAAAGGCCCACACAGCATTAGTGTGCCTTCCTCAGCAGAGAGCAACAGCTGATGTGTAGGAAAGAGTTCAACAGGGCAAACAGATAAAAGCAAATTCCTTCTAAATACTCAGGCCTCACAGGCTTCCAAAGATGGCATGCTTTTTGTTTAACAGTCAAAAATGGGCTTTTCTTCTCCGATTTCCCTTAATCCCTTACTAAATCAAAAGCTAGGGCAACCCAAAGTGTTTTGTGACATGGCATTGTACAACTTAACCGTTACTAGTGCAATAGAGAAAAGAGGCTACATTTTACATAAGAAAACAAGTAATGCCACCAATAAATGCCTGCTCTGAGAAATGAGGACATCTGCATTTAATAGCTCTCCTGTAACAGAGCCTGAAGTGCAGCTGGAAATAGTAATCCTTAAAATCTCCAATACCTATGGAAGGTTAGTTTTAGCCACCATTCCTTGTAGTATCTTCCACTTCAAATCAGAAAAGATCTAAACAAATGATTGGCCTGTGATTCCATACCTTCCCAGCAGTATTTCACAAGACACCCTACCACTTGCTATCTGGTCAGTCTCACACTGCCTGCACACAGCTAGTCCACCAAAACACACCTGCAAAAATTCAACTCCGTTTTCCGAAGAAATATGTTCTAGTCAGTTCTAACACATTCTGCAGAGACTTTGGAGCCTCTCTTACAATTCACATGGACTTGGACATCAGCAAATACATCTCTCCTTTCCAACCACCCCTTAAAGCAACCTTCCCATTTTCCCTTGCAGCACAGAATTAGGATGAATTTCCAGAACAAGTGCAAAGAAACTGCCCCAATACCGATGAACCAGTGAGCACTGTGTGGACTTGCTTTGGATTACTGTCTGACAGAACTGAAGCCAGGAAAAGTATCAAAGATCAAATGAATGCTAGTGAAGAAAGACTTTTCAGAAGGGCTTGATCACAAAAGCAAAGAGGTTGGTTTGTTTGGTTTCAGGGTGGGTTTTTTTAAGGCAACTCAAATGCTTGTGATAACAAGCTTCCCAGAACAAACAACACTGATATTTAAGCAGCAATAATTTAAGAAACTTTCTCTTTATGACAAGAAAACCTTGCAATTATTCAAATAAAGCCGACTTTTCTTTAATAATTCCTTCTCTCAAGACTAACTTGGAATACATGCAAGTGGAAGTACATCATTCCTTTGAATTTTGTGTTCTTAAGGCAAATAAGTTCTGCAATATTAATCAGCTGTAAGAGCTTCTACTGAATAGCAGAGGAGTTTCCTTTTTCCGTACATCTAGAACTGACAGCTGCTTACACAGAAATACATGTCTGAAAGACTGCAAATATTCCAGGGTGGGTATAAGGCATATGGTACTGTGGGACTCTGCATGTGGTTTTGGGGGGGTGAGTGCAGATACAAAACCAGAACTAATGCCAGGGATTTTACAAAATGCACAGAGTTGTCTCTTTTATAAGATCATCTCCAAATGGCATCAACTATGGGTCATGCTTAACTTCCCATCCCTGAAAGCCTCAAAGCTGAAATTTTCAAGAGCTGGCACTCTGCACATACTGATGCAGCACTGCCTGCCATTCATAGATGTAAGAATAGCAGAAAATAAGAGTCAGGGACATGAGTCACACAGAAAATACTAGCAAAACAAGACAGAGCATCTATTTGCAGGCAAAAATACTTTCCAAGGTAGAAAACAATGGCAAAAGAAAACTCAAGAACATTTTTAATGGTTATCCTGATAAATGAATTATTTATATCTGAAATGCATTCAGTAACACACTCTATGCCAGATGCTTGTCAAAATGACAAGTTCCAAAAAAACCCCAATAAACAAAATATGAGTTACCATTCTGTATTCATCATCATTAAGAGTACTAGCCTGTCCTGCACGTCTCACTTTGAACAGAAAAAAGGTAACAAGCATACTATGCAGCACAGAAATATTCCTAATGGGCTGTTCCTTTTGAAAAGGGAAAGGAGTGAACATAACTCAGAGCAATGAAAAAGAAATCACACTTCAAAATAGGAAGATGGAGTATCAATTCAGCACAGGCTGAGCCATGTTATAAAACAGAAAAAAATGTTAACTTGGACTCCAGATAAGACAGCAGGTTTTCAACAGCAGTTTAAAACCAGCTTCAAGTCATTTTTGTAGTGTTCAAAATCTTGAACTGCATCTCCATTATTTGGATCAAAGTAGCAGATTAGTGCCAATAAACCACTGCCATGGATCACTTAATTGTGAGGTGCTATTCCACTGAAACACAAAACACATAATGCACACACATAGCCTGACAAGCTGTTAGTCAGACAAGGTTTAAGAGTATCAGACAACACAAGGAGCAGGGGAAAAAAAAAGTCACTGAAGCTTTTCTTGCATCAAACTTCTGAAGAACTGCAAAATGCTTTTTCTTCCTTCAAGCTCAAAAGGAAGCCCACAGTGCATAAGATGATGGGTCCAACACCCAAGTGAAAGATGAAAACAGAACTTAAGAAACAGGACAATCTGATAAATGAGATTCATTAACAGAAATAGCCAATGATGTTCTGTATGCTGCTTGTGCTGAGTGTATTCAAAGGTCAGCTCAGAAGCAAAAGCCATATGGTTATGGCCACTGATTTGGCCTGAAATCTTTATTAAGTCTAATTTAAAGGGACAGGTACAATAGTTTAGACATACCACCACAATACAGGAAATGTAATGCTTTGCTCAAGAGAAAAGAAAAAGCTGCAGTTCAAGGAACAACCTGGCACAAGCACTTCCCAGAACAAATCGCTCACACAAATTTCCGGCTCTCTTGGTTGTGAAGGACAGAGAGAAGCAGGCAAATACAGACACACATCCCCCTCCCCTCCTCCTGTTAATCCTTATCTACCCAAAGTTTATCAATCTACTAACAGGAAAGCCTTACAAAACTGGACCTGCAATGAAATCCCAGAGGTCATACAACTGGGATGTGTGTACACCACAGAAACAGACCTGACCGCTTCCCCATGCGACCAAACTTCAGATGCACCTCCAGAGAGCACCTACCTCATGCCACCTGTTACCAGGCTTTGCCTACAGCACCTCAAAATAAAACTAATTCAAAGCAAAAACTTTGAAATGTGTCTAACAAGGACACTGGACCCTCAAAACCACCTATTTTCCCCTCAAGATGTGCACATCTCATCGTTCAATTATTGAATGCACATCAAGTCACAGACAGAGCTGAGTGAACCAGCCATGCTCATACAGTACACAGGAGCTGGGAAGACAATTTTGCATATTCATCTGCATATAAATTAAGCTCCCACTGGCAAATGAAACTGGTATATTTTAATCCCTTTCAGCGTGTTTCCCATTTTAGAACTTCCTACAGGACTGAGACCTTGTGCAATGTAACATTTATCCTACACAGCTATCCCTGCATTGCCAAATTACTAAAACATTAAGTTAATTACTGGAACTACAAAACTGACGTGTGTGTGAGCTTTTTTGCAGGGAATGTGAGGATGCAAGAGAGAATCTAGTTTCAAAAATACTTCAATCAATCTTTGCTTCTTGCCTTAGAGCTAATACCAGTAGGAACTGGAAGTATAAAATGCCACATTTTCACCGTGACATTAAACATTTTCCATTCAACTTGATTTTTCTACTTCCTGAAAAGCCTAGTATGCACAGGGAGAGAAGGATTTCCATGCTTATTTCTCATTTGTTCCTCTCACCTCTATGAAGACTTAGCCTGTTATGTTCACTTTGCATCTCTACTCCCCTCAGAGAAAGCTGCTAACATCTCTGTTGACAGCACCTAGAAAACAGGCATTTCCAAGAATGCTGCTACCACAGTTCCACCCAACAGCTGCATATGGAGGACACTTGAAGGAGCAGTTTTACCAGGTGGAAGGATCCCAGCTTGGCATCTACCAAAACACCCTCTTCACCACAGTTTAATATCATGGAGTGAGAAGAAAATAATTTGGACCAGCATGAAATGATTATCTTTAAGTGAGGAGACCAACTCCTGGCTTTGAGGTGTTAAACCCCAACTCAATTCAGTAAAATTACAGCAGCTACCTCACTCTTCAATTTAGGTGACTAATCTAAAAACCTGCCAGTCCTGACTAGTATCCTGCTTACTAGCTTACACATCAAGAATTGGTTTTGGTCTATTTACATTAATAATAAAAAAAAAGTCCCTAAATGGTAAGCACTTGGAAGTCAGTATTAAATAAACATGCTTATAGAAGAACTCAGCTTTGTAAATGTTAGATGAAATAATAGTGTTATTAGAAGCCCAGGTCTCATATTTAATCAGCTAATGAACAGATTTATTCTCACCTTCTATAATATTTTATCTTTTTTTAAAATTTATTTTTATTCCAGCGATATAACAGTTGTTTACAATAGACAAGCTAATGATAACTGGCTGGTACTTGTAACAGCTCATCTCTTGTTTATCACTCCAACAAAATGTATTTGGACAAAAAAATCCCCACAAAACTCACTTCAGTTCAGGACTGGGCAGCCAATCTGCCAGAAGCACCAACCAGCAAAAGAAAGGAATGCACTGCAGAAGCAGCAACAGGCAAGTCACAGGTTGTCAGCTCTGCCCAGCACTGTTTGTCAGCCTGCTGACAGACAGACTGGGCTTAGTGCTGAACTGAGAGGTCACAGAATATTTCAATTGCCCAAATTCAGCTTGACTCCACAATGGAGTCAAAACAGCTTTTGCCAAATAATAACCTTTCATCTTAAAAACAAAGCAATTTTGACTTTCTAAATTAGGATGCAAAGAGCAGCTTCATGTGCATAGTTATCAGCATTTTCTAATCACTGAAAAAAATGCTTTATTACAACTGTTCATCCTTAGGGTAAGACACACTTTAGCTAAAGGTTATACAAGCAGTTCTTTTTAAAATGAGCCCTGGCCAGTCTACTCCAATCCTACGGAGTAGGATATATACTATAGTATTATACGTATAGAAAGCATATGACTGATATATATATATGACTGACAGCATAACTTCTGAATTATGATTCCTCTGCGGCTTTTTCAGGACTATTTATTTGAAAAAAGCTATGGAAAAGTAATTAGACAAAATCATATAGGTTTGTGCACTTAAGACAGACTAATGTTCGCATACTCTAAAACTTAAAAATGAAAGAGCAAAGAAAAATCTTTAAAAATCTGATTTTGAAAAGCTGATTCATTGGCAGGCCAGCAAAAAGAAACGTTACTTGCAGGACGCCTTTGATAAACATCTACTGTACAGTATAACACAAGCTAAGTGGAAAACTACAGACCACAGTGCAGCCTAGTTTCTGTCCCCTCCCACGCACACGTCATTGTCACATTAGCCCTAAGATTACTCAGCCAGCCCAGAGCAGGCACGGGTTCCTACTTCTCCAATTTCAAAATACTTTCAAAGACCAGGTATAAGCATTTCAGCTTGAACTTCTAGTTTACTTACACCCAGCATTTGTTTCAAACTGGTATTTTTAGCTCCTTCCAGTCAGCATGAAACACCAGTGGAGAAAACTCCCATCAATCTGTAAAAGATCTCTTATACCCTTAAAACATGTATTAAAATAAATGCTAGTAGAAACAAAGGCTCACACTTAAGTTTTTTATTCAGATATTGACAGTTTCTGACAGTGCCTAACCTTATAACAGGAGTACGTTATTTTCCATTATGAAATTGATCTCCTCATGGAAAAAAAATCTAGCTATAGGACAAGAAAGATGCATTTAAATAATGAACTAAGGACTAGCTGCAGATCAGACTGAAATCACACAGAAGGAAAAAAGAAAATCTTTTCCTGGTTCAGCATTTGGTAACTGGAAATAAGTGCTCTTTACACAATATTGATTTAACATGTCCTTCCAACTTACCTGTCGAAAGACCACACTTGGGAATCTTGCACACTTTTCTGTCCTTTGTTGGGTACAGAAGTTATTGTTAAAATTTGACTAAAACATGAAAAGCAATAGTTACAGGGTTATGGCTGGCTCAAGTTTTTCTCTTGGATACCAAGTTCACCAGCAGTCTGTTGGCTAAGCCATGTCTGAATTCAGCAATGCTTTCATTCCTGTATTTGACACTACTGTCAGTACTAACCCTACTAACGTCACTTGATCAAAGTGCTGCACGTAATCCTGCTAACACCACTGTGTTTAGTGAGCATTTCTCAGTTGCAATGTTGACTTAACCAGGTTAAGATGACTTAATCTCTCTTCTTGGGTCCCCTCAACTGAATAGATACAATAATTTAGAGTTTCTCAGAGAACTGGACTAAGATTTATGTTAAATGTTTTCTTTTCAGTGAGTTATTTTTATAGTAATACACAACACTGGGAAACTGAAGGCACAAGGAAAGAGGAGGGAGCTGATGGACCAAAGGAAGAGCAAAAGCAGCATAACCGTGTGCTTCTATCAGTATTTTTTGCCCGTTTCAGGTAAAACCAGTCCCATAGTAGATGGGGCTTTGTTGGGTTTGGGACTGGATTTTTTTGGTTGTTGTTTTTTGATGCATAATCTAAGAAGATCTCAGCTTTTCCTGGCAAATGCAGTCCACCAGTGGAGGAACTTTCATGCAATGCCACTTTAGTGCACTAAAGTGTACTAAACTTTAACAGTACTTTAAAAGTACTGTTACCAAAATGTTCCCAGGCACAGCAAGCAGTGAAAGCCAAATGCCATGGCACACAGTAAGGCAAGGGGGCCCCATGGCAGGCAGACACCTGCCAATTAACAGCTAAAATGCACTAACAACTATCAGTTTGATCTAGCACATCTCAACCAAATCTGTCACTATCTCAAACCCACTGAGCCTCATGGGAGCTGCCAAAAAGGACTGCTGTGATTTAACCCCAGCTGGCAACTAAACCCCACCCAGCTCCTTGTTTACTCACCCGCAGTGGGATGGGGGAGAATGCAAAGAGTAGAAATGAGAAAACACAAAGAGATAAAGACAGTTACACAAGGAAAGCGAAAGCCACGAATGCAAGCAAAACAGAACAAGGAATTCATTCACCACTTCCTATGGGCATGCAGTTTTTCAGCCATTCCCAGGAAAACAAGGCTCCCTGGAGTGTAAGAGCTACTTGGGAAGACAAAGGCTATCACTCCAAAGGTGTGTCCCCCGTTCCTTCTCCACATTTTTATATTGCTGAGCACAATGTGTCATATGGCATGGAATATCCCTTAGATCACTGTGACCAGCTGTCCCTTCCAAACTTCCTTGTGCATCCCATCTCCTGGCTGGCAAGGTGGGATGAGGAGCAGAAAAGGTCTTGGCTCTGTGGAAGTGCTGCTCAGCGATAACAAAAACATCCTAGCATTACCAATAGTGTTCTCAGCACTAATCCAGAACAGCCCTGTAAGAGCTCCTCTGAAGAAAGTTAACTCTATTCCAGCCAAAACCAGCACACACAAGAAACTCCAAGGTCCAGTATTTGAACGGGCCAAAGGAAACACCATGAACAACATCAAGTTGATGTTTAGTGGAAAAGAGGTTTTATTCCATACCTTTTCCTGCACAAGCCAATGTGTGCACAAGACAAAAAAAAAATCCACTGATGTACCCCTATCCACTGGGTACATGTGGGAATGTGTACACAGTCACAAGCCAGATGGGTTTTCTAGGGCTAAGATTTCAACAAGTGAGTTTAAAGACATTTGTCCAGGCAAAGCAATGTAAGAGAGTAAGAAAAAAATTTAAGCTAGCTTCAAGTAATTTAAAACCAGCAAATTTTCATTTCAAAAGTGAATATTTAATTGAAATATGCCCACTTTAACTGGAGTCAGAAGTCATTAATCAATTAATTAGCCTTCAGGTTACTTTTTTTTGATTAGTAGTCCATGAATCACCAATATAGACAGACTGTGCATTGAACACTTTTTTCTTCATCTTACCAATCATAAAAAAACCATTTCAAACTCTCACAAAAATTTCAGTATTTTATAGGTGCTAAAATTGCATTCTATAGTAGTACAGAAGCTTTATGAAATATACTCAGTGCAAAAGACATCAACATCTAAGAAACTAATTCCAAAAGACTTGTTTCTAAAAGTCACCTGCTGTAAGGCATAGGAAAAAAAGAATCCTGATAAAGCACTCATTTAATTGACATTTCATGCTGCTTTGAGAAAACATAAGACTGAGTCTGCTTGCAGTTGTGCCAACTTGAGAGAGTCAGTGCTTTTCTGTTACACCTCCTCTGTCTTCTTCATGCAGCTCCCTAAGTCTTCCCACATGCCTCAGCAGCCCTGAGGAGCAGTAACAAAGATTATAGTTTCTGCCCCTCTCCCAGGCCCCTCAAGCTGAAAGGCTCCCATACCTTTTAACTATGATTTGCAACTCTATCTAAATTCTTACCTTGAAATATTCAAAGGTAATCAGTATTTACCATGTCTAGCTTGGCTTCCTATGGCCACAGGCAGAATTAGGATCAGCACAGAGCAGCAGATCATTCATTACATGTTTTGAGTTTAAAAGCAGAGGGGCCATCCCAGAAAATGTGCTCTTCAGAGGACTTGGTGGTCCCTGGCAACACGTTGGACAACACAAACACTGAACTGACACAAAACACTAAGTGTAATCGTTTATCTTTAGGGCTGATAGATCAAAACGTTAAGTTTGGGGATAGACTAGTCCTCCTTACCTTACACTTTTAACTTGGCTTGTTTCGGGTTCCTATTTAGAGACAGATATTTTGTGTAAGACCACAGGAAACTGTTCCTTAATATTCCTACAAAAACTGTTTCTCTTCATTTGCTGACTCTAGCTAAAACCTGTTGCGAAAGCAGAAGGAGCAAGAAATCTCAGGAAATCATTTTTATGCTCCCTAGTTTCAAGTCTTTAGTCTCAGTAGATTTGGACCATAGCAAGAAAAATTTCTTGTCTACTCTATTGGGTTTGCCTGCCAATGGAGAATTAGTTTCATGTGTGGAAGAGGAACTAAGCTCAAAGGGGCCAGCAGGTGGGCGTATCCAGAGTTCCCATCTGACATGCTAGAGCATGAGTTACCCAACCAGTTAAATTAAAATTGTAAACAGTTGCAAACCAACTTCTGCAGATGTTACTCATGTATGCTTCACACCCATAATTTGCAACTCAAGTAATGCCAATATTTATGTACTCTAAATACTTAATTACGTTGCTATGGAATGTAACACTCCTCCTATAACTCAGGCTCAGGATAAAGAGGTTTAATTCACTTAAAAGCATGGTTCTAGTTGAGACTTTACTCACCTATCATAATGTCCATGGCTACTGCAACCAGGCAGTGATTTCAGTCCTTACAGTAAAAGCAGTGTTTAGAAACACTGTTATTCACTAAGTCAGTGATGTCGGTAATATTTTGTTGTACATACACTCAAAATTTAAAGAACTGGACTTTAGCATTTGGAGATAATGGTCAAGTTTTCAAAACTACGACCATGGGTGAGAGATCTGCTGAATACAGACTGGAAAAAATATCTGAGCTTTCTGGATCTGCAGAAATTTAACGATAGCACCTGCTGCTTCCTGAGTAACAGAGCTTTTTTCTTGGCAGCTCAGTCTGATGCAGTGTCACAGCTCCGAACAACACCACCTAACAGAAAATATTTAATACCGTATCTGCTACGTCCTACAAGAAAAAATAAACAGTGCTGAGACAGTGAAGAATTTCCAAAGATTTTTTCTAAAGATCATTTAGTTGTTATGATCAGGTTAAGATTTTTAGTTCTTTTTTTTTCATTCTCAAAACAAAAATTCCTTTAAGATGCAACTAAGATTACGAGTCTATATCTATATTTTAGGAAGATAATTATAACATCTCTAATTACCATCAGAACAAGCTTTACAAGCTTTTTAAGTAACTCCATGTAACAGCTGTATGATTAGAGAACATTAAAGTTTGAAATCTGAATCTCAGTTACAGCAACATCTACTTCTAGGTCCATTATATCACCACGGGGTCAATAAAAGCTGTTTCATTCTCAACTTTCCCACTTGAATTAAGTTTATCCCCACCTGAGAATTTTCGAGAGTTGAAACCATTCTCCCTTATACAGCATGATATTGCTGTAAGGCTTTTTCCTCCCCCCCATAATGTCATGATATATACATTCAAAATTAATTCGAATCACATAAAATCTCAGGCATTTAAAATTAAACAAGAAACACATGAAATGCAACTACAGAATAATATTTGTGGCATATAAATATTTAATTTTTTAAAAAATTCTGTATTTAGCAGAAAATTCTGTATTTAGCACAACTGTTTCGTGCTGTTAAAAATACAACTGAAAAAGCTACAGTCAAATTTGCACTTCCTGTACTTCTGTTTCTCAGTGTACTGTAACATGTTCACTGATAAAAAGCTGAATTTAAAAAAATATTTAATCAGCAGAAGCTGAGGAACTTCCATCTTCAAGAAGTACTATTTCAGTTCTGAAAACACCCTCCTCACTTATCTGACCTCAGACTCTGGAGGGAGGAGCTTCTCATTCTGTCCAAAGTCAAGGCAACAAGTGCCCTTCTTTTTCAAAGGGCATCACAACTGACAGGACCTACTGGTCATATATCCTCCCACACAAAATATTCCCCTGCACGTTTTGAGAGCTAAATCAACTTTGTCATCCTTTCTCCACCCACAAATCCATTTTTTTAAAATGAAAAATTGTTATATATCAACACAGCTGGGGAGATAATAAATCTTCAGGTTCTGGAAGACAAAAAACAGAAAGCACCTTGAAAAATTACTTCAAGTGAAACTATCATATAACACAAGTACTTAGTTACCTTCATGAGGAATTATTAGAATTCCTTAGGAAAAAATAATTTTAAGAACTTCTTCAAACTGTTGGACTGATGAGCACATTCTAAACACATGTAAAAGCCAGTTTCTATAATACCATGCAACTGCCAGGTCCTGCAATACCTATGGAACTCAAAGGGAAAGGAGAAATACAAGCTCATTTCCCTCCTTCTCCTACTAGAGCACTTGTGAGTTGCAATGGTGGTGTGACAGGGACTGTTGTCACCAGGTAACACAAACAAGTTATGCAAAAAGCTCATGAAAAGGCCTTGAGCACTTGAAATGTCACTGGACATTTGGGTCATAAAAGCTGCATTTAATGGAGACTACATGCATCCCCCTATTCCACACTTTTGCCTGGTGGTTAAACTCAATTTTTGCTGTATGCACATTTTTGAAAGCCTCAAAATCCTGAGGTACCCTATAATGACAGATAAATCATGTTTCTCTAAGATCAAGAAAATGAATAAGCTCTTTTCATGCCATGAAAGGACAAATTCATACTGAATATTATACAGCTGGGGAAGACTGGAGTAGAATTGGAGGTCACTTTTTTTCCCCAACTAAAAGAAAATCTCACTATACTAAATGTTATAATATAAAGGCATTTATCCTTATGAAGACTATACCAATGCCCAATTTGAAGTTTTAAGAAAAGTTCAATCCTATAATATGATCGATATTTCTTGGGAAAGCAAAGAGAAGAGACCAAAAGTATCCTTCCCCCCGAACACCAACAAACCACAAAGTAAAACACACAGAATTTACTGATGCTTTGCTTTAAAAACCATCTCCAGGGAATGCACCTGCGTTACAAATCTGGTTCTCCACAGCAGTAATGTGAACCTGAAAAATCAAACTTCCAGTAATAAACACAAAAATTTCACAGTTGAATATTTTACTTCTCCAGAAATAATATTAAAGGCAGGGAAAATATATGATCCCAAGTGCAGATATAAACTGGGAGAAAAGCCCTGTTGCATATATAAGAAGAAACATCAACACTGAGGAGTTCAGTAAAATAACGACTTTGTATTGGTCTCAGCATTATTACTCACCCGCTTTGGCCCACTAAAAATCTTCCTGGTGTTTTCCTTAGATTTATCACCTTGTTTATTTGTGGATTTCTTATTGCCTTCAAGCACACCAGATGCATCCTCTGAAAACTCCAGATCTGTTAAAGGTAAATATAGACATGAAACAACCATTTAAAAAGCTGTTGAACTGCTAGAGCATTTCTTGCTTCTGACAATTCCACATGTATAGCTTCTTAACTTACATAATGAAAAATCCATCTTCATCAGAAAAATCAGCTTTAATGTCAAGCACAGTCCTGGATGCAGCTCAGGCTTGCAGACTGGATTGCAGTAATACATAGAAGCACGACAAGGTGCACAGTCACAACTATTACAGCACCTCTTGCCCACGGGGTAAGCTTCAGGCTACTGCTTCCCATCCCAGACTCCTGTAAATCCCAGGGTACCTTTTACATGAGCTTACTAATGGCTGGCTTACTGCTACAACCATGAGCAGCAGAGGAATAAAGCAGCAGATTGGGTTCTTCAAAAGTGTAAGATTAAGAGATTTAAAAGAACACACTGCAATTACAGAAGAGAAGAATTGATCTTGTTTCAATTCTCATGAATGCAGCCTGTTTATATTTGCTTATTCTGCTGTAAACAGGAATACAGTGATCAGCTCAGGAAACAGTCAGCTAGAAGGAACTGCTGACATGGCTTTTCAATGGATTTGATACTTACACTACCACTGATTCCAGTACCCCATCCTGGACTGTAAATCTGCAATTCACTCATCAAATTAAAGTTTTGTCCTTGGGTTTTTTTAAATGTGCACTGTTTTATTTGAAGCATTATCCCTTGGAGACAAGGGAAACAGTTTACTTGGCACAAACCAGAAGTTACCACAAATTTCAAGATGGAAATAAAGACAAGCACAGAGCAGCACTGTTTCACCTGACAAACTGTTTAGAAAACCAATCCATTCCTGAGAAGCTACTGCTGTTTGAAAAGTGCAGTGCAAAAATACAAGAAGGTTGGATGGGTTACTCTAATCCCAAGCACATAGGACCAGCCAAGCTGGGTAAGAAGGCAAGCAAAGGCAGAGCAGGCAAGCGAATTTCTAATGGCATTTTCAAGGATACAAAACTTTTCTGAGGAATAGAAGTATTCTTAAAATAAAGCTCCAAAGTTTCCCAGATTTCAGTAAATTTCAACAGGCTTGGCAGTACCAGGACTGGCAGGATGCCTGCTGCAACCTGGAACCAGTCTCTCACATTCTATCCCACTAGTTGTGTTATGTGAGCACAAGAGCCTAAGAACACAGCATCAACAGCCCCTCTGAAAACAAGTGACTTTAAAAGATGTTCGATAAAATTAGTGTAACTGAGGAAAAACACTACAGACCAATTTCCATTAACTTAAATAAAGCTAAACTACTTCCAAATCTATGTAAAAGACAACTCAGTTCTTGCTGAAGCCAATTTACGGAGTAAAATCAAATTGCTTGGATATATATCCTTATAAATCCTGAAATATTTCTGAAGAAGTCAGGCCCTAAATGCAATTCTCAAAGAAAGTCAAAATAAGAGAACTGGACCCTCCTATTGTGGATTGAAAGCTAAAAAGTAATTTACTTGACCACAGCCATTACAAATATGGAAGTCACTCTAGAAACACAAAATGTCTCACCCATGAAACGAGAACAGTAACTTGTGCTCTGTGCTATGACCTGGACCTGGCATTGCCTTCAATAATGATTAACAACGCTCTGCAATCAACTAAGCCACAATTTTAACATCGTCTTAAGTTTCCTTGTTTGAATTCTACTCCTATGTGATTCTGAACTATCCTATTTAAATTAGGTAATTTTAAATTCAAAGAAACTTCTTGATAAAAGCATTTCAACTCCTACTTACAGTAGGATAATTCTGCATTTTCTGATGTTGCTAGCAGATCAAACACTTTCTAGCTCTGTAAGATTACCTGGAATGCCTCTATGTGAGCAGTGTTTTTGGAGGCCTTCTAGATACCCTAAAAGCACTCTGCATACATTATCTTAGCAGACTTTTAAATCTAAACTAAATAGAGTCTATGGGAAAAGTCTTCTGCTAACATTAACTGAGTGAGGCAAACACACAAGTAGTTTGGTAAGCAGTGATCCTACTGAAGCTTGATTTCCACTGGTTCTCTCCTGTATGGCTTTTTGGGGAGGGTTTTGCCCCCTCACAGACAAACTGGTCATATTGACCTTTTTCTTAGTAAGGCCTTTCCTCCTCTGTCCAATGATTTTCAAGGCATTTATGATCTTTAAGATAATTTGCCTCTCTTGGCTAGAATTGGAAAGATGTTCAAAGACCACTAAGGCAGCAACCACAGTAAATTTCCTGGGGAACAACAATATAATTTTGTTTCAGTGTCTCAGGGTAATTCTGCAAGAAGTTTTGAAGTCCAAACAGGACTCTGATGTAGCCTTTGAGGACTTCAATGTAGTTTTAACTGGCTTAAAATATTTACCCAACGAAGGTGACTCAGTTTTTGAGAAGATGCAAAGTAATTAAAAACCAAAAAAACAGGGCAAGTTGGCTTACCAGAACCGAGCTGAATGCTGGGTGCTGATATACAAAAGCTACATTACCTAAAAAGAATCTCATCTTGATCACTGAAAGGAAAAATGAAACAATGGCACAAAGGTTAGGCTATATATGAGAACTGATTTACAAAGAAAAAGACTAAGCTGCAATACAGATTTCTCTTGGATACAACTCCCCATTGATTATTACAGTCAAGTCAGTCACTTTCTTCCAGTATTAAAAGCTTCTTCTCACTGTAGTCATCCTGTACTCTGGCTACTGAAATGA
The DNA here is from genome assembly GCA_910950805.1 of Acrocephalus scirpaceus scirpaceus. Lineage (NCBI taxonomy): Eukaryota > Metazoa > Chordata > Aves > Passeriformes > Sylviidae > Acrocephalus > Acrocephalus scirpaceus. Next base: position 35,574,174 of record OU383781.1, read on the forward strand.
TAAAAGCAGTGTTTCAAATCTAGGAAGGTCTCATCAGTACTTTTAGCCCCTGGCATTCTGGCAGAATCCAGCTGGGAAGTTCACAAGCCAAAGGGGCTTTTGCTTCACTGGGCCTCTACAGAGGAATTTAAGAGAATTTTAGATTGCAATGGCAAAATAAAAAGTAAACTTTTACTAGAACTCAATGCTTCGGCAAAAATCTAAGGCTAATAAAGTTATGAAGTATTTTCATTAAAAAGGGAAGTGTGGTAGCAGCATCTAGGAATTTAAAAGATCCAGGTTTTTTTCAGAGTTGGGGATTTTATTTGCTTGGCTTTTGTTTGAGGGTTTTTTTGTGTTTTTTAACCACTTCAAGCAGAAAAGACTATCATAGAAGTGAGCAACGGAAAATGTTTTTCAATGAAAGACAGTCTAGCCAAAACCGAATTTACCTGTTTTACAATTTTCCTGCACTAACAACACTGTCCCTGTAGTCTTCTTGAATTTCACTTGTAGAAACATTTAAATATGTATTGTTAAACTTACTTTCCCTCTGTGAACAGAGGCACTGGAAGGAATAGACTTTATAATGTTCCATTATAAAATCGCTGTCATGTTTTAAATTAAGGTTCTAAAACATGTTCAATAAAAATGCACCTAGATTATGGCAAGTAACCAAATCAGTATTATGGCAAAGTAAGGCTGTGGCAGAAAGCATCAAAAGCATCACGTTTCTCGAAAAAATGATTATGCTATGTAACATTCTTTATGCACAGAACACCAAAATCAGTCTTGGGATTTTCCAGGGCTGAAATTCAGAGAGGCAGTCTGGCATTTCACCTGCCAACCTGGAACAGGAACAGTGGATTTTTATCTGGGGATTTATTCATTAGTACAAAGAAAGAACAGCACATACAGAACTCAGGTAGCATTAGCACCTCTCAGTACTGTTCATCATTTCAGGACAGAGTTTTATTGTGCAAGATGTTCTGAAAGCTTTTTCTCAGGCTTGGAGTCAAAGCTGGCATTTTTCATGGATGTAGAAGTTAGATTTTTCTAGTATGCAAAGACAATACCTCAGAGCAATGTCACATTTTACTGCAACTTCAGCTTAGATCCAGAAGTTCTTGAGAAATTCTCAGGCTCAGCATCACTATATTTAAGGACTCTTCATCATGGCTGTTCTGAGCAATCATGAGGCTCAAAATTTGCAAAATTTTTAGAAAACTGAGAGAAAATAGTGTAAACTTCAGCAAGGAGTCTCACAGATTTTAGGGCAGCATCAGACTCCCTATTTTCATAATCTGTACTACAGAACATCACCCTTTCAAATTTCAGAAAAAAACCTGCAAGTCAAATCTCACGGGCCAACAGGAGCACAGAACAAGAATCAAATGAGCAAAGGAGATGCAAAATAAAGGGGAAGCATCTCCCAGCAGAGGGACTGAGAGGTAGCTCTTACCTGAAGTGGAGAAGTGCATTAAGAACTAACAAAACACAAATTTACGTCTCTCTGTGCCATGGAAATCTCTTAGGAAAATATTTCAGAGAAACCATCTGTGATACCTGGGACTAAAAATGCCTGCCTGGTGAATGCAATGCCAAATGCAAAGTGCAGATATTTTGAGACTTCTGAGGACAGCAGCTGAAAGGATAATTTGATGGGTCAGCATCTCAGCTGTATTAACTACACAAGCAAATTTTTCTCTTGGAATAAATGGCTGAACAAAGACTCATTAGAGACAAGGACTAAGAGTACTTCTTAAGCAGCCCTGTAAGATAAACCCATTTTCCAAAGAGGTTGGAACTCAAGTGTCTCATCATAAGTAAATTTTATGAAAACAAATCATGGGGTTTTTTTGTTTGAAAACAATCTTCTTGTACAACATCAGTATCCATTTGTTCCTTTTAAATCCACGAAAAAAACCCTAGCAGTGACATCTACTTTTGATTAAAAGGCTTACAGAAAATTCTGGTTTTAGAAACAGCTATAATTGGAACAGAGAAATTAACAATTTTCCTCTGAAATTTTATTTCTGGATTATATTAGCAGAAGCTATTTGTAGGAAAAAACCCCCAGCTTCTCCAACATTTGCAAGGCTAGATTGAAACCCTCTCTCCCTATCACAATGAAATACATCTGGCCCAAGTCTTAAAATGTAGCAACTTCAGTGAGTGGATAAAACTTCTCATGCTTCATGCTCCAAAATGGAGGACCAAAATGTTCCGTAGAACAGTGGCAGTGTTTTGAAATATTTATTCCAACACAAGCGATTCTGGCATTAGACTTTTTCAAAACAAAAAGAGCTAAAAGCAACCTTCCGCCAAAGTTACTCCTTTTGTTCTTCACCAACACACAGGACCCAACAAACCATCAAGCAAGTCTAATTTTGCAAAGGATTTTAAGCACCAGAACTTGCTCAGCAGCTGCCATGTGTACAGTTTTACTCATATATATGTGAGTGTACACACATCCCGCGCTCCCCAACCTGTACAGAAGAAGGAAATATCTAAAAACTGAAAACAAGAGCAGAAACAAATATGCAGAGGCTCTCCCAAAGCCAGTTATCTGACTGGCACTCCATGGGTCTCCACAGCCTCTCCCTGGAGTCATGCATTCTCAGATAAGATGGAGCTTGACAAAGGTCCAAACTGCCTACCAACACATTCAAAAGCAGAAAAAGATATTTCCCATTTCTGAAGAGCTACTGAAATGTGAGCACTCAGTTCTGTAATTGTGGGCTGATCTGGAGGTTCTGTGGGAGGATACCTGCCTTCCAGGCATAGATACTAATGCTCAACACACCAAAAAGGTACAAATCCTCTGCTGGAAAAGAAAAAACCCCTCTACCTCTGGCAAGAGATCAAGGCATATGCAGCACACTTCAAGAGAGATAGGAAACACCAGACCACAGGAAAAGTGAGTTTAACTGTTAGATTTCAAGTCAGTTTAACTGTTAGGTTTCCAAATCAGTGGTATTGTTCAACAAATTCCTAGGTACACTGCAAAAAGAACAAAATATTGAAGTCAATTAAAACTAAATGTCACCCATGTATTCCAGAAGAGTTCTACTGACCTGCATTAGTGCTGAGCTGGCTATCCTGGGAGCAGTTTTCATTGCTATCAGAGGTTGACTGTAGTGAAGCAGATGGTACAGTTCTACTTCGCTTTTTGTTGGCCTTCCTTTCTGCTACCTGCCACTCTTCATCTTCGTCCTCGCTTTCACTTAAGTCATCAAACCCAAAGTACTTGATTTTGTAATTGGAACTCCCAGAACTTCTAGAGGCGCCTTCATCTCCCCCTCCCTCATCTTGATCATCAAACCCAAAAAATTCTAATTTGACATCCTTCTTGGATTTGGTATTGCTTGGTCGGAACCTGGTTGTAGTTTTTGCGGTGGCAATGTCTGCTTTTTTCCTTAAGCGCCCAGCTTCGCCCAGGTCAGTGGGGGCTGCTGAGGTGAACTCATCCATGCGCTCCATGGTATCCTGGATGGTGACATTGCAAACTGACAAGCAAGATGGGTGGAGAACAGTGTAGTCTCTAGTCCGTCCAACTGTCCCTCTAAAACTGGTCCCACTACTTAAAGAAACTTTTTTTCCTGGGTTCAGACCATCATTATTGGACTCACTGTTTGCTTTGGATAAAGACTGACTAGTGCCATCCATTAGCTTGTCAAAATTTGTTGCCCCCTGCAGTTTTGCTTTGTTGGATCGACAGTATGTCCTACAGTTGCTTGGCCTAGGAATAGTTTGCACAAGTTCTTCACTAATGGCTTCCTTTGGATTTTCACTATCTTCTTTATCACACTCCTCATCCTTGCTCTTCACCTCTGAGAGATGCTCATTGTCAAAAGCTAATATATACTCTCCAGTTCTGGTGTCTTCAGTTTCATCCTCCCATTCATACAAGTGAGTTCTTAGTGGCCCCTTGGTCTGAGATGTTTCTGATGGAGAATCTGCTGTTTTTCCCACATGGGAGTCCCAAGAATCAGGCAAGTCCTTGGCTTCAGTGTTGCATCCAGAAGTGTCTGTGGTCTCAGCATTGGTTTTATTACTGTCTCCAGAATTGTCATAGATGAAATGACTGTTCCCATTATCTTCTTTCAAGTTCTGGATTTTATCTACAAGAAAAGATATATTTATTACTAAAATGAAATATTAAAAAAATAGTTGCCACGTGGACAACTTTGGAAAGTTACAATATAATAAAAAAATACTCAGCAATCATTGACAAAAAAATTAGAGGTCTTTATCCACCTGGTTTATACTTTTTTAGCCCTCCAATTTAAAGGTATTGTTATAATAAAGTCTTCTTGTAATTTCTACCCAATAAAAAAACTTGAAGTATCACTCTGAAAATATGTGCATCATGTAAAAGACAGTGGTAAACCCTAAATACAACCACTTATTTACCAAGACAAATTACACAAAAAAGGAGAAACTCTGTGGTGAAATTTTCAGAAAAGACAATTACTGAAGTTTCACACACAAGTGACTTACAGTGGATTATTAGAGATAAAAAACAACTACAAATTCTCTTATTATGTAAGAAAATAATTTCCTTCTTGTACTCTGAATAAAACAGCAAACAAATTCAACTGTCACTTCATTTTCCTGTTTCAAACGAAAATATTTGGACTTACAAAAGAAATACAGAAAAATGCAATTCTCATCACAAACTTTAATTTTATCGTTTCTGAAATTCAGGTTTATGCAATGAATTTCTACATCTCTGAAAATGAGCTGCTGCCAAAAGTTATTCTTGCACTTCTCCAACCCATAGCCACACTCAAGTCTTACACTGTCCAAGAGAACAAGTTCCACTCTAAGAAGTCAGTTTTTGTAAGGTTCATTTCTAGCCAACCAGCACTCGCACAATAGTAAGGCCAGGAAGTAATGCAAGCACTAAGCCTTCCACCTGCTGTCCTCTAAACTGATAGGGAAACCATTCCTTTTGTTTTCCCTGAATACCAACTAAAGCTTGGTGGATTTGGTACCAGAGTTTCATGATGACTGTATCTGCCATCCTCTGTGGCTGACACCACACACACATGCACAGACACCCAGCAATATGAGAGGGTTACTTCCAGGAAACAAGAACTTCTTGGAAATTTCTGAGACAGTATCACCAAACACAGGAACCCAGGTGCCTGCCGTTACTGCTGGCACTGAAATGGCTGCCTGGGCCAGGAGAAGCAAGATAAGAAGTCTGACAATGCAGAAGACCGTGGTGCACAGAAGGGTAGCACACGATGGGATAAACTGGAGACAGAGACTGGGACAGGGCCAAGTGACAACAGAAACGTTAGACGAGAATATACTGAGAAGACACGTGCAGAACACTGCAGCGATAAAAGGGGCTCCACTGGCAGAATGCAACCCCAAAGGTTTCCTAAACTCATCAGTAAAATGAAGGGTAAAGCATCTCTTTAGCACTAGTCCTGACCACATTAAATTTCATCAGCTTCCATTTACCCAAGTGGCACAGATGTTTCACAGCACTGACCAGAAGATTTTAACCTCCTGATGCTGGAAACAAGCATCAGCACTGTTCCAGGGAATTCGGCTCACTCGTTTTCAAATTAAAATGGCATCATCTAAATGCCACCCTTGCACATATGTTTTATAGGCCAATTTTAATATACAGAAAATTCTAGTTAAAAAAATGGCTACCACATCCAGTTTGCAGGAAATTGGTTTAATCCTTGCTAAATTCCTCAGAGAATCAGGACAAGCAATATCTGACAAACTGCATCTAAGTTTTCTGGAGTCCAACTGAGGTCTTTCACAGAAGTTACACATATTCAGCTAGAAATAAAAAAAGCTTTTCACAGAATAGATGAAATACAAAACTCAAAACTAAATTCCTCAAAGAACAAGGAACCCTAACCCTGCCATCTCCAAGCTGGAATCTTGGTTATTATTTTTCAGTATCAATGTGTTATACAAGCAATATTGTTATTCCCATTTCAATATAATGCTTGCAATAATCCAAGAGGCACAACCAAAATGAATCTTTCTGTAATCAAGGAGGGAGTTTGACAGTGTACAGTGTGTTCCTTTCTCCCATATGTTTAGTATTATTGTGAAGCTGAAGACTACCACGACAGACATGAAAAATGGCAAATTAAATTTAAAACAATTTCAGACTTCCTAGCTAAAATACGCTGTTTTGCAGCCTCACCATTACTGTTCCACATCTAAGGGAACTTCTTGTTTCTCCTCATGTGTAAATGTGATCAAAATCACCTTCTCCAGTTAGTTCAGCTGACTAATAAGTAACAAATCCATTCTAGCCCAGCCAAATGGCTTTATTGATGCTTGGTTTACTACACTCTCAAGAAATGTAACAAGGCAAAGAGCACTAACAGCTCTTTATGTTCACAGCAGGACTTGTGTTGCCTTTGTGTAACCCGAGCATCAGCCTTGAGTTGTCTGAGAAGATTCAGTAAGTATGAATAAAGTGTTGCATCTCAATTTTACCTTTCAGTTCCTAATTTAATGTAGCACACCAAGGTAGTCCTAAATAGCAAAAACGTGGCAGTTAACCTCCCCCTTGATTCTGGGGCACCAAAATTTTAAAAATCTACAGTACTTCAAAAGTCTTAGTAACTGCACCAGGGAGGTTTTTCCATCTCCAATAATAAGGCTGATGGAAAATGGAACCACTGAACTCTTTAGTGTACACCAGGTAGACAGTTTGGCTTTTAAACTGGATCATCACAACGCATTACCGGAAAACTAAGCAGTGACATGTAGAGGAATACTTCCTCTAAGGATCCTTTGTCAAGCCAGTGTTCTCATCTCATTAGTGAGTCAATAGCTGTCAGCCTGAACCTTCAATACCAGCAAGTACTGCTAATCACTTCCTAATTGCCCAAAGGTGTACAGGAACTGCAATTCCAATAACACTGATTTTAAAAATTACAGTATTTATTGGCAGCAACTACTACAGCAGAAGCGCGCATGACTGTAGGAAAAAAAATATGAGGAAAGGAACTAATTGTGAATTACTAGATATTCTGTAGTCCACAAGAGGTATAGAAGTTATCTTCCTATTTTTAACTGCAATTAGGCTCTTTTGAGGCTCAAATACCTCTCCCAAGTAATTTAAAATCTAAAATTTAAATCTAAAAATTTAAAATTTATAACTCCCTCAAGTACAAATACGGTATATCTAGGAACCATTAGAATGTTCTGCGGTAATCATGATTTATTTTCTGTTTAAATTGCTAAAAGTTGCTTTATTTCATGCTCTAGTTTATGTCACTTAACAAGACAGATGTCTTCAGCATTGCTGATGAATTAAAAAAAAGCCAAAGCAAAACTTCTACTCTTTCCCACAAAGCATGAGATGTTCTTACACATACACAGATGCATATTACTAAATCTATAAAACTATATTAAAGTGATGATGATTATTGTTTCAGATAACCTTAGTAAAGTTATCACTAGAGACAAAATTTCAAGTTCAGACAATATAATATAGTAAATTTACATAAGGCAATAAAGTTTACACTCTTCTATAATATATATAGATACATCCAAACACTCAAACAGCAGGAATGTAAGGGAGTTGTCAAAAGCCCACTGCTTTTTCAGTAACAAACCTTAAAACATGTAACAAATATGCATCTATACTTATATGGATTAGACTAGATGGATATAAAGATAACATTCTGCTCCTATCTTATTTTTAAAAAACACTTACTATAAGCACTCACTTGTTAGATGGAACATATGTTTTTCTATACCTTCACAATAACAGTAAATGCCTCATGACTACCACAGGTAGCCAGTGGTACTACCTCCTCCCTTTTCATTTTAAAAATAATGGACAAAATGAACAATGTGATACTAGAATTAAACAACCCCCTCTTTTTTTAAAAATAAGTGAAAATAACTTTTTGAGATAAGAAATCTACATCCTTCAGGCTCAATTTGTCAGACAATTCTGACAAATGTCTCACATTTCAACTTCATTTTTTTTAAAGTACCTATAACAGTAAAAGTTTGACAGAGGAAACAATGAAGTTTAGAGAAAAGATAAAAAACCCTCTCCACCAAATACTGAAGCTGTAGGAATTAAAAATTCATACCCTGCTCCTTCAGGTATTGCATATACCAAAATGTAGTCTAAAACAAAGTAAACTAATCCTTTAGGAAATCAAACACTGTTCTGGGCAAGAAAACCAAGCCACCACAGTCCATCTATCCTCCAGCCTAGTCCCTGTTTCACTTTTCTTTCATCTCCATTTAACTTACAAGACTAAGTCACCAGGCTCTAAGTCTGCAAACATCATTTTCAGCTCCATAAAAACGAAATCATCATTAACAGTCTAACACTAATTGCCTACAGTCAAACATTGCATGTTTTAGTTAACTATTCAGTGGTAGAGCTGCAGAACCCTATTTGCTATTTTTACATTACTCGGAGCACAGAGTAGGATCTTGGTCTCCTACTGTAAAATTCCACCCTGAACAGATTCAGGGCTCACAGGGCAAAGCTGGCCCACAACTCAACCATCATCCCCTCCAGCCTCCTCAACACCAGCCTTTGGCTGGGCAGGGGACAGAGCCCGCTGTGCATCACGCACCCTGACATGTGCCAGCTCCATGTGCCGGCTCGGCCCTAGCTGCTGCCTTCCCAGGGATTAGGGACCCAGCTAAAACCTCCCCTGCCTTTCCATCACGCAGGCAGCAGGGAGGCAAGGCACAGAAGACACCTGAAATAGCACTGTGTCTTTACCACTCCTTACCACGCAGCTGAACTGCATAAATGTTAGGAGAAAACTGAAGAACACAAAAGGACAATCAATATTAAGCTTGGTATGCTAAAAAAACACGTCACAATGTCAAATATTATCATACATGCAGAAGAAATGCATACTCTTTCCTAGGTACTCATGGAAGAGTTGCCGGTGTTACATGTTAGCCCTACTAACCTGAACTTTGGGTTAGTTTTCTCTCTTAATTACAGCCAAACAAAGTATCCTTCAAGCTATAAACAAAAGGCATATGGCCTCCTACAGCCTTTGCATCATGAAACCTTACACTCCTTCACTGCTGTGTCACTTGCTGTACAAGCCTTCACTTTAATACCCAGAGAAACAGGATTACTATGCACAGGAAACAAATCAACAAACACACTATGTTTCTTTTCGTATTAGCCACAATGCACATTCTTTTACTATTAGCCACGATTCACTGCAAATATTAAAGGTAGTCAGAAGCAATGAAATCTTGAGAGGATGCAGGTGGCATGATCCCAATTTTACACTCTTCTTGATTTCTCTTCCAATAGACACCAAGACGTGGTGGCAAGAAAACGAAACATCAAGAATTGTACGCAGGGCCTTCAGAGTCCTCCAGCTCCTGAGGGCACATACACTGAACAGGCTACAGCTCACGGACAGATCGCTGACACGGGATGGAGGGAACAGTTTGTTAAGCTCATTATGAACTGCTGCTCTGCCTGATGTCCCTGAGCTCTTGGAAACATTTATTATGGCTCCATTACACCATCACCAAGGTTCTCAAGCATGAAGCTACATCACTTCAGTCTCCAACTTGCAGCTGCCCAGGCTAAAGGAAAAGTGCTTATATCACATCCCTCATTTCCAGGAAGAGAGCCCAACTGAGACACACAGAGTTTAGTCAGAAAACCAGGAACTGCAGAGAAGTCATGTTTTTTTTCCAAATTAGAGAACAAATTTCATTATGCATTGGAAATGAAATGTTTTGATTGGTAAGATGAAAAGGTTGCAGACTAAACTCCTTTGATCCATTTTCTGTCTATGATTGAAGAACTGGAAAACTCAGAAAAGAAGCCCATGGAAACAAAATACACAACTTATGAAATGAGCAAAATTCATTTGAATTAAGTATCTATTAATGCCTATGAGATCTTGAAAAGCAGTGCCTGTTAACAGGTATGAAAAGAAGACAGGAAGATTTGACTCCCAAGACCTCCCAAGTTTCATGGTTGACAATCTCTAAAACAGCTAAAATTATAGAACCACATCCACAGCTATGATTACAAATCCTTAAGCAATTGAATTCCCAACAAGTCTGCATGCAGGTGGGACAGAAAGTCTTTGACTCCTTGCAGATTTTAAGTGGCACCTTCTTTTGCAGAAAAAAATTCACAGAAAACCCTAAAGTGATGGGAGTTAATTTACTGCCATGACAGCACTATTTTCCTTAAGAACTGTTTGTCTTGTTTCCTTTTCCAGCACTCTGAATATCAAAATTCTAAGGCAATTTATATTAAAAAAATTAACTTGTTTCTTACACAGTCTTAACTAAGTTCTCAGTGACACTATGTCTCCATTTCAGTTAGCTGTTCTTCTAAACATGAGACAGAAGATACCTCAGACACCTTTTCTGCTCTCAAATCACCTGCATGCATCTGTCAGTCTGGTAACACACTGCTCAGCATCTCCCATAAACCATTATTTTCATTCCCTGAGCCTAACAAGATTTTCATGTTTTCAGGACGTGCTGCTGGCACAACATTCCCCCAGTGCCTTGGCTCCAGTGCAGAAAGGCTGAACCCTAGCCACAGCATTACTGCTTCTAACCTTGCACCCCTGTTTCAGCCATACAACCAATTCCTCATACACTTTTTTCCACTGGGAAGATGGGCTACCAGGAGGCATTCTGAGGAGCTGTGTCATGCTGGTACACTTGGCAGCCAGTGTACAACTTTCTAAGACATCCTTGTATTTTAAATGGAAGTGGAAGCCTTTCACAGGGTTGCAGCCTGACATGGCCATCTGCCCTCTTGCGCAGAAAACATTCACCAAACTAATCCCTTGCCTTTATCTCAGGCAATATTTTTAATGGTATGACAAGATGGCTTTTGAAGTAACAACATAACTGTCTTACCCCCTCTTCTTCTAGTTCTTTGGCTAGCAATCACCAGATATTCTGGTACCTCTCATCTTTCCTTGCACCTTACACCAGTGCATCTCTCAGTACCACCCTCAAATCAATCTGTAACATGTACCTGGCCAAACGAGCCACAGCATGCTCAGTACAACTGCCTTCTCAGCAACCTTCCAGCAGAAAAACACAATGGGCAGAGGAGCTGCTGCACTTTGTAGTGCAAGAGTTGTCAGAGCCTGACATGTGCTCACCTCTCACAGAAAGTCCAATGAAAGACACATCCCTCCTCACTCCAAGCTCAGAAGGGCATCTCTTGCTCAGAGCAGCAAGAGAAAGCCAGAAATAAACAACTAGTAAGTGTCATGGGCAACATGAGGGGCTCACACACACCAGAAATACCACTTTTCACCAACTTTTCTAGGGTGAGCTGCTATGGGAAAAAATTAAAGCATGTCATAACACAGCAACATTAACAATTGTCAAAACAAAAGGTTAAGTCAGTCTGAAATGAGACAGTACTCATGAATATGTTGAAAATCTTTAATAAATACAGAGCAGTTTCTTAAATGAAAATATGAACTAAGTTTGAACTTGAAGAACATTTTCCATCCAATTAATAAGACCTCAGCAGTTTGAGTCTGAAATGGCTTCCTTACCAACTGGTTTCTGCTTGCCTGCATGCTTTGGCCCATTTAACATTTTGGCCCCTTAACAGGGGTTTTTTTTCTTCCACAAACACTGACGAACTGTTTTCAATGCAACTTTTTAACCATGAAAACTATGAAGCAGTCAAAAGTATGATCTTTTAAAAACTGTTCATTGTACAAGGCCACGAAGAAAGAATGATTTTAAAAGTATGGATTGCAAAATCCACTGTTGTATAGGCAAGGGGAATAATAGATAAAGGGAAAAAAGTTCCATGTTCTCTGTACATGGACATACACATTATGAACTGCCCTGTCACTAAGAAAAATACGTTGCAGAAATCAGATTCTTTCCTAAACACTGGGGTATTTTTCTGTATTGCCATTTTAGCAAACAAGTATAAACACCGAGATTTAAACAGAATTTCAATGTTTCAATCTTTTGAAAAACACCCCAGGAGAAAACCAACAAGCCACCACTAAAGAAGTAGCAGATGAAAAAAAAAAGAGAGAAAAATAATCACACCAGTTTGAACATGGGCTACTGGTACAGCAAGAAAACTCTGTGTGTAAGGGGAAAGGGGATAGCTTCAAAAGGGGAAAACTTACCAAAAAGCAACTAAAGAAGAGAGGACCTGTGGATAAACTCCAGCTATCTAGTTTATGTGGATAAACCTATCATAACTACTACCATCCAACCTCTTAACACTATGGGCACACATATTTTCTGGCAGACCTTTCCCCTTCTCTGCTATCAGTTTCTTAATGCTTTGACCCAGCCAGAGCACAGCTGCAGTTCTTTTTAATCATGGCTGCTGCCAGCTGTCTCCTAAGACTGCCAAATGCTCCGGCCTCATTCAGGTTCCCCCAACTCTGCTCCATTTTTGGACAGAAAATGACTAAACTGAAATTCTTTCTCACAAAGTAACTTACTCTCAAAAACTCTGCAGAGGAAGAAACATACTACTCTGGCCTAACTATTCTCTTCAATGTCCATGTCAGTGTTAAACACAAAACAGAAGCCTAAAACCAATTTGAAAAGAATATGCTGACCAATCTGGTGGTCAAATGCAATTATGTAACAAACCTGCATTTGGGAATTTGAAACTTAACTCTAAAGATAGGGCTCCCCACCCACATAAGCAGGATGCAGAGGCTTTGCACACGGAGTCACTGAGGTACTATCAGGATAGTATGTCAGGAACAGACTCAATGACTTCAACCATCTCCTTCCTCAAGGACATCCATTTTCTGCAATTTACTCTGTGCTTTTCCAGCAACCAACCACAACTAGATATCCTGGGCCAAGAAGTAGCTGAGCACAGCCATATCCCCTTTGCTCCTGCACTGCACAAGCACAAGTTCTTAAGAACTACACTGGTCATTTTGATTTGCTACCTGTAAGTGCACCGGCCCAAGTGAAAAATGAGGGCATTAAGAACTACCTAGAAAAACAAAGGAATCAAACAGCAGTCAACAGACAAATGGTCCCTTACAGCACCAAGAGCAAAACTACTGCCAGAACAAAACCTGCCTGAATACCATTACATAGTAACAAATTACAAGATGAGGAATAGTTGTTTCATTATTGCTCTAAATGTTAAGGGGGAAAAAAATAATTTGTTCTTTTAATCTTAAAGAGCCTCATCAAAGGTCACTGCCAACACAATAACCACAAAATCTGTACTTAACATCACAACACAGCAGAAAGGGACACAATTTCTATGCTGTAGTCTGGAAAGATATTTTAAGTCATTCTATTTCTCCACAACAAGCAAAACACATTTTCATGAAATAAATTCATAGGCTCTAAAACAAACCAGACTTAATCCGTGCCCAATTAAAATACTTCTCCATTAATGCATAATTAAATACCTAATTTTTTTTACTTAGAATTAATGCAGAAAAGGAATACTCTCTCATAGTCCATAAAGCAGAACCATGCCTCCCCTGACAAAGAGTATCAACCCTTTGGACCAGACCCTCCGAAGGCCTGAGTTACAGAGCTCAGCACTGTGAACAAAAGCAAAAGGCAGCAATCATCACAACATCCAGAGTCCAAATGCAATGCCAGAAGTATTTCCATAAACTGAAATACCCAGAGTAAGCAAACCAGCTGTCCAAAGTGAAACATACTGATACACTAATATAACTATGAAATGCCATACCAGCTCCTAAAATTCATCAAACTTTGACATTAATTTTCATCTGAAAAATTGTACTACATTAATTCAACCTACAAGCCAACAAATAGTCTAAAAGAGCAAGCTTAGAAAATTTGCTCTGCAAGGCCATGTTTTAATACCAAAGGTTGCGTACAGATGAATACAGTGTGAAACACTACTTGGGTTTATGCCTCCACAGAATAAGTTCAACACTTAAAAAAAAAAAATCCCACTAGACTGTTTCAAAAATCCAAATATTGCTCTGAAGGTTTTCACCTTACCTTACTGTAAGATTCGCTCATAAAAACCTCATTTTCTAAGTAGCTGCATTTTTGCTTTATATGAATTACCAGTGTGGTATTTTTCTAATTACACACCTTACTTTCTAGCTACCAAGTTCTCCCTACCTTCACAAAGATGACCTAACGGTAACTACTAATACTGAACAATCTTTCATTGTTTCAAATTTACCTAAACCCCATCTGCAAATTACCTGCTACATACAGGATTACTCAGACACTCTTCAGACAGTATTAAGTCTTGATCAAGCAACATTAGGGTAAGATTATGAGAAGCTTTCCACATTAAGAGCTTCTCAAAGCCTTTAAAATGAGATTGTTAAAAGCACTAGCTGAAGGCTAATAAAAAAAAAAAAGACCAGCAAGTTCTACCATTTTACATAAAAGACACACATTCTCAACTGTGTTACATGGCTGCACAACTAAAACAAACCCCCAAGTCAACTGCTTTTTAATACCAAACATTAGCTATAATTAAGTGATACTGCATCACCTTTATTTTATAAGTGGCCCAAATAGAAGGCCACTGAGGCAGGATAATACAGTTGGAGCAGAATTAACTGCACCTCTCAGTTTCTGCACAGCTATGGTAAGTCACATTTTTCAACTCAGCCTAAGTCTTAGCATTATCTTCACCTAGGTTAAGAATTAAGCTACAATGATGGCTCATGCTCTCTGGGTGTCCTGAGACCTTTATTCATGCACTGTCTAGGCAGTATGAGGACAAGGACTAGCAAACTGCACTTTAAAACAAATTAACAAGCACTTTCTTCAACATCAGTACCAACACAGCCTAATTTCCCACACCAGAGATACAGTGCTGTATGTGGGTTAAGGTTGAGCTCACATTGCAGCCTTCCTTACACTGGGAATATTAATGTTCTTCTACCTGCCTGCTTCCCCTCCCAGCCCCCAGCCCTTTCTTTCCTAATCAGGAACAGTCAAGCTTGCTGTCCCAAGGATCTCTAAGCCCTTTGGACAAATCTGGTTCAACCTGGTGGAGTTCAAGAGTCACCAGGAAGAGGAAAATTGTTATGGGGAGGGTGAGGACATGTAAGCAGTTGAGGTACTCTCAAGTTCCCTCTTCCTCCAGAACCCTACCCCAAATCAATCAAATTAACTCCCTGTAGTTTTGAAAGAGCCTCCCCATTAAACTTTACTCAACAGTCACTACAACAAAGAAGCCTTTGAAGTCCCTACATTTACACTGGCTGACTATGCACCGCTATCTCTAATTGCTCAGTGTGCTGAGCAACGTCCTCAGAGACAACTTTTATTTATTTTGGATCAGTTTACACACAAGCATAATAGCAGCTTAAACCATCCAAGTTTTATTTACACTAACTGACGAAAAGAAACACTATCACCAAGACTGCAGTCTTTAAATAAGGGTAAGGAAACCAAAGACCCTGCTAGGATGCTCTGCAAAGATTCATTCTCAGCTGAATTTCATTTCTGAAGAAAGATATGAAAAGGGTTTTTATCTTCAGTTGACTGGGTGTCAACAGAATGTAATAGACTCTGAAAGAACAGAACCATCAGATCAAGATACACCTTGTCCTTCACTATTCTAGCTGAACTGCAATCAGTAACAAATACTTCAGAGAATCTTGCAGAACAGAACTCCTTCAGTAAACTGCTGTTCAAGCAACCTCCCCCTCTGCATTCAGACCACCACCACACTCAAAAGCCTGATGGACTTATCCACCAAAATTCATCAGCTTCCTTCTGTTCAGAGCTGTGTATTTGTGATACACACAGTATTGTCTAGCAAGGAGTTCTAGAATTTAAATAAGCATCAAATTAGCGAATTTTCTGTACTAAATATTGTATTTTATTATTTTCCACAGGACTGGAATCAGGAAGCACCAATGAAACTGCTGAAAGTCTGTTCCTCTGGGCCTTTCACACAATATTAATTTTCAGAGCTATCACTTTCTTTTCTAACCTGAAAAACACTGTTCTGACAAAAGTTGTCTACAAGGAAACCATTTCACTGTAAAACCTGTTCTACTACAATCTCTCATTAACAACCAAGGAAACTCACTACTATTTCTTTCCCTTAGAAATACTGGGGAATAGACTTACTCCTTTCTCCTTTTCATTTCTTATGAAAACTATATTCAAACTTTAAAATCCCATAAATTTTATTTCCAGTCTGAAGATAAATAATAGTTATAGACAGCTGCTGAAAATCATATGAAAGCAAGAAATATTTTAGCAGCAAAAATAAAGAGCAAGATCAAAAGATCTACACATCCTACTAATGTGTCTGTCAAACTACAGCTCAAATCAGCATTTCCTGGTGTTTTTTTTTAATTAGATTCCTAACGTATATTTTAAAAATAACTGTGACTATCTTCTATTATTTGGTATCTTCTTGTTTATTGCATTAACAACTGCACTAGTCCACTTAAATTTCTAATCCCTGGGTTAACTATATTTGAGAAATGAAAGTTATGTAAGTTCTTCCCATTAAAATTGATTTTGATAACCCAGAGCAAGTCAGTAGGTGTCATCCTCATCTAGGTTCATCTAATGTGATCTTCTACCCAATTATAGAAGCTGTGGTTTAATCAGCCCATTATACAAAAGCCTCTCATGAGATATAACAAAATCTGATCTTTTCCAAGAACGACTTGAAGAAAATTACAGTGACGTTCAGCTCCATGGGCCCTGTGAACTCCTCTCTGAAAAGCATTAAGCTATCTTACAAAAACACTTCCAAAAGAAGTCTGACAGAACGCAGTTTCACAGGTCTGAAGTTTTTCATGTACACATTGATACAGCTGTGCAAATTACAAACAGAAAATGTTCGTGCAGCTGAAGTTCAGAAAACTGCTTTTTCCACCCAACTAATGAAACAAAGCATCGCCTAAGCGTATCTGCACCTTCATGGCTGTAAACACATACCCACGCTAAATTCTACTACCACTAACTCATCATTATTCAAAATACATGTTTAAAAACCACAAATGCACTCAGCATTTAGCGCAGAAAAGGAATGCTATTATTCCATTTTATGGACTAAGTGGACTAACAAACTGCACTGAAGCTAAAGCACTGTACCTCCATCTGCAGACACAGGGATTACAGCGCCAAAGGCCTCAGAGCGGTGTGGAAAATGCAGAATATGTCACAGTGCTTTAGTTAAAGAGCATCCTCTACAATTGTCTACAGTTAAGTACGGCCCCATAGTTTTATCAGAACCCTTAACTGTCCCTTAAAAACACGAAGTCTAAAGGGAGATTAGCAAAAATCAGAGGAAAAGAGAAGTATATGGACAGTTGAGCAAACACACCTGCAGTTACATGTTTAGCACTGCTGCCCTTGCATTCTCCATCTTCCACAGTTTTGCTTGTGCTCTTTTCTTTCAAGAGAGGAACAGTATTGTCAAAAGGTATGCACTTGCTGGAGGCAACATTTTCTCCACTGTCTGGCTGATTAATTCTGCTGTTTGCTTCAAGTAGAGGAGTGAAGTCCTCAGACTGAGCAGCTTCACCAGGTTCCAGCTGAGAGGAGCTTTTAGCCTGTGACACATTCTTTGAAGACACAGGAAGAGATTCTTCATCACTGTCAAATCCAAATGGATCCTCCGTTACCTCATCTTCAACTTTGGGTTTCTTAGGAACGTCAGAAACATCTGGTTTGACACTGGGCCTCTTCTGTCCTAATTTGGCCATGAAGGTGGTTTCTCCCCATTTTGTACTAAGGGTGGTCCGTTTGTTGGAAAACACTTCATCAAACTTGGAACTGCCATTTCCCCCTTTCCGGCTGTAGGTCTTTCCAAATCGGGATGTCATTTTGGCTCCTGTTTCATATTCTCTGTTGTGAAAGAAAGAGGAAACATCAATTCACCAACCTTCCAGTACAAATGATTGTTACTTCCACCCTTTATTGGGCCTACGAGCACCAGGCATGCACACTGCACACAAACAACAGATCCATCATCTGCTTCTTTCTAGACTCACTCATTCACACGTGACTGTCATTATGGCAAAAAGTTCTGCACTAAGCATCCACTAAAATCAAAATTCAGTTGCTTGCACATTTATAAACCAATGGCACAATGAATCCTTACGAAAAATCTTCTCAGAATGGTATTGCTTTCCTCTAATTTTATATTTTCAAGTATAGAAGGCACTATCATAAAACATCATGAAACAACTCAGCAGTATTTTTACCACATCTGAACATCCAGCTCCCTCCTAGTGTCCCATAGCATAGCATAAAAAACACCTCTTACCAGTTAAATACAAAAATTGCCACAATATTTCACATTGCTGTAGATGTATTTTAAGTACTAATTAATCACAATGATGAAAACTCCATCCCTTGTTCTTCTCTCACACTCAGACTCACTTAGCAAGTGTTTCACTAGGTAACATGATGTGGTTTTTGCTATCCATATCAGTCCTGGTCAGGACTGGTGCATAGCCACCCCCACAAGTAAATCTCATTTGTGGAGGGACAAGGACAGAGACACTGCTCAATCCAGTCCTAAGAACATGGTGGACACCTTAGGCAGGCCAGTGTAAACCATTACTGTTCACTGGCTCTTACAAGCACAACCACTTCACAGCTTGCTCAGAAGAACAGAAGTGTGAAATTAGCAGATTAAACAGGAACACATTAAGAGCTCCTTGCATGTGTTCTTTTTCTACTTTCGTTTAACTCAAGAAAGAAGACAGACCACCTGCACAATTTTTTGCCCCAAACCAAATACTTTAAGTACTGGACAAATGACAACAAACCCCAAACCCTCATATCTGTTTTGTGAACCACTATTTCTCTCTTTTTGGCCCAAACATGGATAGGAAATTGCAATTCTTTACAGTCAGCCTGAACTTAATCAAGTCCATCTTTCTCTCTGAAATTCCTCTCCATACTGGAAAAAAGTCTGTTAAAAAAGACAATTATTTAAGTTACAGAATCAAAGAAATGTAGCTTTTGAAGTATTAACTAAGTTCATATAAAGTATATGAAAAATGGCAATTAAAATATTTTTATTGAACTTATCATGATCTATTTGTTCAATACAAATGTTACACGATTATTCTCCAAATATGTGATACTGTAATTCCTGTTTTAGTTTTCATCTCAACACTCACAGTTCCTCAACCTGAAGTGTCAGTCTTGCTTCTGCCAAAATTTCCAGAAATGTCCCTCTATCACTTCATTCTAGCAAGCCTGTCTCACTAATAATAGTCTCCCTCAATTAAACCAGGCGAACCCTCACTTATCATGGGAACCAAGCAATTCATATTAAGAAAATCCATGGAGAAAAATTTAAGTGAATTAAAATGATCAAATTTGAACTTCAGAATTTTACCAGGCAGATGCTGATGCAATGCAGAAGAGCTACACGAAGACCCACTTTGGGAAGGGCTCTTCTCCCCAGCAGTCCAGCCAGAGGAAGGGAAAGGCAGGTGCTTGTCTGCTGAGCAGAACTCCGCTGCAAAAGCCCACTCTGCACAGGGCTCTGGGCTGCTCCTAGGAGACAGCACTTTTTAACCCCATCTCCTCTATTCCCCACAGACATAACTGCCAAACTTCTTTTTTTCCTCCCCTGTAGGTAGCTCCAATTTTCTATTTTCTATCTACACATACTTTAGAAAGCAAACAACAAACTAAATTTAAATTACCAGTTTTATTTTGGTGATGCTTGTGAATATTTGTAAGAGCAACCAAAATATTTTAGATCAGAAAGACCAGGTTTAGAGCTATAGAAACTAAGGCAAAATATTTATTAATATCTCTAATAACTTACAGGAACGAAAAAATTACTTCACTCACCCCTAGCACATTTTCCTCCCCTAAACCCTCAAGACTCAAAAAAGTATTTCTTATAATAAGCATAATAAGAAGTTCTCAAATAAGTATTTTTGACACTACATGTCCAGCCTATGCAAAGATAATGACAGATTTAAATTATGGCTTGTGGATTGCAGTTCCAAAGAGAAAACTCCTGTAGTCAGGAGGAGCTCATTTTCAGAAAGCAGAACCACATTTTCCTATTTATAAATTTTAAAATTAAATTCATCTCATAAGAAGTTTTAAATCAAGGCATCAAAAGTCAATACTCAATACAATGTGCATAGGTTAAAAGATGAGTATTAGTATTATTAGTATTATATAAATATGTTATGCTATAAACTCATATTTTAGACTGAGATTAAATTTAAGGACATAAAAAGGTGCCTCCTTACACGAGAGCATCAACAGAACAGGATTTTTACTCTTTACTTACAATTTTCTCTTGATTTTTCACTCATATAAACGACTTGGTCAATTTCACTCTGTTTCCACTCCCTGCCTCCCTCTCCTGCATTGTGCTGCACCATTTGGAGCAGTGCAAGCACCGGAAATACACGGAAAAACTGAAACACAGTTCTCCCGCATTTCCCAGCCCTAACTCGGAGGAGTAGCTGGAGACAAAAAACCCGATAATTCCCCAGGAAGCCCATCAGCCACCCCTACTCATCGCTCCTCTCTACACCGCTTCTCTTACATAATCAAAGGAAAGAAAAATAGGTTAAATGCACGGAGGCAGAAGGAGCTGATGAAATCCCACGGTGACAGTTTCTTTTTTCCTTCCTCCCCCTGCGCCGGGGGGGTGCGAGCGGAACCGGGTCACCCCACCGCTCCCTGATGTCATTTCCCTTCCCGCCCGGCCGCCTCCCCCGCCCCGCCGCACCACCGGCCCACATTACACAAGTGCCCGGGGCAGCCGCGGCCCGGCCGGGCGGCGCAGCCCGCGGAGCAGCACCCCCCCCGCCCCAGCCCGCACTTCACCCCCGAGCGAACTCCCGCCCCACAACTTCGCGCCGGGCCGGGGGCGGCGGCCCCACACGCCCCTGCAGGCGGGACAGCGCCGGGGGCCGCGGCGGCGGCTCCTGCCCGCGGGGTGAGGGGCTCGCTCCGCGGCCCGCACGGCCCCCGCCGCCCCCTTATCCGGCACCCACCTCGGCGTTAGCGGTGGCGGCGGGTGCCGGGCGCGGGCCCGGCCGATGTGGCTCCGGCCGCGGGTTCGGGCCGCCGAAGCGCCGCCTGCGAAAGGCGCTCAGCCTGCGGGACGCCTCCGCCCCTCCGGCAGCGGGACCCTCTCGGGGTGTCGCGGGCGTCAGGGCCCCCGGCGCCGCCTCCTCCGGCGCCGCTTCCTCCGCGCCGGGATTATCGCCGCGCTCGGGACGGGCCCCGGGACCATCTCTCCGCCATTTGCCCCCACTCCTTCCTGCCGTCACCGTGCGCGCCCCGCCCCTCGCCGCCGCGGCCAATCGCCGCGCGCCTCGCTCGGCCGCCCGCGCCGCCTCCGCGCCTGCGCCCGTCCGCGCGGTGCCCGGTGGGAGTTGTAGTTTGCAGCGCGGCGCGGGCCTCGCCGGGTCCGGGCGCGGCCCCCGGAGGCGGCGGGCGGGTCCCCGCGGCGGGGCGGCCCGAGCCGGGACGGAAAGGGGGTACCCCTCCTGGCGAGAGCCGCCGCCTCCCCGCAGCCGCCTCCGCCCGGGCCCGCGGGGAGGCTCTGAAGGCGGGGCCAGCCGCGGGCAGCCCCCAGCGGCCCCACCCCGATGGCGCTCGGGCCCAGGTGGGTCCCGGCGCACTTCGAGGGGTCTCGGAGCAGCCCGGCCAGCCCGGCCTGTCTGGAGCTGCGGAAGATCAGAACACTGCCCGGGAGTTCGGGAAGGCAGCAGGCGCTGAAGCGGCCCTGCGTGCTCGCCATTAAAAGTTTAAGTGCCTCGTCCAGGGCACACGAGCCCCTGCGCTCACGGGCGCCTTGGCTGGTACTCACAGTGGGTGCACAGCGCCCGGCCTTCACATCCGCTCCAGGGAGGAAACATGCTCTGCGGAGAAGGCCCGCGGAACGAACACGGTGCAGGCTGTGAAATTGTGGCTTTCACATGCTCCCACTTCCACAAGCTGTTACATCCACCCACACGCGTTAGATTTATGCACACCTTTGAGGCTTTAATTAATGATACACACTGTGCAGAGAGAAAAAACGCTCCACAAGGATTGTGTCATGCAGCAAATACATATGGGCATCAAACAGTCACCAATCCAACATTTTATATTTTGTTGGCAGTATTTAATAAAATCTTTGTGGGATAGAAAATTAAGGAGAAATGACCAGAAAAACATTAAAAAACCCAACATCACACAGATGTAGTTTGGTCATTTTTCAGAGGAGTGAGTAACTCAGAAAAGTCAAACGAAATTCTACCATCTTGGAGTCCAGAATGGTTTCACAACACATGCTCATACTCAAACCATTGTTTGAGGCTTTACAATACAAGTCCCAAATGCAGAACTCATTAAAAGGCTGATTTCACTGCACAGAAGACATTAGAGTTGTCTCAATACCTCTAGGTTTTTTCTTAATTTTATATTTACTTTACCCAATGCAAAATCACAGCCTCACAGTAAGAAGATGCAAGACTATGGTTTCGTTTAGTGATCCTTTGAGTAAATCTGGTCTTTGCCTCATCCCTACTGATGTGTTGCAGGTTTTAGGCATTACTTCTGAAGCACAAACATGCTGTGAACGTGCTCTCTAAAGCCAGTATACAACTGGTGCTGCTGGAGAAAGTGGAGATAAAACCAAAGGGGCCTTGCAATGAGAAGTACAAGCTCCGATTGGAAAGTGGTTGAGGTTTGTGTTGTGTTTCAGACAAGGCTTACAAGCTCATCTGTATCTCACCACCTGACTCAGTTACTGAAGATCTACTGAAAAACGGTACAGGCTACAAACTTTAAAATTTGTAATCTGACTACAAAAAGTGAGGAGATAGTTCTCCTGAGAGTACTCTTGATTGGAGCAACTAAATAGCTCATTTAAACTCTAAGGGTAAAATGGATAGCTAAACTTGTTTGAGTTTGCATAGTCTTATTTGGTAACTGATCTGTTAGACAAAGAGGAAAACACTACTGTGAGAGCTCGAATCACTGAGGGTCTGAGAAGTTCTTTACAACATAAAAGTTTGTCCTGAGAAGCTGAAGAAGTGAAGAAAATGGCCAGAGTAAGGAAGTAACACCAAGAAACTATTAAGAAATAGTTTCTGTTTTGATATGAAGTTAGAAGAGTTGAAATTAAATTACATCTGTTTCTATTGTAAAGCCTGGGCTACCTAAGTCACTTATACAGTAATGTAGAGAATTTTGCAGTCTAATGGTAGTAATTGGATGTCATTTGACAGCTCTTACACACCCAATACCCCTGGGCTAGCTTCATACTTCTAGCTGTATTTCCAGTCTTTGTAGAAACCCCACACAGAGCAATCCAAGCCACTGCTGCTTCATGGTCATGAGGGAATTTCCCATGACTAACAGAGGATAAATTAAACTCATTTACGTGCTGCCTATGCTATCCTGGGTACCAGCAGAAGTCTGTAAGTGAAACTTTTTACTAGGATGATGATGATGGAAAAACAAACCTCGTTGTGTTCAAGAACAGCAGAGATATGCCAGTTTTACTGCCCCAACATACTTTAGATACCTTGAAAATTTGACACCCTGTATCTTAATAAGCTTGGCAGTTAACACATTAAGCTTTGCTATTTCTATTTGCATTTGGCTCACCTCAAATATGCAAGTACCATGGCAGAGCACATAAAAGCCAAATCCCATCTGTGTTTGGCAGTAGGTATGTTTCATTCTCAGAGGGTGGAATTTAACAGGCATTTCATGCTTTTTGTGAAATTGTATTGCTGATAGTTGCCATCTCCCTTCACACACACACACAAAAAAATCCCCCAAAACAAAACACCAACCACACAAATCCTTTCACAAAAAAAGCAGCCAATGAAACACTCCATTTTGGCATTTGTCGTCATGAGAACAGCAGTGCAAAATAAGCAGCCATCTTCAAACTAGTTTTTCTACCTTAAAAATTTTTGGGGAAAAGTCAAAGTGAATCCTACATCTTCCCATAACTGCTCTCCCCCTACCTCTCCAAGAGAAACCATCATCTTTGCTGTTTATAATAAAGTCAGAAAGCCCTGAGCAACACAGCTCAAACACATCAAAGGTGGATGTGAAATAGTTAAAAGCATAGTAGCAGAAGGAACACCTAAGAGGGACAGAACAGTTATTTGGCTACACACCCTGGACCCCTCTCAATTCTCTTTGAGATTCTGTGCCGGGTCCTGTGCAGGGCAAATAATACAGAATTTTTCCAGATTTCAGCCTAGTACAGAGCCTTTCAAAAACATTAAAACATTTTAAACTGTTTCGGTTTCTTTCAAAAGGAAAGAGAGGCAATGCAGTAGGAAAACAGGTGGTTTCCCATGCAGCAGATACTCTTGGGGCAGATGAAGACAGTCACATCCTTCCCGAAACTGTCAGGAAGTTTTCTCAGTGCTGCCTCATGGACAAAACATAGCATTTGACAGTAATAGAAGCATAACTGAGCCTACAGGTTTTAAAGAGACCATAGAAGTAGGTATCCTTTATATCAAGTACATAAATTAGCACCATAATACACCCTTGTTCCAGTCCTTTTCCCTCAAAAAGGAAATAAGCTTATAATCCATTGCTCTGTTTCCCTGTGAAGCAGTACCCAAGAAGCAAATGTAGCTCACAGGAAAACTCTCCCCATTCCTCATGCCTAAACTGCTCTCTTCACAACTGTGAAAGCCCCTCAGTCCACTCCTTCTCCTCTGCCTCTTCCCTGTTCTTCTGCATCTCAGCCTAGTCACTATTTGCCTTCCAAGTTCTCAACTTCCTGTAGAACTTCCTTCCCTTTTGTCCAGGTGGGAAGGGATGGGGGTGAAGAGGATGTCCTGCTGCACTTGCAGCTGCTGCAGTGCTTTCATGGCCAGTTAGTACCGCGTACAATGCTACACATTTTGGTGCTTTTTGCTTTTTCTTTGCCAAAAGTCACCATGCTCCTGTTGCTGTCCTTCAAATGTCACGGGCACACCTGGGTGAGGGCACACAGGCCCTTGTCATTTTGGTTCACTGGGGTGAGAATTTCCCCCTTGCTATTTGCACAGCAAAGGTGAGGGGAGCGTAGAGACACAGGAAGTAACTAATTACCATATTTTAGCCAACTTCTCCTAAAATAGTGACTTAGGCTTTAGTATTGCCGTTAAAATGCTGGAGGAAGGGCAGCAGCACCAGCCCCAGCAGCAGCACAGGACGGGGCAAGAACAGCAGGGTTGTACTGAGAGCTGCAGTGGCTGCACAGGGCAGACATGGTGGGTTGACCCAGGCTGGATGCCAGGTGTCCACCAAAGCCACTCTGTCACTGCCCTCCTCAGCTAGGCAGGGGAGAGAAAATACAGCAAAAGGCTTATGGGTCAAGAAAAACGCAGGGAAAGATCTCTCACCAATTATTGTCACAGGCAAAACGGAATTGACTTGGGAAGATTAGTTAAATTTATTACCAACCAAGTCAGAGTACGATAATGAGAAATAAAACTAAAATCTTGAAATACCTTCCCTGCATTCTCCCTCTTCCCAGGCTTAACTTTGCTCCCAGTTTTCTCTGTCTCCTTCTCCCTCTCACATATTCCTCTCTTCAGCTGCAGTTTGGCAGTTTTCTTCTTCTCTTTCTTATATCTGACCCACGTCATTGTTGGGCTTGGCCTTGGCCAGTGGTGGGTCTGTCTAGGAGCCAACTGGCATTGGCTGTATCAGACACAAGGAAAGCTTCTGGCAGCTTCTCACAGAAGCCACTCCTGCTACCAAAACCTTGCCACACAAACCATACAGTGGAAAGTACAGGGGCAGGGAAAGAGGGGAGATCTGCAAGCCAGTGTATAGCAAAATACAATTTCTGTCAAGAATATGGCTTCTCTTAGTGAGGAATTTCCAATGGATAATGTACTGCTAATTTCTGACATCGAACTCTGAGAAGAAGGACTGAAAGGCACTCAAACAGGGGATCTTTATACAGCTTTGGATCATAATTTTCAGTAGCTGCCTCCTCATATGTGGAGGTTAAGCCAAAGCATTAAATTTAGTAACCAAATGGTTAAAACAAACACTGGGCTGGGCAGACCAAAGGAATGCTTATATGAGTGCAGCAAAGGGCCAGTTCTCCATGTTTTAAAAAATAAAAGTTCCCTGGATCATGGCATTACTGAATCAGGCCCAGACAGCAGAAGAAGTTGAGATACTCCACCTTCTCTCTGGCCTGCACACTCATGTGTTGCAATCATGTGAGAGGCAGCATCAACCCTGCCATGTCAGAGCCTCTGGAAAGACTCGTTTTACTTGATGAACCAACAGTAGTCATGCACCTACGGCTAAATTCTCAGTGGTTTTCTGTGCAACTTTTTTCCCTAGGTGATCAGCCTGTAAATCTACTGGAAAAACCTGTGGTGAAACACTAGTGGGAAAGCATAAAGTGGCTTTCACCTTGTTATAATCATCAAGGTCAGAACTTTCTTCTGCTATGCAGTATGTTCCCATCCAGCTCTGTTGAGAAAGTAACCACCTGTGCTGTTTCCCACTGAAGATTTTACGATGTGCCAGCATGTTTCAGGAGAAAAAAAACCCAACAAAACAACAGCATTTGTAGTGAGGGTGCAGCCTCACTATAAAATCCACAAGGAAAGTCTAGGTTCCTCTGTTCTTTGAACAAAGCAAGTTCCCATTGTTGTATAAGGAATAAAAGAGTGCTGTCTCTCTCAAATATCTGAGATCTCTCACAGCCCTGTAGGATGACCAGACTGAATAACGACCTTTCCTTCTTCCTGAATTTTTTTTGATTCCTTTTAAGATTTCTCTGCTTCACATTATTTTTGAATTTCTGTTTGTCATTATAGCAAGAGCCCTTAAGGAAAGCTACCAAAGCGTGTCAACACAGGGCTCGTTGAGGAAAGAAAAACATGGGAACCTATCAAGAAATTAGTTCTGATAACATGCTCATTGGTGCAACTGTCATTGTCCTATTCTATTCCTTCTCCAGCAATGGGAGAGCAGCCATTTCTGTTGCTTATTTTGTTACTTTGCTTCCTTCATCTTTTAAAAAGGGCAGGTATGTGACCAACACTTTATCTTCCTTTGTCCTTAGTTTTGATTACTGGGTTTGCATGCGGCTGTCACATGCAGATGCTGTAACATTACCTTGAGTTTTAATTTATAAGAGCTTTGGTTTCACTTTTGTATTTCCCAAGTACTTGCTTCTACTTTATAGAAAGAGGCCAGTAACTAAGCACTTCTCTAGTAGCTGCAAACTATTAAAGCCCAGCAATATCAGGTCAACAAATTTGTTGGTACACTGGAACCAGGATGTGTGGCCGTTGAGGATTGTGAGCAATGCTACAAAGGACAGCAACATCAACTACAATCGGAGAAGAAAATCCACAGAGAATTAAAACTTGTGTAACTAATGAGGTCTGGATGGACGTGTCCCTGAACATCATGACAAAATTAATGTACTAGCTAGCAAATTAAGCTCATAAAATGAAAATTGAAAAAAAAAATTAAATGAAGATTTCCTCACGGGAATGTAAGAGGCAACAAAATATCAGTTAGTGACTTCATTAGTTTCCTGCCAGAATACAGCCCTGAACAAATTACTTTCACCTTTACTCAGACTACAATGCAGCACCACAAAGAAAACTGCATTGTCTGTTGCACAAGACCCTGGTATGTCCAGGGCTTTACACTGTGCCAGTTTTGCAAACCTGTTCACACTTAAGGTTCCCTGCTTATGATGCAAGCATGTCCCATGAAATGAGCAAAGATCACACCACAGCATGAAATAGAGGGCCTGTTAATGAGTGGTGGCAGAGTACACTCCCGAAAAGTAGCTAATGATAACAAAAGGCTGAAAACATCTGTGCATTGCCTGGTTTTTTAGACAAGTCACGGAAATGACTCATTACTGCATCAGCCACATGTAAGGGCAACAGAGCAGGCAGTGCATTTACTGTCCAAAACCACATTATTATTCTAATAATACACTGGCCTGCAGGCAGCCTCCTTATGCTAGACTTCTCCGCTGGATCTGTGACCTTGAAATTCTGAGATAAATGTTTATTGTGTGGCACAGTCTTTTTTTTTTTTTTTTTTTGTAAACATCTGAAAGAAATTGAGGTATTGATGCAAGAGTTTAGGCTCACACTAAGATGCTTTGACTCAATGAAAATGTCCCCCCAGTGTTTTTTATAAAGAATAAGCCTTGTGCCACAGCTTGGGGAAAACAAAACAAAATTTCCCTTTTATCTTTTAGTGATGATACCAAGTGGCTTGAACAGCATGCCAGTGTCTACTTGGTGCTTTTTTGTGCCTTTCAGATGGTAGATACTTAAACATACTTGAAAGCTCATCTCAATCAATATACCTTTGCTGATCAGTTGTTGAGCAAACACACAGCAGACAAGAACTACAGCCCATTCAAAAGGAAAAATCATTCCACGCTCTACTTCAGCTCAATTCCAAGCAGTCTTCATCAGCACAGTGTGGTGTCTTCTAATGTAAAGTGTAAGAAATTTTGCTCCTTAAATGCTTTCTCAGTCTTGCAGAGACCTGTTTTGTGGCTGACAGTCCTTCCTGTCCCAATCAATTCCCAGACTCTAATTTTCAACACAGGTCCCAAAAAAAGGGGGAAAAAAAAGTATTTAGGTCTTTTGGCTTAATTTTCCATTTTCTCCCCACCAATAAATGCAAGATTGGGCAAAGTTTGAGTAATCATACAGGCACTGCTAAGTGGTTTCATCTTTGTATAAAATAGTCACTTTGGTCATTGTCAGCTTGGACCAGATTCAGTCATGCTGCAGAGAGGAAAAAAAATAAATCAGAATCTTTCTCAAATCATTGAATTACCCACCAACAGTTATCAGTAGTTAAGGCAGGAAAAAACAATTGAAAGAACATTGATCACAGTTCTTCATTTTTATTGTATGTACGTCATCATGTACAAATACTGAATGTTTCTCTATGAGATAAAGGTTCGATTAAGCAGAAAAGATGTTTTAAAGCAGTAATAGCCCTCTGCTGGACTCCAGTGACACCTACTGGCCAACGAAGAAATTCCCAAACATTTCTTGAAAATGCAGCAGCACTAATTTATGCACCTGCCCTGAGGATAGCTAATAATTTTTTGGCAGCTCCGGCTATGAAGCACACTACAATAAGGTGTTAGAGTTAATGAAACAGTGTATTTATTTTTCAAAACTGTATTTTGACTTCATCTGATTATTAACTACTTGAAACCGCATTTTTATCGCTCTGAAGGTATTGTCAAGTCATACGTTCTGCTACTGGCAGCTGTAGATTAGGATAGGCCAGTGGATTTTTGGCTTCCTGGAGTACACTGGGACATATTTCCAACTTTACTGTTAGTGATTTCATTCATTTAACTATAGCCAATAAGTAAATAATTAAATATATCTCCCATTGCTTTCAGATGCATTTCTTTTAGCACAGATTCTAAAAGTGAAGATCCCATGAGTAGAACAACTGATTGAGCTCATGGGTTTGCTTCTGATACCTCCTTGCTGTTTGTAGTGCTGAACTGGTTTGTCATAGCTGTGTTAGCCTGGCAGATCATACAGATATTCCTGAATGTCATTTCAGCCAGCACTTATAAGAGAATAAATACCAAGAAACTCCCTAAGTGACAGCTGTGGGACAAGAATTTCAATAAAACCTCATGTGATGCAAGGCTTTACCCACAGAAAATGGATGCAATATGCATGATGTACATTCAGAGACATCTCAGTTGCCAGCTGGGACATGCAGTAGGAACACAGCAAGGAAAAGCAGCACTACAGCTCTGGGCACCAGACTCATCTCCCTTTCTACATTGGGATCCATTGTGTAAACTAGTTCAGTGTATGGATGTGAATATTTCTGTTTGAGACAATCTGTGACTGAGGGATGCCTTCTGTGATTGACAGGAAATAACACATGCGAGGTTTTCAAACCACAGCCTTGCCCAACAGCTGGCCATAAACACCACTCATGGAGCTCTAGCCACCCCCATTGCATTAGGAAAATTCGCCCTTACTACCTCTGGCAGGCTTAGAATTGTCTTAGTTTCATCTTTAACACTGAAGTCCTTCCAGATACGGCTGAAAGCCATAAAGTTTTTACCTCTTTGTCCTGTATATCCTTCCTTTGAGGAACTGAAGCTTCCTGTCCAAAAGTCTATTTTGGTTAAGTCTGACAATCTCCAGTGCAAACTGTCCCAGGAAAACAAAAATGCTCTCTCATGGAATGATGAGGCCATGTGGCAATGAACACCCACCACCACAAATCAGCACAACTCTCAAAGTATCAACCCCGGCATCTCAGAACAAAGAATGCACAGAATTTTTTTTAGTACCAAAGTTTAAGTTGAAAAATTGCTTCTGACAGAACACATCAGCCAGATTTGCACAGGCAGGAATATTGTTATAGGTTACTGGAAAGCAGACAGACAGATGCAAGGCACTTTGGCTTTATGGTAGAATACTTGCCAATTAAATACTGTTCCCAGCACTTAATAACAAAACTTCTGAAGTGGACTATAAAGACAATAATTTCTAAAGCAACTGTAGAAACATTTTTAGAAGTCAGGCTATAAAGCCACTAAGCAATAATTCAATATCAATTTTACAAACACATCCATAATAATAATGGCTTTACAAACCTAATAATATATTCTAATATAATTAGAATATATTTTTTTTTAAACATGATGCATTAAACTTTATCAGAACAGAATTATGCATGATCCCATGGAAATCAGATGGCCAGATGTTACTCCCCAGCACTCTGCATTTGGCATAACTTTTGTGAAGTGCAGTGTTGACAAACTGATAGGAAGCTATCACGGTAATGAGCAAATGCATAAAAAGGGGTACAAAAAGAAAGAACCATCCCATAAAAATCAGAGTTTTTACCTTGACTAAACAGAGATTCATAGAACATAATTATTATACCAAAATTGAGGCTTCTCATAAATGAGATGTTAATTTCTTCACATGTGAAGCAAAAATACCTAAATGGAAGAAAATCCGTGCAGTCCTTTGTCAAAGATAAGTGGAAAGCTTTCCTTGGCAAATGAGGGAAGCCAGGTAACCTGTTTCCAAGTTTCCCTTCAAACCCAGTAGTTTGAATTTCTCATTATTAAAAAAAAAGACAAGCTCAAAGCTATCTTTTATGTGAACAGATGCTGTGCTGTCTTCTTGAACCTGCAGGCTTAGAGGCAGATTTTTCATGCAGCTGCAGAATGAAGTCAACAAGCCCACTCTGTTCCAGGGTTGCTATTCAGAACCTTTTGGGTAGCAATGAAAGAAGATCACATCAATTTCACACTGGTTTTGCTGCTCTACAAAGATATGAGCAGCAGACAGAGACAGGAATCATGTCTAGATTGCAGGTGAAAAAATGAGTCAAACTCCCCAGGAAAACAAGGTATGGAAGATTTAATCAAGTATAACTTTTACGAACGCCTCTTTTACTTCAGGGTACTTTTGGTGGCATGGCACTGTTTCTGTAGCACCCCCTACTCTGGCAGAGTTACAGACATTGAGCTCTATGTGCAATTAAGAACCATGAGTAGGACCCCTGGATCCCAACTAGAAGAGATTTGACAGACATTGGCCTCTGTCCCCATTAGCATTTCCCTTGTGGCCCACGTAGGTTCTTAGCATTGTGCTCTGCATCTGACATTACTCTTGAACTACAATCCAACACATTTGCTTTACGATATTAATTTAATTGTAATAACAAGAGAAATTCCAGCTGCAGGTACAGAAAAACCTTTGCAGGCAGGGAAACAAGGTGCCCAGAGAGACTGTGCAGTTCCCATTCTTGAAGGTTTCCAAACCTACCTAGATAAAGCCCTGAACAATCTGGTCTGACCTTAGAGCTGACCCTGCTTTGAGCAGGAGGCTAGATTAGAGACCTCCTGAGGTCTCTTCTCAGCAGGACTATTTTATAATTCTATGATAAACTCCATATGCTAGTAAGTGCCAAGCGATTCATGCTTTTTCAAATTGACATTATATACACACACACTAATACCTATACATGAAAATACTTTAACTTCAATTCTCTAATATAAAGAGCCTAAACTAAAGCCCACAGAATACCTTATTCTGTCTAACACTGATGCTGTAGGTTAGGATGGCTGCAGTTCATGGTTAGAAAATACAAGTTTCAGCACTCACTGAGTTGTTCAGATCAACAGAATAAGTGTGCATGGCTAGACATTGTTTTTGCAGTATTCCAAGGGAGAGGATATAGGGAATTAGTAGCAGTTTGGAGATGCACGGATTGCCTTTGTTTTGGCACCAGTTAATAGCAAGCTCCAGCATTTAGGGGTTGAGAGTACTGGAAGCAAAGCTTCATAAAAAGCAGTTCACTGAATAGATATTAATTACCATAATCAGAGTTAACTATGCTGAGACATGAACTTATAAAATTAGGTAAAAGTAGAGGCACAAGAGAGCTAGAAAGGAAGGTATTGCAATGGAATCTGTCAAAAGCCAGTTACTGAGATTTGGCATATCCTCATCTTTAAGGACACACAGCAACCTCAACCAAGTACATTCATATTATATTAAACTTATGTCCTGTTTATTTCTACTGATTTCCAGAAATCTAATCTGGAAATCTAATTTTTCCCCAGCACAAGGAAGTCAGTGTTAAGCATGCCTGCTAGCAGCATTGATTCATCCAAAGTGCCCTCAGATTGGTAACTTGGATATTAAAAGAACAGAACTTCTCAATTCATCTGGATTAAGTGCTAAAGCGTAAGCTCTGATCTGCTCCAGGCCATACTTGTGCATTTCCTTGATGACAGACAAAAATTTAGTCTGTTTCCAACTGGAAAGTCTTTCCCCTCACCAAAGCAGCAGCTCTGCTAACTCACTTGGGGGCCACAGGCCTCAGTTGTACTGCAGGTGTTTGTTACCTGAGTCTGCACACTCAAACTGCCTCTTCATCAGGTAGAAGACTGGAAAAGGCAGAACTGCCAGAATGTCCCTCCTGCAGGTACCCAGTGGGGGCAGATGGGACAAACTGGTGTGGCTCCAGCAAACCTGGTCTTGTATCTCCCTGCAGGAGACACTGGAGAAGGTGCAAAACAAGTACAGATCTCCTTCCTCTCCACTCATGTTTCATTGTACTTAGACATGTTACAAACAACATTTACCATTCTGCTTGTTGGCAAGTTATGACTCAGGAGATTCAGCACATTTCTTCCTAGAGAACAGGGATTACTATCAGATCTTTTCACTGACAAGACAAGCAGCCAGTCTCCCAGGAAACAGATCTATTCCACAAGATGTTGAAGAGGACAGCTTTATACTTCTATCACCAGCTACTCACTGTTCAAACATTTGGTTACGTATTCATAGTGACAATTAACATGCCCTGCTGATCTGGACCCCAACTCATCTTTCTCATTAGACCCTGACACAACTCAGCACTACAGACTTGTCTCACAATGGCTGTGGCTGCCACTGGGTCTTCTCTGCTCTTTCTGCACAAGTCCTGTGGGTTTGGTGAGGCCACTTTCTACACCTGCCTTGCTGTCATCCTCAGCTTCTGGCTCATCTATGTTGCAGAACAGCATATTATTACTTCTCTCTGACAGCAATCTTTCTTTAAACAAAACCAAACACCAATCTGGAAATAAATAAGGTGAACTGGAAAAGTCCTTGATGAAGGCAGTTCCCTCTCCCAGGTCCTTCTCCAAGCTCCATTGAGAAAGCATAAAATACAAGTTTTCATATATCTTAGGTACAGAACAATTCAGACAACTGGCCCATAAAAGCAACACTCCAGAAAACATAAGATCAAGCTTCTCTACAGCTTTCTTTACACGTCTCCTGGCTGGAAACCTGCTGCATGCCTCTAGCACCTTATACAATGAGTCAGATTCAGTAATCAGTAGGAAACAGAATTAGCAGTGAAGACAAAGATGTTCATGCAGTGCAATTTACAACAAGGCATCTGTCTGTGCATGAATTAGTATTTTCCTTAATTATCTGTAATAGGAAATCCCAAGATTCTCAGCTGGCCCCGTCAGTCAATATTAACTACAGACTTGGAAAATGATACAAAAATAGAAAGGAAATTGAATCCTGCAGAGGCTGCAGTAGCACTTTACAAGGAATGCAAATAGAACGTCGCTGGGAACAGTTTCACTATTGGCATGGTTGGTCCCACTTCACTGCAGAGTTTGCCAACACATCACACAACACAATGCGACATTTAGTTAACTTGCAGCTCTCACGTAGTGCAAAGAGACTCACAGAGACAGAAACACTATTGAAAGCAGCAAGTCCAGAGCAACACACGGTGGTTATCCATCTATGCTCACCTTTCAATGTGCAATGGTTTGCCTTTTTAAAATTTTGACAATTTGACCATAAAGGTGATGTAGTCCTGCAAAGAACTATGTAAGGCATACTCCTGATTTTGCTTGGTTGAGAAAATTGTGTAGCTTCTGTACTGTAACAAACAACAGGAGATCTATTGCTCCTTCTGTCAGCCCTGGCTCTCTAATAGCCATTCACTCGCTACAAAAGATGTAGCCTGCACCTAACAAGCAGGGACTCCAGGGACTTGGTGTGGGGTAGGATTGCCATTCTGATATTAGTTTGTCTCACTTAAGGCTTCAGAGTATCACTGGCACAAACATTCCTCAGATTGCATGACAAAGTCCATCTGCAGCTGCACAGGTTGAAGAGCACCAGTTATCAAATACAGCAGCTACAGACATGGCCTGCAGACTTCCAGGTCAGCCAAGCACATTAGGTAGCTATAGAGGACAGGACACGGAGCATCTTGCCGAATGTCAGTCCTCCTGCACAGTCATAGCTGTAACCATCCTGGAGACAGGGAGTGAAAACTGGCAAACCACACACTTCTCCATCACTCTTACACAAAAAGAAAGCATGCAGTCTTTCCCATCACCATTCTTCATTCAGTCTGCTTCATCTGCTCACTGTGTCTCTGGCATTCCACATCCATCTCTCTTTACCACATTTGTTCTCTTCCTTTCCTAATTCCCCTATATTTCCCCCCTTGGCTTCTCTGACATGTTTAAGAGCAGAATGGATGGCACACACAGGCACTCATGCTATGTCTCCATCACTGTACTTAGCTTTGATCCAGCTAGATACAACTGTGCTCTTTGGCTAAATCAGCAGAAAGTTTAGGTTTTTCTAAGGCACTGGGGTTCAGTTCCTTTAAAGAGAAGCAAGCACAAACGTGAACAAATAAATAAACTAGACTAAAGGCTTGGTTAGTCCTCACAGGCAAATCCCTAGGAGCAAAAGACTGGCCCAATTTTGCCAGCATCACACACCCCACACCATCAGATTTCTTTGCTTCATACAAGCCAGTAATTCAAATCAAACTCACACTTTCTTAACAGCCAACAATCCTCAGCGATTCATCACCAGATAACTGCAACTTACTCAAACAGTACTTTATACTTAACAAAAAAAAAAATTTATAACAATACATCCCTATGTTAATTCAAAAAAGGGGGTTTTTTCACCTCCAGAAAACTCCCACAAATATTTGATTTCATTTTCAGGAGAGGAGTTCACTTAAGTAATAATGTTCCAAAAGAGAGCACAGTTAATCTTCTTGTAGAGAACTGCATTTACAGTCAATTACTTATTAACACTGCATTGTGTCATACTGACTTTGCATATCTAAATCCACTGCTTGCTCCCAACCTCTTCTGTTACATAATTTGTGGCTTGGAAAATGTCCATGTAGGTCCTGTCATAAACCCATAACTCCAAGTATCAGTGCTCCAAATATCAGTGAGAATTATTTTTGTTAAGTTTGAATGGCTCTGCTTGTTATACAAGTGTACCTAAGAGCGACACGGTAAACAGGCCTTGATGTGCCAGAGTATTACCCCGTCCACTGTTTGCAAGTGTCTGTCCTCACATAAAAGCCTATGTATATTTAATATTTACTTGATAGCTTACAATGCATCAGTAATTAGGGAGCAAAAGGAGCTAAAGGTTTTTCTACACACACAAACTTTCTTTATTCAGATTAAAACAGCTATGAAAACAAGAGACTTGCTTTTAGCTTCAGTTTCCCTAAACACTTTAAAAAAAACCCTCCTAGCCAAAGTTAATAGCTAAGGTATCATTCCTTCCCAGGTATTTTATTGTTTATCTTTTAGAGTCCTTGGGAAAAAACTTCAACAGGGCAATCTAAAGTTCTACCAGGTAAAGAAGCTGTACCTCTCCCGTATATAATCTTTTTCCTTGTGAGAGCAGGACTGTTCCTTCTGATACAGTTGTGACAGAGTATAAGACATTAATTCACACAGAACATTGGGGACTGAAAGCATAAGAGAAGCCAGGTCCTGCTCTGCCAAGGGCTGTTGGTGTTGCACAAGGGACCACGGAAGCAGAATTTAAAGCTGACTGCAGGTGAAGAGATCATTCACAGACTGTGGCCCAAGGGATGCACCAAGGCCTTTAAAGGGTTGAAGAAAGGCTCTAAGGAAGATAGAGAACAGCACAAAGACTGAGTACAAATCAGTACCCTTTGAGATACACTAGCCTGACATACTGGAGAAAATGGTGATTTAGGTTGAACGTTAACGCCTATGTCCATGGCTCCAAGATAGATTACATATCATATAAAAAGCATACAGAACACTGTTTAAAAAAATCAGTGTCTTGTGGGGCAAAAGTGATTTAACAATAAACTGCAGACAACTTGTAAGAAGAAGGTTGTGAAAACTGCAGAAGGAGGGGGGAAAGGAAAGTAATTTTCCTGCCTAATGGCAGGGTCCTCCTCTATACTGATGGAAAAGAAACATACTTGATACATTCCTCCTACACTGAAAACAGATTCTTATGTCTCACTAAGAGGATATAATTCTCCTTCCTTACCTTTTCTAGAGTCTCTGGTAGTCAGACAGGGTTGACCAAATTGTTTTAAGTATTGTCTCTGACAACACCTATGATGATCAGCATTAGTATCCCTGATTGTTAAAAAATGGGTTCCCTATGCAAAACCATCTGGTCTGTTTTGCATAATCATTCTGCTGAGGCCGCTTCTGCTGCCATAGTCCCCACCTGACCTGCTGCAGCATCAGAGCCCTCCAGGCCACCAGGCAGTTATAACCAGGAGCTGTAGTTCTACCTCCAGCTGGGTCATCCCTCAGCAAATTCACACCCACAAACACACAATTTACTACTAATTCCTTCTTCAGTAGTAGCCATAAGGCAGAAATACTTGCTTTCCAGAATAACATAGCATTCTGTGCAAGCAAGGACAGGCAGGCATTCTAAACAAAGCTAGGACTCAGGCAGACTCTATTTTTGGTATGGACATTCTGAATAGCTTTACATGATGCTTAATTCATGTCCAATTTCCGAGCTACAAGGAAGAGATACTACTTCTTCTTTCCTACCTTTTTCTTCTTTCTTCCATGTGGTTTTAGAGGAGACAAAACCCCATTCTTGACACTTAGAATGGAGACATATCTTGCCCCTTGCAGTCTTTTACAGCTTCCCACTAAAAAGAACTCATTCTGTGGTGAGAAATGTTGCACTGGGGAAAAGGGAATGTTATTGCTTCCCTTTATGAGAAGAGCACCTGGCATGGCAGACCTTCCTCAAACTGTGGTAGGACTTGACTGATACAACCAGAGTGGTCACATTTGAATTGCAGTTTAGCCCATGGTGCACCATAACAAACTTTTATCTTCTCACACTTCTAACATAAGACAAAGTCAAAATGCCTACAGAATAATCCAATGCCATATAGATTACTCTGTCATTATTATACTCCCAGGATTCAACAACAGAGGCTACACCAAACACCAAATAAAGTAGAAATCCTCACTAAAACAATTGTCTTGTAACTGCTTTCTGAAGCAGTAAAGCAGCCAAAATCCCTCTGACTACAAAACAGCTAGGAAGAAAACTACAAGTAATTTAATGGGCATATCTAAAGAAGCCAAAATAGAGTGTTACCATTACTTTCAGCATCCATCAGCTTCCTATACTCATTTTCACTTCTCTAAACTAGCTCATTACACAGGAAGGAAGGAAGAGCCATACCTTTAAGATGCAATATAACAACAGGTTACATAAATGAAAAAAAGTAGCCTAAAGGGTAGTAGATGAGAAGAAGCAGAAAAATTCTTGCAAGCTGTAAAGCATTACCAGCAGAAGCACTAAGAAAAAATAAGACCGCATCACATAGAAACATAGTCACTAAAGCTACACTATCTCAGACCTGAGTTTAAGTAGCACTCCTGGACCAATAGGCATTGTGTGTGCGTGGGAGTCTCAGATGAGGTCAATTAGGGTCATTAAGGCCTTGTCACTCAAAGCTGACACATTTTCATTCATCTTACACAGGAAAAAATATGCAACACAATTCTTCAGAGAATTCACAGCTAAGCAAACACTGGATTTGCACAGACCTAGGATATATTTGAGGAATTATAGTGTCTCAAACAGATATCACAGGCCCCATTGCTCGTACAATTTAATTTTCAAGTGATTATTGGCACAGCTGGCTCTGCACATGACTTGTGCCTACACAGCATGTGATCGCATTCCTCACAGCCTTGTGACAGCTCAAAACATTTTTCTTTGCCTATGCTCACTTGCATCAATTTGGTTTACTGTTCTGAAAACAGCAGGAGCCCCACACTTTTGGCTTTGAATCAATGTGGCCAGTTCTTTTTCCCTCCAACTGCTATTTTAAATAATTTCCCAAAGTGCCTTGCAGAACATGCTACATTTGTACCTTCCCAATACCAGGGATCTTTGTGTACCTAACATCAGGACATCTCAGAGTACAAGGTGATGCAGATTTTTGACTATTATCCCTGTATATTTTCCTTTGTTGTTATTATTTTAGTGTCCTATACCATATGCTGTTTTGCCATGCAGAGAAGCTAAAAGTGGTAAAAGAAGGCATAGAAAAAAGTGCAGCACTACAATTAGAATAGTTAACATTACTGAAAAATACTGCTCAGCAGCAGTAACTTGCTGGGAAGAAGTGTTGTAGTGACATCTCCATTCTGCTTCCACAACCCAAACTATCACCTCTGCGTGGTGCTTATTGTATGGTGTTGACATGTCCTCTGTTCTCTCCTTGATTCAGAGCATTCATTTGCTCTGTTGATAAAATGAAGGGGAAGCATGAACAGCCTCATGTCTATCTGATCTGACAGCTTGCTGAAGTCCAAGTTATAGAGACCAAAAGAGAGGCTGAAAATCACTTGAGTATAATTCACATCAGGAACTTAAACCATAGTGAATTAAAATGCAACATGAGAAACACTTGGGGATGTAATTTAAGCTTGTGTGATCACACTGTAATCTTGAAAGAGATGGTTTCTTTTTTACTTTTTATCTTGGTGAGTATGGCAGGAAAAGGTAAAAGAAGTGCTATAAATGTTAGCAAACCAGCTGCTCTTAAGGGAGCAAGAGTGTTTTCAAACTCTCAGAACCTGGTGTGAGCTAACAGGCCCTAATTGCCCTGACGGCCTCACCTGCTGCCTCCACCCACCCCTCCTGATGAGGAGCTCTATTTAGCTCAGCCCTGGATGTTCCCTTACTTTTTCTTTGCAGGAGTGCTGCTGGGTTGTAGCTCTCTCCCTGCTGTGTCTGAGTCTTTTTTTTGTCTTTAGCTCTGACTTCTTAGCTTGGCTGTAGAGCTGCTCCCTGAGATGTCTTGCCCTTATTATATTACTCTCGGCAGGCCATATCCTAAAGTAATTTTCCCAACGTGGTCCATGGGAGTATGCCAAAGGATTTGGACTCCCAGCTGCTCTCTCTTGACCTGGCAGCTTCTCAGGTAAAGTGGGGCTGGACCCTGGCTGGTGGAGGTCTCTGTTCTCCTGGTTGTGCTGCTGTGTCTGGTTTCCAGTGCTGGCCCTTAGTGTTTTCTTATATAGAGCTTTTTACACCAGTTTTAGTGGCTGAAAATCATACTTTGAGTATTTCTTCTGGTTTTTTATATTTGTAGATGAGTGGTATTAACTTGATAAGGCTTTTATGAATGGGCTTAATTCAATTATACTTCTACTGGTGATTCCTGTCTAAAAACATTTTATGTGGAAAGACCTTCATCCTGTGATCCTTCCTCCTAGGGAACTTTGAAAACTAGTTCAGACTATTGTAGTCAGCTTTTTTTAGATGTACTAAGTCAATTTTCATTTAAAGCCTCATATTTAATTCTTTTAATAATATATTAGGAGAATATTCTTCTATTTATATCTGTGAAGCTCTCATTCATGTTAGAAGCCACTGTTGTATAAACTGCAGTGATTCTTATATGCAACACAAATTGGTGTTAATCCTTTCTCTAGACATAAAATATTAATTCTGTAAGAGCTTAAAGCAAGGGTATTTGATATTAAGTGATAAGTAAATAAACAGTTTCATCTCTCCTGGTATGCACCAAACCAAAATTCTCAGCATTTCCTGTGATCTTTCAACTTCCCAAGACTGAGAGAAGTAAGCTTTCACTGAGTTAGTCAACAACTCTGAATTTCAGGGTTGAGATGAAGGTAACAGGGCTCATGAAGTATGTACGAGTCTTCTCAATTTACAATTCTAAGTGGAAACCACTGATATATGTTATCTTGTGTTGATTTTTCACATGTTAAAATTGCTTCTGGCAAATGCAACTGAGAATTATTTATACTGTTTAAGCTAAAGTCACCCTTGTAACAAACCCCTATTTAGGAAAGGCTATTCATGTTCAAACTTAATTTTTCATTAATTGGTCTCTCTTGTATAGCTCTAGTCTTGTGACAGTGCCCCAGGACCCTTGACAGACTAACTGCTGCTGTCTTTGCTAATTAAAATTTACATATTAAATTGGATAATTCTGTAGTATGTTTTGAGCAGGAATTTGATGTTTGCTGTGGGTTGTAGCAATGGTTCTCAGTCTTTCTCGGATGACCCAGACTGTTCACTTCTGCAGCTCCCAACTGAGGAACTTCCTTACAAAGTGAGTTCCTCATGGGTGGTTCATGTTTCAGGTACTTTATGTTCCAGCTCTCCTGATCATTACTGTCAGAATATTCAGTCTTTTCTCCAATACCTAAGAAGTTGTTTTCCTGCTGCTTTTTCCTCTTGCTCTAATCAAATTGATAAGCTGGTTAGAAACATCATACATTTTTTTTCATAATACCTGAACAATTTCCAGCCATACTAGAGCACGTGGCCTGAAGTAACAGAAAGAGTAAATGCTTCTCTTAGAATTGAATGTATTAGTGATCTACTTAGTGATTAATCAGAATTAAATAGATAATCTGATCATATTCAGGAACAGCTGACAAGTCAAGGTTTAACTTGCTTTTCAAGCACTGAGAATTGCTTAGACCAAGTGGTAGTAAGTGAATAAAATGGTGTACAACTGAGACTATATCAAATATTATTACCAGAGCAGAAACAAGAGAGAGAAAAGTTTGAGAAACATGGACCTCCACAGGCTCTGTTAAGGTAAAAGACAAGTTCAACCAGAGAAGATCACTTTTCTCTATTTACAGAAAATTCTTTTATGTCTTTCATCACAACTGATAACCAAGAAGGAGGTCCTTCTAAAGACTTGAGCTCTTTGCTAAAACACACTTTATTATATCAGAAAGCCTTTCTTGGAGCTACCATTTCACTTAAAAAAAAAGTTGTTTCCTATGATGTAACAAATATACACTGAGTATCCTGCTGCAGAAGAGACGGGAAAAAGGCCCTATAGTTTTGTCATGTGATAAAATAGGTTGCAAGTAACGGTATTGTGCCTTGTCAATGTTTTCACGTAAAAAATCAATAGCTATTCAAATGAAACTGTACTCAAAGAAATCAAAATTAGCCTTCTTCCTTCACACAGAGCAAGCTATTGCCCATCCCTTCTGTACAAGACACTGCTTACTTAGACACAGTTAATTGCTTGTGAAGCAGATATGAAACTTTAACAGCTGCCTCTGGCTGGAGCCTGTGTCTTATCTCAGAGGGTAGTAAATCTTTCTGTGATTGCATTTGCTGGAACAATGTAATCAAATGAAGGAACAAAACCTTGCTCCATTGTTTAGTGTTCAATAGACTGCATTAGATTGTAAAACAGATTCTAAATTGGTTTGCCAAACTCACCTTAATGCTATTGTTTTAAAGAAAATACTCCCACCCTCCTTGTCTAGCCTCTAAAACCAGATTAATGCTGTTCTTGAACTAATGTACAAATAATCAGGTCAACATCTATTTCATAAAATAGCTATATCTATAAAATAGTTTCTATATAGTGCTATTCTGATAGTACAGACTATTTATTAAACTGTTGCTTATTTTTAGAATAAGCACAGGCTTTTCCAAATTATATTAATTCAATCAGTGAATTATATGCAGCAACACTCAGTAGTGTGCCTTTCCTCTGTGGGGGGGAAGGCACATTTTCATGTTTTCATCTTATTATTAAATAACGTCATTCTCCTTAAAGGAGGCTTCCTTGATTACCTAAAAAAATGCCCCTAAGTCTGCACCAAATATTTGAGTGAAAGCTTTTTAAAGGTCTTATTAAAAAGTCTGTGTATTTTTTAACCTGCTGGGTGTGCAAAGAGCTCTTGGACACAGAATTAGAGTGGAACTGGCTGATGTGAAACTCAGAATTGTTCCAAGCAATAACAATCCCATATTAGTTTGCTGTAGATATGGTTCCCTGTTAAGAAAAAGAGCTTTTGTGTTTTTCCATTTTCCCACAAAAGTAACTGTTCTTCGTCAAAGACTGAAAGATGGTGAAATGAGAAAAGGAAAAGTAAGAGAATGGAATGCATGAGAGATACAACTCAGGAAAGGAGAAAGGAACGAAGGGTGGAAGAAAAAAGAAAAGATTGGGATGAGAAGAACAGAGTAAGGGGGAAAAGGTGACAAAAGAAATACTTCATCACTAAGGCAATATTTATAGTGGAACAAGAATGGCATAAGCTGGGTAAATGAACTTTGGCTTGAACTATCAAGCTTTCACAGAACACCATTTAAATAGTAATGAGTGTAATATTAGGAGGCCATCTTACTGTTCATTTCTTCCAGTTACATGCAATTTCTTTGCAGCAGAACTCCAACCCCTTGGATAACATCTTCTGCACTGGTAGATTGGTGTCTACAATACTATATAAAGTTAGTCTTCCCTTCCTATACAAACTCCTGAAAGAACCCAACCCCTCCAATGTCTATCATTATGGGATTTACTGCATGGCAGGAGCTCTTAGGACTGAGAACTCACCTCAGAGTTTTGCTTTTACCAGAGTGTGCCTCAGTCTAACACAGTGGGCTCTGGTCAGCCCTGTAGGGATTGAATGCTCTTGATTTTTCACTTGTTTAGCAAGGCTATATGTTCATTAATGAGATGAGCATATTTATATTTACTTTCCTTGCCAACAAAAGGGCTGTTAAAACTAGTTATGCCTTAGTCTACCACATACATAAACA
Organism: Acrocephalus scirpaceus scirpaceus; assembly: GCA_910950805.1. Classification (NCBI taxonomy): domain Eukaryota; kingdom Metazoa; phylum Chordata; class Aves; order Passeriformes; family Sylviidae; genus Acrocephalus; species Acrocephalus scirpaceus. The sequence goes on from OU383781.1 coordinate 35,617,535, forward strand.
AAATTAAAATCAACATGACTTAGCATATGCTTTGTTTCAGTTACCATAAGCTGTATAACTTATGATAACTTTGATAGAGATTAAGTGATCCCAGTTATATTATCACACTGGTTCTTACAGACCTTCTGCAATCTTATTTTAGATCTTTTCATCTATATCTGGAAACTTACCAGATATTTGAAAATAGTTTTAATAATAGAATTTACATTAGCTGTGATTTAACCTCATTTGCTATTTCCAGATAGTTTAGTTTTTAACTTGCCTTTCAAGGAAGTGACAGCTTCTAGGCACAAAAAGAAAGGACCAAAGGGATAAAACAAAGGGAAGAAAACTAGTAATGGGACCTGAAGTTAAATCCTTAGAATGAGGAGAGAAGTAACATGATCAGAATTTGTGTTAAATTTTGGAAATCTCAAATGTCTACTGGTTGCTTGAAAAAAATATTCGACATAGAATTTAAGAATTCATTTTTTCCAGAAAACTGTCTTTGGTTTTCCTCCTTTGTGTGGGTGGTGGCAATGAGAAAGATACCTCTTCTCTTTCTCTTTGTGTGCTATTCATTATTAGGAATATCAGTCTTTTGGTGAGCAAAACCTGCAAGAGACCTTTTCCATCTGCCTTGGACATTCAAAGGCCATTCCTGCTGGAGTACAGCTGCTCTTCAGAAGAGTCTCTTTTTTGAAGAAATAATTCCTCTGACAGACTTGCTGTACAAATCTGTAATCATCTCACATAAATATTATGTCAGAACCATTAGTAACAACAAAATATTTCATGTCAATAAGTATTCCTTATACACGATACATTTAATTTGACTTACTAGTTTTATAACAGCCCTTGCAGCTCTTTTCTTTCTATCTGAAGAATAAGAAAAACTCTGCAACAAAATATTCCTATAATGGACCAGCTTCTTCTTCTGGATAAAATAGATTAAAGTATTTTGCTTTTCACATAGCTAAAGGGGAAGATAGCAACAAGGCACAGTCACGGTATTTCATTACTTCCTATATTAACTTCTGGTGCTAGTTAGTGCTTTACTAAAAAGTTTCTTAATTGTTGTCCCTTAGCAGAAGACAGTTCAAGTAGTCACTTTTTACTGATATAACCTGAAAAAACCCTGAATATCCTCTCATAACCTTTTTGAAACAGAGATATTTTTAGTTTAGAAGCTCCAGGCAAAAAAATATTGAAAGGTACCTATCAAGAGACTTGTTTTGACAGTTCTTTTCTTGAAAAAAAAAAAAATAGAATTTGCTTTTCATATCACTTGAAGATATAATATTGGGTTTTGCAAAGGCAAGATTGTCCATTCTCTGACTAGGGTTAATGTCAGTGTTCACACAGGTTGCTTTTAGTAAGCTTTCCACACCACTAATGACTTTTCAGTTCCATTAGTCTGCTATGTATTATTGATTTCAGGCATTATTGATTAATGCTGTAAGTAGATTTATTTCTGTTCCTAGAGAGTAAAGGATTGGCATTTCTGTTAGGTGAATGGTATCTTACTGCTTGCTCTGGTCAGTTCCGTGCTGACTCCGTCCCTGCCTCTGCTCTTGTCTGTCTCCTTTATTGTTTCTTCTAATATTTAGTTAAATGTTAGGTGCTTTCCATCTACCCTCTCTGTATGAGAAATTTGCACTAAACTTTGGAAAGTATAAAGCAGTACAGAAATGAGAAGCTCATGCATGTGCAGCAGTGTTTTTTTCGAAGTTAACAGGGAGATGTCTCATGCGCGCTGCTCCTTCCAGAGCCCGACTCCGCCCATGGCTGCTCCTGCTCCCCGGGGATCACGGGCTGCCGCTGGCACTGCGCAGGCTCTTCAGCCATTGAGGCGGCTCCTTAACCCACCACTCCCAGGTCCCAGATCCTCGGCAGTGCCCGGGTAGACGGGATAACTTGGTGCTGTATTTCTCACGATTCATCCAGGGCAATACAGTGCACTTTGGATTTGTGACCAAGCCCCATAAACCCAGATCCAGCTCTCCAATCTCTTGAACTCAAAGACTATGAACTTTGGCTCTTTTTATCTTTTTAACTAGTAACTTATTACACTGTATGTGTTCTAGCTGTTATTTAGTCTGCGCTTTTGAATTGCTTTATATGTTGAATACCTAAACTTCAGTCATCAGTACCTCTGCTCAGTACAAGTTCTATATCTTTGGCTGTTTTCTGCATACCGTCCTACAGTTCTCTGATAGCTTCTGTCCCTGGAGACCACAGACATTTTACTCTTTAATAGATTATATAGCTCAACACCTGCACTTTTAAGTCCCTCACCATTTCTGATGCACAGCTATAATAATTTGACTTCATATTTTGCTGTCATCATCAAAAATCTACACCTTATTTCAAAGTCAGGGCTTTTTAAGTACCTAAGTAGTATTTTGGTGAAATCTCACTTAACACCAGGTTATCAAATGTCCGTGAGATTCAGTCAAGTTAATTCTCATTTTTTTAGAATGTACCACCTCCATCAGCTGTGGGACAGAAACACATACATCACATGCCTTTGTAAATTAAGACTTAGGACTTTCATATAAAAGTTAGTGCAGGTGATTGTAAAATAAGTTACAGAAGTTCTAAATGTACCTCGTTTCACCTGTCTGGGTGCTGTTTTTCTGTTAGACCTGTCACCTAATAGCCATTATTTTTCTGCAAGGAGACAGAGGGAAGCACTCTGTATTAAGTGGAGCAGGAAGTTCCTCAGCTGGGAGCAGGTGGTTAAAAAAGTTTTCCTTCCTGTGAAGGAAAAAGATTTAAATTAATTTAAATAAGCTGAGTAATTTCTATCTTTTGGTAAATAAATAAGTTGTATCCTGAATTGAAACAGTGTCAACCTTCTGCCTCACGCAATTCTAATTATAAGAAAACAAATTGCAAATTATTCCTCAGACTTTAGTTAGGTAAGTGCCCTGCACAAAAGATCACCAGCATCTTTGACTCCTACATACGTATTTTCAGAAAAGTACCTCAAGTGACCTCACAAATACATAGGTCAAGTTCCAGAACCAGGGTTCCAAAATGTACGTGCACAGATGATCATTAAAGGACTAAAATACTCATCTCCCCATGAGTGGGTGTTTCTTATCTATCCGTAACTCTACTGGCTACTAAAAATTAAGAGCCTGGTCCCAGAGGAATAGTTGGAGAATGAAAAATAGTCTCTCTAAAGTCTCCCCTTCTTTATTTTTCTATGGTCAGTGAATCAGGACAGTGAATCAGTCTTTTACTGCTGTAAGATCAATAAGCAAAGGTAAGAAATTCAGAAGCACCATAAAAGTACAAGAAAAGCCTTAGAAACAGCAGTGATTAGAAACTATTCCCAGCATAGTGACTGCTTATGTTACATTACCATGTCAGATTTTTAGTTCTATTCAGATTCTCTATTCTTAGGCCAAATTCTTATACAAAAACCGTGTCCCTAAATCTTCAGGTGGTCTGGGTGCTTCAGTTGCAGGCACTTCTCTGGAATGTGAATCTCAGCTCTGATCATCAAATCTTGAAATGCTGAGCTTTTAATAAGACTATCTGGGACGTTAAAAAAAAAAAAAAGTTTTATTAAAATTGGTGAAGCAAGAACTCATTTTAAGAGGAATAATTTCTCTTGTAATAATTAGAAGAAAGGAAGGAAAGGGAGCTTGGGTCTCAGCTGGTTCATTCTGGCAACTCTTTTGAAAGGCGCTTGCAAATCATAAAGAGAGTTGCTAAGCTGAACTGAAGACTGGTTTTGTAGTATGACTGTTTTAAATTATACAAAGCTTCCCAAGAGAGACTGTTAGCTTTCAGATTTCTGTGCTTGTGCTCAAGCTAAAGAGCAATTTAGCTTGGACCAAAATAACTTCATGGTTCAGACTGCAGCCTTTCTTTTCCCAGACTTTTACATTGACAACTTGAAACTACATTCCTACCTACACCCTGAATCCTTTTACAAACCCACAAAAGCCCCCCATCCATGTTTGAGTTAGATCACTGAAATATGGGTTGAGAAGCACAGATTTATTGAGCTGCATGCTGTTTGAGGCTGAAAGAGTATTTTAGGGAAATCTCTCCATATTGCACTCTTTCCTGGCGTGCTGCTTTCAGTCACTGGATGTGGGGTTTAACACTTTTGGACTGACTCAGAATGGCCATTCTCATACTCTGCTGTTGATGCTCAGAAAATAGGTCTGAGTTTCTTTGGTATTGAACTGAAGAATGCTGCCATGAGGGTTTTTTGTTCATGGAGTAACCAACCATTATCACTGTTCCCTTGCTGTTTGCAATATACCAGAGCAGACTGAGATCTCTGCAATTGTCTAATGATGGTAACAAGTTCCGATTGTTGCCCAAGGATGTTTCTCTCTGAGCTGTGAGATAAACAGCCCTGCTCTCTCACTCCAAAAGAAATCCAAGAAAGGAACTGTGCCACAAGTCAATGAAATTGAAAACAAAGAGACTTTGTGGGTTTTTAAGTATGTCCATGGTCAGGAATATAATAGCAGAAGTTTGTCCTGATTGCATGGTTAGGATGTTTTGAGCTTCATTTAAATTTGTGAAGACTGAAGTGACTGTATTTCTGTTTACCTCTTCTCCCTGACTATCAGTTACTCTAAATGAACAATAAAAAAGTAGCATTTTCACCTCTTGAGTCAAAGGCAGCAACAATGCATTTGTTTAGTAAAATATATGTGTATTAAGGGCAAAGACTTAACCTTTTAGCTGGATAGTGTTTTGTTTTGGTGGGGGGAACAAGAGAGGATAAGAACAATTATTAAATTTTATTTGGTAACTGAAGCAGCAAGAAGGGATAGAAACACAAAGAAAATGTTTTTGAGATCAGGGAGAAATGCCTCTTAAATGTCCATTTTTTGTTGAGGTGTTCTGTGGTCTTAAGGCTCATTACTGAAGAGACTCAGTCTCTGAGTCTCATTCTGCTTAGAAAAGAGCACAATAATTTTTCTCCCTTGGAAAAGAAGTAGCTGAGTCATTCACTTGCAAGTAAGATAAGGCCTGTCTCAATCTGATGTTCCTCATTATGAGTCCTCTTGTTTATTACACAGGGAGAGGTCAGTCACTCCCTGCTGGTGACATCCCCGACTTTCAGTTTGTACAAGAAGGAAACTGTATGGTGGTGTGCAAAATTGCTCAGGTATCCTGGGGACTCAAGCCCATATGCAAGACTATATGCTGTTAATGTGTTTTCTTTTTTCAAGCACATTTGTAGCCATCTGAGAGAGCAGAAAGAGTGCAGTGCCCAGCTTTCCCAATCACATATATGAATTTCAGGATATTATTTTAGTGAAAATTTCTTACAGTAAGTAGAGATGATGTGTTTGTCTACGTTTGTCTGCTGTGCAGCAAAATTATCACCCAATTATGTTTTTGTGGTTTGCAACATCATCTGCAAGTCATGAGCAGGAGTGCCAGTTCTGAAGGGAGTAGGCAGAATCATAAAACTAAAGTAGGAAACTGCAGTTTGACTTTGAGGATTGGTGCCAGTGTTTATCACTTCATACTGGCTTGCTTTTGAGACGTGTGTTTATTCAGGAGGCTTACTCTTTTGTCTTTTAAACTCTGAAAACCATTTTCAGCTGTCCATATTTTTATTAAAACAGAACACTGACATTTTCTTGTAGTCATACTGAATTATTCACAAGTTCACCTAAAAAATTAGGTGGAGTACATTTGTTAAGCAAATTTATGGCATTAGCAGAAAATGGAAGCCCTACCACATTTGCATTGCTCTAATACTCCATGTTAGGCAAGTCAAAACATGATTCCAGCAGAGAATAAAAAGTCTCTGCTCCAAAGAGCTTGTTATCAAAGTACAAGGGGACAAGAAATGGAGCTGTACTGGCAGGAGAGGGGCAGATAAAATCAGACACTATAGGTCAGTGGTGTCAACATGGCCAGCAGGCTGGGTGTGCCTGCAGCCCAGCTATTGTCAATGTCTCTTGTTGCTGCTGCTGCCACCAGCATGCAGAACTGTAAGACAAGTAAATCACGTATGGTGGAAACATGGTGTTCAGGGAATGATGGAAATGGGGGATCACTGGCTGACAGGATGAGAGAGCTGGCAAGCCAGAGTCGTCTGAAAGATGATAGCTAAGCTGGACATAGAGAATCTATCAAGGCTTTTAAAAGTGAAAACCAGAATACATATCTGATTTGAGAGAAAAGAGGGGTGGAGGGTTGTCAGAGAAGGGGATGCAGGACAACAACAATTAAAGAAAGGAGCTGGGAGAGGATGGGATAAAATGAAAAGGGCTTAGACTAAGCTGAACACAGTCTCAGTTGCACACTTGCATCCTTTGCGCAAACTTGTGGTAACTGTCCTTTACTTTCAATTAATTAAGGTTGGAGTAAAAGGATGTCATAGCAACTGAGCCAGAAGTCACTCAGGATGCAGAGGAGGCATTTAGCAGAGTAGGTATTAATAAAGGCCACACTGCAGAGCTAAACAAAGAAGAATGTGTTCATTTAGAGGCCTCATGTGGGTGCTTGGGAAATCAGAGTCCACAGTGATAACAGGCTGGATGACAGCCCTAGCAGAAGAGTTTCTTTATAAACTATGTGGCTTTACACTTCTGTACACTGAGAAGCTCTGATAGTACATAGGCGCTGGATTCTGCTCTAGCTTAACATTAGGTCTGTTTGATTTCAGAAACTGTGTGAAGAGTTTCAAGTTGCAGTAGGGACAAACTCCTCATAATGTCTCTGTTCTCAGTGGCCATTACAGAATCCTGCCCAGTCAGAAAATCTTGAACAGTGTTGCAGCTTAAGCAGAATTTGGTGCAGGCTACTGCTGGCCCTTTTGTCTTGTGTAGGACACTGAAATTTCTTACGGACTCAGCTAAAATATTCTCTGGCGATTTTAATTTTCAATTGCTCATCAGACTCTTCTTAGAAACAATTCAAATACAAGATTTTGAAAATTTAGTGATGTTAGTGTTAGCCTGTTCCTTCCTTCTCATCCTACTCCAATTTCTGAAAGCACTGGGCACAGTGCAGTCTAGAGCAGCAAAACAGGGCATCTGCAATGGCTGGGAGTTGCTGAGGCTTGAGATGCCTGCTTCTTAGTGCACCAACAGAATTTTCTCCCACCAGTGGCTTGACAATTGTGGTTTGCTTTTTTTCACCTACGTAACCACTAATGGCACTTCTTGAAACAATAAGACTTCTTTCACAGAGATGTTGTAAGACAAGATGCATGTGGCAGAAAAAAGTAATTGTATAGCCATCAGGGCAGCAAGTGTATTCTCTGCAGATAATTTGTGGACAATAGCGCTATTATCTAAGGAGAAAGATGATAATTCTTTAATACCAAGTGACACCACACTTTGTTTATCCTCTGGTTATTATGAACTATTATTTCTCTAATATCAGGGTTTACATTTTGATTGTTGTGTGAGGGTAAAAATTGCTTCATACTGTTTGTCTTTCCTTAGTGTATTCATCAGAGATCTGTCTCTCTCCATTACTGTCCTCTGTCTTACCTGGCAAGCTATTTCTGCAGCCCCTCCCACAAGAGGCTCAAGTGGCTGAGTTCTGTATATCTCAGAAGTAACTACCACATAGGCAGATGGGAGTAAAAAACCAACAATCAAAAACCAAACAGTACCAGTAGTTCTTCCTGTAAGCAGTACAAGCTCTCTGCCAGTGCTGACTAAATCCTGGCACTGCCATCTGCCACTGGCCACTGTGTGCACCTCTAGTGGCAGCCAGCATTTCAGTAGGGGGAAATGCTTGATATAATTTCTCTGCAATTTTATTTCTCACCCCTTGTCCGTAAATAATCCTCCTCTTATTGGCATAGTATAGTAGCTGGGAAACACACAATTCTGCTGAATCTCTGCGTGAGCAAATCTTTCATAATGCCTGCTTTCAGCAAAAATTACAAAGCAGCTTCGAGACCACCATATCCTGATCCCACACTCCAGCCCGCTGCAGACTGACTTGTCTGTGACAGAGACATGATTTATTAAGGGGAAGAGAGTAACAAGGGAAGTTTTCTTTAGTTTTGTATCTAATTATTGCCAAAAAGATGGAACATTTTTTCTGCAATGGTACAGCAACTTTTCAGTTGATTTTTAAATGTTATTTCTCCCTGCCAACAGTAAGGCACTAAGCTGCACCAGCACGATCAGCTTTAGTTCACACATGTGAGAAGGTGAGAGCTCTTACTTGGCAACTAGAAGTAGGGAAGCTTCCAATTGAAACTGCTTGAAAAGAGTTTGGCCAACCAGAGTTCCTTGGGAGAAGGGTGGGCTTTGCAAAGAGGTTAAGCCATAGGAGACAGGGAAGGATGAATCTGAGAGCTCACTCCACAAATCAGGGTTAAGAGGCTTTTTTTGGAGGCACTGCAAATTCAACTTGGCTGGTCTGGAGAGCTCTTTGTGCAACTACTTTGTGTTCAGATTCTGTGAAGAAGAACAAGAGGGATAGAGGTGGGCTGACCTTTTCAAGTTAGCTGGCCGTGAAGCCATAAACCCCCAGAGTCAGCTGGAAACACAACTGGGGGAACTCAGGCAGAGCAGCTGCTGGATTTTGCCTTGCCATAGACTTGCAGCCTAATGCCATTTGCAGGGCTACATTCAGACTGTTGGAGAGATCACTGATAGAATCTTTTCATCTCAGTGGAAAAGATTATGGTTTTCCCAAGTATTAGAAAAAATCTTGTGTTTGAAGGGACTTTTCTAAAACCATCCTTTCTGGTCTGGCCCTTCTGTACTTGGCCCAGCCCTGGGATTCTCCCTCTCCAGCTGTGGGGCTAAACAGCCCAGTGTTGGTGCTTGCTGGCTGCACCCTACCGTTTGTGCCTTTGCTGTTCAGATCTTGGCTACCCTACAAAATTAGAACTACCTGTGAGGTGAATTATTCACTTCTACAGCACAGTAGAAACCATGTTGATTTGATTTACTGTTTTCTATTTTGTCTATTGATTTTTGAAGAGTCCCAAGAGTATGATCCCATGAAAGGCCATACAGAGCTTTGTATTCAGTTTAACAATTTTATTTACAAAGGGTCTTCTTGCCTCCTGTCCCGTTGCCAAGTTGCTGCAGGCATGAAGAACTAAATTTAATTTTTATGATTAATAGAGCACACAGAAGATATATATTACACAACTCTCTCCCTGCCTTGTTATTTGGGGTGCCAAAATTGCAGTGCACTCTCTGAGAACAGCTAAGAAGTGGGAGAGCTCCCCTCTCTTAGCAGATCTTAGCTGTTAAAAGGCAAAAAGAACACAGATGGTTGAAAACAGAGTTTTGTGTAAAACGAGCAACCAGTTTTCACCTGCATATCTAAGCAGATCTATTTGTTGCAGGCACCAGTACAAAAATAGGGCCCTAAAAATGCTTCTGAGAGAAACAGGTCTGCAGATGTTGCAGCCACTGAGAAGCAATACCAAATGAGATATCCAGGGCTCAGACTATACTGAGGGAGCTGTGTGGGGAAGGCTGCTGTGGACTCAGATTTTATAGTGTGATTTTGCCTTTTGAAAGGCAGATACTGCAAATGAATGGACACTCAAATGAAAAATCAATAGTTCCTCCCTTTATCCCATCACTTATAGGATTACCTAGCATGTCTAGAGGGCAAGCAGAGCATATTTTGAGCATTGAGAATTGTCTTCCCCAAGATGTTTTCAGGAATTGTCACTTTCATTCCCCACATCACAATGAGGGAAAAAATAAAATCACTCAACTTATTAACAGTACCAAACAATTTTGTTTTTTGCATGCCTCCTTTGTGGTAACTCAAATCCCGGACCTGTACTCAAAGAAAAGTGGGACTTTACCTTTCACATTTCTGAGTAATCTGTTCCTCTTGCTGGCCTTGGAAACCTAGGTAATCTTTCAGAAAGTTTAAAGAAGCCCAGGTGAGCCTTTGTAAAGGTGTCTCAAAGTCACTAATACCTAGCTGACCATGCCCTTGGTCTTTTAACTCCCTGGGCACTTCCCAAAAGCAGTCTGTTTATCTTGTAGGCAGCAGATTACCTGTTCTTGCAATGCACTCTGTATTCCTGTAGATGAGCTAACACCTAATTCCACCCACAGCTCCCAGCCAAAGAAGAGGACAATGAGCTCTTTTCCCATCATTGTAAAAGAAATCTTATACTCATTTGGACTTTAATTAAATTTTATCCAGGCATTATCTTTCTCTTTTTCTGTTAGACAATTTTCTCAGTTTCCTGGAAGAGTCCCAGAGTCTGTGGTCTTTCTGCTATTTTTGCCTGTAATTTATAAAAGACTGAACAGAAGTAAATTATCAGCAGCAAGAGGTTGCCTTGGGTCTGGCTGAGCTGGAGCTCATTTTCCACATGGCAGCCCTCCCTGAGCTGTGCTGTGCTCTGTGGGTACCTAGAAAGGTGCTGCTCACACCCCAGTGTTTTGGCTGTGGCTGAGCAGTGCTGGCGCTGCAGCAACGCTGCCTCTCCAACATTCCCCCCTTGCTGTGGGCTGGGGGTGGGCAAGATCTTGGCAGGGGCCACAGCCAGGACAGCAGATCCAGCTGACCAAAGGGATAGTCCATGTCATGATGATGTCTGCTCAGCAATAAAAGCTAAGAGAAAGAAGGAGACGGGGGCATTTGTTATTACAATATTTGCCTTGTGATAACTGCTATGCTGACTGAAGCCCTGCTTCTTGGGAGTTGGCTGGTTGGGAAGTAGAGAATAAGTATTTTCTTTTCCTGTGCTTCCACACACAGCCTTTGCTTTTGTTTTATTAAACTGCCATTATCTTAAACCACAGGGTTTTTTTCCCATCTTACTTTTTCCTTCCCTTCTCATCCTGCTGAGGGAAGGGGGCTGGAATAACTTGCTAGGCAACTAGCATCCAGCTGAAGGTAGGACTCTCAGGATGGGGGAAGGCTTTTCTCACCATAGTTCAATATGAGGTGCTCCTCAGGGGTCTGTGTTGGGGCCAGCTCAGTTCAATATTTTTATTGATGACATGGATTGAGGGTATTGAGTCTTTCATTAGTAAATTTGCAGATGAAACTAAGCTGGGAGCATGTGTCGATCTGTTGGAAGGACGGAGTGCTTTGGAGAGACCTGGAATGGTTGGATGGATGGGCAGAGTCCAATAGGATGAAGCTTAATAAGTCCAAGTGCCAAGACCTGCACTTTGGCCACAAAACCCCCTGCAACGTTGTAGGCTCGGCACAGTGTGGCTGGACAGTGCCCAGGCAGAAAGGGACCTGAGGGTTCTGGTTGACAGCCGGCTGAACATGAGCCAGCAGTGTGCCCTGGTGTGCCCAGGTGGCCAAGGCCAATGGCATCCTGGCCTGGATCAGGAATGGTGTGGCCAGCAGGAGCAGGGAGGTCATTCTTCGCCTCTACTCTGGTGAGGCCCCACCTTGAGTATTGTGTCCAATTCTGGACCCCCCAGTTCAGGAAGGACGTTGAGCATGGCCTGAGAAAGAACGAGGCTGGTGAGGGGCTTGGAACACAAGCCATATGAAGAACGACTGAGGGAGCTGGGGTTGTTTAGCCTGGAGAAAAGGAGACTCAGAGGTGACCTTATCACTCTCTACAATTTCCTGAGAGGTGGTTGTAGTCAGGTGAGGTTGGTCTCTTTCTCCAGGCAACAACTGACAGAACGAGAGGACACAGTCTCAAGCTGCGCCAAGGGAAATATGGGCTGGATATTAGGAGAAGGATTTTCATGGGAAGAGTGATAAAGTACTGGAATGGCCTGCCAGGGGAGGTGGTGAAGTCACCATCCCTGGATGTGTTTAAAAAAAGACTGGATGTGGCAGTGGTGCCATGATCTAGTTGAGGTGTTAGGGCTGGGTTGGACTCAATCTTGAAGGTCTCTTCCAACACATTCTGTGATTTTGTGACAGAATTCACAGGTAGGTTTTCCTTACTCTAGAATTTACTGGAGGGTAATTCAGACCTGAGCCATAAGCCAGATGAACCTTCTGCATGTTTCACACACAGAACTTGTGGCAGAAAAGTTTGAAAGCTTTAGAATGAGCTGATGCCTTTGGAAAGTACCTGGGGTCATAAATGATACATTTTTTCCATTAGGATTCCAAGGAATACAACAGAGGTAAGCTTTTGGTAGGGAATAAACAAGGGAGAGAGAGAGGCTGAATTTCCCTCCTGATCCACAAGTCTAATGTTCTGATAACTTCAAGTGAAATAGCCTTAACTATAAAGAAAAACAGTTATTGCTCAACAGAATACTTAGAACTGTTCTCTTGGGTTTAACACTGCATATAAAACAAAGAAAACCTGAGACAAAAAAGTTTGTGAATGATTTGTTGCGTGTCTTTGTCTGACTCCCCAAGCCCCAGGGACACAGAATGAGATGTCTCATACTTCTCACCTTGTACAGCTCTAGGATGATTCCTCACCTTCCATGGAAGCTGAGTCATCACACATAAAGCAGGGCAGCTGAATCAACTCTAGCAATTTGCCATAATAAAGGATCACACAACTACTACCATCATATGAGAACATCTCCACTGGCCATGAATCTCAGTGTTAGGGTCCAATTTTCAGAAATAGTTTCCCTAGCTTGCAAGTGCCTAGCATTCACAGAAGCAGAGTCCTAAGGCTAAAGAAGGATACCAAATGAGTAGCCCTCTTTGGACTAGCATCTGCTTCCCAGTGGCAAAAAATTCCTTTCTCTCCTTTGCGCTGCATATTCTTTGATAATATTTTCTCAGGAACTGCTGAACTAATCAAAGTAGTCTCTGCAAAGGCGTGTATATCAACACCAAATTTAATAAAGTGGGAAGACAGCATCTATAATGTCTAATTTACTTTTAAAAATATACATTTATTCTACAATTTGATTACTCAGCCAAACATATTACAGGCTCCCCTAAAAATTCAGAAAAAAATCAGTGCTTTCAGACTAACTGGAAACGATGTATTTTCAGTGCATTGACTTGTTGTTAAGATGAGAGGAAACAAGAAGGAAGAAATATGCCATCTGTGACCCAGGGAAAATGAGAACTTTATATACAAGCCCTATATAAACAGATCAAGTGTTGGCATTGTCCAAAACTAAGATATAAAGCAGAAAACTAAGAGGCTCTAAGCTAAGAAAATGAGAATGTCAAGTCAAAGATCACATCTGATCTAGTATTTATGCTTGTCTTGAAGACTGTGTGTCTCAAACTTTATGTATTATCAGTTTGACAAGATCAAGATGTAACTGTGTGCAACTCCTTTGAGTACAGATTTCCCACATGGGAGACCTCCCATTGTCTCATTTCTCTGCATGTCAATCATTTCTGTACTTTGTGCTCTACTCCTCAGTAAGCATCATTTAAAGATAGTACGAGCCTTTGCCAGTTTCTTCTTGTGGCTTTCTGTAATGACATCTCCTGACTATTTAGTAGTAAAATTCAAAATTATCTTCCAAAATGGTCCTGTCCCCCAAAATGTCCAACATCATTGTCTGCTGCAGCATCCTTACAGTCCAAACATGGTGTATGCACAGAGGGATGGATTTGGAGTTCACATCAATGTCTTTTGAAGTTCATACATTAATGTCACATCCACCATTGCCCTGATATTCATGTGTCTGATGTCACACAGAGAGGAAGGGAAGAACACACTCTACAAAGAATCTTATACACTGAATCTCAGACACTGGCAAAGGTGAAACTTGTCAGTGGGGTATCAGCCACCTCTGGGTGCAGTTCCGCCACAGCTGGTTTAAATCTGGCTTGGTTGTGTCTACCAACACTGCAGGGCAGGGACTCCACATGAAATCTCTCTGCCTTTCATAATGGGCCTCCTAATAATTATTCTTAGGATGTCATGATTTGAGAGCCTGCAGAATCTAAGAAGCATCTTGGCTGGTTAATGTTCAGTGGTCTGGTGACAACAAGGCTCGCTTCCCTCCTTAAATGACTATCAAGGGAAACTGTGACCCTATAGGTGAGTGCCTTTCATTAGAGGCACAGCTCCCATTCATACAAAGAAACACAATCCTTCAGTTTATGTTAGGTACTTACTGCAGGTGTTCATTTAAGGAAAGGTAAGTGTGCAGAGCTGGGGGAATGCAGTTCCCACTATTACTAACCCAGACTTCTCATAAAGGCTTTTCCAGTAACAGTTCACACCATCTATTTTTAATACCATCTGCAGTGAAGCTAATAGCTTGCATCAGGGTCATTTGGACAGTGGGTGGAAGGCCTAAACTCTGTGATACTCAGGCTGCAGTATCTGCTAGAAGAGCTTTTTCACACACTGTGCTAATTCTCTGTTGCAATTAAACTTCACTTTACAGCAGTAACAGGCCTTCAACTGGGAATACAGTAATTCATCTCTCTTTGCACAGTGGAATGTAAAGCCAGACTTGTGTGAATGAGTATCCATTCATGTGTACTTTACCTAAACACAACTGAAAAGAAAGCAGGCAACTCTTGAAACAGATGGATATTTGCTGGGTTTTGTGTAAGGTATTTGTGTGGGGGTTTTTTGTTTGGTTTTTTAACTAAAGAGCAAGAAAGGATGATGTCAGGTTTTATCCCTATGTTTTGTTTATTTTTAGAAGTAGACCAACAAACAACCATGACCTAAATTCTACAAGACAGAAGTGCTCACAAGCACATGGTTAAATATCAGAATCTGAATTCTGACAATTTCAGCAGAACTGTACATACGCATCTTCTTTAAAAGCAGACTACAAAAAACCCACTCACCAATATGATGAAAAAGAACTGTATATTTAACAGAGCAAACTCTGCCTTTTAACTTCTTTGTTTTCATACAGAGATAGTGTGTGGGAATAGCATTAAAATTTGGGCATAAATTGGTCAAAGGCAAAAAACAGATACCAGCACTTTTAAGTGAGCATCAGTTTTATACTATCATTAAAGTGAAGCTGGAATCAGGATGGAACAAGCTGCAAACTGGGCATGTGCAGACTCTGCCCTCTCCCGTATTTAAATGAAAGCCGCTGCTGCTGCCCTTTGCTAAGCTGATGATGGACTGAAGCAATCTGAAGCTCTAGTGAGAAACTCTGCACTGGATCTCACACCATTCCAAAGAATCTAATAACCTGCTTCTCACACACAAAGGTAAAGTGGCTGACTTAAATTCAGAGGACAGCTCTTCTTTCTTGGTTTTTGTTTAGATTTTGTTCACCTGAATAATCAGCCCATTCAGAAGGGGATCTTTTGTCCCTCCGAGGACACCACGAGCACCAAAACTGTGGAGTCCTTCAACGCATGGAATGACTCAGAAGCCAATGCTTACACGCCTATGGATCTGCCTCTTAGAGCTCCAACAGTAAGTGTTTTCTGTCACTTAAAGCTGTAGCATGCAGATCTCTGGCAAGGCTGGCATTTATGTGACTGTAAATGGACAGTTAAGGAGTATGTACACATTTAATTCTGTAATGCAATAATGAATGTCATAACAAAAACTTTTAAACCTTTTTATTCCTTTAACTATTTCTTTAATGCAGGAAGAGCTGTATGAGCAGTGTTTTTCAGCAGAGTTGCATGGGCAGAAGACAGGCAGGAATGTCTAATGACAAAGTGCATCAAATATATTGCAAACTATCACAACAAGATGTTCTTGTACATAAAAACTGCTGTTTAGCAGTTGAAACACAATGCTCTCTTGTGTTGTTATTCAGGTTGGAAATCCCCATAATTTCTGTAATAATCTGTAAGTGCAGTGGAGTGCTTATGTAAATGTTAAACGAGTTATGTGCAGTTACCCAAGAAAGTTGTTTGGAAGGTTTTCTCAGGTAAGTCCTATCAAAGCTCCTTCTGAGCTTTTACATAGTAAAGAGAAAGACATTTTCCTTGGAAGTGTAAAAGTGAGAATCTGTTGTGATGACACTTCAGGATGGAATTTTTTGGGTTTGCTGAAAATTTTCTCCACCCCACCAGCCTGAACCAAAGGTGTTCAGAAGTCCTCTTCCTGGTTTGGTCTCTCAGAATATTATCAGGACTCCAGGTTTTGTTCATGTGCTGTTTTTACAAAAGTTTGTTTAAAAGTTTTTATTGAAAACATGAACCAACCTAATTTTGAAAGTTTTTAAAATCTATTTTTTAATAAAACCTGGATATCTGCAGTATATTAGAGAAAAATAAACAAAGTGTCCTGAGCCAAGGTGCTTACAAGACTAAATTAGATGGATAACATGTGAAAAAGAATAGCAGAACATAGCAGGGAGGGAGAAAAGGGACTGGAGAGTGCATAGCAAAATGGAAAAGGATTCTGGGGACACAGTGATTTACACTGGAAAATTAAAAATTCATCTTTTCTGTATTCTGCTGAAAGATCTGATTAGCTGTCCCTTCCCTCTCCCTAGGTCAAGTGTCTGTATTGCCAAAATTTTGCATTTTAATTTGACACAAAGACTGTCTTAAGAGAGTTTCAGGAGTGAAAGCAGTGTGTGCTGCTTGTGGCTGAGATTAAATCTGGGAGATAGGATACAAAATCTGCTATCCAAATTGCTCAACAAGACAAGCATCATCAATGGAAAGCCCTGCTGTCTACTGGAAAGAGGGCTTAGCAGTTAGCGTCACCCTGCTGAAACCGTAATTCAGGGGGGATTACACTCCTCTCTGTGCTGCCTGTCATCACAGAGCAAGTGCCCACAGAGGCAAGCTCAGAAATCAGAGCAAGGACCTGTCAAGGAAATAAGTGCTATCAGTTGTTTGAGGCCTCTTGTAGGTAGGCAGTACAAACACCACACAAGCCAACCCCAGGAAATTACAGTGTTTCTGGTCAGATGATTTTTCTAAACTATGTAACTTGTTGTAATGTAAAAGGCCTAACGCTACCATTGGTTGTACAAGTCATACTGTGTAAATAAGTGGCTTCCTTACCTGCATTTGTAGGAAAATGAAGAACAAAGAAACTTGTTATATTGCCAAAGTTCACGTTGGGCTGCCAAAACTTGCAATGTTTTGGAACTGGGCTCTATTCTGTTGTAAAATTCTTCCTGCAAAGCCAGTGCATTGAAGTTAGATGAATTCATAAAAGCAACCACATAGCACACCCTATTTTCTTTCCCCTTTTGTTGTCTTGTTTTACACCAAATTAGATACAATCCTTCTGCCATGTTCAGGCAGAAGTAGGTGAAAAAATGTCTTTGACATAGTTTTTTTCTGCTCCTGACTTTGGAATTGATGTCATACAAATCAATCAATCAGAATCAGCACTGAAATATGCCCCAAATGACCTTATGAGGATTTCTTCTTTTCCTGTGGCTATAACTAAACCTGATCTTATATTCTTGCCATTGTGGGACTGTGAGGAATGGGCTATATCAGATATGATTTATATTTACTATGAGTATTTGCTTGCATGGCCTTTCTCCTACAATCATCACTGTTAGCTTTAGCAGGACTTTAGAAATAAGCATCTCCAAGTGAATGGTAATTAAGTGGTACAATTTTATTTCCTCACTCTGAAAAAGAACAGATGTTTTTTCTCAGTAATAGTTGAATTCTATTCTTTGAATGTTGTCCTTTTGTCACTTACACACAAATACTTTTCTCATGCTATGGGGATGTGTTTTGGACTTTTAAAAATGGTATATCTTCAACTAAAAGTTATTCAGAGGTTAGCTGGTTTGGGTCATTTGTGGTTTTTTATTTAATCAATTATGAAGTAACTATTTAGAAAACATTCTCTTGAGGAAACTGTATGATAAATGGATTCCCAAGACAAAACAGACACAGGCAGCAAAAATCCCTGGGTTTAATATCTTACCTAGACTTTCTTGTTACCTGGACAAATCACTTAGGAATCATGATTTTGGTTTGGATTGCAAAGGAGTTCCTTTATCCTCTCAACTATCCTCAGATTAGTGTCTAGGAGGGTCTTGACAAACTTCATGGTGAAATACAAGATCTGCCCTGTGGCTGATTCATTTTTGCTCCCTTCTCTGCTTGCACCGAGCCTTAGTCTGTCTCTTCCTAAAGAAGCAAGCTGGTTCCTCAGATTGCCCCTCAAGGAAGAATTCTGCCTCCCTTGCGAGCAGCTGTGGCAGCAGGTCGTAAATATAGAATAATGAGGCTCCATATTGTGTTGCAGCAAGGATTTAGACATATTTATGTATAAAACATTTGCTTTTCTCCAAACTCCCCAAAAGCATCTCAAGTTTGTAAGTCTCAGGCAAGTTTACTGCAAGACAACTGAAAACACAGTTCTGTTTTAGCTGTTTTGTTGTAGGCAGTAGACAAATATTCCTTTAGGGAAAACAGTGAGCATTTTAAGGAGGCAAACTTCATTAAACCTAGCTGCTTCCCTCTAGTCCAGTGCTTCCACAAGGAAACACTTAAACCTGCTGGAAAGAAACTCATTGACACAGAGCAACTCCATAACTTCTTGACTCTGCATCTATTGAGGCAAATGACAGAGTAGGATTTAGCAAAGGATTACACCTATATATGGAGGATTAAAATTTATGGAGGACTAAGATTTTCCTTTCCAATGGATAATAACACTGTTTTAGGGTACAAACAAATTACTAAGACTCTTCTTAAAATTAAATTCCCACATCACTGTTCATTATGCACATTTGGTATTTCTGTGAAATGCCCAGTCCTGGCTAAAGGCAGGCTGGTGTTTTGTCAAGGATGCTCATCTGAACCAGTGTTGCACTTCTCAAATAGATTCTGCAAAACTACAGTGTAACTAAATAATAAGTTATATCCCTTTCAGAGATTAAAAACATAAATTCTTACACAGCTCTAGCAAAAGGCCTGTTTTCATACACACCCAAACAAAGTTATAAAACCTGCTTTTAAGCTTGACTACAGGTTGAGAGAGTTTGGTTTGTTGAGCCTCAGGAAGAGAGAGCTTTAAGGAGACCTTAGAACAGCCTTCCAGTACCTAAAGGGACTACACGAAAATTAGAAGGGGAAATTTTACAAGGACATAGTGGCAGGCAGGACAAGGGGTAATGTGTTCAAACTGAAAAAGGGTAGGTTTTGATTAGATATTAGGAAGAAACATCTGTGAGGATGTGAGGCTCTGGAACACATTGCCCAGAGAAGCTGTGGAAGCTCCATCCCTGCAAGTGTTCAAGGCCAGGCTGGATGGGGTTCTGAGTAACCTGGGATAATGGAAGGTGTCCCTGCCCACGGCAGGGGTGCTGGAACTAGAGGATCTTTAAGGTCCCTTCTAACCTAAACCATTCTATGATCCTGTGAACACCCCCAAGACCCTCTCCCGAGGGATGCTCTCAATCTGTTTTTCACCCAGCTTGTATCTGTGCTTGGGATTGTCCTGACCCACATGGAAGACCTTGCAGGTGCCCTTGTTGAACTTCATGAGGTCTGCATGGACCCATCTCTCAAGCCTGTTCAGGTCCCTCTCCAGGATGGAATCTCTTTCCTCCAGCATGTCAACTGCACCACACAGCTGGGTGTCATCACCAAAGCTGCTGAGAGTGCCCTCAATCCCACTGTCCACATTGCCAACAAAATGTTAAATAGTGCCAGCCCCAGTCCAAGTATCTTCATTACAAGGTGTTTATAGAAAGCAGACTGAACAGAAATCATGCAAGGCAACACTGCTGTGTATTATCACTGCAATTGAAATAGTTGTTCAGAGCATTCTCAAAGGACAGGTGCTACAATATGGATTGCAACAGGGAGATTTTTATTCTCCCCTGCCAGCCAAGTACTTGTACTGTGCAATGGCAATAAAAGACAGAATAAACAGGGCTAATGCATTGGAGAAACTAAATAGAGAAAGACTTTGGGAATTATCTGATTTCTTGATTATCCTGCTGACCTGATTTTCTCAAGCACTATCTTTTTCTCCCTGTCCTTTCTTTTGATTCTCACAGAAGACACAGGGCTGAACTTGATACAGGCACGTAATTTTGTCTTCTAGTAAGGAAGTTATGTTGTTCGTATGCAATTTAGTGATGGATTTGAAGTGCTTAGGCCTGATCTAATGCCTTCTCAATCAACTAGTACCTTTCTTTGATGTAAAGAATAATAATTGTATTTCCAATGAAAATAGTGAAACTACTTTTTTTTAATAATTGATTTTTATCTCTTGGGGAACAGCTGAGTTGTATTCTCTGGTAAAAATCTAAGGCCTACAGGAAGTCCACACTAAAATGCTGATTTATTCCTTTTGACACACACAGTTTTAGAATTTATGCCTTAGCACTGCTCCAGTATAAATATTATTCCTTTATTTTTTTTCTCACACTTGATGTTTTTGTTGACTCTGAACTTGTTTCATTAATGAATAAGTGATTTTCAAGTCTTCTACTTTCCCTTAACTAACTTTGCCTCTCTTGTGATTTCTCCACGTATTTATATTTATCTTACAGATTTTTCCTTGTCCTTAGTGTCTACAAATTTAATTCAAATTAAAGCCACTTTAGTCTGTTCTTTATAGCCAAAACAAGCTCCTTTAGTTGCTTCTTTTCTATTACATTGATCCAGTTCTGATTAAATGGATAGCTACAGGGAAAAAACATCAGAAATCTCCATTCCTCTAATAATCATAATTAACTCTCTGCAGAACAGGTGTTTAAAAATGTTCTAGCCACGAGACTAAGGAGAAATAAAACCAACCCAAAGCAAAGAACATCTGATCTCATTTACTTGAAAGAGTTTTATCTCAGACTCTCCCTGTCCACTTGCTATTAGTATGGGATTATTTTTGTTAGTTTAGTGGCAGTGTGTTGAGCACAGCAATTTCTAGGTGGGCAAGATGCCCACTGATGTTAATGATTTTATGCCAACTTCCACTTTGCTGCAGGAACCTGAACCATAAATGCCATGATACTGTCATTCAGTTAGTGTATCAAACTTAACATTTTGCTCCAATTACAATAACAGCCAGAACTACATTTTCTTTCTCTAAGATCAGAGTATTTGTCCAGCATTTCATTGCTGCTAATGGAGAAACCCAGGGAGTGCACTCTGGTGGTTTGAGGATTCCTGTGGGCAGATCTTCAGCACACAAAGCAATCTCATCCAGAATTCCAGGCACCCCTGGGGTTCACCTCTTGCTACTGGCACATTGGCTTTAAATACACACTGCCTGTAATGACCTCAGCCCAACCCCACAGATGTATTCAGAAATAATATCTGCCTCTGTTGTAAAAAAATACCCATTTCCAATACTGCAGTCTTCAGACTTGGCTACTGAATTTTGCTGTGAGTTATTAACTGACTAAGTCACAAATGCTTCAGTCAAGTGGTTTATGAAATACTTCACAGAGAGCAAAATACCTTGATTCAGGCAGACCAAAACCAGAACTGGTGTGGAAACCAGGCATAAGGTATAAATGATTTGTGGTTTAGTTTTTCTGATCCTTAATTTAGTTTCCAAAAGACTCTTGTTCAAGCTACTAGGATTTTGGTAATCAGCTCTTGAGGGCAGCTCAAAATTCAGTGGGGAAAAAAGAAGTGGCCACACTGCTAAAGGAGTAAATGCCTATTTATCCATAGAACATTTCTACTTACTTAGAGGAGTCTAGCTTGTGATGTCAGAGGACAACTGAAATTGTACTTCACAGGTACAGAAACTTACCTGAAATTAAATCTATAGGAAACTTACTTTTTGTTAAATACTCCATTATCTGATATTAGATGCAATGAAACAGATCTCTCCCTGTCTTTTTCTCCTCTAGATCCTTATTTTTCTTTTGGGAGAGAATAGGTTGCTTTTCTTCACCAAAATTCTAAATCGACAGTAAGCATACAAACCATCCTTTGCCCTTTGCATTGCTGATGGCATGTTTATCCCCCAAAGATGATCAACGATAAATGGAATTTGAATTTATTCTGGCTTTTTTTGCTTGTTGTCTTTTTGCATTCTTGACCATTTTCCCTTCTAGAGAAGCATATGCCAGCTTATTCAGAAAAGTTTGGCAATATACCTGTGACCTCTTATCTGCTCCACAGAAGATGACAGTGCAAGATGTTCCTCGTGCCTTTCCCACAGTGGATGTCCCAGACCATGCCCACTATACAATTGGAGTTGTCATTCTTATAGTGGGGATTACAGGAACTCTGGGTAATTTCCTGGTCTTCTATGCTTTCTGCAGGTACCTTTCTTTTGAATGTCTTTTTAAAAATTCAAATGTATGAACTTGAGCTCTATCCTGTGTGCTGCAAACACAGTCCAGGAATACTATCAGACTACTGGCAGAGTAAAATGCACCAAGAGACTGTAGGACTGCTGTAGGAAAAGAGTAGCATTTCCCATTTCCCTCTGATTTCTTCCTATTAACCACAGCAAAATTGCTAGCAAGATTGCAAAGAACCACCCAGATATTCCAAGCAATAGAAATGCAGCCA
Organism: Acrocephalus scirpaceus scirpaceus; assembly: GCA_910950805.1. Taxonomy (NCBI): domain Eukaryota; kingdom Metazoa; phylum Chordata; class Aves; order Passeriformes; family Sylviidae; genus Acrocephalus; species Acrocephalus scirpaceus. Next base: position 35,639,786 of record OU383781.1, read on the forward strand.
AAGCAGAAATGTTACAGTGAATTTTTTCTACTGGCTAACTGTGTCTGCATCAAACTGATGGGCTGGCTTGCACCTCTGTACCTCACAAATCTGCCGTGTTTTAGATGTTTCCTTCCTCCTGTTTCTTACTGGTCAGTTTCTTTCTTCCCCCCTGTTCATTAGTGGCCATGTCCCATTTTCTGCACATTTTCCAACACTTGGCTTGTTTCCTTTTAACTAAAGCCACATTCCAACTTTTATATCTGAGGGAAATTGGATCTCTGACAAAAATGTCATATGCTCACCATTCCTGTTCACTCCTCATTCTGTGTCTGATTTGTCACACTGGGCAGAGCATTGACATGATGTTCAAGCCAGTGGAAACTTCTACTGTGTGATTGGTCTTTAGGCACTAATGTAATAAACCAAAATAACAGCAGCAAATTATAGGATAATTTGGCTGTGTTAACTTAGATCACTGGAGTGTAGATGAAAGTTGTCTTGGTCTCAAGCCTGTATTTTTATGGGCAGTAGGTTTCAGCACATTCATTCAGAGCAGATACCAACACTTAAGTGAGAATGACAGTGGCTTTGAGAAAAGGTGTTGGCATGCAGATCAGATATGTGAGGATGAAATACATGAGCCAGCACAGCTCTTTGGCTGGTCCCATACAGGATATCCAGTTATGGCACTTCCATTTCCACTGGAGGACACAGCTTGTCTTCATTTGAAGGTGATGTGAAGACAGAAAGGGATACTGATCGCTAAGTAACAAGTACATCAGAAATTCAGAAAACAGTTTAGGTGCTTACAAAGCAGCCTCAGATAATGACAAACCATAAAAGAACCAGCTGCCTGAAACAAATATATTCAGTGACTTCCCAGACTACAAACAAATACATACAACCCATAAGCATCTACTAATAACACCTCCTGGCTCCTGAATTGACAGAAAGGGTACAGTGATCCTAGTGATTGATGCTGGACCAGTGAAAAAAATCATGGTTTTTTCACCTATTTTTCAATTATGTCCAAGACTGAAATTGAGAAAGGAGTTAAGTAGTTTCACTGAGCCCCAAAGTGAAGAGCTCTCGGTTGAGTTTTTGTGTGTCCCCCTTAAAACACAGTACTGAAATATTATGAATAACAAAAGCAGGCAGAATACACTGAAGGCTGCTTATTGCTCTTTTAAAGACAGAGTCTGGGCCAGTGAAATAAGTGTCACAGAGAAGAACTGATGTAAAACAAAGTGCTTGATGTGGTTCATAGTGAGTTTGCTTAATCCCTGTTGCTTAACATGGCCCCGATCCAGACACCCATAGTGTACATCAACTTAACTTCCTGTTAATTGTGGACATTCACTGGTTAGAATATTTAAAGAACAGTGTGATTTATCCCCATCACTGAGCTGGCTATCTAAACAATCCTATAAAGTGTGCAGGAGTATAAGGCTGTAAAACTGAGCCTTGCTTGTGTTCCCTCATGAGGGAAATGAGAAGCACTCTGCTTTAGCTTAACATGATATATTCCTTGGTATTTGTGAGCTCACAGGAGCGAGTAACAACATAATTAACAGTGCAGCAGTGTTTAGCAACATTTCTTCTGATCTCTGTAGGAGTAGGAGCCTTCAGACTCCAGCCAACATACTCATCATCAATCTAGCTCTTAGTGACTTCCTGATGTCCATTACACAGGCTCCAGTTTTTTTCACCAGCAGCCTCTACAAACACTGGATTTTTGGTGAGAAAGGTTTGTATATATTTTTTTCTAAGATTTTTCTATGTATGTTCTCACCATAGTGGCAGTTAATCTATCTACCCTCAGGTACTCCTGCAATATTGAGAACATTTTTCAACATTGTGTTGGTGTTGAAACAAACATTGCTTTGAATATTTCTGTGTGCAATAAATATGATGCCATCATGAGAGGAAAATTACATTAATCAGACAGATACAAAGGCACCACTGTCAACATGAGGCACAGCACTAATCTTCTTGCCAGTGTTCCTCCCCAGTCACCTCATGCCTTAGTTACTGTCAGAGTCCTCAGACAAGGAAGCACTCCTCCTCAGCACACCAGCATAAAAGCCCTTCTAAATAACCTGCTCTGGGACTTGCACCTGACATAGTGAGGCAAGAAAGCCTGGAAAACCTGATTTTTCACAAGAGAAATGTTATACTTCCTGTGTAGTAAAAAATGCGGAACGAAGGTGCTTTTATTCTTCCAATATAATGGTTATAAGAGGAAGACTAGTCTTTGCCTCTTGAACAGGTACTGACAGAAAGAAAACTCAGAGGTAAAATTGCTATTTTGATCTCTGATGACCAAAAGCATGTTTTATTTACTTCCATTAAGTGTTTATTTGCACACATGTTAAAACTAATCCAAACCACTGCTTTTAATCATTAGGTTGTTTGAACAATTAAAATCACCCATTAATGTATTCATAGTCTGAATATTTACTTCAGCTAAATTACCCTTTAATATATTCGTGTTTACTTCAGTTTTGCTGCCCTTGAGATATGAACAGCACCAAAGTAACTATATCCCATTGTTAAGCAAAACATCTGCTTCTATGGGACCTGCAGTAAAACTGGAGTTAAACCAGATATTAATGAACTGCTGAAATGATCCCACTAGAAAAATCAGAAATCAATGAGTGAAAATATGTTAAGTATTACTGTCTCCAGCAATTGAAGCAAACAAAATCTTTGAAGTTTATCTCCATGGATAATGTAATTAGCAAGACAGCAGCTTTGAAGTAGCATTATAACTGCAGGAAAACTCAAGTTTCATTGCTTTACAAATTCCAGAAGACATTAGTTCATAAGAAACACAGACTTGAACTCTCCTAGAAATAATTACCATGGGTAGGTTAATTTCACTGCTACTTCTGTCATCTTCATTGCAAGGCTGTGAGCTGTATGCCTTCTGCGGAGCTCTTTTTGGCATTACATCTATGATCACTTTGATGGTGATTGCCTTGGACAGATATTTTGTCATCACTAAACCTCTGGCTTCTGTTGGAGTGACGTCAAAGAAGAAGGCCCTAATAATCCTGGTAGGAGTTTGGCTGTACTCTTTGGCTTGGAGTCTCCCACCCTTCTTTGGATGGAGTAAGTGAACTGGAATAAAACTTTTTTGTGCTCATAGTATTGGATTAAAGACCACTTAAAGGTACGGAAGAGGCTTGAATCAATAGCTCACATACGAGGCTCGGATAGACCAATTTGAAAAAAAAGACATGAAATACATGTTGAAACTGAAGGTCTCTAATCAAAAGAAAAGAATGCAGTGGGCATTACAGCATTTTATATGACAGTGGTACTTTTCCTTAAGCACATTATTAGTTGCATAAATAACAATAGATAAAATCATGGCCAAAATTTATGAAGAATGCACCTGCTCATTATCCCATGTCTACTTCCATTGAATCAAATTCAACAATATATAAGGTAAATAAATGTATTTGTGTTATTTCTGATGAATTTTTATCCCTAAAGGTGCTGTGTATGACAGCAGCGTCAATCTAATTCTTTTTATTCCCATAAAAGAGGAATACAGTCTGAGCATTTGTGCCAGGAGATCTTCAGTAAGTCCTGACTATGTTCTGGATGGACAAATTGCACTTGGTGTTGTCCACATTCTCCATTCAGTCATTGGTGCTGTCACTAGCTTCCAATAAGCATGGCATTTAGTAGTAACTAAAGTGCTTTTGTAAATGTGAATTTTACACATGGAAATTGGAACATTCATACAGCACCTTGATCATTGCAATTTGTGACAATGCGAGTTTCTGTTATTCCCCCTCACTGGAATCTGCCTCACTACCATTAAGTTTATTTCCTGAGAGTCACCAGTTGCAGTCACTAAATTAGAATGAACTCATCACTCAAAACCCCAGCCCACCATTATGCTCCCTAATTCCAGAAGACAATATGTCTGCCAACTGAGGTGAGAACATAGACAGAATGTAAACATTTGACTAGTACAGGATGCAACAACCAACCAATTCTACCGCGTAGAATTTCAGCAGAGTTTTGTTATTGTCATGTTATTCCCATTCTGGTCCCCCTAAACATGAACATGCTTAAGCAGGCAAACTGCAATACTGACAGAAGCAGTCTTTAGTTGAGTGAGGAGCTGTTAGAATAACAAAATGACAATATAGCCTTATAGATTTTCAGTTGAAGAAGGTGGAATAATTGCTTGAAGGGTGTTATTATCTTGTAATTAGATTGTAATAGTGCCCACAGTATGAACTCTCACACTGTAATTAGATGCATTTGAGAACATCTGGTGCAATATTTTTAAGAGTGGAACAGAAAATATCAGTGTAAACAGTTAAAATTAAAATTCCAAAGTAAAAAGACATTGTTATTGCCAATTTATTTACTTAACAGTTTGAAACAGTTCCTTTAAAGGGAATACATTTTATTTCAGGCAGAACATGATTTTTTTTTTTTTTTTTTTACTTTGACTGAGCTTTACTTCATGGCGAAATAGTTTGGTCCACACAATAAATCTTTCTTCTTTGCCCAGTAAATTTCTCCGATCTGCACATGCTTAGAAAAGTGGTACCTACAGCAATTGCTTTGACTTCTTAGGAAGAAAGCAATTTGACAGGAAATGGAGATATTTAAAAACAATACGAGTCTGGTTTAAGACCCAAATAAGTATTTGGAGAGATCCCTTTTGACTATGATGAGTTCTAAAGAATATTCAAAACTGAAGCAAAATTATTCTGTTTTCTGAAGCCTTATACTGCTAAACATAAATACAATAGGGAAACAAAATAGAAGAAAGTATAAAAGTCCTTTACATGAAGAATTGTTCATCCTTTTAAACCCCTTTTTTCCCTTTCAGAGAATAGGACTAAATCCCATGTTATTCTGAATATCTTCTCTAACTTCTGCGCTCAGAATAACAATCACTTCATGGTCTATGCCTTCTCCTGTCTTCCTTTCTAGGTGCCTATGTTCCTGAGGGTTTGCTGACTTCCTGTTCCTGGGACTACATGACTTTCACACCATCAGTCCGTGCCTACACGATGCTGCTTTTCTGCTTTGTCTTTTTCATTCCTTTGATTGCTATCATATACAGCTATGTCTCTATCTTTGAGGCTATCAAGAAGGCCAACAAGTAAGTAGCCAACAGTCCTAAATTTTTATCCCTGTGTTTAAGTGACTGTTTGTTTTCTTAAAGAAAGAAAGAACAGAAGAAAATTGGGATGTTTCTCACACTTATTTTGTAAGCACAACGGAAAAAGAAAACCAAATGAGAATTCTGTCAATAGTCAACATGGTAAGAAGTACAATTCTTAGAAGGACTATTCCTGAATTTAGGACTGAGCTTATCAGTATATTATCTAATGACACGGAAAAGGTACAGAAACTAACCAACCAGAATAAAACAAAATGGGACCTCAGAAACACCTAATGACAGTGTTTCAATAATTATTTCACAGAAATATAGATGGCATTGAACTATGAACTTTTTAAAAAAGAGTAAAGAGTGAAAAGGAGATTAAAGATTTAATAGCAGGACTCTGAAAAAAAAAGCTTTGAAAGAGAAGGGCAGCCTGCCACTCCAGGTGCCATCTGTAGGTACCAGTCCTGTAGATCCCAGTGGATCTGGTCATGCAGCTCAGAAGTACAAAGTGACAGCAAGTAGCAAAACAGGACCCAGGGAAGCAAAGACTCCTCTATCTATCTCTAACTCAGCATTATTCAATTGGCTTGAATACCTGCTTTATGTGGAAAATCTTTTGGTACAGGACTATTTCTTTCACTGAAGCACATGTGAATTTTGCCATTGATTACTGCAACAGAAGTACATTGAATTATGAAGGATGGGTCATGTACTTGCATTAACATGGAAGAAAAGTGCATGAGTTTTAGCCTAAAGCAGCAGAAGAGTAATTATTGCCCCACTTCATGAAGCTATCTGCTCACCTCCCTACCTTAATTTTTGCTGTTGTATGTTTATTTTCCCTAGGTCTATTCAGACATTTGGATGCAAACGTGGAAATAAAGAGTTCCAGAAACAGTATCAGAGGATGAAAAATGAGTGGAAGATGGCCAAAATTGCACTGATCGTCATCTTGTGTTTTGTCATTTCCTGGTCACCATATTCTGTTGTTGCTCTGGTAGCTTTTGCTGGGTAATTATAAATGTATCAGCAAAGGAATATTCAGTGAAAGCAAAAGATGTGGAATTGTAAAAAACAGACGAAAGTCAAAGCTACTTGTCACATTTGATGTCTGAAGCTTGTCCAAAGCGTTCACATATTTAGGAGTGATATTTAACAAATGGGGCACATGCTGGCTGATTTTTGCTTAGTTTGACTTTAAGAAAATTAAAAAAAAAAAAAAGAGAGAAAGGAAACAAGAATATTATTACAGGCAATATAAATTGCCATGCTGAAAATTTCTGAATACATTCTCCATGCTAGGATATTTGAACTATATGTACTTTATTTAGCACTAAAATGCTAAATAAAGCACTCCAAAAAGATCCTCCCGGGGTTAATTCTATTTTTTTCTCTACTTCTTTAATCTACAAAAGTATATTCATTATTTTGTGTTACATCAAACTGCTGAAATTCCTTACATGTATAAGCCAGTGTAAAATTAGTACATACATGCATTGGGAGCTTTTTGATGCTGGATATAAAAGTTCATAAATATAAATTACCAAACCATGTTCTTGATCTATTTAATTGTCAGCATTTTATACTGTAATTTCAATGGAAGCCTGACAGTATTAAAACACATAGCTTGACACCAGACAGTTGATACAGTCCAGGCACAAGTAATGGATTGGGAATCCAGATGCCTTGGCTCCATGTGGTTATTTCTCCCACCTTAAGATGTGAATTTTCCCGTGCTTCAGTTTAGCTGGTCTAAGATCTGTGTGACTGTGTTTTAGGAAGGCTTGTCACCTGCAAAACCTCAACTGGACGATTGCTATGACAGTACAAACCACTTCTCTTTGTACTTTTCAAGTCAGAGATGAAAAGTAGGTGTTCCTAAAATTGACACAAATTTACTTATGATGGAGCATTTTGGGAGACAAGGGTGATTTTTGTTGCACAAATCAATGTTTTAAGGGATTGCTTTAAGCTGACCACTACGTAGAACTGTTGCGTTGTCATGTAGGATTCAGCATCTGCCATAGGAGGATCAAGTGCCTGCTGAACTTGACTTTTGCCATATGTCTCACACTCCCAAAAATCTGAACAAATGAAGAATTTTATAATTCTGCAGTATGTTAGAGATCAGCATTTTCGTATTTTGCTTATAAAGATATCTGGGGAGCAACATAGCTTCATTCAGATTTTTTCCATTTCTGAACTGTCTTTTAGACAATCCTACTGGAATTTTTCAGAGATTAATAGACCAAGCCTAGATGTCTTTTGTGAAATTTTATTGCAAGGGACTCAGATAAAATCTTGATGCATGCTACATATGGGAGGCAGACATGGAGTCTGTGGCTATAGTCTTGGACTGAAGACACCTCATCTGACAGACCAACAACATATGAAAAAGGAAGAAAGAACCTTAATTCCTTTAAAAAATATTTTGAATAGGGAATAGTGAGCTAGCACACAGTCATGCTTACTAATATTTTTGGTCTACAGATTGTATTTTCTGGGAAATTATTAGCTTAAACATGGGAATGATTAGCTTAAACATGGGAATGATTAGCTTAAACACAAGGCTTTGCCATTGTTTGTTTCTGTTAGCTGAACTCTCCATCAGCCTTACCAAAAGTATTGTATCAGCTCAGGGACAAAACCTCCATTCTAGTAAGGTTACACTGTGTGTTATCCAGAATCTGTGAAGATTTATACCTCTAATCAATGTTTTAAAATTTGATCAGGAGAAACCATGTTAAAAATTGCACATGGAGAACATCTTTATCAGAGAAAAGACTTAAGAGGTGAAGTGGCATCTCAACACTCAGGCAGCTGACAAAATGGTTCCTATACTGCAATTGGCCAACCATTTCCACTTCATCATAAAGCATATATATTCCCACAGTACGATGAAAAACTTCCTCACCAGGATGGTGAGTCCCTCTTAAAGGCTGACATTTTCCCTAGGTTAAACACCATAGGAATTACCACAATCCTGAGTCATAGTAGTGAAGTACTGCCAGAGAAGCCCCAAGAAAATCATATTTCTCAGAAATGCAATTAGACCAAGGTTGATCTTTACAGGCAAAGGATTTAGAATTTGTTCTCCCACTGTTTTGATACAGCATTTCCCTTTTAATCTCTCTAGAGCCTTAAAGCACTGTCTTGCCACTGTACAACTGCATAGACAATGCAGAACCCAATAATAAATATGTGTTTGCATTACTCTAGGTATTCCCACGTCCTAACACCTTTCATGAATTCCATACCAGCTGTGATTGCCAAAGCTTCTGTCATCCATAACCCCATCATTTATGCCATCACTCACCCCAAATACAGGTAAGTTCACTCTTACAAGCTATGTTTAATACAGCAAAGAAAATCTGAGAGTAAATTTGTCACTTTTAGGTCTAGTGCCTGAACTCTCCTTCACCTGCTCATTTTAATTCTGTAGGACAGCCTTGCCCTCCCCAGGAACACTCCTCAATGCCACAGAAATGTCAGTGGAATTTGTACTTGGAACAAACTACTGAGCAGATGGTAGTTAGAGATGTTTATGGATACTGATCTGTATTTACCTATTGCATGATAAAAGATGGAAACCTTTCCATCTCAAAGGAAAGCACCATAAATTTTTAACTGTCTTCATGAGAGGCAGACATTGGGCAGTGTTGCAAAAAGCACTTTGTTACATTAACCAGGCCGTGAGAGAGGCAATACAGTGAGCCAAACCACCTCTTCCCTATTTTGCACATCCTCCTCATGTGTTTCTCAAGGCTTTCATGTTTCAGGTAGTATTTCCTCTGACAGGTAACATGAAGGGTCATTACCACTCCAAGTTCAGATGCAGGCAGTGAGATTTGACAGATGGCAGCAAAGCCACAGATAGGTTGTTGTTGCACCACTTACAAAGACCTACTGTGGAACTGGATAGAGAAGAGGTGGGCAGGAACATCTATGTGGGGAAGGCTGGCAGGAAGAGGAAAGCTAGGCCAGAGTTTCCTAACGCCGCATATGAGCAAAGTAATATAGTGATATAAATGCACATTCTGTACAACTCTACAGATAGCCAGCAAACAGATGTGTAAGAGGAGCTAGAATAGCTGCTTAGGGGAAGATTAAAATAATTCATTATGTAGTACTTCTGTGAGGTTCAGTTTAAAGGGATAGAATTTTATTTTTGCCCTGATTAAGCTGAAAGCAGATAAAACATCGTTTTAATAGCTCCCTTCAGTTCCAAGCGTTATATTTTAATGCCCTTATCCCAGCCAAGCAATAAATTTGAGTTCTGTAGAACACTGTGAATAAGTGATCTTGCAGGGTGATTGTATATGAGATATCTCAAAAACTCTTTTTGTACCCAGTAATTTTCCAGTCCATGCAGTATTAGTTCATCTCTCTGAATAAATACATTGTTTATGATGATTGAATTTTTGTGCTAACAGAAAAAAATCTGACTGGTTCTATCTCTGATCCATTAGAAGAGCCATTGCAACATATGTTCCTTGCCTTGGACCCCTACTGAGGGTTTCTCCTAAAGACTCACGGTCCTTCAGCAGTTACTACTCCTCCAGACGAGCAACCGTAACCAGCCAGTCTTCTGAGATAACTGGGCTGCAGAAAGGAAAAAGGAGACTGTCTTCTCTCTCTGACAGTGAATCAGTAAGGGAGGCACTTCTTATACACCCATTTTTAATTGCAAAGCAATTAATTTTCATACAGAGTCCTTCCAAGTGGTAAATTCTTTAGATGAAAAGCATTATGGTGCTTATAAAAGCTCCAGAGAAAGTGGAGGGAGAAAACGAAATTAAAGACAGAAGACTGAAGTGTAAAAGCAGAATGTAGACAATTTTCTTCTTGATGGTTGGTGACACTGAATGAAGAGTGGAAAGATGGAACAACAGGAATTTTAGAAAGTAAAGTGTTACCAATAGCTAAGGCTTTGTAAAGCCTTAGCTATCTATAACAATAAAGGAAGCACAGAGTCAGAGCTCAGTTGAAAGCCTGATCATACTTTCAGGTTGTGCTTGTCTGACCACAGATCTGCAGTTTGAACACAGAAAAAAGAAAGTGCTAGTCACAAAATAGTTCTCTAGTGAAAGCAAGGTTGTAACGAAATAGATAATGCTTTCTGAAAGTGGGATGTATTTGGAAACATATTAATCATCAGATTCAGACAAATCAGTAAATCCATTACAGAATCTTTCTCACAGAAGACCTCAATAGCTTGCTGCTGCCAGTCTAAGTGGAAACAAATGTTTTACACAGCAGCTGAAAACAGGGCAAGTATTTGGCATCCAGGCTCCCTCCTGTAACTCAAAGTTACATTACTAACTAAATAAGCATATTAGTTCATTGTTCATAAATAAGCAAGCTAGTTCATTGCAATAACTTCAAACTAAATTTCCAAGTAATTGAAAAGACAAAATTTTCTTGGCAATTCTTTTTCACTATCAGGATAATTGTATCTAATCCAGCCAAGCACTGAATTCTGACAGCCGTTTTTAACAGTGATATTTCAATTCTTTTGTCCTCTCTGTTCTTTTGACTTCTCAGTCCAATCAAAATGAAATTCTTCTGGCTGGTAGCCTCCAGTCAGGTGGAAGGTTTTAAAACTGGCTAATATTAGCATGGAAGCTAATAGAAAAGGAACATCTTTATATTGCAGCTCTTACAGTGCGAATCTTGATTCAAAAAAAAATAACAAAACCCATGGCTTTGTTTTCCCATTAATTGGAACAAAGTTCATAAACCCAAGACTCCTTCCTGAAACAAAATATTTCTAAAGCACTGATTCTGCAGCCCTGAGACATTTCCTTCTATTTATTTCTGCTTCCACCCAAGCCACTTTGGAAACTTTGGCCCTAATTCCTCCAAACACCTGTGCTTCCTAAGAGGGTAGTACTGTGGAAACACTGTCTCCTTGGAGCTACAAGAGGCATCAGAGAAGTTTCAACAATAGATTGTAACAAAACACTATTTTCTTTCAAATTTTGCAGTGCATCCTGTGGAGGAAAAAAAAAGTAAGCTGAATTTTAGATGCAACAGACTTGATAGTTTTATCTGTACTTCTTATAAGCAAATATTTTATGAAGTTATATATGGCAGAACTTTTGTGAAATGTCTTTTATACAATGCCTGTCTCTTTTACGATTTCTGTCTAGTATTTTTGCTGTATTAATTTTAGGGCTGTACTGAAACAGAAAGTGATACTCCCAGTATGTTCTCCGGACTTGCCAGAAGACAAATTTCCTATGAAACAGATAAAGACACAGCTCAGACTAGTGACATAAGAGCCAAACAGACAAGCCAGGATTCTGGGAATTGTGGGAAGGTAATAGACTGTGTAATACCTAAATTCTCTGGCAACTGACAAGTTAACAAATCTACACATTGTACCATAATTAATCATGAAGGTTTCTGCCAAGAACAAGCGGATAACCTATGAGTTAACACAATGAGTAATGACTTAGAGGCTGTAAAAGGTCATCAGCTTTTTATTCCCAGCCTGGTTCATTATTCAGCTGTCTTCATTGCATTTCTGCTGCTGTTTTAGAGAACTTAGTATCTGACCAGAGAGTTGTCTCATGTTTGGTTTTAAGTGTTTATTTAGTAATATTTGTCTTTCACTGTCCAAATTACTTGGTCGATCTTTCTGTTGTCTCACCATTTGCTACCAAATGAACACATATGGTAGATGTAAAAACAAGGCTATCTTTAATGTATCACTGCTTTTCAGTCAGTCCTCTGCTGTCCCCTTTTTTTTCCCCTATGTATTTTGCATATGTCAGATATTGTGACTTACCTTTATGCCATTTATGTCTGTCTTATCTGTGTTCATTTTTCAGACAGCTGTATCAGATGCTGATGACATACTGATGGTGGAGTTGAATGTCACAGAGTACATGGCTACACCTACTGTAAGAACTATTATTTTAATATTTGGCAACAAAAACTAATGACAATCCCAGTCCCTGAGCACAAATTAAGTTGTTTTTGAGATGCAAAAATTACACAATATTCCCAGCAAAATGCAGAAAACATGACCACAAAGGTAGACAGACCATTGCTGAAACTAAGCAGAAGGGGAACATAGGTAGTACAGGATTCTTCTGAATTCCAACTTCTCCAAGGAACCTGAATATTTTCTTGAATTTAGTAAGTCCTCAGATGAGGTCTGTGATTTCCTTAGTGAAGCATGGAAGCATTAACTTTGTGCTATCTTTATATTAATGATGTATATGGTAAGCTGAGACAGCCATTCTGATGGCTGTACCTCTGAGACAGCCTTAGTCCTGTGGCAAGTACTGCTGTACAAACTGATTTTGTTAACTATTTAATGTTCTCTGTTTTGGGTTGCAGCAAACATCTAAAACATGTAGCTTGGAGGAAACCAAGGTCAGTTTTTGAAACATGCCAGGTCAGCTATTCAGTAAGATGTTTATGTTGTATTTGTGTCTGTTTCTTCACCTAACATAGCTATAGCACATGGGTAAAAATATCTGACATTTCTCACAAGTGAGTCAACTTGCCTTAATTTTCAGCAGACATGGAAATAAAAGCAAAGAGTTGACAGATGAAAACAAAGTCATTTTATCTTTGCAGTACTAACCCCAATGTAATACAATGACCTTAAATTGTCTCTTTATTGTTAGCAATGATCTTTATGAGCTATAGTGAGCCTCATCCTAACTGATTTTTTTGGTCCTGTGCAAGCAACAGCTAACATCACTTATTATCAAAAATGCTAGTTAATCTTTCCCTCAATTTTTACCTCATTATGTAGTTTGCTTCCCCCTTCAAATCATCCATGCTGTTAACACTACACTTCACATTACCTCTTGCCCAATGACCATAAGTAATCCCTCTTTATGGAGGAACTCTTTATCCAATTGATTTCATAGGCTATCTGAACATATTCACAGTATTTCTGTTCATAGTTGAATGTGCTGTCATTAGCCTGGTCTTTCTTCAAAGGAGACCAGCACTTAAGTAGCAAATGCAGTCAGTCTTTAATGCTTTAGTACATTAGCTTGTTTAACAGGTGGGGTTTTTTTCATAAGTTGTTCATGAAATATTAAAAAAAATGTTCAGATCTACTTTTCCCTCCATCATTTAAGTTTGCTTTTCAGTCAAGCATGGGGAGTAGCAAAGTGCTATATATATATATGTCATTTTCGACAATGGGATCTCCTTGTAGATGTTTGTGTTGTCCATTTCTTGTAAATCTTTGCATCCTTTAGAAAAGTGACAGCCTGAACAGTGTTGGACAAAGAAAAGGAGAGTCTCACCAGGGATCATCTTCAGCCCAGATACCCAGTATTACAATAACATGCAGCAGTGTCCAAGGAGTAGAGCTGCCTTTGGGATACAACTCTGGTTTCCTGTACCCTAAATCCAGCAGTCACAAGCAGAACAAGAAGTCCAGCAGTTAAGTGAGAGGTGCAAGCCAGAATATCACCTTAGCCAACAGCTCTGGAACAGCTGTGGACTGCTGAATCCAGAATACCTTCCTAGATTTTCTGAAATGCTTCTACAAAGATACAGCACAAGACAAGAAAGGATAAAAACATGAGGAGTGATCTTTTCTGCATCAGAACTCTCTCCAGTGGATCACATCTTGATCTGAGTCACACTGTATTTTTAATATTTCCTCTTTATGCAGCTCATGAAAAAAATTCTTTCATTTGGATTTTACTCTGCTCACATACACTCCCATAGACCTTACCTAAGAAGCCTTCTAGGATTAATCTGAGAGGGAAGTGTGATATTCAAAATTGGCTTTGTTCACTTAGTGTATTAACTTCAAAACTGTTACAGAGCTAAAGCTGAGAAATTTGGGGGGAAATGTACATTACTTCCTGAAGGTGGTTTCTTTGTTATTGTGAAATTTCTCAACCAAATGTAAACTTAATTACACAGTCAGTGCTCCATTCTCTCATTAATGACATGTTTTTCCTCATTTTCTTCTACAATCCAATGAAAGGCAATATACTTTAGCAGTAATTTGAAGTCTCATATCTTTATTTTAATTTCTGAGATGGGGAAAGAGAAAGGAGTAACACTTGAGGAAAAGGCTATGGTCCTTTCCATACTTAGCTTCTTTTCCAACAGTGGCTTAAGAGATGACTTTAACCCATTCTCAGCTAACTTCCCCAGAGCTATAGGAGATTATTATGAAACTCCTTCTGACTTTCCTTTAGCAGGTTGCATGAGAAGAATGCAGAATACAAAGAAATGTTTGTACTGAAATGTATGGGTAAGTCAATACATCTGCTTTCTGATACTTCAAAGTTATTTATCCTTTGATGTGCTTTTTCTAAAGTAAATATTGGGAGGATTGGGAGAAGGTTTCATTCCCCAAAAAGAGTTGTTCTAGAGATGTATGGAATCCACATCATCCCCACTTTGGCATTTTCATTTTCCCCTTCTCTAAACAGCAGCATTTATATAGCTGAGGGTTTTCTTCCACAGTGACTAAATCCACGAGATTGTACTTCTTTCCCCTGAAAGGAAAGGGAAAGAGTTCTATCCATAGCGACTTACAGCTTTTCCCTGGTGGCTCTTCTAGTGCATAAGAAGTGAACAAAATTCATTTGCAATTCATAGCAGTCAGTCTAAAGAGGGGCTGAGCCCAAAAAAACAGGGCACAAAGGGCTACTGAAACAGTTCTTCCCCATAGGCCCTCCAGCAGTTCTCCCTTTGGTTGCAATAATGGAGGGAACCCAGCAAGGCATTTTGTCCTAAGTAAATCAATTCTTCCCTATGTCACATCAGAAAAAGCCATAAAATCAATAAAAATGTAATGAGCTTATTATTTTGAGGGGAAAAATCAGTGTGTTCTAGAAGGTCTGGGGCATTGTTTTGAAGTAAACTATTGGAAACTTAGGTCAAACTGAGGTTTATTAAAAGGAAGGTTATTAAAACCAAAAATGAAGGTGATAATGACTTCTGCAGCAGACAAATGTTAGATCATGAAAAAAGTGAGGCATTCAGGCTGGTAATAAACTGCTGAAAGAAACACACTGTTCAAAATCCACAGTGTTTTTATGTAAATGAAATCATAGGCATCAGAGATGGAAGGGAGCTGTTACAGTCTCTCCCTTCATCTACCACAACAGGATATTGTCTCCCAGCAGAGGATAATATTAAATTGATAATATATACAGCTAGCAATAAGAAGTAAGGAGAGAAAACATTTTCAAGCAGGAAGTGTGTTCAAAGATATTTTTCAAGTCTAAGGAGTTCTATTATGACATATTGCTGAGGTTTTTAAAAGTATTTAAAAGCACGAAACATGTAATTCTTTCTTTGTCATGAAGGCAATTGACACTACTAAAAGATGAGAAGAAACATTAGCAAATGCTGTCTGTTTCATATGGGTCACAAAAGACTGAACCTGTTAAGAAAATAGGTCTAACTCACACGTGCTGTTTGATGTGTTAACAAGGAGTGTATGATATGTGTCACTAATAGCTAGATCCTTTCCTCCAGTCATGATTGTGTTCCAAGCACTATTCTTCAAGACTGCACTCCGCACTCTTCTGCATTCCCTTCCACTTTTAGAGGGTATAAAAAGAATACTTCCATGGCTAGAAGAGCTTTACGAATCCACAGCATGTTGTTCTCTGTATCCTTCAACTCCAACATGTATTAGAGATTAGTTTGTATCTATAAAAAGAACTACAGCTGTTCATGCTCATCGACTTACAAGAGACTTGTAAAGCATATATTAATTAGGGAGAATTTGTATGTGAGCACTTCAAAACCCTTGTGTGTACTCTCTGTGTAGCTAACAGCTTTGCCTTCCTTCACCTCTGCTGTGTCTATAAAAATCATACAGGGGAAAGCCTACAAAATTCATCTCATCTGAATATCTCTACATGTGGTTCACACTGTAACCCCTGCGGCATTTGGAATAAATCATTATTAGTTCATATTTCATCTCATCCTAGCAGATTTATTTGTGTCCTGTATCCTCCACTTGGCAGCCATTCTCTTGGTTTTGCTGTCTCTTTACACCCTTCAACACAGATGACTGATAGGATTAAAATTATTTAGGACTGAGATGAGTCACGTTTCACTTAAAGTCAACTGTACAGGCTGTTCTACAGAGACCGCCTGTGGTTTACCATGCACTTGGACATGTTCCAGTGACTTGGAGTGTGACAGGACTAGGGCAAATCTGAGACACTTCCATTTGGCCTTTTGTACTCCAGCAGCTGTTCAGAGAGCAGGCTGCTGGCAAAGGCAATGGCAAGTGGTGCTGGCAGTTAACACACAAGCTCTGCCCCTTCATGGGGGCACAAACTCAGTCTTGGGTCACCAGTGAAACTGTTTGGTCTGATCATTCAAGCAATTCTGCAAAACTGCTGAGCAATTGGTCACTACTGCTGGACCTACAAAGGGCGTGCCAAGAGCCAGTGTAATGAACGGCTGCTGCAAGCCAAGACTGAAGGGCTGCATAAGGCAGCGGCCACACGTTGCCAGTCTTTCCAATATTCACACACAACCAGGGCCTTACTCCCTGTCTTCCAGGTTACAATCACATTCCATACTTTTGGAAACTCTTTTACACCCACTGCTGAACTAAAAAGTGTCATCATAGAATGACATTGAGTATCGACATTTCACACATTCTCAAGTAAGACAGAATAGCAAACAGTATTTTCCTTGAAGTCAAGTGCAAAACCCACAGCAAGCCTGACAATCAGAAGTAAACAAAGACACCTCCAATGCTTTTTTGAGTGTTTCTAGAGCTTTAGGGTGAAACATGGTTAAGTCATCATTCCCATGTGTGCCCATTTTCCTCAGTGCTTAGTGCCATTTTTTCCTCAGGCCATCCCAAGAAGTGCCACCATGTCCCCTCATCCTCTGGTCCCCCGGTGAAAGGTGCTGCCATCTCAGTAACTCTGACAGGGCACCTATCTGTCCCTGTCCCTGAAACCACTACTGAGAGAGGGCCTTATCTGCAATGCAGTGTTAGTATCAGACAATGGTATTTCAGTGGCTAGTATCTCTGTTCAAACACTTGTATTTGTAGCCTTGGAATTGCTAATGTCATAGGAATGTTATAAATACGTTTATATAAAAGCAGTCTTAAAACAAGTAAATAAATTCTTATTAGTGTCATTCCGAGCAACTTTGGACATGAGCCAAGATCCTGTACACTAAATGATTACTGGGCCTTCCTTACCCCCTTGAATTTATAACCTAAATGCTCATTTTAAAACTTATGCAAACTTCATAGCTGACAAGATTTACAAGATGTCCTATTTACTTCCCTTCTAAGGAGAACAGACTGAGCAGATCATCAGCATAAGCTTAATAAAGGCAGAGAAGTTTCTCCACAGCAAATCCAGCTTAACAGTCTGATACAAACCAGTTATAAAAAAGCTGTTTGTGTTTTGTAGGAAAACACTTATTTTAGTTACAACAGTTCTGGCAGTACCAGGGCTCTGCTGGAGACACAGTGCAGGAATTCTATATGCCCAGTTTGCAGAGCAAAGAAAATGCTGCAAGAGTCACATCAGTGTAGGAAAATGCTCACTCACTGAATACAGAAATGTCAGAATCACATGATACTAGACTACAAAGACTTATGGAGATTGGTTTGCATATTAGCCTACAAATTCTTTTGGCAATAAAATTTGCTCTCAAAATTCAGGTGCACCTGAAACTGGGGGTAAATAGTAGGACTATCCCAGTGGCTGTGAAAAAATGGGCGGGGATTCACTCCTCTTCAGAGGGAACTTTTCTTCCCTACCCTTCTGTTTAGGGTGGGTTTTTTTGCTTTGTTTTGGTTTTTTTTTTTCTGGAGGTTTTTTCTTGGTTTGGTTTTGGTTTCAATTGGGTGGGGGGGGCAGGGGAGAGAATTGGGTTTAGTTGTGGTTTTTTGGGTTTTCTTGGTTTTGTTCGGTTGTTTTTGATTTTTTTTTTTGCTTTTTAAACTTACACAAACACCTGTATTTATGTAAATTTAGTAACAAAGATGTTTTCAATCACTTTCAGGAAAATCTTAACCAATCCTTGCCAATAAGACTTTATATGGGAGAACCTTTTTAAGACCCACTTTCATTTCTTTGGCTTACTGCAATTCATACTCAGTCATAATCCACCCGATCTATGACTCAGAAGCACAGCAAAAATGGCCTAAGTAGGTCTGATGCTGACTGTAACTTGGAGGATAGGTAGAATGTGTAACTTTATCAGGCTTGAGTCAAGACTTAGGTATGGTGTAGAGCAGAAAGCTGCAGCTCTGGTTAAGCTGTGCCACTGCACAGACATAACCTCAGATAGTAAAGCTCATCATGCACATAAAAATAATAAACATGACACCTATGTAAATAACCTGCTAAGGGGAATTTTTGTGGGGCATGTTTTACCCACAATGTAAAAGCAAAGCCATTGCTCATTTCCCCCAACATTTACATTTCACTGTGACTTCCACAAGTGTACAAGAAGATGGTTTGGAAACAGACACAAAAATCTGAGACTACATGATTGTATAGCACATGGTCTCCAATGTAAAGTTCTGTAGGGGAAGGTTTCCTGAATAGGCTGTGGGACACCCATGGGCATATTTACAATTGCTAAAATGTTTTCCACTGACCGGAAAAATAAAACGGAAAATCTATCCCCTTCCACCCAGTGCCATGCCTGAAAGGTTACAAAGAAAGTGACTGTACCTCTAATGTAACAGCATTTCCTTCAAAAGCCTCAGTACTTCAAAAATGTATTAAACACACCCAGATGCACCCTTTGCTGTAAAACTGGTAAAACTGCTTTCTCATTATTTTTTCAGATGCCTAAAGTTAATCATATGCATAAATACTTACACAACCCCTCAGGACACACAAGGGAAATGAAGGAGTTAAGGGTATGTTAGGTCACTACTAAAAGTTAATGAATTTTTAAAATCTTTTTCCAGACTAGTATTTGCTGCTAATGCCATGGAACTTTACATTAATATTTTTCCTAAGTTTCAGATTTTTTAAAGCCAAGGTTAATACTGATAGGTGAGCTGAGTGGCAAATTTGATTTGATGTAGAAAGCAGCAAGCACTTTGGTATAGCAAACTCATACCAAGAGGAGAAATGACAGTCCTGAAAAAATGAATAAAAGTTTGAATCAGAAGTTCAAGATTCTATTTTTTCTTTTTTCCACGTTTTCTGCGTGACCTTGGGAAAATTATCTAATCTTCTCATATCTAAGTATTTCTGCCTGTGAAATAGAGATAATATACTCTTCACCATCATATAGCTACTCTCAACTAGCTTTTACAGTTTGTTCCAAGATTCACAACTGGACATAGAATTTATTTTTTCCATTTATCTTATTCACATTTTCTACCTTTACTGTACAATTATCAAAACATCTAAACTACACTATCACATATGAAAGACAGAGATTGTTACTGAAGGGGATAAGGGATGCATTCTTTTTCTCAAGAGAAATAATTTACAGATGCTCACCACACAGACTTCAGTTGTTTTTTTCGGGTAACATGAGTGAAGTAGAATCAGGCATTTCATTGGTTATCTGTAACTAAGAAAAATACTTACCATGCAATTGTGTACCTGCTTTTGATCAAAAGCCCTATATGGAATATACAGGTTTGTCCCTTGAAGTAAGCAAAGTCAAACAGGTGGTAGAATAATTTTTAAGGTTTTCTGCTCTATTAATGAGGCAGAAATTGTTCACAGAGGAAGGGAATCCTTGACCAGAAGTGTCATCCAGGAAACAAGGGTAACATAAATGGGGTGAAGCACTACAAAATCAAACCAACAAGATTTCCACAAACTTCCCTGAATGTTGCCTAGAATGAAAATCAGAGAACACTGTATGGTTTAGCCTGCTCTGAACATCAGATAGTTGTTTCTGCTCTGTCCAGACATGAGTTACACTTTCAGGACCAACTTCCACTTTCATTCGCAAAAGAGCTCCATTAATATCAAAGGATTTAAAATAGGGCAATTTATCAAAGCTTGAACTCCAAGAACTGTTAAGAATAAAGTGAGGTTCACCATGAAAGGAAGGAAAGAAGAATAAGGCTATACTCTTAAAAGCTTATAGAAGAATTTCCAGTAGCTGGAGCACGTGGCTATTATCACAGCAAGCCAGAATCCCTAAGGTAACTGTCCAGTGCTGACCTGTGACTTACGAGGAAATCAGTTCTCATCAGAATCCCAGCAGTATTAACATACACTAGACTGGTCATGGTTGTAAACACATAACTATCAAACATATGACAATGTTTTCAGTAATACCACTTCCCTTATTTGTCTCTATTAGATATGCTACGCAAGTTCACCTTTAAAGAAAAAGGGAAGCAAGAAAGAGAGGTTTAAAAACAAACAAAGACAAATTGGTTTTCTTTTGGAAAAAAGTTCCAGATATACACTTACAAATTATTTCCCAGTGTGACTGCTCACCTTTATCCTCTTGTGCAGACTGCAGAAATCCTGCTTACCTCAGTCCACATATCTTAGAAATTCTTCTCATTTTCCCCAATTCCAGCAACGAGGGACCAGTCAACTCTTCTCTAGTTAATGCACAGGGCCAGAGGGAAGGCCCTTGCTTACCCTTTCCATGATGATGCTATGAAATAGCTGTTTGTCCCCCCACTTCCCTTTCAAACCCTGATCTCTTGATCAGGACTCTGCTCCCTTCTACCTGCCAGGTCCTGCAGTTGAGCATTCCTTGACACTCACCCCATGGACAGTCCTGCTTTCAAGCCCTCCCAGCAGTATCACTATCTTCTTCCAATTTTTAGTAGTTCACACTTCTAGTACTCCCTTCCAAGTAGCCCCAATGCCCTCAGGTGGCAAAACCAGCATTAATTAACCACAGCTCCCTCCTGGATTTAAAGGAACTATTTATGCTTCCACCTTAACTTGTAAACAGATGGAGTCTGGGCTTATAATAACCTTCCAACTGTGATTTAAAAATATGAATCCTTTTGATGCTGCTGTCCTCAGCTGAAGCCTCTGAGTAACAGAAGCACATGGCAGAACCCTTAATATGTATTGATAGATCTTATATGAAGTGTTATTTTCCAGATGCACTTGTTAAAACTCACTTTCTGCTGCTGCTCACTGAAGTAAGAAGAGAACTTAATCTGATGAAGGACAGAGTTGGGGTTGTAGCATCAGGCAGATTGGTAGTTCGTCACATTCACTGCATGGATTCCTTTTGAAAATCATTCCTCTGAAAAAGAAAAAGCCACACCAGCCTTTCAGGTTCAGGATCATTACGTTCAGTTAGATGAGAAGTTAGTTTCATACAGAAAAAGCTGCTCTCTTTAGGCACTGTAGATACTGGTTTTTTCACCTGAAGGAAGTAAAACCATGTAAATTCCATGAAACATGATGTGAAAGTCCATTTCAATAAATCACACCCACTTTAATTCTTGTTTTACCCTAAACTGGGATGGTAGACTATGACCAAAGGCAAAAGAAGCAAATAAGAAAACACAGTTCAGGATACCCATTAGCACTGCATCAAAATAAACTGATTGCAAATAAATGAGGGAATCAAAAAATGTTGAAAAACAGCAACATCATATGAAACAGGCATCTTCTCTTTCTGTAAGTGAGCCAGAAAAGGGACTCAGAGCTACCAGCTTGTGTCAAATTTCTCCTTGCTCCTGTCACTGAATCCTTGATTTTCCTCACATGCAGGAGCCAGACCATAATTATTCCAGAGACAGGGCTAAGGAGGCCACAGCACGTGTTGCAGAGCTGCACCTTGCAGCTTCCCTTCACTGTGCTGTTTCCTGAAATAGAAAGAGTCCCATCACAGCTGAACCTGATCCATTTTCACTGGGTCACAGTACAAAGACAATTGCTTCTTAGAGCAGCTCATGAGCATGGCAACAGCGTAAGCTGCCTGAATTCCAGCTTTTAAAAATAAAATTATTGCAGGAGTTTTCAAAATAACACAGCTGACTGTCCAGCATCACTGGAAGCCATTTCTGGAAAACCCAAGATTTGGGGTACAGGATCAGGGCATTTCTTTAGTCAAAAGATGGTCAGGACCAGATGTCTTACCAGAACAGCCATACAAGTAGGAGTGGCATGATACCATGTAAGTCTTCCTAAAGATTTACAGCAGGAGGATTCAGAGAATTCAGCCATACAAGATGGATCCTGATGGGAACTGGGTTTTTCATCAACTACTTAAGGGGAATTCTCTGAACAGAAAATCATGGTAATTAAACAACTTAAAGGGGATCATAAATCAGTTCTGAATTTTTCAGTTAAAAACCAAAAAGTCCAGTGGCAATAAAGCAGCATCCTCTACTAAGCACTTTGTATCTTTGTGACAGCTTGTTTAAGATTTTCACAATACTAGTATTTATTCTCTAGTTTTGTATCTCAGGACTGGAGACAGAGATTTGAAAAAGGATTCTGGTGGTCCAAAGGACATTCAATTGAACTTTAACAACTGCAAATCTTTTGAAGTCCCAAATGCAACACTCACTATTATATATACAGTGCAAATTACACCAAACTGCACTCAAAATGTTGGCTGATTTGACAAGTCAAGAGGACCCCATATAGTTCCTGTTTCAACATGTGACTAACTTGCAGGCACTTGTCTTTCTCTGCTTCCTCCTTCCAAGAGCTAGTGGCTTGGTTCCAGCAGAACTATTTGACTTCAGTAAAATTTGACTGTTACTAGTTTACTTGATCTAAACTTGAAAGAGCTCATAAGAAGAAAAAAAGCTCATCACTGAAACTTTTATTCTGTTCCCTCTATAACTTATATCCAGAATTTAAAGGAAAGGGCTGAAGAACAAAATAATAAAAATGGAATAAAGAATAAGACATTCCTGTTGACTTGTCTGGGAGCTCTATTCTTGTTAACTTATGCACTGTTTTAAACAATGGGGGAATTGAAACAGGTTACTTATACAATAGAATCCTGAATTTGTATCCCACTTGTCCTCCCCTAGCCCATTGAAACTCACCTGGAAAGCTTGGCTGACCCTAAACAAACTCTGAATTACTGAAACTGTCAATAAAGCTACAAAACAAATTTATTTTACTTATTGTGATTGTACAGATATGGTCTAGAACATTTTTTTGACATGGTGTGCCTTTCTCTATTAGTCCTTCACTCTGCTTACTGCATGAAAACATTGTGCAAAGACAGAGCTGGCTGCTCAGTTACTGTCTAGTGAGTTGTATATTTAGCACCTGACCATCAGATATTGTTGATCTTTATTCAAGGTTGGGCACCAAGATGCTACCCTTTGAAGCATATACCAGCACTCAGGCTCCAGCAGCAGCTAAGTTAAACTTAGCTCACAGTTTCCTCAGCAAAATTAATCCCAGTTTTCAGACGCCCCAATGAAAACTACTTCAATAAATCAATGGGCTGTACTGAAAAATCATCAGCTCAAGGCACCCAGTAATCAAACTGAACACGACTGCCACTCAGCTGACACTGCTTTGTGGTAAGTATCAAAGATAGTTCTGAGTCAGAGTAGAGCATTAACTCTTTCTGTGTGTTGGGCAATTCAATTTAGTGCAGTACCCGAGATTATCTGTAAAAAGTCATATCATTTACTCTTGGAGTGCTGCAAGGCAAACACAGGAAGGTTTTGCACACTAAACCAGAAGATTAACAGTGCCTTTTGTAAGAAAGATTTGATAATGGATTAATCAATCTTCAACAGAGGGATGCAGAGAAATACCAAAGGAAACAAGTGGGAAGGGATTCACCTTTCCCTTTATACAGAGCCTGCATTTACAGCTGAGTATTTACAGATAAACAGTGAGTAAGAATTAAGAGGACAACATTTATTTAGCCAAATTAAGTGAAAATAATAATTTTAAGAGCTTTTCTTCTATCTAAAATCAGTGCACAAGACATTCGTGTTGACATTTTGGGGCCAGATTAGCCCAAATTCAGCATGAAAGTGGTGAGGGTTATAAGTCAAGCAGCATTTCTGGGGTTCATCCTGCTGACAGTTCCTCTTGAATTACCTACTGCCATAACTCTGTTTTCATCCTGTACCAGGAATGTTATGTTAATAATATAGCCCAGGGAAATGACAGGAACAGTCCAAGGAGGTTATGATGTGGACAGCCTTCTTCTTCATGCCTGAGCAATACTCTAGAACTGCAATTCACAATGTTCTATTGAACTCTATGTAACAGCTTCACATTTTGATTATTTTCTTTGCATGTTTGTTTGCTCTTTTATGTGAGCAACACTAGGAAGCCTGCAAAATTATTAAGGTAAGACTGAAAATGGGAATGATGGATCTCTACCTTACAAGGATGTGGTTACTAAAGTAGAGTCACTAAAAATATGATCGTCATCTGAGCTGTGCTTGCTACATGTTCCTAAGATTTTCTGTAAAATTTCTGCAAAACGAAATAATTTTGGAGATCCAAAGTATTAGATTCCTTTGGCAGCTTTTTTGCCAGTTCCAGAACACAATACCACAGGAATCAGACTGTTAACTGGACATATCTATAATCCTATTTTAAAAGAAATTTTTCCTAGTCTTTTGTCAGAAGGGAGGTGAAAATTGTCAGTTGTTTTGTAAATTGTGACTGAAGGAACAAACCACTGACTCTCCTGCCCCCTTACAGCATGTGCAAAGAACTGGGAAAATCAGAATTGCTAAGCAATCAGAAATGGAACAGCCTCATTTACTAGAGCTGTTACAGTTTGGGTAAATGACAGTGCAAATGCAGGCCAGATCTGCACTCCTCTGAATGTTAGCACTTCTGTCTGAACAGTCACAGCAGTGTTGCCACAGAGAAGTAACACCTACACAGCCCATCCAAACC
Organism: Acrocephalus scirpaceus scirpaceus; assembly: GCA_910950805.1. NCBI lineage: Eukaryota > Metazoa > Chordata > Aves > Passeriformes > Sylviidae > Acrocephalus > Acrocephalus scirpaceus. The sequence continues at coordinate 35,664,716 of OU383781.1, forward strand.
AAAGGCAGCATCTTCTTCCCAGTTACTTGTTCCTCAGTAGGGGCTCTCTGAAAGCCACACTCATCACTAGTTTATTTCTGAACTCAGATCCCCTTCAGCTGGGCAGGGAGTGAGATGAGATGTCAAAACCATTATCCCAGGAGAAAGCATATCCATACTTTGTGCTGCAGTGTCTGTATTTGATAATTTTCCTAATATCCTCATTGGTGAGGAGCCCCTCAGTACCTGAGGAGGCCAGCCTTGTTAGGTAGCAGTCATTCTTTTAGGTTTCCATCCATGGTGGTTGCACCTTCAGTTTAAAATTGCTGCAAATAAAATGTGCAGACAGCTTACTAAAGTACCTGATAAACATAATGAAACCATGTTGCAGAAATTTATGAAAAATGAGGGGCCCATTTACAAGGAAAACAATGTTTCTGAGACTGATCTGAGGCTGAACAGCTGATGAAACAGTTTGAAAGATCAGATTGTGATTAGAAGAAAGGATAAAAGACCAGGAGAAAGACTTGCAGAAAATAAGCCCTTGAAGAACTATCTGAATTTTCCAGTAAAGGAAATTTCCCAGGCTGGAATGAAACTCATGGGTCAAAAGCAAATCACACTGAGTGAGTCACTGAGGAAAATGGACAGCTAAATGTATCAGCAAGCTACTTTCCAGAAAGCAAATAGGATTGTTTGCACAAGATGGCCGAGCCAGTGTAGTCTCAGTGCTCAGCTTTTCATACTATGTGGTGACCCTGAAGGTGTTTCAGGGAACTATTCCAAGGCCATTGGTAGATAAGCAACATATTTCTGAAACATCATTTAAAATATGAGTTTAATACTGTCACTATTGCTTTCTAGAAACATGAGACAGAGGATTTTGTCCTTCCAAATGACAGGCACAAGTTTCTGCAAACAAGCCTGCAGTCTCTTTTAGAGAGTGCTGAGCAGGTAGAGCTCCCATACTTTCAAGTTCCCCAGCCTTGAGTGACCTATGGAGAAACATACAAGCCAGTGTATTTCATCCTGTTTCAAACAGAAACAAAGTCTGAAGCAAAATTGATCCACCACTCTTCAGAACAGGATTATTGGCCAATACCCAGTCATTCTTGCTGATACTTTTATCAGGGAGCAAAAAATCAGATTATTGAAGGCCATGGAAAGGCTCAGGTATAAGTCCTTAAATCTAAATATGATTTTTTTTTTTAATCACACATAGAATGGGATTATCTAACAGAACATCATGAAATAAACATAATTTCCCACCATCTGGATCATGTTTTCCAGCTTAAATCATCAAGTATGCTACTTTACGAGGTTGCTCACTTCATCAAAAGATGCAAAATATTTCCTTTGGGGATATAAGCCAAATTGTCAGTGGAATATTTTTGCAACTACCATAAAGTCACGATCCATATGGCTATGAATTTTGACCAAATATAAATTCAGAAATAATTTAGATCAATTTTTCCTGGCCTTGTCTGGGCATCCTGCATATTGGACCAAAAGAGGAGTCACTACTTAAAGTGTAAAGAGACTTGAGGTTCCATAAGACAAGAAACACCAAACCTGAACTGCGACCCTTTTAAGTAGGCTGGAGCTGAGAAACCTCTCTAAAGGGCTGTGTGTTTCAGCGATTCCATTGCTGTGTTTCTCCCGGCCCGTGCGGCGCTTTCGGCCCCTCGCTGCGGGGGTTTCGCCCCGGGCCCGCCCCTGTCCCTGGTGCTGACCGGGCGCGGCCTCTCGGCACGGCGGCTCCGCTGCGGGCCCGCCTGCCGGGGAATTCTCGCTCCTGGGCAAATCCCAGGGGACTCCGATGCCACGGGGCACCGCACGCGTCTCCAGCGGCTCTACGTTTGGAATCCGGCTTTTCCTTTTTTTTTTTTTTTTCTTATTTTTAACAAACTCATAAAGCAGTGGCTCTGTCATTGCACTAAGAAAACAGCTGACTTTCTGCAGACTACTTTGGGGAGCATAACATAAAAAGCCAAAAAAGCAAACCAAACGGAACTGCTGAATAGAGGGATGTATGGAGCGGGCTGTCTGGTCCTTGACAGCACTCAGCAGGACCATGTGAAGGCACCACAAGGCTCAGTCTCTTAAATCATCTCAGTATCAGTATCCTGTGGGCAATTACATGGTTCATTCTGCATTTTTTGTCTTCCAAACCCTTTGTCTCCTCTCGGGACGTCGTTTTAACTTTTGCACGTAATTAAAACGACCATTGCTTATCAACACCAGTGAATCAGTGGGGGAAAACAACCTTGCTCCCACTTTTCCTACGGGTCAGTGAATGAAGCCACCGTTCTCACTCGTGTTCCGGCGGCGAGCAAAGGGGCAGCAGGCGGTGAGGGAAGGGGCTGAAGGCTGTGGGCTCCAAGCCAGCAAAGCATTAATGCAGAAGGCTCAAGAGCTTTTGCTGAACTTGGGCAGGACAGCAGCCCCTCCCGGCCGCCCTCGCCGCCTTCCAGAGCGCTCCTGGTCCCACCCGCGGGCGCAGCCCCCCCTCTCCCGCCGCCATTTCATCCCTCGCATCCTTCCCTGAGGGCTCAGACGCGGAACGCCCGCCCCCCGGGATACCTGCTGCCCCGGCGCTCGGCCGAACCGCTCCCCACAGCTCTGTGTCACCTTCCCGCTCGGCCACCACGGCCCCGAGGTGATCTCGGCCCAAACTCGGATATTTACACGCCGCCGGCAGCGGCTTCTTGCGGATCGGCCCCTGCGCCACCGCCTGAGGCAAATCCCCTCCCGCGCCGCCTCGCCCGCCCAGCGCCCCCTCGCGGCGGGACGGGGAGCAGCCGCCTCCCTCAGCGCGGCGCTCCCGGCGGCCCGGGCGCTTTAAAGGCTCCACCTGCGGGGCAGCGGCTGTTTCCTCGCCGCGGGGGCGGGCGGGTGTCTCAGCGCTTCCCTCGGCCCCGGTCGCGGCCGCCCTCTGGCTGCGGGGGCGATGTCCGTGGGTGAGGCAGCCGCGGTTCCCGTGGGGGCGGGACCCAGACCCACCCGGCGCGGCCCGGGCAGCGCTGCGCGGCGGGGGGCGGCTGCTCGGCCAGCAGGTACCGGTGAGCGAGGCGCTGCGAGCGGGCAAGGTGGGTCGCGCCGCGACTACAGCGTGTCTGTAGTGGAGAATTAAACTCCGGAGAGCCCTTACTGGGAAGGCAGAAGTGAGTAGGCGAGGCTGAAATGTAACTTTTGGGAGGCTGTTTAGTTATCTTGCACCCTTGTGGGTGTAGGCGCGCCGCTACCTCAGCGTGCTGTGGTGATCCCTGAGGAATCTGCGATGGCCAAATTACACTGACAGGATCCTTCTCGTAAGCCTCGTTGTGCGCTCCCCGCGCTGTGCCAGACCTCGGGCTGTCAGGCGGCAAAGCCTTGCGCTCTGAGGTCCTGTGTCCTCGATGTCAGAGCTCAGCCCCTGGTCTGTGTGGAGCTGACGGTGATGTCTTTGGGTTTGTTTGGATTTTTGTCGTTCACTGTTTTCTCTTTCCTGAGGCCAAATAGTCAAGTAAGTTCCCCTGCAGCAAGGCACAGATTACACTAGTCACTAGTCATTGCTGTAAACTTTGCTGGTTTCAGCCCAGATTTGGAGAACAACAATGAGAGCAACAATGCAGACTTCTTTTTCTGCCTCAAGTACATGTATTAGAAACTGAGCCCTGCATTTTAATCCAGTTTCCTGCTGTTGAGTCATTTTCTCACCTAAAGCTGGTAACCTAACCACTGTGGTTATGTTTATAAACAGGATGTGGTTAAAACAACAGGTGTTTAGGTGTTCTTTACCTTAAAAGAGGAAATTTTCTTGTCATGGGAAGGTAAGTGCCATAGAAGTCTTAAGTATTACATGGTGTAGTGAGTGTCTTTAAAAACAGTGACTGAAAGCTGGTAAGATGATAACTTAATAATATACACTTAAGTCTTCACAAACAGACTGGAGAGGTATCTTCCCCTTCCCTTTCATGGTGAATCTGTCTCTCCACAAGTTTCCAGTTTAACACAGTTACCAAAAAATCTTCATATCTTTTGAAGTTTAATTCTGACTAAACTGTGTTGTATACCAAAATTTTTATGGTAGTGAAAGGAGGTTGGTGCAGGGGGAAAACGGCCATGCAGTAGAGGAAAAAAGTGTGAAATACAGGGTTTTTTTTTGTAAAGGTGAAAATAGTCATAGTCAAGGATCTAGAGGGAGGGGTAAATAGCAAAGTCGGTTAATTGGTAAGGAGATACTGGCAGCAGCAAGCAGCCAAACAGGAAACATTTGAGCTGCATTTCTGAAGGCATTATATTATAGAGAAGGAAGATAATATTCTATCATTATATTGCTCTAGCATATCTCCCCAGTGTTATTGGCTTTTTCTGGAACCCACAAAGCGCAGCCTTGGTAAGGTATTGACAAAGCAGAATGTGGTGAAGCCACGTGTGATAGAAAATTTAGCGGCTTGAGAAAGAGCAAGACTTAGGACAACTTGATAAAGGGGCTAAAAGGAACTTAGAAATCCTAAGGTCTGTGAAAATTGAAGGATTTTAAATAAATAGGTGAAACAATGGTAGTTACAAGTAGGATTAGCTCAACTTAGTTCAGAGTTCGGCAGTGAAGGAAAGGCAATCGCAATGAGCTTTTTTGCAGAATAGTCTGACTTTGGAAGCAATATTGAACTTGTGGGGGAAATATCTTTGCTCTTGGTAATTAATTTTATATTCAGTTTGCCACTAGCAAGGTAGGAATTCAGAGCTAAAATATTTTTCCATCTCTAATGTGTCAATTTCAAATTCCTTAGCACTGCTTAGCTAATATATAGTAAATGTGTACTATTTCATCCTGTGGACGACAATGGAGATCAGTCCCCAAATACAGCTGTTGATTTCATGTGAAATGTACTTAACATTGGGTTGATTCAAAACTTCGGAAAACTCCAGGATTGCATATATTGGACAACTGGTTCAAAGCTTGGGTTTTCTTCATGCATGTGTCTAGTGAGTAGTTTTTTCAAAGGCTCCATTCGCCTTGCTTCCCCACTCTTCTGAGGGATTGTAGATAATTGTGCTGGGGACAGTGCAGGAATTCATGGGACAATAAGGGCGTGTTTGTCATAAAGCTGAATGCTGCCTTCTTGTACTGCTACTCCCTCAGGTGGGGGAGACTGAAAGACAATCTTTTTGCCTAGTTTTCTCTTTGGTTGTTTTTTTTTTTTTTTTCCTAAAGGAAAGTCTATCCAGCTTGTTGAACATCTTTCTGTTAAAGAGGAGATGATAGTTTATTCATGTGTGGCACAGATCTTTCACTTTCCTAAACATAAAACATTGAAATTCGGACCTTGTATACATATTCTTGTTTACCAGAGATTCAGTTTGTTGCAGCTCAGAAGTCAAGCTCTCAAGCAATCAACTTCTGAAATCCTTGATGATCCAAGTGATACAACCTTGTTGCTGCAGTAACAGGAACTCAAGTCTCTCCTGTGCGTATATCTACCACAGCAGCTAAAATATAACCCCTGACTGATGTGGCCAGCTTTGTGAAGTAGTTGTGACTTTAACAATTGGAATTTCCATTACTTGTTTCCTTCCACCTTAATTTAGCATTGACACTAGTGGCTTTTATTTCATTCACTTAACTTGTGTGCACTGCCGAGCACTCAGTTGTGGCTCTCCCAAAGTCAGTTCAGTGTAATACGCACAGCACGGTCTCCTAGCACGTGTGAATTGTTTCCGCTGCTGTAACATCTCTCCTGGGCTGGTGGAAGGACAGCTCTGCTCGGGCTCAGAGGCATTTGCTGGAGGTGGTGGCACTCTCCTCTGCCTGGTACCCATCCAGCTTCCTCGCAGCTGTTGCCATCAGTCAGCTGGGAATAGCTTGGGGCGGTAGGGGGGGTGCCTGGGGAGCTCTGGACAATCCTCTGATTTGATATGTGTAGAGAAAATGTCACCTTGCTCCTGGAATATGTTTTTTGTTTAAATGTCACTCCTTACATCAGTGACCTCATCTGACTCAGCACTCAGCATAGCTTCCCTCTGAAGGGAGGGAGCTTTAAGCAGGTCATAGATTTTGACATAGCCAGAGAATGTAGGGAAGAAGGCACACCATGAGAAACAAAATACTATTATCTGAGCAAACAAAAATTATTTTTGAAACAGACAATAGCAGGCAATTATGTAAAGCAACTTAAAACCTAAGCTAAACATCGCAAGCCCCTGAAAAACAAGGAAATTGCCAGTTCTGTATGCACAGTTTATTTCACCCTCTGGTTTCCCTGAAGGTTTTGCTGAGGTTTATGTTGGTAGCTGTGGTGGCACTTTACCTTCTGCACTGATGTCTCACCTTTGAAAACAGGGCAGGGCTGAAACAGCCATCTGGGTGGGTCACCAGCTTTCTTACTTAGAGGCTGATTATACTGAAAGTCTGTAGAAGGTGAGACCTGTGCTAAGGGTGTCCCTAACAAATGGAGCTGTGACTACAGCATGAACTTCTATAGTATTTTAACTTCATTATTAAGAGCAGAGCTTTTTTCAGGCAGGCAGAAGGGATATAGACACGGGAGAGAGGCTTGGAGAGAGAAAACTGTGGAATATTCTTTCTCCAAATTGCACCTGGTAGGGATAGTGCAGACGCATGGAAGAGTTGTGGTCCTAATGTGTTGAAGGGAAATGTTGGCCAGGACACTGGCATATCCTCCACACTTTCCTTTTAAAAATGCCAAGGTATGCTGAACATTTGTGCAGACATGGACAGAAACCAAAGGAGTAGGAACAAGTGACCTCAGTTTAACATTTCATTCAAATGACAGAGCCCCGAATGTGATGCCTGCTCTGGTTTCTTAGTTCACCACTTAGGCTGAAGGATCTCTTGGATCCTTTCAGATGTCTGATAAGCAAATGGCACGTTATGGATGTGAAAGTAGGACAGAAGCACAGAGTGTTTGATTAAACAAAATCTCTCTGTTTCTTAGTGTTTAGCTCTGTTCGGTTTGTTGTGTGGTTTTATTCTGTTCTGAGTTTTGCTTCCCCCCCTTTTCTGTAATTTGCACAAATGACTGAAGATTTGGGTATGAGAAGGTAATATGCGCAGAATTCACAGTCCATAAAACTGTGGTCTTTCTTCTAAATACTTTCTTCTAAATACTTATTTATGCAATGCTGTCTTTAGTAGTGAAGCAATGACTTATGTTTATCTTACTCCTGGTTTTATTCTATTCTCCTGAACTCTTGAAATGGAACTAAGAAAGGGCACTAAAACCAGCAGTGAATTCCTAGGAAAAGTAAAAGGAAAAGTACAATGGGAATATACCTTCAAACTTGTGTGTGTGCGTGTGGCTTTCTAAAAAAAAAAAAATAAAAAACCAGTACTAGATAAACTGGCAGGCCAAGAAACTCTGCCATTTTAAGTCCAACAAGTCAGTTTTGCCTCTCCTCAAAGTAATCATCCAAACATGAATGGTTCTGGACTCACAGAGGACAGGTTATAAATACTCTTAATGTAAATGTACCTTGGAAGTATTTGTGAGACATCAAAACCCTGCTTTATTCTCAAACTCTATCTTGCTGTTTGCTTTTGTTTTGGCTGGGGCCAGTTCCACTGGCTTAGTGTAACTTTTATTTAAATCTGTGTGACTTGCTGTGGTTTAATGTGGATCTCTGGCTAAAACAGATGGTTATATGGTTTAGTCTAGTGCTTATGCAGAGATTAATTGTTCCCTTGTACAAATGACTTTTCTGGCACTGTGAATGCTAGACAGAAACTTTTATTGCTTCAAGGTTTTGAAAAATGATCGACCATCTCCTTAGATAAAGACTGAATTCCTGGTAGTGTTTGCTCTCTGCTGTTTTGTCATCAGATATTTATCATGTTTTAAAGTAGGTGTATTGGCAGGGTGATCCATTATCAATGTTCAAGCTGAGCTGCCTCACTCAAGTGCATTGTGTGGGTTTGCTTGTCTTTTTGATTATCGAAGTAGAACCCATGCTTGCGGGACATTTCCCCCCCTTTTCTAATATAATGGCAATTTCTTTCTAACCAGAGGATAAAGGAGAATAAATGCTCTGAAGATACAGAAGGGAGGTTCTGGAGGTCCTGCACAAATTAATGACTTGGAAGGGGTGAGCGTTATTTAATGTTTGTAGCCTTACACTGAAAGCAGAAACCTTTTGTTTATATCTGTAGTTCTGCCAACAGCTTCTTCCCTACCCTCATGCCCTCTGTATTTTAGCAATTTCCAATCTAAGGCAGAAATGGTATCCAGCATTACTGAACAAGTTTATAGTTTTATGGAACTCCTAAGAACTGCTATGTGAACTATGAAAAAATCAAGGAATTAATTAAAGAAGCAGTTAGCTAACTATTTGTATTCTTAGCCTTTCATTCAAGTGTCACACCTTCAGAAGACTTGTATTTAAATAATGAAACAGGTATGTAGTGAAACTGTGCCTTTGTCTCAGAAATTAAATGCTGATTAGAAGTATCTCATGATACATCTTTCTGCATTCAGAAAGAATAAATGTTAATTTTTCCTAAGGAAAGCGAGGGCTGTGGAACGAAGAGCTAACCATGAAGTTGTGGGGTTTTTTGTTGGTTTTTTCTTTTGGTGATGCTAAATACTTGTAGTATATACTTTTTTCAGTTTAACAAAGCATTGCAAAAGAAGGCCGAGACTTTCTTGGTGCCTTTGCTGCTACATGCAGAAAGATCTCTATAGAAAGAATTTGTATTATATGTCACAGTGCAAGATGCCTACGGGCTGAAGCAGAATTTAAAAATGGCTTTGTAGCTGTTAACAGGTTAGTGAAGAGACTTGGGTGTTTGGGATTTTAGAATGGGATTTTGTTTGCTTGTCTTATTTAAACATGTGTTTGTCCATAAAGTAACTGAGCAGCATGAGGGGCTTGAGGAGCCTAGAAAGATCTGTCCCCTTCCCTGGGGACTATATTAGACCTCTGAGTCATGAAGTCTTTGCATAGTAGGTGTCTGGTTACAAACCTTTTATGGGCCCTACTCAGCTGGGATATCAGCATCTGCATTATAGCTCTCATCTATTCTTAGGTGGTATCAGAGCACGACTGAACAGGCAAGGCAGAGAGAGAATTGTTGTCTTTATGTAAAACTCTTCCCTGATCTCAGTCTGTTCTTTCACACTTTTTTCTGTCTGCCCTGTCCTTCTGTCCTGCAGTGCCCTGTTGCTGCCTGTGAAAGCGGTACAACATGGCTTACAGTGTGAATCTGAATGGACCTGGACCCTGGGGCTTCCGACTGCAAGGGGGCAAGGACTTCAACATGCCCTTGACCATCTCCAGAGTAAGTGTGCAAAAAGACCTTGTTGAGCTTGTTTGGGTTGGAATATAGCAGTCATATGTACACTTTGACCTGGCCTAGCAGAATTGAGATCTTTGCACCTAGGTGTGAATAAAGAGAATATAATGTGAACTAGAAATGTACCAGTTCAAAGTACAACCTGGCATTGATAATGCTTCAGGAAGACAGTTCTGGTTAGCATATTTTTATGGATATTTTACTGTCTCTTTTAAGTAAGCTTCCAGTTCTATTCTGTACAGTGTTGTCTCTTTCTGCTGATGGGAGCCTCACTGGTGCAATTTGGGGGGAAGGGAGTAGAGCAACTCTTAATGGGAATACAGAATTATATTTCTAGAAAATAAACATGTAACTTCTTGTAAGTATGTGAGGTCAGGTTTTCAAACTGAACAAAGACAGGGATGTGTCCCCTCTTGTGATGGGGTGCAATAGTTGGATAAAAATTAGACATATCAAGCAGAAGACTCAGTAGTACTTAAAATACTGTCTTAAATTATGCAGAAGCCTTCCATTTGCAGCTGACAAACAGCATGGATTTAATAATTAATTACCTGGTGTATCTGTCAATTGCAGCCATATATCTCCTAGCTGCCTTTTTCTTTTCTCTTCCCCTTGAAGCATTCTTTTAAGGTGTTGCGGTTCAGTACTTCTGTTATCTGAATTAGCTCAGTTTCTTGAATATTTTTAACATTGGATGGTTTTCAGGAAATTTGTGTTTCCCTTTGCTGCTTTTCTCTTATAAGTTAGTTGTCTGTGATTTCTGGTAGCTCCTTTCTTCTTTTTCTTGCTTCTAACAGTCTCAAATCTGCTCCAGAATGTTCAGATCTTTCTAGAGAGGTCTTGATTCCTCCACAAATGACCTGCAGAAGGCTTATTTTGCAGTACAGTGACAAGAGAGGTTACTTACGTAACAGTATGTAAGAGAAATACCAGAATGATTTAATCAGACAAAAAAGAAGAATGCAAATAAAAGGTCTGCTCCACTGCAAAAATAATAATAAAAAAGCCACCTTCACTGCTTTTAAAACTATGTTGGTTTTTTCATAATTAAAAAATACAGTCTGTTAAGTGATGGGTACAAAATGTGATTCAAAGTCTGTTGGTAAGCTTCTGAAACCTTAGCTATGCTACTTCATATTCATCCTGTGAAACTGTATCATCTGATCCCCCTTGTTGTTATGCACATTATACCTTTCTTGGAAGACAGAGACATTTACCTTAATACTAAGTCCTATGATGATGAGACGTGCTTTTCATAACTCCTTTTGCAGCATAGTAATTGCAAAGAAAGCTGTTCTGGTAGTATTACTAAAAGCAAACAAGCAAAAGACAACCTAAAATACCCCCCTGTCTACAAAAAATAAACTCCCTTGATAAACTCAGATTAATTTTATTCCTGTAAATAATTTGGTATTTCTTTTCTCATCCCACCCAAGGTAAGTATAGAGAGGTGCCATCATATTTTTGTAGGCATTTTCATGACACTTTGCAGCTTGCACTGTATGGTGTTGATTATTTTCTTATAAGTCATTCAGTCATACCTGGAATCTGTAGCACTTGCTGACTGTATATGACACAATCAGTAATGAAAAGTCAATTGTTTCCCAAAGAGCCCATTGTCTCAAATTGTAGTCTGTGAAAGTGTAAACACCGTGCCCAAAGGCTGTATGATTCTCATGGGGCTTTTGAGTGCATAGGAGGAGCAGAAGTGAAACTGCAACAGCTGAATTCCCAGAGGTGTGGAGAAATTAGCTCTTTGCACAGCTGACTGCATTTCCAGCCATAGCAGTGTCAGAAAGCACTGTTAAATGTTTTTTCACTCCTTCCCAGTATGGCCCAGTTTTTAGCTGGGGCTACAGCTTTGGGATGGGATTGGATTTTAGAGCCTGCCATATGAGGGCAGAAGCAGACATATAGGAATTAACATAGCCTCTTTCAGGGGGAGCTGGGATACTTGTGCCTGCTGGTTGTGATGTTTTTAATTGGAACACAATGTAATACATGACTTTTGATGATAATCTGTTTTTTTCTTTATCATCACATATCTCCAAACAGATCATAAATTGCAGTCATAAATGAGTTGACCTATGAACTCAGCCATAGTTGCAGTCTTATTGTGGTGGGAAATGAGAAGCTGTATTTACATTTTTAAGATATTCCTGGAGGGGAGGAGCAGAGAGAAGATAACTATGAGGAAGATCTTCTTGGAAAGGGCACACAGCTCTAAATGTTGCTAGTTGATGCTGTACACCTATTTACAGACTGGTTTTGATCCACTGCTGCCCTGAGATGGGATTAGACTTTCTATGTGCAAGATGAGTCCTAAATTCCAAATATGTCAACAAGTATTATAATTGCTTTTAATATCAAATGTGCCATGGCCCTTTTGGCTACATGTGCTCAGTGTCCTTCTAAGCCTGCAGACTGGATTTGTATGCAGACATGTTCATTGTGCTCTAACTGCTCTCAATTAATTAGACCGTCCAAGGGCCACAGAGAACAGAAAGATTCCTCCTTTTTCATGAAGGCTCTGTGCTCTTCTGTCATGCTGCAAGACCACTGCCTCTGAGCTCCTGAGAAAGATGATGGAAAGCGTCTAACACAGCAGGGTTGTTCATCCCATCTATAATATTAGACCAACATGTTTCCAAGCACCCTCCTGAAAGAGGACACCAGTATTGTGCCATTATGAAATTAGCCCATGCATAGACATATGGTGAGTACCTGTTGACCTGCACTCTGTCAGCCAACCCTGTATTCCCACTCACCTCACACTTTACCTGGAGAGCAGGGGAAAAATCTTTGAAACCTGCTGAGAAAAGCACAATATAGGATTGCGGGGTTACTAATGCTTCTGTTCAAGAAAAATGCTCTTAACACAGTGGATGAGGAAGGGAATTACACAGAGCTGTTTGGCATAACAGTTCACTTCTAAAGGAATCTTTAAAATGGCATCTGAGACACTGTATTTTCTTCCATTCAGATAGGCCCAGGTGATCAGCTGGGCTGAATAGTCAACAGCATAATGTACAGGAGTCACAGTCAGTCAGCTGGGTGACAGGTGAAGATGTGTTCCCCTGAAATGGATTGTTCTGCTTATTCTTTATCTAAAAATAAATGCTTGACTAACACAGGGGGTGGGAACAAGAAAACAGGAGACAAAAACAAATAGGGAAGAGTTAAGGTCACTCTGCAGCTTTCACACTCCTTTAACAATAGCGTTGAGAAATCATCTGTAAACTATTTTTCCAGTCCCCACCCTGCAGACCATCCTACCCACTAGAAAAATCCTGTTATGAGATGTCAAATCCTGTTATGAGATGTCAGATTCTGTCATGAGATGTCATGAGCAGGTAGCAGACGTAGGAAAACAGTATTGACAGACTTAGTAAAGCTGAGCATCTGTCAGCCCTGCTGAAATGAATGAGACTTGCAGGTTGTTGGCAGTGCTAAGCGCTGTCACCAGTGGCATGATCATATACATAAATCTGGTCTTTCCAAACTGACGTGGGCAGCAAAGCTGTTTATTTTCTCCTACTGCTTGAACTGTCTGGAAGCAAGCAGAATTCATTAATTTTATAGGCCTAATCTTCTGTAAGAAGGCTTTTGGACACAGTTAATTATCTAAGTGCTCGGTTGCCATGTTACCTAAGATGGTACGATTGTACATGGCTAGATGCAATAACAGAACATCTTCATATAATTCTGAATCTTTATTTCTGAGCAGTAAACTTTTCCAGTGAGACAGGCTGGCTTGCAAGTGATGCAATGAGCTGAAAGGTGTGAAGGAGCTATCATTATCTGAGGTAGTAGAAATATTATTTAAATCATGACTGGTATATTCACTCTGTGGTTATCCATACAGTTTTGTATTTCCTAATAGAGAGGTTTTTTAGCTGCTTGAGTTCCAAATCAAAAGCCAGTGCCTGAAACAGGAGATAGTGTTTAAACAAAACAAAAACATTCAATAAATAGTTTTCTTTATTCAATTAAGTGATGAAAAGGTTGAAATCTGGTGATGATGTAAGTCCAGGGAGGGAAAATAGCAAACACTGCTACAAAAGGAATTAAATTAGCTGATCTATGTACTGACTCTGCTACAAGCAGCCTGAGCTTTTCAAGTCTGGAGGAAACCCTGGTCTAGCATTTTGCAGTCTGTCTCTGCAGGAGCAGGAAGGTTTTTTTCTCACAGTTGTTAGGCTCTTTCCTTTTACCAGCATTTCTTGCTGATTGCTTCCTGTCCCTCCTCCACTCCCTAGCATGCACATGCCAACCTCTGGCTGTCACTGCCTTTACTTCGGAGGAGCTGTGTGAGAGTATTCATTTCCTGTGGGCTATTGCATATCAGTGCCTTAAAACAGACAACTGAGGAGGGAAGGCAGTCCCTCTTCACTTTTTTTCTTCTATTCTTGAATGCAGGGAAGCCTCAGATGATCTGGGTCAGGCTCTGTGCATTCTGCAGCTGTCCTTTGAATGGCCATGTGGTGCTGTACATAAACTATAATCAGAAAAAAGCAGTTTACCTGTATTGACTGAGCTGAGACAGTTCAGCAAGTTCTCTTGCAGTGCTGGTACCACATCACCTGTCAAGCATCAGACTTCTGAGTAGCTGTTCTAAAGCTGCAACTGCAGTTTTGAGAAGTTTTTTTCTTAGTTTCCAGATAAAATGTCCTTCATAGTACCAAAGCTATAGATTAGTATTTATAATAGTTGATATTCCACTAAACTAGCAGATAAGTCTGGTGGCCTCTAGAAGTCTAGGAGTCTTCCTCTTTAAGTAGTACTCAGTAGAGATGTTTCCTTTTTCCTTTAAAGTTCAAAGGAAAGTCAACTTCTGAGAAGGAAGTGAGCCATTTAATATGACTGTCTTATGCCTAGACAAGCTTTAGTAATTTCTTACACCTGAGCAGTTTCACATTCTTCTGGTCTTCTTACAGTTTAACTCAAAATAGTTCCTTGTGAGAGGAAAATTAAATACTTCTAGGCCAGCTTTTCAGAACACTTCAAGACTTTACTATCTATTTTTTGATAAAACAGCTATTCTATGGGCATCAGCATTTCTTTGGGATAATCTGTTTAATTTGTTGATTACTTCTCGAATAGCAGTCACCTCATCTGAAGTTACAGCATTCTGAATTTTATTACCTGCAATTATTTGTTATATATGCAAACAATGTCAGTATCCTAGGAGAGTGCTAGTTATCTGAGGTGATATGTTTGCTTTCAAACTAATTTGCAAGCCAGTTCTGGTATGTTTACAGCTACATCACAAATGATTGTGTTTCTGTGAGCCTGAGCCCTACTAGTAACTCCTCAGCCTCCTGATTTGGTATTGTTTTTTTGAGATGTTCCAGTAGACAGCATCTGTACTATAAATGGCAGTTCAGTGTACAGGGCATTTGTATGATAAGGTTGCATGTCTCATCAGACACAAGTGTCATGTCTATGTCAGACAAGGAGAGAGGGAGCAAATTCTCTAGTTGTGTTCTATTCAAATAATACTTTTTGGACCAGAGAAATGAGTTCAGGCACCTGGGGATCAAAAAATCTCAGGATACTGGGGAGGCAGTTCAAGTCTGCTCTGAGTGAAACAGAACAGAGTTTTAAATGTGGCTGTGCAGGTGTTCTAAAGAGGTAAGGAATTGGTTATTTTGAGGTAGACAACATGTCTTCATCAAAAATACTGTATCAGGTCTGAGAAGTAATCCCAGTGGATGTTTCACCAGGACCACTAACACTTTAGAGAAGGTCTGATTTCAGCAAATACCTGATTTTATATCCAAAGCAGTTCCAGCACAAGATGGGTTATTTTTCCCTTCTGGGTAAACAGTCATGATAGAAGTAAGTCTTTTTTGTCTTTCCTTGCAGAAAATATTCTGAAAAATCCATGAAGTCTGTCATTGTAACTTTAAACTCAGGTTTATTTGTGGAAGAGTGCTTTTATTACAATTTTTATTTAAACTGTGGCATGATAACACAATGTGATTTGAATGCACATATTCTACTTGACAAAATAACTTCCAGGAACAGCATGCAGCTCGCTGCGGCTCTTGGTCAAATGATTTCTCCTTTAAATCAAGTAGGAACTCGGAGCACAAAGGAACCCCTCTTATCTGTTTGTGTGATTGAAGTAATCACTAAATACTAAGTCCACTGCTGAAGGGCAGGGGTATATAAGGAAAATTATGTGCTCTGCACAGATACTGTGCAAAAATCATCTATTTAAGGCTATGTTTTTCAATTCTATCTGTTTTGAATCAGGAGAAACATAACACCCTGGTAGAATATAGGCCAGTTAAATGTGAGTAACGTCCAGTAATAGCTGAGGTTCTGGTTTGAATGGTATCACATCACACCTGGTGTTCTGACACAAAATACATAACCCGTGGGTTTGAAGCCCTTTCTTCATTTCACCTCCAAAGTGCTTTTTAATTTGGTGTGGGATTGTAGCTGAATCATCAATATTTGCGTGGCATTATATGTGAAAAGAGGTCATTCTATGAAATAACTGGGCTGAATAATATCTATGCAATTGCCAGATCAGTTATAAAGTAACTTTGCAGCTTTCTTTCCTGCAAAAGAAAGGGAAATGCAGCTCTTCCCTTGAACAGGAGGCATATAGTGTTAGCTATGGGAAACTTAGGCTCAAGACTGGTGAAAAACGGAGTTCTCAACTGGGGATAACAGTAGCTCTTGTGGTTTTATGGAAGAGGGAGGAAAGGGTTTCTTAACCTAAGGAAACAGATCCACAACTCAAATTAGTTATATTCCTTTTTCATTTGTTTTAAGATTTAACAGTGTGCCCTGGCAACTGGATAATGTGGTCTGACACATTGTTCAGTCTTTGGCCTAGAGTTTACTTATATGAGAATATAGTTGATGTAGTATTTCAGGAAGTCATCAGATTTATATAATTATCATTAAAGTTAATAATTTTGCAGATCCTTTCGAATGGGTAAACATCAGGAGGTAACCATTAAATTATGAATTTAAAGCTGCTGAACTGTTAGTGCTTTATAATTAAAATGCACAATAAGCTTTTTTTCAGGTAAAACTTTTTATTAGTGTCTGATGCCTGAACTCTGTAAATGACTGTCTTAATACCACAGCAGATAACTCTATCATTTTCTCCATTCTGAATATATTATTGCAAAATGTTTTCCAGCCAGTGGAACACAAGGAGAAATTAGCTCTGTGAATATGTTATCACTAACTTTCTATACTAGCAACAGCAGTTCCTATCTTGTTGTCTAATTAGTTGCATAAAGTGTATGTTATACCATAACCATCAAAAATGTGGGTATTAGCTAGTTTGTGTGTAACTAGAAGCTTCTGCACGTGGGTACCTGAGGTGCCACCACTTAAATGCATAATATAGTGTTAAATAGTGTCCAGTGTAATATGAGACAATGCTCTTCTTTTCCACGGAGTTTTATTGTAAGGTTAGGCAAATTATCAATGTGCAGGTAAATTATTAGTCCCTGTTGAAAGATCTTGAGAAGGGGAGAGGAAGGAGGGAAATTTCTGCTGAGCATGGTAAAAATCAATTGCAACTGCAAGTTTGGAGGAAATAAATGAATTTAAAACCTTGTCTGGCAATGTCAGCAGTACTGTGCTAGTAGAAATGAATAATGCTAATTGGAAAAGAATGGTTTCTATACACAGCATGTTAAAGGACAGTTTCTTCTGTACTAGTGTAGTTAAAGCCTTAATAAAAAGGTTACCTGAGAACAAAATATCTGAATAAGCTTTCTGTTACAGTTGTATAAATTCCTAAATACTAATTTGATAGAAGTATGCTATGATATTTAATAAATGACATTCATTAATTCATAAAGAATTTCATTTTTGCTGGTACAGAGTAAGGACAAGGATCTCAATAAATGTGCTGTTAAGGCATCCAAGACCTATGATTCACATTATATATTTAAAAGTTAACAGGTATCACCTGTCAAAATGTATTATATAGATGATGATTTTTTTAAAAAAGTATTTGATTTAGCTACTATCATAAAACTCAGGTCGTAAAAGAAATAAAAGCTTGGTCACATAAGGCTGGCCCTGAAGCTTAGGTCACCCTGTTGGGTATCCTTTGGGGACAATTCTAAAATCTCCCATTTTTCAGATCCATGAAGAGTATAATATTTCCCCCAAATGTAAAGCTATTTGTGTTCTTCCAAGAGATTTACAGGAGCAAAAGCACACAATAAATAGAGGGAAGAAAGTACCTGGAATTAGGTACCCTCAAAAAATTCTTTTTCAGCTTATGAATGGCTCCAGATAATATCTTGAATGGGCTTCCTACAAGGTGACTCCTCTCTTTGGTAGTGGTGATTAGCAGCCATTTTCTCAAAAAGTCAATGAGATCTTGCTCTTCTTTTAGGAAGATGAAATAGGCCAAATGTCTTAAAGGCATGCAAATCCCCTGATGAGGGTAGAGTTACTTTCTGCTCCTCCCACGTGCGTAGCTGGTGTTGTGATCATCTGTGCCACAGGTGTTCAGTGCCTGGACACAGTGCATAAATAGGTTTTAACCTTTCTCCAAAATCCTTCCAAATACACTTGATTTGTAGCAATGGCAGCTGAGGATTAGGAGGAACGCAGCCTTTCAAATGGGCTCACCCTATTCCCACCTTTCCCTTGCTCAGAGTCCAAATTCCAGCCTCCAGGCTATTTTGGCTCTGTGCCCCTCTTGCTTAGCCATACCTAATACAGACATAAACCCTTATTCTTATTAAAAGTAGCAGGCTTAAGGGCACACGCTTACTTTAAACAATTTATGGGTTCTCAGTTTGAAGCCAGCGTTAGTGACAATTAGTCTTTGTGGCATGAATAAAAATATTTGCAATGCATTGTAATATTTACTGTACCTGGTTAGGGTGCCGTGCACACTCTTGAGAAGCCTCTGGGACTCTCATGCTATATTTAAAGCATCCAGTAACTTAGGAAGCTATTTTGAATTGGAACCAGTGCTACGTTTACCTCAAGCTTCTGGAATGGGACATCTTATCCAAAACTCCAAAAATACTACATGTAACCCCAGATTCTGGCACATAGTGCCAAATCAGAATGCCCGGGTATTAGGGTGAATTTGGGCTGCCTTTCCTTGATCCTGGGGTTCACTGGGACACCATCCAGTTCTATATGAAAATGTCAGCATTCTCTCTTTACCTAACCATAGCTGGTTCAAAAATGGCTAAGGGCCGTTGGTACTATGGCAGGTGTTTAAAAAAGAAATAATCAAAGCAAGGTGGTCTTTTTCATCAGCATTGGCTAAGGTTAATTATTGTAGGAAAAAAAAAGGAATAGTCTTTCTGCTACTTTTTTTTATGAGAGTTATAAAATACAAGTACCCACCTAACTTACTGTCAAAATTTCTTTCCTGTCTAAAGATTCTTATCTCACCGGTTTGCTTAAATTATCTAACAAATTACACAAGATGAAATCCTTTAATCCTTCTGTCAACTGTATGGGGTGGGGTGGATGAGGCTCTCTATTACATGTGCTTTGCTTTCTTCATGACAAGAAGTGGTCAGCGGTCTGCAAGCATTGTCACTTGTGTGGACAGCAGCAAACCACACCTACCTGAACTGCAGTCTCTTCCCTGTTTGATTGCCCATTGCTTGGTACTGCTTCTTTTCAGGGCAGCACTTCTAAAACTGAAATATGTGCTGGTTTGCCATGTAAATCTCAGTAGTTCAGGCTGAATGCACAGAGTTGTGGGTATCAGACTGTTGGCACCTCATGGGAAGGGTGAACAGATGATTGAGGTGCCAGAATTGTGTGGCTGTTTCACCCCTGAGGAATAGCAAAGCTCTTCTCTTTTGAGGGAGGCTTTATACCACCCTTGAGACCTGTGTGCTTCAGCTGTAGCAGCTGGCTGCAAGGTCAAGTACTGATGGCTCTTGGCATTCATCCTCACTCCGTGTGAGATTGTTCTCTGCTGTCCCCTCCTTCCATATGCCTGGAATGCTTATGTGGCCTCTTTCCCCTGCCTCCTTTCCTTGCTCTATTCCCACATTCTGCCTCACCAGAATGGGCCATCCTTTTTTTGCTCCCAGCTTTCGATGCCATTCAGATTTAGTGCTCTTAGAGTGGAGGAGCAAAAGGATGAAGACTGTATTATGGAAGCGAAAGAATTAGACCCTCCAAAAGGTGTTTTAATGTCCTATTGAGCCATGAAGGGACAGAAGGAATGAGCAGGAAAGAGCTAGCTAAATATGGCGCCTCATGGAAGTTCATGACTGCTCTGTGTGAAGCTGGGGGTTTTCCTGTTTCTCTGGTTACATCTGTTGCTGTATTAAATAGTCTTCTCTAGCCTCTGTCAAGGAACCCAAGCTGCAAATAATACCAATATCACTTCTGTTATCATCTTCACTGAGATTCCTGGGAGAGACTTTGCTTGTTTTACAACCACACATCCTATGGTCCACAAAATGATGGATTTATCCTGCTCAGCAGCAATTCCCTTTCCCTACATATCTGTGCTTAATTTTCTTCAGAGCAGTGGTTCCTCACTCTGCAAAATGATTGTAATCTCCAACTTTTTCTTTGAAGAAAATATACACATTAATATCCTTTAAATATATATTTACATAAAATTACAAGCAGATAATGACTGAGAGCGTTTCCATAAATTCCACACGCCAAAACATGGAGTTTAAGTGGTGAGGAGAAACAAAACAAGAGATAAAGAATAAACTTTCTTGAAGGTCTAGATAATTAGTGAATTAGTCCAGTTTTTATTTCCTATCAGTTTTATCTAGACCCAATTCTTTCCTAGGAAGAATGAGAAGACATATAAAGATTGATAATTTACATGGACAGGTTTCTCTCTGGAAGAAAATGAAGTGGTTTTGGTTTTTTCCAGTGTGTGTGACCTGTCATGGAGGTTATCCCAGCTTGTGGGAACATTCCTGGCCAAAAAAAAAAGTGATCATCCCTTCCACAATATTGAAGACATATTTGCAGTGTGATTGACAAGATGAGGAGGTGGTATATGATTTCTGTGCATGTCAAGGGACTGGTAGTGTATGAAACCAAAACTAGAACTTAGCTGCTTTATTTATCTCTTGAACAGATGCAGTACCAGCAGCTGCAATAAGATCTTTTATACATTCCACCCACGATTCCCTGGAGTTCATGTGTCCTAAAGACAACCTGGAAAGGAGGCAGGACACTCTGTTGTACAGTATTACATTTTATAAGTACAGTGTGAGAGGCTGATCTTTGTCATAGGGAAAGAATTCTAGGCTGAATCTGAGTTTCATGCCATTTGATGATATGGGTAGATGTCTTTATCTCTTGCTGCTCTAAGTATTTAGCTTAATTTGGTCTTTAAATTTTGTTTTATTAAAACTTTTTATAGACTAGAAAGCAGCACAAAGAAGTAGTTTTATTATAATTTAACTCTTGTTTGCCGTATTAACAGGACCTTTAATTGGTTTTACCTGAGGGAAGTGTTGTTAAGAGGACTGGTAAACAATATTACTTCTTTTGTGTCCTTTAAGTCTTGATCCTCCTCCACTGGTTTTGCAGAGATTGGATTGGGTTCCAATATTAAATGCATCTCCAAGCTTAGGAGGCCAGGAAAGAGCTCTCACCATGTAGTTGATTGTTAAGCCTCTTTGTTCAAAGCGTGGATAAAGGGTTTAGGTAGGAATAAACTTTCCTCGTTGGTGTTAAATTTTAGAACATCCATCCACTTGTGGCCTGGATGCCACAAGTCTTTAGTTTCAGTCTTCCCATAAAGCATCTTGGCTGCTGTCTGAGACTATTTGTGCCATACATCCACACCAGTATGCTACTGCCCTTGGATACACTAATGCTGTAAAGAAAAATGTTTAGAAAATACTCTCTAAAATATTATCTTTTTCTACTACAGACAACACAATTTTGCCATAGCAAAATAGGGATCAGGAACTATTGAGAAAAGCCCCCAAATTGCCAAAGGTTTTTTTTGAAAATAAAGGGTACGTGCCATTTTTTGAAGCCGTTCATATCTTCTCACCATTGCAGCAAGGACAATAACAAGATACTTAGTAAAAATTAATTTTCTCAATATGTTATGAGAGAAACTTTTTTCTAGATAAATTGTAACACTTTAAAAGAGATGAGGGTGACTTTCTTGAAGAGGTGTATTTGAAACATTTAGTTGTTTCTTAGTATTTATTTGAATATTTTC
This sequence comes from Acrocephalus scirpaceus scirpaceus, assembly GCA_910950805.1. Classification (NCBI taxonomy): domain Eukaryota; kingdom Metazoa; phylum Chordata; class Aves; order Passeriformes; family Sylviidae; genus Acrocephalus; species Acrocephalus scirpaceus. The sequence goes on from OU383781.1 coordinate 35,686,174, forward strand.
ATATATTTATTAAGTAGTCATAATAATTAAAATCTCCAAACCCTTAGGTTTATCTGCTAACAACAAATAATCAAGTAAAAACATGTTTTTATAGAAAGATATCAAATCCTGAGAACAGCTGGAAAGGGCAGTGGTTTGCAATGGCCATAGTACATTTCCAGTTGAGCTGATTTTTAGTTGGAACACAAAAGGAGTTCTCCCTACTGAGTGTATACTGTCTGGGACCGGTGTACTTATCTTTGGATGCTAATGGCCTAAGAAAACCCCTCTCTTTTGTTTCTTTTTCTTTTCTTTAACACCTGTGATGAACAGCTGTTCCTGATTACATACATATATATATATAAATAATGATGTCTATATCTTTTCTCTGTCATTTATCACACAATAACTTACTTTTTGCCCAGTTTATCTTGCTTTGATACCAGAATAATTAACATCAAAGCTTTTTTGATGGTATCTTTGTGCTTTTTGTGCAGCTTCATTCCAAGGACAAATAGCCATTGGTTGGCTCTGCCTCTACATTTTCCTCCCTTCTTCTGGTGACTTGTGTCACTTTGTAGTGCAAGTAGGTTGCACTGTGATAGTCCTCAATTCAATTAGATAATGTAACAGAGAGAGTGCCATGGCCTCATGTTCAAGGAGAGCTGCCTAAAAGTTGCACTTAAAAATTGATAATATGAATTTTAACATCCTCTTAACTTTGAAATATGTCTTTCACTTTTGTGATCCTTGATATTGTCTTGAAGTCTTTTCCCTTTCCATTCTTACCTCTGACATGTCCATAATCTGTTTTTTCTTATGATTAATTTTCATTGCAAAGACTAGTGAGAGAGACTAGGACAGGACTTAATTTTTTGATGAAAATATACATTGTCCATTATGGGAGATGAGACGTCTGTGTTACATGATATCCTTTTTGTTAGCTTCACTCCATCCCACTGTTATACGTAGTCTCAACATAATACAGAACTGGTTTTTTTTCCTAAGTAGAAACCAAAGGAGCTACAAAACTGAGCAAACTGTGCAAATACTAGGAATGTAAGCATATATTCCAAGATAATGAGGTTGTTAGCAAGCATTGTGTGTACTGATGGATAGCCAAGCTGCATGTGGAAATGACTGGTAATTTTTTCTATTGCCGTCTCTCACTGTCAAAGCATTGGGCAATATTCTGCTAGGACTGGGATGATATTTTGAGATTTAAGTTTGGATTAAGTAATGTCAAGACAAATGCCAGTCTGACAGAAGAGAGAGCACTGTAAGCCTACACATTGGCGTGAGACCATAAGGAAGAAGTTTGAAATCTTGCCTGGCAATTGTCCTTCTATAACAGTCCTTTTATTCTAGTGAACACAAGATTAATCTATTGTAATTTAAACAAGGAAGTCCTGCTTCCACTTCTCTGCTTGCTCACAGTATTTACTCTGATGTTTAGAACAGACCTGATTCATTTTTTTGTTGCTCTATATGTTACTTTAAAATACATTGTGGTGCTGGTAGTTGGAAGGAATGTTCCCCCAGAGGGGTAAAACTCCCCTCACAGCTAACTAAAAAAACTCAGAAAGTAAATTGTCAATAGAGTGAGAAATTATTGAACTTTAAAAGAACCAAAGCTATTCAACTCATAAAAGTTTTAGTAGAATATAATCAAAGAATTCTTTTGGATTTGTAGAGTTGAGACTGAGCCCCAAGTTGCTGTGACATGGCCAATTCCCAATGTCAAATCTCCTCTTCCCCCTCTCCCCCAGTTTTATCAAAGTATGAAAGTCTTGACTGAGTGAGATGCTATTGTTGGCAAGCCTTTGATGGACACTCCTGGAATTTCATTGCAGGAGCCATGACTTCTGTTTTATCTGAAATCTCACTGGCTCTTGATGACAGACAAACTCTGTTTTTAGCATTGCACTGAAGGTCAGGCAAATGACTGGTTTCCAAATAGAGTAACTGAAGATACTGGAACAGATTTATTCCTGGTATAATTCCACTGGTTCTATGAAGTTACAGGGGAATATACTTGTCAAGAGAGCCTTATGAGTTGAAGGATAATACCAGTGTTCTCAATCACTTGTGTATAAAAAGAGCTTGGAAAACATACTATTTAACATAAGGTTAAAATTCTTCTGTAAGAGAAATTCTACACTCACTAAGATAAGGGCAATATTTTGAGGTTTTCTGGCTGTGTAAATATTTTAGGACTAATCTAGGAAATGTATACAGACTAGGCTGCTTTCTGCTAGTGGCGGTTGGGATGATTCCGTTATTTTTTACAGATCTTTAATTTTAATTGCAGTTTTGGCATTCAAGTCCATGAATTGGACTTGAAGCAGACTGATTAGATATTTTACTTAATTTTTTCAAGTTATCCATGACTGTAATTTATATAGAAAGCAAAGATTGATTTTGCAGATGGATCAAGAAAATGAAAACTAAATACTATATTATCATTGGGGTATTAGTAAAGGAATAATCAATGTCTTTGTATAATGACATTGCAAAGGCCAAAAGTACTAGGTAATGTGAAAAAACTTTTGTGGGAAAAACTTTGGTGAGATGACAACCACACTGACATTTTCACATTGATTTTGGAAAGCAGAGGAGTAAATGTCAGCTTGTGGATGCAAGAAGTGTGTGAGTGTTGGCTGAGAGGTTTAGCTATGGCTAATGAGGAGGGGCTTTTCATCTTCTGCTTTGTGGGACTGAATTGTCAGTCTAGGTTGGGGACACAAAGTCATAGATGCAGAAAGATCCTTTGGTAAAAGTTGTCACCTTCTATGCCACGTTGTCCCTGAAGGGTTAGAACTACATTGATTACCAACATCCTGCAACACTGGATTTTTGCTGGTGCAAAAATTCAAGATTTAAGTTTTTACAAGGAGGACTCGGTCAAGAATGGGAAAGAAATGTAAACTGTGTTTTAAAATTTGGAAAACAGATGCAAGTATAATTTTTACAGTTCTTTGGCGGAAATGTATCCCTTGAAGCTCAAAGAACATGTTTGAATAGTTTGGTCTTACTGTCCCCAAGAGGTTACACTTCAGTGAGCTTTTCCTTAGAGGTGTCAAAATGCTTCTTTAATGACAGATACCCTGACAATCATGAAGTACAAACAACTGTTGCCATGACAAGGCAGGACTTCTTCAAACTGAGTTAGCTTTGACTTGAATGCTGTACCCTGGAGGCTCCACTTTTCCAAACTATTCACAACATATGCTTTTATAAATCCATCAAACAACCCTCCCTTCTTTCTATACCCTATGTTTTAATGTCAAAGCAAGTCTATGTTCTACTTGTGGCACCTGCTGTGGCACATACTTCAGCTACTTCAGGGGAGTACTAAGCATACCACCATACTTAAAGTCCTGTCAACATAGCTGTGATAAAGACCCTTTGGAAAATGTATAGCTCCACCCTAAAATAATCATTTATCATAACTCATAAGGGAGAATTAATTGGCATTTAGTACATGTAATAATATGGAATAGTGCCCTTCATGAACGAGGCCATGTATAAAAGCACAGGCCACCTAGAAGAGTACTTTATAACAAGGCAAAACAATTTCTGTGCCAAATAAACTCCACTTCTAAAAATATACCTAGGACAGTCAATATATTGGTAAGTGCTGTTGTGCTGAATACTTTTAAGTCAGTTTTCAGCAACACCAATCTGTATTACTAACTATTGAAAATACTATCATAGCTTAAGATACAAGTATATAATGAAAGTAAGCTTTTTCCATTATCAGTAACAACAGAGTTTAGATGATGGGTTAACAAAAGACATGTTGTAATATTGCTGTTCACTATGGAAATATGTCACTATGCACTCATAAATACTTTGTCTATAGCTTATGCAAAAACATACAGACTCATTGGGCTCTTTGGCATATTAACATATTGTGACTGTATTTGAGCCTGTGCATTATCTACACATGGATGAGGTTTCCCAGTTGATTGTTCTATTTATTACAGAAAGCTAGGAAGGTAGTGAAAGGTTTTAAGGGGAAAAAAAGCTTTCTTAGTATTGATTCATGTTTACTTCAGAAGCTTCTGTAGTCATCCTTTCATCCCAGTGAGATAACTGTATAACTCTGAAATCTGTCTCTCCTACATCCATTATAGGCATATATTTTTTTAATAGATCTCTATGCTCCATAGGTTTGTTGTGACAAGGAGCTACTTCATTGAACTACAGACAAATGTAGTCAGATCCTTTTGATCCCGTGGAGCATTCTTCTGACTTTCTGCCACTAATATGGTTATCTGCATTCTGATTATCTGCATTCTGCCAACACAGGCAACTTCAACCTTTAATTTCTGTGATTTAATTTATATGTCATTCAAAAGTTGAAAGGTAATGTGCTTTGAGTATCTGCACTGGAGCAGAAGACAACTCTGGTACAAAGAGGAAGGTGTGTTACACACTGACATTGCAAAATGGCAAAATTTATATAGTTATATAACTATATATATTGTATATTTATATAGTTATATGTGAGTCTCTTCTGTGAAGTATTTGCTTTGGTCCTAGCCATAGTCATTAGAGAGGGTTCCCAGATGTAAGGGTGAGATGGACTTAAAAGACCTTATTTTGATAGGAAAAGCAGAGAGGTTGCTTTTTGAGACAGGAGCGCCAGGCTGCCTGCCATCCTTAATTTTACTTCCATACTCATAAAACCAACATGAACATAAAACTATAGAGGGAATAGAAGAGCTTTTAGAACTTTATTGTAAATTAAAGTTATATTTTCCGAATGTGATTTAAAACAAAATCGTTGCTGTCTTGCCTGAGGTGAAAATGAACACTCTGATTTACCATTGCCAGGCAGTTATGAGGGCATTTGTAGTGCAAAGCAATTAACAGAGAAACTGAAATACTTGCATTTGCACTGAAGAGAAGAAATTTGTGCAAAGTAATAGGGAGTTGGGACCATAATATTTTTGCTCTGCTGAAGTTTTATTTCTAATGTGTTGGCAGGACAGAAAAAGTTCTCTGGTTCTGCAAAGCAAATGGGCTGGGGTCACAGGAAAAATGTGCACAACAGAATTAATTTCCTGCATGAGACTCCTTGACTCACTAACTTTCACAGCAGCTTGATTCATACATTACTTGGGGAAGGTACTTATAATGGTGCTACAATGGTGTTTCAAAAGCTACTAATCTTAGAGCAGTTCTGTTCTTTGTCCTTCCTTCTGTAGGATTTAACCACTTTGGATATTCACACTTTCAGTTCTCCATTCTGCTTTTTTGCTTTGGTTTGGTTTTTTTTCCTTAGAGTTTATTATCAATGTACCCGCTGATATAAACACAAGACTTTCTAATTACACACTGATATACTATAAACAGCACACAGCCTTCTTATCAATTTTTACATAAGATGGGCATGACTTTGTGTCATATCTGAGTTGCAGCCAGCAAAAGCTTAGCTTGACAGCTTAGTGCTTCTTTTTCCTCTGGATGATTGCACTGCACATTCTTACAGGGTCATGCATGATAAAAAAGGATAAGGCGTCTTCAAAGAGGCTTGACCAACACCTTATTGTCTGTGGAGCTTTTACCTCTGCACTATCAATGCACATCTGTTCAGAGGCTACAACAGATGCTAGAATTATTACCTACACTGCAGAGCAAAGTAGCATAGAGCTTGAAATCCATGCTTTCATATCAATTCTGTTTGTGAGCAGCAGATGAGATGATTTTAGATGTTTTGGAGTGGAGAATATCTTGTTCTTCTCTGACATAGCCAGAAATTTGTAAAATAAGTTTTCTCTTTCTCTTATGTCTCAGCTTCTCTCTTTTTTTTTCTATTTGTACTTCTATGAGGAACTCATTTAAATGCCTGGATGATTTCTTTATACCAGTTTCCATATCATTTGCCCAAAATCTTGTTTGATGTCTTGTTTATCATTGTGAAACATGCTGATTCTTTATTTTCCATACTTGTATTACCCTGAAGTACAGAGCCAGGGAAGGTCTGGGCCCTGTTAACACTTGGTACTCAAAGTGAGTGGAAGAGCCTTCGATTCCTCACCATTTAAAACCAGAGAATTTCCTCCAGTTACTGGTGTGTCTCATATCAAAGATCACTAGATGAACATAGGCTTACTTTTGTTTTCCCTGAGGGATTGGTGCATATAGCTTTGATATCAGCTACTGTCTATGCTTTATATTTTCCTCTGCAGCCTTGTCAGTCTCTCCAATTTGATAAAATTTTGAAGGTAAAATGCTATTTCTAGTGGTGAATGTTCAGTCATGAGTATCATGACATTCCTCATGAAATTAGTTCAGTCTTAACTCAATGCAAGACAGAATAGTAGGAGTCTTTTTCTAGTTCTTACTTTGGAAAGCTGTTGAAGAATAATGTCATGAAATAGTTGCTTTCTAGATATAGCATAGGTGGTAACTATGTGAAATAGGAACTCCTTTCCCTTGAATGTGTGCTGGACTGGATATGACCCAGAAGATTGACTGATATGATGAGGAATGAGGAGTTCTTTTCTGAGGATTTTATGCAGGAGAGAGATGAAGACTGTGAGCAGAAGGTAGAGGGTGAATTTCTTTCAATCCTGAAAAATGCAGGGGGGAAGCCCATTCAGAAGAAAATGCCTGACACCAGCTGAGAGAACCAGATGGGCATAATATGTGGTACTATTTAGAACAGGTCTACTAAAAGTTGGGGAGCATCTTTGGATTTTATTAGGCAATTTCATGTAAAATGCATGTGTTGCTCCTGTATCATTTACGTATGCAATCTTATAGTTTCTTCAAGGGCTGTATAGTTCTATAAATAGAAGACCCATCCTAGGATAAAGAGAGATTATTAATACGGCTCCATTTGGCACTTTTGTCTGCCCCAGGAATCTCCCCAGCTGTCCAATAACCATCCAAGCATTCCTAATTTTCATTTATTTCCGCTTCCTGGTATCTGAAGTAAAAGCCTCCTGTTTGTTAAATAGGTACATATTCACTTTGAGAAATGTTTTCTGCTGCCATTGCAGTTTTTACAGTGTTGATGTTGATCTCATCAAAGTTCTAGCACTGACAGTTTTTAAATATTTTCTCTGCAAACATGATTAATGAAACTAAGCAAGGTTACTGAACAAGATGTTGTAAGAGGAAGAAGGATATAAGGAAAAAAGGAAACAGATGAAAAATGAAACTAGAGAGGGTGGCCAAGATCAAACTCTGATGACAACATATTAAAACTCAAAAATGCCTACAAACTTTGTTTCCACATGGGTGTACAGCTCTGAAAAATATCACTGTAAATGTAACTGCCTAGAACAGAGAACTTTCATAATTCCATCAGTCATAATACTAGCTGAATCTGAGATTTGCCTGCTGGTATTAGGGAATACATCAATCTTCTTTAAAGTCATTTTTTCTTTATGCAGTCCAAAATGTCACTTTAATTTAGTCATTCAGATGTTTGCTTGATGATAAAATACAGTGATGAAGCTCATTGTCCTGCAGTTTAACTAAGTTCTCATTTGAGATCAAAGTGGAAGGTTAACTTTTTTCTGTGTTCCTTTCATTCCTCATTTGTATTGGGCAAATAATGGTTTCACTAGCAGCAGGAAACCCTATTAAAGTAACTGTCATATTTTCTCATCTATACAATTCCATTGTTCAGCAGTTTGTTTGGTGCCAAATAAAGGGAAAAAGGCAAACTGGACACAGAAAGGCCGACCACCTTAGACCTTCTGAAATTCTTTCTTGGTCAAATGACAACTTCGTTGCTGCCTCTTCCAAATCAATTATTTTGACATGTTTCACTGCAGAAGTGAGTGTCTAATGTAGCCAAGGAAAATACTGTTAAGGCAAATTCTGAACTTGATTACATTCCTTCCATGGATTTAAATAGATGTCCCATGAACATTTATTTCTTAACAAAATACACAACCAGATTATCATAATTAGCATATTCACTCTGGAACAGGAGAGAAATATTCCTAGTTTGGACAAGCAGAGTTTAGAAACTCATTGTGACTAGGTATGGAGCTCATTACAGACTCTGCTTGCAGTACAGAGAAAAATGTCTGCACTTATCATTAAAGAAATTAAAGATAAAAGTACAACTTTGAGATGGAAGTGAGGCACCCTGCAGATTAATTCTGTTACTTCTGCGTAAGTTACACAGCCTAATGATCCTTAAGGAGCTACTATTCTCTGAACTGTGCATGAATGCATATCTTAAACTAAGAATCAGAACCATATTCTTCTCTCTAAAGCCTAGTTAAGTATCTCAAGCAGGCTAATGATGATTTTCACACAATTTATGCTCCTAACTTTTGTTACCTAAGAATATTTATTAGATATGAATGTTTAACCCATTTTGGAATACCCACACTAAGTTCCTAAAGCATTGATCGTGCTACCAAACTGGTGGAAATATTTGATGTTTCCAAGTACAGGTAGTCACCTGAAAGAAATGGGAATGTACAGAGGAGTGAGAGTTATAATGTAGTCAGCATCTCCAAGGCCCTTCTTGAAACATTCCATTTAAACATACATGCTCTGGAAGAAAAACACTACCCTGTCTTGGTGCTGCTTACACCAGTAAGTGGTGAACACCAAATCTAGAAGAGAGAAACCAGGAAAGAAGCAGAATACCCACCAAGGAATTGGCATAAATGTTGGTCCCCAAGATAAGAGGTAAAAGTATCACTAAGCAGCAATATCGGTACCACAGTCAGATCTGCAGGCTGGTTTTTGCAGGGGCCTTTTGGTTTGGCAGAAAGTGTTCATTCACAATTGATGGGTGCCCACTTTGCTCTCTGTAATTAAAACAATGGATGTTTTCAGTTGAGCCTCTGGAATGTAGCACAAAATAAAGTTGACGAATGTATTAAGAGGGGATATGTCATAGCATTCCCAATGAGACTGAAAGCTTTCTAACCCTCACCTGTTAATCAGCAGGGTGAGCAGCACAGAAGGGGAAGGGCTGTCCATAGCAGAGTGCCAGCTGGAGAGGAAACTCTGATAAGGCTTCTCTTCCTGCCTTAATTCCTTCTTTCAAGTGCCAATTATGATCATAAGCTTTGGAAGTTGGAATCCCCCTCCACACACACCTGTGCTGGGTAACTCCGTGAGGAATTCAAAACATGTCAGCACAAACAAGGCTGCAGAAAATACAAATAGAAACTCAGTACCTTATCCAAAGATAACTGAGGCTGCATGCACTCTGCTGAATTAAGATTGGGAGATGACAGATTCCTGCCTATCTCTAGAATGAAATATCCCCAAGACCAGGTTTTATTCTAGTTGTTGGGAATTTTTGAATCAAGTCTCAGTCCAAAACTTGTGCATAAAAATAGAAGACATGGTCCAATGGACATGAGAGGCATTGCTTGGATCTTCCAATTCAAGATCACTTTAGATGAAGAGCCATTCACCATAGGCAAATATTTAGTAGCTGAGGTCTTCAGTTTCTTAAATAATCTTCTTCTAAATCTGCTTATGGCTTCTGAACTTTATGGGGCATTCCTGTTAAAACCTTGTTTCAGTACACCACTCTTGATGTTGCATTTTCTTAACTTAGCAGTATTTTCAGTTGTACTTTTCAGGATGTGTTGGCTCATAAACAATAATTGTGTTTAATGGAGACTTTTGGTAAATTATCATAACATAATATTTTGGGGTTTTGTGTAATGCTTTGTAAAAGATATTTACTTCCAATTCTGCCTAGAAAATGAAAGTGCAGGCTGGGAGAGGGAGCTGATGAAGCAGTACTCTATGGAGAAAGAAGAGTCTAGGTTACTTTCGTGTATAGCACAGCCAGCTGATCTGACTTCTTTTTGACCAGAAATTAAACAAACATTAGTAGTTGAACCAAAAATTAGTGTAGCTTTCTCAATAAATGATATTTCTTCCATCTTAGTAATCTGACTTTTTAAAAAAAATTTGAGTCTTAAATAGCCTTTAACTACAGGCAGCGCAGACAGTATGTTACAACAGTTAATTTCTATTATTTTATTTTGTCTCTAAACAGGAAGGCTTTCTAAAGTCATTTTTTAATTGGAGAATTATGGAAAATACTATTTGCAAAAAACCCACAGAAAATCACATTTTGAAAGCTTGTCAGTTTAATACTGCTCTGTGCACTGAAGCCACTGAAAAACGTGTGGGAAGATACTGCACTTATGCAAGGCAAGATTATAAAGCTAACAGATGTAAAATTCACTTAGAGAAATGCTTTTACCTTCCAGAACCATCTATGTCACTGGTTTGCTCTTTATCAAATAAAATCTTGCGTATATGTGTGTTGTTATACTATGCAAGCTTTTAGTGGGAAATGTTTGAAGAATGCTATACCCAATAGTTTAATGGGTTAAAATGCCCAAACCAGCATTGGCATCATCATACTATCAATAAAGGTCAATCCTTGTCATCAGCAATAGCCACATTCCTCCTCAGAGATGGAGGAGTTTCGGTTTTGAAAATTAAGAAAAGCAAGGTCCTTCCTTTTTATAAGTTCAGGTTGTATTACTTTACCATAACAATCTTCAACATAACAAGATTCCCCTTATAGATTTGAGATTAATAGGTTCAGATTATTTCCTGTTAAACAAATATGGTTCCTGTGGCTTCCCAAGGGAAGTTGCCTCTCTGTGTTCAACTGAACACTGCTAGGAAAACAAAGTTTAAGTCATTACATTTTAACAGGTACAAGAAACAATCTCCACAATTTCCTAGCTTCCCAAAACATCCAAAATCTTATGTACCTGTTAAATGTGTTAAAAATTTATTTTACTTGCTACATCGTTAAATTTCCAGAGATCCTGCTGGGATGTCATGTTGTGCCCTACACGTGATACAGCCCATTACAGGTGAAATTGGCATTGCACTTTCTCAGGGGAGCTTTGCTTCTATTCTGTTTTATTCACTTTGATCTTAAAAAGAATTCTTCACTCTCTGAAGATTTGAAGCCTGTGCTTTTGTTTATTCTCTCACAGAGCTTCGATGAATGCTCCAGGTACAAAGCAGTTATTCCTGTGAATAAAGGAAGTGTTTGGGGAGGCATTGATGCTGTATGCTGGCAGCTTAATGCTGGGCTCTCCACTAGGAACAGATTCACATTGGGCACTATGGCCTCCTAAAACCTTAGATGCAAAAGTAAGGGCATGATAGCAAGTTCAGTTCCTGCAAGCTTAGTTCTAATTCAGCAGCTTTGTCACTGTGGACGTGTGTTACATTTCATCTTCCTTCAGAGAGCTGCCAGCTGGTGTGTGCTGTGCTGTCCTACCCTCTCTAGGCAAAGCACAGAGCTCAGTACTAAGTACTTCTGGTCTAGAGATAGGACTGCTGTTTGCTGTGTCAAACTGGCAGCTTGTATTTTAGTGAGTAGAGGAAGGATGACTCCCCTGGTATTCTGGTGGCCAGAAAAAAGAGAACTCAAATGCATTTAAAGAACAATTAAATGTAAGTCTGCATCCATTTAATAAGTAGCCTAATTTACAAATGTGCAGGAGCAGAGGAGTCATTGCACATCAGTCATATCTGTGCCAGAACCTCAGGACTTGCTCAAAGTCAAAGCTATTTTAAGTTGCTTAATATCAGAAGTGGCTGAAGGCACTAACTGCCAAACTAAACCTCTCAGTATTGTCTCAAATGCCCTTTTAGTCAGGCCTTATTGTTGCTGGACCAGTCAAAAGCCCTTCAAAGTTATAAAGCATCATGATCTTAGTTACGTACAATGAGATACATTAAGCAGAATGAATTCAAAAAAAAAGAAAATCTTACCGTAGTGGGCAATAGCAAGACATGAACCCCTCAGTTTATTGCTAATGGTTGTAGGGGGAGACAAGACAAATTGTGTTTCTGTGAGCAGGTTAAAAAGCTGCACAGAATGTACAATTCAAGAAGCTGAAACTGTAGGAGGCAATATTGATGGCTGAAATCTGTCTGCTTGAAACACAAAGAAGCATCCCACCTTATACAACTGCCTTAAAATGAATTCAGATTTGAAAAGGAGAAGCAGGGAAGAGGATGGGGAGCCTTTGAAGAAACTTGGCTGTTCTGATCCTGCAGGCACTTGGAAGCTGTGTGTATATTTGCTGCAGGGGGTTGTCCTGTGGAAACTGACAGATCAGCTCACAGGTGGGGGGCTGCCAGAATACTAAGGATCAGTGCCTCAGTTTTATTCTTGGTTTTGATTTGCATTCAGGTTATTAAACTCCTTGATACCAGATAAAAACTCCCTCACTTTATTCTCAAAACACGTTGTAACAAAATAATCAACATTTGTCATTATATGACTCACGTCTTTGCTTCCATTTAATTCCTGTGAGATATGCAGCACACACTACCTTGGCACAGTGTGTGATGCTAGCTGAGAACAGACTGAATAGATCTAACAGCTATATTTGGATAAAGATTGGGAGAAGAGATACTACTATTAGTCATACCATACACGATGTAAAGAGCTGTGTAACCTTCCAGTTACACCAACACATTCTATTAAAAATCCACAACCACCCTTTTACTATCATCTGTATAGTTGGTGTAACATAAAGCAGTCATGCTTCTAACAAGCTAATCTGCAAAGTCCACAGTATTGCTTTTTTCTTTATATTTAAACAAAGGATTGAAAATTTTTCCATCAGACGTGGAGGTGGGGCAGGAATGAAATGATCTTCCAAATAGGAACAGGTGTATTCACTCGGCCTCTCAAAACATCCCCCAAAGCCTTGCCTAGGGCAATTCCCTAAGCACGGCCTATATGCTTCCTTTCATTTCACAGCTGAAAGTCTTCTACTTTTGGCTTATTTTCATCACCTGAGTCTAGTTAGCTTGGCAGGAAGGGCTATCGTCTGTCTTCTTCCTTGAAGAGACTATGTATTGTGCATGAAAAGCAGCCTTGTGAGTGATGTTAAGTGTAAGGGAAATTTTTGGTGTTAATCGAGGTGGCATCATTCTAGCCTGGCTGGAGACTCCTGATACTGAGGTAAGTTGGCTGGTTGTTTGTGTGCCCCTAGCCCTTCTGCTGTTGGAGTACAGATTTCAGCACAGGGTGTCCTGAGATGTAAGTGCTTTACTGTTCATCCCACAGAATCTCTGTGCTGCTGTGGCGTTGTGATTCCTGGTACCCGAGAGAGGTAGATTAGAGCTATTTTGGGTGTTCTCACATGTATTGTAATCTCCCTTCCTAGCTGCAGATGAAGCAGAGCCTGAGAGGCCACTTCAGAGTGTCTTTGCAGCTTGCCAGTGCAGCTCTGCTTAGTATAAATGGAATCTCTTTGAGGTGTCAGTGGCGTATTTTGCACATGCCATGAGTGTTCATTTAAGGTACCTCTTGTTGTCTTATTAAAAGCAAAAAGAAAAAGCCAAATCAAAACAACAAAAGAAACACCACAGAAAGGAGGAAAAAATCCCAAACATTAAAGCCCAATGGTGAATTGGAAACAATGAGACATTGTTCATGCAAATGGTAGCTGCAAAACGGAAGTTTTCCTTGGGTTTGGTTAGTGATACATGCAAGGACGTTACTTTCAGGTTTCTTACAGTCTTGTCTTTACATTTAATTGGTCTTGCTCAGCTCTCCTATCTGACACAGAAAGATATAAAAGCCATAGGATGCTTGTTTTATAGTACAGGTTATCTAGTGTGTTTCTTTCCTTGTTTATGTTTTGTGTCTCCTGGTAACATGTCAAATGAACTGCTGAATTTCTGCCTGATGACTTATCAGTCTTATTAATTTTCTTTGCATTTTTTTTCTTGTCCAAAATTGACTTCTAAGAAAAAACATTTTTTTCCCTTTGGACCTCTTACATGTTTATTGGGAGGACAGGGATGGCTAGTGACTCATTTAGGAGAAAATAATATAAATTTCCTCAGTTAACTTTCTTACTATGATAGAGGATCAGTTACCTCTGATCCATAGGTAACTGCTTGGATGCATGTGGGCATTCAGCAACTCTTCTGTGGTGAGGTCTCAAAGCACATCTCTCCTTTCACTAGGTCATGCTCCTGTGTATAAAGCAAGGAGCTTTTGCAGGCACTTACAGCCTCAGAGCTTAGAATGACTCTGAGAGTTTGTTGGAACCTTCTGTGCAAAAAAATACTAGCATAAATATAGTGGTGGGAGATTTAAGTGCTGTTTTCTCTATAGAGGAAGCATATTGTGTTTTCTAGTGTTCCTTAGTCTCTGTCCAATCTTTTTCTTGTAAGAACACTTTATAGGCTCTGATTTTCTGATTATGGAAAGGAACATTTCCTTCTAATTATTTCTTCTCTTCCAGAGATCTTCAAGAGGGGAAGGTATTCATTCCCTGTGCTTTTGCACATTTCTACTGCTTATGAATACCTGATTCTCTGAAGTGTTGTTCTTAAATGAGAAGCAGAAAATATAAATCGTTGATTTTGGGGTTGAGGTCAGGATGGAGTCAGGCACAGTTCAAGTGCTGAAAAAAGCCCTTGATTAGCCCTGGCTAATGCTGCAGGTTATATTAACAGCTTCTCATTTGTTTAGGCCTTCCTATGTATTTTTGTCTGCCTTGTAAATTAGGAGTTCCTTGGGGGTAGGAAAACTGTGTCCATCCATCTGTTTATACAAGCATTCTCATTAGTATTTGAACACTCATCCAGTCCAATGCTGCCTGATCCCTATCTCTTCCCTTTGGAGTGGAGTTGAGGGGGCTTGGCTGGCAACATGTGCAGTTCTCAAGGTGGTACAGCAGCTGCTCTTTGTACGCTACCTCCCAGAGCTCCTGCTAAGTAGTATTTACTGTGAACCTTGTGCAGAGGAGTTTTTTTAGGGCACAGCTGTCACTGTGCTGCTATATATTCACCCAGCGTACAGATCCGCTCACAACAGAGCGTAGTAAGAATTCTCTGTAGTGTGTTGAAAGTAACATATGATACTTCCAGCCTGCCAACAGCTTTAAGCTGGGGATGTTGGAAGTCAGATGTCTGTCTTGTAGCAAATTTGCGAGAGCTGAAAATTCACATTTCTGAAGCAGTGTGTATTCCTTTGCTTTTCTGAGAGAGGTGAGATGCTTGGCTTTTCAAGGTGAAATCCGTGCTTGGGCTTGAGGCACTTAAAACCTACTATTACTATTAAAATTAGATCTGTTGGTGGTAGCCTGGATTGGATGTTGTAAATCAATTGACAGAAACAGCTATACCCTAAAACTCTAATGAATGTCTCACTGTAGCATTAAATAAAGGCACTTGCAGCACCTAGGAACTGAAAGCTATGTTGTAGTCCAGAGCAAGTGAGTTAAGACTATTACAAAAGTTTTCTGAAATCGTTCTGTCTAGAACCTGCCCAGAGATTTGTTTTAGGAAAAAAAATGATTGGTGGTCAAATTGAAAAATGCATATTTATCTTTGGCAGTAGTATATTTCTCTAAATTTGTTACTTCTGTTAATATAAGAGAGACTAAGATAAGAGCAAAGTAGAATTTGCTGTGTAGGCAGATCTGGATTTCCAATCTATTTCTAAGGTTTAATTAACATTTGTCCTTCAAAAATATTTTCAAAAAAAATTTTTAAATAGAAAATGTTTACCAAAGATTTTACAGAAACACTGTGAGCTCTTCTCTGTTTGTGGTTATATTTAGTAAATGTTTTAGGAGATCAGAGAGGAATTTTCAAAGGAAAATACCAACAGATAAAAGATAAACTCTTTGCATTCCATTCCTTTCAGTTGGATCTTTAGAAATGGGAACAAGATAGTCTTGAATGTGCCTTGATACTTCAAATCTGTCTGCCCTGTATCTCCATCTATACACTGGTATTTTGTTCACAACAATTACTGACTGTTCTCAATGTCTGCTGGAAATGCATGCTGTGGCTTCACTTGGAACTCTCACAGAGATGTCTCTGGGGTTCTAACTAAAATACATGTAATTTTGTACTTTGATTTTCATGTTTCATACAGATTATGCATCCAGTCTTTAATAATGCCTTCTATATAAAATTCTACAGGAGCAAATAATCTAGTATGCTTTTAACCAGTGGAAAGACCATGAGAAGAAGTAATTCTTGCCTGTTACTTACTACTTGTCTGAATTGCAGATACAATAAATTAGATCCATCTTTTATACTTGTGAGTCTTGCTGTCTGTGAAGTAAGGATAAGCTGATTTTTAGAGGTAAAGTGATATCAGTGGAGTGCTGTCCCCTGAAATGGGAGTTGAAAAAATAGAATTGTATGAAAGAATCCCACCCAGAATTTTCTACCCTTACATTTAGTTGAAGAAGTTGAATCTCTTTCATTTCCTTTTTAAATAATGACTGACTGAACCATGATTCAGGCTCTTTCCTTGCCTTTCACAGTATGGTTCTCCTGGAGTTCTTTGCACCAGAAACAGTGTTGCAAAGTTAGAAAGTCATGTCAGTCACAAATTCAGAGTTACTGAGGACTTTTTGTTTTAGAGATTCTTGTGATAAATGGTTTTTTTTCAGTTACGTCGTGTTTTGTAAAAGTATTAGACAGAAAATATTCCATTAGAAGAAGTGAAATTAGGTCATTCATTACAACCGTCCCATGCTTGTAAATTGACTCTAATTCTAGGAGGGTTGTAGTTGTTGTGTCTTTATTTTAAGATACAGCACTTACATGTGGGGCTACTAAACGCAGAAGTCAGAGAAAGTGAGAGGGAAGCCAGTATGTCAGAGCTGTGTTAAACTAGCCCCAGATCTAGAGTGTGTTATCCTGTCTGTGGAAGCTCTGCTTCTCTGGGCTTATTTTGTTTGAGGCATCACTGGGAAGTGGAAGGAGAGAGAGATGTGTTGAGTAAGAATACCCAAATTAGGGCAGACATTTGACTTTCAGGAACTGGGTTGATGTTCAAAAACCATTCTTTGGTTTTGACAAGAAAATGGTGTATGTGCGGGAGAGTGTCCCAGAATTTGGAACCAGCATCGCCCAGTTAATATTTTGTGGCCTGTATGTTTCATGAGGAGGTTAAAAGTAATGTCTTAGAAAAGTGATGTCTGAAGATTATTTGTTTAAAAAAGGGTAATTTGAAAAAGACGGAAGTGTCCTTCTTGATGAGGTCAAGTCTTTCTGACTCATTTGTCTGAGTTTGGCTTTGGTTTGCTTTGCTTTTATTCTGTTGCAGATTTGTTTATCAACATATTTGTGGGACTGAGCAGGGAAGGGTCTTTGAGTAACCATACAAGTACATGTGGGTGTACAAATAGTCTGTATTCTTTATGGGCTTCTGGATTCTGTGTACTGGGCACAATAAAAGTCAATAAAATGCATAGAAGCTAATGTTTGTATAGTGTTAGGAAAACTATGCTTGCAACACAAATCTTTAGGGTTTTGGGTTTGTGGTGGGGTTGTTTGTTTGGTTGGTTGGTTTTGTTTTGTTTTTTGTGAGGGTGCATTAGACTGCAGAATAAAACTCTATCTTTGACACTACCACAAAATATTTCCCCTATCCCCCAATTCCTTAACACCAGGAAAATACATTGGGGAACAGTATTGCCATTATCAGTCAACTCTACTTGCATGAGAACGTGATATGAGGCCATCCTTCACTCAGAAAACACAGAACTCATTGCTTCTATCTCAAATGAGAAGGTATTAAAATTTGTCTCTTCCAGTCAAAACAGAATTACTTAGAGTGCCTAACTCCAAAGTAATCTTTACTTTTAAATCATCTGAGTATCCAGGGTGCCGTGTGTTCTAGCGCTCTGGTGCTAGAAGCTAGTGTTTTAGTAAACTGACACCTCCCATTGTCAGACTGCACTGTCAGTTGCACTTCTGGCCTCCATACTGAGCACCTTTAACAGTGTGTTAAGAAAGGCTTTTTTCCTTCTTTTGCTTATTTGTCTTTGCCAGTAAAGCACATAAACAGTCTAGGGAATTTTTCTGGAAGGAGGGGGTTTTGAGTATGTATATATTTATAAGTGCTTTGAGGTTGTATTAAGGAAGGCAAGTTAAGGAATTTCACTTAACGCTTAGAAGTATTTGAATTTGTGCTGGATTTTGGTTTCCCTAGAAATTTAACATCATGGTTTCAGCCTGGCTGAACTCACAGGGGGCTTTTGGCTCGTAATCAAACACATCTTTCTTTTATGTTCACTGTACTAAAGGAACAGAATTTTTGAATGCAGCTTTTGTTGTAGTATTTTAGATTATCCTTGGGTTTTTTAGTGAGGAATGTAAGGAAGTGAGTCTCTAAGAGTAAAGACCTATAGCTTATATCCATGCTCTTTATGAACTGGATGCTGAAAGCAAGTGCTGAACACTCTGGTGTGTTCATTAATATTTGTCTGGCTGATGGTTATGTGAAGGCTTTTCTGGTTTAGTACTGTATTAGTGTCATCCATGTGGAAGCTGAGAGGGCTGTGTAAAATTGAGATCAGGGTGCTGTCCATTCAGAGAAGATGCAGTTCACAAGCGAATTGGAGCTAACAAAATGTGTTGCCACAGTGAACAAACAGAATTTCTGAACTGTTGTGTCAGTTGTTGGGTTTGTGGTTGCAGTACTGTGGCTTCTTATTTCTGGGAGTGCTGGTCTTGTGCGGTCCAACAGGTTGGTGAGATGGGTACATAGCAATCTGTTGGTAATGGAGCTGCAGTGGTGTATGGGTAAGGTTAAGCAGAATAATTTCCTCTAAAGCTTGCTATGAAAGAAACAAAGTGTGCCCAAGGCCACTCACACGCATTCATTTTCTGTCCCCTGTATAAAATGAATTAATTTGGGAAAAATGGCTTTTAGGAGGAAAAATACAATTAAATCATGCAGTGGATAGTGGTTCCTTAGTTTTCTGCTTCTGAGTAATGTTTTTATATACTGCTGCTGTATAGAGATAATTATCCCCTTAAGACAGTGATAATAGGTGGTAAGGGAACCATTACATGGGGCTTAACCTCTCAAAATGAAAGTAACAACAAGTAGATGATGTCCTGGACCTTTGTGGAAGCGTGAGTTAACTTTGATTTGTGTAATTTCCATAAATTTTGATTTTTCACCCATACAATAATGGATACAACTATTTCTGTAGCTATTAGTGTATTTTTAGCTCTGTACTATAACTCTGGGTGAATTCTTCAACTGTTTCGAACACAGAATGACTTATCAGGATAAGACTTTTTCTTTTGTCTTTTCCCACACAGATCACCCCTGGCAGCAAGGCAGCACAGTCACAAATGAACCAGGGGGACCTGGTCGTGGCCATTGATGGAGTCAACACTGACAGCATGACCCACCTGGAGGCCCAGAACAAGATCAAATCAGCCAGCCACAACCTAAGCCTCACTCTGCAGAAGTATGTTGCTATAACTTAAACTCTTTGCATTCCTAAGGACAACCCATAAAATTTGTGACTGAAGGTTGCAGGAATTTTATCCCTGTCTATTAGATTTATTTTATGGCACAGGTATGAGGTGAAAAGCCAAACTCTGCTCCCATTCTTGTAGAAGTCAACATGGATTCCTATGGAAATCAAATGGTTGAGTGTATCTGTGTGGGATTTAGCCTATTGAATACAGGTGTAATTTCATATCCATTCAAGCTTCTATCAAATTAATCCAGCAGTCATGTGTTTTTTGGTTATTCTCATGTGGACAAAACAGTTTAGTTTGGCTAATTTATGAACAACTGTTCTCGAGACAATAAACAGAACAAGTGTTACTAGTGCATGGGAGGAACCTCATGAGAATTCGTGCTAATAGTCTGGCACCTGTGAGTTTGAAAGTTTGCCCTGCATCTGACTGAATAAGAAAGGTGTAGCCCAAGTGCAGGAAAGGGAGGCAGTAGAACATGGAGAGGGCAGGTTTTCTCATAGAGATGTGATAAAAGTTACCTTGCCATTAAGGAAGCAGTTAATAGGTCTTTTAACTTGTGATGATTAATGTTGCTTCCAAGAAAACTTGTTCTCAAGTTAGATAACCTTGCACAGAGGATTTCTGTAATAAATGCATTAATATTTAATGCTCCATAATTATAGAAAGAGAAGTAGCTGCTAATTTTATTGCATTGTGAAGAAGATAATTTTTGTGCAGGGTAGGCAAAGACAAGTACAGAAAGCAGACTGTAATGTGGAAGTACAATTTCTGAGAATATACCAAAGAATCTCATGCATGAATATGCACTTGAGATAATTAGTATCGTGAAAAGAAAAATAGCTAAAGGAGTTTAGATGAAGTTTCCAAGACAGGGCAAGTTACTCTAAAGCAAAATATGTGTCTGATTATCCCCCATGGCTTTAAGTTTGTCTTTGAGTGTTCCAGATAGAGTAGAAAATCACTACTTTGATGCATGTAGTTGTATTCTCATCCGATCACCCACTCTAGCTTCTTTTTTCTTCACTCTGATGATAGTGTTATTACAAATATATGTATGATATGTTTTTTTACAATTATTTAGATTGCTCTGAATATTTTTTATTTGAAAGTTAAGAAAAAATCTTTTCTGATTGTTTTAGAGTGTCTGTCTGCTTTTCTGTTGAACCTTTGTGTTTTTGCATCGAGAGAAAACATTTCTTATTGTACTTTGGGTTGCTGCACATTTGGTACAAATTTTGCTGGATATTGAACCTGAAAATTCTCCAGTGTCTGCCTCTATGGCCTGGAATAAATGATTTAAGACTACAAACCAACAGCTCTCCTTATTCACAGAAGAATAATTTCCAAATTTGTGACTAACAAATCCAGATTATCCTAATACATATCACAGAGACAAATCACTTAAAACAGTAATTTTGATCAAGTGTTGCCAGGGATATTTCATTTGAATAATCATTGTGCATTTTTATTTGCTGACCTTTAAATGACAACACCAGCAATTCTAGGGGCCAGATCATTAAAAAAACAAACAAACAACTAGTGGAAGTACCTTTATTAATTGCTTTTTAATCTCTATTTATTGTTCCTTCTATTTTTTTAAGACATGCCCTGTCTCTTGATTCCAGAACAGTAATATATAATTCAGATACTCAAGTTATATGGATAAAGAACAACCAAAGAAAGCAGTAATAGAATGTTCCACAGACTGAAATATGCTTGCATAGATAATAGATGTAATGAACTATAACCCATTTTGAAAAGAAGGAAAATGGCATAAAGTAGAATGAAATACTAGTAAACATAAACAGGTCATAATCCAGCTATTTTTTAGCAAATGAAAACTTCTCAGATCATGTTTTTGCTCTGAACTTATACAATTAATGGACTCTCCTCTCCAGCTGCTTTATGATGTGAGCTATTAGTTTGCCTTGGTGACCCATTCAGCCTCATTGGGAGAACCCAATGAAAAAGGCTGAAAAGTATTTTTTAAATTTTTTTTTCCTTAGATTACATGGGGCTTCAAAAAAGTTGTACTCAGAGGCATTAAGCTGCCTTTGGTTTGCATAATTCAGAATTTATAGAAGCTAAACCCTAACAGCAAGTGATATTGGCCAACTGATGCATGCATAGAACCCTATTAAAGATCCAGTGTCTTGAACAAAAGGCATGTCCACTATATTCAGGAAGTTATATTAATCTTCCCTTTAAAAAGTAATTTTTTCCCCTGGACACAAATGGGTTAATTTACCTAACGACAAAGAGATAGTCAGCATAGTCACCTGCCCAAAATTTACAATGCAAAATCCTTTTTCCAGAAAAAAAAACATTTACAAATATTAGGTTGGTGGAAAGAATAACAGATAACATGAAAAGAAGGTAGCAGTGACAAGGGATAGTATCTTTCAACCAAATAAGGACAAGACAGAAGAGAGGCAAAATCTCCTGGGACATGGTGACCAGGAAAATGACTGTGCTAAGAGATCACTTTGACTTTTTTTAGATGTGGCTTGCAGCAATGAAACTGGAGCGGAGTGTTCTACTACTATGGAAAAACAGCCCTAGTTGCCATAAAGAGCACAGAGATGGAAGCGCTCGCTTATCCTATTTGTATAAAAGTTTAGAAACGTTGGAAATTGTTTCCAATGAAAAAGGCCCATATGTGCATTAGGAGGTTGACTGTTGTGATAGGAAAACTTAAGCTCTAAATTGTGATGGTGTTGAACATGTATGTGGAGTACTCACATGACTCTACAGAATATGTTTCAAGGTCATGGAATACCTTACCAGCCAATCTGTGGCTTGGTTTCACTGTTGCAGCATTGGAAGTAGAACTGGTCTTGCTTGTCTAATCTGTAAGGCCATGGAAGAAGCTGTGGAATGTGAAATCTTTACGTAAATGCTCCAAGATAGAAGGCTTTTTATTTTTCTAATGGTTCTTGGCTCTCAAGAGCGATGGCCTTTCCTTTATTGATTGTGGCCATGAAGGTTTCATGAGCATTGTTTATAACCTGACAGTTAAGACAGTGTTTGCTGCTACTCACTTTTATTATAACACTTTGTTCCCTGTGGGCTTTTTTCAGGGTGGGGAACTGGTTATTGTTTTAATTTGGCTGTCAAGAAAAGCTGTACATGGTGTCAGCACTGATGCAGGACATCCAACTGCAAGGCATCAATCATAGAAGAAAGGGAAGTGTTAAGAGCCCCTATTCATACTTGCCTGCCTAAACAATGGGATTCTGTGTTTTCCTGCATTAACTTCGTTTTAATTGAAGTAGCACCTGCACTGTTCAAAGCACACTAACATAGATCATCTATGAATGTTCTGTGCTTGCCTGAGTGGAGTTCTCCATGTTTCAACCATGGATTCAGAAATTTGTGGATGTCAAGTGTTTTCTGACAACTCCCTTCCCTGAACTCCCTCTTCAATTTGTTCTTATCACCTCACCCATGCTAAGTTTTCACATAAACCCACAAAATTAGACTGGAAGTCTCAATAGCTATGCCAGAGGTTTGATCAGGCAGCCAGAACTTGTTAGTGGCTTGAGCTGCATTGTCTGGCTGCCTATTTCTCTAGAGCCTGCAGCATGCCTCCCTTTGCTGCTTCTGGGAAGCTAAAAGATGCAGATGGGCAAGTGCCAGGAAGTTCAAGTATTTGGACCGTGCCTGGAGAAAGGACCTGTGATCCAGTGATGTGGGAATATCTGGGACCCTCCAGACTAGCACTGCTTCCTTAAGTTTAGAGGGGAAAGTACACCAAGGAAGTGAAATCTTATTTGCTGAAGAAAAGAGCAGGAGTGAGAGGAGAAGGAAAGAAGTATCTTTGGCACTGTGCACTATTACTCAGCAGAACTCCCATGAGGCATTCAGGCAAACCAGGCTGATATCCCAAAGTGTTACACACCTCTATAGATGCAGCTTATTCCTTAGAAACCGGTATTGCTCTAGGTGTACTATGGTATTGGTGCTGGTTCTGCTGGACCATGCCATGGAAAGCTATGATCATACTCTATAATGGCCTGGGTTGGGGTGGAAAAAGACATTGCTTTGCTTTTAGTCTTTTTGTGACCTCCTGGAGTTCAGTTCTCAGTCATTTTTCAGTATCAGTTTCTAATCAGTTATTTGAGCTACACAGCTGCCCTCAGGCATTTTAATTCTGGGCCAATCAAAGTTCATCTTTAAGTGTTTGTCTGTCCCACAGATACTAGGCCATAAACATTGGGTTGTGCAGTATTCAGTTCACAGTGAAAAACAAAATGCATGCAAAGTCTATTTTTATTTCATACAAATGGGTTTCTTTTTAAATGCACAGTAAATGCAAAAAGAGAGCAGAATTATTTGTCAACATGTTTCACTGGAGCATCCACAACGTTCAGTTGATCATAACTCAAGTAATCTGATCAGCCTCCTTGGAAAGGATTCACCAAATGTACTGGCTTAGTTTTGGAAAGTGCTGTAACATGAGTGTGCCTCATTCTGCTGGCACAAACATTCCTGTGTCACTCTAAGGCTCCGCTTTGGCGTCACTCTGTGCTGCTGGAGAGGAGAAGGGGAGGTGGAGACTTCTGTGCCTGGTGAACATTGACAAAACTTCCCCCTCCCAGCACATGCCAGTGATGCTTCCCTTCACATCCAGACAGTCACAATTGGCTTTTTGCTGGAAAATCATGAGCTAAATAATTATTTTCTCTACTGAAAGGGAAAGTGTCAGAGGCAAGGCTATGAGAGACTTATGGTAAATATTTAATAGCTTTTCTTTTTTGTGCAGCACCAAAAGATGGCTGATCCGGCAGTATTTATTTCAGACCTACCATAAATAAAGCATGTGGCGACAGCAAACTGCAAGCAAGGGGAACTCAGTGGTCATTGTAAACTGCTTTCTTTTGTCTGAGGCTGGAGGTAGTAACCAATTCTCTGCATGTTTTGGGTCTGCTGATTGACACATTTAAATCAGAACCAGAATAGGGCTGTATTTATGCTCAGAAGAATTAAAAGATGATGTCTGTCCCAGTTCAGGGTAAATTGGAACTATATATACAATATTGATGAAAGTGTGGTCTGAACTAGTTGGACTATTCAAAATATTAAGCAGATCAGTAGAAAAAAGAACACTCATTGTGGATATGACATGCCATACTAGTTAGCTTATTTTGCTTAGACATGTGACTCTAGAACTTCTAAGACTCATCTGCCACCAATAGCCAAGGTTTTTTCCCTTCCTTCTGGTGCTTCTGTATGCTTAAAGCGTTAAAAAAGACACATCCCACTACTGGGTTAAGGAAGCTACACTGTGTTACTGGGAGAATTGGTCCTCCTTCACTCTGTGTGAAATAGAGGTGACTCCCACTGTGTGCCCAGTTGTCTCTGTATGCAGGTATGAGAGGACAGTAAGATTTGTTTACAGATGTCAGGCTATCATTTGGACAGGACTGCAAGCTACTCTCCCTGAGTAGTAACATTTAGTGCTGGTGAAATTAATGAGCAGCTATTTCCATGGAAAATGAAATAAAATATCAATGTCAGTCACTGCGATAAATACAAATATATTCCTTACATGAGCAGTTTAATTGAGTGGATTGCTATTTACACTTGCTGCATAAAGTGTCCTTGTTAGTTTTAGAAAAGAGCCTGGAAACTGTGGATATATGCCAAGGCTTTAAAGGGCAGTGAAATTTTCATTGCAACAAGATTCTACTTAGGGATTAGAACTGTTCTCAAAGTGCACATCACTTATTTCCCCCCCCAATACCAGCTTAGAGGTGAGTTTAAAATTCATTGTTTTATGTGAGAAATATTTTCTGAATTCCCTAAGGATAATCTCCATGTGAATTCTTTCACGTATTATATTTCACTCACCATGGAAAGGTCAATATGGGTACCCTGGGTCCATCTCACTGAAGTCAGTGCTCTGACACAGCTCAGTAAATATACATGGCAGTGCTATTCTTTCAGACAAACAGTTCCTGTCTGCTTTCTGCAAGGAGGAAGTAATCTTGGTTCATTTCAGACATTTTTCAACTAAAGAACTTACTTAAATATTTGATACAAAATTTTTCAAAACTGTTATTTATTATGTTTGCTGGGGAGAGTTGCGTCACATCTTAAGACCAGGGTATGATAGGCTACATCCAAGAACTGAATCTTTATTCGGTGCATCTTCTGCCCTTTATTAATTATTACTAATTCTTTGCTTTATGTACTAGATCATTTCATAACCCAAACATTTTTTCTGATTATCTTAAATGAACAAACCTTTTTTAAATTTGTTTTCCTTAAATAGATGTTTTTAGCATCTCTCAGTAATTATAAATAATCAGTCTAATAATTAAATCATTAATAATAAATAGTTATTCTGAACTTTAGGTTTCAGGTGAGCTGCTATATCTGAAATTTTTATGCCATTAAGCCTTGATCCCTCGCTGATTAATCTGATTGCATTTGAACCTCTTGTTTTTGATTCTGAACTGACATTGTCTGTAACTAAGCAATGCAAATTCTGCAATTAAGCAATTTATTATTGGTGAGAATAGTGGCTTCCTATTTATAATCAATATTGATTTAGGTATTTCTGCATATTTCAAGAGTATTGTAGGTTTGTCTGCACTGGGCTGCACATAAATTTGATATAAATGAATGCATTTCTTCAACAGTGTTAATGGCAATACACATCTACATACAAATTCAGCCCATGGCAGCATAAACAAGTTTTGTAATGGAATTAAATTTCCTTGGTAGGAACCCACATTTTTTTATAGCTTACCCAAGGTTGAAAAACAGTGCAAAGACAGGAAGAAGGAGGCAGAGAAATAACCTGCCTGAGTAAAGGTGTCCACGCTCGCTCGTTGGAGGTTAAGTGTGGAGCTTGCTGTGTGTATTGGGTGAGTGCCAGGCATGTGCTCAGCATTCCTCCTTGGTACTCGGTGGCTAACTGTCACCCCCAGGGCAGAGCTGCAGGGATACTGGATATCCTCCCTGTTTGCCCAGAGAAGCTGCTGGGATGGAGGAATTTTAGGGTCAGTACCAAGTCAATTAAGAGCAGATGGAGGCATTGACAGCCAGTGGCTCCATTCACGAGGGAACAAGCTGGAGGGCAGAATGTGAGGCGGTTCAGGAAAGGAGGGATTTTCCATAGCAGGGAAGGAGTTAGGAGGATGCAACAGGGACTGTGCAGATGCCAGAGAAGTAGAAAGGGTCAAAGAGAGATCAGGAGAGCCTTGGAAAAATCTCATCTTTTCACAGACTGGCTTCAGTTTGCTTTCTTTCCTCCCTTTCACAAAAATCTCCAAGGCTTCTTCCTTTTCACTTTCCCTTTCTATCCCTTGTTTGTGGCTGCCTCTGACTCAGATTCCTTCTAAGGGAAAATAGATATTGCATACTTCCAAACAGCTTTTTTTATTGGATAGCTGCTTCCTTTGGGCTGATTCCCTCTATGCCTAACAAGCTTTTGTCCTTGTGTTGCTGTGGGCGTGAACATCAGGTCTGGAAAATGTAATTGCCCAACTTGTGACCTGAGTGCGGCATAATGCAGGGAAATAATTAACGAATCAGTCATCCAACCAAATACTAATATTTGCATTTGCCATATAATATATAGAGAGCAAAAGTGCTGGTGGAAGTATTTTTCAATTTTATTGCAGGCACAAGATGATACTCTGAGAGAGGGAAAGTAAGTCTGATCCTAGGCCCAGAGTGATCACAGTTGTATTTGAAGTACTGTGAAATGTTCGGGGCTTTGGCTTTGTGATTCTCATTGGAGTCACTAAGAGTGCTTGCTGATGTCCCAGGCAGGGCATAGAGAATTACCACGGGATCACAGGACTCAAGATTTTCTGTGCAAGGTTTAGAAACAAGCAGCAGCTTCTGCTTGGCTGCCTCATTCACTGGTTAGCTGAAGATTTGACTGCCATATTAATTTCTTAGCACTTATTAAATGAACAGCTCCAATTGATAACCATGAATAATACTTCATCTTTTTACATCTCTCCCTGACATCATCCCCAGCAAAATTTCAGGAATATTTATGCATTAAAACGTGTGTGTGTGTGTATATATATATATGTATATATCTCAGAAGCCCTTGCCTATATGTTTTGTTTTGTATCCTGCTCTGTGCTCACCTGCTCCACTCCAGAATGCCTCCATTTCAGTTAGGTGATAGCTAAAGTATGTAAAGTGTTTTCTAACTCTAATCTAATCTGTTTTATTACCTTTTCATGCACTTGACGCCTTTTCATTTTCTAGTAGTTGAAATACTAGGATACAATTATTAAGATATTCAAGAAGTTGTAAATAAGTGCTCATGTGTCATAAAATGACAAATGAAAAAGCGTACTGTAAAAAAGAAATGTTGATTTTAGTTGTCCTGAGAATTAGAAAAGATAGACACTGACTGGTGAAAATATGAAATAGAAAAAAGCCCCATGAAGATGAAGAAGAGCTGTTATCTCATAGATCATGTCACCTCTTTGCAAGTACACTATTGTGCTCCCCTGAGGATGCAATTTAAACTGATAGTGCATCACAAAACTCCTTTGCAGCCTTTTCTTAGGCAGGCAGTTGACTTAGGCAGCAGTTACACTCCTCAATACAGTTGACTTTATTATAAACCTTTGTTGTGAGTACAAAAATACCAGGATTGAAGTCAAGTGCTGTTCAATTAAAGATGTGTTTAGGTGGGAACAAGGAGAAATTCTGGCGGTCATTTGAGCAGTGCTATCAAAATTGAACTGCTTTGTAAAACTATGTCCATCTTGGTTTTGAACTTCATTAAAAAACAGAATCAGTAAGGAGGGAGGCAACAGGTGTGTCTGTGGAAAGTAGAAAAGTTTAAAAAAATGTCAGAATTATGTGTTTGGTCACCATTAGAACTGTTCTAAATTTTCATTTTGAAATGAGGTTTTTGTTTCCATCTTTAACTTGAAAAATATAGAAGAAAATGTCTGAAAGTTGAAATCAAATTAAATGCCTAAGAAAAAGAACCTTGATGAAAAATTTCAACATCAAATCTAAAATTATCACAATCATCTGTGAAATTTGGGCTTTCAATTATTTTATTCCAAACACCCTCAAGTGTTTGGAATAAAACAATTTTGCAATCAGTGGATTAAGATGGAAACCTGGACACATATGTTTACTCCAGCACCATCATCACTTGAAAAGTAAACTTCGGTTGCTGCAGGATTTGGTCCATCTAGCAAGAGAGGGAGGGAAAAAAAGAGTGTTCTGAACTTGCAGATGTTTTTCCTGGAGGAGTAATGACTCTTATGTAAATAATCACTTTATTCTGCAAGTGCATACAATTTCATTCCACAAATTTATTTCACCTCTTCTGCCCTTTTCTCTGGTGCAAGCCTCTGCTAGATCTAGCAAGCCTCATTATTCTTTTTTTAAATATCAAAGCTATAAACATTTAAGTCAGAGCTGTGTAGGAACATCGTTTTCAAGTAACATCTTGAAATCTCCAAGTTGGTGTCAAATACAAATCTTGGCTAATGCTGTGAATGACAGATGTGTTTTATCGCTAATGTGGAAGAAATGCAGATTTTTAGCATCATCTTCTATGGGCAGATAATGAGAAAGGAAAAACTAAACATATGATAAACATCAGAAGTGATGGAATATTCTGGTAAATAAATTCCTTTGCTGCAATACAACTGTTTTCCAGTTAAGCATCAAACGTGCTGTGTGTGTTTGTGTGCTACACCTCTGTACATGGCAAACCACATTTACAGTGCTGAGCAGCTCTGGCACTAAAATTCGTCATCAGGGAGGAGAACAGGGGGACTCTTAACATGATATGCCCGGGTTCACCAATGTCACCTCACAGAAATAGCTGGGTGTGCTCAGAAATTACAGTAATCGAAAGAGGAGCAGAATCATCCCCTAAATCTTTGTGTGTTCATAAACTGTCACTGTCAGTTTTCAGCTACCCTGTGTTATGAGCTGCAGTTGATTTTTTTCTCTTTTTTACTGTCTTTCATGATACATGTGCATGTCTCATAAATATGAATTATCATTTCTCTTTTTAAGCTAAAATGGTTGGAGGAAGAGTATGGCATTCATTCCTGAGGGAAGATAGCTTGCCTGAGGAAAGTTTGTTTTAGGCAGTTAGTGAGTAACTCTTGTTCTTAGAACTTGAAGGTATCTGTTTCTCAGATAATTATATCTTGGGAGTGTATTGTGATATATTTCAGCTGTGCATATGAATTACAATCCTCTAGCCCATTGTTTCATGAATACTTTATCAGTGAATTTCACAGGTTAATTGCATAGTGTTTAACAAAATGCCAGTTTTCACTGTTTCCTCAGACTGCATTCATTTTCATAGTACCTGGTTGTAAGGTAGGCACCTATTACATCAGCTTTGTTTTCAGCTCTCAAAGTAGCAAAATTTCCATACCTTCTAAGTGGAAGTCTTCCAGTTCCTGGAGGGAGTAGGAGTAAGGATTAATCTTTTTTTCTTAGGTGGCCTTTTTTTGTACGTGCACTACTGCTTATGGAGAAAATGTTATGTGTGGCAGGTTAAGTTAAACTCAGAGCTCAGTGTGAAGCTGGGTATTAATGCAGGGATTGCCACTGGGGATGAGCCCTGTTCCTGTTGAGCTCAGCTTTCCCTCTCTGATAGATGCCCCTGGTAAGTATTTCAGAGGAAAGTGCAACACAGCCCTCAGTAAGGAAATAATGAACCTAACACAGAAGGTCTTTTAAGCTGTGCCGTCAAAAATGAGAGTCTGTATGTTTACTTATTATACCCAGTCTAAAGCAGCTCTTGGGGTTTTTTGTTGTTAAGTATAACTGTTTGATCCTTTCTGATACTCTGCTCTTCTCATAGTCTCAATTATATCTTGTAACAATGAGTTTCACCTCAGGTTAATCAAGTTCTCTAGAAAGAGATGTTTGCCTTTATCAATTTTATTTGTGTTGCCTTTTCAATTTCACTCAATGTCCACAAGAGGAGTTTTATTTCCTTTTTTCTACCATTCATTATTTTCTAAGCCTCTGCAATGTCTTCCCTTCTTCATCTCATGTCTAAAGCAAACAATTCCACATGTCTTAGATGCTTCTACTTGATTTGTAAGCTTTTAAGTATTTTTATTTCATTTTTGTTCCTGTCCTAATTTTGAAATATACTTTTTAAAGATTAGAATTTGGGGCATAATCCTGATCTGTAAGTTGGAAATGGGATATTTCTTGTATAATTCTGATTCTTTTGACTATTTTTTGTTTTTCATTGTCTTTTTTCTGGTGATCCCATATGTACTGAACAATTTCAGGGGAATTTTCACCACTAGGCAGATTCTCACAATGCCTCCCACAACTACATCTTCGCTTACCTGGGCATCCTAGAAGTGCTTCAGATGACATTTGCCACTGTGCTTTATTTGTTATTCCAATGAAAGGGCAAACTGTATCTTTTCAGAACATTTTAGTGGGGTTTATTTTGGGCTTTTTAAATTATCAAGGATATATATTTGTCAGTGCAGGTGAAATATGATCAAGGACATATATTTGTCAAATACAAGAGCAGCTAATTCAGCAGTGTTCTGCTCATTGTGAAACTCAGTTGTCTGAAATGAAGTCCATATTTCTTCCTGAGGAGAGGTTTAAGTAATTGCAGTTGTAGTTGCACAGTTTAAGCTATAAAATCTTTTGAGGAGTTATCTTGAGATGCCTCAGCACAGAAGTTTAGCCTCTGCCTTTTGAAAACACCTTTAAGTCTCTTTTTCCAGAGTGCTGCCCAAACTCGAATTTATCTACTTGTGGCTGACTTTCATCTATAAAAATGCAGTTTGTGACAAGTATTGGAAAACAGATGATCTCCCAAGTCAGAGGTTGCTTCCATAACTGGTGGATTTTCATCATTCAGAGAAACTTTCTCAAACTTTTTCTCTCATTTAATACCTTTGTAAAGGAGAATGTAGGAAAAGCCTGATGATTAACAGAAAAAGTCTGGGCTACGCTTAACTTTCAATCCTGATGTAGCAGCTTTTTGGCATGAAATCAGAGCTGAAAAATAGGAGTGCAGATTGCACACCTCTTTTATTTTCTCTTTTTTTTTTTTTTTTCCTCAGATCGAAACGCCCAGTGCCAGTTTCAACCACAGCTCCCCGAATTGACTCTCCCAGGGCTGTAATTCCCCATCAGAAGGTAAGTGACACATTTCTCCTCGGCCAAAGTGAATACCACTTTTATGTCCTGCGGTGAAGGTAAATATCTGTTAGAGGAAATAGCTTTTGCCTGCTCCAAATAATTAAACATTGAATGAATGCACAGACAGGAAAATTGCTGCAAGGCAATGTATTAGTGATCTGTATTTGGCTAATTTCTGATTAGCAGGACCAAAGCATCCAGCTATCCTCTGATGTGATTTGGTCTAACCTATTCTGTTAGAAAACAGTAACTGTTTTCTTGTAGGCTACAAGAAGCTTCTGAAAATCTACATTTGCTTCTGTAGATTGGTGGGGAGAACCATTAGATTATGACTCTATCCAAATCCTGTCTGCAACTGAAACGACACTGATTTGGAAAGAGGACATGAGGGCATTTGAAAGCTTGCATCATATAGTGTTCTTATCATAGAATTCAGAAGGCCTGAGAATAAAAAATAAAGAGGATAAGTCAATTTAATGAATAACAGCAAGTGGCAGAGGAAATGAATGGCTTGGTTTCCATTGTCAAAGCACATCATCTTTCATAAAATAAATGTTCCTTTTAGAATAAACACTGTCTGTACCTGGCAACTCATCTTCTGTATCTTTGGAGGCACTGAGGAGCAAGGGTACCTGAAAGATGGTGTATATATCCCTAGGCTCAGGCTCTGGTTAGGACATTTGTATTGCTGATGCATTTGATTAGATAAATGGACAGGAGCTAAAGTTTCCATTGCTGCAACTTATCCCTGCTATCAGTACCAGTTTCATTCCTAGCATGCATATAGATAAAAAATACTGAAGATCAAAATACTTGGGGAATTAGATTATTTTCTACTCTTTTTGACAGTTCAAGCTTCCATAGATCAATTTTAAGTAATTTTTATAAACACTATGCTTTCCAAATTCAGAGCACAGATGGTAACATCATCCCTAAAACTGCTGCAAATAGGTTCAGAATAGCAGAAGAGAATGCACCTGTGGGGAGTAGTTTGATTCAATTTTATTTTGTGAAATTTTAAATTAACCTGACTGGCCATTTATTAGCTGAGGCAGAAATAATGTTATTTCAGACTGGATCTTGTAAACTTTTTTGGCAAGGGAAGATGAAATTAAGAATTTATCTTGTGCAGAGTTGTTTCTGCTTATATCATGATTTTATTCAAGTTATCTTGGAGGAACTTATTGGAGGAGTCACCAAACAGTCCTGTGAAATTCCTAGAACAAAAAAATGCATCATTCTTTTGGTTAAACTGGTGTTTGACTGCACCAGCAAAGTAATAGGCACAGGAAGGGGAAGGAGTTCTCATTTTCCCTGAAGACCTACCCAGAACGCTGTTAGTGTTCAAGGCAGTAAGTAGATCTATCTCATCAGAGTTATTCACCAACACAAGATTGACACCCACCTTTTGGGGCTCCATAGCACCTGCACAGGTATGAAAATTTTGTCTCCTTCCTCCATAGGTACATAAAGCTTTTATATATAGGATTTTCATTACTCTTTCAGGTGCATTTTAGGTGCATTTCTTCCTTGGCAAGTGTCAGTTTTAAAATTGCTGCCATAGGTCTTCAAAGCTGTTTGCCACAGAAAATACTTTCCTCCCTTAGCTATCTACTGTATAGAAAAGTTAACTTTATGCACTGCAGGGGTTTCTTGAACCTCCTAGAAGACCCCTTGGCATGAAAACCATAAAGACACTTTACATTTCCTATTCTAACCCTTCAGAGAGAGATGAGGATCAAAGGACTCAACCTATTTTCAGAAGCTTGCTGTCTTACATTTGAGAGCTCTATGCAAGGTGCTCAGGAAAGGTTTGTAGGAGCTGCTGGAGGCAGCCTTTTCTGAACAGGCTACAGGCACTACCAGCAGCTGGAAAAGAGCATTACTGGAACCTTTCTGGAGGAAAAGGGTGGCATCCAGGGAAAAGGTATGGTTGGAAACAGGTTATCTTGCAGTGTTCAGGAAGATCTTAGGTGTAGGGTCTTTCACCCAGAGGGATGAGGTAACATTAGAGCATTGGGAGGGGACCCTTTGCAGGTCAAGAGGAGTGACACTTGTATCACTTGTCTATTCTAATAGACAACAGCGAGTTTTAAGTGAAGATTAATTCTTCTCTGAGGGTTGTTTGGAAGGGAAAAAAGGCATTGAGCCCTGACAGAAGTCTCAGAATATCCAGAGTAAAAATACTTTACTGATAGAAACGGTGTAATGCTGATATGGCAGTGAGGTGTGTTACA
This sequence comes from Acrocephalus scirpaceus scirpaceus, assembly GCA_910950805.1. Lineage (NCBI taxonomy): Eukaryota > Metazoa > Chordata > Aves > Passeriformes > Sylviidae > Acrocephalus > Acrocephalus scirpaceus. The sequence goes on from OU383781.1 coordinate 35,719,803, forward strand.
CTAAATACACTCTAAAACCAAGATTTCTTTGCTTGTCCCTTTATTATGAGTAGTAACAGTATCACTGTAGAAATGAAGAATTCTGTGACACACAGGCAGAAGTCACCTCCACACCTCTGCTTGACAGTATTTAGACTGATGGTTCACATGAAAAGAATTTGATGGTATTTTTTAAAAATCAGCAAAAAACTACATTACAAGACAGTCGTGACAGTGTCATACTCATACATCAAGAGAAGTTTTGCTCACCCTTCTCTGGTTAAGGTTAAGGCATGGCAATGTTAGCTAAACAATCTGCATGTGCAACTTCAGTGTCTAGTTAAAACCATGAATACTCTTGTACATTATTGCTGATCTGATTGCAGCTTCCACTAATTTTTAAGCATGCACTCCTTCTTTCACTGTTGTTGTTGTTTTTATTTTTGTTTTAGGGAAACACACGTACTTTTTCCACCAAGATCAGTCATTCCTTCACAAAGCTGATCAATGTAATAGATGATAACAGGTTCTGCAACCATAAGTATGTAGGGATATTATTGGAAATAAGTTTTGGTTGATTTTCAGTTTCACTATATCTGACATAAATCTCAAACTAGAAGCAATTTTCATTTAGTTTAGTCACATCTTTTTGATTCGGTGAAGTCTTTTGCACAGGTGGGGCATAGCTGGAAGAAAGGGCATAGTTAATGTTGAAAGCATTCAAATAACAGTAAGAGTAAGCTTGAGTCCAAGGATTTGACCTAAGCCATCAATCCGTCAATGAGTTCCTGCAGCTCTTTGGAGGGGACACAGCACAAGTGAAGATTCAGCTCAGTGCCGTTCAAAATATTCAAGCTGGAGCTTCAGGGCTAAGCATGGCTTTAACATTTGTCCATTTGCATGAAGGTATTGACAGCCTTGTTACTTCTAATAATATGTGTTGTGCTTTCTGTGAAACACTACTGAACACACTTATTTTGGAGTCCCAGTGAGGATCTTGTCATACTTATGATTTGTTTTGTGCCAAATTTGGGAGCCTGTGTGTCTAAAAGAAAATAGATGGATATGACTGACTTTTTAAGTTGAGTATAAGGTGGAGGAGCTGGCTCAGCCGAAAGCAGTTTGATCATGCCTTTGAGCAGTCATTCAGTGCCATGGTGCCTCCATTCCCTTTTTCCTCTAAAAAATTTAAAGCAACAATTGCTTCTTCAGTATGTTGGGTGGTCAAATTCACTGGTATACTGTTAAAATTGTTCTCCCAGATGTGCAAGAGGTACTGTAGGATCACAGCAATAGATAAATAGAAAATGAGTTGTCAAAGGGAAAGGACCTGCAAAACCTGGTATTGTATCTCCCACTATAAATTTGTTTCTCACTTCCCTGATACATAAGAAGGAACATTTGCCTTTCATAGAAACTGGATTTTTATAAACAAATAATAATATTTCAGAATGGAAATTGAGCTGATTCCTAGCTCCCTTCTATTTTGAAAGGTTTGATGCTCCTCTACATTTATTAGTTTTAAGCTCATTCCCCGACATTACACAGTTTTCCTCCCGCAGTATGGGATTGCTGCACGATCCCGGCATCTTTCTGGAGGGAAGCCCATTGCTCAGTGTCAGAGCCTCCTCTCCTGGTCGGCTGGAGGGGTAGCATCAGACTCCCAGAGCTGGAAATGTCAGCTTGCTTTTCCAGCCACTGAAACAGTATGGGATGAGAGATGGGGAACAGGGGAACGTTTGTTATTGTTGGCTGCATTTCATGTGAGGCAATGCTGAAAGCTCAGTGCTGCTGCTCAGTATTAGACATTTGCCCTTCACGTTCAGAAATTCTGCATCGATCTGATTTTGACACTGGAGACAGAAAATAATTCTACAATATTCTCCCAGGAATAAACTGAATCAGAGAATTTTTTTGTTAGTCACAAAAGGAAAGAGCTAAATATGCTGATGATGGGGCAGTAATACAGCTGGTCCCTTAGACACTTCCTCTTTCATCCATTTCTCCCCCCACAACACAGGGAAAACAACTACCCTAAAACTATCCAAAATATGAACTCAAGATGGAGATTGCTAACCTGGCACTGCTGGTTCCTAAGAATTCTAATGCTGATTTGCCAGTATGCTAGTATTCCAGCTAGAGATTGTTTGAGGAGCAAAACCAAAAATGGAGAATTCCATTTGTGCCAAGAGGGAGCAAAATCATCAGCCATCGTTTTTTATGACTGTCTTATAATTTTCCTTTTGTCTATTGTTACTGTCTAGTAACACCAAGACTGAAAATGTGTTAGGGTTAAGGAAATGCATGGCATTTCTCATTAGCAGTTGAAACTGATATTTTACTATCAGCTCTCCTTGCATGTCCTTTGTTTCAGAGTGTGGGAAGAAACCCACAGGTAACTAAAAGCCACAGAGTTTTCAGGGTAACAAATGAATATAACTCCAGCATACCCTTTTTCTTCTCTATTAGCTCTGTGTTTATTTTTTATTAATAATTGTTTTGTCTCTCTGTGCTGGCATGTAAAAATGGTTTGCCCAAGTGATTACTTAATTTTTGAACATGGCCTTGTGCGTTTGTGCCTCCTTTTGAAAACATTTTCAGAGAGAACCCCTGTTTTCTGTTTATTTAATGAAATCCGGAAACTTTCAATAGGCCACTGGAAAGGATTTTTGTTTGCTGTTTTCAGTGTCAGGGTATAATAACCAAAGTATGTATTGCAAATGTATTTATTTAAAAAAGCACGGTCTGAAAATGCTTTTAGGATTATCTGTTTCTACAGCCTTGGGCAGCTATTAATGCCAGCTAAAATCTCTTCCTGTTTATCACTAAGAAAAATTATCTTAGTTAATTTTATCTGCCTTACACTTTTGATTCAAAATGTTTTAAAAGTGTTTAATGTTATGATTATTTATATCCTTAGACCTTTGGGTGTTTTTTTTCGATAAATTTTAATTAATCAAGGCATATTATCTTGATTTTTTTTTTCAAATGTATGCTCCCTAAATTTATACATGCAGTACAGAAAAATCCAAAAGAGCAATAGAAATATTTATTTTTCTCGTGAACCATAGTATCAAAATTAGTAGATTACATTAATGATAACCAATACTAGCAAAAGTGTAGAATTAGAGGCCAAATTTTTCTCAGGCCTATATTTCATACAACGCTGTGGGGGAGATGAGTACAAGGTGTTAAAGATGATGATTGAATAGCTGGTGAATGAGGCAAAACATCACTGCAGGCCACCACCTGCTCTTGAACTGGCTATCATTGAGGCCAGACTGTGGGCTCCATTCCTGCTTCAGGCTGATGTCCCCTGCCTGTCCCTGCCTTCAACTGCAGCCGGTAGCCAGCATTACTGGGCCTCTTAACTGTGAGCATTTTTCTTTTTTCATATCACCTCTTATTCTGGTTCCACTAAGGAGCATTTATAGTGAACCCTTTATGAAACTTAAGTGCTGGACTGCATCTTTCCAGGGTAAGTTTTTGATAGATTGTTTTGAATCTGAGCAGCAGCACAGACCTCTATGGGTATAGGCTTTGTAGAAGAGATTCCTTTGGCTAAGGTAATATGCTGCCCCAGTTAGGAATATTATCTGGGACAGGACTGTAGCATCATATACACGCTACATATTCAAGCGCACATTCCCTCAAGTCGAAATTAAGCAGGAACAATCAACACAGGAGCAACATCTCTGTGGAGCAGTTCATGTTCTCGAGTCCTGTTGGTGTCTCTGCTAACCCTGCTGCACAGCCTGATCAGCACGAACCAGAGTCCAGGAAAGCAGTGCATAACATCCATAACTTCAAGTGCACTCATAGAAAACAGAATGGTGTGGTTTAGAATCATTGTGTCTTTACAATAATGGCATTGACTTTTATGGTTGTACATGAGCTAAAATTATTCTTACCTCAAGACTTTTTTTTTAAAGATTTCTTAATTATCCTAGAAATTATTGGACAGTGTTGCCTTAATATAAAATTATTGCTGTGAGGTGTGACCAGACTTTCTTAATGTTAAACTTTATTTGTTGATTTCAACTAAAACCTAGTAAAAAAATGCCTGCGTTGGTTTTGCTTCCTTTTTTTGAAACAATGCATTTCTTGGTTGAAAATCTTCCCTGAAAGTTTGAATGCTCTGGCCCCTATCTATTTATTGCTAGTTTATGGCTATGTTTACAGCATTAATTGCAGATATGTTATTTTTGCATGTGTTCTATGATTGCTCTTTTCTTTGTTTTTCTTTTCTTGGCCTGCATGTTTGCTACTACAGGAACCTGCTTGGGAAATCAATGGCAACAGAACAACCTTCAGCCCTCTAACTAACACGGCGACTGGGCCTATGGGTAGTGTTTTAGCAACCAATGGAACATTCTCAGGCTACCTCAACCAGCAAGAGATCAGCCTTTCAAATAGCTCTTCCTACCAAAAGACTACCACAGTTAGATCTTCCATGTCCTCTCAGTGTGTGACTCCTGACATTTCACCTGCCAAGAGCGCTTTAGGTTCCAAAGCAAGCCCTGCTGTGGCTGGTGGCAGTAGCCCTGCATGCCAGCTGAGCCCTGCAAGGCAGTATAACAACCCCATTGGCCTTTACTCGGCAGAGACCCTGAGGGAAATGGCTGAGATGCATAAATTGAGTCTCAACCGAAGGGCTTCGGAAGGTGGATTTCCTAGAGGGTAGGTAACATGGTAACATCTTTAATTATTTCAATAAATATTGAACTTGCTGAACAATGAATGCAATGCTGCTTACCCTGTTGTGCATTTGTCTGGAAGTCATGATTAAGGTCGGGATCAATCATTAAATCTTCCAGTAGCCCCCAAAACATACCCACATTGCCATTACAGAACAATGGTTGTTGGTATCTGAAGTGCAGCATGGATTGGCAATAGTCAGCAGAGCATGAGGGGAGCACTAGGACTGAAGTAACTGTAATCATCTCAGGGTTGTGGCACTCAGCAGTTCTAACTAATGCATGAAGAACCAAGTACTGCTGTCAGACATCAGAGCAGCTGCTATAAACCACACCTGATCTTTGGTACTTCACTAAAGAGAAATGGCTTTGACCAGCAAATCTGACATGCTTGGCTACTGGAGTGTCCTGCTGTAACTCCTGCCTTAATGCGCTGGCTTTCCTATGCAAAAAGAGTCAGAACTGCAATATTTTGAATCCTCTGGTTTGAAGAATGTCCTGCATCTGTTAGCTTTAATATTGACTTTGCTGTAACAAGGACTGATCTACAGATAGTGCCCAGATAGTTTGACCCCATGCTGTCAAGGTTTTCCATATTCCTGCACTGCAGTTGATCTGTTTTATTAGTAGGTTTGTGAAGTGAGAAGCTTGGACTACAGTACATGAGAAAAAGCAGTGAGAAACAGATTTTCCTATTTTTTTTGCCTTCATGTTTAAATCATCAAACAAATCTAATTTTTTAGTTTATTTGTGGTTTTGGGGTTTTTTTAAAAGAAGATAAATTTCTTGTTAGGAACATGAGGAAAAGTGGTTTTTTGACACTAGGGACTTGGCTGTATAAGGAAAACCAGAAAATTCTGACAATCTGCTCAAGGTCTGATAGCAAATGCATATCTTCAAGTACTTTATATCCCTTTGCAGAAGCTCTTTGCAAAAGTAAAACCAAGAGGTTTTAAGTTGTAGCAAAGTAGGGATATTTCATCCTATTGAAAGAGCATATACACCTGTTCCAGATGACTCAAGCAGTTTTAGATGATTCACTGCCACTCTTTTGAGCACTCAACATTAACAATCCTAATTAACTTATCTGAGAAAATTCTATCTTCCCTTCTCGTACTGGATAATTAAGTAAAGCAATTACCATTTAAAAGAAAATAATTTCAGTCAGTAAGCAAGATCAGCAAAATAAACCTCAGAATACTTCTCTCTTAATTTACAGTTGTCTGAAGAATACCAATTCTTGTCTTATTTCAATGTACAGAGTTTCCTGGCAGTATATCTTGTTGTCTTTTTCTCCACTATGTTCATAGCCCTCCTTAATACCTGCAGGGGTGAGTGTGAAGGGGCTGAATTTTGGATGGCTCAACATTGTGACTGTTATCAGAATTACAATACAGCTGCATCCATCACTCACCAAAGTCAATGTCAGCCTTTCTATTCGGTTTCAACAAAATTTTAGGGAACTCCTATGTGCCTTTACCATCTGTAACACTGATGAACAAACAAGAAAATAAAAAACCCCTTACCCTGCACTGCAGGAACATTCTGAAAAGATGAAAGAGCCCAGAAGCACTAAATAAATGTGTCTTGTCAGGTAACTTCTCTGAGATTTAGAGAACTGTACATCTCTGTTGACATGCAGAGAAAATTCAGAGCTCAATAGTGCTGTCATTCCCACTCCCACTTGACTGTTATCCATGAAGTAAGAAGTATCTTGCCTCACTGCTCTGTGAAGAAAAACATGGAACATGTAACTGTCTTGGGACTTCATGGCCTCCATGATAATCTTAATCTCACAGAGCATGTATGTGAATAAGGAAGCACTGTGAGCACTGCAAAATCAGCTCTGGTATTTGTTGGGAACATTCTTACCATATAATAGAACATGATTGTGATATTGTGGTGCTCCAAAACTGAATTCATTGTGCTTTCACAAACGTGCACTTAGCTGTATGGTAAAATCTGTGTGAAAGTTCAAGCATGAGGAGTGATCTTAAGGTATGTTTCAGTTCTGTGCCCTTTTCACCAAATGATTGAAACTTAATTGTGTGAATTGCTGTTACAAGTTTAGCTAAACCCTTTGGAAAATCCTATCAAAAAGCTGAAATTAATTTTGAGATTATTTCCTTGATCTGTGAAGAATAACAAAGCATCTGTTTGTCTGATACACTTTACATTAAAGCTTTATTGCTCTGACCCAAGGTGAAAAATAAGATAGCCTGTTAGGAGAGTGGAACGTGATGTGCTGAAAGCTCTGGAGTGTATGAATAAATATGAACAGTGAGTCATAGTTTGTAACATGCGTCGTTTTCATTCCAGCGTAAGTTATTTTTCACATTGTAGGTCAAGGGCAGTAAATACCTGTCCCACAAGTACGTGCCAGGTGGCTTGGGTTACTGGCCTCTTACTCTGTGACCTCTGCAAGCAGCAAGTTGGGTGTTCCAGACATATCCCTATATAGAATTGGACTAAAATAATGTGTGGCTCTGAACTGGGAGGAATTTTCTCATCACGTCCTAAACATAAGGAGAAGCAAAGCTTTACTGTTTTTGAAGGAAGCTATAGCAGCCTCTTCACATCTCAGAAATCTTTACTGAGATGTGGCAGCTGAGCTGTTCTTAGTGCATGCACATAATGTTTCTTTTCTTTGGACGTACTTTTATATTCCTTTAATTCAAGTGTATTTTAGGGGTTTGGTAGTTCTGCCTTGGAAATGTTATTTTAGATGTACAGTAGAAGCCTGCGTGAGTCAGAAAATGATACCATAACACTTGGTTTCATTGTAAATGAGTGCCCAGCTGTCCCACGTACACCTAAAATGGATATAGGAGATATATAGAGACATATATATATCTCCTATATATGGATATATATAAGATATAATCTCTGTAAAAGACTGATGTATTTGGCTTAATGTTAGGGTTTATAAAGCTAGAAGAATATTTTCAAATTGAAGAGTCTGACCAGTAGCTGCAGAGGATGATCTGTGATTGCTTTACCATGGAAATGCAGAAGTGCAAAGCTTTTACTGCAGCTTTAGCTCATTAGAAGTGCTTTTGGTCGTGAAAAGTGCTGTTGGATGAGCCAAGGCAGAAGATCATATGTAGGAAGAAGCAGTAATATCAGAGGTTCTGCAAGGAAAAAGCAGGAGACAAATTCACTTGGAATGTCACTCTTAACAGTGTAACTTTGCTGTCCAGTGTTTTGTATCAGTCCCAGATACAGAAATGTCACAGCACCAAGCTGAAATCCTCAGTGCCCAGTTCTGTTAACAACATTCCATGCAGCCAAGTTAGAAGAAAAGTTTCTTGACTGACCATGGATCTCTTCTTCTTTATTTTGCACAAAATAGGATAAATTTCAACTAAGAGCAGAATGTAGGTATTCTAAGCACTGGAGGAAAAAAAAAAAAGTTAAAATAAACATCACAGCCCATTACTGCTATTTGTATGACTACCGTAAAGAGTTATTGGAAAGAGCACTGTAGTCCAGACTGAGCACACTCTGCTCTGCACTCCCAGCTTTATCCTGTTTTTTTTTATCATGCTTTGGAATTACTGTGCAAGCACCATCACTGGTTTATGCAGAGATGCAGGAATGGAGTGTGAACATACCTTTTTTTCATACTGTATATGTAGCAACTGGAATAAAATATCCTGATATGGATATCCTGGAAAACATAAAATGTGCGCCTTGCTTCGTTTCACGTGGAATAAATTAGGAGTGACTATTCCAAAGTTCATTGGCTTACACCTCTCTTGGCATAATGTAGATGCAGTCATATCTAGGCAAATGCTCTGTTATATACAAAGGCATTAGTTTAGTTTCTTAGTTTTAGCTTTAGAACATTTCCTTAGTTTTAGCTTTAAAACATTTACCAATATATTCTTTGGATCTTCTCCAGCATGTAAAAGGCTTAAAAATCAGTCTTAAAAACCAACTCTGAGGATGGCCTGAGGAGAAGAGACTTCATCCCTGAATATTTAGTATCTAAGAGAAAAATATACTCTCTACCACTCAATTGCTATATTCAGATGAAAATATACTCTGAAAATCCTCCTTTTCTTCTCTCTGCTCCCTCCTCCCTTTGCTTGAGTAGTAGTACTTTTGAGGATGCACAGCAATGAGATCATGTTCAAGAGTCAGCCAAAATGCCACGGTACCCCACTAAGTCCTGGTGGATCAACTGTAATCCCTGCATTTTTTCCTTTCTTAATCATGTTGAGGGTTTTAGGCATACATTTACTTTTTGTTCTTATTTGTAGATGGTCTGAGAAGAGATGTAGTAATCTTTTGTAAATATCTTTTGCCCTTTGCAGTCTACAGACTTACTGACGGGTTTTTTCTGTGTGGTTGGTTTTGATGTTGTTTGTTCTCTTTCTCTTCTTCTAGGTCATAACCAACACCGCTGCCAAGTTAGTATCACCTCTGTGTAGTGCCAGATATTTGTGTGATGCTGTGTGTGTGAAGATGTGTTTTCTGGGGTAGCATGATCCCCTGTGTTCCTGCTGTGTCTGCTTGCAAGTGCAAGTATTTTTTTAAACATCTGCTTGGTGTGGCAGGCGCCCTGCGCTGCCCCTGCTGTCCAGCAGTGCTTCTGCTTGGCATTTCTTGGTGATGCTCTAATGCTGTGAGTGGAGCTGCCACCTGAGCCTGCCCAGTTCTTCTAAAAGCTTTCAGGTGGTTTTGCTTCTACGGGCGGGTTTAAGTCCTCTTGAATCTTTAAGTCATATTCATGCCCTCAGAGTTTGGAGAGCATTATATGAGCCTTTTTTGGTGTGTTACTAGTAAAGTACTTTTAGCTTCAGTGTTAAATTAATTTCTAAAGTCTGCTAAAACTCAAATTTAGGTTGGAGTAAGATACGATATGGGAAAAAAATTCTACAAAGTGATTTACCTTGATAAATCTATTGCCCAAAAAAGAAATAATTATTGATTTGAAAATGCGATTGATCTGCTTTATTTAGGAGAATTCAGAGTCCTCAGTTTTGTGCTTTGGTTTTCTAGGGGCAGAGGATTGTCTCCGAACTCTTGCTTTTTGCCTCTGACTTGAGTGTTTTCCATAAATTGCTGGAAACTGGGTTAAATTGAGTATAAAATAAATAATTCTAACAATTAAATGTCAAATTTAAACTGACAGTACAAAATTAGAAGTAGTAAAATACATAAAGTTGAAATAATATTTAGTGCATATAATTTACACTGATCTGGCATTCTTTGTTGATCTCAGTGAGGTGTGGATGTGATGATGTAACTCCTTTGGAGTGAAAAACCCAAGCCAGTTTACATTAATAATTATTCTGACAGGACTGTCTTAGAAAGCAGAAGTCCCTTTATAGGGGTGTTTGTAATCTTACTTGTTTGGGGAATTATTTTTCCTGATCCTTTTCTAGCTTAGAAGAAAGATCCCATTCATTTTGCAGAGGTGCTGTCTGTGCAGCCTTACCTCTGCCACTTTGTCCTAGAGCCCAGCACCCCTTACAAGCACTAACACCTTCTGTTTGCTTCCAGAGATAGAAAAAGAACTCAGCAGTTGGCAATCTGTACTTTTTTCTGTTATTTTTGTGGGAATCCTGTTAACTTCAGTGGAAGTTTTGCCTTGGTGTATGTAATGTGACTAAAACCTCTTGAAAGACATCACTAAAGCCGTTTAAAGACCACAAGTGAAAGCCCAAATGACTCCTGCTGCTACCATGAGGGAAGTGTAGGCTGTTCTGACATTAGTAGCTTTGATTTCTGTAACTGACTGTGGAAACCAGTTGCTTAGGACATTATTCTTTAAAGGTGGCATATTTAACCTCTGTCCTTTCCTTCACACAGTGTTCTCAGATCTTGAGTTTAGAATCTCTTTAGTACTTCCAATAGTGTGAAAGAAAGAGAACACTAAATTCAAGGTCTAGAGGACCTGTGTGTGTGTAATTATCATGTGATTATTTAGGATATTACAAAGAAAAGAGATATTGTTGAAGTCAGGCATGTGCATGCTTGGTACAGCAACCTGCATGTCTCTGCACATCACCCCTCAAGGGATGATGTCAGTGCAATTATAGAATTGTCAGAGTTGATAATAGTTAAGGAAGATGTATTTTAAATGTGAGAATGTCTTGGTAAAAAGAGAATCTTTTTGAATGCATAATGCTGCTTCCCAGTTCCATCCCTTAAAATGTTGGCATGTGCAACTGAAAGCTGTGGCTGTAATTCAGCATGTGCACCTGTGTGTCTCTGGTCCTTGTGCATGTGGCTGTCAGTGTTCTGTCAAGGATTTGCAATATGTGATTGTATCTCTCTCTGTCTGTCCTCAGTCAGGGCATCCCACCAAACAAAAGCTGAAAACAGAGCGGAATCCCCTGGCTGGCTTCAGAGGTGGCACAGCACGTGTGATAATATCCAGATAATTAAGTCATATGGCTGCCAGCCTTACTTGATTTTACCTTTTCTATCATGCTGGATTGAGAGTTGAATTTAAACTCTCACCCTCTGGGGCTACCCATAGTAAACAGGCAAGCTGTTGTGTATGTAAAAAGAAACACAACATTAGCTAATAAACTTACAGTCTAATGTCTTAAACTGAAAAGGAAAATTGTTCCAATTAAATGGAATTTAATTCTTCAGCATTTCTTCTGCAGGGGGAGAAAGATCCATTTCCAGCTTTTGGGTTCAGTTCTGAATGAAACATTTATGAAATATGTTTTTTCACAAAGGACAAAATTCCCAGTTTTGTCCAGTTTGGTGAGTGTATGGAATCTCTCCTGCTGGCATCTTCCTGCTGCTGGCAGGACAGGAACAGCAGACTAGAGATTCACCTGATCTCCCATGGGTTGGAGAACAGGAGTCACCTTAGTGGCTGATAGCTGAGGTTTAGCTTGTTCATTGAAACTCTGGGCAGTGCTCAGTCCTAGCTCTCGGACTAGAACTATGCACAACTCAGCCCTACAAGAAAACCAGCTGCTCTTTGGCTGCAGTCTGATATCAAACTGCCTCATTCTGGTGTCCTGGGAGCTTCAGTTAGCTTGCTTTTTGGGCTCGGTCTGTCAAATACAAAATCTTTCCTCGTAAATGGAGTAACTGGAAACTAAGGCTGCAACTCTTCTAACTGCACTTGTCCCATTGGTTGTAATGCTGCATATTTTGATCTGGGACTGAGCATTTATCCTGCCATAGCAACACTTCAGGCTGGCTGTACAGAGTTTATGGGAAGATTTAGTCTTTATGAGGAGAGTCTTGAAGATTAAAAGGTGCAAGTACTAAATTTCACTGTGATTAATAACACAGACAGAAAGTACTGAAACCTAAATAATAGAGAACCTGATATCTGTTCACTTCACTGTACTTTCTAGACATTTGTAAGACCCTTCTGAAAACACGAATGAAAAAAGAAGTGGGAGTTCTCTGCACTGTGCATGTACGTCCCATGGGCATGCATATATACATGTGCATGTTTGTATACGCTTGGATGTATGCATGCATGTAACAACAGAATTTTAGTATGTGTAAGTATCACACAAATATTTAAGGATTTTTTGTGAAATTTTAATACAGTTACAGCTATTTCACCTTTTTATACATTGTAAGCCAACCCAAAAATGACACCATTAGCACAGCCATCTTTTCACTGTGGCTTGGTACTTCTGTTGTCTGCTCTTCTCTGGTGAGAAGCTTTGGTGGTGAGATGCCATGAACAGATGTGCACACTCCTCTTTTGGTGGTGCTTCCCTCACTTAACTTCACGCCTCTCTCCTTTCTTCCCCTCCCTTCCCCGTGGAACCTCACTCTTGCATAACCCAGCACGGACTTCACGGAGCGTTTCAACCCCAATGTCCTGAAGGACTCTGCCCTGTCTACCCACAAACCCATTGAGGTGAAGGGCCTTGGCGGCAAGGCTACCATAATTCACGCGCAGTATAACACCCCGATCAGCATGTATTCCCAGGATGCTATCATGGATGCAATTGCAGGCCAGGCACAAGCCCAGGGTGGAGAATTTGCTGGGTAAGGTTATTTCCTTCTGTGGAATGCTCTTTCTCTGCATGGTACTTGTAACATCCCTACCTGCATGACACATTTGCTCTTCCTGGACTCTTTCTTTTTTCCTGAGGTATATTACACATGAAAAATGTGTCATCAATCCTAGACGGTGTCCAAAAGCACTTCCATGTTTTGTAGCATGGCTTGTTGTTGGAAGGGACCTTAAAGGTCATCTAGTTCCAACCTCCCAACCATGGTCAGGGGTACCTTAATTTAACCTAGCTTTTTTGGTATTCCTCCTAGAGCTGGTAAACCCCACAAAAATACGTCAAATGTTCTGTATATGATACTGGATGGCTTTTCATGCTTGACAACGATAGTTTTTAATAGTCATGATATGCATAGCTCAAAAAGGACAGAAAGGGGGGTGGAATTTTTATTGAGACGTGAAGAATGCAAAATATTTACTCAGCGCTGGCTACTGCTTTATTCTTCGGAATGGAGTGTTTGCTGTATTTTGCTATCCCCAGTTTACATACAGTACATGTGTTTTGTACAGACCCTTTGGATTACGGCAAAATCCACTGATCTTTAGTAATTCTGCTTTTCCAATGCATGTTTCTGGAAATCTTATCTGATTAACCTATCCAGAGTTGTAATAACTTTACTTAAATTACATATGCAATAAATGTAGTCAGGTTTCTCTCTTACCGAGTGCGCTTCTACCCAAAATAGAAATTGCCTTCCTTTGATATGACACCAAAATACAGGTATAGCAACACACTTAAACGTAGTTTCTTTTCCATGTGTTAGCTGCAGGCTTATTCAAAATGAGGATGGTTTATGTATTTGCTTGTGCTCCCTTTTACTGTCCATTTTTCTCTCTTTTTATAACTGTTTTTCTTTTCTGCTAACTTTTTGCACCAATATTGTTGTTCATCACAGCTCTCCCTCATGATGGATCACAAGCAATACCTTTAGCTGGCTTTGGCCATCATTCAGTGAATCTCCACAGGTGTTGAGTAGACTCATATTTCCAGTTAGTGAAGTACAAAGAAGTTAATTTGTGTTCTTTATAAGGGTTCACATCCTTCATAGGCATGGATTATAGGAGACATTTTATGATACATTGGCACTTTCTATTAAATGCTCTAGCATTATGTGATGCAAATAGTAATGTTTAAAAAAATTACCTATTTAAATAATCAGATGATTATAAAGTTAATGCTGAATATATGGTTCCTTCTCATTTTATAAGTTTCCTTTAGTTTCCTCTGGGATATTCTGTACTTTAATTTGCAGTGGAAACCAAGATGTTCTTTAGCTTGCTTAATCAGTCAAGTCTGAGTTGAGATTGTGCTTAATGCAAAAGTATTTGTATGAGAGGTTTTTAATATAAAAGCAGACCAAATTATGTCCCAATTATCAGCCTATAATTTGGTCTTGGTTCTTAATTAATAATCTTTCATTTGTCCACAAGTTTCTGTAGGGTGGTAAGCACACTCAGACCGCACATCTAAAGGGCAGACAGCAGCTGGAAACAGTTTACTTATTTTATCAATGATGAAGGACAGACAGGCTTAAGATAAGAATTCATTTTTTAGTTTGACCATTTGAAATCTGTGATGTTGAAACTTCATGAGATCTGAGTCAGGCTCTTGTCACTTAGAAATAAGCCACACTTAACTGGATACCATGGAAAACATAAAGGGAAGGACAGGATTATTCATACTGAGACTTCATGCTGGAACTTAAAGGTAGAAAATTTTGAATGCCCTCACTTTATATATTTTGCTACTCTTTGTTTTTCTGTTTTAATTGATCTTGCTAAACCAATAACCAAGAGTTAGATGGCTGCAGTAAAACCATGTGGACAGTTCATTTTGAGTACACTTCTGTCAAGCCACTTCTAAATTCCATTATGCAGTTTTAGCCTAGTTCACAGGTTGTAAAGACATAAATCCAGCACCTTTATCAGGAATAAGATATGACAGTTGAAGTAGCAGAGTCAATAATGTGATTGTACAAACTAAGGTCTTATGTGTCCTCTACAATAAGTCAGCTTGGCTGGCTATTTACCAGTCTACATGAACTTTTGTTTGTTGGGTTGTGGGGTTTTTATCTCTTAGAGCTCTTTTTAAAATAGGTGGAATCAGTCTAGTACCTGATGTCACAATATTTTGTTGTATGTTTACATCAGGGGTAGAACACTGCAGTGTTCCTAAGTTTTTACTTAATATCTACTGAAATTAAATCCGCATAATGACTCCAGGGAGTGATCCACATGATAGACCATAGTTTATAATGAACTCCAAAAAAGAAAATTCCATTGCTACTTATTCAGAGAGGTTTGACTGTCATTAAAGCTTGTTTTAATGCTAAGAATGTGTGACTTAAATGATGATAAGAAAAAGGAAAATAATTTTTATTGACTCCCACTAGAATACCTTAGGCTCTCGAATAAAAACCTCCAACAGCTCTAACCCATTTGGGAAGAGGGGTTTTTTTTCAGTAGCATCAATTTAAAGTAATATGCTTAAAGATGCATGATATTTCTGCACATCGACACCCAGATGGAAAGAAATTGAATTACAAAGAGGTATAACAGAGGTATTAACATGGTTATGTGCATCTTTAGGCTGTCTGCAAGAATCAACTGTCACATTTAGGTTTATGAAATGCTCATAATCAGCGATGCGCTCTATTTTACACTTCCATGCTGAGTGGCTCATATGTCCTAGTTACTCATCCACAATATAATTATTTTTTTAAAAAAAGAAAAAGGCCTGCTGAATTAAAGACAGAGTTGGAAATACTCCAATGTATTGCATTAATTTAGTTCAATTTCTATGAGCATGTTTCACTCTGCTGAGGAGGTTAATTCACCAAGCTCCATTTCCTGCCTTAATCAACTACCGTAAGGATATTAATATGTCATACTAATGCCACACATTGCTACTGTGAAATTTGTGGTCCAGCCTCCAGCTCTAAGTTTTAACAATGCTTGAGTTCACGGCATATCTTTACATAAACCTTTGAACTGCTTTTTTGTTCATTGATCATAATATAAGAAGAAAGGGTTTGAGCTAAAGGATTTAAACAGAGGAATTTGAACTTTCTGTGGCTGGCACACCGCTGCTGCCACAGTGGTCCATGATTGAAATCAGCAGCACTGATCCAATGGTTTATTATCCATTCTAGAACAGTGTTCAGCTGGGAAATTTGCCGTTGCATAGGGCAGGTTTTTAGGCTTCCACAAGATTAAGAGGTCGGCATGGGGATATAAAGGTAACTGTTGGCCCACATCAGGCAGTCACTTCTGGTATTCCTACAGGGGCAGGTTCTGGGTGTGAAGCACCCTGAAGTGCCTTGGGGACTTGAAAACAGTCACCTTTTGGGGAACATTACTGTGACAGAACTTTCAGCATAGCCAAGTGTCAGAAGAAGCAGCAGAACAGTCCCAAGGGTGCTGCTGGCACTTACTGTTGGTGTTACAGAGATTCTCTTTTCCATGCTAAGACTATTCCTGCAGAAGGCAGGAGAAGGCAGAACTCACTACTGCGCCTTCTTTCCTGCCTCAGCAAGCCCTTCAGCCATGTGTGATGGGCCAGAAAAGGAGGACTACTGCTCTCTCTCCCCTCTTCCACCTAAGGAAGGCTTTGGCACCACTTTCTCCATTGCTGCACACAGGAGCAGCTCTCATGGAAGCCACTGATGGCACAGCCTTCCCAAAATAAACAAGTCTGCATTCTGCCTTCTGTACCTGCTAGCATTTGGATATCGTAAGGTTTGTGGTCTAGGAAACATGAGCTAAAAAAGGAGCTGGAAAATGCAGCTTCCTCCTACAGGCCAGCTTTCACACTGAGGGGCTTTTTCATAGCTTGTATGTTGCATGGCAGAACTTAAACTGAAGAATCAAGTTTTTCTCTAAATTCCCCTTTCTAAGCTGTGTTCTACCCCACAGCTAATTGTGCTGAAACACATACACAAAAAAACTTAACTGGGGTTTGTACATTGGTGGCTCCTCAAGAAATTGAGAAGTTTGCATATATGGGGGTTATGAAGAACATTAAAACATGCTATTATGTGTAAATCCATCAAAGCAGTGTATATTACACAGTGCTGAAGGAGAAGAGTGTGCCAGCTGGGAAATAATGATATTTAAAGCTACCTGGTAACATTTTTCATCCCACTGTATGTAGGATGTCAGACATACTTCCTGGCTTTTTCAAATCACAACTTCTCTGTGGATTTTCTCTGCACAGTGGTATCTTAGAGAGCACTACCTTTGAGCCTGAACCAAGGAAGCAACTGTTGGACCAAATGGCCCTTAACTTTTAACAGAACTGTTTCTCAGTTTTCATGAAGTTGAGCTTGCTGCTTGCAAAGCTCTTTATGGAATAGCATAAAGCTGTTACAATAAATCACTTGCTTCAAAAATAGACCTTGTATTTAGAGCAGCCATGGAGCCAAGTTGCTCCAAGCAGACATCATCCCCTCAGTGTATATTTCTGCAGCTCTGTTAATAGTTAATTTTAATTCTGCTATGCTGAAGTTATTTTCACTGGGGGAAAAAAAAAAGCTATTAAGTTATTAGGCCTGTTTCTAGCCTGCATCATAAATCAAAGAGAGGTTACCTCTCTTGTGCTACAGACCTGTGTAGCTTTGATTTTAGGTCTGCACAACTGGATATATCACTTTGCAAGATGATTAAGCATGTTGTAAGACCCTGAGATACATTCTGCTATTAAAGATTTCAGATACTCTGTATGTGTGCAAGTCTGCAGTGCAAGTCTAGACTTCCTGTGCTTCACATGTTTAGTAGACAATGAATCCAGACTGGCAGATGGAAGTTTAATTCAGTTTGAAAAAGAATCATCTCTAGAAAAAGCTATAAAAGCCTATCACATTATTTTTATAATGAAATATGGGGTTATTTCTAATCACAACCTTAAGGTACACTGGCCCAACACTGTAATTTAAAGAAAACATAAAACAGTACCAACACAAAGTCATTTTTATAAGAAATAATATGGAACAAAAATGGTCAGAGAAATAAATGTTTTTGCCTGGCCTACTCTCCTTTATCACCACGTATTATTCTAACCACTGTACGCTTGTGTGTCTGCATTGGCAGGAGAATCATGAACAGGTATTTCCATGCAGATTTGAATGATAACAGGCCCTTTCAGAGACAGAATGAGCCATAACATAAAAACTGATCTATGTATCTTTTTAAGAATTGATCATTCCAAAGCCATGTTGGGGATGGCTAGGAGAGAAACTGAGACCAGAGGGCTGCTTCCAACGTTTCCCTCTCTGAATTGCAGCACCCTCCCTTTAAAGGATCCTCACGTAGACAGTGCCTCTCCAGTGTATCAGGCTGTGCTTAAAACTCAGAACAAGCCTGAGGATGAGAGTGAGGACTGGAGCCGTCGCTCTGCCAACCTGCAGTCCAAGTCCTTCCGCATCCTTGCCCAGATGACTGGAACCGAGTACAGTAAGTTGAATGACAAAGCATCCCCCTCATCCTGATTTTAGATTCATGTCTTTCCTCGCTGCCCTGGTATTGGCCACTGATACTCAGGGAAGACTCATGTCCAGGCTCATGTGGTTGTCAGCAAGGGTGAAGATCCTGGATGTGACCTGAGGGAACTCAGAAATCAAAGTGAACAATCTCACCTTATGCTTTATGAAGAAAATTCTTTGATCTGCCAGGGGTCTCACCATAAAAATATAACAGATTGTACAGTAAACAAGCATTTGGGACCCCATAGTTATTCCTACTTACAAATCAAGTCTGTGCAGTGCAATCTTTGGGTTTCCTGCAACCTAGACATACAGAGTTGTCCATTCTTTAGATAAAAATGATAAACAGGTCATGTCTCCTGTAAGTCTTTTACAGAAGTGACTTCTGGAGGTCAAAAAAAAGCCATAGATTGTATGGAATCTGTGGCTCTATCAGCCCTGTTATCTAAACTTAGATCTGGTATGAACCTTACAGAGCTTTAACTTTGTTGCTTGTTGCCTATGGAAATGTTTTTATGGCTACCCAGTAGTAAGCTCACAGGTGGTTTCTGATGTAGAGAGAAGGAAGGTCAGGGCCTTTTCTCACATCAGGGGGAAATATTTAGTATTTCCTTCCCCCATTAATGTGCTGCTGCTGTCTCTCCTGCTTTGTACAAAACAGCAGGACCTCTCTGTAGAATCATTGCCTACAGCTGTGAAACATTGCTAATAATGAATGGCAAAGTAGTTGTAATAGCTACCTGTCTCCTAACATCCTCCTTCCTGTCCCTAGGGAACTGCTCCTCTTCATGATGTTCTTAGAAATTCCACTGCTGCAAAGTCAGTGTGAATGCACCTTTAGTTAGGCTTTTGATAAGTTTCTAAAGAATTTTAAATAGCATAAAGCCAATTCCTTTCTTTCTGTTTTTTAACTGAAACATTTTTTTTCTACAGTGCAAGATCCAGATGAAGAAGCCCTGAGGAGGTCAAGGTAGGCAACTCTCTGTGAAAAATACAGCTTTCTCCTTCCTGATAACTCAATAATGATTTAAAATGGCATTAATATGAACTTCCTTTATTATATTTTTGTCCTAAAATATTCTAACACATTTGCTTAAAAATCACTAAAATTAAAATGCTATCATTGAGAGGCATTTGAATGAGAAGGATAGCAAATCAGCATGCTTTTAGGAAAGGCAGTGCAAAATTCGTGAAGTGTGTGTTCAAATCTGAAAGCTCTCTGCTCATGCAACTTTCCTGTACTTTACTGGGTGTGTGAATGTGATGAGTTCCAAGCCTTGTGTAACTACTTGATCGTGTAAGTGGATAAAAATGTATAATGTTGTGATAGCACTGAAATTTGTGAGCAATTTATTTGGATGACCCTCTGATTGACATTTGATTCTCCTTAAATGATACAGTAAAGGAGTTGTTTCCTTTCATACCCATGATCATTAGCTTATGTTTTGTTTGGAATAAATATGACCTAAATTTGTAGAATATGGAGCACAGGACTGCTTTTGCTAATGGATAAATGTATTTGTTTCATATGATGTATCAAAAACACTGAAAAAGTGGATATGTTCACAGATATAATATGGAATTAAAGTTTTATCATCATCCTGTATAGCCAGGAAATAGATGTATTAAAGATTCTTATGTTGAGCTTAAAAACTGCAGTTGAATCAGGAGCATTCCGCATGCAATCCTTAGTTTCTGTTTGCATACTTCAAATCCCTGGTTCACTTCAGCTGCTCTAAGCCGCCGGCTGGGTTTGTGATGTGTTTGGTACTCAATCCACCTCTTCTTCTTTTATTTTGTATTTTACTGCCCTGTGGGTTCTTTAAAGGTTCTGAGCTTTTGATCACAGTCCAGGTTGCGAATGTTGAATCAGTGAGAAAGATGTCTGCTGTCTTCCCTGTGAGAATACAAGAATGCTTTCAGTTGGTGTTTGCAATAAACCGTCTGCTGCAGTTCGCCCAAGTTCATGGCTGGGTGCCTGAACATCAGGCTTGACATTCTAGCCTCAGGGATTTATTTCTTCCCTCAAATGTGCAAGCTTAATTCTCATTACATGTATTGTGCATTATCTGTTTTGATGTAATAGCACACGTCCAAATCCTTATTATGATGGGATTTAAAGCATTGTACTGAACTTAATAGTGCCCCATTCATATCTGAGAGTAATATGAGGTTTTAAAGAAATAATCTCTCTAGGTGTAATCTGTGGCTTTGGAAAATACAAAATAGTGGAAACTTTACATGGTATGAGATATGTTGACAACAATTTGACATTATGATAACTCATAACACATGTAAATTGCACATTCTATCCAGGGTAACTCCAAGTACATGACACTATATCCACTGTGCTTTGCACATTTTCTGCAGTCTTTAGGTATCACTGTGTTATCCTTTTCTTGCCCAAGGATGCTTCTGGTTATGTTTGGGCACAGCTGAACAGGTTTAAGGTGTGCATTGATATTAAAGGCGTGAGGGAGCATATACAGGTAGTTACACAGGGACAGTACAACTAGTGTAAGCTCTGGTGCAAGGAATGAAATGGGGTCTCCTTCCTACCCCACTGACAGTGCTGGCACCATCTGGGTGCTTGATACCCACCTTGAACACTGGGCACACTCCACTGGGGATTTGGCTGTGCAGGCATCCATCATTGTGGCCTCAGGCAGGCTGTGAGCAATCTCTCTCTGGTGTTTTCTCTGGTCTCTTTGTGTCAGCTCCTCAGTATAGCCAGCAGGAATTGCTTGCAATGGTGATCAGGTTTCTTCCAAACACTGAGGAAAGTGGGGAGGAACGAGGTAGCTTATTTTTGGCAGAATGTTTTACATTAAAATAGTCACTTTTAGATTCCTGCTTCCAACTTCATGACATATCTTCAAAAAACCCATAAACTTGGGAATTTTCAGGTGGCAGAATATTCCTTTCAGTTTAATATTAATGATTATGTTGCATGACTGTCATAGCCCATACTACTGCTATTTTGAAGGCACACATGAAAGTATAACTTGCTATGAAAACTTTTCATTGCTGGTGTGATGATTGTTGCGGAATATTTTCTGGAGAGATGGGATCCATTTCAAGCCAAACAGATGTTTCTGAATACCTTTTCCTTGAATGGAAAGGTAATATCTTGAAAGCAATAAGAGAGTTCTTAAATTACATGTCAGACCCACTGGAGCTAGTATACTTTGGTGTAGCTGGAAAAAAGTACTGTCAGGAAGTTTCAGCTAAGAATACATTATATCTCTTAATTACCTAAAAGCATAAAAAATAGTTTGAGAAGTCACACATCAAGACTCCTTTAGAACTGTTACTTGCATGGCACTGTGTTATTAAGCACAAGAGATTTAGAAATATCAGTGAATTTGTTGGCATTTACTCTGTTTATTGTTTTGTGCTTTCCTCAGCCTGAGGAGTAAAACCAGCCCAGTCTGCTCCTTTCTGTTTGGCTGGTTTCACTCTCAAGTTCCAGCGCATTAACACAATTAATTGTCTTGTGTTTTGAGTGTAAATAATGAGGAAAAAATGACCTTGTTTGCAAGGACTGCAAAAAGTTTTGCAAATAACAAGAACATTTTATTTTTCATTCTGTTTGATATACTTCTCTTTGACTGTGCTATCATCTCACATCCTCCTTCTTCCCCTTTTTATGTACAAAAGCTGAATTTAAGCTATAGAGCATCTAGAAAAGACTAAATCCTAAGAGGTGCTGAACATGGCTCGAGCACCCCAGTCTGCAGTCAGGGGTCGCAGGAGGTGGCCAATACTTCACAGAACTCTGCCTTGAAAATTCCCTGTTGTTCTGCTTTGTGACACAAATGACCAGAAATATCTATGCAAATGTCAACACTAATATTCACTAATTCTGAGGAAGTTTCAGAAAAGTACTGCTGAAACCTGGGGTTGGCGGTCCTTGCAGGAAGGACAGCAGGTTGGGCTGATCTAGGTGTTGCAGAACGGAAAATCTTTACATTCATTTTGCACTTGTATGAGTTAATTTTCACTGACTCCTCAGTCGTGTGAGAGGGAGGGAAAAGCCAAGAGAAACTGCTGGGAGGAAAACAATGGGGTTACACTGCGTTTCTAGCAAAAGCAGCCCTGTAATACCAAGCACAAGTTATATCAAGTTACTTCTCAGAAATAAACCACTGCAAAACCTTTCACACGTGGTCCAAAAAGCATCACCCAGCCTTCACTATGCCGATTCGAAAGCTGAGGAAAAAAATCCAAATAAATTGCCATTGCCCTAGTTGTAAGGCAGGGGAGTGGTAGCCATGGTCCCTAACCCCTTTCTTTCTCCCTCCTTTCTTTCTTCTGTGTGTCTCTCTCTGTCTCTGTCTCTCTCTTTCCTCATGCCACAGGGAGAGGTTTGAAACGGAACGTAACAGCCCACGCTTTGCCAAATTGCGCAACTGGCATCACGGCCTGTCCGCGCAGCTCCTTAATGTTAAAAGCTAAAGGCCCCAGTCAGAGGGCAGACACGAGAGAGCCACAGTGACACAGTCACTGCTGGCCTGACTTAGAGCCTGAGCCACTCGTGCAAAGATGTACTGCTAGGCAGTAGGTTTCTGCTGTTAGCCATTCACTGTCACCACAGGTGAAATCATGATACAACCCAGGTTATGTTCTTCATGATAAAGTAGCTTAGCTTTTTTTTCCTTTACTGTCTTAAACTTCAGTATACAGCAAAACATCACTATTGCAGTCTCTTGACTTTAATTCTGGAAGAAAACGAGAGGGAAGTTATTGACGGTATTTCTTTAGGAGGAAAAAGAATGAGGTTTTCATAGAGTTTTACTGATGTAAAGATAATGAAGTTGGAGAAAGAAAGTTGAAAAGGAAAACTGATTGGCCTAGACTTTGCTACATGTATAACACACTTAGTTTGCATAGTGGAATGATACTGTTTGAAATAAGATATTAGCAATGTGAAGTTATATTTCAATATATTATACTGGCAGAAGTCATTTACTGAAACCATTGCTGTAAGTTTTGTGTTGGAAACTTTAATTTATCATTATATAAAAGAGAGATAGCTGGGTTTGCTCAGGATCTGCAAGGAAATGACATTTTGCTAGAGGTGATTTAGGAGTGAGAAGAATATATCATACTGCTGGTGCACTGAAACTTTTAAAGGCATCTTGTAAGTTTTAAGGAATATGTTGCCCATTCTGTATTGCTCTTGCTTTGACTCACATTTTTTTCTGTATATAGCAGCATGCTTTATCTGAAATAAAAGGTTTTAAAGCTAAAATAATTATGTGCCTGTTTTACACAGTACTTTATTCTGTTTTAAAACAATAACTGCTTCAACTGATTATTGAAAGAAGGAGAACTTTCCTTTCCCAAATACAAAATTTGGTCAAAAAGCTTTCCATTATTAGCTGTAATTATTATTGACCTTTAAGTTGTCTGCATTGGAATAAACCTGACAAAGCAGTTGAGTTAGGTACCTTTATCTGGTGGCAGTAATTCCAGTCAAAGAGATTAGGTCATGAGATCAGATTGAAACTATTATACTTTTTGCTGCTTCCAAATTTGTCTCAGCAGTCCATACAGAACCAAGTTCATTCAAACTCCCAATTTTTCTTCTGTGTTATAGAAATAAAGAAAAGCTGCTGTTCATGGATAATTTTGCCTGAATCAGCCAAATACTGAAGTGTTTAAAGGGTTATCATGCATATATAAAACAACTAATTCTTCAGTATGACTTGAGAGTACATAAGCACTAATTCCTTTAAAAATGCATTTCACTTTTCTTAGCTAAATATCAGAGCACCTCAGGACATGCTACTTAATTCACAACATGCATTTATATTTTCATTATGGGAACACAAACAGATTCTGATCACGCCATCTTACCTGTACCTATGGTAAATCAGCATCACTGCATGAAGTAAGAGCAACATTTTAATTTTTCATGATCGTTGCCAGGAGCAACCTTTGGTGAACCAAAGTGGTGGTGATTTTTGATTATGTATAGGAAATTTTGATAGAATTTAAAATATCATTAGGCAATTAAGATTTTTTCATAAACATAAAATGTGCCTAAGTAAAAAAATCTTCCAGTTCTAATTCTCAACCAAATTAGGTCTTTTTATGAATAAGTAGTAATGCAGTCTCTTCACGGTAAAAACAATTGTGTATCCTTAATGTTTTATGAATATCATACAGATACTACTTGTTTCCAAGAGTCCTAGTGCATGTGTTGAAATGAAAATGTCTAGATTATGTATCAATGTTTACACTTAATGTTATTTTGAAAGATATTTTCTAATAATAATTTTATCAGATATGGAATTAATGGAGATGTAATTAAGGAATCCCTTCCCCTTAGCTCTGCTTCAGTGATTTTAATGATATGAATTCAGTGCATATAAACCATGCAATCATGTAGGGCAATAGTTTTAATCCTTTTTCTGTAGGATACAAAATGGAATCTAACACTTCCTGAACTTTATGCAGTTACAGGGGGGAAAAAAAGGAAAATATCTTGAATATCTGGTAGCTTTTAGAACTTTTGCAATGTTAAAGACCTTTTGTGAAGGTGCCTTCATTAATCCTTACAGCAAGATTTTTACTACAACCTATTTCAACTGCTTTGTCCTGTCCCTTTTAAAAAATCTCACAAGTGTCAGACTTTTTGTATTAAAACTGCCAGTCAAGTATTTCTATGTTGTTTCATTTTATATTTAGACTAGTAATTCCTCAACTCTTACTCCTCAAAAATCTTCCTCTATGTTGTCATGGCAATCTTCAAGTCCAGAAAATGAGTGTTATGGATCTTTTTTTTGTATGACTCTGAAGGGGCCTTTTTTTGCTTCCTGAGGAGGAGGCAGACTTTGTAAGGCAGAGAAACTGGCCTGGATTTTTCACTCTACTGCATATCATTGCTAGTGACAGTAACAAACTTGGGCCTGATAAGAAAGAAATCAAAGCTTTGAAAAAAGAGTAGCTTTGTTCTAGCAAAAGGGCAAGTCTGACCTATTATATTTTAGTATGTTCAGACTTATCTCACTGTGTGTAGCTTCTGAGTGGCCAACCCCCATCTTGCATTGTTTCCTGAGCACTTGCAGAAGTCTGCTGTTTCACACAGGAAAATCAGTCCCAATTAATGGCACTGAGGCTTAAAATAAGTTCCTGATTGAAGACTTGATGAGTCATATAATTCTCTAAACGAGTGCTGATGGTAGGCAGGTGTGTCTGTCCCATGCTGAATATGTTTTGACCTGTGACTGCTCTGCTGAGCAGAGGACAATGGTTGGTGACAATACTGCCTTCTAAATAACCTCCATGCCAAAAATAAAGTAAAACACAGGCTGTGGATAGTCATACACACCCCCTGCCCTTCCCAATATTGCCAGTAGAGCATAGTGTTATAAGCATTTAATGAAGACACGGCAAAGCTGATGCCAGTAGGAAATCAAAACCAAAAGGCCTTCCAGGTAAATCTGCTTGTCTGGTTATGGCACAGGGACATGCTCCTTTTCTGCTGTGGTACAAGGCTGTTTGATCTAAACTAACCTGTTTACTGAACCCTGCTGCCCTGCCTTCTGCTCAAAGAGCCCCCTGAGCTCCTGCAGTGCTCAGTTTGCAGCAGAGGCACTGACTGCATGCAGTGTGTGCTGATGGGACGTGGCTGCAGTGTGGCTTTAGGAGGGCGGGTGTGACAACTCGACCTCTTCCTTTCATGCATGACCAAACGACAAAAGGAGAAAGGTTCTGTGGCTCCTTCCCTTGCCTCCCTCTCCTCATGCCTGCCTGCACAGGAAGGACAGTATGGTTTTGCTAAGTAATACAGAGGTCACTTCATTGCAGTTTCTCTCTCATTATGCACAACTGGGAGGAGTATATCTTCCATAGCAAGGAAAAAGTATTTTTGGGACTACTTTATCATGTTGGAAAAGTCCAACTCTTGCACGTTACAGAGCTTTCTGAAGCCTTCCTCAGGGACAGAAGAAGTTACACCAATTTTTCACTTGTGCACTCCGGTTCCGACAGGAGCTAAGTTGATTTTGTGGCTTCTTTAGCGGTGTCTACCATGAGCTTCAGTGACTGGGATTACCATTAGATGTATCAGAAACTTAGATGGATCCTTACACAAATTCGAGTTTGCAAAGTTAAAAAGCCAGAATTTTGGTATGGTGCATGGTATTACCAGATAATTACTTTCTTTAATCAGTTTGCCTCTTTAGTCAACAGCCTTCTGCAGGATACATGAAAATTAATTGACTCAAACTTGCTCTCAAGCACAAAAACATCCTTGTTCTATGGATGCTAATCAAAGCCATCTGACACCACTGAGACAATCTAAGGCATCTTGATTTCCTTCCTTGGTTGGCCAGAATTTCCAATGATTAACATTGCTGACCTGCCCAATTGCCAAAACCCTCCTGTCTGCTGCTCAAATTACCAGAATTGCTACTTTTGAAAGACATGCCCTATCTTTCCACAACAGCCTGTGAAATAAAGCAGACTTCTCTAGGTAGATTTCCCACTTAAGGAACATACAAAAAATAATAAGCTCATCCATAAGCTCTTCTAATCCCTGCTTACCCTTTAACACCTGAAGAGTGACAAAAGCGTAGAAACAGTGAAATAACACAATTGTCTCCGTGGAATCCTGAGTGAAATCAGAAGAGAAAATAGATCAAGTAGAAAGTCTTTCTTTCTCAAAATACTCCTGGAAGTGCTATGTGAAAAAAAAAAATTATTTAGACATTATAAATCCCTTGGTCCCTAGTCAGTTCCCTGTAGAATAAATTGGTCAAAGATAGTGTAAGGTACACTATATCCACTTGAATGTACCCACTTAAAATTGAATGAGTGAAGCCTTCAAATGAAATTAGAAAATACCATGAAACTTTTCTCAAAACAGTTCATAGAGAAAGTAATGCATAAGCTAACAGAGCCTGTTAAAGCTGAAATGAAACTCTTGAGTGTGGATGTACTGACCTATATGTAGAATCTTGTCTTTACCACCTCAGTCTCCTGCACGTTCCTGTCCACCATGTAACTTCTGCATGATCAGAAATGAACATTAGCTTTCATTTCTACTGTGCAACCTTTAAAATTTTCCTGTGCATCATTCAGCTGATGCAGGTGGCTAACCAAGGCACCAGTGCTTCCTTTCTCTCTGACTCCTCTGTCCAACAACGGAAAAGCAGTTCTAACTCAAAGTTAGAAAAACATGGAAAACATACAGGTTTTCCAACAAGCATTGTAACTCAGAGCCACTCAGTTGGGGTCTGTGGATCATCAGCCTGGCTCACAGCTTTGCTTAGGGTGAGCTGGAGCACAGCACTGGCACTGCTTCCTTTTATTCTGCTTCTAAATTGCATTAATGTCAGCAAAATTACCCTAAATACTAATAACTTCCTAATAGTTCATTTCCATGTAAGCATTTGTTGTAGCTGACCCAGAATGTTATATGATTACAAATGAGGGAAGGTAAAAAAATCCTTAAGACAGCTTATGAAATAAAATTTAATCCACATTCTGAAAGAATGACAACTGTTCTAATTCATACCACTTAATTATTTGATTCAGGAAGTGAACAGCACAGACACATTGCTGGGTTTCAGGGGCAGCTTCAAACTTAGCTTAATGCCATGTAGAGGAAGTATGAATTTTCTTATCATCAATGTGCTCAAATTAAAAAGTGGGTCTGAAAAACTACCCCCTGAAAGTCAAACCTCCGAGTTCTATTTCTTTCTTCAGCTTCCCTGGAGAAAAGTGAAGTCATGATGAGAAAGAACACTTCAGTGAGAGGGAAATAATTTCCTGGCGTACAAAACCCAAACTTTTTGTGCATTGGTTTTGTCTGTAGTGGTCACGAACACAGACTGAGAGCTTGGGTCCTGTGCTCAGGTGCCTGGTGGCAGATCCCTGCACTTTACAGTGGGGCTATAGAAAGCTACAGGGAAACATTCAATTAAATAGAATTGCACACTTAAGGCCAAGATAGGGAATAATTATCTGAATTAAATCCCAGCTCCAATGGCTACACATGCTCAGAATTTTGAAGTCTTTGTTTTTATTAAAGTGATGTATTTACCGATAAGATAAAATAGAAAATTTGAGTTCCTATGCCAAATATCACAATGTAAACCTTGGGCAAGAGTTACCTTACCTTTCCCCAACACTGATGCTGCTGTATGTCCAGCTGCATTTATTCTGTGACTGTTAAATTTAACAGCAACCCTGTAGATGCAACTAAAATGCATTCATAGGAGGGACTGGCTTGGATTTAAGTGAGCTGCTTTGATGGAGTTCCATACTACATGTTGAGAATGAACTGCTGGTTGTTTTCCACTGAATCAATGATAATGTTTTTCTTATTCTGTGGCACTATCTGCACAAACCAGGATACCCCTGTGAGAAAAGTATTTCCCTGTTTTGGAAAGCATAGTAGGATATATTGCAATTGTTTTGGCGTGGGCTGCTCACATTCTTAACTACAGTGGCTGAAAAAGAGAGACTAGCTCTTCTACCCCTTTTTGTGATCCCAAGCTGAAGTGTTAACTAAACCAGCATGATAGTCATCTTCTGTCCTCTCCAGTTAACTGCCTGTCATTTCTTTGTTTGTCTTCTGGTGTCTTTTTATATTTCTGTTAAAATAACAGAAATATAGCATGGGGGGGAAAAAGGCAAGCAACCTCAATAGTCATCTGACCATGGAAAAATTCTCAGCTGCAAATACAGAAAGGTAGAAATAGCCTCATTGGATTAGAACAGCAGTTAATCCAGCTCAGTGTCCAATTACCAACAGTGTCAGTGTCTCGTGCCTTCAAGACGAAAATGTTTGGAAGGCAATTACAAAATAGCTTTCACACAACTTTACTCCCAGACACCCTATAAGAATTTCTTTAAAATTACTTTGTTAATTCTACTTCTTAAAAGGAAATTTTACTTGTAGGCAAATATGCTTATATAAATATAAGTACATGCTAGGATGAAAGTTATGGTAAGTCTGATTAGTCCTGCAAATCCACACTATACTACTAGAAAACCAGAATTTTTAATTTCAATAAATATAGACCCTAAGAATCTGTAGGTCTCTTTTCCCTTTGATAAAAGACTGTTGTGTATCTGTCAGACTTGGTAGAAGATTATTGGATTCTCAATACAGTAAAATACTGATAAACTGAACAGATATATTTATTAAAAAAATCTATAATACCTCATTAAAGAGGGTGAACTGATATTTTAAATACTCAGCTGGGGTTTGGGAGAGTTAATTTCAGGTCCTTACACTGCTGTGGACTTTCTTTTAGACCATGAACAAATCAGTTAAGTTTTAGTCTCTCATTTGTAAAATTAGAAAAACAGTCTTGCTCCACAAGAGTCTAGAGAAAAACTCAATTAAAATATTCACTTTTTGCTTCACTACTGAAAGAGTAGTCGAAGGACCATGTAGTCCCTCGAGACACCTCATGTTTCTTATGTCACCGGGTCTTCATTACACATCATATGATTCTGTCTCCACATTTTAGTGGAATAGAGCAGAGCTTTTCAAGAGAGAGAGTCTGGATCTGTTACTAAGAAGAAGGTAGATGGGAGGTGTACCACCTCCACGTTTCAGCTTGCCTGCTACACGTACACATTTGGGAATCCTTTGCATTTGGTTCCCAAAAATAAAGTAGAATGGGAAAGCATTCTAATGTCCAGTACATACAGTTCAGATTTAACATACTCATTTGTTGAAAACTCTCTGGAGATTCTCCAGGCTATTTTTAGAGTCCAGTAGCACACACAAACTTGGCTTGCAAATGAATTTTGCCTTCTGTTACTCAAACTATTGTAATTCTTGTTGGTGTGTGGGAGGGAAAGACTCTATTTCTAGAATTTCACTCTGCCTTTAGCACCATATCATGTAGCATATTTTAGGAGAAGAAAACATTTAATAATTTCCACTGTATAATATATTGTGTAATTGGGAAGACAGTATATTGCATAAATAAGTCTTTTTTGAAATACAGGTCCAACATTTAATGAAATCTGTGGGAGTTGCACTGTTCACTCAGAACAGTCATTGGCTGAGGCCCTTCTATCAAAACCCATTTCAGTGGGAACTAAAAACAACTGCAGACAAAAATAAAATCCCCCATAGTAATTTTAAATCTCTCCCAGATAGCTCAAAACTATTATCCACTACCTTCAGTTATTGCAGCAGCCTGTGTAGACAGAGATACAAACAGCTCATAATGTTCTGAGCCAAATTCTTTCATGTTGTGAAGGTATTGACTTTACTGAGCCTGCCCGAGGGATGGATTTGGCTCAAAAGTAAAGTTATTTCTGCATTAAGTGAGAAAAAAATGTTTTGGTTGTAAAGGCCAGAAATCCAATAGTTGGTTCCTTAAAATGCAAGTATTGCCAGTCAGAGGCACATCTGATCTTGAGCCTTTCTTCTTGGTAGCCAAATGGGAATTACTCCTATTGACTGGGAAGAGAAATAGTTCCTGGAAGCAAAACCATGAAGAAGCTTTATGTGCCTTTGAACTCATTTTTCCCTTTACTTTCTGCCTTTTCCTTTGTTTTATTCTGTGGAAGTATTTTTTCTATACTTCCCTCTCTCTTTTTAACCTTTACAACTCCCCTGCCATCATCACTCAACATTATCCAATATTGTACACTTGGGGAAAAATCTTTTGTGAAATCCCAGCCTCAACGTGACCTTGAGTCAAATGACTTTTTTTTTTTTTTTTTTTCCCTGTTCAGTGTAGCCACAGCTATTGGAGCAGAAAAGTTAGGATCAGATTAATTGTAGCAACAGAGGCTTAGCACTGCTTCAGCCTGACCCCAACTGCCTTCCTTTTGGTCTTGGCTGTAATTTCTCATGGAGCATTTGGCAACGCTGGACATAAATAATGCTGGATTTTGTTTCCAGGCCCTGACTGTGTTCTTTAACATTGTTGCATGATTATGGCTCTTGGTAAATTAACACTTCCCACACCTGCACAGTCTCTAATTCATCCTCCTGCACCTTGTTTCATAGCTGACATTGCAGTGAACTCACAGCTTGGTTACCATAAAGACAGTGTTTGGTTTCTCATTGCTTCAGAGTGGTGAGCCATGGACCTCATTGGGGGATTTCTGTTCAAGGCAGGCTCTTCTCACCACAGGAACCTCTTAGTCAGACAGACACATCTGAGGGGCATTTCAGGTCAACTTCTGGGTTTCAAAATATGGCTTCAATTCATACATTTTGGGGCTACATTTTAGTTAGAGATTTTAAAAATTCGTAGACAACACCTATGCCCTAGACTTTGCTGATCTTAACTGGATTGGTTTTTATAACTTTATTGGAACTGAACTAAAGAAAGAATATGTGACTGTGCATATATATGTAAATGTATAAGTTCATAAGCACAATACTGATAATAATGTGGAAAATATTAAGAATAGCCTTCCAAACATAATATAAGTTAATGATTGGAGCCCAGCAAAAAGAAGTATATATAATATATATATAAGTATATATAATATATATATATATATTATATATAAGACCATATAAAGAAGTGCATGTATTCCTGTTTTGTTTTCAAAGGATGCTTCAGAAAGAAAGTTCAGTTGAGTAAATGAGGACATTTGCTTTGTGGTTTGTAATTTTACAACCCACTTAAGAAAAGTGTTTTCATTTGGCATATTTAAGCTTTAAACCTGTTGAAATTTCATCACAATTCCTTAAATAGGAAGGGATTCAATCACCCATTAAATTGCTAAATAGTGAGACTATCTCAATTATTTAACTAGCTGGATTTCAAACTTAGGTGTTTAAGGCTAATGGATTCTATTCTTTATGAAAATATTTGTGTCTACTTACAGATAAACAATTGCTTGCATTTAAACTGATGACTTATTTTTTAAGTGTGTATGTGTGTTTACAGAATAACAGCCCAGTTCTCTATCAGTGAAACTGAGGCTGACTTAATCCTCACCTCAACAAAGGAATGATTTCCAGTTGAAGAAATTGTTTCTAATCCAATTTAGGTTGAGAAAACTAGTATTTGGATAGGGTAGGGAATTTTTAAACGATGCCAGGCAAAAGAAATCCTTTTTGTGTAAGTCTTTGTTAACCGTTTAACTGCTCATCACTTCGAAATATCAGGTCCATGAGGACTGCCCAACTCTGATTATTTTTACTGCTTGGATTTGGCATCTCAATATGTTCTGCTGGAATATTATTGAATTCTTTTTAAAAAGGGAACTTATTAAAGTCAAAACTATTCCTGAAATTGTATACACACATACAATGTCTCATTTGTTAGTTTTCCTTTTACTTTATTCTTGAAACAAAGTTGTTTGCAACTAATAAGAAGCATACAGCAAACTTGTATTTCTGGTGGTTTCACCTGGAAAGCTGAAGAGGTTTCTCACAGCTATATTTATGTGCAACCACTCTAGGATGCTATTTGCAACCAAACATTTCTCCCCAACCCATATTCTTTTTCCCTGGTTGTTTTGGGTGGGGTGGTTTTTTTGCCATCACTGGCAATTGCATTTATTTCATACTGTATCCCCTCCTTCCACAGAGACAAGGAAAACGCTGCAGCAGCATCAGAAAACAGGTAATGTTTGCTGTGTTTGATTTATTTCCTGTTAAGAGTGTATGTCCACTTTCTCCATATTGTTCTTACCTCAAAAACATGAAATTCGTACACTGTTTGAGCAGATGATGAAAGCAGAGGCTTCAGCTAAGTGGGCTCATGAGGCATTTCTTTCTCATGCACTGTGATGTGGAACAGGTGGGGATTGTGCTTCTCAGAACTTATAAACCGGAAAAATAAGAAGTTTTAAATTAAATATTCTTGAAATGGAGTATTGTCAGTTTGTGATGGAGTTTTAAGAACATTTTCCATTTTAAACTTTGTCTAGACTGTTCAAGACTTTTTTAAAATCTAAAGAATATTATCTTTTTAAGAACATTTATATGTCAGATCTTGATTGATACTCAATGGGTTATGAGGTTAAAAAATGTCCCTCTGTTAGTTCTTTCATGTCAAGTTGTTTTCTCCCAAAGGATCTCAGAGCATTTTGCAGTTAAGCATAGAAATGTGTTGTTTTCTATTAGTTCATTTATTAAACCCCCAATACTGATACACAGGTATTTCTTGAGTGAATCTGACCAGTTGTTTCATGGAGCAAAGAAAGGCCTCTTACTAGTTAGTCATTAAAAGAATTTTATCCTACCACTTTTCTCTTTGTTGTTGATTCCTGCCTCAGTCATAAACAACCACTTTTTATTTTGAGGGTTTTTTTAGGACTGCTTATGTTTGAGCAAAGGTTGCATAGAGTTAAGGTCTGAGTGAAAGCATTATTTGTTAATAGTGACACAAGCAACGGCAACTGGCACTTGAACAGTTGGGAAAATTGATTTTTATTTTTAAATTAATGGTAAAAAGAAGAAGGAAACAAACCCCTTGATTCCTGACTATAAATTAAATTGTAAAGAACAAGCAACACATGTTAGAATTTCACCAGTGGTTTCATTTGTGTAAAACCACCTACAGGACTATGCAACTGCTTCACTGAAATTGCCTTTTCTTTTAACTGTTATTTTATTTTGCCAGGAACAATTTCTGATATATGACTGATGTTATTGTCCTCCTGTGTTCCCTTAATCTTGTGTGATCTGTCATACCACAGCCTTTCCCCACCTCCATTACCATCACAGCTCTGCTAATTTTGATATTCATAGCAATGTGATTTCCAGTTTTAACACAAGGTACCTTTTTTAATTTGTCAAGCCTTTCCTGGTCTTAAGCAGTAATTAACCAACGAACTATCAAGATTAGTCATTACTTCAACTGCATTGTCATTATGATCTCCAGCTCCAACTGTGGCTGGAATTCTGTCTCTCCCTCCAGCCCCTGCTATCACCTGGGAAACGCCTCATTTACAAACACCCTTGTAATCTCTGTTACCCAGGCCTGCAGGTACCGCACATGCGCCCCAGTATGTGACCTCGAGTATTTGGCACCCTCCTAAGTCATCCACCAGGGATGCCAACACTGCCAATGCTCAGCCAGTGGCCTCCAAGGGCTCTGTGAGGCTTGGAGCGGGTACAAGCCAGGGGGAGGCCGGTTTTGGCCAGAAAGCCCCTCCTGCTTCATCCAGTAACCAAAGGTACTCTGTGCCATGTAACTGCATAACTGACCCGGTTTGGAGCTTTGCAATGGTTTGGTAATAACAACCTCTAACTCCTTCAGAGGGAAATGCCCATTGCCTCAAAGGCAGTTCAAGTTCTTCCAATTCCAGCAACTTCAGGTTCGTGTGGGTGTTACATTTTCAGTGGCTCTCCTAGGATCACACCTCCAATACAGAGACAAGTCATTTAGCATCTTCAGTAGAGAAACAGCAGCT
Organism: Acrocephalus scirpaceus scirpaceus; assembly: GCA_910950805.1. NCBI lineage: Eukaryota > Metazoa > Chordata > Aves > Passeriformes > Sylviidae > Acrocephalus > Acrocephalus scirpaceus. Next base: position 35,754,341 of record OU383781.1, read on the forward strand.
GATATCTCTGTATTTTCAAACATTCCCATATTCAAATATAAAATCCTTCCATGTTACAGCTTTCTCTAAATACTTTCTCCGGCACTTTTTTCGTACAAATGATGCAATAACAGATTTTTTTCATATCCACTTTAGCTTTTGTTCTCTATATTTTTGATTCTTTGCAAGCAATCTGTTGGAGGATTAAAAACACAAAAACCTCCATGCGTTACATAAAGGAGACTAAGTGCTGTTTTAATCATCCACTTCTTTTTATTTGGATAGAAAGTCTCAGAACTTAGGACTTCACCAAGAGAAAAGAGTATAATCTACACTTATATTTTAAATGTTGGAGTGCATTTGTTGCTGTGTTCTCATTATGGTTGTTAACCATTATTATCCTCTTAACCTCTACTGATCAGTGTTCCTCTTCATGAGTGAAAATCAGCTGAGAAGAGATGTGTGTTTTTATCCACCTGACTTACTTTTGTGTTTGTTTCTGCAAATATGAAGATGTTTGAATTTTTCAATTTAATTTAAAATACAAAGTATTGTAAAGATCTAAAGTCTACAAAACTATTGTATTTAAAAACCAACCAACCAAACAAAAAACCCTCTTTAACATGCCATAATGAAGTTGTTGCATTAGATGATCTATTTTATAAAGTTGCGCTCACATTTATCAGTTCTTAAAATTCTCCTGCACTTGAAGAACTAAAATGAAAAACTGGAAAGGATGAAGAAAGAAACCCAGTTTGGTTATTGTGTTTGACAATATAAATAAAATTATGTAAAATTTATATTTGCTAAACTAAAACCAGTCAAGTTAGTCTTGAGCTGTTTCTAAAAAACTGTTTTGAGAATGTTATCAACTGCATATAGTTTATGTAACCAAATCACTCTGACTTTTTTATGGTTATATCCACTACACTTATATTTATTCCAATTCCTTGTTCTGATAATTAATATATTCTACCATGAAGAAAGGTAAGCAAGCCTCTAACATTTTAATCACATAAAAAGAAATATTACAAACACTATGCAAGATAAAATTTGTTTGTATTTCCTTTAAAATTTAGAAGGTATTCTAGTATATTTTCATTTATTGTATTTATATGGGTTCATTGTGTTCAAATCTGTCTCCACACAGGTCCATGTCCACACATATGGGCATGGACCTGTGTGGAGTTTGGGTTTTTTTTTACTTTCATTTCAATATTGATTACTGAATATGTACTTTGATTATTTTGGAGATTGCTAAAATTAAGTTACAATTAATTAAGTTCACTGTTCTCTTTGAGCTATGAAGTCTTGAATCTTTTTAAGTCTGTAGTAAATTCCCTTTCACATCAGTGCAAATAGACAAAATAGGTGAAATCCTAATTTGTGTTTGTTTTTAACATTAAGTTCAATTTTTTATGTGCAGCATAGTTTCAATCCTTTCCTGTTTGCCAAATCAAAGATATCTAAGTATGTAACATGGAAACTGTGACTTCACAGCTTTTCATGAGGCAATTCTGGTACCCAGTGTGGCACAGGGAAAATTTCGCAGTATTGAAATTCAGTACCAGGTTAGCTGTGATGGATAATACACAGCTACTCAGCTACATAGGCTGTGAAATTGATAGTCTACTAGTTAATTGGAAGAATTTACATCAGGAAATGCATCAGGATGGAAGAAGTCATCTGACTCTCAAATGCATATTACAATGGAAGAACTAATGCAAAACTGTTGCAAAACTTGGTGTAAGGATTTGACAGCCAGAATTGCAAACTGGATGATTATTTTCAGGAACTTACTTATTATGTACATAATTGTAGATGAATCTCCATAAGGGAGAAAATACTGATTTCCTGCTTTTGTTGTGGATTGCATTCAACTTTGAGGTTTGTGGGTATAACAACCAGCTTCTTTTTCAGCTAATCAAACAAAATATTCAGCTGAATTAAGACACCATCATGTAGACTACTGAACTCTAGAAGAGAAAATGAAGAACAGGGGAAATGGGACAGTCCCTTGGAGAACAAGGGCTATCACAAATTCAGAAGTACCAAGCACTTGTTCTAGCTCCTGAGGAGTATAACTTGTCAAATCAGTGCTTCTGAGAGAAGCAAAAGAAAATATGAGATAATTTACACAATGGTAATGGTGGTAAATCTGCTTAGGAAAAAAAGCTGAGAGAGAGAGAGAGTGTTGGAGGGCTAAGGTTGGCTGAAAAAACAGCTGTGGAACTGTAAGGTTTCTTTTATTATTTGATACTTGCTGTGCTCAGGAAGGAGCATTTCAGCATTTGTACCTTGAGCAAGAGAACCACCGAATTCCATCACCCTGACAGGAGTAATTTGTAAGAACACAGAGATGTGACAATATGCTTATGACATAGGTCCAAAGAAGTAGACAAATATCCATTATGTTTCTAGAGCACTGCTCATGGACAAGACAACCATGTACAGTGATGCCCTGATTTAAAAAATAAACCAGCTAACTTTGCTCCATTTGTCTGTCTGTAAGAGATGAGTAATTCTCAAATCTGATGGAGGTCATGGAAGATGTTAGTAGCTCAACAGGTAGCTTAAATGGTCGTGGGATACAAGACTAGATTATCATCATTCATTTCAATATGTTTGATGGAATTTTTGTGAGCTCACAAGACTGCAACAGGCTCTTCACAGCCATTTCAGTCCTGAGTCCACATTTCCTACCACTGGCATCAGTGAGAGCAGGACTGAAGTGCTGTTTAATACCTGGGGTAAATTTCAGTCAAGCAGCACCAACACTGCATTGCAGACTGAACTGCACAATGGAAAAGGCTGAATAAATGTCTTTCCTTTCTTTGCATAATTGTGCTTTTCCCTCAGTAACCCAGCCTGCTACTATGTTTGCAGCTGCAGGTTCAAACATAGTAGGTTTTATGCTCTCCGTGTAAATGCGCGCCTTCTTAAGATGCTTCTTGTTTTATTTAATTGAACTCTAATTAGTACCCCTGTTGAGCATGCCCCGGTGGCTCCCAGTTCTGCTGCTCCTGCACCACACGCTTCAGCACCTCCGCCTGCTACTGCTGCTCCAAACACAGCCAGCCCGATGACAGCACCAGCCAGCACCTCAGTAGTGCAAGAGTCTTTCTCCTCCTCCTTCCAAAGGTAATGCTCCATTGCTTCATACCCCTCTGGCTTTGGAAATGCTGCATACACATTCTTAGCTTAAGAATGTAGTATGAAAAGCTGTAACCTGGTTTATATGCTTTTATATATTTGGGGGAGGTTTTGTTGTTGTTATTGTTGTTTTTGGGGGGTGTTTGGGGGGTTTTTTGTGATATGTTGTTCATGTTTGCATAGATTGTGCAAAATAAAACCACCCTAAAAATAACTTCATTTTCAGAAAGCGAGTCTGAGCTTAAAATTTGAAATGCTTTTACACCACTTATAATAAAACCAAAACAACTCCTCATAATAGTTGTAGTGAATGAAGATTCTTTTAATAGTGTTTCTGCAGTAGGACAAGAAGTGGAAAATCAGAAAGTGTCATTACTCACATGATTGAGCTTACTGTGTTACAGCAGATACCAGTAGAACATGGTGGACACTTTATGATTGACTTGCTCTGTAAGTTAAATCAATTCATTTCTATTAGATTTATCTAATCTTTTTTTTTCTAATGAGAATTAGCCTTTGAGCTGAAGTAAGTTTCAAGGAGATGCATTCCTAACACGTGTAGCACAGTGGGAGTTACAGTTGTATATTAAAAACTGTCAGCTTTCGAGGCAATGTGTGGTATTTATACAGCTGTCACAGTACGGTAATTTTGGAGACAGTGAGTTCTTTTGGTACATAATATGCTTTTATCTTTGGGTTTTGCTACATGAATATTCTGAAAAGATGTCTATTTTAGCATGCTTTTAAAATCCAACAAAAAACACACTTCCTGTAATATAAACCACTTCAATTGAGACCTCAGAGGTATCTTATTTTGGGTATGTATAAGTGGAATTGGAAATCTTCTCTTGGCTCTACTTCTTGATCAGTTTTTGCTAGTGGACTTGCATTATGTATATATACCAACTGATTAGTTTCTCACTTCAGTCAGTTTTCACCTAGCCATGACCTACCAGAATGCAGTGGTTTTATTCCAGTGCCCAAAAATCCATCAATCAGACAGCAAAGGAGATTTGAATAAGGTCTTATGCTCTGATTCAGAACTGGCCTGAGAGGCACTTCCACATAAAATAATGATAAGGTTTAAGTGATTTTTATCCCTCAGTTGAAATCATAGCATGAAGAAAATGCATTATCTAATATCTCCTTCAGACAAAAAAATGTCTTTACTAAACTAATCATTCCAATTACTTCTGGTTTCAATAGGACAATCTTCTGTCTGGGACTGCTTGCATAGTAAAATTTTTATCCTGTATTTAGACTCAAACATCTTCAGATCTTTCAGATAAAAGCATGTATCATTGACAAAAGTCCTGTCCTGTAATACTGTCTTTCTTAGTTATTGATAGAGTCTGGTTTTAAAATTTTTCCATAATGTGTGGATTTTGCCTTGTGTTCAGTAGGAATGTGCTTGGTTGTGCTATTCTGTAAGTCTGCAGATGCGTGCTACAGAAAACTTGCTCCTGGTAACTATGCAGCAGCCTTCCTGTATCTGAATCCTGCCTGAGCTTGGTTCTGATGTCATGATTTGTGTCCCTGTTAAATCATTTTGTTCATGCTTTCATGCTTTTATGTATCTTCTGCAGAGTTCTTGCAGCCCCCAGCTCTCTTTCCCAGCCTAAGCCTTTCCATGGGCCCAAGAACATGTCATTAGCAGCTTCCACTGTTTCATCTGCTATCTCATCTCAGTCTAGGTATATCTGTAAAGCTCTCTTCTTTTAACCTGATTTGTTTTGATTTTGTATTATGCTCTCTGACATGAGGTTTTTAATTTCTGAAGGGATTGACTTCACAGAGAAAAAGCACAATGTGTTTAAACGAATAGTCCCTTCCTTAACTTCCAAGCGACAACCCAGCTAGGAAACAGCTAAGTTTTAGATGTAAGATATGTGGCCACAAGGTCCTCTCGGAACAGAGGTGTTTCACTTGGTTGGTTTGGGCTGCTTTTGCCATCCTGAAATGAAAATATTTGTCTAGAGACACTGGGTGAGAATGATGGACCTTTTTTTTTCTTGGTGAAAGCACAGGATGACAGGAATCTTTTATCACTAGAAAGAGAGAATGCTGCTGTACTGCCTCACTTCCAAGCCTTTTCACTGCTTTCATAACACTTTGACAACTAACAGAGGAAAAACCAGTAGATTTTACGACTCATTTGAACAATGAAAAACTAAATCAGCAATACATTTGAGATTGTGATTACCCGTGTGTGTCTTACCTTTATATAAAAAATAGCTAAGAATCACCCAAAGGTGATGTTTGAAATGGACAAAGGGCAGAAGTTTGAAGGTTTCACACCAAGATGTATAATGGTCTTTCTCAAGAGAATCACAGAACAGTTAAGTGCTTGGCACAGGTAGTACTTAATAGCACTTTGGTTGGCTTCACATCACTGAAATCAATGCAAAACGGAAATTGCTACAGAGCAAAACATCAGAAGAGTTTTCAGTTTTAGGATGTGAACATGTCTGTTTACAGCCATAGGAATTACATTGGGAAAGTAATCCCAGTATGGAGCTGATAAAACATAAGAAATAAAATTAACTGCTGATGAGTGGAAGTACACCAATTGTAACTTTAGTTTCAAGAAGCTCCTTGTACTTAGAAAGTATTGCTTAGAAAGCAAGGTAAGGTTCCTTGCTTTCTAAGCAATAATAACTGTATATTTGAGTTTGATTAAACACTGGCATGCAAAACTATTTCTCCTGAGCTATAGAAAAGACTTGATTTTAGGATTTCTCTCAGCTGAAGATGGAAATATCTCCATCAGTCAAAAGATGAAATTAAATGGAAGCTTTGGTGATTACTCTGGCCAGACAGAGGACATCTATTCATGTTTCACCAGTCTACATCTTAGGACCCATCTAAATCTTTCCTAAGAGCTTGTTCTAATTCCTGCCATGGAAATCATGGAATCATAGAATGGATTGGGCAGGGAGGGATCCTAAGGATCATCTAGTTCCATGGGCAGGGACAAGTTAAGCAACAATTATACATAACTTACACATAAACAACTAATAAATTAGTATAAAGATAACCAGTACTTGCTGACGTTACTTGCATGTCTTTCTTAGAGCTAATGTAATTTTTTGATTGAGCTTTTTTCCATTTCCCTTAAACTTCATATCCATTTAATGGGAGAAGGGAAGCAGTGTGAGGCCTCAAAACCATATAAATTCATTGCTAGTTATGTACCAATATGGACTAATCAGTGTGAAACAAAATTTTAATGGGGATAAAAAGATGACAGTGAGATATTGAGACATTTGAATTGAAAGTAAATTAGTAAATTGGCATGGACCATTGCTGCTTTTCCTGCCCCTTTGAAAGGAAGTGACTTGTCTGGGGAGGCTGTCTCCACTCTTGAAGGTTTCCAAGATGTCACTGGCTAAAACATGGAGCAACCTGTCTGACCTCAGAGCTGGCCTTGTGTTCAGCAGGTTAGATCAGATTCTTATTGAGGTGTCAAAGATTCTGTGCATCTATGAAAAACAGCTGTCCATTTCAAAAAGAAATGCTTTAATCAGACTCCTAAAACCTCTTGCTGGCACCTGACAATTATTTTGGTCACATATAAAAGATCTACAGCATATCAACTTTCTACACTGCTGCTTTGTCAATGGATGACGTAAGTGTGATGCTGTCATCTGCTTCCCTGTTACCAACAGGCAAATGTTACTGTCTTGGCTTCTGCAAGTCTTGGGACATAAAGGTAAATCAGGGACTTGTAGGACCTGCAAAAATTTTGTTCCCTGATAATCAAGTACAAGAAGCAAACTCTGGTTGGTTGGTTGGTTGGTTGGTTGGTTTTGGATGACTATCTTGCAGCTGGAACACACTCTTTATCTTGGTGCACTTCTTCCATGTTTGTTTTAAAAAGTGTTGCGTATTATAGCTAGTGTATTCAAATGTAAAGGACTAAAACTGGCTTCTAAATTGATTTATAATTCCAATTTTTGAGCATCTGATAGTTTTCAATTAGAAATCAAGCAATGTTCTAGCATGCCAAAATACAGACTTAAAAATCCAGTTTCAGCTTAACATATACCAGAGGAGTATTGAGCATTTAATATCATTTTATTTCAAAATAAAATACGGGTGACCTTAATTACAACACTGTTTTACAGGATGGGGATATTCTCAGGTAGACAAGGCTGAGATTTTATCACTATTATTCCAGTGTGTGGTGGTTTTTTTTGTTTTAGATGCTTTAAAAAGATCCACTATGAAAATGCAGGAGGATTTCTTGATCAATAACCTTAACTATTTAAATCTGATTTTAACCTTTAGTAGATCCAGTAATATAGTGACTTAGCTTTTGTGAGCATATACATAACACTTAATATGAGTAAAGTCTTTATAATGTTCTTGAATAGGCGTGTTTGGAGTAAATCACTAATCTTTAACAGACTGTGTTACTTTTTTACACCTGCAGTGAAATCTGACTTACTATTATCTGTTCCACTTACAATCTTACTTAAAAGAAGCAAGCACAGCAGGAGAGTTTTGAATAAGCTTGAAGCTCTTTCGGAATGGGTTATTCCATCCAGAGGGTTAAAGCAGGGCACCCCATGCAAAAGCACTCTGGGAATACAAAACCAGGAGAAACAACAAAGTTACAATTGTGATTCTAAAAGTCAAGTGTAGCTTCTGATCCGGAGATTTTAAGCCAAGCACTGTGTCCGTGTTAAAGGGAAGAAGAACTCGTCTCCAGAAGCTGGGAAAATAACTGGCATAAGGCAGACTCCTGGTGATTCTGGGAAATGTGGGCTGTGCCCCCGTGGGATGGGATTGATGCCACATAGCCCTGCATTGTCCTGCAGACAGGAGTCTGTTCATTCTGAATCCTCTTGTTTCTCCGATCATGTGCTGTGCAGGCTTTCAAGTACTTCCTGTATTTGCAGAAATGACTCATTTATGTCCTGAAATTATGCTGTTTCCTCAAAAAAAAAAAAAAAAAAAAAAAAATCTACCTGTTTACCTAAGGCTGTAGCAGTAGAAAGGTTCTGCAAAGCAAAAGTTGAACATGGTGGGTTGTTGTGTTTGCTTCAATTATGCCAGGCTGTCCTTTCCATGGGGTTGTCTGAGCTGCCCCATGAGCTGGGGCACTTCCCTGATCTTTGGCCTTTGGTTCATTCAAGGTTTTCTTTTGATTTGATGCAATGTAAACTTATGACACTGAGAAAAATCCCTCTTTTTTCTTTTTTTTTTTTTTTTTTTTTTTTGGGAGGGGGCTAATAAAAATAATTGGGGTTCCACAATCAAATGACTAGATAGATGAGAGTGACTCCTGGAACAACATAACTTACGTTACCACTCTTAAGGTTTCACCGTGATTCCCAGCTTAAATAAGAAAACAGAATGTAATGTAATACTCATATGATTAAAAATATGTACATGTTGTTTATTTTAGTATTTAAGAGCACTTCTTACTCATAGGAAATTCATGGTAGGGCAAGATATCCCAATCGTTTGTGTATATTTTTTTCAAATACCACTTTTGTCTCATTTTAGTTTCAACCGGCACTCTTCCACCTCCATCAGCTACCAGTCAAAGCAGAGGTATAAAAATGTTTTGTGCAGCTATTCTACCTTAAAAGCACTTAACAAACCAGTTTATTGCTACTAGTAGCCATCTAGTGAAGCGTTAACATAAAAAAATGATCTGCTTAGAAATATTTACTCTTTTTCTGACAACTAATAGTTTTCAGAGCCGGTATTTAATTTGCTGCCTGTCACATGCCATTGACTGCTACAGATAAATTCAGTAAGGTTGCTTTCACTGCTTTTTGAGATGCCAGTGCTTCTTGATACATTAAAGCATCTTTGGTCCTTACAACATCTTTTTATTCTTTCTTAATTTCCTTCTTTCTTTCTTCTTTCTTTTTTTTTTTTCTTTTGGTTCTTTTAATCATATGCCATTTCCTTTTCTTCAGCAGAAATTCTTATAAATCTTTTATTTCACTAAACCCTTAATGATGTAGTGTAACACTTTATTTCTCTTTGACAAGCCTTCTTATCTTCCTTACTCTATTTAATATGCATCATACATATGTGAAAGGGTTAAAAGGGTTCAGTACTTCTTTTAATGTTGCTATGATTTTGATACTGTGAATGGGAAGGGGGGTTGTTTTGGGGTTTTTTTCAGCTTCATTTCCCTGAACACAAGGAAATCTGGGGTATGGTTTTACTGTGCTATTACATTTGGGAAACACTTGATTTTGAATAACCATTTTTCTTCATGACAGTCTAAGTATTACTAATCTGGTTCAGAACTTCTTTATTTGTTTTCTGCATTAAGAGAGATTCAAGTTAGTCTTTCTAAGCATTGGACCTGTGCACCTGGGAGCAGACTTTCCTGACTGGATGACATTTTCAGATTAAGGCTGTGCAACACATCATTTTAGAATCTTTTAACCTGCATTGTAACTATTGGGCACTAAGCTGTCTAGTTTACTCTGAGTTTCAGATTTTAAACCAAGGACAAGTCTTTAGATGGTGTGTTTAGCTGGTGGCATTTTGAAAGCTGTGAGTGAAGCCAGTGATCCCACAGTGTCCGTGTCCCTGTGCTATGGCAGGAGCAGAGGCCTCTGTCCAGTGATCCCAAGCACAGTGATCCCAAGCCTTCTTAGGCACCACACAGAAGGTACCATCAGGAAATAGACAGTAAGAATGGAAACCAGAAAGTTTTACAGTGCTTGGAACAGCTTTGGCAGTTAAAAAATCACCGCTCAGTTCACAACAGAATTTACAGTGAATACAAACCCACTAAAATAGTTTATCTTGGAGAGTTATGTTCACTCATGGTATAGTGGACCCAAATCCAGGCCTAAGCCCTAGACTAGGTACAGAAATAATTAACTATAGCCACTGTAGCAATAGCTAAGTTTCTGGGTCTTGCTAAATAGACAAAATAAATTAGCCTGAGGCAGCAATGCTATGAAAACTAGATCTATAGCAGAAACACTGTCAGAGCAGCAAAAAGCTACATTGTGGACAGGTTTGTTTTGTTCAAAATTAAAAATTGAAAGTTTCCATTTCTCAGAATGTTTCTTACCTGTACTGGAAGAAATCTGCTGGGTTTGCCATTTAAGATTATAACGTGTTTTCTCCAGATGGAATCTGTTTCCACTGTTAAAGAAAGTAAAGTCAAGATGGACCAATAGTCTGAGAAAAGGTGGATGCTTCTTTTCATATGCTGACAAACGTTTTCCTATAGACAAACCCACTATGGAAGTAACTCCTTATTTGTCAGCACAAATAGATAGGGATCTAGTTCATAGGAAGAGTGACACTGAAGGGAAAAATAAAAGCAAAACTATGTTTTCAGGGTGAGTAAGAAGGATATTCTGTGGTTGAGTAGGTTTTTATTACTGCACATATCTCCTTATGTGTTGCTTCCCTTCCTTATAGTTCTTTATTCTCCCTTGCTTGCTTTGACTCGAATGCTCTTTCAGCAGTCTGTGCAGCACAGGCACTACAAACAGAATCATCCCAAGTAACTGGCAGATAGAAGAGGCATATTTTTAATCTGTTACAGTAATCAAACTGAGAATCACCATCTAAGCCATAAAATAGAGAAAAACTGTTTCTTACTGATGTATGGAATCCTGAGCAAATGTTTTTTTCTAGGACTGCAAGAAACTGCATCATAATATTGCATATAATGTGGTTTTTTCTGAAGGATGAATCTGAACATTAGGAAAATTAGTGTAAATTTTGGTGTCAGTCTAAATAGGGAAAAAAGTTCGTTTCAGAAAAATTTTAAAGGTAATTTCAGTGTTTTTGAAAAGAGTGTAACACTATATAAATACTAATTAGCATTTGTAATAGTAGTAATTGTGCTGAGCAAGTACATTTTAAGTCCAGATATCCCTTATTGATTTATCTTAGACAAGACCAGGCCTTTTTGTTTGTAGAGGAACAGGAAACACAAACTTTGTGTGCAGCTTTGTGAAGTCTGCTCCTTTGTTAAACTGAGAGTTTCAAATTTGTCATATTTCCTCAGCAAACTATTTTCTGTGACAACAACAGGAAACTTGCTGTTACTTAAAATCCTTATTTAACTAATTTTTCTTTCCAAAGAATTGCCCAAGCCTTCTTTTAGCAATGATAAAGACTGATGAATCTCCCAGCATTCTCTCTGTAGTACTCACAGACAGTTCCTCTTGGAGTGTTCTGGATGCTGCCAGATCTGTTACCTCGTGATCAGTAACTTTTGCTGTTTATAAAGTTTTTCACACCTAGATTTTGCTTTTAGAAACACAACCCAGTCATATACACCAATGCCAGTTTCTGGAAGCTACAGTGAAAGTCCTGCTCCTTCTGCTGCTTCAAAAATGAGAGTTGTTACTACTGCCAGCATAAAGCCCTCTGTCTACCAGCCAGGTAAGGAGCCCTCAACTGGAAATATTCAGAAAAAAATGCTGACAGATTTCTTTTGGAAAAAGAAAGTATGGAAAGCACACATTTTGTACACTGACATATCAGAAAGTACTTATTTATGTGGGACTAAATTTTGCTAGTTTTGCCTCAGATTATCTGAAGGCTGAGGATTATGTTGTATTTGTATTCTGCTTCAGGGTTAAAATGTGGAACCAACAGAGGAAAAGGTAAAAGCAAAGGAAAAGTCTAATATAAAATGCGTAGCCTGATTTTTCAGAAGAAATACATTTGAAAAATACCACAGTGTATCCAATTAGGAGCCCAGTGACACTGTAGAATTGGTAAAATGGCTAAAGAATGCACAGTTCAGGAAGGAGGTTAAATAAGTGGAGTTTGCTTGAGTAGGAAGTATTTGCAAAATAGGTAAGATCATATATTGAATTTCTCAAACTTAGGCTTATATTTGAAATAAAGAATGAGGTATTAAAGCACCTCATAATGCTCTTCCATTTCCCAGAGATCTAGTAACTTAAGGAATATATTTGGTTATTCTTTCATTTGGAAAATTTGCTCCTTGATATTATTTAAATTCCCTTGGTATTAATGTGTTACAAATGGACTGAGCTTCTAAAACCACTGATGACCAAAATGTGAACATTCAAACTGAATTAATTAAATGAGGCAGCAATATAAGTCTAAAGGCAGTTCTGTTTCAAATTAAGGTTTTTCTGATCTTAGCAAGAGGATTAAAAAGTTGATTTATATCTTTACAGTCAAATAAATATGAAAAGGCCAAGAATTCTGACAGCGTTTACTCTGTCTTCCATAATAATCTCTTTCTGGATCTATGAAATTAAACAAATGTAGGAATTTTAGACATAAAGCAGACAGACAAATTAATTGATCTTTATATTTGAGACATAAAGGTCGAAGAAGTCAAGTCAGAGCTCTCATGAGCTATTAAGGGTCTCAAAGTAAATAAGCCTTCAGCTCCTCCTCATTTGCATTTGGTTAAGTGCACCAGTATATACCATGTTCTCACTCAAGGCAAATGCTATTATTTTTGACTTGAAAAGATGACAGCAGCAGATTTATTTCTGTAATGCAGAAGAGAGCAAACTGTGGCAAGTCAAAATATCTCCTAAATACACTGATTGATGTTAAGCCCTGTACTCATTGGGGGAAGTATAAACTCCAGTTCAATATACAAACCTGCCACAGAAATACATCTGCAGCTCTTTGTAATTATTGGCTGGATCTGGTAAAGTCAAAGCTGGCTGTTGAATTCTACTTGGAATAAGAGGAAAGGCTTTTGTTTTCTCCTGGGTTGGGTATCTTCTTTGCACTTCCTTATATTGCTGGTGTTCCTTTGCAATTCCTTACACTGCTGCTCTTGAGCCTCATTGCCTCTCAAAGGCTTAAATAGTTGGCAGAGAAAGAAAAAGTGCTCCTGTACTATTTAGGAGTTTGAAATATCCAATAAGGAATTCTAAAATACCTTCATAATTGAACTCTAAAGTGACTCAAGTACAAGAGAGGTTCCAGGCAGATATTTTAGTGAAGAAATTTGGTTCTTGTTCTGGTACCTTTTTAAAGTGTTCTATATTTGATGTAGTAGCACTTCAGAGTGGTTTTGGAACGTGAGCTGGCCTCAGAGACAGTTGCAGCACAAATGGGAAATTGCCACTTGGGAAGAAATTGAGGAAATGGCATTTCCTGTCACAGATGGGAAAATCAATAGTACTTAAAAACAAACGACCAAGACAGTTAGAAAACTTCCTTATCCAACTCTGTCAGTGACTGGCTTCCCTTGGAAATGCGGGGCAGGAATTTCCAGATTAAAACACCAATCAACAGGCTCATATATCCAATACAGAGACACCTGAATCAGTCACTGAGAGTATTTACAAGGCTATTTTAATCTATCAGATTGAAAAAAAAAAAAACCCAAATAAACAGAAACGAGTCTCCAAATGAAACTGCGTTGTTGAGTATCTGGCTCAGATGGGATTTATCAGGCAGTCTACACTTTCCCTAACCTAACTCAGGTGGGAAATCTGCTGCTGCTAAAGATCTTCAGTTTTCTTCTGGAGAGAAAGCTGTGAACCCTGAAATCTTTTCCCTAAATTTCATAACCCACTTTTTTAAAGGAGCACAGACTTCTCTTCTGAACAAGGCCCACTAGATGGCAGAACATACCTGGGTATTCCTTTCCCGCAGGCTTTCCCTGGCCGGGATAACCTTTCTCATTTCCCAAGCAACTCCAGCCCCAGTTCTGTACCGTGAAGTAACACGACACCTAAATGTAGGAAAACAGATCTTTCCTTTTAGATCCTTAAGTCCAGCTGGGCCTACTTGTGTATGCAAAATTGGTCAAGCGTAAAGGCCTGATCTGCGCTTCTAGGAATTGGTAGAGAGATTCCCACAGTTCTTAATGAACTTTATATTGAATCCTAAGCACCTTCAATACTAAAACAGCAGCTTCCACACCATTATTTCATTTTTAGTTCCCCTAAACAAGAATAGGGTCTCCCAATAAAACATCATCTGCTTTGTCTGTCATCTATTCTGTGTTGTAATAGGATATGGGAAAACTTTGGGCTTCAAGGATGTGGCCACTCCGTGTAGAACAAGCCATATCAGTTGTGGTTATTAATTTAATTTGTTACTGAAAATAATTAAGAGTAACACTAATGTCATCTACTAGCAAAAGAAAAAAAAAAAAAGAAGAAGAAAAAGTGTTCTCACAGTGCAAGTCAGTGTGTGACCAAAGCATTTGAGCCTCTGTAAATCTTTGCTTTACTAAATGAGTCTTGGTATTGTGCCTTTTGGTCTGGAGAGAAAATAGCCACAGACCTTAAATGAAGAGCTGAGAAGGAGAATTCCAGCTTGCCCAGAAGCAACGAATTGGCTTGTTCTACTCCTGTTAAGAGAGACCTCTTCTCCAGCCATTCTCTCAGGATAACAATAATCCCATTCATTCTTGCCTGTTCTGAGAGAACATGAGGGCTGAGAGAAACAAGATGATAGAGGCTAAGTTGCTGAGTTACTTGAAGTATTCATTTTTTAGCAGTTAATGGTCAGCTCGTACAATCTGGTGTTTTGGGAATATATTCTCTGATATACTGAATCTTAGTACTTTTTTAGCAGCAAACAGCCCCCTTTTTCTGCTGATTAGTGTTGGAAGACACTTTGAAATACATAAAAGTTCAAGGTGAACGTGTATGGCAGTAGCTACTAAGACAAAAAGAATTGTTTATATAAGCTTAGGGGTGTAATTCTAAGAAAATAAAATAATTCCCTTTAATAGCAATTGCTAAAATCTCAAAGTCAGTGAAATCTTTCTAATATATTGCAGTGATACTATTTTGAAGCAATAGTAATTGCACCTTGTTCAGAGGAGGAAAATGTATTGTAATAAATCAAACCTGTAAAATTAAATTATGACAGCTGAAAAGAGAACTCAGATCAGATGCAAACACCCAGCATTTGTCATTTTGCAATAATTCCTCTGGTACTTTCTTTTAGTAACTGGAAAAAAAAAATCCTATTTTGTTGTTTTATTTTACTTTCCCTTTTTCTGTTTCTTATTTTACTTCAGCAAATAGAAAAGAAAGACTAAAAAGACATAGAAGGTAGAGAGAATGTAATGAAGTGGGCTGAAGTCACCTTGCTTAATTAGCCTCATAGGTGGGAGCCTTTTGAACTCACCAATTAGAGATGAAATATTAACTTCTAATTTTGCCTATCTTAATACCGTAATCCATAAATAGCAAGAGCCTCAGGATCTAAAGAGATTGCATATAAACTCTGTTCTGAAATCTTTAAATACTGTTTACCATTTCCAAGTTAACAAAAAGAAGAAGCAGCCTCAAGCTAAGGTGCGATACAGTTTTAGGAAGCAGAACCATTGCTGATGCTGTACCATACGAAATTTTTATCAAGAAAATGCACTGGATTCAACTCTGACCTCAATAAAAAGATCACAAGGGTGATCACAGTGCGTTGATATATATGCAATTTAAGCATTTGCAAATTGCCAATAATCAGTGTAAGTTATTATGTGGCAGGGTGTGGGCTGAGGGAGGGGTGTTCAGTCGAACATAATCTTCTCAGCACTTAATTATTCAGAAAGGTCCCTGTTACTTTCAGAACCCTCTTGGCTGCAATACCTCCTGCAAGTCCCTTAAACCTGTACATGTCTTATTTGGTCATGATTTTCTTGGTGCTGGGATCTACTGTGTGGAATGTTTGCCCAGACTGCTGGAGAACTAGCTTCTGTTCCCAAACCTGTGCTCTCTCATTTGGGCAAAACACTTCAGCTCTCCAAGCTTCTTTTCAATCCTTCGCTTTGTTTTCCTTGCAAAGGGAAACAGCTTTTAGTGCTCCTGTACTTGGCAAAGGGAAGCTGTTTCTTGGGCAGTAACTTCAGTCCTACATAATGCAAGATCTGACGTTTTGAAAAGAGCAGGGCAATGGGAAAACTTGTCAGTATGTGCAGCCCCTGGCTCCTGCTTATTTTAATGTGATAAAACTCCACCCAAGATTAAAGCCTGGTGCACACAAACACAGAGACAGAGTGCACTGGAGGTTTTATGTGCTAGTCAAGGAGTGGAAGAAAGAAAGGATAATACTCTGTTTTACACACAGGAACTGAGGCGCAGACGCACTTTGCTTTGCCCAAAGTTATACAGGAAGTTTGTGGCAGAGCCAAGAACTGAACTGAGATCAGTCATAACCGCAAGTCTGGCCTTCCTCTAAGTGCTGTTGGCTTTATCTTGCTGGTCATGTGAGCTGAGTTTTCTCCCTCAGTATTGCTTCCACTTCCAGTGCTCTCTATCTCTGTGTTCCCTGTGGGAGGCTGTTTTTCTTCAAAAACCTAGGAATAGACCTACAAATGATAGATAACAGTGACATCTGTAGAACATGTTGTATTTTAATTAATATATTGAGATCAAAAGTTAAGCATAACTTACTGAAATTCTGGGCAATACCATCTAAAACTTTATTATTTAGCTTTTCTATTTTTCTATTTTTCTATTTTTCTATTCTTTTCTATTTCTATTTATTTTTAACCTGTTTTAAACAGAGTATGTGGCAGTCTTTGAAATTATCACGGACTTGTCATATCCGTTCCTACTAGAAAATGAAGAGATGATCTTGACAAAGGTCTCCATGAAATCTGTAAAAGCCAGTTGGCAATGATTTCTGTAATGCATGTGTATTAAGTCAGTGATTGTGCTGATACCCTTGGCTTCGGCCCAGAATAAACGAGCAACAATGGGACAGGCCATAATTATCACCTAAAGCTTTTATTGTATATGTGTCGTGGAGTACCCTCCGGTAAGTGTTGCTGTATTGACAGTAGAAGAAAAAGACTTTAAAATTCTTCTTGGTTTCTTTTGGGATACTTACAACAGCGCCAGCACCAGTTCATTCGTACAGCCCTGCCAACACGGAGCCTGCCAGTCGCCCTCCCTGGGTAACAGATGACTCCTTTTCCCAGAAATTTGCACCTGGAAAATCCACCACCACTGTCACAAAGCACATCCTACCAAAGGGTGCTCCAGTGCCATCTCCTGCCCCAATTTCTGCTTACCCGTCTCCAGTTTCAACTTCTTCCCAGCCCCCTGCATTAGCCCGGGGAACAGTTCAGAGGGCGGAGCGTTTTCCAGCCAGCAGCCGAACTCCTCTCTGTGGGCACTGTAACAGCATCATTCGGTAAGGTCATGGGCCTTTGAAGAGGGATGAAGCAGAAAAAAAAGTATCAGAGAGACTGGTTATTGTACATTAATATACAGTTCCAGAGCCTAAGATTCTGTTAAATTACCCAGCAGGGATGTCTGTTGTCTGCTTCATTAATTTAACATTTCCAGAGCTCATTTTGTTGTTGTGTGGTTCACTTTTTATCACTGCAAAGTTATACATGCTAATTGTTTGGCTCTTGGATGCTGCAGCAAATCCCTGCTTGATTTTAAACAGGTTTCTGGTCCTAAGGTTACCCTTTGAAGGAGGTTTGTGTAACTTCACTGGGAGAGTTAGGGGGCTGGGGGCAGAGGGGGAAATTGTGGAGAGAAAAGGAACGAGGCATCATTTTGGAACAGCAGCCAAATGTAATTGTTGCTTTTGTGTCTGGAGAAAGATAATGCCTACACTCTATTACCAGTGATTCATAGCATGCCTCTCCCTTCTCTCCCAATTTATTCTGCTGGACCAGTGCCTACTGTTAGCCTGTGCACTGCTATCCAGCTTAAAGTAATCCATGTTTAATGACAGTCTTCCCCACCAAAAGGAGTGAGTTTGGTGATGTGGAACTGCTGATTATTGCCCTTTATATGTTCTGGAATGGAAATATTCCAGTAATAATCACTATTATCTGACTACAATCACCAGAGTCAATCACCAAAATGTATTTAATGTGTCTTCCACATAATGAAACAACAAGTTGTCACCTGATAGTCTGATGTTTCTAGAACATGCTGCATGCAGCGCTCTCAAATGGAAAGAAGGCAGGCAACTTTAGGAGCTGTTGTGAGGTGTGGGTGTAAGGATGGAAATTTGCCTGTTACTTCATGCTTTCAAATAGTAGCATTATCTTCTGTTACCTTTGGCCTTTTCCTCTTGTCTTTGTATCTGCTTACAAAGACCACTTCTAGCTATGCAGATGTGAAAATAATTGATTTTTCCAACAGTTGTCTGTAAATGCAGTGTATAAGACCAAACAATAATGAAATGTTTTAATCAGTGTGTTTTCAGTAATGGTCTTGAGAAAGACCACTTCTGTTCAGGTTTCTGAATGTTATTTTAATATGTACCTCACAGTTCAAGTAGCTTCTTACACATGTACATGATGCCTGACAAAGTGGGTTTGCAATCAGGGTCATTCAACCTTTTTCTTGCAATACAAATAAGACAATTACGATTGTTTCCAGAGGTCCTTTCCTGGTAGCCATGGGTCGCTCTTGGCACCCAGAAGAATTCAATTGTGCTTACTGCAAGACTTCCTTGGCTGATATGTGCTTTGTGGAGGAGCAGAACAGTGTGTACTGTGAGCGCTGCTATGAACAGTTCTTTGCACCAACCTGTGCCAGATGCCACACTAAGATTATGGGGGTAAGAGGACAAGATTAACCGTTTCTGCAACTGCATGGATCCCTGAAATAGTGAAATAGTAATGAAATAGTGAATAGTGAAATAGTGTAAACAGTGAATGTAGATGTTCTATTATTTTGTCCTTTTAAGACTTATTTCCCAGCTTGTTGATTATTTCAGAATGAGAAATATATTGTTTTATAATATTTTTTATCCTACTGAGGTCTTGGATATTTCTGTACCTTATTGAGCTCATAGACAGAATATGTAATCCAGGTCCCATCTCACCGAGTATAAAGTAAGTAACACATTCTGGATAGTTTTTTGCTATCTGATACACACTATGTTACTTTTATATCTCTCTTCCTTATAGTAAGAGACTTGAATTGGGTTTTTATTTCTTATACAGGAGTTAGTCAAAATTTCAGTAGAGAAATCAGTGATGTTGGGAAGAGGCCCATTGCTCCTCCTGCACCTCACTGTTAGCAGCACAGCTGTTGAGGAACTCTGCTGGCTTCTTATAGTTAAGAAAATACAGAATAAATCAAAGATCTGAATTTCACAAAGCCAAAAATACATGCCACTTTTGTCTTAAAAGACGCATGTACAAGTAAATGTACAATTTAACTCGCTCTCCACATACCTTGGATGGTGGTGAGATTGGAATACCATCAATAATTTTAGCAGTGTATTTATGCATGCAGCTGTACTGAATGTATGACTCAAAGAAGCAAGGAGTCCCCCACTGGTTTTTCACTGCTTAGCTGTCACCTTTTGACATCTGTCTAAATGTTGGCATTACAGATGCTCTTCTCTGCAACTGCCAATTAGGGGTGGCAGCATCAGACATGGATGGTGAAGCTCTGGCTCCAACCAAGTCTCATTTGCTACTGCAGCAGAAGGAGTAATTTATAGCAGAGTGCTGACTTAACCTACCTAATGAATGCTGGCACAAATCAGTTTCCCATTATGGATTTTCATCAAGAAAATAGCAAAGATGCCAGCTGCCTCTATTTATATTAATAAGATTTCTCAAGCTATTTTTGCTTCTTACCTCACTGAGGTTCATAAATGGATCCAAACCTATTTATCAGTGATAGTTGTTTTGCAAACAGTAACAGAAGTTAATGAATCTCAAATGGTGATTCTCTAATGAGATATATGGCAAATCTAAATTAGACTTACTTTGTCTATTCACTGGATTGAAAGCATGGAAGAGGACTTCAATCCATTTTGGCATAATCAGTAGACATTAAAAACAATCTTTAAAAGAGAATCAGTCTATGTGTATAATTGGAAGCAACAGAAAATAGGATCTAGATTCTCAGCTGGTATAAATCAATGCTGTTTCACTGAAGTTAACAAAGTTAATTTACAGCAGTTATGCAGCTGGCCCTTTGAAATCTGGGCTGTTGGACTGAGATACACTGACAAACATCATCCTGGCTACATGTAAGATTGACAAATTAGCAGGTAACTGTGCATCAGAGCCCAGTACAGCAGCTTTTGGACTTGGAAGACTTCTGTATGACAAAAGAATGAAGCAGTAATAGAGATTTCTCCATACTGGACAGAAGTAAGAAGCTGATAAAATCTAGATGTACTCAGTTGAGGAAAACATCAGTTGCACAGAATTGGGGGGTGATAAACACAAGACCTAGGAACAGACATGCAGACTCGTTTTTACTACTCACATAAGTTAAAAGAACCTTTCCTTTTTTTTTTTTTTTTAGATTTTTACATTAGTTTGTGAATTATTCTTGTAAGAAGCATAAAGAAATTACTCCATAATCTAGATTATTTTGAAACAACAGTTACATCACTTACTCCTGGTTTTAGAAAATTACTCTTTGACATTTATTTAACAAAGCATACCCTTGCATTGAAAAGTTCATAATGGCCGTGTCAAAACAAAGCAGAAAATAATCAGAACCTTTGTGCAGAACCCCTCCTGCAACAGCGACTGGGCATGTTGATACAAACTGCTGGCTGAACCATGTTGTTTCACTTTGGCAAATACATTGTTCTAGGATGCTTGCAGTCCTATTTCCTCTTTCTTTCCAAAAGGAGCCCAATTTCTGTCATAATTCTTTCTTTTGAGGAGGGGAATTGGCTGATACAAAAGGGAATAATTTAGAGCATTTCTGCCTTGTGTTTGTACTCCAGGAGGAAGTTGCAGGGCTGGCTATTCTGCTGGAGATTTTTGTTTGTTTGTTTGTTTTACAGGAAGTGATGCATGCCCTAAGACAGACTTGGCACACAAGTTGCTTTGTCTGTGCCGCTTGTAAGAAGCCGTTTGGGAATAGCCTGTTCCACATGGAGGATGGGGAACCTTACTGTGAGAAAGGTATGTCAGTCTGGGCAGTTCCGCACAGTAATTGTGTGCTTCATGTTCATGGAAACAATGTACGAATAGAGCAGCTGGTGAACAAAATAATATCAGTTACCCATCCAGCATGGAATTTGTTTCCATTCTCCACACATACAAGTGTATGTGTCTCTGTATTTTTCTCCAGTTGATATGAGAGAATGGCAGAGTGCTGGTCTTTGCCTCAATGTCCACAGTGCCTTCCCTCACTTCTCTCCCTTATGTAGTATCATCCTTTGCACTTCTTTCCCTCCACATCTTCCCCTGATCCATTCCCCTCCTTGGTAGATTCTGCTCACCAGAAATGAAAAATTAGTCTTCTAGGGCTGCCCAAAATCCCTCTGAGTTGCTGGAGCTGTGACCTTTGATGCTGTTGCCTCACCCTTGAATTGTTCAACCAACCCTTACGAAAAGCTCACTCTGCACAGATGTGCAGCACATGGTAGTGCAGATTTTGCTTCCTGGCTGCTGCAACAAACAAACTGCTTGTTGCCAATTAAGAAAGCAAAAGGCCATGTTTTCCCAAAATGGTACTTGCCATGCAAATGAGTTGCCTGACATAGTTAGGAAGGAGGTTAAGGTTTAAGTGGTATTCCCTCTGTATACCCCTTGTGCATGCAGTGAGCTCCTGGCCTACTTCTCTCTGGAGATTCCTTCTTTATGGTTATGCAATTCAAATTTTACAAGTCAGAGTAGCTCTTAGTGAAGAAAAAAAACATACAGCATGACTGACTGGGTACCAACCCTTAAAAATTTGGGGTTTTGTCAGAACATCAATTAACTCTCATGAATTCCATATACCTTTGGAACTTCGACTAATATTTTTCAATGTGAAGCCTTTCCAAATCCCACTTGATAAAGATGTATTAACCAGCCAGCATGGGGTTTCCATAATGTTCTCTCTTTGTGCAAAAAGAACATTAATCCAGGCATGGAAACTTGTAACATTCCCTTGTCATTGGACTCCTTTGTACAACCATATTTGTCCTATGAATAGATTCCACATATATTAAAGCTAATTTGAAAGTAATGTGAGAAACGTAACTTCAAATTCCATGGATTCTTTTGTATGTCTTCTACATTTGTGATGATAAATGTCATACTAATGGGGGGTTCTGGACTGAGTTTGTATTTGAATAATGAAAGAAAAGAAGCAAATTTCAGGAGTGTTTCAGTAAATGTAGTAGGAAACCGAGCAAAAACAATCAAAACATTCATTGTCTGGAAACGTTCTATTTCTCTTGGACTTAATATGATGATGTTAAGAGTTTGTTCTAAGTTTGCTTTTTGTTTTATTTTAGATTATATTGCTCTGTTCAGCACAAAATGTCATGGCTGTGATTATCCTGTTGAAGCTGGAGACAAATTCATTGAAGCTCTTGGACACACTTGGCATGACACCTGCTTCATTTGTGCTGTAGGTTCAACATCAAATATTATCTCATTCCTTTATACTCCTAAATTGTGCAGTAACATGAGAAAACCTGAAAGCAGTAATAACTAACATATGCTTAAGGATGCAGAGGGATGAAAATTCATTTTTTACTTGCATTTGGAGAAGGATGGGAGTAATTTTTCTTCGCCTCCATAGCTTTTACTAGAATAATGAAATTTGACCATCGTGAGTGTTTTCTAATAAAACACCCAGCTTAAGATAGTACATACAGCAGTACAAACCACTATTTCTGTTATTTTTTCCAGTGTTTGCCAAATAAAGATAGAGCAAGACTGAAAATAAATTAACACCATACTGAACAGTGTAACCATAATCTTACTTACAAAGCAGTGAAGTTTGTATTTCCATGCCGAATGCTTGTTGAAACTTGCAAAAAGAAGTCTGTTTAGAGAGCATGAATAGTAATTAGCTTAGAAGTTGGTCAAACTCATCAATCTGTGGTGTGCACATAGCTCTAGAGTGTGGCCATATTCCCACACTCTGAACACAAAGCAGAGAAATCCATATGATAAACAGTGCTTTCATCTGGTTCTAATACCACTGGGCAGCTGTGCAACATATTATTCCTAAAGTAATAATATCTAGAATCTCTAATTAGCTAAAAATAGCTGTTGGCCACACCAAACCAACAGTGACAATTTCTAATGTTTGTTTAAGTCCAAAATTTAGGTAGAATAGTTGAAAGTATAGAAATGTTATAAATATATGAAGCTAAACTAGCTTTGCAAAAAAATGTCTTGTGAAAACTGAAGTCTTTTGGGAATTCTAACACAGAAAGGAACATAAGGCAAGTTTCCTTCACAAGGTAACAGCTCTTAATCACTTATCAACATTGATCACTTATAAAGAAACTTTCTCTGAATATTTCATGTTCTTTTTTGCTTGTTCATTTGCCTTAGCTACCCCATTTTTTGTGGAAGTGATAGTTTTATTATATGTTGTTAATATGCAATTCTCACAGCGGAAATCTTTTTAAGGATCTAACTTTATGTCTTTCAGTGGGTTAAATCAATAGCAAATCAATACATGACTCCTAGAGACTACCAAAGAAATGCATGGGCAGAAGAGCAAGGCAGTTGAAACTGATAGTCACATCTTTCTCCCTTTTCTTTTTCCTTAATTATTCCTGATTGCATTTATTATTGATTCTAGGTATGCCATGTGAATTTGGAAGGTCAGCCATTCTACTCCAAGAAGGACAAGCCACTGTGCAAGAAGCATGCCCATGCCATCAATGTCTAAAAGAAGAGTTGGTAGTCAGTAATGCTGGGGTAAAACAGATGACTAACTGGGCAATCATAAAGTTGATAACCATGGCTAGCATTTCTCTCGGTAAAAGCTAGAAGTTGGTACTTCTCAAGTTTAACTTTATCCTCTTTCATAAATGCAGAATGTGCTTTTTGCAAAGTTCATACAAAAACCTACCGAATGAACAGTCAAAACCAAATGAACTGATGAATGAATCCATTATTAGAGTAACAGTTGGGGGAAATATTGAAATTAACGAAAAACCTTAATTCAAAATGTGCAAATACAGTTTTAAGTTAACTACCCACAGCAGTTTAGCAGTTTTACTGCTTAGACCACACACTGGTGTTTAAAAACAACTGGAAAAATACTTCTGTACAAAGTCATTTTCTTTCACAGCAAGAATGAGTAAGTGCCATATGTACAGTCATCTGTAGAACCAAAGGCCATAGCTTTCAAAGGGAAATAAATAGATTAGGGCTTCCTCTAGGAAAAGTGAGTGCTATTCCATTATGTTGTGGTGCTACCTCATAGCATCAGATATTTTAGATTCTTTCCAAATAACAAGTCTGCCTTGAATCCATATGTAGCTGGGAAGCCTAGGTGACAACCATAACAGTTTGAAAATAAAATGGTTGGGTCAGCCTTGCTAGTGCACTTGGCTTCTGTGTGCACAGCAGATAATTCACTTTCAAATCGTAATGGAAAAGGACAACTGGCTTTCTCCAAATTGCTCGTACATTGAATGGAATAGAGCTGGCTGGAAAGGCCAGCTTTTAATTCAAAACCAGTTTTCCTTTCCTTCTGTGGAAAAAAAAAGATTCAGTCTTGCTTTGGTTTCTAATTCCCTCTGATACCAGGGGGAGGTAGGAACCTTCATCTGGACTTTCACACTGGTGAACACAGAAGAAACACATCCATCTAGCAAAGCTAGGTTGTGGGCAACAGCTTGCAAAATTTCCCTACTCTATCCCACATAATTAGGAAAAAGGCATTTTTTTTTCCTATTGTGAATGAATTGATCAAAAATTCATAAGGCAGCAGGCAAATACTCTTTATTCCTTTCCTTAGTTTAAATGCAACACATGATAAATTGTAGCAGTATTTGCCATTGGAAAACAGTGGCTATGTTCCAACAATTAGGATAACCATACAGTCATCTTTTCTAATAACCATACAGGCATCTGTCCTAATAGTTTGAGAACAACTTTCAAGTTATTCAGTTATTTATAAAACTATTTTTTTCAAATAAGCAATACTTTTAGTACTCATAATACTTTTGAATTTTTGAATATCAATGACTTTTATATTGGAGTCAGCAGTTCTGTCTGATGGAGTTAAGATGGAAAGTCTGATCACCATTCAAGCTTTATTAACTCGTTTAAGTGAGAATTAAGATGTGTGTGTTGACAGCTTGCAGTACTGACAGTTTTGAATTAGTACTTCTGAGGCTGAGGATGCTTTCTGTGGGCCACATGCTGGTGCCATCTGCACCTATTTTACCTTGTGTTCTGAGTAGCAAAAAATTACATAACATTGTCTGTCTTGTCCCTCCCATGGGTAATGCCCATTTCATTTGTGTGTCTTTTAAGGGCTGAAAAACTATCCAAAGCTTGGAGGAGGAATAAATGAAATTTGGAGTTCTAATATAAGAGTTAAGTTAGCTGCAGGCAGTCTGCAACTTGGACAAAAATAACAACCTGAACTGCCTGTGGCAGTTTTGACATATATGACCTGTATTTATTCAGTAGGTATCTTAGTTTTCACTGATTTTAGCAGTGATCTGATCTGAGTTGCTACAGGGTCAGACTTTTGTATGCATGAATTCTTCTAAAACACTAGTACATTATATGCAAAGCCTTTTTTTTCCCTTTTTTTTTCCCTTTTTTTTTTTTTTTTTTCTTTTTTTTCTTTTCTATAAGCAAGCAAATTTTCTGTTTTCAGTTGGTGCTGGGCTGGTGTGAATATGGTCCCATAGATTACAAAATCCAGTGATCTGGCTCATAATACCCATAGATTACAAAATCCAAAGATCTGGCTCATAATATTCTCCGGAGGAATAAATCATAATTATGGAAGTTAAATATTTTTCCACTCCTATTTTATTTCATTAAATACGTATTCACAACGGTGAGAAAATTCTACATCTCCTTTTAATTTTTCAGTGCCATTCAACAAAGTGCTGTTTATTATTAACTGTTATTTGAGAGAAATCACCTCAGCATACTCTATACTGAGACTGCATTGAAGATACTCTTTCAGCAGATTTGTGTCAGTGTTGGCCACTGACTGGGACTAATCTCTGACTGCAACATCAGAACAGGGAGTCAGGCTCCATGGGAAGGGCTCCATGGGTGATGGATGCCTCAGGAGAATTTCATGAGGTCTTTCATCTCTGATCTGCATGTATTTATGTGTGTGTGTCTCATTCTCTCCTCCACCTTCCCCCTCCATGTCCCTACAAGATTGCTCTTCAGTGGCAGCATGAAGGATAAATCATTTTAGGATCTGGCCAGAGATGTCAGGCTGCAACTTAGGGAGCAGAGTCTGTGAAAAGCTGCTGGCAGGCAGCATGGCTGGGGCTGAACTTCCTCAAGGTCCCTGGGTAGGCCAGACTGGTAGCTGAAGGTGCCCAGGTCAGCTTGGAGTTCCTGGCATGGGATGTGAGCAGCGGAAGGGAGGCTGGGATCACAGAAGGGAGAGCACCCAAGGCAGCCAGAATGCAAGGGCTCTGCAGGCCTCTGCTTGAGTGGGGAAAGATGAGGGGAGAGGAAGCCCTTCCTGAGGCTGGGTTGGAGGGGAGGACTAGCCAAGGAATGCCAGTTTCACCAGGCTGGCATGTCAGAGAATTGGGACGGGGCAGGGGGCAGCCAGGATTACTCTCTACAGTCAGGGGGAGGGCTTCAAGTAAGAAATGGGGGTACAAGTAGCTCACAATAGCCCAGAGAGATGGTTTGAATATGTACAGGAGGGGTGAGCAAGGACACAATCTGGTAAATCTGAAGTCTGGACTGCGGGAAAGGGAATGCAGTGTATGTAAGCAGAGCCGAGCTGGTTAGCAGGGTGGCTGCTGTGAAAGTGCAGCGGCACAGACTTCAGTGGGAGCTGTACTGGCTTGAGAGAGTCCTGGAAATTTCCTTGGGCAGAGAACTTGCACTGTAGCACATGCCCTGACTCCAGCTGGTGCCTGAGCAAGTGAGATTAAAGCTAGTTTACATATCACTATATAAGGTACAGTGATATCTCTGAATGAAGAACAGAGATACCCTGAGGATTATCATGTAATAAAAATTTCCTGTCATGACTTGTGCTGCTTTGTAATGTGGTCCAAAAATAGGGAATCCACGTACCCGCCCTTGATATCTATATTAAGATATAATTTTTGCACATATCTGAACCAGAAATTTGTGAATAATAATGTAGCATTTTAACTTTTACAGGGGTAGAATACCACATAACTGCTGATGCTCTTCTGCTATGTCACCTTTGTGATATGGAGAGGGTAAAATGCATATATATAATATATATCTCTAAAATTGAAAATACAGCCTTTTAACTATCACTGAAAATAATGTTGTACAAAAATATGCAAGATGAATAATGTGTGCTTGATTATGTTTTCTGTCTTGGAAGAGATGCTTAGGATAAGTCCAAAGTTCTTCTGAATATTTCTTTTCATTCTAATTAAGGTGAGGTTTTACCCAATAAAACAAAGATACTGTACCTCTGAATGATCAATTAAAAAGATCAATCTTTCGTCTAACTAAAAAGTGTTCAATAACTTTTCAGTCAAAGGATTCAAAAGCTTTTTTTAATGCTTTTCTCTCTTTTGGTGTTCTTTTTGCAGAACAGGGCAAATTAAATGTTTCCAAAGAAGGCTACTTTTATTATCTGGAAAAAAAAACCCCAGTCTTAGGACTTGTTTTCATTTGTTTTTACTATATTGGATTCACACATTACACAATTCTAAAATCAATTCAAAATAAGGAAGAATATTTTTCCATTGGTCCTTCAGTGGTCAGTACTTTGGGTGAAATGTTTTGCTGCAGATTACTTGTATTTATGTTTAATAATGTGAACGTCCACAGCACTGAACACATTCATTAGTGTCCAACGCTGGGCACACTAATGTTTGTTTGCAATACTCATCTCTTGGTAGTGGATATTAATTTGTTTAGTATTTATAAACATCAGAATTTGAAACTGAGTGATTTATTGTCTGCAGTGATCATATATTAGAGGTCTAGGTCTTATAATATTTTGACATGTTGACTTGATGCCACAAGTGCCCTTGCTTTTAGATAGATATTTTTTCCTAAGTTCCTAGTTATTTCAGAACAGAACGTCTGGTGGTTTATGAGATGTGAGTAATTACCTTGCATAGATTATCTGTGCCAACATGAATAAAACAGTCTAGTAATAAAAGCAATGTGCAAATACAGTTAAAGCTTTATGATTGGGGTATATTTATTAATATGCCATGTGAACAGCTGACAGCTTTCAGCCATGTAATATCAGTAAGAAAGCATACACAAGCTTGTACTCTCTACTTCAGACCTGAAAATAAAAATTAAAAGCATTGGTTTCAACCTTATTGTATATCAGTCTTGAATATTTTATCAACCAAATAACTCCGTTTTAAACAAATATTAGTATGCTTAAAAGATGCAGTCTGCTAACAGTACATGTTGTAACTTAGCAAGACCTGTATAGTCCCGGACCTTATTGTGTCAACAAATACTGTTTACAGTAACTTTGTAAGGAGTGGGTAAATTCTGACTTCAGTTACAGCGATGCATCTGCAAACAAAGTTTGACTGCGTAAGTTCAGGTAGGTGTTCTTCCATTTCTTAGCAAAAGTCATTTAAAATACACAAAATGTTTTAAACACCCTCATTGAGCTCTCACGCCAAGAAATATGTACAAATGAAAGGATGACTTCATATAACAGTGTGTTTTACAAAAACAGCCATTTTATGAGATGCCATGGGATTTAGGTGCCATTACCAAGTACAGCATCAGGAATCACAACTTCGTGCACTTTTGATTTTATTTCCCAGCCCTGATTTCTGTTTACAATGTGCATAAAGAAATACAATTGAAAAGAATGCCCAGAATGTACACAGTATTTTGTCAGATCAAAACTGCTGGTTTTCAAATTGCCTGTTCTGACCTTTAACCTTTGCACAAGACAGTGCTTCCTAAACTGTGCACCATGATCCCTGGAGAGTTCAGTTGTTGGAACTGGAAGCAATAGAGGCATAAGCAGAGCACCATGCCAACTGACAGGGTGGAAAAAGTGAATAGAGCAAAGTTCATTTGGAAAGGACACAGTGCAAAATGCTTGACAACTGTTGCATTAAGGAATTCTTAACAGAGATTCTAAAAGAGAGATGATTGCTCTGAAGAAAACGGTGATTTTAGAAGTATAGGCTTTGCCATTGTTTCCCCCTCCCACCCCAATCACGCATCTTGAATTCAGCCAGTTTCTGTTGATTAAGAAAGGAAGGAATGTGTGAATAAGATTGCTGAAACCATTATTGAATACACAATGAAATGCTTTGTTCTCCCAGGCAAATCAGAGTTATGGATGAGATTCAGACTATATTCAGGCATAAATTCTGTGCTGTGTGCCTATGAAATATGCCCTTGGATAGCTGTTAAAATACAGTTCCTCCTCCTCTTAGAAAGATTAGATCAAAAGAAAATAATAACAAACGTGTGTTGTACTAATAAGGACTGTCAGGCTGAGTCACAAGAACTTTCTCTGTAATAAAGACAAGAAGGAATTGTTTTTAACAAAGCTAAACTTTTGAACAAACATTTTTCCTTTAAAAGTTTCCAGATTATAACTGCTAGGGAATATTAAATTAGTATGCATAAAGTATCATTAATAAATCTGCCTCTACTACCAAAGTATTTTCTAATCGTATTGGTTTAGAAATTGGATTTTTTCATTAATGACAAAGATATTATAGAAATTCTTCTACGTAGTTTTACTGCACATAGTGTTACTGAAAAATAATTGAGATTTATTTTTCTTTTAATTAGATGATATAGAT
Organism: Acrocephalus scirpaceus scirpaceus; assembly: GCA_910950805.1. Lineage (NCBI taxonomy): Eukaryota > Metazoa > Chordata > Aves > Passeriformes > Sylviidae > Acrocephalus > Acrocephalus scirpaceus. The sequence goes on from OU383781.1 coordinate 35,784,083, forward strand.
AAAAATACAACCTTGAGTTGAATGAAGGTGATGATTCTTCCAGTACTTCTGGAATGAATGCTGCTTGCTACACCAAAGCCAGAAAACTTGCTGTTCTAGATTGTTTTATTCTCATGGTGTATTAAAGAAGATGTTTTGGATTTTTAGGAGGTTTAATAAATATCTATGGCCTCAATTAAAGATATCATTTCAAAACAAAAGAATTATTTACAGTGTTTAAATTATTTTAAGATCTAATCATATGTAGACAGAAAAATTACGCTGGGACTGAGATTTAGTTTCGTTTGAAGAAATGTTCATGTTGACTAATGCAAGCATTCCTATTTGCATGTATGGGACATGTATGTGGATTAAAACACTCAGAACTGAGATTCTGATTTCCTTTAAGTGGATGTGTTTCATACCTGCACTATTTGAGCCTAAATTGTCTCTTTACTCCTACAGTCTCTTTACTCTATATAGCTTACAAATAATGCACAAATCTGAGTGAACCTTGAGACCTGGGTTTTGTTATCTGTTAGGTATTTGTGCTTTATGAAGTAACAACTCCACAATTCTGATAGCATAGGAGATGTGGGGGAAAAAGGGCACACTTTGCAAAAATCTGGCTTCATATAAAAAATAGGATCTCAGGAATAAAATTTTTATTTGTGCATTATAAACAAAGACCAGATATTATTATATCACAACAAAATATTCTTCTGCTGTCCCTTGCACATTCCTTGACAGATTTTTTTCCTGCAAATTTTATCCCTGCAAGGATATTGTAAATTTCCCTGTGATTAATGCACACGCAGAAGCCTGACCAGAGTTCCTGTTCCTTACACAGGCCTGTAAGCTGTGGGGTAAAAGGTGACAGAGTGGGCTGTGCTGCTCATGTGAGTGTATTCAGCCCACTGCATCCTGCAAATACTAGACTTCCTGAGATTTATTGTAGATACACAATATAAGATTACACTAATTGAAAGATTCTGCTTTATTGCATGTACACTACACGGCACCTACTTCTGGCCAAAAAGTCCTTGCAAGAAATCTGAAGTGCTAGCCAGAGATTCTGGTTCTAGCTGTGGCCTCAGATAGCGCATACCTGAAACTAAACTGCTTGGTTATAAAATAATGGCAGAGCACAGTTTGCCTTTGAGATTGTTTTCCCAGTGCCTGCTGCTGCAGCAAAAGGACAGCAGGGCTGGTTTGTAGATGGTGATTTTCTGCCATTTTTATTATGCAAAGCAGTTTCTGGAATGGGAGCTCTTCTGACCTGCCATTCTTCTGTCACTGCATCACGACACAGTCTGAATTCAAACTTGCAAAAGTTTCAGCTATTTGGCAAAATTTACTTATCCTCACATTGAAGGACTCCATGTTTTCCACATGTTACTTATTCAGCTTTGTGTTAGACATCCTATAATGGACTGGAACAGTCTGGTGGTGAAAGGTGACACTGTCAGACTTTTAGAACAGGACACACATGCTGAGAGATTAGATGCTCAGAGATAAATACAGAGCACATTATCCACCTTTTATAGACTTACGTGGCTGGTGGTTGTTGGAGACTTTGTTGACTTCCTAAGCAGTTACAGAAGCTGCTCTGTGTTTAGAAGTTCTCTAAAAAGAAAGAGACAGTGTATTAAAAAGTAGATATTAAATTTTGGGGGTAGTGTATATCCTTAGGGTCCATATTTGCCTATTTAGTACAACCTCAAACAGTTCTTGCTCCTAAGCAATTCTCACAAAAAAAAAAAAAAAAAAACAGCATAACAGAGGGCTGTTACTACTCCTCCCTGACTCTGGGTAAGAATCCTCATTCCCCTCCAGCTTAGGGAAATTCACTGGCACAGAAAGGTATAAATTACATCTCTGTGTTCAGCTTCAGAGAACCTGACCACAAATACTTCAGTTGAGATGATTTTGTTCGTTTCTTTAAAGGAGAGTGAGAAAGACTGTGCTTTCTCTGATACTGTAACTTAAAAACTATTAACAAAACAATCTTTAGGTCAAAAGATAGTTAAGTAAATACTTATTTTAGACCTTCATTATTAAGTGCAGCTACTTAAAAGTGAACAATTACTATCAAAGAGGGCATATGCAAAAGTAGTAAAATGAGATAAAAATGTAGGAGAGTGAAAATCCAAAGAAAAAGTAGCTTTCAGCGCAACAATTAACCACCCAATGTACCCTTCCTTTAGTCCTTGCAGGGTAATTCACTGTAAGTGAATTAATGGTGAAACATTCAGTAATAGGCCTTGGTAAGGAAATGGGAGCAGTGTATCAGGATATCCTTTTTCCGCCCCAGAGTACCAATACTTTCAATTTTATATACAACGGAAGTAATTAATTGTAACACAAAGAAGCACAGCTGTGTTTCCTGATGGTCACACATGCAATAGCTGCTATTGTTTAGCATTCTGAGTATGTACAATGGAAACTGTTCACATGCTTGGAACGTTTTATATTTGCAGGGATTTAATTTCCATTAGCAGCTTTTGACTCTATAGTGGATTTTTAATATGCTATTATCTTATATCCAATCCTGCATCCCTAATCAGGTAATTTTCTGCTGATGCCAGTGAGAGTTTAAACTGTATTAGGTGTAGCTGCCAAATGAGATTTGCAGACACAGGCCAATTTCTCATTGGAAGCAAAGGGAGTTATAGACTATTTTTTGGGATTTGCTTTTAGCTGTATGGGTTTAACTTGTTCAAGTTCCAGTTTCAGTTAATATTCAAGTACCTTACAGACAAGAAAGAAAAGCTTCATTGCTGTGCCTTTAACATCATTATATATTTTCAGGCATTTTAGCTGAACTACAAGGATATCCTTTTATTTTTTTGTAGACCTATATAGGTTTCACTAGAATATGAAAAAAGAAGTGAATAAGACTATTTTGCTGCACTTGTTCTTATTAAACAGCAATTTATTAATGTTTAAGGATATGTTTAGACTGAGAAAAAAGAAGGAAGTGATGAAATGATTTCGTTCATTTCTTTTGTATAGGATTCAGATCTGTTTCATTTTAACAAGCTGGGAAGAACAGAGCATTTTCAGTCTCATAAATGTCCATCTTTGTAAATCTCTACAGTACCCACTCCTACAGCTGCCAGAAACACATGCACTTCAATCCATGCCTCCTGAGGACAAAGCTGTTATACACACCAAGACAGAAATTTTCTGTATTGATAAGAATTCGCCTTGTGTAACAGCAGGTTTTAAAAACATTTCTGCTTTCAGCATCGCTCCAGTTTCAGGACAAAGCCTGAGCATCAGGCTTAACAGAGGAACTGTTAATACATTGTGGGCTTGGATCTAAGGATTATTCAAACTTGTAAAAGAAACAAATACCTCTTGTAAGAAAAGGTGGAGGAACACAAACATTTAGCTTCTCTCTGAGTATAATTCAAACTTCCTTGTAGATCATTTGGCACCACTGACTGGTAGTTCAGGACATAAGTTTTAAAATCAGCACTACAATCTAAACACTTAATCTTCTCTGAGCAATTGAAGGCTTTTGGCATTTTATGAGCATGCATCTAGTGGAAAACATATTACTAATTCTTCAAACAAACTGATGGGAGTGAGACACCCTGGTGAAGCCTCTGCTGAGCCTACAAATATTTTCTTTTCCTGTGATAAGACTTCTAATGCTCTAGCTTTAAGAAAAACAAAGTAATTTGTATTTAAAAGGAGAGCTATCTCAGGGTTTATTGCGACCTGGTGAGAAGACTGCAACAAAGGTTTTGTAAATGGGAATCCATAAAAACAAAATCATCCAGCTCAACGAGGCACAGGAAGAAGAAACAGAAAAAGCAGCGGGAACTTTGGTTCTTGACTGGGAAGATGTCTCCCAGAGCAAAGTGCACCCATTAGTGCAGCCCTTTGCCCCAGCAGGGGAGTCAGTTTCCCCAACACAGTTCAGTGAGGAATCCACTCCCACCCTGCAGCTGCTGGGGGCAGGTACAGCCATTGTGTCCTCCTTCCTCCACGGCCACCTGCCAAGGCTGAGGGAGAATCCCCTGCAGAAGCCCAGGTAACCCCAAACCACACCAAGTGCTTGAGCTGTGGGAACCCTTCTGCTGTTTCCTTGTGCCCATGCTCTGCACATTGAGTTGTTACTCCTTGGATTATTGCCACAGTGCTCTCCGGTGCTGCCCTGCACTCAGTTCCACACCAGGCTGGTTGCACTCAAGGTTTGACAAGGCTTTCCTCTTTACTACCATTGATCCACTAGTAAAAAATTTTTCTTTCTTCACAGATTTGACTCTGCCTTATTGAATTAATTTTGCTTATATTTAAAAAACTTAATAAAATCCATGACTTTTGTAAGTAACAAACAGCTGAATAAATTTATAATCAAAAGAATATGCTTCCAAGTAAAATAGTTCTGAAAAAGAGACAAAGCCAAATTCATGTCATATTAAGTGAAATAATTGTGTCCCTGGCTGAAGGGCAATATTCTTTTAATATGTAACATGGAATATTTATTTTTGTAACAGTAACAGAGAAATACTCATCTAATTGCAAACAGTTCTCAAAAATATATTTGGACCACAGATTTAAGACATCTGAATTCCAGAGACTGAAGGGAAGAAGGATCTACAAAGATCAAGTCCAATCACATGGCTGACCTTCTCCCTATATATACCCCTTTGTTCTTTTGATATTCAAGTTTGTAGTTCCCTAGTGATTCCAAGAACTAATAAGAAATTCCTGGAGAGGAAATAACAATGAAAGCAGCTGGAAGACTATCCATTATATATTTTCTTAAATACAGTTCTTTTCATCATGACAGTCAGTTTTGAACTGCTTCTTCTGTATCTCATGTTAGACTTCCACATCTCATCTTGGCCAAATGTCAAATGAACTTAAGTTTATTTTCACACTTTCCGACTTCAGTGTTTTTTGAGTGTTGCTCAATTAACAAAATAAATGCTTTGTGTTACTAAACCTGGTGTGTCTGAATTTTTGCAGATTCCTAAAATCCTCACCAGGTAGGATTGCTGCTGCTAACTAGCTCACTGGAACCCTGTGTCCTTCTGAGAGCCTATCACCTAAGTGTTCACTCTCTGGTTTAAAAAGGTCTCTCTGCCTATCCTCGTAGAGATACTGGAAATCTAAGTACTGCACTGTTTTCAAAGACAGCAGTATTTTCTATGTGATGTTTCATCAGACATCCATCACAATCTGAATACTTTCTAAGGTCATTATGGTTCATCATTTTAGATAAAGATGCAGTTTGGTCTCCTGCAGCCCTAGTATTATTATTATGTAGTTTACTTTCGCAGACTTTATTTTGTGATTAAAACAAGGAGTTAACAGCACTCAATAATGCAGAGATGGGCATTACTTGCCATAGCAATATAAACTTTATCCTCAGCAACACTGTTCCTGACCTGACAGGGACTGTCACTTGTGGGTATCTTCAATGCCCAAGTACCTTGAAAAGTACTGGCTGAGACAGCAATTCTGCAATGTGCAAATTTACACACCAGGAGCTGGATGAAAAGAGTTTAGCCATTTCACAAAAAGGGTTAAATACATTTCAAGGCTAGGGGCTGTTGCTAAATTCATGCATCCTGGATTGGAATCAGTATCTAACATCTGACAAGCACTGGACTGTATTAGCACACATTATTACTGAGAAGATGCTAGCACTAACAGCTTTAGTTCTGCTTGGGAGCACACACACGCATGTTGCATTCTTCTTCCATATTGAGTGTCTATTCTGCTGCTATAATTTGATAGTACAGAGTGGAAGAACAGCAGGCTCATATTTTCCTTTGAAATTATAAACATAAGCATAGGAGTTCTGTATTGCTTGGCATGGAAGCTGTGATTTTGTCTTTCTTGCAGGCTGGCTTTGTTTTGGACACTGACAGATTTTTCTGGATGACGGTTATTGGAAAAAATTTTATAAAAATGTAGTAAGACAAGACCTGCATTTTCAAATACCACAGTATCTGGCCACATACAATTATTAGGTGTGCCTTTACCTGGCTACACTTTAAAGGAGTCTGTGAAGGTGATAGGTTTGAAGTTTTATTTCCTCTTTTGTTTTGCTGTGTAGGATAATACAGAAGTGAAACACTCATCTAACCATCTGTGGGTAAAACGCATGTGAGCCAGAATGCAAAGTCAGTGCTCTCATCTTACATTCAGAGGTGACAACTCTGGAGTGGAGTACACAACATTTACAAGTCCTATCTGATATTAGCATGCAAAAATGGAGCTACACTGTGGAGAGGTCAACAAAATAAGCAAGCCCATGTTTCCCGCAATATATGCACGTGGCTATTTGGCACCAATAAGCCAGATTGCTTCCCAACTGGTTATTCTCTAGAAACAGTTTATCTGGGCAGCCATCTCCACACCAGCAATTACTGGTGTGTCCTGAAGGCCTAAAGAGTGCTTTGGTGTGCAGCAAAGGGAAACTGAGTAGGTCTGCACAATCCATGTGATTTTCATTTCCCCCTGTAGCTGGCTTTGCGTGCAAAGCTCTTGATGCAGAGTAACCAAGTGACAGGACAGGTGAAAGGACATCAGCAACACAACTGCTGTCACATTGTCCAGTGAAGGATTAAAAACAGCAGCCCAGGTGGGAGCTGTGCCACCTCCCGAGCACATAACATTGTCACTGGAGCTCCTTCTGCACTGCTGCTGGGAGACCTCACTTGAAGACAGACAGACAGACAAATTATTACTTTTCCAATTTGTCCTAATGATAAGGAGCTTTGAAATACAATGCAAATCATGGCCTTCAGCATCCTTATCAGCAAGCAGAGCAGCTCATTGCAGAAGTTATAATGTATTCCAATCTAACTAAATGGGCATTTTTGTTTAGATACAGGAAATGGAAAAAGCAAACAATGCTGTCCATTGCAATGGAACTCTATCCCTCCTGCGGCACTGCAACGTCAGCCTTCTCAGAACTATTCTTCCACGAAGCCAAAAGGCCCATGCGAGTCCCTCATTCCTCCCTAGGCGGCTGCCACCACTGACTGCTCTCTGCCCTCCCCAGCGCACACGCAGCCCCCCTGAACTCCCATCAAAGGTGCTACGGCAATCCTCCACTCCACCTCCTCCGGGAATCCTGGCAGCTTGTCCGCTTGCCACGGCACCAACCCCACCAGCATCTGCACGGAGCCGCCCGGCCCGCCAGCCAAATCCTGCCGCAGCTGCTTTTCTCGTGTCTCGACCAGAATTCAAGGCCAGCAGTGCCTCCATGACACCGGCTTGGCCACTTTTTCCCTCAAAAAAATTTTTTTTTCCCCTCACACCTTCCTGCCCTTTCCTAGAGAAGCTTCTTCACGGGGAAAGCGCTACTGGGCGGCGGGGCAGGATAACGCCGGGGCCCGGGCGCCCAGCGACAAGCTGGCCAAGGCTGCGGCCCGCGCTCCCGCCCGCGGAGGGGCTACCGGGGAGGAAAAGCAGGCCCGGCTGGTTCCTCCCGGCCAACTTTTCTCCCCGGGAGCCCCGCCAGGCCCCCCGCCCACGGCACGTGCTGATGGACGGGCGGGGGCGGCGGGCGCGCTCCCGCCTCCCCGCGGGCCCCCGCCGCGCGCGCGCCCGGCTGCAGTGATTGGAATCCGGCTCGTTCCCGCCCCGCCCCGCGGGGACGCGCCGGGAGCGCCTGCCGGGACACGGAGCCTGCGCCGAGCCGTCCCGCCCTCCCCCGCCCGACACGCACCCGCCTTCGCCCCCATCTCAGCGGAGCCGTCGGGGCCCCGGGAACGGCCCGCGGAGCGCGGCGGGGAGCGGGCCCCCTCCCCCTTGGCCTGCCGTCCCCGCGCGGAGGATGAGGAGCCCCCACCGCCGGTGAGTGCGGGCCGCGCCGCGGAGGCCTCGGCCGGGCGGGCGGACGGAGGGAGCCGGGGCGCCCCGGGCAGCGCCGCGCCCGCACCGCCCCCTCCGCGGCGATGCCCCTTGCCCGCCGTCGGGCGGCCCAGTCCGGGCGGTGCCCGGCGGGGTCTGCGCCGCGTCCGGGCAGCGCCGTCGAAGGCGGACTCCGCTGCGGCTGGCGGCGGCCCTCCCGCCCCGGCCTGGCTGCTCGGGGCCCGGGGAGCGCCCCCGGCCCGGCCGCCCTGCCCCGCCGCGGCGCTGGGGGCGCTGCCCGCCGCCGGGCCGGGCCGGGCCGGGTGGGCGCCGCGGGGGCTGCTCGGGGCCCGCGGGTCCCTGCGTGGGCAGGGCCGGCGCGGCGCTCGCCGGCCGTGCGCTCCCTCCCTCCTGCCCTCCCTTGCCGGTGTTGTAATCCCGGGCCCCGTGCCGAGCGGCCCCAGCCGGGGCGAGCGGCAGCGCCCGTCGTCGTGGGAAGGGTACGAGGAATAAGGTGCTTCGCCTTCCTTTTGTGCGAGCCTTGAACAAAGCTAGACGCAGATCTTCCAAATCGATTTTTGCCGTTCAGCGACGTCAGACAAAAAAAGTCCGAAGAAATAACCCCAAATAATCGCCCGTACCTTAGTAGTGAAAAATTGTGCTGTTGGGGACCGATTATGTACGCGGTTTTCATAGCTGATTACAAAATCTTTTGAACAGGGGGCAAAAGCACAATGGCTTTTTACCACCTTTCAATCAACCACACTCTGATGTTGTTTTGGTAAAATTAAGAGTGAATTCAGCAGCAGGGATGGTGGTAAGCTGTGGTATTTCCTTTCAGCAGTTGCCTGTTACTTTGTGTCAAGTTGTATGACGCTTTTTCCCAGTGTAAATTGGTTGCCCTCCGAATTTACATATTTTGTTCTCTGCTTAGAGGTAATTATCTGTGAGTTCTTTTATCAAGTTAGCACGCTAGAGATTGTTCAGGCCTGTTACCTGCAGGGATAGAGAAGCTGCTTTTGTAGATAAGAAAGACTCTCCCGAATTGAAAGGCTTGTTTGATTTGTGGTAGAACCTAGTCCTGGAATAAAAAAGTTAACATAAGAGCAATTTATAGTCAGTTAATTTATCCAGTCTACAGCTAGAAATACTCCATGTTGTGGCATTTGTAGCAGCCTGGATAAAACTCTTGCTGAAAATGTACTGGTCGTTTGGTCTTGTACTTTTGTTCTTTTGTAGCTTTTTCTTAGGTTATGCACCACATTTCCTTTGAGGTGTCTGCATGGGGCTGTGTATTTTATATGTATATAGACAGGTCCAACCTGGTAGGCTTTGAGATCTGGTTTGAAATTTTATGAAGGGTCGTCTCATGCACCTGCAAGATTCAGCTGCCAGTCCTTAGTATGTCCTGCTGGCTGATCTCTTCCAGCAACAGAGAGTATACGTGGCTGGACCTGAATTTTTTTTCTTCCCTTAATTGTGAAGTAATTTCGTTTTGAAAGGGACCTCTGGATGTTATCTGTTTGAGCCTTTGTTCAAGTTAGAGCAGAAGGCTCTTGGTAAACTGCAAGCCTGAAATAGCATGTTACTTGGAATTCACTGATTAAAGACCTGTTTACTGAAACAGTATGTAGCTAGAGCATAGGCTTTCTTAAAGCCAGTGTGTGGGACCCCAAATCCTAATCTTTTGGACACTGCTCTGCAAGATCCTCATGGTGCAAATTGTTACGCAGATTAAAAATACTGAATATGGTGGAGTGTGTAAATGATTTGTGAGCTGTTTCTGGATACCAGGTCTGACATACAGAGCTGCAGTAGCTTCTTCGGTGAATTGCTGAAAAACACAGATGGATGAAAGAGACCAGTCAGGATGTGGCAGAGAAACTGTTACAAATGTTTGTTTGTCCTTGCTTATTTCAAGCATCAGTTGAAGATTTGTCCTATCTGGATACCTGGGAAAGTATCATGTATTTCTTGGTTCCTCAGTAAAAAAGGCTTATTTTCAGTGCCTGGGATTCCTTCACTTGTCTAACTGTCATCTGTAAAAAAATGACAGAAGGAATTCAGTAATTTAAAAGTATATCTCATCAGAGTCATATGTGGGTACAGATGGAGTACTTGAAGCCTTGTTTCCTTTGCTAATATTCCCAAAATGCAGGACTTGGAGGCAGGCATGGAGTGTGCCTGACAAGAAGTTTTTCCTTTCACTGCTGCTTTAGTGGTTCCACTTTTTCTTTCCTTGGACAAGATCTGCAGAACCGTCTGCAGTTGTCCCACCACAGTCATGCTGATGGTCCCCAGTTGCAGTGGTCTCTCTTGTGCCTTCCAGGATGGTTAATGCTTTAAGGGGAAACATGATTTCTTTCTGCCTTGTTTTCTTGCAACCCATTCAAGGTTGCTGTGAAAGCTGTTGAGGGTTCACTACTCTCAGGCAGCAAGTGCTCTTTAAAATTCTTAAAACTGGCAATGAATTTAGAACTTGACCTGCTACATCGTGTCCTGTAAGAATAACATGGAGACTACACTAGGTGATACTTGGAACTGGGTAAAAGGTTGAAACAGTCACCTCATTTTTCTTACTTTGTACAGAAAATATAATTTTAGCATTCTCGGTGCTCTTATTGAGAAGATATATGGAATAGCTATTTTGTAAGGGACTTAGTCCAGCAACATCAACATAGTACGTTGTATTTTGGGTGTGTAAGTCCCAAGAGGTTTAGCTTGATAAAACACATAGCTGGCCCACCACTGACCAGGAAATCAGGGGACAAGCTGCCAACTTGCCAGGATGGACTTGGTTGAGAACTGTCTTCCCAGGACTTTGCTGGGTATATTTACAAAGCATATTAGGTGTATTTCATGTCCATTTGCCTCCAAAGTAAAACAAAGCAATTATGCCACTAGTCTGCAATACAAATTTTGAAATTCACTGTAGCACTGAAGCATTTTAGGTTGACGTATATTTGATATATTGAGAAGACCAAGAACTTCACTCATCTTGTGGTAGTGCAAAACCCTTGCATGGGTTTCTGGTTATGACCCCATTGTTTCAGCTGTACACAAACGCTGTGAGAAACATAGTCATTCTGTTTCAGATTTATAATCCAGAGAGGTTTTTCTTGCCATTTTTCTAAGGGGCGTCTTGTAGTTGCCATCCCATTTCATTCTGTGCATTACGGTTAGGTTTAGTACTGTGTAATGACAGTCTGGTTAGCAAAATTCAAAACAAGTGTTAGGGTAGGAAAATAAACTCTGGTTCATGATTGTGATAACATTCATAGGTTGTATAAGCAGGAGGAAAGGAAAAGCCACAGCAAAGCTTTATTGAAGGTCAGGTGTGTCACCAGCTCTGAGTTTCTGCAGTGACACCTGTAGTTAGTGAAAGTGATTGCCCTGATGGAGCTGTCACTGCCGTCCCCGCCCTGTCACACTGTCACCGGTGAGGTGGCTCTTCATGGGGGAGGGGGAGGTGCTCTGAGTACCATGAAGGTGTGAAATTCGAATGTTTTAAAAGACTTTGATTAGACAAAAATCTGTATAGTAACAATTGTTAAGGATGTGTACCTGCAACATGCAGCCAAATGCTCTCATACTCATTTTTTCCTCAAAACAAGATTCCCCAAAATAGAGGAAAATGTAGTGCATTTAAATGTAATTTGAGTGTCATGAGTTGCTTTGCATTAAAAGGGGTAAAAAAATCAGTATTATTAACGCAGCTCTGCAGTACTGTAGCTTAATTTGCATCATATATTATAGCAGCAGCAATGCTTTTTACAAAAATTTGATATCATACAAATTTTTGCAGTATGGTTTTAGTCACCTTTATTAGTTTAAAATGTGGAAGCAACTAGCAATTCTTTGTGTCTATATTCCCTCAGTTCACCATCTTAAGGAGAAAACTGTCAGTCTTGCCATGCTTTGGTTGATAAATACAAGCAGATGTAGCAGGGATAAGTTAGAGAAATATCAAAGTCTCACAAGATACAGACCAGGAAATAGATCTGGTTTGTGGAAGTGATTTCCTTTTCAGTGCTGCAGCTGTTGAAATGATTTAAATTCGCTTTTCTTTTCTTGTTTAAAAAAAAATTCCACCTAGAACTATTTGTAGGCCTTTATACTTCCTTTGTGAGAGCCTGATCCCAAATTTGACTGGAAATCAGTGGGCAGAGCTCAAATGACTTTGGAGGACTGAAGTCATCAGAGATTTCGCTTATGCAGAGAATCAATACTCTGCTCATGAGATTTGTGCAAATGAGCACATTGTGTGCTCAGAGTCAGAACATCAAGGATATGGAACTGGTGAATAACCTCAGATAAAATTTTCTAAATTAATCATTATTTTTCCAATCCTGTGTTCAGTTGGAAATTCACAGCGTGGTGGTCAGGCAGGGGAACTGTTTTTGCAGGGGTGTATAGAAGGCTTAAAAAGAAAGCATAAACAGAAGAGTTGGGAGGAATAATGGATACTGAAAATATTAAAAATGTATCATCTACTTGTCCCTTTATATTTGGGAATATAAAGAACTTGGGGAGTAGTATGAAAACAAGAGGGATTTATCAGAAGAAAACAGTGTACCTCAGTGAGTGGAAATGTGAGGAGGAGACCACAAAGCTGGGTAAAATGTGCTCTTCATGGCAGCAATGTCCTCCTTTGTGGAAGAGAAAATCATCTTTAACAGAATGCCTTGGAGAAGATTTTAGAAACCCTCCCATCTCCCTCTCAGTGCTGTGTGAGGAGCAGGCCTTGCCTTGTCAGGTTTGGACAACTGAGAGTTAATTACAAAACAGGATTGGGGCAGGGCACAGGGATGAACTTCCAGCTAATGAGGTGCAGCCGTTCTTCTCACTCGTGTTTTGGGCACTGAATCTACCTTCTGTTCAGGCTATTGAAGGGATTTTAGCAGTAATGAAAAATTCACTAGTGGTACCAAGTATTAAGCAGAAATGTCCCTGATGACAGAAGATATAGGAAGTTTCACTTTGAAAGGTTTTTTTTAAAACTTGGTTTGAATGTCTCCTCTCTTGGAGACAAAACAAAATCCCCCCGAGTAAAAATGTGGGGTTTTTGTTTTAATGTATAGATGTATTTTTATAATTTTATCTTCCATATTTACTAGTTAATAATAATTTTACCTATTTTTTATGTGAAAATATTCTATAGAAAGTTTCCTGTAGAATATTCTGATGTGTATGCCATTTGTTAGGATTGAAGATTGTGCCCTTCCCCACCCAGCCAAATTATTATTCTGAGCCTAAAATTAAATGGAAAATTGGGTAGGTTTTATGGCCAATCTGTCACATTTGAATCAGTGGGTCTACCAGGGATAATTCATCTTTAAAACTTGTAGTGTGGGCTGAAGTTTAAGACAGACAATATTCTATGCCCCAGTCCTCTGCTTGACTTAGATGAATGGAATTTTTTCTGAACAATGGTATCGAGATATATATATATATATATTTTTTTTTTTACTATTTTTGCATTAATAAATTCTTTACTGAATTGATTTGACAACCACTCATACTGGTTTGCACTAATTTTTATATATTTTGTAAAGCTCTTTTAGTACATGGTGAGTTAATTTTTTTTTCACTTACAGCTATAATTAATCATAACCCTAAAAAGAATCAAAACCTGGAGTGTTGTTTTACTGAAAAGCTTATGGCAGAGGGCTCTGACAAAGTGTAGAAACATTCCCATATAGCTGATATTCTTCAGTTTCCTGCTCTTAAAATTTCATGGAAGGAATGCAGCTCACCAATTTGGGTTAGACTAGGAACTGCAAAATCAACCCCGACCCAGACAGGATAGTTTTTATTCAAACCCAAGCCTCTGTTGAACTGTCTGTTTTTGTTCTGCCCCTGGCCCTGTTTCACTCCCCCACCTCTCTTTAAATTCACAAGTTTTTAAAAGTAGAGATGTTTCTAATTTAGAAAATTATTTTGGTGTAATGAACTAAAACAGAGAAGAGTGGACTAAGCTGAGGGAGGTCAAAAACCAGATGGAAATAGAAAATCTGAAAACATGGAGTAAAGGAAAAAAATCCCCCTTGAAATAATGGAATCTAAATGCTGAAATTATACATCTGCTGAGCAGCTGTGCATTCCTTAGCCAGAGGTTCCGTTGCAGAAATGGCATTACTCAAGTTTTTCTCAAAGCTTCAAATGCTGTTGTATAATATTTATATCTCTCTAATACTGTCAGTAATAGTCTTAGGAGCCTGGAGAATAGAGGTGGAATAGAAGAGCTGATGTAAGAATTTCCTTCTTTGTCCTTAAGCATCTGTAGTGTGTATAGTTGTTTGCTGCAATGAAATTCTGTGATTTTCTTGCTTGGTTGTCCTTCATAAATATCTTTTTAATTTCTGCTGACTTAATTTCAGAGGAGAGGCTGGTTACAGAAAAAGTAACCAACTAAAACTATATGAAAGGAGGGTGCACTAGTGAGAAAAGAATGTTACAAATGCCTCAAGTGTTTTGCTCCCATCAATGGCCAGCAGTATTGCCCCAGAGGAACACATAAGACAGTCTAGCAGACAGCTGTGGTGGAATTACACCACTCTGTGGAAGCTTCTTCCTCCATCCCAGTAACCAGGAGCTAGCAGAGTCTGTAAGGCAAATTAAACCCATTGCACTATATATCCACAGCACTTGAAGCAATTGCAGTTAGAAAAGGTCTCTCTAAGCTACTAAGCAGGCTATAAAAATGTGTAATTTTACATTTTCTTTTTTGTTCTTTTTTGTCTTTGTACTTTCTGACAATGTTGGTGTTCATCAGGGTTACCTGTTAGTACTAAGATTTACATATGGTAAAACTGATCTTTGAGAAGGCATTTACTTGAGTGCTGATGTAAAGGGTCATTTAGTTAATGGAAGACCTTAAGATGGCTTTTTTGCTTTGTACAAAGGGACTCTTGCTTCAAAGAATTTTTACCAAAATTTAAAAGTTTGAGGTTATGTAAGAGAAATGCCAGAGTTTTCAGCAATTTTGAATCTTGATTTTAAACTGTTTCTCTGATTTTGGAAAAAGTAATTGTTTACTGGGAGATATTTTTTTTCTGTGTGTACTTGGGCCAACTGAAGTTAAAATAAATCTCCTTCAGGTTACTTTGAGAAGAGAAGCTGTGGGTGTGCTGTAAATCCAGATCCCAGGGTCTCCTGAGCATTTGAAAGAGCAGGAGCGGGCTTTGGGTTCAGGTAACAGGAGTGTGGGCAGAGAAGCAGTGGCGTGGTGAGAGGCTTGCTGGGTTTGAGCCCTGGAGAGGAGCCCAGAGCCCTCTTCTAACCTGGGTCAGGAGTGACTGAACTCTTAATCTCCTTGCTCTGTCTATAACTGCAAAGCACCTCTTCCCGTATCTATCCATCCATACATTATTACTCCTCTGTCACTGTTGATTTTTCTCTCCAGCGTCTGTAACTTTTTCATAGTGTGAAATGAGGTTTCAGGCTATTAAAGTCTAGCCAGTATGAAGTTTCTAAAACTTAACCTAAGTTGATTATTTTATTTGGATGTCACTGTTTTCCATATGCTGTGGAAAAGACTGGGCACAAACAAGAGAAATTGGAGGTCTGTGTGCTGTCACATCTTGTTTTAGTGAGAGGTGAGGTGGGACAGCTGACATGGCTGGAGTGCTGCAAGGGCTGGTTATGGGCTCTCCAGGAAGGGCCAGCCAAGATGGTGAGGGATGCACAGTGTTGTGGGGATTTTTGTTTTCAGAGTGCCATGGAGATTCCCTTTGGGTGAATGAGGAGTCAGTTTGGAGGTGTGGGTCAGGCCTAGCAGCAGGTCAGCATGGGTGGTGTTGGCAGGTGCCTGCAGGAGGCAATCTCAGTGAATGAGTGGGGAGCAGTGGATATTGTTTATCTTGAATTCCTTAGGGAATTTAAGTGTTGCTTGTAACATCCCCATCAACAAAGTGATGGAAGTACAGACTGGACAAATGGACAGTGAGATAAATGGAAAACTGGATGAGCTACCAGGTTCAAGGAGTTGTGATCAGCAGCACAAAGCCCAGCAGGGGACCAGTCACTAGCAGTGTGACCCAATGGTCAAGCTGGATTTCCAGTACTGTGCAATCAAGTGAACATTGATGGATGTGGGACAGAGATGGGACAGAGCACGCCCTCAGAAGTTTGTAGGCAATACAGAACTGGGAGCAGTGTTTGGTGGGCCAGGTGGTTGTGCATGCCCTCACAGGGACCTGGATGGACTGGAGAAGTGAGCAGAGAGGAACCTCATGAAGCTCCACAAAGGGAAGTGCGAAGCCCTGCACCTGGGGAGGTGCCTCCTGGGCTGTCCAAGGGTCAGTGTTGTGGGCAGGCTTGGGGAGGTGATGATGCCCTCCAGCTCAGCACTGGTGAGTCACCTCTGGAAGGCCCTGACCAGTTCTGGTCTCCCAAGAAGAACTGGGCAGGTACCCCTGTGGCAGAGAGGTGGTAACAGCCTCACTGGAAGCAAGCCATGAGGGCTGTGTTATTCTGGGTGTTTGGAAATAGTGTGGAAGGGGGAGTGGATGGTGAGGTGGTGAAATTTACAGGTACTGTAAACTGGCTTGAGCAGTATTGAATGCCTGGATGATAAAATACTGGATGAGGTACAGTAAGTACAATGTAATTTAATTCAAACAGAGGCAAAAACAGTAATAGGCTCTAAATGAGGTATTAATGCTTGGAGAGATCTTTGTTTTGGAGCTCTTACTTTAGATTGAACCTATCTGCATATGGTATTGAATTTTTTTTTCCTCTCTTCTCTTTTTTGTGTTTCCACTGTCACTTTTGTACTTATGGCCAAGTAAAAGGTTGGATTTGTTTGCTAATTTAACTGAAAACTAACTGCATAAAACCCCCTATGTTTTCAGTATTTTCAGCTCACTGTGGTCCGTTATGAAGAGTAAGAGGAGAGGAGGGCCAGCATTTCCCTTCTTAAAGTCAGTACTTAAATGAATTTAAGCCAATTTTGAAGCAGCATTCTATACAGTTAAGTATTTTAAAAATGTCATTATACAGCTGTACAAGTTCATTATGTATGGACATGCAGGTTACGTCCTTTTGGTAACACAGTTTCAACAGTCCCATTAAAATGAGAAGGTAGGTTTTTTTGTTCTGGTTTGATTTTTCCTTCTTCCAGCAGTACAAATAGGATGCAGTACTAAATGGACTTGGGCCTCTTCAGTTAAGGAAAGAGAAACAGTGGAGAGAGAGATGGTGATGGTAATCTATCAAACCTTAAATGAAATTAAGAAACCAATGAATAGTGTTTCACCATTATTTTTTTTTTCTCCACAGTGTCAGGGAATGGCAGGTTTACAAGGATGGCAAAATGGGGCGTTTCTTTCCTTCCTCACAGCAAATATTTCAGTTGAAAAGTTGCTGCCAGAATACGTGGCTGGGGATGAAAGTGCTGTGCAGATTTGCAGCCTCACGGATTTGTTGACAGATGCGTGCACTGATGGCAATAGCACAGTCACTTGTGCCTGGTTGTGGGCCAGGAACTCCCCGGGTTTCTGGATGAAGCCAGGCAGAAAGGACTCTGCTCTCCCTTAGTTCCCCACCAGTGTGATAGCAGGCGGTGTCACAGGCAGAGTGCTGGGCTAGACATCTGCCACAGAGCAGGCGGAGAATTTGGAGGCCTTTTATCACACCCACACACAGCCAGGCACGGCAGCTCCTCTGCTGTTGCACTTAGTAGTGTCTGTAACGCCTACAGCTTTTTTTATGTTGCACTGGCACCCATCTGCCTTCGCTGACACGTTTGTTAGGTCTGCTTTAACAAAACTGCCATCAAACGTGAAGTAACATGTTTTTGTGTATCTGCCTTATCTCAAACATTTTCTGTTCATAGATACTTTATTTTGCTTAGTGTGGAAAGATTGATCATATAATTTCCTAAGGACTGGAGCAGTGTAGCCAGGTAGACTTCCATTGATGTCTGCTGGACGAATAATTAACTGCCAGATGGAGAGGGCAGTTCTGTGCTGCAGATAAGCAACCTAAGCAGCCGGGTACACTCGAAGGGCCAGTTCTACTCCTTGTTCACGCCACCCTGCTGCGTCCTTCCCTCTTCCTTTGCAGCAGCAGCACTGGCTGGCACTGCTCTGATGCTGTAGGAATCTAAACTGGCTGAGAGCCCATTACCCTTTCTTGCCTTCTTTTTAAAATTTTTTTCAGTAGGCTTCACTTCTTGCCAGTCTAGCTGCGGTTGTGGGGGCAGACCAAGTGTTCCTGTTAGCACAGAGAATAAGAGTGCCCCTTCCAGGCCCAGTTTAGATGTATTGTGCTTGTGGGTAAGTCTGCCTCTTGGGAGTGTTACCCAGTTTGGAGTGCTTTTTTTTTAAATTAGCTTGAATGTTGGTGATCCCATGTAACTTCTTAGTGTGTATTGACTATTCTCACTCCTCAAAGCAAAAATGGGTTGGTCAGAATCTTTACTTTCCCATTCCCACATTCCTCATTGCTCTTTTGCAGTTGAGTCCTTTGTTTTGTATTTCTGTGAAATTTTTCTGCCTCTGATGTAAAGTTTTGGAGTTTGGCAAACTCCTAATACCTAAAACTTCAAAGACAAGCTTCATGTATTAGCAGGCTTGAAGATTAGATGTCTAGTCAGATTATGGAATGGATGTAACACTGTTTCTGTTTCAAAGGTCTTGAGCTGTGTTAATGTCCCCAGAGGTGGAGGATGTTATGATCAGAAGTGTTCAGTAAACTTGTTCTGCCTGATAAGAGGGAGGTCAATATGCACATACTGTCCAGCCAGCAAGACGTTGTTTGGCACCAGAGGATGTGGGAGGGAAGGGAGACAACTGTGGTTAGAGAGAAATATGTGTGTGAGTGGGGAAATGGATCTATTGCTAAGGGACAGGGAGGGTGAAATCATACAGGATATATAGTGAGCTCGAGCAATTACACTGGGAGAAGATATAGACCAAAATAGAACAAATCTGTAGAAAACCAGGCCTTCCTATGTCTGTTGCTCATAATGCAATTTATTTGATGTGTGATGACTTATTTTTTTTTCCCTGAATGAAGAGAAAAATTTGAGATGAAAGAATCACTTGAGTTTTAAGAACTGGAAGTACCATAGGTATGTGTTTGGCATCACTGTCAGGGCAGAGTAGATCAGTTAAGCCAGGTTTTTTCTTCTGTTCCCCTCATTAACCCAGGCTTTATTAGAACAGAGAGAAAGCACAATAAAATCTTTGTATAGCAGGCTTAGATATAACAACAGGTGTGCCAATCCCAAATCCAAGGATTTTTACAGAGTTGGTCAAAAGGAGCATGAAGTGACATAGCATCCAGAAAGTGAAATGTGGGTGCTCTTTTCTGTATTACACTAAGCTGGCTCATGGCTATGACTGGGGAAATATATTTGACTCTAAAAATGTATTTTTTCAAAGAACTGCTGTGGTTGAAGCAGAAGATTAGCTTTTTGACAATGAAAATAATGGAATTAAATGCCACTATAACAGTGCAGTTGGTATGAGAGAATAATCTAAAAATACAGCGTTGAAATATCTGACAAGCTCAGAGGAGTACTGATGCAGCCACATGTTTATATATTAGTATATCTGCAGTCCACACTCTTCCACCTACGGAACCCATTACTTTGTAATAAAAACCAGATTCTGCTTAAACTTGTTGCAAATTCACTTGTTTTTTGAAAATGCTGGATTTGACAAATGCTATTCTTTTGTGCTTTCTCTTCAGCAGGAAGTAGTATCATCCAGAATTTGTGCTTTTGGAAGGTATACTAGAAAGTATTTTAGTCTCGTGCAAAGAAATTTGCCGATACTGTTGAGCTTTTAATTTTAATTTAGAATGCAAGTTTCTAAAAGTATATTTTAAAAATAATTTTATTTAAACCATTGATTTGGATACAACCTTCAGAAGATTCTCTTCTCTTGGGAGCAGTGACTGGCCCAGGCACACAGCATTCAGTTACAGCTCAGTGGGACTGCTTGTCCCCATGGTATGTTAGAGATCAGTGAATGGAGTGGCACTTGCTAGAGCAGCCAGTAATGTTCACAGTCACGCTTCTCATAGGAACGCAAGTGTGTTCAAAAAGACATTTTGTTAAGAATGACACCTGTCAGACTCTGTGTTACTCATGCACCCAAGAGAAGTACAAAACAGACATTTTTCACTTCCAAAGTGCTTTTTAACAGTATTTGCTGTAATTTTTATGTCTCTTCTTCATCACTGTTTCACTGTGTATGTAAGTTTCTGTGACACATGGTCTGTAGTTTTCAAAGATTGTGACTGTGGAAATATTAAAATTGTTATAAGCAGATATGTTTCCTGACACTGCTTTTCATCTGTTAAAATTAATTTGCAATGGCAGTGTGAGTTTGGATTTTTGGTTGGTTTTGTTTTGGTTTTTCTCCTTGGTTCCCTCTCCCTCCCACAGTGACTGCTTGTAATCTTTGCTGGCATGAAACTTATGCTGAAGTACTTGAAGGTATTTGTGAATGTCCTTGTAAAACATCACAGTGGTATTTTCTATCTGCTCTTTTGGAAAACAGAATCCTTGGTAAAATATGTATACATCTTGTTATTTTTAGCACAGTGGGCTTAACCCCTGCTGAAACCTTTAGGATTACTTTGTAGTTTTAGCACTGGCTTAATTTTCTTTATATGTAATTGTTGTGTGAAATATCCCAATAATAGGTCTTGAGACCAAAACACGACCTGTGGGAGTGACGGGAAAGTTTATGTTAAAAAAGACACAACAAAGTAAAACTACAGGGAGGATGCTAAGGGTGGAACTGTTATATTGGCCTTCTGAAAGAGAATCAACACTAATAACTTCTTGCAGGGCATTTAATAGCTGTCAGGTAGTCATGTTATAGTGTTTTGAGCTTCAGTTCTAATGTGTAAACATACTTGCTCTTCCACTGCTAACCAACAATTTGAATAAATTTTATTCCAATGAGTAAGCATTATTAAATATATTTTAAAAGAAAAATAGCTGTTTATTTGTTATATGTATGACATTTTCTGTTACCTTAGGTTAATAGAGAAATTCTGGTTAAAATAGAAAATACATCTAATTTTGATTATCTGATAGAAATTACAAACTGGAAATAAAATTCTCTAGAATGCTAGCAGGTAGAAGAGGTTCCTTTGAGGAAAAATTTAAAAGTCTGAGTTTTACATAATCTGAGAGACACAATGCTATCACATATGATACACAGGAGCAAAGTTGACTGTATTTTGCCTTCTGTAAAAAGAAGTCTCGCAAATATAAGTCCATTTGCAATAAACAAAAACCAAAATAATTGTTTAAAGTGCTCACATTCTGTAACAATGGCACCTGAGCAGGGTTTTTGTTCTCATATATAACAAACAAAAAATAATCAAGTCTATGCTTACTTTGCCTGGAATTATAGAGGTAGCCAGTTGTTTGTGCTTCTGATCCTTGACCTGCAGTAACATGTATTGATAGTGGGGATTTTTGATAGGTTTATGAGTATATCAACAAGAGTGATTTTTTTTTTTTTTATCATCCTACCTACTCCAGTTATTTTTTCTTCAGATTTAAAGTCTTTTGGAAGCTCTCATCATAGTGGTATTTGGCATTCCTCACTAGATTCTAGGGTTTTACCACGAAGACAGTGCTTTAAGTCAATGTCTCTTAGCATTTTGAATTCTTTCCTATTCTGTAGTTGTGAACCAATACAGGGGAAACCATGTGAGTGAAGGAAGCCTGTGTATAAGTCATTGAGCTCTGAATTTCTGGTTTTGACTTAAGATCCAGGCCCAAAACTTTGTAACAGCAAAGTTTCTGGCTGCCTATTGCTAGTGAGATTTTTTTTTTTTACATGAACAGGACACCTATCCAGTGTACAGTGACCAAAGGTCTCTTCTTGGTAGAGCTGCAGAATTACCATCCTTAGCAGTGCTCTGCAGTGGCAGCTTTAGTTCAGCTAGCAAAAGTACAAAGCACGTCCTATGGGAGTCATACCAGAGCGTCAGAAAAATGTTTTTCAGGTTATTCTCTTCTTACATGTGCTGTCATTGGAATGATGATTTTTCCAAGTCTCTGCTATCTGGTAGCATAATGGCATCTTAGTAATTCCAGTACGTTCAGAATGGTAAAATTCTTGTTCGTTTTGTTTTCAGCAAAATACTTACTCCAAATTGCAACAGCCTTTTTTCATGGTACAAAACTACTCGCTTTTAGAGAAAAGAGATGGAGACAGTTTACCTGTAAGATCATCTCACACTTCTTGTGAGGGGTAATTTACTAATTTCTGTGCTTGTCCATAATTGACCTGAAACTTAAAGACATTGTAGTGTTGCTGTATCCTAAATAAACTATGTGCTTATAGTGTGGAAAGTTCAGTGAATTCACAACAAAACTGTCAGTTTCATTTGAGAAAAGGCCAATTCACATCACTCAGAAATCTGTCTCGTTGAATCTACACGAATGCATTGGTTTTGAGATGCGAGGCCTTTGCAATGGACGAGAAACATGTTCCTACCAGTTCCTGGCTTCTAAGTAAGGCGAGTTCGTGTCTCAGGGTAGCGCACTTGGGGTGAGCTTTGAGGCAGGGCAGAGGCGGCCCGAAGGAGGGAGCCGTGCCTGGCAGGGCAACCGTGCTTCCCGGAGCCGGGCACCGCTTACCCTCGGCTGCCGGAGCGAGGGGACGCGGCCGGGCCCGCGGCGGAAACGCCGGAGCCCGGGAAGAGGCTTTTCCTGCCGATTTGAGCAGAGGCTGGCGCAGGCCGCCTCCCGGGGAGGCCGTGCCGATGCCGGGATGCCATTTTGAGGCTGAGTGTGTGCGGGAGGAGGGGCGGCGCGGCTCGAGTTACGGGCTCCGCATTCCAGCGCCGGGACGGGCTCGCCCTGCGCCCGCCGCCCCTGCCGGGCACCGCGGGGCCGGGCTCCCTCAGTGCGGCACATCTCGGGCCTTTGCCTCGGCTCCCAGTAAGCGTAAGAACTTATTAGGAAACAACTTGGTTTTGAACTATTTTTAGAGACCAGAAATCCTTGTGGTGCTGTTTAATTTTGCTTAGCTGTAACAGTGGTTATAAGGACTTTCTGGAAGCAGTCTATTATGCTTCAAATATTTCCTTGAGAGCTAGGAGGTTAATTATCTGATGCGTTTATTGCCTTCTCATTTTTCAAGCTGTTACCTGTATTTACAGTATTATGTAAATTCTAGGTAAATTTGCTTTTTTTCGTGGAGGTGTAGATTTTAGTATTTTGCTTGTTTCCCCTTCTCTTCCCATGGATACAAAATAGCGATTTGAAATAATGTGCTTTAAAGATCGGGTAATTTCCATTTCATGTTTGCACTGCAGCAGTATTCAGTTGTTCCTTGGCAGAACAATGGTTGGGTACTTAGTGCACACTTCTTAAAGCTTTCACCATTAAAAAAACCCAACCTGCAAGAGAATATCATTAAGGCTTTTTATAATAGAACTGAGTTTGTATTTAAAGTTTCAAGTTGACTTCGGAACAGAATGTTTTGTGGAATATTTATTGTAGTTGTTACAGCAACATCAGCTGGTACCTACTGTTCCTGCAGGGTCATTAGCATGTCCTGTGTACCTCTTTGGAGCTGCATAAATCTTTTCAGGTAAAAGAAACTAAGGAGGACATCTCAATTTAAAACTCTGAGCATGTTGTGTTGTGCTGTTTGGGGTGTTTTCTTCCCCCTGCTTTTAATTCAGGTTGTAAATCATTCTGCCAGTCAGGAGTCCATAACTGTTGTCTTTTTTCCCCTCTACTTTCAGTATATTATGACAAACATGAGATAAATAACGACTTTAGATTTAGTTCAAGAGCTAAGTACAGTTGTGTCCATGGGAAGGCTCAGCAAGGGCATGAGATGCCACATTCATCAGAGCTGAAATGATGAATACTGTGTATCAAGTGCTGTGAAATGTACAAAGCGAATCAGCTACAAAAATATCTTCTCTGCCAACTAGTTATGGTATTATTTGTAAAATAACTTGAAGCTGTTAGATCATGGGAGTTTTCTTCGTGGCATGTCATCTCTTTGTAGCTAAAGAAGTAAAATGATCCTGGTTGTGGTTTGCAGTGCAGCTCTCTTGTCAAAGGAATTCCTTTTATTCCCCTCCCTCCTCCCACAAATAAAAGCCATCACACACTGAACTGAAGAGTCCTCTGCAGTTGTTTTAGTTAAAATGAAACACCCGAGGAGAGTATCTTGTTCTGAAGAAAATTCTTTCTGAGAGTTGCTGCTGCTGCTGCACCCGTGGGCTCCCCAAAAGTGAAGGGATCCAGCTGATTCTTTCTGTTTCGCTGCAGGGAGTCTTTTGTGTCTCTGCCAGTAGAAGTGTCTCTGGTACAGGCTGGAGAATTTTTCTTCACCTCTGCCTGAACATGTGAAATCTGGTCCTGTCTGGTTAAAATCTGTCCATAAACTTATTGCTAAGATTCAGTTTACCCTAAGATCAATAAAATCTGATGATAATAGCAAAAATGAAACATTGGCTTTGAATCTCATTTTCTTATTAAGACTATGTGTAGTAAAAAGAAATTACTTCATCACCTCGTATACTCTTTCACCACATTCTTCTCAGAGTTTTCTCAATTTACTGCTCCTTTTGCTGTAATTTAAAATGTGTGTGTTGTTGGTTTAAAAAAAATTTATTCACACAAAGCAGTATGTAGTGGATGCAGCTGCTGTTGTGAATATATAAAGGTAATTGATGTAAAAAACCACCACACTTTTGTTTCTGTTCCAATCTGTACCTCTGTAATGGGTTTCAGTGAAGTTCAAATAGCTTCATCATTTTCATACTGAAATCAGTGTGTATACTGACTAGAAATGAGAAAAGAACTATAAATGCACATATAACCTATTTTACTTAAGTATTTCTGCCAGTTCAGGAACTGCCAGTAGTCTGTGATGGTAAAGGCCCTGTGCTAAGATCCAGGGCAAATTAATAAATGCACAGCTCTGGGTAAAAGTTTATCACCAACACCCAATTTCATGTCTTAGCTGAAAAAGAGCACAGCTGCTGGAGGTACTGTAAGTTAACTCACGTCTCAGAGTTATGCTGCTTCCACCCACACGTGCTTACCTTGCAGAATGTTTGCATAGATCTTCATAAAAACACTTCCCTTAATCTGCCGTGGCAAGCAACAGAATTACTTTGGCACTGAATTATCATGGTGTTGGAGCTGAGGGCCTAGGGAATGGAGGATATGCTTTGTGTCTGCTGTTGGTTCTGCTGTGAAGCTGTTATTTGTTCACCTGATAGGGCAGTGAGATAATGGGTGGGTCTGTGCCTTTCATTTTTATGATATTCCATGTGGCAGGTTTGGTTATTGTCCTGATCTCAGAAATCCAACCTATCAAAAAAAAAACCCCCAAAAAACAACAAAACAAAACAAAAACAAACAAACCCAACAAAAACAAAACAAATCATCCCACCCAATCAACAACATGAAACCCATCATATCAGTTCTTTGCAGAACTTCATGCTTAGGTTACACTGAGTACTGGCTCTGGTCTGCAACTGGAGGGACAACAGTGGGATCAAGCTGAAGCCCTTTGGATTTGGCTCAGTGTGCAGCTGGATTGGAAGAGAAATCACAGCCAGCAAGCTGCAGGCTTGGTCTTCCAGGTCTGGGTTCCCAGTACAAGAGGGAGACTGATGCAGTGGTGTGGCCTGCAGGAGAGGGGCTGCCAGGGACCAGGTGTGTTTGCTCAGCCTGCAGAAGGCTGAGGAATAATGTTTGTTGTCTTCAGAGAAGGTGGAGCTAGAGTCTTCCCAGGAGTGCATGATGAAAGGATGGTAAATTAGTAGTTGCAAGTTACAGCAAGGTAATTTCTTACTGGATTAAAAAAAAAAAATTAGAATGGTAAGGTACTTGGGACACGTTGCTGTGAGAGGCTGCAGAACTGCCTTTCTTGGACATGTGCAGGATGTTCCGTGTCAAAGTCCTGAGCAGCTTAACTGAACATTGAATTTGGCTTTTTATTGGGCACAGGGCTGGACTGAGCAACTTCTGGAGGTCTCTTCCAACCTGTGAGAGTTGATGGTTCTGTCTGACAACAACCATGTTCTGTGGGGCTGACAGTATATGAGAAGAGGTCACGTTGTTTGCAAGTCAGAGCTCTTGCAGATTGTATTGCACCTGATTTCTAGCCCAGCCTAAGAGGGTCAAAGTTAGTGAATGAGTGATTGGGGCGAAATTTGCTTCACCTTGTGTAACACCAACCATGTTGGTTTATCTGGATTCAGTGGTTAAATTTTCATTTGTATTGTGTATCAGCGTGAAAATGAAAACTGGAACTTCAGTGTGCATTCATCCTTCTGTCACAGAAGGGAAGAACTCAGCTAACAGATGTGGCACTGAGTGCTGGCCCTTTTTTTAGGGTCAGATTTGTGGGCTTTTTCTAGTAGATCTTTCTTTAGAAGGAGACTTAACAATTTTTTTTTTATTCACGTCTAAAATTAGTTACTTGTAACTAAGGTTTGTTTATTTCAGATGGCTGCATTCTAGCTTTCTGAAGATCTAGGCTGTAGATCTTCAGAAACTATGTAGACTGTTTTTTCTGTTTATCCCTCATTTGTGGTAGTCTTCTATTCCCTGATTTAAATCTGACTTTATACAGAGAGCTGAGCCAACAGAGCTGCCAAATTGTTTGGTGCTACAGGCTATCTGAAAATCTCAATCTGAATATTTTGTCAGTGGGAGCTATTGGGTGGATGCCTAGCATTTTATTTTTTAAAATTTTTTTAGTCTTGACAAGTTGATTGTCTAAATAGATTTGAGCTCTGATTTTATTTTAAATCTTAGCATTTGTATTAGCAGAAATAACTGTACATAGTCTTGTGCTACAGCAATTGCTACCTACGTTTTTTTTAAATCATGGGTGTTTGTGACCTGGGAAAGATAACATAATGCAGTGGATGTTAAATGCTGTTTGTTTTGAAGAGCATATTTGAAATAATGGAAAGACTTTCAAAAATGTTGAAATTCTGACTTGTTTTTTCTGTCAGTGTTAGATTTGGCAGTGGTTTGCAAACATGACAAATAATTTGCCAGGAAAGGAGTAACTCTTAATGTACTTTTCTTGAGTCTCCTGATTTTCTGCTAGTGTTAGAATCCTATTGTTGGGCTTAGAATGAGGGAGTTTATTTCAAAGTGAAATGGGTAGTTTGGGTAGTTTTCTTCCTTCTTTTTGTGTGGCAGGGTATGAAATGGCTCTAGGTAGAGCTGTTGCGTAGTCGACTGTTGCCTGTTGTCCCCTAGTAGGGAATTATTTTTATATAATTGAAAATTGACAGTAGGTTTTTTTTAGCATAAATTTATGCATGTTGAGTTTTCAAACTCAAGAGAGGACAATGGTATCATTTCTGTTATAATATGTAATAAACCGTGACGGGTTTTGTATCAGTGTTCTGGCCATCTTCAAGGCTTGTACAAGCAAATAATTATGTTATTTTTTCAATTGGATTTTTCTTGGCAATGTTATCAAATGCGACTGTTACCACTCAACTCCACAGAATCCTTTTTGTGTTAATTTTTTTCAAACAAATTGTTAAATAAACCATGCTGGAACTTGGTAGAGGATAAGAAGCCTTAAGGCAAATTACTAAACTAGAGAAAATTCCCAAAATACTAAAGGCAAGAATGTTTTTCCCTGGTTCTTTGTATTTTTTTCAGGTATTTACTGTGTACTGGCATTAAGATCTCTTAGCCTGTCTTCTTTTTGCTATTTCCTTCAATTTTAATTGCTTCAAAATGACAGTTTCTATACTGTGTATAAGTAAATGTATGGAGATAGCTCCGAAGGACTAGCAGCAACTTGCAAGTTATGTTTACTTTTAAGATGGTGACTGTAAGTTAAGCCCAGAACATTCATGGAATCACAGTGGTTTGTGTTGGAAGGCATCCTCAAAGCATTTTGTCCAAATCCCTGCAGTGAGCAGTTGTTGAGTTGTTACCTCTCTGGGCCACCTGGGCCAGTGTTTCACCAGCCTCATGGGAAACAAATCCTCCTTGGAGCTACTCTGAACCTACCACAGCTTAAAACCACTACCCCTTGCCCAGTCACAAAGACCCTGCAAAAACATTTTTCCCCACGTTCCTTTGTTTACCTTGTGTATTGGCAGCAGTTCTGCAACTGTTACTTCTCTTCTGAGGCCTATTTTTTCCCCTTCCAAACATCAGTAGAACATCAGTACAACAGTAGAAGGTGGAAATACAAGCATTTAGTGTCTTTCTTGGCTTTTATTTAAAACTGAATATTTCATGTTTTCCTTTTTGTTACTGCTTTTGATTGGGATTTATTGCACCATCAATGAGAAATAGAATGTATCTGTGAACTGGAAAGCTTTCTCAAATATGGCTGTAGTTTCATCAAAGACTCAAGAAACTATTAAGGGAATCCAACTGTGTTCTTTTCACTAGGTATTTTGTTGTTATTGTGTGGTCTCTTGCATTAACTCAGATTTTTGAAAAGTGATCCATTTTCTCAGAATTTTGGGCTTCCATCCATGTCTTTTTCGTTGATTTTGTGTATGTCAATAGGCCTAATCAATTTAAATATCATTATTGTCAGAAAACAGCAGTGATCTTGCAGAGTCAGCTAAAGAAAAAAGTGAAAATTGTTCATTCACTGATACAGTCTTTGTAACAGCTGTATTGGAAAAATTTCTCATGTAAAAAATGGCTTTTTTGACATTTTATTTTAGTAGCATCTGAGGAAGCCTTTTTAAGGAGGATAAAACAAAGTAAGATAAATGTAATAAAGATAAGACTAGATTATAAGGAACTTCCCATTATAATTGTGCACTGTTCTGCAGTACTGCAGTAGCAAAAATCTAGCACTCCTAGGTTCTCCATAAACTATTTTAAGTTTCATTTGCTGACTGTGGCTTGGAAGGCTTTTTATCTGTTTTTCAGTGGTAGCTGTGTATCCTGCTGCTGTATGATTGGTGTTTCTCACAATTATTTCTCCTAAAATCATAACATGAGAACAGTCTAAAGTATTAAGTGGGTTTTTCTGTTACTTTAGGGTTGTATCCTGTCCTGCTTATAAGGAAAAATAAGCACTTGCAGCTCAACAAAATACACCGAACTTCTGTGAAAACATCTAATATTTACAGTTGACAAATGAGTTTAAAAATTGTATAATATAAGATTTTTTTTTAATGTAGAAAATATTTTTTAACTAATGCAGGTGCTGGAAAACCTGTAAAAAATGCACTCTCACTGTGCAGTAATGGAAAAGTTGTTTGTCATCACTTCACATGCAGTAGACACTTGGGTTTCTCGTGTGGAGTCGGTGTGCCTGAAGCAGCACAGTGAGGCTGAGGAGCTTTGGGGTGAGTCCTTCCCTTGCTGTTTGGGTAGGCTGAGTTCTGGGGCATTCTAACTTCCATCTGGAGATGAGCAGTAGCTAAAAAATAGCTGTTCTCTTTCCACATCTTTTCCTTACCTGTTTTGTTATTCTAAACAATCTCCCTCCTCTTCATCCCAGTCAAAGTATAAAAAGTATAAATATTTGTCACTATTTAATTTTTGTAAGACAGCTTCCTATATACGTTGCTGATAGATGGTTCTTTGTCATGATCTTTGAAGCTGATGGAGGGTGAATTCTTGTTCTTCCTGCTCTTCTTGATACACCTTTGAAAGTCTCATCTGTGAACTCGAACAGGAGGGTATTGCTTCATCCTGCTCATGTTCTCACTGGATTTGGTGCAACAGATTCTGAGTCTTTAAAAGCATCTTGATCATGCAGTTTTCAAATTATCAGATGCCTTTTTAATTTTTTTTCCCATGTCCTCTCCCTCCCAGAGGCAGATAGAGGATTCTGAGGCTGCTTTTCAGTTTGTCAGTTCTGGGCTTTGGGTTACAAGTAGTGTGATAAGAATTACATATCCAAACTGCTGCTATTTTACAGTATCTAAGAATGTTCCTCTTAAGATAGCTTATAAATATTTCACATCTTTAAACAAAGAGGAACTGTGAACAGCTTTTAGCTTATTTAACAGAAGAAAACATCTCCTACAGCCAGCCAAGAAGCCCCCCACCTCTGCCAAACCTGTTTGCTGGACTCTGTGCATAGAACTGATACTGTCATTGTACAAATTGTGAAGCATTAGGGTCTGCTGACAAAGAGATAAACCATCCCCCTGAGGGAGCATGTAGGCAAGAAAAGCCTGTGAGCTCTTAATTCATCAGGAGGATTCTTGAACACTTGAATTTTTAAGCTTTTGGAGCAGTATTTTGAAGAATGTGTGTTGTGTGGTTGCCTCTTCTCCCTTCCTAGTTATCTCAGGAAACGCAAAATAACCCAAGGCCATTGGATGCCTTTGCAAGCCTTGGCAGGAGTTAGCAGTGTCCAAGGACACTATTAGGAGTTTTTGGGTTGGATCATACATATCTCTGTCCCCTGACATCATAGTTTCCTCCCTATTTCCCCACTCCCTTTTTGTGGTTTTAGGAAAGGCCAAGACCCATATAGTCTGATCTGCTCAAGGTTTTGGCAGTTTGACAGTCAAAACACTTAATCAGGTCACTGAATTATCATACAATATTTTAAAGACAGACATCCTGTATTTTAAAGAACTTCAGAATTTCTGGGTCTCACCTGATTTCCAGACATAAATGCTCAAGCAAAATACATTACAGCATTTTAAACTCACCTTTTCCTGTCTTTCCTGCAACTCCAAACTTTTCTTTGTGTTCTTACCCCAGATATGCTCCTTTCTAAATAAGGAGGAGTTAGGTTATGGAGATGCTTACATTACACTAGTGGCAGGCATCTGCTCTAGTGACTGCCAGAATATGATTGCATGCTGCTTTGATTAAGATTGAGTTACACTGCTTAGATCTTTCAAGTTCTGTTTTTGAGCTGTAAGCTTGTTATTGAGTTGTTGTGTGGTTCTGTTTAAATATACTTAAATATTTGTTCAGTTTTAGTTCTAAGAATATACTATACTAATGGTAGAAGGAATGTGCGAGAGTACTGCTTCTATTCAGCAGAACTTCTTTTTAAACATACTCATTTATTTCTGCTTACTTAAGTAACTTTTATTGTTTTATCTTGTGACTCTTCTAGAGACAGCAGAACCAAGTCAGACTTTCCAAACTTCCTTGTGTGCTGGAAAGCTGTTTCCTGACTTGCACTCACATATACTTGAATAAATCACCTGCAGTAAATGCAGGGACATATCTGGGGTACAAACTTTATTTTACAGAACCTTCCACTGTTAAAACAATCCCAGGAAAGTAACCCATTGTTGCCTCTGGGCTGAGTTGGTAGGGCTGACAGTAAGGAAAGCTGTGTGTTTTCTGTGAAAGATACTCCTATCAACAGAGCCTGCTGCTATAGACTGTGTAATTCTGTCTCACTTTTAGTCATTTTCAAAGCTGCTTATAATAAGGTGGAAGGTCGTTTCATCATTCCCAAGATTCTGTGGTTTATAAGGAAGGGACTACATAAATAAGTTTTTTTATGTTCTTTTACGTTTTTAAAAAATAGGAATACTGAACTTGTTCCTCCTTGGGTTTGTAAGGCATGTAAACTTACACATTTTGAATCCACAGCCTGTACATTTTTCCTGCAATTGTTCCAACCATTGCATTTTGAACAAGCAAAAGTTGTTGTGATAGTGTGTGTATATATATATATCTCCTCTTTTTACAGTCTTGTTTAAATTATATGTTATATATATAGTAGTTTTAATTTATGTATCTTGCTGTAAAAAAAAAAAAAAAAAAGAGGCAAAATGTAAATAACCAATCCATCCTTTATAAAACCCTTCAGGAAGAGCTGACTTTTTTGTTGTTTACTTTCAGTTTGCTCTTGGACAGCTTTTCACCTTTCTTTACCTGAAGAAGGAAGCTGCTGCCCTGAACTGGGATTCTTTTCTATTTCCAGTAAATACTTTTGGAAAGTATCTCGTGTTGAAATCTATCATCACTTCCAAGTGCCTTGCATTCTTGTCAAACAGAGAATGCTGCAGTTCCAGTAAGTCATTAGTGGGCTAAAATTGCTTTCTTCAAGAGTAAGGAAGCTCAGTAGCCTTGTGGTTGAGTGGAAATTATGTTACCTGAAAGGACCTACCCTGAAGAGTGACACTTCAGTTGCACTGTTGTTACCTGTTTAAAGGATGAAAATAGCAAAGGAGTGCTCCTGTTAGTGAAGTCTGTAAGTCATATACAAGTTTCTTTTGAGCATATACCCAGATGTGACTGAATTCCTTTGGAGCCCAAAAGATATTTGCCTGCAGTTGGGCCCTTGTCTCACAGAGTCTTTGAGCAGTGGTGTGTATAGTCTGTGTTACAGAAGGTGAAAACAAAGAAACCTATGAGAAAAGGTAACCCAGCAATCTTATCTGGAAAACTTTGCTGTCTTCCCCTAAATTTCACAGTATTGATTGCTATTTTATAAATGGTTCTCCACATTGCTTAGGAGGAGAAGGAGGCAGCTGCTCTGTAGGGAAAAACATTGCTGCAGTTTGCCTGTATAGTTTTATAAAATAGATGTCATGCATCTGAAGGGTTAAATCAGCTAAGATTCATGTAGAGCTTTAGCATGGCCAATAAAGAAGCTACCAGTATTAAACACTTTGCTGGTTCTTTTATTTGTATGTTAACCCTGGTTAACATGTAAATGGCTTGACAATTTAATAGAATGTAGATTATTCTCAGTGTAGAGAGGGACAGAGGTTAGGTCTCTATTTGAACTCTTTTTCTTATTTTTCCTTGATTAAAAGAGGAATTTTATTTACTTATTTGAGTTGGAAATTAAATAGATAAGGGAACATAAAAAGGTGCTGTTTTCCTTTTTCCCCAAAAGAAAAATGGAGAAAGAAAAATTACTTAGGGTAATTAATAATTTAAAGTGTATCTGTTAAACTTGTTTTAGCTTTTTGTTGAAAGATATACATCACCTGGTGTACTAATTTACACATCTGAAATAGCTCCACTTTCATCTTTTTTCAAAGGTGTTTTTTTTTTTTAAAGTTTAAATATTATTAATTAGCCACAAATGGGACAAAGATGGAAAGATAAAAAGTCTTCTTGTGGTGGTCCATGCTCTGTGCAGTGGAGCTTTGTTTCCACTGATTTCAGACTGGTCCTGTATGTGGGGAGCTCTGCTTGGTTGGGCTGAGCAGTGTGGATGTTGTATTCAGCTTTGAGTAATTCTGCTTGGGATTGTTCTCTGTCCATGGGTGAAAGGAAATGACATTAATTCCTAGCCCAGTATGCCAGAAATGCTCTTACCTGTGCATTTAGAAGTCTTCTCAGAGTGGAAAATCCACTGCATCAAGGGTGAATCAGTCTGCAACTGATAACTCCTTAAAGTGTATTTCCTGTTTGAATTTAGATGAGATTCAAATGTCAGCTGCTGGCTCTTGTGTCTTCAGTAAATAGAAAAAGCTGCTAGAGTCAGAGGGTTTTGTTTTTTGTGGGTTTGGGGTTTTTTGGCTGGTTGGGTTTTTCTGTTAGAAGTCATATTAAAGCAACAACGTCAAGGATCTTCAGTTTCTTGCAGCAGGACAAGCTTTCCAGAGCTAAAATAAGCATGAATTTTTCAAAAACATGATTGAACAATAACTACCATGAACGCTTGCTCATATTTTTCTGATGCTGTCTCTCAATGTTGATGGAAAAGCTTTCATATTATTTTTCAAGCCACTCTGGAACACCGTGAAGTCCAAATTACTTCCTCTACATACCAAGAATAAAATAACTTCTCACTTGGTGTGTATTTTGCTATAAACCATGTATTAAAACTGTTGTATCTCAGGGGTCTTCTCCAACCCCAAGAGTGCTTAGTTGGCTAAAAATCAAATTATGCCTCTTTTCTCCCTTTTGGCCTTCCATAGGCTTTGTGCTCATCTCTGCAAAAAGTGATGTAACAGCACAGCAGTGAATGATCACTTGTATTCATCAGGTCCCTCTTGGCAGCACCCTGTCCATCCGCAACTTGTGGGATGATGCCTTAACTTCCAAAATAAAGTACTGAGATGTGTCTGCAGGAGAGCAGCTGTCAGGTTTGTTAGCCCACGTCAGCATTGTCAGAGCAGTTCAAGGTGTGTGCAGAGTACCAGGAGTGTCGCAGTTCTCAGCAGGCACCTCTGGTGCCTTTAGAGCTTTGTTGACAAAAATCCCTCACTGAAGGAGCCAAAGATTTAATTTAGTTTTTTTCTTTTTTTTTTTTTTTTCTTTTTTTTCTTCTTTTTTTTTTTTCCCCCCAGTATGCAGCCTGTCTCTTTTAGTGTTTGTTCATGGAAGGTGGTGTTGCTGTATGAAATGAACCTGTTCCCAGGCAGTTAACCAGAAGAGATCTGTATTGTTCTCTGCAAGTGGCCTGTCACCACCTTTTACCACAATGAATTTTTTATTATGGCTTTGCTAAGGGGAAAAGAAAAAACAGCTTAGTTTTCTTTAGCTTTCTTTCAAATCCTTGATGAGGGCACCAGGACTCCTGTGCATTTGAAGATGAGAATTTGAGATGTGATGAATTCTTCACCACTGCTTCCAAATATATAAATCAATAGGAAATGCAGGGGGCCAGATTAAATATTAGATAACTGTAGCACATGTCCAGGAACCTGGTGATGAGTTTTCCTGCCCTGTGTTTGTTTGTGCCCCTCAGGTCTGTTCTGGATGTAGTATTTCAGAAATCTGTCATTAGAAATCTTAGGTCAAGTTGAAAACATTCATAATGTGGTGACCAAAGAACTGGAGGCAGTATAACATTCTAGCATTCCGAATGAATAATTGTTAGACTTAATAGCTGAAATGGCTGAGGATTTTTGAGCACCTTAGTGTCTACTGAATTACCTTTGTGTATTATTTGCTGTGTGAGGCAGCATTGCCTTACTCTAACCTGTTCACCTCAGCTGGGGCACATGTTGAGGCCATGGTGGCCTGAGTTTAGACTTGCAAATCAAGTGCTGTATCATCATGCAAATGGTAAGGATGGAAATTATTGTATGGTCACATCTTCTAAAATCCTGATGAGTAAAGAATACAAGCAAATATCCAGCTTGTTTTATTACTTGAGAAATTTCTTGTAATTGTGCATCAGGCACAGCATCGCTGACTGGTCAAGGGATGGGATTGTCCCTCTCTGCTCTGCCTTGCCTCAAGTCCCGTGTGCAGTTTTGGGCACCACAATACAAGAAAGATGTACAGCTACTAGAAGTGTCTAAAGGAGAGCAATGAATATGGTGAAGGGTTGAAGGGAAGCCGTGTGAGGAGAGACTGAGGGCACCTGGTCTGTTCAGCCTGGACAGGAGGAGGCTGAGGGCAGAGCTCACTGCAGGCACAGCTTCCTCCTGACGGGAAGAGGAGGGGCAGGCACTGATCTCTGCTCGGTGCTGACAGTGGCAGGAGCTGAGGGAATGGCCTGAAGTTGTGCAGGGGAGGCTGAGGTTGGATATCAGGAAAAGGTTCTTCCCCCAGAGGGTGCTGGGCAGTGGAACAGGCTCCCCAGGGCAGTGGTCACAGCAACAAGGCTGGCTGAGCTCAAGGAGCTTTTGGACAGTGCCCTTGGGTACATGGTGTGACTCTTGGGGTGGTCCTGTGCAGGAGTTGAACTTCAATGATTCTTGTGGGTCCCTTCTAACTCAGGATGGTCCATGATTCTGATTTCCATTTGTTATAGTTTGGGGTTTTTTTCTGAAATAACAATGTTTAAAGAAATTTCTGAGACCAAGTATGCTCCAACAAGTCCCTAGTACAAACACCTTATTAAAAGAGTTGATTCCATAATTATAGCTTTCTTGTGTGTAACCACTTTAACAAAAAGAGATGACTTGTGTTTTTTGGAGATAATATTCAGTTGTCTGAATAATGAATTGGACTCATTGTATCAGGAAAAGTTTACAGTGCCTGTAAACAGATGAAGGAAAGTTCAATCTGCCTGAGATGAGATACGGTCAAAGGGCTACCAAGGTAATTTCACATGGTCATCTGGATTATAAAGAATTTTTTTCACTTTATGTACAGAAAGCTGGGGTTTTTTTACCTCTGAATTATGAAAAAGGGTAAAACATTTAGTTGTGTCTCTGCCAAAGACTTACAGTTGTTTCACAAGCTTCAGTTCTTTCTGTGGAAAGCCAGAACATTCCTGTAGACAACCACGTGTAACATTTTAGAACACTATAGGGCTATGACCTTCTGAAGTTTTGTCCAAAGGAATCTGTGAAAATACCCAAATTTTTAAGTTTTAGACCCTACATGTGGTCCAAATGAATTCTGAAGTTGTCTAGAATAATTTGAAATATTTTACATGCCTTTCTTTTTGTTTTGCTATGTAGTGTTATAAAGTTTGTGATTTAAAGAAGACAGGAGACCCGATGTAATGTGGACTCCAAAGGTTCCTCCACAAGAGTTACTTTACTCTTGAATGTTAGTGTGTAATCCATGTACTTTTCTATAGAAAAACTTACGTACTTGATAGGTCTGCTCATGGTGAAGGCCTTTAACCCTGTTGTGATGGGAGTGGTGTCTGAGGTGTCTCCTGATTTCCTTAAAGAATCTGTCATGCTTCCATGTGTTCAGAGCTGTTGAGCTGATGGCTCTGACTTAGTGCTTTGCTGAGGGCAGCGATCTTGTTGGAAAGGCTTTCTCATTCCCAGCTTTGTGTTCCTGTCATCTGTGTTTCTTGTCAGAAGTTAGCCAGCCTGCAACCTGTGTTTAATATGATTTTGTGTGTGTGGATTAGGTTTGCATGGAAAAATTTTGGTTGCAGGGGTCTACAGGGGCAACTTCTGTGAGAAGCTGCCAGAAACTTCCCCCATGTCAAATGAACCCAATGCCAGCCAGATCTAGGAGGGACCCTCTGCTTGCCAAGCCTCAGCCCATCACTGATGGTGTAAGCCTCTGGATTAACACATGTGAGCAACGGAAGAAGTTATTGTGCAGTAGCAACTGCGCCTGGAGAGAGCAGTGAGAATATGTCAGAGAAAGAAGAGCAACTCTGCAGACACCAAGGTCAGTGGGGAAGGAGGTGTAGGAAGTGCTCCAAGCAGATTCCCATGCAGCCCATGGTGAGGCAGCTGTGCCCCTTCAGCCCGTGGAGGTCCACAATGGAGCAGAGTTCCATCTGCAGCCCATGGAGAGCCCCATGCTGGAGCAGATTAGTGCCCAAAGGAGGCTGTGACCCGATGGAGGGAGGAGCTCATGCTGGAGTAGATTTGCTGGCAGGACTTGTGATGCTGTAGAAGGAACCTGTGCTGAAGCAGCCTTCTCCTAAGGGACTGCACCCTGTGGATAGGATCTACATTGGAGCAATTCATGCAGAACTGCAGCCTGTGGGAAGGAGTCACATTGGTTAAGTTTATGGGGGAACTGTTTCCTGGGGGAGGAATCCCCTACACTGGAGCAGTGAAGAGTGTGAGGAGTCCTTTCCCTGAGGAGGAAGGATCAGTTGAGACAATGTGTGATGATCTGATTGCTGTCCCCATTCCCTGTCCCCCTGTTCCACATGCAGGGAGAAGGGCAGGTAAAGATTTTGGGAGTAAAGTTGAGCCCAAACAGAGGGGACGGATGGAGGGAAGGTGTTTTTAAGGTTTGGCTTTATTTCTCGTTATCCCACTTCAATTTGTTTGGTGATATAGTAAACTGTATTTACTATATAGTAAATTTCCCAAGTTGAGTCTGCTTTGCTTGTGACAATAATCAGTGAGTGATCTGTCCCTATCCTTATCTCAACCCACAAGCCTTTTGTTGTATTTCTTCTCCCTGTTTAGTTGAGGAGGGCAGTGACAGTGAGTCTGAGTCAACCCACCACACTATTTAAAAATCTAAAAATTATTAATGTAAAATATAAATTTAAGAAACAAAATATCAATCCTACACACACTGAGGTATAAGGCAATATGATAGAACATTAGTGTAGTTGTCAGGTTGTTAGCTCTATAGTATTTTGATAGTGCACAAAACCACAGGATTTTAAAGTTGCAATAGAATTATTATTTTTTTTAAATCAAAGGGTTCCTGAAAATGTTTCTCACCATTTGAATTACTCTGTAAAATAGACAGATAGATGAAATACTTAACCTTTTGCAGGAATCTTAGGGGGAGGGAGAAGAGGATCACCTATCAGAATGTGGTCTAATATGTCCTGCGGGACAGGCAGAAGGTAAATTTCATTGGCTTTTTTGTCAGAGAGAAATTGCACTCTGGGCAACATTCCCAGGATCAGTATTATGATAAGAATGCGCGCCTCAGAGTCTGTGTGCCAAGTGATCGAATTTAATTGTTGCTTCCATCCACACAAGGCAACCTCTCAGCCAGGTGGCAAGTGTGGCCCAGTGACCGTCGGAAACTTGCTGGGAAGGCTGACTGGGACGTTTGCCTGATGGT
The DNA here is from genome assembly GCA_910950805.1 of Acrocephalus scirpaceus scirpaceus. Lineage (NCBI taxonomy): Eukaryota > Metazoa > Chordata > Aves > Passeriformes > Sylviidae > Acrocephalus > Acrocephalus scirpaceus. The sequence continues at coordinate 35,822,208 of OU383781.1, forward strand.
TAAACACAAGCATGGAGCCTAGGTTTGGGGTTTTTGATAAATTTTTTTGCAGCTCAGGAAGACTTATGAAGTCAGTGGTGTCACAGGCAGCCTTATATTTTCAGGGATGTCAGACACAGCAGAATACAGTTAATTGTGGGGCCTGTCTGTCATCAGTATCCCAAGCGGAGGCTGAGATTGCAGGTAGAGGAGCTTTGGGCCGGGTACCTCCAAAGTTGTGTGAAAGCAGTTGAGTTTTACATCTCTCTTGAAAGCCAAGTGTATTTGTTAGAGAAATTGTTTTGGATACTTGGAGAGCTGTGGGATGTGATGAAAGAAGGAGTTGTTCAGCAAAGGCTTTTGCCCAGTTGTTACTTGACAAAGCTTGACAAGTCAGATTCTGACTTCACCTCTCGGCACAGAATGAACTGGTGGCTTTGATTTGTCACCACTGCTGTGGGCTGATGGGTTTCCTTTTGAGGGTAACTGCTTTTCTTTTAACAGCAAGCTGTTGTCAGATTCCTTTTACCTCCAATGTTTGGAGAGTGAGCTGATTTTTCAGCTTCTAGTGGCTTACTGGTAAATAATGCTTAAGAAGACTGAGCGGAATTCTACAACGTTCCTGGGAGCACAGAGCCTGCTCTCACAGCACTGCCTGTGGAGTCCTTCAGATGACTACAGATGATGCATCTAGGCATGCCAAAATAAAACACTGAAGATATCCTCTAAGAAATCTGGAGGCTTAGACTCTTTCTGGTATGGGAAATTATATCTGCCAGGGCAAAGTTAAAACCTGGTGGAAATATCTGGCCCTACTGATGAGGCAGACTGAGCCTTGTGTCTGGATTCTCATGGCCCCAGTAACAAATTATTTGGGCCATTAGATGCAATGGAGAGTATGGTGTATTGTAATTTATGCAGATTTGTGTCATTCTGGAAAATGTTTTTTTTTGTCAGGTACTGCACAGTTCCACCTTACTCAGGAATTTATTTGTGCTCTCATACTTCTAGATATGCCCAGGGGCAATGGTATTTCAGGAGCTTGATCATGTAGACCATTTTGTCTTCTAGCACAGCAAGCAGTAAACAGGATGAAAACAAAATGTGTAACAAGGGCAGGGAGTGTGCTTGCTTAGCTGCCAAATGGTGTGTTGGTCCTTCAGATGCTATCTGTTCAGTGTCTTGTGTCGTGTGTGCTTGCATGGTTGTAAGGCCTCAGAAGGAAAAGCTGGGGTTGTTCTAGGGCACAGATTCTCCCCTGCTATGAAAAGGGGACAAATGATGTGAAAAGTCTTCTGATACCCCATGAGTAGACAAGAGGAGCTGTCTGTTCCATCAAAAAAAATTTTGCTGTGCTAGGCCTGGTCCATTGATTTAACTTCCAGCTAGTCATGTTAATGAAATAAAAAACAGGAAGAAGAAAGTTGTATGGCTCTGATAGAGAACTACTTCTCCCTCATAAAAGAGGGTGACCTGCCTTAAAGAAAAATTGTTGTAGGTTTTTAGGTTTTTTTTTTTCATTTTACAGATTTGTCCTGTATTTTCTGTCAGACTGGAAGTGGAAGGTCAATCAAGAGTTGATTCCATTAGTGGTAGCAGCACTCATTCATTACTCCACCTGCCTATCCAACCAGCCAGGTTAGATAAGTACTGGTATGGCCCAGTTGTTGTTTCAATCAGTATTATTTCTGTTCTGTGTGATATCTCGTTTCCTTCAAATTGCTTGACAGTAGTATTTCTGAAGTTCTCACAAATTATTAAGAATGCTTTTTGTTATCAAGGATCCATGCAGTAATCAATAAAAACAACAAAATCCAGACTTTCCAAGAACAACCTGGAAGTGATGGAAAGACCAGTGATATCCTAAACTAATTTGAGTGTTTTGACCAGATACATAGGAAGGCCAAATCACTGTAATACAGATGTGAAGAACTTCGTGAAGTAAGACATGAAGTGCTTGAATGTTGTATAATTCCTTGTATTTTTAATACCCTGCAGGAATAATGTAATGATTGTTAATTAAAACTCAAGGGAAGGTAGGTATAAAATTAATTTTAAAAATTACCTTTCATGGAGGTATCTTTTAATTTACGTGATTTTGCACAATTTTGAACGACCTTGCCTCAAAGATCAAATAAATGTGCTTGAACCATGTCTCAGGCTCTTACTTTCCCTTTGGCTACATGGGAGACTTGGTGTCCAGGAAAGTGTTTGTTCAGCCAGTTTATTTTATTTCATAAATTGGTCTCATTGTATTTGGAAGGTCTGTTTGTTCAGTGAGATGTTCTTGCTCATATACCTTCACTGTCTGACAGACAAAACCAGCAAGCCCCAAACTTGCCATATAGCATGATGCTTGCTTTTCCCAGCACGCTGTGGGGTTTAGCTCATATGTAAACTTGTCGAAAAAGGTTTCCTTAATGAAATTCCTATCTTTGGACATGAACTATGGATAAATTTGGAAATCTGGTATGGCTTCTTTCCCCTTGCAACTCAACTCATACTTCAGAGCAGTAGTAGTCCCATAAAAGCAATAGATTTTGGCAATTCTGGTTGTATTTTCTAGTGGCAGTCATGAGATTGTTAACTGAAACATCTTCCAAGCTGCCATATGGGTCTGCAGTGTATTTTCATTGTGCATAGATTTCTAACAAAAAGCCTATTGTCTAGGACTATAGTTTACCTGAAAAGGAATAATTCTGCTTCTGAAACCTCTCCCATCTCTGGTTACTGGCGCTGTCAGCTGGCTGTGAACTCTGACACTGCACACAGGGATGTGTTGCGAGCACCTCATGTTTTTCTCCTTTTCCCCCTTGCTCCCACCCAAGTCTCAGATGCTGAATGGTTTTGCCTTTTTTTCTGATATAACTGTGAGTCTGATATCACCCAAGCCTATGTCTGTGCTATGATCTGAATTTACAGAAACTCCAGAACATTTTGTTTCATAAATTGAAATAAAGGTATGCATACCTGAATGGCCACCCTGCAGAAGTGCTTGATGGATGGCGGGAGGAAGTGAAAGAGCAGGAAAGAAGTAACTGGAAGCTGGAGTGAATGGTCAAGTATTTAACCCTGTCTGTGCCAATGAGTCCTTGTGTATGATCATGCACTTAATTGCACTTGAATTAGTTTAACTCTTATGTTACTGTAAGTTACTTTACAAACTTCTGTTCTGTAAATACACACTGTATTTAACAAGTAGAAGGCTCCTTCAGGAAGAAAGATAATTTAAGATGAATAAAGTAATTCATCTGAAAACTGGTGAGGCAGTTGGAGCAAAGTGGGAATGAACAGAGTGCAGAAGTCAAGTGCCAGGAAAGTTTTTGGCATCAAAAGAAGAGACAGGTGAGGGAATAAGTTGGATGTGGCCCTGGAACTGAAGAAACTGGAACTGCTGAGAAGGGAAGCAGTAACTGGAGATAAGTGGTAAGACAAGAAGAAAGGAATCCACAGGCTGAGTAAGTTTGCTCCTCAAGGCAGTCAGACTGACTTGAGCTTTGCCACTGCAAGTCCCTGTGGTCTGTCTGTGCTGCTCACAGCTGCTGCTTCCTGCACTCAGCTAGCAGGAGAACCACCCCCACTCCTGAATGAGGTTAGAATCAACTCAGTTTAGATACTCTGCTTGTTGGCTGGGGCCTGCCAGTGGCAGAAAATCTACAGTTTTCTGGGTTATATAGTAGCTAGTGTGTTCATTTAATTCAGATTTTTCTTTTCCCCTATTGAGTGCTGATATTTTTCAGTTGATAGAATATGAAGATCTCAAATTTAATCTTGCTACTGAGAACGATTTGTTGGTAAATCTGGATTTTACTGTAGCTAGTGACAAGCACCGTGAGGCTCTGTACTTTTGAAGTTGTGCCTCTTATAGTTGCTGTAGTTTAGCAAATTCTAATAAAGTGAAGATATAGTTGTGCAAATGATTTATTCACTTCTTTTATTTTGCACTTGATAGCATATCTCTTGAAGATGCCATCAAGAATGGCACTTAACATTTTGAAAAACTTAGTAATTAAGAAGTTTGGATAAGTGTATAAAAATAAATATTTAAGTAAATTGATTTTTATAAAATTGAATATGTTCTTAAGTAGCATTTCATGCTGATGAAGAAGTGGAAGAAATTTTAGCACAGTCAGGTCACTCCCATAATTTAATAATTATCATTAACTGCTGTATCTCTGAGAGAGGTTTTGGAGTTTTCCTTTTAAAAAGGGAAGAGATGAATCTGGAACTGACACAAAAATTCAGTAAGTCATAAAAGAGTCTGTGTCCACATTACCAAGCAGTGTGGTGTAATAAGATCAGATCTGTCAGGTGCTAAGAACCTGGCATCTGTGCTATACAGGTGGTGAGTGTTTTATTTCAGGCTGGTCCTGGTCTGATTCTGTGGTTAAATTCCTCTTGGTGGTTGGAGCGTGTAAAATGTACACCTGAAGCTCATTCTGTGATCTAATTCTATTCAAAAGAAATCTGGTTCATGTACTTGATGACTGCTTTGCAATGTAAAGCAAAGCAAAATAGGGTTGTTTGGGAGATGGACTTGAAAAGTGCAGTCCTGATTTAAATTAAATGCTAATATAGACATACCTAGAGTCATGCAGATTAGGAAGCTCACCAAAATAAAGTTGTTTAGTAAGAGAGCTTGGATATCTGATACCTGGGGTTGGAATCAGAAAAGGCAGTGAATACTTAAAGAATTGAACAGCTACTTCATCAGTTTGGAAGTTTAGAAAAATATAAGGAGGACATGGTTTTAAAAACAAAACAAAAAAAAACCTGAGCAGCATTGTTCAGAAATGTCTTTACTCTTGTAAAGCAAACTCTTTAAATAATTGAAAGTGGACTTTATATAAATCAGATACTAAATACAGGGAGATTGGAGGTGGTGAAATCAGAAAGCACATCTACTTTTTTTCTGATGTTCTTTTGGAGTCCACCAGAAGATGAACTTGAGGTCCTTGGTTAGAGAGACGAGAAGAGATGGATATATTTTTACAGATCCCTTTACTTTAAAAACAGCAAAAACAATCTCTACAAACACTACTACATGGCTAGAATGTTTTTTCAGTTTTACCGTGAAAGAAATAAGTCAAGTGTCAGCTTGTCTGCTCAGAGGAGACAGTTGTCTTTAAGAATTGGTGCTATCTGATATTCTGGATGGTTTCAGGTTACCATTTAGCACAAATTTATTATTTATTACCAAGACTATTAAACCTCAGTGTGTGAGGAGCAGTGCTTATAAATGGATGTGGAGACAGAAGTATTCTGACCTTCTTGTAATGGGGAACGTCTTTATGGTGCTTAGGAAGGAAAAGAGAAGGAGAGTGGATGTTGAAACTGTCTCTGCTGGAAATCATGTGCATGGTTTCTCTGCACCCCTCCTCTTGGCCTTGGTATTCAAAAGTCATTACATCTCTACACTCTGTGGGTGGTTGTATGTTATTTAACAGTATAGCTGGAATGGTGGTGGTGAAGCCTTTGTCTGATTTTCAAGGGCATGATTACAGTCATAAGACTGGAACTTCTAAATGGGAAAATTCTTGTAGGATATTCTTAAAAGCTTCAGATGAGGGAAACATTCAGAAATTGTGACACTGATAAAATGGGAAAAGTTGGCAATAGGCGGCATCTGTTCATTGTAGAATCAAAGTAACAAAACTGATAAGCCCATCTTGGCTATCAGCAATGCATCTGAAAATGCTGGGACTTGACACAACTCAGGCTTGTTCACAATCCTCAAGAGAACTGGGTAAGAGCCTGTGCCAGGCTTTCCTCTGATGCTGGGATGTACAGCAGTTCAAAAACACAAACCAAAAATCAAACCCACCTGACTGCCAGTACCTTTGTCCAAATTCCTGGCTTACCTTTCAGTTCCCAGGAGTAATCATGCCTGTGCACAGCTACAAAAAGCCTATCTATTATTTCTCCATCTGTTTCAGTTTCTGGTGTACTGGAACTAATGGTGTGACACCAGTGGATTTTTGGTGTGGAGCTGCAGTCTTACAGATTGTCTGGTGTTTATAATAAAGATTGAATTATGCATGGCTTATTTTTTCCACTGGTGTCACCAACAACGTGTCCTTTCTTTGGACTTTAGGAAGAAGTTCTTCACAGAAAGGGTGATTGGGTATTGGAATGCATTGCCCATAGAGGTGGAGTCACTGTGCCTGGAGGTGTTTAGGGAGAGACTGGATGTGGCACTCAGTGCCATGGTCTAGTTGACAGGGTGGTGTTAGGTCATGGGTTGGACTTGATGATCTGAAAGGTATTTTCCAACCTAGTTGATCCTGTGATTCTCTAGTCTGCTGAATTTTCTAGAAGAAAAAAATTGGAAACTTGGTGTCTGGACAGTTGCAAATCTGGCTGGTATAGACCAGGAGAATCCAAGAGTTATGAGAAAAGATGAGAAAGGCGTATTTTCATAGGAAGACTCTACACAGATTTTTAACACCCTTCATCCCTGACATCACTATTCATCTAAGACAAACGTGTTTAAACTAAAGGATATAAATGGTTTTTTGGTTCATTTTTAATGTGAGCAATTACTGACAACAATAAAATTATTTTAAATTTATTTTTTGTGTCAGTGTTTTACATATATGCTGCAACTATGTATGACTCCTAGGAAGTTTCTCTCTGGCTGGGAGCAGCTCTTCATAGGAGATGGTTTCTGTAATTCCAGATACAAGTATCTGCAATGTGCAGTTCACATTCTAGACCATAAGCCGTCAGCACAGTTTCTTCAGCTATCTCTTTAATAAAATCCTTCTTGTGTTTTGCAGATCAATAGAAATATGCATTTCTATAATACCACCTTTGAACTAATGAAGTGGAAGTACAGATGAAAACAGTCTGGAGGAAGCTTGAAGTACAATACAGTTTCATTCAGTTTCCTAATTCAGAGGTAAGTTTAATGCATGCAAAATTCTATTTTGAGTATTTCAGGGATAAAAAGTATATGATAAGCAGCCACCTTATCTTTTAAAAAATTTCAGAGACACTTTTTTTTCTGCTAGTGACAGTCTTTAATACAATATTAAAACAGCAGTTTGAGCTAATCTCTGTCCACATCTCAGTTATGAAAAAAGACAAATCAGCATCAACTACAGAGACATCAGTTGTACAAAGGCACATTGGAAAAGAGTTATGTTATCAGGCAAATTTTATTTGCTGGACAAAAGCTTTACACAGTGTCAAGTGGCAGGGCATGTGCATAAGTAGTTAGGTTGAAAACTCTGGGTACAATACTGCTTTAGAAAGGGAAACATAAAACACCCCCAGCCACCTTCAAAAGTTACTTTTTCTGCCTTCTAGTCCACTATCTTTTTAAAGGTAAGTAGTATTAGAAGCAGTTGAGGGAGGGAGGTTGTTTTTTGCTTTCCCTGTATGTAAATAGCTGATCTGGCAAAAAAATAAAATGGCAACACCACTCCACCACAAAATTTCTCTATCTTCACACAGTCGGTTCTCTTTTTACTAGGGATTATGGGCTTCTACGTCAACAAGCACACAAATGGCAAGAAGAGGGGAGCTTATCAGAACCAAATAAAAGTCCTCATGCTAATTATTCCTGCTCCTATGTACTGCCTCTTGTTTCCATACCTTTTATACCTAAATTTCAATAGCAAAGGGACAAAGACAAAAGAAAAAAAATTGATCATGAATACCAGAAGAGGGAAATATTATAAATACCAGATACAATCAGGATACACTGCCGAGTGTTCATAAGATATTTTATGTGCTTCCTGTGTGAGACACCAGCAGTGTTGTATTTCATTGCTTGACCTGCTTTCAGGTATGTGTTTGAGCCCATTAATGAGTATGGAGACCTAGAAAAAACAGGGAGAGTGAGTGTTTTAAATATTTTTTATATACAAAAGGTGTATTTTGGTTGCATCTAAAACTGCTGCCTGATAGTTTATTTGTTAGTTCCTGATTGGTTTACAGACAGAAATTGGAATTCAATTTCTTTGGCTGTCTCTTCCATTTTAGGGTTCAGTGAAGAGTATCAAATGTCTGACCATTCTCAAGATGGTTTATTTTATCTTTCTTTAATATGGATCTCTGTAATACAACCCTTCATTATACTTTTGCTAATTCTACTTCATTTTAGAGACAGTGTAAAATTTTCTTACCTCTTACTTAGTAGGGTAAATAGGTCTCTTTAATTACACCTGTGAATTTGTGCATTTCTAGTGCAATGCAGCTGGAGAAATTCAGATTAGTATATTACACGTAATCAGTAGGGTTATGTGTGCTCAATTCCCTTCTGCAACTTGTGTCCCATATATTGTTGTCCCTTTATTTAATAGAAATAATTTGATTGTATGATTACTTTATTTTCTTTGGAATGTTGAAAACTGGACTTGGATGACTTCCCAGCACCACCCATTAAAATATCAAATAGTCCCTTAGTTTGACTTGCCTGCAGCAAGGCATGAGTTAGAAGGATGTTAAAGACCTCTAATGTACAACTGCTGAACCAATAGCTTTAGTTGACAGTTTAGGAGTAACTTCCTACTTTTCAGCTTCTGCTGTCCATAGAGTTGTCCTCCTTCTGTGTCCTCCAAACCAGTAGTGGTAGGAGCATCTTTTATGTGGTGGAGTTTGTTCATTCAGTAGCCAGAAACACATACCAGGTGCTTCAGAATGAAGGGTGCCAGTGATGAGATGGTATTCCTGCAATGATTTTCTTATTAATCATCAAGACTGCCCAAGATCCTCTCCGTTCTGTTAGGAAACAATTATTTTGTAAGGTTGGGTTAGCTGCCATTGAATTTCCTTGGTGGCAAACTATTTGCTAGGAGTTAATTCCATAACAAACAGGCTGAGCCACTTGAGGCTCAAACCACAAATGGGAAATACAGGTCAGTGTGCTCAAAGCATTTTCCAGGAGTGGAGGAACCAGACATCCTTGTCATCTTGTGAATCAGTTGATCAAAACAGGAAGTGCCAGTGGTTCCACTCTGGAGCTGCTCTGTTCTGCAGTGTCCTTCTAACAGGACTTTCCTTACTCCTGTTGCCCCTGGCTTATCCCAGCTTGTTCCAGTAGTCTCGCCATACTGATCTCAGACCACACAAAACAAGAGCCTTTCTATTGCTGGATGTCAGGCTCAGCAAGGTCAGATTAAGCTCCTGAGAATCCCTTCAGAGATTCTTATGAGGATTTTTATGTTGGCTCTGTTTGGCTCGGAGCTCCTGTTGAAAGTGTCACAGGCAACAGTTTTCAAAGAAATCTAGGCAAGTTCCTGTGTAGTAAAAGGAAGCTAAATTTTGTATTTTATTTCTGTATCTGAGGATGGGAATTTTATGGGGTAGGATAGAGAACAGTTTTTAGGATCTTACAGTGAGAAAAGCATACAAGGAATGCATTTGCAGTACAGTCTGAAGATTGTATTGATAGAAATGTATTTTGCAACCAGATTATTGTGACATGGATACGTAATTAGAAATATACCAGATTGCCTTTTTTGCTTATTTTCTATTTAGTGTTTAGCCTAGGAATGGTAAAATGTGGGTTTCAACCAAACATTAATACAGGGATTAATTTTGCTTTCAAGAATTGCTTTTTTTTCCTTTTTTTTCCTTTTTTTTCCCTTGAGCCAAAACAAAGCAGATGAATGTTTCTTTCGGATGGTATTATTTTGAAGCAGTCCTAAGTAGTCAGTTATGGATAGGTTCCTCTAAAACTAGGTTGAAAAGTCAAGAATGTGCTTCTCCAGAGGCTCCAAAGTTGTGAAGGTATAGTAACTTTCGTGAAATGTTAGATGAAGTGTTTCTAAAGTGTTGCAGTTAATACAGAATTTAATTTAAAAAAAATTAGGGGTCAACTTCAAATATATCTTAAAATACTAAATATTAAAATAATAAGCAGCTACTTCTTAGATTTTGGTAAGCTAACACCAATTTAGGTAGGGGTCTTATTATAATATCCTTAACACTGTGATAGAAACATTCTATTTTTCTTATTTCTAAACCAGATATATGTACCATCCTTTAAAAAAATTACTTGAGTGCCAAAGCCAAGTCTATGTAAAGAAAGGATATTTTTATCATGTCCTTAAAATATGTATGTTTTGAGTTTACAGCACAGTACAGAAATTCCAGGATATCTCGAGTAAAAATCTGAATCTGTTTAGACTAATGGTAGAGGAGTCAGTAGTCACATCTGTTACGAGAATTTCCAGGGTGTAGATGTGCAGAGGGGTTCTCAAATGGCTACACTTCACCGTACTTCAGACACATTTTGTTGTTCTAAGATCTGAAATTCCTGCTCTCATTCAAACATGCTCATTCAAGTTGCTGGTGTTTGAAAAACAACTATTTGTTTCAGTTGGCAGGTAAAGCATATGAAGGCTTTTTACAGAAACAGTTCAGTCCTAGGCTTTCAGTGGGATGAAAGTGAAGTGATAAAGGGTCTGCCTGTGCAGGAGAGTCCCTGAAGTCTTTGAGATGGCAGCGTATGAGAAGAGGGATATTTATACAGGTGTCTTGAAGTTCCGTGCACTTTGAGTTGTTTTGGAATTTGCAGATGTACACTTGTAACCTGCTCAGTTTCCCCTTCCCTCAGTAAATTTCATGTTTGGTGATACCATCAATCTCTGAATTAATAAGACTTTTTTAATGGGGAAGGGGACAAAAAGTGTGCTTTATTGGTCTTTAAAATTTGCACAGGCACCCACCAAAGCCACTCTATCACTCCCCTCTCCATGGGAAAGAGATAAAGACCAGGAGGGGTCAATCACTGATTACCATCACAGCCAAAACAGAGTCAATTTGGGATATTAATTGAATGTCTTACTAACAAAATCAGAGCAAGACAAGTAGAAATCTTAAAAATGCCACCTTCTCACTTTTCCCTCCTTCCTGGGCCCTACCTCCCCTCTCCAGTAATGAAGGGGAGTGGGGCTTGTGGTCAGTTCATCACACATTCCTGCTGCTGCTGCTTAGGGAGGAGAGTTCCTTCCCTGCTCCCCCGACTGCTGCAGCGTGGGTCACTCTTCCTGGGGCACAGTCCTTCAGGCACAGCCTGCTCTGATGGGAGTCCCCCATGGGGTCACAAGTCCTAGCAGGAAACTTGCAGTGTGCAGGTCCCTGCCAGGACCCTCTCCATGCAGCACAGGTTTCCCGTGGCTTCACAGACTCCTCTCAGGCATCCACCTGCTCTGGCGTGGGCTCCTCCACAGGCTGCAGGTGGATCTCTGGATCCCCTGGGCTGCAGGGGCACGGCTGCCTCACCATGGCTGCACCATGGGCTGTAGGGGAATCTTCTTTGGTGCCTGGAGCACCTCCTGCCCCTCCTCCTGCACTGACCTTGGTGTCTGCAGGGTTGTTTCTCTCACGTACTCTCACTCCTCTCTTCCCTGGCCACAGGAACATCTGTGCAGGAACATTTTTTCATTCTTGAATATGTTATCTCAGAGGCATTATTATCATTCCTGCTGGCCTCGGCCTTGGTCAGCGGCAGGTCCGTCCTGGGGCCAGCTGGCATTGGCTGCACAGGCTTCTGGCAGCTTCTCACAGAAGCCTCCCCTTTAGCCCCCTGCTACCAAAACCTGGTCTCACAGACCCAGTAAATCACCGCAGCCTTTCATCTGCTGGTTTGGTTTCACTATGGTTATTAACTCAAAATGTGTGAAAAATCTCAAAAGAAATAAAGGGAAGTGGAAAAACACTTAGGATGTGGTAGAGGATTACAAGATACTATATAGGGCTTGATAGAGAAGGTTCAATAATGATGGCTTTTTTGTCTCCTTTCTCTCTGCCAAAAATAATTCTGTATTCTCTTCAACTAGCAACAAAAATTGCTTCCCGTTATGGAATCTGTGGTTTTCCTGTAACCTCAATTTTTCCTTCAGATTTAATTTGAATCAGCCTTAATTCCGTCCTATTAGAAGTGATTCATGTAAGCTAAAGAATCTTGAAAGAGAGAAGGTTTTGATAGTGAAGATGTGGAAGGAATAAATCAACCCTAGATGGAACAACAGCCTTGACAGAAGTAGCCTAAGAAAAAGCAGAATGAGACAGTTTTATGAATGCGATCTTGAATGACTGGGGAATAATTGAATTGCCAAAGTTAATGCAGAGATGACTTAGGAGGAATATGGTTTTACTTTTAAGATTTTTAGCTTAAGAAACTGTTGAGACATCAGAGGAGACACCTTCAAGTTTAAGGATGATGGGAGAGTGGGGGAAATGTTTGCAATAAAAAATAGTGTCCAAGTCATCCCTGTAATACTGAGTATGGGCAGTTTAAGTTGTACACCATGATGGTCAAGGAGAAAAGTAGGAAACAAAGTGAAATTCATAGAAGGAATATATCATGTAATCTCTGTGCCGTGTTAGTTTCTTTATTTCTTAGTCCAGTTGCTTTCTTACAATATGGAGAGAAAAGCAAAGATTGAAAAAATTACAGATTTTATTAGTTGAATGTGAACTTCACTTAATCTAAAACCAAACCAAGCATCTACCCTATATGTTGATGTTCTCCTGTCCTGAATTCTACTGTGCAACAGTTGTTGAAAAATGTTTCATAATGTGTTTAAAATAACCCTTTTGCACTGAGAAAAGAACTGGTGTAGTTGGTTGATAACAGATGGGAGATTTTTAATCTCATTAGCCTCATGACCAGAAAGCTCGTTTGCTTTTTAATTTTGTGTGGAAAAAAAAATTAACAGTGTTGCTTTAGCACTTCAGTGCTGGGAAATAGAGGATTTTAACTATTGAAGTAAACATTACCTTTGAACTCTGTTTTTGTCTACCTATTGAAAGATTACTTGTGTTTGGGTTTGGAAATGTCTTTGAAGCTGTATTTGATGAAAGTACATTGTTCAAACTTAAGAGGAGTATTTGTGTGCATGTGCATGCCACGTTGTTTCTGTAGTTATTTAACCAAGTGGATCTACAGTGCAATTAGAGTTTAACTTAAGTTTGCATTAAAATCTGTTTTTATCTCAGCAAGAGACTTAACAGGGAACACTTAACAGGGTAAGATAGCACTCAGACATATACATTTAGAGTCCTGGAAATTTTTCCTAGAGCAATAATACTTTCTTCTATATGTCACGTTGAAATTAAATGTTGCAGATGAAAATAGATGCTGAATGCAGCATATTATTAATTTTACATTATTTGTCCTTTGCACTTTCTTAATATAGCAATCTAGTTTAGTATATCCACCATATCATATACTATGAGGTAACTGTGTAGGTGAGCATGTCATGCTTTACACATGAGCATTTATCACACTGTTACTGAGAATATCTGAACACTTTGCAGGTTCTATGTAAGATAATGAACGATTCTAGTTCAGGCTATTCTCAACTTGCCACTGATAATAGTTGTTCACTTCTTTGCCCTTGCTGTGAAGGTGGTAACCTCCTCGTGTTCTGTGCCCGGAGTTTGTAATCTCACAAAAATATCCCCAACATAAGTTTCTAGGGTGAAGTGAAGACTCACAGATGACAAAAGTTAGTCAACTATGCATTAAAATTCGTAAGAAAAAGAGAGGTTGCTATTTCAAGTTATAAGGGCAATATAACTAACACAAAGAACAAAATAGGTAAATATAACTTTCAGATTAAATTTATCTAAAATTTTGTTTATAGTAAGAACCTTTAAAAAATAACTTCCCCCTGCCACAGTAGTCGTTTAGAGGAGTATAAAGTAGTAGCACTTAGAATTTAACTTTTTTGTCCCATCCAGCTATTAAAATACTTCTTTGAAAGTCTGGTGGAGACCACTCCTTTGAGGGTATCTGTGTGTTATTTACAGTGATTTGTGGGAACAGCTAGACAGGGATTTTCTCCTCTGAGCAGAGTACAGTGCCTCCATGGGCATGGCAAGCAGGTGAGGAAAATGAGGATTAAGGCTTACCTTGCCAAGCAGCGTTTTGTATTAGCAAATCTTCATGATGTTGAACTTGCCAGTCTTGTCTCTGCTCTTTGTATGTGCCGAGCAAATACTGTCTAAGAAAACTCGTCTCTCACCCATTGCAGTGTGGGGAGTGCTGAATTTGATGCTTTAAAAAACTATGTTGCTTGCTTATGAAGTAATATTTACAAGTGTGTTTTTATCCTGTTCATGAAACAAATATGAATTCACTTGGCCAGCTGTTACCTTCTGAGTAGAAGAACAAAAATATATGTCCATGTTGACAGTTTGAAGCGTTGTGAGGGCCAGCAGTTCACTTCCTGTGAAATGCTCTTCTGTCGGCCTTTTTTAATACTAGATCACATGTCACTTGCTCTAAAAGGGACACCATAGTCCTTTGTCACATACCACAGGGAAAGGGTTTGCAGATGTGTAAGCAGGCAGAGTTCCCCTGTGTAAGGCATCACCGCTTGCAGTTCGGAGGGATTTGTTTGTGTTTTTGGCTGAGTGTTGTCTTCATAAATAATGTTTCCTGTTCTCAGTAATTTGAAACTCCATCTTCCACGTATAAATTAAAAGGAAAGGGGATTTAAAAGCTCCTTTCTGTTACTCCTTCCTAAATAAAATTTATTTATTTTCAGCTCTGTACGGAAAGCGTATCCATTAATAACTTTCATGTCCACCATGTGAGTGTGAGGAGTGAGGGCTCCGTGCATTATCAGGTTGACTCTTCTGACCTTGGTAATTACTAATCTATGCAATCGGGCCTTTCTGAGCCTTGTCAGCCTCGCTTGTTTAGCGTTTTATTTATTTTATTAGTTTCTACAAGGCCTGCATAGGAAAAGGGGATTTAAAGAGAACCCCCCCCAAAAAAGAAACCCAACCTTATGTTTATTCTGAAGGGGTGGAGGTCTTCTAGAGGGGAGCTGGCTTGCAGAGGGGGAAGACAGTATTCTTATGCTAATCCAGGCTCTGGATAAGGAGCAAAGCAGCCGTGCAAACAATGGAAGTGGAGCCAGAAAGTCTGCGCTGCAGTCTAGCACGCCTTGAAAAGCATGTCAGGCCGGGCGCCTTGGGCTGCCGGGAGGGGCCGCGGGGGGAGCGCCTCTCGCTCGCTTTATGGAGCTGGCGGCCGGCCAGCACACTTGGAAAAATCTTACTACCTAGAAAACAAGAGTTATAAGGCTGGAAGAGGCGAGGGCAGAGAGGGAGAGAAGTACTTTATAGTCTTGGGGTTTTTTCACGTTAAAAAAAAGCTAACCCCCAAACCCCGTATTGAGTTGTCTCAGCTTTGTTGCTGCTGTTTTCTCCTTTGTAGCAAAAATTGAACTTCAGGTGATGTGTCTTTTAAGTAGCAGCCGCGTTTTCTAAACGTGCGTGAGAGAGGTAGGCTTTAGCGACTGGGAAATGAGCTTACACCTCCCTCTTGTGGGCGCAGTGCTCGGGCTGGGCAGCGCGCCGGGAGCCGGGGCTGCGGGCTGGCTGAGTGAGCATGGCACGGAGGTGCCCCGGTTCCTGTCCCTCCTCCTCTTCTGCGACACACCGATGTCACTGACATGGGGAAAAACAGCGCTTTGTCCAGCATGCTTTCTTACTGATTGAAGTCAGTGATCAAAAATACAGGCTGGTTTCCCTGGGCGTCATGAGATGGAAATGTGCTCTTTAAGCTCCAAACAAAAACCCAGTTTCTGCAGAACTCTTCCTCGCGAGCTCCGTAATTTGCATAATCACCTTCACTTTGGAGACATAAAGAAGTTGTGAATTTCTTCTTCTAGGCTGGGCAGAGGTTATAGGTGTAGCAGAAACAAGCCAAGATCATGGGAGCTAAGTAAAATAAATGCTTATCCTGTCAGTTTTTTGATCTAGGGATTTTTTTTTTCATAGACTGATGAATAACTGTCCTTAAATTATGAAAAAAAAATACTGTAAGGTTGAGAAAACATTCATTAGTCTTCATAGTGCTGAAAAGGATGCTGCACATTAGAAACTCTTTCTGTGAAAGCATTTGTAATTTTGAAGGCACTGGTGCCCTTATTTTAGGGTCCTTTTTTTACTTCTAAAAATGTGAGCAAACGTATGTTCAGCATTGAGGCCCAGCTTTTTCCTTTCCTCAGCCCAGGTATACTATTTGTGTCAAATTATTGAAACTCAGAGCCAAAATGTGTGATAAGTCTCGTAGGCAGTATAGTATGACCATTATATTATCAATGGTGATATGTAAAATTTCCAACAATTTTGATGATTTTTTTCCCTTGCTGCTTACGTTTCGTGAACAAAAGTAAGTTTCTTATGAATGAGATCTAAGAGGTTTAAGTTATGATTCCCCATTTGGAGTTATTAAATTTAGAGATGGAATGCATTACATGTGGAGACTTTTCTCCTTTTTCACATTGACTGGTATGACAGTAAGGAACTAGCAAAAATGATAAATAGATCATAAAAACATATGGAAGGATAGCTTCTGGGTAGAATAGCAGAAGTTGATGTCATTTGTTGTGGAAAGAGGATGGGTGTCCATTTGCTAACTGTCTTGAGGGCAGAAGCTCTAAGCCAGCTAATCACTAAAGTAAAGGAGTTGAGAAAAGAGGGAAATGGGTCAAGGTGAAAAGAAATTGTGCAGTGAAATTTTCTCTGAATATGTTCAAATAAGAGAATGTGTCATATTTGTAACACATTCGGATATGTCTGAATACCTGACTGCAGTGGGAAAACAATTTTGCTGAATATCATCACAGTTAATTTAATTGAAGAAAGTTTGTAGCAGTTAGTTAATTGGAATAGCAGAGTAACAGTAAGATGGGCATTCAGGAGTCCAGTGAGTGGCGTCCCCAATTACCTAATTTTGCTGGGCATGGTAGAAAGCAGCTAGGCTTTAATTTCTTTACAGTTAACAATTTTGTTGATGAAACAGACAGATATATCATAATTTAGTACTTTGGCTTTTAAATTCTGCCCTGATGTACACATTTGATATTTGCCAGCAGTGGGAAATCTTCTTTTCGGGAGATACCTGACTGTCCAACGTGGATTTTGGTTTCTTTTCCCACTAGTCAGAAGTAAGACGTCTTTTTCTAAGACTGTGAGCTCCCCTGCTGAAAAAAACCTGTTGTTAGGGTCTTGTGTTTTTTGAATGAGCAAATGTGTTGCAGCGCATGTGTTCTAAACACATGGTTCTATATGTGTTACAGAGAGAACTAAGATTTAATTTTTCAGTCTTTTGAGAAGTATGTAATACACACAAATGTGCTTCATTTATCGTTTCAGATTTCACTTCAATTTCTAGAGGGAGAAAAGACTTTTGCATAATTTACCCAGTCTCTTGGCTTTTAAACTTATGCAATCAGGAATAGTTTTAAATAATTCTTACACAATCCGCAGTTCAGGGGAATTATTTCTGTGAGCTTGAACAGATTAGTGCCTAAACACATAGGGCCTTACATGAAGTTCTATTTGTTGATGGCCATGTAGCCAGCTGGCTTACAATAGGCAGCAGTCTTCTCCATCAGCTGTAGGATTTCTTGACAGATTTTGGAGGTGGATTTACCTTGCTTGTTTAATTTAACATATTTGACAGCACTCAAGCATAGGTAGTTTGAGTGTTTCATTGTGACACTTTTCTACAATTTGTGTAAACATGCCTTGCAATAGAATAGTAAAAACACATTTCAAAAGTAGGTTTGTACAAGTATTTGACAAAATCCCGCAGTACAGAATCTGTAGCTTTCTTCTTGTTATGGGCTTGGTTAAATTTGACTGTTTGACTTTGGATAAACTGAAGCTAACTATAGTTCTTTTTATATTAAGAATAATGAAGTGTAGTCCCAGATCAGTCTATTCCTGTCCTGACACCTGTAGCTACATGAGATGATGACCTTTGTAAACTAAAGAGTAATTAAGTTTTTAGACTCTATTTAGTCTGCAAATCTGCCTTACAACCTTCTAACTAGTGGTTAGGAATTGTCTTCTAATTTCTGATCTAAATGAATTTTAATGGCTAATCCATACCTAGTTGTTGAACCAGTAATTTTCTTAAGGTTGAATAGCTGTCTGTCTTTCATTGTATTTATTTCTGTTATATTGTCAAAGTGCAGTTATTTACCCATCATTTTTAATTATCTTAATTGTCTTATTTTCTTTTTATCTCCAAAAGTCTTTCTTTCCTTGAGATAGTATCCTTCTAGATGGATGTTGAATTTATCAATCATATTGTCTTTGTGCTATTCATGCTGTACTGCTTTCCTTGGGAAATTTCCCTAAGAAATACTAGAGTTGTGTTTGTGTCTTTTTCTCAGCCACATCACATGGATGTGTCTGATGTTCTGTAATCATTTGGTGTCTTTGGACATAGCTATCTCTATGTGTGAGCTTCTAGTCTGTGTGAAGCAGAAATTCCTGAGTTACCAATATGCATGAATTTCCCCATTTCATGCTGTTGTACTTCATTCCATTTCTGTTACTTCAGTTCTTCACATGGTCCTAATCTTCTTGCATAAAAACAACACTGAGCTGAACTGACAATTTATTTTTGTCAGCAATTTTTTTTAAATTTTTGCTTTCTGTGCTTAGTTCATTAATGAAAAGGGTGAGTATTCTTCAGTCAAGCTGAATCAAGAATCAAGGTCCTCAAATGCCATTTGAACTAGGCTACTAATCTCTGTTCTTGAAACTACTTGTCTGCCCTGTAGTGAATTCTTTACTGTTCTTATAATCCCTCTTTTCTTCATCCAAATGAGTAATTTTCTTTGTGGCACCATATCAGGTTTTTTCATAATCTTCCAGGGAAGTTGTTGTTGCACACTGACTTAGACTGACAGTTCACTTTATCTCTGGCATTCTGTTCATCTCAAACTCCTGTTCAAAACTGTACCTGTGATTGAGGTAATATGCTTACAGTTACCTAAGTTGCTTCTTGCCCTAGTTACACATCAGAGAACCATTTACTAAGTTTTAGTTTTGTTGTTTAAATATATTAACTTGGTGTTACATGTACTGCTGCAAATGGTTTGAAATATCTTGTCCATTGAAATGGATTGTATGTTCTAATTCTTGTGAAGTTTAGGATTGACATTTTTCCATGTGTTCTCCTTATACAATACTGTCTTTGTTGTTACATTCAGCACTATCATTCTTTATTGAAATTTGGAACAGCACAGCTCAGTTGGTTTGGGGATCATGCTGTTAAAAATATTACATAGCCACATCTAAAGAACAGTTACCACTGAACTCCATGCTTCCAGAGTTGGTTTGAACCATATGACAGATCTTGCACACTTCAGCTTCATATATCTGGAGTCACACAGAACATAGGGTTGGACTGCTGTGATAGTGCTGTGAATTCACTGCTGAGTTCCAGTTCAGAAGAAACCCACAGTTTCAGTAATAAAAGCATTTTCTTCAATAAACTGGTACTTGAAAGAATAATAAAATACAGTGCAAAAAAATCAGGTGTTACCATTGATGAATAAATTACTTTTTAGTGGATTATAGTTGAATGCTTCTTTGTGGCTACAATAGAAAAGATATTGAGAACTTCAAAATCAACTGATTGGCTTATGGGTTTGAATCTCTTCAGCATCATTCTGTTGGCAGAGTAGCATTCCAAGTGTTAATTGGTGCTTTAATATATTTGAAGGGGTTATTTAGTTGTGTCATTCTAAACTGTTTCATCAGGCAGGTTTTGGAGAAATACCAGCTTTTGCTCTTTCAATTTTGTGCCTTAGCCAGGGCTGCTAGTCTTCCTGTTTAATAGAAGTCTGGAAGGGTATTTTTTTGTTTTAAAATGGGGAATTAGAAATTGTTCTCTTTGATTTTTATTACATGGTTTTATATACGATGATATTATATATGTGTGTGTGAAAAGAGAAATATTACTGGAAGGAAAATTGAGGTACAAAATACTGGTGGAGGGCATTATTTTTTGAATAGGCTTGGACCGCATTTCTGGAAACTACCTTAGAGTGTGTCACTAAACAAAAATCACCATGAAATTGGAGTGAGTTGCATTAAAATGGTTTATTTCTTCCATTTTTTCTTGAGATTTTTGGTAACATGCTGTGTAACAGTGCTGGTATAGTGGCAAATATATGTTCCTGTGCCAGTGTGCCCTCTGGTGAACTGGGGGCAAGATTGCTAAGTTTTAAACACTCCTACTCTTGCAATGTACAACAGTGCAAATATATATTCCTTCTGAAACTGGATGAGACAGAAATTATTTTTAAAAATACTTTAAACAGACTATTACTGAGATTTATTTGGTTCTACTTGATAGAATACTGTAAATAAAGCCTTTGTTGTTATTGCTGCATAAAGCTGTTGGCAGTTTTCAACTTCCACGTTTTATTGAGGATTGGAAGTTAATTGCCATTGAAACACAGAATAAAGCATTAATACTTACGCTCTTACGTTGCTGGCCTGATGTTTTACAGCTAGAAGGGCGTTCCTTATTAAGTGTTAGAATTGGGGCTGTGTCTCGTGCACAGGGAACACTAAAGAGTGAATATTTTTGCTGTCGCATCGCTTTTGCCTGTGCCTGGCCAGGAAGTTTCCTTTGAAGTTCCTGGTGCTCCGGACGTTTGCACGTGCGCGATTCCCAGTCCATCCCACCACAACCTGGCAATAATCCTGGCCAGGGCCGCGGCTGCCATGGTGCTCGGGGTGCCTGGCTCCCTCTTTGTGGCTGCATTAGAGAGAAGTCAGAGACGTGTGAAAAGTAGGCCAGGGGTCGGGGCTGCGCGCCGTGCCCGCCGAAATTGGAAGTGACGGACACCTCCCGGCTCAGCCGCTAATTTGCCTCCATGTTAAATGCCTCCAAAGGCTCATTAAAATGAAAAGTTCTTGGGTCTCACCGACAGACAGATTGAGTTATTGATGCTGGGAGCGGCCACCAACAGTAATTGCTGTCCATCCCCGAGCGAAGGCCGTTCTGGCATTCATGAGCAGTGCCAGGCTGACAGGGGTCAGCGGGTCAACCCCACCGAAACAAGGCCGAGAGGCAAAATCAGGGCTCTGTTCGTCTTTGTGCAGCTTCGCTTTTGTTGCAAGGAAACTATTGAGGTGTTCAAGCTGCTTCTTAGTCCTTTGGGGCCCAATTACACTCCCCTTGTGCATCACCGGTGAAAAGTTCTGTAAGTGGAACATGACCGCAACTACTGCAGTCTGAAAAAGTGACTTCTTACTCAGTTTAGCTGTCTTAGCTGTGTGTTCACCCACTGTGCAAGAGTGGAATTATGTTTTATTTGTGGAGCAAACGGAGTGTGCATATGGTAGTGTAATTTTTCAGGAGGAATTAATTTGGGAATCTAGGATGTCACGATTTTGAATTGCAGTTAGTGTTGTCTTTTTGTTGTTGTTTTAAAGATGCAGTACTCTTCTAGGAGAAAAAAATAACAATTATATTAAATAACCAAGCTAACTGTTAAATTTAGTACAAATTTGGTTTTCATCCAGCAGAGAGGCTGGGGATTTTTGCAATAAAGCTTCTCTACCAGCAGTTTTCAACAGGTAGCCTAACATGGTGTTACTGTTTCCCCCCCAGTATTATGGGAAGTCACCAGTTTAATTTTTGAGTTTAATTTCTATGGAAAATAATTAAAAGAAGCTTTCATTTCTGTAAAGAAAATAGTTTTCAAACAGATTTACATGTTAAATCTGTTGAATACTACCTCTAACAATAGGTACAATACTATTGTATTTTACCTATTGTTATATACAATACTACCTCTATATGCAAGTCTAAAATTATACATCTGTGACCAGTGAGTTGACAAATCTAATATTTTTTATAGGAATGTAAAAACATCCCTGTGGGTTGTTACCAAAAGTTAATATTTCAGAAGAACCCTGTTATTCAGTTAGATAGTAAACATAGCTAATGTTTTCAATTACTAACGTTAATAAACACGAGA
The DNA here is from genome assembly GCA_910950805.1 of Acrocephalus scirpaceus scirpaceus. Lineage (NCBI taxonomy): Eukaryota > Metazoa > Chordata > Aves > Passeriformes > Sylviidae > Acrocephalus > Acrocephalus scirpaceus. Next base: position 35,843,960 of record OU383781.1, read on the forward strand.
GGTTTTTGTTGGGTTTGTTGGTTATGCTCAGCATGATGACCACCTTGAGGGTTTTTTCTTGCTTCACAGATACATGAAGTTTTTAAACATTTTGTTTGATTGTGTTTTCCAGGAAACAAAGGTGGAAAGGCTACAGAAGCATCCTTGCAGTCAAGCACCGAATCCTGTATTAGGCTTCACCAAGCAGACTGAGCTTAGCATTTGTCAGGCTGAAGGGCTGGTTGCCCTGCACAGGAAGGATTAAAAGTGAACAATGACTCGATTGAGAGTTCATGAGCAATTGCTTGGAGCCTATCTGCTTATCATTCTCCATGTTCAAGGTAAATATGAATTAGTTGAAATAAGTTTATCATTCTGATTTGTAACAGAGTTGTGTATTTTCCAGTGGTTGAAGTAGGATATTTTTGGTTTGGAGTTTCTTTTACAGGTGACTTTACTGGCCTGATGTGCTATATGGATGCCTCCCTAGAAAGGAAATTCTAGTGGTCATTCATTGTGGTATAAATTAGGTCTATTTTAGCAAGTACTTAAATAGAAACAATACCAAAAATGCCTAGTCCACTATGGGGCAAGTTGGATGAGCAGCAGAAGTGAAAGTTTGACTTTCTGAATTTCAATTCCCTCTACATGTGAATATTTGATCCCTTTCACTTGACCCACTGAAGAACTTGCAGTGTGAAGTTCCCTACACCTTCCGATGCTTGCAGCAGCCTAGAGGTAGTGTGGCATAATTGATCTAAATTAACTTCTTGTGCCTCCTTGATAGACCAAGGTGACACTATGGACTATTCACAAACACCCTCATTTTCTATTAGTGAAGATACTCATTAGTGTCTGTTGTCTTTCCATACATCAATTATCAAAAATTTCTGGAAGTCCAGTTATCATTAGAACTTTAACTCCTCTGTCGAATTACAAAAATAAATATGCAGCAGTGCCCTGCATATCCAGCAGGCACATATGTATTAGTCAGTGTTTATCATTTTACTCATAGGCAATACCAACTGAAGGATTATTTTTTTCTCTCTAGATACATGCAGAAATAATGATATAAATATACAGGTCTTCTAGTGGCTTAAAATTAAATTACATTAACTCCTTCCATGATCATGGTGATTAATAACAGTTCAGTAAATAACTTCTAAAAAGTAATGTGGATAAATTAAGTTCAGCTTCAAAAGAAGAAATTGCCTTATCTTAGAAAATTTCCTGACTTTCAAATCAATACTGAGGGAGTTCTGAAAGCCATGGAAAAGTTGAGCTTATTGAAATGTTGTTAGTTCTTTGCAAGTTGCCTAAGGGCTTTTATTCAAATGTAAGAAATGTGCTTGGTTTCCAGAGGTGGTGAGGAAAAAAACAGTCAAGTCTCTCTGCTTTTCCCTAGATTTGTGGGGGAGGAAAGAATTAAGATCATAGTCATAAAGCATTTGAAATTTTTATAGGAAAGAGACTATCTAAAGTGAAAAGTTTAAACAGATGAAAAAGTTTCAGCAAGGAAAATATATGCTGGATTTTAGAAAAAATGTATCACAAAGCAATCAACAGAGGTGAAAAAGATTCGTTAGGAAGAATTGAAGAGAATTTGTGTGATCTACAGATAGAGGAAAGAAAAGCAGAGAAAGTAGAAACCAGTGTGTATACTGGCATCCAGCTTAATGGTTTGCTCTCTTGGGTTTTTTTGGAGGCTTCTTCAGAATGTTAGGAATTTCAGAGCTTACCAAGACCTGAGAGAATGATAAAAGCAAGTATGTCTGTATAGCTGCATATATATATACATACCAGATTTCCTAACAGGTAACTTGAAAAAGCAAGTGGCTGCATGTGTTGATTACTGTGAAAATATTCTTACAATAACAACAGAAACCAGAGGCAATTCCATGGCATTGGTGAATAGCTGCAGTTTCTCAGGTTGGAACTGTGTAGCGGGGGGCCCAGTGGTTACCCTTTCGGTTGTATCTTTATAGCTTTGGGGCTTGACTTCTTCACTTACTCTGAGAAATAGTCAGAAATAAGCCTGGGTTGCAGATGGCCAGACTCAATAGCAACACCTTCAGTTAAAACATTTTGTATTTCCTTTCTTGTTGTGGAAGGCCTTTGCAGTAGCTTTAAGTCTATGACTTGCACTGCATCTTCATCCACCTCCTTTTTCTGATCTAAGGCAAGAGGTTTTGGGCTTCAGCCACACTTGTGACTGCACTAAACAGGCTTTGTCTTCCCAGTGGTGCAGGGCTTTCATGCAGAGAACCAGTTTTACTTCCAAGTAGAGTTCTTTCTTTGTCGTTACAGTGCATTGATGAGCATGTCTGATCAATATGTGTAGCAGTAATAAAATGCTTGACGTCTACTTAAACATGTTCTCATAAATTAGGTACTTCATTGCTGGCAGTTTGCTTCCCGTGTGGTTCATCACACCTTTATGTATTCTTCAGAGACACCAGAGAAGACCATTATTTTAATCCTTGTAAAGTAGTTGACTAAAAATGTATTAATAGCACTTGATACGTAGGAAGATATATTAAAAGTCAAATTTAAAACTAATTAGTGTTAATATTAAATATTAAAATGGACTTTAAGTTGCCACTGTTGGTTAGTGAACTAAGAAAAAAACAACTGCTCTAATTACTTTTATTCAAATACTTGATAAGATAAGGTGTATATTAAGATACATTTTAAAACCTTTATGCATTTTCTCAATTTCGGGTGAAGTAGTTAACTGAATTTGAATGTATAAACTAATCTGAAACAAAATTCTAAAAGCTATAGAAGGAACTTACAGTTGTCAGTAGCTGAGTCATTACTTGAAAGCACTAGTTCTGTTTACTGGTGATTTCCCCATTTAATGGCTGCATCTGTCTTTAAAACAGGAGCAGCAAACATGTTCCTATGAATTTGTCTGATTAAAGTTCTTCCAAGGGCTTATTAAAAGTTGATCTATTTCTTTATTAGAATTTTGCATTTAGTTTTAAGTAACTTTATTCCTTAAAAGTCCATTAAATTAGAATGCAGTGTACTTTTTTTAAGGAAAACACAAATTTTCATGTCTCTGGCTTTTATATTGAGTGCATAAGAACAGAGCAGCCTTCAGAAATGACATTTGGGGAAGGGAAATGGGAGCAGAGGCCGAGGACTGCAGGTTGGGAAGCAGAGGAGGCAGGGGCTGCCTGTCTGTGTTGAATGCTGGTGTAGCTCCTGGGAGAGCTGGAAGGGCAGGAGAGAGTTTTAAACCAGTAGTCTGGGAACGTGCTGTGATTTTTAGGAACCAGTTCTGCTAGATGGAGCTACCTCTAACATGCCTGGTCTTTGGAGATCGCAGCCTTGATACACAAAAAAGCACGTTAGGGAGAATTATGGTTAGAATGCCAAACACAGAGTTTGTAGAAGCATTTAAGATACTTTCTTAACAGAACATGTTAAATCATTGTGAAAGTTTGTGATAGGCAGAAAGGTGAAATGTGCTTACTTGAGTGGGGGATTTTGCAGTGTCTGCGTCTTAAAGCAAGAAAAAGTAATTTAAAACCACCACATCAAAATATCAAGGTATGTCTTTTTCATAAGGAAGGCATATTCAACATAAAGAGCACTGGTACAACTTTCATCTTTGATGAAAAGACCCCAGTGTGTGTCAGCACCAGCAGGGAGGCAGGTGAAGGGGCTCTTTTGACAAAGATTCTTGTTACTTAAATATTGAATTTCTTGGAGTTTGCAAGCATGGATCAGAGTAGCTGCAAAGAAATGCCTCTAGCACTGTAGTTCTGCTAGGACAAATCCCTTTAAAGGATAATGTAGTGTGGAATAGGAATGTTTTTATGGGCAACACCTATATTATGAATTCAGAAAGCTATCAAACAACTTGACTGCTATAGGCCCTATTGGACCTTTATTTGTGGAGAAAGAGAGGATGTAATTAAGTAAAAAACTGTAAGCATAATTTGGCTTTTGTATGTGTCTTTCACTTACTGCTGTCTCTGCATTTCATAAAGCTGTTTTTTTATGGGTCACACAAATCTTTTACATCAGAAGACTTAGTGAAATTATATCTGTATCCTGGCATTGAGTTGCAAGCAGGTTAACTTGGGTTTTAGTGATTAGTAACAGTGCAGTGTCACACACGGTACATTTTTAAGATTTATCCATGTTAATATGAATATTTGAAGCATGCTTTCAAGTAGATTTAGATTTCTAACCTAGTGAGATCTTCAGTATCCTGTGCTTCTTTGAAATACATTTTTTATAGTCTTAGGTTATTTTCTGTGACTGGAAGAAGTAGTGCTTTGAATAATTTATCAAAGGCTGGATATGATAAATTGTCGGTCGTTGCTCTGTTTTAACTATTAGTTTTATTATTAACTTTTGGAATTTTTACTTATTTTATTAAAATTAAACTTAAACAGAAAACCATTTAAGTGTTGTCCTGTCTGTAACAGTTGTTCACACTTGTAGAAATCTACAACACATGCAGTGTATGATGGGGCAGAGCAAAAGACAAAATCAGAACTTGAAGTCTCATCAGTGTCTTACACCGCAGTGAAGTTAGGAGAATGTTCCACCATTACTCTGGTATTTCCTTGCATGTTGTAACTTTGTGATGCAGTAAAATACACATTACAAGGCAGTTTGGATGTTCAGAAGTCTATGATACTGTCATTCTCAAGGCTGGGTAAACAGGCTAGAAGGGATCCAGGATCTTGAACAAGCCCTCCAGTGTGTGATAGCTCATTTGTTGCTCATGTATGTTATTTTGCCCCACCAGCTCTGTGCAGTTTGCAGGTGAAGGTTAGGAAAGAGTAGGAAGGAAGCTTTGCTGTGCCTGAAGTCTCTGGGTGCTGCATTCAGTGCACAATACACTGCACTTACACCTTTGAAATTTCTGTGAGATTTGTGTGTGTACGTTCCTTAGCTGTACTGCAGAGTGACAACAGTAAGTGTCATGGAAAAGAAGAGATTAATTACATCATCAAGGAGTGTAGTGTCACAAGATCCCTAAAAAATTATCCTCCCTTTCCCTGTCCTGCTCCCAGGGGGAAGATGCAGCAGTGAGAATGTGTGAGAGCTGAAGCTGTGAGAGTGGGGACATAAACCTTGGAGCAAGATGTTCTTTATGCCTACACTTAGTACTCTCTTACTCATTTACTCAGTGTCTATTAACCAGGAAAAACAGCAGTGATGCATTCTGGGAGTTCAGGGCCTTCATTTGCCCTCTTAACATCTTAAGGTGGATGGAAGCCAAATCTTTCCATGCTTGACTCCCATCCCCATACCTAGCAACTGTAAGATGGACACTAATCTGTCTTGAAATGCTGAGGATGAATTGCAGTACTACACTAAAGGACACAGTTAGGTATCCTAGGTGGAGGCAATTAAAAACTGGATCCTGAAGTAATCCCAAGCATCCTCAAAATTTTCCTATTCTCTTCCCTGGGTATTCAAACTCGTGTTTAAGAAGAGTTCTGCTTACAGTTTTAGTAAAAATGCAAGAGTGAAGTGATTTTTTTTCCTCTGTTCTTTGTGCAGTTCAGGTATTACCTGTAAGATGAAAGCAGGCTACTATAGAGTTTCGCATTACAAAAATAATGAAATTTAGTCTGTTCTTGCTTTGAATAAAAATCTTTGCCTATAGAAACTGAACAGAAGACAAAGATGCTGTTTCTTTGAGAATACAGTTATCTGTTTTGGATTTTATATGGTATGTGCTTTTCATAAGTCTTGTAATGCCATCCATCTTAATAAATGAAGAGGGAAAATGTATTTCATGTCACTTTTAGTATAAAAGGTTGGTATACCTGTGATCATGCTCCGGTGTTAGTTTACAGAGAATTACACTGCTTTAAAAGGTGCCAGATATGCACAAAAATGTTGTTCTTTTTGTTCTGAGCTAGGAGAAGCCATGCTTTAAGGGTTCCTTGGATTTCTCCTCTAAGGAACTGGAAAAACATTGCATTCTGTGATCAGGGTAGGAAAATGGATGAGTAACTGTAAGACACTGATCATAAAGTACCATAAAGACTTATAACATGTGGAATGTCCCTGAAGATAAGAGGGGATTTATAACATCAATGGGAAAGATAGCATAGTCATTCAACAAAATTAGAAAGACAGACAATATTTGTACATATGCAGTGGTTTTTCCTTTAAATATTAAGTAGAATTACTGTTCTCTAAGCAGGTAAGGATCTCTTAAATGTGAATACAGAATGGTGTGTAATGTCTCTAGCACAGTATTAAAATTACCTTTCACTTTATGCTGGGAAGAAATATGTAGAAAGAGAGGGGGTTGGATGGAGGAGCCGTTTCAATTGTGCAGGGTTCCTCTTGGTTAAATCAGAAATACCTAAAACCTACTGTTATTCTAGCATTGGATCTTGTTTCTTGTGAACAGTCTGTATCAGGACTATTTAACGGGCCTTACTGAAATACTCTTTGAAGGCCACATATTAAATGCTCTGTGATTTCAGTGTTTAGGTAAATGGTATATTTCTCAGGATATTCTCTTAGTTGTATCCAGAAGAAGCACAGTTGCATTATTTTGCAGCATTGGACAGTGCACTAGGTGTGCTGTATGAACCAGATGAGGAAGTCTGCAAGTCTGTTATTTTCAGTACAGTAGGATCAAATTTCACAAATATTTAATTGGCACTTGTCTGAATGACATAGTGCATGTTACAGCAGAGTGATGCAGAGAGCTGTATCTTCACAAGGTTTTAATTAAGTTTTTCTGGACATGTCTCAAGCAAGGTACAACAGGACACTAATATTCTCATCACTTTACGGCTTACATTTGCTAGGTTTGACAGGAAGCCCAAGAATCTGTTCCAAGAGACTGTGAGTTTCCTGGTCAGGTTTCTTTTCCTTAGAAAAACTGAAATTTACATTGTGACTTCCATTTTTTTTTTTTACTAATAACCGAATTTGTAAAAGCTTCTGCTGGTCCTGACTGGCAGCTGGCTTATCTTGCCAACACTGAGCCTCACAGAGAGCCTTGCTGTAATCTGTATCAGTGCAGGTGATAGTTTGTTCACAGCTCTTCTATTTGTATTTGGCTCATACTTGAGGATTTAGAGCCAAGGTGGTGGACAGAAAGAGATTTCCTGTTGGTAAAATTGTGCATGGTAAAGCTGAAGGACATGGGTAAAGATGTTCTCATCTCGTTTATTAATCACAGAGCATATTCCCAATGAGGACAATAATGTTCATCATTTTTGTTCTGGATGTTCTTCACTAAGAAGAAAATAGATGGATATTTTCTTCTGAATGCCTATATTCACAAAAGCACTTTAATAATATGAACAAGAACAAATGATGCTTAACTCTGCTACTGTTGAGAAACTGAGGCTACTTGGAACATGATGTAGCCCTGTTTCTCCTCTGTGAAAGCTCCTTTGGATGGATGTTCATGTCATTTACTGAAATTTAATTTGCAAACAAGACTTACTTTAGCTGTGTTTTGAAGTACTAATGCATACAGAGATCAAAAAAACCAAGAGATTTTGGAGTTATTACTGCTGTTCCATGAGACTGTGAATCTATAAAAAATTACTTCAGAAAATTAGAAAATTGCATATTAAGTATGTTCAGTCATGCATAAAATTATTCTTGTGGTTATCAAGCCGTCAGCATTTTGGTTTTCTAAACACATGAATGAGAGAAGCTTTCTTCAGAAAATTCTAACCAGTTACACCACTACTTTCCTGCCCTACCTCAAAAAGAGAAAATATCTTTCATATTTCATAATCAATATATTGATTATGGTTGGAAGATCTGCTGTTAAGGTACAAAATATGTCAGCTAGGTATTTCTAGAATAAAATTAACTCAATTTCCTACCATAATCTTAGGGGAGAAGATTGCCTTGTATACTTCAATTATCAGTATAATTATTGTTGTCATGTTTTGCCTGTAAAACTCTTGAACAGTTGTCAAAGAGATGCAGACTTTTTTTGTTATTGGGTTTTTTTTTGTGTCCAGGTCAAAAGCCAGACAGCATGCTTCATGGTACAGGAATGAAGACTAATTCTGACCAAAAGAAACAAGCAAATGGAGTAACACTTGCTCCAGAAGACACCTTACCTTTTCTTAAATGCTACTGCTCAGGACATTGTCCAGATGATGCTATTAACAACACATGCATGTAAGTGTTGCATTCAGGATAGAGAAGCTCTTTGAAGAATATCATTTGGGGTTTTGAGAGAGCTAACTACCTCTGAAGGCTGACCAAGGTTGTCTCAGGTGATCTGACCATAATTGATTATGTTCTGTGAGTCCTAAAACCCATGGTCATCTCTGTTTTCACCACACCTTAGAACAATTTGCAACTGCTTTGAAGGACAGAGGTTTTAAGTCACCCTGTGGTATTTTATAGCTGGGTGAGTATTAAATGACCCAAATCTAAGCCTTCTGACATGACCACCTGTTTGCTTATTTCTTCACCTAGTAGTCAAAAAGGTAGTGTGATGTAAATAACATGGCCATTTACTGAGAACTATTCTTGTTACACGTTCAATAGTTACAAACCATGAGGGAAAGACGGGGAAATAAAGAAAAGCCTGTGGACGTGTAGAGACAGGAGGGAAGTTTTATCTTTGTTCAGTATAAGAATCCTAACAGACTCATGCACAGGTTGTGTGCTTGCTTAAGGTGGGGTTTTTTTTCATGTCCTGAAACGTCCTTGTTTTTCTTTTTTTCTCTTCATTTGCAATTCCATGTTCAAGGCCCTTCTGTTTTCTTCCTTAAGAATTAATATACACAGTTGAAAGCATATTACTTGCTCCTGTACTTTGTCTTCACTTTAACATAGGTTTCAGTCTCTCTAAGGTGTTATTTAACAGTTTTTGTGGAACTCAAGGAGGTAGAATAAACACTGCTGCCTTTTTAAATGTAAACACAGGCAGTAACTTACAAACAGTTTTGTACTGAGAAAATGTTCCAGTAATTTGTCTTTTAAGACTCTTGGTATTTATTTATTGGCTTTTATTGCCCTCTAGTGTCTGCAGTCTGTATAGACCTCACTAATTTTTGTCTGACCTAGCGACTGGTAGGCCATTATGCTGATAATAAAGCTATTGGTTAAAAACACAGTGTCTACATGCAGGGTACCTTATGGCATTATGCTTTCCACATCTGCATTTCTTTGAATTAATGTATAAATAGATTTTTGGCAAACAAAATGATTTCTAAATTTGTTTTCCTTAGTATCTGTGTTGAGGAAATGAGTGAATGTTTGTGAGAAAGCATCCTTGTAGTGTTTTATTTGAGAATACTGTGGGGGTCTTTTATCTCAAACTGGATGGTAACCACTGTATTAAAGAATTTTTCTAGAAATTTTCATTCTAGAATTCTTAATGGATTCATGGTCAACTAATGCTGAATGTTAAATGACAAACATGCTGGTAAAGCACATGTGATATGTTTATTGCAGAACTAATGGGCATTGCTTTGCTATCATTGAGGAAGATGAACATGGAGAACCCACACTTGCTTCTGGCTGCATGAAGTATGAAGGTTCAGACTTCCAGTGCAAGGTGAAAAAATGAGATTTATACCAGTGCCTTACTTTATTTCATTTTTATGCCCCTCCCTTTTTTTATATGGCATTCTGAAGATTCTGAAGATGTTTCTAAAACAAGTACTGCTGCTATGATGAGTATAGGAGAAAAACTTCTAAAGGGATTGGGTTTGTTGTCTTAAGAGCAATATTTATTTAATACATGCTTAACTGATTTTCACTAAGCTCAAGATTTTTCCCATGTATGAAATAGCAACTTAAGTAAAACCGTCTATTTCTGTGCAGCAAGTAAACGTTCCATGAAATATAAAAAAATGCAAGATCAAATGTAGGCACTCAGAGATTAGATTATGATGTCTGTCTGCCACTGCGGAGTGATCCCATACATTAAATGATGTGGTTGAAATGCCTTTTCCACACTTGTGTCTGTGCTGTGTTGTAGCTGTAGCATCTCCTGTCTCTGTTTTAGCTTCAAAACCTAAATGTTCATTGAATTCTCCTTCAACAGGATTCACCTAAAGCGCAGTTACGTCGAACGATTGAGTGCTGTCGTACTGATTTCTGCAACCAGGATTTGCAACCAACGTTACCACCTCTTGATAGTACAGGTAAACACCTCTTGTACGTTCACACTGCTAAGAAATGCTATGTAGGTTCTGTTCTTCCTGATCAACAGTAGAAATAAAGAGAAAATGTAATGACAATATTGCACAGATCTGCTTTTTCCTTACTAAGTAATTTTTGTATGAAGATCTGTACTATACTTCATTTTCTATTTTCAGTTTTCCTTTTTTGCCACTTTCAAGTTAATAATTTCCTCAATCCATCACTCATGGCATTTTTATTCTTGATCTTAGTGTGTTCATATCTTAACTGCATGTGATTTTCTGATCTGTTTTTATTCTGTTTCCACAGTCTGAACTCATTTTAGAATGTTTTTCTTAATCTCTGCTGTGCTTCTATCATTATGAATGCCATCATAAAAAAAAACTATTCAGACCTTGTTAACACCTCTTTATTGGAAACTCATTCTTTTCTTTCTGTTGTTCCCAGCAAAAATAATTTGTTTTCATGCACTTACTCATTCATTGCTAGGGAAGTTGTACTGGTCTAACTGTTGCTTTATATCTTCTCAGAATCTTATTGTTCTAGATCCCTAATTTCTATTTCTAACAAACTAGCAAGAGTCAACCAAAACCAACAACTCCAAAATCTCAAGCTAAATCTTTCTTTTTTTTTTTTTTTTTTTTTGTTGTCATCCAAATGAATTTGTCTTTGCTTTTGTGGTATAAATACCTACTTTGATACACAGTATATGAAACCATACCTAAATAAACTGTTTACAGTATATGTTTAATTAATAGATTTTGGAAACTCTCTCTTTTTTTCTTTCTATTTTTTCTTTCTTTTTTTTTTTGTCAAATAGATGGACTTTTTGATGGCAGCATTCGTTGGATGGCAGTGTTGATTTCTATGGCAGTCTGCATAATTGTCATGGTCATCTTACTTAGCTGCTTTTGTTACAAGTAAGAAAGCACTTTCTTTATTGGCAACATTTTTAATTTTGCAAATCAGTGTAAAGAGAACAATTATTTTGCAAATGTACTCAATCATCTGTAGATTGGAAACAGTTGTAACTTAATTTCACATTTCTGTGGGTAGGAGTTTCCATCACTAGGTAAAATGAAATGTTCATGGCAGAGAATTTAAGTGAATTTGATCCTTTCTTCTGGCTACAAAGTATTTACAGTTTTGTAAGCTACACATAACTTTGATGCTATAGCAGATGGTAAACAGGAATATTTTCATGGTTTTTATGCTTATGAGTCTTATGTCACTTTCAGTAGTTAAATTTCATCTGCTTCTGAGATTTTCTTCTGTGTTTGAAAACTAAGAAATTGCCCAGCTGAGCTATGGCAGTTCATTCAGGTGCTTCTGTCAGCCCCAGCCCTGTGCTGGAGGTGGTCACTGTTCTAGCAGTTTCCAAGGCTTACGTCAGCCTCAGCTGCTGTGGTTTAAGGTTCTATCTGTTCATTTAACCCAAAATCAGCAATGTTGTGCTGGTAACTCTGGCTGAGAGCTGAGTATTAAAAATGCTAAATTTCCACCTGACTGATAATCAGCTGACACACCTGTACATGCATTACAACAGCCTCTTAACATTACAAAGCTATGTAAGTTACATTTCAGGAAAAGGAAAAAATACCGTAAAATCTGCTTCTTTGTTTTTTCTTTTGAGAAAATGTCTATATTTAAATACCTCTTTTTGTAGATGAATTTGTTACATATTTTAAGTGCTTTGGAGTTCAGCTTAACTTCTGTTACTTTTGCAGGCATTACTGTAAATCAATGGCTAAGAGGCACTGTTATAATCGTGACCTGGAGCAAGATGAAGCATTTATTCCAGCTGGGGAGTCATTAAAAGACCTTATTGACCAGTCACAGAGCTCTGGGAGTGGATCAGGACTTCCACTGTTGGTAAGTCATTAACTTAAGATTTTTTTTCACTGAATTACTCTCCATCACATACAAAGTTTGGTTTGGATGTAATGCCTAGAGCAAAGCACTTTGTTCATACAAAATGCTCATTCTTTTATATGCCATTATGATGAAAGATGAAGTACAAACTGAATGTGTTTAAAGCCCATCTTCACATAATTAATTAAAAAGAAATGTGAAATTAGATATGTTACAAAATCTGTTGGCACCAGCAGAATTCAAAGAAAGCTTAGAGCCTACAGCCATTAAGATAAAAATACAAGAAATAGCTGATGTAAGTATCAAATTGAGTGAACTCAGAGATTTTATTTTCTTAGTATCCACTGACCATTCAATTAGAAAAGCCAGAGAGGGACTTCTCACAAGAGCATGTAGAAATAGGACAAGGGGAAACAGCTTTAAACTGAGAGTAGGTTTAGATGGGATATTAGGAAGAAATACTTCACTGAGGATGTTGAGGCACTGGAACAGGTTGCCCACAGAAGCTGTGGATGCTCCATCTATGGCAGTGTTCAAGTCCAGTCTGGATGGGGCTTTGAGCAAGCTGTTGCAGTGGAAGGTGTCCCTGCCCATTACAGAGGGGTTGGAAGTAGATGATCTTTAGGGTCCTTTCCAACTCAAACCATTTTGTGATCATTATTCATAATTTTGTTCATTCACCATCCTGTATAATACTTGCATAAAAATTAGCCAGTGAGACAGATGACTATTTATAAATCAGAGCATACCCTTCAGTTTAAAATTGAGTTGACTTAAATCTCTTCAGGTTTTTTTTATACCTTGGAGGCAGCAATAATGAGTCCAAAATTGGAATGTAAAAAATTTCATTGAACTAATTTTACAATGGGATCAAACTTTAAAGTAATCCAAGCTTGACAAGCAGCCTGGTTAACTGCTGAGTTTCCCTCCTCCATCTTATCCCCTCTTCTTTCTTATTGTTTTTCTAATTTTTTTTTTGTCTGCCTTAGGTTCAGCGCACTATTGCCAAACAAATTCAGATGGTGAGGCAGGTTGGAAAAGGGCGATATGGTGAAGTGTGGATGGGCAAATGGAGGGGTGAAAAAGTGGCAGTCAAAGTGTTTTTCACCACAGAAGAAGCCAGCTGGTTCCGAGAAACTGAGATTTACCAAACTGTTCTCATGCGGCATGAAAACATCCTCGGTAAGGAGCAGAGCAGTGCTCAGCAGGTGGCATGAGGGAGGAGGAGGAGGAGCTCTTAGCGGGTTGCTTGAGGGGTCTAAGGCAGCTTCTGTGGAATAACCCAATGAGTTTCTCTTAATGTGTGCTAATAAAATGCTGTTGAAAGTGTAGAATCTGCTGCTCTTGGTTGGAAACGTGTCTCCAATCTCTTTGCTGGAAGGCTGGACTGGTAACTTCAGCTACAGTTAGAATCAGAGCTTCTACATGGTTAATTTTCGTAAGGGGAACACATATCTTCTGCTACAGTACAAGAAAATACAGCTTTAGGAATTAACACTAAATCTACTACACAAAAATTTATTTGTACAAAAATGATGTACAAATCAATAGTAACTTGGTTTATACATTTCATAGGTTTCATAGCAGCAGATATTAAAGGCACTGGCTCCTGGACACAGCTTTACTTGATCACAGATTACCATGAAAATGGATCATTGTATGATTTTCTGAAGTGCACTACGCTGGACAACAGGGCTCTGCTCAAACTGGCCTATTCTGCTGCGTGTGGCCTGTGCCACCTGCACACAGAAATTTATGGGACACAAGGCAAGCCTGCCATTGCACACAGGGACCTGAAGAGTAAAAACATCCTGATAAAGAAAAATGGAACCTGCTGCATTGCAGACTTGGGTCTTGCAGTCAAGTTTAACAGGTAACAAATCCTCTACCATGGAAAGACTTTAATGTAATTTTTTTATTTAATGTGCCAGATACCCAGTTTAAAAAGGCAGATGGAATAATTTGGTTGTTTGCTTTCAGGGATTTTTTTTCAGTTTTGAGAGTAAAATGTTGTTCTTGAGTGCTGGTAGACATCATGATGAAAATAGGTTGTTAAGAAACAATGAAAATACTCTTCTTACGGAAAATAGAAGTTTTGTAGTGGAAATGGAGACTGATCTCTTTTTATTCAAAACTAGCCTTTCATAGGAATTGCAATCATGTTAATTCTTTCATAGAAAATTTGAACAGCATATAAGCAGTTGAAACGTAATTGAACATGTGATAGTTTAATAGTATTATAAAATACTTTTGTTAGTCTTAGTTCAATGGAGACAGAGAATTGTCTATTAGTGGTTGTGCAGTACAGGATTTCTCCCCTTGTAACAGTCCACAATTCAGTAACTTGCTAATGTTTTCATGTAGTGACACGAATGAAGTTGACGTTCCCTTGAACACTAGAGTGGGAACGAAACGTTACATGGCTCCAGAAGTCCTGGATGAAAGCCTGAATAAAAACCATTTCCAGCCGTACATCATGGCTGACATCTACAGTTTTGGGCTGATCATCTGGGAAATGGCTCGGCGCTGTGTCACAGGAGGTAAACTTTTAAATATTCTGTATAAAATCTACTAGGCCCTTCCCTCACTCTAGCAATGCTTCACCAGGAAGTAATATAATTAGCTTGCTGTGTCATTAGGCTTGTATTCTTTAAAAGCAGTAGTAATAGTCTGGCACATATTTCTGTGGCTCATCCTGGCTTTTCTTTTACTCTTCTTTTGTGTCCTTATGCATCTTCACCTGTATTCTTCCATTTTATCTCTGTGCTTTTTTTGTAGCATGTCATAGATTAGAAAAAGCCAAATTCAGCATTTAGTATCAAAATCAAAGGCACTACAGGGAATTATTGTAGCTACTAAAGTTAGTAATCATAATATTGGAGCTTTTATGGTAAATTATTGTTGTAGTGAAATTTTCAGATTTTTACCACAGTAAAACAGTGTGGTGAGTATAACTTGGCACAAAGTTAATTTTTGTTCCTGGCTAAGGAAATCCGGGAGTATATATATAGATTTATTTATTTAAATTGTTCCTAATCTTTCACTGTTATCTCCAGGTATTGTTGAAGAGTATCAGTTGCCATATTATGACATGGTGCCAAATGATCCATCCTATGAGGACATGAGGGAGGTGGTGTGTGTCAAACGCCTACGCCCAGTGGTATCGAACAGATGGAACAGCGATGAAGTGAGTGTGCTGAGAGGAGAAGCTACTTCAGTTTGTTCCTTAATATGGGATGCTATTTTAGTCTAATAAATACTGAAATGTTGGAAAGTAGGGACTGCATTCACACATTCTGATACTTTGAAAACCTCATAGCGATAATAGGAGAAAGACATGCTTGAGATCAACTCAAAATACTGTACTTTTTAATGTATCTTTTCAGTGATCTGAGGGGAAGAGATCCTTAAGCAGCATGCAAGTGTATGAATACTGCTCTACTTGAGATTGTGTATTTTAGGTAGTGGAATAGAGCTAAAAGTTAAATTAATTTTTAAATAATTTTGTTAGTCTTAATGTATATAGCTTATTGGTTTGTGGCATAAGATATTTGTGAAAGATGAGGCAGTTCCTTTGTGGATTTCCTCTTTCCTTTTTTCTTTTTTTACTGTTACATCCCAGGACAATCTGTGATGTAACTAAAATACTCTCATTTATATGTGTTTTTAAAGGGCCACAGCTTAAACACAGTAAATAAGACATAACTATTTCACAGAGCAAGTTAAATACGCTATATCCATTCTTCCCCAAGTCCTTGACTTTTATGAATTCCCAGTTTTCTCCTTTTTTTTTGACTACTGAAAGAACTATTGTCACATCTTCATTGTCCCTGAAAGAATTCTCTCTGGTTTTCCAGCCATATATATGGAGCTTTTTCTGTTTATTACTGCCATATTTGTACCACTGTTCCTGAGTTGTATGGAGAACTTGTGGTAATACATCCTTGAGAGACTAAATCAGCACTTCTGTTACTTCCAGCTATTGTAATAGTAGGCAGTGAGGGGGTGGGATTAGGATTGGCATGTTGGATTTGGGGTGTTTTGGGGTTTTTCCCTTCAGTAGATCTCTTCATAATAGTATTCTACCAACTCAAATTTTGCAGAAAATTTGGAAGTTGCATTTTTGGACTTGAGAGTTCTATAATTCAAGCTTGACAGCGAACCAAAATTGTAACTTCTTGTGTAGCAGTTGTTACAATCATGTGCCTTTTTTTTTTTCTTCTGCAGTGCTTAAGAGCAATATTGAAGTTGATGTCTGAGTGCTGGGCTCATAATCCTGCCTCAAGGCTCACTGCCTTGAGGATCAAGAAGACACTTGCCAAGATGGTGGAATCACAAGATGTAAAGATTTGACATAGGAAAGTGACTTTGGAGAGCAAAGCTGGACTCCCTAGATCTTTTCACTCAAACGTGGGTGAGGAACATAGAAATAGAGAAGAGGAAATAACTGAGATTCAGTATATTTTCTCAGCACACTTCTACAGGCTGCTAATGAAATCTTTCAGTACTTCATAGACCATGATCCTGAGAGCCTCTATACACTACGTGCTATGTATATGGACAGCCTTGAGACAATACACGTTTTGTTTGGTTTGAGCTGCATTGAGACTTCAGTCATACTTAATGAGTCTCCAGTAAAACTCTGGGTACTGAATTGAATGTTCAGATTACAGTGCTTTCTGTGAAAGCCTAACAAGCTATATGGATTCGACAGAGATGGAGAATATAAGCTTTTTTTTTTTTTTTTTGGCCTTCTACCTGATGAGACCTAGTCAATCCTTACCAAGTTTTGGTGAAACAGCCTGTAGGTTATGAATCTGTTTGTGATACTACTCAGTTTAACAGTTCTTTATGCCTTTATATGTGTGCCAGGATTATTTTGCTGTCATTTGGAATATATAAGAAACAATTTAAATGAACAAAGTTTTATGGTCAGGGCTCCGTGCATTTTGTGGCTCCACAATCAGAGATTTTCTTCAGAACTTTGGCCATTAAGTTATCTTCAGAAATCTCAGTTTTAATTTTGTTTCCTGTTTTTTACTTGGTCACAAAGAGAACTGCAAAAATGTGAACCATGAATTAATTAAGGAATGCCTACCTAAATCAGTAAGAAGCTTGAAACAATCTCTTCTAGAGCTGTAGGCTGCCTTGGTCATCTCACTTGCAGTCTAGAGAGAGCTCCATAATTGGATCTCTGAAATTTGTCGGTTTTTTTTCACAGTGCCACATGCAACCAGCCCATAGAATTTTTGCCATAGAATACTTTACATCTTAGCAGAAAGACCAATGACAATGTGTTTTGCCTTCCTGCTGTATTGAGACTCAGATGGGTGCCTGTCATGCTCTGAACTTCTTCCCATGAAGGAAGGGATTTGTCAGCTGTAGCAATGTGCTCTTTCATCACTTGACAAAACTAGGCAGAAGGTGAGTTTCTAAAGGCTCGATAACAAGTCTGGTTTACAGACACAAAAGAGGGAAGGCAGGAAGCTCTGGGTCCTCTGAAGATTAGAGAATGCAGTAAAGGTCAAGACCAGGAGAACTGAGAACTGTTGAAGATCAGATCCACAGCGTGCAGAAGATTTGGAGCTGGGTTGCTCTAATGTAGACACAGGAGGCCACATCTGTGGGCCACTTAGTGGAAGTGAAGATTTGAGACAAGGTAAATCAGCGGGTGTTGTAAGTTCTAGTTAAGTTTGGGAGGAATGGCATTGAAATTAATTCATGAACATACAGTAAGTTAGCACAATTGCAAAACTTGGTTTTATTGTGCCAACTCTTTCTCCAGGCAGCAGCTGACAGAACAACAGGACACAGTCTTAAGCTGCGTCAAGGGACTAATAGGGTGGATATTGGAAAAAAGTTTTTTATGGGAAAAGTGATAAAATACTGGAGTGGTCTGCCCAGGGAGGTGGTGGAGTCACCATCCCTGAATGCGTTTAAGAAAAGACTGGATGTGGCACTTGGTGCCACGGTTTAGTTGAGGTGTTGTGGCATGGGTTCTTGAGGTTCTCTTCCAGCCCAGTGATTCAGTGTAACTGACCTGCACAAGAAACTGAAGTTCTCCCATTTTCACCACTGACCCACACAAGTTGGTTAGAAGCCAAAACCCTCCGTGAGGTACTGTAAAGTAGAATTACTGATTTATAACTCCTTTGGCACTTCTTCTTGGAAGTTAGAAAATAGTACCATAACTCAAGTTGAAGCTTCAAAGCATGAATCGTCTGAAGATTGAACACACAGTATTGGAACCATTGAATCTATTTGATAATTTAAGTGCCTATAACTTTGTACTGTAAATCTTGTTCTAGATAACTTTAAAAAGGGAAGTTATTTATACAGTGTGTTTTGTGCTTTAGTAAAAAAAAAAAAACAAAACAAGAAATACCTAGTTCTGTGTACACGTGTACAATTAGATATATGCACGCACACACGCCATAGTTGAGATTTGAAGAAAAAAGTTGAGAAAAATACCAATATTGATAAAAAATATTAAAACTTCAGATTGATTTATGCCAGATTATTTGTTGTCTTAAAATATTTACATGGAGATTGTTTTGATGTGTTTAAATTTCCTTTGAAAACACAACTGATAGAATGCAATGTAACACAGAAGTAATGTGATTTGTGAACAATTACAACCTTCTAGCATGTTACTTTTTTTTTTAATCCTATAGTTCCCATAATGTAAATGGTCAGGCAAAAGATTGCAGTATTTTTATTTTCTATTGTGATGTACAGACTTTATTTAACAGTTCTACATATTTTATAGAAAACTAGCTATTTTGAGGGACTTTTTTTTTTAATAAAGTCATTACTTTTGTTTAGTAATGCCTTTAAGTATTAATATGTATTCTGGCTGAGAAGTTCATAGGTGTGTCAACTTTAACTTATTTGAAAACAGCAAAAGCTATATGATATTGTGCCACAATCCTCATGATAAAGGCTTTTAAAAATAAAGTTTCTCCGTCCATTGCCAAGAAATACATGATGATTTTGCAATTGTTAATCATGTCTTTGCGCATAATTTTTGCACAGGTAGTTGGAAAGTTTTTGGTATAAGCCAAAAAAAGTAAGGGATAAGCTTTTTTTTTTCCTTCTCTAGAGGTTTTATCAATAAGAAGGAAAAAATGTTTATGTAGGTACCCTGCTAGCCTAAACTTTCAAAGCATGGAGATCTGTCTAAGTTAACCCCGTCCTATGTAGAATATTGTATCATTTCTGTTAGGATTTGCCACATCATTAGCTGTAAACATGTTTTGTGATTTTTTTTTTTAGTTCACTTTTCCCAAATCTTCAGAAAGCCCCTTCTGGAAGTATGAATTTCAATAATTTGTAAATTTTCACTTATTTTCTTTTCCATCGTTTAGGTGTTTGCAAGGCAGCAATAGCATGGTTAGACACCTTAGGACCTAAACTGATTTACAGGTTTACTTTAACATAGAAGGAGCTGACTGCTGCAAATAGGATTTTTTGAGAGGGGAAAAAAAATCTTTTTTACCTTAAACCTAATTTATCAGCACTTCAGTTACCCTGTTCATAGTGAAATGTATCATGTATGTGTAGTTTTTGCTGTGCTGAACAGGAGCTTCCTTGATTCCAATACTTAGCAAAATGTTAACACTAAAGGATGTTTATACTGATACTTCAGTCATTTGGGGAAAACAAATGTGCTCAAAGCCAACCCATTAATTTTACATAACTAAGCATAATTAATGCAGACTCCAAAGCTAAGTTGTTGCTTTATGCAATCCTGTAGAGTTCAGAAGCCTTTAAGGTCAGAGAGGATAATAGGATTCTTCTATTGGACTGTGATTAATCTAATTTTGGTGGTCAAAATTTTAAGCATTTGTTATCCAAAAGAAATATCCTCCAAAACTGGCAAATGTGTTCTCTCTTTCTCTCTTTCTCTCTTTCTCTCTTTCTCTCTTTCTCTCTTTCTCTCTTTCTCTCTTTCTCTCACTCTTTCACTCTTTCACTCTTTCACTCTTTCACTCTTTCACTCTTTCACTCTTTCACTCTTTCACTCTTTCACTCTTTCACTCTTTCACTCTTTCACTCTTTCACTCTTTCACTCTTTCACTCTTTCACTCTTTCACTCTTTCACTCTTTCACTCTTTCACTCTTTCACTCTTTCTTTCACTCTCTTTCACTCTTTCACTCTCTTTCACTCTCTTTCACTCTCTTTCACTCTTTCACTCTTTCACTCTTTCACTCTTTCACTCTTTCACTCTTTCACTCTTTCACTCTTTCACTCTCACTCTTTCACTCTTTCACTCTTTCACTCTCTCTCTCACTCTCTCACTCTCTCACTCTCTCTTTTTCTCTCTCTCTCACTCTCTCTTTTTCTCTCTCTCTCTTTCTTTCTTAATTCAAAAATCAACTCTGTGGAAAACATCTTCAGAAGTATCAGGCCTGTGCCTTGGAAGTTCTTAAACACTCATATGGAGGGATTTTTTATGTTTATTTAACCTGTTCCACGTGATTTTAGATGAAAATAATTGGAGTCACTTCATTGTTATTGTTACAGCAACTATAAAAGGAAAGTTTTTGTGTTCCTGGTTAACCTGTAAATTCCACCAGAAATGTGGTACTCCTACAGAGAAAATTAGGCTTACATTCTGAGTTTATTCTGAGTTTTACTTAACGTAATTTTTTGTCAAGAAAGTTTTCTCAATATCCATATTTTTTCCCAATTATTTTCTTAATTAGCCTTTTTTAAGGTCTTTAGTGAAATGTAAAATTAATATTTTAAGTTACCTCCATAGTAGTCTAGAATCAAATTTTAGATCTTGATCTAAATGACCATTTGAATGTGTTTATAAAACAAATCATTTGGATACATTTCAACTACTCTGTCTTAACAGACTGTATTTTAATGGTCTAAAGGTGTTTGAAGAGCAGAGATATAAAGTTAAAAACCATTCTTTTGCTATTGCAGATATTTTGAAAGGGAAGTTACATGCTCGTCTTCTGTGAAATATTCAAATGATTTAGCCTTTCCTCACTCTCCTGACAGTGCCTCTGAGTTAAGCCTTTATCCTGTGCCCACAATCTTTGTTGCAAGTAGGGGTGATGTCTAAAAGCAGCTGGCAGTGTTGCACAGTACAGTGCTTTGTGGAACCATGGTGCTCAGCCTTGGTTGTACAGCAGAAGTAGAGCGCACATTACTTCTGGGTTTTCGACAAATCTAATGTAATTGTTGCTTTGTGATATTTTACTGTTTCATGCAATTATAGAAGCCCACATCATGTAGTGACATTTGTGCTCTGACATGACATGCCCAAAATGAAATGTACTATATTGTATACAAGAAGAATAAATAACATTGTAGTTAACCTAGAGAAGATGTAAATAAAATATGAAAGAAGAGTGGAACAAGACAAATGGTCACACTCTTGTGTGTGTTATATGCCAGAAGTGTAGAATACTACTTTGAAAATGTAACACACTAATGTATTTTGTACAGCATCTGCTTTAGAAGGTGCCTTATTGAGTTTACCATGAATTGCTTGTTCTGTACACAGATTATGTCCAATGTATCATTTTTAAGTAAATAACCTTATTTTAGTACACATTAGTAATGTGTTTTGTTACTATAGGATTTTGCCTTAAAAACGTAATGACTTGGAAATCATAATACTGTAACTAAATAATTCCCTACTTTTTCATACCTCGTTTATGGGTTTTTTCTCCCCACAGCCTTCTGAGTAAGTTGTTAATTATTGCTTTTACATTCAGTGATACTGAAAATTATTTGGTCTTTAAGCTTAAGCTCTTTATTCCTTGCACGAAATTTAAATTTGGGTGCAGCAGTAGAAAACAGTGTTTCCTTCTCCTGATTTTTATCCCTGTGTTACAGCAAAGCCACAAGCAACTCAAAATCAAATAATACTTTTATTTGAACATATGCAAGTTCACTACATGTTCATTTTATCCATATAAATTTGCCTCAAGCTTATCAGGTAAAGAGAAAAAATAAAGGGATGGGGAATTTTGTAACTGCTTTTTGTTCCCTCTGTGTACAACGTTCTTTTTGTGTAATAGTATCCAAATTAAGAGATTTGAGTTCAATGTGTATGTACTGCTTGTTGCAAAAATATGCAGGTGCTTCTGCATTTCCTGCTAAATCTAGTCTGGTTTTTATGATTCAAGCGAATGAAGACCAGTCAAGGGGATATCTCACCTATGAGTACTATAAAGAAAGTGTCAGAATTTGTTTTCTCATTGCAGAAATGTATTGGCTTCTACTCTCCATAGAGTTCACCTTTAGTTTACAAGAAAAAAAGAAGTAAGATCAGTTTCTGTTCTCTTTTTTTGTTTAATCAGGAATAATCTTAGATTTAAATACAGTTTTTTACAGTAATTAGGAAGGTTTGATATCTGAACATCATAAAAACTGTTACCAGTATATTATAATTATAAGCCTTGGTTTGTTTTCCCTATACAATCAAGTGTTAAATTCTTGCAGTATAGTTCTGGAAAGTGCAGTGGAAAGATTAGCTATGTAGTTTCAAACCTCTCTTTCCTTAACACATAATACCAGGAAATTAGACTGTGCAAGGATTTGGTCTCCTTAAATTAGTATCTTGGCAAAGTAAACCTTTTTCCTATGGTCGTGGCTATTACGTTGCTTGTGGGATGGAATGTCTTCCATGATAGCAGTGGTCGTGGCTGGATTTAAAACTGAGATTTCGTGTTAGCATTGCAGGAGGGCACAATGAAAATTGTGGGTAAGTGTTTGCACCTGTCCGTGTTTTAGCGAGCTGCTTTTTCTCTCGGTGTTCTTCTGTGGAACGGCCACAGGGTGGTGCTGTGTCCTAAAGAAAAAATTTTGGGAGGAAAAATCGGGGAATTTTGAGAGGTGAGAATAAATTCTACTGCCTGCTGTAAGAATTCGAAAATTTTGTCCTTTATAAATGGGTGAGGGTTTGTCCACTATATAAAATATGTTACTGAGGAGCTTGCAAGAGCTTTAAGAGGTGAAACAGCTGTATCCAGTGAAATGTGTAAACACCCCACATGGATGTTTTGTGGGCATACCAAAAACCAAACGGAGTAGTTAGCAAATGGGATCACAAGTTTTTAAATAAATAGCAGAAGTATCACTAAATTCAGAAAAGATCAGATTTAATTTCATTCATTTCTTTAATTCCTTCTGCAGTTTTATCTTCACCTTTCCCCAGAATAGCCCTTTGGTCTTTCTCACTGATGTTAATGCAGTAGATCAGTATCAGCTGTGAATCCAAGCCATGAAAGGACTGCTACTGTGGCTGACCACCTCCTGAGTCTGCTTCATGAGGAGACTGCCATGGGCTTCAGACTGGCTTGATGTGGATATTATCTGCAGAATTCAGGCACTGCTGGATCTACAGAAAGTAAAATTGTTTATATATGACACAGTCAGTACTTGAATTTGGAGTACAGTAAGGAGGTTGTCTTATTAATAGAAAAGGAAAAAAATAGACTTTTATTTTAAAATGTACAATGAGATACTGACATTCATAAAGCAGCAGCTCAGTAACAGAATAATTCCATGAAGGCACATAAGATGCACAGCTTTCTACCTTATTACAAAGCTTAGTGGTTTGATCTGGAAATACAGAAACTTGAAGCAGTGGTAATGGTTTTTGGCAGGTTTCTAGGAAGTACTGAAAGCTGTTGGAAGCTTTTATTTTTAAATATAGGTGTCAGATTGACATTACATATATCTATGTCTTGAAGTGAGCACACATTTCTGTGTCTATTGCTGCCTGGCCATCAGGCACATTATTCTAGTCAGTCTGCTGTGAGAGAAACTTAAACTCTTACAGACAATTCTTCCCAGTGCCTATGGCCAGCTTCAGATTGTTTTTCATGTTTGGAAATTCTCCTAAATCCACTGAGCCAACCAATAGCTGTGTTTTGAATTATCTTCATTAAATTGATTACTCTAGTTTGCCTAAAAATACAGGTCATAGTGATGTGACTGCGTTAATCAAATAAAAAAGCCCAAACAACCATCCCACCAAAAAAATGCAGGAGTGGTTTAGATGGAGGCTTATGAAAAAGCTGGTTTATTGCTTTGAACAAACAAAACCACAGCCCAGTAGATTAATCATCATTCTCTTGTTGCTTGAGAAGGAAGTCAGTCTTCCTGGCTTATGCAGCAGCAGAGTGATTTAACCCATTGTCTTTCATTAATTTTTAGCCTCATAATCTAAAAATTAGTCTTGCAGTCAAGTGTGTCTTCTTTGTATATGCAGGTGGCTAACTTAAGCACATATTTGAAGACACCTTTAAAATACAAAAACATCTTTAAATTAACGTTTTGTTCACTCTGAGGTCGGTGTTCACTGAACTCATCTGGCATATTCTTCAACAAAAGTAAACTCTGGTAAGCACCAGGAAGGACACCAAACCTGTAGAAGTCCTGACTGGATGAACTGCAATGCTCTCTGCTACCTCCTGTGTCCATTTTCAAGTGGTTTTCATTCCAGTTGAAGCTTTCTGTCAAAGTTTTAAAACCAAAATGTTTTGAAATATATATGCATATCATATCCCCCATATGTACCATATACGTATTTCCCAGCGGTACTTATTTGTGGAACTTGGCTGGTAGGTGCAGAATTAATTGGTGTGCACTGAAGATGAGGTGTTCCTTGAACCACCCTGGCCTGGGCAGCACACTTGGCCTGCCTCTGCAGAATGCTGCCACCACAAAAGTCAGGAATTGGAGGAACACTGGTAAAAACCCATCCGAGTCACCGCAGGATGGTAGCCTTGTACTGAAAGAACCTAATCCTACAATCTGATGGCTTTCTTCATTTCACCCCTTCAATTTTATTCTTCTCTTTCTTCCCTCAGATATTTTGAGCAAAAGTGGGTCAGAAAATGACACTGAATTTGCAGGCACTTTGTGCTGCCTGCAGCAGAGCAGTGTGAGCCATGGCTCCGTGCTAGAAAAACAGAGACACCTGGCCTGGGCATCTCCTGTGGAAATCAGCACTGGCCAGGAGGAGATAAGGAGCATTTTTTTGTTGTTAGTTTTCTTGGACTTTTCAGCACAGAGAAAACAATTTTCTCAGCAAGTCAGTAGCTGGAATTGCTTTGTAGCTTTATTTCAAAAGATATGTATTTTCTGCTTGTCAGACTGTCGCTTTAAGTGCATTGTGTTTTGGTACCAGTGTGTTGGGGGGTTTTAACAATTAATGATAGTTTAGTATTGCCTAGAATACAGTGGGTGGTGAGGAGATTCTTAACAGCAGAATAGATGTGTTAAAAATTGCTACCTTAAAAGGGTGCCATTTACATAATAATTTGTATCTTTATCAAAAATACTGGAAATTCTAAAGTGCACTTCATTTTGGCAAATTTAATTGTTTTAATATTGCTTTGTAAGGTATTAGGATAGACAAAAATACCACAATACTTGAACTTCTTTAAAGTGAAAGTCTTTGGGAAGTTTTATTTAACAGAAAAAAAGTTGAAGACATGACCAAGCATGGTCACCTTGAAGTTTTGGAAATTTAAAAAAAAAAAAAAAAAAACTCTACATTTCAAAAGTTCTACTCTTTGGTTTACTCTAATTACAAATTTATATTCAGCAGTGACAACAGACCAATGAGCTTGCTTGGTTTTAAAATATTTACTAAATGCTGAACTCTGAGCTGAATTCATTATAACCTCCAGGATTAACTTTAGAAATAAACTGCATTTTCACCAATACTTCTAAAGTATTGTTGACATTTTCCTAGTGTCTAAATGTAAATGTAATTCATCTTAACAATGCTTTAAATTTTTGCAGTGTAGCTGAAATACATCACAGGCCCAGAAACAAAGACACTGGGCCATATATGAGATCCTTGCTTCCAAATACTGGCAATAGAGTGAATTTTACTGGGTTTGATGGATCTCTTCTAGTGTTCCTGTTGTGCGCAGACTGAGACATTGGAGTGAGTTGCAGAAGTTTCCAAGATAGTCTGTGGTCCACAGAGAACTAAAAGGTAAAATTGCCCTGGCTTCTGGGTTTTAAGATACCATCCACATAACATCAGGGTGTGCTGTCCACTCTAAAATCTTTTCCTTGCCACTGATGGGGGTATTTGCCATGAGAGGATATTCTTTTGCCAGGGGAGAGGAGAAATTTGTGTTTAAAATGAAGAAAGTCCCACAAAATATTTATGTGCAGTTCTCACATTGGAAGGGTTTGGGAATGTGTGTGCTGATACATCTGGAGTCCAAACCATTAGCTTTTCACTTAAAAGAAAATCCCATTGCTGCTCATAAGCAACTAATCAAAAGCCAAACACTTCCAGAAAAGAAGCATGAAGACAAACCTAGGGTAGTGCTATGTTTAAACACATGCAGTAGCATTGAATACATCACAGATGAAGCAATACTGAATGCATCCATTGCATCTATGGAAAGAGATTAATAAAATATGAATGTCACTATTCAAGTTTTAGATATTAGGAATCCACCCATAGTTGTCCCAGGTGGGCTTCGTTGCACTACAGAGCCGTGCAGCAATTCAAAGCACACTGTCTCCCCCTTCTCCATTTCTGCCATAGCAAAAGTAGTCACGGTGTTTCCATGTGGGGTTTTCCTTTGACTGCTTGAGAGAGTTCTTTTGTACCCACGGCTGAAGGAGAGTTGTCCCAGTGCTGGCCCTGAGCTGAACTCCACAGAGATGACAAACAGGTAGATACCTTTGTGTGGTGCTTTAAAGTGGCCATGTTCAGAGAAATAGCTGTTTCCATAATTGAGGTATGTTTCATTAAACCTCACAGCTTTTTCTTTGTCCTTTCTTTCGGAGAATCCCACGTGGAATGCCACCAAGGAGTCTGAAAAAGAAAGAGGAACAGGATTTTAGCAGCGAGTGAGCACTCTTCTCTCTCCAGGATCATCAGGATGAGAGATAAGGTGAATCCCTGTCAGGCCTGATTTGTGTATGCTGCTTTGCAAAGCTAGACACTGGAAATGGTTTTGTGCAGTGGAGTAGATCAAATGATTCCCCAGAACTCTTGGAAAAGTATAACACTGGGACCACCCTGGGGAAAAAATAGCACTTTTTTTACTGTCCTAAAAATAAATTAGTTAAGAATATGTTCTCTGCTTTTTCAGTCTTAAGTACAGTTTTGCGGCATAGATACCTAAAGGGGATGATTTTTGCTCTATGTTATTTGTCCATAGCAAGGGCTGCAATCGTAAAAGCCAATGTTAAAGCTGTGGTGATTGTAATTACCAGGTGCCTATGGTTACATGTTTACAGGGAAAGGGAACTCTCCAGTCCCAGTGAAGTATGAGCTGAAAATTTGTCTCTGAAGCTTAGTTGTAAGAGAGAGTATGTGCTTTCTGGTCAGTCCTGTCTATTCCACTTGTGCAAATTATAGCAGTTCATTTAATGCATCTGTCTGCCTTGGGAAGGGTTTTATGCTTTGAATACACTCCTTCCAGATTCGAGGAACAAAGTAACAGGGAAAAATAAGTATGTCACATCAGCTTCCAAAGAGAAGAGTGCTACTGCATTAACATGAGCTTCTACAAACAAAATTTGTCTTCTAAACACCTGAAGTTGAATTAGTTCAAGGCAAATTTCCTAGCAGCTATTATGAGTGTAATTTTACTGGCCTTAAGCAAAGCACAGCAGAATATCAACTTGATTCTCACTCAAACTGCTTTTTTTGGTGGAGGGGAAGGATGTAATTTATGTCAGAATTTGTCCCTCCAGCATCCCACAAGATACCTGACAGTTTTCATAACCAATACTAATATGCTTTGTGTGTGGAACTTGCAGCAGGGCCCAGAAAGAAGTTAGACCTGCACATGAGCAAGTAAAAGAAAAGAACACACCTTTTTCCACAAGTTCTGTCTGCACTGTGTTTATTCCACTTATTGTTTGTGTGTTTTCTCTGTGCTTCTCAGGCCTTTTCTTGTCTCTTTGCTTGTCTTGACCTTTCTGTTGCCTTCTCCCTTTCTTGTTCAGCATTGACTGAATCTTTGTAACATCCAGACTTACATTTGAGTCAACTAATTCTTCATTATTTCCAAATAGCTTTTTAAAAGTCACCAGGTGTTCCTCCAGATTCCTCTTGATGGTCGCTAAATCTGCAGAGAGAATTTCTACAGAAACATTGAGTGGCTCAATTGCATTTGCTACTGTATGATTGCAGCAGAGACTCACGTCACCTCTGGATTCATGCCTCTTGATTGCCAGGCTCAGGTGTTTGATATCGTTCTTCAGAGTCATGATATCATTATAAGCTGAGCTGTCCAAGGAGTCATCTTTGGCAGCCTCATAGTTTGGTTCCATGTGTTCTATGATGGTGCGTTCACTGCTGACTTCATGTAGAGTAGAGGAGGTTTGTGTTTCCTCCTTGGGAGAAATGTGGGCACCATGATTATTCCGGTGACCTCTCTCCAAGGGATGAAGTCTCCTCATAAGAGATTCTAAAGTCACATTTTGTTCTTGCAGTTTATCTGAGAAGTGTCTGAGAGATTCTTGCAGCTCGAATATTGATGGTATTAGGCTACTAAAATCTTCTTCAAAAATGACATCCAGAAATTCGTGTCTCAGTAAAGCCCCCAGTGCTTCTTCGTGCCGCATTGCATCTTTCAAAAGAGAACTAAAAGAACTGTTGAGATACTTGATGTGTCGATGAATTTCTTCGTCTTTCTTCTTCAGCAAGCCTATGTCTTCTGAAAAAGCCGTAACCTGTGACTGAAGCTGTCTGTTCTCTTCTTGACGGAGGTTAAGAGACAGATGGATGGACGGAATAGCTGAGGAGAGCTCTTCAATTTCACTCTTGAAGAAATCTCTGAAAACTGACTCCAAGTGCTTCATATCCTTTGACTGGGTATCTTCAGGGGAGTAAGTGCTATTCCTGGGATCTTCCTCCAGTACATCTAACACAGAAGATACTCTCTGGCAGTTGCATTCCTCCATGTACCGCAGCAGATCTGAATAGTTTTCCTGAAGGTTTGAGAGAGTGTAGTTGAGCTCTGATATCTGCCTTTCCATTGCTGCATTGTTTTCTTCCATAATAAGTGATTTCTCTGCTAAAGTTATTGTAAGATCTTCTGGCCTATACTTTGAGATGTTTTTCTTTAACTCCTTAAACCACCTCTCTAAAACTGCAATATTTTGAAAGGCCACATCTGACTCCATGTAAAGTTCTTTAAGCTGCTTTGCATGCCCTGACAGAATGTCGTTCATTTGTTTGATGGTTAATTGGCTGTTTTCATCTTTTGGACCATGATGTGAAGAGAGTTCTGTTAAATTTTTTTTCAAAGCCTCCAATTTATTTTCAAGAAGGTTTTGCTCTTGTTTCATATTTGCTATACTGTTGTTCAAAATTAAGAAATGGGACTGCTGCATCTTTTGAAGCTTCTTGAGTTTTGTGTCAGTATCTGCCTTGATCATGCTGAGATTATAGTGAATATTAGCCTGCTGCATGTGCACTTGGTTCTCTATATCTCTTTTCGCCTGATCAACTTTCACGATGTTTTCTTGGACTTTTGATTCAAATTTAGTTCCCAGCTCTTGGAATTCCTTCTTGGGCACAATGCTCTCTTGGAATCTTTCTATGCTTTTCTTGTTGGCTTCCACATCATGGGACAGGTTTCTTACTCTGTTGGAGAGGTTCTGTAAACTTCTATTGAAGCTTGCCCACATTGGTTTAAAATGTTCCCTAAGAATATTCTCCACATGAGGAAACAAAACTTGCTGCAGAAGCCTTTCCTGATGATCTGTTAATACAGTTGAAAAAAAAAAAAATTAATTAAGTTTAAATTCTGCTTTTGGAGCACAGTCTAGCCAGAATAACTCAGGTGTGCATTTTTCTGTAGTAGTTGGCATCTTACTCCCCAGAATCTGACCTCATGATAAATTTCAACTATTGCAAAAATAGCCTAGTGTTAAATCAAGGTTACTGTAAAGCACATGGTGTCTGTGAGTGCACAGAAGATAACTTGGATATGTATTGACTTCCCCATTTATGTCTTAAAAATGATGCTTTTCGAAACCCCTGGACAGGTGATTTTGCCAGTGGCCATAACTGCCCATTTTCCCAACAGTTCTTAGTTGGTGGGCTCTTCCTTTTTTGACTGTGTCATAATGTTCTTTTTCCCATGCTTTCAACTCCACAAAGATATACAGCATCTTGACAGCTGAATATTCTAAGTCAGGAGTAAATAACTTGAAAAATCTGTACACTATCTGGACTATATGGGAATTATACTAAGGCTCAGTTCCTAACTTTTGAAGTTCAAACCTGAGTACCCTGAGGCTCTCTGAGTACCATAGTCTGTATCTTTAGAAAATGTTTCTGCAAGCCAGTGGCTTTCTATGGTAGGTTAAATTCAGCAGGTTAAATTCTTTTTTTCCCACTCCTGTATATGGCAGGGACAGTGTTCCAGAAATGGGTGAAATGTTTCATTTTTTCATGTAACACCAGAGTGCTATTCCACACATCTGAGTATGTAGCATGAGTATGGAAAAAGAACAGATCTAAACTCTGCACCCCCACAGAAAAGAAGCCATAGAAGCAGAGTAGTAAGGTTAGCACATTTTAAATATAAGCAACCTCTTTATTCTGTGGTTAAGGCATATTCTGAACTCTGCCTTTCTCTCATTGCCCATTTCAAGTTACTCTTTGGTTCATTCATTTGCATTGGGATTGCATCCATTTTTTTCTCTATTCAGAAGGAACCAGCAGACCAAGGAAAGTCAGGATATTTTTGCTTTCACATTTTCTTTCTGATCTGTGTGGTTTCACAGGGCCTGTCATGGGCTGATAATTCTGCATCAGACCTCTCACCTGAATTGCTCTGGTTCACTTCTAACACCGTGCTTGTACCGTTGTTTTCAATTAGTCTCTGTATATCACCTAAGGTGCTGGCTGCTTGATGAATATCACTTTGAAGATCATCCAGTAAAGCCTCATGATTTTGAATGACTTCGAACATTTCTCTTGAATCCACTGATGTTGACACTAGTCACAAGATTAGAAAAACAAAGTCATGCAACGGGGTGCAGCGACCAGGTGACAGGTATTCATGCAAGACCTCTGAGAACACCTGTCTGGTTTTCACTCTGAAAATTTTGCACTGAAATTTAGGGGGTCTGTTGATTTCTGGCACCTTAAATTGCAGTTTATCTGCAAGGGGGTTTTTAGATGGAAACCTAATATATTCAAATATTTGCAGAGAACTTCAGCTGCAACAGCCGTGTTGGCAATAAAATGCTCTTAATTAGAAATCTCTCCATGCCATAAAAATGTTTTGGAATACTAACTCTTTTCAAGCCATTGACTGAAAGGATGGCAAGGTTTAACAACCTAGAATAAAAAGAGGGGATGAAAGAGCCATTGAGACATTCCACTGAGGAATCAGGAGCACAGTGTGTGTCAAAGCTGACTCATGGAGGGGCCCTTTAACTGATGTTTTTCTAAATAAATACTTGAGAATTTGAGCTGTAGATTGCAAAGTGTGCAATACTTCCCTGAAACTAATTGCTGAAAGGCACTTAAAAGCACTGCAAGCCACACCATTTCCCAGGTGGTAAGGGAAGGTCCTTCTTGGTACTTACACTGGTAGGGTGGAGTGCCTGAGGTAAAAATCTACAGTACCTTGTAACTCTAATCTCAGAGCTGCTGGGGGGCTGTTCTAAAATAGCATTTTCAGTGGATTGTTTTTCTGGTAGATTTGTGAGCATGGTGTGCTGTGCTGTGAACCCACTTTGCAGAGCAAGGGGTTAACATCCATGCCAAACAAAGGGGTAAGGCTCTGCACCAGCTGGCATTCACTGACCACCAGATAGCTTTGAAACTTTTGGATGCTTTGTTGTGACCATTCACAGAGTGTTACAGCAAAAGTCCTCATTTGTGTCAATAAATGTATTGTTTCAAAGCTTTCTCAGAGAATGCTTTTGCTAGAGAGATGGTCCATAGCTTATCACTTCAAAATTACAGCTTCAAATATTTTTTTTCTTTTTTTTTTTTTTTTCCCTGATCAATGACTGAGAGGTAAAAGGATGACAAGCAAAATAACTTCAAGCACATACTGTGATTTGATAACTCTTCTTGTCCTTCAGTTTCAGTTCCTGGCACCAGAATAAAATTAGCATCTGCAATTGAGATATGATACAGCTGTGAAAATGTTTTAGATGCAGAAACTACAACAGTTTAGCAAGGGAATTTCATGTGTCATGTAACTGATGTGGAGACAGGCTTCCTGGGGAAAGAACACCTCAGGAGAACTTACTTTCCTTGCACTGGCAAACAACATTGCATACGTGGCATGGGGATTTTAACTCATGCCAAGATATTGCTCATAAGAAATTAGTCTATTGCAAATAAATGGGGCTTTTTTCTTTTCTGAAGGTCCCATCTGCAAATTCCTCTTCCTTGTTTCACAGTTACCTGAACATTCTGATGGCAGCAACAGTGAATGATGTTCTCCTCCAGTACAAATGAGGAGATGATGGAGGAGCTGGTTTTGGTCAGTGAGTGTAACAATAGACCAGTTGGTAACAATAGGCTGCATTTGGTAATATCTTTCCAACATTATGAGTGAAGTTCACCACCTAGAGATCAACCCACAAATAAAAGCTATCTGTGCAGAAAAGCTAAACCTACAGAGATTTTTATCTGTGGGGTCTCTAGGTGAGTTCGACATAGATTGTGGAAAAATTTTCAGACATGCATTTGCCTTTTTTGTTATGGTTGCCTTAATTGCTAGAGGAAATTACTTTTTATCCATTTAAATACCCTTAATTCCATTTAAATTCTTTAATCTGTTTAAATTCTGCTTTTTGAGTATTATTTGCTAAATCCTGCCAATGCCATGTTTAAACCACCATTCAGTTTTTATACCACACTGTCTCCCCTTTCCCTTTATTAGGAGCTGCACAGATCATAGAATCATAGAATGGTTTGGGTTGGAAGAAGCCTTAAAAACCATCAGTTCCCACCCTCTCACCATGCCAGGGTACCTCCACTAGACCAGGCTGCTCAGACACCTGTCCAACTTGGCCTTGAACACTTCCAAAGATGAGGCACCCACAGCTTCTGTGGGAGACCTGTTCCAGTGCCTCACCACCCTCACAGTAGAGTGTTTCTTCCTAATACCTAATCTAAACCTGACTTGTTTCAGTTTGAAGCCATGTCCCCTGGTCTTACCACTACATGCCCTTGTGAAAAGTCCCTCTCCATCTCTCTTGTAGCCCCACTAGGTCCTGAGGGATGCTCTGAGGTCTCCTCAGAGCCTTTTCTTCCCCAGACTCTCAGCCAGCTTCCATAGCAGAGGTGCTCCTGGACTCAGTCCAACAGCTCCATGTCCTTAGGGTGGGGACCCCAGAGCTGGGTGCAGGACTCCAAGTAGAGTCTCAGGAGGACAGAGTAGAGGGGCAGAATCCCCTCCCTCAACCTGCTGCCCCCACTGCTTTATTCAACAGTGCAATGGATTACAGTAGTTCATCTAAAGGCTGTTGCTGGAGCTTTCATGGAGGTTGCAGTCTGGGCACTGTTCCTGCCTGTGCTGGGGAGCCAGTGCTTTTGCAGCCAGGGTAAGCAGAGAGGAGGAGCAATGCAGACTGCAAAGTGAAGGCTGCCCTCTCCTCAGAACTTGGACACCTTGTGATTTTCAAGCTGGATGATTTCCTCCTGTGAACTGACCATAGGGGCATTTCACATACTAGTGTTGCTTTCTGAAGTCATCACCTGGAATTAGGCATTCCTAGATGGACTGTTCTAAGATGGACATCTGACAGGCTTTCCAGCAAATGAATACCTTTCTCCATGTGTAAAGATTACAAAGCTGCTATTAACAGAAGAATAAGTAGCTAATGCTGTTTAACTATTAATTGCAGCTAATTACAACAGCTCTTGTCTAAAAGTATCAGTGATTTGGGACATACCAGACTGAAAAAACAAGGCATCAATTCTGAAAAAAAAGGAGAAAAATTAGGCAAGTTCATTTCTTTCCACTGTGCCTGGCATTTAATCATTTATTCCTATGCTTGTTCTCCAGCTTTGCTTACCACGCTGTTCACAGTCCTTGCCACTAAATCCAGGGCAGCATTTCCACTGCAAAGACTTCAAAACCTTCTGTTTCACTTGGTAGACTGGCTTCAGAGCTGTCCTGTACCTGGGAAGGAAGGGTCTGGGCATTAGATTTATTGTAATAGAGTCACTTGCCATCAAGTTTGATCCTGAACTTCTGTGGTATTCTGGTGAGGTGTAGAGAGAGTTTTATTATTAAACACATTATTCCAAAATGTCACAGACACCAAAGAAGATAGAAATTTGTTTAAAACTCCCATAGAAATAATGATGAGGCTTCAGTACTGTTAAAAACATTCCTTTAGATACTTCAGAGAAAATTCTGTTTTCTTTGCTGGTTTTATTTAGGACACTTACATGATCTTCTGGCAGTCAGGGGCTCCGTTTGGGCAGGGCTGTTGGGAGTTGACAATGTACTTCTCCTTCATGCAGGCTTCTATGTATGTGACCAGCCGGGACTGCGTGAAGGAACACCAGTTCCTAGTGGAAGAAAAACGTGGGAAATGAGTTTGAAATAGGTCTCTTAAGTCTCTGGCTGTAACAGTGCCAAGAAAACGTGAAATGCAGAAGGGCCTTTATTTTTGCTTTTGTGTTTTTTTCCCAGCTGTATGATGAGGAAAGTGGAAAATGCTTCCTACCTTCTCCCTCCACTCCCAATTCATTTGTTTTCATTTGAGATGTTTATCTGAGTTTGTTACAAAAGGGCTGATTGTCTGAACTTTGATGCATTAGTTCCATTTCCAGTCCTTTTATTTTGCAGGAGAAATTTCCAACCCATGATAACTTGTGGGTTAATGTCACTTTAAATGTCAAATTGCCTTTCTAGGCATGTTGCCATTTCAGATGCCTAATGACTGACTCATCAGGTTGAAGCAGACTGCTTCTGAAAACTTAATCCAACATTAACTCCATTAATAATATCTTCCTAACTGTTACTTCTTCAAGATAATATAGTAAGTGGTTGGATTTTATTAAATAGGCTAAATAGG
This sequence comes from Acrocephalus scirpaceus scirpaceus, assembly GCA_910950805.1. Taxonomy (NCBI): domain Eukaryota; kingdom Metazoa; phylum Chordata; class Aves; order Passeriformes; family Sylviidae; genus Acrocephalus; species Acrocephalus scirpaceus. Next base: position 35,878,965 of record OU383781.1, read on the forward strand.
CTAGCTTCAAAATAATTTCTCCCATCACCTGCAGGAAAATAATATGGGGGGAGGGGGGGGGAAGGGTTGTTTTAGTTTTATGCTTCTAGCAAGGACAAGTGAGTTTTAATAGTCTGAATAGTTTTCCAAGCCAGAATTACATAGGCAGCTATTAATGTGAGCATAGGTGAGCCTCTTCCTTGAAAGTCAAGACTTGGCAGTGGAGTATTGGCTGAAGTTTGATGGTTAAATCCAAGACCAGAAGGGGCAGGAAGTGACAAGTAGTAACTATAATGGAAACAGCTGAACTTTAGGCAGTGTATTTTTAAATGGGAATACAGGAACCAAATCTTCAACTATCAGCATATATGGAAAAAGTTTGCCCCTCTCAGGGACTTGGTGAAACAATGGGGAACTGAGTCCTGCACGAATGCAGAAGCAGGCACTGCAGCAGCCAGGAGAAGGGGAGGAAGCTGGAAACATCAGGATGGAAGGGCAGACAGCCTGGGCTAGTTGGGAACAGTTCACCAGGCTTGCTGGGACATAGCCTGTTTTGTTCCCCTGTTTCTTAAGGAAAATATGATTGAGATTTCAGCAAGCACTCATGCAGGCAAAGCTCTTAATCTGTAAGAAGCAAGGGCAGGAATCTGGCAAAGCCTGCAGTGCTGGGAAAACAGGACAGGAAAGGAGGCTGCTGCCTCCTTTTTGTTGTGATTTCCAGCCAAAACAACTTGTTTGAGTTGTAGCTTTGAGGCCTTTGCAAGTGGCTGGGGGAAATTTTGGGCCTGTGATCAATGAGAGTCTTAGTTCTTGTGGGACTGAACTAGAAGACAAATCCTCAATTTCTTATTGAAGTATTACTCTACCAGAGTCGAACACTCTGCTAGTGTCAGAGTGTAAAACCACTCAGTAAAATCCAGCAGAGCAGCTGGTGCTGGTCTGGTGACATCTGCCTCCAAGGCGTGCCTCAGTGGCACTTTTCTGGTGTTTGCTGTCAGTTCAATAACTCTAAAACAGACACCTGATTTCTGCTTGGTTTTGGGCTGTCCTCTCTCAGGTGCTTGACAAGGCATAGCTGGGAGAGGCTTTCCCCCCTCAAACCCTCTTGATTTTTCCTGGGGAAATGAGGTGCCCGGGCGCTGCTGCTGGAGCTCGCTGGTATGGTTGCTAGGTGCAGGATCCCTGCCCCTGCCAGCAGGATGCCTGCCAGATCCAGGCAGGAGTCAGCATTCAGTGTGGAAACCTCCTTTTAAAACAGGATTCTTTGGCTTCGGGGTTTTGTTCTTTCCTGATGAAAACAATCCACACCCAGTGAATCATCATCTGGGCTGATTTTTTTCCTTTTCCCACCATATGCAAGTCCTTCATAAGAAGTCCTAGGAGTAATGTCAGCCACATAGAGCAAAGCCAAATGTGCACATGCACCAACCTGTGTGAGCAAGAATGAGGCACTGTGGGACTGTGAGTGCTTTTGCTGTATTGCACAGGTGGATGTGCATGCACCTGGATCAGGAAACACAAGGATGCCTTTTCAAAATATGTTAATGTGTTGGGGTACCTGGTGGGCTTCCCACTTGTAGAACGGGCTTATGTTGTATCAGAAATTGAATCAGTGGTTGATCCCAACTTGATGCATGCTTTGGACAGTTACTAGTATTCTGCAGAATACATAAGGGGGAAAAAAGGGGGGGAATATGATGGACTCTCAATCAAAACTTCCTTTAATGCTGGTCACAGTTCTTTATGTCCAGTTTTCTTTACTATATATTCACTGGTTCTCTCTCACTTGATCTTAAAGGTTTATTTGTGGAGCTGAAGGGCTGTGTAATACCATGGTTTTGTTTTAATCACAAAGACTTTCAGAGGTTTTGAGTTCTGTAAAACTTATCAAAGTTTATTCTTTCCTCAAATAAGTAGATAAGGCCTGTAATGAGCTGCCAAATAGATACATGTGCCCGAAGACGAAACTTCTATTGCAGTATTTTTTTATGACTTGTCAAATGCTTCCTTTAGGGAAACTTTGCTGTCTGTAACTAAAAATACTCCTTAACAGGATTGACCTTGAAGGAAGATATGTCATTCTTTAATGTTAAGTGCAACAATGTAAAAGACTCAGAAGGGCTTTGTCTGAAGTTCAGTGAGGCAAGCAGGACTTCTCTGGCACCAAAGGCTCTGAATCAGGCTGTGAAATTTCAAAGTGCTGCTCCTTCACAAATAGCACTTTCTTTCTTGAGCTGGTTTCAGGTTTCTTCACAACAGCAGCTTTGTGTTCTACTGCTGCGTTTTTTCTCCTCTTTGTAACTATGTCGCTTCATTCACTGAATATGTAACCAACTTAACACCCTCTGCTTTTATTCTCTTTAATACAGTTTCCTTGTGGTGCAAGCTTCTGCTGCCAGGGAGAGAGAGGGACAGAGAAAAGCTGCTCATGTGAGGAGAGCAGAAAAGCCTTCCCTGCAATCTGGTGAACAGTAGCATTTATCACAATGCTGAAAGTTAGAGCAACACTTGAGGGGACCCTTGGAAATTCAGGGCTGCAGATGTTCCATTTGTTTGGTGGCTTTTCCTGGTTCACATTCCAAAGACTTTAATCCCCTTTTTTTAAAAAACCAAGATAAAAGTGTTTTAATAATTTTCTTTGTTAGACTGTGGTGGGTTTTTTCCCCTTAGATTTCATTCTAATTATGAATTAATCTTATTAAATAGAGTCTTCACATGTACGTATTCACTTCTGCCTAATTCTGAGGCAACTGTATTCTTCTGTCTGAGGTTAAATATATTTGATGACAAAGCATTCTGTATTTCAATAAGATTCAGCAAATGTAGGTTAGCTCAAGCTCTTTTTTTTTTTTTTTTTTTGAAACTTTCAGGTGTTTAGAAACTGATACTAAAATGATTTTTTTGTTACATTGGATCTAGTTCTGCTTTTACTGAAACACAGCAAAATGGAGGCAGTTCTTTGATTCTAGGATTTCACTGAGTCACTTTATATCATAGGAGACAAAACCCACAGGACCAGGAGAGAAGGTTAGATGGCTGCTCTCAGTCAGCCATTTGACTCTGCTCACATGAATATGGGGTAGTCTTTCCTTGATACAGACAATTACAGCGTTTGAGTGTGAGTAGTGCTCCCTAGCTCAGCAAGGGACTGACATACTTTAGTTCTCTTTGCTACGTGTTCTCTTGATTGGCACTGCAGTGCATAATTTTAGATGTTTCCTAGGTCAGTGGAATTTTTGCCTGAACAAAAGCTTCAGGAATTCAGGATGTTGGGATGTTTTTCATAAGTTTTGTTATTCCTTTGGCTGTACTGTCCAACCGAGCTGTCCTTCACCACCAGTTTCCTCAGGTTTCTATTCTCAAGGAAGCCAATGTCTATAATTATTTTGAAAACTCCTGCCTAGCCATGCCTGTGTCTGCTACTCACAGTGTGCAAAACCTTTCAAGACTGTAACATTTTCCTATGCAGCACGAAAGGCATCAAATAAGCAGTAATTCCTGCTTAGTGTGCGATAGGAAGGCAGTAAAAGACTTATTTCAGTTTAAACAAGTGATTTTCCACTGAATTGTACAGAATCACTTCTGATTTATATCAATTGAAGAAGAATATAAGAAGGAGGCTTTAGCTGTGGTTGGTTTTTCCCTCAGTGCAAATTTCTCACTGACAAGAAAAAGCAGCCTAAATAAAACAGAAATAAAGTACCACAATTAACTTAAACTAAGGCTGTGCATGTCAGTATTAAGACAGACATGTCTTTTTATATTTTATGGAATACAGAAAGTATTCAGCTGTTGGGGAAGGCACTGGCTCTCCAAAGCAGTATGGTGTGCCACTGGGTTTTTAATTAGCAGGCAAGTGATGCCTGGTGGTCTGTCAGTGAATTCTCCAGCTCTTCCCAGACAGCCAGCAGCCCTGTATTAGAATCAGACAGCAGAAAGTCTCATATTTCTCCATCTTCCCCTCAGGAAAACTCCCACCGGGAGTAGAACTCCCTCTCAGGCAGGGTCTGGGATCTTCCCATGTCTCATCCCATGAAACACCCATGTTCTCACTGGGGTGAGAGCAGATTGATTTGCAGTTCGCCTTAACAAACTGAACTGAAGAGTGGCAGTGGTAGTTTCAAACATGTGGATTTCCATGCAGTGCTGGAAATCTTCCAGAGTAACCCAGGTTGAATGCAATATATATTCCAACAGGTAGACTGTTGTCAGTTGGGATAGTCCTGTCCTGCAGGATGTCCTAAAACCATAGTGCAGTGAAGACTTTCACAGCAAATACAGTCCTGAACTGGGAGCAAGAGTTCTAGGAACAGCAGGCCTGACTGGGAGCTGGTTTTGAGCCAAATTCGATTGTTGTACAGACTGTTTTGGAGAAGTACATGCAAGAGGTTTTTCCTCTTCAAGGGCATCCACAGCCATTACCTCATTTCTGTTATCCCCCCTGCAATGGAAGCTCTACAGCCCATTGAGAGGGCAGCTTACACTTGGATTTTATCCTTTGATTCCTACAGACTTAAGTTCATCCCTGGTACAGCCTGCTCCCTCCTTTGTCAGACCTCATCTGGAAGCAGGAATTGCAGCCAGTGGCCACTCTTTAGCACACCTGTGCTGATGCCAGGGAGTCAAAACTGCTTGGGGAGCCAAGCTTCCCCCTGGCATATGCTCAGGGTGCAGGCAGCATGCAACAAGGTTTGCCCTGACCATGTCTGGGATATGAGGGGAGATTTGTTCAGGGCTGATCACTTGTTCAAGGGGCACTGACCCACACAAGCAGGAAGGTGCTGAGTCCAGGTGGTGATTCTGTGGCTGTGCTGAAACAGGAGCTCCCTTGCTATCTGCTGAAGAAATTAATTGCAGCTTGCAGTAATGAGCTGTGAAACAAATCAATCCCGTGGGCACAGAGGGTTCAATAACACTGTGTGGAATGGAGCTGTGTCATTTGCATCAAGCAGGCTAATGGGGAGCTGTTCCACCTGCAGCTGAGCCGCTCAATGACAGCCAAATATCAGAATTTCCTGAAGTCCTGGAAGGAGCCAAGTGCCTAACTTTGATAGGAAACTATTTCTTCTGTGATGCACTTGGCACTGCAAAAGCTATTGTTGAGCACTCAGTGGCTGTTCCACTGCTTTGCAGGATGTCAGGGGCTGAAGATCACCTTTAGCTGCACTTCATCCAAACTGTTTTATTTTAAGCATATGTTCTGTGCCCCTTTGGTGGGAAATGTCAGTATCCCATAAGCTTCCTACAAAAGCCCCTGCCTTGTTTTGAAGAAATAGATGAGTCAGTGTGAAAGTGGTCTTAATTAAATTAATGGATTCTTCCTGTAAAAGCAGACAAAAAATAATAAGCTATTAAGAGGGAACACTGACTTTCCTTAGAATAAGTGATTTGGGTTTTCTCTGCTCGTGTACACTTGGGAGGACAGTTACATGTTTTGGCACACTGGGTAGTCATGAGAACAGGCTTGATTCTTTGTGGCTCCTTGATATGTGGAATGAGAGGAAGAGGCGAGTGTTTCAGAGAGATACCAACACACCTGGCTGGCATCAGGAAACGTTCCTCTAATCAAGGGTGACTTCACAGGATTGTGTGTCTAAAACTCAAAATATATTAATGAAATTAAGGATTTACTTAAGATGAAGATTTCTACCTTTCCTATTTAAGAGATCAGGTGGTGGAGTTTGGGGACTTTTTAATTTTGTTTTTCCATTTTTTGTAGGAATGTTATAAAAAAAAAATCCCAGGAGCTGACACTGTGTTTGTGCATTAAAAAGAAAGAAGGAGAAATGAACCACCAACCTAGCTGCAGGGCAAAACCAGAAGAGGGGCCACTTGGCAGTGATTACACTTGTGGAAACAGAAGTTCTGTGAGACTTTGGATAGATGGGGAAGCCAGCTGTAGTTGCTGTTCTCCTTCCCATGCCAGCACCACCGTCCATTTCTCCCCTACAGGCTGAGCCATCCACCTGGGGGCTGGCTCAGTCAATGTGGTTCCTGAGGGGGAAGGTTAAAAATAACCTCTGCTTTTTCCTAAGATTATTTTTAGCCTGGAATGCTTAAGTGATCTGGTTTACAGTGTTGCTTGACAGACAGGTCAGGCTAACTGAGGGTACAGGCAGCTTTGGGCTTTGCTGTTGGAGCTGCATGTGCCTTTTACATGCTTCATTTGTCTTGGTTTCTTTAATGAAATAAAGCACTAAGTGCATGAAATCTGAGTTGTGAGCCTGACTGTTCCTGATGTACAGGTCTCTTAATTTCCCTTTTTAATTCTGCTGAAACTTTTGGGTACGTCTGAATCCATTTACCTCAGCAGTAGAATAAAATAGCTGAAGTCAAACCAGTCAGCTCCTATGAGTTAAAGCTGCTGGGGAGAAAAGCAGTATAAAAGTTGATTTCCTTTGGAAAGTTGGCTTCTTTTGATAGTTTTGATTTTGTACACATACAGACACTTGTCCATTGGAACATGCAGAACTTCTGCTATTTGTTCAGATACAAGCAACAGCTGAGATGCTAAACTGTTACCTAGTTCTTCCTCTAAAGGCCAGTGACTTCTTACTGATTTATATTTTAAAACTCTTACATGAAAAATACCATTATTCTTAGAGGAATTAGCAAAATAACATTTTCCCAGCATTTGACTGGGATCTAATGAGTCATTTCATCTCATGTGTTGGAACAGAGACCAGAGGATTCTGACTACTACCTTGCACTACTTGATCATGATGGTCTCAATTATTCAAATAACTGCAGTATGAAAAATGATACTCTACATTTTTTAAAAATATAAGGATATTTTGTAACTATCACTAGTCCTAATACAAAGGGAAAATAAGAAGCAGTTGAATAAAACACATCTTGCTTTTATTTTTTTTAAATAATGAGAGTCAAAACATTGTCACAAAGACCAAGTTACCATGGGCTTTGTTTGTTTCCCAGTTCTGCAAAGAAAGTATTTTCTTATTTCAAAAGCAAACTAGATGTAAGATATCATTTTGGTAGAAAACTATTCTCCACCATCCTGGGCTTTTTTTGTCATGTCTGTCACACCTTTTTATGGCATGTCTTTCTCTCCCTTTATCTCTCAATTCCTATTTAACTTCTGATGCTTTTCTTCTTGTTCTCCTCTTGAGAGATATAAACCGTGCTTCTCAATGGTTTTTTCCCAGGGAATGTGTCACCCTTGTAGGGAAGAAATACCAGATTCATGAGAACATCTTGTCTGTGCATAGCAGGGTACTGCAGCCACAGCAGCTGACAGGCATGCGAGGACTTCATGCTCTGAAGGTGTGTTGCTTCAACCATTTTAGAATTTGGAGTCTGGTTACAAGAAGAATTGTGTTGTCCCTTCTTATTCACCCTCTCTCCCTTTACTTTTAGATATAATTCCTCTCTAAGCCTCAAATTTCTTTCGTAAGACCTAGCAGCTGCCTGGCCTTGTGTGTGCTGTTAGTGTGACAGCTCTACAAAACAACAAATACCTTAAAGCTACTGCCAGGCTAGATTTGGATTGTCTGTAGTCATCCACATAGCTTTGTAATTGGGAAGAATGTTATGATTTGACTCATTATGCAACTATCTCCATAAAAAGGAAGTATTTCTCTCCTTGGGAGGAAATTAGGATGAGTCATAGCTGGTATTGAGCTGAATTAGACAAGCTGGTGCTGAGCAGAGCTGCAGAGCCAAGGAAGAAATCCTGATTAGGATAGTATATTACAGCATCTTGCTGACCTGTAATGCTGACCTTTTTACAGTATTGAACTTTCCTAGTACTGGGAGTTTTCAGAATGTTTTCAGCATTTCAACTAGCACTCAAATTATTACCAGCTTGCAGTGTAACTTGGAAGCCCAGAGTACTCCTTGGGCCTTGTTTCCTTCCTTTGGCAGTGTCTGAACTGCATTAACCAGGACTTGGTGGATTAAAAGAGCACGTCATTATCAAACACAACCCATCAGGAAGCCTTGCAGGCTTTAGGAGGTGCTTCTGGGCTGTTAGGGGGAGGTACAGATTTGTGGGGAGGTGTATGAAAGACAGCAAGGTTTTCATACTCTCACCATGTTACGTGCAGAAGAGAGGCCTTAATTTTACATGTAGATGGGGCATACTTCAGTTTGCATGAAAAGGAAGCATGACATGAGCAAGGCTTTATAGTCTCTTTCCATCTCACTTTTTTCCTTTCCTCAAGAGCATTTAAAGGGAAAAATACCAGGGCATCCTAAAGCACTGAGCTGTGAACAGCACTCAGTGTGCTGCTGTTTCAGCTCTCCTGAACAGGGCTCTGCTGTACCCATCCATCAAGGCTATAAAAGATTCATTCACTGTCCTGCTTGGTTTTCATCTATTTTAAACATTTGGAGACCTACTTATGTGCCTGTAAAACTTACACAAATCATAGGGTTTGGGAATGTTTCTAGTGAAGTACATGCCTTTTGCTCTGACAGTGGCTACTCTTCTGCTACAGATTACCATGAAAAGCATTTTGCTGGCATGAAAACCTTTGGAAGGGGGTGAGGGTGTGAAATTTGTAGTAATTTTCATGCTTACTCATTATTCCTTACTTTGTTATATTTACTCCTCACTATTTTTATTTTGCTAACATCCTGCCGTTCTCTTTCCCTCTCCATTTCCAAGGCCCAAATCTGCAGGTAGGCACATTCTGCTAATGGGCAAAGGTTGCCATACTCAGCAGAAATAATCAGCATTGGTTTATGATAAGAAACAGTCAGTAAATTAACTTCCTCTTGTTCTGCTTTGCCAGAGGTGGTGTTTTGGTTTATGGCAGAACCGGGAGTCTTCACCTCTGCCTGGTGTGTGCACCCCCCTAACCCCATTCTGCTGTCTCAGATTAAGCAAAGAGCTGGTCCCATCTGTCATCCTCCACAGGCAATTCAGGTTTTGTAGTTAAAGCATTTAAACCACTCTTGTTCAGATATAGATTTTCCCCTAAAACCTAATGTATTTTACTGAGAAACTTCTAATGAAAACAGACCTGTATCAACAGAATATGAAAGTATCAGAGAGGATTGCACGCTCGTTATGGGTGGGGTACTTACCCATTTCGGGGCTGTGGGCTCCCAGCTTCAAAATCCCCTCTCTCTTCCTGATGTGAGGAGATCACACTTGAAGGGTAATCTTGAGTATCCTCCCTGAGCCCTTCTGCCTCCCAGTAACCTTCTTGGCGTGGCAGAGGAGTTCTCTGGGGGTGTGCAGAGGTCTCGTGAGCCCATGGCTTTAAGCTGTGCACGGAACCATCACGATATCCATGATGGGCTGTGTGCTCCACCAGCTTTGCCAGTCCTACTGTACTACAGACCAGCAAAAGCCTCACGAGCATCCTGGGCTGCTTCCCCCCCCAGTTACACCTGTCTCGTGTTCTTTTCTCTGAAGCTCAGCCTGAATTACTCCAGAAATGCCCTGGCAATATTCTTTAACTGGAAAGTTGGAAGAAGGAAGGAAAAAATAAAAAAAAAAAATTAGTAACAAAGAGCGGAAAGAGCTTTCGGCCCTCCCAGCTACTGTGGAAACGTCCGTGGCTATTGAACAATGTGAGCCTGGTTCCTGTGTGGGGCTCAGACGTCTCTGACGGGGGGAAAAAAAGGTGGTAGGAATACAGATTGTGCAAGGAACTTCTGAGCTTGCCTGCCTTCTAAACTTATCTGTGAACAGGAACTCGGCTTTTATCAACTGCCTTCTCCCTCAGGCACAGGAAAAGGATGTTAGCTTAAAGGAAGGGAAGAGAAAAGAAAGGAAAGAAAATACTGAGTGCTCTAACAGACTCTCATTACACTGCCACAAAGTGTCATAGACCTGCCTGGTCCAGTGCTGCACGTGGAAGTTTTTTGTATAGTTTAAAGGCTGAAATACCTTGGCTTTAGCAGCAGAGTATTTGTGGTATGTAGAACAAATTGTGGGCATTGAGGGACTCAGAGCAAATGTACAGTAAAAAAGAGCCGACATACATCCGTTCTTGTGTGACCTTTGCAAAGTAGCTCTGTGAATCAGTCTGTTCCCATCAAAATGGAAGGTTTTCATCAAGTTGTCTTTCAGAGAGGTTGGGATAATTGAGCATTTTTAAGAATTTGTGTTTGGGTTGTCATCTCTGGGTGTCAGGCCTAATTTTTTTTATATATATTTTTAATTAGCATTAAAAGAAAAACCACCAGGCAAGACCTACTGTCAAGAACTACCTCTGTCACCACATTCTAATAATAATTTTTTTTTAAAGGCTGTGGAGGTTGCATGTAGTTTTCTTACTGGTTTTGCTTTGCTGGTGGTGCTGCTTTTAGCTTTGTTGCTTTCATTAACTGTGTTTCTTCTTTCACTGTCTTGCAGGGTGATGTGCCCTGGCATTTTAAAGAATAAAGTGAAGGAGAATGATGCTCCACTGACAAAACAAGTGGGAATGCAGGACTGCTAGATCATCTTGCAGTGTGAATCATGAGATGAGCAGTCCAAAGTTCAGTATGTCCTGCAGAACATTAAATGTAAAACTTTTATGGATTTGTTCCAATACCAGCTGAAAATAGAGGATAAAATCTCTCCAGGATTTTGGAAGGCCTTGTTATTAAAGGCTGTGAGTTTGCATCTCCTTATCACTGGCTGGATTTGCACCCCTCTCCTGATGCCCCTCTTTTATGCTTAATGGAAGAACAGAGAGAAACACAGAAGTGCCCTTCCTGACCTGTGGCAGACACTGCTGCCTAAGAGCAGTGACAGCAACATATGGGGCCAGGCAGGGAGAGATTTTGCTAATTCTAAGGGAAAACCTGTTCTTGCTGGAGCAGTCACTTCTCCAGGAAGATGAAATCACAAGGTCTGGACTGAAGAAAATTAGCAACTTCCCTCTGTTCCTTCCTGCTGCTTATATTTCAGAATTGTGTGCATCCTGCTGTAACACATGTCAATGTGTGAATATTTCATGTGCCATGTTTCACACAGAAACGTGCTTTTCTCACAAGTAACTGGATGTGACCTAAGCATTATATTTGTTTACATATTAAGACCATTATCAGGAAGGAACTGAAGCGAACATGAGGCAAAACAAGCAACAGGCTTATAACCTGACCTGCAGTGAGATCCTGGCTTGCAGAGAAGTAACTTTGTGCTGCAGGTATTGAAGTCATTCTTCATGGGGGTGATCCCTCCCAAGTAGTGGGGCGGTGTTTCTCTGCCATCCTCCTGGCTCAGAACATCTGCTGCTCCTCCAGGTGCAAGAACCTGTTTTCTGTACCTTTGTGATGGTGCTGCCCTGTGGGTGCAGCAGGCACAGATTTGCAGGTTAATAATTGAGCAGGACGGATTTTTGGTAGTGGTTATGAAAGAAACCACTTGCTAAATATGAAGCAAGACAAGGGATGGCGTCCCTTTCCTTGTGGTAGGCATAGCATGAAAGGCATTCATTACTCAAAAGAATTTCCTTGCTAAACAGTAGTTGAGATTTTTGTCTAACAGCTGTTTTAATTTGTGGTATCTGAATAACATGTTCAGGTTATACTGTTGGTTCAAAACATCAGATTTGCTGACAGAATGAGCTTTAAGTTTTCTTTTATATCTGTAGGGGAGCAGGTATGAGGAGGAGTGTACCTACTCAGGAATGAGAAACACCACAACTTTGCCTTTTTTTTTTTTTCTTTTGTGAGCTGTTGCCTCAGCATGGAACCAGGGAAAACAGACATATATTTGCTGTAACAACTTGCTCATTGCTTTCTGAGGTCAGTGTCATCTAGGAGGGATTTTATAGATGAGAAAGACATCTGTGCACCAACTAACTTCAGCAGATATTTAGTCACTCTTCAGTTACCTAGTTTAGTGTTGGTGTACCTTACAGAGCGGGGTACTACGGCTCTGATGAAAAAATGGGTGAGTTAAATCAATTTAAATGATAGTTTGGAAAATTATGTGGAAAGTGTTATTGTGAAGTATTACTCCAAAGATATACTTGAAACTCATTCAGTAAGTGATGTTATACTAATATTGGTGTGGGGATGTTTGGAGATGCCCTGGTAGTTCTCACAAGTTTTTAGTGGTTCTAAGAACAACTAGCTAAAGATATTGTTCCTCCACTCTTTGTCCCCAGTCACTAGCGACTTTTCTCCCCCTGTGCTCTTATTCATGAAAATACTTTTTCTTCAGGTATTTCTGGGGAGTACTTCCTCGAAGCGTTCAAACTATTCTTCAGACTTCCAGCTAGTCTTTAAAGAGTTGATATTGCCAGTTATACCGGATCGATCACTTATGCCCTGGGATCTTGCCAGTAAGTGTCAGGACTGCTCTTGCCTTGTCTGGTAATTCTAACCACTTCCATTAAACACAGCTCTTAACCCCCTCTGATGCTGGCCACCCCAAGAATTCAGTGTCCTGTTTGCAATTCCATAACCAAGTCATCAAAGGCCAGCACTGTCTCCTGGGTAATCTGCTTAATGTGCAAAATCTCATCTTGGCCCCTTTCCTTTTGTTTAGGGTCAGAGCCCTGCAGCTACAGCTGGATAGGAGGTGGGCAACCTCAGAGTAAACAGTGCCAGACAATGTGTTTGATCAATGGCTTGGCCGTACTTGGGAAGCAAATGCTCTGGCTGTTCCAGTCAGCATGTCTCTGGAGATACAGCTCATAGAAATTCAGTTTTCACTTAATAGGTTCTGATGAATTTGTTTGTTTCTTTTCTGTCTTTCCAGATTCACTGCCTACTCTGTAATGCTCTTAATTATAGCCTTAAATTCTGAATCTGTGTATTTAAAAGGAAAAAATAAACCCGTTGAAAAAATGTTTAAAAAACCAAGAAAAGATGGAAAGCAGGTGTTGCTTTAGATTCATATATCCCAGTTCCAAATCTCTGAAGCAGACTGAATAACTGAAAGGATTTTACGTCTGGGAAGACAGTTTTGTTGATAGCTGCACAGCAAGGGGATAACTTCTCATTAGGCACTGGGGTTTAGATCTGGAAAATGCTGTCTCATCCCTTGCCCGCTGCCGATGCGTGCTCATGCGTGTGCAGCTGCTCTGGGGGAAGAGAGCACAGGGGGAAGAGTGTCAGAGGGTACTGCAGGGCTAGAGAGCAATTCCTTTTGCTGGTCTGTCCATCTGAGGGAGAAGATGAATTCTTGTTGCCTGTATTTTTAATGGTTTGCTCAAAAGCTATCAGTGGTATTTGACAGCAGAAATCAGTCACAGAAGATCGCTGTACTGGCAGCACTCTGTGTGCTGCATGTGGCTCATCCCTGTGTGTGTTCCTGAAAAATGGCTCGTCCCTGGGTTATTCATTCCCTGGCTAAGGAAATTAGCTCATTACCTATGCAAACGTACATGCAAGGATTCAAGTCCTAGACTGTTTGCCAAAGGATGTCAGACAACTGCTTGTTTTCGTTAGGGCATGGAAATGACAGATCTGTGACAGTTCTCCTTTCTGCATTTTGAAGTTTTCATAAATGGAGAGAGAGAGGAAGGATTTTTGTTTATATATGGCAAGGTTCAATCCTGTTAATGTTAATATTATTCTTCATAAAAAAACTTCCTGAACAAAGGATATTTACCAGCCACAAAAGCAGTCTGTCTTTCCTTTCCTTACCTGTCTTTCAAACAATATCATATACCATTTAAATACTTCAATAGAGTATGACCAAATCACACTCCTTTCATCCAGCAAAATGACTTTGTCAGCTGTTAGTCTCCAGTGTAAGTTCATTGTTAAAGGACGAGGTTAAGGCTTTGTGGACAGAGTAGCTCGCAGCTGGGAAAATTCAAGAAGGAAGAGACCCAAATTAAGTAAAATCCTGTTTAATCTGTTGCAGGCACAAAGAAAAAGACAGTAGAGGACAGGGAATGTTGATTTCTGCTTTACATTCTTTTCTTTGCCTTGCATCAGTGCTTTAGGAATAAGAAGACTTAAGTTAGAATTCTCTTGCCCATATTCCAGAATTGCTGGCAGATGTTGCACAGACCTGCTTCCAGGTGTCAGCCACCAACACCCAGGGACAGGTGGAGGCACGTGAGAGGTGGGGAACTGCTCCTTTCAGGGGAAGTTTCAAGAAACTCTGCTGTTATCCAGCAAGAGGCTCAATGGCCAAGTCTGAGCAGCCAGAATTCAAACTTTAAATGAACAGCAAGTGGATGGTTTGTCATTGCACAAGTCAAGACAAGGCTTTCTTTCGGTATTATCAGATTAGCCAAATGTTTTTCAGATACAGATTTGTTAAGTTTTGATAAGTGATGTAGCTTAACTGGCTTCTCTTGGTGTTGCAAAGCAAAAAACAGAGAAAAAGAGGTTGCTGCCAGGTGAGATAGGAACTTGGGGTCTCTGAACTTTCTCCTTAGCTGCTGATTATCTTACCCGCTACGAAGTGGGGAACCTTACCTGGCAGAAAGTTAGGTCCCTAGCAAAATCTTAAAGCCAAGGTAGCTTGTGTTAACTCTTGTTAGTTTTGTCTGAGGTAGGATTGGCAACAAACTGGGACTGAATCCTCTGCTTTGAATAGAGGGATCCCGCAGTCGCCTGGAGGTGGCAAACATTGAGGAGCCGTTATGGATGCTTGCCCTGTATAGATCGCCTACGATGTTGTCTTGAGTCCAGAGCTTTCCTAAAAAGGTTTCAAGGTAAAACAATGCCTGTGCAAACTGCCTGCTGCCTGGGAGGGATCCAACTGCATTGAAATGTGTCTTGTGAGCCCTTTCTCAAGGTCATCAGGAGAAGGCAGGAAAGGAGTATCCCACTTGAGTATCAGCTAATTCAATCTGGTGATGATTCATGTTTCACATCCCAGGATGGCTTGATATTTCATGCATTTGTTACCTTTTATAGCAATGCAAAATACGTAAAATTGAATTGTACAAATCACAATGACAGAACAATAGCTGAACGAAATCAAGATATGATTCTCACTCAGCCTTATCAGCCTTGGGATTCTCCTGAAAATACCAGTAAAACTCATAATCCTGGGAATGTCTGTGCTCTGCTGTAATGGTCTTTGAAAGCCTGGTGAAAAAGTAAATAGGCCCTGGAGCAATTCCTAAAGATGGTAAATTCATTTTTTTAACTAATGTAGTTAAAACAAGACTCCTGCCTGTGCCAGTTTTGTGACTGGCTCCAGGAGCAGCGAGGTTAAACCACTGTTGTATGGCACAGTAAGGTGCAGATATCTTCAGTTTGAGAGTACCTTGGGAGCAGGAAGGAGCACCAGCCATAGCAACAACCACCTAGGGGGAATTTTGACAGATGGTAAACAAAATCTTTTCCTCTTCTTGCTGCAACATTCTGGAACTATGTGAGCTTCTATAATAATTGGTATGCTGTGCTGGCCTTCCTCTGATTCCTGCACTTTTTAAAATTAACAATTGATAAATTCATTAGTCTGACAGAGATTTGGCTCCTTTATATTCAGATGGAAATTTGTTCTTCATTTATAAGTAAGGAGACTTATTTGTGAGAAAAGGATTAAGAACTGTATATGTTATTTCCCAGATCAACAGCTTTTCAATAATTTCAGTATGAGGTAAAATATCAACTTCCAAAATCTGAAGAATTATTCTTAGTTCCACAGTAAGAACTATGTTTGTGTACATGTCTGCAATGTACATACAGATACAACATTTTTTGTTCAGACTTTTTTTCTGTGTAGTCATTCCCCATCTGGCACTTCCAGGCTGATAACTTGTGGCAGAGGTGGCTTGCAGACCACTGCACTTCATGACATTGTGGTGTGCTGTCTTTCCAAAATACAGCTCAGCCTCTGAATTTCTCTTTGCCTGGTGAGGAAACAGCCAAAGCAGGTCATACTTTGGGCTCAAAGGCTGATGCAATGTGGCTTCCATAGTTTCACATCTGGCACTATTAAAAAAAATAAATTAAAAAGCACCTTGCTGCACCAGCAATTGCTTTCACAGCTAACACTGAACTTCATTTTGCTGGTGGGGCAATAGCTGATTTGGGCCACTTAGGATCTACTTCAGAAAACACTTTGAGTTAAACTGCAAGTACATTAGGATATCCAGCTGTGATTAATGATCATGTTTTGGTATTTTTTCCTAGCCAGGCCTTGAGGCTGGATGGATCTCTGTAAGATCTCCCCAGCCCGTTCTGTGCTGGCTGTTCTGGCCCTGCTGTGCTCTGCAGTGCCGGCTCTGACGTGAGGGATGGTGCTTGGTGTGAGATGTTGTCTCACTCTGCGGTGGTGGAGCAGGGCTCTGTCTACAGCAACTCTGAGAAACAAATAGGAAACAGGATTTCCCCCAACAGGCGGCTGATTTTTCAGCAATGAACCGTTGTAATGGGATGTACAGCTGAGCAAACCCCACAATTTATACAGAATGACTTCACACTTGACAAACATAGCAGGTGGGACCTCAAGCTCACTTCACCTGAGCACCAGGCTGTAGCTGGCTCCCTTTTCCTTAGGATTTACTAGAAATAATGTTCTTGTTACTGTTTTGTGCAGGATGGGTTCTGTCAAGAAACCTTGACCCTGTTTGTTTGTTTGTTACAAACACTGTCAGCGTTAGGTGCTCTCCACCCTCTGGGGCCCAGGAGAGCTGGTGTTTGGCTCCTGCTGCAGCCTCAGGAAGAGATGCCCTTTCAGGAACTCAGCTCTTCTGCTAAAGTCTCCCTCTTCACTGAGACCATCCTTCACTGAGAGCATTGCAGCGTGTTTTAAAAGCTCTTTCTGTCTGGAAATTCTCCAGACAGCTCCTTACCTACTGCTGTCGTCGTCCTCCTCTCCCCCTCCCTTCTTAAAGCTTCCCAAGCAGATCTGTATCATTAATATTTCAGTATCAGCTGTACACGGGCATTGGCTACACTGCAGCACACTTCATCAATAAGAGCCAGCGAGGGCTGTGAGCTTTGCCACACTGCCTTCATCCAGCACAGGAGGAAGAGCAAAGGCAGAGCCTGCCAGAGAAGCTGAGTATCTGCCGAGGGTAAGGCTGCATCTCGCAGCCCCAGCCTTGAGGTGCTTTTTGCTGCTTTTGCTCCCTCATTCAGATCACCTCAGATAATAGCCTCACAAGCAACAAGAATGGATGTCTTTAAGAAAGGTTTCTCCATTGCTAAAGAAGGTGTGGTGGCTGCTGCAGAAAAGACCAAGCAGGGAGTGACAGAGGCTGCAGAGAAGACCAAAGAAGGGGTAATGTATGTAGGTAAGAGAGAACTAGTTTTGATCTACTTTTGAGCGTCAACAGCTGCATAGATTGTCTCTGAGAAAGTCTAGGGAAATGATTGTGGCTGAAGCTTGGGAGTGACTAGCAGGATAGTCTGGATAAGATCCTGAGCTCTGCAGAGTTGCTGTGTAAACCTGGGGTACCACAGCCTCCCGTGCCTCAGTTTCCCCAAGTTAGACATAGAAACCACTACTTCAGGGAAGGCAGAACAATGTTTTAAGGAGCAGATGCTCAGGTGTAAGGTTTGTTTGACTATTCACTGATTGTTTGCAGGGTGAGTCAGGCACTCTCCAGACAAGTGAGCACTGCTGGTCTCTGCCTCACCTCCACTCTGGGAGGGACTCGCTGAGGAGGTCCCTGAGAGGAGCCGATGGTGTTAGTAAGAGGGGATTGCAGGATACATCTGTTTCCCCACAAACAAATGGGTTTGTCCTGAAATCCTTCTCCTGTTCTGCGACCTCTTTCGTTGCCCATGCACACATTAATCTTGCTTTTCAAGAGACGCCCAAATTCCTTTTGCCCAAAGAATAGATCTGGAAAACAGCATGCCTGATGTCCTGCCTAGAGACCTCTTTCACAGTTAATGGGCTGAAACCTCCCCTTTCAAGGTCACCCTCAAAACCCACTATTTCGACTTATCTAGCACATGCAATTATATGGCTGGATGGTCAGATATTCCATATAATACAAACTAAAGAGTCTTAGGTTCCCAAGACTGATTATCTCACTGCTGATTACTGCATTTCACACAGCTCTTTATTTTTGCTAGAAGTGGGAGTGTTTCTTTTTGCAGGAAAGTTTACATGAAGGCTCTTCCTGCTATCATACTGCAACATCCACAGCTGTACTTAGCTACTATATTTAAAACTGTTCTATTGCCAATAGGTACAGATGTATATTTGTATGTTACAAATTAAAAACAAAATTTGTATGCAGCAGGACTTGTAATATCTCTATCTTGAATTTTTAAATACTTAATTATTGACAAGCTGGAAATGAATCGATGTAACAGTTCGCATTTCAATTTGAAGCTGACCCACATGAAGAAAAGGTAAGCAGCATCCCTGTAAACAACTAACTACAGTAAGTCAAACACCAGTCTAAGAAATGTCACATGTGGGTGTCACATTGTGGCATCATTACTGCTCCACCTGCTTCCAGATCTGAGTTGTGTCAGGGTTAATCAGAGTTTTTATACATAATTTCTCACATCTCTGTTCAGTCACGTTGTACAGCTCCATACTGTGGCCTGGTTTTTGTTGTTCCACAGCCAAGAGGTCTCTCTAGGAGATTCTAACCTTTTCAATAAGGTTTTCTATAAGCCTAAAACTAAAAGCCTTGAAACCTTAATCTCTGAATGAGGATCAAATAAGGATCAAGGTGAGGATTATGCTTTCTCCTTTTATTGGTTTGGTCTGTTGGTATATTGCTGGTTTCTGCCCTGTCATGCACTGGACAGAGCTTTGCCTTGGCCTGATTCAGTTCCTGTTGGGAAGCTCAGCCTTTCAGGGAAAATTCAGTCTTTCACAGGCAGGAAGAGTAAAGGCCAGATGCTGATTAGCTCAGAAAATGGGGGTTTTGTTTTAATAGCCAGAGAAGGTGGAGGTGTGGTATATTGGTTAAAACTTGAATGATTAGTACGTTATTCATGCTGCCTTTTGTCACTTTGTGCCACATTATGTGTACATCGGAGACCTGAAATGTTCCTTCCTTGCTTCTTCCCTTGCAGAGCCCTATCCCAGCAGCTTCATCTAGAGCATTAGGTGATGAGATTTGAATTTTTGGATGCTAGGAGAGAATAATACTGTTGAACCTCAAGGGTCTTTTGAGAACATCAGGAAAGAGAGCAAAATCCCCAGGGCCTAAGATGGATGAAGTGGATCCCTGACTTTTATTCAGGTTTGTGTTAACTCATTGCTGACTCTGTGAGGAGGATTCCAAATGTCTGGGCACAACCACCACGTCTGGTGAGTCACTTGCTTCTGCCCAGGAGAAGAAAATAATGCTCGTTCAGAGGCATCTGTCTGGAGTGAACAGCATCACTGGGAGGGACACTGTGGCCCCCTTGTCCCCCCTCTGATCCACACAGGTTCAGCTCCCACAGCCCATGCCAGAGCCAGAGATGCCTCCCTCCTGTGCTAAGCCTGCAATGCAGTGCTCCTGCCCTGCCACCAGCCTTGCTGAACCGGTGGGGTGGAGAAGAGAGTGCATGAAAGAGAGGGAGAAATCCTATATCATGGGTCACCTTTGCACTTGGTGAAATCACCGTCTGCTCTCCACATTCTAACAGCCTCTGAGTGTGCTGAAGTGTCAGGAGATCCCTGCATAGTTAGTGTGGATCCAGCAGCTGGTTCAGTGGGCTGTCTTTTTTTAATACAGTGTAAGTGATGCCGAAGTTAATTAATGAGCTTCATGCAAAGCCACATCAGAGTAGTGAGTCATTAGTACTGTTTAATGCTGTGGTTCAGGAAGCCTCAACACAGAATGCACTTCTAGTTTTCCAGAATGATTCTCGACCGTGTGTGTTGCAGAAAGGCCCAACACACCGAGCTGTGTTTAAACTGAGTGATTCCTGCAGGACTTAAAGCACATCACAATATCCCTTTCTACTGCCAGGGCATAGCGCTCCTGCCCCTGCCAGGGCATAGCGCTCCACCACGCCGGTCCCTCCCTGGCGGTCCCAAAGCTCTTGTGGATGACTCACGGCACTCAGAAGAGACAGGATGCATGAACTTTTAATTCTGGGTACAGAAGCTGCAGGCAAGGACTAATGAGTGAAATGAGACTGAGCATCAGGTGATTGCTTTCTGATTCAACAGATGCGGGTTGCTGGCAGCGGTATGCGCCGGAAGGTCGGGTTTCATGCGGTGCATAATGGATGGGAGCCTGAGTCATCGGGTGTGGCTGGGCTGGGAGGATGAGGCGAGCTCTCCCCAGGCTGCAGCAGTGACTCTTCCTAATGACATTGCTTCTATCATGAAATGGATTTGGATGTTTTTCTTCTATCTGCATCCCTTCTTTCTGGAATTATTTTCCTTCCACAAATATCCACCTGCCCACTCCCCTCCCCTGTAAAGGAATTGAGCCCAGATTGTCGCCTTAAAAGTCTGGCAAAAAAACCGTTCAAAACTGCAACTTTTGTCTCACTAAGCGTGTTTACTGCAAAACTGCAAAGACATGAAAGGCTGGTACAGCAAATCATGTAATTTGCTTACCTATCAACTGCTGTTTGACCAAAAACCATCAAAGAGCTAAGCTTCAGCATCTGAGTCTGATATGAGACAGCCTTGTATGTCAAATCAATATCGTGGCAGTCTTTTCTTGGGATGGTACTGGGAGGGGAAAAGAAGCAGGATGGTGTCTGAATTGAACCTTGTATGTTTGGCCCATTCAGGGGCTCACATTTGTGGCCTGAGACTTACACCTGCTCTGCTCAGTGCTGTGCTTCTGCACACGTTTGTGTATCATGGGCACCATTACTAAATCCAGTTCACAGCAGTGCACATGTATCCTTTGCATCACTAGGAACTGCAGCTTACAGTTGTAACAAGTTAAGGGTACAAAGACTTCATCTCTTGACTTCTAAAACAGTTTGGGAGGGTGGAGTGAAATGTTGAGGGCATACTGTAGTAGAACAGTTTTGTTCTGCCCAAGGCAAACATTGCAACCACCAAATTAAATCAACAATTGAGAATTACATTCAATAATACATAACATGTATCAAGCAGGGCAGAGCTGGGCTGGACCTGTTGTTATCAGGGCACTGCCCCTGTTTTGCTTCTCAGGCTGTTAATGAGAATGAGCTGTGGTTTGTAGCTGGTTTCTCCGACCACACCCATGGATGCTCCACTATCATGGAGTTAAAAATCTGCCTGGTTGTTGTCCATTATTATCATTTTGATAGTTGGCCGTAGAAATCCTTTTGTTGTATCAGCATGAGAAACCTGAAGAGAACTTGTATAGGTGCAGATGATTTGCAATATACAGTAAAGTGGGACCAGTAGAATATTTTGGCTTGTGTTTTATCTAACTTCCAAGAGAGATACATTTTATCCTTTTTTTTTTTTTTAATGTGTTAAGCACCTAGTTACCATGGGGGCTGCTCATCTACCGTATGATTTAACTTACCTGCAGCAGTATCAAGTGCAAGGGATATATAGCTGGTCACTTCAAGTGTGGAGGAAAATCACAGAGATTAATTATTCCTTAGGGCTATTTGTGTTGCAAACTGAATGCCTTCACATCCTGTTAGCTTTTCTGCATTGAGAACAGCAAGATAGATCACAATGTAAGCATACATATGGTGTATTTTCATAATTTGAGATAAAACCATCTGCCTTCTGTGTATTGCTGTGAGCAGGCACTTACAGCCTAGGCTGAGGCATCAAACTGGGAATCTAGTAAGTAGGTATGTAGTAGGTGGTTCTGTAAATTCAGTCTCAGGTTTCTCCAGAGTCATTATTAGTGGTATAGAATGAGACTTTAAATGACCATTGCAGCCAAGTATCCTGCTGAAAGGCAGGGGAGAGTCATTGATGTGACTTCTTGTCTTGCAAGAGTGAAGTAGGTGAGATGTTACCAGGTGATTTTGTTTACAGTCATTTTTACAACTAGCTTAAAGTTGATTTACCACCACTCAACTGCTCATTTTGGAAATATTGCAGGGACAACTTTTCATAATCAAGATTTTTCAGGTCTAGGCATCTCCAGAGAATTTTCTGTTGAAGCTCTCCAACTCTGAACACAAAGGTACTCATTTGTATTACTGGGGAGGGAAGCTGGTCTCTTTTCTGACTCTACAAATGGCTTATGTCTGAGCAGGAGGTGCCAGCAGCTGGGTACCTCGGCTCCTCACTGCACTTCCTTGGAGCAGGAAGCCATCTGTGTCCAGAAATCAGGGTGTAATTTCCAGGCAGCACTGATGGATTGTGCTTCCTTTCACAGGCACCAAGACCAAGGAGGGAGTAGTGCAAAGTGTGACCTCAGGTAAGAGCACAGCCAGAGTGGGATGTGGAAATCTGTGGTGATTGTTAGACCTCTTGGGAAGGCCATCACCCCTGCCAAGTGGGAGGTCTCTGTGGGACACCACTGATCTGTCTGACCTGACCACTGATGAATGGAGGCTGCTTGCCAGGAGCGATGGCTCAGGCTCTGGCATTTGCAGTGGACACGGATGGGAGAAAATATTTAATCAGTAGAGTAGGTCAGAAAAAATCTAGCAAAGGTTACTTGGCAGACTGGGATGATTCACAGCAATTTAGACATTTCACAATGTCAGGTGCACAGCCCAGCACGCAGAGAAGATTTACTTGCATCAGATCCTGTCTGGCCAAAACTGTGGTCATTGGGAGAGTCCTGTCAAGCAGTTGCAAAATCAGGGACCCAAAGGGCTCCTTCTAGGGTATCCCCAATTCCAAGGCAGAGCAGCCATACAGACTGTCCTGAGGGAAGGTGAATGGATCCTTTCCCTGGAGAATTTCCTAACTATTGCTTTCTTCTGCCAAGGGGTATTAAATCAAACAGAAGGTAACCTGGAAGAGGTCATGCACAGTCTGCAATGCAAAATACCTTATTTACACTGTTGTCTCTTAGTATCTGACAGTGAATTTTTCATTCTCTGGCTGCCCACAAAGACTGACAGGCTGCAGTGCTGCTCTCTAAGCAGCATTTTGTGCCAGGCAAAAATCCTCAAATACACAATCTAAATTCAGATGTGATCTCATCTTAAAAATCTAGACAAGGACTGCACCACGGCTAATTTCTTCTTTTACATCAATGCAATCATTTTGTCATCCCAGGGAATTTGGCAGCCTTCTGGCAGTGTCTAGTGTGCTGACTTTTCTGCTTTTGTTGAAACTGCAGTTGCTGAGAAGACCAAAGAGCAGGCCAACGTGGTGGGAGAAGCTGTAGTAGCCAGCGTGAACACAGTGGCAAACAAGACTGTAGAAGGAGCTGAGACCATCGTGGCCACTACAGGAGTTGTAAAAAAGGTGTGTTTGTTTCTTCTGTGATGGGCAGGACAGAAGAGCCGTTGGATTACACTTAAACTACTTGCAAACATTTACAGTTGATGGTTTTACTTATTTCACAAAAGGTTTTCAGCAATATCTGCTTTTGTATAATGTTTAATATTATCATATAATGCCTCATAGTCACAGAATCATTTTGTTTGAAAGGGACCCCTTGAGGTCATCTAGTCCAACTCCCTTAGGGCCAATGAGAGAGGACTGTCCCACTGGGTTTGAATATCTCCATGGAAGGAGACTCCACAATATCCCTGGGCAACCTGTGCCAGTGTTTGACCACCCTCATAGGAAAAATGAGAATTGTTTTCTTCTGTTCAGGTGGACACATTAATCCCTACGTGCCTATTGTCTCTTGCCCCATCAGTCGGCACTGCTGGCAAGAGTCTGGCTCTCCATTTTCTTATGAATGTAGAATGTAGAATTTTCCCAGCGACTTGAGTAGAAATGTGTCTGGGTTGCAGTGAGCATCTGGACTGAGTGAGAGCTCAGGGATGTGCAGAGCTGGAAGACACAGGAGCCAGCACTTGCCCTCACCCCTGTGCCGTGCTGGTGGGATGCACAGGCTTGCCCTGGCCACGGCAGCTCTGGAGGCAGCAGAGGGCAGCAGCAAGTCAGGCACAGCCTGGTTCCAGCAGAAAGCCTGACCCTGCTGCTCTGCTTCGTGCTGGTTTGACAGTAACCAAGTGCTTATTGATAAAAGGCCGTGTGACCCAAATTGTGTACAGATTAAGCCAGATTCAGACAAGGCATCTTCTGTCCTCCAGCCTAATTTGATGAATGGGGCTTCTGCAAGTGAGGGGATTAAGGGGCGTGTAAAGGAGCAGAACAGCTGCTTAGATGAAGGCAGTGCTGATCATTAGAGAAGGTGCTTTGGTAACAAACAGCACCCATTTGTACAGCACGAGGCCAATACCTGGCAGTTCTTTGGTAAGCTCGTCTCTTTCCCCGCTTCAGAGAGTGTGATCAGTGCTGTTGATTGCCACATGAGCTTTATGAGTCACAACAAACCCGAAGCCAGGCTGGCCAAAATTGTTTTAATTGTTCAGATAGTCGGCTGATTAATTTCCTGACCTGCACATAAACACATTGTGATGTGAAACAAAACTTCTACACAGCATATAAATCCTGAGAGAATAGCCTAACAAAAGAGGAGAACAGCAGCTACAAGTGACGCAAAATGTCCTCCTGAAAGCATGTGAAAAGGGCAGATACAGGAGTTCTGCTAAGCCCTTGGGATAAGTTTAATCTCTATTCCCACAGGGAACAGCAGTTAGGCTGCAGGACTGCAAACAGTGATTCCTAATTCCATGGGGCCAGAATACCCCTTCCTACCTTTTGACCAACCATGGGGTGATTGATCCAGGAGAGTGAGGAATTTGCTGATGGTAGGAATCCCTGCTGCAAACAGTGAACTGTCTCCCCTCCAGCAAGGACTGAGCAGCAGAAATCCTCTTCCCTTTCCTCCTAAGTGAGAGCCCCACCTCAAAGACTGACAGCTACATTTTATAGCTAATTTCAGAGCTTAAACCAGATTTTCCAGAGAGCGCCTGAACTATTATTCTGATGTCTTCTGTTGATGTCTGATTGCTTAGACTTAAAATGGAGATTGATTAGGAAATAAAAAAATAGAATGTGTCACGTGCTAAAGGGCAGACTAAATGGAGCCAGGAAACTGCTTTGGATACAACATCATGATGTCATGCCTAACAGCAGAGATGGGCAGCAGACTGAAAACAGGAGGGGAAAACCAAGAAAAATCACATGAGAAAAAAATTCAGGAAAAACATTTGTTTCTGTGAAAGAAGGTTCATCTATTCTGCTGGTTTAGTTTAGCTTAGGAGTGCTAATGTTTTATTCATACTCACCATACTTTAGCATGTAGCTAGACACCTTTTAGATCCAGCTAGACACAGAAGATTGACTTCCACATGCACACTGAGTGCATCCCCACTGCTAATGGATAATTGCCACAGAGCCAAAGCTGCTCCAGAGGGAGGGCCCTGAAAGGAGTACAAGGTGTTGTGCTGGGCTCTCAGCACCAGCTGTTTTATCTCCAGAATTGCTTCTATCATGTTACACAATTTGCTAATGGAAATGCATCCAGAGTTTGCCAATGGCAGCACCAGGCACTAGAATGGATGTGGGAGACCCACTGGAGATACTCTAAGAGTGATAATGTGTAGCTTTTAAATGTTTAAACAGTGAATACCCACTGTTATAATCCTGCAGTCCTGGAATCATCACAAGTGTTTCAGCCCCAGAAGTTTGAGAGAGCATCCAGTTGCATCCAGTCCTGAGACTTGTTTGTGCTTCATACCATCCTCCTTCTTTCTAATTGCACAGAGCATTTGCCAACATCTTATTTGGGTTTCCAGCTATCTCCAGTGTTGTTCCCTGCTATAGAAGGGCAGTTCAAAGTGCCAGGGATCTGTGAATGCATGGCACTGAGCAGTGCTCAGGGTGACTCAGGGCTGGGGACTCGAGTGGCCTAGAAGGCCTGTCCCCAGCTGACCATCCCCAGTTATTAATATCAATTACGGAGAGCTTGTTGACATTTAATCTGTGCATTTGACAGCTGGGATCAGTGGCAGGCACACATTAGGCAAGAGAGGGGTACTCTAAGGGTTTTGGTTTAAGTTTTGCTGAGGATGGCTTTGGGGTGCAGGTATATCAGATGGTGACTTGGGCCATGGGAAAGAATTCAGCCCTTTGTTACATCATGGCAGGCACTGAAATGTGGACACCTTGGCAGCCTGCTGTTCCTTACTGCCCTTGTGGGGAAGCACTTAGAGCCATGCAGAAGGAAATGGGGCTGAAGTAACCCTACACCTATGGAGGGATGCCAAGCACCAGATGAGAACAACCTTGAGTTGTGCTGGCACTTCCTGGTAGGGCTTTGGCACTGACCTGGTCACTGCTGAGTGCAAGGAAGTATTGACTCTTTTGGGGGAGTTTTTAAGTATCAACTAAAAAATCTGTAAATTAAGAGATTATAAACCCTCTGCGATTTTTCTGATACAAAAAGAAATGAAACTAGTTAGTAGTGTGTCCTGTCTGTGGCTTTGCACCCATCCCCATCCCTGGGGTGGACATTAAGAGATTCCAGTGAGATAACCACGCACTAAATATCCCTGTCTTAGAAGAGGATTAGTTCTTCATCTGTATGACACAGCACAGAGCTTGCTGCAATGCAGACACCACGTGGCTGGGAACAAGCCCATGTACATACACACGCTCTCAAAATGTCCCTCAGGGTTTGGAACAATTTCCCCAGTAACTGATGGCTTCTCTACACCCTCCACCTAAATCTTCCCTTTAGATCTATTTGTCCTGTCAGATTTTATGGTTTAGTTGTCAGTTCATGACTCTGTCACTTTGAATTGGGTCTGATCTTTTTTTACTTCGCCCCATTAATTAAATGAGCATTTGTCAGTTATGTGCAACCACTGGGTGCGTTCACTGGATCACAGCGTTTCTGTGCACCTGATTTGGCACACGAGGGCCACACCCACGCCATGGCTCATTTCTTTCATAACAACTGCACATCTTGAATGTAAAAGGCTACTCTTCATGGCCTGAATTCCCTTCACTTACACCCTGCGACTCCTCCGATGCAAAGACAGTCTGTCACATGGAGGGAATTAGAAGCAGAAGCTGAGTGACCTTCCCATTCAAGTTAGATTGGCAGGTGACACTAGGAGAGAGCAACCAAGGGCATCTGAGAAGTCACCAAGGGCAGAGCTGCTAAGCAGGAGGAGCAAGGAAATCAACAGCCAAACTAGCCAACAATTAAGTAGAATAAATAGTTGAAACCTGTTCCCCTTTGTCTTCAAGTTTCCCCATACTTAGTTGATGCAGTGATGCATCCCAGTGGTATCCTTCCACATCTCATGGAACACAAGATGTGTTTTTAAAAGTGTTGTGGAGTGGGGCACTCTGCCTACAGGCACTTTTTCTGTGCTTCCCTCTCAGTCTCATTAGTGCATCCAGGCAGACATTTTCCCATGCAAAATAGCTGAGTTAGTGGCACTGGTGAGGCCTCAAAGTCTACAAGACCATGGATGTGCTTCATGGCTCAAGGCTGTACCCCAGCAATCTCCCATAGGATACATGTTAAATATATGTATCATTTGTATAAGCAGTCCCAGGAGAGTCTGGCTGGGAGCTGGATAACAACAAAGGCACCCCAAAAGTCTACCTGGATTTGTAGGGTAAGACAGGAGTCCTGCATGCCCATCTGTCTGTCCTGTTGGTGGGTCCACTCACTTTAATCAAGGCTTGACCTCTTAGTCAGAGCTGTCAGCATCACTCTGAGCACACTCAGCCTGAAACCTATCCAGGACAGCTCGTCCTGGACCTGCCAGGCTGCCTGAGGGTTTTCTAGGGAGTGGTTTGGGGATGCTGCCAGGCAGCATCGTGTTTGCTCCAGCACCCAAGGTCAAGACACTACAGGAGGCTGAACCTTTCCACCTTATGCAATTGATGTCCTTTTGAGGGCTCCTAAATTTGTAGCAGATTAGGCTGCCAATGAACCTCTCTGGCTTTACAGCCTTAAAAAAAAAAAAAAAAAAAAAAAAGTAATAATAATAATAATGAAATCTTGCTTGCCACTGAATTTGCTGAGATTTGATGAGTATATTCCAGCATCCAATATTTGGACTGCTTTCTCTGTTGTACAATGAAGATAATCTTAGTAAGATTGTTTATGTCCAAATATTTGGGGACAGCAACAAAACTCCCACTGGCCTATAAGATAATGTAGACAAGAAATATAAATTCTACTTCATATATGAACTCAGACAGTGGACAAGTCAATTGCTGAAGAGCTGAAAAAGGGAATTTTCTAGAACCTGTGAAAATGAGAACTCTGAGGAATTAAATTGTAATTAATTTCTTCCAGTATTTCTGGGCTTTTAAAATCAGTTTTTAAAAGAACTTATTAAAATAACCAAACCCAGAAGCCTATAGTACAGTCTATTTAAGATCCCTTAGCATTGCACAGGAATATTTTTATAAATCGCAGGTCTTAATTTGTTGAGGTTTTAATTAGTGATAGCTGAACATGTACCTCTGTTTCATAACCTTAGTGAAATGTTTTATTTATATAGATCTCCTGTGGTGTATATATTCTACATAAAAATATATTTTTAAACACACAAAATATTTAAAAACTAGAGAACTATTCTTGGAAGGAATTCTGAGGTCTTGTGTTTCACTTAACTATTATGTTCAAGTACTTCACTTTTCTTTCTTCACTAGCAAAAAAGATTCAACTGCCCACCCAAAAATAGAAGAAAATAGCCCATAGCAAATTAAATATTTGATTTTTTTTTTCCATTTAAAATACTTTTTTCTAAGAAAATATGTAATTTCTGAGGGGAAATGTTTGGCTCGCCCTTTAAGAGCAGGAGGACCATTACTAATTGCTTCATAATTTCAACATGCTTTTTGCTTAGAAAATGTCACCCCTTTTAATGAGGAGATGAGCACTGACAGGAATGGCAAAACT
Organism: Acrocephalus scirpaceus scirpaceus; assembly: GCA_910950805.1. NCBI lineage: Eukaryota > Metazoa > Chordata > Aves > Passeriformes > Sylviidae > Acrocephalus > Acrocephalus scirpaceus. The sequence continues at coordinate 35,907,623 of OU383781.1, forward strand.
CTTGCTGCCCCTAAGGAAGTTGGATTTTCATCCCTTCTTTCTTGCCCAGCATCGTTCTGTGAGTCAGTGTTACAGCTGGAGCTGGTGCCCAGGAATCTCTGGCTCTGTCCAAAGTGAAGACCCCTACACCATATGGTCCTCCTCTGTATCTTGTCTTCCTGAGCAGTCCCTGAAATCCCCAGCCAGCTAACACCGAGCTGAAGAATGCAGCCCTTCCTCATCTCCTGCTCCCTACTGTGGGCAGGGTGGAAGCGTGTGAGAAAAAGGCTGTGAGGCAACATCCCTAACACGGCCTGACACCTCTTCATCCTGCTATTGTGCTGATTCCTCCAACATAGCTTAGAAACACCCTCCAGAAACTCAGTTGCTTCCCTTTCTAAAAATAGATGGTTGATTTTTAGCCTTCTGGAGCAGCCTTGGCAGAGAGCACAATAGCTGAACAGGGATTCTCCAGCCCACCCATTGCTCTTAGATAGTGTCCCAAGGGTGGTCCTGAGAAAGGTGTCCCTCTCCCAGGACTTTTTCCACATCTACCAGAGCTGAGCTCCCTGCCCCCATAGGTGGTCATACCCTGTAGAAAGATGGAATGCACTGCACTGGTCCTTGTGTTCTATGAGCTGTTCCCCAGTTTTCCCAGTGCAGCTCAGCACCTTAGGCAGTTGCCTTTGATTGACCTTCATGCTTTCACACAGCAGCTGGTAACTCCACCTGCAAAATACTATGAAAGAAACATCTGCTGTTGCAGCTGTTGTAGGTGGCTTGCAATGGAGGTTTCTTTCCTTTCCACCTAATAGTCAAAAATCTGTTTGTAAAGCTTCAAAATACAATCTGAGGCTATTTACCTGCTTTGGCTTAATGTGCGCTGTTGAGTTATATGGTGTAGATATGCAAAATGTGATGCAAATACAAATGTAAAGTGCTTTAAAGCCACAGGCTGGATCCTGAGGCTGGATGAGCGTCCATAAATTCAGAGTGGTGAGCTGTTTGCTGGCAGCAGGAGAGCTGACTCATTTCAGGAAGACTGTGACAGAGTGGCTGCATCAGAGCAGTGGCCTCTCCTGAAGAGCTGCACGTCTCCCTGCAGGACAAACTGGCTTCCATGATGTGCACTTTGATGTCATTGGTTACCTGGGCTTGCTTAACACAGCTCAGGCTGGTACCAGCAAGAATCATTTCAGCAACAATGCAGTGCAAGTTAAGGGCATGTCCCTTAGGAAAAGAAGGTCACACTGTGCTTCTCATCTGGAGACACCAGCAGCACATGGTGCTCTCCATAAACAGACTAATCAGTTCTGGTCTCAGCAGGGAGATGAAGGAATGCCTGCAGCTGTGACAGACATCAATACAGGGCTGCAGCTCATACTTCAGCTATTTTTTTGTCTCCAGTGAATTGATCCTGGGGGATCTCTCCTGCTTGCATGGAGAGTAGGAAGCCCAGAGGTAGAACAAGCAGGTTGCAGTGCTTCCACATCCTGGCTCCCCTTGCTGCCACAAATGGATCTGAAGTTCAATTTCCAGATTAAATTTTCATGGGCTCTACCTTGTATCTATGTAACTCCGTCTACTTTTTCCTTTTTACTTCACATCACCCTTTTTTCCCAAACTGAGTCCAAAAAGCAGCAGGGATGACAAGGATGTTCTTCTACTGATGAGAACAGTTCACCTATGACTGGACAGGAAAATAAGGACATGTGTGAAAAGGAAAAGTAGAGTCCCCTAAACACATGGAGCATAAAGTTCTTTTTCAGTAGTTTTGGCAGGGACATTGATTTGCCTTGCATCAGCAGCAGCACCAAGCAAAGTGGTGGCCTTGTGTTTCCAAAATGTTGAAATTCATAACTTTGCCTTCCAGGAAAAATTGACTTTCCCTTTCCGTAATATATGTGTCTCTGGTTCCCTCTATGGTGGGCCTGACTTCATGTGGGAAGAGAAACGTTCAGGGGAACTGCTGGGCATGTGTGCTCAAAGGGAACAGAGAAGCTTTGTAATTTTAGTTGAGTTCTCTGGTGAACTCAAATAAAATTACAGAGGTGCTGCTATTTCTGCCTCCCCCTACTCTCACTGACTGATTCCACCCAGGTGCATTTCTGCTTTCTCTCCATCCCCTGTGCACATCCAGTACAGTCAGGATTTTATCTTCTCTTCCCATGCGGCCAAATTGTGTTTAATGTAATTACCTGGTAATGCACCATTTTCTCTTCTGCGAATAGGAAGGTAGCTGAAAGATGTAGGCAAGTAGCTAGAAGAGCCCAAAATACTTAAGTAAATGCTTGGACTCAAAGTGAAAAGCTTATCCTTTGATAATGATATTTTATCTGAAGCATGACATTAACGCCACCACAGTACTGCCATGCCTTTGATTAGTTTTAGTCTATGCAATGAGTGCTTAGAGTAAGATAATGCAGAGAAAGGCTGAGTATAGCCTTACTGTATGTAAATGTATTTGTTCCTCCCAAATTTCTTCACACTGAAGACCAAAACTCTGGTCTCAATGACAGAAAAAGAACTGATTTTCTGTATGAAAAAGACCCAAAACCAGGCTGTAAGAAATTGAGTTGGCTTTTTCATAGATATCTGCTCTAACCAGCTGCACAACAAAAATGGGTTTCAAGCAGTATCTGCCATCTATTAAAGCTGCAATTTTGCTTGCGTGTGTAATGCTCAACCCCGTCTTGAGCAGTGTGTCTAAGATTAGGGCAATGACTCTGCATGTGGCAGCAAGGACAAACATCTTGCTTGTGACTTGGCAGGAGGACCTGGCAGCACCGCAGCCACCCGAGCAGCCCAGGGTGGAGGGAGAGGGGGCCCCAGCCAGCACTGGCGGAGAGGTGAGTGGTGCCCCGGGCTCGCTGGGCCACACCTGGGCTCGTTGTGGGTCACTGGCTTCCCCCGGCAGAATCTCCCCCTTGCCTCCTGTGGTTCTAGAACTGCCGTGCAAGGAGCCCATCACTCTTCCCACTTTTCTGAGTTACAGGACAAAAAGCTGAGCTCATCTGTTCTCATTTTTGCTACTTCCTTATCTTGGGAATTTTCCATGAGCGGCAGATGGACAGTTTGCAAACTGCTGCCTGATTTGGGTTGATTTTTGGGGTGTAAATGCACACGTAAAAGTTCATGCTGTCCTATGGTTCTGTCACCACATGGATGTTTTTCCTGTTTGCAGCCATGCTTTAGAAGAGATTTAGGTAACAAGTTAGTTTTGTCTATAGATTTTTCTGTATTTAGATTAGTTCATTTAATTTTTGAACTGTTCTACCTGCAATGTTCTTTTGGAGCCCTGGATCAAACATTCGTTTCTGGGCCAATTTCAGCTTTTGAACAAGGATGATTTTTTGTCCAACATGGACAACAGGAGCCAATGCTTCTCATGTGGTATTTTCTTTACAGTTTCAGTCTTACGGCCTTTGTCTGCCCCTTTCACAAATACTGCATGCACCCAAACCACCTAGTTTTCAGCCTTTCTGAAGTGTGGGCTGTTTTCATGGTCCCCAAAGCTCCCAAAAGTCTCAGCTTGTGTCTACCACCCTCCTCCAGCCATCACCCCCCCCACTGCCAGTCCCAGAAATGAGCCCCATAATCCCACTGGCTGCATGGCTGCACCAGTGCTGATGTCAGGCTGGGTCAGGCAGGAGCAGACCCAGGAGCACAAACCAGGACACTCCTGCCAGTGGAGCCTGGCCCTACATTAGCTTGATTTCCACCATGTGTAAATTCACACCCTCATTTCCCCAGAGATCTGAGTTACAGCAGGAGTGTGTCTGGTTTCCAGAAGGAATGGATAATTCATTTATTTTTTGCATCACCAATGGTCCTCATTGTTTTCTGTTTGTGTGGTGACTGTCAGCGTTGATTTTTCTCCTATATTTATTTATATATGTTTTCCACTGGAAATATTTACCTGTTTTCTTCTCTGTCTTCTCTCACAGGGTGAAATTGAAGGTACTCCATCAAGTTAGGGAATTCTTGCTCAAAAGAGACCATTCCAAGAGCATACATGGAAGTTTTAGCTGACACCATAACAGGAAAATCCCACTGTCCATAGACTACATTCAGCTCTGCAGTCTTGCACTTGCCTCATAAGCCAGTCGTACAATATCTGTAAGCCAGACTCCTTTAATTGTAAGTAATGTGAAGGTGTGTACTGGGCTGTGTGTCTTTCCCAACCTCCCTCCTGGCCTCCCAGTTGCTTTGTATATTTTGGTTGGACTCACAAATCTGTGTCTTGCATCCATATGCACTGGCACTTGGGATCTCTAGGCATTGTGGAAATATTTTTTTTAAAACTAATAAAAAGTGTTTGAACACGTTTTTTGTCTTGTCAGTTTTGTTTGCACGTTTTAGATGTGTATCCTTCCAAACTGATGCATTCTTCCTGTAAAAGTGCAGTATTAGAATACTCAAAACTGTAAGGGCCTTAAATTATGTTGCAAAAGATGAAGAATCATGAAAAACTGTATTTCTGAAGACACTACTGTAGGTAGGCTGGCTTTCTGTCTCTCAGGGCTGAAAAACAAATACTTCACTTTTTAATTCTTGCCATGTTTAAGAGAGAATGTGGGGGTGATATTGGATGGAAAGAGGCTTTTTAAAGGAACATGAAAGTGATGTTGAACTCAGTTTATTCTGTTTGCACCAGAAAGCTGTCCTGACATCAGGATGTAACAAGCTGCTGGTAGGTAATTAAAGAAATGTGATGGGCACCAACCCCCTGATCAGAGCTGCACTGCTGCCAGCAGGGATGGGCAGAGTTGCTGTGAAATGCAGGAGTGTGAGGGAGGTGCCAAAGGAGAATCTCCTGGTGCACCACAAACACAGAGCTGGTACCAGTCAGGCTACAGATCAGCTGCTGAGCGAGAGCAGCAGAGACCCTCCACATTCACCAGGGTAGAGAGCAGGAAAATGTTGCTCATTGCTGTAAATAATGGGCTCAGTTTAAAGCATATCAGTAGGTATGGGTATAAAAATGGGTTCTTTTATTTACCTGCAGGAAGAGTACCCATGAATCCAGGAGAAGCCAATACAAACTGTTGAGATTTAAACTGCTTCAAAATCAGACCAATAATCTTCATTAAGCTGCTAAATGATGATGACTATGGAAGGTATTACAGGAGAGACTTGCTGTGGCATGGAAGCATCTAGCAAGTGTGCTGGCAGCCTCTCTCAGGCATAACAGTATGCATAAAGCATTGCCTTGCACAGACCACAGGATTTCCATCCCACTTTGTACTCAACACAGAAAGGGAACAAAAGAGCCCTAGCAGAGGTAACAAGGCCCCTCAAAGGAAGATGTATCTGATATGTGCATACTCTTTTATGATGTCCTGCAAATAACTGCCAATTAAACAGAGTAACTAAAATTGAGGCCAAGGTAAGAGGACATAAAGAGATACTCATGCCCAGCAGCAGGAGGCTGGAGTCTATTCTCAGTGCTCGCTAGAGAGAGAAAGAAAAACCTTTTGCTCAAAAGCTTTCCTTTATAGGGATGTGCTGGGTTTGCATTGATTGACATTTGGTAAGGAGAGGAACAAACAAAAGTGTTTTGCAAAAGAAGTGTTTTGCAAAAAAAAAGGTGGTGAATGCCTTCACTATGTAGGGCATACATGGGAGGCAGGAGTGGGCTGTAACTCAAAGGAGGAGTAAGCTGCTCCCCAAATGCCCATCTCTCAAACAGGCTTTGCCCCTGGTTCCAAGGGCTTAAAGCAGGAGAGAATGGTAATTACTGAGCTAAGAATGCCAGGCCACATCTCTGCCACACTGAGCTACGTGGCTGCTTGGGAGGGCAGCATGCAGCTCTCTGTGTTTCCTTCCCTGTGGGAGGGAAAGTGTTTAACCAGTATTTGCACACCTGTATCTGGAACTGTGGGACTGAAAACACTGCTTGACTACTGCCCAACATTTGGGCACCAAAAGTGCCAAGATGTTTCCTAAAGATCTGGCTCTGCACTTGCCTGCCTCTCACGTGGGAGAGCACTGCTCTGGGCCCAGGCAGGTTCAGTCACTGCACAGGTCTGGTCTAGTCCCACGGCAGTCAAAGCCCAGAGAGTGTTTATGCATCTTGCACAGGCAGTCACAAGTCTTGGAGACAGACACCAGGACATGCAGTTTCCTTGCACATGAGTATCCTGTGTCAGTGAGTGGGAACAGGGTAGTGCTGTGCCCATGCAATGGCTCAGTGAGCCTCTATTTCCTCCCTGTCCCTTCCTCAGACTGGCTGTCACCCAGCTGTGGGGAGCAAAAGCCAGAGGTCTGAGCCACATTTGTCAGAGGTAAGAAAAGTGAAGACTTGCTTCTTTTGAAGTAGAAGGGTCTTTCATTAAAGAGACAAAATATTGTCTATTAATTATTCAACTTAACTTTGTTGTACATCTCTTTGGTTCATTGAAAGGAAGTCTGTGCTTTCAATGAGTATTCAGACAAGTGTAATGAAGTGATGGAAGGAAAGTGAAAAGTGGAATGATGGAGGAGGATGTGTCAGAAACATCCCACAGGAGAAGGTACTTTCACTATGGAAGTGCTGGCACTCCCTGCCCCAGGTAAGTGCTGAGGGAAGCAAGCACTAGCAAAATCATTTTTTGCTGACAGGTCACGGTCTGGGCAATCAAAAATTTCTTTTACTCATCTCACCCTGTGAATTATTTAAGTGGACTTTGTACATGTGATACCACTGTCACACAAGCTGTTAATTTAATCCCACTGTGATAAGACAGCATCCAGTGCCAGGTACAGCGTGGCCACTGTCTGTCCCCAGTGACCACTCTGGGCACTTGCACTCTGACCTCTGAGGGGATCCAATGAGCCAGGAACAGCTGCTGCCAAGTGTTGCATCAACCTCGCCATAAAAGTGAACAACAAAGTGCTGAAAACCACTTTTTTTCCCCTTGTGACAGCAAAACTTCCTCACCATGTAAAACTACAGTTAAGCTTTATTGGGTGATTTGTTCTGATAGAGCTCACAGCCCTTGTGAGCTCCCCCCAGTTACGTCCTAGCCAAGGGCTGAAGGGCATGCAGGGCCTGATTTTTCAAAGATGTTTGTCTGGGATGAAGGAGAGGAAGCTGTGGCTTTCTACAGAATACCCCAAACAGCATTCCACTAATTTAAATGCAAATCAGGTAATAATACACTTAAAATCCCACTTCATTTGAAAGTCCTGTTTTTGTGTCTGCATAATGCATGTCCTAAAACTGAATTCACAGAGCACCCAATTAAAAACTGAAGGGATGGGGTTTTAATACTGTTCTCTATAAAATCACATTCTCATCTCTTTGACACATTGAAACTCAGCTTAACTGTTTCCTAAATGCATTGAAACCCTACCAAATCACAAGAAGATACTCCATACTGTTAATAGCATAGCAGAAAAAGCTCAAATTAAAACTGTGCTTTCCAAATATTAGACAAACCCCTGCCCACATGAGTTTGAAGCAGCACAGAGTTTCTCTATCAAGCTTTGACACTGCTTTTTTTGCATGGATCCCAGCACGTGAGGCAACTCTGCTTCTCCACCCTTCCCCTCCCACTAAGCTCATGTGGGGTAGGCAGCACAGGTGTGTGCCAGAAGGGCTGAGGCACAGCACTCCTTCCTCTCAGTGTGCCTAGAAAATTTACACAGCTCTCCTGTAGACTTTACATCCCAGCTCACATCCTTAACTTTCCCAGCCAGTCACTCCTGGGATAGGACCAGTTATTTATTTCCCCAGTCCCATGCCAGATTTTAAAGTGGGAGTCAAGCCTTTCTCATCTTCCTAGCCTAAGTTAAAGACCAGACAAATTTTTTTTTGGTCTTTTCTAGTCCTGAATCTGCAGGATATTGTGAGACTCCACAGCAGTCCCAGTATCCAAGGATGGTTTCAGGTGCTCCAGACAACAGTAGAAACATGACACTTCACCTGGATGTTACCTCAAGATTGAGAAAGTAAAAGGTAAAGAACTCTATTTGCACTGGCCTTATGTTGCTCTCATGCTTTGAAGCAGAGCTGACTGATGATTCCTGGAGGAAGTTACCTGTGTAAAGGAAGAATCAGTTACTTTTCTCCCAGAACTGTATATCAATATTTGAACTGAACAGCTAATTTAGCTTAACAAGAACAACTTTAGTTTGATCTCCTAAATGACTAACATATGACTTACAATAATTATCTATGAGCAAACCATTGCATTTCTTGAAACAGTTCTGTTTCACAGCATAAACATCACATCCCTTCCACACTAATATCAGTCTCCTTTAGCAGCCATGAAGGCTGAACACTGCACACTTTGTAAACTTCTGGAGTGATCTCTGTAGGACGTTTTAGCCCTGACACATCGTGTTCGCCCTGCTGATGGACACCACACTTATCTGTAAATCCCAACCCTGGTAAAATTAAAATTTAATAAAACCCAAATAAATTTAAATACTTCTTAATTAACCTCACTTGCCCATTTTCATGTGTGAAACATAAGCTCTAGCTCTGATTAATTACTTCTGACCTTCTTCAGGTAATAGAGCAGAAGGGTTCATGTCACTGATATATGAGAGGGTGCTCAAAGATGCCACAGAAGATGTGTGAAAGGAAAGGAAACCAGAACCATTTCTAATTTCCCTGTGGTGCTTTGGATTTAACTCACAGCTGCTTGGGCTGCTTATTTGGAGTTGCCAACTCTTTCAAGGCTGTGGGTTCTGGAGCACTCCTAGCACTTAAGGAATCAGTTTTGGGGTTTTTTTCCCCAAATACAAACAACTGCTCATCACAAGCAGCAGACTGTGAAGGTGTGGAATGTGGAGAAAAAGCCCGAGGACTCAGACACAGGGAAGGGTGTCAGACATGTTATGTGTCAGAGGTGAGCAGACAGTGCTGCTGGGGGTGGTGACACTTTCCAACTTCTGGTCCTGGCCAATGTCAGTGATGTACCCTGACATTAGCAGGTGGAGTAACTTTTCGAATAGCCTGAAATTCCAGGGGCACCTTGGCGTGTGGCTCTGCCTGCACTGTGGTACCTGCCCCAGCTGGCAGTAACCAAGTTTTGTACCTGCAGTCTCAGCAGATACTGAGAGCTGAATGGAGCAAAAGTCCAAACTAACCTTCCAACCTTTCAAATCCTCATTTTTAACCACTCTAATGAATAGCTAACATCAGTTCAAAAGGCTTATTATGGTCTTCTAAAAAGTAATGTTGACTCACAGAGTGGATAAATGCTATGCAATATATTCCATTAATTTTCTGTTGTGGTTTTGTAACTCAGCCAGCCACCTGATGCACAGATTATTGGTCCCATTATATGAAAGGAATACTATGCAAATATCCTTCTTCCTTGTGCTCTGGGCTGCATTATAATGATCACGCCATGCCAATTTGGGCAAGAGTAATTTGCTCACTTTTCTTGGTTTTCAGTTTGGAATTAGGATAATGATATTAATGCTAAGGATAAGATTACATTAGATAAGGAGTCATGCTGCCATGCTGTCAGCAGTGTGGGTTTTACTCAGGAATTCATGCTACCTAGTGCTTTGAGCTGGAGGTAAAGCAAGCAGTGGCTCAGATCAGAAACCCATATTGAGTCCAGAATGTTGAACAGAGATTTCTACTTGGAAGAATAATAGTTGGAGCTGGGGAAATCTAGGTAGGTATTAGAGCAGAATTAGAGAGCAATATTTACCTGAACTGATTAGGAGTCTATAAAATATTGCTGTAATGTGGTGCATGTTTAATGCTTGATGTAAGCATGCTTCAGTTTTAAATGCTCTCCCAAACTCCTGGTGTCCCTTTCAGGCAGACTATCCCAGCCAGCACCTGCAGGGCCCTTACACTGAAAACTCAGCAGTGAAAACAAGCTGGGAGGGCATCCAGAAGATGTTTGTTGCTGAAGCCTGGGCACATCTTCTCTTGAGCTGTGACAAGCTGCCTGGTGGATTCCAGAGAGCTTCTTCCTTCCTTTCACTAACACTCCATACAAAAGTTCATCTACCTGACTAATAGGCTGAGAACAGCTGAAATCCACGTGTTTAGTGTGGTTTTGCTGTGGCTGTGTTCTCAGGTTTGGACAAGAAAAATAAGTAGGTCTCTTTTAGTGATTTGGTTCAGAAAGTGCCAGAGCCCCACAATACTGGGTGTCTTTTTATCTTTTTGCAAATTCAAGTAAGAAAATCATTCCAGTAAAGAAATCAGCAAGGAATTGAAGAAGATACCTGATGTGAATATATAATTAAAAGTCTAATTGGCCCATTGAGGGGGAAAGAGGATTGCTTTTTGAAATAACAAAGGAGTGGTGCAAAAGTTGACAAGAGCTCTCTGAAATGACAGGCGGAATAGGAGCGGCAGAGGAATGCTCGGAACCTTGTTTTCTCTGACTCTTCCTCACTTGGGTACTAATGAAGTCCTAAACTTATGAGAACTGTCAGTGCCCACCCTAGTTCATCTGTGGCATCTTGTTCTCATGCCTGTTTACCAACACAAATCTTTACTCAGAAAGAAAAATATGGGTATAAGTGTGGCCATCCGAACAGAGACATTTTGTACCCCGGAAAATGGCAATGAGGAACCCAAACCTCCCTAAACCAGAGAGCCATTTGGCTCCTGAGTCTGCCAAAAGTTTACTTGTACAAAGTACCTTTTTACTGGGGATCGATGGCAGGAAATATAAACTCCAAAGGCTAGTGGAAACCTGGGAAATGCCAGAGGTTAAAGCCAGAAACTTTTATTAATGTGGTGATGCTAGGAAAGGAAGTGAATTTAAACATAATTTCTGAACTAAAAGAATCTTACCACAAAGCCACAGTAGGAAAATGTGGGTTTGCTAATTTGGCTTCTTTTTTTTCCCTTCCCCTGAGAGCTGCTAGAGCTGGCACTGGTTACCTACCTTACCCAGGCAAGGCCTTCTGTGATGATGAGATTTGCAATCCACCTTGAGCAAGCAACTGGAAAGATGACCAGATTAGCAGTTTCATATAAAAATACACATAAATCACAAGTCTCACCATCTAATATTATCCCACCTGACAAGAAAAGGGGGTTGTGATTAAAACTTCTAAGAACAGAAACAAGTTTGGGCTGGTTTCTGTTCTCATGAGGGTCTGCTCAAGTACTGAAGGAAGGAGGTCAGCCCAGCGGGGATGAAAAGTTGGCCATGCCCACACACTGCACTTCAGTAGTTTTCCAGCACTCTGTTAAGTTCAGCTCAGTGGCTTTCTTCTGCCTGTGATGGTGGAACAGGTTTTTTTGCAGTTTTGGTTAAAAAAAACCAAACCGCACAAATTAACAAAGACAATGTGATGGAGCAAAAATCTCAGTCTGGGCACACCCTCTCATCAGGGAGGGTAAATAAACAGCTTTTCTCTATTTTCAACTCTCATTCTTCACATCCAAACTCCACCCATTGTACCAGTCACCCCTAAAAGAATCAGCAGGTCTCCTGGCAGATGTATAAAACCAGAACAAGTCAGGACACTATCACATAGTGTGCTATACATCACCAGGTGCTCAATTTTATCAAAGGAGAGGACCTTTAACAGGTGTCAGAAGCCACAATGTCGGGTAAAAGCTTCCAGGGACTGAAGGAACAAGCTGAAGGTGCAGCAAAAGATGCTGGTAAGAAAGATTAAATATTGCTGTATATTTGGAGGGGGGCTTAGTTGCTAAATACCACAACCCACAGTGCGTCGGTGCTATAGCAGGACACAGCTTCCTCTTTTTTCTTCACTTTGCAAATTTTGGCCATCACCTGGAGAAGACCACAGGTCAGCCACGGCTCTCAAAGCTGCCTCAACCCACTCACCCACTTCTCCCTCTGTGGTTCCTGAGTTTTGTCCAACTCTTATCACTCTCCAAACTGTTAAACTTAATATTTTTAGAGCAGTGAAGCCTTCTTTTGGTGATAACAACCTTCTATATTTAGCATTTGAATTGTGCAGGGTGGTCTTTTCTCATGCTCTGTGGTGACTTTTAATCAGCTCTCCTTTATTAAGTTGGAATTAAACTTTGATTAACATTTGCCACTTGGCCTGTCAGTGCCTTCTGTTAATATAACTACATTGATTGCAATGGGTAATTTGTAATGTATAGGACATGTTTCTGTTGTGTTCTTCAGTAGTAATCACCACACTGCAGGGTTTAAAAAACCATACATGCACATTTCTGTCATAGCAATGTCAATGTTGTAAGGCCGAGCACTGTTGCCATTAGCACTGGCATTGGAAACCAACTTTTCAATGCTAAGCAAAAAAGCTTTTCCTTCAATGAAAAATTGCAAAATGTGTATAGCTTATAGTAACTTTTTGTAGTATATTCCCTACCGTGTTTCCTGCAGGTCTTCCCCAGCAGTGTATAATTTGATCTGATATGGTTCTGGATTCTGATCCTGTAAACACCTCCTTGTATAGCTGAAATATATGAGTAACATCATTGATTATATTACATAAGTTACAGAAAGTTTCCATACATCTGGGGACAAATGTGTAGTAGCCCCACACACATGACAGAACCCCTTTCTGAAAAACAAAATAGTCTTTGCTGCATCCTGCATCTATTCCTGCCACTGAGGGACCACTTTGCTGTTTCATAAACCATCAGCTACCTTACTATCACAAGGCATCTCACTTTTTTAAATGTTTCATATTCTGGAGTTGATCTGTTATGTTTCTAGTTTCTGTTCCACTTCTTCTATTAATATCTTGTTTGTAAAAATCTCCCTTTTCCTGTCCAGCTCTGTTTAATGCACTTGCTTCCATTTTAGAACAGGCCCTACTCCCAAACGGCCCACAGGAAAAATGCACATTAGGTGGCCAACCTACCCCAAACATAATAAGGCAGAAAAATCAATAAAAGCAAGTGTAGTGTTAAATAAGCAGCTCGCAGCTAAATGTCATCATTCCAACTCACTGCTAATCTTTTCTTATCTCCTGCTTATCTGCCATTGATTTGCTCAGCTGACCGTAGGTGCCAGGTGAGTGCTAATCTCGGAGCAAGCTGCTGTGGCAGCACACAGTGCCCAGGGTGCCCTGTGAAGGGCACAGCCTCAACCTGCTCTGTACCAGGCCAGGCACTTGCCAGGGGCACAGCCTGCTGCAGGCGTGCAGAAAGCTGACTGACGTACGGAACTCCTGTAACCAGAAACACGAACAGCTGGAAAGGATTTTGACTTTGTTTTACCTTAATTACAGCAAACACATTGGGAAAGGCCACTCAGGATGCAGTCAACCAGATTACCGATGCAAGCCAGAAAGGTAGGAGCAATGACGTTCAAATCAAGATGGAGCAGCTCAACACAAGCCAGAAGCGGCCAGTGCTCATTCTCCTCTGTCGCACAGGTGTTCTCAGCCTGAAAGTCCTTGGTTTCAGTGACCACTTTATATAACCTTTAACATTTTATAACAACTTTAACTTTTTAAAACTACCTTTATAAATCTCACAAAAGGATTTCAGGATCTGTTGCTTAGTAGCTCCGCACATGTACTGGCAGACTGTAGCTGACGCTCCCTGGCCACCGAGTCTCACGCACAGCATTCAGACATTGGCTTCCTATTTAGAAAACTTGTGGGGACAGCTCTTCTTTCTAGAGGATTAAGTAACCCTATGTTACATGTTGCTCCCCCCACCCCAGCCCTGAAGGTCTGTCCAAGTCCAGCCCTACACTGGATCCCAGCACCTGCTCGGGCAGCAGTGGGGTCGAACATTACTGATCCTGCAGGTGAAAAGGTGCTTTCTAGAAAGTGTTGGCATCTTGCAGCTGAGGATTAGGAACAAGTTAAACTAAAAACTAGGCTGATTTTTTTTTGTAATAATTTAACGATATTCTAAGTATGAGGGGTGAATTAGCAATTTTGGGGTCTAAAATAGTTCATGAAAGCCAAAATGCACTGGCAGTATCCCCTTACAGCTGACAAGTTCTACAGCTGCATGGATGTGACAAAGAAGGGCAGATTTGGGCACCAGTTGATGTTAGGTAGGGAGGCAGCAAAATGTCCATAATCTTTTTTGGAGATATATCAGTCTTTTCTTGTAGTCTAATCATTTTCACACCTCTCTTCTATTGTAAGTATTAAATCATGTTGCATTTTTCCAACTTTCTGCTTATCTTTCTCCTTCTCTTGCAGCTTTTGACAAGGCTTCCAAGACAGCACAAGATGGAGTAGAAAAAGTGGCCGGACAGGCTGCAGAAGCAATGTCTGGCTTTGGGAAAAAATGTGGATTTAAAAAATGATGCTAATTCAAGCCAACAGTACTGCTTGTATAAATCTCTCTTTGGTCTGCTATTACCTACTTCTCCGTGTAGAAAAATGAAAGCTGTTTGATATCAGGATAATTTTGTTCTCTTGAAATACAAATTTTTAAGGCAGAAGGTCTCCCTCATCCTTTACATAGGAAAAATACATCTTTTAACACGTCTGCTCACAAACGTCAACATGGCTCAAAAGGTTTCAGCAATGCTGTTGCCCTGCTCTTACAACAGCTCAGTCATTATCGCCACATTTGCTGAGCGTATTTACAAAGCCAGTGAAACTGTTCATAATTAGAACACCAGAACAGTCATGTGATGAAACTGAGTCTTCTTCCAACAATCAGAAATTAGGCTGGGGTTATATTTCTTGTCAGTCGTTTGTTTGTTCCCATCCTTTGCATTTTTAGATTAAGACAAATAAACGTACTGTAAGATTTCCACTCCTCAGATCATCTTGATCTCAGATCCTGTGAAGGATCGCACAGTGTCTTGCTAATCTCTTTTGCTCTCTGACTCAAAGCCCTGTGAGGTCACTGTAAGGGAGGGCAGTACTGAACCCTTCTGCAGTCCGGCAGACGGATGGAAACCAACAGGCCCGCACTGCCGAGGAGCCCCGTGGTGTCTGTGAGTGAACGGAGTTGTGGCGTCCACACCCCTTCTCCTTTCTGCTACACGTCTGGTGCCCATCTAAACATCTTGTTTCCATTATCCACAACACATCTCCTGTTAAATCTCTTGGGGATGAACCCCGGCGTCTTTACCCGAGTGCCCGCTTGGGGCACTGCTGCTGAAGCCGAGTGGCAGCGCTGAGGTGCGGGAGATCCCTGAGTGAGCTCCGCTCTCGCTGCAGCCACCCTGAGCTGCGGTTTGTGCGCAGTTTGTGTGGGTGCTCCGAGGCAGCCCCGGCCAGCCGTGGCCTGTGCAGGGATGGAGCTGTTGCCACACAGGCAAAGGGGCAATCTTCTTGCCTAGGAGATGGAAATATTTATTTGAGATTGCTGCTTGCTGGGCAATCAGAGGCTGTGCAGCCAGACAGGGTGCCCTCTTAGTGTTGCCTCTGTCAACAGAAGGCACTAATACCCACTTACTCACAGTAAGTGCTCTTACCTCGGCCTCTGGGTATTTCTCATTGCTAGGCAATATTTCCTTTCTTTTTTTTTTCTCTTTTTCCCCCTCTCTTGCTTTGAAGCCTTACCAGTTTCAGTGAGAATCTAATTTGTGTCTTACAAAAGAAAACCAAAGCATGACCGAAACTGTCTGACCGCAATGAAATAGGGCAGTCCAGGCCTGTTGGAGGTATTAGAGTCTTGCACGTCTTGACCAAGAGCTGTGGTTGTCCAGCTTTTTGGAAGCCAATCTTTGTGAATTTGGTCCAAGGAGAGACTGGCTCATCACTGAACTCAAAGACCACCCTTGTCTGTAATCAGCACAAGGACTGCATGAACAGAAAAGCCTTTACAGGACCTTATAAGTAATAGACCATATGTGAGTAAACATAGTCCAGGGCTTTGCACAGTGTCCCTATGCAATGGCTCCTGTCATTTAAAGCTTTAAAAGCCTAAATATTTACCCAAGTACAAGCTCACAGAAAAAGCATTAGACTATTGCACTCTCAGTTACTGGGCAACCCCCAACAGTACTTCATTATTTAGTACTTTTAATGGTTACCTCCCTGATGGTGAAATCTTTGGAGACTGAGCTCTTCAGGCTCAGCATTTCAGACACCAATGCTGTGTTTGTATGTGATTGTGACCCATACACCACTCTCCATCACACCATTTTTTTTTTTTTGCCACTTAAATATTACCAAAAAAAATTGTACATTTGCAGATATTTTCACCAGTAAAACCTGTTATCCCCTTGCATGACAGACTCTATTCCTCCCGTTTTCTTCATGGGGAACGCAGCCCTGACTCCTGGTGTGCCATTTTATATCCCTTTATTCCAGTTGTCTTCAGTGTAACTACCCAGCTGTCAGTTCCCACTGCTCTGGCCCAGTGTTGTCAGCAGTGCTGGCAGGGTAGGGACTGGACAGCCTGGCTGGAGGGACTACTAGAAGTCACCCACTGAGCTGAGAGAGAAGAAATCACTTTATCCATCCAGCCAGGGGCACCCAGAGGCAGTGTCTCACTCCTGGTCCCCAGTGCAGGATGCCATTGTTGCTTCAGAAGCCTGATCAGAGTATTTCACATCTCTTTTGTCCCAAGGGTGCACGCTGTGCCATGGGCACCCGTGAGTCTGAGTCACTTGCTGGCATGTGTTTCCAGGTCTAAATTTAAGCACTTTGCTCAAGTAAGGTGCCTTGGTCACAGTGCTCTTTGGTCTGGATGTATTTGGGACTCTCTCTCACTCGTGCATCACACAGGGACCTATGACCCAACCCAGGACTGCATCTTCCCATCCCAACTGAAGCTTCCAGATGTTCTGTAAAAGTAAAGCAGACATCCCTGGAGCTCCTAGCATCTCCTGTGCCATCAGCCCTGGGCATGTGAAGTTATCTAATACCAGAGTTCTCAAACTTCCTTCTATTTGGTGCTGGGTGTGCCTGCAGCTGCCTGAGCTATGAAATGCTGAGCAAAGGGGATTAATGTTTCAGCCTGGCTGGGCTGCCCAACCCAAACACCTCTGCTCCATGCCCCACTCCAATGCCCCAGAGACCTTCCCAGGGTGGCTGAGGGGCAAGCAGCCCTGCCCATCTCCTCATCACAGCTCAACATGTCAGGAGCATGGGGGGTGGGGGGAGGGTGGCACAGATTTTACCAGATTTTTATCCTCCTCTTGGGTGAATGCTGTGATTAATGGTCTAAAGGTTATCAAGAGTCCAAGCTCTCTGAAACCTGTCTTTGCACATGTAGTTTTCTGTCATGTGGCAAAGTAAGATCAAGAAACCTGGAGATGAATAAACTGTTGATGTGTTGGACGCTGTTGCCCATCTGCCACTGGGATGTCCTGGAGTTGGAGCTGCTGTGCAGGCTGTACACCCTGCCTGGGTTAAGCCATTTCACCAGGCCTCAAACAATGTCAGGTGGCCCCACTCAGCCTCTCTCCTCTCCAGAGAGGAGCAGCAGCAGCAGGCAGCAATAGGACACATGGCAAACTGGCCCCTTCTTGGCACCAGCTCCCAGGTAACTGTGATTGCTGGATTAGCAATGTTGGAGAGGATATCCCAGCTGCTTCTTGAAGTCTCTGGTTGTGAACAATGTTGTCCAGCTCCCTTTCAGGGCTGTCAGCACTGTCTGCCCCCAGGGCCCATGGCAGCAGTGGGGTTTCCTGCCCACAGGATAAGTTGACTTTCATGTTCCTTTCACATTTGAAGTTTATTTCCCACCAATCAAACAGACGGGCCCTTCACTCAAAAGCTCAAAGGTTTGGCAAAAAAGGGCCTTTCCCCAAAACCAGCTGCACCTGGGTGTAGGCTGCGGAGGCTTTAAAGAGGCTGTGAGAGTTTTCCTGGGGGAGCTGCTGCCTGCAGCTGGTGGGCAGGTCGGACCCGGACATTCAAGGAGGGCGGGTGAGTGTTGGTGTGGGTGCTGCGATTGAGCCTGGGGGATGAGGGCCCCGCAGCCCGTGCTCGTGGCGAAGGTGCCACGAAGGGCTTTGTCTCTGCCCTGCAGCTCGGTGTGTCTGCCCGTGCTGAGCTCAGGGAGGGTTTGTGCCTCGGCAGCTCCAGCCCCGCGTTGCCGGGCCGTGGCGGTGCCGGCCCGTGGCGGTGCCGGGCCGTGGCCGGGCCGGGCCGTGGCGGTGCCGGGCCGTGGCGGTGCCGGGCCGTGGCGGTGCCGGGCCGTGGCGGTGCCGGGCCGTGGCGGTGCCGGGCCGTGGCGGTGCCGGGCCGTGGCGGTGCCGGGCCGTGGCGGTGCCGGGCCGTGGCGGTGCCGGGCCGTGGCGGTGCCGGGCCGTGGCCGTGCCGGGCCGTGGCCGTGCCGGGCCGTGGCCGTGCCGGGCCGTGGCCGTGCCGGGCCGTGGCCGTGCCGGGCCGTGGCCGTGCCGGGCCGTGGCCGTGCCGGGCCGTGGCCGTGCCGGGCCTGGGCCCTGGCCGCCCACAGGACGAGCCCTGAGGGGGCGACAGAGCCAGGCCCGCTCTCAACAGCCCCGCGCAGGGACGAGCGGAGCTCCTCGGGACGTGTCCCTGTGCTGGGGAGGGTGAGTGGCCCAGCAGAGCAGAAGTAGCGGCTGTGGTGCAGGGGCTCCATTACAGGAGCTATGGAGTTGGGGAATTCAGTTACCGAGACTTTGTGTTGCTGTGATGGCAGAAATCGTGACACTGTGTGCAACCTTATGTCAGTCTAAATGCATACGTGGTCAAAGGCCTGGTGCCTGCAGGGAACTGCACCTCCTCACTGGTTTTCCATGGCTTTGGCCTATATGTAGTGAGAGAAAATGGGTCTTTTTTTGTATTTGAAAAGTGGGATGTGTTTTAATGCTGTGTATTTTCACTCTGTGAGGCAAATATCACCTTTACCTGTGTGTAGGGAAAGTTGTGATGGCATGTACTCTCTCATCTGGCAATACTACAATTCAATATGTACCTGCAGTGCGTCGGTGTAATGTAATTAGGGTTGGTTCTGTAATTTTATTTCTGCACTGATGTTCACTGGAAAGCCAATGCTGGTGTTATACCAGTCCACACTCATGGAAATTGCTCATGAGCTAATGTGGCTTTCAAAAAAAAAAAAAAAAAAAAAAAAAAAAATCTGTATTTGAGGTACTGGAGTGTGTGAGAGTGGGAACCATTCTTCACTTTGGAATTAGGATAGGATGAGGAGAGATATTTCCAGTGATAATGTAAACACTCCTTGGCAAATACACAAACCTGTTGCTGACTCTTGAATTTTGCTGTCTTCACGCATCTCTCTGCTGTCAGTAACAGGAGCAGCAGCAGAACAGGACTAGGAAATTGCAATTTCCTGTGAACAAGGCTGGCTGTGGGTAGCTGAGGATGTCACAGGGAACAATGTGTACGTCTTACTGCTTGGCTGCTGTGCAAAGAATTTCTACTGGTCAGATGCTGGTCTGAGTTATCTGAAATATTTCTGCATTTGTTTTCTTTTTTCCTGCATTGCAAGTCTGTTTTGAACCCTTGACTTGATGTCAGTTAAAAACCAATATTATTACTTTATTTCTGGTTTTTTGTGAGCATATTCTGGTAGAATTTGCTTTCAGATCCTTTTCCTACTGTCAGAAGATAAAAAAGGAACTCCCCTGTCTACCCTCAGTAACTCTATATCCTATTTAATTGCTATAAAGCAGGACTTTGTGGTCTGTAAAAAAACTGCAGTGGTGGGAAGAAAGCAGAATTTTTACTGTAATGCTGGAAAGAGACATTGCAGAGGAACTGTTGTTCATGAAGTGCCATGCCTGGCATCAAGAGATGCATTCCTAGAGCCTGCTGTGACAGCTGTAGGATAAAGAACTGTTTGATAAATAAACCCTTGTCCTGAGGTAGATTATGCATTTTCACCCTGTTTTCAGCAATAATTATTTGACCAACAGAGTGAAACTCTCTGTCCTGTGTGAAAGGGCACAACAGTAGTTCTGCTGGAAAGGTGGTGATCCCAGAAAAAAGTGAGCTTAGTTTTTTGGGGTGAGGTCAGCTCCCGTGTGGCTGGACAACATAAAGGTACCCTGTGAGAGGAGCCAGGGTGCTGTGGGGTCCATATGCTCAGCAGTCTGCATCCTGCACATCCCATCCCATTGGCTGCAGCTCGGGGGACAAGGCTGGGCAGCTCAGCTTTTTGGCAGCTGGAGTGAGCCCTCCTGAACCCCACCAGCTGTTGCTAATGCCTGAGACTCTGGAGGCTGTGCTGGGTCCTGCAGAGTGCTGTGGAGACAGTGGGGAAGGACACAAGCCTACTGTCCTGAGCTAGACCTTGAAAATGAGAGGTTAAAATATTAATTATGACGCACCACAAAATTATGAGCCTTCTCTAACACAAAGATTTCATCAGACGCTTTAGAAAGCAGGCTTAGTGCCTCCCATTTCTTTTTAAGTCCCACTGGAGATCAAAAGAATGTGGGCAAGAATCATCTGAAACTGGATACATTTCTATGTAAGGTTTTGAAATGACAGAGTTGATTTAAGCAATTCTTCAGCGGAGTGTTTTGCAATGCAATGCTTTACTGCCCGGTTCACGACGGGCTGTGCCAGCCTGCGTATCCCCCTGCGGCACTGGAGCCTTTGGTCAGGACAGCTGTGGCATGCACACTGTTTACCAACTCCCCGATATGGAAAAACAAAGCTTTCATTCCTGGGCTATGGAAAACTTCTACCGATGAATCCACGCCCTCTCTCCGGGGAGGAAAACATAACAAACATTAATGTCTCTTCACCCTTTTATGCCTGGTATATTAATCACCCAACAAGAGCTCATGACTTTTCCCCATTCCAGTTTGCATTTGCCCTCTAACTACTGGGAGGAGTCCTGCTTTGTCTATAAAAAGCTGCACTTTGCCAAACAGTGTAACAGAACCGAACTTAGGGATTCACTCACCCATCGCATCCCGGGAGAGAGGACTGAGCGCAGCCATGTTTGGGATTGGGAAGAAGCTCGCTGAGGAAGCTGTGCAACAAGCTGGAAGTGCTGCACAGGTGGCAGGTAAATACAAATTGCTGCTTTCCCTCCTCCTGTGCCTTGGATGTTAAAGTATTTGCCCTGCTCCTGCCCCTGGGAGCAAATATGCCCCTGGGGCACGAACTGTATGCTGCCCTCAAGGGTGGGTCAGCACATCCTGTAATCTCCAAGCCCTCTAACACTATAGTAAGTGAAGGTCTGATATTAACTACTGGGTTTCCAACAACTGTTCCTATTCTGGCTCATAGTGTGTGGGTGCCTAGATGATGCACTGATGACAGGACAGCCAAAAGCTGAGAGCGGAGGTGAGGCTGCTTATTTAGGGCTTTGCTTCCTAATACGACCAGCCATTACAAACAGGAGTTCTGTAGAGTGCAGTGTATCAGCTCTGAGGGCTCTGATCCACTCGGTGCTGCCCAGAGAGGTGCAGTTAAGTGCCCTGATGTCAGTGCTCCAGCCCTGCCAGCACTGCAGTCACGCATCTCACTGAGAGCACAAGTGCAGCTACAGGGGCTCAGGGCACGAGCCAAGCTCACTCCTGCACAGTTTTGCTGAACTGGCCCCGAAGTTAAATAACCACTGTGAGTGGAGCTTTAACATGGAGACCTGCACTGCTGAGATTCCTGAAGTGTTTGCTTTGTATGTGAGCACTGGAAACTGTTTCATATTTCTTTACATGACATTTAGGTAAACTCTTGAGACCAGTTATTTTGCCTGTGACTTCAAGTGCTGTAGAAATATTACTTGTGGGCTGTGTGCCCAATGAAGCAAGTGGGAAGCCTGCTACTTATTTACCATGACTTGGTTCATTTTACTAGGAAGATGAACAATCCCACAACCACCTTCTTTTCCAAAGAATTTGGATTTATTCTTAATTCAGCTATTTTTATGCTGAAGCATGAAAGAGAAGCACCAGGATGTGGGCAATTGGAAGGGAACCATCAACTTTTCAAGTGAAGATTTTTTTCTCATTTTGCCAAAGAGTAGTCCTAGAAATGCATATTTTTGTGGCAGCTTTTTGATATTCCTAACTTCTTTAATATTGGGGAAAACATTTACTGTTTCCTATGCTCGAAGACAATATGGATGTTTTAGAAGGGACATTTGTCATCTTCAGAGGAGCTGAGTACTAATCTCAATCAGCTGATGGAATTAAGTGTTTAGGAGTCAACAAACTCTAAGAGCAAAGTTTATAAATAGTAGCTGCAGTCCTTCCCTGTCTGTCCCAAGCACTTGAAGCTGAACCAGCTCTTTGGGTATCATCAGTCTGAAGCCCTTTGCCTGAACCCTGCCTACATCTTCCCAGCAAGTCCTGCACTGCAGCATGGCTCTTCCAGCTGGAGTTGGATTCTGGAACAACAGAGGGGGGTCCCAGGCACTGGCCTGACTTTGGCCACTTCTGTGCAATCTGCACATACCTTGATGTCAGGCAGTAAATACAGAGCACATGATGCTGAACTCATCATGCCACTGTTAGTACTGCACTGCCTGGAAGGATTCTAGAGGTACCCTCTAAACCATCATTTAAATGAAAATAAAGGGGGATTAATGCCAGATTTCACGTAAAAAAAGACCGCCTAACTGGTGGTTTTGCAACCATTAATTACCTTGTTTCTGAACTACTTCTGTTGTGCCTGCACGTGCCCCAAAGGCACAGTCCCATGAGCTATTTCCAAGTACACAGCAGCACAACTGGGCTTTACAAGTATCCAAAATTAGCACCTATCCCATGGGTCCTGAAAGGAGTCATGAACTTGGCTGTGACCCAAGACTGCTATGGGAAGCATTTTCCTTAGCGCACCTTATGAGCAGTGAACATCACTCACATTAGGAAACTGCAGCAGAAGATGGCATGTAATGATAATTAGCACGTCTTTTAAGCAGTAGAAAATGTCCTACAAGCTCAAGGTGAAATAGGCCACTGGTTTTTACAAGATAATTAAAAAAACACTGTTGAAGAGACATTCAATGCAAGCCTGGAGACCTTTGAAGTTTTAGACACTCCCAGTCCACTTAAATATCTTTCCTCACTTCAGGATTTCTCCCTCCTGCCACCTCCATGAGGAATGTCTTATTCAGCCAGCCACTCCCTCAGTATCTGTTGTGCAGAACACATCTATGGTGTTTTTTAGAAAGTAGTACTTGGAGCCAGGGGTAATAAATACAGGTCCAATGCAAGGTCATTTGCCCCAAACTTCTGACTCTTGTAATTAAGATTTCCCTGATCATAGCTGTTGGAAGCTGATCATCCAAATATTTACCACTATTTTCTAGGCTGCAGGCCTTTAAGACAGTATCTTTTCATGCTCTTCATTTTTCAGTATCTCTTCTACTGAACTTTTCCACGCCTTTAAAACTAGTCTGTCTCTTACAGAATATATTTTCTTTAGGGACAAGAGAAAGTATTAGACTAATTACTAAATTTTTGATGTGCTGCTTGTACAGCATGCCAGTTCAGAGAGTGAGCACCTGTTTATGCAGTTGGTAATAGAATCTTTACCAATCAAACTGCTCTCATCAGAGCCTACCCAGGTTAAGTAAAAGGAAGGTTTCATTGCACCCAATTCTCTACTAGGGTTTGTTTCTTGACAGTCTAGGTGCCCCACATTAACATCCATAATTTTCATCTATACCAAGATATATGGATACTGTGGGGAACTGCAACCAGAGTCCTAATAGCACATCTACCACTAGATCAGGATGCCCACCCTTATGGAATAATTACTCATCTTTTAGTCCTGAAACATTCAGGGAATCCTTTGAAAATGTAACTGTTGAAATTAGGGGAAGAGTAAAGACTGCTTAATTGACATTTTTTTTTCTCCTAACTGCAGTTGACACGGTGAACCAGACTGTGCAGCAAGCAACGGAAAAGGCTAAGAATGCTGGTCAGAAAGGTACGGTTATGTTCATGTTTATTTCAGAATGTCAGGACAGTGAAATCCCAGACAGGGCCCCCAACCCTGCCTTGCTCCTTGTCCCACACCTGGTGGGAAAGGGGCAGCTATTGCAATGATGCTACAGTTACCTTTGTTTTTTTTTCTTTTAAAAGCACTTGATGAAGTCTACAAAGTTGCTGAAACTGGTGAAAAAGCTGTAAAAAATGTAGCAAACCAAGCAACTTCATGGGGCAAAAGCTTTGGACAATGAAGATCAAAATGTATCACCACTGAAATTTTGTAAACAAGTTTCTACTACATATACTCTTAAATAAAGGCAATACTTACACTCTGCCTGGCTTGCATGTATGATTTACATATGTATTTGGTTACACATATAAAACCACATTTACAATCATTGGTCTAGAAAGCCTGGATTACTGTACAGAACAGGCAGCTAGAGCTGTGCCATGCTATTAATGCAAAGATGTTCTTTGGCTTGGGTTTGGTGGGGTTTTTTTGGTGGGGTAAGGGCTGGCTTAAAGTGGGCAGTATGTAATGTTAAGCACTTGAGAGCTGGTTTCCCATTTTGTCACTGAGCCTAAATCCTGACTCTGTGTGTGTGTAAGTCTCACAAGCTGTGCACCCAACAGCCCTCTCCAGACAAGGTAAGAACCTGTGTGCCTCTCTGTCTTTGTTCTTCTGATCTTACTGGTAAAATCCCAGTTAGCTCCTGTGTTGAGGAAGGCTCAAGTGTGTTTGAGGGGTATGTGACCACCGTACAGCCGCACTGTGATGCTCAGAGCCAATGCCAGCAGCAGGAGGTTGCACTGCTGCCAGCAGAGCACTTGGCTGCAGTACCTGCTTAGTGCTGAGCTGGGTCACTGGGGCCTCTCCAGCAGCTCTGCACAGCACAGGCACGACAGCCACACTGTGCCACAGAGGAGGCACTGGCCACGTCTGCAGGGCTCCTGCTAAACCCACACAGGGACAGCAGCTGAAAGAATCAGAACCAGGTAATTCTGAGTAACTCAACAACAACCAGAAAATATCCTCAAAAGCCTCTGTGTGCATGTGAACTTAGAATGAAATCTTAGAATCTGATACTACAGACTTCTTAATTAGTAACAGAGTAATTTAGAGGTTACTTACCCAGCATCTTAAAATCACAGCAAGAATTTCCATTGCTTTGACACTTCTTCCTGATGGTGACAGTTGCCATCAATGAAAAAGAGGTGTAGTACTGAGTTCTTTCCTGGGATAAAAAAGTTGTCATTCTGCTTGCTCTTCTGTATAATAGAAACATTTTGCATTTAGTTGTTTGCAGGTGGCATGTGACTCTGAACACTGTGGTTGTCCTCCTAATGGGATTCACTTGCAGCTTTAGAGTACTTGCTGAGCTGCTATTGAGCACTAATTACATACCTAAGTAGTATTAAGTGCTGAAGGAGAGCTTACAAACACCCGGGAAGGATGTGCTTTGCTCTATGCAGTAGGTGTGGTTCAGAGCAGTTACAAATCTGTGCTCAGATCTAACTTCAGGTCCTGACTGGCTCCCTGCCAAACAGTACAGCAAGCTTCTTAGTAAATGTCTAGTGACATGTAAGTGAATACAATCAGTGATAAGGTTATTAGCTGGCAGATAAGACTTGTGTGTGTGTACATTATATGTAAGGAGGGTCCAACACCTAACTGAAGTTACAGTTTTAGTAAAAAGCCCCCAGTATTTATAATATGCATTCTGGAGAGTGATTGCTTTCTTCAACCGTGGCTTGGGCTGGAAAATGCTAGAGCTGCTTTGTACTCAAACCTCTAAAATCACATTAACTCATAGAAACTACAAAATTTTGCTACTTTCTTCTCTCTGTTGTTGTTGCTGGGTGTTGGGAGGTATGTGCACAAAATGTGGTAAGGAGCATGCGACTCTCTTTTTTATTTTTCTTAACTGTCTGATCACATTAGGAGTGAGGTCAACAACACTGAGCTGGTGTGAGATTATTTCAGACAGGCTATCACAAGAAGTCTGGGATCACTGATTAGGATTTGGTTCTTGTGTTTAGCTACAAAGGGCAAATCAGCTGATGTGCTCTTCAGTCAGCCTCCGTGCATTTGTCTCCTCAAGAATCTCAACTCTTTGATTGAAAGTACCTTAAGCTGTTGTTACACCTGCCCTTGGATATGCTTGGATTCATGTCTCCAACACTGACTCTGTTTAACAAGAGGTCCGTAACTACTGCAATCAAGCTGCTGAGTAGAGATCAGTGAACCTTAAGGGTTCATCTCTAGGTTTAGCAAAATCATGCCAGGTGGTAGGTCTGCTTTTTTTCCACCATTTCTCCGGAAAAGAAGTGTTAATGTGTGTGTACACAAGACCAGAGTATGCTAATGAACCAGGCAATACAGGCATGGGCAGGCTTTGGCTTTTTTTCCCTTCTAGGTTGGTAGGACGTAGAAGATATCCCAGTTAGCTATCTATGCCAGCTTTCTGTATGCCCCAGCACTCAAAGGGTCCCATTTTTCAAGTTTGCCCAGGAAACTTATGGCTGCTTTACTAGCTATGGAAGAAATTAAGCAGGGGAGGGAGAACAACAGTAAGAATTTTGCTTTAAATGAATTTGTTGACAGATAATGCAACACTGCTTTTAGGATTATTTCTATTTTTTATAATACAACTGTTTATTTGTGAGCTTTTAGCCTCCAAGTTTTGGTTACAATTTGTCAGAGCTCAACTGTTAAAATCATAATCTTGTTTTATGATCCAGGATACAGATCTTGTATTTAGAGATCCATACCTTGACCACAATAATTCTCAAACTCAAAGGGTTCATTGTTTCTTAAATAGTATCAGTATGTATATGCATATATATATATATGCTGCACTTATTTGATCTGTAGTATTTTTACAACTCTAGATTCCAGCATATATGATGGAGCAAGCCACTAATTAAATGCCTCACACAGGTTTATTGCTCCATGCTAACTACTAACTAGTTCTTCACACAAATTTTAGAGGATAAGCTAAAAAGACCTGAAATGATTTACTAAATATATGCAACTTCAAAATCTTGCTGACAGGCAAGTTCAAGAGACAAAGATCCGTATTAGTGAGCCCCTTAAGATAATTCAGGGACAGTATCTTAGTAGTGGTTGGGGAATGAATAGACATGTGTGAAGGGCTGCAGATTGTAGCTAAGAAAGCTATTGCATGAAATAGAAAACAGTAATACACCAGCATAGTAGGTTTGGAAAGGTCAACTTTTTTTTAATAACTGCTCTCTCTCCAGGTTATGTCATGCAGTTACAAAGTAGTTAGGAAAAAGCATGAGTTTCTGGGAGGGACTAATTGTCTTTTTAAAAAAAACATTCATATTCATTACATAAATAACATCTGGCACTTCAAGGGGACTCCAAGGGACAAAAGCCTTCACTTCAAAAACTGTGCTTGATCCAATATTTTGTTGAGGTCCATTTTGTTGTACTTTATGTTCAAAACTTTCAAGACCTCCTGATGACAAAAAAAAAAGGCTGTGTGTGTTAAGACAGTGAATTAAGTTTATAGCAGCATTCTAGCTCCTCTGTGGTTTGGCCAATGATTTCTGGGTTCAGTTTCACTCTAGTTGTTCACTGAGGCAGTATCTAATTTTCAGAAAGCCTCTGAAAGGAAAAGACTGAAAAAGAATTCCAAAAAACCTAAGTATGATTGCTTACCAAATTCAGAATATCCCTTTCTTAAAAAAAAGGAAGCAACCTATAGTCAGAATAGTTAATACTTGATTAAAAACATAACTAGAGTTGCTCAATAGTTGCAGCTTATAAAAATATTAGTCTGTCAGCGCTACAAACATCATGATGATAGTCAAACTAGCTTGAACAAGTGAGGAAAGGCAGTCCTGTAACAGTAGCACAGTTAAAGAAAAAATATTGCCTTAAGAGAATCAGGCCTGAAGCTTTACTACAAACAAAAACTAGACTCCTATCAAAGTTAATCCCTGCTGGAGGCCCATTCTTCCTTTGACAATGCCACAGCATTGATCATACAAGGCCTTACTGAAAGTGCTGAAGCCAAAATTATGTCATTAAACAAAAGTGCATGAAGTAATAATGAGCTAAGTGCTCATATAGTACAGTATCTGATCTGAAGTCTGAGAAGTGGCTCAGGTGGCAAGACCACTCTTTCATACATAAAATGTACCATTTTGTTTTGTAGGTGAAACATCCAGAATGGCCCCCACAAGTGCAGATGAACTGTTATCTTCAGATACATACTTGTATACAGTTTCCTAATCCATGGATTTTTATTGTAAAAAAGACTAGTTTGGAACTGAAACTAATTGAGAATAGAATCCACTATAATGTCAGAAGAAAAGAAAATTTTGTGGTTACATGTAAACTTGTGATAAGCTTTCTCAAGAAGAGGGTACATTAACAGCGAGGGGTGGGATACAACAAGGAGCGGTCATGGCCTGTTTATGTAAAGGTCAAACCAGCCTCATTGTACACTTTGAAGACTTTCTCAATTGCATTGACATAGGCAGCTGTTCTCAGGTCCAGACCCAGGTTGTATGTCATGGCAGTACGCATGATTTGCTGAAACAGAAAAGGTTACATGTAATTTCTGCAAGTTTCTCCATAGGAGCTCAACAGTTTTGCTTGTAGGATCCAAGTAAGGGGTAAAGGAGCTGCTAGACTGGTATCAGAGCTCTGATCCTTTGTGGATCAATTCTGAAATGTCTTGATTCCCCTTACAACTGAAAACTGAAAGGGAAGAACATCTTTCTCAGGTCACTGTATTACCCCTTTTCAAGTCCTACACTGATAGGGAGAGATGAAATGTTTCAAGTAGCCTTTGTCCCATTAATTAAACATACAGCATAGAGGAATTAATCTAAAACTGCTAATGGTGAAGTAAAGCACTCTTAGGTACATGTCCCAGATTAGCTAGGTACAAGAGGACAACTAAAAAGTTTCTACTTACTACAGCTTCTACCAGAAAAATCTCTAATGTTTATTATACCCAGCTAAAGTTGGCCATGATGGCACAGAGCAGAAATTCTTCATACTCTTAAGTGACTTCATGTACTATTTATCTACTCCTTTAATTGCAAAGAAATTCCGTACAACCTATTCAAAAACTGTCCCAAAGTCAAGCTGCGTCAAGGGAAAATATAGGGTGGATATTAGGAAAAAGTCTTTTACAGAAAGGGTGATGAAGTATTGGAATGGTCTGCCCAGGGAGGTGGTGGAGTCACCATCCCTGGATATGTTCAAGAAAAGACTGGATGTGGCACTTGGTGCCATGGTTTAGCTGAGGTGCTAGGGCTGGGTTAGACTCGATCTAGGAGGTCTCTTCCAACCCAGTGGTTCTGTGAGTTTTCTTTCTAGTAAGTATATACAGTTATGCAGTATTTACCCGGGCAGAACGTTCCATCGTGTAAGCCAACCCAGAGTGCACAATGTCCTTCTCAGATGCACCCTGCAACAACAGAGAATAAAATCAAGGTTTAATCCAAGACACAAAAAGTCCTCATTGTGTGCTGGGGACAATGATGTATTGGATTCTCATAATTACCGAAGCTTGCTCACTCATTCTCTTCTAATGACGGGTGAAGAATTTAAATAGTCTTTACTGTGTTACTTGAAGAGTTGGCTATAGTCAATTCAATTCTAAAACCTCAGATGTAAGCACTGAAGACTTTTATGGGCCTAGCTTCTAGATGCATGATGCTACCATTAGCTATTGATGTAGTAATTACTGTTTTCAGCCTTCAGACCACACAGTAAATATTAAACAAAAAAGTTTCCAAGAGTCAATGACCTATTGCAATTATTTTGAAGACAGGTTTTAGGAAGGGCAGAGATCCTAAATTCGTATACTCTGCATTATATTAGCCCTTAGCAACTTTATTCCCATTAAAATTCAAGTACACAGAACAATGTAGTTGAAGAATTAGGATGACTCATTACAGGTTCAATGTTCCATCATCCTGATTGCTGTAATTTACTAATAATTTGACATTTAGCTCTATAAAATACTTGCTTTCCCTCAAATACCAATTTGGGCTGGAAGTAGAATGTACCAGGCCAGTTTCTACAGCTTGTGCTTAAGAGATCCAGCATTTGCTTTAAGCTACATCACCCATGCTACTCATATATAGCCTAACCTATAAAATGCACCATTCTGGATCAGGCTGAAGTCTATTGCTATCATCTGGCTATAGTCCAAGTTTATATGCTCTTCCCCTGATTTCCTCCTGAGGAAGCATAGTTTAATGTTTTCCACAACTTGCTGGATTTTTTTCCCCTCCTCATTTGTCCCACCTCCTCCTGAATTAGAGTTTAAAAGCCAAATCAGCCGATGCTTCTAGTTTCCACATATCCCTTGGCAGAGTATTGCACACCTGAACTGTCTGCTCTGCTAGAAACCATCCCTTTATTCTTCATTCTGCACCTCACTGTGCTGGTTTTGTTGGAACACATCTCACTCTCTTCCACTGTTCCCTGCAGTGAATAATCTATCCTTACCCACCTCTTTCCATATCCCTCACTCTACAGATCACTGCCTCATTCAGGCTAGTAGGACCTAGGTTAGTTCATTGTTGCATGTTGGAGAAGCTCCTGTACTTTTATCTATCCTTGTGATCTTGCTCTGAACTTTTTCCACACTTCCAGTATTTGAGGATGCAGAGACATAACCTGCACACAGTATTCAGCAGGCAGCACACTCTGAATTCATATGGTGGCATCATTAGTCTTATCCCTTCAGAACAATTTCTAATGCTGGATTTTCTTATTGATTGCTATGGATTTCTAGGCTTGTATTTTGTCATCACCTCCAAAATTTCCTTTTAAATGAAAATGGATGAGCTCACAACCCATCACTTCACATGGAAATTTCCCCACCATGTATTGATACACAATAGATGAATTTTACCTGATATTTCTTTGCCCATTGATTCACTCTTAAAGGAACAAACTACAGTTTTTCACCCAGCTGTTATTCTGGAGTTACCGACACATTAAACTGTCTGTGGTGTGATATCTTGTTTAAAGTTTTTTGGAAAACCAGGCAAACTATATCAACAAGAGCTCCAAAATAAAAAAAGCATATGTATTAAAACTGTAGCTTTTTTACTGTGTTGGAGGTATTTTGCATTGGCTGAAATAAAAGAAATCAAAAATAGCTTATTTCCAATATTCCGAAGCACTTCAGATCATTTGCTTGCTTTCTTTGTTTGGCCATCAGGCTAATTATGTACTAATGGTTTGCTTGGGGTAAAGTGCTGCATGATAGCTACAATGGTAAAATTTAGATTTCAGTTACAATATCAGAGTACAGCTTCCCTAACAGTAAAAAAACCAGCAGCAACTACTTACCGATATCCTGTCTTGAAATTCTGCTGTAGGCACAACTGGAATAGTTCCCCCATGTTTCCCAAATTTTCTTTCCAAACTTTCCTGGACAGACACTAGAAAGAAAAACAGAAAAAATTAGATGCAAGGTAACTGACAAATGTGAAATTTTAGATTTTTTTTTTCCTTAGGACATGAGCAGTGCTTTGATATTTTCATTGATATTTATTTCATCTAAGTTCTTGGAATTCTGAAATTCCTAAACAGCAACAAAGAGCATTTGAGATGACACAATCTCTACATTAAGGAAGGGATTTAAATGAGAATTGCCATAACACTCCACTACTTTAGAAACACCTTACAATATATGATCTATGAGAAAGGGTTATATTAAAAACTATGCAGGTGTATGCTTTGTCAAGTCCAGTCTCTCAAGATTCTCATGTTTTCTACAGAGTACTGTTTAAAATGGAGCAACATCCTCCAGTTCTTCTCCACTGAGCTTCCCCTTTACGTAAGTGTTGTTTCCCAGAAAGTAGGCAGCACAGAATGACCATAATGGAGCTGTGAGCCATAAGCAGGTTTTTCCAGTGCCTGTCTCTATTGTATTATTGGCCTTTATAGAAATCCTTTATTGTTGTATGTGCCGAACAATGGCACCCACTTGAATTTTGAATGCTTCCTAAATACCAAGTGTACAGCTGAAAGAGTTTATTAAGAAGTAATAAATATTTCACTTAAGTGGCTTGATTTTACCACTTTACAAAACTGAGGAAAGAATTAAAAGATAACCAAAAAAGTATGCATTTAACTTAAGTCATTAGACTTGCAGGTCAGTTAACCTATGAAACCTTTTCTATTCTTTAGTAAGGCAGCAATTACAGACTTCTGGGGAAATTGTGGTGAATTTGAAAGAGTTCTGTTTTCCTTTCTCCCACATTTGGTGTTTGCTAGTCCAGTCTATTAATTAAACAGTGTGTGGAAGCAGAAGTGAGCACTTACTGAGCAAGTGGTAGTTTGAATCTCTTTCATATTTGAAAGTCAAACGGCCATAACTGACGTGGTTCAAGTTTTTCAGCCATTCAAAGTAGGATACTGTTACACCACCAGCATTCAGGTAAAGATCCTGCACAGAAAGAATAAGTATTTTGAATTATGACCATGTGCCAAAGTCAGCTATATCATGTTCTGCAAAAGCAAGCAGTATTATGTACAAGGCACCACTTTAAACTGCACTACAGAAGACAATCCAGTCCTTACTCTTACAGGACAACCTCTTGTCTTCAGTTCAGAGGTTATTTCTACTGATTTAAAATAGGACTTGACTTTAGAACACATCAGGTGCAGGTGTGCTTGACTGACAACTTCCTTCTATTTTAGCACAAGTGTTAAAGAAAATTAGAGCCTTCTTAGGCCATGTCAGTGAGCAAAGGCTGAAGATCAGCTCTTCTATCTAGCAAGATCACTCGATCAGGACACCCTTTCTCTGTGAAAAATTTGTCGTCATATCTGGATAGGTCTAATTCTTTCAAATTATCACTACACATACTCTATACACTCTGCAGTACACAGTTCTGTCAGAGCATCACCTAGACACAACATGTCTACAAACTGGCCAGAATATTTAACTCTTCCTTCTTCCTGTGTTTAGTGCACTTTCTGATTGAGCAAATCTCACCTAATAATCATTTTCTTTGGTCATTTACAGGTGTAGTGAGGTTCTTAATAAATATCATTCTTCAGCAACATTGACGCTCATTTCCTAGACATCAGTTATTAAAAACCACTCTTAGAGAATGAATGGCTATTAATAAAAGCCTTCAATAACTAGCATCTTGGTACTCTTCACAAAAATGCTCCTTTTGTAGTGAAAATCAAAGGTCATGATAGAACCTTACCGGGATAACCATGATATTCCGCTCCAAGAAGATTTTGTCAGCTTCAGGAGTTGTAGGCCCATTAGCACCTTCAGCAATAATCTGAAAGAAATCAGAGCACAGAGTAACTCAGAGGTAGAGTTTGTTCATGCTGATTATTAGTATTTGGATTAGAATATTAGTATTTAAACAGACCATCTCTGTTTTTCATTTCCATTTGAACTATTGGACTTACTTTTGCTTTAATCTTGTGTGCATTGGCCTTGGTCAACTGCTTCTCGCTGGCAGCAGGGATGAGAATGTCACAGTCTGTTTCCAGAATGCTGCCCTCAAGTGGCTTTGCTTTAGGGAAGCCCATGATTGTCCCGTGTTGCTGTGTGAAGAAAACAAACCACAGTGGTTTTAGTGTGTTGTGCACTCATAAAAATTTCTTCCCCTCTGACTTTCAGAGAGATAAAAAGGAGAAGCAACAGTATTAGAGAGACAGCACATAACATAATTCCTATCCTTATTTAGACATAAAAAGCAAGCTACAAAGCTTCAGAAACAAAGTTCCCAAGACAAGCACAACTGCTCTCTGTACAAAGACACTGATAACCATTTTGGCTCTGGATTTTTTTTTTTTAGAAAAAGGTCCCTCTCAGCTCTTAAAATAGTTTTCAAACAACCAAAATGACTCACTAGTCTGCTACACCCAGGATAAGTTGCATCACATAAGATTCAAATGGTTTTTAAAATTCAGTACTACAACGATAGCCTTTGTTTAGTGATAGAATCTTCACTCATTTTAAAAAAAGAGGGTAATAAAGAAATTCAAATATTCCCTATATAAAAAAAAGACACATCAAATAAGCCCCTAAGAAACTTTAAGTAGAAGGTTGTATTGTAATGCCTGTGAACTGTCCTCTCAAGTCTGCTTCACTTGGAAACTGAAATAAAAAGACCACATCCAGCTTTCATTATAAACTACACATTCAAGTCACACTGCCAGGCAGGCTTTCATTCTTTCAAAAACATCCAATAGGTAAGAAACAGCAAAAGTACACTTTGTACATCTTAAATGACCATGTGCTTGTGATTCTCAGTTAGGAATCCTCCAGGAACCTCCTTGCCCTGGTTCCTTGAGACATCCTTCCTGGGTTAGGCATAAGAAAGCCAATATAATAACAATAGTAATTCTGATTCTGAAAACAAAATAATTAGCCTGCACACATACAGTCATTTTTTTGAGAGTCAGGTCAAAGGGTAAAAAAGGTACCACCTGCATTTGCATTCTTGTTGGGGCTAAGAAGGAAAGTCAGAAGACTTTTCTAAGCCATTTTGTAAGGACTATTCGCAGCATGCTTTAAATATCACAACACCAGTCTCCACTCATCAGTCATTCTACGTACTTGCAAAGCTGACAAAAAAGAAACTCTTTCTGCTCAGCTAAGTTTCATACCAATTTGAAATCTTCAAGTTCCTTTGGGTCAATCCCATCAGGATTCCAGATGGAACCATTAAACTCTCCGACAGCGACACATTTTGCACCAAAACGATGCAAGTATCTCATAGAATGCAAGCCCACGTTACCAAATCCCTGAAGGTGGAAAGAGAAAGGGTAAAGTAGTTAACCCTCCAGCTAAAATGATGATTACTGCTAAGGCTGATATAGTTTTAAATAGCTGTTCATCTGTTGGCACATTGTGGCATTAGATGATGTGTATAGGCAAGATGGAAGAAATCTACATACATTCTATTCTTGTCTGAATACTATTACAGAAATGATGCACTGTAGCCAGAAATGTACAGTTGTGATAAGTGTTTTATCCTGGAAATACAGAAAGGAAGAGGTAATGCTCCTATGAAAATGTCAAAATTATGATGTTTATTAACCTGGCAACATTCTGTGTATCTACTTTATGACTGGCACCCTCTTAAAGGAATTAGTGGATTTTTGTATGACTTAATTCCAGGCCATTAAGTTCCTTTACTTCCAGAATGCTGATGTTCTGGAAGTAAATGAAAACACACAGCAGACCAAAAAGTCATATGATTGATGTTGAAAGTCTGTTGTATGATTCTGTGCTGAAAACAAAACTGAATAATAAATTCCTGTATAACAGCTTCAATTATACTTGGGATTTTTGCTTACTTATTAGAAGCTAAATTTGATAGAAGTCTGTCATGCCTTAGGTCTCTTTAAATGCTCTAGGCTCATTTTCCTGTGAGAATTTTCTGCTTTTCTTATGGCCATGTTTTTAGTCTAAGTTTTGCTTAAGTGCCTGTTAAGTCCTCTGCCAGGCATGAAAATGCTAAAGTGTGCAGGGAGATGAGTGTGCTGCTGGACCTGTGCAAGGCAGAGATGTTTGTTCCAGCCCACAGGTTAACCAGAGGACAACTTGGAGGTTACAATTACTCTGCTATTTCTAACAAGCACTTTTTGAACACAACAAAACAAATCAAAAGTTCCTGAAACCCTCCATTTAACATACTGTTTAAAGTTGAACAAGTTTCCTTTCTTTGAAATTTTAGGAACAATAATACGTACTACGGATTATCAAACCCTTTCAAAATTCAACTACGTAAATCCCCAAGTTTTAGGAACACCAAAAACATACATTCAACCCTACAAATTTAGAATAAAGTCTTAATTTCTATTTTTCCAACTGCTTATTCTGTAATGGAACAAGAACATAACCCTCAATTCCTCCTCTCCTTATAATTTTTTATTGTAAAACATTGCAACAAATTTTGCGTGGGTAAAACCAGTGTCACAGCTCACTGAAAAGTGTGCTATGCCTTAGTTTAAAAAACTCCTCTAACAATGTTTCTTTTTGGTGTTTGCAGCTTACAAGATCATAAAGACTATAGAGATTTAGCTTTGTGCCTGGAGAGTGTAATTGAAAGTTCAGTTTATAAAAACCAGTCCAAAATAAAAGAACACCTATGTTGCTTGAGAAGTGTTTCTAAGTTTGAGAGTAAGGGTTTACTTGGAAGCTTTAAAGCTCTCTGTTTTTAAGGGCTACAGCCTGTTTTAAAAACAGCTCTACTGAAAGTCTGTGTACTACTTCTTTTCCTACAATCCAAGGAAAAAAGTTACCTGAACAGCGAATGTTTTATCTCCAAATCCTGGAGTCATTCCTAATAAGCTCATATATGAGGCTTCATTGATGAA
Source organism: Acrocephalus scirpaceus scirpaceus (assembly GCA_910950805.1). Classification (NCBI taxonomy): domain Eukaryota; kingdom Metazoa; phylum Chordata; class Aves; order Passeriformes; family Sylviidae; genus Acrocephalus; species Acrocephalus scirpaceus. The sequence continues at coordinate 35,943,647 of OU383781.1, forward strand.
ATTTTCAATTCCATGGAAGACACCCCGACCAGTTGCAGATATACGTCCATGGATCCCACCCTGGCTGATGGGTTTACCAGTTACACAGGCATGTGCATTAATGTCCTGTAAAACAGCAAAGGACTCGTGAGACATGGAATTAATCAATCAACAAACAGCTGGAACAAGAAGTTTTATACACTTTAGATATAAGGGAAAAGGGAAATTGTAGGAGTCAGAACCTGATATAACTTAAATGCATTTAGTTTGTAAAGATGATTTCCTTCCTCACTTTGTGTGAACACCTCAGAATATTCTGTCAGCAAAGTTGTGTAATGCAATAGTAGATATGGTCTAGTAGATATAGTGATTTTTTGTTGCCTCTAAGTGTGTATGTTAACTACAGTCTGTGTATCATGACGACATCCACAAGCAGACAAATCAAAAAACTTTCAGGAATGTTTCTCAAAGTCAGCTCCTACTACCAGCCACAATTTCTTTACATCCTTACTTTTGATGTCTTAATTTTTTTAAGGGCTCAGACATATCCTTCAACTGGCTTTTAATCATCTTTAAACAGTGTTTAGTGTTCCTTTATAACAAATTCAGTTATTTTGCAATTGCAAAACAAGGTATGAGGTCTGTAGTCAGAATACAGGGTTGATCTCAGAGGAAATTTGCAGCTTGAAGGTCATATAGGAAAAGTTGGGTGTTTATTACTTTTATTCAGAAAAGCAGCATTTACAATCAAGCCTCTATCCTTAATTTGGTGGCAATAAAATTAAGTTTTCCATATGCCAGGTAGTCAGCCAAGATAAAAAAAGCTATTTAAAACTATATCTGGTTTTTCTAATCGGAATGAATAACTTGAAAGAAATTCTTCCAAACCAGACACTGGACCTCCCTCTTCTGTCACCAGTGGTTCCCATGCTCCCACACCCTGGGAGCACAGTCACACGGTGGCTTGGCTTCCAACACAAGTGAAAAAGTAGGGATGAAAGAGAATCCACTGAATTGAGTGTGCCAGCAGCCGGATGGGTTTCCATTCCACCAGCCACACATTCACTGGGAGGCTCCCTCTGCTCCATCCCTTGTGCCAAAGGCATTTGCATGCCTGTGGTGCAGGATGCTTGGTGAGAGGAAGGAAAGGAGCAGACAAAAGTAAGTGGAGGCAGAATGGCTGGAGGAGACCAGAGCCATTATGAATCCTAAAACTACTGTTTGAAAACGATAGTGAGTTAACATATAACCCTCTTGAAGAACAATAAAAGTGATGCTGGGCTTGCCACAGAGTTCCTAAGTCAGCCTCCCAAAATACTGCTCTCCATAAGCTGTATGCTCCCTCTTGTGGCATGTCAACTGTAACAAAGATTGGCAGGGGTGTTTTCTTGGAATGACTTGGCCTGATGTTTTGATGGACTTTCAGGTTTTTATTCTGTTATATTGTCTTAAACTATGGTTTGGGCTTCGTGCATTCACAAAAGAGGAAATATATTTTATAAATATGTAAAGAAATACAGCTTCCCATCATATATAAGAATGTGTTTATCAAAGTCCTTTCCTGTGTACCAAAAGTCAGTTGATTGCGTCAGGAAGTACAGATGTGCGGAAAGGATTAATTTAATAAAAAACTTCAGCCATATATAATTCAGTGATCCAGCAACTTCAGATGGATTTTCTGGAACAGTTAACATGGTAGTTATTAACAACTTGCATGGTTTGGCAAGAAAACAGAGCATGAAGTGGGGGCAGATCCAGGTCTTCCCAAAGTCACATATAAAAGCTCATGTCAAAGTCCTAAAATCTTTGGTTTCCAAGTCAATAAACAAAAACTTTCAACACATCTTGGGCGAAAACCAAAGAGCATGGCTTTTACTAAGAACCTTAAAAAATGGCTTATAGCTAGCATCAAAGACTTCTATATCAGCACTTAGCTTATGAACTTAGTTGGTGATGTTCAGGCACTAACTTTCGCTCCTTTCTCCACTCCCTTCCCACCTGCCAATGATGTTCTTGTCTCTCCAGCTTCCTGGCTCAGTATGGTAGGTTTTGAGCAAACTTCCCTTATCTGTTTATATCTGTTATTTGATTTATCCTTCCCCCGTGAAACTCCCTGAACACAGCTGTGTCCAAGCACAGAGCCATCAGGTCTGTATCTCAGACAGATCCCTCTCACCAGTTATCTTTCCACTTCACTGAATGTAGTCCCTTGCACAGCTTCCATCTGTGTTTGCAATTATGGCTTGTTTCACTTTTGTTCATTGCTCATTTTCTGCTCTTAGCTCCCTTCCCTTCTTCCCCCATGGTCACTTTTATCTTTTTAGTATTCCTTAATCACTTTTATTTTCTCTCTTGGTGTCCCAACCAGATAGGTATCTGAAACATCTTCCTCTAGAAACTGGGTTTGATGGATTATTCCCTTTTTTATAGCCTTGTCAGAATTCTCACTTTCTTTCTCCATTACCTGGTCATTCTCCACAATAGCTCTGGAGTTCCACTGTGGCTACCACTCTCTTGAGTGTACAAACAAGCAACCCAACAAAGTTAAGTAAACTAATGTTCCCCCCCACCCCCATTTTCATTTTTTAAATAACTTTGCAGAAAAATGTTCCTGAATCCTCTCAGGTTTTTTATTTTTCAATAAAACTGCCATACAGAGGGAGCCTAAAAAGAAGCTGTTGTAGCATAATTCCAATTTTAATTCTCAGTAGTTATATTCTTTTCTGTTGTCCTTGAATCTTAAGAATATGTAGGACTACACAATAAGGTGAGATTATAAAGTGGAAAGAATAAGAAACTGATTCATTTGAGAACTTCTCTATCAGGGTTTAGTTTAATTTTTTTAAAAAATCGAGCTTTTGTATAAAATGGTGTGAGAACTCTTCAATACAGCAAATCTTAAAGCAGGTCACTTGCTGTGATCCTTCTTGTCAGTCTTAATAATACAGTGCTGTTGTATCACAGTGAAATACACATTTTAGTGCAGTAAGTTGAATGTTAAAACTCAATGCTTTGAGACAGTCGTTTTGCTCTAAGTTGAAATTTTAAGTTCTGACTGAGGGAACTAGTTGCCGTGCTACATGTTGAAATCCTTCTGAAGTCAGAATTTTGGCTTTTTATCAGATATCAAGTTTTAATTAAAATATTTACCTACGTGAATAGCAAAAAGCAAATAATGCTTTACAGTGATATCCCTAACAGAGAGCTCTGTGTGATTTAACTCAACTTATCAGCCTGCCACAGCTGACTCCTCAAGCATTCCTTTTTTTCCTTCCATAAGATGCCTCAGCCTGTAGTTCAGACTTAGAATAACCTGTGTCACTCCACCTCCTGCTGTCCAAGGCCTCAGACAAGTCTTGTGCCACGAGAGTGCCTGAGGACAGCCAGGCACGTCTTGAGCAATGTGCCAGAGCGAGGCACGGGGTGGGTGACACTGAAGTCCTGCTGGAAGGGACTGCACTAAGTACAAGGAAAGAGTCTTTTCATTTCAAAAGGAGCTGGGATAGGCAAACATGCAATAGATTAGCATATTAACACACTAATACACAGCTATTAACAAGTAAGTCGTCCAGAATACATTTTTCTTTGAACTAACCTGTTGAAAGTATACAACGGAAGTGTTTGGTTAACAGGTACAAATAACCCCACTGACACAAGGACAAAGGCCAAACCAAGGGCTAGCATTAAAAAGTAATTTTTAAAAACTTTTTTTTTATTGCCCCCTAGGCTATAAATTATGTCAGTGTCTTTTTGTTATAAACTTTGAAGAATTTGCTGAAGTCCACAATGAAACTTGTTACTTCTAGAAGACTGCAGAGAATCTTAAAACTTTTACAAGTTACACCAATAGTGTGAACTTAATTTGCATGGTCTCTTGAATGAACAAAACCACAAGCATGTATTTAATAAAACTCATAAATCCAGTTAACAACTTTAAATCAGTAATTACAGTACCAATGAAAAACAGAGGAAAATGATAGAAATAGAAATCAATTTTAGACTATATACACCTTTAAAAACAGTGTATTTTCTTTTTGTTGAACAGTTGCAATCAGTATTGTATCAGAGAAGCTTCTTTTCAGGCTAGTGTAAAAATATTATCCTTAAAGCTATTTTTCCTTTGCTGTACTCTAAAATCCTCACACTGAGGTTGTCACAGTTTGCAAAAATACTTATAGATCCAGTAGGTAAACAAATTGATATGATTAGGCAGCTTTTCTGCTTGAAAGCCTCTGCTGAAAACTTACATAGTGTCCTATGGTACTGGCATAGGTGTCAGCAATCCAGGACATCTCCCTCTCCCCCGTGCTCATATCAGGAGCAGGCACATCCACGCCAGGTCCTGTTGGCAACAGTGAAAACAGCTCTTAAGGATCAAACACAAATAGTTATTTTCAATCATTATTCCCCTGGGAACTGTGCAGGCCTTGGCAGAGAAGAACTGTTTTCCTGTTTAATCCTGAGTTTATTATACAAGCAACATATTCTGGATTCAGTGCAGTTTTAGATGCTGTGTCACACCTTTCTACAATATTTTCAAAACCTCCCCCATTTACATAAGCCATTTGATAAAAGGTGAACGCCACTTTGTCTATGACAAAAAGTCAGAGCAATATAGTGCATCTAAAGTAGTTTGGGTTTTTTTGCAGAGAGGGTGCTATCCATGATTTCTATATAGTGTGACATTGACTGGATTCTTCTGCATAAGAATTTCTTTTCTGTTCCTGGGTGAGTTTAAATATTGAAGGTAGGCTGTTCCTAGTTATTGCACTGTAGCACATGTGTTTGATTTTACTGCTTACTTCAAGAAAGGTTTCATTTCTCTTTCTTGATGGAATAAATCTTTAAAAGAAGTCTCACACATCCCTTGAAATAAAAAAAAAAAAAATCTGTTTTTTGTAGGTAGCTAAAAATAGTATTTCCCCAGACTATTTAAGATTATAGAAACTTGCTAATTGGGATATTATATGCAACTCTGCCCCAACCATTTTTTCTAAGTATTTTGTAAAAGTTTGTGAAAGTTGTGTAGCACCAACCAGAGAGCCAAAATGGAAAACAATTTTATCAAACCATTTTAATTGCCACTGAACTAATGATCACTATAGCTTGCATTGTGTATAGTAAAACCATAGTCACATGTAACATCAGTAAGTATGTTTATAAAGGAGCTTAATTTAGATGATAAATACTCTGTCTGGAAGTGCAGATGACAAACACTCTGGCTGAAGAGCAAGAAAATGCAGATAAAAGGATAGATGTTCCCAAGGCAATTAGATATCAGGAATACATGACAGACCTGTAACTAGTTACATGCCTCATGATTCATTTGAATAAGAACCTTCTCTGGGTAAAACTGCTCCCTTTAATTAAAAGTTGAGCTGGGAATATTCAGCTTTCTGCAGAGATGTCCAGACAGCAACTCCAGACAGCAAAGCTACCAGAACAGCTCAGGGTGGAGTGTGAATGAAGCCCCTACTGACATTGCAGAAGCTGAGGCTCTCTTACAACACACTCCTATGCTTCTTGCCTACACTTCCCTTGCAGCCTCTGGTTGCCATGGGTGAAGCCATCAACTTTGGCTGGGGTGGATCTTTTATTTCCTTCCTCTCTTTCCTCAGACACCTGCCAAAAGCCTCAACTGAGACTACAGGAAACAATAACAGTGAAGGGTTTGCTGTAAGAGATTAAAATGCAACAAATATGGGCACTATTTTATGATCTAACTCTGAGAGAAATGTGATTCAATTTGGATACCATGACCTCAGCTTTTGTGGCTTTTCATAGCAGAACAGCCAACAGAAAAAGTTAAGACACAGTTCCCTTTAGAATGCACTAGGATACAATGACTCAGTTCTTTGTGGTTCTTGATGAAAGTTCTGTGGCCGAATTGTTTATAGTTCTCAAAAATACTGTTATTTAAGGATATCTAATGGACATTGCCAATGCACAATAAATCAGATTCCTAAATTTGAATAGCAAAGCTGCCCAACATACCAATAAAGCCCTTTTTTGCCAGCTCCATGGTAAACCTTCTTGTGATCTTTTCCAATTCATTGTCCTATAGAGAAAATGCAATAAATATCAGAAGAAATCATTAGTGCTTATGAATATTTCCTCAAACTTAGCCCAAGCATAAGCGAATGCCCTCTTCTTTTAGAAGAATGGATGATTCATAATTTATGTAATTTATATGCCACTCCCAAGCAGACTGTTGGTATTCAGGCAGCACAAGAAACTTTGGGCTTTCTTTCTGTACATTCTGATCCATGACAAGTCAGGAGCATGGCACAGGAAGAACCACCTGTGCCCACTGCAGAGATTTCCAGCAAACAAATCTGATATCCCGTGTGAGCGATTTACAACCAACAAGAGCTGGCCCTGCCAGTTGTGTAATCAACACAGCCAAACGACTTGACACAAATTCTTACAGCAGCTTTGAGCTTAGAATATCTGTTATGTATTCTAGTATTCCTTTCTGTGCAAGTTGTTTGAATTAGGGCAAGAAGGCAAGCCTGCAGTAAACCTTTTATAAGCCAAGTTAGTTATTATTCACACTGGAACACTGCATAGAATGGTTTAATGGAGCATAAAACTATTAGTCAAAATAAACAAAAACATTAACTTTTTTTTTCGAAGAGTAACTTAATTTAAGCTTTTATTAACAGTATCAACTTGAAAAAATTTCCAGGTTCCAAATTATTTGTAGTCTCCTGATTTTCAGAAAAAAAAATAAATTAAGTAATTGAAGTATTCCACCTCTGAAACAAAGATCTTTTAAAAATTCTTCTCCTACCTATTGCATGCACAGGCTACATTGAGCCTTTACAGAAGCAGAAGTGGCAGGAGGTTTTAAGTGGTCAGTAAGGCCCTTAGAAGAGCTTTTTTAACTGGCTGGCTTCCGTATTGCAGATAACCAAATTTTTATCTATGATTAGGCTTACTGTGTAGTTCTTGGGATTGATCTTGACACCAGCCTTTGCCCCACCAAATGGCACATCTACAAGAATGCAAAGGAAAATCATTTTACTTTTTCAACAACAAAGGCAGAACACATGAGAAAGATGTGTAATTATATCTTTGATTTTAGCAGTGATTTTGGTTTTGCTGTGTTTATGGCTTCTGAAGTGTAAGTTACCATCTGATCTAGGTACTCTTATAAAAATGGGAGATCTTTCAAGGCACTTTGATAATGGTCTTTAAAAGTCGAAAGTTCATTATTTAAGTTTGCTATGCTTAAATATCTCTTGTCCTTGACACTTGTAGAAATAGTAAGTATTATCTTTTATATTTTACTGATTTAGCTCAAAAATTTTACTTTGGAAGTCTTAAGCACATCTATATGCATTAGGAAAGTATTTTCTTTTCTTACATATAATATGCAGATTCTCTCCAAACACCTCAACGATTTAGTAGCTGTGTACAAATTCTACTTCTTAGGAATTTTATCCTCTCTCCACAGCTCCCATGCCTGAATCCTTTACAGCCTCCATCTGTTCCCCCTAAAATTAGTCCCCTACTAATCCAAGTTTGTCATACTTGAATTTGAGTTCAAGATGCAGTACTTTCTATGGGAGAGGGTAGTTAGCAGAATTTGGACTTTTCAAATGAAAATGCAACCTTATTGAAGTACTCTCAGTAACAGCAGAGCGAATATGCATTATTATTTTGGTCACTACAGATTTTTCCCACCTTACTACAGATTTGAAGTTAGAGATTAGTGTCTGAAATTCATTTTAATCCTTTCCATGTTTGGTTTTTTATGTAATTAATCAGTACTGACTGAAACTGAAGACAGAAATCTTGCTTGAAAAATGATCACTTACCAACCACGGCACATTTGTACGTCATGAGAGATGCTAAGGCTTTCACTTCATCCACGCTAACGTCCATACTATAACGAATACCTGCAAAAGACACATGAGAAAAAACAGGAATTCATTAGACAGCTTCATAAGTATTTTTAATTGGGAAGGTAATTCTACACCAACAATCTTTAACATGCAAATAGGTTGTTTATTAACTTACTCTAAGAGGTAAAGAACAAGGCCCTGTTCCCCTACTTAAATATCTATCTTTTATGTAGCAGAAATTCACTACTTCAGTAATTTTCTATGAAGTAGCTTAATGGCAGCACTCTGCCTTAGGGAAAAAAGTAAATATTCTTTGTGATGAAGATGAATCAAGCTGACAGGTAGCTAAGAGCAGAGTTTTCAAGAAGCTGATAAAGCTTTTCAGCATTCCACAAGATCTTTAGATTTGGACTTCATTCATTGTATATACAAGATTAACTTTGTTCCTGAACATAACTTATCAGTATAGGTTATAATCAAGGTCTTTTTGATAGAGTAGTACAAGCTCCTGTTAACTTCTAAGCCTTGGCTTCAAGGCCCTGGCTGCTAGGCATAGCCACAAATCAAAAAGCAACAAACCACTCTGCTAGTTTGAATTTTTTCAAAACATTTTGAGGGAATAGTGCTATACCAGCAAGCTTGTGAGACCAGGCCACCCATCCCACATCCACATGGAAGCCAGCCCACACCTGCATTCCCTGCTCTAAGTCACTCAGCAGGGCTGCAAGTGTGTGCTGACATATGGTACAAATGCAAATTCAATTTGTTGTGTGCTGGCACCAGCTCAGATGCAAAATGGGTGAGCCCAGCATTCAAGGCAGTTCAAAGCTGAGTAAAACAATGGTTACACAAAGGTAAGGAGACCTTTCACCTGCCTGACTCTTACTAGTCTTCTGAAAAATGGAAAAAAATCCAATAAATTGATTGAACTCAAAGATTCATGTATCTGAAGGTAGCTACAGAATAGGAAATATTTAACCAAACTGACAGGGCAGATATAGAGAACTAGAGAAACTTAAACATGACGTTTAAGATCAACATGTGCCCAAAGTCATGTGGCCACAGCCAAACAGGTCCTACGGCTGCATGTTTGTTTCTATCCAAGCTTCTCCTACTTAACTAAGCATACAACAGAGCCATGAGTAATTTATTATTCCCATCTCTACTCCCCAAATCTTTGGCTGTAGGTTCTGCCAAGTTGCACGGTGGTTTGTAGCAGGCACAGAGTGTCCTTTAGATGCCAGAACATGGCACCACAAATTTCCTATTATGTAAAGAGAAAACCATATTCAGGTTCTCAGGAGTGAAAAAAGGGCAGCATACATTATCCAAACTAAAGCACTGTGCTGCTATGAAAGCCATTCCTGAATGCTCTGGAAACAATCCCAGTTTCAAAGGAACTAAGTGCTGCTCAAATAAAGCTGAGGGCCAAGTGCTGCTTTCTTATGTGAGTTCAATCAGTAAAAGAAAGTACCATGCCTCTGCAGAACAGAATTTAAATTTATTGTGTATATGGGGGAAGGGTGGTCTCCAAAAGCAAACTAAGTAGTTTCTGATTTAGATAGCTGCAAGGAGTTAATGTCTGAACTTTCAATAATCTTCTCATGAGAAGTAATATTCAAAATTCAGGTAGAACCTATTAGAGCCCAAAAGACCAGCCAAAGTTAGAACATAAATGTGTTGGGTGTTTTTTAATATGTCTTACTCTGATCCTTCAGAGGAGCAGTTATCCTTCTGTCAAGCTCTGAGCAAGAATGAGCACTACCTATGGCACTGTCTATCCTGCCTGGGGAAACCATTCCCTCTTGGTTGAGCAGGTACTCTGGGGACAGGTCTCATCTGAGTATTGTTCAAGCCAGCCAAGTTTGGAGTCACAGCCTACGTTGGCCAGAAGTGAACTCTGCCCCTCCACCCCCAGCTGAACTAGATCACTGTGTATTTATTCAACCCATATACTTATTTAAACTTCCAAGCTGTGTATAAAAAGCAGTTTTGTTATAAATGTACTCCTGCAGGCACACAAAATGTTGTTTACTGCTATACGAAAAGCAGCAAGGAGACTAAATACTTTGGGATAGTTATCTTGTACAGTTTAAAGAGAGAAGCAAAATACAAAAAGAGAGGGAAGCCTCTTCTGCAAATCATACGGAAGACAGGATCTGGAGAGGTAAACAACAGCACTTTAAGTAGAAGTGTTAGTGCATGTCCTCACTCCAGTGTATGTAAAACAGTTAGATCTCTGGTTCCTTGTATTACAGTCAAGGATTTCCACAAACTTTGATGTAATACATGCTAAGTTTTCATATCAAGGTAAATAGGGAAAAAGCCCCAAAACTAACAAAATACTGACAGGCTTTCAACTGAGCTGCCTATCTGTCAGCCATGTACACATACCAGAACACAAAAAACTTTTGGACTTGAGGTCAAAACTGTTCTTTTCTGTATAACTTCATACTTCCGAATAAGGTTTAACTCCTTTCCCAGGCTTTTAAACAGTTTGTCATAAGTGGAAGACTAGTCAATTCTGAGAGTTGTGCTCAGTTTAGTGGTCACTCTTCTCTAGTTTAGATGGTAAAATCTTTCATTAGGTGAAGTTCAGGGTGTGAACCCAGGTTCTCTGACAGGTATGATGAATTTTTCCTTTCCCTGGCAGGAGCACATAACATTTAAGATGTGCTAACATTTCATTCTTTTTCACAATTCAGCCAGTTAGTGTTTTCCAGGAATTGTAATTACTCTGCAGGAGGGCCACCTCTTGACAGGGAAGTTATTTGTGCTAAGCTGTTAAGACTGATGAGAAGCAGGCATCTGAGAATGCTGTACATTCCAACTGCAAGCAGATGCACAAAGATAAAAGACTTACTTAATTTCTGTTCTCTTTGGACATCATTGAAATTTAGTTTGACAGCTTCCTAATTTGGCAGGAGTATTGCCACGCATTTGTGTGACTCTTTTGGCGGTGTTACTATGCATTCAATAGCCTGAGTCTAAAAATGGACCATATACACAGATAAAATACTGGGTTTGGTTTTTTGTCCCTTTTTTAAGATTCTCACTACATAAAAGCAAACAAAGTCACTGTTAGGTAGTAAGATTACAATTTTTTTAAACCCTGGCAAGTCCCACACAGTAAGTCTCTGGAAACTTGTGCCTTTTACAGCAAACTAGCTACAAAAAAATAGCTTGAAGAAAGCCTCAAGTTACAGTATGACTCATGGCCATGGAAAATACTTTTCATTGGAAAACATATGAATTCTTGTTCTAGTTGAGAATTCTCTTTCCTCTACCACGCCCTAAGAAGTTAAACAGTATGCTAAGAGTGACTTTGTTTTTCTATGTGCAAAGGCTTCTAAATGAGGAAATGTTTTAATTTTTTATTATTGGTCAGTATACAGAGAAGGTTTTATCACTACACTGCAGTGTCTATGCTTTTAAAACTTCTTTTTTACGATCTGTATTATGGAGCTATTATACTTCACTCAGTTACCTCTTCATATCAAAGTAGTCTTTATCAGCAAGGCTACTTTGGATTCTATAGTAACAGCAGTCAGTTATCATTTTAATCATTTTATCATTTTGTAGCAAGGGGTGTACTAACATACACATAACAAAGACCTTGATTTCCAAAAAAACTGGGTTATACTACTAGACCAGAAAAATCCTACTAGATTTTATATTGTACAGATTTCAGTATGCTCTGTGATGTTAAGTGTGTTTATTATGCTTCCTTAGAAAATGTGGTGTACAGAACCACCAACTTCTCAAGGATGACTACTGCCTTTCTAGTACGCCTACAAATCTATTTAGGGAAGTTCGTGTCACTATTTTCTGAGCTTCTCGTGGAGTGATCCTAAACGGTAATACCTACATGTGCCCTCACTACTAACGAGCATAAGGTATTCAAAGTCTCAAAAAACCTGAACAGTTGCCATAGCAACAGTTCAAAGCAAAACACTTGGTAACCTACTCCTCCTGCCTACATATCTTGCAAATCTTAGTAAGTCTCTCAAGTTCCCCAGAACCTGGAACACATTTGCATCTCAACCTAAATTATTAATATCTAACCAAGGGTCTTGTCCTGTTTCGACTTTACTGTTTTCTTCTGGTTGTCATGTTCTTGTGAACTTTGGAACTAATTTGGGTCCTTTAGAGATGACAATTCCTGTTAATATGGTGCATTTGTTCTGCTCACCTCTATTTGCAAAGTGTTTGCTCATCAAAAGAAGCCTTCCAGAGCAGCAGCTATCCTACACTACCCATACCGCACTGGGCAACACAGATGTCATGATCTCCTTTGGAAGTTTCTAGGACTGATTACAGGCATGTTAATCTCCCAATCAGCACCACTGGATTCTGCAGCATCTCTGTGGGTTAGCAGCTTGCCTGCCTGACCCTGTCCAAAGGCTTGAGTCTAAGTCCACAGTCCGAAGGAGCTTCAGTATAGAAGCTCACCTATGGATTTCGCAAAATCCATAGATCAGTCCTAGCACTTACTGCAGTGCCTTAGTTCATTAATGTTTTAACTCTGGATTATGTAAAATATTTTCATGTTTGGTAAGTAAACAGGTGCAATTATGATTGCATTACCATCAAACTAAGTATTCATTGACACCTAGCTCAGTGGGGACATATTGTTCAAGCAATTCTTACACTCTTTCAGAAGATACACATTTTTCTAGACTCAGAAGAACAACCTTCCCAAGAAGAAAACTGCTGAGCCTTACCTAACCATTTGGAAAGTGCAGTAAACAGCACAGTGACCAGTTTGTAATTATTGAAGACAAAGATAAACCTAACAAAGCAAGATGAGTAATTCAGTACTGGAAAACAAGAACACTGTACACCAATCAGCAAAAAGAACCACTAATTCCTCAATTCAATTCACTAACTGCCAAAAGAGGAGATAAAAATATTTATCTCTCCCTGCACAGCACTAGCCAGCTATAAAGCTGGGGCAGGACAGACATTCCCCTATAGAGACACCCCACCATTCTGCTTTAAGCAGCAGTATGCATAAAATGACCACAAGGTACTCAGCCAGACAGAATACTTCAGTATACCACTTATTGTATGTTTTTAATAAGCTGCACTTAAAATATGCTTAAAAATAAATATATATTAAATAAATATATATTTATTTCAATCCATGCTGAGAAAACCCAAGAATTTTCTCTATTCAAAATTTACCTCTGGTGCATTGATAGGACTTGGTGTTTAAAATGTGAATACGGCAAATTTAGCACACTACCAGGCAAGCAAATAGAACATGAATTTATGCACTTAGAATCTGGCTATGAAGTAAAGTCTCTCACCTACAGAAGTATCTCAGCCCCACCTAAAGGATTAAGTCACTCATTAAAGTGCACTCAACACTGTAGTAACAAGGACAGAAACAGGGAGATACAGTAAACTGCTTCCACACAGATATTATTATTACCGCGTGCAGGGGGAGTGTGTGCAGAGGGTGGAAATAACACACAAGTTGGCCCTGGCTGGTCCAAATGCCATAGGAGCCACAAACAAGAAGCCACCACAGTGCTGACATGAGGCAAGCAAATTCCATGCTCCTTCTAAGAGTCTAATTCCTAACAAGATGGAGCTGTTGCAATTCATGCAGCAAAAAAGTGCTTGCTAGGATCACCCAGAGAACAGGAGGGAGACTATCACACAGGAGATTCCTCTCCCCAACACGTGTTAATGCAGAAAGCCCAATGCTGAGAGAGGTATGATCTCTCTATAAATAGACAAAGAGCCAACAGAAGCAAGGGAAAACAACTATTTAAGATCAAGGACAAAGCTGGCTACTGCAGCAATGGTATGAGCTGATTATATGAAAAAGCTGAGACTAAAAAGATTCACAGCCAAAAGAACAAGGCATAGCCTCTTACAAGAAATCAAAGGTAAAAACAAAAATCTGATATGGTTCACATTACAACTAGCATATTAAAAGACAGTAAAAGACAAGACACACATTCCTTTCCTTATTTTTTAATTTGCAATTTAAATGTATATCTGCTGTTGCACTAATTGTGAAGTTAAATAAGCTAAAATGAGAGAATGGAAACCTATGAAAATTGGTCAAAGGTTGGACTCAATCTTAGAGGTCTTTTCCAGTTTTAATGGTTCTATAAAAGTAAGGCACATATGTAAGCTTTAGCTATAACACTGCAAGTGTTACCATAATTAGGCTAATTACCTTCTTTCCCCAAAAAAACCCTCTCACACTCCTTTGGAGTTAGATCAGTTTCCAAGGTTTATTTCAGGTTACAGATGGTCCATGTTATACTTCCATCTGTTGCATAGTCCATAGGGTACATTTCCATGTCTTACTCGAAAGACTCCAGGCCAAAGGCACAAGCTCTTAACTTTCACCCATGCATGACTTTAAAAAAGCAAAGCCACTAATTCAACCCCAAGATAAACAGCTCTGCTGATTCTGAGATACCTTACAGCACTACTCCTTCCCTCTTAGAAAAGGAATAAATAATGCTGTCTCAGCATGTGGGGTTGTACTGGTCCAAGTCATGCATGCACAGGTTTTCCTTTTGATGCACAGGTTTTTCTTTCCTTTTTTTGATGGTTTCCATCATCAGGTATGTACTCTGTTTTAAACACAATAATGTCTGCAACTGAGGGTATTTTGTGACTGGGCACTGAGATCAGTGCCAGCCTTGGACCTCTGCAACTGCGGCAAGGGTGGCATGAATAAAAGTCACCTTATGGAGTAAGAAACTCATTAATAAGGGTTCATGAGCCAAGTGAGAAGGATAAATCCTGATAGGCAGAATAAAAGTGGCCAAGACCAGACAACAGGGAAGTTTTGTAGTGCAGAATAGCTCCTTCCACTAACCAGCCAAGGCAGCACCAGACAGGAAATCAAATTCATTCACCTCCAAGTCAACTGAACAAATAAAGTAAGACTCATTTGTCTTCACACAAAAGAGTGAACTCTGAAGTAATGTTTGACAGAGCTTTTCAAAATTCCTCTGTAAATGAAAGTTACACTGAATCTAGTCTAGAAATAAGGAAGTTTTTAAAGCCTTTCTGAACTGAGGAAGCAGCTGAGACTTGGTTACAGCAATTTGGGTGAGCACAAACAAAAGTTAGGCTGTTTCTGGGTCTGATTCATTTGGTTTCATTTATAACAGACCTGTTGGACAGTTGGTTAACATGGAAAGGCTTGAAAAAGTTTTAAAACCATTTAACAGCATTATTCCCATAGTAAATGCTGCCTGACAAACATGGGATCACTTCCATACTACTAAGCAGGTAAAAAATCAGTAAGTTTATTTTGTTTTCTAAAACTGACCATTTAATGATATATAACCATCAGCAACCACATAAAAAACAGCTTAACCAGTTCTACACCGTTCATAGAACCCAATGAAATTATTTAGAAGAATTTATTTTTTTAAGTAGGAACTGCCAGAGTACTTTCCAACAAAGTCATCTGTATTCAGACATCTCATTTCCTGTACCCTATTTGGTTTGTTTTACTTCTTTAGGCAGCTGTCAGTGCACTGAACAAGAGCAGCTGTGGTTTCCTGTTAGTACTGGCCACTGGCATGCAAGTCACCACATCAGCAAAGGAAAGAGTGATGTGACCCACAGCACTACTTCAGCTGCCAGGCAGCATCAGTCCAGTTGTATAAATACTACGCTTGGAGCGTAAGCAACCTGAGTTCCAACACACAAGAAAACTGCTTATTCCATGTTCTCAGTGGGATGAGGAGGCACTGATTTTTCCTTTGTAGCAAACAGCTACATTGCAGAAAACGGAGTTCTTAAAACCTGGATTTGCATGCTGGACATACTGCAGGACCCACCACTTAAATGAGGATATTCATGACTGTTCTGTAAAGATTCTTAAAGTACAGCAGAGATGCACTGCTAAGAAAAAGAATCACCACTTCTCAACTTGTAAGAGTTTGCAACCCCGAAAGCAGAATTAAGGATTAACTTCTACAACAATTAAATAGGTAAGCACCACAAGATTCAACAAGAAGTGTTATTTCTAGGTTCTCTCAATAAGGTGGAAAACCACCAAAAGTTGTAAACTGAAAAGAAAGCATGTTTCAGTACCTCATGCTTCTTTTCCAGGAAAGCACTTTTCTTCACTCAGTGAAGAATCACCTGCACTACTATGTAGTGACAGCTACGTCCAACACAACCAAGCTGACTTGTGTTCTTACATGTGTTTTGGGGGGAGAGGAAAGTAGGATAAGCCTTTAAATAACTTCCTATTTTTATTAACAATGCTTTTGATTGTTAGAATTAGGATATTAAGAGCATTGTAATTCTTGAATAGAAATACGACAGTCAAGTTTCTCACCAAGGTGTAGGAGTTTGCCTATAAAAAAATGTAAGACTGATCTTGGATTTTCCCTCACGCAGCTGTATCAGGCCACAGTCATCCATTCACTCAGGACAGGTATTTTCAAAGCAGTCCTCTCATGGCATTCACTCTGCTGTGGTATTTCTACTGTGCAGGCAAAAGAGAAGCCAGCACAGAGGAGGTACGAAACGACTACTACTCAAGGAACTGCTGGTTTGTACTAGCAGGTATCATTTGCATGCACATGTGAGATTTATAAAGATAAAACTTGCATTTAGAATCTGGCAGTTTTCACATTTGGGCTGGACCACTAAACAGGGACTGAGATTTCACTCCAGAAGAGAGTGGGCAGGCAAAGAAATTGAAGATATCTCTGACAGAAGGAACATCATCTAAATGTTATACCGATAACTACACATAAACTCATGTTTAGTAGAAATAAGAAGGTGCTGCCAAAGTGCATATAATTAAAATGTTTATTTAGACTCTTTTTCTTTGAGTAATTCAGCAGCCTCCAAGTTTAGGGCATTTAAATCAAGATTTTAAAGTTTGATTTACATTATAAATTCTTCATTAGTTCATGGTTAAATCTGTAAATGCCCTTATAAACAAAGGCATACAGAAGCAATATACAACCACTAATGAAGTATTTTGGTATGAATGCACTGAACAGTTAAAGGAGGACAGCCTTTAAAAGACCTAAAAACTTTTGTACTCCTACATTTCCTACTTGAATCCTAAAGTGTTCTTTGATCATTTGCTAATCTGCATACAGAACAGTATTTAATATTCTCTAACCAGCACCTCTTATCCTTCTTGAGGTTTATGTAAACCTCAAGAAATATGAGATCAGCTTTTAAAGCACAATGCTCCTTGAAAGAACAACAGACATGACAGAGCATCCCCACCTGCTAGTTATCACCTAGCAGTAACTAAACACCATTTCTTTCTTAGTACCAAATACACACACACTCCAAAAAAAAAAAAAATAAAAGCAGAATGGGTAACTTTGTTTTACCAAATTTTACTTTTCAGGAAACGAAAAGTTAAAGGTCACAATTCTGCATGTGAAAAGATGTGGAAACTGTGCTCCTCCTAATTTCTTTGCAAGCCTTCCACTTGTCAACTCATCCCTTCTTTTAAAAGCGGCTTTTATGTCCCTTGCTGTTTGCCCCTTGTTGTTGGTGCAAATTACCTGCATTGGACACTGGGGTCCACAGTGTATGGGACACTCACTTCAGCAAGTTTCCCTATTTCATACTGTTGTATGGAGTTTGGAGTTGTATTTCACTGGACTTTGTGCTTTTATCCCTGTGGACTGTACTAAGAGTCTAGTTCAAAAATCCATTTTGGTCAAAAGCTCAAGTTGTTGGCGCATTTCAGGTGGATCAATGTACTATAAATGCAGAAATATCTTTAACACTCCTTTGCCACTGAAGTAGAAATGTTCTACTTCCTCACACCTTTTTCATAGCAATTCATTTGCAAGCAATTGATCCATGCTTATCATGCATCCCCTTTTAATTTACTACAAATTCAGATCTGTCACCTGATAGTGAGCAAATTCCTAGAGAGCAGCAGAAGATGAAATCCATTAATGATCTGTGTTTCAGAATGGAAAGGAAATATCATTTGTGATTCCTTCCCTAAATTTAGAGGGCATGGGGAGCAGCACAAGAAGAAAAGGAGAAACTACTGAGACTTCCTGTTTTCTTTAGCTGTTATTTTCAATTGCCTGTAAGTGCTCCAGGGTTGCTTCAGTGAGTGCAGACAGGCATAACAAATGCCACCAAAAATCAAGAAATTTTGGTGAGAGTTTAGAAATGTAGGTATCAGAACAGAGTGTCCAATCACCCAGCTGGTGGGGTTTGTTCATGTACAGTGCATTTTATAATCATTTGCTGTGTAAACATTAGTTCCTTCACTTATGAGCAACACTAATGTGAAATATTAGACTATCATGTATTAATATTGTTTTATTACTTCATTTGCCACTGGTCTGCATTTTGTAATGCAAGCAGGATCTTAAAAGTAACACAGGCTGTACAGCAAAGGACTTTTTGTAAGCAGCAGCAAAGAGTAACTTAACTGAAGCAGTGATACAACAGCAGTGGGATATCCATCCATGTTTTAAAAGAAATTATAGCAATAGCATGGACAGTAGAGTCACACAGAGTAACCTTCAGCCACGCCCAATTTCAGCTACAACTAAGTCTGATGCTAATTCTTGCTTCAAGTAAACAACCAAAAATTGAGTTAGCCTCTTTTGGGTAAGAATTTAGCATGTCACAGGACACTCACTAGATATTTGATTTTGGAATGTTAGGAATCACATTAACAGGACATACTATTTGTGCTGCAGAGAGAAATCCTCACGTCATATATATATATACCAGCTGAACAGATTCTCACAAACATTTACCTAAGAACACCCTTCCTAATCTAGTCTTGAAGTCAGAGGACTTCATTTATAAGAAATCACTTGCTTTCTGTAACTGTCATTATTTACCATAAAGCTGATGTACACTGAAAAAAAAAAAGTGTTTACAGAAGCTCTAGTTTGAGTCACAGACCTGAAATGGTTTCCAATACTCAAATGTCCACAAAGATCAGAGCTCTTGAGTAAGTTATGCTGAAGGACATCTGTATTTGTTTTTCAAGGAAATGCCATCTATCCCAGGCTAAAAGGGAGTCTGATTCCTCTGAGATCACGGCCTATCCCATGAGAGCCCGGCTCTGCTCAGCTCCAGTGGGACTCACCCTCTCGGTCCCTTGGCATGTCGCTGGTCTCACCTACCTTGGGCTAACTACTTCCAGAAAAATCACTTTTGTCTAACTATGTATCCAGCCGGTAACTGGAAACACAGTTAACTTGCTCTTTTTCTCTACCGATGTTTTCTCTGTGAGCACTAGTTTTTCGCGAACACTTCAGGCTGAATGTAAAGGGACAGTGGCTCCTCCAGCTCTCGACTAGAGCAGGCACTTCTAGCATAGTGCTCCCACGTTTCCCTACAAACACTATCGAGGTCTGTGTCACATCGAGTTAAAATCAGGCGGGGGTTCTGCTCCCATTGCCTAGGGCCAGACCGGCCCTAGGTGGGTGCGGCGAAGGCCCGACCGGCAGCTGCGACACCCGGCACCGGGGCTGGCCCGGGGGTCACCCGCGGGGCCGGCACAGCGGAGCGCTGAATGGCTGCGGAGGAACCGCCCTGCTCCTGCCTCCCCTCGGGTATCGGATACCACGGGTGGCACAGGGAGGCAGCCGCCTACCCTCGCTGGCCGTGCGGGCACCAGGCGCGGCAGGACGGGGGGGCTGGCCGGGGGCACGGCGGCCCGGCCCTCCGCGGGCCCGGGGAGGCGGCGGATCTCACCTCCCTTGCAGGGCGTGCGGTGCTGGCTGTGCTGCGCCCGGTAGCCCTCGATCACCTCCCACTCGCCGTTGTCGCGCTTGATGGGGAAGGTGACGCTGAGCACATGGTTGCAGGGCTTGATGATGCGGAGGATGCCGCGGACGCGGTGGCGCCGCTCCTCCATGCTCTCGCGGGTACGCAGCCCCTCCACCAGCTTGTCCTCCACGATGCTGGCGCCACGATCGAAGAACCCCTCCACCATCTTGAAGAAGTTGGGGTCGTCCTCCTTCTTGGCCGCCTCGCAGTAGTGCCGCCGCGGACACCGGCCCCCGCCCCATGCCGCCGCCACCACCGCTCCCCCGGCCGCCGCCGCCGCCGGCCCGCCCGGTTCCGCGCCCGCCAGCACCGAGCCGGCGGCCAGGCGGGACGCCAGCTGCTCCCCTAAGTAGCGGTACATGGCGGCGGCCGCCAGAAGCGAGGATCGGAGCGGCGCTGCCGCTGTCACAGAAGCCGCCGGGGGCCGCCGCCGTCGCCTTTAAACGCGGGCTACGGGGGGGGCGGCGCGCCCGCGGGGCGCGGGGGGGGCGGGAGCTCTCCGCGCCTCCCGCGCGCGCCTGCGCCCCGCGCCCCGCACCGCCCCCGGCGGGATTCGCGGAGGGGAGGGGGCGCGGCGGGCGGGGCGGGGCGGTGGGCGCGCGGCGGGCGGGGCGGGGCGGTGGGCGCGCGGCGGGCGGGGCGGGGCGGTGGGCGCGCACTGCGCAGGCGCGGCCCCGCCCCTTCCTCTTCCCGTCCGTGAGCCCGAGGCCGCCGCCCGCCCCGCCGGGAGCGCAGTCGCTGTCATAGCGCCCGGCTGGCGGGGCCCTGCTCCGTGAAGAGCCCGGGGCAAGTAGCTTTCACGTGCTGCTCTTCAGCCGCGTGAAAAACGAGGCCTCTCTTAGCGCAAGTACAGTGCAAGTGAGGGTGTGCTCACACACAGCGTTCGGCACTCACAGGGAAAGGAGCCTGTGGGGAGAACTCAGCTTTTCCACTTGTGTTTAGGAGACTGCCCTGCCGTGAGGGAACAGAGCTTCGAGTAAAGCTGTTAACATGGCTGCTTTCACAGAACCGTTAAATCACTGAGGTTGGAAAAGACCTTGAGATTTATCTACTTTATCTGCTCGACTGTTTTTGGTTTTGCTGGGTCTTGGTCCATTCAAGTCCATTTTTTAAATGTAGCTCAGGCATCATCTCTTAAGAATATTGCTTTAAACTGTGTAATATTGCTTTCAGAGCATGAGAGAGCCTGTGCTGTACTAATGAACTAGGTTCATTTTAGAAGAATTAAGTGGCTTGTTCATTTTCTGTCGGTTTGGGCTGCTAATGGAAAATACGCTGGGGTTTTTTTTTTTCTTTTTAGGCTTGTGGGAGACCAATGCCCCTAAGCCAGGAATAACCAGGAAGTTGCTTTATCGCTGTGGGAATCTCTTTAACCACTATGGGCTGTGCTACAAGGTTTGTGGGAAAGTAATTTAACTTTTCTATTTGTCAGCAGAGAGATTAGTCACAGATTCTTTAACTCACATAAACTCTACAGGCATTTGATGCTCAATTTTTATCTTGATTTAATGTTGCTCTCTGTCCTAAGAATCTGAAGAAGTTCTCTTAAGGACCACTGATAAGGCTGGTTTTTATCTGTAATGAGGATGGTTTATAGTTGTAGTCTGGAGAACAAAGATCCTTGATAGTGATACAGGGGAAAGAAAAGCAGGAAAGGAGCTGGTTCCTGGGCCAGTTTGTTCTTTGGATGTTCACACAGGGATTCAGAAACAAGCCTACTGATTTGTTTTTCTGTCCATAGTATAGGCGGTTTATGGAAAACTTCTATTTTGGTGGTTTTGTTTCATTTCACAGAACTGCAGTGTTCTCAGTGGTTGTATCAGCTTTGAACTGCTACTTGATTTCAGTCATCTGCATATTCTCATTAGCTAGAGCTCAATTTCTGTACAAGTTTTTACATTTTGTAAATGCATAGGAAAGAAGGTGGTGAGAGATATTGTGGCAATTAGTCCTTATCAGGTAATTACTTCCACCTTGTTCTGTAGGTTGGAATATCATTGCACAAACACAGAGGTTAAATGAAGAATGTGATTAGCCAGTTTGCTCAAGCATGTAGACTTAGATCTTAAGGTTAATGTGCTTTGCTCCTATCCTGCTTTCAGCTGTGTTCTCTCTGATTTACGAGCACACTCAATTGTCAGCTGCTTGCAGCATCAGGCTGTTTGTAGCTCACTTTGTGGATGTGTTTGAGGCTGAGCGTGGGACATGACAATGTGAGAACCGCGTGGATCTCTCCAGGGGCTCAGTCACGCAGTTGTATTTGAAGCAATGGCAGTACCATACCTACCCTTCTTTCTAAACAAGACTGGATTTCGGCAAAATATTTAACAAGCTCTGTGTTGAGTGCTGAGAATAGCTAAATCAACGTGTTGAATTTCTTAATCTTTAAATATTGTAAGAGATAACTAGGGAGTTTCATTTTGCATGTTTTTATGACTGAAATCATGTGTACTGTTTACGGGCACTTTATTGAACTCAGCAGGTCTGTACCATATTTCTGTTTGATTCAAGTCCTTTCTGGAAGCAAGAGTTATGACACTATCTGTATCCCCCATTCCAGTATTCTTATGTGCTAAACAGTGAGCAGTTGAATCAAAATCAGTTTGCTAGAGGAAATGAAAAATGGCATGCTTCAGAATGAATTCTGGCAAGCACGGAAGTGGTAATTGCAATAATAGAAGAGAAACTGTATCCTTACTCTCATAGAGCTTATGGGGTGCCATCAGAAGATTCACATTTGAGTAGCATCAGTAAAAAAAATCACTAAGGTGGATTAAAAGATAGCTTTTTGTCTTCACAGCTGGAAGTTTCACTAACTTCATTAATTTCATACAAAGTTTTGGTCTTAGGACTGCAGCTGAAGAGAGAGAGAAGGAGAGGAAAACTCAATACCTGTGTGGTAGGAACTGTCTGTATGATTCATGGACTTTGCAGCAAGGTCATTTTCCACTGTATGTCCATGACAGGTATCAGTTTCTATTTAAAATCTGTGAAGTATAACTGAGGGAGACAAACAACTTGATTTAATTTCTTCTAAGCTGCTTGTAAAACATTTTATATATAAATTTTATCAGATTATTTTTATTATAGGTAAGAACAATAATAAACACTGTGTAGTGCCTTCCTAAAGCAATCGACTGTTTTAAGGTGTAGATTAGCAATTTCGTAGAGGTAGAGTAATTTTCTATGTGTCAGATTTTAAAATTTTATTGAGAAAAGGGATATAAGACAAGAATCAAATACTTCCTGCTTTAATCTGTTCTATTATTTGAAGTACTAGCTATTGGGGCGAAAACATTCCCAGGGTGTACTGGTGCTGAATTCCCTCAGAAACTAGAATAGCTATTCCCAGCTTCCATTTCAGTGTTCTTACCAGAGCAGATGAGAAGGAGCAGAGAAGCTGCAAATCAAGGATCCTCCCAGGGCTCTGGATAACTCTGCCCATGTCTGCCTGAGCCCTTCAAATCCAGGGTAACCCTGGGGTTGCCTCCAGTGCAGAGTTTGAGCCTCATTAGACAACACACTCAGGAGGAACGTTGATCTGTACAGAGTATCAGTTCCTTTCTGTGGTAAACTCTTCTGGGAAGATAAATTGCTTTTGATATAAACTATAAAATGGAATTACATTTGTTCCAGAAAATTTCATTTTAGGTGTAAGCATGAAGCACTTGACTGTTCTTACCCTTTGCTTAAAGAATTGATTGAGATTAATTCCAAATAAAAATTGAAGCAAGTTGTTTGCCTTTGAATTGCCTATATGAGCATTTTTTGCTTCCCTTCCTCATTTCACCAGAAATTGCAAAAAAAAAGCCTCTTTTTCTTGGGCTTAAATGTTATGCTGTACTGCTTTATGTAGACCTTGGTAGGTATAACTAAATAGGTGAGAGCTGGGGTTATTTTCTTACCCCAAACTGTTGCAGAAACTGTTCAGCCTCTGAGTCAACAGATCTCTGGACAGTTGCATAATAGTTTCTGGCTGAATGAGAGGATATGAATCTGACAAGAATGTTAAGTGTAGTCGTATTCACACACCTCTTGGCTAAAACCCTGTGTGTTTGTGTTAAATGGAGATGATGCAGGTGAGCAGCAAGTGTGTAGGACTTCACAGAAATCTTCCTGCATGGGAGCTGCCTGCATATTGTAGGAAAATGTACTAAAATAGTGCCAAATGGAAATCTAATTATTTTCCAGATCTTTAGCTTGAGATGCTCTCAAGTTCATGGGGTTTTTTTTTCCGCCTTCCCAGTGTTTTAAAGTAAAAACTTCATGTCTAATTGGTTTTGCCATAGGATGTGAAAATGGAGATGGCAGTTTCTTTATCTGCAGGAAAATGTACCAGCATTCAGTCTTCAGAGTAATGAGAGGTAATGTTGGTACAGCATTTGCTCTTTCACATATGTATTTTTTAATGAAACAAATATACTATGGATTAAAGAGTCTGAGAAATAATTAATGTAATCTGATCCTAATTTAAATTCCGAATTTGTGAATAGTTGTACTCTAAGTGGCATATTTCTTGATTGTATTCTTCCCTTGTTATGCCAAGGATGTAACAGGAATGAACCAGGATGTATGGAACAGTTGTCTGGCTTCAGTGTTGCTAAAGGCTGTCCCTGTAAGATGCTTATACAGGCAGCACATGGATTAGGTGAATCCCAGAAGATTCCCTTAATTTGTGACTGGTTATATGACCATTTTTACCAAATGAACTCTTGACTAGAAATCTTCGTTTCAGTCATCTGTTTACAGCCACTCAGAGACCAAAGCCTTTTTACTGATAGCATAAGATATCAATACTGAGATCTATTGGTTTAGAGCCTTTCCTCTATAAATAACTCCAGCTGTGTTGAGCCATAGCAGACCTGGAGAGCAGACTTGTAGGTTTTCTTCTTTTACTCCTTTTGCCTTGATAAAAAAGAACCTGAATTTGGAGGTTTTCCAGGCAGGCTGCAGAAGTTAATTTGCACATGCTGCAAATTTGAGATGTGCTTTCTGCAAAATTGGTGAGGAGGTATTCAGATTATTTCCTGTTGGGATAAAGGCCTTAAACCTTTCAGTACTTTGTCTTAATAATGAGATGCTTAGGTACCTTTGGTCTGATTATTTAATGTTTATATGTATTACTTCGCATTAAATGGAAGTTTTTTCTGACTGCTGAGTTCAAATAATAAGCTGCTATCATTTTCTTAATCTGTAAATAGTAATGTTTTTGCTTGTCTATAGCACTGTAAAAGTTGGGAGTGAAACTCATAATTGTGCGAGTAAAGTAGGAAGTTCTAGGTTTAGCCTAGTAGAGACTATATATTTCATAGATATATATATATATATGAAATAAGATCATTCTTATTTCAAAATTCTGGTAATAGATCTATTAGCCCATTAGCATGTGAATTTGACAAGGATTCGTACTTCATAAGGGAGAAACCCTCAATAAGTGGTTCAGAGCAGTTTTCTGAGCTTTTAGCTTGTTAATAATTCTGCTGCAGAAATCAAAATATTGAATAAATTCTGGTAACTACTTCATGAGTAAATATTTTTAATTGCCATGAAAAGTGGTTGTGCTTATGTTTATTAGCTTTAAAGACCTTCTGCCTCCATCTGTTTATATAGTTGCTGTGCATGATGACTGATGTTGCCAACTGGCTACTTCAGTTCTGTGACAGAGCAGATATAAAAAGCTCTTCATGTATACAGGAGCTGATGCCCTTATGTCTTGGTCAAGCAGTCTATAGATACACAGAAATTCTCAATGCCATGTTTCAGTACTGTTACTATCAATATATTGATAATGAATATTGCCAGATAATCTAACTGATAAATATTAAATATGCTTTTTAGTGACACTTATCCCTGTAACACCACTTCTGGTTTTCAGATGGGTAGGACAAAAAGTAGCTCTCTTTAGAGGCTGTAGGTCTGACCCAAAGCTTGCTGAAGTCAGTAACAAATTAATCTGATTTCATTGACCTTTCCATCAATGTGGCCATTCATGATAGAGGCTTTTGTGGGTCAGCGTAAAGACTTCTCCTTTCTCAATTGCTGTATCAGTGAGAATCTGTGTAAGCAGCTGGTTTGTGTCACTGTGGCATAATCTTTAGCTTCTGAGTGGTATTTCCTCATTTCTAATTCAAAAGACAAAAGAGGGCATGATATAGTTACCCAATCCTGAAATATTTGTGATTCTCATCTCGCTGTTAAGTGTGTTTGAAATTAGCTGATGAAAAAGCTAGTAATGAGAAAGCTGATAGATATATACAATCATAAATCTTCCACAGATGCACTATGAGCATGCCAGCTTTGTTCTCTTAAATAAGCTTAGGAGGAAGAGAAAGTGCTTTAGTCAGTTTATTTCCTGGAAATTACATTTTTTTGAAAATTCCTGTCTACTTCAGTGAACATAGCAAATAACAGATAGTAAAAAGTGGTTTGCCAGGAGTGAAATAAGAATTGTTTGAAAGTAACATTTACAATTGAAATGGATCTTTTTTGCAACTCTTGGTGTCCTTGGCTGTCTGGCTTAAAATTATACCAAGATCTTTGCAGCCTGGAATCAAAGCATCAGAGGCTGCAAACCAGTTTTTTCTTGGTTTAATACTCAATTGACAATCAGAAGTTGTTGACATAAACGTAGTGTGTATTGTTTAAATAACAAACATTAAAGCTCTTACGAACTAGAGAATACTAGTCTCCTGTAGGGCTTTTGTTTGCATTTCTATTAACAAAATCAACTTTAGCCTCTTTCACTTTGGAAGAGTCATTATGGAAATCAAGATTGTTAAAATATGTTTGAATGCTTAAATCTTCTGTGAAATATGTTGGTGGGTAAAGCCCAGATACAAAGCATTAAGAATTGCTGTTCAAGTTTGTTGGTGTAATTGAAATTGGTATTAACAGAAAACTCCAGAAGGACATGGGCTGGTATTTTTCAACACATTTTGGGTTTCCTAGGGGGGAAAAAATAGCTGGTTATGCTGGATGTAAAAATGTATGTGTGATATTTTTTCTTGGTCATCTTTCACAGACCTCAGGATTGTCCATGGTGCCCACTGGGTGTAGAAATCCAGCACAAAATCACTGTTGTATAGCTCATCCCAGCAGAATCTCAGAATGAGAAAAAGGTCAGAAAAGGAAATATTTGTCTTAATTAAATTGTCCCTTCTTGAGCACACTTGAACAAATTTTGAAAACACTGTATCAACTTTTTCTTGATTATTATTTATTATCTAATCTTGTCGATGTTGGCAAAATAATGTCTAACTTACGTGTTCTACTTAATCTCTTCTGTTTTTTTCCTTTGAAAGCCAGTAGGTTGAAATTAAGCTTATTTTGAAGTACTGGAAAGGTAGGGTCTCTGTATATCATTAGTAAGAGATTTTCTGGTTTCATAAGGACTACTATATTGTGGTCTTCTGACTAAATGAGTTAAAATCACCATGGAATTTCTAAAAGCTTTTCCTGGTTTCTTTCATCTTATCAGTTTTCACATAAGCTGATATTTTTCTTTCATCTTATCAGTCTTCACATAAGCCTGGTGCTTTTCTTTAGATTAGTAAAGGAACACTAAATGGCAATCTGAATAATGTATGCTTTTAAATTGTTCAGTTATCATTAGAGATCAGCTTTCTTCAACAGAGGATGCTCTGTGTTCCCCTCAGGTTTTAAGGCTACATTATCACTGTGGCATTTATATCAATATAACACTGGGCTACCTAAGCAGAAATTGAGCTTCTTCCTCATGTGACCAAAACCCTCAACATAATAGATGAATAGGTGAAGGGTGGAATTAGAAGCCACTCTCCTTCACTGTTCTGTTCTCCCTAAATACTTTACCCCTCACCTACGCTGAACTCATGCTTGTAGTGCAAGTCCATTAATGTTACTCAGTTTTAGGTGCAATTTATTCTTGTTTATTAGATGGCTAATTCAGTGAAGGTTATGTAAGTTAAAGAAGTTAATGGCCCTGTTAACTAAAAGAAAAAAAAAGTCTGTTATGTGACAAAACACTCATCTTTTTACTCCCGGAATGAGTCCTAAAATCACAATAGAATATAGGGCACTGCCTGAGGACTTAAAGTAATTCTTAACGTTTTGAAAACTAAGGCTTGATTGTGTGGGTGTGTTTTGCACAATATGAGGTAAAAGAGAACTTCCCTCAAATAGTGTATGAGGTTCAGGAACTAAACAAAAAAAAAAAAAGTTGAATCAGATTCCCTGTGTTAATCCTGACTTTGAATCATTTGATTATTTTGTGCTTGTAAACCAGCACCTGAGACCTCAAGACCCACCTTCCTTACACAAGTAAAGAATAAAAGCAGGAGGACAATAAATCTCATATTGCAGGAAGAGAGAATTGTAGATATAGAAATCATGTAACCAGGGATGATGACTGTTAAAATCTCAAGAGGTAGGGTGGAAAGCTGAGGTGAAAAGGGTAGTTTTGTATCTTATCAAAAAGGTGAAGGATTATGCACTGGGGAATGGCAGTGCAATGTTTAAGGTATGAGTATGTAAGATTGACTCAGTGAGTTCTACACTTGGTTGAATGTTCTGTGCAAGCAAAAGTAAGTTACTTAACCTTTCATTGCCTCGGTTCCCATTAAAAATGTGGATGATAATTTATTCCCAACATAAAGTATTGCTTGGAACTGAGCTGGTTATACAAACTTATAAGGTCCTCATATCCGAATGAGTATAGGCCAGAGATTATGGGCAGTATGTATTCTTAAGGAGAGTCTCTTGGAATATGCTTTTCTAATAAACTCATGTAGTTTCTTTCCTATCAGACTTGATTTTCTTCAAGAAATATAGGGAAGTCTTGGATTATTTTCCAAAGTGATAAGTAAAATACTTCTTGTCTTGAATGTTTATCCTTTTTCAGAGCATATTCAATTTACTCATTCCTAAGAACAGAAATAGTAAGGTCTAATGGAGCTGCAGTTCATTAATTTTATGTTGAAGATGATGAAAAATAGAATTTATGTAGGCTTTTGCAGGTTCTGTTGGATTAAAAGAATCCATAGAGATTAGCGGTAGAGGAATGAGCAGAAATTCTCTTGGAATAACAAATACTATCCATAGCTTCATCCATAAGATACTTTAATGGGCCAGTTTGGATAAAAGGAATGGTTGTCAAATACATTATATTTATGTTTTGCCTGCAGATTTTATTTCAATTATTTTCATAATGTATGCTTAATTTGTCTGAAAAGAAGTCAGTCTTTCAACAAGTCTTCATCCAGCAAATGGGATGATGGCAGGTGAAGAGAAGGTAGTATAATTTGACCTGTGGCTGTATTTGGTTAGAAAAAGTTCTGAAATGCCAAGTAAGGTGGAATTACTCAACAAGCAAAGAAAATAAATACTGGGGTTGGCATGAGTTCTTTGGGAATATGCCAGTGTAGATATGATTGTGCTTTTTTGCTGAGAAGGTCAAATCAACTTGTTTAAAGTAGTGTAGTTTCTTGAACTTAGACTTGTTTGGTTTTTTCTGTTTTCCCACCCTAGGTCATAAAAGAGCATGAAATTCAGATGAGATGGAGGAAGGTGACTTTATTAGCTCTGTAACTTCATGGATTGCTAATTCTAATGGACCTGTTGGGAATACAGACTTGGGAGTTGAGCTGTTCCCTGGCCTTCCTGTGTCCAGCAGTGGAACCCCAGGAGGCAGAGCTCTGACTTCTGAGGTGTGAGACTCTCATTCCTGCAGTAAGCTCAACCTCCTCATTGCATCAATGCTTGTAAAGCAGTACTAATCCTAAAGATCAGTGGCAAGCTTTCTGCCAATAGTTCTGCTCTTGATATCTAGTTCCTGAGCTGAGAAATCAGTATTTAATTTTTAGAATAATGGGATAGAACTACTCTTGAAGTATTATGGAGTACTCTTATTAATGTGAAGTGTGGTGGCAAATTTCTGTCATGGAGTCTGGAACTAGACTGGAAAACCAATATAACGTGGAAAAGCTGAGGTAACTTTTGCATTGGAGCAGCTTCAGTTCTAAACTGTATTTTGAGTTATATAAAATGAGCTATTGAGAATTTGAAAGAATAGGGTTTGACCTATTTGGGTAAAGTTTCTCCACATCTTTCTAAAATACTGATGATGGCTGCAAGAGTGAAATTTTCTTTTTTGAAAGGTAAATGTGAGTCAAGACTTCTTTTAAGGGGCTTTCATTTTTTTTATATTTACAGTCTTAAGCTGGGCTCAGTTTGGAGGGGAAAAACTTTGCTTAACACCACCATTCTATCCAGCTGAACAGTGTAAGTGGCTTTGCAGTGCTCAGCAGTGGAGAATGCTGCTGATGGACAGCTTTCTTCTCCATGTTTGCATGCTCCAAGGAAAGTTGAGATGCCCACTAAACAGTTTGTCACTTCAGAGCTGCCTGGAGAAGGGAAGTGCATAGAATATCTTCCAGGATCAGAACTTTATCCATTAAACTGACCTGGATATAAAATGTAAGTGCTTGTTTTTTAAACACTCTGTTTCCCAAGTTAAAGGGATAAGCATAGGTAAAGGGACTTGACAGCTTGGGAATTAAGATTCGCTTTGGGATTGGAATCTTAACTTCCTTGAGAGCTGGTAAAATAAAACTTACTTGTTTGCCATATGGAGAAGGAAGTGACAAGTAACATCATAACGTATGTAGAAATTAAAAACTATACAGTATGATTGCACAGTTCCTAATTCTTATTATGTTATCTCTTCCCTCTTCTGTATTTACCTTTTTAAATGATGAATGCAGTTTAAGTGGGCATTGTTTTGTATGTTTTTCTTTTCAGCTTCATCAAATCAAATTCTTGCACTTGCTCATTTTGTGAAACTTTCCATCCATACCCATCACTTACTAATTTTTCTCTCACTGTGATCAGACTGTTCAGTTTTCTGCATGGTTTTTCTGTTGGCAGCTGAAGTTCATAATGTATTGTTTATATATTGTAATGTTATAAGGTTCCTGTTGAGAGAAGTCTGTTACTATTTTGATTCTTACTTTTCTCTGAATACCTTGTATTTACTGAATGAATACTATCTTTATTTTTGAAAAGATGCCTTCAATTATTTCTTAATCTGGTTTCCATCATATAAACTAAATCTCCATTTGCTGCTTTTTAGATTTGTGCTGACAAATATGATGTCTTAGTGGTTTAGTTCTATGTCTTTTATTTATTTCAATTTTTTCTTCTGCTCCAGTGTTTCATAACGCTTAACATGAAATGTTGCCATACCTCACCTAATGTTTTTTTGAGCACATGGCTCCTAAACTGACACTCATTTAGATGGTACGTTAGTTTTATCTGCAAGATAAAGTTTTTATATAAAATGTAATGTTAACATAGGTATAGTGCTTGGAATGCAATGTTAGGTAACTCAGAACATTAGCCAAGATAGAACAAACTGTACTGCTTTTTGAATTCCTGTATCTCTGGTCTGTTGTAAAGGTCACTAATCTCTAGAGAAAGATAATGGATCACATGTTTAGTGTAATAGCGTTTTGAGTTTTCTGCTTTATCTGCTAATTTAAAAAGTCTTTTAAAGTAAGCTCATATAAACAGATTTTAATGTGAAATTTATTGGAAGGGAAACCAATATGTATTTACTCATATATTAATACCCAATATGTATTTCCTGTCATATGCTCAATACTACAGTAGCTGTCTATTTATATTCCATGTGCTTCCTAACACAAGCAAGTTAAACCTGGAGTTACTCAAATCATTAGCTGGATACATAGAGTACTTTGATATGGAATGGATTGCAAATTCCTTGTGTTTCTTCACCTCTAATTTTCCTCTTTCATGTTTTTACAGAATGTGAAATTGAGGTGTGTGTGTGGCACTAAAGCTCCACCAGTCACACGGAGCAGTAACTGTCTTTCTGTAAATGATGTCACTTGACATAGTGTAAGGGTGGGTTACAAAACACTCTTCAGAGCTACATTAGTATCAAACTCATTTGTGTGTTGGGGTGTTAAACAGAACTCTTGTTAAAAAGATGGATTTCTAACATTGGCACTGCCACTTCTATTCTATGTGAAAACCTCCTGCTAGTGTTTTTTAAAATACGTTTTGAAAACTATTGTGGTTTTAGCTTTGTATAGCAGCTCACAAGGCTTTCTGGGTAAAGAATATGCTAATATGCTAAAAGCCAATATTGGCCTTGTGTACATCACTCCTATTGTTTCTATTCTAATGGAAATCAAGTATAGAACTTGCAACACCTGGCAGACAGAAAAGAAATTCATTTGCAAACAGGATAACATTTGCAATACACAAGGTGTTAAACTATGATGTGACCATTTCTTTAACCTCTACTCTCTGGATTATATTGCAGAAAGAAGCCATTATAGTTTTACTTAAGATTGGAGCAGTTTCTTTGTGAGGACAAATTAATAAATAAATAAATACATCTCTTTAGTTTCCATTTTTAACTCTTCATAGTTCCAGAGCTTTGGAAGTTAAACAACTTAAGATTTCAGGGGCAGGACTATGTAGTACTGCAGGTAATAAAACCATTTATAAAAGTTAATGAATCAAAGGCAGCTGAGTGAAGGTACACAGCAATAATAGCACAGTAGAGATAATAATTGACGTATTGCCTGGAACAAAAACAGTGAAGAAAATTATGTGCTTTGACTGAGAAAAAAGGTATGAGAAGGTTTTTATCAATGGGTATGCTGCTGTGCCCTGCTGCTACACACTATGACTTGGAACAGTAGAGGGAGACCCAGGATGACTTGTTACATCATACCTTGAGTTTTTTGATTTTGCTTGAGGTGTTTTCAGACAGCTGAATTACCATGGAAAAGGTTCAGGCCAAATGAGTGTTTCTGGCATTTAATTAATACACTTCATTCACATTTTGTTCAGTTGTGATGATTTCCTTTAACTTTTCGGGGCACAGCAGGATAGAAATTGTGATCTACAATTTTTTGAAGTATAATCAAATCAGTCA
This sequence comes from Acrocephalus scirpaceus scirpaceus, assembly GCA_910950805.1. NCBI lineage: Eukaryota > Metazoa > Chordata > Aves > Passeriformes > Sylviidae > Acrocephalus > Acrocephalus scirpaceus. The sequence continues at coordinate 35,976,203 of OU383781.1, forward strand.
AGTTATTTTTAATTAATAGTCAAAGTGCATTGCTGACCTAAAGTCTGAGAGAAAAACTACCTTTGAAATAAGGAAATTTGCATCTAAAAGGCACCTTTGGCTCAGTCAGCTATGTTGATAGTTACTCAGTGTCACCTGTTCCCTGTTAAAGCTTAACCACTTTGCTAAACTAACATCCATCTAAACCAGTGATATGTAAAGGCTTATATATTAAAAAGCTAATGCTAATTTTCTTTATTTATTATATCTTAATTTTTTCCTAAGAAAATGCCAAAAGGCTTGAAAACTTTGTTTCTGTTTCCAGAAAATTCACTGTAGTTCTTACTCACTTAAAAGAATCTGAATTTTTTTGTCTTGGTTTCCTGCAGTGCCCTAGTAAATTAACAACTTTACTACTTAGCTGGAATAGCCATGAAAGAGTGTTTGACATTCATGCAGTTCTGCAAAGAAGTCGGTAGGTGTGTTCTTTCTGTGGCCACAACAAGGAGCAAATGTGGGCAGTGAACCATCAGTGGTCTTTGTAATGCTGTTCACCAGTGTACAGAGACAGTTTGGCCCAAGTCTGAAGGTTATGTTTCCTTAAGGGAGCTTTATCTCGTAAAAAATCTTAAACCTCTCAACTTAGAGATAGAAGAGCGAATCCTTTTCACTTACAGCTGAAGTGTATTCTTGGGGTGTGTGCAAAAGAGAAATAGTAAAATAATCTTGAAAATCCTTTGCTTTTCCAAGAACTGAAATTCTAGATTTGGATATAAAAGTCAGTACTGTCGTGTAGTTAACGTCTCTCAAGAGTTTTGTTTAAATTACAATGCTCACATCCAAAAGCATGTGTTTGAACTTTTCTTTTGAGACACTGAATCTATAGAAATGTGTAAAGCCAGCTTTCATCTTCCTGTGATATGAAAGTACTGAGGAGATCAGCTATTGATTGGAATGGATTGCCAGCTCTTTTGAACATCACAGAAATACACTAATGATACCACATAAAGGATGTAGCTGCACTCAAGAGAAACAAACAAAATATGCACAATGTGGCTTGGGTGGCGAGGGAGTAGATAGGTCTGGCACCATAGGTTCCGTCCTAACGAAGAGTACTTGCTGCCATTTATGTTTGCAGGAAGGTTAAATGTTTGCTCTTCTGGAGGGATCCTGTGTGAACAGTGAGGACGAAAATGAAGTCGTGATTGAGCTGTTACTCTAAAGGTGTCTTGTGGGCTTGTGTGCCACCTGGCTTCTTCTGGAGCTCCTTGTGTAGCTTGTAGTTTTGAACAGCCTTGGAACATGATTTGATCTAGTGATGAACTTGTGTGCTCCAATATGACTTCTTGGAGTGACTGATTTTTTCAGTTGGCATACAGTGAACTTGAATTTTTTAGTGATACTGACAAATGAGAAGTATCCCACTTGCCTTAAAGGCAAGGGGAATTGCAGCTTCTGTTAAGGTCTATTGCTAACGTAACCACTTGTGGTGGAAAATTTTCCTGTCACTAGTAGATTACTTACATGGTAATAAAATAGATTACTTTACATGGTAAACTTAAAAATTACACCTTTTCAACACCCTGTCTCTCACTGTACAAAAGCAAAAGGACAGTCTTACCTATGGCTGTTGTCCAAAACAGTGACAATATCCCATTTTTGACAATGAACATGCAGTCAGCATCCAGGTTTTCATTATAAAACTTCATCTTTGTTGAGTAAGGCTTTTGTAAAGATGAGAAAATAATATAAGTGGCTTTGTATTTTATTTATTTCTTTTATATATATAGAGAGATAGATATAGATATATATCTTCTGGTCCTAGTAAGTCAAATCTACTGGCAGTTAATCTGATGAAAATCAGGCTAATATGATGTTTCTTTGACCAGTTACCTTGCTTTCATCTTAGGTCCTGTTTTGTTTTATCCACCTCTGTTTATCGGGTCTCAGTCCCAATGATACTTGTGGAAAATTTTCTGCAAACTAAATAGTTTTTCTAAAAAAAGCCACACTGGTGCCATTCAAATATTGCAAGGTATTTTAATATGCTGAAATACATGGAACAATATCTTTCTCGACAGAAGGTATAGCAGTTTAGTTGTTTAAATAGTTCTCAAAAATAAGGGTTTGGGGAATGAGTGTTCTTCAACAAAACGTGCATGGCACGTTTGTGTATCTTTGACCTTTTACCTTTATCTTCCTTTTCTACTCAAAAGGTCAGTGTTCTCTAAAACTTTTGACTTCTTTTGTTTGTAGCAGCCACTGGATGCTCATATCTCCTTAATTATGTTTTTGTATATTGCAAAACAAAAATCAATAAATAGCATTTACTTAACGGGCCATCTCAAAAGCCACAAAGGCAGTGAGGAAAGAATTATCAAGTTAATCACAAAAGCTACTACCTTTACTCCAATTTTCAAACACAATGAAGCCTATCTCAGTGGCTGAATTCAAAGTGTATTATCAGTATTCAGATTTTTGCATCATTTGGTTCCAAAAAATAATAATGGTAAAATAAAATGGCTGATGCAACTGCTCAGTAGGTGCCTTTATATGATCCAAGCTTGGATTTACAGAAGAAATGTCTTTGTTTCAGATTCAGGGAAATATTTTCCTTCTAGAGCACAGCTTTAGAAACCTTCTTGCTTGCTTTTTTCTTGTATATTAATAGTTCAGTAATAGTTATGAAGAACAACTTGCCTCTTCTTACTCAGTATTTTGATTTAACATTTTTTACAGTGTCAGGCTATGGAACTGCTGAGAACGCTGGTTTCTGGTTTAAATTATTCTCCTGCTGCCACAGGAGTATTTAGGAAGGTTTCTATTGTGATACCTAAACCATGGGTGTTCTGTATTCTAAAAATCATCTTGTGTTGAAAGTGCTCCAGATAAGGAGAAAAACCTCGATACCTTGTGTTTTATGGCTACATATTGCTGAATACAGGTTTTATGTACTTTTTATGTACTTGTAAGCCAGCCATAACTATCTTGAGTCCAAATGGTATTGCAGTCCTCTGGTAATAGCCAGTGAGAACTAAATACTGAATGGAATTAGTATTGCTGCTATTTAACTTCAATAGTAAGTACTAATAGAAATTATTTTATGGTCAGTAATAACCAAAGTACCTCATTTAGTAGTAACTTCATACTAATTAACAGGTACTGCTGTAGGCAAATGAAGGCTTGTGATTTTCATCAGTTCTGATGTCAACTAGCAGGGTTCTTGCTATACCACAGGTCTAGTTGACAGCAGCCTCTGTGCACAGTATTCCATGTACGAGCATGGTGTTATTATGTGAGCCAAATAACCATCCTGGTGTAAAATTGCATTTGGTTAAACAAGTCAGTTATGGACAGGACTACAGTCTTTGCCTGAAACCTTGCATTAAAATTCAGGTAAAAGGGGTTTGGTGATTGTAACAATCACCAAACAAGGCATGACAGAAATAAGACCTATCCTATTCATTCCCCAGTTGCCCATGTGTATGTGTGTTCTCCCACATCTGTGTTCACTTGACTTCTTGTTAGTTCCCAGCACTTTGGCTAATGCAATCCACGTAAATCTCCTTGAGCTGCCATTCACGTACAGGTATAATCTTCTTTTAAGCCCACATGATACATCCCTCACTCTTCTGTAGAGTAAGTTTGCTTCAGCTGCAAGTTGCTTAGCTTGATTTCTTCTGTCAGTTTTTATTTTCCATTGTGTTCCTCTTAATATGTGTTTGGACCAAGCTTATTGATTTAGTGGATGGGTACTGTCGCTGGTATATTGATTGACTTGCAGTGCCAGCAGGAGTTGTTGGCAGAGGGATCACCTTTCTTTTTCTTGCACAAGTTGCAAGCAAACGTGTAATGTGTTCATCACTTCATTCTAGAGTTGTTTCAGTTTCTAAGTGTATGAAACTGTTACTACAGTGCTTGCTGTTTCTTCTTTCAAAGTTACTGTACAGCTGCAGTACCTGGCTTTTTAAAAAGATCATGTTGAATTTTGGAGGGAGATTTGAGCATCATGCTGAAAGTGCCAGAAGAGTTTCCTGTGATGTAATCAGAATTCTGCAGTGAGAAGTTTTTCTGGTTTTCCTTTGATTGACAACTGTCTCAGTAGATTTTCTACTCCACAGTCACACAGGTTGAGTTGTTGAAAAAAGAAAACCCCAGCCAAACAACCCTACAGCTTTAATTGAACTGAAACTAAATACTCTGAAGATGGCTGTGAATAATTCAGTTTCCTCTGTTGTAAGGTAGATGAATCAGTCCTTTAATTTTTTATACTACATATAGGAGGAGTATAAAACCAAGTATACAAATAAGGGAGGGTCAAGTTTACAACAGAATTTAAAATTCAGAATTTAAGGAATATCTTAATTTATGTATTTATTACTTTCTGGGCTAGCTTTTCAGGAGGTAAAGGACAATATAATGTTTTCTTGCATATTTTAGGGATCAAGTCATTAATCACTTAGCATTTAGGATGTTCATCATCAAGCTGCAGCAAATTAAAGTAGTAAGTTAAAAGAATACACTGTTTATCTCCTAAAACTGTAGTTTCTAGAGGGGAAAGAACACTTTTGCATTCCTTTATCTTCTGATGCATTGCTGTCTTTTATTTCTGTCATTTTATTTGTAACTTGAAACTTTGTAGTGTGTAACAGACATAAAGAAACTCTTAACTGGAGGTTGAATTAGTGTGGTTTACTTTCAGTGTACAGGGCTTAAGTAAAGACTTGATGAAACTGTTTGGATGTAACCTCTCAAAACAGAGATTTAGTCTTGTGGCTACTGTGAATATTCAGGAATTATAGGAAGCTGAAGCTGTATCACCCTCTTAAATTACCTCGGCATAATGCTTAATGATTGTTGTGGTGAGTGAATACTATTAATGAGTAGAAAAACGTAGAATAAAATTAGTGAAAATGTCTAGGGTATTTTAGGGTACTTTAAGGTCATGTCTGTAGCATCAGAACATTTATAGAGTAACTATGGGAAGAGGATTTTTAAAGCTATTATAAATTTTGTTCTATGTGCAGCAAATCACTAGAGATTAGCAATCTGTTAATGATGGTTCATTTTTAAAACATTTAAATTTAGAATTCCTGTCTTACTGTTTAGATTGAAGAAAATACACTATGTAGCATAATATATTTCTGTATATTAAACTTTAGTTGCAGGGTCTTGCAAATGTAAAATTTGCTGATATAGTTACTGTTTTTTAATAGATCATTGACCCGTCAATCAGACTCTGACCATTTCACAGATAAAAAGCTTGGCTTTCATTGGCTGTTAGGAAAAGAGCTCCCTTCCACAAATTAGGAAATGGTGTAATAATTAACAGGTATAATGGATATGTGCATTCAGGTTTCAGTTCTATCTTTATGAGTTTTAGCTCCTGTTATCTTTGATGTAGTTAGTTAACCCACTGTCTGCCCACAGATAATTTAACTACAGTATAAAATGGATTTTTTTTGTGGCAGTAGAAATTTACTAAAATGATTGATAGGTTTTTTTGTGCTCACCCTTTAAAATCTGTAGTGAATTGTTATTTTGGACTTTTATTTATAACAAGGTGCAGAACTTCACTAACAAAACTCATTAACTGAGTAATAATTCTGTTCTAAAGCAGTAAAGCAAAGGTTCTTTAAACAGTTTTGTGTACAGAGAATTTAGGTAAACTTTATTTTTTTTTTCTTTCTGATTTATAGACTTGAATGATTTTAGGTACAGATGATTCCTAGTACAAGAAGGAGTTTGACATCTTTTACCCAAGAAGTCACTTGGAAATTGCCACAGCAGGTAATTTAGTAGTGGACTATTGCATGAATCAGAAAGTTGGCATAGGTCACTTACCATTCTTAAGGTAATTTATGTTTTGAAAATATAAACTATATTTTCATTACAAACATTCATGAAATGACATCACGATTCAATTCCTTTGGTGTGATCTTAGAATATTAGAACAGCTCAGATTGGAAAGGTTCTTAAAAATCATCAAGTTCCAAACCCCCTGCCATGGGCACGTTTCACTAGACCAGGTTGCTCAGGGCCCCATCCAACCTGGCCTTGAATGTACTGACACAGCAAAATGTGAATCAGGAAAGCAAATCCTAAGTTTAGAGAAGTTACAGGACTGGAAAGTTAAGGAAACTTTTCTGAATTTTTGTGTAACTTATAAACATGTCAAACCTTTAAACACATCAAAATCAAAAGAGACGTGGTACTTAAAATGAGGGGCTGATAAATTACTGTATAACTGGACATTTACCAAGTTCATTTGAACTGATAGTAGCATTTTCTATTTGTCACAGATCTGTTACTAAGCTTTTTACATCATATATATATTTGGTAGCCTTTTATCTACAAAACTTACTAGCATCACTTATTTAGGGATTCAACCTCACTATCACTTTGTTTTGTCTTTCCCTTACCTGATCCACTACTTTAGTGTTGACTCTAAATTCTGTTCTTCTGATTATTTGTACATTACCATTCTTTATATAACTCAAAGCTTTCACAGCTTTGGGTATTGTCCTTTAAAAGTTACCATTTTCTGTGACTAAATTTAAATGTACAACTGCAGAAGTTTGGACACTCCAGTGTTTTAAGTGGTATTTATTTTGTTATGAGCATAAAAGTGAGCAATACCAGTCACTTGGTTTTGCAGCTTCTTTGTATTTTGCCCTGTCTAATTTTAGTGGTTGTATATTGCTTTTCCAGTGGCAGCAATGATATACCAGAGATCAGTATTCCAGGATGTTTATGGTTTTTCCATGTTACAAAGAGCCTTAGGAATGTGCAGATTTATCGACCCCTAGTGGGCTTGTTAGGAAAATGATTTCTAATTCAATTAGTGCTAAATGAAAAATTAGCATGTTTTTCAATGCTCCATTTGTTTCAATGGTCTTTTCCTTCTATTTACAGCTGGATTAGCTCTCGAATTTTTTCTGGTGTTCTCTACATCTGCAAAATAGCCTATTAAAGCAACTTCTCTTAGCAACAGCACTCCCAAAACAAATAGCTATAATCAGCATTTTAATGAACAGTTATAACTGTTTCTGCATATTTTAAAATTATAATTATACAGAAGAAATTTTAAAAAACAAAATATTTTCTCTTTGTATGCTGTGTAAGTGGGCTTACTTTTAATTAGCTAGAAAAGCTAGTAATTTCTTGAGTAGTTTGATACTACATAAATGAATTAAAGCAAATCCTAAATCGCCTGCTCAAGCTTTACTGACCTCTTGGTTGTTGTTGAATAATTATAATTTATCAGTAGTAACCTGAAACAGTAGTAACTAAAACAGCATGTAAAATATTGTATTTCTAGCAAACTTTAATTTTAAATAGTTCTAGTATTTTATTCATTTAGTTGAAACTAATTTTGTGGGAGATGAAATGATCTCCTAACCATGCTGTGAAGATTTCTTACATTTATTTCAGATGAGTTAAAATCTAATACTGAAGAGTGAAATCACATTTGACTGTTTAATTAACTATAATAAATGAAGACAAATAGGTCAATAATTAATTTTAACTTCACTGTAATGTGTTTCCATGTATCAGAATCTAGGTGTTACTATAAATTTATTTTTCTATGCAAGTTTGACACAAATGTTAAATATTTCTAAAATAAATTCCCCTTTTTAGAGTTGGTACATCTATTTTTATAGGGTTTAAGTAGTCAAGTAGTGTTTTTCCTAGTTAAACCATGAAATACTCTCATGAATTTTAAGTAGTTTTAAAATTGTAAGGAAAAAGTAAAATCTTTTTTTTTTGCATTTGCTAGTATTTATTATTGTGATTATTGCATAAACCACGTTATTTAAAGTCAAACTTACACAGCAGTCAGAAATGTCAGAAGGACCTCACATTCATATTTTTGTGGGAGCACCCAGTATTCTGAGCCCACTGGAGAGGTTAGAGCAAAGTAGTTCAGGCCCTACTGGTGAGAAATGGAGAGAACTGCGCTGTTGGTGTGACACACGTGGGTTTGTTTCTGGAAAGGTCTGGGGTGCTGCTGCCCCCTCACTGCCCCAGGCAGAAAGCTCCACGCTCACAGGAGGCCCTGCAGGTGGGGACAGTGCTCAGCAGGGCAGGCTCATGGCAAAGGAAGGAAAGGATTTGACATCTCCTACCCCTGTGGCAGTAACTTGTACCAGCACACCTAAAAAGAGCACAAGTTTAACTTGCTCTGATTGTCAAGTAGCCAAAGATGGATACACACCTGCAGATGTAAATCAGGCTGCAGATCAACACCTGCCCCAGAGCTGTGCAGAATCAGCTGGACAAGAGAAAGCATCACATGCCTGCTGCCCAGACCTCACGGAGAGAAAAGCCAGCCCTTCAGAAGTCAACAGCTCTGACATTTCTGCTTTGGTTGCCGGTACTGAGCAGGTCAGCATCCATCTATGGTCCGTGGGACTTCAGGCAGGTCACACAAGTGAGCATCATGAACATCTCAGTCAATATATGGATACGTTTTTCCAAAAAAGTCTGGAGTCCAAACCAAAAGAACCAAGTGACTGTGCAGACTTTGCAGTGTCAGCAGACACTGAATTTCATAGTGTAATGACTTCGAGTCAGGTGGCTGTTTTTGCACAGAATGAGATGCAGGAAAGAATTGTAAAACTATCAGAAATAGAAGCAGGCAAAAAAGCTGAAGAACGACAGTATGATCGCTTCCAATGTGATTCTGGTGTTGGGACATGTACTACTAATGTGACTGAAAATGAATCTAAGGAAGAGCATGCAAGTTCTCTAGAACTTTTCAGTTCTGAGGATGATGGGGAAAATGTTTGGATTAAAGCCACTGAACAGGAAGAGAGTGCTCAGGAAAATGCAGAAAAGCTTCAAGAACTTAATGTTCCTGCTGAGCAGTTTGTAAATGAAATCCACATTGAGCCATTGAGCTCTGGAATACTGTGCTCTCAAGGGAATTGTTCTCACAAGAACTCTTCTAAAAGACCCCGCAAGTACGAAGATTCCTTTCGTCTTTTTCACTCAGCATTTAAAAGACAGCTGAAATCCAAGAGAGCTAAACTGAATTCTTCTCCACCTGGTTCTGGGGTGAGAGTGGATCCAGACAGGATGACAGAGTTCAAGAAACTCCAAAAGAAACTATCGCTACTCAAGAATTGCTGCAGCAAAAATCAAAAATACAACATTTTGGTCGCAGTTGTACATCCTTGTCATATCAAAGAAATACAGATGAAGACTAAACCAAAATCTTCATGTAAAGTTCCTCTAGCAACAATTGTTGTTATTGACCAGTCAGAAATTGAGAGAAAGGTGGTGCTATGGCGTGGTGCTGCATTTTGGTCCCTCACTGTGTTTCCTGGGGATATTGTGCTGCTTACAGGTGAGAATTCTTTTGTTTTGCCTTTTGAAAATATGGATCTTTAAAATGCCTGTTTAAAGTAGAAGAATGTAACAAGTTATTTGGAACTATGGCTCAGCATTTGTAAGTTGCTTTCTTACATCACTTACATCATTTGAGTTCTCAGTCATCCTGCCAGTGGAACATGGACTGTTCCCTGGAAGTTTGCCCTCAGACACAGCCATGGAGAGTCAGGGCTATTCTGTAAGGTGTCAGTGTTTTAAAACAGTTGTTCCTGAAAAGTGCAAGTGCTGCTATAAACCAGACCTAAACAGTGTCTGCTAGGAGGCTAATGAATTTAAGGATTTCATCAAACTAATGAGAAAGTTTTATTAATTCATTGTAAATGGTGTTGGTAGATAAAAAAAATAATCACTGTGTTTCCAAGTGATCTCTTTCAAACATTGTGCCTTACACATCTGTATGTAAGATGGTTATATAGTCAAGAAAAATATGACACACTTCAATATTGTTGACACATGTGTTGATAATGTTGCTTTTTTCTTGCAGATATAATAATGTATGAGAATCATTGGTGTGGAGAGGTCATGCTTCAGTCTACATTTACCAGTCAGTTACTGAATCTGGGGAACTGCTCAGCTCTCGATCCAGAAGAAGGTAAGATTGTAGTGCAGAAGTTGCCGTGAAAATTACAGTAAAAGAGTTATTTCAAGTACTCCATTTTGCTGGCAGTGCCTCTCACATGGGATAAAATGGAAATGTGTGCAACTGAGAGGTACAAAACACAGTAGAAAAGTATGACAGGAACACCTGAGCACAAGATGTGGACATGACATCAGAGAGGCATGTGGAGATCATGGTAAAGTTTGGTGGCTATGACTCTGAACTGTTAAAAAAAATAAGTTTAGTTTAGGAAAGAGCAGTGTGATGTCTGAGATTTCATGAGGATTAAATCTTTTGCAAAATGGAGTAAGTAAATCCATTCAGGGAAAGTGATTAATTGCAGGCCATGGAGGGTTGGAGACTGAGGGGAAAATACTGTGTAAGTATCACTATAGTTCTTACTGTCTTTGTGATGTCCACTATTGTGATGCCAGCTCTTCAAGGCAGATTCTGAGGTCAATGATCAAGAACAGCTTTCTTCTTACCAAGCTATGATACAAGATTCTTTTTTTTGGTGTATTTTAAAGTATTGCACTTAGCTTAACTTCATCTGCCTCCTCTTGATAATACCCTGAAGTACAGTTTAATTTCAGAACAAGTGTTATATATCTCAGGAATTTCTTACCTTAAAATTGTTCTTAAACTGTTTTGATTTTGTCAGTGTAAACATGTTCCAAGTCATAAGTTTTAGACTTCTGAGCATAAAAACCAATATGTGACTTTGCCTTTTTTCCATATAAGTTTGTCCTCTAGTGGATGGTGGTGTTCTCCATGGCTTATTGGCATACATATCATCAGAATTTCCACACTTCAGAGACATTCCACAAAGGCAAGTTCAGAGACTGGATGATGTTCAGTATGTGCAGCTAGATCAGCTCCAGCCAAATACTTTGGTGCATTCAGTCCTGAAAATCATCAATATTTCTGTGTTAACAGGTAAGTTCATGTACTGGACTTCAATTTCTGCCATAGATGGAACTTAAATAGTTTGCAAGGCAAAATGTTTCTCACTGCTTGACTTCAAGTTTTGCACAAAAATTTGATCAAATTGCGCTATCATTTTGAATTAGTAAGATAAAAATTTCTACCCACATCGTCAATATCATTTTTATTAGTGCTAAGTGCAGAAATTTGAAGATAAAAATCTTCATAATTTGCTCTAGTATGTAAGTCTTGGAACTAGATATTAGTTAGATATTTCATCCAGGTGTTCTTGTTCAAAAATTATTTATAAAAATGCTGTAGTTTTAGTGTGGAACTGAAACAAGCATGCAGTGTCCTGGATAAGAGTGGTGTAGAGATGTTAATTGTTGCAATTTGTATGTACTGTTACTAATAGTTTTAGTGTGCCTTGTACATGACTATAGTTTTCTTTTATGTGAAAACTTCTAGGGAAATGTTTCTTCCACTGTGTTCTACAGAAATTATGGGAACTTCCAATTACAACAGTCACTGAGAGATTGAGTACAATTTATTTCTACTCAATACAGGTCAGGAACAGTGGGAGCTGAAAGATGCTCAGATAACTCCTGCTTCAAAGGGAGTTTCCAATTACTGAGTACTTAGATGGATAAAAGTAAATTAATATACTTTATGCACTCCCTCAAACTAGATTCCTGTTGCAGAAGGAATCAGATTATTTTCTGTCCAGAAGAAATGGTTGGTGTATTCTTCTTTGCTTTTAATTGTAGCATAAAATGTGATAACACCATGATTTCACCGTAATACTGAGGCTTATGGGGTTTGTGTGCTTATATGCTTTTTACTGCAGAAGTAATGTAATTTCAATTCTTGTCAGAATCTTTGTACAGCTACAGAGGTGGCAACCAAAGAAAAATTATTCTAACAGTAGAACAGAACAGAGATCAACACTACAGGATGGTTCTGTGGGGAGCAGGGGCTGCCTGGTGCCCCCAGCTTCAGAGGAAAAAAGGTAAGGTCCCTGTACCTGTTGTTAGGTGTAAAAGGATTTTTGTGATGCTGTTAGTGCCTTTTAAATGTTCAGCTGGTAACATTTATCCATTCAACCTTTATATACTCCCTTGGGAGAGTAACATACTTTATGCTAATTCTACAATGCCACTTCTGTTTAGAAGCAGTGCCATCAGCAGCAGAATTTGAATGCACTTTAGAAGACTGAGAAAGCATAAATATTTAAACACTTGAATCTATATACAAGATGCACTTATTTGCATAGTGCCTGGTTATGTAACTATAAAAAGATCCATGAGTGTTAACTGTGTTGCCAGTTTTGCTGAGTCTTCCTTATCATTGTCTGGTTTAGCATGAATTGCTGGGTTTTTTCTACTCCTTTTTTCATTTTCTGCCTTCCACCTTCCAGGGTTTATATCCTGATGGTATTGAGATGAAGTCCAACTGTAACTAAGTAAAAACATCTCTTGCAAGAATTACATAGACTGTGTTTCAGCAGTGACTACTACCAAATTTTGATTTATTCCTAGTCTTCTTTTAAGATAAGTTAAACTAGGTTTATGTTAAATTGATAATTGTGGAAATAGAAGATTAAAAAACAGGGACATTAAAAAATGGAAGTTGATTAATAACAAAGATTTTTTCTCTGAGACGTTGCCAGCATTAGAGCTGACAACAAATTTCAGAGTTGTTTTCCATTTAAAAAGGCTGAGTTGTCTTGACGGCTGAATTTGATAGAGGTGAAATGAAATTTCTGTTATGGGACAACTCACGCAAAGTTTAGAGGGAATGGAGAAACCTTACATGTCATCACACTTAAAATGAAGTTGCCAGAGCTGACCATATGAGAATGTCTTCTCATTTGTTTCTCAGTCCTTGTAGGTGACCTTGGCTTCCTGTAAATTAACCATGGTATAGAAAGTAAACTCTTCTGTTTGCTTTTTTGTTCTGTAGACCACATATGGGACTTCAAATACCTTTTGGTCCAGCGTAGTTCTGTCTCAGGTGACTTGGAACTGCACACAACTCCGTGGTCATCCTATGAGTGCTTGTTTGATGATGACAGAAGGGCAGTTGAATTTAAAGAAAAGTTTCAGAAAAGTCAAACATCCCTCATGGAGTTGACAAGGCTCTCAGCACACCTGGAAGAAAAATGTTCAGGTAAATGTTACCCATAGCTCTGTAATGTTTGTTGTGCTGTGCATAAGTGGGCAAAGTAGGTGCTCAGTTGATGAAGTAAGGTGGTTGTTTCTTTAAGGTAGCCCAGGTCTGGTTCTGAATTTATTCTGGAGGTTGCTGTCTGTACTTGGCCAAACTGAGTGCAGCCTTCATCCCAGGAGCCCAGGGGGGAGAGAGGTGTGATGAGTGATGCCATGCAAAGACAGCGCTGGAAGACAAAGGGAAATGCTGATTTTTGTTGTCCACACCAACCAGTGCAGTAATGATGTAACTAATTACGGGTGATAATTAATTATATTAATTATTATAATTATTAATTATTAAATTAATTATTATTAATTATATATAATAATAATAATTAATAATTATAATTACTGGAAGTTTGTCAGTGTTTCTCAAAAACTGGAACTCTCTAAAGCAAAATAGCTACTGCTATTGAAAATTTCTTACAAAAGGACAAAGAAGACATTTTACACAGTCATACTCTCCAGATAAACCTAGGAGATTGCTGTGGTTGGTGTTAAATTCTAGGAAGTGATTAATGTTGTTCTTGCAGCATTTAACTCTAGTTTATATATAAATAGTGAAAAGCTAAGTTGTTTAAACTATGCTTTTCAATGTCTTTGAAACAGTGGGAAGAAAATCACTTGGAAATTCTGTGCACAATTTTGATCTCTTATTCAGCATCTTCTGATGCCTGAAAATGTAGTGCTTTTATACATTTTAAAGTAATACTTAACCACCAGGATTTTTCACTGAATAGAGAATCTCTAAAAATTTGAGCAAGTTGTAACAAAGGGGAAAAAACTGAGAAAATTTTGGTTTTGAATCAGCTGTAGCCATTGATTTTGCTTTCAGTTCTAAATAAAACTTAATTCAGATTTGAATTGTTTCTGTAGGAGTGATTCAAGTGAAAGCCCATATCTTGGAACTGAAGTTTACCATTTCCACTGGTCAGTACAAGCAACTCATCTTCTCTGCTGACACTTCATTGGAATGTGTTTTGGCTTCTCTGCCCATGATTACATATTCAGGTTGTGCCAAATGTGGTTTGGAACTACAGGCAGATGAGAACATGATCTACAAGCAATGTATAAGATGTTTGCCATACAGCAAAGTAAAAACATTCTACAGGTAAACAAAATAGACCTAAACTACTATAATTATAGTATTATTAGGGAGGTAAACTTTCTCCATTTTAATTTCCCCTGTATCTAAAATTCTTTATTTAAGGTGTGGTTAGCAATCCCTGTTTCTCTAATGAATTTTCAAGTCGTTGTTCTTGAATTGCTGTATTATATTGTTATTTATACATGATATTCTTAGTTTAAATCTAACTTCTTAATTTCTTTGAATACTATATCATGCAGGAATGATGTTTACCCAGAACTGTGTCAGATAAAGCTAAGATGGAGTAGGACTTGAGGACCAAAGGAAAACTCCTCGAGAATCTTGTTCCAGCCTAAATCTGAAATCATGTGAACGCAGAACCATGTTTATAAACTGATTAGTCAGTTTCAGCTGGGCAGAAATAATATTGGCAAATATTTTCAATAAACATTCTTGGAGAGCAGAGATAGTGAGTAATCACCAGATGGCACTGTGAGACACATATATTCACATTTAGAGAAAATAAACTAAATGGATCCAGTTGATGTAGGTACATCTTTATTAATTAATGGTTTAATTCTCACATTTATCTTGGGCTTTTGGAATGTAATTATCATAGTGACTAGAAAGACATGTAGCTAGAGATTGTTTATTGAGACAACCATGGATGTAATAGAATTCTAGAATGTGTACATTTTCTATCTAAATTTTTTCTCAAATTCTTTCTAAACCCTTTGATAATCAGCTTAATGAATCATTGACTTAAATACTATTACTTGCTTACTTAATATTACTATTACTGTATTTAAGACTATGACTTAAATATCCTATTTGTCTAACGAGGTAGTGACTTAGTATTTTTCCT
Organism: Acrocephalus scirpaceus scirpaceus; assembly: GCA_910950805.1. Taxonomy (NCBI): domain Eukaryota; kingdom Metazoa; phylum Chordata; class Aves; order Passeriformes; family Sylviidae; genus Acrocephalus; species Acrocephalus scirpaceus. The sequence continues at coordinate 35,991,262 of OU383781.1, forward strand.
CTGAGCAAAATAGTCTTGCATCTTTGTGTGCTGTTTGTTTTCCTGTGAGGGAGGATTAAGTGCAAAGAGGTTTTTTTCTTAACTGAAAAGGCTCTGCCAGTGTTTCATAAGACTATAAAATCTCAGTGGGCATGAAGAACCTCAGTTTGCTCCTGAACAAAAGGTGGTAGAAAAATGATAAGGATTTCAAATGTTTGTATTCTGAGCATGGGAACACATCTAGATGTAGAATTTACATGCCAATTTTTTTGCACTGAATTTTCCTTCTGATCAGTTTAGTAAGAATGCATCACCTTGGGAGTATTTCCAAGGAGAGATTTTTATTTGTTCAGTGGTTTGTGAAAACATTTGGTATTTGTTACAGTACAAGAGATATTCCTTGGTATTATGTGGCTATAAAGTGGTGTATTAAGACACATGAGTTAATATTGGGTGATGTTGATACAGATGGTACAAATCCAAGTGATACACCTAAGCTTATCTCCCTACTTTGCATTTCCACCACCTCCATGGGCAATCCTGACCATCCTAACAGTGAAAATTTTCCTTCTAATGTCTAATCTGAGTCTCCTGTCTCAGTTTAAGGCCATTTCTTTATCTATTCCTCAAACTGATTCCAGTGCTACAGATTTTCTCATTTTTCTATTTCTTGGTATTATGTTGCAGAGTAAGATTAAATTGTAGTGCCTTCTAAAATTTTGTCTCAATAAAAAACAAACCATAGCAGCTAACTTGCATGGAACTTTGTTTTCTGATCTAGACCTGCTTTGATGACAGTAGAAGATGAAGGATATGAAATCTATGTTCATGTGGTGTCTGAGTTGATGGAAAAAATCTTCCTCAATATTCCTGCAGACTGGCTGAAGAGATTAGTAGGTACTGATTCATTAATTACTTGTGGTAGAAACAGGCAGCAAAGTTCACAATGGAAGCAAATTTTTAATCATTGGCAGTTTAAAAAAACCCTAAACAACCAACATCAAAGAATATTTCAGTGGCTTTCTGACAAACTCAGTGTTTCAGAGGAGAGGTTGCAGCAACAGAAGGTGAGATGGTATGAATGCCTATTACATAACTAAATAGTTCTAGTTATATACCTAAATATTCAATAACTAAATGGATTCCTTCTGTGCAAAACAGAATCTTTTAGGAGCTTTTAGAAGTAGCTGGCATGTTTTCATGATGTGAAACACTGAGCTGTGTTTCAGACAAGCTGAACTTCATACATCCTGTTTGACTTGAGGTGTTTTATGTGATTCACAGATGTTAACAGTTTAATAAGAAACAAGCTCAACTCATTGTTTTTACAAAGTAATTAAAAATAAAAGGTAACTTTTATTGTGTTGAACTTCACTTCCAGTAATTCAATGGAGCTTCATGGAGATAGAACTTGAATGTCAGGTACTACTGTGAAAATCAAGTATAAATTGAATTGTTTTGTGTTTTGCAGTGCCCTCTTCAGATATAACCTACAGCACGATAGTAGCAGATCTGTGTCATTTGCTGCTGGCAGATACAGAAGCATCTTATTTGTTGGAAATCAGAAGCCACTTTGTGCTAGATGAGAACAGCTATCCTTTGCAAAAGGATTTCCATCTGCTAAATTTTCATCCTGATCTTTGACCTCTGCACTAACTGAGTAACAAAGACCATAAGGACACACAGATGGGAAGCAGAAGAAAAATGACTTAGCTGAAGGAAGCAAATATCTTAAAATTATAATGAAGGACTTTGGTTTTAACTTATGGAAAAAGCAAAAACCATCAAAAGGACTGGTATGGAATATCTGCTATTTAATAGTATATACTGCTAGAGTAATTCTGATGAATTTTCATAAAGTATATTTTTATAATGTATTTTTATGTTAATAATTATGTTAATAAACAAAAATTTCTTCAGTATCTGTTTTCCTTTTTCTCCTCAGAAAAGTTCACTACTATTGAGAGACTGAATTTTCCTTAGACCTGGCATAATAGAGGACAGACAGAATTCAGTAATATTTTAGTTATACAATTTTTTTTGTCTGATCCCATATGTTATCTGTAGCTTGGGTGTTTTTGTTTTGCTGTTGTGGTTTAACAGCAGAATTTTTGCCATTTACCCTCATCAATTTTGCTGCTGCTCTTTTCTCTTGTAAAACAGAACTTGTAATGATTCCACCTCCTTCAGCTCAAGGTAAGTGTGAAGCACAAGATCAGATGGATGTTATATAAAAGGCAGTAGGTTAAAAAAAAAGCTCATTATGTGACAGTTAAAAACACTGTAATAGAACTCCTTATTTGATGATGTTTCTCACTTTGAAATAGCTGTTGTTCAGGAAGAGGCCAAAAGGGCCTTTCTCCTTTGCTTCACCTGGATGACCATGAGTACAAGTACTTTGGTAAGTGCATTAGAATTTGTTTCTTCACAATTTAGCTGAAATTACTGAATACACAAGCTGGAAGTATTGTTACCTTAATGTATAAGAAGAGAGGACCATACTGTATGTCAGGTCAGACAGGTGACTTCCCACCTTAGAGGTATTTGTTAACAGACATGGTACATTGCATGCATCTTCCTGCACAAGCTCATAAACCAACTGTCTGAAACAGTAACAGTGTTAGTAATGTCTGAAACATTACTAACAGCTTACTTTTAAGATCTTTATTGGTATGATTGAGATAATAAAAGACAAAATTTATTTGGTAAAAGCATTTTATTCTAGTAGTATGTAAACTGTGTGATAGCTGTGTAGTCTTCCTTCCCAAAACAAACACCCTAACTTCGCTTATCAGATTGGTTTGCAGTAGTTTTGTGGGGCTGAAATTTGAATACATCTCTATGGGATTGAGTTGCTGGTATTACTTCTTTAGCAAAGATGTAATGAGGGTTGAGCACTTTGTCAAATTCAGTTTAATGTAATGAGTTTAGGCTCATTTTGTACACACAGTGGTGTAATTAGCAAGACAGACTGAGGGTACCATGTTACACATCAGCTGGTGGACTGGGGAGGTCTGTTATCTTACAGTTCCTCTGTGGTATCTTCTCATTCATTACATTTCCTTTAGGTAATGACAATATTATCAAAATGGAAAGTGTTTTCATCTCCCCAGAGAAGCCTAATTTTTAAAAGATTTTGTATTAATTAATATAATATCCTGTTTGAAAGGAAGTTGGTTTGATTTCAGCTGTAGAGGTTATGGAACACAACTGTGCAAAATGTTTTGCTGCAGTAGTCTGTGTTTGGTTTATGACTGTACAGTGAGAACGGTACAGAGCTCAGGTCCCCAGTGAACAATCAAGAAGGAAAAAATGTCCTATTTTATTTTGATTAGGAATAATTGCTCTGAATTACTTTACAGAGCAGTAATTTACTTAATGAAGAAGACTACTAAAACAGACACATGCCCAGGGGGCTTAAGCTAATTGGATTTTCAGTGTAAGAATGGTCATACTAGGTCAAACCCAAGGCTCTTGTAATCAATGCTCTGTCTCCAGCAGAGATGTGTTTAGAGAGAAATATAAAAGGACAGGACAGGTCTTCATCTTACTGTCTCAGAGTATTCCAGTACTCCAGTACTGGAATAGCCTCCAGTCACTTGTGACTCTGACTTCTCTGTTTGTCCCTCAGTGTCAACACCAAGTGCTGTAGTTGGGGTCAGCTGAATACACTGAAGTGAGTTACTGCAGGAAATACACCGTGCTGAGGGATGTAAGCAGCTGCTTCTAGGCACCAATAAGCAGTGCCTTCACCCTTCCTGTACAAAAGAGGCTTTAAATATAATGCTGCTATTTTAAATAAGTTCTACATGTATTAGTCAGTATCTTTTGGGCTTTGTCTTTGTTTTGGCATGCACACTGGGCTTCTTTCCCCTTTGGTGAAGCCACTGTGGTGATGTGGAGCAGTTGGCAGATAGGCCTGGTTGTCGTCACTGGCAATTCTTGGGTCATTTTGGGCTCTACCTATATGATGTGTGATCATTTGTACCCAGAACTCATGATCAAGAGGTGGAATTTACTAGTCAAAATAATTAATACTGAGAGATCATGTTTGGCTGTTTTGTTTGCTCAGCTCCATGTTAATTAAATTTAACATATATTTTGAAGAGAAGAAAGAGAGATTCCCAGCCTACCAGAGATCAAATATTTTATTTGTATTTGGTCAAGGAAATAATTTATTTTATTCTTTTCTACTTCGGATACAAAATCTTAGCAAAGATTTTTGTACCCTTTAGATGAGAAAGATAGTAAGAGCTTTTCCCTGTTAAGGTTGTTTTTTTCTCAGTTCTGTTCACGTGCTGTGGCAGAGAGCGTGCCATCGTTTAACCAGCTCCTTGGGCTTGCTGATCATCTCATTCCAGTGTTCCAGTTCTTTGCCACGTGTGTACATGAAAGGCCCAACTACTACTCGTCCCAGCAGAAGCGTTTCTGGGAAAAAAAGCAAGCAGTTAGTGATGAACACCTGTGATGCTTCTCTGAAATCCTTGCCTAAATCAGAATATCAACCTATATTTCTCCAAGTAGTGCCTGTTCTGAAAGGTATTTTTAAACCAAAATATTCCTCAAGGAAATAACTCTGGACTTCAGGCTCTGTAGCTTCTACCTGCTGAGGTTCAGCATTAAAGGGTACAGGAGTATGTGGGTGTTTAGTCAATGCAGGCCTGTCCTTTTCTCTGCAGTTAAACATCTTCAAGGCACAAATAATCTGTATTTGCCCTGCCTCCTTACCTCAGGTTTACTGTGGAAGTTGCCCTAATTTTGGGCATCAGCAACCTCAGTAGGATTCATATGATGCTCTGGCTTTGCAAAAAATAGATGCAGTTACTGAGACAGCTGGGAGCTGTAATGTGTTGCCACTGCCAAGGAGCAGATTGTTTATTCATTCCCAGCTATGAATGGGAAAATTACTGAGATCATATTTGCACTGCAGGGAAGATATTTTCTTGAGCAGTGGAAATACTGAATTCTGATTTGCTTCTGTAAGCAGAACTCCTTAATGGATTCTCTAACAGTTCGTAAGAGGTGGCCTCAAGCATCAGATTTTCTGCTAGGGAATGGGGATGTTTGCTAATCTCTCTTTCTTCCTTCTCACTGCTGAAAGAATCAAAATTCCTATTCCTCTTTCAAATTTCCTTAGAGTGAATGGCCACAAAATTTTGGAGGTTGTGTGTTATACACACAAGTGTTCACATAAGCTTGTTTAAATGGGATACTGAAATGAAACAGAGGCATAGCACCTTGTACTGGCATTGACTGGTCTACACTGATTTTATTCATGTCTTCCATGAAATTTAGCCTCTGAAAGAGAGACATATGCTTAACTACAAATAAGTTGTTCTGCTTTTAGAGAGACACCCTTTGAAATACCTCCAAACTCTTAAATGTTTTATGATTATTGCTGAAAAGGAACTACTTCCTCTCAGGTTTAAACATGTCTCAAATATGTAAGAGCTTTGACACCTTGACTGTAATAATTTATATGACTGTAATAATTTGTATAACTTACTTTCTCCTTTGTTACTCTGGAGCACAGATAGACACAGGCTTGCTGTATCCAGCTCTGTCTGATCTGCCTTGAAACTGAAGGTTTCGTTGTACACAGGATTGGGAGTTCCCAGAAGAGCTGCTGTCTTTTTACTTTTGATGAATTTATTATGGTTCATTAATGAGACTTTGACGTATACACCTTTAAGAAAAGAAATTCAAGACTAAAAGACATCTTCAAGAAGCAGTTTGGGAGATGGCTTAAGGAATTTCTTCCTTTTGGGAGTCAATATCAGGTATAACATCAGATTGTGAAAGATTCATGGAATACACATGACAGCATGACATAAAGCAGGGTACTTGTACTGAGGGTGCAGTTTTGCTGTGCACTTTGCAATTTAAGTGCTCTTAAAATAAGCAGCCATATTCTTACCCTGCATCCTTGATCTCATGTTTCTGTGCCTTCCCTTCATCTGATGGAGACTTTTTTGAAGGCTTAATTTATTCAGTCAAAAAAAAGTCATAGTTGATGTGTATATCTAGAGAACTAAACCTCTTTTCTTTTTAAATGATAGATGAATTTTGCATTTATATTGTTTAGCTTCAGAGCCCTACAAGAAATCATTACAGACTGAAATACAAGTTTGGTTCTTCATCTGTTTTTGTGTTGAGTGTTGGATTTTAAGCAGCATTTTGATGTAATCTCTGAGACCAGGAATTGCGAGTATGATGTACCAGAAAAAGCCCTCTGCACTAAGGGAGAAAATTGTGACTCCATGCTATGTTCGCTTTGAACACTAGCCAGGCTGTCCCAAACTGGGATTTTTTTTTCCCAACTCAGTTCCTCCCAGGACAGCTGTTCAGCATAAGCAGTTGTCCTGCAGCTGTTACCTCTGGGAATTTGACTTGAAGCAACTGTTAATGTCAGTATCCCCTGAAATGCTGCCTTCTCTGGACTGGAGAGCAGCAAAAGGATGTTGCTCACTGTACTAAAAGAGGAGAAAAAAAGTTACCACCAGTTGCCACAGGACAAACCATTTATTATGAAACAAACCCCAAACATAGCAGAACTAAGCTATCAAAATCTAATTGCCGCAGGGCAAAATATTTCCACTCAAATCACCAGGATATTTATTTGTTCCTGTCAGAGTCCCGCATCACGAGCCTGGGTGGACAGATGAGGAAGGAGCAAATTAAAACAGGAATTGTGGAGCTGATAGCAGGGAGGAAATCTCACTTACCAACAGCAGGGCTCTCCTCCTGGAGCTTTAATCCCCTCGCCCTCAGAACCACCACAGTGAGACGGCCCAGGTAGTCATTGTAGCTCAGGGAGAACTGGATATCACCATGCTCTGAAGGAGGCTTTGGGAGCAGAACAACACCTGTCAAATATGTCTGAAAAACTCTCATCATGTGGTCAAATGGGGAGGAACATCTTTTTTCATACTAATGGTTTCTGTCACACTAAGGCTGTCAGTGAATTGTAATGGCTTTATTTACGCTGTTGTAACATTTGATGGAACCAATTAACCAGACTTCCTAACCCTCAGAATTACTCTTCTCTAGGGAATATCTATTTCCTTGCCTCTTCTGCTCTTACTAATCAAAAAGAGAAGTAAATAACAGAAGTTCTTATGTAACTACCTCTTAATTCATGTGACTTTTTCTAAGCATCTAGGTAAGTCCCTTTACAACAGCTATGGATCTGCAGGTTGGTAAGATGGAAATTTTGATTCCAAGTGTTTATGAAGTACTTTTGCATTTGAGGTACTTGGTAGAACATAGTTCAGCTCCAGCTCTATCATTCTGCTACTTGTAAGATGACAGAAGTTCCACAGTGCCAAGCAGCACTTGGAATCACATACCTCCAAGTTTTCTTTCTCGAGATCTCTCCATATGACTAGTTTGTTGTCCTCAGTTAATGCTTCATTTTTTAGTGGGAAGACAACTTGGCCTAGGAGATGATGCTTCTTCTGTTTATCAACATGATAAACCAAAAACTTCAGTGTCCTTTGGAGCAACATTTTACTGGAAACCTGTACAGGAAAAGGAAGAATATTAATAATTATAAAATACCTGACACTTTTCTACTCTAGCACGACTTCAAAGGAAATATCTTTCAAAGGGTGTTAAGTGTAGGTGGAGATTTCCTTAAATTATTTGAAGTCTACTTTTAAAAATTTCCTGAAGTTTTAGCTATACAGAAGTCAAGACCCAAGCTAAATACGAGTTAATTTGAAAGCTATGAAGTTGGTGTTTTTTTAGCTCTTATGGATCTACTGCTGTGTGATGCATTCACTTTCGGACACAAATGTTTAGAATCTGTAAACATTTTTTCAGGTGTCTGAAATGCAAAGTTTTTTTGGTTTTAAAGCTTTTATCTTGTGACGTATGCTGAAAACCTCTTAGCTTGGGAAGCTGAGCTGTAGAGCACTGTACAAAGAGCAGCCCAGACATACTTCCCAGGTTCTGCTGTCTGGCCTACTTCCACAGCAAAGAAACTAAAAGCTGTGAAAGCATTGTATCAGTATTGACTCCTTCTGGACTTCTAGAGCTTCTGGGCTGAACTGCTCAGCTGTAATTCAAACTGGAGTTTTTGTTATTCCCAGGGCAAGTTCTGGAATCCTTAATTTTGGTACAGACCAGAAGTAAGACCAGTTCTGGAGCCACACACTTCTGTAGCCCAGGATCTCCAGAAGCCCCAGTAAAAAATCCTGTCTCTGGTGGAAACAACTTCTATCTTGGTAGAAGCACTGCAAACATACAAACACATACTGTAGTTTGACAAGTTAATATTTGCAAACAAAAATCTGCCTCATCAAAAGAAAAAGTACCTGGAAAACAAAGTTTTCATCAAACTGCGGGTTAAGGGTTTTACGTTTTGTTTTGGACTGCAGGTAGCTTCTTTCATCAGGCAGCAGGTAGATTTTCACAAATGGACTACAGGAATCAGCAGGGGGCTGCAGCTTTCTGGCTTTGATCAAGGAGACCAGGAGCCTTTCTGACTCTTGCTCATATTCTATGGAGAACCAGAGGCGCCCAATGCTGCCATCAGGAAAATCTGTTTCACTTTTGTCTTCAGGAACCTTGTACAAATCTGGGTTAATGGTCCCGACAACATAAGCTCCAGCTTCAAGAAAAGACAAAACAAGCACCCTCAGATTAGCCTCAAGAACCATTGCAGGCATTTTTATAACCACTGCTGTATTTAGGTCAATCAGACTACCCTCTTTATTGACAAATTTTTTGTAAGAATTTCATATTTTATTTCCTTCCTCAAATTTAGGGGAGTAATTGTAGTCTGTACCACTTTTCTTTCTCTTATTCCTGTGATTGTACCTTGTTGGTTCTAGCTATTTGTTGTTGCAGTCTGCAACTGGTGACTCTGCTGTTTCTGAGACAACAGACACTTCCTGACCTTTACAAGATATGGGAGGAGAGATTGCTTTGTCTGCCAAATGTATACGGTATCACAGCACTGGGACCAAAATGACTACATTCTTATATATAAAATATATTTTTATATAATATAAAATATATATATTTTATAATATATAAAATATATATTTTATATAATATATATTTATATATATAATTCTTATATATAAAATAATTCTTATATATAAAATATATAAGAATTCTTATATATTCTTATATATTCTTATATATAAAATATATAAATGCACAGAGCATTTAGGGCTTTTGTGCTGTGTAATGCTATCTCTGGTGTGCCCCTAAAATACATGCTTCATAACAATAAAGCCACCCTACCCTTAAAAATAGTCTAATTTTTGCAATGCCATACCCAAAGAATGAAATGATGACCGTGGCCCAGACTGAGGGCTCATGTAGGGGTCCCTGTCTTCCTGAACCTGTTCTTCATTTGTCAGGTGGATCCAGTCTCGCCCATGCAGTGTTGGTGGAATGATAAATGGAACACTTCTGGATCTGCTCAAGACAACAGCACCTGTTAACTCTTCTGGTTTAAATGTGGCAACCAAACTTGGTAAGAGTAGTAAGTTTACTACTGTTCTTATGTCATAATCTCAAAATTCTACAAACATGCTAAGGTAAAAATAAAAGCAAGTAAAGTCAATTGTTTAATGCATAAAAATCCAGTGAGGCACATTTGGTCTTAATTCTTCCAACAGATTGTTCTCTTTCCCCCTTTCCTTCCCTTTAGAATTTTTCTTTCAAAGGAAAGGAAGAGCTAACTGCAGCTGCTTGTTTTGGAGCCCAAAACCCCAGCAATGTTTAATTCTCTAAGAGAGTCTCCTTCCTGAAGTTCTCTTGTTTTTGTTACTAGACTAGAAATGACTCTGGAACATAGGCTAGGTTTGTCTGAATAACAGGTAAAGCTATCGATGCACTAATTACACTTGAATATATTCTCTCTTTCAAATAAATCAGAAATAATCATTACTTTCATAGTTAGATTACCCTTTTCCTAAAGGAACAAAACAGAACATGACTGATGTTTTCATATAGTTTAGGGATCTCCTTTATTTCTATACATGCATATATTTGGATCACCTGCTTATTTGAGATTGGACAAGTTGAAATAAATTACATAGTGTATGCTTTAAAAATGAAAATATGTACCTTGTACTTTTCAGTTGAGTTTCACAATTTGCCTGATCCTGGAAAATGTCATTTGCATTTGTTATTTTGACAGGATTGATGAGCTTTTCATAAGAAAAGAGGTGGTAAAATTTTTTCCAGAGCAGATACGCAGTTATTCCAAGGAGAACAAATAAAAGGATCCCTCCTATTATACCTCCAGCCGCAGCAACTGCTTGTTCTGTTCAAACATAAAAGCACATAAAACATCACAGGAAGAGCAAAGTTAAATATATTTTGGGTGTAGACAGGAATGTTAAAGCTAACAAAAACCATTCCAAAATTACTTTTAAATGAAGCATTCAGCTCACATGCACATTTTTGTTTGGTTATAGCTCCTGAAGACATATGACAATGGCAGTGACAGATTACAGTGTTCAGAAGCACTGGCACTTACCGCAATGTGAGAGATTACAGACATAAAAACCCCCAAATGCCAAAGAATTGTTTGGGCTCTTGTTTTGCATTAGCATTTTACCTTAGCATGGCAGAAGTGCTAGAGCTTGCATAATGGAAGAAAAAGAGAACCCAGGAGCACCTAATATGAAAGGTACCATTATTTTGGTTTGGTTTGTTCTTCCAACTATTCATCTGTGTTGAATTGAATCTAGACCCTGGCACAAGGAACAAAGTAAAGCTATGGCTTGTTTTCTTTCTAAGGATGCATGTGTTTCCTGATCTGTGAAGTCAAAGTTAAATATCCATTAAACACAGTTTCCTGAATCGTGAGTACTTGATGTACAACAAAATCTTGTATAATTACTGTGAAAAAACCAAAGCCTAAATAAAACTTAATAAATATATTTAATATGAATATGAGAAATTCTGTTGTGAGAATTTCTCATGAGACCAAGGGTAGATAATTGGTAATGGGCTCAGTTCATTGCTTTCACATGTTTACTGAGAATGCTGGAGTGATAGGCTGCAAAGGTTATTTCGATCTGTACCTAAACTCCAGAATTATCTCCCACTCTGCAGCCATGGAAGGCAGCTCAGGAGCAGCTGAGTATTGGATGCTGACAGGTCTCCCCTGAAACTGAAGTAGTGAAGTGACCTGGCATTTTTTCACGACTGGTGTTGAATTTTTTCCTCTTCTCTGCTTTAGGTAGAGATAACTGTGATTATGCTTTATTCCTTTTTCTTTTTATCTGTCTGTGCTTGGTAGGTACCTTGCTGTTAGCCATCTCTATACAATGGTACAAGTAAAATAAAGACAATACAAGCACAAAGTAATCAGTCAACAGTAGTGATAGGTTTGAATAATTCAAAACTAATTTTATTTAATTTAGTTTATTCATTAAAGCTATAAAGAGTATGGGAGGTGAGTTGCAAATAGATATATTGCTAACCTTTTTCAGTGTTGCCCTGTTGTAATAAGTGACATGAAATGTCCTTCAGCTACAGAACACTTAAGTAATTACCATGTGCTCTAAAATTAACCTGGCCATAGTGCCTCAAAGGCCTTAATCTGATCCTGACTCATTTTTCTGCATTTGATAGAGTCACCAGAGCCAAGGTGGTTTTGCAGCTCCCCTCCAGGTGTGTTGTCTTAGCCCTCTGCAGGAATTGGCTGTCTGCTTCCCTGAGTCACATAATCACTTCTGTCTCCCAGCACCACCACGGTGCAGCCACCCTGCTCACGGCTGTACCACAGCAACAGCACTTTGCTGTCCTTGCAACTGGCAGGTGAACTGAGTAGGTTCCAGCATTCAGCCAGACTATTAGCACAATCCTTATTCTGAAGAACAGGAAACAAGCACCTACTTGGTGTGGGTTAATATTAATACAGAGTCTAGTCTGATTGTGCCATGTGGCTAAATTGGTTTTCCTTGATAAGAATGCACAGTATGAGGAAATGCATATGAGCATGGGAATTTTGTGTGTTTGTTCCTTCTAGTTTTGCAGGGCATGCTCAAAAATGTCTTCAGTTACATTTTATTGCATCTCAGAAGGCCAGATGCAGAAAAAAAGCTTCAGTTTAATGCCCATTAACATAATAGAAATTAATGATTTCCTTCATGTAGGTGCACTATAAACAACACAAATACCTATATGGCTGATAGTTTTACTGTCTGACATAAGTACCTGAAAGGTAAACATTTCAAGCAAGCTGTACAGGTTCATTCACAAGTCTTTGATGCACTCAGCAGCTGTCCTGTGTTCCTCTATAGCCAGTTTGTCACCATTTACCATTAAAGACAGTGAGATGAGTTGTGCATTGATTTTGGAGTAAGAGAATGAGTCCCAGTCTCTCAGTTAATGAGTTTGTATGTACTGAAATTGTTCACTGCAGAATGATGTTAAGTATGTATGACACACCCATAGCCATTTACTCAAATTCCAGGGGTTTTTTAACTTTATACAGCTGTAGATGTAAGGTAAAGTTTTACTCATTTCAGTAGTTATCTGTAATTTAATGAGAGCAAGGAGAATTTGTCTCACTTTTAGTCCATCTTATCTGTTTAGATCAGCAACAGAGCCAGTGGCTTAGGGCACAGTGTAGCACTAGTCACAAAATCGACCACTGAGTAAGGTTGCATCCATTGTGTGCAGGGCCAAAATAATGTCTTTTAAAATAACTACCTGTCATCATGAGAAATTGATGTATTGTATCCTGCTGTGGTACAGGATCATGGCAGCAGATTGAACAGACTTGTTGGACCACTTCATCTCCCCCACCTGCCCCAGCGGACTGTCTCCTGCTAACAGGTACCAGGTTTATGCTGGCATAGAGGAGGTGTTGACAGGCATCCTCTCTCCTCTGGGATTGCATCCCTTTTTGCTTACTGTCTGATTATCTGCTTTTAATAAGCTTTACTTAAACTTTGCAGTAAGTAACTTTGGAGTTACGAGCAGCCCATTCTCCACCGAGAGTTTTAATCCCCGTATAAAAACACAGTCTAAGCACATGTACAGTATAAACGAAATAACTGGGGGAGGTGGAGGCAAGCCTCCGCCTTTGCTGTGCCTGTCTCCCGAGCCGAGCTCTCCTGTCCAGCGCTCCGGGCGGTGCCTGCCAGACCTGCAGTGCCAGGCTGCCTCTTCCCTGGCTCCGGAGGGAGGCCGGGCAGGTGCGCAGGGACAGCTTTGAGCTGATGCTTTAGCGAGCCTTGTCCAGCGCCACCGGGGAGGCGGCAGGGGCCCGGCCGGGGCTGCGGGAGGAGCCGGGCACCCCCTGCCTGCCTCCCTGCCTGCCAGCCTCCCTCCCTCCCTGCGCGCCCCCCGGCACTTACCGGGCATGGGTGCCGCTGCTCCTGCGGGCCCGGGCCGAGTGCCCGCCGCCGCCGCCCCGCTGTCCGAGCTCGGCAGCCCCTCCCCGGCCCGCCCCCGCCGCCCCGCACACGGCTGAGGCTGGGAACAGGAGTCCAAAGAGGGGCATCTGGCGCCTGTCGGAAGAAAAGCAAAGGGACCCGTTCGGGAAAGATTGCGCGCCGTCCCAGGCTCCCCGGGCCCGGCCAGCGAGGGACAGACGTTGCCGATCTTCTGGGGAGGGAGGCTGGAATCGGCAGGAATGGTGCTGACCGTTGTGCTGCAGAAATCTTCTGTCAGCCCTAAAAAGGCACCTGTGCAGCACTGACTGTGAGAGAACCCCAAAAACTACAGTTATGCTCAGAGAACTACTTCGATATTAGTAGCTTAATTCTGAATATTCCCGTGGGCAAGAAAGTGGCATGCATTTCTTTTTTATCTTTAACAAAATGTGTAAGCACAAAGGAATACGTATCTCATTAGACAATTGCAATTACAGCCTTTCCTATTTGTATTTATGAACGTAATGATCTTTAATCTCTGAGCATGTAATAAATACAACCAACCAGATCTTAACCAATAAAATTACTCATGCATGGTTCAGAAACAAAGTATTTGCTGTCACTTCTTGTCTGCTAATGCTTCTTTCACAGTCAGTATGATAAAAACCTATGCCTTAAATTTAACAGCTGTTTGTATTACATTGTTCTCTTCACAATCGTTGCATGTATAGTCCCTAGGTTTTTTTAATCTAAAAGTCAAAGAAGTGCAAAAGAATGAAAACCAGTGGGATCCTAATGAAATATCCTCTGTTTCTGTGGAATCTTAGCATTCTTTTCATTGCATTTAAAATGTTCTGCTGTAATGTTGCAAGGTTAAGCTTTTTCTATAAATTTTTGAGTCCTTTGAGAGAAAGAATTTAGATAATTTTTACTCAAAAAAGAAAAGCTTCATATATTTTAGTTTTATGCTTGTAAGATGGTTAATTATTAAATAAATATTGCACAGTCAGTGCTTTTGCTACTCTTATTTCTCCATTGAATTAGTGCAAACACTGAATTAGAGGTCTTTTGCTCAGCAGTTTTGCACTTGTCAGGGTAATGTCTATAAGCATGTCTGAGGCAACCAAAAATTTTGAGTTGTGTGGCAAGACAACAACTGTCTGCTTTCTCTTGCAGTGTTCTTGCTTGAGCTCCCTTTTATGGCTGTGTGAGGAGTGCTCCAGTTGCTTTAAACAGCTGATTGCTTTCCAGAGCACTGTTGAACAGCAAAGTGATCTGTGCCAGATGCACTGTCTCCCGTACAAGCCGTGCTGCCGTGGGAAGCTGGACATCTGAGCAATACCAAGTAACCATCTGCTGATTCAGCTCCTGTGTCAGTGAGCCCATGGATAGGACAGTGTAACCTGGAGAGGCAGATCTCACCCTCCCCAAGTTCCTGTGGAAGGAGTCAGTGGCAAAGCTGGTGAGCAGGGAGCTTTAATTTTGATTCTCTGCTCCACTGTGAAGTTCCTTTTTCCAGTCTTTCTGTGCTGAGTTCTTGCAACAGCTGGAAATCAGAATAAATGCAGGACATGAAACACAACTATACCCTCATTTATTGCTAGCCTACCTTTTAGCCTAAATCCCTGAAAGAGCTGAGAGTTTAATGTTTTGTGAACCTAGATATTGTACTATAAATATTCTATTATTTTGTAACATACACATATTTTGGTGTTCCTATCCAGGGACATCTTACAGTCAAACCTTGAGCTCTAAAAGACCACTTAAAAATTCTGTCACAAACCAATTTTCCCAAGTGTGTAACCTTAAAAAGTGATGTCACATTGCCCATTTGATACCTATCTAAGTAACAGCAAATAATTTATCATATGTTCATGTAATTCCCACTAGACTAGGTGAAATGCAATATATGTATTTTTTTAATTGGATGTCTTGGAAAAAATCTGTGAATATTTGCTTGGTATATAAAACCTTTTATCCAGTTTTGATTTACAATTAATTTGATTGCATGTTATTACTTAAAGCTGTTTATAGGAACATCCCTTGATAAAGGATAGAAAAGTATTTAAAGAAGATATAGCTGTAGGATCACAAGTATCAATAGGTCTGTAGAAAGGTAAGTAATTATAGCATCATTTTACACTGAGGTCTAACTCCTACTATAATTTATTAATAATCTTAAAGTTTCAGCAGATCCCATTTAATAAAAGGGTTTTCATTTATTTTTTTTAAATCCCATTTTGCAGCCATAGAATGATTTTTCAAGTCCATCCATGTCAAGTGAAATATGTTCAAGTTATTCTGCCTTCATGCCCACTCCCTCGTGTTTGTGAATTCTGACTTTCATGTTGGTGGTACCTTCATCTGCAATGGCATCTAGAAAGGGGTAAACTTTTTTCTTTTTCCAATTAAATGTAAACTAATGTTATTGAGACCAGTGAATTATTTAGGAACAATAGATTAGGGTTTGCAGGGAGCATTGATGACTACAACAAATAGATTACATTGAAAAGTATAATTGCAAATGGCAGAAATAATGAGTACTTAGAATTTCTATAGTGCCTTTTATTTCCAGGCAATCATTTCCTGATTTGTATACCAGCATTAATTACTGGTAGTTAACCATCACAAACCTTTTTAAAATAATACTTATTGTATCCTTATTTTATAGATTGTTTAGTAACTGGAGTTCATCCAGATCCACACTTGTGTAACTGAGATAAGAATTTCTCCCACAATCTACTGTTGGCCTTGGTCTGACACCTAGTTCTTGGCTTCAGCAGGCTACGGATAATTGACAGATTCAGGAAAGAATATGTGAAAGAAAGATCAACTCTCTTACAAAATACCCTCTGGAGCCATCTGGGAGTCGTTTGTTAGTTTCCTTTCCAAAGAAAAGGTGAGAATGGGAGATGAAGTGCATCCAGAAGGGAACAAGTCTTCCACAATTGTTTTCTCTTAGCTTGGCTGTTGATGATAGTCACTGTCAAGCAGACTGCAATCCAGAATAGCTCTCCCAGTAAAATTACAGGTGTGAGTTGGGGATAGAGACAGGGCAACATGGACAACAAGGAAAAAAGTCTTCAAAAGATGCCATGTTTGGTGCTTCTAGATAGGCATGAGGAGAAAAACAGCAAAAGAAGAAAGGAGAGGGGGGAAGATAGCATTAACCTAGCCATGGGGTTTGGATTCCTACTTTGGTATTTCATCTTAGCCCAGTACAACTGACCCTGCAGCTAACTTTGACATTCTTCAGGGAAAGGCAGACAGAATTCTCTCTCTGGACATGCAAAAACCTTCCACTGTTCCATCTGTTTCCTCATGGCACAGAACTGCTCAGCAGAGCCTTGGGCACATAAAAACTGTTGCAACTTGCACAGAGCTCTGCAAGACAGATTTTTTCCTGTGCTTTGATAGACATCTTTTGCTAGGTATTTGAAATCCCTGACAGACACAAACACTTTAATGCCTTCTTACAAGTCTTTTTAGCACTGTTACAGAATTCCTACTGATATGAAAGCATCTGTAGGTAAAGTCTGCATGCCAGCACTTCTACAGGATTCAGAATGTTTCTCTTTACCTTTTCCTTTTGCTTTTAGTAAGCTCTAGCTGTTGATGTTGCCTAATAACAAAATTTACACAGGCTATAGCACCACCTCCTGTCCAAAGCTGGGCTTTGGTGTAAATAATAGAGCAAAGCTAAAAGTTCTCTTACAGGTGACCTTTTTTTTTTTAATGTATGAAGCAAAATGGAAAAATGTGAACTTTTATTCCTTTCAAATGACTTTTCCTTTCTGTATTTTTTAATAGGAATTTTAGGTTTGCTTTAACTAGAATGTGTTCTTATGGTTGCAAGGGTTTTCTGCTAATGCAAATTGCATTAAGAAAGTTAGTAGCTGGCTGTTGATGTTTTAAGAAAATAAGAGTTCAAAATGTTCCTTTTAAAATTACTTTATTAATAAACTCCAAGTTCAGAGATAATATGCACAAGTAGAGACTTTTGCAGAGAAAATTATTTGTGAAGCTCTGGTTTGTGTGGTTTTAAAGGTTTTTGGGGGCAATATCTGACTTTTTCTTTCAGTTTTGTACACTCCCCAGCCTTGATAAGAGTAATCTAAACCCCACAGCTTTGGCAGGACCTTGCAAGATTATGTGTGTACAGATGAAAATTGATCTGTTCACACTGTAGTGAACAATAGAAGTTGCTCTAAGGCAAGACTGGTGTTTATTTTAGACAGTTTTTCCTAAGCCTCACCCTCTCTGAGTGAGGGATAATGAATTTAGGCCAGACACAATGTGAACTAGACAAATGGGAAGGGATTGCTGAGCAGGCAGGTGAATCCGTAGACACTAATCCATCTTAAGATTTGCAGGGAAGCACAAAATCATATGTGTGGCAAATCAATTACACCATGTGTAACACAGCCCTAACTGGTACAGCCTTATGGGTTGCAAACTTTTAACTGAGAGCAAAAGGTGATGTTTCTTTTTGGAAGCATTTACATCTGGACTCACATACTGAAAGCTGCAGATCTGTTTCCTCTAACTTAAAAGCACATGCACCTAAAACCACTCTCTGCAGAGATTTAAAGGTGTCATCCCATACATTTTTGTGTTTAAAAAGAAATAAAGGTTCCTCAAAAGCCTGGGAAAAACTGTAGGGAGATCTTGAGGGTCAAAGATATAAGTAAAAAATAGTTAAAATGCGGAGTGTAGGAAAAAAAGAGTAAGCTTTTCATATAATTAAGTCGTTATTTCATGTGGGTAAGTGATGCCTTTGTCTTTGCCAAGTGGCCAGGAGGTGGCCAGCGGGCGCCATCCTGGGGCTGTCCCTGCTGGATTTTCTTGGCAAGGGGCCCCACAGGGCGGTGCTGGAACGTGACCAACCTCACTTGGCTCACACAGCCTCTGGCTCTGCTGGAGTAAACGGTTCACTATGACCAGGAATGCACTGGGGCACCATCCCACGTGCAAAGGAGCTTGAAAGAAAGAGGCATTCTGCCCATTCTTACACTGCTTTTGGAACAGGTAAAAAGACATGCCTGCTCTATTTAAAGAATATTTATCTAGTACTGTTGGTGTCCAGTGTGCATCAAAAATACATAATGATCTCTCTTAAATACACCCAATACCATGGGGTTTGGCTCCAAATACTTTTGATTCCAGTTGATATCAATCGGTTTTGGCCTGTGTAGGAATCCTCGATACAAAGGGTTAGAAATTAAATCAGGTATAGGGTACTTAACAAGTGTCACGAGGGCAGCACTGCAGTAGCTGTGTGAACTATTCCAGTGGCAGCAAAAACCAAAAAAAAACTAACCAAAACAACAACAACCAAAAGAGCCCCAAAACAACAAACAACTCCCCCAAAAAACCAAAACAAAATGAAAAAACCCCACCAAAAAACCAAAAAAAACCACCCCAAACCAACCCACAAACAAAAAACCCCCAAACAAACAAAAAACCCTCACAACCCAAAAAACTCAAAAAGGGTTGATCTAACTCGAATCCTTTCAAAAATCTAGGTTAGAGCCAAGCCAGGAAGGAATAAAATAAGCTGATGTGGGCATGTTTTGTGTGGTAATCAGTAGAGTTGTGCCTGCTGCAGTAAGAATGCTGCACGCTGTTCCTGTGGTTAGCTCTTCACTTAAAATAGATGTGAGAATGTTCTAGGGAATACAAGAAATATGAGAAGGATGAAAGTAAATCTTTCAAGCTAGGAAGAATAAATGCTGCTGAAACATGTATTGTTGCCTTGCTTTACTGAGAAAAAAAAAAGTCTAAATGCTAGAAAGCAGTATTTTTTCTATGTAGGAAGCTAAGTAAACAGTTCCTGTGTCTTTCCCAGCCTGGGGCTCAAATGGTACATGCTGTAGTTGGAAATGCTAACCTGAAGGACACCTGCACACCCTGGGTAAGCTTATTATATAACTTCATTTGTATTCATGGAGAAGTCCACTAGTTTTGAGAAATTTCATTGATACTTTTTTCCCATTGCCAACATAATTTTTCCTCAAAGAGAATGGACAAGATCTCTGACAACCTGTTTATTGGGCAACCAGGGGTTGAAGGATGGGAGATAGTTAAAGGAGATTTTCTTTGGATTCCTGAGACCTATGAGCAGTATGTCCATGAGCAAAGGTTACATAAACTAATAGATTAGAACAAGATTTAGTTGCATAAACACTGTTACTGCATTTCAATCTGTCACAGAGTCAAGCCTGCAGATTATTGCAGAGCTAGCCTGGGGCTTACAGTCCATCTTGCTGGACTGCCTCTGACACTGGATACATTTGAAATAGCTTTGTTCTCTTGCTGGGGGCTCCTCTGAAATCTAGGGCTTAGAGCTGCAAGCCTTGTTTAATATACAGTGCTGTTGCTCTCAGCCCCTGTCTAATTTGGGATGTCACTCTGATATATTGGTTGTACAATAATTATGTCTGTTTCATTTAACCAAGGATCATCGTGCCTCTTAGGTGACTGGTCCACTATAGGCAGCCACAGGGACTAGATCCAGATCCTCTTCAGATTTCCCCCCAACTTTTCTGAAGTGTCTATCTCTCTTCCTTCCAGCATACTCTTCCCCTAGAATATCCTGGATGAAGTCAGGGAGACAAGTATAAGCAGCTCCCGCTGCATGGGGCAGAAATAAGGATGGATATGTTACCCAGGCCAGTTGTCTAGGGAAAGGGAGTCTGGATTAAGAATTTTGAGTGGACTGGAGCTGATCCACAGGCCATGAGACATGATGACTGTGGTCTGAGTTGTTTGGGAGTATTGCAGGTCACATGGAAAAACAAAGCCTTTCTTGGAGCTGCAGAGCTGTGTTTTTTCAAAGTGCATGAGGGCAAATTATGCTCCCAGGCTGCAGTACTTTCCTCTTGTGTAGTGTTTTCCTTTGCGCTTTCCCCAGCTTCTTGCTGATCCCATTTCATCATTTTACACGTGGAAATTGAGGCATCAAAGTTCAAGTCTTTATTTAGATGCTTAACTCCCATTAAGTAAAGCAAACTGTCTCTACAGCAGGCTTTGTTCATAGTCCTCAGCCCTGGGCACCAGTTAACATCTGGAACAGACTCTGATACTTTGTTGTTCAAAGACCAAGTAATTTTTTTTTCAATGACACCATTTGCAAAAGTAAAGCAAGGAGGTTTAGTATCTCCATGAATGTAGTTTGGAAAAAAGTCAGATCCAAACTTGCAAGAGCGTCCTGGTGGGCAAGTTGCATAAGGACAGAATTAGTGGTGACTTCTCAAAGTGTGGTGTTCTGTAGTGGCTTTTTTTTCTGGAAGCAGACCATGGAAGCCCTGCCTGCTTATGTGGTCCTGGCTTGCCTCCTTTTCAGTTGAGAGTACAAAACAGATGGAAGACTAGCAATCAAATGCAGGGTGAAGCAAAATACGTGATTAAATTATCAAAAGGCCAAAGCCCTTATAGCATGAAAGGCAGCTTAAAGCTACCCCAAAACTGGCTGGAAGGGTTGGTTTTTGTTGGTACAATTATTTATTGCTTTTTGCTAATGGATATTAGGGAAGTGTAGGGAAGACATGGTGGTTGTGCATGGGAGGAAATGGCATCTGGAAGAAGTAGAGCAGAGTGTCCATGTGATAGTCCCTTGATTTAAGAGGAGATGTAAGGTTTTTTGCAAATTCATCTTTAGCTCATTGCAAAACATGCTTTAAAAAGGGAGCTTGTTTTCATTCTCCATAAGCTACTGTTCTATTTGTTTGATAACCAAACTAAAAATAGTGCTTTGTAGAGATTTGCTAAGTCTTGGAAATACATGAGATTGTTTGTATCAGTGGGCTGCCTCGCTAACTGCCAAGGTAAAATAAAGGCAAAAGAACTGGTCTGCTTTGTTGAGAAAGCTGCTCTTATATCCAGGATGAAAAAGAAAGGAGATGACAGAGCTCAAAACCACCAGTTTTCACAGGTCTAAAAATTCTGACAGCTTTCAGAAAGATTAATTCTGCAAAGAAGAGAACTGCATCTATGTTGCTCCTTGAAAAAAGTCATGTCAGTAGTGTTACAGCATTATTCCCAATGAAGATAAATGTAGGTGACCTGGCAGATTTCATGGAGACTTTATGAGATAAACCCACACAAATCATCTTCCTTTCCACAGAAAAATAAAATTGCAGAATAGAGGCCTATTCAGAGACCATGCCTCCTATAACTGGGATGTATATCCAGCAGCTGTCTTCTCCCAGACACAAGAAGCAGAACTTGCCATGATGCTTGTTGGATAGAAACACTCTATGTAGTGTTTATGTTTATACCCAAAACTTTATATAGAGTGTTTACAGACAAATTAGGTTGACAGACATGTTGGACATGTGCCACATAGCCTAATGGAATGATATTTGTGGTGATTAATTGGGATGTATTGGAAAGTTTGAAGTTAATTTGATACCACTTACCTGACAGAATTGCTTTCTTTATAGAACTCTGTTAGAAATAACCCGGCTGTTTATGTCAAATGGAAGGTGATGGTCAGTTTCATGTTTTTAAACAGTCTCAGGTGCATTTCAGTTGCCTGGACTGTGTGTGTGAACACTTGCTATGCTAGCTCCTACACCTGACTGACTGGAATTATTTTGGGTGTCTCAGTATAAGCAAAACCTGAAAACTGGCACTGCATATGGAATGCCAATTTCAATAAGGGACAAGTAGCATCTGGAGTGGAGAGCTTCTGACTGGTTATAGGCATAGAAAAAGTTAAATTTGCCCATAGTGCATTAGTTATTATCTTGAAGGCTCTCTCAGACTTTGCTAAGGGGCTGTTATTCTTCAGAAAGACTCGAAAATACTTTACAATGGAGATACCCAAACCTGATCCAAATTGGCTGTGGCAGATGACATTCAAACAAATGAGCAGTGTTACCCACAAGACAGCACATTGTTCCTGGAGGGCTGCGTTATTGTGGAAGACTAGAACATATCCCAGAAATGCATTAAGATAAAATCTGCCTGGTGGAAGGTGCAGTTTCACTGGCTTAAGTGGCTTTGAATCAACAGACAACAAATATCAGCCTTCCAGGGTTTGCATGCAGAGCCTCCAGACAGAGATGTAAAGAAATTTCAAGCAGTGTTTGTGGGCACTCAAGCCTACCCCCCAAAGAGCAGCAGAGCTTGGCAGGCTCAGGGCTGATGGAGTTCAGTAGGCACAGTCTGGGCAGGTCCAGGTCACCCACCTGGCAGGACAAAGTTGCTCTAAATGACAGCAGACCAGGCAGTGCAAGAAAATACTGTGGAGTTATAAATGGGAAGGGATGAGAGAAGGGTTCAGTACATGGTTTTAGGAGGCACCAAGCAATCAGGATGGTTTTCCTACCCCATTTCCTCTTCTGAAGAGGAGTAGATAGCCAAAGGTGCCAGTGAATTTTAGATTAGATAAGGGGCTTTTGGATTAGGACTGGATTTCTCCTCTCTTGAATGTGGAAGCCCAGGTTGCCTGGATGGAGACTGACAAAAGCTGGCCAGTCTGACAGCTCTGCCTGGGTGGTGCCCTTGTTCAGCAGGCAAGCAGAGCTGACTGCCCTCTCCTCACACCAGGTGACTCAAAGTCAGGGGGCTGGTGGCTTGCTTTCATATGACCCTCCAGCACCCAAATCAGTAATTTTGAAAGCTTTCTTCCATGGCTGGGCATAGGACTTTAATTTCATTAAATTAAACACATTCTCACGTGTCTAAGCCCTGGGTGGAGTTCTCAGGAAAGCATGAATGCTAGTCAGGCCGAGCCACAGTGGCTCAGCTCTTCTGAAATCATTCTTCTGAAAAATAATGCTGTTCCTTTTCTCAAAAGAAATTCATTAGCATTATCTGGATTCGGCCTAATGGACCTGTAGGCTACTGATTTCTCAGCTTATTTTAACTGTCAACTTTCTTAAAGAAAGATACAAGAATAAATTCTCCAAGTCTGAATTTGAGGCAGTTTTACACCTTTTCTCATCAAATGTAGAATGAGAAAGCTGTATGCCAACTGCTTCATTATGGATGCCCAGATTTGTGACCTGTTAATGTAAAAGTTGGTCACCAGTATCTTCCAGTAAGCACATTTTGATGCTTTCAATGAAAATAGTCAACCTTGCTGGACACAGAAAATCTGAAACAAGAAAGCCCTAGAACTTGGTTCTGTAAAGGGTTTAGGGGAAAAGCTAAGTGCAGTATTGTCTTCTCATTTTACCTTTTATATTCTTGGGATGTCATTTGGGCAACCTGGGACTCATTTGGAAGATATATTGGAGTGGAAAGGTGGAACAATGTTGGGGTGGCTACAGGTGCCAGGGTGTGTCTCACCATGTCAGCCAAAGGTCTTTTGCTGGAATAAGAAAGGAAGATGGAGAGTTGCCCTCTCCCTGCAGCACCACTGTAGTCCTGTTCCATGGGATGGGCATGATCCTGGGCCAGCAGGAATGCTGATAAGGATGTGCTAGAAAGGACAGGTTCAAGGAACTTCTGTTTCCAGCCTGGCAGGAAGGATGTCAAGGTCAGCACAAAGAGCTGACTGCAAGTGCCTACTCTGCTTCACTGCTGTAATAGATGGCAGGTAAAATAATGCAGGCAGAAAGCTGCTGCTGACCCGTGTATGGCTCTTAACCCCCGAAATGCTTCCTGACCTGCAGCCCGAGGGTCTGATTGCTCAGTGAGTCTGTGGGGGTGTGCATCTTAGGAACAAAGCCCGGAAGCACATAGGAAATTACTGGTTTTGCAGCCCGTTCTGGAGGCTCAGGGAGCAATTGTACATTCCTAAAAGCATTTGGGAGGGGTGTTGATCCCCCTCTCTCAGCTGAGCTAGGCCTGATGAGAGAGTGTTGGTGAAGACTTAGGAATAAACTGAGAACTGCTGTAAATGGTTTACAAGAATTATTTACTGCTTCCTGGATAGAAAGAGGACTTGAAAGGGTTCTTTTCTGATGTTTTGGCATCCTTCTCCTTGCCCCACTAGAGATCCAACCACCCTCCCTTGTATGAAGTTCTAAATGGAGGGAATAGGCCAGAAAGGAATAACAATTGCAGCTCACAATATGGGAACTCAGAGTGATCCTTGGGAAAGGACTGAGTGTAGCCCTCATAAAGGTGAGCGAAAGAAGAGATTCTATACAAAAATGGGCCACTGTGCATGCAGACGAGACTCCTGTGGTCACATCTGGCCTTGGTGTTCCCTGATACACCACAGATCACACCTGGCAGCTTGGAGGACCTGCGTGCCCATCTCCTCAAGGCAGGATATTCCTGTTCGACGAGGATAGGGTGGGGGATATTCAACAGCAGCACCCTCAGGACCCTGCCCGTGCCTGTGTCAGGCTGAGGGCAAGGACACAGTGCTGTAATAAACAGGGCAGGAGATTTTTCTCCTTTTAAAAGCCTTTATTGTGATCAGCTCAGGGTGGGGGCCCGACGGGTCGAACACACGCCGCCGCTGCTCCCAGAAGTATCTCGGAGGCCGAGGTGTTCAGCAACTTCGTCTACTCGGCTGCAAGCTGCTCTCAGAAGCAACTCGGAGGGGAGGTGTGCAGCAGCCTCATTCACTTGGAATGCAGGCAGAGTCAGGCTCAGGGGTCCTCACGGCCGCCCCGTCCTGTCCCGAAGGCTTCGTTGGCTCTGAAATTCTAGGGGAGTCCCTCTCTGGGCAACGTCTCTGAGAGTCAGGGTGAGGGGTGAAAACCGCTCAGCTTGGGAGGAGGCAGCCTCACTCTTTGCATGGTCCATCTATGTGTCTTGGTGGTTCGGTCTAATAATGTTTTTCTGGTCCGGAGTAATAATTTCTTCTCCTAGCTGGCACTGCATCTCTCCTATTTGCATGTCTGCTGGATTTCTCCTCCTCCTGGCTTCTTTGGTTGCTATGTGGGTAACCAGGGGTAGCCAGGGGGTTCGGCTCGGCTCGAAGGTATAGCAGAAAGGGAACAAAAGAGGCGATTAACAGGGTGGGGGTGACACATTTAACAAGGAGCACTGGGCTAACAATGACTTCATTTGCAACAAAGTTACCTTGTTTATCTCAGTGCTGCCTCCACATTTGTGTGCAGGGAGGGCAGGCTGCATCGCCTGAGGGCTGCAGTACCACAGGGGAAGGGATGGCCACAGTCTGTGGGCAACTGTGAGCCCAGGAATCCTGTGCCAGGTGTGGGAGAGAGGGATGGCACAAGTGGGAGCCTTGCAGGAGGGCAGCCTCAACTGCGAGCACCCTGATATGTGTGCTGACACAAACTCCTTGGAAGTCACTTTGGTTCAACTAAGATGTGTTGAAGTAAGTAGAAACAGGTTCTGGAAAATGACTTGCAGTAGAAAAGGTTCTAAATTGTGTCCTGTTTGGCACAAACTAGGTAATTATCTGTAGCACACTGCTTTTTCCATTTCTCCCTGCTCAGCACAAACAATCTCACCCTTTGCAGTCCATGGATACATGCTTGTTCCCAGTATGTGCCTACAGGACTGATGCATTCTGGCCTTGGGGTTTGATTTGTTTTCTTTCTGATTGTTCCACATTACCAGAAGCAATGTGTGTTTCCTACTGATGATTTCACCTTTATATGAGGGTTGATACTGAACACATACCAGGATGCCTTGGCCCAGCAGTCCATTCCTTTGTATACCTTTTATAATTTTCCTTTAACCCTTAGAATTTTATTCCATCCCCTCTGCTCCTCC
Source organism: Acrocephalus scirpaceus scirpaceus (assembly GCA_910950805.1). Taxonomy (NCBI): domain Eukaryota; kingdom Metazoa; phylum Chordata; class Aves; order Passeriformes; family Sylviidae; genus Acrocephalus; species Acrocephalus scirpaceus. The sequence goes on from OU383781.1 coordinate 36,017,247, forward strand.
TCTTCCTGCCCCTGTTTGCCTCCCCTCCCCGTGCTTCCCTGGCGGCATTGCCAGCTCTGCACAGGCCCAGTTTCTCTAATCAGATGAAGCTGCAGGATTATCTCTCTCTCTCCCTCCTAGGCTCCATTTTATTTCCTCTCCAGCCAAGGGGGGAGCCACGTCGAGGCAGAGGGAACCCCATCTCCCAATCTCCTGCCTTCGATGCTCTCTAACAATCCCACCTCCTTCCCCTTATCATATGCTCACCTTAGTGTCAACAGCGTCAGGCGGATCAAGGAGAGGAAATCTGAACTCTCTGGGCTTTTGTTCTCCTCAGATTTCTGAGCATCTGTTTTTAAATACCCTCCAAGTAACTTGTGCAGGGAAGCTGGATGTGCAATCTCTGAGTGGGGGGAAGGTAAGGACCACGGAAGTCATGTATTGCCCGTTCTCTCAGCTCCTGTAAGGACACCGAGTCCTCTCCGTTTTGCCAGGAGAGTAACAAAGCAGATGAGGGGAAGGGAAGGGAGAAGAGCTGCACAGAGACAGACCCAGGCTTCTGTAAGTGCCGTGTTGGCAGCAGGGGGTTGATAGCTGGACTGAAAAGCCCAGGAAATGGTAGCTTTCTCTTTTTCTGAAATGATAAGGAGCTATGACTCTGAGCTTTAATTGAATTGAATGTAGTTCTGTAGAAGGTGGGGTTTTTGTGCTGGTGTCTTTCACTTACATGTGTATGTGTTTGTCTTTTAGTAAATATTTCCAGAATATACATGTCACTGTTTCTCTGGGGGAGAAAAACCCCCATAAGCTTGTTTGTCTTATTCCTCTGCACATCTGTGAGTTTATGAAGATGCTTTTTGATTGTCTATTGTGTGTATGTTAGAGTTTGGATAGTAAAAATAGGAGAAAAGAGTAAATCTTGTTGCTTTAAATTTCTACCTTTTAGTACTAATGTGCCAGAGAATTGTTTACCTTACTGTTTTTCTCCATGTGTACCACGTGTTTTTTAAATTCCTAGGAATATCCAACACTAGAAAAATCTGAGGAATATTTCAGTGTTTCTGCATATCAGCTTTGTTTTCCACTTTTCCTTCCTAGATAAATGGTCAATTGCTATTTAAAATGGTAAATAAAATTTTTCTCTTAAACCAAAACATGTTTATTCCAAAGTCACAAATTTGATTTGGTTTGGCTTTCTATTGTCACTAGATTAGATATTTTATATCAGAATCGTTGGTAGAAGAGTATTTTGTGTATATGTTATGATTAAAAACAAGAGTCTGTGCTGATGCACTCCTGGATTTTAGGGGAAGAGGGAAAAGGGAGGGCGAGCAAGCAGTTATTTCCATTTAGAGAACTCTTAGCATGAAAGGTGATGGGAAAGGTAGCCATGAGATAAATATATTTTGCAAGGTGTTGATCTTGTACATAAATGAGATGGACCTTATACAGATCAGAATCTACCTCTCTTCCATTGACTCATGCTTCAAAGTAACAACCTCGTACAAAAATATAAAAATATCAGTGGTTTCCTTGCACCAAGACATTGATGAAAGCTTGCAGATGGTTGTTTGCATGATTTAGTGTATGTCTGAATGTTTGCAGGACATCAGTTGTAGTAAGAGCTGATTTTGGAGACCTCTGCACAGAGTCTTTGTGTAAAACAATTAGGTTTTGAGAAGTTTTCGTTTAGGAGGGTGGATTAGATGAGGGCTTTATGTTTTCATGCTGGGTCTTGCAAATTACTCTATAAACACTTCTTCACTAACTGGGTTTAGTTGATTTTTATTGTTCAGACATTTCATCTTCCAGGGAAAGCTGGAATTGCAATTTAGTTTATCTGACAGTTATTTAGGGCTGCATAAACAAGAGCAGTAAACTGTGTATGGCCTTGTGGTGTCAGAGTTGGTTTATAATACGGAATGTGATAAATTTCTGCCAGATAACCATGCCAAATCCACATTTTTCCTTCCACAGTAAACGATGCATATTCAAACTGCACTTGAAAAATAAAAATGTGCGAGGGAGGGCAAAATAGAGGAAAATTGTTATTGTTGATCATTAGATTTCTGAAATTTGATTTTCTTTCTTGCCTGTTAGGGCAATGACAAAGGGTAAATTGGAGGTAGCTTTTAACCACTGCAGATGAGCAGAGGTATTTGCTTGTACCAGTGAGATACTGTTACAGCTGACTGCAGGCAGGTTATTTCTCAGCAACAGCAACAAAATCCTGTTTCTTCTCCAATGGACCCTTCTGGAGGTTAGAGAGACTGAATTGTTCATTCTTTTGCCCTGGAGTTAATGTTTTTAAATGAGGATGGAGTGTACTTTGCTGGTCCCTTATATTTGGATACTGCAAGCTGTTACACAGTTTGCAGGACAATGCAGCCAAGGAATGATGCTTTTCAGGGCTAGGAACCTGAAAGAGACCTGCTAATGATATTTGTTCTGGAAGTATTTTTTCCAATTAATCAGGAAAAAATCTTATTTTTGTTATCATACCAATATATTTCTTGCAGCAAGTATCTTTTGCAGGTGTATGTGATATTTCATTGCTTCTAGTCTCAAACCATTTTGGCCCAAGAACAACAGTATATCAGGAATCATAGGCTGCAAATGATGTTGCACTTTTATTTCCTTGTCAAACTTGAACTCTTTTTTTTTTTTTTTTTAATCATTTCCCGTGGCCATGAACCACACCATAGGGGCTGCAGGCACTGGCCTTTTAGTTAATTCTTGCAGCTTCACTGTACAGAAATAAGAGGTTTTTAACTGGTGTAAAAACCGTCTTTTTTGCAGCTTCATTGTACAGAAATAAGAGGGTTTTTACTGGTGTAAACAGTAAAGCTGATGCATAGACAATATCTCTCTGGGATATTAAGATTCTGGAAGATATGAATTATCCAAACTTTGAATAGTTTTTTGTTTGTTTCTGGGAGGCATTGGGGGCTGTGTTACAGTGCTGAGAGAGAGATCTTTTTTGTAAAAGTAAAATGAGGGGGACAGTGAAAATAAACGTTGGAGTACAGTGGTCAGGAATATCTGCACTAGGGATACAATGAGAAGGCTGTGAACTGAAAGATACTGCTAAGCTTTTCTCTGGTTAAGGTCACTTGATGCAATATTTCCTATGGATGCCTTATAACAATTGAATTAATCTATAGCTGTGCAGGTAGTAGTTCATCTGTATGTTAAGAACTCTCCTTTAGGAGTATTCTCTAATTGCTATGGGGATTGTTGGGAAGAATATAGCCCCTTCCATTTAGAAAAGCTGTTAATGTTCTTCAGAATAAAGTTCCACTCTGAGAAATTATCTTTAGCAACAGGAACCACAAAAAAACCCCCTCTTTGGGGCTGCTTAGGTAGATGTACTCAGAGCATGGGAATTGGGTCAGGCAAACTAAATGAAGTTGACATCAGCCAGGTCTTTCCTAGTTTGGTGTGTGAGTACTAAGCATGTGAGTTATAGCCAAGCATCGTTCTGCACCAAAAAAAGCTTCATAAGAAAGATCACCTTTAAACTGGCCTGTATGGGGAAGTTCTTGCAAAATGATGGCTTGACTTGTGCACGGAGTGGATTTAATCAAAGCAGAGAAAGGAGCAAGAGTCTTTCTCCATCTGCAGAATATTTGCTAATTAAGCTTTAGCAAGGGCACACTTCAGTGTGCAAATGAAGGTTAATGGGATTGAGCAGTTGTAAGACCTTCATTTGACTTGCAGAGCTTTACTCCAGTCAACAGCGCAGAAGACTGACAGAGCCCAGTTCATCTGAGCTGAAGTGAAAGATCTGACTCCTTTTCAGCTCAAGCTAAGCAAACCTGACTTGGAAATTGGGGAGATGATGAATGCACAATGCCACCCCAGCTCTCATAAACTGGGGTGGGGGTTTCTTTGTGTTTTTGTTTCGTTTGGTTTGGGGTTTTTTTTAAGACTGAAAATGATTGCTTTCTGCAGAGGATCTGCTGGGAAAGTTCAGCGGTTATGACTGAGCAGGGTAGATCAATACTTCTTGAAACATCAAGGAAAAACCTACATCTTGTTATAGCAGTTTTATTTAGTTCTTAATGGCCTCTACACTGTGAAAGGGGTGGGGTGATTTTGTTGATTTATTAACAAGAGAGGCGTTAATGAATTGGAAAGAAACTTTTGGAGTCACTGCCTCCTTCCTATAGATCACCTTCCATGTGGAATATGGGGATCACCTTTGTGCTTCTTTTCCAAAGTCATTCCTGTCTCAGTAAGAGGTACTAAGGTTTCAGTAAAACATGCAGGTTCCACGAATCAATTTAAAGTGGTCCAGTATTGCAGCTTCTCAGGTTGAGAAGGTACATGACATTCATTGGCACTGACAGATAAAAGCACGTATTTATGAAAAGGATTTTTAAAAAGTCCTTTTTGAAGGGACCTTGCAAATTCATCTATTCCAATCTCCTGCTCAAAGCAGAGCTGTGAGGTCAGATCAGATTTCTTAGGGTTCTGTCTGTGTGAGTCTTGAATATGGTCAAACCAATGTTTAAAAAGCAAAGAATTCCTCTGGCAGAGCCTTTATTCTTTATAATCAGTATCTTGTTGCTAGCAGTTAACAGCAGATGCCTGAAGAGTTATTCTCTAATTGTCCATGTCACACAGGTGGGATCTTTCTCTATCTGAATGATGACAGGAACTGAATTGTCTTGCGGCTCTTGAGTTGTTCCAAATTTATACCTCAAAACTTTGTGATTCTGACATTACTTAAATGTTAATAAGTGGAGACTTCTGCAACTTGGTTTATGACTGAGATTAACCAAGAGGAGGGGAAATTTGTTTGTTTACATAGAGTAGGGTGTAAACATTAGTTCTAGAGGAAGTCCTTCACATACTTGGATTTGACAAAGTATTTGCAAACTTTAGTCTGCTGCTTTGATAACTTTAGTCTGTTACTTTACTCTGTCTTGCGTTTTTTCTCCTTGTGGTCTCTGGTGTCAAGCCTTGGGAGGCAGGGGCTCTCCTCTAGCCAAGCTCTAGTGTTTTTCTTCTCTCAGTCCTGAGAGGAGGGAAATGCTCCCTTCCATCCCTTTCAGATGTTCTCTGAAAACTATAGATAATACTTCCCCACACAGGTCTGATTCGACCACAGATGAATTGGGACAGTTGCTTTCCTGAGAGATAGACATTGCATTTCGACATAATGGGTTTTTATGACAAAATACCAAGTCTGAAATGAAAACTTCCTCTTCCCATATTCCTTGTTTAAATAGTTTCAAAGCTACCTTATACTACAATGGCAACTTTGGATGCCATGGAACACAATTAGCTAGTCTCCTTTCTAGTTCTTTTCAATACTCACTTAGCCCCTTGGATAGAGGCTGCCAGCTCTTTTCCAGCTTAAGGATATATAAAAAACAGCTTGCAGTGTGAACTAAAGGCTTAAATCAGTCACAGAATCTCTTTTTCATGAGTTCATCATAGTAAATAAAAGCCTACAAGTGCATGTGGCACTGCGAGACAACGTGGTCCACAGTTGTGACAACTCTGCTTAGAAAGTTTAATGAAGCTGCTTATAATAATGAATCATTGCTACTTAATTTACCATGCATATACAATATACATGTTGTCAGCATGCATATTGTATAGAGAATATATACATACAACACCTAATTTGAGAAACTGCTGAGTTTGAGTATTTGAAATTCTTGAGATTACTTATGCTCACGATGCTGGAAAATTGCATGAGGTGCTTTAAACATATGCTTCTGAAGCACAGATATTGTCTGAACTTTACTGGTAAGGTGAGTTTTCTGCAAGTGCAACAAGAACTTCCTGTACAGATGCTCTATTTATTTTTTCCAATCCAAATATTACAAAAGAAGGGCCCGGATACATTATCTTCAGCATCTTATATTTAATATCTTTTATTCTAGGATTTTAGAGTGCTCTGCAATCATGAGTTAAGCCTTTAAATATCTACATCATGGGCTTCTGCATCTAATCTGTGAGTCACAGATGAGTAAACTGAGTCACAAAGGGAATGATTTGCTCAAGGTCATACACTATGTCAGTGAGCACAGACAGAATTAGAAAGCAATTGTTTCCTCTTTCTAATTACTAAGCAATTGTTTTTTAAGTTCTGGAAGTCAGTTTTTTGTCAGTCCACAATGTTGAAGTCAGTCTTTTCTCTGCCACCACTGAGAGCAGCTTCTAGAGGTGGATGGATTGTGGTTTTGAATTCTTCTTTTTCCAAGGTTTTGCATATAGTTCAAAAATATTCTTATTTAAATAAAGAATTGAAGAGGATTTTGTCGCCCTTGTATAGTGTTCAATCACAGGGGAAAACAAGGGAACAAGTAATGAAGGTAAATTTCTAGGTTTTGCTAGGTAACTTGCCAGTTTTTTCTAGGTAGGAAAAAGATTCAACTGTAACGTGTTGAAGAATAATGAGCCATCTTTAATTGTTTTGGTGAGGCATCCTTCAATCTAAAATATTGTCTTTACCCTAATGGAGACGTTTGGAGACCTTCAGATTGCTATTACTGTTTATATCACCGTTATTCCCGTTTGATGCTGCTGTAGGAATTGCCATCCTTCAGTTAAGGATGATATGTGAACATGAAAAGCTGCTGTACTTGCGGCTATGTCTATTCAGTATTTTTAAGGCAGATTTGAGCTTCTTTTGTCTGCCACTGCAGCTGATTGTAAAGCTTTTATCTCTGTTGGCACAACACAGAAGCAAGGGAGTGAGTTTTATGGGGAGGCTGGGCATGTTAGACAGGCTCAGCCCTGTGCTTTTCTGCCTCCTTGCAGCCAGCACAGAGCACACACACGAACTGTGCATCCACTCAGACAGGCTGTGACACAGCTCTGGCTGTCACAGGTGCCTTCACCTGGCAGAGAGGGGTATCCCCCTGCCCTCTCACTCAGAAGTGCAGTGCCACTAGAGCTGGGATGTCCATGGGGCTGGGAGGATAAGCCGAGTTCGTCCTTTCCCTCTGTCGCTGTTAAGCTTTCAAGCAAAGAGCAAGAATTATTATTTAAATATTTTCTACTAAAACACATGAATTTGCAAGTAAATATTCCAATCGCTTAGCCAGTTTGGGTGGAGTTTGTTGGATGTGCAAACTGCTGGCCTCTTGTGCAGTTTGCACTGATATCCAGCTGTACTTTGAGATTGGAAGGAGGCTGTAAGCGAGCTTTTGGTTTTCTGTATGATTTTTAAGTTCATGCTGCTGCCCAGGCAGCTGTGATTCACACAGTTGGCAGGCTTGGGCCTCTGACAGGCAGAGGCTTACTGAGCAAAGCTGTAGCCATGTGTTTTTTCCAGACTTGCAGATCAGTGGGGTTGCTTTGGAGCTGGTCTGCTCAGGACTGAGGAGTGAGTACAAAAGTGGAGCTCTGAGGAACATGAGTTGTTGAACACCAGACCAATTCTGTCTCCTCCCCACTGGAGCATGTGAAGGAATAGGATTTGATCCTCTGCTGTGAAGAGGAAAAGGCAGACTAGTGTCTGTCTCTCTGAAATAAATCCAAATATGGATAGGCCACTGCATATTTTCTGCATTAAAGATGAATTCCTAAAGAAACTATAAAACATATTTTGTCACAGGACTTCTGCAATATACCAGTGGATATCAGTAGACATCAATTCTTAGCAGCATAATCCTGGCATCTGAATTAACAGTTTAATTTTGCTTAATTCTGTTCTGCTTAATCCAGAAAGACAATTATATTAAAATACCACTTCTTTAGGCACGCACTATTCAGTGTAAGCATGATTCTAGGTCAATGTTGCCTGCTGCTATTATATTTGATTTTTTTTTTTTAAGCCCCAGCTGGTCAAAACAGCTGATTACATGACCGTGTCATCATTTAATTTGTAATTAAAGTTTTAAGTCTTCTAACTGAAGAGATGAGCTTTGAAGAAGTGAGCTGTCAAACAGTATAAGTGGGTATCAAATATGACTATACAATATCTCATATTTTAGCTCTGTTTCGTATATTGTAGGGTAGTTTGTATGCTGCAGGACATCTCCACATGGAGATATAGTGGGAGTAATGTTTTGCTCATAAAATTCTTCTAAAGAAAGATGAAGTCCAAGAGATTTTTGAAGTTGTTTCTGGGAGAGATGATTAAATTAAAAAGGTGATAAAAGAAGATGCCACATGTTGCAGCAGTAAATCATGTGGTGGTGTCAGGACAATGTCCCAACACATGCCTCCCTTGTGACAGAGTGCACCTCTCTCTGGTTTCCCAATAATTTATTTACAGCCATGTGAATTGTCCTTCCTGGGAATTCAGCTGCAGGTGTCACTGAAATGGTCTCCTTTGGCTCATCCCTGTCAGGCTCCTCTCTCATGGCACTTTCATTTTAGCCTTTTTCATTTTTAGAATTCAGAGTTGTAAGCTCTGCTTTGCTGGCTCAGACTGTGCCAGGGCTATGGGCTGTCCCTGGTCTTTAAAAGAGAATGCTGACCTCCCTGCATGGTTCTTCTGAGCTGTTGGGATAACTGTGGGCACTGTGGCCAGTGGCCTTGTCGTTCCACACTCAGGTGAATGCATTGGCAAATGCATTGGTTGGAATAGTTGTTGGAATCTATTCATTTTCTGCCGTGGCAACTCATTTGTTATCTCCTGCTGAGGTAACCAGGGACCCGTGGCACCCTCAGCGTTTGGGGGAAGAGCTCTCTGCTGTGGCCCTCAGGAAGGAGAGAGCCGAGGTTCATTAACCCTCAGGGTAAAGGGGGCTCTTCACTCTCACTCTTGTCACCTGGCACTGCAGAGAGATACCTGCCCAGTGTGCTCAGCACAGGATGGGGAAAGACAGAAGTCTTTCGGGAAAGCCAGAGTGGCAATTAGCAGAAACTAAGGAGGCTGTGACCAGTGGCCTTGTAAGGGCATCAGGCACAAGGCCTCTGCTTTGGCAGTGCTGAGCACTGAGGGTCACAGCTCTCTCATCTTTCTAGCCTATCAAGTGTACTCCCCCTCCCCATCATGAATTAGGGTCCCAGTGACATGGCCCCAGTCTCCCCAGTGCTTCTTGCAGTGCAGAACTGGAAAACAACCCCATTCCTTTGCATACAAAGTGTGCACTTGTCTGTTGTGGCTGTCTGTCGGTACCTCTAGATGCCCAAACCAGTCTGTCCTGTAGATCTGGCTGATACTTGGAAATACTTAAGATAATAGAAAATATTTACAAAAGGGCATTAGCAGATTAAGCTGAACAAGGCATGGTTTGTTTATAATGCTATTCCAAAATGGAAGGCCTACAGAAAGATGATGGATTAAAGGTTAAGTGATTGGGGTCTCAACCTGAGTCTTTATTAATCTAGTTGACAGAATTTAGAGAAATTATTCTTGTATTGACAGAATTTAGAGATATTTTTTAATGTTCCCTGACAAATGATACCTTTTCCCCTACTATAACTCTATTTCTTCCTTTCACTTACACCTCACCAAAATAAAATAACAATTAAAAACAGCAACAACAAAACTCGTAATCCCAGACACTTGAATCTCTAAGCTTTTTACCATGGCTAATCCTGTTTTGCCAATGCCTTTCAAGTGGTTTGACTCCCCCCACCCCCCCGCACAATTTAAATGTTAGTGATTACTGTTAATGAACTATTTCTTTCAGCAGTAGTAGTGGTTAGGCAGAGGCCATCAGATCTCATAATGCTATCATGCCAATCTTTGTCTAAAGCAAAACAGATCTTTCTTATCTTGTGCAAGTAGTTCTCCATCTGGGCAAGCAAGGACAATTTTTAGACATAAGCACACTTTTCTTTACTCTCTAAAGCTCTAAAATAAATGAATGTCATATTAGATGATGTTCCTTTTTATGTCATTTTACCACATTAAACATGTATCTTAGAAGTTTAGTCATGGATTGCAGTAAGGAAGCCACATTGCATAAAAAATACCACGCCTGAAGGGAACCCAGTGTGAATAAACTGAATTGCTTCTGGTACCTGAGGGAGCTTGGCTGTTTGGGCAGAAATGCAGGTTTTCTTCTCTGTGCTGTCTTGTGCCCCAGGCAGGCGTCAGCAGTGTTTATGGCTAAGTGACCACTGCCCCTGAGGATGTAATTAAAGTTCCATCATTTTAGCCATAAACTGCTCTTAACTTTCAAATTTATAACCATGGTGTTTGTAATAAGATTAAATAAAGTTAAGAACCTCTATCTAGCAGCCTTCTATTCAAGTAAATTTCTTAAGTTAATTAAAATGACAGATGCTATTCTTCTTGTATAAAATATAATTGTGTATGTCTTGGAGTTTGGTGGTGTTGCAGAAATTCTGTGTTTGCCTTGTGGAGCTGATTATTGCATAGCAGGGCCAGAATGATGCAAATGGAGAAGCAAATTCAGGACAAAGACCTTGCAATCCCCTAACCCTTCTCAGAAAGAGTCTTCTCTGAAAGGGCTAGTGCTGCCATGGAGGGTCCTGGTCAGCATCCAAAAACAACTGTCATCATCCAAAAATGTTGGTATGGATCAGATCACGTAGCTTTTCTGAATTCCACATTTGCATATTAGTGCTCTTACCCCTGAAACTGGCTTTGATTTTATAACTTATTTTGCAGTCAGATGCTGGTTTTGAAAGCATAAAATTAAGATTTTTTTTTTATTATTGTATGATCAGCCAAGTGAAGATGGATGAAACAGCTGCAGCCATTATTACAAATCTTGTTGACTTGTGGGTTGACCATCAGAGTTATATAAAGAAAAAATAACTGTGGAAGATTTAGAGAAGTCTCTGGCATTGCATGCATGTTTCTGGTAAATAGTATTGAATTTCTCTCACTCTTCCCATTCTGCAACTAACTTGTGTTGTTCAGTGTGTCAGGTGATTCTCACTGCCTCACTGTCTCTTAACTTACTATAGTAACAAAGTACTAAGTGGGGGTTCTTTAAAAAGAGGGAAAAGGACTTTTTATGTGGGCAGATAGGACAAGGGGGAACAGTTTCAAACCAAAAGATTAGAGTGGTGTCAAAATTTCAGTTAAAGTACATGCATGGAATACAAAAATATCAAAGGATTTTAGAATCATAGTTAATTTGCAGTGAATGTCTTTCAATTGATAACATACAGTATATTTAATACTTTGAGAGTAAATTTACTGGTGCATTAAATAGGTCAAAACTTTAATCATAAGTCATAGCAAAATACACATTTGTTGCTTTAAAGTAGTTCAGTGGAATTAGTGAAAGCAGCCTAGATCCCCTCATAAGCTATCTGAAGCTAAGCCAAAAATAGTGGATGTTAATTCCATTTCTATCCTAATCCTTTCTCTGCTTGTCTAACAATTTTCTATATATTCATAGCAGAGTCTCTGCCTCAAAAATTCATACTTTCTTATTTGTGTATTCAGGTGTGAATTTCCTTTGAAATTTCAAATCAAAATCTTTCAGATAGACTCAGAACTTAAAGCAGATATTTTTAAGTAAAATTCCTTGCCTATAAATCATATTTTTACATTTTACAAATGAAGGTTAAGCCAGTCTGCTCTGCCCAGCACACACAAAGAAAGTTGGTTTGGATGCCTGTGAATGCAGAAAATCCATATGTTTCTATCCATGTTTCATGTGAGTAATCCATTCCTGATTAGCTGATTCACAAAATACAGAGGTGTTGCATGGCTGTGACATTGAGGAGGATCCATGGTTTGGGTTGGAGTTTTTAAAATTTGGCACCCCGTCGTGCCGTGACCAGAGTTCGTACATGACCCAGACCCTTGCTGGCAGAGGTGTCGGAAGGACCATCCAGTCAGTCCCTTCTGCTTCTCAGCCTTTCCCAGGAGCCATGGGCTGCATACTGGCCTCAGCGGGAGGTGTGTTGGGTCTCTTCTCAGGGGTTTTTTGTGCACCCTGAGCAATCAGTGCCAGCAGTGCAAGTGTGAAATGCACAATTTGGGAAGGCCCAAGGCCATAGGAGAATTGTTACAATTATGCTGCTGTGGAACACTGGTCTGGCTGAGCAACAATGTTCAGATGCTGTTGGGAGTAGCTGGTTAGAATATCCTACATGTCCATGTGTAATATATGTCACATCGGCCCATGTTTGGTCATGATTGCACCTGTGGTGGGGCAAAAATAAATTTCTTCGGAGTTTTCTTTGGAGGTTTTCTTGCCAGCATCACTCTGGATGTTGCTTTCAGTGATGTCACTATATTTGGTCTGTTTCATCCATCTGAATGTGCTGTGTGTAAGGTGACAAATCAGTTTCAAATGCATCCCTTCTTTCAGTTACAGAGGCTTCTGCAGCAATGTCTATTGCATCATAAAGAAAGTAAATAGGCCTTGGTTTCTGTGTTTCTGTGTACATGTATGTATTTGAACACTGTAAACTTTTTAAGAGAGCCCTTCAAACTTCCCACAGCCTTGTATCATTTGTAACAGGATATGTTTGAAGCTTCCTTTCACCTGAGTCTCAATATTTGTGTCTGAGGATTTCCATTAGTAAGTGTTGTTTCATCCAGGTGTGTGTGAGAGCCTTTGCAGGTGTTATGTTTTAAAGAGATTAAATGTAAGGTTTTCACCTTGTAGGCAGCTATTGCTGTGGTGTTTAATCCTCTTGACTCCTTTAAACCCTGTGTGGCACACTATACTCATATGTGGAAGTGGCTGCAGGAGAGGTAACATATGGAGGATGGGAAATCACCTTTTTTCTGCATGCAGTCCAAATTGCAGCAAATCCTATGTTAGAGATATTGCTGCTGGTCACAAGTCCCTGCTACAACAACCCACTATGAGAATTTTTGTAGGAATGTGATGGCAATTATTATTATTTTTTAATGTTGTCATGCTCAATTTAATTTCGTTATGGAAGACAGCCAACATAAGTGGATTTCAGGTGATGGGAAAATTGCAACCTGCTAGCTTGCCAAAGTTAACAATGGAAATGGAATTACAAGCACTGATAGCTGCCTGGATCAGCTGTAGAGCTCTTGGTTGGCAGAGGGAGCAAAAGGCATGTTCTTATCAGTTGGAACATGACTCTTGAAGCCTGTAAATATCACATTGAAAGGATCACATATGAAAAGCTTCTCACAAAAGAGAGGGTTGAATGTGAGCCCTTGCAGCCACTGTGTCCTTGATGGTAAGAGTGAAGTTCCCTGTTACATTTGCAGAATGCTTTTGTTCACCACGTGTATGTACCTTTCCCGTTCCACACATTCATTTTTATTTTAGTGATATAGTGCACAAGAAATGGTGCAGGTTTCTGTCAGAGACCTGTTAAGGAGGCAGAGTGCATAGAGTGTATCTCAGGGAAAGTTGTCCAAAATGAGAAATTCTGGCTTTCACTCTCTACATCTGCACAACAAAATATCTGGTAGTACTTGGTCGGGAAGCAATGCACAAGTACTCTGGATCTTTCTGTTCAACACAGTGAGTTCTTGTAAAAAAGACATACATGTATTTGTGTGGGTAGATATAAATAAATGAGCATATTAAAATAACTTTAGTTGTACAAATGTTGCAACACTTCTGTGACACCAAGGCAATATGTGTAGTCAGTCAGTCAGTGGAATATCTGATTCAATCAGCAAATATGGATCACTAAATCTGGTGAGATTCAAAATCTTCAATCACAACTTCCCTTAGATGGGAAGCTGCTAACATAAATGTTAACAGTATATTATATACAGTATAGGGTACTGCACCAACTGCTAGAAACAAGGGTTTTCTAAAAATAGAAATGACTGAGTGCACTATAGAAAAGGACAGAAGAACTGCAAGACTTTGGCTAAAGATTTTCTTGTTTCATTTTTACTCGGCCTCTGGTGCCAGCATGAACTTGTAGATTTGCAAAGGTAAGCAGCCCAAGAGCCCAGAGCATGCACCCTTAATAGAGGCAGTGCTGAGGTGCGGATTCTCCTTACAGAGAGAGGGGAATTTCACCTCCAGCCTTTTACTGAATCTGTCTTTGCAGCCACCTCCTGTGCTATCAGAGGTGAGCACAAGCTGGAGTGTTGCCCAGCATTATTTATTCTGGGAACACTGGCAGTGACCCCACACTGGCCTGGCAGAGGTCATTTCCTTGGGTTTTGTGTCATCTCTGTCACAGGAGGTCAAAACAGCTTTGTCCATACCTGCTGTACACTTGTGTGGGCTCAGTGATCTTCTTGTAAAATGAAAGATCAAGAAGCTTGTTAGGAAAGGTATGGGGAAAAGGGAGAACTTGTTCAGTTGTTGCAGCTTTAAGGTTTAAAAGCTCCATCAGTGACTGGATAACTTTTAAAATAATGATGTCAAGGGCCTAGAAACTTTTTTTGTTGTTGTTTTGGTAATACATAATTGTATTGCCAATAATATCATTGGCTTAATGATCACTGGGGTGAAAAGCTATCTAGTTTGAAAATACTTCTGTCTTTGCTTAAGTTACATGACATCTCTGGATGTCTCAAAAATGGCTCCAGTGAATTTGGGGAGATGATACATGGTAATGTTGAGATAGTTATTGCTAAAAGGTAGAAAACAAGGAAGATTTTTTTTCCTTTTGTGTTTTATGAATTGAAAAAAAAACCCACCAGAATTTTAAAAAATTCTGGATCTAATTTAGGGAAAAACTCTTTGGGAAAAGTGAAAATGGAAACTGACTGGTCTGAGGACACTTAGACTAGAGTACTGTGCTTTTTGAAAAGTACTTGTGAACTGTGAAAGGCAAGAAGGCCAAGCAGAAGGTCAGTAGAGATGATAGTTTCCAGTACATTTATTTCCTACTTAAATTGCTTCTTTTTCTTTTCCATCATTTCTTGCAGATCTCTCTTTTTTGCCATGTCATCTGACAGCTACCAGCTCCACACCCACTCCTGCCAGGACTCACTAAGTCTCTTGAATGTCAGCAGTCACCCCCTGTCCAAGAGCTCCTCAAATCTGGCCTGTATTGGGCACTCAAGGAGTTTAGAGGAAAGGCAAAACAAACGGGAGCTGAAGAAAAGCCATAGTAGCACCATCTGCCATATCCTGGAAAACAGGAGTGATGCAAGGAGTGTGCAGAGTCCTGGATGGGCCTCCTCGCAGCCTGGGATGATGGGACTTGGATCAGAGGTCCAAACCATAAATGACCAGTCAGCCAATGACCATTCAGAGGGCAGAACTAAGAATACAAACCATGTTCTTGTCCCTGAACAGTCCTCAGCATCCTGGGGAACGGGGGACACTAAGATATGCGTAAAGAGCAGCACTGTTGAGAATATTTCTTCAGCCTGCTTTGTTCACCAGCAAGGCATGTATAAAATGGAAGAATCAGGAACTGCCCTTCAGAGAAGCCACTCAGACCTAACCTGCAGCTGCAAACAGCAGACTTATGTCACTCACATAGAAACCAGTGCTACTCACTCCAGCCTAAGCTCTTCTGGTTGCAGGCATGGTCTGCCAGTGGCTAGGATGTCTTTCGAAACACAGAGATATGGATCAGAAACAAATGAAAATACATCTCACTATCAAAATCTTGTGACTCATCTTCCTAGAGACCAACAAGTACCCACAAATACCTTTGACAGTGGCACTATTCCACGTAACACTACTGTTTACACAGATCCTGGCACATTTCACGGTGCTGTTCTAGGACCCCACATGCCTGGAAATGGTTTCCCAAACAGGACAATGTTCAGTCAAGCCCCTGGGATTATCCATGGTGGTCTAACTTATGGTAATATCCCAAACTCTGCATACTCCCCCACGGTGATGACGGTTCACAACAACTCTGTGGGGCCCTGCAGTGTCAGGCAGGATGCCTTGAAGGCAGATGCCACCATCCCGGCCTATTGCCACTCCTTGCCCATCCCATCCATACAGCTCGTCCCGCGGTTGGTGTGCTCCGTCAGTGAGACAGAAAAAGCGCAGCCGGCACCCGGCTACTTTCATTCCTTTTCTGCTTCAGACATTCTGACATATCCTAAGCTGGTGTCTTCAGTAAGTGAATCAGGCCTGGATGCCAAGAAAATTCTGAAGTGCTGTAATGTTCCTGGAGAGCAACTTCTATCTGCTCAGCAGGAGAGAGCCCCTCCAGAAGCCAAGGCTGCCCATGTTGCCCTGAGCAGCCAGCAAGGTGCAGACGTGGTAGTGACAACTAAGGATATGTGGACTATGACTTCTATGAATGACATAACCAAAGGCCTGAAACCAGCTCTGGAGCGTAGAGATGCTGAGGTACAAACTCTGCCAACCATGGAATGCAAATCAGTGGCAACAAGCCCGGCAGCTGCAGCAGAAGGTCATTCACATGTGTTCCCAGAGGTGAACCTGGAGCAAGACTTGGAGGCCCCCAAATCTCCAGTTCGTGAAGTGAGATGGGATGATGAAGGAATGACATGGGAAGTGTATGGGGCATCTGTGGATCCAGAAGTCCTCGGGGTAGCCATTCAAAAACATCTCGAGTTTCAAATAGAACAGTTCCAGACAGAGCCTGCTGAGGCAGCTGAGAAAAATAATGAGGAGCCACCCCCTGGAAAAACTGGGAAAAAAAGGCCTTTCAGAACAATGATGCATTCCCTGAGATATCCAAGCTGCTGTGCTCGCTCCAGTACTGCAGTGGAGTGAGCGTAGCTGTAGGGTGCAGGATAGCTGTAATGATTTTAAATTGTACATAAATGCTGACTCTTAAGTGTTAACACAGTGTATGTGGACAGCCCACATCAGGATGAGTGGGAAAAGTTCAGTGATCATCAAATGTACATTAAAGCAAGGAAAAGTCCATGGCTGGACCATATAACAGAGAACATAAGCTTATACCTAAATAATGCAATCTGAATACCCTTGACTGTATTTAATATAGCACTGTTTTCTTCTATGTTAGTTTTAAACTATATTGTAAGGAATGGAACTTCTTTTTTAATGATACATCTTTTTGAAATAATGATGACTTTTTTTCTGAATTTTAATAATTTAAGGTTAGAAAGCAAATTTTAAAAATTATGCTTTAATCAAAGTTCTTAGCTTTCAATCACTTTCCCTTAAACTGTTTTGGCAGCTGTTTTGCCATTAATTTAATAATCCTGACTATAAGACCACTTTAACTGTAGACAAAATAACAAACTAGTGTAATGTTCTATGACAAAGAATTGTAACTTTTTTCTACATAACTGTGAAGTAATTTCAGTGTTGATAGTCTGAACTCTTCCCTTAGCAAGCTCATGTACAGTTGAAGGACACTCCATCAACTTTCCAGTTAGTTTGTAGTTATGATGAATTACACTCTAAATATCCAGAACTTATGTTTACCAGGTGATTGACACAAATGTACAGTATTACCAAAGATGACTGATGTAATGTGAATTCCTTACTGAATGCTTGTTTTAGAGACCTGAAATGACAGCTGTTCAGATTAGTCTGTGGCACCACCATACCTACAACTCACAAGCAGGTTTGGTTTGCTTACATTAAAAGTAATTTCCAGTGAGTTCTTTTTATGTGCATCTATCCTGAGCAGTGGTTATTTGCCTCTTGCATAAGCCACAGGGGACAGTTTGCACGTAACCTTTGCCTGTCCTGTGTTCCGTCTCTGGTCTGATGTCAGGCGTCTGCTGAAAGTGAGACCTTGTGTCTTCCCCAAAGGACAGTCCTAAGGTTATTCTGAGTGCCTTGGTGATTTGGGCAGCTTAAAGACTTATTTTCTTCTAAAAACAATTTTGCAAACAAGATTTCAGTGAGAAACCTGTTATGATAGTATAATGCAGCCATAGTGCAGGGCCTGTTTGAAGAGAAAGGTTTGTCAGGGAAGCTGAGAATACTATTTCCAGTGTCATATGTGCCTTTGGTGAATGCCTAAGATTCTTGAGGAAACAAGATGTGCAATGTTTTTTTTTATGAGAGAGAATAGAAACATTCATTTCTGTCTCAAAGGAAAATTTGCAGTGTCTGAGAACTTACTGCTGTGGAATTACCCACTCTTACTTTACACATGTGCTTGTGCTTTGTTGGTTTGGGTTTTGTCCCAGTAAGTTAGCAGACTGTCTCCATAGTGTTCATCTGACATTAACTGGAATGTCCTGTGATGCATTAATTTAATCATGCAGAGTAATTTAAGATCAAATTTTCACTCCTGGGCAAAGTGGGATTTAAGAGAGCTGGCTCCTGTGAAATTCACTTTGCATTCAGGAGGCTTCATTCAGACCCTGGGACTTTGGCGTCGAAGTCTGAGCTCAAAATGAGTTTTACACAAACCAAGCGTGAAACCACTGGAATATAATGCCTTACTCAGGATGCCTCTATAGCTGTGAGCATCCAAGTTCTGATAATGATTCTGGATGTTAAAATTCCTTTTATTGAAGCTTGAATAGGAGTAAGGAGGTAATGAGTAACTAAATAAAAGTACTCTGCTGTTATTTAGAGTTTAGCTAAGCAGTTTCTATGTGAGCTTATTTTATGGTCCAGGATATTGAACATTGATTTTTTCCTTTCTTCAAACATTACACTTTGAGAATTTTAAGTACTATGGTGGTCTAAAGCCTTGTGCTGTCTGTTAGCTTGTCCTTGGGTGTGCAGGAGAATTAAAGATTTGAACAGTCAAACTAAAGCTTTAAAATAGCAAGAGCATCTTCCTCCCACGGCCGTTGTAATCCATACTTTATTTGTATTCTCCTTCCCACCCCTGCTATTCCAAGCACCTCTCCAAAATAATGCCCCCAGCTGTAGGAAGATGATATAAGACCAGTATCAAACTGGTCAGAAAGAGAGTTTGCAGAAGGGACGGGAATAATACAGCAAAGTCCCTTGAATTCTTTGGCTGTTGTACTATAAAACCTGGAACCATTCTTGTATTTCACATAGTTCTGTTGTCAATTACTTACGGTTTATACATTGGTGTGACTTGCTACTACAGTCCTAAACACCGATAATCATCATTCCTGGATAAGAAAAATAAATTACAAGTAAAGACAAAGGATACCAATGATTTGCAAGTTCAGAAAAAAAAATGCTCACTCATTACAGGCATTTTGAATCTTCATGTTATTAATCATGGTTGCTGTTATTTACAAAAAATAGTGTTTATGTTTGAGGACTTCCTACACTTTTGGGAAGGTTTAAAATGCAAGAATATAATGGAAATCTGAGAAAAAACCCAACAACAAACATTCATCTGAATATTAGCTGCAGGGATAAAACAAGTTGTTTTACTTGTACAATTGAAGTCTTAGAAAAAGGGCTATTTGGATTCATTTTGCATTTGGGTTCAATTTTTTTAGAAAAAATCAAATGTAGCCATTTTGTATATTAAGTATTCTCTGTTGAAGTGTTACTCTTGTAAATGTGAGAACTCTTTTTTAATGTTTTCTAACTTAGGAAAATCCAAATCCATTGCATTCCACTCTTAAATATAAATAAAGTAGCAGGAAAACTTACACTAGGTTTATAACTGAATGGGTCAATGCTGAACACAGATGCTTGTCAAGCTAGGTTGAAATCAGGGTGTATTATTTTCTCAAGCCCATTTGTATTGAAAACCAGTTTGTATTGCATCCTGCTGCCTCTGCCCCCCAGCCTGAATGCTCAGGTACCAGTTCCAGGTGAGCAGATTGCAGCTGCCTTTCCCAGGAATTCTCAGGGAGGGATGCACTGGCACACTGGGTGCTTAACCCTTTTGTCTCAGTGTGCCTTCTTTACCTTAACATACGGGAACAGCCTCAGTTAATACAGTATTTTGGATATGTTATGTTGTCCCTAGGCACTAACTAATGTCTCTGGAAGGATTTCATTGTACATTGTGCATTGATACTTGATGGCTGAGATTGGTAATGGGCTGAGATGCTTAGCTCAGTGGCTCAGCAGAGATTGAAGGCAACTGATACTAATATCAGTATGCTGTTGAAATAGTTCTGAAAAGGTCTTAGAATAATTAATTTCATTCTGAATTAGTATTTACTGTTACCATTCCTAGAGGAGAGGCCAAAACCTGTCAGACATTTGACACTATTACCATTGCAGTTTCAATTTGAGATAGCCTTTGACTGGGGTTAAATACTGAAATAGAGTGTTTTATCTCAATGCTTTAAATAAAAATCTTCCATAGTTAAATCAGCTCTTTAAAAAAAGCCAAACAACAACTAAACAGTTGCTTAGTCATTGTCACATCAGTTACTATTAAAATACATGGTATTTATTGTTTGGTCCTCACCTGAACTTGTTTTGCTTTAGGAAGTCCTGTTCCACAGAAAGCCTATCTTCCTTCCAGATGTAGCTTAAGTAAGTTTGTGTTGTACAGCTGAGCCAAAAGGCCCCATAGAGCAACACTTGCACAGTCCTCTGAGCCAGGGGCGAGGGAGAAGAGGAAAAGGCAGTCAGCTGTTTTGTACTGAAATGGAACCAAGATGTTCCAGGGTAAAAGAGCACCTCCACTGCTTATAGCCAGGAAGAATAATGACAGGCTGGACTAATTGCATTATTGGATAGACATTTAGTCTTTTAAATCCAAAGCAGTAACGACCTGTCTGGAGATGTGCTAAGGTAAGAGGCCTTCTAGAAGGATGTAACTATTAAGGAATGAATAAGAAAAACAGTGTAGCTTTGCTCTAGGAAAGGTAATGTGTGGTGAGGTTGGGTTAAAGCAGAAGCTGAAAATGAAGGTGAAATTGAGGGATACCAGCTCCACAGAGGGAACAGGGCTAGGTGTCCTCCAGACACTGCTACTGCCCTCTCTCTTAGGAGCTTTTCCAACTGTGAAATTGCAATGTTAATACTTCATTGCCATCTGTTCCTTTCAGACATGTTGAGGTGATTAATTTGTCTTCTTAAGCCCCTTGAAAATGAAAGCAGTTTATTAGTGCTAAGTAATACTGTTAATTGGCAAGAGAGAAAGAGGCAGCATGTGGGTTTTACGAGCTGGAAATAAATAATTCTAATCAACTCTCATGTTACCAGTTAAATAACTTAGTGGAACTTGCTGCGTCAGTCTCTCATGTCTTCCCCCTTAAGGGGACTTTAGGATCTAGGATTGATTTCTAAATTTTATTTCTTTTCCCTCCATTCAGAACTGTGGATCTGAAATGGAGAATATAATGTTCTATTCAGCTTCCTTCCAAAGCATTTTTATTTATACAGGCCACAAGATCCATCTGACCTTCGTCAAAATGGGAATCTAATGCCTGTGAGGCTGTGTGCAGAGCCCTGGGCTGCTCATGTCTGCAAGTACTGCCTGTCCACAAGTACTGTGTGTCCTGCAAGTCCCTCATGCCTGCTGAGGAAGGGAGCTGTGGTGCTTTCTGTGGATGCTATAGTCCATGTCATCCCACTCCCCTGCCTCTCTACAGGAGCAATTCTACAGAGCCATGTGGTTTTAAAGGGAAAGTGATGGGTAAGCTTTGTGGGTGATGTGGATTAGTGAGAATTTTCTTCCTTTTCTTGCTCAGAAAGCAACTTACAGACAGCAGTTTTGCCCGTATTGTTATAAATGATCAGAGGCTAATTCTAAATAAAACAACAAAATTTATTCTACACAATTTTAACACTGAAATAAAGCCACAATAAAAAGAAACAACATCGATCGAATGCCGGGTGGACAGAGAGGCGGTACAAAAGTACCCTCCGAACTCTGCTACACTGCTATGTTTCAGCCTGTGGGTTTTATACAGTTTTTTTACCCTAAGGCTAAGTTTATTGAAAGTCCAGGTATGCTGTGTTTCTAAAAGAGTCCTGTCTGCATGAAAAAGGTTGCTTGATAATTTTTCTGGAATTCATCTTGGGAGGGGTGATCTTGATTGTCTAGGATCTCTACCAAGATTGGTATCTAGTGGTTGAGGAGCTGTGAAGCGAGGGTCTACCCTTAATGGCTGGGCCATCTTCTGGCTTTGTTTTGTTGTTACAGTAGTAGGTGTGTTTGGGAACTTCGGAATCTTGGAGGCATTCTCGGGTATCTTTTTATTAATAGCTTAATCCCACACGAATTTATTTATTTTATTTATTACAGTCCCCCACCTTTTTATTTACCTAAATAAATTCGTGTGTGTTGGATTGCCCTTCTTTAGTAATTGCCTTTGAGTCGTGGCATTCTACTCCTTTTTTTGATCTACAAAATTTAGTATTGAGTGTCATAAAAGAAATAATACTCTTTTCCTTTATCTTTGGGACAATCATAATGCTCTTGATACTTCAGGTTCCCTCTGGTGCTATGTTTAACTATAGTTCACATTTCTTCCTGAGGGTCAGCCTCTGTGGGCTCTTGGGGGGGGTCCCCTTGTCTCTCGGCTCAGGACTACGAGGACTTTCTATCACAACATGCCTCTGCCTTTCTTTTCGCCCACGGGGTTGCAGCCCGTGGCGGGGTAATCCATCTTCTCGGCAGCAGGCATATGCTTCTGGAGTCTTGTTAGTCTGAGCTGTAAACTTTCTTTTAAAGGCACTCCATCTGGACAACCTGATTGTATTGGACTAGCAAGGTACTTTGATTGTCTTTCTGCACTCGACTTTGAGCACTTCAACTTTAGCGTCTAATTGCTTTTTTGTCTCTTTTGCATATATATAATACTATTCTGGAGAATCTAACTCCAGCAGACTCAAGTTAGTGGCAATTACTAAGAAATAGCTAGTCTCTTTTTGTTCTTTTTCTAAACAGTTGGTACATAATCTTTTTGGCCTACGCCCCCCTCTACAGTGAACAACTCAAATCAATTTACAATATACACACTTGAAGTGAACAAAGGGAAAACATTCACAATCCGGTCTTTCACACCTTATCTGATCTCTTTCATTCATCGGTGTTGTTGCAACCTGACTTTCAGCTCTCTAGGTGATGAGGTCACTCTCCATTTCTGAGTAGTGTATTGTGAGTCTACTTTCTTCACTCTCGAAGCGTGGGTCTACCCTTTTTCTGCTGTCTTAATTGCTGTATCTGTGGTGAGAAGAACAGTGAAGGGACCTTCCCAGTGAGGTGCTAGAGGTATATTTTTCTAGGTTTTTACTAAGACTTTATCACCTGGATTTATTTTGTGTATTGCAAACCCTAAAGGGGTACTTTGAGAAATGAGCCCTTGTTTTCGTAGATCTTGTAAATTTTTATTTATGGCAATTAGGTATGGTTGAATCTGGGTATCTTCTATTTGAGGGTGTCTTACAGGCATTCTATGTTTATAAGGCATTCTATAGAGCATTTCAAACGGTGATAACCTTGTTTTTGAATGAGGCATAGTTCTTATGTTCAAAAGAGCTAAAGGAAGACATTTCACTCAAGACATCTTTGTTTCTATCATTAATTTGGACAGTTGAGTTTTTAATGTTTGGTTCATTCTTTCTACTTGCTCAGAGCTTTGGGGGTGCTAAGGGGTGTGGTATTGCTATCGAATTCTTAGAGCTTCTGTAGTCTGATAATTTTGGAGGTGAAATGTGTTCCTTGATCAGAATCGATATGATCTATTATCTCATAGCGAGGGATAATTTCTTCTAGCAATACTTTTGATACTGTCTGGGCAGTAGCTCTTGCTTTAGGGAAGGCTTCTACCCAGTGAGTTAATTTGTCTACTATTACTAATAGAAATTTATATCTCTTTACTTTAGGTAAATCAGTGAAGTCTACTTGGATTCTTTCAAACGGGCGATAGGCAACTAGTTAAAGTTTAGCACAATTAGACAAATCATGTATTTTAAAGGGGGGATCTTTAGCATCAATTCTTGCATAACACAAAGTAAGAACAATATTAGTAATTAGTGAAAAAATAGGAAGCATTAATCTACTGCTGAAAATAATTACTTAAAAACTGTTTAAAAATTTGAAACATCTCTCAGAGCAGTTTAAGGCTAAGGCATATCTGAACCTTTCTAACTACTAGGGCATTGTTAGTGCTTTTATACTCATGTCAACAAAAGAGAATTATCTTGCTGAGGGAGATGTCTACATGACACAGGGCAGGACTAAGAAAACAACAAATAGGGTTGACAAGAAGCAAAATGTAACAGGAATTGATTCAAACAACTGACATATGTAATTGTGACTTAACAGAACAAACAATTATAACAAATGGGGTAAGTGGGTCAATATTGCAGATTTTAAAATGAATAATGAAACGCATAATAGGTACTTAAAATGAAGCTGTTTATGAAACTAAACATGGGCTAGTGCTTTAAGGACTCTGAGGTCTTCTCACAGCTAAGCTATTTAGATTCTTTGCTTTGTAAGCTAATGGGTATTTAGGGGCACTTTGAGTGCATTTCTGCAGCTAACTTAGTGGCTTTTAAGCTCTCGGCTCTTGGCAGCATCTTCTTTTTCCCCCCAACTGGCTTTTTCTCAGCTATGGCTTTCACCCCTAGTTTAGGTTTTAGCTTTCGCTGTAAAATAAAACTTGTAGTTTCTGCTACTACTTTGTTAGGGAACATCGGCTACAACTAAAAAAACTAAAAACTGTTCATACTTTCTTAGGCACTATCTTAACAGGGTTGTCAGTCACTCTTGGTAAGCCTAACTAAAGACAGCATAAACTCAACAGCGTTTTCTTGTTTTAGTAGCCTAATGCTACTGGAACACACGCTCTTAAGAGACAGTTTGAAAAATTGCTTCTTGTAGGATTTATCTTCGTGACAGGCAAAACTCTTAAAACTGAAAACGGGACAATCTGCAATTAGAGGAAACAACATAAAACATTTAATTGTAAAGACTATTTTATGGGGATTGGAGGGAAGTGGAAAGAAGATAAGGTATTGCATTAAAAGGTATAAAGGATAGAGGATTTTGGGTTAGGCGTCTTAGCCAGCGAGCTCTTTCTGGTCAGGACTAGTGGATAGGAACTGGGAACTGGGGGGGGGTCGCAGGGAGCCAGAGAGACTGCAGACATCTTGGGCTACTCTGCGCTGTGTGGTTTGCTGCTAACGACTCACTTTTGAAATAGGAACAGGGGGCAGGGACGACGAACAGGGATATGGGGTAGCAGAAAGGCAACAGTAGCTTCAAGCTTATCTGTGCTCATTCGGCAAGTTCTACTCTTTATCTTGCTCTCTGAACAATAGGAGAGAGAATTATGGAATAGAATTCACAACTTGTTTATGTTTATAACTTTAAAAGTTAACAGGGTAGCTAAAACTGTTAGACACTTCGGGATGGAGTGACTCTGCAGTTGCTACGGTAGTATCTGGTGGAAATGGTTTAGCAGGGTGTGGTTGAGAAGCTGAAACTACTGCATTTGCATATGAATCTCTCCTCCCCCTCTTCTTCTCTTCGGTTTCTGTTCTCACTTCGGGGGAACTGAGAATGGGAAGAGGATGGCTCTTTGGGGGAAGGGGGGCTAGAAGCAGGATTGGGAAAAGGGGTCAGAGAGAGACAGAGAAGGCAAACAGGAGGACAATCGTCTGCTGGACACGAGGAGCTTATGGAGGTGGCGGTGCTGGCCGCGGGAAGCAGCGGGATGGATACGGCGCTAGACGGGGCGCACGGGTGGGGGAGGCGCAGCACGGGCTTGGCGCGCCCGGCCTGACCTGCTATCTGCGGAAGGTCTGCGGGCCCCCGCTGTACTTGGCTTACAGGCGCGGAGGAGGGCTCGGGCGCAGATGGCGGCCACCCTCTCTGCTAGCGTGCCCTGGACGGCGGTCTTACACCTCGCGGGCTGGCCCTCGGCATGCAGCGGCAGCAGTCGCGGCTTGGCGCAGGGGGCTCCTGACGGCTCAGCGGCCCCCCCCACAGCGGCACTAGCAGCGGCTGGCAGCGGCGGGCAGCGGCACTGTCTACTGGGCTCTTCACTCTCTCTAACTTCGGTACAATAATAAATTAGTTTTTCTTAGACTTACTTTTCAAAATGGGGCACTCTCTCTAGTGCTCTAAGATCTATCTCAGTGGACTTCTGGTGGGATTTCAAAAGCACCTTTTCCCTTTCTGGGAGCACACTTTTTTCTTTGATTCTTTTTGATGTTTACTCTTTCTTTGCTCTTTTTTTTTTTTTTTTTTTTTTTTTTTTTTTTTTTTTTTTAAATTTACTTTTTGGCAATGGATCGCAACGCTAAATTCTTTCTTAGCCTTAGCTCTGGCTAAGAGCAGGGGTCTCCTCCCTGACTGTTACAGTTTGCAAACCGGGTCCCGAATCGTTCGGCTTACTTACCCTTGTCTGGCGAGCTGAACTGGGGGTCTGTTCGTCCGAGGAAAGAATCTTCGGTTTGCGTCCTGGGTGTATCAGCCCGTAGCAAAAAGAGTTTACTAATTTCTTGAACTCAAAAGGAACGTATCCTTCCTCTTTTTGCTTCTTGTGATCGATTCCCCTAGACTCCCCTGAATCTGGGCTTTGATGAGTGAACGAGGTTTCCTGATTCGCTTCCCCGTCAGCTGACCAAACCCCTCGCGGGAAAATTTGGAACTGCGGCTTTCAGGTCCACTCTCGTGTCGTGGCCAGGCCACGTCTCATTCACTCACTCAATCACACTCACTCAACCAGGCAGTACTTACAGCAATTTTCCTGCTTGGAGATCTTCGTGCACGGAGAATATTTTATGAGTGAAAAAATTGTTGCCGCGGCTCCGAAAAGACCTTTCCCTGTCTTTTCCCAGGTTCTCTGCTGGATCCAGGCCTTCTCCCTTTTTATTGTGGCGCTTTTATCTAATTTTTGGGTTCGTAATACAATAGGTGCGAAGGGGTTTCTTGCGTTGCCGGGCTGCCGAAAATCCGGCAGGGCGCCTCCCGTGCAAAGGGATTTCCTCCGCAGCCAAATTGTATCCGAGTCACGGCACCAAATCTGTTATAAATGATCAGAGGCTAATTCTAAATAAAACAACAAAATTTATTCTACACAATTTCAACACCGAAATAAAGCCACAATAAAAAGAAACAACATCGATCGAATGCCGGGTGGACAGAGAGGCGGTACAAAAGTACCCTCCGAACTCTGCTACACTGCTATGTTTCAGCCCGTGGGTTTTATACAGTTTTTTTACCCTAAGGCTAAGTTTATTGAAAGTCCAGGTATGCTGTGTTTCTAAAAGAGTCCTGTCTGCATGAAAAAGGTTGCTTGATAATTTTTCTGGAATTCATCTTGGGAGGGGTGATCTTGATTGTCCAGGATCTCCACCAAGATTGGTATCTAGTGGTTGAGGAGCTGTGAAGCGAGGGTCTACCCTTAATGGCCGGGCCATCTTCTGGCTTTGTCTTGTTGTTACAGTAGTAGGTGTGTTTGGGAACTTCGGAATCCTGGAGGCATTCTCGGGTATCTTTTTATTAATAGCTTAATCCCACACGAATTTATTTATTTTATTTATTACAGTATGAAAATGGTTGTGCTCCCTTTTCACCTCTGCCAGCTGGAATGAGCATGTCCATTTTCTGTGGGGCAGCATCCTGCCATAGGCAAAACCAGTGCCATGAAGTGTGTTTTTTCTCCTGGAACTCTTTCACCAGACTTGGCACACAGTTGCCAAGTATTCTCTGCTGAAGTGTTACTCTTGTAAATGTGAGAACTTGTGGTTTTTACTGCATCTGTGAAGGGAATGGTGCATATCCTTTGCCATGGTCGCTTGGATGTCCAGCTTCCATCTTTCTCGAGCTGTAGAAGTGCTGAACCTTGAGCTGACAGCCATCACATGTACCAAGGGCCAATGTGTTCAGATAGCAGAGTACTAAGCTGTAGCTTGTAAGTCTTTGGGAGCATTAATCCTTTCAAATATGTGACCTAAACAGATGTCATCTGTCTTATTATCAGGCTTTCAGTATACTACAGGCCATGCCACTCAGATGGCATGTGAAGGAAGCTTAGAAAACAAAGGGGAGGGACTCGGGCAAGGAAATGATGCTGCAGACTTCCAGGCCCTTCCAGCCACCTCCTGCTCACCTACAGGCACTAAAGACAACTCCAGTAACAATGGTGTCACAGGTGTGATAAAGGGGAGATTTTGTCACTCGAGGTGTTAAAGGTAGAAGGACTTAAGGAATGTGGGTCAGGCGCTCTCGTGCGCTCCTGCTGGCCAGGATTACATCTCCGAGCTCCACCTGGTGCTCAGTGCTGGCGCACAGCTCCTCAGGACAGACCCGCTTTTCCTCTCCGGCATCTTCTGGTCCCTGTTAATGTCCAACAATTTTTACTGTAAAGCAGAGATGGGCTCACAGCTTGGGGTGCAGTGAATCCCACCCAAACACCCTTTTGTTTGTGCTTTCCAGCAGGCCTGCTGATGGGCAGCTTTTTGTGGTGCAGGAAGCACACAGAACTGTTCAGGCCTAAGTGCCAGCACTTGACCTGTGCTGTACTGCCCTTAAAGCAACTCCAAAAGGAGCTGGAGTCCTTCCCTGACACAGACACAACACCCTC
Organism: Acrocephalus scirpaceus scirpaceus; assembly: GCA_910950805.1. Taxonomy (NCBI): domain Eukaryota; kingdom Metazoa; phylum Chordata; class Aves; order Passeriformes; family Sylviidae; genus Acrocephalus; species Acrocephalus scirpaceus. The sequence continues at coordinate 36,045,403 of OU383781.1, forward strand.
AGTGATGACACAGGCATAAAAAGTCAGGCCTTTCCCCTCCTCTGATGGCTTTTTGCAGGCAAATTTTCCAGGTAATTTGCTTACAGTGCTTCTGGTGCTGGTTGTAGTGCAAACTGATGCACTCCAGATTGGGTCTGGGCAGAAATTCCTGGGTGCAGGTTATTTGAATGCTGTCTTGTGTTCACATTGTCTGGAAAATCCTACAAATACCACTGCCTCAGAGAATCCAATCTTAGAAAAGCTTTTACATTGATTTAAATTCACGATGTGATGCTATAATTTGTTACGTTGTAATCTCTTCCTTGTTCGCATAGTGATCTGTGTTTTCTAAATTTCATGGGTTTTTTCAGCATCAGCCTCACTCTAACAGTAGAATGAGGGGTTAATTTACTGTCATGCTGCCATAACTGCTTTCTTAAAAAGGATCTTGGGAAAAGACAGGGCAAGTGTTTCTGAGAAAGCAGAAGAGACCTGTTTCGATTGTGTGATGCATGTTGTTCAACAACCTGCACCTCCACTCAAATAAGAGCAAACCCTGGAACTGCAATGCAGCCCTTGTGTTCCAAGTCTGCACTACGAGTCCTTTCGTGCTCCAATTTTGACTGAAATGTGTGTGTGTGTATATATATACTGGGGGAGATGCAAAATGTTTAGTGACCAAAATCACACTGCTGTTTTGCTACAGGCTCAATCTATGTCTGTGATAGAACAACTTTTCTGAAGCAGGTTGAAGCTTTGTAAAAACAGGTTTAGTTTAGTTAAAGTTTTTTATATACTGTTGGCATACCTGCCTCCCTCTACTGTAAGTCCTTTGGTGCTGTGCCTGTTATTTTTTGCATTGATAGGTTTGGGTCACAACAAGTAAGAGATTTGTTCATGTCTGTGGTGGGACCCTAATTCACAAAAGCAACCCACTGCTTCCAGAAGTTCTGCCTTTGGTTAGGCTGTCTGGAAGAAGCTACAGAAGACCTTCCTGAGAACCTCTTTAAATGAAAGATGAGTGTGGAGTTAGGTGTAGTTGGTACTTTTGTTCAGTGTGAAGTGAGATAGGAGAATAGACAGTAATTAAAAAGTTTGCAGAAATGAGAAATCCCTAAAGTAGAGAAAGAAAAAAAGGCTCTGTGTGGTGTGCAGGAAAAGGCTATTAAAACATCTGTTTACAGACTATATATGAAACTGTTTGTGTGGGAGTTCAAAAACATTTTGTTCCTCTCTGGCACCGAGGTAGCTCAGCTCGACACAAATAGCAAAGATTCAAGGTGAGTAAATATAGTGCAGAGGGCTTTGAAAGTGCCCTTCAGGGCAGTGAAGCCTTTGGACTTGAGTACAAGAGCGGCTGCTCCGACTCCTTGGGCGGGCTGAGGGCTGAGGTCGCCCTGGGGCCACGGGCAGGACGGGCCCTGCGGGAATGCTGGGGATGGATCTGGCGCACAGCTGTGGGACCGAGTGCCAGGTCACGGCCTGCCTGGAAGGGGACCAAGGACACACGTCAGAGAGGATACGTGCGAGGGAGGGTCGTGCACCCGGGCTGGCAGGGACCAAGGGAAAACAGTCCCTTTCCAGCGGCAGAGCTTGAGGAAACTGGCCATTCCCGCAGGAGCTGCCTGAGGTTCCCTGACGGCTACAATGACGACTCTTCTAGAATTTCATACTCTGCCTTGGGACTTCTGCTGCTTCTGACGAGAGCAGCCGGCGGCTTGGTCTGCCTTGGCGTCCAGCTGCACTCGCAGCTATGCTGGGCTTGCTGCGCTTCTTTATTCCTCCTTTACGAGGTAGGGATGGGGAAAGCAGCACTGCAGAACAGGGAAATCACATTCTGGGGCATTTAACAGAGAAGTTACCACAGCTGATGCCCTGCAACTACATTATTGCAATTGTTGAAAGAGGAACAGTCTGAACAGAAAACAGAAACATTCTTTAAACCCCATAAAATTTGCTGTAAAGCCATTGCACCAGAGAATATTCTTCAAGTTCCTTGTGGTTTGAGTGATGCCCAGTAGGACAGTTTTGCAGGCTCATACCTAAGAAACACAGAAAAGGCTTCCAGGTCTCTATCAAACCTCATGGTTTCCAGGGGATGGGAAGGGATGAATCTCTCCCTGGTCTTCATTCCCACACTGCAGATGAGCAAGGAGGAATATCTTTGAGTGTGATAAAAAACATTTTTGCCAAATCAAGGAAGGATGGGCTTTATGCTGCAGAACTATAAGTGGGATTCCCATTCAGCAAGAAATAGCACTGAATCTTGGGTACAGGCGTGCATTACGTGGTGTCACACTCTTCTGAAAAGAAAAGCTGCAGGCTTTTATCCTCATTAACTGTTTCTGATGTGTATTTAGATCCCTTTTATGCATCCAAAATGCTTTTCCTCATAGTCTGGTTGGAGGCTTATTGTGAACACTGATACACAGTTTTATCTATCACTGAGGAACTGCCCACTACATCTCCATCTTTGCTGCAGTTTTAACATGAGCAGATTATCCTGTTTCTTTCCCCATAAAACTGCATCTTTTGCCTCTGTCTTAGGAGATCACCAGTTTGCCTTTTGCTTAGGCTGATGTAATTTTAAATTTCTTTTTTCTGCACTGCTATGCAGCTTTGTGTAAAAAGGCACATCTGGCTTGGCAAAGGGTATGGCTGAGGGAGGAGCAGCATGTAGCCATGAGGGGTGGGAGGAAAGAGACCATTAAAAGATGCATGTGGTTCCTTACCCTTGATATTCCTTTAGGGGTAAGATGGAAGATGTATCCAAAGAGCAAATCCTCTTAGGAAGGCATCACCTTAACCACAATGAATCCACACAGAAAGTGTACTGTGTGAAGCAACTCTACAAAAAAAAAAAAAAAAAAAAACAAAAAACCAACAACTGCTCTCAGATCATCTGGATTATGATACTGCCTTGGTCAAGCCCAAGGAAGATGTGACACAAATCTGTCACTGTCCACTGTGCCTGCTTGCCGAGGAGAGGAAGCTTTCTTTCCTTGGGAGAGTCCTGCTGAGTAATTGCATGGGGGGACACAACAGGTACATCAGCACTCCTGGTCTTCCAAGGTCAGGCAGGGTTGGTATTATTTTTCTTCTTAAATCCAAGTACACAGAGGAGGATTATATAACACAAGCTGTGTGTCCTACATGTTTAGACAAGGAAGCCAAATACCTGAAATGCTTGTTTCTAGGGGAACAACACGTCTGGGATTAGGTGGCTGACTTCTACTTTCTCATATGTCAGCACTGAATAATTTGTACTTGTAACCGCGAGCAAGGTCCTGTTCAGAACAGACCTTGGTCTGTGCCCAGAGGAGGAAATGTGTAGGAAATTGTGACTCAGCTACCACATGTACTCAGCTACTTAGATTTCCATTTGAAGTCCTTTTTGCCTGGAGTCCCCATACATTCTCTGTTAAACTTAAATGGTGTGCACACACCTACAAAAGGCAGCACTTCACAAATGTGCTGGCCAGGTGGTCATGGAAAGGCTGGAATCTCACAGAATCACAGAATAGTCTGTGTTGGAAAGCACCCACAAGGACTCCTGAATGCCCCCCCAGAGATCAAACCCACATCCTCGGCGTTGTCGGCGCCACGCTCCGGCCAGCTGAGCTGGTCTCCTCGCCCCGACCAGCTAAAGTGCGCGGGCAAGGAGCAGTAACTGGATCCTTTTCCCAGCCGGAAAGCGGGCTGGCGGTACTGGGAGGTGTTCTGCCGTGCTTCATACTTGCGGAAAGGAAAAACCAAAACCTGTACTGTGGAAAGCCAAACCAAGCCAGGCACTGTGGGAAATTTCCGGTGGACACAGAAAAGACCCAAGCCGGTGGCTCGCCTCATGGTACACGTTCTGTGCTCCGAGGATTTGCCGTGCCGGCTCAGCCGTGATTCCCGGATTTTGGCTGCCGTGAGGAGCAGCAGCAACCCCGCCCCTCAGCGCTCCCTCAGCGCCGCCGCAGCCGCTCCGCCGCGCCGGCAGGGGGCGCGTGGGCCGGCGGTCTCGCGAGAGCGCGCGGGGCCGGCGGGCGGGCGGACGGCGCGGGGCTGAGGGCGCGGCGCGCGGACGGCGGTGAGGGAGCGGCGCGGCCGGCAGGGCGGGGGAGACATCCGGGGGGAATCCGAGTGCAACACCGTCAGGAATCCCGTAAGGAATCCCGTAAGGCATCCCGTAGGCACCCCGTGCCGCAGGGTGAGACGTGCCCAGGCACCCGGCCTGGGTCGTTCCGGTCGGTCGGGAAATGGACGCTCCGCGGCGCAGGGCTCACACGGGGCACGGAGACGGGGTTTTGTACCGATCTCGCTCTCCGTATCCCGGAGAGGTTGTGCCGCGAGCGCTCCTAAAGCCATGCTCCTAATTGCAAAGGCAGAGTCTTTTGTTAGCGGCTGCGCTTCTCAGAGGTTATATAAGCAGTAAATGTCTGGGTTAGGAATGATCGGGGTTGTGCCGCATCGTGTTAGTTAAAAGTTTGTCAGACCTGTGTTGTTTGATGCTGGTAAATGATATGAGCCAGAGCTTCCGGGGGTTTGCTAAGCATTCTGACAGTTTTCCACGCGGTGTTTATTGCCGGGATTAAAGAGAAAAGCTGACAGAGGAACAAGGTTGCCTTTCTCTGAGACTTAGGATAAGGTATGCTGTGAAGGGAGCAGAAAAAAGCTGGCAGCCATGTAAAAACCACAGTTCGTCACGCTGCAAGTGCATAACATTGAATAGAGGGATGTGCAGGGAGCATGGCAGTGGTATCTTTGCAGCCATATGCTTCAGGCAGAACCAGGGGTTTGTCACTTGTTTTCCGAAGGGTTTTTTAAGTGCAATAGTCTGCCTTGTAGTGTGCAATCTGTGTTAAGATAAGTGTGTGTCTTCCCCACTCTGGGGTATCTTCTTCGGTATTGTCAGTAATTATAGCATAGAGATTTCAGGCCTTCATATTCAGATACTTTGTGATTTCAGTTATATCCTTGTTGTGCATAAAATATATATTTATGATAGATGGAATAAAATGGTGATCAGACTTCTTCACAGCTGCCTTAGTGACTTGTGACTGTTCAGAGCCCAGCTCTTGTGAGTGTTTCTCAGTACAAGTGCTTTGTGCACTAGCCAGGCTGTTTCGGGGCTAAAACAGGCAGAAAAAGTAGTCACACGTGTTCAGGTGTGTGGCACAGACCATATACTATGCAGACAGGGGAAAACGACCTGAATTTTAGAAAACGTAATACCTGAAACTATTGTTACTATTTCTTAAGGTGTTTATTTCACTTTTTCTCTTACTCAAAACTGGTAAATGTTATTTTTTTTTCTTCACATGGCTTGTGACTTATAAAATAGGGTGTTGTGTACTTGTTTTGGAGTAAAATAATTTCCCCAGCAGGAGCTCCATATGGATACTGGCCTGTAATGCTGATGCTACACTGTACAAAGTGCTTGTTATGCTTGGATGTAAATGGGAAGTTCCCAGATTCAGCTCGTGTACTTAGAGTGCTTCACTCCCTGACTGCAACTCCCATGTACCTAATTTGGGAGAGCTTCTTAAGAGGAACTACTGTTTTTCAGTGGGGTTAGATGGAAGTCCATGGGGATTTCAGTTCAAACAAGCCAGCTGGTTTAAAGCCACATAAAGACAAGTCAGAGAGGCCTTTGGAGCAGCCTTGTCCCACCAAATGGAAGAAATCATTCCACATTTATAAATGGAACCTGTTCACTTGGAGGCTTCGTTCCCTTCAGAAGCTTTTCCCCAATAAAGGCTCCTCACAGCCCTGTTTTTGAGATGTTTTTTCCACACCCGTATGAAATAAAAAACAATGCTCTTCCCAAGGGCAGGTTGGATGAGAGAGTGAAAAGCTGGTAGAACCAGTTTCCTGCTGGCCTGTTTGCAGACTGTGCAGAAGAGGCAAGGTTGTCTCCTCCTCCTCTGCTCCCCAGCCACCAGATACTTATTGTATCAAAATATTGCCCAGCAGTTTCTGATCTGTGGGAATTAACATCTCAGAGGTGGAGTGTAGACAGCCAGGAGATTGCACAGAGCACCTGTGACCAGGAGTTGTGGCTGCAGGGTCTTGTGGTCACACCTCTCCAGCGAGCCAAAAGTCTTCCTGTAAAAACTGGTATTTTACTATTAGGAACAATAATATCATCTTCCTCATCATTCAGGCAGTTCTTTTGGTTTCATGGCTATAACATTTTTACGGATTACGTGCAGGTGAGGACACGTGCATGGCCCATCCCTGGGAGTGTTCAAGGCCAGGCTGGATGGGGTCCGTGGGCGCTGTGGTCTAGTGGGAGGTGTCCCCGCCTATGGCAGAGGCATTGGAACGTGATGGTCTTCAAGGTCCTTTCCAACCTAGGCCATTCTGTGTGCTTTCCTCAGTGTGTGAAATTGTGGAAGAAAGAGTAGATGTGACAAGAATTGTGTGTGTTGTGTGTGTGTCATTTTGGTCGTTCCAGGAGCTAACTTGTATCCGGGCGGCTCAGTGTCAGGATTTCTGGCACGTCGGAGGCTCAGTGCTGAATGTGGAGCCTCGCTGCTGGGCTGTGCATGGCCAGGGACGGGAGACTGAGCTCGGCGGCTGGGTCGCCTGGCAGCTCTTTATCTCTTGCTGCTGCATCTGCGCTGGATGCCTCAGCGCTCGGGTCTGCTTTGTTGTTGCATGAAGAGGGGCACATTGCCACACTTCTGAAGTTGCAAGAAATAGCGGTTTTGTTGCAAAACGTTGAGGTTTCGCGGTTTGAACTGCTAGTTGGATGTTTGGAGGCGATTGGTGTTTCGGCTGAGGGGAGCCAGGCCGGGGCAGAGCGAATGCGGCCCGGCGCGGTCCCCGCCCTGCACGGGGCCGGTGGTCGCGGCCCGCCCCGGGCCCGCCCCGACGCTGCCGACGTGCGGCTCGGCCGGGCGCGGTGGCCGGGGCGGGGCGCGGGCTGGGCCGCCCCGATAAGGCTCGGGGCCGCTCCAGCTAGCCAGGGCCTGGAGCGGAATTTGCGGGGTTGGAAGCATTTCGGAGGCCGTGCCTGGGAATGGAAGCCGCGTTATAAACAGGACATTGCGGGATTGCTTCCTGAGCGCGGAAAGTAAGTGCGAGCTCATCTGTTCAGGGTGTGCATCCCGTGACGCACATAGCGGGGACTGATGGGGACCCCCGTGTGCTTGGAAACAGTTTGATGGCACGGAAATGGCCGGGGCAGGTGGCGGTGTGTTGTAGCCGTGTCTTCTTGCAGAAGTAATTGTATTTTGTTGCTGTTGAGCCGAAGTGTGTGATCGCGGCTGTTTCAGGGCATGTGACCTGAAAACGTCTTAAATTCTCAGTGCTGTTTGGGAGTAACTGGGAAGAAAGGAAATAGGTACTTGCCCCCACTTAGTTTTGTTAGAGGCTCGTGGAAATTGAAAAGAAGTGTGGATTGGCTCTCATGCTCAACATGTGAGTTTTACTGGCTTATTTGCGACAAAGCCTAAGAACAGCCATTTTAACAGGGGCTGGCTGGCTGGAGGAAGGCAGCATTTATTCTCTCTATACATTCTGGAGTGAGTCTCTTGCAACCATCAAAAAAAGGAAAAGCAACAAACAGTAGTTCCAGAGATCATTAGAGAGGTGTGTGTAAGCTTCTTAAATTCAATTGTGCCATTACAAAGTTTATAATACAGAGTGTGATAAAGTAGATTAACAATTCTTGTGGAAATTATGTTAACTACATTATCTATTGTGTGAGCAAATATGGTAGTTTTATTTAGCCTTTTAGACTTCGACTGTTATGTAGGAATATAAAAAATGCAATAATAACCAATGTGAATTTTTAAATTTACTTTTGAATATATGATAGTTTTTAAGGTATCTAATATCCTTGTTTTCTTGGCTAGGTATATTGTTGTCATCTACTTGTTAGATTACATCTGAGAACTAAGGCTCCCACTTACACTGTCGGATCCTACTTCCCATAGGTTGAACATGAGAGTCAAAAAGCAACGTGAAGTCTAGGGAGAAGTCTCTGTTATGAGAAAAAGCTTAGGCTACCTTTTATTGAACATTGAGAGTATGGTAAAGATCATGAAACCTTACAGAAGTGAACCTGTGAACAAGCTAGGGTGTGCAAATACCAGGACAAAACTGGTGTTCAGAGCACAGCATGGAGAATGATGTAATTCGGACTTCTGCACCGTCTGATTTGGTGCAAAATAACATAAATCTAAAGACTACATTTGAGTTCTCTTCTCTTGTATTTGTGCTCTGCAGTTCCTAGAAGATGAGATGTTATGGTGAGGATGGGAGTGAGTTGTGTGCAGGGTCTTGGGGTGGCTTCTGTGCCTAGTCTGTGCTTTGTGTCCAGAGGTGCTGGAACGACCAGAAACCCATGGTGTTGAGGGAACTAAGGGAGGTGCAGCCTCTGCTCCTGCCCCACGCACTTTCCTCTTGCAAGCCACTCTTAGCCCTCTCCTGTGTGAAGCACACACTTTTATATGTCTGGTAGATCTTGGATGTAGAAGGACTTTTGGGTTGCAGTTTATATGATCATGGGGCTTGGAAAATGCAGACTCAATAGCTGCTCAGTAACACAAGCTCATGGTTGTCTTGTCGTATTCAAAACTGCTTTCAGTTCTCTCCAGAGCAGTGGTAAAATCTGTGACATTTTAGATTGGTACAATGCTTTAGATCTGCTGGGAATTTCCATAGCTGTCATTGCTGAGGACTTGTTTGAGTATGAATGTTTAGTGCTTCAGGAATCCCATGAAACTGACAGGAGAATTCAAGGCTTCTGTAACAAAACAACCCACTGTTTAGGAAAAGTGCTTACACTGATTCCTCTCATTTTTACTAAAAATCCATACTATGTTTTCCCCCTTACTTACAGAATCCTTACCAGTATAACTGCTGTAGAAATTTTGTACTTGAGCCCCTTCTACTTGAAACTGTGCTGAAGCTAAGTTATCACAGCTGTGACCAGGACAAAATAATGGGTAGCTGTTAAAAGTTCTGACCTTTGCAGCTTAGTAAAGAGTGATCTTTGTAGCAACACGTGGGTTTTCAGTTGATGAAACTTTATTGGAATTTTCTCATTTATGGGAGCCAGCTCATTTGCCTACAGAGGAAAAAAGGGTGGCTGAAATATTTCCTGCTCCTGGCCAGGCCATTCTCCCCCAGCTCCAGCACTGCAGTTGAACCTTCCCTGAATCAGCCCCTCAGCTTTGGAGTTTGCTGGCTAGGCATAAAAGCTGGAGGAAGGTGACTGGCAGGGGAGGATTGCCTAAACTCCTGTGGCTGAAGCTGTTGTCAAATATCTATTGGTTTTCCTGTGATTGTGCAAATTCCATGGGCTGAGGCGTTTGAGAGACCGTTGCTGCTCCTGGAGGAGAGCTTTATCTATGTTTAGAAAACTTGCATCTGTGTAGGGTCTTAGGGGCTTTTTTTGTTCACCTTTTCTAGTGAAGTAGAGCAGATGGTTCTTCATATGATGCCCTTCCTGTTCTGCTAAAGAGGAATAGAAACTATTAAGAAATTGTTTTTTCCATTGTGTTTTAGGAACACATCAAGAATGAGTCCACCACAAGATAGAAATAGAAATTCCTGCAGCAGTGAGACTCTGGCAAAGTGCCTTCAAGCAAAGAAGGACTTGGAAACAGCTATATCTGGAATTGTCAAAGCTGAACAGCAGATTAAGGAAAACTGGCGGGAGGTAATTTTAAATTGCTTCTTAAAGATTTTTTTAATAACTAACATGACTTCAATTAAAGTTTTTATTATTCCAGAATATTTACTATTCTCACAGTGGTCTGAAATTTTCCTAGCAATTTGCAAACACACTGCTGTGTCATTTGGCTATGCTCTTGATATAGGTATTCCTGTTTTACTAGCTCAGGCGTGCAGAATTTCCAAATTCTGTTGATTGAAACATCAGAATCAAGAGAGAGTACAAAGAACATTATTCTTTGATACATCTTTAAAGGTAGCCTCGGAACCGTGACTGACCTGAGGCATGTGGTGCTGTGGGTGACTGATGAATTTTTGAGAAATAAATCACTCCAAAAATACCACTTGCTACTGACAAACTGATTAGTTTGTAATCAGTGCAGCACATGTGTGTTCACTCTGCCTGACAGATGCAGAAATGGTGTGTGTTCCCTGACAGGTCAAGGCCAAGATCCACAGCCACATCAGTCGGCAGCTGGAGTGCCTGCGCAGCCGTGAGGTGTGGCTCTTCGAGCAGGTGGATCTCATCCAGCAGCTCAAAGAGGAGGCCTTGCAGCAGCAGGCACAGCAGCTCTACTGGGTAAGGCTTGCTTGTCAATTGCTGCACTGGCATTTTCCACAAACGTTGTCCTTGTAAGTATTGCCTCAATTTTAATGCTGAAAGCCAAAACAATAATGTGTGTTTTGTCTTCCGTGCAGTACTTGGGACAGTTCAATTGCCTTATTCATCAGCTGGAGCGCTCCTACAGTAACGAACTGGCAAACCAGATTTCAATCTGCCTGGAGAGGTAAATATAGTCTATAATGCAAGTTAACACACTTGGGTTTGTTTTAACTTACGGATTTAATCTGATTTTTTATTCTAATAGAACTAGTAATAGATCTCACTGTTCCTACACTTTTAATAGTTCCTAGAAATAAGAACTTTAAAGCAGTCTGAGGTGATAAACCAGGACTATAATGAGCAGGAGAGGTAGTCATTTATGCAGATTATTTCAAATATCAGTTGTTGATGACAGTCGAAGAAGGTTAAACTTGTGTTTTGCTGGCAATTTATTCTGTTCTTGGTTTGTAGATAGCCATTCCTTTCATTCCCTATGCCATATCAAAAGTCTCTTTGTTACCTAATTACTGCCAAGTAGCTTGAAAGCCTTTTTATGAAATAATGGACTGACTTCCAAAACAGGATAGATGAAGAAGATTGTAATTTTTTTTCCTTTCTGTAACTATCACCTTACTCTTTCAGACTGGAAAGTCTTACACTTAAACCTGAAGAGTCTTCCATCCTGAATTTTGAGGCTGATACATCTTACCTTCGCCAAGCTATTACCTCATTTGGTTCCATTAAAACGATGGTAAGCAGCAGGACCTCCCTGGGCTGGAATACTTGCCTCAAAGATTTTTTTTTTTTCAGTAATGCAATATATTCCAAGTGATATTTTTGCTTTTGGTGACAGCTTAAATGGGTCCTGTGCACGAGTCATATACTTTTAGCTCTATAATAAATACACAATGTTTTTTTAATTATTGCATGTAGTTTGCACTGAGTTTAGTTATGTACATGTTATTTTAATGTATTTTGGCAGAGGGAATAACTACTGCATTCTTACTCGATTCCAGCAAATGAAAATTTGTTACTGTTTTCTTTAGATAGCCATAGTTAAAACATTGTAGATGCTTTCTGTGATAAAAGTATTTTGGGATTCTTATGTAAGCAGCATATTTCCTGTATTACTCTGTTAAAGGAAGCAGAATCTTTTCATAGTCAATCTTTCTCCATTCTGTTTGTAAATGTTGAGAACATTGTTAGCCATAAAGCACTGAGCATTTTTAACTGTGCTTTACTTCTCCTTTATTGTAGAATTTGTCTTAGAAACTGAACAAAATGGAGATTTAAATTAATTTTTACTTCCCTTTCAGCAAACCTCAGAGAGAGAGAATGCTTCTCCCTGGTTCCCAGGGCAGACCTGTGCCCTAATGAACTGTGAGCAGGTAAGTTTGACCTGTGTGTGAGTGTTTAATTGCATTAGAGGGAAGAGGAGAACTCAAGCATGTTATGTGAGCTTGAGTAATGGCTTGTGTTTGTCAAGATGCTTGAGTAGCCAGTAACAGTGGCTATGGTGAGCAGAGTGATCTGATACTGTAGCTGCTCCAGGAACAGACAGGCAAGAGCAAAGTATAAAAGTGTACGTGGAGTGACTGACAGGATTTTTTAACTGAATGTTCCTTGATGTTGGAACGATCCAATTCCTGTGGGTTTTTTCGTAATTAGAGGGTGCTGTTTCTCCTTTTGATGCAGAAATAGTGCTGCCTGCTGATGCCTGTGTTGATGTTCACCATGGATTGGCTCAGCAGTCAGTCTTTCTCCTAACCAAGGGCATTCTCTCTCAGCAGCAGACGCTGTGTGGGACAGTGAGTGCCTCGCTGGCTGACTGGTTACTTGGAAGCAGGCCTGTGCGTGTGCGCCAGGCTCCCTATGTTCCCAGCACCAATCTTGAGGAATGGGTTACCCAAAAATGTGTGTCAGAGCCCAGCCAGGTAAACCTTTTGTGCACTAACCTAGTTTTGAACAGAGGGGAGAACACAGTATCTGATTGCAAGCAGAATATGGTGGGAATTAAACCTTCTGTAGTACCCTTCTTTCTGCCTCATGTTCAACTGTTGCTTTGACACTTACTAGCTGAATGCTCTGAGCTCTAACTATGCAGTTACTGAACATTGCCTTTTAGTTTTAATAGATGTATTTCAATGTGTCTTTACTAGGATTTGAATTCTTCCAAAATCTGCTATTTTGAGCAAGCCTGGGGAAATCTGAAGGATTTGGAGAACTGGCTCCTGCACAATCAGCAGCGTGATGTTGCTGGGAAGACAGATTCCCCTGGTCGCAAGGACTCCACCTCTACTCTTAACTCATCCTTTTCGGCTCTTGAAAAGGTGGAGGAATTAGAATCCCTTGGTCAAGAAGAGATGGACCTTTCTGACTGGCTGCTTACTCCTGACACAGAGAATGGAAGTATTGCTCCAGATGAGAAATGGAAGAATGAATTTAAACCTTTTAGGGAAGAATGCAATTTGAATGATTGGCTCCTCAAAGCTGAAACATGTACCAGTTGTCGTGGCAGCCAGAGCAGAAGTGTGGAAATTGAAAACCTGGGAAATCTGAAGTGCCTGAATGAACATCTTGATGGAAAGAAATCGCCCACTACATCTGCTGTAAATGCTTGGCTTCTTCAGCATCCTCAGGCCCCCTTTAAAGTGGAAGATGTATGCAAAGCTAATGATCTGTGTGCCAGCTTTTCAGAATGTGTCTGTGATGAAAACTGTGGAAAAGAGGCTCTTTGCAAATGGCTTCTGAAGAAAGATGGGAAGGACAAAAACGGAGTTCCAGTCAGCCAGAGAGATGTACCAGACCCTGAGCATGAGAAGACCAAGTTTGCTGCCAGTTCCTGGCTTAGCCCTGCACAGCAGCTCCCAGGGGAACCCATGAGTGCAGAGAAAGCAGATTATTCAGCAGAGATCGCAGAACCCTGGAAAGCATTGCTTGAGAGGCCTCTGACAAGCTGGCTGGCCAAGGCTGAGCACAAAGCAGAAAGCACAGAAGAGAAGGAGAGTCGGGAAAAAGCAGACAAGAGTTTCAAGAGTCCTTTCCTAGACCTCTTGGCTCCATTCCACCTCCCCTTAAATGTAAACAGTTGGGTGTTGACTTCAAATGACCTAGAAAATGCAAACCCGCCTCCAGTGGAAGATAAATGGCTTCTGCGCAAGAAAGCACAAGTGAGCAAAAGTTTTTGATACTTTTGTGTCTTATGTGCCAGGTTTATTGCTTTACTGAATGTAATGACTCCATTCTCTTCCAAAGTCATAGCTCTTCTGGATAATATTGACTGAAAGTTTTTAGGTTTCTTGGCTATTTTAATGTTTCCACACTTATTAGTTACTCAGCACTTAACAAGTTAATGTTATACTAAGTGAAGAAAGCATTAATCTCAAAGACTCAAAAACCAGTTTTGGTTTTGAATACTTTACAGAATTTGAATATACATCAGAATGTATTTATGTTTGGGGTTGGTAATTAAGGTGCCTTCTCTTTCAGGACTTTGGCCTTCCTACAGTTTGCGACCTTTTTGCCTGTATGAAACTCAGTGGAGATAATGAAAAATGGCTGTATCAGTCTCCTTTACAGGTAGGATACGGAATGTATTAGAACAGCTGAGCCTAATCATAACTTGGGAGTACAGAACACAGACACTGGCAGCTAATGGTCATCTTCTAGTTCTTTAATGTTTAACAGTTCTTCAGTTCTGTACATTTAACAGTGTAGTAATTTCCTCCCCATAAACCTTTTTAACAGCTTGGACCATTCTCCTTTGTTATTATTCCTCCTCTTTTGATCACATGCCAGGGAGGGAAATACTTCTGTTCTTCTGTAAATCTCTCAACTGATTGACACTTGGTAACTCTGATTGTAACGAAGATATGGAATTAATGTGTCAATCTCCAGGCAGCTCCTTTCTTACCTTAGTAATGTATTTACAGCTGACATCATGTTTATCCTTTCTGATGGTAACTCTTTGTTTTTAGAATTAATGAAAATGGTCCTTAGCAGGAGTACTTCAAACCCTAAAAAGCAGTACACTCAGTTCTAGGAGGAATGTTAATATCACTGTTTTTCAAGGGTATCTTACAGTTGTTTTTTTCCATAATGTTGCTGTTTATCAGAGAGAATAACTCCATTTTAATTTGTTTAGATGTGAAGAACTGGAAGTGTTGAAATCATCCCCTTCCTGCTACCAGTTGCACATCATGCTGAGTGACTGCAGCCAGCTGAGTGTTTGTGTTTTGTGTTTGGCCGTCTGCTTTCTCTTCTAAAATTATAACAAAAAGAAAGATTCCTTATCTAACAGACTTATGGTGCCGAAGATCCCTTTTCGTTGTCATTACTTCTGAAATGTAAACCCACTGACCATAAGCAATCTGATGCTTTAGAGGTGTTAGCAAATTTGTATCTATTATGGGAGTACAAGGATCTTTAATGGGTTGTCACTTCAAGTGTGTTGAAGCCAGTGCAGGTATAAAGCAGAATCTTCCTGGTGCTGTGGAATGTCCACCTTTGACAGAGACTTCAGAAGTGCTGCGGTTCCTTTCAGCTGCTATAACTTTGTCATGAGTTGGGTTCCAGCTTACTTAGGCTGTACTTCCAAGCAATTTGTTTTATGGAGCAGTTGCTCACTTTGGAGGTTTCATTTGCATCTTGTGTTGGTGCATTTCCCAGCTAAATGTGTGAAATCCAGACTTTGAAAAATACATGGATTTATGGGACCTAACACGTGACAGGAGAATTGGTAACTTACTTTTAAATCAAAACTCTTCTTGTGAATTTTGAGCCTTTCAGAGAACAGGGTAGGGTGTTAAATTTTCATGCACCAGTAGATCAGACCCTACTGTGTCCCCAGCATTTACAAGCTATTTGAATGTCACTAAAAAAGCTGTAAAATGAAATGTGTGTTTCTGTTAGTTCTAGATAATTCATAATGAATTTTTATCGACTAAACCACTGGAAAGCAGGCATCTTAGCCATACAATATTTAAAGGTAATATTTGGGGAATTAGATGCCTTGAGCAGATTGATGTCATGCTGCTTAATTGGGAAACACTGACTTGGCAAACTGTGGCTCCCATTGATGCAGTTTAAAGGTATTTAATCTGTGGTTTCCGTGTGATTATGTATGTGAAAGTGGGGTCCAGTAACTCGGATCTTCCTGAAGCTGTGGACATAACATGAGCAATACCTCTTCAGATATTTAGCCTTTTGAGCCTGTAGGAATGAGTGCAAAGACGTTACATGGAAATGTGGATCATGCCTGTCAGGCTCCATGGAAAAGGTGTGAAGCAGCTTCTACTCACTTAACAAATTGCTCTTAATAACTATGAAAATAGCGCCCCCCCCTTCTCCCCATCCTTGCAGCCTGCCTGGGAATAAAAGTGATTTCACAGAAATCACAGAAAAGAAATTAAGATCTGACCTTGGTGTCACTTTGCAGTGTGAACACATTCCTGTCTGATTGATCCTGTGCATTCATTTAAGTTTTTAGTCTGAGAAGGGGAGACTGCACATCTGAAACCAGACCCTGAAAGGGCTTAACATCAGCAAAACACTTGAGGCTTTTGTACTTTCATAGCCAGGGCTTTCTGCTGGAGGCAGAGATGTGTTTTAGGAGTTCACTTTCCCCTTCACATGTGTCCTTGTTGTTGCTGCATGAGAAGACTGCACTGTGACTAATTCCAGTAACAGCCTGATGTGATTAGCAGCTGAACTTAATGAAGGTGATTGACGTGCAGCCCACCTCTTCCAATTAATTCCATGTAGTCGTCATTGTGTGCTACTTTGTCAGTTCATTATGAGCCTTTAAAACTTGGGGGTATGTATTCCTTTACTCAACTGACTTGTTGTCACTAATTGATATTTATGTAAAACATTGATTAGTCTTTTCCATTAAAAAATAATTGCAACCTAAGTGTGTATTATGCCTCATTTACATGATGGTCAACAAAACCTGCTGTGGCACGTGTCCAGTTTGCCTGTCTGGAAGCTGCTGCTGTTGTGCTTCCATGCAAATGGGATTCACGCACTTTGGTTCATTTCACCACTGCCTGGAGCTACACTGAGCTCCAGAGCAGGGAAACTGGGATCTGGCACTCCTACACACAGTGGGAAACTCCTCTTGGGTCCTGCCTTGCAGTGTGACCCCTTGGACACGCAGCTGGTGTGTCTCAGTCACCTGGGCTTTGCTGTTGGAAGAAAATAGACTTGGACAAAATGACCCATTTGCTTCTTAGCACTCGAATACTTAGTGAGGATTCATGGGCTTTAGTAGCATTTGGTCCTCTTCTCCCATGGCTGAAGAACATCTGTGCTCTGGCTGTGCCATTGGAAGTGATTTCCTCTGTCTCCCTGGTGTTTGAGCATCAGCCTCCCTTCATGACTGGTTCCTCCACTGAGTATTTTCCCGTATTTAAATTGCAGCTTGCATTGTTCATTAGGAGAACGTTTACAGCAGGGCCTGGCAGCCTTTCAACCATGACACCTTAAATTTCATGTGGGGGTGTGTACACATGTTTTTTAGTCAACTGGAAGTTCTTCATTAGAAGTAGTCTCATGCAGAACTCCTGAATGTGTATCCTGAATGCTTAGCTTTCAAAGACAGGGAAAAAGTACTTCAAAATTATCCCAAGACAAGGAGGACAGAGTAGCAGGAAGAGAATGCTATTAATGGGTTCCCAAATGGCAGGAGAACTTTCTTTGAACAAGCTGAGCTATGAGCTTGATGCCTTGTACTGAGGAATGCTTCCTTCCCTCCCACACCTCCTTGGAGCAGGTGGCCACAGGCTCCTGGGGCACCAGCCCCTTCAACTCCTTGTCCACAAAGCAGCTGTGGAGTGAGTGGGGCAGCTGTTCCCACAGGGCAGGGAGAGAGGGGGGCTGACAGAGAGGGAAATACCTGTGAGGAACACAGAGCAGGTATTAATCATGCTGGGAAAGTACCAAAAAGGGTTGGGGTACCCTCTGGTGTCCCTGCACTGGCTGGCATTGAACAGCACAGACCAATACTCAGAGAGTGCACAAAGCTCCACTTAAAACATACCAGTTTCCTATCTAGAATTTATTAAGCACAGGGGTAACCTTCTGTTAAAGCACACAAAAGGATTTCCCCCCTCCTTTTGAAGTTCCAGATTAGATCACAGGAAACAGACTATGAACATGAGATTGTTTTTCTGCTCTAACATACATTTGCCTCCTGTTTTCAGAAGCTGCTTCTGCTTCAGGGTACCCAGAGATTTCCACCCTAAGCAGTGATTTTTCAACTAATTCCTCCAACTGTAAGAGAAGTTACCTGCTGATAGGGAACGGTGTAAGCAAATTTGCCTTTCTGTTCCAAAGACTAAGCAGAACCAGCTTCACAAAACTCAAAACCCTTCCAATTATACCTGACAGCTCCCTCACTTGGTGCCACAGCATGGAAAGCTGTCTTGGATCTATCAGCAAAGACATCACAACTGGCACAAAAACCCCACTCTTCCAAGACAGTCAAGGTCTCCCATGCTCATATTTATGTAACACTGAATGGGAGGGCTCTAACTTGAGCCAAATTCTGTTTTCAACTTGATTTTGCATCCTTTTATTCCTACTGAACTTGGATATATTTTTTGACAATTTAAAGTAGCAACTTTATACTGATTGCCAGTAAACCGTGAACACAGTATGTCACGACACAGAATATTGTAAACACGTTCTCTGTATTGTATCATACAATTCACCTCCCTCCCTGCTGCCTCTGTGCTGGTTGTGTTTCATAGCTCAAGCTACAGATTACTCCATATACAAACAGATTATGAACCAAAACTTTTAACAGCTGTAACACAGCTATTTCAGAAAAATGCACAGCTCTGCCCTTGAAGCGAGCAGTTCCAGGAAATCTGAGCACACTGCAGACCAGATAACATGCTAATCTGCTCAAGAGTCAGCCTAGCCTTTAGGTTGTGCTAACTATGAACTTGAAAAGGCTTATTTCTATATTATCTCCAGTGTACCTGAAGAAGGAAATACATTTGTTAAGCTTCACGGTTTACCCACTTCAATTAGGGCAGACAGTTCCTGGGTCACATTTTAGTCCTGAAAAAGTCTTCAGAAAACCTAAGGTACATTGCAGAGTTCCTGACATTTAAAAGCCACCCCTGCCCCCATCAACCCCCAAAGCAGTTCTCAATCCTTCATCCAGCGTGGTCAAGAGCGCAGGAACACAAGTCCAACCAGTGGTGACCAGGAAACATGCAGGGGAGGAACTCACTGATGCCAGTGGGGAGAGAAAAAGCTCAGAAGAAAGTGCACACATTTTCCTGATGTCCCATGTGACAGCACTGTGCAGATGAAGCCTATGTCACCCCTCCGCAGCCTGCAAGTGGGGAACAGTTTCTTTGGTGGTACAGCCCTCAAACAATGCATGCTAGGAAGGAAGTCCAGCACTTAACACCACAGCAGTAACATGCAGAGCACTATGGAATTGTGGAACACAAGGCTTAACAAAAACCAGCATTGACACAGGGGGTGAGAAAAAGCCTGCTTCCTTTATGCTACTTTAAGTGCTGGCATAAAGCATCTAATTTGACCTAGTAGCCAGGCAAAGCTAATTGAGTTCACCTGTGAGGGCTTGCTAGCCAGAGCACTTGCTCTATAAAATGCTGGTCTCAGTGGTTATTTGCTGCTAATGAGGCTTCTAAGCAAAGTGGCATTTCCTCTTGGAAAAAGGTAAGAGTTACCACCTTCCCTTTGCTGCTTTTTGTTGCTTTTTTATTTTGGTCTATACAATGTAATTATCAAGAGACATTTCAGTAGCAAAAACTCAAATGTAAACTTGGTTTGCATTACACTGTCTGCTGACCAGTAAGTTTCCTGGTTTTCCCTTGTTCTGCCTTCCCTGTCTTCAGACCTCCACAGTAATTCATCTGTTTAATTATTTAAATGTGGAAGGAATGAGCTGTTATGCAGTAACTCTAATTACTGAACTAATTCCCAACTTATTGTTTAATTTATCTGCAAATTATGCTTGGTACATGGTTTAATTTTAACAGTGGAGAACATGTAGGTTCATTGCACTTTGTTCCGCCAATAACCTACAAATGGTACTTCAGGCAAAAACTTTCTTGCTGATTCAAAGTCCTGTAATAGGCAATGAGTGTGGTCTTCATACTGTTTGATTTTTAATTGTTGGCTAAATGAGTTCTGAGATAGTGGACCACGCAAATGTTTTGATAATCCACGGGCAGCTGTTCTGCAACAGCAACTCTATTTCATCCATAAACAACCAGGTCCTTATTTGTTAGAGCAAATAAGGGAGTGAAGTCAAGCTCTGCTATGCCTTACCATAACCACCCATCAGGAGATGATCAGCCTGCTTGTCCACTTCCCCTCACCCACCAACTCCCCCAGAATTTCATCACACTGGTCCTTTAGAACAAATCCATAAATAGGTCACTGGATGCAGCACACTTTTGCAGCAGGAAGAGCAAAGGATAGAAATGGTATCGAGTAAGTACCACCCTTTTTATTCTGATGATGTCCCTTTTGCTAGCTTGCCTTGTGCTGTCAGAATAGCAAGCCCTGCCATGGTTACTGGGGCTGTGCTGCCTGGCTGGCTGGGCGAGGCACTGGGGCTGCAGGGAACGCTCTATGGACAGACCTCGCAGGCACCCAATGAACCTGGCGGCGAGCAGGAGCAGCAGTGGGGGCCCAGCATGCCTGGCAGCTCTGGCCAGGGCTGCTTGGGGAGCATGGCAGGGAGACTCTGTCTCAGTGGCCACACTGTTCACTTGCAGGTCCAACAAATATTGTTGCCTCTCCAGCAGCTGGCTGGCAGGAAGGGCCAGTCCAGCTACACGGTGTCAAGAGGTTCCTCCCAGCACAGCTTCCATTGGTTTCACACTAATTGTACATAAAATAGCAAGGGGCACCAGATAGATCTCACAACTGATTTGATTGGTGACTAAGCAAGCGTGTCCTCGGCCCTGCTCACAGGGACTGCCGGGCTAGGGAGCCCTTCATGTGCTCCCAGTTGTTGTACAGGGCGTAGAGGCCAGTCAGCGTCAGACCTGCGATCCCACCTCGTGCTATCCCGCGCATTCCACCTGCAAAAAACAAAACACATTGCACCTCATCAGTGTTACTTTCAGGAAATGGTCAGTGAACAGCAACTTCCAAGAAGCTGTTTAAATCCAAAGGCATCTTAATGAACAGTCCTTTCTTGAGTAACTCTCCAGAAAGAGTCCCTGTGCTTTTCCTATCTTCCTCTCAAACCTACTGCCAAGGCTTGTGGTCACTCATTCCTGACCCTGATACTAATTCTGCTGGAATGACTTCCTCTCAAACTGTGTTAGCACTACTACTTCAGGGAACCACTACGGAGCACTGAAAGCCAAGATGGCTTTTCCCAAGTCCTACTTAATCTATTTGATCTGTCCTTATTTCATTTGTTTTTACAGTTAGACATGCTCTCCTCCTACGACAATCTCCTCCAGGTTTTCAATTATGATAATTAGCTCTGGGCAGGAGAAAGGGCAGGAGGGAAATAAGTGAACAAAACAGCAGCTGATATGGACATGACATTGGGCTCCAGAGCTTCATTAGGGGCATCATGCAAAACCTATCACTGGTTTTCTGTCTTTGGAATTTTAAAACTTTTCAATTAGAAAAATAGGAAGTAGATGAAGGGGATTATCTGGCAGGTATTTACTATGGTGTACATTGAACAGCTTTATTTATTATTATTAATGATCAGAATTATCACCTTGCAATGGTAAAAACTGAGTCATGCAGGTGACTAAAGTCTTAAGGCGATAGTGAGCACTTTAGTGTAAGGCAGAAATATAAGGCAAGTTTGGCTACTGCCTGCAGGTAGTGCACCTGGCTGGAGCTGGGAGTCAGGGGGCATCCTACCTCCACTCCATCCCCTTGAGGACTGGGGTGTACAGGAGCATAAGTAGAGATTTCTGTTGCTTTTACTAAACAGCAAAACACTTCTGTGCCTCAGCAGAGCTCCCAGAATGCACTGTAAATGCACAGAACACCTGGGAGTATGACCCCTAGGAAAACTTCAGTGAGTTTGATTCTGCAATGTTTATCATTGCAGCTGAACCAAGCTAGATAATGTGTACAGTGTATAGAACAAGGCCAGTTTCTGCTGACAGCAAGATAAAAAACCCTGCCTGTTTCATTGGAGAAACTGGCAGTGCAGTTCAGGTTCCTCAAATTTGAAAACAAATTTATCTCAGTAATCAGAGAGGTTGTGTTTGGGTTTTTTTTCTTTCCATTATGGGTCATAAAGTTGTCTCATAGAACTGCCTTTAGGCTTTCAGTGAGGCAAGAAGCTGTTGGCATCAGCTAGACAGACACTGTGTTACTTGTGCTGCAAGGTTAAATAGGTTTCACTGGAGTTGTTAAGCCTCCCTGTACTGCCTAGGCATGCAATGAAACCAAGATGCTGCAGAAGTGGGACTTTGTATTAGAAGCCATGTCTAGCCATAGTTTGTAGAAATTTCATTGCCAGACCAGCTGTGAAAATTAGAGAGTTTTTTAGGATGTAAGGTTGAGTTCACTGCTGTAACTGTTGAGAATTCAACAGCTCTAAGAAATGCCCTACTGAATATGATCTATGTGCCTAAATCAGCATTTAGGAAAGCAAATGTAGATGTCTGCTTACTAATTGATCCTGAATGTGTTGCACAAAAAAGCTTTTCATATGAAGGGCTTGCAGCTGGGTACACAAAACTAACCATGTGCAAGCAGTGTCTGGCAAAAAGCCACAGGTGAAATTTAAAGAACACTTTGTGCAAAACAAGTATTTCAGATAATCGGTAAAAATCCTGACTCCTCATTCCTGCTAGGGTAAATGAATACAGCATTAGAGCCCAATTTTCTGCTGTTCATATCAGGATTCAAGAGATCACAGTGGGAACCCCCAAAGGGGGCTCATGACCAGCAAGTGTACGAGGAAATGTGAACATCTCTACAGAATGCAATGGACTACAGAACTATGACTATTCCTGTAGGCTCTTTCCTCATCCCCAGGTTCAATTCCTCTCCTTTCCCCTTAAAATCCTATTCTTCCTATGCAAGAACAGGTAGTTGAAGAATGACCAAGCCTGACTCAAGATTCTGTGAAGTCAGGGTTGTACAAGAAAGATGTCATCTTTAATTCAGATGGCTGTTTTCTAGTACCCATGTATGAGGACTTTAGATGTGCTGCTCCTACTGTAACAAATATTGGTGTTCCCATGTGCTGAGCCACCCAGGTAAGGATGGCAGCTCTGAATCCACTGGCAAAAGCCAACCACAGAGCCTAAAGCCATCTGTAGGCCTGCAGACAACTTAGGGACATTGCTGGAGATGTTTCATGAACAGGGTACCAAACTTGTGCAGTTGGTGTAGATGCATGACTGAGAGAGAAAATATCCAAGAAAACATGCAAGAAGTGCTTCTTTACCAGTGTTTCTACACTATGCTTCTACTACAGAATGATGGGAGGGTTGTTTTCTGGGGTTTTTTTTGGTAGCAGTTGCTCCTGGCTTCTGAACTACCCATAGTAATTACAAAAAAGAAAGGGAAAGAAAACTTTCCTTCCCCAAGCTGGTCAGATCTGTGTTTGAGCAAACATGTCCAGGTCTGTGGCAGACTTCAAACAGTAATGCACTTTAGAATGCAGCCCCGTTGCTGGGCAGAAAATCTTAGGGCCTCTGAGAAAATTAACCTGTTAACAAAAATAAAAAATAAATTCTCCACTCCCATCCCAGCTGTGTTTGCATGATAGAACATGTTCCCACCCCTTCTCTGCAATCACTCTCTGCAAGCCTTTGATACCAGGTCTGCCCTGACAAGCCCTGCTGAAACGTGGCCGTGAGCCCCTAATCTTAGAGCACGTCCCACTAAGATAAAGGTTCCAGCTGACAGACACTTCTGGAAGCAGGTATTTTGAGATCAGGCACCTTGCACAAGAGTTGAGAACTGCTGTGGGTTTCCAAAGATAGATCTGATGCTCTCTAAATGGGAAATTAGTTCTCTGGCTTCAGCTGCTGCACCCTTTCACCACCAAGTACTGTCTCTCCTCTATGCATTTCAATAGGTTCCAGCTTGCACTGTGCCATGGTACAGCTCAGCATTCCAGTGCACTGTGCCATGGCACACAGTATTCCAAGAGCACAGCTCTGCATTTCAGTAGGGCAGGAACCACTCTTAACACTGAGCTGCACTTGTCCAGTAGGTAAAACCATGAGGGTAAAATCTTCCATTTAGAACCTTACTGTCTCTATTTTCAGAATGTTACTCCAATGTCCTGGGATAGTTCCTGGAATATTTAAAGCAAGAACCATCCAACAGCAAGCATTACAAATACCTTCACCAAAACCTCAGACCCACATACTTATGCCAAACAAAAGAAGAATAATCTTTAAATTGGATTAGTTTGCTATGTTCCAATCTCTCTTGGATACTCTGAAGGAAAACAGCTTCTCTTCCTTCAGGGCCTTCAGGAATAAAAATATTTTTGAATGGTTCAAAGGGCTCAACTCAAGCACACAAGGCAATCTCAGTTTTGCTCCAAATTCAAGCTCAGTAACCAGGCCATCTGAACCATCAAGCAGTCATATGTTTGAACATCTGTGGGTAGCCTGATGTAGTTAGAAAATATCAAGTTTCCTCCTGCTGCTCCATGGGGTTCATTTCATGAAATCTTCTAAGTAGTGGGCAAACTCTGTAGATACAGAAATTACTGAGGAAACTGATAAACTTCTATCTGGAAGCAAGATATATTCCAGAAAAGCATCTCCCATTCTTATACTGCTGCAGCCAAGGCAGTATTGTGCTCAGAATACAGAAACAACAAAGCTTAAAAGAGCTTTGTTGTTTGTTATTATTTCTGTAGTTACTGTGCTATGAAGGCTAAATTAGAAAAACCAGTACGAATCTACAATTTCATTTACTGGTTTGGAAGCACTAGAGCTGTTGAAGTTACTTTGCAAACATGATTAAAATTTGCTGTCTTCTCACTGAGTGAAAGCAGCAGCACCTGACTGCCTGGAGGCTACTTCAGCTACTGTAAATGGAAGCTGGAAACCCTGCAAATCCCTGCAGCTCAGAGCTCACTGCTCCTGCCTAGCAGAGCTGGGCAGCACTGAAGGCAGCACTGCTCTCAGTGCTCGTAGTGCTGCTTGTATATTGTTCTTATCTCTTCCTTATTTCAGATTTAAAAAAACCCTTTCTCTAAACATCATTTGATTGATAATCCTATAGACAGCTTTTAGCAGTTCTTAAATTTCTAAAATGCCTGATAGTGATGATAAGCGAGTTTTTCACTTTTTTCCAAATACTGAAGAAAAGTAAGGTATCCCAGGCCTGTACCTGCAGCAGTCCCACAAAAGCTCTTCTTTCCCCCTCCCCAGCAAAGAGAAACAAGAAAGCACCCCTGTCTGGCCCAAAGGAAAACATGGGTTGGGCTCAGAGAACAAGCTTTTTACAGCTCAAGAAGTTGTCAGCTATCACAACTGCCCTAAACTACCCACTGGATGTCACAAAACTGATCTTTAGCTCCAGCCAGATTTTACTGCTGGCAATAAAACATTTAGCCCTTCCTAATTCATAATGTGTTGACTTTTTAGGGTTGTGTTTTGAGGCCTTAAAATAACAACGATCACCTTCAGCTATTGCTAGCATGCAATTCCCTTCTTTTCAGACACACATAATTTTCTGTACCAAATTATGTAACGTCTATTGCTCCAAAGGCATGAGATGCTATACCTAGGATTGGGTTCCTACTGCACAAGACTAAACAAAGGAATTTAATTTGTCCAAAGAATTAGTTTACTTTTGTTGCTGTTACCCCTCACCTCAAGAGAGGAAAAAAATTATCCCAGGAAATGAACATCTACAACCTATGTAACCCTCAGAGAAGTGGTAAAGGTTGGTTAACTTTTTTGCTTACTGAAGCCCATCAGGAATTCCAGTGAGAAATTAACTGCTGTCACACTGGGTCAGGCCAAAGTCCTACCCAGCTCAGTATCTTTTCCTGAGTGATCAACCCTGCGTGCTTGAGGAGGAGTGTAGGAGCCTCAGGCAGCTGTACCTTTGTGACAATTGGAACCATGCATTTTCATGGTGGGAGGGTACAACAGTGGCACAGGGCACAGCAGCAATCATTTTTGTTTGGTGCTTTGTTACTTTCATGACTAATACAATTCTATGAAAACCAAATAAAGATGGTCAGTTTAGAAAGAGGTTGAAAACACATGCAAGGAGGCTAAGTATTTATGATACGTTTGTCCTTTGTAACATTTATCAGAAAAAACATGGCATAATTTCTGCCTTGGCTTAAAATTGAAGAATAAAGAATAGTATCTTATTAAATGGAAAAGTCATCCTTGTGGACTTAGGATATCAGACCCCCTTTTGGCAAAACTGGAACTGACTGAGTTGCTGTAACATTTCTATTGCATATGCCACTGGCAGAGGAACCCAAAGGGTTTTCTTCTAACTGTTACCCAAACTGAATGTTCTGGGTAGAAGTTAAGTGGTGAGCTCAAAAGATTGCTCCCATGAAGTTGTAAGGCTGGTGTAACAAATAAGTATGTACTCTTATTGCTGCACTTGGGCTAAAATCTGGGCAGTAATTGTGGCTTTAAATTTAAATAAATGTGAAAGCTGGAGATCACTTTGGTTAGATGAATCAAGCAGAAATTGTTTCAAAACTCCTCACATCAGTTTTCCATTCCCACTCAATAGGTGTCTTTTGACCTAAGCCATGCAGTACTGCTGAGATGGAGCCTAGCCATCACCTGCTTTCAACAGGTTTTGAACTGCTTCAGTCACCTCAATGGGCACTTTCCATCAGTGGTGGCACTGCCACTGAATGCAGGGAGGGGGCTGAATTACCACTGTCCTCACTTGCAGAGTTTTCAATCCTCTCTTATCTTCTCCCACACAAGCTGTGTCAAGTAGCTTTACACAAAACTGCTGACAATCAATGGCTTTAGAACGTGCACATTCTGTTTGACTGCTGCCATTTTGGTAATGATTAACACTTCCACAAGGACAAATTGTGAAAACTGGGACCAGTTTGGGGCAACGAATCTCAGCCTTCACAAAGTCTTCCCACTATTTTTTTTTCTGTCCACTCATCAGATGCTTAATCATTGGTTTCAGATAGTCAACCTAGGTTTTGCAGTGTACACAGGAGTGTTTTTCAGTGCAGCAGGGCATTGATATGATTCCTCCATCAGGGCTCTGGTTTAAGCATGAAGTTATAATAAAAAACCTGCCATACATTATCCCATTTCCTCTTAAGTATGTTCTTGATCTATATATAAAGCAGGAATGATGGAAGTGGGAAATCTGAGCATTTGAACAGCATTGTCTGCAACTCTGTATCCACCCCTTGTGGACTACAGAGCAGCCTTGATTTGCAATGGCATGTTTGTGTGAGCTTCCAACTGACACTAAAATATGGAGATTTATAACTCAGTCTTCTTGACAGCTTTTACGTTTTCCTTTTCTTAATGCCAACACATCATGGCATTCCATGCAACACAGGTAATTATTACAGCCTTGATGTCAGATGTGTGCTGATCTTTTGCATGGTTTAAATATCCAAGGTTTTAAGGTAAATATATACAGTGATGCAGTGTAAAGGTAGAACTTATAAGTTTTACCATACAGAATAAGAAAGAGTGTTCTGGCATAAGGTGACAGGAGAAGCAGCATTTTCTCTGCCCTATGGTTCATATGCACACACACACTTGAAACACAATACTGTCATGAATAGAGATTTACTGACTCATTATCAGGGGTGCCATTAGCTCTGTAGATCTTGTGTTATAAAACAAATGCTCCACTGTGCTCTGGTAATAAAAGCCTTAGTAGTGTCAGATGACTGTGCATGTGACTGGAATAGTTGTCCGTGGTTGCACTGTGCCAGAAAATGATTACACATAATGCCAGCTCTATACATCTGAAAGGTAAGGGGGATGCCTCTGCTGGAGTATTAGATGACAGTTCTCCTTATTAATAAACTCCTACAGAAAATATTAGGCTTCTATATGCTACCCTTTCCAGCTGTTCTTGGTAATCTGTTATATCACTCACAAAATCCCAAGGTAAAAATGGATTACAGGAGAGCTATGTGCCCTTGCAAAGTTAAGAGTCTCATATTTATGAAGGCTGCTCCAGCCAGTTATTTTTGGCTTCAGGTAGTCTAACCCGTCAGGAAAATAGAGTTACTCAAACTGTTTTGGCCCATATATAAAGCAGGCCTTCAGGAACACTGTTAAGACACTGAGGCTCAGTTAGATATGCAAAAGTACATAGGTTAATTCTTGCATTATCTCCTCCATAAAATGCAGGTGAGTCATGCAGCCAAATATTTACTGAGTGACTTAAAACACACAACTTTTTTCCATGTACCAATGTCAATCTGTGGTACCCAGCAATCCTCTAAAAAAGATGGTACTTCCAATTGTTAAGCTTGGAATATGTGTTGATAGCCCTTTTACTGATGAAGCTCAGACTCTCTCTCCTGCAAACAATTCTGTTTGCATCAGCAAAGTCACCATGAATCCATGCTGTCCTCAAATAACCTTGTTTGTTGGTTTTGACCACTATGCAAAGACTAGAATCCTACCACAAGCCAACAGTTTCATGAACACCTAAGTAATAATTTCATAAATACATCAATTTCTCTGTGTGTATGGTTTTTGCAGCTCCAGGTACCACTCTCATGTGAACTACCATCACATGGATCATTTGTGGTAAGTTTCATCTTTATGCAACCAAGCTCTGTGTTGTGTTTCCCTTCCCTGTCCCCATTCACTTTGGAAGGTTGCTCCCATTTGCCTGCATCCACTCATGTACTTGAGAAACAATTAATTTTGTTCCTGCTATTGCTGAAAACATGGCTAGGAATGAGGTGGGTATGTATTTTATACAACCTCACCATATACCTGAGGAAGTAAATGACTGTTTCTTCAGTATATATGTACAACAGTCATATATTGGCTTTCATGTTTACTATCAGTCCTATCCAGTTGCAAAGAATCAAATCTAATTCAGCTGGACTTTTTTTTAGTGCAAGTTTTCCTTAAGTAGCCTTAGTTGGGTGAAAAACATTGTGGGTTAGTGGACATTGAGCTAGCAGCCACTTTTACACTATAAATTTTCAGAGCAGGACAGAATTTAGTAAAAGTAGCAAGAATCCTAATAACTAGGATAAGCACAAGAGAAGGAAAAGGAGAAATATTTTGCTACTCTACCAGTGCTTTTGTATAGCATTCCTGTCAAGGTTCCAGCAGCTATGGTGTTCAGGTCATCTTCTGCACCTCGTGTTTTTTCAATGATGACTCCAAATGCACTATAAAGCAGAGCTGGTAAAAAAAAAAAAAATTTAAAAAAACCTTCTATGGTCTGAGGCCCAAAGCTTAGAATCCAGGCTTGGTGTAGCTATTTAGATTATGCTTCTGAAGAACAGATTTTCTGCTTATTTGAAAGGAATCCTCTGCAAAATCCCATCTTTGGTGTTTCTTTTCCACATATCTTTCTGTATAGCTATTTCTTCTTTCTCAAACTATAATTTGGTAATAAAGTAGCATTCTTCATGACAATATGTGCTATAAAGCACTGACTGAAGTGTAAGCCTATTTTGCTAGTTCCAATTTGTTTGAAAATTCAGGGTTGAAATTTGTACTGGCAGCTTCATACTGTCTGTCATCAAACTAAACCCAGCACTTTCTAGGTAGAGAAAATTGCTGTGTGTGTGACAGTGATGAAATGTGAGTTAA
This sequence comes from Acrocephalus scirpaceus scirpaceus, assembly GCA_910950805.1. Lineage (NCBI taxonomy): Eukaryota > Metazoa > Chordata > Aves > Passeriformes > Sylviidae > Acrocephalus > Acrocephalus scirpaceus. The sequence goes on from OU383781.1 coordinate 36,074,425, forward strand.
GTACAGCATTCAGATCATGCAACCAAGAGCTGGAGCACAATGGGCTATGTATCTTTTAAAAATGATTATTAGAATGCTTGGGATTTGACATTTACAGCTGTTTCACCCCTGCTTGTGCATGGAATCTTTATCCCCAGAGGGCCTTTTGCTTTGGGATAACTTCAGGGACTGTCCTGCAAAGGACTAGAAAGAGAAATGCATGGGCTTTTTAGCGTGGATGCATTTATCATTTATGCATTTTAATGAAATGAAAAGTTCCCCTGTCCTCACCCCTCACGATATATTTCATACTGGCAAAGAACAGTAGAGTATGTCATCATTTTGAAGTGATAAAGTCAATGCCATTTAATTCATTCCTTGCCCTCCAAGAATTTGAAATCTTTCCTTCTGCTAAAAGGCAGTAAATCCTTCATAAGCAACCATAATAAAGTCAATGAGTTAACAGCAGCATTGTTCTCCATTCAGCACGCACAAGGGTATTTTAGCTTGTCTTAGCAGCAAGCAGATTAACAATGAGGGAAGGAAAAGCTGAATTCAACATAATTTTTTAAAACAGTTCCACATAGATGTTGCCTCTGTTCAGGAAGAGAATGACAAAAATTGTCAGTAGTGACAAAAAGGATCTCTGAGGCACAGAAAAGCTGCACAAGGTGAAGTGAGATGCAAAAATAATTCAGCTTCTTGACAGGAATTTCTCTGGTAGCTAGGACAAGATAGAGGTCCACCAGAATCGTAAATATAAAGTTCTACTTAAGTCTGTGATTTTGGAGGCCATATTTTGTAAGAAAATAACAATTTGTTACTGGAATGCACAAACATTTTCTTGAGTAATCTTTCTTCAAACACAGCTGGAAAAACCTGTTAATGTGTCACTTAAACTGAAACCTTGAACTGCAGCGTGCCTGCATCTCAGTTCTCAGACACATTTTTGTTAGACTTGGAACAAAAAAAAAAAAAAAGAAAAAAAAAATTCAAACAAAAAATGGCCCAATAAAACTCAGCAGGCAACATGCATTTCTTATAGGAAAAGTGCCTTTCTTGCTGCAGCTCAGAATCCTATCTGTAACTGTGCCCTCTATACTATGCCTCAAAAACTAATGCCTAAATTAAATGGCAGCTCTTCAGAAATAAGACTGAAATAAAATGTCATAGATGCAACTTAGACTATACTTTGATGCATTTCTCAAAAATCAAACAGATGTAGGCTGGGTTATAACATGATGTAGTCTCTGATTTAAATATCGCTAACTTCTACTACAACTTTGTAGGAAAAAAAAGTTACATCATTATTTTTCTTCAAACTAATTTAATCAATTTTGGATTTCTCCTTTTCAACTTACTGCATCAGTTTTCATTTTTTGAGATTGTGGAAGACCAGGGGAGGTAAAAAAACCCTGTAATTTCTAGGGCATTAGTTATTTCACTGACTTTTATGTAATAATTTTGTTTTTCTGAGGGAACTGATGTGATTTCATTCCACAGCCCTCTCCCACCTAAACCTCAGTTTATAGAAGTTTTTTTTCTCATAGCACATCAAGCTATTAGTCATTTTCTTTTCTCTTTTTTGTAATCCACATTAGTTGTAAGCAACATTTAGGTTAAGAGTCAGTGGTACCATGTGTGATTTTTCTTGCTAATATACCATCATTTAAAGGATATATCTGTGTACTATCACATTTCTTCTTCACATAAACATTTTGTTGATTTTAACAGGAAACAAACATTGGGCAATTATAGGTTATTAAAGTTATTTCAGAAATATTAAATTATATTTTTTCCCCCAAGTTGTAATTTAACTGGAATTTATTAACAAGTGAACATTATCTGTAATTTCTAGTTATTTCTGATATAGCTAGAGTTTGTTTATAATATAGTAAAAAAATTGGGCTTTAATTAAAGGCTTTTGGCTCCTTATGCTGCAAATCCGATTTTAGCCTTTAATTTCCTTTTTCATGTCTACTGAAATAACCTCAAGTCCTCAAAGAAAAAAACCTGCACTTTTTCCTGATGGATTTAATAATGAAAATTTAGAGAATACTCCTACTCAGATAATACATAAATACACTTTCCCAACAATTACATCTTTAAATTGTTATCCCTATAAAGGAATGACTTTACTTACCCAGTGATCCCAGAGTGTTAGCCCATAACGCTCCTTGCCTTGTCACCATATTTAGAATTCTATAAAGGAATTAAAGAGGTATGAAAAGCTTTAGCACTCTGTGTTTACATCAAGGCAGTGTTTATGACTGTAGGGGTTGTGTGTTTGCACTATATATGTGGTTAATAAAACTGCAATGATGAACTAGAAGCTTTTGAAAGCAAATACTCAGTCCTGTGAAACCTTAAGAAAATATTTTCTCTCTTTTCAAGGCATATTTGACCCACCCCAAGGCTCAAATCTTTTCCCTTCAAATGCCTCTCTAACCCAAGCTGTCTTTCCTTACGTGGTGATTATACACAGCTCCTGGAAGAACTGATACACTCATGCAGACTTGGCTGGGTAAAAGGTCTCCAAGAAAGCCTCAGTGCTCCTCTACAAGGACCGTATTTCAGGGAGTGTGGGCATGCCTGAGCAAATGATGTGGGCAGTAAAGCAAGTCTGGACTGCAGAAAGTCAGGAAGGAAAGGACAGTCCCTTACAATCCCACCTGTCCTCTCAGCACCCAGCAAAATGCCAAGAGGTGTCTGTGTGTATGGTCTGTGTAGGCTTCCAGACTAGCACTAAAGAGGAAAGGAGAACCTTTAGTGCGCTCTCAGGGAAGCACAATGCCACCTCTTGCTGGCACCAGCTGTCCCCAAAACGGTGACAACAGCAGCCAGAAGGAATGACTGGTCTTTATCTACCAGCAGTGTAACACTATCCCAGGCACAGTATTGCTCTGGACAGCTGACTACCACTGGAACTTAGTTCAGCATTTAATGTCTGACATTTTTATTGCTTTATGTTCTTTCTGATTTAGATTTCTATTGTTTTCCTTTCTTTATAATTTTCATTAGGACACAGGTCATTACTGAATATGGTTAGGTAATGAACTAAACAATAATGGAACATTTCATTTTGAAACAAGAGGAAGAAAAAATCCAAGAGGCTAGGATATTGATAACTTCTCCTTAATTCCAACCCCCACCTTTTAACTTTATATTCATTCTGAATTGATAAGAGAATCAGTAATTCTAACATGCCATACTGTGAGGTATTTGATGATAAGTGAATAACAGCAAAATTAAAATTCATTAAGAAAGAAATCTGTGTACATTAAGGATAAATTTTGAGGAAATCTAGCTAAGCAAGTCTGCTCTCTGCACCTGATGAGAGGAAAACAGAACTTAATGCACTGTTGGAAGGTGATGACCTTTAGCAGACCTTTGCCTTGCAGAGCCAGGATAAGAGCAGTGTGTGCACTCACTGCCACCTCCTGGGCTTGTGCTTAACATCACGGCTTTGTCCAACTCTGCTCATTTCAAACCCTGAAATACAATTCTGTTCATCTAGAGCATTATGAAAGAGTCATAATTATAGTGGTGAATATTTTGATAAAGAAGGGGATGAATATAGAAACAATTTTAAAAGGAGCAGGGCCAATATAAAGTGTACCAGGAAATATTAAATTCCTCTTCTAAAATTCTCTTGTTCTAAAGTATTTGGGAGTGAAAATTTCCCATGTTTTCCCTCAGTTATTCTGATCCTCTGGCGTCCAATGTCTCTTTCACTTAGGTTTTCCTATAGCTATGTCTAAGCTACCATTATTTTAAGAAAAGGCATCCTGTTGAAACAAATGTTCCTGTCTTCGCTGCATTCTTTCAAACAATCAGGTAAGGTGAAAACATGGCAATGTCATGGCTGCTCATGGATGCCATAACTCAGAACAGCTGCCCCTGCAATGCCTGCTCAGCAGCACGCACCAGTGTCATCCCTAATGCAAATCCAGGCAGGCCCAGCTCAGCTCTACATTTGAATCTTTTCCTGGTTGTGAAAAGCTTGGGAAAGAAGGGAGACTTATGCTTAGATAAATTACAGCAAAAAAACAGCTCAAAGCAAACACCGCTGCTTCTGGGAATATTTCTACATATAAAAACACTGCTTTGACTTTGAAGTAGATTTTTAGTAACATCAAAGAAGTAATTATTTCCAAAATATTTAAGTAAGTCACAGGACTCACCAATTGTGACTAAATAAAAAGCAAAAAGGTTGAACTGAACATCACTGTAACTAAAAACATGTAATAACTTCATCAAGACAAATACTGACTCCCATTTGTCCCCACTAAACAAAAAAGAACCCCCACCATATATTTTTGCAGTATATTCAGATCTAACCTTGTAGAAACTGGAAGAAACAACTCTATCTATAGAGTTAATATATACTAAATATATACTAAAAAGTATATATTTTTTTAGATGGAACACTTACTGAACGTTTCTAGGTTTTGACCATGCCATATTCTGTGTCTCCTTCAAGCCAAGTCTCAAACCATTCAGCGCACCAAATGCTGCCCCTAGTTGGAATAATATCAGTTATTACTTTTTAAGAAGAAAAAGAATAAACAATATTAGAAGCAAACACTAAGAATAGAGCTCAGTGTATAAACTAAAATATCACTTAAGACTAGAACAGACAACGTCTTGCAGAACAAGACGTTTACAATCTCATCAATCACTGTAGTGCATAGGCGTTGCCTGGACAGCTGGGAAAAGTGAAAACCACAACCACCTACCTGTCATACAACATCCTCCAATGGTAAAAAAGGCCAGCTCAAATCTGCCTCGAGTTTTGTTGGCTCCTGTGGGCAAGATAAACTCATCTGTATCCTGGGGGAAAACAAAAACAAATGCTTTTGTATTTTCCAAGCCTAGTTCAAAATGTAAGCCATATTAATTTTTTCCTTTAATCCATGCAATAAACTAAAGATGGATGAGTATTTCTGGAAAATTCTTGCCTGCAGTAGCAGAGAGATGGAATATACTATGTGTATACTGTATTAAGCATGAAAAAGGACTAAAAAGTTCAATTGACTGAGTGGTTGGGTTTTTTTCCCCTAGCTGTGCTAACTTCTTATAAATTAATCAGCCAAGGAACTCATACTGTGTGGGTTGTTTTTGTATTTAATGACTATTTGCTTAATTATTTATTACATCTTGCAGTAGGCAATACAAGCCTTCCAAAAACATTCCTTTTGTCTGATTACATAGCACTGTTTCCTCACTGAGCAACCCAGTCTGATACAATAATGCATTAATTAAGTTTCCTATTAGTCTGACACTAAATAAAAACTGCCTTTTTATGAAGAGGTATTTCCTTGCACTGAAATAAGTGACCTGTTTTAAGGACGTGAAAAATGTAAGAAATACACTCAAAACTAGTGATGATCAGGCATGAAATATGTGAGGTTGGTAATTTTTTACTTATCCATCTTTCTCCCACAGGGACACACTTGTGTTCCTGCAAATCAGTGGTCTAAAAGACTAAAGAAATGGCCTAGAGAAACTGTCATATGTGTAGGGACAAGGTGAGCCAAGGCACTTCTTCAGTAGGAGACATTGAAGATGCCTGTTGTTGATAAGCTGCTGAAGCTGTAGATCTCTTTTAAGCTTCTGTGCTTTCCAGTCACAGTATTATCCACCCCTACTTAACTGACACGATTCCAACAGCTGCAGGCTCAAGGAAATGCATTTTAAGGGGTTTTACTGGCCCACACTTGACACTGAATGTGAATGGCAATACAGAAAAAATAGCTCCTAAAATTGTGAATAGTGTTATCAATAAAATGAACGTATAATATGGTTCCTATCTTCCTTGTAATTACAGTTGGAAAAATTCAGTGTTTACATGAGTTAGCAGTTTTTAACAGTTTTCACTACTGTCCCAAAAGTCAAGATGAAGCAATCCTTGTCTATGTAACATCTAAGTTTCTAGAGACAACCTCAAAAGCTGACATGCAAATGTATAACACCTGCTACCTGCTGCAGGCAACACAGCATTGCAGAAAACATCTTGTTCTGTGCCTGCATTCACAGACCAACCAAAAACGTGGGGTTTAATGTAATGAGTACCAGGGCACCATTTGTTATTATGGGAAGACCTGAACCAAGATGTAAGACTCTCAGCAGTAAGGCTGGCTTTCCTGCTGCATTCTGAAAACACATAGATGGTCTTTAAACATCAGGAGACCCTCACCTCTCCACATGCACCTTCACAGAACCCCCAAATTTAAAGGCTAATAATTTAAGTTCTTATATTCTGAAATATTAGCTATGTCTTCTTCCTTCAGTATTTAGAATCCTTGCAACCTGTGGAGACTGTTTAGTGTAACCTGCATTGTTGAAAGAAGGGTTAAAAAAAAGAAAAGCTGGGCACTCAGAGCCATTCCCATGTCTTGTGATCCTCTAAGGAAGGAGACCTCACAGCTTGTATGGGCAACTTGTTCAGGTAAAAAAAATGGAATTCCCTTTTATTTCAATGAACTTTGCTATTACTTCAACACACTAGTGCTAAACATGAAGGGCCGTGAAGTGTTACAACACAGACTGCAGCCTCTAGTGTTACATCAGTAAGTATTTTTAGAACTGTATCATGACAGTAATGCCAACACCTTTGCATTTAAAGCAAACTTCTCTTTTGTTTCTAAAGTCTCTCAGTACACACACACTTTGTTCCAAAATCCCTGCTACGCTGCTTAACATGTTCTCAGATAAACTGCACTAACTAAAAAAAACAACTTTAGAGAGTGTTTTTGGAGAAAGTCTAAATAATCTCAGCTTCTTTCTGACCACTCAACAACAGCAGCCACAGTACTTAACCCACTTCCACCAGAGGCACAGCAGTGGTTTTCTATCCTTCTGGGAATGTTACATTGTAATCTGGACTACTACAGCTTCTAGGCCCCAGAACTGCATGCAGAGCTTCCACTTACAAAAGAAACAGTGACCCAGTGTACCGTGAAACAAGGCACAGAGGTTAGCAGATACTATGCAACTGTTGACCTTTAAGTGCTAATTCTAAAAAACTTCATGTTCTCAGATAATATGAGCCATATATGTAGAAAAATACTAACTAAATAAAAACATTGACATGCATCCTAATTGGATTAACTTAAACATTTTCAGCTACAGCTCATATTTATGAAAAAGGAAAACATTACTTGATTTAAATGGGTTTCTTTTTTCCTTATGATGACATCATTTTATATTGATGTTAAGATGTGCAATTGTGACAGCTATACTATTCTACAGAATAATATAGGAAGTTTTACTTGATCATGGTCTCCCTTCAGCTGGGTAATGACTTAAGGACAGTGACATGAAATTTGCAGCTGCTGTGATGGCAAAACCTGTTAACGGTCTGGAGCTTGGCTGAACACCTCAGTAAACTGATTTAACTCGTCACTGTTCAGAAAATACATCTGTGAAAAGAGGGGAGAGATTCTGGCTGCTCTTACTGACTGAAGTGGAGGTGTGAGCAGTGCCAGAACTGGTGTGAGGTGGTGTCGGGCTGTCAGCCTCCAACAGCAGCAGGCTTGTATTGACACAGCAGCCCTACCTGTCCTCTGCATTATCAGTGTTCATTTTCTTCTAGATGTCACAGCACTCCAAAATTTATTAGGGACAATACTGAAAAAATTGTTTCTTTCCACTGTTCTTCAGTTCAAGACTTCAGTGCACAATGCCCAGCGCTGCAGGAGGTTTGAAGTGTTCACGTATGATCATGCAAACACTGAAATCGAGTTCAACACAATAAACGCAAGCCACCTTCTCTCTCACCTGTACTAGGTACTTGGGGTCCAAATTTAAATACGGTGACAAAGGGCTCATCCCAGTTACTAAAAGGAAAAAAATATAGAACACTTTAACACCAACTTCCGCAGTAACAATTCACATCCTGTAAGGCAAAAAGAGGCAGATCTCATGCGTGGCAGCGAGGAAAATTCTGCCGCGAAGTTGCCCAACTCCTTAAAAGGCGGCAGGGGCCGGCAGCTGCCCCTTTCCGGGAAGCGGAACGGGAGCCGCCGGCATGAGGTGAACACCATGTCCCTGTGACCAGCGCCCGTCGCGACCCGCGGCCCCCGCCGAGGCCTGCCGCCTCCGCGCCCATCCCCGGGAGGCGCCGGCGGTCGGGATCGGCTTCCCGCGGCCGGGCGGCGGCGGAGCCCCTCGGGGCCGCGTGATTCCCGACATCGGCACCGCCACCGGTCTGGGTCCCGGCCGCCCGGCCCTGCAGCGGCCGGTTCGCGGACACTGCCCCCCTGGGTCGGCCCCGCCGGCCGCCCCGGTACTCACGCGGCACCCCGGCCAGGTCGGCGTGCGAGTACCCGAGCCCGCCGGCGCCGAAGAGGCCGCCGAGCCCGGTGCCCTTGGAGTTCCCGCCGCCCTCCATGGCGGCCCCGCGCCCGCCGCCCTCGCCACCACTAACGGCTGCCGCAAAGCGCCGCCGTAAAGGGCCGCAAAGGGCCGCCCGGCCCCGCTGCTTTGCGGGTCGCCATGGCGACGGGGTGAGGCGCGCCGGGCGCCATCTTGGTGCGAGTGCGGGCCCCGCTCGGCGGACGCCGCTGGTTCCCGGCCCCGCGGCAGCCCCCGCGCCTTGGGAAGAGCCCGGCGTGCGGGACGGAGGATGCGGACGGGCGGAGCCGCTGCCGCAGCGTCGCGCCGTCCCCGGGGGGCGGGTGCTGGCCGGCCCCGGCGGGCAGGGCGGCCCCGCCGAGGATGAGCGCGGGCTGCGGGCGGGAACCCCCGCGGAAAAGAGCCCGGCCCGGCCCCAGCAGCCCCGGCGGCGGCTCCCAGGGAGAGCGGCAGGAGGGGCCCGGGAGCAGCAGCTCCGCCACCGCCGTGGGGAATAAAGGTTTGTACCGGCCCCGGGGCGGCGGGAGCGGCCGGGCGCGGAGCAGGGCTCGCTGGCGTCCGTGCCGCCCCCGCCTCCTCCGGCCGCCTGCTCGCTGCCGGGGTGCGGGACGGGCCGGCGGTGCCCGCAGAGCCCGGGCAGCGCTGAACTGGCCCGAGCTGGGAGCGCTGCTCGGCGGCCCCCGCCAGCCCGACCCGGCCGCGGCTGGGGCTGGGTGGGAGGAGGAGGAGGAGGGGGCGACCGGGCCGGGGGCTGCGAGTCGCCGTGTCCCTCTGTGCCATTCAGGGCATCTCTGCCGTGCTGCTGCCGGCCTGGGCAGCGTTGAACGGCGAGGGCCGCATGTGCCTGTGCACGGAGACCCCCGGAGCTGCCCTGCCTCGTCGGGCTGGAATTGCCTCTAACTTCACTTTCCGGTGCCAGCGTGTCCCCTGTATCCCAGCTCGGTGGTGTGCGCGCTGCTTCCCCTTGGAGACAGCTTTGGGTGCAGGATCTTTAGACTGGTTTTGTGCCTGATGCTTTGCAAGTTTCCACTAATAGTGCAAATCATCGAAGAGAGGTGTCGGTTGCTAAAGGTAGTGTGTTCCACGAGAGAGGGGACAAATACTGCGGATAAAAAAGGCATTCAGCGGGACTTTTGCCTGGCTGTCACACAGGGAGATCCAAGAGTAATGACAGGAGCTCACACAAGCACGTGGATGCCACTTGGAGTGCTGCTGGCCCCATGGGGTGGGGTGACTGCTCCTTCTGCTGCCTGACAAAGCTGTGTCGACAAAGTTCCCACGAGGCTTCCTTAGTTTTGTTTTCTATTTGGAGCTGAAGGTGTTAAATAAAATTTTAATGCACCTCTTTCAGGAATAGAAAGGAATGCATGAAATGGGAAAAAGACCCCAAACAAATTTGCTGTCATCTGCAGCTGATGAGTTAAACCTCACTAACCCCTAAACAAGAGGCAACTTTGAGTAGATGATAGTTTGGAGTTAGAGGTGTGCACTCCTACAGAGTAAATGAGAATATTCTGAAAATTAGGGTGTTTTCTTCAAAGGTAGATTGTAGGGGATGTTTTGTTTTATGGGAATGGTTTGGGGAATCTTGAGCAGAAGTAAAGATACCATTAAAAAAAAAAAGACATCAAAGTCTTGTTCTGTTTTTACACTGAGAATAAGCATGTGTTGTCTTTTTGTTGCCTCTTCTTTTCAGCACCTTATCTGTAGCAAAAAGCCATGCTGGAAATATGAAAGTGATGTGTATTATGTTCGTTGGAGGGCTTACGTGGCTGCTCAGATGTTGGAGTTCAAACTAAAGCCATTTTGTTCTGTTCTGGTGCTGCTGCCATCATTTCTATTTATTGTGCTAAAGAATAAGTATTTCTTCCTCAGCACAAGTTTACACCTCAAGAGGTAGTCAGCTGCCTTTGAAGAGGTTTATTTGTCCCATGTTTTAACATGTCTCTTCAGGCTTTAGTGTTTGGTGTTCTTTTTTTTTTTCCTGGCTGCTTACCTATAGGCAATTTGGATTAACACTTCAAATGTTAGAAGGAGGTGAAATTTGCTAATCAGAATGACTACTAAATTTAAATTTAGTGAATATTTGGAAATAAAAATATTTTAGTTCACAAAATCTGTCCGTCTGTTATTTGTGTCTGAGTGGGGTGAGGCTGAGTGTTTTCAAGTGGCTGGTTATGGCACAGGTATCCTTGTGCTTGTAGCTTACATGCAGCTTGGCACTGCTCCCTGGTAACCCAGTCACATGGTGGCAGTTTTGCACTGTTGTTTGTGCCATCACAGAATAACTGAATATGATTTTGGTATTTTCTGGAGATTACGTCTCGGTCTAAAATTGTGGTATCCTCTGATGAGGGTATTTGATAAGCAGCTGTATGAAAGTGTTCAAGGCCTTGAATGTTAGGGCAAGTGTGTATGAAACAATGTCTCTTAAGTTACTTATGGCCTAAGCCATTTTTGCTACAAGTTACACAGCCTCCATTTGCAGAACCCTGCTGAGACTTCCCATACTCAGAATCTGAAGAGGCAGATCTGATTTACTGGTTTTGAAGTTCTGCAAAACTGTTGTTACAGTAAGGTACTCCAGCTGTTTCTTACCCAGTTGAAAGCAGTGAGCAAACACCTTGCACAGTCAGCAGTGGCAGAGAGATGCTTTCTCTTGGCAAATGGAAAGAAAGAGACTTGAAGAAAGTTGCCAGACTTGCAGAATATCTTTAAATAACAACAACAAACCTAAACACCCCTTATACTAATAAAGACTGTTTTCCAGTTTTGAAAGAATTGCTTTGAATTTTTTCTCCGAGTTCCCCCCAAGTCTCTGCATGTTCTCTGCAGCTCACGTGTTGCTGTTCTATTGAAAACTTATCTGAGCTGGAGCAACACACAGATAACACTGGAACTGTGTTGTTGGTAGTGAATCTGAAGAAATTGTGTCCTTCATTTTGTTGCTATTTAGGAGAGTAAGCATTGAGAAGCTTTTCAAACTGTTTATGGACAGAAGAGAAAGGAAAAAGTCCTATTCTGGGGGCTTGTCACTTCTAGTGTATGCTATGCTTATATTGAGCCTTATGTTTCACAGTATGCTACATGCAAATAAAGTTCTTGGATAGGACCTCAAAGATGCCTTGTTGTTTGTTCTTTTTTGATTTTGTCATGTTGCCTCTTCATTCCAAAATTCAGCAGAAGCTTTTGGGGCTTACTGTGGTGGTGATTAAAGGTAATGATGGGACCTAGAAAGTTCAAGTTCCTTTTTTTTTTTTTTTAATTCTACACATTCACTATATATTTTTAACCTTTTTACTATATTTTGAAAAAGGTTGGATGAAACAAATCCCATCACACACCATGCCTGGAATTTGTAACGATTATTACAAAACTTTCAGCTGCTGACTGATGCAAATTAAATACTGCATCACATGTAGTTTTAATACTGCTAGTGTCTGAGTGCTCCCTATAGTAGAGATGCTAATGAGGGCTTAATTGGAGGTGTTTTTATCTTCACCCAGTACAAGTTATCTTTTTTCATATGCAATGATGTTGCAGTTTTATCATGTTTCAAGTAATAACAGTGAACTGTGGTTTTTCAGTTTGTAAACAGCGGACAATTACCAGCTGGTTGGAGAATAAAGGACCCAAGACAACGGAGTCCAAAAGGTAAAAAACATAAAGCTGCTCAAAAGTTGTGTTCTGTGAGGGGGCCTGGTGGCGGCTAGAAGTGCAGGTTGCCAGTACAGCTGGCTAAATGAAGAGAACCCCATTTCTGTTGCTTTCCTTACATTGGCACATCCTCTTGAGTAACAGATACTTTTCCTACAAACAGCTAACTAGTCCCCACCCATCCTCTCTAAACACCAAAGCCCAAATTTTTTGCTGACATAGATTCCTGAAGCATGTCACTGCTTAGGTGAATGAATACATCTGCTCATGCAAAGCAAAAGATGGGAACCTGGAGGGCAAAGTGGGAGTGTTGTTTCCAGTGGCAGCCCAAGACTGGATCAATTTAGTTGTAATATCAGACTATGTCTTTGGTCAAGTTCTGCTTTCACTTTTATTTGAGATAGAGCGCTAACAGTTGCAGTTTGCACTGATAGTCCTGTGACCAACTCACTGTTTTGTTGTTAATTTACAGACAAAAATCTGTTTTGGTTTGTCTCACTGGACTGCAATTGCAGTTGAAACATATGCAGCTTGATTTAGTTACAGCCAAAATTTACAGGTGCTCAAATGTGCATTGAGGTTTTCTTTATGAAAGATGTTACAAATTTTTGCTGCTGAATGGTATCAGGTAAAGTTTGATATTTTTGGCTAATGTGGTCTGTCAGGACAAGTGATTGCAAGGCTGCCTTAAAGTTATAGTCCAAAGAATTTAACTGTCTGGTGCAGAAGAATATCAGATATAATTTTTCTGTAATTGCAGTTGTAAATGTGCTGGTTCATTTTTCTTTGATGTTTGCTAGTAAATACAGATCAGAGTCCATAGCAGTGCTAAAAATAACTGGGAGGACTTGTGATAATGGTTAATACAGAAGTATGCAGGGCTAATTACAGGCTTACAGGTTCCACTAAATCAAGGATGTTAAGAGGATTCTTAAGGAGGGAACGAATTATTTTATTTTTCTTAATTCCCTTTAGAATATTGCTCTTCTATGCCCATCTCCATCCCTGCTGACAGATTAGAGCATGGGCAACTTTAAGAAGCAGATTTGTTGTGTGAACATTTCATGTGCCTTTCTATTGCAGTTAACATCACATCCAATTTTAATTTAAATTTGTCCTCATGTTAGTTTTAATTTCTCAAGCTGGCAACAGATATGGTCAGTAACTTTAAAGAGTCATTGAGATGGCAGCAGTATCGTAACTCATTTTTGTTCATCAAAATTTGCAAGAACAAATGCATATATGGGAAGTTAAATTATAATGAAATAAAGCCCTCTAAAAGCCTTTTGTTTTCAAATAATCATCCTGTGGATGTAGTTCCAAGCAGTCATCTCTCCTTATCCTGAGTGGTCTTTTAGAAGAGGATCTGTTCCTATTCATGGAGAAAGTTAATACCTTCAGGAATTTATTGTCTATTAAAATGTTCAGGGGCTGAATTTAGGATGGTGTGGTAAATATTTACTTTCTTGTTTAGTGTAAATGGCAAGCTGGGCAGTGACCAGACATGCAGAGTTTAGTGTGCTCAGTTTGCATTGGGAGTATTCAGGAGAAGATACTGTTCAGTCATGTATTCACCAAGACTAGTCCGTTTTTTAAAATATTCATGTGTCTTTTAAGTAATGTTCTTTATCAATACTCTGACACATAAATTAGTATGTAAATGTGAAATCACATCTGGTCATACAACTCAGTTAGTTTCCCTTGTGTAACCATTAGGACGTGTTTCTATCTTGCCCTGCCTTACACAAAGAAAAATCAGGTTATTTGTTTCTTAAAAACTGCCTGATTTAATGTATCTTTTAGTTTTTATTTTCAGTTTGAAATGTATTTTAGACGTGAGCTTTTGTATGGAGTTTTTCTGAAGTTATGGGCTGTTTATCAAAATAAGGGAGTAACAGGAGACTATGTGTCCTCTTCTCTGAGGGCATGACCATAAAACCAATGATTTCCTTGCTCACTGTATTTAATGGATAAAAATTAAAGTTATGGAGGACTTTATCTCAACTTCTAATTTTTTTTTAAATCTGGAGAAAATAGCTAAATAATAGCATCATAATGTTTAGATTTGAAGATAAGAATGATGAATGACTGGAATAGATTCCTGAGGTAAGCAGCTGATTGATCATCCTTTGGAGCCTTTAAATGGAAATAGGTTGCTAGTGAGCTATGGTCCTCAGTGCAGTAAAACCTGTTGCTCCTGGCAGTGGTCGCTTACAGGGTAGAATGAATAAAAATCTGTACTTTCTGTTGTTTGTTTGTCATTGTTCCTTAAAAAAAAAATGCACAGAAATATGCACTGAATTCCCTTACTGCTCTTCCACAGCTTACACAGCAAAATTAATAACAACACTGAAGCAAATCCTAAGATGACTTCCATTAAAAAAGAGAACTTATGTGAGCATGATGTGAAAAAGCTAGAGAATACTTGTCAGCAAAATTATGCAAAAATATCTGTGGAAGTTGGTGCAAAGCAAGCAAATTTGCCTCAGAGAGGCAGCATGTGTAACTGGGAGACTGAGGAGAAAGATGCAGTCTTAGATACAGATTCTATGAAGGGCCTGCAGTCTGCAGACCTCTTTAAAAATGCCAACATTGATCAGATGCACAAAACTGGCAAGCAGAGAGGCTGTGAAGAAAGCAGTGCCACTTGGACTCAGAGGAAGTTATCAGCAGGCCGGCCTTCAAAAACAGGAAATTCAAAACCTTCTTCAAAAGATGTCGAGACAGATGGACAAGTGGCCTCATGCAATTCACAGAAGCTGAAGAGTTGCAATTCTGTCTGTTTAATAGCTGAGCAAGAGGAAGGGGATGTAGTTCCAGAAAGTCCACTTTCAGATGCTGGTTGTGATGCCTGTATATCTGATCTTGGAGGTCCTGGGAAACTGAGCAAATGTCAGAGCAGTTCAGGGGACTCACCTGCTTTTGAGAAAGAAAGTGAAGCAGAGTCACCGATGGATGTGGATAATTCTAAAAATAGCTGCCATGGGTCAGAGGCCGATGAAGAAACAAGTCCATTTCTGGATGAACGAGAGGAGATTAATATGTCAAAACCCATAAACAAATCTTTCAGAATTCAATATGGGGATGCTGAATTGGAGTCAAGGAAATCACGTTTTTCTGCCAAGGGCTGTGAAAGCTTTGAGGAAATAGATAATTCTGTTAAAGAGGACAGTCTCCATACAAAGGCATGTGGAATCTCTCCTGCTCCATCATCAGAATGCAAAGGTGCAAAACAGGGTGTGAAGAGAGACTCCAAAATCACTTCTCACTTCATGAGGATACCTAAAGTTGAGGAGAAAAGGTAGTGTTCTGTCTGCCTCTTCATCTGTTTTTTTCATGCTTGGAAATTTCCTCTTTAGTGATAGAATTTCAGAGGCTGGATTGTATAAAGAGTTTTGCAAAATGTATTTTAAGATACAACTGACATAAGATTGAAATAACTTATTTTTAATGGGACTATTTGTGGGGTTTTTGAAGGATATGCTTGTCCAGTGCAATTATTAGAATTTTTATTAGTTTGATCTGTCAAAAATAGTGAACCCATTTTGTTGAACTATCAATGCTATTGATGCTTTAATTGAAATAGACAGGGAAAAATTAACTTTTGAGAGCAGTTGTAGAGATGTTTGGGGTTTTTTGTTGGCTTTTTGGATTTGGGTGGGGTTTTTTGTTTGTTTTGTTTGGCTCTGTTTATAATTTGGGAGAGAGAGAGACTGGTGATTACACTGCAGCAATGGAAGCAGGAGCCCTGGACATGACACAGGACTCTGCATGCCAGGTGTTGTGGAAGGACAAGAGGATAATCTCTGCTCTGAAGGCCTTAGATTTCAGTGGGAGCTGAGAAAGTGAATAAGCATCTAAGGAGTGAACAGAAGCAAAAGGACTCTCTATTTTGGTATAACATGCAATTCTTTGACTTAAGTCCTTCAAGTAGGGCAAGAAAGTAGTTTTGCACATCTTTAGTGGGGTATTGTCCATGGATAAACATTTCCTGTTGGGAAGGAGCGTGGCTCTGCAGAGGAATACCCTGCTTTGCTAACCCACTGCAGTTTTGTGAAGGGTTTTGTCAGCCTGTAGAGGAGAGTGTTTTGGTAGACATGTACTTGTGTGTCTTGGGGAGGGGAAGGTTGGTAGTGATGGGAGTTCTCCCCAAATAAAGCTTTGGTCTGGGACCGCAAAGGCTGGCAAATAAACTGACTGCTATTATTGTAACCCTGGGGTGGAACTTTGTGTATTTGCCTGTCAGTTTTTTCAGTGGAAATAAAATGTTTCAATGCGTTGTATTTTACCAGCAGGAAAGAAAAGTGTGAATTCAAACCCCAGAGGCCAGGAAGGAAGGTTGCTAAATATACACCACCTCCTCTGCCAACCAACAAGAAATGGTTTGGAACCCCGATTGAAGAGATGAGAAGGATGCCGGCGTGTGGGGCCCGCCTGCCTCACCTGCGGCCCTCAGCCAGCCACACCGTGACCGTCAGGGTACAGTAATGCACTGCAGTGCCTCAAGTCACACTTCTGCCTCAAGTGTTCAATAATATCAGATGCCATGTGGCAGTCTTACATTTTGACATCTTGCTTGTACTATTTCTTGCCCTTCCTTGCAAGTGAGCCGGGGCAACTGATTTTCCTGAAAATTGGCTATTCTGGTGCATAGAATTAGGATATTAAGATCCAGAAGAAACACAGTAATGGTTTGCTGCCTCTGTCTTGTTAGGGGCAAGTATTTTTGTTTTGTGGGTGGTTGTGAGTGCTTCCTTGACTGAGTTGTAAAATTTGGAAATTTAAAAATGTCTACAAGTAAAATTGGTACTCCCAACATTTTCATGCTATGTTTTCAGTTTAATGTGATTCTGGTTTGGATTCAAGACATACAAAAGGCTCAAAATAGTCAATATATGGAAAAGACAAAGAATGAAGCAGAGTTTCTTGCAGTTTTACCGCTGCATTTTAGATCAAATCTGAAAATTTTCCTTTAATCCTTTGGAGTAGTATGCAATCCAATTATTGTTGAAACAAAACATGACCAGAAACCTAGGAGATGATGGATAAATACCAAGCAAAAGAAAGGCACATTAAGTTTAAATGCGTATTCTGAGAGACTTAGTGCTGCTAGAGGGCTGAATAGCAAATTAAGTCTTTAAGAATGTGGTGTTCTTTTTTTTTTACTTTTCTGATGTTCTGTGGAGTAAGCTTGAGATATTGCTCTATCTATAATGATTCCTCATCCCTTTCAGTGTTAGGTTAAAAATACTATTTTTGCACATGACTACATTTGTAACTACATTTTGAATATACTTGGATGAAAATATGTAGATACTTAAATTGATAAATGAGGAAGTTTTTAGCTGGTGGTTGGATATATAGTAATTGAATATATTACCTTTATTTGAGTGTGTTAAGGTGGTATTCTTTTCAACAGTATAATGTAAGATTAACAGATGGACTTTTTTTTTGAGTAGCTAGCTATCATGTGGTCAGTTTGTAGCTTTCCCCTTTCCAAAAAGGATGGCTGTAGATGAGATCTTTTTAAACTGTATTTTTGCTTACTTCTTATTTCTTCCATTTAAAAACTTGAAAGTAAAGTATGATTTTTTTTTCCTGTCCTTCTGTGTTACAGGTAGATCTTCTGAGGGAAGGAGAGGTACCTAAACCTTTTCCAACTCACTACAAAGATTTGTGGGACAACAAGCATGTTAAAATGCCCTGCTCAGAACAAAATTTATACCCTGTAGAGGATGAGGTAAGATTAAGTATTTACAGTTGTGTGATCAAATAGGTTTGTTTCCACATAGCTGAGTTTTCAGTTTACTGCGTTTGCTCAATTGTCAGACTGACTATGGAATTAGAAAATCAAGTCTGAAAAACTGGATTTTGGGTCATGATGCTTCAGACAGAGCAGAAGACTTTTTTTTTTTCCTGGTAATTATTTTGCTTAGCCAATGATTTGATGATATATATATTTCTATACTTATATGGAATGTAAACTTGATCTCCTTATAAATGATATATTTATTTACTTATGTATTTATATGTTATGTATTTTGTATGTGTGAAGCAATTTGCAATTTCAGCAGATGTTAATGAATTTGTAAGCATAGTTTGATTATAATACTCTGTCAGGTATTGCTGATGGTGAGGTGTTTCTGACTGTTATTCTGCTAAAACAATTGCAGAGATTAGCCCTGCATGCTTTGTTGGTCTGGTATTTCTTGTCACTGCTTGAGATTTGAACATACCCACCAAAATACTTCAGACATGAGTGAATATAATCAGCAAGTGTGTCCTGTAGTAAAAACTCTACAATGATTATTAATACTTGACTCAGAAACAAAATTTTTATAGCCTCTATTAAATATACTCAGTCTTTTCACTTACCAGTTTTACAGATGACAGTAAATGGATCTTTATGTTTTGAATAACTTAATTTGACTTTGTTTTGGGCTTTTTCTTTAAAGAATGGAGATAGAACTGCTGGAAGCCGATGGGAACTAATCCAAACTGCCTTACTTAACAAATTTACCTGCTCACATGATTTGAAGGTAAGCTTGTCAGTTTGTAATCAAGTCTGTATGCATATAAATACATTCAGGTTGTCTGTATACTGTCAGCAATTCTGGTTTGGTTCTATATGTTTAGTGATTTAGAAAAATAAATTACGAAAAGTCTCTGCTGTTCAGGGGATTTCCTAAAGTGTGAAGGTTCTTAATGAGTACTAAGTGTTACCAGTGAATTTATTCATATTATTTAAATGAATTGCCCTCTTAAAGTCTACACAAAACTCTGTTTGTCCAGCAGTATATACTAGTCTGTGGTAAACATAGCGTGAGGGTTTTGTGTAGCCAGATGGTTGGGAATGCACAGGTGAGAGGGTTGGAAATAGTAACTCTTCACATCAGTTCACTCCACTAAAATCACAATTCAAGCTGCTGACCAAAATCTGTAGATTTTGGGGGCTAATGCTCTTTTGATAACTCTTACAGTTATGTTGGCACAAAGTCTTACAGTAACATGAATATTGATTTGGAGCAGCTTAGAGTTGCTATTACATTTTTTTGGTGAAGAATAATGTAATTTAGGTTATACTTGAAAGGCAGGGAAGGAGGAGGATGCTCTTAAATGAGTTTTCTTAAAGCCATAGATAAACTTTAAATTAACAAACAGAGCTTCCCCAGCAACTGAGGAGATTTCCCTTGCTATTTTATGGTTTTTTATCTTGTGAATTTTTTAAGGCTGGTGTTGTTGTAAAGGGTCTACTTAATTTTGCTGTGGTTCTGATTCTTTAAGTTCCTAAACTGGTACAACTTCTGCTATATTGCTTTTATACCTTAAATACTTTTTAATGGTGTGACTTTTTAATGTGTTAAGAAGAGCAAGCATGGGATGGGGAACATTTATGTTGTTTATTGGGAGATATGCCTTGTCTTGTTTTGTGTTAGGAGCAAAAACTCCATAGACTGAAGCTTATTCATTGCTAAACCCAAAACAGAGGGTTCAGTATCAAGGATTTGCTCTATATTAATAAAGCAAATTAGATGGTTTGGATTTTGGTGGGCTCTGTGGCAGGTTTTAGCCACCAGATGGTGCTGTTCCTTCAACAAGGAAATTTCCTAAAATGGTTTTTCTTCCATTAATAATTATCTCTAAGCTCTGTTTTGTTGTGCTTCTTCCTTAGGAGGCCATATTGAGGTACAATGTTGCTTATTCCAAGAAATGGGACTTCACAGCCCTTACTGACTTCTGTGAGAAGGTAAAACCAGTTGATTTAAAATAGGAAGAAAAGTAATATAAGACTATTTTGCCTATGTGTCTCAATGCTTTTGACTTTATTTCCATTTTCAAGAGTAAATGTTTCCAATTGTCTGATATCTAAGTGAGTAGCTATTTAGCTGGTAACTTCAGCTGAAACAATAATTATACTTTATAAACTGGCTTAATTTTAAATGTTATACATGTAATTTGAGATCTTTGGTACTATCTAAGCTTCCTGAAGGTAAGATGAGAAATGCCCTTTTCCTGTTTTATGACAGCCAGATTTATTAAGAAATTGTATTAATATTTCCAATGTAATGTTCTTTTGTTTTAAAAAGTGTTGGTCTTTTTCTCCTTTTTTGTAAAACTTTAATGTTATTTTGCAGTGGTGTTTGTATAGACTGTGCTTTGCTGGTATAGCAGGAAAATTTTGCTATTTGGTGAGGTGGTAATTTTAAACTGTAGAGCCTTTGAAAGACTAGGGTGGGTTTTTATAGCTTCAAGTATTAGGTGTTAGTACTTTCATGGGGAGAATGGGAAAGAGAAATGAATAGTAGGTCTCAAATGCAAGTTGGACTATTATTAATGTACATCCTGGTTGACAATCAGAAACTGTTAATTAAAGCACGTTAACTATGTTAATGAAAGATTAAATGAGATGCAGTAGAAATTGTATTTTTCTTCAACACTTCAGAATTACTTCTAAAACACTTGTTTTCTAAAACTTGTTTTCTTGGGAGGGGCTTGCTAAGCTCTATTAAGACTCAGTGGAAACAGAATTTGATTTGAAGTGAATCTTGTTTGTTATGTATGTAAATAGATGTCTGCTGAGGCCATGTGATCAAAGGAGCTGTTCTGTTCTCTCTGTTGCCTGTCTCCATTGTATGTGGGGGCTGCTCTTTCACAGAATGAGTTTTCTTTTGCATGCAGCACAGTATTATTACCACTGACGAAAGGCACCTACAAAAATCCCACTGCTATCATACTTACAAGCCACAAGTGCTGCTGTGCTCGCCCATCTTGCAGATTTAGTGCTCCCCCTCTCATCTCTGGGGTTGCTGCCATGGCTCCATGGTGGAGGCTGTGGACAGTCAGTCTCTGCTCCTGTTGACTCTCCTGCTAAGCAAAATTAACTTGGCCTATTCAGTTCACTCGTGTGTTACTGAAGTATACATCCTTAAATTAGAATGTTTTAAAGTATGGGTGCTGTTCAGTTAAAAATCTGACTCAGGAACATACCAGATTTGCATCATATTGTTGCAAGCACAACTGAGCTTGTCCTGATGTGCTCACACTGTACGTTTGGGATTTTGGAAGCTCTGCGTGATTAGATTCAGAGATCATCAGCCAGAGAGCGTAAGTAATATCAGCTGTCTCCAGAGGAGAGGGAACAATAGGGAAATAAACCAGGGATTGGGCATCAATCTTTCATGAGGATGAAAAGGAAATTTCTGTATCCTGGGAATGATGATTTATTTGTGTAGTTCTCAGATGAAGGGAAGAGATCTGTTTCATACACAGATTTTCAACCGAGTTAAAAGAGTGTGCAGCAGTATTTTAAGTAAGAAACTCTGAAGAGCTTATGACAGAGTCGCCCCTTGTAGACCACAGGAGCAAAAGCAAGCCCTGGCTTGTGTTGTTGATTGTATTGAGTTTAGTGAACAGGACATGTGGAGGGGATAGATTTTGAAGGGAAAGGCTTGAATTTTTGTATTATAAAGGGATATGTGAACTTTACAAGTTTTGTAAATTAACAAGGCATCTGCTTTCAAAGAATGCTTGTAGTCTAAGTGAGCAGTTCTTGTGTGAAAGTTGACATCCTCTGAAAAAATGACCTAATACACGGGCTGTAGTGACCTGTAGTGCTTTTGAATTTATTATATTTGGGAGTTAATGGTTAAGGGCTTACCACTGCCTGTGTATTTTTTGTTTATGCTATGATTTTGAGGGTACAGAGGAGCTGTTTCATGTTTGCCCAGCCAAGGTTGAGGAGGTTGGTTAAAAGGAAAGCTCGCCTGAGTAATCAGCCTAAAGTCTGATTCATTTGGCAGCAGCTCAACAGAAGGAGATGTGGTCACACATATATTAAAAGAAAAAGATTGAAATAGAATCTGTGATTGTCAGATATGTATTTATATCGTTGGGCACTATTGCCAGTGCCTGCTTAACCAAGGATTTTGTATTCTGATTTAGAAGGGAGCTGTGTCCGTAAATCTAGTGGTGTCTGTTTTGAGGATTATTCAGATATTACTTCAATAGAGCTGTGTTTGGTTATAAAGTGCCATTTGTTATTTTATCTTCTGATTATGGACGCAGCTCACCTCATCTGTTAATCTCTTAAATACTGTCATATCAGTTTTGCATTGGGCTTCCTATTTTAGGTAGTTCCTTGCAAATTATACTATGAAAATAGGTATTGTTTTTAAACACTACTTTGTAAGATTCAAGTCAATTTTCTTGTAATGACAGTAATTACCAGTTTATTTGGCTTAGGTTTATTTTCCCTTAAGACGAAAACACTCTCAGCTTTCTTAACTAATAGGAAATAAATATCACGTATGAGAGCCAAGATTTTTTTTCTGCAACAACACAGCCTACAAGTTCTGCAGTTTGGTCAAAGTGTTGTCAGAAGAGGGAGCCCTCACACTTTTCAAAAGATTCTCTTGAATGTCAGTTAATATGTGGAAGTATAATTCCTGTTTGTACAGTGAAGTAAATTGGGAAGTTTGGATCCTTTTCTATTTCTCTTGACAATTTTGTAGAACTTGTACATAGAAACACAGAACTTGTTCAAGGAACAATGTATGTAAAGATCTTGGTGGCTGTTTACTTCAGACATCTGACTATTTTGCTGTTCTCTACAGAATTTCCACAGTGTTGTATTAATTTGTTTTGCTATCTGTCTGTTGATGTTGGCATACATGCTTAGGATTTCTTCAAGCTATTACTTAGTAAATGGAAGTTATTAGTGCTAATATTTTTCTTTGTACGTGCAAAATTCTTGTCACTTGGAAGTCATCCTTGCATCTGTTTTCCCAGAACTTACCTAGAAGCCAGGAAAGAGTAAGCAACAAGCAGAAAAGGAAATGTGAGGAAGCCACTATGGATGGAGCTGTATTGGAACCCACAGTGTGTTATAGATGAGTTTTATTTCTGGGAATGATGATGGGCTGGGTATTAATTATGTGCTTTTGCTCAGCAGTGCTATGTACTGTAGTAGTTTTTATTTTTCTTTCTTCTAGATTTGCCATTCCACTTCCAGGCAAAACCAAGTTATTTTTCTTTTTCCCAAGTGCATGAAATAAAAAGTCTAGTTAGGTCATTCAGGGCTTATGCCTTAGACTGATCTGTGACAACAGCAACATTAAAAGTAGGGCTCTATTGTTTAAGAGAATCACATGGTCTGCTGCTTTAGATTGGGTCTCCTTGTGCTGGACATGTTTTGTTTTTATTATATTGCTTTGAAGTTTCTTAGAGCTTAAGCATAATTCTTGTCAATGAACTCTTCCTCTTATTGCTTGCATCTGTCATGCCCTTTCAGGAGCAGAGGAGTGCTTAAATCTGAAAATGGCATAGACCAAGGATTGAGTTTAGGTAAATTTGTGTGGCAAAGGCAGTGATTGTCTCTGAGCTTCTGTAAGTGGTCTGAAAAATGGATCACAATGCATCTTGCAGGTACAATACAGTGAATCCATAACTATATTTTGTTTGTCTGGAGTCTTTGATCATCTTGGTGGAAAGTTTAGGAGATGGAGAAGATACAGGGATAGGAGTCAGGAGTGATGCAAAGGTATGTAATAGTTTCCATATGAGGAATGTTTAAATAAGTTATGATCATTTCACCTTTTCATCTTAGTTGAGGGACATGAGTAATGGGTATAACAGTGCTGGCCAAAAGAAATGTAAGAGAGGGTGAAGAGGAAATGACTGTCCATTCTTCTAGTACAGTTATTTCAGTACTAGACAGTACAGTACAGTTATAACAGTACAGTTAAGGGACACCAGATGAGTGTTCTTAGCAGTTAAGGGTTTCAACACCAGACAAAAGTAATTATTGAGATACTGAATAGAGGGCCATGGAACCCCTTGTCAGGAGAGCTAGAGGATTCTATGGCCTTACATCGGGTCTTGAAGGAATTTGGAGAAATTGCTGTTAGAAAGATCTCATTGACACCCACAGAGACACCTTGGTGGATTCTGGGAATTTCTTATACTGATCACTGCAAATGAGGAAGTGCTGCTGATTACCTGTGTTTCTTACTGTTAGACCTTTCTAGGAACCCTTTGCTAGGGTTGTGCATTCGTTGTACTGTTGTTCTGTTGTACATGGAACTATTGTCCATTTTTACATTTTTATGGCTTGGCTGGATTGAAGTTGATAGTTGAGACAAGTGGCTTTGTCATGCAGGGTCTGTTGTTGCATAGTGTGCAATATGAGATGTTGCTGACAGAAAGGTATGGCATCTATACAATAGACTTTTTTAAGAGGCAAAATACTAAAGGTCATTGACATTTTAAATACTTGAATCACTTCAGGCACTTAGGCCTTTCAAAATTTGCTTTTCCAGGCTCTCTTTAAACCCTCGGTGCCTACTTGACTCAAGTAGGAATACTTAAAGGGGATATGCTATCAGTATCTTTACAAAGACACTCTCCACTGTGTAATACTCAGTTTCCAGCTGTTTGGTTGGCTTCTAGTATAGAGAAAACCGTGTCTGTGTCTGCAGTGCCTGTGTATGGATGCCTTATGGTCTTTTTGTCTTTTGGGAAAGCTGTTTGAAGCCAGTCAGTCTATTTAATGGCCAATAATTGCATGTTTGCTGTTAGTTCCCATGTAGATTCAGCATTCAGGAAGTCCTTTTATATTGCGAAAGAAGCTGTATAACTTTTACCTTTGGATTTTTCTATGAGATATAAAGAAAAATGATAATAATGTCTAAGAAGACCAGTCTTCCCTTCTTTATACTTAATTACAGAGAAGAACCTTCAGCATGAGGGAAGAAGTTACCAGATTACTTTCTCTGTGCTCCTCCTTCTCGTTTTCCAGTCAAGTGTGAGTTTGCTGGTTTTAGCCTCAAAACTGACTGTTAATAGTTGAGAGTTTTTTGTGGCACAAATCTCAGCTTACTCTAAAATCTGATTAAAAGCTATGTAGTAAGAAAATGAAGTCACTTGTCAAACTGAAGGAATATATTGCTATTTTTCTACACCCTTTAAAAATAGTTGTCTTAGAATTACAGCTGTAATTAGTTTTGATACAAGATTAGAAAAGGAGTTCCATTTCTCACTTCTTTCCACTAAAACTTACATCATGGGTGCTACTGCATGCTGGATCTGTTTAGAAGTCCAGAAGAGCTGGTATGTGAGACTTTGTGGCCGTCTGCTTTTACATGCAGGTCTGTATTTGTAAGTTTTTAGAACTTCACTTAATGCCTTTTTAAAATTTTCCATAGATGTAATTTAAAAACACATAAACTAAGTAATAAGATAAACATATATATAAATTGATCTGTAAATACAACTTTTTCTATTTTCCACAAATACCACACATCCATATTATATATGTTTTGGTCTTGCAAAAATCTGTTTTCCTTTTCTTGTAAAATTGAAGTTAACTCTTGTACTAGAAATTGATTTTTGTTTACACAAATCCTTGTCATTTTGATTTCAGCCTAGCAATATTTATTAGGGTATGTGCAGACACACTTTCTAAAATACCAGTTTTTCTACTGCAGGTGTTGTGTGCAGGTTTCAGAATATAAGAGAATATTCTGCAAGTGAGGAGTGTTGGAGCTCGTTACAATGAGTCTTGTTAGTCAATGCTTTGCACTTAGGAATAATTAAAGCAAATAGAAGAACACTAATGGATTTCACTGGAACACCTAGTACCTGTGTGTTGCTAATTGTGGTGCAAACCTGTAAAACCAGGGCTAATATCTGCAATATGTGCTTAGTGCATTTTTTGGCCAAAATGTAGTTTCTCATTTAAATGTATGCTACTACCTAGCATACTAGCATGTTTGGCCTGAACTTGTTACTTTCAGAAAATGTCAGATACAAGTAACTGAGTTAAGATAGAGCATACTGAATGATAGAGAAGTGAGCAAAACAATCAGACTTGCAAATACTGGCAGTGTGTCTGCTTCTTCTCTAAGAAGAATTGGTTGAGTTTTGAGATAACTGAATAAAATTAAGAAGTGTCTTGGCAATGAAATACTCTACTTCAGCTGCAGAACTGAAGAGCCGCAGAACCACACAGCCTTTGTGGGTGTATAGTCTTATCTTTAATAACCTAAAAACTAACTTGAGAAATTTTTCAAATTACTGGGTAATTTTGGAAATTATGGTTCCAATTTTTTAACCATTTTTTCAAGCTTTCATCTAAAAAAATGACTGTAAGTGCAACACCGGAAGATGATGCAAATGCAGTATAATTTAACTGAATTATGGTTGAGTTCTAGATTGAAAAAGACCAAACACAGAACACTGATACAGTTAAGTATGTGCATATCTTGGGAAATCTTTATGTTCTAATCAGGCTTCACTCCAATCCTGTCTCCTTGTAGGTCTTGGGAACCATGACAGTCTTTCCTGTTTTTGTTGTTTGAATGACCTGCTTGAAAAAGTGATTGCTGTAATCAGTGAAACTGGAATAGAAGGAATTTTGAAGTACCAAATTGTTCTGGTGACTGAGTTTTTGATAAATCATTTTTATAATTGTCTGGACAGTACTAACAGAAGCGAGCATTGTATAGAGATGTCAGCATTACAAATGTAGGCTTTTAAGCAAGAAACAGAATGTCCCAAGGCTGAAAATAGCCTATCCATTGCTCCTTGCTGGATTTTACTTTAGTCCAGATGTTTTCAAGCAATTTTCATTACATCAGATTACCTTTTTAAAATCTAAACTGAAAAGGTCTTTTGAGTGCGCCATGAAGGGTTTTCTTTTCACAGCAGCAGAAAGGAATTTATTCCCATATTGAACAAAAGGTGAGCTTTTCTGTGGTGAGGGGAATATGCATTTTGTACACATTCAAAAACATTAGAAACTAAGCATTGTAGACAAAGAGCATTGAATTACAGGCTTATTCTTAGTTTTCTGTACTGTCTTGGCAGAGCAGTTGAGTATTTTTTAAGTGGTGTTTTGTAAGCACTGTCGCAATGACTGTTGAGATGGAATTATTAGGGAAGGGATAGCTGCACACAGCAGCTGCAGAGATATAGTTATACTGTTATATATATATGTTATATAGTTATCCCATGTGCCTGTGGATATTCAATGCTTTAATAAAGGTCTATGTAAAGACACATTCTGAGCATCTCTTTCATAATTTTTCACTGTATCGAGAACATTGCTGTTTGAAAAACAAAAGAAAAAACCCTTAGTAAATATAAAATTCTGGGTTTAAAGGCTGCCTTCTGATATTTGCTTTGTTTTGGGGTCAGAGGACTGTTAAATAGATTTCTTTACTTCCATTGGATTATTTGTAAGTCATCATTTATCTGTGCTCACGTATGTATCCCAAATGACTAAGACAGACTTTTTTTTCTTGTGGAGGAGCTTTCCATAGCTGCTTAGTGCTTTTGGATTTTTTAAAAAAAATTATTTATCATATATTGAGCAGTTAGAATACAAAAGCCCCATCAAACAAACCCTGACGGTCAAAGTTTTCAAGAGAAATGCTCGCTGAAAAGGTGTACATGTGGGTACAGAAGTGATGAAGAGGCATTGCCATTTTTTAGGATGACTATGATGTATAAGTGAAGTGGATTGTTACTGGGGTTTTTTGTCCTTCCTTTTCATCTGAAACACTGAATTTGTGTAGATGGCTTCCTTGGAGAGTTTGTTACTGCTGCCATGCATTCTTTAATGAGCAGGTTTACAAAGGTGGGCAAGGTGTGTACCCACAGGATGGTCTGAGGGTGTTATTTGGCCAATAAATAGTCATTACTGGATATTTTTCTCTAATTATTGGTCATTTTGATCCTATGAAATACTGACAGTCAAGCAAAAAATGGTCTATAGATAGGTTAAAATCTGCAATGATATATTTTTATGGTATAGTTTTATCTTTACTTGGTCCTTCTTTTTTTTTACCCTTCTGCCTGTGCTTGACCATTTTGGTTTGGTTTGGTTTTTTGGCATGTTAAAAAAAATACAGTTTTCATAAGGGTAACAGCTGCGTTGTCTTGTGAGGCTTTTTGCGCAGAACGTATTTAGGCTTTCAAATGCTTCTACACTGTTTTTAAAAATGTTTTATAAATCATAGCTGTAGTAAATATTTTTCCCCTATTACTGTATTCAGAGAGACAAAAGTTTTGAATAAGCCTGGAAACAGATCACTTTCACTCATAACTTGTATCAGGCAGGTGAAAGGTACTTTATCTTTCCCTCATGTTACAGCTCTTCTGTAGAGATCAGGTTATTGTCCTCTCCACTGCTCTACTTCCCTAGAATGACTTGAAAGTACTTAGAAAGTTGTATTTGATTTTTCATCCCAGGACTCTGCCACTGCTTTGGAAATGGCTGTGATGCTTCTACCCATGACAGAATCACTCTGCAGGAGCGTAGGGGTAGAAGCTATGGGTGGCCTGAAAGGTGGTGAAAATGACGGAGGTTAGATTTCCAGTTCCTTGGAAGTATAAACTGGGCTTCTACAACTATTAAGAGGAGACTGAAAAATAAACACACATTCTTCTCTCAGATTTTATTTAGAATGTTTAAAAGCTTTGAGAACAAAGCAGTGGTTGTTGAGGATGATACACCTGAGAGGTTATTCCAGGGTTGGATTGGCAGAAGACATGGATGAGCCTTTGGGGAGAAAAAAATTAAACAAAACCAAATTAACCTCTGCCTTGTAAGCTGTCTTCTTTTTTCCTTTTGAAGTGTCAGTTTGTGGTTTTGATAAATGTCAGAAGCATTCTTGTTCTCAAACAAGATTTCTCTGCATAATCCAGTGTTACAGTTTCTTTCTTCTTTCCTCCGAAGATTACTTTGTCCTTCCTTTTGTTTCTAATCAGACAACTGCTCAATAAATGGGATGGATTTGACAGCTAAGTATGTTTCCTACTGAATTAGTTTTGTAAGGGAACTGGAAGAGGCAGATGAGAGTATTCTTTCCTGCAGTTTTGGAATCATTGACATGATTAAATGGAAAGTAGAATGAAAACATACCACACCCCTCACCCACATTTCTTCTATGTTTCAGTCAAGTTAATATGTACAGTATTTTACATTATGATGAGGCTGTTTTACACAGGATTTTGAGTTACTGGGCTGCAGCCTGGTGTCTCTGTCTGGGTGTGAGTACACTGATAGTTGTCACACAATGGCTTTTAGGTAGAATTGATCTCCTCTGTTCGGAAAGAAAGGCTTTATTGAGAGTACTGCTTAGTGAAGCTTGTTTTGGGGGTGTAATTTACAGAGATTAGTTTTTAAAGTTCTTCAGATAAGAACTTGTGTGGGCCTTTTTGTTGTTTGTGTGTTTGTTTGTTTAGTTGTTTTTCCCCAGCTGTTCCAAATAGCAGATTGAGAAAGTCTGCTCTTAGGATCCTGAAATGTTTAAAGGCACTTATGACAAGGTTTAGAGGAAGAAAGGAAGTACAGACTGCCAGTCTGAGGTTGGTTACTTTCAGGTAAAAGACTTCAGTGTCATAACCAGCGACTTTGTTGTTTTATTGGCACTGCAGACTGCAGAATTCTAGTCATGGATTTAGACTTCACCATGTTTAAGTGTTAAACAGTATGCAGAAAGCATGGGACTTCTGGATGAGACAGGAGAACAAGGAAATAAGTACAGGCTGCTCTGGAAGGAAGAGAAAATGAAAACAGTGTAATAAAGAAGCAGCCACATGTTGTCATTGTTTGAGCACACTCAGGTATTTAAGTGTCTCAAAATCATGGAACCATTTAGATTGATAAGGACCCTGAAGTTCATAGAATACAACAGTAACCCAGCACTGCCAAGTCCACCACCAAATCATGTCCCTAAGCACCACATCCACGCATTTTCAAAATACCTCCAAGGACGGTGTTTGAAGTATCTAATGTGCCTCAAAATACCCTATAAAATATAAAGAGATATTTTATTTGAGGCACATTGAAGATTGCAAAGAAGGAAAAAGAAAAAAAAAACTATTCCTGTAATTAGGAGAATGAGCCTACTGTAAATAGAGTACATACCAGTTATTTGGCTTGTCCAGTTATTTAATTCAGCATTATCAGCTGTAACCATATGACATCTTACATTAAAACAATTTGGAAACTTGTTACTGGGAAGTTCAGTGTAGTAACTGTACATGGTTCAGAGCACTGACAGCATGAGGCATTATGGCAGCTGTGAAGGAAAAACTCAGAAGGTCAAAATCCATTAGAATTAGGAAATAAGAGACACACAGTCTGAAGGAAGCACTCTGGTTTTCCTCTTCATCCTTAAGAACATGATTCAAATGGTCCTTGTCCTGCCACAAAAGTTAATATGGGGATATAAAACCAAACAAATTGAAAGCATTAAGCCGTTGCTGTCTTAGCATGCTAGCTGCCTGTTGGCATGATGGCTGTGCCTTCCCAGGTGATAGATGGAGCTGTCCACATTTGTGTACCCTATGTGCAGTTTGTTTGCTTTGATGAGCTGTCAGATTTAGATTTAAACTCTCTACCATCACTATCATCCCATGCTACCTCAGATCCTTCTTATTAGGCCTGTCAGGCGTATTCGTCCGCTGTGTTTTGGAGGACTGGTTTATAGTGACAAGAGGCCATTACTTACAGCCGTGTTTAGTCAGGCCTCTTTGCTGCAGAGTAAATGTTCATTTTGCTAAATTGCAATGCAGGTTTGGCCAAGAGCTCATACCTCTGCTATGGTTCGCTGAGCCATTTGCATCTTAGGAATTGGAGCCCTCAGCCCTGTTCATTTAATCAGTCACTCCAGTGAAAATAGTGATGGAATTGCCAAATTATTAGTAAAAAGCAAGTCATGCTTTGCAACTCTGACTCCATGTACTTTTCCCTCAGGGTATAATCTCTGCATGTATTTAATTCCTACATATTTTGCATGATTGGAGCACTGAATAAAGTCAACACTTTATTTATGTTTTTGTTTCGAATACTGAAAGAAGCTATGAAGGACAATAGTGCATAATAAGGAAAGGAGAAACTGATCAATTGTTTAAAACCAAAATTGCCTTCATAGTTAAATGAATTTGCTTTATGAAAACTTGTTGACAACCGTTTCATATTTTAGAATTTTTAAGTTGTAAAACAAATGTTGGCTCCTTTAAAAATGGAAACTCAATCCTTTCTCTTAATATTTGCAGAGTTGTAGCCTTGAAAAAGTTGTACACAATTAAAAGCACATTAGTGAATTCATACAGACATTCCTGTACAAGCAGATTTACTTCCAGGTGAGGTGCTTGTTCTAACAACTTCATTCTGACTAGAACATTCCTGCTTTTTCAGTGAGAAGAGTTGCAGCTGAGATCTGCCTTTGTAGCCCATTGACAAGGGTCATGACTAATTCTTTCTCACTTGCCATCCACTCTGCACACATCTAATAATGCCTTACATTTTTTAGGCTGCTTAGACTTATTACTGCATGGGCAGAGTACCCCCACCTCCAGGTTATTTTTCATGTAGAATCAACAAGATGAAAGATCTCAGGAAACTGTCAGATGAACATGGGAACTGATGAAATGTGGTGTGGTGCGTGTGTGTGTGTGTTTGAGTGGATAGAATGAGCACATCCCTCTTTCAGAGGCATCAAATATGTAGAAAGTGTAATATTACTCTAAATATACTGGATTTTACATCAGTACAAGTCACTGCTTCCTGAAGAGAGTTGCCTTCTAAAGAAATCTTCCCTCAGTTCTGTGACCAGGTGTTCTCTCTGCTGATGCTAGGTTCTCCACGTTGTCATTTGCATTGTGGGATGTCTGCCATATTTGACATGTGGGATGTCTGTGGCTGTGTTGTCAGCACTCCACATCCTGGAATTCTTTTACTTTCCATGACTGAGTGTTCCTTTTTTGCTGCTTTCAAAGCCTGAAAAGACTGTCACAGGTAACACCAGGCTCTGTGTTGCTCTCAGCATAGCTGAGAATATGCAGTGACAGTGGTGAGTCTACAAAGCTGCACCTGTGATAGTGTGCTGGGTGAGTGGTCAGAGGAGGCTGTGAGGGCCAAGCAGCCAGGGATTTGCAGGTGTTCTTTTTCAAAGGAATGCTACCTGTACAGGAAGAGTATATGGGCAGACAGGGCAAGCTTTAGTTACGTGGATGTGGCCATTTGATAGAGAACAATGCTGAGTTAGGGGTTTTTTGACAAGATCTGTGAACTCACAATGGTCATATATTTGAAGTTTTGGGGTCCTCATGGAACCCAAAAATCTTTTAAAAATTCACTTCATTCACATGTAAGAATAATCAGAAGTCAACGAGAACACTCTTGGGCAGTAACACATCTAAATGTTGACATTTTTCATTAGTGAATATCTAGTAAAACTCATGCATAGAAATACTATAGAAAAGAAAGCATACTCTGATACATCATTAGGAATATAAGAAGAAGGAAAAGTAGGATTTCAGAGTAGAAAAAGTGACCTTTATAGTTAAGTATTCTGCATCAGAGCTGAGCTGTGCAATTGCTGGCCTGCCTCTGTTTTGGGAAGAAATTGTCTCACACTATTATTATGTTGTTTTCAAAGAAGCATAAAGAAAAGGTTGAAGTCTTGACAGCTGTGACAAAGTCCGGTGCCATAATGTGTCACCAGATAAGTGATACTGTATAGTCCGTGGCAGTCAGCAAAGCACAGCAGCCACTATTTATATGTCAACTTTAAAAGAGAGGAAGTGTTACCCGAAGGGAAGAGAATATCAGAATTTGACAGCCTGGTAGACATCTGAGGTTAAATGTCACTTTTTGAATGGCTGTAACTTACGTATTCATTTTATGGGTTGAGATCTGAAATTCCAGACTTTAAATGCTCATTTGGTTACTTTATGGCACTTAAAAACATTGTGCCCAAGAACAGAGCAAAGTTTCCTGCTAGAGCAGATAATGTTAAAGGTTAGGTCATAGTTTTCAGGGTTTGACTTATGCTGTTTAAATATGTAGATGCATATGCAGCCAGCAACAGGAGAGAGAGATGTATCTTGCTCATTTCCCATCTTAAAAATAAATTTGCTTTCAGAAATAATTTGTTTATTACTTGGATTCTTCCTCATATCAAATGATTTTCATGTTTCCTGGGTTTGCTGTTCTTTTTAAGTTCTTGTTTCATTTTAAAACTTTATATTAAACCCTCATTTTTATGCCTCCACAAGCAGCATATATAATGCATAGAAAGTAACTGTGTAGGTCTTGGCTTTGTGATACTTTCCCCCTTTTCCCAAACAGAAGTTGTTTGTACTTTGAGCGTTTGTTTGTGTTTTGGTTTTTAACTTCCTGAGTACTCTTATCCCTTTGTATTACTTGGAGCAGGAGACAACAGATCCAAGATATTTCTATAGTTATTTTAATGATCTTGGAAGAGCAGAAGTTAAACAATATTTTCAGTGTCTATGAGGATGTGTGTCTTGAGTCAGAGGCACCGTATTTTCCTCTTCTCAAGAGAATTGCCAGTGTCTTCTTTGTATTCTGAAGTCTATGTGAAACTTTCAATTGAAATGTGAATTACAAAGCCCTGATAATATGACTAAAAAGATTTCTTCCTGTGATTTCACAGTAAGTCTTAAGTGTTGTAGAGACTGAAGTTGATAATACCTTCAAGCTGTTTTCATCCATTCTATCTGCACCTGTTTTTGTGCAAAGCTGGTAGCAAATCAGTTTTTTAAGTTTTACTTGAAAAACAATATTGTGTAGTTTTAAAGCCACCATTTCAGAATTTTGAGGATTTTAATTTTAGTCTAGGAATCAGTAGAAAGTAGTGGTCTCAAATACAGATTCCCTGGATGCAGGGGAAGGAGGGAGGCAGAAAACTGAGCTGTGACCTTTATCTTCTGTTCCCCCCAGCTGTAGTGCAAGTTTTGTCCCTTCTCCTTCTCCTTCTCCTTCTCCTTCTCCTTCTCCTTCTCCTTCTCCTTCTCCTTCTCCTTCTCCTTCTCCTTCTCCTTCTCCTTCTCCTTCTCCTTCTCCTTCTCCTTCTCCTTCTCCTTCTCCTTCTCCTTCTCCTTCTCCTTCTCCTTCTCCTTCTCCTTCTCCTTCTCCTTCTCCTTCTCCTTCTCCTTCTCCTCCTTCCCTTCTCTCTGCTTTTTGCCTTGAATCCAACATGCAAATCAAACAGCCAATCACATCTGATGCCTGTATCCACCGATAATGGGAAAAACTTCCGCAGCATAGGAATGTCCCTTCAGCCTGTTCATTCAGCAGACTGTGAGAGTTTTGAGGCTTTTGTGCTGCTTCACGTATTGCAACTGCGCCACTTTATGTTGCATTTCTTTTTATAACCTCCTATCCTAGCTTTTCTTAGAAGAGCATTGCCCACCTTAAAGAAATGATTGCATCTTTGAAAAATAGGTGTGTGATACATGAATAGGCACGTAGGTGGGTTCATCTGGGTGTGAGATATCGGGCTCAGAACTGGCAATTGCAGCTGGAAGGGAGATCCTGGACTTGCTCTGAATATATTGGCTTGATAGGCTTTGGCAGCCAAATATGTCAACAGTAGGCCAGTGTCGGGGGAACTGAGAACAGGACAGTAAAGGTTTGATGTGACTTGTTCTTGGGTATAAAAGCTTTGAGATGCCTTGTGAAACATTGGTGTGCCCATTTATTTTCAGTGTTGTCAATTCTGGTCTCCTCAGAAAGTATGTTAGAGAGGGTGAGGTAGCTGAAGTAGTTGTAGTATTGGTGTCCTACAGGAAGAGACTGAAAAAATTGCAACTTCAGCATGTGGGGCCTGGCAGGCTGCACCTCTGATGTTACAGTGGCTGTAATTAATTCTTGAGCGAACGTGGTGGGGATGGACAGCAGAAAATGCCCAGGATTGCATCCTCTTGCACAGGATTTCCTGTTGCTGCTGCAGAGGCCCACTGATCTGAGCCAGGAGTACATTTTGTCTGTCCTTAATAGGAGGATGTCACAGGTACTTGTCTTGGACTATGACCTGAATATGAAGTTTGAGTAGATCATTCCAGTACTTCTGTGATTAGGTAGTGATTTTTCAGATGAAAATTTGGTTCATTGCCTTGGAAAGAGTAAAATGATAACTTATTCAAGCTTCCTTTAAAGGGGATTTGGTTACATGTTTTCTCAACAGCAACTTTTGAGACTTGTTTCTGTATCTCAGTCAGAATTATTGCAAGGTAAATTCAGTGAGGCACTACTGTGAAAATGCTACAGATTTGGCATGAAGATAAGAGGACCTTTCTTTTCTCATTTCTTTTGCATGGGTCCTGTTTTTATGAACTTTTAATTCAATCATTATTTCTGAAAAAAAAAAAAAAAAGCTTTTTTTTCCTTCTTTCTTTTTAACAGGTTCTTGAAGATGCAGAGGCTCAGCATCTGTTCCAGTCCATTCTTCCTGATATGGTCAAGCTGGCACTGTGTCTCCCTAGTATCTGCACCCAGGTAAGCAAACACAGCTAGCAAGTGCTCTGTGGCAGAGCACTTTGCAAACTGCAGCTGATGGCTGGGGTCAAAACATCAGGGTCATGTTATGTTCTTAATAAAAGCTGTAATTTTTGTGTGGAAGGCAGATGAGACCTAGGGAGCAGAGTGGACAATACACATCTGAAATTATGTAATAGAATGTAAAAAAAAGGTAAATCTCACTGTCATAGTTTTAGCCTGAACTTCAATAACACTTTCCTTTCTATATGCTGAACTTGTTTCTTGCATTTCTTAAATGAAGTGATCACACCACAAATCAGGTTGTAAAATCACACTTAGAAACTGGAACAATTGAATAATCTGATTCAATGTTTTTATTTCAATCTGATCTAATTTTTTATTTTAGATTTTTTTAATCTTAGAAGTGGTATTTACATAAAGCTTTCGTTTACTTGGGAACATATTTTATTCTGTTTAGAGCACGTATACTCGAACATATACAAACCATAACTAATCCTATATTAATGCTATGGGAATTAGTTCTGTAAGGAGTAAAGCTGATAAAAGTGAGGGCTGGTCAAGTGAGGATGTATGGTAGGTAACATATTACTAGGGTGACAACAATTTGTGAACTCCTTTGTTACCATTTTCTAAATTGATTCTGTTGGGAGTAAATAGGGAAAATCTTTCCCTACTTTTTTATGCTGCAAGGGTCGTGAAGTAGAGACATAATTTCAAGCTATGAATATTTCTTACTGTTTTTTTGCTGGTAATTCAGTAAGGGAAGTTGTTTGAAAATGCTGTGAAGTTTCTGAACACAAGTCAAGCACGAGACTTCCAAGACTTTTAGAGATCACGTACTGCTAGGCAATGTAAATTGTGAAGATCTCTGTCAGACTCATTTTTTTGGTTAGACATAAAGATAAATTTGTTCCAATATAACACTATCCAAAATATTCTATTTTTATAGGTTTGTAGAACTTTATTAGAGTGAGCTTCTCAGGCTTTTTTGCCCCTCTAGCTGTGTGACTTCAGACATCATAATATAGCTTGTTAATTAAATAGCCAGAAGACAGAATGAGATTCAATGAATGTGAATGTAGTAGTTATAAGAATGAAGGAAAACTTGTTTGTTTTCTGGAGTAAACGGGGCTGTGTATTCAACAGTCTAAATCAACAGCAGTTTCTGTGCTCACAGCTAGAAGGATGAAAGTGTAACTGTACTGGAGCTAGGCTAATGATGATGGCTGAGAATTTTGGAAGCAGGTGAAAACTCTGTTCTCTTTCTCCTGTCAAGTGGGTTTATCATAATGGTTACTGGATTCAGCAGTCAGAATGATGTACCCCTGCCACGCTCCATATTATCACATATTTAAAAAATGTAACACCATGAATGTTGTGAGCCAAAGCTCAAAATCAGAAGGATAATGCCTGATAAAATTAAAGATGTATAATGCTTCAAGTTGTGGAGTTCTTTCTTCCCTCTGCCCCTTTATTTCTTTTTGTATTAAGGAAACCCTGACCAGAGTAAAATAAAACTTCAAACTGAAGACCAGAGTGAAGCTGAGCTTTTTATTCATTCTGATTATAAAGGAATGAATAATTACACACTTTCTACAAATACCATCAATGTTATTTCTTCAAGCAGGATGGAAAAAAAAATTCAAAGCAAGTCATAGAGTTATGATCTGTGGCATGACTTCCTTGATTCTTTGTAAAGTTCAAAGCATGGTTATTGTAGCTGAAAGCGTTCCCTAAGGGTTCTTAACTATACAGCTATTGGAAGTGGATTTTTATTTCAGTTTTTAACATTGCCTGGGATTTGCAACATCCCATCTATTTTTTCCCCTCTGCATTCCTGATGGTTTTGTTTGTCAAGTTGTGTTTTCCTGATCTTTTTATTATTGATTAGAAATCTGCAGTTTGCCAGGCAAGCCCTTTCTGAATTGTCTTGAATAAACTGTTCTTGACTGTAACGGTGCTGCTGATTAAAGGCTTTACCAATGGCCTGAATTACTCTTGCTCTAATATAACAAATGTAATTTTGTGCTTCTGTTTTTTCTTTCAAAAAGGGTAAGCTAATTATTCTTCTCTCTCCTTCCCTCCTTTCTCCCCTGCCCCTTCCCTCCCCCTCATTTCTTTTGTTGGTAGCCAATACCTCTGCTGAAACAAAAGATGAATCACTCCATCACAATGTCACAGGAGCAGATCGCCAGTTTTCTGGCCAATGCTTTCTTCTGTACTTTTCCACGTCGCAATGCGAAGATGAAGTCTGAGTACTCCAGTTATCCAGACATTAACTTCAACAGGTATGGCACTCAGCAGTAAATGAACCTGATAACCCTGCCATGAAAATATTGTTGTCCTTTAGGGGAGAAACTCGTTTGTTTCATCTTTCTGTTTCATCTTTCAACTAAATTCACTAGTTTGCTTTTTGTCTTTTTTTCCCTATTACCTCTAAGGGACAAGAAAACTGTGCATCTGTGTAAGAAAGGATCTTGTGCACAGGAGGATATGATTAATATAACAAATTTTCTTTTGTGCATGAACATGCACAGACACACTCTTGCTGTGGCATAATCAGATTGATACAATTCCCTGCCTCCTCATAAGCCAATCATCTGCAAATGGTATATTTTAGTTGTGCTTCAAGTGTTCTGTGTGTATTTAAATTAAAGGTTGGTGTTTCCCTGGCCACGTTTCTCTTGTCTCCTGTGTCATCAGCGGTGATCTGCACATTGAGTCAAATCAATAGGACTTCATTCTTCAGCATCCATACCATGATTTTAAGGCAGTGGTAGAGCTGCATGTTAAAATTACCTTTTCTTTTTGCAGCAAGTTAGCCTAAGAGGGCCACAATAAGAATTTACTTAATGGTACTCCAATGTCTAAGCAAATATTTATTCTTTTTTTCCTTAGTGCTAACTTACAAACAGATTTGATTAGAAAATTTTCTTCACATCTTTTTTATAATTTAAATATGCTTATTTCAATTTTAAATGAGGGAAGTAGATGGAGACATTTTCTGCTGCAGAATATTATGGTTCACATGGACTTGTAGATTAGAAATAAGAATTCATGGTTTTTTGGCACTTCCATACAAATGTAGATCAACCTTAAGTTTATTAGGCTGAAGCTTGGATAGATTATTGATCTAGAGTTTGTCTTATTCTTAACTGTTAACAGATGTAGTGTATGTACTCTGACAGTTGAGATGAAATACAAAACCAGTGTTGCCTGTGATCCAGCACACTTGAGTGTATTATGTGTATTATGTGTGTATTATGAAAGCTGTATTAGACTAGGACTTCCCAAAATAAATTGTGAGGCATGCCAATGTACTAATGATGGTTTTGGAGGCTGCTGCCTTTAAGGGCTGTCACAGGTTTGTCCATATTATGTATTTCAGAAGAGGGACCAGGGTCACAGTCTTGGTGGCTGTCCCAGGAGTGCAGTGAGTTGTAGAAGTGTGGATAGACATTATTATGCCACAGAATTCAATGTATTTTTCTACCAGTAGTTCCTAAGAACAAATAAATGAAAAGTACTATGGGTGCATTAAAAAATACTCAGAGCATTGATGTTCAGAGCATTGAAAGAAGAGAGTGAGAGGTCTGGAAGGAATTGTCTTTGACTGCACACTTCCAGATGTATTTTGTGGTATTTTTAAAGGACTTTAGGCTACTGTTTCCTGTCATAACTTAAACATTTTATAAACCAAGCAGTTAAATTTTACAAGTTGGATAATTTCTTACCAACTACAGAATAAAGTGCTGTTAAATAACTGGAGTAAATTCATATGCTCCTCTATGAACATTGCAGAACAATGTAAGGTGATACTATTACAGTGCACTACTTGTGGTTGACTCAGGGCATAATATTGCAAACTGCTTCTAAATATAAAACCTTGGCAAATTATTAGGTAAATATTTTCTTGCTGTAGACTCAAAGAATGACCAGTATAAAGTATTAACCATTCAGAATTTTCTGCTCTGTTCCAGTCAGTCCAACATTGTTTTCTGACTTGGATGCCTGGTGTTATTATAGTGAGGTCCCACAACGTTAAATAGAAGGAGAGTAGAGCAGACAACCTGCAGGCCTTCCTTTTGCATTATGAATAAGGCAGTGCTCAGCTTCAAGTCACATAGGCTAGAGAGCCATTTTTATTTGTGCAAGAACAACAATATTGTTGCCAAACTGGAGAAAAGAAGGGAAGCTAATGTCCTCTGGTTATTGAGGATTAAAAGTGGCTCTTCCTCAGTATTTGCCAATTTATTCATTATTAGATAAGTGCAGTTTCCTTTTCCATTCTGTTTTTTAACTTAACCACTTGTTGCATCAAATCTACACTCCTACACCCCCTGTATTTTGAATTTGATAATAAGCAGATTAGTGAAGTAGAATACAAGGTGTGGCAGGCAGTGGATAAAATTTGAGAGAATGTGTCCATGA
Organism: Acrocephalus scirpaceus scirpaceus; assembly: GCA_910950805.1. Lineage (NCBI taxonomy): Eukaryota > Metazoa > Chordata > Aves > Passeriformes > Sylviidae > Acrocephalus > Acrocephalus scirpaceus. The sequence continues at coordinate 36,114,167 of OU383781.1, forward strand.
GAGTGGGACTGGTAGGATAAAAATGAAAGGAAGAGTTGTGGAGAGAGTACTACAAGACTGTAGACTTTTCTGCTACTGTATATAACCTGACTTAGTTAAAATCTAAAATGAGGGGAGAGAAGGAGGATAGATAGTATCTTATGTCTTTTTTCTTCCAGTCAACCCTGTATTTTCCTGCCCTGCAAAGTTACTTCTTTAGTAGCAAGGACAGAGTAAACTGTCATGTTTTCAGCTATTGTTTCAGACTTGTAAAGATGGCAGGATTTGGTTCACTGCAGTGTGTGTTTTCAGCTTTTTTAAAAAAGCTTTTTGGGAAGCTGGTTGTACTCAAAAGGCAGTAGGCAATGACTGAATTTAAAATATTTGTGACTTTTTTTTCCTGCTTATAAAAATGTTTTGATGTAAATTCTTTGGAGGCTGCTCTGCTCTGTCTGCTTAGGGATGGGCATAACAGATTGTTCACACACCAACCTTTTGTCCCCATAGTATTATGGTCTGTAGCTTTTTTCAGGCTTAATTCTTGCCTCAGCATAATTCATTTGCTACATGACTGTGAATGAATGACTTTGTTCTTAAGGTATCAAAAATAATCTGCTGTTGTTCCCTAACAAAGCCAAATTACTGGATGCATTGGAGGGGTTTTTCTTTAGCAAAGGTGGTGTTCCTCGATTCCTTTATCCATGCCCTGTCTACATTCATACAGAAGGCTCCCACTCCTGCACTCAAATTTCTGAGAGCGAAAAACTGAAATTTGCAGCTTCTAAGTTAGAAACACAACTATGTACATTTTCTTGTGTTTTAGGTTTTACACAGCAGTCTCTTATCAGGTCACTTGATGCAGACTTAAACATTAGTGCCTTTTTATACACTATAAAATAGTTACGGTTTTTATATTTAAATGCTGGTATGTTCCTTCTTTCCTCCCAGTCTTCTTCCTGCTTCAGGTTTTTATATGCTATTAACTACCATATTGTAAGTACTACTCCCACTCCCCCCACAAGGCACAAATCTGTTTGACAAAACAAGATAGTCACTGCAACATAGTTTAAAATTTAAGACTCACAGAGACATAAGTGCAGCTGATTGGGAGAAAGGCTGTTGTATGTGTTAGTATTAACATACATCATCAGTATATCACCTCTCCTCTCCTGCTGGTAGTCTTGCCAAATGAGAGGAGAATCAATGTAGCGATTCCTCTTTTGACGCTGAAGCACTTGGTTTAATGGTGTGTTGTGATGCTGACTGTCCATTTTGATTCCTTATCTTGCTACAGACTGAAAGTCACCTGTGTATAATTAAATACTCAGTAATTTAATTGAATTCTTCACTTTTTTGCTTGGCAGGGATGAGCCTATTATGCACCTTAAGTCATTAATAACGTAATTAATTTCAAATATAGTTGATAAAAAGGAATTCATAGTTTAAGAGCTTAAATATTTATGAATTTGAGTGGGTAGAATGACATCCATTCAGTGGCCAAACATTAGATCATACTAAATAGCATAAAACATTCCTTCTGTTCAAAATATCAAGCTAAATTTAAAGTGTTCCATTTTTCTTTTTAAAAACCCACTACTATAATATATGTGATGACAATAGATTGGACAGCTTTATTCCAAAATAACCCATCACAAAAGAAAGAAATCATTGAATTGGCCATTTTAGTTATCTTATGGTTGTATTTTTCTTGGAAGTTGCATTCTGGTTGAATGTAGGGCCTGAATTGCATTGACTCTCTACGTTTATGATGTTGGTTGCAGAGTTTATTTATCAACCAAATAGTTGATTTTGGTGATAGTTGTAATTACACTATAGACACTATAGAGCTTGGTAATTTGGGAAACTGTCTAGTTTGATTATATGTGAAAGCAAAATACGAGGAAAAATGTCTGTAATACTGAATTAGTGTTCTGGAAAGGACACAGCTTTGTCAAGGACCCGTTCTGCTTTTGCTGTGTCTTTGACCTGCTACAGTTCTGTTTAGCTTTTGTGTCACGTTAGAAGAACTCTTCAGTTTTTCATGTTCAAAAACTCCATATTTAAACTGGAGCCGTGGTAGCTCCTGTTAAAGCCACTGGGGTTGAATTCAGAACTGAAGGCAGTAGGTAACAACAGGAGCCTGGTAGATCTTCTGGCACATATATTAGTGCATGCTCTGGTCTGAAACCACCAGTATTCCACTGGGACTGAATTTCTTCATCTTTATCAAACAAACCTTTAAAGTAATTTCAAGTGATTGGAAATGAGGAGAAAAACACACTAGTTAAGATATATTTCTTTTATGGAATATATAATATATGAAAGGAAATGGGAAACTGTATGGTACATTTATGCAGGAGAATTGAAATCTAATTTACCAGTAATGCAATTATCTCTCCATAAACAACATCAATTTCACAACACTAATGAATATTCTCTGGGGAATAAATTATCTAATGACTTTGAGAGAACTTGGTTTGGACTGAGATGTGTTGCTCCTCTGATAAGTGGTTCTAGATTTTCTGAGTTAAAGGACACTGATCCTACAAAACTCATTCTGTTATGCCTACTTTGAACATGTGAAGTGATTAGCCTTGGATGGATTACTTTGAGTATAATTTTCTGTAAAAAAAATTAAATCAACATTTGTGTTTGGTAGATGTGGAAGCACTCTTTAAATAGACAGTTTCAAAAGGACACTATTTTTATGGATCTAGCGTAATTACTTTGCTGTAGTGATTAAAACAGTACTGAATCAGAATGTTTTTTAGCTTAATAAATAGTCCAGAACTCAGTGGTACCATGCTGTTGGTTGTCCTGTTTTAGATCCCCAGGGTAAAACATTTTACCCCACTATTCTCTGGTGTTGTGTACTTGCAGTTAGCATCCTGTCATTTCATCAATGTCAGACAGCAACCTGATGTATTTTAAGACTCATAAATCACCAAAACCTTTTGTTAGAACAGATTTATAATGCGCCAAGTTACTTGCCACAATAAACAGAACTACAAAATGAAAAGCACAGAAAAGAGAGATGTGAGTATACAGGAGTGTCTGAGATGAAAGGTAGTTTTTTGCATCTAGATTTCCCAACAAAATTACATTGCTCCATTTTTTTGTTTCCACACATCTTAAAAGTCATTATTTAATCTAGAGATGAAATTCTAATTCAACATAAGGTTGTTGAATAGTGCAGTGTTCTTAAGTAACTTCTCAGATGACGACAGCTTGTGCCTATGACACAACACAGTAAATAAGAAATTGCCCATGAGGTTGAAATACTGAACATTTTGTTTTTCTGCTGCTTGGTGAATGAAGGAAATTAGAAAACTCTAAAATTATGTTCTTTATAAGCTGAGGGAAGGAAGGCAGTTTTAATACAAAAATATAGAATTCATGTTGAGTGGAAGAGGCACACACCAGGCACCAGAAAAGCAGAACAGAGGTTGCTGAACCTGACTTCTGTGAGGTTGTGCTCTTTTTTCTATCAGGAAATGCAAGATGTGGACAGTGGCATTTCCTTTTGTTTTGTCAGAGGGATGGTCAATTTGCCTGCCTTTCATCTCTCTGGAAGGTATTTCTCATTTGGATTATTCTGTTTTTGATTTCGATTAAGTTCAAATTTCGTAAAGTAAAGTAGTAATATACTGAATAGTTTCCTTCTAATTCTCACTTAAAATATTTTCAGTGACAGCAGGACTTTCTAGTAAGAATTTATATTTTATATTGGATATAAGAATGTCCCATTTTACATTTGCTAAGGTTTCCCAATCTTGTATTATCTAATTTATGTTCAAGTATTTATATTTAAAGCTGTCTAGGGCAGTGGTCTCCAAACTTTTTTGATCACACATTCCTATCAGTAAACATATTTGAGCATGGAACCCAAATGTATTCCTATTTATTTACTTAGGAATTACATACATGTGCTACTTTACAAATATATAGCATTATAGGACATGCAAAAAATTTAGAAAGGATGAGATAAAGATGAAATAACCAATACTTCAAAATATTCTTTATTTAATGAATAGGACAAAAATACATTCTTCCTGCAGCCTAATGGATTGTCTTGCATACCCTCTGGGGTACTTTGGAGACCAGAGTGGGTCTGGGGTATTGCTGTTCACAACATATAGTGTAGTTAGTTTCCCTTGGGAAGGGAAGCATAAATTATAGCAATGAAACACTTGTTGCAGCTCCATTCTTCATGAAAAGTCCTTGACTGGTTCTATCAGCTATCTTTTTCACTGGAGAGAAGCTTTAGAGATTTAAAACTCCATTTTAAAAGGCAGATATATGTTTCTCTATGGGGGGAACCCCACCCAATAAATAATCAACAAAACAGCATTCTCAGAAAACTCTTCAGGCAAAGGATATGGGCAATTAATGCAATTCCAGTTATTCCTATATGGTAAACAGGTTTGCTTTCATATATTTAGAGAATGAAATTGTTTTCTCTCCCATGCAATTGTGTGATAAGCTCACATAATTATGGACACATTCCAAATCTGGTGAGCACACATTCCAAATCTGGTGAGCTCCTCTCTCTTTGGGCACATTAATGCACACAGCCTTGCTTGACCTTTGATACGCTAATATCTATAGGCAGTTCTTAAAGTGGATGTGACTAAGGTTGCCTTGAGCACAATTGAATAAAAAATGTCAAATCATACTGAGAGAGAATCCTTTTGGAACGGTTTTGATAAGCTATGCTTAGTACTGGAAGTCAAAGCTCAAAAAAATACTTCATTAGAAATATGATACTGGTTTCGAAAAAGAGAGAGTTTTATATTTCTCATTTGTTCCTGGAACTCCACTTTTTTTATTCCAAGAGGTTGGGAATTGCAGAAGAAAGAAGAGATGTTTCTTGTGCTCCGCAGTGCAACTAATGCAATCCTAAATGATGAGGTTGTTGGACCATTCAACACGATATTAGTTTTTCCTTTAGGGTGCTGTATGTCAGCCTGAAATTTCAGTGGTTCCCACTGAGAATGCTCAGCAACTGAGGATGCTCAGCCACTTAATCAAAATAGCCCTCAATTGTATGGAGGGCAATACAAGTTTGACAGTAACATACATAAGCGTATTATTTCCACCCCTACATGTATATATACATCAGGTAAGCATAGGCTTGAAATGCAGTAAGATAGAAAATGCAAGATATTTGGTTTATTCTCTTTTCCAAGTGTTTTGTCATCCAATACCTTGGACTAAAACTGTTTAGTAATTAGCTGTGTTCTTGAGGTGGAAGGAAATGTCTATCCAGTATTTTAATTTCTGCCTTAACTTCCTGTCCTTCCCCCTGCTCAGTTCCTTTACTGAGTAAAATTCACCTATCCATATGACTTTCTTGTAAACCCTTCTTTGACTTTTATTTATAGGAGAAGATCAGGTTTTAGTAAAATGTTTTGTACTTGTTCAGATGTTCCCTTGTCTTTAGTGAGGTCACACTAAAATATGAGAAACAACACAAGTGTTTCATCAAGTCCAGTAGTAAAGACAAAGACATTTTCAGTGCCTGTGGGGTAGTGGAGGAAACAGTACGCATGGTTAATTGTAGGGATCACAAGTACAAAATTGTGTATCCACACTTCTGCAAAGAGTACCCATGGAATGCCGTGGATTTATGGATGGGAATTATTCTTTGAAGTATGATCCATACTGAAAATTGTTACATATTGTTACAGTGTGTACACACCTTTCTGGGTCTTACAATAGGTTCCAGCTTCAATGTAAAGACATGATTTTTCTCTTTGAAAAGAAACATTCAAAGGAAGCCCAGCCTGGGAATGGAAATATCATTATGAAATTATTGAAGTGGGAGATTAAATCACGTGATTGTAATGGCTCCTGCTGGAGCCAGTTCTTAGAGTAACAGTAGGGGAGCAATTTAACTCCTTGGAAATTAAATTTTGCAGGTAAATAGTGTATTTTAATTTTACTTTAATCAGAAACAAGGTATTTGGGAACTGTTTACTTAAGCTGGTTCATATTCTCCCCAGTAAACTCCGTGCAAGCCAAGGTCACTTTTGTGAAGCTCCTAATGTTCTTAAATAATTTTTCTCTTGTGTCATTTTCAATGCACCCTTTGAAATTCCTTGCAAGTTTGAAGTCCACTTGCCTCAGCACTGGAAGGAGTTGGGATAGGTTCTTTGGAGCTTTTGACTCCAGCTTTAGAAGGTGGAAGTGTTGGTTGCAAATATGACAATTTTGAATTTTGAGTCAAGACTGCAAAAACCAGAATATTGATTGCACTTTTTAAATGCTTCTTTTTCCACCCCAAAAGTTTTAGGAAAATGCTTATGCAAAAATATGTGTGTGTTTTTGTAATAATTGTTGAAATGGTATGAACTGTTGCTTTGTAACTTTACTGGATGTTTACTGACAGTTGTTTTACATTTTCCCAATATTAGTTCTTACTATTTTTAGTATTTTATTTCTCATATATTGGATTTCTCTTCGGAACAATTAAATGTCTGAATATTTGCCAGAAAAGATTTTTCATTTAGCCGCAATGACTTTAACAATCTGCAATGTCATAAACACAAAGTTGACACATCTCCTTTATGTTTTAAAATCTCTGGCCTCGAATACTAATATGTATCTTTGTGGAGGTCTTCTGGTGGATTAACACTGCTACTCCCCTGGCTTGGCTGGAGAGCCAGAGATGAATTTGGTGATCTGTCCTGGAGGCTTCCTCAGCTCCTGTGGCTGATAAATTGCAGTAACTGCATGGCAGTGGGAATGTCCTGTACAAAGCTTACATATTCAGTTCCCAGTAAGATTTCAATTACTTCACCTGAAAGTGAACTTGCAGTGCTTTGCATTTGATTTACAGTGCACTTCATTTGGATGAGTTCTTTAATTGAAATTAATGGGGTTTGGCCCTAGGCGGTTCTGTCAGGAAATTATGTGGTTTCCACTTAGATTTTTGAGTGGATTTTTAGTAGGATCTGTGTCTCAGCACTTGAAGAATAATTTTATTTAATATCTTAGTGATGCCTTCATGTAGCTTTATTCTTTAAAATATTTGCTTCAAAAATAAAATTTTCATAGTTTTGTCTAATTGATTATTTCAGAAATAATGTTCAAGGTTAAAAGGTTTGTAACTTCACCATGTGATGTCCTCATTTAAGTTAATGGGGTAGAACCAGGCCATTTTTGAACCATGTAAATATCACTTGCTTTTCCTGTTGCATTCACAAATATGACTGGTTTTAGCTTGATCTGACTTACTGCAGGCATAGTTCTGCACCTTTCCTGCCCAGCCTGCTGTTTGTACTGAATCACATATTGTCTTTGTGACATGAAGAACTCTCTCCTGAGAGTCTGCAACGTAAGCAAGATGTCACTTTGATGTGAAGAGGCAAAAAATTAGTAAAGGCATGATCAGGCTGACAGATAAATTAACCAGTTTAAAGACTTCATACAAAAAGAGATTTCCAGATAAGAGGCTGGGGTAATTTAGGCAACACCTGCACACACATGCACACATTAAATCCTTTTATAAACCCTTTCTTACCTGTGCATGCTCAAGGCCTTGACAGAACTTGCATACAGGTCCATTTTAGAATAGACTGTAAAATTCTGGAGTTTACCTTCCTAAAGTCCTGATTCACTGTTCAAAGAGTAACGTGCTAATAAAATTAACCTCTGTGACTTATATAGATTTCTGATGCAATTGATTTCTTCAGCCTGTGTACATCATAAGGATTTTTGAATGCTGGAAAAAAATCTAGTTCACTTCCTTGCTGAATCTGGTTCAATTCACCTCTCAGCGTTGAGGTTTTAAAGGCAGATTGTCATTCCACTACACAGAAACAAAGGAATAATGTTGTGTCATTGCTTTACTTAGACTCTTTATTGGGGGGAATCTTATATCCTCAGGGCTTTCAGTGGATCAGACATATTTTAGTAAACTTCCTATTCAAAGGGTATTATTTCTGAGGTCGCTGCTGTTCTTCCTTCCAGATAAATTCCATTATGTGTTGCCAATAACAGTGCCTTGTCACTCTGCTGGAAGCAAAATTAAGTAATGTGTGTTCAAGTTGCTGGAAGATAGATGATGCAGTAAAAGTATTTCAGCTAACCTTAAAAGAATACATTCACTTAATGGCTAAAAATAGGATCCTTCCTTTTAATGCTTAGGTTTTTTACGAATGACTGTTAGAATGGCTGTAACAGCCCAGTGGATGGAGCCATTTCTGTTGGGGGAAAGTCCTTTTCTTTAGAAATGCTGCTGGTGCAGTGCAGCTCTTGAAAGCAACAAGGTTGCATTAAGTGTTCTGAGCAGCTCACTGAGCTGAAAGGAGGGTGACATTTGGATCTTGGAGTACTCAAAATAGGTGTTTTCACCCCTTGGTCACTTAATGGCCTGTTAAACGTTTCAATTTTTTGCAAATAAAACTAGTAGTTTTCCAAAATGTTCATATTGAAATTACATTTTTTGGTGTTAGAAAATTGGTGCAAATGAGAGAAGCATTCACTTGGCATCTTCATCAGAAATATAGCAAGTCAATAAACTCATTAGTCCAAAAATCTTGAATTACAGAGGGGCTGTCTAGAGGGTTCTTTCTGCAGTACAGTACTTAAATGCAAGGCTAATGAAATGTGTGCATAATAATTACAAAAAATCAAACTGCAATTAGTAAGTGGTACTAATTGATCTGCACTACATCCCTGAAATCTAATTGTTTGCTTTTATTTCCTGTTTTTCAGGTTGTTTGAAGGGAGGTCACCAAGAAAGCCTGAGAAACTTAAGACCCTTTTCTGCTATTTTAGAAGAGTCACAGAAAAAAGTATATCCTTTATTCTTTTTTGAGCTGCAAAGCAAATAGATGAAAAATTTAATCCCATTAAATTTAAAAATGGCTACACAGCCATGATGGAAGTATTTAACAAAAGACAGCTTGCAAAGTACACTGATATTCATACTAATGGCACTTCTTACCATATGTATGATGCATGCAAGCAAATTATTTGCCCAGAGCTCAATTTTCTTTTCTGATAAATATATAAAAATATATATGTATGTATATATGAGGTGTGTGTAAAATACAGAAATATATTTTTAGCCCCCTGTAGATGTACATATATATAAAGTGTGTGCATATCATTGTGTACATGTGTAGATATAAATGTATGTCTATATATAATGCTAATACTATATGCAACCACTTGCCTCACCACATCAAAGTAGAGGGAACTTGGCACCATTACAGCCATTAAAATAACAGGCTTAAAGATTTGGAGTCAAGCTTCACTTTTCTTGCAGAATGCATTTAGTCTTTTGACTATAATGTTTGTAATTCTGAGGGATTTTCCCCTACTTATGTTGGTATTTCAGATTTTTCCCTTCTATGGTTCCAAAGCAAAGCTGTTTTTAGGTTCGCCCAATTCAAATAAAACAAATGATAGCAAGACATGAGATATCTCCTGCTTTTGGAGAATTCAGTGCACAGTCAGATCTTCTGTTATTACCACAGTTTTGAACATTTGCATAAGCTTTCAGAAACAGATTTATTTTTGTGATTAAATACCATAGCTTATATACTGGGATTTTGAGGAGAAAGGGATTTTACTGTAGTAATGTGCATCAGATCTGCAGCAATACCCTTACAAAAGTCTGTTTTTAAGGAACTTTTTCTTGACGTGGCAGAATTTTACTATTGACTTCATACTTTCTCAGAAGGGTTTGTTCTAAAGGAAAGACAGATTTAAACTATTAAATATAAAAGCCCCTCACTGGGTTGAGGCCATCTTCATCATTTTAATTCACCACAAAATAAGTGCAGCTATATCCTATTTCAGCTGTCAGACTTGAAGCAATATCAATAGAACTAAATCTCTGAGGTAAAATGTAACTTGTGATCTATATGTGGGACTGAGAAGAGATACAGTGTACCAGATTTTTTAATACTTGAGTAATAATGTGTTTGTGCAAACCAAACCCTAAATTTAGGCAGCTGTGCCTGAGCCCCTGAGCATGTGAAATCTGATGGGAACATGCTTTATGAAACTACCATATTAGATTTCCTAACATTATAACTTGAAATAATATTTAATGAGATTCTTGAATGGTCTTTTCTTGAATTAAAAATTCCTATTTTACCTTTTAAATACCCCATTTCTTATTTTGTTTTTGGTTCCAGGAATTAGTAAGGCTGAAGTAACAGTTCTGTAAATTTCTGTAATGATTTTATAACTCTTTTTATTGTAAATAATAATTGAGTTCTCTGTAGAAGAACACAGTGGAAACTGAAAACTTTGTGCTCAAAAGGTGAATGCTTGATTTGTAGAATACCACAACTGATACCAGAATTCCCTTGTGAAAGTGCACTCAATTACTATGCTTGAAAGCTATGCACTTTTTTCAGAGAAAGTAACCTTTTTAACCTAAATTTTAAAGCAAAGCTTAGGACCACTTAAGGCTTTTTTAGAAGGATGCACTTGTGCTTTACATACTGTTCTTAATGTATTCACAAAGCACAGTAGACTTACTGTAGCAGAGAAATGTCTTAATTGAAGTTTTTATTAAGATGATATCACCTAATAAAAGGTTGATATTTTTCTTTCTGTTGCAAAACTTAACTTTTTGGAGTGAAAAAAGGAGAAAAGATGATACTGCATCTGTCCTGCAATGAGCAACAGCTCCTCTTTTTCCCTCGAGGGCAGGAGTCTTTTCTCAGTTGGAATACTGAATTTCACTTGCATCCTGGCAGGGTTAAAAACTGCTTGATTTGGAATCTGCTAACACTGCATGCTTATTGACATAGTTGGACTTCTTGGAAATATGAGCTGCTGCTTCCTCCCTCGTAGCTGGAATACTCTCTGGATTGTCTGTTGACACTGAACAGTTGTTGATTTTGAAGGCTGACAATCTTTTTCTCTAAAGCAGCACATTTTACTTCAACTACTGGGTCTTTCTAGTAGTGTTTGGTGTTGCTAAAGTGAAAATCACTTAAGAAATAGTTTTTCTTAGATCTGGAAAAACTAAAATACTTAAACTGCAAAGTGGGAAGAGAAGTAATATTTTGGTCTTCATGTTACTTGTCTTCAATTAGAGCATGGGCCATCAGGGGAAAAATCAGAGTCACACTTGAGGAAAGTTAAGCTCCTGGTATCTACCAAGAATGAAGTTTGTAGTTTTCAAAGTTTGCCAGTTAAGATAATCTAAGGGCTAAGCTCCCACACTTAATACCTTTTCCTCTGGGGTTGGTTTGCCTGTAGAACCTACGGGATTGGTGACGTTTACAAGGCAGTGTCTCCAGGAGTTTCCAGACTGGGAGAGGTAAGTCAAACATCCTGTTAATATAAGAAATTTCTTAAGTCCACTATAACTGAATGTCATTCATTTGAAATTGATTCAGGTCTAGAAGTACTACAGAAAACAATCTTTGCTGTGGACTGTTGTGGAAAGAAATACAGAGGGCAGTGGGTGAATTGCCACAAGTAGTTTGTGTCCTGAGTTTTCCCATATGTTTGTCTGTAAAGCAAACGTCTTAGTTGAAGTTTTAAAACAGTAGCATATCTTTGGTGCTGTTGCTTGAGTGGGGGGGAAAAAAGAGAGGGATGGCTTGACTTAAGAAATGACAGGAAATATAATGAAGTATGGGTGATGACCAGCATGAGCACAAGTATTGCAGCTTCATTGCTGGGGAACAAGAAAACTTAGAGCTTCAGATTTGGGACTTCAGGGTAAAAGGTGGAGAAACTGAACAAATTACTATGTTAAAGTTTTCCACGTGGTTTCTGCAAGGCAGACATGTTTACTTTAATCTGTCAGGGTTATTGTTTTTTTTTTTTTCTTTTAAACCACATTATGTTTAAGGTGTGTAAGCAGTTTGGGTTTGGGAGAATTTTGGTTTAAAATGAATAATTTTTGGGGGGAGTTCTGAAATGATCCTTTCTGTACAATGTTTTTCCTCAATGGTAGATCTCAGAAAAAACTGTCTAGATTACATGTCACCTATGAAGGCACCATTGAAAGCAATGGACAAGGTATGCTGCAGGTAAGTGTGTATAACAGTTGATGTGGCTTTCATGTTTTTGTTATATTTTCATGGTCTGCCAGCTTAACAAAGTTACTTGTTTATCCTCAATTGACTTAAATGACAAGATGTTATGCAGTGTAAAAAAACCCATCAAAATTAATTCCATGGGCAGTCTTAGTATTGTCAATGTTCCCCAGCTCGTCTAGGTAACTCACGTACCTGTTACAGAAAGGGCTGACAGAAAATCACAAGTCCTGGACAGCTTCAGGTCTTCTGGTTCAAGCCAGGATCAAAGATTGACAAGACAAAAGATTCAGGCTGCGATCTTGATGACTTGTCAAGGGTTTCAGTTTATTTTAAAAATATCATTCTCGTGCCCCAGACAGTGACCAGGTCAGTGCTCCAGGAGACTTTCTTGCTGCTGCCAGCACCACTGTTTCAGTCTGGGAGGCAGTCAGCAAAAGAAATTCATAAGGAGGATGTCCTGTCCATATCTATAGGAAGAAACATGTTTGAGTCTTCAAATTAGTTGTTTGCTTTCTGCCTTTTGTTTTTTTAATGGTCTGTCTTCTAGAATTCTTTTACAAAAAAAAAAGAGTAAAAATTAGAACTTTTTTAAAGGGACTAGTACTGCATTGGAAGAGGAAGGAGACAAGGATGATGTTTTTCTGCAATGCTTTCTCCTCATACTTTGTCTCATAACTTTATGAAACTTGAAGACTCAAATGTGTGCTGAAATTATGAAGAACTCAGCAACTGCTCAATAATGACCATTTTCCTGATGTTGCACTCTGCATAAAGGAGTATTGCCTAGGATGTGATATTTTTCCTCTTGGCTATTTATCAAACAAAATATCTCTGCTCAGATGAGGAGCAGGGAGCAGGATGACCAAAGCAGGACAGTGCAGGAGTCCACAGTGACCCCAGCCTCAGTGGGCAGGGATGGTGACAATCATAGTTCCTGCTCACCGGTTGGGGGCCATCAGACAAAGGCAAGGTGATGAGTCAGGGCACCAAGGACACTGAGAGATGTCTGCTGAGCACATGGGCATCAGCAGAGCACAGGGCTGGGCCAGGCACACACGTGATGTGTCTCAGGTGAGGTCCAGGACAGGGCAGGTGTTTGTGGGGGACAAGGTTGGGGCCCCAGGGGAGGCTGCTCAGCACAGTTACAGTGCTTTGGGGCCCTGGCACAGTGCACATCTGAGTGGTTTTCATGTAACTTTTAATCATAGTCAAGTTTAGCAAATCTTAAAAAACTGAAATGTGTTGGTATTTCCAGGATAGACTAAAGGAACACATGCTGCTGTAGTGGCTGGCTCTTGGTGTGCTTTGGACTCTGCCTCCTGGGTCAGTCTGTTATCTACACAGGTGTTCATGTTACCCCAGCAACTTCTGTCCCCCTCCTGTACCTGTGCTCTCATCAGCTACCTAAGTAAAAACCAGTCAGAAGCTAATAGCATTGGAAAGATGAAGTAACTTTTTAAAATTATAAATTTATATGGGCAGTTAATTTGAGTGAATAGTAATTACATTATTGAATAAACAAACTCCTTTTAAAGCTGTTGTCTGTATGAAAATGTAATTTGCAAAATATGTACTATTGCAGCAAAAAATAGTCTAGAGCTTCTCTATTTCAAGCAGAAACCTTTAGAGTCAAAGTGATTTGCCTTGTTGAAGTGCATTTCAAGGACAATTCGTAAGAGATTGTTATTACATTTCAAGAATAATTTGTTAGAGGGTTTTTTGGGTATAGAACTGTTACAGGGGCAGTGCTAATCTAAAGATATTTCAGCGTAGACAGTTGGGGTAGAATGCTTTCCAAAGGACAAACTAATAATTTTTTAATGTCCCTAAAAAGAATGCTGTTTTCATCTTTCACATTTACTGAAGTGTGTTTTTTTCTGAAATATGTGCCTCTTCAAGGGAAACCCACACAACTTGGATTTCAAGTGTTTGAGATGCAAAATTTCCTTTGCTGTGCAATGTCTCATTTGTTGTAAGTTTTCTGAGAAGTTGAATGGAAAAAAAGAGAGAGGCATGATCATGTTAATCAGTCTCTCTGCTTGTAGTTTTAAATGATGGCAGCAGATTTCAACGCAGTAATCTAAATTTGTGCAGGATTTTATTTAGTTCAGTAATAAGGTTTTTGGTTTTTTTTGGTTTTTTTTTTTTTTTTTGCTTATCTTATCATAATCCTCCTGAATGTATTTTTGGTAGGTTGATTTTGCAAACCGTTTTGTTGGAGGTGGTGTGACTGGGGCAGGACTAGTACAAGAAGAAATTCGGTTTTTAATCAATCCAGAACTGATTGTATCAAGGCTCATCACTGAAGTCTTGGATCACAATGAATGTCTTATCATCACAGGTTAGTCTTTGCAGAAAATGTTTCACATTGAATTCTGGTTTTATATATACAAAATACATTTCAAGTTGAAGTTTAGTATATTTAAATGCTGTAAGGATGAAAAAAAAAAAGAAAAAAGTTGATACTCATTTGACAAAGAGCCTCCTACTTCATCTCACCTAATACCACAAGGAACACTGTTCCATAGATGTTTTGTGAAAGGAGAAAAAAGAAGTGACAGCAAGCAGAAGAACTTACTTTATCCTCTGTAAATGTGTTTGAGTACTTGGTGTCTTTAGCTAAAGAATGCTGTTGGGCAATATAGGTAACAGCCACAATTTCCAGCTATTAGCTGATATTGCTTCTCTTATGTTAAAGGATGTGGGGTTTTTGTTCCTCTCCTGAATTTGTAACATTTGGTGTGATCACCGGGATTCAACACTCTTAAGAAGAGGAGCTACCTTCTGATTACCTAAAAGGGGAGGAAGTGGAAGAGTAGAAAATCTGCATCCATTAGAAAAGAGTAGAGAGCTAGGAACTGTCTCTGAAGGATTTTGATCTTCTAAGTTCCACATACGTGTTTGTGTTACTTGTAAGTTAGTTATGGGTTCCTAATTACATCAAAAACAACCTTCTTCTTCAGTATGTTGCTGAGGGGTTGTGTGTGGAGACATCTTGTCTGGCCAGAGCTTAGCTGAAAGTGTTTTTTCTTTTGCTTCCTGCTCTGTCATAGAGCTTGGATTGTTTTATTATCCATTGGATTAAAACAGTTAGCACGAAAAACCAAATGTCACTGCTAAGAACTGCAGCAGCTCAGGTCATGCTGCATGTCTCAGTTCTATACATGAATGAACATTTTTCATGACTGAGGAAATAAAATGATGCTGTAATACTACTTTATTTACACTAAAGAGCAACTATAAAGAAAAAGATACTATCAGAGAGATCCTCTGGGTAAATATTATAATAGACTATGTTTATATTTTTCAGTCTGCTATAGCAAAAATGTTCAGTTTAGTTATCTGAGCTGTCTCAAAAGTCAAGAGTTTTTGTAGGTTTTGAAAAAATCCATCAACAGTGCTTCTTTCTCTCACATGCATACACAGTAGAAATTTGAGCTTAAATCTTGCAGGTCTTATTCTGTCCTGAGTTATCGATTGTACTGGGCCGACCATCTTTTGTTTTCAGTCTTATGCTTGGTAATCTTTTTAAGACAGTGTTTTATTTTGTTTTTCCACTCTGCCAGAATTAATGCCTTTTCTGTGAAAAGCTTTTGATAAATTGGCTTTTGTGATTACATTTAAAAAAAATGACTCAGAAAAAATGTTCTTGGCCATCAGAGACTTCTGTTCTGTATTTTGGATATGATACTATATTAGCATATTTTAAGCATTGTCCTCTGGGAGAGACTTTTTTGGGAAGGGTTAAAACAGAGCACAGCTATCAGTCTGGGTAATAAGTGATTAGGGGGAAACACTAAATTAGTGTTTTGAAAGACCTTCTTCCATTCCCCTGCAAACAAAAACAGTGATTTGGCATGGACAAGTAAAGGTGAGAATGTTTTTTCACTGCAGCAACATTTTATCTCTCTTGATATTTTGTCTTTCAGTGTTTTGCAATTAGTATTTGGGGTATGGAGTTCTTCCCTAATGGAAGTATCCATTCCATCATTTTTATTTAATCCCTGGAGCTTTTCCACCTTGGTTCTTAGCCCAGTCTCCTCTGTGTCACGATCCTCTTGATAAATTACATTCTTTGTGATGCATCTTGACTCAGCGGCCTAATGGATATAACTGTGTAGCTTAAATTTGCAGAGGAGCCCTAGAAATTGGGAGATAAATTAAATTTGTTGTGATTTCACAGTATCTGCTTAAGATCATCGCTGTAATGGCTATGAAAGTGGTCATGCAAACAGTCGAGTTCTTAAACACAGACATCTACCACAGAAATGTCAGCAGCAACACCAGAGATTCCCACAGCTGCATTTCTGGTAGAGCTGTGAATAAGTGTGAGTGGTTTTCATTCAGATTTTTTTCTCTTTCTTTTTTCCCCCCTGTTTGAGCTCACATATCCTCAGGCAGTATTAAGAGCAGATGAGGCTGTATTCCTTGTTTGCTTTAAATCTACAGATCTATCAGTGGCCAGTTGGGACTGCATCTTAGCAGGGCAGTTTTGGAGACTTCTGACCACATTAGCCAGGCAGCAAATGAGATGAGGTAATTGGTTCAGCTGAAAATTTACTCAGAGAGGAAAATTGGTTTTCAACTGGATTTAGCAGGCTGATTGTGCCAGTGTTGGGGGAGCCAAAGACTAATGGTGGTACAAGATAAGGATTTGAAGAACTGGTTGAAAGGGAAAGAAGGACCTTCCTCTAACTTAGGCACTAAATGTGCCTTTATGTTGGTACTACAAAACTAAACTCTTGCAATTTTCACATCTACTTTTCATTTAATGCTACTGGTCCTGCCTCTTCAGGGGTATAATTTCTAGGAAAAAAATTCTATTTCATTAGAAATACTGGATGAACACTATGGTGGGATTTTTCCCTATCCCTGGAAATGTTATAATGCTGTACAGATCATATAGAAATGTAAAGCTAGACTATGGAGTCTGAGAAAGGTATGTTTATTTTTAGTGATAATTACAAATCTGTCTAAATTGGTGAGGTTCCATAAACACTGACACTTAGCAGTTTCAGTTTTTGTCTGATGCTGTAACTTTTACAAGTCTCACAAAGGATGGATTTTTGAATGGTTCTTGTATATACATTCTTTTGACTTTAGGTAGGCTTTTCTAGGTTTTGTAGCTTGTTTTTAAAGTTCTGGTGGAACTTTATTTGTGGTTTGCCTTTTTTTCACCTCTATATATTTTTTTCATGGGAAGGAGAAAGATTCACCAGAAACATTGACATATCCAGCTTATCCCATCTTCAGTTCTCCCAGCAACAGAAGTTTGTATCCCAGTAGTTCACAGGCAGAAGTGTTGCCAGTCAAATAATCATTTTTGTCTGACAAATTTCCAGAGCTTCTCTTATGAAAACTCATTGATTTTCATTAACTTCAGGTTTCTGGGACATGGCTTTAGATCTGTGTGATTTCCTTGAGTTTCTCCTGTATTGATTTTTTTTAATAGATATATGTGTGTGTGTGTATTTGCTTGTTTGTTTATTTCCTGTTGCTTTTGTCGTCAGACACTATACTTCCATAAAAAATTAACAAAAACAGTGAACCTTGAAAAAGCCAGCCTAATACTTTATCATTTAATCTATCCTGGTACAGTATCTCAGTGACCTAGAGTTTTCTTTCCCCATCTTAGGCACCAAATGAAATGGTTCGTTTTTCAAGCTAGAAGTTCTGCTAGGCTGTCCTCTAAAGAGAGCTCTCAAAAGAGTCACATACTTCCCTTATCTGTCTTTTCTTTCTCTGTGCTCAGACACTTTGACCAAGCATATCAAGAGAACTGAATTTTAATCATGTCAGGAAAAGTCTTAGTGAAGGCTGATAGCCTGCAATTCAATTAGAAGACTGATTCCTGAATATGGAAGCTGCTTCTGGTTGTCCTTTATCTGAGGGCATTGATGTGTGTGAATGCATAGG
Source organism: Acrocephalus scirpaceus scirpaceus (assembly GCA_910950805.1). NCBI lineage: Eukaryota > Metazoa > Chordata > Aves > Passeriformes > Sylviidae > Acrocephalus > Acrocephalus scirpaceus. The sequence goes on from OU383781.1 coordinate 36,132,085, forward strand.
CATATTTTCTTACCCACATTTTTCAAATAATTTTTTTTATCAGGAAGTGAACTTGGTGAGGAATCTCTTACCATCCCACTCATTTTGCATAGCAACTTTTCAAAATAGCCTTGAGTGAGATTTGTGTGCTCTCAGAATGATTAATTTTCTAGACTAAATAAATAATGAGTGGGTAACAGGGCAGATGAGTTAAATGAACATTGATAAGTCTTGTCAGTTAAAATCAATATGGGTAAATGGGGAAAATATTTTGATGTATATGCATCATTGTGAACAGTTTTTTAACAGCTTGTTTCCTATGCTTGAGACTACTGGAAGTAAACATTCAAATTTCCTTGTCAGTGAGGTTTAAAGTTAATAGTTTTATGTTTTTGATTGTTCAACTTCAATTGCATTTTTATTTAGGGATTGGAAAACTTAGGTTAAATATAAACATTCGTATTCTCAGGGTATTTCTGATCTATGCAATAGTTAGGCAGTATTCTTGTCTTAGTAATCAGATGCTTTGTGCTGTCAGCTTTCTTTAAAACCTATTTTTCACCATTCTATTTATAGGCATAGCTGGTGGCACAAATTAAGGGGTTGCTTAACAGTTCTCTTCTTACTCTTACTGTTCCTAATTGTGCCAAGCTATACCTGCATGAACGTCCAAACAAGCCAGCTGAGCTGGTCAGAGCACAGTGCCAATAACGCCAAGGTCGTGAGTTCACTGAAGAGTTGAACTCGGTCCTTGGGGGTCCCTTCCAACCCAGACCATTCTGTGATCACTTCTGAAATTCAGCTGTTGTGAGCTCAGAACAGGGGGAAAAGGTGTGATTTTGTGGCATTACTTCAGGGGTATTTCTCTGAAGCATTTGTGCAATGCCCAGGTTCTGAAGCAAGGTCCTGAAGCTCTATAAAATAAGGTGAAAGGCAGCCTTTTAGAAAGGTTATGATCCTTCTCAGTTAAGATACACTCTGTCTTGGATAAACCTTTGAAAAGGAGTTGGTACCGCAGAGCATAGTAGCTAAAATTACTGGTGCCTTAAGGAGCTGCTTTCTGACAGCCTTTAACTTACCAAGACAACTTTTCTAAGGGCAACCAAGTATTTTCCAGACTGTTGTTTTTTCGGGTCTTTTTGCTTTTACAGAGGTAATTTGTTGGTGCTGACCACTTCTCATTATATACTGGGCAGCATTTGTAGATCTGTACTCATTCTGTGGTAGGTGCTGCTCATCACCTGTGGGAAGGGAGCTTTACAAGGAAATCTTTTATTCGTGGTGCAAATACAAATTCTTTGCTTCCCATTGCTTCTGAGAGCTGCATGTTCATTTGGAGAAGTGGTGATTCCTATCAAAGATTTGCCAAGTGAAAAAAAAATGTACATATTTTATAGGTAATCTGGAAAATCATTTGTTTCAGGTACTGAGCAGTACAGTGAGTACACAGGCTATGCAGAGACTTACCGCTGGGCAAGGAGCCACGAAGATAAGACCCCTAGGTAAAGTTCCACATAAGTATTTTAAGTGAAGGAAGAAATGAATGTTAGAAATTTGAAAACTTGGTACTTTAAAGTATTTCCTAGCATTTATCCTAATGTGATATTTGCTTGATGTTGCTCTCTTCAGTAGAGCCAACAAGCTAAGAAAGTTGTGTCATACTGTAATGCCATACTAATGCTAGTAAGTGGTACCTGCCCTTATGTCAGTTTTTAAACCAACATCTTTTACAGTTTAGAGATATATGTATTTAATGCACATTTTTGTTAAGATACTGACTGAACTATGGTTTGCAATGTCACAAGAAGTTTGACAATACCTCAGATGCCACAGAGCAGCTGATTTGTGGCAAAATAAGAATCAATACCATGAATCTGAGTAGAAAGCTCTGAGCTCTTGAATTTATTTCTCCAACAATGTCATTAGAGTGTATACACAAAATTACTCATTTGGTATAGAAACATACACAGTGTACTCTCATTTAAATGTTGGAGGAAGACAGAGAAACACTGACCTTGCAGTGTTCTTACATACTTGATAAATAGTGCTGTGTAATTAGATTTGTTTCACGTTCGTGCCCAAAGTCTAGCCAGAATATTTCTAAATTTATGGGGAGGCCTGTCTCATTTCTGATTCTGCTTTCATTCCCAACCCACAAAGAAAAAGTATTCCATTGTCTCTTATGAGTTCACCTTTTCAGCTGCTTCTAACAGAGGAGTTCTGAAGGGAATTGCTCATTTTGAATCAGGGTTATATGGCTGATATTAAACAACTAATGTCACCTACTTTTCTCCCCCCTCCAATTTTAGGGATGAATGGCAACGACGCTACACTGAAATTGTTGCTATAGATGCATTTCACTTCAGACGTTTCCTTGATCAGTTTGGTCCAGAGAAAATCAGAAGAGAGCTCAACAAGGCCAGTAACTTCTTATAACAGCCTGCAGTCTAATGCTTTTCAAACATCTCGGCTTTTTCAAATATTTTTGTTATTGTCTTCATCTAAGCAAGTTCTTGCTTAGTTGTGTCTCATATGACAGGGTTTTGCTGTTCAATGTTAAAGCAAAAGATTGTCAAATATATTTCTTGTCCTTTCATGTGCTATTCAAAAGTGTATTTTATATAACTTTCAAAAATATAAATGAAACTTAGATATACATTTTGTTAACTCTTCCTATCCTGCTTCCAAATGACAGGCTGAGAGTTGAGGTTGCTCATCATGGAGAAGGCTTCAGGGAGACCTTATTTTATCCATCCAGTACCTAAAGAGGCTTATAAAAAGAAGTGAGAGGGACTTTTAATATGGGCAGACAGTGACAGTACAAGGGGCAGTGGTTTTAAACTGACGGAGGACAGGTTTAAATTAGGTATTAGGAAGAAATTCCTTGCTGTGAGGGTGGTGAGGCACTGGAACAGGTTGCCAAGGGAAGCTGTGGATGCCCCATCCCTGGTAGTGTTCAGCCCCAAGTTGGATGGGGCCCTGAATAACCTGAGCTAATGAATGGCACCCCAGCCCATGGCAGGCAGGTTGGAATGAGGTAATCTTTAAGGTCCCTTCCAACTCTAGCTATTCTGTGATTCTAAATGATGAGTCTAAGTTCTTTCCCTATGATTTGTGCTGTTGAATCCTACTCAGCCTTGAAGTCAAGGTGGAAAAGGAGATACCTCATGTTTTAACATGGAGCAGTTCATAAATATGGTGCCACTTGCTTTGCTTCCACCTTTCTTATTTGCTCTTGGGGTATTGACATACTGCCTGGGAGTTTACCTTTTCCCATATTCATGTCTTCTTGAGGTCAGATCCAGCTGTTCAAATGCCCTTTATTTTGACAATAGCTGTAAGGGCTGCTGTAATTACATATGTATAATATGGCATGCCAGTCAGAGCTTACAGTCTTCAAGAAGGCTGACAATGCAGGCCAGTTTTAATCCTTTAAACAAAACTTCCGGGCTGACATTCAAAACTAGCACACTTCCTACTAATAATTCTTGCACATTATTAATCATTATCATTATATATTCAAAATTGTCAGTCCTTGACCCTGCCCTAAGTCAGCTGTGTGTGTACAAAACTGCACTTTGTAATGACCGTGGTCCTTGATAATCTCACACATTAAAGTTGCCAGGCTGAAGAGGTCTTTGTCAGGGGAAGCTGGAACTGTGGTGGGCATAATTTTTTTCTCTTCTCTGCCCTGGATTATGTGCTGCATCGTGTTTGGGAACATTAGGTTACTTTCCCAAGCTGTGGCAGGTGCTTTATCATCTGCATAGCCAAGGTTTTCCTGTCACTTGTTTTTCTTCTTGTTTTGCTGCTGTTCTTTTGTTGAAGCTAAAGCAGTCTTTTCTCAGTTTTTAAGGTTGTACTTTTACAGGGACTAGTAATTGCCATCAGTGAGCTGTTTATGGTTATGAGATCTTAGCTTTCAACCTGTGTCAGTGTTTTCAAGGCCTTTGCTGTTATCCTATGCACAAATTTTATCTGCTGACATGCTGTGTCTGGAATAAGTCTCCAGTTCACAAAGCAGATTCTCCTAAGTTAATAAGAAGGTTAATGGGCCAGAATTAGTGCCCTGCATGGCCAGTTTAAGGTAGTGAGAGGTGTGTGGCCTATTCTAGCAGTGGCAGTGCTGTTTTACTGGGCAGTGGAGTACAAGAATGCTAATTCAGTTATACTCTGCTGGTGTGCCAATTTTTGGGATCAAAATGTTCTGATGAGTCTCCTTAGTGTGAATCTACATTTACAGATGCAGTGGGCCTCTGCTTTAGCTTGGGTGTTGAATACAAGAGCTCAGTGCTACTGTTGTAAAGCCTCCTCCTTTCTGCAGTACAGGAGGGTATAGAATATTATAGGATGTATTTTATATAAATTCAAACATAGGAACAACACCACCTTAATTCTCAGCTGGAAAGGGAATACACCCTCTTGAAATGATGTACAGTGCTGAAGGACTAATTTAAATTAGTGGTGAAACCTTAGCATCTTGACTAAGGTAACATTCATCAGCTTGTTTCTTCATGGTTGGTAATGAAATTAGCCCTAAAAAGACAGTTATATACAGTTTGTAAACTTCACTGATATCTTAATACAAAATTCTAATTACCTACATCAGTGAATTTATGATCTGCCTACAATTTTCAGTGCATTGATTTGGTTTGGATTTTTAAATTAAATTATGGTAGATCACTGCAACATTTATAAGGTGTGTTGGTTTGGCTGATGTTTTTTATGAGGACTGATTGGTATTTAAAGAAAATTTTAAGTCTTGAGTTAATTTTCTGTTCAGGCTATCCTGATAAGTTTCCTGTAGCTGTGATGAAATGCCAGGGACTCAGGACCTGTATCTTAATTTTTAACATGGGTCGAAATAAGGCAAAAGTCTTCTTGCCTTAATTTTTTTTTGTTATTGATGTTGAATTTTAAAGGAAGACTAATGGTGTACTGAAGTAGTTTGAATTTGGTATTGCTAGAAGACAATACTGATTTTTGTTACCCTTTTATTGTTTGAAAGTATCACACCAGGTTGCCTCTCAAATCCCTCTCTGACTCTTGTGTGCATGCAGGCCTACTGTGGCTTCTCTCGACCCAACGTTCCACCTCAACATCTCTCTGCAATAGCCACAGGAAACTGGGGATGTGGTGCCTTTGGAGGGGACTCCCGATTAAAAGGTAAATAGTAGCAATTAGTTAATGTTCAAGTTAATCAAATAAATTACATTTTGATCCTGGGCCACATGCTTTTGTTCAAGTACATTTTTTGCTTTTGTTCTAATTAATACATTTTTGCCAAGAAATGGCATTCTATAGAACTGGTTCATTAGTGCTGATCTTTAGGCCGTAGTAGTAATGTGGCCCTAGACAATAAAAGAGCATTCTATTCTTTGTGTTTTAGACTTTTATGCTATTTTCACTTTAAAGTTTGGGGCAAGCATGTGATGGTGAAATGCTGGGTTTGCAAGGACTTGTATCACTGAAGCCTTCCAAAACACAAACATGCAGCTTTAATTCACAGAAGAACATGTTCATTGCAGTTGTCAGTCATATAAATCAGTTGACCTTTCTGGAGCAGTCTTTTTAGATTCTGCCTGAAATTCATATCTCTGCAAAGCTGTTTAAAGTACCTGGTAATTTGCGAGGCTTCACAAATTTGCTGGCAATAGTTAATGTTTAGTTTTACTCCTTAATATATTGCTGTATGCCAGAGAGGTTTCCAGTCACTCAGTCATGCTGCTTTCTTTGCTGACTTGCCTGATATATCACTCACTTTCTCATGTTCTTTTATATTTAATTAGAGTATTTATAATGCAGCAGATATCACATGCCTGCATTCATTTAAGACCTTTTCCATCAATTCAAGAACTGATGGATCCTGACATATAAATTCATATCCTGGTTCATATAATCCTAAATAGAAATTTGCATTTTTTGTTGTTTCCAAGCATTTGGAGAGTATTTAAAATTTGCTTTGCAGAGCAGCTTTAGGTAGCTACAGTGAGACACTCATCAGGCTACCAGCTTCATTTCTTTGTTAATGTGCTTAATTCCTAAAGCATCTATTTTTTCTTAATGCTCATTGAGTTCCTGGCAGCCAGGAACTTTTGACTTCCATTAGATAAAATAGGCTGTCAAATGCATATCTTGCCATTTGAGGACTAGTATTTACTGTAGGATCTGAGCATACTTGATTTATGTTAGGAAGGTTTAATAAATACTTCAGTTTGCATAAGATCTTGGATCTGAACTGTAATATCCCGTGTATGCTTTTTAATGTAGAAGAAGGGATGTCAGTACAGCCATTGCTTCAGGTGCAAGTCCAGAAGTCAAGTGGGATCAGATCACTTGGGTGCAAGGGGCAAGAGTGCTCAGATCCCTTCAGACCCTAGTACCACAGGCTCTGTTGTTCTTCCTGTGATGCTTCTTTCTGTATCAGTAGCATGGAAATTTCCCATGGTATTGTGTAACATCAATGTCCAGAACATTGTGAAGTATGGTTCTTGACAGAAATTTTGATCCTAGTTTCATAAGATCCATAGCAATTCAAAATAAACAGTAAGATATTTTTAATATCTTGTAAAGTGAAACTGCATTGTTTGTTTGGAATGAATAAGATTCATTAGGTTCTGTTCCCCTATGCAAGCTACTTAATTAGACTCTTTAAAAGCTGAACTACTGAAGCTTTACTAAATCCACAGCTGGTTCAGTAGTTTAATTAAAATATCATTCCCAGATTGAGATTAATTTCACATGTGAATCATGTAATTTATAATTTTGGCTATGGGTTTACAAGAGGAGGGTTTTTTGATTAAGGAATACAGTGTTTTAATAGGTCTCTGTTTAACAATGTGAAAGATTCTTGAGCTGAGCTCTGAACAGCTTTCTATTTAGCTTCCACTAGCAGGTGGTAATGCACTATGTACGCTGTTTTATTTTAAATTAATCTTTACAAAGACAGTATTAATCACATTTTAATTAACTCTACTTACTGGGTAGAAAAAGGAAGAATTAATATCAGAGCTGCACCAACAGCCTCTGAAGTAAGACAGGCTGCAGCAGATGAAATAGTTGCTGGGGTCCGTTGTTTGGACTGTTGTAGTTCCCTGAAATGAACCTGTGATTGATTGCACGCCTCTGTGGCACTCCAGCCTAGCAGTACTTGCTGGAGAAAAAGCTGCACTCTTCTAAGTTAGGTACTGCCTAAAAGAGTCCTGGTTTTCTCCTCCCCCTCACAGTTCCTTCTTCCCCTTTGTTGTTCCTGGCTCTGTGGTCTGGTGCCCTCCCTTGCCTCAGCTCTGGCTCTTAGCAAACCCTTCACTCTGCCAATTCAGCTGCTGTTCTAGCAGAAAACAATTAGCTTTTATTCTTCATCTATGACTTTTCTGCTAGTTTGGTGAATGGAATTAGCACAATGATGTCTGATGAGCACCAGAGAGCAGCAGAAAAGTCAGGAGCTGAGTGACAAGTGGGCCAGAGCTACTTTCTGCAATTGCAGTGGGTCATTAGCTTGGCTCAGCAGCACTACTGATCAATAGTCCAGATGGTTTCTCAAGGTGAATCTTCAAAAAAACTGTTTCCAAGATCAGAAACACTTTTCTTCCTTTTGCATATAGAGGAACAATGTCTGTATTGTAATGTTAGCTGTTGACAGAACTTGGGATGCAGCTTGGGCCAATGAGTTTGACAGAAAGCTGCAAGTTAAATAACATGAATTGCATTGCTGACATCACCCTCACAAGTCAGAATATGCCATCGTATTCCATGCTGCATACGTCTTCTGTAGGTATGATGGACACCTTACATTATACAGGAAGAGGCTGCAGAACCATAATTCTTCTCTTGGAACTAAAAGTTGGGTCAGCTCTCACTTTGCATAGCTTACCTAGTGAGAGGATTGGCTCCATTCCTTTTTATAGGTGGCACAGAATGGAAATTGCCAAGTGCTCATGGATGCTTTTTGTCCCATTGTCTGGGGCTGTATGGGCAGCTCAAACCAGGATAGAAGGTGCTGCTCTGTTGCCTTCTGCTGCCACAGGCATTTATTGGCTAATTAATGGCTGCATGCTGCTTGGGGGCAGACATGGACCAAAATAAACTCCTCTCCGTTTTAAGCACATTGTTTATCTAGAAGTAAGGGTGCATGTCACTTACAGCTTTAGCAGATTGCTTCAACACTCTTGACTTGCAGTGCTCTGCATTCTTTATTTTAAAAATGGAAGTAATACTTATCTACCCGTTGTTTGTACTGCTTTGCAGCATCCACTTGGAAATGGATGCTATGGTTCCTTGCTGTAAACTTAAGCTGTGTTTTTTCCTTCAGCAGATTGTTTACCCTGTGTTTTTGTGTAATCTTTTTTCATTGTTTCAGCCTTAATTCAGATACTGGCAGCTGCTGAGGCTGGACGTGATATTGTTTATTTTACCTTTGGAGATGTGGAGCTGATGCGGGACATTTACAGCATGCATACTTTTCTCTGTGAGAAGGGCCAAACTATTGGTGAGCAAAAAGAAATCTTTGTGTGCACAGAAGAGACTTAACCATCTCTATAAGTAGAAATTTTCCGATACAAATTCTTGCCACTAAGTCCTGAACAAGCAAATGGGTCTCAGTTTATTTGTACCTGTTTTCAGAATGGGGAACTCTTCTGACGTGGGATCTACTGCATAGGGCTAATCAGTTCGAAGGCTTCTAGATGCTTTTCTGATTCTCTTAGGAGTTATGCTGTAGAATTTGAAAAATACAGATACGTGTAGTAGGTAGAAGATTTGCAAAAGCTTTTGATGTAACTCAGTAATGCTTTGAAAAGGCAAAAGTTACTTAGACATTCTTGATATAAATTTGTCTTCTAGTGGTTCTGTCTTGATCCTGCAATATGTTATCCAGTTGCAATACAAGAAAAGCAGTGTATCCATTGTCCTACTGTAATTGTTACATGTCTTTTAATTTCTGAGCCAGAAGCACAAAGTTGGGTAATTGTCAACACATTTGTAAGTAATGTGTATGCAAGCCTAATGTTAGGATAGCTTGTGCAGGAAGTTGAGGGAGCCCCTCCTATGTTCTGAACAACCTGCAGACATTTCCATTACACAGTCATCTGCCTCCTCTGTCACTGCTCATTTAGAGATGTTCCTAGCCACTATCTCAGCATGCATGTGCATTTCTAGCCTTCCTTTGCAATCATACATTGCTTATATGGCATGTTCTTACATGGTGTTTAATGATTTCCTTTTGGTTTTTGAAGGGGACATTTATAGGCTGTTGCTGAGATACTACAATGAGGAATGCAGAAACTGTTCTACTTCAGGACCAGATGTCAAGCTGTACTCTTTCATATACAACACCATTGAGTCCTATGCAGATTCTACTGATGATGATGATGAGGATGAAGAAAAAGGGTTGTGTTTTGAAGATTAAAATAAATGTATTTGATCAGAATAATGTTTATCTCCTCCCACTGGTATATTGTGTGAATTGCTGGACATAATGAATGAGCTGGCTTAATTTATGTCGACTGCATTGGTATTTATGTATAACACCCAGAAAAAAACCCGCAAACACCTTTGAGAGGCGAGATTTATTTGTTTGATGGTTTCATACATGAAAACCTTGTTCATGTGTGTACAGAAAAAAATTCTTTGGTAAGTTTGTGTTATACCTTGTTAAGTAGAATATTTTGGTACACATGTGTATTTCACTTGAGATTGCTGAAAAACTTCAGATTTCTCCTGTACTCTTTTGCCTTTATTTTTCAGAGCTCTTATGTAGATTTCTCATGGAGGCTTAGAGCTGGAGTACAGACAGCCATGTAACTCTTCAGATGATGTTAGAGAGAAGCATTTTAATGATTGTTCTTACTGAAAAATGTCATAATCCTTAAGAGTGCCAAGGTACCATCAGTGTTCTTACCAAAGTTTTCATTCATTTAACGTAAAATGTCCTGGGTCTATTTTTTTTTAATAAATGGTTAAAAATTAAAAAGTTCTGGGGGAGCCAAGAATGCATTTCACAACTGCATGGTCTTTACCAAATTAGCATAAAGAAGTAGAGAAAAAACGAGAGTGGGAAAATGAGCAATGTGACCAAAGCTGGAAGCAGAGGGAAAAATTTTCATGTGAAACTCTTCAATACCATTTTGTTGGTGCTATCTGTTACCACATTGAACAAGGTCTTAGACACTTTAGTCTATTGGAAGTTTCTCAAGGTTCAGTGCTGCTGGCAATATTTGAGTTAAGGTCTGCAAGTTGTGTTTATGTTGTCGTATCAGTTCTTCTTTATCTCAATATGTATGTAAGTATAAGATCCCCATGGGATATGTGAGTGAGGAAACAAATCACATATCAGTGGGAGGAAAGTCTGCAGGCTACAGATAAAAACATAAGGTCTTATTAGGAGTTTCTGCCTATGTCATTTTAGACATGGAAACAACAGTGAGGAGTTGGCAAAATATGTAAAACCCATGCTTTTACTATCTGTGAATACCAAATTAGTGTTGCTGTAGTAATTAATAGTTTACACAAAACTGCAGATATATCTGTGATAAAACTTCTTCAGGTATATGTACAGGGCAAATCCAGTGAGACTTTTGTCTATTTGTAGTTAAAGCCCAGTTTAAGCTTAAGCCCAGATTCCTAAGTTTAACCTCTTCTGTGTTTAGATTTTTTTTTGTCTGTCATAGTAGCTATTACGAGTTAGCAATACAGGTTAAAAACTGCAGCAGGAAATGTAGTGACTGACTTTCTTAATCAATGAATCCTTTTGAGTTATGTCAGATAAAACTCTCCAAGCCTCAACACACCATGGTAATTAAATGCTGGAAGCTATTGGCAGTCTGGCTTAGAGTAAATCACTGCTTGATCTGCTCTGGGGAAAGCAATAGGAGAGGGTCTGGGTCATTTATAAATATCTTCAGGGCGCTGTACCTTGGCATAAATTCTAAGTGGACAGCTTGCAGGTGTGTTACTTGGGAAGTGATGGACACAGAGGTTCCTTCCTGTTCTTCCCACCAGCTGTAGTTTTCTCCACCCCATCCATTGTAAGGAAAAGATTTTGGCTAGAATTTCAGGCTTTTTTTCTGTGTTTGCAACATGTGTCCTCAGATTTAGCAGAAATCTTTTCTCCTGCTCCTGGTGTTTCAGTGTTGGCTCAGATTCTGGCAATAGGAATAACTGTTTTATTAGCTCTTATTTGGGCATTTAGGTTCAAGTATGATAGTGCTTCTAGATGCATTGCTGATGATAGATGAACCCTGTAAATTATGACAAGTGATGGAAAACTGGTGCTATCAGCCAAACCTTTTTCACCTTACTACTCAGGATCTTGTATAGAGAGATGAACAGAATTTGTTCCTAAACAACTGGAAAAAATACAACAAAAAGCTTTGGATGGCTAGAAATGACCTCCCCTTTATTATATATAAATACTGCTTCTTTAGTGCAATATTGTCATTGTGAGAAGTGATTGGTCAGGTATGAAAAATATACCAAAATATGATGGAATGAAATTCTACTTCAACTCTAGAAACAGAAAAATTTAATTTTGGAGAGATTCTCTGATGATCATATTATAGGTATGCAGTTAAAAGAGTTCTTGCAGTGTCAAGTGCTTCCAGGATAATTCTAGTCTTTTTATGCAGACTGTAGTTTCAGTGATACTGAGCATTTCCTAATATGGGGAAGGATGCCTTTTGTTTGAGATCATTCATTAGGATATGTTTACCATACTTTTTTTCTCTTGTGAATTATGCTCGTATGGACAGGAACAAAGGAAAAGAACTCCTTTTGCATTTCATGTGTTGTCTGAAAAAGAGTTCTATATCCTGGATTCTATGGTGTGATCTTGTAAAGGGCAACATTGTAAGAATGCTTTGAATAGAATTTTGATCACAGGAAGGCTGAAGATTATTTTGTTGTTCTTGTTGTTGTTATTCGTTTTGGGTTTTTTTTAAGCAAAATAGCCCACAATTAGTTAACTGTGGTGTTACATTCCCATGATGTTCTAATTCAGTAAAGAGCTGAACTGCCCAGATTGCTGCATGTCAGCCCAATATATGCTCTACATCTTTCTTTTTCTCCCCACCCACCACTCCCCATTTCCAAACTCCCCAAAATATTTCCTTTAGCTGGTGATGCCTTTGGTGCTCTGAGGGAAGTAGTGTGGAATGGAGATGCCAGTGATCTCCTTGTGCAGCCTAGAAAGCTTCAGTTTCACTCTTGCAGAAACCTGGTGATGGAGTATTCTGGGTTTGGGATTTTTTATTATTTTAGGGATGTTTGCTATATGATTTCCAATAAAAATAAACTTCCTACCAAAACTTTTGTTTTATATTTTTTAGCAGCTAAATTGAATGCTTAATATGAAACAACAATAGGCAGTCATGTCGATTGCAATGTTGCCTCATAGTCAAGTTTGGTGTCTGAGCACTTCTGTTGTTCTGCAGCTCTTGCTCAGTAAATTGCTCAGTTTTGAGGTTTCCTTATCCGATGAGGAGTATCCAATACTGTATATATTAATTTATAAACTGTTGAAGTGTTCCTGACATTCTTCTAAACTTACAGTTTATGCACCATTATATTGTATTGATTTTTCTGAACCTGTATGCTAATGTTTACATAATTTTGTAGGAATACAATTAAAAAATTCTGACTGAAGCCATGTTGTGTTATTTGTCACTTACTGTACTTTCCAGGAGAGAAGAATTCCAGCACGTTTGAATGCACAGGGCATCACTGCAGATAGTTCTAGCAGTAAATTGACACATAACACAGAGCTGGGAAATTTATTCTTCCTGTACAGTATTGTGGTGGTTGCTTCTCTCTGCATAGCAATGTAAAGCACAATTAGCTACTGTAAATTGGAAGGGTGTCAGTGTCAGTGTGAGGTTTCATCCGTGTATGGTGATATACAGATATTCTGATGTTCCCAAGCTTTTGATAAGCAAGTAGATGTTGAATGATTCTTTGAACTTCATGAAGAACCTGCTTTCTCTGTACAGATAAATAAAAGCAAATAACCCTCTAAAAATATATAAATAATTAACATGTTGTATAAGGACTTTTATGATTTGTAAGAGTGGGGCTGAGATCCTCCTAAATAAATAATTTCAAACTTTTTCCAAAGTGTTGTTTTAAGGCAGTAAGGAATTAATTTTTTTAGCATTACAGCAAATTAGGATAAAAGTATTATTTGATAGCTCTTAAGGTTTTATGTGTAGCTGTGCTTATGAAGTTTGCAGTGTTGATACTGAAGGATTTCATCCATCAAACAGCAGCAGTGGAAGCAAAGATTCCGGGGGGACCGACAGACACGTCTGGAGGAGCAGGAATGAGCAGGTGGGTCATGGCTGAGCAGGGAGCTTCCTGATAACTCTGCTCATGGAAATGGCCAAAGGGATCCCATTTTCACAAGCAGTGTTTGGCTGGGTGCTGGATGAGCTAGGGGTGGCAGGCTTTGGTTGCGTGACAGCTGGGAAGGGAGAGGAGGGTTGATGTCCTTCATGTTGTACCTTGGAAATCCCAGGTGCGCGGGAGGCAGAAGGTGCTCCCATTGTGCTGCTGCAGTGCAGAAGCAGCTGCCAGTCCGTCCCAAGCTGTCAGTGATCTCACTGTAGTCAGCACACTCAGGAATACACTTAGTCAATTCTTAAAAGCAACCGTAGCCTGTGGAGATAACCCTGAGGATAGAGCACAATTCCAAGGGCTGCTTCACCATGGACTTACCCTGGTTTTCTCCATTGTTTTCCCATCTGTATCAGTGCTTGGACAGAGGAATCCCAGACACCTGAATTTCACAACTTTTCATGTTTACATTCAGTCTGCATCCTGCTCATCCTGAGCAGCTTTCTATGACAGAAGGATGGACAGATGGATGTCAGACCTTGGGATTCCAAAAGCTGTTACAAACTCTCTCAGGTTCACTGAAGTAATTATATTAGCCAGTATAGGGTGATGCAATGTTTGCTCCGGATGGATGACTTAGGTTTTTTCTTTATTTTTAATTTTTTTTTTTTAATATCTGTATAAAGTGATCTTTTGCTGTTTTGTGGCACCTCTGTGACAAGAGTGAGAACATCCATAAAATCGTGGAGACTGCAAGATGCAACAGCTGTCTGAAATAGTTGGGTTTTTTAAGCTCAGGATTGAGTATTTATGATCTTGTTTTGTGCTAACAGTGTTTCATGCTCATTTATCATTGCTTAAGTGAGTGTGACCTGGAAGTTGCATAGGAGGTATTTGTCACTGATAACTCCATTACAGCAATACCATCAATTTCTGCTGAGCTGAGCTGTCAGGCAGGCGTTCATTGCGTGGTCCTGTTAAGTGGCACCCAGTCTGCAGTTAAAGGAGGTACTGGTGTGTTCCAGGTCCTCTTTGTGACACTGTGGGACACTGTGGGATGTGTGGGGGTGTGGGGGTGTGCACACTCTGCTGTGTGTGCACACACATTGAAGAAGCTTTAAAGAAGTTGCCTATGAACTACTGGAGTGGGGATCATTGCTAGTGTAGCTTATCAGCTGTAAATCTGGGAAGCAGGGGACAGGAACCTAGAGAGAGATTGCGCTGTCTTTACAAGCTTACTGTGCTCGCTGGCTCTCTGGTATCCACAGTTCACACATCTCAGCCTTTTGCACTCAGGTGTCCTCTCTCTCTGATGGATTGTACTGAAAACTGTTTGCGTAGCTGATGTGCCTAAAATGACAAGTTTCTGTGCTGGTATTTTTTCCTGTGGTTTTTATTCATTAAATAATAGTAAATTAAACAGGTGATATTAAAGATATGAGGGGGTTTGCCCTCTATTTTTAATTGTCTAATAGTTAAGAGCTTTAATGTTCAAATTTTTAAAGAAATGGAATACAATGAAGGCATTTCTCCATTGGGTGTAAAACAGTAAGAGTATGCCTGGTTGGGTAAAGGTTACTGAAAAGCCTCATCTCCTTCTGTCCAAGTAATAAACATTGTTTTGTGTAAATCTCCTCTTGGAAAATTCATGTAACAGATAAGAAGCTACTTTCTCTGTACAGAACTTTCCACAGAGGCTTTGTCTATTCTGCTTCAGTTGTTTTCACTTGGAAGGCCCAGTTCATTAACATCTTTTTTTGTTTGCTTTTTAGAGATGCCTTCTGTAAGCAATTGGAATTTTTATACTTGCTTCCTTTTGTAATTAATATTATCAAAGTGAGATTCTGCACAGAAAAAAGCTGCATTTGCCAAATAGGAAGGGAACAAAGGACCAGTGAGGCAGGTTTGTTTTAAAAGTCCATGTTTAGAGTTAACAAGAAACAAGAAGGCAGTGCCACACATGATGTTACCAGTTTGGATCCAAGACATCTGTATGTGTGTTAGCATCTAATCACTATCCCTATGCAAATCCTGAACTTTCATTCCAAGGCTATTTTTGTAGGAGGGCAGTAATGACAAATTACAAACTGTTTGTTTTAATACATCCATATGTCATAATTTCTTTAATATGTCTGACCTTAGCTAAATATTACAAGCATTATGGATGTTTTGCCTGGAAGGACAATGTTTGCTAACTTTTATAAACTGTAATTTACACTCAGAACAACATCTGGAGTGCATGAAGAATTAAACCCTGTAAATCCTGTCTGGATGTGCTTTGTAATGGCTTTTGAGCATCTGAAATCTTTTCAGGGTGATGGAGTGTGCTAGGAGGCTACAGGGGAAAACTGCAATCTTTTTGCTCAAAGACAGTGCTTTCACCTTTCTTTTACATTTGATGGATATAGAAAATTATTTTGATTGTGGGGGAACTGTTACATTTATTCTCAGAAATTGCTAATAGTACCTGTTAAAAAAATAAACCAAGAAAGCAAAGAGAATCAGGAGCAAACTTCAGTGTTTTCACATTTATTACAGTAATCTTCTATAGTCATACTTTCAAAATGTGATGCTTAGGTTCTCTCAGAAATCATCACCAAGACCAGCTATAAGGGGAGCAGGGATGTTCCCAATTAGCCTTCAGTTTCAAATTTTGTGTGTCCTGGCAAGAGAGGCAGAAAACACTTTCAGGGGGTAATTGATTTTTGTTTCTGTGTTCCCATTTGCTGGGTTGTCATTTCCCATGTGTTGATGTCCAAGCAGAAACACCTGTATGGGTTTCCCTTGGTGCCTGTTTGATTGTTTTCGTTTGTAAAAGACTGTCCTGACTGGATCCTGACAGTAGTCTTGATTTGCTCACGGGGGAGAAAAACCACAAGGGCCATGTTTCTCTGAAAACAACGTGAGCTCTGACTGTAAGTGTCTGGTAAGTCATGTCTGTTCGAGAGCTGTGTGGGGAAATGACAAAGTTAAGCACCTTACACGTCTAGAATCTTGCAACTTTAGAATTGGAATAAGAAAAACATGGAAAACTTTCTCCAGGCTGCCTGATTGGTTCAAGATGTTTTGCTTTGTGTACCTGGAACACCGGAGAGTAGGTTTTCAGTGAACTGTTTCTGTGGGCTTGTGCATCTTCATGAGTAACAATGTTTCCATATTAATGGGGTCCTCCTCTGTGACAGTGAATAACCAGGCCAGTGAGGAGCTGGATCCCTGTGCAGACAAGGCAGGGTGTCCCCCCTGGCACTCTTGGCCTTGCAGAACTGACCAGGGGAAAAAGCACTATATTAAAGATCTTTTCCCAGGAATTTTAACTTGCTCCATTCTTGTGGATTAATCTCTTGTGCTATTTCTACATCAGGTGTTGCCTATAAAGGGATGCTTAGGAAAGTTCATGATCCTAAACTGTGTGAATTATCCTAAGCAGATAGAAATTTTGTTTACTTCCATTTGAAAGGGGAGAGAGCTAAATCAAATAAATTAATTAATTGTGTCCACTTAAGATTTAGAGGTAGTTTATGACATCTGCTTTAGAAAAAACCTTTTCCATGGCCTTGCATCAGTGAGGACTTGGCTCCTCTGCACATGTACAACTGTCTTTCAGCTGGAAATAGATGGGAAGTGCTGAATTTGCTAATTTTTTTTCATTCATCAAAGCATCTTGGCATACCAGATGCAATAAAGGCATTGTATAGATCAAAGTGTTTCATCAAGGCACAAAGTTAATTTTGCCAAGATTTGAAGACTTACCTTTTCAAAATTAATGGTTAAGAAAATTGCTGTGAATTGCTAAATCCTATTATTGAATAATGACAAAATTTTCTTTAACGTACTAGGAATTGATTGGATCTAAACCAAAATGTCATGAAAATAAATTAAGGTAACTCTAAGTGTTTCACACCCTTTTATATAAAGGATAAGGTCCTAAAAATTGTATTTTCTAATCCAGAGTTACGTCTACCTTCAAAATGCCTGCATTGTTAGGTAATTATCCCATTGCAGTTTTAAGTCATTATTTTGCCTGTTGCCTGAGGAATTTTACAGCAGAGCAGTATTAATAAGGTGCCAGGAGAACTAATTTCATAACTTAATCTCTGTCATAAATTGAGCTCATATAAACAAAGTGGCATTTTCATTCATAATTAAATGACCTGCAGCAAATGTAGGTCAGGAGTGAAGGGATGTTTGATTTTACATTCTGTGGAAAATCAAAACTTTTTGCATTTTGAGGAGAAAGATGAGAAAAAAATACAACCAATGTCTTTTGGACATGGATTGAACATACCACAACTTTGAGAAAAGGAGTTTCGTAATTCATCCACATTGTAAATCTCAGCTAAGTGGCATTTAGACTTTACTGTTGGTGGTGACAATTCCCTGAGCATTCAGATGAAAAAAAAAAAAAGACCTACTGATTGTTTGAGTCCACTTCTTCCTCATTCTGCTGATTCCACGTACATATAAACCAGCAGCCAAACCCAGCAGATTGAATTTAAAATGCAACAGATTTGGAGCTTTTTTTTTTTTCTTATCTGAAACTGGACTACTTGATTGTGAACAATCATGTGGATGAGATGTTTCTAATGACAACTAAGTACCTCCTAAAGTCATATGGCTTCAGCATCTGTGGTTCTAAATCTTTTTGACTGATTTTTTTGGGGGGTTGGTTTTGTTCTAAAGTTTTTGAGGTCTTAAATTTTTTTCCAGTCATTGGCATGAGACCTGGAAACACTCAGATGAACCTGCACCTTCTGCATGTCAGTTTTGGAAGGGGTTTGTTACCCTAACTTACATCAGGAACCTCCTTTGCCTACTAGGAAAGGCTTTGGCCCCTGTAGTTTGAAGGATTTCAAGGCTAATCAAATTTCTGTTTGCTTTTAGGCAAGCATCCCCTTCTTTTGCCTCAAATCTTGATTACATATGACCTTCAGAGAGCCTCAAAATGTTAATAAATTCCTCTGAGATTGGTTTTTGTTAGAGTCCAATGTAAAATTGTACCCATGAGAAATGCTTAATCTATGACCGAAATAAGGCATTTGTATACTTAAATGAGCAGGGGAAGGCTTTGCTGTTCTGAAAATTCATGTGGCAATGACCTGACAGAACTATGTCTCAAGGGAGTTAAATCTAGCTTGAATTCTGATCTCCAGGTCAAATAACTCCAGGTAAAATAACTCCAGGTATTCTCTGCTGCCGTAATATTTCTCCAGGGCTGAGAGAAGTAACAGAAGGCAGTAAGTAGTGGCCCAAATATCATGATGTTGTATTTGGTAGTTTGTGTTTTAAAGCCTTTCCAAACCCGAGTATTGATAATGCGCCCAGGTGGGAGGAGTTCTCTGAAGTGTGCTGAAGGAAGGAATGAGCCAGGCCAAGGTGAGGGACCCCTGTGAGTGTCCTTATCCCTTTCTCAGGCAGTGCCCAGCAGACACAGGCAGCACCTTTGCCTTACAGAGGTCAAGCACACTGCTATAAATCCAGTCCTGGTGACTGAGACCCGTGTGTGTTTTGTCCCACGCTTGAGAAGGTGTTAATTTCTTGCAGAAGCCTCTTCGTTTACTGAAGCGCTTGCTTTGTGTGTTCTGAGGAGATGGCTCCTCAGCAGCGTCTGGCCGATGAGCTCAGCCTCGGCCGAAAGCTTCACCCCGTCTGCGGGAGGAGTCGTAACTCAGCCTCGGCGCTCGCTCCGCTGAGCCGCTGTGGCAGGCGGGGACAGCGTGTGCCAACCGTGCTTAGCGGCTTTAGAGTATTGACTGAACTGACAGAGCCAAACTCATTTACTTAAGGCTTGGGCTAATCACAGACCCCAAAGTGATGTGCAATCCTTGCTCTTCATAGCTAGATCCTTCCCGTACGACAGGGTCCGAGGTGGTGATGACTAAAGATCATGATTTGCTAGTGGGATTGAGTAAGAAATAACAGGTGGGATTTATTTCTCACTTGCCAGACACCTTTACAGACTTTTCAATATTTTTGTATAATTGGCTTCAGTGACAGCCTCCCACAGGTATTATACACATCCAGGGAATGGGTCTATGCAGGAAAGGTCTGTTTGTTAAGGCAACATCTGTAATTGCCTTGGGCTGCCACAGCAATAGCACTAAAACTACAGCCAATAGTCATCTCACTGTGGGTACTGCCTTTCACTTAATGATGTAGTGTTCTGTGCATTGACGGTGATACTATGATTCATCAGACCAGGATTTCATGCAGCTGAAAATGCCTTCAAATGGAGCTGTAGAGATACCCTTTTCACATAGGTGACAGAAGCACAGATAGCCACTGGTAACTGGCCTGCAGAGACTGGAGAGCTGGACACCGTGATGGTGCTGTGTGCTGAGCTCCACAACTGCCTCGTGTTAGTAGGCATTAGAACAATTCCGTGAGCTCAGTGTCCATGGGTAAGGGCTTTGTAAAATAGGGGGATCTCTGTGATGTGACAGCATGGACTGCACAGCAAACTGTTCTGAAAGGAATTTAGGGCAAAGCTAGAACAGTTTATTCCAAGATGATAAAAAAGCCCAAAACTACATATTGGGGGCAAATTTGGGGTGAGTTGTTGCATTTTTGTCTATGGCACCAACATTATTTGTCTGAAAATTATTTGGTGATATGGTGTCTGCTAGTGGATCAAGAGTCCCCATGAAGCATGAACAGTAAGCTCGCCTTGGTAACTGAGATGCTCACACACCTACTCAGTTCAGGTGTTTCTTCTTTACAGGAAAACAATTGAACAGTTTGCTGGAAACTAAACATAAGGGAAGCACAGAGCTGATTCAGCTGTGACGCAGAATCACTCTCTAACACTGTCCAACTGAGTTCAGAACTGAACGTAATAGTTCCAAATGGCCACCATAAGGAAGAAAAGAAATTATTGTGACTCTATATCTAACAGGTTTGATATTCCCAGGCCACTTTTGAGCCCCTGGGTATTTTACATTAATACTTTTGCAGATGGTCCCTTTGGCTCTGGCACCAGAAGAGAAAGGGTTGGGAATGCCAGAGGAAAGTGTTAGAAAGAAAATATGACATTTTAACTGCACAACAGGTTTGGAATGCAACTCCAAAGGATCCCATTGAAAAACATAGATAAGTTTTTCTTCTGAAAAACAGAAGTAAACAGAACAGCCTGTTCAGTTATTGCAGAATAACTCAGTAGGGACAGTGCTTCTAAGGGAACTCTAGCTTTGAGGCACAACGTGGTGTTGATTAGTGCAAATAAAGCTCTTCAAGAGTCACCTTTCAGCAATTACAATCAGACACTGCCACTGTGGCTTCAAAAGCTTCATTAGCAAACCCTGCTCCTAGTGAGAGCTGTAAATCTCAGATATCCCAGAAGTTTCAGCTGAAGGAGACTGTCTTCCCTTATTTCTTTTCTTCTAAATAAAAGATAATTACATATTCCTCCATCTGGATAAATAGTATTAAAAATCAAAATAGATCCTCCTGAAGAAAACACAGCCAGTGGTATAGTTCTAAAGAGATGAGGATAATTTTCCAGTTGAGTGTGATGAAATCAGGGCACCTTAAAATTTTATTGTTACCTAAAGCAACAATCTAACAAAATACAGTATGTTTTAGATGTAGCCAAAAGAAAAGTATCAAAAATAATTTTTTTCTAGTTTTGTTAGAATTCTCTAATGAAACACCTGCAAATACTGAAAACAATTTTCTAGCAGTTTTCTCCTAACCCACTGGTAAAATAGATGTTTTCAATTCTTTCTTGGTTAAGGAGAGGGCAGTTGGCAGTGGTTTGTTCATTGTCATCATGCCAAATGCTGGCAGGCTCTTTTGCAGTGCCAGTAGTGATCTGTTTCCACAGTTAGTGGGAAGACTTCTTGCTGTTTTGACTGCCAGTGTACTAACCTGCCATTTAAATCGTGGGACAAATTAAGTTTAGTGCTCTTGCTAATTTTCATATGAATTCATTATTTGGCAGCTATAATAAATGTTGTATGCCAGAGTTCCTCCTTAACCTACGTATCTTACTGACTCACTCGCTGCATTGTATATACTGTAGTTAATTGTTTACCCTAAGACTTTAATGAAAATACAGTGAGGTATCAAAGAAATAATTACAGCAACAGTTGCTTTTGTTCTTGTAACTGTAATGGGTTAGTTTATTAGGAAAGACTTGGGAAACCACCAAGCAGAAGTTGTGTTTTCCTGATTTTCAATCAGCTCTATTGTCTAGCTTGTCTGTCTCTAACAGATCTGTGGCCAGACAAATGGGCTCCTGCAGTTTGATTCTATCCAGAAATATGTTTGGAGAATAAAATCACTTGAAAATAATCTATTGGCCAGAGTCAATCAAGGAGCAGTCTTGGGTGTTACTGGTCTTCCAATAAAACACTCTGTACTTGTATCTGTTTTCTCCAGAGCATCACAGCCTGAAATTTTAGAACAGAGAAGAAGGAAACCCAAGATAGCTGTTATTCAGATAAAACTATCACTATGAGCTTGTCTGTTGACTAAATAATGATGGCCTGCTTACCCTTAGGTTTGACATGATTTCTGTTGTGAAACTGGTACAAATAGGTGCTTCAGTCAGATTGGAAGGAAGCTTGGAGGTCATCCAGAGCTCAAAGCAGGATCAACAGTGGAGTCACACCAGGCTGTCCAGGGCTGAGTCCAGATGCCTCCAAAGATGGAATTATGTTTCTGCATCCCCATTGTGATGGTTTTTATCCTCTGAGTGAACAATGTGTCTAGATTGAACCATTTCTATTTCACCATCTCATCCTCCTGCCATGCAGCACTGTGAAGAGCCCGGCTTTGCTGGCTCTGTTTTCCTGCTGAACTCCCTCCCCTCCAGGTTTTCCCTGTGTCTGAGGAAAGGGCAGTCATTGCTTCCCTCCGGCTCCTGGCTGTGCTTCAGTTGGCACAGCCCAGCATGCTGTTGGCTTTCCCTGCTGCCTCACATTTAACCTGCCCTAAGCAAGGAGCTGTGTGAAACTGGGACTGACTTTTCTGTCCCTCAGCCAGCAGCACATCTCCTTTACCATGGGAAGTTTATTCATGGAAATCAGGGATATTACAGAAGCATATAGCACACAGAGCCAAGGTTTCTGAAAGCAAAGGGAACAAAACTAACCCATGTGAAATTCCTCGTGTGAACTTTTCTGCAGGAGGTGTCAGATGTAATTAAAATACTTCTCTTATGTAGGACTGGGGAGGGAGAAAAGCTTGAGAAGTTATTTGTCGACAAAAAATGGGATTAAAAAAGGGTTTAAGCTAGTATTTGAAATGTCTACCTAGGAAACCTCCAAAAGCCTCTCCTTTGAAAACTGACTGAGTCATTTGTTGCAGCTGTTTGGTCTGGACTCTAAGGTTTTTAGGTCTCAGATTTAAATGCTAGACAAACATAATGGCCAGAGTCCTGTGTGACATCCATGCTAGGGTCAAAGTGAGAGCAGGTTTTATAGTTTCCAAATTGCCTTGCTTTGAGAAGAGATGGTGCTTTAGATTTGAACCCCTCTGTTAGTTTGTAGTCTGTGTGTGTAATAAACACATTGGGAAATAAAGGCAAATGGAGTTTCTGGCTTGGCTTAAAGAGAACTTCTGGTCAACATTGTCTCTAGTGGAATTACATTACCAACAACAATGAAGAGTTGCCAAAAATACATAAATCTATCTATCTCAGGAGGGGAAGCTATTAATGAGACTGTCCTTCTATGAGTAATCCTGTACCCAGACCACCTCCTATGAGATTACCCTTTGAAAAAACAAGCCCACTGAGAAGTCTTGCTGTGTTGCAGAGAGAGTTGTGTGGAGCAATTAACCACAGGAACTCACTGCTGATTGCAAGTGGCTGCTGAAACCCTCGTACCAAACCCAAGCGAAGAGTGAGGCAAGGCATTAGAGGGGTGTGCAGCACCATACCCTGGAACAAGCACATTGTGTCCTCAGTGGGCAGCGCCGTGAGTTTCCAAAACCAGCTGGGTTCTGGTTTTCTTAAAACATGCTTTAGGTTGTTTAAACAGGTTGGATCTAGTTTTGTTAACTCATGCCTCAGTTAAGACAGAAATGAGGCAGAAATAAGTAAGCAAACCTTTTAGATTCACACTGGTCTGCTACAGGACATAAGGATAAATGTAAAAATAAATAATGGTGAGGGAGCGTGTCTTTCAGCACAGCAGGCAATTTCGCCTCTGACAGCACAGGGGTGCTGTTGTGACTATCCTGTGCTGTACATTTTATCTAGTACAAAACTTTTCTAACATACAACACTTCCTCACTGTGGAGCTGGCACGAGAACTGTGTGAAGCAAGCTGTCACACCTGACTCCGTGTGTGCTAGGAATTGCAGGTTTTTTTCAAGTTTTCATTCTGCTGATGGATTTCCATTCCAGCCCATTTCCAAGCGTGATGGTTTAGCAAGAAGCAAAGCCAGTGTGTGGATCTCCCTTTGGCTGGCCAGAGGGATAGGTAAGTATACCAGTGGACACATAAATGGGCAGGTAAGTGTGAATTGTAAATGGAAATTTTAAGAATTGAAACAGGAATTGTGAGCAAATTGTCCATCATGGTCTCACTAGAGAGTAAATGAATGAGTGGCAAGCAGGTCCTGCTCAGGGGTGCAGACTGGTGACAAAGTGACACCAGAAGCCAGCAGCAGTAAGGCAAAAGCTCAGTACACCAAAAGCTGCTGGGGCAGGCTGGTGGGACAATCAAGTCACAACAAATATTGGAGAATTTGTGGGCTGCTCCAAATCCCAATAAACCAGAATCTTGCTGTTTTAAGCACACAAATTCCCATTGTGTGAAGCATTAAAAAAAAAGAAACAAAGAAAAGAAAGAAATAGAACATAAATGTGAAACTGGGTGAAGGCTTTTGGGAACAACATAAGCACTTGAAACATATTGTAATATCTTAGTGTTTATCCAAGCATATTTAATTTATCCTGTTCACTGCAATGGTATTCACTGTCAGATTTGACATGTGGGTTTCCCTCTAATGTGGAGGGGAGCTCTGCTTCTCCTCACTACAATTTTTAATTGAATTTATGTTCAGTCAACATAACATGATTGCTCTAAAGAGGGCTTCTGTCTGCCCATAATAAGGTTAAGACTCAATTAGTAGTTGCAGCATCTAACTATGTTTCACCACTTGCCAGAAGGCTCAAGCAGCATCTGGCCACCTGCAGGTACCAGTTCAGCACCCATTTCCCTTGGCAGGTGTGCTGGGCCGCCCTCCCTGGAAGCACTGAGCGAGGAATGGGCCGTCCTGGGGGCTCCTTGTGCCCCATGCCTGCTCCGTCTGTTCCCTGCACTAAACACTGTAGCACAAAACCATGAACACATCATTCACACCCACGCTCTGCAGTCCCCTGAAGGTGCACAGCTGCTAGGAAAACTGCTGAGATGATAATAAGGTTGTTGATGTATTTATGTGAGGATTAAGGGTTTTTTCATCTTGAAGAAATTAATTTTACTCTAATCAACAACTGTATCAACCAGTAAGCCTCAAGAAATTCTGAGTGACCGTTAGGTGACAAAACCCCAGGTGAAGCCTGTTGTGTTCCTTCCTAAGGTTTTTCCATTTCTGCCCACCTGACTCTGATAAACTCATTTTTGCACTATATCCTTAGCACAAAGCAAATTATAGCCTTTTCTCTCTTCCTCTTTTTAAGGCGTTTCCAGTTTTCCCATCAATCTTACCTTATTAGTTACTCAGAAAGTTACCAAACATTGGAATGTATGTGATGGTGTCAATAGTTATCTGAAATACCTATTTTACCATATATAGATATAGGCATTTGATCTTGGTTATAACTTGATTAAGAGCAGGTAAATAAAAAATACGTAATTTCTGATTTATGAGAGAAAATGGACAGACATGTCATTTGAAGGCAACCAGGAGAAAACGTGAAAGATGTAAACAAGAATTCTACCAGCAAAGGAACATTTGAAATTGTATTGTCCTGCATTTTATATTTGGTCATATAAGTCAGATACTTTTTTTAGACCTTTTTGTCAAGGTGTACTACGTTTGGTCTATGTACAAATTTTGGAGAGCAAAGGTGTGTGTCCTTGGGACACTTTGTATTCCCATCTTCTTCCTGTCAAACTTCTCCTGCACAGGAGCCGTGGGAGCATCGGATGGGTTTCCTTAGGCGTTCCCTGTCACAGGTGCTCACCGGCGCGGTGCTCTCGCCCGTATTTACACCTTTGGTGAGAGCTGAGGGGCGGGAGCATCAAAGTGCGTTCTGCGCTCACCCACCCCGCAACGGCCCCGGCGCCGGGGGCCAGTGTCCGGGCCCGTGGGGATGTCCCGGGGCGTGTTCCGAAGGGCGGGGACGTTCCCCAGGGGCGAGTGACGTGTCCCGGGGTGTATCTCGGGGGTGTGTCCCCGGGTGTGTCCGTGTCCCGGGGTGTGTCCGTGTCCCGGGGTGTGTCCCGGGGTGTGTCCCAGGGTGTGTCCGTGTCCCGGGGTGTGTCCCGGGGTGTGTTCCGGGCTGTGTTCCGTGTCCCGGGGTGTGTCCGTGTCCCGGGGCGGTGATGCCGGTGCAGCGCCCGCGGCCCCGCCCCGCCGTGACCTCAGCGCGCGCGCCTCACGTGACGCAGGTGCGGCCCCCGCCCCGCCGCTCCCGCCGCTCCCGCCGCTCCCGCCCCTCCCGCCCTTCCCTCTTCGCCCTCCCTGCCGCGCTCCGCGGATGCGCTGGAGCCTCCGCGCCCCCGCAGGTCTGTCCGCGCCGGTGAGGGGCGGGTGGCGGCGGAGCCAGGCCGGGCCCGGCCGCGGTGCAGGGCCCGACCCCCGCGCAGGCCCCCGGCGCGGCGGGGCCTCTCGCCGTGCGGCTGAGGGGGTCGCGCCGCAGGCCGGGCCGGGCCCCGGAGCGTGGGGTGAGCGGGGCGGCCCCTCCTGGCCCGGGCGCCGGTGATGCCTCAGCCCCGTCGCAGCCGGGCGCGCCTTGACAGCCCCGCAGGCTCCGGCCCCCGGTGGCCAGGGTGACCAGGACACCGCGTCCTGGCGTTACGGGGAGGGGCCGGAGAACAAACCCGGCCCTCCCAGATCCTCCCCTCTGCTCTGTTGGTAGCCTGGAGTGTGTGGTGGTGTTATCCCTCTGGTACCCGCTGAAGGCGTTTTTTCGGGGTAGGGTAATAAATCCGTTAAGTTTTATTGCACCGAGGCGCCTCCATTGCCCAGGACTCGCGCTGTGCGCCTTGAGGTGAATGCGCCGCTGGAAAACCTCCTGCAGGTCAACTCTCTGTGTGGAGAATTAGGATTCTCTATACAGCATGGCATAACTGTGCTGGGGAAAAGAAACATTTAGTGCATGGAGGTATCCCTGACGTAGCCTTATGTAATAAGGATATTCCCTGTATCTCTGATTTAAGTTATCTGTGATAATCTTTTGGAGAAACTTTATCATGTTCATCCATTTTTTTCACTGTCAGCCTTGTGTTATTTGAATTACTCAGAAGTAAGAGAACTTTAGGAGCAAGCTGTGTGGGGAATATTGGGGGAAATTACCATGATAGTGGATGAAGAACTATTTTTATGAAATATGGACCAGACTTTTTAACCACCACTTCTGCAGAGTGTAAAGAACATTTGTTTACATTGGCAGCAGGGCTTCACATGTGTTAAGAAACTCAATAAGGTCGCTGGCAATACCAGGAGGATATTGGTTCATATGTGCGGTGTATTTATACTGAAAGTGATCTTGAAAACAGCTGCATAAAGGCTTTGCTATCAGAAGTGTCTGCTGTCTGTTTTTCCACATCTTCTGTGACCCTCTAGAAACCTGGGTAGAATAATTCCCAAGACTGTCTGTGACATTAGGGCACTTCTAGTGGTGGAAGTGGCAAGGTGAAAGCTAGGTTGTTTGAGACAGAACAGCTGCAGGAATTTTCAGCTGCTTAGGGCTTTCATTTACTTCCACCATTTTGAGGGTGCTGTGGTGCATTAAATATCAGGTTGTTCTTGTGGTTCACTGCTTCTTTCTTATTTTTGACCTCCGGTAGAGATTTAATTAATACCATTCCTTAGGTTGCTCTTAGCTCAGCTTGATCCCTTTCCAATCACTGTTTTCATTTCAGGGTTGGTTTGGGAAACATAGTGAAGTGGAACAGTTCTAACTCTTCCTGACTCCTGTGTGCTGTCCTGGGTGCCGATTCTGACTGACAGTCTCAAGGCTGAGTGGGCTGGGATGGTCTATGATCACGCTGGTGGTCTCTGGTTTGTTTAGCTGCTGACAGCTGACATCTGTGCTGAAGAGTGATGTGTGCAGAAGGAAAAACTAGGAAGAAGTCAGGGGTTTTGAGTCATATTAATCTGTAACTGGAATCTGCCTGGAATGACAGAGCTCCTGTATGCTTTTATAGATTGCATATTCAGTAGTTACTGCTTGAAGTATGGCTCTGACCCCATTTTGAAATTTAAATAGAACTGGAAGGAAGTGATTGGTACCACCTACAAGCTCTTTGTTTATGTTATATATTATGTCATTTGCACCCATTTTCCAATCTCCCTGGCAAATATTTCTTATTCTGTTATGTGTTCTCTACTAACTTCTAGAAGAAAGAGCTACACATTCTTCAGGCAGACATATTATGAAGAAAAAATGTAAAATGACCTATGCTTAAGAAGCTTGCTGCTGCAGTATGATAAACTGAAATAAATGTTCCTCTCTTTCCCTTCTCTCTCAAGTCTTTACAAAGTATTTTAAGTAAGAGTAGGAATCCCTTAGGAATAAGTGTATGTGTGCAAAGGTTTTGTGGCAGAGGGTGAGATTTGCATGCAGTAAGGTAGGTGCAATAATAATTTCTATGAGAATGGGGATAGACATAAAGTTGTAAGTGCCATGATGACCTCTCTGTTCTTACTGTTATAACATGTTGAAGTCTCACCCAGTTTTGCAAAATGACGTCATGCATTCTTGCTGTTAGATCGTACAGAGAATTATGTATGCAGACAATATATGAGCTCTGTCAGTGCTCTTGCAGTCACTGAGCTCTTGCAGAACTTAATCTGCTTCCAAAATGGTGCTGATGGTGTTCGTGTTCCTCCAGTTGCCTGGGAGCCCTGGTCAGAGATGGGTGTTGACACAGGTGTTGTAATAAGCTTTGAATCTGTGAAGTGGGAAATGATGAGGGAATATAAGCAGGTAGGAAATAACACCAATGAGTAGGGATTCAGCATATGAGTAGCCCAACTTTTGCCAATTTGCTGCAAATGCCAGGTGGAGAGAAGAATGTGTGGTTTTGAGGAGCGTATAGGTTTAGATGAGGACTGGGTGCAAGTTTCAGTGGTGCTGCCTTAGAAGAACACTTTCCACATGTCTGGGCACTTGGAGAATGTGGACAAGGGCTTGTTTAGAGCATCCAGTAAATGGATGATGGCTGCTGCTCTTAGGAGCTAAGGCTTGGATCTGCTAGTGGATGAGAGTGAAAAGACTGCAGAAGCCTTGAAAGAGTAGACAAGGGAATCTGGTGTGATCAAGGACAATTCACTGCTGGGATGATACAGTTAAAGGTAGTGACTAAGAAAAGAAGAAAAGGATCTAGTCATCAGCTTTGAAAATAGATGTTGAGCTAAAAATGTGATGCCAGAGAAGAGCAAGCAGTAATTCTGTTTTATTTAGTAGGAGCCCTTTTTCCTTCTTTTTATTTTTAAAGATCAATATTAACTTTTAAATTGGATAATGAAAAATATAACTATTCCTATCCCTTAGAAAATTAGGCACTTTATAACCATGTATTTTGTTTTTTGAAAGGACGCTGTAAGAGGAGAAATGGTGAGAAAATAATTCAGTGGGGTTTATATACAGACAATGTTTATGAAATTTTTCCATGGTATCTATTTTTAAATTTGAGATAAAGAAAGCTTAACATGTAATAGGTAACATTAAAATTTCTTCTATGACTCAAAATAACAGTGTTGTTTTTTAAAAAAACTTTAGAATTCATTTGGTAGCTCAGTACTTTTGTTTTTAGCAATTGCTCAGTCGCACCAACCACAAAAGACCTTGGCTTTTACTTTGGACCAAATAAATTATTTCTCCAGATGGACAGCTAAACAAATGAGAGGCACTTTGGAGTTAAATCTGAATTTTACTTCTTCTAAATTAATACTTTATCCTTCATGCTATTGTAGCTTTCCAAATACTTTTAAAATGGAAACAAAATTAATAATTTCACATTATTGCTCTTTCCTTGTAGTTTTAGCAAATTCAGCATTAAGATTATATTATTTCGGGACTAATTTTAAGGTGCACTTGTTCTTTTTTATTTTGAAGGTGAGCTCTGATTCCCTTTGCTAGCACTAGAGCTGATGGTGTTCAGCATTCAGAAGATTCAACCCTTATTGTGGGAAATTGAATTGGAAAATTGAATTTCGCAATTCTAAATTGCATGGAATCTGCTATCCTTATTACAAAGCTGATAAGTGATCATTGGAAGCAGAAGATAAATGTTGCCAATGTTTCCAGTTAGGAAAACAAATTAAAGTGAGCCTTTTCTCAATGTTTCACAGTTTGGTTGAAGGCTAATGTCAATATGAACATTTAGCTAACACTTGTAATTATTTAGTCAGCGCCATTAGTGGCAGAAGTTTGAGGCAGCAGCTTTTCATTTTCCACAGCACCTGTGGCTGATGCTGTTTGCTGACCCCACCGCAGTGTGACTGGGTAAAAGGCCAGAGCTTTCCGAACAGAGAAAGCAGCTGGGGTTGCCAGGAGCTCCAGAGAGGTCAGTGACTGCAGCCCCGTTTGTTCCAGGGCCCGGGGCAGGCGGTACAAACGGTGATTGCTTCAGGGAGCAGGGTGCTTTGGTTACCAATTACAGGAGCTGACTGATGTGGGGGTGCCCAGCAGCAGCCACTCCTCGGCTGTGGCTGTAACTCTGAAGGGAGCTTCATGCCTAGGCCCGAGCTTTGTACTAGAGCACTGTGGCCACAAACCTCAGTTTTAGAAGTGAGGCTGAAATGTGTCTGCAATTCATTGTTTCTTTTTCTGATTAAGTTTGGTTTTATTTTATTAATAGGCTTGGATTGTCTGGCTAATAAACAAACATGAGTCATCTGAAGTTGTTTGCAGCTATGCTGAAGGGGCATGGCTTTAAACTTCTGGAAAAGCAGGATATAGCCAGAAGGGCATTTTTACATGGCCAACGGTATGTTTCATCAGGAACCTCAGAGCCATCGCTGAGTGGGAGTAATTCCAGTTACTTGGAGGAAATGTACTATGCATGGCTTGAAAATCCTAAAAGCGTACATAAGGTAAGTCTAAAACTTGACTGTAATTCTGGGTTAGGAGTGGAATAGGTTTCTTTTATTTTTTTCACTTGATTTTTAATAAAAAGTTCAGGAAAAGGTCTTGTGTGAAATGAAAAATGTGAAATTAATTTCCCACCTATTGATTGGTGTAAGATGTGATATTGCAGCTATAAAAGTACAGAAGAGGCACAGGTATGGTGAGCAGAGCAGAAAGAATGAGAAGTCCAGAACAGAAATAGAAAGCTGCTCTGAAACTTTATTCCCCCATGGAAATGCTGGTCAAGGAGTCAGTTAAGTAATTTGTTACATCCAGAAGAAGACCCAAGAATAAAATATATTTAATTTTTTGGTTTATAGTAAGGCTATCAGATAATATGTTATATTTAAATATGTTATATTTAAATAATATGTGTTGATGCTTCTAAACTGTCTGAAAAAGATGAATGTTCAGTTGCCTTTGGATTAAACTGTGGAAGTTGTAACCTTAAAACCGAATCTGAAATTGTCAGAATGCTCTTCTGAAGTATCTTGAAAAGTATTTTGTTTTGTGTCTCTCTTTCTCTCTCCTGGCAATAGACATTTGTTTGCTTTTCTTTTAGAAAAACTCTATTACCTAAATCCTTTCTTGTGGACAAAATACATAGGCTTATTTTTAACAAGCTTTCTGCTGACAAAGAGGGCTCTGTTATGGTGATACATGTACAGTAACTTAAGAAGCTGATGAGAAGTCTGATCAATTCTAAGTCAGACAAGTCATTTTCCAGGAAGTAATGTGAATTGTGCCCAAAATGTTTACCAAATTGTTTGTCTGTTCCCTTGTTCTCGAGGCACGTATATCAAAATGTCACTTAGAAGTTGTTGTTCTAAGTCTGATAATCTGTCTAGAGAGTGAGGAAGTGACGCATGCTGAGGGCGGAAACAAAAAAGGAAACCAAAAAGGGTGGGTTTGTAGCTAGTTTTTTTCCTTTGGATGTTGTGTATGAACTTAGTCTGGTTAAAAGGTGACATAAGCAGTGCCAACTCTGAAGACTGACTGTTATTCACATAGCAGACTGATCCTAGGTCTTTTATGTTACACCTGAACTTGGGATGGAGAAACCTTTTCCAGGAGTGGCTCTTCCTCATCTGACTTTGAGCCCATGTCCTGTAGCTGCCAGCTGAGCTCCACCAGTGTGGGGTGGGGTAACACATTGTGTGGGTGCACTGAATTTCTGCAAAGCCCTCATGATGTGTCAGTGTTGTAGATCGATATCAACCCTTTTATACTGGGGATGCAGAAGGGATGAACTCATGCATAAGGAGTGTATGGTGACATCAAGGTGACATCTTGTTTTTTATTGTATTTACATTATATTGGCTTCTGGCTAACTTCTTTCCTTTTAGCTGAATGAAATTCCTGGTTCAGCCCCTTTGCAGTGGAGTGCATTTTGCTGCTGGGAAGCCCTGCAGGCATGTCTGTGGGTGGGAAGTTCCCCTGGGTGCGGGCAGGGGAGCGCAGAACTCGCCGCTGGGAGCGGGGCGGCAGCGCTGGAGCGGGGGCCCGCCGCCGCCCGGAGCTGGCCAGGGTGCTGAACCAAGGCGGCCGGGAGATGCACACCTGCGCGTTGGTGCTCGAGGTGGGCAGAAACGCTAAAAATCCTGCCGAAAGGCCAACTCATCTGGCAGTTCAGGCGCAGTCTGATCATGGATCCTGTTGAGGTGATGCAGGTTGTGGGTTGAACAGCAAGCAATTAATCAGCACAAGTGAGTTGACAGAAGAATGTAGGGTGTGTGCTAGGGAGTGGATCCCAGGTGATTCAAGATGTATTTTGTCATAGTTTAACCCCATCTGGCAACCACGCAGCCACTTGTGTTTTCTTTCTCACACACATGCATGAATTGGGGAAAGAATCAGCAGGGTAGAAGTGAGAAAACTTGTGGATGGAGACAAAGACAGTTTAATAGGGAAAGCAAAAGCTGCATGCACAAGCAAAACAAAACAAGGAATTCATTCACCAGTCCCGTGGGCAGGCAGGTGTTCAGCCATCCCCAGGACATCAGGGCTCCAATACATGTAATGGTGACTTGGGAAGACAAACACCATCACTCTGAATGTCCCCCCTTCCTTCTGCTTTCCCCATTCTAAGAATGATGAGGTTTGGAATATCTCTTTGATCAGCTGGGGCCAGCTGTCCTGGCTCTGTCCCTCTCAACTCCTTGTGCACTCCCAGCTTCCTCACTGATGGGGTGAGGAGCAGAAAGGCGTTAATGCTGTGTAAGCTCTGCTCAGCAATAACAAAAACGTCTCTATATTGCCAACCCCCTTTTGAAATCCAAACCAGTTACTGTGCAATTAACTACCCCAGACAAACCAGCACAATTATAAAACTATGTGAATTCTTTTCTAGGTTAACTGTGTTTAATAAACTTGAGGCAGTAACAAACTGAGGTAAATTCACTGTGTCCCTGATTTATGAGGCTTGAAAGGATATGATGGATGGAAATAATGGATTACAGCTATTCTTGCCTAAATTATTAGTTTTTTCACAGCCTATGAAAAAAGGGTAGGGGGAGAAGAATGCCAATTAATTTTACTTTGTTACATCAACAAAATTAATATTTGGTTTCATGAAAACCATCTCATTTCATTGGCTTAAAGCTGCAAATACCTTCCCAAGATTTTTGTTGACAGAAATTGCTCAATTTGAGCTTTCATAAAACAAGTTAAAAATGTTAAAGGGTTGAAATCACCCTGTTTTCTTAAAGGTACAGAAAAATTCGTGCTGTGATTTTGACTGTGAAGTTGTGTGTTTGTCATTCGGGTATGGAAAGGAGAGAAAGTGTTGTAAAATAATGTCAAGAGACACCACGTGGTGTTGATTATGGTTTTGTTAATGATTTGGCTCTCTGCAAGTCACTCGTTTTTGTTGTTTAATTCAGTATGTCCAGCATGGTTTAGAGAACCAGCTTGTGCATTTAGACATTGTATCCTCTTTCCTCATTTTTCTTTTAATACCCTGTTTCTCCTCATGTTTCTTCTTAGATAACCCTTTTCCAGAGTGTGCCTCCTCATTGATTAGATGGAAAAAACTTGATTTTTCTTGGGCTTTGAAAGTCATAGTCTATTCACTTGTACTTAGAAACTCCAATTAACCAGGGCTCCTGAACTGACTTCCCTCTCAGAAGATTTGACTGGACATGTCTTCCCACGAATGCTTATTTACAGCTGTTTGAAATATGACTGTCACATTCCAATGAGCATATGCAGTGTTTCTAAGAATTTCTCCTTTCTATGTATATCATGGTTGCATATCAAGGAATATGCATGTGTATATATTTTTTAATACAAGAGCTTTTATTCTTTGTACAAATCCATTTCAGATGATTTCCTACTTTTCCTTGCCTTTTGAATTTCCTATCATTAGAGTAGCCAAAGCAACAATCAGAATAAAATGACGTGGGCTCTGAAAAAGGCATCATTATTTCTCTTTGAAGCTTAGTGTCAGGGCCATAGATCATAAGAGAGAAGCTTGACAAGGCTCAGTTATTACTATCACAAGATTAATTACAAAACTACATGGTTGGCTATGGAGTACATAATGCCTGCCATGTTATCCTGCGTGCAGCAGCTCTGTTGTGAGTGTGTAATCACCTCCTTGGTTTATGGACTAGGAAAAAATATGGGGGTTTGTTTTGCTTTGACTTCATTTTCTTCATTTTCTTTTTTAAATGATATAGTGGTGCTCAGTGTATGTCTTCTAAGGCTTAACTGTCCTCACTGCAGTTGTTGAATATTGTGATTGCACTAGGAAAAAAACCCCAAACCATCAAGATAAAGCATATGTTACTTGTTATTCTAATTACAATACTGTTTATTATATGACAGTAAAATGTTGCTACTGAATAATTTGAATTGTGTTATATTACTTGAGAAAATAATGGTTAACTACAATACAGATTTGCTGGCAGAAGTAAAGAAAATGTATCATCTATCACTATAGTAATTTTTTTTGGTGAATGTATTTTTGTATTACAAATCTCCTCTACCATTTTCTTGAAGAACTTTATACTAATTTAGTTGAGAAGCTGCAGGTTTGCTGTGAGAGTAAGTTGGTCTTCTATCTGTTCAGTCACGTGGCAAATGCTGTTGCCAAAGACTGACATTGATACACAGAACTTGAAGACTATGATCTGGTATCAATCTTGAAAGACACTATAGAAATTTGTAAAGGCTTTGATGGATGTGTATCTAGTAAAAACTAATTTTCTGTAGCCAAATGATGTATCTTCCCTCCCCTCTGATTAAATGTCAAGCCTGTCCAACAAATCAATAAGTTCAAAAATGTGATAGGAAAAAACAGTCTGGGTCCATTCTGTCTCAGCTGGCTGCATCTTCAGATGGGAACATTTTCTTTATATTTGTGAGTTTGCATGAGGAAAGAGCCCTACACAGATTCAACTTAACCAGATAACTTGTTGGGCAAGTCTATTTGGAGTTTGTTAACAACTCTCTCAGCAGAGCACTTGTCTAAAAACACATTCAGTAGTTTGTGGGACTGAGCTGTGATAACTTTTACACTTAAATGAAAGGTTTTACTCAACAAAAGAATAGATATATTATTATAATCATTGTATGTGTATCATGGCATTAGAAAAAGTAAGGAAGAAACTTTAATAAAAAAGCGAATTCTTTATTAAAACTTTGAATGTGAGAGATGTCATGGATCCAAATGGGTGTTTGGGATTTCCTAATTTAGTGTTTAATGAAAATTTATAACTCTGTCTTGCCCAAGTAATTTCTTTAATAGTTTAAAAAGGGATTATGATTGTTTTTCACTGCCAGGGGTCTCCAGACTCTCAGACTGGGTGCTGTGCAGGCACATAAAAACAATGCTCTTCTTAACACAGACCAAGAAGGTGTATAGAGAGAATCCCAGCTAAAAGACAGTCACACTACTAGACTCTTGTAGACCACTTATAGGATGTAAATTCAGACTTCTAATCTCAGTGTGGCTGCCAAGATGTCAAGGTAAGGAGAACACAGGAAATGGGCATAAATGAGAGAAGGGAGGAGGAATGAATTCTTCATCAGTGTGTCTGGAACTGGCCACCGCACATGATCTGTCTGCCCTAATTTGTCAGGGCATATAAAAGTCAGGCTATGTTTAGATAAGCCTGTGTAAGAGCAAATAAGTTATTAAGATAAATTAAGTTTACTGTATTTGTATCAATGCAGCTTTGTATGAATAAAGAAGAGGGCTGCATTAAAACAATGGTTTTTGGGCAATGGCCTCATACTAGTGACGAGATTCCCACCCACAGGTTCAATGAATCCCCCCACTTCCACAACTTGAACTTGGAAGGTTGGGTGATATTTAGCTCCTTTATGCTGCCCCTCTCATGGTGTTTCTGAACACCTTAGAGCTTTTAGAAATTTCAGTATGAAGGCTTCTTGTTAATGAAAACAAAAAGGATTTTGTACAGATTTTTTTGTCATACCATACTTGTATTACATGATTTTGATTCTTTCCTGGGTGCTGTAATGCAAGTAATCTTTTAAAAAGAATTGCTTTGGATTACTTTTTCTTTTTTCCGGCACTCGGTTCTTTGAAATGTAATGGAAATCTGCAAGGCTCGCATCCTTGCACAAACTTATCTTTTGCAGTTCTTCTATTCCAGTCACAAAAATATCTAGGTTTTTAAATAGCTTCCTTTTTGTTTTCTGAAGTTAGCCAACTGAGGGGAATGTTTTACACAGACTTCCTTCTTTGCTGAGTGTGCCTCACATGTTTTGTCCCATTATACTACTGTCTGTTAGCATTCATACATCTGTGATACCATTCTCATCTGGCACAGTGACCACCTAATCAGAATGAAAACAGTTCAGGAAAACAAGATTTGGGCATATTTTAGTGATGTAGCTTGTGTAAAAGAACAGAAGGAAATGAAAGGATCTTTTGTTTCTTGTGATTCAGTTTCTGAGATAAGTACTTTTCTAAAGTTAAGACTTGCACCTGAAACCAGGCCCATAATTTCTTCCATGGTAAGGTAACCTAAGCTGGTGAGGAAAGGATCTTTGAACAAAAGTCCCACTCAAACAAGCTTTAATTGCTTTTAAAGTTTCTTCAAGAGAAGCTCTTAAGGGCTGATTTTGATTTAGCACAATCAGTGAGTGTCTTGAAGTACCATAAATTCTATAAGTATCATTAAAGGAATGGATTCATTTAGTTTACTAAGATCCTTTGTTTTGTACACTTAATAGCTCTTTACCAGCAGCATGGTATTGTACCCATTCTTGGCTGCCTGAATAAACAGTACAATTAAAGAGAGCTGTGTGAATGGATAATATATGAAGATGCTTTATAGTCCTGTGTGCTGGAGAGTTTTCTGCTGAGCAAGCTCGGTGTAAGAAATGAGAGGAAAAGTGTTCTGTGTAAATAAAGTTGCTACTGAGACTGGGACATATCAGTGCTCTTTGTTTTTGCTGTCTGTAGTGGTTTTTAACACTGTAATGCAGTGAGCTTCCATTTGCAGCCTGAAAGAGCTGCTTTGGATTAGACTTTTGTTTAAAGTAATAAATATGTCTCTTTCTTCTCTGTACACATGTCCAGTCCTGGGATGTGTTTTTCCGAAATGCTAACGCTGGCCAAGCAGCCCATCTGCCAGCTCAGCTGGAAGGAAAGGCATCATTTCTGCAGAGCCACGGCCTGGCCCCCACACCGGGCAAGGCTGAAAAGGTTGTTGAAGACCACCTTGCTGTGCAGTCCTTGATAAGAGCATACCAAGTAAGTGCATTTTGGGGTAGGTGTGGGAAAGGCTCTTCTATGAAAACAACCTCCTTCTTTTTTATATTCTCATTTATATTCTGGTCTGAACTGTTGTCTTGCTTCTGATCCAAAATGCCTTGAACTAGACAGCTTTTCTTTCCAGCACAGTGTCTAAACATGGAAGTGTTGGATTCAGACTGGGGTGATCCTCTGGCTAAGCAAAATCATAATTCACATTACCCACAGGCCTGATGTTGGTCATCTGATTTAGTCCGGAAGGACTTTGAGTTAGTGGTTTGTGAAAGTCTGCCTTCACCTCTGGAAATGTTTGTACTACAGTCCTAAATGTTACTGCCATTCTTTAAGAAAAGTTTGAATGTACTTGCCTTCTCATACATCTAAGGTGAATCTTGAGATTCCTGATTTGAGCAGGATTGTAGGTAAAAAGAGAGAGGAAAAATGATGAATTAACCAGAAACTGAATTTTGGGAGGCTGACAGTACTGAGTTTGGGTTAACTTTGATGGATTCTTTTAGAGAGCTATTCATCAAAATTGATTTTGTTTCACACTCTGATTTTTAACCTTTTTATTAAATTAGGAAATTAAGTCTAATTTCATTATTTTTCCTCTAAAAAAGTAAGGAATTTGGAAATAAGACAGTGGATTTTGTTAGACATTTTCTAAATGAAAAACAAGTTTAAACAATTTTTGTTTAGACTTGTATCTTAGTTTCAATAAAAGGCTTAAAAATTATGTAGAAAAATCCCCTAAAATAATCAACCCATAAAACTAGATCTGTTTTTAACAAAATATTCCACAAGTATTTTTTAAATTAGTAACTTCCCAAGAGGTTTCCTACAGTTTGATTTGAGCAATCTGTTCCTCCCTGCCCGAAGCATTTTAAATCCTGTTTGGTGTCATGGGAAGAATAGAAGGGGAACTTCTTAAAAAACCTTTTTTGTACACATTGCATTGTCACCATTGAGTTGGAGAGTTGTTGTAAAAAAGTAGAAATATTTGTGAATATAAAGAATATGTGAAATTTGCTTAGAAATAGATACAGAAAATAACCAATTTTGCAGTAAAAATTTGATGAAGTATTAGAGAAAACTGGAGAACGTTAGGGTGCTTTGACACAATTTACTTGAAAATAGTTCAGGGTTTGCTGGTTTGCTCCCAGCAAACTTGTATTTGTCAAGTGATGGAACAGAAATGTCTGTAGAAATGGCAGGCACCCATGTGTCTGCAGCAAACAGTCACAGAGGATTGCCTAAGGCAACTGTCTGCATTTTAAAAGGTATTTAGTACCCTCTAAATTCAGTGTTGAAGGGGTATGATAATTTGTGACCTTCCTTTGCCTGATAATGAAATGAAATGGAGAAGGATACAGAATTTTCATTTCTCAAACCTGTCAGTGTTTTATGGTTTCTGTGGTAAGCTGCTTTGTGGTCTGTTGAGCTGGACTTTGAGAAGGCAGTTAATCTATTGCTCATTCTAAGAGAGAGCACTGGGCACACTGAAAGAAGGATTTTCAGTGGGGTGTGTGTGCTTTACAAAAGCGAGGCCAGAGAAATCAAGGTCTAGTTTCTGGTAGTCTGCACTTGCATTTAGTCATATGGCATGTCAATACATGCATGAAAAATTTCTGTGCATGTATTTTCACAAGGTTGATCTCTGATTTTTGCAGATGTTACTATTTTCTGTGTTCAGTGAAAGTAGTAGGACTTATTAAAAAATATCTTGATATTGAGGAAAATACTGTCTTTTAGTTAAAGACCAAACTGCTCCTGGAATAATATGGCACAGCATTTATTGATCTGCCTTTCTGGGTTTTGGCATTCCTGCTGATTTTCTTCCTCTTCCTATTAATACTGAAGAGCAGATGTAACTTGGGGAGATGAATTCTTTCCTGTTGATAATGTTTGAGACAGAATTGTTTGCTTTGTTCCAGTCAGATAAACTCAGTGCTGCTGTAAACAGTCAGATGGCACAGATGTTGCTGTGGGCATCATTTGGCCTGTCAGAGTTTCATTACTGGTGATTCATGAGATGCAAAGAATCACAGAAGTCAGGCTGAGTTTACAGGGCTGGTAGTTCCAAAAGATGCTGTGTTTCTGGTTTCTTATGACTGGAAACCATTTTGTTATAAACTCTCATGCAAATACACAATAGTTGAACATGTTTTTACGGGTCCCTTTTTGATGAACCACACTGTAATCATATTCTATTACTGTGTGATGCACTTCACTGTTAATATTGCACTTTATAATTTTGATGTTTTTTCAGGGACAATTAGGATACTAGTAATGTGAATGAAATTCTACCCAAGGGATGCAAATCTGTTGTTAAAGAGAAAAATTATAAGGAGAAACTATTAATATATTAATCTATACAAAGCTTTTAATGAGTTAATTTTGTATATGAGAGTCACTTATAATATTAAAATTTGTTTTATATTTGTGACTCTCTGGGACGATTAGTTATTTCTTCTGTAGCAATGTTATATGATAATTCACTAGTTTATAGCAACTTGTGGCATGCATTAGCATCAGTCACACTGATCATTGAAAGCTGGCTAAATTCCTCACTCAATTTGTGTTCTTCAGTGTCTTGAATATCAATTCTATCAGATCAAATTTCTGAAATTTCATGAATGAAAATAGATGCTGTCAGATGCTATCTGATGTGGAGGAGAGCTCAGAAAGAGTGATCCCTTCACTGCCAATATAAACTACTTCAGCACCAATCTGTTTTAAGTCAGCAATTCTGTATTTTAATATACTGCAGATGCAGAAAGGAGGATTCAGGCAAAAATAAAAAATTACTGAATTGGCAAATGGTAAGATCTCAGTAAAGGCTCATCACAGTTTCTTAATTTTTTGCAGGGACTGTGAATGTACTCTCTAGTAGCCTTCTTCACTAAAACTCCAGTGTAATCCCAGTTAAATTGTGTGTCAGACATAATGAAGATTATGTTGTAATGTGTAATTTTTGATAAAGGTATACATGTAATCAGTGATATAATGCTTATTTTTTGATATTATGGGAAAACTTGGGGAATACATCACCCTGTCATCGCATTAGTGGTGTTTGCTTGTTCAGCCTAATGGCTGATATACAAACTATGGAGAGATATCACTG
Source organism: Acrocephalus scirpaceus scirpaceus (assembly GCA_910950805.1). Classification (NCBI taxonomy): domain Eukaryota; kingdom Metazoa; phylum Chordata; class Aves; order Passeriformes; family Sylviidae; genus Acrocephalus; species Acrocephalus scirpaceus. The sequence continues at coordinate 36,172,492 of OU383781.1, forward strand.
ATCTTTTCCCTTTGTCTGACTTTTAGTGTGATTTCATTTTGCTGTTACTTTCCTCCTTTTTCAGATCCGTGGCCATCATGTGGCTCAGCTAGACCCCCTTGGAATTCTGGATGCAGATTTGGATTCGTTTATTCCATCTGACCTTATTACCACAATTGATAAACTTGGTGTGTAAGCTGTGTGCTTTCTTATTTGCAATGCTCATTTTGTGTATCACTGCACTGAGGTGATTTAATAAGACACTGCACAGATTCACAGAAAGGCTTGGGTTGGAGGAGACCTTAAAGATCACCTAGTTCCAGCTCCCCTCTATTGGCAGGGATGCCACATTTCAGGGGTGCTTCTACCTTTTCTGCTTGCTGATATCATGACATAGAGGCTTTGAGCATCTGTAAGGAGGCTAAAATTTCAGGACGATGGAATTTCTACTCTGAGATCACAGGTGAGGTTCCTGTGAATTTATCTTCTGATGAATGATTGTTATAAATACTCTATAAACCCCCTAAATATTTTATTTTTGAACCACACCAGAAATTAATACTAATCAATACATTCTGATAATCAAAATTATCCTTACAGCATTACAGTTCATACTTGTTAGAACTGGGGACATCGAAAGGCTAGTCAGTAGGGAAACTAAGCAATAAAGAAAGCACCGGACAGAGGAACTTAGGGTAAATTTCATACCAAATTTGGAATCTAAAGTCTGATACTTATGTGTAGCTTGAAGAAGTCTCTTTGAAGTTATCAGAGAAAATATGTAAAGCGTAGAATTCTTTACCTGTGGATATAATCCAATGGTGATTGTATCTTCTATTATAAACTTCAGTTTACTGCTGGAAGAGTGCAGTGCACTAGGGTCTGCTTTTGCAAAAGTTATTCTCATTGTTAGGAGGGCTTGTGTCTGAGAAATTGGCACTGATCAATTTCTTTGCCTCTCTCTACTTGAATAAAAAAACACCTGATTGATTTTTCTCTGCTCTTCAATCTACCTGGTTTGTTTAAAATGTGGTTTTCTACTTGATGAAGACACTGAATCAATTTTTCTTTGATGTGTAGGGAAGCTTTTTCGATCAGACATAAAACATAGTGCAGGAAGTAAATAAAACACTGCTTAATTTTACTGTAAACATATCTACTGCCTCTTTGCTGCTCTGTTTTCTATTTCTGGTGTAGGGAAAGAAGCAGTTCTGCTTGTATAAAGGAAGTGGATGCCTAAGACTAAACAGAGAGGTGCTTACACAAATTGGGTCTTCTCTTTGAAGTTTGTCAGCTTGAATTAAAGAAAAGTACCTACTAGAAAACACATGAGACATTTACTGAGTAAATATAATTAATTTGGAGCATGGGTGGCTACTAGCATGTCAGTAAACATTACTTTAAACTGTACAGATAATTTAGTACAGGGTGTTGTGACTGGTCAGAAGGCATCCACTGAAGCCCTCGTGCCCATAGGAAAAATACGCCAGACCTCTGAATGAGAGGGAGGGATGTGTTTGAGAGTGTAACTGAGGAGATTTCAGTTTGTGAGGGGAAACAACATTTCTAACCCAGTCTTGGCACAGCTGAAATAGAGGAAGATCTCAAATGCCTATCCTTGAATGCTCCAGACAGGAAACTTATGAAAAGTCTTTGGCAGGACAGAAAGTATTTTAATATTTGATTTTTCTGTGCATTTTCTTTGGTTTCTTTTTGAGAAACCTTGCGGAAATTTCTTCTGAGAGTTACTTCTAAAAATGCAGATAGTTACAGATGCATGAGTCACAGTATAGAATTGATTTCAGTAAGGTTGTATCTCTTTAAACACGAGGTGATGCTTCAGTAAATATGTGGTGCTGTGATACAAAGCACAGATGTTCTGTGTGTGCCCAAATCACTCCTGTACGTGTTCTGGTTTATGCATGAGAGGACATCAAGAGCCTTTGAAGTCTGATGGAAAGTCAGCAGAATCGAAGAAGTAAATGCTTTGTTTCAAACAACACTAAAGGCCCTGTCATCCCCTGTGTCACTCTCCCCTCCTGCTGGGACAAAACTTGTTATGATACCAAAAAGGAGAAGTAGTGGTACCTATGCTTTTTTTTGCCACTTCAGGTTTGAGATTTTAATATATTATTAATATTTTTATTATAACCAAAATAACATTTAAAAATTTATTATTTTTAAAGCAAAAAACATGTTATTTACTGACATTGCTGTACTCTAAAAGTAGTAATGATGCAATCCTATGGCCTGTCTTCAACTCTTAAGTGCTTTTATTATTCCATCCTTAATTTACTGCTTTGCTTTTTTCTTCAGAAAAGTCACTTAACATTTAAGCACCTTATTGATTTAAGAGTTATGTGCATGCTGTTGAATCAGCATTAAAGTGGGTTTTCACAGCTTATTTGGAACCACGATAAAGAGTTCAAAATTAAAAATGGAGAAGCTATTTTTAATTTTTCAAATATTTTTACATGTGTAGGAACATAGGTAGTTTTAATGTATATATGAGGTTCTGTAACTGTGGGTAATGTGTATTATAAGTGTTGGACCTTTGCTTCTTACAATTATAAGAAACTGTTCTTCCTTCCTTCATTTACTAAGTCTAAGTTAAGCTTGTATCATACAAGGCCTTTAACTTGCATTGATATTAGTCTTTCAGTCTTGTCTGTTGTGTATTTTGGCTTTTGAAACTGCATAATAGTTAGTTTAAATATTTTCTTAAATAATATTCTTAGCCAGAACAAGTTTAGATGTGTCCAAATCAAGATGGGTCAATGTAGTTAAACAAGTTTTAGATTGGGGTGTGGAAATCTGTGTGTTTTATAAGGGGTCACTGCCTGGGAACTAGAGCTGTACATGGCTATTTCAAACTAATTTCCCTAAAAAGAGGAAGAGAGTGAATAGAAATACTTTGAAAGTTCTCCAGAGTGCTTGTAGAGCATTTTATTGAACCTGTTGTGCATTCTCTTCATCTGTCTCTTAATGTAAAATGCTTCCACCAAACGGTTCTGTCAGTGAGAAGGGATTCTTTTTGTGTTTGTTACTCATGATAGTGTTGGGTATTTTATTAAACAGTGAGCTGCAAGAAGTAGTGTGGAAAATTGATGATGTGTCTTAATACGGTAAAATATAAAAAAAGCTCGGATGATTCTAATTTCAGTTGTTTCATCTGAGCATTTAAGAAAGAATCAAATAATGACTAATTCAAACATTCTTTTTAAAATCCAGACTAAAGTCCATTTTACTAATGGATACCTTCAAAATATTCACACTTTCAATTTTTAATCTGGTATCTCCTTTCTTAATACTGCCGTATTAAATGTAACTGCCATGGTTTGAAAAACAATGCTGGTTTTCTTTTTATCTCCTGTTCTACTTTGCAAATCCATAATGTACCTGTTGTAGGGTTTTATGGTTTGCATGAATCAGATTTGGACAAAGTCTTTCAGCTGCCAACAACCACCTTCATAGGAGGAAATGAGAACAGTCTTTCTTTGCGAGAGATCATCAAACGCCTGGAGGTCAGTGGGATATGTTTTCATTTGTGATTGTTTTCATTCAAGACCAAAGTGAACCTTTGCCAAGTGTCAGTCACAAAACCCCCTTATCATTTGCCAGTTATTAATAGAGCATATAAAGGATTACAACAACATTAAAAATAACCTTTTTACTATTTCTACAGGTAGCAGCACCACTGGTGCAATTAGCTGGATATTGGAAATACGTAGATTAAGAATGAGTATAAAAGAGGTGAATAGGGTAGAGTATTAATGCCAGCCCTTGTTCTGGAAAGAACTGATATTGTTTAAAAGGAGTAGAGCCTTTAGAAATTCACTTTGAAGTGTTGAACCACAGATAAAACACCTGTGCACATAGTGCTCAGGACACTTAGGGGTTGCTTTCAGATCCCCACCTCTAGTGAGAGCTTTACTTGAGGAAAAACATGAAGGCTGCACAACAAATTCATGAAAGCCCAGCTGTATCTTGTAGACTGTGATGGTCCTTGTTTCCCATCCCCAGTCTTTTTTCTAGAGTTCCATTATCTGACAGGTGGCATAGTTTATGGCATAGAAAGTCATCAAAGCTAAAATAATTCAAAGAAAACCTAATTTGAAGGAACAAATGTCATTAGAGGTGAATTCCAAATAGCAAAGCAGCAAGCAGGAATGGTAATGAATTTGTAGACTGCCGAGTGAGTCATTGCTGGATATTCCCAGTTGCTTGACTTTTACGTTGGCTTAGCTGAGGCATGGTAAATTGTCAAACCACATTATCTTTGTTGTGCACTTGAGCTCTATATTTGATTGAGGGTTTTTTTGTTTGTTTCTCTTTGCACTTCTAGCTTATCTGTGTAACAATGATCCTTAAAATTGTAATCTGCAAATAAAAGGACAAAATCAATTGCAAAATCTAAAAGCCTTAAGGAACTGATTTGTGTTAAGGAGAGATAACCTTCTGCTTCCCTCTTCTCTCTAGAGCTTTGGATTTTTTTTTTTTTAGTAGAGGTTAACATTCAACTCCTTAAAGGCAGTAGAGAGCACACATTATGTTGAGAATAGTTTTGTCTCAAACTCACAGTAGGTCTTACTTCTGTTGACTTGCATTTTGGACATATTTTTTCTAATGAAATACTCTTTTTAAGGTAATAAAAATTCTTATTAGGGAGATAAAATTTCTGCTGTGTCTTTGCATTTCTCCCTGTCCTTTCTTCTCTCACCTGCTTGGATTTTTTTTCCACATTTCCAGATTTCTGAAACTTGACAGTTTTAGATAATTTTCATTAGGCTTCATAGCTGTCATGTCACTGTCTTTATTTCTTGGTTTAAGGTGACATTTAAAAATGTGTGAAAAAGACACAAGTTTTGATAAATTACTTGAAATCTGTGCTGGTGCATCTAAAGAAGAGTGTACTATGCCAGTAAGAACAGCACCAAGTTAGGTGAAATGTGCCAGTCAGTGTAAGGCAGGTTTGTTGCATACTTTGAATGTAGCACCAGATGAGAATCTTTCAGTTTAATAATTTTGAAATGTTACTTTGTAGAGAAAGCTTTGTGATACAAAACTAGATTCAGTAAAAAATTTATTCATTTATAGAATTACTTTGGGGGAGATATTGTGGAAGAGGAAGACAAGGTAGCTTTCAGGAGAGTAATAGAGAATATAATTTAAAAAATATATTAGGTTCTTTGTGGCCCACTAGGTCTTAAAGCCTCTCTGTTGGTGTTTTCACTTGTAGCATACCTACTGCCAACACATTGGCCTGGAGTTTATGTTCATCAATGATGTGGAGCAGTGCCAGTGGATCCGTCAGAAGTTTGAGACACCGGGAATTATGAAGTTCACAAATGAGGATAAAAGGACTTTGCTGGCAAGGCTGGTGCGCTCAATGAGGTACGCTGGGCTGGGCTGGGCCACTGCTCTGTGCCTGTGAGCTGTGGGGTCTGGAAGCTGCTGATGTGGGGGGGAACAGTCTCACTGAAATCTGGAGTACAGGTGGGTTTAGTCAACCTGGCTGGCATATCAAAGGAAGTGGGTGCTGTCAGGAATCTGTCAGGGTCTGTGTTGTGACTTAGTAGTCTGTTATCTTAAAAAGGCCTTTAGTGGCATACCTGGCAGTGTTTTCATTGGCTTGAGGAGGTAAACTAGGAAAAAGTTATTTCAGCACACTAGAAATATACATTTGTGTTCAAGATTTGTAGCCTGTTTCAGAAAATAAGTGTCAGAACAATGCTAGCGTGTGATTTCAAGTCCTCTTTCTGCTTTTTTCATTTTGAGATGTGCCAAGATGTATTGTACTGTTGCATGACCTGGCAGCAGCAGTTTTACTATCTACAATAAAAGAAAGCACATTTGGAAATAGCTTATTGACTGCTCCCATTGTGGCTATCTATGTGGAAATACTGTGATCCCAGAGATCGAATTATCCTCTTACCCCTGGAACAAGGCTTCTCAGACACAAGAATTATTTCAGTCCCTACAATCTGAAACAGTGTGTATGTCCTTTGTTAAACACAAGAGTCAGACATTTATAAAGGCATGCTTTTTGGTTAAGATTCTATGTTCAAAGACCTAAAAATGAAGTGTTCATTGAAGGTGTCAAAAGATATTTTTGCCAGGTGTTTTGTTTGCCAGTGTTATAATGTCTCATTAAAAATTTGTTTTAAACAGAAACAAAAATGACACTTAATGGTCAAGTGAATATTACACTTGAGTAAGTTTGTTTAACAGGCCCTCAGTATGAACCATCTCCATTTATCCTAAGACAAGAATTTGTGCTTTTATTCCTGCCTAAGCTGTGGAAAGATCTGGGGTTTCTAGTGGCATGAACAAGCCTAATGTTCATCTTCTGCCAAATTAATTGTCTGCTGAATGGGGAAGAAAAAAGTTTTACAAAAATTTCTATCCAGCTATCTTTAGAGTGCTTTTTATTTTATTGTTTGAAAATGACCTAGGAAAAAAAATTTTGGTTTTGTGGAAAACTGGTTGTCCTCTTGAGATTTGTGGCTTTGTAAAGCAGGTTTTCATTGTTTTGCTCAAGACTGTTTTTAAAAATGTTCATTCCAAGGACTACAGAATTCAGGTGCTTGAAATTGAATTTTAAAGTTGGATTTCTCATCCCTTGTGGTTTTCACTGATAGGTTATTGAACAAAGGGTAATTTTAAACTCCTCCTTATGTAAAATACTCATTGAGTATTTCTGAGCTACTTTGTTTACTTTGTAGACATGTTAGACCATGATGTGGAGCCTGGGCAAGGTCAAGCATTTCTAGATCAATCCTTTCTGAGAGCAACCAGCTATCACCAGATGTTTTCCTCTCTGGGTACTGCATGCATGCAGTGACTCTGTATCTCCCAGTGGCATGTGGGGGACTGGCAAGGTGCGACTGTGAAATGCTGTAGCTCTGCACATTTAGTGGCAGTTTGCCTTAAGTAATGAACTTGCTGCTTGACCAGTACTGGCTTAATTCACTGCTGCAAAGAGGAAGAAATCAGTGTGTGCACTGCTTTCCTTCGCCCTGTGGGACCTGCTGTTCACATGGCACTCTGCTTTCCCATTACATAGAAACTGGCATAGCCCCACAGACTTCCCTGAGGAATTCTGGCAGAATAGCTCAGTTGAGGGTCTGGCTTGTTGCTTAGATGGCTGGATTGTAAGGCTTTGATGGGTGAGCTAGGAGAGACTTTCGGCAACAATTCATATCACTGCCTTTAGGACTTCAGTCTAAAGAGGTAAATGTCAGGATTCTAAGTGAGGAATAAAGTGAGTATTAATGGATTATGGCATGTTATGGGGCAAGGCACTACACAGATGATGTAACCAATACAGTTACTTTCATGAAGATGTATTTTCTTTGCCTTTCCTATCTCCAGGCTTTACAGTGTATAATCCTTTCAATGTTTGTTAAAATGTACTTTTTAACCACTCACATTGCCTCTGGCCCAAATGCATTAAAGAATGAAAGAGCTTAGAGCTATCAGGGATTGACATCATTCTGCTGCTGAAGCTGAGGCAGAGATACCAGTGTCTTGCTTCTTGGCCCATTCCTAAGTGTTACATCACACAGTCTGAGGAGCCTTGCTATTGAATAAGATCTATGGAATAGATGTGTTTTCTACTCTGATTTTTTTACAAGTGTTAGAAAATACAGGTTGTTATATCTTCTTCAAGTCATAGAAGAGACTTCTTTGCTGTCACTCTGCCTTCCCAGTGGTCAAATTTGTGTACATGAGAACAGTGTAACTTGAGAAGTGAATTTTGTCTAAGATGGGGACTCTTAATTGTTTCAAAGTCCTAGTAAATAGTTTTCAGATGGGGGAGAAAGAAGACTGATTCTCTCCTGTGTTTCCCTCCCCATGTGTGACTTAATTCCAGAGGCATATAACTTGTATTCACGGATGTTTTAAAACAGTTTAATGTAACTTTATTGCTATAAAATGGTAAACAATAAATATTTGCTGCATTGCCTTGGTACAAATAATTTCTCTTGGTTTTTTGTTTCTTTTTGGCAAAGATTTGAAGACTTCCTTGCTCGCAAGTGGTCTTCTGAAAAGAGATTTGGTTTGGAAGGATGTGAAGTAATGATTCCTGCACTTAAGACCATCATTGATAAATCCAGTGAAATGGGAATCGAATATGTTATAATGGGAATGCCTCATAGGTAATGCCAATGGAAACACCCTGACAAATGGGCTTCCTGTGTTGGGACAAGTTTTGAGTTCAATAATTTTATTTTAAAAGTTGATATTAGAGAAGCTGAGGTAGGAACAGTCAGTCATAACAAGGAACAGAAACACAGAACTATAGCAAATGCCTGTTAGTAGAGGCAACAGGCTTCAAAAGTAAATGGTAGAGGAACTCTCCTCTGTGTATTTTGAACCTGCAAACAAATGTGGCAGCAGCCATGGTATCTCTGCCATTGCATAGAGTCTCTAGAACTGGGAAAGCTTGGTGAGGTAGTTTTGAACTTACTTTTGCAATCTGCCTTAACTGATTTATAATGTGATTATTTAAAGACTGCTAGATAGCTACAAAATTCACTTGGATAACAAGGTGTTCCAAAATGTGCAAGGGAACGCATTGGAGGAACTTGTAATGGGAACAAGGGTTGAATCAAGGCTCAAAAGTTTGAAGAAAACATTTGCAAATTTCTGACAGTGTGGTTTACAGATTTTTAAAGTTTTATGCTGTTGGCTCTGTTAGTACTGTTTTTGAGACATAACTGTGTTGGAAATTTTCTCAGAGGTCGACTGAATGTATTGGCTAATGTAATCCGAAAAGAGCTGGAGCAGATCTTTTGTCAGTTTGATCCCAAACTTGAAGCAGCTGATGAGGTAAGAGGCTTTTTCATTAGATGTGTATAGAGAGGTCAACATTCAAGATAGTTCTCAGTTGTTTTGGTCATGGTTACTATGAAAACAGCATTATCAGCTGCAACACCTTTTTTTCTAGTTTGAGGAACATGATATGGTGTAATTTTTTAACAAATTTAAAATTTATATTATACTTCTAACATGCAGAAGGTCTTTCAGGAGTGACTGTAGATAAATAAGTCCCCTTTGACAGAGTTCATAACCTCTAAGCATCTCTTTTTGTTTTAATGAATGAACAGAGTATTAATATGCTGTAAGTATTTATCTAACGTTTGATGACAACAGTAAGATAATAGAATAGGAACAGTGTCCCAGTCTGAAATGATGGTGTCAAACTCGTAGTGCACACTGATGTTCAGGTAACCAGATGCATTTTTCAGGCTGAAGCATGAATTGTGGGCCTTGTGAATCAGATAGAACAGGTCTGAATGGCATTTCTGAATTGTGATTGCATCTTTCTTGTTAAGGGATCTGGGGATGTAAAATACCACCTGGGAATGTACCATGAGAGGATCAACCGAAAAACAAACAAGAAAATCACTCTGTCCCTGATGGCTAACCCCTCTCACTTGGAAGCAGTTGATCCTGTTGTGCAAGGCAAAACGAAAGCAGAACAGTTTTATCGTGGGGATACGGCAGGGAAAAAGGTAAAGATTGTTTAATATGGTAACTTTAAATGGTAGTTTTTCTTTTTATTTCCAATAAAAATAGTTTGCCAGTAGTTTCAGATCACAGAATCTTCCTCTTTTCCTCCTTCACAAAAGGGATATATCACCTGTTGAGCTAAGTAAGGTTTCTGACATGAGACCTCAAGGGTAACTTCAGGAAGTAGGCTTAAAGCTTTATTTCCTTTGCAAACTGAGAAAAGGCAGCAGAATGCTGAGACATTTATGGTGTATTATAAAATTACTGTTTTATTTTATAAGCGCTACCAAAATATGGAGCCAAGAAATCCTGCTGAGAAGCTCAAATTGCAGTTTTCCTTTCTAATATATGTGTGGATATGTGTGTACAATTCTCCCTCTTAGGTTATGTCCATATTATTACATGGGGATGCTGCCTTTGCAGGACAGGGAGTGGTTTATGAGACATTTCATCTTAGTGACCTCCCATCCTACACCACAAATGGCACTATTCACGTTGTGGTCAACAACCAGGTAACAATTACAGCCTTTTCCAGTCAACTTCTCTGCTGAATATTTGCCTGTCTGTCTCTTTTTAGTGTTTGTTATTAACTGGGTTCCTTGCCCCCCAGTTATTTGAATGGTTGAGATAGTTCTGAAGATGATGCTAGTATCAAGCAACTCTTGAGTGGATAATATTTTATCACCTACATGTATTCCATTCAATTTGTAATATTTAATTGGATTAGCCTTGCTTTGGTTTTTAAGGGAGCAAAAAGAAGCTAGCTAGCCAAAAAGAAAAGCTGGTGCTGTTGCTGTGTAAATGGCTATTAAATGCAAACTTCAAAACAGAGTAGAGAGAGGTGCCCAAATTATTTTAATACAAGTTTCTGGAATTTTTAGATTGGCTTTACCACAGACCCCCGTATGGCCCGTTCATCTCCGTATCCCACTGATGTTGCCCGTGTGGTCAATGCTCCCATTTTCCATGTGAATGCTGATGACCCTGAGGCAGTGATGTACGTGTGCAGCGTCGCTGCAGAGTGGCGAAACACTTTCAATAAGGACGTGGTCGTTGACTTGGTAACTCTTGGTTTTCTTAACTTTTCATTCTGTGCATTATGTACTACTCTTTTTTTTTTTTTTTTTTTGTGGCTTAGGAGGTCCAGTCAAGGAAAGTATTTGATTTTAAAGGCCTTTAGTTTCCTCATTTTAAAAAACCAAGCAACTAACAGGCCCACAAGAAGCCACGAATGTTTTTTATACAATAAACCTCTTAAAATCTCTATAAAACTCTGAAATGGAAATACTCCATTTTACATTTTTCCTTATCAACAGAAGCAATCTTTCCATTTGTAGGTTTGTTATCGTAGGAGAGGGCACAATGAAATGGATGAGCCCATGTTCACCCAGCCTCTGATGTACAAGCAGATCCATAAGCAGGTGCCGGTGCTGAAGAAATATGCTGACAAACTGATTGCAGATGGGACTGTGACACTGCAGGAGTTTGAGGTACAGCCCAGCAGAGTTAGAGGGAATCTAAGGAGTTGTAAGGAGAAAGACCCAACTGTCACTGTATGCTGCCTGCTTGAAAACTTCCTAATTCTGATAAGTCTTCACCCTTTGACAATTTGTGGTTCAGTTTGGCTTGGATTTTCATGTAAAATATTATTGTTGTAACAAAGGACTGAAGTGCTCTGAAGTAATTAATATATATTGCACATAAAAAATTGCTTCAGTTCTGAGGGAGGAGGTGATTAAATGAGAACATTGGAAAACAGAGGCATTTATCAGCTGTTCTTCATCTCTAGAACCTTGATTCAGCAGCAAGACAGTACTTGAACGCTCCTGTTGATAGCTTCATATTGATAAGTTGGCAGGCTTGTGTCCAGCAATGATGAAATAGAATCAATTTAACCTTTTAGTTTTCTTGCAAGAATTCAACCAAGTTCAGAGATCATTTGAAGTGTTCCAGAAAGATGAAGTGTAGAGTCACTGTTTTTTTCAAACTGGTTAGGTCTTTACCTTAATTTTTTTGAGAATAGGTGTTTTAAGTATAGATGAAACCTTCTGAGGAGCCTTGAAACATTCAAGGACCTTCTGAGAAGGTGCAGTGACATGATATTGCAGATCAAGAAATAAACAGTTTGGGTAGGTGCATTCTGTTGTCTGTAAGAAGGATCACAACTCAAGCAGAAGTAGCTTTCCTGAATTATTTATTCAAAGAGTGTGCCAATAGAGGCACCATAGGATTTGGTGACTGGATCTAGGATCCTGGATGGATGTTTGGCTGTACAGACTGAGCTCAACATTGCTGTTAATTCCTTTAAAGATTAGCTAGCTCAATAACTTGAATGTGATTCTGGACTGAAACACAGATATTGCAGAGGCATTCTGCCACTATAGAATATGGCATTCAATCTGTTGCCATTGAGAGGTGTGGCCAGCAGATTCTTTGCTAGACTCTCCCAGAAAGATTAATTTTTTGGAAACTTCTTTTCCAAACTTTAGTGGCTTTCATAGCCAGCAGTATGAGAGCTGGATGATTTTGATCTTAGAAGTATGACTGTAAATTATATTTGGTATTTCAGCTTTGTCTCATTCTAGAGCAATGCTTGCAGCTTCAGCTCTTGGTACACTCCTCTATAACACCTGTCCAATGAACTAAAAGATTTATTTAGAGTGATGTGTGTAAGCATGTTTCTAGAAGGCAGTTTGATCCTAGATAAAATTAATTTTATTTATTTGCATTATTGTAAATACATTTTCTCATGGAGTTAAACAACTGGTTTTATTGTGCTGAATGAAAGGTGTTATCTGTAAGATATGAGGGTGTTATGTTTATCTACTTTGAAACTTTTTTGTTCTACAGGAAGAAATTGCGAAGTATGACAGAATATGTGAAGAAGCATATACTAGATCTAAGGATAATAAGATCCTTCATATCAAGCACTGGCTGGATTCACCTTGGCCTGGTAAGGAATGGCCTTTCACTTATTCTAGTGTTACCTGAATGTGCTTTTGAGTCCAAAATCTAGGATTTAAGTAGATTTTTTAGACAGCATTCCTTTAAAATGGAATATGTGATCCTTGATTTGCCCCTGTTAATAGTAAATATAGCATTATGCCAGATCAAGTTGAAATAAATGCTTTTGTTAAAAAATGTGCAAAGTAAGCTGTGACCTTGAAAAAGCCATTTTCCAGTTTAACAGAGAAGTGGTTTTCCTGTACTGTTAACTGTCTGGGCTGTCGGGAAGAAGGAGTATGTCTCATGTTATTTATTCATTTATTTATTTTTATTTGAGGGATTGAGGTGCCATATGCCTTTTATTGGCTGCCTCTGCCCACATAGTTGGACTTCACAGGGAGTGAAAACAGAAACAAAATAGATCTATGTGTGCCTGTAAGATCAGCTTCTGTTGTCATGGAGACAATCAAAAGTATTTTTTCCCAGAAAAAGGGGAAGAACTAGGCTTAGTCTGCTGCTTAGAATGTCACTTGAGTTGTTGAATCAATTGTAGGTAACATACATATCTCCTGAACAGTCCTTGAACATCTCACCAAATCTTTTCCTCCCAGGCTTCTTTAATGCGGATGGAGAACCCAAGAGCATGTCTTGTCCTCCGACGGGCATTTCGGAGGAGCTGCTCACTCACATTGGCAATGTCGCTAGTTCAGTGCCAGTCAAAGACTTCAAAATACACTCAGGTCAGCTGAAGGCTTTGTGTCTACTACTGGCTTCATGTCTTGCTCCATTTCTGTATTTCTGCATAGAAGTTATCCTTGGGCCATTTCTCAAAGAGGAAAATGCCTGTGACTTTTTTTACTTTGACTCTTCCACTCTGTGGGTGAGGAGAATGTGACATTTAAGTTCTTGCTGCTTGTTCTCAGCATAATATTCTTTCAGTATCACTTCTGTTTCATACATCATTAAAATAGATTTTCCTCTGAGGGAGGTAAAAGTCTCTTTGCAATTTTAAGTTAATAACTCCTTTCATTCTTTCATTTTTTTCCCAAAAAGTCTTAGCTTTTGTTCTGAAAAGATGCAGTCCTCACTTTAGCATCTATTGTAGTACGTGCCTGTCTCACTGGGGAACCCCAACAGTGTGTCAGAGACCTGAGATAGTTTATTTCCTGGGCAGGTTGAAATCTAGCAACTATTGGGAGCAATAACCTGCTCATTCCATGGGGAAATATGGAGTCCCTTTATTTAGGGATCTTTCTTCTTGTACATACTAAGGATAAGGATTAAAGAGCTTTTTTCTCTTTAAAATCTCTAAAGAGAGAAAGATAATCCTCTCTAGAGTCATCCATCAAGGAATAAAGTTTGTCTTCTGTAAATATTCTGTGTTTATGTTCCTTTGGGAAATGAAACACAAGTAATGATGGTAGGGCATTCCCAGTTACTAATTGCAAGCTTGTTGAGCAGATACAATTAATGGATAAATTTAACTCTTCTACACATTTGGGCACTTTATTGTGACACTGATAAATTAAAAATTATAGTTGCCCAATAAAATCTAGTATTAGACATTCTAATTAAAAAGGTAAATTGGTCTCTTGTTAGTAAGCTGATTAACCATTGACACTAGGGAACACTTGCCAGTATATAAGGTAGATTTATGGTTCAAAACAATTATGATATGCTAGATTCTTTTATGCAGTTTAAAAAGCTGTGAGAGAGAATTTGTGGAGAAATAGAAGGGGAGAGAAATAGAAATTTGAAGTACTTTGTGCTTTCACTTGAATGAAATAGCTTAATATCATATAGTCTTGCAACATACAATGGGAAGATTATTTTTTTATCAAATGTTTAGTATATTCTAAAAGGGAAAATTTTCAAGATTTTTTTTTTTACTTAAAATGAGGCAATTTCAATGAGAGTTTTATGTGGAGTGAAAGTGGGGTGTTTTTCTGTAAAACTATGGAAAGTAAGGAAAGGGAAGGGAAATATGGGGAAAATAACATATGTGACTTGTGTTACTTTATGGGACTTAGCTTACCAAAATCATCAGTGCAGATGTGAAAATAAGATGCTGTCAATTGACAGTAAATACAGGAGAGCTGTGGCCTCAAAGCTGGAAGCACCTGTGTGCAGCTGTGATGTTTTGTTCCCTTTGAAAGTTATGGTGTTGTAACTTGTGTTTTGGCTCACAAGGTTATAAAATCTTCACTGAAAAGTCAGCTGTTGGTTACCAGCTGAAAATCCATTGGCAACTGCTACAGTTTTTTGATTTATATGGTATTCATAGTATTGATCAATCCAGCCTGTTTTCACTGTATAACATCTCCAAAAGTGCAATGAGACAAATGCCAAGAAAAAATGAGAAAACGAAGACAAATTCAGAAACCAGATTGCTATTTTCAGTCTCTTATAAAACATCACTTGGTGTTAGAGATGTGAAAATAAATTTTGAGGAAGAAGAATTTTACTATGGGTCTTTTTAATTGTTCTCAGTAGTTTCTGACACAGTCAGCCTTACTTTCTTCTTCAAAAACAAGGTATGAACATTACACAACTGTTTGCTTGGGAAGCAAGTTGTTTTATTTTGCCAGCAGTTCAGTTCTAGAAAAACAGTTTGTAGATCTGATTTGGAATCTGTGTTTAGCTTAGCTACTGGGGAAGGAGAATGGTGAATGTAATGTGTACAGAGAATTTCTCTGCAATAGATGCATTCATTTCTGATCTTCATTCCGATGTAGGACTCTCTCGGATTCTGAAAGCCCGCTCAGAAATGACTGAGAACAGGCTTGTTGACTGGGCCCTAGCAGAATACATGGCTTTTGGCTCTGTTCTCAAAGAAGGGATCCACGTCCGACTAAGTGGGCAGGATGTGGAGAGAGGTACTTTCAGGTCAGTACTGAGATAACTGTTAAATGTTGTCTAACTGCTGTACTAAGTACCCCACTTAAAGAAGCAACTTGGCATTTGTTTAAAAAATACGGTCTTCTATGGGGAGGGGGAAGTTGAGGCTGTTTCTTCAGCATTAATCTGAATGTTATAAGTTCTAGCAAACAGTAATAAATCTCCTGTGTATCTGTAAGCAGCATTTAAAAGTATAATATTTAAAAGCCAGAACCAACATTTTTAGACACTTTCTACCTTCTCTTGCTGAAAAGCAGAAATTATATTTTTCCCCCTGCTTTCTAACAAAAAAAATACAGTTGCATTCCATCTAATTGCTGAGAAGAGAGGATACTTGCTGCAGCAGATCCTGAGTCTTTTAAATATCATTCTAGTGGTGGCTGCTTGGAACTTGTGTACCCTGTGAAAAACACGTTACCAGCTGGTGAGGCTTTTAAAGTCAAATAAGGTCCTTTGTACTGAGACTTTTAATGCCTATGGGGCTTGTACGAAGGCAGGATCTCATCACTTGGTAAAATATATACAGTTTGCTGCCTTACCTGATTCTCTGTAGAGTAAAATGTTAATGACGTATTTAATTGAAACCTTTGATGTGATGCCAATTCCTGGAGTGAATGATGCACTGTGGTCCATTGTGAATGCTTGCAGAAGAGAGAAATAAATTTTGGTGCCTGTCTTCTCTGGTACTGTATTGGCTAGAATTTGGGAAGAACTGAATATACCGTGTTGCCATAATAAAACAACGCAATGGGGCACTTTCACTATTTTGGAGCTTCTAAAGTGATGTCTAGAAAAAAATTATTTCCTTCAGTATTCCATGTGATGGCTTGTTTTCTTCCTGTTTCAGTCCTCAACATTATCAATAGATAGAAGCTAGATAAAGATGCAGGCAGAAGCACAAGACCCGTTCTCCTCTTGGAGACAAACTCTTGAGGATGGAGGAAATCAACAGCTTTGACTCTGTACTGGTTTGATGTCAGTAAATCTGACAATTGCACATGTGCAAATTGTATGTCTCTGTATTTTTGGCTGGCCATCTATGCTCATCTTAATCACCTTTTACTAGAGAAACACAAAAATTTGTACTCGAGAAGCTTAACACCTAGCTAAGTCTTCTGTCATTGGCTTAATGACAAAATCAAAATTAGAGTGGCAAGAATGAGTTCTGCCAAACAGCTGCCTGGCGTGTGAATTTCCCCCTTTCTCTCTAGTTCCCTCTCTGTGCTGCTTTTCAAAGGTTCAGTCTTTTTCTGGTTTTACATTGCTGAGTTCTAGATAAATTTCAGAGCTCTTTTGCTAGCATTCATTATAGCAAAGGGAAGCGCAAAAAGATTCAGACTTCAGTGTTGGCAGTTCTACAACACACATCGTTACCAGTACAATAACTGGCCTTATGTTAGCAGTTGTAAAGCTGGACATATTGCTGTGATTCACTCAGTCTGCTCAGACAGTTAATGGATTGCAGTAATTACTTCAGTCAGCTCTGTTTTGGTAGTATTCCTTGATGCCCCATTCTAATGCTGATTAATGGTGTTCTAGAGAACTGTAAATGGTGCATGTGAGTGGAAAAGCAGGAAAGAGGATACAACTCCTTCAAGTTTCAATGCTGAAATTAGATTAGATTACATTTTTTTCCATTAAAGACAAACAATTGTTTCAAGGAAAATACTAGAATTTGTGAGAAAGGCAGAACAAAATGTTTTTAATAACAATTTTGTTCCTCTGAATTTCTTCAATAATTCTATTTTATAGCAACAACTTCCCTATTCTTTTCTCTTTCTCCCCAGTTCTACTAGCAGAGGTATTTTCAGTTTCTGTGAGTGCTTGAGAAGCCTGACTAGTCACTGAAAGTCCTTGCAGTGCAGCAATTGTATTTAGACATGTGATTGTATTTCCCATGGTTTCAACCAGACCAGGGTGTTGTGTGTAGCAGAGATAACCACGGTGCTTGCTTGCTTTCCAGAACACAACTTTGATACGTTAGCTTTGAAAATAGCTCTGTTAAAGCCCAAAATGATTCTTGGCTAATAAATCTTTTTCAACAACTCTTTGCAGCCATCGTCACCATGTGCTTCACGATCAAGAAGTGGACAAGAGAACTTGTGTTCCCATGAATCACCTCTGGGAGCAGCAGGCCCCCTACACCGTGTGTAACAGCTCCCTCTCCGAGTATGGGGTCCTAGGTACGTCTCCATCTGCCTGCGGTTTGGTAGGGCTGCCAGACAAGCAGCAGAGCTCCACAGGGAAAAGAATGTGGGAAGAAAAAAAGCTGTAAAATGGTCATAAAAGAAACAGGTATCAAAGCTCTTCCTCTCAGGTTCTGGCATCCCTTAAACAAACATCCCCACATTTTACAATTTTGAGATTCATTTAAAAGCACCCATCTGCTATTGTTGATCTTGGCAGTGCTGGAATGGGCACCTGATGCCTTCTTAAAAGGGGGGGAACTGACAAGAAAACCAGAGACAGTTTGTCATAGAGGTGTAAAAAAATCCATCCTGGCCTTATCTGAACTGCTATTCTGAATGTGCTATTTCAAGAAAACAAATTCTTTTTAGTGATAGCATTAATCATAGTGAATTATTTTGCCTTCAGCCACAGAGAATGGATAACCTTACTCCGACATGATGAGGGTGGCAAGAGGAATGTGGAGCATGAAACAAATAGATCTAATAATTTATCAAAAGCGTTACTGATTCTATGGATAATAAAATATTGTGTGAAGGAAAAACTTGAAACATTGTACTAGATAAAGGTGGTGGTTGATAGCTGCTTGCTTCAAAGTTCCAGAAATACTTGGTTACTTAGTCATTTTTGCAGTCCTACATATTACCTATTGCTAATAGGATTAAAATTTAAAAAATTGTACAGTTAGAGTATGGGCTGCAAACCAGATTTTTTAGTTATTTTTGTTAACTCTGTGCTAGAATCAGTGTGAAGAGAATCAGATTTTTTATATTGCTAACATGTAAAGGTAAACTCTAAATAGGAGAGTGCAAGTGAGGATGTGTATAAATGGGAGAAAAATAATTGGCATAGATAAAAGTCAAGAATTTAATTTCATATAATGATTGTTTACAATTTCCTATTGTTTCTCACGGTGTGTTCTGGGGTTTCTTAATTTGAGCCTGTTTACAGCCTGTGTTGCTGCAAAACTTGTGCGAAAGTGGGTCATAGGTTTCTGGCTTTGGTTTTTTTACATTCTGAAAGAAGTGACAAATGTCTGGATATGGTTGAACTCTGATTTTGTTTCAAAAATAACTCGGCAGTAGGAGGCCTAGTGTTGATATGGCATGAGGGCAATTCTAACTGTCACAGTTCCATTCTTTAAAAAACTAACCAAGTGGGGTCTCTTTCTTTCTCTTTCTTGATCTCATCCTGCTCACTATTGCCCTTCCACCTTACCCAGCAAAAAATAGGTGAAATTTTATTTTTATAGAATTCATTGAATACAAGCAATAGGGTAAAATAGGGTTTTGTTTGTATGCTGAAAACAAGAATACCATTTCTGTGCACTTCTGTTTCAGCAGATATGATGACAGGTTATTCAAAACTAAAAATATCGATACTTTTAATTTTCGAGAACTTTAAATCCCTTATGTCCGAGATGTTTTCTAACAGTAAAGAAGATTAAATTGATACAAATAGTTGATAAATGATGTGGCTTTTTGTGTGTTTTTTGGGTTGAGTTTTTTAAGCTAAGAATGCGTTGAAGTGATTTTATAATGAAGTTTTCTCTCTCCTGCTGGCTTTTATATATTGACCTTTTCCAACATGTTTACTCTTGTGTATTGCCTCCATAGAGAGACAGTTTTGGGATAAGCAGCAGTGTGTGAACATGTCTCTTCTAGTTAAGGCTCTGAGTCAAAGAAGAGCTATCAGAATTGATATCTATTTGGCTGGTATCTTCTTTTTAATACATGGAAGAATAAGTGAAGGCTTGCAGTTCATGGAGTTGGTTCTTCAGGAGAACCAAAACCCCAGAACACTATTTTCTCTAACTGCTGTTTCTACTATCCATTTCTGTTAAAAGAAACAGTTTAGAATTAGCACACTGAAGTATTTGGTGGTTGTAGGGAGAGTTGTGAGATAATGTAAAGGAGAAAAAAAGGTGAAAAAAGTGTTAGGAATTTATTTTATGACCATGTTAACATGCAGCATCTCAGAAGCATTGTGGGAATTCCCAGTTTTTGTGAGGGAGAGCTAAGTAAAAATGGATTAAACAGCCCAGCATGATATAACTACAGATTACTTCCTCAGTAGGTACATAAGCTAAGAACTGGTATCTGTTCAGAGCTGTGAACTCTGTACCAAGTTATAGTCCAGCTAGTTAGGAACACCTGGGGAGCCATTGCTCCAATGAAATGATACTCTGGCAAAATTAATTTCACTTAGAAAGAAAACAAAGGCAGTCTTGTTCAGTTGTAGTTCAGAAAACTGCTTATGTTTTGTCTATAGAAAGCTCTGGAGTGGGTGTAACCTGGGCATTAAATCAGAGTACTTTACAAACTCTGATAACTTAGAGTATTTGACAACCTCTGATAATTTTGTTTGACATCCGATGTCTACTATTTTTAGTTATGCCCAGATTATCAGAATGTAGTTGTGCATCCACTTGCCTTCCTACAATTTCCTTGTACTGAAACTGAATATTTGGAAGTGATGGCTGTGAGAAGTCGTTTAAGCAAAATATGTTTGTCTGAACTTATTTGCCGATTAGGATAGAGGAGAAAAACAAAAGTAACTTACAGATGCTCCATTCTACCTCTTCAGCTTTTTAAAAATACTTGAAAGGATTTCCTGTCTTCCTATGCAGCCTTCAGAATAGTGTTGTGTAGTGTTGAGTCTCTGTCCAAGAGGTGAGGTTCTTTGTCAGATTCAATACTGCCTTTGAGAGCTCTTGGGCTGGGGCATCCCATACTGAGAGCTTTCAAGGAATATCAGGCAAGATAGACTTGGAACTGGTGTGGAGTTAAGGAAGTTCCTGAACCATAAGACTTGGATTGTAGTTTTTTTCAAGGGAAAAAGCCAGGTTAAAGCAAAAGATGAAAGGAAGAAGATTAATGTAATTTTTTTCTTAAGAGAAAATTAATGTAAAATTACTTTTTTGCGATACACACCTAGAATGAAATATGTAGTATTACTGCTTAGTCAGAACAATGTATTTTTAATGTTGGGGGTAGCAAATACAAATACCTGTCAGAAATTGTGTTAGAAACTAGGACAGACTGTAGTAATCAATGGTATCTGCCTGGAGTTCTGAGAAGGCATCAGTCAGCCACCAGATGGGTATTAACTTCACTTTGTCCTGAGCTGTGTTTGGGTTCATGAAAGGATGCATGTCTGTAGTCCCTATGCTTAGGATTTCTGTTAAAGATAGCCAAAATCTGTCTTTGAACCTTTCTTCATTTTGACATAAAATCCTTGTACTGATAAGCCCTTTTGACCATTAGTTAACATTCATGCCCTAAGTAATTTCAAAATCATATTGAATTAAGTTATGGCTGTAGCCTTACTTACATTAATTGAAAACCAGCTATTCTTATGACAATCATGAAAATGCTGTAGGGAAAAACACAGCACAGTATGCTGTGTAAGCTGCCAGTTTGCTTGACAACACTTCTTTCTGTGCCAGAGTGACGGAAGAACAGTGAAGGAGCACAGCAGGCACTGGACTAATAGAAACAAGCATTTCTGCTAGGTCTGTCATCTAGGGACCATAATGAACTCCAGCAATTGAAACATTAGTTTTGCAGCCTTAACCAAGTGCTGTGTGTTTTTCTTCCCTCTGTCTCCTCAGTGTAGAAGTTTACCAAACTGCTGTGCTGGTTCCTGGTTCCCTGTGCCCTGGTGTGCTCTGAGCCCTGAGCAGCTGCCTGCTGTTTGGAGTTGGCTGGTTGCTCTCCAACACCCTTCGGGTGTGCAGATTCCTTACCTGACATTCTTTGAAAGTTGCCTTGCTGCCTTGTTGCCTTGGATTTTCCTCACAGCTTCAACCTGTTCTCTGTTTCTAGCTTTGTAAGAGTTAATCCTTTAAAACCACAAAATTTGCACAGGATTTTTAAGAAATCCTGTTCTTGTTTCTGCAGATGCAAACAATAAAGTTTGCAAGGTCTCTGCTGTAGTTTTTCTTTGGGTTTTTTAAAATTCTTTTCTCTGGTCTGAGGTTGAGCCCTCAGACCTGGATAGGAACCTGCTCCCCTGCAGTTCATGTCACGTCTCTAAAACAGTGGAGACTTTCTAGTTCAGGTCACCTGCCCCGACTTTGAATCTGGTGCTCCCTTTCCAAAAGAACACCCCATGCTCTCCTAGGCTGTTTTCCTTGCATCTGCCTAGATCTCTCTCCACCAGGACTTTTTTTTTTTTATTTAGCAGTTCAGATCTTGTTCTTTAAGTGATTTTCTCCCCATGAGGGTAGTAGTAGTAGTAATTCTTCTAGTAGTAACTCCTTAGTCTGTCAAGAGTTAAAGCTATTCCATTGCTATAATCATGATTGGAATAGTTTTAATTTACTAAATCTCACAGCCATTTCCCTGGTAGAAAATTGAGTTCTGGTATACCAAAGATGTGTATACCATAGGCACATGTGCCATGAAATAGTAGTCTCAGCAACATCATTCTCAAAATACTAATCAGAATATATAGATTACATTTGGATATGTTTTCCTAGACATTTTTATAGCTGTCAGAAAGCTTGCAAATGGTATCTGTATTAAGATCACACTTTTCAATGCAGCTTCACCTAGAACATTGTTACCCTGTAAAGATTAGCGTGAAGTTGTCAACAAGATAGGAAATAAGAAATTATACTCTTTTTTTCCATGTGAATTTTAGGGGTGACCTTTTGTATATGAAGTAGAATTATGTGTGTGCTATGACCAAATTTGAAGTATGCACTAAGCTCCATGCTCTTTGAAAAGCACTGCTTGATTATTAGTAACTCTGAGTGGTCAAGACCTCAGTTTGAGCTTCTCTAAAAGCTAGATTATACCCCACCCTTACTGAGAGCAGCATATGCACAAATAAGTCTTGAACATATTGCATATTTTCTCAACCATGTCACCCAATCAGCAGAAATGGTCTCTTAAAGCTTGTGTAAAATTAGAATGGGATTCAAGCCTATCTAGGGAAATCTATTTTTCAGATACCTTTGGGAATATGATTGAAGGAGTTGTGTAAATTTTTCCACTGTTTTCATTGTGTTAAGAATAATGGAATTACACAAATGGGGAGGCCAGAGATGGAGGAAAGGCTGTTCAGGCAGTCAGGCCAAAGGCAAGGCCAGCAAAAGTCATTCTCTTTGGTACCTGTCATGGGGACTCACAGAGGAAGGGCTGTCTGTCTGACTTTACAGTCTTCTTTTGGCCTCTGATGTATCAGTTGCCTTTTGGTGGGACTATGAGCATCTGCTGGCGTCATGGATGGACTGTTCAGAGATCAGTAGTCCAAAAGCCAAATGACTCAAAGATTTCCTGCCATGGGGATGGTAAGTGAAAAACCGGGTTGGAATTACCAAGGAGTAGATGATGAAGACCCAGAATTTAGTTGATCTGTTGGGGTAAGCCTCAATGAGAGCATTCCCATACTGAAGTTCTGTATTTGAAACCAGATCATTATGTTCTGTGTAGAGCTTCAAGATGACATGTATCTATCAATTAAATATTTATTCTCTGTGTGTATTGAATCAGTTTTGCCTCAGCCAGAACCTCTACACCCAGAGCACTGCTATATAGCTCTGCTTTTTACTGAGAGCTTTAACCTTTTTGGTTATAATCACTCCCAAACTAGAGGTGGAGAATCTGAGTACAGGTATTCATTCAGCACTCCAGGCTCTGCTATGTCAAAGGAAAATATGAACAGAGATCAAATACTTTAATACTGAAGCAGAAAACCAAAGGGTCCTTAGCCCTGCCTAAGAAAGGATTGTTTATCCAAGTCCCAGATGTGTTTGCCATGCAGCTGTTATATTCAAGATTTTTGGAAGATCTGAAGACTAGGATCATGTCTGTAGACTGAAAATTGATGTCACCAGTAATTTTCTTCATCATCTGTGTATGAGAGGGAGAAAGAAAGATAATGTTGTGTAGGGCTGTGGAAATATTAAAATTAATAAATAACTCTTTATTTGGGCTGTAAGTGCATTTTTACAGGAGAAGATAGCGGTGAGCTTTTAGGGAAACATTATACTAAAGTTGGAGTGGAGGGAGGGGGTTTAGTTTATTTAAAAGCTCCTATGATATTGAAGTGCTTGAGGAAAAGTTAGAAGGATTGAAGTCAGACTTGGAAATGGTACTGTTGAAAACTGCATGATTTATAACAGGGCTCCAAAAATCCAGTTCATGCTCTAATTTTGGGTTTGTTTTAATTTCTAATGAGGAATGAACAGAATTTTCAGGAAATCTGTTTTTCTAATTCTCCTACTTGTTTGCTTGTCAGGTTTTGAACTTGGCTTTGCTATGGCAAGTCCCAATGCCTTGGTGTGCTGGGAGGCCCAGTTTGGGGACTTTCACAACACGGCTCAGTGTATAATAGACCAGTTCATCAGCTCGGGCCAGACCAAGTGGGTTCGGCACAACGGGATCGTCCTGCTCCTGCCGCACGGGATGGAAGGAATGGTGAGCGCTGCTGGCTGGCACATACAGGAGGGCAGCACTGGCTGCAGTGCCTGCTCTGCAGCTGGAAAAGCCAAAGGTGTTTTGGGGATCCAGTGGTGATTGGAACCCAGGGGAGGAAGGCACTGTTAAGCATGTGGGGCTATCTCAGTGTTACAGAGAAGAATGTAGATAAATTGACTGGTGAAAACCAAAAACCCTGAGAAATATTTCTGAGCTCTTAGCTTTGTGTCTTTCTTCGTGGCATGTACCACTTCCCCCCATTTTTTTCCTTTTTCTTTCCTCTCAGTTTTTGGTATCTTTCCCTAAGACACTGCCTTCTTTCCCTGGAAAACTGCATTCTCAGTGTACAATAAGAAAGAAATCATGTCTAAGAGTGCTCGCTTGGCTTTATTTTGCATAAAGTATGTCTGTGTAAACTCTGCACTAAATTCTATTGCCATGAAATGATATAAAACAACTTTAAAACTTCTTCAAAAATCATTGACCTTGGAAATTTTGATATAATAAGAAATCTCCCTCTTTCTGGGAAGGAAAATGTTTCTACTAGCTGTTGACCATCTTTTCTTTGGTGGCTAGTAGGAGAAACTAGACAATGTCTTAGAGGGAAAGGGCACATCCTGTGAGTAAAGTTACATGAAGTTCATATCAGCAGTGGAATTGTTCTTCAAATATTTTAAATTATTTTTAAGATTACATGAACATCATGTCAGGCAAGGTTAATTTTCTCCTTTTAAAATACATTAACCTTCACAAATTGTTGCATGTATGTTCCTAGTTTTCTATTTAAAAAAGCATAGTATGTGCCACAGTGGCAATCTCCATCTGTATAAATGCTTTAGACCTTTTCACCGCAAACTGTGTCATTTCTATTCTCACAAACAATTTAGTTTATTTCCATTCAATTATGATCCTGTCCTGATACACTGGGGTGCATTCATATCTTATGAATGGCTTTCCATATCCATTGTGCTTAAATAAAGGGTCTGATGCTGTTCACAAGGGTTTTGATAAATTAATTTTTTTAACTGTATCCTGAGGGGACAGCCTGAATGAGGCCTCAGCAGGAGGTGTGGCCCTCTGTAGGGAAGCACTCGGCTTAAGGGGCTGGTTCTCTGCTACTTACAATACTTTTAATCTTTCTTTTCCCATAGCCACTTGGCAGCAAAGATTTGCACAGGTCTTCTGAAACGTGCTTATTTTGCTACTAGCGTCAGCTGCTTTTGGAATATTTAAGAATCCCACTAGGCTGTTGAAATCTTTTATCTTCCCAGAGGACCTTTTCATTATAGGAGGACTAGTCTTTCTATAACTACAGTGCTGGGGACAAGATGATTTGGGGAAGGGTTCTTAATGGGATATGGATCCCTTCACCTCTAGGTCATGCATTCACAGGCAAGTTGGCTGTGATTGAAAGACTCTGCAGCCTAATGGCTCCTTGGGGACTCATCTGAAAGTAGCAAATGGATTCAGTATAGGTCTCACTGGATAGGTGGTCACAGTAGAAATAAACCCTACCCCATCCCACGCAGCAGTTGCTGGCAGTCTGATTGGTGGTGTCAGCACAGAAACCGAAGATGGATGTGAACATTGAGGCTCTGGACTGAGGTTGTTGCTGGGGCAGTGTGTGAGTGATGGGGAAGCCTCACCTGCCTGTCCTGTAATTGTTTGCTGGTAACATCTCTGTTCCCAGTGTACTGACTGCAGTGTGCTTGTGAAGCACTGGGTTTGTGCTGTGTATGCCATGCTTAGTGCAGGATTTGACTTACAGCAAACACATGTGAACAGCGAGGTGCTACAATAAACTGGGCTGCTACTGTGCACCACAGTTTTGTGCAGCTTTGCTCCTTGCTCTCAAGTCCTTACCTGTGACCAGATTATTTGTTCCTTCAAAAGTGGAGGCAGAATTCAAAGGAGCAGTGATACAAGGCACAGTTCTAGGCTGTTTTGTTACACCTTTGTTGCCAACAGAATGTTTTTTTTCCTTTGAATTCCCTTAGTCCACAAAGCAGACTGAATCATGGATTCATAGAATGTTTTTTGTTGGAAAGGACTGTAAAGACCATCTAGTTCAAACCCACTCACCATGGCAGGGAGCCTTTCACTAGGCCAGGGGCTGTTCAAAACCCCATCCAGGCTGGCCTTGAACACTTCCAGGGACAGGGCATCTACAACTGCTCTAAGCAACCTGTGCCAGTGCCTCACCACCCTCACAGCAAAGATTTTCTTCCTTATATCAAATCTATACTTGCTCTCCTGCAGCCTAAAGCCATTCCCCCTTGTCCTATTGCTACTTGACCTTGTAAAAAGTCGCTCTGCATCTTTCTTGGAGGTCCCCTTTAGGTACTAGAAGGTGCTGTGAAATATTTCCCTGGAACCATCTCTTCCCCAGGCTGAACCATCCTGACTCTCTCAGCCTGTCTTCATAGGAAAGTTGCTTCACTCCTCTGATCATCTTTGTGTCCCTCCTATGGATCTGGAATCTGCACTTGGAACTAGGAAGGATGATGTGTTCAATCAAGGTGGACAACCAGTTGTCAGAATAATGACTGATTTTGAAGATCACGTATTAAGATTTCAACAGAGGAAGTTAAAATGATAGCCATATAAACAAGAAATCTCTTTATGAACATGATTAGCTTTAGAGACATGGAGAGGATTAAGAGGTGTAATAGTTTGTCTTTGGGTTAAAATATTTTATATCTGTGTGCGAAATGAAAGTCCTTCCTAAGGGTACCTGTCACTTGAACAAGCCAAGGCTGTCAGCAATAGCTATACATAGAAAAACACGTTGCATTCTCATACTCCTCACAGCTTTCTCTGATCTTTTATAAACAGGGACACGAAAAGGAAAAATATCTGATTCTGCTACATTCCTTATTCCTGATAATTTCTGTGGCCAGCATGCATTCTTTGCTAATGTAAAATGCAGCTAACAGTGTTTGTGCAATTCAAGTAATTGCCGTGGTTACTGCTAGTGAGACAGTGGATGGGAGTGTTCAGTAATGACAGAACATAAAATACCTCCTGAGGAGGCAGAAATTAATCATAGATTAGTCAGGCAGATAATGTGTGTGTGTATTTTGATCCATTTTAGCTAAAGCATTCACCTAGGTATTTGGTCCTGTACTGAACTGTGAACAATAGTAGGAGAGGTCCTGTGCCTGCTTTTGTTGCTAATACAGCAGAAGTAGTCAGCAGTTTATGTTTGCTCCTGTTAAGCACGCACGAAGTGTGAGTCACTGCAGTACTCTGGGGCACCCAGTGTTTCTCTTCCTGACATTACTCATGCTCCTGTTTGCTCTGCATTAGCAAGGCCATCCTTGTGCCCACATGGACCCACTGCCTTTCCACTGGTCTTCATTGTGCAGCTAGACTGAGGGTAGAAATCACTTGCAGCTGGTAGAAACACTGGAAATACATGTGAAACCCAATCTCCTGTTAAAACAGAAGATGAGGAATTCCTGTCCTGTGGTGTGTCCTCTCTCTCACTGCTGCTGATGCCTTTGGCTGGGGGGCAGGTGTGCAGCTGGTGCAGAGGGGACAGGAGGTACTCATGCAGTGAGAAATCTAGACTGATGTCTAACTGGTCATTTGGCTCTTTAATGTTGTTTTAAATGATACGTTTACCAGGGTCCAGAGCATTCATCAGCCAGGCCTGAGAGGTTTCTGCAGATGAGCAATGATGATTCTGATGCCTATCCAGTAAGTAGTTTTGTCCTTTTCTTGCTTTTCACATCCCAGAGATTTTTTGCTAGTAGTATCCTTTTAGCTAGGTATAGCTGGTTAGGATTTAGCTTTAAGTCTTGGTGTAACATTAACTTGCTCCCAGTAAAAGTAATGGAAGTATGCAGCATTGCTGCTCCTTGCAAAGCTGAGGTCACATACAATTAATCTCTGGCAGCATGATCTTTTTATGGCTGTTCCTCAGGGCCAGTGATCCTGCTTGTTTATATTGCTGTGTGTACTGCAAATAGGTGTCTCTAGCCAATTTCTAAAGGAGGTCAAGTGGGACTATCCAGGCTCTTTGCAGTGGAGCTAAACTGTACTACTAGGAGCACAGAAATAAGCAACTTCTAATTTTGATTGGGCTAAGACTTTCATAGACTGGTAACTTACTTCTACAGATAAAGTACATACCTCTACAGGATGGGAGGGAGAGTGAAAGCTAAACATACACTCAAAAATTGAATTATGGTTTAATGTTCTTTCAAAGCAGTTCCATTTTTTTTCTTCCATCTGCTGATGTCCTAGTCCTCCTCAGTCTTCTTGGACTTGGTCATCTTTTCTGAATTAATGGAAACTTTTGTGTTTATTTGAATAAATTTTTAGGAAGAAGTAGAAACAGAGAGGAATGATTTGTAAGGATGCTTCGCTAGCTAATAAAACAATCTCAGCTGAGAGCTGCTAAATAAATTTTTTGAGGAAGGGAGTTGCTGAGAGTCAGCAAAAGAAGAATGGCTTTCAAGCTTTTTTTCTGATCTTTTAGACATTTTCCTAATGCCTTTAATGTTTCTCTCAGGAATTCACTGAGCAGTTTGAAGTTTCCCAGCTGTATGAATGCAATTGGATTGTGGTGAATTGTTCGACTCCAGCCAATTACTTTCATGTCCTCCGAAGGCAGATCTTGCTGCCATTCAGAAAGCCGGTAAGGTTACCTTAATGGACTTGATTATTCCAGGTAAATTAGCCCTCAAACAAGGAGTGGCCTTTGCATATGACACCCTGCTGAAAAGAATAAGGATTGCTGGTGAAAAACCTCAACTGAACACAGGCTGAAGTTGCCGGTTTGATGGAAAGAAGCTCAGCTCTGATTTACTGTGGCTCTAAAACTTGATTTGCAGCTTTGCTTCCATCTGGCTGTGCAGATTTGAGATGAGCTTGTCAAGGTATTAGTGATGTAGCTAACAGGTTGCAGAACTATCATCTGCATGTCTAATTGCTGGAACTTCAAAGACCCAGGATACAACTGTTGAATGTTTCACTGGTTCATAGCCTGTGATGTGATTTTGTTGTCAAAAAGAAACATAAGCAGTGAGTTTTGAGAACCTGTAAAAGGAGTAGGCTACCTAAATCTTCTGAATAATTTTGAAACTTTCATGGTTTTCAAAACAGAAAAAAATAACTTACTGTGTTTGCTATCCATATTAATTTATTCTATATCATATTCAGTTTGTGGATTTTGTGTGCAGAGTGTTACAAATGTTGCATTTGTAATGGAGATAAAGCAGTTCCTGAGTGTTGGAAAAACTTCTGTCTTACAGCTGATTGTTTTGACACCCAAGTCACTGCTGAGGCATCCAGAAGCTAAATCCAGTTTTGATGAAATGGTGTCTGGTAAGTCACCTCAAAGTATTGTGGAGAAATAATTAGCTATACCAAGTTGCATGTCAGACTGTGAAGAACAGAATCTGCTCTGCAGAATTTGGCTTTTCTTTCAGCATAATTTTTGTGGAGCTGTCATAGTGAGATCTAGCTGGGACTTTTGCTGAAAAATTTGTCGTCATGTATAGATTCTTAATTGTAACAGGTTTATCTTGTAACCAGCCATTAATCTTAATGGAAAGTGCATTCCCATCTCTGCAGGGAGCTTTCCCTCAAGAGGTTACTATGTCCCTCTGCTCTTTTTCTCTTCATATAAAAATTTAGTTCTTTGTACTGCCCATGCCTCCCAACCCCAAGACTGTGGGATAGGTTGTAATTACACTGGGCCCATTTGGAAGAATAATGTGCCCGGTTCTTGTTACAATGCTCGGTTTGGGGCTGCTGTGTCACACCAGTGATCTAAAGTGAGATCAGCTTGTTCAGAGATGTTGTTGGCATGCCATCAGCACCAAGAGACTGCAGGGGGAATACCAAACACTGCAGTGGTTTTGTCCTGCCTTGCACTGGTTAGACCGTGTTGGAGTGGCTTCAGGAAATGCTGTGACATGTAATGAGTAAGGGATTAAAGTGACTGTTCAGAGTGAGAATGTGGGCATAGGTGTGGTGGTCTACTTCCAGTTCCAGTAAGGTTCTTGACTGCTGTCAGAAGAGAGTAACTGCTCAGTTTTTAAAAAGCAACTTACACTGTATGTGTGCTTAAATATTGTATTATCTTTTTTTGTAAGTGTGTAAAATCTGCTTCTCAAGCAAAGGCATTTGCTGTTTTTCTTACTGTTTAAAAGCTTTATAGAATGGGTCAGATTAGAAATTCTGTAGGCTTTGTGATGTCACTTGGTCTTGGGAGTTCCCTCTACTTCAGGCTAACCTCAATAGTGGCCAAACTCCAAATTAACCCTGCCCCCTGCTCCTTGCAAAACCCCATCCCCCACCTCTTCCCGATTTGCACCCCCTGCTGCTCCCTGAACCCCAAACTCTGCCCCCAGCCCCTCCTCCATCCCCAACTCCCATCCCCTGCTCCTCCCTGAATCCTGCCCTCAGCCTCTCCCCAAACCCTCCCTCCAGCCCCTAACCCTGCCCCTGGCCCCTTCTCCAAACTTACCCTCAGCCTCTCCCCTAACCCCAACTCCACCACCCCCAACTGCACCCCAAGGTTACACCATTAGGCATTACACCATCAGGGTTACGCTGTTAAGGTTAGAGTTATGGTTAGGGTTGAATTTTGGCATAAGTTTGTGTTTCTGCTGAAAAAGACAGCAGGTAATAAAGTGTTTCTGACTCTCAGCTAACCCTTTTTGCTCTGCTTTTAATAGAAAGCTGAGAGAGAAAGACTGACTCCAGCTGACCCAATGAAGCACAGATTCAGTCTTTTTTAATGATGAATTCTGCTGTTCAGTGGGACAAGATAATTCTGACATAAATCAGTTCTTCTTTGATATGTTTGTGCTGTTGCTTTTCTTCCCCAAGATAAATGGTTCAAACAGGAGCTTATTCTCCTGGTAAGTGGGTGTGCTGATTCAGAATAGGAGGTCGAGCTGCTGCCTGCTACCCTGCAGTTGTTTAATGTGGAAATAGTACTACTTAATCATATGTGAGAGCAAAGAAAAGGATCTTTTAGACCATCAAGTCCCTCTTCCAGTTTCATGTATCCTAAGCAAATTGTACTCTTGGGTGGTGGTAGCAGTGAAGATATGCATCTGAAATTGTACTTGTACATTAGCATTTATACATATTGCTCAGCTCTGTGCTAATGCTTGCTTTGGCTGTTGCTGTTTTAGCTCTCAAACAGAGATTTAAATCAAACATACAGCAGTAACGTGTGCTTGGGTAAATATTTCTGCAGTTGCCAGATTTTGTTGCATTACGGATATGTGTTTTGTTTTTATTAATGTTCTGAAATTTGTATTAATGTTACATGGTTGAGACAATTTTGGAAAGAAGAAAGAGTATTTCAGGTGATTCTCTGAAAAAAACCCCAAACTGGAAGCCAAGTTGAGCTGTCCAATCGAATTAAAAGTAAAGACACAACACAAAGCTGAAAAACAGTCTAGTGTTTATATGATTCTGTCTATTAAGTGTGCTGAAAGACTGGATTATCGACAGTCTTCTAACTTCTTGAAACGGAACTGCTGAAAGTTACTTGAGCCAAGTTACCAGTCTGAAAAGTAGGACCAGAGAGGCAGGACAACTCTTTGATCACTGCAACCTTCTGCTTGTTCAGTAAAGGACTAAAGGACTGTTTCTTGGCTGCTTTATTGAAATGTCAGCTCCACTGAGAGCACTTTTTCTAATTTGTGCTCCAACTAGGTACCACTTTCCAGCGTGTGATTCCTGAGAATGGGCTGGCAGCTCAGGCACCGCATGAGGTCAAGCGAGTGATTTTCTGCACAGGAAAAGTCTACTATGACCTTGTGAAAGAGAGAAAGAACCAAGACCTGGAGAAACAAGTAGCTATAACCAGACTTGAACAGGTGAGCTCCCTGATCTTCAGAAGACAGGGTCATGGGGATTCCTGCACTTTAAAGTAGACACCCCTCCTAGAATGGATGGTGATAGCATTTTTCTAGCACTTAGCATCTTACAAGACATATTCTAATCCTTTGTGGCCATGTAGAAAAGAAACACGTAGATAACATACTGGACAATGAGATCCAGAAAGCTTGATGACTTTTCCAGAACAACATAACAAAGTGAAGATTACAATAGGATTGCACCTTAAATTTGTATATGCGGTCTGCTAGGTTTAATGTTGTTAATAGTACACTTTGAAGCTATACAGTGAAGATATTGTCATTCACTGATTAAGGACATACTACAGCTACTACACTAAAAAAGCTGTAGGAGTGCTGGTGATCTAGACTATGACCTACTTCTCTTCATACTAATACAACTATAAAATACTTATGTATTCATTTCTGAACATTAAATCAATTAGAGAAACATGAGTCACTCTCCATGGAAAAGTAATGACTCACCATGGGCTAATACCACATAAGAGAAAGCCTTGACAATTATTACCCTCTTTTTCCAGATCTCTCCGTTCCCCTTTGACTTGCTTAAAAAAGAACTTGATAAATATCCAACTGCTGATCTAGTCTGGTGTCAGGAGGAACACAAAAACAGTGGATATTATGATTATGTCAGACCTCGTTTCCGCACTATTGTGAACCGCACTCGACCCATCTGGTATGAGACTTTAAACAATTGCTCTGTCTCCTGGGCTGATTTGTTTGCTTTTAAATTTGGTTTGGGTTGTTTTCAGGTATTCATGGGTAAGTCAGGTTCTTCACAAATCAAAACCTCTGAATCTGGGTTCTTGGGTGAAGGAGGGAAAAATCTTTTCTCAAATACAAAATGCACATATTGCTCCTCCTTGTAGATCTGAAAGAAAATCAGTAGCAACTAGGTCTGTATTTACTGCTACTTAGCACAGCACTTAGCTCTCTTTTGTCTAAGATTCTGTCATTTTAAGAATTTCATTCCAGATGTTAGGTTTCTGCAGGAAACAGCTGTTGTAAGAGCTCAGTCCACACACCTTTGCATTTATTTTAGATGACTGACTCTGAGATCTGCCTGTGCAGCTATCAAAGGAATGAAAGTCTTCATTGCCAAAAGCAAGTTATCTAATTATGAGACATGTACCTGGCTGCCTTGAGAGGGATGGGAAGAAGCTTAACAATGATGGGAGGGGGGAAAGAAAGGGAAACTGACCAGAAGGTATAACTTGGTACAACTTAGATTGATTTTTATTTAAGCAAGATTAATTAATTAATCCATATCTGCCAAGTTGACTTGAATGCATTAAACAGCATGTTCTCATGCTTGTTATTGTCAAAATAGTCTCTTCTCACCTCATTTGTCTGCCCTATTCTTTTTGTCATGAAGGTATGTTGGCCGAGAGCCTGCTGCTGCAGCTGCCACAGGCAACAAGAACATGCATCTAGTGTCACTCAGAAGGTTCTTGGATACAGCTTTCAACCTGGAGGCCTTTGAGGGAAAGACATTCTAACTGCAGAGCCCTGACCTGTCTCTGACTGCTAGTCCCTCAAAACACTGCATCAAAAAGGAAAGTTGGGAGAATACTGGAAATGATGTATTTTTGCTTTACTAAATAAAAGGATCCAGCAGCTGACTTCATTACTCATTACTTGCTTCCCAGTTTATGAGCAAAAAACAATTCCAGCTTACCTTCCATCATTTTTTGTCACTTATCTATTTAAATTGGGACCTCTTTGACACAAGAAGCTTCTCCTATCCCAGGATGCAATGTGTGGCTTGGTGAGGCTCATATCTCAGTCTGTGGGCACTGTCTAATTGCTTAAGTAAATAGAGCAGGCATGGACAGCATCACAGTTATGCACACAAGAGGCATTACCACAAGGAAAATAAATTACTTATTTCTGTCTACATATCAGATAAGAGTAATGAAACTGAAAAGCAGAGTTGGTAGATGATTGGTAGAGAAATGTACCAGCTGTGTTTGTTGGAAGGAGATGGTGAGGTAACCTGGAGATGTGCGGAGGAGGCTGGAAATAGGGAGTCACATAAAGTTGTTCAACTGGGTTCAGTGGTGTGAACCAGTTGGATATGAGGTCAAGAAGTGCAGAAGTAAAAAGGACCAAGAAAAGATTGTTTGGGGATACTTGAAGAGGGAAGAAGTGTACATGAGACCACAGCTGACAGAACAGTGGGTGATCACCAGGAGAATTCAGCATCAAATGACTTCAAAAGAAAGAGGTGCTCCTGCTCCCTGGGCTGTCTGCTTTGATGCTGTGTGGTATTAGGGAACTGTGGGGTCCTGTAAACATCCTTGTTTTGGATGAACAGTCTTTCCTTCACCACACTACTAAGATCTGCTTTTCTTTGACCATTACAAGATTGTGTTTGGATGAGAAATCTCTGGTTTTGCAACAAGCAGCAGGTTTTCTGCTTTGTCCAGTGCTATTCCCTACCTCACATCACCTTGCTGATACTAATTCAGGTCTGAAATGGCTCTTCTTGATTTACTTACTCTTTTTTTAAGAGGAAGGTGGGCATGAAACAGCTGCTGATTTAACAAAGGCCCATGCTGTGGTTTTGCACAAGTAGTAATTGATTTTTTTGGTCCCTTATGTTTATCTGTCAATTAGGATCTCAATTGCCATGCACTTTCAGTATGGACATAAAAGTGAACCACCTCAAGAGCTGCTCTGTGTCAGGGGGCTGATGTACAGCAAGTGCTGGAGGGGAGAAAGCAGCAGGGGCTGTTTCTCTTGCTGGGAAGTACTGCTTGGCTTCTGGAGAGGCACTGCATGGCAGGGTGGTCTGAGAACCATTGCTTGTGCTTTCTCTACAGTGCTAGAAGGCAGGTGAGCCCAGCTTTCCTCTCCCCTCTTGACATAAGAGCTAGTACTGTCAAAGTCCTGTTCCCTCTGCCCCAGGAGAACTTGGCTCTGAGTGGACCTTGTGACTGCAGGTTTCTGCAGCACTAACCTATGCAGTGACAGGAGACTTTTGCCCTCTTTGTACTGGCTGGCAGAGGGAATGGTGAGGTGAGTAGTGTCAGTGGGTGCAGAGGGATGGCCACGCCTGTGCTGCGGCAGCGAGCTGGAAGCAGCTGCACAAAGGCCCTGTGCCCCAGCAGTGCCCAGAGGGTCAGGCTGGATCTCCTGAGCAGCCACCTGGAGACAGCATAACAAGTGACTGGAAAACACAGAGATGAGGCTTCTCCCCATCTCCACTTCCCTGTCCTGAGCGTGCTCCTTGGACATGCTTTTGCTCTGAGAGTATGATGTGCCCTGCTGCTGCTGTATGGACTGTGACATAATGAAGCATGACAGTTTATGTCTGATTCAAAGAGTTGGGCGATACTGGAAAGCTTCTTGTCTCATCAAAATAAAAAGCTGCAATTAAAAACTTCAGCTGTGATCAGGTACTACATACCCAGGCAGGTTTCCAAAACGGCTTGTGTTCCTTTTATTGTCCTTTTATTTGGCTTGGATACACCATGATGGTGAAGAAACAATCCTTCTGTCAGAGCATAGATTCGATGTGGTAAGGTACTTACCATGGCATCCAGAACTGAACTTAGTCTAATGTTTGTGAAACTCTGTAGCATCCTTTTAAATCAGGCTGGTTGCCCTAGGCTTTTTCTCTCACTGAAGCATTTAAGCTAATTCAGTCTTTGAAAACCTAATGAACTTGGAAAGTACTGCAGCTGACAGCCACAAATATTGTCTCCTATCCCTTTCTACAGCTCAAAACATTAAGGTGATAGACAGTAACCATCACCCAAAGTATTTTAATGCTTTTATGAATGCTTGTTTCTGTAGCAAGAATTGAGTGCAGCTAAATATTGCTGGCTCTGTTTATTGTATTCTCAGTTTGCATAAGGCAGTCAGTGCTGCATGAAATATGATAAATGCACTTTTGCCACAGTATATGCAGAGGTAGAAAACAAAATTAACATAGAAATATAAATGGTAAATGACAGATTTTCACTCATTGTGTATCATAGATTGTGGCATAATAGTTGAATAAAAATTCCATCAAAGATGTAAAAAACCTCAATCAAATAAAAGTGCATAAGAAGAAAATTCTCTGTTACGGCTGTTCTTTTTGACAGTTTCTCCTTTGGGGGCATTAACATCCCATTTGTAAGAGTGCTAGGACAGCTCATTTTTGTTTTCTGTTTGTTTTCTCAATGGTGGCTTATTTAAATATAGAAGCAGTGAGGTAGACAGCATTTGGACTAGTAAAAGGTAATTATTCAAAATCATTGAGTCAAAACTGACAATAACATTGAGGTTATATCAGAACATTTTGTTTTATTATTTGGTAATTTTTTGAAGTAACACATTAATGCATTTTTATTTCAAGAAGACTTTTTAAAAATACTGTCACTAGACTGGAATTAATGTCTCTAATTTCTAAACATTGTAAATCATTTCTCTAAACATGTTGTGTCTTCAGCTTTGAGATGGTAAATGATTAAAAGATTCATCTTTGACAAGGACTGAAATATTATGTAGACCTCTTGTGAAAAAAGTTGGCACTGAAATTCAAATGACAGCTTTGCAATTTGGAAGAAACAGCAAATGTGGGAGTGAGTTGACTTCATCTACCTGGGGACACACCATGCTGTGCACACCACAAGCAGCAAGACTTGCTAAGACAATCAGCTTCTGTCACTGTTCTTCATTCCTGACAGACCGCAGGAGTGTGCTTGATGGAAACTTTTGCTCTGCCCATGGTACAGTCAAGAGCCTGTGCTAGAGCAGGGGAGTAACCGGTTCTCCAGAAAAGAAACCATTCTGGTTGTTCCAGAAGGTAAAAATTAATGTATGAGACTAGACCAAAACCTGGAATGTGTGTGCATTGCTTGAACTGAGTAGATGAAAGCATGTGCCTTGGGGGGTGCTGTCTGTTTCTTTGCTTTAAGTATCCCTTGCTAGATTCTCTGGCTGCTATTCCAAGAGCTCTGGATAGCTCTTACCTGGGTGCACAACCAGCAGATGTGCTGCCTCTGATACAGAGCTGGGAATATCCACTGCTGCTAAGAATAACAACAAAATGAAAGCTTGGGAACCTCTACTCTGTGCTTTCACACGTGCATATATATATACGTACATGTATGTATATATATGTGTGTGTGTATGTGTGTGTATGTATATATAAAAATATATACATTATATATATATTAATATATATTATTATATAGAAGATATTATTTTAATTGCTGTTGGCATAGATGACATTGAACATTGTTTAAAACATGAAACAGAGGCACACTCAATACTCACACAAAGCCAGAATGGCTGTAAAAGCAGATAGAATAGATTTGTAAAGTTAACAAGTCTGGTCAAAGATGGAAGAAAAGAGTCTACTGTTGTCTTGTATATTGGTTCAGTGAACTCAGAATGTTTTGATTTTCCAGGCAGCTCCCCAGGTTGTTGCTGGGCTCTGGGATGCGATGAGGGGTGTCAGGGCCCCTGCCAGGCTACCGAGCAGCCCAGTGCAGGTGGGGATAATTAACTATGGCTGATGGGGCTGGCCAGTGTTCTGTGGGGGTCAAAGCCCAGGTTGTGTCACAGCTGGCCCATCTCTCTCTAATTTGCTGTCGTCCCCTAAATACCTCAAGCATTTCACCTTATTTTCCCAGAGTGGAGGGCTGTGCCCTGTGAGGGCCTTGTGAGGCATGGCTGCCATGGCCACAGCAGGAAGGAGTTTTGGAGTTACGGTGCGGGGAACAAGGCTGAGGATGGCTGCTGGGAAAAGCTCAGGAGGGAAAAGAGGCCTCAGGCTCCCAGATACTTGGACTTTGTATGGGCAGGTAAGAGCCTGGGAACATCTTGTCCTGCCCCTGGGGTGAAGGGAACACTATTCTTTGAATTATTGTCAGCTCTGCTGAGGGCTGTCAGGCCTAGAGTGAAGTACACTGTGCATTTCTGAGGTGAGCCAGTGGTGAAAGCTGCTCGGGCTATAAAATACTGCCTCTTGCAGTGTAAGTGCAGTGAGGCTGCTTTGGGAAAAGTAAGGGGACCTGTTAGTGCTAAAGAAATGCATTTTGTTCCTTTTGCAAAAAAAAACCAAAAAAACAAAAAACCCAACAAAAAAAAACCCAAACAAAAAAAACCCCAACAAAAAAACGACAAAGCAAACACTTAAAAAAATTAATTCTCCTTTCCTGGGGAGTGGTATAGAATAACCTGGATTTTTCCAGGCTGCAGCCATCATCCCCAGGTGAGACCTGCTGGTATGGACAGACACTGCACCTCTATTCCCTCTTTCTATGTCCTGTGGACAAAATTGCAAGTCTTGGAGGTTTTGTCAGTACCTGTCTTACAATCTTTCTGTGCTGATGAAAACACATTATTTTAGGCACAAAAAAATTCTTGCATATGTGGGTAATTTTGTATATAACTTTCTGCCCTTGTTCTTCAGTGGTAAAAGTTACTGAGTAGAATAACTACAATATGGCATGCAAGATTCCTGTAAGGTCTGATAAAAAAGTTTTGTGGTTTTTTTTCCTTTGTTCCTTTTGGCTGTTGAGTAGTTCTGCGAAGTCCAATTGCGTAGCAATAGGAGTCTTGATTTTATAGACTCTACTGATTAAAAAGATAATTGAAAGTTTTTCTTCGTGTTTATACAGAATGAGGACAGAGATCAAATGAGTACATTTTCTTAATCATTGGTGTAAGATATCAGGGAACAGCATGCAGTCTAAAATAGAAATTCAACCTACTTGCTGGAAGGAAATAGATGAATTTCTTTTTCTTTTCTAATTTGTGCTTTTTAACATTGAAACCACTTCTGGTTTTAGATACCTCTTAACAGTTACTTCAGGTTTTTTTAATGCCGTTATTTAAAATGTTGCCTATTATCCAAAAGAAATAAAAGAACAAAGGAGTAATTATTCAGGAAAAATAATATTTTAGAGAATTATTAGCTTTGATTGAAAACGTTTCACGGATTTCCTCAAAGTTTTCAATTATTAATAAGCGCACCAGGCAGTTCCTTTGTGATACTTAAGTGATTCAGTCATTAATGGCAAATGGAAATCTAATTTGTTTAGAGGGGGAAACAGTTGTAGTCATCACTAAAGATGCTGTGTGAAACCCTGAATTATAATTTCAGAAATCTTTACTTCCGGTTCAATGGCCCATAGATTCACTGATACTCTTATAAAAAGAGCACATAGACACTTTCTGCCCATGTCATACAAAGCCAATGTGAAATTCTCCTTCACTTGAGGAGAGGGTGCATTCAGCCTGCCACAAGAGGATGGGGTCTGTGTGAGAACTCAGCTAGGCTCTCGACTATTTTCCTTGTGTGGGTATTAGATTGTCCCTATAATGGGTTTGTTTTATTACTGGTTTAAGGGACTGCATCTCACTTGGAATTCCACCTGCAGTGGAATAACAGCTCTCTGCACATAGACTTGCTTGAAGGGCAGTGAAGTTTAGTGCTCTCACAGAATTCCCCATGCACCTGTGATGCTACCTGGGCTGAAGGAAAATGTGCATGTCAGTGCTAGAAGCTGCCTGAACACACCCCTGGTACCCTGTGTCTGAGGCTTGGCTGTGCCATAAGGGAGATCTGGTTCTTCTCTCTGCTGGCCCAAAGTGACCCTGCCCAGGCTGTGAGGTCAGTTCTGCAGTGATGCCCTAGATGGTTTTGCTTGGCTTCCCACTAAGGCTCCCCTATCTGGAGTGAGTCAGTTCCACTGGAGAGGCTGGGAAGTAGATGTGAGCAGCCACCGTGTGCTGGCCAAGACTTTGCAAGGGTAAAGTTAATTAGTAAAAGCCAAAAGACATATGAAGGAAGAGTGTGTTTCAGACACATTAGAGGAAGGATTCTAATTTCCCCAAATTAGTGTACCCACAGCTGGAGGTAAAATAAAGATAATAAAATAAAATTCTCTAATACAGAACATGACAAAATGACCATACATAATTTCCCGTGACTAGAAATAAATGTTTAACAAACTGCTCCCAGTAGGCTTGTTAAAGATGAAATATTTATTACTATATGTTAATTACAGGGTTTAAGCAGTACTTAGGTAATTTAAGGGGATTGGCTTCATCTTGCTTTCAATAATTTTATGTGATTAAATCCTCCTTCATGAGTTGTTCTTTGTGCTACAGCAGTTTGCCCAAACATATTCTTAATTAGTCTGTGTTTGCAATGGTGGTTATTTTGTATAGGATGAATAGTGTACAGTTTTCTTTATGAGTTTCACGGCCCAAGCAAAATCAAATTCCATCAACACTGATGTTTTTGCATGTGACTGAAACACAATAACTTGTCAAGTCTAGAAACATCTTATTACTATGGTAAAGTTGTATGTTACTCTCAGGATACTAGTCTCTGACACTACAAATCCATTTTGAAGAAGTCCTTATAGACATATTTAGGCTGCAATATGAGATAAATACGTATTTAGCATTCAAGTTTTCCTCTTTCCCCTGAACAGCATGAGGTGCCTGTAAATATTTTGCACTTTTACATCTTTAAATACTGTCTTGTGTCAACTCATTTTGCACAAAATTACACTGAGTAAAATTTTTGGCTTATCCTGGCTTCAAACTGGTGTTGACAAAACTGTCGTCTTGGAGTTGATGAAGAGCTGAAGCTCTGTGTTGCTTAGGGACTCTTCAATGCAACAACCTACTGCCTATTCAGAAGGAAAGATAAACAGAAATAAAGCAACTTAATCTCCAGTGAATCTAAACGGTTCCTAGTTACACTCTTAGATAATTAACTTCTCCTGTGATGTGCTCATTTAATAGATACCTGGTCATATGTGACCATGTTTATTTAATGTGCTCTGCAATATTTATACCACAATACACCCTTCTCATTATAAACCAGACAGTCCTTAATTTATTTACACACACATATTCTGAAGCTTTTGGTTAGACAAAACTCTACAGGCTTCAGGAAAATATATCTGAGTGTGCACATCAGTTTATGACTGCTCATAAATAGCTTCTGAAGGGAATTCCAGGGGAAAAAAAACCCCTAGTATTTTTCCTGCTTTTCAGCGTTACTCTTCTGATATTTATGTACATTAAAAAATTAGGGACAAACTACATGAAGTGTGATTATTTTTGTTACTTCCATTTTTATTAGGCCTTTATCACAACCCTGAAGTCCCTCATTAGACTCATCTGCAAAAAAATATTTGTCATAGTGAGCATAATATTGCACAGCTCAAGAGCTCAGTAGATTTATGCAGATTTCAAATTAGTGGTACCTGTCTCTGTAACAAAGCCCAAAGGGAAGGAGATCTCCATAGCCACATTCTGTTCCTCAGAATTAATTCCAAAACCTACAACAAAGACCACTTGTTTGTGATGTTTCTGGCTATACTCATACGACCTCAGTGGGTCATTCCTGGACACATTTGCATACACACCTATATGGGAGAAAGTATTTATGTGCCTGAAAAGTGCCTGTGTGTTGGTGCAGAACAACCATGTCTTTTCTTAAAACTGCCTTGCAAAACTGATCAAAACTGAAAGCTGTAGCAAGCAATGGCTACATTTCAAATCAAATTTAAATTACTTTTAAATTAGTGATGCATCTTGTCTCTCACTTGAAGGAGCCTATACTGACGATTACTACTATAATTTCCTTCCCATGCACCACTTCCATCTCAACAGATCTCCCAGACCTTTACAGGTCTTTTTTTCTGCTTGATCAAACTGGTAACCATGAAAGTCTGCATGTCTTGCAGCAATAACTGTGCCACTTTTGCATTAGACTTCTGAAAATTAGCTGCTTGGAAATTAAGTGCCTGCTGTCTTTAATATGATAATGCATAGGATAAACACCTACGGGCCTCCCCTGGTAAGGGGAACTGTCCTGTTGCAGTGTATGGCTTGTGCAGCCACTGGGAGTGATAACCACGAGCAAAGTCCTGTTTGCTGAGAATGAAGAGAGCCCATCACTGCTGTCTTGCATAATGCCAGGTTTGCTCCTTTTAAAATGGGCTCCTTATATGAGGAAGAAGCTTCATCTTTCCTAATGCAGTTTCAAACCAAACACCAATGAAGTACCTAGATTAAGAGCCTGGATATGCTACAGTCTGTACTTCACAGAGATCTGAAATGCCTTGTGGAGGGGCCTCTCTCCATCAGTTACAGAGGTAGCCCAGGGCAAGCCAGCTCCTTAACTAAGGTTTACTGGAGTGCCTGCAAGTAACTGAGCCAAAGCCAGTCCCTGGAGGTGTGTTCTGCAAGGGAGAGTGGACTGGGTGCCACACAGCCATGCTGCTGTGCACCCCATGCTTGCTGCAGTTGTTTTAATTTTTTTTTAATTTATCAAATGTTTTTAATTTGTTTCTTGATAGCCAATGAACTTTGTGTATTTTCCCTCTTCTTTTGAAGAAATTACTGGAAAAACTGTCAGATTTTTTTGAGCCATTTGCAAAACACAAGGAAATGTACATGATGGAGCTTAATCATGTTATAAGAGATTGTTACTGTGAAAGGCATAACTATTTTAGTTATATTGGGTTATTGTGCCATTAGTACCGTTTGACTGCCAGCTGTGCAGCAGTGGGGCTCCAATCAACAGGAGTCTGTGAGCCTTTTCCATTGCAAAGAGTGCCAAGGATAGGAGGGAGAGAGGCTCTTAGTGGTACCGTTTTTTCAGTGATTAATAATACTTGAGATCCATTTCAGTGATCAGAAATGTGCCTTAATGAGACAATTAGTCAAACCATAAAAGCTGCACAGCAATTTAGTTGGTGTTACTACTGGAATAATTTGCTGCGGCTGCTTTCTTCTCCTGATTTGACTTTATCACAATAGTCTGGCT
This sequence comes from Acrocephalus scirpaceus scirpaceus, assembly GCA_910950805.1. Classification (NCBI taxonomy): domain Eukaryota; kingdom Metazoa; phylum Chordata; class Aves; order Passeriformes; family Sylviidae; genus Acrocephalus; species Acrocephalus scirpaceus. Next base: position 36,215,133 of record OU383781.1, read on the forward strand.
GAAAGTTGCTGTGGAGAAGGCTTGGAGGCTAAATTCAGTTTTGAATGATAATGATTATCTACAGGGCAGATAATCCCCTTAAAAATGAAAAAAAAAAAGTGAGGAGAAAAAAGTGGATATTTCATTATAACAAAATTACATGCCTTTGTCCCTGTGGCTACTGTAGTGCCTTTCAATATCCAGCTGCCTGCTGGATATTGCCAGTGCTGTGGCAATGAACTGCAGGTACTGTTTGGGGGCAGGGACCGGACTGAAAGGGCTACTGCAAATCTGTGTTTCTTCCTTCTGTAACAAAAACACTGTAACGGGGCCTGAGTTCTCTGTGTGGAGCTATGAGATCTCTTTTAAGTGCAGCTGACTTTTTGTCTCACTCTCACAATTTGGTCATAATATTACTCTAAAGCAAAGTCAGAGTAGCTGTCCTCAGCCCAAAAGCTTGTTGTTTCAAACCTACAGCTTTGTGTTCCTCAAAGCTTGTTTGTATTTACTCCAGCTAGATATGTTGATTTATTAAGGCCTAATATCTCCCTACAAAACTGCTGCTATTCTGACTTGAAGGTATGTCAGAAATGTCCTCATAGTGATGTTAAAGAGGGCACCAAATACCAAAAATTAACCCACCCAACAAACTAAACAACAAACCAAAAGAAGTCTACCCCAAGACTAGTCACATCAGTGAGCTCATCTGCTTGCAGTGCTTCCAGTGATGCTCACACCTTTTCATGCTCAATAGTTCTGGGGAGTTCATTCTGCTATTTTTGGGAGCAAATCCTGCCCAGAACTGGCATTATTTAAACTCATTTAGTCTAATTAATTTGCATTTACCTAAGAGGCCAATAAACAATTTACTGCCAGAGCAGAAAGCCATTTGTTGGGTGTCCCAGTGATGAATGCAGTAGGTGTGTTTGAGAAAGCCCTGCCTCTGCTGAGAGCTGCACTGGAGCTGGTTTATGGGCAGGACAATCTGCTCAGTGGTGGCAGGGAGGGTCAGGGTGACAGCAAGGTGTGAACAAACTCCCTCTGTCCAGGGCAGGTGCTGAAAACCCAGTTTGCCATCTGTGTGAATGCCTCCTGCAAAAAGTGCCCCTGGCCAGCTGTGCCAAGCTTAATTGTATTGATCTTCTCAATCCAGCTCAGTCTGAATGTTCCCACTTTCTAATCTTGTTATATCAGAATGGTAGAAAGCAAAATGTTTCAGTCTTCTAAAGGGACAATACAATTCCTGCTTTGCTCAGCTTTAACTGACTATTGTTTTTCTTACTAAAGAATATTGGTTTAATGCCTCTGTCACCTCTAGGGAAGGGGACTGAAACTGGACATACTGATAGTGTTATTTTTACATGCTTTTGTGTTGGATCAGTGTTACTGTAAATGTGGTTTGCTATCTCCCTGCGGATTTCAGCTGGGAGAAGATACTGAGTGACAGGTTTTCTTTGGTTTAGTTTTGTGCTGGGCAGCCCTGTTGGAAACTGCAGCTTTTCTGCTTGCAGTTCCTGGGCATCAGCAAATCCTTGTGTTTCTTGACTCTACCCCCACTGTTAGTATGCAAAGGTTACCCACTTCCTTCTTTCGTAATTAATTATGGGCCGACTGAATATTGCTCAGGGTACCAGCATTCTGGCATGTGATTATTCTCAAACTGTGAATTTACCTAAGTGTAAATTGTTTTTAAAATAAAATTGAAGTTGGATGTATGTTGACAAATAAGGAGCAAAAAAGAAGCTTCATACTCTAATTACTTTTGGGGTACATAGAATACCAGCTGTGATAACACTCAGTCCCTTTTAGTCCTGCCCTTATGGCTATGCCAACTTCTTTGTCTCTACTTTTAGGCTCCCTGGTGATGCACAAATGTTCTGAGATATTTGTGGCCAAGAGAAGAGCTGAACTGTAAACTAGTGTAACTGTAAAAATAAGTTTTATCAGCTATGAATGACTTTGAAAGTATCTTTGACATAAGAAACTTTATGAAGTTGAAAGAATGAAAGATATGCACAGTTTCCATCTTCTTTTAATTTAATTCAAATTATTAAAACACTATAAAAGTCAGTTCTACCTGAATTTGCAATATTCAGGGTAGTAACATACAACTGGCTCTGGAAAAGGTGCTCTATTTTTATTTGGTTGACATGGGGGTGTAACAAGATTACCTTCTTCATTAAGAGACCTAGAAATGTAAAGAACCAATTGGTACTACCTTTGTGATGCAAGTAAACTGCCTGACAGAAACCCAAGATTAAAGGGGAAGTGTCCCTGTAAATTGTTAAGCATTTAACATTAACGGCTTTTCTGGCTTCTTCATGAGGTGGATCTGACTTGCTATCATAAAAGAGAAAACTACAACTTACAAAATATATGCAAGTAAATGTATTTACCTTTTACATTTCTACTTCTACCCCAATGCCTATAGTCCTTTGTGCTCTCCCTCACAGTACTTGGACCCAGTTTGGCCCTGCTGTGGTTAATTCTGTAATCTGAGATGGAGTCAGCTCAAGCAAAAAATAAAAATTGCTATTTTGAAAGCAGAGGGAAGTCCTAATACCTCTGTGGACCAAGGCTTAGCAGGTTTTCTTGTGGCTGTGTGCCGGTGCATGTGGGATGGCCCCAGACAGTGCTCTCCCAAGCATGGCCTTAACTCCCAAGCCATTCTCTGTTCCTGACTGTGCCTTTCAAACTGCCTTGAATATAAAGCAGTACAGAGCTTAAAAGTGTAAATGATGATAGAACCTGAACTGTTCATGCCTTAGGTGCTCATTTCAGAATGCAAGTGCTTTTGGAGAAACTGCAAACAATAAAATTCAGGAGTTACCAAAATCCAGGTCATAGATGTTGCAATGAAATACAATCTCACTGTTGGGAGAAACAAGGTCCCCAGACCTGGCCACAGGTCTACAGCATTCCAGTCTGTTACCACTTCCAGAATAAGGTCATGTCCATCTGCCTTCAGGCCAGCTGGAAAAGGGCAAAGAAGCAGTGGCCAGTACTGTATTTGCTTGGTTCCCAGTGAATTTTGAGTATATCTAAGTTTTAGCACTTATGAGGAGGAGAAAAACCCAGTGTTAATGTAGTTAAGTGCTGTACAAAACTCCCCACAAAGCCTATCAGCTTTAATCTCCATCTTCACTATTATTACATTAATGGATCTCCTTTGAATGAAGCCTCCACCCTCTTGTCATTTTTAGGCCTAGGGTTAAAAGGCAAGAAATTAATTTTGTACTTGTATTTGCTATTAACTGGCAGAGCAGCTGTAAGAAACACAATGCATTTATTTGTAAGTACCACAGAATAAGACTAAATTCAAAAGAATTCTCCAATAAGCATTATGATGGTGTTATAGAACAGCTGGAACCTTAAGTGAAAACCTTGATAACCCAATTGTTCATTGACGCATAATTCATCTTTCTTCTACTGAAAGAGTAATTTCTTAGGACATTAAAGACCTGAGGTTTTTGTGAAGCTGAGAATCAAATCAAAATGGACAAAATAATCTCTTGATCCACTTATTTTTTTAGATGCATTAGGTGCTTTTCAGGTTTATTATGGTACACTGTATAACATTAAATTAACCAGAACTGGGGAAATAAGAAAACTGGCTGATAATGCAGTTCCAGCAACACAGAAACGCCAAGTACTTGCCTGGGCACTCCCCAGATTTAAATTTGTTTTAATGCATTGCTTTCTATTGAGTTGTTTTACTAGGCAGAAGCAGATTCCTGTATAGTCAAGCATTCAGGGTCTCACCTTTCCAGGTTTCTATCAGCTGTGTTAAGGCTGTCCTGACACCTCAGTTATTCTGGCAGGTAGAGGTAGTTTCTCTGTCACAGTTCCACTGTAGCTGTATGACTTGCAAGGGTCAGCATTTCTCAAACATTTAACCTGTGTCCACCTGTGAGAGCTGTTAGCAGTATTTTAATTCGGCTTACTGAAAAAGGAGGAGAAGCGGCTGAGGAAAGAGTCTGTTTCACAAAGTAGCATGCTTTCAGCTTCTGCTGATGTTTTGCCATTCTCATCAGACAGCTCTCACTGCTTTCTAGGAATCTTTGATGGTAATCTCAGACAATTAATTCACACTTATAAAATGGGTGAGAGAGATGATATCTCTGTACTGTGGGCTCTAAATGAAAAAGCCCACCTGATTAGTTTCCCCAGGTTGGCCATGACAGGTACATTGCAATGATCTACCAACCCCAGTGAAAAAAATTGGAATGAGTTGCCAGTAGCCCACTTACTGCATTGACTCATGCTCTTTGCAAATTTTCAGTGTCAAGCAAATAGAGATTTGTCTGATACCGAGTTTATTTTTTCTTTTATTTTTTGGGGTGCCTCTATGTTATGCAAAGCCTTTAAATTCAAAAAATTATACGTATTTGAATACTTGAGATCACATGCATGCAATTTGATTTGTCTTGCAACCTTAAATTAATTTTGCTAGGCTGAAATAGTTATTATTACAGCTGGAGAGCACCCGAGCAGAGGAAAAGTGTTGCTCATTCCCTCAAAAGCAGGAAATAGACGACACCAGTCTTTAATTAGATAAATGAGAAAAAAATAGCAACAATCCTCCTCTGTGGGCAATACATCACTACAACTCTAGCTATGGATAGTGAAGCTCTGCAGCACCTGCAAACTCTGTAAAGCCTCGAGGCGCTGCTCTTCTGTCAGAGCTGCCGTGGAGCCATTTCAAAGCCTGCAGCAGTGCCCCGAGCCGCACAGCTGGCTCAGTCCCTCATCTGCGGATGTGGGAGCTCGGAGCAGCTCTGCTCCAAAACGTGGCACAGCTGCCCCGACCCTGGGGGTGCCTGCTGCCTACCTTGTGTTGGCTGCTGGAAATAATAGCTGAGCTGTGAGCAGCAAATGTATCTCTACTCCCAAGTACTTCACTTTACAACTACATTTGGGTTTAAATGTTTTCATCCTTGGTTTATGTGTTTATTCCAGTCTGTGTTTTTAATGAGGCTTGTGTAACTGGAAAATATATACACTCTGTAACGCAAGCTTATTTTAGCAAACACAAAAGATGGAGGTGTTTGTGGTTTCTGAGGCGTGTTTGAGGATCAGCCCTTTCCCGTCTCACACGTGGCACAGCTGCTGGATCCCCCTTCGCAGCCGGCCAGCCTTGCAACACCGAGAGCCTCCGGTACGGTGCGGCCGCAGGGAATCTGAGCAGTGCTCCGAGGGAATGGCCTGAAGCTGCCTCAGGGGAGATTTAGACTGGGTATCAGGAAGAGGTTCTTCACCCACAGGGTGGTTGGGCACTGGAACAGTCTCCCCAGAGCAGTGCATAGCACCAGCCTGACAGAGCTGAAAAAGCGTTTGGACAACGCTTTCAGGCTGGGATGGCTGGGACTGCCCTGCGCGAGGCCAGGAGTCGGTGACCACGGACTCCTTCCGACTGGCGATACCGCACGGTCCCACGTCAGGGGCCCGGCGGGTCCCGCCCGATCCGCCCGCGCCTCCTCCCCCGGGCAGGGCAGGGCGGAGTCCGCCCGCACAGCCGCGGCGTGGGACGGGGCAGGGCGGGAGAGAGGAGCCCTCGGCACCGCCGGGAGCCGCGCCCCGTGCAGTCCCGGCTGCGGCTCCCTGCCCGCGGGGCAGCCCCTGAGGCTCCCAGGGGCGGGGCCAGGTGGGCTCCAGGGGCCGGAGCTGCCCGGCACAAAAAGGCGACAAGGTCTTTACTCTGGTGGCTTTTATTTGCGGTGCGGAGCTCCGTCCGTGAAGGAGCTGAATGCACGTTACCAGCGTACACTTCAGGGCGTATATATCGATATGGACAGATAATTATACTTCAGAGACAAAACATAACAGGAACAACAGGTGCTATAAATACACATTTACATTTGTCATAAATATATACTTTTTTATAAAAATAAAAGTATCACTAAAATATTTCTCTGTCTTCTGCAACTCACGCTGTGTTGTCACAGCCGTGTCCTGCCAAATTACCCGTGGCACAGGGGCTCTGGCAGCACTCCTGTCAAAGGAGCGAGGCCTGGCTCTTAGATCCTTGGAACATCCTTGTTTTGAAGTCAAACGTCTTTTTACTTTTGATCACTGTGAACACGGAACTTCATTTAAAAAATTGCTTTTTAATTTCTGCACCCCAGCACTGTAGATACGTTGGTGTACACCCACGGGGAGAGCAAAACAATTACCTTCTGAAAGTTCTCTTGCAAGGGGTTGTATGCCCCGGGTCCCACCAAGAGGACTCATTAAATCATAGCCACTTGTTACATTAATGTAATTACACTTCGTTTGTCAATCAAAATTTTCTCTTTTTATACTGAACAATCTGTTCCACAGTATTCTGGTTAGAAACATTTTAAAAGCTTCATGTTTGGTTTCTGTAAGTGCATAAAAGTGTGTATTTTTAAACTTCATAAAGGAACTTCATCTGCGTAACACAAATAATTTTAAAAAAGAACTTAAACTATTTCCTGAAATCCTTGATACATAGAGCATGGGATCACACCACATAGGTGTAGGGAATTGTGTTAACTAAGGAGCGGTACAGTCCCTTGTGAAGCTCCTGCTGTCAGAGAAGTTTTTAATGCCTGTGAATTTCTATCCATCTGTAATTTAACCAGAACCCTCCAATTTAAACAGACCCGAACTGAGTCTGAAGCTTCCTGCACAGTCAGGTACCTTGCAGATAGTGCCTTTAGCACAGGTAGTGGCAAAGGTAAACCATGTACACAAAAGACTTTCTCTGCAGGGACTGAGCTCATCAAAGCTGCTCCTTTCAGATAATCATGCTGAACATATAACCAGATCAGTAAGGTACAAAGACAGAATGGTTAGCTAAATAAATAGGAAGTATGGGTGGTCACTGGTCCTCAAGTAAAAATACAGCGTCAGTATTTTTCACCACCAGTAGTTTCCAGATCTGAAGAATGCAAAACACCCATTAAAGCAGCTGTAGACAGCTAAGGGTCTCTTAATGATAAATTGGTGTAAAATATTGGATGTAGATGCATCCTGAGTTCTCAGTGACTGTGTTGAGCAGAGTGTCTGAACTACTCGTAAGCTTCCAGACAAAAAAGTAAAATGAGAAACAGGTAATATTTGCAAATAACTATCGGTACTTACGTAGCTAGGATTACAAAATAAATAATTAGAAGAAAATTAATAAATTATCAAATAACTATTCACAGTATTTTTATACACTTAAAATATGACTACAATTTTAAACATATAATTCTACAAAAAATATGTAGTGCTACGTTTATGGTATGCAGAAATGCAGAAATGGTAAGAAATGCAGAATTCTTTTGTAGTGAAATGAGACAAAGCAAAATTACTGGGAATATATTGAAGTAATTTTCATAATCATAGTATAGGAACAATTTAAAGATTTATTTTGAACTATGTATCCTTGAAGCAAACTTTTGGTCTGGCTAACAGTTTTCTTGGGTTTTGCTTATGTATTTTTACATCTTAACTTTTAAATTAGATTGAATGTTAGGAAGAAGTTCTTTACTGTGAGAGCAGTGAGGCACTGGAACAGGTTGCCTAGAGAAGTTGTGGATGCCCCATCCCTGGAAGTTTTCAAGGCCAGGATGGGGCTTGGAGCAACCTTGTCTAGTGGAAGATGTCCCTGTCCATGGCAGGCAAATGGGAACAAGATGATCTTTGAGATCCCTTCCAACCTAAACCATTCTATGATAACTTTGGGGCAGCTTTTATGCTATAATATTATTTATGTAATCTAAAACCAGATTTCATCTTTGATTTGAACCACAGCTCATAGAGTAATAAAACATACATATTTTTCAGTGAAATATAATAACTTAAAAAAATGAGCCCAGCTCTTAATGTCTGTAAATCATCATAGTTGATTTACTTCAACATAGCTACTTGCTCTAATTGATTATCAGGTCCACTGTGCTTTCATATACGGGGTTGTGAATATCCTTTATCCAGCAGACTGCTTAATTACATGTATACAACTCCAAAGAGGCAGTAAAATAATCATGGACATATTGAATCTCCTGAATTTGTATCTAGAGTCCTTAAACAGAAACATATCTGCATTTCTAGGTTATTGCAATAAATCTATTCTGCTGTTAGGCTTCAGAGTGCTTAAATGTGTGATTGTTCAGTCTGCAAAGGATGAGAGAACATCTCCCCCTCTCCACAGGCAAGGAAGCAATCCCTGACCAGGCCTCAGAGTATGTTCCAGCTTGTGCAGCATGGAGTTTGGAATGAAGTGTCTTCAGTCAGTGAGTAAGTTGTGTTTTAACAATGGTACTGGCACCTCTAGGTAAGGCAGCATATTTCACCTCATGAGAAAGTAACTAAAAATATCAGTCCCTGGAAGGATTTATAGGGATTGAAACAAATAATGAGAAAAACCTCAGGATAACACTCACATAAAATGAGAATTACCAGACACTATATATTACCACTTTCCTGGTTGAACTTACTGTATATTGCAGAATATGATACCCTACATCTGCTATTAAAAAATATAAAATATAAATCCCTCCAAACGGGATGATGCAAAGCTGATATGAGTACCAGTACTGGTATTTATAACTCTAGCTTGAAGACTTCCTTATATTGCAAACTTCATTCTAGTTATTGCTCTTTGATTTTGTGTGGTTGCATTTACTCTCCTGCCAGTGACAGTGACTAAATTATTCCAATGCAAACAGAAAAGGTCTTAAGTAGGATTGAGTAGTACTTGTGTTTTGTGCTTTGCCGCTCTGTCAGGCTGGACTTTGCTCACTGATAGAAGAAATAATTAAGTCAATTCATTAGGGACAAAATTCTCCCAGTTCTCTGTGATGGATCATGTCTCCAATATGCTGCTTTCAGAACAGGACTGTGCTTGAGACCAGTACAAACCAGAATAAAAACTAAATTATTTCTGCAGCATTTTCAGATTGGGGGAAACATGCAAACACTCATGTTATGTTCCTAAACTCCGTGGAAATGCACAGGGGGCACTCTTAAAAATAATCAGTTTTCCTTATATAGTAAATAGATTGGTGGTATTAAATACTCTTCATGCAAAAGTTCATGATATAGTGGCATCAGCCCATTATTTACAGTGTTACTCTCAAAATTTTGCAATAGGGGAAATTTCTTTTTTTCTTTACATGCAAATCTTGTAGTAATAGATGTGAATATTTTGTATATTATAATAGATGTGAACTACTTGCAGGGGATATTAATTAATTGGTGTGCCTTAGTATTTAATTTGTCATATACAAACTTACTCAATTTTTTAGGTGATAAAATGGCACAAGTTAATTATGGTTAGTACAATACATACTTTTATGACTTCCTCCTTCATTTCAGCCAGTGAGACCAGATCTTTTTTGCTGACTTGTAAGCAAGAAATGGTAGATTTAGTACACAGAGTTTTAAATGTTGGCAACAATGAGAAACAAATGACACTTTGGTTCTACACTATTATATTACTAGTACTACCTTGCCTTTGAACAACTATGTCACGTTTCTTCATAAGGTGGATTCTGGAGAATAATTCCCACAGCCTCTTAGCGTGGTGGTCACTGCAGCTGTGTGGCTGCATCTTGTTTAGCAGGTGGCTTTGCTGTAGTAGAACTGCATTTGTTGCATAGATCTCTCATTTCTAGGAGACTGTCTTCCACAGCTTTTGCAAGCATGTCTGAGGAGGTTTCCTTGCATTCTTTAAAGCTTGAGATGCAGAATAATATATGCTCTGGCTGAGGGTTATAACATGCCCCATATCCATTGGGCACCACAGGCCCATAGCAGCAGAACATTTCCATAGTAGTAGGAACCTGGTTGCAGGGAGAAGGGAAGAAGTGATCTCTGATTAATCAGGGCACCTAAAATCAGCTGCTTAGGAATTAGGAAAAAGAGAAAAAAATGCTACAAATACTGGTAATGTGGTGAATCCAGCCTTGTGGAGTATTACTGTCTTCAGAAGTCCTGGAGACGATTTACCTTGGAAGGCAAAACCTGATCTCAGGATAGAATTTGGTTGCTCTGTTTGTTTGCTATGGTTTAAAAACTGGTATAAATTGAGATGGCTATAATGCATTTCTTTACTCAATTTATATAGATATTTGAAAGCTATAAGATTTGATATTGATAGGTAGGAATTTTATGTAATCCTTGTACATAAAATGGATACATAAAACTTCTCTAAGGTTTTTAATTTCTTAAAGTTGTGTTAAATTTGTAACGTGACGGCTGCATTAGAGAAATTAGCATTGTCCATTTCTAATAATAGCTTATATTTGTGATCCTGTATAAAAATACTTTAATGCAACTAGGAATTCTATTACACCCCAGTTTAATCATGGCATAATGTGGCAGTGAAACTCTTTCTTCTGCAGAAAATAAAAGGTGTTAGAAATCTATATGTTTCAGACTTTGTGTACATGGGCCTTCTCAAACGACATTTGCCTTTTTAATGGTGTAGAACAGGCCATTAGTCCTGCTAATAGAGCCATAGAATTGTCAGATGAATTTGCTATGCAACAGCCAAAGGCCATAAAGCTATTCAAAAGCACTCTTTGCTCATGGATAGTTTCTTGGAGAATTTATGTAGTAGCATGTTGGTTACATTCACTCATGTCTGAAAGCCTACAAACATTATGACAAGATCAAATTACTTATTAAGGTTTTATGCTGTAGCATGATATTGTAAGTCTCTTTTGTTGCATAGTCCCAATCTGTTGCAGTTGGGTTAGTGTTTCAGTTAATTAATTCCTACATAGATTTCTTTTTTCATTAGGACTGCTACTACATGCAATGAAACATTTAATTTTTAGGCTGTATGCTATAAAGATGCTTCCTTATTCAGAACATTAAATGTAGGAAGTACTGACTTTTAGAGTACCTTTGTATGTGCAAATAACTGTAAATCTGTAAATGTCTATACCTGTCTAAAATGTCTGTAAGTCTGAGTTGCATGTCTGCATGGGTTGCTGTCTTACAGCAAATAACAGAAGGCTCTCAAAGATCTTAGATGTAGCAACTTTTAAGAGTAAAATTTCCTTATGGCTCTTGGCTTTTTGTTTCTCAGAGTCACAGCCCTTCTGGCTTGTGGCTATACTGTCACTGGAGTAAAGACTGCTCACTAGAGGTGTCATCTTAGGGGAAGGAGGAAAAGTAGGGGAATGGGAATATATGTAGTTTGGAAACTGAGGAAATTGAGCCCTCATGTGAATTTTACTGAGTTTGTGTGTGTTTCCAGAATTTCTGCAAAGGACTTTGGAATGTTGTCTATGAAGGGATAATTGCAGTCAGTATTTACTGTGCTGATGAACTAAAATAGGATTGTGGAGTAATTTGCAGTCATCTTGATGATACCACTTTTGTTTGCTTGCCTTTTTTACATTGTTCTCACTGTGAGCTACGAGGTCTGGCAGAACACAAATGAATTATCCTTTGCTTGGCAAGACCAGTGAATAGGAGAAACTCACCTGGCTGGTTGAGAGGATGAATCGATTGCTTGTCAGATAAGTCTCATCTGTAAATATCTCTGGCAGTTCCTTGAAGTGTTCCCGTGCCACCTCTCTGAGCCCTAGCAGATGATTGTCTATTGCCATTCCAGTAACAGCCTGTGATAAGATGTGATAAGACAACAGCATTTAACTGAGTTTGGAGGCATTTTGACTATTACTGGCTAGTGCTCTGGTCAGAGCTGATGAACTTGGTTTGAGTGATGTAAAGCCTGTAATGTTCAGCTATTACTCTGAGTATGTATTTTGCTGAAGATCAGTAACTAGAGATTCATATGGTACTCTGGAGATTTACAAATTAGGAAGGAGACAGTCTTGAGGTGTATTATGTGCTGATGTTATCTGTGTGTTCATTGTCTCTCAGAGCTGAATATCATGGGCTGGGCTTCTAAAGATGCTGAGGGGAGCATATGGGACAGTAGAAATTTCTAAGTGTGTTTTGGAATTTTCTGTGCATCATTTGGATTGTGTTTCAAGGGCTCTAAAACACCTCCAAATTGGAACAAGTTTTCCATCGCCTTGCTACCTGCATCTCCCTCTGGCAGTTAAAGTATGTTATTCCATAGAATTTAGATCCAAGGATCTGATAGGTGTCTGCAAAAGGCTGAACAGAATAACAGATTTGCCAGTGATCTCTCACAGATCTATGAGCAAACCCCACCGCTTGAGAAAACTGGGGTTAGGGACACAGAAGCAGCAGTGGCAGCTCACAGGAGCTGCTGCTGAGCCTGCAGCAAGTCCCTGCCATCAGCTGCCTTTGCTCAGGCCTCTGCTCTGTCCAGCTACCAAATGCTCTAGACTTAGGGCATTTATTAGCTTTAAGAGCTTTGCCCTACAAGTAAATGTGATTGAAGATGGCTACTGGGATCAAAAGTCAGCGCTGGGGGCTTGGCAGACAGGATAGTTACAGAGTTTTGTTTCCTTAGGAAACCAAACCGAAATCTGGTCCCACCAGGCAGGAATTGCCTCAGATAAATAAGTGTGCTCAAAATTCTTCAGTCCAGGTTTTTTCTTGTGTGGCATCATGTGTTTAGGAGTGAAGCTAATGCCTTATTCTCAAGAGGCCATCCAGAGAAGCAGCTGCTTGGAGAATCTCAGGCAAAGCAATCAGGCTCCCACATCCACACAGCATGCCACATGGCCAGCAGCAAGGGGAGGCAGAATGCCCTTGGTCTGGAATGGTTCCAGCAGGTTATTTCCAGGTGGTGCTGAAGTGATCCCTGTGCCAAGAGGGGGCTGGTCCTTGGCTTAAGTAGGGGTTACAAGAGCCAATGACCTTGAGGCACAGGGGTGGTGCAAAGGGCAGGTAAGGTCAAGGTCCTATAGGAGGAGAGGGCTGGTCACCAGGGAGACACCAAGGGATGAGAGAATCTACAGTGTAGGGGGGACCCAGGGCAAACCACTGTACAGAGCACCACTGGGAGGTCCTGTCTCTCAGGTGAGGCAGGTGATTATAATTTATCCTGCCAGGGCCAGCTCCTAGGTATTATATCAAAAGGTTGCAGGGATTCCACATTCTTGCTGGTGAAAGCACTGATTTTGTGGACTGAGCTGTAGCTCTTCCATGGCCCAGGCTGAAGTCATGTAGGAAGGGAATGCTGAACTAGGGCCATTGTACTTCCCTGAGGGCAGAGCTGACATCTCTGTGGCACAGGACCCTTGTGACAAGAGGACGAACAGCCTGAGAGAAGGCAGGATTTAAAAAAGAGCATGAGCTTGAGTTTCCTCTTAAGGATTAAAAAAAAAAAAAAAAAAAGAAAAATGCAAGTTTACTCCTTCTCTTATGAGGAGAATAATTTTAATCACTGATAAATGCCTGAAGCAGGGGGTTGGGAGTGCATAGCCTGGTTTGGCTTATTAAGAACTAGGCACCCATTGGTAAAGGAGCTATTTGTTCATCAGCCCAGACAGAGGAAGGATGCTTGCAAAAAGATAGCATACATCAGGGCTGTGCTTATGTTCTTTTTCTCATACAGGGAAACTGACTTGATAATCAAAGGAAATATTTTGCTATCACATAAGATTTATAAGGCTGTTAGCAATGACATTTTTGCAACATAGATCAATGCCATGTCTGAAGAGAGGCCGAGACAGGCTAACGAAATAAACTGTGAGTCAACGCATAAGAAAAAACTGAGCTAAATTGGATTTTAGAGCTCCACTTTTAAGATAGCAATGCTACTAGTAAGCCTTAACAAGGGGAAATAAAATCATTAAATTGCTTTTTGTTTTATGAAGTAGATTTTGTTTTGTTTTGTTTTCCTTAGGAGCTATTATATGTCAGTCTGTTATGCACAATTTGGTCAGACCATCTAAGTCTTACCCAGAGTTTAAAGCCCCAGTGATTACATTCTACTGTTCTGAGAAAGGGGGGAGAGCTTGGTAAGTAGAAATACCTGGAGAGCTTTTTAAATTTAAAGGTAAGTTATTTTTCCAATAGCAGTTTTAATATTTTCCCATGAGCTACACTGGAGGCTGAATTTTATAACAGTTTCTGGATCTGAAATAACTTGGAGGGGAGAATTAATGGGCATTTTTCTTTCTCTCTCTCTTTTTTTATTTTTGAGAGCTGTCACACAGAAATTCCATTGGTTGTGACCCAGTAGACCTACAGTGTATTGTGTTCATTATGAGGTTACCCTGGGATAACAGGTAAGGTAGCTGCCCTGAAGTAAGACTTGACTTTGCTTTACAGAACATGTGAAGTCTCAGCTTCTAAGATGTGGGTTCTTGGCACATGACTTGAAACAGAGAATTGTTTTTCTTCCCTGCTTCTTTTGTTTCACAGTCCTGCCTGAAAGCTACACTTTGCCTCTTCAGTGCTCAGAATATACCTTTAAAACCACCTCTCAAGGTGAATGATTTCTTGAATATTATGAATATCCAAAGAGAAATCAATAATATGGATTTATAGGCAATGGTCTGAGGCAAAACCATAGGTAGCAAATTCACTTATCATAGCTGGTTATTAATATTTATTAATTTCATGAGTGGTATGACTCAGTTGTTTATAGAACAAGTCTGTGCTTTGTCTTGGCACAGTGGGATGTAGAGCATTACCCAGACTGAATTGTCTAATTTTTAATCAACAGAAAATGAGTTATATTTGATATTAAACTGATTTCTTCACTGGAGGGCATCTCTCTCTTTTATTAGACATGGCACTCAGGTCTTTAAAAGAAAACTTACTATAATCGCTGCCTCATTGCTAATGACCTTCATTAGAAATGGCAATTTGGAATACCAGAATATGTGTTCCAGAATACCAGTCCATCTGAGGATCAGGTTTCAGATAGGGACCTCTATCCTCTAGTTAAGAGAAATATAAGAAAATGCATAGGTGGTTAGTTTTATGCTTAGGGTTTTTTTAAGTTGAGGTTGGTTGAATATGGCTATTTGGGCCATTAGAAGTGTTCCTAAGTGTGACATGGCAGATACTTTCCTGTTTGGAGATGCTTAAATTTTTCTAGTGTTTAAATAGCTAATGACTCTGTCTTTATACTTTTCTTGAAAAAGCTGAGTAGTTCTTATAGAGACAGTGTTTTACTCACCAGAATAGAGTAATTAGTCTGAGCTGCAATTGCATCCTTAAATTTCTTCATCTTCTCAGAATCCTGTTGGGGTAATCAGAATATATGTATTATTGAATCAACTCTTGAAGAAATAACATCTGTCATCAACTAACCAAGAGCCAAATAGCAAGCACCTCAAATGTCCTTTGCCTGTGGCTCTGGTGTAAGTACTCTGATCAATGAAAAGCCACAGGGATCAACATCCTGATCAGCACCAGCACCTGACTGTGCAAGGGGTGAACAGGTTTCTTGGTGGTGGTTTGTTTGAAGTCACGAAAAGGCTTGCAGTTCCTTTTGTGTATTCCTTCCATGGATTTTGAGGGTGTAGATTATTACCAGTAGAATCTCTGCGTTTGAAGTAGGGAAAAAATTGCCTAGTGTAATTCAGTATTTTCAAAACAGACAGGCTGTGTACCTTCTCCAGAATGGTTTATGTAGACAATGACAGTGATATTAATGAAAGCCATTACCGATATTTTACTAGCCAGTCAAAAAATTACTCCCATGTGTGAAAGGGCATCTAGAATTTTCCAAGGCTGCTCTACCTTCCACAGATGCCTCACATTTCAGATAACAAGCTAGTAAATTTTAACTCCTGTCACATGGCAGCCTTTTATATTAAGGGAATGATCTTAAGAAGTGCTGCCTTGCTGTACATCAAGTCCAACACTGCAACTTTTAGAGACCCTGAAACAGCCAGAAATGAGTGGGTCTCCAGACAAACAGGGGACCTTCAGCTCCCATGGACGATGAATGATCTTTTGAAGAAAGAATTCATTTTAGAAGCAAGTCAAGGTCACCATCAGGGACCTTCAAAATACAAAGTCTGATATTTTTTCACAAGGCTAGAGCTAGGCCTTAGTTCCCTTATAGATTAAATTACCGAATGCAGTCTTTAAATCTGATTAATTTACAGCTATTCAAGCAATCTCTAGTGTCAGTAGCTGCTGCTTTTACAGTAAGTGTCAAATGCATGAGATATTTCTCCTGCTGAAGAATCAATCTGACTCAATCAATCTTTGGTGACTGTTCAAGCTATCGTTTGAGGATAATTTTTATTTGTGTCAGAAGAAAAACGTTTTTTAATTGGATTTGAATTAATAGCTATTAACAAACAATATTTTGGGGAGTTCAAGGCTACTTACACCAAGCGGTGCATCTATTTGTCCAGAAAAAAGAATTAACTCCTTCACATTCAGAGCAGTGCTTAGGTCTAAAGAAGTCACCTCCTTAGAATAGGGTTGTATTAAATTAATTTTCTAATGTTTCTGTGCTACTAATATATATATATATATATATATATGTAGTTTTGCATGGAAAGATAAAGATGTTCACATCAAAACAAAGATTTATTAATGTCTGTTGGAAAGAACAATCACAGACCAGTATGTCCTTCATATCTTTTGGTGGACAAGAGGCCAGGAAAACTATCACTGGGTTGGTATGCATTATGGTTACAGGTTTTCCAGGGGAAATGAAACCATTATCCCCCCTATTCTGTATGGCTGAGGCATGCAGTAGAAAGATATGGGGGTTGAGACTGAGTTCCCTCTAGACACATGTGGTATTCTTTAGCTGGCTTGTGTGAAACAGGGCAGTCTAGGGTGCTGTGAAAGGGGAGCATGATCTCAGATTTGGGTGGGAAAAAGGTGAGAAATACTGAAGATCTGGGAGAGCTGCAGAAGTCAGTAAGTGTTGGAGGGAGGAAGGAAGGGAGGGAGGGAGGGATAATTGCAAGGAACTAGAAAGATCTATTGAAACAACATGGCAGGAGCATGCTGGCTCCTGCCAGGAGCACAATCAGTGTGCCACAGCATGGGCTGGGACTATGCTGAGTGCCCAGGCTTGGAGAGGAAAGTGCACAGAAAACAGGAACTTCTAATGAAATATGATTGAGAACCATCTTGTCAGACAGGACACTGATAGCAAATAAAACCAGCCTCTTCTTACCTACTGTGTGGTAGTCACTATTATGTGCAAGAGCATGGTCCTAATCTGCCATGAATTACCCACCCAGCAGATGGAGTTTTTGACTTCTAGTTTTTGAGTTATTTTACCATGGAACTTATTTGAGCTTTGTTCATCAGGAGCTAAGTTCTGGGCATGATAACCTTGAGGAGATTAAAAAAGCAGTGGATGAAGAGAGGACTTATCTGGGCAAATTTTCATAATCCTCTGGGATGTTAGATCTTGGTTAACAATATTTCATTAATTTACACTTAATCTACAGCATTGCCAGAAGCAATACTTCTAGCAATGTTATGCTAAATTCTAAAGAACAGCCATGTGGGCTGTTGCCTCTGGAATGGGCTTACTGTGAAAAATAAACTGTATTGTGGCAGCATTTTGCATCTAAGCAGCCACCTGGAAATTCCCAGTACAGCAGCGCAGAGCAGTGGGTGGAAGTGGCGCAGAGACATTGAGGGAGGCTCTCCAGGGATGGTGGGCAGGACACTGCACAGGACTGTTTGTGCAGCTCTGCTCTCAGCTGTACCTCTTTGCATCCCCATCTACTCTGTACAGTGCTCATGCTTCTGGCAAACAGATGGTGATGTCTCAAAGAAAGGCAATTTTATTTTTTCTTTTTGCAGTATGATAACAGGACAGTTTGGAGAGTTGATTAGCTTGATGAAGCTTTTCCTCATTAAGGTTCAGCTCCCTTGAGGATTCTGTAAGGCTTAGTCTATTTGGTAGAAACATCCCTTTAAAACTAAAAAGATCAGCCAGAACATATCCACATACCCAGAAATGAAAGCATGGGAATGACATCACATATTTCAGGCTGCAGCAGAAGTAACCGCTGCAGGAGACCTGCCAGGCAATTCCCCTGGGGCAGCAGTTTAATGATCCTGAACTTTGCGTGTTCAGCCTAGATCTCTCCAGGGAGCTGAATTTGGACCTGATGATAGAACACTCATAAGACAGTACTAAATCTAAAATTAGATATGTTTCTTATTGTGTTGCGTTTAGGCACCTCTGAATCTTTTGGATGCTTAAATAAAAATAAGGGAATATTTATATTTAGCTTAATGATTGGTCTGTACAAAAAGGAAAATCCTGTAATGCTTGCTACCCTGCCCTGTGCCTATAAAGAATATAAGTCCTCAGTTAAGAGTTAAAGAGTGAGAGACCTGGGAGCACAAGTGCTTTATTTAGTTAGTGTTTTGGCAAAGAAGACAGAGGGAGGCAGCCCGACATACCGATACAGCTGTCCTGTCACCTGTCATTGCTTTGACAAAAGCAAATGCTTCCGAGGTAGCAGACCTAATATTCTCAACCCGGCCCTCGTCAAATCGGCGCAGGGAAGCACTTTCATAGGTTGGGACAAGCCTCCTGTGACACCTGAGAGAGTGAAGGAAGAAAAACAAAGAATGATTATTTTCAAAGGGTCATAAAGACTAAGAGAAATATAGGCTTGGTACATTTTATTGTTACAGCCACACTTTTACTTCTTGCATAGTATTCATCTTAATATTGATAGAATTCTGTAAGAAACTTAAAAAAGATGGATGCCTTTTCCTTTCTAATATGAAGAGCTGCATACAGCTGTATATGTTTTAGTTATGCATTGCCAGTGAAAAATGACTTGTTGTGTAAAAACAAAGCTAGTAAAACAAAAATTTACTGAAAGATCTCAAGGAATGTTTTATTTGTACTGCATCATAAAATAATTGTGTAATTAATCATTTACTTATGGGCTTGAGATATGTTTTATTTAAAACAAGAGAAAATGGGCTGAGTACTATAATGAAAAGAAGAAAACTAAAAGGGGTGTTAGTTGTGAGCTGGAATGAAAACCCTCATAGCAACTAGAACAGACTATGAAGACTGTTGTTTAATTTGGGTCCAGGTATACAGATACTACTTCTTGCTTCAGGAGACAGACCATGTCTTTCAGTTGAAGCAGGTGGCCTCAGAACACAACTGTTCCCTAAGGTTTTTATTGCAAACATGGGATTTATGTCTTGGCTGGGACCCAGATGAAAATCTTGGCCTAAGTCATTGTTGGAGTTTTATTAATGGAATATTCAAAACGGATGTTCAACAGATGTTAAAGGAGTACCTGAAATGTGTTAAGCATCTCTGGTCTTGACCAGGTAAAGACCACTCTGGGATTTAATCTGACGTGGTAAAGAATTATTTGTGTAATAGGCTGTTCTGCAGGAAACCATACAACCTATGTCTATGTCTGGAGTTCTGGCAATGTAGAAAGGAGCTTTTAACTTTGATAAGACCATGGAAATTAGGGAATCTTATCAAATCTTGGGATGCCTGTGAAGAAGGGGACAGCAGTAGTTACTGTTTTGTGTAGGAACTCTAGTCTGATATGCTGTGCTGTAGAGGATGCTTTTCAGCCTGTGGTGCCAGAGGTGCATGTGTGGTTACTGCCATGGCTCCTCCCAAGCTACCCATAAGTCAAGGCAGGGGTGTTTCTGCCCCAGGGACCTGGGCTCCCCAGCTACTGCTGCTACAGACATCCCTGCCATATTCCCTCACTTTCTCTGTGCTAAGCACAGGGACAGCTGTCAGGAGGGTGCTGCCTGGGAATGGCATAGGTGGGACACAGGGACAAGAAGGTAGAGCAAGAAGAGGGAAAGGGAGCAAAGAAAAGGAGTACTCTCTCCCAGAGCCAGGTATCAGTTTCTATCTTGTTCACCCTACAGTCATTAGGCAAGATCACTCATTTCCATGCAGGAGGCATTTGTTTGAATGTTGAGGAAAAAATGGATCCTCTGTATAAAACCCCACTACCTTGTGTACCTTATTCCTACGACCTAGTTAGTTCCTATGAATAGAACTAACCTTACCTGTAAAATGCCAGCTGAAGTGCTACTTGAATGTAGGCATCTGGGCTAATCTTTTGTTTCTTAACAAATTCCTTTCCATAGTGCACAAACTTGTAGGCAATAAAATCCAGATTTTCCACTACCCTGGAAAACAAGCAGAAGGCAGTTACTGCGGGAGTAGATGTAAGAATCTCATAGAATTGTTAAAGAACTCTCAAATCATCAAGTCTAACCATTAACCTACCCTACCTTATTCATCACTAAACCATATTCTGTCCCATTTCTGTTTGCAAATAAAACCCAGAGATCTTTTCCTGCCAGTACCCTCTTAGAGGTGAGTGGCCTCCTGCTCTGCAGACAGTCCTGGCCTTTGCTAACTTGTTCCTAGTCAGTAACTTTTATTCATACAGACTCTGCACCAGGCTTGTTATCTTAACAGACTTGTTATCGTATCTTGCAGCCTTAACTGTGGCACTCAATCTGTTCATTTGGGTATGACACCTTTAAAAACAAACAAACAAAAACCACCCCAAAATCCAGCACCCTCCCCTCAACCTTACTGTTTCCACCCCTGAAGCCAAGGCAAGAGTCTCCTTTGTTCTTGATAAATTTCTGAGAGATTTACTGGCTGAGAATTGGGTGCATTTAGGCCTTGATGAAGGCCTTAAGCTCCTTGCAAGATTCAATTTAGGGGACTATTACCTTTATTTGGAAACACAAAGGATTTATTCTACATCCTGAATGTTCTCACTCTTATGTATCTTCCCAGCCACTTTGAGGTCTTATCTAATGCAACCACACTGGACATGCTTACAGCTGATCATGCAGACAATGTGTTAACTCTCTACAAAGACATCACAGGCCTGAATGTTGAGAAAAAATTCTTATTGCTGCCCCCACTCCCAAAGATCATGCAAATCTTTGACAGCCTGGAAACAGAGTCAGAAAAACTAGACTTTGTAGGAGCAATATGAATGTAAACAAATTACATTCCTAAATTCAAATTGTTTATTCAAACCAGTTGTATTCTAGTTTTCTCTATACGTACCCCTATTGCCCTGGTTTCAGATTGAATCAGCTCAACCCATAAGAGACATGCACAAAAACTGAGGACCTGCATTGTTTGCATCCTGTGCAAATATGGGGAAGCTATTTTTCCAGTGGTTTTTAGAGTTCCTAGTATTTACATGGAAGGAAAACAATGGTAATGCAATTCCTGAATACAGACAAGTAACTCCAGCCCATAAGAGTCCTATCCTGCAGAGGGATGCTAGGTATGTGCAGCTTGGTAGAAGAGGAGGAGCAGGAAGACAGGAGGCCCCCTAGGAGAGAGCCCGTGCAATGTGCTGGGTAGTTCCCAGCTGCAGTCACGGCTGAGAAAAATGAGGCATCTGTTCTACCTTTGGAGTTTTTCTGCTGCTGATGCCAAATGTGTCTGAATATCAGGGGAACACTTCCATCTTAGTCTCCGTGGAGCAGGAAGCTCGCTCACTGAATCAGCTCGGACTAATTTCTTGGAACTTTCTTTCCTGTTGGTATGTGAGACAGAAGTCATTAAGGTCACAGGAATAATCCATTTATTAAACACTGCTCTTTTAGCAGGTGAATCACTGCTTTTCAACAGTTTTATGTGTCTTAGTGCCCCTGTGCATCAGGGGCAGAGGCATTTGCCACTGGCAGAGGTTTCCCAGGGACTGGAATGGGTATAAAATGTGCAGAAAGGGAACTCACATGTGCCTGAGCAGGTATTCAGTGCACTGCACCATTACGATGCCATCGAAAGGGGAATGTTCGCACACGGTCCCGCAGAGTCCGTCTCTTCCTACCACAAACTAAACAAGGAGAATAGGTGCAACATATACTGGAAATAAATTGTGTTCTGAGTAAGTTATCCATGATGGAAACCTGACAAAGGTGTTCTCGTTCCCCTGTGGTTTTCTTATTGCTCGTATCAGGAACTTCCTTGCCCTAGAGATCAGTGGGTAACTTAAAGATTCAGAAGACTTGCTTGTTCTGTGAAAGGTGTTGCACTGAATCCCTTTCATGCTGCTATTTGGGACTGAATCCTGTGAGAGTGTAAATTTTAGAAATTCCCAATGGAATTTGAAAATTTGATTTAGCATCTGCTTTATGGTACAGAAAACCCATCAATACAAAGACAGGCTAAGGTTCTCCTTCCACTTTTGAGGACAATAAAACATCTGTATCTGAAAAATCCTAAGGATCTCATTATATTACAAAGCTCATCCTTATTTGTTAGCTTTCTCATATCTTATTTTGAATCTTTTATTTTTAGATGCTTTCTTCATTTCATTTCCTTCTTATTTGTCTTCATTCTTAATTTCACTGTGTACACATAACACTGCTGGTGACAATCTGCTGCACTCCAGTTCTGTGATATACCCATGCAATTTGGAACTTCTGCATCTCATGCAAAAGCAGATGTCTAGGCCAATACTGCAGCTTTCCTGTCCTTTTTCTGGGCTTTTCCCCACACGTACTTTGAAGTGCATTTAGCTAGACTTCACCCACTTAGCTCTCTCTCTCACCTTTGTATCACATACACATCCTGCCTCCCTGCTATCCATGAGGTTTTCAGAGAGTGGGCATGATGTAAAAAGTTCATCTGGACATTTTCTGAAGCCTTACTGCAAAGGTGAGGAAGAATATGGAGAGAAAGAACAAATTCTACTGTGAGAATGGCTTCCTACATAGTGTGTATTTGTATAAAAGGAAATGGGATCTTATTTCCCTAAGAATTTCCCTTCACCTTTGAACTTCTTTGGCCTGAATACATCTGGACAGATTAAGCTCTCTCACACTCTACGCGATTTTATTTGCTTTCTGCTGCTTTATGATAGTAGACAAAAAGAAAATGTTGTTTATTCTCATCTGCTTGAAATATCTCAACACTTGACCCTGCAAATAACAGGGTTCTGACTGTTTTAAAGACAAATTGTTTGCTCTTCAAAAGAGTCTCTAATAATGTCATTTACAGTGGCATTAATCAGGAATGTTTACTGAAATGTATTTGCTCTTGGTTAAGTTGGTGCAAGTGAAATTATTCTAGGGGTTTCTCTTTTCATGTTGCTGTTCTTAGATATGGCAAGAGCAACAAGCATTATGCAAGCCATGTGTCAGTCAGGGTTTTTTCAATTTTTCATAAGGTGTCAACATTGTTGACAGTTGGAGATTAATACATCACTTCACTCTGGGTCTATTGCAAAGTGTGGAAATAACAGTGCAACGTTTTAAAATATGACAATCAAAATCTGATGGGGAAAAAGGCTGGAGAAGTCAATATTTAAGGAAAGTCTCACCAAGGATGTCATTAAATGAGTAAACAGTCTGTTAAGGGAGGATTAAAGACATGCCAAATTATATGCAGTAGCATTTCTAGGATGTCAGGAAAATGTGTAAGAAGAGGAAACAAAGAAAAATATTGTGGTGTTTTTTGTCCTGGGATACTAGGCCAGCATTTTCATCCCAGTGTAGAAAAATGCATTGCTTTTTTTATATCCGATATCTACCTATTCTTACATCTGCGTATCTGTGTTATCTCAAGAGCAAAGGGTAGCTTTGGAAAAGGTGGAGGTGTCCCCTTCTCCCACAGCCTTGCTCACACCAAACTTGCCCAGGCAGATGCTGACACCGCCTTCCCCTCTTTCTCCCACCTGACTCTAGGTGGTCCCCACCATAAGGCAGTGTGCAAGTAATGTCACAGTGCTGCAAGGTGTTTACCTGCATAGGTTTGTCGTACCAACGATTGGCCCCGTTCTTATGGTAGCCTCCTCCATGCAGCATCTGAAGCGCCATGTTGGTGTTGTTGAGTTCCACCGCACTGGGGCTGTCCAGGCACACCAGGCATATGCACCGCTCAATCATGTCTAGAGAGTCACGGTTGGTGGAGTCTGGGGATAAAAGGGTGAAAGGTTCACATCCTCTTACCTCTAAGCACAACACTGGCTGGGGAACCCTCTGCCTTGGAGAGCATCTGACCCTGACTCTGCAATGAGCTGGTGTCTGCAGAGCTTCTGTCAGCAGGAGGTCATCTCAGTGCAAAGGAAGATTATACGAAGGCATTAATTCCTGTGTTAACTTTTGTAACTCTGTGTATCTCTCACAGGATTCAATAATAACCACTTTCTTTTTCTGCCTTTTATTTCCTTGAAATAATTATATTACAAAATAGATCTATTTTACTCTTAAAGCCAGCATTACTTACTTTTTTTATATATAACAGTTACAAAGTACAGGTGGGAAATAGAAAATCTCAGAGCTCACACTATTGCTGCAGTATTCTGCTCTGGAACAGCAGAGCTTAGAGTGGTTTTTTGTTGCTCTCCCATGAAAACCCTTTTCAGGATAAGGAAGAGCAGGGTCTCTGTTGGTTTTGTCTTATTGTATTAAAACCCTCTTTTCTCTCCTGTCTCTCATCATTTGGTTATATTGTCTGCATCACGTGGGGAAACATCTGTAGATGAGCTTTTGAGGTTTAGTTTTTGAACATGACTTTGCCAAAACCATGGATTGCCACATTACGCTGCTCTCCTGTCACTACTGTACTGCTGAATAAAATGGGTTTTTCTGGATCTCTTCCCTATCCTGACATTCTTCTTATATGGTTGGACTACTGGGGGTATTTTTACCTTGTTCTCGGTGCTTTCCTCCTCATTTATTGTGTATTTACGTGTTTCTTTGTCTAACTCAGAAATATTACAAAGGTTAAGGGTTTGTTTGCATTGGAGGACCACTTTGTAGCATAGGAAATATTTAATTGTGAGCACTTTTTACAGTTCCTCATTGAAAAGACAGATGTGTGCAACCTATAACAAGAACTTGTTTCATTTAAAAATATGTAACATTATTAATTGCTGTTATATGGTTGTTAACAAGATCACTGGAAAAAGGGCTTTCAAGCATCAATATAAAATTCCTTTTGTTCTTAACAGAGCAACTTTCATCCACTGGTTTTGATAGATTTTGATGTAAGTGTAAATTTGTTTCAGGATGTTCTCAGCAAATGATATTAATTCAGATTTATCAAAACTTCTTTCAAGCCTAGGCTAAGTTCAAGAAATATGTGCTCAATTCAGAAAATTATTTTAGCTGAAAGAATGGAAAAATATTTTAAATTAAACAATTCTGATTTGCATTTGAAATAGGGGGCATTTCAAAATGTGCCTGTTTTCAAGGTTTGCAAGTATGTAATGTAGCTTGATTTCAGCATTTTTCATAGTAAGAAATTATGCATCTTTCCAGAAGGAGTAATATAAGTTAGTCAAGAGCTAGAAAAATCCCAGACATGTGTTACCATTCTCCAGAGGCTGTGTAGGGACAAAGAGACCAAATGTGCAAGAAATTAAAAATGTGTCAAAAGAAGGAGAGGCAAGTGATAGCAGTGGCTGAGAAGGAAGAGGGGGAGCTGTGGCCTTGCAGGTTATGGTAAGGTACTGCCTACTGCTGATTGGTGGCTCCTGCAAGGCAGCATTAGCAGCCAGGAGCCCAAGGGACAGAGATGGTCAGCCTGACTCCTTGCAGGCTCCCTGGGGACTTGGTGGAGTGCACAGTGTGTTGTGTCCCCTTGCCAACAGAAGAAGAGTCCTTGGAAAAGCAGCTGGAGCACCTGCCAGCTCCTACAAAGGCTTGAGCCAAGAGATTGTGTTCGATGGGGCGCGCAGAGAGGTTGCTGCCCTGCAAAATGCAAACACCAGTGTCCCTTTGGAGTATCTTCGAAAGCATTCAGAGGTTTTATAAGAGAGAAGACACATCCCTGTCCACTTGGCTGTAAAGCTTTTCTAGTATCTCTCACTTGCAGGGCTGACCGTAATTGTGGTATTTTTTTCATTGATGGTCTGGGTGCCTTGGTGCAAAGGCTGAAAAGATCCTTGTGAATGGAACGTGCCCTATATACATCAGCTTCTGGTGTTTGCAGACAGGCAATCTTTGAGGAAAACCAGCTTGGATAGTGATTTACAAACTGCTCACAGCTTGCTCAGCACTCTGCTTTACACTGTTTGATAGCTTTATATATATTTCATTGTGGCTGCTACCCACACATCTTTGACAGATATGAGGCCCTTAGTCTGACATATGGCTTCAGAGTATCTGGAGTCTAGGTATTAGAGTGAATAAAATTAAGCTGTGCCAGAAACATAGAAGTAAGGGAAAGATGCCTTTACAGAAGGAAACAGACATATCCAGAGGGCTGATCAAACACTGAAAAATTATCATGTGATGTAGGCAATAAATTGCACAAGAACTCATGAACCATGACTTGGGATTGAAAGTATCTGCAGGAAGAGTTAAAACAGAAGAGAGTAAGACAAGCTTAAAGCCCTGCAAGATATTTCTTCTTTTCTAATACAGAGCTGCATTGAATTGGCCAGCTAGCTGTTCGTTAGTTGGGGTTTTTTAATTTAGTTGTAGAAAGAAAAATATGAGAAGACAGTTTTGAATCACATTCAGATATAGTATGTATGGAACCACAGCCAGTCACTTCATACAGAATTCACTTCCTTTGCTTAGGAAGGAGCAAGCTAGTTGTGCAGTTACAATGCTGAGTGTGTTTATACATCAGTGGTGGCTGGGTTTATTATAATATCTTGGACATTTTCTCACCTAGAAGGCCTATGCTCTACTTGCAGCTCTGTGCAGGCCTGAAGCATTCTCTCTTGCCCGGTCCAGCACAGACCAGCTGTGGAGTGACCCTTTCACCCACACTGCTTCCCAGGTTTTCTCCCTCTCTTATTTGTTGTTGTGAGAATATTTCACCATCACAGATAAGAAAGAAAAAGGGCTGTTAATGGTCATATATCCATGTGTAACAGCAATGCATTCACCTATATAGAAGAGCTGTGCTAACATGAGTAGTCTGGGATGGGATTCCTGCTTAGATTAGAGATGGCTCACATCATGGTGCTATGAGATTTACTAGTGCAAAATCTGTTTTTTTCAACTGCATAACTGAGTTGGTTTGCCTTCTAATTAAAATGAATATCTCGGTAAATGCCAGGCAATCTGAAAACACTGTGGAGAGGGTCTTGCTAGTTTTTGTTGATTTCTCTTTTTGTTTTTCTTTTGGATGATGTAGGTTAACAAAGATAATTTTGCTGTAAGTTTCAAGGCATTGACTGTTTTACTTAGTATGGCATGAATATAAATGATTAGGTGTTCACCTCAATTTTCATTAAAATAAGTTATTTTTTGTCTCCTCTTTCAAAAAGTAATGATGGGAAGAGGAGGGGAAAGCTTAAAGATGAGACCAATGCTATATAATATTGCTGAAATAATGACCAGGACTCCGTGTGTGTGTGTGTATCTGTACTAAATTTTCATAAGCACAGATAAACTTGAATAAGAACAGGACAATCCTCCTTAGGATGATAAACTTATTCTGAGACTATTGGCAACTCTTGTATATTCCACGGCATTAGTGAAACAGCAATATTTTCTGTGGCATGGCTGAACTGGAGATAAAGAGATGAGTTAATGTTTTCTTCAGGATGAAAAAGTAAATATTTAAGACACGTAAAATGGCAAAAAGAGGTAATTTATATCACTTAGCCTCAGGATAAAACACATAAGGTGTGATGTGATAGAGGTCACTAACCCCACCCTTTATTTTCATTTGTTTCCAAGTTTGACATTCAAGTCCAGAATCTGAGACAGCTAAATGCTACCTGTTGGAAAAGAGAGAGAGCAGTCCCCAGATAATAACTGGTGCCATCTTTCCTAGATACTTACTTAAGAATTGGTTGAATCAGCCCTGGTACCTTCTCCACTGACTAGAGAAAGTACACAACTAGATTCAATAGGTGTTTAACTTGCAGATGCTTTTGTTGGATAAGATCAATAATATCAAATAATTGCCAAAAGCTAAGAGGATACATCATTCCTATTGGTACAAATGGATATGAAGAAAGAGACAAATCACAAAATCTGATGTAATGTAATTTATGTGATGAAAAACAAAGAATGGAGTGAGAGTTACTACATGGCATAACACTTAAACATACAGAGCCAAAGGGACAAGCCATTTCTGCTGCTCCCCTGGCAACACACATCTTACACATACTGAGTTTCCTACTGCTGGAAAAATTCAACAGTGGGGTTGAACATTTAGTCCTGTGTTTGCTGTGATGTTTGCTCTCAGCAAAGAAAGGCAGTGATAGTGAGGAGGAAGATGATGAAGAGAAAGCTGGGGTTGCTGCTGCTAACCTTTCATAAGGATCATCCTGGCCTCTGCCCACTCTGTTCTTCCGTCTGTTGTCAGCAGGCCAATTGGAGGCAGCATTTCCTCTTCATTCTCTGCCATTTTTGCTATCTTTTGTAACTGAGTGAAAAGATCTCCCTCACTGAGACGACGGAAATTAATGACAACATCCAAAACAAAAAACTGCAAAAAAAATGACAGAAGTCAGAAGATCAGTCAGAGGTGGGTTGGACCCTTTGTGGTCCAACATTTTGCTGTCACCTGGGTAGGTGTTGAGATGCTGAAGTCCTGCCTGGAGAGCCAGGACTGCATACAATGAAACACAAAACCACTGGGGAATGGCCCAGGGCTCACCCCTCCTGTGTTTTAACAGCAATGTAATACCAGTTGCCATAGGGGACTTATATTGTGTGTTGGACTCAAATAAAATATACGCTATTTGAACAAGCTTAAAAAACCCTTGGAGAGATAAAATCAGGCAGTATGTAAGTAATTTTCATGGTATTATTTATTTAAACATAACCTAGAGAATCTAGAAAATTTCCTGCACTTCCTGGAAAAGCAGAAAGCACTTCACTGGGACCTACCTCCTCATTCCAAGAGCACCTGCAGGCCTGGCTCCAGTACTGCAAATAGTCAAGCTGGCTATAAGGTACTATGCCCAGGAAACAGACTCTGCTGCTCCCTGGTAATTACTGGTTAGGGCAGATTCACTCTAACACTTCAGTATTTCTGTTTGCACCTGTGCTAACTTCTTCAGGCATAGCTTAGGGCCCCTACATGGTGTCTATGCCATGCATAGGTGTGATGGTGGTATAGTTGCCATGAACTGAGTGGCAATACTTGACTCTCAAGAGAAGAATTTCCAGCAAATGCACTCTAATAGAATCCTTTTTTCTCTGTGGTTTCATCTCTGTTTATTAAACATTTTTGTTTGAGAGAGAAAGCAAATGAATTCTGCCACATTCCTCCTTTCTGCATCACTGTTCTTGGAACATAATGTGGGCCAAGAACAAAAATGCTGCAGAAGTATCTTTTGGAAATATTGACTGCAAACACTTGGTAAGAAGTGAGCTCACACGTAGCATGCTAATTGCATTTCTGAACAGAGATTAGATTAGGCTGTTCTGGAGTGAATTTAAGCAAATTAAGAAATATAGAAAGGTATGAAAAAAGAAAACCAATTTACCTGATTGTTACAAGCAACAATGATGTGCTCTGGTTCTGGCATTACATTGCTTTTCTGGGCCACGAGGGTATCTTTGGTACATCCTGGAAGACGATAGGAAGAAAAGAGTCCATAGTATTGCTTCATACAGAGAGGATGACCAGACAGCTGTCCACGAGAAAAATCAGGAGGTAAAGCATGGCTGCAGAGAAGGAGAAAAACAAAGCCAGAGGAAAAGAGAGGAGAGAGACAGAAAGGAAAAGAAATCTAATCTGTCCTTTGTTCTGTTACAATTAGATCAGGTATAACACAAATTGAATAATAAAATGAGATTACAGTATAAGGGAAATAGATGAATTCCCATACCAAAGTTAAATACATCATTCCTGGCAGCTTCATGCATATTCATTAAGCAATTGCATTATCATCTAGTGGAAATGGAACTAGCAGGTTGCAAGCAGCTTTGCAGCGTGTGTAGGATGCCTGCCTAGATGGGACCCCAGAAACTTGACAGGACAGAAGTCAGCAGAACAGCTAGGAAAGACTAGCACCTTGAAGAAAGGTACTGATGAAATTCCCTGCAAATCACAGCAGTCCTGTACTGTGCTGACTGGTTAGAGAGTGTGTGAGAGGGTCTTGCCTGACAAACAGAAATTACTTGGGCAATACAGTGGGAATTTCTGTTTTCCACAGGTCCTTGCTTTTGTGCTAATTTTTACCTAGACCTATGGAATAATATGTGCTGAAAGCCTGTTCTTTTTTTTTTTTTTGATTGGAATGTAAGTGAAACCAGCATCTCTTAAAGGTCTTCTTTAGTGGCCGGGAAAAAGAAAAGAAAAAGAATGATCAGTCCCAATTATGATTATGGATTGTAAAATACCCCACTACCACTGCAGCAGGAAATAATGGTGCTGCTGGACAGGAGAGGCTGCAGAGGCCACAGGAGGAAGATCTTACAGTGCGGAGATTTTCCTTCTACAAAAGAGGACTAAGCTTACAACTTGTCAGACAGGGGCAGGGGTGAAGGAGCTGGCAAGAAGGTTTACTCTTATACAGCTTATGAGGGGTAATGTTTTATGCCAGTTGATCCTGGTTAACCATGTCTTTAGAACTGTCACAGTTCAAACCAGGGATATTCACTGTAGGTCCCAACTCAAATTCTTTATATCACTTATCTCCTTGTACAGGTGCATAATACATACATGACTTGAGGAATCATGTATTTCCCCTGTGTTTTTGTTCAGAAAGTAACAAGAGCATAAGTAGCTTATTTTTATTAGCTACTGAGCAAGCCTTTCTGTGGTGAGATTTCCCTCCCCTGCTAGGATGTGTTATTTCCCTGTGGCGAGGGAGGTGGGACAGTGCTGTTGTAAGTGGAGAGTGCCAGTAATGGTGTGCAGGCTGTGTAACCACAGTGCTGCTGCCCTTTGGGTGTGGGGAGCACAATCTTCCTCCTGTGTTCTCAGTAACTCTGTCAGGCAAATTGTGGCAAATTGTGTGTGTCCTTTTGGGCTGCGCCGTGCCTGCCAGAGTGATGACTGCCAGCCATCAAAAAGGATCCTTCTTTAATCTGTTACACTGCAGGAATACAGCAGAAAGGGCATTAAAAAAACCTGCTGAAGCACTTGCCCTGAAGCATGCTGGAGCCCTTCCCCACAGCAGAGTGATGCAATACAGCTCAGCTTTGTACTGAGAGCAGCCTTGAATCAGAAGCCCAGTGGATACTCAAGCTCTCCTTCCAAGCTACTTACGTGTCCAGTAAAGCTTTGTAGTCTTGCACTCCTGAAATGAGATTGGCGGCAAACCTGCAAGTAGCAGAGAGAAGTGACATCAGTCTTTTGTCATTTGGCAACACTGGGCTGTTTCTGGGAGACAGAGGAAAGCCTGAATGATTGATGACACAGCATAAGGACAGAAAGTCTTCTGGCTTGGCAAGAGCAGCTCCCTGCCCCCACCCAAAACCTAAATTAATTCATGTCAAAAGAAATATGAAATCCTAGAGACAATCCCTCAAATGGTTAAACAGACTACCACAGGAAGAAGCCTGAAAGTGCTTGTTTAGAGAATGGGAGCAGAGACTGAATATTTAATAGAATCCTCACATGGGTTTCAATACCAATACTCATAATCTGTCCAGTATTAGAGTACTTCCTGTCCTAAGCAGATATTTTTTTTGCAGGGCTGTGAGACAGGTGTATCATTTCCTGACATTGTCTGTTTGCACTGCATCAGAATGGGAGGCTCTGAGAAAAATATTTCCTTGTTAAAGCACGTGCATTAGAAAATGCAAAGTGGAGGTTTTTTGAAAGCTGTGTGCACAATAAATTTAGTCAGTAATGAATGGAAGCATTTATAGTTATGTTTAAAGTAAAGTAAAAAGATGCATTAGCTGTCTATGCAAAATGTTAAAATAATGCATATTGGTTTCAAGTTCTGGCTGTTTTATAATAGCATAAATTCACATGCAGTTAATTATTTCAGTAATGAGCAGCTAGAGAGTGCTAAAAGCAGAGATGAAAATTGCACTATATGAAGGTAGATTTTTTACTGTTTTAAAAGGAAGAATGTTTTGGCAGAGGCTGAAGAATGGAATCCTGCTTTAAGGGTGTCTAGAGAGGTATATTCTGTGCTTGGCTACGTGCTTACCTTCTTACTTTTTAAATGATAGTAATTGCCCACTACAGCTCAAAGCAGAAAGATCAGTTCAGGGCTGGGACTGATGGGCCTGAAGGAAGTAGTGTTCTTGGGCAAGAATGATTTCTGAATTCTTATTCTTAGATCCCCTGTGTTTCTGGTGCCCTTTTGTGCATCTGAGAGGGACAATTTAATGCCAGCGTGGCCTTTGCAGTTTGCAGGGTGGCTACAAGTCATAGTGAAGCCATGTTAAAGATTATTTTCCTTGAAAATGTGTGTCAGAAATTAGTATTTATTCTTTTTCATCACGAAGTGAATTACTTGAATTATATACAGTAAAAAGCTTTGTAAATATTCCTTAAAAATATAAATCCCATGGCAACTTTTTCATGCAAGAAATATAATAATAATGACATCTTTCTTTCTGAATATCAGTATGAGTTATCCCAGAAACACTACCCTCAGTCAGCAGGCCTCGTAGGAAATAATTTTAATGGCTACAGCCCTTATTTTTTAATGAAAGTTGATTGTTTTTTTGCAAAAGCCTTACATTTAAAATATCCTTTCATTTAGTGAAACCTGCAAAGTCGTGATACGTTACCTCAGGTGGTCATTGGCATCCTTGAAATACTGACGAGCAAAGATAATTGCAGGGCTGGAATTGACGGGAAGAGCCAGGCGGTTATTGAGGTACATGTCATCCAGCCAGTAGTTAAACACCTGAGGGAAGGGGACACAACATCTTAAAGCTGCCAACAGCACACAGAAAAGCATTCTGGAGGTGAGGGGACAGCTCCTGGTGTCAGCCATAGGCTCTGATTAATGGAGCTGCTGAGCATTTTCAGTCTGGGCTCTGTGACCTCAGCTCAGCAGAAATCAGCCGCAATTCCATAATCCTATTTCTCAATCAATGGCAATTTACAGTGCAGTTCCATCAAAAACTAAACAAGCTCCAGATTGGGGTGCTTTGGGTATTTTGTTGTTTGCTTCTCTCTACAACCAGAAAATGTTTGAACTCAACATGTTAACTCTTGTATAGCAATTAGAATATGTTTAAGAGAGGGCCAGGGTTTTACTAGTGATGCCTTTTCTCAGGGGGCTTCAAATATTTGTCAGTGATGCCAAGATGCTCCATTGCTAGCCATCAGATATTGTCCTGTAGCAAGACAGAGTGGGAGAAGAATTTCCCAAGCCTAATGGCTCAGTCCTGCAGAGAGTGGCACTTGGAAAGGGCCCCAGGAGAATTCCCTTTGTGTCCACTGACACAAATGCAGATTGCTGATTCTTGACCTAGACAGATACATTAAATTTCTAACCATTTTTATTGAAAACATAGATGAATAGTAACTTCATTCCTTTATATTTGAACAGAGATTGAAGAATCATTATTTGGAAAATGGAGGCTTTCATAAAAAGATCAAATGGTCTTTCTGAGAGGGCAGGCTTTGCATATGGTAATTATAAACAACAATGAAATTATGCAAAAATAATTACAAATGCACACATCAGTTGAAAAAGTTTTCCTCCGAGATATTTCATTGCTATTAGAACAGATGCTTCCCCCACAGTCTCTGGAGTCTTCAGGGGAATATGCTAGAGATTATACTCCTAGCAAGTTAAATTCAGGTATTTATTTTAATAACCAGAATTTAAAACTGTCCCAATTTCAGAAAATGCTTATGCATCCTTCCTCTGTAATTTTCATGCTATTAGTGTTCAAATGAGCAATTGTCTTCTGGAATGTTATTTCCTATCAGGAACAGTATTTAAATGCTGGTTAGTTTAGCCACCATGAATCACAATATGAAAACAAGATTGGGCAGTATTTTGTTCAGAAATTAAGCACTGCTTTTAAAATGAAAGCACTGACAGCACTGTAGCCTTTTCCCCCTGACTGTAGCAACAATTTGATGGATTTTTTTTGTGTGTGTCACAAAAGGGAGAACCACAATTCACTGACATCAGTAACAAGACTGCAAGATATCACTGAATCCATAAAATCATTTTCCTTGTTGGGATGGAAGGGCTTCAATAAAACTCTTAATTTTCAGCTGCCATATTCTAACAGGCTAATGAGGGCAGGATGAACTGTGACTTTGTGGAATGGTAAAATCTACTTTAGCTATGGCTAATTTAGCTAGATTTAGGTAAATCTACTTTACCTAATTTGCCTGCCCTGGGGAGCAGAAAGCTGAACTTTTATAAAGGCAGAGGTTTTCAGCATGGTCTGTGTGACAGATGTATATGTATATGCATATATGTGCATATTCGGTAAAGTAACTACTTCAGGGTGACTACACTGGTATAGCACGACAACAAATGGCAAATAATAGTTCAATTTTAAAAGACTAATTCCTATAATGAAGTATTCCATTCCAGAATAACTGGAGTGGTTTAGAACTTTAGGCTGTGCAAGGCACATTTAAAGCCCTATCAGAAAGCATTTTTCATTCTAATAAAATTCTAAATCCTGTTATTTAAGGCAAAGGAAGAAATTGCATCCAAAAGGTGTGTTTCCTACAGGTGTTGTGACACTTCTGTGCATGAACCTGAGTTGAATGAATGTCCTCATTAATGTCAACAAACTGTTGATCTGAAAACATAATAATGACATGGATTTTGACATAATTTTAAAAATTTAGCCTATTATGTCTGAAATATTCCTTTGTTAAAATGACCCCTGTTTGCATTGACCTGCTGAAAGAAAACAGTGATTGCATAGAGAACATCAGAAAGAACTTGTAAATGAGCATCATCCAACACAGCAATTATTTTTTCCACTGCATTTGCTTACCCAGTTTGCTGTCTTTTCACTTCTTTCCTCAAGCATTTGCTGCAAGGATTCCCCCAGGCCTCCTGCAATTCCAAATTTCTCCACGATGGCCTTGGTCTTTTTAAATTGCTCCTCTGGCACCAAGTGTTTCATGCTCTGTAGATACATGCGTAAGGTCTGTTGCAGTGGTGGAACTGGAAGTTTTGGCACTTCCTAAAAAGAAATATGTATTAGTGAGTAATTCTACTTGTTTCCAATCTGTCCTCTTTTGTTTTCTTCTTTTTTTCTTTTGTTGCTGATTAATACGTTACATCCCTTTAAAAATTAATTTATTCTGTTTTAGCAGTTGAGAGGCCTGATTAATACAAATGTACTGTTTGTAGGCTTCCAAATGGATAGAGCAGAGGACTAGTGAAAAATTATCAAGGACACTATTCCTTGGTAAAAATTCTAGAAATCCTAGGACAAAGAGGCATGATGCAAGCAAATACACTGAGCTAAACTCTAGGAAACCTGCAAATACATTACAAAATAATAGAATAATATCTTAAGGTACTTCATTAGTAAAGAAGTGCATTTAGCTTGTGATAAGTAAAACCATGGTTAATACTTGTCTGATTGGTAATATGAATGGCTATAAAGTGATAGAAGTAGCAAACATGCAGGTCTACCAGTTTATTGGTACTGACTACGTACAGTCCTCAATAAGCTTGTGTTTTATCCTGTGAAATCTCTGCTGTCAGTCAGTCTGGAACCCCCCCTGGAAGGCTTGATAAAACATTTCTGTTCATACTTCCTTTATCCTTACCCTCTTTGGAGCAATAGTATCTGGGAAGAAAAGAGTTCCATGTTGTCCATGAAATTAAGTTTCCTTTGTTTTTTAATTCAGAATTAACCAAGTGAAGTGTAATTAGTCATTTAAAAGCCAGAGCAATTATGGGGGCAGTGGGAAAATCAAGCAAAGAGGTAATTCAAGAAAGACTAGGAAATTGCAAGAGGCTGTGATGCTCTAAGTGTGGTTCCTCAGGGAGGGAGCTATCTCTTAGCTGAGAATTGGTCATCTAATGCAGCTATGCTTGTCCATTAGTGATTATGTAGGCCATAAACTTTTGGAGGCTTTATTTTTCTAATTTGATTTTTGCCCATCTCCTAAAGTAGGCAACATTCAGATTTTTTTGCTAGCTCTTGCTGTAATGGACATTCATTTTAGTAGGATTGCAGGCCACAATGTGATTTTGGGTGGAAGAAAGGATTAGCAGTTACCTGTCCCACCTGCTGCTCAGAGTTAGTCCAGTGCATGCAGGGAGGGAGGGCATGGAGGAAGTGCTATGAACAGTAGGCAGGGACTGGGTGTCCTCTGAGCTCAAGTACCAGCTCTGCCTTTTGACATCCACAGAAAAGTTAGTGCTGCATTATGTTCCCTGTCTAGAAACCAAAGATTTTAGATACTCATGCAAAGTGTCATAGGATTACCTGTTATTAATGGAAATGCAAATCCAGTTTAGCCTGTAATACACTCAGAAATAAAAGAATGGCAATTCTACAGTTTCAAGCTATGTTTAGTCAAGATATGTTTCTTCTATCATTGATTTCTTGGTCATTTAAAACAGATGTGCTAACTAGTATTTCTTTTTGATACCTGGCTTTGGCCCTATCTTTCTGGGTAAGGTTCCTGTGCAGTTCATGACTGCTTAGGGAAAAAAACCCTGGAGGCTGACTGTTGACAGGCATACATACCCAGCACCTCCTAAAGCAGCTTGAAAATGAATCATATGTGATAGTTTGATAGTGCTGTACTAGCATGAATAATTTCATGCCATCTCTGGCTTTGTAGTAAAAAAATATTTGTTGCAGAATAATATTTAATTTACTGTAATTCTTCAGAGGATGTTGGGAGAAATAGTTTATTTGGATATGAGAAGCACTAGTGTTAGATCAAGGTTTCTGGCTATAAACTGTTACAGGATAACTGGTGTTCCCTGAAATGAAGAAATTGGCTCTAGAACAGAGCTTGGGTTACAGTTATGATATTAATTTACAGAATTAAAAGTTGTTAAGTCATCTTCTTTTTTCCTTTTTGTTTTCCAGGAAAGAGTTACTTACTCTTTCATCTTTACTGCATGTATCTTTCTCGTTCTTCTGCATGTTTTTTTCTAGGTCAGGCATTCCTGCATTTCTTTTGGTATCTTTCGTTGAGGACAGAAATTGAAGTCACTTGGGGGCACTTATGGAGCCTGATGCCTCAGTTCTGGAAATAGAAAAGATTTAAAGTCCTGTCAGTACCCATTATTTATAACCAAAATGTACGAGGGGAGTATTCCCTGCGCAAACATGCAGAGAAGCTTCAGAATGCAAACCTGAAGAGAAATAGAAGTACAACATTCAAAGTAGCTGAACTGAGCCCTGTGGAGATTGCTCTGACATTCTGTTTGTCTCATTTTGCTATAAATTTATTTATTCAGAACTATCTGATGCTCATAAAAGGTCCCTTCTCAGCATGGTTTATTTTGTCACTGTAATTTACATTGCAATTTATTGTGGCATAATCTGCGTGCTTTGTGTAACTGTTATATGTTAGCTGGAGGAAAGAGGGGACTTTTCTTTGAATGTACTTATGTTGACACAGGTACTAGTAATGTTGCAGTTTTCTATATTAGATGTTATATTTCCTCCCCTTACCATTTTAGGTGAAAGCACGACAGCCTTTAAATGTATTTCTCATGGCACTGCTCCATGGGTACAGTGAGTTGCCATGCTAGAAGATGTAAAAAGGAGCTTGATGGAGATGTGCCTTTGCCCTCTGCAGCCTAGAAAGAATCTCACAGGGTACCAGTGCTTTGGGGGCATAGGTATGGGCTGGGGCCCCTGCGAGCCTGCCTGTGAAGGCTGTGGGAGGACTGGCAGGGGTGCTTGAGTTTTGAGCTGCTTCGTAGTGCAATCTTTCCAAAGAGCATAAATGTATCCAGAGAGACAGCTTAACCTGCCAAAAGTCACAAAAGTAATCTGTGACAGAGCAAATACTTTCACTCATGTCTCTCTGGTATTGTGCTTATCCTGGTTTTCACTTCTGAAGATGCCTCTTAGCTTATTCCTTCACAGAAAAGAAGTTATCTGACATGCACATTTCTTCTGATATACTAATAACCACAACAAGCAATTGTCCTTCAATTATGACAGTACATAAGGACAGCTAAAGCAGAGGGAATCTTTTGTGTTCCCTCCAGTCAGGTCTTGATGGATTAGAGGTTGTTTTGTTTTCTTTTAATTACTTTACACTGTGTGTATGCAAAATATAAAAGACAACGTGTTGACTATATAGAAAACATTTTTTTTTCTGTAATCTTTGTAATTATTCAGGACACTGGAATTACTTGTACTACAGCTTTTAAGAACCATTTGGATTAAACTCTACAGTGTATGCAAGTGAGTTGAAGAGTTTTGTTTAGCAATAGACAGGGATGGCTGTGGATTATTCCTCTCCTGAGGAATTAGCTTGACTATTCCAGCCTTACAGCTTTGGCATGCAATGTGTATGTGGTCACTGACACCTTGTGTTGATCCTGCCCTCTCCCTGTCCTGCACTGGCTGTCAGTGGGGCCCTGTGCTGTGAAATACATTGTATAAGGTTGAGAGATGTCCCTGGGGCCCTGCAATGAGCCACACAGCAAACTCGTGTTGATCTGTCATCTGCTCACAATTTCAACCCAGGTGAGAGATGA
Source organism: Acrocephalus scirpaceus scirpaceus (assembly GCA_910950805.1). NCBI lineage: Eukaryota > Metazoa > Chordata > Aves > Passeriformes > Sylviidae > Acrocephalus > Acrocephalus scirpaceus. The sequence goes on from OU383781.1 coordinate 36,253,463, forward strand.
TTTCCCTCATGGAAAGGCCACATTAACCCACCGCACTGCTCTGTTCCCTCTCGTGTGCTGCACAGGGCTCATCACTTAGCCATGCCCTCTATTCCTAAAACAAACGTTCAAAGCACCTCAAATAATGCACGTCCTGTAACTCTTGGAAGACTGTTGGCTTGCCCAGTTGTTTATGGGCTGGCCTCAGCCCCCACCTGCATTCAAATACAGAGTAACCATATTGTCTTTAGAGCCCCTCAAACTGTGCTCCCTTAAAGGAAAAATCCGGCTGGTATTCTTTTTGCTGGGACTTTTGTTCTTTCTTTCCTTATGTTTCTTTTTGTCAAATTGTAATATGGTGTCAAGCTGACTAAAAGTCTGTATTGGCTCAGTGTCTCTGGGAAGTGCTACTACTAACAGCCCTGCATATCTGTAAAAACAGTGTGATAAAGAGTTTGGAGGTGGTAGCCTGAACTGTGCTTTTCTCTGTTGCGGGGATGAACGGAGGCTTTGTCTCTGGTTCAAGTGCTGACAGCTTAGCATCACACCCAATCCTGTATTTGCTTAATAAAGGACAAGAAAACTGACACAGGAGAAAATCCTGCAGAAATTCAAGATGACTTCAAAGTTGCTTACTAGAAAGCTGTGAGGTACATTGTCAAAGTTATTAGGCAAAAAAAGAGAAGAAAATATAATCCTAGCTGTTTTTATTTACAGCTGGCTTAGCTGGAGTGCCGGGGTGAGCAGCTTAGCACAGTGGCTGCGAGTCCCAGCAGGCTGGGGAGCCGGGTGGAGCTTCCCCACAGCTCAAAGCAGCAACTCAAATCCACAACAAAAGGCACTGATCTCTCCTAGCAGATAGAGAAGGACTAAAATAAGCCCATGTGCTTATACTTGAGTTTTCCTGACATGGTGAACTTGGGAAGCAGCTTGCAGTATATGATGTTGTTGCGCCAATACATTCAGTCCCCATCCATTCATCCTCACTCTCAGTGTTATCAGGATAAGCTTAAAGTTCTCAGGAATCTGTGCTTGAAGTTAAGAGGAGTGTATGCGTTGTCAGGAATACACGTGTGAAGCGCGCACTGCCGCGGCCGTGGACACTGCGAGCGGAGCCAGGAGCCGCCCTGTCGCCGGGCGTGAGCTCCCCGCGGGCCATGATAGCGGCGGACCCATCGGGGAGCGCTCACGCTCCGCCGAAGGCTGCCAGCACGTCCCGAAACCTTCCCAAGCCTCAGCGCCGAAGGAGCCCTTTCCCTCCCGAACCGCCCATCGCAGCGGGACACTCGGGCGGCGGCAAAACGGGCGGCCCCATGGGTGCCGGCCAACCCGCCGAGTCTGGAGAAGGAAGGTCGCTCCGCTCGGCTCTGCGGGACCCGCCGCCCCCGCTCCCGCTCTCCCCGGCCCCAGGCTCTCCCGCGGCCGCGCCGTCGGGGCAGCGGCAGGCGCGGGGCGCGCAGCCCGCCCGCCCGTACCTGCTCGTCGCGGAGCTCCGGAGTGGCTGCCGGGCGGGCTCTGCGAGTCGCGGCGGCTCTGTCCAAGGTACCGCCGCCTCCTCCGCGGCCAGGTCCCCTCTGGGTGGGGGCGTGCGGAGGGCGGCTCAACCCCGCCGCCGCTTGGCTCCTCCCCGCCCCGCACGGCCCGGCCCGGCCCGGCCCTGCCCCACCGCCCCTCCCGCTGCGCGCAACAGGCGGTGCTGCCTGCGCTGCTCGCCGCCCGCTGTGCTGTGCGCCCGCTGCGGCCGGCAGCGGCGAGTTCAGCGGCGCCGGCTCGCCCCGTGCCGGCCGTGTCCCCTGAGGGCGGGCGGGTGGGCGGGGGCAGGCGGGCTCGCCGGCGCTCTTACGGCCGTCGGGGTCAGCCTCGGCAGCAGCGAGGGCAGCCCCAAGTAGCTCCTGTGCTCACAGACCCGTGTTGCCACGGGGCTTGTCGCCAGTATCGAGAAGTGTTGCCGTGGGGCATCTGGGGCTCCTGAAAGCTCGGTGGCCAAACGCGGGCGGCGCTGCCAGTGGCTGCCGGCACCACGGCCGGGAGGAGTGGAAGTCGCGACGGGGCGGCAGCGGTGCCGGGAGGGGCCCGGGCTCTGCAGGAGCTGCCATGGGGCCGGCTGCGGCAGCGGTCCCGGGCCGGCAGCCCGGCGGTGGCATGGGGGGAGGCTCCGCTTTTGCCGCTTACCGCAAAGAAGCGGCTGCCGTTTAGGGAAGCGGGTCTCGCCTCCCACCGCGGTGGCCATCGCTCCTTCGCCGAACACCCGTGCCAAAGCGCCATCCCCCTGTCTTCATGAGTTTTGCGCCGCCTGAGCAGCGACTCGACAGCCCCGGCGGGAGCTGCGGAGCCGTGCGTCCCGCGCAGCTCCGCGGAACCGACCGGCCGCTGCTCCGCGGCGCCCAGATCCCCAGGGACGGGTGGGAGCCCTTTAAGGTGCTTGTAAATGTCTTTTCCCCCGGTCTCGCGATTACAAATAATTTATTTTGTTTCCTAATGGGTTAAGATTAAAATTAACGATTTTGTTTTATATTAAGAGAAATTTGCAGGGGAAATTATGCAGTCTGGTTCCCTTGTGAGTGGATCGAAGGTTTTCACTGTTTGCAAATGTTTGAATGAAGCGTTTCACCCATCTTTTGTTTTTGTTTAATCCCTGTCGAGTCACTGAGGTGGGTGCCTTTTAATTGGGGTAGCATTTAGCACTAAGAAAGGCACCTTCCGCTATTGTACCTCTAACTGCTGGTGATGTAATTTTCGAAATATTAGAAAATTGAAATTCATGATTGTGGGGAATTAAAATTGAATTCGCATGAGAATTCAGGAAGCTGTTTTTAAGCAAGCAGTAGCATGGTTGCAGCACGTTTGCTCAGACCCGTTATGTTGTGAAGAATAAATGAGAACATTTTGTACTGGGGTTTTATCCTGTGCCATTTTGGTAGCTAGTGAGAATTGTGCTCTGGGGAATTGTTACTTTAGGGGTTACACTGAGCACAACTAGCTCCCTCCCCCAAGCAGCCCTCAAAAACAAAACAAAAGACAATCGATCCCCTTCAATTCTGTTTATTCAGATCGCATTATTCTTGTAACTCAGACTTCAACATAATACAGCATATTGCACTTACCGGAGAGCAGCACAAGAGAGAAAAGAAAAAGGTACAATACTTCAGTTTATTTCCAAGGAAGAATAAAATGAGACAGTTGTTGCTCTTCTTAAATATATGAAACCAACAGAAAGTCTGAGTATATATACACAAGATTTACTAAGTCCCTGAATACACCATTTGAAATTTTACGCATACTTTTTTGCTTTTCTTGTAATTTTTACAGAGATATACAGTATGTCACACACAGTTTCAGTTTGAGAACACTCTGCACAATTATACCCCAGCTACAAGGCTGATGGGTTTTTTGTTTTCTTTTTGGTAGGTTTTTTTTGAAAGATCCCCTCAGATTTCTGCTAATGATGACTCCAATAATTTTTTTCAGTAGTGCCTCCCATTTTCCACCCCCTCCACCTTGCCAGAATGCTGAGGGAAATACGGATTAAAATTAAGTCTAGAAGAAAGCCATTACATCATGACAAAGGTTAAACTGTAGATATTGCACGTCAGTACAGAAACATAATGCAGTAACATTTTCATCCCCCGCTTTGCCTCTCTTTCCACCTGGGTCTGGGCCACGTGGGGGAACCTAACTATACTCATAGTCTGACGAGTCCTCCTCAGACACCCCTTTCAGGTCTCTGTGGTAAGAGCCCATGCCATTCTCATCCACCTCGCCTGCTGGCTGGAGGCTTTTGCCCATGCCTTTGCGCTCCTCCATTTTGATGGTGTCGTAGAGTCCCTTAGGTCCTTCTTCAAGGAGGATGTTCCTCTCCGAGTGAGAGGGTTTCATTTGGCAGACATTTTTGAGAAAGAGAAGGACAGGGGCATAAAGCACGTTGGCAAGCCCCATGCCCAGGTTGAGCTGCGCAAAGCCCATGGTGTGCACAATCTGGCCAGCCACAATGGGCCCCAGGGCATACGCCACACAGTAGGAGATGTCTGCAATGGCGTAGACGCTGCCATAGACAGAGACGTGACGCACGTCCACCAGGAAAGCCAGCGTGGGCAGCAGGGCTGTGTCCACCAGGGCAATGCCAAAGCAGATGCCACAAAGGGGAATGATGACCTGCCCGAAATTCCTGCAGGCTGGCACCAAGCAGGAGCTGGCACCGATGATGGCCATGCCCAGGGCCCCGTAAAACCACTGCAGGTGTGGGTACGCGGCAGCCAGTCGGACGGTGACGTAGACGCCCAGCACGTGGGGGAAGAAGGCGGGCAGCCAGGTGAGGCCCACCTCCCACTCGCTGGCCCCCATGGAATCCTTCATCCAGTTGGCGATGGTGGGCTCCAGGAAGGCCAGGGGGATGTTGCAGGTGGCCAGGGCCCCTGCCACCACGGCAATGTAGGGGTCAATCATGAGGCGGTGTATGGGGGTGCCGACAGGCATATTGGCCCGTGCCCCGGTGCCGCCGGGCGGCGCCAGGACAAGCAGCATCAGCCCGTCGAGGACGCAGACGCAGGCCAGCACCAGGAAGGGCACCCGCTTGCCCGCGAACTCGTAGAGGACGCCGCCGAAGGGGGGGGCGGCCAGGCTGCCGAAGGAGATGCAAGCCAGCGCCGTGCCCAGGGCGCGGCTCCGCGCCGGCTCCTCGGCGTAGCGGTCGGCGATGAGGGCGATGCCGGCGGTGTCGGCAAAGGCAGAGCCCAGCCCCTGCAGGCTGCGCGCCGCGAACAGCGTCGCGTAGTTCTCGGCGAAGGCGAAGGTGGCGGTGGAGAGGAACATGACGGCCAGCCCGGCCAGCAGCGGCGCCTCGTAGCCCACGCGGTCGATGAGGGTGCCGCTGAGGGGGTTCACCAGCAGCTGCAGTATGGCTTTGGAGGCGAACAGCACCCCGATCTGCACGTCCTCGTTGTCCCCCGAGGTCGGCGGGTACCGCGCAGGCAGAAGGCTCCGGTTGCCGCCGCCGCTCCCGTTGCCCCCCGCGGGCGCGGACGGGCCGGCGGTGCCCCCGCCGCCGCGCATGGCCGCGATGTAGTCGGGGATGATGGGCACGATGACCATGTAGAGCATGTTGTCCAAAAGCAGCGCCACGCACACCACCACTAGCAGCAGCCGCCGCTGCCGCCGTGCCTCCCCCATGGCGGTGCCCAGCTGCCGCCGCCGCTCGCCCACCGCCTCCGAGAGCCGCTCCACGGCGGCCCGCGCTCGGCCCGCGCCCCCCGCCTCCGACATCGCCCTCAGCGCTGCCGCCCCGCCGCCCGCATGGGGCACGGCGGGGGCGGCCCCGCCGCCTCGGCCGCCCGAGCCGCCGCCGCTCACCTCCGGGCGGCCGCCGTCAGCCCGCGCCGCCGCTGCGAGGCGGCTCCGAGGGGCCGGTCCTCCATCACCACACTAATAAGCGCCGCGCACGGAAACCCCACCCGCCCCCGCCACCGCCACCGCGCCGGCCCCGCCGCTCGCCCGCCCTCCGTGCCCCGCCCCGCTGCACCGCGCCGGGGACGGCAGCCCTGCCCGCCGCGGTAAGGGGGCTGCGGGGCGGGGGTGCCGCCGGGGCTCCCCGCCCCGGGGGTGTGCCTGGGGGGCGGTGGGGACGCGGCACCGCCCCCGGGGTGGGGGCCCGACGGCAACTCTCGCCGGCCCGACGGCGCGGCTGGCCGCGGACGCTCGAGCAGCGCTGGAAGCGAGCCCGGCTCCCCGGCAGCCACCCGGAGCTCTCCGTTGCTTCGCCCTGGGCCAGGGCGACGTGCGCCCGCCGGTGCTGCGGGCAGCGGTCCCGTGTCCTCTCAGCCCTGCGTGGCCGCTGCCTCAGCGGAGCCCGGTTCGCCTGCGGGTACGGCGGGTACGGGCTCTGCCGCTGTGCTGCCGCCGTCCAACCCGGGAGCTGCTCGGGTGCGCCCGCGACGGCGTAGCCGGCCAGGGCAGGATGTGGGGGCGCTCGGGGGGACTTGGACTAATCGGGAACGGGGCTGGCGGGGCTGGGCTGAGCCTTGCCCCTCCTCAGGGGAGGGCATGAGACCATGGAAGCTTCTTTGGAAATCAGAAAGCAACACAGTAACTGTGTTCCTGCATGCGAGTGTGTTACTAACGCTCAGACAAACACGAGGGAAATAATCCTCAAGTGCGGTTGTGTTACACGCTGCCCGCATTTTTCCGGGCCAGTGCGGCAGCTGGAACTGCTGCGGAGCAAGGGGACCCACTCAGTGCAGAGGCTTTGGTATTGAGAAGTACTCCTTAGCACAAAGCAGCTTATCATTGCTCCTGTAGCAGAAATGACATGTGGGCTGATCCAAGGAGGATCTCTGCAGAAGGCGGTATGAAATAATCCCATCTCTCAGCCAAGCGGTTCCTCAGTGGATGTGGAGTTTGGGCAACTTCATTTGCTTGCGTAGCCGGGCTTCCACAGCTGAAAGGGAGATGATTTATCTGTCAGTTGCTGTATCTTGCTCTGTTGCGAGAAAACATTTTAGATGGCCAGAAAGACTTTAAGATGGATCCCTGCGTGGAGTAGCATACAGATCTGATTGTGCTCACACAGAGTGGAACCTTGGAGCTTATTTAAAATAACAATACCCCTAGATATCCATATTGTCATTGTTACCGTTGTTATTCATTTACTACATCTACTGTAAAACAGAAATGCACCACTGACAATCGGGAAAAAGCTTTTGACCTGGGACTCAATGCTTCAGAAGCTAATTTTGGGGTGTAGAAGGAAAGTGTCTGAAGGAATAGAAGAGTCTAACTGGAAGGGTACTGAGCTAAAAGCCGAGGCTGCTGCTCTTGGCTGCATGGTGTCAAGACACTTGTCACCTGTGATACTGGTTCAGTTGGGGAAAAAAAATCAACCCAAACACTACAAATTCCATCCTTCTCTGATTCCTCTAACAGTCCCTGGGGTAGCTTCTTGAGAACATGTTTCTGCACAGGACTGTGAGCATGGGAAGAGCAGCTACCCAGATGATGAGGAAATGGCTGAAGGATGCACCTCCTGCTTGGGATGGATATCACGTTTGCAGTAGGCGGTAATGGGTTGGGGGCAGATATGACTTTGGATCATTGCTGTGCTGCAGTCAGGAGTATTGGAATCTTGGCTCTCGCTTGATGAGGCACTTTATTTGATTAAAGTTTCCCTTTTAATCAGAGATATGGTCATTTCCCGTCTCTAAAATGGAATCTGGCTCTGGGGGTCATGTCTGGATAATAAAAGGACTGGTTCTCTTGTCTCATGGGAATTGATATCGAATTTATTACCATCAAGAGAAAGCAGAATTATACTTGTAAAATGTTGCATAATAAATTTAGCTCCCTTAGTAAATCAAATCAGCGGATACCCTTATCTGCAAGAGATGCGTCATTGCTACGTGAGCTTCTTTGACCAGACAGAACTAATGGGGAGAAAATGTACCTTCAAGTGTGGTCAAAGTTGGTGGACCCACAGTAAATTAAAGTTAAAAATAGTCTCCCTGGTGTTTGGCTTAAAAATTACATTTGGGAAGGGACTTTAAGGTGAAACGAGATGACTTTTAAAATTTTGTGCTTTTGTCCTAAAGCCCAGGAATGTGACAATTATTTAGTTTGAGAGGAGGAATGCAGAAGAGGTGATGTACTTCATTTGTCCTCCAGTGCAGAACATGCGGATTTGGAAAACCACTGTTAATGTCAAGGACATAGAGAAGACTTTGGATCTGTGTAAAGAACAGAGATGACTGCACCAGGACTTTTACCACTTGCTTTGTTCTAGAGGCTGTAGATGAAGGAAAAGTAGCTCAGGATGACTGTCTGGCAATAAAAAGGGATTTATTATTGAAGCAAAAAAAAGCCCATGGCCCAGAAAGAGAAATTATACTTAGGATCTTCAAGATTTCAGAAAAAAATCCTAGAAAATACATAACATGTAGGAGCATACAAACCTTCATAACTGATGATGGTATCAGTTCAAGTTGAATGTAAGGGTAAAGTGAGGTTTAGTATGACCAGTTGATCACATTTCTAATGCTCAGTTTAAAAAGGAAGACCAACCTACATTGGGAATTTTGGAAAAATGAGAGAGGTTTCTCTCGAGACATCAAAATAAGCATATAAGTATTTAAACAGGTAAAATTACTTGTGTACAGTCTGCTCTTGCTTGTCCTGCTACCTACTGAATTGATAGTTCTTGTGCTTTGAAATGACAGTTGTTTTTGATGTTGTATCAGGGTGATTTTGCACAGAGAGAGAGGGAGAGAAGCTGTGATGAACAACTGCTGTGATGCGCTCTGCTGTCAGGAATGGAACTTAGTTAATTGTGCATCCTCAGGAGCCTTTTTTTCACAGGAGAAAAAGTTTTGCTATGAGGTGTCCAAACACAATGAGTCAGAGAGTTAAGAGTCCTACAGGTCTGCAAAATATTAATACTCTTAATAGCCTGAGTACTTAATGTCTGCAATAGAGAGCTTGCCCTCCTCAGGATATGGCAATATCTTTTAGCACTTAGGTCTAAACAAAGTATGTGTTTCTTTTTTTGATTAAAAGACCTGCTAATCTGATTCTGCCAAATAGGAGAGGCTCACCTAGTTTGAGAAGTATGTTACAGTCTTGAAAAGCATGGCAGAGGAAAAGAGAATGGATAGAAGGTAAGGTCCATTTTCAGCAACTTAATTTCAAATGCATGTTTGTGCAGAAAATGGTCAGGCTGTCAAAGGGCAGCCAATAAATTGTTGTTGTGAATGTAATTATTGAGAAAACAACAGGTATTTTGCATTATCCATTAACATATTCCTTATGTCAGTAGTAGCTGAGTTTCCTGCACTTCCTGTTGGGGGGACAGATGGACACATAGTACTGATAGAAGCACATGAAGCACACAGAGGAGCTTTGTAGAGCAGAGGCAAGAGGGAGTCCTGCCAGTGGCTGGTGGTGCCATGAGGTGTCATGGGCAGGAACATGCCAGGCAGGGCTTGGTGCCCCAGGTCCTGCTTTGGGTTCCAGCTGAGCTGGTTGGCAATCCTGGCTGGACAAGCCTTAGCCCATCCAACCACCGGTACTTTTGGGATTAGCAGGATTAGCCACCAGGCACAGCCGTCTGGGGAGACTCTGTGTGTCTTGTAACTCTGTCAACAAAACTTCTTGTTTGATACACGTGTAATGTGGGATGGGGAATGTACATGAAAGTGTGCCCTTCCACTTCTCTAAAAGCTTTGTTCAATAAGGAAAGCTGCTTTTTATTAATGGTTGTCATACTTCGAGGAATGGTAAAATGAGATGGGTGGGTTTTTTAATAAATGTTACACCCATACTTCATACTGCTTCACTCTTTGGAAATAGTGCTTAGAGAAAAAGGAAAAATAGATAATGATAAGAAAAATAAGAGAAAAAGCAATTCAAGGATTTGTATCTAAGCTTATGTCAGTTCTAGCAATACTTGATGTTCTTGATAGTTGTAATAGACAGTTCTTCCATTAGAGTTAAAAGAAATCTAGTAAATAATGATGTGTCTTCCAACTCTAAAAGTACAGGGTATTTTCTATGACAAAGTCATTACTGAACATGTAAATAGTTCAGTGAATGGAATTTCCACTTTCCCTCTTGGAGAATATTTATCTGTCCAATAAAATTCAGGGCTTGAGTAGTCTCCTGATGTTCAGTCTGAAATTTCTTTTTGTCTTTTGTTCCTGCTAAGAATATGTCTACCATGTGCATCACCTCAAACCACTTTTTTCTCTTCTTTATATCATTCAAACATTTGCTGTGTTAGTCCCAGACTAGATGAGAGTGACAAGTGGTGTCCATCTTTGAGATGCGAGAAGCAGCTATAGAATCTGGGAAGATGCTGTTCCTCCCAATGGCTGCTTCTCTTCCTAGTCCTTGTACACCATTTTTTTCCTGTCATGTCCTTCTCTGCTCTTTTGTGGAAGCCTGTCAAAATGTTCTCCAACCAACCACAAAAGTATATTTTCCCCCCAAAGTTATCCTGGTTTTCATCTTTTCAGTTGTAAAAATACAGAATCTATCCTTGCTGCAAGACTTCTCAAGTTCATTTCTGATCCAATTTTGCAGGGAGCAGGAGCTGAAAGAAAGTTTGGATGCTCCTGACTCTTAACGTCCTTCTCCATTAGCTACTAATCTCTGCTCACTTTTTGGGGTTTTGGTGCAGTCCAAATCAAATTGCTCATTGCTTAACAGGCTTTCAGAACTGTGATAGCAGGAAACACACCTTCCACATGCTCACAAATAGTTTCTGGGGCTTTAAAAGTGCTGTCATATTGGCAACTTGGTTTGCTGACTGTTCAAATGTGCATTTCCATCATGCTGGACATTCTCCTCATGCTGACTACAGAAGAAAGATATATCAAAAAACCTGACAGATATTTTGGATTGGTAATCTGCAGAGACATTAATTTGTCCAAAGCAGAATGAATTGAATATGAATGTTTTACTTAAATGGGGAGGCAAATATCTTGGCAAATAATTAAATATATCTTTGCAAGATATATTGTAAGTGACATATCCCAGTGACAGGATACAAGTCAACTTGTATCTTCTAACTATTTAAGTAAAATTTCACTGTCAGGAAAAGCTCAGGCGTCTGGCAATTTTGTAATGCCTTTCTACAAAATTATCGCCAAGGAGAAAATTCTAAGTATGAACTAGGCATTGGTGTCTGGAGACAAGCAACATAAAGTTGTAGTGGATCCTACTTTTCCATGTGACCTAAGGAAATCAGAAAAGATAAACCTAGATAATTACTCATGTACATTTAATGCTTCTAAATAGCTACACCTTAGATATTTACTCATGTGCATGTATTATAAGTTAGGTTTGTCTGTGGCAGTGTTTGCCACCAGACTTGCCCATCTCTTCCAGTGCACTGTTTAGTTCATAAGAAGTTATGTTTCTGTAGCTTTCATCCTCTGCCTTAACATTTTGAATAGCTGTGGCATTTCAAAGCATTGAAAACTGCTTGTAAAGAAGTGAAGAAAATGCTCCTTTCTACAGCACAGATAAAGCCAGTGGAGACTGAAGCCACCTTCAGTGGTCCTTGCAGGTGTGTGGGATTAATATTCACACAAATTTAGGAAGGGAAGTCAGGGGTACATCATGCTTCCTACCTCAGGAAGCTACAAGACTGATTCTTAGCCTGCTAGCCCGAGGCTGGTCTTGGGATGGCATGAGCTGGCGTCACTGTGAAGCTGCTGTTGGAGTGAAGGCTTGGAGCTGGTTGTCAGTAAAGGCAGGAGAGTGAAGTTAGTGATTTTGTGGTGCTTTTTATCATTGGGAATATCTGCTGAAGTCTCTGTTGCCACTGCAGCTTCAGGGCAGTATATTGTCCATATGTGGCCTTTGTCAGCTGGGGGCTCTTCTTTGCAAGGTACAAAGGCAGGGACTGCTGCTGGTGCTTTTAGATCTATCAAAGCAGCCTTTGGTATTTTTGAATAAAGTTGAATAATAATCTGTATTTAATAATACATTTTTTCCCCTTTCTCTTCATGAACCATCTGAAGGTACTTGTACAATTGTCTCTTGTTTGAAAATATTGTAAGTTGCTCTTAGCATGAAGGTTGTTCTCAGAGAAGTTGCTGCAAGAATGAGGTGCCTGACATTAGAAATCTGGACTGCACTGACTGGCTCTCAGGGGTGGAGCACCTCCTGTTGCTTCCCTGCTTGGGCTGGAAGCACATGGAATAAGTGTTAGTGTCTCAGCCTGTCCGTGTCTATGCCCCCTAAACTGAGAAGAGTAGATCATAAGTGGAATAAACTTAATAAGAAGTGGTGAGATTTGACAGCACATCTAGTAAGTTTGTGTTTAGAAATTGTACTGAAAGCTCTCTGGAGGATTTAAAAGTCCAAGGAAATGAAGTCCATTTGCTACTAACCAAGGCAGGACCAACTGTAAAGGTAGCAGGAGGAATACCTGGGAGAAACAGCTGAGAGAGCTCCTGCTCTGAGCCCTCTTACTGATGGGAAAATGCATGGGATTTGCTGTCAAAATGTGATGGGACTGGTGGTGTCTGTTGTAATCCCTAAGAATGCTTGGTTATATAGGTTAGATTTAGAAGCAGGATTTCAGTTTTCTTAAGCAGTTTGGCACAATGGATGTGTGGGAGTTTTTTTGTTTGTTTGTTTTGTTTCTTTGGGTTTTTGGTGTTTGTTTTTTTTTTTGTCCCAGAAACACAAATTATGGGGCAAGTTTTCTTTGACTTTCAGTTAGATGGTGGCACCTGCAGATGAACTTAATTATTTTTTAATGTATCTAAGTGTTTTAATTGTGAACATGTCAACAGAATGGAAAAGTACTTTGGTTCTGTGGGGTATTTTTTTTTCCCAAAGCTTTGCAAATTTTAATTAGTACTGTTGAGAACTCTGTTTTTCAACTCACAGTATATGAGCATTATGTATGCTGTGCATTTCATGATCTAAACTGTATGTATAGAACAGAAGGCTGCTCTTTGCAGGTTTCTGTACTAGTGCACATCCCTTGAGTAAAAGGGAAATGCAGGGAACATAGAGCAATGAGTCAAAGGATGTTGAATATACACTGTGAAGGAAACTGATTCTAATTGGAGACAAATGAGGTTGCATTTGAAGGGAACTCTTTACCTCCTTACAAGATTTTAGGAATTCAGTGGGCTCCAGTAATTTCTGAACAGTGAACTTTTAAAGAGATTTTCCATTTCCTTGATTGCTGCTATATTTAAAGAAGATGGCACTTGAGGATTGAGAGCAGGATGCAGTGATCTTGCCTGACCCATAATGCCAGTGGAAGTCACTATTCTTGGAGCGCTGTAATTCTGCTCTCACTGGGAGGCTGCCTTTCATTTCAAGGCAAAAGGCTGGAGCTCCCATATGAGAGACTGCTGTCCTGCATCTCTCACCGAGCGTGCATTAACTGGAGAGCAGGCATCAGATTAACATCCCTAGTGCTGTCATAAATCAATCTGTGTATGCTTAAACAAGTTACATCAGCCTAATGGGAAAAGATGTGGTGAGACAATTAAAAGAATTAACCCAGAGCAGGGGGGTCGATAGCCTGGAATGATCTGTTGCTGGAGTGTGACGACCAGGCGCCATGGTAGTTCTGGCAGCCAGTTCCTGCAGGAATTGAGCCCCAGTCTCTCTCATGGGAAGGCTGATGCATTTTCAGAGGATCTGGCAACGGGGCTCTGAGGTTTCCAAATGCTTGAAGGCTGATGAGGTTTAATTATTTTTATTATTAATTTTTATTGCTTTGAGGTGGAAAGCAGCTGTGTGTGAATGAATTCACTAGTGTGTGTGTAAATAAGCCAGCTCAGAGCCTTTCTTCCAGTGGAATCAGAGCGTAAGCAATAGGGTGCAATCAATTTTAGTGATTTAATACTGTCTAGGTAAGCTTTTCTTCTTACTTACTGACTCAAGAAGGTTGTCTTGCAACACTGTTCTTATGCTTTAGTGAGTTGCCTAAATTGAGCAGTGCAAATGGCTGCCAATGGAAACCAGAAACTCGGACTTCTTATTAGATTTAGTACAGTGGTCATTATGGTGAATTTAATTAAGAAAAAGGCAGGGGAGAGTTGCTAAAGAAAGATACAGGTTTGTTTCCTTTACTCCTCTCCACCTTGTGAAAAGTCAAATTGACAGTGCACATCTATCAGGCTTACAGTTTTAGAGCATGTACTGCAAGCTCCTATTCAAGACAGTTGCACAGGGGTCTTTGAAAAATGAGCCTTTATCTTCCCCAGACAATATTCAGTACCTGAATCCAGTTCAGCCACGCCCTGAGTTAATGGAAGCCTCTGCTCCTTCATTTCCCTTGAGTTTGCTTGTTGTTTCCCAGGAAGATTTCTTTTTCATGGGGCTACTTGTGCCTGGAAAACAGTCAGTGTAATGTACCTGGGACCAGTGTAAATCTCCTCCTTTCCTGCCAGTTTAATGCAAAGAAAGTCAAACTGTGTGCTGAAACTCAGGGAGTTGTGAGAGTGTCTGTCACACATGCATGTTTCAGAGAAAGGGAAGGAGTCAAGAAGAAATTGAGAGATGGTGGAAAGGGTCACTTGCAGCATTGTGTTTGTGTACTTGACCCTCTTTTTTTTTTTCCTGTAGCTTTGTTATCATCTCCAGGCAGAGAAACCTGTGCTTGCAAATAATTTTTCACTTATGTCCAAGCAGCACAGTGAAGGGTTATTGGGGACCATAAGGGGCAGCATAAGGAGGTCATAGAGTTCAAGGAGTTCTCTGGAAACTTCACCATGTATCTCATATCTCAGAGCATGTGATGTTGGCACTGTGAGTCCACCAGACCACCAAAGCCTGAAGAGTGAGGCTAAAATGCTGATGGTGACTCCAAGAAATTAAGTTATTGGCTGTCCAACCTTTTGCTTGCTGAGTGTGTCTCTTGGCTCAAGGCACATCAGGTAGTGCTGGGACTGGCACTGCTGCTGCTGCATTACAGCAAAGCCAGCAGTGAGCAGCTAATGGTGCAGTGTCCTCTGCTGCTGGAGGGCTGTGGCAATGGGTGTTTGAGGGAGCTGCTCCCCCAGCTCCTGTATGCATGATTTGATCTTTGTGTGTGTTGTACTTAGTTTTTGGTGGACAAACTGAAGAGGGTCAGGAGCAAAGAAAGGCTCTTGCTGGCCCAGGAGACCAGCAGCATGGAAAGGCTTTTGGGAGATGCAAAAGGAGTGCTGGCCCTCATTGCTCTGCTTTCTGCTTGCTGTTTTGAAGCATCTTGGCAGTGAGGTACCATGCAAGATAAACTTTGTGGCCATTTTTCAGTGTGCCAGTTGCATATATAATGGATCTCAGTTGGGAAAACCCACCAGGACGGGGCAGGGGTAAGGGTTAGTGCAAACCTGGCTTTTACCCTCCCCTAGCAGTTATCCAGCTGCATCTTCTAGCACAATGCCTTTAGCAATCATCGAACTTTTGACCCCAGTCTCTGAAGTAATGCCAAGTATGTTTAGCACACATACAAATGAAGTGGAAATCATTATTGGCTTGCTCATGACCAGCTGAAAAATGGTTCCCCTCCGGGGGCAGTGTTTGCATTTCCCTCAGTCTCTCTGAGCACTCAATCTTTCAGCAGTTTCATGTGCTACAAACTGAGCATCTCTGTGCTTTTGATTGGATTGACCTGCCACGGCCTGTTCACTCCAAACCTTTCCCTGCCTTACGTTTTCTGAGGCAGGAGTAACAGGGCTCACAGCTAAGCACCCCTCAGAACACACACCATGTTTATATTGTATGTCCAGGTGTGACTCAGGACCACATCTAGCTCGTGCTGGAAGCTGATTTCAGCCTGTCCTCTCTGTCCTTCAACTACCAAGACCCAGGAAAAGGAAATGCAGATTTGTAGGCTGTCAGGAGGCTCTGCTGATCCAGATGACTGGCAGCCCAAATGGCAAGGTTTTTTCCAACCCTGAATTTTATTTCTCTGCTTTCCCTCTGCATGCATATATTCATTTTGTCTGGGCTGCCATGAGGGTTGACAAAGCTGATCTCATCTTTAAATGTTCATCATTGGAGCCCCTTCTCTTCAAAACAAAGAAACTTCCAAACACTCAGAGACCTCTGAATTATTTATCTGGAATACAGGAATAAAATATATATTATTTTTATCTTTATTTTTTTCCTAAGCAAAGCTACACATAAAGTTTGAGTTAAGGTCAAAGCTAATTGAGAAAATTGCGACTTATTCTGTGCAGATACAGAGAGATTCCAACAACCAGATTGTTCCTTGCAAGCCTCCTTTTGCATTTTCATGTGAGTGATCACAGAAAGAAGGAATTCCCAGTATTCACCTTGCCACCTTATCCTGCATTACAGTTGAAATATCTTGAATAGTTGATCTTTAGAAGGGAATACAGGTGACTTCGTCCCTGATAAGTAACAGCTGTGTTAATTACCTAATTAGCAATTAATTACTAATCAGCCTTGCCCCTGATGAGTCACAGCTGTATCCAATAAAGTGTGATAAAAGGGAGGGGGTGAGCTGGTGGAGGGATATCATGGAACGTCATAATGGAGCATCATGAATGTGAGGATCATGAAGAAGAAGGATCCTGAGGAGAGGTAATCCCTGCTGTGAGGTCAGTCTGGGTCTGCAGTTAAAGCCTGTTGTTGGAACATGCAGTCACAGTCTAGCTGGGCTAAAAGCTGCAGTCAGAGCTGCACACTGATCCCTGCAGTCACAGTCTAGCTGGGTAAAAGCTGCAGTCAGAGTCTGCAAACTGATCCCTGCAGTCACAGTCTAGCTGGGTAAAAGCTGCAGTCAGAGGCTGCACACTGATCCCTGCAGTCACAGTCTAGCTGGGTAAAAGCTGCAGTCAGAGGCTGCACACTGATCCCTGCAGTCAGAGCTCAGCAGGAAATACCCAGCAGTCAGGGGCTGCAAGGGAAACCTCCAGCAGGAGCTGCTGCAGCCAGAGTCAGTGAATGGTTGGAGTCAGGATGGCTGAGCTGTAAAGAGGAATAAAGCAGGACCCCTTTCATGCTGTGATAAACAGAAGTCTGTGTCTCAGGTCACTTCTACCCTCTAACAAGAGGGATGCTTGTTGATCCTTCCAACATTGATCCTTCCATTTTGCAATTTTGGATGCCTTTTTTTTTTCTTTTCCCTGTTGTACTGTTTTAGTAAATGGCATTTTCTCGTTCTTTTTGATGGGCGGGGGATAACACTAGAATAAATAAGACAAGGCTTCACTGAAAAGGAGTAATGATCAACTTATTAAAAAGAGTAAATGAAACAGCCATGTTGAGCTGTCTTAGTAAAAAAAAAAAAGGTTAATTTTTTTTTTTGTTTCTAAGTTATTTTCTGTCAGTATACCAGAGCCTGTGTTGAAACAGCAACTGTTCCTGGCAGAGCACCATGTGTTTGCATGGTGTTAGCATGATTGATTGACAGCTGGCCCTGTGACAGCAAAGCCCTTTCCTTCAAAGAGATAGCAGGATTGCCACCTGATGAGGGGATGTGGCAGACCAAGGGGAGCAGGGCCCGGGCTCTTGTGTCCCTGCTCTGCTGTTTGCTGCAGTCCCCTTGGAAATGCTGCCAGTGTGCCGAGGGGCAGCTTGGAGCCAGACAAGCTGTGCTGTGCGTGTCCCCAGCGCTGCTCCCTGGCCCTGCTGCTCACTCTGCATGCCGTGCAGGGGTGAGGGCTGCTCTGGAACAGCACGTTTCCTGGCTATTCTCAGCACCCCCTGAACCGCGACTATTTCCATGTCACGGGACAGCTCTTCTGCAGCTGTGACAGACAGGAGGTGCAGGCAGAGCAGTGCCGGCCCCAGGGTGTGCCGCCGCTCAGGAGGGCCCCGAGACTGAGGGGAACGGTGCAGATCCAGAGCAGTGCGGGAAGGAATCGAGCTCCTGCTCCACTGAAACACGTGGAGGGAACCCGGGGCTCTGAGGCTCTCTTTAGTGTCAGTGTGCATGTGTGTTTTGTTTTTTTTCGCCGAGACTACAACCATGTGAGAGATGCTTTCGATGTGCACCCTGTTGCACTGGGCAGCTTTCCCTTGCACTCGGGCAGGACTCCTGTCTGTGCACCGGTTCCCGAGAGGACTGTCCAAAGTAAAACCTGGCAAGCTGCTGCCTGGGTGATCGATAGAAGTGCATCCCTGAAGTTGTGTAGGAACACCGTAGGAGAGGCAAAGTGGCACCGTGGCTTTTAGAATTGCTGGGAACCAGCCGAGGATTCAGCCACACCCCAAGTTTCTCTAGTGTGACCTTCATCATTGGAGATGATGTGAATAAGTGGTGAGGATCTTGGGAACCCGTTTCTCTGAAATCCTCCCCAGCTTTTGAGATGCTGCTCCACATGAGAGTATTGCACATACTGTACACATGGGTGTGGGGCCTTTCTGAGTCCTGTGGTTTTGGTGGACTTCAAAAAAGCCAGAGCAGATTTGCCATGGATTGGTTGCACAAGTGGAAGAGACAGGAGAGATGAAATAAAGTATTTTTCTTGCTACTGTAACACGAATTAGTTATTGACTCTATCGCTCTAATTCCAGGGAGTTTATGCGAGTGGCAGCCTAAATTTCAGATTAACGCTGCGTGAAGTGCCCAGGACCCTTCCCTGCTCGGCTCTGGCAGGCAGCAATTAAGGACACTGGGAGCAGATTTGTGGCTATTCAATGCCACCTTCTGGCTGTAAATGTAACCGCTGAGCTGCTCTAAAAGGGTTTATTGCTGTCTTTGATAAACTGGGAGAACAAATACCTAACTTCTTTGGTGGCTTTCTTGGAGAATTTTTGAACACATTTCTCTACCGAGTAACATGAAAATTTTCCCTTGGATTAAAGTTTTTATTAGTAAAAAATATGATGAAGGTAAGAACAAAAGTGTTATATCATGATCTGCTGCTTACCTTAGGGAGTCAAGGTTCTGGAAAGGGGCTCACCAGCCTCACTACAGAAAATCTGCCACAGCCATTTCTATGTATTAATAGCAAAGGTCTAATTTTCAGTAGCTAGCAACTGTTTGTCCTCTGGACGTGTTATTTAATGATATATTGCTACTAGAGCTGTTTTTTTTGTATTTAAATGGCCTTTCTACTCAGCACAAGGGGACTCCTTCCTTACAACCCCCCCCCCCAAACAACAACAAAAAACCCACCAAACAAACAGCCCCCCCTAATAAACCCACAAACCAAAAAAAAAACCCCAACCAAAAAACCTGAGTTATCTTGCAAGACAGTGGTAAATAAGGGATTTTCATGAGCTTCTCTTACTATGCATTAGTCCTGTGTGTAAACTTTTCACTGGCTCCAACTAAAGTCAGTAAAGATTCTGGCTAGAATCCAATTGACAGAAGAAAGGTTAGAAGAAATGACCTGTTTAAGATGAAAACTGCTCCCCTGTGGTTATATTTGGGTGATGGGGAAAGATCTCCGTGGTGAGACTCTGCAGGCTGTTTGCTCGTGGCTGTTTCCCAGTAGGGGGTGCAAAGGTAGCGTGTTTTGGGGAAAAAAGCCCTTTTCTTCCTCAGCTCAGCCCCACATCTCTTTGTATAGTGCCAAGCCTTTAGGGAAGTTTTTAACTACAAAGGAGAAAGGGAACACAGAAGACGCAAAGTGTCAGCAGATGGAGAAGTATTATTTGATAGAATCTAATTTCACTTTGCACATATGCCAGTTGCTACAGGAGATGCAGCCTGGCAGGGAATGGAATCCCCTCTGTTTACTGTAACTCATTTCTATTTTCTAGAGAGTATTTTTATTGTTATTGACAACACAGCATTTCTGCATGTCTTTTTTTTTTTTTTTTGTGTGTGTGTGTGGGGAATATTTTATTTTCATGTTTGAGCTATGGAGTGACTTCTGCCTATTCATTCCTTTCACAAAGATCTGATGTCACCTTTTGCATGAAAAAACCATGTTTTTCTGAAGTGAGAAGGAACTTAGTTATTGGGGCATACCAAAAAAAAATGCCACCTTCAGGATGACAGAGGGAACTTATTTAATGTTTCCTCTTGTTTCTTAGAGGGTTTGATATATACACTTCATTCTCTATTACTTACCACTATAAACCCTGATTTGCTGCTTTAGCAAGTGTTGTTCTTGGCTGGTGTATGCTGAATTCTGCACATCAACATCAGCTGTTTGGTTTGATATCTCTGAGACTCTGATGGCAGTTTTATATGTTTAGAAAACTTGTTAATAAATGCCATATACTTTCACTAGATTATGTATAGGGTAATGGTATTTATGTGGTGGTAGAGCTATTTGAAAGGAATCAAGAAGTACAAGGCAGTGTTTTTGACATAAAAGTAGAACATTCCTTGACAAATGTTGGTATCTTCATGCTAGATGGAACATTTAGCACTTTTTCCTCACTTAGAAGCTACCTTAAAGCTATCGGCTTCAACAGGCATTTTGCAGGAGGAAGTCCTAGTTTTGTACCCTCTAAACAATTCATGAGGATCCTGATAAACGCTAACTCTCTCCAAGGATGTGTGCGCTGTGGTTTATGATCAGTGGGTCAAATATTAATTCACTTGTGATGTTGCCTTTTGTTTTTCTTTATTTCTTTCTATTGTAACTCCAGTAATGCATTAAGATTGTCAGTGAAGATGGGTTACAATGTAGGAGATTAATATTGTTCAAATGATTTGTTTAGTGAATGGCAAACAAAAATATAAATCTTAAAAATACGTGAAACAAATTTCTTCCTGGCAGAGTTCTTTTTCATTAGGGATAGTCTGCTCAGATGCCTGGGTATCACCATCAGCTATCTTTATTTGTTCCCAGTTTGTCAAATCCAGATTTCAGAGTAAAATCCGCAGCATTTATGCAAGAGCATAGAGCAAATGGCAGCTGCTGTCTGGGCTGCTCAGAGCCGATTATGCTGCAGCGAGGTGTGTGCTGCCAGTGGCCATCGGCCTGAGGAGACCGGATAATGAACGTTCCTCTGACTTGTCACACTCAGTTCTATCCTGGAAGCCTAAAATAAATCGCAACCTGAGCCATGGCCAGGCTCCTTAGACAAAGTGCTGAATGCAGGAGCCAGCCACGCTTTTAGAGGTTTCCACCATTTTGTAATTACAGCGTGAATGCACCTCTGTGTCTTTGCCTTCTTCCAAGGAATATTTTCTGTATTCTCAGGCACCCCTTTGGTTCTGATCTTACTTATCCAACCTTCCTTTTTGTACAGTCTGAATGGGTGCTGAGGGAGGATACCCTGGTTTCTGCAGGAAATTGTATAGTCCACTTCTAATTAAAAATCCAACAGAAACAGCCCATGTTTCTACTAAAGCTTCAGCAAAGACTGAAGGAAATGGAAGCTATTCACAGTTGAGAGAACATCAAAGCAATTTCTGAAACTGAAGATATAATTATGACAGGATCCCATGGCTTTCCCTTCTCATTGCTCTCCTTTCTGCCACTTTGTGCCGTCAGTCTGGGACTGACGATCTACATTCAGCAGCTTTCTTCTGGGTAGTAGTATTTTTTGAGAGGAGGCACAGTGCTGAATGACCTTCCATTTCCCAGCTGTGAATGCCAGTACCTAGTCAGCAAATACTTGATGTGCTGTGTTTGGAGACGACCTTGTGGCATGCCTTTGAGCTGGCAGTGGTGAAAGGAGAGAGGCGCTTTCTGCACTTGACCCGGCAGAGGGCATGAGTTGGCTCCTGGAATTCATGCCAGATCCAAGTGCATGTGGAAAGCACAGCTCATTGTTTATGCATCACTGTAATTTCTGCCACCGATAGAACACACTAGGGCATGTATTTTGGGGGTTATCACACTTCTTGGGTGGTTAAAGTCCGGGGACAAATGAGTTATGTGATAATCACTCAGAAATCCACTGCCGGGTGGATCTTGCAGTTTAAGGAGATCGTGCCATTTCCTCCTGAAGTTTTGGATGCTGCAGGAAAAGTCAGGTGCTGCCATTGCTGTGGGGAGGTGGGATACCCAGAAAAGTGGAAAGCCCTGCTCAGAGCATGGCTTCAACTACCCAGCAGTGAAGGTGGCTTTCATAAAGAGCTGGTCTGGTCACATCCTGCTGCATCTGCTCCTCCTGCTTCTCAGATCTGCAGCGGCTGTCAGGCTGAGCTAACATGATTATCCCCAGGATGAGATTACCCAAAGGTGATTTCTTCTTTTCTTGCTGTGACAGGTGATGGGAACTGACTCTTCACCTTTGGAGTCACACTGATGGAATAGGGCTTCCTTCAGGAAACTAAAGATGGCAACCATAATTGTGTTATGTATCCCTTCCCATCTCATTTTCTTATATCTATATCTTGGATCACCAACACTCTGCTCTGAGCAGAGTTGTGAGTGCAGTGGAACAGTCACTAGGGATCTGTGATTGTGAGAGCAGCCCCAGCTCCTGGCTCTCTGGGGGCACCTGCAGGTGGAGGTGTTTGATGGGACAGGAACCAGTCCTCTTGAAGGAGTTTTTTGGTTTTGTTGTCTCTAATTTTGAAGCAATGTTTGTACCAAGTGTTGGTAAGGATATGTCAGTGTCAGAAGGCAGGCTTAGACAATGCTCATTATTAAAATGAACATTATGTCAATTTATTGGTCATATGTAAAACAGCAGTGGCAATGCCTACAAGAGGGTCTGTGAAGAAGTTATGGGTTATACAGAATACCTGGACTTGGTCTTGTGTTGTCTGCAGTGTGGTGGGTAGATAAGCCTGCGGTGCAAATCAGAAGGTCATGTGCAAAGAATTAGGAGAAGTAAATCCAATTATTACTCCTGCAAAGACTGTTTGCTGTCCCTTGGTTCACTTTTTCCATCATATGCTGAGACAACATGAGTTGTCTGACATGTTGGGAGGTTAGATTTTATTTTTGATGTGGCATGCTTAATTACTATTCAAAGATTTGGAAGACTTTGAAAAGGAAAATAGTATGATATAGGTATATTTGGTGACAGATCAACAGATCTCAGTGTTTTGTAAGAGCATTATGTTCTCTAAGGGAAAATGGCACAAAGAGACTTCCACCATACAGAGAAACAATATTACACCTGCTCAATAAATCAGGTAATCTGTGATGAGAGCCAGTCTCTGTACATTGCAGCAGGCCATTGAAACTATCTTTCAGTCACCAATAGTCCTTTTGCCTCAGTGCTTAATGATAGTCACACAGAATTATCTGTGGCAACTTTTGAGGTTCACTGTAATTCACACAAAATCCTTTAAACAACTGTGTGAATCACAAAATCAGCCAGATTGGAAAAGATCTTTGAGATCATTCAGTCAAAACCCTTGAGAGCACAGGGGAATGAGCCACCCAGCTGAGCCTCTCTTAACTGGTCCCACTCCCCACCAGCCCCTTTCCTCAGGGAGAAAGAGGAATTTGTATTTTCTGCTTCATAGGATGAAATTAATTTTGTAAAGTGCAGGTTGTCCAGGGCTTGCTGAGGTCAGCTCACAGGAAGTGGGCTGTGCCTCTGGTCGGGTGGCCTGTAGAAAAGCTCAGCTGTGAGAAACAGTCTGATGGTAATGAATGAGCCACAAATCTGCCTGTGTAAATGCTGTGGCAACATCATCCCATTTTCAGTGTCTGTCAGCATAAGTTTTGCCCCAATTTCTTGTCTGTTTCCCTTTCAAACAGTCATTCCACAAATGACTCTCTGGAAAAGCTAGATTAAAAAGTCACATAAGCTGCTTTAGCAGCCATTAGTTTAAATACACTCAGCAGTGTAAACATTCATATGCCAAATCAATTCAATAAATGGAGACAGGTCACTGTATTAAATGGACTGGAGTGTACTCAGGACACCAGGTCCCCTCAGCAAGAGATGCAGGGACTGTTCTCTCTCTCCAACACTTTACACTTACTAGAAACAGTTTATTGGAGAAATTATTTTGTCATTACTTGGAAGTAATGACAGAGATTGGTTAGAGAGGTCCCTGAGAGGTTTAATCTCCCAGGACTGGCAGGCTGGTGCCTGCTAGTGAATGGAGGTACTCTTCTGTTGGGAACAGCTGAGTGGGTGCAATTCCCTGTCTTTGGTTCCCATCCCTACATGCACGTGTGTCTGGAGTGAGAGACAGCCTGGAAAACTAACAGCAATGCAAACTACCAACACCTTTCCCTTCCATGGATGCCATGGTAGGAGAAAAGTGCTTTTCTCTTGGCATACTTGGCCAATGCTGCTTGGACAGTGGCACAAAAGAAACAGTGGTGGTCTCAAACAGCAGCATGGGCATCGGATGCCCCACAGCTGTTGAAATAAATATGTGCCTCTGCTGTGCCTTAGGGACCCTAGTCCCAAATCCTTTCACCAAGTGTGGTAAACCTGTCCTGGTGGGCTGTAGGAAAGGGCTTGCTAACACCTTTGGCAGGTTACATCTGAATATGTACCCTGGAGTGCTCTGTGCATGTGCTGGGTGAACAGAGGCTATGGACTTTATATTTCCCTTTCTGTAACAAGAGAGAAATAATATGGTAGGAATGTTGACTTTTCAGAAAAAGCAGAACTAAGAGAACCCAGTGATTTTTGTTTACCTGGCTGTGAGATTGTCACAGGCTGAGCAAATCAAACAGCCACACATCCTTTTGCCTCTGCTGTGTATCTCCTGTCTGAAGAGGCTGTGAGCCCCCGGCAGAAACCAGCAGCCCCTTGCAAAGTTAAACGAGTCACTCATATATTTGTACATGAGTATGTATTTATGTATGAGGAGTGCTCAATACTCCTGAACACACAGACCTGTTGTTTCATTACAATTAAGATTAATTTGACATGAGTTTGATTTCAATGCTGTCTTGAGGGGAGGGTGAGGAAAAATCTAATGTGAAATTGGTTCATCCCTATCCATTCCATGATAAAAAAGGAAAAAAAAAAACACACCACCCCAAAACTGGAAGTCCAGTGCTCTTGTCAGGGGACTTGCAGCACTGGGGACATTAGGAAGTGCCTAGGCATTGGTTAAGCCTAAAATCTTACTGCAGTATTAAAGAAATATTCTTCTCATTACACTTTCAGTTTTGAAGTCTTTTTTTTCTGACAGGAAAAGAGCTAAGAAAAAAAGGATTGGCTGAGGTTTCCTTGGGCCCACTGAGGCTGCTGCAGTGATGGGAAATGTCATTAGGCAACCTCAGGGGTGCACCAGCTGTGCAGCTTTCCTGGCTGTGGGCATAGGATGGGGTGACTTGGCACAGGGCCACTTATTTTTCCCCTCTGGTGGAAGTTTGCCATTTCAGTGTACTTTGCTGATGGTAACACAGGACTGAATAAAGAGAAGTTATGAAGAGAAGATATGCTGACTCTTCACTATTACAGGCAGTGGTTCCACTAGCATAAGAACATTATTCTCTTTCTTCCAATTTCTAAGACTGGGCTTTCTTACGTTATGATGAGGTCTTGATTTTTATTTGTTTTTAAGAATAAAGAGGAGAGCAAAACCTTTTCAGCCTCTTTCATCTGAAGTGACTTGTTATTTTGTACTATAACTGTGTGCTGTAGTACCATTGCAAAGCCTAAGAAGCTTTACCTAACCTGTATTTCAGGAGGAAATGATAGCTTAGGTAATTGCTCAACTTGCTAATCACTTTAAAAGTACAAGTGAGCAAGTTTTGAAAACTATGCAGAATGAGAGTAATCAGAAAGATTTTATTCCAAAGGGCCAAGTTTATGAAAGCCAGGTAACTTCTTGTGCAACCTACTTGGGATCTCTGTCCATCACCTACTGTAGGGGGTTTGGTCCAGTGTGAAAGTGATTGCTGAAGTCAAGAGTTGAATAGGTTTGCAAATGCAGTATAGCAAAACTGAATACATTTCTCCTCTAAATATGTGATTCTATCACTGTGTCCTCATCTTTCACCTTTGTAACCCCCCTGCTCTCTACGGTGCTGCTGCTCCTCTCATGTCTCAGTGAGACCATGTGCCCCTCAGGCAGTGATACTCCTGCTGTGGTCCATGAGGTGCTCAGTCTAACCTCAGGAGGCTCAAAATAAATACCTGGAGTTTATATTTCCTCCAGATATGATCTATATTGGTTGCTCCATGGTTTTGTAGCCAGGTGTAGTTGAAAATGTTTTGTTTACTCTTCTACTATACAACCTTTCCAGAAAAAAAAAAAGAAATTTGATGCTTCTTAAGGAAAAACATTCTGGGAGCAGCATGAGAGTACCGTGGGCTCTGGAGTTCCTGCCTACAGCCAGTGTGATTCTGCTTTTGATGTAGGACCCCAATTCCATTTCATCAATGTGTTTGTTTATTTTGCTGAGATTTCATAGCTTTTTAAACAGAAGCTCACCACATGTTTTGGTGGTGGCTGTGACAGTACACATAAACATTTCCTGATTCATTATTTCTCCTTTGACCAGCTCTGTCTATCCTCTCCTTTTAATCTGTGTTTAGCAGATGAGTGTGTCTCAATAATGAACATTTGAGAATGTCGCAATCTGTGTATGTGGCAGTCCTCCAAGTGAAGGAGGAAAACTGTGGGAAGAGTTCCTGGGTACTCATTTTACTGCTCAGCATTAGGCATCTGTTTAATTGTTCCTAACAAGCTGAAGCAAAATGGACAGGCAGACGCAATCAGATATATTTTAATTTGTATGCCTATGACATTTCCCATGGCAGAGCAGGGTTTGGCAGTCATTCTGTCTCTGGAGTACTCAAAAATGGCAGGCTTGCTGCGGGTGGGCTTCCCTTGTATCCATGTGGTGTTTGAAAAGGGCAAAAGTAAGAAGTGGAGAAACTTGCAGCTTTATTAAATCTAGTATTAAGTTTTGAGATGAATCTGTAACTTTAATGGTGTATGGTTGTTTACTTCAGGATGATTTGGTTTTTGGGATTCATTTGCTGTTAGGCTCCTAAGCAAACTGGCTGGTGAAAAAACAGAGTTGGCCAGAATAAGTGCTGTTGCAGAGGCAGAAATAGAATATACATGCTAAGGAGTAAGTATGTAACCTATCAATGTCCCAGGTAAAATGTATGGAGTGATCTGGCCCTGGCAGCTGTAAATATAGCTGGCTGTGGTCAGCAGGAGCTGGGACCCCTCAGCGGTATTCCCTCTCTGAGAATGGGAGGCTTCCTGAAACCTCTGCTTTGGTGCTGAGGATTTGTTTCTTCCTGAAGCAATTGCCAAGCAAAAGGCAGGGTTCTCTGCAGCTGTTTTACTGAAGACACTCCTGTTCTGGGTTTTGAGCCTGTTTTGGCTCTTCTCGCTACCAATTTATGATGGTGGTCCTCCCCTAATTAGGGGATGTATCAGTTTTCCTTGTGAAGGTCTCACCAGGCCTACAAAGGGTTGTCCTGGAAAAACTAGGGAGTTTGATTCATGCCTCCATGTTCAGTGTTAATGATTTGTAAATATAGCCAGGAATAAGGAGCTGCAGGAGCAGCCCCAATTCCTTGTTGTGCTTTTTGAGATGGCTGTTTGTACGGGTGAGTTCTGTGACCAATCTACTCACGTGTGGTAGACTAAGGGCTCACAAGTCCCACATTTTCAAAAAGCTGTTGACAATTCACCGCTATTGCAGTCATCTGTTAATATGCACTGAACAGCTTACTACTTTTTTTTTAAAAAAAGTGTGGGAATATTTCTATCTCTTTCTAGCCTTCTTTGGGGTGTGGTTTGTTTTTGGTTTTGCTTTTTTTTTTTCCTGACTGTTCCTGCATGGTTAACTGGAGTCAACTTGAGGTTAGAGCTAATTTAAATTGGATGCTATATTTAGCATTTATGGTGCTAAAAGGATTATAGGAAAATAGATACTACATAAGTGGCCATAATCTTCTCACTGCTTGTATTACTTGAGTGGCAGAGAGTGGGGTGCCAATCTGAGATTAAAAATCTAATTTTAGGGAGTTAACAAGAGTCACATTGAAGCAAAAAAGTACAGAGGGATTAAATTTTGTGGACTTAATTTTTTTAATTGGGCCCCTGACCTGCTTAAAACCTTGCAATCATAGCTTTAACCAAAGCCTATCATTCTAAATTATGTACTGTTTCCATACACCAATTTAATAAAATCAAACTAGACACTTCAGTTTTACCCTTGATGGAACAGCCAGGATACATTTTCACAGGTCAGTTTTTTCCACTGTCTGAAGCTTGGCAAGCCAGCTCTGTGCCATAATTTTTGATTGCTGGAGGCAGCAGTTAGCCAGCTCCTCATCTGTATTCCTTTCTTCATGACAAGAAAGCCCAGTTTGGGATGTGAGGAACCAGTGCAGATGGCAGCTCTGCAGCTCCAGTACTGCCCCTTGGTCACAGTACAGCCACCTCACCTGGAAAGACCTCCCAGGTAATTTCTTTTCCATCACCTGGAGAGAAAAGAAAGAAGAAACAGACTAATGACAAATAATGTTGTTTGCAGCCATGGCCTTATGGCTCTGGCAGGAGAGTGGGCTACTTCTGAAAAGAGACACAAAATATTTTAAACCATTGAATTCCCATCATGCATTATAGATGAACCAGCTTGTCTGAGTTAAATTGTCGGTGCAACTGAGGAAGGACTTGCTGCTAGCACTGAGGCACTGCAAGAGCCTGGTGACTTGGTAAGATACAATGCACAGCCCCGGCTTCCTGGGGGTTATTCCACACGCTTCCAGTCATATTTAATGGCTACCAGCAGGAGGAGGGATGGATCTTGCATTCTGACTGCAACCAAAACTGAAGCAAAACCAGCATCCAGAGAATGTCTGAACTGGGCTCCCTTTAATTCCTGCTTGTCTGAAGGCTTTTAAATAACAATTAAACCCTCTTAGTGGGATTTGTGTACCATATGGCACCTTTCTCACAGGATGACACTTTCTTGTTGCTATCCTATCATTTGTCCATATCTTCAATTAGTTTTCAGCCAGAAAAACAACAGACACCATCTAGAGGTATCCAAGGAGTGAACAGCATCCCTTTGAATAATTATTTGTAAATGTTTGTCTGAGGCATTGTGTTCTCTTGTGGTGGTAAATCAATGGAGTAGAATTCAGTGGTGTCCTGGTTTAACCCTCAGCCGGCAACTAAGCCCCACGCAGCTGCTCACTCACTCCCCCCGCAGCGGGATGGGGAGGAATCGGAAGAGTAAAAGTGAGAAAACTCGTGGGTGGAGATAAAGACAGTTTAATAGGTAAGACAAAAGCCACTTCCATAAGCAGAGCAAAACAAGGAATTCATTCAGAACATCCCATGGGCAGGCAGGTGTTCAGCCATCCCCAAGAAAGCTGAGCTTCCTCACATGTAACAGTTACTTGGGAAGAAAAATGCCACTGCTCTGAATGTCCCCCTCTTCCTCCTTCTCCCAGCTTTATATACTGAGCCTGATGTAATACGGTCTGGAATATCCCTTAGGTCAGCTGGGGCCAGCTGTCCTGGTTGAGTCCTCTCCCAGCTCCTTGTGCATCCCCAACCTCCTCACTGTTGGGGTGGGGTGAGGAGCAGAAAAGGCTGTGGCTCTGTGTAAATGCTGATCAGCCATAAGGAAAACATCCCTGAATTATAAACACTGAATCCAAAACATTTCTGTACATCAGCTGCTATGAAGAAAATTAATTCTAACCCAGCCAAAACCAGAAGAAGTGGCAAGCTCAGGCCTCTGAAATATTATAGCAAAAAGAATTTAATAACTGCTCAATGTAAGCAAAGACTGTTGAGTGATAGGATTCTGACATACCTCTAGTCCTGAATCCCTTAGTTTTGTTTGTAATACTCTCATTTTTGCTGGTAATGAATTCTGAGAAAGAGCATCTGCAAAAGGACACCAATTTTATCATTTTGTCCGTGTAATAGAAGACACTAAGGTATTGCTTGTCTTACTGATGCTTGCAATGCTTGCTGCTTCTCTTTTAATTTCCTCCTAATCCTATTTCAAAGCACTGAGATTCAGCCAGCAGTAGTCACACAGCTGTTTGGTGGTAGATGGAGCCTTTAATTATGGGCAATGCCATGGGATTAATGTTTCTAATTTCATCTGTTGAGTGGGGTTTCACTGGAGTCAAGAACCAAGTTTTTTTCACAGATGCTTCAGGTCAAAACTCATTGCTGCTTCATGTGTTGTATTTATAAGTATGGCTGCTATATACATTTGATTTTAAATGCCATTTTTAGGCAATTGTGTCAGAGGTGCTGATACTCTGCTCTCCCCACCTGCCTATCCCACAGTAGATGCCCTCCAGTGTACAGTTTCCCCTGGAGGATACTGCCTCTGAATAAGCACCTGGTGCCTTCTAAGTTTTTAGACCAGTGAAACTGGCTAGTGTGACTTCCTTCAGCAAGCACAATGGGATCAGATTGGACCGTATCTGTGATGTGCTTCACTTTCCAAGTCCTCTGTGGATGAGTTTGTAAAGGAAGGGGAATGTTTCAAACTGGTTTTGGCCTTAATGTAAAGGAAAGCATTCATAGCTTCACAAGGGTTGATCACTCTCCACTGCTACCCAAGAAGATTTTACACTTGGTTTGCATCCTTAGAAATGGATTATGTTCTCTTAAACACCTGCTATCAAAATCTTACCGGACTGTCTATGTCAGAACAGGACATAAGGTTACCCCTCCTCTCTGACCATGAGGCCAACATGACCCCACAATGCTAACCCTTCATCCTTGCCAGTCATAGCACCTGTAGCATCATTTGAGCCATCTTGGAAGAATTGCAAGCACATTGCCATCACATTGGTTACAGTGTAGGCAGTCCTGTTTCACCAAGGGCTGAGGAAATAAAGCTGTGCATAGGGGAACTAAGGGGTCACAGCTTACTGAGCTGGGAAGGACAACCATAATCATCTAGTCTGAAACTAGGCCAAAAGTGTATCTCCAGAGCTATCTGTCTTTGTCTAAAAGGTTGCAAGTGATGGTGGTTTCACTAGTTCCCCTGATAAGCTGTTTCTGTCTTTCATTACTTTGTTGCTGGGAAATTTCCCCTTATTTCAAGGTTGAATTTTTCTGACTTCACCTTTTATTCATTGGGTCTTTGTCAGGCAGATTGGAAAGCTCCTCACGTATGTCTTCCCCAAGAGCAATTACCTACACAGTGTGATGAAGGTATGTCTATGCTTTCTCTTCAGTGAGCTGAATATGCTGAGCTTCTTACCCATCACGTCAGAAGGCATGGGCTTTTTTTAAAGCCAGAGAATTCATTTGTGACACTCACTTGAACTCTGTCCAATGTCTTCAAATCCTCTTAAAATGCAGACACTAGGACAGCATTCAGTAACCTAGTAAGGGTCTTGGCAGTGCTGCCAAATGATGCTGAAATCCTTCATTATTTCTGCTTCATATTATTCTCCCCCACCCATATTCAAGAATCTCATTAGTCCTTTTTGCAACAGCATTGCCCAGACAGCTTACATTGAGGCGATTATCTATAATGACCCCTAAATCCTTTTCTGAGCTCTGTTTTTCAAAGCAAAGTCTTCTATCATGTAAATATAAGCAACTGCCATTTTTGGATCTCAAACACTTGATCTTACCAAAATACATTTTTGCAGGTTACAACTATTTACTCTGATGGCTCATTTACCCATCTATCTCTTAGTTACTACTCCACACAGTATTATGCCACCTAAAGATGGGACTATAGCATAGAGAAGCAAAACCAAAGAGTCAATCAAGAAAAATCTCTGGTTTTAAAATGTCCCCATGCAGTAGTATCTACCTATGAACTGTATTTTAAGAGCTGCCACTAGCCTAGTATTCAGTTCAGAGAGCGTGTTATGTGGTAATTCCATAAAAGGTGTAATTGGCTGTATTTTACTTATCCTTACAAGTATCCTGGAGAAATTAAAGTTTTCACTAGGAACACATGAGTCTTTGCATTTTGTCCTGGAAAAAAATATCATGATGTAAATTTCTTCATATCTAGGCAAGCCAAATCAATTCCAAATTACTTGTTCTCATTCAGTTGGCAAAAGCAGTTCCAACCATTAATTAAAAATAATTATTCCTAATTGGTAGTTCAAGAACATGATTCTAGGAAGGTCTTTTCTGGCTTAAATAATTCAATGCTGCTGAGTTGTCTAGTTCCAGGTTTTGAATCCTTGCTGAAAACAGGATGCAGTGAAGTGGCTCAATGTGCTGACAAAGGACGTGAGGCAAAAATCTCCCCTCTTTTCAGATTTATAGTGTGTTTAAGGAGCTTTTGCTTGCTTTGTGTGTGGACTCCACTTTTGGGGAGAGCTTATGTGCCAAACTCAGGCTTGGGGACCGTCCTCCAGGAGCTGATGTATCACATGCTGATGCTAAGTATCTCAATATGTAAATTCTTTGTAGATAAAGGGCTAACAGTAAATCAGCCCACTCTCTTGTTTCCATTAAGATTTTTGTTTGTTTCCATTTCAAGAAAGTTAAAACCTTCCTAGTAAGGGAAAGGCTTCAGAGTTCTCTGGGAAATGCAGCATTTAATCCACGCATCAGAGGCTCCATTCCATGTGGTATCTAGGACACACTGTCACTCAATGAGCTGCTGAGACAGAAGCATAACTGCAGAGTGCTGATCAGCTTCAGTTTGAACTAACTGGTTCGGTAGTGAAAGAGCTGACAAATATTGCCACCAAAGCATTGGGTTTGCATTCCTTCTCTTTGTTTGGTGGCGTTTTCCCTGCCCCATCTGTAGTTAATAGCATCCTTAAGCTGCTGCTTCTACAGTTGATTTCAGCACAATGGTTTCTCATTCGATATGATATAACTTGCTTGCAAAACTGTTTGTCTTTGGATGATGGGTCAGCTTACTGATAGAGAAATCAAGAATGTTGCTGTAGCACCTCATGGTGTAGTTCAGTGGAAGAAATCTTGGGACAGTGGACACAAGTCAATGAACAATATGAAAAAAATCTGTTTTCTCATTGCTCACCAAAAAAAATAAAAGAGTGGCTTCTCCAGCAATTAGAGCCTCCAACTGTTGCCTGTCAAAATACAATTTATTTTCACTGTCAAGATCTAAAGCACATTGAAAATTTAGCACTCTTGCTGCAGCACTTGCAAGTTTGCTCTCTGCTTCCACTTACATAATATTCTTTGCTAGTTTTTATAACATAGAATCATAGAATGGCTTGATTTGCTTTGGAAGGGATTTTAAAGATCACATAGTTCCAACATCTCTGCCTTAAGCAATGAAATCTTTAACTAGACCAGGTTATTCAGAATCCCATCCAACCTAGTCTATATGTAAGTGAACTATTGTTGTCACCATTTAAAAATAAGATATATGTTTGTAGGACACAAATGTTTGTCTTCCCAGAGTCATAATCTTGTACTACAATAATTAGAATTATTTTTCAAACTTGACTTTTGACAGCACTGTAAAAAAGTATTAGACCTTGCTTTATAGCTACACAATTATTTTTCTAATTCCCGAGAACAAATTGTTGGTAAAGAAAGCACATTTTCTACCACTAGAGACCTACTGAACTAAGTATTGTCTTCTGAAACATATTTCTAAACAATTTTTAATTCGTTTACATTAATTTGAGACCTGGGTTAATTAAAATTAGATTCCTTTTAAACAGGTAATTGAATTTGCATCGGAAATACATTAAATCGGCATTTAGGTGCAAAATCTTAATTGTCTTGACCATTTCTGTGGGTCAGAGTCTCAAGGGAGGTATCAGCTCTCTGCAGCTCCTTTTGCCTCACCTCTCTAGCACTGCTCAGGGGTATTATTCCTAACCAGTGAGCCCTGTGTTTGTCTCCTGCTTCGTCTGAAACAAGGAAAACCTGTAGCCCAGCACAGCCCCTTCACACAGCACTAGCTCTCCTCTCCTCTTCTGACAGTTCTGTGATCTGATGTTCTGTTCTGAACAAAACTTCCTTTGAAAAATTTCATACATGGCGAACACTGGAAGAAATTACACTCTGCAGAAATCCAAGGGTCTCAAAGTGTTAAAAAATTATTCTTAAATCTTGCAATTACAGTTTCAATTGTATTAATAATCATTCAGACTTGCATCTCATTGAGAAGAATTTTTGTGCTTCTTGGTGCTGTTATTGAATCCATTTGTCTTTTAATGACGTACACAAAAGATTGCATTAGTAGACTTCCAAACAACACCTAATATAGATGTGTAGGCATGTGTGTTCACCATTTGAAAATTGTTATTATTTTACAGAATATTAGTGCACCAGGCCCACCCTCCCTTTTTCTCTGCAGAGAGTGGAATGCCTGTTTTGATAACAAAAAGCCTTCTGAGTATTTACTGGCCAGGGTAGCTCATATAGACCATTGACTGTAATCCTCTGATGAACAATCTTGAGTATGAATATGTATAAAAAGGCAGATAAACTGCAAATATTGCAGTTTAACTCCAACATGCAAACTCTCACTATCATGGGTTGAGGTGTGAGCTTCTACCTTGTTATCCTTGCAGGTGAAACACAAACAGAACTTTAAGTGAGACGTAACAGGAAGGATGAGTACTTGTGACTAACACTTGCCATTCATCATGCTGTAAGGATCTTATATTTCACTTTTTGTCTTTGTATCCCACCTCGTTGAACCAAACCAATCACTAGGACTTGGGTCTGTATTTAAGATTTTGGCAGTCCTTTTTTTCTCTGTGATGACAAAACCAGCTCACTGCTGGTTCAATTTCACTCATTCAGTTCAAAGAGGCATGATGATGGACTGGGAAGAGTGCAGATTCCTCTTCTGACCCTGTTGCTGAATTGTTGTGTAATGCTCCCATCAGCTGTACTGAGGGTGCTGGGAAAAACACATCACAATGTGTGCGAGGCACATGAGGAATGTGCACTGCAGAAAAGCCTGACTCCTTTTTATTGAACTATAGGGTGTTTGTAAGTGTGGGCAGTGCATGAAAGCTGAGTCAGCAAGATCTGGATTTGTAGCATTATTGAGGACACAGTAACTTCATTTGGAGTTGTGGGCGTTTAATAACCTTGAAAATAGAAGTGCATGAAATGCTATTTAAGGTGTGAGGCATTTATGTCTGCTGACAGAAAACCTAAAGAAATTACGTTTTGTATCTAGAGATAAGGAGGAAAAAATGCCTTGTGTTCTTTCTTTGAAAGTCTGTTTTTCATCAGTGTTCAAAATGCTCACTCTGACGCAAATTAGCAGAATTAATTTGCCTGTAAGAGGGATGGTAGGGTGTTTGTTATTGGATATAATGCTGCAGATCACTGGGTGTTAAGAGTGGTTGGATACTGAATCAAGTAATGGAAGCCTCAGGAGAGGCCCACCTTGCACTTCTATTTTGTTTGGGTTGTCCCCAGCAAAGGGTTGCAGTGGCTAATGTGATATAATCTGAGGTGTAATTTAATTCTTTTTAACAATGGGCACACTGTTGTTGTCACTCTCATCTTTAGTAACAGGACAGTTATTAATCACCGATGTTCATATTAGCTGTACTGGCTTAAGCTGAGCCTCTATCTTTTTGTTCTTAGTTCTTTTTGTTCTCAGTTTGGTTTAGAGAATAGCTGGAATTCTATAGATATAGGAGCGTCTTCCATCCCCTGTATAACCCCCCCTGGCCTGTACTTTGGTTAGGGTAATGTAAATCCTGTTTCTAGCCATCTGGGACTCTCCAGAGTGCAAAAACATGATGGGATTTTGCATGCTTCAGCCTAAACTACTCAAGATAACACCTTGTTGTGACAGGTGTTATCAGGATGGTAATAGACACCCATTGGCAAGACCTGGACAACCAGCAGTGCCATGGGGTGCTGGGCCAGCACATTGTGGTGAAAGCTGACTGTGCTAAGGATAAACTGTGTCATTAACTGGAAGTATGTGCTGGGCTTCTTGATGCACTGCAGTTTGCTTTCAGACATTCTCCTGAAGCACAGGACACTTGTTTAGGCCATTGATAGTGGTCATCAGCCACTTCTTAATGTGGATAAACCCTGTAGTGAGAACTACAGAAGAGTGACCAGTTATGAGATACTGCTAGATCTTGGTGACCAGTCCCTGGAAACTCTCATGTTTATTTCCATGTCTTTTTTAGTTTCAAATTTTTTTGTGGGGAGAAAGTATCCATAATCCAATAAATGAGCCATGAGCAACCGCAACTCCTCTCCCCGGCAGGAAGCCAGCAGCCAAGGCTATAAACTAGAATTTGAACAGTTTGTTCAAATGTTTTTTTGCCTCTCTCTTCCCTCAGTCAGGAACACGTATTAAGGAGTCCTCAGGCTGGGACAGCTATGGGCCTGACTGGCTGAGAAGCATTTGTTGAAGATATGTAAGGGGGAAATAAATGACAGGAGAAATGACTCAGGTTTTATGTACATCTTTAGGTTTAGAGGTGCAGAGTGACACCAGGCAGGATTTCTGACCCAATGGGAGAAACACAGTGCACAGGAAACCATCTGAAGTGAGGTGTCTCTCTCTCCCTTGGGTGGGACAGGCTGTTCTCATCTCACTGTAATGCACTGTGCTGCCTCTGCTTGGTCACAAGCTTATAGCACTATGCTGGGCCACATGAACACATCCTGTATTCTTCACACTCCGTCTGTAAGTTTTGCACCATCCCTAGGTCTGAAAGGTTTCAGTGACTTTGTTACCTTGTATTTCTTCAGTGGGACTCTAGGGGACAGCTTTTGTTGCTGCTTGGGACAGAGGCCCCATTTGTCTTAAGGCTTGAATACCATTTACCAACATTATGCTCTCTAAGGCATGATATTCAGCTTTACCCACCACTACTTCTCAGTAATCAATATGAAAAAGAACACACAAACCTAAGCAGAGGCACGTTTAGATTTGTAACTGTCCAACAGAGTGAAGAAACAGTTCTGCTGCTTTCTACTCCCTCATTAGAAAGTTTGTAGTAAGAGCAAGTCAAAAATCAATCAGCAAACGGACTAAGCAAAAGTCTGAGATGAGTTCCTGATGTGTTTCCTTTAAGCCAAAGGGACTCAGTCCCTAACCAAATGTCTTTAGCTGTTATTTTTTAGATTATTATAGTCTTTTTATGTAAGCCATAATGTGTTTCAGTAGGCAGACATGAAGAACACTCCTCACACCAGGAACTTTAGAAAATGCACATCTCAAACTAATTTTACTGTATGTCCCATCATTCTTCTGCTGGGAGCAGCAAACAATCATTCCATCTCTCATGCCCTGTATCCCTGGTTCAATACCTCTCTCTCTGTTCTCCTCACCAGCCACTTCTTCTGAGCCAACACTCTCCTTCATTTCCTCCCTACTGTGTTCAAGCTTCTCCCTGTGTTTGATCATTTCTGTGGCCCTTTTCTAGTTTTTTCTCTCTGAGTTGGAATGACCCTAACTATGCACCCTGTTCACTAAGTCTGAATAGATGGTTTTCAAATGGTGTGACTATGTGTCCTGTTTTGTTGCCTACTCCTTTTTAAGTGTTTTTTAGCATTCTGCTGGGATTTGTCATTGTGACCCCGCTGACAGTGGAGCTGGTGATTGCTAGACCTACCCAGGCCTCTTTCCTGAGAAAGAGATAATTGCACATTCACAGCCTGTCACTGTAGATACATACTTAAAGGTAATTTTGTGCCCAGGCACATTATTTTGCACTTATCAGCGCAAACATTTTGTCATCTGCTCACTTTATATTACGTGTACCTGAGATGTAAGTCTTAGCTGTCAGCCTTAGATGTCGTTATTCTGCATAATTTTGTCATGGCATTATTCAGTGCTCTGTCAGGTAGTTTGTGACCAGATTAAACCTCATGAAGTCCCAAAGCACATCTCTGAATGGGATCCTGCTGGTTAACTGCTGACAAAATGACATTTATTCCCTATCTCTAGACATGAGAGGAATGTTCCTTCTACCCACTGATTGTTTAGCTTGCAGGATTGTACCATCTACCCTTTTGTATCTCATAAGCAACTGGTTTCCCTTTTAATGTGTGGGAAGGCATCAAAAGGATGGATCAGCTTTTCCTTTGGTTAGTTTCAAAAACCCTTTCACTGTCAGTTCTTGGAAATGAACCATATGATCCCTGTAAGTATCAATCAGGTTTGCTTTTTTTGTAAACACAATCTCTCCTAATCTGTGTCATGCACATATTTTTTTACAAATGGGCAATTCTGAGCCTCATCTTGTAATCACAGGCAATATCAACTGACAGTTTTTCATCATTAGGCAATAGGAGCAACACGAGTAAATTCAAGTGTTTGAAATGGACATGTCTGACAGTTCAAAATACATATGAATTCTGATAATTATGAAAGTGACTTTTTAATTTCTCAGACTCTTCAATCACCACTGATTCAGTGATTGCTCTCTTATGTAGAACATAGGGGAATTTAATGGAAGATTTGAAGTTAATTTTTATTCTTATGACATTTTTGAACAGAATCTGACTCATACCTCCCTTTAGTTTTTGCTCAATGTTCAACAAAAAGATGAATGTTTTTTATGATGGACTATAAGCTTTTGATTGTCCTGCTAAGCAGCAGCTGCAAAATCTGATGCAGTTTAGTGTGTGACAAAGCTGAATGTCATGCAGTAACTCATTTGAATAGGAGCCAAGCTAATATTCCTTACTGGGGAAACATGCTCACTAAAATGCTTTTATGGAACTAGGATGCCAGATTCATGATGGAAATTTGGAAACTCCTGTTTTGGGTGCACTGAAAATGAGTTGTTCAGATGAACAAGCTATTTATACAGACATGTGGTCAATACTGGATACTGGTTTAATCTTCTAGTAATCCAGACATTACCATATGGACAACCTGCACAGATTGATCTGATGAGGCCTCACTGGGTAAATGAATATCCTGCTTCAGTTAGTTTGCTGAGCTTTTATGTTAGCTTTTATCAGGAGCAAAAAAAAAAAAAATGCTTTCCAGCACATAGTTTATTTGCAGTGACATACAAAATAAGACTGATGACAATCGACACAGGTTTAAGGCAGCTTGTTTGACAAGCAGCTCATGATGGTTTGGACAGTTACCTGGAGGGCTTTCTTTCCATACTTCATGTTTGTAGCCAATGCACAGCCTTTCCAATGTGGAACCACCTTTGCACATATCAGAGAATGCACTCAGTTTTCTCTTGAATTTTGCTTTCAGTGATGTACCCACAGTAATTTTGTTTAATGCCATAATGGGCTATTTAGTTTTGTTATCAACCTCTGCTTTCTCCATCTTCTGTCCTGTGAGGAACTGCCATATTCCTCCTCTGTAGTTCTCATTTCCCAGGGCATATACAAAGGCATCCACC
Source organism: Acrocephalus scirpaceus scirpaceus (assembly GCA_910950805.1). Lineage (NCBI taxonomy): Eukaryota > Metazoa > Chordata > Aves > Passeriformes > Sylviidae > Acrocephalus > Acrocephalus scirpaceus. The sequence continues at coordinate 36,291,974 of OU383781.1, forward strand.
GTTGGCACAGTCTTGGCAATAAGGGCAGGAATCTGTCATGAAACACAATATTTATTACTAGGAAAACACACCGAGAAACCAATGAGGATTTCAGCCTATGTTTAGTTTCCCTTTACTAAAAAAAGCCTCTCTCCAATGGCATTAGCTTGCTACTACCAGACAGGGGAGAAGTACGAGCAATTTGGCTGGTGGAAAGTCCTACTCAGGAAATTATAGTTTCCGGGAGAAAGAATTTAGGTTGGCATTGCCTGAAACAGGGATAATTCAGTTGAGAGTGAATACAAACACTTAGGGGGAGTGAAAGGTGTGCCATGGACACCTTTGGATGGATAAACAGGCTGATGTTGCTAACACATTTAATGTGGGACACTGAATCCAGTAATGCATTTGGTGACCTGAAACTGGGCTGATTTTAGGGCATGGAATGAAAGTTGAAAGTTTTTATGTGATATTGCTGAGTCCCAAAAGTGGCTCTGGAGCCAAGACTCATAAAAGAAAGGGGGAAAAGGAGGCAGCAGAACCTTAGGAATGATCAATTACAGCTTCCTTGAGGAGAGAGAAGTATTAGAAATATGAATGAGACAAACAACATCTTTAAAACTGAAAATTCTGAGCTGGTACCTCACTCTGGGAAGGACACAAAAAGCTCCTACATGGCACAGAACAGTACAGGTTACACACCCCTAACTATCTGGAGAAAAATACCACTGACTGACTTCCTAAATTTTTGCTTGATCAAAGCAGTAATGCAATGCCCGTTAGATCACTGTGCTTACCTGTTTTCACTAAAAAATGGTAGATGAACAGAATGCTTTGAGTAAAAGGACTACTTCTTATATACATTTTTACAAATAAACCCAGTAGTGAGTAAATGGGCACTGTTCCATAGAGACAGAGAGAGGAGAGTCAGGAGAATATCAGTGTTTGTGTTCTGAGGTGGCACTGACGTACCATGCGGTATTTTGGTGGAATGAACATCACATTTTCCACTGCTGCATAGGAGCACAGGAGGCAATAGGGACCCCAGCAAATGACCAGTGTCTTCAATGGTAAACCAGTATTAAACTGAAAAACACAGAGCAATAGGTTTCTTTGTGTCTCACAATCACACACCCCAACAAGTGGATGGGAGAGGTCCTGTGGGGCCGTGGTTTGAGCTCAGTAGCAGGAGAGGATCAGCCAGCAGGATACGGAACAGAAAAGTGCAGCAGCACCAAAGCCGGATCCTGGGCGTGGGTGGGGAGTGGCAGAGGTGGCAAAACACCTTATGGTAGATCAGCTAAATCAGTGTGTGCTAGATATAGAAGCCATGGCCAGTAACTGCTGCTGAGGGGAGAGAGCAATGTGAAAATCTAAAAGCAGATTAAAAGGAATTATATTTTGCTGACTTCCTAGATGGTCTTGCAGACAAACTGTGTGAAGCCACCGCCATGCTGGTGCAACAAACAGATGCAGTAGCTATGTTGTGGTAGGAGGATTTCTCTGTCCTTTATGCTAGGGCCCTATCCATGGTGTTTGTGGCCAGCTGTTCCCAACTGTCTTATAAATATTAATGACTAAAGAAGCAATAATTTCATCTTTAATTTTTCTGCATTGTAACTTGTCTGCACAGCTACAGAGTATCGTGAGAAAGAAATCACATTCTAGTGCATACAAACTCACTGGAAAAAAGTAATAGACATAATAAAGAACACTGAGTCTTGTTCAAGAAATATATAGAGGGCACATGTTTTTATTCCAGTCAGCTACAAACAAGTCTGCCTGACTGTCTCTGTCAATATAACATTTCCCTTGAGATCTGACTGTCTTTACTGAGTGCAGGGGTTGGGCTGTGCCCACCAGCCATGCATAGTGCCCCAGATTGTACAGCCTGCACCTCAGCAAACAACTCATATAATCGCCACATTACATTCCCATAAACCTGCCACACCAGAACAATTCCTTTGTTTCCAGCTCATAAAAATTCCTGAATTTCCTCAGCCAAGTGTTAACACAATGTGTATGGGAAGGCCCTTCTCTCCCCACGGGGTGCCTGTGTGTTTCTTTGCAGAGCTGCAGTTCTGTCTTACTTTCTCAGCCGTAAGCCAAAGGCCTGTAGCAAAGCAGGAAATAACAATCCTTCCTGAGATAAATTTCTCTGGATAAATATTGATATGCTATTGGCAAATACTCTGTATGATCTGTGTTTATTTTTTGAGGAGAGTTGGACCAGTGTTGATGGAGGGAAAACTTCAGGATCACTGGTCCAACTCCCTCTTTGATGGGGAACTGTTTACAGCACTAGCTTGGGGTGAATGCGGCTGTCTGGTAAAATGTTGACATTTTCAAGGATGGTGTTGCCATGAACTTTCTGAATGGCCCCATCCTGTGTTGCACTACCCTCCTGCTCAAGTAGCACTGGGGAGTTAGGACAGAAGGAGCTGAGTCAAAGTCTTTGTGAAAGAAATTGATTTTTTTCAAGCACTTTGTCTCTACTGAATGCAGCCCTCTTTCGTCAAGGTGATTACAGGGGTTGAGGGAGCTTTCTTACCTTAAAGTGCCCAGTTTTTCTGAACTTTTGGTGTATGGACTGATAGGCTGTCAGCATGATGAAGCCTGGGATCATGAAATTGAAAGTGGACAGAGCAAAAAGGAATGTGACATAGTTTCTGGAAAAGGTGAGGAGAGAAGAAAAAAGAGGGTGTTAATTCAACTCTAGTGCACCTCTGTAAACTTGCTGTAAGTATTTACCAAATTGCAACTTTAAAATTGCTAAAACCACTTTTGTCAACGTGTTTCAGGTGCAGCATTTGCTGAAGGCCAGTTAAGCTGTGCCATGCTACTGCGTGTGGGATGGATAGTATTGTAGAAAATCACAACTGGTGTTTGTATTCTAAACCCAAAAATCACTACTCAGACATCTGTGCTGGCCTGCAAAAAGCCAAAAGCATTCTGAAAGAGTTTCAAGCCCTAAACTCAGAAAAGATGCAGTGTATAGATGAGCAAGGGAGTGGCAGAAAGCTGAGCACCAGCCTCTCCCACAGAGGAAGCTGACTTGAGCTGTTCCGTGTGCCACCATGCGAGTCCAGGCAGCCTTGGGTGATGCCTGCCTTGTCTCAGCTACTGGGGAGGGACATCTGCCCCAGGAACAGTGGTGGGCACAGCTGAGGGGTTTGTGTGCCACCAAGGCCATCCTAGGGGATGGCAGCCTGCACGCTGCTCCTGTGGGAGCTGGCCTGGCCCTCACCTGTCCCCTTTGCTGTAGTCCAGGGTGCAGCAGGTTCGGAGGGGTTCGTAGTCGTATTCTCCCCACCCCAGTAAGGGCATCACGGACCAGAAGGCAGCAAACAGCCATGCAAACACCATCATGGAGGCAGCTGTGCTCCACTGCAGCCTGCTCCCTGTGGGAAGAGGAAAGGGGGTCTCCATGCCCCGAACAAAACCACTGGAAACAGCTGTCAGGCCCTTGGGCCCCATGCTGAAACAACCAGTTGTTCCTGTTTTGTATCCTAAAGCTGACCTGAGTCTTGAGGAATCAGTCTTCCATAAAATATGAAGGAAACTTTTAGCAAACTGTACTTCCCTTTTGTGTGTTTTACTTAGACAAATACTGTATTGCTGCTCAGCTTTGTACCACGCTGGAGATACAGCTGCTGTTACAAACATTATATTCTTGTGTTTTGGGAATGTGTTTAAAGACGCAGATGAGGCAGAGAATAGAATGAACAGGATGATGCAATAAACAGTGTTAGAAGAAAGAGTCCCATTACAGAGTGAGGGTCAGATCAGAAATATGACTCTGCACAGACTCCCCAGCCCCTGCCTTCTTCCTTCCTGCCTGGCCAGGAGTGCACAGCATGGATGGATATCTAATATACTCTGTTCTAAAATTACTGGTCATCAATATATATATGAATATATATATAAAACCTGAGAACAGAGCTTGTTCTAAAAATACTACTGGTCAAGTAATTTTGCCCTTAAGATAATCAATTAGCCTGTAACAGGAAATGTGAAGCTCAGCATTAGTAATTTTTTTCTAATTTTATAATAAAGTATTCCCTTGTGCCTATCTCATCTGGTTCCATCAAATAGCATAGGAATGTACTGAAAGATTGGAAACTTGAGAAGACACAGGAAGTATTTCTTCATGGAGAAGGCAGGCAGGCTTCCTTGCTGCCGCAGGATATTGTGCTAGCCCCAGTGCTTGCATGTGAAAAGGTCTGGATAATTTTGTTACTGAGGCCAGTGTCTGTCGTCATGCCCACGCTGAGCAGCCCATACGACCAGCAGCACCAACAAGAACAGTGACTTCCACCAGCACTCCCTTCTAATCCAATCTCCCAATAGGGACAAGCAATGATGTAATTTTCACTGAGGCTGGGAAGCAATGTTTTTGTCTGCCCTTAGCAGCATCATGCCAGCAGGCAGGAAGATTCAGGCCAATTTTCTGATCTTTGCTGAGAGGTGAAGGACTGGGGATGAGGCACATTAGGTGAGCCCCTGCCATGGGGCCAGATATGTCCTTCAGTCATGGGTGAAGGACACCTGGGGGCCACATAGTTTGGAGAGCCCCATGAGGCAGCAGCTCCAGGAAGAACCACAAACTCTACAGTATATATTTTAAAAAAGGAAAATAAAGGGTGTTAGTGAAACTGCCTTTTATGGGAATTCTGATTCCACTCCTCCCCTTTTTCCTGTCTTCCAGAGATTCTTCAGGGGAAAAAATTAAAGTTTGAATTGCATTAAAAATACCTGGGTAAATTAATTTGGTGCAGGTGTTCAGAAATGAATCTTGGGAAAAGACAGCTGTACACATTGCAATTTAAATACCAAGGAAAATTAAGGAAAATACTCTGTATGGAATATTCTAGGTTTTATATTTGGTACTTGCAAAAAATTTTGATTTTTTAGTAATTTAAAACATAATTTTGTAATCATTACTAATGAAAAATTGTTAATAATGACTAATATCTGTCTTTCATATGATTACTACATAGAAGATATATTTTGGCTGCACAGGCTTAAATACTGCTTTGTAGTACTCACAGAATATGACTGTAGAATTACATAGATGAAAAGTTTTTGATTTAGGGGACTAGAAATAGAAGTGCAACTTTTTAGTAATTTGTAATTATTCTTAAACTCTCAGTCCAAAGAAGCAATGTAGCCTAAGCATTTTGTTACTTTAGGGTTTGTGCCTTTTCTATGAAAAACTGTAGGAAAAAGTTTATTTTAGTTAGTTTTCCGTGGGAGTTAGGGATCACCATTTTCTTATTAGATGTAGACTAAAAGGACTATGCAATAATGGAGTCTGGCACCAGGCATGTCTCAACAGCCTGCCTTTGGAAAGCTCATTTCTGGGGCTTAGCTCATCTTTTCTCTCCTCTCACGCTTAAGGGGCCCCACTTTGGATGCATGAAGAGGAGAGAATCAGAACTAACAAAATTAAATTTTTCCTTTTGGCTTTGATCTTTTGCAAAATGAGATTAATGGCAAAGTAGATCTGGTGAAATCAGCTGCTGGTTGACCCCTTAGAAAACATTTACACACACATCAGAAGCAGCTAAAAATATATGAATGTAAAATCAAACAATCTTGAGATTATTTTAGTTTTACTCAGAAAAAAACACTATCAGTACAAGAACAGTGAAAGAATTGTGCTGTGCTCATGTGGCAAAAATGTCCTTCCCTGAGAAGGCTGAGAGCAAGAGCACAAGCTGAGAGCAGTTCAGTTGTTTTTGTGCACAGCAGGCCATTGCTTTACCTTAAATGCCTTTTCTTGGCCTGATAAAATTTAATGTAATAGGTCCTGATTCAATTAAATACATATGTATGGGGTTCAGCATATGCTTACAGATATAATTCCTAATTAGTGCCTAGTGCTGGCGGTTTGGTTCTATTAAGTCTAATCACTCTTGTGCTCTGGTTTTCTCTCTTTGAAAAGCAGAAGGGAAGCCTCTCTTTTCCACACAGTGAAATATTAATACAGGGAATTTTATTATTTGCTTTGGAACAGAAAGACTGTTCCTCCATCATTCAAAGACTACTAAAATTGTGATGCCAAAAGATGAACTTTTAGCAAGTGCTAGATAGAGCATTGAACCTTAATCCTTTTGATCATGAAGGCCAGTTTTTAGTGATATAAACTATATCTCGGGGTTTAGTTTGTGGAAACCTGTATGAATGTATTTTTTTTTAAGATTTATGGTTTAGTCAAACATTTAACTGATTTTCACAGACTGAAAAATACATGTCTGACACTGTGGCAGATTTCAGTCTGCTGTTCAGAAGGAGTGTCTCAAATAAAAGGTCAACAGGATTTTCTATGATGGAGGGGAAAAATAGTCCCTTTTCCTCATTCTTGCAAATGGTTAAGTTACAATAGCTGTATAATATTAAGTTATAATATATTCCAGGACAATATATGGCTTGTACCAAACTTAATGGCATGCATCATTTAAAATTAGCTAAGTTTGTCAAAGACAGAAATATCTGAAAATCTGATAAGCAAAAATATATATCAATCATAAATAAAATAGGTGTTACCACCTACTTCATCTGCAGTGCAAAAAGCACCAGTCACTGGTGCTCACAAGTATTCATTTTTTGTAGGAATAAGAAAGCTGTGATGTGTAATAGCTTCTTTTGTGCGTAACATAAAAAAGCTTTTTTAAAATAACCTAATTGAGGGATTTTTTTACTCCTTTTTTTTTTATTATTTTGCTGTGGTTCACTGTGGTCTTAGATTGTCTTGGTGATTACCTCCTGCTTCAGTGAAAAACACAAGATCTGTATAAACATCAACATTTTGTCAGGGAAAACTGATACAGGTGCAAAACGAGGTGAAGGGAATAAGGCAGGGTGGCTGCAGTCAGTGTGACAGGAGTTTAGGGCTTACTCCTAACTTGACAGAGCTGACAGCTGCAATTTTAGCAAATGGTAGTTTGGTAATCTTTGAATACTGATGTAACAACCCAGGTTACCTTGGTTGTTAAGGGTTAGATAAAAGTCACTGTAATTCTACTTTTAGAAATTGAATGCTGCTGTGAAATCCCTGCTGGTTTTGTCTTCTCTTTTATAATACTGGGAGAAGCACGGATATAAATCACTACAGATTTTCAGTTTCTCCCTAAGTCTTAAAGGCAAGTAAAAATCTCTATTTTTTTCTTTTAAATTGGTAACTTTATGCCGTGCTTATGAACTGACCAGGATCCTTTCCCTCTTCAGAAACTTCTAATGGCAGTGTGAATGGCCAGAGAGGAACTGACAATGTCTGTCACCTTCTGTCCTGAATACTTGGCTGCTGAGAGACAGCTTCCTCAGAATCTGCCCTTTTCTTCTTCACTGTCAGGCACTAACATATAACCACTTCCATTTTCTTCTTTTCCCCCTAATGATCAAATTTTAAAATCTTTTTTTTCCCATCTTGCTAGAGATTGACATTGATACCCTTCAGACTCCCTGCTATTTCTGCTCTTATTGCATGCTTTTAGGTTATTTCTCTAGTTCTCTCCTCTTTGGTGTCAAAGTAGCATCTCACAGACCCCAGAGGGGTCTCATTTAGGGGACGAAAAGAGAGTTGCCCAGTGTGGTTGCCTGGAAATAAAAACAAAACAAGAGAGGGGAGATTAAAATATCCTGGCCTTCTCTATCATGTGGGGTGATAATACGATTTTCTTTCATATGCCAAGCAATATCAGCCTGATTTCTGGTGAGTGACTTGTCTGGTTATCAAAACACTTTAAAAGTAGTGCTTTGTCATTTAGGGCTGTGCTGACTTCCAAATCAAAAAGCCTGGTCAATTTTTGGAATGCTGGTGAACAAATTTGTGTTATTAACATCCAGAATGGTTGTAAAGTCCTAAGTTATCCTGTCATCATAGTAATCTCTTACATTCTCATCAGCTCTTTCTTCCCAGAAATATGGATAGTGAATAATCAAGTGCCAAGCTGATGAATGCCACAACAAAGGTTTTCTTGGGAAACTGTTAGGACATAACAAAAACACCCTGAGGATGATGTAATTGAGCCTGGAAGGAGTACCAGATCCTGGGGGGTGAAGATAAAAGGCTGATAGCCTTGTATTTTAGGTGAAAGTATTTTGTACCTTCTGTACAGGCATGCAAGTCACACCGGTGTCAACAGGAGTTTGATGTATGGATTGAGAACACAGTATAGCCTGTGGGCTTGGTGTAGCACATCTATGAAATATGGCTTAATCTTCCTTGCAATCAGCATGTGAAGAATTGAACTAGAAGGGGCTGGTTTTACTGGAATAACCACAGGGCATGAGCACCTTCTGGGATTTGTGTTTTGTTTTCTTGTTCAAAATGTTCGCCATAGGAGCCATGTTTGGCCATCAGTAAGTAACAATTTGAGCAAAGTAAAGAAGCTTGTGCCCTTAGGGTCCTTCTGCCTGTGCTCTTAATGTAGTGTATGTTCTTGACTGGAGGAGTGCATGACACGAAAGCATTAAAGTCAGTGTGGCAGAGAGTAAAATGCCTTTCCCAGACATGCTTATTTTCAGGCTCTCTCTCATGAAACACAGATGCTCCTCTTCCAGCTCGAAATGCATTTCAGTGTCCAAGAAGTGTTAGTATGCATTTAGCTCACAGCCTGCATTATTTGGGGCCTTTGTCTAGACATGAAAAAATACATTTCTTTGCCTGAGCTGAACTTCATAAAAAATTGCAGAACAAAAAAGCTGGCAGCCTTTCCTCAACAGGATCATCAAACTGACCATATTGCCTGTGTGCTTTGGGTGTGTTTTGCCATTTGCTGCTGGAATCCCATGGAGGCTATGCCTGAAAGGCTCTGTGGGTAAAAAAGGTCTCTTGCACCCCAAAATGCCTGTGTGTTGCACAAAGAGGCTGCTGAGCTCTTGTTCGTCCAATCATGCCTCTGCATGGGCTCTGTTCCAGCCACTGTCTTTGCAGAGGCAGCTCTCTGCTTACACCAAATTTATCTTTAATTAGTAAACTCTGCATGGGCTTGGTGATCTGTTTGGTACACAGCAGGGTGTTGGATGAAAGACCAAGATGAATAGATTTTTCTTCAATATGAGGAACTGGATTTTATTTGGGATTTTGTTTTAAAGATCACTTATGGAATAAGAGAAAGCACAGCAAGAGGGTCACAAATTGGATGTGATCTGGACGAGGGAGTATCTCCTGAAGGTGGTTGATAATTTCCCCCTGTATGGGAAAAGGTCCTTTGGAGAAATTGTTTATATTTGCTCTATCTAATGTGTAAGAAAAACAAACTTATATATAAGATACACAAAAGATAAGTATGTGCTTGCTTTGATTCTCAGAAGCCTAAGCCAGCTGAAGGATGTGGGTCAGGTAGTGAGGTAAATTGTATCCCTTACTTGTGCAGTAGTGATGGTATCGGTCCCAGGCGACGGCAGCGCTGGAGCCAATGCTGGCCAGCGCTGTCAGGAAGCCATGGAAGCCATGGATTTGACAGCCGTCTGAGCCGTAGGGCCAGTATCTGTCAACAAACAAGGAATAGGTTAAGAAAATGATAGAGAAAGGTGAAGACACGTTTGGCAATTGCATCAACAGAGAGGGTACAATGATAGCCTGTGCTCATCCTATCTGTCTGAGAAACACTGCGAAAGATGTTACTGTGCTTGCTTTTAGGCATTTGCTAGCGTTTTTCTTGCTGTGGTGTTTCTTACAGTACAACAGCTATTTGTACTCTTAATGCTGAGAAGAAAATATAACCCTGCATCTGTGTACTGAAAAGTTGGGGTTTTTAAATTTGAAATCTACGTTTCATCCAATTATCCAGATCTTCAAGATTTGCCTCCTTTGTGAGGAGCCATTTTGTCAATGTGTGCAAGTCAGTGCAACACAACAAACAGATGAAGACTTGCAGACAAATTTGGGCTCAGTCTAGAGGTCTAGTGAAGTGATATTTTGATATTCAAGTAGTTTCTATAACCACTGGTAAAGCTGTCTGGCTAAATATCTTCTCTGATCAGTCTTATAATCTGACAGTGATTATATGCAGTAAAATCTGCTTTTCTACTTGCCCGGTAGAACCATGTATGGTTTTGTTTTGCTGTTTCAGATTGAGAGAATGAGAAGGTTGGCTATGACTTATGACTTAGAAAGAGAGCCATTAAATTAGTTAGACCTCTTAGAACTTAAGCTGTTAATTTTCATGTTGTTCTTCTCAGCATGCTTTGGGAAAACCTTTCTCCCATACCTGAGGAAGCTGGAAAAGGCAGCGATGAAGGCGTTGATGCAGATCCCGCAGTCGGCCAGGGCAATGCTGAGAACCAGCAGATTGCTGGGAGTTCGGAGCTCTTTGATTTTTCGGAAAGAAATAATTGTCAAGCCATTCAGACAGAAACCAAGCAGGGCTGAAAGACAGAATTGTTTGGTGTGATTCAACTAGAAATGGAAAGTATCTCCAACAACACTGCTGTTTTCTTTGATGAGAGAACAATAATTACAGTGGAATCTTATGCACAGGGAATATATCTGTAGTGGTCAGTCTGCATGCAAGTTACAAAGGCTTTCAGAAGAAAAGTCATGGCTCAAACCAGTGCTTCAGACTTCATCAGTCATGTGGAGCAGAAGTGGTTTGATCTTATTTGTAATTCTGCCTTTTGTTATAATAAGAGAAACTGGACTGTCAGGCTCCATGAAGGGACACATGGCTCAGGGTTCAGAGCAACTGAGAGGCAGAGGAGGCAGTTTCAGGAGAGCTGACAGCCAGCTCATGCTGCTGTGTACCCGTCCAGGCCTGACTTTGATAGAGAAATGGTTTGTATTTAATATCCATTATTTTTTGTTTAAGCGCAGAAATCCCTCAGCCATGTTTCAGTCAGCCTGCCTCCCTTTGGGCTTCTGTCTCAGGGTAGCCTACACAGTGCTTGACTCACACCGGCTCAATCTTATTACTGCCCCTCGTCAATAGACTATACATGGAAAGGAATAATCTAATTATGAAAAGCAGTCACTGATAGATTTAAAAACATAAATTTATGTTGGTCCTCAGAGAGGGATCCAAGCAACCTGAGCTATTCACCCAGATTCACAGAGCTGTGCCACTCCACAGCCCATCCTTCACTGGTTTAAACTCAAGCTTTGTCTTTTAATGCCCTTTTCAAGGCAACCTGAATTATTTTAGCTCTGATGAGGCTCTGACTCAACATCTAGTCTCCAAGTTTCAGTTAGATGAGACGGCAATATGTCTTTGTGTTCTTCTTGGAAAAAGAAATGATGTAGAACAGAAAAAATCCTTATCCCCTAATTCTGTAAAGTAGTGTAGTTACTTATGCTTATTGTCTTAATTCTGCAGTTACATAAGATGGATGATTTTTTTCTAGTCAGAAATCCTGCTTCTACCTTAATTGCATTAATGGCTGATGGCATAACCATAGTAACAGCTGATGTGAGTCTATCATTACACAACATATAACAAAATATTTCCAGGAGAAATATTTGGAGCCATTTGAGATCTGCTGTTTTTATTTCCTCCCTGCCAGATTACCTCCCACCCACAGGGTAAAACTGCTCTCAACTCTCCCAAATGCAGAGAAGCCTTTAGGAGAGATGTGTTCTGAGCACATTTAGAGTAGATCTGAAGAGTTATTACTATATCTGGTTTTTTTCTATCTTTTCCCTGTTTTGGAAGCTTCAGGCTTTACCAGATTCTGCTTTCTTGAAGGTCAGCATGAGTGTACAAATAGAGAGCTTATTAAATTTTTTCAAAAAAAGCTTTGAATTTTCATTTTTAGATCAGCAAATGTATCCACTTAATAAAGTGAATGCAACTCTCCACCGCAACCTTTTTTGCAACTGCAGTAAGAAGCTGCCATAAAAAAGGAGAGGTCTTCATTACCTTTGTCTCAGAGTGTTTCAGAAAGTGAATTAATCCTGATTATTTAGCTTGGTCTTCTAAGCCAAATGACAGTAATAAAGTTTTACTGCCAATCTACTGGGCACATTCTGTCTAAAACCCTATGGAAAATACTTGTGTTTAGTAAACCAGGAACGTATTAGACTACACCTAGTTTTAACTGAAGGTGGTTACCGCGGGATTCTTTGCTGGAACTTGCACAACTGCAGGTCCCCAGCAGGCTGCAGCCCCTGGCACAGGTCAGGGCTGGCAGGGCCATGGTGCCACAAGCAGGTCCCCAGCAGGACCCGGCTCTTGGGCGCTGCCAGCCCCCAGCACTGTCCCTTCCTCCTGCTGCTTCCCACCCTTCAGGATCGCAGTGCAGATCCTGCCAGGCTGTGCACATGGCTCAGGGACTGTCAGCCAGGCTTAGCCCTGGTCTCTGTTTAGGCAGCAGTCTGCCCCAGGCAAGAAGGAGAAGCTTTTTCCTTTCTCTTCCAAGGAAGCGTGTCTGACAGCATTTCCAGCTTTCCTTTGCAGCCAGAAACGAGCTCGGGTGCAAAGCAAAGGTGAGCACCCATGCTCCATGTTCATGGGGCGAGCTAATGAGCATTTATCCCACTCTGATGGTGCTTACAGCTTCTCCTCCTCTGCCTTTGGGCCCCATGGTTCCAACATCCTCTTCTGAGCAGCACTGTGCAGGAATGGGATCCCGGGGCCTGGCACTGACACCAACATAATCCTACCTCTGAGCCTTTGCTGCCTGCCAGTTAGATATAAATTCACAGTTTTGTGGCAGTCCCTCAATAAGTGGCATATGCCTTAAGAAAAGATCACATTGGCTAAATTAAATTGATATGGTTTGTTACTTTTACCCAGCAGCCATTAATTGCAGTGCTACCAATGCAGTCTGGATGTATGCTAACAGTTTACAGGTTTTTTTGGAGCTATCATGTTTGATTGTAAGAGAGCCGTCACAACTGACAAAACAAGCAGTCCAATTTTATTGAGAAATTATCAGTCATCTCAACTTCTTTCCCTAGAGGAAGATAAAATTGCCTTTAAAAGTCAACAACAAAATATTACATCCCAAATTCCTGAGAAGAGAGCTGTGCAGCAAGTACTTCACTGCCACAGCTATGCATAGAGCGCAGATATTCACGGCAAAGAGCTTGCAGCTCACCCTGATTTACTCACCAGAAATGGTGATGTAGCCACTGTAACCAGGGTCAGCATACCACAAATGCTGCTGTTCACTTCAATTTTCCTTCTCCCCTCTTACCAGAAATAATAGGAAGAAAAAAATCTTATTGCTGCTGAGGTCTCACACCAAACTTACCTTCTACCAGCAGGGCAGTGCCAATGGCAAACACTTCTATTTCAGTGAAGCCTTCAGGGAGAGGGTGTGCAGTGACCATTCTTATGGTAAATATGCCAAAAGATTTAACCTCTGCCCCCTGTTATAGCTCTGAGGCTGCCTTTTCTCTGGATCTCTCTACTTCCAGTAGCCCAAGGCTTCTTAAAGGAGCAGCTCACGTGCAAACACATGCTGTTATTATATAAAAGCTTTGGGGTTTTTACTCCCACCACTACAATCCCTGCAGGAATGTTATTAATGATGGGACTAGCATCAACCCGCACTCCCCCTCCCCCTGCAAATCGTATTTCAGACACCAGCAAAATGAAAGCATTCATTGCAATTACAACAAGTTCTTTGTAGACACTAGATTAAGAAACCTGTCTAGTTAATTTTGCAACACTGGAAAAGAATTAAATGTTGTGGAACAAAGGAAACATGTAATTGGGGAGTGACCTGAAAAAACAAAGGGGCACTCATTGAGTTGATAATTAGAGGAAAAGTATGAACCAATGATTTCTGCAGCTTGTAGATCTTCCCCTCACCCATTTTTTTAGAAACTGGCCAGTGTATTTTTCTGGCAATGACTGTTCTCTATATTAACATATTTCCTCTTTGTAACTGAGGCTTAAATTAATGTGCACACTGGCACAGCTTGATTAAAGACAAACACAAATTACTGATTTGGGGCCCTAAACATACAAGGACATGAGCGAGTTGCTCAGTGGTGAGCACTAACAGGCATCACCCTACTGTCCTTTTGGAGATGTTTGAGGACTGGAGTCTGGGTGTACAGTGGCTCTGGAGTATGTGCAATGTGCAGCTTGTCCAACCTCCAGCTATTGCCTTAACAAGCTGCCACTGGCATGATAGTTGCTTCTTTGATGCATAACTTTCTTCATCCTGATAATCCTACTGCAAAATGGGAGCAAAAAGGGAAATGAGCACAGGCAATAAGAGCTTCCCCCAGGTCAGGCCCCACACTATGCTGACTTGGCTCCCAGCTGATTGAAGTGTCAGGCAGAGGGAATTCACTCCAGATGCCACCAGAGCTTTTCAGTTCTCCTGACTACATGGTGAAGGTTACATTTCAGGGTTGCATTTACAGTCAGGGGTGTTGGTTGAAGATAGTGGTGGATTTTTTGCAGTTTTCCTGAAATCTGTGCTTAAAGGATGTGATGCCCAGGAGAACTGATTAGAGCTTCAAGGCTGTTGTGAAACTATCTTGCTGTGCTTTTTTGATCTCTGATATTCAATTTACAGCTCTTTTTGATGTAGGTAATTGCCTTGATGGATATGCTCTTGGATTTTGAAGTAGAATTCAGGAGGGCATATTTGTTAGGCTATACAGATGTTTGGTTTAAGCAGAGTAAAATTACATTGCACCACATAAATCCATTGTTATGTTTGCTTTTCACTCACCTACATGACTTGATGACAAAAGGTGACAGTCCTGCCTCCTAGCATGGTAAATGAATGATCTAAACCATCTTAATAGTGATCCATTGTATGTTCTTGCAAAAAAATTAGTGCTAGATCTTGTAAATGTGCTGTAAATCTTCCTAGTGTGATAGTTCTGAAAATGGATAGCTCATTGTAGTGCTTGTCAACATAAAGCTGCACAGCTCTTCTAGACTGGGGATAAAGGACACAAATATTTGAACTGCCCTCCTGAGGGCTGTCAGGTACTTTTGGTTGCCTGCTGCTGTACTTCACCTTTGCTCCCGAGCAAATCTCCAGATGTGTTACACTGCTGGTAATTTTTGTGGAGTGTATTAAAGGTTGTGGGGCAAACTTTGCTCGTTCCAATACTATTTCTTCTGTGAAAGCAGGTACTACCCCGGTACCCTTGGATTTAAAAAACCTTTATTAGAATGATTATGTTAACTTGTTGACTGCTTTTCTTTAACTATCTTAACAATTTCCATGTTTAAATCTCATTTAATTTATCAGTGCAGAGTCTAATTACACTAGTCAGTCATAGACAAACTTTCCAGTGGCAGTTCAGCGTCTGACTCCAGTGAAATTCATGTCAACAGAAACTTTAGCATCAGTCTCTTAATGCCTTTGCTGATGCTGTGTTAAGCTGAATTTCTAATGTTGAGATAGTATGGAATGATATATGGTCCAATATGGCTGCTAACTTCAGCTATAAGTTCAGGTTGTAAATGGTTTTCTTCAAGCAAAGAGGAGGTGCAAATAAGGAATAGATATTGATAGAATCTTCTAATGATAGTTTTTTTTCCAGTTGGTAAAATGCATTCATTTCCTTTCTGTCCTATTTATGTAAGACATAACCTCACATCGTGTATTCCTGTGAAATCAGGGAAAACATGCAAATGATAACAGGTTTGCCAAGGACACTCATTAACTCTTTAGTGATGAAGTTTTTAATGATCCCTTTCTATTTTATGTACTCTTTCAGTAGCTACTTGCTCTTTCCAAATTAGAGGGGAAAGGTCTTTTGCTCAACCTGATCTTATCCTAGAACTTAATATTTTGAATTCCACTGATCTCCTTTCTGCATCAATAGCAGATCCATTTCCTTTTACCCTCTCTTGAGAATATTTCACTGGTTACTAATCTGTTTGCAAGGAATACACAGAAAAAAAAAGTTCTTCCCAGATGTCCCTATGGATTTCATAGAACTGTATAGATTTGGTGGGAGCATACTAATCTTTGTAAAATATGCTTTGGTACAAGCACAACAAAAAAAGGTGCAGTGCAAAGATAACAGAGTGCTTATGCACTCTGAATTTTTTTCAGGCAATCAATGCAGATTACTGACCAGTATTTTATATTCGCAGCAAGAACTTTGCTAAATTGATGTATTATTATTCCTCTGCCTTCCTAATCCTTTCTTCTGATTCAGGTTTAGCCAAATCTGACTTTTTATGTTGAAATATGCCTTTAAATGAAGACCAGCAGCTTTTCAGCAGAAGTGGGCTGGGAATGCAGTCACCCAGAACTACAGTTTGGTATCACCAAAATGAGAGGGAATCTTGGTCCTCATGGGAAAGGCTTCTTGCCAAGGAAAGGAAACAGAAAACGTATTGTTTGGAGACCTTCAAGTTGCAGTCGTGTAAATTAGTTTCAGTTTGGTAGGACTGATAGGGAATATGACCCAGATTGTAAATAGGCACCTGGTGTTGGCCATAGGAGGGGTGATGCAGGGAAAAAGTCATCACAGCAGTGTGTGGACAGGCATCAGCCCTATGGAAATGCCTGCAGACACATAAGAACCTTTCTCCCAACAGTCTGGCAGTGTAACACTCTGCTCAATCTGATTTTCTCTGCAGTTGTGTCAGAGCTGTTGGAGGAAGATGTAGTGGTGAAGGCCTGGGCAGGGCAAGGAAGCTGGGGGCAGGCAGGAGCCAGTGGCTGTGCTTGGGGAGTGAGTGTGGCAGCCCCAGGTGTGGTGGGGAGGGTGCGAGGGACCCAGAGCAGGATGGGGTCTGGGGTGGGAGGTGCTGTCTGTGCAGAGGAAGGTAGAGGACAGGGCTCACTGGCTAGTACAGAGAGAGCGTCAAGTCAGGGATCAAACGTGGGGAAAGCTCCTTGGCCATGCTGAGCAAAAATGAAGGAGCTGTAAACTTGGTGGGAAGGAAGAAAGCCAGGAGGGGCAACTTCAGAGTCAGAGCTAGAGCAGTGCTGTATGAAAGTCTCTTCCAAAAAGTCCCAGATCCATCACCTGCTCCCCAGATATCACACATTAGCCTTGTGACTGGCTCCATGAGCATGCAATGCCTGGGACCAGGCACTGCTGGGACTGGCTTTCCTGCCTGCTGTCGCACCTCAGTCTTCAGAGAGTCAGAACTTCCTGTAGAGTGGGGAATCATTGCCTCTACTGTTTGACTTACCTCTCCAGAGACAGGTAGCTTAATTCACTGTAAATTGAATATGTAATTCATAAATATATGTATATCCACCCAGGCTAGGAAATTAACAATGTTACTAGAACATTTATTGCATCCTAGACTTTTTAGTCTTTGGTGGATGTACCAATCATAATCATTATCAAATATGTATAATTGTTGCCCTGATCTGTTACCCGTCCCTCAAAATGCATTTTAGACACCTATAAATGTGTTTTTCTTTCAGTTAGCCTACCAGTTTTAGACTCATACACATATTCACAGTATAATGAAATATGCTGTCTCTCTCTGCTGAATAGTGACATATTTCAGGACTTTGAAGGAGAAGACAGTCCTACAGAATGCCCCATGTACCTAACCCTGCTAGAATATTTCCCCCTTGGCACTGAGACCTTCCCACTGCAGAAGAATAACTCCTCCAGGGATTACAGTTCAAAGACCAGTACCCAGTTATCAAAAAGCCCTCTGCTTTCAAGAGGGGCTTTAGCTGTATTAAGAGAGGATTTGCACACCAGCTCTCCTGTTTATTGTTGCTCTTGTAAAGAAGCAGCGTGATTCTCCCTGAACCATTCCTCATGAGTCTATGCTACTGACCATGGATGTAGATTAACTTCTAGACCACACATGACATCTTTTTTCCTACCGTTGTAGTATTGCATATCTTGTTTGTCTACCAGTGTCTGTGTGTCTGGATTTCCCCAAACTTCCTGCTGATATTTCCCTCACAAACCTTACTTTAGCCTGAATTCTGCATAGCTTTCCTCAACTTCAGTGTAAGATCTGTGCTTACTTTTGGAGGGATTAGTCACATCTAAATTTTTTCTCATACAAAACTCGAATGTGTTAATTATCTAGTCTGAGCTAGGCTTTGTTTATGGTTACTGGATGGAACAGGCAGAGAAAATAACATTAAAAAATAAAAATACACAAGGTAAAAGCTTTCGTTTTCTCATTCTTTGTACTTGTTTTGTTTCATTTTCCCAAAAATTTTCTTGGTCCTGTAAGACTTGCAGCTTCCAAGAAGTTTACAAGAGCTACCACAAAGGTATGTACTCAGCCTGCAAAATCTTGGGGGTATATTCTGGTAAATTAGAGTAGGAAAGCTCTATTGTCAGACTGTCAGTCTGACAGATTGTCAGACTGGCAAGAGGGCAGAGGATTGCTGTGTAAAACTCTGTGCTCCACCTGCATTCAGGAGCCAGATAAAACAATGCTGGAAGTTCTTGCATGCCTGAAGAGACAAAATAAAACAGCCGTTGTTTCCTAAGCAGAGGTGACTCTGCAGGACTTAGACTAATACTATTAAGGTCCAAATCAGAAAAGGTGGTTGCAGTCAGCAATATTACTGCATGACCCCCTCTGTCATGCAGCTGAGGATGCTAAGCCCAAAGTTAGCTGATTTTGTTGAACTGAGGGAACTGTACTGGATTTTAGGCAATAAAGGCACAATAGAGATATGGGGCCAGGAATACAAACCTAAGAAAGCTTCACTCATTTAAAATACATCAGATATGACCATGGTATGCCCAGTCATTAAATTGGACTATTGTGGACGTGTATATGACTGAGACATCTCAGAGAATAGTACTTTCTTCAGTGAGAATGATGCTGCTGGACAGACATTTACTCTGTGCTAGGTGTATGTTTTGGTAACTCCCTGATAATCAGTTCCTCTGCTGCTTTCCCTCAGGAGTTCACAAAGGGCTTGTCCCAGAGAATTTCGCTCTGGGGCCCTGAATGTCCAGTCCTGATGGAGTTTGCCTGTCACTATGGGGCCTTTGTAGAAGAAGAGTAGAAGAGCTCTGGCCATGGTGGATGGCCCACTCCTCCCCTAAGGTAAGGCAAGAGTTTGTGTCCAGCTTACCTTACTGGCTGCTGAGGGGCTCATTCTCCATTGCACCTGGAGGCTGTGCAGCTGTGTCATGGTCACCCAGCACTTCACACTTGCCTCAGTCAGGGCGAGGCCTCTCTTGGTGCCTGAGCCTAGAGGGAGCAGACAGGGACACACCGTGTGGGTTGGTTTCCACCCCTCCATCCTCTGCCAGGCTTTGCCTTGCTGGGCACTGCTGACCACACTGGGACCTTGTGGGGTGGCTTCTGCTGCATGGACAGAAATGGGTCAAGTGCAGCATTCGTGAGGGAGATGTGTGAGCTTAACTCCCCCAAGGGCCAGAGGTCTGCCCCCGCGTCTGCTCTTCTGCACTGGCTGTAACAACCAAGGTAAATAAGCACAAAACAATTACCACTGATAGACTTGTAATGTGCCATGCCAAAAGCCGTGTGGGTTTGTTTTATTTCTTCAGCATGTCCACAGCTCTGTTAATGACTTTGGTCCTATAGGTCTGAAGGAGCTGCCTTCATCAGCATTAAATGTAAGATCCAATTTAGAATGACGTCATGCATTAACGTGCTCTTGACTTGCATCAGTGGGAAGGATTTTCCACTTTACAAGTGTCCTGCCAGAAGCTTCTTGGAGCTGCATTTACCTAATGAAATTGATTTAGTGTCTGGCCTGTGTTGCTTGCTAATAAAATCTTTCATACAAAATCATGATAATAAGGTATTTTATGGCTTTCATTTATGCTAATATATGCTGTTTGATTTGCTTTATGCCATATTCTTCCAAGTATATGGAGAAAAGAAATAAAAATAAATTCTGCCCAATTGCCACATTAAAAATGAGTGACTTAGTGGAGTATGCTGCATTTGTCACTCAGATTTAGCTTTAGGGTTTGTGAGAAGAATCTTCTGATAAAACATTTCTGGCTTTTCTGGGAAAAAATGGAAACTATGATGCCAAATAATTAACTTAATCTTATTAAATACAAAGCAAAAATTTTTCTCTGAATTATAACCCCACCTAAGAAAGATAAGAAAGATTGCCATGTGTTGAACTTGGCTAACAGTAGACTTTGACCCCATTTGCTTTGCATTTATTTATATCAAAAATATAAACGAGAGATCTGATTCTTCTCAGAGAATGCAAAACAAACTCTTACACTTCAGATGAATGGCACTTTCTCATTGCTTCTTTGTATTTTTTTCCCTACAACTGATATTTTTAGTTTGGTGCAAAGAAGGAACTGTTTACTTCCCTTCCTAAGTAAACAGCAAGGAGCACAATTTTTATGATTTGGAGTGCAGAACTGTAAGTAAAGAGCCTAACTCCCACTAGTTTCATTATGGAATGGGATTGTCTGTCATGAAAAAAATGTTTTTACTCTGCACTGCAAAATGTGGTATTGATTTTAAAGTCTCAAATAAATATTACCTACACTTACGAGGAAATTATCTAATGAGCGTTCATTTTGCACTACATAGCATAATGAGTGAATAACTGTTCAGTAGCTGGGAAGAGGTCATACACTTAAGGCTTAAAAATACCAAGAAAATCTTGAAAGCTGTTGTACTGAAAACAATGCTTCAGGATTAACCACAATTTTCTGTCGAAGCAAATTCATAGTCTGTTGAACACAGCAATCAGATTTTGCTTCCGGATTTATTTCTTCCATCTCCCTGAATCAGAGAGGGAGCATGAATGTAAACAGAAGCAGCATCTTCTTGCAGCCCCACTCATCAGTGCTGCCTCATGGAGTCCTTGAAGTGCAGGTACTGGCATCTACTCTTACAGTTTTAAGGATCTCTGTTCAATGTCTTTGTTTCACTGATTCTCTTTGTTCTCTTCTGCTTGCTCCATTCTGAGACTTCACCTTGCATACTGCAGTCAGTTCATGGACTCCCAACAAAAGGACCTGGACCTGCTGGAACAAATCCTGAGGAGGGTCATGAAAATGACCAGAAGCTGGAGCACCTCTCCTATGAAGACAAGCTGAGAAAATTGGTGTTCTTCAGCCTGGAGGCCTTGGAGCAGCCTTCCAATACCTAAAGGAAGCCTACAAGAAAGCTGGAGAGACTTTTTGCACAAGGGCATGTAGCAGCATGAGGCAATCACTTTAAATTGGCAGAGGACAGGTTTAGATTATATATTAGGAAGAAATTCTTTACTGTTTATGAAGCAGTGAAGCACTGGAACAGAATGGCCACAGAAGGTGTAGATGCCCTATCCCTGGAAGTGTTCAAGGCCAGGTTGGATGGAGTTTTGAGCAACTGGTTCTGGTGAAAGTTGTCCCAGAAAGTTTGGAACTAGGTGATCTTTTAAGGTCCCTTCCAAACCAAATCAAACCACTGTGTGATTCTATGATCTATGAAGCCTGTGAACCAGGGGAATATATCTACTCCCTGTCCACCAAGGCCTTCCACTTCTTTCTCCTCCAGTTCCTTATGTCCAAAGCCTACCTGAGCTGGTTTCCAGACCTCCTGATGAACCTCTTGTTGAGTTTCTGCAGGCAGACCCACTCTCTTGACCATTCAGATCAAGCCTAACATGGCTGTATCTGTGCCTTGATGGTTAACCCATCATTTGCATCATTTGATGGTGATGTATTGATGAAGCATTATAAGATAGTACAGTCAACAGGGAGGGAAAACTCCAACATGTAAGTGTGGATAAAACATAACTGGGTTATTAGTTGACTGGTCCTTTTCCCTCCCTTCTCCTCCTTCCAGAGACACACTTGTGAATACACTCCAAGGTGTGAAACCTGTTAATGTTACCTCTTTTATTATCTGGTTTTATTAATCTCTCAGCCTACCTCCAGGTCTTTCTTGTAAAGAAGCGACTCTGTCATGTTAAGTAAATAGCAGCTTTCTTGACAAAGTGCAGAGCATTAGCTGCTGCTAAGGCATGCTTTATTGATTGCTGTTGATTTTTACAAATTAAGTTTACTTCTGCTGCTCCTGACATTTAGTGGTAACTTAAATGTTTCATTAGTGAGGCAAAATTGAGGTTCATGAAAGCAAACCTTACAATACAGTTCTGCTTTCTACAAGTTTATTATCTGAGAGTGCCAGTGGAGGGCAACTACTTTATCAGATGCATTGGGAAAAAAAAAAAAAAAAACCACAGATGCAAGAGGTTAATTATGCTGCATTGCCTTTTCAAGTAGAATTTAACTTCAGATGTTTCAGTCAATGTTGTGAGTATTGAGTTGAGGCAGAGTCTGGGTAGCAAGGCAAGTTGACCAATGAGTACACTAAAAAAACCCCAGTAAGCTTGGTCTTAGCTTGGAGATCATTAAGGGAACTGAGAAATCATTAAATCTAGAAATGGGACTAATGGAAGTCAATAAGAGAACAACTATGGGTAGTTAATGAGGAGAAATGCATTATCTTCTCATGTCTTCAGAAATAAATAATGAGATACTTGAATTTCTCTTTGAACAACAGTAAATGTTGAATGTGAAAATGGCAGGGGGAAAAGTAATCCTTTGGGCCATCCTCTCAATAAATGATTTCTGCAAGCCTTAATTAATTATCGGAGTAACTTGTGAAACAAGCTCATGTGAAACAAGCTTATGTGAAACTATGGCACCATATGTGTGTTTAATAGTTAGCCCTAAACCATATCTACATTACCTTGAAGCTTTGAAAGTTCACTACTCAGAAGTATTGAAAAATTACCAGCATAATTTCATTGTGAAGAACACAGGATGAACTCTGCACGAGAAGAGCTCCACTCCAGAAATCCTGGTGAGCAATCCTTGTTAGGAACAACACTGATGTAATCATTGTCATTAACTTTCAGGTTAGTTTGTACATAGATAAGTGTATTACTGCTGCACTTCTGAGTGGTAACTTCTAATTATGTGTTTCAAAAGGAAAAGCAATATCAACAGGTCCACAACAGAGAGGAATGCTGGAAAAGTGAGATGAGTCTTCGGCTGACCTTAAGAGAGAGCTGAGCTTTTCTAAGCATTCCTGAATTGCTGCCTCACAGCCCTGCATCAGGTGGCACTCCCCAAAAGGGTCCCTTATCTGAAAGCTGTGTCCGTGAGTCACAGCACAGTGGTCAGCACTGCAGGAGTATGCTAGCCCTGGTAGGAACTGAAATACGTACACTTTTACTGGGTTATTAACTGTTTATCAGTATTGGGCTTGTTACTAACGATTCAATAATTGCTTTATCAAACTAGGAGTCTTTAAAAGAAAATAAAGCCTTTTAATAGCATCACTATATATATATATATATATATATATATATATTAGTGTTCTTAGAAAGGCTTACATTCCATTAGCAGAAATATCTGTTTTAAATCTTCCCAATACCTCTGCGAGGAAGTAAATCATTGCAAATTCCTGGTCAGATAACAGTTATCTTGCCTGTGATGTAGGTCTCCCAAAAATATATTTGTTTTTTTCTTGCATGAGAGCCCCAGACTGCCAGAGAAGAGTGTTTTGAAGGGGCTGCTGAAGGAAGAAATGCCGTTAGTACATTCCAGGAAGCAATAAGCACCTTCATGAAAATAACTCAAGTCCCCATCCTTAATCCCTGCCTATCCTTTTTTATCTGATGGACTCAGCGAGGGCTGGAAGATCACAGTGTGGCTGAAAACAAAAGGGAGTTAACAAGATGTGACCGGCCGATGGATAAAACAATAGGCGAAACCCTCCACGCTGCCTAGAGCCAGGTGTGCTCCATGCCCAGGTGGCCATGTGGCTGGCGGTGACTCTGCTGTGCTGCTCGGCGCTGGCGGGGCTGCCCCGGGCGGGCGGCTCCTGCCCCTCGCAGTGCAGCTGCGCCTTCCACAGCCTCAGCGAGGGGACCAAGGCCAGGTACGCCGGGCGCTGCGCGGGGCAGCCGCTCCCGCAGCGGGGTCGGGGGGTGTTGCTGCTCCTCTTGGAAGGATGCTCGCGGGAGAAAATATTGTGTCTGGACTTTGTGGCCATTATTTTTCCAGTTGCTCTGTGCTCTAGCTATATTTGCAGAGGATTAGCTTCTGAAAACACAGTAAGCTGATTTCAGAGAAAGCGTTTGGGTATCTCCTCTGTGAGAACAGAAGTGACATAATTATTGCTGGTGTAATCGCAAAAAGGGAATAAAATTTTAAAAAGACTTTATATGTTTTTTTACCTTTATGCTGAAAATTCTGGTTCTAAAAGGTTTTATTCTGCTCTGCTGGTTCGTTGCTAAAGTGTGACTAGATTTGATTCATGTTGTGGTACCAAACCCAACAATTTGCTTCAAAAATCCTTCAGCTGGAGATTTTAGGAATAGCAATAGACTTCAGACAAGAATGAACTGAAAAACCAGAAAGTAACAAAAAAAAAAAAAAGAAAAAGTTCATTCTCAGACTGGAAACTTTCCGTTAAAAAAGAAGACAAGACCAGAAGTACATCCATCTTTGAATGCAAAGCCATTGTACATACATTTCTCTGGAGGACTGTTATAAAGAGTCCTTCTGAAGGGTAATCACAAAGTATGTGACTTCAAGAAAATAGAGGCCATATTTTCATAAGATGTGGTTCACAGCAGAGGAGGTTTTGTGACAGAGATACAGGAATTGCAAAATCCTTTGTAATAAACTTTTTCTGGACTGAAATATTTTTTCATTACTTAAAATAGGTATTTTGGAACCCCATGAAATAACTCTGCTTTCTTATCTCTTTTTTATGGTGCTATAGATTTAATACTAGAAACTTTCCCAGTAAGAAGCATGGTAGAGACACAAATAGTCTGCAGTCATTAAAAGGGAGCGCAACAGCGTGAGAGCCAATTATTGCTCCATAAATGTCACAGTTCCATGGGGAATTTCCTCTCAGTGACTGGAAAAAGCTGTTGTGCATTTTAGTAAGATACATGATAAAGCAAATATCCATTAGTCCCTTAAGGAGCATAATGCCACCTTTTTTCCTGCATTATGAATCATATTTCTCACTAGAAGGAGATTATCCCATAGATTAAATGTTTAGTGCTTACTGACATAATTTAGGGACACTATGAGAAGCATTCTGCTTTAGTGCCATGATCTTTCTGTTACTAAACATTTTGTGACGTGACTACACAAAGAAAAATGTTTTATTGGAAGTGGATTTCTGGATTTTTCTTATTTGATAGGTTTTTATCTTCCTCAAAATCTCAACTTTCAGCAGAGGGTGGGCAGGATTTAATGCCACAATAAAAGTGTAGGGTGAGAGTAATGTACTGCGTTTTGATTATAAATTAACAAATTAACTAATTAACTGTAGGCTCAAATAGTATTTAAATCTCATAAATCTAATAAAACTGCCTGAGCAGTTCGGCAATGTTATATGTTTTTGTTGATAGTCGAAGAATAATTGCTTTCAGCCAAAACCAGTCTGGTTTAGACAGCTTTGTAACATTCTGTTTATAGAGGCAGCGTGATGGGAAAATGTTACTTGACTGATCACATTACATTTCTTGTGGTGTCTTGTTCAGCAAATGGAGTGGAATGTGCCCATCTAACCTGTTACCTTTGCAGATGGCTTGGTATTTTGTTAAGAACTTGCCTTCCTCTATTTGCTGATAGGCAAATTAAAATTCAGTTTGAGACTTGTTTTGTCTCCCTTTATTTCTCATGGCTCTCTACATCCCAAGTCACAATTTTTTGTGCTTTTCATGCTTTGACCTCTAGTGATTAGAAATGGGGATGAATGTTTAAAACACATAAATCTGCCTTGCTTTCAGTACAGCATTTTCCAAAGAGTTAATTTTCTGTGCTTTTACTCTCATGACTATATGTGCCTGTGGTGCAGTGACTGCTACCATATTTACACACCTTCCATAATAAAGCAGAGCTTACTCCAGAGTATTTCCAAGGAATTGTTAGCTGGCTTTCTTACCCTCATTTCTCAAACCAGAGTTCCTGTTTCATATTTAATCTATATAACTTCTTGTCCTCCCACATGTCAATAAGGCTTCTTTTTGTAGAGATTTTATAGTTCAATTTATGGATCCTTTTGTTTTAACTTGCACTAGAATCCTCTGTTGTGCATGAATGTTGTTACTGCTGTCTATCATAAGTACTCTAAAAAAACTGATAGCAAAACCCAATAGGAACACTAAATGGGCCAGATTCGGACTCACACCACTCCAGGAGAGGCACAACACTGTGATCTTTGCAGTCACAAGGCACATAGGAATTACTGCAAGTTGATATATTTACAGTGATGATGCAGAGATCAGCAGTAAGAAAGAAATGACAAGAAGAAATCTTGTGAAAAAAAGGCAGATCAAAATCTTGCATTAAAATAAGGTTTCAAATCTTTTCAAAATAAAAAAAAGTCACATCTTTGCTTGTCCTTGTCTTTCCCCACCAGGACAGTGCTGTGTAATGACCCAGAGATGACTCTCCCTCCTGTGAACATCCCTGTGGATACAACCAAGCTTCGGATAGAGAAGACAGCCATCCGCAGGGTGCCAGGAGAGGCTTTCCACCTGCTTCACAACCTGGAGTACCTCTGGATGCCCTATAACTCCCTGGCCAGCCTCAGCGGGATCACCTTCAAGGGCCTTCGCCGTCTGCAGGAGCTGAGGCTGGATGGGAACAACCTCATATCATTCCCCTGGGAAAGCCTGGCTGGCATGCCACAGCTGAGGCTTCTGGATTTACACAACAACGAACTCACCTCAGTCCCTCCAGATGCTGCTCGTTATGTCAAGAACATCACATACCTGGATCTGTCCAGCAATAAGCTGATGACTCTTCCTCAGGCTCTCATTGCCACCTGGGCCAACCTCCAGGCTGTTCCCTACTTCCCCAATGATAACTCCAAGATCATCCTAGGTAAGAGAAGTGCCTGCCATTTTGCAGGGGGCACAAATGTCAAGAGTTCCTCATCTTCTTGCAGCATTTTCACCCACTGTGGCTACCATAGCAAGTACACTGCTATTATATGTATACAATTTAATACCACAAATAATGTGTGCAAACTCACTTGCATATTAACAAACTCACCTCAGGCTCATCATACCCATCTTATTATGACATAAATTTGGTTACTTGCTTGAGTCTTTGTAGCACAAAATTGGTGACTCATGCTCAAGGCTTTTTTATTTATTGCCACTGCCATTTTGGATAGAAATACGTTTACAGCTCTTCATCATTTGTGTGCTCTTTTCTAATAGCACTGTGTTTGGAATTGACCCATTTTAAGCAGAACTAAATAAAAGGATGGATAATTTATTATGCCTAAATTAAAGAGGAATAATGCCACGACTGAGCATAAAATCTGGGTCAGAGCTGCCAATTTGTCTCTTCCCAGAGCCTTGTTTATCTGTTCACACAGAATTAAACCCTCAGTCTATGTAAACACACCAAGATAGTGCTGCCTTGAAGGGCAGCTATGAATCTCCAACAATAGCCTTTTTGGTGGCAGCTCTAGGCTCCTCAGAGGTATGGCTTTGAGGCAATTGTCCATTTTTGTGTCAGGGTATCTCACAGCTGACTCTCAGTTGCAGGATGGCCAGGTGAGGTTTTGAGCCCATTTAGCTCATGGGATCATTACATGGTCTTTTAGACATTTTTCACTGTTCAAATCCATGGCAGGTTGGTGATGGCTCAGAGTTGTTGCCATCTGCTGACCGAGCCCCAGTGACTGTGTTTGGTCACTGAGGTGTGAACATCTGCATGTACGGCCTCTGCAGGCAGGGCTGTGAGTTCAGGCCCCTGCTGATCATCTCAGCAGAGGCACTGCAAGTTTCCTCTCACTCTGGCAAGTACCTGCTGCTCTTTGTTCCCTTGATAAATTTAGGGAGGTGAAGTTTTTAAAACTGGATTGCAGCGGAAAGATATACAAGACTTTAAAAAGATACAAAATACCACCTAAAAAGCTTTTAGTGTCCTTATAGAAGTTGCTGAAGGTTTCACTAGCATCAGGAGAGGAGCAGGTGTTTTATTATTCTGTTTAGCCAGATGCAGTAACAAGTTCTTTAAGCTAAAACTGGCAGTTTGGGCTTGCCCATTTCATTTGTGGCAAGACTGCCTAGATCATACTTTTCCCTTTTTATTTTTAGAGTCAAGTTACATATAAAAATGTTATTCCATTCAATATACATTGGAAGAGTGTTTTATCAAGAAGAATAGATCATGCCTTGATGCACGTGGCCAAACTGAGTAGTATCCAGCTGTGCACAGGTTGCTTGTGCCAGTATCCTAAAAAATTCATATAGGCATATGAGTATAATGCTAAAATGAATGCAGTAATGGACAGACACTCCAGCTTCTAGGTCCTATCCTGTGGACACCCATAGGAACCAGGTAGACAAAATGCATGTCCCTCACAGGAGCACTCTGGGAAAACACAGCTGCATATTTCTGTTTCACTCTGCTCATGACTGTTTCTCATGGAGGCATTAAAAAATCATGAATAATAAAAAGAGTCAGCCCAATCCATTCCTTGTCTGCAGTGCATCACTCCTTCAAGGAGAAGTGATTCCTGTGCTAAGTTGCTGGCTAATATTCTGTGCCAAGGGTGCAAGCTTTTCCACATGAGGACTGCCCCTGTGATCCCATGGAACAGTGCTACAGGGCAGCAAAGGCCTCACTGGGCTTTGTGGGTGCTGCTGCTTCAGCTGGAGCTTAGGCACCTGCCAGGGAACCTGGGATCAATTGTTATCTAGTGCATGAACTAGAAACTGCTAGCAAAAACATTGTGAAACGACAAAGCCAAGCTGAATGTTCATTATTTACTTAGTCCCCTTCACTTTAACATATTTATTTACAAGAACTGACCTCTTGCCAAACCCCATCGCTTCCAGATCCTCTTCTAAGCCCAGGGAAGAAGATTTAGAAAGCACTCAGAAGAATTTTTTCAGCAGCATCTTTTAAAACAGTTTGAGGGAATATTAGTACTCTTCCCTTTCAGGCAGGTGCCAGCCCCCAGGCATGTCCTTGGGCTGTGCATGGAGAAGAGGAGGTGCAGCCCCCTTGGAGGGAGCAGAGCTCACTCCTGTGGCAGGCAGGAGGCCTGCGAGCCATGCTCCTGGCTTAGGCTTCAAACGTGTGCCCGGGGTTAGAAGGCATTAATATCCCTAGGGCCAATTCTGCTAGCTACAATCATTAGAGACCACAACCTGTTCACAGCACAGCTGGATGTGAACATTTATAAGTAAGATGACACAGATTTAATCAGAATACAGCAACTTATGTTCATGGATATGCATTGCTCTAGTTCCAAATTTGCTTTTTCAGTACTATGTTCACAGGTCTATTTTTAATAATATATCATTTTTTCAGAATTGGAATTCAATAGGTACAAACTGGGAGAGCAGAATAAAGAAGAGAAACATTCCAAGAGTCTGAAACAGGAGTGTGTTTTTCAATATATCTCCTTCTGTGTGTATAGTTATGGTCTGTCTATGTTTTTTATGTACCGTAACAGGCACACTCTCCAATTTAATCCTTAAAATAGTTCTTTCATCTTATCCAGTATAAATTAGCATTTCAGGAAAAGCAACTGATTACGAAAATAATGAAAATAACTTAGACTAACAGGGCTGAAAGAGAACTATGACAGGCAAGTAGGATCAGCTACAGCTATTGCAGGTGTGAAAAGTGGCATGACAATCTGGCTAATATTTTAAGAATGTCCAGTGAGAAGAATTTTCTGGCTTGTCTGAGACTTCATAGTCTCCTCATGCCAAAAGAATCCACAGCCCTTCTCCCATGAGTACTTGTTTTTTTTCATCCTGGAATGAAATGTGCTTATAATAAATTCTTGTTTTGCTTCTTTATGTGCACGAATCACACAATGTTTTCATGGTATGAATAATCCTGCCTTGAACTTAAAGAATATGATTGCAGATCCAGATTTGGAGATACTTTAGCAAGCCACATTTATTCCATTCTGGCACCTGTGGTATCCATCAGGCTCAGCCAACAGCAGTGGGGGACACATCCCCCACCCCACATACTCCTGCACAGGCAGTTCTTGTAGAGCAGATTGGGAGCCTATCACACTTTCTCCTGCTGAAAAAATAGAAACAAAAGGTGCTGCTGGAGTGACTTAGTGCCCTGATTTCTTTTTGACAGGCTTGCAAGACAATCCTTGGGTGTGTGACTGCAGTCTGTATGAAATGGTCCATTTCCTAAATTTCCAGTCTCCTAACATAGCCTTCATTGAGCCCAGGCTGAAATGCTTCACCCCCCGGAGCCTTGCAGGAGTCTTCTTCAGCCAGGTGGAGCTGAGGAAGTGCCAGAGCCCCGTGGTGCACACATCTGTAGCCAAGGTGAAGACCATCCTGGGCAGCACGGTGCTGCTGCGCTGTGGCACCACGGGCGTGCCCATCCCCGAGCTCAGCTGGAGGAGAGCTGATGGGGCTCAGCTGAATGGCACAGGTGGGTTTGATTTAAGCTTTTCTGCACACGTGGAATGAGTGAGGCAGACCTGTACTAGGTGCAATCCACTCTTGCATTGTGATTTTCTATAGACCATAAAATTACTTACATGTTGATCTAAATATTGTCAGATAAATGTGCGTTATCATGTGTAGGAAGCTGGTTTTGCTTTGTTTCATAGCAAATGTGATGGTGACACAAGTCGAGGGATTTTCTGCAAATCTGTTGCAGCTAACAAAATGAATTATTTCCAACTGTAGCAAAAAGCTGTTTTCAGTAGTTAGTTGCTCAGTCACTGAAAAGCCTTCCTACTGAATTACTCTATTATTCTATATTCTGTTCATCTATTCTTTCACTAATCCCTTAGCAAACTTTCTGGCAGTGAGATGTCTGATGTGAATTCAACTGGGATTCAGATCAGCTGCAGAAGGAAAGGTTGCAAACATACAGTATTAATGATATATTAAAAGGAAAAAAAGCCACTAAACTGCTGAAGAATACAATACTTCAGTGGGAATGTCCCCAAGGAATCATTCCCTCTTGTAGATTGACAAGCTCTCCTGGGGAAAAAGGTCTGTGGAAGAAACCCTGACCACCTGGTCTAAGCACCTCTTCTGTGCTCACCCCTCTCCTGGGGGAAGCCTTCAGACAGACACTGGTTTTGTGACTGATCATTTCATTTCCATTCACAGGAAAGTTTGGAGCTGTAATTGCAACACTTGTCCTTTAATTTGTGGGGAATTTAGGGAAGAAACCTTTGCTCTGTTGAAGACAGTTGTCCTTAGCTTTTTGTCCTAGAAGTTTTCAGTCAGGACCTGAACCTTCTTGCCTCCAACCTGTCCTGAATTCTCCTGTATCCCAGTCCTGCCCTGACTTTCATAGAGGATCTAAACCCAGCCTATAAATTGCTATGTATTGGGTCTGATCTTCAAAGGGTTACAGGGCTCCTCATGCACAGAACAGGGAAGAGAGCCATTTTCTTTCACAGCAGTAGAACCATTTGTACTAAGTATCATTTTGTGGGATCTGCACAAGTCATTGCTCTGTTGTGCATGACGTGCAGGATGTAGCAGAGCTGCTCCTCATAATGTGGATAACGTGGACCCATCACGCTGCATCCCTCCTACACTTGAAAGAGAGCCACCACAAAAAATAAAATGGGATGATTTCCTGGAAGCCTATGTTGAGTTTACTTTGAGCTACAACTGAGAATGATGTGTTTTGTGCCCCATTAAATCAGATGCTAGCACCTTTCAATAAAAAGTTGGCTGGAAATATAGGTTGTGTCTCAGCAATGGCAGCTTGTGTGGCAGTGCTATACTGTGACTATTTGAAATGCTGGTGTTCTGAGCAGAAAGGAGTGAGAAACAGGCCATATCTGTATGTATGGGTAATTTCTATAGGTAAACCCATAGCTTTATGTTTTTTAATATACTCATCCAATAAATAATAAACTGAAAAAGTAACTTCTGTTACCTTGTATTTCACTGCCATTGGAAGGGGCCCTGTTTGCCAAGGCTGGATCCTGACCCCAAGAGGGCTTGGGAGAAGTTTGCATCCTCTTACCTTCGCCTTTCAGACATCCCTCTGGTTTACCTTTCAGCAGGAAAGGGCTGAGACAGCATGTGCCCATCCTAAGGAGGCTGCTTAATAACAAAGAGAGTGCTTTACCCTTCCACAAGATCCCAACTCTTTTTTTTTCTCTGCACCAACAGAAAAAGGCAAAAAAGGCTAGTTTTAACCTGCAAGTAAATCATGTGAGCAAATCAACACTCAGCTATGTACATATCATTTGTATTGATTACACCTGTGTAAGGATAAACACCTGCAATAATTAGGCAGTAGAAGGGATATGTCTTTCAACTATTTTCCCATATACTCTAGGCTAGTCCATGTGTGTTTATTACAATAAAATCTCCACTGCTGGTATTTTCTTTGCCTCCATGGTCTGCATCTAATTCTCGAATAGATTATGTTGCTGCCTGCTCCTTCCACTCTTGGAAGTATTATACCTATATAAGAATTTTCAAGCTTTTATTTTTAATGGAAGAACCTTTCCTGTTATATTTTCAAGCTCTATATCAAGTTGGAGGAAATAGCATCAAATTTTTCATGTATATTCATTCCGAAGCAGTTTAAATCCTGACATAATCTAATTATAGTCCTTTTCTTAGATTTACTTTTATTTTGTAATGTTCTTGCTGGCAAGCAGAAATGATGATTCTTTATCATATACTTTATCAAGCAGATATTTGGTGATGAATTATTAATATTTTACAAACATGGAATTAATTCCATTTATTATTGCCTGTTTATTTAATATTTTCCTTGCCTTGCAGTTCACCAAGAGATTTCCAGTGATGGGATGAGCTGGTCTATCCTGGGCCTGCCTGTAGTCTCTTACCTTGACTCTGGAGAGTACATCTGTAAAGCAAAGAATTTCCTGGGGGCAACGGAGGCGTTCATCTCGCTCATCATCACAGACTCAGAGAGCACGGATGACCCTAACTCTAGTGCCAAAGGCACATGGAATGGGAAGGCAAGCGGGATGGAGGCAGCCGCCTACAACGACAAACTGGTGGCAAGGTACGTTATCACCACCTCCACTGTGCCCACCCTGGGGGCGGGGGCGGGCACTGGAGACAGCCTCCTCCTCCCGGCTGCGGCACAGGACAGCAACCCCCAGAACCTGCTGGTGAGCCCCACCACGGGCCAGCAGGAGCCAGAGAGGATGGTGAGGTCTGTCAGGGTCATAGGGGACACCGACCAGAGCATCACCCTGGCCTGGAAGGCGCCTATGGCAAAGAACACCACGGTGTTCAGCGTCCTTTACGCTGTCTTTGGGGAGAGGGACATGCGGCGGATCAATGTGGAGCCAGGGAAGACCAAGGTCACTCTTTATGGGCTGCTGCCAAAGACCAAATACATCGTGTGCGTCTGTGTGAAAGGGCTGATCCCCAGGAAGGAGCAGTGCATCATATTTTCCACAGATGAAGTTGTCAGTGCAGGAGGGACGCAGAAGCTCATCAACGTGGTTGTCATCAGCGTGGCCTGCGTCATCGCTGTTCCTCTGACCCTGGTGGTCTGCTGTGGAGCACTGAAACGGCGCTGCAAAAAATGCTTTGTGCGAAAACCCAAGGACGTTCAGGAATCCTATGTCACCTTTGAAAGCCTGTCTCCCGGGGCCAAGGCCAAGGGCGTGGAAGGAGAATACTTGACTAGGCACACCCCCGATGAGTCCAACAGGCTGCTGTCTGCCCGCTCCAGCGTGGATTCGGAAGCCATACCAAAGATAGAGGGACAGCCTAATGAATACTTCTGCTGACAGTACCTAGGCTGTCAGCTCGCCCAGTGGGAAGTGTGTGGCTGTACCTGACTCTACACCAGCACTGCAGGCCACCCTGGCCATGCTTCTGTCTCTGACATGTTCTGGAAGAGGATGCAAGAGGGTAGATGGTGCCCAGGCTTTACAGACACATGTTGCTCAGACCACTTGGGGTTGGCTGCTTTGTACCCAGTCAAAAACCTTCTGTGATAATGGCCTCGTTCTCCTTGACCACTTTTATTTCTTTTTCCTGTCAAATGAAGTGTGCACACTAAGTGTGAGGATGTTAAGCAACATTTCTGAGTGTGCTCTGCTTGGTGCTGTTTAGGACCTGCTCTACAATATGCTATGTATTTTATTCTCAGCTCTTTTGATGTTCTTTTGGTTGACAATCCAGGGGCGTGTTCAGCAAATTTAATAAAAATACTTATGAAGGTGAAGATTAAGACTCTCACCTTTTACATCCCCCATGTTTGCATGAAACATGCAGCTTGATGCTTAACAGATTGCTAAATACAGATGTACAGCAATTGTTTCTAATACGTCCAACATAAGCACAACTCAATGCTCTGAATTCAGAGAAACATGCAAAGGAGATAGAAATGAAGAGACAAAACCCAATCTACTCCTAAGAATGCATGATAGAGAGCATTTGCTGATTGCATTTTGGCCCTTAAACTTTGTTATAAAGATATGGAACCAGCAAAGGTCTTTCAGTATCAGTCCTAGCTGGCATTTTGTACCTGTATTGTAATTTGTAGAGTATGTTTTATACCAGTTGTGCCAGATAAAAATCATAGAATAGTCTACTTTGCACATTGTGTGTGGTGGTGTAATGCTTTGTAATCATACTAGAAAAGCTACATTAGACGGTTTTGCAAAAATCTCCCAACCAGCCCTGTCACTGCTGCCTGTGCTCCTGGCAAAAGTGATGGTGAAGGCCTACATGATCAGCCAGGCACCTGTGACTTGGTCATGGAAAGAAGTTACTCTGTGCAGAGCAGGAGAAAGTGATGTGGTATCAGACCACTGGTCCTGCACACATCAGCAATTCCTGTCTATGGTCTCAGTGGCAGCAGAGGCTCAGTGCAGTCTTTTGGGTTTCAAACATTTTAGAAGTTCAAGGACCCTGAAAAAAACCTGTTTAATATTAATCTAAATGTACTTTCATAGCCAGGGTGAACTGATCAGTCATTTCAGTTCTGCAGCTTCACTGGAATTTGAATCTGAGTGCTTATCACAAAGTAACTCCCAGATGTGTAATTTTCCACTCAAGTCCCTCAGGTAGTAATACTGTATATAACATTTTTCTCTTTGTAATAAATATTATTCATCAAGAACATTATATATGTTCTGCCAAATGTTGAATAGGAAAGATCCTGCCAAGCTGAAATGCTAATAGATAAAACTTGCTGAATTGTTCTGAAATGTGCTTGTAAATTTATTGGAAGGACTTCCACTCATGTTCTGGATGTGTATGTACACTGTGGCTTAACAAAATTCACTGGTTGGAAGGGAGCCCTGTATGGATTTTGCAAGTCATCCTTGGACAGAAGGGTTTCACTTATGTCAGATTACATGGCCTGATGGAAAAAGCAAGTCATTTGATCTCAACATAGATACCAGCAAGAGGGGTACATCACGAGAGTTTCTGATAGGACTCTCTGTATTCCTTGCATTAATGATAAGGAACTTCTCTTGTACTGGGAGAATTTGTCAATCCCTGTATAAAATAACTCATGCTACTTCTATGTCATGGCAGGTAAAATAATTATAAAAGAAAGGTCTCATAAAATCAGGCCTGCTCTGCTAAATTGCCAAAGTTAGTCTGTCACTTGTTTTAAGTAATTTGCAAGTTCCCATGTGAAAACAATCTTGGTATGAGAACTTGTTAGCGTAACAACCTGTTTCTGGGTTGAAAAACAAATGCACCTGCAATGGCAAAGGATTTGTCCCATGAGAATCAGTAAAGAAAATATGTAAACAACACAATAGAGAGATTTGACAGACAAGTGGAACACTTTTTACTAACCAACAGAGTAACTGGCAAGAAAGCTATTAACCAATTAAAGTTGCACACGAGGTCTGTAAAAGCTGTATAAAATAAGTTATGTGAATAAAGAATTGGGTTTTTCCCGCATGAAGAAAACGGGGTCCCGGCTGACTTATTTCAGTATCAGATGACCCAAGGCGCTGGCGGGACCCGACAGACAGAACACACAAAGCGGCGAGCGAACATCGCAGCGAGACGAAATTCCAGCAGCGAATACACAAAGGAGAGAAAGGCTCCGGCTCCAGCCACGGCCGCGGGACGGCACAAAATGCACAGAGACAAGAACCGGGCGGCCGAGCGGGACCGGGACGGCGGAACTTCCGCACAAACACAGAAACACAGAAACAGAGAAACAAACAGAGCAACAAACAGAGCATGGACCGAAAATGCATTGCGGCCACTGAGCCGTGGGGACACAGCGGTCTCAGAACCGCAGTGAGGGCACGGTCAGAGCCGGAGATGTGGGAGACGCGACCGCGAACCGAGGGCGAGCGCGGCCCTGAGCCGGGACACAGCGGCCAAAACCCTGAAAAATGCGCTGTGAAAATTCGCGCCGCGGAGCGAAACGCGGGCGGCAACACGCACACAGGCCGCGGGGTAACGTCCACACTGTGAGCCACAAAATCGTTACCTACATGGTATTTTATTAGAAATTAGTTTTAAAAAATTACAATCTGCTGAAGGGGCCGCAGCTGCAGCGGCACCCGCCCCTCCGCGGGCTCCAGAGACCTCTCGGTCAGTACCTCCTGTGTCTGTAGGTCCGTTTCTGTTCTCTCTACCCACGAACGATGGAAAATTTATCTTTTAATTCGGTTTTTCATGTTGAAAAGACTATTAAGAGATGTTCTAGCCACTTTGAAACTGCTTTCAATCTGAGCCATGTGCAGACGCCAACGCACAGAGCCCTGAAATGGCTCCGGCCGGACACAGTGTCCCCGGGCGGCGCAGGCGGAACCTGTGTGTGTGCGCCCCTGAAATGGTTCCGGCCGGACACAGTGTCCCCGGGCGGCGCGGGGGGGCCGCTCCCGCTCCCCGGGAAGCCGCGGTGGCCGCGGGCGGTGGCCGCGGTGGCCCCGCCCGGGTCAGTTTTATCCTGCAGAAACCCCCGGGCCCCGCTCGGTTCGCAGCTCCGTACGGAACGCGCGAGCTCTGCGGACGGCAGGAGCGGACCATTTCCCGCTCCCTCCCCACAGCCGCGGCTCCAATGCGGGTCCCGCGTTCCTGCCGGGCTCTGCGCGGGCTTTCCAACAGCCCCGGCGGCTCCGCGGGAGCCACAAGCGCTGTGTGCCCTTTAACCGCTTCTGTATTTGTTTTTGGTGGGTTTTTGTGTTGCTTTTCCCCTCCGCTTTCCCACCGCGGGTGTTTGGGGGACGGGGGTGCGGCAGCCCCGGCAGGGCTGTGGGGCCGGGCCGGGCCCGCACGGCTCCCACCGCCGCCCTGCCCGGGCACTGCGGAGTCAAGGACCGAATCCCTGTGGATGTGAGCACAGCTCGGCGGCGTTTGTTGTTTCCTTTCCCCCGCAGCAGCTGCAGGGCGACAGCAGCCGGAGTTTTCTTTCTCTTCCCCCATTCTCCTTTCCCTGCGGGCAGCACAGCCCGCCCCCGCTCCAGCGCGGACTGAGCACCTCTGTTTAATGATGGACTTGCTCCTGAGTCTCAACTATTGGGACTTTTAAACAATGGTCATTTATCTCTATTTCCCCTAGAGACATTGGACATTATTTTTATTTTTCTCATGCTGCGAGACCCTGTGTCAGCGACATGATTGGATTTAATATGTTTTGTTGATTGTAACCGGTTTTTTATGTATCTTGTCCCGTATTTAATAGATAACCGGTAATAGCCTTAATAAGATGCAAATTGTTTTAACGTTAGAACATATGAGCTTTTTAAATTAATAAAAAGGGGGAGATATTGTGACAGGTAAAAAATTGTAAAAGAAGGGCCTCGTAAAATCAGGCCTGCTCTGCTGAATTGCCAAAGTTAGTCTGTCACTTGTTTTAAGTAATTTGCAAGTTCCCATGTGGAAACAGTCTTGGTATGACTCATTAGCATAACAACCTGTTCCTGGGTTGAAAAACAAATGCACCTGCAATGGCAAAGGATTTGTTCCGTGAGAATCAGTAAAGAAAATATGTAAACAATCCAAGAATACAGAGATGTGATAGACAAGTGGAACACTTTTTACTAACCGATAGAGTAACTGGCAAGAAAGCTAGTAACCAATTAAAGTTGCACATGAGGTCTGTAAAAACTGTGTAAAATGAGTTGTGAGAATAAAGAATTGGCTTTTTCTGCATGAAAATAATGAAATGAAAATAATTACAATACTTCTGTCACTGGTCTGTGAAGATTTTAAGGTTTACAAATAAAGTTTTGTACAATTATGTATTTTAATGCAACAAAGTGACTGATGAAACACGGTATGTAAATTCCTTATTTATAAAGTTCATTTGTCCCAGCCTGATAATTAGTCAGGAAAAATCTGTCTTTCCAGTGGCAGTATTTGTGCTGAGTTGCAAGGATTGCTCTATGTAAGCCAAGTCCTGCCCACATAGGCAGCAGGAACACTGGGCTGTGCAGAACTCAGCCTACCGTGGCCCTGGATGGGTAAGCTCCTGAAGAACCAAGGCTGTCCTGAAGTTTTCCTGTGGTGAACGGAGGTGCCCAAGGACTTTGCTGTAAGTCAGGTCTGCAGGAGCTGACTGAGAACCAGAAATACTCACTTTTCAGCTGCCTGGAGACATGAGCTGGGCCATTTGCTGCACCCAGCCCCAGTGAGGAGCAGCTCTCACCTGCTGTGAGCCTTGGTCTGTGAGCTGGCTCTGGAGAAGGCACCAGCTGGGCCAGCACTGGCACTCTTTGCTAGTGCTCCATCAAGGGATCGTCCTGGGACATTCACTGTGCATGTGTTCAGTTTTACAGACTACTATTTTTTCTACTTTGAATAAATAATGATCCCAAATAGAATAAACATGACTTCTCTCATTCCTGTGCCCACTGTCACTGTCTCATAGATGTGGTGTCCCAGTTTACCATCTCAGCTGCTGCTGTTCAAGACAAGCCTTTCTCTACTGCACTGGTGGCTCATTCAAAATAAGCAATAGGTACAAACTTGAACAAGCTCTGTCTTGTCTGGCATTGGTCAGAGGAGAAACCCTGTACTTGCTAAATTATGAGTGACATTTCAAACCATTATGGAAGCTGATGTGACTTTCAAGGCTCTGGGTCAGATTTTCAGTGGTGTCAGACATGTAAAGATAAATACCTCACGGGATTTTCTGTTTTGTTGTCATGGAAGGACTGTTTGGCACCTAGTTTCAGCATGGTAAGGAGTAAACCATTTCTTTCTTAATTTAAGTCAATTCTCAAGACGTGCTGTAAGAACCAAAGCAAACATCTGCTATTGCACTCACTTTTAACAAGCTTGGACTGGATATTTCCATGCCTACTAAACTGTATTACGTCAACTCATTTTTTAAACACTTTGATACACGCACTGTCTGAAACACCCAACTGCAGCCATCAATGCTTATGTCCTGCCCAGCAGTGATTTCTAACACTGAAGGCTGTGGCAGAGGGACTAATTGAAAAGCATCAGCCCAGACTTGATTTCTTACAAGAAGAAATGTCATTTCAAGATGGAGTTTGACTCCCTGGCCACAGCTGGCAGCACACAATGGGTGATCTCTTGGCATTTGCTTTGGCAATCAGCACTGTCTCTTAAACTCCACTTCCCATAGACCAGCAGACACTGTCTCTGTGGAGATTTATTTTGACAGCTTGAGTTTTAGACAGCTTGTTCTGCATTTTGGCTTCAGCCACAATGCCACATGATACTAAAGAGCAGCTGAACTGAGTGGACATCTGCTGTCACAATAGTGACCATTAAATTTACAAGCAAGCATAAACTGGGCTGAATTAAAAAGGCAGCAAAATCCCAGTCCAGCAGGGAACATAAGCATAATGTCTGGCTAAACTGGGGGATTTATTTCCCTTACTTTCCCCCTCCCCCCTTTCTCCTCCCCCCTCTCTCTACCCTAATTCATCTGATTTTGGTAAGTGATTCACTACTGGACTCTCAGGTTAATACTGAACCTTCTGAATACACTTGGAATGTGGATATATTGAGATAAATGGCCTTTCAAGCAGCAAATAAATATCAGCCTGAAAACAGACAGAACATTGGCCCATGGTACTGACTAACACCACTCTTTGAAAGGCCATTTTCCAGCCCTGCAGAAGATAGGGAGAACTGGCATGAATTCTCATGTGGGAAAAGAAAAACAACTGCAATTCTTTTTTTCTTGTTTTTTTTTTCTGTTAAGCAGTTCATTTATTTAAAATAAGATATTTCTAACAGAGAACCCTGGATACCATTTTGCTTCCTGCATCCCAGGACATTGGGCACCTGTTCTGTGCCTTAAGAGATACATAGAGGGACACTCCAGTAGTTTATAACCCTGCAAGTAAATAACACTTCATTTTTCAGGAAAGATTTTTTGAACCCTCTAAAGCTGAACATATCAAGGCACTGATCTTCTTCTGCCTCTGCTGAAAGCTTTCTGCCCCCAGGCCCTGCAGCTCACACATGGGCAAACTCCAGGATTCGCTCCTGACACCCAGGAGTTTTCTAACTAACTACACCATAAATAGTTTGTTACTGTATTGCCTGTTGTAAAGGGTAAAATAATATTATTATAGTAAAATCAGATTATTATTCTATAATTATATATTATACTATTATTTATTATTTAACATTATTTTGCATTTTGTATTACTTTACTATTGTAAAAGATAAAATTATAAAATTATTATTATAAAAATAATGTAATTCTTTTATTAGGGAATAGTTTCATGGCAGACCACAGAAAGAGACCAAAGGCACTGATGACTGTGGCATTTGCTGGGTGGGAGTGGGGGTCCCTGAGTCCCTCTGCTTCAGTGGCCAATGGATGAATGGGAAGGACACACCCTCCCATGGCAGCTGCCACTGCTGCTCCTGCGACATCCTCAGTTTAGCCAGCCAGCCCTGCTGACGATATCCCCTGTATTGCTTTGGTTACATGGCAAGGGCACAAGGACTGTGTGTCTCAGGTGACAGGGCCTGTAGTGGTGCCACTCCCACTGCAACAGCAGCGGCTTCACCACTTCACCACCCCCCAGTGGGGGATTTATAGCTGCTGCATCTGCTGTGCTACAGACCAGCAGCCTTTCCCCTTCACTCACGGCTCACTGACATGTTTGAATACAGAGCAGCTGTTGAAAACTCAAATACTGCACCATTTTTTCAGCATTATTTCAGCTAAAAACCCCAAACCATAAAATCCCATACGCTTGTGATTAGATGTGAGGCACTGCCCACAATAACATCCCCGCAGGTGTGGAAGTCGAGACAGCCATGGCACTTAGAGTGCTTCATTAAAATTTCAGAAGGCTTTAAGCATCATCTCCTTGTTATCTAGAAGTCTCTCATATCTTTTCTCTTTTGCTGCTCAGGGGCAGCTCTACACAGCACCAGCTCTTTCTCTGGAATCTTCTCTCTTCCTTCTGCTGTTCCAGCTCGCCCCTTTCTGTCCCTAGCACAGCTGCCTATCCCTGTCCCTTGTACAGTAGCTTACCTTACCTGTCCCTTCCTCCTCACAGCACAGCCAGCAGACTCCAACAACTCCAACTGAGCTCCCTCCCAGCTAACTCACTCACTATCACACCCAGAGCTGGGAGGGCAAGGCTGTTCCCACTCTTGCATAGTTAACACAGCTGCAATATAACATGGGTAAAACTGCCTTTAGCACTATTTCTATTTGTCTCCCCACACACAGGCCCACTCGTTGTGGCCTGCTCCCTGTACATGGGAGACAGAAGCAGAGCACTGTATCAGTCCCCAGAAGTTTCCCCACCAGTTCATTTTGCTGACTTGGCATGAAATAAAAGCTCCTATTGATTTAAACACTGCAGAAACAAGCCTGTGTCTTCCAAAGGCTGAGAGCAGCACAAGCCTGAGAGCCACATATAGCTCTAAGCTGCCACACTTTAAATATGTTTCTATCCTGGTCCCATAGGTTAGAGGTTAAGCAGGTTCAGGCTAATCTTGCTTTGTGACCCAGCACTACACACACGGGCAGAGAGGTGCAGCCCTTTTCCCAGGCGTGCTCCCGTGCAGGCTGTAGTGAAGCCCATCCACACTAGATGGCCCCAGG
The DNA here is from genome assembly GCA_910950805.1 of Acrocephalus scirpaceus scirpaceus. Lineage (NCBI taxonomy): Eukaryota > Metazoa > Chordata > Aves > Passeriformes > Sylviidae > Acrocephalus > Acrocephalus scirpaceus. Next base: position 36,333,816 of record OU383781.1, read on the forward strand.
AGAACACAGAACTCCTTGGAAGGCACAACTGAAAACTGCTATTTTAGATTAAAAGAGATCAATAAATTTGGTTTAAATCCCTTCTCAGAATGGCTTAGTTTTCCGAGATGACTGAAAGGTAGTCGGCACATCTCTTATGAGGGAAGCCAGAGAATAGCACTGCAAGTTTGTACTTATACAAAAGGGGTTGACTTCCAAGATACTCTTGCCAGAGAAACCAATGGACTGGCCACAGCTATGTTGCTATTTTCACTCCCAATATGTAAGGACTGCTACTGTGGGGGTAGGAGTTGTTTCAGAGGAAAAAGGTGCCAGGCTGTAACATCCTAGTTTGGGGTTTCATGCTCACCATGAGCAGAACACACCCTGCACAGAGCTGTGGGCAGGGTTTGGGGGAGGATGGACTGTGCAAAGGGGCACTATGGCAAACCACAGCTGTGAGATCTGGCCTTTACTGTGGCTTTTGACCTTGATAAAAGCCATTAAAATATAGAAGATAGAGACAGACTCCATGAAATTTAATAATAAAAAAAAAAATTTGGCCTGGTTAATTACTTGCAAGAGCTTGGCAAAAGAAGTGGTTTTGGCGCCATCTTCATATTACCAACCAAATAAATATGTCTGTCAGAATCCCCTCAGCTGGAGAGAAATGCCAAGTGTGGTCCTGGGGGTGGTTTTTAGCACTTGGACAGAGTGATAACCACACTACATGTCTTCCTTAGGGTTGGGTCCCCAGCAGGATTTATTTCTGCGTCAAGGCAGATTACAGCTGATAGGATTTGCTTCTTGGAGGCTGTTGGTGTGTTTGGTGCAAAGCCCTGCACAGTGCTTTCTTAAAGGAGAATATGGACCCTGTCTGTCATATTTTTCTTCTTCTTCTGGCCTTCCACAAGATAAATCCATCTGCTTCGTCTTGCATAACAGGATGCTCCTGTTCACAGGACAGCTTTGGAAGGTAAGAACACTGTTACCCTGTTGTAGCACCAGTGAAGTGGCTCAGAAAGCCCCAGTAGGAACTTGCCGATGATGGGAGCACCAAAACCAAGCAGACTGATGCATGGAGTGCCACCTCTAATACTGGAATTCTGCTGTCTTGAGCATAGAATGAGATATCTCTTATTTCCCTGAGATATGCAGTTACATTCATAGCCATTTTTATTACTTAATTGCATTCTTTATGGTAAAACTGGTGCAAACCCCAGGGAGGGATGGATGGACGGCTTATGCATGCCCTACATACAATACCTTATTGAATAATTGTTCAAGTGCTTGTAGACCTGCATAGGGAACTGGTTTATTGGCATCAAATGCGGTGTGTGACCTGGAAAATTTTCTGGTTTCCTCCCTAGGAGTTTGCTCTGCATGTCTGCACTGCTGAGGCAGATCCCTGCAAATATCCCTCAGGACATCCGGAAAATTAGAATAGAAAATTCTCACCTAACAGAATTGCCTCGTGGATCTTTTGAGAACGTTAGTGCCTTGGAGTATCTGTGGCTCAATTTTAACAACATCACAGTGATGCACATCAAGAGCCTGGAATATCTGCCAGCTCTGAAGGAGCTGCGCTTGCAAGGGAACAAATTAAGTTCAGTGCCATGGACAGCATTTCAGGACACCCCGACTCTGAAAATCCTGGATCTGAAGCACAACCGGCTGGATGTCCTTCCAGAACACGCACTCCGCTATCTGCCCAACCTGACCTATTTAGATCTATCCTCAAATCAGCTTACCATCATATCCAGGGATGTCTTCTACAACTGGCCTGTCTATCAGAGAAGCCAGAGGATGGAGGGGCCACTAGAAGCTATTTCCAATGCAGTCCTGGCCCTCCATGACAACCCCTGGATTTGTGACTGTCGCCTGCGGGGATTTGTCCAGTTTATCAAGTCCGTGGGCCCACCTATTATTTTGATGAATTCCTATTTAACTTGCTCAGGCCCAAAATTCAGGACAGGGAAGTTTTTTCATGAAGTGGAGCTTAACAGCTGCATGAAGCCCCTGACCTCAGCCCTTGACACCAACCTGACAGTCCCAGCAGGGTTAAACATCACCCTGACCTGCTTTGTGCAAGCCAGCCCTTCCCCGGCTGTCTGGTGGACCTATGCACTCAAACTTTTAAGGGCATTTAATGGTAAGAAAAGCTTTTTTCCTTCTTCTTCCTTTTCTTTTTTTTTTTTTTCATTAAAAATTTATGCTGTACTATCCTAGTTACATAGGTCTGCAGGCCATCACAGTCACCACAGCAACCCAGCCCCTTTAGAGCACCACAGTTATTGTGGTGGCAGTAATCCAAATGATCTTAATCATCCTGTGCATCTAAGCACATCTGACCAGCACAAGAAGAGCTGCTTCATGCAGGACATCAGTCAATGATGAAAGGAGCATGGCCTCATATTTATACAATTATCTTGTGGATTTTAAGAAGCAGCCCTTTCCTCATGATACATGATGTAGGAGCTACTAATCCTATATTAGTTGTACATATTTAATAAATACATAGTTATCTAAATATGCATGCATATTTACTATATATTATATACTACATACTTTACTATATGTCGTATACCATATATATACACACACACACTCTGTATATGTACATGTAGATGTGTTTGTAAGAGCCCACACAGATATACAGAGACTTGTATGTTCTTACACTATTCCCATGTGTTCCCTCAAGAAATACTACACAACAAAACTGTGCCATCCTGTTTCCCATCTGTATCCATTCATGTTCTGAATGAACCGAAACAGAGGCTGCTGTTTTCCAAGTCTCACTGATTTATATTCTTTAGCAAAGGTGCTGTAATATGAGACCTTTTTCTCTTCCTCCCAATCCGCCCTCCCTCACGTTTATTTTCACTAAGAGCCTTCAATAGGACAAGCTGCTATTTTCATCAGGTAAGGTAATAACACATACAGGCAGCCAGCACACAGGTTCTGTGTGCCCCTAATAAGCCAGGTAACTAAACAGGATAGCATTAGCCCTTAATCCTGGGCTGGTATTTGCTTCAATTGCAGCACTGTAGCAGCATTTGTGTGTCTTTCTACAAGCACATGCTGATTAATTACATAGAGTTTCTTCTCAACCACAGCCAGACACCCCTATTTAGGTAGATGACAGGGTTTCACACTGTTCTTAAAAGCGCATTTCACTTCCAGCCCAACACTCCTTGGCTTCATACATCTATTTTGGTCTGAGCCTCTTGAGAGTGACATTTTTAATCCTAACAGAGAATGCAGCGTGTGTCCAGAATGCAGGTGTGCCTCCTCAGTGCCTCTCCTGCTTTGCCCTGACCTGAGAAGGCTGACTGCAGATGGGCAGCTCGGCCTCTGCCCACAGCAGCTTCTCCAGCTGCTCGTACTGGTTCAGGGGTCGGACACACTCCATGCCTCCCAAGCCTGGGTGTACCAATGACAAGTTTATTGCCTTTCAGGCAGACAACACTTTGCTGTCAGCTCTGTGGGGTCTGGCACGTTCCTGTGGCCCTCTTCCTTTCTCCCTGGGCAGGGTGGGTCCTGAGTGGGCCCTGTCCCACACCGGCCTTGGGGCTGCCCAAGGGCACGGCGGCTCCCTGCTGACCACTCACCTCTGCCCGCAGTGTCCACGGAGCCCGTCAGCGAGGACACCGTCCGCTCGGAGCTGCTGATCCCGGCGGCACGGCCGGCAGACGCAGGCAACTACACCTGCACAGCCGCAAACTTCTTGGGCAACACCTCGGTGGCCATCAACCTCCGCGTGGTGGCCCCGTGGGCGTCCACCACCCCCCGCGGCTGGGCGCCCGTGGGCCCCGCGGAGCCGGGCGCTCACGTGGAGGTCCGCATCGCCAAGCAGACGGTCTACGGCATCACCCTGGAGTGGTTCGCGGCGGCGGCGGCGGCGGCGGAGCCGGGGGAGACGTGGTACACCCTCCTGGTGGGCCGCTACGACGCCGCCCAGAAGGACACCATCTACATCGGGCCCGGGGTCAACACCTACTCGGTGACCGACCTGCTGCCCGCCACCAAGTACGAGGTGTGCGTGGCCCTGCGCAACCAGGCCCCCCGCAAGGGCCAGTGCGTCGTCTTCGTCACGGGCAGCGACGTCAGCCAGATGGAGCAGCGCGAGAAGCTCATCCACATCGTGGTCATCGTCTGCGCCATGGTGCTGGCCGTGCCGGCCGGCATGTACGCCTGCACGGCCGAGGCGCTGCCCGGCTGCCTGGCCCGCTGCCCCAGCGCCTGCCCGCGCCGCCGCCGCGGGAGCCCGGCGCAGGCCGCGGGCAGCAAGGAGAGCACGCTGGACAGCCTGCCCGCCGGCAGCGAGGACGGGCTCTGCCGGCCCGACGGCGGCCGCGGCGCACGGCGGCCTCCGGACCGCCAGGAGCCCGGCAAGGCGCGGCCGCCCCACAGGAACAGCGCCGACCTGTACTAGCGCGGCCCTGCCCGCCCTGAGGGCGCGGCCGCCGCGGCACCTCCCGCCCGCGGGCCGCAGCCGGAGCTGGGGTTCTCGAAGGACAGACAGCGCCAGGGCGGGTCCGTGCTGCGAGGGCTCGAGGGTTTGCGGCAGGCGTGGGCAGCCCTGGGAATGGAGGTGCCCGGGCTGTCCGGCCACTGGGGGAGGACAGCCTCCATAGCTGTGGGGGGAGCTGCGCCTCCATAGCCCCGGGCTGTTCCTGCAGCACTGTCATGGAGCAGCGCACACTGACACACCGGGAAAACCAACACTAACAAAAAAACAACCCCTGAACTAGTAGTAATGCTTGTGGCCAAGGGCCAGAAGTGTCCCCACGCTTACCCACACAGGTGTGTCTATTTATGTGTGTCCGCAGCTCTGTCCAGTGCCAGGTACCAGCTTCTCCTGTGTGCCAGCTCCTGGGAACGGACAGGGGAGCTGGGCACGGCTGTGGTCACAGCCCAGCAACAACAAATGGTGGGGAGCATTGGGTCAACACGATGAAGAGATTTTATTTTAGTTGGAGAAAAAATTATTTTGATAAGAGGTGTTAGTTTTGGATTTGGGGTGGTTTGTGTTTTTTGTTTTTTGGTTTTTTTTTCTTACTCCTCCTTAAGGTTTACGCAGCCCCAAGAGATTCACAGCTTTGGTTGTACCACAAACAGGAAAAGTGCAAGTGCTTGAACCAGGCTGGTGGGAGAAGTGGACAGGGGCAGAGAATATAGTGGAGCAGGGGGTTGGGAGCTGAAGATGCAAGCCAGGCACATTCCCTAAATGCAGACAGGTGACTGCCTATCCTGCTGCTTTGAAAACAAAGCTCACCTCTTTGCTAGAGGCAAAAAAGCCCAAAGATACAGGTAAAAGTGACTGCCTCCTGCTTGTAGAGCAGCTCAGTGCTGTGATTCTCAGGGGTCTGAGGACATGTGACTTATTATTTTCCTTTTTTTGACCTCATGCTTTCCAGCACAACCAAAGCATGTGACCCATAGACCCATAGCCCTTGTTAATATGTGTTATAGATTGTTCCAAAGAGAAAAATGTAGACACCCCAGCTGTTTTGAGCTTCATGCTGTGGTAGCTCAGCTTTCTAATTGTATTTTGGTTTTTGGTGTGTGTTTTTCATAGTGTCTCTCCTCAGGCCCTATGATTCCTCCCCCAGCACCTCCCTCTGCTATACTGTACTGCACAGCTTTTGAACAGAGCTCTGTTTTGTCACTTGACTCTTGCTGTTAATACTTCACAGGACTTCTAGTCTTGTCAGCCTTTTAGTGTCAAAGCAATAAACACGACTGGTTTTCAGAATACACAGAGGTCCTGTGCTTTATCTCTGGCCTTTTACAGTTACAAATTGCAAAGAAACCTGGATTCCAGGGAGCTCCGGGGTTTAGCTGCAGGAATGGAGGAGGCCAGGCAGCTTCAGTACAAGTCAGAGGGGTCTGGAGTGGTGAGGAAGGGGCAGAAGCAGCTGGCCAAGCAGGAAAACCTCGTTCTGGGAAAGCCACCCGCAGACACAACTAATACCGAGTGAGGCATGAGCTGATGATGGTTCAAGACCAGTGTGGGGCCGTGCGTGAGGGGGAGTAAATAACAAAGCACCGTCAGTAATGACTGGCCTTTTTCCACCCCAGTCAGCAGGGAGGGACAGCAGCACGCTGTAGAGACTGTAGAGAGCTGCTGAATCACAGTGAGGAAACAGCCAGGGAAAGACAAAACATCCCCTGACCGCGTGGAAAAGGTTCATAACAAATCACAGCGGCTGGACACTGGCACCAGACTGGCCCCGCTGCCTCCCTGCCCCCGGGGCCATGCTGCAGTGGGCTGTACCACGGGAGCTCAGCCAGGGGCTCTCTGTGGCCCTGCCCATGCCCTGTGCCAATGGCATCCTGCTCCTCACCTCCTCTGCTTCTAGCCTGGTTGTGTCCAAAACCCACACAGCCCCTGTCCCGACTCGCAGCCAGCAGAAGGGGCCATTTGGTCACCCTAAAAAGCGGCCTGGCTGCCTGTGGCTGGCTGGTCACGTAACAGGCCCAAGGCAAGGCAGCATTGCAGAAGCACACCAAGCACAGAAGCATCTTTTGCAGATTTTTTAAAAATTTATTTATTAAAAAAATTCCTTGAAGTTGAAATACAGAGTAACTGGGAAAGAGTCTCACAACATAGTAATAAAACATCTTTATTGCCTCTTAAATATAATGTCTAAGACTATAAGCCTGTAATTCCTGTTAAATCTGACTTAATTGAATGGTCTTTATAGGCTTTCCTCATTTGAGAATGATCACTGGATACTGGCAATAACACAACACTGGGAAGACAGTGGTATGGGGAATAAATCAGGAATTTTGGGGAGCATTGCAGAACCTGCAGACACTCAGCCAGCAGAAGGCAGGTGCTTGCACAGGGCAGCAGGAGTGGGGTCAGGAGCTGCACATCCCGTCCCTCCAGCCAGCTTATGGCCAGGGGACAAGGATGAGGTGACTGGACAGGTGAGAACCTGGGCCTCACATCACAGTGCCCAGGAGGAGGGACAAGCAAGAAGACAGTAGAGAAAAGGAGAGAAGTGACAGCAGAGGCTCTGGGAGCAGCACTCCTGCCATGGCCCCCAGCTGGGACTCTGCTGCAGAGATTTTCCTTGTAAGTGTGTAATTCCATATTCAAACAGCTCTCTGCTAAACTGATGAAGTCCTGGTGCAAAAAGGGGAATTATTTCAGCTACTGGAGGGAGAGGAGATCCTGAAGGCCCGGTCTGCTGGCTCAGCTGAAGTGACAGCTGGAGAACTCTCATGAACCCCTTGAATTAACATGGTGTATCCTGTCAGGTTTGCTCCCTACCTTGATGTTCCTGGTACCATGACAGCACAGCTTCTCTGCAGGGCTGGGTCTCAGAGAAAGGGTGCAGGGTGCTGCTCCCCAGCCAGCTTGGTCAGTGCTGCCTTCTCCCCAGGGGATGGAAACACCCAGGCCCAGCTGAAAAACATCTCAGAAACAAACCTGAGGGGGAGTCCATGGGGTAGATCCAGTGAAAAAAGTGCTCTGCTCTCAGTACCTTTTTACTGTCACGTAACAGGAAAAAAACCTGTCAGCTGCCCTGCCAGTCCCCTCCCATTAACTGTTGTTTATTTCACTCAAAAATACTGATAAGAAAAACCTGAATATTTTATGGAAACCTCCTTTTGCACACACCAGTCCCTGCAACAAGCCAGGAGAGGTGATGAAATATATTCCTTGACACCTTCTGCTAGCAGTGTACAACACCACTTGATCTTTCCAGACACTTCCCTGACCAACATATGCAACCTTCCAGCACTTGTCTCTGTCTTCCACTTATCATTTGCCTCTCAGTTTTACCTTGCCTTCCCTGCGTTTTTATTCATGTTCTTCTCCTGCTGGGCTCCTGCTCTTTTGGGGTGCAGTGTCAGAAGGAGGCAGTGCTGAGTGAGCACTGCTATTCAACTTCTGTGCTCAAATCTTGCCCCTGCTGGTCCAGGGAAGGCTGAGGTGCCCCTCCCATCCCTCCTCAGCAGGCAAGTCCAGGGCAGAAGCAAAGTGCAGCATCATATCAATGTGCTCTGGCAAAACCCAGCGTAAGCTGCAGGAAAACGAAGAACTTCTCCAAACCTGCCCGCTTACCTTTTGGGAATGAAGTATTCAGGCCACGAGCACATCGCTCCGCCAGCTGTTGCAAAACATGTTGTGCTCTGGGGACAGGGCAGTGTCACTGCTGTGGGAGACCTGCACCTCGACTCAGTGCTGCTGCCACAGCCAGGCCAACATCTTCAAAAATGGGTCTGGGATTTGAAGTGATGGATTTTCAGACACCTCAAACCCACCTGCCAGACAAGGTCAGAAGAAGCATCCACCAGGGCCCTGGCTGCAGAGCATCTTGTTTGAAAACCCAAGCTCTGCATAGAGACCTCCAACCAGGGGCAACCTGAGTCCCTGTTCACCTGGGGAGACTGTGGCTGGCACACTCAGCACCATGGTCAGACACAGCTGCAAGGGAGGGCCCACGGGACACGGCCGAAGGAACCACAGTCGCGACTGGACCTGGAGGCAGTGCTCCTGCGGGTGGGGTGACACTGTAGCATGTGGTACTTGCAGAAGGTGAGGGGTGGCTATCACAGCGAGAAGCTGCTCTGGTTCACAGGGTGCTGACAGACACAAGGAAGAGACAGCACATAAAAACATCCATGCCCAGCCACAGTCTGCAGTCTCTGAGGGCTGCTGAGAGCACCTAGATGTGGGGCTCCCCAAAAGCTGCGTTCCTCTTCTCAAGCCTCATTTTGAGCTCTGACACAAGGGCGTTGTGGGTGCTGCTGTGACCTTTCTTCTTTGGTGGCTTGATAATGTGCTTGGGAGTGAGGGAGCCGGACACGGTTGGCACCCGCCACCCTGGGGCATCGCCCCGGGGAGCCAGGGCGGGCGGTGGCGGGGGCAGGGGGGCTGCCGGCGGCACGGGGACAACCTGGACGTTGTTGTTGCTGTTCTCATTGTGCAGGCTCTTGATGTCCTCCTCAACGACAAACTTCTCTGCAGCGTTGCTGGGCCTCTTGAACTTCAGCCACTCCATCCTGACTGTCCGGGATGGCGGCATCTGTCTCTTTTTTATGATCCGTCTCACCGGCATGACTTTGTTGGACCGCTTGTTGCGCCAGAACATGGCAGTAGAGATCATGATAGTTATCAGCACCATTATGCCCATGACACCAGCTAGCACTCCTAAGGCTTTCATGGGGTTATCTTTAGTTTGCATCAAAAAGGCGGCCATAGGCCCTTTGTGAAGAGTCTGTAAAGGAGTACAAAGAAAACACATGACTTACTCTAGGGGACAGACAGTGACCCAGAAATTTCATTTGTCCAAAATATGTTACAAGTAGAGCTGATTGATGGAAGTTGTCTCTAATAAAAGTATGAGAGTCACGCAGCCGGTCCAGCCCAGGGGTGAAGAATTTAGATGGGGCCAGAGCCTGGGTAAACATTATAGTACTGTGAGGTAGATGACTTGAACACAAAAGCTTACGGAAGAATTGCCACCAAATTAGGGCAGATTCCTGCATGTCACCATAGTGTTTAACTTGCAAGAATGGAGCAAGAAAATAATTGGCTCAATTACTGAGCATGGCATTGAAAAGGATTAGGAGAAAACTTCTGCTTACAAAATGTCAGTGTACAAATGAGTAGTTAGCAGATATGTGCTGCATTCTGTTTTCAAGTACTCTTTTACAGACATAACAAAACTCTTTGAGGTAGGGGAGATAAGTGGAGCTAAAGAGCTTTGTTTATAGAAAGAAAAGAAATCAGCAATGACATAAGCTATATATGGCATATTAAGGACAAATGAATGGCCAGTTCACTTTCCAGCTTAGCACACTGTGCGTCTTGGAGGTCCCCGTATAATTTTGCGGATTTTGCCCTGCGGGTGGAGCTTGGATCTTTTCACACTTTTCCAGTACATGATGGTGGAGATCACCATTGTAACAGAAATGGTGGAAAGGACGCCACTCATGCATATTCCATATATTGTCCATGGACGCTTCTTGAGGCCTAAAATATAGGATTTTACCCTGGACTTGATCTGGAAATATCAAAAATAAGAGACAAGGTCAACCCTCACATGGTTATATTTGAAGGAGGCCAGTATCTATAATAAATACAGCTGAGGAACTAGGCTGAAATGTGTACAGGATAGAGAGCCTATAAAATAAAGGGAGCTAAGTATTGAACTAGGCACAGGAGAGGAGGCAGGTGCAATGTTGTTGAACTGAATCCAGAAACAGTAAAAGAAGTTAGGAAGCACATATAAACACCTGGCTGATTGGGGAATAAAGGCTAGAGGCATGGCACATAGATCACCCTTATTCTGGGCATGGCAGCCTATCCTTGGACTGCATTTCCTAGAGAAGTTCCTCATGAACACAGTTGGTATCTGAACAGATAGTAGTGCTATGCAAGACCAGGAGATCCTTCAGAAATGGCACATTCACATGCAGGTTTGGTTACTGAGAGCTGGTCATAAAGTGATGTGTGGCTGCAGAAAGACTGGGCTGCCCACTGTGCCCCAGTCCCCTGTCTTTGACTCCATGAGGGAATCCTCACCCAAGCTTTGCATGTCTAGTGATCTGTGTTTTAGTTAGAGGTCTAAGCGCCCAGCTTTTGATCAATGGGGAGAAAAGGACACCTCTGGAGCAGGAGTCACCATATGCTAAAATATGGTATCAAAGACAGGGTGTATAAGAACCTTGTGAGTAGCTTGGACTTGAAGCTCTGACTTGTAGATCAGATGAATTTCCCTGTATGACCCTAATCTAGGATGCCCATCTCTTTGCCCTCCCCAGTCTGGGAGTATCCCAGAGTGTGTTTCAGAGTACCTCTTGTCATTAATGTCACACCCATAAACTTGGGGCATGTAAACGAACACCTCCTTGTCTTAATTTCTGTGTTTTCACAACCTATCTCAAGCACATTATCAAGCCCACTCTTCTCCTACCCTGAATGTGTCCCATTGCCAACAAGAAAAGGGCAAAGAAATGCTAGTGAAACTCACAGACAATGTCACCGGGCAGGTAGGGACAAATTCTCATCATTTTACTGAGCAGAGAGTTCTTCCATTATTTAATTAGGGGTGGACATGAACTAGAAACCAAAAGCAAAGCAGCTCATGACTTTGGTGGAGCTTAGATTCACATCAGCTTTGCTGTTCTGCATTACTTAGATTTTTTTTTTTGTCCTTAAATCCCATCAGATGATAGAAATTCTACCCTTGCTTACTTAACTTCATGTGAAAGTCAGATGAATTAAGTGTCAGATAAACCCTGCTAAGTAGTACATGACCTGAGTCCACCTGTTACGAGTTTTGTCAAGCTCTCTTTTATAGAAAAGCACTTATGGCTGAAGAGTATTTGACTAGGTATTTGAAAACCTTGAATAAATGAGATTAGACAGAAGTACATGTTGCCCATGTACTACAGCTGCAGAGGTAAGAACACATAAAAGTTTTATTGAGTTTCGAAATGTGGCTTCGTTCAATCCCCTGGTCTCAGCAAGTCTGGCATCTGTTCAGAACTTCCAATGATGAGGAGATGATTAATACCAAAACTAAACCCATTAACAGCTAACTGGTTCAGCCTCTATTCTAGTTACTTGACCTTTACTATACAAAGCTTTGCCTGGAATTAGCCTTGGATGGCAACTGTTCTGCATGAAGACATCAGACATTTTGTAAGCAGACAGTGGGAGAGTTTCTGTTTGTCACGGCCATGACACTAGCAGGATGAATAAGAGGAATAACTTGCAATACAAGCCAGGAATGTCATAATCTTAGCCAGGCTGCAGAGAGACTTATGGGAAGTGCATATTTAAAACATCTTCAAGTACTTGTGTTGATTACCAGAAGTGCCATGTAGCCACCTCAACAAATAGTGCCACTTTGCAATTGCTGAAGCTGTTGTTTTTTCCTAAAAGGCATGCTGCATTTTGAGGAGTACTGGTTTTTCTGGTACACATAAAATAAAAAACAGATACATGATGAAATGGAAGCTGTCATATCTCTGTGGACCATGACCTGGAAGAAACACCCTTTCTTAACAACCATCAAAGGAGTTAAAATAACACTGCTCACAGAAGATAAAAAACCCTGCTGGGGTTTTTTTGCTGTGGCAGCTTCTCAAAGGCCTTTCCTAATGCATGGGTTGCAGTGAGCAGAGCATGTGGGCCAAGTAGTCAGAAGCTGGACCCAAAAGGAATGTGGTTGAGCTGTTCAACCACAAGAGCAGCCAAGGCTCACCAGAAAAATTTAGGAGTCTAAATAAGTAGGCAAACCTGTTAAGAGCCCAGGCTATTACAGATTTGTAGATGTGGCACTTAAGGGACATGGTTTTGTGATGGACTTGGCAGTGCTGGATTAACAGATGGACTTGATCTTAAATGCTTGGTTCAATGATCTGATTATAGACAACTTGGGCTGTGTTGACTTAAGCAAGTGGATCTGTACAATCTGTACAATGAACCAGCTGGTTCTGGGGAGCCCCCTTCCACACATTCAGTGTTTCTGTTTTTTTTCTAGCCTGGTTGCAGGGAGGGACTGCCTGTTGGAGCCAGGCACACTAGGTGTGCACCCCAAACACATTTTCCTGTGAAAGAAGCCCACCTTGTATGCTTGGAGCTATGTGAGGTACAGGTACAGTATGTGGGGATGATCAGGAGATTGGCTTCAGAAGTGACTCCTGATCCAGCTGCCCCTGCAGAGTTTATCCCAAAGCTCAGTGCTGTCGCTGTATATGAAAGCTGTGTTTGCATCACTTTGCAATACAAACACCAGCATGAGGCAAGACTTCTCAAATCAAACCAATATTTTTTTTAAAGTCTACGCAACTGTGGAAAGAAGAGGCTAACTGCTCTGCAAACGTGGCAAGGGCTGTGCAGTGCCATCAACCACAGCACCCATGGCTGCAGTTAGTATGAGAGAGAAGAAGATCTCCATGTTACTGCAAAGCTTTTTGTTGAGCCTTTCAGTTAGAAGAATCTAAAACCGAGACTCACCAGCTATATTTAGAAGTCTAAATGAGTGGCCAAAGCTGTTAAGAACTACAGATTATGCTGTCTAAATGTGGACTTAAGCCTCAGTCCATGAGGAGGTGTAAATAAACGCCCCCTCTACATTTGCAGAACCTCCGTGCAGTCATCAAAAGGCTGAGGGATGCCCCCATCAGGCCAACCTTCAGGAACAGGAGTGGGAATCAATCTTCTCTGAAAATACCAGGCAGCAGGAATAGATTTCTGAGTGAGACATATGGATGGAAAAAGACTGGCTTTTCCAGCATACGTTTTTTATTCTGTGAAAGGATATTTTTTATTTATTGTGAAAGGATAGGATATTAACAGATGCCCCTCAATACCAATTTCCATAAAATCAGACTCAGTTAAATTAAAAGGCCTTTGGATGCTTTTAGCATTGTATTATTTCAAGAGAAGAAGGTCCTTTTGATGTGCAATACTGCTGAACTTAGCCACAAGGCACCCATCTCGAAGGGCACGGACTTGTGCTAATTGCAATGGTAAACGTTAATCAGAAAATATGCCTGTTTAATTACTTACTGTGATTAACACTGCAGGAAACCTCTAGAGGATGCATTCAAAAACATCCTCCTTATCCAAAATCAGTAATACATAAATGGCCACCACACAGCAAAATAAGAGCCTTTATACAGCTGCATCACAGAGGGATGAAATGCACATTTGTAACAGCCTCAGAGAAAGAGAGAGTGTGTGTATGCAATATGCCTGCACCAAGAGATTGTTTTCTTCACAAAGTGTTAGCAAATGATTGTGCTGTCCCTGGGACACAGGGAATGACCAAGGTTTTGGATACTGGCACTGCATCTCTCATACATGCAAACTGAAATCTGTTTCTGCAAAAAAGATGGGATGCTGTGGGATAAAAACCCCCCAACCCAATCAACCCTAATCACTGCAAGCAATGGAAGAAGTAATAGAGACATATACAAAAGGTTATGGAGGATGTGACACTAGATTGTAGCCCAGATGCTGCTGAAGAAAGCTACTCGATGAAAGAAGATGCTGTTGCTATCTCAGACCATCTGTTGGGACTTGGCATCAAGAAGAGCATGGGAAGAAGGAAAAATCTGTGTGTGCGAGGAAATCCATGTCATCACAGCCCTCTCTGCTTCTCCTTTAGACTTTATGAGGAGGGCTGTCCCTCACTTTGTGCCAAATATGTACCCCTGGAGGGGGAGAAAAGGAAGCAGACGGGGGACTTTATATAAGACACCACCTTTCATCAGGTACTGCTATTGCTTCAAGCACTGTACGGAAATTCAGGATACTCCCAAAGTACCAGCTACTTTTGTTTTCCTTCTAGTTGTCCTTCCTCAGCTGGTTCAGGGACACGTTTTCCCCCAGCAGGGGAGGTGTGGGCACCCTCCCTCCACTCACGCCCGTCCTCCCCACATGCTGACAGAGGTTTCCAGCTCACAAGGAGGGAAAGGAAGGCTGGTGGCCACCAGCATGGACATGCCTGAGGACAGTGCCTGTGTCCACCTGGTGCCATGCACTCCTGAAACGTGCTGCCTGTGAGACGCCTGGAAGCAAGGCAGGGAGGGCAAGTACTCCCACTCTTGGCTGCCGGCAGCAATTCTTGTTTGTTGGATAAAACCCACCAAAACTTCCTTTCCATGGGAAATCCAAGTGTTAAGCAGTGCATTTCTTTTGTATCTGTAAGAAGAGCTAAGTCTCTAGACTTACCACAGACACCCCACATGCCGAGTCCCCCAGCTCCACATGGCAGAGCCTTGCAGCAGCAAGCCCAGCCCAGCCCATGCCCACAGGGCTGGCTGGCCCCAGAAGGCAGCCCCGTGCCAGGCACTGCCCTGCTAGGGCAGACCCAAGTCTCCTGGCACTCCAGCAGGCTCTGAACTGTGTGCAAAAGCGATCATATTAATGTGCCTCATAAGGAGTATCAGTGTAATAAGAAGAGATGGAGAAAAGAGAAAGATTTTAACAGACCTAAGAGCAGTGGGAGCATTGTGACCAAACAAAGAGAAAGCCAGCTGCTGTCTGTAGGTGAGATTTGCATCTTTGTCCAGTTTATGTGCGTGGTCCAGAGACTGTCAGGCTAATGATGTGTTTCTCATCTGCTTTAAAGCCCATTTCCTCCCTGCTAGTACCTATTTAAAGGCATGGCAAGGCAGTTACAATAAATAAGAATCGTGCAAGCATGCACTGCACACCATAAATCACTGCTTGTTCTTCAGCTGATGTAAAAGCTGGACTAAGAAAAATCTCAACCTTTATGTGCAAGACTCTTTTAGTCTTCTTGTTTCATCTGCTAATATTACTGTAATTATTAAACTCCCATTCAAAGTTCTATATACTTCAAAGCATTTCTGTAAAGTTTTTTCTAACTTCTCCTCTGTCACTTAGGTTGATTTATCTAATATATTTCACTCTGACCCCAGCTGCTTTCCACTCACTTTTTGTAAGGGAAAAAGATTTCCTTTTCTTCTCTTGGGTGAAAATAAAAAAGCAGAAATTTAGCAGTCGGGATTTACCTTTACTCTCAGAAGTCTATAGACCTTAATTCATATCTAACAATTTCTAACAAAAAACTCATCTCCCAATTACATTATGCTCCTACATTTGTACCTTTGCACCTTTGCAATATTTCTGATCAAAATATCTTTCACATTTGTGGCTGTAGAATCCTACTTCATGACAAGGCTATAGAAACACTCTACAAAACAGAGCTGGCAAGAAAGTCTCAGAAATGGAGCAAACAGTATCTACCCTTTGGTGCGTTTAAGGGATCATCTCCCATAAGGAATTTTCTAAAACATTTGCTTACCTCTTCTGTGATATCAATTTTCAGAACTGCTGTGGTACTGAAGGATGGGGAGCCTCGGTCTTTGGCCTGGACCACCAACGACCATATGCAGTCTTTATTGTTTGTGATGTTGTGGATGATGTCCAGAGATCGAATATAGGATTTCAGCTTGATTTCCCCAGTGCTTTGGTCTATGTCAAACACATTGGCTGGATCTGCTTGCATGATGGAATAATCCACAATGTTGTTGGGTTCTTCTGCATCTTGGTCTATAGCCTGGTAGGGGAAGTGTAAAAAACAAAGGTGTTATTGTTTGTATCTTTGCCTGAGCATTGCCTTGGGTTGCAATATATAACCAAAAGCATATATTCTATTCCCAGTCTGTTGAAAACAGTTGAAGAGGTGTTTTTTCTTTATCTCATAACCTTGGGGGGGTGAGGGGGCAGGTGCCTTCTGCTAATGGGCCAGCTGTTAAAACCAGGTGGAGGAATGTTCCTTATCTCTTCCACGACCCATCCTCCCTCCAGGGGATATCTTCTGTTAATGGGCCATTAAGGCTCACCACATGACTGATACAATTACATCATCCCATTGGGAGATGCTCCACCCAGTGGGCGGAGCAACCCATTCCTACCTAGATAAAAACAGAGTCAGAATCATGAGGCCTGTTTCCACTGGATTTCCCAGAGGAAGATGGGACTCATCTCATCACCACTGGACCTTCAGAAGGAGCCTACACCTTTCTACAGGGTCATCTCTGCTCCATCACAACCACATCTGTCACCCCAGGAGGACTTATTTGGACTGCATCCAAAATCCTGACCAACAAGGTGTCAAGTCGTGTTCTGACTCTGTCAGTGTTTCTAGGACTTTTTTTTTCTTGTTTGCTTGGTTTTTCTTCTGTACTACTACATTTGTATTTTTAATACTTCCACTAAAGAACTGTTATTCCTATTCCCATATCTTTGCCTGAAAGCCCCCTTAATTGCAAAATTATAATAATTTGGAGGGAGGGGTTTACATTCTCCATTCCAAGGGAAGCTCCAGCTTTCCCTAGCAGACACCTGTCTTTCCAAACCAAGAAAAGCATTCACTTCTGATAGTATCTGTGCCATGACTGGGCTGCGTTCATTTCATCTTGGAAGCTAGGCTATATTTCCTAGTGAGAAACAGCAGGACTAGGCTCTTTCCTTTATAGGTGATTTCTATTTGAGATGAAATAAAATCAGAGGAAAAACTGAACTGTAACCTATCTGTAGAATGCAAATGGTCCTTAGCTGGGAGCTTCTCACACAGTGTGGGGGACAAATGTGAAGTGATAAAGAACAACGGGATTAGCTCCATGCCATAAAGTGTAGCTGCCTTAATTTTTGTGCTGTGGTATTTATTCTACTAACATTAGGTGTTGTGTGATCAGGCTTCATGGTATGCATTTAAACTTGGGTAACATAAGATGTTCTGCAATTTGCCTGGGAATTGTTACTGCATTTTTTCACCTTCTGTTCCACACTGGATTATTGAATACAGTTCTTCAAAATGAAGGGAACTAAGTTGTGTCACTGAACACAAACGGATGTCAGGAAGGTTAAGTGTTCAAAACCCTGTACTTTCATTCACTTATCTTATTTGGGCTTTTTATGATCACTATATAATCCAGGATCGTCCACCAGCTGATTGTTCAAATACTGTAACAGGACTTTATATTCTGCCTATAGAATTCATTTCTCCTTCTCAGAAGTCAGTAAATACTATAAATCCACACTTTAATCCATTTGTTACATCCAAATGGATGTGCAAAATAAAGCTGCAAGAAAAGGCAACTCTCAGACATTCATCATGACCCCTGAGAGTAAACAGCAGAGGCAGGGCTTTTCCAAAGCACTCTGCTTTGTGACACACGGTGCCATCTCTCACCTCTATCTTCACCGGTGACCCAATGATCATCGTCTTTTCCTGGATGTTTTCATTGAACTCTGGAGAGTGGTCATTGACATCTAGCACAGTGATAAACACTTCAGCCAAGCTGTATTTCCCATCTGTGTCCTCTGCTTTCACATAGAAATTATACTTTGAGTTCACTTCAGCATCCAGTACAGCCCAGGGCTGGGTGTAAATTATACCTGTTGATGGGTGGATTAGGAACCTGGAAAACAAGGAGCAGACTTTTGGTCACTTAATGTTTGTTTAGAGTCTGCTGAAATGCTGTGCCCAGACAACTGGTACTATTCACCTAATTCTTCTCTGGGTGATGTTTCCAAATCCTTCACTCTACCTAGTTTTTGTCTAGTTCCTTCAGGCTTGAAAACCAGAGAACTATCAGTGTCTCATAGTTTTCTCTCTCTTGTGCCATTTTAGCTGTATTTTCCATTAAGAGTCTTTATCCTCAGTAAATGCTCAGTGTAATGGCCTTCTCCCGGAGTGATTTCCTTACATTAAAAAGAAAAACATTAAACCTGTTTTTACTTTTTTTTTCAGTTTAAAAGTATGGTGTAATAGATTATGTCCTGCATAAATTAAGATTGATTTATATCACCTAAATAGCTAAAAGAAGTGGGATGCATATTATATTTAAACTCTTCATTTCTCAGAATGGGTAGGGAAAAAATCTGCTCTTAAGTCTCCCAAACTACAGGGCAAATTATCTTCTCCAAAAATAATCATTTTTCCATAGACTGACACTGGGATGGAGTGGGTGTTCAGATTTATCTGTTGCAAATTCAATTTTACACATTTATAATTACAGACACACTGTCAAAAGTGTCAGCCCAAAGTTTGGATTTATAGAGAAGATACCAACACAGTTTTTTTAAAATGGACTGCCAGTGTAGGCTCTGAGCAGTTGAGATTTTAACAGATGAAACTTTTTATATATCTTTTGATCAATGTACAGGGTAGCAAAATATTTTCTGAATTCCAACTGTGAATGCAATGGAGAGTGATTATTAAAGGGGCATTTAGTAATCCAGAATCTTCAATTGTTCTCATAACCCTGTTAAATAAAAATACAAGTTTTGATGAAATCCAAGATCTGAAGGTGGGAATAGCTGTGTAGGAGACAGTGCCTGTGCTGTCTCCTCAGCACCCAGCCCAGCCTAACCATGCAGACAGCACTGTCATCATTCTCATTTTAGTGGAAGAAGAGAAGTGCTCCCACTGGCAGCTTGGATTACCAAAGTAGGATTACCATCAGATTGGTTTCATGTTCAACAGTTAACACTATTTCTCTTACTCCACTACAACTCATCTTTCTGCCCACGCAACTGCACACCCACTGATGTAATATCCAAGATAGACACATCGTGCCTCTAGTTGAAATTCTCCTGTCTGCATCAAACTGTGTGTTCAGCAGATCTAGAGGTGCCAGGGCTAGAAAATCAATCCAGCCTTGCAGAGCTATGCCATTCTGGCATGAAGAAAACAAACAAAAGTACTAAAGAAGGAAAAGAAAAGTTCACATCATAATTCCTTCATTCAACAGCATAAGAACAGTGAATCTGAGCATCCCTAAATGCCAATCAGAATAAAGTTGCACTTACATTTTTTCTCCTAAATCCTTTGTCAACAACCTTCTCAAGCTTCTTTCCACCAGCTGCTACATTCTAAACCTAAGAGGTCTGCCTGCATGACATGACCTTTTCTTGCTTCTCTCTGTGCAGTTAGCAGCTAGCTTAAAGACTTAGTGAAGAGCTCAAAATAATCCATGGTGGAAATGCTCCCATATGTGTATCCTTCTGGCTACAGAAGAGGTTCACCCTTAACATCTCAGATTTTGGACTTTGATTGTGCCTCCTAAATGGCTTTCACCTTAATAAGAAGAGTTCAGCTTTAGCTCCAGGTGGATAAAGTACAGAGGAAAAAAGATTCTTGAGATGTGTGCCTGAAAAGCTCATTCATTTCCAGCATTCTGCCCTGCAGCCCTGCTCTGCAGCTGCAGGTTCCAGTAGGAATATCTGTGACAGCCATGTCACTGATCCCAGCCACGTTTGGGAGCTGGGATGGACACAATGTGAGGGAAACAGTGTTTCAAGATGTTCTACCCCCAGAACTCTCCCCAAAGGCAGGGAGGGAGGCATTATTACCAAATTAAGTAAGCATTAGGTTCCCTTTTTCCTGATGCAGGACTATTATGTTTAAATATGAAAGACTTTTAACACCCAATGCAGCTGACCTGCAAAGCTGAAGTTTATATCCTTGAATATTTTGTCTTCCTTGATTTATTTTGACAAGTGCTATTTGTAAAGCCATATGGAAAGGGAAGGGGAAAAAACAAAGAGATTCTTTTTCTGTAGAACTGACTTTTCACAACTAGACCAAAACCTCTCTTTCTCTTACAAGTGTTTTTCAAATGGTGATTGAACAAATCCTGTGTACTGATACTTCAGCTGCCTTATATCCCTTTGGGGGTTTGTGGGTAGAATTCCTTGGGTTCATGAAGCAGATGTTTAATGATCACAGTAGCTTTACTGTTGTGTTCACAGAGCTCACAAAGAACATGGCATAAATGTCCTTGGAAATTAGCAGATCAAGAATGAGCCTGCTAGCTTTCTTTTTAAATTCTTTTAAAAAGAATTTAAACCTCTGCTTAGAGGTTATGTAGTTTTATTTATTTACTTTTTACTTACAGATCTGCTCCTGTTCCATAGATAGAGTACTTGATTTCTCCCCAAAGCCCTGAATCTGGATCTGTAGCCTTAAGAAAAGGAAAAAAGAGGGTTTTACTTTACTAAAATGCGAAAAGAAATCTTTCATTTTTCTTTTAACAACAGGCCCAAATGCTTTTTCCTCTATTTGCCATCATATATTTAGTGGGAAACCGCATGAGCAAATATGCACCTAGAAAGTGCACAAGCTAACACCAGGAAATGTCCCAGAACGCTGTCCGTGGTGCCTGGGGGCTCTGGCAGGGAGACTGACGCTAGATGGCCCCATCCATCCAGTTACCTCATCCTCCTTTGATAGAAATGATCTCAATGACAGGAACACACCGCTAGCTCTCAAACCCTCCTAATTATTAGTTAAACATTAATGAATATTCCCTAGACAAAATTATTTACTTTATATAGAGTATTTTTAAGCTTCTGCTTGTTTAATTGGCTCAATTTAAAGTAATGAATAACCTATACATTGTATTTCAGCTTTGTTTATATTTTAATCACTCTTGTGCCTGTGTGACTTTTAATAATGCAAATACTACGCCAGGTGATATCTTTGTTTCATACTCTTGTTGACTTCATTTCTTAGCTCAGGCTTAGGAAAGCTATTGATTTGGTAGCAGCTATTTCCATAAGCTCCTGCTTCTCTGATAGCTCTGAGGAGGTGCTGTACTTTTCTAGTTGGCCATCAAAATTCATGGTGGCGCTGGTTGATTCATTCATCTTCCTGTTTAAATCTTTGAGAACTGGAACAATGTCTTTGATTCCTGCGTGATTAACATAACACACTTGCAGCCCTACTGATAGATGTTGTTTTGTTCTTTGGCATGAGCCTGTTAGATTCTCTCATCCCATAATTTTGACCAGAGCCTAGTTTAGTATTGTCTGACTTTACTTAAGACATTTGCATACCTGGGAGTTTCTCCAGAACTGCCATTCTGAGTACTTGAAACATCTTCGTTTTTCACATATAGTTGTGAATCTGGGTCAAGTACTGAGCTGACAGCACGATTTAATTTTACATGGGCTCCTCAGCTACATGTTCCCATGCACTTTGGCTCAGAAGTTTTGTTGCTTCTGCAAACATTTTTTAAATCTCTTTTTTTCACTGTCCAAGTCCTAGAATTTTTTTATTCCTATTACCTCAAAAATAGTAATGTTTAAGAGTCTCTAATAGCTTTCCTGTTAGTTTCATGTAATAACTTTTTCTTTATTGTTTATGTTTCACTTCTTTGATTCTTCCATTGCTAAAACTTGCCTTTGGGACCTTATTATTCTGACTATTTAATTATCTTTCTTACTTGTTGCCAGCTTGTGCTGGAGATGTCTGGCAACCTGCCTCCCCCATCCTTACCTGTGTGGCCTCTGCAAGGTGACTTGCATCCCCCACCGAGGCCCAGGTGGCCAGGAGCTTTCCTGTCTTTGTGACATGAGAGCTGTTTTCAGTCTCAGCAGTTGCATTAGAGAGAGGCAGCTGGAAGTGCTCTTCCAGAACTCGGGGCTCATGTAATACCCAGATTTTCTTTGTAGGAAAATGCAAGATATTGGAAAATCTATAGACATATTTTTTCCTACTGTGAAAAGATACATACATAGGGATCTTTTTTCCTTAGTCCTAAGAACTTTAATTTTATATCCTTGCCCTCATTAACTGTTTAATTATGCCTTTAGCAGCTAGGTTCCTCCCAAGAGGAGGAGACTAATACCTACTAAGCAGCCATCTTGTTTTCTTTTTACTCATACTTAAGCAAGCAAATCCAGTAAATCCAATTCTACTTAGCCATGATGAATCTTCCCACTGGATACTGATTTGGCTGAGGCTTTCTTAATACTCAAAGGCCATGTGATTTGTCTTAAAAGCAGATGGCCCTTGTTGTTCTAAATAATATTTGTCTAAAGCTTTATTTTTTCCCAAAGTGGTATTTTTTTCAGTTGATTCTGGAAAGGAATTGGAGTTTGGTCCAGAAGTCAAATGGCAACTAGGATTTGCTACTTGCCCTGTCCACTGTTTTTAAGGTACTTGAACTGTCTCCACAGACACCCAGAAACAAGAACATTTCTTCAGAGGTGAATGAAACTTACAGTAACAGCAACTACATTTGAGCCCCCTGGGGAGTTCTCAGGGATCCTGGCAATGTAGTAGTCAGAGGAGAACTTCGGGACATTGTCATTGGTATCCAGCAAGCGAATCACTACGTCAGCCGTCGAGCTGAATTTCTCCGGTGTGTTCACCTCTATTGCAAGAAGCTAAGAAGAGAAAGACCAGAAATCACTACAAAGCAGCTATTAGTTCTCCTAAAGGAGCTTCCTCCACCACCTGCTGCACTTTAGCCAGGTTGAACCAGACAGCTCAGAACCAGGGAGATGATGAGCCAGGTCAGCGTGCGGCCTTGGCTCGTTTGTGTGTGCTTGCTTGTGATGGGCAATCAAGCTGCGGGGAGAGGCCTTCAAACCTGTGTATTTGTATTAGACTTCATGTGACAGATGTGACTAATCATAATTAACCAACACACATCCAAAAGCCATAACAGAAACCTACGAACAATCATCCCTGGGCAGCTCCTGGAACTTCAGAAAATATAAGCACTGAATTATTTTGACTAACCACATAAATTTAATTGTGATCTTTTGTAGAGGAAGTTCTTTATCAGGAAATAAGTCAGGAAGGATAAACTGCACCAAACAGGGTAAAAATATGTAGGAACTTCTGTTTTGAAGCAGCATTACTCCCACCCCAAGTGCTGGATGGTCAGGCATGTACAGCACAATCCCATTTCCCAAAGATTGTGAGGACTTCTACTACTGGCTTCATGGGACTTCTACCCTCATTGTCTCATGCTGTTTAGGACTTTGTGACATGAGGGCTTTTGAATTGCCTCGCTGTCTCTGAGGAGAACAGAGCTCTCTGACATCACACATTCTTTTAACTGCTCATATGTAAAACAGGCAATCACGTAGAGCAAACTGAATGCCTCTACTGTATCTGCTGTTACTGTGCAAAATCCACTGGATTTGGGGACCATCAGTAGGATGCCTCAGCTGGTAGGGCAGCAAGCTCAGGTGGTCTGTGGCTGAGCAAGAAAGAGCAGTTTCAACAATGGCTACTGAGAAGCACTGACACCTTCACAGCGTCTGTCCCAGGCGTCTGTCCCATGGGTGGCTGCGTCACACAGGATCAGCACTAGGCCATCAGTCTTGGGCTCTGTGGGGGCTGAGCCCAAATGGCTAACACCAAAAACAATGGTCTAATGGTTGTTTTTCATGCTTGGGCAGAGACATAATTAACACAAAGCAGGAGGGCTCTAAGACGACAGCACACCACTAATAGACTAGTGAGGAGGACATGAACTGAGGTCTAAGAGGCTCAGCTGAAAAATCTGGCTGCAGGGGTTTTAATTCCTAGGAGATGTGTCCCAGGAGCTCCCACAAAGAGGGTGAGTGCCTAAGTGAGCTTTGGAAGGAGCAGCAGGGCTGCCACAGCACCCCCTGCTCCCCTGGTGCCGCAGGTCCCCGCGGGGTGGGTGAGTGATGCTCACCAAAAGTGGCACTGCCACGTGCCTGTGGGATACACTCTGTGCTCAAGCCTCTGCTCTGCCAGATTTGGACACATTTGTATCACCTCGAGGTGAAAGCAGAGCGTGGGGAGCTGTTCAAGTAGACAGGGAAAAGGCTATCTCAGTGTCATCTAGAGCTGTGCCTGCTGTGTGAACATTTATAATGTTTGGAAATAAAGACAGGAAATGAATTTCGAAGGACTGCTTACAATTATTGCAGGACACAACTGCTCTAAAAGGCAAGCCTGGTCACCACATCGCTCTGCTAACTTTTGTGTTTGGGGTCTCAGGTGGTGTTACAGCAAAAGAAATTTTTGAAGGGACAGCCATACAGACATCAGCAAAAACCTCCTCATGAGAAATCTCAGCCCCTAATGCAGTACAGAGGTAAAATCTTAATGCTGATTGTGCACATGGAGCTATAACTAAATTATAACAACTGCAGTTAAATCATCTTTGCTGCTGCAATCAGCCCATCTTAGTACACCTTATGAAAGCTCAGTATTTCTAGTTTGTTTCTACACTCATTTTTTATTCCCTTTCCTTTAAGCAGCTATAGTCCTGCTATGTCAACATGCTGACAACATCTTCCTTCAGGGAGGAAATTTTGTCAGCTTACTTGCCTGCAGTGTCTTATGCAGACCTGTATTGTTTGTTTTATGCAGAGAGAAAAAAAATAGCATAAAACTATTACTTCACAGGACTACATATCAACAATTAATACTTAAGTGCCAGAAGAGCAAACTGACATGCAATCTTAAAAGTGGTAGGTAAATTTTAAAAATAGAGTTTGATTTTGGCAGCTGAAGATAATTGCAGCCTCAGCTGGTCCCAGTCTGTAGATGAGAGTGTCTGCAGCATGTCCAGGCTTCTGCCAAGGCACCATGTGCTCTAAGCTGAAGGAGATGCAGGCAGGTGGGATGCCCCCAAAGCATGGCAGCCCATAACAAGGTGGGACAGCAATATCTGGCCCCTGTGGCAGAGGGACTTGAGAAATGTGTGAATTATCATAGCTGCCATACTTAGGGGAAACCCATTCGAGCTCCTGGACAGCTGGAAATTAAGGAACTCCTGACTACCAACTCCATTTAAGAGCCAGCACTAAATGGAAGATAGGTTTCTCTAGCAGCCTTTGCTTTAGAAAGTTTTTTAGTGCATCCACCAGATAAAATAGCTTTAATTACTCTCTAGCATTTTACTCTTCAAAAACAAACTAGAGGAGAGGGATCATTGCTTACAGAAAAACCCCTGAAGATAACCTCTCAAAGCTGTTGTGAGATACACATTAAATAGAAATATGTTTAATCCAAAATTCTAACCAGCATGACTACACTGACAACTAAAACTGGGTAGGAAGTGATTTGAACTTCACAGGAAAATGAAGCCAGCAATGAGGTCTTTATAAAGTATTTGCTGCCATATATTGCTACCATATCATCCATCTGCACCTTCTCCATTTGGAATCCAGACAAAGGCTGCACTTTTTAAGCTAAGTCTTACAGTCTCCAGTAGAAATAATTTTGGAAAGTCTTTCTCCAGTAGAAATAATTTTTTTTAAAAAAAGATTAATAATTGCTTAAGCTTTAAAAACATACATAATTTTTCCTGGTAATTAATTCTTTTGGTGTTCATGGCAATCACATTAACTACTTTCATTTCTATTGGCATTCATGAGGAGGCCGTGTGTAACTCCTTAACTGGTCTTTTGGTAGTTTAACCTGAATAAATGTGCACTTGCTATAATTAGTTTCAGTAGCACTTTATGGCCCTTTCAGAATCTTCCACTTTAAGGCAGTAATGATGCTTCAAATTTTTGTAACATCTATAACCTATAAAGCTCAAAATGACTTAGGAACATTACAAGAAGAGGCCTGAAACATACTGAAGTGAAAATTGCTAAGGGCACAAAGCAAACCGTATGGCAAGGGGGAGAACAAAATTGTGGAATTTTGGCTTTTGGACTGTGCAAAAAATGTCCCTCTCCATACATTACAAAACTAGCATATGTTAATATGCAACTAGATCATTTTGGCAATTTTTTAAAATGGTTGCAGGGATTGTCTATGCAATTCTTTGCAGTCAGAACTGAAACACTCATGTTCAGAGGCAGCTGACAGAAAACCAGACTACTTAATTATCTTGTATATGAGCCAAAGAATCCATCAGGGAAGGGGATAATGCAAGGTTCCAGCTTTTGGATGAAACTGGTTCTTGCATGGCTGGCTTAGAGCACGGGTGAGCCTCAGGTCAGCCTGCAAATGGCCATATAGATAGATAGACTCTGACAAAGGCAGTGAGCAATTTTGGGGAATTATCTTCCAGTCAGCTGGGGTCTTCAGGCTGCCAACATTCAAAAGCATGATCATGAATCAAATTACTTAGCATTAAGCAGGTAAAGTTCTAGCTGCAGAGAAATTAGGATTTCATCCTGTGAATGTATCATTCTGAGTGCAGAAATAACACCCTCAAGGTTCAGTCTAGAATGATTCAGAGCCACCAACATGTACAGTTTCCAGAGGGAGATAAAAATCAACAATTTGCACTGACTGGACTAAATCAGTCCACAGATGCATCCACTAAACTTTGTAAAAGTGGGGAACTAGAGGCAGAAATGAGTTTCCCTTACATGGAATATCATGTCACTGATACTGCATCAGACAGTTTCACGTGGATTAAGAAGTTGAATCACATCAAATAAAAAAGCCATCATATAGTATATACACTGAAAAAGAGGACCTGGAAAGCAGAAGTACCTTGAAGGTTAACACCTTGAAGCTTTCATAGTCAATAGCAGCAGAATTTTCCACTATTATTGTAACCTGAGCCTCATTCAGGACAGTTTGAGGAACCACTCGGAAGATGCCACCAGGTCCAACAAGACGGAGGTTGAATTTAGCATTGGCTCCCTGTGAATAAAAGCAGATATGGCATTGATTGTTTTCAGTGAATGGCACATTCACTTACAGCCTAGATTGCTCTGTTTCTTCAAACTATGTAAAATGAGAAAAAGTCTTACTGCTTAGAGCCCTCTGCTCTCCATCCCCTGGGCAGGAGACCACTA
Organism: Acrocephalus scirpaceus scirpaceus; assembly: GCA_910950805.1. NCBI lineage: Eukaryota > Metazoa > Chordata > Aves > Passeriformes > Sylviidae > Acrocephalus > Acrocephalus scirpaceus. The sequence continues at coordinate 36,360,853 of OU383781.1, forward strand.
AGAAGCTTAGTTGTATAATCCCTCCAGCCCTAGTCACAAGACAGACACAGCTTTTCTTAAAATAGATTGACAAGCTTGGTTATTCTTTCAGTCATAATGGAAAAACCCTGCAGCAGGCCTGGCTAAGAGAGGAATCTAGTGGCAAGAAGCCTGGGGTTTCGTGCCACACACTGGGAGCTGGACAGAGATGACACCACGTGCATATTGCCAGGGAAGTCCTGCCTCTTCCTGCTTCCTACCAAGGAAAGACAACTGAACAGCTCGAGTGAGGACAACACAACCCTTACAAACTCAGTCTCATAGAATGGCTTGGGTTGGAAGGGACATTTGAGAGCACCACATTTCAAGCCCCCTGCCACAGGCAGGGACACCTTCCACCAGACCAGGTTGCTCAGAGCCCCATCCAGCCTGGCCTTGGACATTTCCAGTGTCCAGCCTGTGTGCTAAAAACTCACATGCTGTTGTTCTTCATGCTTTCTGCATGATGAAGATGCAGAATCACAAAGATAGGCAATTTCCAAACAGAGGAGTTACTCCACATTTTGAGCTGGTTGGATTAAGCTAGCCCAGAGATGTAAATACCAGACCTTTTGGAAGTTGATCCACTTGTGGGGAGAGAGGAGCTCCACTTGTGCAGAACAAAATCTGACACACTTGACAGCTCCAGGTGAACGGAGAAGGCAAATTCATTTACATAGATAAATCTTCTAGCCAGAGAGAACATGGGAAGCAGCAGTATCCTAAAGGTTATCACCACTTGTGTGCAAGTTGGGAAGAGGGAGCCAGAGTCAGCTGGCCAGGCTAATTCTATTAAACCAAACTGGAGCATGTAAGAGAAAAGATGAAAGGGGGATTCTCATGTTTCTGCCTTACAGGGAAAATGTGAAAATGAGCTGAGCCTACCTCACCAAACTCTCTGGGTTCACCAGTTTCTCAGTGTCATGTTTACACTGTGACAAACAGCCAGATTCACTGCCTGCCTGGTGCCACGTTCTCCCTGTAGCATGAATCTTGAGATGATGAATTTCTAATAATAACTTTCAAACAGGACAACTTTACTTTCAGCTATATCCCTGGAGAGCTTGTTATGAGCAGTTCTTGAGCAGCCCTAGCTCATGTCAAGAGAAAAAGTATTCAGCAGCAGTCCCTTAAGGGAAGCAGAATGACCTTGGATCCAAACTCAGTGGTCTGTGTTGTTTGGTCACACAAACCCATTCCCCAGCTACAGAGATGATAAAGGGCTCTCTTTTGCTGGGTGGTAAAACCAAACACATAAAGCCAGAGCTGTTGGACTATGGAAATTAGTGCTGATGGGAAGAGTGGACAGCCTGACAATACAAAGTCAGACAAAAAGTGTGGCACATGGGACTGTACATTACCTAAGGGTGGCATGAGATAGGGAGAGAACTGCCTCCCTCCAACAGCTGGATGATTTCTGCCACTGATGCCCACTGAACCCAGATCTCCTCAGAGCAAGCCATGCTGCTGCATGTCTCCAAGCAGATCCATGGGACACAGCAATGACTGGGCAGCACTGAGCCCTAAGCCCTGTTGAAGTCTGAGAGAGAAATTTCTGTATAATTTGCTTGCAAGTAAGCATGGCATTTCCATTAAACTGTAGGCCTAAACCAGACCTTAACCTCAGCTTCCTCCTCTTCCTCACTTGTATCGTTCACTCCTTCAAAAGAAAGAGTCTCTAGTAGCTGTGATAGAGACAGATACATGTTTAATTTTCCTCTCTACAGAATCATCTTGGATGGAAGGGAAAACATTGTATTCTCTGCCTTAGAAGAAAAGCAACTCACCCCTCCTAGAGTGATGCCTTACACTGTGCTAGGAAGCTTCTTGAGAAATCTATACAGTGTATTTATCAGTGTTTTCTGCTTATTTTATAGCCTAACTTGCAGCCTGAATATTTTGTCAGCCTAGATATATATTTTGTCTCTAAAGAGAAGAGATGGGTTTTGTTTCTTCCTTTCTGCAGCACCATCCCCCGTGACAACAGCAGGACAGACGTAGCAGTGCTTTGAAAGGAGTCATTTATCTGCTCACTGCAGAGCGGCAGGAGGGAGGGGGAAGAAACCAGTGGGTTTGATAAAGTACAATACCATCAAACCAGCACAATACTGAGCACAGTTACAGAAGAGAGCTCTTTCCAATACTAATACAATTCTCAAATGCATTAAGCTTTTTTCTTGTCACTACCTAACCTGAGGCTAACTCAGATGGATGTCATTCATACAGCATTTAGCTTAGGGGTCCCTATAGCAACCATTGCCATAGTACCTACAGGCATCACAGGTCAGTTAGACAGCAGGTTGAGATGGATGGAGTGTTCTTTCCTTTGCCTTTATCTGTTAAGAGTTAGTTTGGCTCGGGCATAATTTTTAAGACTATCTAAAAATATCACTCCGGTGGGAATGACTTATCAAACCATGCACTGCAGACCCTGACTGCAACATAAGGGCCAGAAAAAGATGCAGACAGTAATTGCACCTGAAGTTACTAAAGGGCTTGGAATCTCCAAGAAAATCTTCAAAAGGAATATGTTCTCTGGCATACACTGGCAGCAACTGAACACAACCAGTAGTTAGGGAAGTTCATAAGGACTGTTCAACTTCAGTGGCCACAAGACATAGGCTGCAGGTTTAGGACCACCCTTCCCATTGGCATAACAGTATATGACAGACTAACTTAACTCCTGGGTCCAGGCTTTCTGTGGTACTGGACTCTACAACTACTTTGTCTGTCCTAGGCTTTTAGGGAACGCAGGTGAAACAGTTGAGTTTCTAAAATGACATTTCTCCGTCTGACAGCTCTTTCAAGTCTTTGGGAAAATAGGTCAGGAAAACCGAAAGTCCACATAGTTTCCATTTACCTGATCTGAATCATTGACTGTAATCTTCAATCCCCTTAAGATTTCACCCTCTGGGGGATGCTCGTACATGGTCAGCTCAAACCTGTTCTGGGGACCATTTTCTCCGTAGAACGTTGGTGGATGGTTGTTGAGGTCGACCACCCGTATGGTCACCATGGCAAATGTGTGCTCAGAGATGTCACCTTCCTGACTGACTTCTGATGCCTGCAGCAGGCAAGAGGAAGAAAAGAATGATGGTGTTTTCTCCTTCTTCAGATTCATGTTCAGGTATTATTTCACATGTACAAAGCAACCTAACTTGTAGGAAGATTCACAGACTTATATTTCTCTAAAACCTCAGTCCATTTCACGCTGAAGGTTATGATGATTAGAAGATTATGGTAATAAACCAGTCCCAGTAGAGCCCCAGTTGATTCTCCCTCTAATTTTGTGATCTTAGTAACTCACTCTAGGTGAAAACAGTTCTCTAAAAACAAATAATCCAATAGAGGCAAGGTAATTGCTTGCCTAAAGTGTTGATAGAATAGAAAAGAAAGTCAATGTTTAAATTTGCTGTAGTACCACAGGCAGTTCATTGTCTCATTGCTGCAAGGACTGCAGCTTTGAATACTGTGAGAAAAACTGTAGTTGTGGCATTTAGGTAAATATTTGAAAAAGTACATACTTTTTTGAGATTTAGTCTCTGGTTCACAATTCTGCTGTGATGTTTAGATGAGGGTAATTTAAAGTGGATATAGTTTAGACAGACAGGCAAACATAGCTGGTATTTTTCTGAACCACAAGATCAAATCTGTCTGAGTTTCAACAACTGCAACGTGCGGCCTGATTCACTGGATTGAACCTGAGGCATTTCTTCTGCCAGGACAAAAACTGGCTGGTATTTTTGTCACAACAGCTGTATCTAATATGCTTTTTTGCTCAAAGGGCTCAAAACCAAAGGCAGTTTCTCTGAAGACACTAGTCTGGCAACTGAGGTGCCTGTCACTACATACGCTGGGTAATATAAACACCCTTTTGGTTCCTCTAGCAGCTTTTGCAGCCTGCATGAGCTGTGGGTCACCACATACATAATTAGGAGATCAGAAAAACTTGCAGGGCTTTAACCCATTCTGCATCTGGGGAGTGGTAGCAGACTACTTGCAGTGAAGCAAGCTGACAGAGGAAGAAATGGTGCCTGAGATTAACTCAGCCCATGAGGACTCGGTGTTCTCCCAGGTACAGCTCACTGCTTGAACCCAGGAACAAGCAAGAGGAGATGCTATACACCGGTTCTGGCAGTGTGCAATTCCTCAAAGCTGCCTTTAACATGGTATTGTCCTTACCACAACAATAATATGCAGTTCCAACATGCTGAAGAAAACTGATACAGTCTTCACAATTTAATTCTACATTTTAAAACACTTTTTCTTTAGAAACTGCTCAAAATAACCCAGCCTGTTGCATGAGTACTGGCTCATTGAGGTATGGAAATGTATTTGTACATGGCTGATGAGTCCCTCAGGAGTGGATGCTGACATGACACTGCATGATCTGTCCCAGTCCTATTACTAATCATAGATTTGACTGTTACCGGTCTCATAACATGGAGGTTTCAAGACATTAATTCCCAGTTTAGCAATAAAATCTGGAAACACAGAGAACAGGTATCTACGGCCTGTAAAGGACATTGATTCTCTAGCCCCAGAGGTGAAATTAGGACAAGATGATTTCATTTGAAAGAAGAAATTTGAGACACTAAATATCCCAACAACAATATCCCAATATCCCAACAAAAGCAATTAGTGCTGCTTTATACTGTTTGGTACTCTGCTCAGATATAGGAGGTAGCTTCTGAAACAGGTAAAGTCAGCTATAAATTGAACAATTTTAGACAATCGTACCTATTCATGGCATTTTAGACCAATAGTCTTAAAGTGGCCACAGTACCTACCTTAACTTTTAGTTCATACACTTCTTTCTTGAGCTGATTTGGGCTTTTTATCACAGAAATGGCTCCAGTTGTGTTGCTAATTTCAAATGAACCTTCACTTCCTGCAATGACACCAAGATGCTCTGCTTACATGCATGAACAAACATGGCTAAATCAACTCTACACTTCATTAAGCAAATCTTTGTCCATATGAGTAAATCTGAAGCCACTCTTCAAAAATGAAGCATTTCTATGACTGGTCACAGTGAGATGAAAACACAGATGAGGGCCAAAAAGGGTTTCCCCCCCTAGGAATGGCTCAGTGGAGTTCTTCCCTTATGGGCAACTGTCAACATTTGCCTCTTCCCATCCTGCTTGGGCTCCTCTCAAGCCTCAGCATCCAGGCATGCAAATTTGGTATTAGTTTTTATTACGCTGTCTTCTTTATATGCTGGTTTAGACAAAAATAGACATTTGTCATTGTAATTAGCAAATGCTTAATTAAGTCTCTGAGAAACAAGAACATTTCTCTCACTAATATCAGCTAAGCTGAGAAGTGTGACAATCTGCCTCAAAGAAACACAGTCACTTCCCTCAGACAGCATCTCTGGAGAAGTGTCTTCTGGTATTAAACACTGAGTTGTCAAAAAAAGCTTTCAGCCTGTTGCAAGGCTGTCCTGAACAAAAAGGGTTTTTTGGAGTATCTGGAGCAAACCCCAAGGTTTCTGAACTGAGGCAGAGTCTGACAGAGGCAGGACAGGGCTGCAGGCTGACTTTACTACTGCTACCCAACTTCCATTGATGTGGAGAGAATACCAGTTCCAGGCAGCAGTTTATTGAGATTGCTGTATTTGTGCTGAAGCAAATACCAGCTTGCAGAGAGGCAGCAGTGTCTCACCAGGATGTCAGGAGCCATCTCACATCACAGCCAAGGGCAGGCTGGTGCCCAGGAAGGGCAGCCCTGATGCTACCTCACGTACAGTATTTGCCACATCCTGTGCTTTGTGGCAATCTACCATTGAAAAGAAAAGACAGGAAATCCCTTTAAATGTAGGAGATCAAGCTTTCAGAAATAAAGGATGATGACCTCAAAGCCCAGTCATTTTTCTTTTTCTCAAACTCATTTCCAGTGCTGATTTTTAAACCATCTGATAGTATCCTCTTTTGCTAATACCTACAATAACTGCAACTTCATTAAAGCACTCTAGACACAACATTGAACAGATATTGACTCACAATACCCAATTATTAAGATACATTGGCCTGCAAAATATATTCTGACTGAGAAGAAGCTTAAGTCAATAGTGGTTTCAAACCACCATACTTCATGTTATTGTGCAGTTTTCCCAGGGAAATTGGTAACCTGGAGTACAGGTAGCAATATGTGTGTTCCTCCATACAGCATGCTCAGAAGATTGGAGCATTTTCTATTATTATCCCACACTCCTGGGATAAGAAATACTTATTAAGAACAAACAATTTCCTATTTGCTGTTAGTGTTTTCTTGTCCTTTGACATCCCAGCCTGCAGTTATTGGAATAATGGCTTGTCAAAAATAATACTAGTGTTTGAGGTGCAGGGGCAGAAACCTGTTGCAATCTTTTGTTCTCTGTTTTTCAACTTTCTATGCACTAAAAGCATATTCCCTTCCCCTCTTTTCCATTTCACACAAACAAAACCCTTTGTTAATAGGCATGCTCCCCATTAAGTCATTTTTTTTCTACTTATCTGTCATCCCCTTCCATCTTCCTTTCCCATTCTTTCCTAAACACTTGCCTTTTTTTTTATGCCAGAGAACCCTTTTGGTCCTTCTCTATTTTCTTTGGAAATCCAGTATTTTTCCTCATTAATCTTATTTCCCTATGACATTTTCCCTGGTTCTTCTGACTTCACTTGTTCTCCTTACTTAATTTCTTCCTTGTTTAGCATATTTTCATCCCTCTTACTTGTTCTTGCTCCTCATTTTACACCTTTCTTTTTACCTTTTCCATTTTCTATCTATTGTCTTCTGCAACCCTTTTTTCCTCAGTGTTTCTACCTTTCTTTTACCTATTTATTTCCTCAAATTAAGAAGGAACTCTGCATGGGTCTCATCCCACACCAGCACAAAAACTCAGCTCCGAGTATCTCTCTGTTCTGGTTGTTTGGATCACTAAACACACTGAAGCACTTACTCCATAGCTCTTCAACTACACATCAGATTTCTCTTAGGAAGTTTTGGGATGTTTCACACCTGTGAGTTGGGGTGCCCAGTTGCTACAGAAGCCTTGTTTTGGAAGGGAGAGAGTATAAACCCCCAAAGCCCCAAAGCTGTAGCCTGGAGTTTAGTTGCTCCAAGCTGTTGTCTTCACCACCTAATGAATCATCAATTCAGCTAAGTTTCACATTCATGCTATTAAAAGACGTGCGACAGACACTCTCAGAATAGCTGATGGAAAGCATTAATCTTCTGATAACATCTGTTTTCTTCCACTTCAGTGTACAGCCCATGTCTCTTCACTGGTAAATATAATTTCACCCAAGGAATCAGAGGTTTGACTCTTTAGCCACTTTCATCACTGTATTAATAAAAATATCCCTTCAAATGCCATGTCTGTGTCTCTCAATGAATTATCTCACCTCCCAGATTAAGTGATAGAGATGCTCAGAAGAGCAAATGCATCTCCCCTTACACTTCCTGAAATGACAAGCAGGCTACTGATGCCTAACACATCAGCAACATTAACAGTTCCATGTGCAGTTCTGTGAAGAAGATCCTAAAACTCACTGAACTGAGTCTTGGCTATTCTCTGCTAGACATGGCCCTGAAGTTGTTTGAGGTACTGACATTATTTCCTGAGATTTTGTCTCAGGTTTCTTAAACTCCAGCATATTCTGTTATAATTTAATGCCAGATGTAGTTTTGAGTGCCCTTCAAATTTCATATAAGACAAGCCTACTCACCATTCACGATGCAGTAATGAATACTGTTAGGCTTTCCTCTGTCTCCATCAAGAGCGACAACAGTAAGGACCTCAGAGCCCTGGGGAGAAATGGGAAATCACAGTCTGTGTGCTGAGATCAGAGCACTGAAATTGCAACTGCACATTAATAAACTGAATTCCTGTAAGTCTTTCTGCAGTGAAGTGCTGGGGCAGAGGGGGTACTTGTGCTTGTGCCATATGGGGAACACAAAAAAGGCCAGTGCCCACTTCTCTGCGAATGAAATGGCTGCACGGCCATGGGTGCCTCAGCCCTGGGGGCTGGCTGGTCGCAGGGATGGTTGGAACTTGTGGCCAAGGACACCTGCCTGGAGCCACAGATGGGGACACAGGATTTGGAGCAGCCAATCTGAAACCCAAAGTTTAGTTTGGGGCACTACCAAGATTCCCTCTGGCCACTTCTGTGTAGGCTCCTGTGCCCCATGGCCACACAGTGTGCTGGAACACAGGCAGCTGCCAAGGAGTCATTGGGTCACTTTGGTCCTTCCTAATTAAGTTCAGACAGGCAGTAGAAGTGAACAGAGATCACAGAGCAACTTGGCCCACAGAACATCTAGGGCATAAAATTGTGATGAAAATGATGGTGATTTAACTGCCCTTAAACCTTCACTGTCTGTCTTTCTGCACAAGTAACATGGCTGTGGGCCATACGTACGGAATTTGTGTACTGGGGACAATTTGCTCATGTGACTGCTCCTATCAGCTCAGAGGGATGATGAGTGTCACATTAAAATGCTCACCCAAGTGGCAGTGAGTTGTGCAATTTTAGACCTCTGAACTAAAGTGTTACTGTTTGAGGCTGCAGAATGGGGGAACATTGAAGTAACTGTCAGTGAATCACAAATGGCAACAAGGAACATTTTCATGACAACCCTTGAGTGAATTTTTCAAACAAGAGCAAGGCTCTGTTAGAGCAACTGGAAATACAGAACTGTATTTATTATTGTTTATGCTGGAAGCAGCAATAAAATCTGCCTACTGGGCAAAATGCAGCGCAGTCCCTTTGAAGGTGACAGTACTTGTAAATCCTGACAACTCCACCGAGGAGAAAAGAAGCAAATTTAGAAAATTAACACCAAGTGTGCAAACACCACTAAAATCAGCTATTGCTTCTTTCTCTGTGGAGTTCATTCTAATGGCAAAACCCAAACCAGGAAGGACTGATTCATTCTTCCATCATTATATCATAATGGTGTAAGTTATAAGCTCAAGCTGGATGTAATTAACATTTATTGATTCTCATTTCCATAGTAAACACTAACTCCTGTGTGCACCTGATAGCTATTTCAAGATCTATATGTAACTATGCAGAATAAATCAATATACATAATATCATTCATTCTAAACACCTGCAAAGTACATGAGCATTACTTCTCTGCCCTGCTGAAATGTAATGGCTTCTGCAGTGAACTGCAGTATATAGTCATGCATGGGCTGCAGGGTACATTTCTGGGCAGAAAGGTAAGACACAATCTTTCCTGAAACTCAAGGGAAAGTCAGATGAACAGAGTGCAATCACACAGATAAACTGATCAATAGCCTAATGTTGGGTAATTTCATGAGTAGATACCATTTCTTGTGTATATATGAAGAAAAGTTTAATTAAATCTTATGTATCAGGGTGAAAGCTGATCCATACATAATCATGTCACTGCTTAGATATGGAGAAAGCCCTTTAGTTTGCAGCTTCAAAAATACAAGGCTGAAAATGACTGGTTCTCCTAATTATGTCTCTGTTTGACTGATAATCTGGTTGAGTTTAGGTATAGGAGGCTTTTCCTGGCCCATTCTGCCTAACCAGCCATTACTGAGCAGAAAGCATCCTGCATTTTGGGGATGTCAGGATTGCTTCTCCCCAGGTGATGTCCATGATATAACACAGAGAGTCTGGAGAATTTGGGCATAAATTCTGTCTGGACCTTGTACAACCAACTGTTGGTGGCAGACTGATCTGAGGTAGAAAATAAAAGCACTGTGAGACCACAGAGCAAACAGACACACAAAGGCTTTTAAGCATGATGTGTTCAGGTGAGGTGACTGGCAGCCTGCTTAGGTCTTCAGCAAAGTGCCTCTGGAGGTCTGAGCTAGTCATTGTGTGGGCTTAGACCAATGTAAATGGGCAGAATCCTTTTTGACTTTAATGAAAACCACAGGAAGCCTTACATGGCAAATTTGTAGTAGACATAAGTAAGAACAAGTCTGAGATTTGGTCAGCTCGTTTCACCTAGGAGTCAAATCAAAGTTTAGGTCCTATTTCCAGTAAAGCCTATGCTAGAAACCTTAGGGCCATCTTGACTGAGATGGGAAAGGCTGCATTGTTCTCCCATAGATGAAAACCAGAACTTACTGCGAGCGTGTCCTCATAGACATATCCATAGTAGGGAGTCCCGATGAACATAGGAGGAGTGTCCTGAACATCCTCCACATTGATAGTTACTGTTGTTGTGGCTGAAAACACTTTATTGTCTCCCCTGAGCTTCCCACCTCCATCCTAGAAAAGAAGTCATTGTCAGATGCCTCTGCTGAAGCATGCCTGCAAATCAGCTTAGGCATTGCATGGACCTCATGAGCCTTCAGAAGCTCAGTTGCAGGAATCCTTTCTCTCTCTGAACATACCGATTAATCTGTACTGCCCTATTCCCTTCTCTTTGCCATTTGTCCTGCTCTCTCTCTGATTAGGAAGACAGCTTGCAGTGCCTCATAAGTAATTTCTTATATTAAAAGTGATTGAACCAATATATGCAGTCATAAATGATCTTTAGAGAGGGGAAAGGGAATTCAAGGTTTTTTTCAGAAAAAAAGAACACTAGAAACTGAAGCAAAAAGTTAAGTAACCAAGGTCTACAACTTTCCATCTCACATAGAGTCCTGTCATGAACACAAGACAGTGCACAGTAGCAAGGTAGTGCATCTCTAGAGGGAAATAAACAGTGTACATGCTCAAAGTCTCCTAGGAACTCCTATGTGATAAAGTGCAAGCACAGAATGAGCTGTGCAGCCAAAACCTGTGAGACAGCCACACTGTATAAACAGTCTCTGGGGACTTGGCTACAACCAGCTCTCCACAACTGATACAGCAGAACCAATTAGGAAGACAACTCACTATTTCAGAAGCTTTTAACACCCTGAGTCTCAGAGCACCAGCTGTAGGTCAGTAGTCATGCTGGTGTGTAAGAGTGTGAATTGTTCAACATGTCAGCAGTACCAATTCTAAAAATTCCAATTTTTAAAAAAAATGCACTGATTTTTTTTTCTTCCTTACTGCCCCAAAGGCAGAACTTAAGCCAAATTTTGTTACTTCTCCTCAAATGAACCTTGGCTAAAAAATACATGAAGTCCATACATTTTTCAAAAAATATGAGCAACTCAAAGTTCTCATAGGTTACAGCAAAATTGCCCTCTTTCCACCCATGTGTGTCTGTCTGTGTGACAGATCCCCACAGGATTGTGAGAGACCTCAGAATCTATAAACTTTTAATGCCTGTTATGAATCCTCAGCCAAATCACAGGCACAGTACTGCTAGGGATGACAGTAGCAAGAAGGGATGTGCAGCAATTTTTGCAGGATTTAAATAAGCTCCTGCCAACAGGCAGCAGAGAAGTGAAAAAAAAAAACCCCAACATCCACAGATATTTCCAGAAAAGAAATCCCTCAGTTGTGCTGTGCTGGGTCTAGCTGTGCCCTGTCTTACTGTGGGTAATGACTGTGTCCTGTCTGCCTGCCAGGGGTTTGATCTTGGGGTGGTAGGGCTGTGCCCTGGGCAGCATGAGGAGCCCTGAGCTCACAGGTTGATGCTTCTTGAAGCCAGGGTTGGATACACCAACCCTTCACTTCTAGGTGAGTCTCATGACACAGGTGACATGAAGGAAATGTGGGAAACCTCTCCCAAATCCTCCAGATGTTGTTCAGCAGCAGACACCTGCTACCTTTACTCCCTCACCCTTCCATGTTACCCCCCACACCTCCAGATGTTACAGCAGGAGTAACTCTGCTGCCTTCATGTTTCAGCAGCACTTGTATTCAAACACACCACCCCACCTTCTCTGGTCTCACATAAAAGCCTTTTACCTTGGCTACGACTACAACAAAATGTGTTCTTGATTTCTCGTAGTCCAGGGTGACCCCCGGTTTGATGCGCAGGACACCACTGTGACGGTCTATGGTAAACTTATTAGCATGGATGTTCTAGAAGAAAAGAAAAGAAAAGAAGAAACAGCCAGACATTACATGTATGGAGATAGGACTGCCACAGGGATTCATCTTTTATTTCACCTGCTAAGGGAGAAGACTAGAATAACGATATGGTTTGGGTGAATAATGTATTCGATGAATTTCACCTCTGTGTGTTTATGAACAATTCATGAACCAGCCACAAGTCTCTCATTATTCAGAATAAATCAGTTACTTGCAGATATTTTTAATCTTTTAGTATTTCATTGTGAAAACTTAAGCTTTGGTTAACTCAGTTAATTGCATGGAAAGAGGTAGGGAGACTTAACAAAAAAAAGATGAAAGGAAAAGGAAGAAAAAAGAAATGGTGTTACCCCTTAGTGTTTCAAAGTTCTACTGGTTTAAGAAAAAAGCAGAAAGGTTGCATGTATAGTTTATTGTCAAAAACGGTGGTAGTCTGGTGATTTTTGTGATGTACAAACAAAATCTAAAGGACATCTGATTTTAACAGAGGCCTAAAAAAATGCCTCCCTCCATTCTTCTGAACTGGAGATATCTGTACAAACACCTCTGTTCCTGTATCCAGACACAATGGCCACTGCCAGATAATCTTGGCCATCTCAGCAGACATCATCACCTGCCTATATCACACTTGTGGAGAGGTTTTTTCTGTGTAACTTGAGAATTCTCAGACTGTGCCCAAAGACATGGCAAGATTTTTTTCAACAAATACATGTATTTATTATAATTTTTGCCACACAAATATATTATAAACTAGACATAGAATTTTGAAATTGCTGTCCCTTGGTTCATAGACTATCAGCTCTCTGGAAAAAGCCCTATGCAAAATTGAATCCTGCACACGGATCATAATTTGTGAAATCAAAGCTAAATTTCAACAAGGCACTCAAGGTGTTCTTTCACGGTATGCTCAAGCTCTTAACAGGATTAGCTTTAGTAAATTAGCTATGTAAATATCTTCTAACTTGTCTCCATATTTTTATCCAAAATTAAATATTGCAACAAATCTGCTTTGTCTTTTTGTTTGCTTTTTTTTCATGTTTCCTCTTGAATAAGAGGATAACTTGGATGAAACTGCCTGTAGGAAGAAGGAATTTAAAGGACATAATGCAAAAAATTGCCCTTGTGGCATACAGAAGATCTGTAACACAGAAATTCAGCTTTAAATCTGGAGCCCTTTCAGTTCTTCACCAGTGGGCAGCACCTGAAAGGGTGGTTTCAGGCAGTCACTGCTTTGTCAGGGAGAAGATTTAGTACCTCTCATTTCACACTGTGATCCAGGTATCCATTATGCACCAGCCTGCTACACTAAAGGGCAAATTTATGTTTCCAGTGTGTTTTGCTCTCTAAAGAAAGCTATTTCATGCTTTAGAAATCCCATAAGCATGCAAGATTACCAGCTAATCTTGCTCTCCCTGTCACTCCAAAGGAAGGGCCAGTAAGAGAGAGCCCTGCCAGGAGGGATCCTGCTGGCAAGCACAGGAGTGTCATGGCAGCTCTAGCTCCCCTTACTGCCTGCTGGACCACCCTTGGCTGCTTGAAATCAGGAAACATTCCTTCTGCCAATGCTTATTTTCTTGTGCATGATACAAAATTGGTCCTGTAGGCACTAGCAGTGCACTCAACCCCCCAAATCTTCTTAAAATCTGCTTTCTGAAATCTCAGTAAATAAGAAATGATTTGTGAAGGTACGGACAATACTTTACCTGCAAGAAGTAGGTGATACTTCCTCCGGAACCCGTGTCTTTGTCTATTGCTTCAATCTTAAAGATACTGCTGCTGGAGGGAGTGTTCTGTGACCAGAAAGTTATCAGAGTCACACAGAAGCAGAAAACCAGGTGAGTTAAAAGAAATGAAAAATGAGCATGCGGGGAGGCAGAAAAAGAGAGTGATGGCAGAAACAATGTAAAAGCACTGAGGGAACCAAAGAGCAGAAAGGAAAGAGGGAAGAGGTTAAAACTGGAAAACAAGAGGAAAGAAATATTTTGTGAAATAAAAATAACAGAAAATTTTAGCTGAGCTGTATCCTATTCCCACTGTAGTCAATTCTAAAAATTCACATTGACTCATATCTTGGAACTTACCCCAAAAGTCACACACCTTAAGTACCTACAGACTTATTCCCCAAGTTTGCAGTAAATATTAAATATCTACCCAAATGCTAAACCAAAAAATGCAAGCCTGTCCTGCAGAACTTGTTATTTTATTAAAAATATACTAGCCCCTGTTTACATCCTATAGAAGTATATTTCCAGTATGCAAAGCAGCTTTACCAACCTCTGGGACTTCGACTATGTAAGGTGTATTGATGAACTCTGGGCTCTCATCATTGGCATCCATTACAAGGATCCTCACTTTTTCAGAAACCTGAAGTAGAATATGAAGAGCATATAATGACTCCCATTATTTATGAATCCCATTATTTCCTGTTTACAGAGGTTTCCAGGGCACTTGTGCCTGTAGGATGCTAGAACCTCCCAAACATTTTTTGTAATAATCTCAATTCATTTATCTGAGATGAGGAAGAGCTCTAGATTTATCCAGTCTTGTGGATAAGAGGAGGGTCCCACTTTTGTGGTACCTCCAGTGATGAAGCCCACATCCTCCTACTGGCAGATTGCTATCCTGGCTGTGACAGCATCAATCCATAAACTCAAAATGCCAAGAAAATCTGTGGAAGCAGGACTGTATGCTCAGTGCCTCAGATAAGTCCTTGATGATTAGACGTGAACAAAGCTTTATCTAGCAGCAGACAAGAACCACCCCCCCACTGTGGCCTAAACAAATCTTCTTAACGTCATGCTGGAGAAACACTGTGGGGGTGGGGACAGGCAGCTCTTGGGTGCCCAACACTAGTTCCTATAATGTCACATTTCTCCAAAAAGCCTCCAGATCTTAGGCACGAATCCAACTGTGCTGGCAGTGAAACTTCATAGGAAGCTGCTGTAATTCTGCAGGCTGCTAAGTCAGTATTTCAGCTCACACTACATTGTAATTATCCTCAAATAGCTGAGCAAGGAGATGAAGTGAGACTTAAGTAACTGTGAGTTCAGTGGCTTTTGGGACAGGAGGTAAGACTAATGAGATGATGATTTCTGATCAAATGAGATGGTCTTTTTAAGGTAATTCAATAGGAGTAGGTATGTGAGAACAGACAGTTTGACAAGCTACAGCATAATTAAATACTTACTGTACTCAGGCCATCTGAAATACTGACAATAACTTCAATCTCATCTTCCTTCTGTAAATGAAGAAAATTCTTTTGTTAGAGAGATGTTAGAGGTGTTTGTCCTGATTGGAAAAAGGTCTGCAGATTTGAACCTGCCTAGGCAGGCAGATGAAAGTAACAACTAATAGCACAAAGCAATCCCAGAAGAGGCCAGGAAGACCCCTTGGAAGCTCCAGCTCCTTGAACCTTCTATGGCTACTGTCAGGAGATGGTTACTCTCAGAGATGGTTGGTACTCCCCATTACTTCTTTAAGTGCTCATAAAAATCAATCCCCTTTTTCAAGAAATGTTCCCTAAAATGGCCCTTTGGTTCAAAATTCTTCTGTCTTAGTGTACAGAATTTTAAAGGGTTTACCAAATATTGTGTAAGCTTCTCAGTGAGGAGATATGAAGGGTTCAATGCCTGCGTTCCCAGAATAAGGCTGCCTTTAGGCATCTTTAACCAGCACAGTTACATTGGCTAAAGGGCTGTGACATAATAGAGGAGTGTCCTGAAACACTGAGTACATAAATCTATACTTCTTCCTAATGACAGGAGAGTCCTGTGTCTGAGGATGTGATGACTGTACCTGCCCCATAGCTCTCAATGGGAGGTGGGGGGAGATAGAAATAAAAAATATACTTCTCTTTTGAAAAGAACTGGACAGACAGCACCTAAAAAATCTGATAGTGATGTTAGTGGCACAAGTCAGCTGGAATGCAACATGAAGGGTGAAGTATAATGTCTTAGAATTGCCAAGAGTATTACATGCTTCAGGGGCAAATAAATCGGCCTTGTCCCTCAAAGTCTCAGATCAAATTAAACGGAAAGAAATTCCACAAACACCTGGAGTGGTGCCATTTGATTGTACCTCTCTGTCAAGCTCCTCAATCAAAGTAACATTTCCAAGATTCTTGTCAACAGAAAAGTAGCGTCTTGATCCAGCTTCATAGGTCAGGTCATATGTCACAGGATCTCCTTCTGGATCAGTTCCATTCAGAGTGTACACATGGGTACCTGAAAAATTGATATTCAACAGCATTTCCCTGTGATGATTTCAATCAGTGAGTGTTTCACTTGTCTGTTCCTTAGGAATTTGGCTACCCTGCTGTAGGAAAAGGTTTTGTCAATCAAACCCACTTACTGGGAAATATGGATAAGCAGACAGTTCAATAGTCCTGATGACAACTTTTTAGCCACCTGGTTAAATTGAGTTCATCAGTTTCTGTCACTTCAGTATCCAGGTCAATACTGTTCATATCCAAGGGTTTACATAGGGGACAAGCTCTTCACCACCTCTCAGCCCAGGTGAGCCAGAAGTGATGCTGTTGTACAATTGGGTGACAATCTCAGCAGTACCAAAAGGCCCTCACAGACCTCTTCTTTGTAGGAACACAGAATTGCAAACTAGTGTGCAGGGAATCTGGCAATCTTCCTTCAGGGAGAGCTCCTGCAGGACTGGTTCTGAGCTCTGGAACTTGGAAGGTGCAAGGACATTTCTATACTTTCCCACTTTCAGAATTAATCAATGCAAAAGTCTTCTTTCCTACTTCACTCCCACTCATTAGCTCTCTCTCATTAAATTCTTTGGACTTGACATACCCACTCATGCTTATACCAATTATTAAATTTTTCAAACTCATCAATGTATTTCATTCAGAAGCTGGAGAAGATTGTTATTTCTATTTTTAAATATTGAGAAGTTGGTGCCAGTTTTTCCACTAAACTGACTTTGTGTATTATAAATGATAATTCCTGGAGGAGTTATAACAACCATATTTTCAAAGCATGGTGGTAGTGTTTATTAGTATTTTTTTTTAAACTTACATGTCTGTCATTCTACTGTGTTTAACACCTTCATCCAAATAAACTTCAAGCAGTTTACAAACACCAGTTAACTTAACCTGAACTGCAAACCACTGCTGTTGTTTCCTTCCAATCCACTGTGCCTTGAGTAAGTTACCTGATATATTCAGGTTGTAGAAGTTAAGCACAGAAACTGTGCTTTACATCTAACAAAACCCTCTGCACTGGAAAGACTATAGCCAAGTGACTCACTGGTTACTAGTGAGTTTTGTTCATGCATGCAACCTAAATATAGGGTGGAAGGATCCCTGCTAAGAAAGTTAGCATAAAGTCAAGGAAGAACACTAAGACTCTCAGTTTTGAACTACTCTGGTGGTCTTGAGTTTGGCAGATTTTTAATTCAGTACGCAAAAGTCATAATCTTTTTCTCATCTCCTCTCTTCAGTAGCATAGATCACTGACCAGATCTGTAAGCTTATGTTTAATTCTAGGGCTTTGCCCACATCACTGACAAGTCAGGTTCTCAAAGGTTTCCTCACTTTTGCAAGGCCACCTTTTGGACCTCATTTGCTTCTTCCTTGGCATGCAAACTGTGAAGTTGCTCAGAGGCCTTAATGGACATGGGACAGCCAGTCATCAGTGGTGATATTTGCAAAGCATTGCTGTCTTCTTGTCATAGCAAGAGATTATACCAAACCATGTGGAATCTGTGCTCCCTTAGAAGTAAACTCTCATATGAAAATCACCAGGGCAATATTTGGGCAACTTTGTACAGAAAAATGTTACATTGCAAAAACCAATGCACCCACAAGAACACTAACAAGAGACCCTGTTATGAGCTGGTTCAGCAAGCCAACAAATAATCAAGACTTGCAAAACAGTTCACAAAACTACAAAACATTTTTCCACATTTTTCTTGAAATTTTACCACAAAACAGAATTGAAGATAACACATCTGTAACTGTGATCCCTGAAAATTATTAGGAAAAGACAATGAGCAGTATGATGAGACACTTCTGACTGTAACAACTCTCTAAACACAAGGAAATGAAAGGAGAGGAATTAACTGGGACTGATATAAAATAGGATCCTGAAAGGACACCTGCTTCCTGATAGACTATCTATATAAGAGACAGAGATTTGAAAGCTGTAGAGGGTTCTGCAGCATCAGCACTGACTCATTTATTTTTATTTTTCAAAAGCTTTGTCTTAATATCACAGCTGGGTCAAATTGGACATTTAAGGTGTCAGCTGTCATCATCTCAGTGATATCCTTATAAATATAGTGCTTTTCTGCAGCCTTTTTTTTGGTCATTAGTTGTCTCTACTTCTCAGTTGTTTTCTGCCCTTCATACTACCTTTTCCTGTCCCTTGCATTTGACACAATGTCCTGCTTGTTTCTAGCTTGTGTGGATGTCTGCAGCAGCTGCTGAGCAGTGCTCTCTGTGCCATGGAGAAACAGGATGGACACCACATCTGGGCTCTCCTGGAGCCCAAGAGCAACCACCAGGCACAAGGTCTCTGCTGTGGCTGTGGCTGCCCTGAAATCCCAATACCAGCAGTGCACAAATGCAAACCCCTCCTCAGGGGGGACAGGGCTAGAGAACAACAGACTGAAAGTTTATGTGAATCCATTTAAACCTGGGCTTATTCTTTAAATCTCACAATTTCCTTCATTTCTTAGAATTTTCTTGTAAGGAAGACAGGAACTTTCTTGCTGCTAAGTGTGAGAAGAAACATTGATATTGGTACAGACTGGGATTACTGAGCTTTCTGAGCAAGTAATGATGGACTTCATTGATCTTTACACTGGACTGTTGGCTTTCCAGCTAAAGCTGATACTTCATTTTTCATAATACAAAATACTCACATGCCTTTTAAATTAGATTGTGGATCAAAATTTATTTTCTAACTCATTATAATTCCTTATTTTTTCCAAATAGTAATTTCACTGCACAGTACTCTCCATATCATTAACACCCCCAGGAACACTTCTCAGCACAGTGTTAATGCCAATTAAAAATCTGTTCTCAGTGTGCTGCTTCTACTTGCTGAAAAGGAAATAAATGAAAAAGACAGCTAAGATCTTACCAAAGGATACCAAGTAAACAGCCTCTCCCTGTCATAAAAATATGGGAATAGAAGAGTCTTGAGGATATGGCAAATGCCACAGTTAGAAGAGCTGGATACTCTGAGTACCCAGGGGATGATGCAGCAGGCTGGGACAGGGGAGTCCTGGGGAGCGACTTGTGGCTTCCTCCCAGAAGCAATGCCAGGCTTTTTCACTCTGTTTTCCCATTCCATCTTAAAAGTCATTTGCTCTCTGCTCTGCCACTTGGGCTGAATGGCTGTCTCATGATGCTATTGTTCCATTTTACTTCATTTTTGACTCAAATTTAATCACAGTCTCTGCCCTGGTCTCTGGGGCTGGTTTTGCTTTCTCATTGAAGACACACTCTCCCTCTCTGCTGTGCAACACTCAGCAATCGGATCCCCTCCCCGTCAGTTAAACAAGCCAAGCACATTTTGAATTCATGCTCAGTCCTGCCGTTGTGCTTTGCCACCACAGCTGACATCTGTTAACAAGATGCTGAGAGGGACATGTATGGCCATGCTCCCAGGACAAGACACCTCTCTTCCTAATGTCACAGCAAATACCACCTTGCCTGCTCTCCACCTATCTCAGCCAAGGGTCCATTTCCCCAGCAGAAAAGGAGATGGACAGTTAATACAAAGCTACATACAACTGTTTTGACACCAAGCTCACCCCAAGCACAGGGGAGCTCAGGCTCCTGGAGGTCATGGACACACACCACAACTACCCCAAAGCCAGCTCCTTTCCCATCCCCCATTTGCTACTGCTCCTTCCAGACCATGCCCAGGTGACTCCTGCTCCCTCCCTGCACCCTGGGGCACCAGCTGGCTGGCAAAGCAGAGACATGGCAGCAAACACCACGGCTGCTACAGCAGCAGCTGAAACATGACCTGCAGTTGCCAGTGCCTGTCATGGAGAGATGGGCAGCAAGTGCTCAGCATGGGGCCTGGTCCATCACCCCAAGGACAGCAGCAATATGTCCCTGTGGCACCCACAGCAACCAACTCCAAGGAGAAGCCATCTGAGTGCAATTTTCAGATGTATCTGCAGTTTCTGCCAGAAGAATCAAAACAAAATTGAAGGCTGTAACACCTGTGAGTCCTCAGAGCATCTCTGTGCAGTGCTCAGCTTTGCAGAGGGCTTTGCTCTGTGCACTGCTGGCACTGCTGCAGGGTTGCAGAAGGCAAGTTGTGTTCAACACTTCTGTTCTTCTGGCAGCTCCCAGCTTTCCTAGAGGTGGACCAGGGTGACAGAAACAATGAAAGAATGACAGGTACCACAGGGGACAAGAAGGCTCTCCACAGTCAGCTGTGAATGATGGGAAGAAAGGAGATCAGGAGTGTGCAGGAACAGGGCAAGCTTGGAGGATGGAGGGATCAGTCACCCAGTGGTGAGTAGCTGGCAGCTGTAGCTTTGATCAAAGAACTGCCACTGCAAACTGGCTTTTCATGGCAGGAGTGCCTTCTTGGGAGCAAGGGAAAAAACAGAAAGGGAAATGCAATGATCTCATGCAGATATCTACAGAGCACTGATGATGTTTGGGCTTTGAGAAAGTAGTGAACTTAGGCCTTCAGAGTATGCTTCAATCCCCTGCTCAGCAGCTGGTCCCAGCCTCACTCTGCCCCTGCTATGAGGCTTACAGGGATTATGAGGTAAGATGAAACAAACAACCTGAAATAGCATCCCACTCCTGCCTTAAGACCTTGATTAGGAGCACACGCACATTTTGTGTGTACACATGCAAAGAGCTAATTACCCACCTGCCCTGCCAAACCACAAACACCAATTGCTATTTCAGTTTATAACTTTTCCAATTCTTCTTAAATCTGGCATTGAAAGGGGCTGCTGTTCTGGCCTCTCTTACCCTGAGGGGTCTCATGCCCTGCAGCAATAAATAGGGTCTGGGATTCTGCAGGTTCTTTCAAGCATTCCTACAGAAATAGTACTTGCTGGTTTTATGATAACTTGGTAAACAAGTTATGACTATCTGTAAATAAGCAAAACTGAGCAAGGGAAAAGAAGGTCAAGTTAAGGATGATATGAGAATTGTAATGAACTTGATGTGCTCAAACAGCTGCAGAACTGCAATTTCTCTTTCTACAGCCACACAGAGAATCCATTATGTCCTTTCAGTGTTCCCAAATGTTGCATGTCCCTTGCCTCCAGATGTTTGGGAATATAACTAACACATACTACTTTGCCAACCACTTGCAATCTCAGCAGGGTCAAAGACTAAAATTTCTGGAGGTTTATTAAAGCTGCTGTCTGTGGCATTGCACAGATCAGACACCAGCTGCTGCC
This sequence comes from Acrocephalus scirpaceus scirpaceus, assembly GCA_910950805.1. Lineage (NCBI taxonomy): Eukaryota > Metazoa > Chordata > Aves > Passeriformes > Sylviidae > Acrocephalus > Acrocephalus scirpaceus. The sequence continues at coordinate 36,382,224 of OU383781.1, forward strand.
AAGAAAAGCATCCTGCCCATGACTCCAAACTTTGTGAGGACAGGGAGGATCTAATAGCAACCTGTCCAGTTTTGCAGCACATAAACCTGAGTGAAGCCATCCAGAATCAAACATATGGAAGTTTTAATTCCCCTGTTTTGCCACTGATCATCCTGCTCAACCTGAGACATGACTGTGGGAATTTGGATGTGGGACTGCACATGGACATGGGAGACCAGATTCCTTCTCCTGCTTCTGGAGGAGATCAGAGCAAGTGATGAACAATAGTCTCCTCTGCAGTGCCACAGAAAAGGGCCAGCCTGGTAGCCATTTAGCACTGAGCTCTGGCACAAAGATCTGGCCGTGGTCTGGTGAGAACTCTGGTCCTCTTGCCCTGTACAAAGCTGAAAGCACATCCAGCACTGTAGCACTGAAGTGTCAGTGTTGTTTGTGCCCTTCTCTGTGACTATCTCTGCCAAAGCCTCCCTGAAGAGTGGCTACACTGACATGGGCAGCAGCAGTTTGCATTAAGCAAATCCCAAGCCACCATGTTCCAGTGGAACTTCTGAAAGTGCTTTCAGAAGAGAGGACCTTGCAGTACTTACAGGTGTTTGTCAAGGTATTCTGGGAATTAGCCCAAAGAAGCACTGGAAGCTGTGTGACAAAGCAACGCTGCTTGATCTTCTCAAAAGTAAGGTCTTATCTCTCTTTCCAAAGGGTTTCTACAGGTCTTTTTAATAGAGAAGCTGCTTCTCTCTTGTCTTTTAAAGCACAGTTATACATCAAATTAGAAGTACAAGCCAGCCAATCTAAAGACACGTAAGCACATTCTGGATGAAGCTAGTAGGCAGGAGGCAAATCAGCACTCAAGATAGAGCAGCCTGAGCTTTATCACTGCTGCAAGCAAAGCACAAACTCTCCAGAGACCTCTATGTCCCTAGTCTGGTTGCTAATGTTACAAAAGCACATTCAGAAGCCCATCACATATATCTCATTATTCTTACTTGGGCTAATCAGGAGAGCACTAACACAAGCTCTGATCCCTCACACTGCTGTTTTGCTGTTGAGGCACACTGCCCTTTTTTTGGCTGCTGGAGCACCAGATCAGATGCAGTGGAAATTACTGCTGTACTTCACTGCTGCAGGGAGTGCTGTCATCTGAGAGACCATGTGGTGCTGCAGTCCTTACAGGAGGGGCATTTTTGCCTATGTTGTGGCTCTGTGCCATCTTAGCTCCTCATCCTCAAGCAGGTGCCTGGAGGCTCCCAGTGGTGGCAGGGAGAGGCTGGTGCTCTGTAAATGTCTGCAGGCTGGCATCACACCAGGAGTGGGAGTTGGATGGCAAGCAAGTTGTACTGCCTGCAGTTTCAGTGGTGGAGTTGGCAAGCACCACCCCAAATAAACTGAGTTGGGGTCCCATTTTGTGACTGTCTGGCATTACAAGCCTTATCTACACTTAGACAAGTGATTCCACTGGCTAATCTAACTCCAGCCATCAGCAGAATCGTAGGGATTGCCAAGGCTGAACTAAGTGTGGTTTCCATGAGAATCCAGGCAGAAGTACAGCAAAAAATGCAGCTCCTTGGTCTGCCTCTGGCTTTTGCAAGTGCCACTACATTACTACATTGCTGTTGGCCTTCAAGCTGAGACTTCCACTTAAGCTTGACCAAACTTATAGCAAATTCCTGCTGCATCATAAGCAAGCTGCTTCTAACTTTGTCATCGAGATGTGTCTCTTCTACACTATGTGCTGCCTTTTCCCCCTCCTCTTCTCAAGCTGAGCAGGTAAAGGAGAATTTGCTGCTTCCAAATACCCCTCTCCCCACCCTGCAGCAGGCCCAGCATGGGTCTTGGATGACATTAACACCACTGGGTCAGAAATGGAGACTTTGAGCAAACCCAGGCAGCTGCTTCCCAGTGCAGAGAGTGACCTTGGTCTGGTTTAAGAAGGTGTGGGTGGCAAAGTCAGGCTTTCAGAGCAGGCTGTGCCCTCTGATCCTTCCCTCATCCTGGCCTTCCCCAGCTGCCTAAGCCCTGGGAGGGGCTGTTTGGGTGCACCCCCTGTGCAGCCATATCTCTCCTCTGCATGAGGCAGAAGTAAAGGGGTGCTTTGGTACCCACCTTGAATTAACTAAATATTTTTCTGCTTTAGCCTGTGAAAACTACATACAAACAGAAGAAAATCCTAAATCAAATCTCAGTGCAAAGTTTGAAGTAAAGGCGATGTTCATCACTTATGTAATTGTTTAGGTGTTAGGAGATTATATTTCCCCCACAGAAAATATTGATTATAAGTCACCTTTTGTTCTTATTTAACTTAGTGCAACCACAGTTAAAAGAAGCATAGATAGACCTGCCTCAGGGTGCTGAAATCTGTGTTCAAAAACTGTATCAGTTTTTGAGTTTTCAATAAAACAAAACTAAACCTTTTAAAAAATCATCAGTTATTTAGACAAAACAATTTTCACTGCAAGTGGAAACACTTTCTACCACTTGTATGTAAACATTAAAAATGTGTTTAGAAAAAAATCATGCCCCTTACTTTTCAATGTACAGCTTGCTTTTATCAAGGCTGACTAGAAACTACACTTTCTTCTCATAAGCATTTACAGAATTGGTAAGAAGCCTCTCACCAAGAATTTATTTCTGACACCAAAGGTCTGTGCTCTAAAGCTGTGAACAGGTTGGTGAACCAAAAAGAGGGAGCTAGAATTCATGTTTTAAATTGCAGCTACAATTCAAACATGCCATTTTAAATAGAGGCCAATTAAAAGCTTGAGAGAAAAACATGTAAGATCATAGCATATAGCAACCTACAAGAAAATATATACATTTAACATAAGAGCAAGCAACTCCAGTTTCACAGTTTAAACATATGAATTTTAATACTGACCAACAGGCGTGTCCTCCGAAAGGCTGAGAAGTGCCATGTTCCCATTTGTGCTTCTGGCTCCATTATCAAAGAAATAGGGGGCATAATTTGCCTGAACTGCAATTAAAACAAAACAGAAGCCAAACAAAAGCATTTTGTAGGTGACAGTTATTTGGCTGGCTCAGTTGCCTGACTCTCAGTAAACAGGAGTTGTTTTGGGAATACTAGGAGTGCATAACACACCCAGTTGCTGTAATAACACACCCAATTGCTGCAATGGACTTTCAGAACTGTATCTGTATAGATATTTTCAATAAAATTACTTCTACATGCCACTGTGCCAGTATTTACACAGCAGGAAATAGAGTATATAAAAAACCTCCAAATCAATAGAAACAAAACAAATAGCAGGATCTCCCTAAAAAAATCTCAAACAGTTCCAGACAGCTTCAATGAAAAATTAACTTTTTCAGCTTGCAATGATGGAATACCTCTCCCCTACTCTACACATACAGGGCTGAAAATTTCCCAGTGCCTTGGTACCTTACCCAGTTTTCTTACCCAGCGTTCTAAGCATATTCTGCCTTAAAATTATGCCTACTACGTGAGCAATTAGCCATAATTAAATACTTACTTGCTGCCAGACAACAGCAAAGTTAAAAAAAAAACCAAAACAAAAAAACAACAAATTAGTTGTCATTCTACTGACTGACTGTTAGAGATTCAAAATAGCCCATTTGAAACAAAACTGCAAGTATATAAACACAGAGGGTAACATTTGCACAAGGACCAGTAGCCAAGGAAAATATTTCAGAACAACATTACCACATCAGTAAGGATAACTACAGGATTTAAGGTTATGCTTGTATTCTTCTATATTTTTACTTAACAAAGTGATTATTGTACTTACCCAGGCAAATATGCACCAAACTGAGGAATAAGGAGGGGGTGAAATGCCTTACATGCTTCATCCCACTGAAGAAAGAGCCAACTTTTTCTGTATTATAAGGGATTGGTTTTTGTTGGTTTTATTTATTTTTTTTTATCTCTTTGAAATGTCCAGGAAAGTGCCCTTCAGACTGATGTAACTGAGAAATGTGGAAGAGGCAGTAACAGATGCTAAGATGTTAAGCGGATGACACGTCTTAATTTCTGAGGAATTTAAAGAAGCTCCTTCCTACCACCTAATTAGACCAATTACTTTGCAGGGAGCTGTGGGACTCATCTCTGAGACGAGATTTGGAGGAATCAGTGTAGCTCTCATGTTTTGCTGTTGGAACTGTACTTGTGCTGTTCAAACACACAAGTCAGGGAGAAGGTAAAGTAGAAATTAGTTTTCTTTCTGAACTTTGTCTTTAATTCTCTAAGCCAGTTCACTGTTTTTAAGAGCTAAAAGAAGTTTATCTTTATTTTAGCTCTGGTAATCTTGAGAAACTACAAAAGAAGAAGATTTAATATTAGCAAAAACAGTAGAAATATTGTTACCATTTTAAAGAAAGCACTTATGATAGCAAAAAAATATACATTGCATATTAAAAATGCAGAAGTCAAAATGTTCTTTTTATGAGTTGGCCTGATCATTTAATTCTTAAACTGCATGAATTGCTGAAAGCATCTTTTACTTTCAGCAGGAAATTTTCAGCATACTAAGAAGCGTGTTTAACCATCGAAAAAGTGGCTTTTTGAAATTGCTTGTTTTGGCATATAGAAGGTGTTTGCACTAACTAAAAATATATATATTCCAATATGCTATATGGTTAAAAGTCAGCCACATGGAGGATGTTCACAGAGAAGCCTGTTTGAAAGGGGCTCCATCAGTGACAGTACGTGACTCAATGACCCTTGTGGTCCCTTCCAGCTCAGACAATTCTGTGACTGTGATTCTGCAGCACCTGGCTGCCAAGCACCGAGATGTTTACGTCGGAGCTGAGCTGTTTAAACCTCACCTGTGGCAAAGCATTTGCCCTTTAAGGATGTGTTAATGGAGTTTTCTGGGTTATTTAATTAACAGTCAGAGTGAAAGGAATGTCTAGGAAATTGATCAGTCAAAGAGTTTCCCATCACAGTGCTTTAAAAAGTGGCAGGAGCTGCACATGCTGCCTGGCAGGGACCCTTGCTGGGTGGCTGCAGTGGCACAGATGAGGTGGGCACATGCAGTGGAAACATTGAAAGCAGGTGCAGAGCCAGGAAACAGCAGCTTCACCCAGGGCAATAGTGGAGGTCTTTGGCTCCCTCAGTCACCCAAATGTTTTATCACTGTTTGCTGAAGTTTCATAAGGCAGCAGGTGATTGTTCCCTAGACATAACCCCACAGAGTCTCCTCTCCCAGCCCTGGGCTGTGGGATGCAGAGCTGAAGACAGGCAGCGCTGCAGGGATAGCTTTCATCACTCATGGAGGAGAGTGACAGCCTGACCAGCTCCAATATATTTTTCCTCCAGAAGGAGCTATCACACATTTATAGTGTACCTTACCCTGACCTTGGCAGGGGGAACAAATGCTGGAGGGGCCCATGGGAGAGGCCTTTGCTGCAGACACAGGGCTGTGCTGCTCCCATGCTCTGCACAGGGCCCCTGGGATCTACAGTGCTGCTGGCAGGACACCTCTGCCTGCAGAACAAGGCAAGTGTAAGGCTCTCAGAAGGAGAAAAGCAAAACTCTTGGGCCAGTATTAACAAAACTCATCACTCATAATGGAATTTGCCAGAGAATGGGACAGAGAGCAAAAGACTAACGAAGGCTGCAAATGGATCAGACAAATTAATGAAGACTGGGTTCACTGATGACTAACAAATGTGATGATACAGATGCAAACCCTGGTTCAGTACAGCACTACATTATCACCTGCCAGGAGCTCGGAAGTTAAACCATGGGAAGGCTCTTTGACATCTTGATCTCTTCCTGACCATCTCCTATGGGATCAGACCTTTGTTTTGACTCTGTATGGTTCTGTTTGTAGAGCACTGTTTACAAAAGCTCCATGTTGAACCGCTCTGTGACTGCAGCAGTGGCCTGTAAAGCTCAGGGAAACCTGCAGCAGGCAAGTATGAAAAACAAATGTATTTTTAGTGCATTTAAATTCATGATATGGGGATCCAAAGCTGAAAACTGTGTGGGAGCAGATACACATATAGAAGATGGATATAAATTTAGTCCCTATTGCAGATTTAATCATCCCACCTCTGTCAAAAATAGTATTAAACCACTGATAAAATCACAGAAATAGACCTGCATGGTGCCCAAAAGAAAACATAAATAGAACCTAAATGTCTTCTCATCTGCCTCCTCAACCCAGAACTAGCAAAACACTTTTTTTTCCTACAGAGTATTTTCCTAGAAAAGTGATGGAGAGCTCTTGTCAAAGTTAATAGCTGTCTGTTCCCCTGGTTGCATCCCCTGGGGATCTGAATCTCTAGGGCCTGCATCTCCAAGGAAGCAAAATGCCTCCCTCCTGAATTTCAATGAGTTTGAGCTCTTAATCCCCTTACAGTTTGAAAACCTAGTTAATATGTGTCTATGCACAGTCAGATCCATACCTAACACAGCAACATTCGACAGAGTAGTTTTTTCTGTCAGAAAATATACTTTGATCAAAACCAACACAGCTCATGGTTCCAGGCTTATTTTGATGAATTTTCTCCTTTGGAAGAAAGGGCAGGAGGGGGTTTCAGGAGTGGGTTTCCGGAAAGCAGTACCTTCTGTCCCAACCTTCTTGGGAATGGAAGAAGGTATGTAGAAGAGACTTTCTATTTCATACATTTTTAGCATATCGAGTAGCAAGAAACATAAAAGAAGAATGAAATATACCCCTCTGATCTTAAATATACCCACCTGATCTGGACCAACTGGTTTCCCAGGGTTTTGTTTACTATTCAGTATGAAAAACATCCAGAAAAGATTCAGTATCTTCAGAACAGAAGTTTGGGGTCACTGATTACCAATATCTACTGGAGCTTGTTAGACAACCTGAATTTTTATACAATAGAAGTTTGAATGTTGAAGGATGCTACAATAATGCAATGAATATTTTTCAGACTTCCCTACCTCTGACTCCAGCTGGGGTGTACTGGGGCCAGTGCAGCATGGTTGTAAAGCTGCTGAATTGTGCATTGAGAAGCCCCTGGGATGCCCTGAGCCATGGAGGTTTTTCTTCCCCCAAGACAAAGCTACTTCCCAACATGAAACTAGATCATTGCTGGCCACAGGGGCCAGACACAAAACCAGCCACACACAAGGCCAGCTCCTGCCCTGTTATCTCTCATCTCTTGAGCCTTTGAGAATCTTGGAAAATCCTGGGCCCCACCATGTTCACTTTTTTAGCCCTAAACCTTAAGCCTAAGAGTAGTAATCCTCCTTAATCAAATATGGCTGACAAGAAAGGGGCTTTCACCACTACCAAGAGCTGCACTTTTTCTGTTTACACAACCCTGAACGGGGGAATTGTGCGTCCCACAGACAGCTGCTCTTAAGCCCAGCCTAAAATGTTGGCCAGACTAGGACTGGCAGCAGATGCCAACATAAAATGCACCTAAACTTCCCCAGGAGCACAGCCTGTCCCACTACACAGTAATGCCACCAGGAGCTCAGGGTGGGGGCAGTTCACAGCTGAGGGAGTGAGTGCCCTGTTGTGCCACTGGAATCCCAGCTGGCACCTGCTGCCACCCCTGCTGGCAGGCTGAGAGGGCACTGACTAAGTTGGCACTGAGAGAAATTACTCTTTCCACATCGTGGGTGGCTCTTCCACCTCAGGGCCATCACATTAGAGCTGCCCACCTGGGGGATGCCTGCTTGGCATATAAATGGGAGGTTTGCATGAGTTGCATTTTGATCAGTTTTTGGATGCTTACATGCATTTGCAATTTAAAAATCGCAAGAAAAATGAAATGAAAGAAATAACAGATATGATTTTCCACTGTCCTGATTTGCTTTTTAATAACTATGTACTGTCTTCTGATTTTATGTTTCCATTTTCTGTTCTAGGCTCTGGACAAGGATTGATAAGTAATAAAGTTCAAACTCATATAACAACAGCTCAAGCTACTTTTTTTATATGCTTGTTCTTGAATTCGGGTTGTATATGGCATTAGGCATTACCCTGGAGAGGAGCATTCAGCATTTTCTGTGTGCACATTTGTGTGTGTAAATAAATTTAACATAAAAAGTGCTGTACATTTTATATAAATGTCAGCATGTGCAGAAAGACACCAAATCACAATGTGGCCTTCTCTTTGTAAATCACATGCTAAAAGGGGCTGTGGGACTTACCATTGATACCTGGAGGCATTATGCACAGCTCAGTTCACTCAGAATTCCTCATGCAATTCCGCAAAGGAGAGAAGTGGAGCCTCAGTCAAATTTTCTCAAAACTCGCCGTATTCTCACATCTTTGAAAGTGAGTGGGAAGTTCTTTTTAGCTGGAAAACAAAGGAAGGAGCCTGACATCAACCATAGGTAAGACAGACACCCTAACAAGCCTGGCCCCAGCTGGGCTCTCCTTTGCATGTCAAAGGGGCAGATCAGCAGCAAGTCCCACAGCATGGTTCGAGCAAGAATTGTCTCAGCTGATCTCCAAATACCTTAAGAGCAGCAGAACATGCTGAAGTAACATAAATGCAATGATCACACTTGTTGCCTGGGTGTTTGCTGCCTGGTTGGCACCTGGGAGGGGTCTTGTTTCACCAGAGCTGAGATGCAAAACGCACAGCTCTCACCACAAACCAAACAAAACACTTTTGCCTGCCCAAACTACAACATTTCCCCTCCTAAAAATCTCTCTGCAAAGGACTGAGAGATGACTTGTACTGGGGTATATCATCACTCTCCACCAATTTCCATTAATACAGAATACAGATGATGCAGGAAATCCAGGAACAGCTGTTGATGACATTTCAGATGACTGATTTTGGTGGTAAAGAACACGACCCAGATTTTACATTTTCATAGCACAACACCATACCTTCTGTCTGATTGCTGGGAGAAACTATAGGAACTGGGGAATCTGTAAGAACCTGGGCTGGTTTGTTGGCAGGAGAGAAAAAACTGAAGTTCCTCAAAGGTCTTCAATGCCCATCTCTATGTTTTGAATTACTAGCTATGGGAGAGAATCAGAATTGCAGTAGGTCAAACATTGCGCTCTAGGAACTACAAAAGAGAATCAGTCCTACTTTTTGGTGTTTAAATTTAATCAGAGATGTGTGCTTGAATCCTTGGCCATTGTCAGCAAACTCTGATCCCCCCAGTTGCCAGAACAAATATGCCACTCCTAAATGAAAGTTTTGCATCTCTCCACAGCCTACTCTCATCAATTAGGATATCCAAATTTGTTAAAATGACATAGAATTTTTGATTGTCATGACAGATTAAAATGCAAACAAATAAACACCTCTTTCTTCCTCTCACTATTGTTCTCTTGCTACGAATTGAATTAATTTAACATTCTAAAAGGAAAATGAGCTCATTGTTAAAGTTCTGACACATGGAGGTCTAAGTTCAGTTTTTATATCCAGCACAGACAGTCTATAAATAATCAGCCCAAGATCATTAAATTCACATAGAAGTAATCAAAAGATTCTGATGTGATCATGAGTGATCTTGGTTAAATTTATAAACCTCTCTTAGCTCACTAATTCCAGGCTGAAAGTGACACTGCACTGTTTGGTTTAAGGCATTTAAAGACCAACATGAGTTATAACTTGGCTGTCTACACCCCCTTTTTTATATTGCAGCTTCACTAAGCAGCTATGCCAAACCTCAGCAGTGAGGAGGAGAATGGTAAAACCTGGGTAGTGTCAGAGAATGCTTTGTGTTGGAAGGGACAGGCTCATCTTGCTCATTGAAGCTTAAAGCTCATCTAGTCCAAACACCTGCAATGAGCAAGGACATCTTCAACTAGATCAGGTTGCTCCTGAATGTTTCCAGGGACAGGGCATCTACAGCTTCCCAGGGCAGCCCATGCCAGTATTTCACCACCCTCATCAGAAAAATATTTAGTCTGATAAAACACAAAGCATGAAAAGGACATTGTAACTCAACTGATTCAGGAAGATACGCCCACAGAGCAGAAGGAAAACACCATTCATGGAAAGGAAAACCAAGATTTAGAGAAGTGACTACAAGCTTTGTATCAACTTGAGCCCCTTGGGTTTGGAACCCCCCCCCCCATTTTAAGTAACAAGAACAGAAACATACAGCTATGATGTTCTTATCTCCAAAGGAATTAAGAAATTACAGTGTCAGAAAAACAGAGGGAGAGCCAACACCAGATATTTACCAGTTTTAGCATTTCCACAGTGGCTTTAAAACAGACAACAGAAGTGCTTTCCCAACAAAATGGGGTGGGCATTTTTTCCACACAGGTGAAGAGATGGTAGTTTCATCCCATCTGAAAAAAATGCTAGTCTACACATAAAAAATCTCAGAGCATTTGCCTGCATGATTTATCATGTGTTATTGTCATTCACTGTGGGTGGCAGCAGAGGTTTGGGGAATTCCTGGGAAAAAGAAGTAAATTCATCTCAGATACAGCTTCTCCTGGTTTTAGTCTGCCAAAAAGTGTTTTATAGCATTTGCAAAAAAGGTGCTGCAGGTAACTGAGGAAAGGGGAACATTTTCTGCAGCTGCTAAGTAATTAAAGTTCCTGCTATCCATTTTACTAGTTTAGAGGCTTTTAAAGACCACTGCAAAATCCATTTACAATTCAGTAACTTTGCTTCTTTGGAGCTACGAATCACTCTCCTCGTTTTCTTTTGACAGGGATAGAAAATGAGCAAATAGTCCCTAGAATATCCAGGTATATTTAGATAGCCTACATTCATTTCAGCAGCCTGATCTGGGATGGATGTGGTGCTGTGGAGCATGACTCAGATCTGTGTGAAGGACGCCATTTGGCAGCAGACAGGCAGTCCAAGTTATTTATGAAAGGACTAGTATTGTTCATTGTTTTTCCTGTAAAAATTATACATATAACTCAGAGTTGGGGTGTGAATAATGAATAAATCAAGATTTTATAGTTTACTCAGTGTGGCTGAGGAAAATAACGAGACTTGTTTAGGCAGAGAAAAGAAACACTTGTGTTCTCCCCATAAATCTCCTGGCTGGTGTGCATGCCACGGACATCCCTGTGTGGATGTCCTCCTTACAAGACTGTAACATGACTCGTTGACCAGGGGATGTATGAAGATGAAACATGCTCCTTTCACTGCCATGTCTGACCAAACTCAGCTATTCAGTACAGGAATGGCACGAATGCAAAGACTACAGGTGAACCAAAGCCCTTGCTAGAAATCAGCTCTGAACCACACCAGCACTTTGGCCACAGGGGCTGATGCAGCCCCTGGATTTTACTCAGGTAAATGTATGACACTGTGACTCTTCCTATGATCTCTGTAGGGAATGCAGGGGTGTGCCTTAAATCATTCTCAAAAGGGAATCCCACAGCTCAGTAATTCTCACATGGGACTAAGTGATGAGGTACTTACCTTGTTAGGGTATCGAGATCCAACTGGCCAGGGCATACCTCAGCCTTTCCCTTGGATTGCTGTGTCCAGAGGAAACCCGAGTATCCAGGCAGCCTTATACCAAAGCAGTGCTTGTCCTTAACCTAGAAAACAAGATATGTGTCAAGAAATTTTCTGTTACAAGAATATTAAATACTCAGTTCTGAAGTAATTTACTTCCAAAACATGTGGGACTATCGCTCCATTCCCACTTATATTTTCCATCAAATATCCACTCTTTGCCTGGAGAGATTTCTACAATCAGTGTGTGTATGATGGTTTTCAAATCAAGTAGTTTAACGTGGTGAGAGACCAAAGATTGTCTCTTCATTCTTACTAGCTCTACCTGTGAGCACTGTGCTCTCACCATCTCCTCCCACACTTTCTAGTACTTTATCTCAAAATGCTATACTTACTTGGCTTTTTTTTCAACAATCTATCAATAAGATAAATCAAGAGAACTACATAGAATCTCAATCAATAGATGTTGAGGAATGAATAAAATATCTGGGAAAGACTTTCACATCTCCTAACTAAGATTACACAGTCCAAAGTTATTGCAGTAAATGCTGAAATACAAATAAAATGACAGAAAAATCCCTTCTCATACTGTGGCTTTAAGATGATTATATGGGGCTTGAAACAGAGATGTTCAAATCCTGTAAGTGTCCTTGGTACAAAATTAATGTCTGAAAACAAAAAAAGGCAATGCAGCACCATTTTCCAAGATATTTTTTGAAAATATACACTCCAGTCAGTCTCATGGACAGGAATTCATGGGGACAAATTAATGTAGTTCAGCACTTGAGGAAATTCAGACAGCAGAATTTCTTTGAGATCTCACATAGACAAAGAAGGGATGGGGGACCATCATGCCAAGAGGCAAAATAATAATTTTCTATTCAATGAGAACTGACAAGGAGGAAGACTCAACATGTTTTGGAATAAATGAAAGCATGGAAAGAATGTTGACGAAGGAAATGGAAAGTTCTGTTCAAAAGACAGGAAAAAGTGCAAAGCACATTTTATAATGAAATTATGAAGAGTAGGTTGACTTTACTGCTCAGACTCAAGGATCTGTTTTAAAAACTGCTGAGTCTTGACTTACATGTAAATTTAAGGGGAGTCCATTTCAAAGACTATCAAAGGTGGAGCTTATGAGGTTAAGGTCAAGACACACATAGTGCTTTCTCTCTTTTCATTAACCACACTCCTGAAGATGTGTGCAGAATAAAGCAGCACTATTGGTATATATTTAACTAAGTAAAAGGAAAATGCTGAATTGTTTAACCTTGGTACACTCAAACGACATCAAGAGCTCAGTGACAATTGCCATAATTTATTGTTTTCCAAGTAACGGAAGTTAACAATTGGAAAGCCACTGAGTCAAAAAACCACAACCAACACTTTAAAGAGGGACTTGAAAACACTGCTGCATTATCTCAGCTCATAGAGAATTTTTTTTTAACCACCTCACTCCTTCTCTAATAGCATTCATAAACAGATGGACTTCATTACACCTTTTTTTTAAATGATGAAAACACCTTCCCATACAGGCATATATATCCCTTGGGGAGAAATCTGTGATGCATTGCAGGTTTTAGCTTTGCTCAGTGAACAGGCCACACAACTGGCACTGACTGGGACACAGGGTTCTGGGACAATGCAAACAGGAAGTTTTGTGTGGAGGACCCACCCAGCAAAGACAGCATCTTCCAGTGCACTTCAGTTTTGGGAGACAATCTGAAGCACATGCTACAGAGAATTGATTTTCAGAGACCAGGCAAGCACCAAAGGATGCCTCAGGAATATGTCTTTTTGGCCCCTGAGGTTGGCATCAGTGCTGAAGACCAAACAACATGACAAAACCCAGGAGAAAAGCAATCTTCTTCACGGACCTAAGCAGCACCTTGTTTGCCAAGTGCTTGAGGGAAACCCTGCTGCTGCGTTTGGCTTTTGCACTCAGGGTTCCTTTAGCCAGGACGTATCCATATCACAAATGGAGTGCACAGCAATCGAGTTCAATGATTGTAGAGGTGCCTGGAGCGCAGTTAACAAATGCATTTTTGTGTGGTGGAACCTTTGAATGCTTGGGCTCCAATGCCTCCTAGAGCAGGTGTAAATCATCAGCCCTGAGTACCTGTGCTGTACCAGCAGTTGGGAGCAATCAGCTCTTAAAGGAACATCCCAGATGCAGCCTGAGTGTCTGACAGGAACTGGGCCTGGTACAAGAGCTTCCTGGGAGAACTGAGGCTGTTGTGGCTGTGAGGCTGCAGAAGCCAGAGCAGTCACGTTCATCTGAGGATTGCTCACAGGCACATAGTGACCTGATTTCTCTGATAACGTGTTCAGAGCCTGACCAGATGGCACTGTGAGTGTAAGGTGCTTATCCTATAGGAAATCTGTCCTTAGCTCCCTTGCGGAGCATCAGCCTGAAGATGCGGAATTAAATCCCTCACACTTAAGGATATTCACAGTCAGTACATCTGAAACACACACACAGATGTTGGCACAAAGGTTGAATGACAATGTGAACAAATCCGTATCCAGATGCTGAACTTTTCTAGCAGAGATCCCACCACTGAGAAACTGAAAACAGAATTCCTTCTGTGCTGATAGCCCTGCTCTAAGATCAGAAGACAAAGCATGATGGAACAGTTATGTGTTCAAAACCAAGGTAGATTATCCAATGGCTGCTGAAAACCGAGAATTCTGAGTTTTCCTTCTGAAAACTGGGAATTCCTTCTGTGCTGATAACCCTGCTCTAAGATCAGAAGACAAAGCATGATGGAACAGTTATGTGTTCAAAACCAAGGTAGATTATCCAATGGCTGCTGTCAGTCTTATAATACGGAAGGGTACTGGGAACCACAGGCACATGTGGATTGGAACCAACACCCTTGCTCCTGCCATTAGGGATCTCTCTTTGCTGCCCAACAGCAATTAAAAAATGAGTCCTGCAGAGCAATTAGCTATGATGAAGATAACCGTTTACATCTAATAACAACTGGCTGATCTGAGATAAAAAAAGCCTATGTAAGTGGGTTTTCCCTTTAACCTACAAGAGGGAAAAAAAGAGGCAAACCTACAAGAGGGAAAAAAGAGACAAAATTTGGATAAATTCTTCTCAGAAAAAAATTCAGTAAAAAGTGCACATGCATCTGACCTGCCTCTACAATCTGACAATATTTTCCTAAAACTAGTTAGCAAAAACTTTGGACAAAACAGAGTCAGGCAACAGGTCCTGAGACCTGATCCAATGAATAGTGACACCACCATGAGTCTTCTACTCAGTTTTGGCAAGATAGCTGTGTATCTACACAGGAAATATTTATCCTTCTGCTTTTATATTTCACCTGAGTTTATAGTTTGAGATGACATTGCTCATGGAGGAGTGTAGTTTTCCTTGGCAAATTGGGATCACAAGAAGTTGCCTCTGTAGACCACACTTTGGATAAAAAGAACTTCTCCAGAGCCAAAATCCTGAATTCCTCGAGGATATCTGGGCCTTTTCATCAGTTGTGAGCTAGTCTAGAGAGCTGAAAAGCAAACATCAAGAACCCCCATTACATCTTTGGGGATAATATTTTGTATAAAGAACAGATACTTTTGTTTCTCCTACTACCCACTTAAAAAGATCCCAGAACTTAACTCTACACCAAGACTCCTTGTCAGCAGGGATCATTTCTCCTATGCTCCTGACAATTCACAGTCATAGTGCCAAATAAAAGACTGATTTGGTGTTAGCTGGTGGTATTAAGCTGTAAACAAAGTGAGGAGCCACCTGGCTCACTTAATTGACAGGGTCAGACCAGGATTCAGCATCTGTTCTGTCAGGCATAGAGACACTTCAGAAACATCTTTATTGCAACTTTAAGGCTGTGCAATTTTCTTGCTTGACAGCCGAATGCACACAAAACCACAAGATACAAAAAATGCATTTGTCAGCTTGGACAAGATAAATTTATTACTTTATTTAAGCATACAGCCTGTGTATTTTGAAAAGCCACTGAGAAAATATGTTTCTCTTCCAGTAATGCCAGACAAATACAGGTAGAAGTGAAAGGAAAACAAAAGGAAGAATAAACGCCTGTAAGTGAAACCATGATCAGATGGTAACTCTGTTCTAGAACATTGGGAAATGGCCTGGTAAAAAAGGGTCAAACCCTGCTGAGCAACTACTTTCAAGAGGACACACAACACTCTGAAATCTCTATATGAAGCAACAAAGCATTTGGGCAGCAGTCACAATCCATGCTGAAATTATTTGGAGGTTCCTGCTCTAGTCTGCTCAGTCAAGGCTACGAAGTAGCTACGAAAGTAGCATCTTTAACTGGAATAGCCCTCCAGCCAGGGATTGAGGACAGTCTGGGAAATTTAGTGAAAATACTTAAGTGCATTAAATTATGTCCTGGGATCTCTCCAGAGATCCAGAGTATTTCTGTAATAATTGTGTTAATAGTCTCTGGGGCTTATGCTTTTGTTATCAGAGGGAACATTTTGCCTGAAGGTGAGTTGGAGGGTTTGGAGCACGCTGTTTGGAGGGTGTAAAGCAAAGAGGAAAATCACAGAGCTTTTCTCAGACATAAAAGAAAAGGGCTTAAACTCACATTAGAGAACAGAATCTTCAAACCTGTTAGTGATGCTTTATACAGAGCTGTAAACATATGGCCATATTTTACAGAGAAAAACCCTGCTGCAAACAATACCAAAAATGCTTTTTACATTTGCTTGTCATTTATATTCCACAGATTCTTTCTGTGAGCTCCACAAAACAATAGAAAAAATATGTTGGCCCCCTGACCAGCAACCAAACAATGAAACACAGTTCCTTCATTGACCTCCTGATTAAGAGGTTTTGCAAGGAGGACTGGCAGTTCCTTTATCCTTGATATCAAAAATGCTATGCATGGTCAGGTCTTCAAAAATAGGATGCTGAGCGTCAGATCTACCTAATCTCAAAACCAATATGAAAATAAAGTAATAGCAAGCACACAGAAGACCCAGAAATAGGTTGAATTGCTCAGTACAATAGAAACATTTCCAGTAAGAGCAGGACCCTGAGTAAGTGCCCATAAACTTGACCTTTTGGAATTGCATTTGCCTCTGTGTGTCACAACAGACCTCTGACTGCTCCCATTCAACTCCCCCAAATTGTGAAGGGCACCAAAACCATTTCTATCATACTGACAATTATGTTAAGAGAAAGAGTAGTACTATGAGTACTGACAGAAAAATTACTATTTGCAATCTGCAATTTGCCCAGCAGCAGAAAAGGTTTCTACTCCTCCTCATATTCACTAGAAGGAAAACTGAATTCATGAACAACAAAGTAATTCAGTTTTAAGGACTCTCCCCCAGGCAGAGAAATAGCAGCAATGCAGAGGACAGTTTGGAAAGGACAGAAGATACACGACTAAAGTATCAGCGAATGCTTCAGTTTCTCTGTTTTCAGCCCTTTGGTATTATTCTTAGCATTTATTTCATGCTCCAATAAGCTTTGTTTATTGAGGTGATCACACAATTCCATTGTCTTGATAGAACAGCTGCCTTCTGGCTTCAGAGGAACAGATGAAATCTGATTAGGTTTAATATCTTTTCAGTATGCTCTTAAATAACCACCTGATGACACTCTTAAGGAAGTTAAAAACCAGGCCACTTTGATTTTAAAGTCAGATTTAGCCTCCTTGGAAGGCATTGAAAAGCTCACTTGAATCTCGCCCATCACCACTATTTTAACAACCTGCTTATCTAGTTTCTCAGCCCTTTCTAAATGATGAGATTTTTATCATTTACAGAAATCTACTTCCAAGTTGATTGCAAGCACCGAGCACAAGGGCTGCAGGAAAAATCATCAATGATTGATGATCATACAAAAAACACCTTTGTTAATATAAAATAAATGATTCAAAGAAAAAGTTAAATATGCATGTATACTGATAACTAGAAATAAAAGCATCAGCCCTTCACCACCTTTTAGGCAATTTAGAAATGCAAACCAGTGCTCTCCTCATTCTCTTAAGGAGCTAAATCCCTACTTGGTACAGAGGAATATTCAACTGACACAAATGGTGGCAGCCAGACAACTTCGCCCGACTCTTTCTGCCAGGTTAATACTAACAAAGATGCCTGAGTGAAGGAATGAATAAACACTACTGAAGCCTTTCCCCCAACAAAAAGCAATGTACATTCGTGTCCTATCTGTGAAAGGAGGGTCCTCAAGATAGTGAAGCACTGTCAGTTGTGCATGTAGGCAGATGCTTTTCACCCTCCTCTCAGTCTGCTCATTTTAGCTGTGGAAGTGGTCCAGGAATCACTGGATGGAATTGCAGAGGACAAGGCTTGCAGTGTTTCCTTCTTTCCACTGGAATCTTTTTAAAACTTATACCTGTAAAGCAAAGGTGAGAAAGAGAGAAAATGGAGATATTTGTTTAATTGGGAGTGTGGAAAATGGAACAACACTTTAATATCTGATGTTCAGCCATGTTTGTATGGGCATGAAATAAATGCTAAGAATAATACCAAAGGCTTAGATTAGCAGTGATCTGAAAATAAACAGGGATGTGATGACAATTTTTTTCTTTTCATTAGGTTGCTGGAAGTCACTGACTCCCAGCAGCCTAATTTCCCCTTAGTGAGAGTACTCAATCACTGAAAGTTTGCTGCTGCTGGAAGTTTCCATAGTCAAGTGAAGGTCTTCATAGACACAGGATGGTGCTACTGTCTCTCCAGAGCTTGAGTTCTGCAACTGACACATTAAACAGTATCTTCCCCTTACTATCATCACATTCTCCCTGTTTCCTTGTCAGAAGCCACAGACTGCCATTGGCTTGAAGCATTTGCTTTCTGGGACAGCAATTGTTTCTGATGGAATGACAACATTATAGGAAATCAGTGGTTTTGCTTCAAAAGAGGTAGCCAGTGTGGTTATATATAGTTATACATAACCCTCTCCTCAAGCCACACCGAGCTGGTCTCCAAGTGACTTTGCAGCTTGCCCATGGCACATGCCCAGCACAAAGAACAGTGCACAGCAGTGCTGAAAAACAGTCCCTGTGCTTTGTCTGCAGACTATGTAAAAAGCAAGTAATATCCCCCTAAAAAAGGCAGCACAAGTCACCAGAAATCTCATAGCAACAATACAAAACAAACCCAACATTGGACAATTCTAGTCAAGAACTGCATGTTAAACAGAAGAATTCAGCTTTGAGCTGCATTAGGCTCAAGCTTTTACAACTGCCTCTCAATAAGAGTAGAAACCAAATCAGATCAAGCATTTTGATACAAGCAGATCTGAGGAAGTCATTTGCAGCAGAAAAATGCACCCTATATGGAAGCAAATAAACAACAATCTCTGACCTAAAAAAGGTTTGGCTGCAGGTAAGGACAGGAGATGATTACCGTAAACATACTGGAATGCTCAGAGAACTAGGGCAGACTGTAATGGGACAAGCAAAGATCATAAAGTATTCCTGTGTTTGCAACAGAGGAAAGCATTTCAGATTCCCTCTGTAGGTGATCTTTGTGGTGAATTTATAGGTTTTAATGGAGTGCTTCTTTTGTACTCCTTTCTCTCCCTCAGCACAGTACCTTCCATTGCTCTGTGAGACCAGCATCACTGGACTTCATCCCCAGGAAACAGCAGTCTGCTTTCAAAGGAACATTCTCTTTGCAAGCACTTTTATCAGAGAGTTTTCATGCCTGTTGCATGTAAAAAAGCCTGAAACACCCCTTATTTTGTCAGATAGCAGAGTGTACTCAGATTGAATAGTAACAGCTGTGCTGATCACATGGAGTCTCAGTAACATGGAAAGGGTACAGGATCAGGCAGGCAGCAGCACGTGCAATCCAGCTCACGGCAGCAGTGACAAAAGCCACCTCTGTTCCCCAGGCCTTGTGGGCCAGCTGCGAACCTGCTATTGCTCAAGTTCTCTGCTGCTACTACACCTGCTGATTAAATGAGGAGCCCCAGACAGCTATAAACCCCTGACCCATAATAATTCTGCAATTTGTTCACTGCTCCTGGTACCAATGGGTCTATGAAGCAGAGCCCATGATTCAGCACTGGGAGACTGGGCAGGACAGAACGGCTCCAGTTAAAGGAAAACTGTAGAGTAACAAAAGATTTCCACCTAAGTTATCTAAATATAAAATATCTTAAATGCTTTATTACTTTTTATCAGCTGCAATGAATTCACTTGGAACTTCAAATTAGTAATTTTATGATTAAAAGATTAAAAATAGGAAATAAACTATTTTAGATCAAATTCTTTATCTTGAGAGTTTAACAAAAGTTATCAGCTAGACATTTTATTGAATTTAGAAACATTAAGATTCAAAATGCTAAGATTCTAAAAAGCATACTAATCCTTTTATCCTAGACTTGTTCAAGGTCTAGCTTTTTTTCCACCGGGGTCTCACTGAAACCAAGAATATTATGTACTTTTACTTGTGCAGTCTTTAGACTCACATATTTAGGACAAATTCAATCTCAGTTAATTCTTGTTCCCGGTAGAGCTGTGGGTTCAACAATTGGATTTTTGGGAATTTACAGAACCACACTTCGGCTGATCTCTCAAAACATGAAGATGAATGCAGCCACAGATGAATGGTGATGGAATACAGCAGGGCAAAGCCAGGATAATATTTCACTTTTGCAACTGTTCTTATCAATGAGGAACATTGATACTCCTTTAATCAGACTTGATCGTATTTCTTGTGATTGTTTTATACTATGGGCATTAATTGGATTCTAATCTCTTCTAACCTTATTTCTTCCTGATCCAAACACTCAGTAATTTTCCTAAGAGAACAAGTTCTCAGTGATACAATGAAGCTAATATTTACCTGCATGGAAAATTCTGTGAAGTCTGCAGATGGAAAATACCCACATTGCTGTGATTTCTCCCTAATGATTACCTAATTCATCTAATGAAACTGTAAACCTTTTTACCTTTATCTGTTTTTTTCTTGAGTTTGGGCACTCTTGAGCAGCAAGGTCTTCTAACCCTCTGACCTAAGGGTGAAAAAGAATACATTATCAGTAGAGACAGGTAATGCAAATAACTGTCCATATGCAGCAAATGTGTCAGAGTCCACAGACATTTTGCTTATTGTATTTACCACTGACATTCTTGTATGGAGAGATCTGTAAAACAAAGGATTATCATGACTGATTTTTAGATCTCTGCACAGCTCTGTCCCTAGTGTGGAACAGGAATTTATTTGCTCTTTTCCATCATTACTCATAGATACATCAGATACACGTTGTGAAGATTTCTTTATCCTTCGAAATGTCACACTGGCAGGTGATACAATTATAGTTACACCATTTCAAGAAAATATAAAAAATTACCAACAGGAAAAAAAATAACATCTCGGTGTCCAAATGCACAGCAGTGTAGAATAAATTGCTTTGGATGGGCAAAGCCACTGAAATATTCCCTCCCCACCACACCTAAATAAGTGAGTTGCTGACTGCAGTTGACATAGTATGTGCTGGCCACAATAAAGGGGAAAAAAAGGGTTTACTCTGGAGCTGAGGAGGAGCAGAAAGGACAGAGACAGATGATTCCTTATCAACAAAATCTAACATATGTCAATGTTTCTAGAAATCACTGAGGCACAGTTTACAGTGACTGGTGATGGAGGCTGAGCTATCTTATCACCATAATTTAGTTCTGATCTAACAGGTGTAACATGCAAAGTACATTTATCTTGCACACCCAGACACTTTCACATTGGCACTTACAGATAAGGAACAGTGTCCTTTGCACATTTCCTCCCCACCTTCTGACTCACCAAAGCACCATGTACATCACAAAAAGGGAACACTATTACAGGAACTTGCAGGTATTCATGTTTTATTGATATGGCCGTCACCTGTCCTTCTGGGACAGGCTTCCTTTATGCTCCTGAAGACACATCTAGAAATTCTCCAACTCCCTTTGCGCTGTTCCTTAAGTTTTCCTCAAGGGTCATGGAAAAACCTGAATAAAAGGAAGTAGGAAAGGCAAAGGGAGCAGAGGGGCTTCAGGTACCACTGCTCTAGCAAATAGCTTTACCATTCAGCACAGACTCCAGTAAATTGAGAAAACTGGGCAGCTGACTAAACAATTAGAAAAACAGCTTCCACATGTTTCTCCATGCTCATAATTACACATAAAGAAATTCTTAGAAGGTTTCTAGAAAATATCGAGCATGGCAAGTCTGCTGTTCCTGAACTTTGGACACTTAGCTCATTTGTTTTTCCTTATCTCACATTTATTCTCTACATCTTGTATAAAATACACATTGTGAAAAATCATGGTGAATCTCAGAGATTTACAGTATCAAACCTCAAATCTGCGCAGGTAACTGTAGACTACACCTCTCAATTTAAAAACTCTACTGAACTGTCCTTCTGCAAATGCACAATGACATCTGCAGAGATGTGGCTATAGACAGATGGAAAATCCTCTGTTTTCAAGATTTTAACTGCTCTGTGAATTTGGAATACTGCAAAATGGTAACTAAGTGCCTCAAGGTACTACAACTGAAGTGTGGAATATCAGTGGTAAAAAAAACCCCAACCAACCAATGAAAAAACAAAGGAAAAAAAAATTCATACTGATTGAAGGTCAGAAGAGTTACTCTCTCCTGTTTCACTGGTCTATAAAGAACTTCTCATATACTCTGTGGACCTCACTGATTCATGTTCCCTTATTTCATAAGTGTAGAAACTTTTTCCATTAACACTTTTTCCACTAAGAAAATTATACTATTTTTACATTGGTAGATGGTTGGTTATCTACTGGGGAAATATAAGAGGAAGTATTTTCAGAAGAGCAGGTTTCAGAACACAGATTAAGGTAAAATTAATCACGTTGCACTATGGGCAACAGACAATATCAGAGCAAACACTACTGTACAAACCAAAGCACTGATATGCTACCACATTCTGCAGGCTAAGTCCTTTTCTAAGTCCAATCCTCCTTTTCCTTGTCAAGTTCTGTTTGTTTCTTTTAACATAGTAAATATAAATTTTATATCAAAAAGGAAAGAGGAAAAGAGAAGGCTGTTTTAGAAGACTATATATACTGTACCTTCTGCAGCAAAGACATTGAGGCACAGAAGACAGACAAACAAAAAGCCACAAAGTGCCAGGAGCTTCATCCTTGCAACTAGTCACGAGACGCTTCTGAGGAGGCTGAAGGAGTGTCTTGGTGTCCTCCAGTACAACCTCAGCTTTTTATAAGATAGAGCCAAAGGAATGTTATGTTCAGAATGGGCGGAGATTTGGCCTTTGTATTGCACCTCAACAGATGAAAAGAAACAGCACTTCCTATTTCAAGAAGCAATTTACTCAGAATCAGGCAGCATAGAGAGTTCCCTAGCAGTCACACAGGAGCTTGGAGCATGAAAGTACACAGGGATGCTCTGAGGCAGAGTCCTTGTCCCGTGCTTCACAGCCGCCTTTCCAGGGAACCTGGTGTGCTCCTCTCCATGCTTGGAAAGGCAGAGAGCACAGCAGAACTGAATCTGTATGGATAGTGATTGAGGCTTGACAAGGCAAACCAAACCCAGGGTGTTTTAATCAAAGCAATTGCCAGTGTGTTGTTACCATAATTACCAAGACAGCTGGTTAAGCAGCTGATTCCTGAGTTTATGATTAACTTCTCCGTTTCTATTATATCTGAATAATCAAGTTATGGAGATTCCAGCTAACAGTTCAGATTAAGAAGTCATCAAATTCAACACAGTATCAAGGTTCACAGAGTGTATTAAAAAAAAAAAGGAAAAAGGAAAAAGGAAAAAGGAAAAAGGAAAAAGAAAAGAAAAGTCCTTCAAGGAGGGATCAACTATAGAGCTGTGTCTCTTAAAAAAGGCAAAAAGTTCAGGTTTGGCAGCATGCAATTCTCCCAGCTTAATCTGGTAAAATTTGGGTCTGTAACAACAGAATATATTATAAGCTATATAGCCTTAAAAGGTGGGAGCAGTATCTGCAAACCACCCAGAATTGGAATTACAGCAGGATAGAATGCTTCACTCTGGTGCACATATATTGCCCCCCAGCCCCAATTTCAAAGATTTCCTATTTCAGATTTGGCTTATTTCTTGCACTGCATCAGCAGCCTTCCAAATTGGGTCACCCCTTTATCTACCAAATTTAGCCCCAAAAGCTTATTTCTGCATTCCTACATAGGAATATCCATATATGGTGAAGATTGCTAATGCCTGACAGCCTTTGATATGCGCCAAGGCTGGCATTACCAAGGTTCAAGAATCAAATCACTAACAAAACTTGCTACAAGATAGTATTATCTTCGAAGTGCTTTATGAAAGCCCTGCCTTGCACTGGCACACCTTGTTCAGCCTGTAGTAAAGCCATTAGTTCACATCCCTGCTGAGCATGTCACAGGGCAGTTTTACAGTTCAGTCGATGCAGAGGAAGATGAATGACAACAGAGCAACACCGTGGTTGTCATGATCTCAGGCTTCTTTTGAATATTGAAAATATGGGTGTGAGTCCTCATTTTGTACCTTTCAAGTCAACACTTTTGCTGGTTAAGACTGAATCAAATAACATAAATCCCAACATAAACTGAGCATGTAAAATGGAGCTAGTCAGCCTACTCACAAAGGTTTGCAGATCTGAAACGTCTATAAGGCACGTGAAAGTGCTGGCAGGAGAGTAATTTTTCTGCAACATTCAATCAGGCTGTCTGAGTAGTGGTAGCACTGAAGCAAAGATTTCACTTGGTGACTACAGTATTTTATCTCCTTTACACTTTCTGAGAAAGTTCTAGGCAAGCTCATGTACTGGGGGAAGTGAGTGAACATTTTTGTGGGGCTTAGTTGCCAGCTGGGGTTAAACGACAACCATACCCAAATAAATTTTCACGTCTTTTTAGCCTTAACTAGAAGCATCACCTTCTCTCTCTCTGTGCATGATAAGAAATAAAGAATTAAAAAATGAATATGGAAGAGTAACCAGATAAGATGGGAGATGACTTGGAAAACAGAATCTCATCACATGATGGCTACTGACACTTTAAACTATGCTCATTTAAACAAAATGTGCTGCCAACACCTACCTCAAACCCCTCCAATCTTTCTTCTGAAGTATTTACAACATAATACAGAAACATTTACAAAGACTTGTTTTTCTAAATACACATCACTGCACTGTAACTTTACCAATCACCCCAAGCATGAAAACATCATGTGCTACCTGAAATGCCTCACTTGTTTTCTGCATGGAAGAGGCAGGCTGCTACTTGGTCTCCTTTATTACAACAATCCAAGCCTTCCAGCTACTATGATGGGAAATGAGGCACACCTGTACAGTCATCACTGCACACCCAAAAGCCCCAGAGACGGTATGATAGAACAAGAACAGGTGCCCATTTTTTCAAGGACAGTATCTGTTGGAGGAGTTTGTGCTGTCTTACTGTCAGGCTGCTCTTGGAATGCAAACAGAAAACCCGAAAACTTTCTAAAACTAAAATACTGCATGAATTTATCAATATAACTTATTGGGGAGAGTGTATTGCAAGCAATTTATTTGTTTATTTTCACCAATTGAGACATCTAGTTGTAAGTCTTTAGAGATTTGTTTGGTCTTTAGAAAAGGTACTGGGGTCCATGCACTATATCTTGCCTAGCAGTTTTAAGAACAGAGCTGACGAAGATTTTTTTTCCTCCTAAATAGAATACTTTCTAGAAGAAAGTAGAAATTTTGGTGCTTTAAATCTTAAATTCCAGGCTGTAAAAGCTGATCATTGCTGTGGTTAAACCCTGTAATTCTTAATGCCCTGTTTCATATGCTTCTATAAATGCTAACATTACAGGAAATGTTAAGCAAAGTGAAAATGGAAGACTAGAAGCAATGACGTAGCATAATCTTTAGACTCATCCTGAGATAAAAGTCCTTACCAAATAAGGTTGCAGAATATACAAAATAATAAGACAGAACGGTGTCAAGGGAGCAGCTGGAGACAGGAGACGGAATAAAAACCCACAGATTACTATTTAGTATTAGCCTGCTAACCTGTCTCCTTAGAACCTGTCAGCTGGAAGTTTGAGGCATCTGTACAATAGTCTTCTGTAAGACATTAATTTTATGAAATGACCAGAAGCTGCTGTATGTCTTTCCAGCTGAAAAAAGGCTGGAAAGGAAATTGAGTGCAGAGGTACTTCTGAATAATCCAGGGAAATAATGGATGCATCCTGGGATTTGCATTATGTTTGCATTAATACCTGGTGTTCAAAAGCCACATACAATGTCTCTCAAAATCTTAAAGAAAGTACTCTGATTTCTTAAATTAAGGCATGATCCAGAGTCTTCTTTTGTGCTTGCCAAATAGAAATTAGATAAACTCTTAAATTTGCAATCTTCACAGAGTCATTACTTCTGGAGGTGGTATGCTAATATAAGATTCATTAGTATTTCTAAAGGTCATGCCATTCTAAGAAGAATCTGCATTTTGAAGATGAAAATTTCTTCTAACCAGGTTGAAGCAGCTGTTTGTGACATAAGGAGAATAACATAGCTGGAGCAAATGGTCTTGTTAAATTTAGAGCTAAATGAAACTAACTTTTGAGCTGTGAGAAAGCAGGAAACATTAAGAACTTTCAGGATACAAAGTGAATTTAATTCAAGTTATGGTGAACCAATGTAGTTATCCAGGAGCATGTGCTGGCCTGTTTATAAGGAGGGAACATGGTGTAGAAACTGAAGGCTGTAGTAGCAGTCACTATATGAGAAGCAGAATGACAACATCTGGGATATAATAACTAAGAAAGATCAGAATGAAGAATGGCTGAGGTTACAATTTCTCCTAGCAGTCTATGGTGAGGTGATAAACACTTTGAAGACTGTCCTGGAACAGAGTTTAAAGCATCTGACACAGCTTTTTTAATGAGTGTCCTGCCACTCAGGTTGTGCCTGCAAGGAAAGCTTCTGCAGAGCTGCCAGCTGGTGTGTCTGTGAGTCTCATGTGTATTGTTCAGGGGGTCTAAGCTCTGTGTGTTCACTCCATTCTCTTCACAGGTCACTGCCCTGGATAGCTCTGTTAAAGTGGAACTTGCAGCTCTTGTTATTTTGCTTGGTTTTAACTTTCTTCCTGCTGGCAACATGGTAAAGGTGGAACAACTGATGCTTCCCCTTTCCCCCTGTTTACTTAACATGCTCTCTCTCTCTGGTTTTTCAGTCTTAGATGGGATGAGGTTTATCTGGTTGCTGTAGGCTCCTAAATGCATAATGAAATGAGGCAAGGGTTCAGGCAAGAGACATTTACATTGGGTGCAGTTTTCAATGTGTATGTGTAACGGAAACACTTCTTTCTTGTGGTAGCCCAGTCTTCTAGTTCAGGCAAGATGTGACTTAAGAGACTGTTTTTGACAGTTAATCTGCCAGATCTTGCACTTCCATGACAGGGTGATGAGAGGAGCTGTGTAACCTCATTATGGAGTGTAACCTTCTCATTATGGAGGCAGATCTGCTCCCACTGCAAGTTACTTCCCCCAAAGTAGGGAAAAAACAGGCACCCAAGCAGGGAAGGTTATCCCTCTTGCCACTTACCATGGCTCTAAAGGATTCATCCTTGTTTCAACAAAGCATGTCCATTGCTTTGTTTTTCAGGAAGATAATAGAAGAATATGAAGTCTATCTGCCCTTCTGTACAAAGTAAATAGTCTGGCTGCCCAATGCTTAGTTCCAGAGAACTTGGTAAGAGGAAGTGAAGTTGTACAATGACAGAATGTCTTGGCTGGCATCTCACTTTTTCCTGAATAGATAAGGTGTTTACTTCAGCTGGCAAACCTCCAAAACAGAAAATACTGTGCAGATGTCAGCCCCTAGGCTTTTGGAAACATTTTGAGATTGTTCTGCATATTCATCTCTTTCTTATAAACATGAATAAACCCTGTCTCTGCTATTTGAGGTGGTTGCAGAGATAACAGTGTTTTGTCCTGATGCTGTTACTTTGCCACTATCACCTCTTCCTGGTTATTCTGTACATTGTAGATATGCAGATCACTTCAGAGAAGCAAAATTAGTTGGTAATAAAATCCAGAACTTGAGCTAAGGAATTTAGAGGCTAAAGATCTTTGCATTTTTATAATGGTATGAATTTCAACTTTTCTTCCTGCCACCTCCTACAGAGAGACATTTGAGGAGAATGTTCCATTGTTGATTTACTGTCAGCTTGCTAAAATCCCATAATCCATTTCAATGCATTGAACACAGTCTGCCCACCAAACCATTTATGGTCACCTCAGTTGTAATGTGACTAGGATGGACTTAAAGAAAAAAGACTTCAGCAGCAATGGCTTTTCTTTTACATAAAAGTTTGATGGGACAGGAGAACTCTGCTGAAGCTTTTAAGAGCCCAAGTTTTGTATGAATCCATCTGTGTACAAGATAATAACAGAATGAGATTTTTGCATTTCAGCTCAGCTGGTAGTTCTTCTCATCCCCTTGGTACTCAAATATAATTTGTAATAACATGTGGAATTTTGTTTTCTTATATTATCTTGGGTGGGAGGAGGAATCTGATCAGTAGCTCTTGCTCCTACAAGTTCTTCAGAAGTCCTGAAGGAATGTAGTGCTACAAGACATGCAACTCGTGTTTGGTTTTGCAGTTGGGTTTTTCTAACTTGTGGCATCATTTTTCTTAGAAAAGATGATGATGGATGAGGACGGATTGGATTGCACAGCTTAGGAAGAAAAAAGCGATCTTCATCTCTGAACAGAGCATCGCTACAGTCAGGAATAGTAGGAGCAGTGGATGTGCAACCTCTTGTGTCCAGTCTAGGTGGGATGATGCTGTGATTTTAGACTTGCATACAGCAAAAACCTGTAACTCCAAGGTCATCACCTTGATACAAGTACCTACTGACTTGATACAAGAACCTACTGACCCTACTATTATCATGCCTCTACTATCTCACCATTGCAGTGATGCTGATTTAGAAGTCTGGTACTTCCATAGATACCCAGACCACCATGCAATTTATAAAAATGTTAAGTTAGTATTTTTCATGGGAGTTATATTTAATCCTGGATTTTCCAGTTAAAATTTTAATTAATTTTTTCTATGATAGTGGTTAGAAGCTTATTGTTTTCTTCCCTATCCCACTTTAATTTGTTGACCAGTATTACAAGAACATGATGTCATGCTTTTTCTTTAAAGGAAACTGTGATAATTAAAAAGCCAGTTTCAGTAGATCTTTCTGGTGTTCTTAACTAGCAAGAATACAAAATGTAATTATGTAATACATAAAGTATTACAAGGTTGCTCATTCATACAAGGAAAAATAAACACCACTATATTGCAGTAAAGGTTTAGTTCCTGTGCACAAGCTCATAAAAGAAATGCCTTACAGCAGTACTAAAGATTTGTTCAGAAGCTTAATGGATGTCTGCAAGAACACACCAAGTGCTGTCAAAACTAAGTGAAGGAATTAGCAAAGATGGTATTTTTTGGACCTATTCCTATTCATCACTGGCAAAGGAGAGGTGGTTAGATCTAAAAGCCACCACTCTCAGACATGTTGGGTTTCCAGTGGTGTCAGTTCTGTGTGGTATTTGGTAAAACAGGGTGGGTGAATGCTGGGCTTGTGCCCAATGTTGTACCTTGTGCCACCAGGGGACATGCCTTTGCAGCAGCTGCCCCTCCAGCGCCAGGTGACAGGTCTGAACAGCCACCCCCACCACTGCCACAGACTGATGGATTGCTTCCTGTGTTGCAAACGCCTGTCTTGCTTTCCCCATCTTGCTTTCTTAACTATGACTAAAGGTCACTGAGATGGCTGCACACTGAATAAAAATCCAGTTCTTTCTTGAATACTATGTTGAGGGGTTATTTAAATGCATTCCCCTTTTTTTATTTCTAGATGGTCTGTTTCAAAATTTGAAGTGAACTTATGGCAACAATTTCTAAATTCCAAGTTTGCTATAAACTGAAGTTCAAGGAACATCATGCTGTATTCTTTCTGTATTTCCAAATATTGAAGAGTTAAAAAAAAGGTTCTGCTCTTTAATGACAGCACAAATAGGAATAATCTTTATCTTGGGACCAATTCTGGTTACATAATGACACCAGGCTTGCCCTGTTACTGTGTTATAGGTGAACTATTATAAAGGTTTTATGAAGGTAAGTGCGTATTATCTGACAGCTTTCAGCAGCATTAGAGGTGGGGCAAGCTGGATGAAAACTGCAAAGCTAATTACATTCAATAATTTCATTAGGTGAGATCTAAATTTCATGTTGCATTCTGCTATGCACACTTAAAATATGTGTGTCAGTTGGATCTGGCCTTCCTAATTATACTAGCTGATGGTAAAGAACACTTTCTTAGGAAAATAATTGCTTTCTGTTCTTGATAAAATTGAAGTAAATGATTAAACATGATGTAGCTGCTTATTTAGATCATGATTTAAAAGGAGAATTACTGGAAACATCCTGAAAATCTGTAGAAATCAGCTATAATCAGTAGCAAAGATCAGAATTTAATTAAATTGTGGACTAAACACAATGTTTACATCTGAAATGTCCTTTAGCACACATACTCAGGAATTACTGTAGAAGGTGGGGAATTAAATTTGTATCGATGAGTCGTGCCTGGACCTGCAAAACATCCCAGAGTTTTATGATCATAAGTAGGTCTGCCAGGTGTCACTGTCAGTAGTGCTGGCTTTAGATTTTCATCTCCCATCAAACCAGAGCTGTCTTAATTAAGATATATCTTAAGTTTTGACTTAAGACTTCAAATGCAGGGGAACAATTCCATTTTTTTTTCCTTTTTTTTGGAGACCAACACTAGGAAAATACTGCTAGTGCTGCAATCTCATCCACAGAAGCCAAGTCACACCTTTCCACAAGATTGAGCAAAAGTGATGCTCATGTTTCTTCAGGCACTATTTCTCAAAAGGTTATTATATTTCCTGTTGGTCTCACTTTCCATGCAAACACCTCCTGTAAGCAGAGTGTTGGTTTCTACACCTCACTATTCCAAACAGTGCAAAATCCCTCCCTTGGTTCACAGACAACCTTGAAAACTTCAGAATCTAGACAAAAGGTCTTTTGTCTGAGTTTTCTTTTGTAACAAGCACAAATGTCAGAATCTTAAGACAGCTCCCAGTACATTTCAGATTTTGAGGACAAGCACATTGCTGTGTTCCATTACAGTAAAAATACGAAGAAATTAAGGGTATTAAATTGCTTAAAAAGATAAAACTCTCCGAACAGACTACTTACAAGTGACATGATCCAAAGATTTCTTCCTTCTAAGAACTACAGATGTCCCTCCAGCTGTAAAAGTGCCAGGAACTACATTGTGCCATCTTTGGGCACAAAGGAGCTGCAACAAAGTTCTTCACAATCCACTCTTTCTTCCCTCTGTTTGAAGAGTCAAAAAATACTACAGAGTGTGTGACAGACATAAAAGCAGCGCTGGCTGCAACAAGTGGCCAACAGGTTACAGCAACAGAACCACTCCAAGTGTACTCAGTATCTTCCAACTGGGAAACACCCCCAAAAAGGTGCTAGCCAGTGAAACTGAGAACCATCTTTGCAGGTTTTTTTACAGAGGAATATCCACACTCTTACAAAGGAAATTGTAACCATAACCAAAAAAACTATTTATAGTACCCTTCACCAAGCTGTTAGTGCAGGGCTACTAAAATATTTCTGTTGACATGAGGAAAAGTGAGAGTAGTCAACTTGTGAGGCTAGAATTTTATTGTTCATAGGTCAATACATAAACGTAACATATTTACCAGAAACTGAAAATATGAGCTGCTGACATTAAGTCAAAATTTTCATGGCCCAAGAATTTCCCTTCTATTCCAACATACAGCAATAGAATCTGGAAAATATAAATTTCTTACTGTTAAATCAATTTCACTGTTAGGCAACATTTCTTTTAGACCAAGTTTAACATATCAATTTGGAGAAGAGTTAAACAGACTAAAGCACACGACAGTATGGCAAATTTTTGATCCTGGGGTTTACAGCATGCCATCCTCAAGTCTCAGTTTCTGTGCCAATTGTACAAGCTTCCAAGACATGACCACTAGGAGATCATCTGGACACACCTTCATCTGCAGTTCAGGAATTTAGCCACCAGAATAAAGACACAGCTCTACTGCCATTCAACAGTTTTATAAATCTAGTATCAAAATAAGCTAGCTATCATAGCCAGTCAACATTAAAGCAAGGAATTCTCATGTGTATTTCCAGAAGGAGAATGAAGTTCATATGGGACAAATGCTGCATAGTTCCCACATCTTTTCTCCCCTTCACTTTTTGGTCAGATAACCTGTCAAATCCTGCTTAAACAACTGCTTAAACTTTTCTGAAATTTCTGCCCAGGTTAAAGTCATGATTGCATTTAGGGCCATATGCAATTTATTCAGTTCTTCTGAAGATGAAACAAAATTTATGAAACAACTGAAAATCGATGCATCTAAGCAGCATTTCATGAAGTAGCTTGTATCCCTATCTGTCTGTGGGATACCAGTTCAAAAATTACTTCCTTTACTATGCAACAACAGTAAAAATAAAAAAGAAAGTAAGAGTTGAACTGCCATCTAACCCCTTAAAAAGCAGGTAGGACTATTTTATTCACATATTAAAAATAATTTACTTTCCCAAAATAATGTACAATTAGAAGCAGTTCAGACTATTTTAAACAGAGAGTTGGAAAGTGTTTGAATAAAACTAAGACTGAATCACATTGCACTGAACCAATATGCTGAAATGCTTTAAAATTCTCATTTGGAGCATTACTGCTTTAACCATGAATGTTTATTTAATATGTGCACTAGGTAGGCTGTCAGACAGTTGCAAAGGTGAGTCTCTGTTTACTTTTTCCTGCTGCCTCCACCACCTGCAAGCATGGTGGCCACTCGAATGAAGATGTTCAGTGTATCGGTGTAGATACCCAGGCACCTAGGACACAAGAAATCACAGTTACTGCTGGTGAACAGACACAGAATTACCTGGTGTTTCACACCATTATATTTCATTCTCAGAGCCTGCATGAACCATCTTTACAAAACGCAGCTACACTTTCCTCAGTACTTTGTATGTCAAAGCACACCTGTATTTTGTTCTACCACCTCTGGCAGCAAGAGCTGTTTACAGAAATCCTGACAGACAGTATACTGCTCTCATACAGGAACCTCTGTTTTTATACTGAACTTTGACCTGTTTATCTCCAAGAATTTTCAAGAAGATCAGTATTACTACACTTTAATTAGAATAAAACAGAATGAAGGAGGCAAGAATTCACCTAGGATCAGACAGACATTTACAAGAAAGTTAGTTGTTAGTCAGACTTGGTCTTTACTGAAGAGTCAATCCTTCCTTCCCTATCACACCATTGCAGCTTTTTTATTTAGTGACAAAGACTAATGAATATTAAATGACCTGAGAACTGAAGGAAGATTAACCTTTTTTGTATCAACTGATACTGACAATTATTTTCAGAAAGTGGCTATAAATTCTGCCAGCAATGCTTTAGAAAACAAAAATACGTTTTAGAATGTATTGCTGGAGGCATGTGAAACCACACGCTCAATTCTTTTTCTCACAGTTCTCACAATGATTTCAGTTTTAACTTCAGCAGCTATTTTCTCACTGTTGTTTTCAACCCTGTGATTCTCCACGTTTAACAGCAATACACTTCTGGACAATAAACGAAAGGCTATTTTTAAAGCATACTTCAATCTAACTCGAGGCAAATTCTTACCCAGACAGTGCCATCAGCTGCGGTACCAGAGAACACTTACGCATTAATGGGGTCGTATTTAACCACTCCGTAGACAGGCAGGGTTTCAGCCCGTTTGACCACCAGCTGTGTATCATAGAGCAGGAACATGCCAAAGAGCACCAGGCCACCGTACACCGCTATGGAATACAAGCCAGCACCAAAAGCAGAGGTGGGAGGCAAGAACATGGATCCTAGAGAGGAACGTACAACAGCGTTAAAGGTAACTGTGTGTATCTGCTACTCTGACTTAGGTCAAACTCCAGTCACTGGAGCACACATTTTTTCAGTAAACTTCAGTTCTCAGTTTGTGGTGTGTGTTTGATACCAAGAGCTTTAGCTTTTACACAACCTGATCCATTCATTTTGAACACCCCAGCAAACCGTGCATTTTTCTTCAGGTGAAAGTACCTATGACTACAACAGTGACTAAAACACATGAAGGAAAACAAGTGGATCAAGAACTAAGATCACATTTACTGCCTTCCCCACTCACTGGCAATATCTAAAAACATAAGGCATCCCTCTCAGCTGTCAGACTACCACCTGCCAGAACCATAACATCACATTTGTTTTCAAGAACAAATATGAACAGAGTATTTTCTGCTGTGCTGGAGTTGCAAGAGCTATATTTAAGGCAAATCTCCACTGGGCAGACCAGCCTGCAACTAACTGCACCTTATCAGCTTAAGTTTATAGCCTTCTTTGTATGACAGTATTGAAACAGTATCTTACCAATTGAAGAAGCAATAACAAAGCCTAAGCCTATGCCAAGCGGTCCTCCCATGTTCAGGAATTTTTCACTCGGAGCACACATGGCCACAGTTGAGAGCCCCCCGACGATTCCAGCAGTGTACCAGGCAGCTCTGATCAGCAGAGGACCACCAAGAAAGGCCAGAGGAGCCACCACCGCACCCATGACACCTAGGCAAAGAAAAACAGAACATATGTAAGACTTGGAACACCACATGCCAAACCCACTTGATTTTTTCATCTCCAGTCAGATGGCATGGCTCAAACTAATCCACACACGACAAAACACAAATGCACTTGATCGTGCTCTTATCTAGAAGGGAGCACAATAAATTAGCAGCCTTAAATTCCATGATGTACTTTTATTTATCACTAGAATACTTCAGGGAGCTCATCTTGGAAAAAAAAAAACTAACAAAAGTCAACATACTTATTGGTTCGTAACGGAGCTGGTAACAAGAGATATTTAGCATGAACTAATCAACTACATAATAGCATCAGGACCATGGAACACTGAAAAGCAGGACAGATTTCTGATACAACAATTAGTTAGGCAAGTAAGTCATATTTTTGCTAGAAGCTTGTAGGAAACATTGTATCTAGCCCATTAGTATCTCATTAGGTTGTTTCACTTAATAACAATCACTACAATAAACATAATTTCTTCTTGGCAGGCATGTTAGCTCCGGAGAGGCAAATATGATTCGAGTGCTCAACAGCCACGTCTTTTCTGAACAACAAACTATTTCTGGCAAAACAGATTTGAAAAATGAGAGCCATTGTTATTTGACGTGGGCATCATTAGAGAGAAATTGATCTGTACTCACAGCTTAAATATCTGATGGACACACATTTCAAAAGTAAACTAATACTAAAATCTCTTTTTTTCCAGTCAGGTTTTCAAATACCTCCTTATCCTGCACAGCTGAAGAACGGTTAGTGTCGACAAGAATACTTACAGAAGTGGTAGTATTGGAAAGCAGCCACAAAATCATCTAGTTCTATTCAATGTGGAGTATACATACCTCAAGTTTAACTTGGGCATGACTTTTATACGATTATGAAAAACACTAGAGTTCTGTTAAGGACTTAAGACATCTTCCCCTGACACTCAGGAGTTCTCACTGATCTCTGAAAAATCTCAACTCCCCTACAGCAGTATATAAAACTTTACTTTAAAGCTGGAGTTTGTTAAAGTAAGCATCTGGTCACACTGGAGCACAGACATCTCTACAACAAACTAAAACCACATACCTGAATGCAGCATCCATGCTGCATGTTTAGCCATTGGATTATTTTCATAGGGTATGCTCCTGACCAACATCCCAGCACCAATCATGGCTGCAAAAGTTGCACCAATTGCCTGAAGAAACAGCATTACAGAGCTCAAGTTAGCATATGGACATATGGTCTCTCTTCTAACCTCCTAGTCTAAAAGTCAACACTGATTCTGAAAAGAGGCAACCTAATTCACAACTGGAGTATTCATCAATTTTACTCCTGTAAGATTACAGTTAAATCTTTGCAGGTCTTAGCTTGCAGTAATTTTTATTTATTTTCACTCAGTTTTCTAGAAACTCAAATTTAACAGTCAAGTTGGCAACTCTCTTGGCTGTGTAAGTAAGAAAATGAAAACCCATGGTTCTGCCCCTCACTTTTATTAAGGTACCTGAAATGTGTTGGCCTTCCTTCTTCTCTTGTACATTCCTCCACCCCAAACCAACACCTAGTTTACAGGCTTTTGCTATCAATGATTTTTTAACCTCAGTGCCTCTTCTTACTCATGGTTCCAAGCAGAATCATTCAACATCTACTAAACTAGTCAGAAGTGTACACCTCTTATCACCAATGATGCTTTATCAAATTAATCTCCCCAAGTTATGTAGTTGCTGGCACTTAACTGTTATTTTTTCACTCCATTCAACACACTGAATACAAACTAAGCCTACCAGTTGCTGTTTCACCTTTGGCAAACAGGAGACAGCTTTCAAAGTGCTACATGGGAGAGCACAGGGAGGAGTAAGAATGCACAGGGACCTCAGTTTCTGTTTACAGACAGCAACAGAAACTGTGCCATTAGCTTTAGGTAGTTATTTCTAAGAGGTTCTCTTACTTGCATATATACAGCTGGTAAGGACACCATAGCCTTTTTTTGCTCGTGGAGGTCGTCTTTGACAAACCATCAAAGCAGTACAGAAAAAACATGCTAGAATGTGACTAGAACCACCAAATCTTACATCACAAAATATCATCAGGATACCTGAATAGTCTTTATGGATAAGGACACTAAAGTAGGTTAAGTTTTGCCTTACTTTCCACCAAGTACTTTACATTTCTTGTTTCTTTTTATTATCAACCATCATTTGGGAGCATTTCTCAGCAAATATGTTGATTTTTGTAACAAAGCTTACCAGCCAGGAGCCCTTTGTCATGAGATTCATGAGTGCAGGAGTTCTGCTCACTGCTACAGCAGACAGAGCTGTCATGCCAACGCTACCCGCAAAGTACATGTATGTAGACTGAATTCTGTCCTTCACATACTGTGGCCAAATACTGAAAAACAAGCAGTCATATAGAGCTGTGCAGTTACTAGTTTCAGAACGGAGAGCAGCTAAAAACACAATCAAGCTCTTAACTGCATTTATAGCCATGGACATAAGGGAGGTTTCATAATAGTGGTCTAGCAACTTCTGCCATGAGTTTACTTTACAATGGGGATGGACCTTGTCCATCTTGCTGATTTAATCTAATGTTAACTCAGTAGAAACACTGAAAATTATAAATAATGCTAACTGTAATTCAATTCTAAGCAGGAAGCATGCGTGGAAAACAGTAATGTATGCTTTTAACAACAGAAAAAATAAGAGAATGGTGTGTGTATATAACAATCTGGTTTCAGGTAATAGGTCTGCAGAACGTGTACTGGCACTAAGCAGCTCACAAATTGCTGAGTCACAGTGCACGCGGTTATCTGACACCATAGGACACAAACGTCATTTTGAGAGCTCTAACAATAGCAACAGACCCAGCCATAAGTGAGTTTCTGCAGTATCATTTGCTCACGCTACAGATAAGAAAACTTTCCCTGCTAAAACTGAATTGAAACATAGTGCACATTTTTCCCCCTTCACTCTTATGTCTTGTTATTCAAGGCTTGCACATAAAAAAATTATAGACATAGCTTTATCTACAAGTTTCTCATAGACACAAACAGCACACATTCAGTATAAATGCAGACTGCCACTTCCAAATACAAATGCAAAATAAAGCAGAATGTTCCCACCACGTATTTCTCCCAAGCCCATGCTGATTACTACCAATCTTTTAAGTCTAAATATACAGTTTTGCCATCAGTCAGACTTTTTTTTGACCAAGAAGCAATTCACCAAAGTTTTAAGAACATAATTATTAGATCGAAGCTTATGCCAGATACCGTGTTTAGTGGAGACTTTTTTAACAGCTGTATTAAAGTTCAATGAACAGTCTCATAAGAACACCAGAGAAACTGGTCTTATCAATGCTTTTCAGAAGACCACACTTCCTAAGTTACCTGGAGCACACTCATAAGACAAGTTTATATACTCTTCACATTAGATTTAGCAAAACAAACTCACTCAGGTTACTACCCATTTAAAGCTGAATAATTCTAATTTCGCTTTAAAAACCTGCAGAGACACAGGTGGGGGTTTACTCTTCAGAGCTTAGAAAAGCAAAAGCTAAGGGTACACTGGGTGATAGCAGCCAAAGAAGAGACAGCTAAAGAAGAGATTTGTTTCAATAAAGAAGTAAACCATCTTACTTACGCAGCCCTTTCAATAGCTCCCATCTCACTGGACATGCCCATTCCATAGTAGCAGAGGGCTCCCAGGCCAAGAGCAGCCCCTCCAGCAACAATGAATCTCCCCAGGCGATCAGCTGGGTAAAGAAATAAAAACCACACAGTCATTAATGCTTTTTCTTGGAAAGTTAACAACATCCTCATGTGAACTTAGATGTATTTGTAATAGCTGCTCCATTTTATCCCTCCTTCTTAAAGCTTCACTTAATTTCAAGTCAGTTCACTACCAGTTTGAGTAGTGACAACCATATTCCGTCGAGGAAGTTTTAAGTTAAGGTTCAAAGATTCTCAGTATTTAAAGCAGAGCTCCTCTACCTTTAAGTGCAGTTTCTACTGATGGCTCAAATGCTGCGTCTTTCAATTCCTGGCCAAGTTTTCCACGCTTTGCACCCGTTCTTACTCTGCTGGCATAACTCTGTAAGATTCAGAAATAACATAAGAAATATTTAATGAAATAGAACAGAAGATAGTCTTATCAACTTACTTGCTACACTTAAAATTGTTAATTAATCTCTTATTAATCTGTGCTTACCTTCATACATACAAAGCAACTGTGCTCAAGGAAAGTAAGTGAATATTAAAGTTTAGGAACATTTGCGAAAAACACGTATTCTAGAA
The DNA here is from genome assembly GCA_910950805.1 of Acrocephalus scirpaceus scirpaceus. NCBI lineage: Eukaryota > Metazoa > Chordata > Aves > Passeriformes > Sylviidae > Acrocephalus > Acrocephalus scirpaceus. The sequence continues at coordinate 36,420,535 of OU383781.1, forward strand.
GTATAGAACCAATGCAGTTAATTCCAGAAGCTGGAATTTTCAGACTGCAGGTCTTCTGCTCTAGTCCTGTTCTGAACACAAGCCTCTATGTTAAATGTAAAAACGTAATTGTTACTTTTTTGTTTTGTAAAGAAGTGTTTTTCTTTCTATGCTAAAACAGTCTTCATGCAAACACTTCAATGAAAAAAAAATCTTGCACAATGCTTACATTTTACAGACACTAAAGCTGGAAAAGCAGTACAAATTTTTTGCTTTCAAGTCTAACCTTGATTTACAGAACAAACCTTGAATGAAGGCCTAGCAACTCAATATTTTTAAGGTCAACAAGTTCCAAGTAATTATAGTACGCTGCTCAAAGTCTTAGTAAGTTGCAAGAGCAACACAATACACTCATATTTAAGTTCAAAAACAACTTTTGAAGTTTTTCTGACCATTTATTACACGAATTTTTAAATTAAAATCCTATCTGAGAAATCAAGGACTCACATCAAGCTGTGAGTTAGTTTCAACACTAAAATGCAAAACCTACAAGCATTACTCTCATCAGCCATTAGAGCACTACCATTCAAGGGGTTTACCAGAGCCCTCCAGTTTGGTTGCGTTTGGCTAATGAAATTCAGCCCAATGCTAGAAAACTCACACACACAAAAAGCCCACGATGTACCTACAAACTTAGAAAGCTTCAGAGGAAAACACAAAGGAGGTGAAGAATTTGCCACTAGCACTTTTATCAAGATGACAGAAGAGCAGCCCCTAACAGTTGTGAGCTGCCGGTCTGCGACATCCTCTCTGAATGAAGAATAAACAGTGTCTCAAGATAATGACAGTCTAGTTTTTAAAAATGCTGGTTAGATCTGTGATTGTCCTGCCACAGCTCAGAAATTGCTCTAGACTACAGCTCTAAACACACACTGGGACTAAAATAATTGAAAAGAAAGTGTTTGTTTTAATGTTATATTTAAGACTCTAATTTGGGAACAGGGAGACAGGACAAGAATTTCTGTTCTTCTAACCTTACCTAGGTAGGAAGAACAGAAATATGCCTGTCCAGCCTTAACTACCCCTTTTGAGCTCTTTTGCCCACTAATTTCAAGACACAAGTCAGTCATTGAAACAGAAGATTTAACTTCAACTGCTCCAAAACCCTTGTGTTCTGACTGAACAACATTCCTCCTTCAGTAAATTAGAGCTCAAACAAGCAGAAGGCTCATGCTCGTTCACATCAGGTACTTCATGCAAAGTGATTCTATAGGCAATACACTCAACCCTTTAAAATACGTGCAGTTAGGGCCATCTGGAAGAGAATTTCCTTACCTGGCTAGGCTGCCACAGCCTGTATACTTTTATACTGGAGCTCCTCAAGGCTGGGGAAGCCTGAGCGATGGTGGGGCGGATGGTCTGGTATGGCAGTGCCCTCAGGCACACTAGCCGGGCAACCAGCATGGTTGCTGAGATAACTTAACACACTCTGCTCCTGCAAATGCACAAGAAAATGTATTTTGCTGTTTTGTTATATGGTTTTCAGACAAGGTACGCTTACTACTTAGTCTCAGCTACAACAGAAGTAATGAAAAAACCCAACCAAACAACGAAAATCTGTAGTAAAAACAGTATTATCACTGAACTACTGTAATAGGAGGTAAAACCTTCTTAAAAACACAGTTTAACCTTGCTTTAGCTATATTTGTCTACCAGTTCCATCAGAGACTTCTTTTGCATAATTTACTCAAAAACAAGAGCACATATCATTTTTCATATGCATAAATTAAATCAATACCCTTCATGTACTTTTGTTTGAGTTAGTTTGGCAACTAACCTTCGTTTTGAGACACAACACTGCATGACTACTCTGCTCTCCAAATTTACTTAAAACTCCATGTAAGAACAAACCATAATGAGCAAACATGACATGAAGTAAATGGGTTGTGCTGTTCACACAGTTCACACAGCAAACAGCACAATATGTATGGTGAAAAATACTCAGAGAGAGATTTTAAGCCATCCTTTAAAGAACTGGTTAGCTTTATGGGCACAGCATTCAGTCAAGGTCACAGCCCAGAACAGGGGTTCAGGTGCAGTTCTAACCAGAAAACAGTGACACCATTCACGGGTAAATCGACAGCACCAGCAGAACCAGCCTGTGTGTTCCACTGGCAGCAGGAAAACTGCCAGCTCACTGCCACAAATGGTGCACATCATACAAAAAAACCCCAAGGCCTTGGAATCACTTTAATGTACTTTAATTACAATTACACACAACCTCTGATATCACAAGAATACCCAAACTACCGGTGACTTCTTTCAAATGACCGGTCATACCTTACGTGTGCAGTGATCAATATAAGCGAAGAGTATTCTAAAAAAAGGCAGGTTTAAACATGGATGAGAAACAAGCACGCACAGCACAGGACAGCTCGCATTAATCACAGAGTGATAGAGAATATAATAATCCTGCAGCTAGAAAGTCACTTTGCTCTGCGGCGCAGTTATGAAACGCTACTTTTGTAACGGGAAGTACTTTACGAGATACATCCCGATTGTCCCACTAAACGCAGCTCTCCCACGGGAATGACACGGTCTGCAGAATCTGACAGGGCCAACTCGGTGCTTTTAACTTTCCTTTTCGGAAACTGGTATTTAGAGCAAGGTAACTTGCGCTTTATCAAGAGCAAGGAGGGAAGAGAGCTAAAAAGAGAGCAACGTTCCCACATATTGACCGGTAGCACCGTTAACGCAGCGCTGTGCAGTCACTGCCGCACCACAGCGAGCAGAAACCCTCCCAGCTCCGGCAGGGCGGCGGCCGGCGCCAGACTCAGCCCGGACTGGGCCTTCTCCCGCTTTCGGCCCGCGCCCGGCCCCGACCAGACCCGGCCCCGCACCTGCCCCGGCCCCGCGCGGTCCCCGCCGCCTCCTGCGCACTCCGCCCCGCTCCGCCGCCGCAGCAGGCCCGGCCCCGGCAGCGGAAGTGGCGCCAGCCGCCCCGCGCGCCCCCGGCGACTGGCTCGCTCCCGCCACGTGACCGCCGGGCCCGAGGGCGCCGTTGGCCGGCAGGGCGGTGACGCGCGCGCGGCCGCCATCTTTGGCCGGGGCAGCGATGGTTCTGGAAGCGCGCGGGCGGGCGCGCCGGCAGGGGGCGCGCGTGGGGCGGGCCCGGAGGCGGGGCAGGCCCGGAGGCGGGGCCGTGCCCGCCCAGGGCCGCGATGGGAGCAGAGCGATCTATGGTACCGCAGCGTGGGTGCGTGTGCTGGGAGTACTGTGGGACAGGGCGTGCCCTGCGCACGAGCTCTGCCACCTCTGCTGCTCGCTACCTGCGAACTTCAGGCTTGTCATTCCCAGCGTGTCGGAAAGCTCAGGGCCTTTGCGTCTCCTTCCCTTACAGCACAGCACCCTAGGAGCGGGAGGTCAGTCTCTCCCTCTGTAACCTCTTTGGAGTTACACCTCTCTTCCTTGTGGATGTAGTACGTGCTTTAAGGCTGGTGTTCACATGCCAGATGAGCACAAAAACCAGGCTTGTGTATGTAAATTACAAAAATGTATGCTGCCAGTTCTAATCCCAGCCTTGCAGGAGCGCTCCCCAGCCCTTCCTGGGGCTAAACATTTTGTTTTGTGCTAAACTATTTCTCCTCTGGCAGCTTCCTGCCAGCCTCACTCCAAATGCAGCTCTGAGGTTTTTTCCCAAGTTTAACTCTAATCCTAAACTGAGCCTTAGGAAGGACAGAGCAGCACTTCCCTGGATGATCAAATCCTCAAATTGATAATCAAATTTTGCTTTGGGAACCCCTTTCCAGCTCCACTCCAGCCAAAGTCCTCTAATTTATTTCAGCCTTAACACTACATATGGCCATGGTTCTTCACTGCCAAGTAAAACAGACTGAAGAGTCTTGAGTAGGATCAAAGACAAATATAATAAAAAAAGATGTGTTGAATATAGAATTAAGTCCAGAAATAGAATGAGAGTTACAGATATACTTTTGAGAATTGTGAGATTAGCCTTTCTTTATCTCAGAGCCTCTTTGTTTAAACTAAAAGACAGGAAATATAGTGACCTGCTAGTTCACAAAATGAAAGTCAAGGTAAGAGAGATCAGATATGGAAGAGGTCTGAAAGTGCACTAGCATGTAAGATCTTGAGAAAGAATTTGAATTTAGAAGAATGAAGCAGAAGAACACATGGCAGAAGGGTGGAAATTCCATCAGAGGAGGCCAGACCTACTGGGATCTGAGAGCTGATTCTTACTTACTCTGACACTTGTTTGCTTTCTGTTGCAGTAAGTGAAAATCCAGACGTTTGGTGTTTATGGTATTGAGGTCTCCTACAAAGCAAGAAAAAAAAAGTTTCAGGCCATGAATATGTTGTTTATTTAGAGACTTGTAGTGTTTATTTCAGAGTCTGTAACACTCTATAATTGTTAGGTACTAAAAGATTCATTATAATAATTAATATTTAAAATTTTAATTAAGTTATTAATAGTAATAATTTATGCAAGGAATCAAACTTATCTCTTTTACTACAGCATATAATCATGTAAAGAACTCTCCTGAGACTTTCAAATAAGATACTCATCTCAGCTTTTCCCCAAACTGTTTCTTAAATAGATAATTTTGTCAGAAGCAACCCAAACCTACACAGGGCCCACCCTCAGCTGTAGAAGCCTTCTCACAGAAATGTACCTGCTAAAAGCTGCTCCTTTCCTCCTCGATGGTGGACACCTGCAAATGCTCTAGAGCTGGCCAAATCCGGCCTCTGATGTCCCGAGGAGTTTCACGGTGGGAGCAGCAGGCTGGATCCTGTCTGGGGGTGCCCCTGCACTTCTCTCTGGGGTAGAGGCGATGGCTTCGGTCCCTGTGCCAGCCGGCAATGCTGCAGAGCTGCCGAGCTGTACTGCTGCAGCGCTTGTAGCTCCTGCCGACAGGAGCAGGGACAACAGCAGCACAGAGAGGCTTGGCGGGGAGGCGGGAGCCAAATGCCCATATAAAAAGTGGCTTTTTAACTCCGGAGCACTGCTCCTTCATGGGACCGCGTTCAAATGCTGTGCTGTGCATCCACCTCCTGACGTGGTGCTGTTCAGCGCCTTTGCTAGCGGCGTGGATGATGGCACAGAGCGCCCTGAGGTTTGCAGTGGTACTGAACTCGAAAGGGTGCGTGCTGCACCGGGCGGTTGTGCGGCCACCCGGGGGACTGGCCGGAGAATTGGGCAAACGGGAATGTCACGCACTTCGGCCAAAGGAAGTGCAAAGCCCTGCCCCTGGGGAGGAGCAGCCGCGTCCAGCAGCACGGGCTGGTGCTCTCCAGCTGCACAGCGGAAAGATGCAGGCACACTGGAGAGAGTCCGCAGGGGCGACAGGCTGCCAAGGACAGGCTGAGTGAGGAAGGTGGGGCTGCTCCATCAGGAGAGAGCGCTTAGGGCACTTTATCAGGGTGTAAAAATAGCTGATGGCAGGGAGCAAAGGAGCCAGACCCTTCTCAGTGATTTCTGCTGACAAGACAATAGACAATGGATCTAAACTGAAATATAAGACTTTTTTACAGTAAGAATTTTTTAGTGATTTTTTAATTTTTTTTTTTTTTTTTTTTACTATAAGAGTGGTTCAACAGTGGGACAGGTTGCTCAGAGCATTGTGGAATCCTTCTACGGAGATTTTCAAAAGCTGACTGGACATAGTCCTGAGCAGCCTGCTTAGGCAGGAGGGTTGGCCTAGATCATCTCCAGAGGTCCCTGCCAACATCAGCTGTTCTATGAGTCTATGACGTAATGATGAATCTTGAAGGATCTGAAGCACTTATGGCTTTTTTAGGACTGATATGCTCCAATAAGAGGTGTCTGAAAACAGTAAACAGTTGTAAAAAAAAGTTATTTTCAAAGCAACAAAAATAATAGTAATAAAAAAGAAACCTCATGAAGATAGTGCTTTCTGAAAAGAGATGAACAATTCCTCAGTAATCAAAAGTATAAACAGGAAAACTGGTACTGAAAATTTTTACTTGCATGTAAAAATTTTTTACAGTTTTTTTTTTTCAATAGGCCACATTTTCAACAACATGTTTTGCATGTGTTGGAAATCTTACATTTCTCCAGAGAAGGTCGAATACAGTTTGATATTAGAGAGTTAACTTCTCATTAGAAATTCTGCAAGACCAGAAAATGCCATTATAAGGGGGACTTGAGTATCCTGAGGGAAGTGTGCGGCTGGGCTCCAAACCCTGCCTCTCTTCCAGGCAGGAACCAGGTGAGGAGCAGCCCTTCTTCACCTGCTTCCCAGCCCTGCTAGTTCCCAGCAGTGACATTCCCATAAAGGGCTGATGCCAGGGCTTAAGGGATGGTGGTCTCCAACTGCCATGCCCAAAGGGAAAGCTGTCTGACTCCAAAAGAGGTTTGTCCAAGCTCTGTGCCCCAAATCGTGTAGGAAAAACATCATGTATTTTCAAGAAATGAAGTCAGCCTGTTCTTAGAGGTAAATAGTTTCTGAAGGGATTTTGTTGCCTTGCCCTGAAAGTGAGGATCACGGGTAATGCTGTCATCTTCCAGGAGACACCATGGGGTGTATTTTCAACCACGCATCCTGCCTTGGGACAGCAAAACCACACTTACATGTAGCCCTCTGCAATCCTGGAAAGCCATGGGAGCCACAACAAGCCCAGTATCGTGCTAATAAATAGGGTCAATGTCAATTTTGAAGCTTAAGCTTTTAACTCAGCAGCTCTGGCACCCTCCTGCAAGAAAAAAACCCATAGTCGTTCACATGGCTGTGTTCATCAGCAGGAAATAAATAAATCTCTGCTTAGCACCGTTTCTCCTTAGGGTAAACTTTGCCATTGAAATTTTCAAATTAGAGCTGAAGAAAAATACTTTGAAGGTTTTCTGGCTATGCTGACTCCAGCACTCCACATATCTCTCCCAGCAGATTACAGGGGACTTTTGGACTTAATCTGCTCCTGGTATTCATGTGACAAATCAATATTCATTAAGCACCATGCTCTTGCTTTAGATTAGATATCATTAAACACTGCAGTGTGGAGGGAATTTGGGGAGACAGTACTGATGACTTTCTTAAAGCCTAGTGAGAAAAAAATGCCATTAGATAGAATATTACTTTACCATGAAAGAAGAAGTCCTTCCATGCAGGAATTTGTGCAGCAACAGCAGGCTGGGATGTGCCAGAAGTGAAGCAGTGTCCATATTTTCTGCAGGTGTGATAATTTTCAGGGTCTTGGATTATTTGGCCAGATCTCAAAACATCTCAATTAGACAACAGCCTCATTTCAATGGTACTGAACTGTGCTGGCTCTGAGGTGTCTTCCCTCCTTTCTGCTATGAAGTTTTCACCTTTTAAAAAGCATTGCACTGAAATTTGTACTGCAGCTTGTATATTTTGAGGACTTTCATATATATTTAATTAAGCAAAATTAATTCCAGTCCAGAATTGGAGAAAAGTTGTCTGCTATAAAGAATTTCACATGTTTTATCTGTTGCTAAAATAAAATGAATCCATCATGGCAGACATTTCTGGTGTCAAATAGTGTCTTCTTGGCTGTTTAAGGGATAGCTGGCTGTTTTGTGTGTAAAAATGCTGTTTTGAGCACAGAAAAAATAGCCTTTAATTACCATAGACATTAAAAAATTAATTTATATAAAAATAATTTAAGAATGGAAACCAAACAATATATCTGTTTTCAATCTCTGCAACAGACTGAAAAATCAAACAATACATCTCAAAAAATAAAAATAGCAACTGTTTTAAATGTGTATTTTCATACTGCTAGGGTGTTCTGCTGTTGTCAGTATTTTTCATGACAAACAGTGCTCTGAGCGCTCATACAAGTTTGCTTTGCAAGCACTCTGCAAACTTCAGACATCAGAAAAACTCTTTCAGGTAGATGTGTGGAAACCTGCGTGCCTGGTAGCTTTATGGGAGACATGTTCTGTTGGGTTTTTTTCAGTCAATACAATGGTTTTTTTCTAGGGCATGCTAAAGAAAGGAGCATCGTATCAGGCTATGTTGATAAAGAAGCTTATGTTCTTCAAATCCCTAACAGGCACATAAAGTCTAAACATTCAGATCTGCTGAAATTTAAGTTTACCCTAAGGAGAAACGGTGCTAAGCAGAGATTTATTCAGAAAAACTCCTGCATTTAGTTTTTTGATCATTCATATTTAGGCCTATTTTTAGAAATTACTTTGTTTTTCTATTTTCTGAGAGGAGACATCACCCAGGTTGTATTTTTTGATAGGTTTGATTCTTGTTGGGGAGGATGAAAACAATTCTCTATGGCCATATCAATAATCCTGATGAAGTTGTGCCCCTAATTGCATCTGCTCCCTCAGGGAAGAGGCACAGCTCCCTTTGCCTTATTAGCATTACCCCTTGTTTGTCCTGGCACCCCCATTTCCTCTTACTCTTTCCCCAGCAAGTCCCCACTTGGCTTTTTCTCACCTCTTGGCATGCTCCCTTGGCCTCCCCTTGGTCACAATTCCAACTCTTCTGCCAGCTTCCAAACCTGCCCTGTTTTATCCTTGCTTTCTCTCTGTCCTTCATCAGTCCCTTCCCCCTTCTGCACTGTCCTCCCTTTCCCACACCAGCTGGGATTCATTCTGGCTCTGACAGTTTGTAGCCATTTAAACAAATGGGGTTTTTTCCCTGTCAAATGTTAACGCTAAACTTTATCAGCCACTAAAATAAACTTCCAAAATCAGAAGCTTGATATTAGGACCTGTCTTTTCCGTTAATTATATATTTTGTTTCTGATGTGGAAAATGGGGGCTAGAGCATACATTTCTATTCTCAGATTTAACCAAGGCTACAATAATGGAAGGTAAATAAACTTGGATGTCAAATCACCAGTTCAGTAAATCGCTTAAGCTTGTGAGTAATTATGTGAGTAACACTCTCATGTATTAGAGTGGAGACTCAGAACTAGTTTCTTTAGTTACTCAGGAGAAAAACTTTGGTTTCTCAAGTGCTCAGAGATAAATGAAGTTGAGTGCTTTGGTGAACAAGGACCTGACATTGTTTGGTTATAAATGAATACATGAGATAGAACATTTTTTTCACTCAAGAGTCTATTTGAATAAATTGGACATAAAAGGACATTTCTTTTTCTTGAACCCTGTATTAGAGGCTATACCATGAATTATTTATTTACATCAGACAATAAAAAACATTAAAACAGTTTAAAAATATTTTTCAATGAAAGGGAGAAGTCTACATTTACAGCCTGAGACCTCTCAACCTCCAAGAAATTGCTATTTATCTTGTTTAAATACAACAAATACTCATTTTCCTAAGTGCCTGTGAACTCTATGCTGCAGCAAAAAAATGACCCAGGGCTTTGTCTGAAATTGCTGTTTGTGCTTTCTAATTACTTTTAACATGCAGAGCACTGTTCTTCTGCAACTTCCTGAAAAAAAACCTATTTGAAATTCAGTAAGCTTTGATTTAAAGTGATTGGTTTCCACCTGGATCGAGTGAAATTTTCTACTTGCAAAGTTTATTAGTACATTAAAAGATGCAAATTAATTCATAATTCTTTCAGCTCATTCTCTTGGGAACAATTATACAAGGAAATTATTAATGTACAAGAAAACAACAGTTAAAAATCTCAAAGGGCAACAGAGGTGTGGAATATATGAAAACATTTAGACCTAGCTAATAGCAGAACTCAGTTATAATAATAACAGTTCATAAACCAATTTTAATTTTTCTTTATTTGTAAACTGATAGCAGCCACATGGTGCAGACAAGAAATCAAAGGCTGGCAAAAAGGGTTTGCAGACAAAGGCCCTGTTCTCAGTGAAGGGCTGAGGAAACACAGTGTGAAGTTTTGAACCTGTGCTACCCGGGTTTCCAAGGATCCCATCCAAAGGTGAGGCATTGGTGAGCTCACCTGTGCTCACTGAGCTCACTCTGCCCACAGCATCCTGAGGGGATTGCAGACCAGGCTGTCACTTCAGTGTAAGCCTCAGCACTCTGATAAACAAGCCCCATACTTTCCAGCTGGATAATGAAACCCCCCAAGATTCAAGTAGCATCTGATGAAAAAAGCAAACAGACTTGCTTTTTAGGCTTCTTTGATCCACCTATTTTTTTCTCCTTTTATTTAAGGTGTTAAACAACTGAATTACTTTCTGTTTTTCTTTTCATCATTTATCCAGCATGCTTTTAATATTACATATCTGATGAAATTTTCAAATCTTTTTATAATCAGAGTCATAGCACAGGCTTATCACCAGGACACTCGTAGTGACTCTGGGCTATCTGCTTGCAGCACTCGCTGTCAATGAAAAGACTGAGAGGGAAACACATGCTCTTAAAATATGGTGAAACAAGCATTGCTACTGAGAGAATTTGTCCTAAAGAACTTGCCCTTTTATAACTTTAAGCACAGCCACATAAACATAATACACACAGATCAAACCTCTGCTGACATAGTTTAATACACTAGGACAAGACAAACAGAGTCATCACATGAGAACAAGGTTACCTCATGGAGATGCAGGAGTAAAGTAACTTGTATTAGACTTGCTCACACATGCCTTTCTCTACAGACTCTAAAGGGTACTGTTTACAAATGAAAAATGTTTACATTTGAGAAAATACGATGCCCTACAAATATTTTCTCTCCTTTTTCAGAATAGCATAAGAACTGAAATAATAAACATCTAAATAGCATGGATTGACAAACTAAAATCCTTAAGAAGAGTGGACACCGTACTATGTCCATGTTGTACATAGACATTGCCCAGACAGAAATCCAGGTTCTAAATACAGCAATATTTATAGCATTTTCTAGTGGCAGTGGGCCACTTCCAAAACTTCCCTCTAAAAAATTCCCAGATTCCAAAAGAAAGACTTTGTTTTGATGATGCATATAAAGGAAAAGATTGGTTTCTACATGTTAAAAAATAGAAGTGTTGAAAACACTGGCCAAATTCCTGTTCTGTCTTGCTTTTGCAGTTGCATGACTAGATGAATATATTTCCTTTTGCCAAGTGAAAATAAGCTTCCAGGGAACAATTCTATCTCACAATTCAGCTAAAACTACTGAGAGAAATCACTGATTATTACCCATCTAATGCCATCATTCTGTATATTTAGAAGAACATATGGACTCAGTGGAAAAATAATTAATGTAACACCCATGTGCAACTCAAATTCCACTAGCTTCTTTTAGCTCCTTTGTTCTAAGCCGGTTTCTGCTAGAGATGGAAATCCCCACAAACTGAGAGAGAAAGAGGTGTCAAGGAATCAGAAAAATATTTCTGAGTGAGAATACTGACAAGAGGCCATTATGGTTAAATAGACTTCAAATGAAAATTCAATTATTTTGAAATTCAGACCCATTTTTTTTTCCTGAGGTTGGAAGAATAAGTTATTTTTAATTTCATGTTTGATTTTGCCCTTAAAAAAACCCCAAACCAAAAAAACCCCCAAAACCAAGCCACAATTGAGAAAACTCCAGAGAAAGGATAATGTCCTATGAAGAGACTGTGATATGCAAGGGCCAATAAGAGAGTGAGGATAGAGCAGGATTTTTATAAGCAAAATTTTCATCCTCTAAGACTTTGCTTCAGGCTGTGAATTGCGAAACAAGCTGATGGCATCAGTTTGATTCTGAAGGGTCATGTACCTAGATGAGAAAGCTGTGCTTTAACTTAACTTGGGATGGCATTTCTGTAACTTTAAGGAAAAAATGGACAGAGATTTTCCATGTCACCACTTAAGTGATTTCTTGTAAGGCTAGCACCAGGGTTCAGTGGCTGAGATCCCTCAGCTGGTGCCTCTGTGATATGTCTCTTTGGCAGCAAACCAACAATGTCAGCCTAGCATAAATGTAAGTGCCAGATCCATTTTTTCCCTTTGAAGTGCACAGTCCTAAAGGATCAGGGCAAAGCCCTGGAGAAAACAATATTCAAGTTATATATCATCACTGCTCTCAAGAAATTACTTTAGTAGCTGTTCTAATTAATCATGGTCATTCCCTATCTGTGCAGGGACAGAGAGAAGAAGTGTCACATAAGGACAGTCTTTCAGAGGGAGTTTTCCCCCTTTAGACACAAGCACAGAGGCTTGACTTAACATACAAACTCAGAAGGCTGCAGATAAAAAAGGTGAGAGCTGCTCTAACTATCAGGCTCTGGTTTGGTTACTGTGTTTTTGAGATTTGGCCCTCAGCATTGTAGTCATTCAGAAGCTTGCTGCTGGTTACTACCAAAGCAAAATCTGTGATATAAATGTGTGAAACTATGAGACACTGAAAGAAATCGCTGTGGAAATGCAGCGATGCCTCATTGATCCAGTGAATTCACTTAGGCCACTGAAGTGTTCCCATCCCTGTTATCAAAGCATTGCTCATCTGCCAGAGGTGGCCAAGTGAGACATACCTCAGGTGGTGCAGTTTCCTTCCCAGTAACCAGAAAGCAAATGAACTGAAATTTTGAACCGCAGCATGAAAAATAATCTTTTCTTTCAAATGGATATTGTTTAAGCTGTGATGAGAAATAAGAATGAGTGGTGAGCAAGTGCCGTAAAAATACCTTGGTTTAGTTTTAAAGGTATTTATGGGAAGATTTACTTATTGCTAAATGATGGAGAACAGTTACAATCTGTTATAGCTAATTTACTACTACATAAGTGAAAATGTGCTAAGAGCAGCACACTTGTTAAATTAAAGCTCACTTAATGATTACACAGCACTTGGGAATAACATCTAGTTAAAGAGTAAGCAGTAATGGATGTTTTCTATAGAACCATTCCTTTTGGGAAAATAAGACAACCAAAACCCTTCAAATTTTTGCTCATAACTAAAAGATACAGAAACCAGAAAGAAGACAAGGAGGGATTTCCTCTTTTAGTGAATACTGGAGTACTTAGCTAGAGCTACCATGAGAAGGTTACTGGCTCTGACTCTCACCCTATTACAGCGGCTTGCACTGAAGTCAGTACTATTATCTTACTGCATCACTCTACAACAGACTGAAAGAAATCAGATAAAATCCTGGACTGGATACTACCTATTATCTGCCCCCTTTGTCATTTTTTTCTTGTCACCACAGTATCTGAAAAGGTGATCATTAAATCAATAGTAATAACAAAATCCCAAGACTCAGAGAAAAGCTAGTATTTTCCTCTTTATGGGAGTGACAATTTCAGCTGAATCAGGGCTATTTCTTTGGGTAGGGAGTAACCTTGTCCTGGTTTAATCCCAGCCAGCAGCCAAGCCCCACACAGCTGCTCACTCCCTTCTGCAATGGCAGGATTGGGGAAACAATCAGATGGGTAAAAGTTTGAAAACTCATGGATTGAGATATAAGCAATTTAATAGGGGAAATGAAAGCCACACAAGGAAGGAAAGAAAAAACATAGAATTAGTTTAACACTTTCCATGGGCAAGCAGGTAACCATCTATCCCCGGGGAAGCAGGGCTCCATCACACTCAGCAGTTACTTGGGAAGACAAACACCATCATTCCAAATATTTCTCCATTCCTCCTTCTTCCCTCTACTTTAAATACTGAGGATGACACCGACCCCATCATTCAGAAGTGTGAATGTGGCTGTACCCTCATCTATCTCCTTTCCCAAGATGGTACCTCTTTAATAAAAATGTGACCTTTTTGCATTGAGTACTTTTGCAAAAGAACTTAATTTTAAAAAAAGAGTAATCTTGAAGAAGCCTCTACAGCAATCCCAATATATGAATGTTGGCTATTATTTTTGTCACTATCTTCTTACGTAGGAGCTTTATAAAAGCATTGCTTCTGTAGTTCAGGAGCCGTGTTGTGGCCATCCCACATAGCAGCAGGAGTGGCTGGCAGTGATTCAAAGCCCAGTCCCCTGTGGATGGCTTTGCTAGAACCTGCTGGAGGATAGCGTGGTGCTAAGATGAGGAAAGGTGCGGTTTTGGGACTGTCAACCATTCATGGGCTAACATGGGATGAAAAGTACTGATAGCTGGGGAGCTTCCTGCACACTGTCTTAGGGTGTGGCAGAATAGTTCCACTGCTGTGGAGGACTGGGGCGAGTCTCCGTGGTGGATGAAACTCCAGATAAGTTATCCCAATTCAGAGCTATGAATCAATGCTTCCTTTTTGTCTCTGGCTGTCAGAAAACCCTGCACATCCAAGCTCCAAATGGAGCAATGACAACACATAAAATGGACCTTGACTCACTGTGTACATCGCATCTATGCCTACAGCATCAGATCATTATTTTTCTTTTTATACACATGCAGTAATTGTGTGCTACTGGCCAAGAAGGTTACAAACATATTCACTCATTTTTTAATAATGCTTCATCATAATGGGTAGTGTCTGGTATCTTAATGAAGACCACATACAGTATTCTCTTTGTCTCATAAATTTAAAATGCATATTTTTGTGGTTTGTAGTATGATCACTAAGAAGGCTGGAATTAGTGAAATTACTATATGATTAAGAGAAAAGCATTCTAGCCTTTTCTACTCATTAATAAAGGGAGACTCTGTGTGTAAAGAAGATTGATTAAAAGTTTGTTTCTTTTCATGCAGACACCACAGGTAAGGACTCTGAAAAGTGCTCAGCACTGATCAAAAATAAGAGCTACCAAAAGTCAAGAAATTGTCTTGTGGAGAGAAAAACCTTTCATCTATGATAAATCATAAATATTGAAAACATGCAGTGGTTTTTCAAACAAGAATTCTTAATGGTATTAAGGACCTGCTCGTGCAGGACCCATGCAAATCTGTGTTTGCAAAAACCACTTCTAATTGCAGAATTTTCTCCTCAGATATTGCAGGTGTATTATGGCTGTATTTGTTATATTCTGAAATTCTTCCAGCTCAGTGTAGACTTCTGCATTTAGGATGAGGCCCAAGGAAGACAGAGCCTCTTATTCTCCTGTCCTGTGTCCTATAGCTTTTTACTTACACATAACTTGAAGTGGATAGAGCTTTTTTGATGATAAAAGGACAGCTGTGCTTTTTGGGTTTACAGTGGAAAGTCATTCTCGGCTGTAACTGTGGAGCAAACACAACCTGCACATAATAATGCTGCTATGTAATTCATTAATCTCAAATGTTCCAGCTTTCTACAGATACCCATAAAATCATATGGGTAAATGCCCAGGCTCTGAAGGGCATATTATATAGAAAAGCTATACAGTAGAAGCTGCTGCCTGTGAAGACTTAGCATGACTAGATAATGTGCTTAATAGTATTCATTCATAAAAGGCAGGCTCTGCTCTGCAATTTTGATCTTACAAATAATTTAGCATGCACCCAGGAAAGTTAAAATATCCTAGTAGCAAAAAACCCAAATCAAACCAAATAAACATGCAAGGAATTGAGATAAAGAGTACTCATTTTTGAACACAAAATAAATGACAATGTGAAACTTTACATAGGCTATCTATACCTTCTGTGTCTGTTTTCCTCAAACTCTAGATCTACCCATTCAGCAAAACGGCACAATGGACTGGTGAAGGTCAAAAATGTATTTGAGTAACCATCTTACACAGGCTGAAAAGAACTTCTGTGCAGCATGGATGTAGGAATGTATTTCCACACCCAAGCAAATGATTCTATTTAAGGAAAAAAGTATCAATTTACCTTTGAACATATAAGGAAGCCAAATTAGAAATTTCTGTGCCTTTCTCATCAGCATTGGCCCAGTGCCAGCACAGGGCCACTGGCTGGGCTTTAGAAATGTTTCTCAAAACCTGTAGCTGCTTCTGTTGGCAGCAAGCAAAATTGTCCCTCCTTGATCATCCTATACTTAAGAACAAGTTCAGAGGTGCTCAGTGCTTTCTGGGATGTCTTAGCAAGGTGTCAGGGGTTCTCTGACACCTGTGCTCGGCTTTTGCTTTTTGTTACTGCATTGTTTGTTATTTTCTGTTTTATTAAAACCTTTGCTTTACAAAACATACCCAAAGAGCCCTTGCAGTATTATTAAGCCATTCTGGGAGGTTGCAGGTCAGCCCTCAGACTTGATACATCTTCAGGGAGCTTATTACACTCTGGCCACGTGTAAGACTGTATCACACGGACCCTAAAGTCTCAAATGATTTCTCAATCAACTATGAAACTTCTGATCAAGGTGAAATCTCAGGATTTTCCTTCCTTCGTTTTACAGAACGACACCCGTTCTGTAAAAGGTAAATGGCTACATGCAGGGTGAATTTGAGTCCATGGCTGAAATCATAACTGTGGTAAACATACGGGTCACTTCCAGTCTCTGTGGCTCTAGTTTGCACAGAGAATACAAAACTGTGCTCCCTCCACAGCACCTCTGCCTTCAACTCATTTTCTCCCTTTCTCTATTCCCATATGCCCACAGAACCTTGCAAGTATTCAATGATGTGTCTTCAGGGCCTCAGGGTGTAATTGGAGTAATTCTGTGCAACATTGCTGGGCAGAAACAAGGATCCTGATTTCTGTTGCAATCTCCGAGAATAACACTAAGAAAATCACTGGCAGGTAGGGGTTACTAAAGGAACCCAAAGGAACTGGAAGCTGCTGAACATCAAGAACAACTGGTTATATCTGCTTCCTTTGGCTGCCTCTCTCAGTGTCTGCCAGAGTAAAAATGGGATTTAATGATAACTCCTTTTAACATGAACAGAAATAGTTGATTGTAAAAACAAACCAAATGAAATATTCAGTAATAAAATGGTCAAGTCACTAAATAATGCATCCAGCTGGCTCTAGTGCTTGACCTTTGCAAAATTCCTTGGAGGTGAAGTGAAAACTATTTTTTTTCCCTTGATGGTCTATTCCTGGGGAAACACTGCTATGAGAACTCTGTATTTCACAGAGAAAGTAGCTCATTTTTTATCTTTAATTATGCATGTTCTTCAGTGGGTGGCCTTCTTCTTTCTTAGTAGGTACTGAATCAATACCCTGGCATAGTGCTAATAGGCACTGTGCTACTTGAGCTGCCATCTTTCAGAAAAGAGACTGAAAGCAAGGTCTTCTCTCTTTTTGATTTTCCTGGCTCTCATGGCATTTTTTCCCTTTTTTTTAATAATAAAGGTGTTAGCATCAGAGCCTTGGCCAAGCTGGGTAATTACATTCTGTCTTCCTAAATTTTGCTTTGTGCAGTTTTAATTTAATATGGTGCCTTCTCTTCCTGCCCTAAGTTGTTTTGTGTCATTGCTGGGCACTATTAAATAACCTCCATATTTCCCCCGAGACAGCTGCATTTAAGCTGTGGGTAAGGCAAAGCCTGTACATGAATTTCGTGAACCATTCCCAGAGAAGCAAACACAAGCTCACTTGCAATTATTACATGCCAATATTTACCTGGACAAACTCCAGCTTCTCTACTCCCCTCCAGTAGTTTACATTCATGTGGAATTTAACTACCCAAATGAAAACAGCAGCTGTAGGGAACACTGTCCCTTCTCATGAGGTCACAAGGCTCATGCTTTGGAGGACATTTTCAGCAGGCAAAGTAGTTTTATCCTCTGTACGAGAACATAAGCTGCTACAAGCAATCTTCCTCTACAACAACATGTGGTACTTAGCCATGAGCTGCAGAGGGATGCTGGGCAGGGCTATTCTCTCTCAGTGGTGTGGCTGCCTTCCCATTTGCCCCTCTTGGAGGATCAGTTTGTCATTCAAGGGCAACTGAACGGGTCCATGAGCTCCAGGGCAAATGCTGCATGTGCTATTGCCCATGCTGCTCTCAAGTACTGCCTACTGAGTACTTCTACCAAACATTGTATCAGTATCTAGATGTAAAAGCATCCAGGAGACATCCACACCAGACACAATTAATCCAGAGAAGTTAAAGGCATTGAAATAACACGGTTTTTCATTGGCATAAAGCTCTTGGGATGTAGACACTGCTGCTCAGGATTGAAGTCAACCAGGTAGGCAACGCTGTTGTGAGTTTTTACATTTGTGTGTGCTTTTAGGTGCTGTAAGAACTGGGGCAGGATCATATTACAACAGCAGGCAGGAGGGATCTTATGGCACAAATCCTTCTGAGGGTGTAAATCAAGGCAGGCAGGTTTCCATCAGCTTGATTGAAAAGTAGGTTAAAAACAAATATTACTTATAGAAAACTTCAGATGCAAGCTGTGTAACCAGAACCTTCCAAAAAAGGCTTATGGCTAGAGCTTGCTAAATATTTTTAAATGAATGTATTTGAAGTCTTAACTTGAAAATAAAATCATAAGAGCATAAAAGCAAAACTCTATTGCTATAAATCAGCAAGACTGCACTGATTTTTCAATTTAATGTATTTGAGTAATCTTAATTATGTATTATCTCACTGAGCTTTAAAACATTGCCAGAACTGCAGACTTTGAACTTTTCATACTGATAATATTGTTGCTCTTGCTTCCATCTTTTTTTTCTTTTTTTAAAATACAGTATGCTTTAATTGTTTAATTTAAAGCTATTCAACGTTCTTCCTGCTATCCAAAGATATCTTGTATGTAAATGCAACAATTTGAACCCCAAATCACCACCATCTGCTTATTTATAGCATGACCCAGCAGTAAAGGGAATCTCTACTAAGCCCTTAATGGGAGTCATGTGACTGTGCAATGAACTTGGTTTTCATGTTCCTGATGGAAGTGATACTGTTTCTTTACTGGTCCCTTTTAATATTTTGTGATGTTCTTCAACAACAAGAACATTAAAAGAACCTTCATTTTGAGACCCATCCTCTTCACCCGATTGTGGCTGTTGCTTTATCAGGTATGTAGTGTGTGTCTGATCCTGACATGCCATTAGGTGTCAGAATTATATGTCTTTCTAGATTTGCTTTTATTCATTCAGTGCTAAGTACGTTGTTTTTCAATATGCTGAGCTATCCTTGATGTGACCCTCAGAAAAAAATCCCCAAACAACAAACTCCAAACCAAAACCCTGCAATACCAGAGTTTCAGTGGTGCAACAAAACCAAACAGCTGAAGAAAAAATGAAGCCAGTCATTGCTGGTAGAAAGTAGAAATTAAATAATTGAAGAAACCTGCATCGTTTAAGTACCAGCACCAAGAAAAGACTCAGGTAGGTTTTGAACCTGCGTGAAGTTTCTCATAAACTAAGATCCTGAGGGACCTTGACAACAAAAAACCCCTTAGTTCAAAGACAGTGCGTGGGAAGGAGCAAAGTTGTCGACATCCTACTTTGGGTGAATCACTTTCCCTCTAACAAGAATACATATCAGTGGCAGTGCAGTACAAAGACAGAATTCTGCAACTGTCAAGAGTTCACTCCCGGCCCTTAACATGCAGTGTGTGGTGGTAAGAAGTTTTTACTTTAGAATGTTTTTTATAATCTCATTGTTGCAGACAAAACTATCCCAACATTCTTTTGCTGGCAGAGCTCACTTCACTACAGAGATAGGTACTTTTTTCCTACCTTAGATACAAAAGATACTTTATTGGTTTTCATTGAGATGTATGGCAAGTGCTCCAAGTCCATAGCACAAAACTGATATATGCCATATTAAACCCACGGATAATGTTCCTAGAGTTTACTGTTTCAGTTTTATATACACAGTTATACTAGAGAGTAAATGAAGAAAAACTAGTTCATTAACATGTGTAGTGGTGACTTTTTAATAAAGTTATGCGCTGACATACCTCAAAGACAGGTGTTCTGTCCACAAAATTCAAGTCTGTAGGGTTATGAGACTTTGCACTGCTTATCCCACTTGCCACTAGGGCTTTATTCCTGCTCAGCACACATGAGCAGGGATTGGTGTACACAAATTACAGGTCTACAAAACAAGTATCTGTATCTGAACTCTGGTTAGGTTCTCATTTCATCCACGGAGAGAAATAGCCATTTCCAGATTTATCTGCTCCTAAGGTGGGAATAGGTTATGGTGTAGCAACAGCTACTTTTATCCCTTGACTATGGGAGCATGTACACACTGGCTCTGAGACACATCCAACCCTCAGCCTCTGGCTGAGTTCTGCATCACTTCTGAAAGGGTGGAACCCATTGGTGATGCTCTTTGTAGGGCATGTTAAATACAGCTTCTCTGTAGCTGTATAGAATGACTGGGTATGAAGGCAAATAGCAGTATCCCAGTAGAAATGAGGAGGAAACCAGGCAAATCTGTACAAAATGTGGCACATGCTCCTGAAAGAACACACACCTTACATCACTCAGGTAGTGGGCACTTTACAAAGAGACCATGCATAGACAAGTTTGGGTGAAATCTTTTTTCAACTGAACTCAAATGCAAAATGTACAATCCTGAATAAGCTCGGGACTTCAGCCTCTTTCTGAAGAAATGGTGCAAAACTACCACGAAGGAAACTCTGGGGTACTCTTTCAAGTAATGTCAAGAGCCTTAAGCCCATCTCAATAGTTCATGGATTGTGATGTTCAGCCTACAGAATATAACAGGGATCACAGACTGGGGAAAGTGACAGCCTCAGTCTTGGGCTCTCAGAGGGCTGATGAGTTTGAATCCTCCAGTGAGAAAAGAGCTGCAAGCAGCTCTCCCTTCCATCTCTGTAATGCATGGAGAAAAAATAAATCATTGTTTTTGCACTACCTCCCAAGGAAAGCAGCAGATGCTTTCTTATTCAGATGACATTTTTCAAGCCTAGCCATAGCATTTCTGCTCTGGCCACAAATCAGTGGCTGCTTATGAGCATTTTGACAATCCTGCCACATCTAATAGCCAGTGGTGGTGGGCAGCACGAAAGAAAAATCAGGTTGTGTGAATTTAGCCAGCCAGCTAATTCTGAGCTCCATAACAGTCAGCAGGAAGAACTTTTAAGCGGTGTGTGTGAATACAAATGTCAAAGATACCTGATCTGTGTGCAAACTGCAGCCTGTGACCTTTAACTCCATGAAATACCTGTCAGCCAGCTGTGCTAGGGAGGAATCCATATGCAGTGCCTGTGATATGTTGATTCTCTTTTCAGGTCATCCAGGGTTTGTATCTTTTATTCTAAATGTTAGAAAATGAAATGACTACAAGCACAGCACTCATGTAAAAGCAACATATCTGATCTGAGTGATACAGATTACAACACCTTTCATCAAAAGATCCCAGGAGTAATATGCATCTTATTCACAATAGTTCCAGCCCTGCAACAAATTCTGGTTTAAATTTATACACAAGCTGCTCCACTGAAATCTAATCATATGCGTAAGCCCTCTCAGAATCAGGGACTAGCACTGAACAAGAATTATGTTTGTCTCTGCTGATAACAAGACTCTGTAGGGGGAAATACAAAAAGAAACCCTGTTAACTCCTTGGATTCTTTGAAAAATTTTGGATGTCAGACCCATGTTTTGTCCAAACCAAAAGGACCATCATCCTACTCTGTCTGAAAATACTCCAAGATATTTAATGGCACAAGATATGCAGGATTTTCTGCATCGGAGAAGATTAATATTCTTTTGGGAAAGTCTGAGCTTTTAAGTGAACTCAACTGAATTACTGATACTTTAGCAAGGCCAGAAAAACCCCCATTATACAAATGAAGCACAGGGAGGAGTGCCTGGTGTCCTGAGAGACCCCAGTTTTGTACATCATACCCAGTGACCTCAGAGACAGAAAACTATGTAACATGCCACAATGAAATTCAATAACCTCACCTTCCTCCAGACTGTTTTACTAAACTGCTGGGTTTCAATGTCTGTACAGGTGAATACAGAAGTAAAACAAAACATTTTATTTTATTAAAGAAGAAGAACTGCTCTTGTAGACATATACAAAATGAAAAAGCTTTCAATCTCATTCTCATATAGCCTGGCAGATAGCACTGGTTGCCAAGTCATGTTTTTCCATCAAAAATATTGCCACAAATGTGAGAGCAATCTAAACCTGACCATAATGCCTGTCTCATCACACAACTGAGATGTGGAGAATTTCACCAGTCTAGAATGTTGGTTTTGGTCAACATCTCCTACCAGCAGGAGAGGACAAATTTCAAGAGTTGATTTTAAATGTAATGCTCTGATCTAGCAAATGACACATGGAGTCAGACACACGGTCCTGCTTTCCTCTCTACTGGCAATTGTCTCTTGGTGGTATTGCTCCAACAGAAATAGTGAGGAATGATGAAAAGCAAATTTCAGATCTAATTTTCCCTAAAGTTTAGGGAAGTTCAAAACCTATACCTGGATTCAGATGTGACCCTATGCCAACATCACACCAAAGTAAAACTTGAAATGGGATTTATATGTTGATTGCTTTGAAAAATTATCAACATTTGGAGGTCTGCACACAATTTCTTTGGCAACAGCTACCTTTATTAAGCTTCTAAAACCCCATACTTCTAAATATACAAAATTATAAACACATGATAAAAACATTACTAATGTGTATCCTTTTTCACTTCCCAAATGCACCCCTTCCAACAGTTTGCAAGCAGCATGGAAATATTTGTATGATATAAATCCCATACAGAAAACCTGAGATTCAGTGTGCCCTTCTGTTCCACTCACACAGAAGGAGGGGCGTTCTTACCCACCTTATAATTCAGTTGAGGTAATGCCTTTTAAATACACACTCCCTCCAAGGCAGTCATTTGTCAGTGTTATCAGATAACTGCTTATTTTGAGCTGTTAATGGCAATACAGTTGTCTGCCAAGAGTGCTAAAGCTCCTTCCTTCTGTAAGAGTGGAATTCAGCAAATTAAATCTAGAGGAAGAGATCTAACCTCTAATGGTCTTCAGGGGAAACTTTTTCTTGTCTTTCCTAAACCAGTAAAAGAGCCCAAGCTGTGCTATTTGGCAGCTTAACCTCAGAGGAAGTGCAAAGTAAAGAAATCTCTGAAAAACAAGTAAGTTCAAACACATACCACTGCCAAATCCTCTTCACTTGGAATAAGTCTTAGGTAACAACTCCAACCTCTACTTCAGGCTGCATACACTATAAAAAACCAACCCAACCTGATGTGAAAATCTTGAAACATCACAAAATGAAAAACTGTATTTTACTGGTAGTCTAGACCTATTTTAATGTTACTTAAGCGATATTTTTTAAATACTGGGATTTAGGTGGGGAGAGAATAAATGAACCAAAATTTAATCTCCCCACCTACCTGGTTGCATTTCAGAAATCTAAACTGTACTATTTTACACTGATGGCTTTATAATCTTGTGTTTCCATGAACTCAAAAGTCTCCTGTGTCCTTGGAGGAGATAACACTTGCTCTTCACTCAGCCAGTGATGTGGACACACTCAGCAAGCACTCAAAGCTTTTGTTTGTGTGGCCCTGCCAGGCTGCTGCCCTGTCCATGCAGGTACAGTGAGACACTCACCAACCCCTCAGGACAGAGCTGCTGCTCAGCTCAGCCCCAGCCTGGCAAACAGGAGAAGCCAGAGCTGCCCCCACACCTCTGGCTCATTCAGGCTCACTCAGGCTCACTCATTCAGCAATCAGGAACCAGGCATATGAAGGCCACTCTGGCTCTCCAGTCCTCTTTGCCAGCCTGATACCTTCCCTATAAAGTGTGCCTAATGTTCAATTACTGAGGAAAGCCATCTGCTAGATCGGTCCCAAACATCCTAGGAGACCAGAAGCCCCAAGGTTGATGGCCAACATACTGGCTCCATCTTAAAGAGCTCTAGTCTCTGCCAACATCATGCAGAACCATGGAATTTCTGATCTCCCAGCACCTCTACTCTCAGGATTATCAAGTACCATTCCTTTCATCTTGCTAGGGAAGATGGGAGAAGCCAAAAGCTGGCAGCATCCCACCAGAAAGTCCCAGTGTTCATGGAGGCAGTAATGAACAAATTCTATAGGTCCATGGAAGCAGAAACAGATCCTTCCACATCCACCTTGACACTGGAGGATCCATTCCTCCCTCTGCTTTACCCTTGGAAACATTTACCCCAGTCCACTTTGCCCAGCAGAGCCTGGTCCTCCCACTACCCTGTTGTAGCATTTCCCAATCAACCATGAGTGCTTTCAGAAGCCTGAGTGCCACAGAGGATCAGGTCTGTCACATTTTGGTTTTCCATCCTGCAAAGTCTTTTAAATTTTTCTGCATTTAATAATCCACATACCATGCCCCACTTTCAGACTTAAATCATTCTGATTCCTTCCATCCAATTGACAAGATGAGGGGTTCTTTTTCTTAAATATATAATTTAACAAAACCTATATAGAATATTGCGCACTTGTTTCAGTGATCTGGAAAATGTGCTTTGTCTTTTTTCCACAGAACATGCACATTTCAGATTTCCCTTAAGCATTTGTAATTATTTCTGATCTTGATGGTTTTACTTTGTCAGCCCAGATGATATCAACCAGATGAGAAAAACGATTTGAGGGTGGTTTTTGACCAGGAGGTAGCAGAGAAGAAAACCAGCAATAAAATTCTGGTAATTTCTCATCTCATTGCAAAGATATGTTGTGGGGATTTGCATATTCTGTCTGTGAAGCAAACGGAGCTATAATCAGGTAATATAGCCAGGAAGGCTTGAAATGCCATTCAAGACTTAAGACGTAATGATTATTAAACAAACCTTTTGTATGAAGAATGCTGAAAGCATCATTTCAGGCATCTTGCTCAGTACCCTGAGCAATTCACAGAACTACCATAAAGACTGACACACTGAGAAGAAGTTTATGTGTGAGGTGGCCTATCAGTTTACCCCACAGTCCTGGTAGATAAAGGCTAGCTCCTGTAGGGCTCACAGCATGCTGAGAGCTGCTTTCAGCATTTCACCCAGCCCATCTCTGCATCCATCAGCTGGCCTCAGAGTGGAAGGAAAGATTGCTGCTGACCACCCCTGAAGCCGGGGCCCGGCGCCGGTCTTCGGGGTGCCGCGACCTTCTCCCGACAAGCTGTTCTTAAAAGGACAGCCTCTGTGTTGATGGGGCAAAGGCACTCCCCAGTGAATTGCTCTCTTGTAAAGATTGCCTAGCAACCGATCTCAGGGGTCAGCAGTAATCAGCCCTTGGGCTGCTGCAGGCAATGCAGAGAAGGAGCAGGAGGCAGGGAGTGGTCTCCAGAGCTTGTTTATTCTTCAAAGTCCGAGGCGCCGAAGACCCCGAGGGTCTCGGAGGGGCTACTTTTATAGTGATACTTGGGGGCGTGGTCAGGGGAACTGACCAATGGGGAAAGGGATTGAGGAACAAACCAATCAGGGAGAGGATCCAAAATTAACCAATGGGGAAACAGGAAAACCAGGAAGTGCAACACCAACCAATAAGGGCAAACTTATTAACATAAAGGGGTGATGCAATGATCCTTCTGGAAATTTCTCCAGGCTGAGGACCTGATTGAGAACTTCCCTTCACAGGGAGGTCTCAGCAGGGTGCTGCACTGCCTCATGGCTATTCTCTCTCCATGGCAGTGTCCCTGGCTCAGCCTGAGCCTCAACCTCATCCCCAACAGAAGATGAGAAATGAATTAGAAAGATACAGCTTGCAATGGCTGAGTCATAACACTAAATGCCTCTAACTCAAGCTAACAGGGTCATTTAGAAGGGATGACTTGCTGTGCATCAGCTGAAGAAGAGAGGAAATTCTGGCTACTTAACATTTTAGAATAATACTCAGACTTTCCCTTCAGCTGCGTTTAGTGTCTGAACAAACTCCAGGGCACAAACTCCAGTGCCAATTTAATACAGGCTTCTATTTGCAGAGACTCATTAACGTTGTGCACAACTGCTTTAAAAAAAAGGTTAAAGTCTTGGCAGAAAGCAGCCATAGCAACTATTGATTCAACTCTAGAAACTCTCCAGCACTTACACTGAGTCTTACCATCTGGGGAAACATTGAGGCATTGGGCAGAGTTTTAAGTAGACACCAAAGAACAGAGCCACGGCCAGTGGCACAGAGGGGCTGCAGGCACGGGCAGGTCGACATCATGTCCCTGCAGTCACCACAGTGTCCCTTGCTGTGCCAGCTGATGCAGCCTGCAGGGGCAAAGCTGCTGGCATCCCAGCTAACTGCTGTCCAGCAAATCAAATCTGCTTATATACTTTCCTTAACTGCATGCTTTAGCTCTTTCTAAAAAACCAGAGCTTTAAAAATGAGACACCACCATTCTGTACTAGAATAGGCTTATACTAGGCCCTATTCTATACTAGAATACTATGGATTTCTTCTCTTGTAATTCCTTTGGATGTGGGGTTTTGACTGTTTCTCCTTTTGTAGATTCTTGGGCTCATTAAAAAAAAAAAGCCAACAACAAAACAACCCACCATAAAATATATAGAAAAGTAAGCACTGAAAGTGTGTTCTGTTCATTTGTAACATCAATGGCTTTAGAAATAGGTTGGAAGAAACTCAGGAAAAGCCTTCAATTCAAATAGAAATTACCCAGAAACAACAAAAAACCAAAATTGTGGGCCTGGAGAGGCACTGGCATTATGCTAGTTTTGATCAGTTGCTGGGCTTGATGGCCCAGGCTCACCTTTTATTACCTGTATCTTGTCTTGCTTCAGACCTATAGTGTTTATTAGAAACCTCCATGTTATTCCACCAAGATTAAGAGCAGACGCTATTTTGTAAGAAGTTAATGAAACACTTTTGGGGATGAGATTTGGTATGAAATGCTTTTTACCTCCCAAAGTTCTCAAAGCACTTTACCATTCAAATGTAGTCATACAGATAGCTCACACTCTCACTGCTCAGCTGTAACCGGATGAGGAACAGACAGCAAGAAACATTTGATTTTCCCCCCTTAACCCTACATAAATATTTAGAAAAATAATTGAAGCATACCTCTCTCCATTGAAATGGGAAGGGGAATGTAGGTGGAAAGAACTTAATTACCAGAGTTGAAATTTGACAGGGGGAGTACATCACACTTTCCAGTGATACGACAGCATTCATGTGTCTGCTCCAAGTGGTGCTCTGCATACGGCACATACAGCAAGCAGTCTGAAGTGCTGCAGTCTGAAATCACTGCCTCTCCTGAAGATTCCTGCAGCAGGAAGACTGGTTGGTAATTAACACAACTTAGCATGCTTGGAATCCTTCATTATCTGTGGGGCATGGGAGGAACAGGAGGGGCCTCAATCCTTTACCTGCAGGGCAATGAGATGGTAGGAGAGCTGTGTGCCCTGTCTGCTTCTTGGCACTGCCGTTGCAAAGCCCAGTGAAACAGCTCCTTAAAAGGAGCCACGAAAGCTCAGACGTGGAACACCCTTGTGGCTGAAGGGCTCTCAGAGATGCAGATCTATGTTCTCAAGCAAAGGTACAGCTTAGTACCTAAAAGTGTCACTAAAAATTTTGCCAGCTTTATTAATTGCTCTTGTATTTATGTCCCCCAACCCCAAAAAACTCTTAACTGGAAACAGTGGCAGGCAGTGAGTTGAACCTGTGCAAGAATAATTAAAGAATAATGATGATGCAAGGGATCTTGAATGATCATTGGGTTTAAGTTCTTGCCCCCAAACAGTTTCAACTACACCTTACAGCACTTTTGGTGAAAGATGATCCAAACTGTCCTTAAAACTCTTTAGTCCTGGCAAGACCACCTACCTAAAGAAGTCTATTTCATCATCCTCGCTGTCAGAAAGCATTTCTTCCTCTCAAATGCAAATCTTGTTCTCCTGTCCACTGCAAAAATGCAAATGCATGTACTAAGTGCATTGGTTTGGACTAATGCTTTCTTTAGAAGAGTGGAAGAAATAGGTGTTGTCTGGCATTGCATTTGTGGAGATGGGCAAGAAAAGATGGTATTGAGAAGAAAAAGGCAGACAGCTGAAGCATCAGGCAAAAATAAAAGTTATTCATGAACGATGTTTTGTTGAGTGAATGAATGCAGATTTGATGAGGTTCATATGTAACATCCTGCCAGGTCAGCAGGGAAACCCTAATTAGGCAGGATGGCCTTCCTCATTATTAATTAGAGTTATGTGCTTGATTAAAGAGGTACAATTCTTCCTAGTACTGCAGGAGGCCAACAGGAAGCCTGCAGAATTACATTCAACCTGTTTCTCCCTCTCTCTTGCACACAGAGGCACATACCAAGTGTTGCTGTATCTCTTACCCCTGTGTATCCTCATGCACACACAGACACGTGGAGAGGGACACCTACACCCCCAGACATGTGGTGAGGGACACCTCCACCCCCCTCCTCCTCCCTTCCCAACAGGTGCTGCTTATTGTGTGCCTGGCTTCAGAAGAAAGGAGGGATCATGTCCCCCTCTAGATGAGAAAGAGGCTGTTGAGCTTGCTGTGGTCAGTTGACAAATGAGGGAAAACCAGAGTGATAGTCGTATGCAAATTAATAGCTCCCACTGTTTTGTAACACAGGTCTCCCAGCAGATGCCACAGGTAATTATGCAACTGAGGGTAGTGCTTCTGGGAGAGCTCATAAAATACAGCTTTTATCTTGCTGCTTCCAGCCCGTGTCTGGTAATGTATAAATAATGTTAACAGCATCCACACAGACGGGCAAAGATTGGATGTGCACTGGGTATATGCATGCCTGGTGAAATACAGATTTTGCTGCAAACTTGAGATATGTTAGAAGAAGGGGGGGAAAAAAAGGCCCTTAAATACACACCTACCAAGGTGATACCTATAAGTTACAAGAACTCCTCTTTAGATAAGAAAAGGTGGGTATTTAAGGACTTTCTGAGTGTCCCTTTAGGCAAGCAGCCTTCAGACTGATTCAAGATAGGTTATGAATATGGGGTGGCAGCTGCTTGACATGGGGCTGGCTCCACACAGCAAGCTGACAGCTTCGTATCCCAGGACACTTCAGCAATACGACAGCTGTGATAAGCAGAAAACTCACTGTATGGCAGTATAGTTAACAGGAGAATCCTCTGTCAGTGGGGCCAACATTATTGTAAAGAGAGATGCCAGTGTGCTAAGGAAAATAAGCAAGAGATCAAAATTAATTTTTGCTGCATTTGGTTTCCCACACACTCATCTCATTCTTCCACATGTTCTTTGTACATGTTCCAGCCATACCAAGTTGCTCCACAAAGGTGCATAAATATAAGCTTATCACATGCCCTGAGTGTATTGTAAATACCATCCAAAAATATGGTGACAAAATGGAGAAACGAAGGAGTTTTGAGGAAGGCATGCAACAAGAGCACGGCTGTGGATGAGCTAAAACACAACTCTAAAAGCATGAACCACTGGTATTTCCCAAGGATAGTCACAATGGAGAGGCTGCTTTGTTAGCTTTGGTTTTGCTGTTCAAGCTTGTCAAAAGGAGAAGAGTACCTGAGAGGACAAATTCTGAAAAGCAGGTGAAGATCTTTTTGTAGTGTCAAATTCCTAAAAAGCACTCACCCTATCACATGGCTTTCTACAAAATTATTCACAGAATTACACAGGCCCAAATATCAATATACTGAGGAGCTTAATTTTATTTTGTGGCACAAACACTTTCTAAAATAGGTTTTTACAGTTTCATACCCACGACCAATACCCAGGCCATTCCATGGTTCTATTTTTTAGCATAAGTGATCCAATAATTGAATATCCTAAAGCATATTGTGAATGGTAGGCTTTTAAGGGTGGACTAAATCCAGGGACAGTTTGTATTCATTTGAGTAAGTGCATCATCATATTTCAGAATATGAAAACCCAAGAAGAAAACCCAAGAAGAAACCTGTGTCATGTCCATCTTCTGTGATCCAGCAGATCAGAGGAAATATTAAGAACCTCCCCCTGGGACTTACATCTGTGGATATGCTCCTTGTAGAAGTGAAGTGAGGACACCCTAGTAACTGATTTCTCACTACCAATAGTTTTGGCCCACAGTGTGGTTTTGGCTTGGCAGAAATCAGTAGGAATCTCTTTAAAAACTTTCCATGGAGTGTTGGAAATTGAAAGGTTCTTGATGTAGGCCCTAACAGCACTCAGTGTCCACCCCTGCCCTTAGGGGTGATCAGCAGCAGCACAGCTGCTTTAGCACCGAGCTTCTCTGGGATGTAGCAAGTTCATGAATCCCCAGAAGTCCTCAAGGAGCAAGAGCTCTGAACCTCACCGGGAGCACAGTCAAGTGAAAGCTTTGCTCTTTGCATGCAGGATTTGATTCTCCAGGGCTGCTTCTTCGGCTCCTTGATAGCCCCAAATTCTTGCAGGAAGCAGTTGCCTGTGTAACACTGATCTCCAGGACCTTGGATAGCAGCCTCTCTCAGGCTGTGCTGAAATTAAATAGTAATAGAAAAGTAATCTCTGACAGTGAATACCGGTTCGAGTCAGAAAAGCCCTTGCCAAAATATGCTTTCAGAGCAGGCACAGCACATATATTATTGAAAAGCTTTGTTTCTATATAGCATGCCAAGTTGGCAGAAATGCAAATTTGAATTTTAGAAGTGATTGCTAGGGAGCTAGTCAAGAAGAAGGAACCAGAGAGGAAGGAATTAATAGTATTTGTTTCTTTTAAAGAATAAATCTTGAGCTAGTTTTCTTTTTTATGACAATCTTACATTATTCATCTGTCTTTCTAGGTCAGAAAATAGGAATAAATTTTATGTGACACTCTCTTGTAATCCAGTGGTACAAAATGGACTCTCACAGAAAGCTGCACTATTTTAGTCTGCTGTCCTGGCACGTAGGGAGATGCATTTTAGGGCCCTTTGTAGTTCTTGTGCTGATATTGTGCCTGGCAAGATCCCTGTGTCTTTTTGAGAAGGGGAAAAATAAGACAGCACAAAAATGCTACAGGAGTAAAATTGAGTAACACAGACTCTACATCAAGGATTTTATTTCCCTAGGGAAAACTGGGATGATTTTTCATCCTCTTTGGATTCTGTCATCTTTTTCAAGTATCTGTTTAACCACAGAACTGACTTAAAGGACTAAGGCTATCAGAATGCACTGCAGCAAATTCTCATCCACTGCTGAGGGAATGAGGGGGTGGAAGTAGGGCTGACACAGCTGTGATTTTAAAAAAAAACCCACCAAACCAATACTTTTATAATAATAAAAAAAGATAAAAGCAAATGAGCAGCATCTGATTACTACAGAGAAGTCACTGATTTAGGTGAAAAAAATTCCAGGAAGCTTCACCTGCTACTCTCAAAAGCTTTTGTTCTTATTATTCCTCCTTTCAATACAATGAGAAATAAAATTAGGTAGCCTCACGGAAATAACTCGTAGCTCAGCCTTCAAGAACTGATAATGCTTTTATACTTAAGATGACCACAGCCAGATATCATTCCCATGCTTTATTACCATGTATAAGAGCAAATTCTGCAAGACTAAATCTGGGTTACTGGCTCTGGAGAATTAGTGACAGTTGTCTATGTGTTCACACTGGAAGCAGAATGCAGGAGAGCATTAATAACATTCTAGGTTAGGTCATAAATACTAATGTATTTCTGCAACGTCACACAAAAAGCCTACAGCATCAGAACCTCAATACAGGCATGCAAGTCTGTGTCAAAAAACAACAAAAAAAACCAACCCAAAACAAAACAAACAAAAAACCCAACCAAATAAAAAACCCCAAAACAACAAAACCAAACAAAAACCACAACAACAAAAACCCCCATCAAAACCAACAAAAAAATTGAAGTGCATTTAACTCCTTTCACCATTGTCCAAGGAAATATCATTTCATGCTGATATAGTTTCACCACAGAAGGTCAGACACATTTTGAGCTAATTAGAGAGTAAGTTGTTGTACAGGATTCAGATGTATAAAAGTAGTTAGGGATATGTTTTCAATATAATTCTCAGTACATGCCAGGAAGACATGCTGTCAATACCCTGTCTTTCCACAGAATACCTGTCTTTCCACATGCTGTCAATACCCTGTGGATCCACAGAAGTGAGATGAATAAATTCCTGGCTCAGGCATGAAATATCTCTTGAATTCATTACTGGCTATGCCTGAAGAGTCTGCCAAGAGGTAAGCATTAGGCTAAAAGTTATAGGAGATACTAAATCCAAAAAAGGATTCAGCTTGTGAGACAAGTACTGTAGTGGCGTTGTAGCGATTTGACTTTAGATGAGGTTCTGAAGCAGAAATTTAACACAAAAAGCAAATTGTCCTTGAAAAAAACAGTTGCTATTTGCAAAATTGCTTAAAGAAAGCTCTGTCACTGAGGTCATTTATGCCTGACCTCACCATAGCAGGTGTTTATATTACAACAGCAGTATCAAGGTTTTTTTTGTTGTTGTTTGAACAAATGTAAGTCCATTTAGCTTGTGGTAGTGAGTATCCAGAAGTATATACAAAGCTCCTTCACAGCTTGCTTTAAATACTTGTAAAATTCTGATTTTATAAGGAGGGTAACAGGTCATCATTGCACTTAAATAAAGTAATGAATAAAATAGCAATGATAAAAAGCACTGCCTGGTTCCACACCTCCAGAACTGCATAAATTACATTATTCCCATGTCAAATGGAAGGAAGAATTAAAACTGGACCCACAAAATCCCCACTAAAGAGCTGGCTGAAACCCAAACACTTATGAATTTTATGGCCTGAGGATTATTCACCCAGTTACACTTTCAGTTTTTGACACACGAGCAGCAGAGCTCAAGAACATGAGCCAGAAATTTTGGCACTGCTGTGGCAGTTTGTCCTCTCTCCCCAGCTGAGCAAGTTCTGCTTGTCTTGATACAGACTGGAGAGAGCAGCTCTCTCTCCCCTGTGCACCTGAAGAGACAGACAAGCAAAATATTAAACAGCTACAGATGCTGAAAGAAAAGCGACTGTTCAGTCAGCTCTTCCGGGTTTTTTCAAAGCTTTGCTTGTAGGACAAAACTGATGAGAATATCTGACAATTATTACAAAAAAAAAAAAAGAAAAGGCAAAGAAAATTCGTCTAATAGGAGCACAGCTAAAGCTTAATCTATTTATGTAACAAAACAGAGGCAAACTGCTGTTAATATGCTACAGAGGCACAGAATTTTTTTTTCTGCTAATCTATTAACAGGGGACAAGCTGCTCTTCTGGCACAGTGAGGGCTGACATCAAACTACCAGTCTGGCAACCCTTTTTGCTCAAATCCCTCACACCCCCTGCTCTGCCTAAGACAGGCACTCGTCACTGTTAGTGCTGGCAAATGGCTGACACACCAGGGCAGACCACATCCTATTTCCCTTTTTTCTTTTCAAGCTACAGCACAAAACTTCTCACTCACAGTCAGTGCATGGGGCACAGTTTCATCATAGCAGGAGCAACTTTTCCCTACCAGGCTGGTTGAAGGGTTACATGGTTGGTAGGAGAAGGTGCCTGGATGGGACTCCCTGCTACAGCCTCCCCACAGCTCAGTAGCTGCCTTGTTTTGTCCTATTCAAGCAGAGAACACCAGCTAAGGCTCACAGCACAGATTCAGCATTCAACAGGGAAAAAGGCAGAGCCCTGCAAGTTTCTACCAATGGAGTAATACCACAGCACTGCTCTGCATCGGAGCAGCATCCTTTGCATGGGGAAACCAATCCAAACTAAAGAAATCTCCTCTTTTTAAAAAAAACCACATCACACTCAAAGGCTAGGTTTAATGTTAAAGCTTTTAAGGTGCTGAGGTTGCAGGTTCCCTTTTCCCATAAGCAAAGCACCTTGGGAGAACACAGTTTTATTGCAATTTCTACATCTCCATTCATGATCAAAGGAATAAAAGAGAAGAAAAAAGGATTTCTTTCCCTCCTACCCTTAGACTGCCCAAACTGCATGCACCAAGTCTTTTCTTTCCAACAGCAGTGTACTTCCTCAGTGCTTTTCCAAGAATGCTGGAAAAAAGAGAATTGCAGAAGGGCTCTCTCCTAACCAGGTTTACCAGGTCCAGGGAAATCCATCAAGATGTCTGCCAATTCCCAACATGTTCCCTGCACTGCAGCTCCTCCAGAGTGGAAGATAACAGCTGGAAGGAAGATCTTAATATTTTCAGTGTAATTTTTTAGGCCTATAAGATGCAAAAAACCTTGGTGAGAATCTGTCCATGTGTCTGTGACAAAGACATAAGCAGGAACACTTTCCAAAGGACTGTTCTGTCCACACACCAGAGGTCATGATGGGAAATGGAGAAAGGGAGAAGCCACAGAAGAATCAGCTGTCAGATTCTGCAGTAGCCTAAGCACGGGGAATACAGTGGAGGCCCTTGTCCCCAGGTTGCCCCCTTTGCTACTTTCATAGCCATACTTTATAGGTGTGCTCCCTAAATGTGTGCTTTAATTAGCAAGTCTGCAAAGTACACATTAAGGGATCTGACTATCAAGTCTTCTGCTGTGACTCCACAGCTGTTGATACAGGGCAACCAGGGAACATAGAGCCATGTTCTCCTACAGAAATTAAAGCATGTCAGTAGCTTTTTTCCAGCCTCTTTTGCAGCTGACATCCCCGGTCTAAGTGGTGCCATCTGTTAACCGTGTTGTATACATTTTCATGAAGAAGACTAAAAGAACTAAACTAAATTCTACTCAAAGTAGCCTAATATTGCTACTGAAAGAAGACCACTGCAGTGCACTGGCATCTTGTATCCAAGGGACTTCATTTTCAGAGTGATGCCAATGAGCAAGGGGCTGCTATGCAACTGTTCAGCTTGGCAAACCCTCAAAGTGTTTTCCAGTCTCATGCTCTGCATCATTCCAGTAAGACATTTACCTGTGTTTCCCCTGCTGAACTACATTCTTACATTTGATATGCTGCTCCACTTTTACATGTGCCATGGGAGTACTTGAAAAGAGTAGATGGCCACCAAATTCAAAGCAAGGTCTGCTCTCCAATTCTCCTGGGGAAAATGAATGGTTATCTCCCCCCATCTGTTCACCCCTCTCTCACACCAAGCTTTCTATTTAACACAATTACATGCAGCATTTGACAACAGAGCTGATAAATTATGTGTTGCTTGAATTGAAAATGTGAAGGATAATAGGGATAAATATCAATGCATTCACAGATGACACAAACACATTTCATCACTTTCAAGGCTTTTTGGTTGTGCTCAGGAATGACTTGCATGAACTAATTCCTCAGTGCATTGTCTTAAACAATTCTCTAGAGGAAAAATGGACTATGCCTAAGACATAGAAGACAGACGAGTAAAAACAGTGAAAACCCCAGAAGTCCCAAAGGGAAAACAGCCCAGCCAGGCAGAAGTAGGATGCTGCCATCAGAAAAAAGAAAAAGTCTGTGTGGTTGCAGGACAGGTTTCTGTTTCCATTTTCCTCCCATGCCTGAAGTTCCTGCTTGCAACTCTCTAGTGCCATGTAGGGGAAACATGCACCTAGCAGGGGCTGGGAAGAGAACCACAAAGTCCTGAAGCCTCTGGAATGGAAGCACACATGCTCTCCTCATGCTTCTCTTGCCCTCTCAACACTGACATTGCTGTCATGGCTCTTGATCTCTCTCTAGGCTTTCTGATCTCCTGGAGCACATGAGGGCCTCTCTGTGGGTTTGGGTGCCCTGATGTGTACTCAGGTATGTTTTGCTGCCACCTCTCCCCAGCTTCCCTCAGCTGCAGGAACAGGCTGCACAACTCCTGAAAGAGGAGCTGCTCTTCACCACGAGTCACCCAGAGGCAGGAAAACAACTGCAACTACAGAGAAGCTGCATACATGCTGTATTTTAGACAGGATTCAGTACAGGTATCCTTTAGGATATGGACCATGGAGTTATTTCTGGTGCCAGCCCTTGTGGTTTGGTCTGCAAGTGGGAACACAGGACTGCCTGGCAAGAAACTGCATCTCAGAATCCTTTTAGGGATGAGAATTGGCTTCAAAAGGAAATACCATCACAAGTGCTTGATTTCACAAATACAACTAATCCTGCAGGCAGATTTTCTTTTCACAAGCTGCGCTTACTGGGCTGACTCTCCTCAGCAAGGAGGTACCAGCTTAGTGTTTGTTAGCAAGGTGCAGCTGCAGGGAAGCACCAGGGGTGCTCTCCTGACACACCACGGCCTGGCACTGGCAAAAACAGAAGAGCACCTGTGGAAAACCTGTCCCATGGAAAATGCCTGCAGTTGTTCCTCAGGGCCCCGCTGTCGGGCTCAACAACACCAGAGCCGTGCAGCCAGGCTCTGCTCAGCGTGGCAACATTTATGCCATGAAATTTTCAGCCACTCTGAACATATTGCAGTGTAACTGGGGGACAGGGAGGAACTCTGTGCCTCGCTGAACAGCTCGGAGAAATGGCAGCCAAAAGCAGTGCCGAGCCAAATGGTTCCCTTCTCTGCAACTCATTGATGCCTTAAGTTTTAGCTTTCATGTTTTGAAGATTCTGTGCTGCCTAGGGCTGTAGTTCTGAGCCTCACATTAAGTGTTAGTAAGCTCTCTTCACAGAGTAGGCAGAGAAAACAAATCCTTTTCCTGCTGAAGACCAAGGACAACGAGTACAACTTTCAGGCCCAAAAGCACAAACAACGGTGGATTGAAGAGAGAAACAAGAAGGATGGGACCTCACAACCTGAAGCTCTAACTCGACAATTAAACCCCAATATGGACCAAAATGGACCAAAATGGACCAAAACCTATAAAAGTGTGAGACCTCATGACTGGTTGTCCATTTTGTGACCATTTTATGTCTACCTTGGGTGTAGCCCTGCCCAGGCTCTTGTGCTGCCCAAGGTGTACCCTAAAGGCCTTTCAATAAATATCTGCTTTAATTTCTAGCTCTGTCTAGGCTCTGTTTCAGGTCAGCCTTCCCAAGGCATCATCATGACAAGCAAATATTTTGAGGTCAGGAAAAACCAAGCTTTTGCTGTCTAGAGGCAACCAGTTGCTTTCTATAAATGTGTGATTTTGTAATGAGTCCTGTGCAAATTGGAACAAAACAATACCAGACATCCTAAAGAAAAATGGAAGCATCAAAAAAAATTATATACCCCTACTAGCTATCCAAATTAAACCATATTTATGTCTTTGAGAGTGAGAAATATGTTATTTGTGTCATTTATTTATCACATAAAAATAATGTAAGGTATATTTAAGGCACAAATTCTTTAATTTTGAATAAATGAAAAATATTCATCGTATTAGAGACAGAGCTGAGCAGCATAATAAGGCATTAAAGTACACTTTTCACCTGTTGACATCTCTTTTTAAGGCTAGAAATTAAAATGTTGAAAATAGAAAACATCGATATTCTTGAAGGTTATATCCAAAAGGCTCAGTAACAGTATGTAAGTGGAGAATTAATGTCATAATGAACATAAAAAATCTCACAGTTTTAGATGAAAAAGCTTGGAAAGCAAATGATGCACATTTGTTCATTACAACTTAATTAGCACAGCCTGATATTAAGAACCAACAGTAATACTGAATGTAAATTGAAGACTGCTTGTGGGTATATCTATACTTGTGTGTGTATATATATAAAAATCTCGAGTAATTTGCCAATATGGTAAGTGTTGAAATAAAGACTGTTGAAATGCTCCTGAGATTTGAGTGAAGGAGTAATATCTCCATTTTAAACCTTGCTTCAAAATAACTTTTGCTATTTATTTCTGAGAAAAAAATATCTAAACATAAGTTTGATTTAAATATTTCCTTAATTTTCTGGTTTTTTCTTTACTGAGTTAGGGAAGAGAAGAGAAAGAAGGAGGACATTTTCTTGCAGTTTCTGCATTTCCTACTTGTATTTATTAAGAAGTGAAAGGCATCTAAGTGTTCATAGGTACCACGTACAAGTAAAAGTTGTTTAATGCATAGGATATATTATAGATTATTTGAAGAAGGTGACACCACTCAGATGTAAAGGCAGGTAGTGATCCACACTGACAAGCCTGCAATAAATCTCTTCTAAGCGATGCAGAGGGCAGCAGTAGAAACCATGTCACCAGAAATCTTGTACCCAGGAGGGCTGCAGCTCAGCTGTGCAGACCAAAACCACCTGCCTGTCCCTCAGCAGCTGGATCTCAGGGCTTCTAAAACTGCCAGTGCACATGCCCACTTTCATTTTGAGTTTTTCATTTCTAAGCAAGAGAGAATTTTTCTTCTGTATTGTTCACCACTACATGTTAAGGATTATTTAACCCTTGTTTGATAAATACACTGCACAGTGTTTGTCTGATAAAGGTCAAACAGAAGTGACAGGAAACAAAACAACAAAACAATCCCCTTCTGTTGGTTTGCAGTAACATTCTCAGTGCAAATCAGACATCAGAAAGTGCAGAAATAACCACAAAGTGTTAAACAAAACTCATGACTATCAAAATCTGAATAGACACTCCTTTCCCAGACCTTACAAGTAGACAGTTACCTGATTCACCTTGCTGGTCTGCTCTAGGTTGTTTTGATACCATTTTAATATTTTACTGGAGCTGGCAGTAACCTACTTCCAATGCAAGTGACCCCAGAGCGAGTTATGGTCACAACATGAAGAAGTAAAGAGTATTTTTGGCTCTTGTGACTTAAGTAACAGTCTGGCAGAGAGATGGTGGTAGAACTTCAACAAGGAAGATCAGAACACAATTATGCACGGTCAGAAATGTATTCAGTAATAATCCATCATGCTGTCTCTGGCTGCTTGGCATGCAGGAAGATCATCTGCTTTAATCTTCCCAGTTTCCAGACCCACACAGAGTATCATATATTATGCAAAAAGGTACTCTGGGTGGCACCATCGAGCTCACCATTGCAGTAGCTCTGTTGTTGAAAGGGATTTTTTTGTGTTTCTCACACCCTCCCTCACCAAGTCTATACTAGGCATCCCCTTTCGGAAAAACGTTTTAAAGTATTTCTGTCCCAAAGGAGAGGTTCTTGCTACTCACTTTCTCCTCATATCCTGCAGCTTGCAGCCATACAGAGATCCTTGTTCCCTCCTGCTCACACACACCTCTGTCCATCACTGCCTTTCTCCTGTGCTGCAGACCCGGTGAGATCCTTCAGTGCAGAGAAGGAACCAGCAGGATGCAGAGCTTTTCATTCCCTCCCACATGAACGATTTAGAAAATTCACCCTGGATGGCTCTTGGGATAGGTTTTTTTTTCTGTTTGTTTGTTTTTAAATCAATTTTTACTGGACACAGTGTATATGTGGTAAGGAAAAACAGCACAAAAGTATCCTTCAGCAGTATTCAGGGAGCTTTCACCACTGCACAAAAAGCATTTTCTGCAAGCAAGTGTCCTGGATAACAGCCTGTGCTAAAAGGGGTGGCCGGAGAAGGACAGTTTAGACTCTTTAGAGGCTTCTCTCTCATCCAAACTCCGCAGCTGCTGCTGCAGAGGTCAGGGACAGATGCCTGCCTGTCTGCTCACAGCAGACCTGGGGACAGATCCTCACTCGGACTAAATGCTCGCAGTTCCCGGAAAGTGCAAGACATTGCACCGTGCTACACCTGCTGAGGAGCTGGCCTTGGCTCTTGCTTCTTTTTCTTCAAAGTCACATACATTTGTCTGACATATCCCTGAAACTGCTTGTGAGAGCAGAGTGCAGCTTCATTTACTTCCACGGTGTTGCCTGAGCCTTTCAAGGAGAGAGGAGGAATCCATGCCTGACTCCTCCCAGGCTGCAGTAATTCCTGTGCGTG
Source organism: Acrocephalus scirpaceus scirpaceus (assembly GCA_910950805.1). NCBI lineage: Eukaryota > Metazoa > Chordata > Aves > Passeriformes > Sylviidae > Acrocephalus > Acrocephalus scirpaceus. Next base: position 36,459,852 of record OU383781.1, read on the forward strand.
CGAAGGACTCGGACCTCCCCCGTAGGTGCACATGAAGCCATGTGCCCCGGTGCCCCCCAGGCTCACGGCAGTGCCCTGGTGTCCCCCCTCCGGGCTCACGGCAGTGCCCCGGTGCCCCCCGGGCTCACGGCAGTGCCCTGGTGTCCCCCCTCCGGGCTCACGGCAGTGCCCCAGTGCTCCCCTGGGCTCACGGCAGTGCCCCGGTGCCCCCCGGGCTCACGGCAGTGCCCCGGTGCTCCCCCGGGCTCACGGCAGTGCCCCGGTGCCCCCCGGGGCTCACGGCAGTGCCCCGGGCTCACGGCAGTGTCCCGGTGCTCCCCCGGGCTCACGGCAGTGCCCCGGGGCCCCCGCAGGCTCACGGCAGTGCCCCGGACTCACGGCAGTGCCCCGGGCTCACGGCAGTGCCGCGGTGCCCCCCCGGGCTCACGGCAGTGCCCCGGTGCCCCCTGGGCTCACGGCAGTGCCCCGGTGCCCCCTGGGCTCACGGCAGTGCCCCGGTGCCCCCCCGGGCTCACGGCAGTGCCCCGGTGCCCCCCGGGCTCACGGCAGTGCCCCGGTGCCCCCCTGGGCTCACGGCAGTGCCCCGGTGCCCCCCGGGCTCACGGCAGTGCCCCGGGGCCCCCCCGGGCTCACGGCAGTGCCCCGGTGCCCCCCGGGCTCACGGCAGTGCCCCGGGGCCCCCGCAGGCTCACGGCAGTGCCCTGGTGTCCGGCACAGCACGGAGCCGGCTCAGGCTCCCCCTGCCCCCTCCGACAAGGACAGCCCGACTCCGCAGCTGACTTCTCTTGTTGTTGTTGTGTTAGCACGGAGCTGAGGGCTCCCGAGGGACTGTTTATAGAAAGTGCTTTTGAATCTCTGCTTCAGCATAGATAGTTCCCATTTAAAACTGAAGATGGACCTTTTATCAAAAAATGTGACAGGCTTTCTTAAGGGTAACTGTCACAGGTGGAGGTATAAAAAGAAGAAAAAAAACCCCTTTTCTCTATTGTTTCAGTTTTTCTGTAATTTTACCAAGCATTTAGAGGGTGACATAATGCCAGATGCATCTGTCTTTGGCGTTTTTAGGTATGTATCACCTTGGAATCTAAGTGCTCAGGCAGTATGTGATAACATCCTGAAATACTTCCACCTCCTCAAGCTCTTCTCTCATTTTTCTTTTATCGCAAATGAGTTCAAGTAACTTCTGATTCTGCATTTATCTAGATCAGAAGTACAGAAGAAAAATAGACTTCTATAATTTAACAACTGGTAATAACATTACAAGTAAAATTAAAATCTCTAAATCAGGATGAGTACTGAATTAGGAACAAGGAATAAACGATCATAATTTTCTGAGTATAAGAAGCTATTTCAAATGATTGCATCCCTGTTACTTTTCTTGTGTATCCTCTGGTCATGGAAGGGAATATTTCAAAGCCTAGTTGTCCTTGAAATTATACCCAATAATAAATCTACCTGCACATAGGGATCAAATGTTAGTATAAAATCCTTACCAAAAGGGTTATTGTCCCCTCACATGAGGAACCACTTGACTCCTAAGCAAAAAGTAACACTAACAAGACTCCAGAACAAATTCACCCCCTCCAAAACCCCAACACACCAAAATCCCAGCAAATGCTGCTGATATAAGGATATCTAGTAAAGATTTAAGTTCCATAGACCCCAAACCTGTTTCCAGAATGCAGAACAGACAGTGGCCCGTGCTTTAACAGAGATGGAGATTCCTCTGATACTGCAAAGATGACTGTCATTCAAAAGGAGATCAGAGCATGTTCAGCCAGTCCTGTGCAGGTGAGCACGTGCAAACCCTTGCAGCTCACTGGATGATGTGTGGAGACTCAGTTGGATATTTTATCCTAATTTAGGTGTTCTGCTAATGCAACTGCATGGCTGCCACCTGACTCAAAGCATGGGCCAAGCCTGCTCCCCTCACACACTGGGCAGCTTAAAGCAATCAAACCACAAATGTCCCAGATATGTGACAAAGCATGCCTTTGAAACCTGCTTGAGCTTTAAACCTTAACTCGGCCTATCAGAACAGAAATACCACTCTGCACCTTTGGTTGTCATCCAAATCAACCTGAAACACACAGATTCTCATCAGGATTTTGAAATGGAAGTCTCCTTCAGCAACTGAGTTAGCTACATAATATACACACAGATCACTGGGGCAGGTACATCCCCTGGTAGGTGACTACTTAGTGTAGGTCCTTTCCTGACATCTTTGCTGTGACTTTTTCTTTATTAAATTCTACTTTCTCCTGTTTCTTTGATTAGCTACAGCTGTTACTGCACAATCTGTTTGGCTATATCCTCCCTCCTTTGTTTGAAAGAATGGCTGCCTTACAGACAGCATATAAAAAGTCACATATTTGTGATGCTGGTAACATCTTTATTTGAAACTTAGTCTTTAGTCAAAGAAGTGTAGGTATCCTAGTAAGTTTTAACCTCAGTTATTTATTTCCATCTCTTGCATAAAGCATTTAGCCTTGTTTATTTGCAGAATGAGTACTTCAGTAAACTCAGAGTACCACCTGGGTGAGGAAATGAGAAGAAATTGACTCCTTCAAAGTCCCCAGTTCAGGTGCATTGCTGTTTCCCTCTTCCCAGGGACCACATCTGTTTATGGGCTGGTTTGGTCCCTCCCTCTGGGCAGAGCACTTAGCTGTGCAACAGCTGCACAACTACAGGGTACAAGTGAAACCCAAGAATGGAGTTACAGAGATAATCTTATTTTAAAAAAAATCACTTAACAACACCTTCTGCACAGAGGAGGCAAACTATCTCAGTTTTCAAAGATAGTTAAATTCCACATAGAGTGATTTGAATTCAGCTCTCCAGATCTCAGAGAGAAGCAAACTCATGTACCACCCAGTGTCACAGGACAGCTGCAAAGCACTGGCTGAACCAGGGAGTGGTGGAGTCGGAGACTTTTAATCCCAAACAACCAATCCAGATTACTCTTTGTGCCATTAAACTCAGAACAATGTGCAACAGCAAAAGCCCAAGTTAATTTTAGGTCAGTTATGAATAACAGAAGTACATTTGGATGTACTGTACAGAGGAGAAAATAGAGACATTGCAGTGGACATGGGTGGTCTCTCCCTATATAAATGAGACATCATAAGATCACAGTTTCAGTGCTCAAAGAGAAAGATGTAATTCCTTTAAAAAGTGTTAGATGACACTAAACCAGGAACCTAGTCCACCTCAAAGCCTCAACTGTTTCTCCCCAGGGAGACAATCAGACGTGAAAACCTCAAGGAGAGTGCAATAAACACACCTCACAATGAGCAGAAAGCCATGCTATTACTAAGAGAGTGAAATGTCTTAACACACGCAAATTGCTTCATTTTTGTTCCCTCAAACACAGGGAAGAACAGTGATTTCCCATCAGTATTTCCCTGTGGTACAAGTGTTTGTCTGGCCTGACAGCTCATGTGGAAAAAACCCTAAAGTAGACAAAGGGTTACTTCAGTAACATGTTTGTATTATACTTGGCTTAATATGGGCCATTTTCTTAATTTTAAGAAAAAAGCCATGGATTACAATATGTGAGAGCAGTGAGGAAGCACTTCATTTATGCTCCACCTCACTGCATTCACTCAAGGCCTAGACTGCCATGGTGCCACCTTTCAGTCAGCTCTTATCACAAAGTGCATACCCTGCCTTAGATGTTCCACCTCTGCTTAACTAGGAAAACATTTCCATCATGATATGGAGGAACACCATGTGAATGTTAGTATAACCCTGGTCAATGTGGAGCATGTGATGTTATGTCCTGTATCACAGAAAGTGAAAAATACGTGTTACAGCCTCAAGGCTGTTATTTGCCTTCATTTTACTATTCCATATATTAATGATTTAACAAAGGTATTTCTCCTTTAGAGGGTAGGGCAAGTGACATTAAAAGAAACCTAAACAATAGCAGGAAATTAGTAAGCTTTGCATCTTTCCAGACAGCAGTACACATACAATGTATATATCACACATATAGGTATGGCGTTTCTGCCCTCCGTGGATCACTTTTCAGTGATCCCTTGCCTTGCCCGGCTTCTGGCAGCAGTCGGTAGGGCCCACTGGACAGTTCTGCAGAGCCCCCACGCGGTGGGCTTTCTGGCTGGCTAGCACTAGATGTAAATTAGCGGCGATGGCGAAGGAAAAGGAAGGCTCTCTTCTGAGGGTTAACAGGAGATGTTTATTGCCTCATGGATGGTGGGTGAGAGAGAGCGAAACCCCGCCCAGGCCCCCCTTAAGAGGACAGGTACCAGGGGGCGTGTACATAAACTTTCCACCAATAGGGGGATAGAAAGGGAGGAGTTGGGGGGTAGATTGACACACAAAAGGGCCAATCTCTGGAGAGGAGGGGGGGAGGGGATTCCCAGAACCTGTTCCAATCAGAAGCCCGGTCTCCCCGAGAATTCCAGAAGGGGGAGAGGCTTTCCTGGATGACTGACAGGCTCCAGGGGAAGGGACAAACATGGATAAATAGGGGGGTTTGGAATAGACCTTTTTCCCAACATAAATAACATAAACCCAAAACTTGTGAGCACAGCTCACGCACCGCTACATATAGGGAAAAAACGAAACAAGCTGCAGGAACTGTTATGTTTAACCAAGCGAAGGACTGGATGCATTATTCTTCTAGCTAGGTCACAAGTATATGATATTTTACACCCTATCTGGTACACAGTTGGAGTTTGCTCTCCTCTAGGAAAAGGAGTCAAGTATCTTCTGTGCCTCGCACTATTTGTACTGAAGGAGTCAGATGTTAAACCACTCATGCTGGAGCACTGGCTGCTAGAAGTACATTCATTATGGATATCATCTTGCCAGTGGCCAGGGCTTCATAAAGGTCAGTTGACCTTCCTGAGAATACTTCAAGCAGCAGAGGCAGCAAAGAGAAACAAACCCACACAATTTGAAAAATTCATTGAAAAATGAAAAAAATTCACAATTCTTTTAGTAGAGCCATTTGTCAGGACATACAAAAGAGTTTGTTGGGAGGAAATGCTTCCCCTGCAGAAACTCTCAGACTCAAAGCTCTAGGAAAGCACTGCTCTGGCAAAGGATGGCTGTTTACAAAGCATTACCTACCAGGCAAGGATTGCATAGGGATGCAAGGATGTGCATGTGAAATCTACTTACTACCTGGAACAGAACAAGAACCTGAGGAGAATGCCTGCGTGAGCTGAGCTCTCAATAACAGAAGAGGGGGTGCAGCTTGCTCATCATTCTGGTGACACAATCAGTCTTCTCTGCCTACACTTGTCCAGAGCCTGCCAAGATCAATGCAGAGACTCCCACTGACTGGGAGAGGCTGGAACCCATGGATTCAAATGAGCATTGCACTTCAGGAGGTGCATCATTTCATGCTTTGAATGCAATATAAACAGTGAAATAAAAATCACTAACAGAGTTTGGAAACAATTGTTTTATTTTATGCAGCAGCACTTGCCCATACCTGAAAGCTTCAAGTGCTGCTTAGTTGCATTCCTAGTGTCTTTATACTAAAGTGAGTTCAATTCTATCACTGTGGCATTTGGCTCTTACTGCAGAGCTGTAGTTTAAAGAGAGCTCACTATCTGCTGAGAACAATGTGCTTCTTATGTAAGCAGAGAATTTTGTATAAGATGACATGTTTTTTCTGCAAACAGATATTCACATGCCCATCTGCACAAAAATCCAACCACATTATGGATGGGGAAGGCAAAGGCATGTACAGCTGTGGTACCACATCTGGATGCACATGCTGCAACAGACATATAAGAGGAAGGAGAAGCCCTCAAAGTTTCCGGAAATCTTTCCTGAACTAGCAAGGGCATTCTCTCCAGCACTGGAGACTGCATGTACAAACCTAAGTAGGCAATAACACAAAGAAGTGTCTAGGAAAAAATCAGGGCCATCCAGAAAGACAAGACATCGAGGAAGCATGAGAGAGAGTCTTTGCTATTTGAGATGTCTCTTGATCATCTCCACCATCTTTCTAGCTCTTTGTTATGGAAAAGCTAAACTACAATTTGGTCACTGAAGGGTGACAGAGACCCAAACTGTCTAAATAGGAAAACATGCATTGCAACAGAAGCAGCACATTGGTTATTGCTATCATTGTCACAGGAAGTTGAGCACTCCTCCAACACTGCCACAAAATGTAGATTCTTTACCAGGGATTCTGTATGAAATTGTCATTGTCTTTTACTTTTTCCATGTATGCTGATAGGAACTCAAAGGTTTCAATTAAAAATCATTTCATTTGGGAGAGCAAAGACTTAAAAACCCTCCTCCATTTTGCCTTATCCATTGGGACCAGGTTTCACTCTGTTCCAAAAAACAGAGCACAATGGAGCATTTGTAAGTGTACTCTATCTTTTATAAATAAATCTGACAGCATTAGAGATAAATCCACAGTCCCTTGAGGGTGAGATCAGTGCTCAGTTGCATGTTTGTATGAGTGTACACCTACCATTAGTCTGAAAAAATCAGAACCTACTGACATAATGGGTAGTTGTGATCAAGGCAGAATAAAGCTTTCTACCCAGTTCCTAAATTTTTCTGTCACTGTTCATCATCTCTGTTTGGAACAGTGTTTCTTGTTTACTAGCAAACAAGTGCCTTAGACAGACTAAGTATTTCTCTCTCAGTGCTACAGTACACTCATACCAGCATTCACACCTGAACTGCCAGCCAGAGGGATGCTCTTCCCCCTTCCCTCTCCCACAAAGTCAATGTGCCTTTTGTGCCTTTCTGTGACACAGACCAGCAGGGCTCGCCTAAGGGCCCTATGCTAAGGGTCTCCTCTTTCCTTGACACAGGCTTGAATTAACGAGCAGCCCTCCCTGCACTGAGCCAGCACGATTAATCAGCATCACTGGATGGTGCCAACACCTGCTCAGGTGCACTGCCAAGGTCACACCTCTGCATCCTGATGGCAAGAGTGCAAAGCACAGGGTGTTCCTCTGGTGAAAGCCCTGCATTTGTCACCCTGCTCCTTGCAGGTGTTGTGCTGAAGGTACCCATCTTCCTGCTTGCACTGAACTGAGCTGATAAACAACACACCTCTGAGAGCTGGAGGAGGACAGGAAAAGGCTAAAACTGAAACAGAGTGCAGCTGATGGTATAATGGCAGCTCTCTGGCAGATGCCTTTGGAGGTTAATTACCTTTCCAAAGAGTAACGATTCATCTTTTCACCCATACCATAATATCCTGCAATGCTAATTCTCATTTTGGAGACAGGAAAACTAATGACAGAGAAAAGATTTTATATATATAACTCCAAAGAAAGGATAAATTTGCCATAATGGGTTACTAGACTCCATCAATAAAAACTCCTACCAAAAGATCACAACTCAGAGTATTCCCAGAACATAAATATTTTGTAGGATACACCATCATTAGCAAAACCCATCAAGCTTTTGTTTCAATAAACAGCATCTGCCAAGAGCATCTTCTCTGACACAGACAATATTAAACAAAATTTGGTCTCTCATTTATTAAATGGGCAGCCTTCTGGGCTCATGTCTCAGGAGTCTTCCAAAAACTTTCAAAAACAAAGAGACCTTTTGAAAGAGGCTCATCTCATTTGCTTCAAGATTTTCCATCTTAAATACTCTGACAGGTGTTGTGAAAGCACCAATGTTTTGGACCTGCTGAATGATGCTCCTGAAGCCCTCAGCTATACTAAGCAACTTCATACCCACCTACTGTCTTAGCAGTAGAAAGTGGCAGCAGCCTCTTGTTAGAGGATAGGAATGAGCTGAGGTACAGGCTTCTTGTTTTTCACAGCATGAAAGGGGTCCTGGTTTATTCGTCTTTACAGCTCAGCCATCCTGACTCCAACCATTCACTGACTCTGGCTGCAGCAGCTCCTGCTGGAGGTTTCCCTTGCAGCCCCTGACTGCTGGGTATTTCCTGCTGAGCTCTGACTGCAGGGATCAGTTTGCAGCCTCTGACTGCAGCTTTTACCCAGCTAGACTGTGACTGCAGGGATCAGTGTGCAGCCTCTGACTGCAGCTTTTACCCAGCTAGACTGTGACTGCAGGGATCAGTGTGCAGCCTCTGACTGCAGCTTTTACCCAGCTAGACTGTGACTGCAGGGATCAGTGTGCAGCCTCTGACTGCAGCTTTTACCCAGCTAGACTGTGACTGCAGGGATCAGTGTGCAGCCTCTGACTGCAGCTTTTATCCAGCTAGACTGTGACTGCAGGGATCAGTGTGCAGCCTCTGACTGCAGCTTTTACCCAGCTAGACTGTGACTGCAAGTTCCAACAACAGCTCTGACTGCACACCCAGACTGACCTCACAGCAGGGATTCTTTCTCCCCAGGATTCTTCTTCCTGATACTCTCATTCCCTTTTCCTCAAGGCTCCTCCCCTCACCAGCTCACCCCCTCCCTTTTATCACACTTTATTGGCTACAGCTGTGACTCATCAGGGGTGAGGCTGTATTGGGTAATTAACACAGCTGATAATTATCAGGGGCCCAGTCACCTGTATTCCCTTCTTCTACAGAAAGTAACTTTTTTTCTCCTGTTGAAGAAAGTAAGTAAATGAAGGGAGGAAAACCAGCTGTGAAAGGACTCAAGTATGAAGGCTTCAGTGTAGGAGCAACATATCCTATCCATATCCAACTCAGCAGTGGGAGCCAGGCCCTTGGGCTCCCAACAGATTCTGCTAGCAGGAAAGAGGGAAAAAGCACATGGAAAATAAAAAACAAACTCTTCCACCTTCTCTGTGAGATGCAGAGAAATAAGAAAAGAGCAAGTAGAAATCCTAGAGTTGCTGGCAACTCAGCAAAACCAGTTGCTGTTTTTTGTAGGGACTGAACCCGTGATCCCAAAATCCAAGCTTCCTTCTCAATTCTGTAATTACTTAATTTACTACTCATTAAAACACCTGGTTTAAATGCCTATTAGCTTCTCTTCTGGTCATGCTCATCTCAAATATTTTGTGGTGTTAAAAAAAAAAGATAAAATTGTGAGCAGCCAAACTATAATGCACCTCATGACAAAATTTCCTCAAGTGAAACATCCATAGGCTGAACACTATCAAGTTTGCCTGACCTTGTGGGTCTTTTTGGCTAGATTTGTTCTGTCCTCACTGTGCTGCTGTTGTGCTGTACAGCTCCATGGCTAAAGGGCACTGGTGTGTCTATGACAGAATCATAGAACAGTTTGATTTGGAAGGGACCAGCCTAGTTCCAACCCCTCTGCCAAAGGCATGGACAGCTCCCACTGTCCCAGGCTGCTCAAAGCTCCATCCAACTCAGCCTTGAACATGCCCAGGGATGGGGCATCCACAGCTTCTCTGGGCAACCTGTCCCAGTGCCTCACCATCCTCACAGTGAAATATTTCTCCCTCATATCTGACCTAAAACTACCCTCCAGTTTAAAGCTGTTACCTCTCTTGTCCTATCACTACATGTCCTTGTAAAAATTCTCTTCCATCTTTCTTGTACGTTGCCTTTAGATACTGTAAGGCTTCTCCAAAGTCTCCCTGGAGCCTCCTCTTCTCTGTTGGAACCCAAGACATCCCTTTGGATGTCCCGGGCAGTCTGAGACCCCAGGAGGGGGTCCAGAGACCCTGGAACAGCGATAAAAACACCAGTGCCCTTGATTTTAGCCCCTGGGAGCGATTGCCAACATTATATGAAGAATTACAAGTCACAGGTGTGTAATTAGGATATTAAATAACTTATTTTCGTGTATTAATGTGGATTTTGGGGGTTCACAAAGGGGACTCAAGGAGACAAGATGGAGGGATTTGGGTGTGTCCCTTGTCTTTCTCCTTCTTCTTCTTGTCCTCCATCTTTGGGTGAGGTGGTGGCATTTTCTTATTGGTTTAGTGTAAAAGTGCACAGTTTAATAAAAGCAGTAGATATTGGTATAGTAGTGAAAACAGTGGGGACGTAATAATTAGTATAAAAGATTAGGACCGCCCAGGAGCGGGGCAGATAGCCTTCGGCTGCGGTGTAGGTGACATCTACGCCGGCTGAAGGAAAAATATTTAAGAACACGATGGAATAAACAACTCTGATAAAAGAATCGACGCGTCCTGATTCTTTCTTCTGGCACGGGGCTTGGAGAAAAGGACTTTACCCGCAATTCTCAGATGGCTACCAGCCCAGGATCCGAGATTCTCCAGGTTGAGTAACACCAACTTTTTCAGCTCATTTCCATGGGAGAGGTGCCCCATCCCTCTGGTCATCTTTGTGGTCTCCTCTGGACTCTTTCCAACAGGTCCACATCCTTCTTATGCTGGGGAGCCCAGATCTGGATGAAGTACTCTAGGTGGGATCTCCCCAGAACCTAGTGGGGGGGGAAGAATGACCTCCTTCAAGCTGCTGCCCTCAGTGCTTTGGATGCAGCTCCAGACACAGCTGGCTTCATGGACTGCAAACACACTGCCAGGTCACATCAAACTTCTCATCAACCAACACCCCCAAGACCTTCTCCTCAGGGCTGCTCTTAATCCCTTCTCCACCCAGCCTGTCCCTGTGCTTGGGATTGCCCTGACCAAGGTGCAGGACCTTGTCTTGGCCTTGTTGAACTTCATGGCCAGTGAAGACTGAGGGGAAAAAAAGCCCTTAAGGACTAAGACTTCTTCATGTCCTGGGTAACCGGGTCTCCCATTTCCTTCCAGACAGTGTCCACCTTTTCCCTAGTCATCCTTTTATATCACTTTTTATATTTTGTTTCTAAAGAGGCTCTAAAAAAGCAAAGTCATCCTAAAAACACCTTTGAAATACTTATTTTCAACCAACTCTAGCCATGCTGAAATAGTCACTGCAATGCCACAGGCAGAATGCTTTACCTTTTCAGACACTGGAGCGGCAGGATTGAAATGTCCTCTAACTCATGGCTGAAAATGATAGAAAAATCAATGCAAAACTAGTGAAGAGAAGGCAGTCCCATTACGAGAAAGTAATTTTCAGGCTCTCCTGTAGTACTAGCTTCCAGAACGAAAGACACAGCATGTGGTGAGCAATGCTCTGCCAGCTGAGAAATTTTATTTCAAATATTCCCATTAGAAATTTATTTTAAATTAAGTGATTTATGTAGAGAAGCTGGAAAGACCTGGTGTCATGTCCAAGCACTTCCCTGGACTTTCACAGTGACCAGATTAAAGCCAGATATGTGCCCTGAAAAAAACTGAGAAACAAGAGGCAAAAAGGCAAAAGCCAAACATTTCAGCAGCATCTATTGATTTTCTCTGCCTCAGGATTTGTTGGTCCCTGCTGGGGCACATCAGCAGTGCCAGCCAATGGCAGTGCCTTCCCTTTGGCCCCTCTGACCTGCTGCCTCTGCACCTCTGGCCCTGGGTGACCAGATTGTGACAGACAGAGCCAGCAGCAGTGTGAGGAACAAACCCCAGACTCCAGATTTTGTACCAGGAAAGCTGATCCACAGCTCACATGTCTTTGCAGGATGTTACACTTCACAGTTTTCTTCCTTGTGCTTTAGGCACCTGCGCTGCTCTGAAGGACATTTGTCTCACAGCAGTGAAGCTCGCCTTAGATGCTTTCATAACATTTCAAAATGGTCTGACTTCCCTCATGGACATGTGAATCAATGGGTCTTCTTTCTGAGGCACTGGGGAACATCAGGAGAGCCTTCTGAATTTGCAAACCCTCCAGAAATAACAAATAGGAGCTTTCATCCAACTCTGCAAATGGATTAGCAAGCAGCAGCTCCCAAATATTTTAAATTCAAGTGATATTAAACTCAGGTTAAACTCAGTGCTGCAGAAAAGAAATCAATAATGTTTTTCCATGTTGATTTTTCTTTCCTCTCATTTCATTCCTCTCCTACAGCTGCTGCAGGGATACTGACTGCAGTACCCCAGATACTATACTGCAGTTGGCAGCATAACCTTACTTATGACATGCTCAGAAACAGATGTTTTTCTTCACATCTACCCTTCCTCTCCTACCTTTGGAGCAGAATAATGAGATACTCTGCGGCTCTGGTTCAGAGCCTGGTTATTAAACAGCCAGGGAAAATGACGCTGGCACAGCAAACTGAGTATCGCTGAATTACGATGAAAGGTGGTGATGAGAAAATAGATCTGCTCTGAAGGAGAAAAATGGCCTGCTTTCAGTCAAGAGCTCTTTCCTGTTAAACAGCCCAGCCCATCAGCAAAACGTTAGCTAGTGTACACAGCAATTTGTAGGCCACACCGAGGGCAGCAGCTTGTGCCTAGAAACTGTCACATACCTCCCATGGTGGATGGATCTACCTAAGGACCGTTCACACAATGAAGAATTTATGAGCTGTAATTATTGGGGATTTGTTGTTTGGTTTTTTTTCCCCCGCTAATCTTTAGAAAAATGGAGCAAAATAATATCATTTTCCCTGCAGTTTCTTCTGTGCAGGATGTTGATTAAAACCCTGTAGCTCAGAAAGTCCTACCAGACCCTTCCTGTTTGCTTATTCTTGAGAGGCAGAGCACTGCTTTCCAGAGACACTGGTTAATTGCTTTGCTTGGAAGTTTTTCATGCCACAGAAAACTCCTGCATCAGAGGAAGGGAAAGGCTGACTTGCACAAGCCCCTACATAGTAGCCTGAACCGACTAACTTTTTTGAAAATCCCATGTCTCCAAATCAATCACCTGCAGTAGCAGCTTTTATTAATTTTATGATGTTTTGTGACAGGAGATTTCATTTCCTTAGGTGAAGGTTCTCCCTAATGGAAGTGGCCATAGCAGAAGCACTATGACCCTCCTTGACAGAAGCAAGCAGAAAATGGTGGGCTCCTGCTTCCTCCCCATAATCACCTAGCAAGGAAAGCCCATGAGCAGAACATTACCCTTCCTCTTCCTCACATGCTGGCTGTGCCATTACAGCCAGGAAAAGCTGCTCAGTGGTGCCACAGCACACAGAATGAGACTTTCAAATTCTCACCCATTTTTGACAGAGATGCTTGTGTCCTGCAGCTCAGGATGTGGCCACAGACAGAGATGCTTGTGTCCTGCAGCTCAGGATGGTCCCTGGAGACTGTCTGTACCTTCTCAGGTCCCTAGGAACCTCCAGAAGAGTAGGAAGGGCAGTTTTAAACTTGAGCGAAATAAGAGAAAGTGGAAGATTTTATCCCCACTGTCAGCTGTGCAACACCAATACAAAACACAGAAGGCTGTGGTTGTAGGATGCAGACATCAGGATGTTTGTTTCTCTCACCTGTCGTGGTCTCTATCACTACTTTCAAGGTCCCTCCTAAGTACATGCACCTTCCTGCATGAAAGATGAAACCAGCTCTGATAAGTGACTTGTTAAATGCCACATGGATGTTTACATCAGCCCCCAAACTATCCTTCTTCCTGCATGGGCTGAATAAACTCAGCCTGCCTGTATCCTAGACAACAGCTTCGATGGACTGCAGCTGAAGGCAGGAAAAGGCAGGCAGGGATGAAGCATAACTCAGACCTGTGCCTAACTTAAAATGGATTTGGGCCAGCTCTCCTCAGCCTAAGCCTTATCCAGTGTCTAATCAATCTGGGAGCATTGCTTTATTGGTTCATAGATGGGTCTTTTATGCAATCTGCCAAGAACACCAGGCTATGTATCTCAGTTTAAGAGATTATAAATAAATAGAACTGCCTCTTTCTGCTCTTTCAGACAGGGAAAAAAAATACAGAAGAAAGAGTTAGTACTGCTATGTGGCAAGTTAGAAGCAAAAAGGAGTGCCTCCAAAACTAATTCCAAACAAAGCCCTAAAACTCATCCTTAACATAATCATTCAAAAGACATTAACCTTTTTTCTTACACTCACATCAACCAGCAGATCACATGGTTTATTTTGCAAGTTTCTTTTTGTTTTCCTAGCATCTATATACACTGCTGCTATGTTTTTCAGATATTCTGATCTTTCTGTATGAAAATAAAACGTGTGTTTTTTATAAGAAATACTTACATCCAGAGACGTCTTGGCTCCAAAATTAAAGTTTAAGAAAAATTCTAAGGCATGGAATAGAATTAAAGTAACAGGAAATGCTGGCCTAAAATGGTCATTCTTATAAAAGAACTTGAAGACGTGAAAACAGAATCCCTTCTTAAATATGAACTGCAATTTAAGATGTCCTCAAGGGAAAAACCAGGGATACAGAACTAAAAAGACCACATTATTATTCATTTGGAAGGAAAAACTGAGAAAAAAATCCCAGGTGCTCCACAGACTGGGTCATTTGAGCTGGTGTAGTAAAGGAGCCAGGTGTTACTACAGCCACTTCGTAGAGGGACAGTGCAACAGTCACTAGACAGTCAGAACCCTGCATAAAGGCAAACAGTCAGAAACAAAAGGCAGGTTGTCATCCCTTCCTATAACCATTACGAGAAACACACTCTTCACTTGTCCTCTTCTTTGATTATTTTAGAACATGATAGGCTATAGCATCAGCTTTTTTACACATGTCCACTTCATCATATTTGTAATATTAAATATTCCATTATATCTCTTTTTTTTTTTTTTCCCCTCAGTAATGGGCTGTGTTCTGCTTTTTAATAGCATTCTGATTAAGGAACCAACCATTCTCTTGCCTACATTTCATTTCCCACATTCCTTAATCTAGATTTAGTGTGTGGGAGAGTCTAAGTAAATGTTACCACTCCTTTGATAATCAGCAATTTGTTATCACATTAGAGATGGCCAAAGTATTCAAGCTAAGAGTTGCCACTAACCTAGATGTAAGCAGAAGGCATATTATTGAATTACAAGGAAGAGGCAATGGATAGCTATAAAGGAAAATAAAAAAATATGAACTTTCTCTTCAAAATCAATTATTATTATTATTTTAAGGGGTGAGGAAGACAGACCATTTGCAGCTGCCAAAACAGAAGGGGGAGTAATAGATTTACTAAAACACATTTAGACATGTGGAAGAACTACACAGAAAAATGAAGGATGTCAGGTGACCTAAGGGCAGGAAAGAAAAATATCCAACTCTCCATCTTCCCTCTCCCTCCCCCCCCAAAAAAACCCCTAAACCCCAGGAACAGTAAAAGCCAACCAAAAAGACCTCCCAAACACAAAAAATCCTCCAACAATGACCAGAACAATAATCTGGACTCATGGATTTGCTGCAGAGAAGGTGCAGAGGCAGGACTGGATCAGGCCTAATGTGCTGCTACGCTGAAGCCATCTGGGGACCTGAGCCAGCACCAAATTAGGAAAGGGAACACCTTTGGTTCTGGCTTAGAGGCTTTAAATTGCACCAGACCCTATGTTGTGCTAAACAGCCATTCCAGCTCAGGTGACAGCAAATGCACACCATGTCTGAAACGTGTTTAATGTGGCACTGCCCCTCTGCCAGTGCCAGAGTGAAGATCAGAGTTGTTCTGCTAAGCCCATGAAATTTTTCCCATAGGAAGGAAGAATTCATGATGATGCATTCTGAGTGTTATTTGCTCATTTTTTGTGTGCAGGGTAACATAAAAGGGCACTAAGTTTACAAACACAACTGTTGTCATCTCAAATCTCTGCTGGGGATGCAATACAATGTTGTGTTTCTCTGGGTTCTGCCATGGAACTCAGCCTGTGATCACAAAGGCAGCCCTCAGAGAACCCTTCTGTGACAAGGCACTAAATGCTGTGGGAGACAGGGAAATCCTTGACCCTAATGCTCAGCTGAGCTAAACACTATTTTTTTCCTTAATGTCAGAATCAACGTTCAAATTTGCTCATCCCACATTTGTCTATCTGCAGGTGCAGAATCATATTAATCTGCTCAAATTCTCTTGTCATTTTAAATTGAACAATGATCTTCAATCATCAGCTACCCGGGTGAACTGTGCACGATTCAGACATCTTTGTAAATGGTAATTTTGCAACAACAGTTCCTCTTCTGCCTTTCTTTTTGACTGTTCACCTGACAAGATCACTTAGCTAAGGGTTTAGGGAAATAAGTCAATGTCTTCATAGAAGCACGCACACCTGTCATTTAAAAATCCTGCCATGTGGAGAGAGTTGGACTTTAAAACAAGCACTAACAGTCAAGTTACACCACTGCTCCAGACAAACTTGAATCCTCAGCCTTGCATAGAGATGTGAAAGGCAAAGCCCTTGCAGTGCTGGCCCAGGTCCAGGTGTCCTTCTTCCCCTCATGGTTCTCCTCACACGGGGTCACTAGCCCAGGTCACTTCTGATCCTGCTGGCTTGTGCACCTCACGGCCTTGCTCATACTCTCAGGTAAAAGGTATCACTTATTCAGAGCAAGGTAGTAGCTGCTGCAGCCATGCCAATTTTTTTCCCTGCTGGGAAAGCTTTGCGGCAGCTCTATTCAGCATTTTCTGGTTTGAAGCTGGCAACCTCCCAGTGCCACTGCCTTGTTGGTGTCCCCTGGATCGCAGGGGGACATGTGTGCTGCAGGACAGGGCGCTGAGCAGCAAATTGCACAGCTCACAAGTGTGTGCCACACACACTCCTCAGCTGCAATCCTGCATCAACTGACTCTGCAGGACATCAATGATTCCCTGAGGCTGTGGAGTTATACCAATGGATTTAGAAGTGTGCTCCAAAAGTCCACCCTCCCACTCCTCTGTTTGAGAACGTAAAGCACCGAGGTGTAATTGTGATGGCACTTCTATATGATTTAACACTGGATGCAGTAAAACACACCAAGCTTTTCTGTAGAGGACAAACTGGCTTTGTCTGAAACACACAGCATCACTTTCCAATTTCTAGGAACATATGAGAAACAAAAGGAGAAAAAGATTTAAAATCCTTAGCCATTGTCAGTTTATTATGTGGAATGAAGGCAAAACAAAGCACGTGTTATCCAGGAACGTGAATGAAATGCTCCAGAGAAAGACAAAAACCAACTGCCTGTTGTATCCTCCTTCCCTGCAGACTGACTCAGTGCCTACTGTCCTCTGTGGACAATCAATCTGGCAGCTCCACTCCCACCTCCGTGTGGATCAACTGCTCTCCTTGGAGCCTGTCATCCCCTGCAATGAATGAGAGAGGCTTCAGCAGGAATCACTTGGGGGTATGGATGCTCAGGATGTAATGATCCTGACAGCAAGCAGCTGCAAAGGCTGGAGCCATGTATTTTGATAGCATGTAAAACACAGGGTGAATTTCCTGGAATGTCTCATGACAGCCAAAATGTCATTAAACATCAGAAAGAAAAATAATAAGAAAAAAATTAAGAAAACCAACCACAAAGAACCCAAACAAAAACAAGAACAACAAAACCACTCCAAAAAAATCCCAAACTGATGCCACCTGGAAATCTAGAAGAAAATCCTCTCTCTAATTTTAAAGATTACTTTAAAATGCCTCCAAAAATTTGTCCAGTAACTTCAATGTTCTTCCTGCTCCCTCCTGAAAAATCAGGAAGAAAAACCCATTTCTCATGAGATGAATTTTTTATAACCAAGATTCACAGTAATTATGAAATTATGTTTCCAAGTGACACGAATCTTCCAAACTAAAACCTGAAGGAGGTGGACACTAACATCTTAAAACCTACTAAGCTAGCCAGTTAGAAATCAATCTGGCATATGGTAGCTAAACAGCATAAATGAAGGTCTAATCCAAAGCCCCTGAATTTTTTTCATGGTTTTAACAGATTTGGGAACAAACTTCTGATTAACGTAAGTCCCCAATCCTGCAATTATACTTTGGCAGAGGTCTGTCTCCAGAGCTCCAATGTCAATCCTGCTGCTGGGTAATATTTTAGAAGTCTGACTAAGAGTTTGTGACTGAGACAAATCTTTATTGTAACCAAGTGATTAGTGAAGACTTTGTGTGGAAGAGAAAGGGATCTGTGCCCCAGTCCCTCTTTGCCTGTCTATGCAAGAGCAGACTGCACTGCTCTGTTGGGTTGCTTGCCATGAGTTCAAAATGGAATTCCTGTCGTTGAGCGTTTGGTGCCCTCACAATTGGCAGAAAATGGGAACCTTCCTTTAATTTACACCTGTTCTGTGATTGTCTCTGCAGACAATCCACACTGCACCTACTCTCCACACTTTGATTGGCAATGAATGTGTGATCCTTCCAGAGCAGCAGAACCTCAAATACTTCCACCCTTTCATCTCCCTCACACTTGCTACTATTGAACTTGAGAAAGGTACATGTCCAGTTCAAAGCATCCTGTCTCAAGAGGTCTGTGCACTCTTGGTATGGAGTCCCTAAGTTATTACACTTTTACTCTCTTTTTTTGTATATGCATGTCTCATTAAGAGGGTGGAACAGTGCTTGTGGTATTAATTACTTCATTTTCAAAAATGCAGTGCTGAGGATGGGAGAGCATTCATCTTTGCTTCTTTGACCCCATATAGAAGCTTCTCTAGAGTACTCAAATATGACATGCCAGATGGACCCTTGCAATAAACTGTCTGTCAGTGGTAAGACCTGAAAAGCCCAGAACTGAGCTATTGTGAGTTGAGGTCTTCTGTTATTTTTTGTTGATCCATAGATAACTAATACCACAAATAGGAAACATTAAATTGCCCAAAATATTAATGTCACTCATTATCTTTCAGGTCTATTTTACAGATGATTTCCAGATAATTGTTATGAGTTATGAGATTGTTACAGATTTGCTTGACACTCCCTTCCCTCCAATAATTCTTCCTAAATTTATCAATCTTTGCCATCCATATCTGATCATACTTCTCTTTTGATCTAAAGCACTGGCACCAAAAGATAAATCTTTTTGCAGCTGTTCTGTGAAAGAAGCAATTTTTGTCTTTGTTAGCCAGGCTGACAGAAATGCCTCTAGACTGGCTTTAATTTGCTTAATTACAGAACTTTGTCTGCACTTTATAGCATGGCTTTAGGAGATCACAGAGCCTGGGGAAAAAAATGCAGAGTGGGCTGTAGCTGTGAAAACTCTCACTGACCACTGGCGTGTCTTATCCCTCCACTGTATCTCCCTGGCAGTCCCTCATCCTTCTGGCTCTTTTATCCCTTGTATGCAAGCCTGGCAGCAGCACTGCCAATTAGTGGAGATTAGCAGACCTTCTAACTCACGGGTTTCAATGAAAGAAATATATATACAAATATATATATAAAGAAAAACCCAAGCGTTAGCAGCCAACCTGCACTTTCTTTTTCACATCTTATTGTGCACCATAAAAAGCTACCTGTACTTATGTTCTGCTGCTCAGCAACAACTTGCAACTTTCATTGTGGTTTTGCAGCCAGCTGCATCAATTCCTTTTCCCATTCTCCAAGTGAGATGTCCAAATGCCCATTTTGAAAGTCCCTATCACCCT
The DNA here is from genome assembly GCA_910950805.1 of Acrocephalus scirpaceus scirpaceus. NCBI lineage: Eukaryota > Metazoa > Chordata > Aves > Passeriformes > Sylviidae > Acrocephalus > Acrocephalus scirpaceus. The sequence continues at coordinate 36,479,063 of OU383781.1, forward strand.
TCTCTCTCATCTTGACAGCCATGTCAGTGCCCCCCACATGCATTGTGCATACATATATCTGCCCTCTTTCACAGACCTTCACGTAAATCCTTGACAAATTAATCAGTGCCTTGTCCTCACTGCACAAGTGGCTGTCAACAAAGCAGATGGTGCTGTCCCCTATAGCACTTTGTCTCTTACATCTCTCTGAGCCTGTGTCCTGAAGTTTTCTGACAGGGATTGCTGCATGGCTTTATATATTTAGTATGCTGAAGAGAACAGACAATGCCACAGGACATTGCTTATTTGTCATAGAGATAGGTGCAAGAAGTAGATGAATGTACAGAAATGCATCAAAACTCAATCCTGCAGAAGTCTGAGGATGATTAATAGCCTCTTGGCATAGGAAAACGTCTGCTGGGAAACAGAATTTGTGAAGATTCAGGAGTACCCTTGGTCCCTACTCAGGCAAGTTTAACTTGTACAAGAGGGAACTGCCACCCTTCCCTGCAATGGCCTATAGTTTTCTATTTGAACCTTGGAAATCTGGAGACTACAAAACTTAAAGCATCTAAAATGCCTTATGGTTACTATGAGTTTCCCTTGCTTTGCCCCATATTCCCTAAACAGAATAAAATGTGTTGCAGCAGCCCTGTTGTTAGAGGGTAGAAATGAGCCAAGACACAAACTTCTCTTTTATCACAGCATGAAAAGGGCCTTGGTTTATTCGTCTTTACAGCTCAGCCATCCTGACTCCAACCATTCACTGACTCTGGCTGCAGCAGCTCCTGCTGGAGGTTTCCCTTGCAGCCCCTGACTGCTGGGTATTTCCTGCTGAGCTCTGACTACAGGGATCAGTTTGCAGCCTCTGACTGCAGCTTTTACCCAGCTAGGCTGTGACTGCAGGGATCAGTGTGCAGCCTCTGACTGCAGCTTTTACCCAGCCAGACTGTGACTGCAGGGATCAGTGTGCAGCCTCTGACTGCAGCTTTTACCCAGCCAGACTGTGACTGCAGGGATCAGTTTGCAGCCTCTGACTGCAGCTTTTACCCAGCCAGACTGTGACTGCAGGGATCAGTTTGCAGACTCTGACTGAAGCTTTTACCCAGCTAGACTGTGACTGCATGTTCCAACAACAGGCCTTAACTGCAGACCCAGACTGACCTCACAGCAGGGATTGTCTCTCCTCAGGATCCTTCTTCTTCAGGTTCCCTCCCCCTCAAGGCTCCTCTTGCATGATGATTCTCCCCTCCCCAGCTCACCCCTCCCTTTTATCACACTGATCTTTACTAGATACAGCTGTGACTCATCAGGGGCTAGGCTGTATTTGGTAATTAACACAGGTGTTACTTATCGGTAAGGTCACCTGTATTCCTTTCTACAAAAACAGACAAATGAAAACAAAAACATAAATTATGCCAACAGCTAAACTTTGCTTCCCTGGTATTGTTTATTCCAATACACCCCAATCTCCAGTTTCCAGGACTAACTTTTTAAAATTGAATTTATTAATGAGAGATTTCATTTGGAAGAGTTATTCCAATTCATACCAGCAAGTATCAGCAGCTCACCTCACCCTTCCTCCCCATTCTGATCTGCTGTTGTGTAATAGACACTTGGAGTTCAGTGGAAACTGCTGGAAAAAGAAATTAGGAGTCCCTTTGATGAAGAATACGTAATCCAAACCCACACACCATGTCTTCACAGAATGACAGAGAAGCCTCAGTTGAAAAAAACCCCCTCCATTGAGACCACCTACTCTACATCAGCCAACAGCAGCTTATTCCACTGGTATCAGACATCAGAGCCATCAAAGGACTGTGTAGGAAAAATTCATCACTAATACTCAGCTCTGGCTGATGAATCAATATCTGTGATAAGATCAGTGTCATCCATGAATGAGTTTTCTACTGTGGCAAGCATTAACAAGAAGCTGAGAATGGTGCTGTGAACTCAGTGTGTCACTGAAACACCCACATCACATCGCTGAGTGGGTGAGGAAGAACAGACTTCTTTTCTTTTATGTGAATTTGAATGCAAGAGGGCTATTCCATGTATAAAGCAAACATCCATTAAATATGCACATTTTGCTAGATCCTCACTGCCTATATAGAAAAGGCTTCAGCCCTCTTTCCTTGCTCAAGGGTTCTGGCTATGGCATTTCTGAGCTGCCTCATCCTGGAGGACACTGATATACCCAAACAGGGGGAACTGGACCCAGCCTGCTGATCTAATGACCATGGTCCTTTGGATTATTGCCAGACATAGACAAAGGCTTTTCAGCAATGTAAGCAAAACTAAACTTTGGAGTGACAAAACTGGGATAGAGATCCAGAAATAGCCCCCAGGAGTCTGGGAGGCTGCTCTTGTGACCAGAGGAAAATGAGGTGCAATGGTAAGCCCTGCTTGTGGAAAGACAGAGCATGCTTCTCTGCTATTAATATATACCAGTGGCTGCTGTCCCACACCTCTGCTCCTCCCTTAAGAGCAGCAAAAACCTTACTATATGGGGCTCCAGGTCATGGTCTTTTATGATCCTTTTCTCCTTCTAACTAACAAGGCGCTGCCCTAGACGCCAGTTGGTTTTGGCTGTGCATAGGGCCAATCACCCTGGTACTGCTTTTACTCTGGAAGCAGTCTTCTGTTTGGGACTTTGTTTGAGAAGGGAATAAAAAAAGAAAGCTCAGGACAGGCTGCAAAACTTTTCAGATGAAAACATGATTCAGTAGTGCCCTGGCAGCCAGGAGGGCCAACCATGTCCTGGGGTGGGGGGCATCAGGGTAGATATTATAAAAAGGTTCTTCATGCAGAGGGTGGTTGGGCACCAGAAAAGACTTCCTAGGGCAGTGGTTACCAGACCAAGCCTGACACAGTTCAAGAAGTGTTTGGACAACACTCTCAGGGACATGGTGTGACTTGTGCATGGTGCTGTGCAGGGCCAGGGGTTGGACTTGATAATCCTTGTGGGTCCCTTCCAACTCAGCATATTCTGTGATTCTGTAATAATCACAGATCTCTTGATCTTAATGAGATAGGTTTACCAAAGTTACTATTGCTAATCAGGGAGGGGAGTGGAGGGTATTTCTCATGGTTAGCAGTGCTTTCCCTACAAATGATATTCCTCCTCTGCAACCCATTTCTGCAACCCAATTCTTCCCATACTTATACCTCTTCCTGCCCTTTATATTAACTCTGAGAGACACTGACTTATACAAGCAGCTTTCACTTCACTCTTTCAGCAGCTCTTGCAGTTCAAGAGGTTTGACGTCAGCCAGTGTTAGACAAGAACAAATGCAAATGCCTAGAGCCAGGCCTGTTTAGATTTCAGCAAAAATATAAATCACCTCTGATTCTGTTTTTATTTGCTGCCTTAAGCTAGTCATTAAAGCATTGAAAACAATCTGGGTGCAATCATTTTCTTCGGATCCAGCTCCTTTCCCCCGTAATCAGCACTCCAGGAGAACATATGGGCTTCCTCTGTCACTTGGCCTCTGATTTACGCCACAGTAAATCTCCTGAAGTCAACAGAATTCCCCAGGAGCCACGCTTGGCTTCATTGCATGTGAGCAACTGCTGAAATTAAATGAGCACCTGTGTCACAAAGAGGTCGCCTTGTATGACTGTTCCTCGAGGTGGGGAGGATGTGTCAGTGATGAGAGGGTGCAAAGAGCTCCAACCCACAGTCCCAATGCACTGATGGCTGGGAGGAATGACAATCCACTTTCTTTAAGCAGGTGCTTTAAGTGTCAAGTGGCCACCAAAAAACGGAGCACATCTTGTTTGGGAGAAGGAACTTCAGGAGGCTCTTTCAATTTTCAAGTGTGTCTGTTTGGATAGGGAAGGTTAAACTTTTTCACGGTATGTTAAGCAAGGAAGAAATTATCAGGAGACCAACAAAGACAGAAAGCTTTCCAGAACTGTAGTGTAGGTTTAAAATGCTGGTTAGTCAGAGCTGTCCCCAATAAGAGCTTTCTCATCTAGTGTTCACTAGTGGTGTTAATACAGGTTTCAGCTGCGCAGTCAATCAGTTCAAGTAATCTCTGGCTGGGATTTCTGCTAGGCTCCTCCTTCAGAGTCAATTCCTACTCTGCTTTCCTGTTACAGCAGGTTTATTTATACTCCTACTGTCGGCAGACTCCAGCCAGATATAAGAAGCTAACAGGGTACAACCTTTCCCCCATCATCTGCATTCCCCATGCTACAATCACTGAAGTTTTAGGAAAGTTGCATTTAGAGTTTTCTCCTGTCAAAACTTCTAGAGTAAAAAAAACATCACCACTGTCTTTTCCATTTGTAAAATGTGTACAGAGTTAGTGTGAATATTACACTGCTAATCCTCAGCATTTCCATATCAATCAGTCTGCTCAGAACCACAATATTCTCTGAAGCTGATACCTACAACTTTCTCTTACTGATCCCTCACATTTTTAAACCTTCCAGGATAAAAGGAACAACAGCTTCCTAGAACAGCTTATGTCTAATTAGGTGAAAGGAAATTCATGAAACCTGAAATTCACTTTGACTGTGACAACAGAAAAACAGTTCCTAGGAAAACAAAGAGCAATCCTAGAGACTTTTGTGATAAAACTAGAAACAGGTAAGCCAGAAAAGGAAGGGTTTAGTTTTCTTCATGAGAATGTGTATCTGGGATGTTTTCCCTTATTCTCACTGATTGGTTGGATGAATATATACCTTGCTTATTCCATGGCTATTAGACCTGTGCAAGTGTCCAAAGGAAACAGAACTACCTGTTCTTTGTTGCAGGAGTTACCAGAACTTAGATCCAGTTTTGCAAGTGTACAAAATGCATACACTCCACTGGTCTCAAACAGCAGGATAGCAGCAGGGATAAGAAATAGCACTCAGCGTCCTGTGACCAACAGCAGGATGAGCTCAGGGAATCTCTCACTGACCCTTGGACTGTGCTGAGGATTTGTGATGGGAAATGGACACATCCCAACAGAACCCACCCCTCAGAAATAAACAGGGCTGAGAAGACAGCCATCCGCCATCTTCCCAGCCAGGTTCTTCCAGATGCATGACCTTGCTGTCCGAGGCTGCTCTTTATGGTAACCCTTCAAATTGTGTGGGAACCTGGGAGTCTTACACAGCTCTTCACAGTTCCCCACCTCATCAAATCAGATCAGGTTTGTGGCACTTTCAGGTGGGCCACAAAGTTGAGAAACTAATCACAAGCTTACAGGCAGTAAAACGACACACATTATTCATGGCTGAATTTCAGGACAAGGCATCTGTTGTGATTTGACACTGGCCCAATGCCAGGTACCCACAAAAGATGTTTGCTCACCCTCCCCTGCCACAGCTGGGTAGTGGAGAGAAAAAAACTAACTAAAGGTTCAGAAGCTGAGATAAGGAATGGGAGAAAACACTTCAAGGGCAAAACAGGCTCAGCCTAAAGTTGCAAAGTGTATTTATTACAAACAGGATCAGAGGAGGATAATGAAAAGTAAAATAATGCCTTAAAACGCCTTTCTCCCCCAGCCCTCCCTCCTTCCCACCGACAGCACAGGGAGACAGGGTGTGGGGGTTTTGGTCAGTTCATCATTGAGATTTTCTTCTGCTGCTCTGGGAGAGGAGTCTTTCCCCTGTGAGACCGTGGGGTCCCTCCCACAGCCTTGGAGACAGTTCTTCATGAACTTCTCCAGCATGGGTCCACTCTCATGAGCAGCAGCCCAACCACAGCTGCTGCAACATGAACTCCCCCCATGGGCACACAGCCCTCCCAAAACTGCTACAGCGTGGATCACTCTTTCCATGGGGTGCAGCCCTCCAAGGACAGGCTGCTCCAGCCTGGAAGCAGGGCCCTCCCTCCACAGGGTCTCCCTCTGGATCACAGCCTCCTCCAGGCATCACCTGCTCCAGCATGGGCACCTCCCCCTGGGTCTGTGGGTGGATCTCTGCATTCCCTGTGGATTCCCAGGGGCTGTGCATGGATCTCTGCATCCCCCATGGATCCCCATGGGTTGTGGGTGGATCTCTGCATCCCCATGGATCCCCATGGGTTGTAGGTGGATCTCTGCATCCCCTGTGGATCCCCATGGGTTGTGGGTGGATCTCTGCATCCCTGTGGGTTCCCATGGGTTGTAGGTGGATCTCTGCATCCCTATGGATCCCCAGGGGCTGCAGGGACACAGCTGCTTCCCCATGGTCTCACCACGGCCTGCAGAGGAATCTTGGCTCCAGTGTCTGGAGCACCTCCTCCCCCTCCTTCTCCACCTTGGTGTCTCCATGTTGTTTCCTCTCACATGTTCTCACCTCCTCCTCTTCTCTGACTAGAAGAAAAACTGTGTTCCCTTTGTTTTGATTTCTTTCTTAAATATATTATCACAGAGATGTTACCAGACTCTCTAATTGGCCCAGTTTTGACCAGCAGCATGTCCATCTCCAGAGCCATAAAGGATTGGTTCTGCTGGACATGGTCGAAACTTCCAGCAGCTTCTCACAAAAGCCATTTGTGTGGTCCTCCCTCTGCCAAAAACCAGGCCATGGCAAACCAATACAGTACTCTGTATCTGTGATGGCTGCTGAAGGAGCAAGGGGCAGACAGGCAGCAAAATGGTCTGGGTTGTATGCCTTAGCCAAAGCCCAATGGAACAGAGGGCAGGGTCCAGCCAAGAACCACTGGGCACAGCTTTCACTTTGCAAAATCCTAAGGCAGGGTCTTCTCTGCTCTGTCCAGGGCAGAGAGGACACCAAATTGCACCATCTGAACCACATGGTATCAGAGGTAGCAAGCAGAACAGGTTAGAGGTGTCTAATCTCCTGAGAAGGACTTTCAGATATGGAAATCCACAGAGCTCCTTTGAACTCAATCAATGCTTATTGATATAAGCAGTAGAACCAAGCTCCTCTCTCTCTAGGAGAAATCCCTGATTACCACCTTTCCCTCAAGGGACACTAGTTTTACAAATGTTTACATGCCTAAGTTATTGTGACAGAGATTTTGTAAACTGTGAACAAAAGCTGATTTACTCAATCGCCATGCCCCTATTGACCTTATTGAAATATCCTCCTGGTGAAAATCAATTTTTCATTTTTAAACCAGAATGCTTAACTATCATCCACATTGATTTAAACCTATCTCAAACTGCTGTGATGTTACACTCAGAAAAAATGAGGCAGAAGTTATCCCTTCTGCAGTAAGCATTCTCACACTCTGCAAACATTTCTGACTGGGCAGGTTTTCCCATTGAAGGACTTTTCCTCAGGAAGGTAAACCAAATATTTGCTGGATAGCATATGTAATATCCTAGGGGATATTTAGCTTCAAAACGATGCCTTGCTATCTCTCTTGGGTAATAATTACAGTTATGGTAAGATGCTAGTGTAGTTCCCCCCATTTTCTTTTTTCCATTTGACATTATATGTGGGGCTTAGGGATGTGTGTGGATGAGATTTCTGGGCAGCCACAAGCCTCCAGGGAGGGAGCAGTGAGCTCCTGTGAGCTGAAGCAAGCAAGTGCCCTTCACTCCTGGAGCTCACCTGAGCCAGCAGCAGGGAGGTGCCTCTGCCCTGTCAGCTCCTGCCTGCACAGGCTGCAGTCACTGCAGGTGCTCTGAGTGCACCCTCAAGCTCTCTGCAGGCAGCAGGGCACAGACACCACTTTCCAGTGCACCTAGTTCAAAAAGAGTTGTCTTTAACACCTAGTTGAGTTTTTTTATTTGAAGCTATTTGTTATGTTTTTTAATGATACACCAAATGCTCCAGCATCCATACTTTCTACCACATTAAGCAGGAAGTCACTGTGCTGAAACATAGTAAAATAGTGAGAAAGAAATATATAGATTTCCACTTCAGGGTAAAAAATTAAAAATCTGTACTGGCATGCATTTTCCTTCTCTTCTTTCATTTAAGGATTTTACGTGGTTGGTTACTATCTTACTGACTGCATGTGTTCACATCAAATTAAAAAAAACCAACCCCTCCATCCAAATCTAAAAGGGAAGATTCCTTTGTCCCTTACTAATGGGATGAATATGTAAAATCCACATGGACCAAGTCAGCCCACTACATTCCCACATATCTGCAACTTTATTGGCTTTTCAGCTGAGAGCCAGGCAAAAGCTCTCAACCAAGGAGCCTGCTGATGAGTGCCTTGGAGATATTACAAGTGAAAATGAAAAAAATCTTGTCTTTATTCATTTCTAGTTAAATGTGCAATATCTTATCTATCACAGGTAGCAGGGGAAGAACGACTGGCTCCCCAGGATAAAAACTGCTTCCATATTAGTAAGTATCCAGGGAAGGAAGTGTTTTCTCAGTAAATTACACAGCTATGTGTTGCTACAGAAAGGCTGGCTGCTTGTCTAAATACAAGGATATTAAAAGTTGGGATCACAGTGTAAAATGTGTATGAGAATAAGGGGAACATTTCTGAGGGAAGAGTATATCTACCATCAAATAAAAATACTGGAAAATAAAAGCAATAAAGTTGGCAAAGCTGCTGCTTTGGTTTTACCACCTTGGAGGCATCATCAGTCAAAAGTCAATTGAAGGAAAATGGTAGTAATTGTTCACCTCAAGATTCCCTGAATTTGCTCACTCTGGCCTTGGCAAGAGAACATTCCCACCAAGTTCATGTAACAATAGTAATGTTGGGTATTCCCAACTCCGAAAAAAACAATGGCTGATTGACATAACCCTTACAAATGAATGAGGCAATCAGGAGAGCTGCTCTTTGCCAGAGAACAGCATCTTTTGTTCACCCTCCAAAACCTAGAACAGAACTGCCAATTCATGAGAATCCTCTCTTTTGCCAGTTCTTTGCCTTACTACATCAGCATCTCCCTCACCTCCCCCACTGGAAGTGGAAAGTTAATTTTTAACACACACACTTATTAAATCACCATTAAAAACTACTGCTGAACTACTATTTGAGGCATCTTTTCCATAGTCCTCTTTCAAGAAAAAACACCCAAAGTCAAATTTAACAGCTAACCAAAATAATACAGAAGAATCTAAGGATCTTTGACTCATTTTAGTCTGAGGGAATTAACTAACACATTTACTAACCTCCCTGTTCTCTAATTTTTGTGTAGTTGGAGACCCAGCCACGAAACAAAAGGATTAATAGAAGCTGGTGTTAACAGACTTTGTAGCCACTGTGGGCAAAGAAATATTAGCAGTCCCCCAAGGAAACTGCTGTTATCACTCAGCCGCGTACTTAGAATGAGGTGTTTCAGAATTTCTGCAAAACCATTTGGACTGATGGATAATTTTTTAAGCAAAACTGTGTTTTCTCTTAATTCCTGCGAGACTTATATGTGCCTGTATTTAAGAATCCATTAACAGTACAAACGAAATAGGAAAGTAAGTATTTTGACAGTAGGAAAGTGTTGTGAAAGACATGTTCTCCATACAATCAGCAGAAAATCTCAACGTGAACAGAAGCCTTGTTCTGCAACCCACTGATGTCCCTCTCTCCATTGCAGGTCCTCACATTTTTCTGCATGGAGCTTTCCCTGGATTTCCCATCTGCACCAGACCAATGGCTCTCAGGAGACCCAGCACAGGCCAGCTCTGACTTTTTACAATACAACCAAACCCTCATTAACAAAGCTAGTAAAAAGGAAGACACTTTGCACTCTTCAAGTATCCAGCTCTTCAAGGCAATTCTGTTTTAGATTAATATGCAATCTGCTTTTTTTTTTTTTTTCCAGGAATCAATATTTACTTAAGAACAACAATAACACTTCCAAGGCCTTTTAAGTTTATGATACCACTGTGATGCTAATCTCTCTTAATGAAAACAAATTACTTCTACAAAGGATCAGTCTTTTGGGCATGATTCTGATTCTGTTTGCACTGCTTTATTTCAGCAGCTGCAGCTAATGGGGTCTCTACTGATTTACACCCACGATCAGGATAAGCTTCTTTCCATTCACAGCAGGCACGGTGCATGTGGTGTTGCTGGAGCCCAAGTGATTTGGAATACAGCTGAGAGTACTCTCAGAGCCTTTCAGTTGTTTTGAACTTTTATATCATGCTGCTTCTGCTCACATAAGACAGAAAATGAAAGCACAGTGTACTTGTGTAGCGTAACTAAGCAACAAGGCACAGCAGGGAGACCCAGTTATCTGGTGCTAATCATACCCCAGGGATGTGAAGCTCATGAATTAAGGGCCATTTTAAAATTTATCATATTTCTCTTAATTTAAAGGTAAAAATAAATTATTTCTATAAGCTGCTTTGATCCCTGGAAAATGTCTCCTGACATTAAATCCACTCCATGTGGCTCTCAGAGATTACTATACCACATACTTTCCACTCAAAACACTCAGTCCAGAGCACTAGGTGGTCCTCATCACTAACCCATTTCAAACATGCTAGTTCAGAGTCACCCCTTCCCAGACCTGGTCTCTGTACATCACTTCTGCAAGTCCACAAGTCCTGGGCTAGCCCCAGAGGGCAGCCAGAGATCTCCTGGTGCTGGGGTGTAAGACTGATGGAAGACTGTCTTCATGCCTGCAGGAATTCCAAGTTTGAATGTCTCCAAGCAGTAAATGGAATTAATTAAAATGCCAATATGTAATTTATGACAGTCTGCTAAAAAGCTGCATTTCAGCTCTGTTGGAGATGGGATGGCATGTCTCTCTCCCACCGAAGTAGAGCAAACAAAAACATGCACAAGAGAGTGCAAATGTAGCCTGGGCTCCTTTTGGCTCAGTTCAAATAGTGCCATCCTATCTTCTCATCACAAATGCTGGGACCACAGGAACTCAAGGAAATGATGGCCTCACTCAGTTCAATGGCAACATCAACAGAGGAGTGTCACACACACAATGGCTGCAGGGGACAGCATCAAGCCTGAAACACTCAATCAGTGCCATTATGCAGAACTCATACTTTGCCATGCGGTGGGCAAACATACCCTTTGAAAACTATTTCAGATTTTACTTTATCCTGCCTCAAGGCAGGGGCTAAATGGGCTAGTCAACACCTATGCTCACCTACTAGAGTGTTTCATGCATTTTGATTTATTCAGTCTGTTCTAGTCAGAGCAAGTCATCCCAGTAAGGTGGCATGAAAAAGCACAGAGACAATGCCAGTGCTGTGTGTGAGATCAGTGATCAAGGTTCTTCAGTGGCTGGACACAAGCTGCAGCAGATGGCAGCTCTGTGGAATGGAAGTTTAATCTTTGAGCTCAGATATTAGAGACAGGACTGCCTACTGTTGGGCACAGGCCTACACTTGCAGCCAAAAGGTTTGTGGCACAAGCAGTGCCAGAAGGCAATTATCACAATTAGGTCATCTTTTTGACCCATTTGAAATGGACTAATAGCAGGGATTATTATCACCTTGTATCTTGTTCCAGCAATGATCTAGGACCTCCTGCACACTAAGGATTCAGCACAAGCTGTGCAAGCACAGAGATAATTTTTGTCTAATTTGTTGTAGTGCTGAGCTAAGGAAGAGGAACAGGGGACTGCAGGTAAGGAACAAAGGCACAATCCCAGGCCCTGGGGTGACCGAGGCTCACAAATCAATGGCAGAGCTGTCTGCAAGGGCTCTTTGTTTTCATGACTGTATAAGTAATGGTAATATCAGCAGTTCATGGCTGCTGCTTCATCTCCTTGCACAATTTCTTATGGCATGTGGAATAAGGCAAGGGAATATAGTAGTGCATAATTATCCTTCTCAATTCTAGCACTTCCCTCCTGGGCAAGAGCTAAATCTCAGTGTTGGGAGGTCAGCTTTTTCGTTAGCAGTGGATACCCTGGAAGTGAAGACTCCCAGAAGCAGAAAACTGAGCTCCTTTGAACCAAGAGGGAAAATGAACTGCTGCACTTAGAAAAAGAGTAAAAGAACGCCTTTGCTCATTACCTAACACCAGGAGGAAATAAGGTTTCCACTTGGAGAATGACACAGGAAAACACGTTTCCCAGAGGAACTAGGATAATGGATACTGTTGCTCCTGCAGTGCCGGTTGCAGAAGTAACCAGGAGAGGTTTGTCAACACCATTTCTGCCCTCATCCTTGTGTCACTGCTTCAGCTCCCTGTCCAGCACACCACAGCTCCTGCTTGTCACCACGGGGTGCTCCAAAAAGGGTTCATGCTTTCTGGAGCCTCAAGATAGAAAGTTCAGCTTGCTCCTCTACCATTGCTGCACACAGGGCTGTTAGTGGGCCCCTCCTTTAGGCTGATAGTGCAATAGAACTTGCTAATGCATTGACTGCCATTAAATCAGGCTGAATGGAGGATCAGCCAGTAAATCAAGAGGAAGATCTTGCTAGCGCCTTGGTATGGTCTTTGGTTTTTTTTAGATTATGCAATTCCACTTCATGGATACACAAATTGCAGAGTGTGAATCATTAATATCCAATTTGGGGAAGCTACTGGAATGTAACTGCTGAGTAGGCAAATGAAAATATAAAGCTATCAGCAATATACTAATTTTGTAGTGCTCCACACAGAATGAGCAGCAGTAGTTTATAGATACAAAACTCCCTTGCCTAGAGGGCCAGCCTTCCTTTTGCCTAGATTAATTCCTAAGAAAACCTTAATACTTACTATTTGGCACTTTTCAGATTAAAGTTATTTGCTTATTTGGAAGACTGAAGACAGTTTCCTTGTAGTGGCAAGCCTGAGGAACTGATGTACCAAATGCACAACTTTGCATTTCTCTTGAGAGCACTGTTGCTTAAATGCCACTGTTCACTACCTCAAATACCATTCATGTTCTGCAAGGTACAGAAAAGACAGAAGAGGATACACAGAAAAAATCCTTCTCCTACTTTATGAGCCATTGTTCCTGGATATTATTGGTCTTCTGCCAGCATAAGTGTAGCAAAGATTATTTTTTGACTGAGATTGATCCAATATGAGCAGGTATCCCTGCATAGTCAAAGAACAACCAGAGATGCTAAAAGAAGCCTTGCTTTGATTACATTCCATGGATCTGTGCAAGGGATAGGTCAGGCAATGTCTTACTGAACAAGAAAATTAAAGATTCTCCAAGGAAATATGAGCTGAAATGCAATTGGGCCTTTTATTTTTAATATCCTAGTGTTTTCTGAAATGCAATTGGGCCTTCTATTTTTAATATCCTAGTGTTTTCAGGTTTAGTGTTTAAACCCTGTTTGACAAACAGAGCTCGATAGAAGAAAAATTAGAAGTTAAAATTAACACAATCTCTCATAGAAGTCTCATCTGTATGTCTTCATCTACATTGATCTTATGTAGTGGTTCACAAACCTGAGGTTCTCCTAAAAAAGCATCAAATGTGATAGTCAACCATAAAAGAAACTTTTGCTTAAAAAAATTTCCTGACATTCTGGGAGGAATCATTATCCTGTTTTACTCCTCATTCAAAGACATTGCAGAAGGCAGCTGTTTCCTTCTAAATTTTTATAATGCTGCACTTCAAGGATATTTCAGGAGTATTTTTTGTAGGTTTACAAGAATCTTCTAAATATAGATACCTTTCTCAGTCTCTCTAGGGTAGATGCATGACTTTAACATCCCTCAGGTCACCTGAAGAAGTGGTTCGCCTCAATATTTCACACAAATGAGCCTGATATTTTTGTGGTAAGGTTTCTTTGGGACACATTTATTTCTTTCAGTACCTTTTGAGAAAGTTATTTTCTTATATAAAAGGTGCCTGGAAAGTCTTACACAATGTTGCACAAGGTTTGGAGCCAGCCTCCCCACCTCTGAGAACAGCACCACTCAGCTGAGAATCTACTTTCTTCTAGGTTCTTGTTTCAGGAAAATGTAACTCAGATTAATCTGAAATTAATACTTGGGTGCTTCATACTTCACTGCAAAGTACCAGGTTCCTCAGGAGAGCTGCCACATGATGGCTTTCACTTGAGATGGGTACATTTTAGCAGAGCTGGGCAGCCATCCCAAAGACTGCTTTTCATGCAGTGTACCATTAGCCACCACACAGTACAACGATAAAGAATCCTGCTCGGACACATAAGAATTTCAGCTTGGAAAAGCCTCAGTAACAGCTATTTAGCAATGGTGTTAATGGCCCCCAAAATACATATCAATACTGAACTGAGGAGCTGCAAGCCCAACAGAAGTCACCAATCCTCTATCATGAGATTAATGCCCCCTCTGAAAAGAACCATACATTTTTCTTGCTTCATCTATTGTCTGTCTTTTATATTGGCTTAAAAAATAGGAAACCCACACATTACTTTGAGGGAAAGTAAAGCTGCAAAGAAATATGAAAACCAGTTATTACCTTTTTTGTGTGTGCATGAAATGGAATCTAACTTACAAAACCGTGCACGGGAGACGACCTTGTTTGTCTTACTCATTTCTCCAACTTTGTTTCACTTAAAGAGTATGAAAATCAATTCTTTTTGCCTGGTAACAAATAACCAACACCAGAAACCCGTGAGGGTTGTGAGTGTCGGGGAAATTGACAGTTGACTGAGTGAATTTCCCTAGTGGAACAGCACATCAATGACTCATTCAAATTGTCACCTGAGACCCCTAAAAGTCAGTCCAGTGTCAAACATTCTCAACCCCTCTCCTCAAGTAAGCTTGTTTATGGTTAGGTCCTCATCACCCTTCCATTAACTTCAGGCTGACAGCCCACCAGACATAATCCAGTTAGTAACAGTAGAGGTCCATCAATACCTCGGGCATCACCCTCATTTGGGCTTGCCCTTCTAGTTCAAGTCCTGTATTTAAAAAGGAAATTACGTTGTTATGTCTTTTCATCACTACCACTAACACCAGCTGGATATGAGCAAAGTTATATGTGAAAAAACCAGCAAAAAAAAAGGTGTAAAAAAAAGAGTGTACTGCATTTGGTCAAGAGATCTCAAATCATCCCCTGTGCAGACCAGACTGCTTGCAGATTTAAATCCTATTGCACTCCATGCACTCCATCAGCTACGGATTTTAGCAGTATCCTTGTTACTGAGCTTTAGAGGCTCAAATGAGATCTGTTTCCCAGAGCTGCCAGGATTTGAATCAGCAATGAACACAAACTCCAGCCTCAGAGATGTACATCTCATGGCAAATGAGAGGCAGAGTCTGTGCTCCTTGTGCATCCCTCAAGCCCAGTTTTGCCTTCAGGAAGGCACTGAGAGACGTGGAAGCAGAGTGTGAGGCCCGGGAGCTGTGTGAATTACACACACCGAGCTGTGCTTGGCTCATTCTGCAGCTGCTGAGCTGTGCTGGGAGGAAGCTCTGTGGCCACATCTCCATAGGGCACATCTCATTTTCCTTGGTGATTGCTCTTCCCCATTCTCCAAAGTTTGCCACAGACAAGAGATCAGTTTCTGCTCCCTGAGGCAGGACACAGACCTCGTCTCTGTGACCATGCCAGTCAGTAGGCAGGCAAAATGAGCCACTTTCATTCCCAGATGGCCATGCCCACTCAATGACACAGCCAGGACCATCATCTTCATAAAGAGCAGCAGACCTTAGTCCAGTCAAGGGAGAAAATCAGAACATAAAAACTAAGCTCTCTTTTAGGAATAATCTGAATATTCTGTAACTGCTCAAATCCCCAGAAAAGCTCACCCTACTGCTTTCATTTCCTATTCACTGATTGCAAATAGGAAATGAAAGCAGTGCCAGCTAGAGCCAAGAACACACACTCACCTGTGTGTTGAGTTCAATCTACTACTTGTGATCTGGGAGCAAGAGCTATATTTTCCATCTAACTATTTATGTAGTCAAGCAGCTTTAAATTTTTTCTCAGTTAATCCCCTGCACTAGGAACTCAGGGAAACTTTTGGTTGTGCTCCCAGCCTAAAGGAGGCATCTAGATTATGGAAAGGCATTAGCATGCTTTGAAATTCAGAGTAATACATCAACCACAATAAAGTTTCTTTGCTTTTCAGTTTTCTGCCACAATGACTTTAATACTCTTTTGACACTGATGAAATAGATACTTGCCAGGGTGTTGGCACTGGAGATGGATGCAGCCTCCCATGTAAATTGTGGGGAGGAGGAAGAGTCTTTGTAGGCAGATGTAGGCTTCAAGGTTTGTCCAGCACTGTTGGACCAATGTACCTGCTAGTGCACTGGGGAGGCCTAAAATCAGCTTCATTCCCCTTCTGCTGTTGTAGCATTTTAAGATAGATCTTTCTGATGAGCTCCGAGGGTAATGCTACAGAGCACTGCAAACTAATAATATTCTGTGCTGTTTCTGCAGTCCTTGTAATAAGTGATGAATTATCAGTTAGCCCAGGAAGAGCCATTTCAATGGCAATCTCATATACAGCTGCTGAATCCTAAGCCCAGTGTTACCCTTCCTTTTGTCTGTAAAGGCAGATGCAAGTAACACTGTGGAAGGCTGCTAGTAAGCCTCAGATATCTTCATCTTGGTTATTGTGAGATCCCAGGGTTGCACCCCAAGAAGAGCAAAATGCAAGACGTGTGTACCGTACACATGCACAGCATCTAATTATAGTAGCACTTCTCTCGTTAATACTTTCTGACCCTGTAGGTTATTTTCCCTGGGATTCTGCTTACAAATTCCCTTCCTCCTTGCCACTGTCCTCTTACACTGACAAGAGCTGAGAAAAGCTCCTGCTGTGTTCAGAATGCTAATAATTGCCTGAGTTATCAATCAAAACAGATGGAGACAAAAGTAATCAGCATCTTTAGAATATCTCTATGATACAGCGAGGAGGCATTCTGAACTCTGCCCGAATGAATGGGCCAAGCTAAGAGCTAGCTAGTGCCTGAGAAATACACTAATGTGATGTGACATTTGCTTAAAGCCAAGTCCTTCTGTTAATGAGTTTCTGAGTTCTCACAGCAAAGTCACAGCTATTGTTCAAGGTTCAGAAAATCTGCAGTTGTCAGGTCAGAATAATAGCAAAAGTGAAAAGAAACAACAGCGAAATGCCAGGGAAAGGGAAATCAGAGGAAGTGAAGTATAACTTCTAGGGGTTTTGAATTCTAAAGACCATAGGAGTGTGTCTCTGCAGACATATCTCAAGCAAGCTGACTCAGTCTTCTGGACCAACACTTCACTTCAAACATGTCATCTGTCCCCATGCCTTAGTGCTTAGCTGGATCAGGCAGCACTTTGTAGCCATTGATTTCTGTGTGCAGCAAGGGGAGACTCACACTCTCCAACATCAGTCATTTACCCAAGCCATGTTTTAACAGGAGCCATCAGTCATTTAGAGAGCATGACCTCAATTTGGGCAGTGCAAAGGTCTTCAGGAGTCAGACTTCCAAGGCATCAAACAAATGAAAATGTTTATTTACCTATTCATTGACTTGCTTAAACATTGTGTTTTGTTGTCTCAGACTACACACATTACACTATCCTAATCTCTTTCTAATGTAGCAATTTCTCTATCTCACTCAAGGCATAGTTGCATTCATGTTAATAGATTTAAAAATGAAACAGAACAGTTAGTTCAGGTCTGTGTTAGCTTAGTTGATTCAGTAGAAGTGGCTGTCAAAACCACATCATTCTTAGGCTGGCTGTAAAAAACTTTAGCAGTCCCATAGCTCCTCTGCTGCCTCTCCCCAGTGTCCACGCTGGCCATGGCTGACTGGGTCACTGTCCCACAACCTGCAGAGCCTCTCAGGCTTCAACCCCCGGGTCTCCTGTGTCAGAAATGGGGAGGGGAGAGCAGAAATAGCCCTTGCTGATCTCAGTCCACCTGTTGCTATCACCAACTGTGGTCTCAGTATCATTTGACAATAGTTTGACAGCTCTTTGCTTGCTAAATGTGTAAAATGGATTTTAAAGCCATTTTTGGTGTTCATACACACCTTCCCTCTCAACTCTAATTGAAGCATACAACTAAGAAAAGGATCCTTACACACTCTCTAGCATCTCCAGACAGCTTAAGGATTTCGCTAGATACTGTCAAGGTATCTGAAATCCTCTTCCATTCACAGAACACCTATTGCTGAGGAGTTAATTCCTGTACTAATTTTCAACTTCTTTCCCCTCTTTGGATTATTTATACGCTTTGATTAGTCCAAGATCACTCCCTCTGATATAAGGACACCATAGAGAGGGAAAAAAAAGAAGAAAAGAGTAATTTAATGTGTGTGCACTTGCAAGTGTGCAATACAAATAAAAGTAAAGAAATATTGCCAGAGTAGGTATAGAATTTAGATATACATTCAGAGATGAATAGTGGAAAAAATTATACTGGATGTGTCCTACTTTAGCCCTGACTTGTAACCAGGTTAATATGCTTAATTTGTGGTTTCCAATTCTCTGCTCTGACTGTTGGAAGGGGTCCAGAAGCCATGCCCCCCACCAAACATTTTAGATTTGGCTGCCTTGCAGAACATGACAGATGACTCCATTTTGCAAGGTAATGCTGAGGAAATGTCTTTATAGACCCTGAAACATCTTTAACACTAGGGCTTTCCTTCAGCCAAGTAAGTTAAGGTCCTTCTAATTATACATCTCTACATTTACTATTCTCCTCTCCTGTTATGAAAGAAGGACTAGGCAACAGTGTTTCACTTTTAAGGAAAACCTGGTTTTTATATTAGGTAGATTATTAATACAATTAATCAGTTATTCACAAGCACTTTAAAGACAAAGATATAAGAACTTCAGGAGGATTGAAATTATAAAGTGCAATATAAAGGTTGCATTCTGTTTAGCAGTTGTCAAACACTTCTGTCAAAAATAGGTGCTAGAGGCACCCATGCTGTCCCACTGTCCCATCAAAATAAAGGCTGGCCTAAAGCCATGCTAATGCACATCTTCATGGCAATCATTCCAGTTGGGATTGGCTCACCTAAGGAAGGGTGCAACAGATGCAAAGGGAATTGTGGCCCTGTGTTGTGTGTCCAAGGCCACCAACTGAGCTGTGCAGGGAAAGGCTTGAAGAGCTCCCTGAATCCCCCTTGACAAAAAGACAAAAAGTTGTTTTCAACATGCAGTGTCTTGGGCAGCTCAGGGATTCGTGATTGTCACCAAGGGCACTCATGGAACACAAACAGAATGGTCCTTTTCTGAGCACAGTTAACTGAACAAAGCAAAATATGAAAAAGCCAAATGAAAACGCCTTAAAACATTACAGTTCACATTTAGGACTAAACCAAATTTTATTTTTGAACTCAGAGTGAGATAGTGAAGAAGAATAATTTTGTGACTTAGTTTCTTAAGCTGTGCTTCAGACATTTATGCATTTTTAGTACCCAAACCATTAATTTTAAGATATCCAAGTCAGTGTGTAACTTTTAGATAATTTCAAGTCTAAACTATTAGATCTACAGCATTTACACTGTAAGTCTCAGATTCTGACTATCAAGTACAATCTTCAAAGTGGTATTCCCATATCTCATTCAGTGGATAGCTTAAAAAAGAACTTGCATTATCTTCCAAGAGCTTCAAATGACTTGGGCAATGTCTGGACTAACAGGAAAAAGGCAAAATTTGTCAGACTAATGAGTCACTGTGAATAACTCCCCTAATTCTGCCAGAAATAGAGCGGCAAAAAAACCCCCAAACTCTCAAGCACGATGCAGAAAGCTTACGTGCTGCCCAAACTGTGCTCTGATGTGTGACACTATCTGACAGTTTTCAAGGACACTAAATGAATATAGAAGTGGAAAGTAAAAAGAAATGAGGTGACCTCTAACAAGTTTTGTAAGTTAAAAAAAAAAAAAAGCAGCTCTCTTGTGTAAAAAATACCTATGTTACTTAAAAATTAACAACGACAAAAGAACTTAAAAATAAAAAATTCTACCTGTTAGATTTTGAATATGAGAAGAAACAATTCATGACATTTTTTGATTCACATTCTGAAGTTTAAGAACATATGCATTCATCCTATTTCCTATCATACACCTAATTGCTCAGCTAGGTTAGAAAACAGATCTTGTTGGATGAGATGTGTTCACTGGAGTGTTTTAAAGCAGAGGCTTGATTCATATAGATCCTCTCAGGCTGTGCTTCCAAGAAAGAGATGTTTTCCTATTTACACACTGAGTGTGAGTCCTGGGGTCACATGAAACGTGCCAGTATCTGGCATTCCAGGAGGGTTAAACCACTATTAGCATTCATAGCTCAGCCTAACGCAAAATGCAAAGCACGATATAACAATTAAGAGTCTAGGAACTACAAAACATCATTAAACCAGAACAAGCATTAAATTCCCAGCTTTCCTGCTTTTATTTTTATGTTTCTTTCCTTCAAAGTTGAAAAGTATGGTAGCTCTTTGAAGTCCTAGCAGTCATTATTAAAAACATTCTCTGCTCCCTTTTCTAATTGCTTTTTACTGTTCATGAAAAGTCAATTAAAAATCCCACAGATCGCATTTCCAGCATTTCCAGCTTATCTGGCCAGCCCAGGGAAACTGTTTGGATATTGTGTCACACTGTTTTATTATTTGCCTGCCACCCATTGCTCAAAACAAAAAGTCAAGTAAACCCAAAAATTCAAAGAAGCAACAACCACAGCTCAATCAATCTTTCTGTCCTTATCATTCCACCTCAGCTTTTATGTATCATTAAATCTTCCACACTTTTGACATGTAGGGTCACTACTACAGAGCAACTATATCACTAAAGTAATGCTTCTGAAATAAAAGCATTACAACAGGTATTCCCACTGAGTTTTTTTCCTAATGTAAAGCTACAAATTCTGGAGGAGAACAGAATATTCACTTCAATACTTTCTGATAGTCAAAACAGTATATTTTTTTTACAGGTTTGGTGTAAAACAGCAGCATCTCCATGCATAATTGATGGAAGAATTCTGATCTGGATGCTTATATAATTCTATCATTGCTTTATTTTTTTTTTCTGGGAGATATGCAGTCATGAAAAAATCCAAAAAACCCCCAAAAATCCCTAAACCAACTTCTAAAACCTTGCTTTTATACATAGACAAAACTGCTTTATGTCTTACTGATTTCATGACTGTTAATTGGTAAAGAAATGTTTTAAGAAGAGGCTAAAGCATTGCTAAAGAACATCTTTTTGATGAGGCTCTTCCTTCCAGGTGGTTGTCAGCACACAAAGAAAGCTCATAAAAGCATTTTTCCACTTTGCTCCCCATTTTAATCAGAACCAACTTGATCCAGGTAACAAAATGAAATCAGTCTCTGTCCAAAGGATTTAATGATCTATGGCTCTTGTCTACTATGAAACATTAAATAAACTTTAAAAAGCTTCAAGAGACAAGGCCTAATGAAATAGTTCTTCTGAACATTTCCTTGGTGAAAAAAACATATTCAGCATCATCAGCAAACGTAGTGAACAAAAATAGGTATTTTCAAAATGAAACCTACTGAACTTCTGATTTTAACTTCTTCAAAATTTTATCAATTTCCTTTGAAATAAAATAAACACCATAAAATCACGGAAAGAAGTATTATGCTTCAAGATGAATGAAGTTTGGAGCTTTTTTAAATGTGAAATATTGAAGCCTTTTTCATGTGATTTTCCTTTGAAAAAAATGCATCTATTATTCAAAAAGATATATAATGAATATTCTCAGACTCCTGTAGCCTCAAGTGAACTTCAACACTCCCAGAGTACAAGTAAATAAATAAAGAAAACATGACTGAAAAGACAAGCCAGACAATGCCTTTCCTACCAAAGAAACCACCAAAATTTAAAACATTTTCTAGACGCAGGAAGCAAAGATGGACTATCTCTGCTTTCAGATGCAATTGAGTTGTATTAGAAGAAGGGGAGCCAAACTTTCCTTTACACACTTGAAATAATAAATTTCTTTCAAAAGGAGAGTTTGCACATTGTTTTCCATATTAAAAGTGATCTGTTCCAGCAGAAGACTAAGAAACAGCACAAGTACACACATACTACCTTTCATATCTTCCATAGCACTGAAGCAGCTCCACTTCTTTTGGGAAGACAGGTTCTGGTGGTTTGGGCTCTGTCCTGGAAAGAGCTTTTCCACAAGGGCCTCTTAGGATGAACGTGCTGGATGAAGAAAAGGGCAGGCTGGTGGTTTCAGCTCTGCAAAGGGGAGGCAGGTTTGATTCCCCCAGGTTCCCCAGGCTTCCCAGGGTGCTCTCTGACCAGCTCACTTTAGCACAGGTAAGTTCCTTTAATTAAAACAAGGACAATTAAAATGCCCACTTAGGATATGGCCCAAATCCTCCTCCACCGAGATCTGATGCCAGGGCCTGGGCATCTGCTGCCTCTCAGCAGCTCTGCAACGCTGGTGTCAAAACTGAGATGCTGGTGTGAAGAGGCAAGAATGTGATAATCAGTTTGAATTACTGCCTAGAGCTTGTAATTTCTACTCCTGGTCTTGCAGAGAAATCCATGACGTTGGACTTCACACCTTAAGGAGAGTGTGTTGCAGGAGGGGCAAATTAATTTTCAGTAGGGGCTTCTGTACTGCACTGACAAGCTGCATTTGCAAGCCAGCCTATTCTGAGTTGTACATTTTATTACCTTGTTGTTGTTGTTGTTGTACTCCCACAGACAATCTAGAAAATAACAGGGGAATTTCCTCCAGCCTCTGCTATATTTGGGGCTCATGTGTGCTGGAGACATCAGCTGTCAGCTGAGGCAGCCTAATTTCGTGCTGCATAATGACCTTACAGCAGAGGGATGGGATCCACTCAGAATTCCTTGTAGTGCTCTTACAGATTTCATTTGCTTGTAAATTCAGGCAAGCAGTGGATGTGGTAGATGCCAAAGTGCTCTGTGCCACTGCGGATCTGTGCTACAATGAACAGCAGTGGTGTCCATTTCTGGCTGCCCAGGCTCACTTGAAATCAAGTGTGGGTTTGCCATTATCTTCCCCAGCTCTACCCCAAGTCATTAAACAAATGTGACTTTTATCCACAAAACAGACACAAAACACAGGTGTAGCAGTTTTGCACTTTCTAGAAAAGCAGTTTTGCAGCCATGCCTTGGAAAAACCTCCCTTGCTTATGAGCGTGGCAGAGTAAATAAGCCAGCTGTTTTGAGGATGAGTTTTAGTTTCCTACAAAACCCAGTCTGCTGGGCTGGCCAAATCCACTCATCACCTGTCTCTGATGGGCTTTTCCTTTCCTTCGTGGCTTTTCCATGGGCAGTTACTTCCCCTAGGTTTGCAAGGTGTGGATTCACACAAAAAGTGCACTAATAATTAGTGCAATGCTCTTATTCACCTATTGAAGGGCACTTTCACCTGTATTTTCACCAACGTCTGTGACACCACCAACCCCTCCCTTCAGTCTGGAGAACAAAGGGGGAGTTTTCTGCTCCTCCCATGCCAAGGGATGGGCAGGAGCAGGCAGGGGCTTAGCCCTTAAGTGCTACACTCTCCCTCTCATACAGACTGAGCAGCCGCTGCAGCAAGCACTGCCCTGCAGCTGTGTGTCCCAAACAGGCTGCTTAGACCACACAGAGCAGGCAGGTGGAATGGGTACCCACATCTCCTGGAAAACGGGGATCCCTTTTTAGTGCAGCTAGAGGAATGCCCTCCAGCTGCCCTCGCCTCCTTGTGTATCACACACAGCACTGGTGCCGTGGTACAGTCGTGTACAGCGTGGGGCAGGCACAGCTGGGGCAGGCTGTGGGTTTGAAACCTTCACAGGGGTGGGATCTTCTCTCCTGCCCCTCTCCAAACCGTGGGGCACTGCACAAAGCAGTCTGCTCTGAAAGCATATCGCAGAGACAGTGCTGTGCTAAGAGATGCAGGGTCCCAGTTCCCACTTATCCCAGACCTCAGGGACAACTAGGAGCTTCAGCAGCTGTCTCGGAGGGGGGTAAGACATTGCACATTGCTTTTCCTTGTCAGTTACCAAGAGATATGAGGAGCTGGAAGGCAGAGGTTTTTCCTGCCCATAGAATCATACCATTTTGCTTCCAATCTTGCTCCATTGCCCATGGATCAAGAGCCCTCACACTGATTTCTTAGGGATTTTTAGAAACCAGTCCTATTAGGTTCTGAGGGACACTAAATCCTATGTACTTCTGCTACACTAAGATCATCAGAGAAGCAACTGTACTTGCTAGTGGTGGTTACACCTTCAGCTTCCCCATTATCAGGTAGGAGATCAATTAGCAGACTTTTGTATTCTCCAAAATACATGGGTTTCATAGATCACAGCATTTTATTCTACCAGATACCAGAACTTCATCCTTCACATTTCAGCCTAGAGGACAAGCTTTATGAAGTCCCAATACAGACAGATGACAGCTATCCTTGTTACTGTAGTTGAGATTTGGAGAAAAGAGAGCTTTATTTGTTAAAAAATGGCACCCACAGAAGAACCACAATAGACCAGGCATGTTCTTGAAGACAGGTGCAGAGATAGATAAGAATACATTCATATCAAAGAATCAAAAAGATCCTCTTATGAAGTCAGTAAAGATGGCATCTGTCAGAGAAGAACTTGTGCTTTTGTGCTGAAGAGATGAGTAAGGAATTTTTAGACCAGAAAAATGAGGAAGAAACAGCAATGAGTCCAACTGGGAGCTGCTATTATGGAAACAGTCTCTTCATGGGTCCCCAGGCACGGTCCTAAGAACATCTGCTTTATGTCTCCTGAGCTTAACAAACACACCAGTGATCGCTGCCTTGCAGGCAGGAGCAGCTACAAACCTAAAGCAAGAGGGTGGGAGAAGAGCAAAGAAGCAGCAAGAGTGAGATTAGTCCAGAAATGCTTCCCCAGTGGGAGGCCCTGAGCAGACAGCCCCAGATAGTTTGTGCTGTCCTGGGAAAAGATCAGGTGGCCCACAGAGAAAAGGGTTTGGAGGGAGGCTGTGCAGTCACAGCACTGCCTCATACTCTAGAGGATGTGCCAGCCCAGCCTTCCTGGAGAAGGAGAACTGCTTCTTTGCTCTGCAGAGAGAATAAAAACCCCTGTGCAGTTCTCAAGTCTTAAGACTCTGACCCTATCCTAGACATGCATGGAAAGTTCACAGTATCCAGGTCTTTTTAAACCTGTTCTATGGAAACAATGATCTATCTCATGGGTGCCACAAACAACTATGGCTTGTGTGATACCACCCTTTTTTTCCAACAGAAGCTGGAGGACATAAATAATTTCAGCCAATGAACACCTGCCAAGTTATGTCTGGTGTGGTGTTGGCACTAATCTGAACTGTTTTTTTAACTGGTGGCCTACAGGTGAAAATCTCTGCATTCCCCTACGCTGAGCTATCCATTTGCTCAGATTCAATATTTTATGCTCCCCATGGTGTTGGTGTTCATGCAATATTTAATGGATGGGTACAGTGCTCTGCAGATCACAGCATATCACATATTTCTGCAGAAATAATGTAAACCATGATCACATGAAAGATCTAATACTATTCTTGTAAAAGGCATGCTTTTATTGCATGTTAAAATGAGCCCTCTGGAATTATAAAACAACATCCCTTAGTGCAGCCAGGCTAAGCCAGAGTGCAGCAGCTCTAATTTGCACGTGGTGTTTACATCTGAGTGTTGTGGAGTCAGTGCACCCAGACTGGCAGGTTTTAACTTGACATTTGGCTTAAATCTTACAAGAAAGGACTTGTAAGGGGGTACAGCAACATCCACTGCTTGCTCAGAAGAAAGGGGTTAGGAATGAGAGTTATGCTGTGGTTACATTTGTGTCACAAACCAGGGCTGTGGTTCCCATTCAAATTAGTAGGAATTCAGCAAAAATCTCTCCAAAAGCAATTTTATGATGCTGTGATTATTCTTTCATGTTCTTATTCCCTTTGTGATTATGATCATCACTGGCTCCAGGCAGCTGAAAAAGGATTTGTTCAACATCATCTGTTGGAACCACTTTTGGAGGAAAGGCAAGACTTTGATTACCATTTTTCATTTTATTGTACTGAAAAGCATGCTCTTCTACGAAAAGTTTAGATTTTTGCCCAAATCAGTTTTTTTTCCCAGCTAGACCTTTCAAAATTTTGCATCTGACCAAATCAAAGTAGCAGATTTATCCAGTGAAATTTAAGTAAAGTCTGTTAGTATATGCAAAAAGATCCCCTGCAAAATCCCACTTCTTTTTTTTTTTCCCCCTGTAGAAACCAAAACCCTTCATATACATCCTGGATACATTGAATTCCTTTCCATGGGGCACTGTGAAAGAAGATAATCCTAGTGCTTTCCCTGTATCTATGTTTGTGCTTGGTTTTGCATTTCCCTGTTTTTAATTAGCCATAAAAATTACATGTGTTTTTGTAACGAGAAGAATTTGGTTTTGGCTTCCAGAAAAGACCATCCTCAATACTACCATTATGACTATGAAGTCTGGGGGTAAGGAATGACAAGGAATAGAAGGGAAGAGATACAGCTCCTGTACTGTTCATCCCAGTATAAATCCACTCGTCATATTTTTCCACAAACCAACAGAGTAGCTGTAATTGAAATTATTTTTAATTTTTCACCTTAGTTCAGTTACACCAAAAAGCTGTTCTCTTTTAAGTACTGACAGGTGCTTGCTTCAGTGAAATTGCACATTGTAGGCAGGAGGGCAATCAGGGCAGAATGCATTGCACTGCTTCTCTGATCTGAAGGGAGAAAACCCTTTCTTCCAGCAGATTTTAACCCTCTCTGGGGTAACATTTTACTTACCGTGCTCTGTGCAGAGAAAATGTGATGTAACATTAATTTTCTGCGCTTCTTTATCTGTGGGCAGATTCCCATTTTCCACTGCAAAGCAACAAACAAAAGAAAAAACAGTGAACATCTGAACCCTTGGAGTTAGTTAAAAACTTGGTGGCAGAGAGAAAGGAATCAAAATCTTCATCCCAAACCCCATATGACTGCTGGAAAAAACCCTGACCAAACAAAATCCCACTGGCTTGACAGTTACAGAAAGGAATGCCCACAGCATGTACACTGTAACAAACCCAGGGTTTACAGAGTACAGGAACTTTAATAGCACGCTCAGTGAAAATGTATACATTGCACTAGGTCACAGTATTTGCTGCTGCACATGAAAGGGGACTAATCTACCTCTTGTAATAGCAAGGGCTAAACACAGAGGAAGATTTTGTCACCCAAAGCAAGTGTAGTAGGTAATAACACAGCAGAAGCATGAATGCTGATACAAATCCTCACTGTAAAAACCTATTTGCAACAGAGAGTGAAGTACAGAAGAGCTAACAAGGCCATTAAGAGGATGTCATGCTAACCTTCTTCCAGTCTTCTCACAAACCTTTCTCAGCCAGCTGTCTCATCTGGCAAGCACAACGAGAATTCAGCTCCTGCTTTCAGTGTTCTGACATGAGATCTTGGTTTCCTGGAAATATCTTTCTGAGGATCTGTGAAGCAAGTAAGCACATAATCCCCCAGGACCTTCCCAGCCCTCCCCTGCCCAGCCCTTCAAGCAGTCTGGGCCAGGTGATGGAGTGTGTGTAGGGACTCAGGCAGCAGCTCTGTCTCTTACAGAATAAACACCCAGCAGCTTTGCTGCCAGGGATGCCAGCAGCACCTGTGCTGCACCCAGCAGCAGGGAGAACAAAACTGCCTCGAACAGACTTTAGGAGTGTGTCAGTTCCCATCCTCTGACAGCCAGTCCAGTGAGATAAACCTTTAATAACTTCTCAGAGAAGCTGTGTCCTCAGACACCAAGGACCCATAGAAGCATTCCCATAGGATAATGGCTATTTGATGAGTATTAACAATGATTTCATTTGATGCTAAATAAAACTTAGGCATCTGAGGACGTGCCATGGCCATATAATTGTGGAAAGCGAGATTTCTTTCCTCTTGCAGTAAAGGATCCTGTAATTATTGCAAGCACAAATTAAAATTTAAATAATTGATAATATTATTACTAAAGAGCTATATATAGCAATGTCAAGAGGCCTAGAAAATCTGGCAGTAATTGAATTAAGCATGTCTAAGGAGCAGCACTAAGCAATCTTCCCACACATGTACCCAAAACAAATAATGCCTGGCCCAGAGACATCCCTAGCACAGGAAATGGGGCAGGAGAGAACAGAATAATGTTAAATAAGGAATAGGGCCACGTGGCCTGAGGCTGTTCATCAGAAGAGCCACAAGCAGCTTGGCTGCATGAAGTGAAGGTAGTGATTTGTGCCATGCAAAGCACTGGAACTGCTGGGGACTGTAATGAGAGCAAAGGACATTTGATAGCGTTCAGACTGGAATGGGAATTTCAGCTATGGTTTAAAATGAGCACAAGAGCACCCTGTCCACTACTGTAGGGCTTTAATACGTGAATAGTCAGGTAGTGCTGACAACAGGCCCACACAGCAACAAGGTGGCATTAATGACTAAATCCTTTGGAAGAAGGGAAAGCATAGCAATGGCCAGAGAGAGATCATCAACAGGATGTTGGCTTGATAAGTTTGGTAATGAGAGGTCAAACAGCAGCTGTCAAAGCAGAAAAATTCAACATGCCTCCTGTTGTTTCAAAAGAGGAAAGTACTGCTGTGGCAGTACTGGCCAAAAGCTAAGAACACTCACTGACCCCCAAAGCTCTCATGTCTCTCAGAACACTCCTCCCTTGTTCAGGAATTACTTCCCCTGCTTTGTATCCAATGGCTTCTTCCTGTTTTGTATCAGAAGTCTGACAGTGAAAGCTTTTTCCCCTGATGCAAGGCTCTTTCCCTGTCTGGCATTCAGAAGTGAATACATATGGAATGAAAGCTCTTGGGAGTGGGGAGAGGTACAAAAAAGTCTCTTATTGGTGATGATCGTGAACAATTTACATGGGAACTTAGAGCAGTGCTCCTCAAACCCAAGCTCCTGTCACTATGAAAAAGAATTACTATTTAATGAGCTTCTGTTTTCTTTAATGGTGTGAGATTAGGGCTGCTTGCCATCAGGTGAATACTAATAGACAATTTTTAAGCAAATGAGGCCCTCATTCCCTTAATTTTAATAAATGATGGAATAAAACATGCTTTCTTATTTTCCACTTTGTTAAGCAGAAGCTTCACTGCAGACTCCTTGCTTCAGAAACTGAAAGCATTTGGGCTTACTTTGTATCTTTCCCTTTAAGGTTTTATTTGGAGAAAAAAAGAATTTTGATAAAAATTTAAGAGAAACATTATGGCAAAATGATTAACTGCACAGAAAGCTCCTTCCAGTTTAAGTATTCTGCTGCAGTGTGTGAACTGAGGGAGAACAAGAGAAGTCAGCCTCGCTCAAAGCAAACGTGAGGCTGACAGGTGAAGCTTGGTGGTGTGGCTTATGAGCAAGTTGCAGTGAGAAAAGCTGGAGGGGAGATTTCCAGCACATTAGCTGAACCATGGGAACTGCCTGTGCTCATGCCTCCTCCAGAGGTAAATGTGTAGCTTGCCCCCAGGTGAAAATGGATCTTGCCATTTCCAACACACAGAGAGTCACTGGCTTGAAAGAAGCACCTGAAGGCCAATAATGAGGTAAATCAGCAGAAGCTTATGAGGGATTCCTCCCAACGCCTGTGGATGGCAGAAGGTATGAATATAATTGTTTAGAAATCTAATATAATGATTAATGGACTAATGATTATTCTGAAGCAGGAACTGGATGGGTGCAGAAGGATCTCTGAAAGCCACACAGGAACTACAGCCTAGGGAAGATGGAATCAAGATGCAAAGGGGAATAGAACATACGCAGCTGATGGATTGGACAAAAAAATCTTTGCAGCAGCAGTTTGGGGAATAACATATTTGTTGAGAACAAAGAAAATAGCGTTGTAGCAAACAAAAATACAAAGAAAAGGGCAGAACTTAGAAGAAAGCATGTCTGTTGTTAGGATGCACCCAGCAGGCCATCTCTTTTAAGATCTTACAGAATAAATATCTGCAGGTTCTAGAAGTATCCAAGATCAAGTTATGGCTAATTGAAGTTTTAATAAAAGGCAGGACACTGGTATTTTGCACAGTAAAACAGAGTACTAAGGAAGGCTTAGAAGAGGGCAATTAAGAATTCTCTGTTAGCCATCATCAGCTAGAGCTGCTCAAGAAGACACACAACAAGGGCTGGTAGATTGTGACTTGGACTGATTGAATCATATATATCACAATGGTCAGTCTCAATCATCTGCGCAGGTACTGTAATTGAAATTATATTTGTAGAGGGGAAAAAAGAGGAAATGAAAGCCAGAACCTGCTGAAAACTCTGTGAAAGTTTGGATAGGTTAAGCAGTATTTCTGTATTGTGCAAAACCCTAAGCACAACTGCAATCAGCTCTTAACAACCCTAAGCCTAAATGCCATCTTAGAAAGGAGAATTTGTGCAACTGCAGCTAAACTAATTGGGCTGATAGAAAACATATGATGAGGGTTGCTTTTCAATTTTGTATGTAATTTCAGTTCCCTTTAACTCATTTCTTCCTCGTAGTTGCGTTATATAATGGCATTATTCCAAAGTCAAAACATAATAACAATTTTTAATCAGTAAAAACACTCAGATGTCTTTTCAAATGCATTCCAGAAACAATTACATTTTGCTTTAAAAGCAAGAGCATTCAGTGCTCTGCTTATTATTGGTGCTCAGAGTACAACAATCATGTGTTATTCAGGATACTTACTGTCCACATAGGTGCCTGGCAAATTGAACATTTTCTAGTGCAATTATGGACAGATTGCTTAAAGGTTGAGTCCAATAAATGGAACAGCATTCTGACATGGTTTGTACTATTTATAAGAAATTATAAATAGCTTTAAATGCCCTCCATCTAATGGTGTAGAAAGTCTTTAGGCTATGCCATGATTATCAACAGGTAGCTATATTTTTCCTTTTATAATAAAGCTAAAAGGAATAAGCAATGAATTAATAACTAGAGAACAATTACAATTATTGACATTTTTAATTAAACAGCACTGGTTGGTAACTTACAGTCTTTTTAATTACAGGTGTTGTTTTTCTTGTTTAATTCTTCTCTGTATTAGTTCTTTAATTTAGCTGACTGCTAAGCTGCATCTGCTGGCAGGCAGAAGAGGCTGTACAGAGTGGGAAATAGCAGGGGGAATGGACACACAGGTTTTCTGTGGGACTGCAAGCTTAAAACCTTAAAAATACCTCCAATAAAATTCAGAGGCTTTTTTCCCAATGTGCAGATTACACAAGCCAATAGATCCAACAGAGCTACAGGACATGGATTTAGGTAGTTTATTTGAACTTGGCTTGTGCCCATATGCTTTCCTTCTCCTTCAATACTGCATAGGGACAGCCACCACCATTTAGAAGAATTATCACACTTGGCTCTAATGACCCACATTCTAATTTCCAGAGAGGAACCTATTGGTTTAGTTGCTACTCCAGTGGAAGATATAATAGAAGACCTGCATAATTTTTCAAGTTGAGAGTTTTTTGTTCACTTGGGATCCATTAGTATTTACTAATAAGATAAAGCCATGAAAATACACAGGGTGTTGTTTCCCCTCAAATTCCATAGGTACTTTGATATGGAAGGCTGCTTGGGTGGTGGTCTGAATTCTGGCTTAGGTTTTCAAAAAATATTCCCTTCCACTGAGATAATCTGACAGATCCTTGCCCTGTTCTCTTCAAGTTTAACTGGAAACTACAGTAGTTGCCTTTATAAACACAAAAAATTAGAACGGTCATTCAGTTTTATGGTACCACAGATAACAATGAGAGAATCAGCTCAAGAGGAAGAAGCACAGAAGATCATAATGCTTCTCAGTCTACATCAACGAGCAAGTGCAGCGCAGTGGGACTCCACCTCATTTTTACTTACAGAGCCCTTCAGATCCAAACCCTGACCCACACAACCTGAGAGACTGGGACAAAGAGTTAATTTGACACTTGGCCTTTTTTTCCTCTACAGTTTTGCATTTTGTCTGAAGGTTCAGAGCCTGTCCTACTCATTTTGCTCTGTGTTTCAGAAATCCTTCATAATTTCCGCAAGCAAAACTTTACAACACCTTTTGAAGCTTCCCTTAATTTCCAGAGCTGATCGGGAGGGAAGCTGACCCTGCAGGTATTAACTGGCAATTTGGATTAAAATGCCTCATTTAAAGAAATTACTCCATGGATGAATAGTTACCTTGCAGGAAGACAAAAATAAACTGAAGGACCATTGAGCTGGCATATGTTCGTGACCTGCAATAGAAGATCCCTGGGAATAATTGCAAAAAATAGCAAAAATAAACCTCCTTTGCAAAAGCAGCAGGATGAACAACAGTCATATCTGTGATTTAATTCCAGGTTACATAGGGACCAGAGTCTTTCCTCCTTTCTGGAGAGAGCTTTGAGAGCCTGTGCTCTTATTTTAAATTCATGGACTTCAGGAGGAAGACTTTTAACACAAAGATTAAAAGTGAAGCAAAAAAGGAATAGTATTCAAATGGTTTGCCTTTCCTTAATTCCAACACAATTTCCCCTTTGCACTACAAAAGTGATGTACACAATGAGGGAGTGACAATAGCCAGACTATTTTTCAAGTTTACAACTTAAGTACATAAGGCACACAAAATGAAAAAAGGAATGCTTCATTTCCATTTTGAAGGATGGTCATACAGGGACTGGGAGATTCAGTGATTTGTTCAGAAAGAGCCTGTGCTATAGAGCAGGAAAATACTCCAGAAATCTCACGCTCATCCTCTCTCTCTCGATGATTAATAATACTATCCTGTTAAAAATTTAAAAATTGCTTTTCAAGGGCACCTGCTCAATATCCTGGCTTCCATCTATTTTTAACATGCATGTGAAAGGAAACAGTTTCAGCACTGAAATGAGGATGAAACCCTTCACCAAGAAGGATTGGTGGAAAGTAATTACAGAGCTAACTTTTGCTAGGATTGTCAGATCCACACTTGCAGGGCTCCTGGGTTGAGGAAAGTCCTACAATTTTGGAGCTACCTCTTACCTGCTCTGCTCCCCAGAAGTAGCTTCTAAGCAAGGTGGTTGCTCAGACATCCTATTCACAGGGAAGGATATCTTGCTATGGTGTAACCCATGAGTGTGCCGTCAAAAAACTGTGCATGGTCTAACTCTGTTGCCAAACATGTTACAGACAGTTCTGCAACTTTTGCAACAAATGCTTCTCAAAGCAGTAACTTGACTGTAGGCACATACCTCTTTGCCCTCATTAAAAAAAAAAAAAGTACCTTTCTTCTAACACAAATCTTTTTTAAACTACAATTTCCCGTACCTGCAGAAAAGGCACCTAGTAGTTCATTTGGAAGGTCCAATAAGGTGCAGAAAATGGAAAAAATTTTCCAGGTTTCCCAACACAATTAATCCCTAATGAATCTTCCTGATTAGCTTTCTTTTTGGCAGGCAATTAAGACTTTTAGCAAATTACTCATGTGCTCAGGTTATAAACGTCATTTATTTTATAAGCCCTTTTTCAAAACTGGCAAATAATTCTAAAGAGATGCCATGGAGAGGGTGGATGGTGAGGAAACAGTAAAATAGAAAAAGGCTGACAGCTTCTGACGGGAAAGTGCAGTGATTGTTACAGACAGGAAACCAAAGAGAGAGAAGGGAAAGACAGTGAGCCAGGGAAAGAAAAACTGCAGAGCAAGAGAGGGATATAGTGGAGGAAACTGAAGAAGAGAGAAAACATGACATGAAAATGGAGTAAATAATAAGAAAACAAGGTTATTTCCAGTAGCCCTGCCCATACTAGCCATCAAAACAAAAGGGGTTGCTTCAAGCTCTATGACCTCACATGACTCTTTCCTGTAACCATCATGCCCATTTTAAACACAAGGCCCTGTTTCCCTTTTCCCACCCTCACTCTGACTTTTCCATCAACTTTTTCATCCAAGTGATGCTTCTCCAGTTCAGGAGTGCTTCTTTACAGCTCTCACAGAGCCTCTAAATACTACTGGGAGACAAATTGCAGTAAGTAGGAGAGAAAGACAAGAGAGAAAGCAAAGGCCCACAGGGTAATTTTCCATCCATGTACATAATCTGCCTTTTTTTAATAATGCATTAATCCATTAAAAAGGGATTTAAGCAAAAGAAATGCCCTTGCTCTTTTTAAAGCAGTTTACACAACTGACTTTTTTTCTCTGACCATTTCATTGCTCCTTTTATGGTTCTTTTACCACCTATAAAACTCAAACTTTTTTAATAAAACACTTGAGTTCCAGAAAAAGGGTTTTTATCTCCTTAATGAATAAAATGTCTCTAATCCACTTTACAAAATTCAAAATTAAACCTATAAATGTATTGCTGGTGTTTGATGATGCTTGTCTGCTTTATTAGTCATGTAATACAGCACTGCAATGTTTTTTCACCTTGGATTTTAAAGTACTCTCTTTGGACCTTAACTGCTTGCTGATGGGTTTGGGATTGCAGTGCTTCTCCTCCTTCCTGCCTGCCAGACCTCCACCAAGCGGGAAGCTTTGGCAGATGGTTTGAGATCAATGTTTTCAGAAGGGAGGTATCATCAAAGCAGAGGATGTGTCTCACTGAGCGTTACTGCTGTGCCCAACAGCATCACAGAATATTCTGAGCCAGAGGGGACCACAAGGATCATGGAGTCCAATTCTTAAGTACCACGGATTTACAGATCCTGGAAGATCCCAAAGCAGGCATGTCCTCAGCTGCAGCTCAATGTGTACAGCCAGCTTTGCACTCCACCAGCCCCTGGGCTTATCTGTGCTAAGCCATGTCACAAAACATATGCCATAAAATCTAAGTCAATGCTGGCTGCCTGAAGTCCCTGAGGGCTCACCCAGCCACCACTCTGGTGTCCCAAGCTTGGCTCCTGGTGATGGCAGTGGGGAACTTGCTAAGGGATCTCTGCACTTCCCAAAGGCTCCTACACCTCTCTGCAGGACGAACCAACATATTCCTCTTAACTGGCAGCAGCTTGGGTACTTTGTGTGATGGTTCTTGCATGTTTATATTTAATTTTTCCACTTTGTAAGTCAGAGTCACTGCCTTGAAATATTTTTCTTGGAAAAAAATAAATAGCAAAAAATTGTGATCTCTTGTTTAGGTAGGAAAGATAGACTGGATCCCCACCAATCTTACATATTTTGTTTCTTTTTCCCTCAGAAAACAGATAAAAACGTGCTACAAAAAAGAAACACCAGCAATATTCTGTGCCAAAGCCATCTACCTGTGCCTGTGGGGAAGGTTGTCTTTCAGCAGTTTTGCAGTGTGCTCTAAGTGCTCTTCACGTGCCTGCCCCTCACCTGCTGGGCACCCAGCCCGCAGCTTGCTCCAGGACTGACCTGTGGGGGATTGCTCATCCCATGTCCCACCCGGTGAGAAAACACCGCTGTGTGCTGCTGGAGCCAGCACCTAAGTAAGGGCTCCATTATCCTTGTAGTGGTTTGAAAGCCAACCTGAATCCTTAAAGAATTGTTGACTCCTATCTTGAGGTCAGAAGGAATACACAGCAAGTACCACCAAATGAATTATTAATTGCTTAGGTAAAAGAATGAGGCCAATTCCATCCTCAACTCTAACAGAATCCCTCAAGATTCTCCATAAAATACTGGCACATCTGATTTTGGAGACTTAATGTATTTGCAGAGACAACCAAAGTGGAATATAATTGTAAAAATATTGTTTCAATAAGAATTCCATGCTGTGAGATGCAAAAATTGCTATTTATTTTACTGCCTACATGGAAGAAGTGCTTCTGTGATACAAAACAAACAGGAGCAACATTTTGGTCACTGAGGAAACTGCCAGGAAAACTTAAACTAAGCAACATGGAGAAAGGTTTATTTTGCCAGTGCCTGTAAAACAAGCCAGGCAGTGAGGTATTCTTAAGTTTAGTTTTAGTCCTACCATGCTTTTCATCAAGCTGCCACGGAAATCCTGAGGTTTTCTTCTCCCTCTTTGATTTACTCTCCTCTGCAGAATCACTGTGTAAACCTCCAGTTTTAGCTGCCTTGGAGACAAAACCACACAGCTGAGAAATGGTATATTGCCTCAGAAAGGTAGTGCGTCATGAAAGAAAACGTGTCCAACACCCTGCTGAGGATGTGATTACAGGTTACAAACGTGCAGTGATCCCAGGCCAAAGTCTCCTGGCAGATGCTGCCCACAGTGAGCTCTCCAGACTTCCCTAGAGCTCAGCCACAGCTTCAGCAGTGCAATGCTATCCATGCACATGGAAAGAGGAGACCAGGATCCTTCTCTCTTTCTCTTCCTCCCAGATTAAAAGTCCCTCAATTTGCTACACTCTAACCTAAATTAACTGAAGGTTTAGTACATTTTTCATATTTGCTGACAACAATTCCCACCTTCAGAAAACCAAAGATGAAAGGACAGTTCTGAGTGTGACAGCTGGTGGCACTCAGGCCATCCACATGTTCTTCCTACCATTTTTAGGCCTTCTTTGCTGGGTGTGAGCTTGATAAGGCTCCTTCAGCTTGATGCTGATACCTGCTAAGTGCTATACAAGCACAACAATGATTTTATTTGGTCCAGAAAAGAAGCAAGCACATATTCTGCAAATCTGTGGTAGTTCTGCTTTGTGGAGTCATAGAAAGCTTCAGGATCCTCTGTGCTGGCTACCTGTATACAACAGTTGCAATAAAAAGTCAGATCTTTCAGCTGGTGGTAAAATTCAACTCAGTTAAAGAGGGACCCCAGGCAGAAGCAGTGCCTTCTGCAGGTCATCATCAGAGAGTTACTGTATTTTCAGGTACATCTCAGTCACTCTTTGCTGATTGTGGAGAATTATTTGCATGTTCTTCAGTGTACCTATAGCAATTATTACCACCTGCTTAGGGAGATCACAAAGGATCTTCCCTCCACCTGTGAGTTGCCTTAAAGCAGACTGATACTCCAAGATGACACACTGGACACTTGGTCTGACTGCTGTATCCTATGGAAATTATGGATTGCTAATCTGGGAAAAGGAAAATAACTTCTCACCTAATAATTGATTTTTTTTCTTCCTTGGTAGCATGAGCATCTCACTGTTGATAATTTTAATTTTGCAAGAATTCTGTCTCTGGCCCCCATTGGCATCCCCTGTGCACAGGCACTGAGGCAGCTACGGAAAAATGTTAAGTATTAACACATAGCAAAGATTTCCAGAAAACCAGCCGTGTTTTCTGAGAGGTTTAGAAAAGAAGAACTGCCACCTTACCAGTAGAGAACTTTCAAAACCATACAGATATTCCTTAGTCAAAAAAAAAAAAAAAAAAAAAGAAATCTAATAAGACCCGATGGGGTTTTTTACTTGCAAAAGAGAAGCTTTGTCAAGGCTGCTTTCAGGACTCCCACCATTGTAAACCAACACTAAACTACACGTGCTACAGGTGTTAGCACCCATCACCCAGAGAGGAGTCTCTCACATGCCAGATGGGTTTGTTCTGTTCTAGAACTCTTCCAGCCATTTTGACCATATGGTTTTGCAACCTGCAGTGAAAGCTCCTATCCAACAGTCCATTGGAATAATCCTTAAATATTTACCTACATCTTTAAAAGTATAGCACAGAAAAAAAGCTACAATTTACAATTAAATGGTACTTTTAAAGGATAAACAGTTGGTTTATCACTCTTACAATGGGAGTGATACACCAACTGTTATTGCTTGATTCTTCTTACCAGTAAAAGGAATAACCTCTCCTCATATTAGCTTGAGCACTTCTCAAGTAACCAGAAATGGATTCATCTGCTTTTACACTTGACAAACACCCCACATATAAATAATGAATCTCCCTAAATACAGCAAGGACATGCAAATTTATAGTGACCTAATGTCACAGGATAATGATGATAATAATAATAACAGCAAAAACAACAATAACAACACTAAACAATCATCATCAATATTAAGATGGATTCTGTGTTTTTTACAATAATTTTCCTGATCTCTGTCCTCTATTCATCAATGGAAATGGATTTCATTTGGCAGTATTGGAAAAACATTAATCATTGGGTTAATGTGGAAGAGCTGAATAAATTGCAGACTGTATTTTTTAACAATGAAAATCATATAAGTAATAATAACTTGTAACAACAAATATTTGTTTCAGACTAGATGGTGTAGATTTGGTAATTTACCTCCTTGCCAAGTGGTTTTTTTATGGTTATTTGAACTGGAGAGACTCAAGAAAGCATTCAAACTCCTATCCTCATTCTGTTCCCACAAACTTGTATTTCATATTTTTGAATTAAATCCAAAATTGCCTCCTTGGTGTTGATGGGGTAAAAATTCACTTTAGTCTGTAAGATACAGCAGCACTGCTGTGGAGAAAACAAAACAACCCCAAATCCACTCATTTGAACAGATGAGAAATGCAGCCTGACAGAGTTTCTATAGTTTTATATGGGAAGAATTAAAAATAAGGGCATTTCTGTAATAGTCACAGATATTCCTGACCATTAGCTGAACAGAAAATACCAGGTAGCATTCAAGAAAGAGAGCAGTTTACCTACCACCCTCAATTCAGTTTGGAGCTACTGCATGGCAAGAATTTCATTACCTCAGTTCATCACTGAAAGCACAGGAATTTCTCCCAGACATTACCACTGGGGAAGGCATTAAGCTTCCAACCATATTTTGGCACAATTTGTCATGAAAAATTTTAAAGCTTTCCTTTGTAGAGTGGATATTTTATCATTGTGATTGGTCCCAGAATTCCTGGGAAGGAGGGGGAAGGAATTTTGCCCTTTTATTAGCTCCAGATCAGTCACTTGTGATGGTGACAGCCACACCACCACCAGTGCTGTGTCTGCTGCAGAAAAGAGCTATGACTCCATTCCCTCCTCTTTCTCCCTCCCCAGAGATAATTTTCAGAGCAGGTGGTGATGTGAATAAAGTGAATGGACTGACATTTTAGGGGTCATTTGTCATAGTTATGCCAAAGCAAGGAAACATCCATCTGCAGCTAAAGAAAAGTAAGAACTTTGGGAAGAAGCTCTAACACTTCTTTCACCTATTTGCTGCATTCATTCTACCTTTCCACAACTGGATTTTAAAAACGTAAATATTCCTGAACTATATGAAAACTCCTTACCTCCAGGTAATAGATTTATTCTACTAGTGCTAAAATGCAAAAAAAACCCCAAAACCCAAAATACCCAAAAACCAAAAAGAGGTTTCAATTTCTTGGAGCAAGATCCACATCTTGGAAGATAGTAAGCACAGCCCTTAACATCACAAATTACTGTAAATTGAGTCCTAGCTGTAATTTTCATTTAATTTCATTCTTTCCTGATAGAGAGTAGCTTTAAATTGATTACGTGTGATGTGTACTATAGCAGAGTTAAGAAAGACTAAATATGCAGCTCCCTGAAGAAAGCACACAACCACTAGGATAGGAACAAGTTCATTGAGTTTGCAGGTATCCATCAGCTAAGAGCACAGCAGGAAAGCAGGAAAGTAACAAGTAAGTCAGGATTTCTGTCTGTTCCTGATTGCACCATTGATTCCCTATATGAATTTTAAAAAATGTCATTTCCCACACTGGTGTTTGCTGAGAGTTTCTGTGTGTGCACACATGAAGAGCCAAAAACTGGGACAACAGCAAATTATATGTTTTCCAGTATTGGAACTGGTAACTAACTTAGGAGGTATGAAAATTGATTACATAAGAGGAAAAAATGTCAAGTTTAGCACATCACTGCCATTAGAGTGCAATCCCTTTCACAAAAGACCTTCTCAGAGATGCAGCTTGTTTGCTGTCTTTCAGTGTTCTGATGTGTGGAACAATAGCAATATCCTCTCTGTAAATAAAAAGTAGGAGCAGCAAGTTACTGTGCCAGGTTCCTGCAGTCCTCAGTGGCTGGAACAAAGGAGTCTGTGGCTAAAACTTGCTACCCACCTGCAGCTCTGACCTGACAGGTCAGCCCTAAACAGTCCCAGGCAGCCAGAGGCCTCCTGAACATAAAACTATCTTTGCAATTATCCAGGCATTTTAATATTGCAGGATTTTTCTGGGATTGCTTGGAATATAGCAAGCAGGATCATGTACATAAATAATTCTAAAACATCTCAGATGCCTTTTGTTGTAAGATATATCTGTTATTTCCAGCTGAAATTCACATCCTGCTCCAAATATCTTTGCCTTACCTCTAAAGAAGAAGCAGCAAAACTTTATACTGGTGGCCTTAACAACAGAGCATGGTCTGCAAGATTTAGCAACCCAGCACAATAAATGCTCAAAACATCTGTTGTGATGTTCCTGCTGATCAGGCACCAGATCTTTTTCATGATGTCTCATCTGTCTGGGAACAACATGAGGAAGATACCCAGACATCCCATTTAGGTGACTCAACACAATAAAAAGAAGAATCGCTGCCATCCTTGCATGAAACGGAGTAAGAACCCATTTCAGAAGGAGATATAATGGGATGTGAAAGAGGGAAAAAAGGAAGTGAAAGGAAACACAGAGTAGCAAGTGGATGACCTTTCCAGTGACATGGCTCCCTATCACTTCTTTAATTCTACTGCTCAACTTTTAGGATCTGGTTCAGTTCTACTCTCATTGGCAAAGCCTGGCCGCCTCTCTTTTGTGAGGGGAGAATCTACGTGCTACACATAGACAGAAAAACATGGGTGTGAGTTAAAAAAAAAAATAAGATCAATGATTCTGCATTTAAACATTACCATGTTTAGTCACAGGCTGAAAATGTGAGCACAACCTGGATCCAATTTTTCTTTAATTCCAACCCCAGGCTTAGTTTTAGCCTGCACACAGCAGCCTTGCCTGAATATAATTCCCCAGTATGTTTAACCTGGCAGAATGTTTTTGTTCACACTATTGTGCCATACGCTGTTAAACACCTGCTACATCCCTCTCTTGAGGGTGACTGCATTTCTGGGGTGGGTGAAGGGATTTCTTTAACCAGGGTAATCTCTAATTAGCTGTTCCTCTTTCAGAATGAAAGGTGATATATAAATGGTATTTCAGTGCCCATCTTTCACTCTCTCTTGCAACATGGGGAAACGTGTTTTCATACAATACATTTCATCTACAGAAAAAGCACTTTCTAAGCCATCTTTTACCTTGCTGCTGACACATATTAGCATCTAAGGCAGAAAGCCCTCCATTATTATTTTTAAATTATGAAAACACCATTCCTTTTCAAACCTGTCACCTGCTATAGATCTTAATCAGTTTCAGTCCATTATAGAAATTTCTGCTGCAGTGAAACAGGATTTGGGAAGAATTTGTTACCCAGGGAAAATTGTTTTCTTTTCAGTGGGATCCACAGCATTAAAAAAATTATGGCAGCATATGCCCTCTGATATATCTTATTGAATGCTAAATGTTACAATTGTATACACCCTAGATTCTGGATAGTTTTCAGCTTCCCATTGAAGTTCTGCCTTGGAAACATTCCTAGGGCAGGCTGCCAGAAGAAAGACAGTAGAAACACTCCTAGGAAAGACACTTTTTAAAATGTCTTTTGCCTTTACAAAGTGGTTTCAGTCAAATGATGTGTGGCTGATGGTACTTCAACAAACAAAGAAGTAGACATTGGGGAGTTTTCTTTTTGTTCTAAATCATCTTCTCTCTTCTTCTCTGGCTAGCCACAAACATAGTTATGACAGATATACCTCTGAGACTCCTCTGACCTGTGGTCCCATTTGTGGATTGTATTTCCTCCTTTTAAATGTCTTCATCACTTAAAAGCACCCAACAGAAGAGCCCCCTAGAGAAAATCAGGTATTTGCATAGATGCTGGTGGCTTTGCTGGAAATTTCCTGTGAAGGCCGTGGGTTCTCTTCACCCAACTTCCCTGCCCAGCTCAGTTCCTTGCAATTGGCAAGATCCAATTTTTTTTTGCAAATCTCAAACCCCAACCAGACATTCTCAGGAGACACAAGAGGTGGCATCTCTAAGACTACAATGAATATCTGAAATCCCATTGCCTGTCACCATGGCACAACAACAGTGGTAGAGCAGAAAATGAAACTACCATTCTTCATTGTACCGTTGGCTGGCAGAGTAATCCCAGATAAACCATCTAATTTCACTCAAGTCATCCTTCTCAGGCCATGCAGTGGGCCTAATAATTCCTGTATTTTCCAGCCCATTTTGAGAGTGTTAGAAACAAAGATATTTATACTCACAAATAGACTTCTGCTAAGATTCAGGGTAGAAAGGGTATGTCTATAAAGAGGCCCAAATTTGCTTGCTTCCTCATCACCAAAATTCTGGACCATGCTATGTTATTAGCAATCTAGTTCTATTTAATAGTAAAAGTGCTAAAAACCAAAAAACCAACCAAATAAACAAAACAAAAAAGCAAAACTCTGATGCAGAACAGAAGAACTGGTTCCATATTTCACATAGCCTTTATTTCCCAGCTCCTTTGCTTGCCTTCTTGCAACACAGTAGAATTTGTTGATTTTTCTATAGGACATTTTATCTACCTTTTATCTATCACTCTGGTATGAGTTTCACACATGTAAGAATGAATGCACTAAAAATTCCTTACTTCTGACTTATGCCAGCATCACATTCTTAGTCTCCATTCTCCTCCTGTTAGAGGTTACAAAGATGTAGACAAACAAATAGAGACATACTGCAATTTACTACGCTGATGGCAAAATAGAAGCAAAACAATTTTGTTTATACACAGATTAAATGTCTCCTAAAGGATACCTTTAGGTATGCTTCACTGTTCTTTTAGGAGCTCTTTACCAATACCTTGCATTCCCTCAATTGCTCGGTTGGGCTCTATTAAAAAAAAAATACCTAGCTCTTGCAAAGTGTGCTTTTGTATTTAACAATACTGGATTTTAATTATCTCTTCCCCTATTCCCCTTAATTTTACCTATCTTATTGTTTATCTTGATAAATTAACTGTTCTTTTCTCCACTTACATATTATCTCTCCAGTTAATCATTATTATGCACTACTTTCGACTTGTTCTAAAGCTACCTTTTTGACTTCCCCTGTTACTAATTACTTTTAAACTCTCTCCTGCTGAACATTTCTTCTCCAGTAGGATCCAGTTTAACAGGCCATGTAAGCAACTGGGTACTATAACTGAAATGAGGCTGCATTCTGTCCCTGAGAGAGACAAAACACCTTCCCAAATTTCTGGTTTGACCTTTAAAAGAAAGTTTGCTGG
Organism: Acrocephalus scirpaceus scirpaceus; assembly: GCA_910950805.1. Lineage (NCBI taxonomy): Eukaryota > Metazoa > Chordata > Aves > Passeriformes > Sylviidae > Acrocephalus > Acrocephalus scirpaceus. Next base: position 36,521,878 of record OU383781.1, read on the forward strand.
AAAATAAAGGCATGGGCTATGAATTGCACACAAATTTATACAGGAGATGACTGCCTCATCTGTACAATATGGCTTCCCAGTTGGTTTGGCAGCAGCCTGAAAATGCAAAACAGGAAGAGCATCTGGACAGCTTTTTAGTATCATCAGTAAAAGCACTTCTCTGCAGATGGAGAGCTCAGGGGCTCGATCTTGGCAGGGCTGGCCTCACTCAGCAAGTGAGAGCTACCTCATCCCACAGAAACGGATTTTACTTCCCGCAGCTGGGAGAAGGGTGACACTGAGTTGCTGCTGCTCTCAGCCATGCTCCTTCTCTGCCCAAAGCCACTGCAAGCCAGCCCATTCCAAGTCCAAAGGAATGGAATGCCCTCCTCCTCTCTCTTAAAGACAGTTTCTCTGTACTAACAGCAACATTTTCCACCAACAGATCCGTGAAGTGTTGCATTTTCTCTGCTCAGCTCTTCTGAGATAAAAATCCCTAAAACATCAGTGACCTTGCCTTCCTCATGGTCTGATTTCTCCATATGCATTTGTATACATTGCCACCAACTAAAGGTATACCCACCTCACTTCTGCTGCTTCATTTGCTCAAGTAAATTTCTAAAAGTCTTTACTTCCCACCTGTATTTTGCTACAGTCCCTAGCAAATGCACTGCACTCCTGAAAAATGTGAATGAGACCTGTAACCTTCCCATTGCTTGGCCAAGTGTGTCTGGATACTATATGTTCAGAATTAGTGCAAGGGTCCTCCTCTAGGAAGGCCAAAGGCAAGTGCATACCATATTTACTTTCCCAAGCTGGTGATAATGATATTGCACTCTTGGAATTAGTGGGTTTTTTTGTACTTGGAACAAACAGTGTAGATTTACAATATAAACTTTGCCAGTTTGGAGAGGGACTATTGAAAACATGCAGAACACGATACTGTAGTTTCATGAGAGCTGATTTTCACATGCCTGGAAACAAAGCAGAAAAAATTATCTGATGTCACCTCACAGAGAAAAACAATTACCCCTCACATTAGAGAGGGTTTACTGCTTGAATCAGACTGACTCTACAGAGGGTAGATCCACTTTCCAGTCAACTGAACCCACAATGGCAGAAAGGAGAAGGAAAAGTCAGGCAACAGAAAATACTGTCCAAGCTGTGCAGCCACTCCAGATACAGGTTTAAAGCACAGCCTATGGAAAATTACTGCAGACACATGCTCAACAGACTCAAGATACACAGGAAAAACTTTCCTAGGTCTGTCTAGTTGTGTGTATAAATATATATATACACTCAGTGTATGAACAGGATAAACACACAATAAATATATTGGAAATGGATGTCCTGCAAGAAAAACCTGGTACAAACTACATGAAATTTGTGAGAGTATGTCCTAATGCTCCAAATGAGCAACAGAGATGTGATATTACTTGTGCCAGAGGTGCCTCCTATGAGCATCAGTAGAAGTTTCCCTGGATTCACTGCTCATACAGCTGTATATACTGTTCATATTGCTGCTGTACTGGGAGAGATACAAGCCAGTGAATTGATGTCACTCATGAGCTCTGCAGTCTCTATACTTCTCAAAGCTGCTTATTTGCAAAAATACTGGAATTGTGCCAGTTAGAGATCTGAGGTGCTGCCTGGTCTGCTGGCTGTGGCACTGAGCTCCTCTGCTTGGTTACCTGCTGGTAAATAGAACTTTGGGTTCTGCAGTTGTTGAACACGCTGCTGTGTCAGCACTACTAACGGCAGACAGTTTCCTGTACTGAATACATAAATAGTAAGTAGATATATTACTTCAGAACCAAATATTAGTATATCACATGCTCTAGTTTTGCCTAGATGGATTCTGGGAGTACTGAGAAAGTACTGTGCAAAACATTTGTTTCCAGTTCAGCATCTGTACTACAGAACTGTATCACCTGTCATTACTCATGAGAGATTCTGCATCATAAAAGCTTGAAACAAACATCTAAAATGACATTATCAAAGGAAGTGAAACTTCCAAGTGATGCTCATCAATAGTGGTGACAAGAAAGAAGAGTGGAGAGATTTGTCTTTGCATGGACTTGAGAGCTAATCTAAGTTCTAATGATTGATAGCCATCATCTGAGCACTGAGGAACTGTGTTTGCAGAACTCAGTGGTATAAAGGGCCTCTCCATCCCTGATCTCCAATATGGATGAAGGTTACATACTACAGGAGAAGAGAGGCCTCACAATAGTTAACACATGCTAGATTTTACCCCTGTTTTATATATGGGCATTACCAGGCATGTATTTACACTTAATTCTTGCCACAGAACGATGGCCATGATTATCAGCTATCAGCCTTGTAGGCATAATACAGGAATAGAAGAGCAGAAGCTGAGTTTTACCAAATTACTCTTTAGCAGACAGGAAATGACTTTGTTTTTTCCCTGGGCACAGAAACTATTAACTGAGACTGAAACCTGACCTAGACAATGCCATTCTCCTTGAGGAACTCGCATCAGCACAACCCCACATTTCTAACTCCTGCATCACAGTATTAGACATTAGTAGTTTGCAGAATCTTACACTTTTTTTGAAAAGGTTGCATTAGTTGTTAAGTTTAAGGATGCCTTGCAGAGGGATACAGACAGATTGGGGCATTCAGTGACCAATGACAACTGGGATGAAACTGAACAAGTCAAAAAGCCAGATTCTGCATCTAGGATGGAGTAACTAAGTATAATTTGGGAGGAGTGGCTGGAGAGCAGCCATGTAGAAAGCGACCTCAAATTCAAGTATCTTATATCACTACTGTTTGATCAATCAGAAGGGACTCGGGTACTTGGGGATGTGAATTGGCTGATGATCATCAAACTGACCTGAATGGAAGGAACTGAAAACATGACAACTTCCCTTGTTTGTCCTACAGCTCACTTGGGGCACAGAGAGATGATGACCAGGTATCATCAGTTGCACAATTATCAATACTATACCCCAGCTGCAGCAGAGTGAATCAAAGCTGCTTGCTTAGTGGACAAGGTAAGAACTGTACTTTATGCCCTTAGCAGTCCCAAATGATACTGCTCCTAAGGGTATTACTAAAACACTTTTTGATTCAGAATGAAATTTCCTTGTTAGAGATGTGGTTTAAAGTGATTGACTTACTATTCCTAAATGCCCAAGCAGTAAATCTCTTAAATCCAGTACTAACAGCTATTATCTCTACAGCTCCATGGCACAGGGATAGAAATAGACATCTCACAAAGGAGTGTCCCCTGCTCTGCATGGCAGGCATCAAGCTTTTTGTCAGAGTGATCCTGAGGAATAAGGTGTGCTCCTTCCATTTGCTTCTAAGGCTACTTGTTGCCCCTGAGGAGCAGAGAAGGGGATGTGTGGCATGTTGTCTGTAAGAAACAACAGTGTGCAAGGAACATTTCGCTTCTCTCCTTATGGGACAGAACAAAACACACAGCCTCTTTTCTCAAGGTTGTGCAGCAGTGTCAGCTCCCGATGACATTCTGGTCAGAGGGCACAGTGCAGCCCCACACCTCCCTAAGGACTAAGCCAGGACTCTTCACAGAAACAGCAGGAGCAAGAAACTCTCTTACAGAAGCAGCATTTTGACAAGTGCTGTAGCATGGCACAAGGTCAGTCATCCGTGTTATCATGTAAATCAAAGAGAATTTTTAATCATCTGCTCATATGTGCTGATGCCTGGGAAATGTAACAAAGACACAGAGCAGTACAATTAGCTGAGGAAAGAAACTAATGAGAGCTTAGTTGCATTTAAATGAGAGTTCAGTTGTATTTCAAACCATACCCGTGGTGCAGGGCACTGGGCTCCATCTCCAGCTGTTGCGAGGCTTTGCTCCAGCAGGTGTCCCTGTGACACAGGACCTGGTGTCGCCTTCCTCGCAACAAGCAGCCCCTGGGTGTCTTGTGGCATTTTCCTGTGAGTCACCCAGCTGTAACACGGGTGAAGGCATTGCAGAGGAGCTGGGAGCAGAGTGTTTTTCACCTTATAGTCTACTTTCAGTAATTACCTCCAGGCTTGGAGCAACAAGGGCTCTTCACACTCCTTTCTCTACAGCCCAATAATAACTAATTATCAAAAAAGCTTAAATCATCTGCCTGCAAAATATGTGCCACGACAACACATTTAACTGAAATGGTAGTGCCTGCGGAACGCTTATGTCCAGTAGGGCACCCCACAGGTCAGCTAGGACACAATTCCTATTCTCCTGCTTGGAAAGGATCCGGCTGCTCTGGTCCAGGGAGCTGTTCCATGCAGGCCCTCTGTGCCTCACCCAGCAGGAGACAAATTACAAAATCCCAAATCCATTGAATTCTCTCATCATCTCCAAGTGTATTCCATCTAAATCAGAAAAAGCCACAGTTGCTGAGTCCATAATTTGTACATGTACCCCAGCCAGTTTCTTGTTTGAAGTAGCTGCCTCCTTTCTGGCTAGTCACTAAGTGTATTTCATCAGCAAAGCATCAGCAAATAGAACTCATGAAGGTGGGCATATATCCATGGTCAGGCTGCAAACATCAGGACCAGGCAGGCTAGATGGCTCTTCTTGGCCTCTGTTTCCTGATATGTCAATTTAGGAACAGCAAGCCCTGCCTTCCTGCAGGCTGGCGGCTGGATTTGGGCACAGACAGTGCTGTGATGGCTGAGATGGAGGCTGCCTCCGGAGCTGCTTGCTGCCAGCACTGATGGGATGCTGCCTCAGCAAGTGTAAGCAATGGCATGGGAACCATAATGTGCCAAGTTCTGGCTGCATCAAATCTTCTGTGAGTGCCCCAAATACAGGGATCTAAAGAAATGGTAAGCAGTCAGTTCACAATAGGTGTGACATGTTTATTTCTTTAGTGTTGAGGAAAAAAAATCTCACAGACAGAAAAACAAACTGGGAACAACAACAAAAACACAGGAAAAGGAACCAGGAATGTAAGGCTAAATGCAGATCAACCCATCTATACAAGCTCCTGGACCTCAGCTGCTGCTACACTCCTATGCCTAATGATGGTGATTTATGCCAACTGAAGTATTGGCCCACGGTACTGAAGAGTGCTAGGGAAAATAATGAAATGGAGACATTTATCCTAGTATTTTTTCAAATAAGGTAAAGAATTTAATGTAACCACAGCTGGATGTTCACCCAATTTTAACATTCAGATTTTATACAAACAGACCATTGCCGAGAACCAGCAGTACTCAAGGGACTCCCTCTTGCCCTGATTCTCCTTTGGGTTGGTAACACAAGGTTTAGCTTATTTCTTTGGGAAGAACCATTTTAAGGTCCCAGGTTGCAGGATGCTGGGATCACAGGATGAGGGGTTCCTATGCTTGCCACTAGGCCTGGTGCCATGTGGCCCAATGAAATGAGAAAATACTTTAGTTGTCTGGGCTGCCGTGCAGTATTCTCTGTGAACTCTGAAAAACACCCACAGGAGAAGTAAAAGGGAAGGTTTTGCTGTCTGTCTCAGGCACTTCATAGCCACTGGCAAATTGCAGCAATCATCAGCTCCTACTTTATTGGTATTTGGGACCTGTCACCATTCCCCCAGCCTCTAATGCTGGATACAATCTGCCATTTAGCCACCACAGTGGAGCATGTTTCTTAAGCCATTACAGTGAGCTCTCAAGGCAAAGTCGCCTCATGAATACTAACATAGCTCTGTCATATTGACCTGTCTGTGTTCCTGTAACCCAAGAAGAAAAAAACCCTTACCCTCCAGGCATCTATTCACCATGTCACGTTTTCTTTTTGAAAGCTTTTCAAGGTAAGACATCCAATTTACTGCCACTTCTTCCTCTGTAACCTGATAAGAACTGATAAAATGACCAGGCACAAAGGCTCTCATGAAATATTCCTATTTCTCAGCACACAGAGGAGTTATGCAAGAACAAACAGTTCTAGCACAAGTGTCACATTGTGGGGGACATCATGATCATTTGGGAAGCAATGAAAAAAGGAAAGCTGTATTTGATAAAACCACCATACCTCATGCAATAAAGGGCTCTACAGGAATCCGGTCAAAGCCACCTGCACCTGATTCACAACGTTCTGTCAGTCTAAATTTAAGCAGATAGAGTATTTTTTCCTTCAAAGGCATCAAAGCAATTGGCAAAGCACTAGCTGTCACAATAGTCCCAGGAAAAATGCATTATCTCCACCTTAACACAGAGAGAAACTGTAGTAATGAAAGGTTCAAGCTATCAAAGAGTGAAGGTGGAAGGCATAAAGCTGGTATCCTGAATTTATCATTTTCTGCCCTCTAAAGTTTTTTTTTTTTCTTTTTTAACTCATTTTTGAACAAAGTAACTCCTTACATGCCTGGGGATTCTGGAAAAGTCTGTTCTTAGTGTGACTACATTTGCTACTCAGAAGCTGGGAGCATCAAATGTTCTGCAAAACACAACATGAAAGGCAGGATATTTCCCTCGCTCACTTGGAGTGGGCACAAATAATGGTTGAGACATATTTTAGACAAAGTGTTGGTTTTAAATTACTTTTTTACCCAAAAATTTAAGTAAAATTCTGGATGCTTTCATCAAGTTAGTCATCACATTCAAAGGGCTGTGATGCCGGAACCTGGGATACCTGCATTTCCTTCTCACATGGTCCTCACTGCCCAAGGGTGGAGCTCTGTTGTGAAGCTGGGTCCAGGAGTGTCATTCCAAAGAAATTCCATTTTTCCTTTGACTGTTGGGGGTAGGTTGTGTCCCCAGAGCTGAGCACGCCTACAAAAGGTCACAGGTGAGAACTGGCAGAACACTGTAGGCCAGCTTTGGTTTAACTATAATGTCGTACTCATAAGCCATAATATATGTTGCATTCTGAAGGTCTTTTTAGCACAGGGGATATTTATATGGTTTTGCTGATGAAGTTGCATGGAAAGCATACCTGAAAATTGAATGCATTGGCAATGTTAATACAATTATTACTTTTGGTTTTCCAACAATTATTACTTTTGGTTTTCCAACAACTGGTCAGGATTTGATATTGATTTTCCTGCAGACATATAACTTATTTTATATAAGTTATATGCACACTGCTTTAAATCAGCTTAGTTAAGATGAAAGACAGGCTTTAAACTGAGCCCAACTTCATGTATGGCTCCAGGCAAAAAACCTAAACTTCTGCTTGCTCTGGTTACATAGGTTGACCCAGGTTTGAACACTCCTGAGCAGTTTGGTCATCAGTAAAAGAGCAGCTATGAAATCAGAATAATTTCTTCAAAGTTTGGATGTGGGACCCTTATTCAGATCCATCACTAATTCCTGAATACTGCTTGATATATCCTTGCACTGAAATATATGGTAAACACTAAATTAATTTTGGAACTCATTAAAGTCTTTATAAAAAGCAACGAGAAAAGTCATGTTTTTAAAAAGGACAAGATGGGCATCAGTTTGTGTTGGAACTGCTCTCCTAAGCAAGCCTGGTGTGACTTTCCAAAGGCATCCTCCTGTTTCCAAGCAACCAGGGCTGTGCTCCTGCCTTTTAAATTGTAACCATCTTTGCTTATTAATTCTTCAGCAAATGGAGGAAAGTTTCCACTTCTTTTGACGGCTAATGTATTTTATGGTTCATGAAACAGCCCTGGATTCGGTAGTTTCTATTTAGAAGAAGCTCAGACTAAAGTGAAAGGGCCATCCAGGACTTGGAGGTCGTAGGAGGATAACAAAGTTCTGCCTGCTGCAACTATGAGAGCTGGAAAAACATTTTCAGATTTTTTTCTTTCCATGAAGAAAAAGAATGTCCAAGGATTTGGAGTGCCTGAACAGCCTTGCTAATGTTTAATCAGATGGCTTCTGGAAGAAACTCTGCTGGGAAAAAACCCCACACCACTTTGAAATGAAGATATTTGGTTCAATGCCTCCAAGATGAGAGGTTTAATTCTTTTTCTATCTTAAAGCATTTCCTGCTTTGAAGGTAACAGAAATTTTAGCCCAAATTTGGCAATGATTTAATTTGAAATGCTTAACTCATTCTAAAATGTTTATACATACATATATTATTTAATATTAAATTAAAGACAGCGAGAGAGAGCAAATTTGGCTCTTACAGAAATCCCTATCATTCCCGTACTGGAAACATTCTTCTACTTTTATTTTAGGCAATTAATTTTTGCTTTCTTCTCATGACAACACCATTGCCCTGTATGAAATAAGGTAATTTGAATAAAGAAGTATCATTATTTTGCAGGAGGTAAGGAAGGAGACCAACATTTGGAACAGATGCCCAGATACCCCATTTAAATGATCTATTAAAGTATTTTCAGTTTTGCAATACAGCAGCTAAGAGCTAAGTGACTTCATTACAGCCCAGCATTATGAGTAAATGGAACAGGGACCAAGTCTCCAGAGCCCCCTTTGGAGCCTATAAGGTGTTGTGCAAAACTTACTTACCTTAGAAATCACCTGGTTTTATTTATCAGGATGCATAAAGACTTCAATTTTTATTGCGATTTGGGAGCAATGCAGAATGCTTTACAATCAAAACTAAAACTGCATGTTTGCTTACAATCACAGGTTGTTTGTGCTTTATTTCATTAAATAACCCTGATTTTCAGGGATGGGAACAGAGGGCAAACCATACTGTGCACAGTGATTTTTTTGATGGCTTTCTAACCTTGGAATGACTGAGAACTACAGAAAGAAGTGGCACAAAAGCTTAGGGCAGAACATTTTAAGTTCCATGTCTCAGTTGGCTCCACCCCTTGCTCACAAGCAATGAAGATTCAAGGAAGACACTGAGAAGGGGTGGCTCAGGACAGCACCTGTTAATTGATGATACCAGTTTGCAGCAGTCTTTAAATCCATGGAGAGAGAAATGTAAACAGACTAACAAAGAATAAATGTAGAACCAACTCATCATCTGGTGTAAATCAGGGTATTCCTACTGAAGTAAAGTACATACTGGACTTATTCCTTGCAAAATATCTGCCGTGGAAACATAGTCTGAAACAAGGAGCTACATGTTCTGAGAGAACACTTGCTGAAAAGATTTACAGCAGGGAAAGACATTCTGTTTTAATCTAATACAAAGATCCAGCTAAACCATTTTTTAGTGACATTTCAGTTTTATAATTACTGAGTTGTTCTTTGCACATGCTTACATGAAAAATAAAATAAAAGCTAATTTTAGAGTCCTCAATCAAGCCTGCAGTTAGTCCTAAATCTTGATGAGCGGCTCCAGTTATTATCTTCTATTTTTAAAATATTTTGATTGATTTCCCTATTCTAAAGAACTAAACTGTAAATCATTTCTGCTGGTTCCAAAGATTTTTTTCTTTTAATCAGTAAGAAACAAATGAGTTCTAAAACAAAGACAGAGAGAAAGAAAAAAAAAACCCCACTGAGTAAAACCAAGTTCTCCCAGTTACTGGAAATTTCTGCCCAGAGAAAGCAGTCCACGTTGTCAAATTGCTCAATATGGATCTTTTTCTGAAATAATGCGATTTCTCCAACACCGCTCACTCATACTCTTGTAGGCTATCATATCTGTCACAGTAAAAGCTGACAGCCTTGGCCAGCAAGGCACGTGGAGCTGGTGCCAAGGTGCATTTATCCCCCTCGTAGCCAGCACATGGATGTGTAGAACAGAACAGAACAGAACAGTCAGAACAGTCTGCAGAACAGTCCCCTGCAGTACTGGGCATCCCAGCAGAACAGGGCCTGTCCTATGCAGTAGCTGTGGGACTGCTGTGCCCTGCTGAGAACACCCCCAATGAACACTGACTCACCTGCACACAGGAACAAACACGGCAGGAAATGGTTTAATACTCCCTGAAGTCCTTGTTTGGTTCCTCCGTAGTGAAGAGGGTGCTGGGGTCCTAAGGACCTTGGCCACAGGTGTGATGGAGACAAATCACATCCCCAGTGTGAAGCAGGCAGTGCTCCCCAGCTGGGTGAGCAGAGAGGCTCTCACCTGAGCTGCTCTGCATGCTCTTCAACACACACATTTTGAGGGACAACAAGGGTGGAAGGAAGACAGGCACCTCCAGGAAGGAACCCAGGGGTAGAAGTTGTCTGGGATCTTGTGAGTTCCAGTGGAAATGCTGCTGAGGATATTTCTCTCTAAGGATGTTTGTTTGTGGGTTTTTTTTGTTTGGTTGGTTTTGGTTTTTTGTTGGTTGTTGTTGTTTTTTAATACCATTACCAGCTGTTTAACACTTCCTAGACTTTGCACAGATGCCAGGCAGAGACCCACTACTTCACCTGCAATCTCTGTCACCATCCACTAGCACAGCCTCCTAATTTGTTATTCTAGCCAATCTAACAAAAAGTTGCTTGTAAGAGAAAGGTAAATATTACTAAATCAGGCCATCCTTAATGCTGATATTTCCATGGAGCGTTACAGAAGTTTTGGCTGCCACCTTGCAGTCAGACACTCTCTGGGAGGATGAAGAAGGCTTTAGGCTCTTGCTTTCTCTCTTGTGGTACACAATGTCCTGTTACAACCCAGTGTTTGTAGTGGGAGAGACCAAAGGAAAAAATACATAAATCACTGAGCACTGGGCTTTCCCCTGTCCCAAGGGGGCACCTCCCACATCTGCCATGGTAGGGGCAGTGCCATACATCTCACACTGTTCCCCTCCCACATTGACCGTGGCATGGAGGCTCTCCTGGCCTTATGTCACCAAAGGATTATAAATTTGGGCCCTATATTTTTTAGCAAGTCCTAAAGGCACGGAAATCTTTAGCTGCCTATCATCACTCTAAAGCTTAAGTGTCCCTAGAGTGTTTTGGGTCGGAAGGAAGGAATCACAACCCCAGCCCCCCAAAACCCCATTGAGCTGAAGCACTGAAGCTAGTTTTCATCTCATTTTGAGATTTTCACTTTGGCTATTTCAATTTGTAAACCTCCAAATTTTAAAAAAGTACCTATAAGCTCACATTCCCTTTTCACTGTGTCAGCTGAATACCTGACTGATGTTAAACATTATTTGCTTTTTGGCTTTCTACTTTGCCTAGTTTATTCCAACCTATGAAACCTCAAGGACATAAAACATCATAAAAATAAACAGCACCGGGAGCAGACCTGTCATTCTTAAGTAGAATACTCACCTCATTAAACTACAGAATTTCCAAAACCACTGAAACGCAATTTTTGTACAAAGAGCAGGACCTTCTCCTTTAATGAAAAGGAATGTGGAGAGCCTTCTCTCCTAGATCATTAATGTCAGTCAAGCTGCCATAGATTTGCATCAGAGACAATGAGGAAAGATGTGACCTCTTCTTGGGATAATTTGATCAGTGCAAGAACACAGTTCTGGGACACTCACACCTCCCGCAGCAAATCAGGTTATGCATTGATGGAACTTGTAACCAGCATGACCACAGCAAGGGTGACAGGGCATTGCAGGGCTGATGGCAGGAACAGAGGCACATTAATGTTTCCATGTGTTGGACCGTTATTTGCTCCAAGTCTCAGAAAATGGGGATACAGGAGTAATGTGCACAAGTTAACTACCTGGAACCAGTAGGAGAGAAGAAGTTATGCTTGCTTTTTCCTCTGGCTAAGCTGTACAGCTGTGAATTGATAATGAAGCCCTTAAAATTAAAGAGCAGCTGGATTTGATTCTGGAACAATCCCCATAGCCAGCAGCATTCCATTACCTTGCCTGTAAGTAGGAGGTAGATAAAAAAACCCAGACAAATCTTGGGACTGAATGCAAGGGGGAAGAGCTGGCTGGCTTACATCAACGGATGGAGAGCCATCTGAGGGAACAGCTTCTTTTCCTTGGAGTTCAGTGTGGTTTTGCAATCTGTTAGTGTGCTGGCATGTGCCAAAATGCTCTGTTAATGTTACTCCAAACAGGATACACATTGCCTGAAACATTCAGCCTCGTGCAAGATCACTGTCCTACGTGCTTGAGTCACAGAGGAAGAGAATGATGCTCTTTGGGTGGCAGCATCCCAAATGAGCTCCTCAGGCTCACCATAACAAACAAACGTGCCTATTGAGGATTGGCTCCTGTCATTAAAATTGCAGGCATGCTCTGGGTTCATCCTTAACTGCTTGTTGCTTCCTGATGATTCCTTGTGTGAGACAAGCTCCAATCCGTGTTGCAGCATGAATCATAATTCACTGTGCAGTTTATCCTCTGAGGCTTGTTTTTTTAATTCCACACATCCTTGCTTTTACTCTCTTCTACAGGTTTAAGGGCTTTGCATTCCTTAGGGTTGAATATGAAGGTCTGAACCCCCAAATTCATTGCAGACATCATAAGTTCAACAGCAAGAAATGAAATACAACTTAATTTACCTATTCAGAGTTTTTAATTCATTCAGCTTCCTTCATAAACAAGCTGAGCAAAGAGCCAAGCAACAGCCATTGAAAAATACCTTAATTTGTGATAATGTGAAAAATATAATGAGCTGTAGAAGCTGTGCCTGAAGTTCCTTGGGACTAGGACCATAGGACATTGTGTCCCTCCCAAAATGCTAAACAGTGAGGCTGAGGACGGTGTGTTTTTCCCTACATACAACAGGTCACATTCTTAGTCCTTCTGGAACCAGAAAGTGACATGAGAAACCACTATTAGTTAACAGTTATATCCAAAAGTGTCAGACCCTTGACCTGGAGTAGTAAATAACATAAAGAACATCTCTGCATCAAGATTCCCTCATGATAAAACAAGGACAACCTGCATGCATTTAATTCTTCTCTTGAGGTGTAGGGCACTAGCTCTTGCTGAAGCTGCTGGTGGTTCCTACAAGTTGCAGACTTGCTCAAGGTTAGGTTCCATCTCCTACTGCTGGAACAATCTCTTCTTGTCCCTGTTGGCTCTGTTTCCATCTCCTCTCTTGCTTTAACTGCAGCCTCCTGCACTCTGACACCAGACTCAGCTTTGTCACCCACCACTGTACTTTCCTACTCCCTTTTCTAGAAGTTAGGAGGATGATGAATGATGCTGTCCTTTGGCTCTGAAGCAAGAATTATCCCATTTAGTGTCTTACAGTGACTCTCTGACTTTATTGGGACTGGTCTTAAGACTCCTACAGGAACTTTCCCTTATTATTTTCTGCATCTTTCCTGTCTCCTCAATGTGCTGCATGGGACACCTGGAAGAGTGGCTTCCACCTGGGAAAACATGCAGCTTTCTGGGCAAGACTGAAGACACCACATGTGAAAAGTCATGAGCTTAACACTGAGGACCTGCTTTATTGAGAATGCACAGACTTTCTCTCTTGGTCCTTTACTATCCCCCACATTTTGCCACATTCCAAGGAAGAGAATCCCCTCTATACCAAAAGTTCCCATGTGACAATTACATAGCTGTCCCATCCCTCCCCTTCTGCAGTGGCAGAAATGCTGCCTCTGGTCACCTTGTGTTCTTTACACAGCCCCATGTCCCTGCTGACTCTGTGTGCAAAGAGAAGGGCACATTCCTGCAGCTCTGTCCCTGTAGAGGCCAGCACATGGGTGCACAGGGAAGGGCTGGAAGCCCACTGAGCCGAACTGCCTTTCCCTGCTGCCACAACCACACATTCCTTCTTGAGACATGTGAAAGTCCTTCACAGTCTTCCTTCACAGACAAGTGAAAAGAAGACAATGACCCCAACTCTTTCTTAGACTGCCTGACTGAAATACATGATTTGAGGTTGAGAAGGACCCTCAAGATTTGGGACAGGTTTTCTCAGGGCACCTCCTAAGGTTTGCAAGAAATTACTCTAATATCATTCAGTAGGTAAAAATGCAGAGAAAAAATAGCAAAGAAATCAACTTTACTCTGGACCTCCACAATGTGCACCCCTGACTGTAATTAAAAGCAGAAGCTGATGCCTTCTGCCCACTCATCTTCTAACAGCATCTCTCCCCAAAACCACACACAGCCCTGCAGCCTCAGAGCAGGGCTTGCAGCCCAGATGGCTGCTCTGCTCCCAGCCTCAGGGAAGTGCCAAACCCATATTTGACTTAGACCTGTCGATTTACATTAAACACCTCAAGAGGAACGTGATTAATGGCAAAAAAAGAAATAGAGCCAAAAGACAGCTGAGAGTGCAAATGAGAACAAGCACAAAACGTGAGAAGTGGAGTTAAACCAGGACAGACAGAAATGGGCAGGAAGGAGGTAACAGCCAGGACACCTGACCAAAGTGCCAACAGGCAAGGGAAGGATGGCACCTGCCAGCAGCAGCACTTCCAGCTCCCACAAGTGGAAGAGGACAGCTGAAATACATGACCAGGGGCTGGTTGAGAAACTCCCTGCCCAAATTACTTTCTTCCTCTGTAGTTCACTTCCAATTATCATGTGAGTGCAGAGCTCTTTGTTACTGCAGGCTGGTAGTATCAGCACATATCCTTCCTCACCCAGTGTCTGCTTAGCCTCACCACCTCTAGGCCACAATCTCTTGACTTGATGCAGGATCAGGTCTTACAGCTCTCTGTGACTGATGAGCTCCATTCAGCTGCATAATTTGAACTAAAGATTTTGCCTTTTTACATGTGAATATTCCAGCAAACCAATTCCCTGTTCAGGTCTGAGGATTAGAGTTCATATGGTCAGCATCTGGGACTACATGTAGCCTAAAGAAATCTATCACCACTTACAAGAAATACTGAGAAAGAGTGCTATACAATGATCAAGGGTAAGAAAGAAGGGCAGAATATGCCTGCTAATAGAGGAGTAGTTACAAGACACTATGTTCCTGCTCTGGTCAATTTACATTTTGCATAGTTGGTGAAAATCCCACTTTTCAAGGAACAATTTTTTTTTGCTGAGTTTTCTCAAGTTCAGCCATTATTTTACAGTGCTCTGAGGTGTGTATGTGACAATAGCCACTATCTATGACAATAAAACATAGCATTCCTTATTAAGTATTACAGTGAAGTGAGTAGAAGGGAGGTAATAAATATGATATACATATGGGGAGTAAAAGCAGAAACCAGGAAAAACAAGAGGAGGGAAAACATAGCTCTAAAGACTTCAGTTTTGAAAGCTTGCTTACTCTCTCTGCCTCTGAGATGCTGGGATTTGTTTGGGTACCCCTCTATGTTGTGCCAAGCTCAGCTAAAATAGATCCCATCCATTTCTGTGTATGCCTTACTCCTGATCCCCAGGCAGTTTTTCAGCAAGGTACACAGCTCACCAACAAACCTGACACTGCCAGGGCATTTGAAAACCTACCCACTGTACAACAAATAGCTGTTCTGCTTCCAGAAAGGCCAAACAGGCCTCTGATTGCAATTGTTATGCAATTACTGTGATTGCAGCTTTGCTGGACATTTTGCTGAAATGTCTCTGATAATCAGTGAGGAACAGAACTGACTTTTCACAAGTGCCAATATCATCCATTTAGGACTTACAGTCTGTCTCTATCAACAAGGCAGGTAACGTTCTGTGCTTGTATTCTGCCACCTGTGGTATTTAGTCATTCCCAGTCTGAAGCACAAAGACAAATCTGTTCCAACAACGCTGTAGAGCAATCAAATCTTTAAGGAAGAAATAGCCTGGCTGTAGGCCAGACTCCTCTAATTAGCCTGTACAGAGCACACACTAAAAAAGCCACCTAATTAGACACATGGTGAAAGTAAAGCTCACACTGCTCAACACCACACAAAAACTCCGTCCTTCTCTGCTTACACTCAGCATATTCATAAAAGATGCAAAATACATTCAATTTCAAAATACAAGTGGAAAATCTCTGTAAGGCATGTAGCTATTTGAAAGATGTGTGTAAAAAGAAGAGGGTTTGTCACATCCTTGGGAGTCTCTCTTTAGCAAGCACTTTGCAAAATGTCTCTGCGTGTTTGGCGGCTGTTGTGCTCGAGGGGTGGGGAGAAAACACACAGTCCCTGGTGGTCCACCTGCTTCCTTTTAGGTCCTGCTGCCTCGGGCTCTGGGACTGGTAATTACTTTATGCAGTCAGCACCAGTTGTCGCCCGTTTCATGGTTTTCTCCTTCATGACTGGTGATTTGTACCTGTCAACATAATGGCATCAGCAGGTGCAGCCACGGTGGGTGCCAAACTGAACCTGGAACTGTGACAATGATTCCAGCAGCTCATTTCAGGGACTCGATGGTCTCATTTTTCTAACTGCTCTGAAAATGTGCCCTGTTCCCAAACTGAGGAAATCTGCCGTTGTGGAAGTTTTTGTGCACTGAGTATACACATTTCTTTCTTAACGATCAATAACCCTGCTAGGGGTTCTAAAGTCCTCAGCAGAGGAAGAGTTACACAATTACATCAACTTATTGTGATGGATACTTTCATCAAGGGCATTGGTAAAAAATTAATCTTTAATACTTAAAATACTTTAAATACTTAGTGTTTACTTATTTTCATTTGAAATTCAAGCCAAGATTGGAATCAAAGTTTCAAATGCTTCAAGGATAGTGGTCACCACACCCTGGTGCTTCTTCCCATCACAATACACAATACAGTCCTTACACAAGTGAAAAGTTTCATTGCACTTCAGATGTCCACCTGGTCATGCAGATATGATGTAAGGAAGGAGAAATATAACATTCATGTATAGTTCTCAAACGCCTATGGGAATATATTATTAAAATATAATGACCATAATGAGCTTTCTCATTTTCACAAAAGCTAATGATCTGGATATTTGACTCTTTTTCTCCTATTTTATTCTACTTGGAGCCTTTGTAAATATTTTTTTAACACTTTCATTGTCACCCTATCATTAAAACCTTACAAAAACATCAGAAAAAAAAAAAAAGGTAAGCTGAAATTCCAAACTAGCAGCTGGACTACAGGAGAAAAATCTGTTAAGTGAACACTAATTATTTTGCAACTTGCAACAAAATTTATCAAGAATGTGAAAACACCGTGCTACACAGTATAGTTGCTCAAGGTTTTCTGGTTATATGCACTAGACAAATCCCATTATGTCTCATGCAGATTACTCAGCCATCTCTTTCTAGTGTGTTCTTCAGTGCCATTGCTCTCTACAGCCTTGAAAATCTGGCAATCCAGAAGTGATGCAAATACCTTTTGCACAAGGATGAATTTTACCTAAGATAAGGAAAAATGGCACGCAGTAACTACTTAAATTATGATTTCCAGAAGTTCTGACATATCACAAGAGGCAATGCAAAGCAGGAGCCTTGAGGTTTCTCGTTTCTCTAGCATCTGCAGCACGTCATGGTGATACAACAAAGAAAATTCCAAAAAAGCCCCTCCGCCTTTATCAATCTCTTAAGCTTCCCAAATTTGCCTACTCCTACTCCTTTATTATTGCACTTTAATATTTGCCTTTGCTCATATTCTAAAGCCTCTTGGAAAGGTGGACTCTATTTATTTATTTAAACACATTTTCTAGATCCAAGATAGCTGTGAAGAAGTAAAATTGGCTACTGCCAAATATAGATGGAATTATTTCAAAATCTGAGGATTGTGTGGTTTTTTTTTCCTTGAAACACTTAACAATATATCTGGTAGTGACATTCGGGATGACAAGGTAAGAAATGTATCAACAGCAACCAAATTTTGTGGGTTAGAGGACTTGAAACAAACATTTTGGAGCTTTAAGAGATTACTGATCACAGAGACGAAGGCCCATCCCACAATCTCCTCCATTTTAGCTGATTCCTTCTCACTTGATGTGTTCCAGGATGTGGGATCTGGTAGGAGACTAGCTCTTTGACTGCAGAAATTATTACTGAAAATCTTTTTTGTGCTTGAACAAAATTCAACCACAGTGATAAAACTTAAAACTAGACATTATTTGCAGTTTTAAACAACTGGATACTTCATTTTATAAGCCATTTTGCAAGTTTGTGCCTAGGCTTCCAGTTTGTCAGCTCTAGTAACTTCACTGGATTTGCTTTAACTCACACCATGAGAAAAAGTGTGGCAGAAATACCTTACCCCTGTAAGTCTGCAACTGGCTTCACCTAATGACTCATTAACACATATACACTGATTATTTTCCAAGCACCACCAAATGGAATGTCATGAAACCCTTGCCCTTTATTCTCAGATTTTCTGAAGCACAGCACCACAAGAAAATTCCACTGTCTCAGAGTTTTGCTGCTCAACCCAGACAAGTTATTTACCTACTGGCAGGCTTGGGAGGGCAGCTATTATCTTAGATAGGACACAGACATATGACACCTTTTCAAAATAAGATACCATCAGATTACAATCATGATTACTTTCCTTTAATAACATGTATTTTTTTAGCTGGTGTAAAGCAACAGGGTAGCTCCAGGATTCATCAAAGGCCTTTTTACAGTGCATTTTCACTGAACTCTGATTCTTTTTCAAGAGGCTCCCCTATGAATGCTGCATGAAAGCTAAAAGAGAAAGACAAGGCTGATACAGCTCCTTTTCTCCTTTTTCTCTGCCTAGCACAGAATCTCTAATCACAGTTTTTAAACATCTGTGGCTGAATTTAGTGTTACTAAAAAAGCAATGGTAATGAAAAGAGCCATAGCCAAAGTGTGTGGGATATGTCTATATAAGGTCCTGTTGCACTCAGCCTTATCAACTTACCACAATTCTTGATTTCTGCTGCCTATTGAGAATTTCATGGCTTACTTTTCCAAAGCTCTTGACACAATCACACTGAAGGACTTTGTCATCCTACTGATTATCTTTTGGCTGTTATACAACTGCTCTATGTTAACTTTGAGAACTTGCTGTTTGAAGTCACATAATTATTTTGGGCTTAGGGTTTCTTGTTCTTGTTTTCTGCATTTGCTCAGCTTCTGTCCCAGGTGTGTTCTAGTCCCTGACTGACGTTCTATGGTAGAGTCACTCTTGTCAGTAGATATGAACCTCCCATGTCCTTAAGCCACTCCCCTTCAGAAGACAAAGACTTTAGCAGAGAAATTCAAGGGTCTTGCCCCATGTCCTACTTAATGGCATTAAAATGGAAATTTTTCTGACTCCTATAGTTCAGCATTCCAATCTCTGCTCAAGACAGACATGTTGATCAGATCTACTCAAGAGCTTAATTTCAAATGATCTTAATTCATCTGCGCTCTCAGTTCTGTGTTCCACTTCAATAGCCTTTGAGTGAGCTGTTTCTTTATGTGGCATTGAGGGCTGGGACTCAAAGAGAGGCTTGCCCTAGAAGACAGTCAGTAGGTGTCAGAAAGCATTCCAGGACAGTGAAGAGGGAAAGGAAGCATCAAACATGCAGCCTCCAAGTGCATTAGAGCCCCCACTCCTGTCACTGCCTTGTCCCATTTCCTTATACATTCACACCTCCCCATTGCTCTCAGTTGCCAAACTGAGGAGACAGAGTGGTAGGAGAATGGGTCTGCTCCACTTCCATACACTGGTTAAACCATAAACCCATGATGGTTACTAAGGCATTTAAAATTAATTACACTAAATATACTTGGTTAAGGTGGCTATGCCACTTTGTATATAAATTTATTTTTAAAAACCCCACTTTCTTTGTGTGACTGATCTGCAAATATTGTAGCAGTAGACCTCAAACTGCAACTTCAATAAAGGCCAAGTGATGCCCTTTTTTCACACTAGAACATTGAGCTGTCAACAGAAAGAGTGATCTGAGTTCTAGAAAAGATTCTCAGTGGTGCAGCTCTCCCTGAAAATGAGTTCTGTCAAGGATAGTGTAAGAGCCACTCTGGCATGTGAGGTTTTCTTTCCATTACTTCAAATTGTTGTAAATCATTAACTGTCCCTGAAATTTTGCTACAGTTGCTAGGCAGAGGCAGCTAATTTATAAAACTTCCATGTGGCAAGGAAATCCAGATTTAGGCATTTAGAAAAAAAAACCCCAACATTTAGAGCAAAGAGGGTGGGATGCAAGTAGACAAGGGAAAATCTAAAATATACTTAACACTATGTTTTTCTCTCAAAAAATAATTATGCCTAGTGAATTTTTGAGAATCTTTATATTATCACATATGGAACATACTTAATTGGAGGCAGCTGAACTGATAAGAATAATAATATTCTAAAGTTACTGGGTATTCTGATGTGACATCAGTAGAATTTTTTTTGCCATTTAATAGATCATTCTTATTTTATCATGTCATGTTTTTGCAAGCGATTTATCCTACTTTTAATTTTTCTGTCTAACAGTGTTCCTGGCAAGTTTTTTCAAGTAGCAGGCTAGCTGATTTACTTTGCCATGTGCCACGCTGGGCAGTGCACCCAGCAGCTGATGCTGTACTGCATTCATTGCTTGCACCTTGAAAAATTGCACAGCTCTGAAACTCACTCCTTTTATTGGGCTGCTGAATTGCAGGTGTGTCTGCCATCATACAGCCCTGAGATATGGGAAGCAGAGAATTAGTCTAAGAATTTGAGTGAGAAGATGCTCTACCCTTAGAGGAGAAAAGCCATTTTCCCTGGATGCATGCTCTAAGTCTTTGCTTCTCATTTCTGGGATGCACAGACTTTTGTTTGACAAATTCTATCCGATTTGTTTTCTTCCTCTCTTTTTTCTATTATTTTTAAGAGTGCAATGTGCAGCCAAGTTAAACTTCAGGACTCAGAAATTAGATGTCTTTCTCAATATACTATCTTTTTCACTTCCCAGCTTTTCATTCTATACCATTACAATTGCATGCCTGACAGCTTTTTCATATTCATTTTACTGGATGTGTTCTTGAAAGAAAAATAATTATTTTATGTCAAATATCATCGGAAGAGGGAAGGTCTCCCACAATACTCTCCACCCCACTAAATATGGAAATAAGTTATTTGTAAATATACCTACAATTACTTTTCCCATAGAAATTATTATTCTTTAATTCTCTAATGACAAAATATTCCCTGAGGCCTTTCCCCGTGACTTTTATCTGACTATAAATTCTGAAGGTTGGATCCTTACAGCACTTCAGTAAGAAAGGTCTTTTTGGATAGCACCACTCAGTGTTATTTTAACCTCGTCATTTTAAACGGCCTTTCCATTGCCTGAGCTGAGATTGTTTTGAGCTATCCACATCCTGGAGGGCTTCTCATGCTTCCTATGGTGGCAGCAGTAACTGGGAAACAGGAAAAGTTGCTTAAAAATATTTTAAAAATAATTAAAGGATTGTTTAACTTATATTTAAACAATATATTAAGGCCAACGCCAATTCACTTGGTGCAGATTTTATATGTACACCTCTCTTCCCATAAGCACTGACAAATAGATGGACATAGCTGGAATAGAAATTCAGAAAGACTTCAGATGTGTTATCTGTTGATCCAGCATGTTATGTTCCCTCTGCATCACCAGTCTGATATATATATCTGCTGTACACTTCATACTTTTAGCCCTTCTAGGCCTACAACCAGTCTATCAAAAAACTTACTTTTCTGGACAAATTTAGCCATGTAAAAAAAAAATTAGGTTGAAATCTGAAATATTTTGGCTCAGAATCAAAATATTTTGTTTTGGAAAAGTTGCACCCGAGGCACTGCACACCTGCCAGAGACATTCTATCCACCAGGATGGCCAGTGTCCCTCCTTGTGTCACACACTTGCCATACACACAAAGGGCCATCCTTTCTCAGGAGATTAAGTGACCTACTGTGACAAGTCTTACCGTGGGATACTGGGAAAGGTAGATGTAAGGCAAAAGAGAACACCTCTGGACACAGAGAGCTGTTCTCCTCACCTCCCTGCTACTGTGCCTCCTTTAAAAAAAAGTTTCAAGAGATTATTTTTTCTGTGACAGGTAAAAAAAATACATGGCTAAATAATGTTTCACTGCAAGAATTTCCCCATCCTGCTGCCTCCACCCCAGTCCTGATTAAATTCACACATACAAAGTAGCACTCTTTATATTATCAGGTATTTCCTGTGAGCCATTTTTATTCCTTTTATCTTCTTCCTACTTTTCCTCAGGAGCAGAGGTTGTTGAACTACTATTAAACATTATTTCTGGATGGAAAATAGGAAGGAAGGTTGATTTTCATTCCAGCTGAGCAAAATCTTTTTAATTTACAGAACCTCCCAAGCCACTCTAATCAATTAGAGAATACATTTATATTTTGTTTTGATCATCAACTAATTTTGATTCTTCCAGTTTGTTGATTAAGCTCTGATTAAGTATCTGCCTCTGACAACATCCAGCCTTTAAGTGGTGTCATATTGTGAAGAATCCATTCAAAATACATATTTTTTAGCTTTATATGGCACCAATTTTGAAAACAATAGTATAAAGAACAGTAAAGAAAGAGAGTGATCAAGAGCCAGCAAACAAATCCTATTCACCACCAAAAGCTTATTTACATGTATTGTGAATATTTCTATTTGTCTGTGGTAAATCTAGGGGTTCAGCTCAGGGATTAGTGAATGGAGAAATAAGGAACTTCCTGGAATACTAATAGGGTAAATCTCCACAGGGCACTCCACCTTTTTTGTACTACAGACCAAAACAGATTTTTTCAAACAATGGCACTGTCAAGAAAATGCTCACTGAATTAGCACTTTAGCTAGATATATTTTCATCAAAGAACACTCTGATTAAGCAAGCTTATCTCTATAAAAGGGCTGTATTTTAAAGGAAGACAAATTAGTTAGGATAACACAAGGACTGATCCATGCCTTGCCCTATAGCATGAAGGAAATATTAAGAACTCTAGTTTCTTTTTTCCTTCTTTACTTTAATCTCATCTTCATTCAGTTTCATTCCTGATTTGTGACCTCCTTTTTGTCTCTGCATTTTCTTTTTTTTTTCTCACCAGAAAAGAAATAGGAAGGCTGGAAGCACGAGGGATGTTTGATGAATAGATCCAGAAGAAGCTCTGGACTCAGCAGGGCCCTGGCTGTCATCCTGCTGCCCATGAGACATTGAAGACCAGCAGCATCAGAGTCAGGATCCCATGGGAAATGTTCCCTTCTCCTCATTGCTCTCTTCTGTGCTGGAAGCTAGTGCTCCAGTTCTGGGAGATGGTGAGGGCCAGAAATATGGCACCAGAGACCCGAGCTGGGCTGAACAGGTGTGATCTTTTAGCAAAGTTGGAACAGATACCAGAGGGCAGTGGGGCAGGAGATTGGGTCCTAGCTTGGAATATGGTCACACACATAAATACAGGGCTGAGCTCTTGAAAGGATTTCTTGATAGTGTCAAAAGGACAAGACAGACACGTGGTGGTTGTACAGGACAGGAATGTGCTGCTGCCAGCCTGTGAAGGCACAGCTGTATTGAATTTCTGGCTGAGGGGGGAGAAACATAAAGGAGGGGAATCTTGAAAAATGCAAAGGTACTTTAGATTTAGAGGAACTCTACTCTCAAATAACAGGGCCACATTGCCACAGAAATACCTCAGGAAGAAGAGTGGATGATTGTTAAAATCATCAGACTGCGATGAGTTCTTGGTATGGTCTTTGATTATAAGGATACAGATACCCAGCTCCTGACAGAGCCCAACAGGCTCCCCTTCCCTGCCTCTTCCACAGTTGTCAGTTTTCCCTGTCAATTCACTCACTCAAAGACAGGTCCTACCTACCATATGACTGGAATGAGCACTGGGTTCCATACATAAGTCCCTCTATTTGATAAAATTGAAAAAAGAAGAAAAATAGGAAGCTACAGGAAACTGATGTTAAGGGAAGACAGTTATTTTTTTGTGTAGTGTTAGAAACTTATTCTTTGTTGAGGTAAAAAAGGTTTTAAACACCTCTGATTAGCTGCACCTTCCTCTTTTACAATAGTAAAATTAAAAACCAGCAATGCAAACAAAAATCACATGAGGTCATAGGAACAGTCTGACACATCCGATGTAGCATAGCTCCTCCATAAAGTAGCATATTCCTAAGGTACCTCTCTTTGGTCTTGTATTTTCCCATAATCTATCATTTCTGAATAAATGTAAACCAAAGACGTATTTAAAGCATTCACTGTTTTGAGCTGGCAATAGGACCTGTGAATTTACCTCTCTCTTTCTCTCTGCTCTAATTATTAACATTCTGAGTTGCTCCACAATTAACAACTGCTATAGGTGATTTGTGGCAAGGCATAAAAATATGAAAAAATATTAGCTTTATAAATAGCAAGATAAAATATAAATAGCAATAGATCATGGTTTTGTTGTATTAACAGAAAGTGAAAAAATTTCTTATCTCAAGTTTTCTGATTCCTTTTCTCCTAAAAAATCTTAGACCTATGTGGAAAATATTTACATTTGTCCCTACTAATGGAAAGCCATAATTCTTCTCTGGTTGCACAGTCTGGAGAAGGGATGTGGTCTATTAAGCAAGTGATCTTGCTTGAAATACTACCAATTATATATTGACCCAGGCTAAGAAATCCATCCATATTACATGCAACCAAATCTCCCATCTGCTCAGGCAGTGAGAAGAAGCCACACGGATGCTCTGTGAGGTGCTCCCCTCTTGGTGTCAAGGATGCTGTCTTGATGCCAAGATACATTATTTGTTTTATGCTGCAGATGCCACCATGAGAAGTTCAGTCAACAGAGCTCTACATCCATCTTTCCTACAGGGTTTAACATGGCAGATTCTATAAACATTCCCTAGGTCTGATGGTTCTCATATCCCTCATATCCAAGCCCTCAAATCCCTAGTATAGGAAATACCATAAGTAAGCACCATGCCTACAAGTCTATCTCAAAGGAGAAAAGTACTTTTTTCCAGGGCATCCCAGTTGTGACTACCATCCATCCCTACTTCTGACTGTGGAATAGCTAATTCTGACTGAATGAAAAAGAAGACCTGTAAATACTTCCCCATCCATGAACTTAAATGTCAACTGCTATTTTGCGGTTCAAGAGAGGCTGGATTGTACTTTCCACTACTGTTTGGACTGTCCAGTCTTTTCCAGTAAAAAACTTGGCTTTCAAGAAACCATGCCTTCTGCAACGAAACTGTTTTGTTTTAAAGGCTGCCCAGAGACTATTACACATGCTCAGGTGACAATGACAGATTTCAGTCTGCTGCAGTTACAATGTTTCACTTCAAACATGCTTTTAGACAGAATGCCAATATCTGTCATAATCAACTTCATGCTCATGCTGAGGAGCCTTCTAGTCTTTGCTAGTTCTCCTGAGGACCAGGTTAGACAGTTCTCACAAGACAGAGTTTCCATTTAAATGCATCAAACTTTCAAATCTCAACCAGTAGGTACTATATGAGAGAACAGAGACAGTAAGCATGTTGTTTCTGTGGGTGTATTTACAGCACTGAGGCCACTCTGGGTGTGCTTTCCTGTTAGTTTGAAGCTGTGGATTTGCAAAACATCAAAGCCTAAACTGTCAGTCCAATGAAATACTCATGAACAACATTCAGTCCAAATACAACACAACACACAGAATAATCAATTCTATTTGCCAGACTTGATGATGACAAACTTTTTGTTTCCATTAAACATTTTTGTATGTTCTGCTATATCCCATATTTTCTGTTAAATTATATACATTTTACAGGCCAGGTCAAAAATCTGGTGATCTCACTGCAAAAGACCAAATATCTTCTCAATTATAAATAGTTTGCCTATAAAAAGTCATTATGGATAGGCTAGAGCTAGGATTTTTTTTATTTGTTTACATGTAGAACAATAGAAGCTGATAGTGTCATCTGGAAGCATCTTTTATCCTGAGGCCACTCAAAGAGGGAACATTCAATGGAACAACCAGAGAAGTCTTCAAAAAGACAAGAGGTGTGAGGGAAACACTGGATCCCTTTATGGATACCAGCATGACAGCTTTAATAGTGGGAACCTGTCGAGCTGATCTCACGTTATGCTGTGGAGACTCTCCTCTTTTTACACATATCCAGGGGAATGTGTCAGAAAGTGTCTCCACAGGCCTAATTCTATGATGTGGATTTTGACGCAGATGTTGTTCGTAGGCACGAAAGTAAAAGCTCCATAAAATCTGAAGGAAGCACAGTTTAAATTGAATCTAAGCAGGCTCCAGCACAGTAAAAACAAAAGCATTTCTTAAAATCAGGTTTTCTTTTCAATCCCCTTGGTAGTTTGTACTTGCATTTTACTATGCAATTTTGCTGATCAAGCACTCTTAAAATAAGTCAGTTGAACAGAGCAAGTTCTTACCTTCTAAAGATGAAATAGAAACAGAAATTGGAGATGACTAACAATCAGTTACTCACCTTTGCTGTAATTATGGTATTTGGCCAGTAACTTTTATTGAGGTAGGTTGGATTTTATTGCTCATCTGAGATAACTGCTTCTTTTACATGAACTTTCTGAGGTTGCACTGGCCATTCAAAGGCACAGCGAATTTCCCAGGTGTCCATTTAAGGATATAAAGATATCAAAAACTGGGTAATTGATGGAACTGTTTATAGGAAACCCAGGCTTTTAACCCAGTATAAAATAGTATGCTGGTTCTACCTTGAATGGTGTGAAAAGCAGGTCATCCACAATTCAATCATAGACATGATTTTAAAAGTTGCAAAGAAAAAAGCAAATATATGAAAGAAGAAAATGTCTGATTCTCTTACTGTGACAGAGAAATATAGCAGTATTATCAGGAAAAGATGGTAATTGCAAGCATTACATAAGGGGAGCAAAATCTGACTACCAATCAGTGGGGAAAACAGAAAATTACTATCTTAATTCACTAGCACTCCTTGCATGATTTCACTAGAACTGTACTTACCCCTTCAGCAGGAGTTGCTGCTGTGCACACAGCAGATGCCAAGTCTGCTTGCTGTTCTGTGGAGGGTGAAAGAGTTGTTGGAAGAACTGACAAAGTACTTCCACAGAACAGCGCACAACAAGACCCAGTGCAAGTCCAAATCTAATCACTAAATCATCCTGAACCCACAAGAAATATGCAGAAGGCTCTCAAGAGCAAACACGAGTTTTTTTCTAAGTACAAACTGAAGGCAAACTTTAAAAATGAAAAACGATATATAAGCATAAGAGCACTTAGAAATGAAGATCTTACTGTGGTTTTGGTGAATAAATCCTCCTAGGCTTGGTTTAATTCTGGCTCAGTCACTTTCTGGGTTTTAGCAGATTCTACAGTCCCCTCTAAGCACCAGAAGTGTCTCTGACACGTTGCACTTTTGTCACGTTGTCTGTGTCCATTCCTTCCAGCAGTCTGCACTGTGCCACAGATGCTCCCGATGCTGGGCTCCCCTCCCTGTGTGTCCCTGTGCTCTGGGACCTGCTCTCCCAACAGCATTTCCAACAGCTCCAAGGGCAGAAGTGTCCCTTCCTTTCTAAGCAGTCTCTCATCTCACAGACTTTTCCTTTCTGAAGAACAAAACATATAAATAAATAAAATACATATTGAGCACCATGACATGGAAAAGAACTCCTCAATATAAGTACATTTTTCTGTATATTTTCCCACATTTCCTTTTATCTTTAGATTTCTAAATAATTTATTTTGCAATAATTTCAATTAAAACAATGACTCTCCATATATATATATATATGTATGTATGTATGTATGTATATATATATCAGTAATTATTACAAATAAAGTACAGATACTGAAGAACCCACCATTTTTTTGTGTACTGGTACTTTATTCCTTGCTAATGGCAGGCTCATAGAGAGATGTATGATGGGAAGGAAACTTAGCCAAATAGCTAATTATTAGTACTCAAAATTTTCTTATATTGCCACAGAGACCTGATGTGGCATCTCTGTATTTTAATTAAACAATCATTTAGGAAAAAAATTATTTATTATCTTCTATAACCTGTCTGATCATGGTTTATAGTATTGAAATTTGCTTTGGTCCACCACCAGTGGAATTGTTCCAGAATTACATAAAATTCTCTCTGTATTAAAGAATACAGATTTCATATAGCAGCTGTGATTGAGTGCAGACACTAAATGTTTGGGAGGAAATGCTTTTCTTAGGAAATGTTTACTAAAACGTCCTCTGGAAAGAAAGCCCTTTCAATCACCTTCTTATCACCTCTGCCCAGCCACTGCTGTTCCTCCAGGTTTTGTAAAGATCCATACCTGAACAGGTAAGAGATTTAAACCAGTGCCACCACTGAGAGCAAGGCAGGCAGGCCTTGGTCATCAGGCTTTATTTGGAAGATGACAGCTCAACAATTAACACATGGCACACCTTAGAACCACCTGCAGAAATGCTGCCTCTCTAGAGATGGAGACTTGCTTGGAGTACTGTGGCAGGAGAGAAGGCTTAGGAAGCAGGGAGTGTGAAGTCTGAAAGGAAATGGGCTCCAAGCTTGTTTCTGCTGCTGTGTAACAACAGCACACACTGCTGTTACTGAGAAAGAATGTTCAACATGGAACATCACTGTTCGAGTGCAAGGTTAAAAACCTTCTCTTTGAGGCTGTAGTGTTGTAACACCACTGCTCACGAGAGGAGGTACGATATTACTAGTGCAACTGGTATAATTGGAAAGAGTAAGTCCAATTAATTTCCCTGTACCTTATTACTTCTCAGGTGGAATAATGTCCTTAAATCATGTCCTTTCTCATTCTCTTCTTCTTATCCCCTTATTTCCAGCTTTTAGGCTGTCATTTTGATTCCCCTCTCTTCCTAAAACAGGGCTCTTTGCCTTAAATCTCCAAAATATTGTCTTATAGTCATCTAACAATTAAATAAGCTACCAAATTCAGAATGCAGTTACTATAATCCATTACTTTTAGAACATCTATAAGACTTGGATGATTACCTCCAGTTATCCCTTCCAATCACAACTATTTTATGATTCTATGGTTATAATGAATAATCTTAAAAATTCACGAATCAAGACATTCTGTCTGCTGAGAAAAGACAGAATGCTAGCAGATCTGAACAATTCATTGGCTTTTCCATTCCTTTTTAGGGCTCTTGACATACTGTTGAGGGAATTCCCCAGAACTGGAAGGAGCAGATGCCTGGCAATCAGGAAAATCAGTTAGTCATCTTGGTTTTATACTCAGTCTTTAAAGGTTTTCCAAATTTTCTTTCCTTTAAAAAACCAAAGTATCTCAGAGAAATACATTTTTGTATGTGTGGTTGGCAGAAGGGAAGCTGAATTAAGCTGAGAAGTCATGCACTGGGTTTCAGTGAAAACAAACTGAGCCCTTAATTGATGCAAACTTATTTGGGGATCACTAAATATGTAATGACCAGAATCAGATTATTTTGGACCATGGCCATGTTGTTCCCTACTGTTGGTGCAGTCCTTTGAGCAGATTGCTGAATTACTGCTGTTCACAGCAAACACTGAAAAACAACTTCTCAGCTTTACTGTTCATATGCTCAGGAATCTCACAACCTCCAGCACAGGGCATGCAATGAGAATTGGTTATTTATCAGGGGTTTTGATGAGGGGGAAATGCAGTTCTTCTGTTTTTTTTCTGGATTAAACTTAAAAAGCAGAGCTTTTCCATTTTTGTTTGTTTTTCTCTTAGAGGAGTCATTAAAACTGATTGCTCTGGCTGATTTACAAGAACTCAGGTTAAGACAATAAAGAACTAAAATGCTTACTGAGAGAATAATGCAATTTTCTTTTCTAGTTATATCATTGCAGGTGGGCACAGCTCTAAGTCTGAGCATTGCCATTGAAAATATCCTCAAAGCATCATGCTAATAGACAATAGAAAACAGTCAGAACAGTTTTCACAGAAAGGATAATTCCTGGAGGCAGAATATTTGCCAGTGAAATGAAATAAATTAACTTTTAAAATTAACACTGTGTGACTTATGCAGATATTACAGACTAACTAACCCATTCACCTCCAGTTAAAAATAATTATAGGAAGAACAAACTAGATTAACCCTCTATGCCATCAGGTAATTTTATTACTTGAAAGTCAGAAAATATAAAGCAAAGGAAACCATATGATCTGAGATGAGAATTTCTATCCCATTCCTCAATATAATACAAATGTGCATAATGGCAATCCTTTTCAAACTGACAATACTTTTTTGTAAATTAAACCCACGCACATCTCTCCAACAAATACTCCAAAACACCCCCTTACTATTTTAGAGCAAATGATCCAACAATCAGCAAGTGCCTGAGGGGAAGGTGGCAGAGAATACTCGACCTCCTTGACTAGAGCTGCATAGCCTGTGACAAAATTTGTTATTACAGCTGTATTGCCAACACTGGAATATGAAAGTCAAACTGCTGTAGCTGCTTGTTGTAGTCTTTCCCCTTTCTTTAGGCTTTTAGTGCTAAATCCTAGGAAGGAGTAAGAAAGACTCAAATGGATCATCTGGTGCATCCACCCGCCCCAAATCAACTAAAGCATTTCTGACAGATGGTTCTGTAACCACTCTAAAAACCTCCAGCTTCCCCAGCCTCTATATGCAATCTATTCTAGTCCTTAATTATCTTTGTCACTGGAGCATTCTTTCTACAAAGCTCCTCCTAAAATCTGCTTTTGTTCCAGTTTAAGCATATTACTTTTTGCCTCACAATTTGAAGAGAACAGTTTGTTCCCCTTCCTCCTTGCAGAAACTTTTAAAATATTTAAAGCCTGCTGTATCTCTCAGATTTTTAGGCTAAAATCCAGTTCCTTCCATTTTTCCTCACAGGCCAGTATAATGTCAGACAAAGCTGGTAAGAGAACAAGACAGAGAATATGAGGTTACCTGGAATTTCAGTCTGAGGAAGTTAAAGCAGAGTTAAAGAAGAGTCAAAACACTTTCCGTACAGAAATTGAATTTTGTTCACATCTGAAAGCTTCTTCTACTTGGCACTTCCAGGAGTCTTATCAAACAAACAAAGCAGCTACCCTTCAGCAAAGTGGCACAGAGTTCAGAAAAGCTACAGGCAGCTTCAACTACCTCTGAAACAAACTGTGAAAGAGCATCAGGAAAAGTTTTTTCTCATTTCTTCTAACCAACCCAAAGATTCACGTTCACATAGTAGCAAATATTTCTATTTGGAAAGTTTCCTCTTACAATATGGAAAATATTGTCCAAGCCACCAGAGCTGCTGGGCTGACAATCTCAGCAATCACTGGGTCCAGCTGAGGTCTTTTCCTGCTCAGTGCACAGGAGAGTGTCACCACCTTCTCTGCCATTTGCTGAGATAAGCTCCTGGTTATCCAGCATACTTGGTGCTATTAACATCCTCCTTGTATTCCTGATTGCTTTAAAATTAATCCTGGGCATTCCCCATTGAGAAAGCAGCATATCAATACTGCACATTTGCCAATAAACAGATTATTGTGGAAGATCAGGTTTCAAAATAGGAGAAGCCTTCTTCATCCTGTTTTAATATGAAGGCAGACTGCATGACCGGTTTTTGGTTGTTTACTTGGTACGTGTAACCCTGTAACACAGAAGGGTTACTGACAAGTTCAGTACTCCCTACAGTACCTGTGCCTCAGAAAGGCAGGGGCACACAGAAGCAGAGCTCTTCCCCTGACACTGGAGGCATGCAGAGGCACTTGATTTAGCAATATGGTGCATCCTGAAGAATATGGGCTGCATGCTTGCTCCCAGAGAGCTGTACCATATTTAATGCCCACTACAACCAGAGGATGCAACTCCTCACAAAGATAAGAAAGCAATCTCAAAATTAAATCTGCAGTAGGATGTACATGGCCAGGGCCCCTTATGTTTCTTTGCTAAGGGTCCTGAAGAAGGAGATCATTATCATGATGTGTCCAAAACAGTGTAGAGGAAAAAAAGCATAGCTTCACAACATCTGATAGAGATTAGAAGTGTTTGGTTGCGTTCACAGATCAAACAAGTTAGAAATTCCATAGCTCTTTAGATAACTACTGAATTTGAAAAAAAAAAATCAAATGTACCCTATTTTCCCGTTTTTCTCTCTGTAAATTGACAATAGGATAATTTCTCTAACTTTTCAATGTATTTACTCTAGAAAGGAAAAATAGAAGATAATTTTTAATAGATGTAAAACAGTGAGCATGTAGGAGAGCAGCTAAGCCTTGTAAGAATCCTTCTGATAATTGGGCTTGCTTTAATTATATAGATGAGAAGTCAGCAAATAGCATTTTATATGCAGTCTTTGAGAAAAGAAATGCAGTGCACAGTCCAAAATACTAGAATTCTAGTATCAAAGGAAACATATTAATCCTTCCAGCCCCAATCTGCTTATTCTGATTTTTAAATGACTGAAGAAATAGAGATTTGTGATAGTCAGTAAACTTAGTAAAGAATAAGAAAACCAAGATTTAAATCACAGGCCCCAAGTGATGTGTTTTATCTCTGTTGCAGCTATCCAGCTGGGGGCACACTGGAATTCTTCTCTAGGTAGGGGAGAGGACTCTGAAGCAGAGAGCCAACAAAGAATTTCTCTAAGGACACCCAGAGGCAGGGACAGAGCCACGCTGCCTGAGCTCCAAGCCTGTATTCCTTTGGCTGCTAATATCAGGAACACTGACATGGATGCAGTTTGCTGTTGCACCAGGTAACACCACTCTGGGATCAGTGCAGGCATCTCAAGCAGATTAATTTATGTCATCAGTATATGGCAAAGTGTAAATAAAGCAGCTGCAAGATAAATATGAAGCAAAACCTTCCATTCCACGCTGGCTTTAAGCATCCTGCTTTATAACCAATGCTTAATTCAGTGTTAGGAGGTTTAGGGCAATTACCTTTAAGGCAGAGGTGTCTGTCACAGCGAGTCCTTGCTCGACCCTTGATGGATGACATTGACAGGCAGTTGGCATTTTAGGACAGTCCATGCAGCTCTTTCGGGTTGTACAAGAGGGAAAAAAAATTTAAAAAGGACAGTAATTACAATCACCAAAGACACAAAACTCCTTCTGCCTTCATCCTTATTCTAGGAGCATGCCCCCTTCGCCTTCCACATTATTAACCATGTTTTTAACAATGGAATAAAAGCTAGCACAGAAGCCACTCATCTAAGGCAGATGGGAAATGTCAGGTTGAAATTACAGGTTGGAATGTGGAAATACAAAAGAACTCATGGCCTTTACAATTTTTTTGGTTTGATTTGTGAATAAAGTGTGGATACCTATGGGAAACATTCATTCTTCAAATGGCTTTGGCTAGCATAACTCTAAATAAATACACAAGCATGTTGCTTTTATCTTAAAAATTTAGTAGTTGCGTTCACATTATAATTGCTAAGTGATATTTGTGTTCAAAACAGCACATTAATCATAAGAGACATGACCTTTAGAAAGATAACATTCTTGCTCTTTTATTTTGTTTGGTTTTACCTTGGGACAAGATATTGCATAAGTTAAGGCAGGTCACACTTAATACATATGGAAGAAAGGAGACAGTCATTTAAAATATGCCACCTATAATTTTACCTAAGAAATATACAGTTATGTAGAATTGCTCCTAAAAGGTTCAGCAGAGCACTGGAAATCTCTAGGCCAACTAGAACTTAATTCAGACATTGCCATAAGAGACAATTAAAATGCCTCTATAAATATATTAGCAATGAAACGGGGGCTAAGGAGAATCTTCATCCTATGCTGGATTCACGGGGAAACACAGTGACAGAGGCTGAGGTATTTAATGTCTTCTTTGCCTCAGTCCTTAACAGTAAAACCAGATGTTGTCCATGTACTCAGCTTCCTAAACTGGAAGGCAAAGATGGGGAACAGAATGAGGCCCCCATAATCCAAGGGGAAATGGTCAGCGACCTGCTACAAGTGATGGGATGAGAGGAAAAGATCTCAGGTTGGACCAGAGGAAGGTTAGGTGGGATATGAGGAAAAATCTCTTCACCAAATGGGTTACCAAGCATTGAAACAGGCTGCCCAGGGAAGTGGTTGAGAGCTATTTAAAAGGTGTGTACATGTGGTGCTTAAGAACCTGGTTTAATGGTGATCAGAATTTCTGAGATGAAAAAAAAATGTGTAAAAATTCAAAACAATAACTTTCAGAACAAGTTATTTTTTCCATGTCATTTGAAGCTTTTTATCTGGACAAAAGAGACACCACTGAAGCTGTAAAGACATCAAAGACCTCATTGTTCCAATATATGTACAGAAAGTTTGTTCTGTTTTACTCCCATCAAGACTCTGTATCAAAGAGGTCATTTCAATGAAAGTCATAACGAAAAAGCCTGAAGAAAATATGCACTCTCTTACACTTGTGCACATGCATGAACATATCTATAATTCATAAAAATTTATGAGAAAAGGGATCAGACAGGAAAAAAAAATGAAATTAATTCTTATCAACCATCCAAGCTTTTTGGTGTGAGGGGGCTTAGATCAGTACACTGCATTAGCAAATCCCATCCCCCTTAATATAATTATATGATCTGTCAGAGACGAAATTGCATGTCATGAAATACTGCACAACTCCATAAATAATTAGCGTTTCCATTTCCCAAAGCAAATTCATAAAACTGGCATTTGGCTTGGTTTTTGCCGTTCAAGAAGCTCTGTTAGGCTTGTGTTGTTAATTCAATCTTCTGCAGCTGGACTGGTAAAAGCAGAGGTTTTCAAATTGACCCCTTTTGCCAGTATGAAGGGCAGGTTAGATTTAGAGGAGTTAAAGGAGGTTCAGAGTCAACAAAAATGCCTTTTAGGACGCAACAAATAGTATGAGGATTTTAAAATTTACTTCTGAAAGAATCTATTCAAATTAGTACTTCTTCTGCTTAACTCACTGGGAAGAATCCAGCGGTTGTGTGGAATAAACCATGGAACTTTCTGCCCATATATTTCAGCAGTCTAAATTGGGTGGCATTTGTACCAAACGCATTCTGCATGTTTGTGATACCAATATAACCTTCCATAGAAACCCCAAAGGAGTACAAACCTCAGTGATCAATTGATTCTGAAAGCAGATCTTGTCCTTGCATTTGAAAGCTGTAATTCTATGACAGATACCCATCTGTGCATCTCAGTCGCACATCAACCACATCAACCTAGCTTAAGGTCAGATACTTCTGAAAAGCAGATATTCACTTCCTCAGGAATTAAAAATAGAAGCAAACCTAAGCAGATGAAGATACATATTTAGGCAGCACTCAGTAAATGCTACTTCAGAATACATGCAGGAATCACAGAAAGGTTTTGGTTAGAATGGACCATAAGGATCATCTTGTTCCAACACCCCACATGGGCAGGGACACTTTTCCCTGGACCAGGAATTTTAAGTGACTCCTCTGATTATTAAACTTGAGATTCTGGCAAGAGGGCTGCTGCTGTCAGCTGAGCAAGGCTGGCTGCTTGCTAGAAACATGACAGTTTAAAACAAGGCAATTGTCAATTTTGGCCCATTCTTTGTTTCTGGAGAATGACACATAAATTAGAAATAGAACTGCTCAAAAATCAAAGCCATCCTGCAGGGAGTATCATACTCATTCATATGGAAGAAATGAGTCTTGGCTTATTTCAGTCTTGTTTGCCAGGAATGTAATTCAAAAATCATCCAGATTAAACCTTTATCAATTTCAGCTGTCTACGTTTCTATTAGTACATCGAATTGTTTTGGGACACGGACTAATGAGAATGATATGACAGCTATAATTTGAGTTTGATTTTGTACAATTTGCAGGTGCTTCCACAGAATCCAAACACTGATTTGGACATTCAGAGAAATGGGGGAAAAAAAGAAGAAAAAAATAGATTAAAAAACACACACTTAAAAATGCATGTGAGGTAGTCACACTACTGGGTTTCCCTCTAATAGACTAATTTAGGTTTAGATTCTAGATCTTTTGTTTTTCACATGGCAGATGGAAATAGTAAAACCAGGAAGCTTCCTCTGCTGGAAATTGAATAAAGATTTTTATTATTGTTTTCATTAATTATCATGTATGACATTCTGTCAAAAAGAGGAAAAGACACACCTATACTCCTATAGCTAATTCTATCAATATGCTGTTATTAATACACAGCATCAGACACAAGCCTAAATATTTCACATGGTGTGAAATTCTCACCTTACTTTTCTAATAGAATATACTAAAACCAAGCAGACCTCATCTACCTGAATGCAGAAGAGACAAGTGAACAAACCAGAAACAGCAGGTGCCTGCACCACATGTTCTCCAGCAAGAGGTACTGTGGTGTTTGCAGTATTTGCATGCCTGTGTAGGTTACACTGCTCTAAAATAAAAATGCTCACGCAAGTAGGAGAATTCATATCCTGAGAAAGGTGACACAGAAATGTCTGTCTGTGATTTATTGATTTGTAATGCCAAGTAAGGTCAGCTCAGCAGCAAACAGATATTCTGTATTAACTATGCCTTCCTCCTGGGAATACACAAGGAAATTTCTGGTAACCAGATAGAAAGCATAACTTTTCAGGTTCACAGAAACTGTGGATGAATATGGTCACTACAGAACTGTATTTGCATGATTAAAAACATATTTTCAAACATTTCTTCAAGCCACAGAGATCACCTGAATATGTATTAATTGGGACAGAGCCCATATTGCCCTCATTCTAAGTGCACATTTGATTTACCCAGAATTCACAAATATGTCCCATCATTGCATCTCTCTGTCAGCCTTAGCAAATGGCTTTTCAAAAAAATGGGAAAAACCCCACAAACCCAAACAAACAGGAAATACTGTGGCTATACCTTTCTATAGCCTGTACCCCTACTGTTTGCTGACAGCACAACACAGACCAGATTCCTTTTCAAAGACCTTGGCTGTCTTGTTAGTTGACCACCAGGAATGATATGCAGGGTATCTGAAGGTTAGTTTGGAAGCTGGGCAAGAAGCCAAGAAAGTAGTGTGGCAGGCACACCAAACCCCATCCATTTCACAGCTCTTCTACCCTTCCAGAGACTTGGTAAGAGTTAAAAGAGTACTAGGAATATGGAGTGAGGTTCAAGAGCAGTTCAGATGTAGCAGCAATGATCTATGTGCACCATGACACATAAGTCATCCTTTGAGTGCTGTTACTAGTTTTCAAAAGGAGCAATGAAACATCCCTGGTTCCAAACACTGAAAAGGAGTATAAAACCCAGTGTGCCATGAGAACCAAAGCACTATCAAGGGGATCAGCAGATCTAAATGAGTTTTTAATGGTAATAAGTGCTGACTGACCTTTCCCATTAAGAAACTCACATGTCTACAGCAGACACTGGAATATCCAAAGTGCACTAGCAATAGGTTAAGTGGACAACCTCATCCTTTAGAAAGAATTAACTCATCCTTTAGAAAGAATTAATAGTCCCCATTTATAAATACAACTGTTTTCCAGAAAGACAATTTTCAACAATGTTCTTGAGGTATCTATCAGCTCAGATCTGAACAATACTACTGAAAAATCATTGCACTTATGGGGAAAACTACCCCACGCATGGGACTTGAGTAGAACTGGACAGAATTACCATGCAACTGGGACACTAGCCTGTGGTTCATTATGTGGTTCCAGCAATAATCTGGGACTCTGGTGACTGGGGTTTACTCTCCTGCTTTGGAGCACATAACCAGTGAAGCCTGATGAGGTGACCTCATGCAGCTGTGCCTAACCTTCTAGCCTGCAAAACGGGAATATTGTTCCTTACTTCCCAGAATGAAGAGAGATACATTAGGCAATTCATTCTGTATGCAGTAGGACAAATAAAGCTTCTGGCTGTATACATTTCCCCCTTTCCCTTGCTACAGGGTATTCATCTTTTTTTGTGTGTCTCCATGACATCTGAGCTGGACAAAACTGGGATATGTAATACCTAATTCAAATAACAGTTGGCCAGCCAATGCCTCCTTCCTGACTGGCGCACCAGCTGCTTCCAGCCATATGCACAACAATTCAATTCTGCCAACATGACCCTTAGTAAACAATGATTTATAGTTTCCCACTCTATCCAGCTTTCACTTTTTAAAAATCAAAATACAAGATTCACACTCTGACACATTCATTACCCTTTGAAGCTAATATTCCCTCAAAATATTGTCCTGTAAATCAGGAAAAGGATAAATGTGATACCTCCTGGATCTGCAGAGTGGGAAGGTTAGTTACAAACAAGAAAAAGTATGGGGATACAAATGGAAAATGAAAGAGAAGTATGCACTACTGATGAGGTGCATGCTTTGAAATGGCAGAGCATCATCCCTCTCAGGTATCGAGATACATCCTAATCATTCCGGCCTGAGGTTACAGTGAAAGAAAAAGGTTTTTCAGGTAGAGTATTTCCCTTGTGGACTGAGTCTGAGGGGTCCCATTCACTTGTACATTGCATATTTCTGGTTCTTTTGTCGCTATAATGGAGAACATATCTAAAATCTACAAGGAATCTAAGGATCTCATGAACTTACAAAACTTTCAAATTCACAAGACCTTTTCTTCTTCTCTTCTAAGAAAACATAATTCCAGCCAGTTTAATTGTGACAATGTGGACTTTGGCATGTCAGGTTGAAATTCTGGAAACCTCCTTTACACATCCAGACTGAGGGCATGTGGTCCATACCAAAAGGGTTTCTTTTGGAATGGCTTGTGAGTTGGGAAATTGCCTGAAGAGCACTGGGAAAGAAAGCTTTCGGATTCTGCATGATGACTTAGAGTGGGAATTCAGTTTAGGCATGTGCTCTGAGGCAAATAATTCCTAGTATTGCCATTCCGCATCTTTTTCAATCCACTGCAAGAGAAAACAATTCTGAAGCTTTTTTTAAAATTGCATTACAAAAAATACATGCATTATTACTTAATTTATTTAAATAAAACTGTCAGCTCTCATGTCAGCTACTCTTTCTGAGATCCTGAAAGACACAAAAGTTTCTAACACAGTGAAATAAAGGTCAGCACTTTATTGTATCACTTTGCACTGCTCTTTCATCCAAAATATTCCTTAAGGATGTTCTTTACTAACGTTTATCTGCTACACAGTCAATAGTAAGAAGACTGTGTGTATATAACATGATTGTCTTCTGACCATTGCTTAGCTACTGCTAGCAATCTAAAGTGAATACAGAAATTCACCATTTTCAACACAAAGCCAGGTTTTCAGATAGCACTAAGCACATGATTTAAGTGAGAGAAAGGTACAAGACCAGAGATCATACAGAAACTAGAAATACCACAGATGGTAGAACAGAGTATTTGCTTGCTGGAAATACTTGGCTTCTTCCAGAATCTCTCAAAGCAAGGTGTTCCACTGCGAGTTGCTCAGGACTGAGAGCACTCAGGTTCTGAATAACTCTGAGGAGGGAGACTCTACAGCCTCCCTGGGCAGCCTGTTCCAGTGTCTGATCATGCCTACAGCAGAAAGTTGTTTTAATGCTCAGATTTTCCATGGCTAGCTATCTGCCTTCTGAGTTGAGAACTGTGCCAGTGTGAGTCTTGTCATTTAATGTCCTAAAAAGTCTTTTAAGCCCATTAAGACACAGGCAACATGTGCAACATAATGATAGAAGACAACCAGCACCTAGGGATCAGCATTAGAGTAACAGTTCTGTGAGACACACTTTGGTGAAGGATTTTAGTGGGTTCACACAAGAGCTGCAGAAGGTAAGCTGATTTGTTGTGTGGTGTGTTTGTGGCAGTTTTTGTTTAGAGGGGTAAGAAGTTGCTGGCAGAACCAAATTAGGTTTGATTCATGCCTACATTTGTCTAGGACATTAAAAAAGCCACAAGACCTTCAAACCATATTATAACTGCTCTCAGGCAGCTCTGTGGAGAGGTGTGCAGTAACAGAAATAGCACGACTTAAATGCACTAGAAAAGGGTTACATCATTTCATAAAGATGCTTCACTTAGGGTTGTTCATTTTATATTTTAAATCAATTGCACTTCAACCTGAAAAATACATCAGGACTCAACTGCTCTTTTAAAAAAGTGTTCTTGAGGGCAAGGAAAGACAAATCATTGACTTTAATAAAAAGTAACCTTGAATCTGATCTGGAAAATAATTCCCTATGAAAAAACAATTGTGCTAACCCTACCAAACAATTACACAGGTGCTTTATCTTATTCATAGCAAGCCCCTCTTTCCTCACTATACAGGAGCATTTGCAGGCAGTCTCAGTTCCCACAGATTGCCATAACCCCCATCCCAGTGTGCCTGCACACCCATCAGAATGGACTGAGTGCTTCTGCCATCCTTGCATGACATGGAGCCACCATCTAAATAACTTCAGTGTATATGTCTCATATATCTTCTCCCAGAACACCACAACGAAAAATATAAAATTATCTAGTGCCACAACAGACTCTCTATTGATCTCAGAAACCTGTGTTATTTCAGCTGTTGTCCATCTTTGAAACAATAAACTCTGAAATATCTTTTTATGTTCTTGGAAAACACGTAGTACCAGGAACGTTATAAAAATTTAAGTAATTGATCATCATCCTGTTGTCATTAGGAATTTTATATAGAAGCCATCATTGTTTTTCTTGGCTTAACACTTCTCTCATTTCTTCTGCTCTTTACTAAGACACTCACAATGTTTTAAGCCGTATCACCTCACCCTATTCTCCTTTGTCTGCTTCTCCTCCTTTCTTTTGCAAGACAACTGTGTTTTAATAAATCTTTTAATCTCTATACATAATCTCATAATGGTGATCTTTCCCAGAGTAGTTTCCTGGTCCTAAACTCCTTCCATTTTGGTGTTCATAAGTTTTGGATACAGCAATACCCTGGGAAAAATGCAATTTTCCAGAAAGAGCCATACTTGGAGCCAAGTCCACATAAATGATTAATTTCTATTCCATAATACATGTATCCATGGTACTACTCAAAATCCTTCTGACCATTTGTGCGGCTTTGTTTCAAATTTCAGTCCCCTTCCTTACCTAATAACTCCCTATCTGCACAACTGGTTTACAGATTTCTTGTGTCACTGTTGATTATTTGGATTATTCCTCCTAAAACTGTTTTGTTTAATTTTTCTCAGTTGAAAATCACTTTCTTGCATTCCAACCTTCCTATCACCTTTCTAACATCTTTGGCCTTCTAAAAACGAACAGGAGCCTTTCTGTAAACTCTTCAACCACTGATCCTGATTTAATTCCATTTGCCCCTGTTCCACATGCAACCATGCATGATCAATACCACCAGACAATTGTATGATCACAAATTATATCTAGTGTGGATCTGTCATGTGGATAATTGCTCTCCAGATCAAGAGTTTTTTATCTCACACTGCTATCAGCAAACCTTTTTGAATATGCAACCCATATATTTATATTTGTAAATAATGTACTTGTGCTACTTTACTAACATACTATTTACATTATAAAAACATACATAGAAAAAGGAAATGAAAAGTGAATGGGATAAAGGTGAAATAAGCACGATTTAAAAAAATACTAACAATACATAAAATATTTTCTTCCACACCCCAACAGCTGGGAGTGCACTTGGGAATGAACTGCTCAAGCCCTTGTCCAGGATACATTTCCATGTACATCTCTGAAGAACTGAGAAAAAAATGCTCAATATTCCCCCTGTTTAAACAATACTAAGAGTTTGTGACAAACTGAGGAAACAAAGACTATTGCTCAATCTAGCCTCATTAACTTAGCAATACTTCAGGATTGTTATTTCTGCTTTTATCTATACAGTGTTTGTCTTCTACAGCTGAAAAGAGGCCTTTGTAGTTCTTCATTTGAATGAATCAAATTATTAGGATGCCAAACTTGACATTTTTCTCTTTTTTCAGCACATCATAACCTTGATAATACATAAATGAAGTAAAGATGATTTAGATGAAGATGAGTAATCATTTTTAATAGATGAAATGAGGTGGTGTGTTCAGGAAATTTATCTTTTAATTATGTTTCCCTTAAATAAGTCCACAACAATTCAAACTACAACATATGAGACGCTTAGTATATTTCATTTGTTATAGTAATTCTCATTTTGGAGCAGCTTCTTTTTAAAAAGATTTATTCTGAGGCTTCTTTGGTCGGGTCTTTTTGCTGAATTTTTGTTTTGGTTTTTTTAAAATCTGACATAGGCCAGGGCTGTTAAAGAAGGATAATAAAAAAATAACCTCTCTGAAGTAAACATGATCAGCACTATATCTAAAACTGTAATGAACTGAGGTGACAATAATTCCAGTCTTTCTACCAGCTTAAGCATTGATATTTTTACATTATAGACTGCATTTTATTTTCAGTCAGTCTTCATTTTGAGTGAAATTCTGTTCACAGATCACCACTGATTTCACATCTGAACTTAAGAGCCAAATCAGTTATGCTTTTTACTTTATCCCTAGCCCATTATAGTTACCAGACAACTGGCATCCAAGAAGAGGACAGCTTCCCTCTTTAGTGTATTTACTGAATACCATTATACACTCATATCCCATTTTGGTTTAACTATTGATTTTTAATTGTTACAATTAATGTACAGCTCAGTTCACATAGATCTAACCTCTCAGGGTGGGGAACAAACCACCAAATCCATTGCCACTAAACAAAAAAGTTATGCAG
Source organism: Acrocephalus scirpaceus scirpaceus (assembly GCA_910950805.1). Classification (NCBI taxonomy): domain Eukaryota; kingdom Metazoa; phylum Chordata; class Aves; order Passeriformes; family Sylviidae; genus Acrocephalus; species Acrocephalus scirpaceus. Next base: position 36,564,016 of record OU383781.1, read on the forward strand.
GAAACTTGAACAAAAGACAAACTGTATTTTACAGTCCAAACTGTAAAATAAAGAAAAACAGTAGTATTTTCATCAAACCGGTATTAAAAGAATTTCTTGGTGCATTTCATCATAAAGAAAATATCTGTCAAGCATCCATAAATCTTCCCTGCTTTTCAGTGCTAAAAGGAAAGAAAGCACAAACAAGAACAATATGTTTTGTTCATCTGCTTTTCATGAGACTTTTCTTCCTTTGATAGATCAAAAGCCTTAGTTGGACTGTTTGTCTTTCTGTTTTGCTGCCACTGCAAATGTCCTTCTGTGCTCCTGACAGCCTTCAATTCATTTCTCTGGGTTAGACAAATACTACTCTTGAAGCTGTCTCATAAAGCTATAGACTTTTTTGTGTGTCTCCCTGTATACACTTTTTATTGCCTGTTGTGCCTATCATACCTAAGGAACTCATTCCTGTGGGCTCACCCAGGATATAAATCCAGAGAAGACCATGAAATTACATTGGGACTATTGTCTGTACAGGTGGGTCCTACTTCCAGGACAGAAGCCTTTTGCTAAAGAATGGAGGAGTAATTTAGATCAAGGCTTGACTGATATAAATCAGCATGGGTAACAACGGCCCCTGGAAAGCTAAAGTGTTGGCAAACTCACTGACCTTCGACCATTTGTTGAGACACTTAATCTCCAACATCAGCATGGAAGCATGCAGCTATAATTCAATTCCTTTGCAACTTGGACAAGCTTTGAATCTATTTTTATGTGGGTGAAGTGAATGTCTCTAAGGGGTCCTGGTAGTGGTGGTGAACAAACTTGGAGCTTGTTCTAGTTTGAACATAATGGAAATAGGATACAGGCACAGACAGACCCCCAAATTTTTATAGGTGTTACTGCCCAAGTCAGTACAAGTCTGTTGACCTGGAAAATTCCCTGCTGAATTTGCAGGACCTGTAGTGTACAAGCTGACTTAAACTGGTGTTTATTGAGAGACTACAAATACAGGGTGCCATTTTTAGTGTGTGCAAGGTAAAACATTAGCATAATGTAATTCAGAAGATTCACACATAAATCAGGCTGGGTGTATGAAACAAGGTTACTGCTTTCTGGAAAAATCAATGGGAAATTTGCCACTGACTTCAGCAGAAGCAGGATTTCATCCAAAGCACGTAATTCCGTGTCTATCAGTGTGTACACTCATGGCAGCTTTCGACTGAGAAAGTTTGGAGCTATGGCAGCATTCCAGGTGGAGCTGCCTGGAATGACCTGAGCTGGCTACTTCACTAAACACATGCAAAATTTATTGTTTTTTTTTAAACATACACCAGTTACATGCCCTGCAAAAGTAATTTGTTTACTGTTAGCTGGGGGCAGGCTTCCCGCATAACATCTTTAAAGAACTATCCCAACTGAGAATAAAAGGTGTGGAAAAGAGAGCTAATAATCCATAATCAATTTCTCAGATACAACTGTTAACAGGAGGTCATTGTATGCTCAGGAATACACCTCATGCTCTGTCATAATGAACACAAACACCAAACTGATGACAGAGAAATAGAATTGGCAAATCTACAAACTAAACTGTCTAAATTCATGTATCAATCACAACTGTGATGTAAATACCCTGAGCATGAATCTGTCACCACAATTTCTAGATGATTTGTTTCTTTTGATGGGCTGAGCCACAATTCTGGAATTAAACATCCTTGAACTTTAGGATATTAAAAATTCACATCAATGTTTTTATAATATAGGACAGGACGCTAATTTTTCCTGAGTTGCAAATTTATGCTTTGGGGCATTAGATGTATTCTGAATATCTGCCAATGTCTGCTTTTCTTTCTTTCTTTCTTTCTCCCTGTAAAGGAATATTTAGCTTGCCCCAAGGCAGCCTTTGGACTGTGGCATGATGCTTTGTTACCTGTTAAAAGGAATGCTCCTAGCTACATAGAATAGTGAAGGAGAAGGTTTTCCATCAGGGACAAAGATGAGCTTCTTCCAGTAAAAAGTATTTGCTTGTAAGGCTTACAGGGTGTAAAATACTTCATTTTTCCCAAGTCACCAATTATTTGCATGACAATAAGTAGGGGTGGGCAGAAGCTATTTCTAAATGTAAATGAAAACTGCATATAAAAAAGCATTATTGAAATAAGCCCACACTGTGAAAGTGGTCTTCAACTATGGACTAATTCTCTCTCCCTTTTTTCAGCTAAATGTGATTTTCAGAAGGAAAACTCTCTGCCTGCATAAGCTATAAAAAACTTGGAATGCTTTTATCACTGTGCCCAGGAAACCGAAGAAATACATATTTTACTCAAAAAGTAGATAGCAATTCAAATAGTTCAACCTTGCCTGAGTGGTGAGTGGGAATCATGAGTTTCTCAGAAACATTTTTAAAGTGTATACTCTCCCACTAAAAAGCAGTGATGGTTTCTTTGAAAATAGAAATTCCATCAAAGGATAAGAACTGCAAATGAAGAGGTGAAAAATTGTGTTTGTGAAGGCTGTGATAATAGTATCAAATCTGGCAGTAAAAATCTAGATAAGGACATGGATTTCAGTGAACCTATGCTCTCAACACTTTCTGCAAATGTGGCTAAACATACTTCATTATTCTTTTTACTTTTAATTCATTTGGCTGTAGGAACTTTTTCACCTCTAGTTTTCCTGGCAGATAAGTGCTGTTACTATTGCTGTTTTAAAAGCTGTTCTGGCTAGTAGGAGCTTTTCCTCTAATTAATTAAGATCTCTTCTTTTATTAGGCAACTAAGCTCTCAGGTGCAGGTTAACGGAGAGTGTACAGCTAAGGTTTTAAGCATCAGCTAGAGAAATTTAAAGGGATGATCGCTTCTGTTGCTTAGAAACATTGGTTGACCTCCTTCCAGAAATTCCAGAATTCCAGCTACCCTGCCTGGTATTGAAACCCCAGACATCATCAGCCACAAGGAGCTGTGAAGAGCTGAAAACCTCTGACTTCCTTGGAGAGGACGATCCCAGCCTGTCCACCACAGGACACAAGATGCAGTGAAACCTGCTGGAACTGTGCCTCCTTTGTAAGGCTCCCATAACTCTGACACCAAAGAATCTCCACCATTCTCCAGAGTACTAACAATGCTTTTTGCATCTGATGTGAACCACTGTTTCACCTTCCCCTAAATGTTGTGGTTTGCACATGAGAGATTTAGAACTAAAGTAAAATTACAAATTAATTATCCTTCAAATTGAGCTTGTCTTCCCCAGGTTAGATTCCATATACGTCTGAGGAGAGCTGTGGTTGGAATGATAACATAAACCATATTGCTGAAATCCTTAACCTCCCTAGGTCTGTTAATTCAAAGTAACAAATGCCTCCTCACGCCCTCCCAATTTACATGTGAATTTTGTAATCACCTCCAGTTTTTTAAAAATGCTGCTTGCCACAGTGAGTATTAAAAGCCAAATTCTAAAGGAAAAGCATATGAAAGGAAATGATTATTGAGGCATTTATACAAAGTGGTGAGACTGTTCATTGAATTTGCTCAGTACCTCATCAGCCTCCCCAAAAAGCAAAGTCCAGTGCTCTCAGGAGATATGTAGGCACTTAAGCACATCAGAATTACATGTTCCATCTAATGAACATTTACCTCCTTCTAAATGTCAGTCTTGGAGGGAGTAACCAGAAAAAATGTCACAGAAGAGAACATCCCCCTCATGGACACGAGGCAGTAAAACCATCACTAGGTGCAGGTGGAAAATCGTTATTCAGAACATCATAGAAGCCCTTCACATATTTCTCCATCTGTGAAACTGTTGCCAAGTGTCCCCCAAAGTAAGTAACTGTTCGGTGTGCAATGATGGATATATATATATTTAACATTATTTTAAAAAATACATTTCTTGAAGGAAAACAGGGAAAACAAAAAGATTGGGCAGCCCCAAATTCCATTTTTAAAAAATTGCTTGTTTGAGAGAATATTTAAGTTTCTTGCTTCCATTTCTTTATGTTTCAAAGAGTTAATTACCCCAAATGGGTGATTTTGGAATGATAACGAACATTAGGATTGGTATCCATTGAAAATGTGAAGCACCACCTGAATGCTCAGCAGCACCCCTAACACTAAGCACAGATGAGCTGTGCACTATATTCAGTGGCCCTGGGAAGCTGTTGGAAACAGGTTAGAAATAGAAACTTTCCAAAGCAGTTACAGTTCAAGTCACTTTTACCAAGTGTTCAGATGGAAGTCTCTGAATTGAAAAGTTCTGCACATCTCAGAATGAGAAATGAAACTAGATTTTTGTGTCTGCTTCAAACCTAGCGGGATCCCAAAGGGAGGCTTGTCAGAAAAGCTGATTAGGATAAATGCTCATAAATCATGACTAACCTGGTTGAATTAGCTCTTCCCTGCAGGCATGTAAAAAGATAGAATTTTATCTACTTCTCAGAGAGCCAGCCTAGGAGGCATATGATATCAGCTTTATAAATCTATGCTGAAGCATGAGACAGAATAATGACAGTAGGATAATTATCACCACAAAATTAGAAATGCAAACCTCCCTCCCTTCTTGCTGTAAGAGAAATAGTTGACTTCCTCTGTTATGTTTGTCAAAGATTTTAAACTCTGCACTTGATAAAGTACCATTGGGCAAGAGCTCCGTAGATAAGCAGAGAATGGTAACTATGTCTTTAAGGGGAAAAAGATGGTTGTGAAATGGTTGCCATTTGGATATAGCTATATATTTAATTAACTAGTGTTACTTGCAAGTTATAGATAAAAATGGAAAAAGGTGAGGAGGTATCTAGGATGAGATGCATCCCCAAGTGCTAAAGGTGCTGGCTGGTGTCATTACAATGGCACTTTCAATTATCTTAGAAAGGTCATGGTGATCAAAGGAAGCTCCCCAGGACAGGAAGAAATCAAATGTCATTCCTATCTTCAAGAAGGGCAAGGAGAAAGATCTGGGGAGCTGTAGGGTGGTCAACCACCACTCAATCCCTGATGGAGTGAATAATCCTGCAAACTACTTTTAGACATATAAAACCAAGAAAGTGATTTGGAGTAGTCAGCATGGATTTCTGAAAGGGAATTAACAAAAAAAATGAGATATCTGGTATGCCTCCTAAAGGCTGCTTTAGGAATAAATGGAGAAAAAAGGGAATACTTTAAATTAACTGAAAAAAAAATCCCAAAACAAACAACCTAACGTTACTGTTAGTAGACAAGTCAAACTTACAGGAAAATATAATTAAACCATACAAAGGAAGTGCCATCAGAGTAATCACAAAGGTGATTCATCAATGGCAAAATTATCCAGAGTACAGAAGCCCTTTTGCCTTAAGCATGTAATCGAAACAAAAATTAACATACTTTAATTAATTTTTGTTTTGAACAATATCTCTCTCACCCAGAGACAACCACTAATAGCTATTAACATTAAACAACCATGACACTGATGTAAATATCCCAGTGCCACAACGTGGATGGGAGATATATTCCCTCAGTAGCTGCCTTTCTCAATAGCACGAAAGCAGCAGAGTCCTCATAGCAATTGCATGAGGAATAGCAGAGTAACTCTGTTACTCTGTTCATCCCAAGGAATGCTCACTGACTCCTTCATAGCCTCAGAACAAAGAAGAACAGGATGAGATTAACAGAAAAGAGTGTAGCATGGAAGCTGCTCCCATTATGGAACATATATTTTTTGTGTTGTTCTAAAACATTTTGAGAAGAGAAGGACAAGGAGGGGTTATAGAGTGATCTTTGCTTTGTCAGGCAGAGAACATGATTTGCACATATATCTTTCTAGCAAGAGAAGTCATGAAGATTAAATTGTGGCGCTTGAATATTTGTCAGTAAAATATTACTTCCAGCAATGCAGGAGCAATTAAACTGAGTTGCATGGATGAATTTGCTAAATCCTTCTAAGTCCATTCTTAGTGGCATGAAGCCAGTACTTACCTCCTGAGACTAATTCCTAATTTTCAAAGTGAAAAACATTTTTTATTTGTAGACAGTGACCAAATCACCTGCTGGAAAGCTAAATTCTGGAAGAAACCATGAACCTCTTGTGAGGAACTGAGTAATGTAATTTGAAAGTACTAGGGTCTGAGCAGAGCTATGAGGACTCTACCTACCCCTTCCAAAGTCAGTAGCAAAATTCATGCCTGCTTCAGGGTTCAGAGGCATTGGTCCTCAAGCCACAGAAGATAGTGAAGTGTAAGCCATGCACAAATTTTAACAAATTTTTCCATTGGGGTTATTTTAGCCTTCCATTTGTCTTCATTTACAGCTCACACTATAAATCCAAGGTGTTCAAAGGGCAATAAAAATATGATATTTTGCAAATTCTGAAGCTATAGAAATAAAATGGGCTCTAGTCTAAAAAATGTTACCAGTATATTTTCTGAAAAGATGTGGTCAAGAATGGAGGTACTACAATAAGACAGAAAGTGACTCCAAAAATGTAATAGCTTATTAGAAGCTAAAAATACAATAGAAGTATGTAATTTAATCTTAATTGTAGCAGCTGTTTTAAATATATTTTCTTCTCATTTGATCAAAAGCATCCATAGAAAAGAAATGAATTGTGATATAACCCAAAATAGCCAATTATAACATCTAAGCTGCAGCTTTTTGAAAGCTCTACCCAGCCTAGATCTAGATTACATTTGAAATGTAAAGTTTTTTGATTAAAGCGAGTGATTGTTAACCTCCCACTGCTATAGTTACCAGTGAGTGTTCACCTTATTTAGGATGCCAAGAGAAAGGGAGCTGCTAACGCCTCTCAAAATCTGCAGAAAATGGCATCTTTTAAAAAAATATAATTAGGTAGCAGAGAGAAAGAATAAGAGACTGGAGGTACATTTATCAGTGACAAGAGAAATAAAATAAAAATGTAATTTCATATTAGAAATGGCAAGGACAAAGTTGTAGGCTTTCTTTGAGGTTAGCTCCCTCAAGTCATGTAAAACACAGGCAAATATATTGCCTGGCTTACACAGAAGCCAACCCAACCCAAACCCTGGTCAAGGGCAGAGCCAAGACCACTTCTACATCTGCGTCTCAAACTTTATTCTTTGCAACTTCTTTCTGCTGGAATGTTACAGGCTAAAAGCAAGGGACAGGCATGTATTGCTACAGCTTCCCCCTGCCACCAGTAACAAGGCTAACACTGCTCACCTGTGGCAGAAACCACAACCCCTCCCAGCTGGGGAAGAGCTCCTGAACCTCCCCACTGGTCAGGGACCGTGTCTGTCACCTTTCACCCTCACACTGTTGGACACTGGGTTTGTTGTGCAAAGCAGAACACCACACATTAAATTCACACGATTAAACAATGGGTGCATCCCACAACGGTGCTTAGGAAGCTAGAATAAGCATTCTCTAAACTGACAGATACACAGTTGGAAGGGTTCAGGAAACATTTTTCTACGTAGAGTGTAATAAAAGCACGCAGTGAACAACCACAGACATAGGCATCTGAGTCAAGTAACTCCTTCACATCCAAACTGACACTTAGCTATACTGCTAATTAAAAGCTAGAGAAAATAGAGTTAAAACAGCTCTCTGTATCCTAGAAAGCAAACAGCCTTCAGCTGGTTCACTGTCTTTTTTCTTCTTTTTTTTAAACAGCTAATTCCTAGAGACTTCATAGTTACAGATTGCTTACGTAATTCCGTTCAGAATACCTATTTCCAAGCATATGTATAATAAAGCACTTTTTGGGAAAAGGAGGTCTTTGCAAAGAGGAGTTATCAGAGTACAACAGTTGGCAGAAGCCAGTGGTTTGTCCCCGAAGGAGAGCAGATTCAAGCAAGGCTCTTGTATTTTAGAGCAATGATGTTCAGTTGTATTTTAGGATAAACAGAGATATAAAAGTTAGTTATCCTTACTAGGAAGTCAAATCACAGAAGATTAAGGTTATTGGTTACCCCTGATAAATTATTAGTCCAGAACACCTCAGATTTGCTGGCACAATGCCAGATAGTATTTATTTTGTGAGGTTTTGAGAAATGGGAATTTTGGTGGATATAAGAAAGTCTCATGCTTTGTCCTGTTTATCTGGTTGAATTTAATTAATTAGGCTTGCACATCAGTGATATGCTCTGTATTTATTCGCCTTGCAAATGTAACTCACTTATATGCAGACAATGTAAAATGTGGAGAGCTCAACAACTTGGCTTATTCTTTATCTTTTGGCTTTAATAATCTACTATTGCTCTTTTCCAGACAAGATTGCCCTGCAATGTACTTATTTAGAAACTAAGTGGCATGAAAGGGGTCATAAAATCACCTTCATGTGGTCAACAAATATTCTCCTTAGCCAAGGAAATTCCCTGTGCAGCTACTTCTGTATGATGTTATGCCCTTACTTCTAATCTGCTCTGCTCTCCTCACACATGGGGATGGTACCTGCATGAGAGGTGAACAGCAGAACAGGCCTTGGCTCTGTGTAAGCCCTACTCAGCAATAACAAAAACATCTTTTTACTATTAGCCTGTGTTCAGCACCAATCCAAACACAGCCCCATACCAGCCATCACAAAGAAAATCAACTCTACCTCAGCCAAATCCAGCACACCTGAATACATACTCATAGTTATTTAAAACAAACATTTAAAGATAGTCATGTGAAAAAGTAAGCAAGAAAAGAGATCATTAAGGACTAAATAGATAAATACTATTATTCAAAGCAGATGAATTAATGTGAAGTAATTTTGGCCACCAAGTGGATACCACCTACTTTACCATTCACGTTCTGAAAATATCAGGTGCACAGCTGCTGTTTTGGTGGACAGATATTTGTATTTTACTTCAGGGCAAATCTTAGTGTCCTTGATGTACACTGGCTACACTACACTTGCTGTAAGAAACTCTGCTCTTTGCACAAGGAGCCATTTGTTTTACTGATATTTAAACATCACCTGGCTCTATCATGTGATCACGTGGTATTTCACAAGGGACTGCATTAGGCCAGCATGCTTTATCTCAAAGATTTTCATGCTATGCTGCCATATTTCTGGTTAAAAGTGTTAGATATCCGTTTATTAAATATTTTGGGAACACAGGAACTTTACTGCTGCTGTTTCATAGTCTGATATTTTTCTTTCTTAACTCAGCTAGGAAACCAAAAGTTCATTCCTTTCAGTCACTCTTCTCCAGGCATAGAACAACTCCAACGGCACTGAATTTCCATTTTGTCAGAGATGGAAGTGAACCTCAGAGACTCAAAAGTGCTGAGGTTAGCAGAGCAAATTTATCATGAAAAGCACTTTTACTATGTGATGCCAGGCAAACTTTGAGTTAGCCACATGGCTGCTGGAGCAATGCAGCTGGCTTTATTATCAGCAAGTATTCAAAAATCAACATGTCAGCACTCTGCTTTCTTTCTTTCTTTCCAGTTCCCCAGCCTTTTGGGGAGCATTTACATCAGTCTGAAGAGTGGGGGTTTCTCAGCAATGAAACTCTAGCAGTAAATTATATCAATTTGCAGTAGTAGATCTGGAGCAAAGTTATAGAAGACCCTTCCATTCTGACTGAAAACCACAGAATACAATGTTAAGTCAAAAATACCACATAGATACCGCACAACAGAGGGATATTGGGAAGCACTGCCGAAGTGACAGGAGCAGATGTGCATAATTCCCTCAAGCAACATCTCCATCCCAAGCCTGCTCATTCACAGACCACAGTAGAAAATGCAGAAGTAGTCCCTGAACACATTATTCACCAAGCTGGGTTTGCCCTGCTCATTGGTAGTGATTTCTGTTACAAATTACTTGTCATGGTCTCTAAATGGTGTTGCTGTCATCGTGGAGAGATGTTGTGAAACTTATTATCAACTCCAGTTATACACTAGAACTATCCTTGCATATAAATTTGCTTTTTGTCCTTTGTGTTTAAAAAATGATTACTGACCTTAATCTGTTGCATATGGTTCAGCAAAACAAGCTTAATACATCAATTAGTCCTGTGGAAACTACCAGTGTTTATATTAAGATTAGCTGCTTACAAAAATTATGGATTTCCCTCTCTGAAAACCAGTACCAGCCTCTAGAGGAAGACCTTTTACTACAGCTGAGCACATTCCCGAACATACAAAGCCTCCCAAACATGACTTTATTTCTTTATCATAAAGCAGAAAACCCTCATGCCCTGCACAGCTGCCTCTCAGCAGTTCATGGACTGTGACCCTGCAGCTGCCCCTAAAATCTAAATAATTTTCCATACAAAAGGTAACAAAATTTTTTTTCCCAAAAAACTCTATTCAATACACTGGGAAAATAACTCATCCTGTGTGTTAAGAGACAATTTTCTCTGAGAGGAAATGCATAAACAACTGAAAGTCTCTTCAAAGACACTTATTTTGGCCAGAAACCCAATGGTTAAGTTCAGTCCATATATTGTCCTGCTGATCACTGTAGCAAACAATTTATAGACCTTGATGCGCTTACTCAAGCCACACAGCAATTTGACAATTCCATAAGGAAATACTTGCAAAGATGGAAAAATGTGAAAATACAATATGCTGGGGCTATGGAACAAATACACATATAAATACAATGTGTTTCTAAATTTTGGCAGGCCTAGAATTTTCCTCAATTATGGCTGCTTTTATCCTAGAGAAAAAAATGTCAACATTGAAGATGAGGCCCTGGCAAACATGAGACCAAAGTATCTCAAATTTTAAACAGCAACTTCTGATCATGGGAAATTCAAAGCAGTAATATATTACATCTAAAGAAAGTACCTTTGTATTTAGGCCAAGGGCCATCATTCATGTGTATGGATTTTAACTGTCTTTTTTGCTTTATCAATATGTTTAAAAAGGCCGGATTTCCAGTGAGATCCTTTAGATATAACTTGTTGTCCTCTTCCCCCTCAAAAAAGATTTTTTCCTTTGTTTTTTAATATTTTTCCCCTTCTAACCACCAGTCAATCAGAAATCTGACCTCCTCCAGTACCACAAACAACTGACTTTACATTATTCTTCCTGAAACTGGCAAGTCTTTCTGAAAATATCCCTCGAGCCCGGCTGGAAAGTGGCTTCCAGCTGTTCCCGGCTAGCCCTGGCTCCGGATACTTCCAAACTCGGTTGGTGGCAGCAGGCGGACCGGCCACCACCCCCCCGGTGGGTCAGAGCTGCACGAGAGATGTCGGTGAGGCTTGACGAAGGTAGGAAGCGAGGAGGCTACTTTGTGGCTAGATGGTTTTTATTGTCACCTGCTCTTCGCGGGGGAGCCACGCTTCTCTCTGAGCCTCTCTAAAGAGTGTCTCGGCCCGAGGCGTGGTTACAGCTTATAAGGGGTTGGGAGAAGGGGCTGGACACAAGAGGGAAAGCCAATCAGGGAAATATGGATGTCACACAGACAGTGAATGGGAAACAAGGGGTGGGGGCTCCCCAGCCTGCTCCAATCTGGGACCGAGTCTCTCTGAACACTCTGGAAGAAGAGGAGAGGCTTCCCAGAGAGTGACAGGCTGTGGAGAACAAAGACAGGGGGAAACCAAATGGGGAGAAATACAGGGGGGAACTTGGGAAAAACCATTACAGAACAAATTAATATTAACAATAAATAAAATGTAGAAAACACGCCGCTACATCTTTCGTTCATGCAAATAACCCCCAAAGGAAGAACTTTGAGTCCAGGCAATAATGGTGGCACATAATTTCCAAAATCTTGTATGATTTTGAAAGTTCTCCTTCATGTTTCAACTGTCTCAAAGAAGCAATAAGAAAATACCAATAATTTATCTACATAACATTCTTTTTCACCATTTCTCTACATAAACTGGGTTTATACCCAAGCAGTTGTAACAGAAGCAAGAGACTTCCTGCCATTTCTGAGCACAAAGAAGTCAAATTAACCCTGTGCTTTACTTAACCAGTTTTTGAAACAAAACATTTTTTGTGTGAAGAAAACAAATGTATTTAGTAGTGATTATACATTAAATATTTTATCTGCTTTAGGTACAATTTTTTTTTTTCAAACTTCCTCATCACAACTCTCAAAAGACCTCAGGGTTTACTAAGTGTCTAGATTACCCAACCCCCCCCCCAAAAAAACCCCAAAAAAACCCTCAAAACAAAACAAAACAAAAAAACCCCTAACTTAAAAAACCCACCCAAACAAACAACAAAACAAAACACCACAAAAAAACCCAAACCAAACCAAAAAACCACCAAAAAAACCCAACAAACAAGGAAACAAACCAACCCCAGGGACTTCAGGAACTTTTGTCCCAGATTTATTTCCTGGCTTTTAATTTCTTTGTTCCAGTTTCAGACATGCTATACTCTTGAAATTGCTACTAGCATTATGGCTGTAGTTGGAAATGTCCACAGCTCTGTAATCTCATTACACTGCTAACTTCATGGGACTAAAATGCAGGTTCAGCCAGTACCTCATCAGTTTTTTTTCACTTGAGGAACTTCTATAAGCACAATTAAGAACATGGGAGTCCCAAAATATCATGAGACTCCCATCCACTGGGATATTAAACCCATGCAAACAACCTTCTATTCCCAATATATACTGAATATATACTTTATTTCAGAAGAACATCACATTGCCATTGGATAGTTTTAATTTCTTTTTTATCTTTCAGAATAATTCACTGTGCAAACAAATAGTATAGAAAAGAGTCCTTTGCCTCAGAGGTTTTACCAGTCTGTCAGAAGCCATTGCAAAGTAGAACTTGCATTGCAAAATATGTTAGGCACTGCTATTTCCTTAGGAACATGCAAGCAGAAACCTCAGCTGCTGTTAACAGTGTCACAGCACCAGGTAAAGAGGTGCTTAGGGAGCTGCACCACCATGGACCATATTCGCACAATACCAATCCAGACTGCAAAAGTCCTCATCTTACAGAACACCCAGATGTCCTCCTTCCCCCAAACCATGCCAGGACGTCAGAAAGATTTCAACTTAAAGATTTCAACTAAAACTTATCTTGTCAATAAAATGTAGGAGCTAATCACAGAAACTACTAAAAAGCAGCAACGAATCATGGCTGCTGCACGTGGTGGGAAGGCTTTTCTGCTTTGACAAATGTCTCTCATTGGAACAAGGCTGCAACCCTGACTGCTAAAACACTTGAGCAAAATGACATTGCTGCTTTCTGTACACTCCACAGGAGCAAACCTGAATCTAACTCACTACATGTGCTCCTGTGGTCACACAGATGACATCTGTAAGCCACACAAATCTCTGGAGAGCTTACACATACATCAGGTTAAACTCTGGAAGAGTTAGTTCAAATCCTAATTTTTACTAAACTCAAGTTGTCACTGGCATTTGCCATACAGAGTCCTATCCAAACTGGCACAACAATCTGCTATAAGCTTAGTAAAATGTATGTAGGGGTGCTACAAACCTGGAAGTATGTGTGTGCAAATTCTGTGGACTAAATTCAGCGCTAATTTATTATTTCTTAGGACCTGTTACAGCTATGTCATTTCTGCAATAAAAAATGTCCCTGAGAAGTGGAGCACAAGCACTGAAATGAAGGATATTGTTTTCCTTTTGTACAGTACAGGATTAAACTATTCCCTCTTAAAGGCTTCACTCATTTTAATCCTGCAATTTACAAACATTTCACCAACTTTCAGGTTCACTCCATAATCAGTGTTTGAAAACATATCCATAGAAATAAAAAAATAGGAGTCTGGAGTTACAAGCTGAGCCCGCTTCTTCTCAGTGGTCCTTGCCCAACAGAGAAACACATATTGTCAAAATTATAAACTATGCCATAATTATTCAGTCCCATTGACATGCTCCCTGCCTCCCTAATCCTTATGAGAATTAATAAAGTGAAATATTTGACATTTATGTTTATGGAAGCAGTTTGGTTTTGCTCCCTCCCTGTGAGATGCTGACTTTTGTTTTGACAGTAATGGCTGTAAATCTGCACACGTCAAACCAACACAACAATCAGATCTGTGACTCTTACATGAGGTTTCAGCAGCAGCATTTTCAGCATTGCCTTTTTCAATGCCTGAATTACTGCCCTGTCCCCAGCACCTCAGCAAACTGTGCCTCAAAGCCACCCTAGCCCAACCTGACAAAGATCAAGGAATGCAAATTCTAAAAGAATTGTTCCTTCTGGACAGGATGTCAGATTAGTTGCTGATGTGAATTTACTTTTAAATGCGGTAACTTGTTATGCATTGATCAAAACTCAGGTCCTTGATTTCAAAGGACAATTGTGCTTAAAAACCGAGGACATAACATAAGCCCAAAATTTTGACAGCCCTCTCCCCTCACTTAAATAAGTCCTTTAAAACGAAAATTACCATTTTGCTTCAGCTTTTCAGTTATGCTTATTCACATCTTCTCTGGCTTAAGAGATTCTTAGTCTTACAATTTAAATAAAAATCTAAAAAAATTTGTCAGTTTTATAAACATTCATTGACCTCCCATAATAAAAGCACACAAAAGTTAGTATCAGACAGCGTTTTAGGTGTATACAACCACATTTATATGGGCAGAGAGCAGAAGATCTTGTAGCTATTTTCTGTGGTGCAATTATGGACTGGACTTTGTTCACAGAAGCAGTGTTGGTTTTGGAACTTCATCTGAACAGCAAGAGTCAGACACTCTGTGGTTTGACAGCTCCCCCACAATAATGATATGCCAGTTTTAGCCTGGTGGTGACAAAAGCTCTCTGTTTAAGCCTTAGGCATCTATGAACACAAAGCAGATGTGTGTAGCTGCACCAGACACAAAGTCTGTCTGGAGAGCAGCTTCTAAAAGGCAGCAGAAGCACTATCTAACACTGAAAATTTGCTGTACAAAATGACAAGACAGGTCAAGCAAGACAGCAAACAAGCAGGAGAGCAAATCTGGTTATTTAGGAAGTTGCAGTAAGGTGGAAAGCAATTTTTCTTTGGATCACCAATTTGATTCCAGTCCAGCAGAACACCCTGTGGGAAGATCATGTGATGGCTCAATCCTCTTCTCTAACAGTGGTGACCCTCCCTAACCTGGTTTGAAAGAAGTCAGTGGGATAACACGACAAATCTTTCTCTGATTTTATGTCTCAAAGGCCAAGTCTTCCATACAAATTCCCTACTTTCAAGGGTGTATCCTATCTTGTATTTGGGGGTGAGGATGGTGAAATGAGGAAACTGTCACTGTTTCTTATAGATCACACTACATTAAAGGCTTTCTGAGATAACTGAAAAGACATTGAATTACAAGTCTGTAATTCTCAAGAGGAAGGTTAAAATCCGGAAGACTGTAGGTAGGTTTTAGGAACCATGAAAGAAGAGTGAAAGGGTTCCTTGGTGCTGGCTGTGCTCACAGAAGGATCAGTCCACCTCTCATCTGTGGCTGCAGACTCTAGCAATTCCATTTGGGCAGAGTTCTGTACCATGAGCTCTGTGATGACCTTGCCTGAGGAGGGAGGTTGGACCAGGTGACCCACAGCGGTCCCTTCCAACCTGACCCTTCTCTGACTCTGTAACACTAATATGCAGTGAGACAAGTTCTGGGAGTGATCTGCTCCTGATCAGCAGAACTGAACATGAAATTTCTGCATAATCATAAGCCTCTCTCTCTCTCTTTCACTACCATCCCTTACATATTCCTTAAGAATTTTGGTTTTAATAGCATGGTGTGTCACTCAAATTGTAGCAGTTATCTCAATTTTTATACATCCAGTATGAGTTCTCATAATGAAGACACTGTGAGAGACAAACCTTTCAAAAACTCTGAGGGGATGTATGAGTGAGTACTGACTATGTAACTAGTAAACTGTGTATTTCTGAACTAAAATTCCTCTGGACTCAAGTTTTGAGCCAATAAGCAGATGCTGTCAGTGGGGATTCTTAGCAGTGATTACAGGAATTTGGTTCCTAACAAAAGAAGCCAGCACAGGACAGAAATTTCTGCCAAAGGACTGGTCTGAAAATCTTTTTTGAATCCACCAGTAGCTGGTTACTGGGAGAGTAAATAAACCCAGCAGTTGTTTGCTACTGCTTTTGATAGACACACAAGTACATGATGTATTAGCCATCACACAGTTCCATCCGTGCTGCGCAGTTTGGCAAAGTCAACCGGCAATTTTTCATCCTTCCAAAAATGATACAATGATTCCTACAAAGTATGAGAGGTGCAAACTTTATCAACTAACAATGGGAAAATTTCATTAAGTGCATTTTATGTAACCTACTAGGCTGCTGGACAAAGGAGATCTCTTAGTTCTCATCTTCATTCTGTGAAGCTCAATAAATATTGAGACCAAATGGGGTTAAAAACCTGCCTGTATATCTGACAATTATTCAATTACAAATGGATATTTTCTTTAAATCGCTTCATCAATCTCAATAATCAGTTCTCAGAGCTGTTAACAAACCTCTGATTTAACAGTGGCAAATGACAGAACTAGCATAATACCATATTCTGTATTGTACTGAAAGTAGATGGAAAGTGTATGAGGGAATAACATTTTACCTCTACAAACAAGCAATGAAAAAAGCCCATTGTACAGCAAAGCTCAAAAGCACTGAACCATTTTCTGATGGAGTTCCTTTTCTAAGCTATGCATTGTCACGATCACAAAGTCTGCTCCAAATCACCTAGGGCTGAAGCAGCTCGAACTTACATTTCTTTACAAAAATAAAGAAATAAGGATTATCAGAACATTCAGAACAACTTAAGAGCTGGCAATCAACCCAGCTACTCCACTACTCCACTCCACTGTGTCTCCAACAGGCTGCTATCGGAACTGTCAGGTCTTGAAAATCTGAGGCAATTGCAGATTAGGCAGTTTCCCAACATCTCAACTAAAGATTTTCTGCTTCCCCAAGGCATAAGGCAAATACATCTGCTTTTCAAATTTCCACAGCTTCATTAAGCAAACTCACTGGCTGAAGAAAGCTGCAAAGGACATAACCTAGATCGTGTTGTTAAATCCTGAAGTCTCTGGGGAAATCCACTGCAGTTCATTGCAATTCCTTTTGGATATCATTTTGTGATGATATAATGAATGTACACGCAGGGATGAAGTACTTTGAAGAGCTCAGATAGAAGCCTGACCCTATGGAAAAACAATTATCTGAATCATGGCCTTAATACTAACAGATACAAGAAGTTCAACACACCAATTTTTTCTCTTATTTATGCAATCAGGTGGAAAATTATCTTCCCTGCGACTGCAGAATTTCCCCCAGGTGCTCTTTTAGATTTTTTTTTATCCTTGGAAATGCTCATAGAGAAAGTCTAACACAAGATTACCAAGATACCGATTATGAAAAGATGGTGTGTGGGAGCAAGGGCATGCTCTGATTTTAAATAGAGCTCTGTTTGCTTGTTTTGTGCCTAGAGGGGAATAAAAATGAATGCTAGTAAACAAACAAAAGAGAACTTTCCCCCTCCTATTATTTCCTTTTAGCCAAGATGATGAGTCCAGCCAGGCTCTGCTCATCCACCCTTTCTCACCCATGTTTCTTGTGGGAATACTGATCAGCCAGGAGAGGCTTTGGATTTATGCATGTAACCCTTTCATCTAAACCTTCCACTGTGGCTTTAAAGAATAAACAATACAGATATATTTAAAAGAAGAGGAAAAAAAGGCTATTGCAACAAATCTACTTTTCTTTTACCCCCTTGTGGAAAAAGCAACACAATCCTTTCACCATTTAAGTAAAAACCAACCTGTACCTGAAGGATTTCCTCACAGACTCTTGGGATGAAGGAATTTAAACTGATTTGAGAAAAGACTAGGAACATCAAGAAGAAAAAAAGTTAGAAACTACAAAAGAAACAATGCTTTGTACTTCTCATTTCAGACATGAAAAAATGTGTAAGAGAAAATCAATGGAGGCATCTAACAAAATAAATGGGACAATTCCCTAAAGGACTGCACTCAGCTTCCATGCTGAGGAAGCTCCTGTGCAGACAGCCAGCAGGATTGTCCTGGGGGGCAAGTTGTTCTCAGAATACCAAAGGTGACTGTACTTGTATGATCACAGCAATTATGAGTGCTCTCTCTCTAGCAAAAACCCCTCAGTGAAGTAGGATATTTTTGTGTCCTCCTGGCAGACAATTCAGGTAATACTGAAGTTACTCCTGAGTTACCAAAAGGGTGTGATAATGAGAATGCGACCTCAAAATATTATAGAGCTTGAAAATTACTCTGACCCCGGCAGCTTACATGGGCTACCACACAAACATCTACGGCTTCCCTCCTTGAATTTACACACACAGATTGATGGCAGAGAACAGCACACTACTCTGCCTGGAGGACAGAAAAGAGAAAAACCACATATAAATACTATATATCTATCAGAAGTCTGAGACAAATACAAATTTAGTATATGATATTGATACCTTGCTGAATTCTGAAGTACTGAACTAAGGGCGGCATTAAGAAGTGCTCATATACATAAATAAAAAGGCAAATCTGCTATGAAGCATTTTGTATGCACTGGTATTCTGGGAAAATATTCAAGAAGGAAAAAACATCATGAGGGCAGCTTTTATGAGCTAGAGGAACCTTGTGTTTTTCAGCTGGATTTGATATGGTTTACAAAATACAGGATCATATCTAATGAAAACAAATTATAACAAAGTTTTCTGATTTCCTATGCATTGGTAAAAAAGCCTTGAATGTGGTTTTTGATGGCTGCATTTTCATTTATTCCCTAAACAATATTTAGTGGTTATGTTGAACTTCTGTGAAAGAAATTAGCTGAAAGGAGGAAAGTCTTAGGAAAATCTAGAAGGAAGTTTTTACTCACGGAAAATATTGCTTTACTATTAACACTTAGTTTCCCCTAATTAGAGGGTTATATCAGATCCATGACATGTTTGCCACAGGCTCTGCTTACTGAACAATCGATCCTATAATAAAGCTGAGAAATGGAACTTGAAGCATCATTATTGTAATTCTGACTTTTCTTCCAGAGTCCCGAGTGACTTTGGGCAAGTTTTCACTTATTTTTAGGCCTCCGTTTTCCCCATCTGCAAATAAGAGTTATATCTATTCTTTCTTCCAAGCACTCCCAGATCACTTAGCTATTCAGATGACATTTCATTAGGTATTATTACCACTACTCTCAATTTTCAATATAGAGAAGCCAAAAGTGAGATTGAGCTGACATTTCAGTAGCAAACTCATTTTATAACAAATTCTGCTAAAACATTTAAGTACATGACATAGATGAAAGCATGTGGTGGAACAAATTGATAGCAAATATACAGACTAGAAATTATATTTGGACTAATCAGTATCCATTTTTATATTTACTCTGCAAACTTTTCAATAAATGCATTTTACTAGTTCAAATATGCATGAATTTGAAATTCATATATGCAACTATTCACTCAAACCATAGTTTGATACCAAAGTATCAAACCATATAATAGAGCAGAGGGAAAAAAAAATCCCATTTTAGAAAATTTATATAAAACACCCAGATCTAAGAAACCTGGGACCACGAGATGTAGGTAAGTAATTCCAGAAGAAATATGGTCAATATTAGGACATTGGTTTGGGAAAGAAAGGAGGACATTAATTATTTACCATTTCAATGTAAATGCAGTAACAGAGAAAACTGATCATGGGAAATCCACACATGGGAAATCCAATGACACACAAAGAGACAGAAATTAAAAATATAAATTATTCACCGGAAAGTTATTGCTAAACTGTTTTAAAACACTTTTCTTTTACTGGTCTGAAAGACCATAGCTTGATATTTTAGGAAAAGCAAATAACTTCCCGCCTTGTGTTTACTACGTGTATATCCTAATTAATGTGAAATAAATTGTGTTCCTTTGGCATAAACCATCCAAGATGACAGTAACAAATAATTTTAGAAGAAAGAATATCCACTTTATTCTACTAATATTAGAATTATTATTATTTAGTTTATAAATTATGTGCTGTCGGCATAGCTGTTGTGGTTTTTTATTAAATGCACCTTTACAGGGAAAAAACCATGAAGCTATTCTAAACTGATTTTTTCTTTGGGTATTTGAATTTAGAAATAAAAGCAGTGAGACATTATGTTCCTTAATATTTGGTTTTTGACTTGCTGGACAGTGGGGAAAGTGGTCAGGAAGGAAAGGACTGCACAGGCACAGCTCTAAGAGAGTTCCTCAGCCCAGGAGAGTGAGTGCCATTAATGGCGAGATCTCCCTGCGTTACATCACACAAGCATCTCGGAGACTCAGGACAAGTTTGTACTTTAAAAACTTGCACATCTCTGCTGCACTCCTACAATACAGCCTTGGGGCAGCTCCAAGCAAGCTGAAAACAAAAGCTCCTGTGCCGGACTGGACCCAGGCTCATTAACCTTGCCTCTGAGCAGGGTTAATTAGATCAGACTGGGCCTCAAGCTAACACGGGCACTGTTCTGCTCTGTGCCATTTCCACACGCCCTTGTGATTCAGCTGCATCAGCAAGTGTGGGAATGCAACTTCGTAAGGTTCCAGATTTGATTATTTTTCCCTCGTAAGATTATTCTTCTTACTGGTGGGAAATCACTATCTGAAAAATAAATCTCTCAATTTAAGATTTTTTTTAAATAAATAATCAGTTTTCTCAACAGATTTTAGGTCCTGTAGTTCACTTAATACATACTTCCCCTTTCTATTCAGTAGCCAAGCTCTGTCAGGTTGCTCACAATAGGGATGATCACCTTTATTTCCTGAAAGGAAGGGACAACAGCATAGAAATTATTGGAAAGACAAGTGCATTAAATATTACAAGCATCCACATGGGCAGCTGTAGGGGCTTCAGCAGCTCTGGGAATAAGGAAAATGGTTCTTCAGATTAGTGGCTTAGTTATATTCTAGACAAGAGAATTATTTAATAAGAGGGAGTTAATTACAAGTAGTGCCATTGATATGCAATTCCAGCCTCAGAGAGGGAATTAAATCCATTCATTGAAGGTGTCTATGTCCATTTGTAGACATTTGCTACTATTATCTGCTAAAGTTACAATAGTTGCAGTTTACTTTCTCCACTGTAATCAAAGGACAGGATTTACTTTATTTCTTAATTCCACAAAGATGTCTTGGGCTTGAAAATCTAATTGCTGCACTAAAACAGACAACATTCAGATCTTTTTAATCTTTATTCTGTCAGTAAATTTTCCTGCAGCAAATTTCCTCATAATTACAGTTCTGATTAAAGTAAGCATTTCCATGGTTTTGATGGGTTTATAAATGACAATTACTGACTGCTCCTCTTAAGGTGAGCAGGAGCTCACTTTGTAATGAAGTTTTACTATGCAAGATTACTGAGCAATAATGTAATAACATCTGTGTTATCTCCCATGCTTTAATATAAATACTCAGCCCCTCCTTGTATGCCAGGTATTGAGGAACAAGCCTTATAAAGTCTCACATGAAAAGGAACCAGGTCGTGACTTCACTTTTGTCTTAACCCTGTAACTTAAAAGATGTGAAATCTGAAGTTTCTAAGTAATACAGTAATAAAAATAAGAACCTCAAAAACGACCAGAAGCTCTTGCTTTTTGAAGCAGGGTTGAGAGAGGATGAATAGCTTATGTTTATTTCACTCTCATATAAAGCTTGCCCTCCCACATGTGCTTATTTCCAAGTATTTGGCCTTAATTGCAATATTACAACTATCATCAATTTGATACTGAGAAATTCTCTTTGAAATTGTCACATAGACACAATTTACAGAAATAACATACAATCATATTAAATTGAAGGGAGAATGCAACAATTCTTGTAGATTTAATTGAAAAAAAAAACACTAAGTAAGCAAATAGCTAAATTCTCTGGGGTTCTCTGAAAGTTCATTTCCACAGTGGGACTCAAGTGAGATTCGTCTGATTTCCTCCTGAGTAAAGTCCTATAAAGCCTACAGAACCAAAGCAAATAACCAGTGGAATAAATCAAAAGAAAAAGTGGTGAATTGCTCATGTATGGACATCTGAAGTGGTGAACAGTAATCTTCAAGGAAATTGATTCAGCTCTTTATAGCTGGGAAATATTGTAAGGACAGAGGTCAAACCATGTCACTTAATATTTTACTTTTGATTTTAAAAATACAATCTGCCAGTGTAATAATCTTTTCACAGGTCTGAAACCCAAGGAAACTATACAGAAACTCTATGTGAAGAGAATTTATTGTGAATATAAACTGCTACTTGTTTTGGGACAAGATCTGCAAAAAAGGAAGGTCCAGACAGGTACCTCAAGATACAGAGAGCAGCTGTTGCTCTGGATCAAAGGCAGAAGCAGGCCACCCATGGCAGCAGGGCACTACAGGGAAGACATCATTCCCAGCTTCTTAAAGTTTGCTAAGTCAAATTAGCCAAGTGCTTTACTTTGGATGTCTTAAAATCCGCCAAGTACCTTGTTCTACCTTAATGATCTAAAGTTTGCAAATAAGAGTTTGTTACTGAACCTCCTGAGAATTTTGTTGTTTCTCCCACGCAACGCACAGAGGAATTCAAACAACATTTTCCTAAAAGTCGATGACAGGCATGAGATAATGCCACAAAAACCAAACTACAGGTTCACAATACGTGCCCAAATATGTAAACACTTACAAATACATTGAAAAAGGCAAATTATTATTTAAGCACAAAACCACTGCAAATTAATATATTGAAATTATTAATATTTGCAATTTGTACATAAAATTACAGTACTAAGGACTTTTAGCCATATCACATCCAGGAAGTCACCACTCTAAATTGCAATGCCTATTTTTGCTTCCAGAAGTGCTATGCTGGGGTTTTGAAGACATTCAAAAGGCTGAGCTTGTGAAGCCTTATTGTGGCACTCCTCAGTCTTTTCTTAAATTGGCTAATTATATCCAGCTCTCTAAAAGTTTTTCTCAGCATTCACATACCTTAGACTGTTCTTACTGCTCTCCTCTGGTTCTGCTCTGCTGGGTCGAGGATTTTCTAAGTATGGTGCTCAAAACCAGACACAGTATATGATGTATTACTAGGGCTGAATGACGTGCAAAAGACTTATTTTTAATAGGGCACCCAATTTAAATCCCACTGTGGTGTTTGGAGTCAATGCATCTGGTAACAATACAAGGCCAATGACTAACTTTTTATCCACACAGTTTCTGCCTGGCCCATTTCCTGTCCTGTGTTTGGAAGACGGAGCCTCTTATTAAAGTATTGCAGTTTGCATTCAGCCTTTTTCAATCCTTTTTATTTCAGGTGATTCCACCAATTGGTCAAGACCATCTTGTACACTTTCAGGGTGCTCAAGGCCTTTCCCTAGAGCTTATTACCATTTGCAGATATATTAAGTGCACTCTTTATTTCATCATCTGTGATATTAACAAAAAATGCCACAAAATAGTACCAGACTCAAGGTGCTGAAGGAAATATGAAACATTTCTCTTCCTACCTGTATATGTTGATGCTGTAAGCTAAAATCTGTCATATAGTTAGAACACAAAGAAAACACAGGATAATGTAAAGTTAATTTAAGCTTTCTAAAGGCAACCCCCCACAACAGCTGCTAAAAAGCTGACAAATGACTCAGTCTTCCAGATACAAGATTGTTGCTTTTAAACAATTATTAATTTTGCCTCAATTACACAGCATGCAATCCAACATCTGCATTACTATTAACTCCACAGGGAGAAGTCTTTTATTCATAAAAACATGGGATTTACAGTGCTGGACCTTTCCCTTAAGATGATTCAGAAAGTGCTCCCTGACCACTAATCAAGAATGTCTGATGTTCTTGTTCTGACTGACAAATGTTAGAGCCTGATGTTACCCACAAGATCATCCAGAATACATCTGCACCCTTTTGAAAAGCTGAACAATTGAGAGGTCAGGGCACAGAATTTGTCTCTAAATAGGATTGTTTTGGGGAAATGGGGAACAAGGAGAACAAACTATACCATTCTTTTGAGGAGGGAAGGCACTGGGAATAAAAATTAGGAAGCTTCCACTGCCTATTCTCGTGATACAAGATCAGTGCATGTATGTGTATCGATTTAATTTTCAAGGCAGGCAGCAAATCTTTTGTAATTAAATCAAGGGGAAAAAAAAAAAAAACCAGGAGAGAAGTTAAGTCTCAAGATTCTTATCATTTGCCAGGCAATTGAGGATAGAAATGACTTTTCTTTCTCCTTAACATAATCTGTTGCTTGTCTACTGTGAATATATGAGAATTCAGTATGCACAGCTTGACTAATTCAACCTCAGTATATACAGACATTTAAGAGTGTTAGACTATTAGAGCAGAGACTCATCAAACAGAACAGGGATTATCATCCTTCCTGGATATTTAACACTTTTGAAATACTTTTTTACCTACATAGATTGCAAAATTTATGATTCATATGGAATAGAATGGATTTATAGACACTGCTGTAATTCATTTTCTGGTGGCATTAAGAAAGGCATTGCATTGTTTGCAGGGGATACAAGGTTAATGCTTCATAACAGATGACCTCTATTTTTCCCCTGTGAAGAAATATGGTAGAATCAAAAAATATCTCAAGTTGGAAGGGACCCATGAGGATCAAGTTCAACTTGGTGATCCTCACAGGACTACCTAAAACTAAACCATATGACTAAAGAGCGTAGTTCAGACAATACTAGAACTCTGATGGGACTCGTCCATGATCACTTCCCCAGGGAACTCATTCTGAAAGGTAATCGTTTTGTATATGCAATTCCTCTTTTATGAGGAAGTTCTGATTGTGCACGAGGCATTAGCTTTGACTCTCAGCTCATGAGTCTTGCACAACACCAGAGTTAAGCCAGACACCTGGAAATTTTAAGTAGATGGCACAGGTCTCTCTCCTGACTGGAAAAAGTCAGTGCATACCCAGTATTGGCGCCTGAATTCAAGATGGATCCATTCTGCTTTAAACCTTTTCTAAAAGCCACTACACACTTCTGACATGCTCCACTGAGTACATCAAAGGAAATGCCTGAAGAATATTAAACTGGGAAAATAAAACACAGCAAGTCCCACCTATCAACACTTAGTGGGGCATGAACATAGCAAGAGCAGCCCTGCTGAGAAGGACTTGAGGGTGCTGGTGAATGAGAGGCTGGACATGACCTGGCCATGTGCACTGGCAGAAAGGCAGCTTTGTCCTGGGCAGCATCCAAAGCAGGACAAGTGGAGGGGATTCTGCCCCTCTGCTCTGCTCTCCTGAGACCCCACCTGCAGTGCTGCATCCAGCTCTGGGGTCCCAGCACAGCAAGGACATTGACTTCTTGGAGGAAATTCAGAGGAGGCCACCAAGATGATTAGAGGGATGGAGCACCTATACTGCAAGGAAAGGCTAAAAAAAGTTGGCTGTTTACCCTAGAAAAAATAAGGCTGTGGAGAGACCTAATTGTGACCTTCCAGTACCTGAAAAGAGCCTAGAAGAAAGATGGAGAGAGACTTTTTTATTAAGGGCATGTAGTGACAGGTCTGCATATATCAGAAAACTACTATTGTCTTTAGAAACCCATGTTGTACTGGGAGCAACATTTAAAAGCCTCTGGCTCATTCTGGGGGCCATGAGCCCTGTGTGCCAAACCAGACCTGTCTATCACACATTTGCAGATGACCTACTTGACAAAGGTCCCAGAAACACTGGGGGCTGCATTCTCCTGCCAGCAATTTTTGCACATGCAGGATGAAGACTGTCCCTTGGTGACTGGGGTAACCATCACACAGGATCTTTTCAACTGTCACCTCCCTCTCTGCTCCTGTACATGCAGAGAGCCCTCAGCCCTGAGCCTGCCACCGCTGACCACCAGGCACAGGCAGCAGGGTCCTACCTGACTCTGCCTCTCAGGGCCCACATTTTGGCAGCACACTGGGCTGGCCTGGGCTGTGGAGATTGATTTTATCAGCAATGTGGCCATGTGACATCCCAGCTGGGGGCCCTGGAGGCTCTGCCCAGGAGCCAGGTTCTGCCTGCTGTAGAAGAGCCTGCACAGCTTAGCAGGTGAAGAGCTGCGCGACGGGAACAAGCAGAGATGAATGCACATGACAAGAGACCGTAAATGCAGAACCAAAATAGACAGCAGCAATTGCTAGAGCCTAAAATGCCGTCATTACTCCCAGCCAGGAAGCTCTAACAGCAAAAAGGATAGATTCAGACAAAAGATAAAATCAACTGAAACTAGGAAAAAGCAACCAAAAAGACTCCACCAAAAACTAGCGAGCAATATAAGATCACTTCAGAGCCTGTTGGTGCCATTTTTAGGTAGTCATTTGCTAAAAAAAAACCAGAGAAAGAAGAGGTGCAGTATCTCTGGAGCACAGATGTGGCTCAGCCTGCCTAAGCCTCCCATCCTGCAGTGCCACACAGCCAGCCCAGGCGCGCCACAATGGCCAAAGCCACAGGACATCATCGTGTCACTCGTTACCACAGGCTGCTGCAGTGCCAGGACATTCACAAACAAACCTCCCACAATCATGAGGAACCATATCAGCATCTCCATTTCAGTATTAAATAGAAAAAAATCTGCATTGAAAAGCCTCTAATTCACCAGAGCAATAAACCATGCAAATTGCTGGGAAAAAAAATCCCCAAACTTTAGTTCAAAGAAAAATCTTAACTAATTCAGTTGTGAAGAGAAAGTATCAGTCATTCAATTTGCTGGTCCCTAACTAGGCCAAGTTAACAGTTCAGAGCAATTCCTTCACTTTCAGACAAAAATTATTCCTGAAGGAGAATATTTAATGCACACTGTGAAGTGTTTGATTTTTATCAGGAGGCTTAGGAATTTGGCTGCAACAGTTTGCCATGAGAAGACTTTGAACAGCACTAAGGAAAACCATCTTAGAGCCTTAAAGGAGCACTTTGCCCTTCCCTGAGATGGTTCTTTAAAATGAAAAACTACTGCCTCAAGATTGATTAAATGACCACTTAATTAGATAGGGGAGATCTACTGACAATATCTGACAGCACTGGGGAAAAAAAATGTGTGCCTTTAAGGAATTTGAAAAAAATGAACTATCTTGTGTTTCCAAGATACAGCAGACACCTCATCTGCAGCAGGAAATGCTGTAAGTGCAGCGCTTTAGGGAATAAGGTGTTTCAGACTACAGTGAAATTCACAATGTAGTTCACCTCTAATAATTAAATGAAAAATAACCTCCCAATACATGTTCATATTTATCTAGATTTAAAAAAAAAAAAAAAAAAAAAAAAAAAAAGGAAAAGTACTACCGCATTAAAATTCCACATCCTATTTTCATCCAGATTAAAGGTCCTGAATGCACTCTTCTGGCTTAGCATGCATAAGGGATAGGCTGTCTTATGCACTCTAAAAGCTCTCCAAATCTTCTCAGGTTAAGATTCAGGATTTCAGCTTGCACTTCTATTCTTATCAGAATAAAGCAGAAAGAAGAGCACAGCCCTTTTCAGAGTATCATTTGAAAAGGAAAAGAAAAAATAAGAGAGGACAAAATCCCCAGTACTTTTAAAAGGAAGTCGTCAAAAAACCAAAGAAAGCTTAACTACGAAACAATCTTTGGACTTTCCTACTCCCAAATTATATAATACATATGCTGTAGAATTACTTGTATGCATGACCTTTCAAACAGCACCCAAAACAGTTCTCCGAGTATCAAAGCTTTCTTGATATCATCATATAAATGGCAAATTTCCCAGGTAAAAGGAATCAGCACTTTTGGAAGGTATATGTACAATAGTGTGTGGGGAGCAAGAGAAAGTGTAGTAAGGAAATGCCAGCTCCAGCTGCTGGCTCCTGAGCTGTCAGTTCACAGTGCCCCTGCAGCAGGGATGCACTCCATGGGAAGAGGTGAGTGCTCCGTTATAATAACGCAGCAGGGCATCACAGGAACGTCAGAAACGTGTCTTTGTAAAACACGAGTGCTCAGCCTGGAATGTGCTTCTAGAGCACACAGAGGGGCAGGGGCAAGTGCCTTGCAGCTCCATTTCTTTCAGCTGTCCAGGAGGACAGCATGCCCCTGCAGAACAAGCTCAGATTGCTCTGGGACATGGCATCCTGGGCTGTTAGGGAGCTCTCTGAATAACTCTCCATACTCTCTTCTTGAGTGGCTTTGCCAACTCAGTTGCTGCTCTGGGTATTTCAGAGCAGCAGAATAAATGCCCCCCGAACCTGAGCCACAATTGGTGACAGGGCAGTTTTCTGATTCAAACCAGGCTTCTAACCAGACCTTCTCTTCTAACTGAGAGTAGTGGAAATTCCATGCAGTATTCTACACTGGAAATTAATGTGAAACAAAATGAAACAAAAGAAACTCCAAAAAATTTCTGTGAAAGTAAGTTTCACCATTTCTGTTGGTGTTTTGTTTTGTTTTACAAGGCATTGGTAAAAAAATAAGCCATCTTAATTATTGCCCAACTGTTTAAAATTTGCATCACCTCCTGAAAAAAATCTCGTGACATGCTTAGTTCCATTTGGCACAACGGTAGTGCAGAAGAAAAGAGACCTCATTAAATGCACCCCTTGGTTCAGGCAGATGGGAGTGTGCTCAATAGCATTTCAGTCCTGATCTCACTTGTTCCTGCAGAACAGATGCAATATGTAATTTACCATAGATGATGACATTTGAGACAATTCAAAAATCACTGATAAGATGAAATTATATCAAGCTAGATACAGCCATCTGCTAGGATTTCAAGGATTCACCTGATAGTCACTTCTCTCATTTTTTGAGCTTCAGGATACAGAGGATTTCCTCCATATACATTTGAGAGAGTGGCACATAAAACTGTGTTTCTCAAGGATCCACAAATGTGTTTTGTTCCATTGTTGGAAGAGACCTATAGCTTACAAGTCTAGACACTCAGAGAGACATGAAAATGTTTTTTGTGGTTAGGCAGACCTACCATGTTATTTAGAACTCATTTATAACTAGAACATTGTGAGGAAATCCTCCAGGAACTTCTCCGGTGAGTCTGTTTTGAATAAGGCCATCAGCAACCTTTGTCCTTGCTATGGTTTATTGTCAATAGGCAAAACAAGGACGGCTACTACACAGTACCCAATTACATGATTCAGAGCTTGTTAGAATGTGTTACTCATGAAAGTCCAACAGATGAGTAATTCTGTGCACAGGATGTTGTATTCTCCTTTGTGGATATTGCAAACTTCAGTCAGAGAGGCAGCCCTGAGCACGAAGGGACTCCTGCCTGAAACACCAAACTGATAAGGATTGGCTCGTGACACAAAATTTCCAAATAAAAATGTTCAACAGGTTCACAATAAACATTTAAGTAGCAAAACATGGATCTGCTGGCTGACAAATCTGCAAACAATTTTTTTGCCCACCACATCCTCCTTTGCTCTCAGCAGCCTCCAGCACAGAGGATTCACAGGACTGCCAGGACTGCAGCAAGGCCTACATAGTTCATTATTTTACCAATGCAACTTGCAATACAGAATACAATAAAAATTACATATTATCAGTACTGAATGACCATGCCTAGTTTTTTGTATTTACACCTCTGCAAAGTAATCGAAAAATTGAACCTCTCAAAATAGATCATAGCTACAAAATGTTTTTCATGTGAGTTTTGTCTTTTCTCCTTATCAAGAGGTACAGGATGATGAATTTCCACATTTTCTAGTTAGTTCTTTTGTGAAGAAGGTATCTGACTCTAGGAGCTATTAAACAGAAAAGGGTAACAAGATGCAATGGCTGGAAAGTAGTGCTAGAAACAGTCAGCTTTATTAAGGAATTTTTTTTGCCCAGGAGGTAATGGTATTATCAACTGTAATTACTCACCAGTGCGTTGCAGTCTTTTAAACTGAGAATTTACATTTCTCTAAAACCCTTTGGTGGTTTCCAGTGGGTTTAATGTGTAACTGGATGAAAAAAACCAACTGTCAACTGCAGGGTTCACAATAGGTCATCAGAAACTTATGTTATCTGGAAAAAGCAGCTATGAAATTTCAAGCTGAAATTATTAAATTGTTAAGGTGATCTGACTGAAGTGTACTTATATTGTTAATAGAGATGAAGGCTTGAAATAATTCCCTGTGCCTGCTGGAGATGGTTTTCCAGTGAATCCCGGCTGCCCTGGCTGGGAATTGTTTCGAGTCTGGTTGGGCAGTGGCTAGCAGATGGGCCACTACCTCCTTAGTAGTTCAGAAGCTGCACGAGAGCTGTTAGTGAGGCTCGACGAAGGTAAGAAGGAGGAGGCCTCGTGGCAAGATGGAGTTTATTGTCACATGCACCCCATGGTGCAGGCACTCACGCATCCCAGGAGAGAGAGAGAGGGGAAGCCAGGCCTATTGCTATATCAGGGACTAGGGGAAGGGGGTGGATACAAGAGGGAAAACTAATCAGGGAAACGGGGAGGGCACATAGCCAGCAAATAGGAAACGAGGGGTGGGGGACTCCCAGCCTGCTCTAATCCAGGACTGAGTCCCTCCGAAGTCTCTGGAATGAGGGGGAGAGGCTTCCCGGAGGGGGGCAGGCACTGGGAGGAGAGCAATGGATGATTGACAACATATTGCAACAGAGGGGAACAAAGGGAATTTCCCAGGCAGGAGATTGTACTAAATGGGGAGAAGTACAGGGGGAACTTGGGAAAAACCATTACAGAACAAATGATTATTAACAATAAGTAAGAACTAGAAAACGCGCCGCTAGAAAGGCTGAAATGCATAATTTTATCCCTTTGCTAAAATTTCTTAGGTAACGTCAGTGAAAGCAGAGCTGCTGTCCTTGTGCAGCCCCTCTGCACCCACTGTCACATTGGTGGATGGCACAAAAATGACACCAACACCTTCTAGCAGAAGCACTCCAACCCGTTTGTTCCTTCAGGAATGAAACAAACCATGTTTTTAAAACACAGCTTTAACTTCATCATAGCTAATGAATATTTACATTGCTCAATTTGAATTTTGCTTCAGTTCAGCACGTATTAAAACCACCACATTCACAGAGTGAAAATCCAAAGTCCTCATTATATAAAACATTCATAGCAGCATCTCAATCCTGACTTTCATTACAGGGAGCAAACAAATACTAAATGACACTAATTCCTTTATATGATGTCTCAGTTTCAGACCTGATAACAATTAGAAACTTGTGTACACCCTATCAGTTTTGCCCAGCATATTTTTTGATGTGAAGATGATTGACATAATTAAACATGATCTGGCCTCAAAGTTAAGCAGTCTAAAATACCAGGAAGCTAAAATGTTGTTATTAATTTTCACATGGAAGAAATTTAAATGACAATTTCTATATAGATTCGGTGGTCTTTGGTGTTGATAGACGGTATTAAATAGATGCCATAACACTGGAGCCTTCAAGACCTTCAAATGTTTCATTAAATAACCAGGAAAACAAGAAAGTACAAGCTTCTCTTACAGCTGCAATCCCACACTACCACTTATTATTCTAATGCTGCATGAAGGCAGAAAGCATCAGCCTAACTGGTTTTGAGCCATTGGTGCAGGGACTACCTTGTACACACCCATAACTCAAACAAACAACCAACCACTCCTTGATTAATCTTGGCACACAGAGAAGTTCCCCATTTCCCAGTACTTTAAGTGCACCTCAGTGCTTTTTCAAGTCTACAGTGAAAAATGTCTTAACATCATGCACAACATCACAGCATTTTTATACCTTTCTTTCATACTGTAAGAATATTCAATACTAATACTATTTTATTACTTTTAGAACGAGTCCTCTAAAAACTTATAAATGAGCACTTGAAGAATTCATGTACTCATCTGCCCCTTTAATTACATCCCCAAGCTAAAAAGGCTGCCTTCGTATGCATACATTTTGCAATAGTGTTATATAAATATTTAAGTAGTTGCTGAAATTCAAAGAGGCTTGCAACTATTACAGTCCATAGCTTTTGAGACAAACAGTTATGAACAGCAACTTCACACTTTTTAGAAACATTCTGGATAGTAAACAGGCTCTTTCACGTACAGTTTGTGTATGCAACTTGGACTTCAGTCTTCACTGAGTAGCAGAAGCATTTTAAAATGTCAGGTTCTAATGAAAAATTAAACCACACCTTCCTGTACATTCAGTTCTTGGTAGATGTCACAAGATTAAGTGGACCAGGATAGTTGTTAAATTTCAAAAATTGAAACACTTGCCCTTACCTTAGTGTTTTTTCTAAACATCTCCTGTCCAGCCTATGAGTAAGGGAAAACATTAAAGGCTATGTCACAATATTAGCAAGGCTAATCAACAGCAAGGTTGTGACAGAACTGCCACGTTCAAACATCTCTAGAAGTGAATAATGGATTTAGTTCAGGGCTTCTCTCATTCAATTTTAAAATCTAAATTATAGTTTTCAAACACTTAACTAGGGCAGTATGCTGAAAGTGGCCTACATGTGATGATTCTTTAATTTAAAAGTACTGTATTGACTAGAAGTGTTAATGACTTGATAGAAGCAGGTTCTCAGTATCAGCAGTACTGCCTAGCCTTAAAGAAGTTGTCAATGCTGTTTAAGTTACAGTTGAAATAATTGTATCTCATGTTGTACAAAGCATTTTCTCTGTTTTGATGCATTGGGGGTCTAATACTAAGTATATCTATCCACATATACTTCATTCTTTGCACCTTTCCTTTAACTCTAGGATTGCTATTTGAAACACGTAAAATTGGCCAGCAATTTCCAAATCAATAGAGAGGAAAAAGGAAGGTGGACTGCAGTTTGATTTTACAACATTCTTTCCATTCCTCTAAGAATTACATGGCTCATAGCACTGTGTGTATGAGACATTCCCTGCTTTCATTTCCTCAGACTTTTTTTTGCAGGCTTCTCTCTCAGCTGGGGCTGATCAGACTTCAGTGCAGCAAAACATTTCATACTGGCCAAAGGTCTGGCTTTCAGCTTCTTTCCTAAAGTTTTCATGGACTGTTTTTTCCTTTGGTTGGTTGCTACTTATGGTCAAAATACATTTTTAAAACATGTTTTTGTCTTTTTGAATAAGTTTTACACCCTGTACCTACCCAGACATCTATGCAATTCCACTCCCCTCACGGCTGCTTAGCCCAAGGCAACACACAAGCCTGAACAAAAAGTACAACTGCCTAAGGTACCAAACCACAGGCAGAGCCAGAACAACCAGCCTTTACCTCCACTTTTGGGGGAGAGAAGAAGAGAAAGGACAAGACAAAAGAATTGCTGAGTACAGAATAAACTTTCCCAAAGCAACAATTTCCTTCCCACCAGGTCCCAGCTGAACAGCATGCAAGAGGAGTCAAGCTTAGGGCTCCACAGGCCAGGAAAGCTGAGAGCAGACTCCAGCTCCGCTGCAGCTTCTTGGCCCCTAAGGAGCAATAAAGCAAAGCCCCCAGAGCAGCTCTCTGTCCTCATGCACCGGCAATCACTGGTTAATGCATGTAGGCAGTGGGGGAAACACTGTAAGCACTAAAAGCGGCTAATGGGATCCTGACTGCCTGCTGGGAACCGGCCTAACAAAGGACATGGGCTCGAGCTTAATCACTTTTCGCAGAACTAATGGCTGCCTTGGAGACCTCACATCCATAACACAGCTGCTCTCAGTTCACTTGCTTTTCTACAGATGTTTTCACAAAGGCATGCCGGAATTAGAACGAAACGGTAGTGACCTTTCTTCCTGTTGCTTTTGACACCGTTACCTGTCAGCTAATCTGCTTCCATGTTCAGTCTTCCAACACACCCCTTCCCAATAACAGACACCATAAACTGTGGTATCTGCACCAACTGCTGAATACCTGATCGGTATTTTGGGTTCATTTCTGTCCTGAGGGTTTTAGTGTCATAATTACGTTCAACACAAGGTGATGGGAAAATAGCTTCCATGCAAGTAATCATGCTTTTCCTAACTGAAAAGAGCTACAGGCACTCTAAATTAATTTCCTCACATCTCTTAGTCAAATCAGTTGACATCTGAATTCTTTTCATGTATAGCATTCAACTCCATGTTGTCTGGATAAGATTTTTTTTCTTCTTTTCCAAAAAGATAATGTTATGTGTTTCTGCTGTCTGTGTTTAGTAATACTTTGGATAAGCCTCAAAGCAACTTGAAATATGTTAGCTTACAGCTAAGTAGGAACTTCACTAGAACGAACCCTGGTTATTCTGATCCCAAGACTTCCAATAGTAATGGAAATCTCCAAATTATTAAAAAATCACTAGAGTCATTGAAGAACAAAACTATTGCCCCAACTCATAGCAAGTACAAGAGATCACTTGCAGCAGAACTGTGGCTCTCCTGTGCTTTCAGAGGAGCTCCTGGATCAATAGTATCACGTGAAGCAGAAAAGACTCACTGCTGGGAGTTTATTTGACATGGCCTCCAGCTATGGCATTTCATGGGCTGCACTAAGCCCTGCAACTTTGATTGCTCTGTTTGTAATACATCACATTGTTATCACTGCATTTTTGACTCACCCTGGAGCCTCACCCTATGTTTAGGAGAGGATAACAGCCAGAGAAATTCTATTCCTTGAATAGTTGTCTAACATCTAGATGAATAAATTGCAGACAGAATTTACTAAACACAGCATTTCTCAGCACCAAGCACCAAAACTTTGTTATACTTTTGTGCTGGCGATGTTCTTCCATTTTTGAGGAATAAGGGCAGTTACTCTTCTCAAAAGTGCTGCTCCTCAACATGATGTAGGACATTTTAATTCTCTGGAGTATATCAGTGCAAGTTAGAATGGAACATTTCAACAAAGTGCATTTGTATTTAACAATCAGCAGAGAAATCATGCTAGGCACCTTCCCTACCCATTTATCGGTGCATGCAAAAATTCCTGTTTCATGACAGATGAAGTGATAAATATTGAGCAAAAAATCCATCCGTATCCACTCCATTTTAATAAATAAGATGCACCAAAATATCATGGCAGGTGTGTGGCATCCTGACAGCCTTTTAGTTGTAATTTTTTACCATTTATTTCCTCATTTATTACCTATTTATTTACATTATGAAATGTAAAGAGAGCCTTGGAAATCTAAACCCACAGTGATAATTTGGTCAGCCACAATCCTAAGGTTACCTTTCATTTAATGACATGTGGCAGGAAAGCACATGCTGGACATAATGACAGACATTTGAGGACACATGGCTGGCCCACCTCATTGCTTGAGCAGGGAGGAAAAGATCCATGTTAAGCCTGTGTTGTTTCTTGCCTTAAAAAGCAGTGAGCCCAAGGGGGTTAATCTTAGGCTCACAGTAAGCAAATCTTCCAAGGGACAGACAAGACTTGGTACAATTTTCACAAAGCTACAGCTCTCTGGGAGTCAGCTGTAAATATGTATTGGGCTCAGCAAGAAAGCTGCATGTGTCCATCACAACATTCCGTTGTGAGCTGAAGGGCTGGCAGGTCACACTGTTACACTGAGGCTTTCAGCCTGTAGCTACTGCTTCAGATATTCCTGTCTATTTGTAATTGTTTGGTCAAACATTCCACATTTTAAAGGGGGTGAGGGTTAACTGCCAGTAAGAATAGAAAGACTGTGCAGCTGCAAAAGGCACCAATGCATCTGTGTACCAGCCTGAGGAAGTTATACACTGTGTCTGATCTAATTTTGCATATTTTCAGTAAATTAATTTATGAACAAACTCATAACTACCTCTGGGAAAGGAGGAAATATCTATTTTTACTTGTGATTTTGACTTACTAAAGAGCTTTAGTGGTGGCTGTGTCACAAAACAGTTACTATATGTAAGGAAAAGAGAAAACTCTTGCTTGAGACACTAATGATGAAGTAATCAGTTATATCATAATCTATGATAGTTTGTTTTATCCAGCACTCAAGGGCCTTATTTTGTTAGGCCATAAATAAAATTCTGTCATAACTGCTAGGGATCTTTTTGGTGACACCAAAGGGCCTTGGATTTATCCTTCTGTGAAAAAGTTTACACTTACTAAAACAACACTGGTGTTGTTCCCAAGGGCTTCCAGGTGATGAAATCTATGTCTTATAAGTTCTTTCCCAGTCTCATATGAAATGATTTCATAAGGAAATGGTGGAAAATAACATCTTTTCAACGAAGGTGATGTTCTGTTGCCTCTACAGACTTTTAGCCAGAGGTAATCTGAAAGGTGAGGGAAGAGGTGAAGGAACCAGATAGTCTTTTGACAGGGGAAGCAGATAAACAGTATTTTACTTCATCAGATGTGAATGCAAAGGACTTATCTGTAGAGCAAGTGGCATAAATATCACAAAGGAAGTAAATAACATGGGAATTTTCTTTATCTTGAAATTACTTTGTATAACGTTATTATCAGAATTGCTTCCTAGAAGCATAAAAACCAACAGCAGGAACAAAGATCAGCACTATCCTCCTATAAATTTCAAAAGCTGCTTAAAAATCTTGTTATGAATAGACACTGAGTACTGAAATGAAATGCTCTTTTTCTAATGGGTGCTGTCAACTACATTCCCTGATTAAACAAATAGTTCTTCCTCCCTTAACCAGCAATCTGCCACTCAGGCAAGAGAAGTCACACTGTTAGGGCAGGTAGGGACAGCCCCTATTTACTTGCTGTGCCCCTAGGACAGTGGAGTATTGCAGGGGTAGCACTTCATGTGAAAGAGCCTGTTGCTGCTGCCTGTGTGTATAACACCCAGAACTAAAGCTGCAGTCTGTGCAAAAGTCAGAGGTAACAGAGACGAGCTATTTGAGAGTTGCTGTAGGAGCAGGTTGGACTCTCCTGTCTGACAAAACACACACGTACACCTGTGTTCATAGCAGAGGTGAACCCCTGTGCAGTTCCGTAGTGATAATTGCAGTACAAGGGCCACCAATTACAAGGAACCTGGTGGCACATGCAGAGTAACAGAAACACAGCATGGCCCTAATGACTTCTTCCATTCAGCTGTGAAACATTTAATCCACTACCCAGATTCAGACTTAGGGAAGGAACTAGACTGCATTTGAAGATATGACAGCAATTCCATAGAGGAAGTTTCCAAAGCAATGTAAGGCAGAAAAATTCAAATTTGGTTAGTTTCCTCATGTCTAGCACATTCTCATTAAGTTCTTAACCGCAAGGAAGTATTTTTTTAAGATTAAATTTAAAAAAAAAAAAAAAAAGAAGAAATTGGAAAACTCATTTTTCTTGCACTGGTTTTTTGCTCTTTGGGCAGGCACAATACTCTTACATTCAAAACCCAATCACCTTTGCTATGTTGATGAGCAGCCAGTATTTTCTGGTATTTTTCTTGCTATTCATAGTAAATTTTTTTTTTTTTTTTTTTTTTTTTGTAGCTCAACACAATTCTGTGTTTTCTCACAGTCATGATTTTCTTTGGTTAGGTCATGCCTATGTCAACTTCACTGAAAACATTCAAAAATGTAGAAAAAGTGGAAGCCTTTGCTTCATGGAATAGGATGAATTGCTTTTCCTCTGTAGACCCTTCAGTAATGGGTTCAGATCACCAGGATTTCACATTCTTCAGTGAGACTTCCCTTTGAGAAGGAACTCTTGTTTCCAATCCCACTGGAAGAATTACACCTGAGGCACCAATACTGACACTTTTCAATCTCAGCAATCTGTACCAACGTCCTCTGCTTCTCGCTCATGACAGGGTATTTTGCAATATTGGACTTTGTTACAGTTTCATGAGCAAAGGGTGAAGAACTTGGACCACTGTCATATAAACTGCTTTTGAGAAGAAAGCCGTAGAAATTAATTTATTGGCAGCGCTAAAATTAACCAAGTCTTCTCTGGCATTCCTCTCCTGATGCTGTATGAAAATTAATAAGCATTGAAGGCCCAACTGAAGCAAAATTTTCTCCTAGAACATAAAATTATGAAAACTTATCCTCAGACAGTACTTTAGGGTGTCATGCACCAATGTCACAACAGCAGTACACCTGGGAAAATAACTAAAATACAGTACAAAACCCATACACATAATTTGAGGTTCTACTTGAGGCAATTAGAATGTGAAGACCAAGCATGGGGTCACATTTATCCATTGTGCCAGGAGGAACTTACTCTTTTCAGCTGTGTGTAAAAAGGCTTTAAAAGGACGGAAAGGCTTTAGGGACAGAGATTTATTTATCTTGACCACGGCATATCTACATATTGGCTTGTGCTGATTTAACAGCGAGACTTTGCAGTTCCTATCTAAACATAAATGAAATGATGATACAGTCTCCCTCTTCTGCAGATGGGCTATTTATCTTAATGGGAGTGAGCCTGTCTTTATTGCTATGCACTTATGTTGATTTTGAGCAGCACATATGAAGTGTGTTTATTCAGCCCATGGCTTATTTTTATGAAGAAAATACTTAAAAAATAAAACTGCGGGCATCTTTCAGCTGATTGTAAGAAGAATTTCTCAGCATACAATGTTCATAAATAAGAAACTGAACCAAAGAAAATGCTTTTTCCTCTTGAGATTTTTAAGTCTACCTGCTTCAAAACAAGCACATGTAGGCTCCAAAATTCACTCTGTGTTAATCTCTTGTGGCTTTATAATGTATTTTTTCCGCTTGCAAGTGACTGGTACCACCTTTATTTCAAGCTAACAGAAGCAAAAATGTCAAGGTCATGCTTTTCCAGTTTGCTGAAGAAATCTAATACTGTGACTATCTAGGCCAGCTGCCAGCAGAACTGGACTTTTAAATATCTTATAAAAGCATCACTGCATATCTAGTTTAATTCTGCCTTGCAATTTAAAAGTCTAATGCAGGCAACTACATGAAAGAACTTCTCATTCAATCAGCCTCACCTTGTTCATATACAGAAAAGCATCACATTTCTTTAAAGCGATAGGGGAAATAAGGCCAAACGACAAAGGGCTTTTATTCCTTCTGAAAGGGGAAAATGGAGCAACAAGCAAGAGAGAAAGAGCCTCCTGGGAGGGAGTCTCTCTGTCCAAAGAATGAGACCTGACCTGCAAATGGCAAGTGAGCATTTATATCTTGCTTGTGTCTGAAGATGATATAGGATGATACGGAGGAAAGAACCAAAGGACAAACAAAACAGAAGAACCTATTTAGAATGTTATTGCTATAAACACTACCAGCAATGGCACTATGCCTGTCAACAGATTGAACCTGATATACCTGCTGGCTACCAAAGCAATTTCAAGGCATTCCATAGCTCAGCTGAAGAGCTTTACAAAACTGCAGCAAAATAAGACGACTGAGAACAAGAATACCCTCATGTAGTCCATTACCATCTTCTTTCAGCTTGATTGCTCTCACAGCTTATATTAATCACATTGCCTACAGTCATTTTGAAATGAACAATTAGGTTATGAAAATAAACAGTCAAGTGAAGGCTTAGCTCAATTAGTCTTTAGTTCTCCCAGACACACTACCACTTAGGGTTACGAATTAATTGTCTGTTGCTTTCCTCCCAGGAGGTCACCTCTACTAAAGAACTTCATGGTACTAATATATGTATCCAAGAGATTGTAAGAGTCTTTGTGCCCCCACATAGCTTAGAGGAAATAAAGAAACAGCTGTATGGACTAGCAAAATCCAATTCCCACTAGAAAAATAATGATGTTAAAACAGAAGATCTACATCTTTGACAATTTCAGCCAAGGAACCCAAATTATTTGCTATGACATTGAAAGCACTCACAATGTTTTTCCTATAAGCAATAGGTACTGAAAGAGCAGCACCTGCTGTGTCACTGCACATCCTAAGTACAAGCATAAAAGACCAAAAAAAGTGGTGTGGGATATTGCCATTGTGGATTGAGTGTTTAATGGATGAAGAAAGGCTTTATACGTTCCGTAAAGAACATTGTGGTTTGTGTTAAGTGGAAGGTCATGTATGGAGCATGGTGCCATGTAAACACAGGCAGAAAGCAGAGACAGATGAAACAAAGATGATGTAGAGAAATATCAGTGGCAGGGGAGGGGATAGGAAATACAGGCATGACAGTGCATTTAA
Source organism: Acrocephalus scirpaceus scirpaceus (assembly GCA_910950805.1). Taxonomy (NCBI): domain Eukaryota; kingdom Metazoa; phylum Chordata; class Aves; order Passeriformes; family Sylviidae; genus Acrocephalus; species Acrocephalus scirpaceus. Next base: position 36,603,801 of record OU383781.1, read on the forward strand.
GCTGAGAAACAGCTGGAGAAATCTTTCCAAGGTCTGAATTGGAAACAGTGAGAACAAAGTGCCAGCATGCAAGTACAACAAATAAAGATAAGGCATCAGGACTGTAGCAATTGCAGATCACTAAAACTACAAATGAAATGTTCCTTCAGGAAGTGCCATTCCAGAACAGGTTTGATACATCTTGACAGAGCTGTATGGAAAAAATCCCGTCTGTTTTCAGCTAAGAGCACTCTATTTTTTGTACAAATCTCAGCCTCTGTGCCACACCCAGAGAACGCCCAACACTACAAAGCACTGGAAAGGGATACAAGGTAACACTAACCCACTCCCAGTGAACTAACTCTCATCTTTGTTTAAGTTTAACCAGGCTACCTAACACAATCAGCGGATGATAGAATAGAGCAACTACAGATTTCTAGAACCATGCCAGCATAGAGATGCCATTGCTGAATTCCCAGTCAACACACAGACTGCTCTGCAAAACTGCATGAAACAGCTTTGAATATAAAAAACATTATAGAAATATAAATGGTGCAGGTACAGATGTAACGTAGAAATTTGCAGGATCAGCGAGATTTTAAAGAACTCAGTTAAACTAATGAATGTTGCTGCAGGGAGAATAGAGTTCACAAACACACTTATGGGTGTAGCCAGAGAGCTTCTCTAGCAATGAAACTCTGCTATTGACCCTCTCCCTTCTCAAATGCATGCTTTGGATTGAGTTCATTCCAAATTAACACTCAGGATCCCAGGGAAGGAAAAGCTAAACCAATAAAGTTCAAACTTAATCAAACAATATTAAAAGAATTGAAGGAGGGAGAACTCAGCACTAATGGTAGTCAGCAGAATACACGCACATTTGTATTAGTGGTTGAAGTGAAAATGCTTCCTACAATTACCAGTATTAATTTGCACAAAATATTGATATTATTATCCAAAATAGGCTGCAATACATTTCCTCATAAAACTTCTTATATGATATCAAAGATTGAAAGCTGAAAAGTATTCATTTTTATAGAGCAAAGTACCATTCCTACATTTTAAGATGCACAAAAAGGACACTTTCCCTTGAATTAGAAAGCTTTGCCAATGTTCAGCTTCACACGTTGTCTCTTGGCTGTGAATTTTGGGAATAGCCTGTTATTGAACTCCACACTTGTCATTGTCCCACAGTGTAAAATCTCTGCCAGGAGAAGATTGTTTGAAAACACTGCTTCCCAATCACCTTTCTAGTAAAATCACAAATGTATAATTGTGATATAGGAAGAAATGAGAGAACACTACAATGCAAGGCCAAAGCTCTCAGGCATTAACTGATGCCAGGAATTGCATTCCTCCCAGCTACGCCTGTCTGCACCTTACGGTCAGTCCTGAATTCCATAATAGTACTAGGATCTCCATTTAGAATAATGCCATCAACATGCATGGGATTCTCCAAGAAGATACATTTCCTGGAGGTATCTCTCTAAACAGAACTAAAGTAAAATAGCAGTCCTCTTGATTGTCAAGGTAAATCTTTGATTTGAAAATTCTGTAATGTGACTTCAAACCACTGAGGTTCTTATCAGAGATACCTTTTGTAATCAAAATTTGTCTTCCCAAAGCATTCCCTGTGTACTGCACCTTAGAGAGTTCTGATGGAGAAATCCTTATTGATAAAGGATGCAAACACCTTATCTGTTCACCACATAAAATGTCATCCAAGTAGTAATTGGAAATTCTTCACTCTCTGATGTTTTAAAAAATTACAAATTAGTAGCATCTTCCTCACAGATGCAATTTCTCTATCACTTCAGTGACAGTAGAGAAAGAGTTTCAATATGTGAAGTTTTTGGTGCAGTGGTTGAACACTATTTAGCTATAGGTAACTTGACTAGTCAGCTGGAACCTTAATTTTCCAGCCTCAGATGTACATACCACCAAGCTACTCCCAGCTATCTACTTCATTTTCCATGAATCTCAAGTTAACTATTTCACTCTCCACCATGTTTATGGGCTATTTTTATCCCAAAACAAAAGCAGAATCTAAATAGAACAAGCCACAGCACTTATTAAATTGTGAGTGTTTTGCTTATCAAGCCTCTACAGTCATGCCAGTCTCACAGATATTCCAATCATACCAAAACTAGGGATATTTTTAATTGAAATCAGTCTCCTAAAAGAGGTTGTACTCAGAGCTTGAAAAGCTTATCTGGAAACATAGGTGGCATCAGTGGTGCATACTGTCTCCTAAGCTATTCCATTTATTTATCAGGGGCCAAGTCATTTGATTTCAGCAATACAAATTTCACACTGCATAAAACAAGCAGTTTCAGAATTAAAACCAGTTTAGAGGAATGCAAAGATTATAGGAAACTTGCACATGGAAGCTTACAAAGGATCAGAATTTCATTCTGCGACCAGCATTGCTTCTCCCACATGTTTGCTCTACTTCAGAGTAGCTGCGTGTCAAATCATAGTCTCAATCCAACCTTGAAGCATCATAACCTGAACATTTATATTTTTACACAGAAACCTCAGAGCTGTGGAGAAAAAAAAAAAAAAAACAAGTGAGATTTTGACAGAATCTGACTTTGAAATTAACTCAGAGCATGTAATTTCCTGTACTTTCTCATAATTTTTTCAAGGTAAATACACTTCCCTACAGGGTTAACAGGACCTGTCCTTAAAAATAATTTTGTCAGCAGAGAGTATACAGTTTTGGCTGCTGCTTTGTATGAGTTCAGTGCTAATGCACACACCTCACAGAGAATATTCTTAACATTATTTAAATTATTATGGTTGTGGACATGGAAATTTCTAAAAGCTCTCCTGAAGACACTTTAGAAAGCATTTTGTTTACTGGTACAGAGCAGCACACTATAAAAACATCCCTTTAATATATTGTGGGGTAGGCTTGAAAGCATATTTCACATCTACAGTCAGATGGGATCACATGTATTAGTGTCAATCAAGCGTGTTTCTTTGCCCAAAAGTCCTTAATATGCCATGCTTTTCAGACACAAAATCCCAAACTTAAATTAAGATTGTAAAAGATGTAAGCTCAATGAAACCGGTATTTTGACAAAATGGTTCTATGCAGGTTTTATTTAAAAAACACTGCTATTCTTAGTGGCAGGAATTATTTATGTGATTATTTTCTTCTCAAGCTACATCATTACACAGCATTTGAGTTTTGTGGAGATCAGTATAAGCTAACTGAGGAGGACAAAAAAAAAATCACAGTTGTCAGTTTTTCTATTTTTTTCCTGACTTTAATGTGTTTTGATGACTCTATACAAACTGAGTATTGCATCAAAGACAAAACCACAGCAGAATGTGAGGCTGGGTCAGTTCGTGCACTGTTTGCAGCTCTAGGCTCTGGGTTTTTTTCATTGTAAGACGCCTTTTTAGCCAGCAAACAAAGTGAGCAGAGCTCATGCATTTGATGGAAATAAAATCACCTTCAAAATCCCAAGCTGTGTTTTATGAAATGCAAGATGAGTTACACTGCATTGTAACAGAGCAAAGACAGAGAAAAAACCTCAGTGTTTGCTATTTTGGGGCCTCTCATTCTCCATTTGCTGGGCTCCACTCATCTCTATCAAGGGCAGAGGAGATGGTAAAAGTCTGGGATGACTCTGTGATGGAAAATGCATTTCTCTTATCTCTTCCACCTTGAGCCACAGCATATATGGATTGTATTGTGGAGTCTCACACAGGTACCTGGTGCTTTCCTGCCTATGTGCCTACAGAGAAATCAGAGGAACTGCGGAGGGTCACGTGGTGGGCAGTGCTGACAGCATTAGACCAAGGCTTGTCCTCTTAAGGCAAATGACATGGTCATAACCCACAGATTCAACCTGTTCAACCTTCACGCCTCCACAGAACCTGAGCAGTCTACAAAACATGCATGTTTAAGTTTGATTATCTCAGTTTTAACAGAATCTAATTTATATTCCAATGGTATAGCTGTCCTCAAAGTAGTCAAGACTAAGGGAAATGTTTTGTATGCTATTGAACAGATTATCAGCCATGACAATGACACCTGGGCAAGTAAGGCAGGGAAGGTAGAAAAACAGCAAAACCAAACAATAAAAGAGGAGCAGACCCAGTCAGTACAGTTCACCTGGCCCTTCAAAGCTCCTCCAGACACATTTGCTCTAGGGGCTCTGAGGGTGAAAGTACTAATGTTGATTTAATAGATAGAATATATCTACAGGATGCAAGGCACTGTTCAGTTCAAGTCATGGGGGACTACTACAGAATGGATGCTGCAGAAAAAGCCACCAGAACAGAGGAATTGTCGTGTCTGAATTGGAAGGTAACAATTTTTTTCAAATAATCTGTGACCTTAGAAACATATATGCATATCTCTGAACTAAAGCAGTGCAGGGTGATGTGGGCATTACTCACAAGACACCCTCACAATTATGACTACAGAAAACCCATTAAACTGCCAATTTCTCCAAGAAACAGTTGTAATAATGAACACCACCAAAAATTATTCTGCAGGTTTAATGCCTGTTTATTTTAAACATGCACTGCCATTTCAGGAAACTGCAATTCCAGGTGTAACTTTACATCTTTCAAAGGAGGGAGAAAATTATTTCCATGTCATCTGATTTGTACTATTGTTGTATTACTGTAGGGAAACAATGCAAAACTACTGGTTATTGTATATCAACTTTTTCACCTTCCCTTTCACATATACCAAAATAAAACCAAAAACAACCTTCCGTTGTCAGTTCATAGAAGTATGATTTTACGAGTACAATGGCAGCTCAAAGCAAAATGATGCAGTTGCAATGAAATCACCACATTGCCATGAAAAGTGTACTAGACAATTATAAAAGTAAAAATGGCCTCACATAAAACCAAAAGTGCTTAATATATTTAGGGTTTTTTAGTTATTTAAGTGGAAAAAGACCAATTTGATGAGATGGGACTGTGTCAGACACACATTGGTCAGCTCCTAGAGGATGTTTTTACATCAAGAGCATATGAGGGTGATCTGTATAAAGGAGATGAGTATTTTCTCCATGTGAAAAAAATTATAGATGAAGACAGAGAGGAAGTGTTGTTTGCTTTTAAACTTGTAGCTCTCCCAGCTTCTCTCTGCTGCTGCCCACTCCCAGACAAAATGCACTGGTTTTGTGCTCTTCCTGTGTGCAGATGGGCTGTCTCATCCTGCACATCCTGCCTGCCATACAGTTGCAGAAGGCACAATTACCATCAGTGCCACTCAGCTGCCCCTCTGCTCCAGTGTCTTGCCCAGGAGCAGCCCTGGCTGGCAGGACCAGCACTCACAGGGACATTCAAAGAACCCCAGCAGCCCCCCATGAAAGGACACACCCTCAGGGACTTTGGCAAATTTTGACAAGCTTCTGCTGAATATGTGGAAGATGACGTTTTTCATCCTTGGCACCAGGCCAGGTGCAGGCGCAGCCGTGATAGTATATTAGCCTCCTGCCAAATTTTTAGTCTCTGTTTCAAAACACTGGGGATTCTCAATTAAACTGTTGTAAGAAACTACGCAGCACAACAACATATTTCACCCTATCTTATTTAAGCAATACGGTTGAATCATGTTTATTTACATAAAGCTGGAAATCTAAGTTGAGGAATGTGTCTAACAGGAATAGTCAACCTGTACACATAAAGTCTACAATGCAACTGAACCCATCATCCCATAAGAGGAATTACTTGGGAGCTGCAAGTACCCAGAATTTCTACCAGATTTTGTAGTTGTAGTAGTAGTAGAAGAAAGCTGAATAGTAATGTCAGTCACTCATAAACACCAGAAAGAATTAATATTTTGTCAAAGTGGATCCTTTGGTCTTAGAGAAGAGCTTAGCACATTCAGCAAATAAGATACCAAGGTACAGTGTTCCAGGTCTGAATTAAGTGTATAATCTCTAAGCTACAAAAATAATGTCAAGAGGCTACTTTAAATCTAATTTATTATTTTGTATTAATTTAGAAAAGTTCCACTAATACAGGCCTAGTTTTGTGATGACTACCTTTACTATATACATATATATATATATATATAAAGTATAATAGAAGAGGTATAATGATCTGGGTTAAATTACATTTGGCTCAAGTACTATTTTCAAAACACGTAGGAACAGAGGTTGTCTTTGTATATTCGCAACTGCTGGTGTATCACAGACAAATTAAAAAAATAAAGAGAAATAAACCTTTCTTTTACTGCTCAATTTCTGAAATTTTGCACTAAATAACTGTCTAGATTACAGTATTTAATTACTTTTCCCTCCCAAATTTAAAACTTTTGAACTACTAACCTCTTCCCTCCTCTGCAGTGCTCCAACGTACAAGTACACAGTTGTGTTAATAAGAGTCAGAAGTGGATTCTGCAAGGAGCCAGGCCCTTCATCCCCAGTGGCCTCAGGAACAGGGATTTCTGTTGGCAGGTCATTCCCACCCCACCAGGGCATTGGACACAGTGAATTCCCACGAGATCCAGGTGGAATCTCTGGATTTGCAAATGGCAGATTATATGACTTCAGGGGACACCTGTTAACGCTAGTTAGTCTATTCTGGGTCTGCATATATTTAATTAAATAACTGAATCTACAGAGTCTCAAAGCCTACAATACTTTATCATGTATATGAGTTGACCAGCTCTGTAATTCCATTCTCTCCTTAAACTGTTTACTATCAGGCATGTCTGCCATCCTTTTCCTTTCCTCACTTTCATTCATCTCTCAACAACCAAAAACATTTCCCTCATACATTATGAAGTTCTTGGTTACAGTGTTTCTAAGGAAATAATAATTCCTGTTGATACACCATGGCAATTTTACTCTCCCCAGAATGTATGTTTATTATACTGATTGGGTGATGTTTTAAAGAAACCAAAGCAACACAACCTCCAAAAAAGCTACTAATGTTCATAATTTACAGGACAAGTACCACTCATGAGTCTGTAAAAACAAACCTATGGAATCAAAATGGACCAGATGCTGACTTCATATTTAAGATGGTTCCTTAAGACTCTTTTTGCCATTCTTTGGGTTTATCCCCATTAAAATAGTGCCAAGATGAAGTCTAGTGCTGAGACTTGAAATGCAGCAACAGTGAAATGCTTTTTTAGATACAGCCCAGAGTGCAGCTGGCCAGCAGCAGGACTTAGCTTCCCCTCAGGGGTGACTCAGAGAACAAGATGGGCCGTTCCTCTACAGCATGTGCAGCTTTTGGCTGACATTGCTATTGATGGCACAGTTTTCTAATCTAGGGAATCACAATTTAATTAACAAATGCAAACCAGCCTCTGGGTGCAATCACATGCCACCTCCTAAATGAACAGGTGACTTTGAAGACAAGTTTCCTGTCTCATGGTTCATTGTGCAGGAAAGTTCTTTCAATGCCAAGATTTGGACACAAATCTTTTGAGATGCAGGTCAATGAAGTATTAAACAAAGTTACTGAAACATGTGAAAAAAAACTTTGTACAAATACTAAACAGACTTTGGGTATTCTGGATAGATTTTCTAAAAACAAATGCCTTGACTGGTTTTGAGTTTGTATCAAAAGCTGATAGTTCCATAAATAAATTTGTATACATTTGATTACAAATAGTTTTGTTTTTTTTTTTTTTTTTTTTTTTCATAAGCTGCTCTATGAAGCTAAGCATGTTTGTCTTGCCCTACCAGGTCACCTGGAATAGCAAAATGCACCTTATATATCCTAACACTTGCCTGCACAATCCACTAACCTTGCTATCTTTAATTACACACAATATCTGGATTTCTGCTTACTGCAGTAGTAAGGGGATCTCTAAGTACTTCTGCTTACAGCATTTTTCACTGAGGGAAACTATATTGAGCTCACAAGGGCCATTTGGTGGCATTCACATATTTGCATGCAGGCTACTTGATGAGGCCCATTGCTTGGTGGGTGTCCTACCACACACATAAAGGCTGGTAGTTTGCCAACTATATCCCTTGAAGTGCTTTTCCCATAAATTTCTACAGTTGCCCTGTACTTAAGTCAGCAGAAATAAATAAAATGATGGGACATTTTTATTTTTAAAGCAGTTTATAAAGCTATTGCTGTCAAATCCCTCCCAGTGGTGAATAGGAAGGAGACAGGTGAGATGTACAATGCCTTCAAGGAGCTGCTGTCACATTTTTATGTATTGCACATAAAACCTGAAGCAAAAGACATTGCAGTCTGGACTATTGGCTGATGTCAGTTGAGGGTATTCCAGATGAGGAAGTTACACCTAACAGGTGCTCAGTGCTAAAGCATCACTGGCCCAATAGTCCTTCAATTTCTGAAAAGCATGTTTGCCTTCCCTAGCCAATAGCCCCACTCAGACATAGATGGCGGCAACAGCAACCCCAGCACTGAGCAGAAGAGCAGAGAATAAGTTTTGACTTACAGAGCTTAGCCAAGGTTAATTAGATTTACAATAGAAATTACTGTGATTAGTTCAAAAATATGTAAACTGGTATTCCCTCTGAGGTTGAGAGAAGCAGACCTGGGTTTTTCCTTTTTCCTAGGCTACAGCACGATAATCTGGCTACATCTAGGAACATTACATATTATCTGTTTGATTTTGCTACACCATAACACAATTTTCTCTCTTTTCTATTGCTACTGGCTGTGGTGAGTGGTACTTACCTGGGAACACTGAGAAACAAAGGAGAAAGTAGGTTTGCCTGCTTTTTATTTTCTAACAGAGAGAATACTATTGTCAGCAGAAGTGTGAAGATTTTAGGGTGTTCCTTCCCTAAAATCCAGGCTGTTTATTCTTTATGACCTTTGATACAGCAACAAAAGTGCCACCACAGAAACAAGATGTCTTAGCCACCCGTTCCTCACTGTGCCCTGTAAGCTTCCAGGAACTGAGATGGATGGGTATTTTTCTTGTCAAAAAACAAACTAATAATAATTTTTATGGCAAAGCTTTAAGAGCTGCAGTGGCAAAGAGAGTCCCTTTGCTGCTCACTGCCATGCCAATGCACTGAAACTCAATGTCTATTGAGACAGAAAAGTTGTAATATGGGAGAGAGATCAAATCATGCGTAATCAAGTTTAAAGAACAAATATTAATGTGCTCTAGTAACTGTAGCAATTTGCTCATGGAAGTGAACTTAGAACCTCTCATGTTTAGAGGCAGATAAAAGTATTGTTCAGAGATTTAGCTGTTATTAAGGTACCCACTGAAAGCACCATCTCATTAGATACCATATGTTTAAGAATAAACTTCAGGCACACTTAGCCCAAAGCTGTTTGGCATTTTCCTTTGTATACTTGGAAGGAACTGAATTATCAAAAAGATGGTGTCACTGAGCACACAAACTTACAAGCCACACTTTCTAGAAATTAAGGATGTTCAAATTATTCCCTTGGCTTTCCAGAACCAAGGGTCACATCTGCCCTTTTGCAGACTTAGGAAATCACTCAGCTTCTCTATGCCTTAGGACACTGTCTGTAGAATGCAAAAACCTGAGTGATAAAATGACAAACAGACATGAAGATAAAGCTGTTCAGATCATTGGGGCATCTGAGTAGACCTTTAGAAAGCTCACATGCTCCAATGCCTGGTGCAGTAGGGGAATAAATGGGGCACTCTGCAGTCTGACCTGTGGCAAGGTGGTTTTTGTTGACTTTTACACACTGAACCTGTAACACTTAGGAACTGTTTAATCATACAGTTGAAGACCTTTCCCATCTTCCATGTTTATGTTGGATTAACCATATACATTGCAGTATGATCCTTCATAGTGTCAAGACATATTGAACTGCTGGAGGGTTAAAAGGCAACAAAACAAAAATCTGAGTAGAACATTTGTTTTGCACAAAGTAATTTGTTAGTATATTGAGAGTTCTTTTCAGCAACATAAAACTCTGCCTTTTGGACACCACATAGAACTGCAAGAAAATGCCAGGAGAAAATTCTAAGAGTTATCATAAATAAAGCACTTGTCATATTGCCCATAAGAGCAGAGGTCTCTCTACTTTGTTATGCTCCAGTAATGGGCATAATGGTTTTATTTGCATAAAACCCAGATCCTATTATACTGTAGCTGCTTCTTCTTAAGCTCTTAAAATTATACTGGCTTCCTGAACTATCATGTTCAGAGCTGGTTGAAAAAAAATCCAAACCAAACCACAAACATTTGTTATCTTTTTATGAAGTGAATTATTTGCATAATGCATTTAGACTGGGAACAAAAAAAAATATTTAGAGTAAAAGACATTTCTTCCTGCAGAATTGAACTCATTGGAGTGTCTAACCAAGGAAAAAAAGCATTTTTGCTGCTGCTTAATGGACATTACCAACAGGCGGTACAGATGCCACGGGTCCCTAAATGATGGAGAATTTAAAATGAGTCACCTTTATAAAGTTATGTTCAGGAAGGATTATTTGGGGAAAAAAAATTCTCTGGGTTTTTTTTTTTTCCCCCCCAAGGGAGATTTTCATATGGTCTTACTAATAGGAGAAGAAAATAAAAAATATTCTATTTCCATAATTCATCTACTCATGTTGCAGTCCAGCCAAGCAGCACTGTGGAACTCAGAAGAGAAATACCAGGAGCTGAGGTTGTTGGAATATCCTCCATAGGGCCTACATCATTACATTTTAAGAATATAGGAAGCATGTTATTTACTGGATATCCCAAAGCACAGATTATGTTCGTACAGCGTAAAGAATTATTTCTTTCGTACAGGGGCTCTACATCATAGTTCATTCAGCTTAAGGTATTTTGAGAAGTTCCCCCTTACCTTGTGTCCAGAGATGCATCTGATACAGTAAGTGGCCCATGAAATCACTGTCATCCTTTTAAGCACTCATACAGATTTGCAGCAATTTTGCCTAACTGTATTCCCTTCCCAGACTTCTCTAGAATGGCTGAAGAGTTCAAACTATAATTAGCTGTATTCATTTTGAACTCTGTAGCTCCTCTGCTCATAGAATAATTCTTCATAGAGTAAGGAAATACCTGATGAGGATGAAAGAAATACCTAATACTGCTGAGGACAACACTTGGACAGTTGCCACCCTAGACTATAGGAGCAGGAATTTGATCAAAGATTTCTCATTCCTTTGTCATCCAGTGATGCAGAAAGGAAGAAACCCCACTGGAGTCACTGAAATTTGGTTAAACTTCAAACTTCTAGGTATCATTATCACATTCTGGTAAGGTAGAAGAAGATGAAAGCATAATAATGAATAGACAGACTACAGGTGTCAGGGCTGATAACTCCTTGCCCACATAGCACAGAATACATTTCTGTCCTCTCCAACTCTTCAACAGCTTGCTCAGCAAGGAGCTTCTCCTACTATTTTTTGTTTGTTTTTATAAGAATTCAAAGGAAGCAGTAGATACACCACTGTTTTTATATCATGCTATTGAACTCCATGGGCATTTATTGTTGACAGTCACAGAGAAAGCCAAGGATATATCTGCCCTGTGAAAGCATTGAAACAAACAGCTGAACAGTGGCAGAGATGCAAGGACACCACAGCTTGAATTGACTAGAGGTAACTGAATAAAAGGCTGTATTTCAAAGCCAGTGCAGTTTACTGGCTGGTCTTAAAATCTCTCAAAGCTCTCTCAGAGTCTCTGTGGAGTTATTTCAACAAGCTCAGGGCTCTTTTCCAAGTAAGGTATTCAAATCACAAAAAAAGGCTAAGAACAGCTATCACAGTAGGCATTGACATCTTGTCAAGAGCTCTGACCAGTCAGAACAGGAACAGGAATGAATTTCTTTCTCACCCCTGCAGACAGATTGTGGCAGGGTGAGGGGAGACTGGCCTAGAAAAGCATTTCTTCTGTGAGCACTTTGAGGGTCAGAATCACTAGCACAGCTCAGATGGCAGGGATACACAACGTGAAAACAGAGGAAAGCAACCAGAATGCTTTTTCTCTCCTCAGAAAAAACCCAACCAAAACCCAAAAAACAACCCAACCAAAACAAAAAAACACAACCAAAACAAACTAAACCAAACCAAACACCCCCACCTCAGAACAAACAAACCCCAAACAAACAGAAGCAAAAACAAATGTCAGCTTTCTGTATCTTGATACACATAAGCCAGAGTACATTTCTACTGGGTGAGGGATGGGGAGCAGTGAGGTAGAGCTACACACCACTTTCTGTGTAAGTTCCTGCATTTGTAACAGGGTTTCCTCAAAGAATTCAGTAGAAGTCATTACCTCACACAACTGTGGTAATACCTTCTCTATCATGACAAAAACAACCCAAAAAAGCTTATCCATGAGCATCCATGCCCACTGTCAGCTCCCACTGATCACTGAGCTGCCTGCTCTCCCTTCACCCTCCTTCCCAGATGGATTACATGACAGCATTTGCAATTCCATTTCCTATATTTTCATACATTGTAAAATCCTAAGGATGGAATATTTTCTTAGCCTTAAGACTCCTATTATTCACTATTTAAACGATCCCACTTTTTTATAATCAAGCAGCAAGTATACTGGTCCAGCCCCAGGAACATCACAGGCTCACATCCTGATCCCACTGTATTTAAAAGCAGGAAAGGCATCCCTAGATGTCAAAACAAGGAGACAATGTAATTCAGTTTGTAGGATTGAAACACTCATGATACAGAAGGTTTTAATCAGTCCAAGCACAGGACAGCATAGGATTTTTTTTTTAAATCACATTTTCACAACACTTTTGTGATTTAGTAGCCCAGTTTCTAAATCTCATTGAAACTCACAGAGGCTTATGAAATATTAACAACTTACAAACCAAACTAAAACATTAGTTCCTAGATAAAGCAGCTATCTATAGTCTTATAATTGTCAAAACCATTTTAAATTAACACATTCCTGTTAAGGCTTCCAAGATCATTAATAGTAAGCTCCTACTCATTTCCAGATTCTGAATTTAAATTCTTAGTCTACATTTTCACTTGTCTTTGAAACACACGCTATCACAGTTATATCACACCCTTGCAGGCTCTGAAACACCTTTTAGTGCTGTTCTGCTTTACATATTTGCTATGTGATAATGGAGACAGGTGTGGGGGAGATGTGGTTGAAAAGGGACAGGCGCTCGGAAGATATCGGTTGTAACGGGAAGGCCACAGAACATTCCAACCCCCGAGATAAGCTTCACCCCAAGGATGCAAACCTCCCTCTAACAATGTACCAGTACTTTTCCATTCTCCCTACTAACTCAAGAAGTGTAGCAAAACCCCTCTGACGTAGTGAAGAACTCAAGAGTATATAACCTGCATGTTTGAAATAATAAACGCTTTTAACCATCCACCATACTGGTGTAAGCGTGTGTTACCGAGCGCCACACCAGCATGTGGTAGCCGTGCCGTCTATCCTAAACCAGGCCACCGCAGTTGCGGCTGCAAGAGCAGCAACAGACAGGGTTTACTGGTTTAGTGAGTCTTATGCTTCCAGTGGTTGAGATTAACAGAATCACAGAATCAATTATGCTGGAAAAGACCTCTAATACCACCATGGCACTGAGTGCCACATCCAGGTGTTTCTTTAAACACCTCAGGGATGGTGACTCCATCACCTCCCTGGGCAGCCCATTCCCATATCTCATCACCCTTTCTGTGAAGAATGTTCTACCTGAGTACTGGAAGCTTACTGATTTCTACTAAACTCTTGATCTTTAGATGTGTCCTCTTTAAATTTTTAAAACTTGGATGTGAAAGCATTTTATAAAATACTTTCTCAATGGCATCAAATACTTGCTCAATACCATCAAAGGTAACTACATAAAGAAATTAAATACAAAATTTCCTTTTGAGAAATAGACTGAATTTTTATGCAAACTCACTAATACGCCATTGGAAACATTCCATGTACTAACTTTGATTTTCATTATGTCTGTAAGGTTTATATTATGCTTGCTAGAGTTTGAGATTTTTTTAGTTTGGTGACATTGTTGCTTCTCATTCAAGCCATAATCCTAATAGATGTTTAATGCCCAAGTCCAATCCATGAGCCCAGAAAACATCATTACTGTCTGAGATTAGGTTCAAGTCACCGTATAATCAGGCTTGTGTTCAGCTCAGAAAGAGCAACACAGCAGAAAACAGCAGGGAACAACTTAAAATGCCTTTCAGCTGGTGTGATAGCAAGTGCTTCTCAGCTATGCCAGGGCAAAGACAAACAGTGGCAGCCAAACCAAGTGGTGGAAAAGCTGGGAAAGTTTGTATGAAGGATGTTGAACATCAAAGCAAAAGCTTTGCTGCGAGATGGAAAAGAATAAACCTCCCTGAACACAGGAGGATAACACAGGAATACAGAGGCAGGCTGTTCATGGGAAGTGTCTGGCTACACTACCAACAAATGCTGGGTGGTGTATCACAGAAGAGACATTTAAATGGCAGCCTGTCCTCCTCTCCACCAGGCTGCAGCTTGGATAACTAGGATAACTGCTGACCTTCTTTCTAGTTTCACTTTAGAGTCAGGCTGGGCAAATCCCTTACTTGCAAATGGTGCGAAACCACAATTCATTTCATCGTGACATTCCAAAGAACGACTGGTAATGCTGGAAAACAGCACATCAATCACAGACCTTTAGTAAGAGGATAGGAATCACCTCCCAGCAAGAGGTCTGAATAAATTTCTAACTGATTATTACTGCATCTTAGTTTGCCTGCCCTTAGAGAAAACCACAGAAAATGTTTCCATTCTTCTTCTGCATAGGCAGAAGTTTTATAACCCTTAAAAATGCTTCAGAAGAAAAAGTTTCTCTTCCATTGGTACCTGAATCTCCAAATAAATCCACAGGACTCAGAGCCAGCTGCTGTGAGTGGACTGTCCAAGGCTAGATTTATGCAACCTGTTAGGGCTGAAAGTACTGCCACGCACAGTTAGCTGTAGCCAATACCCAAAAGAAAGTGGTGCCTATTTCAGCCTGGAGAAATCCTGCAAATAGAATGAAATCCAAATGGTAGATATAATGGTTTGTACTCTAAGCAAATTCAAATCAATTGTACCTAAGGATAAACCCGAAAGCTGAAAATTCACAGTGCTCAGAGATCTCATTTATCAGGGAGTTCAGACATCAATTAAAAAAGGTCAAGTTAAAAAATTTCTTCCAGCTGGGTTTTGCTGTGGAGGTACCAGCTGACCATTTAAGCAAGGGAGGACAAAAGGATCATTCTTTAGGTGCTCTCTAATGAAGAGGGACAGCAACGTCAGGAATAAGACTAGATGCTGCATGAGTTAAAGTAACACAAAACATTCTTATCTCAATCAAAAATGTCCATTTTAGTTTGCAAAAAGCTTTCTCCTATGAAATGCTGTCTCATAGCACGCTCTCTTGTTTAGGGCATTGTGTTACTGTCATGTCAGAGAACAGACAAGTAAGAATAGACACTGTGGGTTGTGTTAGCCACATTGGCTATGATTTTGGTTGGTTTTTGTAATAAACAGCCTCCAAGTACCACAGTGAGATTCTGTTTGTGGTTGTTGAGATTTTATTCTACCTTCTGTATGTTTGCATCAGGTGATGCCAGCAAGAGCTGTGGGTCATCACTCAGGTGCATTGTGCAAGTCACCAGTCCAGGAAGGAATGTAATGAAGCAGCAACACAAACCTCATTCATTTGGAGTGCCACATGTTCCAAGAAGATATTGATTAGGTTGGACAAGACCTATAAGATTTTTGAATCCAAACCTTTCAGTTTTTCCATGCTAAAACAGAACCCCAGAGCTCAGGGATTCAGATGCCTACAAATCCACCACTGGAGATGACTGCTGGATGGCAGACACTGGAAGAAAACCCCTTTTACAGCTCACAGAGAGTTAGAGGGTACATAAATAAGATATAGACAATTAAGTCACCATGAATATTGTGATTTCTGTGATATTCTATTTGCATAACTAAGTACAGATGCCAGTGGAATCTTTCTGCTTAAGGACTGCTTTTAACTGTGCACAAAAATATCAGCTGTAGGTTAAAAAATAACAAGACTTCACACCTTTATACTTCTTTTGAAACCACATGTATGTTAAGAAAAAAAAAAACACATAGAAAACATAAAGCTTTGAATACAAGATATTTAAACACCCTAGATTCATGATAGTATATGTTTGGATAATAATGAAATATTGATGATGTTTAGAATATAACCAATACAAAACATTTACCTATGCAGTGAAAGAAATTATTTCCATATATTATGCAGATGCTTATCAAGAAAGAAAGCAATTAAAAAATTAGTCAAAAATAATTTAAGGAAGTATTTCAAAAAATTTCACATCATGAGACTAGGAATGCTCCTAGGAAATAGAGATGGAGATGTGGCTGATGGGCTCAAGTTCACTGTAAATTTAGAAAAATGGCTGCTAAGAATAAGATGTCCCTTAACTCTGATGACATTGACCATTGCTGTGGAAGTCCCCAGCTAGAACAAGTAATTTACATAAAATTATTTTTCTATTTGTAGTTGGCCTTAAGCAGTTTAAAATATTCTAATACATCATAATTTAATTATTTGAAGACCCATTTCTACAAATAATCTTCCATGATGGGGTTATTGATGAGCCCTTCATCTTGAGTATATAAAGGAAAAATCAAGCATTGCCATTTAACTTGGATTGTGCTTTGAATTATTTTATATATTTATAAGCATAATCATTTAAAGTTGTGTCCTCTGATTAAAGAAAACTGTATAAATTCATAATGTGATTTGGGAAAATATTCTTCACGTATATAAATCTAATGCTCAGTACAGATTTTTTTATACACTAAAATATTCATAGAAACCAAATAAAAGAATGGTCTGAACTAAATGTTGAGCTTTTTCCTTTAATACTCTTTAATTCCAGTGACTGCAAGTGAAGCTTCTGAGGTACTATATTTCTACTTTAGCCAATGCCCCATCATGACAGGACAGCAGCTCTGTCAGGATAGTGCAGTACATTCACTAAAGCCCATCCTCCCAGGTTACAGGTGGAGCCAAATTCTTCTACCTGGGACATTCTATGAAGTTTTGCTGTGATCACTATAGGTGATATCTGCACAAGAAAGGGTCAAACCCCTATTCAAAAGATATGGTGAAGCAGAGTTTGTTTCTAATAAGAACTCAACCCAGGCTGCATGGGATCCCTTCAGTCACCTTGCAGAGGACTAAGGTTCTGAGTACTAGCAAGAGATGATTGTACCTTAAACATTCTCACTGTGCAAACAAGCAGATCTAATTGTCTTTTTTTCCCTACAGTGACAAACAAAACGGGCATCTATAAATACTCTTTCAAATGTCCAGACTAGCACTGTACCTAGGCAAAAAAATTACAGACCCAAATATTATCCCCTACATTACATGCAGCTTAGTTGACTTTTCCCTGAAATTGTCCTTATCACCAGTCACGCCACAGCTGAATCTACTGAGTATTCTCCCTAACATCATGTGTGAAGAGACTGTCAGCTTCTCATTGCTACAGATACAGATATGTGGATAGAAAGACAATAATCCTCCATAATGACAATTGCATTTGATTTTTCCAATGACCCTAGGAGAATCTTCGTGCCAATGCTGTGAATGAAAGCTTTCCCAGTGAAAGCCTGACAGTTCCACCATGAACTATCCTTCATTCTTATCCCAATCAAAAGAATTAGCCTAGAAATAGCTCAGGTCAGATCCTTATTAAGACAAGAAAACATTGCAAATACAGCTAAGCAGAACCAGCCCTCCAGGCTGTTGTCACTGTGCTCATCAGGCACGTGCTCTTGTTGCACAGAATTTGGGGAATGTGGGCTGCATCATTTTTTGGACCAGCAAAGGAACCCTCTGAACCTTTGTTCTTACACCTGCCCCCCTACAGAGGAGCTTTTGCTTACCTGCTGCAACTCATTCTACCTTATGTTTCACTAAAGTTGGTACTCAGTCACCACAGATATAAGGATATGCTTCCATGTAAATAAGAACGTCAGGTAAACACCCACAGGCAAACAGTGCTCCAGGAAATCAGCAACGGTTTAAGATGATCCTGTGAGACAAATGAAAATCTAGACAGTTTAAAAAAAAAAAAAATCCTGCTCCTTACACCTTAGATTTTAGGTGATATTTCTTCCTTGCTCATTGCTAAGCCCATCTGCTTATATATGCAATCTTTTTTTAAGTGTTTAAGAGATCTTCTGTTCCTGCTGCAATCATTTCCATGGCAACTAATTCTCATGTCACAAATAGAAAGCCATGCAGGTTCAACAGGTGAAAATCAGAAGCATATTGAGATAAACTTTTAAAAAGCCAGAATTGTGCACCAGCAAAACCAGGGAAAAAAGAACAAATTATGTCAGTTTAAATCAACCACTTGCTACATTAAGGTTGCTATGATCTAGGACTGCTTTTTGTCAGCTAAACTGTGCAATCCGTGGTGTGATTATAGTGTAAGATGTGAGCTTGGTAATGCCTGGATGTGAAACATTTGGGCACAGACATGGTAGCCAGGAGGGCAACTCTCCTACAGGAATTCCTGAGGGGATATGGCCCCACGGAGCACCGAGCCTCAGGCTCTGCTCAGTCCTGCTGTGGTCACTGGACATGGTGGTGACAGTGCTTCTCATGGCACCTTAGCAAACATTCACTCTCTTTTTCTCTGAGCCCAAAAAGGCATCCAGGTGTAACAACTTCATTGCTGAACCCTGGATGCCCAGAAGTATAACAACACTGTAGTTACACTGGCCTAATTTCTAAGGAAAAATTATTTTCTTTATGGTTTATTCTTGAGCAGACTTGGTACAGCAAATGATTATGGAGCTCTCACACTGCAGGTTTAATTTTGCAGAGAAATTCTCTCCAAAAACCCAACAATGCTGCATTACCTACCCCAAAATCCCTGAAGGTAGTCAAAACATCCCTAGGCAAAGGCTCTGAGCAACCAGAAACTGGACATATGCTGAACAGGAGGTTGGGTTGCAGTTCTGTGGGCTTCTCTCCTAAGAGTCAAGTTTTTGAAATTTTATCAATTTCAGTGTGTTGGTATCTCATTGAGCACAAATCCTATTTGCACACTGAGATGCAGGACCAAACCAAAAGAAACAGAGCTGAAACTCATTCCCAGAGTGCTACATCAGTGCAGTAATTATAAAAAGTGTTTTAGAAATGATGACAGATGCTTCTGTTATGTGATTTATGTTGGTATTTCCCTACCTTAAGTAAATCATATTAGTTTACTTTGGGTCTATATCAGACCAAGGCAACTTTATAATATATTAGGTATTTTCTTCACTTGTTTTTTTCTAGAGAGACTGCCAGAAAGTTGCATGTGATCACATCTCCAGGACAATACCATGTTTCTAGAAAATTCATCATATTCAGATATTTGTGTCCTCTGTTATATAAGGAGACTAAATTTGCAGAAACAGATCACCAGGAAATCGTAAACTGGTAACTAGAACAAACTGACATGTTGCTGACATCAGAAACTGCTGAATATGTTTGACAGAAGAACCATCAGAAATAACAATAATAAAGAATTTGAACGTTCTGAAGGAATGATTTTTTGCACTCCTTTCATTTGCAGTAGGCAACTCAAATGACTTCACAGGGCTTAGTATCTTTCAGTCACACCTACTGCTTTAAGCTGACATTTTTAATTATCAATGGAATGCTCTTCTCACATACAGACTAATTAGGGACTTGTGGGCCTCTTACCACAAGATTATTATTTTAAATCACAGAATCAGCTGGGAAAAAGCTTAGAGAGATAAGAAATTATGACTGACCAGAATCTATGTGCGAGGGAACTAAATCCTGAATTAGCCACACAAACCTAATTCCTAAGATCCAACACTTCCTAAATTTATTATGAGATCAGTATTCACTTACCAGAAGCTAGAAGAGTCGAATCTTAGAAAAAATTAGAGATGCATAGGAAGGCAAGCTGTAAAACATAAGCTACTGCAACAGTCTTTCTTCTCATTCCTGATTGCCCACAGAAAGCAGAGAAAGATTGTCATGTGGAAGTAAAGAAGCAAAATTCCAAACTGACAAAACCCCCAAAAGCTCAACAAACTCAGATAAGGCAATCTCCTGCAAGTATAAATGTCAGAAGCCAGCATAATGACCCACACCAGAATGCAGTATTTAATTTCTTGAGAAGTCAGGGTGGATTTCATGGTAGGAGTTGTGGCTTGGCCACTAAGTCACAGACACTGTAAGACTGCAATATGCCCCAAGGCAGAAGCATTTCTCAGCTGTCACAACTGTGTACTTCCTCCACAACCTGTCACACAAACAAGCTGCTAATCTAAAGTGACATTAAGACAAAACATTCGTCTAAACACATCACCTAAGTGAATCCATTTAAATCCAAGTTTAACACCTCTCAAATGCACACAGCCAATCTAATAAAGGGCTGAAGAGAGGTTCTGGCAACTCAAATTTGGAAAATGCATAGAATAAGATATTTACTTTTCATTTCATCTCAAACGAAGGAGCCTAATTTTGATTTTGGCACACAGAAGAGGATGAAACAAAGCAGTGTAAACTTATAGACACATCAAATCTATTTAAAGCATAACTACATGCAAACTTGGGAGTAAGGTAGAAGTGGCACTATAGGAAATGTAGTCACTGCCCATCTTTAGATATGGTACCAATTAAAGTTTAGAAAGAAAAGAAAAAAATCTAGCAACAAACTGATTCACTCAGTACTGAGAAACCACATAAGAAGTCTTTAATCTCCAAATAGCTGTGACCAAAACTCATTAGGTGACGACAATCCTTAGTAAAGAAGAGAAAAATCTTAGTCTTGATATTGCTAGAGAAAGTGTCAGATCACAGAGAGGATCAAACCAGCATCTTGAAATGGCTCACTCCCAAAGTCTGAGCAGAAATAAATTGGAAAAGCATTTAAAAGAACTACTTTTTGAATTTATTTTGATATCAGGATCATCGAACCTAAGCATTTCCTTTAAAGTAATTAAATGCAAAATTAATAGCCCATTAAAAAAGGCATTTAAACTTGAGTTGCTGAAATATCATTGAATATTTCTGAATCATCTTCAGAAAAAAAAAGGCTAAAATCTGCTGCAAGTGATAAAAATGAGACCAAGAAAAGAGGTTACTTTGCAGTTCCAGCATTTCTGAAAATCTAGTTGTTGAATTACTTGTTTTTCAAATAAAATTGGTAGGCTTTTGGGCTTTGTTGCATTTTTGTTTGTTTGTTTGGAGTTTGTTTGGTTTGGGTTTTTTGTTGTTTTTATTTTCATTGAGGAAAGTCAGAGAAGGCAGAAATTCTGTTTGCCTTCAAGCACCAGACCTGGTAATGGGCAATTAGTTTGCATCCTCTGCTATGCTGTAAACCACCGTGGTTTTAGGGTGCAGAAAACTCAGAGCAGAGTCTACTTTACTGATGATTGTCTTGCTATCATTGAAAATCTCAACCTGGACTATATTATTTAACTCAATAATTGAATGATTATGAATTAAAACCTGCGTGTTATGGAAAACAACCAGTACAATTAAATTCTAATAGTAAAACAGATGCTAATTCAGCAGTGAGTTTCAGGAGACCAGAAAATTGTAGCTATTGAAATAGATTTCTCAAACACCTTTAATGTGAGCTTTTGCTACTGATTCCATCTCAGAAAAAGTTCAAAGTCTTGTTTTGACTGCTTGACTGACTATATTGTGATTCATTGGCTCCATACACTCCAGAAGATGTCAAAAGCTGATGCTAAATGTAAAATTCTGGGCACAATCTTGCTTTACTTTTCTCTTTATGCATCCTTCTTTGCTTTGCAAGAAAAAGTTCAAGTGTCTTCCTGTGACAGGAATGAGTGAATTATGAAAAGTCAGCATAGAAGGATGGACAAAAAATGTTTCCAACAGTGTCCAGGAAGCAATAATAATTTGGCTACTTGTACCTTGGCATCCTCTGTTCAACATATGCCAGCTTGAAGAAATGCTTGCCAAGCCTATATTCCATTTTACCCACTGCTCAAAAAAAGTTTAATATGTAGCAAATCTTCTCCCATAAGAAAAGTGTCATGAATACCTAAAAAATATCAATTTTTAAGAGTATCAAAACCAAATCCATTGATTTAAAAAACAGCTTGTGTGTTACACCTAAATGTCATTTAGATTATTTCTTGCTAGCTGACAAAAAAGAAAAATGAGAATGGTTTAAAAAGTCACACTCAATTATTATTGCCTTAACCATGAAACTCAAAATGCCACTTTTTTATCAGTCACCAGAGTCCAGAATAGATTCAATAGCTTGCTTTGTGGGTTTGGGTTTTTTAGGATATATTAAATTCCCTAATTATTTTCAGTTTGAGACAATGTGATTCTGATGAGCCTGTCTCTCAGTAACAGTCCCTGCCCTGCCAGCTCATGACATGGCAAAACTGGGAAAAAATTTGATTGAAAAAATAGTGACCAAAGAAGACTTCTCCATTCCATTTGTAGGTAATGTGTTCATGCCCTAGCTAAGACCCTCCCTGTCTAACTAGACTGTGCTGGTAACTTTCCAGTTCACAGTACTTTCAGTTCCAATTCAGGGTACCTGCTCTGAGCCGTTCTCCTTGCTTTTGAGACCAAGAAAACAATGCTGACCTTATATCTACAGCCATTGCTCATTTTAATTAGTACATTTTTATATGAGACATCTGTAGCAATCTTATTTCTCCATGTTCTGCTCTTAGTTCACAGTGCATGTTCTGTGCACTGAACCTGAGCACTACAGGTGGGAAAATAAGACACACTGCAGATAGGCATGCAGACCTCATTTTTACTGCTCTTAATCCTCTATTTTTGTTCTAATGATTGTGACATTTAACAGGAAATGGGAAACAATTTGGTTGGTGCACAGCCTCTAACTGCCCATTGATATTCTGCCAGTTGGGAGATCTTGGTTTAACTTTTTTCACCTTCTTTGGGTCATTATAACCCATACACTGAACCAAATGTACAAAAGACCCAGAGTCATAACCATGCTCTGCTTTTTCTTGTTCTTATGCCCGTGACCCTCAACAGCAGTGAGAATAACCTCCACCACAAACATCTATTATGTGTATTCTGCGTGCTTAAAATAGCATCTTGACCAGTCAATAAATCATACTTGACAGAGAGGAGAAATAAAAAGTAGAGGGAATTTACAGAAACATCACACCTTCCTCTTTAGAGGTAGATAATGAGTGGGATCCTGTTTGATACTTCCATAAAGGACAATTAATCGTAAAACCAGGTTGGCTGAGCCAAGCAAAAGATCAGGTGTCCTTGGAAAAAAGATGATGGTGAAAGAGGATGAGAAACAAAAAGGAAGCCAGGTGGAAGACATCAAAATGCCACTATAAAGCAGAGTGCAAGGAGAAGTATAATCCTGATGGTCCCTCAATGCCACCTAGCACACAATGGAAGGGGTAATCCTGGCACTGCATTCTGACACCTGCTGTGGTAAATTTCAGCACAGAAAAAAAAAAATTGCTTAAAGATATAATGTGTGAGGGAAATAAAAACAATTTAAAAACACCACAGTGGCCTTGAGCTGCTGTGGTCTCTCTCATAAGGCAGATTAGCACAGCAATGCAATCTCACACCCTGTCCTTTGATGAGACTGTTGTATGCTCCCTTGTGAACAAAGGAGAGAAACAACTGAGGTCTTAAAACAGGTAAAGTTCTTAAATGAAGGCCTTAATTGCATCTCAGAATAAATTTTATGTCAGGAGTCAATGGACAGACTAATGAACCTTATGAGACCTTAATATGGTTTGTATAGCAAGCTACTTCTGTGACAAAATGATTTTTTGGCAGTTTCTTTGCAAAGGCTGTCACTGTCACAAACAGGCAGGTTTATCGACTTCATGGCTTGGTACCCACCTACCTGCTGCCTTGGAGTCTGGAGAGCTTTCTCAGCTTGGATGGGCACTGATACTGGCACTGGAGGAAAGGTGGCATCTCCTAGGAGGTTACGAGATGGCACTCTTGTGATATGAGATGGAAAAATAGAAACAGAAAAGCCCTATGCTATTAGGCTGTAAGACAAGAAAAGATGACCAGAAAAACAGTGGGAGACAAGCTAAAACAAGCCAAAGGAGAATAAATTGTCTTCTCAGAAGGTATTAGAGACATGGAGACTTTTCAGAAAACTTGAGGCATGATGTGTTAATGAAGATCTGTCAGTTGGAGGGAAAAAGAAAGGAGTACAACAAAACTCTTGTGGACCAACAGCTACTACCAAAACTGAATTTGTATACCATGTATGATACTGATTTAATTCTCAGTGGAAAATGAGTTTATAAGAAAACCAAGGTGTCTTCCACTCTAAATTGGATGAAAATCCAAAAGCCAGACATGCACATGGCATTTATAGTTCCATGTATACTTTCAATGCAGCAAGGGAAAAACAAATTCAGGTAAAACAGTAGTTACACCATATATGAATAAGTATAAAAATAAATCCAGATTCAAGAATATGAATCACTGTCAACCTAGACAGGCAAAAACCACCCTGAAATATGAAAAATACATGGGCAATTTTAGATACTTTCATATATTTATTTTTCTGGTTTTATATTTCATTTATTTATATACCTTTTAGCAGACTGGCTGATCTACAATGTAGTCATTTATATCTGGGTATCTGCTCCCATATTCAGTTACCTGAACAGCGACAGTTAAGATACTTTATCTTCCTTTAATGTAAAACAAATTAAACAAAAGCCTTTGATATAAACATAACTTTTACTACGTATAACTAGTCTTCAGAATATAAAAATTAAACAAATCTTCATTATTGCAGACTAGCAACTGGGGATTTTTCTATTAACATCTGCTATGCCCTTCTGTTCATGGTTCCTTTTATGCTGTGAGCCCAAATATTATCCCAATAACTATTTTCTTATGGAAGAACCTTGACTATTGCTGTGGAAGATACCAAACCTTCTGCAGAATTTTTAAGTCAATGTCTAGATCTTACAATGGGGAAATCAGGCTCTATTTGGTTCTACGCATTCTTTAGCAAATAGTCAGTGTGGACACCTGCTTTTGGTGGGGTTTTGATTGGTTGGTTTTAATTTTTTCAGGGTTTTTGCGGGTTTGGGGTTAGATTTGTTATTGTTGGGGTGTTTGTGTCTGAGGTTTTTTTCCTTATATCAAGATATCTCTGTGAGCCTCCTGCCACACAATTCAACATAAAGCAATTTAGGCTGGAATTAGATTTCAAGTACAGTAATCTGTGCTAAGGTGATGTTTCTCTCCTGAGAAACAGGGATGTCTACAGAGGCACAGCATTTGCCATCAACTGGGTAGTTCCATGTTGCCCTTGGTGCACCTGGGAGAGGAGCAGGTCTTCTGCACACCAAGCAAATGAGAAGAGTTTCATGCTGTTCTGCTGTACTTGACATTTGGGCTCAGTAGCCAGACTCCTGCACCTTGTTAGAGAAGAAAGCAAGATACAATAAGACTTTGGATGTGAATGATGAATCTCTCCCTTAGCTTATTCAAGTGATACCATCTGATGCCATTTTGCTGCTGTCAGCAGGTTTTTGAGTGGTGAAGGAGCAGAATGGTTTATCATCCTGTATGGACTGGCAATTAGTCATAAAGTGAGCTAATGTATCCACCAAAGTCCAGCTTCCATAATGGATCAAACAGCATAGCTGAGAAAGGATTTACAAGCTACAGAAGACACACTTTTAGGCACTGTACTGAACCTTATCTAGGCTGCTGCAGTCATATTTTTATGCCGAGCCTTTTGTTACAGACTGTTTCAATGCCCTTAAATTAAGGAAGCATCTTCTTGTTTCTTATTGGTGTAACTCAGCCAGGCAAGTGGCTGAGAGTTAGGTACAATCCCAGCAATAAGCACTGGCCACTCAGAACAGCTATTCCCCAGCAAACCCTATAGAGGTAGCATTTATCTCCTGTCCATTATAGGATTTCTTTCCTGTATCTCTGAGGGTCCAGCCTTGCAGAGAGATGGCTTAAATAATCAGCGAGATGGCTCTTCAGGTGTGTTTTGTAAAAGCAAAAGGTATAATAAATGCAAAATAATAACTGTTACAGAAATAAAAGAAAAGCCAGGTGTTTGAGAAGCTTCTTCACCTTGTTAAGACACCCTAAAAAGCTCCTTCATTCCTTTGTGCTGCTTCTTTTAGTACTTGATGGTTCAGGTGGGCTGTTTGGTCCTTGGCCCAATGAAATCAGGAATAGGTTTTGACTTACACTTTCTAAACCTAATCAATGCCTCTGTGCTGGCACTGAGCCAATTACAGTAAGAACAGAAAAGAAGTTTCTGGGCTCTTTACCTTATAAGAAGTACAAGGGGTGAGTCCCAAACCTTTCCCTATATGGAAACACTTACTCAGGTGCAGGGTGCATTACTACAGTCCATCTGCTGCTGCACCAGTGCAGGACCAGATCCCTGGGAATCCTTTGATCTTTATTCAAGAATGTTTGCTATTTTAGAAGTGAAATTCCACAATACGTGCTCCAACAGCAACAGCCACAAGCAATTTTGACACAACACATTATTAGTTGCAAAATCCTAATTGAAATAATACCTGCCCTATTCTCTAATTTTTCAGAGGTGTAAAACTTGCTACGTGTCTCCTCTTCACCATTCAAGTTCCCTAAAAAAGCTATTTCCAGTAGAAGTTCTCAGTAAAAAGCTATTTTACATATGCTTAAAGAACAGGGAATGTGACACACATGTTCCCTGTAGGACTGCATCCACCAGGTGTTCCCAAGGCCACTGGAAGGAGAGAGGCAGCAGCCCAGCCATTTTAACCTACATTTCTTCCTTGCTCCACAGCATCCAGGCAGTGGGAACAGTTCGCTACACTGACTGCTGCTTCCCACACGTCAAAAGAGCTCCCTTCCCTCCTGAGGTCCTAGACAAGATGAGCACACCTAACATGTCAGAAAATAATTGAAATATAAGGATACAGAAACATCTCAAGGACTCCTGACACAGGATCATACAAAAAAATAAAACCATTCCTTATCTGCAGGTACAAATGAGCCTTTTCACAGAAGAGACAAGCGACACAGAGATTATTTATCAACCAGATAGGTAGGGAACAAGGAGAACTAGGGGAGAAAAGGACATGTAATGTCAAGTACTATTGCCACTCTCAAGTTCCTTCTCCTTTCTGACTTTTCTGTCTATTTTTAAATACATATTTTTATTAGGTACTAAGGTCATGGCACAGCTCACATAAAACCTGTAGAACTTGCAAGCAAGGACACAATGCCTGCTGCTTCACATAAACTGAAGGTTAATTGGGACTGAAGTGAAGCAATGCAACCGTGCTAATAAAGAGGTTTCTGGTTTTTTCTACATTTTATTCTTAAGTACACATGCAAAAAAGACCCACAAAAGCACCAAAATTATGGTTATGGCTCTGCAAGTATGAATGTTTTTATACAGAATGTCATGATTACCCATATTTTTTTAAAGCAGTTAGATTAGGAGTCCTGAAACTTTAGAAAGGCATATCACATTTTATTGGAAAATAGGAAAAATAGAACCGGAGAGAAAAAAGGGAGTGTGACAATAGTCTAGCCAAAAAGAGAAAATGGCACCTTTTTAAAACACTTTCATTAATTCTGAATTTTTTTCTTTCTGCGATAAATAAATATAATAAATAAATAATTAGTATGTTTCTTTAGTACAGAAATCCAAATATTTAAGTTTCCATTTGAAGTTACTGGGGAGTTGCACAATCATTGAAGGCATGTTCTTCATCTCAGTAGATTTTGTGCTGACAGAAACGTGTCTGACCCTGATTTTGCACATGAAACAGGCAGTATGTTATTTACTTTTGTGCTCTTAGAGAAAGGGATTGCAATTTTTGGCTAAGAGGGTTTATCATCATATTCTGAAAAAATCTGCCTTTTAATTACATTTTTTCAATAAGTCTCATACTGTATTTTCCCCCCTTTGTCCTGGAGCCAATGCAGTTAATGGTCTGTTCCTCTTATTTGTAGCTACATTACTGAATAAACTATGTGAGTGGAAGCACCTGTTGAAGTCACCCTACATCAGCATAACACGTGGAATTGTGGCTGGAAAAAACGTGCAATTTGGGGGATGCAACTGACTGCTGAAACAATGGCATCTGGCTAAGATGAAAACCACCACATAAACAATCTTCACAATTTCTTCACCAAGTAGTATTTGGCCATTTAGTTCCACTATTCCCTGTTATTTACCTTATATCAGCAACTGAGTTCTCGAGAAGGGCCTGCTGAGTGACTTCCGAGGTGGAATTGCAAAGCAGAAACAACTAAAAGAAGACAGCAACAATCACTATTGACTTCTCCCTCCTACCCCTATGATTTCACCAGGATCAATACCTTGATAATAGGGGCTGCTTTAACAAAAAAGTATATAGTCAGAAGACTAGAAAAGAATCATGCTTAATGGCCTGTATTTCTGATTCTGAAAGAAAAATATTTGGATATAATTCAGTAATTAAAAGAACAAAGGCATATGCCATATTAAAGTTAGAGGGAAAACAAAGCATTTAAAGAAAATTGGTGTGTTGTACATTTATTTCACTTTTGGCTCGCTCTTTTTTTCCTTCTCCTCTCTCCACTGACAAATGTTTGATACATATGGCAAAATATGTGCTTCACCAAGACAACCCTTTTTTTCTGGCTTGTCCATCAGTTCTATCTGTTAGTCATGTCAAGTTCAGATTTTCAGGAATACTGAGGAGGACCCAGGGAAAAATCTTACCCATCATATTAATGAATCAGGTCATGGTACGGATACAATTTTTCCAAGGCACTTCAGGGACACTGCTGGTGAGAAATGCACTTTTTCCATTAGACTGGTATTAACAGAGCTGAACCAGCCACACCTTCATACTTCTGATTTCCTGCTGTTGCAGAAGCCATCCTCAAATCTAAATCTGTAACCAGTGTACTGTTGAGGAAGCAACAAAGCAATGCAGTTTTACAATTAATACGTTTCCCCAGCAATCCAGATTAGAATTCAGTGATTCTATACTCCTGCCACCTTTGCTACCTTAACTCAGTCTAGCATAATAACAACATATGCATTTAAAGTGTTATCTGTCAACTCGCATCTCTCAGAAGCAGAAGAACTTGATTTGCTGCAGCCTCACCTCAAATCAAGGATACGATGTCCTTCTAGGGGACAGGGTATAGTCATTATATAACTTCAGCTTTCTCATCCCTAATCCTTTCACTGTAAAACACAGAAAATGAAAACTCAAGAGCTGAGCTATAAATGTTTGCAAGGTCCTCTAATACATGGAAGCAGCTAAGACTCTTTCAGATCACAAAGACGATGTCAGTGACTGAAGGAAACTTCTAATGCAGAAATGCTGAAGGTCTGCAGCCTACTGTAGCAGCACTGTGCAACTTTAGCAAGACAGGCAAGGAGTCCTCATTCTGGAGGCCTTACAGTCTAAAATGCAAATGGTGAAATTACTAGCCATAGGACACACAGGCAGCCAGTGCTGAAATGCAGATTAAAATTCAATGCTCTCAGTGCCCAGTTTAATCTATCACTTTGTCAGAAAAACACGAGACCGCTCCACTAAAATCTGTGCAACGGGACTGATTCAACACAGAAGCCTTTGCTTAGAGGATAATTGCAGAATTGCTTTGTTTTGTCTTCCTATGTAAATCTGCCATATGGGCCTCAAGCTAGTGTAATGAGAGAAAAAGTTGAGAAGTTTGATAATTCTTGGTTTTAGAAAGAGATTAAGGTCTGGCAGCTGGCACGTATGAAGCAGAAAAATTCAATCTAGCATGCCCAGCTGAACTGTGGAAGCAAGATGAGCCAGAACAGACTCTCTGCAGACAGGGAAAGCTTGCTCAAGAATTGCCAAAAGCACTCAGGTACAGAATGTCACATAAAATTAAGAAAAGGGAGCAGCAAAATCAAAGAGCCTTTCAAAAAGGTGGAAGCAGGTTGAGACATGAAAAGCACAATAATGGTTCCTGTAACAAAAAATGTGGGTACATAAGAGAGATTATCTTAGTAAGGAAATTATCTCTTTGAATGACTGTGGATAGTCATTAGGAATTCATTAGATAGTGAAAGAGAATATACTCCATAGCTTTGCTGTCTAAGCAATCTTCATAATTGCACACACTGTACAGTGCTCACAGTGTAACCCTTTTTGAATAATGATATCCAAGAAATTGAGCCAGGTAGAGCTCCAGAAAGGCAGCAATACCTTTTGATCCTCAAAAATACTACATTTTACAAGAGAGGACACAACAAACCAGGTAAAGACAAGAGGCATAACTGAAGAACATAAAATCAAGATGGGAAAACATAAAAGATAACAATGTTGAAATTATATTTTTACGTAATGAAAATATACATATTTAGATATACTTCATATATTTTACAAATATGAATGTTTATATACACGTGCATATGTGCACATAGTAAACTAAACTTGGTTTACTTGATTCTAGTCCCACATGGCTGTAATGGACGTGATACCTGTAGAGCCAACTCCACATTACAATACAGTAAAATAAGTAAAATTATATTCTAATACTGTGGCTATTATGCCAAACTCTGAACTCAAATTAAGCCAGAGGACACAAACAGAGATCAAACACACAGTGTCTCAAACAAGGTCATCTTGATGAATTACCAAGGCATTCAGTAATAGAAAACAGGAGTTCTTGACTCATTTCCCACCCAGTTGTTTATTTACAATTTAAAAAGGGTTTAACCACATGTAGAACATGGAGCAGAACAAGAATTAATGTTCATATAAAATAAGGTAATTCACTTAGTGGCAAAACCTTTTTCTCAATATATTACAAATCTGGGTTTTTTAGAAAAAATTTGCTTCTTCTTCATTTCTTTACTGTTAACTGAGATTCTGTGTTCTAGTCTATATTTTTATTTTAGGGAGTAAGACACCATTCAGTATCACACATTGTTTGGGCAGTAGGTACTACTAAGCTTTCAGAGTTCTAGACAGACCAAACGAAAAACACAACCAAACCTCAAGTTATTAGAAAACCTTTTGGTTCGTTGTGAGAGTTATTAGTGCTGCTTTAAACAAAACTACTTTAAATTAATTTCAATTCCTAATTAAGTGATTGTTGCAACAGAAAGCAATGAAGTACAAATGTTGCTATGACAATATTTATGCTCACGCTTAGGGAAGATCCATCTTAAACTCACAAGTTAATTTTGCCACATGAAAATGGTTTGATGAAAACCTGTAAATTTTGCTTAGTAAAAAGAAGCTAATCCTTCAACTGGTATGAAGCCTCTATATTAAAAGTCTGAGCTAATAGTGTAAGGTTCCTAATAAGTTTTATTTGCATTTATTTATTGGCATCACTGATGTGATGCAACTGCACACATTCCACCTGAAAATATCACTATGACTGTTTAAGTATTGGCATCTCCCTAAAAATTATGACCCTTTAGTAGAATGTTTCCCCTATAAAGTCAGCTCACGCCTTCAGTTTTATCGGTTTTCACAGCAAACACTTTCATAATTTGGAAGAGAATATGTAGATACAGATGTATGTATATAAACCTGCTAATATTCAAACACATACAGATATTTACAAAGGCAGAGCACATATACACACACAAAAAGAATTGAGAAAATGATGAAAAGATTCCTTTCCTTCCTTTCCACTGGTTTTTTATTTCAATTTGAGTGTTACCTTTAAAAAGGCACTGCAATAATATTCATTGATGTGTTTGCACTAATTGCTCCTGACAGAATTTGATCCCTTTCTTTTTCTCATATAAGTCATTCCTGGAACATTATTTCTGCCTCTGTACTTTGCTGACTTTCTCACTTTGAAGAGTTATTAACAACAGCGATTCACCTATAATCCAAATCACTGTTTGCACAGATGAAAACTGGAATTGTGATCTACAGAAATTTTATGAAAGAATGCATTCTGGCCTCAAGGAACCATGAAGACATATGAAAAATCAATTGCATAGGCTGGAAAAATCAGTCCCTGGCTGCATTGCAGATGCAGAGCCCAGGAACTCTGGTGGTTTTGCACAACTAATAAGGTCTGGCAAAAAGTAATTCCTTCTTTTCTGGGTTGTCCCAAACAAAAAAAGTGGTAAGTCATTTAAGGTTTCAGTAAGTTCCTGATCTCTTAAAAGAATAGGTAATTTGGTTGAAATAAAGAAATTTTCCATCATGCTGTTCCTTTGTAAATGGTAAGGTTGGCTATTTTTCCCCCCTTAATACAGGGCTACAGAGTAAACCTTATCCTGAAATCAACACAGTGCTCTTCAACACATTTCATACATATGAAGGTAGATACATAAAGCAAAGTCTTTTAAACAAAGTTGTAAAATTAAATGTGTCTCAACTTCACAGAAAACTCGATAAATTGACAAAAAAAAGCTTTGAAAACTAACTTTGATGAAATTTTCAGTAATTGCTGTCTCTGCTGCACTTTGTGGATGAGTTTCATTCTGTTCTAGAGTAATCCATCAAAGTTAGAGGAGGGAAGTACTGGTTCATTAAACAGCTAAGGAGGTGACATTACTGAGTTGGAGCTTCCAAATCACGTTTGTGTGCTTGTTAAATTGAAAATTCTGTTGCCAAAGCAAAGTAGTAATCATTATAGAGAACAACAAACAAGAAAATATTCTAAGACTTCGAACCACCTTCCAGAAATGCAAGTAACTCTTTTTTTTCTTCTGAAAACTGTCCTGGG
Source organism: Acrocephalus scirpaceus scirpaceus (assembly GCA_910950805.1). Lineage (NCBI taxonomy): Eukaryota > Metazoa > Chordata > Aves > Passeriformes > Sylviidae > Acrocephalus > Acrocephalus scirpaceus. The sequence goes on from OU383781.1 coordinate 36,636,426, forward strand.
AAGGATCTCCACCTGGGCTTGATATTGTATTTCAATTCCTTTGCTTGTAAATACAACCCTGACAGAAGAAAAAAAAAATAAGCACTGAAGACATTGAAATTTACAGATTGATTTACTTTAATGGATCTCTTCAAGAGAAGGTAGAGAAGGGAAAAGCCATAGTTTGTAAACTTTTTTAAACTGGTGTAAAGGAATTTCTTAAGTGAGTTTGCTCAATTAAGTCTCTGAGGACTAAGCTTCCTCATTATATTGCTTTGTGGGAAGCATCCAGGTGCATGTAGAAGAATGCAAGATCAGTTCAGATGGTACACCTGAAATGCAAATATCTGATTATGTTACAGTACTCCAACTCCATAGACATTCTATGTTCTCTACTATTTCCTCGTTGGAATAAATCACATTACTCAAAGGGTCTTTTCCCATAAAAAAGTTTATGAAACTTCCATATTATTTTTGAAATCATTAATAGCCATTTCTCTGCAGGTTTGTTTTGTTCCTTCTACCCACCATCAGAAAACTCCATGGCAAGGAAAAAGCTTGCTAGAATTTGGAATTCACTCAACCAGCTCTTTTCTGCTCTGTTCTGCTGTTGGACTACAGCAACAACAAAAGAGAAATGTGACATTCCTTCAGTTTGTTCTATGGCAGCAGCCTGCTGGGCTCTCTTGTGCTATTCCCACTTGTGTGCCAGGCTGCAGCGAACATGAAGCAAACGTATTTCCCAAGGAGGAAATGCTCAGTGTTGCCCTGGCAAACTGTGGGTTTCTCCAAGATAACATAGCACATGCTGCCTAACTTCTTTGTAGGCACAGATTAAAACACAGACTAAAACACAGACTTTGCAAGTGGATTTTGGGATAGGACTATTTCTTATACCCTCACAGCACCTGGCTCAGTTCAGTCATGAAAGGAGTTTTCAACGTGCATGTAGTATTACAGTAGCCCCTACAACTTTTATTGATGCTCTGTTGTGCTTTAAACCCTGTCGGCAACTAAGCCCCACGAAGCTGCTCACTCACTCCCCCCGCAGGAATGGGGGAGGAATCGGAAGAGTAACAGAAAACCCGTGGGTGGAGATAAAGACAGTTTAATAGTGAAAGCAAAAGCTGGGCACCCAAACAAAGCAAAAGAAAGAATTCATTCACCACTTTCCATGGGCAGGCAGGTGTTCAGCCACCCCCAGGAGAGCAGAGCTCCATCGTGTGGGTACTTGGGAAGCAAACACCATCACGATGAACTTCCTTCCTTCATCTTCCTCAAGTGAATGTGCTCAGCATGTCACCACGTGTTATGGAATATGCCTCTGGTCAGCTGGGGCCAGCTGTCCTGGCTCTGTCCCGCCCAGCTCCTCGTGCACCCCCAGCCTCCTCACTTCCTCACTGGGGTGAGGAGCAGAAAGGCCTTGGCTCTGTGTAAGCTCTGCTCAGCAATAACAAAAACGTCTCTATATTATCAACACCAACCCAAATTGAGCTCCACCATACCAGCTACTGTGAAGAAATTAACTCTATCCTAGCCAAACCCAGCACACACTTCCTTCTAAAAATGTTGACAAGATTATGCCTTTTTGTGTTTGTGTAAAGCTTGCAAGAATCCGGTGACTTCATTCAGAGGAGCTGCCAAACACCTGTATTTCCTCTAGAAAACAGTGGGAGCTGCAGAAAAGGAGTTTGTCTTCTGAAAAAAAAAATTCCCATCTGCACGATGCAATAGCTGCTTCAGCAATGCCGATTGACACTAAACCCCAATGCTTTAGGTGCTTAGAGAATCTTTTCTATGCAGGTGGATCAGCAGGAGGCAGAGAAGCCCTCCTGCAGTTTTTGTTCTATCCCTTCTCCCCATTACTTACAGCTACTGACACATTTCAACTTCCAGATCTACAATATTCAAGCCCAACATGGTAAATGAAAAGGTTGTTTAGGTGCCTTTCCACAATGATGAAATTAAAAATTCTCCATCAAAAAATTACAAAGCCTCTAATCCTCGCCACTAAACTAAGGTTAGTAGAAAAGCTTAGTTAAACACATGCAGCAATTTTCTTAATCAGCCAGCACTTCAGAAAGACAGATGCTTCTGTTTATGTTGGTCTATTATCAAGTTCTTTGGTGTCTGAATAATTCTTACGCCTATCCTGAAATTTCATTTACATAAATTTCTTCTGTATTATTCTGCCTTTTGTGACAGATAGTACAAGTATTTTTATTTGGTTGGTTGGCTTATCCTTATTGGTCTTGAGAATCACAGTATTTTGTGCATTTCCTGTATCTTTTATCCAACTGTAGTGATCAAGAATTAGGAATAATTACACCACGTGTATGAAAATCAAACGCTGTATAAGAACTTACTCTAGTCTTGAAACTTGTGCAGGAAACCCACTGTGGTATCTGTCTTTTATTTACCAAATGTCAGCTGTTAGAGCTTTCTAGAGAGGCTTATGCAAACAATGTAAATCACAGGCTGGCTGAGGCTGCCAGGGACCTCTGGAGGTCATCTGTTCCAGCACTCCACTCAAGCAGTGCCAACTAAAGCTGGCTGTGCAGGACCACGTCCAGAACGCTTCTGAGTATTGCCAAGCATGAAACCTGCACACCCTCTCTGGACAGCCTGTGCCAATGCTCAGTCACCCACACAGCAAAGAGATTCCTGATGTTCAGAAAAAAATCTCCTGTTTCAGTCTGCACTCTGGTCCTGTCACTGGGCACCCCGAAAACCTCTCACTCCTCTTTGCACCTTCCCTTCAGGTGTTTATATGCACTGAGATTCACCTGAGCCTTTTCTTCTCCTGAATGATCCCAGATGTCTCAGCCTTCCCTCATGGGACAGACACTGCAGTCCCTTAATAACCTTCATGGCCCTTTGCTGTGCTCTCTCCAGTACGTCCACAGCTCTTGTGCTCCCAAGTCCAGAACTGGACACAGCACTGTAGGTGAGGCACCACCAGTGCAGAGCAGAGAGGATGGAGCAACTCCGTGCTATTACTTGTCGCATATATCTAAGTTATATCATGCCAGAACAGCTAGGGCAGAAATATGAAAGCTCCAACTTTGAAATTATGCATCTGATTTCATCAATATTGCCAAACAAAAAAATCCTTAAGAAAAAAAAAGAGTGAAACAAGACAGATCTTTTTCCATAATATGTAGATTCCATAGGTAAGAGTCCTTCATATTTAAATTTTTGTGTCTGCTTTAAATAATTAATTACCCCAAATCTCTGTTATTGGTTGCAAGAAAAACTGAGGACTCAATGACTATAACTTTAATTTCTCTTAATGATTCAGGGCATCAGACCGAGGTGTGACTCTATTGGCTTCACACACATAAAAAAGGCTTTCCTTCATATCCTTAAGTGCATTTCACACAAAGCATCATTGTGACAGTCTAAAACTAAACAAGATTTTAGAAACTTTCATGGCAATAGCAATGATTTATTTTTTGACTATGCACTCTTGAGCAACAGGATGCTGAATGCCATCCTTTTCATTTTTTATGGAGAGGCTTTTCTATAATGTTCTCATGAAAGTGTAAAAAAATGCAAAAACTTTATTAAGAACTTAATATTTTCTTCTGTTCTCCACATCCCATATTGTTTTGTTTTATTTCCCTGACTAAAAATACAACCCACAGCCACTCTTAAATAAAGCAGTATATCAGGAGAGCTGTGCAAAATTTAGCTGAGTCTAGATTTCGACAAATTACTCAAGCCTAGTTCCAGATTGAACTACCATGACCCTCTTAGTATAATATCAGCTCACTGTGAATCTGTTTTATCAAAAATCTCAGTTGGCATCCAGCATGCAAGCAATTTTCCCCCTTCCACTGAGTGGCTATTTAAGAAACACAAATAACGATAGAACTCCAATCCATTTCTGTCTATTCTTTGAATCATGAGTAAAGTGAAACAAATATACAGTAGAGTGACTAGGATGCACAAGCAAGATTACACAATGCAAGAGTGCTGTAATTGTTCCTTGGCCAGAATTTCTCAAGTGCTCCAAAACAATTAATCTTAGAGAACAGGTTTCCAATCTCCCTGAAGTCAAAAACTTTCTTCAACTAATAAATTATCAAACCCCAAAATATGGGCTGTAGCTCATCAAATTACCTACTAGCAGTATTAATCTGGTAAAGAGCTTGCAAGTCTTGTTGCACTGACAGGCTACGCCACAATTAACAGACAAAACAAGAACTACTTACTACAGCTACTGGTCTCAGGACCAAGGGGGTGTTTTGTGACTAAAAATTAACCGAATCAACCCCATTTTCCCTTTCATCTTTCAGACAGCTCTGGATACAGCCATCATTAGCCTACTGCACAATCCTCACTATAAACAGTGGTATTCCACAACAAAACAAAGGATTCTTGAAATATTTGAACTAAAGGGCTAATAAACCTGTTGAATATATTAGTTGATTCTGTTCCAGAAGCTAATACAAACTTATGTGTCTCTATGAAAAACCATTATAGCATCATAACTCATAACACACATTTCTATATTCAAAGTAGAGATTACATTCTAGAATCTTCTTGTTTAAAAAGTGCTGTAAACATGTAAGACATTGCTACATGGCTCACCAGCCTTCATATTCCTACCAGTGCCTAATACTGCTTATCTTTATCTCTGTACATACAGCACAGAAAATATAAAAGAAACAAATTCCTTCCAGCCTTCAGCTTTAAAAACTAATTCACATTAAAATATGACACTGACTTGTAGTAGAACAAGCCAGGTGAAACAAACTGCTCTAGCCAGGCTTTGACAGACAGCTTCAATCAACCTACTTATCCTCCATGTGGAAGGTGTAATCCAGGCTGCTGCCAGCTGCTTCCCTAAAAGGTTCTTCCTCATTCTGTACATCAGTATTGCTACGGCAACAACTCATTCAGTAGAAGTCCACTGTGAAACATGTTGAAGACAGATAAGGATGTGGGAAATGTGCTTCTTGCCTGTATTTGCATCATTCTGCTCCTTCTTGCAGTCCTGGTAGCACAGAGGAACTGCTGGTGTACTCTGAAACTCAGGCAGAGGCTTCAGAGTTGTCTTAGGATCACCAGCAAAAATTCTAGCCCACATTGCAGCAGCTGGAGATGGCACAAATGCACTCTGTCTGGGAGCACAGCACCATGCTAGGTAAAGGACAGGCCATGCAGGAGCCTGTACTTGCCCAAATAGGCCAGCCTGCCTCTCCTGAAGAAAAGGAAGCTGTCACCAATCCCATAAGGGCCCTAAGAGACACATAACCCTTCGTTTTTATTGTGGGTTTATTTTTTTTAGATGTATCACAGAACCTTTTATGCTCAGATCTTTCCTTCAAAGGAGAAGAACAAGCAAGTGCTTACAAACAACAACAACAACAACCCCAAACAAACAAAACCAAGAAAAACAAAACTCTCAAAACCAAAAAACTCAACAAAAACCAAAATACCCCGGACAACCAGAAAACCAACCAACCAACCAACCTCCACACAGAAGTAGCTCCCAGCATATAAAATGTATACTGTATAAACTGCAGTGGTTATAAATGTGTCTACAGCACAACAGACATCAAAGGTTGGTGCAAGGAAGTCCAGTAGAGCCTGCTTAGAGTTCATGTCCGTACTCAGAATTATGCAGAGAAAGCCTAGACACTCTGTAGTGACACCCTCCCATTTTAACAGTACTTTATATATCTTTACTCTCCCCACAGCCACATCCTCTGACATGTTGTCTGCAACTGTCTTCTCCTTAACACCTGTGAACATGACATCTATGTGAAGTTGTTAGGGATGTAAGCAGCACTGTGGGATGACATCCTATCAGGGCTCATCACTGTGACATCCCAGGGGACATCCATCTCCCCTAACGCCCTGCAGTGTAGGTCCTAGGGCAGAGCTCATCACTGCAGAATCCCTCTGTGCTTAATGAGGAGAAACAGCCTTTTTTTGGTGATTCATCACGGACTTGAGGATGGTTAAGTTGCATACCCTAAAATCACCCATTTCTTTCCTCCCAGTACACAAATTGCAAACTTCCCAGGACAGACAGTATCTTCTTTGCACCATGCTAGGCACAAAAGGGCTTTTTGACACGGTGTAGTAAATAATAATGATGGAGAGTGCCAGCTACAGTAACAAGGAAGCAGTAACAAGCCGTACTGACAATCTGGATAAAAATACCACTAAATCAGAAGACCACTTCCTTGTGGCAATGAGTCAAAAGTAACTGGGTGTTCCCTGCTGAACTTTTATGGAGATCAAAATGTGCTGAAAGACACCATGTGAGTCAGCCGATAATTCCTCCAAATATACTTTAGAGCATCCTACCTTCTTTAACATACTCACTAACAATTTCTGTCATTATTTCCTCAATCATAATAATTTTCTTCTCAAAAAAAAAAAAATGGATTCACCTTTTTTTCCCTGAGTAACTTCTGATTGTATGAATTTTTATTCTGCTTCAGAATTTTCTTCCCTTAGAAACAAAGAAACCTTAAAAACACAGCTTTACTGACTTTATAGTATTTTATTTTGCATTTTAATTTTTTCTTTTTTGAAAGATTTTTTTTCTGGTTTTAGCGAAAATATCTCTTCAAAGTTTTTTTCCCCAACTGTGCAAATTCATCAGTACTTGTAAATAAGCTGAAGCATTTAAAGAATTGAGAGAGCTTTTTAAAGAAATGTAATAATTTATCCTGATAGCAATTATCTTCCATTAATGAAATATTTAAGGGTTCTAATATACAGCTTTAGATGCAATAATCTGTAAAATCCTTAGATGGCATAAATTTGCTTAATGCCACTGAAATAAATGAACCTGCACAATTTTCCACCACTAAAAGCTTGGTATTTAAATTTTTTACAGGGAGGCTTGCTGGTCAGCAGCAACAATTGTTGGAATTAAAGATTCTCTGCATCAGTTCTTCATGGTATCAGAATATAATCAGCAACTCTAAAGCAATGTAAAAAGCAGAATCTAAAATAACTGTCAGGGCATTGCCTTTTTGCATTATTCATACCAATATCAAAGGATAGAGTCTAACATAAAAAAAAAACCAAAACAACAAAACTTAAAGATTAGCACTGTAAAACTGTCTCATGTATCCTCTTTCAGCTATTTCCCATTTTGCATAAATGGAATCTCACATAATCTTTTAAAATATGTTCAGGGAAATCGTAACATAGCTGACTCATATTCTGAGATACACATTTAATGGCTGTACCTCGCCATAATCCTAAAGACTGTAAATGATTTGTCTTCAAGAAAACTCCTTCCTCTCTGACAAATTCTTAGCATTAGCAAACCAGTGGGTTTCTTTTTCCAGATCAGTTCTGAGCTTTATTCTTGTTCCTTTCGATATTCTTGAAAACAAAAGGCAACACTGTTTTGGTGGGACTTTGGTGTTTTCTGTGTTACAGAGAGGGATGCATTGGTACAAAATCAAATTTCCCAAGAAGGTAAATCACCATTCTCTATTCCAATGGATCTTGCAGTCACAAATGTCTCTATGTTTTAAGGTAGTCATTAAGCACATGATGTATAGAGAAGGCTTTTGTGCTTTGTTTGGGCAGGGATGGTGGGAGGGGTGTGTGGGTGTGTAGTTTTTCCTGTCATCTGGAATGTCAATTGGTTCTATTTTTTTTTTTTTTTCTATTTGATATCCATAGAGCTTTGTTGTGATCCACTTGCAGAAACATAGACTGTCTAGAGTTCCACTGGTGTTCTCTCTCCCTTCTTTTCCTCCCTTGTCCGGTTTTCACCCGTTTCCTAAATGTACCACAGCCTACAGGGTGGAACAGCAGCTCTCTCTGCTCTCTTCATTTTAGGCCAGGGTTATTACCAGCAGCTTTCTGTTTTTCTTCCTGTTTGTTCCAAGATTTGTTACTAACCACAGCCTGGTCATTCTGCTGCCCAGAATGTCACTGGATTCCCTCCTAGCTCTTAAATTTCTCACCTGGATGAGCACACACACAAGAGACTCACTGTGTTGAGCAAACATACAATGTTTTTCCTGACTTCATGTTATTGTCCAACTGATCTTAAAAAGTTTTTGCCTTCCTTCCTGTTCTGAGGACTCTAACAAATGTATACAATGTCACACAGGAACTTCCAACAGAGATATTTGGGTCAGGCATGCAATGCTGAAAGGACGAGCAAACTTTTAAAAAAGAACAACAGACTCAAGCATTTCTTACTGCATGAGGAAGAAATCCTTTACTGTGTGGGTGGTACAGCACTGGAGCAGGCTTCCTTGACATCTTGTGGATGCCTCATCCCTGGGAATGTTCCAAGGCTAGGACAGGGCTTTGAGGAACCTGGTCGAGTGGGAGGTGTCCCTGCCCATGGTGGAGGAAGGGAGAGGTAGCACTAAATGATCTTTAGGGTCCCTTCTAACCAAACCATTCTATGAGTCTGTGATTGTAGCTGCTATTCCTGCCTCCTAGAACTTCCACATGGCCTTTCAGTCCAGAGATACCACTTTAGCCTGTTCTGTGTATGGGAGCAGTTAGAGGGCTGAGTAATGAATCAAATCAAATCTCAAGCTGTATCATTAGACATTGTATCTTGCACATTCATAGCCTGTGTCTGAAAGCAGCAGTGAGAACTCTTGTAGTGATCCATTATGCCTATCAAAGTCTACTGTATCCTGTATTCTGCATTCCATTAGATGTTCAGTTACAAACTATTCCCCTGGACTTTTTACGAAGTGGGGGGATTAAAAAAATGTAATCACAGAATGACCTGAACATGCTGCACATACTGGGTCCCACTCACTCCCCTCCTTTCTGATCTGATAAGGACCTAGAATTCTTTGAAGTTCTGATGAATTTTAAACCCACTAAATCTTTCCGGCAAGCTTTAAGCCTGACCAACACATGCCCTGGGTGCCAGTTAAGACAGGACCTTTTGCATACTTTATTTTGCTTTCAGAAATACAACCTCACATACAGAAAAATCCAGGCAGTGCCTGTCTGGCTGGAACTTGATTATTCACCAGTATCAACAGGAAAATTGTAAACTTCAAGGTTCCTTTAAAATTATGCAGGCTCCCCTAAGGAAACTAAGGAAAGTGTCACTACTGTCAGGGACTTGAAAGTTCAGGATATCCTAGTGCTAGGATAAAGCCTGAAGTGGTTTCCTAGAGGCTCACAACAAAGATGCTCCCGATTCTGCGCAGCCTCCCCAGGCTGCAAGAGGTGGCTCTGAACCACCAGCTAGAGCAGCACTCCAAGGCTGTAACATCTTTCACATCAAGGTGCACTGATTGGCAGGTGCTGTACAAGACCCAAAGCAGAATCCACTGTGTAACCTTCCAAGAACTGCAGATTCTGAATCCAGTCAAACTCCCTACAAAATGGTATCTAATCCTAGATCACACAGTATCAATGAATTTTAAGTGCTAATATTTTACCAGCATGTAGCTGATGAAACAGGCTTATTTTAATGAAATGGATGCTGCAATGTTCACACTTAAGAAGACTTGCTATTCCTATTTCTCAGAGTTTTGCATACAAAGAATTTTAATACATATGCATAATGCCCTCCATATTCAACTTCTGTCCAAAATATTCTTTAAAAAATTCAATGCATGTATTTTATTCAAGTGATCTACTCCAGAACTGAGGCCAGCAACAGTCTGATTTCCAGTTGGAAAGTGTTATTAGTATTTCTGAACTACCTCAGATAATACATTAAGCTACATTCTAAACAACAGCTCAGTTGTAAGATTTTATCTTAAACACATGTACAGCTTGGTTTTGGATGAAAAGTGCTTTGGGGGAAGCAAAGAACTTTATCTGTAGGACAGTGGTGCATGGTACAGCTGCTAGGAGTGAGACTGTCAGTACAACAGCCTCTCTTCCTTTGCTATAAAGGACAATTAGAAATAATGATACTGACTTTGAGGAAGTCCACAGTCCTGTCCCCTCACACTGTTTTGCACCATTACAGGAGAGATCTGATAAATTTCTTGCAGTTACACACAATATTCAAAGTGGCAAAGTGAACATGGGTAAAACATAGCTGAACAATCAATCACCTATTTCCTTACCATGTCAGTGCAGTGGTAAGGATATGAGGCAAAACCAGTTCTTTTGTGTTTTTTTTATGAACAACTTATAAGAAAAATTACCAACCACCACACAACTTGCTTTGATACTGTAAAGATGTGCACGTTTGGGTTCCCTTTGACTTTGCAAAGCTTCTTTGAACTAAACATAATGTAGCCCTTGAACACAGATGAGAAGCAGACAGTACTTGGTTAAGACAGAGAAAATGATGTTAAGAGTTTGCATTTTTTGTTTCTAGATTTTCAGCCAGAAGTAAATGCATTAGATAAAAAATAATGAGTTGTTATTTATTCACTTCAATGTTTTTATTAATTTAACCCTTCTTTTTTCAGCAGTAAAGGTGGAATACATCATCTCCAGAGACCTCATTGCAATGTTAACTGCTCCACGAATCTAATCCACTGCTTTTAAAGAAACATTGATAGCTTTTACTAGGTTACTATATTTAACTGAAATTGTTATATTACAGATTTTATACTGAAGAGACAGATAAAAACCAAAAAGAAAGCAGCATTTCCAACCTTGTGTTTCTGCAGTCCAGGCAATTTTCTCCTTAATTCTTGGAAAATTATTTTCTACTCATTATCATTGCCAGGTTTTCCCCTGCCCAGTACTGCTGTGGTTTTGGTCACCCTACCACATTTCTTTGATGTTGTCTATTAAAACAGATATTTAAAGATGTGTGCCCATATTGCTAAAAAAGGAAAACTTTGCTAACTTTAAGTATCAGACTTAAATACCCAAGCTGCTAAAAGAATTGATGCAGCTTCCAAAACAAAAGTACTCTAAATTAGTGATGCAAAGCATCAGCAAGTAAGCCAGAGTCAGACAAAGAACAGGAAGACCTCTCCCCTCTCCACAAAAGCCTTAGCAATCTCTTTGAAATGTATTTCCCAGAACAACTTTTTCTTCTCCTTTGTGTAAGTTGTGGTTCCTGGGAGTTCAAATACAGGAGGTTATGTTTAGCCAGAGGAATGAAATGGCACTATCCCAAAGGCATCCACAGCCTGGTTGGGATTTTTAGACTGAAAGCTCTAATGTGTACTGTGTGGATAAATACCAAATGAGCATAACATCTTCTAGATCAATATTCTAATATACTTTTATATTAAACCTTTTTGGAAAGATATGAGTAAAAATAATTTTCTATACCTCAAGTCAACTAAATGCTCAAATAACCTTGCTTAGTTTTGAGATCTTTAAAAGGAAGCTAACTGTATATCCCTCATTCTTACTGATGTCTACTGCCCTTGCAATTAAAAAAAAAAATCCCTGATCATGATGAATAACAAAGTTTTCCTGAAAAGACTTTAAAGGCAAGTCTTTTGCCTGTTCTGATGCACACAGTGACTCAGGCAAAGCTCAGAACCTTAAACACCACATGAAGTAACAGAACAGACATCTTGAAAACCTGTCTCATTTTTGGTTTCACAGCTGATCTTTCCTGATGACACAAATGACCAGTGGTAGGTTGAACCATACTTTCTTAGATTTCTTATGTTTCCATGCTGAAGTGCAACACACCCTTTTTCTGCACAGGTTGAGCACAATACATGTATCAGAACATGCTCCCCTGAAAACAATCTGATACAGCTTTACATGAGATCAAATCTCTTTTTTTTAAATGCTATTTAAAAGATCAGATCCCTCCAAGGTGCCTCATTCAATAGCTTATTACTATTACTTATTAAGTTTCAGATTAAATCTCTTTTTATATCACCACTTCCACAAGATATAAGAAAAGCGGCTAAGAGTTTAGTTTCAAAGGCTGAAACAGTCTATATTCAATTTTCTTTCCGTAAGAAATCTCTAGAGTAACTGGTTATCTTGTGAGGGCAAAGAAGAGAAAGGCAGGCAATGCAAGATTGCACATAATTCACAAAGAAAATCCAAGAAGCTTAATGTCCATTTTAGTTCTCCATGAAAAAGCTAAATGATGTATGTTGCTGATATTCAGCACTGGGCTTCTGATACCCAAAGTGAAGTTCCAGCCAGCCACATTTTCTTCCCAAAGACAGCACTGGGATATGAAATGTAGGCAAAAGCAAGAAATGTTACCACACTGCCTCTCCCTCTGATGGTGCTACAGTCAGAACATGTGGCTGGTTAGCTGGAGCAAGGTGACTTGTTCCAGCAGCTTGGCATTAGTCTTTTAACCAGGTACATCACACATGTTCAGAAAATCACACTCCTTCCTTCAGCAAAACAGCACACACATGAGTGAGACTGGAATAAGAGCTTGTGAGATGCACTTCTGGTTTTAGGAGGTTTTTTTCTTTTTTTAAAAACTCACTTTCACTAAGTTCCACAGAACATTTTGCCATTCCCCAGTGCCTTTTATACTGCCAAAGCACTGTACATGGAACTAACTGCTTTGCAACCAGAAAGGTCAAGTAAGGACTGGGCTCCCAAAAGAAAGTTCATTTTATTTCTTTAAAATGCAATTCATATGATTGGAAATTTTCCTTTGTAAATTTAATCTTAACAAACTTTTTATAGCATATTCCTCATGAATTAGTATTAACTGTTTCGCTGAGCTGCTCCAGATATCAGACAAGCTGGTTTCATTCTGTTCTAACAGACTAGGGGAAAGCTGAGATTTACAGTGTTCAGCTGCACTGAAACCATTAGTCTGAAGAATTTATCCATCTATACTATTTCTTCTAATATTTTTTTTTTTGTGCTGCAAAAGTAACAAATGAACTTTATCCTCTGTGAGCCTCTCTGCTGTTACTTTCTGTCCCTCTCAACTCTGGACATTACTGTCCTGGAACTTGCTTTTCAGAGCTGCTTTCATTTTTACTTCATTAAACTTGCTGTATATGGCAGCACCAGTATGAAAAAACCTAACAGAGGCTCCCATACAATCTACTAACAACTGCAGTAAAGAAAAAAACAGTCCAGATACACAGCAACATTCTGGTGTTAGCTTCTGTACAAACATAAGCAGGAGAAGCATAAATTCCACAGCAACTGAATAATTAAATTATCCCCAGGCTACAAGACAGTGAAGGCTATTCAGATATCAAATGAAAACTTCCATGAAAACATGAACTGCAAGTTCTCATCACATTTTCTGTTGTAAGAAAAGTATTCAGCAAAGCTGGGAGCCAGTGAAAGCTGAAGACTGATGCAAAGAGGTTTATTGATCTAAGTGAAGTGTGGAGATTCATTATTACCCCCCTTATACAATATTTGTGTTTTAGAACAAATGGCTCAATGACAGTTTCCCTTAGGGACACAGAATTGGACAAAAACTACACGATGTAGGGGATTGAATTTGCCAAGGTTTTCCGTGATTTTTGCCATTTTGTCAGCCATATCCTTTTGGTATCTACATCTTTAAGTGCTCATGAAAATAACTTTTCACACTCTCCCCCTTTGCATGTAGTGTGTGTGGGGGGGATGTTATATGAAAGGAAAGAAAATACCTCAGAGCAGCATCATGGTTTTGTTTAACTCTAGGTGTAACACCCGTTTTGCCATACTGCTTCCTCCTAAGACACTTACAAAGGTATCAGAAACTTAAAAAGTTATTTCAGTCATGAATAGCTTTCACAGTATAGTCATGCTTACAAATTTTATAGAACTGCTGTGATCTGACTGCAGAATACATTTTTGATTAATCAGACTCAAGGTTTTAATAATGAAACAGCAGGTGGGGTAACTACAAAATTAAAACTCTTAACAGCCTCACAGTAATACAGTCATAAATATAAAAGAGTTGAAAACAGCTCATTTGCATTTTTGAAAAACATTCTCAACACCTTTGGATTTCTATTCCCAGAAGAGGGCAATGTTCCTGCCAGCTCCGAGGTTCCTGCCGCCTTTCCCGGCTTTCAAGGGAAGGCACATCCCGTCTCTCGTGGCACAGGGTCACCCTTCCCTTGGGAAGCTGCTGCTGCTGCTTTTCTAGAAGCAATTTCTGCAACTGTAGGATCTTGCTCAGAGATCGCACAGCCGCTTTGATCAGCTGCTGAACATCGGGTATTTCCCGTTTGAGGAGAGTATCGGTAAGAAAATGGTAAAAGAGGCTTGTCATAACCTTGCCATTTGAATGGTCACCTTTTGTTCCCATGAACATCTCTGAGCCAGTTCTGTCCTTTCAATTAGCAGCAGTTCAACATTTGGGATAGACACAGTTGTATTTTTTTTTTTAAGCAATCTCCTCCATGTATTTTAAGGATTTTGCCAAAAAAAAAAAAAAAAAAAAAAAATCTGCAAATCCATCCTCACTGTAATTTATACTGCTCAGGCTTAAACTGCTACCAGATTGACATTGTGTAACTGACACCAATTAAACTGGGGGCTAAAAAGCTGTGCTAATGAGAACAGAATCAATCTAGGTATTGCATCAAAGTTTATGTTTTCAAAACAGTGACTTTTTATTTTCCTAGCTGAAGGAAAACTACTGCTCCAAATAGTGATTGCAGAAACATTTCCAGGTCTAAACTGCTGCATCATAAATGAAGGCACTATGATTTATTCCTAGACTTTGTTATCTTCTACCTTTTTCTCCTTATATATAACACCAACCCTGAGAAAAATGCAGAGTCCAGAAAATATTCTGTTTAATATTTTACCTTTTATATAAGAATACCTACTACATATAGATACACACATACATATAAATACCTTCTTCTGAGATCTCCTCATGAAAAAATCAACTTTTAATGGAATTATTCAAAACCAAAACAACCTATTCTATGGACAGGGTGTTAGTTGTATCCATAGCAGGGCTGAATTTTACATATATCAACTCTTTGCTTTCAGCCTCAGGGTTCCGGGAAAATAAACAAAAGCTTTTGACAGCAAATTGTTTACAACACTGACTTATATAAGAGTTAAAAAACTAGAACATTAGACAGATAAGTTTCTTAAAAAAACAGGAGAAAACAATTTATTTGCTAAAGAAAGCTAAGTACTAAGAAGAAAATGTACTGAAGCAGAGACAATAAAAGGATAATGGAAAAGTTAGGCAGGGTGAAATAACACCCTGAAGAGTGATGAGATCAGAGATAGGAAAGACTTGCTTCTGATCTGTATAAGTATTCAGAACTGGGACTGAAGTCAGCAAGGATCAGCTGATTCCATGTAATAAAGCAGCAAAGGGTAAGATCAGTTCCTTAGGATATCTCAAGTACTCCTTCTGTAATCCAATTAAAAACAAAATCTAAAATTAAAATAAAACCAAAATGAACTGAAGCAAAGCAGAAAACAAAAGGAGCTTCAAATCAAAGGACCACAAAAACCACAAGCAATAGAACCAACCTATGCACTTTCAGGAATCAAAAACTAATGATTTCATGTCTTTACGTGGCTTGCTGTGATCCCATAAAACTGATGATCAATAACAGTTTGTCAAGAGCCTAGACATCCCCTATTCTGAGCAATGGAAAAGCATGGTAGCAGTTGTCATGCCAGAATATTCCCTTTATGCTATGAGAAGGTTTATGTAATTGGTGGACTGTGAGTTTCTAAGAATTTTTTCTTAGAAGGCAAGAGACTGAATTCTTTGCAGACTTATCCTAAAATATTCTTCAGAATTAGAGGGCTTGTATTGTGATTGACCAGACAGCAAATAAAAACAGGTTGTCTCTTCTTTCAAGAGACAGAGCCACTGCATTGACTCTGAGATCCTTCTGGAAGTATTCATTAGCTCTGCACAGAGCACATGTGTCCCATCAGAATCCTGGTTTGTCTGCCCTCTGCCATTTCAGCCCATGATGACTGATTTAGTGAGATGAAACAGATTCCTCCATAGCATCCTACCAGTGCACTGACCAACTGCAACTGCTCTGCCAAAGCAGATCCAGCTGTGCACAATCCAGAACCTCTGATATTAAAATAAACACGTGCAAATTCTGTTAAAATGGGAGGAGAATCAGGAAAGGCAGGGATAGTTAATAAAGTTTTGACTACTTTTCTTTAATCACAACACTCCTTCACAGGATAACTGATCCAAGAATCTCTCTAAATCTGTCTGTAGGTAGTTAACACCTGTAATTAGCACAGGTGTAGGTAGTTAACACCTGCAATACCAGTAGGTGCCATGGAAGGGTATGGCTTAGGCTTCATTAAAGAGCAGTATATTGTGTATATATTACACAGGTGTTTACTCAGGTGTTTCATATACTGGGATCACCAAAGTGGCTTTAAACTAAGGTAAGGTAAAACTAGATTCAGATAGCAAATATCTTCAGATGGGACTGAGGCTTGTGAAGGAGCAGCGTGTGGTTTGTCACGGGGGCAGCCAAGCAAAAGAATCTGCTGCTAACAGAGGTGGAAAACAGAAATGCACCTAATTTTCCCATTTCATGCATTTTTAAGGAACTGAGAAGTTACATCTGAAGGATGTAGAACGTCCTGCATAAAGAGGACCAAATGGACCCAAATCACTGTCTAAGTAGGAAAGTTCATTTCATTTTGAAGAATTCTGTGAAGTTCTAATGAGTTCTGTATGTGGAGATGGGAGAAGCGACTGCCAGATGAAATTTATTTCACACTGTCTGAACTCTTTTCCCCAGAGAGCCACAGGATTCTGACTACAAGTGGAAAGAATAATAAGAAATGGAAGGGGTCTCACCTGTCCATTGTATTATACTCATTCAGTGTAACTATTCTGTTTTACTTTGAACCTGGAACAGAATTCTGAAGGAGTTTTTGTTAAAAAATATTTTATTTTAAAAATTAAAAAGTAAATTGTATATTCATTCACAGAATAACCAAGACAGATGGTGTTTGAAGGTACAAACCAACCAAAGCTTGACTAGAAATGCCCATGTAATCCATTATTCAGCCTTTATCATTTCACCCTCATTCTTTCAATAATCTTGTGTTCTTGGCCTCTTCAGAAACTGCGAATAACCACAACATTATCCACTAAAAGACTAAGGTAACTCCAAGATGAGGAAGCAGGATGCAAATACCAACTCATTTCATACAGATTATCTGTGTGCTGGTAGCTGCCAAGAGATTCTGGTTATGCAAAAGTCACTGAGAACAAATCTAAAGCCCCCCTTAGATTCGTATTACTGATGAGTCCCTAAGGAGTTCACCTTTGGTAGAAAAAAGTCAGGCAACTTAAGTGTTTCCTATCCTTTCTAAAGTAACAATCAATAATTTGGGGAGCTTCCGACCAGACCTGTCAGAGGGTACAAAAAGATAAGAGCAGCAGTGCTACAGGGGCTTCTGATTTATAGAAAAGCATGAGGAGATGCCAGAGGAGACTGTACAAAATTGCAAACAGCACTGCAAAATTTTTTTGCCTCTTCACAGGAAGAAAGCACTCTGGCATTGAATGACAAAAGTATTTTTTCAAAATAACGGAGACTCTATTATAGATCTGGAAATTAAATTCGGACTGCCTCAGGCCCTGAATTTTAACCTCTGTTGCTTCACGTGTTTGGTATCTTTCAGGACTACACGTTTCCAGTGCCTCCAGTTTCCATGTTAAAACAGGGATGTAGCTTAGAATAAAATTTTGAGTACCTCATGTTCTATCAAAGGCCTTTGTCAATATAATTCCTTTATATCCAGATGGATACGTCCCCATGAAATAACAGAATATGTTTATGTCACTACACTTCTCGAAGACAAACTGTGTCCTTCTGGCTTCTCCAGAACTTAAAAGGTATTTGTCAAAATTACTTAAAACACAACACACACAATGTTTGGTAACTACTGGCAGGTTTACACGTCCAAGTGCTACCCTGGCAGTTGTAGCTGGGCCACAGGCCCAGAGAAAACAGCCACAGCATTCAAAGATACTGCACTAGACATACTGAGAATGATGTTCCACTTGTTCAAAGAGGGGAAAGTTAATGTGTATTATATTTGCTTCCCCATAAATAACTCTTGTACTATGTGCTCTGAGAGCAACATGAGTGTAAAGATCAAAAAAGATAATTGACTCAAGACTAACAGCATTTCAATATTGAGCATTGCCAAGGCAACACCACAGCCTTCCAATCAGGTTCACACTTCACCCTTTGGCTCAACTGGATTTGGCACCACCACGTGCAGAAAGAAAGTACTTAAGAAAAAGTGTGCCCATGACCCTCAAAACCAACAAGTGTCATTTTACATACAGAAAGGCTTCTGTGCATATCACATTACACATGCTGTAAAAAGTCCACTATATCCTGCAGCTGAATAGTCAAGCCTAATCACACATTTGACCTTTACAAATAAACAAACAGGATGGCAGGAGAGATTATTTTAATCAGATCTGAATGCATATGAGAGACCAACATGCAAATTACATGGATTATGAAATTATTCTTCTATCTAACATTTTGGCAGAAAGCAATAGAGATGCCTTGCAATAGGATTTCCTTGCAATAGAGATTCGTCTTAATTGCCACAAATCACAATAGCACTCAGATTATAATTTAAAACGCAGTTTATGAAACACACATGGACTTCCATTGACTAAAAAAAAAACTGTCTCAGATTGACTTTTATAGATGTCACAGCACATGTCCTACTGCTGTGTGTCAAACAGAACTTCAGAGGCACACTGATCTTTGCTGCACAGGGAGGGTACATTTGCAATTATTTCTGTTGCAAGTGTTCTCCCCATCTCTGGACAGGGTGGGGAGCAGGAGATCCAAAAAATGGTATAGAAAAAGGACCACACATTCTCAATGCAGTAGAGTAACACAAAGCAAACATAAAAAAAGTTTTTTGAGCTAGCTCTACTATCACAAACCGTGACCTCAACCCTCATGAAAGCCTCCACATACATGTTAGGAACCAGAATAGACAACTATTGGATATGCTCAGGATATGCTTGACCTTTGTGCAAGAAGGACAGATCTGAAAAAAGGAAACCAAATGAAGAGGAAGATGGCAAATGAAGATGTAAGATGCCCAGGAACAACCAACGAAATAAATAATGGAACCAGACAATGATTCTTTTGATTCCATGGCCTCCAAGAGAATTATAACAAACCATTAATGGTGGAAAGTAGTTCTCCCAGGGATGGACATAATTCTGGGCAGTAACAAATCAAAGAACAGCAGGGGACAGGATTAGATTCTAGTCTTCAGGCTGATGTCTTGGCTGTGGTAGAAAAGGTGAAACCCCTGGTGGGTCAAAGCTGGAAAGGCAGCACGTTTATGGGCTGGCAAGCCAGGTAAGAGAAGTAAATTTAAATTACATTGAGTAAATGTACATTGAGTTAAACTATATAAGGCTTTTACTTTCTTACTTTAATCAGGGTCCTACCTGCCTACTTGAAATCTCCCACCATGTTCCTGGAGAAACACCTTCCAGATCTTTTCTGTGGTTACCGTTACATACAATATTCCCATGGGATCGCTGAAATTAGCATACACCACACATTAGCTGTTGTTCCAGATACATATGCTGATTTTACTGCTTTGCTTCTGCTTTTGATCAACCTAAACCTAAGTTCACTTTTGACCCTTGCCTCATTTCCAATCCATTTTAATGATCCAATAGCAGAAAGCCCAGTAATTTTTTTTTTTAGTCACACAGAAATTAAATTGTTTTCTGTAGCAACACTGTGTAAGTGCTACTAATATTCTGGGAGGCACAAATTGGCAATTAAATAGATTTTTATAAAACCGCCATTTTGTTAGATGAAAAGATGGCTAAAAGAATAAGGAGAACATAATTTCAAATGCAGGTTAAGGGAAATGTAACTTAAACACCTTTTTGGTATTTTATTTGTTTGTTTTTATTTTAAACTTTCTATATTGAAATACTGACTTTTTCCAACAGTGGAGGAGGACATGTATTAGCTCTTCACTGTAGATACCATATGCATTGTATCTGAAATAAAATAAAAGGGGTTTAAAAGGATTAAAAGGAAACATACATCACTCAGGGAAAAAGCCACTGATGGATAACTGTTATTGAACCAGAAAGAAATAATGAGGCCATGGCTAGCAAGTGAAAAAGATAGGTTTAAGGATGAACATTTAAAAGGATGAACATTTAAAAGACAGTGACACATTGCATCCAGATCCTTCTGTTCTCTCTCTGAGAATGAGAAAGACATAATAAACAAGAAAGGAGGATTTCAAGTACGTGAATCTAAGAAGAAACATGAAGTAAATTGCAGCTTGTGAGATGTGGTCTAATCAGGAAACTGACAGAACTGCTTAACTTCCAGAATAAAGTCTACAGAAAGGATGGATTCCTATAGACAGGAAAGGATGCAGAGATACATTGCAGAAGGAGGAGCAGCACATGGCAGAAGAAAGGAAAGATATGCATGCTGACTGCAGGAGCACTGCCAATTTGTACTGAATTGAAAGATACATGGTTGGAATATTATAGGAAATTGCAGTAGAGCTCCAGGGCAAGATAAGAAGCCAGACGTGGCAATTTAAAGTAGGGGAAGGGAAAGAGAAGTTAGAACAGTGATCAAGAAGGGTTTGGATGATGTATATCCCAGAGAGGATAAAGATTGCAGAATGATATTGAAAGAGAACATTTTTCCTGTGATTCTGAGAACATGTTCATAGCCACTTCCTGCTTGCTATTAAAAAATGAGCAGAAACCACATGCTTAGCAAAAGAGCAGGTAACTGATCAAAATGTGATGAAAGCTAACAGAGTTTGAAGACATACTTACAAGATGGCACTGCAAATTTACACCATTCTCTTAAAGCAAATATTTCAGGCATATATAAAATTGAGAGATCTGCCTGAATCTAATCCCTTTTAGAAAAAAAAATGCTCAGAATACATTTACACTTCAATTGAATCAGCACTCAGGAGCAAAACAAAATAGAGAAAGCTGAGGGCAACCTTAGGAAAGGAAAGGAGAGTTTCAGGGAGTTTCTAGTTAAAAAAAAAAAAATCCACGTTCCGTATGTTCTGTTAGTATTGGGAGATGGGACCTCAGACACTGGAAGCACCGATGGCAAAGACAGAGGAGACCACAGAACAGTAACACTGCTGTGTAGGATCAGGAGAGCACAGTGGTGTTGGTAAGAGTTGTCTTTTCAAGTATGAATGCATTCTTTCTCAAAAGGGTCAAACCTGATTCTGAACACACTCTGGTACCAGAAAGGTCAGCCCTCAGCCTAGGCAGTACAACCCCTATTAGCAGGGCCCAATTAATATTTTGCCACTTCTAGATTGATCTATAACCTGCCTCAGTTTTATTTCAGAAGTTGGACTAAAATTTCATTACTGAGTAGTTTGTCAGGCCTTCATTTGTTACTTTTCACCTCCCTTCCATCACATTCAGTCAAAATAGGACAGCCTGGTAATAAGAACTATCAGACAGGGCAGCCAACAGAGAACAAAGCTTCTCCATGTCATTTGATCTACTCCACACATAAATTTCCCAGTTCATATGTGGTAACAAGATTTAGAATATCTGGTATTTAGTTACTGACAAAAACATACAGCAGCCCATTTACACAGTCTTATTGTGGCAATATATTGCAATTTTAAGTTTGGACTTTGCTATCGAGGAGCAACAATGTCAAATAAATATTTTAATTTAATAAAAATAGCATATGTTTACTTTCTGGTCAAATCAAGAAAGGTTTTCCCTTCCCATGTTAGCAAAACGTATGACTTAATTTTTTCTTGCCTATCATTCTGCAAAGCTATTTTGAAAACTGTCATCTGTGATCAGCATTAATGCTAGTTATATTCTTATGCCATAGTTTAAAAGGAAAAGCAAGTACTCAGTCTGGAGCAGTCCACCTACCAAGTTGCCTTGGAATCAGAAATCTTAAAAAGCCTACAAGTTTCACCTTTCAAGGAGCGATGAGAACAAGTGCCAGAACCCCCTAGTTTGTCATGTTCTGTTGCTTGTCAACCTGCCAGGCAGCTTGCCAAAGGCTGAGGCAGGAGAGCCTGCTGCACACCCAGCGGGGATCTGTCAGAGCCATACCTCAGCTTTGCTGAAATGAAAATGTCTGTGCAAGCCATTCTGATTTCAGCAAGCCAGCAAATTCTACTGCACAGAGATTGGTCACTTGGAAAGAATGGACTACGACTGAAGTCATCCTTTTCTATATTCCTGTGAAGAAGGTATTCATGAGAATTTTCCTGGCCAGCCTTATTCGGTTGAAATCACACACAAACCTTCTTCTTTCTGTATCTTCAGATATGGAAACCTGCACTGCATTATGTAAACAGATTTGTCTCCTGTCTAAGCCAAACATCCTTTTCCTCCATCGTGTTTTCCATAGAAGAGGCTCTGAAGGCTACCCAGTTAACTCTGAAATGACTAAGGCTGCAGGATTGGGTTCTGTAAGAGATCTGGTCACTGCTATGAATGATGTACTAAGCTCACTGACCTTCGCCAGTAATCATTCCAAGTCTGAGCCAGGGAATGCAACTGCACCCTCAGGATGGAAGGCAGCTCAGAGGAGATGGGCAAAACCAGTGAGCTCAGGGAATATTGTAAAGAATGAGCATCAGTTACCAAAGCAAGCTGGAGCTGACTCAAGGACGGCTGGGTGTAACCTTTGGTTTTAGGGGCACTGCTGCACCAGTGGGCCACTGGCTGTATAACAGCCTTTCCTGAGATAAGTGCTTGCTCTTTTCTTGACCAGAAAGAAAAAAAATCAATGAAATTGAGACCACCATAGAGCAAGGAGAAGTTTAGTTGATTTCTGTGTCTTGCAAATAGTACAAAGTCTTGTATTTGAGAAAAAAGGATGTGAAGTTTATGAACTAAAACACACTATTTTACAAAGAGGCTGTAATGGTGTAAAAATTTATTCTATACTTCTGAGCTGGTACTAAGCATGCTAAATCTCTCAGCTATTTGATCAAATTTATGGTTTCGGTACTCCTGAATAAACAGAGCCTCTGTTTTTCCATTACACTAACTAGCATATACCCAAAATGCCAGCATCAGCATTCACCAAAAAAAGAGTTTAAAAAAATTTGAAAAAACATTAATTTTTAAGAAGATGAAAACCTACATAGAGATAAATGTTCATAGAAATTCCAAAGATATGTGACAGCATGAAGTGGGGTGGGCTGATGAAGAAACATTGCAATTATAAAACCCTGTAATCTGGAACAGGGATAGCTGATTCCTGTGATGGTGTAATTCTGCTGGTTTTAACATTACATTATGTAGCTATGGTATCTGATTAGGTAATTTACATGGAGTGATTTGACAGGAATTTTAAAATATCCTTACTGCTTTATATATCTATTAGAAAGGAACATTTCTATTTTACTGTCTATGCAATGAGGCAAGGAATCTTACATCTTTGAGAATATGAATCCAGCAGACGAGAATTTAATTACAAAGTACTTGCTACAGAGTAGAGACTCAGGTGAGATTTTTCTTCAAAGTCCTCCAAATAAATTCTTTATAAATTCGAGGGATTCACTCTTTTAAATGCCTAAATTTTATTAAACCAGTCTCAGACTACTCAAGATTTTCTGTTTGTTTAAAACTCTGGGCTCCAGTTTCCATTTACTTTGGCCTTCCTTTAGCACCACTATAATACCCTATTGCTGATTCTCCCTCACAATCTGCCAGAGCCTTACTTTTCATTTGTTCCATTAGAGGCTCCTTCTCCAACACTCCACAGCTGTGCTCCTTACTTTGTTTTATCTTTGTGGTTTTCCCTAACCAATCTTACACACATACAA
Organism: Acrocephalus scirpaceus scirpaceus; assembly: GCA_910950805.1. Classification (NCBI taxonomy): domain Eukaryota; kingdom Metazoa; phylum Chordata; class Aves; order Passeriformes; family Sylviidae; genus Acrocephalus; species Acrocephalus scirpaceus. The sequence continues at coordinate 36,660,087 of OU383781.1, forward strand.
TTTTCACAACTGTTTCAAAACCTGCATCTCACAGTTCTATTATCTATTTCTGACTTTCTTCTTCAAACCAATATTTAACCTTCCTGTACAGATACCTCCTCCAAGGTAGCACAGGTACTTTCAAAGAGTTGATGTCATCTACTTGTGCACAGGTCTGCCTCATGCACTGCTTATATATTCAGGGGGAAATTCAAGCAGAGAAGTTGGGGTAGAAAGAATTGTTTTGTCTGTTAGCTGTTGCTCAATACCTTAGACTAGATTCCTAGATTTAAAATGAACCCTATCTAAAGGTACATTCATGCTAGCAAATTAAGCAGTGCCGGGAAAGAGAGGTTTCCAGTGTTAACAGGCACTGAAACTTGTTTTGACCATTATATTTTAAAATCTCAAATGGTTTTTGCATGTAGCAAATCACACCCCACTAAACAATTCCCTAGAGACAGCAGATAACAAGGATCATTCCTTGCTAGAAAAAAACATGTCAGTGTGAGTTCTACCCACCTGTTCCTTATGCTGGAGGGTAAAACTGTTCCGTTATGCAGACATGTTTTTTCCCATGCCAGCTGCCCTCACTGTCTGAAAATGGTCCAAAGCACATCTAATTTAACTGCAGAGCTGTAACCAGTAAGGACACTGGTATTCGTTATCAATCCTGCCATTTTAAATGACTGTGGAGTTTACTCAGGGGCAGAAGAGTGAGAAATACAAAAGTAATTAGAATAAAAGAGCTAAGTGAGTCTTTAATTATTGACTCCTCAAGCAATGTCGTTTGGGATCAATCAATGAGGGAGTGTGCATTGAACATCACATTAACTTCTCCAAGAGCTTTATCTCCAGTGTTAATTTCTTTTATACAGTTTAACCATTGAAAGTTTATTTTTAAATGTTTACATATGGAACCGGGAGACAGCTACAAAAAGAGCAAACATGACTGATGCACGTGAAACTTCCTACCTGAACTTTGCATGGGAATTTAGCATTCATGAGACAGCTGCAGTACATCTTTATTGCTGCTGGCATACTGATAGCACAGTGCTATTTCACACAGCACTTCAGCAATCCACTATTCAGAGAGGTTGCATGGATTCAGGTCAGGACTGTAAATCCTATCTCCCAGGAGTTTCATGCTGAGCAGCTGACATTTCAGCAGCTCCCCCCCTTCACCAACAGAGAGTTTAAATAATAAGCCCAGCAAACAAACCTTTCAAAACAACAGCTCTGTCATTCACTAACTTCATAAGAGCTCTATGAAATACATAGATCTGATGAACACACACTGCCTTACAGGCAAACTGCAAGTGCACACAGCAAGAGTTTGACGCTCTTGTTCTAAACCAGTAATATGCAGGTGTGAAAAGACCTCAGAGGAGAAATATATTCCATGCTGGTTCTGCACAGCAGTTCCACAAGGGTTCAACACTAGACCTAGAAAGGTCAAACCCAGTTATTTACAATTCGCAATATTTCAGAAAACTCAGGTTTTCTACAGCATCTAGGATTTGGGTTTTCTGAAGCATTTAAGGCTTCCAAAAAGTTTGTCCAGTATTTAGTTATGCTAATAGCTGTATTGCCAGCTGTGAAAAGTGACCCATTCCCCATAATCTTGCACTATGCAAGACCTGAACTAGGCTATGAGGAACCCTGGACTCCTTACAGGGCCCTTACAATGATCCTTCTGCTGAATCACATTCAGTCAGGGCAGTATCACCATTTTTAAATTTTGCCAGTAAACAGAGGTAATTTTTTCCTTTCCCAAATCTAGCATCTCAAAAGGTATGGTCCCAGCTGCACAAGAATCACATGCCTGCATTTTATCTTTACACAGTTTACATTCCATACTATTGAAAATCAAAACTTATGACAAGGAAGAGGGATATATCTGCTCCTCTCTCATCACAATTAAAACAGTTTCATCTTCTGCCCTTACAAAGGTTCTCATATGATTCTTATTTCCATAACACTAAATAGTTCTCAAGTAATAAAAGAAATGCAACTACTGGCTGTTTACACATTCCATTTAGCCTTACCTTTCCTCAAAATGAAAATCACGACTTCTGACTGCAGAAGAAAAAAGAAAAAAAGAAACAGCTGCTTTTCCCTTAAACATCTTTGGCCAATGTCCAAAACCCACTGGCAGATTCAGGCAGATTCTTCCACCTCTAGATGCATCCAAACCCCACTTTCTTATTAATTCAAGAGGCATATGGTGAGATAGTCCTTCAAGAAAGGCTATGGGGAGGAGGGTAACCCTGTCTGTTTAGCTCCTTCCTTATCTAAACCTTCATGTCAGGTTGAAGTAGTGCACTTTTTAAACTGCTTTGGCAACTGAGGCTGAAAAATAAGGCAATGTGAAACAGGTGAGGACAAGCAATTACCCCTTTTGTACAATTTTATGTCCTTGTAGAGCACTCCCTCAATAAAATAAGCTCTCAGCATTGTGTAGTACCTCACAGGTGGCAGTGACAGAAAATGGACATGGAGCTGTACACAATGGCACAGGTAAGAATCAGGTGGGACTTCGACCAAAGGTCAGAGGAACTCAGGTGCAAACTCAATGGAACCACAGAGAGAAATTTCACCAGCCTCCCTGGCTGATGTCCTCTCCATGACAGAGCCCAGCCACTTATGGAGCAAAGCTCCCAATCAGCTCTTTGGAGACTCATGACACCCTCTCAAATGAAGTTTTGAACAACACACTCAGATCCTTATCTTTCAAAGACCTAATACTCTAGATCTTGCCAGTGAAATCCATAGGGAAATACCAAGCATAATAGTAATTAAACCAGGAAAAAAATCAAAGGAACTATCCTAGAAAGAACTGTAAAAAAATTCTTCATATTTTTCCATTCTAAAAGAGATTTGCCAAATTCAAATGAATACCAAACTATTTCCATGCAAGGCTTTAACTAGCTTTTGAATTTTTATCGTTGCTAACCGATAATCACGTAGTAGAGCAATAAAATTTACATCTACTACTACTGCTGTCTGAGAAACCCAGATAATTAACAATGGAGTGAACACATCATTTAAATGAGGAACTGTGGAAAAAGAATTCTAAAATAATGAACAAACCTGAGCCTTGGAACACTGAAACTGTTAAGAGTCACTCGAAAGCTGAGGTAACTATATATTATTTACGTTAATCAGTGACTAAGAACAGATTTAAAGGAAAGCTGCAGAAGGGGTAGTTTGTGAGAAAAGGCACCAACAAACAACCCATTAATGTTCATCTGAGTGATTCACTCTGAATTTGCACACACCATGCAATAAGGCCCTTTTGGATGGCAGAACCATGAACAATACTATCACTGTTCTGCCAGTTTCAGGTAGCAAAACAACCAAGTATTGACATAACTACCTAGGATGAAAACAAGATGTTTAAGAGCATGAATCTACTAGTTATTAACAGTTTCCATCAGCAGCTACATAATTAAGATTAAAATAACCCTCTGAGGGATCTCTAAAACTTTATAGCATTAATAGCTAAAAGAATTTCATGTTTAAACATATGCTGAAAGCAGGAAGAATTCTATAATCTGTTTGATTAAATGCCTGATCTTCAGTACAGTTATACAAAATGCGGATCTGCTTTTAAGTCCAGCAAGATACACGTTCTAAAAAAGTAGCATTCCAGAGATAGGAGACCGTATTGGCAGCTGGAACTAACCAGGAGCAGAAGCATACAGATAAATCAGCATGTCCTCAGGCTGCTGATTTTTCAGTGAATTAGAGACAAACTTTCTATTCGTACATTTTGGGCTTTGGGCAGTTTGCCATTAAAAACAAAACCAGTGAATCAGTACAATTTATGTCCCACAATCTGCATGATATTCATGCTAAATCTGTCCTCTCATCATGCCAGCTCCTCTAACACTGCTGCAGGTGTCAACTTTGTACATGACTGGCACAATTGAAGACAAACTGGCATTTTTTTCTATCTGTTTTCAACACAGGACCCACTGATAGACAACATGAAAAGCATTCAAACAGTAATTAAGTCCTGATTGCTTGACTTGCATCAAAAATATGAGAAACCATAAAAGCTCAACTTAGAATTTTATATTCCTTTTCTAACTAAATCTTTCACAGTGCCCTCATCATTCTGAACTCTTTTCAGCATAAACTAGCATGAGGGAAGAATTCCCTTTTGGTCAAAACCCTCCAAGCTGAAACTAGTGCCTCACCCTGTTCCCACTTAATCTGCAATTTATGCTACTTATGAAGCCAGTCATTTACTCACACTGCACTTGCCACCTTGAGTTTGGGTTTTCTTGGTCTTTTAAACCCATGTAATGCTGACTTCATCATACATATCTAATTAATTACACATTATCACAATCACCTCTCCGTAGAAAACAATGTGGCACTTTGAACTCTTGGGATTTTCGGAAAGCCTCTGGTAGATGGAATTCCTCTACCTTCCTTTTTGTCTCTTCTATGATTCAGTTTGAAGGGGCAGAACAAATAGCAAGTGATGTTCTACTTGAGTATTGTTATTCATCCTCTGCTGGCTGGAACTCTGCCCACCAACTAACATGTTAACAAGTGCCCCCATCATTCCATGTGCAGTTATACCATTGCTTACATTAGTAGAGCATAAGGCACCAGATTCTATTTATTTACATAAAACTTACCACAGTAAGATGTCATTTCTTGTTAGGGACTTCTACAAGCTACTGTTAAAAAATTTTTAACTTTTATTCCAGTAACAAAGCATTTTTCATTCTTTCCTAAACAACCCGCTGTAGAATCAAAAGATTAAAGATTATTTTTTTCTTTGAAGCTAGTATGTAGCAATGAATAAAGATACAAACAACTGTAGAAAAGAAATGTGCAGAGAGAGTAAAAGAGGTCTTTGCCAAGAATGTCAGTATGAAATAAAACTTAAAACATCAGTAAAATTCCAAGTCATATTCTCTTTCCAAAACTTATTAACAAGTATAGTAAGTAGTAAACAATGAAAATGCTGAGAAATGTCAAAGCTGGATAACACATTTTTGTCTCCCTCTGGGATTTTTTTTTTTTAATTGAAATCCATTACAACGCTAGATTCCTAGAAAATAAGGTCAAAAAACCAAAGGAAGAACTGCTCTCTTAGCCCATTTATTTTATTTCAAAACCTGCTTTAGGCCTGATGCAGCTTAGCAAAGCAGAACCAGAAGTTTAGAAGTTGGGGGGTGTTGGCCAGATTTTTCAGCATCTGCCTCCTTCATATGCAATCATTACAAACAATTTAACCCAGGACAGCTATTTAAACTGGCTCTCAATTCTACTGGCTTTACAATACACTGTAATAAGATAAATTGCAAGCATCCTCCCACAGTTAGCATTAGGAAGTGGAAAATACCCATCCTCATCAATATTTGTACCGTATGAGGAGGGATTTTTAAATCACTGCCCTTTGAGCTATACCTATATTCCAGATGTTATTGTCAGATAGAGAGAAAGCAAGCCCACGAGATCTCACTAAAACCAAGGAGGGCTTTAGAGTCATCTAGAAATGCAGCCCATTCGATAAAGCTTGACACCATAATTCCATCAATACTTGACACCAGAAGACAGAAAAGGTAAATCAAACCCCAGGTCTAAACCTAAATACTGCAGAGCACATCAAAAAAAAAAAAAAAAAAAAAAAAGTTGATTTTAATTGCTTCCATTAAAAAAGAATTTTGCAAATGAGCACAGAAAAGTGACTTGTTTTATAATGATCTAAATGAAAATCAGCCAAAATAGCTTGAATATAAATTAATAAAATCCATGTAAATGTAACATTGAATCATTTGGAAGAAACCTGCAACCTTACTGAGTCCAACCATTCATCTAACACTGTGAATCCACCACTAAACCATGTCCCTAAGTGCCACATTTACGCATCTTTTAAATGCCTCAATGCTTTGGGGCCTGTAGCGGTGTGTTTTCTTTTTATTTATTGTTAATATTAATTTGTTCTGTAATGGTTTTTCCCAAGTTCCCCCCTGTATTTCTCCCCATTTGGTTTCCCCCTGCCTTTGTTCTCCACAGCCTGTCACTCTCTGGGAAGCCTCTCCTCTCCTTCCAGAGTGTTCAGAGAGACTCGGTCCCAGATTGGAGCAGGCTGGGGAGCCCCCACCCCTCGTTTCCCATTCGCTGTCTGTGTCACATCCCCATTTCCCTGACTGGCTTTCCCTCTTGTGTCCACCCCCTTCTCCCAACCCCGTATAAGCTGTAACCACGCCTCTGGCGGGGACACTCTCGAGAGAGGCTCAGAGAGACGCGTGGCTCCCCTGCGAAAGGCAGGTGACAATAAAAACCATCTAGCCACAAAGTAGCCTCCTCGCTTCCTACCTTCGTCAAGCCTCACCGACATCTCTCGTGCAGCTCTGACCCACCGGGGGGGTGGTGGCCGGTCCGCCTGCTGCCACCAACCGAGTTTGGAAGTATCCCGAGCCAGGGCTAGCCGGGAACAGCTGGAAGCCACTTTCCAGCCGGGCTCGAGGGATATTTTCAGGGGCCCAACCACTTCCTTGGGCAGTCTGTTCCAAGGACTGAAAACTCTTTCTGTGAAGAATTTTTTCCTAATATCCAGCCTAAGCCTTCCCTGTTCCAGCTTGGGGCCATTTCCTCTTGTGCTGTCATTGTTCCCTGGGAGAAGAGACTGATCCCCACCTGCCTACAGCCTCCTTTCAGGGAGTTGTAAGGTCCCTCCCAAGCCTCCTTTTCTCCTAAACAACCCCAGTTCCCTCAGCTGCTCCTCTTCAGACCCCACACCAGCTTCATTGCCCTTCTCTGCCCCCTTAATTTTAGACGTGCAAGATGAATGGACAGAATTACTGTTTGAGGAAAAACTAGCAGGTATCAAGTGATTAAATATAATAATGTTCATGTTAAATGCGCTTCTTTATTAAAATTCATGAATCAAAATAAATTGGCTAATATAAAAACCTACCAAAAGACCTAATCACTTTATTAGGTGAGTGTGATCACTTAAGAGATCAATCAAGAATTAGTGTAGTAAATTAATGTTTAACAATATTTATTACTTCACTGGGCTCACAAAAAAGTTCAGATGTAGGAATTCAAATCTAACAAATTTGTGATTCTTGTGTGTCTCTTTCAACTTATGATATACTGTGATTGTATGAAATTTGCCACGACAATCATTATGCATGACAATTGATGAATTAGAGATACTTTGGAACATGGACAGTATTTTAGCACCCTTTTCTGAAGCCACAAGACATCACACACATTCAGCTCTTCTAAGATTGCTTCTTAATAGGAACCTTTTGTTGCAGGTTCCTCTAAAATGCAGTGGAAAGAAACAGTTAATCATTTCCCTCTCAGTTACCTGACCATTATCAGAATTATAAGGTGGCTTTGGATGTAAATAACCAGGCTTAAAAAATCAGCTTCCCAAATTCTCCATCTTGTGGAGTTCATTTTATTACATCTCCCCCAAAAACCCCCACAGATATGAATTTAACACATTCTCTTTAGAAGCTATTGTGTTGGGAGGTCCATACTAGGTAAGATACTCTGGTACTTTATTTGCTGGCTATACTTATTTCTTAACTGTAGCACTACTGAAGCTGAAGGAACTGTTAATTCATGGTCTCAGATGAAATTACACTGCTTTACATTCCTAAATAATCACCCAGCCTAGAGCAGATAGTTTTACCTGTGCAATTCCAATACTGCAATATTGAGACAGCAAGTGCACAGAACTCCTTAGATCTATCTCAGAAATAAGGTCTTAACAGTATCCACATTTGTAATTTCATTCCCAGCCTGGATACTAAACTCCTAACAATTTGATCAGTAGAGCTTTTCCTGTTTTAACACAATGACCAGGCTACACTCATACATACAGTTGCCAAGATACATCTTTTTAATAAACTCCCTAAATTTAAAACATATACATTGGGCATTTTGCTTGCAGCAAAAACACTACACAGCACCATTTACCTATGGGGTCACAAAAGACAAGTCAAGATGCTGCCAGTGATCAGCAATATCCTGTCTAGAGATGTGCAGGACCCTATTTCATTTCTGTTTATGCTAAATCTGCCTGTCTGGCAGTAGTTACTGTTATCACTCCCTTAACAGGATAAATGCTAAAATGTGTATTCATTTTACCAGTAGGTTACAGTGATGAAAGGGATTCCTTAAAAGTAGCAGCAATTCCCACTGCTGCTTCTTCACCCCATTATATCAGGTTTATGACTGTAGCATTATTGACATCAAAATGGGCCATCAGACACTGCCTTCTTCATCTACCAATAGTTGCTTTAATTAGAAGTCAGTATATTAATAATAATTACCTGGTAATGATGTTCATCACCTATATGCCCTAATTTTCGAAGCAGTGCATACATACCACATTAAACAATTAATTCTCAGAACAACTTTATGTGACAAGCAAATTCTATCTCCATTTAAAAGACAGGAGAGCTGTAGCTAAATGATACTCCCATGAAACATCATTTAGAAGTAAGATTAGACCATGAATATGACAGTATACTCATGCTTTCATCTTCTGCCAATACAACACAGCTTTCAAGGTAAGATTTATAATATAACTGTGCTAAAAGAGGTATAATTTGCAAGAAAAATAAAACAAAAAAATAAATACATAATGTAGCTCAGTATATTATACTTCCAAATCACGATGGAAACCTTGGGCTACGTTTCAGCCTTTTACACAGCAGAAACAAACCACCACGATTTCCCAAGTATTTATTACAATATCCACTCCCAAAGTGACAAGTTCCATGGAAACCACCACCATGAACTTAGTTTTCATTTTCACTTCTTAGTCATTCTAGTATTAGAATGGCTAATTTCTAAGGGTATAAGGATTTTTAAGATATCTGAAAAAGAACACCAAAATATCTTCACTACTAGAAATTATAAACTTGTTCTGAATCTGTATTACCTGTGGGACACTTTGATGCCTTTTGCCTAGTTTAAAGGGAAGAGTGAGGCTAAGATAACTTAGTTACCATAGCAATACCCTTCCAGGAGCAACACTTTGATTGAAGTTGTTCCAGGTTCTGCTCTTTTTTACCAGATGCTCCTCCAGCAGTGCCAGACTGAACAAATTTTGGTTCTATAAGTGTCAAATATTTGACAGATGCTTCCCTATTTCCACAGTAGAACTGATGGCCTGGTTTAATCTCATCATTTGCCTCTGTGTACAGGAGGCAAGCAGCTGGGATTAGCTCTATTTGTCATGTCTGTACCATGCAGTAGTAATTGACTTGCTGTAGTTTCTTGGTTCAGGATTGCCAGTTTCCCACCTGCTTCATTTACAGATGGATCCTGCAGTCAGGCAAACCAAGACAAGGGTTTACAATTTGGTTTTGCTTGTTGCCTTTTTTTCCCTTCCTCTGATCCCAATATTATACAACGTGCTTTAAAGTTGAGCTCTACTATTTGTGCATCTCAAGTCACCCCAAAGGTGACCAGTGACTCTGAGCTTGAATCTCCTGTCACATACTCAGACTTCCATAACCACTAACTCCAGCTATCTTCTTCAGCTGTGACCATACCTGCTTTGTTTTCCTCCATAGTATTCCCATAACCTTAAAATATTGAGAAAAATGCTCCTGGCTAGTCCTACTCACTAGGGAAAATATAAAGAAAAGAAAGCAGGAAACTGGACACAAATTTCTTCCAAACACCTGTTAGCAATGCCAGGCATTTCTCTACATAATTCCTCTTGAAACAAGTAAGCTGTGGTGTTTGGTTGGCTTTTAGAGAAGAAAGCAGCCTCAAGCTCTGTGCCTTTTTGATCAATTTACCTTTTACTACTTTACCTGGCAGATTATTAAAAAGCAACAGTGCCAGCTAAATTATCAAAGCGTGATACAAGCCCTGTTCTTCATGCAGTTACAAACACTGCTGGACAGGCTTTTAACTGCTCTTGTCCGTATGTTAGACACTTCTAACCCAGCTGGGCAGAGCAAGGTGATTAGAGGATGGAAATTGTACTGAAGACAGATAACTCTCTTCAAAGGCTTGTTGAGCTTAGGCATAAGGTTATGGCTACAGCTCTTGTATTCATTGCTTGGAGTCTCTGGCTGAAATAGCTCATCTCTTGCAGGAGACGCTGACAACAATGCTCAGACCTTTGGAGGCCTTTTGCACTACGACCTTTGCAGCTGTGTAAAGCTGAAGTAAACTGTGCTCTAACACTGCAGTCCTATGTACTAGCCAAGTACTGCATGTAATGATCATGTTAATGAAGTACAATGAAGAGATGCTACAGAAAAATTGCAATTCATTTAAAAAAACATGTTTGTAATACAACTCTTAATTTATAAATATAAATATGGCTATAGAAATTGAAAGACGCCCACCCCGTAAAATGAGAAACAAGACAATACCAGGTAGGTGACCATTAAAGAGAAAAAGGAAGCTGATGGACCCATATCTAGAACATCATCCCTGAGTTCTCCAACACTTGCTGTCATCACATTTCCTTCTCTGAATCTTGCTAAAGCAATACTGCAGTGCCACAACACACCAGAAAACCAATTGTTCAGTGAGTCTGATTTGTGGCAATACCATTGCCTTTCTCACCTCTCATTTTTCCGTCTTTCTCCAGAGAATTCATAATGCAAATGATTAAAGAGGGAGGAGGAAGGGGGAAATTGGTTATGTGAAGAACAGTGAAATCCTTTTTCTTTAGAATAGACAAAGGAAACATTTCACTTACACATAGAAGGAAACTTTATAAGGAAGGAAGTATTTGGGTGTAGGTTTGTTTGTTTCCTTGTCAGGTAATCTGCACGACAGTTATAGACGCTGTGATAAAATAATTATCCAATGTAAAAATAAGCTTTCATAACACTTTATTCATCATTTTCTTTCTTACATTGAAGCAGGTTTATCACAGTGATACACAACAGCTGGAAAAAGACTTCCTTATTTGAGTCATCAGGCAAACAATACAACAAGAAAGTAGAAACTTACAAGAAACTCAACAACTTGTAGAAACAACTCAAACCACCAAAGGAATACAAGTTAAATCCCAGAAGCAAAGTCAGGAGGAGATGTTGGTATAATTATTCACTAGGTGGGCCTCAAAAGAGCCCTCTCCCAAGTCAAATGTACACCCAAATAAAACACTAGAGATACTCCTAACACTTCTAGGTCAGCATGTCCTTTCCACTCCACTTTACCCTGCAGCAGCCTCAAGTACGTGTGAAGAGCTGGGTGTCAGCTTAGTACTAGTCCATGCCTGATACAATCTGCACAACAGATTGTAGAAGACCTAAAAAGAGATTTGATGTATTGCCTAGAGACTTTAAAATCCGATAAGAAGAAGAAACTGCAAGTTGCAGATTAGTTAATGCTATTAAAATGGACAATCATCCTAAGGGATAGTTTTGCACTGAAATGTTTAGCAAGTTTGTTCCTTTCTCAGCTGAAGCAAGAGCTAGCAAATCCCTGCCTGACATTAGGATAATTGGGACGTAGGAAACCTTCATTAGAATGACAATCCAAGAGTGCTTTGTTAAAATACAAAACTCTATTTGCATTTGCTGCTCATAACAGTATTGAGCACAAACCAGATGTTACTTTCATATTCAAAATTTGGAGACTTTGTTTGAAGTAGCCACACATTAGGATAAAAGTTCACAAAACAAGCCAAGAAACACAAAGAAAAATCCCCTCCACCACCTGACACACACAAAAAAGCTCCTATTTGGAATTCATGCTAAGCAACGCTTGCAATGAAATTACGTGGTATGGAGAACTTGCTAGCCTGAGTACCCAAAACTACTGTTGGTACTGCAGAGAGAACCGAAGCAAGGAAAGCTTACAAAGGACCACCCGGGTGCTCAAATCGCTGCCCTCGGGTGGCTCGGTGGGGTTGGATAGACATTTCCCGATGCACCAGCACTGGCAGTGCCCCCCAGACCCACCGAGCCCCAGGCAGGGAGCGGCGGGGCCCCGGGGCCCACACCGAGAGCAGCATGGCCGGGACTTGGCAGAACAACGGCAGCAACAACAACCCGAGGAATCTTAAGATCCTCAGCCGAGACATCCCAGAGAGAAAACAGGCAAACAAACAAAACGCACAGCAGCAAATTGGTCTTAATTCTACCCGTACGCACGGTACTATTCCCAGGCAACACCTCCAACACTACCGAGGCATTGCGAACTCGCAGCTATTACAAAGCCTCTGTCACCCCTGCTCAGGAGTTGGCATTGCTGCGGCTGATTAACGCCGCTGCTAAGTAGAGCTGAGCGCGCCGAACAGCGTGCATCACGCGGCCGAGAGAGGACACGACGCTGCAGGGATGCCGCCCTCGACCTCTGCCCGAGCACGGCACGGACCGGCCCCAGCCCCGGCCCCGGCCCCGGCCCCGCACAGGCCTCACCGAGCAGATCCAGCGGCCGCCGCCCGTGAGATGATGGCTGCATTCTCTGGAGGGGAATGAGCTACCTGGCATTCCATCATGGAAAAGCCAAGCCAGCCGGTTTGTCCAAAGCTAAAGCATGTGCAAAAAGCTGACTGGCTGAAGGGTGACAAAACCACTCCATGTAAAAGAGAGAAGCCAGATCTACTGCTCTATCTGAAGGCGACGGTCTCACTGCCAAGCCTCACCCAGAGATTTAAGTAGAGCTTGAAAACAGCTTAAGTTGTTATGAATAACCATGTGACCATAGAAGCTGATAGCATTCACCCATTAAATGTTCCTGTAAAATAGGAAATAACAAAGTACAGAACTCAATTTTTCCGCAGCCCCCAGCATGCTGCCAGTAGGACTGCTCTGGCTTCACCAGCTGTGCTGGGAACTGAAGGCACCAGCGTGGTGGTGTTTCCTTGACACTTGCATTTTTGATCTTCTGTCACCATTTCCCTTGAAGTCCCTTACCATGAAAGCATCTGGCATTTTTTTAGGTGTTAAAGGAACAAGATTTAGGGCCATGTGCAAGAGGACTTCCCTTTCATGGCCTTTTCCCAATATTAAGGTGTCACTCAGTCACAAACTCTTTCATTTAACCTTGTCGATACTTAAGTTTCCATACATAAAATTACACAGGCTCTCAGGTTTGGCTGTGCTGCACACACTCAGCCACCCGTTTGTGACAGCACAAGTCTGCCTCGTGTCTGGGTTATACTCAGAACCTGCCAGTGCTCATAGAGGCTTTTGCTGCCCATTCCGTCTGCTGGGCAGATTCTGTGGCACGCAGACTGCAGTGGCTAGGGAGCACAGCATCGAAAGAGCCTTCCTGACCAGCAGGGTCCTGGCTCCAAAGCTTTTTGTTAAAAACGCCAGAAATGTCTCTTGTGGACAAGTCCAAGCACCATCACCCAGTGGGGGAGACACACTGCCTTTTGCCCAAATGTGCTGTATTTTCACATAAATGACACTAATAATAGAGTCCTGGGGCTAATAACATCTCTATAAAAACAGTGGCTTTCCCAAGTAAAGCTCCCAGACGAGCCTGGTGTGAGATCATGACTCAGTCTGTTGAAAAAGGTAGAAAACAAACCTTAATACCTGCTCATGATCAGATGCAGAGACTATTCCCATTTGGCTCCATATCTGTGTTTGGCTTTATGCTAAGTGGATTAGCAAAACACCAACCAAACACATCTGAATTTCATGCTCTTTGGTTTTTCTGTCAGCTTACTAACACACATTCTCCACAGAATTCAGATTTTCCTCTTGTGTGAAAAACATAATATATCAAGTGCAGATTACTGTGTGTACCTTGCCAAAATCCTACCTGAAACTAAAGCCAAACTACAATGCTGGAGAGGTTAGTAGAAACACTGTTCCAAAGCCAGAATATAAAAATAAATAAATAAATAAATAAATAAATAAGTATTCCTGATCTCCCATGGGTACCTTAGAAGAAACATGGAGGCTTGAGATTAATATGGTGTAAACACAGTGCAAATAAACCATGTGATTTTGAGCTTTCTACTATAGTTTTGCAGATATGCAAATACAGCAGGAAACTGATCATTAATAGGACAGACTATGGGAACAAAGACTTTCTTAAAGAGGGCATTGTTTATTTAAAAAAGCTAATAGCCCACTTCTCCTATACTTCTTTTCTACACTTTTATATTTTAAATTAAGTCACTTTTAATTATATACATCTGCTGGATTTGAATGCCATTATTTATCCATAGCCCATCTCTCTAAGTGCAACCCATCAGGCCCATCTTTGTGACAACACTTTCTCCAGAAGTTTTGGGGATGGTCCAGTGTTGCAGCGTGCTTTGTTTTCATATTTTGCTATTAATGTTCATGGATTTGCTGTTTTATTCTATGTAAGTTATATAATGGTTTCTTCCAAGTTCCTCCTATGTTCTTCCCCAGTTGGTACATCTCCCGCCCTGGAAATCCCCTACCTTTGTTCTCCCCAGATACTGTTTTGTGTCAACCATCAGTTGCTCCCCTCCCAGAGCCTGCCAGTCTCAGGAGGCCTCTCCCCTCTTTCCAGAGAGTTTGGAGAGACTCGGCCCTGGATTGGAGCAGGCCTGGGAAATCCCCCACCCCTTAAATTTGATTTGCTTTCTGTATGCCTTCCCCTTTACCCTAATGGGTCCCCTGACCCGAAGCCACTCCCTTTCCCCTTCCCTTTTAACCCCCTGCACAGCTCTGTCAGCTGGCCTTTGGTCTGGGCTGCTGCAGAGTGACAATAAACTGCTCTCTGCTGCACCCTCACTGAAGCCTCCCTCTCGCTCTCTCGCCATCGCCTCGCTCACCAGCGCTCCATCACCGTACGGCCTTACCCACCGGGGGGAAGCTGCCGGTCCGCCTGCGGCTTCCTAACCGAGGCTGGGACGGTTCCCTGCCAGGGCTGCCGGGTCAGCTGGGAAGCCGTGTCCCAGCAATTCAGGGAACACGCCTCAGTCCAGCCTGCCTAGCAGCACAGTCAGCCAAACCTTTCCCTTCGGAGTAAAGAGTGGCTCTCCAGTTTCCTCCTATCCTCTTACAACGAAAGGATGGATAAGGGGTAGTCACCTGTACTTGAGTTTGGCACCTTTTTTTCATCCTACAGAACACATGTGCAGGGAGCAGGTGATGGATGAGCCAGCACTCTGCAGATCCATTGATGTCCCAGTCTCATGTCCCAGCACTTGGATGCCTTACAGGAGCACCAGTCTTAGGAACTTCTGGATATTGAGTGCTTCTAACCAAAACCTTTGCTCTTCTACTGGTTTGTTCAACCACAGCTTAGGAAAGCACCAAGGGAATTTCATTTGAGTGTCTAGGTTGACAACCTTTTCTACAGTAGACCTAACATTCGGCATACATTGCTCAGATAGAAAAAGTGCTGCTGTTTCTAGAGGGTTTTTTTTACTATTCCTAAGCAGTTTATAGGTAATTTACTGGTATTTGTGCTGAGAGCTCTTAAATCTTTGTGTAGAGATAGTATGTTCTTCCAGCAGCTTTCTGTAGGAACTACAGTGTACTGAGCCTAGGTTTGGTCACCATATTTAGAGAAAAGACATTCAGCTGCTACAGATTTACTAATAAGGATTGACCTTATTAGCACAAGCCCTACTGGGCTATTGTCTGAATGCATCAGTGTATTAAATGAGATTGTTTTACTGGCATAAACATTAGTCAGAGATTACTTTCTTGTAATTCCCTGGTATTCCTAGAAGATTATTGATGTGTCATCTCACTTAAACTTGTGTTTTCTTTGCACTCTTATGTTTGAGGGACTACATGCGTTGTACCACAACAAAATCTGCTAATAGCTGACTTTGGACCTATAGACTGCTTTTAACAGAATTACAAAGCACACTAATTGACATAACTTAAAAGAAACTCTCTATGGCAACATTTAAAAATTTTGAAATATGCTTCTTTTGGATAACATGCTATCTTTAGAAGACCACATTTCTGGAGAGGAAGAAGAGAGAGAACAGCTGTCAGACTTCAAAGCATTTCTAATATTTGGGATGAGCAATTGCATTAGGAAGCCTGATGATCATGAAATGGTTCATGAACATTGTTTCCTCTTCTCTTGTAATCCGTGCTTGTTTCTTTTAAAAGCTTTCCCTTCAGCTATGTACAATAACATAGTAGCACAGAAAAAAGCTCAATTAGAGGTTGCCTATTCCTGAGTTGCTTTCGTATGTTAGTATTCATCATGGGCATCACTAAACATCTTTTCCCTCCCTTGCCTTGTTATTGTTATCTCTTCTTTCTTCCTTCTGTTCTTTTTCTTACTAATTAGACACCTTTCACCTCCCAAGTTACAGAATTAAGGTGTTGTTTAACAGCATCTCATAATTTACTCTGGATGTGTTAAATCCATGGCCACTCCATACATTTTGTAGAGTACCTGGGACAAGGTGAAGGGGCTCGCAGGCTCAGAAATTATGTGTGAATCTTGGACGATGCTCCTTTGCTCAGAAGGGCAGAATCAAGGAGTACAACGCTGGCAGCATGCAAAGGGGCCCATGCAGAGGCCAGGAACTGTCCTCTGTGCCAGAAAAGGGATTGAAAAAAACCCTCCCGATGGTTCTCTTACTCCAGTCTTGTCAGGATTCAACTTTAGATCCTGCCAACTGTTTTAGGATAGTGGTCACAGTTGCTTCCTAGGCATTAGAGGAATTAATACAATCTTTAATAACCTATGCAAAAATAAGGCTCTGAGGTTTTACCCAGCACACATGCTAAGCACTGAATCTGGATCAAGACTCATGTTTCAGAACTGTACATTAATCTGCCATTCTGTGTGGTCATAATTTTTAATACTTAATGGGGGTTTGCTGCTCATTTAGAGAATAAACTTTCCTGATTGCTGTCTTCATCTCCATCGCTTCTCTAATGCTGTGTTGTACCTCAGCCTTTCATTCAGGTAGCCTGGGGGCTGAGGTTTTGAATGGCAGCTGCACACTGGTTTTCCTTTTAGGGTAGCTCTGCAACCCTTAATTGTGTCTGAAAGACCAAATTGGTTCCTGTGTGTTTTTTTAAGGTATCATACAGATTAAGAGTGGCTCTCATTTTTCATTCACTTGCTTCCCATTGGGAGAGCCTGCACAAATATTTTTTATTCATTGATGCTGAGATCATGTCTATGAGGAAAATACAGGCTTAATGCACAATTCACCCTAATTTCAACTGACATAGCTGCCTCCCTGGGCATTTCACCAACTGCAGCCTCACGCAGTTAGAAGACTTTACCAAAGTAAGACAAAGAGTCATGCACACACAAACATAACTATGTGGAAACTTTAAAGGATTTTTTAGAACCTAATAAAAAACAAAAGTTAATTTATTATTACAGACTCACTTGATAGGTGATCAAAATACATAGGATGAAAATGATGCCAGAAAACACATAGTACTGACACAGTCTTATTAAGAACAGAGTTCTAGTTTCTTAACCTGCTCCTTTAATTGAGAAATCAAGAAGTCCCAGGGTTAGATGTGGATTGAATCGTTTTACATATACAAGCCTTTTGAATTAAGTCTTCCTTAATTTACATCAATAAGTTCAACTTTAAAATTGCTACCCTTAGGGATATAGATTTAGGTTTGGAAGTATCTGCTTGCATTAGTTCAAGTGAGTGCTGCCTGGAAAGCAGCATGACAATCCCAGAGGAAAAAACATCATCCACTGATTAGTCCCAACTGTCATGTAGGTGTGGGAAGTCATGTGCACTTGTGGGCTTCAAAGCCAGCATTTTCCTTCAATTCAGACTCCACCAGCTCACAATATCTCCACGATCACTTCCTTAGAATGGTCAAAAAGGGAAGTGCCATCAGATACAGCCCAATTTCAAGTCAAAACAAATTAGTTCCCTCAGAGAACTGTATCACATGAGAATTAGCCTATGTAAACCACCCATGAGCTTCCTCTCTTTCCTATTAAAATTAAACCTAGCTCTTCACTCTGAATTCCTGTCTTAAATCACTTCCTCATCATTATTTTCACCATTTTCATCATTTTCACTTTGCAGTTCTTATGGCATTGACTTATTTTGCTGCCCATCATGCCCAGGTGTAAGAGCTTCTCTATTGTACCAATGAAATGCCACTGGTGGTAGCCTGACAGTGAAACAGAATAGAGTGGGCCTTTAAAATAATTCCTGGGACACTTCCAGGGATGAAGTGGTATTTTATGGCTCTTTTTCCTGATATTACCTACAAGCCTATAGACTGTCACGATTTTTCAGTAAAACCATTTGAGACTGGAAAATAAACTGAGACCCCAATTGCTCATCCCCCTAGAAAAATGAGCATCTCAGCTGGCTGAGTTGACTTCAATGTAGTTCAGCCAGACAGAGAGAGAGATTAAAAGGCTTTTATTCCTCTACTAATAGTTCGGTCCACTTCTACCTTCATACTGCTTGAAGAAGCAGAGAACTGCCTCTCAGTGGTAGATTAGAGCTAATGAAAGAAATAGAGAAAAAATAAAAAGGTTAAGCAAGCAACAACTGAAAAATATAATTGTATTGATAATAAAAATAATTATGTTAGTAATTGTACCTTGCACTGCTTTTTCACATTTTATATTATCAGCTTTACCTACATTTTAATCGGATTAATGATATCATCTACATATTTTTAAATACCAAAAAGACTTTAATAAAATAGTCCCAGAGGAACTAATTGGTGAACAAAAACATCCACAGTTCATAGAACTACCAGAATACACTAAAGGCACAAATGGAAATACATACTCAAGAGAGAGGCAAGGCAAATGAGTTAAGAAAACCAATTCCTTTTACAGAGGGAAATACATTTTTTAATGAACTGCAAATCTAAGTATTTCTAATCTTCTACAGCCTTTGTTGTCAAAGAGATCAGGTTCTGAAATCATGTCTGCTTTGCATTACAAATGCAAACAGTGCTTTCCAATAGAGATAGTGCCAGACAGCACAGCTTCTCCCCTAGTCCTTAGGTATCCTCAGTGGAGGTGCCCACGAGCAAAGCCGGGGCTGCATGTCCCAGGCATGGCTTGAGGAGGGACTGCAGCGCTGCCCCACTGCAGCACAGCCAAGGCCAGGCACTTCTGGCCAGGCACTTCTCCCACAGCTGCAGCAGGCTTAGTCTCAGTAGCTGAAGAGGCATTTTCTTGCAGATAAAAACAAATCTGAATTACACAAGCAGAATAAGGGAGCGCTTTTATAATAGGAAGCAACAAATGAAAGAGTAGTCCAAAGTGTCCAGGGCTTGTGGTGAGAGAGGAGGAGATGTTCCATGCATAGTAAACACTGGATTTATTGAAATTAATCCCAATCACTTGTGTGGGGAAATGAGTTTTAAATTATGTTCCCAGAAACCTTCCCCAAAGGTTTCAAATGGCTTGACTTTGAATTTTCTTCCTAAAATCATTTGGTGTCACATTTAGCTACTCATTACATGTGAAATTCAAGATAAAGAGGTCAGCTTCTGCTGGATGCCTCTCTGCAGCAGCAAGTGGGGTTCCTGAAAAGAAAGAGAGCTTTATTAGAAGGATGGCACTGGGAAATAAAGCTTTTTGCTGATGGAAACAGAAAAATATATAGGATCTACTTTAAAACAAAGACATTCAAAAACTCCTTTTGCCTTTGTCATTAAAAACATCATGCCAGATTCATGAAAATCCATTTTATTTTATGCTTCTTACATTACTGAAAGGAAATAGTAGTTCTGAGCTTTATCCCATGGGAGCTTACATGAAAGAGAAATTTGACTTTGCCAGAGTAGCATCTTCTGCTTCTCTGCATAATGCATTCAGTTCAGCTGCTCTTTCTCCTGGCAGTCAACATATGCAACAGTGTGTTTATGCAAGTTTGACCTTCCTGTTCTTCCCTGTCTCATTTCTGTTTGCATGAGCACTGTGAACTGATAAAGTGAAGTACATTTTTAAGTTCTCTCTATTTTGAAAAGCCTTGAAGACATCTCTTTCTTTGACAGAAAGCTGTTAAAATTAGACCAGACGTATTCCTTCCCGGCACAATCATAAACCAACAGTTAAAGCCCTTCGTTTGTTCTCCATGTGGGTGAATAGAATGCAGTACACTTGTGCTGTGCCCAGCAAAGCCTCTGTGAAACACAAAGTAAGTTAATCAGCCTGCCCTCCCTGCCAGCTGGATAAGTGATGGCTCTGTATGGACCCGAAGCCTTGAACATTTTAAGGACAACAGTTACCATAAACCCTTACAAAATTATAACCAAGGTTGGCATGCTAATTTTCCTTCTTTTCCTGTTTAAAAGAAGAAAATAGTTGCTCTGAACACAGCTGATGCCATGCCCTCACATGTTTAGCCACCCTATGGCTCATTTGATTTTAATCTCATTTGATATTATCAGGGTTTCAAAATTTTTTTCTTTAATCTACACCTGAATATCCCTTTCCCCTTATAAAGTTACTCCCATTAATTAATCTCTAAATTAGAATTAATTAATTTCCACCAACTAACATTACTGTAATATTGGCTTCACAGTTCTCTTTTCAAAAGCATGTTCAGTGCCACTCAATTTAATTAGCTAAATAAATAATTGTGATTTTTTTTCTGACTTTTGAGCCAAAAATCAGCTGATAATCAGTTATGAAAGGAAAAGCCCAGCTGTAGCTTTTCTAAAAATCAACATGAAATTATGAGAAACGTTTAATTTCCATGTTCACATAAATATAGTTAAATGTTAATGTTTCCTAAAGACAAAAATACATTGAAAAAAGATCATTTTGCTTGCAGAGTGACTCATTGGAATATAGGGATTGGGCCATTTGATCAAATCAGCTGATTTTCAAATTGTGCCCTTTTTTTGAAACATATTTCAAAGATGGATGGAATAGTCAATACTACAAAAAATATAGGACATTACAAATGCCAAGGCCAGTTTTTCCTAACTGGAGATTACTGATTTAATTGAATCTCCAAACCCAGCAGTGCTACTTTCTTAACACTGTCAGTTATGGGAACCTACTATCAGTAGCTTATGGCTTTGCCACATTTTAGCATCATATTTTCCATAAGCTTTACATATACCAAGAAAAACTCTTCTGTCAGTTATCAGGAAGATTCTGGGGAGAGAGCTCATAGGTTAATCTGTAACACAAGTCATTTAAACCTGCTTAATTGGGAAATTTAATACCCCTGTAGTTTGGCAAGTGAACTTAAAATATTGTGACCTAGAAAAAGAAAAACAGCAAACAAAATACCAACCAACCACCAACAAACAACTCTGAGAACATTTAGTAAATTTTTCATCCACAGAGAGTCAGAGTGGTGCAGAAAATAAAGCATTGAGGTCAGACAATAAATGAGAAAGATGTAAAAAATATATTAAATAGCTAGCTACGAGAGTGAGTGTAGGGCATGAGAAAAAAGGTCAAGAGCAGGGAAGGAGGCAGGAATCTGGTGGGAGAATAAAGCAAATTGATTTCAATGATGAGTTAAATGGATGCAGTGATAATTTTGATATTGCCTAAACTCTTAGTAAATTATTTTTACATTATTTTCTTTGCACTATCATAATAATGTTAGCAATGCTATTTTCTGTCCCACATATTTGCTTTGTACAAGAAACACATTATATGCAGGCAATTTTTAACAAATAGGTAAAAGAAAGTATAATAACAGTTAGAATCAACAAATGCTGTAGTTATATTGTACTTCAGGAATAATAAATAACTCTTAGAAATGCTTCAGCATATATATTTTATTTTTTCAACTCATGAATTTACTGTTCTTGCAGCACTCTGCTCACCAGGTTTTCTTTGTTAATGGAGAGTGTGAATAGGAAAAAAAAAGATAAAAAAGCATAGCTGAATTATTCATGCTAATGATTTCACATCTAAACATTATGTGAAAAACACTAACTATGCTGTTAAAGTAAAAGGTAGCTTGACTTAGTAAATGATTCTGAGAATGCTTCACCTGTGAAGAGGTTTTCTGTACATATTGATGCAATATGCTTGAATATTGCAGAAGTTTAATTCCAAGGTTTTGCGTATTGGAAGGCATTGGCAGGAAGTGGGTTTGCATTTATATTCTCTTAGAGGATGTGGACAGCCATGCAGAGATCCTTAAAGAGAAGGCAGCCTAATGACAGGTGATCTGAATCTCCCCTGGAGATTTTTGGGAAAGTTATAAACCCACGAAAAGAACTGGAGAGTACTTGCCTGGAAGACCTGGCACAAGGTAGTGATTTAAAGGACATGCACTTAAAATCCAGTCTGGGGCCCAGCCTCATGACCCACCTGAAACTGCATAAAATGAAACATACGGATTTTAGTACAGAGTGGCAGTTTCATGTGAATGATCTTAATAACATCTGTGACAAAGCTCTTTCTAATTCTCATTGCAGCTTGGAGCTTAAAAGATGAGTGGTCTTAGAGCATAAAATCACCTCCAGAGAGGATGTCTGTATACAGCAGAGAGTATTTTGTGGGGTTTTTATATGTGCCTAGACCTCTGTGTTTCTTTTAACACAGCTCTTTCTACAGAAAAAGACTGTTAGTCCCTGCTCTGTTAGTTGTGGTGATCAAAATGTCCTGCAAGTGCAGTCTTGCCCCCTGTTCCCAGTTCTTGAGCTAGGGTGGGTGCCCACAGTATGTAGCTGAAACTAATGAGGGGTTCCCTCCAGGTGGGACTTTGGTGTGTGTATAGCACCACAGCTCCTCACCACTTCTTTCATACCATGCTGTCAGGAGGCTGAAGCGCTGTCCTGATGGCATCTGGAACTAAAGCAACACCACAGACCCAGGGCTGAAATGGATGCAATGCTGGTTCCGTGGTCTCCTCTGTTTTATGTTCTTTCCTCTTGCTGAATCCTGGAAAACAGCTCATATGGTGTCTTTTGGCTTTTAGCAAAATGTTGTAGCTGAACTATTTTCAGCCTCAAAAATTTTACGTTTTCAGTGACAAATTTGACTAATTGCTGGTTTTGCTGTTGCTTCAGAGTCTTGTTTTTCGTTTGATCAGTTCAAATATTTATTTGTGAGCGCCACTCAGGAAGCAATTTAGCCCATCATCTCTTCTACAGCTGAGTGCCACAAATGTGGTTCTAAGCCAGAGGTTATCACCACAGAGTGAGTAACAAGCACAAGTCATGATTTGGCTCAGGCTGAGCTCTTCCTGGGATGTTGGCTCTTGCCCAAGGAGCAATAATTCCACATCCCATGAAAGGGGCAGCCTTATCTTACAACTACAGGACAGAGACATGTACTTAGAACTCTACCTCTGTTTCAGGCCTGGAGACTGACTAACCTCCAGGTACAGGCACAGAACTGAGATGATTACAGGCTTCTCATTTCTGTAGATAAAACTGAGTTTTACAACTCAGGTGGAATGGGAGAAAAAGAAAGTAAGGACTGGAAGAAAAGAAAATTCCAATTTAAAACAAAACTTTGGTTAAAGGATGAGTTATACTTTAGGCAAGTGACTGATTCTTCTGCTGCATTAACATTTGACTCATCCTCCATTGCAGACCATCACAGACCCTTCTGGGAACTTTGCTGGACATGTATGTGGGCCTTGTGTTTGTGTGAGGTTTGGATCCATTCTCAAGAGCAAACCTTCAGCTTTTTAAGCAATTAGACTACAGCTTATGTTCCTGCATGCTAAAACCTGGAGGCTGCTTTCCTTTAGTTGTTACTCAAACAGGCTGTATCTCCTAGCTCTGGGAGCTTGTCTTGGTGAGAAAAATCTAAGGGAAAATAAATGTGGCACTTAGCTCACACACAGGGCTGAAGGACAGCAGGAGACCGATGCACAGCCATTTCATTGGAAAAATAAAGTAACACCATTTGAACAATAGCAACCTCTATAGGCTCCCCTAATTTATGGGAGATACATATATATGTGCCATTTGAGTGTGGAAAAAAATTCCTTCAGTCTGAAGAAGGAGGAATTTAGCTCTTGCAGTGAAAAATACCATCAATTTTGTTGTGATTGAAAATGAAAGCACATTTCCTCTTTATGTTTCATTTTGATCTTCTTTGTTGTTACTGTTTTTAAATAAAAGGTTCAACATGCATGAAAAGAAGAGAAACAAGACCTGAATTTTAGTTCTTTTTTCCTGCTAGGTTTAAAAGTGAAAAAAAAATTGTGTCCTCAGACAGACTCCAATCCTTTATTTCTTTGCCTCATTGTGTATAGCATGTGTTTGTGTAAAGGAAAAAGAAATCCTGTCTGAGACATCTCAACTGAAAATTTGGGCATATAATTGGAAAGTTCTGATTTTTTTTTTAATTTCAACATCACAAAACAAGATGTGTACATATTGTATGTGACATGAGAGAGACCAAAATGAGGCAGACCTCACTGAGGCTTCCCACTCAACAATCTAGGAGAGGAAACAAAAAGTGACTTCTGCGCTGCAGGCAATGTCATGCTGTAGGAGAGCAGTTCCATGGCAGCAGCTTAACTGCACCTGTGACAAAATGCAGAGCACAGGGTTGTTTTGCCAGAGAAGGGATCAATAATTCAGACTTTGATTACTTAAAAATAATACAGGAGGGGAAAGAATATAGAGGGGGGAAAAACCAGTAAAAATACTAACTGAAATTTGGAGAATTTTTCTATGGCAGGACAGGAATGAATTTTGCCCAGCAACAGAGGCAGTGACTATAGCATCCTGCAGCATGAGGATGAGGCTCATGTAATCATCATGACCCAAATTTCTCTTTCAGAGCCCAGGTCTCATATTCTCCCCAGAACTATCTATAACATGGCAAATGTATAGGTAGATATAGGCAGTATCACCAGGAGTGCCTGAGGTACTTCTGCTGCAGCCTCAGTTCTGAGGAAGCATCCTGGGGCCTGGGAAAGCCATGCTGCAGGAGCTGGAGAGAAGACAAAAGACACATCAGAGATATTCAGTAAATATGTATTGAAGTAGCAGATCAGATCTTCTAGTTGTAGATCAGAAGCCTGAAAGCCTTTTGAACTCCAAAAGGAGAAAAAAAGAGATGGTCTGTGATGTTTGCCACTCCTGCTTTTCTAAAGAAACACCGATCTCGACACACACTGAGCCAATGCAATCTCATGTTATAAATTATCTACTCATGCAGGGCTCTGAGTGCAAGTATAGATTTGGGAAAGACAGAAAGTGAGGCTTTGGTTATTCATAAAACTCCAAGGAAGCTTTACAGACAGGATTCCCTGCAGGACTTTGGCCCAGAGCTTGGTATTCTCTGAGCACATCTGTTCAATCCTGCTGGAACTGGGACTCACTTCTATTTGGGGTGAATGGAAGGCAATTAGTATTTTCCTATCATCTTAAGTCAGGTGCTCAGAATGGATGCATGTTTGTCTGGGGACTCACATTCCTTGATAGAAGTTATTTTAACCAGGAAGAAAAGACAAAAATTTGGTGAGGCTTAATTATTTGCCAAATAATTTGTTTACTTTCAGATGCGTGTGATAACCTTTGCAGTAGGTGCATATGAGAACATGACATTTTGGATTAAGAGAAGCATCACTGGGTTTAGCTGAAATGCCTCTTGGCAGGCAATGAAATGAGTGGCTGCATATTTACATGCAAAATGTCATTTATATAAATCAAATCTTGAACACAAATACCTGGAGATATTGTTTTCCTGTTTGCAAAAGTTCATCATGATATTTTGTGTGTTCTTGAGTGTAAGGCATGAATTAATCATTTGAAACAGCATTCAGGAGCCATAGACAGCCACTGCTCCTATCTTGGGCAGCAGGTAGAGAAATGGCAAAATCTGTTCCCCAAACCAAAGATTTTAAGATTTTATGCCAGAATGTCTGCTGTGTGAGAATGTCCTGCAGAGCAGAATCTTATGCACATAGGGACTCTAAACTGGAAATAAGCAAGTTAATACCTTAAAAAATAGGTGAACACTCTTGAAAGCTTAAAACAGAAAAGGAAATAAAAGGAATATCTTAAGGGAAAGCAAATTATATAAGAAATAATTAAGTACAGTGCTACTTAAATTCCTCACCTGAGATTAGACCCTCTGCTATGATCTGATCTGTACAAATCTCTTAAGTTTAACACAGGGGAAAAGAGATAGGAGATTTGAATCAGAGAAAGAGTAAGGAGGATATTTTTTGAAAGGTATGGGGATGCTTGAAGGTGAAACTGGTGGCCTAGTGTTTACAAATTGTGAATTTTTAGTGGCTTGCACTTCACTGACTCTGTTAGTTGGCTCTGAACCTTTGACATGATGGTTGCTCACTCTAGAAAGGTTTTAGTGCTGTTATTTGAGGAATATTCCATATGGATTCCACACCTATGACAGCAGCTTCTCCTCAGTTTAGCAGAACTTGAAATTTAGCATTGTCTTCATGTGAACATTTCAGGTTTCATTTCTCCCTGAGTCATTCATTGAAAATGGACTCCACCAAAGTCCTGTGCACTACTGAGCACAGCAAGGTGCATAACAGGATCTCTTTTGTCTCATGTCTGTAATTTGGAAAGTCACCTGCAGGTTTCAGAGACACTGTTGAAATTTGTGGTTATCCCTAATACAAATATAAGCCCTTTCAAATGACCATTGTAACACTTCTCTATCCTTAATAGTATTAAAGGGAGGAAGGCAATCCTTTGGAATTCATCCTAAATGGAGCTGACCACTAAACTGTTATCAGGAAAAAGAAAAATTAGCTTTTCGCTTCCATGGAGGCTCCTCTTAACTGCCCCAAAATAAGGTGGAATAAAATATTTTTGTGTCAAAATCTCTAGAAGTGACTGCAATAAAAGTGGCTTGGTCTGTGGAACTCTGTCCTTCTTTCAGTCTGAAATGTCACAGGTGCTGAGATGATTTCAGCCCAAGTTAGAGGCATTATCCTCCTAAAAATTTCTTCCTGTGAAATACTCAACAATTTCAAACTAAATCCAAAAGCAACAGGAGTTGTTTAATCCTCCCTGTCTCCTTAATGAGGAAAAATGGAGAACTGGGACGCATTGGAGCAGGTGGAGAAGGGTTACTAGAATCTTAATTTCCATTCTCTGAGAAAGCCCGCAGGCCTGATATGAGTGAGTTTCAATTGAATTTCCACTGTGGAGTCAGTTGTTATTTTATCCATCTGACATACAGAGAAATTGTCTTGTCATGGTCATTTCAGTCACGGACATCCACTCTTCACTCTGCTCCATTTGGTTTCACAAAATGTCTAGTTTCTGCAGGAAGGCTGGGTTTGCTTTTATTTCTTGAGCTGAATTGCCTGTTGCTGCCTTAAACAATTTTACTTGGAGAAGCTGGGCACACAGGGATAAGGGAAACCCCACTTTGCAGGATGCGTTCTTCATACAAAAGATTCAAATCTGAGACTAGGTGATTTTTATGACATTTTTACAGCCTTTTTTTGTGTGCTTGTTCTGTTAGCTACAATGTGATTTTTATCAACAGATTGGGGATCTCCCTGTGCTCTGTTTTATGGGGAAAAGTAATAGCTTTCACTGACCCACCTGACACAGCTGGGACAAAGAAAAGTGTTTGCTTGAGCCCATCACCGCTTTTCAGATCTGAAAAAATAATTTGCATGCTTTCAGGAAGAGTCCTAGCTATGCAGCTGTCTCTTATCACACACTGTTCCCAGCTTCAGAATGTATGAACAAATGTATTTGGAGTGATGAATAATAAATAATCTTTATCTCAACTCACTCCTTTAGTCCACAGTCTCGAGACACTTCACAAAAAATGATAAACTTCCTATAAAGAATAAGGACCAACGTGCTGCCACCTCCACAAGGGGAAGTGGCAAATCAAATATACACAGGCACTCTACAGAGTACAGATACAGCCTCTCACGCAGAGTGCTTGTGCATTGAAGCATGCATAAAAGATAGGAAGAGTTTTCAGTGTTTTTCCTCATAACCACAAGCACTTGTCTGTTGATGAAAAGAAAACTGGAAATGAAAGATAACCAAGAACAGAGGTTGCATTATCATGATTTCTAAATTGAAGTCTTAATTAGATTTAAAAAATACAGTAACCCATATTCTAGGTGAACTTCAAAAATAGAGTGGGAATGACCAGCTTTGAATTTGCTCAGAACACCAATTTTGAGACACTCACCCATTGGGAAACTGTTGCAAAATTTCTTAGAGGGCACAATCCACTTTGGGTTTGGGCCTAAGCTATCCTGGGTAAGGCCTCAGATTTGGGCCTGAGTAGTAGTGAGCAAGCCTGTGGCGCAGCAGTAAATTCCATTAAGGTGTCTTTAGTATTAATTAGTATAGTTATAGCAATTTTACTGTGGCGACCTTAAAACTAAGATTGTTTACATTCTTTTCTAATCTAGTACCAATTAGAGAACACCTGTTAACATAAACTATCTGAGACTCTATATAACCCACCATTTTGTAGCAATAAAGTGAGAATACATGCATTAGCCATACTGGTTGGATCGTGTGTTGCTCAGCTTCAGCCTCCCAAGGACCCCCTGGCTTCAGGAAACCACTCAGTCCCTGTCAAATATCTGCATTTCTCAATATTAGAAGCACAGGAGCTGCAGGAGGGCAGAATCTCTCAGGCCACATTCTGGGCATTTGCTAAGTGTCAGCTCAGAAGCCTACACACAGGAATATCCTGAAAGTGTTACTACACTGCAGCACCATGTACTTGTCTTACAAATTTTCCTTTGAGCTTTATTCTGCAGTTCCTTATGTCATTGAGGCAGCTGACATGAGCTGAGTTGAAGATACAACAACCCTTTGTGCCCTGTGGCTGGGGTCTTTGGCTTCCTGTGCACCCAGTCTGGTTTTACACAACACAATTGCCACCACGGCAGAGTTTTAGAGAAAAATGCTGTTAAGTTGTGAGAAAACCTATAAGCTAAAGCCACACAGGCTAAGAAAAGCAAAACAATAGGCTCAAGAGTATTTGCTGAGATGGGGTTACTTAAAGCTCAGGGATTCAAGAGGAAAACACTGACATGAAAAGCTGTAAAATCCTAGAGAAAGAAAAGCGAAGAATAGGAAGACAGAAAATCTGCAACATCAAAGATCAGCCTACACCAAGGAGCAGAGGCGGACCCTTCCCTCACTTGACTTATGTCTGCCTGTTCTGCAGAGCCTCACCCAGAATCAAAAGAATATTTGTGTAGCTGTGTAGCATAGTAGTCCCAGCTACCCACTGCATGTATTCACCAATAAATAAATGTTACAGACTCTGAAGCTGTTTTTCTTGCTTGCCAACTCAAGAGATACCCAAGCAAAAGCAACTCGGAGGTGAAAGGCTAAGGAAGAAATGAGCCTTTGCAAGAGGGAAATCTATTTCCATCCCGCTTCCTCATTAATTCCCAAGTGGCCATTTTCTCTGGGAATCCCAAACTATCAATGAACTCTGTGTTCATGGCAGCTGAAGAAAAGAAAGGAGATTCATTCCTCAAGCCTTTTGTCTCACT
Source organism: Acrocephalus scirpaceus scirpaceus (assembly GCA_910950805.1). Lineage (NCBI taxonomy): Eukaryota > Metazoa > Chordata > Aves > Passeriformes > Sylviidae > Acrocephalus > Acrocephalus scirpaceus. The sequence continues at coordinate 36,689,380 of OU383781.1, forward strand.
TTCCTCTTGGCTAAGGGAGCAGGAAAAGGAACAGACATAGGTAAGGAATCCAGCAAGATGAGGTAGTTCTGAGTAGAAGTAAAAAGGAGTATTACTGCCTTTGGTATGATGGTTGTAGAGGTTCAGAGTGTGCTTGTGCTGATCCAAATAGACTAGAGCCATATTTCCATTTCTGAAAGGAAAAGCAGGAAACAGTCTAAAACTAGGTGTTCCCTGAAGAAGGAAAGCAAATGCTTTTGTCCTCTTCTAGATGTTCTTCCCCCCAGAAATTCAGTAGTTCATATGATTTCCATTTAACCTGGGCAATACGAGCTCAGGCCTTTGTTCCCATCACCTACACACTTTTAGTAGCCCAAATAGGAAGGAACTGCATAAGCAGGGCTGTGGAGAGAGCCTGTGCTTTAGAGAACTGCCACCAGTACCTTCTGCAGTGCAGGCCTATTCTGATCCATGTTAGCTGTGAAACCTGGCTGACAGCCCAAACTGGTAATCTTTAAAGCAATGCAGATTTTCTAGTTCAATGTAAGTGTTCCTTTCTTCCCATTTTCATGCTTTAAAAGCCTCCCTTTTTAAATCAGGGCTAAATCACAAATGAACAAATGCTAATAGAAAAGTTCACATGCATAACCCCTGCAGTGTATTTACCTATGTAAATAACATGTAATTTTCACTATTTAATTACTGTTTCATGTCCCATTTCCTGCTGTAGTCTATATTTAAATTGCATATTTACCTCTATCTACTTTCTCATAACGTGTCTTGATATGAATATTCATGCCACGACTGAGTGGTTGATTACTTCTGTGCTAACCTTGAAAATACTTCCCTTGCAACACAGCAAACAGCCGGGTGCTGTGGTTGTATAACAGCAAAGAAAAGAAAATACAGTAAATAATGCTCAGGCTGTTTGGGATCAGACCGTATTCTCTTTTGTTTTTTCCTCAGCAGGTATTTTTTTACTCTTCTTATAAATTAAGCCAAGTTACTTCTGACTGTAGTTCCCTGAATTATAACTCTGGAGACAAGATTTCCATAGAAAAGGAGCAGTGCAAGTAATAGGCAGTGCAGAATTCCTGCCCATGGTACAGCCTTTTCAGATGGGAGAAAAAAGCAGTTTCTCTTGTAGCTGGGTGCACATTTCTTTTTAATCATGTGAAATTTGAGAGTGTTCTTATTGTTCTAAATTAGAAAACAGTCTGGAGGAGTTATCTGAGGACAAAAGAAGGGAGCAAGATCAACAAAATAAAGCCTGATAAAGTAATACGGAAGCATCCTGAATTTGAACTTATATCCATTATGAATGGTTTCTAACATGAAACTTTGATGTTCAACTTATATTTCAAAACAAAGGCGTTTTGCTCTTTTTAGGTGAACAGAACAATTTAATTTGGAAAATGAATGAAGAGACTTTTTAAAAACACTTCTCTGTTTCATAATTCAAGATATAAGGAGAGAAATAGGCTCATTTCCCCTGATTTCTTTTGCAAAGCCTGTTTCTCCCACACTGATTTTGGAGAAAGTCTAGAGTCACTCTGAGCCTATCAAACACAGCCAGGTGTTTCCTGGGCTGGGTGACTCTCCATATCCAGGACTGACGCTTGTGACAGAATGACAGACAGGTTTGCTGGTGGTGAGAGAGGGAATTACCTTATGACAATGTCATATTGACTCAGCCATGTACAGAACAGTCTGTCACTCTTCTAGCCCTCATTTACCTCCTTTTGAGCAAAACCTGCACACCTCAGTTTCCCCATCCTGCTCAGTTAATCTCCATGGGTTGGTTTAAAGATGCCTACAAAGACACTGCTGCTCACCCCTGGAGCACTGAGGTCACAGCCAGGTAACCTGTCCTGCATTTTTGTTTGAGAAGAACACATTACTTCAGTCTATACTGCTTATACCTTCACCTCTAGGGGTGTCTTCTAAGTATCTTCACACCTAAGGCATTGTTCCCTAACAACTTTGCAGTTATGACTCAGTGACTTCAGAGATTTCCAGCCTACAGGAGAGTGAAAACCGGTCTGAGGTATGAATTTACTTCTGTGAGAAGCCAGGGGGTGTCTCCTACTGAGACATGATTTTGTTTCATGGCCTCTGCTGGTTTGTCATGCACTATGGAGAGGTTAAGGGAGTTAGAGCTGCTGAGTTAATGCAAAAAGTTTAGGCTGATATGGATCTTCACCTAATTAATGTGCAGCGATTGAGAGTTTTCTAGACTCTGATGTCTCTCCTCTTCCCGGTCTCCATTGCTGCCTGTAGAAGGCTCTTTGGATCTGCCTAGTGATGCAGCCCCACAGAGGCCAAATATATTCATTGACATTAAGAACACAAATGGGCACAATGAGCATGGCAAGATTCTGATATGGCAGCCTTTCTCCTGGGTCCTTACCATCAGATTTGTTACAGCACTGGCTAAGGACCAGGCTATAATGGAGCCCTGCTATTCCACATGGGGGGTTTTGTGGAAGGAAGGGTGGACAAATGTGCCCTCATCCTCAGTGCCCATTGTCGAAAATCAGATCTTAATAACTTCATTTTATGGACAGGTGACAGCATTCTTTGCTGAGGAGTATTTCTTTCCTACACAATGCTTTTAAAAGAGTTCTACTGGGACATAAAAATGTAAAAATACAATTGCCAAAGTTACTAAATTAGATAATTGTTACATAACATGCTGTCATTTTTTAATCTATGCAGGCTGTATCTTGCTCTTTTACAAAGTTCAAAGTTGAGATGGACAAACTTTAAGTAACTCTATAAGGAGCAGCAGGAAACTATAAGATCCCGTAACTGTTCTGAGCTTTAAGTAAGTTTCATTTTTAATGATTCTGTTCTGCCTCCAAATAAACTGAAAAATGACTAGAATCTAAAGCTTATTTAGGAAGTTGCCATAGTAACAATTAACTACCTCTAAGCCCTTCAGCTTTATTTTATCTTTTTTCACTGAGGTGCCCTAAATTACTTGAATCCTGAATTGCTACAGTAATATATCCATGTCTTTGAACTAAATGACATGGTTTTGCTAGAACCCTCATTATGTGAATATTGATTGAATTTCTAATTGGGACTAGACATCATCTTGCTGACAGCACCACTGCAAGAAGCTGTGGAAGACCAAGGAAGATTAACAGAAAAAAAATAGAAAAAAATAAGAATGTTGTTTCTCTAGGGAAGCAGCTGAGATATCAAACTGGGAAAACAGTGAATGAAGTAGAATTAACTTTAATGATTGAGTTTATATGGGCAACAAGCCTCCTCCAGATGCAGCGCTGTTTGTTTCTGCTATTATCCTCTTACACTCTATTAAATAAAAAAATATCAGAGGAACCCAAAGAGACTGATTTTGACCTGTGAATTAAATAATTATTCATTACAATGCAAAGGGCCTATTAACCCTAATTATTCTAATTTAGATGCATTTTCCACTCACTTTGTCCTGACATGGGCAATCCTGATATTATAAATTGTTTCATGAAATGTTTTGACCTATATTTTCCTTTATTAATTTGTCTGTTGTCATTTGACTTTATCCACAAAAGACAAGCATTTACCCCCTATTTCTTAGATGACACTCAAATCTGTAGCATTAACATACACTGCTATTCTCATATCTGTTCTGCATTCACATATTTCAAATCACTCCTGCTTGTTTTCTGCATAGCCCTTATTTATTTATTGTTCCAGAGAAGGAGTTCATTTTCATCTTGTGGGATTTCTTTTTTTTACCATAAAGACAGTATGTTTCCCAAGTGAAAGTGGGAAAACAAAACTTATCCATGGCATTTTTCAAAAAAGGAAGTTGTCTTTCTTACATCAGATAACTACGAGCAGTAACTGATAAAAATTGAACTTTAAAGGAAGTGGAGGAAAATAATTCCCAAGCTCACTTGGTATGCCTTTACTAATGTCAGTCCTAAGGCAACAAGGAAAAAGCAGATGACTTTATTATTGCTTTGATAAAAACAATATTAATCTGGATTACCCTGAAACCTGTCCTGGGGTTTAATAATCACTTTAACTGCAGATAGCTTAAAAGGAATGGCTCAATGCTGCTTTCGTATTATTTTCTCCATGTCTGAAAAAAATCTCTGCAAGTCTGCTGAATGCCTTTTTGATAATAAAAGAACAATATCCTAAAGCAAAGATGTTAGCTTCATTCCTATATCTGACAGGAAGAAACACAATCATGCAATGCAAATAAAATCTGGAACAAAAGGGTAAGATATGGTCATTTCTGAACCAGAGAAAATGATTCAGCAGCCATAGATTTTTTTTGTCTGCACTGCAGTTCTCAGAATTTTCATAATTTACATGACTAAGAGATGTTTGGCTGCTCAACCTTGTAATTCACAGGGAAATAGCATCTGGCTGTTTAGACTGTTATATTGACCTTGGAGAGCTTCCTGTACATATTTTTCTCCTGCAAAAATGCCTGTTGCTATCACATAAAGCAAAATAGCAGTGACACCAGTCTTCAGAACATTATATAGCATGAGTAGATGCAGTTCCTGGGCCATGCACTGTTCTCACTCACCACAGGACAGGACAGTCACATGGCCTGGCTGAATGAGGGGAGTTTTCAGCCAGAAAAAACTGGGTCTTGAAAGGTGCAAATTTGAACACTACAAAAGGGTATCTACCACCCTCACACATTCCAGCCAAATCACCCTTCTCCCTTATTAGTCAGCTACCGCTATCTCTTCTTATTGTTTTGCAGAACTTGTTCTAACAGCCTGCTAGGACGGTAGCTGGAGGTGGCTGGCTGTGACACATCTGACTTGAATTAGGTACGGTGGATGAGTGGAAGAGGGAGAAGAAGAGGGAGAGCCCCTGGAGCCAGGAACAGTGTCAGGTGGCACTGGCTGTGGCCATTACTCACTGACTAGCAGCAGGCTGCCTTATTCACAAGGGGTTCAACTGGGCTGGCAAGGCTAGAGAGTACAAGCACTGTCTCCTTAGTGGGTGCTCGAGGAAATGTGGGGCTGGAAGTGGCTCTGAACAAGCTGACCCCGTGTCAGCCAACAGGTGAGTGAGTGCCCACCCACTCTCAGCAGCACTGGGGCAAACATCCACAGGCAGCTTCTGTGAGGGCAAATCCAAAGGGAGCAGCTGAAGGGCAGCTGTAATACACACTGCGCCTGTTCAGCAGCATTTTTCAGAAATGGTTTCTGGTAGTACCTCCCCTTCTCCCTGTTTTTCTTCCCAGGATGGACTTGCTGTATTTTTTTAAGGCATCTCACTTTGAAAAAACTTCTTACTGTGGGCACCGACCTCACAAGAACCCACCACATCTTTAGGTTTTTTGGCCCTGGCTCCTGATGCCCTCTGATGCTCTGTCCTCCTTCTCCTCTGCCCTTCTGACTCGGTGGGAGGGCTGTGTGCCAGTCCTTTCCTCTGAGTCCTGTACTGCAGCAGAACAGACAAGCATCACAGCCTCAGAGACTGCCCACACCCTTTTTTCAAGAAAGGCTGTGACAGCTTGCAGGAAGGGTCTGTCTCCCTGACTCTTCCTCTGTCTGCCCTGCCTTTCCTGGGCAAGCTGCATGTGGCCTCCACAATGAGCCCCTTGCCACATGTGATGCTCAATGCAGAACCTGAATGTACAAACAGAACACATGCCTTTTTTATACATACACTTCATTCGTTCAGCCTGTTGGATTCAGACACATTGATTCATGCATTTACTTTCCTTGGAGATATTAATACCAGCTCATACATACAGAATGAGAGAAGAAGTAGCAATAGCATTGAAACTGGCCTGTAACAGATGTCAGTGAAGATAGTTATGATGTCTGCCTGGCACACGTCTTTGTTTCTTGGCAGATGTGAGTGCTAGAGAAATAGAGGAGAAAGAAGGATTGTAAACCTGAGGTGTATGTCTGGAAATGAAACAATTTTGTACATTCATTGCTTCTGTCTGGAGAGGAGATGTCTTAAAACGATGAATTACACTCTGGACCTGAGGAGAAAAAGTTATACCTTTGATTTCTTGCAGAAATGTGCTGAGGTTTTTCTACAGTGAGCAGTAAGCAGAGTGTGCTTTCAAAAGTAACCGGCCTCAGTTACAAAAGGAACCAACTGTTAGAATCCAGCTGGAGCCTGGTGCTGAAAGGCAAAATGCTCAGTAAAAACCTGGTTTGTATCTTCAGGGAAAATAGTCCATTTTAGACAAATGCACAGATATTTTCCTATGCTATTTGGGAAAGCATATTTGCATATTACCAAGGAAAGCATTTGTACTTACTGGACATGAGATATGCAGTAAATGAATGACTGGTTGTCAAAAATAAAAAGTGATGGTTGGGATCACTGAAGTATGGACTTCCTTTCTCTTGTTTCCTTACCTCTTGCTGCTATTACTTCTGCAGTTCTTAAATCCCCAAATAATGGGATAATACCATAAACAGGTGCCTGATATCTACACTGCAAAGATATTTTTGCTCTGTAAGTTTAATTATGAATGGCCAATATACATGAGCCTTGCAAGCAAGTTTCTCTTCAATGTGATTTTGCAACCTATTTAAAAAACGAAGTATTACAGTGGGTATAGGCCTATTCATGATCCATGAAAACTTTGGGCACAAATTCAGTAAGACACTTTTTAGATTTGAGCTATATGCCCCTCCCTGTTCAAAATGTATCCGTTCAGACATATGCTTCAAGATAATAAAATTCAAAAGGAATTAAAAACCTGCCAAAACACTTTCCTAAGAAGGCATTCTTTGGGAGTATCATGCTGAGGACTCTCAAAATAAAAATGCCTGGCTGTCACTTTTTGTGGTATTTGTGGTTTCACATCCCTCAAAACAATCTACAAGGTGATCCACTAAGGTCCATAGCTTTTGGAGCAGAACTTTAGTAACCAAGTGTTTAAGAACATTTTTAACATTAATGACAGGTCTCACAGGAATCAAAGGCATCTCAAATATTGAAAATTGCTGACAGGATATAGGCATTAATAGCTGCTTAAGAGCTTTGCTGTGTCCAAGTATGAGTGTGAGGAATAGTGTTGCTAACAGGGCAGAGGAAGTTTGTTTTCAGAGCAATTTGCTTGGAAAGGGACTTTTTAAATAGAGCTCCTGGGCTGAATCAGTAAGTATTTGACTGCATACTTTAAGAGGGTGCCTAATCTGCTTTTAACACCCAGGAATTTCAGTATTTGAACTGCCATTCTGCAAACTGCAACCCATTGCTTTACCTCAGAGCTCGCAGCTCAGTACGCTGGCATGGAGATACCGTGCTGCTCACATCTACATCTCCATCACTTACCTGCATTTCCAAAGGCAGCCCCAGCTAAGCACATTATCATGCTGTGCCCGTGAGTTAATGATCAGAGCTAGATTTGAAGGAGTCACTCCCACTTAGGCACAGCCTGGAGCGTTTCTTCAAAAATTCATTATAAGGATCTGCATGCCATTTTTCCATGTGCTTTGAATCAAGGCTTGCACACATCTGAGCTCATCCCAGATCAGGGTCAAATAATCTTGAGATGCTGACATTGTATCCCTGTGCACACTGCACAGGAAGCTTAGTAATTTCTTGTTCATATTTTCACATATATAGATTTCTATTCACATCCCTAGTGGCTATGTATATATTGGGCTAGATAGATTATCAGACTCACCTGGGGGGACATGATTTATGTTGGTATGGATAGCCTTCCTCCAAGCCAACAGTAGTTCCCAAGACATTACAGATACTATTCTCAAAAACATGCTGCTCCTCTCCCTGGGGAATGCTGTTCTCCATACTGCTTTGCATGGTAAACCCCACTGTCTGTTACAAGTAGGAAGGAAGCTCAAGGAAGAGAGTGAAAACTGATCCACATGGACTTAATAGATTATTTTCTTTTTTTTTTTTTTAATGGCTTGCCTCCAGAGTGGATGCTACCAACTTCAATTTAATTCAGTGTTCTAATTTTCATTCTCTTAGTTATACATAGATGGTAAATAAATGCTTCCCAATGAATCAATTTAGTATATTGGGACTTAAACAACACCTGTTGCTAAATATAGATAAATAGTAAGTCAAAACTGATATAATTCAGCAGAAAAAATATAGTGGCAATATACTGTTTTTAACTACATAACGAACCAGATCCTAAATCACATTGTATCTTTAGTTGTCTTGGACTGCATTAAGGAACAGTTTGGAGACAGAAAGTTTCTCTCTTTTCCTTTCTACCTCCCACGATTCTCTATATTGGTGAATGTCCCTTCATAACTTGGAATTTATACTAACAGCTGTATGGCAGATAATCATTTGAAGAGGAAATGGAGGCTGGCAAATTTTCTAGAATAACAAAGGTAAAAAAGATTTCCAGCTCAGGACACTCATGAGATCCTTATATTGTAACTGGGAATCTTGGAAAAAATAAAACAAAATCCAAAGCAGAGTCTTGCTGTGGTTTCTGCTGAAAGGAAATTAATTTTTAAAAATCATGTAGTATTTACATTTAGTGTTGCTTACCCCTTTACAGACACTCCTTTCTGGTGTTGCCTTGCAAGGATATTATGGTTGCTATTGGAACAAGTCAGGCAAAATTCTGCTGTTCAGTGTATTGCCGTTGATAATTGCTCCTTTATTTATAAACAATAATTATCTTAGTGTGCAAATATATTCATCATGGACCCCTCTCACCCCTCCTATTCATACTCCTTAGTGGCAAATGCAGATTACAATTATGTTTCTAACTCTCCCTGATATAGAGCACTCCAGTTTCCTCTTTTTAAATTTGATTTTGGCAAGCTGACTGTACTTCAAACTCATGCTCCTTTTGATGTTGTACACTCTACAAAATGGACCATTCAATAACGTTTTGGTTTAGAAGATTCCACAGTTTGCACAAAGTAATCCATATAGAACAGAACAAAGAAGTAACCATCCAGAATTCTGATGGCACACTCATGAGTGGATTTTCCCCTGTGGGGAGGTTCATATTTCATACAAATTCAGAGGTTCCAGTAGTATTTGAGGTATCAGGAAATCAGAACTATGCCAAAAATCAGTCAGTTTCACTGTGAGTAACAACAGAACTGGAAGCAGCTCCCATAAGGCAGAGAAGTTGAAGAAAAAAACAGGGGAGTGAGATAATGTTAATTGGATCCTTGACATGTTACCATTTCCTGCTGAGCCAAGTTTCAGATAAGACATCTGCATGTGGATAAAATGTGATAAGCTAGTTTTGGATGAGTTATACAGAAATTATGTTTCCTCATCTACCTACATATCATTATGCTTTACCATTAAAAACACTCGGTCTAGATGTATCTACAATTTAAATATTTGAGAGCTTACTATGGATTGAAGTGTTACATAGCCTCAGATTTCTCACCTCTACCATAAGCTTCTTGAGGAACCTGAAGAAGGAGCTGTTAAAAGCTACAGTGAGTTGTGCCAGTGTGTGAAGACATCTATGTACAATATTAAATACATCTCTGAAGTTCATTTTTTCCTACCTAGAGAAATTCAGTGGTGAGAGGGAGGGGAATCTCATGAGAAATCATTCAGAGGATCTGATGCTGGATGAGAATCAAAGGAATCATCTGGAGATCAGTGCAATCATTTGTAAAGATAACCACTTTCTGTGAATACTTATAACTTTGGAGAAACACTACATGCATTATAGATAACAAGAACTTGTGTTCTGAACAGTAAGGACAATGAAGGTCAGGGTGTGATTGCTCCCTAATTCACCTCAGCCTGTAAACAATGGGCCTGGTGGGCTGTTATGTTCAAATTCTTTGGAAATGAGTCTGTGGATTTGTTGGGGCATGGATCCTAACTGAAGTAGGATTTTTGTTCTTAGTGTATGAATATCCAGAGAATGTTACTTATACTTTACACTACCTTCTGGTTTTAATACAGTAGACGAGAGAAAAAATATTTTGAGGGCATCAAGGGCAAAAAGTGAGATCAGGACCTATTATATATTATGGGATATCATGTAGTAAATCACAGCTGCTTTAAATCTCTTAAAACAAAACTCAAATTGTTTTGACAAAACCTTTATCTTTTTCCCCTCAACTTTATTATCCCCATTCTCCTCAGATGGCCCAGTGTTAGGGTGAAATAAAACATGATGCAATGACTAGAAGATTGATCCAGACAAGTGAAAAAATCAAATACAGAGCACTGCTTTTTAAATCATAAGAGCTTTTAAACATTTTCTGTGAGAAGATGCAAAAGAGATTATTTGGTTCTTGGCTTTTCAGCCATGACCAAGCTGAATATTATCGTCAAAACTTTGCTCCAACTCAGCCTCAGTTCATAAACTTGTTCACTGACAGGTGAAACCCTCTGGCCTCTCTTACGTAGTAAGTCTAGTTTGATATCATATAGTCCCATTTTTGGCCTCTACAACTATTAACATGTTTTCAACCATGTCAAGAGCAATAACTCTTCATACAAAATGGAATCTCTATTGCCTTTATTTTCTTGGCAATGGGTACTGTTAGCTGCAATTTAGTTTGGCAAACGAAGAACCTAGAAGACTGACACATTAGTCCTTTTTGGACTACTCTGTGTTAATTCTGAGAGACTGCCCTCTAGCCAGCCCTTGCATTTCGTTTGCTACATCTTGCATATAAATATTTTACTGTGCTCCAGTATAAAAGTTTGATAGAATTTGAAGAGAGAAAGCATGGATGAGACAAGGATTTTCAAGCTTATCTTTATAAAATAAAAATGGTTTTTATCTTGGCTCTCTTACTGAAGCAGTTGGGAAGAAAGCGTATTTGGTGCTCTGAGTTTTGCAGGGAGAGAGGTTTTATATTCTCATACTAATCATGAAACACATGTTTGGATATTAAGGGAGATTTTTAAACTGTTCTGAGCCATAACTTTAGAAAGTCATACCTTCAGAGCATCTTTTCACTAAGACGGAAACGTTTAGAGGGCAGACTTTTGTATAAAATGATACTAATTTACTAAATGCCTCTGTGATAAGATTTCTCTCATTTCACAGTGAGCAGAACAGTGGAAGGAGATAGAAAAGAAGGTTTAGAAATAAATTAGTTATGAAATTCTGGGTATTTTTGTTGATAGAAAGGAAACATATTATGACCTCGTAGGTAGATAAATATACTCCAAGCTTGAAAGTATGGATTACTGAGCTGAAAAATTGTATCTTCTTGACTATAATTACATAGCCCCTAAAAATAGAAAAAAGTGTATTTGGAATGTGGCGTTCCAAGAGTTTGAAAATTAACGACGAAGAAGTGATGTAATTTGGGACCAATATGTTTCAAGATATCAAAATGTGAGACATGTCAGGATTTTTCTAAATAGAAACTGAGAAATGCTGCCCGCCTTGCAGTTACCATCTCTAAAATAGCTAATGCTATAAATAGTAATACAAGTTTAGGTGCTGTCTCTCCCTTTTAGTAGAAGTTTTAATGCATTGGCCTTGACACCATACCCATACTTCTGTCACTTAACTTTGTTTTTTCCATTTCCAGAAACAAGATGCCTCTGCTGCAAAATTTGCCCATAATAATCCCTTAAAACATGGTCTATTTTTAGCCTAAGAGAGAACTTTAAAAATTCAAGTCACTATACTTCCCAAACTGCTCAGTGCTGTTAACATTCTCCTTTTAGCTTTGCATCGTATACAATAAGCATTTCATTTGCCTAATGAAAAACATATTTAAACTAATGAGTACGCAGTGTTTTTATTTACATATGCAATTAAAATTTACCACTATTAATAGCTGACAGAGGGGAAGAGAAAATGTTATTTATTTCAGTAAGTGCACACTCTTTCAAGCGGACAGCACTTCACAGGCAGTTTTAAAATTGTCAGAAAAACCCCAAAATTCTGGGGTGTCCTAGTCCCTGTGGTGCGTTTGTGAAGATGAAGCCATCAGCCCTTTCCCCCTTGTGAGGTGCACTCGGGTTAACCATGCCCAGCTCACGTTTCCCCCGCATTCCTGTGGTTTCCTGGAGGAGCGAGGGTGTGTTCTCCCAGCAGAACCTGTGCTGTGGTTTATTCTGTGAGAGGACAGCTGTGGGCATCTGTCAGACCCAGTACTCCTCAGAGCCTGCCGGGAGCTCGGCTGGGTAAGGGAGCGTGCTGCTCTGCAGGAGAGCAAAATAACACCAAATGTACACAGAGTGAGGCGGGAGAAGCAGGGTGACTTGCTGCACATTGCACAGGAGGGAGAAACCTGGAGACGGGGCTGCCTGCAGCAGGCAGTGGCTCTCTGACATTGACACAGAGATGGGCACAGTGAAATGAGATTAATCAAAAGGAGTCAGAGATACAGAGAACTTTAGCCCACCTCATTCTTCTTAGAAACAGAGTTCAAAGACAAGCATCAGACATCAGCTATCACAGCATGGACAAACATGGCAAAGGGTGCTAAATCTTCCACCTTTTTGCTGTTATCTCTCACAGATGTTACAGAGCCTGCCAGGGGAAAGCAGATTTCTGCTTCGAGCCGCACCACGTGCAAATATGCTCTTGCTGAACAGTGCTGTTACTACAGCACACTCTGTTCTGGCAAGTGAGAATTTTATCAGCAGCACTATAAAGGCACTCAAATTCAATCCATCCTTATTGATATGCATTTTTCTAAACATTTTGTGAATGGTGTAATCAGAGCTAGGACATCAAAAATATTAGTAATATACATTAAAATAGTCTTACTGCAGTTTTACAAACATCAATAATTTTGCTTTGATTTGAAACTTTGGGTTGAGTTGCCCATTTTTTAATTTAAAGGAGGACATGTGAAGAGACAGCAGAGAAAAGATGAAGCTTTAATAACAATACATGTACTGAACAGTAGGATTTTTTTTTTTTAACTGGCATTCTTGATCAAAACCTTTTCAAGTGAAAAGAGAAATCACAGTTGAAAAATCCTGACTACAGAAGCATTACCTGCTTATCGCAGCTGAATGTTGGTTCCCTTGCAGATGGCTGGCTGCAGTCACTCCATATTTATGGGATGTGCTCCTATGTGCAGTGGGGAAGGGGCTGGCAGGGCTGGTAACAGGGCTGATCGAAGTGATCATCGCTACTTTGCTTACACAGACAGACACTCACATGCTGCAATGCAAAAATGGGTTGAAAGGCTGAAAGGATGTGCAAACTCCAAGTCGTAATGTCTAAAGATGGGCTGTTAGTACAGTGACCTTCCCAGGTAGATAGCTTTGAAAAAAGGCTAATACACTGAGAGATGCATCTGCAGATCTGAGGCAGAGGTGATTAATGGCATTAGGGATAGTCTTGCACTCACAGTCTCAGTGCAGATTTCTGGACATAAGCCTGGCTAACCACTCCAGACCCTTAGCTGGATCACACAGCACAAGCACACCGTGTGGGTGCAGATTTAGTGCCTGTGACACTGCCGTGTCTCCAGATGGGGCTGTTACAAATGCAGCCCTACACTGTGGAAATGCAGGATTTCGTGCAGAAACTTGTAAGTTGTGAAGTTCTTTTTAAGAGCTGAATCAGTTATTTACTATCTGTGTTGTGCTGATGCTCAGCTACGAGGTGCTGTTGCTGTTTACAGCATACAAGCAAACAAAAGGAATATCCAATACCAGAAGGAGATTCACTTTCGAGTTACACAGGCTGTAAGGAAACAGGAGAATGATAGAAAATAGGCAAGCAAATCTGTAAACACAGACCAGAGGAATCACCAAGTGCTGTGCGCATTATAAAATCAGTGCTCTCATTCACAATGCCAGAAGACAGATTCAGGAGCCTACACTTCGGTAACAATGTCTCCCTTTCTTCCTCTTCTCTCTTTTTATTCATGGCCATAATGTACGTGTTGGGGGGAGAATAATCAAAAGGATTGCTATGTAAAAATACTGTTCTGTGTAAAAGGTGTTGTAAATCTCTGATTTGTCTCTTTGCAATTATGCAGTACCATGAAGCATGAGCAGGGTTGTCAGCGCAACAGAGTCAATATTGCTGTGAGAGACTAAATTGTATTCTTTTCCACCTTCTGCTACATTAACAAAATTGCTTGCTAAGTTTTGATTCTAGAACATTTGCAGTTTGCTGTAGCTGATGGTGATGCATGAAGCAGAAAAAATACGTTGATTTTTAAAGGGGATTCAGTTGTTACAGTAGGAATATTTTGAAATTATTATTTCCAAACTCTTAGATTCATATTGGAGTGCCCTAACGATATTAATTATGGAATACCAAGATGTTCTTTTAAGAGAGGTAATTTTCTAACTAATCACTGCATTACAAGTGCGGTTATTAGATAGTTCTAGAATCCCTTGCCCCCTCCCCCTGGCAATTAATTAGTATTTCAAAATTAAATAAATTGTGATGTTATGGTTAAATGACTCAGGTTCTAGATGGCTGTAGGTGATACAGTAAGTTCTACTGACAGTCTGGGCTCTCAGGAGAAACATTAAAGAGCAGCTCAGTACATGGTTTATGCCTAATGATCACTGAGTTCCATTAAAACATATATGTACTGGTTTGAAGAAACACATCTTATGAATTAGTACAAAATGGCTTTCAAAGAGAAAAGAGCTACTCAGTACATAAGTTACAGCCCTTCCTTTTCTTTGGATGGTTTTGCCTTTAAAATTCAGCATAGCTTCACAAGATTCATTTCCAAGAACAACATGTAAAATGTATCGCTGAAATGGAAGGATATTGCACACAAAAATAAACCGGCCAAATAATGTAGCTGCTCTGAATTATTCACAGCTATCTAGCAAGCATTGTTTGCAATAGAGCAACTAAGTAAACAGGATGGAAAATGAGTTTTGGCATGATTCTAGGAATTAGCATTCTCCATTTCTATGGTAACATTGATAAAAAGTTGTTACTAATAATAATGAAATACATGCAGAATAAAAATGAGTAAGCTAAATAGAAGGCATCTATTGTAAGCTTAAGTGTTTTTCCCTTTTTGCTGGGAAACACATGTACAAGCTTGCACACATCTCAACTTTGGTACAGTGCAGACTATTGCATACATTATTAGCTCAGTTTGCCAGCAAGTAAAGACAGATGTTTGATGAATACGTATGTGACCTAGGATAGCTGTAGGAAGACTATTAACACAGAAAAACCTATGAAGAGATTGTGTTTGTTTCACAGGCATTTTGTAGAATCACAGATTCATTACCAACTTCCAATGAATCTAGGGTACATTAAAGTTTTTTAGCAGTTTTTCTCTGACAAGAATGCCCAATGATAAAAATACAAAGAAGAAACTTTCTAAGCTGAGAAAATTTGCTGAATACATTTATAGCCTTAGGTAGAAAATAATTTTCTTTACCTCCAGCTACTAATATAATGTATTATATGACTCTTATCAGTACACATATGCATATTTATATTTTTTATTGTTTTATAGATCTATATCTAGAAAAGAAATAATTTTGCCTTACCAGGGTTTCGCAAATCTCAGTTGCAGTGGAAGGAAAAAACCAAAAAACCATAATGCAAATCTTACTATCCCTTCCCTTAGCAGAAAACTTGTGAAGGTTCCTGATGATACAGAGGACAGAAGTCTGATCCCATCATCAAATGAATCAAAAACAAAGAAGAGCAGGAGGGATGAAGAATTATAAAACCTCATTTTCATGTTAAGCTTTGCCTCAAATACAATCTGAATGTGCAGCAAAGCTCTACCAGCTTTACATAAGCAGGGCTGCTCATTCATTTTCACAGGGTTCTGTATTTTTAAGTTCCAGAGTGAAGGAAAAAACATTGAAAATTGTCAACTATATTCCGCTTCTGGGTGGAACTGAATGCCTGATCTGAGAGACAGACTTAGCAAGTTTTCTGGGGCACACTCAAAAAATACAAATAATTTAGAGAATGTGTGTGGAAGATGAAGCATCTATGTGAACCAGCAGCAGCAGCGAGAGCAGCTGGGGAAAGCATTGTCTAAATCATCTGGAGAAAAGAATAATACTGCATATATGCTAGGGGAGGTATAGACTGCTTTCTGCCAAAGTAAAATAGGTTTGGATCAAAGATACAGTGTGAAACATAACAAAAGCTGCTGAAAGCAGCTCCAGCCAGTGCTGCTAGTGAGTGAGTGTGTGTGTCAGCCTGTGCTCCTCAGGTGCCCAATGCAGCTCCCCATGCTGGCCCGTGCTTTTGTTCCTCCTCGTTTAGAGTCCAGACCCTGACTGTCACCTTAGATGTCCTCAGGTCTATACCAGGGCACACACTTGCACTCTCAATAATGGAGTTTGAAAACTCTGCCCACAGTAATTTTTTGTTTGATAGACTTCATCAGGACTAGAAACAGGAGGCTCCTTTGAGAGTTCCAGCCAGGAGAGTCTGGACAGCCAGGGCCTGTGGAAAGAGGTTGTGAGCCCTTGGACCAGACTGGTTTTCTCTAACAAAGAGGGATGTATACGCACCAGTGATAGCATAGCCTGGGGAGAAACAAAGACTCCCACCTTGCTCCTTGCCTTTCTCAGCAAAGAAGTCTTTACCCCAGCAGTTTTGACCTTGGAGATTAAGAAACATCAAAGACTGAAGCCATTGGAGACCGAAGTACAGCACTGGAATCTTGATACTGTCACTTGACTAATCTGTTTGATAACTGCTTGCTTTTTCAGTTGTTATCATTTAGATTGTCATGAACTACTTGACAAACAAGTGCCTGCTTGGAGTCTGGAGGTTTTCCTGGTTTCTCACTCCAGCAGAGCATCTCAGCCCTCATGGCTATCCCCCCAGTTCCCTTATCACAGCAGCTGTGACAGTAAACCATCGGGGAAGCTTGATTTCCTTCTGACCCCTATCACTGAAAAAGCAGAGTTAACACAAGAGGTAAGAAAATGCTGGCAGCTCTGGCTGCCTTGAGCTGGCCCTTGTGGCCCAGGCATGCCAGTGGGTGTCAAGGATAAAACTTGCAGCAATAACAACTAATTAAACATGTTTAGTCAGGGCATCAGTCTCTGTCACTTCCCACCACACATCAGAGCCATGTATTTAATTTCTCACAGTTTCCCTGTGAAAGGAAACATTTTCTCTTGTTTTCCTGAGAATGCCATCTCCTAAGGAAGATGTTAGGAAAGGCTGAGGGCTGGGGAAGCCATGGCAATTAATACCTGAACTGTTTGCTACCAATATTACTATAGGGTTAGGCTAATTTGGGGAATGAAACACACAACTGAAATTACAATCTTTAATTTGCTCAGGGAAAACATTTCAAAAGACCATCCAAAATGCTCTTCCGTGAGGGATGCGGAACATCATTTAGATGCCATGTATGTCACACCAGTTATTTTGGAAATTCAAGCTGTAATTTTCTCTAGTCATAGCTGCACACAAATCAAGATAATTAAAAAATTATAATGCATAAGATATGGGTCTTTCAGAAATGAATAAAACGAATTTGAAGAGTAATTTTCATAAAAAATTAAATAAAGAACAGATTAGAAGATGTGCAACCCATGAAATATTAAAAAGTTTCATTTAGGTACTTGCTATAGGACTTAAACTTCAAAAAATAATAAAAAATGTAATTTCAAAGATCGACTGCCCTTGCAGGGTGAGAGACACAAACATCTGGATTATTAGTTCTGACAGAATTTTCATCTTGTTGTTTCTGCTTCGTCCTTTTTCAAAATGCAAAGTTTATTTCTTTACAGAATCCTTTAACTTGTTCTTGAAATTCCTTATGAGGAGAGGTTTGTATTGAGTTCATTTACACCCTGAACATGAACAGACAGAATCCCCTCCCTTTTAGTGTCACACTAAGTAATGCAAACTGAATTCACACAAGTCCTAGCTGCTGCCTTAACTGGTCAATATCCTTTGTGAATCTAGATAATTAACAAAAACCAAAGCCATATCATAACCTCAGCACTATTTTTGTAAAGATGAACCCAGATGAACAGGATTGACACAAAAGGTAAAGCAGAATCTGTCACTTACCATTTCCGTGTTTTTTCCCCAGGACTTCTGAATTTGCTCCTTCGTACAAGGTGACTGCTTTTGTCCTTGTTTACACATCTGTCTCTATACATACTGATCTAGAAAAAGTGTTTCTATTTCTATAGATAATAATCACACTTGAATATTTTACTAGTGCAATAATTTTTCCTCCAAAGTAGCTCTGTTTATTCCAATTATTTACCCTCCTAAGCACACCATTCTCATATGCTTCTTACTAAATGCAGTTTTTTCATCACTTCTCAGCTGTGGTTCTCTTGACATATGAACTCTTAAACTTCATGCGTTAAAAAAGTTCTATTATGACATCAGTACTTTATTTATAAACATAGGTTGAAATTGGTACAGAATTACCTTTTCTCTTCCCATAACCAGGGCAGCCAAGCCAAGATTAATGATGGGACTTCAGCACAGAAACACAGCCACAAATCCTAACATCCTAAGTATTTTCTCTTTTTAATCAATTTTGCCTTTAGCCAAAATTGAGGTAATGTAGAAATAAACCTGTCAGATGTAATTTCACTTCTCCAGTCCCTCGGCTGGAGAGCACAGAGCCATGCTGTTCATCAGCGTGGGTATAACTGCTGCGAAGCCTCTAGCCAAAGTCCCTTTTTCAGTGTCTCTCTCCTTGCATGTTTTAATTTAAAGAGAGAGTATTAAACTAATCATTTAGATGTAGAACTTTTCTTCATATTCAGAGGGAAAGCAAAGATTTCATTGCTTAGCTCTCACAGCATCCTCTCATCATCCCATGAAACACAGGTCCCAGAGTGGGACATTTTTAAGCATGCACTGATTCACTTTACCAGAACAATTCCTTGCCATGATTGCTTCTCTCCCATCATTTATCTCTTCAACTAAAAATCAGAGTTATTCACCAGCAGAGATCTATTGAGCCTCACCTCTGCTGGAGCCAGCACTAGCAGAATTACAGAGACGTCTTCAGTAGTTAGAGGCCACTGTGTTAGATGGAAACCCAGAGAACTGGCATGGCGTGCCAAAGAGAAAACCGCTGAAGTGATTTCTGAATAAAACCTGGCATTCAAGGAAGGGATCAGCTCACACTCTTATCAGGCTACTCACATGAGGAAAAAAACCCTCTGCTCTTCCAGGTGTATGCATGACCTGATGTGACAGGGCTGTTTGCAGCCCTGCCTTTTTGTGTAAGAGCAACCCCGGCACGGCAATCCGTGAGTGTCCGATTGTCACAGCAAGCAGCACTCGTGGGCTCTGGGCCGTCAGGGCAAGCACTGCTGCTCCTCACAGAGACTGCCCTGCATCTAAAGTGCAGCAGAGGGGGAACAGGAAAAAACCACACAAAACCCGTCACCAACCTTTTAAAATGGTTTTCCTTCAAGCGTATACCTGGCAGGGATTTGTAAAAATGCTGAAGAGGCTGGTACCTCAGCGCAGTCTCTCGCTGCTGTACCTTGCATTTTGGCATGTACTTCCTGCAGTTTGCCAACAGCCCTCTCACACAGCTTAATCCTTATTCTGGCAAACCTTAACACGTGGATTTACAGGGGAGACATGTAGGGTTTCTCAGCTAGGGCTATGTCATATATATAGATTTTTTCCAGGGTCTCCTATAGGAGACTCTTTGAGTCTCCTATATGGGTACAGTGCAAGGCAAAGATGCAATGGCAACAACCAGAGTTTGGCCCTGTTAATTCACCCTTAAAGAAAAACAAGAAGCTTCAGAGTGCACTGAATGACAAGAAAATGTTTGTTTGCTGGACTAAAGCCTGGAGATCTTTCCTTGGTGCCGATAATAGAAGCAGTTTTGTGGTGTGCCAGCCAAGAAAAACATCCGCTGCTCAGCATGGCATCCAGCTAAACTAATCTTAGTTTTCCACTGGAGATGTTTTTTCAATGATTTCTAAAAGCTAAAGGACTTCATTAAGAATCATGCAAGCATTGATCCAGATGTTAAACCTCTCTGTACAATGGGAAGCCCTCTTGAAAAACAGTAAAGAATATAATTGGTCCATTGTTATCTGGTCTTGAGAAAAGAAAGCAATATTGCCTATTTATTAAATGTTACTATATGGAGAAATTTATCTCATTGTGTGCATGCTGTTTAAAATACATTTAATTACAATGGTTTTGTGTAATTAAAGTGTAGGTAAACATTCGATTTCAACCTATTGTAGCACTGAAATTCATTATTTTTGCTAAATCTTATCCAAAGAAGAGCCTAATACGAGAAGTGAAACAGGTCCTTTTTAAAGAACCAAAGCTAAGCAAAAGTAGTATTTCTCAGTTTTTCCATGTAGACTTATTTGTATATTACTTTTCTATCAATCAGCTTTAACCTTGGAAAGTGATAATATTGTAAAAATAGCTCTTAGGCTGATAAACACAAGCACACAATGTTCAGCAGGGCTCCAGCAGAGACTCAAGGCAGTGTGAGGCCATGATTTCTTGCTCACTGGATTCTGATGTGTCTGGAAGCCACCCACCACCAATGGGATCCTTCTCTTATGGTGAGAGATCCTTAGATAAAGGGATCCTTCTCTTAAATAGAGAAGGTTGTCCACCAACCACATTAAAAGTCCCTGATCCCTTGCTGAAAGTTGCCTTTTCAGAAACTGGGGAGTCCTTTCAGTGTGAGGGTCTGGTTCACTCCTTAGAGCACAAGATTTTGTCTGAAGATGTGCTTAAAAACCATAAGGGATGGCATGGGCAGAGTCCCAGATCTAGATTTGATACTGTCTGTAATTAGACCTTCATCTTCACTGCTTCTTTCTTTATTAAAAAAGCAGAAGGATAATACGTTTAAAAGTAATGAATGAGAGGATTAGGGATCTGAACCAATGTAAAGAAAATAAAACTTTTTTTGTAATTTGTAAAACTTGACAGACTCTTATTCTAACAGGCAGTTTAGAAATGCTTATTAGCACAGGCAGAGAAAGAGAGGAGGGAAAATGGTATAGATCTAGAAAGGCTATAGATGTAATTATGGGTGTCCTCAGAGTCTGACATATTAGGCAATTTTGAAACTAATTCCTAATGAAAATCCTTTTAATGAAACATATTAAGGAAATCCACATTGACATTATTGTTGGGATATAGGCAGAAATTTACTTAAAAGAATTACTTCCATGCAAACAGTTTTTCCAATTTAATTTGGAGCTGCCTGAATTTACTGAAAAGTACAAAATGGATTGATTTCTAAAGATCACATCTTTTGTAAAAATGGCATTGTTCTGTCTGGGGAAGAAATTCGCCATCATTTCTCATGTTCCTGCAGGGGCTGGATCAATGCAACTTCAAGCAAGAGCCTTGACTCTGGCCCTTTCCTGGAGGGATCTCTGGAGACTGGGCTATGCCTGATGCAGGGTCTGGCCAGGGGCAGTGCTCTCTCTCACCCCAGCTGTGGGACAAAGCTCAGTCTGCAAGCAGGGCTGTGCTATTCCTTCACAGCCACAGACAACAGAAGCACATTTAAAATTCTGTAGTTAATCTGGCTTTTTAGATTACTTTTGAAAGAATTTCTTAGGTGAAGGCAAAGGAAACAGAGAAGAGTCTTTAAAAAAAAGAAAAAAGCTCTGTTAGGTTTTGGGAAAAGATTCTTTGTTCTTTGTGGTTAGGCCATCATCACTGTTAAACTTGAACTCTAAGCCACTTCTGATTCATTCAAAATAAACAGTAACTGCTGATAACTATCAAAATCTAAAGGAAACCCATTAAACTTCTCCCATGCCATGTCTAACAGGAAGAAATAGTATTGGGAAGGCCTTCATGCATCAGCAGTGTCATAGTAGATTCAGGGAGCTGTATCACTCAAAAAACAACTCATGCAAATACCATGAAATGACCACAACAGCCTTCAAAAGTGGCTGAGTGATGAACTCAAGTATCTGAACTCAAGCTATCAAACACTCACTGATGACAGCACCCAGATGAAGGTTATTTATGTCAATGGCAAGCTGTCAGCACATCCCAGTATCGCAGTAACAGGAGTTACCCTCCTGAGTGCTATGGGAAAGAATCACTTTCCAACCCCCACTGTTAAAATGCAAACCCAAACCAGAAACCAAGCTGTGCCCCCTTTGCACCTGTAGATCTCCCACGGAATTCACACAGGCACCAGTAGCTAAAGCAGAAAAAACTTCCTAAAAAACCCAGCTCTAATTTGAAAACTGGTTTTCTGCAGATGACATAGATCCTGTAAGCAGTTAAAAAGCATTTACTAGAACATGCATTTGCAAACAATATTTCTGAGCCTTCAGAAGTATTCTTGATTATAGTTCTGCCCTCTGTAGTAGGAAGTGGGTATGTTATAAATTGCTAGGGTAGGGTTATAAATATTATGTTTTACTGTTCAATACAATTCACTTCTATTTCAGGCTGCACACTTACACACGTGTTCATTTTTAGCCTGCAAGCAGTCATCCAGAGACAGCCCCTGCCTTAGCCTATCATCTGGGGCTGAGGTTTGATTCACCTGCCAGTGCCCTACTGCCACTTGTGGTTTTTTTGGTTATTACAATAGGCTTTCCAGTTTCTACAAAAAAGAAAAAAATTCACCTGACACATACTTTGAAAGAGAAAAGCACATTTGTTACCATAAGAAATACAAAAAAAACCCTCTTCCACTTCAAACATATAAACTGAATTTCTATTAAAACATTTTCTTCACCTGACAGGGAACTGCGGCCAGCAGGGATATTGATTGCTCTGTACGAATGCTCTAGTGTTGGTTTTAACAATACTGTCAGCCTGCTTCACCAATCATGCTAATACATTTAGCAAAGCCCCATCTGTACTCTGTCATTTACACAACCACCACACATTCAGTATTTTAAATTCTCATTCCATCACATTTATACGGTTACCTCCATAGTCCCCCTCACAGCACACAGATTGCCATATCCATTTGAATTTCTGAAGCAGGCAGAAAAAGCCTGAGGCAAGGATTTTAGTGGAGCCACACACACACCCCCCTATAAACTCCTTTCCCTTTTATTGGAGACCCAGCTTCACCCCTCCATCTCCAGCAGCCTTTAGACACAGGTTTTGCTAAGCAACAGAGCTCTGCCATTCCTGCTTTAAAACTGAATGTTTGGCTCATCGACTGTGCCAAACCAACCCATGTTCGGAGCCAGACCCTTGGCGGGGCCTTGGCCCCCAGGTGAAGGGACAGGGACCCTGCCCACCTGTCCTGCTGCCTCCTGTCACTCCCACCCTGCAACCTTTTCTTCCTGTGCCACATGACAGGAACAGTGACAGTTTCAGAGAATTATTTCCTCTGCACAATTCTTTCGGGAAGCATATGTGTAATCAACAGTTAAAGCGGGAATTATTTATAAAACAATCGTTGTGAGGGCTGAGGACTCAGTAATTATTCTGTGCAATTAGTCCCCAAGTAGCGTGAGACTGCATTCCCTGGTGATCTGAGCTACGGAAACATTATGAGTGCCTGAGAGAAAATAGTTCTCTCTAAAAGAGGTTGCCTCCAAAAAGCAATCACTTTGCAAAGGGAAGGAAAAGGACTGCAGGTAAAAGAAAGAGCAAGGAATTTGATGTTATTTTCCTATCTTCTTTTGAGTCCTCTGTCTCTCTGAGGAGAAGCAGACATCTGCCATGAGGTGAAGCAAGTGGCAGCCATTGATAAGAGCACAGACACTGCTATACAGTTAGACATTATCAAATCAGAACAGAATGGTTTCATGCCCCTAAATACTGCTGCCATCTCTTCAGTGGGCACCCAATTGGTTCACAGACTATTTTCCATATTTTTCCATGTGGAAGTTCCATTCCAACCGTCTCAGCAAAGAAAGGGTTCATCATGGAAAAGACTACCTAAAATTTTGTTTGGGTTTTTAAATTAAAATGCGCTCTTCTGCTCTACCTCAGTATTTATGACAAAACAAGCAAAAGATGAAGCATTTTTTCCCTAAGAGGTGAAGTCAACAAATGGTAAATCTTTCTTGCCCCACTGAAGAAATATGGCAAGGGGAATTTAGGAGTGTCATGAGAGCCACTAGCTCTTGCCTTCTAGGATGACACAGAGTGTTCAGTGTAATGCCTGCCAATCAAATGCATGGCACCTGCCCCCTGAGAGCAGGCCCAGCATAGCTCTTTGAATCCCTAATCCCTTCTCAAATCAATTTCTAGTCTCCTGTTTGTTCTAATTTAAAGTGGCAGCAGAAGCATCTCCCCCGGGACTTTGCCCCTCCCAGACTGTATCCCAGCCACCAGAAACCTGAGCTAGGGGCACAGAGAGCACAGAAAGGTGGTGCTTTACAGTGTTGGGACGATGAAGTGTCACAGATGAATCTGTGGCTGTGGGTGGCTGTTTGGGAAAATGCATTTTGTGTAAAGATGCCTGTACTTAGATGAGTCGTGCCCTGTTGTTTTCAAATCAGTAATCTGAAAGAGTTGCTTGCATGCAGGATAAACAACATTGGCTCCCTGCACCACACTCAAGGGAGACAAGAAAGGTTCAGAGATTCTTTAAAGAATATTGGTCACTAGATGGGGAAAAATATGTGTCCCAGAGGAATACTTCATTTGAATACCCCAAAAATGTCTAATTGACCTTGAGAGGAAGTAATATTGGAGTTAATCAGGAGCGTATTAAAACTTAAATCCTGACAGTTTCGTCTGTTGCTTCAACTGTCAAGACTTTTATGTTTGAATTTACTTCCAAAAGCCTGCAGGTGATAGTCTGCACTTTGTCACAGTTCACAGGGTAGGTAGAAACTCAAAGAGAACCGTGTCCTTGCAAAAATATTATTTTATCTGAGGTGTGACTAACAGGAAGGTCATATTCTACCCTTTTTCCTCCCCTCTCTCCCTTCAACACCTTATTTGCTAGAGCTACAGAGATTTAGAAAGAAAAATCAGGGCATCATATAATGATTCATAGCCAAGCACAGCAGAAGCATTAATCATTCACATCTTTAACTCTAAAAGCATATAAACTTCCAAGGATGATCAGTCAATGCGACGCATTTATATTTGAGCTGGAAATCAGATTTAGAAATGGAACATCCTGAACTTCTGACCAGAGAACAAAGTATATGAAATGCCGCAGAGCCATTTTCAAAGAGCCCAAATGCACGGCTTCTGCTCATGTAAAGAGGCAGCCTTTCATATAAGCAATCCTATTATTTGCAATTCAGTTCATGGTTCAAGAAAATACCAGGAAAGATGAGCCAGAGGAGCAGAACAGAGCCAAGCACGCTGGGGCTGCCTGTCTCTTTTAACAAGAGAAGTAAAGGAGGGATGCTGACGCTCGACAGAAGAGTTGAAAACTTGGAAGAGACCTTGCGTGATTCATTCTTCTGTCTGAATAGACCTTGGAGATCTTTCTGATGATTCTCACATATGTTTCTAGTGGGTCTTCTGGAATTAGAAATGTTGAAAGAGAAGGCTCTGAATGTAGGCTCTGTCCTGGGATACATGGCAAAAAGAAAACATCCCTAGGAAAAAGAAAACCCAGCAGAAACAAATATCAAGTGCAAGTAATGAGCAGAGGACAAGACACACTGTATGATTTTTTAATATGTGTAATAGCAATTTATAAATGAGTCTGGGTTTCATTGTCTGCAGGGGATGATGCAGCAGGTGCCAACACTACCAATGGGCACTGGAAATTCTTTTTATATTCTGTATCTCCTTTTGTGTTCTTTACAAGAAAATGAAATGCCTCCATATTCTCTTTTACAAAAAAAAAAAAAAATTAATCTGACAAAAGGAAGGTCTTGACCCATAACACAGGCTGAATTTATGTGTAAATTAGAAACTATCAAAATTATTATATACTTATGGATTTCCCAACTATACAAAAGTCTATAACCAGTACTAGGGTAAAGGGAAACAGAACAGGTGATAGCAAGACCCTGCTAACGAAAAAAAAATTTAGCTGAAAAGTTTAGATCCTCTTTATACAAGTAGGTTTCTGATAAAAAAAAAAAAAAAAACCAACACATTTTATCATGCGCCATTTGCATTACTTAGCTTTAAAACCAAAAAATATATTGAAAAAGCGAACTATCTTTTTTCCTTCCTTCCCTTTCAGGTTTACTGTATCAGTAAGTTAACATACCATGAGTTGTATTTGAACTCTAAGGCTGTTGTATCTATTTAGTTGTCACAACTGCAGCAGTATCTTCTGGGAACAAGGCAATAGGAAAAGAATTTTAGAGATAAGAGAAGATTTATTATACTGTTGATGTGACTTTTGCATGAAATACTAGAAATTGAGCTAGGAACAATGAAATTTAAAACAAGTTTGAAAAGGAGTAGCAGAGGAGCTGCCTTAGGAGCTTATTAAATAGTTGAAAGTTTTTGTTGGTACTCTCAAAGAAAAGATCTCCTGGGAGAATTCACACCCCGTAAACTGGGGGCAGGGTGAAGTCTGCATGTTTTCTGAGCACTGCCCACTAGCTAGAAATCTTGCTTTTTGCCTGCAGCTCTGCAGAGTGACAAACACAGAGGGCAGCATCCCAGTAAACCAGCATCTTCTGTACCCCAGAGATGGGCCCCTCCCATCCACAGATGCTTTACCTCCGCTGGCATTATCTGTGGAAAGTCAGCTTGCTTCTGTTACAACTCTTACAGGATAACAAAAAGCCACCAATACAAGATAAGAACTGTTGGTGGGAAGTCATTTGTTGAGGCTGAGAGCTTCCTTGGCAGCCCTGCCCTGCTGACCTGGCTGCTGGGGAGAGGTGATTCTGCTTTATATTCTAGATAATGCTACAATTCATCACTTTTCCTTCTGAGCTGCAGTTCATTTATCCCTGCATGGTAACCTGTCATCTGTGCTCCTTTTTTATTTATAAGGAATAAAAATATGGTAAGATGGTAAATATACTGTCTCCTAGGGTGTCACTCCATACTTATTAATAGTACATGACATGTTAGAATGATTTAAAGGAAAACCAAAAATTTAGCATAACCTTTATCATAAAACTTACTAGAAAAAAGGTCAGGATTGGTTGGTGCCTGTAATGGTCAGGAACGTCTAAGTAGCAAAGGAATTTAGAGCAAATTCTGCTATTTGAAGGGTTGGAAAATAGCTGAAACAAAAAAACCTAGCTCTCATGGCATGTTATTAACAACAAAGTCTCTTATTAAAAGTAGGTTTAGTGGTACAAATGTGGGTCAGGCTAAGGATATATGGAAGAAGAGCTACACACCCTTTTTAGCTCAGAACCACAGACCAAACTGTAGGTCATTATTACTTTGCAGCAGAGGGCAATTTAAACATCTCTGACTATTCTAGGAACTCAAGTTTCTAAGATTTAACCAATGACCTGCATAAGTGCTATTGGTAGTCATTAATTCAAATCAAAATTAACCCTGCTCAAACATCGGTGTAGCAAGACAGGATGGCAAGAATGCCAGACAGAATTCCATTTATCAAACAACTAAATTGAAACAAAGTGACATAAAAATTACTTCACCATTAGCATTTCATATGCCTGAGAGGTGCACACTCAAATATAAACTTCTG
This sequence comes from Acrocephalus scirpaceus scirpaceus, assembly GCA_910950805.1. Taxonomy (NCBI): domain Eukaryota; kingdom Metazoa; phylum Chordata; class Aves; order Passeriformes; family Sylviidae; genus Acrocephalus; species Acrocephalus scirpaceus. Next base: position 36,716,751 of record OU383781.1, read on the forward strand.
CATTTATATGGAAATCAAGATAGCCTCCAACTGAATGGGTTATTGCATTCTGCTTTAATATACTGACCCTTGGCTTTCTGCTGTTATGAGCTTTGTCCCAGATAAGCCTGCAGCGATGGAAGTCTGCTCTCGAGGCAGAAAACGCTAAACATCTCCACTTGGGTCACAGCTGTTAAAAGAAGGCTCCAGAAAGGTGCAAAGAGCAGATTTCCATCAGAGAGAAAGTGGCTGAGTTACCTGTGCATGAGAGGAGGGATAGGAAAGTACTCTGGGAATAATACCCAGGGTATCAAGGAGCCCTGCCAGGGGAGTCAGCAACACAGTGGCATTCCAGCATTCCAATCCCTGCTCAGCAAGTAGGTCTGCAGGCAAACAGCCACAAGGCTCAACAGCCTCTGCACAGCCACCGTTCTCCTGGGATTCAAAGTGAGAGTCCTTGTGCTTGCCAAGAGAAATCTCCCTCTGATTGCTAAAATCTCAGGTGAGCTACTTCAAAAGAAAAGAAGCGTTTGTTGTTCCCTCTCTAGTAAAAACATATCCTGGAAACTCAGGTTTATTACAGACTCCCATATTTGTGCTCCAGCTCCTAATAATACCCATGGTGAATGGGCATTAGCATAGAGAAAACCACAGGCTAAGCAGGCAGAAGGCTGAGCAGTACGCTCAGGAACAGTGCAATCAAGAGCTTCCTGCTGCCAGCAGGTATCTCTGGAGTGATTTGCCTGAATCTCGCTTGGAATTCATCAGTGTGTGCTGCCCTAGAGAGTGCAGTTGCTAGGAGGGCTGAGCACATGCTGGCAAGCACAACAGGGGTGAGGAGTACAGGGAGCCCAGCCCTTCCCCAGCTCAGCTGGCACAGGTAGAGGCAACATAAGCCGCAAGGAGAGCACAAGGAGCTGTTGAACCCAAATTGCCTGAAAATTTTGCTCTTTTAGCCTCCCTCTAGAGCATCACAGGTAGTAGTATCTTTAGTGCGTCTTAATGAGACTTATAAGTCTCATTATCTTTTTAATTCTTCATTATTTAAGCTTCTTATTGTGATTCTAATCACAGCTATGATTTGTTAACCCACACCTTTTTCTAATCCAGCCATGAAACAGAACCCAGGCCCGTCTCATGGGGATGGCCTCTCTCAGGCATACGCACACAGGGAACAATTCCTGAGCTCAAATGCACTTAGAGGAGAGTCTCCAATGCAGGGAAGCTGTTCTAGCATGTGGGAATACGATTAACTTTTCATATGCAGAAGTCCTATAAACTGTAGAATTAAGCAGTTTTTGGATACCATAGCTGAATATAGATTATGGAGCCCTCACTGCACAGCTACAAATAAAGGATCTTCAGCACAAATCTTAGAATTTTTTCCTGAATCAGTTTATAAAGGAAGCAATGCTGTGTGTGACCCACAGGCAAGGATTTTCTCAGCTTTAGCAAAAAGTTACTGAATATCTTCCTGTATCTACACTGGCTGTTCCCTTTACCCCACCCCTGTGTACCTTGCTTCAGAAGATACCTGCCTAAGTCAGAGGCAAGTGCCAGCAGAACGCTGTTGGTGCACTGAAATTTGTTTTTATTTCTGACGGTTCAAATTGCATCTGCAGGAAGCAGCTGGACAAAAATAACTCGAGGTGTATGATGCACTTGGAAATGAACTGACATGTTGATTAGTAAATCCTGCAGCCTGTGCCAACTGGGTTTTAATTATTTTTTTTTAATAACATCACCAGTATTAATGAACTAAGTAGCAATTTCTCCCATTGTTAACCTTCTCCTTGCAGCTACGCAACACCAGGAATGCAGCTGCATACACATCTGTCCATACACATCCCATCATGCAGCTGCAGTTTATGGGATGTCCATACACAGCAGGACAGCCACGGCAGCTCCTAAAATGCTGTCCCATCCCAGAAGGGCTCGAGACTTTCAGCAGCAGCCACACCACCTCAGGCTGTACCAACTTTTTAGCTCTACCCAGTGCTGAACCAGGGGGTGAGAGGGCAGATCTCTCTGTAAAAACCAACCCAGTGTCAGTGCCTGGTGTGGAGCTCTGCCACTCCCATCACTGACACAGGAACCTGAAGGAGTGAGGTGCAGCTTGCCAAGATACAGCCATGGCATCACAGAGATGCTTCCAAGAGCATGCTACCCATTATTCAATCCACTGTTTTGCTTCATGATGTAGGAATTTCACACATGAGGGAAGTTATTTTTAGTGCCATGTGTGGTATCAAAGTATTTAATGATTGCCTGGGTTCACCCACCCCACAGCTCTGGTTCAAGCCAGTGAAATTTAGGGGTTTTGTCTGTCCCTCCTATCCTGTTCCCTCAGCCCTAAAAAGGCTGAGTACTAAAGGGAAATATGCCTGTAAGTTTTTTTTATTATCTTTTTTGCCTGAACAACATAATATAATTAAACCAGTAAATTTTTACAGAAGCACATACCTGATTATAAAGCTGTTATGGGACAGTGAAATTAAATAGCCTTTGGATCTTCTTTACAAGTTACCTGCAGGAGAATCAGCAGGGAATTAGCAATGACTGATACTTGGCCTTTGCTTGGCTTTCCAGGGCAGGTTTTGAGTGCCTGGCAGTACGAGGGGCGAGTGCCTCCTTATCTAGGCTGCATTGGAACCATATCAATTTTTAATTAGTTGATGTAAAAACCTGGTTTCCTGTGAGGTTGTTATCTTGGCTCGAAAGTGAATCAACAGAAACTACATTTTAATATAGCTTACTATACAAGGCCTGACAGTTTGCACTGCTGTAATTAGAGGCTTCTAGTGCTTCTCACCCTCTTGAAAGAGCAGTTCCTTTCAGGAGACATGCATTCTTCTGTGCAAAGCTCACATGGGCTCCAGAGTACTGCTCTTTCAAAGTCTGAAAAATAATCAGGAAAGGTGGTTTTAAGCATGTGGCTGCATAACCTAGGAAAGATATTAAGGGACCTGCACTCAACTTTAGCTATTAAGAGTCCTCATCATATTTATGGTGCTACTGGCCTGGGAGGAGACAGAAAACTGCACACTATGAATTTGTTTTTCTCCTGAAATAATCTTCCGAAATCTTGGATTGTGAAGAATGCTGCTCCACGGGCACCTGGCTGCTATTTAATATAGGCACAGCATCCTCAGCAGACTTTTAGAGCCAATCTACACTTGGAAAAAGAATCTCAGGAGAGGGGAGTCCTCATCTGTGATCAAAATTGTGAATGTCTGTACTGTGGGCAGAACAAACTGACAAATGTACACTTGTATATACAAAAAAACACATTAGCCAATATTTCTGCATGAGAGGGAGTCAGAGGCCTCAAATTTATAGCCAGGCATTAAATATAGAGAAGAGATTTCTTTCTCACCTGAAGCTATCTTTGACTGATTTACACCCTGAAGTATGAGCAATAGATTCTGCCTCATACTCTGTCATGTATCCTCTTCACTTATATCACTGAGCTGGCACTACAAGACACATGGTGGAGGTTTTGCCTGGTGGAGGGAGAAGCCATCCTGCTGCAGCTCTGAGCCTCAGCAAATCACATTTGAATTTTAGAGGAGGAAAGAATTTGATGCCTGTGCAAGATGATGCTTGTGGATATTTAGAGACTTCCCCCCTGCCACCCCCCAAGAAAAAGAATATACCTCATAAGCCACTGAATACAGTGGCAGGGTTTATAGCTGCTCTGTTTAAGATTAATTCAGTATTAAGTCATGTCTGGAGAAATCCTCTGCTCACTGCTCTGGTTATGGAGGGAGCATCCTACACTGGGGGGGTTCATCCTCCTCCTCTGCAGATTCTCAGCCCTGATCAGATCCCCCTGGGTTCTACACTGATGGCACTGGGGAGCACAAGAGAGCTGGGAAAGGGGACCACAGCATCCTGACTTGCTGTTTCCACTGGGAAAACGTTACATGATGGGAATAGCTCAGAGCTCCTGCTTCCAGCCTTTGCAGCAAACATGACATGGTTCCCCTGAAATAATCTGAACGGCATTTCCCTGGCACAGCAGTGATGAAGACATTCTGACTGCAGCTGCATGACACCATGCATCCCTATTAATGTCTGCTTTCCTGCAAACACAGCCCACCTTCTCTGCTCCCTCCCTGCCAACATACCTGAAGAATTGGCTCATCAGTAGAAAAGGAGACCCACTGAGAGAACAGCTGAAAGCAATTCAGAGTTCTTTGTAATTTGAATTCAGTGGGTCATTCCTCTTACAGTCAAATGATGACACTTAATTTTCATGAGATTATGCAGTGCGTGTTTGAATTGTGGGCAGAGTAGTCAAAAAACGGGAAAGAAATCAATTTAATCTCTTTTTTTCCTCCTTTAAATGTGTATAAAATGACATTCAGTTCATCAGCCAGGAGTCAGTGTTGTGGTGAGTTAAATAGAGATAAGAATAGATTCATGTATAGAGTGGCTACCAAAAATTCATCTGTGACTCCTCATGAAGAGAAAGGATACCTTCAACATGGAATATATATGCCATGAAAAAGTAAAAGTAGCAAATAACAGGCATTTCTTGATAGCACCCTGGCCTTACCCAGAATATAAAATGAAATTAGTCTTCAGACACTTGGAAGAAATGCATTTGCTTTTTCAAATGCATCCAAAATATTTTTGACATGCTTTTAAACCTAAATGTCTGTTAATACAAATGTGATGTTTCTTTCAGTTTAACGATATCAAGACACTTTCCTTGTACTTAGGCAACACTGTCTTAAGCAAGAGCTGTTGAAAATATGATGAGCAAGAGTATCAAGGAGAATTACCTAGTAAATAAAGTTTATTATTTATGTTTCAGAGGTTTTCAGCGTGACTGCTTTATTTCTGTGTTTTTTAACTTTTCTGCCTTTCTTTTCAAGTGATGAAGAGAAAAGAAACAAAATAAATATAATGCAGCTGCCAAAGATTTTTTTATAAATAAAACTGCTGGAGCATTCTCATCTTTAGACAGCATATACCAGAGTTGGAAAATTCATAAATAAAAGAAACATGAGATGACATGTAAAGAAATTCAACAAATATCTTCCATCTCAAAGTGCTCTGAAGCCTGATTTCTGCAAACATAACTTTGATACCTTTGCAGTTGTAGTCTTCTCTGATAATTGTATTTGACAGAAATCCCTTCAGAAGTCAAAATGAACCTATTACTAAGCACATTTTTCCACAAGGGGGACAAAAAACCAGATTTTACTAAACTATTATTTTTTTCCTGCATATTTTCACTGAAGTGCCTCTCTCTCTACATTTGCACAAGTATATAGCCTGTTCTTTGTTGTGCCATTTGGTCCCTGCCTGCTGCAGAAGGGAAGATTCTGTGTTTGCACTGCTGGAGTCACTCCAGATTCAGTGCTCAGAGAACAAACACTACACACACACACCCCTCAAATTTGAAATGTTACCTTTAGCATTATCCACACAAACTGGTGCTCATGTCCCTGGGGAATCCTTGCAGATAACTGTCAGTGCAAGTGGCATCCTGAGCTTATTCTTGTTTAGGCTCCATCTTCTCTACCTTAAAAACCTGGGTGTTCTTGTATCATTCATTATCGTCTGCAAGAGGTTGCAGAAATTCATGATTAAAGATTCATTCTAGAAAAGCTTCAAAGGGAAGGAAAACTTTTCTCTTCCCTAGTTGTACTGGCTGTCCTGATGGAATTTGAGAGAGGTTAGTTTACTCTGCTTCTGGATGCTCTGCCTACCATTTCTTTGATTCTCTGCAACAAATTCGCAGTCATAAAATGTTTGAAATCAGCCTCCAGCCAGAATCTGCCAAGGTTTCCCCAGGTGACTTTTCCTCTCCATTTACTTGATATATACCAAACAACATAGCAAATGCACACAAACACTAAAAAAAAAACAAAACAACCCACACCAAAAAAACCACAAACAAACAAAACAACCCCACAACCCAACAAAAACCAACCCAAATCAACCCCAAACAAGAAACCGAGCCAAAAATCAAAACCAAAGCAACAACAAAAACAACCAACCAAACCCACCCTGCATTTCTTGTCACCATCGTGTTTAAATGACAACACTGATCTTCAAAATTTGGTATCAAATGGGATTTTCTTCTTTTAAAATTAATGCTTTCCCTTATTTGTATATAAACCATAAAACAAAAACATACTACACACTTTTTCTGGGCCTTTCTGAAAAGTAGTGCTATCAAATCAGAGTTAAATTTTTGTTAGCAGCCATTGAAAGTACATGCATGAACAGCAATTTAAGCATGAATTGTAAGTATGAATTGCAAATCACCCATAAACAGGAAAATTTGAAAGTGAAATAGAATGCAGTAAGATTTAATTAAGAGCAAATTAAAGCATTGCCACCGATTTTAATACGACTCTTTGCTACCACTTTCTGTAGAAAAACAACTCAACTGCCAAACTGCTGAAATAATCCAACTGCTGAATAAACCCAATATTGAAGAGACATATAGAGGCAAACTTTACTGTGTTTTAACTTTCTGGTGCATGTTCTTTACTTTTTTCTCCTGTTCCTCACCTCTATATCCTGATTTTGCTTTCCCTGCTCTCTAAGATTCTCTCGTGCAATTTTTCCCAGCAGGCACTAAGTGCAATCCTGGGGCTGGAGAGCTTCCCAGGAGGAGTGGTGGGGGCAGGTGGAACTTCTGCTGTGAAAATTGAAGCTGTAGATCTCCAGGAGTTTCAGCAATCCAAATAGTCTTTCTCTGCAGCCTGAGATGTAACCTGTACACATTCCATAGCTGCAGTATTTTACTTACAGTCCTATGGAAAAAAAAAAAAAAATCTAAGTTGTTTTGAAAGCTATCACTTCTTGGGAAAAGTAACATGTTCATTGGTCTTTGGCCACTCAAAATGTTTAGAGGAAATCAGTGAGTGTATATACAGCCCCACTGTGGACTAACAGGATGCTAAAAGCACACCTGACCCAAACCCTATCCTTGGGGCTTCAACATGCACATGCTTTGAAACATTCAATCAAGGCTTTGAGGCTCTATTCCTTGGGTGCAGGGGCTCTATTCTGTGTGGTGAGTGGTAAAAGTCTGATTAAACAGTTCATTAGCATCACAGAAGATTTTCTATTAACTACTGAAAGAAAAACTTCGAACAGAAAACCATTCAGACAAGTAACCTAAAGTCCATCCTGGTTTTCAGAAGCATTCAGGTTTTTCTTTGATTTGATTATTAACTGGAAAGGTAAGATTATTCCTCAGCAGTGTGACTCAGTGATTTCCTACTGAATGAAGCAGAAGAGGCAATCATTCATATCCATTCTAGTTATGGTCTTGATAGGGAGAGTAGGTCCTCCCCAGCTTGCCATCTCCATAGGGAAGTGTATATAGCATCCATATAGGAATATACCCAGTGTGCAACATCACTGGTGAGCCATGAGAATGCTAAGAAAACACACAAGTTGAGTCTTTTTTATTGTTATTTTCAGTTTTCCCCAAAGCTACTGTAGTGAAAAGAACTTTAATATCACTGTCTTTTTTTTTATAGTGTCCTATATGTTAGATACCCTAAGACACAAAAATTTGTTTCTTGGACCTTCATTTTGCTATACTGTTAATTATGAAAATCTGTGGAAGAGGCTGCTCAGGCCTCTGTTCAGTCAATTATTGTATTTAAACACTCAAAATGTCTAATAAATCAATCACCTTGAACTGCTGAGGAGCAGTAGCCACATTAAAAATTAATTTAAAAGACTTTTTTCCCTAACTGGAACTCCCACAGAGGACATTCAAAATATGAATTTCAAGAACATTAATTTGGGATAATTTTTGTTGGGTATCCATGGAAATATGCTTTTAAAATACACATGTAGTATCATTGTGGTTTAGTGCATCTGTTCTTTGAAGTCCAAGAAGCCCATGCTTTAAATCATTCTGTTCAAACCCCGAGTGCTGTGTTGCCCACGACACTGCCTGGAGTTTGTGTGCTGTTTTACCACGTTACACAAACTGCACAGCCTGGGGCATGTCAGGCACCACAAGTGTCTGACTGGGCAGAGCACTGTCAGTGCTGACCCAAAGCAGATCCCTCACACCTGCCAGCATGCAAGAGAACTGCTTTATTTCCTTTGCTCTGTAAATAAAATAGAGCTACATAGTTTATTAGCATACATTTTCTCAAGGCAAGCAGCCTCCATTTGATCTGACAGATTTCTGCTTGAGTCTATGCCTGTCAGGAGCCTCAAAACTTTCATTTGGGCACAACGGCTTCCGTATCCCTGCCTTTACAAATGCTTCCCTTGGGCTTTGTGGAATTTGCCTTAGAAGACATTGCTCCAACCAGTTTCTCTTCAAAGAGTTTCACATCACCTTTAAAAGCTCACACATGGGGTAGAATCACAGAAGAACTCAAGCAGAGTACCCCTGAGAAATGAGTGAGGGTGGGCAGAAGGAAGAGGTCTGGGCTAACCAATAAGCCTCTTTTCTTAAAGGATACCAGAAGGCAGAGACTATTTGTGGGAACACAGAAGGAAATTAAGGTATTTCTGCTATTGAATTCATTTACTCAATTCATTTGGGTTAAGTTTTACAACTGTCTGCAGGTATTAACAACAAACATGGGTTTGTCAAATACAAACTTGAAGCAGTCCAATTTCCACCCAAAACAGGAGAAGAGGCCTTGTAGGCAGGAAAGCCCCAGCAGAGTATGTACTTTGATTATAATAAAGATTTTTGATACTCTGTCTGATAAAACACAGAAAACATGGGCTAGATGAAACCACTGAAAAATGAAGGCTGAATGGCAAGACAGTACTTGGCAATGATCAAGTTTTCATTTTTGTAATGGGGTGGCACTGACTGAAGTCTTCCTTGATGGAAGGGAGTGTGAGGGCAAGGTGGCTCCAGAAAAAAACACCTGAGGAGAGAGATTTGTAACAGTACTCAATGACTCACAGACATACAGACAAAGTGGAAAATGGAAAACTTCTCTGCATGTCAAAGAAGAAACCAAAATAAATCTTGCAGCAAAAGCATTAAAGGGTTACAACATGAAGTGAGTAGAAGGGGTTGTCCAGGGAAATTGCACAAACTTCAAAGAGCTTGACAAGCACCCACACAAAGTCCTGATTTAACTTTGGCTTCCTATTGTCCCTTTTCAGCCCTATTTCCTGAAGCTGCAGCATAGACTTCTTTCCTTAACTTTAGAAAGGGTGACTTATTTAACAGGTGTTTATACTTCTAGGGTGTAAGTACTTAGTATGAGTGATGCTAAAAGTGACCAAAACCAGATCACTTCTCAGCATCTTGGCAGTCCTTAACTAAACAACTATAATTTGGCAGAATGAGACTTGTATGTCTTTGGGACTCCTATTACACACACACACACACAATTATTATTATAGTTAATAGTGAATTTGCTTTCAAAGGTTTCAGTGATTTTAGCATCTACAAAAACACTTCTGTTAAAAATGCAGGGTCTCTTTCCTCAGCAACCTGTAGAAGTAAATACTCTTTAAGCAGGTTGACAAGAGAGCACATGCATGAACTTTCTGAAATTCTGCCATGTTTGTGGAAAGTTAATACATGGCTACTCTATTAACAGGCTGAGACACATAATTTGTGTCTGATACAACAATTGTTTATAATTCTTGCTTCAGCTGTTTGCACTGGTGCTTAAACTCACCAGATTGACATCGTGTAGAACATGCTAGGGAATAGCACGTCCCTCTCCACCTGCTCATTTTGACCACAAAATGAGATAACCTAGAACAGTAGTAATAAAGAAATCTAGAAGGAAGCATGTTAGGACAATATGAATAAAGCAGAAGCAGAGAAGTTCAGCAATTCTCATTACAGCAACAAGTGACTTCTTTAGCTTAACCATGCTCTCCCTTTGCTCAAAAAGCTATTTGCTGCACCTCAGAAATCTGGCTGACCTGCCCTGTACTTGTCCCTCTCAACCTTGCCCACAGCCACTAATTTGGTGACTGCACTGCCGCAGAAATAATTGAAGCAGGATTAGGAGCTACCTTGCTCTATGGGAACTCCCTCCACGTTACTCTTTTAGCAGATGCTGGTTCCCACGCACAGGGTCCAGGGGGTGCCCCAGTCTGGCTCCTGGCTGAGCAGAGCCAGTGCGGCTGGTGGCAGAGCTCACCACCAGAGCGGGAGAGCTCTCAAGGCACACACAGCATTATTTACTGCTGACAAAGCACCAGGACCCATCGGGTGTGCTTTGCTGCTGTTTTTGGTACTCCTGCGGTCTGCTAGCACAGTTATTTGCTGGGTTTAGAAGGTTTGATTGCCCTCCTGCGTGGGACCAGAGCCTGCGCCGCCCACTGCAGGGCCCGGAGGCCGGCCCGGGTTCTGCCAGGCCTCGCTGCCGTCCCCACACAGCCCGTCCCGGCAGCCCGCCCCGGCTCTCCCCACGCAGCCCGCCCCGGCAGCCCGCCTCGGCTCTCCCCACAAAGGCACAGCTGCTGCTGCTCCAGCAATCGCCAAGCCCGCAGACACTCCCAAACACTCTCTCGAAACAATGGTGCCCCCACAAAAAGCCTGTTCATGGTACCAAACCCTCCCTGTAAGCCGCACGGATAGCAACACCGCAGTGCAAGGAGAGGCGTCTCCTAAAGCCGTAAGTAAGAGACAGACCGTCAGTAATAAGGAGTAATAGAAATGAAATTCCAATTATGCGTTTTAAAACGGCAGCCACAGCAGGGACACTCCTTTGATGCTAAAGCATATCAGCCCAAAGAATAAAACAGGAACTTGATTCAGTCTCTCCTCCACAATAACAATAACAAGCCTGATTCAAAGGGAGCTCTGCTGCAGCAGCTGCAGTGACAGCAGGGCCAGGACAGGAGCCAGGGACACAGGGACACTGCACAGCCCCAGAGGGTGCTGGCAGCCTTCACCAGCCCTGCTCAATCAGGAGGCCAGAGGGGCACAGCACAACTCTGCACCGAAGAGAGAGAGACCTGAGCTAGTACAGGAAGCCTGATGAAATCCCCTCTGCTGACTTCAGGCTCCAAAATATCATCTCCAGGTACCCTGTGATGGCAGAGAATACTGCTTTGATTTGGAGGAGCTCTTCTCAATGCAACAAAATATTTTAACAGCTGGCAAGCCACTTATGTGAATCTGAAGCACCCAATACTCTGGGAAATATCCCACTAATAATGAAAACAAGTATTCAAGACCTCAGCAACCAATACATATGGCACCAAAGAGCCAGAAAAGCCCTGGAAGATTTGGTACTGCAGAGATGCCATCACAGCTGGGGAAATGCCTTTCACAGAAAGATGATCAGGATTGACACAAGGATTCCTGCCCCACCAAGGAAAGAGATTATGGCTGTTAAATCAGTGCATGTCTAGGTCTCAGCTGGTCTCCCACATCTTTCAAGATGACAAGAACATGATTTTCAATACAAGGTAGGGGAGCCATTTCTTGTCCTTCTGTCCAAGAACCCTTCTAACTCCTTTATCTTTGCATTTCCCACATTCACTAAACTCTCATTTCCACATTATTTTCAGTTCTGACTGTCATTAAGCTCAGTTTGTAAGACAAAGATAAATAAAGTTTTCTTCACTTTCAAAGTAATGTTGTTCCATACATTCTGAAACTAAATTGAAATTCTGTGTCCCTCCACAGTGTTTTGTGTATTGCTGAGGGCCCTCCTTGTTACTTGTGGTTGCTGCTTCTTTGGGACTGCTGGTGCTGGGAATGATTGCCTTTCCCATGGTGATTATTGCAAAATGACAAAAAATATCCTTGGCTTCCTTTCCCCATTCTCCACCTGAATACAGATGAGGTGTATCACTAGTCTTTGTCAAAAAATCACCACGCTTGGATTACAAATCTTCAAGTCTCACTCACATTCAGCTGAAAGCTGCTCAATTTTCCCCGATGTGCAGGGAAGTATTTTGGGAAAATGTTTATTTACATTTTGCTATAATAATGTCAGGCAAACTGCTAACCCCCATCAAGAATCCAAGGCAAAACCTGAATTATTTGGGTAATTAGATATAAATTCCATCAAGACTGATAAAACTGCTGGTACCTGTCTCTTTGATCAAGTTCCCAATTCTTTCCTAGCATTGTGAAGGTAAAAATAAGATTTTTTGGTGGGGGGAGGAAAGACGAAAATAATCTGAGAACTAGACCAAGCAGGCTGCTTTCCTAACCAGGCATAATTTATCTTCAGTTTGACAGAAAGTGCCCCCACCCAAAGTCTCTGGCTGACTGGATTCATCACCTCTACAGGTAACTTCCTATATTGTTTCTGGTTATTTTATTTGCTTTTCAGACTCATTTTTTATGCTCCTGAAGCCTTATTAAGACCTCACTTCTTCTATCTTAAATGGCCTATTCAAGAGTACTCAACAGAAAAATTCCATGTTTTTTCTCCTTTACCTACCCCAAATACCCCAGGCATATGCTACACTTGAATCATCTTTCTTATTATCTTCTTCCAGACAGAGAAGTTTACACATTAGCTTCCAAACTGATTCTCATTTTTGTAATCTTGCCCAATATTGCTTTTTTTCAGAGCACAAATCAACCACCTGTCCATTCCACCATACCTTGCTTTGGGATTTTGCATTGACTAAATGCATTTTTATTTTCCTTCAGAAACCTCCAATTTTTTTTTTAGATTTTATTTTTAAAACTGTCTAAATGGTTTCTTAAGTTTTATAATCATGAATAAACTAATCACCAGCTATCAGACTTCTGCACTCTCTGCTTTTATCAACAAGTTTTATGCAAATACTTATGTATTGGTAATACAAAACAGTAATTATTTTGAATTACACAGAAATTTTAATCTAAGGAAAAATCCTCGTACTCTCCAGCAAAATACAGCAAAAGCACCAGGGCATATCCTGCAGAGGTAGTGTCAGGGACCTCTGACACCTTTCTAATGAGCAGCTCCAGCATTAGTAGAAAGACCACATCCAGCTCTTGCTAATCAGTTGCTAAAGTAATGATGGTTTCAATCACCCTGATGAAGTTGATGACAATGATTAAGCTGGCTACTTAAAATGTCTTCTTGATTAAAGTGATATTTAATCCATAAATCATGAATTTCACTCCTGCATCACTTCATGATGCATCTTTCATGAAACTCGGGTGAGAAGTTTCCCTCTTTGGTGACAAACCCCTTTGAGTTCTCCCCATTTAATTTCACAGAAATGGATTGAAGGAGGCTTTGCCCACCTAAGAAATCAGGTGTTAGACAATCAGCAAGTATTCAGCTAACACCTCTTCTTGCACACAACAGCAGCCCAACATTTTATGTTTCTAAACACAAGAAAGAGAAACTCAGCCTTTGGCATTGTGAATTTTGGACCCTAGGCAGTCTCAGACTTCAAACATACAGTGAATCACAACCTTATTTTTCCATCATCTTCAACTAGATAAAATAAAGTATTTCTAGCACACAAAAGAAATCTAAACGAATGCTAACAGGGAACAGTTGCTTCCTCAAACATGCATGTGATTACCTCAGTGATAATCTAGGGGAAAAAAAGGAGTATTGTTTGTTAGAGTAGCCACAGCTATTGCTCCGAGAGTGCTGATTGAAATTCTCTCTGTGCACTGTTATTCCTTCACAGTATTTGTAAGACATTAGTAGAAGCAGAATATTTCATCAGAAGGGCGCTAAACCAAAAGGGTTCAAGTAGAACTGGGGTTGTAATTATATCAGGTCACTGTGGCCATATAAAAATAGTAAATTATTGAGGAAAGGAGTTAATAGCCCAGTACAGTAATACAATTAGTGATAGCTTTCTAAGAAAGGTTAATCCATTTAATTCATGGAGAGGAAAAGCTCTATGCTAGAGAATTTAAACTACATTGGCTTAATTAACTAGATAGGAATAAAAAGTTCATTTGATGTGAAACCAGAAGTTATGTATCTATAACTTGCTGATCTTCATTTACAGTAAAAATTATCACCAATAAATTTATAAATGCTGTTCAATTCAAACTAAGAAATCTTCCAGAGCAAGACCTATTGGTCAGAAAGCTGTTACAGCCAATGGTAAAATACAGGCTGTTAAGAGAAGTGATCAAAAAGCACCAGATTTCCCAAAGACTTGGCCAAACCCACAACTATATTTTTATTTTAATGAAGAAAATACTGAATAGCTGTCCTAGCTGTTATTCCTGGTATAAATCCCAACCTAGAATAGCAGCTCTATTTTTAGAAAAACAGCAGCAACCTATCAAGCATGACATAGAAAAAGAACTAGAGCATGAGATGCCATAGGAGAAGCCCTGAGAAGGGCAACTGGCAACTTCATGTAGGACACTAAAGAGAAAGCAGGGGACATACTGCAACTGTAGGGATTTGTATTATCTGCTGGGGGAAGCCACATTTTCTCTATTCCCATATCCCAGGTCCACTGCACTGGAACATGTTCTGAAATGAGAGAAGTAATGAGAAGAGACTGTTACAAGACAGAGATGCAGAATGCAGCATGACAGGCACATAGGTGCCTGCAGTGTCCAGTCTGATGGGAGAATCAGCACCACCCCAGGCTACAGGAACTAGTTTTAAGTTAGTTCCTAAAATTCAGTCCCTGTAGCCTTCTCTGGCCTGACTTCAGGAAAAAAAAAACAACACAAGTAAAATAACTAACCAAATCTCTCAAACTAAAAAGCCTTTTTTTTCTTCTCCCCTCCTCTAGTTTCTTTGAGTCTTGAAAAATAAATCAGCTCTGCTGGAAAACATCATCTTTCCTTTGGATTATTCAGTCTACTTCATCCATCATTCCTAGCCCAAGCCACCTGTCAGTCTGAAGAGTTAGGAGGTACAGCTGTGGGTCAAGAACACCCAGGCACCACTAATCACAGCCTTCACCTGCAAATAATCCCTCACTGGTTTTGCTCTCAGGTGATTATGCTGAGTAAAAATTCATATTTGGAGCCATCTCTTTTTCTGGCAGATAATTATCAAGAAGTCTTATTCTCAGAGTAGATTCTCCCACTAAATTCTTCTAGTTCTGCAACCAGCTCCCCTTTACTGACCTGGAACTGTCCATCTGGCTTATACTCAGCTGAATATGGAGCAGGTTCACAGGTTTTGTTCTCCAAGTCCTTGGCACACAGATATCTCAAAATACGTCTTCATCTTAAGCGAGACCCACCCTTTCACCAGGCCTTGCCTTCCTTCAATTCCTCCACTGCCCACTGCCAGAGCCTCCCCAAATGCCAGCCTCTTCTTTGCATCTCAGTAAATCTTATTGTAACAATGCTTATAAATAACAAAGATACAACCACAAAGAGGGCAAAACCAGTATTTTATGAGTGGTTGCTCTTTTGCTGCCTGCCTAACTCTAATTTCATCTCTTACTCTACTGAAGGGGAAAAAGTAAAGAGAAACAAGCTCTTTGGCTTAAGGTTAAAAAACATCCAGGACCTATAGACATAAGTGCACTATTTTGAGCAGTATTAAATTGGTAGTAAACACTTTTCTGGGGGGAGCACCTGAAACAAATTAGTTTCACCATCATATGTGCTTCAGCTGTGCTGGAGCAGAGACATTTTGCAAGTAAGCAAGCACTTCACTGTGACCTGCTTGTGCAAGTCCTGGCAAAAAAGATACTTACAGAAAGACTTATTCTTATTTTGCATAGTACCAATGAAATTCCTATAAGCATTTAACGAGTAGGTAACTGCAGAGCTTCCCATTAGCAAGAGGCATAACTTCATCTGTAGCTTGAGATGTACCTGTAAACATTTTTAACAGCTTGCTGTGGATCTGTGAAGGGTATGAAATGAAAATATTTAACAGATCTGAGGAAAGTTTTTGCTCTGCAGATGACTGCCTAAGCAAAGTGGTTTCAGGTATTAGGATACAGATCATCAGAAGGCATTCCTGACACTCTGGTACCTGCTGCAGCCTTGCTTCAGAAAGCACTCATAGTTAATGTGTCTTTGGCAAAGGGCATAATCACAAGAACATGAAATTTTAAGTAAGTATCAAACATGACTCTTAACAGGAATTTTTTGAGCTTCTCTTATCACACTTATTTTTTATATTTGAAGTTGAACCTTGAAAGTTCACAGTGTTCCTTTGCACACAGGTTCCTTTATGGGATGGTTGGACACTAGGCAATGCCTATCATGGCATAAACTATGCTCTAAATAAGATTTTTGCATTCTGGAAAGGAGCAAACAAAAATCTTACCCTTGCATTTAGGAGAAATCTAAGGAGATTTTCTCTTACCAAGCATGAGGATTTTCAAAACAATCAACCATAGCTCTAAATAGCATAAATACCTTAATCCCTGCTCAGTCTAATAAACCAAGTTACTACAACATAGAATAAATAAAATATCTACTCCAAGAAATACCTAGCACAAACCAAACAGAGAAAAACAAACCAACACAAATGCCTTTAAAAATATCACATTTAGGAAAAAGCCTCCTACCACAACCATACCTCCAGAGCTTCATCCTCCCAGCAAGACAGGAGCCTTCTGGTGCAGGCACACCAGGAGAAGAAACCTGAAAGGTGGGGAGACAAAGGGTGTCCTCAGTGGTTACAGCTGTGACTGCAAACCAGGTGAACAGCTCAACACTCAACACAGGGTGTGGGCTGCCCCTGGGTGGGAGCATGATCTGGGGCAGCATTACACAACCACCCAAATCTGCCCAGAGCCCCAAGCAAAAGGGAAAACCTCCTTCTTAACCCAGAGGACTTCAGCATCAAACTCACCCAAGTGCCTGTGCCCCAAGGGTATGAGGTGCCTGAAAGAGCAGCTTTGAAAATAAAATTCTTTTTTTTCTGTTTTGTAACATCAGTGTGTTCAAAAGCACTTGGACTAACACTGCTCAAGTAAGGCAGATTGCAAGCAAAAATCATGCATAAGCAGAAGCCAAGTATCAGATCCAGAGAGCTATTCTGAACCACACAAAAAAATTAAAAGGAAAAGCCAACAGAAAAAGCCCAAGTGCAGCAGGAACATGGGGATCTACAAGACAGCATCCAGGAGTGATGGGGGAGCTGAACTGAGCTGGAGTGGAGCTGGGGAGCACCCACAGCCCTGCACCCTCCTTCTCTTGCCTGGGTTCAGGCTGCTCAGCACACCTGGGCAGAGCTGATGGTGTCAGGGACCCACAGAGACTTGGAACATTGCTGAGGGGACCCTGGCATCACCAGAGAAATATTTTGGAAGCACTTGAGCAGAAAGCCTTCTTGGGGTTTGGATGATGAATAGGCTCATCATGGAGTGGTTCAGCACAAACTTCTGGGGATGTGCTTGGAAACATGACCGTGGGCACAAGGGGAAGGGAGGGGCATGCAAAGTAGCATGGGAGGCAGTGAGGTGGGGTGGGCACTGCAGCCTGGCTGGTCATGGTTGTGTGACACTGAAATTCTACCCCATCCCCTTGGCTGCTGCTGTGACACCTTCACTGTGTTTGGGTAAGAAGCTGTTTTGCAAAGAACCTGTGCTTTTTTTTTTTTTTTTTTTTTTTTGTTTGTTGTTGGGGCTCCAGAGTGAAAGATGTTGCCATCTCTGCCTCTCTTCTTGGCTGATCCTACTGGCGAATGTTTTAGTTTAGCTGGTTCAGCCTTTCTACCTGGTTCATTTAGCCCAAAGCTGTAGGCAAGGTTGCAGGCAAGACTGGAAGGACTGACTTCAGCAGCAGAAGGCTTGGGTTTTGCAGGTGGGTGCCTCTGTGTGCTGAGACGTCAGAGATGCCTGTCCCTTGTTGTCTCCAATGCCAACCCCCGTGATCCTCCCACCAGTGAGGCTGAATGGAGACCCCGTGTCTTCAGATGGGTTGGTCTCAACTCTCTTTGTGGCTTTGAGAACAAATGGAACCTCTGCTTTGAGTGAGAGACAGCAGGAACACACCACTTGAGCAGGGGAAAAGGACTGAATTCAGGAACACCATGAAACTCATTTGTGGCACTAAACAGAAAAATGACACTGCTCAGCTTCACTTACACATACAGTAAACCAGCCTGGGTGCAGGGAGTATAAAAACCAGTCAAAATACAGATTGATTCTGAAATAAGTTCTTTTTTTATCCTTTAGAACCATGGACAGGAATGTACAGCTCCACAAAAATGGAGGCCAAACATATTGAACCAAAACATTTCCTGGGATTCTGTGTGACACTTTTTCTAAGGATATTTCCTTTCAACCACACTCAGTCTAAAAGCGGCTTCCATTTGCAGTTAAAGTAGTCGTGGTACACATTGCACACTCCTTGAAACACAATCTTTGTCATAGGCACTATGATTATTTTTCTTCTCTTTTTATTTGTTTTTACTGGTGAAAAAATAAACACAGGTGAAAATGAACACCTTTTTCCCCCCTACTTCAATGTGTTTAGACTATGTGATTAGGTGGATATTTTCTCCAGCTATTTGGATGAATAAACTTTAACTTGGAGCATTCGTTTCTGTGATCTAAAAGAAAGTTTGTGTATGTAGCTTTACATATATATATATATACTCAGAAGTCCCAAATCCAACTCAAGTGTTTATCAGTGATTTTATTGACAACAAAATCCATTTTGTTGAAATCAAATAGTTGTCTTATTTCAGTGAATGGTTCAAGACTTTCGGCTGCAAAAAGGTTTTCACAAGACTTCTCCTATGCATTGAGAACACTGACTTTATGCACGTTAGGTGCTGTTTCAGGCATATCTACAGATCAGTTTTAAGGTAAACATAATTTTATGTGATATAGAAAAGATCTAGTGACCAATAAAGGAAAGCATGAAATCAGGTATAACTACAAAAGGAGTTCATCTCTTTAAATGAAGCCTGATTGACTCTACTTGCTAAGTACTGAGCAAAAAATCTGAAATACTGGAGTTGTGACTGTTAGGATTAGCACTGGGAACCAATCATTCCACTTTTATTTCTGGACATCTTAATGTTCCTGTTGACTGAATAGGGAGGACTGAAAAACTATTTAACCAGTAAATCAGGCACATGATTTGCAAAGGCAACTCTTCCCTTGCAGTTATTCCAACTATCCCAGCTGGATATTCACAGTGAACAAACCACATTTCCATCACCTCTGTTCCATTTTTAAGTGCTTTTAGTATAGGGATTTGCTCCAGGCCTCATCAGCAGCCAGTGAGCGAGGAGCGCAGGGCTCTGCCTGGTCTTCTCTCAGCTAATTAAGGAAGACAGGCAATGTGCTGGTGCCCAGATCCTACCCACAAGGATGGAAAGTTGCCCACGAGCTACAGCACCTTCCTAGAGCACAGCCGTTCCCACAGTGATGAGTTCTCTGCTCTCTGAAGCCATCTAGAGACAGATTTAAATTAATGGAAATGCAAAGCTACTCCACTACTTACCAGAGAAATGAAAATGAAAATCACAAGTTTGTTGCCAATCTGTATGAGGTTTGACAGGAGCCTTATTTAAAAGGACTGTGATTTCCAGGGTGTTTTTCCAAGTTGCCCAAAACCTTGGGAGAGTTTTTAATTTTTAGCATCAGAGGCCTCCCCTACTGTAAACCCTATTCCCTGCCTGAAGAAGGATCTGAGCTGCTGGGATGCTTCCTCACCACGTGGAGCACTGCCTGCAAGGCTTCAGGAAGGGCTGGTTTGTCCTGCTTGCCAGAAGGTTGATGTGGGCCTTGGTGCAGCCCCAGTGCCTCTGGCAAGGGGGTGTCACTGCTGCCAATGTCACAGAAACACCCATCAGGCAAATGAAACTGAGATGGAAGTTATGGAGAGTGGCAAATGCTGTCCTGAGCATTCTGAAAGCCTGCCCTAGATATTGCAAACCACAGACAATTTAAAACAGTTTATATATGTCCCAGCCTGCAAATAAGTGTGACCAAACCATAGGGAGTCATTTTAGCATCACCTGTCTGTGTAAATGGAATCAGCTGAAAAGGTTTTTGGTAATTAGCCCTTACTTATGCCTCTGTCCCTTCTGCACAGAAGATGAGCACATCTCTTGCCTTAGCTTTGCTTAATGTTTTAGATGTTTTAATGAATAAGGGCTTTTGGAAAAAAGAGGATTTCTTGGGAAGAAAGATTGGGTAAGAAAGCACATGGACACATCTTGTTCAGAATAAACCTGCTCCCCACAGGTGCTCAGAAATTTAGAGCTGGAGTCCTGACCTGCTTTGGAAAAAACATACCATTGTTATCTCAAGTGAAAATGCAGACAGGCTGCATTTGCCTTCATGCTTTTCTATATAACATCCAGAGAAGCAGCATGGAAATTACATATAAGAGATATCTTTGTTAAAGAAAATTGATAATGTGAACAATCAGCGCGATCATGCTGAGATCTGAATGCATACAATCGCCGCAGTACAAGCATGGAGAGTTTTGCTTGTACTGTTCATTCCCTGTGAGGATGGGGAGGCTGCCCAGGGAAGCTGAGGCTGTCCCATCCCTGGAAGTTTTCAAGTTCAGGTTGGATGGGGTTGGAGTAACCTGATCTATTGTTAAGTGTCCCTGCCCATGGCAAGAGGGGTGAAAATAGGTATCTTTTAAGGTCTCTTCCAAACTAAACTATTCTATGGTACATACATGATTTTGTAAGAGCCAGCTCTGATCTGTAAAACTGGAGTCAGAACTGCAGCTGAGTGACCGCAACTCTGGCAAAGACAGATCAGCGATGACAATTTTAAGACTTTGGAAGCAGCTTCACCTCTGCAATAATCAAGGAGAATATACAATGAAGAAAAAAAAAAAAAAGAGGTTAGTTGGAATCAAACTGCTTTAACAATACTCTGAAGTTGCCCTGATCGGCAGAGATATTTCTGCTTAAATGCCCCAGCTCTGGTGGTGGGAACTAATGACTTAGGTCAAACCATGGGCCACAGCCTCAGGAATTGTAAATCAGCACCGCTGCTGGCACTCCATATAACCTGGCAATACCTGGGAGAATCCAGCCCATCCATTTTTAGCTCATATTATTTCATTTTGATTTAATGAGAGGAGCCTTCACAGAAGTCAGTGCTGACACCTGCCTTTTGGCAGTCACTGGTGGAAGAGCTCAGACACCCTGTGGGTCACCTTTGGGAAGGAGCAGAGGTTAGCACTGCACAGGTAGAGACCTGGGGTTTATTTCAGACAGCTCAACGGCTGAGCCACCACAAATAATCTCCCTTGGGAGCCTTCACATTAACTGTGCTTGCAGTGAAACAGCTGCCACTTGTGCAACACCAGAGTCTGACCTGGAAGTTTTATGTAGTCCAAATATCTTATTTACCTTTACAACCCAAAGTTATCATTGATGCACACACAAATATCCAGCTATTTGTGGGAAATCTGAAAGAATAACTTGAACGTGGTTTGCATAATTCAGGTTGGAAGGTCATCTAGTCCAACACCCCTGCACAAGCTGGGAAATCTTAAACAGGAGCAGGAGAGAAACATAAGCCACAGATCTTAGCCATCCCCTATTATCATGATGTAAATATAAATATTCTTAATGTAGGTTTCCAACATCTGTTTTTTAAAAAAATAGTTAACGTAATACATATATTTCAGTGGTTTAAAAAATTGCGGAAGAAATTTTACTTTTTTCCTTTGGAAGTCTCTGCTTCCTAAATTCAACACTTCAAAAGGATTGCAGAATTTGGAAATCCCTAAAAAACAAACTAGTGCTGATGACCACAATTTCACTAAAATGAGAAAGATCTGAGAAAGAAACAAAAGTCAAGTTTCTCAGATGGCATGATCTGGCCTGACACAAAATCCATCCCTCCTCACCCATGGAAAAAACTGCCACAGTCAGGAGAAGCTCCCTGCCCTATTCTCCAGTTGTTCCCAGTGTATCTTGCTGGGGTGGTGAGGGTGGTGATGCTTGTACCACCTTCTGTTTGCCCCATCAAGAGCAGTGAAAGTCCCAGCTATTTCTACAACACTGAAGTTCAGCAGATGGCTCCAGTCTTAATAGCAATTGGTTAAATTTTTGATTAAAAAAATTACATCAAGTATTCAAGTCTCTCTTCTTTTCTTTTTGGATATTCATTTATTCTTTCCTGGAAGAGATCAGAGATAATCTAAAGCAAGAGACTTTAACTTGAGTCAGAAAGCCAAAGGGAAGCCTGCACGGTATTTCTGTCCTGCTTATGCTGAGGTATGCAATGTATAGGAGTGAATTTCATGTTATGGAACTCCAAGCCTGGATTTCCTGAGAAAAGACATATGACTTATATACCAGCCTCACTGAGTCTTCTTCATGTCCCTGATGCATCTTGATAACCTTCAGCTACTACTGTGTATTTCAGAGAAGGCAAGGAACTATTCTTTATTTTAGAATATTAATTATTAGTAGTATTCTTTTATATTCCTCTATTATTATTTGTATTTTTTTGTTTCCAAGTATTTACACAACTGGGAGGTCTTGTTCCATATTCCTTCAAACCAAGACATACATTTAACATAGTATTTGCCATGTATCTTATCATTTTATGAACTTTGGCATTACTTACATTACATAATTTAATGTGATGCATATTGGAGACCTTAACCTTTGGAGACATTTCAGTAGTAAGAGGCAGAAAGTTGCATTTGACAGTAGAGCTCATGACATTGCAGATGACTTCTGGTCTTTGGTACACTGAAAGAAGTCTGAGGCTCTGGTCTGTAATCTCACAGACTTCCCAGTGCTGGGCAGGAGAACTCAAAGAGAGTGGCTGAGTCAGAGACTGGACAAGTTGATAGTGGCACATATGAAGGAATGGCAGGAAAATGCCTTGCAGCACAGGCTGCATAAATCCTTCTTCAAGGAACAGATTTTCTGTCAGGTCAAACCAAAGCAGACAAATGTTAAGTGCATTAAATTGCTTAAGGCCTTAAATTTATTCAGGCTGATACTCCTGGTTCTGAGGGCAAGGTAAAAGTGAAGGTGAATAAAAAGCTGAATTGTTACAAATTCAGTGAATTCAGTTAGACCAAAGCAGGCATGGGCAGCGCAGAAGGGGCTCTTGCAATGCAAGAAATAAGGGCAGGGGTACATGAGTGCCCAGTCATTTCAGTGATGGGGAACAGACCATGGTCCCCCTTAAGGAAAGCAAAAATTATAAATTGCAGTAGGTCTCCTGATGGTGTAAAGAGAATGCATTATTAAAAGCTATGCTACAAATACAGGATTTCCATGCTGCTGACATACATTATGTCCTATAGTTTACTTACATACTTCAGTCATCAATAACCCTTCTCCATTATAGCTATAAAATATTATATATAGTTTCTTATATTAAAAAAATAGAATTATAGGTGGTCTTGCTGTATTTTTATTATTTATCTGGGAAAACTTGCAAAAGAACAGCCTTGTGGGGTATTAGAAAATCACTCCTTGTTTACAGGCATGTTGATCAAAGAGGAAACTGCTAAATCTTTTCAAGCAAGGAAGAGTCAGTGCAGGCTGTCAGTGAGGTGTGAGCCCTCTGTCTCTGAAGCACTGGAAGCAGTGCTTTAATAATACAGAACCAAAGCATAATTATATTTTGTTCCAAGGGCCATTTTTTTTTTTCCAAGCAGGAAGAAATTGAAAATTTCTGCCCCTTTAATCAAACACTACCACTGTGGTCACTAACAAATTCAGTTACTTTACCTTTGCTAATAGGTAAACCTTTCAACAGGTAAACAGCTATACTGGTTTGTACTATTAAGTAAAAGAACTCTTACCCCCTGCAGCAGACAGTAGATGACTGTTTCCTCCTCCACTGTGGCTTTTCTAGTTCTGGGCTACTGTGATGACTTTCCACTGTCTCTAATACATTCTGTATGTCTTGCAAGAGACTACCAATTCCCATAGCATAATCCTCTGATTGCTATGGAATAAAAATGAAAAAAAAAAAACCCAAAGAAAAGCCCACTTTATTAGTAATTTTACTGCTGTTGTAGCTTTTTCGTTTCTATACCATGTTTGAGCTTTGCTATGGAAAATACATAAATCTGCCTGAAACCATGATTTGGAAGTGCCAAGTCTAAACCTGAAAACTGGGTGTCAGTTGTTTTCCTGTAAGCAAACATCAAAACAAAGGAAGCACAACCTTGCTGTGAATTCAGCAATAATGCAGTACAAAACCACAAAAAGATTGCATCACTTTGTATTTTCAGCAAGATAAATAACTATATTATTCTATGGATAATTTAAAAATAAAATTTAGATAAAACCTTGATCTCTTTAAGGAAATCTAACATTGCAGCTTTTGGACCACAAAAGAGGAGAATTTATGATATGTGTCAAACAATACAGATAATGGTTTCATCGACCTGTTAGGCTGCTTATATAAAATCAAAAAAAAAAATTAAATCACAAAGGCTGAAAAATCTATACTAAATATTTGCTTTTTCCCAATCACCTTGAAGATAAACATTTTTAATTCATGGCAAGATAATAAATCACTTTATAAGCTCATTGTTTTCCCAAAGGGTAAAGAGTTTACAGGGAAATTTCATTTTATTGAAAGGCAATTGATATTAATACTACTTTCAAACCCAGTTTTTATTCCAGGTCTGCTCCTTCAAGCTTCAAATTTATTTACTGCAGGTAGGACAACTCTTTCAGAGTTCTTCTTTGGTATTCATTTTCAGAATTTCTTATAAGAGTAAGAAATGTTCAAGTAATGTCCAAAAGGAGACTACAGGAACCTGGGGATAAACTGGGAAAAGGAATCCAGATTTTTTCCCTACTTACATGAGAAGTAGGTGGGAATTAACAGCTAACATTTCAATTTGGGAGCGTATCGAGCACATGCTTGGTCATAAGCACATGCCATCAACTCGCTGTCTTTTCAGAATTTGAAGGTGAAGGGTACTGCTGAGTGGCTCTGGGATCAGCCACATGGTGGGAAGCTCACTGCTGCCAGAGCCTGGCCAGGGACACTCAGCCCTGTACCAGATGGACCTGATACAATCAGTTGACCAGGGAGCCTTGCACTGTGCTCTGCTGGGAGCTCTCATGCTCTGCTGGCAGCTCAAAGGCAAAATAAATCCCTGTAGCAGTGCTCATATCACGTGGGAGACTACTGAGCTTTGTGCACCACACTGGACATGAAGCAGCATGGATTTGGGGAGTGATCCTCTGGTAACAGATGCCTGCACCAGCTAAGAGCGTGGCTGGGTGCCAAAGGCATTCTGGAGAGCTCTTGTTCCACAGAACTGTTTGTTGAACTAAACATGTGCCTGAAAAAATCACAACATTCCAGCTTTGGGCCTTGGGGTGCTGAAGAGTTTTTCAATGGTAAACACTATGAAATGTGCCCATACTTACCTACATTTCCTATTTCAAATGCTGGGATTTTCTACTTCTTTTTTTAGGGTTATTTTGGATTGTTTATGATGAAATTTTAAACAGAAATAAATTTTAAAAAAAGATCAGCTCTCACAATTCTCCATGGTGGTGTGCTGGAGACACAGGCTTTCTGCTCAATTCAGAGAAAGTTCAATTTATTTAGTCAGCTGCTCTCCCAGTTTGCTTGAACGCAAAGCTACGTGTGTAAATTTTCACACCAGACTACACCTGGAACTTCACAGGTCAGATAAAATTTTTAATTAAGATCCACATAAACGACTGAGTTCAGAGCCTCTTCTAGGGGGATTACAGACTATCTCCAAGGCTGGGAACAGATGCACTTTTAGGAATGAACTGCATTTCTCAATGACTTGCATCCCTTCCAATCCATGAGTTCAGTGGGACCAGAAGTAAAGCAAAATTTGGCCTACCATGTTGGCTGTTTCAGTACGACTTTCACATGGATGCTTTACACAATTAACTGTCAGACCTCAGAGAAAATGTTGCCCCATTCACTGTAAAACAGGAAGGTCTACAGAGGAAAACAGCTGCATTAGAAAACCACACAAACAACATTAAGGCTACCTAGTTGGATGTTTCCAACCCTTTTTGTTTTCCTCTGCAAACAATGACAGTCTCAACAAGATCTGAAGCGATGCTCTGAACAAATAATACACTAGTCTGTCATTGGTTAATATTAACGTCTCTCTATTCAAACATGCTGAGAACTGAATAGAACAGTTAACATATAACAGTCACACATCCTTTGCTGAGTACAAGATTGTATCTCTAACATGAACCGAAGATATCCTCACCATTTCAGATCTTCAGCTATCATTCAGTAAAACATTTCATTCTCTTAAATACATTGCTCGTCTCTTCCTTCTGGGTCTTTTGGGGGTGCTGCATGATACATTCTCTCCCTAAAGGCATTGCTTATGACATGGTTCTTTCTTCAACTGAAATCTTGCTGTGTGTTCCCATTATGTTCCCAGAGGTGAATTTGCAGAGCTTGGGGGAGGGAAGATCTTGCATCTGAATGGAAAAAATTTCATTTTTAAGCATCAGTTTAGGCAGGATTCTGCACTGTATTGCAGAGAGACCCTCTTGATGAAATCAATATAAATTCATTAATTGTGATCACCATTTGAAAATTGTTGAACCAGAGCTTTATATACTACCCAGTTTCCATATAATATGAAAATTCAGGTATGTTCACAAGGCTTATGGGCAGAGGCAAGCTCCCTTTGCTCATGTAGTGAGATGAGGGGATACAAATGGTGTTGGCAGAAAAGTCAAATGTTCGTAGGGGTGCACAGCTGAGGCTCACCAAATCCACCCTGCCTTTCAGAGGGTTTATCTGGTGTAGGCCATACCCACCCCAGGCAGGTCAGCTCATGCACAGTGAGATTGTGCCCAGCCACCACACATGGCAAAAAAATGTCAGGGTGAGACCAAACCCCACGGGGATCCCACCTCACTGCTACAACAAAAGCTCTGTGTCTTTGCAGAAGGGAGTCTGAACAACTTACATGCCAACCTGGGCCATAAAACAATAGTTTGCCCTCAAATACATTTCTGTTGAAAACACACAGCAAAGATTGCAGCCATAGAAAATTCTGTAAACAGGACAATTTCATCAGCTTTATCTTTAAACGAACCCCCAAAACCACAAAAACAACCCAAAATAAGACTTGCTGAATGAAGACTGTCAATAATAACTTTTTTTACTGCCTTAACAAAAAAAAAAAAAAATAATGACATACACCTTCAGCATTTCTTTTCCAAATTTACTTGACAGAGGTTAAGATATTGCTTTATTCTGACTCAACATACAACAGCACTGTGTGATTGATTGTGCTATTCTGGGAAGTCTTGAGACTTGTGAACTAGAAAGTCTGGGGCACATTAATAAATCTAACGATTATTTTGCTTCAAAGGAATATTTTAATACATTCTGTATATACTCTAATTTTTTTTTAATCAATCTCCTGGCACTAACCAGGGAAGGCTATTTAGCACTTATTTATTATAGTTGATTTTCCTCCCAAGAATAAGCAGATATTTTAAAACTAATAAGCCCAGTAAGGTGTGTCACTGAAACCAATTCATTGCAAAATTTGCACATTTTGTTACAATTAAAGGGGGGAAGAGGGACTCAAAAGAAAGCTAATGCAAAAAGGGCTTATAAAGTAATTAGGATACAGCAACCAGGGAATGATACATCCTCTCTAAGGCCTTGATCCCCTGCAGGCAGTGACTTGGTGGAAACCATCTGCTCTTAGAAAGCTCCATTAGAGTTAGATCTCTGCGTGCCTGTGGGTCTGCCCATACTGAGCCAGCTGCAGGGTTGAAGCTTTAAAGTTCACAAGCCTAAGCCATAATTAATTAAAGTGACTGGAGAATTGAATGCAGGAACAAATTAGGCAGCATGGACACTTATTGGCTGGAATTTGATCATACTGGATCTCCCTGACTCTTCTCTGAACAAACCATAATAAAAAATAAGTTTAAAAAAAATATACGCACACTGAGAAGTGCTCCTTGAGAGCTTACAAATGCCTGTAAAGTGTAAAAGTTTAGAAATGTTGAGGGGTACTAACGAACAACAGAGTTTATGTTTCCACTTAAAAAAACCCAAACCAGAAACCAAAACCAAACCTGTTGTAATACACACTTCTACATTTTCTCTCGTTCTTACTCACTCTCCACCAAGGCAGCTCTGATAGGCAAAGCTCAGATGATGGAGCAGCTGTGGGCTCCTGACCCCAGAATCTCTACAGACCTCAATCCTGCTCCCACTCTTGGCCAATCCCAAAGCTTATAAATTATTCCACTGACTTTCTTGGGGTGACTGACACATTGAATTAAGGTTGAGTTAAGCATCTGCTCAATACAGGGTTGCTGTCATCATTCCACAGCAGGTACCAGAACTCAGAAGTAGGTGTCTGTGTGCCCGTTTTTGTGGCATGGACCTGGAATCAAGAGCAGAGGGGGAGAGGGGACTGGATCTGTGTTGGGCTCACAGGACATGTTCCCTGGGGTCTGAATCCCTGCCCAGCAGCTCACTGCAGTGCTGCCCTGAAACCAGAAATGCATCTAAGAATGGTACTTGGCCTTTACTGAAAAAGAGATGCATAGCCTCAGCCTTCGGACAGGCGAACAGGACCGCGGTAAAACCCTCTGTAACTGAAACTGTGTAATCCTGCCTAGAAAGCATCTGAAAGCACGCTTCATCCCTCCTGGAACTTTTCCCTTAAAAAAATATTTTGTTAAAAAACACTATGATATGAGGGCGATTGACTATTTGGTTTCTTCTAAGTAGATGCTCTTAAATTAATGCATATAAATAATTTGTATTTAACTTCCTCCCTTCCTGTTCAGCGAAGCGTCGAACACGCAGACCTCTCGCTTGCCCTCCCACAGCCCCCGGGCGGAGTCACTTGGCCAACGCCGAGTCTCTCTGCGTTTCACTCTTGAGGACAAACTGTGCCTCTCGCTCTGCCTTGGCCGTGGGGCTCATGGGCAGGAAGGCCGTGTTCTCGCTCGCGCCGCTCGCCGCCTCCACGCTCGCCAGCTCAAAGTCCTCCGACCGCCGCGCCTCCCGCAGGATCCGGATCTGCTCCTGCACAGTTTCTAGCAGTATTTTCACTTCGTGCTGTTCTGCTATTAGACAATTACTGACTGGGGAACTCACATTGACAAGTTCAGCAGAATAGGAGTTTTTGCACCATTTGATGCCTGTTACTTCAGGAACATTTTGCATTTGCATGCAGGCTTCGTCCAAGCCCACAGACGGGATGATGGGAACGGAGTTGGCCCTTGAAGAGGAATAGCTGACCAAGTCCTTCTGATCCACGTTATTAAAATATGGGGTTGTCTCTCTTGAAGGCAGTTGCATATTTATTGAAGTATTCTGAGGAGTTTTTAAACCGCTGGATGAATACCTGGAAAGAATAAAAAAGAGTTCTCATTGTACATCAAGTGGTCAGATGCAACCAGCAGCAGGGACACTGTGTGAGATTCAGTGAACTGTGCTGAAGAGACACACACCATTTTCTCCTGAAATAGAGGAGCACTTGGCCGTGGTGGGGCCCTGGGGAAAACAACAGGCTCTGGAGACTGCTCTTGATTCTCAAATCTGCCAGTGGCAAAGCACTGCTTTTCTCTCAGTCTCATTTCACCCACCAGTAGATGAGAATAATGGTAATTTTTTTTTTAAATATTTCAGAAGTTATAATGTATTACTAATTTTCTTTGAAAATAAATTTGGAATTCTATTCCTACATTTCTGATTGGGGAAATGGATTGATATTTTCTTCAGTGTCAGAACTCTCAATGTCAAATGGCTGTTTTAGGAAAACACTTTAAAAAAAGTGCAGATAAAAAGAACATTTACCACTTATGGCTGTGTAGTCTTTATTACATAGGAATGATTGTCTGTACTCCCCTTCAAACAAGCAGAGCATCTAAGTGCAGTGTACCTCTGGAAAAAATTGTTTTTCAATAGCCTGTACTGATAATATTGGCCTGATTTGCTTTATTAGATTTCAACTGGAAACAGAACTAATATATAGGACTTGAGCAAATGTCTGTGTTCTCTTGATACTGTAATACCGTTTAAAAAAAAATAAATCCTTTATCCTCCACTAACACATATTATAACATGATTTTATTGATTGTGAGGCAACTTTGTGAATTTTTATCAACATTTCCATTTTGTTTCAAAGCAAAACTCTGTTTTGTTTACAAGAAATACTTAAAAATACAGAAATGGAAAGTATAATAAATATAAAGAATGACAAAAAAAAAAAGATGTTTCCCATCTGAAATTAGTACTTCTAGAAATATGGTGCTTTAGGAGTTACTATATTACCAGTCATGACTGCTAAGGACCACAGACATCACCTCAGTACCAGAACATAATTTATTTATAATCAGCTTATCACTATTTAATAAAGCAAGGTAATGGTGAATCTAATATGTTTTATCCATGGATGAGGAGAGCAACATTTAGATCTGGTGTGGAAGCAGGTGCTCTGACTAGAAGGGTATTATTCCAAAAGCTCCTTAAGCCTGCTGGACTTCACTAGGGATGATATCCTTCTACTCACATGCGCCTCCTGCTTTTTGGTATGAGCAGAAAAAGAGTTAAGGAAGAAAAACTGAATCGCATGAAACTGCCATAGTGCAGCATTGGCACAAACAGTAATTAACTGGAAAGGCTTCCTCTGGCCCCATGCTCCTGGTGAGGTGTCAGACAGGAG
The DNA here is from genome assembly GCA_910950805.1 of Acrocephalus scirpaceus scirpaceus. Classification (NCBI taxonomy): domain Eukaryota; kingdom Metazoa; phylum Chordata; class Aves; order Passeriformes; family Sylviidae; genus Acrocephalus; species Acrocephalus scirpaceus. Next base: position 36,747,214 of record OU383781.1, read on the forward strand.
AGAGCAGGAGACAACTTTAGGCTCATTTCCAGCAGAGTGCCACTGACCTGTAATTAACTGGTGTGTGGTGGCACTGAGTTTCTACCACTGCTGCACACATCCCCCTGCCCATGCGGAGCTCCGCACAGCCCCGCAGCAGAGCTCTCCTGGCATCCCCAGGAGGTGCATCTGGGAGCTCTGAGGTAAGGAGGAAGTGCTGGGAACCTTGCTGCCAGGTGAGGGAAAGAGATACTGCTTTGGGAAGTGGCATCCAGGGGAATAACAGAGCAAGCAGATTTCTGGGACGTGTGCTAGAACTTCTTGTCCGTGCTCTGCAGCTGCAGCTGTTTTAAATCTGAGACCCAGCCTTGGCACTACTTATACACACCTGTAGCCATTCATGGAGGGGCTTTTTACACTAGCTCTCAAGACTCAGGATGAATGAAATACTGACCAGGGGTATTATTCCTGAGGGAGGACAATTAAAAAAAATAAATGAAAACAAAACAGTGCAGACCTTTGGGTTGTGCCCATTCTTGTTTCCTTTGCTTATATATAATTGTTCAAACGACTATAGCTGGAGAGATCGCATCAGTTGCATTAGTCCCTTTTTTGGTAATTCAGGCCCTAAATATATTCTGGGCTGCACCCTGAAAACAAAGGGAGTGAATGTTTTTAATGAATTTCACATGCAATGTAGGTATTATATGGATGATATATAAGCAAAACCAAGAAAAGACTGAATTAAAACGGGTCTGGTGAGAAAACAGTAACATTTGCCAGTTCCACAATAGAGATTCAATTATTCTTGGTACTTTGAAAACTTAACTGGCAGCAGCAGTGACATGTAACGAAATGCCTGGCATATTTCCATAATATTTTTTGAGATACAGAGAGACATACCAATTTTATGCCAGAATTACATGCTTCTGCCCCATGCTCACAGGGCTTTCAAAGGAGAACTGAAGTTGAATTAAACTGCATACACTGTGTGCAACAGGTGAGGTATTAGACTAGAAGGGATATTACAGCTAAACCATGTGAGACTTGGCTTTTAGTTAATTACAAACTGATCCATGCTTCTGTGTGTGACACCAGACTGCTGCTGTTTTCAATAGACTGAGACTTAGAACTATAATTGCAGAATCTTAATTACATTTTCCTATAATTAACTTTCCCAGAACCACAGTTCCTCCAAAGAAATATATCTAGGCTTTTATCTGAAAAATTATTTTGTCTGAATAAATTAATTCATGTGCATGTGTTTCAAAGTGCAGCTCTCTCTCCACCCTCTCCCTAAAACCAAGCAAGAAAAGCAAACATTTATAAATATTCAACAGTAATTATGTTATACAGTGTGTAAGAGTCTGAATTAAAGAACGAAACTGAAAGAAGCACAATAATTTTACTGCCCGCTTAAAGAATAGTAATCAAAGAGAGACAGAAAGGACTGAAACTTTAAATATGGAATGGATTTTACTTAGCATAGTCCCAGCAGCTTTGCTGTAAGCCCTGTGGCTAACGGTGTGCAGTGTACAAGCCTGACAGCAAAGACCATGAAGATGGATGGGAATCATTCCAGTGGCTCTGCCAGGCTTTGGGCCAGCCTTGTCAGCACTGACACTGATAGACACACACACACACACCCATTTTCTACCTGTAGTTCTGACTGTGCTTCAGCCAGGCTGTTGGGGGGTGAAGTTCAGAATGCTCAGAGAATTAGGGAGACAAACCACTTTGATTTGTGCACCCCGATAGGGAAAGATGGAGGTGAAAGAGGAGAAGGAAGGAAGTAGTGTAACTTCTGCAGGGGACAAGGGAACTTTTTGTTTGGGCTGGAAATCTGATGAGAACACCAACAGTGTGAAACCAGCAGATAGTTAGAGTGTAAACATCCTTAGTGCACAAAATATGGATGAAGTGCTTGAGTGGATTGAGGCCAGAAGGGCTCACAGTCTGGTCCCAATATCAAATTTTGCAGGTCTGCAAATTTAGAATACAGGCCAGTACAAGCTGGTACTTTTAAGGTCACACACTGATTTTTCACTCCTAGACAAGAGTAAATACATTTACCCACAGCTTTGCTGTTTTGTACCTCGCTCCTCAGCCTGGGAGGAGGCTACGGCACTTCCCAGAGCCTGCATCATAGGACGCTGCTGCTGGAAAGGGAAGGCTGCCAGCCTGCTCCTTTCTGCAAGGGGGGCAATTCCAGTAGGCAATTTTCACCAGGGATTATATACACATATCACACAAATGAACAATAATATATTTACTGCAAGAGGCAATAAACAATTTTTTTCCTCAGAAGAAGCCAATAGTAACAATAACACGAGTGTGAGACAAATTTATCTAAAAGAAGTCACCAGACACCCAACCCCACCAGTTTCACCTGTAAGTCAGACTGCAACTCACAGGTGAAGCTGGGTGGGGTAGTTATCTCATTCCAGATACCACTCCTGTTTTTATATAAAATATGCTTGTAACATTCTGGAAAGTCTTTGGAAATCTATAGGGATATGTAAATATTATGCAAAACATCTTAGCAATTGCAAAGGACTTCAAAGGCAGCTGTAGGTTCTCAGGAGAACCTCTGAAACCCAGACCTTATGTACAGCTGGAGCTCACAGTCAATGCTCTAATAAACTGAATTTAAAAAGGAAAGAAAAAATAGTGAATTTTTTGTGTGTTTTCGAAGACAGACCTGTATGAAGCTATCTATAGAAAATCCACTTGGCAATGTGCATTATTTTATTTTAAAAGCCACTAGCTGGCTCACTTCAGGTGTGGCATTACTCACCCGTGACAAGGTATCGTGTCCTGGTCTGTGATCCTGGACTCTTCGAGCTGTTGGTATGCTGGTCCTGTAATTCCATTGAACCTACCCCGAGGCAAGGGAGGAGTCCTCCGAAAGGCATTTCTGTGGAGCATCCCACTTCTTTGTCCGGGGCTGCAGCATGAAGAGAGACTTCTAGGAACAACACCAAGAGTACAGTAAAAGTTATCACACCAAAATCATTAAATTCTGCAAAGTAAAGGTTCAGGATTAATAATGCATGGATTACTGTTCTTATAAACTTTGCTGTGGCAGTCTGTGATGTCAGTAGAAGTTCTCTATGGAAATTTAATAGTACAATCCTCCATTAGCTGCTGTTTATGCCATTATTTAATTTTCTAGCAATGAAAATAATTGCCCACTATATGAAATGTTTTCTTGCATTTGATGAAGGATGCTTCTCTTTTCCATGCTGCATATCATAATCCTGCTATGGAGTTGAGTCCTCAGACGGTATAAACAAACAATACAGCCCTCTCATAGTCACAGCTGAATTCAAAATTAGATCCTAAATTGAAAGCCCAGTAGATTATCTATCAGCCTGCGAGGTGCTGCTTCCTGATACAAAACCATTAAATTGAGAAAAAGTGTAAGTGAAGAACATAAGCAAAGCTTATGAACTGCAGATTGAAGAAGCCATCTAAGACAAATTTTCTCCACCTCGAACAGGATTTCTAAATTATTTTAGTCCTGTTTTATATACAGATAGCTTTGTTGTTTATTGATAAATACTGTGCTTTTTCTGTATATGATATAATAGAAGCTTGATAAAAACAAGTCATAGTTTTCTACTTATTTTAGGGAATTGATTTTCTAAATGTTTGTCTGGTGTTTTTGAAGGAGAATGGATTTTTTGTTGTTTTCATTTCATGTTGGAATGAAAAAGTATCTACAATCCACAGTTTTGGTATATAAACCATAAATTTGCTAATGCAAAAATATGGGAACACAGAACTAAGGCAAGGCATAACCTATTTTTACTGCTAACAGGTCTCAGTACTGCATGGCGTGACTGAATATTCATTTTTCAGCTACTCTTATTTCTCTTGGCATCTTCTGGGCCTCAGAAATGCATGTGCTACCTCATATTCTCTTACTTCTTTAATGATAATTTAACATAGGTTTTGTAGATGCCTTTTACGAGTCACTATTTTTGGCTGTGTGAATAATTTCAACTTAAGACAAAATTCAGCAATGCAAAAGACTTTTGATAAGTTTGCTTCTTTTTTCCTATTATAATGTGACTTAAAAGTAATCTGTACTTTTTACCTAGTGGAGACTTTAATTATAGTTAGGGCCATACCTACTCCCAAAGCAATTCTTGCTTGGAACAAATTCTGTTTGTGTGTACATTTCCATTAAAATCAACCTTTTCCACTCAAAATTAAAATAAGAAATGAATTCAACATTCTCTATCCTACTGCTCAGGCTAGCGGTGTTCCATTGCAGTCTAACCTCTGTTTTCTTCCAAACTTTTACTTTTCTACTGCTTTTTAATTGAAAAGACCAACAACCCATAGCAATAGCATTCCCTCCAGGATTTTTGATGCCTCCTGAAAAAGATTTTTCCTTTGCTACTAAGGAGGCTGTGAAAAAACCTTTTTAAAAACCTGAAATACTGCCCTCTCACTTCTGAAGGCTGAGTTCAAGTTGCAAGCTGCAGTTCATATTCTGTAAAATAACACTACCACATCACAAAATAATTGACAATTTCTGCTCAGGAGAGCCTGAGATTAATACAGCAGGGGATCTTAAAAGATGCAGGGGAATGAATAATTTGTGATGGATAATGAATTTTTGGGGTTTTTATTGACTTGAGCACAGTCACCAATGGAATCCAAACGTAAAAAACAAACTTCAGATTGATTAAAAATCTTTGAAGTTAGAGATTTTTATTGTTTAATTTGTGGTTGGTTTGATGCCTTTAAGCATCTTCCCTGTTGGATGAGAGCACATGATCTCCATATGCAAATTCAGAGAAGCTCTGTTTGTAACAGACATAATTTCAACACATACAGCTATACCGAAGGTAATGGGTATAAACTGCAGAAATGTTGAGACCAAAGGGCCCTGCAACCTGCAGAACTTCAACCTGCAACCCTGCAAAAGTCCTGCAACCACAGAACTTCCAGCACTGACATAGTCTAAGCAATTTGTTGCTAATGTCAGGTTCTTATGCTGTCAACGTTTTTGTTAGAAAAAAACCCCAACCAACCAAAACTGAGGGAACAATGAACAAAAATCCTTTGAGGTCATGGACAAGACAAATTCACTCAAGATCAGGAAATACTTACAGACAGGGCAGCTGCAAACTGCAGGATAACAGATGTTTCTCCAGGCACCAAAAAACCCCTAAGAATTTCTGTTAGAAGTTCTATGGAAAAGGATCTCCAGCACAAAGCTTTTCTTTTTACACAAAACTGATATGAATATCAGCAATGCAAATGTAATGTCCCTCTAAGACATCTCTATTGCTCATGTGAAAAATTCCTCCCTCTCAGGCAAACAATGTTTTTTGGATTTCTTCAGGGAATTTATTTTCCTTGAGCTAACGTTATGGTTTCTTCCTCCCTGCACTCTAGTCTAACTGGGTAAAAGAAACCAGCCCACATAAGGGAGCCATTCAATAAAACAGACCAATATATAAAGCTGTAGCATATATGTCCTTAAAATCTATCAATCAATTACTCCAGAATAAAAAAATAAGAATATGCATGAAGTGGTTCACAAGTGATGCATAAACTCGGGAGAAATACAGTTCTGATGAATCAATGTTTTGAAAAAAGCAGTTCAACCATCCTAAAGTTAATTAAGAACTTGGGATTCATTCTTGCAAGTCGGTTGCTGTGAGAATTTCCTTTGGGTTGAGCAATTGAGTGAAAACAGAGTCTGATCCTACAGGTGGAGTATTTGCTTCTTGGGGCACATACAAAGCTCCCAAGGGCAGTTACCCATATTCATGAAGAGAAGACCAGCAGCATTTTTACAGTAATTCTGGAATCCTTCTGTACAACTTCTGAGTTAATTACCAACCACCCAGTCAATACATACCCCAATGACAGAGCCAGCTGCCAGGCAGTGTCCCCTGATATTCCCTCAGAGCCCCATTTTTAGGCTGTTAGACAATCTACTGCTAACATCCAACCAATTTCAGTATTAATAAATACAGCCTGCAGCTACAAATCTGCTCTTGGTTTCTGAAATGTGAGCATTATTGATTCCTTCAGAATATTCTTGTAGTTGGGAATAGTCTGTTACAATGTTACTCAAGGACTTAGGAACTCTACGAAAATCCTTCAATGCTACCTGTGTCATCTGGTCACCATCCTGGTGACAGAACAGTAGGAAAAGGGAAAGAGCATTTGAGGTACGTCAGCTGCACTGAGAATCATCTGCCATAACCTCATCACGTACTTCCTGTAGTGCATCGATCAATCTTCATCCTAAATTGATCATCATATCCAGGCTACTATAACAGAAAGTTGTTCTATATTGAAAACTTTGAGACTTCTTTTCAGTTTAAAATTATTTCTGATGAATATTCAGCTGATATATGTGCCATCATGCTCCTTCATTTTAAATAGGTCTTCTACTTCTCGTTGTGCTTGCTCTCATGTATTCATAAGCAGCAGTCATACACCCTTTCCAGTCTCCTGAACTGAAGACTGACATAAGACAGACTTCTAACACTTTCCATGGAACATGAATCATTCAGTCCTCATCTTAGCTTGGGAATGCAATTTGAGTCCACGGCAGTTGGGAAGCCATTTTAACCAGGTGAGGTAACAGTGGTGAATTCTCACCCTATCCTGTGTTCCAGCTTTGTTCAATGACCTTGGCACAAAAAAAGTCTTTCCTCAGTGCTGACTAATTCTTTAAGTGCTGCACTGAATGTGTTACCTTCCCAACACAGGGCCTTAATATCTCCCTTTTAACCAGCTCTGTGCATCCACATTACAGTTTTTCTGCCTCTCCCTGCTTTCTCCCCTTAAAAGCATTAGACACATATGACAACAGTGACTGAGCTTGTGTAGAGATCTGACTCAGTTGCAGTACCTGCTGTTGGTAAGATAGTAAACAATTTTTTGCCTTTTTTATATCTACTGCAAGAATCTTCTTCCCCCACACTTGTCCTAAAGTCTTGACTATTTAAATTCAGCATAATTGGTTCCTAGTTACTTTGATAAATTCTTCATCTTCCTAAATAGTTGACACTTGCCAATCCATCATCTCATGTCACAGTTACCATTTTTATAGATTTTACTCCCAGACATGAAATTTTGTGAACTGGTTCTTCTTCCAAATTTTTCTTTTTTTGGATCAAGATTAACCAAACCATCTCAAAAACTGTGATTTCCACATTTTACTTCCACTTTGACTGTAGGAATGCCTATTTTCATACATTTGATTCTGTCTTTGTCCTCAAATAGTCATCTCAACTTTTCATTAAAAAATGAAATCTGATAATTCATGATTGCCCTAACTGCTTCAATTATTATCTCTGTCCCACCATCAGTTTTGCTTTTCCTTTGGGAAAAATAGCAGATTCCATACACCTTCTTCCTTTCAGGCTTCCTCTGCCTTTACACTCTTAGTTGCTTTAGTTTATCTATACTTGCTCTTTGAAATTCAGTAGCCTTATTTACAGAATAACTTTAATTTACTCTTTCCTCTACTGTAAAGTGAATCACTTATATTAGCAGCATAAAGAGTAAAATGTTTACCAAATTAAAAAAAAAAGATCTTTTCCATGTTTTTGTGGTGTGAAAAGTTCATTAAAAATGAAAACACAAATTATTATTAATTTTAGGGTAAGTTTATCCTATTTTGGCATTTTTGTAAGACAATACAACAGCTCCAGGCTGAAAGCCTCTGCATTTGGTTTTCATCATGGCATTCTCTGAAATGAATCCCTCTAAAATCAAGGATGACTGAATCCATGAATGAAAGCCAGGATGACTAATTACCAAGAAAACTGCTATTCAAAGGGATCACAACTCAACCCATAATTAACAAAACTCTAATTTACTTCTATCTATTAGAAAATAAGGCAGTATGTGTTTCCTTCTTACCAAGATCAACAGATAATCCAAGACAAATTTTTGAGCACACTGTATACATTGCAGGAAGTTTACTGATTAAATACATTTGCTAATTTTGAATTCTGACAGTTCTAAGAGTTATTTTACATGTGCAAGCAGAAGATATAACATTCTTCTACAGTAACAGCAGTGCACAGTGCAGGCAAAATATTTTAGGAGATTAATAATAACACAGGCTAAATATTTTTTGAGATGAAATTTCGATTTTCAACTTAATCTCTGCATTAATTCTTTTTGTGTAGCTGAGGTTTGTTGAGACAGAAAATTGCTATTATCCCTAATCTGAGTAAAATAATTAGCCAGTCTCTGTCAGTCATATTTCAGCAACTCCAAATGATTCCCTACATTCACAGTCTTACTTCCAGGCCAAAATTTATTAGTTTCAGGACCTGGAAACAGCCAGCTCCTTATTTTAAGAAATAATCACCCATCATTAGTGTCCTTGAAAATACCAGCAGAGAAAACTCGTCTGGATGTAGAGCAAAGTATTTCCATAGCAAGCAGAAATAAAACAACAATAGAATTTAGAACAGCATAAAAGAGAGAACCTGCACAGTTGATATAATTTTTCCAGGCTCAATCAGGTTTGGAATGAAATGAAGGGATATTTAGCATAAAATCCTCATTTGACCATTTGTCCACAGTGAATACTATTTAGAAAATAAATTAGGAAGCCTTCATATGGCACATAAATTAAAGACAGTCTTTTAAGTCTTAAATGTTCAAGTCTGTTGCATGTTTTATACAACAAGGGCCTTGTATAATAAATCTTAGCTTTAAAACTACAAAAGAATTCTTTATATATTAACTAGTAATCCCACTTCTTACATTAGTTCTGAAGCAAAGACATTTCTTGGATATTGCAATCACACCATTAAAAGGTAAGGGAATGTCACTGAGTTTTTTTCTGAACTTCATGTTGTGGCTAAATGGGAATAAAATTCTTCCCAGAACTTCTGTAGAAAGCATTGTACGCAACAGTCCCATAACTCATCTATGTTTAATAAAATATTAAGTATGTTTTTGAAAATTTCTGTGTGATAAGGAAAAAGACCTAAGAAATGGATCTGACATGACAATTGGCATTATTTTTTTCATGCCAAATTAAAGGCTTAAGTAAGGTAAAAGTAGATAAGACCCAAATATCCTTTTCTGGCTTACATGTGGCACCTTGAAGGTTAAGCAAATCACTTATTCAAATGAGAAAAACACATAAGCTGGCTGAGAGACTGCACTGAAAATGCACCAAATACTACAGAAGCCAGATCATAACCTCATGCAATCCCAGACTTTTTATTAAGTAATTAAAAAAAATCCTTTAAATAAACAAGTGTTCTAGTCCAGTTTATCTAGCTGAAAAAATTCCAAACTCATTTTTCTCAGCCTTTTTCCTCTCTGTGCACTGGACCAGATGTTACCACTGTCATTCCACCAACACTATTGCATGCACCAGACTCCAGTTTCATTTCTACTCCAGTAATGAAGCACCTGCAATCTTTCACATCCAAAAAAAGTTAGAAGCAGAATTTGAATCTGAAACTCATCCAGCAATAGGTGGCATTCCTCTTTTTTTTTTTTTTTTCTCTTAGAAATAACCATCCAAACTTTTTTCAGCCTCGTTTTCCAAGGCCACCATGTTTTCCTAAATAAGACATTATTCATTCCACGTATCTTTTCTTTAGGAAACTATGAAAAAGGCTGGAAGTTTACAACCAAGTCTTGCTGCAGCACACGAGTCATTAACTTCATAAACATCACTAAGGAAAGTCTTGTTTTGAATGGTTCCTCCTCCTGCAGCTGCTGCACTGGCTGGGCTGTGCCTGCAGCTGGGCTGTAAATGCTTCCTGCAGGACTGGCATGGCCGCAGAGCAAGGCAGTGAGCAGCACTGTTACCTTTTGTGTCTGCAGCTAAGAAAAGGCCTGGACATGTGCTCACTCAGCTGAGGCTCTGCTGGCACCAGGGCACTCAGCAGTGCCAGCACACGGTGACCCTGCACACGCAGCCCCACGAGCTCCCCGCGCCGAGTCCCTCAGCACACGGATGTTTGCTCACCTGTGGTGCTTGATGGGCTGGGTTCCTCTGTCAGGAGACAAGGCCTCTGGGAAGGACTGAGGGCCTGAAAAACTAGACTCCATAACTTTGTGCAGAATAGGCCCCGGATGCCTATCCGGTTTTGAATACTGTGGCAGAGAGAATAAAATTAATTAATACTCACAAGACAAAGTACATTGTTGATGCTATTCACTCTGAATTCATATCAGAGCGGGGTAAGAAGTGCTCTAGTGCATTTGTAAATCAAAATTAGGCACTGCAAGTAACACATTCATTCAGTATTGTTTACACAGCAGAAAGGGCTAGTAACCATTATCCCCATTACGTTCTGCACATCAAAACACTCATATCAGCACTGGCAGCAAAATTACAGACTGATCTGCCCATAATGATGGGCACAATGATCCCTTTGACTAGAAGTCTGTTTCTGTGGCTGTCCATGCAGAGACAGATCACAAAACACATCTCAGAGGACAGTCAGCAACTTCTTGGGTCCTTTGGTGATTTCAGTCAAACACTGCTTTCATCATCAGCATGTACAACTATGAAAACTGAAACAGCACTTGTATCACCAGATAAGTAAGAAAAATATTTGAATCCTACCCACAGAGCCAGCTATCTTTCTGAACCAGTCTGAAACTTTTGACCTGGGAGTATCTATGCTAATAAAAGCAATGTAAATATAATTCTTGTGGCAGGTGTAGGCACAGGACAGTCTCTGGGCACAGAGTGAGACACAAAGGACTGCAAAGCAGACACTAGGCATGAAGAAAAACAGATTTGTTCGTCTTGCTTAGTGATTCAACTGCAACTTAAAAAAAAAAGAAAAAAAAAAAGAAAAGAAAAGAAAAAAAAAACTCTCAACCTGAACAGAGCCATAAAGCTGAAGTATAGAAAAAGCTGCACTTAGGCTGGTAAGAAGATTCTATGTTGTTAGTGGTCACTGGGCAGTATCTCTGAGATATGAGAGGTTAACTCAAATTTCCACTTCCACTTCTACTAGGTGTGAAAAAAAGAACATTTTTCAGACTTTTTGCTTTGCATTACAAGGATCTGCACTAATAATAGGTCTGTTTTCCTTTTGATTTGTATTTTAGTACTAGACACCTAGATATCCATGCTGTCTTTAAAATAGATTGATATCGTGGGAGTGATTACATAATTGCGTATTTGAGACAGAAAATACAAATTAAAATATTGGAAAAAAAATCACAGTGGTGAAAAATGTCTTGTTATGATACAATAGCATAAAAATTCACGGAGAACATAGTAAACATTCTTTCAAAAGACAGTTCTTCATAATTACTAGCTTTGTCTAACAAAAGACCAATAACTCCTTTAAACTACAGACTATTATTTTCTGACTCTCACTTATTCTTATGTATATTTCTGTAGACTTCAGCGAGATCAAAAAGGCAAGTCATACAAGAATATCCTCTTTAAAAAATAGGTAACATGTACTTTTAGTCCAGCCAGTCAGACTTATGACTGATTTCTATAGATGAAATAACAGCTCTTCAGATTTTTCTCCACTGCTCTTCTCCCTCTTTCTGTTGAGTGAAATGCCCATGTTAAACAGGGTCAAAATCATTGCTTTCGTGCTTCTGAAGGCAAAGCTGTGAGTGGCAATATGCAAAATGCTGCTGCATGCATGAAGTAAACACAACTGAAATAATAAGAAGAAACATATTCCACTCCCATTTCTTTCGGTTACCATGATCTTAGATGTCACTTGTAAATGTTGTAGATAAAATATTCAGACAGAAATATGATTTTTAAGCTACTCGTGTCGCTGAAGGTTTTAAACTTTAATAGTTATCCTGCCAGCTGCAGAAATGAAACTGGCTTTGATTTCTGACCTGAATAAATCAATTTGAGCTATGTAAAGAATGGCTTGCTAGTGCCAAGAAGCTATTTCTGTCCTTTTTTTGAGTTTGTTCATGACACAAAATTGAAGGCCTGAATGACCTGTAAGACCATGAGTATGAAGTGGATCATGAAGAGCAGACATAAGCTGTGCCTTTTGCTACATCCATGTTTCAGGTGGATGTGAGCTGGAGCAGTGGTACACAGAGCCTTTCCTCATCACAGCTGAAGAACACCAGGACCCCAGAAGCTGCTCTGATGCTGATCAGAAAACTTGAGTAAAGGTCCAGCACCCTGCACCGCTCAGGCACTGCCTAAAAAGGGGTTTTTCCCCCCCAATTGAACATTTTTCCCCTTTTCAGATATGCCACTTAAAACACAATTCCTGTAACAGTCATAACATTCATTACAATGAAAATGTGAATTGCAGTTTAAATTGAGGTGTGAATATACAGGGAATTCTAATTGAATTGAACATATCTGGATGTTATTTATACATTTTAATATATTTAAACACAGTTGGGTGTATTCTCCTTTAGCTTAATTCCAAGTGCCACATCCCTTCTCTAAGATCACCTCTGGAGAAAAATACCTTCCTACTTTTGTGAAGAGCTTACAGCAGGACCAGTTGGTACCCCCAGAAGAACAATATGGGATCATTCCCCAGCCATGTCCCAGCAGGGCTCATCCTGCTGCTCTCACAGCCCAGTTCTCACCTGGGCTGAGCTCCATGGAAGCCTCTGGCTGTTGTGAGCTGCTGAATATTCTCCATGATGGAGAAAAAGCTGTGAAACCCTTTCAAAGGCCTGTTTCAGTAGGTTGAGAGCATCACTGAAAGCTTATCTGTATTCAGGTTTTTTAATAGTTTTATTGCCTTCTTGATTAATTATCTGTGCTTGTTTGAGCAATTACTGAAAAACACTGAGGCATATGGCTAAATAAATTAAAGAATAATGATAGCTTTAAAAATATTTTGCAAATTTTCAATTTTTCATTGTTTCATGGAGAAAATAATCTATTATGTGCAATTACTCAACTCTCTGACAATAAAAATTCCACCCCCTGCTAGTTAATGCTAAGTGAATCTGTGAAGGCAGCCTGAGCCAGGAGACAAGAAATCAGCCTTTGTCACTGACCTGCTGCATGACTGTGAGCACACATCTCCTCTGCTCCACACCCTGAATTCCCTGTTCTGAAATGTAGGGCTCAGGGATAACAAACGCCACTGAAATGCTACAGAGAAGCTTGACACTGTTGTCCTGGTGTTATGCAAACCAAAACACCCATCCCTCCCTCAGGCTTTACTTAGCTCTTCCCCCTCAGTGATTCCCCCAAAATAGTAAAAGGTCCAGACATTGATGTGGCATTGGAAGAGAAGTGATGTGGGGATCCCATTTCAGAAAGAACTGAGAAGGCAGAGGGGTCAGCTTTAAATGACATTCAGAGAGGTTGTCTCAAGGAGGAAAAGAGCCAGTGATTTTTCGGGAGGGGCTGAGCTTGCACAAAAGCTCATCAGGTGGTACATTTAACATCCTTGCTGTTCCCCTAGGCTCTGTATGCTTTGCTGCCAACACTGGCTCTAGGCAGAGGACAGCAATTTCAGGTTTGTCTATTCTGGCAGTTCCTCCTAAGTACTCATGTGATACAGGAATGGGAAATTTGCTCTTGATCTTAGCTGATAAATCAAATGGTAACTGAGGTAAAACCACAGAGTAATCCTTTAAAAGATTTAAAGTATCTCTTGCTTGACATATATTAATTGCATTTCTATCACAGTGACTGAAAAGATTTTATTTCTGACTACTATGAGCAAAAGGCAACAAGATGCAATAGGAGCATTTTTTGTCCTCGTTATAAGAATTTCAGAAACCTGGAGCGAGTGGTTGCAAGCTACTAGAAACAAAGTGTAGTGAAAATTGAAACCACACAGTACAGCATGAAAAGCATATTAACCACCTCAGAGGGAAAGTGATGGGAAATTAACAGATCCCCTTGGTACCATGGGAGACGGTATTAAAAACCACAAGGATGAAAAAGGCCACTTTAAAAAGCCATGACAATTCTCAGAACCACTAAAGGAATGTCAAGGTTTCAGCTGACTCTTTAATTTTTTTTTCCATGACATATTTACCAAGTTGTGAGAATTTAAAAAGAAAGCCTCTACTATATGTGGAAAAAGCAGGCAGGAATCAGGAGCCACCCCACCTCCTCCAGCCACCTGCATGATGTGTGAGGGTGCACCAAGCACTTGTCTTTCTAGATGGGGAGAATGACAATTTCCTTCCTTTTGAGTATGTAGAGACCTAACTGTTTGCTGCAGCCCTTTAACTATCTCTTGAAAGGAGGATGATCTCTTTGGGAAGGAATACATAATACTTGGGAAGCCCTAGATTTTATGCATTAGGTGAAATTAATCTGAAGCTCCTGTGTACCTCAAAGATCCTGAATTAAAAGCTGGCACATCCATCTCTTCCTGGCTGAAGAATTATAGCAAGATTACCAGTGCATTAGTCTTTAAATCCAGGAGGCTTGAAACCCTAGCAAGAAACACCTAGCAAGAATTTAAGTATGTTGCTGCCAGAATGTTTGGGAAAAGCAGTGGAGGAGATTCAGGAAATCCTAGGAGCTGTGTTCAAACAGATATTTATGAATCCTTCTTACAGTACACGGTATTTTTCATCTAATTTGTACCTCTAAGAAAATAATGAAATTGCTACTCAGGATAAGTCTTGCTACAGGTGAGCACAATTACCAGTAATGAGCAGCAGGACTTCAGAGAGGACACAGCTGTCCTGACAAAATCCAACCCCTTATTTCACTTTTCACAATCACAATGCAGCAGAGGCAGGGAGTGGAGGAGATGAAATACATTTGAGTGTGGGAGGAAAAATTACTTCACTGAGATTGGTCAAGCTCTTTATAGCCACAAACCACTGGAAACCCTGTCTGCTACACCCTGGGACTTGGAAAATAAGTTAAACCTCCTTCTAAAGCAACACATTTGGAAAGATGGATGGACCCTTTACTAAATATAGCAATCTCTCAGTCAAAAGGTGATGGTTCTTTCAGAATAGTCATCAGGAATAAGGAACCTTATGCAACTTTCCTCAGGTCTCCACAAAAGCATTCTCCTCCGTGGAAGAAGAAAGAGCTGTGTGAAAAGCCTGAAAGCGTCACCAGGTCTATTCAAAAGAGACAAGGGAAAAATCCGGGAGAATCTTCTAGGGAAAGAGAGAAAGGTGACATGGTTGGGAAAACAGAGAGTTGTTGTAGGGGGAGCATATGGAGTGGGAAAAGAAGCAACTTCCAGGATTACCTAAATCAAAATGCCAGACTGGAGGAGTGGTCTCCAGAAAGGAGCTGCCTTCATTTATTTAGGTTTATTTAGGTTTATCTCCTGGAAATGAAGAGAACTAGGATTTCTCTCCTGGCCCATGCGGTGGCAGCTGCAGATGGGAATGGCAGAGGGATCACATCCAGGCTGCCTGATCCCCTTTCCACCCAGCAGACATGCCCCAGGCAGATATCTTGTTTCTGAGGGGCAGTCACTCAGCCATTCCTACAAAATACCTTCCCGAAGTCCCTTTTCTGCTGCCTTGCCAAACCCCTGCCCTTTTCCCCCCGCTCCAATCTGGCAAGTTTTGTAAATATTTCATGAGCTGCCTGCGCGCATTCCTGCACTAAAATCTTCCTAACAATAGAAACTGTTATTACACTGTTACACTACATCCTGCACAAGGTCATTCTGTTTTGCTCCCTTCCTATCTTCCCAAAGGGAGAACGCATTAATGGCAAGGAGAAAACGCTTGCCTGCAAACAGCCACAAGAACAAGAAAATGGTGTGTTAATTACCAGCACTCGTAATGTCAGGCTGAACAGCACTAAAAAGGGAAAAGCAAATTTGGATTAAAATAGTCAATATAATGATGGTGTTCAATCTCTGTGTCCAGAACCTATGAACTGCTATTTCAGCCATTACAGCTATGGTTATGGCAAAAGAAAATGACAAAGTATAGCATTGAATTACAGTGAGAAAATGGCAAAGAGCATATTCTTAGTGTTAACCAAAGCTTATTTCATAGGAGAGAACAAAAGGATCATGAATTTTACCTTTTGTTGCTATCATTACAACCAACAACACTCCCAATAGCTTTTCTTTTAGGGGCTAGAAATACTATAAGGCTGAATGAACTGAAAGTGAGAGGAAAAAATTGCACAAGGTTCCCCAAACTGTGATTATGTCAATTTAGTGGAGCTATCTTCCTTCTTGAAAGAGTACATTTTTCCCGAATTACAAAGCATATCATGAGCATATATAGGAGCACCACAATGGTGTTCCCACAAAACAGAGCTTTTAGTAAATACAAGCAATGCTCTGAGAGTCTCTGTGTCTTAGCAGGGAGGCTCTGCTTGCTCCAAATTGGTTAAAAGGGCTCACATTTATCTCTAAATTATTTGATGCAAACTAGGAGTTGAGAAATCTTTGGTTAAGTGGGTATGAGCGCTCACTTTTGCTGAACTCCCACTATTTTGATGGAAACTGGCAAATAAGGTAGTAATTCCTTTAAGCAACACTAAGATACTTTTTTAAAAAAAGAGGAGTTAATAATTTAGAAAGGTTTTAATGCATCTTTAATATTTTCCTATTATATTGCTGCCAGGATCCTTCTTCCAAAGGCTTTGTTCCAAGTAAGACAGCACTGACAGTGTGTGACCAGGGGAAAGAGAACGACATATACTGCAAAATACCTTCCTAAAAAAATACCAGGGCTAAATAAATTGGTTGTCTTCAAGTTCCTTATTTCAAACATGCTTTACATATTTCATGATTGTGAGATTGTAATGACTTACGTATAATTATATTCAGAAAATGATTAAATATATTTCAAATTTAGTTTGAACAGACTAATTTCTTTCTGTAAACTGAAGTACCTCCAACTAAAGGCCCAGAAAAATCAGACCATCTGCATGGTCTTCCCTTGGGCATTTGTTTACATGCGTAAATTTAGTTCTAGATTTTGAATTTACTCTGAATTAAGTGTGACAAATCTCTATGTTTTTTCATGCAGGTTCATAAATTATTGGAAGGCCTGACATGACTCAAGTTCAAGGACCCCCACTGCACATACAGACATGTATGACCTCAGGTATTGCTGCCACTGCTGAATGCAGAGCTGGGGGGCTCAGCAAAGTCTGCTACATGAACAGAATGTACCAGGATCCGTTGAAACAACTTTAGAAAAAAAGTCCCTGCTTTCCATTAAGAGGCCTGATAGAAAACATTTTATGAAAGAGGTGAGAATTGTGGTTCCCATTGCTCAGATGTTAATAGCAGCATGACGATGTGCTGCCATCAGCAGCAGGAACTCAGCCAGGCTATTAAGTGCTGTAGCTGGCAGCATTACTTACATTTTGCAGCTGGACTTGGCTTTGTGCCATACACTCCGACTTTGCCATCATGCTGGAAGCATTTAGGCTGTAGGTTTTCCTATTCTGCGTTTCTTTCAACTGTTCGTGAATTTGCTTTGTTTGTTTCCTGCAGAGAGAAATAAAATTGATGTAAGAAAGAGCTCGCTTGATCTTCTGCTATAGCCATGATACTTTTATAGCCATAGCTCCCTTTGTTCAAAACTTCACTGCATTAGATGAGCCAGCTGAGCTGATTCACTGATGTCTGATATTCCAGTGCAGCGGTTGTTTCCTGGCAAGCCTCCACAAAGGGGAAAAAAACCCCCTCTCTTCTGTTGTAAAATACCTTCTATTCTCAGATTACCATAATAGTATGCTCATTGTGCTAGTGCAGTTTTGTAAGATCATCTATTGTACATTTAACAATAGTGCAAGTCAGTCTGAATAATAAAAAAGCATTTTCCTCTGATTTGGAAAAAAGGTTTTGGCAAATACAAGAGGCATTAGCCCCCGCTGGCTATAAAAATTGATGAAGAATCAAAGATTTTTGCTGGCTGATTAGACTTGACCTATAACACATCTTGTATACAGCAGCTTCTGCTTATATGCTTAAACCTGGAAAAAACATCAGTATGGCCTCTGAGGTCATGTTTTTGACTTATTATACTATAATCGACCCTGTCAGAGCTAGGAATACCACTAGATGAATCCTTTGCATTATTCAGGAGATAACTATACCGTTAACAAAGAATTTCTGTTTCTGCCACACTATATTGAGTGGGAGTGACAAACAGTTTTTAAGTTCTGTACATGATAGAGGATATGAGAAAGCAAACTTTAAATATTCTTTTATCTTCTGCAAATAGATCTCTCAGCTGGGCAAAAACTGTTAGCAAAATACATTTAAAGTCTTTTATCCATTTCCTTTTGTTTTTCTTCTTTTTTTTTTTTTAAATAAGCTACATTGTCTGGGACTATCAGTTTTAAACAATTATAATAAAAGCTTCACAACACAATTTTAATTCTTTCCTTCCTTCCCTGCTTCCTTTCTCTCCCCAGAAGATGTAGCTCCAGCAGTGAACCTACAATGGCCTTGGAAACAACCCAGTAACGTCAAGCACTCACCAGCAGCAGCGTTTCATTATGCCACCAGCAGGTTTTGGACAGCAACTGGTGCTGAGCCAAATTTCTGAAGGAAGTGATTTCTGGCAAGTATTGATAAGAGATGATGAAAATATGGCCTTTCTATACTGAAATTTGAATTTTAGCAAAGCAGCTTCAACAGCATTTTGAAACATTTCTGGTGATTTGATTGTGGAAAGCCTTATGACATTATTAAGCTTGATAGGGATCTTGAGTGAAGCAGTGAATTTGAAACTGAATGAAGTATAAAATTAATTTTAATTTCTTATTCACAGTGGAATCCTTGTCTACTGCTGGCAGGTATAAGAAAGCAGAGGAAAATGACTTACTTATGTGTTCACTGGAGGGGCCTGTGAGAGAGTACAAGTTCCCTCAATATGAAAGTAAGTGGTGAGAAATACCACAATTCAGATATTCAATTTTAATAACATAATTTTTAATAGTTTTTTAAGTCCCTTTGTGTAGGTTCAGTATGACGCAATGCAAGCATTTGCTTAAATTCAACAAATTTTAAGTACCTGCTTAGAGGTATTTGTTACAGCTCGTTTCCTGAGCACAGGTCATAATAAGCTATAACAAATCCAGGACTCCAAGTACCTTTTAGGCTTTCTACTTCCACACTATTTTGAAGCAAATGAGAATGAATTTATATTGTAGGCACGTTAAAGAATGAATTTATATTGTAAGCATGTTACAAATATGACTGGCATGTTTTGAGTATTGCTAGGAGCTCATAATTAGTGAAATTTATGAATAGAGGTAGGTGAGGAAATAATTTCTCAAGCATAAGAAACTTTCAAAATTTTCTTTAGCCAAAACTTGTAGAGTTAATACTCAGTGGAATAATCTGAATAGATATATAATCTGAAGGAATATAGTATCAAATTAAATTAGCTAGTTGAGTCTGAAACATCTCTCTTAAAAATGTCTTTCATATCCACTAATTTTTGAATCCAATGAAATCGAACAATTGCATTTGTAAAATGTCTAAATGAGCTCTTCAGCTTCTCATAAAATTCCAGGAGAGATTCACAAAGGCAACTTTAGCGTTTTTATGAACAACTATTTTCTGACCAGCTAAATTCCATACACTGAGGAAATCAGCACATCTATTCCTATGTCCTACTGGAAAACCTCTCCTTCCATGTTGGTCTCCAGAATAGTTATGGAATATTCAGGAATTTTTTGCATGACTTCATCTAAGTTATGAACAATGATAGTGAAACATGATCACAGCATCGGACTTTGGGAACCTCTCATGCATATACAAAATGACAATTTCATCAGGAAAATAACAAACCTATTTTTGGATTTCTTTGGAAAAATAGAGTTATTTCCATATTTATAAACGTGTAAGTAAACAGCAAAAATTCAGCTCCTCTACTGCAGTCTTTAACATTACAACTGAAATTCCTGAAGGTAATTTTCTTAGAAAAACAATCCAATCCCTAATTTCCTTTTATGTCCGTGCAACCTAACATTAATATCAGGTTTATGCATATTCATTTTGCCAAACTATAGGATGCACAGCTATAAAACTAGAAACCATTAATAATTCAAAGTTACTTGCTGATTAATAAATTTATTTTATAATTTTTGTTTTCAAAACAAATGGGCCTTGTGTGTTCTACTTTAGAGTTATTTGGCAATGAAATGTTCTTACTTCAGCAAGAAATAAAGTCACTAGTCATTTGTAAAAGTCTAAGCCGTAAAGGGCAGCCCATTACTGTACTTCAGAAGCTGTGGCTTCATCTGTTGCTAACACTTCCAGCACTTTCTTGATTAACTTAAAAGGAATAATTGGAAGGGCATAGAATTTAATTATAGTCCTAAATTTTCTCAGATTGAATCTATTTTAAAAAAGGACTTTTAATTCAATGGCATATAGGGAAGTGCCTATTTCTAGCAGCTGGTATTATGGAATTGTCAGACTAAGTAAGTGAGGGTCAGGATCTTCATGGAAACTTTTCTCTTAATGGATGCACTGTTCAGAGTTTCTATATCTGTTAGCAATATTCCAAATTTTTTGTACGTCAAATGAAACCTCAAGATAACCCCCCATGCAGGAGGAATACTTTGATAATTCTTAAGCACAGTCAGGGTACATATGCCTTAAAAAGAAGCTCCCAAAGTCCTGCTGACTAAAAGCTAACACAAGTGTTGAGGCACTTCAGATTTTTTGGGTTTTACACCCTTAAGACACTGGCCAATGTTACATTTACAATTTTACCTGGCCTGCATGAGACCCAGTCCAGACACTTTTATTTCCTTTTTGGACAGCACCAGATGGAGCCACAGGCAGGGTGTCAGGGACCCATCACCTCCTTCCATTACTCGGCCTGCACATTGTCTGAGGCCTCCTGGCTGAACCAGGGGGGCTCATTTTCCCATAACTCTCCAAACTTCAGTTCCCAGAGTCTGGCACCAGCCCACTTCAACTCTTCTCAGTAACTCTCATATTTATAATGCAGACAAGAGCCCCAAACCTGACACCCCCACCTGAGTCATGACACATGATTGTCCTGTAAGTTCCTCTTTCAAGTGTTATTTCCACTCATTATTTACAGACTTAGGTCTCCTCACCACCTCATAAAAGCCAGGGTGTTTTTCAGGCTGTTCCAACCCAGCTCTCCCCACTCCCTACAGCAGGGCAAGACCAAGAGGGGCACTGTGAGTAACAGAGGGGTTTTTTATTCACAGTATGCTCAGTCACTGACTGCGTGTTCTTCCTACTGACAAACCAATCCTGCCTTTTGTGAAACTCTCTTCATCAGCAAAACCCTCAAGCCTTTCCAGGAAGATTCTCTCTCACTCTTTCTTTTAAGATCTGCAGATCTAAAATGCACAATGGCATTTCTGATGGCAGTGCCAAAGTGGCTGTCTCTGCTCACAATTTACACCGCAGCAAAAGGGTTTGCAGGGAGGAACTTCCCTGCCAGTCTGTCCTTCCCAGCTAGCATCACTGTCACACTGCATGTCCAGAGAACAATTAAACTAAATCCCTCAAGACATCAGAATAATTTGGACAAAACGTGAACCAGCTCAAATCTTCGCTCATGACCTACCCCTGAAGTCTGAGGGGAAGAAAAAAGGGGTAAGAAATGTCAATGTTTTTTTTAATAAAACCCAATCCTCATTTATTTCCTAGACATTAAAATAAATTCTAGGAAGAGGGATTCAGATAAACATCCAGACTTTTAAATAGTGCATCACATTTGTGATGCTCAGCCACCCTGACTAGCCTGATGCAGGTACATTTTTATATTGTGTTCTCTCACTAACTCCAGCTGGAAAAGGAATGAAGGATGACTAGCATACAGAACATATTTATTGATACAGGGGCACTGACAAGATGCCATGTAACTGCTATGAGATTTTTGCAGCTCAGATTACATACGTAACAATAAATATTATAAAATAATATTCAGTTGGGAAGATAAAAGGACAGCATGGACAGTATTTTGCTTGAAAATAGTTTAGTCCAGATGATTTCACTATACTTGGATAGGTCAAAGTACTTCTGTGTTACAGACACGCATATGCATCTTCATCAACAGGCTGCTTTATTAAC
This sequence comes from Acrocephalus scirpaceus scirpaceus, assembly GCA_910950805.1. Taxonomy (NCBI): domain Eukaryota; kingdom Metazoa; phylum Chordata; class Aves; order Passeriformes; family Sylviidae; genus Acrocephalus; species Acrocephalus scirpaceus. The sequence goes on from OU383781.1 coordinate 36,769,170, forward strand.
TACAGGTCACAGATATCTGCAGAGGACTTGTTCCTGCATTTCTAACTTTACTTTTGTTCTTAGCATACAGAAATGGGCATTCAGGGATGTGAAATGAAATGCAAAAAGGAGATGGTATGTTTAAACTGTCATTTTCAGAACAGCAAAGTGATTATTGCACTGATAGTAAAATACACAAAATTATTATTGTCAAAAAGGTAAAAAAAAGAACTGGATGACACAATCTATTCTTTCCTGATATCAGAAAATAGAAAGAAGAACACATATTGCTCCTGTTTACATTTTGGTGAGGGTTTACTGTAGCCATGGGGAACTGCTGAAGCTGGACTGGAGATAACAGCAACTTCAAAAGGAAGGGAGAAGCTGAAGAACTCTAAGGCTGTAAAAAGGACAACAGGTAAAACCCAGAGAGTGCAGAGGAAGGCTCTTACTTTGTTTTGAAGTAGAAAGCTGCACAAAGCATGCCCACCACGACGATGCCGAAGACGATGCAGGCGATGGACAGCACCTGGCGCTGGTACACCTCCTCGCTCTCTGTGGACAGCAAAGGCACGGTCAGGAGTCAGGACAGCACAGCAAACAGCACTGCAGGAAGGGCATTTCAGCCCCTCAGGGCTTCACCAGTGATGGGCAGTACCAGGGACTTGGGACTCGGGACTCGCTAATTCCTCCACAGAATGGAGGCTGCTCTGCACCTCTCCTCTAGATAAGGGTCGTGCAGTTGTGGCCTCCTTGGGAAGTTTTGGGAAATGGCCCCAATACACTCTGAGAGATACATAATAATGACAATCAGGACAGTTTAATCTTTGCTCTGCTCTACATGCTGTTTTTCAGCTTTTCTTATCAAAGATTTTACCATCAATAGGATAAAGAGCCCTGCAACCTCAGAGTTTTTCTGGCTTAAGGAATGAACCATCAGGGCTCTTGTAATGTCCCACGAGAGTCAGAGTTCTCTTTAGCTAGCCCAAAAATCTAAGGTTTTTTTTTTTTTTTTTTTTAAATTTGAGTGGTGACTGCAATGCCTTAGTCCCGTGTTGTGAAGCTTATGCAAAACATGCCAGAGTGAAAAATTAACTCAATGAACCTGCATGGAACCCCATGACCATTTTGCTATGAATCACTAGATATTGCTTTGAAAGGTGTTTGTTGTTAAAAAACCAAAATTTTCTTTATAAATCTTATAATATTCTAAATAACTTTAAAACAGAAACAGAATGAAAGTAAAAAAAAAAAAAGAAAAAAGCTAAAGAAATAAGAGAAGACACTCATTCATGACAGCAGACAGGAGCTGATAAGCCACTGGAGATTCACACATTCAATTCAACAGCTCCTTAAGTGTTATATTTTATGTTTATTCTTCCAACCACTTTTCTGGTTCTAAGCGCTAACATGCCAAACAGATTGCTATTTTTTAAGATCAGTTTCTCCAAACATACAAACCAGTATTTTCATCCATATATTCCAGGTGGAAAGCCAACACGTAGGATTATCAAAGCACAGTGTACAAAGCACTGTATGCTGACAAACCTACACTTCCCTCCCAGGCTGGAGCTCCTCCGTGCACACACCCCCCGATGTGAACACCAGGCACACACGTCAAGTAGGTGGCAGCAGCTCCAAGTTTGTAACTCCCAGGTTCATAACAAACATTGTATGAAAACACCAAGGTGAATCACGGCAAATTACTAAAGGCTATGTACACTATCCTAATTAGTACTAATTATTATTTTTTCAAGAATGAATATCACAGTGCTGTTACTAAACATTTGGAATCTTAAATACAAGCATTTGTCTCTTGTTAGTCCCAGTTCTTTTTCTGCAAGCTATTAAAAATAAAATTACAGTATCGAAGCTTGATTTTTTAATTACTTGTCTGCTTACTCTTTCCAACAACACTACAGTGATACGGAAGCCATTCCTAAGACACAAAATGTCCTCAGCTTCTGCTGACATTTCCCCATCATTTAAATTTCAAATTCTAAAAGTTGTACATCTAAAACATTATCTTAAAAATGAACAGACGCAAAAAGACTTTTCACCTGTCTAAAAAATAACTGGAAAAACTGTAATTCAAGAGGAAATCCTACTTGCATTGCACTAAAACAGACTCCAGTACAGCTTTAGGCCTGTTCCTCACTGGGAGGTACAAAATCTGGATCTAGACAGTAAATCCTTACTGGCACTGAACTAAATGTTTGGGGTTTAATGTCTTCAGTTTTATTTATTTTTTTGCTATTAAAAGCAATTGTGCAAACACATTTACCCACCTTCCATTTCCACAGCAATAAACAAATCTTACAAATTTGAATTTTTACATTGACATCATCACACTGCAACTCATTCAAAAGCTCTTCATTTCAGCATTTGTTAACCTGTTCTGCCTGAATACTGGAGTCAGCACCTACTGCCTAACCCACAACCAAACCATACATAGTTATGAACTGCAGTTTCACTCAAACATTCCATATAAATAACAATTAAAAAATCTGTTAATGAAAATAAAATGATTTAAGTAATGTGTGCAAATAGGCTTATTTTTGATTTTCTTTCAACAGAAGTCCTCATTAAATACTTTGTTTTTTCTCTTGGTATTTCTTTTTGAGAAATTGTGAGTTTAATGCAGCTATGCTCTTTTGTCAGTCCTGAATAGTGATCACTGCCTTGTTAAAGATGCTTTAGAATAAGCCTTACCAAGATAAAAGCAATTCAGAGACCAGACAATATTATCTTGCTGAAACAACTATGTGAAGATTTAAGTCTTTTGTGAAGTCAGATTAATCCCTGTCACCAGCTTTCAACACATGCTGATCAATATTTTCTTTCCTTTTTGTTTACTTTGTACAGTGCATATTTAAAAAGTACTTATTGATTACCTGTACTCCATTTCTCTAGACTTTTTTGTTCATTTTTTACATCCTTTAAATATTATATTTTTGTATTGGATTCCACCATCTTTTGTCTCCAATGTCTTTAAATATAATCAGTTTGGCATTTTTCCATTCTCTAATTTTCTGCATTGCTTTATTTAAAATTCACCTTCTTACTAACAGCACTGTAATCTGTCTTTCTCTGCAAACTTCGAAAGCCTCCTCATGGTTGCCCTGATCGAACCTCACTATTGTGCTAAGCACAGGCAGCACAGCTGAGATCCTCTCCACACAAGGAGCATCAAATACGGCCTGAATCTGGAGATGGCTGTAGCCAAGCACTGCAAAGCTCTTGGGCTCTCACATAACAGAAACCTGCAGAAATTCAAAGTGTTGAAAAGAGAAAAACTGCAAATTCCTTCTCCTTGGCTCAAAGATTTGCATCAGCTGGTGCATACACATATTTACATACTGAAAGTAACTTCCCAAGGTAAACTAAAGTGTGACTGAAATGATAAGTCTCTCTTTATTCACATATATTCATATATTCCTTGTGAAGTACATCACCTCAATTACAGTCTGTTGAATTAAATACTCTGGGGAGAGGATTCCTCATTTAATGAGCAGCCAAGAAAATATTTCTGCTAAAAACCAAAATATAAACTTCCATGGATACTCCTAGATAATCCTCTTGAGGATTAAGACTACAGAATGTGAATTTCACCAAGCATTGAAATTACAAAAAATACACAACCTCTACTGAGAGAAATAGAACACACAGTGCTGAAAAGTAACGTACTAAACTGTTGAGATGCAGACTGTTTTTCTAATAAAAATTATGGAAAGAAAGGTCTCCTCAGAACATAAAGACAGGACAAACTCACACAGAACATGGTGCCTGTTGCAAAGCTGAGAAATCCCCATTCACTGTGTGCCCCATTACATGTGGAGCCCATTCTCAATTATGCTATTGATTGTTTCTTGTTTTCCAACCTGCTACAAAATTTTCTAAGCTTATCTCACTCGTTTGTTGCTATTATAAAACACAAAATGACTACCAGAGACCCATTGCTCACAGCACAGTTAGGTTTCACATTCATTATGAAAAAAAAGCACACATTATATGCCAGGTACTGGGGGTTTGGGTTTTTTAATTCTCTTGCTCTTTAAAATTTACTCTTACAGGCTGTACCCTATTTGCTTTATGCATGTGGAAAGACCCACTGAAGCATATACATACATCATTAGAGGATTAAAAAGTGTAGGGTGGACACATTTTTCTCATGACTGTTATTTCTAAAGGATATGGTAGGCTTTTTATTGTACATAAGCTGAAACTGGCCTCTTCTTTGTGACTTTATTATAAAAGGAAGAATGCTGGTACAATGTGGTCCTTGAGTATGATTCTAACCATATTGCTGAGGAAAAAAAATTAGTTAATTAAAACAGATTATGTTAGGCTTTGTCAGCACCTAAATCCACAATATCATTACCAGCCATAATCACTGGATCCTCTGGTTCTATTGTGTGTTTTGAGTTGAAATATCTTTAAAAGGGATTTCAAAAATGAAGAACAGCATTGTGCATGTGGCCTATACAAAACAATAACAAAACAAAAATAGTAACTTTCCCCCTTGTGCTTATTTCAATGGCTTTTGAATAAAATCTCAATATGGTCACCAGCATCTCAGAGAATAATTACTGACTATTCAAACCAAGCCAACTGAGAAATTACGACATTTACCATACAAATGCATTACTTAACCTTTGCTCTATGAAGAACTCCCCCCCCATGAAAACAGAAGAAACGTGCAGATTTTATGCTGAAATTTTAACTCCTGGCCCAAAAAGCACAAACCCTATCTGCACCCAGCATCCCCTCACCTTCCTCACTCCCTTCTCCTAAAAGGACCTACTCTGCATTACTCCAAGTAACAAAGGGGGGAACCCTTTTTCTTGTCATTGGTATACATGAAACCCATGTACAGAGGGCCAGCTTTTCCTCAATACATTACAAGGCAGCATGCAGGCAGGGCTTTGGGGGTTTTTTTGTCCCCATGCAAACACTGAGCCATGCAGAGGCAGCAAATTGGCCACTGAGATCTTTGCTGTGACCTCAGTGCCATGCTTTTTGCATTTCCCCTCATGCCCTGCCCATGCCTTTCCTGCCACACCTCAATTCCACATCGTATTGGAATATCCTGCAGAGCCAGAACCTCTCTTCTGAACCTCAGAAGTACCATTTGGCACTTCAACTCTCTTTGGTGTCCAGCAGCCTCGAAGTCCCACAGGCAACAGCAGAGGAGGACCACATGGAAACCTCATCCACAGTATCAAGATTTTCAATAAAATATGGATTCCCATAAGTTAAAAGAGAGTAGTTAAAGCATGTTTCTCAATATACTTAGATTTATGTGTGAGAAGTACTGAACTATATACAGCATTCTAAATTTAATTCATGAAGAGAATATAAAAAGCCTGTATGTTCCACAAAATCTGTGATTGCCTCAGCATCAGACATTCCACTCTCCCAAGAGTCTTCTCCATTCTTGCACTTGCAAAAACCTACTGTACAGATTCTCTGCCATATGCTGTGGCTTGTGCTAAGGCAGAGCGAAACGGCTGAGATGCTACAAGGCACAGTTCAGAAATTGCTTCTTTGACCTTGGGTAAGCCAAGACCCTTGTTCTCTCTGTAACCTCAAGGATATTACCTCTTCCATTGCAAAGATTAACATGACAAAATGTAATATAAACATATTAACCTCTGAAGGAATGAAGTCACTGCAAATACATGAAATAGATAAACTCACGCCAGACAATTCTGTCCCAACATCTTAAGGAGCATATGGATTACTTCACATAAAATACCATGTTTTTTTTCTAAGTCTCAGCTACTTTTAAAAGACACTGAGTTTTTTCCTTAAGACTTTCATCTGTCTGGGTAGAATTTCCCTTTTAAAAGGGATTCAAGACACTTAGGTCCCCAAACCAGAAGCAGAAGTTTTTATCTGCTATCGTTTACAGAGAGGACAGAGTCAAGGTTAATTGCACAGATTCCCATCTCAGACTGGAAACAAAGCAAGCTGACTTCTGCTGACAAAAGTTCATAAAACATTTCATAGTTTTCACAGTGATTCTCTCATGGGAAGAACTGTTCAATAATTCTGATTGCAACAAAGATGCACAAAATCATTTTCTTCTGCTGGTGGAACGTCCACAGCACAAGGATCTTAATGAAAGCAAAGTGAAACAGATGCAGCCCATTAAATATTACAACTGCATGATATTTACATTGTTTGGCTATTGGCATTTCACACTGGGGAGATCATTTCCTGCACACACAGAAGACAGAAAAGGAAAGTACGACTGTTCAACGCGTCTGACCGACCTATTTGGAGTACTTGATTCTACAGCATTAATGCTACATTGGCACTGGTTTTGCATGAGATTAAAAATGAAGAAATGAATTAGGTGGGATGTTACAGACTCATCATTAAAAGGGATGCAAAAGTATGTGCTGTAACTCTGAGGCTGAGCTCTCAGTTTTAGCTTGGTGAGTGAAAGGCAAAATCTCAATCAAAAAGTAATGAAAAAAATATCCTCAAATAAAATGAGTCAAATGCTGAAGAGTTGCCTAAAAAAAAAAAAAAAAGAAGATCCTTACACAGGTCTTGTGTTTTCCATGGTTACAGCAGGAGTGAAGGTGACAATATTCCTAGTAAGTACTACTTGTTATAAAGTGAAAATTTGATTACCACTTTTAAACAGCAAGATCTTAATTCTGAAGATAAATTAATTTTAACTTGGGTATGCTAAGAAACCATGTTTTCTGTTTATCTGCAGGTAACTTGGGATTTGTGCAAGCAACATCCAGAACTCAAATATAACAAACTCTCAAAGTCATATCTGAGTATATTCACTGCAACATATTCATTAAATTTTAGGCTTGAAACAGCCCCATGGGAAGCTAAGGGATGAGAGGTAACCTCTTCATTTTAGGAAAAATCTTGTTACAAGTTCTTTTGTATTGACAATTTACAAGTAAGAGAAACCAATCCATATACAAACTTTATCTATTTTCATTTTATTTCCAAGATGGATAAGGTCAGTCACTAACCAAATTCACTGCCTAAATCTCATCAGAACTCTGTGTGAGCACTAATTTTCCTTGCTGAATGATTCAGTTTTAGAATTTATTATAGCAATTCTATGTTTCTCCAAGACTTTCACCTGTTGCAAAAATATACCCAGTATGCCAACCTGTAATATACTAATAAGAATTAAAATTACATATGAACCTTTCTTTTTATCTTATTAATTTTTGATACTACTTGAACATACATGTTTAAACTTGAGTTTTCTAAGTATAAGAGAAAGATAAATATGAAAGCCATTCTTCCTCCCTCCCCAAACTTAATTTTTGGTGTGGACATAAGGGAAAAAATTTATCTGGGTAATAGAGGCTGACAGCTAAAAATTTATGGTGATATTTTAGACAATGAGCACACTGAAAAAAACCCTAATGATAAAAGGGTAAAGCTGTCTAAGACTGTGATCCTCTGGCAGTAATCTTCCTGTCTGATGGCTGCCTGCACTTTTGCTGATGTGTGAAAGGGATAAGCAGCTAAGAAAGAGCCCCCTAAGGAGCAGGAGTCCCACAGGAGAGAAACTTGACAGCTGGTGGAGAGAAACAAGCACTAAAAGATCTGAAACATTTCATTTCTATTTTACATTAGGCCACTGTTGAGGACATTTCTACTAAAATGCATCAGGGCACTGAAGAAATAGTACCATAGTAATAGGATGTGAAATTATGGGCCAAACAGCTAGACCTAAACAAGATGAACTCTTGCCCTGATCACATGTGAAAGCATGCAGATTTGAGATATAAAGCTAAAGATCTGTGCAAGATCCTCCTGGGCAATAAGGACTGCACATGGCCCTGGATGCTGTGCTACTCCAGCAACTGAGCTCTAGCAGAGAAAAGCAATGAGCAGCTCGTGGAAGAAAAAGCAGGGAAGCAGCAGGCATTTGCAAAGAAACTCTTTCCCTTCCCCCCACAACACCACAGCATGTGTAAAATGGAGGGGGTTGGTACCCCAAACAGCACCTTTGGTCTTTTGTCATCTACTGTTCAGTATAGAAGGGCACAGGCCAAAAATGTCACTTGTCACTAAGCCAAACATACCCAGCTCAGTTATAACTCCATGAGCCATCAGCATTTAGCCCCACAAGCAGCCTAGCAGCTACTGGTTTCTGAACACAGAAAGCTCTGCCCTTGCTACCAAAAATGAAAATTAAATAGAGATTGAGGACAGCAAGAGGAATTAGACACCAGCAAATACGAACAGCCAAACCTTAAAGCACAATGAGGCAGGACAATTTGCCCCCTTATTCTTCCACTGTGAAGAAACTTTTAGAGCCTAATATCCTCTCTGTGTGCTTTTGCTTTGTGTGTGTTCACACAGCACAGGAGAGAGCCCTGTGCTGTGTGAGTGCTTTTCCTGGCACGGTGACTGAGGGGAGCAGGGAGAATCCTCCATGAATGGGACAGCACCAGCAGCAGTGACTCATGCAGCCACCAGAAAATGAATGGCAATGGAGTAATACCAAAGAAACCAACTGCAAAAACACACTGAGAAAACACTCCAGTGGAACAGCAGAAGGGTTTTTAAACCTTTTCAGTGCTCTGCACATTTAGGTAGTGCAAAGCCTCTTTAGTGCCCTTGCCTGCTAGTGCCTCAGTACTGAACCAACAGCTAAGACCAATGGCTACTGGTTTTGGCAGGCACAGAGTTAGTTTTCTTCCTTGTAGCTGGCACAGGGCTGTATTTTAGATTCAGCGTGAGAATTATGTTGATAACACCCTGATGTTGCAGTTGTTGCTAAGTAATGCACAACACTACTGAATTTACAGTTAAACCCACTTGTGTGCTAGGTACCTCTGAGTTAATATCTGAAACTTCACCTACTTGATCTACCATCAAGTCTTACTCTTTATGTCGCTTTTGCTGACTGAAAATCACAGCTCCAAGCATCTCCCGTTTCTACTACATGTCTTAGGGATGCAAAAAGCTTCAAAGCATAAATAAAAAAAGCTTAAAGATGGAAATATTACAACTGTATGGTGATTTGTTTTTTTTTTAACTAAATAGCATTTTTTCCAGAAGGATTTTGTTTTGGTGAAGTTTTTTTTCCCAGTGCATAGGTTTCCACATACATTCTTGCAGGATATCAATTATTTTCCAGGTCCTAGAGACCTTTGAAACCATAGACTTCCCACAGAGAGTATTATTCATGCAATTGGTAAGGCTGGAAGGGATCACTGGTGGGGTCAGCTGCTCCAACCTCCCTGCTGAAGCAGAATCATCACGGCACAGGATTACGTCCAGCTGGTTCTCTTGCTCACTGTCTGACAGAACGTGTGAGCTCCACAACTCTGTATGAGAGCCTGAAGTGTGTGTGTGTGTTTGTGTGGGAAATGGAGTAGTATCCTGCTCCAGAATGATGACTCACTTCTTTTTCCTATCTTAATTTTTGACTGCGTTTTGGCACTTCTCTACATCTTCTCTGATTCTGTTACTTTCCCTTCTTGTCCTTATTTTTTATTCTAAATCTTATAACCACACACAGTTCTGCACTTTTAAAATGTCTTTGCTATCACATATTTCTCCCACCATCAGTATGAAAAATCTTTCCAAATGAAACTTTTATTCTGCCTTTATTCTTCTTGCATTATGACCTCCTGTTTCTGCAAAATCCATGCTGAGCTGAGCTTTCCAGCTCTCCCGAGGCCCTTGTTCAGCCATACTTTGTACTGGCAACTGGAGGAAACAGAGGGTGTTTAGATAAAAACTTCCTGCATGAGTTACTGTAGAGTTTATCAAGGTTCTTTTAGGATGTATATATATGTATAGGGATAAATCCAAAGACCATTAAGTGCAGTAGGCTTTGGGTAAGTGACATAATCATTTTATATGTAACTCCATAAAGGTAGTTTCTGAGAAGTTTATTACATAAAAATATTGTGGCTTTATAAAGCAATAGCTTTCTTTAATTTTGCTTGAGTAATTCCTTAGCTGATGAGGGTTGTTATTCCTAAAATCTTAAGCATCACTAACACGTAATATAATAATGTCTTAATTTCCCAGCTGATGTTTTATTTGCTCCCAGAGCTTGCATTGCTCCTTTCAACAAAGCCCTGTCACTGGAATTTCTCCCAATATCTTGCTCAATTGCTGGTATTGAACATTCCACTCAAATCTCAAGATAACCTCAGAGCTGTCAAAGTGTATTTGACAGTTATTTTTGATGGCTACATTGTCAGGGGCTCGCAGCAAGTCAAGCAGTATCATAATTAAGTGCCATTTCTTTTGACTGCTACTGTTTTAACCAGGGTGCATTTATAGATTTTTTTTTTTTTCTCAAAAATATGGTGAGAGCAGTGACAGCAAAACCACAGAAAATGATCGTTAATAACTTGAACCATATTTTGCTTTTCAGACACTTAAACAGCAATACGATGTTCTGCCTGGAGGGCTCTGGAGGGTGAGGACTCAGAGGGTCATGACAAGGGCTTAGTCAGATGCAGAAAGATGTGACAAGGGACACTGTGCTCCCACTGAAGTACTGCAGTTTCTGAACAGGACTTTGCAGGCACAGGACTATGTATTTATGCACTGCCTTCTTTTTGTTCCAAGCCTCACCTTCCCACCAGCCAGCGTTCAGGGATGGATGTGACAAAGGAGAGAGACTGACGGAGTGTCCTTCACACAGAGCAGTGGGTCAGCCTGCTCCCCTTGGAGCCTCCTCCACTCACAGCTCCCAGCTGTGTGCAGCATTGAAGGACTGCATACTTTTGTGCACATTTCTTGTTCTGCTGATCTTCCCTGCCTACTCCATGAGCCAGTGGAACTTTGAGACAGAGAGCTGGCTTGGTACGCTCTGTCCCTCACCTCTACAGGTGCACTGGCATGCCCCTCACCTTGTCACAAAGAAATCCCCTTCACTCAGGTCCCCAGCACAGAAAGCCCATGTTTGCTCACCATGTGACTATAACACTCAGGTCTAGGCTGGACAAATGATCAGAGAGAAAACCAGACTGTGCTGGCAGAGAGAGAAAAGTAAATATGGTGACTGGAAGCAGCTACACTCTTCCTTTAATCCTCCAGCCTTTCTGCCAGCGGGAGGGATAACATGCAGTTGTTCATACTGAGCCCTGGCAGGTGCTCAGTCTCCCAAAGCAGCAGCAGTGCTAAGGCACAGCAAAGCCCTCAGCCCACAGAACGTCTAGCAGTGCACTCCCAGCACTCACCCACGTGGAGGGATCTGCTGCATGAGCTTGGCACTGGCTGCAGGTTGGCAGCAGCTGCCAAAGCTCAGCTGCTCAAATGCCAGCTTGTCTGGGTGTGTGACTGCTGGGATGCTGTCTGTGAGCCTCACCACAGCCCTGGGCTTCAGGAGGACTGAAGGGGGGCACTTCAATCTTTAGCAACTGACATATTGCGTGACATCCATAATACACCCCAATGGTGCTCCTAGTTAAAAGGAAGTTCTTACAGCGCTTGAGAACACAGGAATTATTCTTGTACTCCTCTTCCTGGCCTCCCAACTGATATATATGAAGCCCAAAATATAGTCCAGTCTCTCTGTATTAATGTACTGTCCATTTTAAATGCATGCAAATTGCAGCTCAAAGGGATACAAACGTGTTTAAAGGCAAGCAGGTACATGTACAGGCTATGTAAATGCTGTACTATCCTTCAGGAGAAGATAAACTTTGGCCACTCTCTCCTTGACGAAAAATATACATTTTTTTACTAATAGCATTTTACATTTCAAAATCCCTTACATGGGTTGATTTTTTTTTCAAGAGTGAAGCACAGGAATTGTCAGAAAAATCCATAAACTCCATGCATCAAAAGGATGCATAGTTATACGAAACCATAGAGTGTAATATAATTTCTTGTAATCTAAAGAATAAGAAATTAAACGCAGCAATAGGAAAAGTATTTTCAGAATGACACACATAATGACTTTAAAGCTAAAAGTGACTCAAAAAAAAATAAATACCAAATTATCTCTGACTCTGTGGAGGTTATTGAGAAGATGGAGCCAGCAGGGTGGGGCAGAAGCACAAAACAAACAATAATTGAATCAAGTTTCCTCTTCCCATGAGGACAGTTGGGTGGTGGGCCAGGCTGCCCAGTGAGCCCATGCAATGTCCATTTGTGGAATCATGGAATCAGAACTTACAGAGTTGCAAAGCCCCCCAAGGATCATCGAGTCCAACTCCTGGCCCTGCACAGCACCATCCCCAAGAGTTATACCATGTGCCCAAGGGCACTGTCCAAAAGCTCCTTGAGCTCAGCCAGCCTTGTTGCTGTGACCACTGCCCTGGGGAGCCTGTTCCAGTGCCCAGCACCCTCTGGGGGAAGAACCTTTTCCTGATATCCAACCTCAGCCTCCCCTGCACAACTTCAGGCCATTCCCTCGGCTCCTGCCACTGTCAGCACAGAGCAGAGATCAGTGCCTGCCCCTCCTCTTCCCCTCAGGAGGAAGCTGTGCCTGCAGTGAGCTCTGCCCTCAGCCTCCTCCTGTCCAGGCTGAACAGACCAGGTGCTCTCAGCCTCTCCTCACATGGCTTCCCTTCAACCCTTCACCATCCCCATGGCCTCCTTTGGACCCTCTAACAGCTTTATGTCTCTTTTATACTGTGGTGCCCAAATCTGCACACATCACAGCAGCGCAGCGCAGAGAAGAGCAGGACAATCACTGCAGGTTTTTGGCACTCAACCAGTTGACTGTCGAGCTCTTGAATTATTTTCTGACTGCATGAAAGGAAGCAGCTTTACACAGTCAGTCTATGGCAAGCTGAAGGACAGATTACACCTTACAAAAGCCTGTCTGGTGGCACCAGTAATAAACATTTCTGCACAGCCTGCCTGGGTGGGTCTTACAAGCCAGAAGCTGTCGTACACAATAGTGATGCCAACAGCACAGGGCAGCTTCTGATGTGCTTTGTAACATTTCCGGTCACGATCTTTATCTAAAAAACTGCAAGTAGAAATGCCGTGCCAGAAGCAAGCACTACATCTGGTTCATCACAACATTTCAGCACAAAGCTCACTTTGCCAAGCAGTAATGGCCAAGTGTTTTTTTCTGACTCACGCTTTACACGACAGCCCTTTCTGCATCCCTCAGCCTCACGTCTTTTAAAAATATTCACAATACTTTCTGTGGCAGTCATGATGGACAGCTCACAGCTATAGGTCCTGAGCCTTGAACAAACACTGCTGAAACACCACAGCTCTGAGTACAGCTTAATGAAAAGGATAAGCAGACTTGAAGAGGCTGAAGAGAACAACTCAAACAAAAGCAGCTGAATAGCAATAACTTGGCCTACTTGGGCTTGTCTGTGACCCAGTTTTCTTTCCTGCCTGGGTGAGACATTTTGGAGACCTGGGGTAGCACTGAGAGACCGAGGGTGGGCTGACGGCGAGGCAGGAGGCACAGCTGCTGCACTGCCATGGCACCAAAGCAAAAGGGGAGAGGGCAACAAAGGGCAGACTGTGCTGCTTCCAATCCCAAGGCCGTGGATAAAGTGTGAGAGTTCATGGAGATGTCTTTATGGTTGCAACTGAAATTCCACACAAAAAGGGTTTCCTGCTGGCCAACCTGCTGCCTCTGGCTCTAAGTCATGGTCCCTCCCCTACATCTGAAGTTACTCATTTTAAAATGATTTACCTTCATATCTTCCAGCAGCTTTAGATAGTTATGTCATCAATTCAGGAAAAATCCAGTTTGCAAAATTATCAAGAAGGCATTTAGGTAAAATCTCTGCACGTCCTAACAGTCTTTGAAGTTTTCCTTTGCTGTCAGGTGTTGCAAAAGCCAAAGAAAACATACTGCAATTCCACATTGCTCCATAAATCCTCGTTGACAGCTCCTATTTGTTTTGTCTCTCTGAGCAGGACTAGAGAGGAGATTCCTTCAGATGACCCCTTTCTACTCATCATCTTAGGGGTATACATCTTATATCCACTCTAAGAAACAGTCAGAAAACAACATGATTCTTCAAGTTGCCTACATATTGCTACCATCAATTTCATTTTTAACAATGTTGTCAGAGAATGCAGAGGTGATATGCAAAAGTGGTAGCTATGAACTAAGATTAATGAACTTAATAAAATGTTCCTAAGAAGTTAAGGATTTACAGATTCCTCAGTTGCTAGCAATAATGAGACATCCAATCTCAGCTTAGGTATCTTTTCCTCTAAACCAGTGTGGTTTATATATGTGATATAAATCAGAAATATGTATAAATATGTGTTTACACTATGTTAATAGTATGGGAACGTATTCAAGAACCTTCCAGAGTGACATTCCTCAACTCCCATTCTTCTCACTTGCAGCTTTTATTAAATCTTACTGAGTATTTCCATCTTGTTTAGACTCATTTTTGAATTGGAAAAATTTAAGAAGTATTTTTTTATGGATGAATCTGTGAAATCCGCCTGTGAGGAGTCTTGCACCGAGTAAATCAAGAATTTCTAGAAATAGTGGGATTGATTTGGTCTACTTTGCAATATGCAAGAAAATTAAGAGTCGTAACAGAGTAGAAACACAAGAACTGTCATTCAGGTGTGAGGTGTCCTCTAATATTTTGTCTCAAATGGCTCTTATTGAACCAAAAATCGATCTCCAGGTATTCTTGACTAGCACAAAGAACATCAAATGTTTCAATAATGCAGAATTAGATCTTAGAAAACACAGACAAGAGAATCAACCCCCACCTACGTGTTCCAATTAGGCAAAGCCATCACTGATCATATCTATTGGGAAACAGCAGATTTCAGCTCACTAAGAGTATTTTCACAAATGCAACTGCAGTATTTGCCTAAAGGAGATGTTTTCCCAGGCAGAGGATTGTGAATCCTTCAACCAGACATTTTGCAAGGCATCAGAAATGCTGACCAAGATGATTGCTGAATACACAGTGTTTTTATGCTCACCTGTTTCCTGCTCCATGTTTTATTGTTTTCTGTCTCATAATGGAATTATGTACTAAGTCATTCCTCCCCTAAACTTTTTTGTTTGTTTCTAACCTTTTGGCAAAACCAGCATAATACTCCAGGTATTCTGAAATCAGCCTAAATTTCCTCAACTTCCTGAGCCAAACTACGTCCTGCAATGATTTTTGATCTGTATTAGTTGAATTTACAGAGAGAACCATGACTGACATCTCCATCAAATGCTGTGAATGTCTCCAAATCCATCCAGTCATTGAGGCCATTTGTGTGATGCTGAACTTCAGTAAGTGACTGTGTTAAAGTGTGTATTTTTGCTTCAGTGGATTCAAAAGCATAAACCAGTCACTAGGAAATAATTTAGGGTAACTCTTGCAGTACATTTGTAGCTTACTATCAGATTTATTACATTTTTTAATAAAGATCAGTATGAATGCTAAAAAAAATTATATCCAAAACCTATTTATGATAACTAAGGCCAAATCATTGAAAATAACCCCAATTATTTTAGTAGAATAATTCTATGAAACTGAGAACAGTTTTCTCCAAAAGTTCTGTGACCAGGATAGAGAGGAGTTACTGGAAGATTCTCCTCACTGAAGTCCTTCTCACAGAAAAAAAATGCTTTAAATAATGTTGAGAAAGAGGAATTTTTCAAAAGAGTCCTTAAGTTTTATTCTGTGGATAAAAGCTAAACAAACTGCAGTGAAGGCTGTCATCATTTCCCTACCAGGCAGAGAACAGCCACAACCCAGACGCAGAAAAAGAACTTTGGAAATGCTTCTAAAAGAATCTCTGAAAAATACATTTCCGAAACTTTACAACTAACATCCAATAGCACAAAGATACGTGAAAAACTCTCCAGATGTAAGATCAAAATTTCCCCTTTTAAGCTTTCTAGCCTGGTGTTGGGCTCACTACCCAAGAGTTACTAGGGTAACTCTTCCAGAGTGTCTGGGAAAGGAAACAGAACAGTGAAATCATCCTCCCATCAGGGAGTTTTGAAAGTCTGTGTACATTCTTCTGAATCCTATTGCTACCTCAATTATCTTGTTTAAGTTTGTGTGGTCTACATGTTGCAATTGCAAACACATGCTAGGATTTTCCCCAAAGCTTCCACAATGGTTAAAGAAAACCAGATCTTGTTAATTAATCTTTAATATGAAATGGGTTGAAATTGACAGAACAAGTTTGTGGCTGGCTAGGTACAAGTGATATAAAGCCTTCTCCCATGAATAATGGAGCAGAAACATCTGAGATAAAGAAAGTCTCGAAGTTTAAATATCTGTCTAAAGGCATTTGGGTTTGCTGCCCTCTTGAGTTGTTTTTTTTTTTTTTTTTAATCACACTTCCAGAGCCTAAGAGTAAACATTTTCAGATACCAATTAAGAGACACATGGAAGTATTCCTCTACTTTAGGGAATTAGCTAGAGAGAGGGATGAAATAATTAAAGATAAGAAGGAAGGATTTGAAGAAATGGAGAAGACTTGATTTCTCAGAGCTTCCTACATTGACGCCGGCCACTTCTTACAGTGCTGACATGCAACAGACTTCTGCTTGCATGTTTGCCACCTCAGTAAACTTCAGTGTTGCTATCAAAGAAGAGATGCTGAATAACATGCACACATGTTATGAACAAACATTACCTTGCCCTAAAGACTAACTGGAGCTATCCAATATGGGCTAAACTCCAGGATTTTTGCAGTAGGTATTATCAGGTTTTTATGCAGACACGAGTGTCTCTGTCAGTCAGTCTTTCTCAAGTGCTCCTGCTCCTGTGAGCTAAATCTCTGGCAATATTCCATGACTAATAATTACAGCAAGTTTAGGGGATGAAGCAAGTGTCCAGGAAGAAAGCTCATCCCCACTACAATCAAAACAAGCACAGCATTTCCTGAGAAAAGTCAGTGGTCCAAAAAGCCACTGGGTTTTTCCGGGGGAATGAAATATTTAGTACCTGGAAAGCCTCTCAGGTTTAGCAGAAACAAAATGGACCATGATGCCAAACATCTCTCTTAAAAAACTCCCACAGCTCTTTCTTTTTCTAAACAAACTCCCAAATGTGAATCAAGCAGCTCATGTACACATGAGTGTTCAAGGCATGCACTGGTCCAACATGACACCCTACTGTACCTCACTCTGCTTCTCTAACATTACTCTTGTTTCTCTCCTCAATTATAAATACCCTTGAAGGCAAAGCATCAATGAAACTAAGTTTTGTGGGTATCCAGGAGGATATAACCTGACTTTCTAATGCCTTCTAAGTTGCCTTATATCAATATGCCCTATCTGCCTAGCCTACAAAAGACAACTTGCTTTTATTATTGACTGCTGCTCTCCACATGGGAATGCAGGTCTCTGGAATAATCCTATGATTTATTTTGAAGTACTATATGAACTTTATTTCAACCTTCCCAAATGAGAGCTTTGCCTAGTGTTAAAATTACCAAATGTCTAACCAGCTTTCTAATAACCTTATCTGCATTTTATTGGTACAAAAAATTAGCATGCTTATGTCTTATAACAACTATTATAATTATTTAATTATAAAGATCTTTTACAAGAATCCTACCTATTAGACCACTGAGATGCTGCTCTTAAGGAAACATTAAAACCCCTCATAGTTTTGAGGCCATGTATATTTATCTTTCATTCCAACCTCTGGTTTCTGTGTATTAAGCTACTGTCTTTTAAAAAAGGAATAAATAAACAACTGCAACAACTAATAAACAACTAATATAGGGGCTAGTTCTGAAGCTTATAGAAAATATAATCTATTTAGCTTTGCATTTAAAAATTCAATTAAATCTTTTTGCTTGATTTGCAACAAAGCTGGATCATTTTGATATAAAAGTCATTTAAGGACACAAGGACCTTTAATGACCTATGAAGTCAACATAGCCTAGAAATTTTTTTTCAGGTTTGAGTTTGCTTTATTTTCTATCAATGATGACTTTTATTTATTATATAGGTTTATTCAGTATCACAGTATTGTCCCTAATCCAGTTTATAGTATGATTCCAGTGAAAAACTCTGCTGGCTGAAGATTCCAGTGAAGAACTCTGCAATCTTGTAAGATCTCTTCAAAGACAAGAAACAAAACCAACTGCTCCTCCTTAACAGGCACAAACTACTCTTTTCATACCCTAAAACTAGAGCTTCAGCAATGCAATCAAATTCCTTTTTTTTTTTTTTTTTTTTTTTTTTTTTGGTAGGACAGCAAGAAATACAAGGGGTTTTAGATATTCAAAAATATTCAGATATGAAATGAGGCAAAAGTCTTTTTATGGTAATCAAATAGCCAAATGTCAGCAATAGCTCTACTATTTAGCAGCTCAAAGAAGCTGCAGTGAAAGGGGGAAAAAATCTCAAAAAGAATCCAATCCAAACAAATTTTTCCTCCTCAGCCATATGTATTTGTATATATGTAAAATAATGAATAAGCACTGTTCTCTGGACCACTGCATATTTTCACATGCTTCAAAAAAATTTACTCTCCAGAGAAAAACACAGCACTGAAAGATTTTAGAAAATTAAAGCCATGTGACATAAAAGATACTATGAAAAAATAGATTTTTTAGCCTAGATTTTAGACACTCTTACCATGCAATAAAACACAGAGCTGTCAAAGTGAAGTGCCCGGGGAGGAGAACTTTAGACAAATGCTACACTGGGGACATTTGGCTTTTTGTTGCTATTTCTGTGATGTTAACACATTGATTACAACTTTTTTTCACTAATGAGCAGCAATTATCACTAATAAGCAAGTTAAATTATTTGGGAGATGCAGATAATCAATTTACCAGGTTTACCTGCAATGCATGGTAAACCACTTGAATTGTATCAAACAGCTTTTCTCTCTGTTAATTGAAAAAAAAAGTGAGCTCCCAATCCCAACCTCTGAAATAACTGAAAAGAGGGTAAAATCTGAGTTTACATATTTTACTGAAAATTGCTCTTTACGTATACTTAGAGGTATTATTTGCTGTCTCATATCCTAATTATTTTTAACTTAACAGTTACAGCACTCGGGTAAGATACACATCTCCTTGCTGTTTCTTTTCTTTTTTTTGAATGCAAATCCCTTTTCCAAACTCGATATTAATTTGTATGACCTTTTCAATATTTTTTGAAGAGCAAGCTGATTAACTCAGATGGTGTCAAAATATTTGACTGAAGAAAGGAGTGAATTAACTTCAGTTGTATCAATGGAAGATAAACTCAGCGTGTCTCAAAGTCTGCCCCTACAACAGATTCTGTATCTGCCAAGTCCAAGACTTGGTTTACTCCCCATGCAGGTGAATATGTTAATGGCACATGATTAATTCCTCTATGGAGCACCCCAGGGATAAATGCACCAAGACCAGTGACTGCCATCATCCTGCTGCTACTCCATCTGAACACGGTCAGGAGGAACTCAGCTGAGCAGGGAAAATTCAGTTCATGATTTAGGGAGCGCTGCTTTTCACTGAAGACTTCAGTTAAGTAGTGCTTTAGACATGACCCAGTTAGCTTCATTTAAGACATCATTCTGGTAGTGTGAGCAGTGGCATCTGATTAGCCAGATCTGATACTTCAAACACAAATCAATGATTTTTTTTCTAACAGCTAACTGGGCGTAAGAGAATGCAACAGAGGAAGGGAGGATTTGAGATCATAAATAAAAAGCACACACACAAAAAGGTAATTATGTTCTCTGAAATGTTTACTCAACTGCTGCTGATGGTAGGAGCAATCTGGACACAGTGAGTGGCCAGATCAGAGCCAGGGTTAACTGTTCTCTGTTAACTCCCCTGAACGGCAGACTTTAGTACCTCTGATGTGGGGAAATGCCTCAAGCCAAGTAACAAGTGAAAGATGGCCACACTCTGGTTTATGGAACTTTTCAGTAAGCCTGGGCAAGTGGTATCTATATTAATCCTATGAGTAACGCATTTGATAAAGATCACAATATTTAAAGCTCTGTGGAAGGCACGGTGATAACAGTTAAAAAGTCAGAACCGATATTTATGTAAATTATTGTACCACACTGGGACACTACATCTTCAATAAAAAACTGCAAAGAAAACAAGCCTAAAAAATTTAGATTCCCAAAATCTAAAGAATTTAAATTCCCCAAATCCCAAAAAATTAAGATGTAAAACTTCACTCAAAGCTCCAGAATACTTTTCATTGTTAAGAAAAAAACCCAAACAAGCAAACAAGCAGACTGGTGAAAAGTATTTAGCTTTGACAGTTGAGATTTTTCAAGGAGCTAATGAATGCTGCAGCTGCATTTTGGTTTAAATTAAGTGGCTAATTTATGTTGTGCTTCTTTGTTAGCTGCTAGTGATGGGCAAGCCCAGCAGCACGGATGCAGAACGGCAGTAATGGACTTGCATGACATGATTATTCTCCACTAAATGAGGCTGGGGACAGCCCAATACTGCTGTCACTTAAGGCTGTATTAAAGTGCCTGACATGGGCATGTTTAACTGAACACTGAGATGGCAGCTCCCAGAGTGATCACCACAAGTGTGTGGTTAGGAAGGGCAAGATTCAAACCAAAGGGGTTCTACTCAGCAGAAACTCCAAAATTCTGCAAACTGGCTTTTTGAAAAATTACCTATTAACTTCCTTTCAAATAATTATATCTTCTCAGATGCACTTGGGGTTTAGTTCTTCCTTCACAAAACAAACTCGTTCTCCTTACTCTTTGCAAGGCTTAACAAAAGAGACTGAGTACAAATGCCAAAGTCAGTCAGTATTTTCTCAGACAACCTGTTCCCAGTTACAGCTAAGACTCTTCCGTGCTATTTAAAAGGAATAAATAATAGGAAATAAAATATGAAAGTGAACTGCAGGCACTGTTCTTGTTCCCAGTTGATCAGATTCTTACTCAAAAACAACAAACCTGAGAGGAAAATATTGCACTCCTGCTATTACTGGATCAGTCTGGATCTTTTATTTTAGTTTGAGGTCAAGACAGATATATATCTCTATATTTGCAGTGTCAAACCCACACTGTCTGAACAACACCTAACACTTTGCACAATAAACTCTCTGGAGCATTGAACACGTATTGTGCTTAATGTCCTGGACTCTCACTCAGGCTCCCACATGCTACATAAAGCAAATAAACAGCTATAAGGATCTAAAACATTTGAGGAAAAGCAGCAATACATTAGTCTTTCCACCTCAAGCTCAGTGGGTATTTGCTGGGATGTACTTCACACAGATAGAGTTTCAAGTTCAAAGAAAGCTGACTAGAAGATAAAAGGTCCAGATAACCTTCAAAGCACTGCATTGCTGTTGAAAAATGCTCACTTCCCACAAAAGTCTCCAATGGATAAGCAGCTTCGTGGTGTGCAAGCCCTCCCCATGGCCTTTCATTATATTTCATAGTCACTTAAGCCTGTTCCTAATAAAAAGACAGTGCCAAGGGTGAGATTATGAAATACCCCAAAGTTAAGTTGATAACGGTTTAATTAAATGTTGCTCCCTAACAACATTTCTGGCATGGTTCTGGCAATAAAAAGGAAAAGTGAATGTTGCAATTGCTTCCTTTGCTTTTCCCATGACACTGCCTTTCAGAGCATGCTGCAGAAGGTCTGGTTACACGACATGGTTGCTAAATTCAGTTTTACACTGAGCACAAAGAATTCATTTTAACTTTGGGTTTGGTATGGAGAAGGCTCTGTATGATCAGATTTTGTCTGCTGCTACTTAATTAAAATAATAGGGACAAGTCCTCAAAGGGAGTAAGGGAGCATAGCTCTGTTGAAGTGAGTATTTTCCAGGCCTTCCCTCAAAGTCAACAGCTAAAACTTCCTACTAAATCCACACTGTGCATCTGTGGAGATGCACATCTCTGTACAGGGAAGGTTCATGGCACTTATAAGCAGGATTTATTCACTTAATCAAGACAAAAAATGCACATTTCTCTCCTGTAGCTATTCTTTTGGATGTTGCTTTATTCCTTCATGCTGCAAGTAATGGCTCTAAGTGCCACAGCCTAGCTTTCACCCTACAAGTCACCTGTGATGGATAAGCAGATAAATGGTTTCCTCATATCTTCTCCATGATAACTTCTACAGCGCTATATTTTTATATAATATCTTTTTTTTCCATAAGTAAACCAACTCTGATTCAACTTCAGCTTGGAAATTTTACTTTGATAAGGGCTTGGGGTCAATGCCTTATCATCTGCTGTTGTTAAAATAGGCAGAAGTTTCAATGTACCAACACATAAAAAACATCAGCTGTTTTCTGTGGAAGACATGGAGAGGATTAATTTTACATTGCCCCTTAAAATTGGACTGCTCTTATGGCTTTGAATTATATGAGACAATAATCGTGTCTGTTAAAACTCCATACATCCTTCTAGTAGACTTCCAGCACAATTATCCCTTAAAACACTCAAAAATGAGGATACACTTAGATTGTACTAAATCAGTAGCACATGTGGGTATACAGGAGTTTTACCAGAGCAAACTGGATTAACTCAACTAAATAAAAAAGGCGTAATATCACAGAAATTAAATAAGGAACAAAGATGAGTTCATTTTCAAAAATAGAAATGTCAATAAAAATATGGACAAGGAACACTTGATCGCATGAGAAGCAAAATTAATTAAACCCCAGTGGAAAACTTTGCCATGGTACATTTACTAGGCAGTGTACAGAGCCATGAACTCTGAGTCAGACATCCCATGTCACGCACACAACAGCCAGAAAAAACATTTCTCACGTCTGCAAAAGCAGCAGCTTGCAGTAGTTCATGGCATCCTAGGTCTCACCCACACTGCAACAGCCTTCACTCCTCTCCTGATCCATAAGGCACATTTTATTGATGTTTCTCCCCAGACCAACACTCATTTTCTGACTCAGCTGCAGCACTTTGTGATTCGTCTCCTCAGCAAAACTCCTGGCTTCACTTTTGCCATGAGAACCGTCATTCCCAGGCTTGGCTTTCAGGGTTACAACAGGAAACAACCCCTTTTCCTCTACAGTAACACAATCTCAGTGTTTCATAGGAGCACTGCTGCCTTTTCCAGATGATTATGCTGACCAACAAGTGCAGGGGTTTCACCTTGTTTTCTTCAAGAGGCATTGGACTTTCCCGTTTTTAATTTCACCTTTCCTGCCTACATCAGCTTCTGTCTTAAATGATTTGGCATAAAAACATGGGTCAACAGGAGGGCTTGACAGCATTTTACAACCCTGATCCATGGCACTCCATGCTGAGCAAACAGCACTGGGAAGCAATCCAGCAGACATGAGTGTTTTTCAGACACTACTTGTCTCCTCCCTAAAAAGCTGCAATTTAGCAGTAGGTGCAGAAAGGCACAGCAGCAAAGAGAAGGGCTCAGACACTTCATACACAGTATTTTGGACAATAGAGCATTATTTCTTCACTGTATTCATAGCAAATACTCTTGAAAACACCAAGTGCAACACTAACAGCTAAACATAAATGGCATTTGATTATTTTATAAAGGTACCCCTGTGGTTTTGGACACAGCTCCAGTTGTTTATTTATCCCTATGTAAGACAAACTAGGCAGAACAGACCCTGATGTGTGTGGCAAGCCGGGGAGCTCAGCTCAGCTCCTGAGCACAGCATTGTGCCTCTTCAGGCAGATGGAGGAATACGAGCACTGCTGCCAAAGCAGCTCTCACACACAGACTTTGCTTTCTCTGGTAATGGAAATGTTTGACTGGCTCATCTCAGGAGCTGAGGTCTTCCAATTCAGTGACATTAAACTAATGAACTGCATTACTCCTTACCTGTGTGGTACTTTGGATTTTTAGAGTAGTAACAAACTTATTAACCAAGAATGAGTAAATTTACAGTAAGAAACCCTTTTCCTCTGTAATACCTCCTGGTAGCAGACAACCTGAAGTGGTTCCTTTCTGCTTTCTGTTCCAAAAAAACCCCAAGAAGCAGAGCACCCACAACATGATGGTCCACATTAACAGCATTCTTAAGGAAAAGAACATTAATTTCATACATTGCTATAAATGTGCCTGGACAAAATGGGATGGATCATTACACAACATGTTATTAGATCAGCAAGTTAGATTGTAACAAATTAGAAGTTGTGTGTTTATGCATAGCACAAAGGGGAAAAAAAGTGATGTTAATTAAATGTGTGTGCACCTGCTTTAGTGAAAATAGAAACTAGAAAGGATTATAGAAATAAAGGAGGAAACTATACACTGGATAGCTGGTTTAAATATTCACACAGACAGAAGGAATTTGCAAGATCAGTAATTTTCCATTTACAACTCTTGAGTTGTATTTTTGTTCATGAAACTTTATATTTTAGAACTGATTCCTCTGAGATTTTCTGTCATGAATTAAGATTTATTTTATCTTATACAGTAATGCATTTATACATTTAGCCACTTAAAATTTTTTCATAAGATACAGGAGCATTTGTAAGCATTTATCTTTCAATCCCCTACAGTGTAAAACAAATCTTTGACAGATGCAATGATAAAAAGATGTGAATGCCAGATTACATAAAGAAATCACAATTACATTATTTCTTGGGAATTATTATTAGAAATGTTAGTTAGCATCTATTGCAGCACCTGGGATACAAAAATACGGTTTTCATATTTTTTAAATCACTTATATTCATTTCAGATACAATTCTGTCAACTTGTAAATGAGAATTATTATCATATCTGAAATTACTTTTGATCATTAACTATACAAACAGTTTCAAATCAGTTTGCAACCACGAATTTCATCGCACTGCACAAGAGAAATCTCACGTTAACATCCAGGAGCACAGCAGAATCAAATTCTTCAAAAAGACATAGATCTCTTCCTGGTTAAGAAAGCAAAACTATGGTCTAAATTCTCTGGTTCTTGCCATCACTCCTTCAGTGAATTCACGCCCTCCTGCAACCCTGTTTCTGTTCTCACCTGTGCTCCAGTCCCAGCTCATCACCTTTCCATGAAACCAGGCGGAGTCACGGCTCTGCAGGGCAACTCTGGCCTCTGACAGATCCCTCTGGGCTGTTCCCAACTACAGGGGTCAGGCATGATCAAAGATGGCAGAGTTATTTTAACAAGCATTTCTAAAAAATTGCAGGGAAAAGAATTTAAAAATACCACAATCAACGAACCTAACAATGTTGTCCTTAAAAGCACAAAAGGTTACCTTTGGTTTCCAAAATGGAAAGATCTGTGATTTTTTTTTTGCTGCTTGGCTAACTAAAAAATCTCACACAGTTGCACTCAGGTTACTTAATGAATAAAAGAACTTGATGTAAAATCATTTGCTGAAGAAATGAAAAGTAAAGTTAATGAAAATTATGTCATTTTACATTCGAGTTAAATATAAGAAAAAAGTGTCAATGTTCACTAAAATACAAAGTAAGAGAGGAAAGTAAAAACAGTATCTAAAGAGGCATTTTAATTATTTTATATTCATTAAAAGTTTCATAGAGTTCGTGCATTTAGAACATATAATGCAACTAGAGCAATATAGACAATGTTAGAAAGGAAAAGAGCATAAGAGAAATCAAAAACCCCTTTTCACAGATTTTCAAAACTGAGCTGGGAGTCAATCTTGACTGTTAATCCACTTTTCATGTTCATGCTCCTCATTCAGGTTATTGCAAAAGTATATGTTAATAACAGCACTTATGCAACAAAGTGTGTTTAAGTTGTTTAGTTAAAGCCAGGCCTTATTTGACAGCATTCTCTGAATCCTGTAACTCTTTTACTCAGGCTCTTTGAAGAGGAGACTGCATTATGGGAGTTGTATCAAACAATTTCCAATTCTGTCATGCCAGACTGAAAAGATTTTAAAGAGTTGGATAAACTGCTGATGGATCCTACTGTTTCTAGCACTCCTATGACTGAATTCTGTTAAATGCTCTGATATGAGGCACCACAGCAGGTTAAACACCATATTTCTGTAAACTGTCAATATTGTTAAACTGCTTTGCACTTCTTTGTGGCCATTAGAAATCTCAATACTTCCAGCTGTTCCTTCACATTTTTGCCTAAATACAGAATTTAATGTGAAACCAAGTAGCAGGTGAGAAATTCTTGATAGCACAAACATAGAGAAAATAAGCAAAGGTGTCTAGAACAGAATAACTTCCTGGCATTTCAGTTGTGATGATCTAATCTAAAACAATGGACTGCAACTCATTACTTAGAACTTGCTTTTGCATAAAGCTGATAAAATATTGTACTGTAGGCCTGGATAATTACAAAGCTGCAGAGGGAGGTTTACTTTGGAGTTATATCACATACTTTTTATAGCAGTAAAATGACATAAATAAATGAAGACTCGTATAGCTTTGACAGCACAAGAAAAACAGGACTATCAAAACTAAGACTAAATTCTTTTTTACCTACCCAGAGCACAGCATTGTAAATAAGCAGAGAATTGAGTATCAATAAGCAATTATTTGTCTGAATCACAAAATATCAAGTAGTAGAAAACACATTATTTGAGACTATTTCTAGAAAAATAACAAATCAAGCCATTTTATGTAGATATAAGGAAAATCTTTCACCACTAGAACAGTCAAGCATTGGAACAGGTTGCCTGGGGAAGTTGTACAGTCCCAGATTTTTAAAATTAATCTGAATTAAATCCTGAGCAGCCTGGTGGCACCTGAGTTGACTCTGCTTCGAGTCTCAGGTTAGAGACCTTCAGGTTCCACCCTGAATCATGCAGGGGTTCTGGGACATCCATTGTACAAATACTTTTTAAGTAAGTAGGAAACTCACAGGAACACCAACTACTGCTCTAGAGGACAGAAGTTTCAGACAACAGGAAACATAAATAAAAAAGTACATGTGGGAGCATAGTAAGTGACATAAAGCAAAATAAAACTTAAAAAAGTTGAATTAGCACCTCCTTAAAGGTAAAACAGCAATAACTATCAAGTAATACTCACAGATAAAGGATTGGAGAAAAAAGATTTGTATGGTAGTAAATAATCTATTCCAGACCAAGAACCACTTCAAACGTATTGCACAGGGAGACCAGTGCATAAAGATAGAGATAGCAAAGAGGGAAGGGATACCCTAAATTATTCTAACAAGTCCTTAGCTCCTTGCACTGCAGGGCTCTGCACAATTAACTAAAAGACAGTTGGGAGATAAACATGAGGTCAGCAGACAAAACCTCTGAATAAACTGAAGGCTCTAATTTATTACTGAATTATAAAAGAGGTTCCAGGCTCTAGCATAAAAGAAATAAGGAGTTCTGAATAACAGATGCACATGTTCATATATGGCCTTATGAACAATTCAGAAAATTTAACATTACAGATGTTTTTAAGGGAAAAAAGATGACATCGACACCAGAAGTAATGGTGATACCAGAACTACCTGGGAGTGAGAGATGGCTGCAGAGCTGTGACACACGATGGGAGAGAAAGGAAAACACCCAGAGGAAGTAAAGAGCTAAAAAGCTGTTCTCAAGAACAGTGACACGAGTATGCCAGGGAGAGACAGACTCCTTTGAACAGTAGAAGACTTTGCAGGCATCCATATTTTTTAGACCATTGAGAGCAAAAAAAAAAGGAAGGATAAGATGAAGGTATCAAAGTGATTGAGCAAGAAATAAAGATGAAAAAAGTGTAAATGAAAGGACTAATGGTACACACATTGGCACCGTAAAATGAGGAGTACAGAATGGAGAATAAGTAATGTCACATCATGGGGGGTATAATGGGAAGATAATTCCCTGACAAGTGAATCATATACTGCTATTTTCATGAATTTTTATTAGCATACTGTATTAAGAGAAGAAACTCTACAAATTTAAATTGAAGAAAGATTTAGGGAAATGGAGCATATTTTGGGGAGTGGGGAGGCAGAGAATGGGCTTCTTAAAAAGTGAACAGTTTTCCCACCACATTCATCACCATTCCCAAAGGGGAACTGAGTATGCCCCATTTTTGCTAAACTAACACCCCCAGAACCAGGAACACAGGCTGGACATGCAGTAAGGTGTCTGGAGCACATTCCCATTCTGAATTAACAAGGCATTTGCTACATTAAGAGTTACACCTGCAAACTTAGAGGTGATTCTGAATTTTCTTTGCACAAGGACTGTTTGACTTTCACTGAACATGGCTGAGCAGCCTGAATGGGATGATTACCAAACTGATTCACGGCCTACAGATGCTAAACACAATCCACAAAGGTGTTGAGGCAATGAAACCATCAAAATAACTGAAACATGGATACTAACACATCTTCAAAGGTACAGAAAAAATTACAAATCACTTGGAAAAACAAGCCAATGTCATTACATTACTCACCCTTTGAGCACAATAACTCGTGACATAAAAGTTGGATAAAGCAGCATCAGTGCCAAGGCATACATCTGAATTGTCTTTCAGCTGTCCTCTATCCACATCAATTGCATCAGAGTCAAAAAAGAACCTTGGACCCAATACTGACAAGTAAGATATTGGCCATCCAGCATAGTTCTCACACATCACCACTTGTATTCAGCAAAAAATAAATATTAGAATTTCCACATTTTCCCTGAGGTTTACATGAATATTTTTCATATTTTTTTGGAACAAAAATTTGACTAAAACATGTGCTTAAAATAAGTATTTTTTTTTAAAAAAACCCCACATGAATACCTATTTAACTTCAAAGAAACAGCATAATTTAGGACAATTACATCTACTTTTTCTCTCCAGTTCACCTTTACGTAACTTCAGGGAATAAATGTAAAGTGACTTGACTTGGTCTATAGGAGTTCTATAGGACTCACTCACCTTCTCTCACCAATGGTCAGCCATTTTATTTCAAGACAGGATTCACTACTAACTGAAAGAATGAGATGCTCTGGTACCACCTTACCTTGAAAAGAGACTCCATCAGGCAAAAGAAATTTTTAAAACATGCTAGATAGATTCACAAGAAAAAACTGACTGAAATAAAATAATAAATTTTTTTGTAACCTTCTCTTCATCATTCATTAAAAAACACTCAACTGAGGCCATTTTTTTGGTTTTGACTTGAGCACATCACCTGAAGTACAGAAGCATAAAAAACCCCTCCATGTAGCAAAATTCAGCAGAAGTCACAGTCTCACACTCTCACTGAGGCAGGTTGTTAGTGTGAGTTTAATAAAGTATTATATTTTTATGACACAACTCCTAACAATGCACTACGTGCAACTAGTTACAGCTCAACAATTTTAAAGGTCTACTCTTCCAGTCCACTGTAATGTGCAAAATCTCCAGCCCAGCTGGCTTTATATTCAGTGCATAGACTCTACTTCATGGCCTCAAAGAAAAATATGGTGCAGAAAGCATCCAAACTTTTCTCCATCAGCAGCAAATTGTCCTTATCTTGAAAGCAAATTTAAATTATTTGAATGAAAGTAATGAGCACAGTGTAGAATAAACACAGAAAATGAAGTATCTGGTATTTTTCATTAATATCCCAAGCATGTACCTATTATAATGATAAATACATATTTTTGTTTTTCTAAAGCTGATTAACTGTATTTAACACTGCAGTATTCATTTTCTGAGCATTCATATTTTATGAGCTGGTAAAGTTAGTGTATATTGTGATTTCCATTTTTCAAATGCTGCATCACTTCTGGGTACAGGAGAGGGCATAATGATAATAAATGGGTAAAACTTCAGAGTGTGCATGCTGTACTCTCCATTAAAGCTAAACAGAGCAGTTTGTGATACAATTGATTTGTAGTCACTGCTGTAAACAGCAACACAGAGTAAGTTCATTGATCAGTAGATTTATGAAAGTAACACAAAACAAAAGTCCACAGGGGTACATAAAAGAAATAAAGAACAATCAGGAAGGAACAAAAGAGAAAAGCTAGAGAGAAGAAGAATAGAAGTTCAAAAGAGGAAACAAAGATACTCCTAGCTTTGCACAATTGCACCTAATTACATGTACATGCTCGATTTTGTAACTGCTGTTGAGAGATACAGCTAGCTTTTCAGATTTAGGTAATTTGGAGCCAGTCAGGAAAAGGACAGGCTCACCTCATATGTCAGTCTAGTCACCCACTGGATCCTGATTTCAGGTTCTGTACATTATATTACAAATAGCAGACACAATACCAAAATATCCACTGATTTCCATGTGCAACACAAAAGTGACTCTTATTAGGTCCAACACTGCAAGTCTCAAAATACACAGTCAGCTAACACTCTGAAAATACCCAAAGTCTTTGTAGACATCAATTTTAAATACTCTTGGCTTGCACTGAGATGCTCAAGTCTTTACAGCACTGAAGAACTTTATCTCATGGCACAGAGGACTGGCAAGAGCTGGAGGTGCACAAGGGAGGCCAGGCTTAGGCAGGCAGCCACCAGCACTGCCCTAGGAAAGGCATCAGCTGGCTTCCCTCCGTGCTCCTTGCATTACTTAAAACCTTGAACTTTAGGTTTTAAAGTGCATTCAATAATAGGTCATTATTTCAATGAGGAAACACCTTACACACCTAGCAATTACCACCAAGGTGTGGGAAGCTACTAATAGAAGTATTTACACTCTTAATGGCAAATAAACTGCTTTTTCTCTCACTTCCATGTCCTCTATAAAATGCTTGCTCTACTTAGTTTTGTCTGCCTCTTCTCTGTTACTTTGTATTTAACTACCGAACAGTGAAGACCTTAAATTGTTTCAGTTAATTCTGCTGAGAACTAATATACTGTCCCATTTTATGTTCCTTCATTACCAGGTTATTTTTTTATATTTCCATTTTTATTTTCTATTTGAATGTGAAATGCAAAATTGCCAAGAGATGTAAAAAAATAACCACAGAGTAATACTGTATTACAATAGAGTTTAAAAGTAGGCATGGAGTAGTACATAATTAACTTAGCACAAAAATAATAAGATCATATTAATTTATATAATTACAGGATGACTGATGCAATAGATATAAATGCAGTGAGTAAATTACATGAACACGATCCAAAAGGATCTGGATCCATACTAAATGAAAATATCTCATGACGATTTATTTAACCATTCATAGAAGAAAAGTCAAAAGTGGTAAACAAAAAAGTTCATTTGTCATCTCAAAGTAACAGTTTACAAGCACCTCTCAGATTATTTCCGCTGTTGCTAAGAACTGAGCATACAAGAACACCACCTGCACACTCATACAGAGGATTTGTTTTTCCCTCTTCCTTTTGTGCTGCTCACGCTTGTGTCCCAGATAATTGTTGGCTGCTAAGTCTGAAGCAACATCAATAGATACCCTGGGTCACTGGACAGTGTTTTTCAGCAGAACAACGCTTGAAATGAGGAGAAACCAATGCTGATTGGAACAGGAAATGGGATCATGAGACAGTTTTCAATTATAATAAAAATATCTTTATTAGAAACCATCAGCCAGAATGGGAATATCCCTGCACTTCTCCGCACGCCGATATCCTACAGCTCCTGCAAAAGAAGAGAAAAGGCAGCGCATGAAACAATAACCTAGTGCTCTACACAGCACATTGCCAATTTTTCCACACTGCTTACCCTTCTCCTCCACTTCCAGCAATTACTGGCAGGACACGGTCTCTACTCATTCTAGGCAGGACACAGAAGGACAGAGAAAGATTTAGTTAACTGTCAAAACCATTGATTTTTCTATACAGCTGCAGTATACATTACAAGCACACCTCTGCCGTGGAACATTTATTGAGATACTTACATTCTGCTTTCCAAATCCTTGCATCGTGAGCTGAATGAGACTTGACATCTACGTAGCACCTCCCAGCAGCAAAAGGGCAAAGTAGCACTGATTCACCGTGGCTGCATAAACATGGTACAGATCAGGGCTTTGGAGCCTCTCCTCCTCTGTCAAGATAACCTCAACACACAGTGAACAACCTCCCACTAATAACAAATCCCCCCACCCCAAAACAACAGATCCCAAGTTCTCATGGACATGTCCAGATGGTACTCACTGCTTTGAAGCCTCCTCCCAGTCCTCTCTCAACTGGAAATACGAAGTGTCGCTGTCAGATCTTGTGGCAGCTGTCTGTAGCACCACCTTTGACACGTGGATCTCACCTTTGCCCTGCTAGGCTTGTTTCAGCAGTGTACAAGTTACTGTCTACATATTTTTGCATCTGGTTAAACTGCGACTGAGCGCAAACAAAGGCCAAACCTCAACACTGCAAGTCATCTAATTGCGTTAGCATGCCCTTGTGGTGTCAGTTTTAACAATTCCTCAGGCTCAGAACAGCATTTACCTAAATACCATATTCAAAATGCAGGTCATGAGACTGACTGGTTATAAGGTCACATTTAAATACACAGCTGTCTGCTCAGTGTTGAAGCCATCCAATTACCTGTATTTGATGATAAAAAGTGTTTAACTCTGAGGCACACCAGCTGTGCAGGAATCGAGGGCACATGCCTAATCCCAAACCAGAATGTACATGTGGTATGTGTAGGTAGAGACAGGACACAGCAAAGCCCCTCTGTGAGCAGATGAGATGCTGTGTCCTCAGCTGAGATCCAACCTGGAAGCACATGCCCCTTTCTCCCTGAGGTGCCAGCCTTCTTGAAGCTGGCACAATGAAGAAGAAGCTGGTACTAGGAGGTACACAGAAACTTACCTGAAACATACACAACATCCATTTTTGAGGCTTCACAAATTATTTTCTCACCCATAGATAACGCTTGGACCTTATAAGGGCCCCTCTAATCAGCACACAGTGGAATTCAGTCCACATTCACCCTGGGAGTAACACAGGGTGAATGTCCTTATGTATCATTAGGGATGATGCACAACCCCTTTCACAGACTGATACAGACTTCACCTAATGCAACTTTCTCCTCCTCCCAACCAAGACCCCAGCAAAACAGAGAAACCCAGACTAACTCTGGCTTTCTAAACTTGACACTACACCTTGTTACCAGTGTTTGTTTTTAAAATTTCTGTAAGTTTCATCATGAATGATCAGGAGCTTCAGTTAGAGACAACAGCAGGGGAAGGTCACCAAAGTAAGTTATATATTTTAAAATTATTTTATCCACACAGTTCACAGAATTGCTATTTTGATAAAGCATCACAATAAGGCAATTAACAACACACATAAGTTAACCACACAGTAAACCTTCTAAAAATAATGCAAGTTAATCCAACCCAGTTCACTGCCAATACAGAAAGTGTAGATGAATTGGAAAAACAACATATCAAGAAAAGCAAAAAATGGTAGCACCAAACCAAGACAGTAGATAGGTTACAAAACTTTTAGGTAAAAATCTTTCCCTCTCAACTAATCTAGAACAATATGCCCTAAACAGAGCCCGGATATGAGGCAGGCTGCAACTCACACACCAGATGCACGCTGACTTTTGTCTGGGAGATTTGTTTTCCTAAACAGGTACAACCACTGGCAGAGCTTCCCGCAGCCCCTGAGGAACCTCTGCTCCGTCCGTGGCTCTTACAGCACTCAGGCATCAGCTGCTTCTGTAAAACTCTCTTCTGCTGCTCATGTCTCTGTTCTCTAGAGATGATAAATGACTCTTCTTCCCAGCTAAGTGAATCCCATGAAAGTGCTGAGGGTCTAAATCCATTTCTTGCCTCAGGATGCTATTGTTATTTTGCAGCATACTTAAAAAGGACAGGTATTTCATAAGGCAATCTGAAAGATGAGGTCCCCAGAGCAAAGCCTTTAGTGAATTTGGAAGAGGTCCCAAGAGCAAAGTCTTTACTGAGTTTGAAAAGATAAAAACCAGAAGGAGGTAATGAAAATTTGAGGCAGGATGAAGAACAAAGGGATTCAAGGAGTGATGACGACAGAAGTGAACATTCCATGTATCAACGCCTACCAGAACAGCCCTTCTTAGTTCTTCAGAGAGTTACCAACAGAGTATGGATGAAATATTTTAAATGCTTATTGATTAATAACAATTATTAGAAAGATATGGTTTCATAGTTCTGGGGGATGATTGTGATCAGAATCTCTAATGAGATTTTGTGCAAACAGGAGCATAAAGACAGTCAGTGTGCCATATTATCAGAAAAAGATCTACCTGCTTTATACTGTAAAAAAGGAATACAGGGAAAACTGAGCTTCATTTCTTTATTTTTTAAACATATATCCTTTAGACCACATACGGTTTTGCTCATGTTTTGCTTTGAACATTCATCCTTCCTCTCTTCCAGCAAGGACTGGAGCATTACAGAGTTTTATGACAGATAAGAGCTTCTAAATGGTAACTAAGGCAAGGACCATCCACGCACACACTGGTTATTTATTATCATTTTCTGGTTGCTGCTGCAAAACATTGAGTTTCAGAGGAAAGAGTCCGGGTTCCCTGTTTTTGAACTGTGCAAGGACTAATGAACTTTGCTTTTTTATTTCTGGCAAACAGGAAAAATACTAAGTTGTCACAATATTGCTTATCCTGCCCACCAGCAAAAACAACTTCTGCAGTTTGCAAAAATCAAAATGCATCAGTCACAGTGCATGACACAAGGTCACAGAGTCAATCTGGTGAACTGGATCAGGCATTCCCAGAGTCTTAGGCATACATCATCTTGGCACAATGAGGAGGCAGTGAGGATAGGCACAGTGAAAATACAGCATGCACCAACTTCTCCAGCATTAGCAGCTGCCCAGACTACAGAAAACTGAACACATTTCACATTGTAGTCATTGTAAGGAGATATATAAAGTTTAATAGGATCCCATTCTTGAGTTACTTTATTGCTCTCCTCAATTAAATGCTATTTAATGATTCAGCACTTACAAGGTATTATATACCATTTATACTCCATTGACTTCAATGAAGTTCCTGATTCTTCCAGAAAAGTTGAGCCGTTCTAATAAAAAACACTAATTTTCTGTTTAAGCCTTAAAAATAAACAAATTAGAAGCAGTGACTACATATAACAACTGCTACATTGGTTTTCTGTAATTCACGCACGGGGAGATTATCACATCAAATTTTTTTACACCATTGATACTGGTTTAACTGGTAAGCAGCCCAAGGATGAAGACTACTTCATGTTATGTCTGTATTTCCACCAAAACTGCAGTGACTTGGCTGTTGCACTTTATTGGAGCATTTTATTTTCAGCTGTATCCACCATAAATTACTGTTACAGCATAAAAGATCATCATTCTGGATCATCAGAGTGGGTGGTGTGGACAAGTTGCTGAAACAGTCGTGTTTGTTCATGTGTTGTTGCAGGTTATTCCGATACTCACCTTTGTGTTTCATGCCTTAGCACACCTTAACTCTACTCATCCGCAGTGTAAGAAATGAGTTAAAATGCAGCTTCTTGTCTAAGGCACTGGCTTGCAGCTCAGAACATCCACAGATGACTCTCAAGATAACAATTTCACTCTGCAGCTGGGAGAACATGCATCAGGCCAGTCTCCACAACAGCTTTCAGGTGCTGTTGCTCCAAAGTGCTCCATGTTTGCTGTTACAGATATTTGCCCTCATCAACAAAATTTCCACCAGAAAAGTAAACCATTCAGCCCTGAAGTGCAGTTAACCACTTAGGTCAAAAGATGTTTATAAGGTGTAGATACCTGTACACCCATGCTCTCTAATGCTAATGATACATCACTTAGTTGTTCCATTGTATAAAAGCTGCTTCTTTTGATAGAATTTTTTTAACAATATCTCTTGCTTGCAGACGCATTACCAACCCCTATCCTGCTTCCCATTGACACAGAACTGTTAATACAGCTCGTGTATTTCCAGTTTATAGGAACATGGTGACAACTTTCCTCACGTCTGTGTTGGAAATGTGAATAAAATTGCATGCATCCTCATTGGTGAAACACTGGGCACCAAAGCAGACCAGGTGAGCTGCACGGTGCTCTCCTCACACCGCCCTGCTCCCGTACGAGGAGAGGAGAGGACACAGCCAAATCTGCACCTCCTCGCAAGGAAGAAATCCTTTCTGTGGTGTTGAAAGATATCCCCCAGAGAGCTGAGGAATCTAAACTCAGAAAGCCTGAGAAAAATTTCTGCAAATAAGAATCTGAAGTGCAGACAGATTAAAAGACCGTGCCCAAAGCCGGTCCAGGAGATTGCATCAGAGATGGATATTGAATCAAGTGACAATCAGACACAAGATTTTTCTTTTTTTTGACTTGATGTACTAGAAAGTATAAACCATTTCCTTATCACCAGGAGTTTCATAAAGCTGGACCACTGAGGACAATGTTTCAATCCACAATTTTAAGGACAGATTGTCCCTTAACCACGTACTTGGTTTTCATTTAATTTGGGAGGTGCTGCACATGAGCACATCAGAACAAGACATTAATTGCTACATTTGAAACATTTTAAAACAGATGTGCCACATCAATATGCCTGCCTTTGTCTCTGCTACCCACATAAAGAAATAGACAGGGTAAATCAATATCAGCAGCAATAATAAAGTAACAGGTGTTCAAGTTTTGGAATGCACAATATTGAATACTTTATGGAACACAAACCTGGCAACACCGAGATAGGAAAGGGAGTGTGAGACCATGAGCGAGGTTAACACAAAATTCAGTGTGGTACATAAACTGAATGCATAATTCTTGTTCCAAAGTACTGTTTGTGAGAGAAGTGTCCAGCAGGAAGGAGATTTCAACAGGTAATGGAAAAGCAACAGACACTGCCTCTACTGAACACTGAATGGGCTGCCACAGGAGCTTGTGGGGGAGAACAGTACCAACTGGTTCACAACAGGATACAGAGATTCATGGAGCACAGTTCCCTAATAGGACAGTAAAAGGACTGGCTATGTATATACACTTCACTGATCCTTGAGAGTCTAGCAAAAAAAAAAAAAAAAAAAAAGGAAATGACTAAACTTGTTTACTTTCCTTGGCAAATATACACCAAGGTAGGTGTGCAGTTTCAGCACACATTTCTTCTGTCTTGGACAATTCTACAGACAGATGTTCCCATTGACATGAGGTTTCAGCTTTGTCTACCGTGGAAGGAATTCTGCTGACCCTGGCAATCCCAGTTACATGGTTTTCAAACAAAATTTCTGAAGACGATGATGACAATGGGATTTCTAAGGCAATTGAGCCCACAAATGCAATGAAAACATTAGAAAGAGCATTCGGTGGATTATGTACAAACAAAGCTAAGTTCAGCACCATCTATACACTGTTGTTTTTCCTAGCTAGAAAACACTCTTTGCACTAATTGCTATTATTTTCTAGAGTACAGAAGTAAACTCATTGTGGAAGCTCTACAGGAGTGTCCCTAATTCGATGACCATATTGTCACCTAAACTCTCTGTGCAGAGGGTGGGGATTTCTGCTTTGCTACATGTACAGCAATGATTCCATGCATGCTTACAATTCCTAAGGAAATCTTCATGAAGACTAGAGGAGAACATAAGAAGCACAAGCATTTCACTTTTGCAAATGATAGCAGAACTTGCTTTTTTCTAGCCCACAGGAAACAACTTCAAGCCTCATTTTAGGCTGCTGTCATAATATTTTCAGGCTTGAGACACAAGATTTCATTAATTTTTATGCCATCAGGATCTGTTCCAATATTAAATAAAAAAATCTGAGAGCTACTCATACAAGAGGACTACTCTGAGCCAAGATTTCAGGGATTGGCTTAGTTCTTGCCTTAAAGAGATGTCTTTAAAAAAAGAGAGGAAACTGAAAGCCTCAAAATAAAATTATAATAATTCAGCTTTGTTTCTTGGGTAATGCTTTCCTGCCTCTTACAGAAAGGCTCACTCAAAGCATCCCATATACCTGTACTCCTTATCCTCTTTTATCTATATGCTTGTCCTTCAACTTGTATGCCTCAGGACTGCTGCTCACAATTTAATTTAAGCAGGAAAAGCAGGATACATGCAGAGCCTTTCAAGTAACCATTTCCCATCTGTGAAGACACTTGCATCGATTCCACTGGCACTTTTCAAGCCTCATATAAAGTGAAGTGGAACACAAAACTTCTGGACCTCACGAACCAGTTCTCTAGAGAGAACAGTGCTCTAGGTATGGCACAAATCCAAAAGCAGTAGGAGAAAATCCCTGAACCTGCTGGCTATTCTCTTGTTACTACAGCCTGCCATGCAGTTAATGTGCATTACCATATTGGTTCCTTGACAATTTACTTAACTGCTCAACAAAATCCCCACGTTGGCACTTAAAATCGATAGGTTATAAGGCACTTACTTTTAAAATCTAAAAAAACCAAGTAAAGTTTAATATAAGGAAAGAACACATTAAAAGTAACTGGTTTTTTACTTCAGTAGGAATCTGCATGCTTTTTATTATAGTGTTTTGAGTCATATTTAATGGTTTATGTAAGCTGTTCTTACACAAAAGACCACTAACTCTGTTAAGGATGGATCTCAGCTTCCTCAAGTCTCAAGATCACCAGCTGAGAGGTGATCTGTTAAGCCTGTCATTCCCTGAGGCTATAGACACATCACAGAGCTGCAGCTGAGCCAACAGAACATCATCTTTTCCTTTCCAAAATTGTAAGAAGCAATTATTCACTCCTTTTTTAGCCTCTTCCTAAC
Organism: Acrocephalus scirpaceus scirpaceus; assembly: GCA_910950805.1. Taxonomy (NCBI): domain Eukaryota; kingdom Metazoa; phylum Chordata; class Aves; order Passeriformes; family Sylviidae; genus Acrocephalus; species Acrocephalus scirpaceus. Next base: position 36,807,563 of record OU383781.1, read on the forward strand.
CAATTTAACTTTTTTCACAGAATGATGGATCTTTGACTCTTTTCTTGAAAGTATTTCTCTGATTTGAATTATCTTCAATAAGATGTTTCTCATTAAGCCTAGTTAAATTTAATATTGTAATTACCAGAAAATTCTTAACAAAGGAAAAAAAATCTGATTTAGAATTCACTTTCCCTTAGATGAAAAAGTTAGTAACTCTACCCTAAAATCACATATAAAATACTATCCTCAAGATGATATGGTCACATAACCTTTATGTTATGTTTCATTAAATACCAATGAAATACTAAAACATCATTATGTAGGTTTTAAGCTCCATAGCAGTGGACAAAAGAAAAATTAAACCTTCATATAATTTCAAGTGTAATCAGTAAGTATAAAAGGAACCCAATTCAAAACCCAGTGGTGGAGGTCATGGGAGTCTTCCCATTAACTTCCATGTTCTTTGGACTAAGGAACCAAGATAAATATGAGCAATCGGAAGGAAGAGAAGTTAAAACTTACCCATGAATTCAATTCCTAAATGGTCTGCTATACTCATGAAAGCATGTAAAAGAAAAAAGAGAGAAGAGACAGAAATGTTAGAAACAGAGTAAAATAGAAATTAACCTTGATATGGCAGTGCTGCAGAACAGTGTGGGGTCAGGGCCCACTGTGTGGGTACAGGGCCGAAACAAAGGCACAATGCTGCCCCTCAAAGGCAATCCTAAGGTGGGAATTTAGGGCACTCTGCTGTCACATGAAGGGACATACTTAGGGGAGGACATGAATGCCTTCCTATTTGACTTTATGTTCAAGCCAGCTACCTAAAGGGATTTCATTCTCCCATCCTCCTGAAACTCCTCTCTCAACACGCTAACCACTGTCCTTAGTTAGACAAGGCTCTTTCTTTCACTTTCTCTGACAGGGACCAAAGCCTAAAGAGATGAATGGAAGGCTTTCACTGAGTTTGGCAGCTCTCACCACAGCACAGCAGCCACACTTGCACCCAACGTGACTCCTGCAGGAATTCTGACAGCAGGAAAGAGAAGCCATGTTCCCAACTTGGCCATCAGACAGACAGGATGCAATAATTTCAAGACATCTCGAAGTGAAGTGAAAATATTAATGCTTTTAGAATATTGACTGAATTACCACATAGACTTCTAAACATTTCAGAGCCCTTTTTTACATGACACATTAGAGTCTTCTAAGAACTACATAGCAAAGCTAAAAGATTTTCCAACATAATCCAACAGTTACTTTAAACTCTTCATTTTATTGCCAACTCTGGTACCTATGACGAGATCATGGAGTATTTGGGTTTCTGTTGAAAATGCTGAGAATTCTTCACCTTTTGCACCCTTTCAATCCACCCAGGAGAAGGCACTGAGCATCAGCTTGCACAGTTCACTTAGCATACAAATCTATGGAACAGCTGCTAAACTCCGTATTTTATTCTCATGCAGAAGGCACAATATGCACTTCAAAAGCAAAGAACACAAGATGATGGTATATGGTATAAATACCTTATTAGCATGTAGGGAAGGCACATTATGCAAGTTTAGTGACAAATAAATCCTTTTGAAAATACATTACTCAAAATCATACATATATGAATTCCACATAATGATCTTCTAATCAGTAATCTTGCATTCATGTACAAATATCATGTACAAACATCCCTAGTACATTTGACAGGAATGCAAATTTTTGTAAGAATGTAATTTTTATAAAAGCATGAGATCAGATATATCAAAAGTGCATCAAACCTACTATATTTACTGAGATTTGTAGCTTTTTTCCCCATCTAGTTTTCTGTACCTATAAGATCTGCAAATGTTATCTACATGCAACTCACACCTTTGCATCCCTCTGTAAATCAGATCAAAATGCACTTTAAAATTCCTTACTTTAAAAAAATGATAGCAGAGATCAAAGCCCCATAATCTGGTCTCCAAGGAACTAAAGATATTGACACATGGAGGGAGATCATATAGTATCATCTGTTCAAACCTATGTAGAAAAGCTGAAAAAACCAATCCTTCTTTGCTAACTTGGCTATATACCTGCTCTACATGTTTTCCATTTGCAGCCTGCAAATCTCCCTTTGAGTTAACCATGGTTAAAGCCACTTCCTCAAAAAGTGGATACAAAACATACCTTTCTTTTAAAAAGATGAAAAAAAGCATTTCAGTTCATAATTGTGTGGCATATACACAAGTGAGAATCAAGGATATATGGAGCCTTCCTTTGGAAACATGTTCAACTGGAGAGGGTGGAAAGATGTCAGGTGATTTATTTTAAATATCTCATGTGCCTGGAAAACAACTTCAGCAACCAGCATAAAATATATTGCTGACAAAGCTGATTTCCCCAGATTACGATAAAAGGATGTCCAGTGGGATAAACCTTTACAATAAAATATCCAAGCTGCCAATCATTAAGTGCAGTTCACCAAGCTCTGTGAGCAGCTATTTGGGAATGGAAAACAAGGAATTGGAAACTCTGGCAGATGTAGCACACGCTGCCACTGGTTATGACCATCACGGGGCCAGCCCTTGGTGACCAGGCATCAGCCCAAAGAATGCTCTCACTTGCACTGCTGTGGTGCGAATCAGCCGTTCTGCAAGCTCCAGCTTTGGAGATGGGTTTGTCCCCTCTAAACAACAGCAAGAAACTCTGCCAGCAGGTCCATGTGAGAGACACATGGCAGCAGGAAATACCCAGCAGGGGTGGTGGGGGATGTGAGCTGTGGTGGTGACCTGAGACTGAACCAAACACTACAATGTGAAGTATTGACCCTGGCAATCCATGCTGTGAAAAAGGACTCCTCTACTGCTGCACAGCCATGGTGTACAAATGATGAATTGCCTGCAGAGCACTTCCCTGGACACAGCAAGTGCAATGCCAAGTAATTCACCATCAAGAAATGGACTCTGTTAAAAAAAAAAATGCATATGAGAGCTATAAATGTGCTGAAGCGTGGGTGCTGCTCCACAAGATGGGGTCATGAACCAAATAATGCGACTGTATTTTACTTTTGTTGTTGTGGTTTCTTCTTTCTTTCTGATATTGCTATGTTCTTTGAAACTAATATATTTCTCAGATAGAAAGATTATTCACTTTTATTTTCTATTTTATCAGTATTTCTCCATTTCCATGTCAATGTGGGAAAAATACTGTGCCTCATGGTCCTTGCACAGTGGTAATGTGTTTGCTAGTATTAAAGCCCTTTTAATTTATACTGTCTAAATACATACACACCTGTGAATACTCGATAACGAGGACAAGAGAAAATAAATTTGCAGTCACTAATGGATTAATTTATTAGTGCTCCACAAAACAACATACTGCCTTGTGTCTGGATTGTGTTTTGCTGCAGCTTTTTTCTTAGTCATATTAACACTATGAACAGAAATATAAACTCAACATGTTAATCTAACTGAAAAATCTTTGACATAAAAGTACCCATTGTAAACCTCTACAGACACCTTAATCTTTTCTAAGGACAAGTTGACTTTGGCATGAAGACAGCTTTAGGAAATCAGAGCATCAGCAAAGTATTTTCCTCTGCAAATGAAATTTATCTCTTCCAATAAACTCGAATGAGTTGTTAAATTGTCCTTTGTAGATGATTGTCTTGAACACAAAATGCAACATGATAATATGCTGGGAGCTACCTTGGGACAGCTGAAGTACTCTGAACAGATTATCTGTCTAGAAGGAACAGGACTAAGTTTAACTTATAAGTATTAGACCAATAAAACTTGGTCTGAAATAAAGGAAAATCCTTCCATTCATAAAGCAGCTAGATTAGGGTACTACCTAAAGATACAAACTGCTGCTCTCTTACCCATTGTGCTTTATGATGTTTGGCAGCACATGGTTATCAGCTTATTTGTATATCTAATGAAGTGAAAACCACAATTGGTTACAGATATATATATATATATATGAAACTATAGGATTTCTTTGAGGCATATTATTTTTGGTGCTTCATTTTGCATGAGAGCACACAGAGTAATCAGACAAGGGATTTGTCTGTTCAGCAGGAAGAGTTCATTGCTTCTATCTTCTCTCCTCATGGGAAAACTGATGAATGCTCTGTTTGGTTGTTTCATTGGGTTTTTTTAATACCAAAAAGCAAAAGCAATAGCATGTAATAATGTATTTTAAAAATCTCAGTTTTTAAATAGCACAAAATTTGGTTTTGCTGTTTGCTTTAGAGAAATTCTAGTAATTTGTTTCTGTAATTAATGTACACAGAAGTACTCTTCAAAATGTTTGGTGGGGTTGGAAAACTGATTGAGACTGTTCAAGGCAATCAGAGACAAAAAATCAAAATAATTCAACTACTGGTTTTTTTTTAAATAGCTTCACTGAAATACATGACAGAAACTTCCCTCTCTGAGACATTTAAAAATGGATCAAACTAAATCCTGAGAATGGTATTGAATCAGCTAATACCTGGACCTTCATTTTACCCTCTCTGATAAAGATGGCTAAAATTTTTGCAGATTAAAAATTTCCCTGGCAACAGGTAGGCTGTTCACTACATGTTAACTGGTGTAATAGTAAGTATACAGAATATTTTGGTAATTTGCTCCATCTGTGTCTAGACACAATAATGAAAATCACACATCCACACATCCTTTGCAAGATACTTGGTCTGTTTTTGATAAAATTATAAATCACAGTTACAGAAATGATAGAAACTTAGAAAGAAAGACCATAAATCTTTAAAAAAAATTCACAATCTGCTACATTCTCATATAAACAATGAAAGAACATCTACACTCCCCATTTGCATAGATGCAGTTAATTTTACTTTAAACCAAACTGAAGTCCTCAATGTACAAAAGTAAATATTGAAGACAAATTGTAAAGGTTAATTGCTTTATCCATTTATTTGTAAGGGAAAAAATACAAAGGAGGGAAAAACCCCCAGGCTTGCTGGGAGTATTTGTGTGGCTGTGGAAAGATTATAACATAGCCTAAGGACAGGATCCCCTTGCCCACTAACAAAGGAAAACTTGAAAAACATCCATCAAAATCTCTTGTTATATAAATTATACACAGTGCTGAATAATGGAATAAACTATTGATTTTCTTTTCCTTTGAATGACTAAAGCCTGTGGCTGTGATTTTCATTGCAGAAGTGGAAAGATTGTTTCTAGCTTCTGCAAATAAATAACAGCAATGCTCCCATGTTCAGGTTCAAGACAACTTGGAAATTTCAACTATTTACCTTCCCCGCAGCATTCAGACTCAGAGGATTAAGCTTGTCTCTTTTCTATTCATTTTTTAGATCTTAAATTATGTCTGCCGCTAATAAACTAAGCTGCTTCTCTTTGAGGCACTATGTTGGATATTAATTGGAAAGAACTTAGTCTCACCAAGCAACATAAGCAATCTTTACTAATAGTCACAATACTTTAAACCAGTACTGATTAATTTTTACTACTATAGCTATAAATTCAGCAGAAGAAATAAACATGCCTAATTTCAAATCAGTGAGTGAGATCAAATCTATTGATATTATATTTTTTAGCTTATTAAACACCTGCAGAATATATTTAAGAGTTTTATCAGATTCAGGCCAAAACGTTTATCATCAGGTGTCAGACAAATGCAGCAGTTTGATTTTTCTCTGAATAACCCATTGTTTTCAGCAATGAGATGAGAAAGCAGGTGGATATTAAATGCTGCTGCTGTATGGAGACACATTTTTACTGATTTTCTTAGCATTCATAAATCAAAACAAGCGTTCAACACACACAAGGACTTTAACTCATCCCAGAGTACCAGCAAGTAAACAGGATGTCCACACAAAACACTTTGCCTCCACTCAGACAACTGGGAGATGCCTTCTTACTTTGTTTGCTAAAAATGTAATCCTGTTCCCATGAAAATTAGTAACTACATCAAATGTAAATGAAGCTGCCCTACAGACCCCATAGCTGATGGTGACAAGGCTGTTTATGAGGTTTGCTCTAAATGTATGGTGGAAATGAAAAACCTGTGTGATCACTGTCAGATCAATCTCCCCCAGCACAATGAGCCTGCAGTAAACATTGCACATTACAATCTGGTTACTTGATTATTGACATCAGCAGAAGCTACTATAGCAAATTAGTCTGATAAAGAGTCCCAGAAAAATCAAGGTTTCTCTGATATTATACAGTTTTGAAAGATCAGGAAACCCATGTTAGCAGTGTAACTGCAAAAACTCTTACTTTTTCTTTTATGTTCCTGTTCCTTACCAAAGCCTCTCACCTCCTGTAAAGCTTCTTTCCCACCCCTGCCCTTCCTGGCTCCACACACCACACTCACTTTATATTCCCATCTAAGAGACTAACCCCACACACCAGGTTTTCTGATTGTGCCAAGGACTACACAAAACAAAAACAGTGATGTAGCTATGTGACCTACTTCCACAATTTTGAATTCTTCTCCTGGGCCTCCACGGCAGATATGACGACAACTGCATTTGTCCCACAGTCTCAACTTCATGGTAGGTGATTGCAGCACTGTCACAACTGAGGAACCACTGGGAGGATTGGGCTATCTGTTCTTCTATCCATCTGTGTCATTTCATTAACACAATGGCTCCTGCAGAGCCCAGGCTTGTCCTGCAGGAAATCCTGGGCCAGCCTTTCAAGCCTGCTCCAGGTCTGCATAGTGGCATCATGCTGCCTCTGCAGATGGACCTGCCTTTACCTGCAGGAATGCTGGCAAATGGGCTTAACTGCATTTATCTACGTTGAGCTTAGATGTTCTCAGTCATTAAGCACTTCCAAGGAATTTCAATAGCAATTGGCATGATTAGTGGCACACAGTCCATTGGAAATGCCAGCTTCTGCATTGGCAAAACTGGTCCTTTCCCAGCTATGTCGTGACAAAGTCTCATAAAGCTGAATTGAAGAGGTAAGTGGAATCATATTTACTGGCAAAACCCAAAAGCATATTAATTACTTCCAAAACATGTGGTCTGGAAAGTTTTTGGAACCATGTGTATGACAGATTATTTATCTTGTCATTGGTGTAAAAGATTTCACTTGACTGCAGTATTCTGTGGGTGAAACAATCCTGTTCTGGTTAAATAAGTGACAAAATGTCTGTTAAGGTGGGATAAGACTATGAGTTTCTTAGAAATTACTACTGGGATTTTCACACTATTATTTCCAACTGGGTGTTTGGTAATACGGGTCTGTAAAATATACCCAGCCTCACAGAAACATTACATGAATTGCTAATAGCTCTCTCATCCTATGAACGTATGACATTTAATAAACATTTTTCACACTAAATGTTACTTTATTCCTTCCACAGATCATTAAGCTGTCCTTCACTTGCCTACTACAAGAAAATGTTTCAGATGCAATCCTGTTTACTGCTCTCTAAAGACATAGAAAACTTTGTGGGTTTTTGTCAATTTCTTAAAACTAATTACTTTCTTCAACTTCAGGATAAGGAATGTACATAATTTTGTGAAAAAACCCCCACAGCTTTATTCCCTAATGTTTCAAGTAATTTAGTTCTACTGCAGTCAAAAAACAAACAGGCAGAAGCAGAGTGCAGATATTTACACCAAGATTTTACAATATTAACTGAAGGTTTAAAAGCTGTGCACTGTACATGTCCAATAACAAGAAAGTTCACATAGTTATTGATACCCCTACTTTGTTGCCTAGATAGCTGGACTGAGTTTTGCAGCAAAGAACTCGAGAGACTCAGAGATGTAGGACTCAGACCTTGTAGAAAGATGATGGGTTTTATCTGTGTGGATTTGGGAATCTACTTTTCTTTAGGAATCCAATTTTGACAATAACAACTATATTTGCTGTACACTTTCGTATGTTGCTTCATTTTAAATAACTTAGGATGTAGAAAGAGAATTACTTAAACTTACTCCAGTTACCCTGTGCAGCTCAGGAGATAATACAAGAACATAAAGTTTTCATCATAATTTTATCAAATTTTTAATGAAATTTGCTGTCTTACGGGGAAGTACTTCCATATGTCAGGAGTCTCCCGTGACACTTTCCTGAACCATCACAAGTTTCACACCAAGGCCTTCAATGCTCTTCAAATTTTACTGAGTCCTTTCTCTAGGAAATCAGGCGTGGAAGTGCCTATTTGCCTCAGATCCAGCTGCAGATAAGCAATCCACAAATGTGGGGTGCTTAAAAGGGTTTGATTTCAAAGAGGTTGTTCTCAGCTATGTAGATCTGCCCTATCTGGTGAGGAAGAAGAGCAGCATCACTCCTTTTTGTTATTCCTCTCAATTTCACAGGGACACATACTTGAAAGCTTTAAAGACTATTGCAATCAACTTTATCAGAAAACACAGCCTTTGTCCAACATCTCTTATGATTCAAGGGAGGAAATACAGAATGACAGTTCACAAAAATACTCCCATTACTGTGCAATTCTCCCATGCCTGCAAAATGTATAGCAGGGAACTGACCTAGGCACATCTCTCCATCTTTCAATGCTAAGCCCCCCCTAATAACTTTATAACTCAATTACAGCGTTGTGGCTTCTTTTGAAAAGCTGCTGCACGTTTGCTTACTGTCACAGCGGGCAAGCCATGCACATACACAGCACAGCTTGCTCTGCATTTATGCTCTATGGTGTTAAACATGACAGGGACAAAGTTCAGGTATGTATAAGTGCTAGAGAAACTACTCTTTTTCGTTTCCTTTTGTTAACTGGAAAATTTCTACGGAGACATTTTGTGATTCCATGGAAACATTTTATTTAAAGCTGGTGAGTAAAAACAGATACCTGAGGCTAATATTTTGCCATATAGTGTTTTCGGATTCATAAAAAGGCTCCTTGAAGGACAGACCACTTCAGTACTCAAATTTGAGTGCTCTCTCAAGTGACCTACCAGATGCCTTTGCCAAACTCAGTACTTTGAGTTTGGTGCACTGTATGAGCCGTCCCGATGGAAATATACTGGCAACTGTCAGCTTGTTTATGCCATCAAACCCCAATTAGAAGATGGGAGCAGAAGAGCTCTGTTTTCCTCTAAGCTAAAATGCTTTCTTGACATCTGTGGATGATTTGTTCAAGCTAATCAATATCGAGGCAGGTCTGAAGGGGAAGCACTGTGACTTGGACAAAGCTCTGCGGCACACAGAGCACTGTGTCGGAAATGCCAGACTTTTCAAGTGAGATATTGAGATATTTGTTGAGATGTGAAAGCTACAGAGCTGAGGTATCAAGGCACTAAGGAAATGTCTCTTACCTGGAGCTGCAACAATTCAAATGGTGCCACCTCTATTTGACTGTGGGTATTGGCATCAATGTCCTGACAGCATCAGACCAATGTGTGTTTATGACCCCATAGACAGTACAACAAATAATGTCCCATACCATGCAGTCATGCAAATGCAATTGTGGCTTTTTGCCATGCCTATCCTGCCCTGCTTATGGAAATATATTCTGCTTAGAAGTCATTAGCTAATAATGTAAACAACCAAGTAGCAGCAAAAATGAATGGCAAGAAATGATTCTCCTCAGAGTCTGAGCATCTTGTGTAATTTTAGATGTAAGCCATGAATTTATGACTTCAGATATGTAGGAAGTGGGAAAATTACTTAACTGCTTATCTGTTTGAAAACCGTTAAGGGTTCAAATCCTTTACTACCATGAATACATTAGAACATTAACTACTATAAATACCCCTAACAAAGGTGGTCTGGAATCGTTCATGTCGGGGATGAACAATATGACTCATCCGTGAGATTTAAAGCAGACAGGGCTGTGATAAAAAGAATCATTAGCAACTATCACCAGCAATAAAAAATAGCATATGGGAACAGAAGCGTATGATGTGCACACAACCCAGAATCACCTACAGTGAGAGCAGCAAAACGAAAGCTGCTGTTTGCCCTCATTTGTATATATGGTGATGCACTGCAATTAATTGTTAGGAATATAATGTGAGAATGGTGCCAAAGGGCCCCATACAGAGAAATATTAAACTCATGGAGTGTAACTGCTCTCTCAGAGCCATTCAAACAAATGAATTGCCTGTGCACAGACCAGATGCACACCAGAACCACCAGGATGGTGCCTCGTGCTGAAGCCTGCAGCCCTGGCAGTGACACCTGGCCCTCGGGGCAGCTCACCGCGACTGCAGCATCCCACACACGGAACAGCACGGGACAAAACAGGAGGAGAAAGAGGAAAAGTTCATCCTACCACCTTCATAAACACAAACCATCATTTAAATCTAGGCAAAGTGGATTAGAGGAACGTGCAACTTAAGGCTTCACAGAAGACTGAAAGAGCTACCAGGGGCTGTCTCCCATGAGATACCTCAGTAAAAACCATGCTTCAGATGATCAAAGTGCACTTGTTTTCTTTCTTCTTGTTTCATCTCCATTCCACAAACTTTAAGGCACCTCAAAGAATTTAATAGTTCCCAATAAATATCAGAGAACATTCCCCCATCAAAGATCTTTTTCCTTCCAGGTTTGAGACACTTTATCTTACTCTGAATTAGATCTTAAAAGTATTGAGGAATACAATGTTTTCCTTATAAGACCTTACTATTAGGGCATAAATTATTTTGACAAACAAAAACAGGGCAAAAGGAAGGTCTGTATTCTTTTCCACTACGATAAATTAGGTGTGTCAGCAAGCAAAGAAGTTTTGTAGGATAGCCTAGAAAATGGAAATAAAATAATCTTTTAATCTGCTTAGATTTGTAGATTTTTTTTTGTATGGTCTGTTTCAAGTCAGTAGGACTTTACTCAGAACAATTTTGAACAATTTTAACTCCTCTTTCGACTATTCAACTTTTATAAATTTTTACATGTTTGGCTCCACCTCTGCACCTTTCTTCACACTTTGAGCAGCTCTTAAGCTCTGCAAATGGGTGAGGCAGGAGAGCAGGCACTGTGTGCTCTGTGAGAACTGATGCAGGGCAACCACAACTCCAGAGCAGGGCAACCACAGGTGCACACAAACCTCAGAGGTCAGAGAAACCCCCAGGCACGGCTGAAACACATCAACTGTCTGTCCTTGTGCTGCCCAAAGCATTTGTATTGCTGAAAAGTAAATACAAACCAATATAGAAAACATCTGGGTTCTTTTTCTTATCATTGGTAGAACCAGGGGTATGGAAATCACTTTCACATGAGAGGTAAATGAATTTTGAATCAAGGTCTGTACAAGAGGAAAATGAGTGAACACTACAACAGCTTCTAATTATAAAGTCTTTGGATAATGTGCTACCCACGTGAATTAGGATTTCCCCCTTAAAATGTCCGACTCTGAGAAATTACACACGTCTATGTCACCAAGGAAGCATTAGTAAATCTCACATGTAAATTCCAATAAAATCTCTAGAAAACACTACAAGCTACTTCTAACAGAAACACAGGTATTGAAAGGTCTTATCTTTTTAGCAAGTCAGAAAACCAAAGGTGTATGGGACCCAAAAGCTTGCAAATCACAAATACACAATATATCAGCATTTCAGAAGGAAAACAAGAAATTCTGCTGCCTATGAACATTTTTATTTTATTTTTGTTAGATGAAACTGCATTGTGAATTCGTTCATTTAGGAATACAGTTACTTTGACAATAAGGCGGGTTAAATGGACTTGCATTTTATCTGCCAACACAGCCTGCTAAATTGAGGAAAAACAGGCAAATGACCTGACAATTGACAGGACCATGGCTGCTGTGCTGGAATCCTCCACGAAAAATTCCATTTTTTTGCAATGGCATTATTACAGAGGAAATAGTCATAAAGGTGTGAAACACACTGTAATATGCTTACAAAGCTCAATATAGTGAAGGGAAAAGAGACAGTGACACACTTCTGCTGTGATTTATACTTGAGGGTGAGAATTTCAGGTAGTGAATAAGATCAGTAGGAAAATTTAACCTAAGAGATGGTGAAAAGGTGCCAAAGTTTAGCAGCACAATTTTCCAGTCCCTGCTCTAAACCCCACTGAAGCAGAATTGCTGCTGACCTGAGATGGAAACAATGATTTCACAGCAAGCTTGGGGAAGCTGAGTGTGCTGAACTGAGTATCATCACTTTTTTTTTTTTTTTTAAATTTATTTTATTTTGCCAGTGTATGGTTTCAAAATCGGGAAGTCCAGCTATCACCTCTTTTTTTTCTAGCTACACATCTATTTTACTGTTACATCGGTGGCAGGGTGGCAAAGGGGATATAAAGGTGGTATGATGAGTAAAAAAGACAAGTCCCCTAACATTGGCACGGAGATGCCAGGCAGCCTAAGGCTGGTGCTCAGTGAGTTGATTCCACCTGCACCAATATAACCAAAATCATGAATCAGATTGCCAAGGTGCTTTTGCTTTGGAACATGGCTGGGTCAGAAAACAGCGCTCTAGAATATTCTACTGATCCAAATCCTCCCTTCTCCAGAATATTTAAAGAAAGAGACATATTGCTTTTCCAAGGAGCTGCAAGACTCTTGCAAAGTATTATTTTGTGGGACTCTGGCTGCAGATTTTCCCAGTCAGCTGTTCCACTCATCACATTTACCAGAAGCAGTCCTTTTCCCTAGAATGCTGTACAGAATAACAATCTCATCCTGCTGCTTCCTCAGTCCATTAATTCAAATATGGTCTGAAATCTGTGTGAAACAAGGGACTGTATTGCTGCTTAAGCTGGCGACAGCAGCAGCAGAAACAGTTATTTACATTTCTGAGTAGCTTTATAAAGGATCAGTAAACACCCTGGCATCAATGAAAAATACTTCCTACTTTGCTACAGAACAAATACCTCTACCTAGTATTCAGATAAAAATAAAGTTTTTTTCTCCTGACACATTTATGAAGAATTCAGGAGCTTGTAATATCAGAGAACACTGTCAGCAGCAGCAGCAGCACTATTCCCTCAAAGGAAAACAGTTGTTCATTGCAAACTTCTGTCCCCTCCTTTATCTGCAGATGTGCACTGCACATATCTAACTTTTAAGAATATTTTAAGCTGAAAAACCAGCTGTCTCTATTTTTCACTTGCCAAATACCCTTCCCATGAGGATTAGAGATTTTCTTCCCTTAAAGAAAACAGGTAAGAGAGCTTAACACATGATTTAAAAAAAAACACTCGGGCACCTAAATACCTCTGTAAAAGGCCTCAGTACCTTCACATTTGTAAAACAAAGTTGAAATCGCTTTCAAATTGGAAACCAGTCATCTTAGATTCATACCTCTTAAGTGCTCCTGAAAAGTTTCTTTGGGGTAACATCTAGAATGTGGGGACAAGTGATTCCTGCACCAAGCCTCACATTCACACGTTCAGCCAGACTGAAGCAGGAACATCTGCATGTAGTTATTGGTGCATGGAAGAACAGCCATGCATGAATTATCACAGTCTAGGAACACCTCGTGCTCTTGCAGCTGGTTCTTCCCTGACACTGCTGTTCCTGCTCCTGCCAGGAAGTCCAGGTCAGCTTTCAGACACCTACATTTGCTCCGAAATATCCATTTTGCTGACATATCTACTCCTACTTTTGCCAAAGAGCTGCATTAGCAGAAAGCTAGAGGGTACCAACAGCTGGAGTCTGTACTGTCATGGGGGAAATTTCTTTGGACATCTAGCAACTGCAGAAGGAAAAAGGCAGATCATCTGAGCCACCTGTACTATCATATTATGCTGCCCAGCTGAGCTCCTAAACCCATCTTAAGCTCCAAGGTGCAGAACCAGATTTTTCTAATGTGTAGGAATTCTCCTTTGGTTTTCAGTCTAAATTCATACTGCACCAACTAAAACCCACTCAGTCTTGCACAAACACTATCTTTCAGCTTCAATCATTCTTATATTTCCTTTATATTTATCCACTTGGCATATTTATAGACCCAATGACATCTGTGACATATTTCCCAGGCCATCATTCCATACAGCTGCAATTTCCTGACAGCAGTTAGCACATCTATCAATTACTGTACAGGATCAGCAATATTTCACTCAAAAAATGGCATTCAAATACTTTTTAAAAAAACTGATCACTGCTTCCACCACCACTTCCTACATTCCTATAAAATATGGCATCTTAAAAGAGCAAAAAATACATCATGTACCTATTGGTGCTGCCAGAATCACCAGACACAAAACAAAAACCTCCATCCATTAAGCAACATGAAGGAGGTAAGAAGCTCTGCCTAGAGCCTTTGAGTCAGACTCCTCACGGGACAGGAGAACACAAGATGTGCCCTCAGAAGTGCAAGTTCACCCAAGGAGGTACAGCGAGGACTGTGCTGGCTGCCACAGCTGCTCGTCCCACTGCCAGTCCAGCTGTGAGCTAACTGTCACAGTGAAGCTGGAGATTGTCCTGATATCCCTTTTGCCTGTGAAGGATATTTCTGCCCCAATAACTAAATTTTATCTCGAATTATAAACCAGAGAGAACGTAATAGAGAAAATGTGTTCCCGTCATATTTGTGTGACAACTTACAGATAAAGTAAATCAGAACAGTTTAAAACCTAACTCTTTTCTATAGCCAGGTTCTGCACTGAGGAACAAGTTTTAGAATAAAAATATTTTGGTTTTAGAAAGGAATATAAAATTCAAGACAGAGGTCTTAAGACTGCACTTCTAAAAGCAACTTTTAAAAAATCACGTTGTGGTAATTACAGGTTCTGTACACACACAGTCATACAAGAAATGCAGTCATACGCTGTGCTTTTCTCTGTCTTTTGTGTAGGTGCTGCTGCACAGACATTATAACACAAATACTTTTTCTTTTTTTTTTTTTGTTATTTTTTCTAATGCTGTTTAAATTGCTTGGACAACCTACAAAAGAAATTTTGATTTCTCGCTGACTTCTCTTTCCTGTTCAGTCTGCAAGTGCAGCAAGTTTAAACATTTGCAGAGTAATTACACAGGAGTGGCTAAACACTTGCCTAACAATAGTCACAGTATCTGAAGAAATGCTTGCTGAAGAGTTCATACGAGTTGAGGCCTGCAACAGGAACCTTCTTTCCAGCAGGTAATCTCAGTCAGTGGCAGAGTCATATACAAATCTCTAATAAGTGTCTGGAGACAGACAGGTGTGACAAATGCCATAAAAAAAAGGCACACAGCCCTAGTCTGCCTGACTTGAAGTCAGTCTGTGATGGAGCCTGATTAGCTGCTCTGCAATTGCACATCTTCATTTTCTTACAGCCCATTAGGCTGCTTTTAACAAAATTAAACTCACTGCAGGGCAAAATAACCAAGTAAACCAAAACAAAACACTTACAGTGTTTATAAACATTTTCTTAAGAAATTGCCATTTTGAAGATAAATGTTTCTCTCTTGAGCAAACTAGAGACCATTCTTCCCAGTTTCTGCCTTTGGACATCCCCAGAACTGGGATGGGGGAGAGCAGGCTATTCCTATGAAATGCATTCACCAAAAATACATCACATCTGACTGGACATTAACTAAATAAAATACATGTAGACTACAAGGGAAAACTAATCACAGCAATAATAATACAAATCAAACTCCACCATGATGAGTAAGACGAATTAGATTAATCAGCATCCATCTCAGCTAAACTAATGTTACAGGATGCTATGGTTTTGTATCACATTCACTGCTTTTCCTAAATTGTGCTAATTTCTGCTTTCTCTGCCCACGGCCATTGAATTAAGCCTGTTGTCTCTTTGTGCTCCTGTTTATTTTTGTATAAAATCCCACACATTGGAACGTGGTTTCCCATTTTTTTTTTTTTACACATTCCAGCAGGAGAAAGGTGGCAGTGGCATTTTAAGCATCTGCAAAAGTTTCTGTGTCAGGATGCTCTGACCTCGCTCCTGCTTCAAGGGGGAGCAGCAACCATGTTAAACACGAGAATGGACAGCACACCTTGTGCCTGGCCTTGTCAGGCTCTGTCCCACTCTGACTCAGAATGCTAAGAAAGCAAAACTAGAAGACACTCAGCAATGGGCAGCAGAAGGTGCTGGTACCAGCAGATAAAGCACATCACATTTGTGTGTGCTGGTCCTTCCCTTGAAGGGAGTGTTTAGTGTAGCTGGAAAAGATGCTATTTGTGATGGAAAGGTAAAATCCTTGCAGTTCTTCTGGATTGCAGTTTGCTGTTAAATGGTGTATTTTAGTGCATTTTCATCTTAGGAAAAAAGGTTGCTTACATTTTTTTTTTCTCAAGTTATGCCATGAAGAAATATAATTTGCCTTTTAATAGAAATGTCAAGGACCCATTCCCTCCAATTTACTATATAGATTTTTAAATCCCATACGAAAATGTTGTAAGTTTAATTGGAAAAGACAGCATGACAGCATAATTTTATACAACTGGTTACAATTATTACAATAGCAGCTTCCACAGAGCTCTCAGTGATTTTTCAAGTGCATTTACAAGCATAAAGTGTGAGTTAGGAAAAAAAATAGTGATTTGCTACAGCTGTGCAAAGTGTATTAAGGAAATCAATCAACAGTGACACAGATATTTAGAAATGAGAGATATTTTGCCCATCTGAGAGCACAATTGTAAGATTTGGTGAAGTTAATAAGCTTTTTTAAAATGTCCAAATTAGACAAAGCATTATATTTTAGCTCAGATATATGGCACATTAAAAAAAAAAAAAAAAGGCAGACAAATGGGTTAAAAAGCTATTCTGGTTGGTTTTTTTTCACTTAAGGAGAGAGTGAGATCAATATGACAGAGTATGAGCCTATGAAAAAATGATGACAAAAGGCACCTCTCTGTCAGCCTTAGTGCTGGAGTTGTGAACAACTTCCTTCTGTTCAGACAAGAGAATTTGCTCCTTGTTTTGTAACCATAACTGCATCAAAGATATCCGAGTATTGCCAGCTTGTTTTCCTAACTGCTAATTTCACAGAATGTTCAGTTCTGGCTAAACCCTTGGGTCAAAACTAATGTTATTATTGTTATGCAAGAGACACCAAGCCTTTATTTTAACAGACGATGCTGAATGGAGACTTACATGGAAGACTAGAAAATCAAGCAAACTTATTTTCTAAAGGGCACGTTGAACACAGATACTAAAAGGAGCTTTGAGAGCATAAGGGCAATAAGAGAACAGAATACTTTACCTAATTAGACAATAATGAAAAAAGCTTATTAGGGAAGTTTAATACATTCACAGAGAAGTTTATAGAAGACAGCAGCCCAGTTCTTTTCCTGAAGTGATTTTATGGTGATAAAAGTTCTGAAGATTCAATATGCTCTAGATTTATTCTTTATTTACTTTTGAAGATATTCTCGTGGGCCAGAATACCCTCTTTGACCTTGAACTTTGTGCTTTTGTCATTAGATTTCTAACAAAAAACCCAGATCAGAATAATGCAATAAGAACAGGCTGTAAAGAAACCAGGCAGTGAGTAATACATGTAAATTATGTTGAAAAGGGACCTGTTAGGGAGAGTTAATGAGTGGAAGACAGACAAAATTGCTTTTCTTCTTTAGGGAGAGGGGCAGGCATACCAGTATTTATACAAGCAGAGAAATTAATTGGCTTTTGCTGAGCTCTGTGCTGCTGCAGCTAAACTTCCACAGCCTGACCCACATAATTTTGAATTTGCTTGGGTATTTCCTCATTCAGCCACAGGACAGCACAGCACACAGTGAACTGCAAGAAATGATCTTGGAAAATACAGCCCCATATGAAATAAATTTCTCATGAGCAAATTAAAACTTCATAAAATATCTTTGCAGCACAAACTTAGTCAGTCAAATCAGAAATTGCTGGATTAAAACTCATACAATACAGTCAGAAAACTGGTATAGTAATTGAAAATTACTGTCAAGGGCAATTAGCAATAAGCATCTAAGTTATGGGACACTCCATATCCAAGTGCTTTGCAGCAACACATATATTTATAAACTGACAGCCCTTGTTTTCTCTGCTGCACTCATTTCTCAGTCTCCTAATTTTCCTGGTATACTGCAACGAGGAAAAGCCTTAAGTTACCCTGCCATATGAAAGATCCAAGTTTATTTTACAGATTGCCTACTCTGAAAATGGCCAAAAAGTAGCTGCCACAATAGGTTTGATAGGAAAGAAATTTCATGAAAGCAGAATTTTTGTATAGGGTTGGTTGAGCTCCAGCCTCTGTCACATTTGCAGGATTTGTGCTCAGAAACAGTCTCAATGCACATATGTCATTTAAGGACAGATTCCAGGACAATTCTGTATAGTTTGGGGGTCAGATGTTGTGGAGGAACATCTGAGTAGCTCTATAAAATCTTCCAGTAACAGTCCCTCTTCTCGTGCCAACCAGATGCTGGAAAGGAATCAGATACAAACAGCTGCTATCTCACCAGGTACTTTTCATCTTACCTTCCACCCATTACCAGCTTTCCAGTCCAGTGTTTGTTCTCAGATCCACTAACACTACCTCAGTTTGTACTCAGATATCCTATCCGCCACCAAGATAACCAAGCCAAGGCAAACACTAAAAATATCACTTGGGATTCAAAAGAGAGAGAAAGACCTCCCAGCCCTAAAACTATGTATGAAAATGTACAGCAGCCATTCATTTATTCCTGGGCATTTCAGAGGCATTAAGAAGTTAATTTTCACACAGTCCAAGTAGAATCCAAAAAAAGTTACTTAAGACATATAGGAGCCTAAATACTATTTAATATCGACAGGTGCCAAAACTCCTCTAAGAATTTTGCACTTTCTCTTTACTTTTTCCTTTTGCATGTGGGATTTTGCATTCTTACAGAGCAGACACATTATTTTACATTCAAATACTGGTGCAGCTGCTACTACCTAAGGCTTGAGAGATTTATGGATAATAACACAAGTGCAAAATAAAAGAGTACATTTGGATGCATATCAAACAGAAGCTGCATCAGTCAATCAAACTGCTGGACAACAGACTCAAGTCTACAGATAAATGTGAAACAAAATAAAACTCCTCAGTCAGACCAACTTCTTCAGAAAAATACATTATGCATTTCCCAGTACTGACATGGATAATGTAGTACTTTTCTCTTCGACCAAAGCATGCCACAGAATTTGTTTTGTAAGCCAACATGTGTCAAAGCAGAAAAGAATAGCCATTCTTCTGAACTGCTATCAATAAAATGTAGCAACTGTATCAGTCAGCTTGTGTAACAATAAAAACCAGATTTGTATCAATGTCAGGATCTCGGCACACCCCACTCTGCACACAAAACATCCTCAGTTCGTGTACACACTCACTGCAGCAGGATGCACACACTGCTGCTTCCCAGTCACTTCACTTGTTCTGACATCTCATTTTTACAGTGTAAACACCACACTGCACAAACGAAAACCCCTCTGTGTATGCCTTTCTGTCACGAGCAACAAGCCAAAATAAAGGACCAAAGCAGTCGCACTCAAACCTGACAGCTTCATGCAGTTGCTTTTGAGTCTTTATCAATCAAAACCACTAAAATGAAAATAAGGGCATAGAGGAGAGCTCTGAATTGAATTCTCGATTGGAAATCTGGAATTTCCAAAGCCTTGTCTGAACACAGCTCTCATTAACAACCCTGGCAGTGAATGGCATTTTGAGTTTACCATGCACCAGGGAGGAGCAGATATAAATCAGGGCACCCTGTGCTCACCACCTAGGGATTATCATTCCACTGCATTGATCAAGCAGCTGTGTCAATCCTAACTTTTCTTCCACTCCCAGCTTTTTCTGGCCAGCAATTTAAGACACTCAGCAATCTCAGAGCATCCCCAAGTCCCCGTTCAGCAATGTGCCTGACCCTGGAGCCAGACCCTGAGCCAAGGCAGCAGGAGCAGACAGGGCTCTGCAGACCTGAACACCGAGTTTGTTCACGTCCATCACACTGAGAATGACTTTTCACCTGCTCCTCCCTCCTCCTACCCCTGCTGCTGCACTGTCTTATACAATTAAACCCCCACAAAACTCATCTTAAAACGCAATGTTTTTCTTGTATTCCCCAACTTGGTTTTGTGGTTTTTTGAGCCCTGCTGAAATATTTATCTACTCCTACCACATATAATCTGCTGGTAAGGGATTTTGTGTAAAGAATAAAATAGGAGGTGGTTAGGCAGTGGTATTAATTCATTCTCTGATCACATATTTTTCCTAACTCTGCCCTCCTGAAGAATAATGCTTAGTACACAGCTCCATTTACTACTTTTTAAACTTTACTATCGCTCTTGGCAATAATATTTCCTTTGCTGCTGCTCTTTCTTCTGCTCAGACAGGCCATCTGCCATCCTGCTCTCCAAACTATTTGTCAGCTCCAATCTCTGTAGGCACTGAAGGATATTACAGGCATGAATTACATTCATATTGTTCTTCCTGTATTTTGGGTTGAGGACAGTACTGTGTTGTAATGAGACACTGACTGCAGAAAAAAAAGCAAAAGCTAGGACAGAAGGTACATGTCATAAATTTCCAATGTGCACTTCCTATCCCTTAAAACAAACCTGTTCAAATTCTCCCCTGGCAATCAACTTTAAATGGTTTTCAGCACACGTAGATGTTAGGCAAAGGATTCCAAGTTATATACATTAGGTTTTCTCCCCAAAACTGGCAAATTTTCATTAAGCAAAGGAGACAATTTTTTTCAGTGAAAAATGTGTAGATGATACTCAGATTAATCAAACTGGAGAATCTTTGGAGTGATTTTAGTGGAGTACTTCTAAGGACTGAAGCTCTGACAGGCAACTTGTCAGCCAATTGTTGAAAGAAATGCACATTGTAAAGATGACCTGTGATTACTAAAATTTTTGGTTTATGTCAGCACATAAGAAGGAACATTTATATATAAAAGATGAAAATGGGAAGAACTCAGCCTGGTTGTTCCAAACTACTTCATTTAGGGTCATGGAATTAGGGGAATGGAAGGCAGGGAAGATCAAGCCTCTTTTAATGCCTTTTTATTTTTGACCCCTCTAAACATGAGTAATTTTTATTCTAAGGTTTGAGTAAGTCTCATTCTCATCTTAGTAAATCTCATTCTGACTTCAGGCTTCAGGAATTTTCATTTTCAGGACAAACTCAGCTGGGAGGCTAAAACATACAGGAGACTTCCAGGTCTTATTCTGGGCAAACAAAGCCTTATTTAGGATTCATTTTAGCAAGTCTCTTCACTTGAGCAAAAACTAATTGCACAGTACATAGAAAAAACTTTAAAACAACGCAATAATGAAAAAAAACTTCCACAAAAGCACTTTTTTTTTTTTAAACTCTCATCCACCTTTTCCATTTTGAAGGTGCTGTGCAGCAGGAGAGTGTAGATGGATCTGGATTTTGTGTAACACAAGAATAAGAGGTTAACTATTAAAATTCTGCTGAGTTTTAGAAAGATTTTATAAATACTGAGCACTATTGACCCAAGAGGCAGTTTGTTAATGTTGCATTATTCCATTCACTTGAGATATACCTAAAGCATCCCAAATTAAAAACCTAAGCAAGGTCTAGTTCAACCTAGACCAAGACTAAATATATATATAGTTTAATTTTTTTATATATATGAAAGTTTTCTTGCCATCTTCCTTTTCTTTTTTAGTTTACTCTTATGGTTAAAAATAAAAAAGAAATATAAAATTATTTCATTTTCATATGTACTGAATTCCATCAGTCACCTTTGCGTCAGCTTCCAAGTCACTGAGTTCAGCTGAGCGTTTGAGGATTTGTGATGTTTTGCCAGCACAGCAGGGTTGATGTCCCTGCTCTCAGTGCAGATCTGCCCTAGCAGATACTGAATAGTTCCCCTGTACTAAGGAGCAGACACCGAGCAGCTAGGACTTTGAGTCTTCCTTAGGTTGTCTTATTGGAGCTTCCTAAGTAGTTAGAAGACTTAATCTTCTCTACATATCACCTTATAGCATCTAAATTTGGCTTTTGCTTAATTTGCCGTATTCTAATTAGCATCTGATGGAGCAGGAAAATACATCTCGCCCATTTACTACAAAGGAAAGTTAAGGTTATCTTTATTCATACATATGCAGGTATGAAAAATCAGATGCAGCCTTTGCTGCTTTCACAACAGCTTCTGGTAAGAGCTTTCTGCCTAATGCAGGATTGAGGGAAGCAGAAGTCCCAAAGGGTTACCCTGAATGTACCTCCAAAGGCACAGAAAGCTCATAAAACAAGAACCAACTGAAATGGGTCACGATCTCCCCAAGCAGATGCATCTCTATATTTAGCAACCACTATTATAGTTGTTGACACCTTAGGAAAGTGTCCTTATCACCACCCCAACTGGGCCCAACTTGTCATCTTCCACTTACAAACTCATGTAGTAACATTGCCCCTCAGCACCACCCAGTCACAAAATTGGTTAGTTTGGAAAGGACCTCCAAGACAGTCCAACCATTAGCCCAATATTGTCAAGGCCACTGCTACACCATGTCCCCAGGTGCCACATGCAGATTTCTTTTGAGTACCTCCAGGGATGGTGACTCCAGCACTTTCCTGGACAGCCTGCCCCAATTCCTGACCATCCTGCTGGTAAAGAAACTTTCCTAATATCCAACCTAAACATCCCCTGTTGCAACAGAGGCCATTTCCTCTTGTGCTGTCGCTTGTTATTTGGAAAAATGACCAACTCCACCTGTCTACAGCCTCCCTTCAGGGAGTTGTAGAGAGTGATAAGGTCTCTCCTGAGCTCCCCTTTCTCCAGCTTTAATCACCACCATGTTTCCAATGCCTGTCAAATGAGTAATAAATTACTGAGAATGGCATTGGTAAGTAGCATTTTTACTTGGAGTTCTCCAGACATCTACACATATGGCTTCACCCAGTTTCTTCTGAAATATGTAATCTTTTCTCCAGAAGTTACAGATCGTATTTTAAGGCTTTAAAAGCATTTAAATCTTTGAATATTTACGGAATGCTAAACAAATCCTGACCACAAGGGTTGTTTAAAACGTGGAGACTGATAAAGACAGCAAATTAATACTGCATTAACAGGAGACAAAACTGCCAAAGACAGCTACATCAGACTGGAACACAAAGTCTTCACAGAAATAAAAATACCTTTTGCTTTTATATGTATTAACATATATACATATTTATATTTAAAACTGCATATCTCCACAGACCAATGAGCTCCTTCAAAAGGACACTCTTCCCCCATCACTGCACTGCATTGTCTGCCAGATGCAGATGGAGCCTTTCAGGAGCAGCTCCTCCATCAGCAGGAGCCAGGCACCTACATTAGAGCTGCTCAGCTTCTGGAAAAAGTCTCTTCAAAAGGACCCATTAAATCCAGAGTTAAAATGCACTAGGCTATCTCATTATCAAGAAAAGGGCAAATTTATGATGTAAACCACAAATTAATGCAAAAAATCCAGCTGGATGCTTCAAATCTGCTCAATATCTTTTATTTCAGTATTTATCTTGAGAAATTATACCCACCAGTAGTTTTTTTTCAGGATTGAGACCTAAATATCTTACATTTTGTAAACTCCAGGCAGAATAAACTTAAGGCAAAATTCTGTGTTGTGCTCTGTCTAGAGTAGGGCTATACTGTAAAAATACACATTTCACTACAGTAGAAATTTCAAAGTTTACCGACTCACCACTAGAGCTAGCTGGGAAATACCAGAAAAAGCTTAATGTTTCTCTCCCAGGGAAAAAAAAAATCTACAACCACAACCCCAAAAAAAGACACTGAATGACCCACTCCCTTTTCTGTGCTGTTATCTAGGCATTCACCTGCAAGAGAGCAAAATCAGGTCAAGGACTTGAACCTGTGTTTCACCTCTCATGGACAAGTACTCTGTTCTCTGCTAATTCTGGGATTTTTTTCCTGTACCAGATAAGGTTCCTTCTGAACCTGAAAAAGCTTTCACAATAAAAGCACTGTTGAGACACATAAAAACAGTCTGTATTGAAAATGCAACCTATTTTTCAAGAAAAATTCAGTTTTACTAAAAGCAAACAAAACAAGAATCCAAGTTAAATTTTGATGCTGCTTTTCACAAACAGCCCACACAGTGGATATTTTCTCCTGCTAAGCATCAGGTATTAACCTCTCCCTGTATCTTCAGAGATAATTGGAGCCAACTCCTTTGGAAACAAAATTAAATGAGGACATCTGTTCATTGTGAACGTTTAAAGAACATTTTGGATACTAAATTAAACTGCAAATTATATTATTTTATTGCATTATGGAACAAAAGTAAACATTTTAGATAAGGAAGAAAGGGAAGCCTAAATGAGACAGACCAGACAGCCCGTGAAAAGCTGTTTGTGATTAAGACATTCATCTGGAAGACTGGAAAGAGAGGACTCAAATCTTGGCATCAGAGAGGGAGTAAAGGTCACATAGAGTGACAGTGTGGGAATGAATCACAGCAAAAGCACGTGGCAAATACTGGGTGGTAGAAAAGACGAGCAGAGAGGGAAGACTCACTAACAAAATATAATTCAGATGCTGAAGGAAAAAGCCCCTCACAAATGGGGAGGGACATAAAGCAGTGTGTTGGGATAGAAGGTAAAAGATTAAAAAACCAAACTGGTATCTTAGCAGCATATGTAGTACACTCAAATCTTCTCCTCTTGCTAACTCAGCTGAGGTGTTAGTGGTTGGGGAAGACAAGGTCAAAGAGCAGAATTACTCGCAGAAAGGCAATGGGCAGTGACAGGGAGGGCTTTGGCTGTTTCTTGTTCCATGTTTCAGTACTATTTTCTTTACATGACCATCCAAAGCTAGATTGTCAAACCTGTTACTCAGGCTGTGTGCAGAAGTCACAAGAGAAACTTTCTGTTTGCCAGGCCCCTTATTAACTTGTGACTGTTGATGGCAGCAAACAATTGCACTTTTTCTCTACAGCAAACAGGTACTTGCAGTCAGAGCAAAGAGCCAGGAGCCCTGAGAGCAGGGTGCTCTCTGAAAAGGCTGGAAGTGAATCTGGTCCTCCAAACATGGTCTCATCAAGAACTGCCTCTTTTGAGTCTGCTCTTTGGTTTGCTTCTGGGACAACACTGATCTGATTTTGACTCCCTAATGGTGGATAGAAAACCCACTAGAAAGCAGCAGTCATACATAGCATAAAATTTTGAAGGATTCATTAACAAAAGTCTACCAGTTCCAGTGAGATCAAGATTCTATCATTTGATCTTTCTGATCCAGGAAATAATAGTTCCATAAATTGCTGGGTTTGCACAGTAAAGTTTTAACCAGAAGTGGCTATTCCCTGTTGCTAAATACAAATGTTTTATGTTAGGCCTAAGAAATGAGCCTGGAAATGTCTTAAGGAGTCTCAGTACTGTTTTTATTCTTAGCAAAAGATTATAACTTTAATGGGGTAATCAAACTCATTGTAATACTGGCCCCTAATGTTTTCAGTAAATTTGCCATCTCGTGGGCAGGTATGTACATATACCCATTGCTCTCACATAATCTGGTCTTCACAGCAACACAGAGCACTCACTACTTTAATTTTGAATGATACTTATTCTTGGTTTTCCTTCATGAGCAGAGATTGTTCAAACTAGCTGAATCAACACTGATAGAAGCTCTAAGTGAAGTGAAAAGTCTAACAACAAGAATTGCCTTAATAAGCATCCTTGTAGTGGAGTAAGGACTTGATGCAAAGAGTGGAGATCAGCTAAGATCACAGAGGCTCTTCTGAACTATTAATTTAGGGAAGAGATAATCAGCACATTCAGCAGAAATCCTCTTGGAAGAACCTTTAGCTCTCATGGATGAGCTTAATGGTTTTACTCTCAAGACAGTGAGTGTGTGTTGGACAAATCCTGAGCTTTCTGCTTGAGCAGAGCAGAATTCCTCTTCCAGCTGTTCACTACTTAAAGTCATAAAACTGTACTCTGAGCAGGACAGATCACAACAAGAGGAACCCCACAGATCCAAGATATACCTGCCCACACACTACTGCATTTTTTACTAGAATCATTTTAACGCAGAACCACTCATGGGAGATGGTTAAACATTCAATTCAGACTTAGATTTAACACAGACACATTCAAAGACATAGGATTTACTGTCAATAAGAGATATCCATCTTTTCTCCATATATCCTTACTAGCTCTTGCAACAACCAGTGCCATCTTAAAGAAACCTATACCATGCCATCTCAACCAACCATGAAGAATTTAACTTCAGAAGTGTGACATAAAGTGAAATAGTATTGCTAAAGTAAGATCCTCTTGGACAACTGAGTAGCTAATTTACAAAGACAAGAACTTGACAAAATGAATGCTTTTCAGCTAAATGACAGTCATGTTTTGTGCAATTTTCCTATATGTCATCTCATGATGGCTCATCTTTCCTTACACTTTTCTCCCTGACCATGAAGAACTATGGCTCTGCACTGCTGAATTTTCCTCTTAGACGGTCTGAAAATATGATCCGACAAGTCAGTGATTGATGGCACCTTATCCATCCAGGAAAAATCAAAAATTCCTCCTGAAAGATCGTGGGGGATTGATACCAACAGTAAAATGTTGTCAGTAGAAGAGTACACGAGTCAGAAAAGTTAGTTCCTTAGGGTAACAGGCAAAATTAGAGGCTTCCACGGTGTCACAGAACATAGGCTTCAACTACATTTGTTCTTGCAGCTTTCCAGACACGAAATGGCCAACAGCGGATTGAGGAAATCATACTGTGTTTGTAAGAGGGACAGGAGGAGTCGCTGTTTCAGAGGCTCATCACTTCAGAAGGTGCTTGTTTCGGGAGAGCTTCACCGCCTCTCACGGGGGCCGGGATGTTCCTGGCTGGCGGCAGAGCGGGAACAGCGATTCCCGGCCGCGGGAATTCCTGGTGTAACACTGTAACCTCCATTCACAGCCATCTGCTGGGGCTCCTGGGCAACCAGCCATAGCCGAGTGACTCTGCCATCAGATGGTGAACTTCCCTAAAATACAGGTGTAAAAATCACTGCACAAAGACCTAGAAATTCTTTAACTAGGCACAAGTCCCACATTTCACAGATGAATGGTAGTTTGGAAACGCGGCCTTCAAACTCCTCTGCATGAAGGGGCTTTCATTTCCTTTTTGATTTACAGCAACTATGCCTCACAGAAAGACATGCTGACGAAAACTTCTTGTTGGCTGGGATTTTTATTGCTAGTGATCACATTTTCTTTCTTCCTTGGGATTTGTACTGACTCCATATAAAATGAATTGTTGAATTTCATTATTATCCTTCCACATGCATGCAATTTTTAAAGAAGAAGAAGAAACAAGTGGTCTTGAGGTTTGTTTAGAGTTTTTTTCCCTTCTGTCAAAGATACTGCATTTTCCCAATTCCAGCTTCTTTGTAAGAATGTTTACAGAGATGTAGCCTGCACAAGCAGAATTCCAGAAGACCATCTACGGCCTAAAAGCCATGGCAAAACCAGACATAAATGAATATTTCAAATTAAAAGTTTTGAAAAAAAACCCCAATGTTGAGTAACCAGATGCCAGTACATTCTTGTCTTCCAGGAGAAGAGATGAACAGAGTAGAATAAGGAATTAATGCTCCTTTAAAACTAATAAAAGGATTTTGGTCAAATTAAAATTGAATTTTTCTATTTTTTCAAAAGAAACCTGTATGACTTTTAATTTCAATGTTATTTTAGATAATTCCTAAATAAAGATCTATATGAATTTAGCAAAGGCTGACATGTAATTTAGAACTGTAATATTAAATGGAAATAAACTGTAACCCCTCCTACTAATATTTCCAGAAAGAAAGCCAGAAGGTGTGGGAAGTAGTTGTGCAAACCGACTGCTATTTGCTTTTTCTTTTTTTTCCTAAAAGGACTGGTAATTCAAAGAAAGTAGGGAAAACCCACCTCTTACTGCGCACAAAAGTAATGAAAGCAATTCAGCTTCATATTTGGCAACAGCTCTCACATGAGTTCACTTTTTTTTTCTGTTTTGTCTTGAGGAGAGCAACACAAATTTAGAAGATGAATGAACTCACAATACTCTCCATCCTCATTAAAAAAATGAGGATTCCCCAATATCCTTGTGATTTTAAAAATCTATTTTGCAGTACTCACAGAGAAAAGAAGAAAATTGCTCAAAAACATCTATACTGCATATTCTGTACAACATATACTGTTAGCTTATCCATAGAATCAAATACTATTAGTTGTTTCCTACGAATTTAAATTTTGCTTTTAGGACTGTAAGAAATAACATTATCAAAACTGGTAGTGATTTTCTTTGCCCATAGCATTAGTGGCAAATTTGTGACTTCAATTAATCTCTCTTTGACTTTAATGTTTCAGGACATTCTGATAACGAACACGTTCATGCTTCCAGTTATCACCAGTGAACACTTTTACTGAAGCTTTATTAATGTCGCGCTTCTGGAACATTACATTCCAGTTCTGCAGAATAAAGCCTAAGTTCTTATTTTTAGGTAAACAAAACCAGCAACAAAACAAATCACGAAGTTTCATACTATCCACCGAAAGTCAAATTTTACAGCTTCCATACAATTCAAATTTGAAAACACATCACCTTTTACTCATCATATCCCAAGGTCTTTACACACCTGATCAAAAAGGAGGGAAAACATGTCCCTCATTGCCCTAGGGATATACTTTCTTTCTTATTTTACCTTGTTGATGTTTCATATTCCTCAGCCTGTCTGTCATTTGAGGCATCTTTTCTCACCTACAATTAAACTCATTGAAACTTCTGGAGAGACTGTGTTTCTTTTCTTCTTTATTACTATTTCAATTAAGGCAATTCATTCCTTTCAATCCATTAATGCATCAAGACTAATCTAGGTTAATTTGTGATTAACAAAATTTGAGCTGAAGGAACTCTGGTTATATACCTTTATAAAGAGACTGCAGTTGAGAGAAATGTCAGATCCACTTGACGGAGGCTAACAGATCTTCTACTGACTTGTCATTTTCAGGGGCTTCCCTTGACTGGAGTCACCACATCTTTAGCTCTTAAAACCTAATTTTACAAGCCAATAAAAAAACATCTTTGGATCATTTCATTTTTGTAAAAGCTTAACATCCTAGAGAAACATATATATTTTTGTGAACACACAGGTGGTGTGGCACTCTGCCATTAGTTTGATAAGACAGCATAAAATGACAGCCACTATAAAAGAAGCTTGGTCTACAACCTCTCCCTTCAAATGCTTTTTCTGAATAAAAAAAGTCTTGAAAAGATGAAATAATTAATTCAGAGGGGCTTAAAACCTTTCCTTTTAAAGATTAAGTTAACCCACAAAATTTAGGCTTAGGTTTAGATTTCAAAAGTTCTTTCTGGGATTAAATGAGTCCCATGTAAAATCTGTTTAAGAAGCACTTGTCCTCCACAAAACTCAGATATCCAACTCTGGGTAGTTTCCCACTCCAAACTGCCCCTATTTCCACGCAACCTTTGAAGTCTGTCAAACAGCAAAATCTTATTTTCTCCTATGCCTTCTAGAAATCAAAAAAGGAGAAAAAAAGCAAATTCAGAAGGAACTTTGACAAATTCAGAAAGGCTAAGTCGAATTGAGAAAAGAATTATTCAGACCCTAGAAAACCAGTCATTCAGTAAAGGGGTACAAGTTTCATTTTCTGTATTCAAATTACTTGAAAATATATTTTAGAGATATTTCACAATGGTGATGCTCTTTACCCTCCATTTAATATTAGTCCCTTTGCAAAACACCTTTGCAGACTCCAGTGCAGTAGCACAGACTTCAAGGCCAGCTCTGCTCAGAGCAGGAGGCTGAACTTCCTGAGCTCTCCCAATTTCTCTTGCAATGTAAATTATCCTATGATCTCACATATACAAAACTAGATGGGGGGGAAAAATAAAATTAAATGCCTAAGATTTTTTCTGATTTTCTTGGGCAGCTTTTTTTTGAGGATGTTAGTGGGAGTCTTTGGGCTTTGAATACACTTTTGGAAAGATGTTTTTTCATTTGTAACCTAGCTATAGTTGTTTTTCTTATCTACAGTCCCAGTCTTCCAGAAGAGGGAGTTTGATCCTTTGCTACAGAAAGAGGTAATCTAAGAATGAGCAACTGCAGGTTCCAGATATGACACTTGCAGGTTTCTCTTTGATGAGATTAAAAGAGAAACATGTGTACCATGTTGTCACAGGTTAAAATGTTATAAGACCGCAGGCTATACACTCAGTGGGAAGAAGACTTTTGACATTTGAAAAAGCCCATTTAACAAACCTGAAGCATAACAACATGGAAACCAAGAGGAAAAAAAATCAAAATTGAAATGAAGCATTTTAACAAAGCACAAAATTGACACATTTTGGCCTAAGTTTTGTCTGGAGGCTGGAAAGTCTTGAAATCCTCAGAGCAGGGAAGCTAAACAAACCCTGTTTCCAGTGGCTGGTTCACACCGATTACAAGTGGCTTACGAGTGAAGTATGATCAGATTACAGAAGAAATTACGTGATGGGGTTGGCCGCAACAGCAGGAGCATGGCTGGTGACCTATAAGCTTTCCAGCCCACTTCTATTCTTCTAGGAAATAATGCATTTATTCTTCAAAAGGACTAGATAACATTCCCAATACTTGACAGGAGATCTCTCTTTACTCAAGCTTCTGAGTCATATGGGACAACTTGAATGTTAGTATGGTATGTAAAAAATACTGAACATTATAAAATTGAAATACACACTTTGCAAAGAAAAGTAGCTTTCAGTGCTAAGAACAATATATTTGTTGGTGAAATGGAGCTATTTGATAAAATGAGGTAAAGTGATAAACTCATTTTCAATGCCTCGTTCCTCACTTTGGAGTATGCCCACAAAACAGTCAAAGCTTTAAAGGTTTTACTTTGCCTCAGTGTAAAAGCAGATTAAAAGAAATATCTGCAGCCTACATACAACTTACCTTTCAGGACTCATTCGGCCAGGCAGGTCTACTCCAGAACACTATAAAGCATAGTACAGGAGCACATTTCTACAATTTATGTTGCAAGTTCCCAATCCTATAGATACACATCGGGCTACAGAAAAATTTCTTGTGCATGAAGTCGTATTAAGGTTGTACTTCCAATGCTGAAAATATCAGTGTTCTACCATTGTCATTAGCTGTATTTATAGAGGAGTTAGCCCAGACAAAGAAAGCTGAAGTAACATTCTAAATATACTCCTATCCTTTCCTTCCAGCATGTGACTGCCTTTTCTGTTCTTTTTGTCCCATTATTATTTCATCCATGTAATGGAGAAGATGACTCAGGGACTTCACCTGCACAGTGTTAGCACGGCTGACAGATTTCCTCTTAACAGACTGTGGCATGTCAAGACAGACTGCTTTGCCATGCAGCCTTTCTCCCTATTGGTGACATTACTAATTTTGTTAGGTTCCCACATGTTTGAAGCTCCCATGGTTTAGGCAAGTTTCTCTCATATTCCAAGATTACCAAACTGCTCAAACTACTTGTGTTTGGATCGTTTTGGATTCTTTTTTATTCTTATATTCTTCTTCTCTTATAGTCAGAAAACCTTAAGACTAGAGACATTAGGTAAGTGAAAGCTGTTACACCTGTGATGCTTAAAGGTCCAAAGAGCCTGTGCCTGGAGTGTCTTGACATTGGTTCGTGTGTGTTGTACTTTTTTTTTCCTCTTAGGACTTCAATTCTATCTTTGAGCTGAAGGAAAGTAGAAGGTGGCAGATCTGACTGCAAGAAGCCATGGATGCCGATTCAGGAACTCTGAAACACCATCAGGTAGTTTCAAGAGTGTTTCCTGAAAACAGAATCTTAAATACCTTAACCAGTTTGTTGAATTAAACTACATGTACATGATCTAGCATGCATTAATCCATATTAATTATTAAATGATTTGTATTAATATCTGTGATGTAAAGTCAAGACCTGCCTAACATACGTCTAGAATGAGGTAAGAAGCTGGTGTTAAAAATATTGCAGAGCCATAACGCACTGTTTTTCACTATGCAAATAATATGCAGATAATAGCTATGCTGAACAAGCTTGGTTTGTTTTAGCAGGCTATTTAAAAAAACAACATAAGAAAACAAGGACCAAAAAAAATCAAGATGCTTCGGCCCACGTACATAAGTACAATTTTATAAAATCATTGCTATTTACCAAGTGACTGGCACAGATTCATTTCCCAGTCATGACAAGGGTGTATTCTGAAAACACAACCTGTGGTATATCACAGGCAAGGTAAGACAAAAACATTGCTTCAGTATTTCATGCATGCAAAACTTCAAATAAGCTAAACGTTAGCAGATGTGTCATCAGCAGCACATTCACTACCAGGAACACCCTAAGCAATCCCAGAAAACTCAAATGAGCTGGGCTTATTCATAAAGCTTGACTGACACCAGCCAGTGTTGGCTACCTGGAGCCCAGACAAAAGAGCCCTCATCTCATTTTTCAGCTTTTGGAAATTTAGTGTTGCATTCAAAGAATCAGTTCTTTCTGAAGCCACCTCCAAATTCACCCTTCAGCCATTCTCTTCCTCACATTCAACCACAAACCTAAGTTTCAGCAGTGCAAGCCCAGAGCCTTTGAAGATGATAATACTGTGCTTGACTACTGTGTCAAATACTTTTTACATTCCTCAGGTTATGCAAATAACAAACATTTCTGCCACTCGGTGCTACTTATCAGCATGGTATTAATTTTTTTTCTCTTTCCTGGAGGAAGATAACTACGTTACTGATTTAACTCCTGAACATAATGTTGTCACTGTCCAGCTGCAGCAGAAAGTTCAATTATCTTCCTTCCAGGCTCAACATCCTCAGAACAAGTGCATGTGCACCCACATACACAGAGATAGATCACATTATACTGACACACAGAAATGGACCTGAACTGGACCTGTGTTTTCCTCTTTTGAAAACAAGTTAAGTTTTGAAACTGACTAGAAACGTACCTAACTCACGTTAACCTTCTTCATTCATACCAAAAGAGAGGCTTCCTCCTGGGCCATGGGTGTGTCCACTGGATCCATGACAATGTCAAACCAAAGCCCCTTCTCCTTATATACTCTAAATAATACAATTTTGGAAGAAAATCTCAGAAAAATTAAAAAATAGCTTTTGTTTGCAAAAGGTGTAAAAGGATGTTTCAGCAGAACTTAGCTCACTGAGCAGGATCATGTGGCTGAAAAATGCTCTGGAAGTAATAAAGCCAGAACCCAACCAGAGCAAGCATCTAATAAAGAGAAGCAAGTCTGTGCAACCAACACAAAGAGAGAAACAACAGTACTGTGTGCACCAGATAAACACTATGGGGCTTTTGGTCTTTTAGCTGCAGCTTAATCTGGGAGCCTTTTTGGGGCTTTGTGTTGCATCTGCATGGATTTAACCTCTACTCTTGAGAGAGTAAAGCCAGAGTCCCCTGTGAAAACCAGGTCAGAAAGTTACCACTCTGTCCTGTAGTTAATCAACTGTCCTTTCCCACACTTTTAGGATACAAACTGCCTTTTTCTTTGACATATACACAGCTTCTATACTGACACATGCACATAAAACTTGGCTGAGGTAAAATCTGCCTGTTCACTACAAGCTCTGCGCTTTTCCATTAAAGGTCAAGCTAAGGAGAAAATAAACCAAACACAAAGCAAACTGTAATGGGAGCTCCACAACACAGAGAACTACAAAGCAACATGTGCCTTTGGAAACAGGTTTTCACATGGAA
Source organism: Acrocephalus scirpaceus scirpaceus (assembly GCA_910950805.1). Classification (NCBI taxonomy): domain Eukaryota; kingdom Metazoa; phylum Chordata; class Aves; order Passeriformes; family Sylviidae; genus Acrocephalus; species Acrocephalus scirpaceus. The sequence goes on from OU383781.1 coordinate 36,841,091, forward strand.
AAGCAAAAGAAAATAAATTAAAAACCACAAAGACTAGAAAAACAAGCATTGTTCTTCAAAAAACAAAACAACTCAAATCTAATTTTAAAGAGCACCCAAAACCAGAAGACTTAATATGTTACAGTTTCCAGGTATATGAACAAAACCAAGAGATCGGATATGACCCTTTGTTGTATGTCACTTCATTTAAAAATGTAAGATAAACATAATTAAATGGAGATTCACCTTCAAAAAATTCATCTTGGATAATATTTTTGACATAATTTTATTAGTCAAGAGAATTTAGAAAGGGAAACAGTGGAGTAAGAGAAGATACATGCAGATGTTATTCTGACATGTACTGACTAGTCAGTGCAATAGAAAGTTACTTTGTCTCCACATTACTACCTAAAAGTATACCTTTATTGGTTATCATTTATGCACATAGTCAACAAATCACTCATAGTGAAAAATACTTAACTTTCATGAAAACTGATATAAAATATTTCCAAGGAGATTATATTCTCTTCAGTGCCACACAATGTGCATTTATTTCCTTTTGAAGAACCATTTTGCACTCTATACTTGGTTTCCTTTCAGGTTATGTAATTTTATTTGTTGTTGAGTCCAAAGTAGAGAAACACAAATGTTTTGGCTCTAAGCAGGGACATTATTATTCCGAACCATAAGGAATCACGTCCCCTGATGGATTGCCCTGCTGGAGCAGCACATGTTTTACAAGAACAGAGACTGGATGATGTGGTTGTATCCTGCCAACAAGAGCATCGCTGTTCTTAACACACAGCTGCAGTGCCCGTGGCACGGACTGGCTGACTACAGGCAAAGGGTCATCTCACACGGCAAGAGCAGCCTCCAGCACGGATTGAAAAGATAAGAAAAACATTTGACGTACTTGGATCTGACAAGATTGAGTCGGTTTTCGGCAAAAATTGGTCACAGCGGACTCCCTGGTAGCCCTCTTTGCACCTGAGGAAAAGGGGATAAATGACAAACATACGCATGCGGTAGTAAAAGGTTAATTTTAAGGTACCAAATCAAGCCTGCCAACACTGCGAGGGACTCGGATATCTACAATATGCAAGTTACTTCAACTATAATGGGAGCATGGTTATTACTGGAACATAATGGAAGCAGGGAAAATAATTTTTATTTCAAAAAAAGTTCCCCTCAAACTGTTCGATTTTAGTAACTATGACAATAAACATTGTTTTAGCATAACCATTCTTTTATATATCAATTCAGTGAAACAACCAAAGAAAAAAAGCTGTATAGAATACACATATTTGCAAATAAAATAAACTCTTTAGGTAACATAGCACTTCATAAAAATTCCATACTGCACGAACCATGAGACAGACAACTTATATTTAGCTGTCTGAAAAAGCAGGGAACAGTTAGCTAGCCATTAGTTTTAATACCAGTTTATACTGTGCTTAAAATATAAAAATGATAGACATCATCAGGCATTGTTTGCAAGCAGGAAGTTTAAGATGCCTGTGAGATTAGATTTTAAAGCACATAAACCAGAATACCCTCCTGCCTCAACAAACAAGAACTGGGTTTGACTGAGATTGTAATACTATTATTTATCTTGAAGCCTTACTTTGAAGCAATTCCATTTACTGCTTTTGAACTGTTCTCAGAAGTCTCATTTCAACTAAGTGTATCAGAATCAGATCTTTAATTATTTATTCGTCAAGCAGTTTTTCAGAGGAAAGTGATGGACACTTTAATTATAAATGATAGCAACAGGGATTCCTTATCTCCCAAAGCTCTTGCACATCACATAAGCAATATGCTCAAATCAGCATCACCACCTTTCATTAGAGTTGACAACTGCGGCTTGAATGATGTGATAATGCCAGGAGAAGAGGTTATCTGCTCCTTCACAATGTTTTTACTTAGGCTTCCTCTACATGTTGCCTTTTAATATGCTTTTGGTTTAATAAATTAATGGTTCAATGAGAAGCGCATATCACCAGCACTGACTCAGGGATAGTAAGAACATTTGTGAGAAAACATATAAATTATGTTCCCATCAGACCCAAAAACATAGTAAAAATCTACAGTAAGAAAGAGACTTAAAGCCCCCATACATACAATATTTCAAACCCTCCCTTTTGGCCTTTCTCCCTGATGGATATGCGGTACTACTTCGGAGAACAGCTTCCTCCCAGTACTTGCCTATCTATACAATAACTTACTTGAAAAAACTGTTTAGGTTTTGTTTTATTCAGATCCCATGACAGTAGTCCTAAGTTATCAGTCAAGGAAAAAATGTTCTATTAATTTAAACTATCCACTAGTCAGAAAAGCTGAAGAAGTCCACATATACTCAGACACTGCTACATGCATCTTTTGTCTCTGATTATGAAACATCAGAAGCTGCCTCACATCAAAAAGAAACTCTTCTTCACAGTCTTGAGAGGAGCTGGCAGACCTCATACCAAAGCTTAAGTACAACCTGCACTGGTGGGGATTCATGCCTTTCTATGAGCATTTTCTATTAACTTCTTAATGCACATTTGCCCCTGCCTTGATTATAAAGTCGCTATTACAGACTTAAAACCCTCTATCCTAAACTGTTTGTCATAAAAGCATGCGAAGAGAGAGTCACAGAGTGGTATCTCCTGGAAGAGCTGTGCCAAGTGCTCTTCAGTGTGTGTGGACTTTTTTTTAATTTGTACCTCTGGCAAACATGGCACAAGGGGAATGTGCTTCTTTCAAAATTTAGTTCAGAGATGGATGATATATCAAAGAATAATCTTTTAATGTAACATCATAATCTTAGGCTCAGATAGTAGCTACTGTGGTGAGACTGCACCTTGAATCCTGTGTCCAGTTCTGTGGCCCTCAATACAAGAGGAACATTTTGGTGGTTGAGCAAGTCCAGAGAAAGAGCTGGTGAAGGGAGTGGAGCACAAATGAGGAGTGGCTGAGGGAACTGGGGTGGTTTAGCCTGGAGAAAAAGAGGCTCAGGAAGGACCTTACTGCTCTCTACAAGTCCCTGAAAGGAGGGTGGGTCCCTTCTCCCAGGTAAGAAGTGACAGGATGAGAGGGAATACCCTCAAACCGCACCAGGGAAGGGTTAGATCGGGTACTAGGAAAAAATTCTTCACTGAAATGGTGGTCAGGTGTTGGAACAGGCTGCTATGGGAAGTGGTGGAGTCAGCATCCCCGGAGGTATAAATGTGGTGCTGACGGCAGTGGTTTAGATATGGGTTTGGTTTAACAGTTGGACTTACTGACCCTAGGGGGCTTTTTAAACCTCAGTGATTCTACAACTTGAAAGCCAAACATTGCTTGTTTTTTTAAACTGCGCTAAGCTTTTCAGCAAAGGTAAAAATGAAGTCTTCTAGTTCCACTAACAAATTTTTTTTTAATCTGTGAAAGCAAATAATAACAATAAATGCTCTGCCAGCATGACATCTGAGTTCAAACTTTTGCATGTTAAGTCACTAAGCCTTGCAGAATATGCATTTGACAGTTATAATGCTACAATATGATAGAAGTTGCTCATGTTGTGGCATCCCATAATCTTACCTAAAGCATCTGCCATGTGCCCTAAATAGGCAGATGTGATATGCACGCATGCTGCTCATTGGTATCACACCTCTATGGAGGAAAGCACAACAACCGACCACAGAAAGCCCTACTGAGGCAGCACTGTGGAGACACATACAGAAGTTCAGGGACGTCCAAATGAGGTCACTCAGTATTGCCATATGCAGTGTGAATGATCAAATACATATTTATGGATGTCTTTAAAAAGCTGTGAGTTATCAGAGAAACCTTGAGAAATGCTTAGGTGCAGCTCATTTCAAGAAATGAGCACTTGATCCTGAGACAAACAAACGTCTATTAGAGATAAACCGTAAAAAAAAAAAGAAAAAATATTTTTAAAAACCTGGATAAGATATTCTGGTAATGAAGCAAAAGCTCTGATCTGCATGGGGCACCCCTGCGGCAAAGGCTGGAAAGGACAGCCTAAAATCCATTCCAGCACCAGGAACAGCTCCTCTGCTGAAGCACTGCACTGTATCAGCAGGGTTCAGCTTAAGTGCACACCATGGCAAAGAGGTCTAAAAATGGTGTTAATTGCAGCCTCTTTGCAAAATTAATATGAAAAGGGAATTCTCTATTTTGCATTCAGATTTTCACCCAAATGAGTGTGTCTGTCTAAGCTCTAGATTAAAAATATCAACAGGATTGTATTGTACAAATGGAATTATTTAAATCCTTCTGATTAAGTAGTATGAAAAGAGAAGCACAGGTTCTGCACACTAATCTGCAGCTGCTAAAATGCTTGCAAACGGCATATCCCTAACTGATAAGTGCTAAATTCAACTAAGATTATTTCATCATGTCTTCTTCACATCTTTTTTTGGCAATGTACTTTCCCAGATGATTTTTTAAGGTCACCAGTAACAAACTGCATTGTGCATGGCACTTCATGAAGTCAGCCACAATGACCTCTGTGTGAAAACATACCCGCAGAAACACATCTCTCATTCCTCGTGAGAAGGCTTTTTTCCCTTTCTACTTAAGCACACTTGCACCTAAGTATTAAAAAGTAAGTAAAGTATGAGACTTTAGTCATTCTTTCATTCTTTTTGCTATTGTTAAATAGTACTGATACATTTATGTTCTAGTCAAAGAGATCACAGGCACTTTCTGTGGGTATTTTCCAGAACTGTTTCTTGTACGACCTTATGGAGCCAAGGGGGATTTCAAACAGATGACTGTGTCACTCATAAGACTAACACAGCACTCCAATTTCCTAGTTTTCAGGTTGGATACATTTGAAAGAGTAAAGTGGATGGGGGTGAGGGTGGGGCAAGTTGCACAATAAACAAAGATGAAGAATAAAATAGATTTAAGACAGCAGAAAGAGAAAAAAGGGAACCTACTCAGAAGACTTAGGGTAGGACATAAAACTTATGGCCAAGAAGCCAATACTGTCATGACTTACATTTTCCCCAAACACCTCCATATAGAGCTCCATATCCCTATTAAGCCTAAATATTTACTTGTCAAGGGACAGCAAGGCAGAGGGAGTGGCACCAGCAAACTGCAGAGGCTACAAAGGATGGCAACACTATGAATCCCTATCCCTTTCCTCCTTCTCTGTGATATCCATCCATCTGAAATGGAAGCAATTCTCCTTCCCCAGGTGTGGTGATCACGTTGCCTCTGACCACGTGAAGAAGTATGAAAACAGTTTCTCTGCACAAATTCCAGAATTTGGCAAACATAAAATATATGATTTAATCTCAAATGAAAATTTTGAAAGTGACAGTTGACATCTCAAGAACAGACTACAGAAGAGAAAGCTCTAGGACTATGCACCAGGAAAACAAGCATGTTGTAGGCCAAAGGTGATCTGTGACACTAAAAAAAAAAGGTCTTAACAGCACAGTGCCCAAAAGATTAACTTATATGAACCTATAATCTGATTCTAGTCTCATAAACAGGAGTAATCCAATTTGAAAGATAGAATTAATAGTACCTATGAAAAATGAAATTTAATTTTTGCAGTGAATCCAAATCAACACACATTTCCTTCCCCTTGTAAAACTGCAAATTGGCACTCTCAAAGATGATATCAATTAGAATGATCCATCTCAGTGGATAAGTGGCAAATTATTTTCTCCTGACACCATTATACCCACCGTACTAACATTCAAATGCCAATATGAGAACATAATGCAGCTCTTATTTATTTTCTAAGAGAGAAATCCAAGATAATGATAAAAAATTATTCTAATGGTCTATGAATTTTGATCAAGTATTTATTTTCACACAGAGAATGCAATACTCTTTATCCTGGGTCAGAGATTCAGTTATACAACAAATCTATGATAGCAAGCCATGACATTATATAGGCCATTGGATTGTCCCACAATCTAGCCTGAAATATGATGTAAACAATGAAAAATAATTCCTTTGCTCTGCAGGTAAGCTAAATATAGATTTCTGTGCCGGCAATGAGAATGACCTTAACTGGAACACAGAGAAATTTATATTTATTGTTGGGATTGTTATTAGGTGAAGATTTTATTCACAAGGGAAGAAAAATTAATCCTAACAGTGAGGGTCAGACAGGATATCTTGACATTTAACACATGCAGCCGGTGTAAGTAGAAGCGACACTTCCTTGGTTCCACAGATCAGGCCACCAAATCACGAGTGAGAACACTCTGCTCAAAGCCAGAGAGAGAATGAACCCTTCATAAAAATCAATAGTTTGCAGTTTGCTGGTCAGGCACCCAAGGTGCAAGATTCACATTCAGTTTTTGGTGTGAAAATAAAGTATTAGAGACTTGAAGCCAGGTTTTCTATATTGCAGAAATGTCCTGATCATTTGAGTGTTATCTATTCTGAGAAGGACTGCTCCAAGTTCTACCCCTATGGTCTATGCTGTGCACAACATATAGCCTACTAACTAAATTCAATATAAACACATAAAAATACACTAAATTAAAGTAAAATGAATGCATGGCATTAAAAAGAACAAACTGGGGATCCAAAAAGGAACTGGCTAAAGACATACTGCTTCTTGAACATACTCATGAATCTCTTCAGATGGGAAGGCCTGAACAATAAATCAGGACACTCACCCTCCTCCTATTTTCCTTTTTTATCCTTTCAAAAAAGGTAATTTCAGATAATCTCCACAACAGAGAGGCTACTTACTGTATAATAAAGGTTTCATACCAGGGTTTGAACATATTTTATTTTGTTAAGACCTTGCAATCTACTATGTGATTGAATTAAGGTATGTGTCTGCCTTTTCTTTTTCTTTCCTTAAAGAAATACTACAATTCTTACAATATGGACAGCATCAACTTTAAAAAGAAAACCCAAAACCCCACTTGTCTGTCAGTTTTCTTTAAAAACGTTGTAGCTATTAAAAATAAGTAGAGCAAGTAACCAGAAAGAAAATTATGTTTAAAAGGTAGACAGAGAACAATAAATGGGGGGGGCTTAACACTATTTTCTGTAGAACTAGGCCAGCTGAAACACTCTAACACCATAGAGAAACTACAGTCAGACTTTTAAAAATCATATTTATGATTGGTACCATTCACCATATTTTTCAGTATGTAAATTGTCAGCGCAGCTCTCTAAAACGGGAAGTACTGTTATGCTCTCGGAGTAGATGGCACAAGGATTAGAGGTCACAGCTACAAAACCCTGAGCCATTGCCTAGATTTAGATAATAAAACTTTCAGCTAATTTGTTGACTCCAGTGTTTCAGGATCCTTAAGCCTTGGAGAAACTAAATGGGGACACTTTAGTAAATCCTCTGTAGGAACCACTGAACTAAATGAGGCTTTTAACATTTAAAAAGGAGTTATGTGGATTTGTCTTCAATGCCTCATCCATAATTATGCTGGAACTACTGAATTATCATTCCTCTCTCCATACAGGTGGTTGGCCTCCTTTGTCTTTCCCTAAAACATAAGTCATAAAAAGAAGTAAAAATTAACAAGGCATGTTAGTAAAGCCATTCAAGTCATCCAGACCTATGACAGCACCTGAACTAATGTTAATTTCCCTTCCCTAAACAACAGACCATTTTCCTTTAATTTGAAGGTGTTCCCTTACAAAAAACAAAAACAAACAAACAAACAAACCAAAACAAAAAAAAGGGAAGAAAGTTTCATATTCTTAATCAATGCACATAGCCTAAGCAGAATTGTTACATAATGGTTCCAGACTACCAAAATCACTTAAAATCAGATTAGGTTTTGTATCCAAAGATATGTAAATATATTATTGATAGTTACTTGGTGTCAAATTCATTTGTGGCATATCCACATGTAGATAAACATTTCACACCAATACATGGGCTTCATGCTTTTCAAGGGGTAAGAATTTTGCCATCTGCCTTAATCTCCTTAAAAACAAACTTTCATCTGGAAACCACAAAAAGCACTAGAAACTGTAATAAACCAAATGTTTAACCAACTAACTGAGCAATAATTTCTTTGCTGTTTTGAATTTAACCAACCAGAAAAACTGAAAAGCTTTGATTAGGTTTTTCCACAAGATACCTCTGTGATCAATGATTTACTTTGGATGATAAATGTACATAGTCTTTCATTATGTATGACATTCATCAGCCATGAGAAAGATTTTGAATAAATGGAAAGTGATTTCATACCATATTCAAAGCCTCACACAGCTACGGCACAGATGAAAGCCACATTCAATACTTGAAAAAAAACCAACCAGAAAATGAGACCCCGGCTTTATATTATGCCTGCCCAAGATTACCACCTTTATAAATAGAAACCCTCCAAAACTTTTCTTGAAAACATCAGCCAGGGACTGGAATCAGGAAGAAAAAAAAAAAATCTAAGAAATCAATTAAAAAGGACTAAAAGACGCAAGATTTATATTTGGTATCATGGTGTTTGGTGCCCTTCAAGAGGCCATTTGTTAAAGATGGTAATTATAACAGCAAATGAGGTAATTGTAAGGAGAGGTGAAAACTCACTCCTAAGTGGCTTAACAGGTTTGCTGGATGTGTCTCTTCCCACTTTCCTCCCCAAATATTACAAGCCCAACATTAAAATCTTTTCCTTCCAGATACTTAATAAAAGCAACAGCTCTGGACTTCTTTCAAAAACAGTCAAATACATTTTTCACTTTATTACATTGACTATTTCCCAATTCAAAGGAGAAAAAATACTCAGAGAATTTAAATTTTTTGTTTCAAGCCCAAGCTAGAAGCACAATGGATCCTTTGCTTATCATGGCAAAGGCGTGCAAGATTTCCAACCTGGCCCTGCAGAATCAAGACCATTTTCAAATTACAGCAAAACTTTCTATTCAATTTTTTTGACAAAATTTAAAATACACGCAGGAATTCAGACACTTGTCTAGTAATAACATCTACATTGAATACTGGTCGTCACAGACTCCTCTCCTAAAAAGCTCAAGGTCACATCGAGCCAGTGCTTACCTACAGAGACAGCCAGGAACTCAAAACCCCTCGGTAATTCAGTGAGCTATTTGCTTTGTACCTGTTTATATACCTGGTTTGAAAAAAAAAATTGGAGCCACTCAGAGGTGTCAGTTAAAATATCCTTAACTACGACCAGATGGTCAACACCAACAATACCCTCTGACTTCGTAGCAGGAGATAAACGTGCCTCTGCTACTGTACTTTCTATGGTCTGCACACATCACATTTTAGAGATAAGAACAATTTGACATGCAGTGTAATTGCCTACCAAAGTTCAAACACAGGAATGTGTTGCAGAATAACCCTTCCTTAGCATATTAAATATCATTTAGAACCCAGAGGAAGAATAGTTTTAAAATTCAAACAGGCCACTCTCCGGAGATCTATAAAATTGCTGACTGAAAAACTAAAAATCTTTGAAGTTGCCCTATTAGACAGAAAGTTTTAGTCTTGTGTAGAATACTTTTTTTTGTTTCTGAAGAGAAAACTCTATGTATTGTAATGACACTATGGCATATGTATCACTACATAGATTCAGCCTTCTGAGTGAGTTTCTTGTTTGACTTAAAAAAACCTACAATATGAAAAAGTACTGGTACATAAAAAAGTACTACTTGACTCTAGGGAGTCAAGTGGTTTTGTCCACAAGTTATTAATGCAACTTAATAAAGTTTCACCAGCCAAAGTGTTTGTAATTTAGTAGGGTTTGGATGAGCATGTTTCAGACTACAGGGTGAGTATTAGCTGCAGGAAATACCCCTTGACTACAGATGGTACCTGACCCATCAGTGACATTATTATTTATTTGTGCAAAATGGAAACTTTTTTCCAATGGAAAAGTAGAAATGTGGTTATTTTCTATATAAGATAAAATTATGCACAGTAAAGAACAGTGTTCACAAAAGAACATACTACATTTGAATGAACAATTTTCATCTCTTCTCAATACTTTTTGTAAAAGTAGGCAGTTGCATGAGAAGCCACCCATGCTCTGCCACCACCTGCCAAGCCCAACAAAAAAGAAAACTTTGAGGATTGGAATATTATGAAATAGCTGTAACTCCAATAGCACAGATCTGACATGCTTGCTGCCAGGACATACTGGTCATACATACAAAGCTCTTGCTGGATTCCATTTTCAAAATAATGGCAGCAGAAAGCAACAATCAGGAAAGTCATTATGTCCCATTTAAGATCATTTTATGGTTTAGAATTAGTTTCTGACAAGATGTCCCTATGAAATTTGATGAATACATTTGCGCCTCTTGAATTCCTAATCATAAATCAGCTAAACTGAACTCAGCCATGTGTTCCTGACAATTCTCCTCTGAATTCAGGTGAAAGAAAAGCAGCAGAGTTCACACTGCCTGTAGACAGTGCTACCAAATCCCTCCCATCACATACACACAAAAGGAGCAGAACAGGTCATTCTGATTGTATTCATTCTTATTTCAAAGGAACTAATTTCTAAAGACTAAAACCTTTAGAAGGAAAAAAGCAGAGGTTGCCTGCTCAGCAGCTCTGCTCCTGTGTGACCTTCAGCCTGTTACTGAACAGCATCATCCCTCCCAGTGCTGCTGGAATGGCAGTGCCATAAGCCCATCACAGCTTTCCCTGTGGCTGGAATTTTGTGAGGTAAAATTATCAAGAGACATGCACTAATAGTGGCAGTGTAAACACTAAATAAAATAAATATCCCTTTGTCATTTTCTGAAAACAGAAATCATGTATTGTCACAAGCTCACTTATTCATTATGTTTTTCTTCAGAGAAAAAATATTGAGAATTTTTATAAAGTGAAGCTATGTTAATGAAACATGCATGAAACATTACAAGGAAAATTAGGATATTCCAATGTTCTTTTTCTAGACTGAGCTTCTGAAATATTAATATACCAAGTAGCAACAAAGCAAATCTTGGTATTTCTATCCACTGTCATGCAGGATATGAGGCCCTTTCTAGAAATAGGATATAGACACTCCTTGTGTTTTGGAGCACAGAATAAAAACGTGCTGGCTTTGCCTGCAGTAGAGTTCATTTTCTTCATAGTAGCTGCTACAGAGCTGCATTTTGGATCTGTGCTGGAAGCAGAGTTGATAACACAGGGATGTTTCCCTTCCTGCTGAGCAGTGATTGCACAGCGTAACAAGGCCTCTTCTGCCTCTTGCACTGCCCCACCACTGGGGAGGCTGGGGGTGCACAGGGAGCTTGGAGAGGACAGAGCCAGGACAGCTGGCCCCAGCTGACCTCAGGGACCATACCACATGGTGTCATGCTCAGCAACATAAAAAAGCTGGGAGAAGAAGGAAGAGGGGACCTTTGGAGTGATGATGTCTGTCTTCCTGAGCCATCTCCTGCTGGGGGTGGCTGAACACCTGCCTGAGGATGGGAAATGTGAAAGGCAGTAAAGGAATCCTTTCCTCCTTTGCCTTGCTCACATGCAGGGCTTTTGCTCTCCCTAATTAACTGGCTTTTCTTCCACCCACAAGTTTTCACCCTCTCACTCTTTCAATTCCCATCCCATCACTGGGGGAGAAGGAGCAGCTGCAAGGTGCAGCAGTCTGGGGTTAAACCACGACAAACGAGGGAGGAACGCCTTGTGTCTGACCTCTGAGGCTGCATGGTGGCTATCAGCCAAACCACAGACATGCCAAGGCCAGGACAGGTACATTATCCAGACATGCTCAGCTTCACCATTTAGCTTCAATTTTTTCTCCTTTGTTAGGGCCTCAATGCTAGTAGTGCCACCGAGATCCAGAGGAAGGACTCTGCAAGCTGGTGCAGAGCAGATCTGCAAAGAAACAGGGGCTGCTGGAAGAAACCTGCTCCTTGCTACTCCCCTGTAATTTTCCACCTGGGCAGACAAGGAGGAAAGTACTCAGCAAACCAGAAGGCCTTTCAGGGCTGCCTCTGGAACAGAGCATCCCAACAACTGACCCGCAAACAGCAAAGGTGTGGGCTCCTGCAGGTACAATTGCCAGCTGAGTGCCCAAAAAGCACTTTGAAATCAACAGTTCTGCATTTGACCCACTCTGCAACTTGTCAAAGAGACAGCACTAGTGTCTTTATGACTTACAGGTTAGTTACACTGCACTGTCAGAAAATTCACTGACTCCACACTTCAGTCTCATCCCTCTACCTCTCCTGATACCTTGTTCAATTCTCTAAACATCTCAGAAACAAAAGGTTTTGTTGTTTCAGTATAATGCTATGGTAGCTTATTCAAATACTGTTTATATCATGGCACAGAAGCAGACAGCTCAACAGAGATTACTACTCACAAATTTACTGCTCTTTTTGGTAACATTTGGCAGCCCAAGGTGTGTTCCACGGTGCACACGTTCAGTTATTTTATTAACTGAGTCAGCTAATCTAAGGTTACCTTGGACATTTCTTCATTCCCTTTGTTACAGACTATTCCAAATAAAATATTGCCACCCTTGATATTTTCACACTGTTGCTATTTACTGGCATTTCTCTCCTCATAACTGCACAGCTAAATAACTACATTTATACAGAAATTGATTGTTCAAAAGCCAGACCAGCCCTGCAGTGAAACAATTTATCTCACTTCTGTGCATGGAATTGATACATGAACGTATTTATACTATGACTGGAGTAATTACTCTATAAACTCATTATCATTATACGTTTACCTATGCCTCTAATGAGGTTTTTTCCCCCAGTTGTATGTAGTAAGTGCCTTTAAATGTCAGTACACAGATCAGGAAATAAAAAATGACCAGTCTTGCTTTTTTCCAATAATACCAAATAATCTTTTCCTTCTTGGTTGTCTTTACTGCCTTTCACATTTATTAGAAATGAGATGCTCATTAACTTTATTTATTTTACCAACTCAGTGTGTTTCTAAACAGAAGAGAACAGCTCTGAAAAATATCCTCATCATGTTTGGCTTATTGCTGAAATATTTTGTCTTTTCCTTTTAGAAGTTTTTTTCCCTTTACTCCCCTCCACTACTTAAATGATCTCTATGGTAAATTTAATTTTAATTTTATCCTGCTAAGACCATTTACAGTATATTTTTCATATAAAACAATAGTTACATTTTGAAAAATGGAAAATGCATAAAACCTGGTTTAGAGCTATGTTATTCCATTTTACAGAGAAAAAGTAAGATTTAGTAACAAAATAATGCCTTATTACATCCACTTGAAGAGCTGAACCCCGTAGTTCTCCAGCCCAAATATGTTCCTACAAGTGCTTAGTGGGGAAGAAAACTTCTCAAAATATCTGGCTAATATTTTAAACAAACTGCTAAAATAACTGGCATAAAGTGAGGGAATCCATGTATTTGTAGTTTAAAATACTCTTCATTTACTTCATACAAGTCTGAGTTCAAGATTCATAAAGAAAGAAACAACTGCACTTAAACTTGGTATTGCTTTCAATTTATTTTGTGCTAAATCTGTGCTAAGCATTCATATGGGACTTACAGTGAAATGGCTTCATTTGATTTAAAATTTTGTAAATGGCTAAATGACTAAACATCTCAAGTCTTAAAAATAACATTAGGGAAGATGCACAGTGCTTGCCTTTTCTTTTATACATTTACTGAACTTTTAAAAAATTGCACTATTGATTTAAATCCATGGGTTTTAAATCCATGTTCACATTAACTTGATTCTATTATTCCTCTGGACTAAAAAAACAAACAAACAAACACAAGATGAGTGAAAGTAGGTATCTCTGGGGCAAAAGTCCAGTTAAATCTCAGCTAGAAGTCAGCATTTTAAAGTCTCAGGTTAACATGAGCTAATGTAAAGCATAAAATTAATTACTTAGGTTTGTTCTTAGCCATTTTGACATGTCAGCTGCCAGCTTTATCATTTAACTTAGCCTAATTACAAGTTAAATGTTAAAAAAGAAAGAAAAACCCACCCAACCAAAACCAAAAACCAAACAACCAAGAAACTTAAACCCATCTTGGCTTCTAAATTAGGAAGTTGACACTATTACACTGATTTTAGAATATATTTCTTGCGTTACAAAGCATATGGCTACTACACAAAAATAATATAAATAAGTATATCTGCATTAATTTTAGCAGTCAGACAGGTAAAAATACTTTTTGTATTCCAAATAATGCTTTTCAAGAGTCCCACCTTTTGATGGTAATCATAAACTCAAGAAAATTGTTCATCTTCATCATCTACAAAAATATCTTCTTGGCTTCATAAAAAATGGTTTTCCTGGATACTAGATATAAAATTATGCCTTATTTAAACAAACTCAATCTGCAAAGATTTACAATTTAATATAAAGGCTTCTGTCTCCAGAGCCGTATCACAGAAAATTAAATCCATCAATCCTGAATTATTTTTTTTTTTCTTTTGGAACTTCAAAATCTATTCGAGTCAGGAAAAAAAGTTCCAAGTAATTAGCAGAGTTTTGCATATCTGTCCCTGCTAATAACCTGAGTCCCAGAGCACTATGGAAGGGAATCAGTGATGTAAATAAGTAATGTGGGTGTGGCAGGGAAGAAGTGCCTTCCTCAGCACCCTCCTGCAGCTCCTGTCTGGTTGCCCCAGGCCTTTCTCTCTCCTCCCTTCCTTCCACTTTCTGTAGTTTGCTTTCGTCAGTTCTTACAGTCTTACAGAAAGAGAATCCCTGATAGCAGGTTTGTAACTCTTCCCCTGATGGCTTAGGAAGGCTGACCTGGAACAGAGACTGCACAGAGCTAGAGAATAAAGTAGATATTTATTGAAAGGCCTTTAAGGGTACACAGTAGGCAGTACAAGAGCCTGACCAGGGCTACACCCAAGGTGGACTTAAAATGGTCACAAAACGGTCACAAAGTCCTAAATTTTCTTAAGGTTTGGTCCATTTGCATATTGGGGTTTAATTGTCCAATTAGAGCTTCAGGTTGTGAGGTCCCATCCTTTTTGTTCCTCCTGTCAGCCACTGTTGTTTGTGCTTTTGGGCCTGAAAGGTGTCCTTGGTCTTCAGCAGGAAAAGGATTTGTTTTGTCTGCCTGCTCTGTGAAGAGAGCTTACTGACACTTAATGTGAGGCTCAGAACTACAGCCCTAGGCAGCACAGAGCCTGAAAAACATGAAAGCTAAAACTTAAGGCATCACCTTCAGCCTGTACTTGCAAACTGGATTAGTTCTTTTCCTCCTCTGCTCCACAGGCTGAGCAGCCCAGCTCAGGAGCAGCACAAACCTGAGTGTCACCATCACCCACATGGCTTGGATCCATCCAGAACTGCAACTCTCAAAGGCATGCTCTTGGAAGAATAGCACATGTGGAATCTCTTCAATAGCAGCAACCTGGCACAGAAGCAGCTCTGTGTGACTAAAGTGTGTCTGGAATGAGCAGAGGCTGAGAGATGACTGAGCTAAGACAAGGCTCAAGAGGGATTTTATTGAGTGCAGAAATGCCAGGGAGGGAGGGGAGACACTACAGAACAGGAATAAACTCTTCTCAGTGTTACCCAGTGAAAAGACAATGAAACAACACTGAAGTACAGGAGACTCCATTGAAACACCTCTGGTTTGCTGCGAGGGTGGCAAAATATTGTAACAGGTTGCCCAGACTATCCATCGTTTGATATACTCAGAACTCAGGTGGAAAGTCCTGAACAGCCTAAAGTAACTGATCTGCTTGAGAGGGGGCTGGACCAGATGATCTGTGGAGGTGTCTTCCTACCTTAACAATTCTCTGATCAGTGAAAAGATAATTTCTCTCACAATTGCAAGAGCTACCACTTTAAAAATGAACAAACAAACAAAAAAACAACCCCTTCTCACCCAACCCAGAACAAAATCTCCACAAATGAAATCAATTCTAGAGAAGCAACCTTTACTGAAGCCCAGTGTATTTCCTCTATCTCAGTATAATTGCTAACAATCATTCAGAACTATGAGACAGATGAGAAGAAAAAAGATTTCTAAATCTGAAAAAAAAATTCCTCTGCTTTGTAAATAAAGGGCTCACATGGATAATGGAAATCAATCATAGAGGTTCCTTTACTTACTAAAGAAATCTAGGATCTCTCTCTGCATATATAAATATATTGTTTTCTCCCCTCCATGCCCCAGAGCTTGAGGAGGTCTGGTTTCATCACCATTGCTTTAAAGTAACTCACCTCACTTAGAGCCATAATACAACAAATAAATGACAAAAATGAAATGCCATGTATGAGCTGATTATATTAGCTCCATCTCCCCCCTTTTTATAAAAACATTGGAGGACTTTTGACCTTTTTATCCTATTTTGATTGATACAGTAAATTGCACCCTGAGGAGATAAAAAATAGGAAGCATGAGCTAAAGCAGAGACAGAGGCAAAGCAAAAGATTGCATACAGCTTGGAGAAAGCAATTTACAGCTAAGCAGATGGTTGCAAAAAACAAGCCATTTTTCTCCAGTCTAGCTGATGTGATCTGTACTAATTCACTACTGGAAAGCATCTAGCAAACCCATCAGTACAATAAGAGCATTTGTAAAACATTACACCTATTTTTTTCAACCACCTCTGTCAGAGGCTTACTGAATTCTTCCTCAAGACACTTTTTCCAACAATCACCCACAGCCTTTCTGCATGCTCCTGCTATCTCTGTATATGGAGCTGAGGATTTCAGGAAAAGGAGGGCTTTTGATGGTTCATAAAAGGGAAGCAGCAGCAGTTAGATTACAATGGAAGTACAGCAAAGCCACTTCTGAAGTTCGCTGTGTGTAACTGAGCTTATCCAAGCCTTAGGCCTTCCTTGGGAAGAAGGAAGATGCACACAGAACAAAGGTTTCTCACAGCAAGTGGAAATGAAAGTAAGAATTAGTCCCAGGACTGCACTTTTAATGTAGAGCCTTGGCGTTTTTCACCTCCACCTTAGTGTCCAGCCAATATCCAACCATTATCTTAGTGAAACTGAGGGAACCAAATTCCTCGCACAGCCTTTCTACTGCTCCTGTATTCCCAGTAGGAAAGAACACTCTCTGCTGTTTCCATTCCCAGGAGAGGGTCTGTGGATACATGTGGATAGTGTGTGATGACACCTGGCTTTTCCCTGGCCTCACACACCGCCCAGCAGGACTGAAAGATAAACTGCTCTGTTCTACAAAACTGAAGCTATGCGAGTCTCACGTGCCTGAAGCCCACAATCTGTTTTTTCATGCCCATCTCCCTACCACCACTGTAAAACTTTTAAAACTCAAGCTGACTTCCAGCCACTGCAACTGGACTACCAAACAGCTCAGCACAACCTTGCTTATCTTCAGGAGGACTAACAGCAGCGCTCTCCAAAGACTTTTTGCACTCTAATCCCCTTATCAGTTTAGCACTTACTCTTTCCTCCCCAACTCACCACACATGTTTACGTAACCCCTAGATGTCCCAAAGTTTGCCTAATTCAACTTTAAAA
Organism: Acrocephalus scirpaceus scirpaceus; assembly: GCA_910950805.1. Taxonomy (NCBI): domain Eukaryota; kingdom Metazoa; phylum Chordata; class Aves; order Passeriformes; family Sylviidae; genus Acrocephalus; species Acrocephalus scirpaceus. The sequence continues at coordinate 36,858,446 of OU383781.1, forward strand.
GGACAGTATTACCCCTTAAGCATTCTGCTCTACTTCCAGATGCAGCCACAAAGAGCTGCTGTCTGGTGGTGGGAGTTCAGTTAATTAAATCAGTGTTTCAGGATTTCTGGCCATCTGTTGAGACGATAAAATTTCCTTGCTACAGCAGAGAGGAAATGTGCCCAGCCGAGCTGTATTTATTTACCAGTGCAATGCCTCCTGAGTGAAACCAGTTCTTCACTCTCAGCTTTCCTGACAAGCAGCCTGGCAAGGCCTTCCTGAGAGGAGGCGGCTCAGGCCAAGGCTACAATTCAGGCTGTGGCCACCTCGATGTTTTGGCACACCAAGAGCGTTGTATTTAATCTGAAAAGCCTGCAGATCACTGGGGCAAATCTCTTTAGGTGGAACAAAGTCTAAAAATTAAAGCATACCGTGGACTCACATCTCTCATGGGAACATCAATTTTTGGGAATCCAATAAAAATGCAAAGATGCAGAGAGCATCACCAGAGCTATGGCCTGATTTTAATGCCCTCTCCTGCAGCCTATGCACTGTGCTGTGGGGCTGAGCACTCTCACCACTCTGAACTCTCAATAATTACAATAATTTCCTTATGTGCTGCAGGGTGGATCAGGCTCCTTTCCTACTTGGTGTGAGAAAGAGCCCTTTCCATAAGCTAAAGAACAAGTTTTAAAAAAGAAAACTGCAGCTGTAGAGAGAACGAAATAATCTTTGTTTTTCTTCTCTTTTTATGCTAGCACTGTTATAGTTGTTTGGCACTTTATTACTTTTGTTTGCCTGTTTGTGCACCTACTTGAGCTCTCAGTAAACACAGGTTTCACAACTATAAATAAAACATACATGAAATATGTTGCTGTCTACAGTTTCAACTCCCTCTGCATCTTCTTAATCTTCTGCATTTTATGTAGCCTATGTTCTGTAAACACAGATCCTGGGGCAGTTCAATACTCTCGTGGATGCTCCAGCAGAAGAGGACTGCTGTCATCTCTAACTATTTTAAAACTCTGAACAGATGTTCGACTGCACAACATAACAAATAACTTCAGACGAGTAAGACGAGATGATTTTTCCAAGACATTCATAAAGTTCAACTACTTTTTTAAAATCCTATAACTGCTCCAAAGCCAAACCCTGAATTTTTACAATAATGTGGATATTCTATAGCCTACCTGAATTTTTCATTGCCCCTAAAATACTATTCTTTAGAGACAGAGCCTATAGGAATTACATAAATGTCTTTTTAAATACAGAATATCACTGAAGGTCCCAAAACCATTTATTTAAATCACAAAAGAAACACCCTTTTTATGCATCTGAAGTATTAGTCCTTATTTTCAGAGCTCTAATATATGAAGGTCTATCAGTCAATGGAACTGGCACTTGGCGTCAGAGGATGACCATGTCACACTCTGAGCTTATTTTCTTGCTCTAAAGAAGCACTCAACCAAATCTAACTTTCAGTGTGAACTTTCAATAGAAGCACTCCCACATCAAAATTTCAGTGATTTTGGGAAATGCTGGATGAGTAACATCCCTTATATCACAAAGTATTTCCTAATTATAAACTCTATCCCAAACCTCTACTGGACAAACTACAGCTTCCCTGAGGAAAAAACAACTCCAAACCCCCTCAAATTCTCAAAACTTGATGCAAATGTGTCCAGCACTCATTTACCCTGAGAAGTGCATTGCACACATTTATACAGGCAGGGAGCTTCCCAGTGCTTCAGAGAAGATGCACACGGCTCCTGTCACTAACGAAGCCTCAGCACAACTGAAGTCATCCATCTAAGACTTACACTTAATCTAGAATCTAAGTGGACTCTATTTTAGGGCCTTAATCTAAGACTTAAGTGGACTGGAGTTCACAGCTATTTCCTTATTTATTTCTGAATTTTCCTTGAGAAGAATAACCTATGATTTCCTATATTTATTATGCAATTTTACTTTGCGCAGGTAAACCAGAAAATTATCATCATTGTAGTCTAAGCTCAGCCACTTTCTAGTGCTTACCCAGTAATCTTTTCTCTTCCTTAATGGAAAAAAAAGGTCATGTTTACTGTTTTAAATGAAATATTAGGTGTATTGATTGCAAATGGACAGAGATAATGCTACCAGGTCCTAAATATACATATTTAAATTATGCAAAGGATTTTAAGTTATGTGAACCAACTCAGTAACGCTGGTTTCAGTATGAATACATGGGTATCGAAGCTCAGAAGTGCACACTGTTTTGGGGCTGTAAGAGAATTTCTCAGAACATCTTTAAAATAAGTAAAAACAAGCCCAGCCAATATTGAAAAGATTCCCCAGAATGCTACAACTTTTTATGAGCCTTTTATTTACAAAACCTGGTTTTTTTTGGAGAATGCTAACATCATCACTTTTTGCATCTTTTGTTAACAGAGAGATTTGCCCTGCTGTATATAATTTAAATTAAAACGTTGCATGTCATAAGGTTCATGCCACTGTGGCTTCTAGGATACCAAAGACCCAAGAATAAGCATTAACAGATTTTCTTCATAAAGGCTGATATCCAAAAACAAACTACAGTCCATCACTTAGACATACACAAAGATAGTAAGAATATTAAAATATAAATACCTAGAATGAGGATGGAAAGCACAATCAAATGTTGGACTATCATTTTCAGCTGCGATTGACCACAAGTTGCAAAGTTGGCTTTTATAAGACAGTAATTAAAAAAAATCTCAAGGTGCCTGCAGCACGCTCAGTGATATCCTTATCATGGGCTGGGAACCTTCTAGAACAGTTCCAGGAGATCACGTGCAAAGAACAGCTGGATAGGAACCAGCCACCCAAACACTTCCAGTAATTCAAGCATGCATTCATATGTTTTCATTGCTTTCTAAAATATTTATTCATATCTTAAATGAAAAAAAAAAGTCACGTCACAGACAGCTGGATTCCTCCCTCCCCCCACCCCAAACCTACGTCACTGAAAGATCTGCTGTTCTTTATTCCTTTTCAAATGCAGTATGGATACACAAAAGTGCAAACTTAGCACATGGAGGAAGTTATCTAAGCAAAAAAGAATGGTGGGAGACCTCCCTCTTCCAGATAAATCCAGGAATAACTAATGATGAAGGTTTTTTTTCTCATTCTGATTTCAATAAATCTCACCATTTGCTAGGAGCCACTCCCAGAGCAGCAATCCCCTTGTTCATTAACTCCCCAAAGACCATCATCACCTCAGGCAGAAAGAGACTCTCTGCTCTCTGTCTCAGCACGAACCTGGAATCACAGTGGAAAATGCAGCACAGAGTGATTCTCCATTGCTACTCTAAAATCATCACTTGTCTATTAATAAAACATACTTTATCATTTACTCCCTTTCTTAGAAATGACAAAGTATTTTTAAATACTTTCTGAGGAAAAAAAACCCCAACCCTCAACAATAAATTCTTTTACATGCTTCACAGTTTTCCTGCAAACTTTTTCAATCAGAAGTCCTCAACTCAGAAGTTCCACCTACATACTGGGCTGGAGAGCATCCTCTCAATTTTTTCTCCATGCCAATTATGAATTATTGACATTCTTGCTCTGTAAGAATTTGTAGAGAGCCACAAAATAAGACAACTGCAAGCAGGTTGATTTATGGATTCCTGAAATCTGGAGTTACCCATCTGGATAGAAGAAGAAGAAAAGAATCACCTCACTGGCAAATGCTGGTGGCAGAAGGACTGATGTGGTCACCAGAGCATCTTCTTTACTCCTTTCCAGCACTGATTTTCTTGACTGAACTACTTGAACACCAGTTTTGCCTGTATCAGTGCTTTCATATAGCCTCGGGTTTTTCTTTTAAGTTGTGCAACAGTGTAACTGCCCCAATTATTTAAACACAGGTATCTCAGTGTAGAGGATACAATCATTATATCAATGGTTCTATCATTGTAACAATTATATCCAGATAGATTTACAGGCCAAGAAAAGAAACTGTGCCTAACTTGAATTCCATTCCCTTAAAATATCTGGTAGAGATGCTCTGAATTCTGACATTAATAAGAGACAGAAAATAAAATTTTGCATTTATACTTGCCTCTGAGCACCTTATCATTTCCTTACTTTAAAAAAACCCAAGAAAACTAAAAACCAAAAAACTTGTCTGAATGAAAGGAAAGCAGAAGCAGGAAGCCCGTTTGGGCAAAATACAATTTCTCTATCACAGTGCTGTATTTCTGGTGGCAAATTAAATGCAAGTCTTTAAAAAACAGACTGGATGTGGCACTGGTGCCATGATCTAGTTGAGGTGTTAGGGCATGGGTTGGACTCAATGATCTTGAAGGTCTCTTCCAACCTAGAAATTCTGTGATTCTGTGAAATCAAACTGGCAATAATGGAAGACTGACATCCAGGAATCAAGAGAATCTCCCTTTCCAAGGGTTCCCTAGAATTTCACCACAGACCCAAGGCAGCTGAGCCTCTTCCTGAGCTGTGCACTGCAGCAGGGCTCTGCATGCCTGGGTATGATGAGAATTACATGGTAATTGCACCCAACACAGCCAGGCACAGTTAATATTAATTTGGCATTTTACCCATGGAAAAGGCAGCACCATTTTCACCAGCAGTTCCAGCTGGAATTTAAACTGGCTGTCATTTATATTTAAGTATATTCATATACACACACACACACACTCTGGAATTTGAAAGCACGTAACTCTTGCATGTATCTCACAGACTAGAAAAAGGAGAACAATCCCTTGTGTGAAGGACTAACATGTCTCTGGCTCGAAAGCCATCAACCCGGTTGTAAATGATTTAAAAAATTTTTGCAATTTTGCAGCAGGTGTGTAGGTTTACATACAAAACATCCATAAAACCCTCCCCCCAACCACTAAACTGAGAAATATTACCCTATCATTGTCTTCAATAAAACATAAAAATACTCCATCCTGTATTCTTTCTTCTAGAAGAAAACACTTCATAAAGTGGTCACAATTTAGTCTGCAAAACAAAATTATCAACAACCACCCCTCACTACCTTTTGTTAAATAAACCATAGGTTCAAACAAGAAACCACCATGATGGAACTATGCTTAATTGATTTCTCTATGGCTGGTGCTAGAGTGCTAATCATAGTTTACTCATAGGAAAATGAAACTATTACATTTGGTAGAAGCAGCATTCAACTGAACATGCCCATAGTCTTTTGAGAAAAGGCTCCCACAAACGTAAGAGAATGAAAGGATTTCATGATGTTGAATCCGTGTCACTACACATGGATTGATTTCATTTTGGCATCTCTGAAACATGACACTGCTAAAAAGCAACAATGACTTCAGGATAATTAATTAATCAAAGAAATGCATGAATAACTTCCTTCTTCACTGACAACAAGCAGACCCACAGAAATTTAGAACATCTAAAACGTCCTCAGTTTCAATCTGAAATAAATATTTGGCAATGATATGAAAGCTATGAATATTTGATTGTTTTGCCATTTCTGCTTTTATCAGTTTCTATTGATTACCACCTGGATGTATCAATAAAACACACCGCTGATTTGATGGTGGCTGTTACACTTCTGTGGGTTTATCCTGAGATGTTATTCTGTGTGCAGCACGTGCAGGGATACAACACAAGCTAATGGAAGCAGACAGCAATGCCTGGAAAGTCACCCACATAGAACTGGTTAATGCCCTTTCTGCAGCTGAGAAACACAGGAGTGTATTTCCCTAAAACTCCCACCACGTTCAGCATTAGGAGGAAAGAATGGGTAAAGTGAAAAATGTGATTCCCCATGGGCAGAAAGGGCTGCAATCATGCAAAGAATAGATTTTACAGTCAGAGCAACAAGATCCCGAATTGAGAATGAATACCTCACTCTATTGTCCGTGCACGTGACAAGAAAAGAAATGTTCTCAGATGAAATGAGTATTCAGACTTCTTCATACATCAATGTTACTAACAGATTCAGAAGCTGCATTTTTTGGAGAGAAGATCCTGCATCCTGGCAGAATAATCCCTTTCACTATTACAGATCTATTTTAAAAAGTTGTTTATCTTGATTTCTAGAAAGCATTTTATATAATAGCACCTGACATACTTATTAAAACTTAGGTGGAAGTAACTACTCATATATTTACTTGATTCAGAGGTGCCTCAGACTTTTTAAAGTACAATCTCTCAGGTCTTCTGCCCAACTGGCTGGCTCTTATTCCTTGAGCTTGTTTGGGGAAAGAAAAAGGCAGTTAATGAGGCACTTTAAGAATAAATAAAAATAATACTCAAATTTTTGATGATGGAAAACAATCACGGCAGAACTAAAGCAGGTGTCTTCAAAGGAAACTGGAGCTAGGTTAATAGGAAATTATAAAAGCTTTCAATTCTACCTGAATAATAAGATTTTAATAAATTTCAATTCCGAATAAAATTCAATTCTGATTAATGAACCCTTTTACATCTCTGAAGGAGAATACAATAGCATTGAAAAGCCTGCTCTCGACAATGGAACTACTATACTAAAATAAGAAAGAAATCACTTGCATAAAATCATGTAGACAGTAATGCCAAAAACTACAAGGGGACTCAATCTCTTCTTTCCAGTAAGCTTCTCTAAGTTCTGTGCTGCAAAAATTCATAAAACTGGTACAAGGTTTACAACACAGAATAATAATTACGTTTTATAGCAATGTTGGACATAATCTATTGCTATATAAAATGAAAAAGATCTCACTGCAGCTTACTAGCACTGTTTACAGTTACACAAATCTTTAAAAGAAATTTACCTGATGCATCTTACCCAATTCTAGATTACTCTTCTCACACTTAGCTTCCATCCAGGAAAAACTGCTGCTAGAACTCATCAGAATTAGTCCTTCAGACTGGAATAATGGAAATGGCTGAAAAATGATTTGTTCATTATCACACTCTGATGACATTACAGAAAATAGGCACTTAAAGGTTATAATTGAAGTTTTAGTTGTCAATGCCCTTAGACAAGAATATTACAGAGACAAAAAATGTCACCAACTACTTCCAAAGCAGCTGATTCCATAAAGTAAATCTTAGCCTGAAAGTCAAATCTAATCCAGAGAAATTTCAAGAGGGAGTCAAAGACTCAAAAAGTCTAATCTGTTAATAAGAAAAGCCACTGATGAGAGTCAATCACTACTGATCTGTCATGTCAATTAAAGCTGAAAACATACTTAACCACTATGAAATAATCCCATATCTTCAAAATAAATTGCTTTCCTGAGTGAATATAAATTCAAAGAGAAGTGTAATTTAAGATGATTTACTTTAGGATCTCTAGCACATTGATATTTTCGCTGTGTTTTTGGTAAATTCAGTCCTGTTAAAACACAGGTTTAGGAAGGAAAAGGTTTATGCTCACATGTCAGCTGACAAATTAAATCAGCTTTGCATCAAATGGGAAAAAGAATGGTTCTGTGACATTTTACAGTCCAGAGAAGGAAAAGTTTGAATAATCAGCTTCAGTGAGAGCAGTGGAAGTGGGAGAGGGAAGACTAGGCATATGAGGAAGCATGAACCCTAGCAGGTAAGAGGAACTGCTAATAAATAGAAAGAAAATTGTGCTTGAATCTCTTTCTTAGGGAAAGAAAATGAAGTGGTGGAAAACATGTAAGAAGGAGAAATGATGGTATGAGGAAATAAAATTTGAACTTCAATGAAAAAAGAAGAAAAAGGAATCCACTGCAACACACAGAGGCAGTGAGAATCAATGTCGATTTTCCAATATTTTGAACTGCAGACTCTTTTCTTTAGCTGAGAAGTATTGAAGACCAAATTCATTAAAACCAAAAAGAATTGTAAAGTCCTACATTAGTTCCACAGCTGTGACCTCTGAACACAGACAGCAGAACCTAAGTAGAAAAAATCTTTCATGAAATAACTTGTGTGTTCAGAAATACCTATATTTAGGAATCAATAAAAGCACGAATTTTCTGAATGTGGATGGATCCCACCTTCACCAGAACACAAAGTGCTGCAAGATCAATGCTTCAGCCTCAGGTGTCTCCCAGAGTCACAGAATGGATGAGCTTGGGAGGCTCATCCCAGAGTTCAGGAATGCTTGTGGATTCATGTTCCTTGTTCCCTCCACTGGTATGCAAAGTGACTGAATTTCCAGAGGGTACAAAACCCATTTTCAAAACTGAGAGTTTAAGACCACCTGGTGCAGAAAGCTTTTTCCTTCCTACCCATTACACACAACAGAGCTCAAGGTTTTTCTACAAAAATAAGAATAGCCTGGCTCCTACAGAGCCCATGCTGCTGCTTGCCTAAATTTGCCACGGAGGAATTTCTGTGCCCTTTAATAATCCCATCAGATACAGAAAGATGGACATGTGAGAGAATAGGGTTTTGTCAAGATTTATTTCTCTTTCTCACTGACATTCAATAAAATGAAAAAGTGACACATACTGGATTAAATGTCCTAATTGTATTGCATGGCTATGACTAGTTTGGATTAGACATGTTGTAGGGATATAACAAAACAAGACAAGTCCCATAAAAATGGACCCATCTTACATCTTTTTTTTGTCATGGAAGCTCAAGAAAGTAATTATAGAAGACTTTGAAAATGCACTTTATAGTTCTCCAAATCATTCTTATTTACAATCTCAGTCTGAGTATGCAATACCTTAAAGAGCAATATTGCCAATCCTGGTAGTGTTTTTTTCTTATTTTTTAGCTTCAAGTAACAGAGAGTTTAAAATTGCTAAAAAAAAAAACCCCAGGTCTAACTTTTAATTTTGTGGTTTGCATTAACTGACATCATCATTGATTGATATTATTATCCTCTTACTGCATTTCTGTTGACAAAAAACAAGACTCATTTCTAGCTATGCTCAATCCCATAGGGAAGAAAAGAGAAAAGGTTCTTAACTGAAGATATGGTGACACTAACTGGAATATTTCAACAAATTTTAATACAGTTTCCACATCTGTATCACCCTAACAGGAAAATAGGAGTCAAGTGAAAATACAGTTGATCAAATACAACTGTACTAAGAAGAAAAGTTTGCGAAATATTCATCATCTAAGTCCTACTTGACCCCTAGAAAAGGAGTTACTTCGCAGAATGAAGAATGAGTCTACTGCTAAACTGATCTAAATACCTCTACAACCCAGAGGGAACAACCTGTTAATTGAATGAGAACAATGATATACACGTCATATATAAACACCACCGGAATTCCGTGCCTGAGCCCACTCCAGCCAACTCAAGGAACAAAACACTGAAGCAACCACAGGACTGAGAGAGAAGCACGTCTTACTTGGCCAGACTGTGAACAAGATAATCCAACACTGATGTCTTTCAGTGCAACCTTCTATGACTAAGAGCATGATGAACTACCAGCATTTACAAGCAAAACAGGTATTTTTTGCTCTGTGAACAATTTCATTATGATTTCAGCCTTGACCCCTCTGTTGTTGAATGAATAAAGGGCAGATCATTTTAAAATGGAAAGACAAAGTGAATGAAGTAAAAACAAAGTAAATCTTTAATTAGGTAAGTCCTCTTTTGCTGCCTGGTTCGGGCAAAAGCACTAGGCCATATGTTTCATGTGTCTAAATCTGCCTTCAGGTTTCAGATGAATATGTCTCTGTGGGGCTCTTTCTGTCAACGGCAACATTTTTTTTACGGCTCAGAATTTGCTTGCTGGCAGCCACCTGCTAATAACACCACTACAAATTAGTAGGGTGCTTGGGAATTTGGACACAGATTAAAAAGTAATTGAGAGGGTGGACTAAATCACATCTTAGAAACCATTGTATCCACTTCAAGCTACCTCCTTCTTGTTTTGGAAATAATTTCTCTTTAGGACATTGAAGCCATCAATGAATGAGTTGGAAGCATGGGCTGTTTGCAGTTCTGTAACTGAGCAGTTAGCAAACTCGATTTCCAATTTCCTCCCCACTACCACCACACACCATTTGTTCCAGGCATGGACAGACACTGCACCAACCTTGGTGGTGAGGGTTACTAGGAATATCAAGCTGTAATAAATTCTGATCTCCTCCATGTCACTGCAATGCCACAGCACATCTAGAAGATGTAGAAATCTAACCATGACAGGATACTCAGATAACTGTGGCTGAGCACAGCACAGGACCTCATCTGCCTCTGGAGACCCGAGATGCTCCCCAAATAACTCTGTCTCTCCTGCCTGAAGTCTCTTTTCATTAGCTCCTGCCAGTTACTGCACTCCTTCCAAATCTGTTGTGACTTGTTCAGCCTTGCACTGGGCCAGGAGCAGCACTAACCAAAGGCACTTCACTGGGATTTACAGCTCCCAGCACTCAGCCAGCATCCTCTCTCCAGCCTCTCTCAGCCGAGACACCCAGGGCATGTGGTCGTGCTTTACCTTGCACCTCACCAAGCCTTATTTCTCACACAGCAGACATGTCAGTGACTGTGAACACTTGACAAAAAAGGAACTGTGGACTACTGAAAGACCATCGGAGAGCCTTGGGTCTTTTGTCTTAATAGTATTCCAAGGAATATAGTGCTTTGTAAATAACTGAAAAGGGCAGCTACTACAGTATTTAAGTTTCATACAACTGCAACTAAGTGACTGTAGTTTGAAAAACAACTCTTGTGAAGTTCAGCAAGCGCCTCAGAAACCTACAAAGTTTGATGGTATGGGGTTTTCTTTTTTTTTTCTTTTTCTTTTACAATCTAAAGGGTTTGTCCTCCTGTAATAGGTAATAATGAAAAAGAATTCTTTAAAGGTCAGCAGGAAATGGTCTGTTTTTACAGAGCCAATGAAATGTAGCAGGTTTTTTACAGCCATTGATCTTTGAGGACTGAAGTAGCTATGGATAATATTTATTTTTAGCCATATTTATGTAATCATTACTGTAACACCTGCCCACAATAAGGAGAAAAAAAAATCCCACTGTTTCTGCAGTTTATATTGTTTTAATGATTGGAAACAATCTATTTGGGACAGTCAGAGGTTACACCAACTTATACAGCACTAGGGTTTATTTCAGCAGATCAATATTGCCCTGTGGTGCAGCCACCCTAAATGAACAGAGACCATGGCTGTGTGACCCAGCCCTTATCCCGGCTGTGACACTGCTGCAATGACAAGCCCTGATGAGATCAGCTTCCTTAAAGCACGGGATTACATTATTCTAGAATTCACACTTTCACCTAGAGTTTACTTTTCCTACTTCCACCATGACAATTAACAAATCTGAGAGCAGCAAAGTGCAGTTTGCTGAAGCAGCAGCTAAGTCCTCCACCCTCACGTTGGGAGGAAATTGAGGACACATAACACAGCAAAATATTTATCAGTTTGATTTGCTCTGCCTCCACTACTACAGAGGGCATTTAGCACCTCCAACAGGGGTAGGAACCCCTTGGTTCTAGTAAGAAGTAATGCCAATTGAATGTGCTTTCAGCACTGGGTACACTAGACTTTCTCTATGATTTTTCTTCAGCATTTACTCTTTTTCACATTTGGAGACCTAGTGTACCCAAACACATCTGGAAAAGCAAACCTCACTTCTCACATGAGGGCATTTGGGTTACTTTTTGTATAACTTGGGAGAAAGAAATGCATCTTCAATAACTTCGACAAATTCTTTTCAGGGAGAAGGCAACTTATAATTGACACACAAAGAGCAGAGTTTAATACATGGATAAAAATGGGAACTCTACCTAACTGAAATACAGATAGGCATGTGGCTCATATTTATTGACACAACTAAGCTAGATGTAAATGACCATTTAAGGCCTCAAAGATTAAAATTGGGGGTTTGAAGCTCAGATCCCAGACCTTTGATTGAATCATGTTCTATTTGGTAAGTTTTAGAGGGAGTCAGAAACATGCCTTCATCTTCACACAATAGCATCAGAGACAAAGAAAGACAACTTCGAATGCTGAAGTTCATTTCTATTATAAATCCTTGAACAAAAGGCTTATTCTTTGCTAATTATTGCCTTAGCTATGATGAAATGAATTCATTTGTAGTAGTAAAAAATATTTCGGTAACATGGCATGATTAACATTTAACTCCTCAGATCAGTAAACAGTGAAAATTGGTGCTAGAGTTTAAGTGGGTACTTAACTGAAAAGTAAATGAATACAGAACTTTCTCACTGCAGTACAACACATATTTCACTGCATTTGCACAATCATTATTCTTCAAAATACTGACATTAACAACCATGCAAATGACACCATCATTCTCTGTCCCTTTACTGCTTTTTTCCTATATGATTTTCCTTGAATTGATAAATGAAACTTACAAATTCTGTAGAAACTTACACTAAGAATGTCAAAGATCTTTACAGAGTGAATTAATCAAATAATCAGAGCATCACAATGAGGTGTTTTATGCAAGGATATAGCAAAATATAAATGTAAATCTAGAATACATATAAAAGGAATAAATCCAAATGTCATGATAAAAATTGTACATTGTAATTTGGGTGTAATTGAGACTGAAGATTGGTGAGGACATAAAAATAGAAGGGCTTTAGGAGGGGCTTTTTTCTTTATTTTTTTTAAATATAATCCTTTATTTCAGCCACAGTACAAAATGAGACAAAAATAAGGGCAACAGAGCACTCTGAAAAGTCATTTCCATTCTTTATGTGATGGTCTTAAAGTAATCAGCAAAATCTATATCTTGAATAAAACGACTCCGGGGTACTTTGAACTGTGCAGCTGATTATGGACTCTGCTTTACTGTTCACTTATTTACCTGTTCTAAATCTTTGCAAGGACTGGCTGTGCCTGTAGCTCCCCCACGGCAACACAAACTGGGAGAGCTCCTCCAAAGGCAGTGACCTGGGGCGTGTTTGGGACAGGAGCTGCACCACACGGCAGCCCAAGCATTTGGTGCTCACTCAAGGATAAACAGCAATCGTATCATTAATCAAAATGTTACCCATGGCACAAGGCTCATACCCATACCAGTGCGTTAAGTACTGACCTGTCCAGAAAGCTGAAGTGGAAGAAACACCCCAGCTGCAACCACAGAGTACAAGGGGCATGGAAGACATTCCATTATTTTATTATGACACTATAAAATGAGAATTGCTGGTGATATTTAATACACAACCCTGCCACAAACACCTGCTGGTTCAAAAATAAGGCTTGCTAATTCTCACATTCAGCACAGAAAACTAAGAGAACTTCAATTTTTTTTTTTCAAATTATATATTAAGAGGTATGAAAGAGGTATTAAGAGCTAGGAAAAAGAAGAAATGGAGAAGTTTATGCTAATTAAAAAAAAAGATTACTTAAATAAAGCTTGGTTATTACTGTAAGGAGATAGCAGAAGTTTTCCCTATGAGCAGAAAGGAATCAAACTTGATGGAAACCTGTAAACTCTATAATTCACCTTCTGCCTCTGCACATCATTGTCTGGAAAGTTTATGTGACTGCACAACTGACCACGTAATGGGTTAAAGTCTGCACCACAAAGATACTTCTGTCTCAAGTCATAAATCAAGAGTTTTCTTTTGCTGCTAAGATGGAGTCACAGAATCACAGAATCAGTAGGTTGGAAGATCAAGTCCAACCCAACCCTAACCTCAACTAAACCATGGCACCAAGTGACTCATCTAGCCTTTTCTTAAACACATCCAGAGATGGTGAATCCACCACCTCCCCAGTTAGACCATTCCAATACTTTATTACTCTTTCTGTAAAAAAACCTTTTTCCTAATATCCAACCTATATTTCCCTTGGTGCAGATTAAGACACTGTCTATGGAGGGTCAAACCCAGCTTGTTTATGCTTGATGGATTTCTCATCCCAGCTACTAGCAAAATATTTATCGAAAGTATTCCAATGCGAGAGACTTCATTTCAAAAAATCTCAGCAAAACGTGCTAACTTTAAGCCCGTGAATTCAAGAAAACTAGTTATTTTCTTTAAGTGATTTCCTTAGATCAGGACCTAAAATCCAAATCCCAGTCCATAGCTTTGAAATATGCTCATGGCTGACTTTCCTTTAATTCTGTGTGCTGTGCATATCACAACAAACCTTTCTAACTTTTATTTTGGCTGAGAGCAAATGATCAGAAGTATTCCAGAAGAACAGACTGCGCAACATTGTTTTTCTGGACAAGAAGGAATGAAGTGTGCATATCTACATGGAAACCTTGTTTCAGATAACATTGCCCATTTTCAAAAATATGTTTCTGATTCATCAAGCTGTAATTATCTACTCCCCAAACCAAAACTATTTAGAATCACATTCATTTTATGAGTGAGTTTGTGAGTCACCATTACTCCTCCTGCTCTTCTAGGCACAGGCAAGCTACATCCAAAACATATTTACTCTCTGCTGACTGAGAAAATCATTGATGGAAAGCCATACAAAAAGTGGAGTCTCCTGAACTTCAGCACTGTACTGCACAAGGAAACATGTTCTTTAGAAAGACCTGACTAGAATGCTTGCCCAAAAGGCTTTATCCCAATAAGGGATAAAGTGCTCCAGAACAATAAAGAAGTTTTTAGTCCTCTCTTATTCAGCACCTCTCTCATTTAGCATTATTTCTGCTCTGCAAGGCGGGGGTGCAGGGAACGGGGCATGCTGGACCTGCCACTGTGATCTACTATCAGATTTGGTAATATCTGGTGGAAGAGCAAGAAGAAAATGTTAGTTGCAGCTCTATTTCACAAACCCAAAACCTGCAGAAATAATTTATTTCTGTTGCAAAACTACTATCCACACACTCTTCCCCAGCTACAAATTTTGGCTGCCACAGAAACCCTGTCTCGCCCAGTGCTTTGAAACTCAACAGTGGCACCCAGCGGCTACTCTTTATCACATCCAAGTACCTACAATACACCAGGGAGGTTGTGAAGCACTTAAAAGCAATTTTTTGTTTAAATACATGTACAAATTATTCTCATTAAAAAAGGCTCTGCTGTCTCTGCCCCCTTTTATAAAGTTAATTTTCTCATTTCGGTTTTCAATTTACTTCATGTTCTATTTTCCTTTGCTTGTTTAGGTTTTTCTTATTTATTTTTTTAGATTTTATTTTATACTACATCCTTCTAATCAGCTGGGCATTATTCTAACAGCCCTTCTCTGCTCTGTATAACAGTAGGTGCTGATTAAGGCTTCCCCCCTGTCTGAGAGCATTTTATATTGTTTAAATGTCTCTAGCCAGAACACCAGAGCACTAGAAGCAAATTCGGCATTTTAAAAATCAAACAATAACATAAAGGCTAAATAATATAGAGATTGATTTATTAGATTAAAAAAACAAACAAACAAAACCAAGAGAGCACTGCTAAACCCTTTTTCTATTAAATAATGTGCCAGATCTGTCCTAGAACCCAAAACTGAACTCTTGTCTATAGGAGTTTACAGGTAAGGCAGATAAAGTACGGGTCCTAAAATATGAAAAAAAAAATATACCTACACAAAGATGATGTACACATCACCAGTCTGAGCCTATTAAGTTGCATTTAGATATGTATTTGTTCTAGGGTTTAAAAATTTACCATCATCCTTGAGATCAAGCTCTAAGCTCAGAACCCAACATGTCAGATGACAACAGTGCACACATCAAGGAAAATCTCTTCTGACAACCCCAGCTCTGAATTTACAGTACAAATTTGCATTTATTACTTCCATATGAAGATGCCAGGCACACTTTTGCTTCTCTTGCCTCGTATCTGATTCCCTGAAATATCCTGCTGTTGTTTTCAAAAAACTCTTGCATTTAGAGGAGGACGATAGTAAAATATCTCATCATCACCATCAGTATTCTAACAGGACACTGGGAAGGGCTCTGGAAAGCTGCTGAGGAGCATAAACTGGCAGGGGGAGTGTGAGAGAGAACTCTTTCTTCCCTAAATTTTACAGAGCATAAGAAGCTGCCCACATTTTTAGCTGTGCAGGGCAGTACAGTCCCCTGAGCAAGAGAAATGGTCTGCTTGCAAGAAGTAGACAATTCACCTGCCTGTTCTTCAGAGGTCAGTGGCCAAAGCCTTTCCCCCTGGAAGCTGCACTTCACTGATAACCACACAAGAAAATAAAAATTGACCAAGGTTTCCATGGACACTGACTGAAAGGAAACAATGCCTTGGTGACAGAGCCATTTCTTCACCGAGCTTTCTCAGTCTCATTGCAGGTCTTGAATGAGGGAAGCACCACACTATCTAAAAGCAAAGAATTAATAATTTACCTTCAGTATAAATATTCAACTTCTCTGCTGCACCAACTGCTCCAGCATTCCCCACAAACCTGACCAGTGAGCAAGGTGCAGCAGGTAAGAGTTGGAGAACATCCCACTCCATTCCAAGTATACATAAGGACGCGATAACAACTTATCATATTATTAAAAATACACAGCCATATATAGGACAGCAATCTAAGGAAACGCAGAGCAAGTGTGGTTTATGTAACTACCAAATGTTTTGGACATATGGTAAAATATTGGGCAAATACCTATCCCTTTTAAAAATATTTTCCTGAAAAAAGATGCCTCTAAACCCATTGTAACCCCTTCAAGCATATACTAATTTTAATCAGAACTTCTGCACTGGGTGGAACACTCCTTACAGAATAAAAATAGCCAAAAGAACCAAAACAGCAAAAACCGAAGATGATGTAGAACTTGGGGAGCTGGGACCTAAAATTACAGACTCTCTGGTCTAAATGTGTATAATGTTACTGGCCAACATTTCTGCCTGCCACATCAGTACTCATCTAATGCTGATGGCTGAGCAAAAATTAAATTATTGCAAGAATACCACAGAAGAACAAAAGAAACTATTCCAGGCCCCAAGCAAAAAATATTCAGTTTTCAAATGAGAATCTGAAATAAGAGTTATGAGCTTAAATGCCTCATTTAATCCAAGTCCTAGCACACACTATCACAGCTATCTATGATCTGAGAAGATGCTTCTCAGGACAGAAAAATTCATCTCCAGATTGACACTGCTTTTTTAGTCCCTTCCTACTTCAAATCACACCTATTTGCAGTGAAATCCTGGTAATTATTTCAATATCAGGAAAGGTGAAGCTGGGATTCTCCTCCACCCTCTAATTCCAGCACTCCACCTCTTCCTAGTGGAGAACTAAGCCTTTCTTCCTGTCTGAAAACATCATGTTTCAAAGGGTTTTGTTAGGCTTCTTTTGCAAGAGGTGCCACCCTTCCAGAAGTTGGAATCTAAGCTGGAAAGTATAAAGTATAAAAAGTATAAAAATATATATACTTTTATAAATAAAAGTAACTTTTATTAACATAAAAGTTTATGTTAAAAGGGAAAAGAAATATATGTTAAAAAGTTCATGTTAAAAAGGAAAAAACCATTAATTTTCAGATATGTTTTCCATATCTGGCTCTGCTAAATCAAACAGTCCCTGTATTCCAGATTACTTCTGCAGCCTCTGGCTCCTTACACTGGAATGCTGAAAATTCCTGAGGTCCAGCACACAACAGCAACCTCTGCCCTGGGTTTTCATGGGGCTGACAGGGTTTGGCTGGATGAGGTGGTATAGAGAGATTCACTTAGCCAAAGGTTTGGGAAATTAGAGAAAAAAAATCATCCTCAGTGTTTCTTTACTGTCGGTAGTAGCTCTGAAGTGTAACTAAAATTCAATGATGTAGGTCCTTCCTGCCCTAAAATTATGCAGCAGCTGTTTTCCAAACGCAGTTGTTTTGGAAAATCCTATGCATTTGGAACAATTATTCCAAATATTGATAGCAGTTCTTTGCTATGATTATAATTAAAAAAATATTATCCATTATTAGATATTTTTCCTTGAACAAGCCACATCACTGCCTTTCGAAAGGCATGAACACATCACTTTACAAACACCTCTCTAAAGCAGGCTCGTGGACTAGGCTAACCTAAGCTAAAGGAATTTAGCACACAGTTCCCACTGAGAGGCTGTGGATTTTTCTGAAAAGCCAACTCCTAAACTAGCAGGATCCCATAAATACAATTGTTTGCATTTGTAAAGATACATACAGATCCATGCTTTTCCTAAATAATAAGTGTTGACATCACAATCTCATTCAAATAATCAAATTTAATTTAGCTCTTGCTTTGCACCAAAGCATATATAAAGAAGCCCTCCATCTGTCACTGCAGGAATGACTTCTCTCCCTAAAATACCTTACATATCCACAGAAAACCAGGCCTAAATAATGATTCATTGCTAGATTCACTGCACAAAAGCCTGCTTTAGTATCTCAAATAAGCACTCAAAATACATAAAAAAGTCTAGTGTGCATTGATTGGATTCCCAAAGTTATCCAGCTGGAAGTGGAAAATGCCTTCTATTAAAGTACTCCCCTTTCCAGTTAAGAAGCAAATGCAAAATTCAGTAGCTGTCCAAGAAGTTAGAGAGTACAAATACAAGAGCTGTTTTCCGTTACGCTGATCAATAGACAGCTATGGCATAACCTGCTTGTTAGAAGAGAAGTATCTTGCCCAAAGTCACAGATCTAACACCTAACCTGTTGTACCACATGCACTGGCCTATCAGTGGGCAAATTATGGGCAAATGCAGGCAGCGACTCACACACTGCAATGTGCTTAGCAAAGCCATGCCTTCCAGTAGCTGCACTGCACGGTGAACCACAGAGATCTCACAAACAGTTTGCTCAGTTAAAGCCTCATTTTGTTCCCATGCTGGTTTTATTCTATCTCAGAATTACTTAAGCTCTGGAGAATGTGATCCAGCCCATTTTTTCTCAGGCACAGCACAAGGTTCAATTCCAGCAGATGAAGAGATGGGTGAAAATATTAGTGGGGTGACACCAAACCTCTAAAAGCTCATGATGCTCTCATTCAGGGCTTGTCTAACCCCTGAAAAAGATGAATCAAAAGCAGCACAGTATTTGTTTTTGTCATGATTGTTAGAAGTCTTATAACTGAACAAAGCATAGGGAGAGCACACAATGTTGTGGCAATCATGTGGATCTGCTCATCTGCTCTCCCAGCTCTGTTTCTGCCTGCACTGTGGCCATCACTGGATGGCTGAGGACAGTGCCAGCAGCCTGAAGGAAAGGCTGGACAGCTTGCACAAAGCTCTGATCCGCTCCTCCATGCCATGCCCTGTTAGCACAACTGCTGTGACAAACCAGCTTCACACAGTAAGACCTCACTCTTCAGAAATGCCAGCATGGAACTTTCATGAGTACTAAATTCACTTGCAAAAGGGAAAGTCTTTTAGGCTCCCGTGTTGTAACTTTGTCGGTTGAAGATGTTGATTCAATATGATGGAAATGTTTCATACATTTGCATTCATATCATGTTCTTAAATGGCTTCAAAGAGTTTTTTAATGTCAATTAAATGCTATTATAGTGTCAAAGGGAGTTAATTTTCAATAGATATTATTCTTCCTTAATACTCTGTTGCAGTAGTTCTACACTTTTATTTCAATAATGGTACAGTAAATTTAACTGCCTACAAATGAACTGAAATAATGAACAATATAATTTTGTTCCCAAAGCAAATTATACTGGCACTTGTCTGTTTGCCTCCTCAGTCTAAAACAGTCCTTTTGTTTTCCAATGCTGAACAAACCATGAGGAGTAACTGCATAAGAAAATGCAATAACAGATGAACTACTGCCTGAGTAGGTCCTCTTCCTCCTCATGTGATTTCTAATGATGCATTGCCTCTTCTCTGGCTTTTACACTTAGCTAGCTACTAAGGAGAAACTCATTCCTTTTTGCCTTTTTATTTATCAATGCGTCCTTTTCCTACCCTTTGTCTGGTTTTAGACTCTCTCTCATTGTAAGGATTCCTCAGGTATCTTCCTAGGAATTTATTGCTTCTTGTTTTAATTAACGAGTCACAACAGCAGTTTTCCTCAGTCTTCCTCCCATTAACTGGAAGCTCATGATTTTACATCACACTCAAATGCAATTTTTTGGCTAAATCTGATGTAATACCTCTTTTAGCCACTCCTTGCACTGAGACTCTTTAACAGACCTGTGCTCTGTGTAAATTTATTTACCTAATCTGTTCATTTTGTCAGCTTTGTCTCAATAGCAGGACACTGCTTATGGGCCAGTACTTGTTAACCAGTCTCACGATGTGAGTTTACTTTATTATTTATTTATAAATGCTTTCAGATATGTCTCACATCTGTTCCATATGAGTTGGCACAAAAATGACTGACCCCGTGCTGCAACAAACATGATTGAAAAGCATGAAGTTCTTTCCAGGTTATATCTGGCCTGATGGATGAAGGTTAGATTGACAGGGGCGAGAGAACAAGACTGAGCATTTCTTTTCTCCTACAAGCCCTAGGAAAAAAAAAGCCTATTTAAGTGAGAATTTCACAATTTGCTGTCCTCTGTCATTGCTAAAAAACACGTTTCAAATACACTGTCAAATACATCCTCCTTATTTCATGTTTAGATGCACCTGCCTAACGCAGAAATGCAGTTCTGGAGCGTGGCAGGGGAGTGGTTACTGAGAAAGGGTAGAAAGGGTCGGGTTTGCAGCAGGACACCTCACTCATAGCACAACACTGCCCAGCACTGTTTTTTCCAGCAGAAATCACCATCCTTGGCAAGAGGGGAAAACTGAAAACAAAGTCTCATACTGACATACCAGACTACTTCTAAGCTTCAGTTTAATCAACCTCAAAGCTTGTGATTATCCTCTCTTCAATGTCTTAGAGTTGCTGTTGCCTCTTTTGCCTCAAGAATGGCACATATTTGAGGTTTCACGATATGTGGGAGCTGTTATGATGGGGTCTATTCTAATTAATTCACAAACAATTATATGAAGTTTAACTATGTAACCAGGGCAATCACTGTGTTCAGAATTTGAAATCTTTTCCCAAATATTTTGTCCAAAAGCAGCTTGTATTCCCAAGAACTTGGTCTCAGAAGAATTTTGCACAAGACTTAGTGAAGGCTTACTGTCTTCCAGCAGCCCATATTCCCAGTCTCTGACTGGACTTCCAAGATAGTTTTTGGTCTCTGTTGCTTTCCAGCTTTTCTCTTAGTCTAGTGCCTTGACTTCTATTATTTTACCAATGTAGTCACTAACAAGGGGGTTTAACAGTGCTTTATGCTGAAAAAAGTATAAATAGTAGCTAGATTGCTCAGTATCTTAAATACAACCTGTATTTGCCTAAAAGCATCCCCAGTCATACATTACATGTCATACATTACATACATTACATGTTCAACCACAGTAATATATAATTTCCCGAGATGACTCTAACATGAATACATTCCTGAACATTACACCACAGTAAAACAAAGACACACTCAACTGAGAAAATAAATTATATTAAATTAAATGATAGGTATTTGTGAAAGCAACTGTGGAACTCAGTTCTGGATACAAAACTCTAATGAAAAGGAAATAAATCAGGAGGTCACTCTAAAATATTTCTGCAGGAAGAAAAGCCACAGCATTTTGTATTTGCACTAGAGAACAGAGAGAGGGTGCCATTTTCCAGAGGTGATTAATGGTGCATGGATACAGAAAAACTGTTCACAATATAGCACAGAGCTAGAAAAATGTCCAAAATCTGAAATACACAGGATTAACAGTGAATATTTCAAGTATAATTTCACTAATTAAAGAAATGTCTTACTGTAATTTCTCAAGCAGGCCAGGATATACCAAGGTGATCTACAAGCTGACTTGTCTTTGGGCAATTATTCCTGAGTGTGGTGGTGAGTCTCATAAATGTGCACACAGTCACATTGGCTCTGTATCTCAGGAGAGACTTAGTGCAACGTTCACAGCATACAGACTTGAACAACCTGGACACACTGGCTGCTACTTTATCATAGTAACTATAGAATTCATGATAAGTATTTTAAATGACAAGAACTGCGATCTGCCTTCTGCCTTGCAGAGAGATTTGGCAGAAGTTAGTTTTAGGGGGTTTTTTTGGAACAGCAAAAACATAGGTAAGTTAGTTGACCACAACTAATACTTTATTTGACACCTTTCATCCTCCTTTTAAAGTGTTTATGTTATTAAATATTTGAATTAGTACCTTGGCTATCCTCTTCTTTAGTTTCATAATGAATTTCAAAAGTTCATTTAAGACACAAGCTATAGCATAGTACAAAGGTGACAACACTAACTTTACCAAGTAGTTTTTCCCCAAACAGAACAAAAAAAGCCTAACATTGTTTCTGGAACTAAAGGAACTATTTTTATACTAACAATTCAGATTTAATTTCTCTATAAAGATCCAGACACAGGAAAGTTAGACCATAGCAAAAAGGGAACCCTCATGAGCATCAGCTTTAAAAGTAGCTTTCTCTATTTTTTTTTTAATCTAGCTTGCTGTCAACCATCAGACAGCCAAGCACTCTCAGTGCTTCCCTATTCTTCCTGTGTCAGTGTTGAAAATGTTCTATTAATATAAAAATGAAACTGAGAAGTAGGCTCTAATGCAGGCTGCCTTTGCACACCTCTGTCAAGAGAACAGAGGAGTAGAACAATCTTCTGTGCAGTCACAAACCAGATGAAATAACTAAGAAAAACCTCCTCAGAAGAGCTCAAAGGGATTTGCTGAATAAAGACAGCAGCCATGCTGCTTCCCTGACATTTTATGAAAGGATGACCTCTCTGAAGATTTCAGATCTTTCCTATGAACAAACACAATTGTTCCAACCAGAATCTGAAAAGTCATGATTGCAAAAAAGGATAAAGACAAAAGGTTTTAACTGAGTCTGTATTTAATGCCTCAAAATACTTTTAGCAAAAATATCATTCTGGCTCTTTGAGTCTTCACTAGGAAAAAAATGCAGCACATTTTACAAAGCACACATAGGCATAATACCAAGCTTGTTGCAAGTAAATACTTTACTTTTAATAAACTCACTATATGTTTTCAAAACAATCCCTTAAGTGAATTTTCCAAAATTACAACTGAAATTCTACAAAGTTGGCTTATTTTCCCATATGCTTAAGTACACTCTCACCTTTCCTGCTGCCTATCTTTTTGGGAACAGCAATAATCACAGAATCCTGGAATGGTTTGGGTTTAAAGGGACCTTAAAGAACATCAAGCTCCATTCTCTGCCTAGCCTCTATTTGTGTTGGGATTCCCCTGGTGCTCATGGAGGACCTTTCCCTTGTTGGAATTCCTGAGGTTTGCACAGGCCCCCCTCTCCAGCCTGTCCAGGTCCCTGTGGATGGCATTCCTTCCCTCTCCTACCACATGCATCAGCACAGATTCCAGGAGGATCTGCTCCATGATCTTGCTGGGCACAGAGCTGAGGCTGACTTGCCTGAAATTTCTCAAGTTATCCTTCTTTCTCCTTGTATACATGGGGGTTAATCATACATCATAATCATACAACTGGGCTTTCAAATCATAAGCTTTTCAAGAGCTCCTTTAAGCCTCTGCTTATCTCAGAACACATTAGCTAAGTCCTATCAAACTGGGTCAAACTGTTGGGATTTCATACTACAGAACACAGTACTACTATCAAGAAAGGTGATTCCATTATTTTTATTCACTCTACTACCAGAATCTCAGGTTTCTGATGTATGGAGCATATGGTATTTTAATTTAAACTTATTACTACTGAATATCTGCTGCAACATTAATATTTTATTGTAATACACAGAGATCTCCAAATATCTCAGGTCAACGTGACTCAGAAGGCTCGAAGGAAAGTGAAAAAAACCCCATACCAAGAATCATAACAAAGCTTTCAGCATCTGCTGTTCTACTTGGTTTCCCATAGCAATATTTCATTATAAGATTGAAAATTACTCATGCATATTCTTTCTTCCCTATTTTGGGCCTCAATTTTACGAAAGCCTCTCTAATTTTAAATGAACAGGTTATCTTTTATATTCAATTCAAAATGAATGACCCTTAGAGAATTAATCTCCTGTAGCTCAAATCTCTTTTAGCCATAGAATTTGACAGTAATATTATTTCAGGAATATTTCTGGTTTTATTCTCATGAAAGACAATACCAAGGAAAAATCCAAAGAGACTGACAAGCAGTATGTATAAAGCACAGGCAAAAAGAATGCTGAAGAAAACAACCACCCACTAGTAATGAAACACATTGAGATAGCATATAGACATAGAATTCAAATGTAAGGTCATGGACACATCTACTATGTTTTGGTTTGAAGCAAAAACTTCGTTGCAATGGCTTTAAGCCAGCCAATAACAAATAGGGTGAAAAAAAATATTTCAAGCATAACTTACCATTTAAAGAATGGGTTTGACTGTACTTTGTTTAAAAGCATGTGTCACATTTCAGCATCACAGAAAGAGCTTCTCTACTAGACCTGGTACATCAAAATGTTCAAAGCTCTTAAAATAGCTTGCTTCCTTTGATTTTCACATTGAAAAGTATTACCGATGGCATGTGCAGAACACCTATGCTACTTATCATCCAATGTGTATTTTTTGTATATTTTTATAAGCTGAGACTGCTGGTGGAGCTTCTTTTAAATGCAAAGGAGAAGGTAAGGCCGTTTGTGTGTGTGAAAATGCATCCATCAGTAGGATTATTACAGTGTCTCTGGAGCGTTAACTTTTTAGCTCCTCCTGAATTTGTACTGTGCTCCTAAAAATAAGGCTTTGTTTCAGGATTTGACTCCCTGAGGCTATCTCAATGTTCAGTAAGAAATCTGTGTTCACGTCTGCACCACAGACCATACAAAACTGTATAACTGAAAGTTGCAGCAACTCCTTCCTGGAGTTTCTGCTTTAGTGTTTCTCTTCTCTCTCTAGCCTGAACGTCTCCAAATCAGTTTGTATTACAAGGCAGGGGATGAGTCAGGCACCTCAGCACAAACAAGAGCTCCAGTTCCAACCAGGCACCGAAGTCTGGAGCACTGGGGGACAGCAGGCTCACCCACCTGCAGGGCTGAGCCCAGCGAGGAAATACAAAATCATACGGGACAGAGGCAACGTTCTTCATAAAGTTACTGTCCGAATGCCTGAACCACTAGGATTCTTCCAAAAATGCAAATGACACTCCTCTGCAAAGATTACAGACTCTCCACAGCCTGCGAGTTCTCTCTTCATAAGTTGTCTTTGCTGGTAAGATTTGGGCAACTTTGCTGGCTCAGCCACACAGAGTTTTCACAAGGATAAGCACAACAGACACTGATGAACACCACGGTGAGACTATGGTGACTAGGTAACTAAATTTCTGCTTTTCCTATGGTTGGTTCTGTTTTGGACTGCTGCCTAAATTCGGGGAGAACAAAAACAAAAAAAATTTGGAGCTTGCATTTCTTTGTGCCTTTGCTTTCTGAACTTCAAATGGCATAGCTGTTCCTCGTACACTTTTTGTTCTGAAGCAGTGAGGAAGCATTTCTAGGGCACTAAAAGCATATTCAAGTGCTGACATAAGCTGAGTGTTCCACATTGACATTTAGGGGATTGCAGAGTATCAGGCTAAAGCTCTTCTGCGTCTGGAGGGACTGATTTCAGCAGAATGGTTGTATCATGTGTTCACTGCATTAGTCCTGGAGGGATCTTCCAGATGCATTCCTAAAACTACCAGTGCACTCAGGATAGAGGAAGGCTGCTCTGCCAGCACAACTAATGGATAATAAATTAATTAATTAGAACCTTTGTAGGATAGGTAATTATCAGGACCTTTAAGAAGAAACTAGAATATCAAGCATCGCCTTCAGATCCTCGACATCTGGAGTCACAGGCATACAAATCCTGATGCAGCTACTACAGGTGAACCAAATTTTAAAGAGTCTTTAATGATGAGCCACAAATGGGCTAAAAACTACCCAAGAAGAAAGACTTTTGTTTTCCTTTTCATGGAATCACTATACTTCTGTCTAAAAAAACGATAAATTTATCTAATCAGGACACAAATATAATGAAATTTTAAGTGTTTTTGCAAATAATCTTTCTCCAGTAATAAGTGGTAATCATCTGCTACAATTATGTATAGCTAGAATTATTAAATATAAATGTGTAATGTCGATGTTTAATTTTGTCTGTTCCTTCTGTAAAACATGCAGAAAGATTAACATTTTAGAGAACTCATACTGTAGATACATGGCAGAAACACTCTTAAACTGTCAGACTAATGCAGAAGAAAATCAGACCCTCATATTCTGGTCTTTTTTCTTTCACACTCTTTTTACTAGGATTTAAGTGGCAGTATGATGTTTCTGTTCCACCTACCTGTCATCTTCGAAGCTGATTCTTTAATCCATTAACCTGATTAGTCAAAGTAAATGGTAGCTTGAATAGTAATTTAAGCTCAGTGTAATATAATTTGGAGAATACAGAGTAGATTTTAAATGTGAGTTCATAGAAGTGTATATGTCTCTTATATATACTAAAACAGGCACAAGCATTTTAAATTCTAAGGCTAGCTCTACATATTACTTTAGTCCTAGCCAGAAATCGTTAGGGAAGTTATATGCTCCAAAAATAGATTTTAGGTAGTAACATAAAAAATGTATTTATCAACTAAAAAATCCAAACATCTCAACTGTATTAAAATTTTATCGTAATTGTGGGCAGATGACTGGTTGTGGGGCAGAACTTTTCAAGACATAAAACAAGTCATGCAAATAATGCCCAACATCTTCAATACATCCTTGACATGATTCTTGGACAGAGACACCACAAGCAACCCTGGGATATTTCTGCAAACTTGAAGTGACATGTGGTGACACCTCATCAGTGGCAGCCTGAAGCCTTTGGGAAATGCTGGACTTCAGTAATTTTAAGTTTCTGGCCATATGGAAGTCAAGATATAAGCAAAATTTATGTTGGTAACAGTTTCAAGTGGAGAAAAGCTTTTTTTTTTCTGTACAAACTCACGGCAGCGTAAACAAAACACATGCCAGGTGTTTTATTTTCAGCTACACAGGCCCTTTGTGGGCCTCCTCTGCCCACTGTTTTAATCTTTTCACCCCTGCACAGAGGCTCTTTCAGGCTCTCACCACCAGGATGAGAGGTTATTTATAAAGCACTCCTACTAGCCAGGGACATTAGACAGCATCAGAGATGAGATTTTGGGACCATTTGCAAAATCTGCTTTGGCAGCCTTGTGAATTCTGGAAGCAGAACCAGAAAAACACAGGACTGAAGTTTTCTGCTACTTCTAAGTTCTTCATAAGACCTCTCTTCAGAGGCCTTAAACTAAACTGCAAACTAAACTTAAACTGCAAACTATTTTCCCTTGGTTTAGGAAATTGGCCTAAATGGAAGAGGAACTATCCCCTAAAATTTGGTTTAAAGCTAAATTAAAGGGGGAAAAAAAAAGGATGGTGCTACAAAAAAACCCCCAAACTAATTTTTCAGGCTGCATGACTTATATACATTTACTCCACACCTGCAATCAACACTTGCTAGCTCCACTCCAAAGAATTCTGTGCTGAAGTTTTTTTTCACTTTTGTAATAGTCATTGATTTGTATTAGAAACAGTTTTATTTTATTCTTTAGAAATTGTATTGCAATCCTCCCAGCAGTAGAGCAGTTGTCTTCCAGAAGAGAAATAAATTATTGTCTTGTATAATGTCTTATACAACACTGGAAGCATATGATTTTTTTCTGGAAGACATTTGATTTTGTGTAAAAAGCTGGTAATTTTAGCCATTGGTCTCTGAGGCTCTAATACGACTATGATACTCTTAACTATATTTCAGTCAATCATAAAACCTCAGAAATAGATTAAAGCCAACAGTGGAGCTTTTAATAGCCAAGGGAAGCATGGAAGATAAAGAATTGCAAGGAACAAAGGATAACACTTGAGCCAAGATGCAATAGGAGACTTCTGACAAAAACAGAAAAGATTTTGTATTAAGTCTTTTCCAAGTATCCTGCAGAGCTGCTCAGATTTTACAGAGAGGTCCTGCACTAGGGGATTCCTAATCCCTATCATCATCTTTACTAGAAGAGGTAAGAATACTCATCAGGATTCTTCTGTCAAATGAGTCCTCAAGTGGTCTATTTCTTCCTAAGATACCAATTGTAAAGAGAGTGCTGCTTCTTTCCACTACCAGGTTGTTGGAGCCTCCAATCTGGATATTTTAAGAGCTCTACTGAATAGATTCAGTTTTGAGTTGCAAGTGGATAAGAAAGGTCAAGTATGTCAGATGCAAGATATTTTAAAAGTCATAAAATAGGTAACAGCTCAGAAACAGTTTCACTAAAAGAGTGATTAAATTACTACAACAGCTATATTCTCAAAGTCCTCAGCAGGATGTTAGAGACAAACACATTTATTTGATAACACACACTAACATTCACATCCTACGAATTAAAAATACTTACCATGCAAATCTTCAAGGGGATGTATGCAAGGATGTAAACCTGCAATCCTGAGACAACGCTAGTATGGGAGCTGCCAAAGAAATAAAAGCTTTATGCTACACATTGCTGAGCTCAGATGGTCACACCTATGACCTGAGCTGTATCACAAAGGCTTCCCGTTACCCAAGGGAAAGCTCTCACAATAAACAAGGCTCCACTGATACAATGCTACTGGAAAAGGCACCGAAATCCAGATGATAATGTGGCCCACAGGAAACCTGTGAGGAATCATCAGAAACTCTTCTCATTCCAGCAGGCTGCTGTCATGTACATCTCTAGCTGGAATCACAAACCAACCAAGAGACTGGAGAGACTCACGCCACTCATGCAAGAAAGCCCAGAGCACAGCAATTAAACTCCCATGGAGCAAAGGGTTGTGCCATGGTCACTGCCCTGCTGCTCCAGTTCCTGTGCCACCCAAGAGCCTGAGCCTGCTCCTGAGCACACACTCTTCACAACAGAAACAAAACTGATGGCAAATGGGGCCCAGCCAGGACGACTTTTACTTCCTGAAATATGAAGAGTTAATTTGCATCTTCCCAAATTACTTTTGAGGTAAATCAATCTTTCTCCTTATTTTAATCTCACCTGGAAGCTAAAGAAGCTCCTGAAAGAAACATGCTCACAGCAAGTGTCTCCTACAAAAAAGTAGATAAATATCTGTCAGCCTCATCCAAACAGTCCTGCCTGGCCTTTGACTTACTGTTTCCTCAACTCAGCAAGACAATTACAGAAATCACAAAGATAATTTATATTGCAGCTTTATAAATTACAGTACTGTCAAACTGTAAAGTTGACAGTTCTGTAATTATAAAATTAAATAAATAATTTTTTTATTAAATAAAGTACAGTTCAACTTTATTTCTCTGTGTGGAAGTCCACATGTAGGTGCAGGTGATATCCACAGTGAGAGATCCATCTGATCCACCCTTCAAAGGCAGGTTTGAGTCTGGTGTTTTAAGAAGGTATCTGTTGTATTTTCAGATGCTACGGAGAGATCTTTCCATTCTCATGGATCATTAAGAGTGCTCATGGAGCACAGCACTGGGACTTTCTGTTTGAGCCCTAACATTTGCTACTTAGCTGCTCTTCTCAGATGATTACTATTATTAGCTTTTGCAGGATGTAGAATTTTCTATTTATTTGTGGGCTGTAGTGGATCTGTGTCCTGCAATATGATAGCTGTTAAAATGGGTCCCTTAAACTGCTCCACTGCATATCACTAATTGATTTTAGATGTGATGATCATAAGCTGTCAGACTCTTCCCTCTAGAGGTCTGCCTGATTTAACAGCAGAATGACCAGGCTAAAATATATTCAATTTTTAATAAGCTGCTTAGGAAAACCGATATTATACATAAAATAGCATCTTCCACAGCAACAGCATATATGAAAAATGATAAATTAATTTATCAATTACTTGTTCACGTATTGAAAAATACCACTGCATAAAACCTTAACACAAATTGAGCAGAAGAACAAAACAAAATCAACCAAAGCATATGCCACTGCTATTGCTTTTTAGGGAGTTATGGACTAATGTTAGTGCTAACATGAAATAACACTAGAATTGTGTAATGCTGACAACCATAATTAGTGAACATTTTGTCACTGAAGAAGAGAAAATAGGATCATGAAAGAAATTAAAAGGTAAAATGAATCTGTGACTAATCACCAGAAATACATCCCTTTGTATATTGCTTAGTACCAGAAAAGGATCATCATGAGTGATCAATGCTATACCTGATATTTGGGTAACTACCTTAAAATGTCAAACACAAGAAAAATTTCTTACTCTTCATTTTTGATTTTTTTTTAATAGTGGCTCTTCTCCTAATATCCAAACATCTAAGCTAGTGCAAACAGACAATTTCTCTCCATCCCACACCCAGCCTTCTCACAGAACAATCAATCACTTTACAAGACTATTCCGCATTTTCAAAGTTCTGCTCATATTCTTTGAAGTCTTCTTTTATATACAACAAGACAAATGTAATCCATTAAATTTTCCTTACTTCATTTAAACTGACTGTTGGTGTTTCAATGGAATCTATTCAACTAGCAGATTTTTTTTTAAATGGGCTCAAAATCTGGACAAAACCTTCTAGCTAAATGCAAAACGGACTTTTGATGATAAATCCTTAGAAGGATTTATTACCTCAATTTACAACTTTATTAACATTATTAACTTGTTTAGGGGAGTCAGACATAAAACATAAAGAACCATTTTGCTACTCGGCACTACTTACACTTTAGAGTTGGTCTTGCCAATTATAGCATTTTGTATTTTCATGGACTGCCCTTTCAATTTGTCAGAATTACTACCCCATAACCAAAAAATTTACAAGTCCTTCCATACTGGCATCATTCACAAATGCTAAGCTCCACTATTGCCATTAAAATAATAATAAAAAAACCCACTAGAACTAGGTCAGGATGCTAATCTGGGTGCAAAAGAAAACTGCTGACAATTACTTCTTGACATTCATTTCCCAAGCCAGAGGTGTGTTTCCTTTTCATGTTTCATCTTGAAACATACCCTAACTTCCTTAAGAAAAGAGCACAAATTCCTATCAAGACTCATAGGTTCTTCCTATGTACTGACACATAGGTTCTTCCAAGTTATTCTTTAACTCATATATTCCAGCATGGAAAAAGAGTTCATCAACCTTCCCAACAGCATAATTGTACCAGAGCCTCAGCAAAACAGCTGACAGCAACGGCGCTGACATCAGGACTATGATGTACAACTCAGTAATAGCTTTTTTTTTTTAATGCTAACAAAGAAATCCACTACAAGCAAACTGGTTTTCAGCATTCATTATGTCTATATGAGCTACTGTCCTTTTTAGCAGAGAAAGTAAGCACAAATGAGAGAATACTTCTCAAATATTGCCCATTACCTGTATCTTACAGGCATTTTAAGAACAGATAAGCATTACATACATCTCTAGCTATAAACTGGGCAGTCTTTTTTATCAGTTGAAAGTTATACTTCATTTATTTTGGCTAAATGTTACATTTCTGTCAATTAAAATGACAAAGATGACAATGGACAAGATTCCTGTGGGTGCCAGGGATGAATACAGCAATGTAAAAGTGGAAATAAACTGCATTTGGCATGCTTCATGATCCCTTTAAAATAACTTCCCCCACCACTAACAGGCACCTCAGTCCAAGTTTGTGCTTTTAAAGGAATAATCCCAGAATGTCTTTACAAGCCAGGTTTCCACTTACTGCTTCTAATAAAATCCACCAACCAAAATAAAACTTGCGTGTGTCCTTTTGCCTTGAATTACTTCACATTCCGCAGGCAGACAACCAAATCTGACTCCGGATGGCTGCATAGATGTCACACAGTGTGAGAATAAACACAAAGATGAGCAAGGAAGGATAAAACCTCAGAAACCCGTTCTTGTGACTCCACAGGCTTTTCATTGGACGACACACAAGTAAAAAGGATGATGTGCTGAAGACCATTTAAAAAATGCTACTGGAATATTTGGGAAGGTTATTATTCAGTTCTAGCTGTGATCTACTAGTCTCGAGCTATCTTCTGCATTCTCCCCAAGAACAGACTGCAACACCAATTGCAACTTGAATCAAGTACAGTAACAGGTTTTTCAGATTTATTTTCAGCCTCCAAGGACTAAATATATGTGATGGACAAAGCCCCAGATAAATGTGTACTCCCACTGCATGAATTTAGGTACAGGGGTTACCTGAGAACTGAAATATTAAATAAAGAATGCAAACTCTACCGGACTGAGTTTGTTTTGCACAGTGTTATATTATACTATTGCCATCATTAGTTGCTTGTCTGACATTATCCTGTGCCTTCTCAATGAATTTATTCTTTACTATGCACCTGTGCACACAGCCTGGCATTTGAAGAAGAGTGGAAATCACACCATTTCACATGAGGAAAGGTAAAGGATCTCAAAGAACACCTTTTGGGGAAGAACTTTGTGTGCTCTGGGACCAAGTGAGCCCTCGGCCCCCACGGCTGCAAAATCTGTGTCCTGCTCCATACAACTGCTTCCAGCTGAACAGCAACTCTAGAGTTAGCACACTGCAAAGAATTTCCAAGAAATGTATTCAAAGTCCCCTATGGTTCAGTCAAAGGAAGAAGAAATGTCTAAATTTCAAGTAAAAATTCCTCCTAACTCTCTCAGATCCAGGCCTTTACAGGCTGTAAGCTCAGTGATCCAGCTTCTTCCTCTGTTGTCTGTGGAAGAATTCCTCCAGCTAACAGACCAAATCTGTCCTTACTTTCTGGGTAAGAAGAACTTACGATTTCTGGTGAAAAAAATAAATCAGAATTTCAGTAATGATAAAGTATGATGTAAATTCACAGTAAAATTTGCTAGAATACATTTATACAAGATTTCGTAAGCCACTCAGATGCTACTCTTCTATTCAATTTTCTCCACCAAGCCATATTTACTCTCACCAAGAATGTTTGTTCCAAAGGAAAAGCACTTGATATCCTGATCTCCTAAGCATATGCTAGGTGGATGAAAAGTACCAT
Source organism: Acrocephalus scirpaceus scirpaceus (assembly GCA_910950805.1). Lineage (NCBI taxonomy): Eukaryota > Metazoa > Chordata > Aves > Passeriformes > Sylviidae > Acrocephalus > Acrocephalus scirpaceus. Next base: position 36,891,223 of record OU383781.1, read on the forward strand.
GTGGCTAAAAAAAGCCTGCGTGCAACACTTCTTCCACTTCAATGAGAGACGGGCAGCCTACCAAAAATTCTGAAAATCTTTTCACAAAGAAGGATAATTTTTGTACCGAATTCTAAGGATAAAAATAGCAGATTAGGAGTATGTTTATACAGCAAAACACTCTGCTTAAGGATCCCTGTAGCAGATCAGGTCCACAGCACATGGTAACATGTCCAGGAACATGAAAGGCACAGGCATTTCCAAAATGGGTCCCACATGCAATGACATGAAGAGGTCAATGAGTCTCCACAAAATTATGTGTGAGGAACATAGAGATGTCTCCCTAATTCTGTGAAATCCAATCCATGTCTTGGACCTGTGGGTCCAAATAAGCATTTAGAGAACACTCACAGGGATGAGTCCTCCTGATACCCCAATCCCCTGGTGCTCTGGGGTGCAGTGGGAGAGAGCAGGAGGGCACTGTGCACATCTCCTCCCTAGCTGCCCAGAACAATTGAGATGGGTTTTTACATGACAGGAACAATGAGAGGAGAGAATCCCACACTGACTTTGCAGAGAAAGGGGTCAGAGATGCCTTCTTTTTACTACATTGTTTTTTAAGCACACAGTATTGTAATTCAGAGAAACTCTCTGCGGTCCTTCTCCCTGAAGTACAAAATTACAAAATGGTGACACCAAGCTAATCTTTGTGAACATTTAAAATGGGAATTCATAACAAGACAAATAGCTCAGAACACTCCAAATGTATGCTACACATCAACAGAAAGAAAAAGAATAGTTCCCTCATCAGCAGCATGAAACATACTGGATGAGATCAGGATTACGGCTGTCAAAACCTGTCAACAGCACTTCGAATTTTCTGTGTTCCATTGCATATATTTCCCCATATCACTGAAAATCCAAATAATATCCTCAATGACTGGAGACCAGATCGGGATTTACCAATGTCAAAAACTGCTTTGTGCCCAGATCATAAGTAAAAGTTTATAAACTACACATTGCACAAGAGCAAATTACTGCATTGCTTTATAATTACTAAATTCAGAATTTTATAAAAATTTGAATCAATAATTAAAAAAGAAATGTCTTCTATTTCTTCTCTACTGTATAAATCAAAAGAAATTGCATGTAGGACTGGAGCATGTACCTGCAGCTAATGAACAACCTGCTTTGCAATGATGATAAAGTTGATACAAAATTGTCTGTCAGTTTTGCAAGACTCCAATAATTTGGATCTCTAAGCAGCTTTCAGGAGACAGCTCTTTGCTTAGCATTTCTGTCTTCTCTCAGGAGAATGACATAAGCAGTTTTGAGATAAAATTTGGGGTTTGGATCAGATCTTCCAACCTTTTGTGACACTGTATACTGCCTCAGAAATAGTCTCAGAATCCAATGGCTTTTATGAACATTTTAGTCACTGCAGAAGGACTAACAGCTGTGTGATCAGTGACTAACACTTCTAGCAAGAATGTGAGAGCTGAAATGAATCCTAAGCCAAAAAGTATTAATGTTAACAGGAAAACAATAATTTCTATTGTTTCCTCGCCCATTAATAACTAAGTCTTACATACATGATACTGAAAATAGACAGCAAGCATTTATCATCCCTTGGTATGATATACCTTGGTAGCAATACCTTGCTACCATCAACATAGTGAGTAGCATCAAGAGACATTTTAAAAACTGCCTTGGCACTGCCCTTCCCAGCACATGCTCTCTGTCCTGCTCTTTATGCCACCTCTTTATTATCCAAGAAGATGCAGTGAAGTAAACACTCCTGTCTGGACTTAGGAGAGGTACTTTTCTTCTCTGAAATTAGGACAGGCAGTTTTACATTGACAGGTACTTTTCACTTGAGAAGAGGAAAAAGCCACTATTTTGATGGAGAATATCTCTCTCTCCCGAGGCCAAAGAAAATGCTTTCCTCTGCCGAACGAAAAAGCTGATCCAGGAATACTCAGGCCATTGCCAGTGAGTTGGAAAAATCAGTTATTTTGACACATACAGGTCTATTAACTGAAAAAAGCTCAAACTGGCTCTAACCTTGGGAAGGGACACAGCACATTTATTACAGTTCTCATAAGGAAGGATGAATGTTAACTGTGCATGTTGCTACGTGATCAGGCAAGTGATTACATGGGAGGAACATTTCAATCAGAACAGTATGGCAGTTTCAAGTACAATAAAGCAGAAAATAATTCTCAGCATTGTTATCAGTCCTGTGATTTTGAAGGAAACACACTGCAGGACAGCATACAAAGTTTGTTACGCTGGAAAACCAGAAGTTTCTAGAAAGTTTTAGTTTGGGACAGCTTTTTCAGAAAGAAAAAAAATCTGCTTTCATTTCATATAGGAAGACATAATATGTTTGCCACTTAATAGAGCATTAGTAGGTCTTCCATAAACTCACATATTAGTGAATGAGTTGTGAAGGTAACATTGTATTCAACTGGATTTCAACATCTGAATATATTTTGAGAGTGCAAGCTGAATGTACTTGACTAATAACAGCAATGAAAACAGAAGCTTTATGCACAGAAAGGTAACCAGTAAGCCACTGCAGATGAACCAGCAACATCTCAAGGCAAAAAGCCTGAGATTTATGCTTGTAGCAGGCTGACCTTGGCTGGTGCTCATCAAGTTGCTCTATCACTCCTCTCCTCAGCAGGAGGTGAAGGGGAGGGAGAAAATAAGATGGAAAAAATTCAATTTATTTTCTACTTCCCATCAACAAGGGATGTCCAGTCACTTCCTGGTAAGCAGGGCTTCACTAGGCATTGCAGTCATTACAAAAGACAAATGTAATAATGAGTGCCCCTGCTCCCCTTTCCCTTATTGCTGAGCAGACATCATCATGACATGGACTATCCCTTTGGTCAGCTGGATCTGCTGTCCTGGCTGTGGCCCCTGCCAAGATCTTGCCCACCCCCAGCCCACAGCAAGGGGGGAATGTTGGAGAGGCAGCGTTGCTGCAGCGCCAGCACTGCTCAGCCACAGCCAAAACACTGGGGTGTGAGCAGCACCTTTCTAGGTACCCACAGAGCACAGCACAGCTCAGGGAGGGCTGCCAGGTGGAAAATGAGCTCCAGCTCAGCCAGACCCAAGGCAGTGCCAAGAAACAAGACTGATAGATTTGCTGATAGTTACTCTCTTTCCCCAGCAAACCCCAAACCACTTGCACTTCCACCTGTGTTTCAGGCAACTTTTTCCTGTGTTGCCTTCATTCCGCTTGCGGGACTTAAGGTACTTGGAAGGAAGCAAGCGATTATTTCAGGTGTAAAAAGCTGTGGGAATCTCAAATTACCTCTTTGAGAGAGAGTATCTGCATGTAAAAGTGGCATTTTCACAGACAGCTGCTCATCTGATAAATAGTAACATTTTGTTACTTAAAAACAAAGCAAACACTTTTTCTTGTTTGAGAAAAATTATTTCCCAGATTAAAATGCTTCCAAGTTTCATGAGGATTCTGGAATGAAACCAGATTGTGTTTCTCTATATAAGTAATTATAACAAATAATCCTAAATTATTTGAAAAGTTCCATGCACTTTTAAAATTCATAAATATATTCCATATTTATTTCAAGAACTGTTATAACAAGTACTGTTAATTTCTCTATTTTGATTAACAACTCTGAGGAAGATTAAGAAGCTGTTTTTTTTTTTTTTCCCCCAGGCACTTTATTCCCAGGCACAATTCTACTTACTCAAGTAAGCTGTAGCACTTGAATAAAGTGGAGATTTACATCCCAGGTTTCACAAGAGGAAAAATTGGAATCACCTCATTCTTTGCATATTTTTAGCAGGTTTCATTCTTTCCTGATGTATTCTAATATGTGATTCTGCTGGTGTCTGTCTGCATATATACACATATATAAATGTGTGTATATATACACACCAATTGTTACTCTTGCTTATTGTAATTCTACTACTTTATTAATCAAAATTAAATGGAAAATACCCATATAAGTCCAACACAGAAATGTTACTGCTACAAATGCTGTTATCTAATATTTCTGTATTGTAACTTACATTTTTTAGTGCTACTTCTTTATAAAGGAATCAAAGAGAGAACACTGGGGCAGAACCCGGCAATTCAACAACTCAACAATATTCAAATTTACTATGAACTTACTATTTCTGAGGAGATTGCTTGTTTCATCTCTTTGACTTCCAACAAGATCTTGGTTTGAACCATTAAGAAATATATTTTAGTGACAAAATTGCTCCACAGATGTTTCAGAAATCTGCTCACTTTCAAAATGAAGTAATTGAATCTGATTTCCACTGTACAGAGGTTCAGGCTGGGGCAAGACAAAGTGGCCTGAACGTTTGTTTTCCAAATGAAACACTTAAACATCAGAAAACACAAAAAATACCCCATAACTGAGTAATCATTTTCAAATACAAGTTCAAAATGAAAAAAAAATCACCATTCAATACCTTTCAGGGACTGGAAACTTTGTGTGAATGAAAATTCATGGCAAGTTTAAAGGACTAAGAATATGAATTAAATCCCTTACACACTAACTTTTTTTGTTTGTTTTTGGGTTTTTTTGGCCCAAGCTTTCATCAGCAGGAGGGGTTGGTTGGTTTTCCCAGCACTCCAGAGTGCAGACTCTTTTGCTGTGGTGGACCTGCAGTGCATCTGCTCAGCCTTTAATACGGACACGTGCAAAACGCACTTATTTTCTAGAGCAACTTGGTAAATGGAATTAATGTTTTAGGCTGTCAAGTACCTCAGTCCCTTACAGACACAGGTAATATGGGCTATTTGCAAGAAATGTGGGTCGTGCCCACAGGAAATGTCCCTCCACTTCCTCTCCAGCAGTAACACCACGGCTTCAAACTTCACTCCCTTCATACAAAGGAATTGGCTCACAGCTTTTTAATGGAAATGACAACTAGTGCCTCTGATATTTTGTTTTTGCTATCCCCAACAAGCAAACTGCAAAAACTTCATGTCTGCAAGGTCTCAAATTCCAGTTAATGAAAAAAAAAAATCAGAAAACTTGGGTGAGAATGTACCCACAGTATCGTATCTGTTGAGTGATTGAGTGATTCATCCTGAAATGTTCTTTTTCATTTTCATTCTCTCACATCTGTGATGATTAAAAAAAACCAAACAAGCAAACAAAAAAGTCTGTGTTATTATTTAACTAACCTGACCTTTTCTTAAAAGGATTTTTTTGGGTGTTCTTCTGTAACTTTTGTGCATTCCATATCTGGATTCTCCAAAATATAACTAATAGCAAGACATATAAAATGGAGGAGAAGATATCTTAGATAAATCATATGAAATAGAATGTGATGAACAAGTCAGTGTTTTATTTTTCCCAGACTGATATTGTGAATCATTAATTTCATTGATTTCCACATTTCACTTGCAGTCTTAAAGGAAAATAAAAATTATTTTCAGTAACAAACATGACATAAGATTCAGAATTCAGCATGGAAACAGCAAAACTAGATTACAAACTATTCAAAAATTGCTTGTACATGAAGGCAGTACAGTAAGAGACTGGGAATCCAACTCTCAATGCCTGAATCCATTAATGAAAAAGCACAAAAGTTACACATTCTTAAAGTCCCGGTGTTTAGAAAATCTCCAAAAAGCTTAACTCCCCAAGAGAAGTGGGTAAAGATACAAGTATTTAAGAAGATGCAGTATTTCAGAAAAATATGCAGAAGTCAGGATTCAAAATTAATTGCAAAGCAGCACTCCTAAAATTTTGGGAAAGAATGCAGCAGAAATTATGGTACGCAGATCAAAAAGAAAGGAAAATTATAAAAATGGAAAAATTCTGATGGGCATCCATCCTACAGGAATCCTTTGAATCGATTTTCTAAAATGACTAAACTTCCAGGCACAAATGCCCTCTCCAAAGGTTATTGGAAAAGTGCTTTAAATATATGAAGTCCACTTTCCCAGCAGCCTTATATCATTTCACAGCTGAAAACAAAATGCACCAAAAGCTACATCATGGTGGGTGGTAAAGCTCTTATCCCTTTCCAGGTTGCAAAATGAGGGGGGAAAAAAGATAATACAGACCAGGTGAAGATTATGACCTGAAATATTCTGAATCCATATTATAATAGAAGACTATCATTGCTTAGGTAGCTCATTGCAGCTTCTCTCCTCAATGAACAGTCCAAAACCTAAACATACTGCCTAGTGATACAGTATTTATTAGTCAATGCTAGCCATAGCTGGGCTGCAGCATTAACAAGTTATGCTCGTCCTGAGGCAGTGCAGCCTAATTCCAAAGCATCCCCAGTGTGGGACCTGAGCCTGTCTGGCTCTGTGAAAGGTTTTCACTCACCCAAACCTTTCAGGCAGTTTTAAATAGACAGCCTGTAAAATCCCATACTTTCCTATCACTAGAAAAATAGGAATGCTTCTTTTTCCATTAGGACGTGGCTCTTGCTTCTAACCTATATAGGTCAGAACAAAATAATGAAACATTATTCAGGGAAAAAGTTATTTTGAGCAGGTTATTTAAAGGTCTCAGACTCCTCTTATTTTCCTCTCCCTTTCCCATCTCAGAAGCCTATATAATTGATGCATGACACTAGAGTACATTTTTTACAACAGAAAAAGCATTAAAAATTGTAAAAAAATAAAAAACAACCAAAAAGACTTTTTCCATGTGCTAGAGTATTTACAGAAATTGAGCAGAGCTTTAAACAAAATTGCTCTTAAAACCAAGAGACTGCTGGTGACAAGACAAAACCATCAAAAGCCAGTCGCCATTGACTTTCTTTTCCATCTTTCCTCCTCTCTTCCATGCCCCAACACTTCAGCTGAATGCCGTAAAGCTGATGGCAGACACCTCCTTCTTTGGGGAAATTCAATGATGCACTGTTCCAGTTTCATCACAATAATAAAGTAAAACCCTGCTAATTGGAAACACAGGGAAGAGAGGATGAAACTGGGAGCTACACTGCATTTGAATTAAGTGTGATTTATGGTCATCTCTGTTAAAAAAAATAGATAAAGGAATGAGCTGCCGAAAAGTCCATTTGCCAACTGCTTCATTTTAATGAAAATATCACAGAAAACTTATAATGTAAAAATGATGGAGAGTAAAATGTTTCATATTCAAGAAAAAAATCTGGTGAGATAAAAAGGACTAGTCCATCTGGAACCCGTGCTACTCTAAAATAAACCACAAAATTTAGCTATTACTCATTCTGAGCTCACAGGCATTGAGTTTTGTTTGATCCTAAAGTGATAATAATAATTGAGTTTTCCAGAATTACTGGAAAACATATTATGCAATGGTGGCTCAGAGCATTTCAACAGTGTGTAACGTAAGGGTAGCTAATTTAAGCTTCCCATAAGGGTTTCCATGAATGGAAAGCATTTTGTTGAAGGCTAAAACTTGACTGTTTACTATATTTGCTGAAAAAGACACGAGAAATATTTTGGGATTCAAAGAAAGAGAAATGACAAGATGTAATCAGAGAAGCGAAGGAGGATTCGTAACTCAGTATTCACAACATTCATCCATAACAACAGGAGAAGAATTCAAGTAAATAGCTCCTTGCATAAAGGGGAAAATAATTTATCTAGATATCTGACTGCAGCCTTGCATTTCCCTGTACAGAAATGATTTTATACAAGCAAAGAGACTTTTTGATCAATTACTGTTTTGTTATTTTGGACATAGTGAAAGCATGTCCCCTAATAACACTGCACAGGCAAATCTAACCCCAACCCATCATAACAGAAGTGGCACCTATTGTACACTTTTTTTCTGCAAATCAGTTTAGAAAAATTTCTTTAAGATGTGTTAAGACATGACACTTAATTAAGAACCAAAACAAAAACAGAAGTGAAGCCAGCACTGGAAAGGGATCATAGTTTTCTATTTTTATTCTTTGAATGATGTGAAATGAGTGGGTATGCAACCTTTCTGTTCCAGAACAGGTTTTTAAACAGACCTTTTAGGACTATGTTTATAGTTGACAAATGTGGCAGGGGGAATGGTTTTGGGTTTTAAACTTAGAATGATGTTTCCTTCCCATTCACTTTCTACAAAGGTGTCTACAAGAGCACAGTGGTCAGCTACAAGAACTATTTGTTGTAGTTCAGTACTTCTCAAAACTTTTCAGTCTCATTCATTAAACAAGAAAGCTCTCTGGCAGTTTCCCAAGTTACTTGCTCTGAATAGTAACTAAAGAGTGTCTCACACTTGTGCTCAGGGTGAACATTCTTAATGTCCACTGAACGTAAATACTCAAAAATAATTTCCACAAATGAATAGATTATTATTCATTTGGCCAATCAACCTGGAATGAATGTAGCATTCCTCCAAATTCTGCGCCATCTGTAGAGCAACCAGTCATAAAGACAGCAGGACTGTAATATTTTCCTTACTGAACACTGCATGATACAGCTGGCAGGTCAAATTGGGACTTTTCTGGCATCTGTACGAAAGTATTGAATGCTGATAATATGTAACTCCTTTTGCTTGCAAAAAAATTCTAAACATTATCCAAAATGAAAAAAGCCTACTGTTAATGTTTTGTACTAATGAACCAAATTACATGCATGTTGTTAAATGATTATTCGAAATCAGAATATTTGCAAACAGGAGTTTTACATAAGAAGGGATCCATAATACCACCAGGCAAGGCTCTTTCCAATTCCAAAGATAGCACTCTATCAATCTACTGGTAACAAAGTTTGAGTATTTAAATTTTTGTTATTGTTACTGGTTTCCTTCTCTCCTGACCTCCTCAGAACAATGTCCTCTCTTGTTCTGACTTTTTGGGTTTTTAAGTATCCACACAATATTGCCTTCATTTCCTCCTTGTCCCTTCTTCCCTACAATGTAAGTCAACAGCAGACATGATTTAATATTGAACCATCTTCTTCCTTTAATCTCTCCTCTTCCAAAAGTCCAATGTTCCTGAGGGTTTCTCTGAACAATGACTCAGCCATCTCTGGAGTTCGACCATGCAGCTTTAGCTAAAAGAAATTCCCCATAAATTATTACCTACAGTGTGCCATCAGCAATGATGGCACTAATCCAATACATAACAGACAAGCATCATTAACTAAGGGATTATTTAATTAATCCTTAACTGGAGCTGGTGCTAAATTCTCTTATATCCAGTCAGACTGATATTCTGCACAGAGAGACATCTAAGAGGGACACCTTTTGAAAAACAACTTGTGTTTACTCACTTTTTGGTTTCCTTTCTTTTTTTGAACTCTGCATTAAGATTCTTTTCCTTTCCTCCCAGAGCAAGCAACAACACAAATAATATATATCTAATCTTGCACTGAGCCTTTTACCCTGCAGGAAGATTGCCTTGAAATATTCCCCTTACCCTTCCAATCTAACTCCACATAATCCCTTTGAAAAATTCTCCAGAGTTTTGACTTAGCACACGGCATGAATAATAATTCATGTTGTATATTAATATATCCAGGAAAAAAATAAATTCTACTCCTGATTGGCTTCAATATTCAGAAACAATAATTTTCCAAAGGAATAAAATAAGCAAGAGGGGAAAATTAGAAAAATATGAAACAAGAGAATAAAATAACTTTAGAACCTACAGCAACAACCTTAAATTCAGTCTTAAATATTAGCTGCTCTTCCACATGAGACTAATGTAAAGATTAATAGTCTGAATATTATCTTAGCAAGTCTCACATAAGCCCATTGACTTCACTGGAGCCATGTGCACTAGAGCAGGAAAGAACACAGTCATTCTCACTATAAATACATACTGTAACATGCCCCGAAGTAAAAAGTTATGCTGTGGGAATGCATTAAAAAATAATGTACAAAAAAAAAGTCTCAAACATTTAAGAAGTAAGTATTCAGCACTTTTCATCTGAGCATTTCTGTGTTTTTCAGACTTCTTTCTGAGTGGTTAGAGAGTCTGAGCTAAAACAATTAAATGCAATCCAGGTGCAAACTCTGTAACTGAAAACAGAAGTAATGAGACTTGAAAATGCTGCAGTGAAGCACTGAAGTCTGATCTGTTAACAAAGTAATTATAGCTAACCAGAGGCTTAAAATGTCATAGTCGTAGTGAAGAAGTTGCAAGTTAAAAGAATGTCTGACTCACACAAGTTTACTTTGCCTACAAGAAAACTGATTTAGAATAGATGTATACAGACATATATATATATGTATACATACACACATATATTTCACTTCACATTTAAGAAAGCCTGTGCACAGACATACTGACACAAACAGCCAAGCTGACCTCTAAGGAGTGTTTGCATGGAAGGAGATCTGAAATTAAAGAAATGCTTCTAATAGATAAACAGAGCATCAATGAAAGCATTTTTTGTTTCTAAGGTAGCAGAAAAGAAATCAGATTAAAGGCTGATTCAATGTGGGTGCAAGTGGGAGGAAGAACCATTGAGATTGAGTGAGGAAAACACTAGTATGAATTTATAGGCAATTAAAGTCTTCTACAAGTCTTTTTTCTTTTTCCTGGAAAAACATCTATTATGCAGACAGCATTTATCAAATGGAAATTTTGCAGATGAGTAAAATAACCAATTCAAAAGAGGTTATATATAATATTACCAGAATAGTGCTGCTCTAACTCACCTGTCATTACAAACCTTAAGAGTTTTTTCTACATTACTGGAACCCATCCCCTCATCTACTTCTCCAATCTATACAGTGCCATTTAACATCATACCAAACACTTAATAAAACTTATCTATCATTACAACTGTGAAAAAATCCTAAACTAAGTTCATCAAGCAGATTTCTTCCTCAGAACCTGTAGGCCTTTTCAGTAATTTTTTGTCTAACAATTTTAACGAATAGTTTCAATACCTATTTATAATTTTTGCATGAGAAGTACACATACATAGCACCTTAATTTTCTAAGTTGAAATTATATAGGACATGGTGGAACTTCCAGCTTGCATCTCTGATTGCAGCATTCTGACAGTAATCACTGGGTTTTCACATGCAAATCAGGGTGCCAATCTTACAAACCAGCTTTCCATGGGCATTAAGATCCACACGGATACTTTTGGGCACAGCTGTATGAATTGCATGCTAAGAGCATGACTGGAACCAAAATACAAAAAAAAAATCCCCCCACAATTTTAAAATATGTATTACTGTAACTACACATTTCATCTCTCATCTATTTCTAACATCCTTGTTTCTGTTAGAAGGAGGAGAATAACCAGAACTAATGTTCACACATTATAGTATTTTCAGGAATTTTATCATTCCCTTAATCCTGTTTCAAAAAGATGTCAGAGCACTGACCTATTTTAATATATAGAGGAAATTTTACTCTTTGGTTTAATAAAAAAAAAAAAAAACAAAAACCAAAACCAAACAAACCCTAACCTAAGAACAGTCCCAGACTGAACTGCAGGAAAATGCTGATACAAAATAGAAATAAGGTACACTTCTCAAACCAAGACAAAAGCACTACATTTTCCTTTCAGTGAAAGCTAGGAAGTAAAGTTGCTTTCTTGAAAAATGTGTTAGCCCATTTATTGGCTGGAGAAGACCTGCCCACTTTGACAGCAAGTGGGCTTTGGTTATTCTGCAGGTGACCAAAGTTGAGCTGGTGATTTAAAAATGTGGCCAAGGGCCAAACAAACCACCTGCTCCAATTTGAGCCTCAGACCTATCCACAGATTCTGTCCCCATCTTGAGCTCAGTGGAAGTTTCCTTGTTCTCAGTAACTGACAAAGATCAGTATCTGACGTGCAGTATCTACCGGCTTACAGGGCACTCTGAGGAACTTAGGAGCCAGATACACTACACGACTTTATTTTAGTGTCATCTTTCTGCAATTTCAGTTCCAAGCTCAGTTTTACCACTTTAAGACTGTTCTTAAAGTTAGAATTTCAAACAGCACAATCAAGCCAATCACTTAAGAAGTTAAGTGCAAAAAATGCAAGGGTCTATAGTCATTCTACCATAATTTTTGGTATCTAGCAGAAGCTGGCCATTAATCTACCTGGTGTTCAATGGAAGTGAACAATATATATGCAGCCATTATTTCTTGTTCACTAAGGGAGAAAAAAAGAATCTCATCCTTTTCAGTTACATGGATTGGATTTCTTGATTCATGCTCTAACTTATTTTCTTTTATACGTCTTCTGACCTGTGAATCCAGACAGACCAAGTAAAGAAACTGAACGTAACAAGAACAAAGGTTTGGTGTGTAAAGAAATTAGAAGGTTGTTCTAACCTTTAATTAAGTACTGAGGGGATGGGGAAAAAAAAAACCCCAAAGAAGTAATTTCAATTTTCAGTAAGATCCTCAAAACACAAATGAGATTACTGAGAGGTCAGGAAGAGTAAACTTGATTTGCTCTTCCCAGGCATGCCAAATTAACACTTGCACCTCAAAGCCAGTTAAATCTGGTTTTGGTTTCCCTTGGTTGGTACAAAGAGCATGAACATTAGGGAGTTTCTATCTGGTCATTTTTTGTAGCTACATTTAAGACACACGAGCAGATGTAGCAAGATAATTTGGGTATACTCACACCAGCTGTAATTACAAGAAATGAAAACTGTATGTGTCCTGGTGGAGACAGACATCACATACTGAAGTGTAAAGATGATCAAGTGAGCTTGAGGATAACTCCAGGTTACATAAATCCTATAATTGCCTGGGTTGGAAGGGACCCTAAAGATCATCTCATTCCAACCCCCTGCATGGACAGGGACACCTTTCACTACACCAGGCTGCTCAGAGCTCCATCCAACCTGGCCTCAAACATTTCCATGCCACCAAGAAGAAAATGCACTCCTGCTGACTTCCCCCAGCTGATAAATACCATTCTAGATGGGACCTACACATTAATATACTTGAATAAGAATCAGATCTCAAGTACTAGAGATTAACCAAGCTAGTTAAGTTTAGAAACCCTGTTCCCCTGTAACAATTTAAACAACAAATTAAACAATTACATTTTACTCCCATACACTTTCACCACAACATTATCATGAAGATCTCATGAGATGCCAAACTTCTCCCAGTGTTAGGAAAAAATAGGCAACACAAGACACTGAGTGGCTAATAAACATCAGTGGCCAATAAACGACAGACAAAATAAATATAGAGGAAGAGAAAAAAATACAACTGGGGAAGTTTTTTTAAATATATCAGTAGTTGTTCAGAAATGTAAACTAGAAGTTTGGAACTTTCAGGAAACTCATTTTGCTATTGTCTAAATCCATGATCTGTCCACGTCAATGCTGTGTATCATCTTGGTCCCCTATCTCAAACCAGGATACAGTAGAACTAGAAATTATTTGTAAGAAGAGAAACTTAGGGTGGACAAAGTTAGAAACTTTTATACAAAAAAAATCCCTACATAAAGCAAAAAAACCCTTCAGTCTCTTTCCAGAAATACATAGCTCAGGGGAGAAATAACAAACGCCTATAAAAACACAGTCCTCAAGGTCAAGGTGATAAAAATTGATTCTTCACTCTGTCTTCCAAAATAAGGAGCAGGAGGCATCAACTGAAACTAACAGGAAACAGCTTCAAAACCAGATGACGTGACTCATCGCCCAGCAAAGGGCTGATCTGTGAACTTCCTTGCTAATGGATGCTTAGAGAGGCAAAGGTTGTGTCCAGATTTAAGGAAGACTGAACACATTTGAGAAGAAGGAGGTTGTTAAAGATTAATAAGTACACAGAAACTACATCCAGCCCTGCAGCGCTTCATGTAAAGAGCAGCTGAAAAGGTAACACAGATACCTCAGCCACTTTTCACAGCCACCATTGTACACAGAGTAAGGTTGAAATAGACCTTCAGACCAACCTGCTGGTCACCCTGATGCTATGTTGGATATAAAACTGTACTATTACTGCAAAGGTGTCACAACCTTCTGTACTATTAAAGGAAACATAGCAAACCAAAAAAACTGCCACATTTAATGTAGAATAGAACGGCAAACTGAACAGCTTGATAAAGCTCCAGCTGCAAAAATATTTGGAAATGTTAACTCTTTGCCATGTATTTAAGAATTTTATATTTTTCTACTACTCCCCAGCCATTCTGAATTTTAGGGCCATTACTACATAGCTGAAGTACTTAGGGAAAAACTACAGATTTGCTCTTAATTTTTTGTAAGCAACATCTGGCCATTCTCTCATCACACTCCTGTATTCTGTATTTTTTGTAGATGTTTATTTCAGTTCTCTACATAAAAAACAACAGACCAGCACCTTCTACTAGATACGGTTGCTTTCTCTGTGATCAAATGTACGCTCTACACTCAGATCTACCCAGACAAGAAGCTACAGGTAGGTCTTGGGATGGACAGGGAAGGTGCAACACAAAGTAACATTTTCCAGCGAATTTTCAATGACCGTGTACTGTACATACTTCTAACTTTCACAGGAAAAGTAGGTAGTCTTTATAAATTACTGATAAAGGTAAAGCTTAATTTTCAATGAAAGAAATCAAAATAGATGGAATATATTAAATCTCAAAACAATGGGTTGGGGGTTTTTTTGCAAGTTTGTTTGGGTTTTTTTGCTCCTGTTTTTAAAATCCATTATGTTTTGGGTGGAAGAATGAAGGAACACAGAGAAATATCTCCCCCAAACCCATGTCCTCTGGCAGGAGACACTAAGATGGAAAGCATCATAGTCCATCTGCCTGTCCAGCATTTCACATTTTAATAACTGCAAGACTGAATTCTGAAAAATATTCTACAGAAGATGAAGTAAATTTTTAATGTTCTTTTTTTTTCCTCATTTTTTTGTTGCTATTTTCTCTACCTAACACTCTCAGGCATATGACAGCTGGAAACATCATGTTTTAGCCAGGAACTCACATCTTGAAAGCAGATGGTAAATAAGCTTACTGCAGAATCATAACAGAATGATAGAAATAATCATGTCAGCAAAGCTACCTCAGAGCCAGACAAACAAAAGAAATATTTTTATGGCAAAGTTTACAACCGAGAACATTTTCTTCGCATTACACTCCAGATCCTACAGCAGTGATAAAACTGAGACATGCACCTGAAATTTTATTGTGTTTTTTGAGCAGACTGAGCCTGAGGCAGACACAGGCCTGTGGAGCTGAGGAGAAGGGATGAGCAGGATGGTGCCTGGATCCAGAGACCTTCTCAAGACCTTGGACAGAACAAGTGGGTGTCTCTGACTGGAGAAGCCTCTGCTCAGGTCAGGATAAGGATAATTCCCTGCATGTGGCTGTGGAAACTTGCAGAGCTGGTTAAATGTGGCTCCTGCTCCATCCCCACCTCTGAGCACACCCAGTGCAGGAACCGAACCCCTGCTGCAAACACCTTCACAGCCTCATGCCCAAATTGTCACAGCACACTGGAAGAACATTTGGCTTAGATTGGGAAGATTCTGACAAACTAAATGTACTTCACATATCAATTTTAATTCTCTTCTCTCAGCAGAAAAAAAAATGGAAGGATGTAACAATGCTTTTAAGAAACCAGCTGATGATTAAGATTAAAGAACTCCTCAAAAGGCTGTGAGGTTACTCCCTATGTTTAAGAGGATCTGTCTGCCTACATAAAGTACTCTCAAAAATGGAAAAAATCAGACAAAGATTTTCACACTCTCAGAGACAGTGCATCTCTCTCTGAGAAATGAAGAGCTTGGCTTTTGTTAGCTGGAAATATGAAATTAGTTTAGTGCAGCATTTGCCTATGGATCATTTGTTACAATTATGCTACTTAATGTATTCTAATAGGATTCATCTTCCTGAGGCATCTGAGTTGTTTATAAATAGCCTAGATAACCTGATGACAAATAATACATGTTTATGAAAAAAATTTGTATTTCAGCTCAAGATACCTCATTATAACCTTATTACAAACATCCAAAAAAATCAAAGTAAAGCACCACAAAAGGACATTTTATTTAAATTAATCCACATTGGAGATACTTGCTGGAGATAACTTTTTCCATGTTGAAACTATAAAGCACTAACTAGACAGGTAGAAGTGTTTTACCTGTGAGCTGCTACAAACAACAACATAGAAAAATTAAATACAGAAAGTCCCTTTACTTCCAAGTTTTAGAAATTTTCATAACTTGCAAACTCTAAAAAAGTTCCAAATAAAGGACTTTGTTCTGAAGCTCTCCTAAATTTTACTTGCTCCACTTTTTTTTTAACATGATGGAAAACAATTTGGCTTTTGTCCTAAGATGGGGGTTTCTGGGTTTGTTATTCAGCGTGAGAAATGTACAGTTTACTTTCAGGAGGAAAAAAGGAAGGAGTAACAGATCAGTAACAGGAAAATGGCAAGACAAGAATGCTAATAAAATACAGAAATATACCTGGTCTATGGGACAAGGCTGACTTGGACAGCACGGCAGACAGATGAGTTTGTCAGAACTAGCTACAAGCTACTGCACCAAAAATGATGAAATCCAAGCAATTAGAACAAAGAAAGGAGAACTCAGAAAACATTAGCCCCAAACAACTACCATTTCTTTTTCCTTTGAATTGCAGTTTCTTACTTTAGACTCCGAAACAATGAAATTAGTTTGGCTGAAAACCATCAAATAGTCAGATTGCTACAGCACATCGTCTCTCAGGCTGAGACAGCTAAAAGCCTAAATTTCAAGGAAAACCCTATTTCTGTCTTCCAGCTACATAGTAGGAAGGTATAGGTATGACTGTCCTCCTTGGTGACAGGATGAGAGACAAGGGGTCCAAGGTGGAATGTGGGCGATTCCTGATAGATGTATGGGAATTTTGTTCCCCTTGAGGCTGCTAACTGCCTTGAACAACTTGCCCAGAGGCACCATGGAGTTTTCATTTCTAGGGCTATTCAACAGTCATGATCCTTCTAAATCTTAAGTTTTAAAAAACAAACCAAACCAAGCCTGTCTGTGTTCAAGAAGTGTTTGGACCACACCCTTGGGCACAGAGTATGATTCTTGGAGAATCCTGGGTAGGGTCAGGAGTTGGACTTGATGATTCTGATGGGTCCCTTCCAACACAGCATATTCTAAAGAAAAACCAACCCACCTAAAAAACTAACTTATTCTCAAAGACTGAAATGCTTAACCTCCAGCACTTTAGCAAGTGCTCATTAGTAACAACAGAGTGTACTTGGAATTTAATTCCAGTGCATGTTTACAAACTTCCAGCTGTTCAGGTACATGTTAGAAAGCAAACAGAGGTGTGCTGATAACACAATTTAGGTTACTAATAACACTGGACAAGCAGTGACCAAGCAACACAACCAGTCAACAAATCATAACAGCATGAACACATCTGTCTTCCTACGTTTTCCTAGGAAATTACTGTCAGCTCCCTCAAAAACATGTCTAATAGAAAACAAAAGTTTCTTCCTGCCATTCAAAAGGGGAGATATGATGAATGAAATTATTCCCGAGTCTCTGCAACCATCTTTCAAACAGTGATGTTGACACTGTTCAGCCAGGCTCGAGTTCTGTTCCCACCTAGTTTGTTTGCTCTGTCTCAGCATTAGAATTGTGCAAATCTAATCTGGAAGCCCAGTGAGCCACAGAACCACACCCACCCCTGCTCCACTAAATTTTGTGCTGGGTGGCTGGAGGAAATGCTGTCTATCAGAACGAGTGGGAACGCAACGCCAAAACAAACTCTCACAGAAACATCAAACATATGGACCAGCAGTTTACAAGTACATCACCCATTTCTACAGGATTCCTTAGAGAAAAAAAAGCCCCAAACAACCCATAACCAGCATGCAGAATTCCATATGGATACTAATAAAGCAGCAGAAGACATAGTTACATTGGCTTGTGTTTAAGCAAGAATATTGTGCTATAAACAACTTTCAGCACCAAGTCCAATAAAATACAAGCTCAGACTTTAATGTCTTTTCCTTAGGAATTTTTTTCCTACTTTTTTCATTAAAATATGAAAAAAGAGATAAAACAAATTTTTTTAGGCAAAGGAACATCTGCCATATGCATTTTCAAAAATATCCAAATTACCTAAAATATTTTACCAAAAACCCCCTGAAATACTCATGTGTATGAGTTAAATACAAAGTTACATACTTCTACCACTTTTCAAAGAACTGTTCTTGCTTAGCATGAAAAAATAGCAGTTACCTAGAATGAAATTCTCCCTTTGTAATCTCCCTAAAAGGCCAGTATTAACCTCCTCTCCTTTACCTCACACAAAATTGCACACCTATATTAAATAAAACAGAACTCCCCAAAAAAGACCAACAAAAAGAAAAAAACCCCAAATAAAACAAACCCAAACTCCAAGAAACCCCACCGAAACAAACAAGAGTTTCAAAGCAAGACTAATACTAATACTAATACTATACAGTGATCACAGCATGTTCACAGCCATAGGTACAGAAATGCTTTAGAGAGGTTACTTTTCTTTCTGTCTTACTGGAGATGTAAAAATTCAAAAGGATGCTTTAGCTTTTATGAGGAATATAAAACAGCAACTACTAGTTTTGCATGCTTGTCTAAATGTAAATGTAATGGCATGAAACTATTTCTGTTATGCATTCAAAGCCATTTTCTAAACCATCCCAACTGCCAAATCAATCACTGTACTATTAATGTGTCATGTGTGATGTTTTTGAAAAGCTAAATATATCAAAAAAGTCTAAATTACTCTGTTTTACTGTTCATATTTTTTATTATATATAATAAGTTTCAAGCTATTTCTAAGTATGAAAGTAAAGCTCTTTCAAGAAACACAACAAAGATGCTCTATATTTAAAGTTCCTGGAGTTGGTATGAATCTTGCATTTCAAGAAGTAAAAAAAAAAAGAAAAGCAGGCAGGTTAATTCTCTGGTGGTCAGTTGTGCAGCCCCCACCCACTGATTCACCCAAAGCTCCTTCAAGTGCACAAGACTAAGCAGATACTGAGTATTGTCAAAGCTGAAAAATCCTTTTCCTTGTGGAAAACCACATTCAGTCCATTAGTAAAAAAAGACTTTCGCAGTGATTGGATTATTCACTCAATATAGGATAAAAATTAAGGAAAATAGAGTTACTAAAAAGTAATTTTTTTGGCTGGCTGAATATGATGAATTGCCTTGCTCACATTTTGCACTCAGCAGTCATTACTAGAAGATTGTTATTTTATAATTATAACTTTAATATTGTAATTCAAAATACTTGAAATACTCATTTCCTACATTTTGATCCTTATATCTTATTACTTTTGTGCCAAATATACATTTGAAAACTGGTTATTAGATATGATAAATACATTTAAAAAAAGCAATTATATATATCTCATTGTCAAAACCAGGCACTAACTCGGTTAAAAAGATTCAACACACTAAAAGCAAAAAATTGGCACAAACTAATTAGAGTAGATGACATTCACAAAAAGAAAATAATTGTATGAAGACCTCAAAAAAGAAATTAACAAAATCATCCCATCTTTGATAGACTGATAGACTCATCTAGGATGAAAAAAAGACACTGAAGAATTTAAGATGGAATCATACAGTGTGATTCCACTCAAGCCTACAATTATTGCCAAATGATTCTTTTCTGCTGAAGATAAAAATAATCTAATGGTATTGGCAAAACACTTTGCAACACCCAGAAGATTAAAAACTTTAAGGAAAAAAAATCAGTCAGATTCCTCTTATACGTATTTCTCCTAAGTGACCCCTAAACCAGGACAGTATTGCTGACAAAAATAAAACCCCATGTCATGGCTTGGCAGATTATTCAGCTATTTCTCAGTATGGGAAGATTTACATACAAATACAGCTCCACAGAGCAGGAGGAGGTTTGAGTGCAGAGCTAATGAAATCTTTTTTCTTTCTGCATTTCCCCACAAACCTGGAGATATGTGAATTAAAACACTAGAGCTCACAAACAACTTTGGCAGACTTTGCAGGAGGGATTAAAACCGACTCACGTGACATTTCTGTCAGATGTACCCGAACACTTTACAGGCTTTATTAAAATGCAAATTATTACATGTGAAATTCAAGGCCTTGCTGGGAAAATATCAAGCTTGCAAATATTATCTGTTGTTGCCCTGCAGTAAACATCAAGACTCCCTGAATGCCAAGTGATATGGCAGACAGGAGAAATAAGAGAGGGGACTTAGAAAGAACAACCTGAACAGCTTTTCCTCCCCTCCCCTTTTTGGAAACAGTCTCTTTTGGTGACCAAGAGGTGAATCAAGGTGGGATTCCTTGATCCACTGATATTGCAATAATGAAAATGAAACTGGATAAAAATGAAGCTTGATTAGTAAACGTAAGTATGGCTAATTACTTCTGCTTGGGTTTGTCAAATATTCTTCTTATATTTACAGGTCAGAGTAATAGAAATTGATTCTTCAAGCATCTGACATTCTAGATGTTGTCCTAGAAGATGCAGAATCTTATTCTCAACTCACCTCAAGCAAACCTCTGCCTGGAGTCAACATCTTGTGCCATAAGCTACCCAGCAAGCTGGAGTCCATAACAACCAAAACTCCCAGTGTCGCTTTCAGAATATTTTAATTTTATGGGTTATATTCATCCATCCTTAGTTTATTTACCATAGATTTCTGACTGGTTTCACTGCAGAATAAGCAGAGCAATAATGGTAATAATGGAATGAATTCTTTAAGTTTATGTAAGGATAAGCACCAAGCAGGATTTCATTACAAGCTACACAAAAAAGACATCATCATCAACTAAAAACCCCGCATTATCTGTGGTCAAGGTGAAACAAAGCAAAGTAATTTGTAGAGTATTTAATTCTAAACTATGAAATCTATGCTTTCCCCAACCTCTGCTCTACTGATCTTAATTTATGCACAAGAAAGTGTTTGAACAGGACAAACCCTCTTACAAAGATTTTAAGACAGTCCCCCATTGCTTACATGAAGTCACACACAAACACTGAAGGTGATGCAGTAGCAATTCCTCCTCCCACCCACTCCCCCCCAAAAGATGGTTCTTTCAATAATTATTTATCTTGCTGTAATTTCTTGAAGTACCTTCATTTACATGTATATTTTGACACTGTACTCTGTTCCCCTTTTTTCTATGGGGAAAAAAGAATGCAGAAAAATAGATGTTTGCTGTTTCCCTTATGTGGGAGCAGAATTTTCTTATCAAGAGCAAATTTACCTCAGGGCAACCTCTCAGATGCCCTAAATTCTGGATATTTGTCTCAGATACTCAGTCTGTGTTTCTTGAAGGGTTTCTGGATTTAACATTGCTGACACAAGCTCCTTTAAAGGAAAACATCTAATACTGACAAGCAAGTCAACAATTGTTTGTTTACCATCTCAAGTACCCAGCTCCTCTGAGGCTTACCCTGCACTCCCAAGCATTCTTTCCCACATTTAAGGACCTGCCTATACACAGCTTTCAAGCCCATCTCAATCACCCTGTATGTGTGCACACTAATTTAATGAAAGCAACTTTAGAAGACGACACATTCCAGAGCTCAGCAGCTGCACTAAACAGCCAAGCAGTTTAAGTGAGAACTGCATCGTTTCTAACTACAAATTTCAGCACATTTTGACTACACTCAGAGACTTAGTCCTCCAACATGGGGGATACACACCTCCTTTTGAAAATGTACAGCTGGGCGTGCAGGTAGAAACCTCTCTTCTTTAGGGCAAAATAAAAAGGTTTAACAAAGTGACTGAGCACCATGACAGGGCGTTTGGACTATGTAGTGTAATCTGCATCCCTCAGTCACCAAAATTCCACCAAAAGGGTCATGAGAAACCCGATTTTAGCCTTACATTATGCCTGCTTTGAAGAGGACATTGAACAAGATGTCTCTGCCATGAGAATGCCAGGGAGGTTTTCCTAAGATCTTCCCAGTGAAAAAGTAATTACACAAAGCATTTATATCAAGCTCTGCTTCAAGTACAAACAATAGAAGATTTTTATTACATTTCCAGTAAATATCGGTATTTTCCAGAGTTTTATTTTAAACTACAGATCATACACTAAAACACTTTCTATTTGGAATGAAGAGATGTGCCCAAAACTCCCTTGAAATGCTTTTCAGCCACAAATCTGCTAAATGCCTGCCCTGCCACTCTCACAGAGCTGGCTGTAATTAAACAGACAATGTAATAGCTGTCACTATTGTACACAAAGCATCCACTTGGAACCATACTGATAGAAAAGCAGAACTCCATGTTCCAAACTGACCAGAAAACAGAATGTTTGATACTCTGCAACCTCCCAAAGTAATCTACATGTTAATTAAAAAAAAGGTCAAATTCCTTCCCAAAGTAAGATAGATGCTTTAAAAAAAAAATACAATCAAGTACCTTCCAACCACTAAAGAAAGGAAACAAACCTCTGATTAAATCTGCTTAATCTTTTTTCTTAGTTTTCTACTCTACTACATGTTTCTAGGGTCTCCAATTCTAGTTTTTCAATAGTGCTTCACAAATATGAGGTTCTGTTAATTCTACTTTGGTACTTCGAAAACATAAGCATTTCTTTTCACTAGATCTGTCTTCTAAAAGCAAACTAATCTGTTGACCTGTCAATGACCACAGTAATGTATTAGGAAAAAAAATTTTAAAAATATGCTAATAGATACCTTACATGTCTTTCAGAATCAAATAATTCTACCCCTTTGGCATTTAGCTTTCTTAATATAAAATTCTAATAAATATTTCATAAGTAGAGAATTCCTATTCACAGACAGAATAAGTATTACTGTTTAATTTTGCGTTTTTCAAAGGCAAAAGAAGCTTGCCAAGAGCTGGTTAGCCAACAGACTCAGAGCCCTCCTCTTTCTCACACTGGCACTGCAGAATATTAATTCTTCTGGTCACTCTGTATCCATGCTTATATTCTTTCATCATGGTGAGGGTTGCCTGACAGGGCTTTGTAAAGTGGAAT
Source organism: Acrocephalus scirpaceus scirpaceus (assembly GCA_910950805.1). NCBI lineage: Eukaryota > Metazoa > Chordata > Aves > Passeriformes > Sylviidae > Acrocephalus > Acrocephalus scirpaceus. The sequence goes on from OU383781.1 coordinate 36,914,050, forward strand.
AAACTATTAGAGGCAAGATGCTCCCCACCAAAAACTGTAACATTGCTTATTTTTGCAGCCCTCTATTAGCAAAGCAGCATTGGAAATTCAAGTAAGAAAGAAACTAGAAAGCAAAGTGGCATTTCACTGCAAGGATCAAAAAGGCCAGCTCACATATTTAGACTGGTTAGGAATCGAATTGCTGCATGGTCAGCACATAGAGCTGCCAGGGTTTAAACTACTGCCACTCACCATGATTTTCAAACAACAGCCACAGGCCCACACTGATTTTTGTTTGTTTTATTGGAGACTACCTACTCAAAGTCAGATCACTTTACACAGAATTTTTTCATTATTTTATTATTACTATTTTAGCCCCATATGAGGAACTCCTCTATAATTCATTCCATTTCACTGAGGCAGTGCTTAATCCCAGCCCTACAGTTATCTTGAAATCTGTAAACCACAACCCTGACTGGCACAAGTAAGCAGAGTTCTGCTTAGATTAACCTAAAAATAAATATTTCGGTGGTGCTTACAATATAATTTTTAAATGTCTGTCAAAATTGGCTTGAAACAGCTGAATAGTTGAAGAAAATAGTCTTCATAAAAATTGAAGAAAATTAAAACCACTGCAGTGCTAAATGTCAAAGTGCATGGAGGAAAACAAAGTAGCAGGTAGCTAATTGAAACGTCTATTATTACCTTGCAGGAAAGGAAGAATTCCCAGCTATTTGCTTTGTTCAGTGCAGAGTTACACTGATATACTATGAACTTCAGGGGTAATTTGCCTTTCTTTAAATATGAAAACAAAAACCCCCATGAACATTAATAAAGGTAAATAAATGCACAGTACTCAAGCTCTCCGAGAGAACACTGCCCAAGGGCACTGTGCTGAACCCATCTGTGATCCCAGATCAGACAGACAGGGAAGGATGACAATCACCTGCGTGAAATTCATTTCTGACAAAGGATCAAACAAAACTTCATAACAGAAGCCTCAAAGTTAAGCACCACGAGCTGCACTCGGGTTGGTCCTTCCAGGCTTTGTGTTCCCTGTTCAGAGGAACCAGCCGAGCCCAGGTCACAAAATCGGAGAGAGGACAGAACTGCAGGTGTGCAAGGCCTGGCTTAGCCAGCAGCACATTCAGCTGATCAGGCTTCAGAAGGATCAATTTCCTCAGAACCTGGTTCTGTAGAAGTGCCCTGTGTGCATGGAATCTGCACCTTCTTTCTGTAACTCCAGCTCAGAACTCTGGTTCTTCCCAAATGGGCTCAGAATTGAAATGGTCTCTCCTTTCCTTCCCAAGTGAAGATACCGGTGAAGCCCTTGTTATCACCTCAGTATTGTAAACTACCTCAAATACCAAATACAGCTCCAATGCCACTCTAAGTAGGAATTATCAAAAAAATAGGGAAAACATCTCCAATTGTGGACACTACAGCTCCAAATGAATCTCCCAGAACATTACTGCCATAAGTGGCATCAGAACATAGGTAATATTAGCCAAGTTTTCCAATTTAAGATTCATGTATTCTTTTTAGATCTAATTTATACACTGCCAATTGATCTGTAGCAAATCTTATACATTCAGCAATGCAAAGTAGTACAGAAATATGTACAGAGGTCAGATAACTGGAAAGAAGACTCAATATGATTTTTATTTTTTTTTTTGTGATATACAGCATATTTATGCTATGGAACATCCATAGAGACCTGCACATATAAAAAAGTCTAAGTATTTTCCTAGAATGCAGATCTGAAAAAAGCATGAAATAATAGAGGAAAGGCATTAAATCTAAAAGCAGGGAGGAAAAGAGGGAAAAACATGACTTCCATGAGCAATTTTGGAACAAGGTATCTTTAGAGCTCACTGGTTACAGGCTTTGATGGCCCTAGATAATCTTTAACCCTCAAAGATATACAAGAATAAAACTTCACTAAACTTCCAAGTGCAAATATATCCTAATCTAATTATTCCTGGTGTGTTCATAGAATTCTTATGTAGCCTAGAGCTTAAAATATTTTGTGTTTGTGGCAGCAGATGGGCTCTATTTCTTGATAAGTTTGGTTTGGATGAAAGATAATGTCTAAAACTAGAACATTACAACACACACCTTCAAATGTAAATATGTAAGATGACCTCTTATGTGTCATGTCTGTACAATATGCTGTCAAATTGATTTAAAAAAGATGCAGAGTACAGGGAATAGGGCAGAACGTAGAAGCAAACCAAAGGCACACTATTTTCTTAACACTTATAAAAGATACACATATTAATTTTGAGATTCTGTGTCGACAGCAAAAGGTAACTTTCTATAGCATAAAACTTTGGTAAAAATCCATTTAGAGATATTACAGGTTTTTACAACAACTAAAAATGTGGCCAATAATGCAAAATTTTTGCAGAACACATATTTTTATTTTACGTCAGAAGTCAATTTAATGCTGCTGATGCATATAAATTATGTAAGTGAAGATGATTCCTGCAGTATACTAATAAATACAATTTGAAACTCTGCTCAATAAGCAGGAACTGCCAATAAAATCTATCCCCAAACCGTCACCTCCAAAAAGAGGAAATTATCTGTATGCAAAAACATTACCTACATGCTCTTGCTTTTCTTCATGTGGCATAAGGATAGCTTTCAGGCTGTAGAGCTGTCAAAAATTTAATTTGTGACTGAAACACTAAATTAATTCCTGAAGAGCCTGTGGAGAAGACATGCAGACTGTAGAAGATAGTGGCTGTTAAACACTACAGAATTCTTGAGTTTCTGGAACGATCCTACACATTGGAAAAGTTAGATGTGCTGTCTGTCACATCCTGCTTCCCTGTGGCAAAGTTCTTTGCTCCCTGTAACCAAGTTACATGGAGCTCTACAGCAAATCAAACTTCTTGCTATTCACAGCGTAAAATAAAATAAAAATCTCCACAATGACTAGCAATGCTAAAGCTACAAGAAACAAATGCCCCCAGGCGAGAAAGTCACAGCTCATTTTTTACCAGCACAGAACAAGCTAATAGTGTCTAAAAGAGAGCCAACAGCCCATCAGAATTGCTGCTCTCAGCAGATGAGCGTGCTCACATCCATAGCTGGGCAGCTGCCTCTGAGACACACTGAATCCAACCATAATCACACAGAAGCTCGATTTTAGTCCATTAAAAAATGCAGGGTGCTGCACAAGAGTAGCAGTGTCCTTGCCACATGGTTCATCAGAGGAATAAATTGAGTCAACTTTGGTAATAAAATGCAAAGTGCGAAGTAAAAGTTACAATTTACTGATATTTATTGCTTAACATACCTTCTTCATGCAAAAGTGGTTTAGTTTTGAGTTAGTGGTGTGCTCAGCAGAATTTCAACAGGGTACTTTTGACTTTAGGAACTTGAATCAGGGCATCCTCACTAATTACTGTGCTTGGATTTGAGTAAGAATGTGACCACGTGAGCCACTGTCCCTCACAAACAACCCCAGGTCACACAGTGTCACAGCCCATGCTGTTAATGTAAATGTGCAATTCTCTTCACTCAGCTCTCTGTTAAGTCATTATCTACCTTTGCTAAATTCACCCTCAGCAATTTCAAGCCAGCTTGGCTGATTTTGAAAACATAGGATTTTTCACACAGTGCTCCACATTATCTTCCTCACCACCACCTCCAAACAAGGAGGTTTTTCACCTCAGATGTTTTCAAAAAATCTGCATGATCAAGCCCTAAGTAACTAAGAAGGAATAAAACCCAAACATTCAGACATTCACTGACAGATAATCTGGGCATAAACTCTATCTCAGCAGTTCAGACCCCATGAGCTCATAACCTGAGGTGATGCTGAGTCCTCTGACAGTCACACAGGAACACAAAATACAGAAGGGAAGGTTTGCTCCCTCTGACCTGAATGAAATGCCAGCACTGAAAAAACTAATTGCTTGAAATACGTCAGCATAGGAAACATTGCAGTTAAATCACAGCAACAAAATCTGGGAGAAAAAGCTGTCCTGCTACGGTGAAGCTCTGCAAGGCAAGGAGAAGACATCAGCCTCAGCATCACCGCTGAATCCACCACTTTCAATTGTCTAAGATCAGGAAATCAAACTCCAGGCAAGAGATGTCAGCCACTGAAAGTCGTGCACATCTCAGCTGGAGAGGCGAGTGCAGGCTCGATGCTGTTAATGAAGCTGGGTGTTGATCCCTCCCTTAAGTAAGCAGAAGAAATCAATATAACTGAATTCTGCAGCTATTTCTGTGCTCTCAGCAATGAATCTGCTTGTGCTAGGGGCTCTCACATGGGGGATTACTAGAATTAAAACAGAAACCTTTTATTCATGAAATAAGTGGATAAGTGTTGAAATTATAACAGAAACCTTCAAGGTTGAGACCTAATAGTATGTCTGGAAGGAGCCCTTATCTTTTACAGTGTGAAGTAAGTCTAAATTAAAATGATTCTATAGTTCAGGCAGCTCAAATCAAGTACCAAAGAGAATTGATTCCTCCTCCTACTTGCAGTAATTGAGATCAATGCCAGAGGATAAAAGCCCAAACATGCCTTCTACTGAATAAAGCACCACGGGCCAGGAGGACTGAAATGCATCATGTCTGACACCTCAGCCTCTGATGAAAGGGTGGATCCTTGCACAGGATATGCTCTTGACCCTTCACATCACTTGTACATGTCTCAAAATACAAGGCACCTAACCTATTATTTCATCTCCAGAATTGTTTATGTGCTCTGAAAGAGAGGCAGGCACTTACCCAGCAGAGGCAAATTACCAGGCAGCAATAGATACAATACTGCAAAGACACACAACAAACTGGCACACAGCCCAGAACCCTACAGAGAAAATAATAGTTTTGGGTCTAAAAGCCACAGAAGACCATCAGGGTTTGCACCAAAGAACAGCAACAGGAAACGAACTGTTCTGTAGCCTTGAACTTTTATTTGGAAGAGGAGGCTGGCTTATGGGTTAGAAATTACAAATTACACGTTTATAACAGTTTATTAAAACTTGCCTACAAAATAATGAACGTGTATTCTTAAACTCTCCTGCTTATCCAAACAGCAGGTTCAAGCTCAGCCCTTGTAAACTGCATTTGCTTCGCTTACACAGTATGTACCACACAGGCTGGAAGCTGGGACTGAGGCATTCCAGGGATTAAAGAAAGCCTCTGATCTCCAGACAAAGCTCTCGGCCACCATGGGTGACAATTTATTAGTTCTGTTGGTGAGAGAACACAGAGGAGTGTTCTGATAAAATGTTATAAATATAACAGTCAAAACAGAAACGTGTGTGATTCACGTGTTGTTTAACACACGAGGAAAGCTCTCCAGAATGGAATTTTCCACGTGTGTCACTCTCTGCAGATTCAAATGATTTAGAAATGATTATTTTTTCCTTAATGGAAGAAATAAACAAAACACACATATGTGATACAGACCATTGAAAAATATGATTTCTTTCTCTTTTTTTTTGTTTAGTGCAGACATTTCTACTGCTGACCTAACAGGACAGTCACAGCCTGATTATCCAGAAACATGGACATTTGCCTTTAAGGCTGATGGCCTTTCCCCATAAAGTTAAGAAAAATTAAAACATAAAATAGCCATAGGCTCACACACAATTTTTTTTTTTTTTAATATATTTGTTCTGTTGTATACAGGAATGCAAAAAAATCCAGAAATAGGTTAGGATGACTTAAACTTTAGTACAGGAAATAACCCAAAGGATTTCCTCTCTCAGTATTTCACACAATTGACTTCTTTCAGTAGTACATCTAAGCATGAACTGTTTGTGCAATAGCAGCCATGTTCAAAATTCAGACACAGGTGCATAAGTGAAACCTGAAGTCCATTTTCAATGTACATTTTACATAAGTTAAAATAAAAAATATGTCAAGAAATATTTCGTGCCAAAATCCTCAGTGCTACATGCAGTGGCAGCATACCTGGTTATCACATCGAGCATGAGCAACAAAATAGTGCCTTCCCAAAAAAGAGAAGAAACCCCACCACTGAAAAGGACAACAAAATGAGAGAGGAAAAATAATTTTAAAAAACATAGGAGTATTTTCCACATTAAAAGGCCTCACCCTTTGATTATCTCATAGTGCAATGTCTAACTGAATTTACAAAAGTCAGTTCTGCGGAGAAGAAACGAAGGAGGGACGGAAGGAAGGATGGATAGATGGACGGGAAGCATTCCCCAGATTGGATCTTTAGCCAAAAGGAAGAGATGTGAAAACATCTATGTACGTAAAACTACTACATACCTAAACCCCCACAATCAAACTGGAGGATTTGGGGATTTAGACTGTCACCTGCTGTCCCGAGAGCACATGAATACACTCACATAACATAAGTTAAACTCTACAATTTCTTTGAGACAAGCTAGAACAAACTTTGTTAGCACACCTAATTTCAAATTAAATGTTGACTAAATGTCACCATGTGGTGATGACTGACAGAAATGCAAAACTATTGTAATTAAAAAAAATCCCCTCAAAATTAGGAACAAATTGAAACCATAAATCCACTTTATGAAGTCTCTATGTTATTTTCCACAGTAAATCTAATTAAATGTGTAACTGCAGTCACCATTGTCACAGAGTATAATTCACCTTAAAAAGAAAAAAAAATTATAATGCTTTTAAATTTAGAGCCTGAATAATGAACAGGTAAGTTGCATCTCTGTAGTGAACGGTGCTACTAAAAGCAGAGGTGTATTTTCCTGAAGTGAACGTGGTCTGTTCCAAGGTGCCTGCCACAGGCCTGGTCACACACAGCTGTCCTGGCAACACCAAAACATCAGAAGCTGTATTTATTTCACAGGGAACTGCTGCTCCTTTATGTGTTTCCTCTGGGAGAGGTACCTGATCAAATACACTCAAATCATGCGTGATGGAACTGAGCAGCAAGGCAGAAATTTTGTATTAATGCTCTCTTTGTTCTTTCTGAAAAGACTGAGTAAGATGTGGGAATCAGTATCTCTTAGATAGTAATTCCCATCCTTTCATCTTTACAGTGAATATTATGCATAATATTGATTTTTATATAAGTATTCAGCTGTTCTGGACACTCTCTGCATGAGAGTGGCAATATATTTTTGCATCTGTTGACTCAGAGGACACCAAACTTTTGCCAGTTGTCATCAGAGCAGATTTATAATCCTGCTCATTTCTTTCCACAAAAAGAAAAAAGGTAACCTTCCCTCCTCCAAGCTAAACCTCCAGCAACAACAACAAAAAAAACTTTGGCAAAGTGGCAAGAGGATATAGATCTGCATCCCTCTTCAAATCTTGACTCTTCCTCTGATATTTCTTCCATCACTCATGTAAAGGAAATTAATGAAATCTAATCCTATCAAGTAACAAAGACCTATGGTTTCTTAAAATACCTTCTGCAGAAAGGATTGTGTTGGACACGATGAGTAAATACTCTTCTGCAAAGTAAAATTATTTGTTGCAAACCCAGCATAGATAGGAGGAGGCTGTGCAGGGCTCTAAAACATTCCTCCTTTCCATGTAAACTGCATCAGGGGGCTGGGCCCTGCCTTTATGAAAGAACTCTCCAATGCTGCAAAATAGAATTACTCTGGGGAGGTGTTAGATCCAGTCAAGCACAGAAGTGCACAACTACCTTTAAACACATGGCATTTTCAGTGATATAAGGCAAGCCACCTGTAGGAACTTACACAAATAATCAAATGGTTTGCATTTTCCATTTCTCTTGAATACTTGCCCTTTAAACATCAGATGATCTCATCTATCATACTGAGACATCTTAGACAGCTTAATAATTTCTGGACTATAGAACTGAAATTTCTAAAATTCATTTTAGATAATAAAGAGTTAGAACTCGATTTCAAAAAAATGCTGCTCTCAAATTTACTAGCACTTCTTTCTGTTTCCTTTTTTTTTTTTTGAAAACCCAGTAGCATTTCACAAAGAATGAGTAATAGTAAGAGGTAAAATTAGCAATAAAGGCTAGATTTCTTTAGGAGCCAGAGCAGGAAATAAAAGCCAGGAGCCCTAAGTGCTCATCAGTAGTCAATGTGTCTGACTGCTCAAAGAATAATGAGGGAACAAAATCAAAGTAAATGTAAATTACTTTGCCTCAAATTAGATACACACACTTTTTTTCCAAGACAGGAAATATAAAAAATAATGAAGTTTCTTTTCAACAAACTAAACAGTAATACCCCTGGATGACACTATCTCACTGTACTCCTTCTCTCCACAAGTGTTTCCTACATAGACACAACTCTAACAGCTGCATATAAAGCCAAATGTTTGATTTCAGGTTTTTTCACCTCATACTATACCCAGATGAAATACCTATACACATTCAGAGAGCTACAGTATGCAAGTAACTTTATATCAAATAATTACTGAATATAAAAATACCACACAGAGAGGTTTTGTAATTTTTAGGTTCAAAGGGAAATTAGTTCCATTTTAAAATACTGCTGTATTTTACAATACTACTCCCACCAGGAGCACAGAAGGAGTCCTAATTCTCACATGGGCATCTCCTTCTTTGTGCTCACTTGTTTGTTTTCCTGAAGAAAAATTATCATCCTTAATTTGTCCATCAGAACCTAAAACTAATCTCAATACCTTATATGCAAAGCTGCTCAGTGGGAGTCTCCCCCTGCTCCTATTTCAAGCACTAGGTTTGAAATTACGCAAATATTAAAAATTGTGTCCCCTTTTCTTGTTGTTTGCAATAGTTTTTTATGACCAAAAGCATGTCTAGGCTTCTTTTGACCTAAAAGTCATAGATTAGACAACTAATAGGTAAAATCAGTTTAGATCCACTGCATTTACCTTGCTAATTGACAAAGACCTGGATTAGAGCTTGAGAATGCAATGGTCAAATCCCTTGTTATCCTCTCACAGCATTTGGCTTTAAAGCCAGATTACCTGATGTGTATCTAAAGGAACAATGCTGATACCAATCTCCCTATTACAAGGTTTATTCATGTTCCCTGGGAGATCCAGGTGGGGCTGTTAAGGAAACAGAGTTGGAAAGCATTAAAGCAGTATGATTTTGGAAGCAGTAATTGAAACTAAATAATAGCAATTTATACAGAAGAAGTATTTAATTTTACAAACGTAACAAAAATAGCAGAAAATCTCCTTAGGCAAAGGGAGAACTTACTTGACTGCAGAAGAAAGGATAGAACAGATTGTACAAGTTCCCCAGAAAAACTCTGCTGCCAAGGAAAAGCTGCAAACTGTTTTTGACACCTCATAACACTTCCCTCATACCTCTACTTTTTACAACAAATGATTTTTCCAGTCTTTGGAGACATGCTATTGAAAAAAGACAAGGTCAAGCCGATTTGTACGGCAATCTTTCTCTCCCAAACTAGAAACCTGATTTTCAGAAGGCAGGAACAGTTCTGCTACACATTAATGGAAAGTGGAACCTTTAAATGTTCGTAGGGGAATGCACAGCATGTGCTGGCCATGAGTGCTGAGAACTTCTCATGAACACACACTGATAGTGCTTATGAGAGAGAGAGATTAAACTTGCTCATGGCCTGAAAACCAGCTAATGTTAGTTCAGCATTTCATTCCTTCGTGAAGACAATGAACGTTTTTTTTTTAAACTACTGAAAAAGTTCCTTTATTCCTATGTAGAAGCTTCAATTTAATGAAATTTAGGTAAATGGATAAACTTGTTCTCTGCTGTAGTGTGAAACCCAGCCACATCATCCCTACTACTCCTACATCCCTACATTTTTATTTGTTTTTGTGTTAATGGAGACCAAGCAATGCCACAATCTGAAGAGAGGTTTTGCAAGTGTATTTTCACTAGTATCCACATTCTGTATGAACACTTGCTAGCTTTGTCAATTTTTAAGATAAAATCTGCAATAAAAAAGGATGTAAATACTTATCTATAAAATATATTCATGCCCAGCCTCCCAGTATTCTGGTTAAATTGATATGCGATTTCCACCTCTGTTTCTTTCTGCTTTTTAAAGAAAAGCATGCAGTTCATCCTTTTCTAAAGTTCAGTATATCCATGTGTTAACACATGGTAATTCCCAATGGACCTGAGATTTTATTAGCAGCTGTTTAAATACTTATTCAACAAACTGCATACATTTAACTTACTGAACTGTTCTCTAACTGGTGATTGGATTTTTGTCTCTCAGTCCCTCTATTAATAGCAGAAAATCACTGCAGTTATGAAGATTAATGAAAAAAGGGGTTAGAAACTTCTTGGCATTAGATATATATTTCCTGTGTTTCTGGCACATCAAGCCTTAGAAATTATTTGACAAGAGGAGATAATAAAAGTTCCCCTGCATAGGACACAAGAGGGCTGCTTGGGAAGGGTAGCAAAATCACACATTTGCCAGTTACATGTACAAAATTAGCTTCCAAACCACATTCTTTAATACCATTCCAGAGAGAAGATGGAATACTTCTCGACAGATATGAAAAACTGTGGGAAAAAATTTCACATCAGAAACCTGAAGGCCATTTTCATACATAGAAACTCAGCAAAGTGCAAATACTAACTTGGTGTGCCATCGTTTTTAAGGTACATTGCTTGCAGTTTTCTAAGTGCAAATATTAAAAGTTACAAAGACACAAAGCTAACAAGACATGAAATGTAACAGGAAAGGATGTAATTTTGGTTAATTCAACTTCATTTTTTTAAAGTCTCTTTTGCTAAAATTAACATTATATTTTTTTAAAATATAGATGCTAACCAAAAACTCAAGCTAAATTTTAAATACACAAGAATACCTTGATGTGGCTATTGATAACAAATTGATAAAAGATACTGAATAAGTGACCATAAAATCAGTAATATAAAAAGAAAATTCACTTCAGGGTTTGCAAATTTCTCCCTAAAATTTCTACTTTGTTTCACCAGTTATTTATTAGTTTGTTTTTGTTTTTCATCAATAACACGCTTGGGAAAGAGGTACCTTGTTTTGTCCTAGCAAGGAAGATGGGAAAAATTTAACAGCATAAACTACATGCTAGGATTATCACGTAGTGTTAATTTGGCAAAATCAGCTCACAGTAAAAACACGAAAGATTTATTCTGCTATGTAAAGATACAATTTTAAAACATATGTACAAGAAGTTCTTTAAAGGACTTGTTCAGTGACAGAAACAAGAGGTCACCTGATCCCATTATAGGTACAACCACATGATCCCTTTATAGGTAGAATTCCAGGGTATGAAGTCACACGCACCTTTGTCACTGTTCTGAGCTTTGTTACAAAGTCAGGAAGAGACACACAGTACCCTCCAGTGAGTTTATAACTGATTTGTTTCATTTGGACAGATTTGTGTCTCAGAAAAGAAATTATGCTAACTCCTTGGTTGGATAGAATTGCTGCAAGAATCAGAGAAATGGAAATAACTTGCATTTATTTTCATTCAAATCTGAAATTCTGTTAAAAAATCATATGGATGAGGTGCTTTATAGTACATAATTATACAGTACAAAACTATTATTAACCCACAAAGCCCTATTTACATAAATGATTTCACCAAGACCCCCTTGGTCCAGGTCCTTTGGAGATCCTGCACCCCTATCACAAATGTTTTCTCACTGGTTTAACAGGAGCAAGAATCTATTGATTCCATCACTCCACTGATCTGAACAACCTGTGCCAGGGGCTGGATCCTCCGGGAACTGCAGAGGCTGCAGGTGTGCGTGGCAGCCCCTGATGGTGACACTGCTCCTACACACACCAGCTGCCTTCCCCCCTGATTTTAGTTACAAGCTGGATAGGGGCCCCAAGTCCTTCCAGCCAACCACAAAGAACACAAGCTTTTCCCACTTGACCTTCCAGTCAGCTGGGACCTCCCCAGTTATTCAGGATTGCTGGTACATTTGAAAACTTTTTGTGTCACTTAATTGTTTTATGCCTCTATGGGTATCTTGAGAACAGAATTTATGCGGTGAGCAAATACTTTACAACGATTTTACAATTTACAGCATGTGCAGAAATCTTGCTCAGTTTCAGAGCTCTGGAGTTGTGATTCAGACATTAAATTACTTCCAGTCAAAACCAAACACTGGGTACTCAGAGAAGCCTTTCAATACAAGCCAAGTGACTAAAGCATTTCAAACTGTGTGCTGACCATCTGGAAACGCAGGCAAAAGCAATTCTAACTTATTCAATACTGTCCTAAAAACAGGGTTTGAAGTGAACCCAAGGTATCAATGGGTTGGATTTTCAAGCTGCCTTACTTTCATGCTCAAACTGAAAAGCAGTCAGATTTTACTGCACTAAGTTTACCTTCTCAGCAGAAATAGTCTACTTAACTCATTCAAACAAGGCATGAAACACTATCATATACTAATAATGATGGCAACAATCAAGGCTAAATACTTGTAAAACTACTGCCTACACTAAAGTTCTCTGTGCCACTCGATTTCCCTCTTTAGTGCCTTTTGGGCAGCACCATCCCAACACCTTCCCAGGACTAGACCAGACACTTTCTTCAAGTGCTGCCCAGACCCACAAACTTCAAAACAAAACAAGGACATCCAATGCAAATTCTACATCCAGCTGTCAAAAAGCTTTGCAAAATGATAAACTATGAAGAAAGTTGCTTTATTCTGTGAGCAGATATTCCCAATCAGAAGATAAGTTTATTATACAGAATCAGCATTGTTCTGCCTCTTTTATACAGCCAGTATTGTTCTTGAAAACATCTATGAGAGTTTTATGGATATCTGCTGCGTTCTCCTTTGTCCTGCAATGAAGATCTGTGTGCAGGTCATGTTTTACTGCTTCAGGGATATCTGTTTTCTTATTGATTGAAAATTAAAATGGTAATTTATGCTTCCATACTGGACCACTGCAATGTTTTATTTCATTGATTTTGTGTTCTTTGCATGCATTTAACAGCTTATGTGAAACCCTGACAGCAAGGTCATTCCAAACAAGCCATTCCCAATTCTGCTCCCTTCAGCTCCCCACAACACCAAATCATTAGCTTCTAATTAAATCTTATACATTTGGGGGTTTTACAATCTTTAAAGGTTCTTAAATATCAAGTCAAAACTTCTTTGTCCTCTGGTGTGTGCTCTGCTTCCCTCATACACTCGAGCCCAGCCAAGCTTTTCTTTAAAGGATTTCCCCATTGATTGAGTGATATTTTTTCCCCTCTAAGCTTTTAGCTGCTGTTAACCTTGCATGTCAGACCAACAATTTGTTACAATTAGGCTGACAAACTTTCAGCTTTTAACTTCACTCTCAGAGCTCATTTATTTGATCTAATGTGAGCTTAATTACCTGAGCTGCTAATTCTGTTAAAAAAAAAAAAAAAACACAAAAAACCAAAACCACACCAAACCCCCCCAAAACATCAACCCTGAAATATTGCACCTGCCATGAAAAATCTTCCAAAAGTACACTGTGATATCCTGATAACTGACAAGGCTTTGATTCTTCTGAGCATGCACTGATTTTGGACTCACAGGTCCAAGATTAAAAGATTGTCTTTTCAACAGCACAGACGGTGCTTGCAGGGCTCATCCTCTGCAAATGGCTTGGACAAAACCTCCTGGGAAAATAAAAGCATGAGTGTAAACAGTAAATAGCACGTGTGGAGTGAGCACATGGAATTGTCTGCAGGAGGTTCACCTAAAACCCCACATGTCAGGAGGAGCTGCTCCAGGCCCCTGTGCTCAGAAAGCAGCTGTGTGACACATAAACGCTCACAGACATTGCACTTTGCCAGCCATCTTTCACAAGAGCTCTTTTAGTATTTTTCCTATTGCTAAGAGAAAACATTTGCCACATGCAAAAACCACTGGAAAAACTACTCTTGTTTCACGTTAAGACATTCAGTAATCACTGAAATTATGTCACTTCACTAGAGCATTTGGAGTCTGAAACTGAATTACTTCTCACGTAAGGAACTCTGGAGAGAGAAAGTGTGATAAAAAAAGAGTAATTGGATCACTTCTGGATGGCTACAGAGCTATTGGATGAAATTTTCTCCAACATATGAGATCTTGTTGCTGCTCCACATATGTACTTCAGAAATGGGAAATGCTCTTACATGCAATATATTTTAATACATTGTTTTTCATTGGCTATTTATTGTTTATCATTTACTGTTTCTTTATGCTATCTACATAAATGCTAAACCAGCAGAAAAGTATTGCCATGTATTGTATCCAAGTTCTGCACCTCAAATTACAGCAGCCAATCTCTGAAAGCTTGTAAGTGATATAAAATTCAACACCAGATCAAGAAAAATGCCCTCCTTGATTCTTTCTGTCTTTATCGCAGCTTGTCAATTCCTGGACTTTAAAAAACTTTAACAAATACCATTTATCCTATTGGATCATTAATATTGTGGAGCCCACAATGAAATTTTTCTGATAGTTTCAGGAGATCAAGGGACATAATACAGACAAATGTGCTGAGTGATGGTTTTGGCTCCTCATTCCTGAAGATAAACTTACTTTCCTTATCTGTTTTGAAACATGAACTGAGGTTATAGAATTGCTGCTCAGATAGTATTTGCTGTTTTAACAGCAGTAATTACTATGTTTATTCAGGAGGGCATATCAACAAAGAGATGGTATCTCCCGACTTCATTGATGGAAGTCTAAAAAGACAAGAGTCCAAAAAACATCCTCAAAATGCATTTTCCACTGGATGGCCCTTTGCAGCTCTGCAGGAGTCTCTGTCCTGTACAGAGCAAGCTTATCTCTAGTCAAATGACTGAAAATAAAGATGCTATTTGCTTTTACATTAACAACTGCTCTTGTACGTGAGGTGGATTTGAGTTTTCTATAAAATAGGTCAGCTGTTCTCTCCATGGACTTACAAGAAAGTCAATAAAATAGTTAAATTTAAGAGTAATATTTCAATATAATTTAAGTAATTAATATATTTCATGTGTTTATGTAACAGCATTTACAGTTTTCTGCTCTATATCTGTTCTTCACTTCATGCTTTTAGTCACTGGCTTTAGCTAATATTTATGGGTCATAGTTCTAATTTTTATTTCAAATCATGTTCTATTGCTGAAATAACATCCAAACTAAAGATTTTGCACGCTGATGTGGAATTGTGCATTTGTGAAAAAATGAAGGGCAGTACTTTGAAATTCCTCTCCAGATACAAATCTAGGTTAAAACATAGAATCATATGCAATATCTTAAATTAAAAAGGGAAGAGAAATAGGTGAGGAGGTAAGTTCACTAATTCATCATGATTTGTCAAAGGAAATATAAAGAGCTATTATCTTGGTTTAATTAAAATAAAACCCAAAAAAGCCCATTTGCAAGTAATGAATAGTTGCAATAGTAATAAGTAACTGTTAACAGCAGCAGAAAGCAAATATTTCATAAATATTGGGTTGTCCTGGTTTATGTGCCTGGTTTTATAACAGGCACTGACACTCAGTAGTTACTGTTAGATCTGCTCATGGCTGCAGAATTCCACACTCACGACTGCATCACACCACCACATGTAAGGTAAAACATTCCACGCAGAGAACTTGGGAATGTGGAATCCTGGTGCTTGCACTGAACGAAACACTCATGCTCCTGGTATAGCAAATGCAAGTGGGATTAGAGAGAATACAGCTTTGAGGATGTTGTCAGCACTACTGAGCCAGGACTAACCAGCACTGGTGTGCAATACATTCACTGATCACCAAAAGCATCTTAGATGGACTGAGCTCGATCATAACAAGCCTGCCTAAAACTCCCTCGGGCTTAAAGGAGGCCATAAATAAGCCATTTCCCTGTTTTCATTTGTTTCTTCTAAAGACCAGATCCTGAAAGAGACAAATGCAAAAGCAGAAAATTGATTTGGTGTTTGTTTATATGCATAAAGGATGCTTTTCTTGCTTGATCGTATCTAAGACAATGAAATGGCAATCACAAAGGATTCAGTTCCAGCAGGAGGAGAAAGAAGATAATACCTGTAAACAGAAGTATCTATAAAATCTGAAGTCAAGAGACAATGCAGTCTTCCAGTCACAAAGATTTACATCTGACCTTGCTGGTTTGAGAGATTGGTTTATAAGACTGGGAAAAGGAAACAAACAGATAAATGGGAACAAGCCACAAGATCAACTCCCAAAATATTAGTGTCCAAGATAAGACTGTAGGCAAAATTTCAGGGAGTGATACATAGAGGTATAGAATCTATTCCATTAAAATCCACTTCTCATTATTTATTTAGCTATTGCTGTGATTAGACAATATTTAAGTCACTGATCAGGCTCAGATTAATGTAACATCAGAGGAAACTGCAATCATTGCAGCAACCTGCAGTGCAGCATGAGCATTCCACCTCATGTGGCAACAGAGACCAGACAGCTCCCCCAGCACAGCCATCAGTCCTTCATAATCAACATTCAGTCAACACGAGACAAAGACCTACCTCACAATGATTTATCAGGTCAAACTACAGATAATAAGCTTGGCTATCAAAAAATATATTGGATGACTCCTCTGAATTTTGTCCATCAGACAAAGCTGAAATGCGTTTCAATCATCCATTTTCAACTCTATTGTGTTGATTAATAAGCCCACTTTACAAAGTCACCAGAGTTGTGTGTTTGCGAGGTAGTAATACAAAATATTCTATTTTATAAGGAAGCTGTTAATGGCATAAAGATATTCCAAGCACACACAGAAATCAAGGATAGGTTGAAGTGCATGGAAATCTCCGACCGTGACAGTGTTTTCTTGATCTACAAATTCCCTGAGATCAAGACATCCCCATGGCAAGTGCAAACTCCTACCAGATTGGGTTCAAAGGCTCAGGTTTACTGCAGTCTAAATACCAAGACAAGCAAAAAGGCAAAACAACTGTTTCAAATGAACTTTGACTCTGCATTCTAAGAGGACAGACAGGAAGTATAAATGTCATCTGCTCAATAATCATTACAGGTTAAAAGCTGTTGCCTATTTTAGGAGCAGATGATTACTTCTGAAAAGTTCAGGATTAAGTAACTGCTAAAAAGAAGGAAGCAGAACAGAGAGATTCAATACATATCACAGATTTTTCTAACAGATATCCCAGGAATGTACCTCTGGATTTGGGCAAAAGATCAAGAATTCTCCAGCACAATGGAACACAGCATAGTGTCAACTCCAGAAACTCCTAAGAAAATGGATATACTTTCATTTTTACACTTGTACACCTTTTAAATGAAATAACTATCAAGTACCTAATTATTATAAAGCATAACCGAGTTCCTATTAGCTACATACAAACTACCTAATCATTTTAGGACTTATAATGTCACATTTTCCATATGACTATTAGACCTCTGGGTTATTCCAGCTGAGCATAAATTGAAAGGAGAAGAGCACTTGCATATCCAGGTTTTTTGGATGATAATAAAGATATTTATTAGCACTTTTGTGTAGCAGAAATATAATGAAAACTAACATCTATGCTCTAAGGATGATGCTTCTTATTCCCCACAAAACACTAATAAAGCATTAAAGAGACTTGCAAAAGCTTACGTGTGTCAGTAATTATTATGAAAACTACAATGGTAAATTAAAATGTAAGCTTCTAACGGACTGAGAACCCACTCAAGTTGGTTTTCTAGTAGCTCCAGCTTGTACAACACTTAGTCCATAAAGGCCACATTTTACATTTTATTTACAAAGGGGGAAAAAGTTTACATTTCTTTTTCACATATTACTTGCCCATTTTCAGAAATGTCAACAGATTAAGTTGGTGAAAACAACTGATGGGTACTACACCTTGCTGGTTTTTACTACAGGGAATAGCTGCATTTCAAAGCAAGCAGTATTGGAAGAGCTTATCTGGAATTTTGCCCACTCACAGACACTACTAAGCCTTCTTCCTGGCTACTCTGCAAACATTTTCAAGTAGTAAAAGGCTGAGATTGTGGTTTTTCTTTTCTACTACAGAATTATGTAACTCTGATCCTTTGGCGAACAGTGATTCATCAGGCATGAATCCATGTTTTCTTCCAAATGATGTAAACTCATTCTTTCATGTAATGCTGCAGTTCTCTCTGCACCTAAAAACTGAGTCCCTGAATTACCATGATAATTCTTTCCAGGTTATACCACCTAATCCCTAAGCAAAAATAAATTAGAGCAGTAAACAAGATATAATTTAAGAGAAGACCCTTAATCCTCCCCATCTGATCACAGTCAATTTTATCCATTCCTGCTTTCCCCTGTAATGCTTTGAACTATTGGGGCCTTTCTGTAACTATACACAGAGCAACAAATTTGCAAGGCATTTGTAATTCTAGAAAGGGGACAAAAAGTGTTCACAGGGAAAAAAAAAAAAAAAAGAAAAAAGATGCTTAGATAAAGAAACAATCCCTCAAAGTTCCCAGAAGAAAATGCAAGGTTTTCTAGCTTCTGGTTGTATCACCACAATAAAATCTTCTCTATATGAGAATCTGGCACTCTGAAGAGATTTGTGTGTATATTTAGAATTTAGATCCTGTACATCATTCACCTCCTTGCTAGGTAACAATGATTTTTCCAATTTGGTACTTCTGCAAAAGTCTGTCATTTGCTGCTTATCATGGCATAGATGAGATTGACCCTTTTCATACATTGATATAAATGCACACATGTGTATATCTATATACACACATATATCTAACTTTTCTATTATAAACAAATATACACATTGTTTTATTTCTTAGAGCAACACTGTCTTCATTTACCATGTTTTTTTCCTCAGTTACTGGCTTTGCAATTATATTTTCAGAGAACCTAAAAATTTTTCATATGCAGGACAAAGATCAGCAGCTAATCTCCAGCATAATTTCATAATTATGGAGCTCAGAAAATGATTAAACAATAGAATTTCTACCTAAGAATTTCAGTCAGATTGCGATAATTTTAATGTCAGCTTTCTCATGCTTGGATAGCCTGTTAACCTGACAGGAAATGATGAGGACTGGGGGAACAGAGCTTTTGTGCCCCTCAGAGCTTCAAGCTCACACAGTAAAAGCTCTCCATTTGACAGAGGGGCAAGGGGGACAATCTTGATTAATTTTCTCTGCAGGAGAAAATACTTTTGCCCAACAAGGACTTTCACCAAGAGAAGAGTAGAACACTGTTCCCTGTGCTCCCTAATATATTTAGCATTTTGATATAGTTGGCATATCAAAATGGGAAAAATTCCCATTTCAGCATGGGAATATTTGGGGTGAAACTGGGTTACAGTGACTATTTTCCCCATAAGACCCTGGGGACACTGTGGCTCTCAGGATACACTGCCAGGATCTAGTTGTTTTAGAACTAGAAAGGGATTTAACTGAACAAATTAAAAGATTAAGAGCAACTCTGTTTATGCTGTGATGAGCCTCAGATTACTGCTAGACATCTATGACAAAGTGCCAGAGAAGCAAGCTAAAATGAACATTTAAACAGAATGAATGCACTTGGGATGACTGAGACAGATCTGTGATCTGTGTGGTTTCATAAAGTGTGCGGTGTGATTACGGATGATTGAAAATAACTGTGGGAAGGCAAAATCCAGAAAAAATTGCCTTTGAAAACCATGAAAAAACTACCAGATGCAGCTACAGACACACCAGCATCTTCCTTCTATCTTAACCCAAACAAATACAACACTTGGGATAATTCTGTACCAATATTTTTTAAAAATAAACCATTAATTCCACTTCTGTCAATATGCAGCATCTTTTTTTCTGATTTATGTTTACAACATGAGCAAATCAAACTATACAAAGAAAGTAAGTCACTCTGGATAAGAGCACAATCATCTTGATTCAGCAAATAGTAACATTTACTAGAAATTTCATCCCGGCAAATATTATAGTTATCCATCATGCATAATGAATTTACTTTGTACTTCATTTAAAATTTATACAGTCTATTTTTTGCTAACACATTGCATATACTGCCACTATCTCGTCCATTTTCTTCTATTAGGAAATATTCTACTGGAAAGATTAGGAAATATTCTAATTTTGCAGTACTTGCAAAAATGAGATAGATGTAAAAATTTTTAGTGCAGTGTACCAAACATTTCCACTGCTGTAAATTGTTATTATTCAAACACAGAGTGCTCAGGGATTTACAAGAGTGAGCATTTTAAAACCACTGCTATGACAACTTACTAGTTCTTTCCAAAAGAGAACATCTTAGTTTCTTGCTTTGGGCTGTTTTACTTTAGCTGTATATACAAAAAAAAAAAAAAAAAAAAAAAAAAAAAAAACAAAAAAAAAACCACATCAAATTTTAGTTGTTGCTGCTATTTCCTTCCTGAATTTCAGGAAAGTCATGTTTTTTGACAGAAATTTGTTTTGCTACGTTAGAACCTCCTGGTTCCAGGACAATTTAAAAGTTCCAATGTACAGAGGTAAACCCTCCTAAAAACAAATAATAAATCCAGTAGCATTAAGTTATCATCTCTATAGATACCCAGGAGAAAAGCATCTCTTTCCCAAGTGGAAACGGTCAAAGTAACAGAGAAAAACAAAACTGCTACAGTCCTTTTTGCCAACATCTTGTATGATTTGAACCAGTGCTGCAACATGGAAATCATGCTCTGCTTTTTGAGTCCATTTTGGCAAAGCCTTTCAGCATCACACGTGATCAATATCTCACATTGGCACTGCCAGAGCAGCTACAACATCAACTGCTGCTGCTGCTCCCTAATAGGAGCTGATTTAGTGCATAGAACTGGTAGCTTTTCTAAGATGCTGGATGCTTTACAAAACAAAAGGACCATTGTTCTAAATAAGAAAAAATGATGTAGACCCTGGACAATGCAGCAACACCAAGTGCCAATAATTTCTGCACTGGTTTTGAGTTAGCAAGTCACAGCAGCAATTTAGCACAGAAGTAGCACCAGAGATTTATGAACAGCATTCCCTTTCATGTAATTTTCCTCAATCTACAAAGACTTCGATGGTGCTTGAATGAAGAACTTCTCTATCTAAGCAGTTGGTCTTATTTAATTGTTGCTGACTTATTAATCCATCAAATTATGATTTTATTTTCCCATGTTCTGTCCATACTAACTCAAAGTTCTCATTCTCCATCTTTTCTTCCAGGGTCCTCAAAGACAATCAGCACACGGTTACCCTGCTGCACTGACCTCAGCCAGCAACCACAGCCTTATATTGGTATGTTACCCACCCTATATTAAGATGATGTTTGAAATAAAGTTTTCCTATTGAAGGGAGTAGGGGGTGAAAGCCTGTTTCAGGCTTTTGCTAGTATTTCCCTAATAAGATTAACAAACCCCTCAATTTTGGGGATTTGGTCATCCTCACAAACTCTCCTGGGAGCTCCAGTCACAGCAAGAACTTCAGGCAGAAAGCTGAAAATTCCTCCAAAAGGCAGTTCACTGGGAATGCCCATCCAGGCCACACCAGGGCTTCACACTGCCCTCCTTCCCACTTCTGATGGGATTGGACCCCCAAAGTCAGAACCTCACCATGGCCTGAACAGTGTTAGAGGGGACCTAAGGATACAAGAGAAATGAAATGGACACAAAGAGGAAGGGCAGGATTAAAAGGGCAGCCCCCACACCAAGTTCCACTCTGCAGCCTCAAAAAGTCTGCCAGAGTGACCCCATTAACTTCAGACCCCTGTCACTTTAAATATTGTATTTATTATTCTAGTTTTTACTTTTCAAAATAGCCAAAACAAAAAAAAAAAAAGGGGGGGGGGGGCACCATGTATTTTTGTGTGAAATGAGGCCAAAGGAATGTGGCCTGTCTGTAAGGATCTTTCTGAGACCAGTAAGATCAAATTGAAGCTTTATTTCATTTCTAAATGTCTTTTCCCCCCTGTCCTCAATAAACTTTTAATAAAAACTAGCAAACAAAAGAAGTATTAGTTTCCAGATTTTTTTTTCTAAGATGCTTTAAAAAAAAATAAATTTGCCTCATGAAGTCAGGATGAAGCATCATAAAATAGGAAAGGTTCAGACAAAATGCTTGCTGCAGAGATTCTATACATTCACCAACAGACCAAGTACTGCTGTTTGCTAAGAAATATGCAGCACTTGATGCAAAGTTTATAAACTTACACAGCTTTATAGCAGGTGCTTCCCTTCCAGAAGAAGTTTCACAGAGAACCTCCGACTTTGCATTCCCCTGTCAAATATCCTTTGCATTTAATTAATTAACATTGGGATATTATAACTATCCTAAGTGCTTAGTGTTGGATCTCAGATTTGTGTGCTGATCCAAGTGAGAGTGCAGATATCACCCTAAGCTTCTCACAGTGGCTTCTTCAACAGCACAATTCTTGTGAAAACTGCAGTTTTCTACCTCACAAAGTGGCTGAGGAGGGACAAACACAGCCCAAAAGGTGTTTCACTACAAGCTCCTGGCATCATCTCTGAAGAGACTTTATCTAAATCTGCTTCTTATTATATACAGTTGGTAGGTTGCCTAAAGAGTTCACCCCTCTGCGCTGGAATAACTTCAAAGAGTAAGTTTAAAATTCAAACACTACATTAATGGGTACAGGATAAGAACCAGAATATTTACCTATTCAATACAACTCACATAAAACAGTTTACCTGCCTCTCTAATCACAGGTGCCCCACTTTATACAACATCACAGGACCCACATATTTTTGCCTCACTTCCCCTCTTTCAATTTGAGACAGCAGGAAGGGCTTTCTTAGCAGTAAAGGATAGAGTAAACAGGTGGTTGGTTTTGTTTGTTCTTCTCATTTAGATGGATCTAGAGTGCTGGTGGATTAAAGTTCTCGTATTTAGCATTTTGATATAGTTGGCATATATTTCTATTTAAAGGACTCAATTGTCCAGAGCTTATTTCTTCTTCTAGTGAGTTATTTTTTTTCCCCAGATCTTCTGGGAGAATATCTGCAGATAGGATTAGATTGGAAATGCTATTGCTTTCAGTGTACTTAAGACACTGGCAGGGATGAGAATTTAAATGAGAGATTTCAGATGTCTGCATTATGCACTTCACAAATTCCTTCTTGCCTAAGGGAGGTAAGAACAACAACAAACCTAACTCATTTCCAAGTTAATTTAAAAGCAGAGTTTGATGGCAGAATATTTGCATATGCTAGCTTCAAGACAGATGCAATTTATGCCATCAATATTTGCACCCATATATTTTAAGGTATGGTTTCTTTTTCTACAATTTTTTTGTGTGTACTATAAAAGCTACACAAAACTTTTTCCACTAGGGCCTTGGAAAATAAGTGGGGAGGGGAAACCCCCAATTCTTATAATTTGACAGAACATTCCTTTGCAGTGGGAGGACTTAATCCATTTGTGGTTTTCCAATCTTCAGGATATACCTCCTCATCTTGTATTTAGTTTCAGACAGCATGTACTGAGTAATAGCTTTCTGTATGTGCCACAGCTTTATTTTCCTTTAGAATTAGGAAACAGGAGGCAGTTTAGAGGCAATTTATCCTATTAACAGATCAACTTTCTTAATAGAAGTTTGTATTTTGTATGGAATGGATCTGACTCATGTCTACAGGCGGAGATGTGCTACACAACCAGGATGCCTCGCTAAACTATGATGGCCAGGCACAGCTGCAGGAGCAAGAGTAGGCACAAGAAAAGGTGGTGATAAAGCTGAAAGGTTCCACCAGATTAAAGTATTCTTGGTGTTGAGACATGGGGATAAATGTCAGCACACCACTGGTCCCTGATCTCCCACTTAAGTGCCAAATGAAGAAATCCAAGCATTATTAGCAGCCTTAAGAAAAATCCATCTCAGCTGCTGAGCTGGCAACTACATTTCTCTTTTCTCCCTACTGAAATTCCAGGTTATAGCCCAGCTCTTGATTCAACCAGCTGAAGGGATCTTGCCAAATCCAAAGGGAGCTGAATTTGGCCTCTTTCTCTTCCAGAACTCCAGGAAGAGATGACAGTTTACTTAAAGCCTCCAGAAATATTTTTGTTTCACTCACATTACTGGTTGTTCTAAAAAAGGATACATATCTCTTATGTCTGGGAAGTAACTCTGTACATAAGTGAAAGAATTAACACTGCTTGATTTGATGCTATTATCTCTAAACTACATATGTGTGGTTTAAAAAATTAAAATTTAAGCAGGGGGATGTGCTAAGCCCATAACTATGTTTTCCCATCCTTTACATTAACTGAAAAGGGATTTACATTAGTCTAGTATTCTGTAAAAAAAAAAAACCATGTTTTTTCAATACTGCATGCTGACACAGGTTTAAAACACTCATTTTCTTACGTGTCAGCATTAACTTTGGATGCTCATCTACACAATTTCTCTTTTATTTCCTCAAACTCTTTCAAAAGTATTAACTTGAATAAACATTTCAAACAAGACAAAATGGAACTAAGATTTTTATATTGCTTAAATTGAATGAATCACAGGTGAATTGTTAAATTTGAGTGTAATTTAATTATCTGGGCATGTATTTTATCTGTAAAGTATCATGACTTTTACCCTATTGTTTCCGCTGGAAAAATGCATCTTCACCATAACCTTAAGCAGGTGCATAAATTTCATGACTTCAAAAGACAGAAATGGAGCCAGGAAATCCCACTGATTAGTAATCCTTTTTTTTTTTCAAAGGAAAAGTATTAGAATATATAGCCTAAGGTGCTCAGCAGAAAGCAAATAAAACCTGAAATATTATGAATACAGGCTATAGAAACTTAAAACTAAATACAAAGCTTTCTTCCGTTCTGTATTTCTTTTTACTGCCAAATTAATTTATCCTCCCCCAAACAGTAAAACCAACACAAAATTGTTTTCAGAAGATGTTTGAGAGGGATAAATGGATAACAGATGTTCTGCCAGGGACCTCTGGTGTGCAGAGCTTGAAAGAATGACCTTCATTCCTTCCTGTGCGAACAGCAACAACCGCAATAAACGCTGGTTCACCGCAGTACCCAAAAATTTTAATGTGTGAAGGGTGAACTTCTGCAAATACATCAAGGAAAGTATCTGTCAGGACATTTGCTATGAAAACCATTACACTGCTGCACTAAAACACTTACTTTTGCAGATACTTGAAACTTACTGGATTTCACAAGGCTTTTAAATTGGCGTATGTATTCTGCAAGACGAAAGTATTTTCTACCACAGAACTTACAGCAGAAGTTGCATGCAATAATCTACGGAAAAATCTGTAAATTAAAAGCACTGTAAAATGGAGTGTTGATACTGTCAAAATTAATCAATAATTAAAGTACTTTGACAAGATTTCTCAAGAGCCTCTATCTTCTGAATGTAAAATTATGAAAGCATGAATCAGATGTTCTTGTGTTTCATGTGAATATCATATTATGTGTTCCTGCACTATTGCATCTGGGGAGGATGTTAAAAGACTCAATTTACATTTAAAAACCTGTTTGTTATTTATTGAATTCTTATACCATAATATCAGACTTGAAGGGGCTTAATTTCAGAGGACTGTTAGAAAAAGAATACAGCTAACTGAAAAAGTACTGATTTTATATAGGTGAAATTTGGTATTTGGACCAGTTAATTTAGTTTTTATTCTCATTAACTGCGTTCAATTAAAAGAACTCAAGGCTTATATGTTGATTGCAAAAAAACTCAGACCAAATGATAAAAATTATGTAAGACTGGATAATATGAAAAGAGTTAGGATACCAAGGTAACAAGTAAGAATCCTACAGATATCTCGGACTTCACACCATTTCACCTTGAGGTTTATAAACCATTTTTCTTCACACTTCATATCTAAGGTTTTAAACAAGACACCAGGTATGCGACAGCAAAGCCATGCAACCTTTTCCTGTTATTTCAAGGGGCAGGAGCTTGAAAGAGAATGCACAGAAATGCTTTGGGTTTGGGGAGTGTTTTCTGGTTTGGTCTTTCTTTGGGGATTTTATTTGCTTGTTTTGTGAAGGAGAAGAAATATCTAAAATTATACAAGAAAAGCACGATGGTTTCCAATAAAAAAAGAGAGAAGTAGTCACACTGTAGATGACATTAGTATTACTTAAGGCAATAAAGGTTTTAATTTATTTATTATGAGTGCTACCTGGAGTAAATTAACATTGGCAAGCTGATGCTGCCCTGGGAATGTGCACTCCCTGTAACAGACTTCTTGGCCGGAATTCCAGCTTTCTGACTTCTTACAGGCTAAATCTTGAAGAGGATGAACCAGGCACAATGCTTTAGGCACACCGGCCATTCCATTTGAGCTAAAGAAGCAATCACAGTGCTGCAAGCAACCACAGCCTGTGAGAGCACTGCTGAATAAACAGATGATGGAGCAATAACACAATGGGGTATCTATGTTAAAGTTACTAAAGAGTTGCTTAACAACAGCCTTTAGATACCTAACTTAGGATTTCAATTTTGCTTCAGGCTTTCCAAAGTAAACATGAAAGTAAAGGCAAAGGCATTCCAGAAAATGGTGCATGCAACTGCACAGATATAACCTAGATATGTGCTACAGCAATGCTCATAAGACAATAATTTCACAACAGGAGCTCTACTGATTGCCCTTGACATGGAATATCCTAAATTCCAAGCACAGCCTTCTTCCTCCTTTAAAAGTTTGCAGCTGTACATTACATTGTCATCTTAATACAGTGGATTATTTTGATGAAACTATGCTTGGAATAGTATGACACGAGTGAGATTTTTTACTGTATTCACTAGCGAATAATTTCCTGGGCTCGCATTCTGGAAAAGTGTCAGCATAACACAAGATGGGGGAATGCACAAAATGGAGTAGCTGGTATTTTAAAACACCTAGGTCAGACTGCCAAAGCCTAGAAAACAAGCCATGTAACTAAATCAGGGAAATTATATTCTTAGCTTTTTAGATTTTTAACTTATGGTTAAGTGCACGTATCATATGCCATGCTCAGAACTGTTCTAAAGTCCCATCTGTTTGATACCTTTCTCCTGCTTTCACTGACAGCAAGGGCTATGCCTGGATTACAGTTACTATTATGCAGAAGACTCACAATAAAACCTGACAGTATACAAATATTTATCCAATCTGGATTTTCATTAAATGGGGATTCAATCCTTCTACTCTCATGACAGATTTTAGACAAAGCTGAGAAATGCTGGTATAATTTTTTAATCAACTAAATGTAAAAATGGAAAATTTATGCATAAATACAAGCAAGCTCACCAAGCTCAGAATTCACCAGAACAGCATGTATGCATCAAAAACACTGTCCAATGAAATCTGAAAACCCTGGGATTGGAACCACAGTAACAACACTTCAAATGCTGATGTATAACCTGCTGTAATTTGGTCAGCTGGAAATTATGTTTTGTTTACTGTACATTTGTGAGTGTATTCTTTCATTCTCCACAGTTAGAAAAACTTATTCAGGATTTCTATTGCTTGAAGGAGAGATGGACAGGAGGACAGGATGAAAGGAATATCCCATCCAACATACTCAAATCTATAAAGAGTACATCAAAGTTCATCGCCAATGCCCAGACGTCCTATGCACACACAATAGTCTTAATGGCTTCTTTCAAAGGAGAAATTTAAAAGTACATTCCTCTTCTCCCCTCAAAAGTTTTAGCCACTTACTCAATCCGTGTCTCCCAGTCTTAAATGGGTTATCTAAAGAAAATGCAGGGACTAAAAAAGAAGAAAAAAAGGAGAAAGTAACAAAAAAAGCCCCAAACCCACAATCCCACAAGTCAAACTCAAAAAAAAAAAAACCAAAAAACCAACCCAGAATGACTTGAGATGAGGTCTTTTAAATAAAACTGTACAAAGAAAGCCTGAACAGGTCTTTTTAAAGCCTAGATTACGTAACACCCCATTAAACACTGATATGTCAGAGCTGACTGTGTACTTGATTTGTTTTGTGTAAATTACAAATTAAGGCACCCTCACCATTCAGCTTAAATCCTCAAGGTGACAACATTGAAAAAATTTAAGCATATGGAGAAGCTAAAAATGAAGTTTCCCTACTGATGACCTAGCCTATCCTTAAAACAAGCTCATGTTAAACCATTCACAAAAATAAACACTGAAGTCACAGCTTTAAAATAGCACAAAACATCCAGTAGATCTTGTTTTGTTACCTAACCACGCGGGAGAACTTCTGCCAGTTTACATCCCAGGCAATTTTTCACCAAGAGACACTGAATAAAATGTAGAAGTTTGAACAAAAAATTGAATTCTAGAATTTGAATTAAATTTAGAATAAGAAGAATTAAGTAAAAAAAAAAAATTAAAATCCTGTGACTTCAGGACACTCATCTGGAGGTGAATAGGAATGGAAGATCCTTGATCAGGGCTCCTTCTGACCTCCTAATTTCCTGTGCTCCTAGTGGTCCCCTGCAACACAGCCTGTCCCCTGCCCTTGGCCAAGGGTGCACCTTGGTCCCACTCCCCAGAGTTTGGGTTCAAAGCAGGCAGGGCAGGAATCCCACAAAACAGGAACCAACCAGAGCCCTACGACACCCCAGTGCCTGTGTCACTGGTGACAGCTGGAGGCAGAGGATGGACACATGCCAACGTTCCAACAACAGCACAATGGAGTTTGTAACTCTGAAAGGTGCTTAAGCTGCCAGCTGAGCCTGTTGGCATCGCCACGATGGGTCATGAGGACACAGAAGAGGTCCAAGGTGTAACTCAAATATTTATTAATTGCTACCAAATCTCTTTTTTACCCCTTTATAATAAACATATTTAACCTCAGACATGCACACACAGCAAGAACAACTGCAAACTCCCTAAGAATATCATCTACTAATACCCTTCAAACCTGACCAAGTGAGATAAAACTTTTTTGCTCATTCAAGGTCCTCTGTCTGCAGCTGTTCCACATGGCAAATTCTCATCGCAGTAAATTGGCGCTCTGCTCCCAGAACAGATGCAAAATCACTCTCACAGTGAGAATATACAATGCAGCCTGATTCTAAGAATGAAGTACCATTTTAAGTCTTCTTAACTCTGTATTCAAATGATTCTTTTTGATCGCAATGGGAATTCCATAACTCTAGTAAAAAAAGTGCTTTTTACTAGTTAGAGGACAATTACAGTATATCAGTGCTGTATTTTTCTCTATGTGTACATTCTGGCTGTTATTTCTGAACATTGTTATAGGCTACAGACAGAAAAACACCTGCATCCCACTCATTATAGCACTGACCCTGATAAAGACACACTCAGTCAACCAAGGTAGAGATACAGCATTTAAGGGTCAAATCTAAAGGTTTCTCTCTATTAATGACAAACCTATCAGTACAAAAGTGATTCTGAACAGGTTGCTACTTGCAGTGTCAAAGGTCCTTACAAAATTAAACAAAGTATCACAACTTTAAATTTTAAAATGTATTTTCTTCTGCTATATGAAAATTGTTGCCTCATCCAGGTCTTTTGGTGTTGCACCAATCAAAGTGCCCACCATAAAAAAGATGTTTAACTCCCAGAGAATGTGCCACTGAACTTGTATAAGCAACAAAAACCTCAAACAGAGGGGAGCTAAGAGACTCCCAGAGATACTGGTGCTTCCCTATGGAAGGATAACACAAGGAAGGGGAGGAAAAAGTTCCACTCTGCTGGAAAGAATGAAAAGTCAACATTCCAGCTTGCTGGAATGTTACAGGTGAAGCTTGGGTGGAAAACCTCTAACCGTTAGCCAGGCTGCACTACCAGAATCATAGGAAATTAATGAGAATTTGGCAAAGACAACAGGAAAGATTCTGAAAGTCAAAAAAACCAACCCAACAACAACAACAAAAAAGAACGCAGCTCTTAAGAGATATCTCCTGATTTTTTTTTTTTAAATGTAATCCACAGTTTACAAAACCAGTCTGTTTAAAGCGATTAGCTACTAAATTTATCAGCCAATTTAAAAATTCTCATGTACATCCATTTTTCTCTGCTATTTTATAGCATTTTTGTTCCGTTTGAATATTCTGACAATCAAAAACACTTAAATAGTTGAATGATATAATTCCTTTAACAGCTCATGACATTTCTAAGACCAAAAACCTCATCCATTTTGAGAAAAAAAACCCCAAACCTGTGTAGTATTGTGATGGAAGTAGAAAAAGACATCAGTTTTCCACAATAAATGAATCATAATATTTAATTTAAGCATGCCATAAAAAAACAAAGAAGGGAAATGAATGATCACTGAACCATACAAAACTGAATGGGAAAAATTACCAGTATTGTATAAAAAAGTGAAAATCTCAAATATTCTTCTTGATAAGCAGGACTTCATCAATCTTTAAATCCATAAATTTCCATTTCCAAGCCAGGCTCATGTGACTTTGTGATGTTTTTTTTTTCCTACTTTTATTTGGACACAGCATCTCAAGTCCCAAATCCTTCAGGAAATCTTCTGTCCTCGACACTTTTTATTATTTATATTAGAGTTCTCCATACATTTAGATGCTCAGATTAGAACTTGGGCCTATGAGTGTCTCAGATACACGCCTTTTGCATGCCATACACAGTATCTTAGGAGTAAACTAGATCACAAGTATTCCAAACTGAAAACCTGTTCTTCTGTTTAAAAGATTGCTTAAATGATTGCTAATCTGTTGGGTATGTGTGTTAAAACCCTCATCTTTAGGAAGATATTGCAGCATTCCTTCTGCATATCACTCCTTTTTACTGGCCTCTATGGCTAACTAACAATAGTAATAATAATAACAATAATAATAATAATGTGATCTGGATTTTTTTCTGATATTCTTTTCAATACATTCAAGGTGGCCTTGCATAATAGAAGTTCAAGAGTATAAAAGTGTACAACAGCTATAGAGCAGGTTCAGATGGCTATCATAGTCCATTTTATCTTTCAGTAATCAAACTTGAGAAAACCTAATTCTTAAAACTACTAGCCCTTCCTCCCTCTCAATTAACAGTACATACAGCTATTGTCAAATACTCTAGCTGGAGCACCCAAAATAAAGGAACATTTCTGGTATGTAGGGGAATATAGGACATGGAAAAAACCCCCCAGCAAAATGAAACATTAATCCTTACATGTTTGTATGATTAGAAAATAGAATATTGAAGGTTTATTCTTATCCATGAAAAAGTTGAAATGTTGCTTGTTGTATTTACATATTTTTATATATGATTATCACAAACTAGTGAAAGACCCACCAGCTGTGAGGGATGCGGTTGGACTGGAGAAGAAAATCCCATTGCTTTCCAAAGTTCTACACCTGAATGTTTATAATTTTTTTTCCTAACGTCTCTTCCCTCAGACAGGAGACTCTTCTGGCACCTGCTGGCGAATGACTTACCGGCAGTGTTTGTGGGACCCCGTTAAGGTTTCGATCACAAAGCATTCCCCTTCGTTGAGACAATATGCAAGGTCCTTGTCTTTGCATGGCTTAAAGTGCTCAGAGCGCTCCGTGGAATACGTTGTCGTGTCTGAGGGGAAAACAAGGAAGGAAAGAAATGCGGTAAGGATAAATACTGGATGTTCCTACAGTACATATTAAATAAATTTGATCACACTGCTCTCTGTAACATCAAAGACCAACTAAAAGAATGGAAAGCACAGGGCATGCGAACCTCCGTTTGACTGCAGCATTATTTGAAGTCAGCTTTCTTAAAAGGTTCCCAAGAAATACCTGCAGAAAAACAAACCAAACTGCAGCAAAGTTGGAGTATAATCTCAACCACTTCCAATTTCAAAGGCTTCCCTGCTAAAATGTAAAGACATCTACTCTGTGTCCTTTAACCAGAACAATATTTTCATATTACTAAAATACAGTTTGAAATAAGACACAAATTTTTGTCATAAAAACCAAGCAGTAGTTCGTACAGCAAAAAAATAAAAAACAAAAAGAAAACCTACAATGAAAGAGGGAAAAAAAAGCCAAATACCCAAGGCCAGAGCTAATTTGATTTGCCAGTCACAAAAAACAGCCTAAAACTCAAACACAAACAATGTACCGGTGATTGTGTCATTTCACACAGATCATCTGTAAGTGTATATAAGTCCACTCCCAAAACACAGTTAAAGGCTTGATTACAGGTAGAACTGTTGGCTGCACCTTTGGAATATTTAGTTAGATAATTAGATTTGAAATAGACTGACAGTATGTCAGGGTGAACTATCATTCCTGTCTTCTAATAAAACTCTTTAACCTTTCCAATCCAGTTGGATTAATCAACAATAAAGTGAAATTTTCAGAGGAAGATGCCTGACTGACACATACTTTAATTTTCTTCACTATGACAAGGTTCTGTCTAACGAAGTGTGATTTTCAAAGTAGATTATTATTTCCACAGAGCCCTGGTTTAATTTTCATATTCAATCTTAATTCAAAAAGTTTAAATTCCTAATCACTTTGCAGGACCTGATATATACTGAAATAGTGAACATTACATTGCATACCATACAGCCTATCACAAAATATTAAGTTGCCTGCTGTCAAATAAATGAAGCCTTCATTGAAGTGCTCAACTGACATAGAACCCAGAAAACTCCAAGTTACACACTTTAACTTGGTTTTGCTCATAACTCAATACAAGGTAAATATCCACCAAACTAACAACAAAGCTGAAAACCAAAATACTGAACCATAAGACACCTGTAACTACAGTTCTGCAAGAAAATTCAAATAATCTCCAAAAAATGTCAAAGTAACTTTTTTTGTTCTCAGTATATTTTTCATAAAATGCCTCTACAAGTTTTCCTTTTATGCAGACTAAATGGCAGAAGATTAATAATACGTATTTGAAAAGAAGAAAATCCACAACCTATTCTTTGTATGCAACACTTTTTTGTTTTTCTTCTCCAGAGAGAAAATACTGCAGTTTAGTGTTTTCAGAGGAGACAAAAAAATCCTAGGATAAAACTCTAACAGTCTTTCCTCAAATGTTTTCACAGATTCAGAACAAAAGGCCGTGCCATTCTCCCCAGTAGCAGCACTTACAAAAAAAGATGCAGGCTAAATAAAAATTGGTTTTAATGATTGCAAGTAAACCCTGAACTGAAATGTATCAAGTTGAATTTTGGAGACAATAAATGATGTTTATAGATGCAAACAGTGACTAGCATCTTACTGTTGACATTTCAAGAATAAACAGCTCTAATGTAAAAAAAAAAAATCCTCACATAGAAAACAGTTACTTTTTAAAGTCAGTTTTACCCAAGAACACTAAAGTGACCATTTAAAACTTGATTAGGTAAAAAATAACTACAGACCTGAGTAACCTGTTATATCTCTACCCCTTTTAAATACAGAAAACTGGAGGTAACGTTATTTGATAGCATTCATGATAATCAAAAGGTAAGTAAAACTTTGATGAGCAGAAACTCAGCTTGATCCAGCTTTAGGGAACAGAACACTCGTATTTGTCAGCCTGCTCTGAAGAAACAATCTGTGCAAACACCTTTATGAAGGCAGCTGCAAAGCACAGACCAAAGAAACCTGAGGTGCTCCCAAAGGACAAGGCACCATCACAAAGCCTGGCTGACGCAGTGACGCAATGAATTCTCATGGCACGGCTTTTGAAGTGCAGGAGACTCCTCTTCCACCATAATTAACTCAGGAACATCTTGTCAAGGTCAGCATTTTAAAGTTTTAGATTATACTTAATCTTTAGAGGTTTTGTTCCGCTTTAATTATTCCTCTGTTTAATATTAATCAACTCTTGTGTTTTATTTATAAATGACCATAAGTTGCAATACTTCATTTTCTCCACTTGGACACAATCTCAACCTTTTCTTTTCTGTTTTGTCGTTCATCTTTCAAATTAAGTAGAACAGTTGAAGGTAACAATAATCCTGGCAGCTCCTCTGGCAGCCTTGGACTGCACTCCCAATGCTGAAAAGTACTCAAGAATTAGTAATTTATTTATTTATTTTTAAAAAATAATCCCATTAAAAGTCATTTTTCAATAAGAGTCTTTTCTGGTTTGGAATGTTTGTGCAAGTCTAGGCAGGTTGATGCACATGGAAACTTGGTACAGCTGAGATGTGCACAGATCCCTGGGCTGCAGAGATCAGATGTCTCAGCTCAAAGGTCCAAAGCTGTGTCACTAACTGATATCCTAGACGTCCCTGGAGCTGCTGGGTACCTTCTGCTGGAGATAACTCACATATCCCATCCATGAGTTTCATAAAACTTACAATCCTACTGTTACGTTATGTTGCATTCACAAACTCTGCTACAGCTTCATTAAATATTGATAAAAACAAAACCTAAAAATTGGTTCAAAACATTACTGCACAAAGTACAAAACAGAAATCACTGTAGAGACTGTACAGTTTTCCTGATTCTTTGTCTAATAAATAATAAATCTTATTGTCTCTTGTTTCATTTCACTCCTAACCAAATACTGAACTGACTTTTCTATGCTGGAATTGTCCTTCATAGCTTCAGAGGCCTGTTATATAAACACCATTGTATTGTGATGTTTGATGTCTTTATGATTTTTTTAAGAAGAATTAATAAAGCCAAGGCAGTCAAGAAATTGAATAATACAGCTCCTTAATTTATTTTTAGTCTTTGAATGCAGTAACAGCCCCAAATGTTTATATGTAACAAAGGAGAATTTCTGTTAAGCATTCAGATGTCCCTGAATTCAGTGCCTATTCCTTAAGGTATTTTTTTTCTTTTTTAAACCACCATGTGTCCAGGTGTTTCGTGCAAAAGAAGTAGGGGATATTGATTTCTGCTGGAATCTTTCCAATTAAGCTGGAATAAAGAAAAATTGTAGGCACTCTCATTTTTATTTTTCTTGTCTTACTGTATCAGCAAAGGTTTACACATGATTCCAATGCTCCAAAAAGGGATATATCATTGCCAAACTTCAGTCACCACTGTTTAATCAAACAAACCAGAATTCCATTCACATTTCAAAGGAAGGCTTCAAGACATCTTATTTATAAACACAGAGTTAGTTTCTAAAAAAAATTCAGTCTTTGAGACAGTTGAAAAAATCAGTAGGAAGCGTACAGATTTTATTTTGTTTAGGTCCAAAACAGTCTAAAAAAGTGTTAGTGAAGTTGTACTCTTGTCTCATTAATATATGTCATCATATTTATACCAGTACAAGATGGCTCCTTAATAGCTGATTTTTTGAGTGATCCTCAAGGCATGATGTGGTTACTAGAAATGCTATTTGCTCCTTCAAGGCTATCATTTTCAGTCTTTCCAATACAATGTCCTGATATTGATAAGCCTGTAACTGCCTGGGAAAAATGCAGGAAAAGAAAGAATGCAAGATTTAAATTATCCTGGGAAACAGCAGCATTCAGGGCAGTTGCTTCTGCACAGATTGCAGCAGCAGCCATTCCCATCCATCACATCTGTCCTGCAGCATCCCAGCTCCAGAAACAGATTCTGCTGGTTACATCTCGAACAAAGCAAGTTTGCTGTGCTAGCTTTAAATGGTACCCACACTCCATGGCCCCTCACTGTAAGCATTTTTTCCAGGCAGACAACATTGGCTGCTGTAGGGAGAAAACTGACCCAGGAGAACAGGAGCTGGCACGGCCTTGTATAAGTTCAGTGCCCAGCAGGCAGGCGCTCAGCCTCTGCAGCCACAGAGCCACTAACACAGGTAAGGCGAATGCCAGCTGCATTTCCAACAAGGGACATTAAGACACGGTTCATTTTAACGCCAGAGCTCACACACTGAAAGACTTCTTAAAATGCTGCATATTTTGACTACCACTGGGTATTACCAGCTTTACAGATTCTGTATCAACATGCAAACTGGCTTTTCCTTTATCTTTTTATCCATTTATAACTGATCATTTCCCAGAGAACCATTGCTCACTGAGGCACCAAACAAGCAAGATGCTTATTTTAAATCCCTGATCCCATTTCTAAATGCACTGCAAAAAATAAGCCAGATGTAAGCAACTGAATTTCCCCTGAAAATACAACTCTAGTTATCAAAAAATACCTTCTCTAGAAACCCCAGCATTTTTTACAATATATTCTTGTGTCACTACTGCATTCTATGAAGAAGGCAGTGTAAAAAGTCAGTTAATAGCATATAGGGAGTTAAATTTTGTGTTCGGTGAAGTCAGTGGCAGAATATTTACAACGATTCAGTATAACCAGGGCTCTCTGAAGTTCCTATAGGGTCATCTAGTGCCTCTCTCCTGATATCTCAGAATTACATGTGGTAGCCCTGACTAGGAAGAGTCTTGGACAAAAAAAAAAAGAAAAAAAAGAAAAAAAATACTAATCTTACATACAGAATAGTTTATGTGTGGCTTTGTTTATTCACTTACTGAACGTTATAAAACATAGAACCCAAAATTTTTATTCCTGTGCTTTTACAAGTGTCCTGGTTTTAGCAAAGGTATTTCCCAGTTTAGTGCTTCCCCTATTCCCTCTCCAGTTAGAAACAAAAAAGGCAAAGATCACAGGTCAAGATAAAAGCGATTTACTGGAAACAACAAGGAGAAAAGAAAGGCAACAGTAACAGCAAGGACACTGATAACAAAATGTACAAAAAAGGGGGATTTACATGTGAAATGTTCACCAAGCCTGGGACAATGACAAACAAGGAGGTCAGACTCCCTGGCCACCATGATTCCCATTGGGAAAAATTCCTTCCTTCTCATATGAGAGTCCCTTTCCCACCCCTGGCAAACAAGAGGTGGGCAGGGGAAGAAGATACCAAGCCCAAGGAAGATACTCATTAAGACAGAAGGAAAGGAAAACTAATATTTAGTGTTTATTTTGACTTAGCCTTAGCTGATGGTAGCTCTTTCTTAAGTTGTTGATATTTGCAAAGAAAACATTCTAGACATAGTCATTTTTAAGGCAAAGCAGAGATCTTGATTTGTCAGTGAATAGCTGGCATTAGCCATGGACCTGCTGGAGTAATTCAATTAAAAATTCTAGTAAGAAATTATGACAATTAAAAAAAAAAGAAAAAAGAAAACTTCAGGTTTTTAAAATAACAGGCTTCTTGTTCTGAACTTACCTGAACTCTTTTGCATATATTTATACATTATTAAAACCAAAAGATTAATTAAGAATGGGAAAAGCATTTCTTTTCATTTAGAAAAGAGGCAGTGTTGTATAAACAAGCAATAGAGTTCTGGATGCCGATTATTCAAGAAGCTAACCCTCAGCCAGTTTTGTGCCAGAGAGAATTCTATTTAATCCAATAACAGTTTAGAAGCTTTGATTGCATCATGATACAAAGCAACGTTGTGCTACAGATAAGGGACTCATTGGAGCTTTTCTATTATCCTCCAGATTCAAATGAACAGATCAGTATAATTTAGCAACAAACTAAAATCAATATCCCTGCTGCTTTTGCATGAAACACCTGGGCACGTGGCAGTTAAAAAAATGAAAAATACCTTAAGGAACACACACTGAATTCAGGGACATCTGAATGCTGAAATTCCCCTTTGTTACTTCTAAACATTTGGGACTGTTACCACATTTGAAAGACTAAAAATAAATGAGGGAGCTGTATTATTCAATTGTTTCAATGCCTAGGTTTTAACTCTTTTAAAAAAAAATGCATCAAAACAATGACATTTACAGGTGTTGGCTTCTCAATCAGACTGGGAGGGAGCTGGAATTGTTATCAGAGACAGCCCCAGTGTCTTCCCTTTCCATTTCACTCTGAGGATTACATAAGAAAGCTCATGTGATATTAACTCAACCAGCACATTCCTCTGAAACATTTCTCTGTCAGTACAAACCAGCACACCCTCCAACAGACTGCTTTTCTCCCATCTCACCAGAGCACAGCATCACATGCACAACTGCAGAGAAAACACAGAACACTTCCAGAAGAAGAAACTAGTCATCTCTCCAAAAATCACACATGCTCCCTTGTCAGCAACTCCTAAATTAATTCTTTAAGTGTAACCTTGTTGTTCATATTTTCTAAATGTTTTTGCAGTTTGAAATCACTATACACAAGTACTAATATATATCTTGAAAAACATATGGAAGCATTTTCAAGTTACTAGTGTGCTATTGGCAAATATCATGTTACTTAATTGATGCAAAGAACTCTAAAATATAAAATTATCTTACTTTCATGACTTAAAAAAAAAACCAAACTAACCAAAAATTAGTTCTAAAAAGAATGTACAAAAATATGCCCACCTAATGCTTTGTCAAAACAAACTCAAAAGCAGAAAAGGAAATAATGCCAGTATCACTTTGAAATGTAGTATCTGACCACATCTGTCAGAACTTAAATACTGAACCCTACACACCACTGAAATTCATCTCTGTATGGGCAATTTGCACATCAGAGCCTGCATTCTCCTGTGCTGCTCAAACTGAAACCAGGCAAAGCTGAACAAATGGGAGATGACTCAGGAGAGAGCCCTGTGAGACACAAAGGGACAGAAGTTTGGTGTCTAGGAGCCAAAGAAACAGGAGTGACTAAGACTCTAAAAGGTTTTAGCCTTCAAAGTGAAGAATTACTCTGAAATTGAGTTATGACAGTTCTGATGGGCTCTCTAGGTGGCAGAGTGCTTTTGTCAATGAAATGTATCCAGTTATCCTTCAGGAGGACTTACTAATTGATCTAAAAGAAGCTAACAGAGGAAAACAGCGAAAAAGCAGCATATTGGAGATTGTGCCAGAGGCAGATCCATGTCCCACACCAGGGTTTCGCTGCTCCTGGACCCCTGCAGTCCCACCCATCCCAGCACACTGACATCTCTGGAAGCACCAAAGGCCCTGGAGACTGGATGGCACCGCTGCACTGAAGAGGGGCAACCTCTTGGGGATGTGAAGATAGCTCTAGGAAAGAATCTCCAGTAGATGGAGAAACTGAAATGCTGGTAAATTAAGCAACTTTAGAGCATAAAAGCAAAATAGTAAATTAATTTTTAAAAAGATAAAATAAGTTTTAAGTAAGATAAGTTTTGCTTGCACCTCTTCAAGAGGTGCAAGCAAAACTTAGGAGGCACAGTGCAAACCAGAAAATTCTGTGTAGGTTAAAAGATGCTAGAAGAAATCAGATGTAGCACACATCTGTTATATCTGCAGCCACCAGCACTCTGAAACAACAACAACAAACCCCTCAAACCAAAACCAAAAACCACCTAACATGAAACCTAGTGAATCAAATCATGAAGAAGAAACTATAAAAAACTAAATGACCTAAATAATTCAATACTGCTACATGCAGTACTACAACGTGAGTATAAAAGTGGTGTTACAATTATTGTTACATGTAGTAAAAAACCCAATTAACAGTCCTCCAAATCTTTTTCCTTCTTAGATCACAGCTGTCTTCTTTCTCCATCTGCCTGTGAAACATTATGTGGGGGTGGGAGTTCAGATGCAAGGACTAGAGGAGAATAAGGGAATGACTGAAACCTTAGATCTTAAAGGCAAATATTTCTGTTTAGAACATACAGGGCATTTAGCTTGCCCAGCTCTTGTTAAAGAAAGAAATGCTAGAACTGACGAAGTCTCATCACTAATGGTAGCTGGCAAGTGTCCTCGCTGAGCAGCAACACTTTGTCAATCATACATCTGTAATAATTTGTATTTGCACATCTTTACAATACTATAGTATTGGAAAGCTCTTCTGGAAACAGAGTATGGTGTTATTTTATAAATTTTACAGTAAGCAGTAGCAAAGGGAGAACAGTAACAGTGCTGACAAGGCTGGGCTGCCTGGGCCTGATGTACATTCTAAGGTTTATAGCTTTTCTGGATCATTTACCATTTCCTTAAAGTCATACAGGAGCCACCCAGCACTGTGTTTTCAACATTTAATAAATCAGTTCTTATAATCACCGTCAAGGTACTGTAGGCTTAGAGGGAGATACCTAATGGAATAAAAGAATTCTTCTAGTTATATGGGGAAACACTTAACTTAATGTAAAAATACTAATTATCAAGAAGATACGAGTAGGTTGTTTGACTGGCAGTGATGCTCTTTCTCCAAGGAATTGAAATAGGTCAAACAATACATTGACTAGAAACAAGGGAAATAAGAGCTATTTTAACTCTAAGCTTCTGCGTAATTCCAAGGCATGCAATCTAAAATTTATTCATTACTTCATTTATAATTCTGATATCTTTGTTGTGTGGACATGCAAAGTCAGGCTATGAAACATTAACATTACTCTCCACATTTCCTTTCACAAAGAAACCCATATATTCTAAATTATGTTTTATTTTTGAAATCTCGTTTCCTCACTTTATTTCTTTTATTCCGACTTCCAGAACAGAAAGGGGATGGGCATGAGAAGGTAAAGTATCTTTGCAACAGTTCCCTCATTCTGC
Organism: Acrocephalus scirpaceus scirpaceus; assembly: GCA_910950805.1. NCBI lineage: Eukaryota > Metazoa > Chordata > Aves > Passeriformes > Sylviidae > Acrocephalus > Acrocephalus scirpaceus. Next base: position 36,954,197 of record OU383781.1, read on the forward strand.
AATGCTCTGTCCTTGTGCATGGATAACCTCACAGGGCTTCTCTTACTCTCTTTCTCAGGTAAGGAAAACCATTTTCCATCTGTTTTTGACATGGCACTGTCAGAAGTTCACACACTGCAAATCCTCACAACAATGAACTGCTCAGCTTTATTGGCCAGCATTTTCCAATGCCAGTAATTAGGTAAATCACATATAGCTTTTTAATTTACACACACACTGCTTCAGCACAGTGAAGAGTCAGTCAACTGTGGTAAGGAAGAGCTGGATAATGAGGTTCTCGGTGTGCTACTACAGCTTCAGAAATGAGGCTGGAGTCGACAAAACCCAACTTGGGCTGAGTTTGACCAGAGATGTCAAAGGTGTGTCTAATACCTTAACATCTGTACAAATATTCTGCAATATTTCAGAGAATGATATAAACGTGATTTTTTTCTATTTCATGAATCCTTGGCCTTTGACTCACATTCAAATCACATTTAGTTGCACCCCCCTCTGATCTTCAATTTAACACAAAATTATGAGTTCAACATCCGTGATACAAATCAAAGTCATTGCCTATTATGTGAAAGAGATTTTTCTGCTGAATTCCCCGCAACTGAGACTTTTATGTTGGTACAAAAGTTTAAAAACTGAAACTTCCCGGCTGGCTGCTTATTAATAAAGAATACACAGCCTTAGTGCAATAGATGAGTATACATATTCTTGTTAATGGTAAAGCAAGGAGCAAAGGGAAGAGAAGACACAGAGTTTGGGACTGTAAGGAAAGATGTTTTCATGAAGACAGAGTATAAATGCACTCTGAAATTTCTCTTGGGACCATTGCCACTATGAGCAATAGTATCTGGGGCTCCTGTTTTTCACCTCAGTCTCCACAAGCCACAACACTGTAAAGTTGCATTTGGAAGCACATAAATGCTCCTACATCCAATGTGCTCTACAGTTCTAATTTTATAACCTGTCACCATGAGCAAAGTAACATAGCTCTTATATGTTATCAACTAAGTGCTTGATTATTGAGTTTCAGGAGATGTAATCATTAGGTAAAATCTGCATTTCCCATTTCAGTGTGTTTAATTCATTAATTTTAGTGTTAGACTAGAAGTTAATATGTATTTTCTTCCTATAATGGAGGTGTTTTAGAGCATGGCTCACTGGCAGGTAAGGGAAACATGCACACAGCTCTTTTATATAATGTTACCAAGAAGATTATGAAACATCAGAAACTTAATTAACACCAAAGCTAGCCACCAAAAGGAAGTATAACCTATTTGTCTTCCACATTTACTAATCTCTACAGCAGTTATATCCTTCCACAACCATCAAGAGAGTACATATAATTCAGTCTTTTAACAGTGACAGCAAGCTAGTAAATAAGTAAGTTATTGTCCCTCTTCTCTACATTTTAAGTTTTTCTAACTCCTTCTGAGACCTAAGCACCAGAACCACACAAAGCACTCAAGCCCTAGCATCTGCATTTATTCAATGACTTACAAAAAAGTCCAACATCCCACCATCTTCTCCTTTTGTAGTAATTCCCTCCTTGTTGCATACACAGAGCCTACAGCATTGTGTACACACATCAAGGCAAAATCAGCATGGACTGTGGCCGAGTTCTGGTTACCATCAGCCACAGAACTTATCTTTCACTGCCAGCACCTGTGGGCTGACACTGTGGCACCCTGAGGTGCATCTCACCAGCAATTCCAGCTGCCAGAGCTTTTGGGGGTTATGGGTACTTCTGGACATCGTAGCGTTCATCCTTGATCATCTTTGAGTGACTGAGGCATTACTGCAGGCAAGCAGAGTGCTGTGCAGTAAACATACTCTGCTTTGTTCAGCTTGTTCTGGTGTGAGCTACGGTTTTTTAGTTTTACATAACTGAATCAGCCTGTACAGCGCATCCTCCAACAAAATAGTTGTTAAAGCTATGATTAAAAACATTCCAGTAATTACTTAACTCCACTGAAAATCATGAAGAAAAATACATCCCTGAGAACTAAGACTAACTAAAATTTAGAAGTTCTCAAAAACAGTCAGGTTAATTTTCTATTCATTAATGACTAAACAGACTTTACAGTCTGTTTAAATTATGCTTTGCCTTCCCACCTTTAAACTTTTTATGAGAAAACTATCATATATTCTTTTAAATTAGAGCTTACCAAGAAAAAAAAAAAAAAAACAAAAAACAACAAAACAAAAAAACCCACAACCGAAGCAATGCAGAAAAGCCTACCAACCCTCTAATTTTATGTACCTGAGAAAGCAGTGTAATTGAGGGACGAATTCAAAGGTCAGTTTTCCCCTCCAATGCTGCACAAACTCACAAAACACAGGTCTGCAGGGTGGGCTTCTAGCAGTGTAAATTCAGTGCTACACAAACCTCAATCTTCCCTAACACTTCAAGTTACAACAAAAGCATGACAGAACAAAGCCACCACTACTTGAATGTCAAAAAGGACAAAGGCAATGTTAAAATAGCATCAACAAATTTGCACTGTAGCAACGTTCCATGATATTCGCAATTTTCCCCTATTTCGCATCAGGAAAGGAGAAGAATGAAACATCTGTAGCAGCTTTTCTTCTTGCTCTGAGAAGCATTAAGATGCATTTTCATCCTTCAGTCTTCTCCACTCCACAATTAATTGATTTAGATAATACAGACTAAACACAATTGCAGCACTCATCTTTCAGCAAAACTAGCCTTGAAATAGAAAACAGAAGTATTCCTTAGCTTCCCAACACTCCTGAATCGAATCCATGTTAACCTAGGTTTTCTACCCGAGTTAGCTAGCAGAGAACATGAAATTCCACATATTGAAGTTGCATCCTTCTTCCATTACTCCAGTTAAGCCAGTATATAATTGAAACTGAAATATCTCCTACCTTTACCTATGAGAAATTTGGGCAATATCACAAGCACTTTGTGTCTCACTGTACCGGTTTGATGGTCGCAAAGCAGTCAGCTTTGCACTGCTAAACAAAACAGCTTGAGGTTCAACAAATCAGCAGTGTTGGCATCTGATATAGCTCAAGTAAGGGGGAGGAGAGTCACTGCGAGATGTCACTGACAACTTCATTTCCACTTCTGTGCAAATTAAATGTAGGCTGGGGCACAGAAATGGAACATAATTAGACATAAAAACTAGGACTGCAGGCTCTGGTTGACTGAAGATACCAGTACAGGAAAGAAAAAGCCAATTAAACCAGTAGTTTAATTCACAAACTGCAGCATTAATAATACTAATAGAACTACAGAACAACCACCACAAAAGTCCAGTTCTGGAAATGCAACACTGAGCACCTCCAATGGCAGCCTAATTCCATTGTAAAATCTCTCCACTGGAAAATGCATTATATACACTGCTCTAGTGCCACCACATTGGAGAAAAACATACATACAAGCAACAGATGTGACCACTGAAATATGAGAATGCAATATGAGCAATTAACAATTAGTTGAAAAAAGATAACAGGAAGATTGCATTATCCTCTTTCAATGGCTCCTAATTTTTAAAGCTGCTATGTACAACAACTGAATAACTCTTCTAACTTAGACCACTGGTATATCTTTCAACCTGCTAACCAGAATAATAAGCACAGTATTTCACAATCATTATTGTGTTAGGCCATTTTTAATGACATTTTATAACCAATAGGAGATTTATTGTCTACTCAGAAGCTGCCCACTAGGCAGCAAACTTATCACTACTGCAGCTGCCTCTGAATTTGTCATGTTACAAAGCTGACTCAGACAGCGATTTTGTGCCAGAAGATCTTTGGCAGCAGCAGCAAAAATCCTAGTAATATCCTCTGGAAAGCACAACTGCTACTCTTGGAAGGGTGGAAAAGACCAAGAAAAAAATCAGCTGATAAATCAGATAAGCTAGTTTCAAAATGCTTCAGTAATCATTGTCACAAGTTCATAGGAGATGAACCCTATCACTAATCAATTCTTCTCACAGCATCCCATTTCAGGTTTGTGGAAAGAGGTCCAGGCAGAAATTCTCTTTACAATATTTTGCTCCCTCCTCTTCCACTGAATGGTTAACTATTGACTTGGTTTCTCCAGTAATGTTGCTTTTTAAATTATTCTCATGTAATGTTGCCCAGGTCCCACCAATATGTACATATATATTTAAATATGTGAGGCTTTAAATAAGGGGTAAAGTGGACTCAAACAATGGTTCTTGACACAAATAGCTCACCCAGTTTATCCAGGTCAAAATTCAGTGCTTAACTGGGACAGTCAAGACACAACTGTCTGCTCACATTGAGATATATTTGCTTAGCCATTCCTAAGAAAACATAAAGATCATTTCCTTTACAATATCTACCCTACTGTTCCCCTAAGTAACTCCGTCCTGGAGCAACAATTGCTTTATTGGCACAACTTCTGACCAAGGACACCAGGAAAGGAAGTGGAATGAGAGCCTGAGTAAAAAAACACAAAGGAAGAATAAATCAATCAATCAGGTGCTAAAGTATATTTTCTCCAAATATAAATTACATAGGCTAGCAGGTTGTAAAAGGGTCAAAAAAGACGAGGCAGGAGAAGGAAAGTGAAAAAGACAACTAACAAACAAAAATGCTGGAAATTCAGGATGTCAAGAAAGCGTGACAAAAACCTGCTCACACATATGGCCAACAGATCCTTTCAGGAAAAACACTGAGAATTACAAAAAACCACCTAATATCTATCTCTATGTAAAACAACATTTTACATAGCTGAGATGTAACTTGGATGAACTCAAGGCTGAAGAAGTATCACTCATTAAACAGTGGGGTACTCTGAGTTCATAAATAGCAGGTATGTAGTTAATAATCCAGTATGTATTTACATATTTTATCTATTCATTTCACAAATCAGTTGAAACTTTTACTTAATCTGTTTTAAACTGGGGTATAAACATACCACTGCTTCTTCTCCAATTAGATCAATATTAAACCAAGGCCCCCAACATCTAACCAAACACCTAAGCCTGGTTTGGAAGTACTCATTCAGATACAAATTACAAGGTAGCTCATTTTGAATCTGGGATTTTCTTTTTCTTTAAAAGAGTTATTTTTACATTGCTTCAGCTTTCAATTTGTTTTTGCCAACAGTAAATTTAGACTGACTGCTCTAAAAAGCAGTGGAAAATGTGTGATGGTTTGGACCTAATTAAAACCGAAGCAAAAGCATGGAAAACTTGGGGACAGCACACAATCAGAAGTTCACTACATCGCAGAGAAAGTGGAAATCTTTGGCTTCAGTCATGGTTAGGCTGAATTAGCCATTTTTTGCATAGGGAAAAGCTTCATAAATTAAAAGGTTACTTAAACAGCTACCATACCAGCCCCCTTGAACAGGCGCTGGCACACATAAGACATACACCCACATCTAGGAGAAGGAGAGAGTCAGAATTTCTTTCCTTGAAGCTGATCTCATTTTTGCTGCAACAGCCTCTGTGGGGCACTGGAGGTTGGAGTGAGCTAGAACAAGCTAGAACAATTTTCAGACTATCTAGTTTGCATAAGAAATAAGGTTAGCATCTGGTGGCTCTAAAAATAAATATAATTCAAAAAAAAAATCAGTCCTGGGGTGGTAGAATTAATGCTTCACATCCCTTTTGGCAGCTTGTATCTCTCCATTTGCCAGCTACTCTATTTTCTCCAGTTGAGTATGCTTCATGGTTATTCAGAAGATTTATGTATTTTCTTATGCTACTGCCTTAGTAATGTCTAACATGCAAGATGATACTTTCTGCCAGCTAATTCTCTTCCCACTAGATGACAAGGACTTCAAAGACAGAACGAACATCTTGAGTCTTTATTATCCAACTTCCCACTTGTGCACACACTGCATGCAGAGTTTGTTTGAGGTGGCAACTTGATAGCAAATCAAGACACAGAGCACATCAGTTCTGTGCATCTTGTCCGTGCAGATGAGCTGCTGGAGCTCAGCATCAAACAAAGGCAGCAGCACACCCTGCCACACACTTAATCATAAGGCTGGCAGGCTTATCTCTGAGCACACACAAGATGTGGATATTGCTGAAAATCTCGGCATGTTTTCATGATATATCAAAGCTATCAGAAGGAAGTGGCTTCTGAGTATGGAGATCTATACCACATCTGAAGTGACTAGTAAAATGAAAAATTTACAGAATCACCAAAAGCCAGTGTGGAATCAAACCAGGACTTTCAGTCATCCAGTATGGCTGGGTATCAGACAAGCCCACAGATCTGTTCCATACACCATGGCTACTTAGATCAATATCTGCATTGTGCTAATATTTGAGATGTTCCAAGAAAAAAAATACATGTCCCCAGCTCCATGTATTGTATCCATAATTATCATAACACCAATTGGTGCTGCTAATGATTGTTTCAGAAAATAAATCACTGATGCTGCAATTTTCCATGCCAACACAACTGCAGATGCATCATGAGGCCGTGGGTCTGAAATTCTCACTTCACACATTGAGAGACCGCAGTGCCCTCCACGTGCGGCAGTGCAGTCTAACCACCCCTGGTGATTTTCCCAGCCTCTCATTTCCTCACAGCATTACCAAACAGATGTGAGACTTCTGAGGACAGTGAACAACCAGGCAAACAGCTGAGAGCTTGTACATTTATAAAACTCTGGCTGAAATTCAGCCTTCCAACAGCTGCAGCCATGCTCAAGACATTTTGAAAAAACTGAACTTACTCCTATGAAGATTTTGCTTTTGTGTGCAAGTTTTTGCTGCCCTATTTTAGGATTCAGGAAGGATTCAACACATCACATCTCTCTCTCTCTCAGGGTAAAGCTTAATTTTTAATGAATTGTAATTAAGAACTGAAGCCCCACCCTCTGTCCACCCCCGCAGAGCTTATAACTCCAGCAACCATCTCTTCTATTCCCTTCCCTCCCACTTCAGCACTGGAGGCAGAATGTACAGAGAGTGGGACCCTCCCATCTCTTCACAGAATTAGACAGATGAATACACTGGGAGCACATCAGGAAGCAATTCAGATTATGGCATTATTTCAAAAGCTGTCTACTTTGAACATTCCTTGAAATGCCAGAAGAAATCTGAGGATCTGTAATTTTTTCAGTTTTCGTATCTGGGACACATTTTACATAGGGAGAACTTTCAAGGGCTGAGGGTTTAGGGTTCTGAGCTATCCTAAAAATCAGAGTATAGCAAAAACCAGGACAGAATCTGCCCTAAAACCAGGAACAGTTAGAAGCCTCACTTCGTAGATGTTAATATTTTCCATATTGCTGTGAGCTACATTTGATATTATTTGTCTAGCATCAGAGCTATGCAGAGAACTTCACAAAACGCAGGAAATGGAGATTTACTCCTAGGAAATTTGTGTCACGAGTTTTAAGAAAAAACACACCATGTAAAGGGTCACAAACTACAGAACTACTAAGGTAACTTTCCTCTCTGGTTGTTACTCAAGCTTCCTTACAGAAGGCTTTCAATAAAGGCTTTATGGATAAAGAATTAGACATGTAGTGAGCACAAACATCTAGGCTTTTATTACAATGTTCATAATTATGACATAGCAATGATTTTGAGAAAGATAACACCACCAAAGCAAAGAACAACTTCCCACCATGGCCCTTTGTTTTTTTCTGCAGACCCACAAAAGGACTTTAAACTGGAGTATATACCAGCTTACTGTATACTGCTTCCAGTATACTGAAGCATTCCACTGCTTCTTCTCCAACTAGATCAATATTAAACTTCTCCCTTCCTCAGCTTTTAATCCCACTATTTTCATACTGCTTTGATCTGGGCTTGTTGACAGACATGCACTTCCCAATGTCTAACTTTGCAGATACACTTCATTGCTTTAATAAAGTTCATTACCGAGTCTTCCCCTCACATAATTATGGAGTCTGTACATACACAAACACTGTTCAGTTTCACCAGGACAGAGGCCAGAGCTAATAATATGCATGGGTTGTTGGCAGCAGTGAAAAAACAGACTGGTGAGTGCTCCTGTCTGTGTCTGTTTATGGAAGCAGGCAGGTGCCACCGCAGATAACTTTTGACAATTGCGTGCAGGATTTGTGCTTGGTAAGATGATGTCATTAATCTGATAATCTCTTCATTCACCTGGTTTTGAATCAAGGTGCAGTCCTGTACAGGTATGTACTCATGTGGCTGCACAGATGCACTCTGGCTTGCTTGCTTATAAATGTATCAGTTGTTTGCTGTAAGATTTATGGGGTGGATTGCTGGTAAACAACTTTGGCATCTCATTTCAGTTTTATCTGGGGAGAGGCTATAACATGAAAAAGACTAAGAAATTATTCTGTGCTTCAGCAAGTATCTTAGAACTCTAATATACAGCAGCTCCCTCCCCCTGGAGCTTTGGGTACCTCTGGTGACATTGGTATTTCAACAACTACGAGTTCACTTCGACAGAGGTACTAGAAGAAACAGCAGAGCTACTTCGTTATTTTCGAACCCAGCAATAAACATGCGATGTTAAAGGCTTCAGCACATTAGTTACTGATCTCAAATCTTTTTAATGGTATGAAACATTTTAAGATCCACTGTTTGTCACAGATAGAATATTCCCTGTGTTTATTTACTATGATCTAAAGTATCATATTCAAGCAATGTTTATTAAACACTGTTGATAGCAGTTAAGATTCTCGACTTGCTCCAGTTTAAGCAGAGGATGCAAACCTCCCCTAGGTTAGCACTACAGAAAGTTTTATTCCACTAGATGCAAGTTTCATTAGATATTCAGTGGGGAAAAAGCATCTTGAATAAATCTCTGTATCACGACAGCTCTTTAGCCTCACTGACTGATACACTACAGGACTATGAAAGGAATGGAAAACTTATAGAGAAAAATCCCTCTATTGAGCCCAAGTCCATTTAGAAAAGTATGAATATAAATAACAGCATTTTTCTGCCTTCTCACATCTTCACGGAAAGCCTTCAAAATGGTAAAGATAGAATATGATCTTTGAACACATCTTTGACAGAGGCTTCTGTCTCTCCAAACTCAAAACTAAACTTCTGCCATCCCAAAGGCACAGAAAAACCCCACAAAGCCGGGGTGGGGGAGAAGAAAGTGCAGCCTGTTTTTGAAGAGCAGTTTTCCTCTTTGCTCAAACAGGATCACTTTTGAACATGCACAGCACTGACAGTGGCTTCTGGCAACCCCCAGCACAAGTAATACAAAATCACAACAAAAGTAGTTGTCTGGGGCCTTTTTTCCCCTTTCTTCAAGAAAGTACACAGACACATATCTTGTCCTGAAAAAAGTAATCTAAAACAAAATAGAGAGGAGAAAAGGATCACTGTTTACCTTTAACAGAAATACAAGTAAGCCACAGAGAAACAAAGTGATCCACTGGCTGGGACACACATTGTTTATGGCAGAGCCAGGAAATCAACCTAAATGCTTGAACCATTCGACATCCACTGTATCAAATTTAATTTTCATTTTGACCAAAGTTTTCACAAATGAGGATGTGCACCCAAAACACCAGACTTAGATGTAGTTAGCAGCTTATAAAGTGCAAATGTAGTGAATCACCTATTTCTCATTCTAAATCACAAAGTCACAGAATCCAAGTTGGAAAGGACCTTGGGAGGTTAGCTAGTCCAGCATCCTTCTCAAAGCTGGGTCAAACACTGAATTTAGATTGAGTTGCTCAAGGCTTTGTGCTGAGAAGCCTAGAAAAACTCCAAGGACCTGTGTTTTCAATATGAAATTGAAATGAAATATGTCAAGAAGAAAATATCCTGAAGAGATACCCTATCACTCACCTTTTGAAGAAAGCAAGCAAGATAACTCTGATCATAAATAATGCTATTTCATATTGCCCCTTTAAAATACTTGACCTGGCTTAGGTGTGCAGCAAGCGAGGGCAAGCAGAGGCCAAAAAAGGCAACACAGAACTTCAAATTATAAATCCAGCCTGTCTTCAGGTCTTTTTCTTTAAATCTGAATTTAATGTACTGACAAACTGCGTTAAAAATACAACAACCACACATCCTCCAACAAAAAGGTTCAAACCAACATGCTCTTTGACAGAGCCAGATGCTCTGTGTGTGTACATGAGTACCTCTTGTCCCATTGTGCCCCAAAACTGCATTAGGATACTTGTACACCATGAGGTTTTCCAACCATTCTGTTTGGAAGCATCAAGAAAAGCAACTAGCCAAAATAATAACCAGGGTGCAGAGTACTGTAAGGAAATTACTACGAAAAAATAGTTTATTTAACTCAAAATACCTTAGCCTACCTATGTAATAATATATGAATATAATATATTCAAGATGATGTACTCTGTAATATTTTGAGGCAAAGTTTTTCTACTACAACACCTGCATCCATAATCTTTCTTCCCTTCTACTAAAAAAAATTAAATAAGTATTTTAAGGAAGTTCTTTTCCAAGAAGTACAGTCTTGAAATTACTCACTCTAATGGTGGTAGACTGTAAATCTAAAAACAAATGACATTTATTTCTGACAACACTCTCTAGCAATCATGGTCATTTATGACTTTTAAAGAGCACATGATGTTGCCTGTGTAAACATTATTTTTTTCCTCTGATTGGTTTCAATACAGTAATTTTTTCAGGCAGAACATTTGAATTACCATACATTGAAAAGCAGAATGTCTTGTACACATCTGGTTTGGATTTGTGAAGTGACTTGTTCACACATTTTCAGCTGTGTGGAATAAAATTGCGTTGATGAAGCAGTAAATATTTTTTTATTGAACACAATGAAAGATGAATTCCGAGAACAGTCCACTGTTAATTACTACAGGTACCCTGCCAAATATTTACTTGAAAAATCGTCAACAAACCAAGCTAAAAAAGCAGAACAGACACTTGCACAGTGACCCATGGGGTTCAAGCACAGAAGCCAGAATCTTGCTGCACAGACAGCCTTTTTAGTTACCATCGGCAACAGGAACACCATCCTGCTTTTTCTGGCTTCTGTCAGTCTAGCCTTTAGGCACCTGAAATGAAATCTATCCCTGATTTCCTTTGCACGTACACTGCAAGGGGTGCTGACTAGCTATGGCCTCTGTTGAGGCCCCAGTTTACAGAGCTGCAAAACAGCTCTGCCAAATCCCTGGGTATGAAATGCTTTGTAATTCAGTTAGAAGCAAAGCAAGGCAGCCAATGTAGCCACTCGCCCACAAGCCTCATCCTCTAGCTCAAGAAAAAAAAAATAAATTTAATCAGAAGATATGCAACAAGGTTATATGATAATAAATGGGTAGAAAAAACCAACAACAAAAAAACCCACACACGATATCAAAAAACCCAAGAAAACCTCAGATTCTTAAATGCTTTTCAGCAACCCAAAAAAAGGAACATTTTCTTGCTTCTCCTTTTAACCAGCTGGCTTGCTATCTTCTCCAGACAATGCAGAAGTCCTGGTTTCCTTTTTTGTATCTCTCAGTTATCTATCTTCACATTCTGCATATCACAGAGATCAGAATCTCTCCCAGAGACTGTCCTCACTGTTGAGCTTTCCAAGAGTGCTGTTCATCAGTCTAGTCTTGATTTCAATTGCCGATTCATCAGTATGTGCTTGTACCTCAAGGTGTCTAGGAATGACACTTTGTTACACAGAGCAATTAACTTTGTTCAGTCTGGGAAAGCTTACAGTTCAATCTTTAATAAAGCATCACACCTACAGATAAGTGGCCTGCATGAGCAGGACTGCTGATTTCACATACCTAAAACTTTAGCAAGATCAGGAAAATGTTTCTGCCTCCTGTGCTGGCATGGATTACAGAGGCTGTCAGCCTCTCCAGAATCCACAGCACGAGCCCCCCGAGTGTCCCCTCAAATTAGGGCATAATACTTAGAGAATTACCCACTGCCTGAAAGACATTCACAGGGAAAGCTGCTGAACTGCATCTCTGAAACAGAGGGTATTATTTAGGAACTTAGGTCTGCACATGTTCATTTAAATGTTCTCATTTTAAAAATAAAATCACATGACATTCTATTCCAATGCATCTGTAGAGTCAGTGATTCATCTAATCAGTTTGCTCTTGTGAAGTCTGATTTACTGAGCCGCTCCAAGTACAAGTACCTCTTAAATTGTTTTACTGAATTATTTCATGGCAGTTACATGAGGATAAGTTGAAAATTTTTCTTCTGTCCAAAGGTAGAGCTCCTGAAAGTGTTATTTGTGTTAGGCCATGACCTAACTTTCATTGATCCACCACCAACATTGAAATCTTAACCCTGAAAAGTCCCTGGATTTGGGGAACAGCATGTTAATATTGGCTTTCTGGAAAGGGATGAAGAAAAATCTTTATCAGTGTTCCTAAAAATAGCTAGCTAGTTCCTGACCTAGCATTCTGCTTTTGCAGGACCAATGTTCAGGGAAGTTTTTGAACAACAAAAATACAATTAAATTATATTGGTACTCACATTTAGATTGCATTTACTACTTTGATACTGTCACCTCTTCATCAGTTTGCTGCCTGTGGATTTAGGCATTCAAGATTTGCAGGTCTGCAGCGTCTCCACCCAAACCATTCACAGGTTTGAAAACTCAGGGGAAGACTGGAACAGATTAAACTGTTCCAGAGTTGGGTCCAGACTACTGACGATGCCTCTGCCTGCTCCCACCGCAGTGAGTGCTGAACTAATTAGTACATGATCTGCTGGCAACTTCTACTCTCAGAAGCACGAAGCTCTGGTCAGCTAAGTGTGAAACTGTTCTCAGTTCTCAAATTGTACCCAGCTCTCAGGTTATTGTGGCCCATGATGAGCTGCTGTGGTTAAGAGCAAGCTGTAAATGGCAACCAGCTGAATTCGTTCCTGTTCTCATCTACCGTGAGAAGATGGCAGGAATGATTTCAATCAGCATTTTTAGGTGCAGGCTGTTTACATGACATACCTACAATTTCTAATGATGACCGAGCATTTTAGCATACAGCCCTCTGTCCCCTCTCATCAAGGGTTTTAATGTAACAAAGATTAAGAAGAGCAGGAACTCTGCAGAGTTTGTGATTTATTTTGCAGAGCAAATCACAGTGAGAAGTGCAGTTATTTCATGTAACACCCAGCCATTGAATCCGTGGAGTTAAGATCCCACATTTCAGCATGATATCCATTCATGAATTATGTTCTTTATGTTTGGTTAGAAACAACGAGAGGAAAAAACCACAACACTGGGGGAAAAGAAAAAGTAAAATTTGCCATGGAAATACACTTCAAAGCCCAGCCTGACCCAGTTTTCAAGGATATATATTCTGCAAGACTGCTCTCATGATGCAAAGGAGTTGTTGGCCTTAATGGTCAATTAATGCCAAGGCATGTGAATGACTTGACACAATGCATTTTATTATAAGTAGTGTTTAAATAGCAAGTAAATAGTAGGGCCTGCCCTTATTTTAATGGAACAGTTACATAATGGAGATCTTTCAACTTCACATTCCTATACAACTATGACTTCTTCCAGTAATAACAGAATCTTTACGCAAAATATTTTCAAAACTCACTTTTCCAGAACTTAAATTACTCCTCATGAAATAAAGGCAATAAACTGATACCAATCAACATTTAATGGAATGTCAGACAATTGTATCAGTCCATAACTGAAGTGCATGTCTGCAGGCAAGCGATACTCAATTCAAACTTGCTGGTTTAGCACAATATCCTAACAAAATGCTGTCTGCCAAATTCACTGATTTCTCTTGTTTGGATTTTTTGCAAAGTTGATATTTTAGAACAATTTCTGTACTTGGTTTCATATATGAGCAATTCAGATAAACTATCAGTCTTGCTATGAAAGGAACACCTAAAAGCATTATGCAAAACAACCTACCCCATGAGCACTAGGTAGCAACCCAGATAACACTTTTTGAAATCTACAATGTCAATTGACATTTATGTCAACAGTTCTAAGTCAGTCAATGTACAAAGATAGGTTTTGGAAAGCACCCAGGATACCTAAATTTTATTTCCCACTGCTCAAAAGATTTTTTTTTTCTTTTCCTCTTGAAAAGCCTGGACCAAGTCTTTGTTACTAGGTAAGTGAATTTAGAAGTCAATTTCTCTCACTACACATGATTGAACTTTCAAATTTTTTAGGATCCAAAACTTGGTCCAAAAAAGGATTCAGGCATATATTTTTAATGATTAAGCACTACATAATGATCCTTTCCTAGGAGCTGCATACACGACTGAAAACAAAGCAGAATTCTGTACCACCTACTCGGAAATAGCAAACATCCAAGCAGCTCCTTCACACTGGAGGGAAGGTTCCCCAAAACACCAGTTTGTTGAAAGTCTTCCAAGCTTCTTTTGAGCCTATTCAGACTGGTTTAGACCCATTTTACAGGCGAGATTCCATTTCAGCCAGCCAGACCTGCAGATCTGTATTCCTGACCCCAGCATTGGTTACAGGCATCTCTCACAGCAGTCAGGAGCTGCAGCCAGTCCCGTGTCACTGCACAGGGACCCACCCAAAAGCCACTGTCACTGCTCCCCAGGCAGCCTCAGCTGGCTCTGCACCGGGACACCCTCCTGCACACCCACACAGCACCTGCTGCTTTATAACCCTGCAATACCCACACGGGGCATGTTCAACACTGCTTCTGAGTGTACACACAGGTTTTGACTGCACAGCACCAGGGTACTCTTTGCAAAACAAAGCATCATGACACATGATGATCAATTAGGAATCTTGAAGTGAGAAGTCCCATGAAATCCAGACATTATCCGTAGCCTTAAATGCCCCTTTAGGAACATAGAACAGGCACTGTGATAATTCTGTACCTCTGGAAAAAAAAAATATATATGCACATGAGGACTCTCACTGACTTAATTCTCAACCCTCATCTAAGGGCTTCTTCGCATGAATAAGATCCAAATAAATGTATAAGTCCATAAATAAATTCAGCAGAAAGTGTAACTAAGATAGACATTGCATTAGTCAAATAACTTCATTAGGATCTAAGGTTCACTGTTCACATCCTGTAACTCAACTGAAGTTACACATAAATCAGCTAGGAAAGTATCATTAAGAAAAAGCTGGCCTCTCTTTTGTCTTAAAAAGCTTTTTATACAAAAAGCAAATTTATAAAAGAAGAGTCATGGCTTCCTGATGTGTACTATTAAAACCAAAGAAATTGCTGAAGAGTTATGTAAAAAAAAATTAGACTGTACTATTCACTCAAAAAAAAAACCATCTAGTGGCTGGACATATATTTAGTAATACTTAACTAGTTGCTTAGGAAGAAGACAAGATAGAAGGCTGGTTAAAGAAATTACTCACCTATTTTCAAAGGAATGATTAATTTCTTTCCCAGAGTTTTCCCACTTGTAAAATCAAACACTATTTTGATTTACTACTATTTACTACTTGGTTTTAAGCCAGTCTGTCCCCAGATTTTACTACATCACTGGGCTACTTAAAATGTATTAGATCACTGTAAAATTTGCCTGTCTGCAAAACACTCATCTACACTTTTTATAGCCTCCCTCTTCTCCACAGGACCTGCACCTCTCCACTCACCATCTCCCTTGATCAGAAGCATCCACTCCCCACAATTTCACGTCTGCTGTGCAGCTCAGTGTCCCTTGCTTTCCCTCAACGCTTTCAAGGAGATAAACTTGCAGGCACTGTCCTTTCCTGCTGAGAGCTGGCTAAGACAGACCTTGTCTTTTGTTACAAAAGCTTGGCCTCAGTGATCCACACACACTGACACCACTACTCAGCTCTGCTTGTTTGGGAACACAGCCAAACAGCTGAAGAGGCAGAAAGAAAAACCCACAAACCATCAGCGCGTGCAAACCACAGCAGCTATTTATTGCTCAGCAGCACAGGTCGTTCCAGCACCAGTGCCATTCTCCTGCACACACGTCTTCTCTCAAGTACTGATGCAGAGCTTGCCTCTTCCTTTCAGGGCACTTTCTAAACCCTGCAGAAAAGTTCCCTGAGTTAGCAGAGCCATTGCCTCTCCAGCTCCTGTGCTCATTTCCCAGCACTTCCAGAACAATGGACAAGGATGCAATAGCAGGAGCCTCATGAGAAAGGTCACATGCAAATCCTCAATAGGTAATAACAACATAATGATGATGGGGTGAAAAAAAAAATGGTCAAATTAATTCCTTTGACTTAGCTTCTCCATATAAGCTATGGACAGGAAAGGAATCTGATGGTTTATAAAAGTAGAGTCACACTGAACATGTATGTAATCTGTGAAAATAATATGTAAATAAAAATAAATAAAATAATATTATGTATATGTAATAGGTTAAAATAAACTGATAGTTTTCTGGGCAAAACAGAGCTACAGCTAATGCCATAAAAATGCAGTTGTGACTCAATTTTGAGACCATAGCATTAATGTTGGGAAGTCCAAACTCCTGCTTAAACAGGGACAGCTTTGAACTTCAACAGGTTGCTCAAGAATTCACTTGAGCACATCTCAAACTTAGTGAGTAGAATCCACAACCTCCTTGACAACCTGTTCCAGTGCTTAGTTACCCTCAGAGTAAAGGTATTTTCCTTATATATTTTCCTTATATTCAATCTTAGCGTCCCTGTCAACATTTCTGACCAGCCTATCTTGTTCTGCTGTGCACATCTGCCAGAGGTTAGTCCATCACACACAGAGAGAACTCATTTGTTCTCACAGATTTTGCTCAAATTTCCCATTCCTTCAGCCAGACTAGATCCCAGTGAAGAGCACTGACAAAGGTAATTCTGAAGGACACAGACAGTAGGATAAATATGATAGAGAGAAGACTCCATACAACTTCTGAATACTTTGGGGTCAGGGGCAGTTTTTTGGGGATTTTTTTCACCCCTCCCTTTCACACAGTTTGCAATAAGATTTTTCCCTTCCTAATCACAGCAATAATCTCTGGATAGAGCATCTAAAATAAGCATGTATGTGTGTGGCACAGCTACCATACAATATTACTGTTGCTAGTTAACTGAATCTAAAAAAACCACCAAACCTGCTTTCAAAATTTAGGCCTATTTAATTTACTTTCCAATGAGACAATGAAAACTTAGAAACACTTTTTAATAGATCCATTTTGACAATTAATGGGATACTCTATTTCACTTATTTTCCAATTTATTCTCTTCAGCTGAAGTCTTTATTAATTATTTTTAGAAATTAGAAAATCCATCAGCAAACTATTTCTTCAAACTCCTAAGTGAAATAAATTCACATCCAAATATCTTTCTAAATACTCCTCAAAGTATTTCCTTCAGATGCTAGTGAGTATAAATGTTTGCCTAGATTTTCACTTTTATCCTATGTAGGGACTACATAATATTACTATTGTACTATTTATGAAGTATACAAATGAAACTGCATGGAAGTGGGGGAAAAAACTAAGGATAGAGATGAGCAGTGAGTAGTGTGTGATGAAAAGTCAGCTTGAAAAAGCTGCAGTCTGACTGCTCTTTTCAAGGACCTGCAGGTATTCTTTGAGCTGTTTCGTGTTTACCTAGAAAGAACTCATCCAAACCCAGAAAAATCTTTGCCTTTGAAGTTGCAGAGAGGCCAAAAAGTAGCACTTCATTTGCTTTTCATCCAAGCTACTGACAAGAGAATTACAAGTAGAAGGAAAACTTTTCATTTTTGTTTTCATAGGAAACTAACGCTGCCCTCAGATGTACTGAAGATCTGCCACACTGTGCTGTTCATACCAAATTGATTTTGTAATCAGCAGGATGAATCCATCCGTGTGTTCTTGAACACCAGGAAGCATCACATGAGGCTCGAGGAGCAGGTTTGGCCAACGTGGCACAGTGACCAGCAACCCTGGGAGAACTGGGCTGGCAGGAGGTACCTGCTGGCTCTGTGCAGCTGCAACCTGGACTTGTGGAGACCCCATCTCTAGAGACAGCTACTCACAAACGTGTCTGGCTGAATAATAGCCAAAAGTATTACTTCCTCATAATTTTTTTCTCTTCCTGTACCAGTCTATACACATAGGGATATGAAAAAAAAAAAAAGCTTCAAGTCAAGGGAAATTTTATACACAAAATTATGGGTTCTTCTTCTTAGTACTACAAAATTAACAGATCAGATGTAATTTTGTTCTCAACTGCAACATTATACTTGTTTTTAATACATTCAGAAAACACTAAACTTGTAATGTTTTTCTCTATTTAACAGTACTTACTCCATTTACTTTTTTCTAACGTAATTCCCTGAATTTATTTTTTCCAGTTTTATAATGCATAGGCATATCTCCTCTGAACATTAAATAACAGCATAAGTTGACATGCAGTAAGAAAATCTATTTTATAAAAAACTACATATGGTCTACTTAAAGGAACAATGATTCATTACTCAGTAGTACAACTGGAAATATTTCAGAGAATACTTATTATCATGCACTTGTTGCGAGTGCTCTGGTAGCTCTGCAACAGCAGAACCTGCATGATTGCCAGTGGCTTGCCGAGTCCTGCTGGGAGGACTCACTGAGCTCCCTGGAATGGGTTTCCCTGTCTCCCTTCACACACATTGAACTTTCAGTAAAAGGAATGATATAATAAGAACAAAGCACTCTGGAGAACATCAGAGGAGGATCTCTGAGACAGAGATGGCAGATAGCCATGCTGCAACCAGAATGTCTTTAAGGAAAAATGAACAAAGCCAGCCTGTAGTTAAAAAGGGAGAGATACTCCTTTCCTTCAGTAGCTATCTTTAATTATTAGACACAGTCATTTATTGCTGGATGAAATTTACAGGCTTGTACTATGTTGTTAGTTTTCTACTCATCTCTGCTATAGCTGGAGCTACAGTCCAAGAGTAACCTGCAGGAGAATAAAGCAAGCTTTTAAAGAAGTGCAGTCCCTGCTGTCTACACACACACACACTTGGAGCTTTTTCTTCAACACGGAGTGGGAAGCAGAGACAGCTGCCCCCACTGTCAACCAAGAAGTTACTGAATTACTGTTCTGAAATCACGACAGCAGCTAAAATATCTGTTGCTGAGCCTACTGAAGTTATGCCATCTTCTTAAATATTCCCCCACCGTTCTGCTTGTCTTCCAGCAAACCCCAGCAATGTAAGTTGAAGCAGCACACAGGGCTCCACTCACCACTGAGTGTTTAAATTTCTACCAATGACCATAAGCACCCAACATACAAATTCCAAATCACACAAAGAAATAAAAGGAATCAGAACCATAAATGGACACCTTTAAATTCTAAAAATACCAGAATAGTGCCTTCTAACCTTTGCTTTAGTCTCACTACAGTAATTCCATGAATGAAGTAGTTCATTTATTCACACTCTCCTTCACTTAATAAAAAAGGAAGAGCAGCTTTGTCTTGCCCAAGGTCTTGAAGGCAGTTTCTGAAGAGACCTATGGCTCTGCCCAAATGCCTTTTTTTTTTCACTTCTGTACATTTCATCCTTATAAGAAGGCAATCACTACATACATCAATTAAGACTCAAAACAGGCTATGGCAGGCACTAAAACTTATTATGAGGATAGAAAAAGTGCAATCATACAATTTAAGAACTCGTCAAGCAGTACACTGATGTATTTCACTTAGTAACACCCAGAGGAAAAAAAAATATATATAGCTCTGAAACATCTGCTTGGCAAAGTCACTGCCTCCTGTAAGCCCCATCTGGACCGCCTGTGGAGATGATCATATTGCAATATGGTGGCCGCTACCATTATAGGAGCTATTAAGAAATATATATCAGCCTTCCTGCTTTCATGATGAGAACATTCATAAGTCTCCTGTGATACTCTTCTGGCATTGTTCTAATCTTCATAAATACATAATCTTCATAAATAATCTTCAGAGCTGCATCTGCAGCCACTGTTGGTTGCAGACGTGAGTACTATGTTTAGAAAAACAGGTGATGTACATGAACCCTTCCTCCTGTAGCTTATTATCTTAAATCAGACACAAAAATCAGACTTCCACAATGAAACACACAACAAGATGAAACCTTCACTTTTACATGACAAAAATCTTCAATCTATTGTTATTGTTGCAATGAGAAAAAAAACTATGGTGATATACTACAGACAACAAGATTACACTTCTTTCTGAAAATGTCAGTATTGTTAAAAGCTGATATGCCTAAAAGGGCTGAAGAGTTCCCTCCGAAATGTACACCACAAGAACTATAGCTGGCACTCAGGACAGTACCTCTGCTTAAAGAAGGCATTTACACACATAACATAAGCAATGAGGATAAGGCTCTGAGGGAATAGATTGCACACAACTCACTGAACACTACTGTAATACAGCACAGCAGCTGAACTGTTTGCCTTAGACCTGGTGTGCACTCCAATCCCTGCAAGTATCGCAGGTAGAATTTAGAATAGGTAAACCTAACTGGTAAAATCATTGTCCCACCCCTTCAGTGATTCTACTTACTCCTGCAACTTTTCAGTGCCACAGTTTTCAGAAAAAATACATCCTGTAGATGTATTTCTTGTTTCCTTCATGAAATTCTAACCCTTTTTGCTCCATGCTAACATTCTCTCACACACATCCTTCATGCAGGGTGGGGTATGTATCAATCTGCACACTTTCAAATGTGCTGGGAAGAATTCATGGCCACTGTCTACCTGAGGATCTCCACAGCTTTTGATACAGAGTCCCAAACTGTCATCCTAGAGAAACTGAGGTGTTATGGTCTGGACAAGTGGTCCTTCTGGTGGGTGGGTGTCCTAGGTTACAATGTAAAATTGTGCCCAAGGTATGTATTCTATCCCCATGAGCCGTTGGAGCCAAGGTGGGGCAGTGTTTTCCTTATCTTCTGTTAATGAACCTAACAATGCTTTGCCCATGACTCATAGATAACTTCCTCTGGGAGTTATCTCTGTTTAATGGGCCATCAAGGACCCACTGCATGACTCATAGAATGAGATCAGCCCATTGGGAGATGCTCCGCCCAGGGGGAGGAGCCAAGCATTCCCACCTGGATAAATCCAAGGTTTGGGACAGCACAGGCAGCTTTTATCCACTGGACTCCCAGAGGAGACAAGAGCTACCAGACTTTTCTACAGGATCACTGCTTCGACAACACCATCTCATCTGGACTGCCGCTACCACCCTAACAGGGTGTCAGGTATTCTGACTCTGTCAGTGTTTTTTTGTATTATTACTTTTATTTTACTTTCTCTTATTTCTTTTCTTTTCCTCTTATTAAATTGTGTTTCTGACTTGGAGTCTTTCACTGGTTTTGCTTTCAAACCAGCACAGTGGGGAACTGACCAACCGTGTCAGAGTGTGGTGGGAAATTGCTCCTTCTCAAAGCAGGGTGCCCAGGGCCTGACATTCAGGATAGCACTATTTAATATTTTCATCAACCACGATCTTTGTCCAACTACTTCTTCCTGACACACTGGTGTTTGATGCAGAGCCTGAAGGTATCAGATTTTATTTTATTTCCTAAAACATCTAGAAATACATTGCCTATTGCTCCTTTCCTTTTCAAGGAAGACTAGATCTGCCTTGGTTAGTTTCAGATGCTTCCACTGGTTTTAATCAATATAAACAACCACATTATTAATTCATTACAACTGCAGTTCTGGGACAGGCATCCATGTTTCGGAGATGCTGGAAGTGTGTTATCAAAAGATCTAAAAAGTTTTCTCCTCCAACTGCTCTGACCTTGGCAAAGGAAGGACTGGTGCACACACATTCCCCCCCCCACACTTTGTAACTGCCCATTCCAAGCTACTGACCTTTACTACACATTTGATGAGATCACCATATGCCAATCTTTCCACACATCTCAAGTACACAAGATGCAAGGGGTCAATTAACATTAAATATATGATATTAAGCAACAGAATGTATGTCAGAATCCATATAAATACTTAATCTGAAGACTTAGTTAGAAAATACATTTCTGCAGTAGTAAATAATTAATCCGCTCTGATCAATACCAAAATGACAGTAATTAGAGAAAATAAGACAGCACTGAAACCATTAAGACACTTTTTTGAAGCTGGGATGTTTTTGATGCAGTTATGTTCTTTGTTTACTGTAAAGTCATTCCAACAGGGACAGAAAATCTCATATTTTGGAGTGTTAAACCAGTCCAATGTTTATCTTAAGCAACACTTCCAGAACTTCTGCAAATTGAAAAAAATTGAAGTAAATTTCCCACAATTTATGCAGCCCCTTACATCCTAGAGTGGCATTCTCCATAACTATAGATCATCACAGTTTAAAATATTTGTGCTTTTCCCAATGTGTCACAAAATGCATATTTTTCTTTTTATTCCTTAGAACTGTACAGCAATCTGTTTAGCTCGGGACTCAATGATTATAATTTCTACTTGCAACAAATAAGATGCACATAAGCAAACCATTCCAGCCCAAATGAAAACAAAACCAAAAAATGTTACCATTGAAATGGCATTTATCAGCTGTCAGACTGATGTGCAAAACTGAGTTAGTATTTGAAATACCAGTCTGTGCAAATAAAGAAGTGTTCTGATCTCCTCACCATGGTTTTTTCTGTAAATACCAATTTACATGCTGAAACTACACAGCAACAAAAGATGCAGTAAAGCTTTTCTTTTAAAGTTTGCATAAACATGCCAGCAAACTAAATATAAATCTAAGCCTGTTATTAAAAGTACAGCCTTTATAAACAAAATCAATCCTTTAAATTTTCCCTGAACATATTTGTGCATGCAAAGAATGATTTCATCTTAGTCCAGTGGAGTTTAAGAGCTTTCAAACTGCAGTTAAGTTTCAGCATATACAAAGAGAACTTAAGATATGAAGCTGGGCAAGCAACAGTAGAGGAGTCAGTATACAGAGAAACCAATGTAATAGTATTAAAAGGTAAAGCATTTTTTAAAAGTCTGAGAAAATTTTAGTCCATTTTCAGATCTCATCCTTGTGGTCCCATTGTGTGAGTTTCAGTTCTCTAGCTACAAAATGAAGTGCTTACAATCCCACAAAAACTTATATTTGGACTTATGATTCCTTTGGTGTTTAAAGCAAACAAAAGGCAGCATGCTGTGCACATCCTACACACCACGGCAGTCTGAGATCCAATATTACATTTATGTTTGAAATTTAGGAGCTAGTCCAGCAATATCCGGACACCTGAGGATACTGAGACAGCCAATGGTTAAACACATTTTTAAGGGGAAAATCGGCAAATCCCAAGCCTCATTCAAATCTAATGCACATTATAGAATACATTTAGAGGGAAGAAACCAATAAATATATTATATAGTGTTATTAAAAAAGAAAGGTTTATTCTAGTTAATTGCTGTATATTAACAGAAGTCATACATGATTTTTACAGGATAGTCTTTGGAATTGCCTGCATCAACAGCCACACCAAAATTATTCTGAAGCAGTAAAGAATCTGAATTTGAAGTGAACCGCTATGTTATAGTTACATGATGCAATCTGCACATTTTTCAAAGTGGAAAATAAGTACAAGATGATAATCAACTACAAAACAACTTGAGCCAAAGATTGCTCTGCTCTTTGTGTGGAACACCATAGGAAGAGACCACAAAATACAAAACACTACTGTATTTGCCATCACAGCTCTTATGGAGGTGTAATATTAACACAGTGCAAAGACCAATGAAAATATTTGCAGAGTAACCAGTGCCAGAGATGTCAATGATAAAGTGAAGAATTTCAACGCAGACTGTTCTGAAAAATTTGAATAAACAGACAAGTAAAAAGACTGGCTTAAATAAAGAAGACTGGGCAGATAACATGTATGTCTGAATTGCAGCTCTCTGCAGGTACAGGGCTTCCTTCAGGAAATCTCCAAAAATAGGGTTTGGGATCCCACTGCTTCGCTAGCACAACATGTGATATTCAATTCGTCCAGCACCACCTGAGATAAACAGCATGATGGAAAGGCTGCAGCACAAAAATGAAACACCTCATATGGAAGTATTTTTCTCAGTCAAACACCAACATATCATCCACAAGGCTTTATAATGGAAATCTCTCTCCAAAAAAACCCCTCCAGCCTTACTACCCTGCACAATGCCTAGATACAATGCAAAGATACAATGCCTAACTCTCCTGAAGTATTGCAGTGCTATCTACCTTTCTAGCATAGAGACATTGCCACTTTTACACTATGCACCACAAGGCCATCTCTTTCCTAAGACTGGAAAACTCCCTATCTGTTTTTTAAAAACAAATTTATGCAAAGGGAAAATTAATGGTTACAAACACAGCTTACGTATATTAAGGCACAACCAAGAATCCCTCCCTTTCCAGCACCTGCTTTCTTCATGCAGATTTCTCCCCTCCTCTGGCAGTACAGGGGAATCTATGTGGGTTTTGCTGCTGCTGTTCAATTAAAAGTCTAGCAATGTAAGTTAAGTTGCTAATTAATTACTACTCTGTGCCTGCTATATTCTTTGTTTCCAGTACTGTTGTGCAGCTCTGCTTATTCCTTGAACCCATGTATCTACCATTCCTGATAATTTGAGGTAAGACATGAAAAGGTGTGGCTTCCCTGCTGGGCAGTTTTTCCTGTTTACTTTTGCTATGGTTGCTGCAGGGATTCAGAGCTCCCACCCCGCTGGCTCTGAAGTTCTGAGACGGCAGAGCTGAAGCAGCAGAAGTGCAAATGTGCACAAAGGAGAGGCAGCAGCACAGGGATTTAAACACAGCCACATTCTGCCTGTTGTGACCCAGCAGAAAGAACAGCAGAGTGCTGTGTGACAAATGAGAGGAGTCTGTGCTGCCAGTGTAATCCAAGACATATCTGTTAAAAACACAAAACACAGCAGGAGCGGTGTTGTCTGTGAGATATGGCTCCTCCAGAAAAAGGTCAATACTGATGAGGATGGAGATACAGGGCAGCACAATGCAGCGGGATATCTGGCTCCACATTATCGGCACTGACAATCTGACAGGGGCCAGTGAGGGGTGCCTTTATCAAAAGCAGACAGATTGATTCAAAATCACTTGGAAAACTGAAGAATGTTTTCAATCTAACAACATTATTCTAATCTCTGAAGTGACTCCTCGGACACTGGTGCTTTTACTGCACTGCTGAACTAAAAGCAATTCAAAAGGCTTTTATCTTGTCATTCCAATAACATGTTTAAATACAAATTTTTAAAAAATCTGGGTCAAAAAAAAAAGGGCTATACTATGTTAAAATAAAAGCTTTCACAGATGAACAGTGAAAGGAAAATGCCAAAAAGGGTTGAAATACACAAACCTGGACCTCAGTGCAAGGCTAAAAATTTGATTAGAACAATCTCAGTTAAGGTAGGAAGTATATATATTCATCCTGTTCAAGTGATTACTTTTGTATTTTCAAGTACATACTAACAACAACAAAAAAACCCCAGCAATCTACTAATATTACTAAATTGCAAATCTCTTCAGATGTTGTTCCAGCAATGTAATAGCTGTTAAAATGTAATTAGGAATATATATTCCCTTCTCTTCTGTGGGCTTGCCCACAGTGCTGTAGTGTATTCATAGATAAGTATAAGCTGAAATGATTTCAGTCAGACATTCATAAGAATAAGACCTGGAAAGAAGCACCAGGGGACAAGAAATGCCTTTTCCCCCCACGAAATTCAACAATACTCAGGTTATTTTTGATAAATGTTCGTCTAGGTTTTTTTTCAGACAGACACTATTCTGATGTTGTTACCACTCTAAAGTTTTAGGCTCCCACAGAGCTGCTGCCCAGCTTGTTTCTCTCCAATCTCTATCTGAAGACAGACACACAACATTTGTCCCTGGCTCAAATGTACTTCATTTCTCTCCAACCATTTCTCTAAAGTGTCTGTACCCTTTAGAATTCAGTCCTGTCTTCTACAGCACATCATCCAGCTCTGCTCTTGGGTGTAACAAATAATACTGGAGCCAGGTTAGATCTCTCATTTTAGTACTACTTCAATTTTTATATCAAATTAAGAACTATGCTACAGTGTTTTTCCAATCAGTCTCATTCCCACCTGCAAGTCATTTCTCTTATACCATATTGACTACTTTGGTTCCTAGGACTAGAACACCCTCTTCAAACAGAAGTAGGAGATAAAAATAGGAAAAATAATTCATTACTTTGACACAGTATCATCAGGTGGATCTCTTCAGAAAAAAAATTGCTGTTTTAAGGGAAACCAGAATGACAAATGTCAGGTGATTAATGCTCCTTGGACTACTTATGTGTTACGACACTTTGGTCTGTACATATTTGTTTTCTATACCATAAAAACAGTAACCTCTGTCTTGAGTTTAAATTACAGTAGTTAAAAGAATAAAAGTCTTTTTCTAGAACAACCTTCTTTCCTATACTGAAAGCAAGCACATACAAAGAGTGACAAGAATAGCTAGGTGAGCTTTTAATTTATCTTTGACTTCTACTGTTCGTATTTGTGTACATGTTTTGTATTTTACACTTTGTCTACTGCTTTATTATCAGAGTATGGAATTCTCCTGTAAGTGCTTGTGACTGAGGGGTGGAGCTTCCAGTTCTGCAAGAGTACCCACCCATGACTGAGCAGGGTGAAGTTGGAGAGGAACACTGCAAACACTTGCTCAAGGCAACAGCAGAAACTGCAGTGGGACGATGCTGTGAGTAACTCAAGGGCATTGATGATGTTTCTGCCTTCCTGAACCAAAGGAAGGGCTTTACACAGCTCTCGTGTGTCAAACGAGCTACAAACAGGGACTTGTGCTGGTAAAAAGCCAGCAGGACCTTCTGCTTCTGCAACTCTGTTCCCCTGACCCTCCAAGCCTCATCTTAAACCCTGCACCTTCTCCTCCACTCGAGTGGGAATTCCTGAGACCAGCAGGAAACCTCACTGACAGAGGGAATGTGCCTGTTCCCATATCAAAAGGACTTTGCTGCTGTGCCTGCATGGGTGTCTCAAATAACACAGGTACGACGTTCATTCTCATCCTATTAGCTTGTCACTCCCATGTTCCTCTGATAAAGGAAAAGCAAAGTAAAGCAATGTGGTTCCCCTGAAAAAGAATAACCTTTTTCTTCCCTACAACAGTGCTATACTTTTTTCTTCGTAAGCCCATTTTATCAGCTATTTCTACTGTATTCCTTTGCAATGGTGTTCTGAGCTGTGCAGATACTCCATTTGTTTCTGCACCAACTGAAAATTCAGAAAAAAATTGCCCACGTGGAAAAAAAAAAGCATTAAAAAAATGAAATGCAGGTAAGTATTTTAACCTGCAGCATATAAATCTTATTTTTCTAGTGCTTGCTCTGTTCATAATTATTTTAAAAAGAAAATGAAGAGACTCTTTGCTACATAATCTCATGTATCATTCAGAAGGCAGCACTTCTATACAGGAACAGCAGATTTGTCCTTTAATGATAGGACTTCTTTATACCCACAAATGACATCAGAAGATCAGAGACATGATTTTGCCACAAATATTCCATTTGGCTTTGAGCTAGATTTTAAAACTGTGTCACACCCCCCAGAAGGGTTAACAGGGATAGTAAAACCCAGTGGCTCAGAAGCAAGAACCAAAATACTCCAAAATACAAGTTAACAAAATCAAACTGAAAAATCAGTTATTGCTGCTGAAATATGCCCACGGTCAAGATCAAAAAGAATTTAGAAAACAGGAAACTTATCCAATTCTTTAAGCTTCAGGCTTGAATGAATCTGCAACTTGGAGAATGTATTATGCATTGCTTGTTTGCATCAAATGAGAATGTGACACCTTATCTGCAACCTTATTATCTTAACATTATATAGCATAAAGTGATTTAACACACATTACTCTGCAGATCTCTTTGCAAGTCACCTTTTTTCCACCCTGTCCCCTTTGATATTCAAGGGGAAAAAAGCCCCCAAACAAAAAAACAACCAACCAAACAGAACACCAACAAAAAAAAAAAAATCACAGCAAGTTTCTAAGTATTTCAATCCAATGGCAACTTTTTGCTTTTTTAAACACCGAGCACCCAAACTTCTTCTCATAAATGTTGAAACACAACCTTTTAAAGCTTTTTAAAAAGTGTTCTCCATTGTCCTTCCTCCCCATCAAAACCCGGTATAATTTAATGAAACATTAAGGCTCTAGAGGAATGGCTTTTTCTGAGCATAACAGGAGTACAATTTGCAACCAGCTCTAACAAAAGACAGTAATCTCTTCCCTCCTGTTGGCACTGTAGTAGCAACAAAGCAAAACATGGCTTTTGTAACCAGATAGCAAATACAGCTTGTCAGAAATCTACTCATCTCTCTTCCTTTCAAAGAAGCACCAGCCTCACAAATCATCTGTTATTACAAAAATTAAATGCTTGTTTGGCCATAAAAATGCTCTATTTGACACATCAAGTGTGCTGTGAGGTTACCCCTATTTCTGTTTTATTATACTTATTACTATTTATCCCATGAATTCACTCACCTGAATTTGACACCAAGAGACAACCTGAGCTCAGGACTCGGTTCAGCCATAGCTGATAATTAATGGTGCTGCCTGCATACAAGTTCAAGAATATGTATCCAGCATTTGCCACATAATTGACATAAATACATTATCTTTAGATAAGCATTTGCAGCAGAAAGCATAGTGCTCAATTAAGACAAGTAAATCAGCATCTAAAATTCACTGTGCAACTCCCTTTTTATGAAGGTGTAAACCCCTTGGAAAGTGAGGAAATTAGTGTAACATCCAGCACCTGGCAAGCCGTGATGTACAATGCTGAGAATGCCTCACCTCCACAAACTGTCTGAGCAGCCTTCAAATCTCCCTTCATGTCAAAAGATGAAATCAGACAGGTCTTTATAGAACAGCAAAATTACAGACGAATACAGAACAGCATCAGTCCTAGTGAGGGATCTGGGAGGAATATTCGAGTTCCCCATTGCAGGCGCATCGAGTATCAAACATTAAATCTTTCAGGTTATGTGATTTATTACTTCAAACCATGCAGATCCATGGAAAGGAACAGACTTTTTCTCATTATCTATAAATTTCCTCACCACTGCAAAGAAGCCATCAGACAAAAAGTCTGTTACATTGTTGAACAAAAATGTGAAGGGTTAAGTAAGAACTGTACATACTTAAACCTAACTTCATTATTTTAAGCATCTCATCAAGTGAACCAAACCAGATACAAGTCACCAATTTCATGAGTGATAAAAAAGTAGAAGAGAGTCTCACCAATGCCAACAAATAATGTATTACAAAGACTGAGGAGAAGAAAATAAAATCCCTCTACCAAAAAAAAGAAAAAAGAAAAAAAAAAGAAAAAAAAGAAAAATGAAAAAAAAAGAAAAAAAAAGGAAAAAAAAGAAATTGAACTCAGAGAAAATGGACGAAATTACAGAACTGAAGGATATGATGAGAAGGACACCATAACAGCTGGAGACAAAGAAAAGATGTCTATGACCATGTCAGTAATCAGCTCAAACAAGGCTAAACCACACCTGAGCTGTATCCAAAGGCAGCTTTTCCCTTCAGCAGCAGGCAATAACCTCTCTGTGTGGTTCTTGGTGCTGTGGCACTGCTAACAAATATATGGAAAACTGAGAAAACAAAGACTTTGAGAAGATAATCTTTTTTTTTTATATAAACTAGCTCTTTAAGTTGGTACTCAGCTCTCTTAAGGTCATGTGTGTCTGTGTCTAACTGGAAAGAAATGATAAAGTGCTTTACACACAATGGCATTTATGAGTTTTTCAGCAAAGGATTAGCAGCAACAAAACCAAGAACTAGGAATAGAAATAAAAGGTGCCTGAGTAGCCTCAGCCTAAGCAAATACTGGCATCAACCATTTCTGCAGTGTTCTGGTAAAGGGGTCCAATAATTGACATATTTGCATTTATAAAGAGAGAAATTGTGCTTGTGTGGTTTAAGAAAGAATTTTTAAGCAATATGGACTTCTTTGGCCTGATTCCTAATCTTTTGACTAAGGAATATTCTCCTTTATATATTACATATCTATAAGAAAGGGGACATTCAATTTTTTTCCCCACAAGTCTCAAACATAACTTGTCAGTAAATAAAGTTATTTCAGCACATATTATTCAGCTCCATGTCTTAGGGCAATTGAGGAAATTCACTATCATTACATAAAATCCTTTCACAGCTATTCATGACTACACAGCACTGGAGGAAAGGTGAAAGATCATGATAAATCATTACTGCTATCACAACAAACAACACAGAACTCTGTACAAGTCGTTTAGAGACAAAAAAAAAAAAAGATCTGAATAAAAATTTAAGATATCCCATTATATCAATTCCTATGGCAGTCCATCTAACAGAAAACAGTATCCATGGCCAGATTGTACCAGTTACTATCATAGTTCAAAATACACAAATAAGCTCAGAAAAAAAAATCAGTACAAAGAAAGGGAAGCATAATTATTTATAACCTTATAAACAGTTTAAAATATTTGTCTGACTCCATCCTTCACAGCAAAGAGCAATGAATAACATTGCAGCAGATGCAGGAGCCATGCCTATAGCACCATCTCAATCTGCAGCCCATGCCACACCTCACTGATGATTTTAATGGGAGCTATACTCAGATTTTTATATATGGAGTACAAAAGGAGTTCATTTAATTGTCTAAATACAGACTTAGCCACATGCATATGTTTGAATTTAGTGTTTTGCTACATGAAGTGATAGTTTTTCCTGACCCTACTGTTCTTTATCTTCAAAAACCATCAAAATTTTATTTTTTCATAACTTTTTCCCCTTAGTTTGGTGTTTATCTATTTTAAATCCTGTTACTTCATTATTTTTTCTTTGCTCCTTCCTGCTTTCCTTCTAAAACACAAGCTAAATAAGGCATCTATCACAGGATTTTGGACTTGAGCCAAATTGACATATCAGTATTTATACTAAAACCACAGAAAATTTCCACATCATTCAAATTAATATTTCACAGACAAATTGAATGACTTGGCAGTTCTTACTGCTACAACTTTAGCTCCATATCACAGTGAAAACTGAGATACTGAATGACAACTTTCAATTATTAATTCTTTGTACTTAATAAAATTTACATTAGCCTTTTCTGTCCGTATCAGCAAGTCATCACTGGATTACATGTAATATCATTTAAGAATATTCTTTAGAACATACAGGCAGAAATAAAATGACCACAGAAGAGCAACTCCCCCAAAGCTCACAAAACAAAGGTGTTGCCAAAGAAGTGTCTACCCACTGCAAAGATTTAGATTTGCAGTACAAATAAACATTCCTCCTCTGTGTCTGAGCTCTAACCAGGATCTTCAGGGTTTGGTTCCAAGTGCTTCCAGCTTGACAATCTGTTTTAGATTCTGTCCCTGTGTGTTTGACCCAGGACACGGCTGTTTGCAGTCCTGCTCTGCTGAGGTGTGTCCTCAGCAGAGCAGCTGAGGTGTGCCCTGAGTTGATGCCCAAGAACTCACCTGAAAACGCTTTCCTGAAAGATTGTAACAGTTTTAGCACTTCCCTGTATTTCTTCTGGTTTTTTTCCCCTCCACTTCTGCCTTTTCAATCTCACTTTTATTCTTGCATACGCTTTAATTAAACTGACTGAGCTTTTGAAGCTTTCTATTAAATAAAGGCATATCTTGCACGCCAGGTGGGCAATTACAAGCACTCACTGCTCTGGGCTGCTGGTGAATTTTTCAAATTAACTCACCTAGCTCTTAGAAGAGTAGAAACACATCATTAGACAACATTCACATTCAAAGGAGGCATTAGGAAAAGTGAGACAACTGCATTTCGCTTATTTTTAAGATGTAAACAAACCTGATGATACAACCACTTATGAGGGAACACGCAGAAGAGGCAAACACCAGTGAGAGATGTGGAAGAAGTTCTCAGGGCTGCAGGATTTTGACTGTTACATTTGAAGACTTACTGCTTTCCTGTTTCTTGCCAGGATTTTTTGGCAGCTCTATGACAGAGTCAAATGCAACACTACCAAAACAAGGAAACTCAAATGAAACCACTATTTTGAGTTAGCTGTTTTTATTTACACTCTACATATTATGAGAGCATTTATCAACTATTGCATAGGTAATAAATCAGGAATAAACCAACCGAATAATAACCAATACTGTATAATACCAGTCATTTGTTGGGTCAACATGACAGGCAGAAAATCTGCTTGAATAGAATTCACTAAACAACATTAAGCTGCAAGCTGCTTATTTATAGTTTGTCCAAGGAAAAGAAACAAAGGATTTGCAGCATTTTTCCTTAAATGTCTTATTAAACCTGGTATAAATCTATTGATATTGAGCATTGACCAATACACAACTGATGTAACTTCTGGAAGAGAGCCAAAATTTGTGGAAGTTCATACAAGCACAGTCATTAAATCTGTTTCTTTACACCTGCCAGATTGATCAGACAATGCAAAAGACTGTTGGAAACCAAGCACAGAAGTCCAGAGCCATGGCAACCAACATCCCTGGACAAGCTCCCAAAACTTGCCAGGAAGTGGTAAAACTTGACCATGATAGAAATTTAGCACATTGCAGCTCCTGAGACCTACAATCCTGCACAGATGTAATTTCTGCTGAGACTGCACAGGAACACAGATCTCAGTGAAACAACTGGTCTGCTGGCTGCTCTGAACGACTGCTTTCAAACTCAAATGAATACGTAACTTTCAAGGATGTGTGGAATATAAGGGTATTTTACTAAGGGCAATTCAGCCCTTAAAGAAGATGGGACAGTAACAAATGAACCCACCCAGCTGTTCAGAACTCAAGAAGCAGAAGAGGGCCAAGATGATAAAGCAGCAATGGAGCTGTTCCCCACCCGCACCTCTGGAGATGTGCTCAGCCTTTCTACTGGGTGAACCCACAAACTGGCAAAAGAACCAAATGTGTGCAGATCAGAGACCACTCAGACTGCCCAAAGACCTGTATCTGGAAACAGCTTCTCAAATGGCACGGCAGAACTTTCTGGCTTCCCTTCCTGTTGCCTTCAGAGGTTGTATCATCAATAAAATATGATGATCAACACAGTCTGCAAGGGCAAGATTGGCTTTTAATGGCAATCAACCTGAGTTATAACTGTCTGCTCTAAATTAAGCAGAGTGACACAGTACAGCTCTAGTTTCTCCACACACACTGACTTTTACTAGCAATGTTACA
The DNA here is from genome assembly GCA_910950805.1 of Acrocephalus scirpaceus scirpaceus. Taxonomy (NCBI): domain Eukaryota; kingdom Metazoa; phylum Chordata; class Aves; order Passeriformes; family Sylviidae; genus Acrocephalus; species Acrocephalus scirpaceus. The sequence continues at coordinate 36,987,244 of OU383781.1, forward strand.
TCCTTTAAGTGGAGAGCAGTCCTTCTCAAGCTACTGCTGTTATTTTAAATACCTCTCACACTGTGAATAAATTTACTTACCAATAGTCTCAAAGCAGTTCTCTAAATCTCAGATCACTAAATTAAGCAGTCATTCAAGCAGCTTATCTCATTAATCATGAGGAGGCAAAGATCTTATGATTTACAGTCAAAACCAAAACTAATTTTCTCTCAAAGGCCAAAACAATTCACTTTAACGTACTTAAAGAAAGCATAAGAATGAGACAGTTCATAAAAGCTTCAGACAAACCTACTGGGTTCAAATGATTGCATTTGGCTCATGTGACTGTATTTTTTTTTTCTTTTCCAACTTCTCCTTAATTGGAAAATTAAGGAGCAAGTCTTGTCAAAGCATAGATTTTTGGTGTGCTTTGTGATTCTCCTGACTGAACAGAATACACCTCTCCCATGTCCATCTCCCACCTTGTTTTTTTCCTTGAAAAAGGCTTCTATACATGAAAAAAGTCCCCCAACTCCCCCCAATTTATAGAAAATCTGGTTGAGTGTATTTGTGCCTATTTAGTCTATGTACACAACATCATGAATGGCCAACAAGACAAATTCTAAAAGATTAGAATTTATACTAGTGCCATGTGTAATCTCCCTGTTACATCATCTTTTCAGCTACATTTTTTCATCTTGAATGTTTACCACAAGCCTCTCTAATCCATGTCTTTCTATACGGTTTCACTGAGTTTCCTAGATACTGAATTTATGGTAAAAAAATAAAATACGGATCTCTGAAGTAGCTATTTGTTTTGTCAAGGAGTATGAAACTTGAGTCCCACTGTTCCTGATACAATGGGTTCTCTATGGATCGTCTGCATGGAACGCTCATTGAATCTGATGTAAATATAAGTTCCAGAAATTGGTGAGAAGTTCAAAACTGTATCTACAAATCATTCCACACCTACTAATAATAATTTCCTGGCAGACACTTCTCTAGAATTAAAATCTAAAAATTACGTGTCCTGTTTAGGGCATGTTAAAGATCTGTAAACCTTCTGCATCACTGAATTCTCTCAAGAGAAACATGATGATACCGAAAACACCTTCTAGATTACCTTCAACATCTATCATGTGATCTGGATTACTGTCAATACCAATCCTGATACACTTCAAAGGAAGTTAACTTGCCTTTGCTGTATACCGTCATCTGAGCAAAATACTAAAAAAAAAAAACCAAAAACAACCCTAATGTAATATTTATAAGGTATTAAGCACAAAGAATCTCATAAGAATGCGTTAACTGGGATATAGATGATCCATGATCCCCTAAAACTATATTATACTCTATATCACATGTGATTTACAGCAAGTACTTCTATAGTAAAATGCATTTTTCTTAACATTTGTCTCTTTGAAAGCCTACATAGAAATGGCAACACCAATTAATATTTCATAACACTATGCATAATAACAATAAAAGTCTTCTAAACTAACATATAGAAAAATCAAAATTTCAAATTACTTTCCAAGAGAGAGTTTAACAAGTTTGGAGTCACATGATTTTTGTGAAATAGGCCCATTCATAAAATGAGCACATTCACAAAATGTGTTTTTAAACCACTGGCAATGCAGCCATGGCTTGCTGTTATAACAGGTTCATTTCCCCCTTTCAGGCCAGCGCCACAGCTTGCACCACATTTTTGATCAGGGCTTTTGTAAGCCAACTGCCCTATACGCTTTGCTGAACCTTTTAATTCCCAGACTCAGTAACTTCTAAGCAACAAACTGCTCCCACGGGAATTTTTGGAAGCTGTGCTGAATCTCCCCAAACTGACAAAGGGTGATGAGTCACCTCAGCACCAATCCTAACATCACACAAGTGTAGCAAGCGTCCTCAAAGGAAGGGTGAGGCAACACAACAACAGCTCTCCAATCCTAGAGCTGGATTTCTGAAATCTGAATTTCTGCCATGACAGATAAACAGAGATTTATGTGTGTACCTGTGGGGGCACACACGTACAGACATCAAATCACTTGTGTTAGCATCTCAACAGTGTTGCTTACTATATTTAGAGTGTGAAATTTTCTTGAGTCACAAAAGCAGCAAGGAATTCATGGACCATGCCAAATGGATTGGTTTGTTTTTAACCAGCCCTAGTAAGAGCCTAAACTCAAACCTAATTATTTCCTGCTTGATTTTCTAAAATTTTTGTTCAGCATATACATTAGTGCTACATTTTTTGTTTCAATTCTAATCTCTTCTGCTCTATTTCACAAGTATGTGCAGACAGAATTTTAACATTGCTTTCCTAATGATTGTAGCCAATAATTCCAAAGAAGGACTAAATGACCGAACTTCATTAGGCATACTTCTATTTTATGTGAAAAAACTTCTGGGAAAAACTTTTCCTTGTGACTTACTTCATACATTTCAAGATCTATAATTTGCAATCCTTAGCCATTATATCTAAACACAACAAATTCAAGAGTGCCTTCATCTATTGTACAGTGATCAGAGAAAAATGTTTAGGTGACATTTTTGGAGTAATGAACCCACAACCAACACACTTTAAGGGACAAAACACGCGTGAAAACATACAGCCTTTTAAAATTACAGTGGAACTTGATTCTGGAAGCCTCACTTGTGTGATGAGATCAAGGGTAGAAACTACTCCCATTGCAAGACAGAATGAAGAGGTCACTTAGTCCTGAAGGCATCTTCGTACAAAGATTTGAAGCTTTATAGATTAGGAATTTTAGAATTCTAGAAATAAAGGTTATATTTGAGTATCACTAAATATAACAAAATCACTGCTGAAGTGAGCTCTCACGGGGACATTACAAAAAGCAAATCACCCCTGAAAATTTCCTCCAGCTCTTATTCTTTATAGATTTTGAAAGAGACTCAAAACAAGCATATCTAAAAAGAAGTCAAACATTACCTGGAAGCAGCTTAGAGGCTTCTCACAGAGAATATACAAAAGGCCAGAGAAAACCCTTTACCTCATATTTACTGCAGAATTTTGAGACTTAAAGTACTTGTGCTGCTTTTATGAAGCATGTAACATGAAACGTTCATCTAGCTATAGACTTTAGGCTACACACTGTAGTAAGATTAAAAGAAAGGTGGTCTGGATGAAAATGGATTGCTTTTGCTTGCAGCCATATTTATTATATCATTCATTACAGTGAATGAAAGCTAGAACATATTGACATTTCTGGCAGAAACCTTAAAAAAAAAGAGCTGAAGAAAATGGAGACTTTTCACTGTATTAGCTGAGGACAGCACATAGAGAAACAAGAAATCTTTACTAAAGCACAACATAATGAAGCAATTTTAAGGTATTAACTTTGCACCAGAAAAATATTCCTTGTTGTGCAAGAAATCCAAGTTGGGCTTGTTCCTTCTCTAAATTGAGAAGACAAACAAAATCCTGGAAATTAAAGCAGCAAAATCAGAGTGTGACACTATGAGAAGGAGTTCTGTACACTTCCTTCGTAACTAAGCAGGAGCAAATAACTATCTGAACCCACAAAGAAATAGAATTGATGGTTTTACAAGCTGCCTTTCCTGAAAACTACAGTGTGACTGGAAATTGATTCTTCCTCAGTTAAACAATGTCAGTTCTGGGCTCTCCTGCACTGCAGATGACATGAAACTACAGGAGCAGGTGGTGCACTGAGGAGGCAGCACACCCAGCTCTACTAACGTGCTACTAAGGTAATTGAAAATTCAGCAATACTGCACAGGGCAATTGAAAGACGCAAACAGCTTTGATCTAATATTGCCATTATCTAATATTGCAAACATCCATCTCTCAATCACACACACGGTTGTTTTAGGATCATAAAAACAATTTAAAGATAATTATAATGAATGTTCAAGTCTTCTAATTTAATAAGGCTATATCTGGTTTTACTACATCAAATTTCTTTTAATGCTTCATTATATAAAAGCAATTAGGAATCTACAAGCAATGCAAGTAGGGAGAAGTTTTTTAATCAGAAAAGATGTATTTGGTGAGAAACCTTACAGTAATACTGCTCATAATTCTTATATTGTGCAACAGTTGCCTTTGCCAACTTTTAGGATAGGCACAATCACTTTTGCTTGATAATAACAGGAGAGAGACAACAATCACAGAGTATTTTGAAAATTGAGTACCTATGTTACAAGCCCTCAAACTGTGCACAAAGAAGTTATCAGCAAAACTGTAGGGTAAGAATCCTTCTCCATGAAAATACAAGGAAAACAGCTCTACTCATCAAGTCTGACATACAGGTGAGGGATGACACGGACGCTGTTGAGGAATGCACAGGGATTGGCTGGAATGTTCTTCCTAACTAAGTTCTATGTAATTCCAAGCTTAAACTGTAGCAAGCATTAAAAGAGTCCCTTGGTCCAATAGGGTGTTATATTGGGAAAAAAACCAAGGAAATCCAGTGCATATGAATACAGAAGTGCCCATGCCCACAGACAGATCTGGGGTCAGCATGGCCATTGCTCAAGCTTTGCCCTCTGACATTTCCCTTTGGATGCTGAGTGAGGGTGTCAAAGGCCATTTAACAGGATCTCACTTTCAGACACATCCTGTTGCAAGTTCTGCCACTGCACTCCTGTAGCTGAAGTGATTCTTCTCTGCACATACTCCCTCTTCAGGCAAACACGATCACAGAATCACTGGGTTGGAAGAGACCTCCAAGATCATCCGAGTCCAACCCAGCCCTAACACCTCAACTAAATGATGGCAGTGAGTGCCACATCCAGTCTTTTTTTAAACACATCCAGGGATGGTGACTCCACCATCTCCCCTGGCATACCATTCCAGTACTTTATTATTCTTCCCATGAAAAGCTTTTTCCTAATATCCAACCTAACAACAAGCTCTGGCTGAAAACTCCATCCCAGTGTCATAGACCGTAGCGGATGGGGACACACTGAAATTGAGCACTCTCTCTGCTTTAACCTTCTTCCTCAGCCATGCAATGAAGTGTCCCATCTAACCTAGCACAGGGTAAACCACAACTCAACATCCTACACCAGCAATCTTCCTGGGGCTGTTCTTACCTCAGGCAATCAGGGTTTTGGCAGGATGATACCCCATGCCCAGGACTGACACACAAGCTGGTTCTAACCTGAAATGGGACTGCCAAAGCACAGCAGGAAACCAGACCCCAACTGGACTTGGACTTGTTGATGACAAACAATCAAAACCCAGGCTGCATTGCATTTAACAGCAACTTAAAGCCTAGGCTGCCAAGAACCTCAACACTTTGTGTTGTAAAGCAGACACTAAGTGACAGGAATAAAGTTTCATTGTTCTATAAACCCCTAAAGACCAACTCCAGAGTCAGGCCAGAGCAGACTTTGCAAAAACTAATCCCAAGCTCCAAAGTTAAAGAAGTGAAGAAGCTCCCACTGCTTGAGCAGGCTGTGGGATATGTCAGGTGGCTTCTCCATGAGAGGGAGACAAAGAAGCACAATTCCTGATCTAAAAGGCATGGTCACTGTGCAAGAGAGACCCAAATGACAGACACTGCCACCATCTTTAGGGGCTTTGAGGAAGAGAGGAGTGGAAAATGTAAGATGCCATTGTATAAATTATTTGCCTGATCCCTGGCTCTCTCTATCACTCTCCAAATAAAACATGCACATTTCAATACTGGAAAGAATTACCTCTGCATGTTTCTTTCATCAGCCTGGCACACACTGTAAGATAATAAGGAGAATGAATACATTTTCCGCCTGCCAGATGTGATCTGGAGTCAGAAACACCCCAGCTATAAATGAGTTCTACCAGCTCCACAGGAATCCCTTATTTAATTTTTAAGTGACTTAAATAAACTGAAAATTATTTGCATCCACAAATTTTCAATCACTGAATGGTTGGAGGCTAATTGGAGAATTATCTTTCCAGCAGGGAAATAGTCACACTTATTTTGCATGGCAGGTTCTGCTCACTGTTAAAGTAATGTTTACTTATTCGTTCTAACGAAGTATGTTAATAAATGCATGGGTTTTGAAAGAGTAAATAAAACCCCTTGGAAACAGAATCCTCCCAGTGGTGCACCTACATTCTCATGGCACCAAATCCTTACAGCTGAAGTGCTGGGACACATTCAGTTTGCCATGCCTACAAAAAATCCTGTCCTTCCTCAGCCTTCAGACACACAGACCTGCAGATTTTTAAAATATGCTTTCTTAGGCTTTTTCCCAGAGAGACGTATTTATTCTTTGCAAGCATTCTCTTACTACTCATTCATATTGGCAAATTTTTCTTATTTGATTAAAACTCCTTGAGGATAATATGCTGTAGTTCTAAGTCACCTGATTTGTCAGGCAAAACAAAACTTGCAGCTAAAAAAGCACTTACTCCATCTAAGTTTCAGCAGAACCCAGAAGGGGTGGCAAAACCTTGCCCAGGTCACTTTTGCAGATCTCCAGTTCCTGACTCAAATGGGAAATGGGAATTTGCCCCAACAGAGAGCCTCAAACTGCCTTGCCAAATTGCACTTGAAACCTGAGCCAGGTTATGCTTACACTCACACCTGTCAGCAGCACAGACAGACCTCAGGATTGCAGTAGCCACTGCAACAACACAAAACAGATTCCCCCACCAAACAAAACAAACAAACCAATCCCCACAACCCCACAGTGTAATGCATTATTCTCTGTCAGGCTTCAAAGACACTAACTCAGAAAAGCATTCAATTTTATCTTTTGAGATTATTTCAGAGAGCTTGGCTGAAGCTCTCAAGAAAGAGCTTTATGTGATCTAAGATGGCATAGTCTAACAGGAAAAAATGTCAGAATTCATTTCATGTACCTTCTCTCATAAATGCAGATCAAAAATTATGAGGAAGTTTTTCACAGTGGGGAACTGCAAGATTTTAAATAAGGCAACATTTGGTTGCATTTAGCAAAGAGAAACCTGTAAAAAAACACAGACAATGTTATAGCAGAGTACAAGGAAAAAGTTTGATACTGACAAAAATTATCTCAGAACGTAAGGACGAGAAGCTTGAGTTTGTCTGTGCTTGTCTGAAGTCACAGCTATTAGTTGCACTGTTAATTGTATGAGAGCACCACTTTCAGCTGTGATGTCAGCGCATTCTTAAAAACACATGCAGCCCAAGGAAAAGTCTTGAACACACTCCAGTCAGGACAGGTGCTTTTAGAGCTGAATGCAGTGGACGTCTCACTGCTTTGGACGTGTGGGAGAGCTGGTAGATTTGCTGCCCCTCTGTACTGGAGCAGAAGAAAATACTTAGAATACATCAAACATGAGACAGGCTCACAGTGCAGCTATGCACAAAGATTTGCAAAAGCTTCATACAACATACCTAGCAAAACACACCCTCCCTACTAGAAGCAGACTGACAAATAAGCAGCCAAATGTCACAAGCATTCTCAGGTTGTAATTCAATGAACGCTTCAATGACATAACTATTAAAAAGATGTATGGTGATAGCAGTACTAGTCATCACAAACTTTGTATCAGCACTTTTACAGTTGGTTCATGCAACATGTATCGGTCCTCTGATACTGTTGTATCTACTTGATTTCTTTATGACACTATTTGAGTGAAAGGTCATACTTTATTATGTAGAAAAAAAATACTGACCAAAAGGAGTGAAACTTCAGGTAAGTTTCACTCAATGGACTAGGGACAAGACGATGAATGACTTTGCTTGGTGAATGGTCGGTAATCCAGTGACTGACTACACTGCTTGTTGCCTCCTGCAACCACACCATGTAGCAGAAAAACACAATACTTTTTGCCAATGACCAAAAGCAAGTGTCGCTGCGTTCACATATACTTCTTAAGACAGCATTTAAGTAGGAATATCTACCCTATTCCAACATGATAAACAACCTAGTTCTTCATGGATGCTTTGTATCAACAGCTAAATTATTACCCTACAGAGGGACAAACCAGAACTGCATGGTTTTTTAAATATTGCTTGTACATAGAAACTCTGTAATGATTTTAAAACAAAGTAAAAAAAAATTGAAGGGCTTCCATTAGACCCAGCAATTCACAGCACATAGTGCGTTCTCCATTCCAGTACAATACAACTTTTTGAGCATTTATTTTAATTATATTCACATTTCTATTGAGTTTAGGGAAAAATAGATGTACCATGGCTCCTACTGTAAAATGAAAAAAAATCAGTTTATCTGTTTGTAGTATATATGAAAACAAGTCAAAGTTAATGATACCTAAAGGCTATTGCCTATTTTCTGCTTTACTACAAAAGGCCATATAAATCAGCAGGGTCCATAAATCACTTGACTATTCTGCAAATCTTGTCATTACACTTACAATTTCTTGCCCCTCTTTGGGGTTTACAAACCTGCTTATCACTGCTAATGCTTTGCATACATTACAGACATAAGACTGTGTGAGACAAAAACCCACAGGCAGTAAAACGTCTGTGAAATTCCCTTCAGCCTGTACCTCCTCATTGTCTAAAGTTAGTAACGCTATTTAGTCGTTCCTTGCTTTTACGAAGAGTAAGTTCTGCTCCTCCACCACTTTCCAGGTTCTCATTTAAAAATCAATGAGACTTCAAAAGAAATGAATACATTTTCTTGAAGGTGTGCACAGTTCTTCCAGAGCATGGATCAAAGCTGGAGTAAATTTCTACAAACACTTCTCATTATTTTTGGAGCATTCACCAACTCTTTCAAGAATACTGGGGATTTCAAATTGGCCAGCAAGAAATGTCAGCAGATCCAATTTCCATGGTTTCACAGACAAATTTACCTTATTTTTTTCAGGTAAATGCTTATGCAACAGCAGTCCGTCATCAGCCCCCGCTCCCCACTTGTTAATTGTAAATGCATACATTGCAAATCAAAGATACTCAAGTTCTGAGCTAATCAAACTGCACTACAAATAAGCATTTGAAGAGTATAAATTAAGGCCAGTACTTCCCTAACACATATTCCTACAGACTACTGCCTCACAGCTTCACTGCCATTAATGAGGCACAGATGTGCAGAGGTAAGTCTAACAGTCAGAGGGATCAAACTCCACTTGAGATGTCCAGTTAAGATTAATACTAATTGCACATTAAATGATCATTCTAGAACAGTGAAAATATGACAGCATACCTCAGGTTAATGGATTGATAGGAGTTGTAGATAGGCCTTTCACTTTTTCATTTATAAATAAGGCTAGACACGATATTCTTAACAAACATACTTGCATATGCATCCCTTCTACACAACCAAAACTATCAGAGAGAAAATGCTGACTGGTTGTTCAGGTAAAATTCCTCTGCACAAAAAAATTCAGTGGCTCCAATAATTTCTTCAAATAAGGCAGCTGATGGTAACTTCAAAAAACAATGCCAAGTGGCTAACAGGAAGATCAAAGCATTTTACTGTCTGCACTGAGAAGATTACACTGTTAGACTAAAAGCAATACAGACAAAGACTGATGACTGATGAAAGATGAATCCATTTTCTTTTGCAACTGAGCAGTTTGGACATGAAAGTATTTGGACAATTTTACATTAGAACTCTGTATCAGAACCAGCAGTCTCAGTTCTAACATTTATGGTCCTTCCTCTCCTTAGTTCAGAAAAGTACTTCTAAATGAATGGATGTAGTGTTATTGCATAGTCAAAAATAACTTTGTAGCAGAACTAGTTAACTGCTTTTTGCACTGTTAGACCATTCTCACAGGACATACAGGATGGAACCAAAGTCTCCCTCCTTTTCCCATACAAAACAGGAAGCAGATTATCATCTGTTGGTCAAGATTTGCACCCCTTTGCCTAATAAATGGGTTATTCTATTCTACTGCTAGAATAAAATCAGGTTTGTCACATCTGTGAACAGAAATCCTTATCCCAGCCTTAGAAAACTGGCCAGTTCATTGGATAATAAACACTGCATTTGCTGGTGCTTGCACACATTTATAATACAAGCACTGAAGCCAGGGAAAAAAAGGCTTTAAATAACAGGCTTTCCAGAAGATGGCCAGCTAAGCAGGGAAGGCAAGAGGTTCCTGCAGTTTCACACCAAAAGCACTGAAAGAAAGGTGAAAGATACCTGAATAACATGAAATTGCCTGAACTTTCCAGTCTGAAAAGCTTGTTCTTGCATCTCTGGCAGGTTCAAAATGCACACATCCTTATATAGGCTCATTTGTATGTCTTAATAGAATTCTTAACCTCCTTTTTTCCAAAGTTCAACTGTAAATATTTCTGTGTTTCATTGTGATGTGATGGAATGAAACCTCACAGAGAAAGTAACAATATTCTCGCTCCATAAAACATGGTTTGGAAACTGTGCTGAAGGAGATTCTGTAAATGCATGCAGGCTGCCTATTCTAACCAAGTGAAGACAGTACAATTCACACATAATTGCCTAGCTCATTACATCAAATCTTGTAAATATTTTATTACACTGCTTTACAGAAAATGCTCTTTGAATCTGCCACTGCTGCACATTCTACACCTACTCAGCCATTTTACTGGGAAGAGGTGAGTGCCATCATCCACAGCAGAGAACACAGTATGAGAAGCAATACAGCAAAGAAAAAGCAAGTAACTACAGAGAATTTATACTGGCTACTTTCTCTGCATGGCAGCCTAAAAATTTAAGTATGTCTTGTTAAAGTTTTGCTTGTCAGTAGTTCATTCCTTTAGCAGAACCCCTGCCCCACAAAAGGATGTGTAAAAATGGGCAACAGATAAAGCATGGAAGCAGCTCCAGAAGAAGCCTGCTACATAAACCATACATTTTAGGTGGAGAAATACTTTACTGGGATTTTGCCTAAAAATACCAGCACTTCCATTCCACACAGTAAATACAGCTCTCAGGTTCCTTGGGTCGTGAAGTCTCCTATGGAAAGCAAACTACAAATAAAACATTGCCCAGAGATACTTAATCCTTTCATGTTTGATTTCGGTCCACCTTCTATAGTGTGAGGCAGTCAGAATTTATACCAGACTGTCCTTCCTCACTTCATTCACAACCTCACTTCATTAACTTGTCTTCTCCCCCTCTCTCTCTCTCAGTTAGCTAAAAAGCTATTAAAAACTCATAGCTAAAAATGATTAAGGTGTTCCCTTTCTATGCACACTGAATGATACAATCTGTTGGAAAAAGTCAGCTGTCAGGTTTGTCAAGAACTTTGACTGCAATGCTGTGCTTTTGTTAACTAGGACTGGAAGCTTGGGTGGGTTTAATTTGTAACCAATGGAATCAGAGTAAGAATCTGAAAAGCACCTCTACCCCATCCCACTTCTTCCCAGGCCTGACTTCATTCCTGATCCTCTACCTCCCCCCCTAAGCAATGCAGGGGAATGCCTCCTCTGAAGTCCACCCACTACCAAAACCTTGGCATGCAAATCCATTTCACAGCTGAAGAAGCCAGTATTTCAGGTTTCATTTGCATTTACTAACAAATTGTTTATACTGCTTACATGTAAAACACTGCTGTATTTTTTCGTAAGTGTTTTAAACATAGAACTGTTATATTATAGGTCTTTAAAAATGAGTATTTGTGGAAAAATATTAAAGGTAATAAATAGCTGTGATACTCGAATGAGGACGGAGCTACGAAACTAGATCAAGGATCCAGGCATCCATATTTCTTAAAAGTACAATTTTTCAGCTAAGAAGTAGATGTATCCCAGTAAAGAAAAGCTAGACATTAAACCACTAAACCCTCGTGAAGAAAAACAAACTAACAAACCCCACCATCTATGTTAAGCATACAATCATTACTGGTCACAGGATAAAAAGTCTGCAAGCAGAAATGTTACCTCCTTGCTTACTACTGGAAAACAGACTGGTCTTTGGTTTATTAAATCAGTGATAGTGGGTACCACAAGAAGATCTAGCATATTTACTAAGATAATTTCTTAATATACTGAAAAATCTTTATTTGTCTTATTCGGCCTTTATCCCCTGAAAATGACTGGTATACTTCCATGAGCCAGTATCCTGCCTGTTCTTTTGGGACAGATTTATTAATGGGAATAATAGCTGGGGAAAAAAGTTGTCAGTAGCAGAAACAACTGAACAGCACAGCTGGTATTGTTGGAGAGATTGCACAAGAACTTTCATTTTAAAAGCAGAAAGGCAGAACTCTCAGTACTAAAATCAAACCAAATCCCAAAGCACACATTTGGTGCCACTGCTTGATGATTTCCTGGATTTGAGATGCATTTTCTTGCATTTTGATGTTTTTTGTGACTGAAGTGTGACCGTATTTTTAGCATCGCTATTTGTGGCACAGAATCCCTGTTTACGGCAGACATTTAAATTTACCATCGCTGTGGCTGATGTTTAACCTATTACATGTGATCACTTAACATCACCCAGCTACTGGTGAGCACGACTGGGAAAATTCTTCTACCTTACTCGTGTTTCCATAGGTTTTCCTAAGTATGCACCTTGGTAACTAATGGAACAGCCAGTCCACATGTTTATTAGCAAAACATGAGACTGTTATTGAAGAAAAATGTTTTAAACTGGGAATATTAACTTTCATAAGTTCTGTTACTGTCATAATCTCAACTGTGTCTTTAAAAAATGTGAAAATGTAGAGACCACCCACTTATTTCATCCAGCACTGTATCTGTCTTCCTTCTTTAGGATCAGGCATAAAAAGTTCCTCCATCTTCTACAGTCCCTTGTAACAGGCCACTTACATCCACATATATTATAGATACACACATATTACATATTCTCATAAGAATAGTGGGGTACTTCTATGCCTATAAATAAATAGAGGAAAGATTATTTTAATGAAAAAATCATAGGCACATCTATGAAGCTCAGAAAGACATATGGCAATACCAGCTGAACTCTAGATGAGGGTACAAAGAGTATATGTATGTAAGCTTCAGCAGCATGGGCCAACTTCCAAACTATTTTGATGAAAAATTAATTTTAAACAAAGAACCTGATTTGTTCTATTTATTTGGCATTGACAGCTCCACAAAAGTGATGCTTCTTTTCAGTGACATTTACCAGTGCAAGCCTGCTTATTCTTTTAATTAGTGCAAGAAAGCTGGATGACCATTTTCACTTGTGTCTAAGCTGTCACATAAGCAGCTCACTCATTCTCTGCTTACCACAGAAAACCATCTCAAAGACACACTGATCACCACTTAAGCAGAGGCTGAGTGCTGGAGAACACAATTCATTTCATGCAGGCAGCACCTCAGACTTCCATCTGTACCAGCAGTGACATGCAAGTGACATGCACCAGCCTGGTCAGAAAACATCTCTGGACTCAGAGTTATTCATACCCCTTTTCAGGAAAAGCACAGCTGAGTATCAGGTGAGCTGTTCCTCATGGTGTGCAAAGACCTGCACAGCTCCTGCAGGGTGTGCTGAGTAGCACAGACACTACTTTAGATCACGATAAAATCTCTCCATCATAAACAAGAAGTAACACTAACAGGTACTTGCTAGCACTGAATCACCTCTCTTTATTGTAATGTTTCTCTTTATTGCAATATCCTTTTAATTAGCACTTACAAGACAGGCCTGTGAGATCTGGTGAAGCATGGGGCACACATGATGGCTTCTTAAGGCATCCATTTCTGTCTGTTTATTATTCATGGTGGTATGCTGAACACTACCCAGGATATTAGACATTCATTAGGATGTTATGTTTGCTCTCTAGGAGGGATTTTATATTTTCATACTACTTAAATATAATACTGTGGTGTTAACCAGTTTTAAATACTCATAAACACAGGGAAGATTAAGTTTTATCTGTGTTTGAGTTTCCTAAGCTTATACTGTTTGAAAAACTCCAAACTCTGGATAAAACTTGTGCTTTTTATTGATGCTCTCTGCTTGCTTGATCCCCAAAAATCTCCCCAAATACAGCTAGTGCTCAAACCACCAGTTCAAATAAGGGAGCGTGGAGAAGGATAAATCATTATACAACTGAATTTCTTATGTAAACTCTGAATCCTAGGAAAAGGAGGCATAAACACCCATCGGTTTCTGTCACTGCGGATAATAAAAGCAGATCTTACAAACGCTTTTGCTGCTAGGAGAGGCTCCATAATTTATTCCCAACAGTATTTTAATCTAGCCAACCTCAAACAAAACAAGAAGCACAGAAGGAGCTGCAATTCTGAAATATTTTTCTCCAAGTGTTTCCCAGGATTACTCTGCTTTAACTACCCTTGCTGAAGGTTGTACCTTACATCAAAACCAGCTCTTAGTTTGCTAGTTTGATCTCTAAAGCCTTTGCAATTACTCATTTCCTCTGACTTCTCAACTACCACAGAGGAATAAAGAGGGCTGAACACAGCAGGAAAGAAAAAAGAGAGGACAGAGAATTTCAGTTTGTCAAACCTACTTTCACAAAATGAGAACATCAGTACAGCACTGTATCGGACATATTTTGGTAGCTTCTCATTAGAAGCTTAAATGTAAACATGTTTTCAAAAATACCTTAAAAAGAATATTTATAAAACTATTGATCACGCTTTGTGCTTCATCCCTCAAAGCACACATATTTTTATGGTAGACTATTCAAAGAAAATCTTGAATCATACAGAGTGAAACTTGTACTACAAACATTTTTCCAGATTTTAATTCTCAGTTAAGCAAAATAAATTTTAAAATCATACTCTGATGAAGAAAAATGAACTTGCTGAGCCTCATATCTTTCTCTACAAACATAGGCAATTTATTCTGCTTAGGATTAAATGCATACCTGAAAAATTTTCACATCTGAAGAAGCTACCTTGAGAAGAAAAATAGAAGGGCATGAACTTCTTACAGTAAATTGTAAAAACATTCTCTTTTCTCTCTAAACCCAGAAAACATTGGAACCTTACTTTGTTTGAACAAAGGATAGCTTTTCTCTAGCATTCCGTTCCACTGAAGATATGGTTTTATCCTTGATTCTTGTAGAAATGGACATTCTTTAAATTCAGAAAAATTTGCAGAGAATAAGCTGTAGCTCAAAAACAAAACATATCTATTTCCCAGGATTACTCCATTCCAAGTACTTTAGCTGAGGGGTGCACATTAGCTTAAAAGCCAGCCCTTAGTTTGCAAACTTGGTCCATACATTTCCATTTACCGTTCCTCAACTTCCAGGTGTCCATGCACAAAACTGCATCCCTGATCACAGGGAGAGCTTTCTCTTACTGTGAATTCCATAAAGCTACGTTGCAAATGTTACACAGTTGAGCTGAAGCAGGAAGGGAACAGCTTTATCCACAGCCACAAAGGGTGGAACAAATACTGACCCTGTATGGCAGCAGTGGTCACACACTTTTACGTTCACTGATCATGCTTAAACTGAAGCACACTGGGCAGAGGAGGAGGAGTCCTGGAAATGGGAGACTCTGGTTCATGAAAGTTCAAGGAGTTGCACAGCCTCCACCAACACCACAGAGAGATTCAGGCTCTGCACGGAAAATTTCTTCTCTGTTTTAGATACTTTGAGAAGGGGTACTACAGTAATATTTTACTATTCATGAAGAATTCAACACAATAAAGAGATTAAAATATTTTCCTAGCAGTTTACTAAGTCTTATAAATACCAACACCCCCAAGTTTCTATATTTTACCAACACCGATATTTATCCATCACCGTAAGAATAATTCAGTCTTAGTGATCTCATGAGCCACATTTAGCTGATATTACACAAGTTACAACAAGCCCTGTAGACCACCAGCCAGCAGGACACACCAGATCCCCTATTTTCCTAGCTTGCTATCAAAAGCAAGCCTGCAGTAGCTCTGCAGTATCCCTTCAGTCATGTCTGGCACTTTTACAGCTTCTCTGCTACTGGCACATAAAGCCAGAGCAAAGGGGCTGGTAAGAAGGCCGAACAAAGCCATCAGTCTTTCCATACCTGAAACCTTGGTAGGAAAGCCAGAGGTAGCAGCTTCCTCTGCCCAGGCACCACACACACTCCCACACTGAGTTTTCTCCTCACTGCTACTGCCAGGGAATACAGTTTGCTTCTGGAACAATCTACAGCTCTTAAATGGCACTGGATAATGTGGCTTGCACCAAGGACTTGCTTTTTCCTGCTGTCATCTCTCATGCACTGTAACCCTTCCCAGCTCAGGACCATATTCACATCCACCAGATTACATACAAAAAAATCAACATCTACTGCATTACAACGAATTATTCAGACCTCATTTTGGCATAAAAGATCCACAAGGAAAGAACATTGAAGGACAAATAAAGCATCCTAAAACTTAGTCTGTGGGTCACCGCATGAGCACAGCTGTAACACAAGAATAAATCACAAAACAGCACTTACTTACAACAGGATGCACAGGCTGCTCTTCTTTCCTACTCAAACTGCAAATGAGCCAGGGCTGTACGGCAGCTCCATCACCATCAGTGATCTCACAGGTACTTTTAAATTGCCAAGTTCACCTCTCTGGGGGTGAAAATGCTCAGATCACATTGCTTGTCCTGGACCTTTCCCTAGGGTCAGGACTTGGAGTCACCTGCATCCACAGTCACCCAACTTTTAACTTTTCCTGAAGAGAAGCCAAAATTCCCCACTTTTTCTTCAGAGGTAAGGCAGCAACTGCCCGCACCTGCCTTGCCCTCAGGTGTTCCCAATCTCCCAGCACCGCCCCAAGGCTAGGGAACAAATTGAATTAATTAAAGTCATTAACAGCTTCAGCTGGGCTGGCCACAGGTGTGTCAAATCCTGGCTACAAATGTTCACATATTTAACCACCTCCAGCACACCTGGGTGGCAGGGTTAGTGCTTACTGAGGTTACAGGAGAAACCACTTTGAGCACAAAGACAGGGATTTTAATTTAGAATAGGTGATTTACCCCTCAAGGTTACACCCTACAGT
The DNA here is from genome assembly GCA_910950805.1 of Acrocephalus scirpaceus scirpaceus. NCBI lineage: Eukaryota > Metazoa > Chordata > Aves > Passeriformes > Sylviidae > Acrocephalus > Acrocephalus scirpaceus. The sequence goes on from OU383781.1 coordinate 37,004,071, forward strand.
TAGAGAGCAAATGAGAAGGAAATATATCTACATAATGATATTTCATTAATGATACTTAGCTGAAACACATCAAAGCCTGCCTTCCTTCCTAGAGGCTTAGTGTGTTTTTACACACCCAAGCAGGCAGGAAAGGCTGCATCTGTGAGGAGAAGGTACTCCATGCTCAGCCTTTGTGCAAAATTAAAATGGGTATTATGAAATATTATTAGATATTATTTTATTGTTACTTATATTTTATTTATATTATTTTATTTATATTATTATAACATATTATTATATTATAAGATATTATTAAAACTTTCATCACATTAGACATCTTGGAGAAGAACCAATACAGCAAAGCTTTGATAAGTCTCCTTGATTGCTCATGTTTGCAGCACATTTTGAACATAGAAACAACTCCCTGAAGAAAAAACCTGCTCAGAGCAAAAGCAGAGGAAAGAAGCAGCAGCAAGAACCCATGTGCTTCCTGTAGGGATTAATTCCCTGTGAGGAATGCTGGGAGTCTGCTCTGGGGGGACTTCAGAGCAGCTTATCCTTACCCAACAACATCCTCACTGTGCTGGGAGAAGAAAGCAGTTCTTACCACTTACCATGTACGAAGTAGAGATACACAACTTCATGGAATTCACTCAGAGCAAATAAATGCCAATAAATTAAAAAATTGTATAAATGAAGAATTAAAAGTAACACATTCAGACTCAATTGTGGATTATTTAGTAAACTATTTTACAAATGTTTTCATCTAAACAAACAATTTGAATATAAGCTTTCATTTTAAATCATATGAGTCCACCACATCCATGAAGTTGGAGACAAGTTTCAAAGGGAATATATGTATCTGTAGGCAGCATTTGATTTTCTCTTTATAATTAATCAGTTAACAATTTTAATATATTCCTTGCCTCTATATTTATAGCCAAAATTTTAAATTAAATAGTTAAGATATTCTTGTTCATCAGATCAAGCAGGATTAAATTTTTTTTACTGCAGACAAACTAACATGAAATTCAAAAGATCATGTTGTTTTTCTAAATATTAGGGAGGACTTGAATTTATACACAAATATTTCTTTGAAGAAAATAGATTTAATCTTCTCTCAAGACTCAGGATATTCTGTAAAAAATTACTGATGGTTTTAACAGCCAATCTGATTGTTTCCCAAGTTGCCAGAATACCAAAGCTGTAAATGCACAATTATGTTTTGAGAGATTTTCAAGTGAAAGGGAAAACCACTCCTGAGCCTTCATGTTACTGCTCTGACCTGCCTGGTCTCAGAAACCATTCTATCTTCAAGTATGTTTAGAATTACGATTTTTTTCTCACTGCATATCATGTCCTTTACAGAGTACAATATCTGGGGATTTTAATGCTCTTACACCCTTCAATTCCATCAAAAATAGGATGAGCTCCTTCTTAAAGTTCCAGAAAGGGACATCCTTGGAACAATCTGCATCAGAATTTGCTTCCTTTCTGTTTCAAATCATCAGATCATATCACTCTTCATAGAGAGAAAAAGCATAAAAACTAAAGATATGAGGACTTTTAGATACTGCCCTCATAAACAGTCTGCTAGGCTCTGTAAACTTGCAAGATTCTAAAATGAAATTCTGCCAATGAGTTTGCTGGAGTAAAGAATTTAAAGTTTGTTCTACTGCTCTTTACCTCAATGATAAATAAGATCCAACAATTAATGACTATTTGTCTGCTGCCCATCAAAAAATATTACATGGATCAAAGATGAGCAAATATGTCATAGACTAAAAGTGCTCAACAGAGGTGGGAAAAAGAAGTAAAGAAAACAATGAGCAAAGGTATTAACATATAATCAAACTGTTATCATCAGCTGGGATTATTTTTGTGCTCATGTTAAACTGAGTTCTACCAGAGTTCTAGAAAATTAAACTTTAGACATGCACATAAAAATCTTGCCTGTAGCCATTATTCAATCTGCAAAAATTAATAAAAGTTCCAAATTAATTTTCATATTTCCAGATTTCTGTATTCATACAATTATTAGAATGAATTTATTCATCAAAAGTGCTCTAATATTTGGTCTTTTAATAAGAGTTGATTAATTCTGGCACAGCAGTTTTCAGCCAGGCTGATTTCATTCAAAGTGATATGGCTGACTCATGTTCATCATGTACATAACAGTTAATGTTGCAAGTAGCATAACTAAACATTAATAACATGACTGGTTACAAAAGCTGTAGGAAAATTAGTCTTTATATATTTTAAACCCATCAAGCATGCCTGCATTTAAACTAGATGTTACCATTTGTAAACTAAATAGCTCTTTGGTCTGTACTTCCCATGTTAGCTCAGTAAATTAATGCTTTCAGGGCAATTAAAAATCTAAAATAATCAGGAAACACCAAGTCCTGCTGAAAATGCAGCAATGTATTAAATGGGTGGGGTTTTTCTCCAGTGAATCAAATTGTGAAATTGCTGTTTTGCAAAAGTTCAGGCAGAATTTGTCATCCCTGACAGAATCAGCAAAAGTAGCTTTGCTTTCAGCATTTGGTGTTTACATGGACCTCCTGATAAAAAGCAGGAAAATGTCAGGTGAGCACTGATGACAAATGCTACATTCCAGTATTATGAATACTATTATTTTCCACACTTTTCAGAACACAACAGAAAACCCATTCACATCAGAAGTTGAGAATATTAAACAAGTTATGTATTTCTTTATAAAAATATGGACTATTTAACAAAACAATAGATGTAAAGTACATTTGCTTCACATACTAACTATACCTACAATCTGGAGACAATGAGATGTAACAGACACAGAAATATGATCTGTAGAAATAGAAATATGCTTGGGAATAAAAGCTTATGCAGGTATGTATTTTTGTAATGAAATAGCAGTTTAAAAGAAGGAGAAAAGCAGAGAGAGGCAGTGAGGTTTAGGATGTGTTAAGCAAACAAATGTAACAAGCAAGGTAAAGTTTTCAAAGCTTTTGTGCTTCCAGACACCACTCTGTCCCCCAGCTGGAAAGAGGAATAAGAACTGCACTCTTGCAATATGCTTGTGGAATACACTGTAGACAGCTGTGTACATAAAGTTACACAGCTAATGAACACACCACTCTAACAGCACAAGAAGGGAGAGCATCTGCACACCCACAACAACGTTTAAATCACAGATTTTTCTCCTGTCCAAAGTCAATGGGTTCACATTCATCTGTGCCTGTAATGGACATGTGCATCTGAACTTATTTTATTCAACTTTCTGAAATAGGAGAATATTATAAAAAATACTTTCGATTACATTAATAGGACAAGTTGTAGAATGTTTTACCACATAGAAGCCTAGCCAAGAAAATGTAAGCAGAGAAATATGAAACTGCCTTGCTTTAAATATAACATTTGATAACAAGAGCTGCAATTACTAATCAAGGACATCAAAGACAAAACACATACACTCCAAAAGAGTTTAAATGTAAATTACTCCTTCAAGAAGACAGCTTCATGCAATGTAATTAGATTCCTACCAATTATAGCATTAGAAGATTAATAGTAAAATACAAAACATAAGTAGGAATGGGAACACATAGGACACAACAGAAACTTTTTTTTTAATCTCCCCAGAAATACCATTTTCTGTTTATGTTAATCATTAAACAGGCAGACAGAAAAAAGAAAGACAAGCAAGGGCTATAAGACTGAGATTTTCTTCTTCATCACTTCTCTTTGTTTCTGTCATGCTGTCTTCCTGATATCAAAACCTGTATCTCAAGGTTATCTTCCAGCCCTTGCTCTTTCTCAGCTCCATCTTCCTCTTCTCTAACTCTATCTTGATTTGATTCAATTTAATTTAATTTAATTCAATTTAAGGAAACCCTTCCTTAAATTAAGTAATGGTGTTTGGCTTTACAGGTTACATGCCCTTGCAGCAAGTTTTATAGTTTTAAACAAATTATAGAGGAAATCCTGGCAGAACTTTCCTGTAGTGGATATGGGGGAGATCGAACTAAAATGGATGCAAATAAATGAAGTCCAAGCCCTGGGAGTCTCTATTTCAGCATTTTTCCATTCATAGGCGAAATGTAAACTAACGACTTTTCTTCTCATATATCACATTACACTTCAATTAAAGATAGATTTTGAAGTTTGTGGCCTGACAGTACAGTAAATCTGGCTTTAAATTTGACAGTGCTGGATCAAAATCAATACAGTCATACAGGATAAAAATGCTGATCCAGCACAGGCTCCGCCTGCCTGCTCAAAATCACTGCAAGCATTCATAGAGTAATTTCATACCAACCACTTTTCTGCTGAATAAGATGTCTCAGAAACACTTCCCAACAGACAAGAAAGACATCACAGAAGAAATCCTCTGAGTAACCAAGAACTCCACATCACAGATCCCTTCTTCTGTCATCTGCCAGATCATCTGATTTCCCACTCGATCACACTGAGATCAGCATTGTACAGTGGTGCAGGATTAAATTCCATGGAGCAGCCTGTGCCCAGGTTAGACAGAAACACAGATACCTCTGGGGTAAGAAAGCAGCATCCTGGTCTTCAGGGGCCAGGAGTGCAAATAAACTGTGAGTGTGGGCGAGGAATGCAGCTGGTTCCAAGAGCTGGATGAACTCCTAATTGTCTCATTACTGGCAGTTCTTCTTTTAGGTTTTACTGTTTCCAGTAACTTCTGCACTCTCTGCCCTGGAAGAGCTGAGCTATCAAATCCAAATCTCAGCATGCCTGAATTCCCCCCTCTGGAAGTGGGCTGGAGGGTTGTGTGCCTCCAAGATACAGGAGGACAAATGAGCCCAATGTCTCCTTTTCTTTGAACAAGTTCAAGAAATACTGAACTAAAAGCTGTGTCTGTAATGACCCCAAGAGGACACCACGTCTACATTGCCCCACAAAGAAACAGGACACAAGAAGGCCCAATCTGCACAAAAATAAACAAGAAACCCAAAAAGTAAGTTTATTTGAGAGAGAATCTGAATAAAATTTTAAGTGTTGGAATATGAAACTTCATTTTGAGAGTGACAACACTATGGAAACTGAACACTGTAAAAAGTATGAATTTTGCTTTTAAATTGCTTTCTACAGTCTCAATTTATAAACACTTTGAATCTACAGCTTGGCAATATAATTCACTTTTATCTAATATCATTTTCCCATCATCTGTCTCCAAATAAATATCTCAAATAATATGTAAGCAGTTTTACCTAGAATAAAAGTCTGTAACATTAGAATAAAAGTCTGTAATACTGTTACAACATGGAAGTGGCATTTAGTAAATGCAACCAGAAAACAGAATGTGATTCAGTAAGAATTAATATCCTAAACTGTCTCACAATGAAAACACATTTTCCATCAAATCCGTTTAATGCAGCCTGTTTTCTCCAGCACACCAAGGCAGCTGGGATCCTGTGGGGAAAGAGCCCACAAAGCCATTACAGATTTTTGCCTATTCATACTCTAGCATAAGGAATTTAAAATACTGATGTATTGTTTTGTCCCCTGGTTTTTCTGAATTCTTATAAAGGTGATCAGATGCCTTCAAAATTTGCAGCTTCTGCTTCCCTGAAGCAAGTTACACTTGGGGAAGTGCTGGGAAGGATTTCACCTTGGTGAAATACAACAGACTCTACCATTGGTGCCTGGCCAGTGGGAATTCCCAGGGCTCAATCAGGGAGCTCTAGTCCCTTGTTCTATCTCAGCTATGCAAAAAACCCCTTTGGGGATCTGTTTTGCATTTAGTGTCAAAAAAGAGAATTTTGTTTTAGGATTGAGAGCAGAACTGTTCATAAACAGCTGTTCATAAAGAAAGATAAGTAATTCCTGGTTTGGGTTTAGTAATTCCTGGTCTCTTTAATCCCCATAGTTTATAACCTGTGTTTTACAGATTAAACTAGATGCATGTCAAGAACAAAAACAAACAAAAATTATAGCTCTCATACCATTCTATTTCTTTCCTCACTATACATGGACAAAAAATGCTCTGTGTAATAAATATTACATAAGAGGCAATACATTTCAATAAAGCAAATGGATACATTTTTGAGGATCAGGTGTAAGACCGGCCATATTTCACTTATATCTTCAAAGACGCAAAGAAATTATTCTTAACAAGCTAGTAATAAGCCAGACATGTGAAGAAGAAATGCTGAATTATTTAATGAAATATATTGAAAATTTCATATAAGACATCAATTAATTCCTTGTTTTCTAAACATAAAAAAGATTATAACGCAAGGCTCAAAGTGATTTTAAGCAGTACCTTCCCTGAGATCTTCCCTCTTCCCCATAAAAAACGTGTGCTTTCTTCCAACGAAAAGGAAGCAGCAATCATATTTTTAAAAAGTTCTTACTGGGAAAAACAAGTTGGTGGGAAATGTTTTAGTTAGTTATACTCTTACAGGGTCAGGTTCTGAGTCTAGGATCTGGATGTCAACAAGCCAAATTTTTCCTCATCAGCACTTTGGATTTCTACATGCAGATTACAAATACTCTTATCAAAATCCAGACCAAAACAACTAGGTAAGAGAATTAAGAATAATGTATTCGAACCTCACACATATACAACATTTTTAAATTAATGTTAAACATTTTTTTTGAGAATCTGACAGCTAATTCTGGATAATACAGTAGTGTGAGGTGACCCACAGCACTAAAGCATTTGGTAATTTCATTCCTCTTCAAGAAAGCATACAAACATGTGTTTAACTTTAATCACAGATCATCTTCCTGCTTTCATCTGGACATAATCATTAACCATAAACACGTGCTTAAACGCCTCACTGGAAAGGGATGAGATTACTCACACTCCCACGGTTAATTTGATGCTTCTGTGCTGTAGTGGCCTCTTGGCAGGCTGAGCTGTGCGTGCTGACAGCAGGCAGGAGCTGTACTGCCCTGCTGGAACCCTGGGCATGGAGAATTTCAGACTTTCTGTGCTGACGGGCACTGACCCCCAAGCAAATACTGCATTTGACCTGAGGCCTTGGAAAAGGCTTCCAAAATTGAGTGATAGCACTGGGATTATGGGTGTGTAGTTTGAATAGAAGTGTGGAATATCACAGGGTGGAAAACTCAGAGTTTAAGGTTTTAGAATACAGTAATATATAAAGCAAGATGGAGGCTTTAGGGTGGAGGCTAGTCCTTCTTTTCCACCTTCTTCTTTATGCGTTTAGGTGGTATTTTGTAATTTGATAGAAAAGTCCGTATTGCAGACATGGGTGGTTGGTTATTGGGTTAAAAGTAAAAATAATTTAGGTGTCATTTCTTAATTGGACAGTTTATCCTTAAAAGACCTTGTAAAGGAGATAGCAGCCATTTTTAGTTTGTTAGCTACAAGTGCTGTAGAACTCATGGCTTGAGAGACTGTAAAATAGATAAGAATTAATAAACAACTGAGTCCAAACACACAATACTGTCTCCAGCATTTAATCCCAACTCTGGCAAAAAGAAGATAAATGCAACACTGCCCTGCAGCAGAGACTGCACTGTGCCTTCCTGCCTGCTCACTGAGGTTTGGGGTGGCTCATGGCAGACCGCCTCTGCACTGGGTTCTCCAGTGAGACTTGGCCAAAACTCTCGTAAAAAACTACAGCCGGTGAGCCGAGCCTGCTCCAACAAACTTTATAACACTAAAATTAATTCTTTTTTCAGTAAAACCACTGATAAAGTTAATAGTTATTGCCAAGCCCACTTGTTAGGTACTAAGATTAAAGCTTAGCTATTAACAAGCCTCAATCAGCGCCGGTGAAGGCTGCAGAACCACACTTTTGGTATATACAAAGACTATCTTCTGTAAAATACTGAGCTTACTTTTGCACAGAGCCTCAAGCTATGGTACTGGAGATGCATTCTATGTGTCAACTCTCCCTCTCTTAACATACCATATTTATGGCCCTTATGACTGCAATGTCTAACTGCCTTCCTAGAAATTGGAAGATAAAAGTAAACCAGACAGAGCTCACAGCAGCAAGCCAAAATCCATTTCCAGAGAATTAAATTCAGTTCAGAACACATATCAAATACCAAGCCCTTTTTCTTGGAATAAAAACTGTGCTACAAAAGGCCCAAACAAATTCCTTCCAAATCGCCCACAATTTCAAAGGTAGTCATGTCAAATTGTTTAATCCAGTAAAAAGCTGGTAGCCAGCACCGAGACAGACAAACAAGCATATGAGCACTTAAAGAAAATAGGATCTGTGAAACTAATAGAGATCAACACTGTAACCCAGCTGTTTGGTTTGCAGCCACTCACAGAGCAGTGCATTTAGCATATAAGCCACTTGTCACAGCTGTTCTTGCACGGAACTGAAGCACCCCTCCTAACTGGATTGCTGTGCTGGATTGCCACGCTGCACTGACTGTCAGGATGGGGTTCTTTTCACATCTGGGCAAGGAAACTGCCTTTGATAAATGCTTGTTATGACCTGTCCCAAGGAACAATAACTGGACTATGTCCATCACTTGGGAAAGACTCACCTACTGCCTGCCATTCTTCTGTCACAGTTCCTGAAAAATCCTCTACCCACCTCATAATATTTCTGGAATTAAAGCACCTGTCATTTTGCAGTCTCAAAGCACAAAACAAGAATTCAAGTATGTGCCTTAAAAAATAATGCATCTCAAGTAGCTGATTTACCGACCCTAAATTGAAAATATTTTTAGCATCTACATTGAAATGATTGGTTTTGTTCCTGTAGTTAACATCATTCCCAAAATCAATTCTATTTTTTTTTACAGAGCAAACTAACTTGAAAAGGGATACTCAAGTTAAAACAAGGTAGTAATCCAGAATTATATTTGTCATTTGGCCATTTTGCAGCATTTAAGTAGTATACAAAACCAAATTGCCAGGTTTTATCTGCACAATTCTTTAGTCAGCTGAACTCCAGCCAGACTTAGAAAGAAAAAACTCAGGCATCTGCATGGTTACACATTTATGTTTTTCCAGATAAACCCTGTAATACAAAAAGGTATTTTGGTAGCACTAAAATCAGTAAGAGATATTACTGCAATATTTTTAGATTCTTTGGCCCGTAACGTGTGAGGATGCAAACATTCAGTGAAAATCAGGGGATAATATGCCCCAGTAAAGTAGGGGGGAGGGAGACAAATCAAAACACAGACCTCCTCCCACCCCCAAATTTTGAGGCAGTGATACAATAACTTTTGAAGTCCTAAAGCTGAGAAAAAAGATTTCATCTCTACCCTGGGCAGTATATTGTCTATACTTAAACTAGTTTTAAAAATAACTGAATAAGTTCACACATGGCACAAGATTACCTTTTCTTACTTTCCAGTTCCAGCAGTTGCTCTGGTGCCCCAGCCCCTTTGGCAATTCCAGCAGGGAGACTGCAATGGACAAACACACATGGAACTGCAGCATCTTTTTGCATCTTTCACATTTCAGACTTGGAACATTAGTATGATGGTGAGGGAAAACCTGAATTGCCTTTAGCTTTAGTGTATTTGGCACAGCACTTGTTTGTAAATAGGATCTCAGGAGAGAGTAAGATGTGTTGGTTCTAATAATAAAGGAAGGATTTAATTGAGTAAAGGAGGAAAGTTATCTCTCTGAATGGTTGTAGGCTACAAAAAGGAGGGAGTACAATTTAAATGCAGAGACAGACTCTTGCCAGGGGGTAACTGCTACCAAAAGAAGTCTTATAGGTGAGGTGAACAATACAAAATAATAACGAAGTAGGTTCTGTTTATGCTGCTAAAAAGAGAATAAAATCATCCATGACCCTATTTCTTTCAAATTAGTCTCTGAGAGGACAGCTGTGGCACTGCTTCCCAACAGTACTTTTCAAGGCAGGCATAAAGTGCACTATCCAAAATTCCTTCTTCCGGATTTTTTGGTAGAAATAATTCTTGCTTCATAGACATGTGCCTTAACCTCCCTAAAAATCCTAAAATTACCTTATATTGAAATAGTGTGATTATTTGCAATAAAGGTAGGTATTTCAACAAATTAGTAAAGAAATCAATTATTTTTCTGAAACTATCTGAAACGGCCCAGATCTACTGACAAGGAGGTGAATTAGTTATTGTAAATTTTAAGATCTAGAATGAATCTAATGTAATTTTTCATAACCAAATGTGTTAAACCTGTAAGGAACAGAACATATGTTTTTTTCCATTGAGTTCATGGAAGAAAAATATTTTTTAATGTTTGGGACAAAAATAAGAAGAGCAGACAGATTCACTGGCATAACATAACAGCTCTGTGACTCCAGGCTCATTTAGGAGATTTTAAAGCCTTAAACTGAAGCACAGATTGATCATCATGAAAATGAAACACAGAGTACTTTGACGAGCATCACAACTTCTACAAAATACTTTTACTGACCTCTATTTTTCTAAAAAAAATTGCTGTATTAGCTTGCATACAAACAGCCAATGTTTCATTTGAAAATAAACAGGTTCCTCCAGATCTGCCCACACTTATTTCTAAAAGCTACTAAAAATCTAGGGAAGAGATTTTAGTTAGATTTTCAGCTGGCTTATAGGACTAGAAATCCAGAACAGAGCCCAGCTCTATCTTGTAAGTGGAAATGTGAGTCCTGGTTGTCCCTTTCAAAGGTTGGACTCAATGATCTTGGAGGACTTTTCCAACCTTACCAAATCTGTGATTCTGGGATAAGCATTAATTCAGTTCTGAATCAGCTGTTAGGTGGCAAAGGGAATGCATAATGTTGTTTTGAACTTCCATTCCAGACAAAAAGATTAAGGATGAAAAACTTGTTGTGTTTCACATTTTAAAAAAATGAATGCTTCAGGGGAATAAAAAAATGATTTTAATAAAAAGTTGTAACTGAGCAGCAAGAAAAAAAGACTTTGATGGGGGTAGGAAGTAACTGGAAACTACTGGAAGTTTGCACTGAGGGAAGGACAACATCCAACACAAAAACAAGCCCTTTGATAAAAGGTGCATGTTGGAAAAAGACAATACTCCTACTTTTTTTCATTAACATCTAATCCTCACCTTTACAGAGCAGCCCACACCCCCATCCCCAGGAGCACTATCCCCAGTGCACGGTGCTGGCTGATTTCTGCTGTATTACAGCTTGAGCTTTAGTAGGCTGATTGCTTCATGTCATCTCCTGCATTTTTTAACAAAGTACACAGATCCTCATGGAATACTGATAGCATTTGCTGCACGCATCTGTTTTTACGAGACAGAACAGCTATCTATTTGTCAGTGACCCTGCATCTGCCTCGTACCACGGTTCACAATATTGCTATTTCCAAATGCTTTTCTCATGTTTGCTTTTTCTGCTGTTTAAAACTGCAAGTGATGAAACAGCACTGCCACATTTCAGACATCTCTTCCAACGCAACGGACAGCCAAGTGTGTGTCTCTTCATGCTGACAATCCCAAATGGACCGCAGCTCCAGGTGCAGGTAAGATGCTTTTGTGGTACATCTACATAATTATCGCCACGATCCTTCAGTCAAACAAACAAACCTTTGGCATGTAAGATAAAAGCCTCACTCCAGTCTTTTGGCCTTTCTTATCAAGTAATCCAGCAAGACAGGACATGAAGTATTCACCGGAATTATTCAAATCTTTGATGAGCAGTGAAATTTAAACTTCTAGATAGAATGCATTATGTTCTTCTAGTTCAACTCCAACTTTTAATTCTGTTTACTTGATAAATAGGGCCATTCAGAGGTCCACCGCAGGCTCTGTTATATGTTTTATTCGTTCTTCAGTGATACCCCAAACTACTGAATGTGGAGGGAGGGAGGGACACTGCCAGTGAAGGGAGTGCTACAAACTTTATTTTCCTCTCAAGCATCAATACTTGTTAATAAAAATAAGGGCATACAATGACCATAATCTCCTTTGCAGCCTCTGCCCTTATTTTCTAACATGTTTTTTCCACAACAAATTAAGCACCAAGATGCTGAAACCTTCATCCCTCTCATTTAATAAACAAACTCTTTCAAAAAATGTGGCAAAATTTTAAAAGCAGAGAAAGATACAAGATTGATTACCCACACAGAAGAAATCTTGAATTTTTGTATTTATCTTGGGATCAAGAAACCCAAGAATTATATTTGTAATTTTATACCTTTTCTAACATCAAAAGCATTCCCAGGCTTCTGAAGTTTTCTCTCTGAGGGAAGGAAGCTGCAGGGCAGGTGGGGGGACACAGCGGGCACTGGCTCTGGCTGAACCCTGAACTGCACCTGGGAGCTCCGGGTGCCACAGCGGCAGATGTGCTGACAATTACAAAAGTAAACTCACAGAGTAAAAGCGGTGTCACAGGGATTGAAAACCCATTTCCTCTCAATATAGGGAATTATTAAGAGTCTTTACTGGATGGAGAAACACACAACTCTAGCTTCTGTGCAATCCTTCCCTTTTCTTAGTGCTTCTGGTATTTCCCACTGGGGAAAACAGGTTAGAAGGGTAAGTCCATCAGAATGTTAATTCAGGGAATTCCCGTGAGGAAGAGCCTGATATCTCATTGTTTACACGAAGCAATGGAAACATGTGAAACAATTTATGAGATTCTATTTTTAATTCAGTCTGTAAAAGGTATGTGCTAACCTGAATAATAAAATCATTTTTAGAAACTAAAAAGCGGTTAAGGTAAGACTGTGAAACTGGTAAAAGAGCTATTTCCTCCAGAGCTGAGAGATCACTATAAGTAATTTTCTTTGGTTAAATAATCATAAGAAAACAAAACCACGACAACAAAGCAAGAGAACGTATGTTTAACTTTCAGGTGCAGAAAAAAGGCAGATTAATTTGGCATGACAGAAACATAAATCTCAGGAAAAGCACAATTTACTTGATAATTCTATTATTCCAGTTGACAGAGCTTTTGAACATGAAAATAGTTCTTAACAGGTTTGCGAATCTCTGAGAAATTATTCAAATAAAGGCTATGTAAGTCTCTCACGTCACCTCTTTTTGAGAAGTTTCTGCTCTTTTTCTTTTAACATGATAAATTATACTTGGTGCAATGACCTGATTTAGAAATAGTTTGTTATAGCATAAATTGAATCTTCTGTGCTACCTAGTACTGTACATGACATGGGAAGTGCAGTCAAAATTCACATCTCTGAATGAATTTTTCACTTAAAAATGTCTTTCAGCTCAGATGATTGGGAACACAAATATGTGCTCTCTGTCACTTTGCTGTACTAAGTATTCATCTTTAATGCTGGTGTCAGCACTATTGCAGTTTTACTGCTTGCTTATTTCTTTTTTATGCAAATCTTCCGAATAATGAACCAGAAGCTATCACATTGCTTGAAAAAGTCTCCAGCAGATATTAATTGTGTTTATCTTGACTTGGCATGTTTTGTCAAGACTTGGAAGGTGGCAGGTACTGCTTTAACAGTTCAGACTAAAATCTCAGAGTGCTTTAAAATACATGCAACTTCACCAGCTCTGTCCTATGTTAGACATTGCAGAGGGTAACACAGCAGACAAACCTATGCATAAAATGCAGCACGTTGAGTGAGCAGATATTTTTCTTGAAGCCACCAGTCACCAGTCTGATTCTGTAGTTTGATTATAAATGTCTGTGCTTGTCATCAAATCTGGCCTGGCAATTTGAACCTTGGCAGGCACACAGAAACATCCCCCCACCCCACAAGCAGACAGTCCCATTGCTGTCTTCATGAATTTTTGTAATTGGTGATCTCCTTCTAGAGTCAAAGTAATTTTTGGCTCACCTCTTCAAGGCCTACCTCTGCGCAGGACAGGAGAGACACTAATGTTCTGTGGAACTGAGCTGGAAGTACCTCAAATGGGTTTGTCAGACTCTTGAGATCCTTCATGTTCTACTTCTACTAATAAATCATAGTTTACTTAAACACCTCCTTGTTTAAATACTGCCACTGCTCATGGAATCTCTCCCGTGTAAACACAGCCCTTTTCTTTCCCCTAGCTCACTGGGCAACCCTTGCAATACAAGTGCTCCTCCTGAGCTGCTCCTGATTGAATTAATTCCCAAAGTGTTGAGATGTAGAAAGCATGCACGGGAATTGCTAACCCACCACTGAAATGGAAAGTCTCTCAGGTGAAACAAAGCAATTACTTAGGAGTGCCCAACTCACTCAATTTATCAAAGCTAATTATTTGAAGTATTAACTGATGTTTCACAAGGTAATTCACAGATCTTTCAGAGGTGTAATTAAAACTGGAGCTCTGAGCTGGGTGAGAATATCAAGGCCATGCCCTGACCTTGTCCCTGAGCTTTCTAGGCAAGCAAACAGGCCCACTGAAATGCAGTAACACACTGAATTTACAGAGCATGTTTTCCAAAGGCTGGATCCACAGCCTCTTGAATCCATTCATAGTTTGCTTAGCCCAAAGAAAATTAGATACTGTTAGAAAAACAAACAAGAATTTTCAGCTTCTTTACTTAAACAATAAGGGAGGTCATTCCTAGCAAGGTTTGCATAGGCTGTCAAAGGTTCAGGAGAAAGGTGTTGGTTGGGCTCCCTCCCAATAAACTGGAATTAGCCACACTCCTGTTGCCAGCAGGAGACCGCTCAGCCCTGCTGGCTTCCTTGTTGATGCTCTGCTGAGAGCCTGCCTGGAACTGCACCTGAAGGAAGGGCTGCTACATCACGAGCACGTACAAATACTAACTCACAACAGTTAGGGTGGGGTTTTTTGTTGTGGAGAAGGTTTATCCTGACAGTAAAGAATGATCAACAGCCAAGTACTAGATTGAGAATCCACACCTGATGTGAGCAGAGAGCAAGAGATTAGACTGGTGCTCAATATTTCCCAGCCGGATGGGGGTATTATACACATTAGCTCTTGTTGTTCAATACTACTAAAGCCCATGCAGCATTATATTATTTCTGATTTGTTGTATCTAAGCTTGAGCACAGTCTCTGATAATAAAAGGACAAGTCACTAATCTCTGGATCACACAGTTGCTATCATCTGACAATTTTATATTCATACTTTATTGATTCCTGTGAAAGAAATATTCTCTGCTGATTTTTAAATTACATACATACAAGAAATGGCTCAGCCTTATCTCTGCCTTTGGCTGCATACAGCAGTAGTATGAAGATTTTTTTCTTTAAGAATGATAGTACAAAGCAGTGTGCTGACAATGTGATTTAGCTATGCTTAAAACCAGAGAGTAAATCCAGTTTATTATGAAATTGAAATAATAAGTTCATCTTATCTACTAGCATAAAGAGGGAAAGAAACCACACCACTGGAAGGACCCAATTTTGGAGGATGATGCAGCATCTTACATAAGATTTTATTCTTTCTTAAAGACATATTCTTACACTGTTCTGTCATCAACATTTCCAAAAAAAGTCCATCTTCTATATTAAACATGTGCCTGTGTGCCTCAAGAACAAATGAAACAAAAAGCAGAAGTTGTTATCTGTGAAGCACTAACTTCCTCTGTTACACTGACACATGTGAGATATCAGGAAGAACAGCACTGAAACCATTTGACCCTAGTGACAGAGAACAGAATCTAGCCTCATGCAATACAGTATTTTTCTACAGAAAAATGCCTGGTCCTGCTAAGTGTCCTGTAATTGACCTGTATCTTTGTCAGTATATCCATATCTCCTGGAAGATAAATTTCAAACCACCCCTCAGTACCACAACAGTCAACTTTCCCAATAAGCTTACAAGTGAAATATCCAGAATTTAAAACCCTCAAGTGCCCCAGTTGCTTTCTATCATTGCACTGGAAAATACTGCACAAATCTGCCCCAGCACAGCTTTAAAAACAGCTAATAGTTCCTCATGCATCTTTCTCTTGAATCCCTTTTCATTTGTTGTTCTGCCAGAAAGAAGCACAACATCCTCTGGGCACACAGACACTTCCAGGACTGTTAAAGGATTCAGCCCTGTCAATCTTCCTCTGCAATTACACTGTAAATCTCTTCTTGTACCATTATACAGATATCAAGCACTCAAGGAACAACCCTCTTACTACAGGTCATAATACATTAATTTCCAGATCCTGTTCTAATTACTGTGATGGTAACCCAATGCATAATTCACACAGTGAAGAAACTAGTCTGGCCAAGGCACTGGCACTCGTTCCCTTGCTGATTCAGAATTAACTCCAGAGTGGTTCTTTCATTTGTGCTCATCAAGAGTCAGGCAAGTTCAGGACCAAATCAATAAAAAAACATGTCCTGCCTCTACAGCCTGGGCAGAAATAGTCACATCAATACAGAAAATCAATTCATTTTTCTGTAGCTGCATAGGATTAGTATCAAGGAAGACAAGACACATCTAACTTTTAAAATAAGTTTAGAAAAGGCCCAAAAACCCACTTGTATATCTATTATTTATGGAAAAAAAATTAGCATGTCTCCACTCAGAGCTAAGTTTTTCTAAGTACTAGACACTACTCATTTTTAGAGATACTTGAAAATCTCAGATCTCTTCACTTTTGTTACTTTGACGTATTTTTATTACTATGACCATATAAAATGCAAAACAATTTCCATACCATCTCTGTTTACTGAAAGCAACAGCAATCAATACCCTTCTGCTTTACAGACATTCCAGTCAACCCTACTCGCAAGCCAGCCCCAAGTTAAAGCAGCATTCACGGAACACAAATCACCTGGGTGTGACTGATGTGAACATAGGGCACGGTGTGTAGGCCACCTCCCTCCAGAGGGCTGTGACTGAGAGCTGTGCCTGCTGCCAGCATACCCAGCCCTCCAGCTCATCAGGGCCAGCCAGCTGAAAGGCTGGGACTCCTGAGGAAGGAACTTCCAGGTGACATAGGGAGCCCCTCCTGTCACAAACCTGCTGTTTGTGGTGCTGTTTCCAGGGGATCTCTCTGTAGCATTGCTTAAGCAGGAGGGAGAAAGCTGGGAGCTTTCCAGTGGAAACAGGTAAACAGTGAAATTACTGTTAATGTACCTGTCTTTCAAAAAGCAATGCTGTGTCTGAATTAAGCAGCCCTGCTCATCTGGCTAGGAAACACTAAGGAGAATTTTTGGCATGGCAAGGAAAAACGCTAACAGGAGGAGAAAAACACTCTTCAGCTTTTAAATGTCCCCATTTCAGTAAGAAGTTCTTAACTTTACTTGACTCTATTCTAGCCACACAGTAGAATATTGTATCTACGAGAAAGCAAGCTTGAGGAGTAAAGAAGAATCAGCATGTGGCAACAAGGCTGAAGTGACTGAAGAGATGGCAGCTGCCACAGGCTGGGCTGTGAATGGAACACACCAACACAAATGGCCTGGACCTGCTGAGCTCACACACAGCACAACCCTTCTGGGCATCACGAGGGCAGAAATGAGGCTCTGCCCATCCAGCCTTCTTCCTAATTATTGAGTAACTGACTGCCATAAGATACTGCATTTCAATTAGCTGCAGTATCTTATTCTTTTGGGCTGGAATTTTTTCTTTCCCTCCACAGAAAAGTTCCAAGGTCCTTCACTTTTCTCCCCACCACATTCCCAACTCAGTTAGAAATTTTCTTTTCATGGATTTCTCACACGTACATCCCAAATCCTCCCCTCCATTCACCTCTCCCACAAGCATATTATTTAATTAATATTTACCTTATACTACAACACAGTCACTCTGCAGAGTACCTATTTTGTGAACATTACTGGAAAAAAGAGCATGTTTGTTAACTGGAGGATCTTGATTAGCACTGTTTTCTAGGAGGACTCTATCCAGTACTATGTCCAAAGATGTGAACAGCAGTCACCACTGAAACCCTCTATTTCTGGAAATTCTGCTTGATGATCTTTTACAGTATCTAAATTATATATATACATATACCATGAGATCATAAAATATAAAATACATTAGAAAGTATGCTATAATTCTAATTTGAAATTATAGCAAAGTATATATAATTTGATCTAATGTGCTTCACTGCACCTTGGAAGTGTGACCTACTACACAATTTGAACTATCCATTCCAAAAGCAAAATGCAGCTTTCAATGCACACTGATCTGATGTGCTGCCTTTTTTACAAAGGTGCATACAACCAAAAAAACCCCACCAAAACACCAATATTGGTATTAAGGATTTCTCTCAGTGTTAGCAGAATGTCACGAGTTTTGTCAACCTGCACTGCAATGGAAGATATTGTTATTTAGTCACATTGCAGCTCCCAGAATAACCTGGTCATATGCTTGCTAAGCAAGAAGAATAAGCAAAGCAGACCTTGTAACAAAGGATGTGTTCTTTCATTTCACCAAATTCAGCGATAACATGAACTAGATTCAGGCAGTCAGAAGACTACAATAAATGGAGAAAAATATGAGTTGAGTCAGCAGGCTGTGGTAGACACTGACTGGACAGGACCATAATTTGTTTAATGCAAGGGCTTAAAAGGTTTATGGAATCAAAAGAGAGAGGAGATTAAAAAAGAGATGGTCCTAACCTGAAGACAAGGAGCAACACAAGGACCCAAGAAACAACGTAACACAATACAACCCTCAAGATCTGATAACCTCACTTAATTGTGGGTTAGTTTGTGATTTATAGTAGACATTTGAATTAATGTAGGTATTCTGCAATTGGCGATCAAGTCATACATTAAATGCATTTGTGTTTTGAAGCGTCACAGTAATCACCCTCTCTGGAGTTATTTCCTTGCCCACTCCCTTAAAAAGCCAGTAGTGAGCAGGTTGGAAGCATTTTGACAGCTGGCTGGCCGGACTGACAAGTGCAGCAGCCCCTGGCTGCTGTGCAGTGTGTAAATCACCACGCATGGAGGGGTAATAATGCACTGACTGCACAAACCCGCTCTGGGCTCTCAGCACACAACACACCTCACAATACAGACAATGCTGCTTCGTGCTCCAAAGATTTTCATGCAGCTTCACCCCTAGAGTCAACCCTGGGCAAAGAATATAAAAGACAAATTTCAAATAAGTCAGTGCAGCTTAGCTGAAATAAACCCAAAGACCTAATTTGAAACATTTACAATAAAATTACACCACAAATACCAGCAAAAGACTAACACCATTCTCTACTTAAAGAAAAATAACAGAAATTACAGATGTCTAACACTCATAATAGGAAAGCAAGAATTGCATTTTTAGCAGTGGGAAATGAAATCTATCTATTCACCACTCCCTTTTACATTTTAAAAGAAACTATATAATAGCCATCTCTTCAGCTTTCTTCTTACTTGCTCACAGCATCTTCACTTTGAGTAAGAGCTAACAGCAACCCATAGGCAACTATCCCCAGCAATTTCAGAACGATTTTTAAAATTGTTGTAGGATGTTCATGAAGCACAGCATTCACAAAATACCTATCCTACAATTTTCCTCTAATATGTAAATGTAATCAACAGAATTCCAATTAATTGGTATTTAGTGCAGAGCTTTGTTTGTCAGAGAAACTCAGTCCTAAGCTCCTCATCTCATTATTCTCGGAAAGGGCTTGTAGCATCAATATTTAATGTCAGGGAGAAAGAGATGGAGCTATAAAATAACCACCACTTCATTAGTCATTCCATGAGTATTTGAAATGAAGACATAGCAACATACATGGTAAATTATGAACAGAACAACTGTATTGCACCCCCTGCATTAGAATGGGTTTTGCTGTAAAAACAAGCTTGTTTTCACCTCTGGCAAGCACACTTCAAAACTGGCTGGGATCAAAGATAAAAGTGTGTATAGCAGTGGTATCTTGTCTTTCCAATCTCCCACAGGTAACAGCAACGCAGAAGAAATACTACACCTTTCTAATAATTTCATTTTATAGGAATAAAATGGTAGGCCTCAAAAACCTTACCATAGTGCTTAAAAAGGTAATAAATAACAAAAAGAAGATGGACAAGTACGAGTTCCAGGTTAAATTCCTAGAAATATAAAATCAACACATTGTAGCATTTTCTATTTTAAGTATTTTACCTTTCTGACCGGCTGATGTATTTTGAATGAATGCTGAAGGTTTTTTGGAAAGGTTACAGATACTCCACAGGCTATGAATAAATAAGACAACTGCATTCTACAAAGCCGCTGATGCATGAATGGTCAAAACAATTCTCAATGAACTGAAGCTACAGCAACTCTTCCAAGGAAATCCCGTTGTTATTATCAGCATGCCCCAAAACACTAGCACTAGGGGAGCTCTAGGAAGGCCAATCTGCACCTACTTTTTATCTACAAGTCATTTAACCACAGAGAATCTTTCCGAATGCTGTGACACTGAGGAGTGAGGCTGACTCAAAGGATGGTTTATGCATGGAAGACAGGGCCTAATTATTTTGGTGTTAAAACTACCAAAACTCAGGCTATCCGAGCCTTGTACAGATGCTACTACTCAAAGCCAACTAAATCTTTTCAGAAAATTGTAAAATGTGATGGAACAATTGACTGTCAGCTAAGCAAAATGGCTTTGAGAATAACAATATTTATTTAGATTGATAGCACTAGGCTTGAAAGGTATATGGTCCAATTACTGCCTACTCAATTTATGCAGCTGTAACTCTTGCCCACATTTTAACTTGGCACATACAAAATCCAAAATTCAGTGTTTTCACTGGTAGCAAACATTTTACCAGATGGTTACTTAATCAAATGTAGTTCTTTGGTAATATCGAAACTTTGAACTACTAGCATATTTTTAAAACATTGATGTATTTATAAATCTAAAAGCAGTCTCAGCTCTTTTTATAAATTTATGAAGTCCTATACATGTATAATAAATACTTGAACAGAATTCCCAATTTCAAAGAGAGGAGATCTAATATATTTTGGTTTAGAGCTTCTCCCTCTTCTCCCTTCTTCTGCGCTGGAGGATTTGCAAGTCTGAGAACATTAGAATGAAGTGGCTTTCATTCGGTTGTCACTGGAACACAGCTAACATTGGAACACAATTGTCTACAGACCTAATTTCAATATGTAGAGCTTGGGAGTACACAAAGATCTATACAAGTTTCACACCAGAGAAGTTTATCAGAGCAAGCAAGAAACTCCACGCAGTAACCTGCCAGCCACAAGGCCTTCTGCTTACTGCTGGCTTACACCACAGTCAGCTTCCATCCTGAAAACCTCAAATGCAGGATTGGAAATTAATTTTTAGCTGAATACTCCAGGTGGACCTTCTCTGACACAGAGTCTGATCCAGTCAAAACTGAACTCATCCATCTCATTAGGTTTGTCTGACACAGCTCACGCTGGGACACTGAAAAGCTGGAAAACATAAGGCTCATCATAAAAATTACCAGGCTGCCAAGACAAAGGATTTGCCATGTCCAGACACGTCCATTCATCTGTAATAGCTTCTCAGAGCTTTTAAAGTGATTTTCTTCTCTACAGAGCTCAGAATCATCATATACTCAAAGGACAGGAATAGAGTGGATTATCAGTGAAGCTACTTTGATGCATATTATCCGTACATAATGTTTGGGGTTTTTTTTTCAAATCTAGGATTCTCTGTGCAGTGTGATTAATTAAACAGAGCCAAGCTCTAGTCTCTAGTCTAGTCTGAAAAGGCATGACTTCATAGGATGGATAGGTATCAATGTATTTGTCCCACCTTTGGTTAAAATTTGTCCCAAATTTGGTTAAAATCTGTCCTTTTTATTTCTGTTATGCACTCCACCTTTAGTTATTAGGAAAAAGGGGTAGAAAAAAGGGGTTTAAAAACCCTGAAAAGTTGATTTCCATACTGGACCAGTGAAGGCTAATTACACAGGCAGGGATAAGCAGCATCACTTGGACTCTGTGTGTCAGTTTGAGAAGACATAGCTGAGAAAAAAACAGGAACCACCCAACAACAACAAACTAAAAGCACTAATGCCCTTTCTAACAGTGTCAGCAGGTTTCAAGTCACAGTTTGAAAGCATGAAACTCACATTAAACAGAATTTGTACACTTGCTTGCCGCAACAGAGTCTTAAGTCAGCCTCCAACACACTCTTTTATTGTGCTCTAGGAAGGAAATCTAATTTTCCATTTCTGCATATCAATACTATCTTCCTGTGGTAAGCCTAGGTCCCTTATTCCCATGCCATATGGCAAATCAAATTCGCAACTGAAAGTCAAGCAATCGCAATCGACTGACTGTAGGCAGACTTTAAAATAGGAAATTCCTGTTTTCCTATACAGGCCTCTGCATTCTCTCTGCTAAAATATTTATTAATTTGAGCTAATATTAATTATTAATTTAGCTCCAAATGTGTTCCTTTTCCAGTAACAGTCGAGCTTCAGTTTAAACCGTATTCTGTAAATATTTTATTGATCAAATACTTGCTCTCTTTAGGAACTTCCTCACTGATATGACAGAAACAAAAGTTCACAAAATCCTTTTAGGATGCCAAAATTTGAAACAACTTCTTTTAACTACTTACTTTTCAGCATGATGTCTGAAGTAAGTATACAGAAACAATTTACAGGTACATTAAGCCACGGAAATTGTTCTTCTCAACATTTGAATTAGAAGCCATATTATAACATTCAAGACAGACTTCTTGATTGCTCTTTGTTTACCTTAAAATTATATATAAAAAAAGGATAACATGTACATTAAACTATTCTGCTTTATGTCTTCATTCTCTCTTTTCCATGGAAGCACAGAAACAGGGCAAATCTGCAGAAACAGGAGAGAAATGTTTCTTTCATCTTTACATTTCTCTGTCTACTCTCTCCTCATCCTCTGCATGAGCAATAGACATTTGTACTCTAAGAGAATACACAGGGAGATGCCCAAATATTTTTTGGGGGGTGTCAACATTTACTGCTATCACCAAATGATACAGCTTTACTTACAAATTACTTAGAAATGTTGTGATGGGAAGTAGAGAATAACTTTTTTCCCCCCTCTTTGCTTGTGCACGAACTTTCACTTTTTCTTTAGTAAACTCCCTTATCTCAACTTTGAGCTGTCTTCCATCTTATTTTCTCCCCCCTGCCCAGCTGTGAAGGCTTGGTGGGCACCTGGCATCCAGCCAAGGTCAAGCAACCACATTGCCTAACTCCCAGATATCACTGTTGCTGATATTACTGTTCTTTACAGCAAGGTAGAACTTAAGAGACATCTGGTATGGATCAAAAGTATTTTGCTAAGAGATTTACAAAAACACAGCTGAAATGTTATCACTTATGACATGGACATGTCCAATGAATACCTAGGTTTGGTCATTCATGCTGAGTTACAATGCTCTATTCCCCCATAACTCTTATTTCCCTCTAAATGTGCCTGAATTTTTTTCAATTTGCCATTGTGGGATGCTAGTCAGATACAACAGAGCACTTATCAAGGTTTTCACGTTTCTAGAAGCAGTTAGAACATTTCTATGCCTGCAAGGTACCATCTTCAGAGCAGGCACACAGCAAAACAGAGTTTGGGCACTAGAAACTTTTGCTTGGAAGGTGCATGCCCACATGACTGAGTCCAGGCCATGGAGAAAAATATGATTTTTCCACTGATATATTAATTTGTATTTTTGAATACCAGTCTCTCAATTTGTTAAACATTAATAGTACAAGCCTCACTTTTTTCCCGATGATAAATTACAGTCAAACATCTTTCCGTTTCACTTTCACTCTAATGATATGTCTGTGGCCATACAAAGCAATTACTCTGGTTTCCTCAGAGCTGTGTCCAGCCCTTTTTTCTCTTTGCAGCATACTGAATGAAAAATACTGTATTTACCAAATGCTAATATGGAAATTAGAGAGAGAATCTTCTAGAGTTGAAAGGGAATGTGAATATTAAAGTCTGATGATTCTGTGCAAGAAGCTAAATCATTAGGCCTTAAGAGCTAATGGCCTTAGGAACACAAAACAGCTTATTTATGCATTAAAGATGCAAAGTATTTACATTTTTCCAGTTCGTGAGTTTTATGATGATTTCCTTGCCTGCACTTTGTCTCCTTTATAGTCTGTACAAAATGAACATGTTTTTCACATTTGGGTAAGTATGAAAAAGAAAACACACTAGCATGAAAAAAACCCCCACATATTTTGGTTTTATAGAAAATCTGAATTTGACAAATTAGTTTTAAGATATTTTTATGAAAAATTCTACTTTTGTAAATTAAGGGCTGAAGTGATATTATGCTGAGCTGTCATTTCTTCATATAAACGTTACAAATGTTTCAAAATGATGGCCCACTTTGTTGTCATTTTCTATGAATGTTTTTAAAATAACTTTTTTTCAGTATTCTTTCTAAAAGTTGGCTTTTCTCTTTTTCCTCTTCAAAGCATTGAGTGCTTGGATGAGAGGCGGGACAGAAGGCTTACAAATATCTCACAATTTATTTCAATGGTAAGTTACTAATGCATTTGCAGTAAGTATAAATGCAAATCCAGCAGCAACAATTGCACAATCACAGAATTGAATATAGTGATGTTCAATATGACATCTGTTAAATAGGACAGATGAGGAATTCACCTGAATTCTAGTCAGCTACATTGATTGGGGTTGTTTTTTAAAAATTCAGAGTTGTTTTTCTACATGACAGGTAGTCATTTGAAAAAATAGCACTCTTCAACACAGAAGAAATATCCATCACCTTCCAACAGTGGTGGTACTCCAGAACATTTCATAGGCTAATTTAAGGGCTTGAAGGAGATAAAGCTCTGGGTTTTTAATTTGGACTTAAAGCATTGTCACAGTTTACTATGTGTTATTTTATTTATGCATAATCATTGGAAAAGAGAGCTTTAAGTACAAAAATACATGGCTTATCCACAGATAAAATGGAATGAAACTCCATGGAACAGCTAATGCCTGAGTAGCTACAATTGCACTGGCAATTTAGGGAGGTTCCACTAAGAAAGATTTATCATTATGATCTGATCATATCACCAGGAATTTTCTGCAGAGTCCATCTTTAGGTACCTTGAACAGGATGGTCTGCAGAAGAAATTAACAACGGCGGTAACGGTTCTATAATGATTTCCTTTTAGCCCACTATTCCAGCTGCTCAACACTGTCTAAAATTTCAGCTTTCTAGATGCAATTTCAACAAACTGGGTGCAAAACCTAAACAGATCTAGTGTTTGACTAGTAGTAGAGTTAAAAGAGAATAAAAAACATGAACAAAGTAGAAAAAAGCTATACCCTCCCACGTTGCTTTTAAGAAGAGAAAATACCTCTTGTCTTTTAAGAAGTCTGGAGATCTTAATCTGAAAGGTGATAACACTACACAGGAATTAAGTTTTGGAGGAAATGGCTGTCTAGTCAATGCTGTGGTTGCTGATCCAAAAACTCTCTGCAAATTTTCAACATATTATTCGCTGTGTTCCTGATGCTATCAGCTCTGATGACACTACTGCAGTTTCTGAAGCTGGATACCTTCATAGGTAACTGGAGGTGATCAGATTCAGCAGCCAAGGGAAAGACAATCACTGTTCTTAAAGGACATCGTGTTGTATCTCACAAGGGTAAATACAAGCTCCTGGCAGCTGGTGAAAGAAATCAAATTGATCACAGCAAGGGAAAAATCTTCTCATCCAAGAGTTGTAGAGCTGCAGCTGCTCCACTATTTAACCAGTAAAAAATCAAGTCATTCACCAAGATGAAAGGAGGAAACACCCTGCTAGTTAACTTCAGGTAATAATTCTGGAGTTTTATGCTTCTAGTAGAGAACTTTAAATTACTGAATACATCTTCAGTTCAGTTACTCTCCTGCCACAAAAGACAAAGCCACAGAAGCAGAAAATGCACTCAACTCCCTTTGCACTGCCCTTGTGTCATGTTGTAGTTCCCAAACGTGATTCTTATTTGTGTAAGCAAACTGTAATTGTTTTCTTTTCCCTTTCACTGGGAATAGAATTAAACCCAAAGCCACTCAATTATATATGTTCCCCATGCTTCATTTTTCCACTAACCATTTGTGATAACCTGCCAGTGTGCAAGTGCCCCATTTGTGCCTGAAGCAATTTCAGATCATATGAATCCTGCACAGCAACAACTTAAGACCTGCGAGAGAAAGCTTACTGCTTTCATTATTTTAACTTTTCTACAGAAGAGGTCATGTAGCAGTTAAATCTTGCACTGATTCTGCTGGCAGCCAAAGGACAAATCCCCCCACATAAAACAGATCTAGGCTTCTAGCAAATAAATAATTTTTTTGTGAAAAATACAAGTAAAAAATCCCTTTTTTTCCACTACAAGTATGTCTCTGAAAAGCCCTATTACTTGCTTCACTGTTGGCAATGGAGAAGAAAGTCCGTTGTTAGTGGTTTCCAAAATGCCTTAACAAGACTGGAGTATTATTCATGCAAATAATTTTCATTTCTGAAAATATTTTTACTGCATTAAGAGTATTTTCCCATTTAGTTCCCCTGATGGCAAAAGTCACTAGTAAAAGATGGAACCAGTCAAGGAAGAAGCAATTGCTTCTCTCTTGCTGATCAGAGAACAAATTGGAGCCAGTCAAGTTTCCATTGAAGCATCAGACTGCTGACATGAAAACTGTTAACTACTGATTCTTGTCAATCATGAGACAACTCTTCCTGAAGAAGCGTTTGAGGCTTCACTTCACTAAATCACAGAAATGCTACAGGAGTGTGTAGAAAGGTACACAACATTAGGCTTGGAATGATATGCAGATTTATTTTTATCTGAAACATGTAAGTGAACAGTCCATGATGAGAGAATCAAATTTCACAGCTAATAGGTTCACTGATTACGATGAATTGTCGGTATTTAGTTAAAACACCTCCACTCAGCCAAGAATGTCATTATTTCTGATGGAAGTTGGAACATTTCATTGCACATTGTCTCAGTTGTCATCACATCTTTGGCACAGTAATTTCTTCTCTTAAATCAACTGCATTTGCACTGGAATTCTGTTGTGCATGTAAGAATCTTGACAAATTTACAAAAGTGTTAACCTGGAAAACTTGGTTCTGCAATTTTAAGAAACCATAAGGGCCAGTTCCTTACAAGACTTCCCTTTTCCAAACATCTGGTGCTGTCTGGCAGGTAGGCTTCATTTATTAGGTAGCTCCTGCTGCCAGATTCTTCCAATGGGTTTCAAACAAATGCACGACAAACAGAAAACATTTGCATCTAGACAAATCCTATAGAAAATTACTCAGAATGGCAATCTTCTTACTAAATATTTGTACTTCTCTGAAACATCTATGCTTACTTTATCTGATGACAACACTAAAACTGAAGATAGCATAAAAATCTTTGGTTTAACAAAAAGAATTCCCAGAGACAGCAAGTTAGTGTGATAGGTCTTTCAAAAAAATTAAAATCCCAATTTTTAGCGTGTTTTTGCCTAATAGAAGCAACTGAGAAGTTTCAAATGTTGTGTATTATTCCAGTCATTGAGAAATGACAGATACTAGGCCAGGGTGTGCAGTATAAACCCTGGCACTACTTCCCAGAAAGCACCCCCTATAAAACCATGCAGACTTTTAGATTTCCTGTCTGGCTAACAGGGAGTGGAGAACAAAGGTGCTTTCTCCTATGGTATGATTTAATACTAATGTGTGCACTAGCATGAGAAAGGTGTATTCCAAATAATATGGTGGAGAACAATAAAGTAGGAATTTCTGTTCTGTAACAGTGGTAAAATCAGTTTTCTGGCTTTCATTCCTTTGTCAGAGGATATACCTGTTTGCAAATCAGTACTGTTAATAAGATTTATCTCTAACCTAGTTTAAGGCAAATA
The DNA here is from genome assembly GCA_910950805.1 of Acrocephalus scirpaceus scirpaceus. NCBI lineage: Eukaryota > Metazoa > Chordata > Aves > Passeriformes > Sylviidae > Acrocephalus > Acrocephalus scirpaceus. The sequence goes on from OU383781.1 coordinate 37,031,658, forward strand.
CATGCTCGCAGTGGCCTATACTGTAAAGTAGTCATAATTCATTTCTAGATCCAAGCTCCTCACCTGCTCTCCTTCAAACTGAAATAAACCAGCTGAAATGAACATAAACATCCATGGTCACAATTCCTTTTCTAAAGGAGATTAAACCTGGAACTGGGGGGTTCATACTGTAAAGTAACAGGTGATCAATGCCTGAAGTCCGCATGAGAGAAAGGTGCGGCACTGAAAGTGCACTGGGATTTAAAGAGGATGAGCAGGATGGAAAAAGCACAAAACTCTCCTCTACTTGCCACATAAGCCTCATAAATCTAACACTGCATTCACATGTTCTTGCTGACGGCTCTCCTGCATCCACTGACAGATATTCTCTCTAGTGTGGAGTAGCCAGGCAACTTTAAGACCCAAAATCTGTACATACTTATCATGACTATTAAACAGCATCAAATAGTGCATCAAGATGGCTTAACAATACAAGTAAATTGATGGGTAATAAGAATTCAAATTTTTCTTGTGTGTGAATTTTATATTTATATATGAAAAAAGCAAAAAAAAAAAAGAAAACAAATGAGAAGGCTACAGTAACTGATCACAGAAGTTGGGAATTACAATTTTCTAATCTAAACTAGTCTATCTTTCATTTAAATTAGAAGATCAGAGATAAGAATTATTAGAATGTTCCTTCTAAACATTTACAGGCCAGCTGCAGATGGGGACTGTTTTTCATTCACGCTGTCACACTGAGGAAAAAAACCCAAACACTTTAACATTGCTGTCGTAACTCCTGAACATTTGTCTGTTTGGTTTATTAAGTTAGAAGTTACTGTCTGTGATATAACCAAACAAATAGCTACTGAAGTTGGAACAGCTCTTTCAATTAGCATTGTCACACAAACAAGAACATTTGCGCTGTGAATGAGTAAGTGGCTGGTGCAGGCAAGAGGAGCGGCGGCTGTCTGGGGGAGACTGAAGAACGACTGCGACATTAGGATGCCGTGGCTCATGCCAGCTCCCCCCACTCACACAGCCTTCTCCAAGACTGCACTGCGTATGCTTTCACAGATCAGCCACCCGCTGTCAGCCGGCAGGCAGGCAGGGATGACTGGCGTGCTGCGAGCGGCTGGCTCCTCTCCCTCGCCACAGCGGGAGCGGCGCACAGCACAGCTCCGGAGCGGGGAAGGTGGAGCTGCGGGGCTGCAGCAGCAGCAGCAGAGACCTTGCAACACGCTCCCCCGGGCCGGCTGCACAGCCCTGTCAGCCAGCCCCACCCCAGCAGCCTCCCCGGCGCCGGGATATCCTGCGGCTTCACTCCTTCCCCATGGAGACACGGAGGAAGGCCTGGCATTAGCCGGGCCCCTGCGGGGCCCTCGCAGGAACATCAGCGTCTGAGGGTTCCGCAGTGCTGGCCCCGTCGGGAATCCCGGATTGCGGTGCACGGCCGGCATGCGGCACTCCGAGAAAGCTGTGGTGCCGGGCAGGTGCTACAGCCAGCCTGCGAGGGCTGCCAAACCTGCCCGAGGTGTAATGTCAGTGGGAAAGTAGGGTGTTTATTCTTGAGGGGTGAGTACAGTCTTCCCTTCGAGTCCCAAAGAAAGTTGCCAGTCTGAGCAGTCCCGAGTCTCTCTGGCAGTCACACTCCCAGCTCCGTTCACTGCTGGGACCCATGCCCCTTCCCAGCAGCGCTCCGGTGACCCAAGGGGTCCCCACGGGACTCCCTGCACTCCCCCCAGGCACACACTCAGACCAGGTTTCCTCACCAGTTCTACCCAGGCTTCCCACAGCAGAGTCCAAGACACTCTTCTTCCACAAAGCAAATTATTCACGGTGCAGGAACAGAGAAACTGCTCGAGCTGGTGCCTCCAAGAAGGGAGCCCAACAAAGGAACCTCTTGGGGTTTTATCCCCTTAAAGACCAAGCAAGCCAAAGTCTTGCTCTTCTTCCCAAGTCCTGGGCTCCTGCAGCTGTGTCACTCACCTGGCTGTGCCACAGGTTCCTGTGCCTTTTGTCATGCAAAGGGTTGACATTTGGGACTCTTGCCTTGCTCCCACCCCTCAGGGCTCCACCTGCAGCTTGCCAACAGAGCCACCTGCACCAAATGTATCCCTCGACAAAAGTGGCAAGCACATGCACAAAACCCTGGCACAAATCATAGTGGAAAACAATAAAATCTTCTCCAGGCATAGATTTAGAACTGTCTGGAAACTGGAATGCTAAACCTACTTTTGGTGCATCCAGGGAAAAAGCCTCGATAATTAGATTACTGATTTATGAGAGGTCAAATTTGAAGTTGGCATAATTTAGAGTCCCCAGCTAGGATACTTGAGGTGAGCAAAAGAAACCAAATCTGATTACGAGGCAGTAACACAGGACAAGCTGTGCAAGAACGGAGGTGTCTTCTAGTGGCATACCTCAGAGCACTGCACAATTACTTGCAGCAACAATGGGACCACATTTTCACTTCTTATTGTCTGTACTATCATCATGCTAGGACACCACTGGTATCGTCCCAGAAACTTGTGGACTTGTCCACACACTGGTCCCACTCATTCTTAAGCTATTAAATACAATGAAATTTTTCATAAGATCCTGTTATCAGTTTCTTACTGAAGACTAAGTTCACAGCACAAATTCTAAAGACTAAATCACAGCACATACCTAATTGACCTCAATATTTTTCATGCTATTCAGATTCTTATCCAATACTTGTTATTGGAGACCTTTCAATGTGCATGGAAAGTAATTTTCTACCCAAACAATTTTACTGTCTTTATACTGCTTTTCTCCCTTGAATTTCTGAAAGAATTCCATAGAATCCAATTCACCTAAAGAGCATGTGAAGGAACCAAGACCACTATCTGTAAGCTTTAGAAGCTTGATGATTTAGTTTGGTTTGAAGTTGAACTCTTTTGCTTCATTCTGTTTTCAATTCCTTTTCTTTTGTTTGCTTGAAGCAATCAGAAAATTAGCACAGATACAGCATTTGCAAATGTTATTTGCTTTGACTAGATTCTAGGATTGCCTTGTAAGACTAAGCAGAGAACTATCCTAAATCTTTTCCAAGAGGAAATTAATGTATTTGTTACAGCAAATGCAATTCAACATATTTCCTTAAGTCTTGGGGCTATTTTCCTGTAGCATCTTGTTTGTCAGCAACACATGCAAAATTCCAGTGGCACAGCTTTGAATCTCTTTGTAAATAATGACACTGAGGGAAAAGCAACTATATTGTTTCAATGAAAGTAGACTTTGCTTATCAGAGAGAAAAAAAAGGGAGAAAAAAGTTTTTGTTCCACTTACTACACATGAGAATGGATTAGAGAAGCAGAAGTCTGTGTTAAGACTGTGCAAAGTTTTCATTAATATGATTATATCCCTCACTATGAGAAGAAACATGGTCATTTAAGAGAAGCCAATTTGTGTTTTTCACTGGAGACTGTGCAAAGCCCACGTGGCATCTGCCCACTGCTCTGCACTCTGCGTGACTTTAGAACATTTCAAATCATTGTCCTGAACAGCCTACTGGAGTGTGCACACAGTCACTGGATTTAACTCCAACTTCTACTTCTTCAGTAAACAGTGGAGTGTAAAACCACACGCTACCAATTAGTGACAACAGATGTGACTAAAATTTCAAAAAAGCTGACAAGAAGTGGCCTTTAGATAATAAAAAAGGTTTGAAATATCTGAGTCATATAAAAAATGAGATGACTTCCCTGTACCCCTTTTCTGCCCACTTGCTGTATATGCATTACTGAGCTGCCATCCTTACTTCAATTTGTACGTATAAAAACAAAAATCAAAAAATCCAAATTATTAGCAAATTCCCTCCTCAAAAGCTCAAGTCCTCTTTCCACATGCCAAAAATTACTTAAGAGTATATCTATCCCTCTTCTTCCTGCCTACAAAAATGTTCTTGTGCTTTCAACAAAAAAAGTTCAAGTGCATTTTCCAATCAGGTGTCTAATGGGCACATGGACACAGAAAGGAAATTTAGCAAGGCATGGAACAGACTCATCCCATCCACCACATCTTCAGTGGCAGTGGGATGAGTAGATCTCTAGATGCAAAACACATGAACAAGCATGTTCTCATTTGCCTGAACAGGCTGTGTACCTGGGTCTTAATACTAGGTTGATGTAACGCTGTACAAACACAGGCTGTTAGCTCTAGCTGTAAATATTCTTACTAGCTGCAAGAGTCTGGCCTAGTGCAAGAAAAGCTGTTTATTGTTTCTTCACCTACCCTGGCAGCTCTGTCAAATTACTTGCACTCAGGGTATCTGCAGATAGGTGTGAAAACAATTACAGAGATACCTAGTCTATTTTTGCCTCTTTTCTCTCCTCAAAATTTACCCATTTCAAAAACCTCACGCTTGGAACAAGTAATATTCTAGGCTTCAAAACACATCTCATTTTCCCTATCAGTAACACAGAAGTTGCAAGAAATCTGGTGCTTCTCAGGAATAGCAACAGATAAAACTATAATTTTTGCCACATTTCATCCCATCGTTATTTCTTTCTCAAGAATGACAAGAAGAAAGGGATTTCCTTCTGATTTGTCAGAAGACTGCTTCTTGCAGTCTGTAGAAAACCAGCAGATATTTTGTTAAAAACATTTGGTGCAGAGCAGACCTGAGGACCATATGGTTTATTGCAAAAGATTCTCTCTGACACATCCTCCTCAAATGTCAGTCCTGTTATTGTGTGGCAGGGATCAATAATCCCTGTGTGAAGGGAGGTATCTTCCCATCGAGGCCCAAGTGCTTAAGAATCCATGATTAGCTGCAAGGAGAACAAGGGCTGGACAAAGCTGTTCCAGCAGGTTTGGAATCCAATAATGAAAACTCCCCTGGAAGCAGGTGCCAGCCCTTTAATGAAACTCACAGCAGTGACTCCTGAGCTGAGACACTGCAGAGTGCCTCCGTATCCACAGAGATCACAGGTGCCACAACTGTGAAGCATCCTTAAGTTCTTCCTGCAGGTCATCACCCAGATTTCAGAGAGAACCCGCAGGAAGTTTCTGAATCTGAACCTGAAAATGGGGCGCCTGTAGCTCTGCTGGACACCTGATAACCCTGAAGTGAACACAACTGCTGTGCTGTGGGAGAGATGATTCTCCTCATCACACCTGGCTTTCTTGACATGAAGATTATCTTATCCTCTCTTCAGCTGTATTTTCTTACTTGCAAATGAGGATAGGGTAACTCCAAACATCACAATTAACAACGCTGACTGCAAAATCCAAATACTTCCAACTGCTTCAGATGTCAGTTTTCCTTCTCAGCCTACAGAGCCTGGGGTATCATTTTTTTCATGCATTTCTTAACAAACATTTTTCACTAGGAAAAATTAATTTGATTAAATGAACTCCTTTATGGTATAAGGTTGATTTGGTAAATAGCTTGCTTCTGTATTTTCAAAGTAAAGCTAGACCATATGAATTCTGAACTTAATTCACACTTCAAAGCCTTTCACATTTTAAGGAAAAAGAAGAATAGTTGAAATTTAAATAAGAAATATGAAATATATATTCACACAAGCAAACACACCAACTGCATTTTTAAGACCATTATTTTTTCTTTATAATGTTCAGAAATACATATTTTTCAGGATTGACCCTTCATGAGAATACAATTTCTTGAAATTCTGAGAATTCACTTGAAGTGAGAATACCCTTCCTTATTTGATTCATATTAACAGAAGTTAATATCAAAATACAATCATGATTGTCAGTATCATGTGAATGTTAAATTTTATGTGGCTGGTGATAGCTATAAACATTTAAATACTTATCTTCTTCAGTGCCTCTGAAAAGCAGTACTTTTCCTGGTTTATAACTCTATTAATTTGAAATGATACCCCCCTATATTTAACATTGACTGTTAGCTTGTATTTCTGCCTGTACTTTCCTTTGTAACAGTTCAAGGAAAAATTAATACTTTGTGCAGGCATCAACTTACCTTGCTATGAAAATAAAAATAAACAACAAAAAACCAAACCCACCAAAAACCAAAAGCACACCACCTCCAGTATTCAACCCAGTAACACAACTTGTTTTCTTGTGAAAACACCACAGTGAGTGGTAGAATCAAAGGTCAGCAAAAAATGAGAAACAAATCCTTTAAATGCCTTCCAAGTTATCAGAGGTTTTGATTTAAATCTATCAATTATTTCTGTATTGTATACATTGAATCAGCATTTGGCTTTCCAGATTTACCTTGCATAATGTGTCACCTGCTACAACATGCAAATCCAATATAATAAGCCTCCACTAATGGGAGCATGACAGTGTTGGTGTTATCCTGCCTTCTGCAGAACAAGTTTGCAGAATTCCATAAAGCATAGTAACTACATGTGTATGACCCAAAGGTGGAAGTTTATCCTTCTTGGTGGCTATCACAACAGCAATCCTTTATAAAGCAGTTTAGGAATACAAGGAGTTTGTGCACATCTAGGCACTCATTTCCTTATCTGCCATAAGAAAGGAAACTTGGGATGGGAGGGATGTGATCCCCTTTCTTCCTGAGGACATCTTGCCCAGAAAGGCACCGAGCTGCTGTGCAGCTGTCCTGCCATGTGCCACCACGCCTTAGGAAGGCCCCGGCAGCAGCTCTGTACAGACAGCTGAGCAGAGGCTGCTGCAAACACCAGCACAAAGTTCAGTCGTCCTTGAGAGGAAGCCAGAGCCCAGCATAAACCCCAGAGTACAGGGAAGGGAGACAAAAGGAACGCTCTCTTCAGAGCTGCGTATTGAATTACTTTGTTTCATATCTCAGTAATAAAATAAGCCCTGAAAATTATCTCTCTCTTGATTAATATTCTCCTCCATTTCTCTTGTAAATGAAATGAGGCAGTTCATCTTCTGAAGATGAATTAGATGAAGCAATTCCTGCTCTAACATCACACCATGCACTTTAAAACCCCTCTCATGCAACAGTTACTGTCTCCTAGATCAGTGGGGCTCATGGAAATGATCTAGTAATGTCTCCAGTAATACTTCCTTTAACTGACAATCATGTTACAAAAAACCATTTTAGACCAGTTTACTAAATGAGTAAATCAATAACCAGTCTAAACAAAAACAGCCACAGTAATATATTCAAGAATACTATTATGAAAAAAAAAATATTTTAAAATAGCACCTGAATCCAATATTCCTCTGTGACTCCACACTGCATGAGAATTGGCAAAGCACTCACAAGAAACACAGGATGACCTCACAAACCTTGGGGAATTAAGAAGAGAAATTTGCCTGCCCAAGCAAGTGCTTGACATTCAAAAATAACCTCCTGAAACATAACCTGTGTGCAAGAGTTCAGCCAACTAATGGGTTTTAACTAGGCAAAATCGGGCCATCTTTATGATGAGATTGACAGCTTTGGCTCCACGCTTCATCTTTTAAATGCCACCTACACCTCAGCTGGGACAGGCACATCAATAGCACCATTGATTTTTTTCTCACTTCAGTGAAATTACTCATTTTCTGCAGTTGCAATGTTACTGCAAAATAAAGCAACTATTTGAACACTTGAGAGCTCAGTGCTCTTTACGGAGCATGCCTTGCCTACACCTCTGCATGTGGCTGAAGCTTTAATGATATCTGTGCACAGCTCCTTTCCTTGTCTCCTAATGAAATAACCTTCAGAAAAACCCCAATATGACAAATAACAATCATCTTCTTTATAAATTGGGGAGAACATTTCTGATTGCTTGATTTTTTTTCATTTTTCCTTTCTGAACATTTTCTTTAAACAGTAGAGAAGATGCTGGATAAAAGAAAATAGTATGTGGGGTTTTATTTTTTTGCATGTTTAAAAGTTGGGCTGGAATCTCCAGGGCATTTTATAAAGTACAGTTCATATCAGTACAGTTGTTTCTTGTGTGCCCTCCATAACACAAGCCAAGTAAGTTTTAAATAATTTCTTCTTTGGCTTTACTAGATGACAGAAATCTCTAAGTCATACTTACAACAGTAAGTAATAACTTAGGATTTCAATATCAGTAACAGTTCTTTAGGACTAATCCTTATCTGCAGTGCTTAATTGCTGAAATATGACTGATCCTTAACAACTGCATCTGCATTAAATTCAACTTTCCTGTGATCCACAGGTCAACCTCACTTCTGCTTTTTCTTACAAGAAGAAATAAAATTGTCAGTCCTTATTATTACAACATTTAGACTCTACCCATACGTCTTCCATGGACCTTTTATGGTGTTTTTGATGAATAAGACTTTGCAGATTAATTTTACATAGGACTAGAATATTCATAATTGTCAAAATTGTTGACATTGAAAGCTTATACTGTACACAATAAAAAATATATCCCCTAGCAATGTCTGTTGAACCATTATCTTCATTTATATTTCATTTGAAATAATACCTTCTACATTCTTTTTTTCTTTTTTTGTAGCCAGGAGTTTTTGAGGTCAATGTCACAACAAAATTGGATATTTAGTAAATGCAAGCAGGCCACAGATAAAGCTATTTTGCAGAAAAAGAAAAACTGAATCAAGCTGCACAGAAATAAGTAGGTTTATCAGCACTCAGAGCAATTGCAAAGAAGAAACTGTCTAACATGTATGACCTGAAAAAGAAAATTTGCACATTTTTACATGGTACAAAACTTCCTCCCTAAAGCTAACAGTAACAGTTTGAAGGAAATTACAGTATATAATAGAAGTCTTAAGATCACAGGGAATTTTTCAAATGCTGCCTTTGGAAATCATATCTTGTGCATATAATTACTTACAGTTGGAATACCACAAGTACATGTAGGTTTGTTTTTTTTTTTAAATTGCATCTATTAATTTTGCTCGTGTCACCATTAACATGAGAGCATTCCTTCTTTCTTGGGTCTGCAGAACAGACCTCCCTTAGTACCACAACACGTGCTGCTCTCAGGGACAGCAATCCTTCATGGTGCCATCTCCAGAGCAGATGGCACAGTCAGCTCCATTCTCTCTCTGACCTGACCTCTGCCCTAAGGAAAACTTCCCAGCCTGTATGGCTGCAAACATCAAAGGTCTTGTCATTGCTTTCAAATTAGTTTTAAATTCTCTGTATTGAGAAATGAACTATTAACAATCTAGTGTAACAATTCTTAAGTTATTTCAACGGTTCTTTTCAAAAGAAAACTGCATTCCAGACTGATTTCAATATGAGGCTTTTCCAATACTTTCATCCAAACCCTTTCCCATATTATTAGACTACTTGAACTGTTAACTGTTTACAATTCACCTGCACTGAAGGCATCCCTTGCTGTACATTCCCAACCCAGCACTGAGACCAGCATTGCACCCAGCCTTTCTAGACATTACATTTCAGTTATTTTCACAATGCAAAGGGAGTTATTTAGTTAAGTCAGGAGACAAACAAATTTCTGGCTCTATACATACAGATTTCTGCAAGCTATATACATAGAGATTTCTATCTGTCTGTATAAATACGAGGGATTTATTTGTTCCAAAAGCTTGCAAATCTTGATTACCCTGACTCTGCCACAGGGGCTGGACATGTGTGAGGATTTGTAGTCTATCCTCAGTGAACACGAAGCTAACTAAAGCAGCTTAGACAAGATTTTTTATTTGATGGCAGAGAAGTAATCTTGGATGCCATACAGAGTATACAATCTCCAATCACTACAGGGATCTTATCACCCTACTCCTTTCATCATCTGCATGTTTTAACGGCAGCCAGCCTTCCTCCTCCACTGCAGTGTCCCATCATCTTACAGCACACACCAGCACCACTGTTTGAAAAAGGCATGGTCAGATCTCTCACTCATCTCTGCCTCCTCAAACAAAGCTGTGGAAATCATCCCTCTAAATCCTCCCTGATCTCCTTGTGGTGATCTCGCTTCCCAGAGCTGTTCAAACATATGGGCAGCAATCAGGCCACATCGAACCTCACATTTACCAGGAATGCTGAGAACTGCTCAGTGTCTCCTTTCTGCCTGTCATTTCGATTTACACATATGCAGTTGTAATTGCCTGTAATTTCAACCTATACATGTCATTCCCTTGAAACATTATTATCCTGCTGAAGTGGAAATTCATATCTGTATACATTACAAAAAAACCACTGTGACAGAAAATGTGAAAATGCCTGCATGATAAATCTTTCATGTCACTTGCAAGAAAAACCATAAACTTGTAGAACAAAATGAAAATATATTACGTTGAAGCAAGAAAGTACCTATAAAATTAGAGGGGAGAGTCTCAGATTTCAGGTGCTTTCATTAAGGAACAATGTTTCATGAACTAAACAGATATATAGTATTTATAAAGCATTTCTGAGAAATTTTCATTGTATGATCAAGATACTTAAAAACACATTTAAGAAAAAATACCTTGTAGAAAAGTGATTTCTGATTTGGTCACTTCTAGAAGCTGCAGCACTTGTTCTTGTTGATTTCCACTAACTTTATTGCCAGTCAGTGAGAACTGCATGACAAAATTTGAAGAGAAAACCACAGTGCTGACAGAGCAGAGTAATTAGTGACTGAAACCGAGTCAGGCAGGATCCTTATGCTGTCACTATTCAAGCTCAAGGAATATTTACACAGGATCTCTATCAGAGAATAAATGCACACATGAAGAATTATTACTGTATTTCTCAACGAAAGAAATTCCCATACAAGAAATACTCAAGTGTGGATTACACACACAAGGAAAGCTTTTGAGAGAGCAGGAGTTTCAAAGGAATACAGCAGAAATTATGTTTATTTGTTAAGGTAGAAGTCAACATTGCATGCAAGGTACTTTAGACCCAATCCTTATTTCCTGATTTTATCGGGAAATACTACTAGTGGGTAAAGAAGTAGTGAATATAAAGCCTAATTCTGGACACAGGATAGAAACACCTGGTTAGAAGAGTAGGAAAGTATTTCTAGGAGGAAAAGAATTCTGTTAGTTTTGCTGAAATGATAGATAGATAGATAGATAGATAGATGGAAAGAAAACATAAAAGTATACATACATATAGCATAAATATATATACTTGTATTTATCTGTATCTATATATATGCAGATTTCAAAACAGTCAAAAACATTCAGGAATTTACTCTGTATTACATATATGAATATATATGCTTATCTATACACAATGAAAAGTTAGCCCTGATAAACAGTTCTATTTATTCTTTTATGCCAACTATTAGCCTAGTTTCAATTACATATAACTATATACTATACCTATAACTATATGTATATTATATAGTTATATGTAATATAACTATATACTATACATATAGTTACAGGTATAGTATATAGTTAATATAACTATAAACTATACAGCAGCAAAAAGAATAATGGTGTTTTAGGCAAAACTCTGAGTCATCCTAAAAACACTTCACCCCCTTGTCCCACCAACATGGCAATTTGTTTGTGGTGTATTGTGGATCCCACATTAGACATTTGTGAATTTATAAAAATACAAAAGCCTGCTTGTAACTCATGAACAATGGTGGAATTTTTTTTTTTCCATTTCCATTTACTCTTATTGCTTGTAATTTCTACAAGTATCTAAATTTACTCTGTATTTCCTATACAGGTGGGAATCGCCAAGCTAACCTTATCTGTTCTACAGGTTTTAATATTCATATTTCTAGAGTAATACAACAACTTCTATCTATTTTCAAGTTGCATACTGGCTTTTGTATCTTATCTGCATGTGTGATACAGATTCATTTTGCCTTTCAAACAGAAGCAATATAAACTTGTCTTCCTCATATATATGGATACTCAAATAGAGGCAAGATTGCTTCAAGTGCTAGTAGTGTCATTAAATCCTGCTATGTTATCAAGACCACATGTTCAGAATACAAGGACCTCTAAGGTCTCTGTTTCTTTTTCCAACAAAATGCATTTTGTCTTCCTTAAATTGCAAAATGAAACTTCAAACTATATAATGATAAAGGTTTCAAACCCGAAATACTACAGGGTTAAAGGTGCCCAATATGAAGTGAAACTTCTTGATTGTCATAATTTGTTGTAATGTCTCTAATCACGCTATGTGTGCATTAATTGGATTCAGCAAAATCACTCGAGCTTTTAGTGTTCTGAAAGCCTGAACAAATGGATTAGTATGAAAAAATCTGCACCACAAAAAAAAAAGATAAAAGAAGTATGTTTATTTCCTTTTGTTTAGCCAAATAAGGGGATTAAAATTATATTTGTTAACTAGAATTATAGCAGGATCCCAGACAGTTAACTCTGAGAAAACATGGTCTCAAAGGAATATTCCAGACAAACAAGAAGCTACAAAATAAATATATTCCCTTTAGCTATATAGGAAGAACATACACAACACATTCTACATCAACTCCAGTTCTGTCAAATTACTCTATGCCACAACTTCCAGCCTGTGTTCTAATTTAAATGTGTTAAAACCAAATGAAAAAAAATACCACTGATTTGTGTCCTATTGAGATCTTTTCAATAAAAATTCACACCTAGACTTTTTAATCACACAATTCATATGACTAATAATACCTTTAAAAAAAGGTGTGAGGGTAAAAGGTTCGGTGTAACCCTAGGACTAGAAATGCTAATTTTCCATTTCACACTAAGAGAATGAGAAACTAAAAAAATTTACTCTCACCTAATGAAAGAAGTAGAAGTAACCCTCCCCAATCCGCTTTGGGCATCACAGGAGGCACAAAGCACTCGGTGAGCTCACCCAGTGGCAGGGAATTGTGTGTCCCTTAGGCAGGGGAGTACCTGCACTGCTGCTGGGGCTCCTGCCCGGGGAGGAGAGGGTTGTAGGATATTTGGGTATTTTCAAGGCAGCCCCAGTGCCTGTGTTCCCCCAGCAGTTAATGCTGGTTACCAAACAGCAGCCCCTGAACCACGGGCTGCTCCGGAGCAACGCCATGGGCACAGATCAAAAAACATCGCCTCGACCCGCACAAGAGAAATGATGTTTGCTTATTTTCCTGCACGGATGAAGGACGGCTTGAATGATTCATCCTTAAGCGGGTAAACAAAAGTGGGGGGCCTGAATCGAATTGCAACATAATTTCCTTTAAAAGCTTGTTGAGAACACACAGCTACACTGTACTGTGGCAAGGACTGCCAGCAGGACAAACACGATGTGCCAGCGCTGGAAGTATAAACACACAGGACTGATCTCATGTTGAAGATGGGAAAAAGCACAAGAAAGAACAAATTTCTGGTTTTGTAGCATCAATTGAACCCTTTGAAACTATAATTGCTTTGCAGCAGCAACACTGGACTCCCGGAAGCCACCCTCAAGACTTCTTCAGTAATTCACCAACTAATTATGCTCACAAATTAGAAAAAAATATGGTAGCAGCTTAGTATAATTTCTGTTTTAGGACTAACCCACGTTCAGAGCACATCTGCACATTGTATATCTCATTTGGTGTTTAGAAGCCATATTGTACAGAAGAAAAATAGCTAATTTATTCAGTGCTTTTCAAATTAGATTTCATACTGAAAACTTCTGAAAAGCACTGAACTCCTCCAGCTCCCATAGGCTTCAGTGATGCCTAAAACACAGAAGAATTGAAATCATCTTTGTAACTTAACATCGACAGATTAAGATCTCCATATTTGAACTCTTTCATGCAGATAAATGAAGAGGCTGTTTACAAACCAAGGCTCATACAGGAAAAATCTTCAAAATTAGTGTTCATTCAGCGAGAGAAATAAATGTTATGTCTACCTTGCACAGATGAATAAATCTACTTATGTCAATAAACACTAATGAAATGAATGGAACTAACATCGATTTCAGGGCAGCCCAGACTTTGGCCAATGTATTTACTCTGAACAAAACTGTATAAACACATTAATTGACTGAAAGGAGAAGGATTCAGAAAGATACAATATAAATTCTGCTGGCATTATTTTTAAACCAATACTTTTGACAGAAGCCACATTAATTTTTGAAATAATTTTCTCTTTAAGTTCTATATTTTGAATCAAATCAATAAACTATTATTACCAAGTTCATTTTTATGAAAATCAAACTATACTTTACTTAGTAAAACACAGGTGCTTCAGTTCGTTCACAGCACATGACCAGCCATGAATTCAACATACTTTGATTTTTATCACCTTTTAATTCTATTTTATCCATTATTCATTTCAATAATAATTCTACAGAGGTATTTTGTATCCTGATTTTTCTAAACAATTTAATAGTTACCAATAAATATGTAAGTCAGAACAATTTGTAAACTACATCAAATCTGTATGTGGAAAGATGGCTGGGGTTAAAATTGGGGGGAACTGAGAAGTTATATTCACATCCTAACAGAGGCTGTAATGATACAGAAATTATAGGGTAAAACACAGCTGCTGCTCCCTGGATGGAATGGAGCTGGCAGCTCCAAACCTCTTCCCTAGGGACTCCCCACGGACACAACCTGCAACCACAGCAGCTGCTAAGGGGGTGGGATGGAGGCTGGAGTGGAGCGGGAACACCGCGGCCATTCCAGCCACTGGGAATCCTCGTGGGGAGGGAATTCTGCAGCTGCAGAACCACTGAGCATCTGCCTGGCCAGGGCGAGAGCAGCTGATGTCCTGAGCCAAGGGCCTGGCTGCTGAGCCAGCAACCAGGGCAGATTCGCTCTCCCCACGTGAACCTGGTTCATCTCAGGAGGGAAACGGTGAAGGTATCATTTCTGCAGTTTTAGGAGCCTGAAACTCCTAAAACTCCTCTCCTCCTGTGCACTGGGGGAAAACCAAGGATTCCTTTGCTTCCAAGAGGATTTCTGAATTGTGAAATCAGAAATTGAAGTGTTCAAGTCATCATTAGCCTTTGATGGGGAAACAGGAGAAAAATCAGGAATTCAAGCTGATCAATTTAGGATTGAAAAGGATTGAAACAGAAGTTGAGCAACTTAAAATTCTGCTCACTCCAATGGAACACAGAGAGAAACTGGTGGAGAAACTGGCTCCTGGTCCAGACACTCAGTGGCTCTGCAAGTCAGTACATTACACAGACCATGAGCCTTGGGATGGAGATATTTGGTACAATAATGATGATGATAAAGCCATAGAGAACCCTGATTCCAAATGTGAACCATTTCTAGAAACAGAAAGACCCAGAATTATCACTTCAGTAACAGTAAAAATGTAAAGTTCAGCACAAATAGCAGTGACTTGACTTCTTTCTAACTGGAGACTTCATATAAAATAGGCATTTTAAGCCTTTAGAAAAGGCAAGTCAATCTTTCATCCAAGAACAGTGACAAGAAATGAAAGAAATATATTTACCATTGAGAAATCATAAAGAACTGTCATCACACAACTTAGGTTGAAATGTAAATACAAATGTTCAAATTAAAATTATCACAATGTATAGGGAAAGTTTTCAACAGAATACTTTGGCTGAAGTATAAGTTCTAATCATAGCCATTTATACAGCCATTTAAAATGTAAGAATTAAAAACATTTATTATAAAATTTATTGATATAATGTATCTGGGAGGACCTCTGCTTAGTCATTTTTAGCCGTGGTGTCAATGTGATTCAAAGTCCATTTTGTAAATTTACATATGTATCAGAGAGACTCTGACAAATTTGAAGTCTATTATTTAAGCAAGTTACCTGCATGATAAAGATATTTCTACTAAGACAGTTCATGCTTTGAAGAATTAAGGAAATGACTGTCAACTCTTCCACATTTTATTACATACTTTTACCATTTCAAACGGTTAAATGATTAATTATGAAATCCAGATCACTAAATGTTCTCAAACTATATTTGCCCTGAAGTTTCAAAGCCATATGTTTCAGCTGTATCCTAACTGTGTGCAGCAGCATTGTCAATTAGATTGGAGTGTTTGGAAGGCAATATATTTGTTCCACCAGACAGGACTAACAGGAGAATTTGTTACTGAGGTTACCAGTGCTGTTGCAGCTGACCTGTTATCTCTGACAGACAGGTACAGTGGTGAGTTCAGTGGCCCTACAGTGGCTGCTGTACCTGAATTACTGAAATGCTTGTAAGGAAGATGACAAGCATGAAGGAGAGGAGCAGCTATCAAGTATGAATCAGGATTTCTGAATTGACTCCATCTGATATTTCCATCCCCCTCTCCCCAGAAAAGTGTGGTGTAAGAATAAAGTGAACCTGAGAAAGAACACAGCTGAAATGTTTCTGTGGGAGCCTGCAAAGAAAACATACAGATTAATACAATGATTTCATTTATTGAGTAGTTTCAGCATAATTACAGCTATATTAAGACTGTCATAGTGAGGCATCAACAGTGCCTTCATAATGCCTACATAAAAGGTGACTCATCAGAGCCCTGAAATTCAAGTGAAACACTTACTGTCACTCAAAGTGCTTTAGGAAATGAAAGCCAATTTTTGCAGCCTAACAGGCTAACTCACTATGCTATTTTAATTATTTTTCATTCAGATAGATTTTTCTTGGCACATAGAACCAATGCATCAAGGAGAAGTTTCTTTTGAAAAACCACATAGCAAGCTAGTATCAACTGAGGATGCAAGAGTAAAAACAGAAAACAACAAAACAGAAGAGATGTCATCCAAGATAATAAACATTAAAGATTTACAGAAAAGGGAACAAGGGAAAGAAGGAGAACCTGTAAGCCTTTAAATTTATACATAGTTACTTAATAACTGGGACTGTGTCTGATAGAGAATTATGCACAAATTACTTCTAAGCCTGTAAATAAGTGAATTTACAAGCCATTCAAAAAAATCCATGCAACATTGCAACAGCTATTTAGTAGTCCAAAAGCATAAAATCTGGGGGAAAAAAATTCACACATTTCCTTATTTAGTGCAGAACATCATGTGTATCATGTCTGTGAACATCCAGCAATCTGAGAGAAAAATACAGTGACTCCCAGCTCAGTGGGACGTGACTTTTTCAGGGAGTGATCCCAAGCTCCACAACGGAGGAGTCTCAGCAGCCCTTCCCTCCACCTTGCACCTCCTTGCACTCGAGGAAAGCACTGCTCTCCACTATGGGTACTCCTTCTGGAGACTCCAGGTGATTTTGCCTTGTTTGTTCTCACACTGGCTGACAGCATTTTCAGCTAGGGAACTGTATGCATTCATCTCATAGAGCAGAAAAGCACAGGAGATAATCTTCCACTTGACAGGGGAAAATTCAAAAGTGCTTTTTTAACAAAAAAAACATACATTTTAACAATCATGGTCAGTCTATTTCCAACTTTCTTAACTGTTGGATAACTGTGTATCTTTAAAACTTTTAATGAAACACAGGAAATGTGAAACACCTCAGATGCTTTTTGAAATTATTCCTCATGATCTGTACCTGTATTATGAAAAAATACAAGGGAAAACAAATGGCTGAAAATTGTGATCCATAACAAATAACTGAGAGGCTGCTGACCATCAGTTTGCTTATTTGAGAAATACTGAGGTAAGCTGTAACGAAATGAAGTAGCTGCTAGAAGTAGTGACATAGTGGACAAATAATAGTGATTAATCTCCTATCCATAGCAAGGACTTTCAATGGAAAGTTTGTTACTGAAGTCTTCTCCTAAGAGCCCAGTCCTTGTGAGTGGTTCTCACCATGACCCTCCCTCAGGACATTTAATATCAGACAGCACAGACTCTCTTCTGCTTGGATGGGAACGCAGCATGAGACTCCAACTGTGTGTGGAAATCAACAACAGAGCAGCTCCTTTGGCTGGCAAGGTACCTCCAGATAGAGGGTTTTATAAATATTAAACTTGTGAGATTTTCATTCCAGTTACACTATTAATAATGTAGGAATGTAACCTACATAGTAACTGCTCCATGCAAAGCCTCCTTCTTCCAAGCAACATCCCAGGATTAGACTGCGCTAGCCTACTCTAAAAATAAAGTCACCCATCATGTGGCCTTGCACCAGCTATGAGTAATCTGTTTTCTTCCATCTCCAGCTTTCCACTAACATGGCAGTTTGGAACACAAGTCTTTCCCTCAGCAGAAAATAAAATAGATGTTAAGTGAGTGAGACTAAGCCTGGGAAAGCTGCTTGCATTGCATTAAGGGTTGCCCTACAATGACACCTAAATGTATTTCCATGGGACTACTTGTTCCCAATTCTGTGGTAAAATACAGTAAAGAGAGATTATTTTTTTAAAGTTATGTAACAAGAACCCAAAATTCACATACTTATATTGTAAAAGTACAAAAAGCTTCAAGCAATAAAATAGCATAGAGCTCTTAATTAGTTTTCAAGGGTTACATTTTGTCACCATAAAATGGGACAGAAACAGGAAAGCAGAAAGGGCAGAATGCTCCCCAGAGGACTATGTAAGGGTTTGAACAAAAATTTAGTCTCTAGAGCTCATGCTCTGCATGCTGTACTCAAACATTAATCTAAAAGCAAGCACACAGTGACAAAATACAGTCATTCTGACTGATGAAAATGAAGGCGTATGTCAGAAAAATTGGCATTTTACAGATGATACTAATAATAGATCTAATAGATCAAGAATGACAAAATACATTAAATATTTTTGAAAATACACATATGTTCAACTTCCAGGAAAAAAAATAAAAACAAAACCAAAACAAACCAGTTTGACAGAAAAGGCCAGGGAATTTTTTTTCTTTGGTTGTGGAACTTTCTTGTACTTTTTTTAGTTATGGGACTCTGAGGACTTAATTAGTTGAAGATAGAATTAATTCTGGTCTTTTTCTCTTTGTGCATAAACAGAGGAGACATCTCTGAATATGTACTGACAAGTGGATAGATTACTAAAGACTGTTCTCCAAAAGGCAAATGCTGCTTTATGCCGCTAATACTCATCTCAGTAAAACACCTTCAGTCCAAAGAACACTGACAGAAACTACCTAAAAGTACCTGGTTTTTACCTGGGAAGAGTTTGATGATTTGCTAAATGGAATGTTTTCCATTTTTAACTCAAGGATTTTCCTTTTTCCTTGATCCCTCGTTGAAACAGAAACAAACACACACACAGACCTTAGAGCAGTCAAGTTCACCAGAACAATGGTCATTTTTGGTTGGCTAAGCCTAAAAGGGCAGGCTGCATGAATTCTTTCCTTTTGTAGATGATGAGGAAAACACCTAGTGCAATCCATTACAAATCTTCATGTGTAAATGTAACTAGCCCTTAAACTTATTGATGCAAAAAATCTTAAAGTGTCTGTGAGATTTATTCACACCTTTACCTTAAGAAAAAAAAAAAAAAAAGGCAGCCAGACAACTTCCAACTGGAGCACATTTAGAAGAAATTATGAACTCAAAAATAATTTCCAGGAGTGACATGAAGAAAGAGAGATCTGACCTAAGGTGTGCTATCTCAAATTTGCATCAAAGCTCCCCGTGGGCTGCCATGGGCAGCCCGAGCCGGCAGAATTCACACATCTGGGGCTGGGAATTTCAGCTAACACTGACTGCAGCAGCACTACAAGGGCTGTCTCTAGGAAGGGATGAGCTATGTGTTTACCATATGTCAGCCGTTAGGGCCAAATGTGGCTTTTCAGAAAAGAAATACCTTGGTGACAGTCAAAAGATATCTGGAGCATAGATTTTGTGTGATCTTCACCAAAAAGAGAAGTGAAAGAATAAAACTTGAACACTAAAATGCCATGAATGTCAGTTTCCTGCAGATCTGTGAACGTAGTCTAGTTTACTTTTGCATATATTATAAACTAATTCACAGGGATATAAAAAAATAATGTGAGAGGAAACCAGGAAGGGTTGTACTCATTTCCTTCTCTGATTCCAGCTGACCACTTGTCTTTTGTAAAGAAACAGCAACCACTAACTTCATGTGTGTTCATTCCAAAAGTATAAAGGGCTTTTGTAAATGTAAGTTCCCTTGGAAGGTATACACACAAACAAGAAAGCAAACAACAAAGAAGTTTTATAATCTAAAACATTTTCCCTTCTGTTTGAAGGTAACAAGACAAAATAGAAAAGGTCGAACACCCTGTTTCAGAATCTGGAATTAAAGCCGTAAGTGGTAACAGCCAGGATAAGAAAAGAGGGGTGGACATATAAACTCAAAGATTCTAGGATAACAAAGGGAAAATAAGCAAAAGGATTATTTGCTCTCACCTCTGAAACTAACTCTGAAATGGGCTATTTGTATATGGAAAGACTCCAGTCAAGGATATGATGTACATTACTCCAGAAGGCCTGAATATACCTTTGAAAAAAAAAAAAAAAAATCATTTAAACTGCCAGGACAGTTTGAGAACATCCCGAATGACTTAAACATTCCTCTGTCTCATCTCTCACCTTCTAGTTACCTGCCACTTCATGTATTTGCCTCACACACTGAAGACTTGCTTCTATGTTGGAATAAACATTTTTAAGAGAAAAGAGGCGTGATATTCCTCTAACCAACACCTACTGTGTACACATCAACATCTAAACTAGTCTACTAGACTTCTGTTTTTGTCAGTGAAGAGACCTAGGGGAGCATATACGATAATTCACCTAAACTTTTAGACAGAGCTGAGATGAAAAGTTTTAGACAGAGGTGACAGAAAATGAAGCACGTGAAAACTACAGTCATCACACATTCATCATACTTCAGTCACCTCTCTTAGTCCACTTTCCTTTTTGTACCCCTTCCCCAGAGCTGGATGCAGTCTCACCCTGAACTTCTCATGAAGTTTAATCATGTTCTCATGACTATCTGAACAGTCACATGTTTACAGGAACTTTGTCACAACAGATACGCAGTAGATGATGTTTTTCCACAACTAAATCTGTTTTTCTGTATTATAAATCATTAAGGTCCAAAGAAAAATTATTTTTTTTAAATGTTCTCCAAACTAGAGTTCCCTCCTCTAGGAATTGTGATAATAAGCCATAATTCTACATTTCATTAAAACATAAAGTTCCAATGACCTATGGTGGCTTCTGAATGCTCCCTCCCAAAGCAGAAGCGGCTCACGCACCTCAGTGTCCAGCAGTGGCCATGGTCACTGACCACAAATCCAAACCATTGCCATGTGTCTCTGCTGCCATCCCCACTTTGCCTGCATAGTCCTATTTCTGCTGGAATCTTGGAGCATGAAGGTCACGCTACAAAACATATTTATTCTGACTAAACTGTAGAAATCTGACATGCAGACAGAGTGAACAGCAAGCTTGACAGTGATTGAATGTAACTGCTTTGAAGTCACACCAGATTTAGACTGACTGTATCCTATAATATTTGGGAATGCACTGTACAAAACTGCTTTTTTTTTCTTCCTGCTCATCTACACAAGCACATTTTAAAAACAAATCTGCCTTTTTTTTTTTTTTTGACACAGTATAGTAATAACCTGAGTCCTTGAACACGTTAGCATTAAAAGAAGTCTTCCTTTTACAAAATTGCTGAAGATCACTGAAATGTAACTTTTGTGATAGGTCAGTTAACTTCAGATCAGTAAACACAAACATTCCTTTGCCTCCAGTGAATATATTCCATTTTAAGAGCTGTGTTCATTCCATCTACAAATACAATCTAGTGTAAGCAGTCACATTTTATTTTCTCACTTTAAAATGCCCAGAGATTATCTCTAATGCTTATGCTTTGATTTGCTCGAATAAAAGGCTATTTGAGAAAGTTGTATACAAACATTTCTTGCAATTCTCAATAAAAACAATATTAGAGTTGGATATTTGATGCACCAAATTATCTTGACTGGAAACCTACTAAATAAGAAAAAAATTCTTGCGCTGCATTTTTCTTTAGATGGAATTAATCTTAAGATGGAATTTATGTTCTACACAGTTAGTTAAAATTAATCACAGACGAAATAGTGGTGGTAATTAGTTTGCATTTCACTACCTGTATCACTGATTTTATGTGGAGAGGTGTTTCTTACTGCTCCCTAGATGTTCCCTGTAGAGGCAGGACTCATGCAGAGTGGTCACTATTCCTTTAGTATTTGTAAGTGGCTCTCCTGCCCCTCTAAATACCCACTACATGATTTTACATTATGAGCTTCAGCATTGTTGTCACAATTTACAACTGAATTCTGAACGTAACACCAGAATACAAGAATTACACGTTTTCAAACACTAAATTAAGCGTACTGCACACAGGACAACCTGGGGGACATGTGCAGTAAGGTCACAATGCTGATGGCTCCAAGTAGAGATTTTTTTGCACAAGAGAAACATAACAGTCCAATTATTTGTATAATATGCTGACCGTCTTTGAAAATTACCAAAGCACTCTAGAAAACCATAGAAATACCTATTGTTGTATTTCTTCCCCACTGAGACTTAGGATATATTCCCACAGCTCCAACTCTGTGATTTTAGACTGATTAAGACAGGCAAGTTTATAAAATGGATGTGAAGTGTTTTGCTGCCACTTAAAATAGGAAGCTGGAATTGGAGAGCTGCACCAGTACATCAGAAACCTGGGATGGACTGGTGCCTTGAGAGGTTACCTAGAACAGAGACTGGACAGCCTTAAAGGAATAAAGTAGGTACTTATTAAAAGGCCTTCAAAGGATACACCTTGGGCAGTACAAGAGCCTGGCCAAGGCTACGCCCAAGATGGACAATGGGTCACAAGTTGTCACACTTTTACAAGTTTTGGTGCATTTACATATTGGGGTTAATTGTCCAATTACAGCTTCAGGTGATGAAGTCCCATTCTCCCAGACTGCTCTTCTCAATTCGATGTTGTTTATACTTTTGGGGCCGTAAGTTGTAACAGTGTCCTTGGTCCTTGGGCTGGAAAAGGATTGTTTTGTCTGACTAAGCTGTGAGGAGAACTTGCTAACACTTTATATGAAGTTCAGAGTTATATACCAATGCAGTACAGAAACTGGAAAATATGAAAGCTCAAACTTAGGGCACCAGGATCACACAAGTGCCGGTGAACAGACCACTGAGAAGTGCTTAAGTGTTAAGCACTGTAGACTCAGAAGTTGCACAAATGTGCTGGTTCTGATTCACCTCTCGCCCAGAGCAGCTGATGCTGCGAAGTTGCATAATGTGTGTGAAGCATGGAACAGCTCAGCGACAGCACAGACAAGGCAGGAACAGCCACGTCATCTGTTCTGGTACAAACTCGTGCCCTCAGGAGAGGCAGGTGAAGAAGCAGCTCCATTGCTCAAGGCAGCACTGCAAAGAGCCTTCCTTTCTGATGTGCAAAGGCAACCAGGAGAGAGCCTGCATTCGGAACTGACAGGACAGCACCAGCACACTGACACATGGCTGGGCAAGGCATTACTCTGAGTTAATTACTTGTGTTGGCCCATTCTGACTTGTAAATAAAAAAAGGGCCAGATTAAATCCATCTGACTTTATGACTTTGGATGAAGGAGGTTCAGTGTGTTTGGAACAAGTAAGAGCACCCAGCAAAACCTTAGCTATGCTTTTATAATCTCAAATTTAAAAAACCAGTCTATTCTACATGGAAAACATTTCAGAGCTTTCACAGTATTATTTTTTAAAAAAGAAAAAACACTTAAGAAAAAAGAATCTTGAAACCATGAGAAAGTTAATAAGAAAATGTGAAAGCCTTCTACTTGTAATTCAAAATAAATTAGAACTTTCTTACTGCACCTCCTCAGTGTGCTGTTCCTAATACTTCAGTTAGGCAAGTCATTTAGGGTTGAAAACCTAAGACTGCAGGAGACACAGGTAATCATTTTGGTATTATCCTTAATTTTCCCAACAATCATTGTCAAAAAGAGAAATGTAAGGGTTTTTTTCATTCTCATTACAAACTCTATCTTTCTGAGGCAATATCAGAATTTAAATGACTCATATAGTCTGTGAATGAGCATAATGAACACTACCACTCTGACACTTTAAATGTTCTGTAATTTGATTTGTTGGCAATTCCTATTCTCTCCTGTTTACAACCTGCAGGAAACAGGTGAAATATCCAGCCAGTCAAAATAGTGAATATTTATAAGACTCAACTTTATGGATTCAGTTTACCTTCCCAGTATAGCTGAGAGCTTTACCTTATTACGATTTTGAGAAACCGTTATGCACATGCCCAAGCAACAGCAATCATTCCAAGAGCAGCCCTATTACAAGGTGAAATAGCTTCAGGGGAGAACTTTACCAGATGTTTAGTCTCCCGAAAGTTAAACTCTTCCACTTTATAAAGTAGACACACAATTAATTGCTAATGACCCTTGCTTGGTGCAGGGCTAAAATGAATTTTTAAATTTGCGGTTTCTCTTGGTTGTCTCAAGGACACAAGGAGAAAGGCAGGGGATGCTCCTGGGTTGGGGATGAAGCAGCTGCAATGGGAAGGTGCCCAGCAGTGTCATATGGCAGAGGGACCAGTCTGTCCCCACCCCGTGCCAGCAGCCAGGCCGCCCCTTGGCAGTGTGGTCGCACAGTCAGGATGACCCTGCTGCCCTCCAGATAAGGACTGACAGCCGCTCCTTTCACGGCAGGAGATGCTCCCACATAATGCACATCTGATCTGCTGGGATGCAGTGGCTGGACCTTGTCTCACCCATCAGTTATCAGCTCTGCCCTTTGCTCTGCCACAAAATGAGGCTCCCTGAACTGAAATCATTGATAGAATCTGGCAAAATTAATATTCCAGGGCTCTTAATTCCCATTTTTTTAATCTATTAAACAGAAAAGCCTCTAATTTTGTAACAAATCGACTACAACTCCCTACGTTTATGACCTAAGCTTTCAGCAAAAAAACAGACACGTCACACCTTTAGGTAGGAAACTCCTAATCACACAGTAAGTATCCTAGTGTTACTGCTCAGGCAGCACACTGCACGGCCAGCAGTAAACACAGAGCTCTCCAGTCCCTCCACACTGCACAAAGCAGCCAGATCTCCTCAACACCTCTTTTCTTTCTGAACTGGAAAAACAAAAAAGAAATGCAAACTGCTGGGCAGGGTGGTTTAGTCTCTGTCCTCCAGTGCTGTCTGTTGCAAATGCTGCCTTGTTGACAATTACTCCTTTCTACTAGTTAATAGTGCTATCCATCCACCTATTTGCGTTTCACCCACTGGAGGATGGAAACAAATCTTTACTGCAAAGCTTGCTTTCCTTCACCCGTATCCAGACCTCTAAACCCACTCAATTTTGATATTTCAGATTTGCACAGCTAACTTTCATACAAAAAATGCTTTATAGCTTGATATTTTAGACAAAACATAATTTTAAAAACTAAGTAATATTTTGTATATATTTTAGAAGTTTAGGAAACAATTAGAATCCTGCTTCCCAGAGACTCCTTTATAACCTTAACAGCAGTTTCAAACTGTTTTATTCCCTTTGACTTAGGCAATCACCTGAAATGCCACAACATTTTAAAATTATCTTTGCAATATTTTTAAGTGCTGTTTGAAACAACAAAAAAGGTCTCAGCAAGGAACAAGATGCAAGCATGCACATTAAGGATGAAATCACATTGATACATTTCATAAACATGAAAAATTAATGTAAGATGAATGGTGAACACTGAATAAGTGGCTTTTTGCACAAAGACTTCCATGTCATATTTCTGACTGATGACAGAAGTCTATTAACAAAATTAAGTAACAACCTTGTAAGTTTATGAAATATTAATGTATTAGGGAATAAAAGAAAATAGGCTTCAGACGAAACAAAAATAACTCACCTATGGTGATGAATGTTAGAGTGGTGAATTCTTATGTATTTTATTGTAAAATACTAGAACGTGGCTCGGTGGTCTAAATAGAAATACATCTGGCAAGGGGGAGATGGTGCCAACCCAGACAGAGGACGTGGGACTGAAGAAAATATTTTCTTTTTAAAAGGGTCATGAAACAACAAGGACAGGTGAATGAACTGGTTGAACTCAGTCCTCCTTTGACAGAGAAGCACCCAAACTCATGCTGAAGCAAGATAAAACGTGAATGGCATTGGATGGATACAGATGTGCTTGGCCAAACTCTGCCACATATGGACTTCAGAGGCACTGCAAAGGAGGTCAGCTTAGATGGAAAGAACCCTCCCCTTTCAGTTTTACACTCTCAAGGTCAGAAAACACTCCAGGATTTAGAACAACTCTGCATGACAGCACAGGCAATTATCAAGAAATAGAAGTGCATTACCAAAGGTTTGGTTTTGTTTTGAGGATCAGGGGGATAAGTACAGGCAAATACCTACTGAAAGGATGACATTAATGTACTTCTTTCACTAGTTAAAATATTACTTGAAAGCAATTTTTTTTGTCTCCTATCTATCTATCTATCTATCTATCTATCTATCTATCTATCTATCTATCCATCCATCCATCCATCCATCCATCCATCCATCTTTTCTTTCTTTCAGTTCCAGGTCAAAATGAAACACACTACACACTGAGTGACAGGGAAAACAGTGTTTTCCCTCTGGTGTTTAAAAATTGGTATCCTAGATTCATTAAAACTCACCAGAAATGTATGATGTGTTAAAGAAGTAATTGAAAATAAATATTATACTTATTTGAAATTACAAACCACTTCACACTGTTAATTACTTCAGCAAGCTGTGTACTTTTACACTTGCAATCACTCATAGAGATGAGATTACTGCTAAGGCAGACTCAAAATATAAATATACATGCTAAGAGATGCCAAAAATTTTTAAAAATTAAAAAAAATGTTTTCCTCAAACATCTTGAAGATACTGATTCGTGAAGAAAGAAAACATTCCCCTCAACTTTTGCTATTAGTAAGGAATAAGAGTAATTTCCCACATATAGCAACATATTAAAATCTACAAATTAATATTGGAAAAAGAGTTAAAAAAATACAGGAAAAATTAAACATAACTGTAAGAATGAAATGATGAGCAATATACTTAGGTAATGGCAGGACAATGTGATTATCACATCATTTAAATGGGTCACTATTAGATAAAATATCTGTGACTTACTAGCAATAGCCATCCTTTCTTTACAATTGCATAAAATAAAAATAAACATGTCAAAGATGGATTCTCACCAAACTTTGTAAGAGTGTCTTCCCTTAAATAAGAGTAGAATAACATTTTCAGGTCTATTTAAGAGGACACAAAAGCTGGTTTTTATGAGCTTCAGTGGGCACATTTTTATTTGTTTACATGAACTCCAGCACATGAAATCTTTAATTCAAGATGCCAGGTAATATGGCCAAAGCAATTTCACAACCTTTGCAATCACAGCCTGATGACACCAAAATGTTCTAGCAATTAAAAATACAAGCTTCCCAAAAGTCACTATGATTTATGGCCTAAGTGATTTGGCTGTCTCTGGAAAACTTTTAGAGCATCGCTTATAAAATTATATATTTTGATCCAGTAAGAAAGAATTACAAGATGAATTTTTAATGTCTCTCTAGTGCAGGGCATGGAGATATAGAGAATATTCCTTCCTACACCTACTTCTCTGATTTCTTATGCCAGTCACAGAATGATTCTACACGGTCTTCATAAAAAAGTACAGAGGAGATGCTGCTGTTGCCTGCATTTGAGATTAATTATTCTTCAGCTTTCCTACGCCTGTAATTCAAGGAGCGTTTCAATGAGTACTCTAGTAAACATGGGTTTAGAATATGTAAGGTCTTTTCTGCTTTCAAATGTGTGACACATAAGCACCATGTAAGTGGGAATATTCACCTACTATGTCCATGCATGTCTGGGTATTAGCAAGCTAGGAAAATCTTCAGCTTCAGTAAAAATATTTCCATTCTTTGTTTGCTTTCCCCAAGTAAATAAAGCAGCATCCTATTGGGAGGGTCAAAAAGAATGTGACACCTATTTTACTGTTTCAGAAGATAACCATAATACTCACTAAATGTGTAAAGTAATGACCTTGGATATGGTTGATGCCAACTTTATTACACTGGCCAGTGACCCAACTTTCTGTTAATTACCTTCATTAAGGGCATTTTTCTTCAACGGGTAAAATTAGAGTAACTTTGATAACCAAGGAAATGTCAATTGTACATTCTAACTTTAGTTGCATTTGGTGATAATTCCATTGTAATATTCAGAGAATTAAATGTTATAAGGAAAAAATATTAATTTTATATAAATTCTGCACAGAGAAGTTCTTCGTTATGCACTAAATGGGTTTCTATGAAAAATGAGCTTTGTATTAGCTCTTTACAAAAAAACCCAAAACTTGGTTATTTCAGAACACAGATTGTACAATAATTGTCTTGAATAATTACTATTACACATCTTGTAACTGAGAGAAAAATGAGGTGCTTACCCTGGGCATCGTGCCACCTCTCCTCAGAGCTCCCTGCAGCATTTCCTATTCCTATTTACATCTCTGTGACAGATAGAGCAACACCTCACATCGAGAGACCACGGCTGCAGCAATGCCCAAGTTATTCTTTGAGCAAGAGACCTCCAGGTTCATTCACACCTGCAGAAATTATGCTAGAAGCCAACTGTGTATAGTGTTCTTTCAGTGCCAAAAAACTTCAATAAATGGTGATAAAATCTGCCTAGATGTTGGTAATATAAAATGTTATAAACTACATTTGAAGTGCTGTTGTCCTTTTCCTTTTTTTCCTTTTTATATTAATGCTGGCTACCAGTGGTAACAAAACATAAGCACATGAAAAAAAAAAAACTACAGGGAGCTCTTACAACAGCAAATATTCAACCATCAGAACTTTTTATTGCTATGATTTTAAGTTGTTTTGGGCTTCAAAGTTATTATTCATTTAGAAATTCCCACTGAAATATAGTGGTTTTGGTTTCACTAAATTATTACCCAATTTCAGAAGCTGGACCTTAAATTATTAGATACAAAAGTCTGATACTATTATAAGTAACCCCCCAGATGTTTTGACAAGAATTTTGCCAGTTTTTATAGAAGAATTTTTCTTCCTAGCCTGAAATCCCTGTCAAATGATTTGAATAACTGAAGTTTTTTGCACAGCTTTTTTTCTCCAGACGGAAGACGAGACTCCCGTTAGAGCTTGCTGACCTTCCTTGCCCAGTTTAGAGGACTTCCCAGTAGCACCAAACCTGTTGCTTTTTCAGAGTTCCCAGCACGTCCTGACTTCCAGACCCAGGTAACAAACACAGCACTTGGCAGTGACTTCATTTGAATTTTATTTGAAAACTGCTCTTGGGTTGAGATTTCAGAGAAATTAGCGATTTAATAGAGAAGTATTTTAAACAGTTCCCATGCAAAAGCACCCTACTATGTTGGGAACCCAGTTCCAAGAGTTTAGAATAACTGGGGAAAAACCAAACTAAAAGCATGGGGACAAAGTCATCAGTGTGTTGGCTCACTGCTCTTGTCCAGCACCACTCGCTCCAGTCAGAGAGGCTGAAACGGGGGAAAGGAAGCCCCACTGAAGAAGTGCTCTTGACACAGCAGGGCAGGGGCTGCATCCTCAGCACCAGCTCTGCTCTTTGAAGCAGAAGTTCCAGTGAGTGAATCCTACTCGAAAGAGCACTTGAAAACCAAGTTTAAATCAGTGATCTACTTTGAACCCCAGTTACTCACAGCTGCAACAGCAACACACCCCGCTTGACTTGCCTTGGCAACCAGGAAATGACCGGGTTTGTAGCATTCTCTGTTAATTACATGAAAATTATTAATTTTTCTTTAACACCTCCCCTGAGACTGGTAATTTTCAGGTGCTATCTAATAAATGAATCGTTCTGGTTAGCTAAAACATCTCAATTGTTCATTCCAACTTGGCAAATTTAGCATTAACACCAACGCACAAGCCCCATAAAATTCAACCACCATGGCAAGTGGCAACTCCAGATGCACACTCAACTGTAATTAAGTCATACAATGAGGAAGTTCAGCTGTCTGTATTTTCTCTTGAATATTCCACACCAACAGCAGTGCTATTTAAATTATTACTGATTTATGTCATCCTGTGTTGGGCACATACAATGCAATTTAGAATTACAGGTCCTTACATTTCAACTACCTTGCAATACTGCCAGGAGGAGAACCGAGCTCTTGGCTGCGGCAGGGGTTTGCAGGGAGCTCTGCTCAATAAAGGAGAAGCCTGCTCCTGTCCTGTGCTCCTGCCTGAGTACAGCTGAAGGGCACTGACATTTCACCTGCACACAGATGACATTCCAGCTGAAGCACCACGCTCCTGCTGCAGGTACCCATTCATCACTCTTAAAATTGGACAAGGAAACAAAGTTCTGCTCAGAGCAGGGGATGACGTCTCTTCTTTGACCACTCTGAGATAATAAAGAACCAAGGAACAGATGGATATTGCACATATGTATTTCCTTTCACTATAAAGGGCATGGATTTGATTTGGTTCATGTCATTCACTAACAAAAATGAAAATTTAATATAGTCAGCAACATCACTAGTGAGATGCATGTTCCAATGGTAAAAACCAGCAAAAGTACATACAACAGAGTGTAAGTGAAGAGACCAATTCCTTCCTAATGGACATTATTTATTACACAGAAAATGTATTTTAAAATATGGACACAATTCAAACTAACTGTACCAGACATCAGTACAGCACTTACTCTAGAAGATATCCTGTAGATTCTTTAGATATAATTTGTCACACACACTGCCTCAAGACAAGGAAAAAATAGCATAGAAATATTGAGTAGGGTTCTCATTAAAAAATTCAAGTTAAATTCAAGCACAGCAAACAATCTTTAGCTGTTACATTTACATGCAAAACAGTGAATTGCAACATGCAGAGTAACAGATTTTTAATTATGTCTGAAAAAAATAATTCCCCTTTATTTGACACATCATACAGTGGTAGTGAAGAACAGTTAGAGACACGTGCACCTTCAGTACACATTTAAAATATTAATTGCAAAGCACAGCATATTTGGCAACTCCTTCACTGCTACTTCCACTCAAGTGTAAAACAAGATTACTGTGAATTCTGATGTGCTATAGTCTTTCCACCTCAGGCAATGATCTTAAACCTCATTAGCTGAGTAGGTCTGTGTGGGATCAGGACTGAAAATGTGCAAAGAGTCAAGATTCAAACCTGGAGGATATTTGTACGTGAGAAGAATCCAAGCACGCAAATAGAACATGCATCTGCACATCTCTAATCCTCTCATTAGATACAAGACCTGCACTTTCTTTCATCCACCAGAGCAAACACCATGCTGAGACTGTTCCCCCAAGACTTCTAGAAATCAATTGTTCTGGTTTTTATTTTCTGGTCTATTAAACATGATTTTCCATGATACATACATACACTGACTTTGTACACCGTTTGCTCACTCTAAAGCACTCTCTTTTTCTGCAATGCTGTGTGATCAAATTAAGTGACTACTACAAAGGAAAAGCCATAAATGAGCTGGACTGGAGATTCTCTCAGAAAATTACAAATCAAACAAGACTTCCTGTCCACTACTACAACAGATTACTGGGAGTTACCTAACAGCTGTTTCCCACATCAGCTTTACCATGATTTTGTCCAGAACAGCTCTAACTTTACCTCACCTGTCCTTACCCCAATCACCACATTTACAGGGTTTTAATATTAGCAGTTATTCAGTAGACTTTTGAAACCATGTACAATGCCTTATTTGATTAAAAATCCACACTATTGATTCAGAAAGCTCCTTTTCCAGAGGCAGAATATTCTTCTTTGCTGCAAGCTAACTAGACCTGCAATTCAAAATTTTCTGACTTTATACCAAATTATTCAACACATTAGTTACTGTTTTGTCAAAATCAGGAAATTTTCTTTTTTTCTGCAGAACATACAGGTTCTTTTTTCTCTTCTCAATTTCTAAAAAAATTAAAATTTTTAGCCTTCCTTCTAGCATTCTCTGCCAAATTTAGCTGTGATTAGACCTATGCCATTTTTAGAATTTCACTGCTGCCAAACAGTTTGTGACAAAAACTACAGCAATTTATATTTGTTCCTTTTTAGTTACACTCTGATATTATTTAGCACTTGTCCACTGCCCAACATGCAGCACTATCAGCTTTTGCATTTTTATCTATTTATGTTCATCCTCATTACTCCCTTGTTGATTAACTTCCCTTTTTAATCATATTTTTTTTATCCAAAGTAGTTCTCTTTCACGATTAATGAGTTGTATTCTTTGGCATCTAATGAATCAGACTTGCACAGTTCCAATTATCATTGGTATTCTTGTTTCAGCATTTCCTCCCACTCCATTCCCTCCTAACCGCTTTCAAATTCCCATACATAGATTTATGTATTAAACTGAGAAATGTGCCATGTTTACTCTGTGACATTGACTACACTGTGTTTTTGCATATCAAACAAAACTATCATAATCACTTCTAGTTCAGTGATCAGTGACTTAAAGTAACAGTGGTGCAGCAAAATGAGGGCCCATGTAAGCTAAGGAAGCTGTTCCTCATAAAACACTAACTAAAGACTTGACACAATCTTAATGCCTGTGACATCATCAGCTCTTTCCTCTTTCCCAAGAGGAATAAAAAGAGAGGAATCAATACGTCAGGAAGCGTGCTACATTTATTCTGCTCATCTTCCAAGGCAGGATATGGGGGAGAAGAAAATCGTGGTCCACAAGAAATAACGCCCAGCTTGAAAGGCAGGCTGAGGAAAAAGGTTCCTCAGGAACAAACTGTTGAGCTGAACTAGAAACAGCTTTTCGTGTTTTGAGAGCTGAGATAAAATAATACGAATATGTGTCATGGAAACTCCCTCAATGCATGCTTTCGGTGCAAAGAACTCTCTCAGCCTTCTTTTGTTTTCAATTTTGAAAAAAACATTGAAAAAGATGGGAAAAAATAAAGACAACTAGACAGGAAAGTTTTACTAAAGTAATTGTTCATGTTTTCTTAGAGGCACAAGCATGCTAATATATTTCACAAGATTGTCTGAGGTGGAAGGGACACAAAAATATCATCAAGTCCAACTCTTAGGTGAAAGGCTGACACGGGGATGGAACTCACAACCTTGGTGTTACTGTCATCATGCTCTGGGCTAATCTTGGGGTCACTGCAAGGGACCTGTTTTAATTTGCATTCAGGAAAAGCACATTATTACTGAACCAAGTTTCCTGAAGGTTTATCTTAGGTTCTGTATTCCTCAGCTGCTAGATCTTGCTTTGCAGATAATTAAAATCTAAGTGTATGTTCCGTGAGCAGAGGCTGCACCTCAGCGATGAGGAAAGTACAATGTGTGTGCAGGGATGTACACCAGCTGTCAATGAGTCAGTTTTACAAACATTATGTTGAAAGGGATTATTAATGCCATAACTCCAAAATAATTTACACACACTTATTCCTCCTTTTATGAACAAGGCTTTTAAGTGTTCAAATCACTGCTGGAAAGAAAATTGGGTACCCTTGAAAATTGTTATTATGTATACAGTAATAATAATTTTCCTAAAAGTTGATAAAATACGGATTTAATTATGCAGGTTCTTGTACATCAGTAACTTGCACGTGAGTAAGCTCTCTGCATAATTAGATACACACATAATATACATCGATAATACACAATTATAACTGAATGCTTGTAATTATTTTCAGGATCAAAGCTCTTATTAAAAATTCAAATTAAAGTGTTATAATGGTAGTAGTCATGATGGACTTGCATGTGGATATAATGAAATTAAGCCCTGTAATAAGTGGGATGTTTTGCATATACAATTAGATAATCTGAAAAATGATCAGTGTAGGGCTGACAAGTGCTAAAAGAAAAGAGATTAAATTGTGATATTACTAACATTTAGCAGGGAAATAAGAAAAATAACAACACTCAAACCCCAGTATTCCTTGGAGACACGGTGAACCTACCAAATGACCAAAGCGATAGAAAACCGGAAGGCATGGGATGGGCCAATGGCCTGAAACTGATCTCTGGGTAATGAGCACCACCGAGGCGCCGCAGCAAGGCAGGAGCTCCCACAGCCCTCCAGGCCAGCCTGCACAGCACATCATGGGGGCTCCACCTGGCCAAACTGGAACTTGTACCCAGGATGAACTGCTTGCTCTCATTCCCTGCACTCTGCAGGTTTCTCGTTTTGTCGCTACACTAGAAAGATTTAACAGGTTTTCTTTCAATATTGCTAGGTCAGCATTAATACAATTGAATAACTACAGCTCTAAGGAAACAGGAGTGTGCTTACTGAAAAATATTTCCAGTGCAGAAGACTGAGACTAACAACTACTCTCAACTGATGTGTTACAGAAAATCTGCAAGGGAAGTTATACACAGCCTGAATTCAGTGTCAGTAATCCAGAAGGCAAGAATATGTCACAGCATTTGAGCTGTGGTATCACTGGCGCACCACCCTCTCCCTGCTGGGAACCTGCACTTCCATGTCCTATTTAAATCACATGCTGCTCAGCAGCAGGGCTCCGAGATGCTCAGAGTGCGCTAAATTTAAAGACCACTTCTGTAAAGTAGCTCTAGACATGTTTCTCTGTTCTCCGGGATAAAGTAACACTTCCCAAACTCTTATTTCATTTTAACTGAGACAGCAGCGATGCCTTGTTTGTGCTTAAGGCCAAATATACTTGTACTGGTACTAACAGCAGGTTAATCATTGAATTGCTTTAAAAAGAAGGAACTATTTCTAGCATTAAAATGCTACAAAAGGTGTCTGCCATCAGCAGGGCCACAGCTGAAATGGCAATAGCAGAGGGATGTACAGATGACACAGAAGATTTCAGCCTGTGCTTTCAGCCTGCTGCTCTGAGTGGGCTCATGCTGCAGGAAGCCCAGGGCACGTCCACAGGCATCGGAAGCACCTGGAGCATCCCCCAGGCTGTGGGGGTCAAAAGGCAGGGATGGCCAACAGCCTTTCTGCATTAGAAACTGAGGAAGAGCTTTTAAAATCTGGGACTGTAAGAAGTCATAGAAATACAGGGAAGAAAGTACTGACAAATACCACCAAAGACAGGCACAACCAATGTTTAGATTTGCTTTCTGCCTTAGTAATAAGGATTAATATTTGCTTTTGTGGAAAACAAAGGTTAAAGACACTTAGAGCTACCACTTGGGTATAACCAGTTTGCTTAAGAAGATTATATATTGCAATTTGTTTTAAAATTTCAAGCATGCATAAGAACATAAACCTATAAACTAAACTAGGTCTACAAGGGAGAACTGGAGAATTGTTTCTATACAAGATACACATTGTAACATTCACCCAGATCTTAGGAATTTATGTTTACTATCTAGTTCATGCTGTATCTCAAAGAGGATCCACCATCAGTATCAGGAAACAAATGAAAGTGCAAATGAAACGACATCGTAAAACCTACAAAAATCATTGCAAATTCAAACTCTATTTATACAACAATTGGTCAGGTTCAGCACTGCTAACGCTGTGTCACTGCTGCATCTTCCTAAAGGCATGGCAGCACAGCAAATGTTTCTTTTAACAAGAGCAGTCTAGAGCTTTTGTTTGGTTATAAAATAAAGCTCTTGATCATTATGACTTAGATAAAAACTTTAAAAGTGTATAATGGATTATTTTTGTAGTATAAAATGGCTTACTTGGTAGTTTCCTATAATAGCTCACCCATGCATTAATTTCTTGAATCTATAAAAATGGTGTCTAGGTAATTTTTCCTGCAGCTTTCTTTTAAATATTACTCACTCAACACACACATTTAGTTTCTTCATAGGTTTCTTACTAAAACCTTTTATACTTAATCCTGTCTAGCGCAGAGAAACAGCTTCCACAGCTAGTTCTTGCTAAGGGGGAATGGAAAACAAAAGACATTTTTGTTGTACTCTTCACATGTTTTAGATGTTTTTCACCTTTAAAAAGCACGGCTTAAAATAAATAAGTAAGTAAGTAAATATATGTTTGTTCCTACAGAGGTGGTGAAAATATTGGAACTGAAATATTGGACTATACTTATTTCATGTCATTAACTTTTGAAAGGAAGAACTGTCCCCCAGTCAATACTCAGCAGATACACCAGCTACAGTCAAGAAGCAAAGTGCTTAAATTAGATTATAACTATGGGAACACCAGCAGATTCAAAATGAGGGCTGAGGCTCCTTCACAAACAGTCCTGCATATCTGACAGCTACACAGTTCTTTTAACTCTGTTTATCAACCTGTAAAACTAAAGCCATTTTATACTATGAATGCTGTTTCTTTGGAAATGACAATGGAAATGTGCTCTGTAATTCTCAGCTAACAATAAAATTCAAGACAACTATTAGCTTTAAGTTCAAATAATAGCAAAATGTAGAACAGATTAAAGAAAAAAAATAATATAAGCACAGTTTTATTTAGCACCTAGGGAGGGCAGAAAACATGAGGTAAAGCAGGCTCCTTTTCTTCAGGCTCTATTTATCTGGGTATTGATTAGCGTGTGTTCTGTCTGCTCAGACATGCTGGGAACATTTTCCTCCACATTGTGCAGTCCAGAAAGGAACTGCTGAAGAAGAATTTGAGGATTAATCAGTGTGTTAATTGAGGTTATCTAGATAATGACAGATGGGAAGAACATACTAAGCAAGTCACTGTGGCGGTCGTACTCATCTGTTAAAACCAAAATTAATGGATACACAAACTTAAGTTCACTTGCACATTGATTTTCATCCAGCTGCAGCGGACTATAAAAGAGCTATCGGGGAAAGTTATCCATTAGCTGTCAATTCAGAATGCCTTAAGAAGCAATTGCTAATCCTCCAGTGATATCTCACTAAATCCTAATCTCTACAAATTGTTCTTGGAAGAAGCATTAAACTGGTCATCAAACCAGGTTTTTAATGCTTCTTAAGGCTTACTCAACATGTAACCCTTTAAGGATGATACAAAGTACTAAAATATCTAAAAGCAGATAGAAGACATAAATCAGATGGGTATTGTCAAACTGCACGTCTACACCCTCCTGTAGTTCTGTGTGCCGTGAAATAAAAACAAAACAGGAAGGTTCGCCATTATCATAATAAAAAAATAAAAAATCCTAGCATTCATACAAATTAGGATACTACTTTTGTTTCAAATCTGCTTCACAATACAATCTCCTGTTATAAAAGGGTATAAAACACTTACTAAGAAGTGGAGATAGATTCATTAAAATTTCAGTGCTCATATCATTCCCAATAAATACACATTATTTTTCTCATTTAGATTGTCTCACCTAGAATCACATGATGCAACCACTTAAATGGGTACAAGCTACACCCATATGAAGGTAATATAAATTAACAGGTTCTAAGACTAACAACATTTTAGGAAAGGAGAAAACAGTGATGGAGCTTGAGAAAAATAGAGAATAAGGATATTGATTTCATTAAATAACTGCGAAGTTATTAAAATGAAGTAAATAATTTTGCTTCCCAGGGCCACAGAAGTGGTTCACTTGAAGATTTTGGATTAGGGTTCTGGAGAGAGTAGAGAGACAAAAATTACTGACTGCAGATAGTAATCCCAAAACCTTGAAGTTCTTCAGCTGGGACAAGCACAAGTTATGATGTGTAAGCAGAAATTACCACAGCAAAGAAAACAAATGGCTGGCAGACATAAAAACAGCAAGACAGCCCAAAAAAAAATTTTTTTTTAAAAAAAAAAAAGCTAATTGATGCAAAGGGATCATCTATCTGTGCACCCTAAAAAGAACAACAAAAGGAAAATCATATTAGACCTCAGGAAAACCTCCAAACTTTCAATAGGTGCGCACTGCAAAATGCTAGAATGAATGGTCTTTGTGGAAGCAAAGGGAAGTTGGAAGCCACACACCTCTGTGTGAAGTGCAGTCTTAAGTCAGACCAGCTCTGAAAATAACATTTTTTGTCTATAAAAGGCAATTGAGGATGAAGGTTACACAGTAAAAATATTTAAGTGGACATACAGATTGGTTGGCAAAAGTAATTTTTCAACACACGACATTACAGACACAAGCTTATCAAATTAAATTTATATTTTACCAGCATTCTGCATTTCCAGATACCACTTGGGGCAAATTCAGAAAGTTTTGAAATGTGATTCCTTTGTAAAATAAGCTTTGAAAGCAGTATACTAAAGATTAAAATGTCACCAAATTCTTCACAAATCTGAAAAGAACTTTTATTTGTGTCTACTATTTGGTGAAGTACCTCAAGAAGTAAAGATAGGCAAGTGTTTCTAATAAAGAAAAGAAATGGAGACTAAATCCAGATAACATTTTTGGAACTGAACAAGGGTCTGGGATAGATGCAACAGGAACCACTGAATTCTCTCATCGATGTACAGCAGGAGTTCTACTGCATGTGACCTCTGGAAAAACAAATGCACTCATCCATAAAGGAATATGCCTTACAACTGCAAATTAAAAAGGATCCCAGTATCATCACGAACAGAATATGGTGCTACCTAAAATACAATAAAATGTTCTATTTTTCAAACAGAAATAGCTCTATTGTCCTCTTAAATACAATATTGTTCTATCTTCTGTGAAATATTGAGAAATATTAAGAAAATGCAAAAGGCTTTTTCTTTCAAATGGTTTTATTCTTCATTTAATTACCTGCTCAGGGGAATAAAGCCACTACAAATTAACTAATCAAAATAAAGCTTAGTTATCTAGGGAACAAAGGCAACCTCCTGTATTTCTTAAAAGTTCTTTCACAGTGCATTTAAATTTTTTTTTTGGATAACAGTAATTTCTGGAAATTCGCGAGAACATCAAATTCAGAGGTAGAAAGTGTCAAAAATGTGCTAATGCATAAAAAGAAATACTCCAGGAAGTTTAAATTATTCTTGAGGAAGCAGAAGAGACTCATAAAGCCCAGAAAATGTATTTTTAGCTGAAACAATGGATCTCTTTTAAAATCATGAGACAGTGAAGACATCTGTCATTCAGCATACATGCTACCTCCACTCAAATTTATTATTCTATTAGAATTTCGAAGTACCAGATAATGATCTAAAGTGAAGACAGGCAATTAAAAAGTAGCTGTATAACTGTTAAAAAAATACAACCTTTTTTTTTGGTTGAAAAGAGAGACTTATACCCACAAACTCAAATTTCCAAAGTGAGAGTGTAGTGATACATATGTGCCAAAGAAGTTACAAATAACCACGGAGCAGGTGAATCAGAGTGAATTAAGGACCCAGATGTTGAGGAGAGGACAGTATGGTTTAGCCTCCTGTCTCTGATGTCTGGAGCCCACATGAGACAAATCCAGCAGCTGTAAATCCAATGCACTGTAAAGGAAAGGAGGCACAGAAGTGGCAAAACACGGGAAACCATATCAAAGCATCGTTGGCATTCCCTCCAAACGAAGATCTTGAAGGAAAAAACCATCAGGAATTGTTCTGATTGCTCCTCAGACAACAAATTGGTTGTTTATTTGGAGATACAGCTCTCCTGTGGTCATGGTCAGGCACAAAGAACTGGCAAGAACCAAGAAGGAGAAGGACTCACTTGTTGGAAGGGACGACACCACAAATTCATCTCCTTGAGCACCATGCAGTGCTTAGGAAAATGCCATGTTTAAGCAGAATGGCCACACCAAGAATATAAATCAGAGAATTGCAACATGGAATTAGGAGGATAGATCTGTATCACTATAAGAAAATACAAATTTCTAAGGATGATTTTCAAGTATTTTATCCCCATGTGTAACAGAAAATGCACTCTTATTGTGTGAGGTTATTTAAAATTTAGTCACTTATATGCAGTGATCACGGGAAAACTCTTAACAGACAGGAACTGAACACTGCTAAAGGTGAAATAAGTCTTCAAACTCTTTCTCACAAAATCAGCAATGACTCAGAAGAGAGTGGATAACTTGACAACTTTCTACTTGATTGATTCAAGCAAATACAGAAAATTCTACTCCTCTGTCGCCACTTAAAAGATCACAGAACACAGTAAATGGAAAAATGTGATGTGATTGTATTCTTGTTGTCTATTATTTTGTTGTTTCTAGCAGCAACAGCTGCTTCTTGGAACAGCAAGAAAAGGATATCAGGCAATCAGTTTTGACTCAGTTCTCAGAGAAAAACAGAAGCTAATTCAAAATACGAGAGTATGATGCAGCTCTGTTATGACAGAAAAGGGGGATGACAAGAAAAGCCACAGCCATTTCAAACAACAGGTAAAGCTCTTCAGAAGATTTGGGAAGTTGGAAAAAAAAGAAAAAGGAAGACAATTAAATGGAAGGCGAAAGCCTAAGAATATAAAATATAAGCACTTCACATAACATTGTAATATAACATGGAGGGTATAGAGTTTTTTCTCTCTGAAAGCAAGAAAACACAACAGTGGAAGACAGCAAGTGAAATGAGAACACATCCTTTCTAAAATAAAATCTATCCTGAGCAAATGATTCAGAAAATCAAGAGAATTTTAAAAGCTATTAGGTAAAGGCAATAAATAAAGTATTTAAATGTATCGCTAACAGGAAGGTTATAAAAGAATCAGAATGTTCTACTAAAAGATGAGGCATCAATTATGGATACTGCAGATAAATTACTTCTGTGCATTGATCTTTACTGCAGAATATGACGGAAAAACATCTACTACAAACTTTGTATTTCCAGCAGGCACCACTTACAGACAAAACGAAGCACTTACAGAAAACAAGCATCATGGAAAGATTCTAGAAGATTACTTTCTAAAAAAGTTCATTGCATGTTCCAGGGAACTAGCAAAAAAATAAAATATAATCTGATAAAAAACCCCAAAACTGATTAAAAAAACCCCAAACCATAACAAACAAATAATCAGAAACAGACGTGACACTATGCCTCTGATTCTCACAAAGGTAGGCCAAGAAACCCCAAACATTTCTCTCTCCCAAGAGTTTTAAAAGATTTTCTTACAGTAGAAAAGGTCCATAGGAATTAAGCAAGTTTTGAATACAATCAAGTTATTATCTGCTTAATAGAAAATAAGTATCAAATTTATGTTTTGCAGTTGCCTACATCATTGTTTTCATCCTAATCAGCAAGTGACAGAGAAATGAAAACTGAGGAGAGACACCTGGAACTTGTCAAGAAACAAACAAAACAAAATGCCATCACAGGACTTCCAGAGTAACTTCAAGACATTCTGAATTCAGAAATCTTTTCTTATTACGTAGAATTTTAAAAGACAGCGCTGCCCTTCATGATAATTTTTTTTGGAAAACAGCATTTTGGATTAAATAATACTAAAAGGATGTAAGAATGATGTGAGCACAGCTAAGGTGCACACAACCTTTTGGGGACAATTCCCTGT
This sequence comes from Acrocephalus scirpaceus scirpaceus, assembly GCA_910950805.1. NCBI lineage: Eukaryota > Metazoa > Chordata > Aves > Passeriformes > Sylviidae > Acrocephalus > Acrocephalus scirpaceus. The sequence continues at coordinate 37,072,691 of OU383781.1, forward strand.
TCACTGAGACACACGGCAGCTTTTCAACAAGCTTCCAGAGAGGAGGGACACAGCACACTCAGGTGATGAGGATAATGACAGTAAAATGTTCATTCAGCACAGACTGCAGAGGCAGCATGGACATAACAACAAGCTCAACTGGCTAGAAAATCTTTTTGTTTGGGAAACTAAAAAGATGTGCTGAAATATCCTGCCAGACGTGGAATTCTTTCTCTAGTCCATATTAATTCTTCCACTTTGGCAGTACCACCCATTCCAGGAGAATCCCTGGGAGAACCACCACAGGATCCTGTGCTGAAGAGCACAACAGGAATTGTTCCCAGACTGTATTACCTGATTATGGGCACAGCTCATCACTGTGGGGCAATTTCCTTCTTAGTGCTTCAATAATTCACTTGCTGGCAGGAGCTTTATCATAATAAATTAGGTCTAAGAGAAAGCACGCTAAATATTCACAATACAAACAGTTCCACTGGCTTTTCCAATCTCCTGAGCTTCTAAATTTGTCTCTCTCATTTCCTCTCAGCATAAGACCTCTGCTCTTACCTCTACTGTCCACCTCTGGGTATTTCTGGAAGAGCTTAACTGAACAGCAGCAATGGAAGAATCAGCACAGAACACTGGAAATGGCACAATTTCACTGCATCAGCAAAGCACAGTAACACAGCAAACATGAGAAAAATGAAAGGAGGAAAGACAGCTCCTGTTAGGTTTATTATGTACATACCCTCCAAATAATACATCACTTGAGAATAGCTGTTACGTGTCCCTATTTAAAAGGTTCTACAGAACGCATCAATGAAACTTCTATATAGTTATAAAGGCCTATGCTTTGGGAAGCTAAGATTTGAAAAACAAATATAGCAGAATGTTTTAGATTTCACACCTGTTGCAAGTTGAAGCCCAACCCTACAGTTAATTTTTAACATGTGCAGTACAAAATCCTCCTTTGATCACATCCTGATTTCATGTAAAAGCTCCAAATACACCACGTGTTGGGTTTTTTTACAAAATTATCTGAAGATCTACAAATCACCCTTTCTGTGATTCCCTCCCCAGTGACTATCCACACATAGCTTAGCTCTATGAGAAGTCAGGCATTTGGTAAAGTTGCCCATGATTTACACAAAGAGTACCTGGGACTTTGGAGAACTGTAAGTATTATGTTTTTGTGAATCAAGACTGACAGAACCACAGAGAGTGATGCAATATATAAAATACAAAAACACTGACAAAACCCTCCTACACAAACACCAGCCCACCATTCAGCAAAAGGGGCCGGGCACAACTGTTGCAGACTGGTGGAGTTTCAGTGTCCCAGTTCAGGCCATTTGCAGGCTTCAGTAGTAGGAAACCCCATGACTTCCTGGGCACAGATATCCCACCTTGTGGGGTACAAACCGTATGCTCTGGCCATAAAAAGGATGCCAACCTCACTGTTAACATCACAGATCTATTCAGTTGTTACACCTCCTTGTTTCCAATCCATTTCATTATCCTATTTGCAACTGAAATATTCCCAGCTCTCCATTCCAAACAGCAGATTGTGCCACTTAATGGCAATTAAATGCCCTCAAGGCATTAAAAAGGCTATTACCAAAACATGGTTTTCAAGCACCGGTGTAAATCACTTCACAGAGCTTTGAAATTCATAACGAGTGAGCCTTCAATGAGAACATGTGTGTTGGGGTCGTACGTCTAGGTGTTAATACAACACTTATCCTCAGTAATAACCACTGACACAAAACCTTTCTCTAAAATACTGAGTACAAGAACACTTGAAGATGTTAAAGAGTTTCTTGGCCACCACTAGTAAGTTTCTCTGCTACAGACATTGTTTTTAAACCCCAAACCTCACAGCAGAAAAAAAAAAGCAAATAAAGCACTTAGCAAGTTTATGTATTTACACTTGAAACCCAAGCGTATCAGTTCAAGTTGTGAAAAACATTTCAGCTAATTTAAAAAACAAAAACCAGGTCAAATTTTGTTGACATTGGAATCTTACTATTGGAAGGAGGTCGAAAGAGACACAGTAAATAAACATTTGCCAATTTTTCTCCAGTTATGTTGGTTGATTTATTACAATACCTCTCCCATAAAACTTGTCTCATTGTCCATCTGAGATTCCCTGTAATAAATGCGTTTTTATTGCTAATTTTTTTTTTTTTAGAGATCAGTATAGTTACATTTCATAAAAGTCAACTATGAGCAAATGCAGAACAACAGACTAGGCTAAGCAAGTCACTCCTTTGTAGCTGTTTATTTTAAATGTTAGCTAGAGCCCACTTATTCTCACTTATCTCATTGGGTTTGGATTTGGATTAGGATCCCACCTACTCAGAGAGCATTTTGACTCTATCTATAGAAGACTACACCATACTGAAAGTGTTTCTTCCTTTTGATGTGAGATATGGCAACAATAACACTTTGGTTCTAAAATATAACGAGACAGTAATATAAAACATAGTAGTTACTAAAATTCCCAGTGACAAGTGATTATAAAGTTAAGCTAACAAGATTTAAATGGGGTTGTCATAATGGCAGTCTTTGGCCTAATGAGCGTCCCAAATTCAAACCTGATTCCACTCACTGCAGGACAAAAATAACGAATTACTAACTAGAGTAAGTGGCTTGCTAGGGTGTCTCACAGACAGCCCTGCCCTCCTGTCAGGTACATCCCTGTCATCCAAGGACAGACCTTGGCTATATTTGGAGATGTATTTTTAAATCACCCAAAAAAATAGAAGCCTCTGACCCTTGCTCTTTAGTATTTAAGTCCAATAGATTTCACTGTCAGAGAGTTATTGGAAATTATCAGACACTCAAGCAATGGAACAACCAAGGATATCAGGAACTTCCAGAAATTTTAAACAAGACTTGTGAAGTATATTTCCTTCTTATTTTTTGAATATTCATTAATACAAACTTCACTTCTCATCTGTACCTCTGCACCAAGTCTTTATTTCACAAATAAGAAAACCTGAGCTTGAGGAAAAGGAAGGGACCACTCCTGGTCTCCTAACTTCCAGTAACCAACAGCCTCAGATCTTTTACTGCCATTGAGGTTTTAACGATTTTTTGGGATGAACAGCAGACCAATAAGCAAGCTAAACTACTGAGAGAGAAGTCATTCTGCAGCAGCTGAATATTAGAACAGCTCTACACTGCTAAAGCCACTTTTTTTCTGGTGGAAGGGGAAAGTGAGGGTGATTTTGCTGAGCTGTATGAGCCAAGGGCAGAGCTGCAGGGCAGGCAGTGCAGCACGGTTTGTTCACGCCTGACTAAAGAGCAGGATGGATCTCCACCTCCGCACTACGAGAGTGCTGCTTCTGCACCCGGGGGGAAAAGCTCCTGGGTTATGCAATGCATGAAATCATTACACCAAGTAACCAGCAAAAAGGGGAAATGCTAGTGGATCTCTGCTCTTACATTTGGGATTTGGGGTTTGCTGGCGTTTTTTGATCTCAGCTTACTTTCCATAACAACTACTGAAATTGCATGTCACATATATTCAATTTAATATCCTCCTGATTTCCTTTATTTATCTTTTGATTATCCCAGCCTGTGTTTAGGCAGAGTTGAACTGAATTTCAGAAGAAATTCATTATGTTTGGAGTCTAAATTCCTCTCAATGAAGAGTTCTCATGTAAAACATTCAATCTAGTGCCTGTGTGTGGCCTATCCTGCTTCTTGCTGTGATTCTTACAGAACTGCTGACCAGCCTACAGGTCCCACTGAATACTCAGTTACACATGAGTTCCTCAGATTCTAATTCTATTCAACAACAACAAAAAAACCCAGGAAATTTGCTGTTAAGTAGTATTTGTTAAGAAAGCAGTCCAAGAGTCTGTGCTGTCATATAGACTGCATTCATAAACAGGATTAAAAATGTGAAAAAAAAAATTGAGAGAGTGTTACAATTTTAAGGGGTGGTTGAAAATAATCTCTAATTAAATAATTCAAATGTAATGTGTCTAATTAATTAGATATAATCTTACAGTATCTCTTAAAAGCATTTTAAAAAAATAAGCTCCCTAATAAACCCACACTGCTTTTAAGCAGCCAAAATTCTCAGAGTGCACAAATAAAATATCTCACAAGAGTTACTAATCTTTTGATCACCTAACATACCTCATCCTCACTGTAGGACTCTACCCACCATCATCTCTTGAGTAAGGAATTTTATTGCTATGCCTGTCCAATATACTTTATTTTCTATAGGTACATCACTGACAAGTCAAGTGTTCAGTTAAAATCAGGGCTAAATATACTTTAATTACAGTAAAATTTAAATAAGTATGTGTTCATGGTTCCAAATCATGCACTGTAAACAAAGTAGGAATGAGCTCAGTAGCTCCTCAGTCTGTGTGTGTTCAGTTCATATTTATAGATCCACCTTACAATAGCAAAGCTGTAGCTGGCTACAAATCCCCTACACCTGCCAAGGTGACAGAGGACAGCCTTCCAAATGTATGCAAACACAAGGTGCAAACAAGCCTTGTAGTGTACCCAAATACTGAAATCCAGCAAGTGCAAGTGATCTTTTCGGCCACCTATAAAGTAACACTTACAGTATCAAACTCTTCTCCTCATAAACACATCACACACTAGCATTTCAGCTTCACATATTCAGATTAAATCCAGCCATCCAAGAACTAAAACCTGAAAGAATTCCCCATTGCAAGCAGATCCTTCTAAAACCAATTTAAAATATTAAGTTACTATTCATGCTTTTCATTTATGACTAAGTAGGGCTCTGCAAAGAATGTGCTGCAGACATGAAAAGGCATAAGGAGACTTCCTTCCCTCTGTGTGTTTGTAGGGAACAAGGCAGGGTAGCTCATGCTGACAGAGACCAGGCAGATGCTGTGTCCCCCCAGAGCGGGCCAGCCTGGGCACAGCTGTCACCTCTGCTGCCCACCCACCCCCTTTCCCTCTAAGGCAAGGTGACAGCAAATGTTCACCCTCCCCAGTAAAAATGACACCCAGAGCATCCTGTGAATGCTGCACCTTCTCTGTTGGTTTTATGATGATGGCATCAAGGTCCTCATAGCTCAGAAGGGAATCAGCTGAGGAAGCAGAGGCACATCCTAACAGAGGGAGCAGAAAGAGAGCCCATGTGCACCAGGCAAACCTGCTGCAGAAGCACAGCCTCAGTCAGTAGCACTCTGCATCATTTTACTATCATTACCTTGAGATAATCACTGAATTTATAAGTGTGTATATTATAAACTCAGAAACAGCATCAATGATTACTTTCACCTGTTAAAACAGTATCATTTATAAATTGTTCTGATTTCCAACCTCTATTTTTCTAACACTTTTTTTAAGATGAAACCTAATTACACCCAACTTTATTACACTGAGATACAGCTTATAAATAAGCAGCTGACCCTGTGAAATGCGTGGCATTCTCTATTATAATAAGTAATAAAATAAAGATTGAAATCTAAAAGCAAAAGAAACGCAATCTGCTTAAGGAAAAAGTCATTGCTGTATGTATTTATGCACTACATTTAAGCTTTTTAGTTATTACAAAAAAAAATAAAATACAAAAAGCCCTGAGGGGATTGAACTTCTACCACTATGACCATTATGTATCTGGGCCAGAATTCAGGCTAAAGACTAATGTGGTTTAGCTACTTATGAAATAATTATAAAAGTACCTCTACCCTTCAAAATCAGGAGCACTGACACTCATCAGAATAATCTCCTCAGTTAAGTTCCTGAACCCACTGCCCACTGAACCCTGGCAGACCAAAGCCTTGTAGGAAAATCACCATACCAGTTCAGTGCAGCTTATCTCTCAGTTTCCAAAAAAACTTCTCTTTTGTGAATTCACTCACAGATTGAACAAGAAAATTAATTTTCTCTCCACACAACACTACTCTTAAAAAAAAAAGTTAACAAAGCAACCCCTCTGGAAGACAATTACTGGATTGTTTAGCAAGTATTATGCAATCAATTCCTAGTCAAAGCTTCTGGGATAGCTTAGTATTACTCTAATGATAACCCACTCACCCACTTGTAGTGTAATTCACCAGGGGAGAGGAAAGAAAGATTGCCCACATTTTTTTTTCATATTTAATGGTGTTACTCAGCCACCTAGAGAAGGGCAGTTAGCTACAGCTCTGAGGCACCCTGAGCACACCACTGGAAATGCTATTTTCCTGTGCACTGAACTGGGAGATAGAAGTAACCATTAGCCTTGCACAATGCAGCACAGTTTCCCAGGCTGGCAACACTTTTCAGTGCAATTTTCTTGGTTTTGTTAAAATCTTGATTACATTCAGAAGCAGCACAGCAAATTCAGGCTGAACATTTTCAACCTTACTTGTCAACCACTTGTCACTGCGGTAAAAGTAGACCACCAGCACCCTTCCAGGAGAATAACACACCTTATCTCAATCCCTCCCTTACAAGTTCTGACATCAGTGAGAATATTCATCTCTGGAAAAGAGGCTGTTTGCTATTAATACTAATTTAATGGTTTGCTATTGCACAGTGCTATAGCCCCTCTATCTGGTAACAGCCAGCAATCAAGGCTCAGTTCTTGCTGAACTAGAATCTTGAACTTTTACAGGAATGATGCTGTGAAAAGAACAATCTAAAGTTTATTTCATAATTTTGGTTCCAGAAAATAACTAGATCTTAAAATACATCTTGCCATCCCCCATGTTTTAAAAAGCATTTTCTATCTATAAGCTTCATAAAAAAGTAAATTTTGGCATATATCTAGCTGAGAACATAATACAGAGAAAAACTAAAAAAACCAGAGATATTCTTAAGAATAATGAAAAACAAAAATCAGGAAAAGAAGTTGTTTAAAAGTGATGTGTAGAAAGATTAATGACCCACGTGTCTTGTCAGTCTACAGCTAAGCAACTACAGTCCTCCAGAACATAAAGATTTTACTACAGAACTCATTTCAGCAAAGGGTAAACAGGATAATGGTATTTTTTTCAAGGCAGTGCTAAGAATACACACACACAAAAAGGAAATGCTCTAATGGAAACTCAGTTATAATAAGCACATTTAAAAATTGTTGGCAGCTTTTAAAAAGCTGATGTACATTTACTTACACAGGCATGTTTTGTAAGCACTCACACTGCAATCTAAGACAGACTAACACATTTAATCACACAGATGTTCACATAAATTGGCCCTGATTCTGCAGATCCATAACTCTACAAAACAGAAAATGCATCACTAACACACCCTAAACTGGGCCTATAATGTTTGCAAATACATACACACATACAGCAATCTCATTATAAAAAATAAAAGACTATAAACTACTTTGTTCAGCACAACAAGTACACAGAATACTATCAGGGTATTTCTTCCTCACTGCTTTAATATAACAGTTACAAAATGCCTCTGTGAAAGGTCTCAATTTTCATACAAGCTAAAATACTAATTATTTTTTCTACAAAGAGCACCTACCACGTTGCACTGCTAATGTGCATCTTTCCTATGAGAGGAAAATACAAGTGGCAGGCAGGGATGGGACAACTGTAGGGCCCTTAGAATTGCCAAGAGATTAATTCAAATTTTAACAGAAAAAGAAAAGCCATAAACCCAAAAACCAACCAACAGAATGATGTTAAAATAAAAAGAGGAAACTTTGCAGGTTTCTGGGTTGATTTTACAGGGGCCAAATCAGAATTCAGGTATTCCAAACCAAAGTTTCAGTTTATCTTTTTACCCAGTTATGTTTTTATTGGACAGCGAGCCTTTTCCATTCTACCTGAGCTTTTCCCAAATGTTTAACTCCTGCAAAAATAAAAAAATAAAATCACTCTGAGGAAAAAATGTAAATCAATTTGGACTTAAATTTGGTTGCTCAACACAATATGAAGTGAATTATCTTTGAAGCTGAATAGTTTATCTCCTACAGTCAGCAGCCAACATATCCATACCAAAAAAGGAGAAAGGAATCAGGAGTAATGTAATATAAAAAAGACCTGAAAGTCATGGAATCCTTCTATTTAAATTCTACATGAGAAACACAGCTTTGGAAATCCAAAATACTGGTCTTAGGGGACGGAAAAGATGGAATACTGGAAGAATTATTTTATCTATATTTTTAAACATTAGTAGAGTAATATAGAGTATATTGAAAAACAGAAACAACCATTTAAACAGTTAGTAATAAGCATTTAGTTAATATATTTTTCTCTGCTACCTCAAAATTTCACCAGGAAGAGGTGATCCAATTAGGCATTTCTTCCGTGAAAAGGACATGGAAATTTAGAAGTGCCATTGCTATTTTAATTTTCCTCGTGGCTGCTTAATTCAATTTTTGAATTAGTCCTCTTGAAGGCACTCTACCAAGGGATCCCAGAAACTGTGTGACAGAAAGTATAAACCCATTCAAAAAGCACTTGCCCACTTGTGTGCATTTACTTCCTCTGTGTGCTACTTGGACACCACCCGAACGTTCCCCTCCTCTGTCTTGTCCAGGTTTGAAATGCCCTCTCTCACCCCCACAGGGAACTCCTTTCCTCCACTGGAGATGCACTTCACTCAGAGGAGTGGCTTCAGATTAGCCATGAGGGGAACGTAAAAGTAAGAAAGCAGATTTATGAGCTGTCCACCTTGGAAATTCAGTTGAGCCATGAGAAAACACAGCCCCAGTTTTGGTCTGAAGCACAGCTGTCTCATTAAATGACACTTCCAACCCTCACCATATTGAGCCAAGAACTGAGTCCCTTGCAGGAAGAAAACATCTCCATAACACAAAATATTTCATGGTTTTTCTCTTCGTCTACCTTTGTAAAGCAAAATAATAAAAAAAAGTACTTGTGCTTAATAGTAACAGTGACTGCAAAGCCCTTCCACACAGCAGAACCTGAAAGAGGTGTCCAAGTTAAAGATGCACTTCAGTTTGGTACTTAGTCCAACCAGCTTCAATGAAACCTCTGGGTTTCTTTTCTGAACCACACTGACTGGACAAGCACCAGAACCAAAGCAGCCAAAGACTGCTCCTGGGGTTACTGCAGGCTTTGGGATCCTGATCCTCCTCAAAAACTGGCACTGTGCAAATGCACAAATCCATGCTTGTGTGTGCACACACATGTCCACAGCATTGCAAAGTTGTTCAAACACAAAGAAGCTCAAAAAGAAATCACCAGGCTCAGAGAAAAATAAGCCTCTGCTTTTAATGAATTTATTTATATATGCTTGTGACCAAGCCATCCCACGTGATTTTACTAGGCACTTTTCTTTGTGCAGCTTGTTTCCAAAACGATCACAGGAGAAATCAACAAAACCAAACACTGGTAGTTTCAGGTACCTCCTGAAAACCATATGGGCTATGAAACTGCAAGTCAAGGCCAAATCCACAGCAATCCCTGTGCTTTGCATTCAAAGCAATGAGTCATATGATAAATGCACTGTGCAACACTAGACACAATACTGTAGAGACAGGTCTTTTCCTTTAATTTTTAATTTCCATTTTCTGTGGGTTTAGATAAACCATCAACATTACTTTAGCATAATCCTTTGCAATGAATCAATACTCTAATTTAATAATGGTATTCTGTTGTCAACATATAATATATCACATAATGTCCTTGTATAGATGCAAAAAAAATATGCCAAATAAAATGCAAGGCTTTGCTTTCATCAGTGATCACAGGTTAAATCAATGTAATGACAAACTATACAGGCCTCAGAAGAATTTCCTTCAGGGTTAAAAATCAGCATGGAATAATTTCAGTCATATCCCTCCCACTCATCATGCCAGCCTTGTGCAAGCTCTTCTAGGTCATAGGATTCCAACAATCACTTTAATGAAGGGAAGAGAGAAGAAATATATCTGAATAGAATCAATGCACATATCTGAGTGGGTCTTATTTAAATATTCCACTTCTTTATGGATTCACTGATAGCTGCTCTAGTCCCTAACTATAAAGAAGATTAAAAATGGAAAACGGAATTAAGTCCGGTGTCCTCCAACTTAATTGAAACAGATGAAGAAAGCTATAGCTGTAAAATATGAAAAATAAAATATTTTACAGTAACTTTTACTTCAGTGATGTGGCTGCACATCTGTGTTTGTTATTTTTAGCTTGATGGTAGCCTTCCTGTCAACAAGTATCTAAGATGGGAAACACAAATCTAATCATGTCTGTGGTACTGACCGAAGGTACGTGAACAGAAAATAAGTGAGAATGAAGAAGAAGCAAATGCTCTTAAAACTCTCAGTTGTTTGCCTCAGTATTTTTTTTTCAATTCAACAGCTTTTGAGGCATTTAAAATTGGTAGGTAACTGGCATATTAATCTCAGTTAATGCCAAAGGCACGTGCTCCGCAGTCACGTGTGCTTCCCTCGATTCAGTGACAGCTCACGCTTGTCATGCGAAGTGTTCGCGATCCATGTCATCTGCTGGCAGAATGCTTCAGAGCTCTGGGAAGAGTAGGTCTGGTTTTACTACGGTTTGGCACCTCCCACAACACCCTCCAGTTGGTGAAAACCCCGCAGTTCCATCTAAGTGTCATCCTTAATGTGAAAAAGATATTTGAGTCAGTGCAAAATAAAACAAAGAGCTTTTACCAAAATGTCAGTGCTGGTAGCACTGCATCTGCCAGATGCTTGTTACTTGAACCCATGCTGTGCATTACAAACAGTCAGAAATATGACGAGGATAAATGACTGGACCAGAAAATCTTTAGCAGGAAATCAAAGTATACTCAGACTCACAAAAAAAAAAGGTTGCAATTTGGACTTCACAAGATGTATTGATTAAGTGTTCTGTAACATCTCTTTTCCTGGTTACTATGCATTAGTTGAGCCCCACCTGCCTGACCTCAGTTCTCTGCATTAGCTTTTAGTCATATGAACACAAGAGAAACCACAGTGCTATTTCACAGCTGAATTCACACAGGAATACTTTTAAGTACAGTATCTCAATTCGAGGATAATAACATTACTGAAGAACCCAGAATACCATGAAAAATGCATATTGGAAAAATCAGGGCATGACTCTTTAGAAATGAAACCAATGGCTTGACAAAAATAAAACCTCACTAGCATGTTCCAGTCTGTTGGTTGATTTTTTTTCTTGATCTACAGGCTGGACTACCCTTCTAAAGCAGTGATTGACTTTTACACTGAGCACTGGATGAAAAGGCTGAGGCTGAGAAGGCATAGTCCATACGTGATCATGGAAAACATGCGCAGGCACAAGATACAGAGAGAGATTTGATGAGTAAGTGGCTTTTGCTTAGTCAGAACCTGAAGGATCTTCGTCAAGAACTTTCAAAACAGCTAACAGATACCTTGACTTTGAGTGAAACACAACCAAGAATTATTGTCATTATGCACACCCACAAAAAAGAGAGATTTCACAACATCTCCTCAGATGAATACACACACGGAGAAAAGGCTTTACCAACACTTATTCAGGTGGGCAATCATCTGGCTTTCTGGAGAAATAACTCCTGATTTGCCTTCCATTTTCCAAAGTCCTGTTTTGAGCCCATTTTAACATGTTAAAACAATTAAATAAACTACAACACAAACTAGTATAAATAAAAACAGCTGCTCCTTTTCTTAAAAGCTGTGAAACGCTAAATAACCTATGACTCCCGCCCACATATGTGCCTTGCCAAGCCAGAGGGTGACACAAGGGCGTGCACTATTTTGAAGGCTGGGGCATGAGATTCATCGTGTCAGATTTGTATTCACAAGGTACAACAGGATCCATGACTTTCATTGCAACAGCAGCTGGAACAACGGGCACAGAAGGAACATGCAGCTCAACCTGGGAAATTAGGGATGAATTTGTTTTTTTAAAAAAAATCCCTTTCCTACTGAGAGCTATTAGTGGCACACACAGATACTTGCTTTGGGGTCACAGCATGTCAGCAGTTCACAGCACAAAGACTGCTTCTCCTTTCTCTCCCCTCAGTGGATACTGCAGCCTCAAAGAATTTTACATGTATCCTTAGAGATGCTTATATGTATCAGGAGAGTACAGCTGTAGGCTTTAAAAAAAAATGTTCATATGCCCTACAAATTCAAATCCTTTTTTATGTAATCTATTTAATCTTCCATTAATGATAATCTCTGCTATCAATGTGCCCAAACAGGGTCAATTTCTGCTGGATTTGCACTTCTTGCATTTCCATCCTATAACTGAGCTGCATTTAATGAAAGGAAACACCCTGCTGTAAAAGGTATTAGCAGCCTCCCTAAAACAAAAATAGTTAGGAAGCTCTGCAACTGCCAGGAACATTTCAAGATTGTGGTCTTTCTTCTTCCTTTGTGTGTCTTGCATGGAGGAGAGTCCTGCCAGCTGAACATTATTTATTAATCAGGATATTCCTGCCTTCTGTACCTTGTAAGGAGACAGCCTAGAGGGGCGGAAATTGCTGTGGATTTCTCTTACATATCCAACGAGACAGAAAGGGGAGAAAGGAAGAGACTGCAAGGGAGCATTTAGACCCTGAAAGATCCCACCTGGCAAGCCCAGGCAGATAGGGGCGCACAGATCACAGCAGTCTGAAGAACCATGTAGCATATCTGGTTCACACAAGGACTGAACACAGACACATGGGTTGAAAACCTGGCTTCATTTGCTGTTTCGTTTTTAAGAAGTGCCCTATACAGCTCCCTACGCCTGAGTGAAACAGGTTACATTGAGCCCCACAAAAGATTTTCCTTCTGGTAACTTCCAACTACCTTAGGTTGTGCCTACAGAACCTACAGGCTTGGACACACCTGTAAGGGCTGCTTCTCCCTCAATTACTATGGCAGACACAGGCAAAACGAGTTATTGCCTCGTTAGCTCTTCTGATTCAGTGATGGTTTCATTCGTAATCATTCCCAGCCATCCGCCACCTGCACACCCACCCACCCACACACATCCAATTTGCTGTTCTTCTCCCAATTTTGTCAATTCACAAGATCAGCTTGCACTGCCTCTCCTCTCTGCCCCAGTGCTTATCAACAAATAGATTTAATAGACAAAATAAAGTTCATATTTCTTTCCAACAAAATCCTCCAGCAGAACATCCCTACATTAACACACAAAAGGGGAGCCCTGGGCTGTAAAAGAGATTCAATTGAACTGACGTTCCCAGCAGCAGCAGCTAAGAGTTAATGGAGGACACCCGGCTTTTCATTTCCTCTACTGCATCCAAGAAAGCGCAGAAGAATACTATAATACAGTATAATTGAGCATTTCACTAAATAGCATCGCACAGAAGTTCTTCTGGCAAGGACTGCATTTGTCCTAAGTAACCTTTATGAGAAGCTGAAAGTTGATGCACCCAGACCAAATGAATTTTCGGCTTTAGCCCGAATCCTTAGGTCTGTGCTTGGGAGGGTGGAAAGAACCAGCCACCAAGCATCAATCGGAGAACTAGCCCCCTCCTCTGCTTAAAAAAAAAATAGTCAGTTACGGCAACACGGTGCTGTGGCTACACACGGGAGCCGGCAAAGCGCTGGGATGGCTCTGGATATCCGCGGGGTGCTCCGGGCTCCCTCCCGGCGGAGCTGGCAGCAGCTCCTTCAGGAGCCGGGCACCGGGACAGAGAGAGCATCCCTGCGGAGCCCGCCCTCGTTTCAAGTGAGACGAGTGTGCGGGAAGCCAAACTCTGTCACCAGCAGAGACGCACATGCACAATCCAGCCCGCACCTGCTGAAGACCACTCTCTCCACACTGCCCCTTCTGGGGGGGTCATCACTGTCCCTCTCGCTCAGACACCTCCCAGCATCTCCTAAGAACCTTTCGGGGAGCAGCCTGGAAGAGGAAAGGGGGAGGGGGTCTGCAGCCTTCCTAAAACCACAATGAAAAGCAGTCTCCTCAAATGGCTGCTCCTGGCTCGACATCCATCGCACAGGCACGGAACTTGCTGGGGTGAAAAGGGGGCGCCAAGCAGGGAAGGGAGAATGCAAACTTCGGAGCACTCCGGCCCCCCGCACGGCAGCGACCGCACGGGAACGACACGGCGGCCGCCTCCGACCGACGCCTCGCCCCGGCCCGACCCCGCCGGCGCTCGGGCACCGCCGGGTCCGGACGGGGCGAGGCGCGCACCGGGCGGCCCGAGGGCGCGGGGCGGCCGGCGACACTTACGGGTTTTGGGGGTCGTGCTGGCCTCCGGCGTGGTGGTGGTCGACTCCTGGAAGGGAGACAAGGTCCAGGACGGCGCCGAGTCGTGGACGTAGATCTTGTAGGAGGAGGTAGCGTGTGCCGCAGTGGGCCAGGCGGGCAGCGGCGGGGTGCTGGGGGCGGCGGGCGGCGGCCGGGCGCCGCGGCCGGCGGTGCCGGGGGGGCCGCTGGCGGGCGGTGCCGTGTGCGGCGACACGGGGTGCCTGGCCGCGGTGGGCCGCGGGCCGCCCCGCGCAGGGCCGCGGGTGCCGGGGGGCCGCGGGGGAGCCCGGCTCATGGTGGTGAGGCGGGGGCTGACACGGCTGGGCGGCCGCGGCGTGGCGGCGGCGGTGGTCTCCGCGCCGCGGGGAGGGGCGGTGGGCTTGGAGAGGAAGAAGGGGTCCTGCCCCACGCCCTTGGCGTCCATCAGCTCGGTGGGGACGTACTCCTTGACGGAGCCCACCACGATCCACTTGAGCAGCATGAGGCTGAGCCCCAGACCGATGAAGCCGATGAAGAGGGGTACCACGCACAGCCACGTCTGCTGCCGGTTCCAGACGATGCAGTCGCTGCAGCGCAGCTCCCGCGGCGGCCCCCCGGCCCCATCCCCGCCCGGGCCCCCCGCCGCAGCCGCCGCCTCCGCCGCCCCGGGCGCCGCGGCGCCGGCAGCCCCCTCGCTCATCCTAGGGGCCGTCCGCAGCGCCGCCGCGGCCCCGGGGCATCAGCGCGCCGCGGCTGCCGGCGGCATGCGGCGGAGGAGAGCGGAGGGGAGCGCGGCGCGGTGCGGAGCGGGCGGCGGGAGCGCCCCGCTCAGTCACGCCGCCGGCACGGCATGCCCCGCGCCGCGCCGCCCCGCGCAGCCTCCCGCGGCCGCGGAGTCAGCGGGACGGCCGCGCCATCCGCCGGGCGCCCGGCTCTAGCGCTGCTCGCTGCAGCCTCGTCGCTCTTCTTCTTCTTGTCCCTCTGCTATAAGGTTTTTCTTTTCCTTTTTTTTTTTTTTTTTTTTTCCTCCGGATAATAAGTCGCAGGGATCAGCCTCCTCGGTTTATTTATTTTTTATCCCAAGCGTGCGGCTCCGGCGACGGGCAGGTACATTCCTTCACATTCACGCACCTTCTCGCCTTTCCTCTCCCCTCGGGGCTTGGGGGATCCTTTCTTACCGTCTTTCTTTCCTTCCTTCCCTCCCCCGCCCGCTCGGCTCCTGCCTATGCCCGGCCGCGGCGCAGCAGCATCCCTCGGCGGCTCCGCGGGGAGGCGGCGGCGCGGCGCACCCGCCACTCCGCGGCCCCGCGGCCAACCCGCGGCCGGCGCCGGGCCAGGGAGGCCGATCCGCGGGCGGGGCCCGGGGCAGGAGGCACGGCTCGGCACGGCTCCGCGCAGCTCCTCCGCGCCCGCGCTAAGTCCGGCCCGGCATCAAAACTCCGGCGAGGATTCCCGAAAAAAAAAGAGAAAAAGGAAAAAAAATTTAAATAATCCACACACACGCAAAAATAAAAATTAGGATGAAGCCCTGGAGGGGAGCGGCAGTGACCCAGTCGGCAAAAAAATATACGGATCCGGCAAGTAAATGGGCACGCAAAGGCAGCTCCTGCCAAGCTTGCAGCTTCGGCTCGATTGTGTATTCCTCTGGCAGTGCCGCGGAGGCAGGCGAGCGCGCACCGAGCAAGGCGCCTCCCACCAAAGCCTAATGGTGGTTTCTTAATGCGCACAAGATAAATAAATGATCCAGGCAAACCCCTCGGGAGGGGTATGCTACGGCAAACGGAGCCTAGGACAGAAAGGAAAGGAAGGAAAAAGGAAAGAAAAGAAAAGAGAAAGGGGCGGGGGTGCGGGGTGGGGGCGAAGCTCCCGAACCCATGCTGTGGTAGCGATCCAATAGGCTGGTGCTGCATGTCAGAAAAGACCTGTGTGCAGCCAGCGGAGAGGGTGCGAGTGCGGCGGGGGTGGGAACGCCTCCGGAGGGAGCCCAGCCACGGCCGGGGCTCAGGACAGGGCTTCTCCCACCTTCGTGCTCTCCGACAGGTATCAACTGACAGCATTCTGTTGCTGTTGTTCCTAATGGGATTCGCTGAAGAAAAACAAACAAACAAAACCAAACAAAAACCCAAACCAAAACACAACAACCCACCACACACCTGCAACAAAAGGACAATTCTTTCAGCAGCTGGGGAGAAACTGATGGCACAACCGCGTGCCACAGCATACTGAGGTTGCCAGACAAGTTTTGATATCTTAACTGCTCTGGCTGATTTGGTCTACACCAAAGTTGAGTTCCCAAGTTCAATGTAGTCAATAATGGGTACTTTCACTTATTGGACAAACATTTCACCGGCTAGGGTGGTCACTGAAGGGTTAATAGCAGTTTGCCAAATGTGGCTTACTCTCCATTTCCATTTTTTAGAACATGCTCTATAGAATTATACATGTACAGATGTTTTTAACCCTTTCTTCTGACCTGTTACCTTATTGATATCCTTTTCTGGTATTGATGCATGAGTGTCATTTCCTAAGTCATGTATTTAAGGGTATTGATATTTCTATAGGATAAGTGAGCAGAAAAGTTGGAAACAATCTGTGAAATGGATTTGTTCTGTGTATATAGAGACAGAGAAAATAAAATACTGCAACTGAAACATACCTGCTTGATTGTTTTTCTCCAGAATGAATGTTAATACCATTTAAATTATCAATATTATATTAACTAGATATCTAGATTATTGTCACTTCAAGAATTCCCTCTGGAGTTTGGCAGCTCCTCTAAGATGGTTCTGTGCTAATAGCCATCAGGAAGATCTGTGGAAGTGGCTTATCAGGTAAGTGTACTGTTTAAACACTTCAAAAAATCCCCTTCACTTTGGCATTGGAAAACATGAATTTAGGGGCTTTTACTCCTTTTGTGAAGAGAAAAAATGATTAGAAGAAAGCACTTAGAAACAACCACAAATGGATGCCAAATATGGCAAACAAATGGGAAAGACGGGGAAATAAATCCAGGGAATCTTTTTTACAGATTTTATAGAAATCTGGAACCAGGTGCTTTCAGTCGTGAGTGCCTGTCCTACAAAGTTCTCGCCTTCCTTGTAAGTTTGGAATACCTTTGTCCTGCTAGGTGCTTTGTGTTGCCTGTAGAAATGTCCTTAACTCCTGCCTCTTCCATAACCATACTGCAGTTCACTAAGCCCGGGATGAATCACTCTGTTTCCATCCTCAAATAATTTGTACGTTCTTCTTGGAAGAACAAAAATGTTTTACAACCCTTACAAGACAGAGAGCTTTTATTTTTCTCACAACTATGTCCTGAACTCTTTCAGAGTTTTTCATAAGTCTCAACTGTGCTTCTTCCCCCACTAAGATTTTCAAGCTATCATCTCCTAAATTTTGCAATGGTTCTAATGGAAGACATCAGGATGTGATACCATTAAGATCACTCAAGTGTAGCCATTTCATCCTTTAATATTGGAAGACTTCCTGTATTATTAGTAAAGATTTTCAGGCTTCTTTTCTTACAATTTCCCATTCTTATGGATGGTTGATGAACTATTCTTGAAATTGACTATGGAATGCTTTCAATGTGCCTTACTTAAGTGAATTACTTAAAAACAGGCATTATCCTAATATGTTAATTAAGATCTTACCAATGACTATTTTCTCTTGAAGAAAATTCTTTGGTCTAAAAATATGAAATGGATCTTGATACAAGAAGTTTCCTTTAACATCATAGAATATGCAAATGTGTTTCAAATAGGTTATCCTACAGTTAACAAAAAAAAAAGTCATTCATCTAGACAGGCAACTTAATGAAGGCAATACATGGAAATGCCTTCCTGTAATACTTAGTCATGAGTTAAAATGTTATGATGTATACAAAACCACAGTCTCTGAATGCTTTTAGGTTATTTCTCTGTCCTTAAAAATTAATATTCAAATCATAATCAGTTTCTCAAATCAGCCCACTCTTGTTAAACTGAATCTGTTCCATGCATTAATTCTAATTTACGTAGGTATTTGGTAGCTCTCACTTGCATTTCTTCCTACTCATTTTGTATCATAGCCCAACTCCTTTACTTTTTCTGGAAATATGTTTATCATGATCAGAAAACAATATGCAATTTATTTTTCTTGACTTTTCTTCATAATATGCAAAGAAATCTCTAATATCTGCTTGAGGACATCTGTGACTAAAGTGGATTAAAATTACTTATCCATGATGGAGTCAGAAATGGTATTTTCTTAAGGACTGGTGTGACACAGCATGTACCAGGTATGCCATTTATGCATGGATCACGTTCTTTGTCACAGGGGGTTCCACTCCGGCTGTCAGTAGGTATGGCCCAGCTAATGGTTCTGCTACAAGGCTGCTGCTCCTGCTTGGCTTCACACATGCGTACAGCCCTTAGTTCAAATAGTGAAATGTAATGGGTGAGTTAAGGGAGATTGTTGTTTAACTGTTATCATGGAATCAGATCTAGAAACCTCATGATAACTATCCTCGGAAGAGCCAACAAAAGAAACAGAAATTCAAATTTGGAAAATCAGAGCCACGCAATGGAGCTACATCCATTCAGCATGTAAACAATATGCATGTGGGATGCCTATATCCCATTCCTGCATACACAGTTAAAAGCATTTTTTTCCTCCCCAGCTTTACAAAACACTGAATACATTCAGTCGTGTCTGAAGTTCTGAGCAACAAAGCCTCCACAGTTACTTTGCTTTATGGTGCAGTCAGCCCCTGAGAGCATAACCAGTCTTGAATTTGTGAGTTGCTCCAGCACCCACCTCACCTGCTGTGTTCTGGAACTTCAGCAGGAGGCTGTGGCGAACAAAACAGAATTTCCCAAAGGATGCCTGAATTGGGGCTGGTTATATAAATAGGTGTTACGCTGCTTCCCAAACTAGGGCATTTGAATATTCTTTACTTAATTCTTCCTCTTAGCTTTCATCCCCAGCTCAGCTACATCATACAGATCTCTAGTGGTCGGCTCACAGGCAGGGAAAACCTTGCTTTGTCTGAGGTCAGCATGTCACCTTATTCCCTCTTCCAGGTGAAATGCACAGCCAGCATTCTAGGGATGCCATTAACCAGTGCGTAGAACCAGAGTGCTCCTCCCCATGCCGATTGCTAAAACAGCCATTACACCTCATCAGGGCACTGGGGCTAGGGACCTGTTTGTAGTGTGGTACCTAAAGTATTCCTCTGAATTCTTACACAGGGTGTTAGGAGTTCTGCTGGCGCCCAGGTGCAACAAGTGAGGAATGCACTGCAGAGTTCCACAGTGCAGCAGCCATTTGAGATGTGAGCAGGCTGCTCGTTTGCATCATGTCAGTCTCACACCGGTGTGAGATGAGTGACACTTAGTCTCATGTTAGAGAGAGGGGTCTGCTCTCCCTCACTGCAATATAAACTCTGAATAACAACCCCATGGCTAAATTAATTGGATAAAATAGATCTATCCTGTCACACATTGCAAGCGTGCTGGTTCCTCAACAACCATCAGCTCTAGGTTACTCAAGTAATGTGTTGCCAATTTGCAAATGCTGAGGCTGCCAATAAATATTTAGAATTACACTTGAATGTGCACCAATGAATATATACAATTCAAATATTTATCTTGGTGTGGTTTGTAATGATGAAATGAAATGTGACATGATATTAACGAATAATCCCACACCCCAAATCCTATAAAACATGTTTCAGTCAGGAAATATTAGTAAACTGAATACTTTCCTTGGAGGAATTTATTGCTGTATAACTGAAATCCTAAGTGCCTGACTCATTTTTTATCAAACCAAATTTTTGATATTCTCTACTTTTAACTGACCATAAATTCTAAGGATTTCAGTGGGATAAATTCTGTTGGGCAAGTACTTTTTACATTCTGATTTTAGTCATATTGTATCAGTCCCCTTGGAAGACACTTGATGATGATTTCAGACTGAGAAATATAGTGACTAGTCTTAACAATGCCCTTGTGACATACTGAAGCCACTGCAGCATAAGAGAAATGAATATATTACTCTTCAAGCCTTTGTAACCCTTGAGATTTTTATCAGGAACATCAATTTAGGATGCCAGAGGAAGAAATAATTGAAAGCAAACATGAAAATGCCATCAAAAGGGCTTGCTCCAAAGCGTGATGGAGTCAGCAGAAGTCTCTCAGTATATTGCACTCTATCTTGGACTAAGCCCTAAATCAAAATTCCCATCTTTCCAAGATCTATGACAAAGTGGTGACTACAGCAAGTGGGAAAGCCTATGAAGCAGTCATTGGTAGACAAGAAAGTTAAAATTATTTACTATTATTACTTATTATTTACTATTATATTTATATTACTTATTTCCAAACATTTCCTGAAAATCTACACTTTTTCCGTCCTAGTAAGGGCACCTGAACCCACTTATGAAAAAAGTGAATATATATCATATTTCAGACTTTGCGATCTTTCCTTTTTCAGTTCAACATTGTTTGCTGTCCCATGTAACTTCTACCCAGTGCAGAGAACACTGCTGCTATGTGTTATTTGCTGGATATTTTGGATGTCAGATTCCAACAGCTTTAGGAGGTTCAGCAGTTTTGCAGGAACCTCTTCAAAGCTGCCCTGAATGTCCAGAAAACCAATAGGTAGAAAAAGCCAAGGGGAGCAATCTCCTTATCCTTCCACATAAAACAAAGGGAGTTCATTCTGTCAAACTTCATGGAAATAATTTTGTGGCATCCATCCTTACCATTATATTTGAATGACCCTTTGAAGTAGAAAAAGCCCACAGGAACTCATAATTCTCATAGCTTAATCAGGAAGAAAAGGTGGATCTTTCATCTTTAAAGCTTTGAGGCATCCATGAAATCAGTCAAATTTTCCAAGCACTTCAGTTCTTCATGGATTTCAACTATGAAGGAAAGACATGGAGTTTTTTCCTTCAACAGAGGAGTCAGAAGGAACTTTTCTTCCTAGTGCCCCTGCTTAACTCTGAGGAACTTTTCTGTAACTAGCTACACCAGCATGAAGAGTTACGGAAAGTAAATCGGATGAGAATCCTGGGTTTATCACTGCTGTGCATTTATGAATGTATTTTTGTATGACTTATGCATGCATGTGTAAGTCTATGGGACCTGATAAGATGCCCTGAGAGTCCTGAAGGATTTGGCTGACGTAGTTGCCAAGCCACTCTCGGTGATATTTGAAAAATCACAGCAGTCAAGTGAAGTTCCTGGTGACTGGAAAAATGGAAACATCACACCCAATTTTAAAATGGATAAAAAGGAGGACCTGGGAACTACTGCTCTGCCAGCCTCATCTCTGTGCCTGGGAAAATTATGAAACAGATCGTCCTGGAAGTTATGCTAAAGCACACGGACAGGGAATGATGCAGGACAGCTTCACCAAGAGCACGTCTGCCCTGAAAATGAGGGATGGACCATGTCTCCTGTGAGAGACTGCTTCAGTCTGGAGAAGCTCCAGGGAGACCTCACTGCAGCCTTTCAACGCCTAAAATGGGCTTATGCAAAAGATGGGAAGAGACTTTTCAGCAGGGCCTGCTGTGATAGCACATGGGGGAATGGTTTTAAACCGAAGGAGAACAGCTTTAGGCTGGACCTAAGGAAGAAATGTCTTACACTGAGGATGGTGAGGCACTGGAACAGGTTGCCCAGTGAGGTATGGGATGCCCCATCCCTGGAATAGGTGAGGCTGGATGGAGCTCTGATCAACCTGGTCTAGTTGAAGATGTCCCTGCTCACTGCAGGGGAATTGGAACAAACAACCTTTAAAGGTCCCTTCCAACACAAACCATTCTATGATTCTGTGACTTTAATTTAACTTCACGTGGACAGACACCAGCAGCAGGACAATAAGAAGTAAAGCAATGCCCAGAGCAAGACACTTGCTAAATAAATATTTCAAAAAGAACAACTGATTGAAAATTAATGGATAAATATCTATATTTAAAGCTGTGTTTAAAATAAAAAGGAAAAAAATTAAGAATGTACTCTGGAAATTTTAGGATTTTGAAACCTATAGTATTATCAACAGCCAAACTTGCAACCCCACCAGACTGAGGAGATTTTTTTTTTCAAAGAACTAGGATTCAACCTTAAACTTATTAACGGCCAATGTACAAGTCTATCCTTCCACTTGTGGAAACTGTAGGTGTTAACACTTATTTGTCCAATGGAAAACTAGAGATGCATGAGGTAATCTAAAATCCCAATTCTAAATTGTAGTACTCTATATCTTTGTGTGCACTAGGACTACATTGGTGCACAGCCTTTGTCATGGTAGTTACTCTCTACAGCTCAATAATCAAGGACTTAATATTTAATAAGCAATATCATACCAGTAACAATATACCTTGCATACTCTGATGTTTTAATAATGGCAAGCATGATAAACAAAGAGATATAGGGTTTATTGAAAGAGTTTGTTTTCCTTTGTGGTTTTCTTGTTGCCCTTTTTTTTTTACCAGACCAGCTGAGCTAGTTGGTTGAAGGGAACAAACTTTCAGTCACACAAGGCTTTATTTTAAATGCTTTCTTTCTCAACAAAATTATATTTCTAATGGCACTAACAGATCTAAAGGGAGAGCAGCAAAGCTTTTAGAAATGTGTGTGTATGTATGTATGTATGTATATAAACGTATTGGTGTGTAAATGTAGATCTTGTTTGAGAAGGAAGATATTAAAGCTGTGGAGTAAACAGAATATCTGAATATGTCCCTTGGCTGTGGAACAAAGCCCTGTGACTTTGTCCCATTTGGTACCAAAGCAGACGCCAATCAGCTGCTAAGGGATTCAACAGCTCAGTTTTGCATACAAATATACATATGCAAATATTCCTGGGTCTAGAAGAAACATAATGCAAAACCCCTTTATTGAATCATATTTTAAGGTCAAATTGAACATCCATGGCCCACCAGGAGATTCTGCAGTCAGAAATTGAAGCACATCTCTCAGCATCAACTGGGATGCATGGATGAACCCTAAAAAAGACAGCTATAAAATGGCTTTTTTGAGAACAAAATCATGTAAGCTCCCAATCTCAAATTCAGACTAGAATTTTTGTATCTCTTTTCTGTGCAAAAGGAAGATTTTTATTTAAAACAGCTGTCATCAAAGGCTAAGTGGCTAAACTTGGTAGACTGCACAGCTACTCATTTGTTTGACACAGCCATTCACATTTCCCTTCATCTCTTTTGGGAAATTGAACCTTTTTAAGGAGAAACCTCTCTGGTCAGTCAATCTCTCTATAATCAGGGAATCAAGCTCAGCAGAATGGTAAATCTGTACTCAGAGGTCAGAAATTAAAATTTCAAACTTTATGGCTCCCTCATCATCCAAACCTGTGGTCAGGGAATTACGAGTGTCCCCAAGGTCTCTCACAAACTGCTCTCTAGTGCTATTTCTTCACTTCCTATAATTCTACCCTAGAATGTAGTACAGCATAACAACATCAACAATGCAGCAAAATATTGTTCAAACCAGAGTGCTTTAAATCTTCATTTTCATTGTTTATCTGGACATCTTATATAAAGCATCTGTGTCAAAAGTGCTGCAGAGCATGTTTCCATTAATATCACCGGTCAACTGCATGAATTCTGTGTAAACCTATCTTGCACAAATTGAGGTGCCTCAAAGAAAGGTTTAATTCAATTCCTATAATTGTAAAAGTCTAGGTGTAATTTCTACCCTCCCTCTGAAGGCAAGGGAAGATCAGCTTATAGATTTCATTACTTCTGCACTCTTGAGGGTATGCCCTAGAATCAGATGTTCTACACAGAGCCCTCAAATTCAGCCTCCATTCCTCAGCCCTGCTGTGCAAGCCAAGCTGCACTGACATCTACAAGAAATTTTCCCAAGCAGCTGGTGACAAACAGCTTTCTAAGAGAAAATTGCCCCTAAAAATAAATATGCTGCATCTATAAATTCAAAAGTACACATAGGCATGTATACAAAGAACAGAAAATCTCTAACCTTTGGTCTCAGAAAACCTACTGCATCTCACAAACACAGGGATATCCTGGTTTTTGTAAATTTATCTCTCAAGGTCACTGTTTTCATTCACTGATTTTGCACAAGCTGTCCTTAAATACAGAGCTTTCTATTCTATAATGAGGAAACTTTTAATGATTAAGAATCCTTTTGATCAAGCAGTGATATAATTTTAATTACTTCCCCACCATGGTCCTACCATTAATTCTTAGGAGGTAACATACAAAAGGGTGTCTGGCCTCTGTTCCTTGCTTTATCTCCTACTTGTTCATCCTAAAAGCTTCTTTTGATTGAGTGAGAAAAAAATCAGGCAGGCAAACATGTACACATAGCTGCACACAGGCTGGCTCCCTCCACAGCACATAGCTTACACATAAGTGAGATTAAAATTACTTCTAAGATGAAAAGCACTTTTCATCTTGAGACCCCATTTCCTATCACATAGAACTTTCCAAAAATATGTTACTTTTGAGATATATGTGATTTCAACACTAGAAATGCCAGCTAAAGTGGGAACTTTGAAAGAAATGTTAAGCTCAATCAGTTTGATCATTAAAGTTATGCAAATGGAAAAACACATTCCTTCCTTTGAATCTTTGCTACGTTTTAGTTGCAATCATAAGATTCAAGAAGTGAGGATGGCGTTTAAATGTCAGAAATTTGACAGCATCTTAGCACAGTCCCAGCTGTGGTCAATAGTAGAGCTGCTCTGTATTTCAACATGATTTTACTCACAGTCTTCACATAGCAACTGAGAACTGGCTCAAGTTGAAACATGAAGCCATGGAGATTACTTGTCTGTAGGAGCAGCAGCAGATTCCATTGCATACTACCAGCTCAGGAAGCTCTGAAGCGAAATGTCCTAACCCCAAACAGTCTGGTAAGCCAGACCTGTACTGCACATCACACAATGTCACATATTGGTGGTTCTCCCTGTCCTGCAACACAAATGCTGCATTCCTAGTCATGAGAGTGGGGTGCTGCCACAGTGTCCAAGAGGTTTGTCTCTGACCAAGATAAACCAAGGGGTTCATCTCTGAGGCAGCTGCTATCTACCCATTTCAAATATGTGAAGAATAAGTTGTATGAATGGTGTATAAATAAACCCTTCAGGAGGTGCTCAGGACCTGTGCTGGAAGACGTGCCCCCCCAAAGCCAGCAGAAGTGTTCCTGCCTAAGCAGAGTACTTCCCTGAGTTATGGCATGGGGGGTTCCTTCCCTCCTGACATTCCAGGCCTTTGCTTACTGAAGCCAAAAGGTTTTTAATTAGAAATTGCTTTGTTCATGAAAAGCCAGTAAGATAAGGGAAGTTGCCATTTGATGAAATACATTCCTCTTGTCCTATCATCTTCCTTATTCCAAAGAGATTTTTAGTTTGGCAGTTACTGTGTCTACTTTATTTTTAAAAATCTACATAACCAAAGAAAAACAACAACTTGAACTAATTATAAACAGGAAAATTCTGAAGAACGTATTTTTGATATCATTGCTCCAACATATGACCTGTGGCAATGCAGTAATTTAGCCTCATGTTTTATACTGAGTCTATTGAATTAAAGAGATCTTTCTTATTAATATAGAATATTCAATATTCTTATTATAAAGCTGCTATGAAGTCTGCAATTTGGTCAATTAAATCAGATAAAAGTCAGATCTACTGTAAGAGCCAAATATTGACATGCCTACACAATCTGAATTACCTATTAGCTCACAAGTGGCTATTTTTATAAAATAACAAGAGACTTTGATTACTCAATTTTAAATCTAAAGTCTTCATCTCTCTGAGAATCCTGAGACACATTGAGAAGATAAATCTATGGCCAAGGCAGCTGAAAACCAAAACAAACTAGAAAGATAGACATTTTTTTTTCTTTTTAAAGAACAGATTAAAACTGAGAGCAAGAGAAATTGCAATCTCTTTTTTTTTTTTTCCCTGAAGCTATGCAGGTCAGTTTTTATATTAAAATACTGTACAATATACTCAGGTATAAAGAGCTTGAATTTTTATTCTAATTTGTTTTCCTTCAGGTTCAGAATTACCAGCAAAGAAAATTGCTCTAATTGCAATGCTTTGCATACAAATAGTGATTATAGCTTAGTGGATTGTTAGGACACGACACTGCACAACTTATTAGATCAAACTGAGTGAAGCCTGCACCATACCAATTTTTAAAATGTAGATAAAGCAAGTTAAGCTCTCTCAGAAAATCTAAATATTTATGACCCAAAAATTGTGGGTGTCAACCTGCCAGGCAAATTACATGATCCCTGATTCAGAACTTTGAAATAATCATTGGAAAAAGCTACCACAATATAGGATGTCATTAAAACCCAATAGCAGCAAAATCAATTTTAATTAGATCCCAAGAAATGAATATGTAGAGACCAAAAGCCTTTCTTCAATATATTAATATAGTTTTTTTACTTGGTTAGTTTTATGGAATTCATCAAAAGGATGCTGAGTGACTGAAAAGGTGCACATGAAAGCACTGAGATAGTGAATTGCATACAGAGGTATTTCTACATTTCTGGATATTTATTTTTATCCTGATGAATTCTCTCATAGAGAATGCAAATATCGAGAGGACAGCACAGCTCTCTAAGGCTGTACATTCAGAATGAAGTATCTCAATCTACCACTTATGACCAAATTATAATTGTCCATAAGAAAACAAAGTTGGGCACTTCATGTACTAGAAATTGTCATTTCTTAACTGTTACTTAGATTCTACTTACAGTGGATATACACTGGATTTTACAGATTAGAAGTATTACAGCAGAAATTACCTGAGTTCTGGCCCATTATTTAAATCCAAGCACCATTTTTTTAAAAACTAAATTACGGTGTATGTTTCAGATAAGAAATCTAGCTACTGGCAGAAATTTTAATGGGCATGTTTGTTTTTTTTTCCTCTGAAGTTAAAATTTCTGGTTTATAGTTTAAAAAAAGAAAAAAGCTCTTCTGTTGTTGTATGCCAGTGATGACAGGATAATAGATTAGGTTAGGCACAGTGTATGGAGGAGTGGGTGAGGCAATGAGACAAGTAATCTTTTCCACCACTTTTGCATTTCTTGTATCCTGCAAAGCAGTTTAGTCTGAAATATTTCCTAGTTTGTAGACTACATTCATTATATGCTTTCTTCATATACTATTATCTTCACTTGTTAATAATTCCTGACAGTAATAAAAGATTCCAGGAAGTTAACATGAAAAGCTTGAAGTAAGATGCAGCAGAAAATCACCTTAAATGCTTTCCCATAGTCACAGCTTTCCTGCCAAGCTCTGTTTCACCCCACAGCTGCAGCCTGGATGCTCTTATGAACCACTCACACTACACGTCTAGCTCAAGGCAAGGAAGGAAATGTTAAATGCATATTTAACATTTTGGTATCTGTGCAACTCATGGAAAACTCAGGTTTCCAACAGAATTGTAGAATGCACACTGTGTTTTAAGGAAAGGTGGAAATAAGTGTATGGAACTAGTGCATTTTGGCACAGGTAATTTTTTTTTTAAAAAAAAACCAAACCAAACTGCAACATTCTCTCATCATCACCATAAAATGGTAGTTCTTTCCTGCAAAAATGATGGTATTGGAACTGTAATATCTAGTCAACCAAAACTCAGCCCTCAACTGAGTTAAATCAGTCTTTCTACCTTGGTTGTATGACATACTAACCCTAAAAGTAGTGCTGTTGTTAAATACATCACATGTGCTCTGAGCAATGCAACTGAAACAAAAGACAAACTGACATTTTGAGGACAACAATAAAATTTTATAATTAATATTTGTTATAATATTATTTATTTACGCATGCAGGTCAGCTGATTCTTTTCTTTAAAAAGAAGTATATTTGTGGTGGATTAGTCAGGATTTCAGTGATACTCTGTACCAATGACATGGGAATCCTCCTCATCAAAGCTCACATGTGGGCTGTTAATGTGCCCAGAAAATATGATGTGAATGTGTCCACACAGCTCAAAGACAGAGACAGGAGACCAAGACCCCTCTGTTAGCAGAGGGAGGTTTTAGCTATTTAAGAGGGCGAGCAATCAGTAGGAAACAAAAATTAAACTAAAACAGCCTAATGATAGAAGAATACTCTGAAATACAGTAGCAAATATTACACCATTGATCTCTTGGCTTGCACAGTAGACTGATACTTTAAAATACTCTAAAAAGACATAGGCAGGACAAGAAGTTGATGACAGATTTTCTTTTATAGTTTACTTTTGACACTGTTTGGCTAAATTTCTGAGTAATAACACCTTTTTTTTTTTTTTAAATTTATCCTCATGCTGAAAACCTGTGGTGATGGTGGTGAATGAGAGCTGTTTCTTTAGGAAACAGCACAATGGAAAAATAGGGCTGCAGAAACTCTTTTCTATGACCTAACATGAGTTTGGAAAAATCCAGATGAGGTGCCTTTGCTAGTAACTTGCAAAAGTCAGTCTGGTAAGTGGTAACATCAAGTGCCAGAACACAGAAAGGTCTGTCCCAGTACATTTACTTGAGGAGCTGTGGTGGGGTTCACATTACCAGTTCTGTCACAGACATGCAGAGTATTACTGCAGTGCTGTTTGTAGAATAATTCCAGGGCTGGGCAGTGACTAGAATGTAACATGGAAACAGTTTTCTTGATTTCATTGTAATTGGTCCCAGGCTTAGAATAAAACTCACGCTTATGTACTTAATTTACCTAATTGCCTTGCTCTATGAGGCCTCTGTACTTAAATTGTTAGCATATCATCCTGACAGGCTGTAAACTATAGCTTTATATCAGCAAATAAATGTAAAAGTATTGATGTACAGTCTGCCACTGCGGGACACTGTGTAATTTACACATCCATTATACAGCCACAAACACATAGATCCATATCTTCCTGAGCAGCTCTATCCAAGCTGTCTAGATTTTAGCCAGTGCTACCCATTTATTCTTAAATCACTTGTGCTAGCATTGTTTTAACACACTAAGAAGACGTGTTTGACAGAGCAACCCTAAAATTCATCTAACTATATCTCATATCCAGGTTGCATCTAACACTAAAGGTATTTGTTTGGCAGAAATTCACTCTTAAGAAGGCATTTACTATTTTCCTTCCTCTCCCTCTATTTCCCCCTTTCCTTTCCATATTTTTTAGTTGGTTGGCTGGCTTTTTATGTGTCTGGCCTGCAGCGTGTGCTACAGAACAGAATAATTACTTTCTAGGACACTTGGTGAGTACAGTCCAACCAAGAAGCATTCATAGGATTTGTTTGACCATTTTGCAATAGATGGTACAAATGTAAAAATCTGTTGCTATTTGATCAAGAAGCTTTGACCTGATCATTGTGTGTCTGCAATCACACAACCCTAAGATGTTCCACTCAGAATTAACCCCCTTCCCCCTCCAATGTCACTCCTACTCCTAAAACAGGATTTTAACAGAAAGTCTCAAATGAAGAAGTGAATGGCAATGAATTCAGACAATGCATAAACAAACAGGATAACCTGGAATAATTGTTATTTGTCTTGAAGACAATGAGAGTTTAATCGACTTTGAATTAAAATTGGAAAGTAAATTTCATTGTAAAGGAGGAGTTAGTTCTAATAGAATTTCATTTTTTGGTAAGGCCTTTTACTTCCAGGACTGCTCACTGTTCTCCTGCAGTGGCTCTGCAAGAGTCACTTCCCAGATTTACTTTGAGATTTTCTGTCTCCAGGCAACTTCATTAACATGGCCAGGTCTGTCTCACAAGCCAACCCAAGGCTTGGTGTCCTCCACAGAGCTTAACCCAGAAATGGCAGAAATACTGCAGAATTCAGTTGACAGGTCAGTTCTCTGACAGCCTCCACACCTCCCACATCCCCGGGGCCTTGCTGCATGGGAAGGGCAATGCCTTCCTGCTCCTGGGCTGTCCTGGCAACAGTGTTCAGGACAGGCTTGGTGCCCTCAGCTCAACTCCTGCATTCAGCTTTGAGCCCCTCACTGCAGAGGGGCAGTGAGGCTGAGGAGGCTCTGGAGCACAGTGCTCATGTGGAGTGGCTGAGGGAGCCAGGGGTGTCCAGCCTGGAGAAAAGGGGGCTCAGGGGTCACCTTGGCACTCTGTGCAATTCCCTGAAAGGAGGTGGCAGCCAGGTGGGGATTGGTCTCTTCTCACAGATAACGAGCAACAGAACAAAGGAAAATGGCCTTAAGTCATGCCAGGGGACATTTAGATTATTAGAAAAAATGTCTTCACTGAAAGAGTGGTCAGGCATTGGGACAGGCTGCTCAGGGAACTGGTGGTGTCACCAGCCCTGGAGGTATTTAAAGGACAGGTAGATGTGGTACCCTGGGATATGGTTTAGTGGCGGACTCAGTGGTGTAAGGTTAATGATTGGATCAAGGATCTTCTATGACTTTTCATTTTGTGTGCAAGGCCAAGAAGGCCTTACAGGTGAAACTGTATTGCACACAAATTTCTTCTGCACAATCAGTTGTCTAGCTGGCTAGACCTTCAGGGTTTTCACAAGAATAATTGTTGGGAGTTTATTTACTAGAACAATACTGGAACCTTTCTAAGACACTGCACTCCATATTTTCCATTCTGATATGAACCAGAATAACATCACTCCAGCTAATAAAATACATTACTGAATTTTATAAAATTCACAGACCCCTTTCCCCTCAGTTTTATAGAAAATTAGGACTCATTCAGTGGGTTTTCTTTTTTTTTTACACTTAATAAGCTTCTTTTCAGGATTATAATATGTCTTGGAGTTTGGGAACCTCTTAAATACTATTCTTGCTTGGTCATAGAAAAGACAGCAATAGGCTAAATCCATGTGTAATTGTCTTTTTCAGAAAAATGAGATATGAGAGTGAACATAATTTCAGTATCATTTCAGTGGGACAGGATTCAGCCTTAAATGTTCTAGTCACTAATTTCTGCTTTGATGACATGATTATTACCTAAATGTAGGAGAAAGCAACAGAATTTTTATACAACGTGGGTGTTTTCACCTGCTACATGTAAGAAAAAAAAGCCCACAGCTTGAAGCACATCAGAGTAGCAATGGTAATTAGGTATTGGCATATCATCCAAGAAAGAAAAAAAAAAGAACTTGAAAAATGATACAGCTTAATAATGGTTTAGTATCCTAGAGCTATGCAAAAAGTTCTCAAAGGGAAATGTAAATTGTGAATGACAAACACTTGTGAGTCTTACAAGGGATAACCAATAAGAAACACAGGGAATAAGAACAACTTACCCCATTTAAGTCTGTGTGAGGAGTATGATCACACAGCTGTATGCAGGCCTTCAAGCAGTCAGACAGTTCTCCACAAACGCCAATTGCCATGTCACACATGGCACCTTCCTATAGAAGTTATGGCTGTTAACCTCATCCAAAGGATACCTGCAGTGACAGCATCTACCAGGAAATTTGCACAGAAATGAGAGAATATTGCTTTCTGAATCCATTTAAGACCCCAAAACATTCTGGACCAAATTTTTCATTGAAAGTCCTTTACTATCCTAAACTTTTTGCAAGCAGTCTTTCATATGTTTTATAGCCAATGCTTCCAAAACATAACGCAACCATGTTACTAATTATGATCAGAACCAGGACAGCATTCCAGACAGATAAAATGCTTCTAAAATCTTAGAAGACTGCGGCAACTACATGCATTTATATATTTGGGTTCTGAAATGAACTGACTGTTCGGCTGACAGAAAATCAGGGCACATCATATCAGAATACACATATATTCACCTGGAAATCTGAAAAGATCAAGAAGAAGTTTAGAACAGTTTGTACAGCTGAGACTGCCTTTGTGTCCGTCAGAGTCAACGACAAACACTGCCAGACTCAGCTGGAGCTGAACAGAGCTTAGACCAGGCACACCAGCAGGCTTCTGCTTGTTCCTATTCTTAGAGCCAGCTGCTCTGAGCTACCTCACTTGCAGCCATGTAGATATTTTTGGAGTCTGGAATTTCCAGCCTTTTAGTTTCTGTGTTCAAGTACAACCTCCCAGACAAGCTCGCCCTACAATTCTAATTGGACCTGGAAGAAAATGTAAAGATTTGAGCATTTGTTTCAAATTGGAAGGCAACCAAATTTTTGAAAGCTTCCTTAAAATGGAATAGAGCTCTTTTTTTCTACCCAGATTGAAATGCTGAATGACATGTAAAAGAGAAATATTAAATTGGCCCTCCTGAGCACAGTTTTTTATACATTAGGGACTTTTTCCCTTTTTCAACAAAAATGATTTCCAGATTAGGACGTTACATAAGTAAATTTCATATCTGGATAAAATTGCTCTTTGCTTCACTCTCCTTGATATTTCTCTGTACAAAGATACAGGGAGTTCACATTCTGCAGCTGAATTACGTTACAACAACACAGATGGAACTTTAGATGTAAAGCCATATTTTTAGCCAAAGCACAGTTGAAGCGATGTCATCTGATGCAGTTAGAGACATATAGAGAGGCGCTTGCAGTAATACACATTTATCACTTTTAGTGAATGGCTGATGCACAGCACCCTGTGCACCCTCTCCTGCAGAAGGGCAATAATTTAAAATATACTTTACTCCCTGAACAGGGAAGAATGGAGCATTCTATTCCCATATGTGGCCTGATAGTTGTGCCTCATTTGGCTAACACTCAAGCTATTCCTGCAGTTTTCCCTCTGTGAGTACCTGTGTGAAACCTGATCTTGGCATGGGCACTTGTGTAATTGCCCCAGGGTGAAACCTTTGGTCATTCCTCTCAGAGAAAGCAGATATTCATTGTAAGAATTGTGAAATCCCACCTCCAGAGCACAGGTGTGAATTTCCATACATTTGCAACTGTCAGAAGGAATGCTGAATGTTTTCATGGTAACGTGATCATTTCCAACAGCAAAATCCCCTCATTTCATGAAGGATCTGAGCTGGAATCAGAACCATTTACCTTTATCACAAAGTATTGCTGTGATGTTTCTCAGGTATGAGAGGTTTTATTATTTTTGGCATATTGCATATCAGATCTTAAAAATCAGGAAAAAAAGTCTTATTAAAATAGGAATTTGATAGCACTGGAAGCATTTGGAATTTAAAAGAACTAAGAAAGGCAGAGAGTTTAATGCAGTTTTCTGATATTATATAGTTCTCAGTTCCTGAACTTTGATGTCCCATACAGACACATCAGTGAGGTGCTGGACAAAACTTTCTGGAAGGATAAATGTATACCCCTCAAACAATTTGATCAAGTAATAGCTTGCAAATATATATAAGGGCAGCAGCAGCCCCTTGTCAATATAGTTGTCACTGGTTTTAGAAGATTAAGAAGCTTTTGGAAGCATCTCTTCAGCAAGTCCTTCCCCATTAAACAATATTACTCTTACAGCTCTTTGAAGAGCAAAGGAAAATCTAAAAAAATCTTTAAAATTTTGGAGGCCTTGGAGCCTCTTCTTGAAAAATGCTGAATTTTGTAGTGCTTTGTATTTCTGGTAAACAGGAGTCAGATCTTGGTAACAGGCTAGGGAGCACTATTCCTAGTAAAAAAGACAGAGAGAATAAGCCAAGGAAGGGGCACAGGTAGGAACAGCTTCCTAGAAAGACTGTCACTGTCAGTAAGGAAAGAAAAGATGCCAGGGAATGGCCAAAGCACTGCTGCTTTTAACCTTCAGGACAATAAACAGCCGTTAGTGTTTTCTGAGACACTTCACCTTTAGAAAGGAAAACATGATTTTCTTTTCTCTGCAAAGTTTCATACTTTACAGTCAGAAGTCTCCAATAGTATTTTATAAACTGTTACGGCAAAAAAAGTCAGAAGCAGCTTTTTGAAGGCTGTTTTTCTTGCCTTCCTTCCCAGCGGGAAAATAAATGAGCAGATAGCAGCCACATGAGACTGGAGAGTGTGGGTGGATGGTCAGGGTACAGAATGTTAGATTACTCAGCAGTTTAGTTGGCTCTGATATGTACCCATGACTACATCTTGGGTCCTCCCCAGAAAAAGCATTGAATTCATCTCAGAAAAACAAAAAAGTTAATTACTGAATAAATGGTAGAGCCCCACCTACTGTTGTTTTATTGCATACATTTCTAGACACACACACACACTTCATGCAAATACAATTCATTAGTGCATGCATGGGCATTTCTATTAAAGGAGCCCTAACTGTGGATTATAATCCCACTGTGGGTGTGCTTTGCATACACACACAACTGCAGATTTTGCAGTTAAAATCTAGAAATACAGGTGGATTTCTTTTCACGCCTCTTGTAAGTCAGGCTGCTCTGCTTCATATGAGCATACACATCCCAAAATCTCCCCAGGGAAAGATTAAAATTTTTCAAAAAGCTTTGAAAATCTTTTGGTCAACAGTTGACAGAATGAATGCTCTTTTCATTAACAACACTGGTATTGGGGATCACTGAGGTTCTATCACCCATTACCATCCCTACCAGATTATCTGGCATATTTTCCACTCAGACTCTCTCTGCTCATCCGTAAAGGAAAGAAAATATCCCAGCAATGTGAACATCCCTTGAAGTGGCACAAGTTTTTTTATTCAAACAGAAAAGTCTAACTGCAATGTGCATGAAAGATAAGGGTAGCATTATTCTCATTCGAAGGAAATGGAAGCACAGGACACTGGGAGTGAGGGCAGTACCATCCAGACATGAAATGTCTTCTCCAGACCACCACCTCTCCCACACATTCCCTGCTCATAAATAATGCAGCGCAGAAGTTGACTCCCAGCACACACAAGGCTTTGAAAAGGGCCTGTTTCACCTGTCTCCTTGTCAATTGCTGTGCTTTTACTTTAGTTTCACGTGAACTTAAATTCCCACTGCAAGGGAATTCTAAAAAGAACTTTTCTGAAATCCTATGTCCAGAGTGGAAGTGTATTTTGAAAACACTAGAATCCATTCTTGTATGCTCTAGCAGTCAAGAATTGGCATCACATTTTGCAGGTAACATCTTGTTTTTCAAATGTTACCAGTTACTACAAGTTTACAGACTGGTGTGATTTTAAAATAGCAGAATTGTGTCAAAACTACAAGGTAAAAAGACCTCGTGCAAGCAAAGCGAATTGAAATAAGTAATGAAATGTGACAGCTGCAGAAAAGGACTGATTCATTTATCACATTGAGATTGGCAACAAGCTTCAAAATCCTGTTGTTAGCTGGCAGCAATTGTTCTGTTCTGTCAGCTTAATAGGTGATAAGCCAAAAGGGTGGAAGGAAGCCCTCCCTATTACACAACACTTTTCTCCACAATTTCATGGTAGTGTTTTTGATAATAATTTTAAACAAAGCTCTCCAAAAGATGGTTGTCAGTGTCTTCATAAAACTAAATAGAAACTAATATTTATATTTTAATTTGAGTATGAGTTTCTTCAAATGAAGTATACACATTTCTCTAACCTCAGATTTTGCAGCTTATTTTTTAAGCTATAATATTTGCTGGCAGTAGCTGATACAGTTTTACCTTCCCCCTTCAAAAATACTAAACCATTTGAAACTGGCCAAGTAAAGAATGTGGTCATAAGTATCGATTGTTTCTTGTTTTAGTTATACAACATAAGACACTGAAATTATTAACATAATATTAATCATCTTATACAATATATTTAAACACTTCTAAATATGAATGTTTATAAAATATAGTGTATAAGATACAGTAAACATCGATAACTCACAAAAGAAAGAGGACACCTTGTTCTCCGTACTACAGAGCACTCTAACCTCAAAATATATAAACCTTTTTAAACTAAAAACATATTGAAGGAGAGATGAGTTGTTTCTGGAATATTTGGAGCATATCCTTGAACAGCATGACATTATGCACAGACTAAAAGTCTAGCATTTCTAAGTTCTTCTGTAGAAGTACATTTTTTTAAGGATGCATTTAAACCATCCACACAATGCATTTAAAATTTGCTTGATACTAGGACAAGAGTGCATTAAACAATCTCTGTTCTCCCTCAGGGACAAAGGTGAGGCTGCAAAGATGTGGCAGCAAAAATATTTTGCTAAGTACAAGTGCCAAAATCCAATGGCAAAAGAGACAGGAACCTAAAATGGTTACAAACAATTTTGGCAAGTTAATTCAGTTTATTGCTGTCCATAACAAGAAGAAGCCAGACCATATCGTCTGTGGAGTTTCTGTAGCACTGGCTGAAAGAACTTATAACACATATTTCTTATTATTAAATTGCTAAAATAACTTACTCAAGGAAAAAAAACCCTAATGCTAAGTCTGATATTTAATGCAATAATTTGCTAAATAGTTGAAAATTTAGGCTGCTGAATAGCTCAGTATTAACACTTGTCTCTGCTTTCTAGATCTTCTTTTAAAACACAACTCCTCCTCTGAACATAAAGGCTGTAAATTTTACCATCTCACCTGGGCTCCTACTCTGTCTTGTTCTCTAGAAGGAGAGGGCTTGCTGAGAGGGATTATGTCTAGAAGGTCGGAAATAAAGCATTGGAGTCAGGGGGAACAGGAGATAAGCCTGTCACAGGCACTTTCTGACTAAGTAAACATGGAACAAAGAAATGTGAATACACCTGATCCTAGTTTTGCACAATGTTCACCATTCCACCTGTAGAGATTAAGTACACACCAAAAAGATATCAAAGTCTGGTGAAGCAGGACTATTTTTTAAACTTCTGTACTGCTAAGTGTACAATCCACGTGATCCTCATTGCCAGTTAGGACCTTGTGTGAATATCAATTTTTATATCACATGGGAGTGTGAAGAATGAAATTTTCTCTAGACAGATCAAATGACTGGGATTAAATTTGAAGGGCCAGACATTTGGAATAACTGTCGACTTTTCAGAATCCGACAGCTTTACACCACTTGAGAGTCTGGCCTAAGGTATATATTAATCTGTTTGAAGTATTTCAAGCATTCTAGTTGTATCTTCTCATAGCAGCTTTGAAAATGTGTTGCAGACCTAAAAGTATGTTAATATTATGTGTACTTCTTCTCTCATATAACAGATAGAAGGAGAAAGAATTTAGGAATATCTGAATTACTGAAACTCATATCCCAACCCTGATACTGCCTTATGGAGATCAAGAAGAAGGAAGCTTTCCAATAATACTCACATTATTATGTGGACTGGACTTCAACTTCAGACACAGAAAAGTAGTTTTGACTATCAGACTTTCAGAGCAGTCAAATAATTTATCACAGCAAAGTGTGAAGTGAAATTGGAGACTACAGATAAAAGGCACAAAGGTTGGAGAGACATATATATTTACAGTTTATTTAGAATTAAATTTCTGTAGAAAGTTAAAGCTAGCATATCTGTATCAATCAGGTCCAGTTCTCTCTCTCACGTATAAGATTTTGCTGCCATTTTAAAGCAGAATTGAGTCCTAAGAGAAAAGCAGCTTTAATGGTGTATGATTTTCAAATAAAGCAAAGTAAGAACATATTGAACTAAGAACAGCTCAATGCTGCAGACTGTGGGGACAGATTTGTGGTTGTAGTTTTGTCTGCATCTTTATTTTCCCAGTATATCAGTGGCATCAGTGCAAGAGATTTCAGATTGACTTCACGCGCCTACATGTTTTCCAAGTCCAGTAAGGAAGGCTGCAAACTCCTTGAGAGGAGTGAGAGCAGCTAAAACCTCCAGAAAAACTGGAAAAAAATTTACCTCATGTCACCTCTGTCAGTAGGGCTGTTGTGTGCCAAAAAGAGAAAAAAATATGGGGAAGGCTTTATATTGACTGTTGTCACCATTTAATTTGAATTTCTTCCCCCTCTTCAAAAAAAAAAAATTATTATGGACATAATTATGTCTACTGTTTCTCTCCAGTAGCACAGACTTGACCATCGTATGCCTGAGAAATAAATGGCTGACTCAAATGAATGGGTCCTGGCTGAAATAAAACTGACTTCATGAAGCCTTCAGCTACTGCACACTTTCAGCCAGAGCTGCTACACATTTGCAAATTTGCAAGTATCTGGAAACACGAATCTTAAAACTATCTCTTAATGAATCCAACCTTTATTAACAGCAACAGACATATTAACCTTGATGTTCTTGTCTAAAATTTAACAAATTATATATGGTTTACCAGAGTTCAGTTTCACAATCTCTGTGGAACTATCATGTTTTAATTAGTTGAACTCCTACAGAAGAGCTGGGTAGACTCTGTGTCTTAACCTTCTGTTTATAAAAAAGTGTTCAGATTGCTAAATTTGATATGCAAATGCTATTTATAGGCTCAGGATGACTATTAAATCAAGGCAATCCTTCTCAACTTAGCAGACGGTATTCTTTCAAAGCATTACAACTCTTATATCACTGGTGTTATTTTTGAAAATTATTTATTTCTATATTCTTTTTTTTTTTTTTGGGTCTATCTTTTGCAGCTTCCCAGCTTTAACATTGCCTTTCCTCTCTTTGTGACTAGAAATTTATTATTTTATATTCTCCTTGGGGCTACTAATACAGTAGGCACACATTCCTACCTGTAGCATAATTATGTTTTTAGAAAATCCAATATAAAAGGGGAAAATGGAATAATATAAGGATTTGGATTTTCTTACTTTATGTTGGAAAAGTAAAATTTAGTCTTCTACTTTTTCTGCTAAAAACACATAAATTTTCTTTGGTTATTTTCCTCAACACAGTTTTTCACAACAATTTCTCAGCAGTCACTTAAAAACAAGTCTTTGCAATAACACTACAATATTAGAAGAAAAACCTCAAAAGCAAGAAATACAGAACCCTTCAAACCATCAGTAAAGCTCTAATCATGAAATTAAAACCTTTCAGTGCATCTCAGAAAATAATTCTGTGCATAAATGCAAATACCAGGCTTCTGCACAACGAGACATCCATTTGGCTTCCATTCCCAAAATATGAATAAAGCACAAATTTAATTTTCCAAGACAGAAATATGAATATTTTGGACAAAAAAAAAAAGTGAATAGTCATTGCAAGTGTCAATAAATATGCTGAAATGCTGTTTTAGAAATACTCTTACTTAGTATAAGTTCTTCCTTCATAAAGGAAATGGAGTTTTGCATTTGAAAATGTTCAAAATAATTTTGACAGAAGGGTGTAAGAACATTTATCTTTGTGATGCTGCAGCTCTGTAAGGAGTAGAAGATACATGGAAAGGCCCAAGGTGTCAAACATGATGGGCAAAAGTAATACTTCTCTTACCTTCTTTTTTATTACAAAAATGCATAGCATTGTCTAGTGAGCATAAAATCTCACTGAATTCAATTAAAAAGTATTGTCTTTTGTTCTACTTCAATATTGCCTTATTATTTTTTGTTTAGTTTTAAGAAAAAAACAAGTTTGAAATAAGATGAAATCAGTGCTGTAATTCCATATAATATGACGTAACTTAATATTACTGGGACAGACCTCAAATCAGAAAAAAAAGTCCAATTCTATCCAGGTAAATGCTAATTTTAAGAATTAAGACTGAATCAACCGATTTCAATAGTTTAACAGCTCTCCCAGTGTTACTTAAGCAGCATGATATCAGGGGATAAATCAATTCACATTTCATAGAAAGTGTTTCCACAGTAAGGGAAGGATTAGGAGGTGGAAAGCCCCTCTCTTGTTTGCTCATACAGCTATTTAGGAGATGTGATATGAATGCTGCAAATACGAAAGGCATAGTTATGGCTCATAGTGGTTCTCTCCAGTATAAGGAAAGAGAGGAAAAAACCTGAAAGGGCATGTGAGACCTGATAAAAAACCTGCCTAAGCTCCACAGAAAACGTGCTCCCACTGACATTGACCAAAGTGCCTGTGGGTGACGGGATTTGCATTTACTGCTGCGAAATCAAAAAACCCCAACCAACAAAGGAACACAAAGCTGAGGAGTGCACAACCAACTTCTGCCTGTCAGATCCAGCCCCTGCTGGCTGTTTAATCCCTGAGCACCAAGAGCAAAGTGTTCTTTCCCCAAACACAGCCACCACTGGCCATGCTCTGGCGTGTTGTGACACACAGCCTGGCATTAAGGTTCCTTGTGTTTTCCCCCACACCTTGCAGAGGCTGCTGGCAGTAGCATCAGAATGGTTGGAGTGTGCAACAGAGAAAACAGGGAGTATGCAGAGGTTTACAAGGAGTTTAATCCCCTTTTCAGTCAAAATACTAAATACTCATCCTTTCACAAAGGCACAAAGTGAATTTAGAGCAAGAAAATTCGTCTCTGCCTGTATTCTCTTGTCCTGCTAGGAAAATAACGGAGGTGTCTGTACTGACAAGCTCTGCATTCAGAATGCTACTTGTGGAAAAAAATTCATTATCTTCCCAAAAATCCTGGTCAAGTAGCTGTTCTAAGAGAGAGCTTGATTAAGCCACAGACAGTAGGAGATGGTTATGTTCCAGAAAGGTGGCAACAAGTTTCAGCAACAAAAGGCAGCAAATAGATGTGAAAAGTACGAAGCGAGGAAGGAATAAAGGGACAGGGGAGAAGAGCTCATATTTTTGCTTGCAGGAGAGCAGAGTGGGAATTCAATCATCAGAAAAGAAAGGAATCTTAATAAAAGAATACCTCTATCAGGAAAACATCATGTCATTTCACCAGTGTCAACTTCATTCTGCAGTGGTTACTCACTTCTTTATAACAATACCATCAAGATTTGTGTATTTTCCGAGAACAAATATCCTTCTTTCCCTCCCCCAAAACAAGGAATTTGCAAAACAATTTTAATACAAATAAGCCTCTTTTTTCACCCCATTTCAAGAACTACTTTTTTTTTTCAAAATGAACTCTACTGAAGACAATAGAAAATAATAAATTGAATACATCAGTTTTCTTGTAAGCACATTTTTTTTTTTGCAGAGTTCTTTTAAAGATGGAAAATCCAGAACATGGGATATGGGAGTATTTTAGTCCACAATCAATCCATCATGCTGGCCTACTTTTAGGCAAACGTGTCTTAAGAAAAGAGAAAAGAACATGAAAGGGAGGTAGAAGCGGCAGAGTGTAGTATCTTGTAATGTGTGAATAGTCCAGCCACTGAACTTTGTATGCCCACACAGAAAAGAAAAAGGTGAGCTTGTAGGAAAATGTTTCATTTATATTCCTGATAATGAATCACACTGGTTTACCATACATAGCTGCAGATTGCCCTTCCACTTTGAGCAACAATATAAAATGGTTTTAAGAAAGGTGAATGGAAAATTCCTCTTCTGTAAATAGATTTCACAGGTGAAATAATATAAAAAGAGATAGATTTCCCATGAAGAGCAACATACTGCAGCTTTAACCAAGACCATCTAGACTCTGCAGGATCCCAGCAGCGGCACACTGAGAAAATCCTTACCAGCAATTTTTATTCGCCTTTCATCCCCTACCAGCTCTAATAACACCTGCTAAATTTATTTGCACACTCTGCTATAGGAAATTTTAAAAATGCTGGCTTGAATGCTGATTTTTAAATGTCATCTGAAATGCAATATCCTTTGTAATATAACAAAGTAAAATACCCTTTCAAGGCAGTCACCATGTTCAAGATTAGGACAGCAGTCCCATTCTTCATGACAAGTGATATAAGAGCATCTCCTGACATCAGCCTGTATTTGTGTTGTTCACAGGTATATTAATTGTTTGGTGAATCCTCTCTGGTTCCCCATGAGCCTCAGGATCCCATCCCACCTGTCCTTCCCTTCCACTTGGTTCCACCAACATGTGCTTCTTCTTTAACAGCAGCACCTCTTACTTGCTCATTCCCTCAGTTTGTGAAGTTGTTCATTTTGTTCAAAGGTACGGGAATAAAAGAAGGCGAAAAAACAGCAATCCCTCCAAATCCAGAGATCCTGTAGCTATGAAAGAGTGTGGGAAAAGCAAAGGGAGAAGTAGCTGAGAGACTGACCTTCCTGAATGCGAAGGAGATTCTCAATGTATTGACTTTCCTCGTCACCACCGAGTTGTCCTTTGCCGTTACTCCTTGTCACACCACATCCTACCTGGCCTACCTTGTATCAGAAGCTTCCTGGTGGGATTACTTAGATCAGTGACCAAAAAACCCCATGTATCAATGGAAGTAAATTAACTGCCAGAGACAGAATTTTGGCAAGAGGTGAAGTTGGGTGACTGTTACTCATCACAATTAGGGAATCTAAAATTACCATATTAGTAATCAGCCAACTGCTTATTTGTCGCTCTGTCCCTGAAATTACACAGCTGACACACACGGTGCCATTTCAGGAAATGACATCAAAACCATGTAGGCCTTCTTATATAATTATGATTCTTAGTAAAGGGGAGCATCTGCCCCAGTAATTCCTTGTGTCCTCTATATTCGTAAGTACCCACCTTTCTATAGGCATATATTCAGCCTGGATTTATAAAATTCTATACCATCATTTAAAATGTTGTAGATACACAGTGATTTTCAATACCACAACATGGCAGTTAAAGGAGATTGCCTGAGAGTTTACGCAGTTTATTTACTTTTACTTGCAAATTATTTCTGATTTTCTGCACTCCTGATACGTTAGATGAGAGTGGAAAAGTAGGACAAATCCTTATGATAAAAAAAATGCTAAGCTTGAGGGAAGAAATGCAAAATTAAAGAAAATATGACAGGCCTTTGAATCAGCATCCTTCCACTCTTGCTCCATTTATTAAAAGTTGGGGCAATTTCTTGAAAGGTAGCCTTGTTTCACTGCAACTTTTTCAAGTGTGAGCAACCAAGATACTATAAAGAGAAAATCTGTTTGGGGCTGATGGACTTGTGGTCCCTTCTGGTATGTGCTGAGATACATCCTTGAAAAGAAACTTAAGTTTCAGCAGATCTGAATATTCTGGATCCAAGCCCACTGATAAATCTCTGTTTACAAGGCAGCTAAGGAGATTATGTCTGTCTTTTATACCTGCCAAGAAATGCTGGTCTCATACACCACAGAACGATCTATGCACGTCTCCACAGACACCCTAAGAACTCAATTAGTGTTTATACAGACATGAAAGGCACTGGTGATCATACACCAGCTGATACAGCTCACACAGAGACACTCCATGAAATCAGCTCCTCCATTTATGTAATAATTGCTCCCCCCCAAAATCAGAGAGACTTTAATATCTCAGATAATACAAAGATGTCTTTTGTGGTGGAACAAAGGAAAAAGGTTGGCAACAAGGGCTCAGAATGATCAATTGAGTCAACAATAGATAAAGAATATGTAATCAACTGCAAATGCTTTTTAGAAAACAAAACTTCATTGCAGAACAAACAAACATAGAAACACACCATACCCTCCACAATGTGTGTTTAATTATATGGATCTTTAAAATCCTGATGGAAAATTCCATTTAGCTCCTAAAATACATATAGCTTATCCTTAATAAATATTTATTCAGGGTTTAAATATAGTGCTCTTACTTAGATGAAAAGAAATTTTTTACCTCTCTTGAAAAGATACAATAGAAAGCAGAAAAAAATCCCAAATCCGGGAAATGTTTATTAAAATTGTTGTAGCTGGTGAATAACTTCAGGTGTTTTGGATGAGTACGTATTTTCTGTAATAATTATGCTCTGGCAGGAAGGAGGACATGCAGTATCAGCATTGTGATATTCTTTTGTTGCTTGGAAAGCCAAACCCCACACACTCTGTACTATATTTAATTGCAATATAGTAATATCTGTAATTTTTTCATATCCTCTTTAGCTAATTTGGTAGCCAAACAGTCAGTATTTTGTACCCTTCTTTCTGATTCTTTGTCATATGCTACTTCCACATCCATGTACTCTAGGACTGTGCTGATGGAAACCTCGTTAAGGACTAGATTCTGGATGAAGAGAACCCTGGCTATTCAGTTAGATAAACAAATCATTGAATTGAGGTTGCTTCCTTGAAAATCTCATAAAAACCTGGCTCACTGACTACAGAACATGAGCTGTGTAGTTCCTTGGAGTGCAGCTTCAGCAATTCTGATAAAGATTCAGAAAAAGGCAAGTATAGGGCCTCTTGTCATTTGCACTGCCTAACTATTGCTGTTGTTCTCTTTAGCCTTTTTGGGACAGCTAAAACTCTCCCCATGACAATATCCTGGGCAAGCTTTGAGGGATACCTGAGTATTTATATTCAGTATTATTTCTGCTTCCTGTATGAAATCATCCTGGTGCAAGGCCTGCATCTGTGGTTGCAGTCTGCTCTCATGGTTTGGGAGTCAGTCAGTTTGCACAGTCTGCCTTGGAGCCAGGGCTCACTTTCCAACCATTTTTATTTAACATTAACGATTAAAGCATGCTCCTGAAACACTTA
Source organism: Acrocephalus scirpaceus scirpaceus (assembly GCA_910950805.1). Classification (NCBI taxonomy): domain Eukaryota; kingdom Metazoa; phylum Chordata; class Aves; order Passeriformes; family Sylviidae; genus Acrocephalus; species Acrocephalus scirpaceus. Next base: position 37,116,999 of record OU383781.1, read on the forward strand.
AAAAAACCTCAAAACAAACAGCAAGAATCAAAGCCCCAGATGTATTCCCTGATGACAGCAGTCTAAAGTCATGGCACATTTTGAAGTCAGTGTATCTCAGAGATGTTCACACCCTTTGCATGCCATTTGTACTCATAGGTGCTAATTTGTTCTGAACTGAGCATCTTACTGAGCGAGTATCTCCAAATGCTTAACGTTTCAGGACTGCTGACTCATTGCTTCCTTTGTCTATTAAACTAAACCCCAGTCTCCTAAATTGCTTAAAATATTAAAAACCCCACCATTAGAGATGATGCAATGTAACCTTGTAACATTTCTGAGCCTAAGAAATGTCTGTCAGTTACAGGGACCAAAAATCAAAGACATAAAGCTTTCAGGAGAATTCTAGGAAATGCATGGATAGGCTGCAGCTTTTCTGAATGAATGCACCTGGGGCAGATGCCCACATGACTGATCAAAGTTCAGTGAGGCTTTTTGTGTCTTTACATTTTCCTGTCTATCTCTTCCCTAATCCTTTTTAACTTTTGTGGACATTGATCCACAGGTGAAAATGCTGAAGCTGAACAAAAACTCAGTTTTGATAAGAGGAAGCACAAAAGACTGAACTGCTTTGTTGGGAGCAAGAGAGGATTACAACAGATTTTGTTGTGCTGTTCTTTCCCCCCAAAACTGCAGTGCCCATGTTCCAGTATGAGACTGATAAAGAAATAAGGTTTGAGGTAGATAACCCTGTCTAATTTCAAATGCTGTCAGGAAAACTGTTGTGGAGGGAATGGGAATTGGGAAGTAGAGGACTTATGTAACATTTCCTTCTGCCTTGCTCCTGCCACTGCAGACATTAATTTTGCTTCTTTGCATCTTTGATATAAAAACAAACAAACAAACAAACAAACTTAATTCCATTTGTGAAAACAAGCAAGTTTCTCTTAGTTGGATTTTTACTTGTCCATCTGTCCATAATTATATGGCTATCAGCAAAATTTATATTTATGAAGCTCTAGGACACCAAAAGGCACAACAAAGAACACATCAAAGGCACTCAGTAGAGTGGAAATAAACAAACATGTTCAGACTAAAACACTGTATTTTTTCACTGGGAGCATTTATTTCAGTCTACAGTTGCATACAATTCCTCAGAATCTTCCTGAAAGTTTTTGTCTGAACTGAAAGGGTTACACAGCATCTCCTAAACACCATTATACACGGATTCTATAAACAAATATTAGTGTTAGGTTTGAAGTTGCTCTAAAAACTCAAATAGATATAACCAGTTTTATGGGGTTTTCCATGGTTCTTGGAAAGAGTAGGAAAAAAACTGTGCTGACTTTATGCTACTCCTAAAGCAGCAGAGGAGCAGCCTGCAATAGCCAGCAACACAGAAAATGATGTGTGTGAGATGCTCACACTGTGTTGATGTCATCTTCATTCTGCATCACAAATGAAACTCCCTCTAGCATATTTTTCTGATTATTAGAGTGACTAAAGTTTATTTAAACATATGCCACGAAAAGCTGCATAGCCACAGATGCCACAAACTTTTAGCTAAAAAAGCAGACCTAAAACACTCTTTCTAAATTGGTCTGGGTTTTTTATCTCATCAGGTATCACCCTCTAACTTAGATATCATCTTTATATCACATAAATTCAGGTTTTCATTTTAAGAGCCCTGAGATCAGACATCCTGGACAGTCTGTGTTTCCACACTGCAATATACCAAAATAATCCATATTTTTCTCCTTGAGTTTCTTCCTGTGTAAGCCAGCCAATTTCATCGTGGCACAACATTCAAAATTTTAATGTGAAAATCTTTCTCATCAGACATGTTTTTTAGATATCAAGGAAAAGGTTCAAAAATTGATCCAAAGTAGTTATCTCTCAATTATTACGTAAGCATTTATCCAAATGTTGTTTTGTTTTATAAAATTATGTTTGCTCTCTTTTATTCCTGCAAAAGGTTGATTCCCTCAAAACAATTTCCTCAACTTCTGTTTAAAGTGTGTTTCATTCATAGAATTATTGTCCTTAAATGGTGCTATGTGTCATTCAACACAAAGTCATTTTTGTTTCAGGTAGCAGTAGCCCTTTCTTTATATGTCTCATAAGGAAAGGAAAATAATGAATGGTGCTTGAAGAGAGCTGCAGCATCAGGGAAAAAGGTTTAGTCAAAGTATCTGCAGTATTAATTCTAATGTTTATCTGCTTTTTCTCTGTCAAATACTGAAATAATGACTGCCTGAATATCACATCTAAAACTTGGGATTTCCTTTATAACAATTATATCTGAGGACCTATAGCTCCCTAATAAAGCAAATTTTGCCTACTGTACAAACCAAGTCCCAGAGTGCTCTAAGTTAAATGATACAATAGTGGTGATAAAAACCTGAAAGTAAAAAGAAAGGATAATACTTAAGAACAGAGAAGCAACATATATTTTTAAGGAACATTTAAAGGCAGAGAGGTGTCACAGACCTATCCCAAATATCAAAGATTCTCACAACTGCAATTGCAAGGTGCTAAATAGGAAAATAAATGAATGTCAGTGGGAAATAACCAGGCAAAACAGAGGTAAGAGTGGTGACAGGTGCTCCCAAAAATAGTTGTGCTCTATTTTGTCATGCAGAGTAAAGAAACTACACTAAACATAGGCACATTGCCTTTCACCAACATTTTTATTCATGCTGCATTTTTAGAAAGCTCAGATCTTTTAAAAGCACATTGACATTTCGATGTGTGAAGTGCATTGTGCCATCTCTGTGTATCTGGATTTTCAGGGCACAATAGACTGATGAAGAAGGTTAATGGAGACTGCCAAAATAAGCTTTTGTAAACTTCAGCAGGGAAGGTCTTGGTATAGGGACACCAACATGCACAGCCATAGACATGCACACAAAAGCACAGCAGAACAGGAAAGGGGACAAAAATGAAACTAAACTCTAAAGACAGAAATCTCTGTGCATCTTAGAGAATGGAATGATGCTAAAGGCTGCTCTGAAGTCAATGAAATGGGGTGGTAAATGCATTCATCAGTAGGAGGGAAGATGGCAGTAGCACAGAGCAGAGTGAATTCTTTTCTTGGGCAGATTGAACCATTATTGAAAATGGTCAAGGTTATTGCTAAGTAAAAGGTGTTAGAAGGAAGAGAGACAGCTATTGTGTTTCCCTCACATAAGAGGGCATAACATATGCCTCTGCCATCTGCTCTGCCCCTGTTTGCAGCTGAGGTCAGCTTCTTATTCATTATCAATGTTGTAATCAATCACCAATCTCTAATTTCAATTTCTTCTTGGGCAGAATAAACAGAATACTGTCAGTGCTATGTTAGTACTGCTTTTATTAGCAAGTTACCTCCAACTATTTGAGATCTTAAAAATATTTATAATTGTGACACTGTTCCCAGAGGAGATTCTGTGTCTCAGAGCTAAGCAGAGGGCAAACCCCATGCAGGCAGCTATTCCCCAAATGTCAGTGCTCAGGACATCCCCTGAAGTCGTGAGGCACAGGGAGGCACATCTAGTAACAATATTTTATGCACAGCATTTCACCCAGATTTTGGCTTACTGTAAGTCATGAAGAAGGATCTACCTGTTCTTCTAACATGACATGTGGTATGGCATCCCCATAGCTAATATTAACTGTGTTGTCCTATGTGGTGGTGTTCTCTATTTTTGTAACTCTGTTGTTGCAAAGGGACATTGCTTTGTCTTGTAACCTTGTCTAGTGACCATGCTGCCTGTGACATGGCACATAAAAAGGCACACTCTGCCTGTGCTGGCCAGGAGCACTGGCACACTCGTGCAGGTTTGCATTAGAGAGGATATCTATAAATACAATGGTTAGGAATGTATAGTATTTAGGCTACTTAATATTGCAATGATAAATTTATTTATCGTGTCAACAACTTGTCAACACATTTGAGACGAATCAATATTACATTTCTTACATCATTACATTCAATTAAATACTAAATATCTTTTGAATCTAAAAATGAAAATCTTGTATATATACATCTAAAACTACAAAATGAAAATTATACTGCTCTGGGGACATTATGAGATTTATACATGAAACTATACAACACAATAAAAATGTATCACAATGTTAGTTTTTGATTCAAGCATCAGATGTCTTATTTCAATGTATAATTTGTTTTCAATAAACTTTCTGAAAATGTTCATTAAACATCCAAGCTATCTGCAACACAGTAAGTCTGTAATTTGGACAAACTCCAGAATACCTGCTGGGTGTTAGTCTTGATTTATGCAACACATAGAAACGGACAGAAATTATTCAAATGCCTTTATAACTCACTTGTCAGTGTTTCTGCCAAAGAATGGAAGTACTGAATTCCTACTGATAATACCTAGAGAACAAAATTATTTAACTGATATATATTGATTTTCTTTGCATGTGAGATGAGAATCACTATAAGTTGGAAAGATGTGCATGCCAGTAATCATTTGCTGTTCTAACTCACATTTCATGTCAACCTTCCTAGGGATGCTGTTTTTCTTACACATATATTCATGGAAATAAAATAGTAGCTGCATTTCTTTTTAACTTCAGAATCAATTGAAACTGAAACACATTCAGCACACCACACTTTGATATTCATCACTGCACTTACTATAATTGAAAAGGTGACTGTTGAGCTGCTTTCCTTAATAAGGGGATGGACGCTAGAAGCTAAACCAGCCCCAAAACTCAGAATAGATAAACTAGAGGGATGGAAACCGAAAAATGAGAGAAACCATTTTGAGATCCAAGGAATGCATGATGAGCAAGAAGCAAAGGTGAGAACAATTAACATGTAAATTAGAAATAAAAAATAAACCCCAAAATATATGTCTGAGATTTAGGACATAGAGAATTTGAGGGTGTGAAAAAAGTTTCTTGTCTCATTTTCTGTACTTAAAGTTCATAATTTTGCATCAGATTAAAAAGATGAACATCTACATTTAGGTAAAAAGGATGAAAATTTTTAGTTTCCAGTTTATTTATCTGACATGAGAACAGACTCATGAGAAAAGGCTGGTTAACCACTTAGATTAAAAGCTATGCAAGCACCAAAGAGCTGAAGTTCTGGGGTAACAATACATCAGCACTTTCTCCTTATTGAGGTTGTGGGTGAAGCCACACCTAAGACATTGTCACCTTATACTATCCTGTGTTTACAACCATCTCAGAACTCATAAAATTGTTCATGAATACTTTTGTTCCTTTCCCTTATTCTCACAAAAAACCCCCCAAACCCCCCCCCCCCAAAAAACCCCCCACCCCCCCCAAATTAAAAAAAACAAACAAACAAACCAAAACAAAAAAAAAAAAACCCACAAAACCTCTTAAGATGGGACAGTTCATGGATACAGTTATTATGGGAGTTAGAGAAAATTACTTTTTGTCCAAGCTTCCATTTCGTGAAGAATCCATGGGCCAGGTATTCCTGTGAAACTTACAGTGCTCATGAACAAAATGTATCAAGTCTGGACACAGGCAAGCTTTCAAGCCTAAGAATACCTTTTAAAAGGAGTTTGCATTTTGGCACTGGGAATTAAGGGTTTCCTGCTTTTCCCTGAAAATCACACGTGTATATTCCCACAGTACAGATTACAGTTAATTTCTAGGGGCCTTCGATAGTCAGATCTCTACTGATTTAGAGCTCACAAACTCACAGAGAAATTAACATTATTCTGCTTGAGGAACGTGAACAGAGGAGATGGAAAACAGTTGTGAAAGGGTGTTACAGAGGCTGGTTATTTTACTGCTGAATACAGAGAAACTAGATGCATTTTTGCAGATTCTGAATGCCAGTTTGAAAAATTAATTGATAAATGATTCTGTCACTGGTATCAACTCAGAGACCATACTCTGGGATGTATGACCCTGCTGACACCACCAAACTGCAGCATTAAGCCAGTATTGCAGCGAACAGGAAAAGGGTGTGTGTTAATGAATTCTCCTTTTTGTGCTTCACAAGTTCCCAAACTGAAAATCAATAGCAAACAGTTTATGAATCAGACTGGAATATAATTTTGTGTGTTATGGCAGGTGGGCATGTTCCAAGGAAATACAATATTCTGTAAACAGGTATCTGAGAAAGTTGAAAGATTCCTTGTTGGATGTTGGGATTTAAATGTAAAAATGTACTGTTTCTGAAGTTTTCAAGCTATGGTTAGAGGACAATGTAGGAGAAAGGCAATATGTTATGTTTAGAGCTGAAAGAAATAATGTCTGCATCATAAAGCTTTAATATTCAAAGCTACTCAGTTACTTTTAAATTAAAAGCCCCTGGCTAGTCCTCACTATTATACTTTCTATTTTCACATTTTTAAGTTCTCTGTAATGTTTTGTCTCATGCTATTATCTCCAAAGGACTTTGATGAGGTTATTAGAGCAGTGGGTGAACTGGAGTTGTGCAGACACAAACTACTGTAAAGCAGCCGTACAGAACCATCACTAAGTCCCAGGAATTTATAGCTCAGGGAGCCATAACTGTGCAAAGGGAAACAATAAAACGCACTTATGCTCAACCATCTGGGTATATTTTCCTACACAGCCAACTGAAATTTTAATAGAAAAGTGTATACAATTAAATTATGTCATTTAGTAGTGTACAAGGTTTGGTTTGACGACTCGGGGAACAGGAAGGCTTTACACAATAACATGAATTTCTTTTCTATTAAATGAAAATGCCATTTTTGCTTTCTCTGTATGGCTGTTGGGAATTTTTATCTTACAGGGTGCTATTTCACTCTTACCAGACTAATTATTGAAAGCTTCTTTTAAGACAAGATAGAAAACCCCTGTCCTCTCGTGTGTCAAAATGATAACAATGTGTACATAGATTCCAGCTTCTTTGATTCCTGTAATTTGCTGGTGCAAACAATTTTAATTTATTGCTATGTTTTCTCTTCCACACGTTATTGCAACTATCTTCTTATGCCCTTTTACACCAAACCAGGTCAAAAAGAAGAAGAAATGACTCCAGAACAGCTTTTTACAGGAACTACTTGCAACCTACAAGATTTACAGAGCAGCAGCTGGTAACAAAATAGACATTTTTTTCTCATGGTTAGAGACCAATGAGCAGAAAAACCTAATGGGGTAGACTTCCATTACACTGGATCTGTGGCACAGCTTCAAATCTGACAGAAGTTCTTTCGCCAAATACTGGAAGCTCCTTTTGAAGGCAGGGAATAGAAATACCAAGGTGGTTGGCAGAGGGGGAGGAAACCAAACCTAGTAATTTGAGAAGAATTTGCTTAAAGTACACACTTATTTGGACTGGATCACAGGCATTCAACACCTGGAGATCGCTGAACTATTGGATAATTTCTCTCTGTAGGTAGTTTTAAGACCAGGACTCTGTGAGGCAATCAATCAGGAATCTCAAAAGTTTGTGCCTTATCATTTGAATTGAGATGCCAAAAATGTGAAAAGAATGAGAAATTCTATGTGACCACAACTGACCTGACAGTTCCAGTTGTCTGGTTACAAAACCAGCACTTCCTTCTGAAACTAAATATGGGCAAACTTTGATTCTCCACCCCCTCCCAGGGTCTCTCTACTCTTTAATGATAGAACAGCAAATTTATGTGTTATTTATTTCTATAATGAACTTATGAGATTGGTAACTTGCTTTTCTCTAACAGGGGATGATAAAAAGATGTAGATTTAACACTGTTGCTGAGGAAAACAGAGAATTTACATAAAGACTCTAGTATCAGATGTTGAAAGTTCTGGAGTATGTAATTCACCACTGGTGGTTAAAGTCAAGTGCTCAGGGTTTTAACTTGATTAGTGAATTCAGAACTCATGTTAGAAAAGTATTTTCTTCTAAAAGGTAATTTCTTACATCATATTCCCAACACTTCTCCCTCACCCCCAAAGAATCAAAGCTGTAGTTCAGTACTTTGTATACAGTAACTACAATCATAGCTTAAGTTCTGCAGCTGTACTTGAATGCATTAACAGCTTCAAATTTGTTCAAGAATGCAAAAAGCTCTTCTGTTTCTCTCATACCTTCTAACTAGCCCACCATAAATATCTCATTTTACCAACAGCATCACCACAAGATAAAAATGGTAAAACATTTTATATTATTTACATTAATTTCAAGCAAATTCTCAAGTTTCCATGGCAAAACACATTCATCTGGTATTTTTCACAATATTTATTAATTTATGCACAATCCCTATCAGAAATTCCATGCACATGAGCACAGAAATTTTGAACAGATCTAAATACACTAAATTCCCATAAATACAATCTTATATCACTTCCATCTTGACACACTCCTATGCAAAACTCATGGATAATTATCTCAACAGAAGAGCTTAAAAAGTGAATGACCCACTCTGCTTGTTCTAAGAAGCCAAATTAACAGATTTGAATAATGCCGGCATAACAGACACCAAACAAGCTCATTATTCAACATTCTCCTGAAGTAAAATCTCTCATTAATATTCCCAGTGTGGCTTTAGATTTTGGTCTACAAAGTTGTTAGGGGCAAGAAATTTCAGGTGTGATGAAGCTCCCCATGGCAGGGGGCTGCAGCCAGTGGGACTGCAAGCCTCCAGCTGGATCCGTGTCACTACCAGCAGTGGAACTGAAGTGTGCCATACTGAGCAGCACTTGAAGTGGCAGCTCACCACTGATGACACCAGCCAGCTCTGTCACAAGAAAGGATTAATTATTTGTTTGGAACAGATTATGCTGCTTTGTTGAAATCCTCTTCAAGGTGGGGGAATGAGGAGAAGGCCACCCTGTTCTTTGAGTGCAGCATGCTTAAGCAGATGGGACTATACATATGGATGAAATAATTAAGATTCAATGTGTAAATGCACTACGCATTCTGCCCTCCCTGCAATTAAGAGATTTTACTTTAGGCTACGGAAGCATACTCCTACAAAACCCAACCCAAAATAACTACAAAGAACTTTCTATATGTTAAGCTAAAAAAACACTCTAAAGACGAAAGTAAGGCATGATATGCCGTAACTGTTTTTCAGCACAGTAATAGCAGACACATAAAGGTGTTACTCTAAAACAGGATTTATGAATTAGTTTCATTCATGTTTATATATTGATCTGTATGTTTTGGAACACTCTACCTTCAATAAAAACAACCATTTTAAATTTTCTTTTAAGAAAAACGATCTTATAAAAGTAGGAATATTCAAGGAAACTGAAGTAATAGAAATTAGAACACCAGCTGGGCTACATCACATTTTCTGGAGGAAAAGCATAATAGTGATCTTTAGTATTTTCAGCTATGCTAATGACACTGAAGGGTTTGCTGACAAATGTTAAAGAGTGAATTTAACTTTTAACCCAAGCGTAGACGTGAAAATCATATTCAGAAAACTTTCCTAGAACAACACTCTGCACCCTAATTATTCAGTAGCTATTCTAGATGATCTTCAATTTGAATCCTTTTATAATGAAGGCTAAATATGTTTTGTCTGCTACTTTACCTTAATTGAGATTTTCAATCAATTGTATTAGTTTACGACTAAATGCAATATTATCTCTAAACTACAGATTTGGGATTGATCTATTTAATTATGATATTTTTGACCACATATTCCCTTGAAACCTTTAAAAACCAGGACGAAAACATATTTTTCATCACCTGTGATAGTATTAAATAACCAATACACATTGTTAAAGGTTCTCTCCATGATAGAACCTCATGAAAATTTGGGTTTCCTGAAGTCATAAAACCAAATGAAAACAGACAGAGGACACATTCTTGAACAGTCAAGTGCACTTCTGCAGAGATTTTTCAATCCACTATTAGTTCTTTATAATCAACTATGATTCTGGAGAAAAATATCATTAAATATGCAGTTTTATAAGCTTAAAATGTATCCTATTCTATGATATTAGTTAATTACTTTAAATATAAGTATTTGTTTTGACAATAACAGGAAAACATCTGCTTTCACTTTGCACCAAATCAACAAGTAACAACCAATGAGCCACTGGCTCTGATTCTGGTCAGAAGGAGTTGTTAAATGCAAATGAGATGTAAGTTTCTGAAGTTCAGTCTTATTCTAAAAGTGTTCCTTCTGCTCCTAATCAGTCAGAAATTACCACTCTTACTTACAGGAAATGACATTCATCATTTCAAGTTAACACACATTAAATGAATGATAGAGATTTAATCCAAACAAGATATCTGAGATTCTGTTCCTGTATCTCCTGGATAACATATATTTGATTTGATTATGCATTTAAAAGTCGAGCTGTCGTCTGTCACATCCTGACAGCCCTTCACTGATACTCTCTGTTCTGAGATTAATAAAAGCTCTGAAGGTTCCTTAACCCCAGAGTGAAGAGAGAAAGATGGAAATGGACTCAGCCAGCTGCCACCAGAAAATTCTTGGATGTCCTTGCTAAAATAGCAACCAAAGATTCTCACATGAAGCACTCCAGAAGAGGTAACTGTCTTTGAATGAATTTCAAAATCAGATCAGCAATTTCCAATTTTATAAGCTGTTGAAAAGGTATTAGCAGCTATATTCTCTGTTGTAGTATATATGATGAACTGTCACATTTCTAAAATATTTCTAAACCTTCAGATAATCAGAGATGTTAAACTCCAATCACATGAGAATATAGGAAATATGTTTAGAAAGATGATGACTTCAAAATCTGATCTCTCTCCTTCACACCACTCAAAACACAGTAAACTGGTGGCAGTTACATCTTTTCTCCCTCTCTGGTCCAACAGTTGCATATGTTGAAAGATGGAGAAGGTGACAATGAGGGACAGAGTATTTTATGGCCCTTTAATCTGTGCAAACCTCTGGATTGCAGGTGGAGCCAGATCATACATAGCCAACTGCTTCACTGGGAAGTCTTGGAGATATCTTGCCTGGATTACTGTATATTATGGAAATTTGGACACTATTTTAGAATGTGAGAGAACCAGAAAGCCTCATGAAGCAAATGAAAGTGTTTGGCCTCATAGAAAATGAAAATATTCCAACCACTAACATATCTAAACTTCATCCTAAAATATATGGTTCTTTTTTTGGAAGGAAAGACTTTCTTCCCCTGAATAATCTGTTCTATAAGAGGGTTCAGGGCTTTGAGTCAAGTCATATGAGCTCATGAATTCTTTGGGAAAAAGAGCATAATATTAAACTTTTGGGTTGTGCACTGGCTTGTGTAAATGCCATTCATAAGGGTCTAACATTTCTTTGTGTATTTTTAAAAACCTAGAAAATATAGCTTTAGCAGGGACAGGTCTGGTCTTACAAGTCTCCATTTGGAATCTTGTCTACCATTATCATTAGTCTGGGCTCTTTTAGAAGACAACCCTTTTCTTCACATATTGTTCGAATGCTAATAAAAATTACTTATTAAAATAGATGCTAAAATGACTGCCTTTAAGAGCTGGCCAAAGTGGTTTAATTAAAAATTTTTTCAAGTGATTAATGCTTTTTAAGACAGACAAAAGAGAACCATTAAGGAATATCCATTTAACAGGTTCAAGGTTCACTCTCTTTTCAGTTGATACTCAGAGGAGACCTAAGTTGAAAATCTTTTTCAAGCAATTGAATTTCAGGTATATAGAAACATTTAGAATGTTTTGTCTTCACTTTGTCATGGAACAAAAACATCCAGAAAGCTCAATGCTGCCAGAAAAAAAAAAAAAAAAGGAAAAAAAAAAAAAGAGAAAAAAAAAAAAGAAAAAAAAGTTTCTGGACTATCTTCTTCAGTTACTAATCAATGCAGTGCTGTAATTTTCAAGGTTACTTTTGAAGAGAATGCCAAAACAGCTGAGTCAGCGTTTAATGACAATATCATTATATGTGAAGTTGTACCATATTTCCATCTGTTCGTTGTGTGCTGACTGCCTTCAGGAAGTGTGGGAGAAGCACCTGATTTAGGAATTATCACAATTGTTAAATACAGAAAGAATACTTTTCAAAGTCTCAAATGGGAGTTGGAGCTAAAATTCCTTTCAAACTCTCCCCAGTACGACTTCTGGGAATTTTATATATTTTAAAAAAATTCCCAAGGGCATTCTACTGACTTGGCTTTTGCTTACCATATGAACAGAAAGAAGAAATTAATATCAAGAGCATGAAGAAAGTTATTCAACATGGAAATTTTAAATGTGCTGTGGCCCACCTGACAACACTGCACAGGACAGAACCTGTATCTCACCGGACACTTCCAGCTGGATGCTGCAGCTGTGTTCCTTGTGTGTGCAAGGAGGAATAATGCAAATCAAAACCCACCCAAGAAATTAAGAAAATAGGGGAAGAAATATGTCACATAAATGGTCCCCAGTCTCCCATGAGATTCATTAATAAAAAATGTTGCAAACATTTAACATAGTTGAGCATAGAGCCCTTTATGCTTTGGTTGCATACAAAGTTTGGTTGCAGAAATTCAGCAGGCTTGGTATAGCAGCAACAAGGCTCAGATACTCAGAAAAATGAGGCATTAGAACTAATGTAAAGTTACCTGCTTCATGGGAACAGTTTGCATAAAAACGTTACAAATATGGAGGTTACAAATATGTGGAAGAGCATGGATGTGAAAATAAACAATAAATCAGATTTTGAAGGTTAACGTGCCCTTTAAATAAATAGCAAAATTTGGGTGATCCCTTCTATTCTGGTTTGCACTGGCAGTGATATCTCACAGTTATGATGATAGATAAGCATGCTAAGGGAGCAATCATCCATGTAAATTTGTCTGACATCAACAAGAATCAAGAAGAGGGAGGCAAAGAAAGCTTCTCCGTTCAATAGAGAATAAATATGGTGTTGGAGTAGTGCATTTGTCAATACCCAGGCACAAAGAATGTGATATTTAAAAAGTCAGAGCACTAAATGCAGCAGTCCTTCATCACACAGAAATCCTGCTGAGGACAATGCAAGTCTTGCTTGATGAAAGGCTGACAAATCTGTCCCAGGGACATGATAAAACAAACAGCAGTTATTTCTACTTATTTCATACTGTCACACTTAAACATAAATGGGTGAATTTCAAGCACAGCAGGAGAACAATAGAAAAACCATGGCTTAAGCAAATTGCTAAGCAACATTTCAGTGCCTACAACTCTCACTAACAAACTTCTGCTAGACCAACAAATAGAGCAACACTGCAGAAGAAGCCTTTCAAGCCACCATAACCTGGGTAAGTTCGTGAATCTTTAAATCAGGATATAAGACAACAAGTTTATTGGCACCACTAATTCGGGGGATTCTTTAAATGGCTCTCTCCAGCTTGAGTCACTAAGGAAGCTGGAAGTTCTGCTGCTTGTAATACAATAATACAGTATTAATGATGCCAGCAATACCATAAATATTATTTGTATTAACAATGCAGGTAGCAGGCTAGGTATTGTCTCTCTAATTTACAATGCAAGCACTACTTGAGAAGCTTCAGTTCAGTGTTAAGATGATGACAGCTACTTTTTACTGATTCTTTAATTCTAAACTAGAAGTACCAAGATTTATTTCCTGAAATCAATCTGTTTTAGAAATACCATTACATTAAGAGATTTAGGGCTAGTTGTTTTCCTGACATTGTTTTATGGCTTAATATGAGGAGATTTTATGTTTCGGGTTTTTTTAATAAAAACTCCTAAAGTAATTATTGAGTTAAGTAATTTATGTATAAAACTCAAATTTCAATAAGAATGTATTCATGTACTATATAATCACCTATCAACATTACATCTCAATACCTCAAACAATATTAATACTATACAATATTAATACAATATTGTAACAAATAGTTGCTGAACTACTATTTGAAACAGAAAAACAATATTTTCAATTTCAGATGGAAAACTGCGGTGGTGTGAATCAAATGACTTGTCCAGGAATGCAGAGAAAATCCATGGCGCAAGCAGGAAAGCCCTGACTCCTACTCTAGTGCCTTCACAGCAGCATCCTAACCCATTCCAACTAAAAAAGAAAAGAAATTTCCAGGTCCATGTATGTGAACACAAATGTACTCAAGCAGTACAAAGCTGGAAGGTTTGCTGATATTTTTATACCTAAAAGTGTGATGTGGCATATCACATCAGAGATGCTCTTTATTATACTCAGATCTAGTGACAGTAACAAATCCCAGTAATTGTGGTGGTATGCTTTGACGTAATTACACATGGATATCAAAATAATTCCAAAAAAAGGGCCAAAGTTTCTCTACCAGAAAAGCACATTTAATATTATGGAAATCCTACCACTACTGTCTTTCTTTACAGCACATGCCTTGTTCAAAAGCAAGGAAAGCAGGGACTAAGGGCAAGTCAGGATGCATGTGTTCCAAGTATGTTCCTCTAGCTAGAAAATAAAAGCTTCTTATGACTAGATTACATAATGCTTCATCATAAATCCTCATAAACACTTCAGTCACCTTTTCTTCAAATGGCTTTATGCCACTGGCTCAACAATTACTGCTTCTGCTCTTTTGCACAGTGTGAACAAACCATGAGGTCAAAACTGTCTCCTGAATAGTTACATAAACTACTTTCTATGTGCCAAAAGTGGTTATCTGAGTGATATTGAAATTCATAAAAAAACCACCAAAAACCCCTCTTAGGACACTTAGGATTACAAATCTCACCATATCTCCATCCCAGAACCTCTTCACTTTGCTACAAGCTGGGTTCCAAAGAGAAGTGAGGAGAATTCAGGTTGGATGTGACCTCAGTAGGTCCTGGAGTAGGTTCCTGCTGAGAGCAGGGTTGGCTGTGAGGAGCCAAAGCCTCTCTTGCTTTCACAGTTACCATGAACAGACAAAACAGTTGGAAACCCCACAGGTGAACTTGATTCCTTTTCTATCATCAGCACCACACCTTTTTGCAGCCATCTGTAAACATACATCTGTGTATCTTTCAGTTTAAATTTTGAATAAGCTTAAGTAAGTATGGATGCAACAAAAAGAATTTAATGTTTGTTTCTTCTGACTTCTAATGTACTACATTTGTTCACCTGTGATAGCAGATTGTATGGGTTTTTTATTTTGCAGCAGAAATGCAAATAGACAGTGAAGTACAGACAAGGTTCCAGCTATTCATGTGCCAGTTACATTACAAACAAATCCTGATATTTTCTAAAAGAGTGGTTCTGAGTGTGGATACTGTAAACAAATTGAAAAAAAGCATAATTACTGCAAAATAATTTTAAATATTATTATAAACCTTTGAGAAACACTGTTTCCTTTTAATGGTGCATTTGTATATCTGGAATTCATGAATCATACACAATAATGGGAAAGGATTATTTGACTTCTCTGGTATGTATTTTGTTTAGTCAGCAAGAAATGATTCAGATGTTAAATGATGAATGATTGCTCTATCTACAGTTCCATGTCCTTTTACAGACCCCTTCAGCAGCTAATATTTCTGAAATTCCTAAAACACTTCTAAGACAGTTTCTTATTGCTGGTAGGTGTTGGAGCCGCATTTTCCATGTGGAATCATCTTTCATTTGATAACATTTTTTCTTTTTCAACCCGGTTTGAATGGAGGCAAGAAGCATGCTTTCTATATAGCACTGTGGTCAGAAAGACAACCAGACTTATCATGTTTAAAATTCTCTGTAAAGCTGTCATGTAGCTTTATATACCTGTCCTGGTATAGTCACCCTAGAACAATACCTCAATATATCTTAAGCAGACTGGGAGGATTAGCTAAGTCTGACCTCCAAGGACCAGTTAACTGTTGCAATAAGCAAAATTATATTTTAGCCTCCCCAGGAAAGACTGGCACCATCTGCGGTGACTCTTGTTTAAGATACCAAACATGGAACACATCTCATGCTTGGCTTCCCTATATCAGACTGCTAGCTTAAATCTGAAATTGTTCAAGTTAAATATAGATTTTTTAACATTTACCAACTGCGATACTTTGTCAAAGTAACCAGGTCAAACTTGACATACTATAAAAGATCATTCTGTATTGAAAGTTACTGACTGATAACTACTGTGAAGCATTGTTTTAATCTGACAGCATAACATACTGAAAAATGGTGGCTTTCACTTAGGAAAAAAAATAGTCTGAAGGTTAAGAGCTCTCATCCTCTTTCTACATTGGCTGACAATGATTATCATATTAATTTTACTCAAAGTGAAAGAAATAACATTCTGAATTCCAAATCACAAGAATGTTGCATGACATTTTTGTAATAAAAACAGCTTCTCATTTTGGTATGGAATTGTTTCTGCTGGCTAAGCAGTTGGTGTTGGAGAGCAGGCACAGCTCTTATCTTTTAATTCACCACTATTCATACCTAAAAGATGATGCATGGCATCCACAGCACTGACAGGATTTGAACTATGGGAAACTTTAGCCAGTTATGTTGACATTAATCAGCTAAATCTGGCTTTGAGCATTCCTTAAAGGAGCACAGTAGGAATGGAATGAGGGCTGGAATGGGTCTGACCTAAACTGAGGCCACTGCCTGTGGATGGCATTTGTCACTGTCCTGTGACGGTGCTTCCCGTGATTTGCTTTGAAGCAGTTGCTTCCTTCTCTGGAAGAAGATGCCCCATACACAAAGAATCTCATACCTTGGTAAAACACCAAATAGGGCTTCCCATTGCAACTCCTGTGCAAAGCAGCTCTGAATTTTATTTACATGCATTACCGCCTGCTGGCGCCACAGGTCCCCAAGACATTACAGTAATATGACACACACAGAGGATATAGGAAAGTCCATATTCTGTTCATAATCCAACTTAAAGGAGTTAAAGTGAGATGAAGAAGAAGAATCAGAATCACTTGACACTTTTTTAATACTTGGGTGACATGGTTACCTCTGAAGAGTGGTGTGATAATCTGGTCCCCATTATGTAAGAGTAGAGATTTGAATTTATAGGGAGATTTGAGTATTAGCTTAAGGGAAAAAAACCAAATGAACAAACAAATTCCCAGACTTTTATGCTAATAATCAAGTTTCATATATTATAATAACTTATCAAAGTGTACCATGTACCAATCATCTGGTCTTGGGACTAATGCACAGAGATTTAAAACAGGTGAGTGAAACACAGCACACAGCTAAATGATAACAGTAAAGCAGAAAAAAAACCTCAGTATCAAAATTGCAAAAATAGTTATCTATTCACTGCACAGAAAAACTGCTATTTGTGCACTGAGTGTATTTTACCTCATAATTCCTAAGACAGAAGAGAATCATGGAACTTACTGCATTTGTTTCACAATCATACTTCTAATTTGGCATACAAGCTGCTGAAATGTATCTAAAAATTATTCAATCTGTTTAAACTGCAGGGAAAATCATTCCATCATGCTAAGAACTAACAAGCTACAAAGGGAAAAAGATGCACTGTAATGACAGAAAGTGACCATATTACTCTTTGTAATAATGCTTTGTGCTGAGTGTTCTTTTGATTGGACTAAAGCCAAATTGGAAGGCATCCTTATATATAAATTTTATGCTTCCCAGAACACCTTCAGATAACTTCATATTGATTTTAAGTAGCATAATTTTCATTTTAGCATGCTGACTTTAAAAATTCTGAAAACACTTTTGGTTTCAGAACGATGTTCCTATCTCGTCTTTAATTTACATTCCAGGTACAAAACACAACTGAAGCTTGAATGAATTAGGCACTAATTCCCCAGTTACGAATGTTCAGAACTGACAATTTTGGTTATACTTGCACACTCATCCTGCTGTTGGACAACAGGGATCCTGTGTTCCCATCTTGTAAGACCTAAGATTGCCCCTTAGAATCACAAAATCATTTAAGTTGGAAAAGACTTCTAAGAGTGTTGAGTCCAAACTTCCAAGTGCACCAGTAAACTGTGCCCCTGAGTGACACACCTTTTAAATACCTGCAGGGATGTTAAATGCCAAAATTACATCTGAACATAAATAACTTGACTCTTGGCAGTAATACCATCATGTTGACTTGGAGGCTGTAAATTGTATTACTGAGAACAGGAGAATATTTCCCACTGTGGGCCCACTGACAAGAGAGGTCAGCACAGCAGACAGAGAAGGAACCACTGCTTAGCCATTAGGGAGACTAATGGGGTAGATATAATCTGATAAATGTACAAACAGCTCACATTAATGGCTGCATTCATGTATGCATAAACTATAGTCCACGATGCAAGCTGAAGAAAACACGCTTAGAAATTAAAAATACGTTTTGTTGAGAAGAATCTGAAGGCATATGAGAGAGAATATGATGATAGAAAAAGAAAAGTTACAGAGAGCTAAATAACCTACTGATTACTGTGCTTTTAACCATATTCAGCTCGATTTATTTATGGAGAGGTTCGGTTGCACGATGCTTGTATTCATGGTGTGAGAGCTAGAATGACCTGGTTTTATGTTATGAATATTTGGCTCAGTAAAACTTTCATTATGCTGGTTTGTTTGATTTTAAACAATCTTATCTGGCATAGCCAAGAGATGAATTTGAAGGGAATGATTGCTTCAGGCTCTCGCACATCAGTTCCGTTCTGTGCATGCTGCTGGAGCTACCCTGGTTTGCTTGGGTTTACCCTCAACTCTGACAACTCAGCCAGGCAGACTGAGCCTTAATGTTTTCCAAGGTGTGAAAATTGCTCCCAAACTTTTTGGGGCATATGTTATTTTCTGCAGGAAAACATAAAAGGAGGAAAACCACAAATGTTTGCTTATTCAATGTAAAGCTCTGCCCTTGTCTGCAGAATTAGGTTCCCATATGTTTACCTTTCTGAAGTAATTTTTTCTTTATGGAAATAATACTAGAAACAAAATAAGAGTTAAAGTTAAAAATGTTTTCACTATCCAAACGAATATGAAATTTCATAAATATTATGGCTTGTGCTACAGCACTTCAAAAATACTTTAAACAGATGGGCTAGTGAGACTGCCATTCATGTTTTAGCAGTAAAGAGGCATGCCTTAACTGCTGGTTGAAACACAATATAAAGCACATTCCACACGTAGTGTTAAAAAAAAGAAAGGCTAAGAAATCACAAATTTAAAAAAAAAAAGCCTTACTGGATGACATAATATTTTATATAACTAATTTCTTGACAAGAGAGCAGTGGTCTGAGAAAAAAAATACTGCTATACTGTAGAAGTAAAAGAAGTAAAAAAGAAAATAATCCTGTTTCTCTGAATAAAGTATCACAGTATTTTTCTAACAACTATCTGGATGAAAAGCTGAAAGCTGAAAGTTTTGTATACTCTTCTACATCAGAAAAGCACAATAACACCCCTAGAAACCAGCTAGGGGAAAAATATTTTCTTCAAGTGACAGCAGTCTAATGGAGATAAAAAATGAGGATAAGAATTTTAATCCATATTTTAATGAAGATGAAGGTGATAAAGGAAGAGGAGAAGGAAGAATGTGTTCTGTATCTTTCTCTAAGATTTGAGATAGTCTCTTACTGGAAGGATGTTAGTTAACCTGCATGGTCACACTCCAGAATTTCCTATGTAACAAATTCCCCAAAGTAATCCTCTCTAGATCATCATCTTTTAAGTGCTAAAAATTAATAATTTAAAAATATCCTATGGGTCACTTTGATTTTCTAGTAAAGGTTTCTGTTCATTTATAAGCTCCACAATGATGAAACACAAAAGTAACCAAATATGAGCAAAAACATTAACTGTAGCCTTGTATCATGATCCATAATTCAGTTTTACTTTTAACTCTCAAATCTGAAGGAATCCTTTTGCATAGGGCACTGAAGTGTCCTAGCACAGGTTATGGAAGGGGACAGAGGAGGCAGAGCTGCCTCTGAGAAGGAAAAATTACTGTTGGGAACTACTTTCTGCATTTAGAAAAACCAAACATAATGTCAGTTCTTCCATTCCCAGTAGGGGGAAGAGAGAAAGCCAAGCTCCTGTGTTGCTCCTTGAAGCCCTATAAGAGATAAGGAGTCGTGGAGCTGTAGCCTTACGCTCCACCTATCTCCACAAGGGTGTGAGCTGAGCTTAGATAACGTCTCCCACAGGACTTGGTAATCATTCCTGCTTGGGTCCATTATCTGAGCAGGAAAACACATCTCTTCAGTCTCAGTAATGAACAATGGCTTAAAGTCAGATTCCAATCTTACAGGTTGGCATTCACAAGTGTTAACAGATGATTCTAGGGCACAAGTATATTCATTGGCTATGCAACTCACTTTTTTGTTGAGTCAAAAGAAGTTGAAGTGAATACATCTCTCCCAGCTGCATCTGGAAACACTGTTCAGAGCTTGGAGCACTTGGATTCCTTTGCCTTCTCCTTTCCAAATCTGATCCTTACACTGTAAGAGAGTGATAAAAGAAATGAAAAGTAGAGAATTTGCATCACTTATTAGAAAGTGACCTCTGCTCAACTTAGTTAATTAATTTAAGACAGTCAAGACCAATGATTCTAGAAACAAAACTAATGCATAGAAAATGACTTGTTGGTGTGTCAACAAGCAACACAGGAGCTTGGCTTTCTCTCTTCCCCCTACTGGGAATGGAAGAACTGACATTATGTTTGGTTTTTCTAAATGACATGAGGGGCCACTCAATGTTACTCACCATCCCTTATTTAAGTTACTTCCCTCATTTGTAGGATATTATTTAATCAAGTCTTTGTAGGGTCTATTTCTTGTTTTTATATGCTTTGAATAAAATAATTTTTGGATTTTTTGCATGCATTTTTAGGCAACAGATATGTAAGAGCAGTACTTTACTTGAACCCCAATGCAGCAATGAGGTATTGGATATCCTGTCATTTATTCTCAGACCTGCTGCTCATACTGTGCTGTGCTGCCCATATGAACAGGATCAAATGAGGGTATGAGAGAAAAATCTGTGAAAATAGCTGTGAAATAGATGGATCAGAAGTAGGTTTAGGCTTATTTTTCATTTTTAACCACGCTTCTTTTGTCACAGATTCAGACACAGGGAATTCTTCCCCTTTTCCCCAAGCCCACTAAGCCAGGATCTCTACAGGAATCACTGAAGTGCAGCTGTTATTTTTCCCACTAATGGCTATGCTGGACTAGATCAGAAGGAGAAAAACTCCCTAAAACACTGTTTCAGGAAGAAATTTAAAAATAGAAATTCTAACTCCCAACTATTATGACTGACAGAGAGCAGAGATGGATGATGCAGGCAGAGGGGATAGCAGCAGCCATAACTCTAACTTTGCTGCCATTAATGTTTATGCTGTGTATGAAGTGGTTTACCAACATGCTGATGGACTGGCATAATGTGCAAGTACACAATTTATTCCCTCATGCAACAGCTATGGGAGAACACAACCACAAATGGAACTTTCAGGAGAGACAGTTTGAAAATAGAGAGATTTATCTTAACAAATAGAGAACTGCTATAAAAGATGTATTATTTGGCGGAATAATTGGTGAATGCATTATCCTGTCAACGTTTAACTGTGATAATCAAATAATCAAAGCTGCCCTAGAGTTTTTATTGTTTTACATTAATTTGAGAATAATTTATAATTTTACTCACATTTGCATCAATGCAAATGGAACTAATAAGTTAAATCTCAAAGTTATGTGAAATAAGAAACATAACACACTTTAACACATGCCTACTCTGCAGGCCATGCATTCTCACACAGGCTGCACTTCAAACCAGCAGGTGACACCAAAATGCTTGGGCTTGCTCCCTATGCTGTAAGGGCTGTCCACACTCACAATGACCCTGTGATAATGACTTTGCTAATCAGGGACTGCTTGTAGTAATCTTTGGTCCTTCTCTCACCTGAAGTCACTCTGGAAGGTGGCTTGCTGTGACTGGCTCACTCACCTCCTTGCAGACGTGTTATTAAAGTCTCTTTGTGACCTACCCAGCTCTGTATGCCTCATTAGTCTGTTTGCTGCACTCAGGCAGAAACTGCTGATTTTTGGATTAGCTGCTTTTGTCTGTTAATCTGCCCTTGACTCATAGACTGAAATGTTTTAGCAGTGGAATTCTGAAGCATTTCAACAGTTGTTTCTGAAGCACTTGGTGAGTGCCTTTAGAAAAACCTGCATGCTTTGCAGAGACCTGGGGGTATTTGTAGACTCTCTGTATGTTCACCAAGTAGTACATAATATGTATAAATGCAATGCTTAGATAGAGGCAAATTCAGCCTAAACTGGTGTTCTCAGGTAATTATGTAGATCTCAAACTGAAACCAATAGCATGAGATCTTTTGACTCTTTACAGAACTGAGAAAAGCTCTGGCTGCAGATATCAGAATTCCCTACATAAAAAAACCCCCACACCAAATCAGTGATATGTTGGTACCAGCTCTTACACTGTTTTCAGCAGCAAATTCTGGCTGCTAGGGGATTCTGCCTTGCTCATCCTTTGACTAGTGGGGCCATACAACAGCCCCAAAGAAATGAGGAAAACAAGGTTTAGCTACAACTTTATTGCAGAAAGATGGGGAAATTAGCACCTAGAGTGGTGAAGACAAGAGGGTGCTACCTACACTGTGATTTTGATGCCAGTCAAGCTGATGGCATCTGCATCATTGCTGAGAAGAGAGAGAGAGAGAGAGAGAGAGAGAACAAGGATCCATGTAAGCTTTGAGGCTCCCTGGGGGCAGGTGCATCCATCTGTATATTTAATGTGTGTTCAGCACAGCTACTGGGACAGCAGTGTGTGGCTCACCAAATGCAGGCACACAATGTGACGTGTCCTCAATGACAGATCAGGCAATTTAAGAAAAACACCAAGGGATTGACTGGATACCATCCACAGTTTGATTCATTCTGTGTTTTGTGTCAGAATGTCCAAGGGGGAGAGAAAAATATGCATTTAAATATATTGCTAATGGTTTAATTGCTGAAACTTGCTACTCCATCCCTGCTCAGTTGTAATAATGATCAGGGCATGAAGCATTACTTGAAGAATTAATGGCCACCTGAGGTTAACAGCCCACAGCTAAACCTTGAGCCTTCAGCTTTCTCAGATAGTCATTAATCCCCAGGAATTGTCCTGTGACTCCATCATTACTTCTAATTTAAAAAGTGTATTTTCTTCTTTTAATTTTCTTTTCACAAAATGAAAGTACTCAATTAGATTTTGTTATTAAATCACATCTGCATTGATTACCTAGGAAAAAATAACGAGAGCAAAATTAAATTTGCCTATTTAATCATTGCATCCTGATTAAATATTTGTTATGAACATTTCATTGCAATTAAGGTCACATAAAAAATTGCATATTAGGCAAAGAATAATAAACAATTCAAAGATGTAACATGTCCAGACTCACTGCTTCTATTTATTTCCTTTATTCCTTGCTGAACAATGTACTACATTTGTGAGAAACTTTGCAGATTCTTTTCAGTTTCACAGGACTATTAATATGTAACAGTAGCTAGGGAACTACACCAATGTTTCAGTGATCTGATAGTGAAATAGATTTAAATCACAGTGATGAAAAAATTCCTAAAAGAACCACATTATCACATCATTACTTTCATTTTTATAGGTTAAATAAAGAATGAAAGAAAACGCCAAGGTAAGATTTCAGACAGTGACCCAAATTCTCCAAATTTCTCTCAAGAAGTTGATGCTCATCAGCAAAACCTCTGCTTTTGTCCATGAGTGTTCTCTGGTGGGATTCCATGGGATTCCAAATGCATCTAGGGATGCACGGTGCTGTGTCCCTGGCTCGGTCCCTGTGCAGCCACAGAGAGGACACTGCACCCCACAGCGCTGTGTGCTGATATACCGGGGACTGATTTAGAGTGAAATCAGTTCATTCAAGCTGTGATTTCATCCTGAACTTCAGCAGGAAGTCCAAAGCTAGTTCACGGGACATTTATCAGCTCTGCTGCTGGAAGGCTCCTGCCATGCTGACACACAGACACATTCACAGAGGAAAAACCTTCTTCAACGTTTTGAATAATCTTAGTATATGAGTACTGACCTCCTTTCCTCTTCGTGTATGAATTTGTGCTTGTGCCACCACACCCAGGTGGACCCAGCCAGTGGCTGCTCAGAGCTGCAGAACTGAGCCTGCAAACCAGACTGGGACCCACAGACAAAGGACATGGGGGTCAGTGGCTGCTGTAGGTTGTGTATAACAACCTGATTTTCTCTGAGAGTTTCATTTTTCCCTCCACTATACGCCAAATACCCCATGTCCCCTTCGCTCCCAGTCACAATATTCCCAATTTCATCCAAGTCCCATCTCCCCTGCTGGATTAAGTGAACAGGTCTGTGCATTGAATCTGAAGTGAAGAAGATCTTGATAAGATTCCTCTCCTCTAAATAGGAAATGATCTCTACTGGTTTGGGGGTTCTTTTGTACACAAATGGTCACAGAAAATATTATGTAAATATGTTTGAGCACACTAATTGAAAATATCAATAAATGTTTAAAGAAATTTTTTTCCTCCCTGTCTCATTTCAGCTTCTCTAATATGAAAGCAGATGGAGCAGCACAAAACCAACATCTGATCCTAAAATATACCTAAAATTTTTCAGGTTTTCTGAATGTTTCATTGCTCCTTCCAAGTCTTTTTCCAAAATCTTGCTCCTTGCTTTTAAAGTATCTATATTCAGACTGTAGAAATCATACCAAAGGAATCATCTTTTTAGCACCTTTTATTTAATCCCAACAATAATATGAATTATTTTAGTAAAAAGGCTGACGTGTTTGGTCACTACCATGATTGTGCTATTAAATTATCTCAATAATTTTAGCAGGAACATTCTTAATCAAATTGCATGTATTCTTTGTGCTGTCAATAAATTGACCACAAGAAATATTTCAGCCATGAGACACTGGATGGTGTTAGTGAAGTAACAGGGAGGTTATCTGGAGATATAACCAGCTTGCAGCTGCCAGATGGTGTTGAACAGAACAAACTGCTAAGCAGAGCTGCTGAATTTTTACCTGGTAAGTGCCCCATTACACACTGGTTTTGTGTATTCAGATGGCATAGGGGAATGATATATGCATATTTAAGCCAATAAAAAATTTTGAATAATCAGTGTGTTCTTTGTGCTGTCTTTCAGACACTAAATTATAAATTATACACGTAGAAATATCTTTCTATCAAAAAATCCCCATCTAATAAAGGCAAAAAACCCTACTGTAAAAACTCTAACAAAAATACCTTTACATAGCCCAACATAATAAAGGCTATTGTAATGCCTACATGTATTTAAGAATAATAATAATAAAAGGCATCAACATTTGCAGTTCTTAAATAAATATAACATTTTGTAGACTGAATTATGGATTCCAGTTTTCATTTTATAGCACTGCAAATCTATTAAGGATACAATTCAATAGACATCACATGAAAAAAACCCACTAATCGAGACTTTGGGCTTGCTCATTTTTCCAAAAAAAAAGGAATGGCTACCATAATTAAAATTACGGGATTCATTTTTAGATGCAGTAGGTGGAGTGAAGTGAACTAAGGCAAAACAAAACTCCAAACCTCCAAATCTTACTCTTGAAGAGAGAACGGGGGAAACTTTCATGGGCACATATGGTCTCATCTGAAAGAGCACTTCCCACACTAACTTCCCACTAGTACTTTATGAAACATTGGTTCAAAACTGATTCAAAAGAAGGATGACCTAGTGAGTCACCAGTATCATTTAAGGAAACCTAAGAAATACCTTCAAGACCTCTTGCCCTGCTGTTTGATCTCATCCCATTTATAAGACCACAATCCAAGATTGCATATATTTATTCAAATACATGAGTGGATTTTTAAAAAATATTCCGTCTGGAAAGAACTCTTTCCACATTTATTATGGAAGCAGCTGAGAACTCTTTATTCTCCAGTCTTTGCAAGTAAAACCATAGTAATTTCTAGGCTTATCACTGCCACCTTCTGAAACACTGAAATGCTCTGGTTTTATTATCATTACCAAAGCCTATTTGCACATTACTAACACAGCAAGTGTTTACTCTAAATAGAGTTCCTCCTTGTAAAAAACAAGTTTACCAACCTGTGGCTGTTTTTAGCTTTTACCACAGAGCAGGGTTAGAGGGAAGGTCTTGCAATTTAGCATGATCAGCCACTTGTGAAGGGTACATATTTCTTAAACTTCACCATTAATCTTTATTCTGTAAATAGATGTGGCCCTATGCATGTTTAAAATGAAATTTACACATTAAACCACTCAAGATGATCTTTAATCTCTTTAATAAATTAATTCAGTGCTAATGAAGGGTGAAAGACTGACTGAATCAGTCATTAATTCAACCTTTCCCTCTTGAGAAGATCAGTGAGCCACCACTTCTCACAAGGGTATGTCAGGGGAACAAGTCATTTTATAACAACTCAGTGAAATGTATAAACATGGTAGCATTTAGAAAATGCATTAGCAAGAAATTTACTGAACCACCTTCAGGTTATTAGAATAACTAATTAATTAGCCTTCCTAATGCCATATGGACATCATCCACAAACATTTTAGAGATTCAAATTTGAAACTATTTTAACAATTATAATTTTAAAATTACTATAAGTAAATTATGCTTTTCAAGAGCAAATTCAAGAGGTCCAAGCAGGTTTAACCTATGTAAATAAAGCAATATGTATACCAGTTTCTTGTGGAAGGTTTTGGAAAAAAGAAGAAAAAAAAACCAAACAGAAACTTCAGGGTAACATAATAATAAATATAATACCAGCCTGACCAAAAAGAAAGGAAACAAGCAGC
Organism: Acrocephalus scirpaceus scirpaceus; assembly: GCA_910950805.1. Taxonomy (NCBI): domain Eukaryota; kingdom Metazoa; phylum Chordata; class Aves; order Passeriformes; family Sylviidae; genus Acrocephalus; species Acrocephalus scirpaceus. The sequence continues at coordinate 37,143,638 of OU383781.1, forward strand.
AGTAGGGCAGTAAGCCCAGTTGGAGAAACCTTCACCTACATAATAAATTCAGATTCAATTCCAGTCCATCCTTGCCATTTTTGGGGCTTTATTAAACTCTCTTATCATACAGACTTTGATTTCTACTAGCAATCTGTAAAAAGCCATTCTAGAGAATACACAGAGCACTTCAAACAGTTCCTGTATTTTCTAGGACAGACTGGATTACTGAATGCTTGGGTGTTGCAAGGCACTGAAGACTATTTCTTTGTCTTCTATGACAGTTTTCCAGAGCACCCTGGAAGGCAGCTTTATTGCACACTTTACTAGGAACTGAGTTCCCAGTACCACAGTACTGGCAGCAAAACTATTATTTGTACAGATAATTCACCATATACAACTAAAAGAAGATAAAAAGTCCTTAAAACTCAATATCATCTTGAGCTAAAGTGAAAACAATGTGAATCTAAACCAAGGAATCAAGTGATTGTTATAATGCTCCTGTGCTGAACAGCATTTCAATGGCCTACACATTTGCTTAAATTCTATTTTGGCACAGGAAACATCTAAAATACATTCTTTTCAAAGAGGCTCTATACTTTTGCTTTTCAATATTGAAAGGTATACTTGGTTTAATTTGGTTTCTGATTACATTTTTTTCTTCAACTACCCTTTTGCCTTCAGGTGAGAAATATAAAGGCAAACATCTATTTAAAAAGCTGCACAGGAAACAACAGCATAGGCTGTACACCAGCAAGTACTAAACGATTCTCTATAACCACTGGAAATAAAATTCAGTCATGTTCTTTACATAAAACACCCTGCTATTATCTAATGGCAGTGTTACATCAAATCAGGGACAGAAAGGCCCAGGTATCTATAGAGGCATACAGAAATGATTTTCAGTTGTTAAAATAAGCCCTGAAAAACACATTTTCCTAATATTGGCCCCAAAAGAATGGCACCCCAGCTCATTTTTATGATAGAGCCAAAAGTTTATTGGACATTTTTATCAGAAATCTAAATGCCCTCAGATTTATGCAGAGCTGTCCTGCAGCCAGTTGCAGTTTGTTTTAAATGGAGATACATCTGCACTATACAGCAAAGATCAAGCAGCCCCTCGGAAGTGCAAATATGAGATACTACAGCCATTTGGTCAGAATGACTTCCTCAATCCACAGTAGAGACAGGAAAGAAACATAAAGGAATCAATAACAAAAAAAGGCAGACTCTGTAAGGTGGTCTAGGTTAAGATTATGTTAACAGCAGACTGAGCATTTTGTAGTTCTTATTAAGAACTGAAATTTAATGCCAATTTTAGTATGTTTCATTGGAAAACTAGTGATTGGCACCTGAAGAAAACAACTTTGAAATCTCAATCTTCTAATGTATACAGAAAAAACCAAATATATGTTAATTTTAAGCTATCTGGTTAAACTGTTAATAAATTTGTCATTACTTGTGTACATCATTTATGATATGCATGCATTATTTCAGAATCATATAAAATCTGCTATGGTGTAATATAAGATAAAATATTTCACTGTAATTTACTGCCAAAGAGCTCATTATTTAAATCCTTAGGTGGGTTCTGGATCTCCAGTCCTTCCTTAGTGGCTTCATGAATATCGGTGTGAAGGGGTGTTTGTCTTTCTGTAAAAGGGGAAAATTAACCCTATTAATCTCAATACTTTAGGATCAGCAATTGTTCGAGTGCTTCATTCCTAGGACTTAAGTGAAGAAAAAGCAATCTCAGTTTACTTCCTGCTGGAGTGCACATAAACAACATTTATCACAATAAGCATTATCTTGCCCACATACTCGGCTGGCTATCTCAGCTCATCTCCTCTAGACTCTCGGTGAAAAATCCTTTCATACTCTGATTTCATTGAAATAAGATTTATTTTCCTCTCAGTTTTCTTTACTCATTTTTTCTAGCATATTTACATGTCTTGCTTGCTTTTTCTCTGGTGTGTTTTGGGATATTTTTTGAGTAAGACTCAGTTGCACCAGTCCAGCATGTTAAGGGAGGAAAATGGAAATGAAATGTATGCAAGAAAGTACAGATGAATAAAACAGTGAGGGTTATTGGTGTTACCTGATTCTGCCTTGACTGAAAAATTCCAGTTCCACACAAAATTTGATTGCTGATGAGAGACCTGAGCTGGCATTATGTGAGGGGCTGATGGGGCCCTGGTGACTTTGCACAGCTTTAGGGGAAGTTAATGGAAATTGCTGGGCATTCGGCACTACAGGAGGAAAAGCAACAATTTGCAGGCTGCCTAAATATAGATTTAAGAGTCTGACATCCTGAAACCAAGATAGAGGCCAACTTTGGTCATTTTTTAATAGCGTGTCTTTCCACGGTGCTCAGTACTACATATACTGAAAAAAATCTGTTTTCCTCCTTTCATCTGCCTCTTTTACAACATGTTTTTTTCACAAGAGCTGCAAGCAGGATTATTAATATTCAAAACTGGTTCACTGAGCACTGTGTGAGAGCTTCCTCCAACAGCATTGTAACTCGTTATTTAGTAACCTCAGCTCTCATGATGACTGAGATGTCTGTGGTCGCAGATGAGATGTCTGCAGCTCTGCCTGCCCACGTAACTTTCAAACTACATGCAAGTGCAAAGTAAATGTGGTGAGTTTTCAGTGCAATTCGCCTAAATCATTCTACAGCCACAAGTCCCAATCCTCCCAGCCTTATCCTAACGTGACTTAACTTTCCACCACAGCCAGGATTGATTTTCTGGAAAAACAATGCACAACAAACAGCAATCCTGTTGCCCCAAATGGTATCAAATTTATACTTTTTTTTTTTTTTTTTTTTTTAATTATGCCTTGGAAATAACTTTATCCAAAAGTAAACCAAGACTCAGGATTTTTTTTTTTACTTCTGGCATGATATACCAAGAAAGTTTAGTGCAATGAGACATCCATCTCTCTTTTGTCTTACAGTGGATTGCAGAATCCCTCTCTGAAACACTTGTGTGGTGCTATACATCACACCCACTACAGGGCACATCACAGGAGAGTGCAGGAAGGGATTCTCTTGCTCCACTCAGACTGAGCCTGCTAGGGGTTTGCACAGTTCCTGAGGTATGTTTTCTAGTAGCTCCTTTAACATGTTTTGAGGAATAAACACACAAATTATTAAGAAATCAGAAGTGTAATCCAAAAACATTTGAAAAAGCTTAAAGAATATAATCATAGTGTAAAGATGAATGTCCCATTCAGTAATGGACACAGCAGAAGTAACACTGTGGTCATTGAGGAGCTCCTGAGAGCAGCCACCTAAATAAAGTTCTTGTTACAAATTGCCGAAGGGAGATGAGGCACAGGTACTCTCCTATTCAATAACAAATTCTGCTCCACAAACAAGTTCTCTTAGCAAAGCCATGTCCTAATCATCTACACAAAGCAACCCAGTAGGAGGAGTGATTCAATTCCCCCTGCTGCCTCAAATAACGCTGCTCATTGTAGTTGAAATGCTCCTGACAGGTAAGATGGGGCTACAGCTCATTTTCCTGCTAGTGATCCTTTGTTTGGACACAACATGATGCAGCCCTGTGCACAAACATTCTGCAGCTGGGTCAATTCATTCCTGAGGATTGGTGGATACAGAATTCTGAAGGGAGTGTTAGCAATTTCAAGGGGAAATAAATGACAAATATACTTAGACAGTCTTCCAGAATACTGAAGTCTATAGGCTCACAAATAGGACGCTATCTACCACCTACTTGAAGATAACAGCCATACTTCAGGTATGGAATTGTGTCTTTATTCCAGTGCATTGTGCATCAGCCTCACAGAGTGCCCTGTACCTCACATGAAAAGGAATATTCTTCTGCTTTCCAATAGCAGGCTGCTGCCATTATTGTAACTGCAATCCTGCCTACAGTACGTGAAAACTAAAAAAGATGTAAAGAATGGAAATAACTTGGCCACACTGTTTCATTGTTCCACTCTTGATTTTGGTACAATTCAGAATGCAAACACTTTCTTATAAAAACCTTATTGAAATGACTCTGCAGGTCACCTGAAAACGATGGCTAGCCTCTGAGAGAGTCCAGTCTGGTAAAAGTTAGCATATCACAGTTATAACTTGCAGTATCCTAGTCACCCAAAGGTATTTATCACCTGATAGACTTTGTAGGCATGGTATCACAGATAGGACCAACTCTGAAAGGGTCAGGTTTGCTGAAAGACACAGAAATAAAGTTCTGGTTGGGAAGAAGTGGCAGAAAAATGATCCATGGAACTGAGAAAATGCTGCCAGTAAAAGAAACCAATATTACAACAGCAATCTAGAACTCTAGTATGGATAATAGGAGAGTAGATACAGCATATTATCAGTATTATCTTGCAAAAGCAGAAAATCTGGACTTAGAATTAGTGAAAATTATTCTACCTTCTGTTTATTATTTTAGTATTCCCCAAGGCATGTGTAATCCTAACATGAAAATAAGCAGATGTCAGAAGCAGAAATTATGAAGAGATTTACAGGGTGGCAGCCAGCACATCCCTATCCTAACAACATGGGATAGAGCTAACGGGGCACTGGTACCTGCTCTGTGGAATTACTGAAAATCTGCTGTGGCAGCAGACTTGTGGGTTGTATAATTCTAAAACAATGACAAATCAACTATGATAAAGACAGAGAAGTGACGACGATTGATAACAGGAGCTCATTGATTGCTCTTGGCACAACAGTCTCTGTACTATGGACTAGCAGTAAACCAGATCACAGAAGATCCAGAAAACTGCCAGCCTGGAAAACAAAAAGCCTCTGGCTCCTCAGCCTCACCCTGTGCAAGCAAACATGAGCTAGTAACTGCTGTTGGTGTGAATGATGGGACCATGACTAACAGGTCTTTCCCAAAGCTGGGCCAAACACTGCTGACACTGGACAAACTCAATTTTCCCCTCACCAAAAGAGACTGTCTGGTTTATTTCCTAAATTATTTTTCCTCTTCTTCTTCTTCTTTTTTTTTTCTTATTTTTTTTTTTAATATGCCTTCCCCCAGTCACCTTCACAGCAATTTCTGCAACCCTTCCTTACCATCCTGTTTTTTTTCAGCTGCAGTTGTTTTCATTATTTTGCCTCCTACTTCTGAAAATGCTTTACTTTGTTATGAATGTAGACTCAGGACAATTTTCCAACTGAGAATTTACAAGGGTTAAACAGCCGTAATATTTTACATTTTACAAATTTTACCAATTATAATTTTGTTTATGCATCTCAGAATGATTTTGGTCATCTTTTCCTCATGGTTGACATGTATTCAGACCTTTATCTTTCAAAAAATTACCCAGGAAGTTATACCAAATTTTACATTTGCACAGTTGATTATTCCTGTCTGTAACTTTATATTCATTGATCACAATACTTCCTAAATTAAAAAAAAAAGAAATAAAACCAACAAAACAACATTTCTTTATCAAACTTTGGGCATTATTTGTAGTTTTAAAAGCCCTTCCCTGCTGTATGATTAAAGAACATTTTGGGTCCTTGTCAAGTCTCTGTTGAAATTTCTCAGTATGCTCTTGCAGTCTGATAGAAAGAGAATGATGGCAATTCTGATTAGTCAGTCTTCCAAACATTGTCATCATAGCAATGCGTCCTATATCCCTAACTGATATATTTATGTGTTTCAGTTGAAACGTGGTTTTTTGGCTTGGGAAGTTTTACTTCATTTTCCATCACACAGGTGCCATTCCACAGACTTGACAGCCCTTGTCATCCTTATTTACTCCTCTCTCCAAGCTTTTATATATATATATATATATATATATTTGAGTTGAGAATAGTAACTCTATAAAGCATGCAAAATATGATGACACCATGAATTTACTAAGTAGAACAACACCAAGATCTATTTTACTCCATATAGGAACTCTAAGAGATAATTGGAAATTTCCAAGACTTTACCACTACTAAGACCTGAGCTGTCTGTGAAAAACTTAGGCTCTCATATCTAATTTTAATTATCCTCTCAGAACCTATCCTTTTATATGCAAATTTTGTGTTAATTTTTCCCCATGTGCATTGTATAAAGTGAACACCAGCTGAATGATCTCAGAATTGGGAGATTTTATGTTGATTTTTATGGTGTCAGCCATCCACAACTGCTTTTGGGCTGGATATAGTGGCCCAAGACAAAAAATGTAGTGAATAATGAATGTCTAATACACGTAGCTGAAAAGCTTTTAGGAGCCATAGTCCAAATACAACAACAGACCATCCTCCAGCTTGATCCCATCCATTTCTAGACTTCTCTGAACATAAATCTTTCACTTTCTAAAGGGGCAAGATGCAGAAGAAATATATCAAAGAAAAGATAAATCTAAGTTTTCAAATGTAATTAGGAACCCAAACATACAGATAGGTTTTCCATAGCAATTGAGGGAGATTTTGAAAATTCTAGGAGACCTCCAAGCCTTTTAAAATCTGATCCTATCTGAGGATACAGTGAAAACATAACATTAACTAAACTTTCCTCCGGTCTTAGCATCATATTCTGAATAATACTTCTTCCTGAGTGTATGACTAGCAGAAACTATTCTGCCTTTAAGGACAACAGATTGTATTTCTGTACATCGTTTTGCATATTGAGATGAGAAGTAAAAAAATATGGCCAAATTAGGTTGGAAAATCCTGAACATCATGCACAAAACTGTTCATCAGAACTTAGCATCTGTCAGCGTGAAAAATCATATATGATTAATTTATTTTTATGAATCTATATCATCCTGTAAAACTGCACAGCTTTCCTGCTTCAGGATATTAAGGCCTCAGGGAGGTAAAGCGCAGTAGCCATCCTTCACAATCAAAGTGTGTTTAACGAGATTGTTAAGGGAATTCTCTTAACATCCCCTCAGTCGCTGCATGGGCAACTGATCAGCTAGTGAGCCATGGTCATGTTTTTACAGTGCCTGCCCCAGTCATCACCGTCCTGCCCAACATCTGCACTTCACACTTGACATGCTTCCCCTTTCCGTGGCACAGGAACAGATTACACAATATCAGCCTTAGAAACCTCTGTCTTATCTGGTTTCACTGAGGTGAAAGTGAGACCAAACCTGGTATGTTTTGCCTTATAGAAGCGGCAAAAAAAATTAGGAGAAAAATAAAATATGATCCTTTAAAACAGTTGTTCAATATTTCAGTTGATTAGCTAACATTGCAGAAATGTCTTAAAATATACATTAAAAAAACCCCAAACACCAAAACCCATCCCAATCGACAAAATTCTTGCAACAGACAGTATTGTCTTTGGAGCACAATCCGCTCTGTAATTTTAAGTCAAGGAAAATTGCAGAATATGAAACAGAAAGGATATGCTAGGTTGGGTTTTGAGCTGATATCCCTTCCTAGCTTATCCTCAGTGTTATTTTGAAGATATATTATTTTCCCTTCCTCTGCATGGAATCTGATATTCTCAAGAAGGAAGTTCAGAAGAGATGACGCAGTGTTAAAAGATTAAGGCATTACGTGTGAGCACAACAGGAGAGTCAAATCGCATGATAAAATAGGGGTGTTACACAAACAGGAAAAAAAAATTAGACAGCTACCTTACAGAAAATTAAGAGCGCAGCTGCTGCATGAAGCACTCATCACAACATCCAGACCATTTTTAACTGGTGCTCTGCAGGTGTCAAGGACGGTGCTGAGAGACACAGGTGAGTGAGTGCCTGCCCGCCCGGAGCTGGCGCTGCTGCCCCGGGCGCGGTCCGGGCTGTGCCCGCGCTGGCTGCCGGCGCTCGGAGCATTTGCTGCGTCTGCTGGTGCCACCTACAGTGAGCTGATGGCAGCTCCGCCGCCTCCCTGCGCCCTGCCCGCACAGCAGCCCGCGCTGCAACCACCAAGAGGGAGCGATGGCCCAAAAGGCATAAAAAATGCATTTAAAGGAGCAAAACAGGTCTTTCATGATGCAGATAAATTGGCGTAGAAAATGGAAACAACACTATCCAGAAAAAGAAGCAAGCAGGTAAAAACAGAGGGAAAAAGATCAATGAGTACTCAAAGACTAGCCTAGTAAGCAAAATGCAAGCCAGATCAGCTGGCTTTTGCTAACAGATACGAAAAAAAAAAAAAAAAAAAAAAAAAAAGAAGGAGATTATTCAGCCTGTAGAGAGAGCACAGATGGATAAGACAAACATGTATTTCTGATTTTGAATTCTTCTATCTTCTATTTTCCATTTCCAGTGCAATAACACCACGTCTTCTGTTATTCTCTTACCCCTTGCTGCATGTGTTTGGTAGATGGCAAAAAGTATTATCAGCAGAAAAACACAAAATGGAAACTCAGCAGCAAGAGTATCAAACAGATGTGTTTGGCCACAAAGAAGATATTGAGGAATCTCAGGAGTCATAGCTTTGCCATAGACTTATTTATACATTTCTGAGCACGTCTAAGCAGCTCATCACAGAGCAGTGCAGAGTCTTAAACTAGAATGTCCACATCAAGTGTGCAGTAAATTCTGGTTCCTGTGCCCAACACAGCAAATCTGTTTTACAGCCTCTCTCTGGGGAGAATTAATGAGTTAAGCCCTGTCAGTGTTACGGGACTCAGTCAGAGGCAGTTTAAAGCCCTTCAAGCGACTCTCAGAGCTAAGGCAAAGTCCTTAGCCAAAGATCCTACATCAGTACCTCAGATCTGTTCGTGTTTCTCTTCCCACTCACAAAGCAAGGTAACATTTCTTCTTTCACCTTGTTGCTTATGTTGTCTATTCAGTCTGCTTAATCTGGCACAAGCGATACTTTTCTGGAAGGCTTGTCCAGAACCCATGTGGCAGTGACATGACTGCAGTTGGGTTCAGCTGAGGCTTTTGTAGCTTTACAAAAAAAGCAACAGAAAGAAAATTATGTAAATATTTTAAAGTGGGTGGAGGTTGCTCCCTTTGCTTAAATTTGCAAGCAAATATTAGATATTTACAGATATCTATAACACAGATATAAGGCAGTAAAAGTTGGAGTTTGTGGCATCATAGACGATTCATTTGGAAAGTGAGGATGTAAAGGTACATTTCATCGTGGTAGTATGATCCTAACACTGGCTGTTGTGTGATGTTTGTGGCACTTAACTTCCACTGCTTCTCCCTAAAAATCTTGGTTTTATTTTCAGTAAATACTGTAGAATTGGTGAATAACAAGGGCACATGAAGCAATGTTAGCAGTTGTACTTCAGAGAATCACAGACTGACAGAACAGTTAACTTTGGAAAAGACCTCTATGATTATTGAGTCCAGACATTTTGCTTAATGAAAAATCCCCAGTGAAGGTAAGTTAATCAGATATTGCTGAAAGAAGTTGAGAACTGAACCTACTCTTCATTTCACTACTTAAACACCAGAGGCTCCAGCCAAAACCTTCCTCACACAGCTTGGAAACCAGAAAGAAGACAAGGTCCCAACTTCCTGTTTTATAAAGCTGTGTACATGAGCCCTTTCCATCACACAAATCCTTTTGATTTCAGCACAGCTTTTTACCCACACTAAGTCTTATATTTTCCAGAGACTTTTCATTATTTTCAAATATTTTGCCGAAGTTTTGTCACATTAGCTGCCCACACTTGGAATGCCTTCATTGTCTTCATCTGCCAAGAATTCTTTCCCTGTACCAAGCCATTACAGCCAGGACTCTTCTTCCCTTCATTGCCTCTTAAATTATTGTAACACACTCTTAGCATTTTCCAAATACTCCTCCTGGGTCTCAGCCTTTGTCTTTGCCTAATACATATCCCAATTGTCTTGAGGCAGAGAACATGCTTTACCCACCTAAAAAGCCTTGTAAGTTTACAGCTTATGTAAATGCTTGTTCATAATAATAGCCAAGCATAAACATAATAATATATGTAATATACATATACATTTAAGATCAGCTGGCCAAACAAATCACAAGTCACAAGATAACAACCACTAATCCCTAACTGCACATTTTGGCCTGTGCAAAACAGAATAGAAAGATTCACTGGCTTGGGATGTGAAGAAACAGATAGATTTCAGTGGGAGAAAAAAAAAGCCCACCCAAGTTAGAATAAGGCTAAACTGAGGGGAGGCAAAATTTATACAAATATCTAGGATCCTAAAAGTTCTGAGCCTGGGGCTAGTACCAACTAAACAGCATTGCATTCAATTACAGTAGTTGTCTTTCAAATTTTACATTACTTAATGTTGCCTACGAGAAAATGGTATTTCCCAAGGTGATCTAGAATTATTTAAAGCTACAACAATACATATTTGTGAGTGTTAGACCTTAAACTGTGATGTTCCACTTAGGCTTCTCTATGATTTCAAGGATAAAAACAATTTCCTAAATTGTACCATCCATATACCTCGGGTTTGAGCTACATCAGTGTGAAGGATGGGAAGGAGCAGACATACTAACACTTCAGAAGTATTTTAGGATTCTCACTAAAACCCACTGAACTATCATAGCAGAAAATCTAGGAAGTTTCTTGCAGAGACTTATATCTGTGTGTTGCAGTATGGTCTCATCCCTTAGATAAAATTGCTACCATTATTCATATGATATTTGCTAAATTAGGTGTGCATTTCTGTAAGCATTGTTTTTTCCAGGGATGCTCCATATACATCCCTGGCTGCCAGTTACAGCCCCTCTCGAGAGAAATGAAGCTATGAGTAATAGAGACAAACAGAGTGGAAAGTGGCATAAAATGAAAATAAACATTAATAATCTTTAACCTCATGCTGATTCATTGACTCACACAAATCAGCACTCTGGGATTTGGTCCCCATTACAGAGAGGGAACTCAGGGTATTAAGTCTTTAATCATGAAGGCACTTTAGCACTATCTTTAGCACTGGCATTAGAGTAAGGCCATGGCAGTGAGCTGGCAACTTGTGCACCAAACCATCATTATTCTGCACTGAGGCTGGGCATTTGGCATGGGTCACTGTGTGGTGTTGTCATGTTACTGTTGCTCATTTCCATCTCTTGTATGTAAAGGCTTTGGAAAGGTTGTGAGGGAAGTCTCCAGGACACACAGAAACCTTTCCATTAGCCAAGAAGGGGAAGTGTGCTGGAGTAGAAGCTGGGAAAATACAAGGAAGGCACCATTTTCTTAGTGTCATCCAGCTGAGAGGGCAAAGACAGCTGAGAGCAAGGAGCTGAGTGCAGAGACTGCAGCCCATGTCAGTCGTCTGGAAAAATATTATGAGATGACAATATACCACTTAATCCTTTCCTGGCAGCAAAATTTGGAATTGTTTAATGGTGAGTACTGGATCTGGTCATTTTCACACTCTGCAGCTCTCCCACTATTGGAAAGAGATTTCTCTTAGATTCCAAATCTATGAAACCTTGAGGGTTTACTACTGCTTTGATCTTTCTATTGCTGTATAATTTATGTATTTATCAAAATATTTTAAGCTCCCTGTCTACCTGTGTTCACTTCTGTGTATTCATCCATGACAGATTTTTTGATTGTTTTTGAAAAGACAAACATGGATTTATTGGTTCTGTGTAGTTATCAAAATTTTAATGAAAGTTAAAAAAAAGAAGTAAACTTTATTTCCAAACAGCCAATACCTTTATCCATGTGTTTTAACACCATTTTTCTAGAAACAAAAGCCAGTCTACTACTGTGGTTTACCCCTCTGGCTCCAACATCACTCATGAGCACCAACACTGCAGGAAAGTACTTTTCTCATCATTACCTTTGAGAGGCCTCCCACTCTACACAGAAGATTCTCTGCAGTGCTGTTGAGTCAAATCTATTTTGCCCTGAAAAATCTCAATTTTCAAGATTCAACACTTCAGTGATCACACACTCAGAAGTACTCAGTCTTTAGATGGTACAATGCCAATGAAGGGAACAGCACCAGGTGCTCAGAGACCTCAGTACTGCTGAGTAGAGCTCATAGGAATGGCAGCACAGAGCTACTAATACTTTACAAACATTGTTTGGTGATTCTTGAGGTAGAAGATGAAACAAGTCTAGAACTTGTATTTATAAGTGGGAGAATGAAGACAACAAATTAAATAGGCTGTAATTTGGGCGTTCATTTCTTTCCTAACCATGCTTAGGCTGAGCTTTGAGGAACATGGAAATTGATATTTCATTGAGTAGATTCTTCAAAAATAAGTAAGTAAACAATGTGTATGGCCAGAAAATAATTACTTCAGTTCCTTGAAAAAATATATTTTTAAAAAAAAAATCATGTTTCTAAATTTTGAATTGACTTCTCGGACTATTACAGTAAACCCTATTTTAAAAGTCTGCTAGTGTGTCAGGTCAGGGATATAGTTGTATTTTAAGCTGAACAAAGTGTAAAATCCTGACACTGGATAGCAGAATGGATTTAGCTATGTATTAGAAAACATCTGGAAAAATAGTTTAAAAGTTCTGGATTTCAAGTCCAGCCTCTGAATGCAAAAAGAACTGTGGCAACAATGGCTTTCCTCAGAGAATTTTCTTCTTCATAGTGCGAATATGAACCTCCCACCAGGACTAACTGCCATAATTTCTGTATTTTAATTTAAAATTAGTTCATTAGGAACAGATGTGAAGCAGTTTCAGTCTCTTTCCAAAGCTCAGTCCTTCCATGTCAGTGTTTTATAACTACTGCCTGTACTAGCCAGCTCTGCTTAGGGGCTCCTGCTACAAGATATGTTTGGAATAGACCATTGTCTATATTGTCCCAAGACAATTCACGTGCAATCAACACACCAATCCTTGGAAAACTCCTCCAAAGACATTCCTCCTGTCTCCACCGCACCAACAACATTTTTAGGGCATTCATTTACAGACATTTTTAGCTAAAGGTAGACAAATATGATTTAGACATTCTAATCCTTCCATATCAGAGTAGCATTTTAGGGCTTATGTTCTTAAACTCAAGCTGGGGAGGGAGGCAGCCAGAGGAAAGTGTGAGGGAAAAAACCCCACAAATGTTGCTTCCTGCTATTTTGTGATTAATTTCAAATAAAGCCTTTCTCCAATTTTCCAAAGCTGCCTCCCTCTACAGCATAAATCATATAAATAGATAAAAATGTGAAATATGTTATAATGCATATTTAATAAATACTCACTGCTGAAACTTAACATTTGAGGCTATTCTATCAATTTATAATTAATTTAGGAGCTCTTTTTTGTGCACTTCCATCATACAGTTAATCTTCTGTAAACACAGAAGTTAGTGTCATGGTCATCGCAGTAAAAGTAAAATTAATTTTTTAACAATCTTTTGTTTTTACCATAATTTTTCCTATCACTGAAATGCACATGATGTTAAGAAGGGTGAAAAAACAGCTGAAATTTAGTTATCATAAATTATATTTCTTCCTAAATAACTGGAAATGTGACACGTAAGAACTAGGAAGGTCTGAATGTGGAATCACAGCTGCTCTATGAAATAAATATCATCGAAGCCGTATTTTTAAATCTACAATTCCTTTTTCTTTTGTAAGGGAGATACCACAGCCAAAGATTCATTAGAAATTTCATCAATCTCAAGTGGAATTCACTCATGAATAGCAGCATTATCCCTGACATAGCATGTGATCCTCTTGTTACTCAGGAAAGTAGAAAATAAAGAAACGTCCTTTTGAGCGCATTTATATAAATACAGATGAACTTTACACAGAACAGCATATGACACCAACTTAGGTAAGCAAAGGCCACAAAAGTCCCATAAAGTTTTTTTTCAGGATTGATTTTGCGTGTAAATCTATTAATATGCTAAACATATCACAGCATTTGGCATCAATACAGCCTGAAAAAATAGGAAAGGCCAACAAGACCAAGGACAGCTTAGCATCAGAATGGCTGTGGAAAAAATAAGGGAAGAGGGAAAGAAGCCAAATTAGAGTATTCCGAACACCTTTTGAAAGGTTATTCCTTTCAGAATTTTTCCAGACAAAATATACTAGACTGTGACCAAGAAATCCTAAAAGTCCTAGGGAACAAAGGTAAGTTAAATTTAAAAAGATTGTGATCTGCATAAGTTTTCAAATGTAAATGCATGAAGTAAGCATACCTTTGAAGAAGAATTATGACAATGAAATTTAAAAAAATGCAATTAACATATAATGTAGTCACAAGGTCTGATCTGCCCTTAGTCAGACACTGTGTGTATTTCTGGAGAATAATGACAAGGGCTTGAAAAACCCTTAGGCCAGAACTGCAGCTTTTATCCAATCCACTTTATCCGTCAGTGCAGCAGCCCAGCTTTGTACCATTGTGTTTGTGCTGAAGGTCACCCGGACCTCCCCCAGCCCTTAGGGCAGAGCTGATGACAGCTCTTCATGCAATGCTAGGTTCTCTGATGGAAACAAAATTTAAAAGGGAAACCTTTTCCTTTGGAGTAACCACCATCTGCACTACTGAGGATTTTATCTTGGAGACCTGTACTATTCATGTTTTATATCTGCTGTGTTGAACTCAATAGACCGTTACAAGGTTCAGCTCAGGAGTTTTGGCAGTAGGTCCTTTATTTTTAACTGTCAGTGCTGATAGACATCTGTGTCTCCTTTAGTCTGCCTCCCTGCCTGCTACATTCATTTTAGTTAACGTAACATTCATTAAAATAACCACTAATACACAGCTGAGCAGGACTTGCCTGGATACCCCAACCATAACTTGCACAAAACAGCTATTAAGCAGCATTAAGAAAAAGAAAAAGAAAAAAATTGGAAGCTACTTTCAAACTCTCTCTACCCTCAGAAATCCCAGGAAAGGTTGACTGAGAAGCCATTTCCTGGAATGAAGGTCCAGATTTCCTGAGTTTGGTTCTTGAATTTATTCCAGGTGATCCCACTAATCTTGATGGATTTACTCTAGGTTTGCTGAAGACACGGTCTCATGGCTGCTTCACATTTGTCAAAGTCCACAAACAAAAGGGACAGTCCTGCCTTCATTTTTACCTCCTTAGGGCCATCTAAAACAGTCATCCTGTTATTCCTACCTACCCAGCCACCCCAAGCCAAATCGTTTTCACAAGCCACACTCTGGAAATTAGTTCAAAGCATCCACATCAACTGTGATGCTTCAGGAGCCATGAGAAAAAGCTCTTAGCAGCATGAGGAGCCAGTCCTCCTTGAAACATTTTATGTGGTAAAATTTGGTCTTCTTTTGCTCTTCATTTGCACTGGAGAGTACTAGCTACCAGTTCTAGATACTTAGATGAAAGAGGAATGACAAAATCTGACAAGTGTTTCCTTGTACCTTAAGCCTCATTCTTTGGAATACTGTGATACTTAACTGGAGTTCCTCTTTATGTCACTATTGCTCAGAATAATTACAATAAGTCATTAAATGAATTTATGTTCACTTTAAACAGCAGCCAATTTCTTCTCATACTGCTCTGCATTTTGATCCATGAAAAACTACCTGGTAAATGTTTTGCCCATATTAGAGGTGAGCAACATTAAAAGTTGTCTGATGTCATGCTGAAAGCCCACAAAATCTTTTCAGCTGAAAACTACAAATACTCCAAATAGCAGTATAATGTGCAAAGAGAAAGCAGTAGAGATGACAGGTTTGGGGAGGGGGGATGTATTTTATTTTTTATTTTTTTATGGCTGATATCAGCAATTTACTTCACCGGTCATGAGACCAAAGGCCGTAATTACTTTGGGCTGGATATGATAAAAATGGCTTTGTGATGAAAGGTTTCCTACTCTATAGCTGCTTAAATTATTTTATTGTTTGGTTTATGGTTTATTAAAAGTAACAAAATAACTCTACCACTGCTACTAGTTGGAAATATTCATTGCACAGAAAACTTCAAATTAAATTGAAGTATATGATAAATCAGAGAGAAATCTAGTCAAACTTTAATGAACTTCTAGGTAAAATTAAGAATTTTAGTTAAGCCTGACTACTTTTTTATCAAAAGGGGAAAAACTGAAAGAGGAATGATACAGCATTTTTCAAACTCTCCCTTTAACTGACAGTCAAAAAGAAATTCCTGGGCAAAGCAAATTTGACATCAAGGCCACCCTTCCCCTGAGGCATTTTGAGCCTTTCTCTTTCTGACACTCTCCAGTCAGAAACTGAGCAAGGAAAGAGCTTTATTCCCTAAGACATTCACCTGCAACACAGGATACAAAACTTCCAGATCTTCTGAGACATGGTTATTATCCAAAAGCGGGCAGAGAATTCATAGAAGACTGACCAAGAGCAGGTGAAACATTAGCAGTGAACAAGATATTCTTTTGGGAAGTGAGAACTGGAGTGCTGTGTTTTGTATGTGTAAACAACGTTACTTGGAGTATGTAAAATGTGGACACTAGTCCTAGTCATTCTCTCCCAGCAGGTTTTTGAACAACATTTATTTTGCTTTGCTTTTGAGTACAAGACAAAATATTCCACTTTGTTTGTGGTTTTGTTTTGTTTTTCTTTTAAAGCAGAATGATCAATTCAACTCCCAAATTACTGTTTTAGCATCGAGTACATGAGCTCTTTCCCCTAATTTGAAATGATAATTATATTATTATAGGTATTATTTGCCTGCCCAAAGGATTGTCAGTTATTTGCATAGCCTTACTTGCAGGTTTGTCACCAGCCTGGAGTGAGTTTGCATTTGTTGCCCCAGAAATAAGCTGTGTAAATGCTAATAACACAGAGAAGGCCATCTGCTGAAGCACACATGATGGCTGCAGAATAGTTACACCGAAGTGTGCACAAATACCGCATAGCTGCAAAAAGGCAATTCCACTGCTGCTTCAGAGGTGTTTAAGCCTTTTGCTTCCCAGTAAGATCTCTCATCAGCATTTCCTGCCTTTACACACAAGCCTTCTTTTACCTTTCAGTTTATACAATTTACTGTGAGCCTCAGTCTTGAGACAAAAGCACCATTTAAAGATGCAATTTTAAAGAGTCAAATAAAATGAATGGAAGAACAATGGAGAAAAAAATAGTCTGGTTGCTGTATTTTGTAGTTTAGTTGGTGAAATCAAACTGTGTTGATTAACAAGTTAAATCTTAATGAACATATTTTGAGGGGAATAAAATCCAATAACAAGTAATGCTGAGTCCTTGGGAGGATTATAAACAACCAATGGTAATTTTGCACCCACTCTATGACACCTAGTATTTAAAAATATTTTGACTTCACGTACTCCTTTAACAAGATTAATAAGATTGATTTTTTAATGTCCTTTATCTGTTCAGCATTTCATTGGTTGACAGGCCAATAAATTCCTTTTCTCTGCTATTTTCCTTAAATCACTTTTGCCTTGAGATCATGAGTTTGATTTTTTTTGTAAATGAATGCCATTTCTATACCAGAACTTGAAAAAAAGCCCAGACAAACGAGAAGAAAGCTTTTATCTTTTTCTAAAAAGCCTGATTTTAATATATTAGGAAAATCAGAATTACCATCTAAATAATGACAATAAATGATCTGCATTTTCAACTGTTAGGTGGAAATTTATTGTTCCAAGAGATATTACAAAGAAAGAGAAAAGGACATTAACGGCTTAGAGTGTGGTTGGCTTTACTCATTCCCCTGCTGCAGTGGTGTGTCAGGATAAACCATTTTACCCTTTTGGGATAACAAGAAGAACACAGAGTTCATAAGATGGACTTACCAGCAATGACTGATGTAACTCTAACGAGAACAATTCACTAAGCATCACTAGTTTGTACAGATAAGCAAATAGTCCATTAGGGAAGGGCAGGGTTTTAGGGCAATTAATCTAATAAAAGGTATCGATACCTGGAGATATTATACAAAAATAGAAAAAACCTAATGCATCAGAAATGAGAAACTTGGGAATTTTCTTCTCACAGTTCAGTTCTCAACTAAGGTCACACAGCATATGCTCATTTGCTTGCATGGTTTCATTCTGCAATGAATTATTTAATTTTGCAAGCAGATAAATTGATTTATTTTATCTCCTAGAGCTATCCAGAAGTGGATAAATTTGGTACAGCTCCACATAAAAGCAGATGAACTTACACTCTTGCCCACACTGCTGTATTTACCAACTCGAGTGACTTAGAGTTTGCAGGCTGGTTTGCTCAGTCCATGAGAGACAGTGCTGGATTCCAGACTTTTCTTACCACTACAGTCCCATTTACTTATATAGCTTGCTAGGATTTTACTTGCAGTAGTCAGAAAAGCTGTGATACTACTCCTATACTAGATATCTTGCATAATTTCAGTTTTACATCTTCATAAATCTGAAAATAAGATATAGTGCAAGAGCAGTTATAGCAGAACCCATCTCTAATAGATACAATTCCCAGCTAGTTTGATAACACTTTTGAAACACCTGGATGTCCAACATTTTAGCTACCTGCTTCAACTTCCGACTAAATTCAGCTTCATGTCATTTAGGTTTCTAATCAGCAGTTTATCTTTTTAACTGTCAATGGCTGCCTGCTAAAGGTTCTTTATCAGTGCACAAGCTGTTAAGCACTAAAGCATCACTGCAACACAAATCCTCCTAAACCTTAAAATACTTAGTGAGGGAAGAATTCATTTGGTTTCTTTTAAGCCATGCAGAATTTGCTGAACTAAAATGCTACCCTGGCTCTTCAAAAAAGCTTGATAATTTTCCATCAGGTTTAATGTATATTTAATTAGAAAATAATTGTTTCCTTACAGAAATTTCAGCTCAAAACAGAAGCTAAGATATTTTCAGACAAATAAAGCGACAAGGCCACAGAAAAATCCTAGAGCACGCAGAGAAAACAAACGTAGGCAAGCATATGGGTCCTGACATGGGTGCAGAGGGGAAACATATGGCTATGCTCGCAGAAGATGTTCACTGCATCCTGACATGTTTCGAGTAGAAAAAGGAAAGCCGTTTGAAAACAAGCTGTGCATTTTGTTGCGTGCAGTCATAGAGGCATCCTTCTCTACAGTACTTAATATTAAATTATATTACTGCAAATGAAGTGTCAACGACAAGGAAAATTCTAGAAATAGAGCACTATGCACTTCTGTCATCTATGTACAGAGCAAAGTAGGCCAGATGTCCACTGGCACTGAGTGACCAACTCCAGGGAAAGCAGCAGATAATTTCTGGATGGAAAACAGAAGACACTTCTCCCCTCAGTTTGCCAGAAGGCACTGTGATGGGAGGGAACATTGTTTGAACACTGCCAGAACTTCCAGCTTGCTCCCTGGACAGTTGCACTGATACATGGAATATACTCAGAGAATTTTTTAACTTTTAATGAGATTTATACCATTTATATACCTTTTATATATTATACATTTATAATATATACATTTTATATATTATACATTTATACATTATAACATTATACATTTTATACCTTCCTGTTTCAATGGATATCTTTTTCAGAATAAACAAATAATTCTCTTCAAAACTGTATTTGTGCAACTCTTACATCCTCTGGGGACTCTTATCCAAGGTTATTGCAGTACCTAACGCAAATGAAATACCATCAATAAATAAAACATAGTTTTACTAATATTTCAAATTGGATCTCTTTGGCATCTGTTTAATCAATTTACATTCAAGTCAGAATTTACAGGTATTTCTCTAACACTTTATTGCTTTCATTCTAAACATTTCAGATAAATTAATTAATGGGAATTCCACAACAATCTCTCCCAGATACATTATTTTTATCTTGCAGATATTAGATTGGGGCACCTAGACTAAGAAATATGACTAAAGCCTAGTAAAATCCATTGAAGAGTAAACATAATAATTTGTATTTCCCAAATTTCAGGTTAAATGTTCAATTGAACACAGTTTTTTATTGGGTTTTGCATCTTTCTGAATATAGGGTAGAAAATCCTTAATTAAATGCTTAAAACTCGAACTATTTGGGTGTCAGACAGTTTCTCTTCCAGCATACATTACTTGCAATATCTTTATATTCCCTGGAAAAGACAAAGTCTGTTTGTACAAATATTTATTAGGTTACATCATGCACAAATGCAGCAATTAGAAAAAGTGCAAGCTGCTCCATTTAAATATTTTAACCTCATAATAATTCATTGATATAATTAACATTAAAATAATCACAGCAATACATTACACTAGTGTTACTATTACTGTTTCTACTACTTCATTTCAGAGAATTAATTATATCCATTATCTTGCTGCCGTTATGAACCTGTCAAAAGTTTCAGGAGGCAAATCAAATTTTCCTTTTTAATGACACAAAATTATCAAGTCTCAAAAGTTCCAACAGTAACTGCTGTTGTCTAACAGAGGTAAATAGAGCTTTTTGAAACTGGCTGCATATTTCCTTCTCCCTTAACCGTAATTTTTGGGGTGTGCTGATGTGGAGAGCTGGTCCCTCAGAGCAGAGGTTGGGGACAGCTGTGCCCCTGCAGATGCAAACCCAACCCACCCTTCTGGCCAGAGGAGCCCACAGCTGCCCCTGGGGTGCTGTGCCAGGGGCACACTGGAAGCACACCTTTCCTTCCTGAGTCTGGCAAGATTGCAAAGAAATTGTAAGTTTGGGACTTGTATGTGAAGTCACTTCCGAATACAGAAATCCACATTAAAAGGAGACAGGAGACCTTAGGATCATTCCCCAAGTTAACAGAAGTCAGTGGAAAAAATTGGGGGTTTTCATACCATTGGTTCTATTGACCCATTTGGCAGCAGACAAGTTCTGACACTCCTCCCTGAAAGTACTTGTTGAGAAGGCACTGTTATTTGATGGTTTCTTGAGGAGAAAATGATCTAGCCCAAAGTAATTATGTGCTCCTATAGGCTTCTAGGGTTCAGTTAAAAAAAACAATTTTCTTACCAACTACTTGAAAATATCCCTTGAGCCCGGCTGGAAAGTGGCTTCCAGCTGTTCCCGGCTAGCCCTGGCTCCGGATACTTCCAAACTGGATTGGTGGCAGCAGGCGGACCGGCCACCACCCCCCCGGTGGGTCAGAGCTGCACGAGAGATGTCGGTGAGGCTTGACGAAGGTAGGAAGCGAGGAGGCTACTTTGTGGCTAGATGGTTTTTATTGTCACCTGCTCTTCGCAGGGGAGCCACGCTTCTCTCTCAGCCTCTCTCCTTGCTAGAGGCGTGGTTACCGCTTATATGGGGTTGGGAGAAGGGGGTGGACACAAGAGGGAAAGCCAATCAGGGAAATGGGGATGTCACACAGACAGTGAATGGGAAACGAGGGGTGGGGGCTCCCCAGCCTGCTCCAATCTGGGACCGAGTCTCTCTGAACACTCTGGAAGAAGAGGAGAGGCTTCCCAGAGAGTGACAGGCTGTGGAGAACAAAGATAGGGGGAAACCAAATGGGGAGAAATACAGGGGGGAATTCGGGAAAAACCATTACAGAACTTATAAATATTAACAATAAATAAAAATATATAAACCGCGCCGCTACAACTACTCTTTAATTTAGAGCACACAAACAATTGTGCAAACAATTTTATACCTAAACTAGTAGTGATTCTGAGATATATGACTTTATTTGGATTTTAACCTACTTGCAACAAGAGAATTTGGCCTTTTATATAGGTGAAATTTTGTTTTAGGTCACCATTCGTGTGATCCACTACGCCCTTATCCCTCCAGGGAAGAATTTAACTGTGTGGATTAGAAAGCACTATGGAGCTAGTTTTACATTTCAATTCAAATCAATGAAACTTCAGATACAAATCTAGTTTGCAAAGAAATTGAACACCATTTATGTTTTAAGACCTTGCCTTGATGTTTTTCATTAGACCCTGTGCTGGTGTTTTTCATTAGAGTAGTATAAATGTGGAGTTGTTGCACTTTACCCAGATTTATGAGAATGTCACAGAGCTCAACTTATTACAATTAACATTCCAATTACATTTCTAGAAGTATTTTAGAAAGGCCATTTAGAATGCTTTGACAGGAATTTGATGCACAGTTCACTACCACAGCAAATCACACTTGGAAAGAGAGCTGGAAATTGTACACGCTTTGAAACTTGCATACTGATTTTGGCTGAGCAGTCACAATGGTTACCTTCCAGAAAATTCAAGAACAAATTGTCAATGTATGTTCCACCAGCTTTCCCTCTCTCTAAGTGGAAAATGCAGTTCAGCAGACAGAAAGTGGCATGTATGTAATTGTGCTCACGTGCCCTTCAACCACACAGCAATCTCCACTGATGTACTCTCCTTACACAGCTCATTTGCAGCCTTGATTGAAAATAATGAAGAACTAACGTACACAAAATGCTTTAGAATGTTCTATGCCTTATTCCTTATGTTGGGCACTTAAATTTGATCGACCAGCTCTTATCCCTAACTATGTCTCTGGAGTTCAAGAGGGAGTGACACACCCAGAAGTGCACCAGTAACCCACACTGAGCCCTGCCCTCAGCTCGGCACCAGTGCCAAGCCCCAGACCTGGGCTCCAGCTGGAGAAGCACAACTGATAACTGGGGCAGGCTGTGGAGGGACGGTGGGAGCTGTGGCCCAAGGCCAGGGTGGATGGGCTGCCTCCTGCCCTGGGCTGGGGAGTGACAGGGGCCTCACATTGGGGAGGGGGCTGCAGCTGAGTTACAGACAGAATCACAGACTTCTCAAGCTGGAGAAGACATTTAAGATGGAGTCCAAGTACTAGCCCAGCACTACTGGTTTTGAACACCTGCACGTTTTTTGAGCTCTTGAGGCAAAAGAGTTTTGGCAGAAAGCGAGCAGATTATAGCCCCAGGAAG
The DNA here is from genome assembly GCA_910950805.1 of Acrocephalus scirpaceus scirpaceus. Taxonomy (NCBI): domain Eukaryota; kingdom Metazoa; phylum Chordata; class Aves; order Passeriformes; family Sylviidae; genus Acrocephalus; species Acrocephalus scirpaceus. The sequence continues at coordinate 37,166,231 of OU383781.1, forward strand.
GATGAGTGAAAAAGCATTGTGGGTTTAGACCTTGCAAGAAATCAATGATGCAAGGAGGGAAAAGCAGCTCGAAATGCACTCGAACAAATAGGGGGGACAGCTCACAAGACATGGAAGCTGGGACTTGTGACTTCTAATAGCAGGAAAAGTTCTCCTACTCTTCCGTCACATCTGAATGTAAAGGATTGGTTCACTTCTTCGCAGTTAATAGCCAAGGAAATGGAAGAGAACAAATTTAGTGAATGGAGGCTTAAAAGACATCTCAGTTTGTAATGACCACCAAGAACCCTCTCATCTCAGCACTGGATCTTCCAGCTCTAGCATTTTGCCTTTTGCCAGCTGCCCCCTTTACTAAGCAATCAGTACTGGATTTCTTTTCAGTTAGGAGTCAAATCCTAAAAACACTGCATAATTTTAGGCAGTCTAATAACATTATGCTATTGTATATTGAACAGTTGGAAAATCCTTCCGGTACCCAGCTACTTCCCAGTCTGAATGCTTAAAGGATTTGCCAGCTCAGCCATGACTTCCCTTTCAGGTACTGATGGTAGCTGCTGCCTGCAAAATTCAGCATATTTGATATTTTCACATGTGCCTTTGATTTTTACCTTTGTTACTATTCTAGTTTTGTTTTACTTGTTTTTCACTAAGTGTGCATTTAAGAAAATCTAATTGATAATGTGAAAGGATTTCAGCAAGTTGCCAGAATTTGCCTTAAAGCCAACACTTAATTGGTGTCATACCAAATTACATTAGGCCTGATACATAGCATGTGCATGGATCATTTCCCCCTCTGGAGTTAACTCTTGGCTGGCATGAGTTAGTGGCACTGAAGATAACAGCACTACACCAATTTCCAATTTCCAGCTCTTTAATGGTGCGTAAATTAAAAATATTACAGTCATCTACTTAGGGCAATACAGAAGCACTGCATGATTGTCCAGACAGAGAATATTTCATCTTATTCCATTCTGAGCTGGGATTCATGGACCCTTGATGAACCGTGTTCTTAGAACTTAAGTGGCTTACCTCCCGTCACCACATTATGGATATGGAACCAAGAAAACATCTATTCTTACACACGAGTGGAAAGTCTGAATGGATGTAAATATTACATGATATAACTCACTCTGAAATCAGGATGTATTTCAGGGGAAATGCCATTCACAGAGATTCTCTAATTGCCTTAGAGAGTTAAAAGATTGCCCTGTGGATTTCCCCACTCAAAACCTTTGAGTATTTCCTATGATCTGCTGCTTCATTTATTAATGAAAAACTTAGGAATACTAAGAAAGATCAGTATCAAAATTAGTTTTAAATTAGACAACAACATAACAAGACAAAGTTATCGACGTTATTTAACCTCAACCCATGAGTTTTACTGCATGGTTAAGAAGGGCACCTCCATGATGTGGGAAGTGACTGTTTTTGAAGCACTCTGTCATGTCCTCAAGCTTTTGTGCCATGCCAGGATGGAACCTGGACCTTTCCCATGGCTTTTTTTCCAACTTTCATCTTTGTAAAGACATAAACAACAGTGAAGCTTTATTCCTAGCCACTCCTATCATACTGTGAACACCTCAGGCATGCTATTCCCCCCATCCTCTTGTGGCCTTATTCCACCAGGCATTTCAGAGAATGCTGCTGCAGGTCCCGTGCCCTGGCTCTGCTCTAGGAGTTGGCAAGAGGCCCCACTGAACTCAATGGTAAAATTATTCTTTCATCTCAAGCTCCATATGGCAATATCCAACTGATTGCCAAAAAAGAGAAATTATTCACAGCTATTAGCAACCTTTTCTCACACCAGTTTTTTTTCAGTTGAAATACTTTGTGTCTTTTTTATTCTTTTAGCTCCCTATAAAACTGTAATGATACCAAACTTATACTGAAAATTCATAAAGGTGTAACGTCAAATAGGTAATTATACTTTCCCTAGAAACTAAGATTTACAAATAAACATAATTTGAATGAAGCACTGAGAAATCAAGGTCTCTTTGATTAATCTATTTATATTTAGAAGTCTATGACTGATGTGTTATTTTTTGAATGTCAAAACTTTTTTTATATTAAGGTGAAAATACATGCATATACAAGCAGCATTCATTATCTCTGGATAATCATCACAGGAAGAGACCCTGAATGTCAAATTCACCTGTGAAATTAAGAGAGAATGTTCCAAAGAGAGAGCAAAACAAATCAGATATGACAGAGCATGACTGACACCTGAGCATGCACTGATGGGTGTACATCTCAGTAGCAAACAAAAATATAACAAAAGTGCAGCACAGTGTGGAAAGAAATAGAAATACTTTATGTGTTGTGCTAATGAGAACAAATAATCTTTCAACTACAGAGCCCAGAGAGAAATGGATTGAGCCATCCATTATTCAAACACAAGCCAGCCCAGACTACTTAGGAATGCCTTTATGAATACACCAAAAATGTCTGTATTGCTCCTAATTTTACTGAAATCCAACTCACCACAAGTTCTAATCCTTGCTAGGAATGTTATGAGCCAGAATTTCAATTTTATTTCTAATTACAATGACATAGGAGATTCAGTGGAAGTGCTTGGTAAAAATCTCAAAGAAATTGAAGTCCATCTGACTGGCAGTATGAAAAAGATGTCAGGAAGTTATTGTCACATTTAAAATGAGCTAATAGGTTTGTATAATAATAATAATAATAATAATAATAATAATAATAGTAATCATCCTCATCCTTATGGCAATATTAACATTTGTACACTATTTCTAAAAGAATGCACTCTTTTAATAAATAAAATAACATTCTATTTGATTATAGATTTAATAAAGAAGTAATAAAGTTTTATCTTTGTTCGTTGAAATTGATTCATTACTGTGAATATATATTTCACAGTCCTTAAATACATATTGAAGAATAAAATAACTATGTGATTGGCATTCAGTCTGTGAAATTAGGGTTTTGGGGTTCTGAGTGAAGGAATTTGTTTTTCATGAAGTTCTACAGTGCCATAGTGCAAGGGCAAGGTTGTAGTTTAGAAAAGAAACAGCTAGGAATAAATAAGTTTTTCCATATGAAGAAAAGCTTTATGAAGGTTCTGAGAAATGCCTGTAAATATTGCACCAGTTTGCAGTTACAGTTTTTGTAACTGCAAATCTCCCAGAAGTTATAAGCTAAATCAATGTTTATTTGCACATGTTATCTATCTTGCTGGCACTGCAGTAAATAATCTTAAAACAAATGCACTTACGTGACCCTCTTTTTCATATCTACAACACAGGGAAATAAGGACTCAAGAAAGAAAATGTACTAATCCTTTCATATTATGACATGCACACAACAATAACCATAGGCAGAATAAAATCCAAATCCATAATACATGTTCACATCACAGTAGGACATGGACAAAATCCAACAGCATAAATTAACTTACTACGATGCCACTGCTTCATTATGCACTAACAAATAAAATTTTTAAAGCCATAAAGCAGAACAATAGTTTGTTCTGTTAAAAATATGAAAACAAACCACCAGGCATTAAAAAGTTGATATTTTTGTCTTAAGGCTCTTCTTTTTTAATGCTATGCTAAAAACTGTAGGAGCAGATATTTTAAAACAAGTCCTCCTCAGAGGCAGTGGAAAAAGCCCACTTGAATGAATGAGGGGAGGGGGGGTGCCGGGAGAAGAAAGGCAAAGGAATCCCAGCAGACCACTCCATTCCAAAACCTTTGGGTAAGCATGAAGCCTCATGAATGACAAGATAAATAAAGCATAACTCAACCCCTCTGTGAGCGTTGAACATCCTCCTAAATGGAAAGCTATATTAGGTTTCAATACCCTTCATTTTGGAGAGAATTCAACAATACAAAGACACAAACAAAATAATATTCAGCAATGAGAGCCTCCATCATGTGCAGATGTAACAAGGGATGCTATTTGACTTGCATAAGTCTAAAGGTCATATTGACATCTAGTACTGAAGATTTTTATACCAGAAAGATATCAAAGTCACAGTACTTTTTTTGCAGATTGCCAACTACAGATTATTTCAGCTTGAAATGCAAAAGTAACATCACTCTATATACTTTCCATTTATGCTCACACTTACCAAGAAATTCTTATACTTCTCTGTATATTCTTTTTCTCTTATGTATAATTGCAGTAATGTAAACAAACAAAGCAAACAAACACAAAACCAAAAAAACATAAAAAACCCCAACAACAACTTTGAAAAAATCTACTGGATAGAGATTTGCCTTGACATAGAAACAGAGGATTTCCTCTTTTCTATTTTAAAATTGATGCTACAGGATCATGTTGTAGTCTTGTTTTCTATGTTTATAAGCACTTTAAAATGAAATTAGTTTTCATCCATAAATGTGCATTTCTAGACCATGAGCAAAACACGTGCCAGTCCTATTGATTCCTGGAGTCTCACTGTAAAAGATATTTATATGTCTTCATTAAGGAGCTTTTCCTAAACTTTGCCATGTTATCTAGGAAGAGAACTATAAAATTTATTCCAGTAACAAACTCATCTTTGATCTATACAGAGTATTGTTGATGTTTAATAGTCCATTCTTTCCACACCTAAGTGTACCCCTTCTCTCAGACTTAAAATATTAGGCATTCATTTGCTCAAAGGAATTTTTCTCAGCTGCTTTTTCCCTAATTGTGTTCCTCGTGAAACTGTGGCCTACATTTCTCCCTTAGATGTATGCACTTACATTTCTCTGTGCTAAGGTACAGTTAACTCTTTAATTAAATAATTCTTTCCCAGATGGCTGAAGTCATATCTAGGGGATAGTTACAGCCCAAGATACACAGCAGCAGCTCTTCTCCAGCACAGGAGAAATTCTCATGTGAAGAAAATTCCCCCCTGAATATATCAGGAGCACAAAGAGCTGTTCCAAATTCCACTGATTTCAGCATGAAATGGATTCAGCTCAGGAGACCTAAAGAGAACAACACAATTTCAATTCTCTGGTATCATGAGGGAAGTAGGGGGGGAAAGTACTGTTAATGACAGTGTGGGAGTAGAGCAATTGTTTCCACAACTCTCAAACCAAAACACACTAAATTATGTTTCAGACTGGGAAAAGCCTGAAACTTTAATGCAGAAAAGAGAGGTTTAATTTTATGTATCCAGGTCTTAGCAAAACAACAGGAAGAAATTCTAAATATGAAAACTCTAATCACACTTCAGCCCCAAATATCCCATAAAAGAAATATCTAACTGATGGTTTTCATGGTGGAAATGATCTTTTGAGTTTACATACGTCTGGCTATGATGTAAATGATGTGCATTTCTTTGTGTGAAGCTTGACAAATCCTCTAGATTACCTGCATGCAAGCTAATACACTGGATAGTTTTAGAACTTGTATGTTCATTTTCCCTACAAGTCTTTGACAGAACTTCGTTGTTTTGTTTGATTCCTTATATAACAAGTTACACTAACAGGAAGGCACAAATGGTGGAATATCAGGTTTAATCAGACCTGCTGTTTCCAAACCCTCTTGGCTGAGTGCTTTGGTCTAGTGCAACCTTCCTCCTTTGCCCCTTCCTTTTCCACTCTTCAGTCTGAGAAACTGTAAAAGCATCCAAGAAATGATAATACACAGCAATGCTGTTTGCCAACATTTCTTTTAGAGATGAAATAGCAATTTAAAACAATAACTGAAATTATACTGCAACAAAATGCAATTAGCTGCAGCTACAGAAAGAACACAACCTCTAAAAATGTTACAGGCACAGGAACATCGTGATTTGGGCATAATGGGGCATGGCTGAGGCAGATCTATAAATCTCTAAAACTGGTTAATAACATAGTAAAATAGATTCCAGCTCTATTTTCCCCAAAACTCTAAAAAAACCCTCCACAAATCACTTCCTAGCGTTTGCACTGTACAAATATGGGTGCCACATGTACAATCCTATTTGATTTCTTCAAACACCAAACAAGAAAAGGAATTCATATATTCTTTTCCTCCCTCAGTAAAACAAACAAACAAACAAACAAAAACTCAAGGGGTTTTTTTTCAGATTTGGTCCATCCCCCTGATTAAATCAAACACAGCTTAAAGGGCAAACAACTTCACCCTACCAACCCCCATTAAAGTTTCCCTTTTTAATAATTGTTCATCCCATGATAGGCTAACAGTGTGCATGCTTGCAGATCACTTTCCTGTCCTTTAGGGCTTTCATTCTGTTCACAGTTGAACAACACTCACAGTAACCTCAGTGACAGGGCAGACCCTACTGGTGCAACTTGTTCTCCAGTCCCCTGCTATACCTCACTCTGTGAAATGTGGGAGATCCCAACAGGCTCTTGCAATTTCTGTGGAAGACAATGTTTTTCCCTCAGGGCTGGTATATTAGTAGGTATGAAAGAGCTAAATGCCAGTTTGCCACATAATGAGGGAAGTATGTTTTCAGAAGAGGCAAAGAAGCCGTGCATTCCTCCACTTCTGGTGAAATACCATTTCCTCAGCATTAATAAACGCTTGTGCCTATGTGTGAAACAGAGAAAAAGCTACTGATTGTACACAGGCATTCAAGAATTCCAGCTGCTGCACTTAATCCATTCCTTGGGGAACTTTACTGAGTTCTAGGATGAGATGTGGCCAGTTGCTTGCTGATCACAACTGCAAATGGAAAGGGCTGCCATGCTTGAGCCCCATTCCCCAGAGTGATAGCAATTCTCACTTATTCAGAACAATTCCTGATACACACAGGTACCTTACAAATAGCTAGGAGCACTATGTGGAAAATAAGGAAGTCCTTGTTAGGGCTGTTCTTAGAAGTGAAGGTGAAGTAGTTAAAATATATAACCATCCATTCATAACAAAAAATATTTTCTCCCTCAGTGAGGATGAAAATTGGATTCAATAGCAAGCAATTTAAAGTGGATTTCCCACTTTGCAAAGTTTATATGGCACGCAGCAGATTATCTTCTGGCTGCAGGTACAACAATTAAATCCACTGAATAAAATTAAACTATCCGGGGTATGCAGATGAATTCTGTTGCTATTTCTCCACCAATATATTTCATGAGGAATTGTGTCCAGCATTGTGAGAACAAAGCACATTTTTACATTAATTCTTGTCAGCCTTTTTATTTGATAGACTTTTCTTCATCACTCTGAGGATTTATAGGATTTAGTATAATGAATAAAAGAACTAAGTTATTAAGTCTGATATCCAAACCACAGCAGTGACCACTGAAGAAATTATTTACTCTGTGATATCAAGGGAATTATTTATTCCCCCAAACATAAAAATATTTTCTTTTTTTTGTGCATTTAAAAATAATTTTTCTATGCAATCATCACTTACTAAGCAAGCTAGAATTTAAGATAAAAAAAAAATTGAGACACTATTTAAACCGACATGAAAAAACAAGAGGCCTTTTCTTTCTTCACATTGAAAATAAAAATTGAAGGAAACCTCAAAAGACAGTTTAAAAACACTAGTTAGGAAATAATCTACAAGAACTATCTTTCTTTTTCAGAATTTTTTTTAAGAGAACTAGCTTATGGAACTAGGCATTAAGATATGTTAAACCCCTAAAATCCAGGAAAAAAAAATCTGCTAAAATATACTGTCCATGACTGTAGTCCTACAACTTGCTTTGATTAGATTTCTAATTTTGATTGTGAGTTACACTGTGTCAATGGGATGAAAGAGTATTCTGGCATTCCACAGGACCCAAATGTTGTGTTTCAAAGTAAAATGAAGTGTGGAAGGTGCTGTTCCATATCCCTCCTTTCTCCTGCTGATAGTCGATCTACCTGTCTTATCTGATTTAGGTCCTGTTCTGCAAATCCCCCTCTGATTTGAATCTAAAATGGGACAGTCAAGGAAAGAATAACAACAGCACAGTACCATGAGCTTTCATTCAACACCTACATTGAAAAATTATTTCTACATACAAAGTCATTTGAATTTAAGATTTCTTGAAAAAGATGATTTCTAGAATTTTAATAAAACAGCACAATTTGCTTTTAACATATGCCTTATATATAAGTTCAGAAATACTGACAGATTACTTTGGAAGTCTGAGGATCACAGCATAGGTTTTTTTTAGTTCTAGCCTTTTCATCACAAAATTCCTAGACTGGGTGATTGCAAAATGCAAACAACTGCCTGTTCTCTATTCTCTTGAAATAAATTAAAGCAAATGATTCAGTAACGAAAGAAAAGAGAAATGTGTCGTTCTTGCTATTGTGAAACATACAACTACTCATTCTTTTTTGCACAGACACACAGAGCCCTGTTTGTGGTGATGTATTTTGGCTCCACTTGTGGCAAACTGCAGCAGATGTGGCTGGTTACAACTCTGCAACACCTGGAGCTTCAGGGTGAGGATGGTTGAGGACAAAGTACTTCCAGGAAGCAGCCAAGAGCCAGTTTAGTGGGCAGGGGTAACTCTGGAGAGATTATTCAGTCAGGAGCTCAGAGGCACACAAGCCATGCTGAAGGCAGCAGGACACACACACACAAAGAGCCTCACCTACGATTCCTTCTGTACAGAACTATGCCATGAGACCTCTGAATGCTCATCATCTTCATAAAAAACATTCACATTTCTTGCTAAATACAGTAGCAAAACTCCCTCTTGGGAAGACAATGGAGATTACTTCAGAAACCTGAGCAGAAACACAGTAAGTATGTAAAATTATTTTGCTCTACAACTGCTTGGGCACAAAGCTGACAACTGAAGTGTAGCTGATACAAAGCTCCATTTCATAGAAGGACATATAATTACTTTCTTTGCCCAAGAAGTATCAGCCTTTCAGCCAGGTAGCTCTGTTCTCACAGGAGGTCCTGAGGGGATTCCTGTATAGCTCCCCTTTTTAGGGGACATGCTTTCCTGCTCTGTAGCCCAAGTGACGTGGGTGATGACATCGAACAAGCACAACAGGGAAGTTTTTACCTAGAAAGTTTTTATACTCTATATAAACTCTTGACAGGCAATCCCTGAATCAGGCAGTAATTTTCAAAAGAGAAAGGGGTGCAGTGTTTGCTAAAGAAGTGTTTGACAATGACTGAACAAGACAGTATGCCTGGAATGAGTTAATATGATGGATTCTGGTATCCAGGGAACAACAAAGTCTGCTAACAATATTTAACATTTCCCTCAAAAATTTTAAACTTTTTTTTTCAAAAATTGTGTTCATTTACAATTGACAGATAAATTTGACTCAAAACTCACAGGAAAACATTGGAAGATCGTTTGATTGGTGTCAATTAAATTCCTACAATTTAGTGTCAATAGCTACCATTCATCCAATGTCAAATAATATGGTGATCTGTAGGGGATCTTTGTTTCCCCAATGAATAGGCACTAATTAAATTACTTCAACTAAGTTCACACTCTAACTGCTCAACATTAAGAGCTACAGCCATTTCTCCCAGGATTAGCTGGGCAGACTCCCCTGGAAAAACCTGAAATCTCATGGTAATTATATAGTCTCCTTTCTTCAGCTTGCACTAAAAAATGCTATCAGACTTAATAGTTCACGTGCCACTTCATCACATTTTTAGCTGGTGCAAAGAGAAACTCCTAAGGTATTCTAATCTGTTTCCAGGGCAATACCTGCCCATGGATAGCCTCGCTTTGTAGCATGACACTTTTCCTTTCTTACTTTGCCCTTGGCTGAGCTGAATACAAATTCATAGTTATTTCATTCTCCTCCTTCTTGTAGATGGACAGAAATATCAATGGATTTCAGCTGTCTTTTGAATTTACACTGATGAGTAAAATAGAACTCTAAAAAAACCCCCAACAAAACAACAAAAAGAACCCCAACCCCGAAGTGAGCAAAAGTGAAATATGAAGGCTGCCAGCCTTTATTTGGGACTCTGAAGCACTTCACTATGAAAATTGGAAATTGCACCCTTTGTGCATCTGGTCCAGAGTTCTCTCTCTAGTTATAGATTAGGAAATACTGAATGAGCCTGGAAAGAGTGAAGGCTTAAAGGACACTGCACAGGAATTGGTAAAGATTCCTTTATTCATTTTGGATACTTGGATAGTCTTTTGAGCCTGCAAAACAGGTTCAGCAAATGGCAAAGCCACAGTTTGGAAAGCACTTAGTGGAGAAAACCCCTGGACTATTACATCATGATTTCAACTTTGATTCAGTAAGCAATGCACCTATGAAGTTCTATATATCTATTTATAAGTACAGCCTTGAGGGAGAAAGATAAACTGCCCAGTGTCTAAAAAATCCCCACATGAATTCTGCCTGGCTAAACAAAAATCACCTGTGAATTCTTTGAAATGTACATTTTATTCATGTTACTCAAAAATGCTTTTTTAGTAAACTTCATCTAAATAAAAAGTAAGCCAAACTGTTACACAGAATGCAATGTTTCAAAAAAAAAAAAAAAAAAAAACCAAACCACTACCACTGTACTTTCCCAACCACATTTTAAATTCTTTTCAAAACTACTTGTCAGAGTAAAGATTTTTCTCTTAAAAAAAATAGATTTTTAAAACTCAATATTTTACATGGATAAATATTTTATAGGTTTGACTGTGTCAATGATATTTGAATATAATTATATTGTATAAAAATGCATTTCTTTGGCACACTATACAACTTTGAATATGTCAGAGGCTGCAGAGAAAATGTAGCAGACATTATTTAATTAGTGGCATCAAATAAAGCTTTGCAGAGCAAACATGAAAATATGGAGCTTCTTAGTCCTTCTTTACTTTCCAGAGGAACGGTAACAGATACAGAATATCATTTTCTACTTATTATGAAAAGTAGAAAACTAAACACTACCAAGACCTTTGCAATATGGATGGTAAAACAAAACCTTTTCCCATATATCCATAAAAATTAGCAGCAGACAGAAGAAAAAGTTACTTTGCTCATGTACTCCCAGCACTAGACCAGATTCAACTATATTTTTTACTAATTTTTAATATTCTCCTCGGTTCATCAATGGTCATTCTTACTTATAGCATTTATTTAACCTTAATTCTGGTATATTTTTAATAAATGGGTAAAATAAATATCCCTAGTTTGACCATACTAGTGCCTATAGGAGCCAAATGTAGCACTGGAGTTACTCAGGAATATATTGCCTGATCCTGCAGCTGTTGAAGTTAATAGCAAGATTCCCACTGGATTTTCACAGAGACAGGAATTTACTCCAAAGTTCCTGGCAGGTCATCAAACTGCTTGAATTAACAGGCCTGTTCTCTTAGGGAAACTCACTGGGGCTTTGGAGCTCATTTTGTGAGCTGCATGCATGCAATTGCTCTTTGGGCAGTATAAGCTGGCCATGCAAACGCATTTGAACAGGGTGCAACTCCACCTGCATCCCAAAACACCTTCTGTCATCACATATGCACAAATACTCTGTTCAAATGCTACAATAATTATTTGTAACCAGTGTAGAAAATTACTCCTTCTAAATGCAGAAAATAATAAATACAAATTTATGTCTCTCAAAAGTTGGGCTTTATTCACTTGTTTTCACTTAAATCAAAAAGTAAAAAATGCTGGTATATTCATCCTCTCTGATCAGTCCAGTGTTTTCCAGTGCAATTCCTACCACTAAATAGCTCTGTTTTCATGGAGATACTCATCTCAACATAAATACTGTAGATCACCAAGATATCACATCAGTGCATATATATATGTGTATATATATATATATATATATATATATGCACAACACAGACGTGCTAAGAGAAAAGCCACAGCCTTTCCCCACAACATCCACAGTGGAATTCATAATCGTTTTTACCACACATATAAATCATTTCACTTTCAAAGAAGTATAACCTATTGGTGGCAACATGTCTCTTCCAGAGATTTCACTTCTGTGGATATTTGCAGAAAAAAAATATTTTCTTCAATTCTTAAGGTAGAACACCCATATTAGAGAAGTGCACAAAAATAAATAAAAGACATACAAGGCTACCAGTGCTTAGGTAGTGTTTACAACTGTCATTGTGTGCTCTCCCTCATCACTGCCTGTTGGACGTGCTTGTGGAAGGGTTGCTGGGACAGCTGAGGAGAAGCAGGGTTGTTCTTGTTAGTAACATCTGCACAGTTTCAACGATGTTCCTTGTGTGAGAACTGGAGAAGGGGAAAAGGCAGGTTTCAATCTAATTCAAACTCTGCCTTCTCTAATTCTAACATAAAGAATGTGACCTTTAATAAATTACAGCAGTTATATGTTATATATTTGCACAATACACTAAAATGTCAAATACCACTGTCACCCACTTAGTACACATGCTCCTGGAAAGACTAGCATGCTCCTGTGACTTATTCCTCATTTCACTGTGAAAGAAAATAGCTGGAAAAAGTCAAAAGTCTTACAGGATTTGCAGAAAAAATTTTGTACGTTTTTTCTAATAATAAATCATAAGAGCATAATATCTTACAAGGTCTGTCACCCCGTACTTCCAGGTGGGTTAGAGCAAAATTATTATTCCTTGATCAGCAGCCTCTCTGCTCTTCAGCCTTATTTATAAAAGGTCTTTTTCAGTAGATGTCAAAGGATTTTAAGGCAGTAAAATTTCTCTTTGGAAAAACGACAGAAAGAAACCAACTTTATAATTGCAGCCTCACCAAGGGTAACTGTTCCTCTTTCCTCAGAAAGAGGACTCCTCCTTCTTAGGAATAGTGTGTTTAATACCAGTCATACTACCTATAGCTATCTAACATACTTTCAGCTATGTAATTTTACTTATACCAAACTGTTCAACAGCCAAGAGTTGATTTAAAGTCAGATCCTGAAAGGAAGGTGGTTTACATCTGCTTACCCAGGGTCCTGAAGTGAAGAAACTGAACCTGATTCTATGGTCAAGTAATGAGGTGTTTATAAGAGAACAACTGAACTAATATTGTTGGGCCCCATTTTCTCCCAGCTTTGTCTGTCTCTCTTTTTCCCCCCCTGCAGAACTGACTTGCTGGTGCTCCTTTGCCTGTTACATGCCCACACACATGATAATTCCAGCGTTTGTGCCATATGCAGCTTTAGCACTCTCTGTACAAAATCTAGCTATGAGGGCTAAAAAAGTTCCTCTTTGCTATTCACATCTGACACAGAAAAACAAAAAAGACCCAGACTTTGTTTTGGCTGGAAGACAGGATCTGAGTGTTTACAGAGTGGAGAACACAACTGTTGCCAGATCATATGGTTAAAAGTCAGAGCAGTTCCAGCATGGTTCTGGGTGACAGCAAACATTTCTGCCACTGCAGGGCAGAGCCCGAGGGAGGCAGGACAGACACACACCACATTTTGGGTGCTCTGCTGCTAAAGCACAGGAATTGAAAGTTCATTTGAAAGTGGCAACTACCAATACAAGTGTACACACACTTTGATCATAACTCCAGCGTTATTTTAGTGTTTCTCAGCCTGCCACCAAATAATCTTTCAGGTAAATGCAACACTGCAAATCAGAGGCATGGCTAAGTATTATGTAAACAGAGCTGAATGATCTCTAACTTTAGTTCCTGAATTAAACAATGCAGGTGTTTGAAATCAAAGCTGTGAAATTTTTCACAGCCTGAAGGCCAAAAAAATTAGTAAGCTCATTTCTGATGCTACAGTTATCTGTACAGAGCTTTGTTTAAAGCTTGTTTAATTCTGTCTACTTCAGTAGGGTTGAGTTCAGCTTCTTCCAGGCAGATAGCAACAACCCCCACCCCATCACCCTCACCCCAAAGGAGGTATGTATGTAAATCCACTGACTTCTCACCCACCATAAAGGTTTTTATCTCATAAAGAAAAAGGCACATTTATTTAATATTCTGTTCTAATAGGTGTGTTTAAGAACAGTAAGAAACAGATTCAGGCATTAGAGATGACAATCCCATGAACAATATGGGAAAAATGCAACAAATGTTGTGTAAGGTATAATAAATAGACATAATATTAGTTTAATATTCTTTGAGAAGGTAGCTGATTACAAGGCAGACATTATGAATCTGAATTTTAGCAATGATTTTTATATCATTGCACACAAATATTAGCTATGGTGGAGGAAGAGTAGCTTCAAAGAGCTATGGATAACGTTATTTAATTAAAATATTATAAGGGGTAGGGATAAAAAAAAATCAGACCATAAGGAGGTCAGCAGTTCTTGAAGGACTGATATGAAGATTGATATTTTACATATTGATGTGTTACATTAACTAACATGAAGTAGGAATGCATTAATGACAGCCACTATTGACATAAAATGTGGCATTTTAAAAACAAATGTGGATTACGGTTTTACAAAGATAGTCTGGTTGGCTTTTGGAAGAGAAAAAAAGGAAATGAGATTAATATGAAGGGACTAATTTCTGTTATTAAGTGGAAAGCTCATCATTTGGGGATGATGGGGGAAGAAAAGCTCATGTGCTAATTGATAAAGAGTCAAATACAAGTTTGAAAGAAGAAGACATTAAGAAGCTGAGAAAATCTACAGCATCAAAGTGCACCTGTGATATTGCATGAAATGTCTGCTCAAGACAAGAGTTTATATCAGAGACCAGAAGAGCTTAACCTACTTTGTATAGTAAACATAAAACATCAGAGGAGATGGAATTCCTGCTTTAAATAAATCAGATGGGTAAACTCTGGGGGAGGCAGAACTGGGGAGAGCACTGTTTTATGGTTATTGCCAACCTAAAGCAGAAACAAACAATGTGCTAAAAACATCATAATGTTCAGTTTGGTGTTTAGGAAAGGGATATCAGTAAACAGCCACCAAAGACTCTCCAGTGTCTCTAGAGGCATCAAGCAAGAGAAAACCGTAAAATTTAATTAAGTATTATTAATTAGCGAATCCTGCATGTACAACTTAGCTATCACTCTTCCAAGATATCTAGTAAATATTAATCCTCCCATAAAGCTGCCCAGCCTAAAACTCTCATATAGAAAAACTATGGGACATGTCAGTCTTCGAGGGGGTATGAGAAGAGGGTTTATGCACAATAATGTTTTGGGTACTAGTTAAATTTATTTTCAGGTTATTGGAAGTAGAGCCCAGAAAAGTCACAATGCCATCTAAGTATAAATCATAGTTTTCTATTACATACACCAGGAAGTTTTACTGCTTTTTATCACTAATAAAGTGCTCAGGCAACAGAGATTTCAACAGGCAAGAAAACTTAATAAACATTTTCTTTTCTTATCTTCTTGTCAAAACAAAGAGACAATTAAAAAGCATGTTCATAATGTTTCAAATACTCTAGTTGCCTCTGAATTGATTCATCTGGTATTTATGTAACGAGAACTAGAAAAAACAATCTGATAAAACCCAAATCCAAATAATCACCTGTCTCAACTATACCCAAATGTTTTAGTTCTAGGCATATATTGATAACACTGATCCAATAACTTTCTGGCAGATGACAAAGCACAAAAAATTATGTTGACACCAGGGGAAGGTACATGAAGGTTTTTTAGAGGAATCAACACTTATATCTGATGCCGTAATTTTTCCTCAAGAGATTAAAGATTATTCTCCTATACAATACTGGTTTGATGGAAGCTGGGGCACTAGCTAATCACTAGTTATAAAGAGATCAAAAAATGTTTTAATGTAAGCCATGCACATAATCCCAAAATTTCAGTGATAGTTAAAGGTAGTTGTATATAGTTTATCCATAATAAATCAAAATAACTAAAGGATGAACAAAGATAATTAATTCTATTAAGATTTACTAAATTCAGATTCTGAGGGAAGATGCAAACAAGCTCCTCCAAATGATTGTATTTTTCCATTGCTATCTATGTTTATCCAACCCACAGCTATATTTCATCTTATATATATAATGTAGATCATTAGGACCTTGTATAAAAAACCAGTCAAAATCCTCAACATCTGTTGTAACCTACAGGGGAGACAGAAAAATTCAGATCCTTTCAACAAAAATCTTTGACCTCTACATTCTGTCATGAAAGGGCTGATTTAGAGACTGACATAATATGAAAAGACAAATCTGATATAGATGCTCATATATTTTCATTTCAAGAACTGGTGTTGGCCTACTACTACTTGCATTTAGCCATTGGTGGCATTTTATTACAGAGCAATATATAAGCAAAATACAAGTTTGATTCAATTTGTTAATCTATAATGACCAACACAAGAACTACCTGATCTGAAAAAATCTTAAATTGTGTTAAAGATCAGTGATGGAAGACAGAAGTAGTTATGCTTTCATTTTTTTTTTTCCTTCCCACCCCTAACCAGAAGCCCTCTGCTCTTTCCTGCCAATTGGTAAATCAGGAAATACTTCAGAACTACAGAATGTTACAGGATCACAACGTTCCTCCTGCTACCTATTGGTGATAAGCTTATACTGATCTATGGAAGTTATCCAGCCTTCAGCCCCAAAAGAAATTTGATCTGACCACAATATTTAACGGATATGTCTTAGGATACTCAGTTCTAGGACTAAAAAGTAATTATTCTGAGACCAAGACTACTTCTTCTCTTGACTGGCATGCTGAGCCTTTGAGGGAAACCAGCAACTGCTTCAGACCTCACTGGGGCAAACCCAACCTGGGCAGGCGTCCTTGGAGCCTGTGCTACTGCTCTCAGGGTTGGAGAGAGCTGTGCTGCTGCTCTCAGGTTTTGTGGTGGCAGTTTGTTGTTCCATGTGCCATGGAAAGAGAGGAAAGGAGTCTGCAATGCACAGAGAGCACGATGTGGACTGAGAAATGGAGGTGGTTGTGCCTTTGGAGGCAAAGCTGTATCTCAGTGCCTCTGCCCATCTCCATTGAGTTCCATTTCCATAGAGAAAATTATGCTTTTGATGGTGGAACATGACCCAGGCTTTCAGCTTTGACTCTACAATAGAACTAATTCAATTCACCTCTCATGAAAAACCAACACAGCTACTGTGGAAACATTTGTGGCTCCAACCTTCCCAGACTGTCCTGACAAAACAAGTATTTTCAGAACCTGACTGCTAGGTTAGTTAACACAGTTAAATTTATATCCCTGCATTTCAAAAGTATTTCTATTTTTAGTATATTGGCATTTTTTAATCTCTGCTAGTGGGTTTTGAAACATAATGTCTCATTTGAATATATTAGCATATCAGTACCACAAGGTCATTTCAGAATGCAGGAGAAGAAAGCAGTTTTACATGCTGTTATTTTCCAAGAAAACGGGGAGAAGCAAGAGAGTAAATAGCCTATTTTGTTAAAATGATCCCCAAAACAAAATCACAAAAGAAACTCCAAAGCAAAACAAAAAAAAATCAGGAAGCAATTCAAACAATGCATTCAGCATCAAAATGCATTGATGCACCTGTGTCATGGATAGCTCTGGTCTAAACTGTTCTGGATCCTTTTGCTTTTACAGATACTAAAAACACCCAATATTGTTTTTCACATGCAAACATCACAAAAGTTCTATGATGACAAATACAACAAAATTAAAAGAACTCACAGTATTTTACTCATTGTCGCTAAGCAACTCTACATTTTTAAAGCATTACATTTCTGGTCAGTATGAGTAGCAGAGCAATCAAAAAACCCAAAAACAAAAGGAGCAGCCTGTTCAATAGCTCTGCTTAGCTGAGAGTGCACCATGGGTACTGGGCTGGGCTTGCTTTGACAATCACTGCACCCAGGAAAATCTTTTCACCAACAGCGGTACCATGACAGAGTTAATTACAGTCTCCTGTCTTTGCCAATTCAAAAACAGTCTACCAGAGATGAGCAATCCAAGAAAGATGATTCTTTCATTAAAAGATCAAATTAAATATTTATCTGCAGTAAATCGGCAGATCTGAAAATTTCAAAAATGATACACTGTATGCAATCATACCGTAATCCAAAACAGAAACTCATGATGATATTTCATATTGCAGCTACCCAATAAATTCCAGAAATTCAGTGGAAGGCTAACAATTAGAGGCATCATGGCATTAATTCTGAATTTGTTTTGTTCATCCGGGAAACATTAGCTGTAATATTTACCAAGAAATTTGATCTTGAACTTGCTTGCTCTCATTGTGCATCTAGATCCACGACTATAGTTTAGATCCATCCATCCATCCAAAGTATGTTTGAGAACACACAAACCTGAACAGGAAATGGACCTGTAGGAAATAGAAAGGTCATCATCAAATTATAATTCCTTTTGATGTTATCAAATTCCTTCATCTTTCATTTGCTTTCATTATTCTTCAAAGAGACTTAAAAAACTACTCCTCCCTTTTTGATCAGTACAGCAATCCGAAAGTCCACAAGTTAGTATTTTCCACTAATATATTGAGAAATTAAGGTGAAAATTAATTTAGGAAGCATAAGGGTTTTCTTAAATTATACGATATTTCAGAGGGTACTTAGACTGCTTCTTGAACTTTTAAATTTTCAGTTCAGATAGACTGAGCAAAAAAGCTTCTATTTGCACTTTATAAGGCATTCTTGTATCCAATTAAGATGTAGTAAAGGCTACAGAAGTTAGTGAAAGCATCTGAGGAAATTATTTGAGGATTCAAATGAGGTTTTCTTTCACTTTTTGGTTGTGGTGGAAAAATAACATAAGTATGGCTCTTCAGGTAAATAGAAACACCTGTGTATGCTTTGACCATTTAAAACACAAAGCCTAACATTTCATTTTTTAAAACTTTTTCTTATTCCTCCAGATCACCAGATGTGCCCTACTCCTTTTGACAATGAGAAAAGTTGCTTTCCAGACTTCTGTCCACACAGATGTCCTCTAATGTGTGCTGGCAGGAGGGGATTATTCCCTCTCCTTGCTCTACTGGTCATGCTCCTGTTCACACAGCCCAAGTGGTCACTGCCCAACTTTCTGCTGATGCCTTAAGTTTTAGCTTTCATGTTTTTCAGCTTCTGTGCTGCCTAGGTCTGTAGTTCTGATCCTCACATTAAGTGTTAGTAAGCTCTTTTCACAGAGTAGGCAGACAAAACAAATCCTTTTCCTGCTGAAGACCAGGGACAACTTTCAGGCCCAAAAGCACAAACGGTGGGCTGGAGGGAGGAACAAGAAAGATGAGACTTCATTATGTGAAGCTGTAATTGGACAGTTAAACCCCAATATGCAAACGGACAAAAACTTATAAAAAGGTAAGACCTCATTACCACTCATCCATTTTGTGACCATTTTAATTCCACCTTAGGTGTAGCCCTGCTCAGGCTCTTGTGCTGCCCAAGGTGTACCCTAAAGGCCTTTCAATAAATACCTACTTTATTGTCTAGCTCTGTCCAGTCTCTGTTCCAGGTCAGCCTTCCCAAGGCCTCACTGCCAGGGCACTTTCCTTGCCCACATCCCACTTGCTGCCCAGCAGGCCCCCTAAGGCCATTTCCACAGGGCTGCTCCCTGCCAGTGCCCAGCTTGCCCTGCTGGCAGGGACTCCTTCTTCCTGGGCCAGGACTTTGACCATGTCCCTGCTGAGTTCCCAGTGGTTCCCATCAGGCCATTCCCATCATTCTCATCCCACCCAAGCTGTCTGGGTGTGAGGAGCAGCCCTGCTGTTGAGCAGATGAGCTGCTACCCCAGGTGTGTCCCCTGCACACCTGCTGAGTTCATCCACACCTCTGCTTGAAGATTTGCACAGGATGGGGCACAGGACTGACCTCTGTGCTACTGCTTGTCTTACCCCTCTTCTGCATCTGAGCATACAAACTCTTTTCTTACTCATCTGCTTGTGCACTCATCCAGACTGCAACATCCCAACTAGGAGAGAAGGATGCTATGTGTGACTGAATAAAAAATCCCAGTAGCGCTTTTTTTAAGCTCGTGGCTTGGCCATCTGAACACTGAGAAACACTACGGGTTCACAATTATTAATTTTTTCTTTTCATTTTTGTGTTCTTTTATGTCTACCTGCTCTAAATAATTTCATGCTCATGTATACAGCAATTATTTTTCTCTCACAAGGAAGAAAAATTAACATCTAAATTACTTCAAAAAGCTAATAACCAGTAAAGCTGTTTGAGCTACTCTGACTGCAGCAAATTAGTAGAAACAAAATATCGTAGGAGATGAATTGGACTTATTTTTAAAGAAGAGTATTTAATTGAACCAGGTTGAATACATGAAGACTACCTTTTATCTGACAGTGTGCATGACTCTAATCTATTGATATTTAGAAAAAACCTTCTCTTTTTACTATTTTTGTAATGAAGGGAATTATCTCAGCAAAGTATAGCCAGTTATCATCTCATATTCCGGACCCAAAAAGAGGTTACTTAAGACCTTTAATTAAGGAAAAGAAGGCAATTCATGAAGATTTCAATAGTCATTTTCATATCAGCAACTTTTAGTTAGCAAAAGTTGCTAACTAAAGCTAACAGAATCCACAAGTCCAGAAGCAAAGTGTTGGCAGCAATTATTTCAGCAGGGAATTACTGACAATGTCACATAAATTTTCTCAAGGGAAATGTGAACTCATGCTACATTATTTCAAAGTGCGTTTTAATGTCTTTCTTAGAACTAGAGTTTAGGAGTTTAAGTATGGAACATTTATGTCATTACCAACACATGCAGTTGTTACTATAACTACTATACTGTACTATTATAACTATATGAAGAACAAAACCATACAGGGTGTTGCAATTGATTTAACTTATTTTAGCAAGTTTTTCAATGACAACAAGCTCTGTGGTGCAGCTAACCCACTGGAGAGAAGGGATGCCATCCACAGGGACCTTGAAAGGCTTGAGAGGTGGGCATACACAAACCTCATGAAGTTCAACAAGGCAAGACAAGGTCCTGCACCTGGGTCAGGGCAATCCCAACACAAACACAGGCTGGGACGGACTTCAAAAGAGACAATGGATTGAGAGCAGCCCTTGGGAGAATGACTTGAAGGTGTTGGTTGACAAAAAGTTCAACATGACCTGGCAGTGCGTGCTTGCAGCCCACAAAGCCAATGGTGTCCTAGCCTGCATCCAAAGCAGCATGGCATTTAATTAATGAATTTTTAAATTTTTAAATAAAAGGACAGGAAAAAAGTACATTATCAGAACTCTGGAAAATGTGAACAGAAATTCAAATATTTTAGGAAACCTTTCTGTGAGCTTAGCCTTAATACCAGAAAGTTTCAAGTAATCTTAAAACGTGCTGCTGAAGTGCAGTGGAAATTATAAAATAGACCTCTTCTCTCATATATCTATCTCTCTCTATATATATGTATAATGATTCTATGAACACATTATCTGTCCTAGTGTGCAGGACTATTGTCACACATAACTACACTATTTCAGCACAGCATTTACTCCCAAAGATTATGTGCCTCTTACTTTCTCTGAATTGAGAATTATTAATTCCTGTGACATTATTTACCACAACATCTCCAAGTGTTTTATAAGCATCATTGGACAGATGGGAAAGCTGAGACAGAATTGTGAAGCAGCCTTCACAAGGTGATGCAGCAAGACTCCAGTAAAACCAAGAACAAATGTCATGCATGGTCTTACCGTCTATCTGTGAGACACAAAGATGTACAAATATTACAGCCTTCATCATTCCTCCTACCTGAGTTTTAAAAGCAAAGACTCTTGCAGAAATTTATGTTTAAACTTCACAATATATATATAATTTATAATCCTTCTTTATCCTACCTTTTGGTTTTGTTCTGAATTAAATATTATAGAAAATATTTCCCATTCTAATCTTATAGCCTGGGAAAGTTAGCTCTGGGAACAGAGACTGAAACCTACAAACTGATGGAAAACACAAGTTCTTATGGCAGATCAGAGGCTGTCACAGGCGCTTTTTCAGCAGCCTGACACAGCTGGAAGAATACTGGATCAAAGACAGACAGAGAACAATGTCTGACCCTGAGATAGCAGTGTTGTTTTGCAGAATGTGTTTCCAGGTGTCTGACAGCCTCTAACCCTGCTCGTGCAAGGACAGACAGGGGGTGTACAGAACAAAATGCAGTGTGTGTGTGTTTTATTTCCTGCCTATGTATTTTCTGGTTTCTGTGTACACTCCTTCCCTGGCATTTGTTTGTGACTCATGGTAACCACATCTCTAAGGAAAGCAAGGACAGAGTTGCTAGAATTTCTGCATACAAGCACTTCATGGACTTCTGTAGTTTTACCACTGAGCTGCCTTAGGTTGATATAATCCTTAAACTCAAACCCCACCAGCAAACATCACTCGTGTGTGGATCTTTTTTGGCTTTTCCTGGGGAATTTATCCCATCACTGATCGTTCAACATTTAAAACAGCTTCTCTAGGAATTCACAGCAGCAGCTATTTCAAATAGATTTATCAGTATCTCTCTAGTGCCTCTTAAGATGTATTCATCTTTTTTGCAAGCATTCTTTTCCTATAGCTTCTAGATAGTAGGGCAGACTATTTTTCCAGTAACTCTACAGAGATGAGAGACATGATAATAAGTTGATTAATATGAATCTGGTTTACTCCTGAGGAAAATGGGGAAATTGGGAGTTTTAGAAACTTCTTTCAAATTAAGTTTTACCTCTTATGGGTCATTAGTTACCAAATATTTCTGTAGTTTCAGCTCTTTATACACACTTTTTTGAAAGCAAGTTATAAAAGTCTGTCATATAACCCCGAGTTAGTAGCCAGTCCATGACAAATACTTTTGGTATCATTTCATGAAGGTCAGTTCACCAAATGTGCATGTGGCTCTCTGCATGATGCCCCAGCTATCCAATCTTCAATATATATGTGTCTATTCAATCAAGCCTGATTAGCTTCTTCCCTTAGGTTCAAGTTTCTTAACTGCAGTGCCCATAAATTCTGTTGATACAGACAGGCTCAAATTCTAGTAAGATAAATTCAATTTCCCTTCATCTAGAAATACATTAAAACAAAATACAGTGAACAAAGAAGTGAGAGGAATATAGGGAAATAAAACTAAAAATACAGCTCTCCATGAATCTGAAATTAAATTAAATTTACAGGGACAAATTGGGATTTGCCTTATGGTAAGCACAAAGCAGATCAAGGTCACAGAAGCCATTAGTCCTCCACAGAGATCTCCCCCTTGCTTTGTTCCAGTGAGACCTTTGCTATGTGATATCTCAAAGACACAGCATGATTAGTTTTCTAACTCAGCCACAAGTGCATATTTATATATGCCCAGGTGGGCAAGTATCTCAGTGTTTTGAGCAGTCCTGAGAGCCACAGACACACCCTATTTAGAACCAAGCCACTGCCCTTGAGCTGAGAAAAAGTTTTCCATAAAACAACATTAATGACTGACTGCATACCTGGGAGTTCTAAAATATACCATCACTTACACGTTTAGTTCTTGCACTGTAAATATTCTGCTACAGTACAATAAGTAATTTCCAATTGCATTGAACCCTAAAGTGATTGAATTATTTATATAGTGGCAGAGTTAGAGGAATTATTCTGTAGTGAAAGATTTAATTATCTTGAGAAAGGTTCCAAAAACTGAATGGTTTGAAAAATTACCTTTTTAAAATCCATTTTAGAGATACTATTAAAATCTTGATTAAAGAAAAGACAAAGATGATTGTGACAAGTTAAAGCCCCCACCAAGATGAGGATTTTTTTAGATACAAATATTGTGCAATGAGTAATTGCAAAGCTAAGACAAATTACACTTTCTTCTTCATAGAAGATTCTAGTGCATGAGCAGATTGAGCATATTTGCATGTTTAATATAATCTCCTCTGCTCCTCACTTCAGTGCATTCTGATATGACCATTATTATTTACTATCTCCACAAACTACATTTAGCCTCCCCCAGCTCAGAAAAGTCATGAGAAGACTATCACCTTTTAGAGCTCTCTGAAATTCTACACGTTCATTTTACTTTCCTGACATCTCCCACATGTATGAATTATTTTAATTTTTCTAAACAATTTTTAGCAGAATGATGAAGAGAAATGTGAGAGAAAAGAACTTTAATGTTCAAAAGACTGTTAAGTATTTCTAGAATTGCACTAAACTACAATCACATATATTCTTTCCTAGCTTATTGGCAATCAAGAAAACAGATATACAGTGTGCACACCAAATTATCCTTAAGTGTCCAAAGCACAATTCAGAATAATATGTGTAGAAGCCAAAATGTCCTTTTTAGTTAAGACATAGATTCAAAACAGATACAAGCTGGTTTGATAATATTTTAATGACTTTTATAGAGATTCTTATTACCTGGTTAGTTACCACTGGTTATATATCTTTATTACAATGTCGGAACCCAGGACATCCCTCTGGCTGCTCTGGCTTCTCCAAGACCCTGGCAAGGGGTTCAGAGACAAGCCACAAGAGTGTGATTAGAATAGTAATAATTTATCACTGGGTGTAGATGTAGAATTTTGGGGTTTAATGGGGGTTCAAGAAGGCAAGATGGAGGAATCTGGGCGTGTCCCTGTCCTCCTGCTTCTTCTTCTTGTCCTCCATCTTCTGCTGTGGTAGTGGCACTTTGGGATTGGTTTAGCATACAAGTGCACTGTCTGACATAGGTGATAGGTATTGGTATTTATCTGTAAACACGGATCATGGAATATTTGGTATAAAAGTTATGACCGCCCTCGGGGTGGTCAGTCGGCGACGACCAGCACTGTAGCTAGAACCCAAGCAGGGTAGGAACAAAATGTACCAGATAAGAAATAATAAACAACCTTGAGAACCTGAGCTGACACATCCCGACTTCTTCTGGTGCAGGGCTAGGGGAGAAGGACTTTTGACAAACATCTCAGGGTCCACCAGCCCAAGGAACCAAGATTACAAGAAAACTCAAATAGTATTCTGAGGGGCAATTCTGTCCCAGTTTTAAACCAGATTTGTCAGGAATTGTATAGATGGCAGACTATTTTCTGAGAGAGAATGATCAAGAGAGCTGTCACAGTAGAAATAGAAAAAAAAAAGTTTTGAATAGAAATAACAAGGTACACAAAGCTGTGAGTGGTGTTTACCTTAATATGCATGTTACCCTGCATAACTTGGCAGCCTCACTTTTACTGTAAAGATAGCATCACTCAGAATTTGGTACCTTAATAATTAATGTATACACAAATTCTTGCCAGATATCAAAAATCTACTGTACATAGGCGGATAAGGAAAACATTTCTCAAATACAAATAAGCACACCTTCAGTGCTGAAAACCAAAAAGAGCAGCAAAATACAAATCAGACTGCAGGATCTTTCTCTCTCTGCACCATTTTTTGCCCAGAGAGTTTTGATGTTAAGCAGGTTTCACACACATCCACCTGTCAGAGTCACTGTGGACAGATGTTCCCTGTTGTACTGGTTTACACGAGGTATTAAGATCAAAGACTGCCAACAGGAATGGTCTTTCCCACCAGATCCTCTCTACAAACACGAAGAAAGCAGATAAGAGCCATCTGTTATTTTGCCAGTACAGATGTTAGTTTGTTTTGTAAGACCTTTGCTGCACATCCACTTCAGCTGGGATAAACTTCACTCTGTTTACACTGGGAACGAGGAGCAGTGTGTACACTCTGAAAGGCAGCTAACAGCCCATTAATGGAACCATAACTTCTTATAGGGAGACAGAATGGCAGAAGTACAGTTCCAAAAACAATAGTAAAAATAAGAACCAGTCAAAAAAATGAGAGCTGGCAAAAACTTGTGTCACTTTTGCCAAGAATTTGATTAAATGTTTGCTTGAAAACTTGGTTTGTTAAATTTTGAATATAGCCTGATTAGCAAGAATATGCAGGGAATCTCTCAGCTACATAGATATTCCTTTTATTTCTCTTTTCCCTTGTTTCTCTTTTCATTGTCTTTTCTAAAAACTATTTTTGCAATAAAAGTCTTACAGCTCCTCTGTTCCTTGTTGTATACTAACCCAATCATCCTCCTTACTTTAACCAAGGTTTCTGCTATGAGTCCTGGCTTTCTGTTAGGAATCCTACCCCATTGTAATGTCACATGTTTTTATCTCCCTAGTCAGAACTGGGGAGATAAAAACTCCAAAGGAAAACAACTAACACAAAGTCCCACCTATAGAAACAGAACAATCTGTTCATCCCTAATCTCTCAAATTGATGTTATGATTTGGTCTTGGTAGCAAAACCGGGATAAATATTAATATTCTAATAAGAGCCTAAAATATGTATATATATTTGCATGAAAAATATACTTTTTTTTTGCCTGTAGCCTAAGACAACTAACACAATTTTAAGTATACTTTCTTAATACCAGTCTAATAATTTTCAATTGTTTTGTTTTCATACTACTGGAATAATACAAGTTCTTCTAAATACAACATTATGAAGTACAGCAAAAGCATTTTGCCTCATATTGGCAAAAACTTACCAATAGGCACATTCCTTATTAAAGACCACGAGGCATTTGAAGAACAGCCAGGAAGGTCAGGAGCACCACACCACACCATCAAGACACATCTCTCTAGGGAGAATTTTTCTCTAGGTGGCACATGTCAATTCTGTGCCTCAGCTCTGCTCTGTCTTTAAGTGCCATGTAAATTCCCCTGAAATAGGGCTGCAGCTTTACTTTGCTCTCAGGGAGAGCAGACACACATTGAAGAGCAAATAGAGTGCACATATGACACTGCTTTGAGATTCAGAGCCTAAAGTTTCATTTCTGACTTGATTTTCAAAGCAGAAAGTATTTTTTCCCCTCACCTAAAATTTAAATTGCCATGCACCTTCTATCTCCTTTCTTGCATAGTTTCATAGCCCACCAGTCAGAAACTCTCATGTGAGAATTGTGAGACTAATCAGCATTCCAGCTCTGTTACCTGCCAGGTACATAGAGAAGATCCTTTATCTGAGCCAAAACTTATATTTCTTTCTTTGTGGTTTCCTTACTGCACCATAGATCAATCTCACAGATGCAGAAATCTTCAAGAGGCTCTGATTTCACACATTATGGGGCCTTTCCTTTTAAATTGCTATTAGTGCCATTTCAAAATAACTGTCTTTTCTGACAACAAACTTAACACTTACAGAAATCTTGGCAGAATACAAATTTTTGTTGTATCAACTAGAGATAATTCTTGAACGTGCCTGAGACCATTACATACAATACCACCTTTCCTTAGGTCTAACCAACCAAAGGATCAATATGTAACCACAAAACACCCAAGCCAGCACATCAATAATCTAAAAGACACTCTATTAAGTAGCATATTTTCACTTTGCAGCTGGGCAGATTGAGACACAGCAAGATTTTCCCTCGGTAGGTCTGCTCCACATTAGCTATGAGCCCTGCTCTCTGTAAGACATTGTCACATGATGCAAATCCTCTTCTATTCCAGATCTAGAAGCACAAGCTAAACTTTTGATGAAAACTAAATAATGAAATAGGAATCATGCCGATTCCAATCATTACATTATTTTAATTTTCCTGCATAGGAATCAGGCCGATTCCAATCATTACATTATTTTAATTTTCCTGAAGTGTTCACATGGAAAATAATGCAGTAACATTTTGAAAGTTGTATGAAAGACCGTTACATTTATATACACTTGTGCCTTGGTAGCTTTTGAAAAATGCATCTCCTCTGCCTGTTGTCAAAGTACTGAAAATAATTAGCTGATAATGACTAGATGTGGCAACTCCAGGACTTCAGACTTATAACATTTCCATTTAACCATCTATAAATACAATCATTAAAAGTAAGTAATTACTCCTGAGTGATTGTCACTTAGCACATGTGAGTCAGACTTCAGAAATACAGAAAGAACTTGTTTCTACAAATACCTCATCCAAAACCATTTTAAATGGTGTTCTCCAACATAACTAAAGTACAAAGACAAGAATATTTGTTATTCCAGTTGATATATCTGGTGGCTAGTAAACTTTAGAGCCAATAACTCATCAGTTGCAAAATACTCTTTTTGGAAAGGGAAGTAAAACAAAAGTAAAAAAAAGGAAGCTG
Source organism: Acrocephalus scirpaceus scirpaceus (assembly GCA_910950805.1). NCBI lineage: Eukaryota > Metazoa > Chordata > Aves > Passeriformes > Sylviidae > Acrocephalus > Acrocephalus scirpaceus. The sequence goes on from OU383781.1 coordinate 37,194,051, forward strand.
GGAAACCTTTCAGATGTTTGTATTTCTCTGTGCAATCACAGCTCTCCAACAACTCTGTCCATGCTCCCAGTCCTTTGAGGATTGCATTTATTGAACTATTAGATCTGCCCTGCCACCAGCCTGCTGAGAAATTCTCACAGAGAAGCGCATTGATTAATTTTGCTGTCTTGCAGAGATTATCTGGTACATATTGTAGTCCACAAAAAGGGGAAAAGAATGTCAAGTTGAGCACTGCCATCATCAACCTGATATTTAGGTTGGAGCATAGTCCTTGAACTAAAGAATTAAGTCCAATACTGTGAAGAAATATAGGAAAGTCTGAATACAAGCCATCAATGTTGGCATCAATAAAGGTCTTTGTTCTTAAGGATGCCTCATCTTAACAGAAAAATGGAAGAACTTCTCCCTTTTTCATTTCCTCTGTTTTTCTCAGACCAGATATACCACTGAGCACCCATTTACTAAAGAAACAGTAGGCACAGGGGCAGATTGGCTAAATGTCACTTCTGCAGTAACAAACTCCTTCCTACACATCAGCACACACTTATTGTAGTCATGATCAGTGAGGTTCAACAGTCAAGAGAATATATCTGAACATTATAAAAAGTACTAAGTTTTAACTTCTACACTTCCACAGTCCCTCCTTCTTGGGTAATACCAGCATCTATCGTTTTCATGTCTAAGTAGGAGAGAAAATAGTTGTCTGCCTTTCAGAAAATCCTGCACAGGTACAGTGGAAGCTGATATCCTGTTCAGTTACATTTGCTAACTGAGAAGGCTTTTGTGGTGATGGTGCCTCCTTTTCTCCCTCTCACTAAAGAGAAAATATTATTTGCTGAAGTTGAGAGAGGGTGTTAATGATGAATTTGAGAAACAGAACACTGAGTAATTTCAGAAACAAAAAATGATGCCTTTTCATACCAGAAAAAGTGCAGTTTTAATTTTTGATGGAAAATTAAGCAAACACTTCCATTTCCTGAAGAACGATGACAGTAGTAAATATGATGAGCGAGGTCTAAGGAATTAATAGTCTAAAATAAGTCTGGACTATGATCCAAGTCCTGACCCAGCACTAAACATTTAAGATTTTGTATTCAGTCATTCATGCAACTTCTATTTTCTTTTCCAGATACAGGGAAATGCAATTGTGCTGCTCTATATTCTAAAAATTTCTTGCTTTTAATCCATCCTAGGCTAATGGATTAGAATTTATGTAGTTGAATAATATTATTTCATGCTATGAGATGTGGAATTGTATGTGCTGAGAGGACTAGGTAAACTGCAATGATCAAAGACAATGTATCCTCACTTATGTTTCAGTCTCTTCTGCAAGTTCTTCTGTGTGTTTACTTGATAATTCCTGGGCCACCCCTGGGGATGAAGTATCTCATTTCCACAGCAGGATTGGCAGCTGTACAACTGGTGTTACAAACAACATTTAGATCAGCAATACCCCAGAAGTGATTAGACTCAAGTACAGACATGCCTTACAGTAATTCTGAATTTTTTGTTACATGCTCTAACACCTAGAAGACAATCTGAAGTCATTTGACAGAAACCAAAGGAGTCAGGAAACAGATGATATGTGACCCCTGATTAGTGTTTGCTGGGCACATGAGAATCCTATAAAAAGATTATGCTAGCATTACTGAAAAGCTTCCTGAGAGGGGAAAAAAGAAATTGTAGCTAAGCTCTATTATATTTCCAGTGGCATCTGAACATGCACAAAACAGAGCATGACCAATTTATGTTCATCACCAGAAACCACAGTAGAAATAAAGCACCTTTGAACACTTCTTTGTGCAAGCAGACTGCTTGATGTGGTTTTGTTAAAATTATATACAAAAAAGCTTGCTGAGTATTTATCTTTTTGTAGATGTTCAGACAGCTATATAATATATAAAATATATGCATAATAAAATATACATGAAATATGAGTCTCTGAGTACACAACAAATTCTGAACAAAAAAGTGCAAACAGCCCACAGAATATAAGTTCTGATTTCTCTGTGTTTGTCTTCAGAGATATGCTGCAAAACCTTCCCTCTTCATATTTACCAGGAAATCTCTAGCCATTCTTACAAATATTCAGAACCCACTCAAATGTCAAGGGCTAAGTGCTCCCACAATTTACAGAGTGCATTTCAAGAATGCATTCAGTGAAGCAATTTGTGACTTACTTGAGTAAAGTACTGATGTTTGTCCAACTGTACTTTTTTCTTTGTCTTTTTCTGTTTGTTTGTTAACTGGTGTTGAACTCTGTCTACTTTAGGAACTTTCACCAGTTGGAAGAAATGAGAATGTGCTAATTAAGAGAAAATGACCTCAGGGAGAGCAAGCATAAAATGTACACATACTTAATAAAACTAATGCCATTTGAAAACCTCATCCAGTATGTGATTCCTTCAAATAATCATGGTCTGTTTGAATGCTTTTTGATGAGTGAAAGATTAAAAATTGCTTACTTTTTTCATCACAGAACATACTAGATGCAATCTTATTCTTACATGGAAAAAACCCAAAAGATCCAACGAAGTCTTCCAGCAAGGTCATATCTCTCAATGCTGCCTAGCCTAAAATAAAGGAATGGTGAAAAAATGAAGCTGCTCTTCCAGCTCTAACATTGATCTGCTGTATATTGGCAAGAAGTGAATTCATCATACTGCTGCATCTTTCTATCTCTTTGACTTTATACAGATTACAAATTCCTTTAAGTGGACATTGTTTCTTCCTGTACCTAATACACAGGTTTGGATAAAGATTTCATGCACTTCTGCAATGTAAGAAATAAAGACAAACATAACAAATAATAAATTTGCAGAGCATACTCACGTTTAATTCTAGTCTGAGGGCCTTTAGGCACTTATATCATATGAAAGTACAGCCATCAGAATGACTTTCAAGCAGCCCAGTACAGTCTACTTACAAGCACCAACACTTTGCACCACAAGAAATATCTATTAAAGTTAATGGAATTTCTGACAGGAAAACACAGTGGTCGTATGAAAAGTAGGATGTTGTTCTGTAAGATTATCAGCAAAACCAGGATTCTAAACACTTTATGCATTTAGGTGTTTTGATTTTTTTAGTTTCTTCCCAGGATGAATTCATTATTTATGATGAATGTGTATGAATAAGCTGTTCTAGGTCAGCCTAATAAGATATATCAAAATGGCTTGTTAAATATTAAAAAAGCACTCAAAGCTCTTTTCATTCCAGGGCTATATGTATACAGACTATCTGGTCTTGTTGTAATTTCTGTTTTTAAGAGCCGTTAGTGCCTTTTTCCAGTTACTCTAGCAAGATATTTATATACCATATTAAATATCTAGAAACTAGAACTAAAATTTCAAGTATCCTGAAACAGAAATAAAGACTGAATGACAAAGACAAATGCTATTGAAGCCAAATGTGCATTGCTTTCTACTATAAACAGAGAGGAAAACGAGCCTACCAGTTGGTTTCACAGTGCTCAGGTCAGGAGAATGTTTAGGTTTGCTGAGGACTGAATTTTCAAAGATTTTTTGACAAGTGACACTCAACAGCTGTGGCATTTCACCTTCTCTACCTCCCCCCCGCCCCGTTGTTCACCAAACTCCAAGGAAACAGGTCCCTGTATCATGCAAATGCTTACTCTACTCAGAATCTTCATAGAATTTGGTGTTACTTCTGCACTGGGGAACTAAATATTTTAGATAGAGATTATCCTCAGTTTCAATCAAATGGTGGTGAATCACTGGCTTCCCCCAGTACTCTGAATAGAAGGGAACAGAGAATGCCATCTTCCCTAAGGAGAGAAGGATCACAACACTGACACATTTTTTTGTACAGTTTAGCAGCCAGCAAAGAGTTTTCTGGCATGGTATCAGAATTAAAGGAATAATCTTACACTGTTTTCAAGAATGCAATACAAAATGTTAATCATTGTCAGCTCCTAGAAGATGTTGTTATGTAACACAGACACAATATCTGCCAAACTTAATAAAATGGGCGAATATCCTGTCAATTCTGAAATATCTAAAGCACAGAATGCCTGGAGTCGGAAGAAATCTTACAGATCATCAAATTCCAGCACAGTAGTTGAGTTCACAGTAGAAAGATTTCTCTTTGGCTTTTCCTATTGCTAGAATTCTGGAAAAGTTACAAATTACGGCCAATTATTATTCTATTGCTCTTCCAAATTCATGTACTTTTAACAGGATAGACATGGTTTCACACCAAAGCAAACCTATACCAGATGACTGTTCTTTCAGTGTCCTAGCATATTGTGAATAAGGAAAAATAAAGAAAAATCTTTAAAGTGCTGGATGAAATTTTCTCTGGAAGCCAGAGGCCAAAATAGATATTTTTCTATATCCTGCCTAAGCCCTGAAATCAGACTTGATACTCAGACTTTCCCTATGCACAGATCTTCTCCTGCTCATCTCTTTTACATAGGGTAAATCTTCACAAATATGTGCAAGGCAGACATTAGAAAAGGAAATTAAAAGATCAAACAAGTCCTATAGTTTATATGAATTTATATGATTTGACTCTGCTTCCCTTACCTGCCTTTTTCCTTCTTGCCCCCAAAAAATGGAAAGGAGGAGAAAAGTCTTTCCCGTAAGTCCTGAAAACATTTTTTTCAACTGTTCAATTAAAATTTTAAACCAGAACTTTTGAAAGCTCCAGCCAGTCAAAAAACTTGAGAAGCCATTTTTAATGAAGATCAAATTTCTGTTCAAAAGTCTGCAATAAACTCGAGTAAGGAAAGCTGTAGTGAGGTTGCCAGGCTGACAGATGAACGTGTACCCTGACAATTTGTCCTGGCCATGAGAGACAGCTCGGTGCTTCTCAAGTTTGGTGTTTAAAAACTCAGTAATCTCCTGCCAAAGCAAGAGAGGAGATGGAGTTTCAATTTATACCAAAGCTGTGAAAATAACGCTGAAAGTTTTAGCATCAGTGGTAGGGAAAATCCATGGCATAAAAAAATCACCCACCTCCTCTCAGTTTCTGGCTACCCCTGTAGCTGCTTGGAGGAGCATTGCCTCCATGATTACATCATCTGCTTCCCTTTGTCCCACTCAGTCAGTCCCCAGCTTCCTTTCAACATCCAGTGGGTATCATTTCTCAGCACTACTACACAGGGCCTTACCTATAATGCCCTAAGCATTTTTCAAATGGAAACCAGACAAAAAATACTTTTCCCAGAGAGAGGGGAAAAGTGCCTTCTCTTAATTCCATTATATATAGTTCTGATTTTGCAGAAATCATCTTCACTTCTAGATACCAGATAATCTAATCCTAGGAAAACCAACACTCAAGAACAGAAAAAACCCCAACAAACCCTGTTTAAAACACTTTAGCACGCTGAGAACACATTTTGAAGACAGCACTGAAGAGTGGCCAAGAGTTTCCCTATTTTCCATTCCATAGGCTTGGACCACATCTGCACCAAGATTCTACACTGATATTTGCAGAATTTCTCTTTCCCTTTTCAATTTTATCCAATAAAGCCATTTATCCTGTTATGTATTTCTCCTGAAGAACACAATTTAAATTACATACTGGAGCATTAGAGCATTTGATTTCATGTTACCAACATATTATCTAAGGGATAAATAGAATGGAATGTCAAGACATCTTAAAGGCCTGTAAGTGTGCTTGGACAGTCACTTAGCTACATTCTTCCCCTAAGAAAGAAATATTTACTTGAAATTGCAATATTTGAAAGAAATTTTTAAAATTAATTTTGTGCATTTAGTGTATTTTTGGTCTTTTTCTTATTTACATTCCTCTTTTCTTTTTTCTATTCCTTTTCAACAACTGTAAGATTTCTCGAGTCCTACGTACGTTTTTCACTCTTTCCCTCACATTTACCGCATCATCCACTCTAATGAAACACACACACTTCTCTTTACCAAAATTGTTAGATCGGAATTCAGAAAATGTTTAAAAAGATATAGGATTGCTTTTGGTGGTTAGGGACACATAACATCAGCCATAAAGCATATCTAAATCAATACACTTCCACATATCAGAACAGCATGTGGCAGTACAGCATTATGAAATTTATAATTGCATCAGATCCGTGATTTCCCAATAGCTCTGCCTCTATAATAACTAATTTTAAGCTAGAAGTCCCACTGGTGACCTACAAAAGAAACAGAGAAAATGGGACATTTCACTAAGGAATGCTAAGCTGACGCTGCAAGGACTATGCTCCACATTGTAGAGTGATTTATTGTATTTTTTTGTTACAAAAAATGAAATTAATGACTTAATGAACATTTATAATCTGACCTTTGCAGATAATTTTAAGGGGTTTAACGTCATTTTTTCCCTATCATTTACAAAAATAACACTAGTCTGATACACAGAACAGAACAAAGAACAGAAGATAGCAAAATATTATAAATATAAGAAAATAAAAGACCTTATTTAAATAATAGTAAATAAAATAATATCTAAATAAATAAAAATAATATATCTTTAAAGATAAATAATTGTCTGACAGCATGGGACCTCTGAACATGAACCTAGGACTTAAGCACAGTATGCTTTAGTTTTTAAGATTACTTCAGAATTCAGTCTGAAATGCAAATGGAGAACAAAAAGATCCATAACAGATTCCTGCCATTAATAAGCACCACATTTCCTTTCCCCAAGACTAAAAGGTGCAGTCATAAAAAGAAGTCGGGATAATTTCTGGCAGCTATAAGAATAAAAAAAATACATGGTTAAACATTCCATTCTGTATTCTGAATCACAACATTAAATTAGTTAGAGGAAAAACCTTTCAATATGATTTGGTTATAGACAGATTGTTCACAGTGGTATTGTATCCTGTCACACCTGCCTGCCTAGTATAAGACACATGAAATACACTCCATTGCAATTGTATAGCTAGTCATACTTTGTGGCTATATAATAAAATTGTAATAATAATCACATGTGATCATTCTTCAGGGAAAAAAAGAATTAAAAAAAAATATCACCGCTCATGGCTGGTGTCCCCTGCCCTGTGAGAGCCACCGTGGCACAGCCAGCACAGCACAGTCCCCCTGTGCCTCCCCTCCCTAAGTACCCTGCAGAGGTATCTGCTGGCCTCCTTTGGTCCTCATTCTAAATTCGTGGGTATTCAAAGGCACATCATTCCAAGGTCCCCACCTGGGACGAGGCACAGACCTACGACCCAGCTGTGCTTGATTTGAGTAACTCATGCACTAGCAGGAAAGCTGGAGCACCAGCAACTGTCCTGATGGTGGCACCTCTTACTCACAGGGTAGCCTTTGCTCTCAAACTCCAGGAAAACTGGTAGTCAGAAATTTTGGCACAAAGCCTGTGGGTCTCAGGAGCCAATGTTCCAAGGTCCATTCCCTCTATGGTACAAACTGGAACATAAAAGCCCCTGAGCTGGTTTTGGCTGGGGCGAGGTTAATTTAATCCGCAGTGACAGATGTGGAGCCGGGTTTTAGATTTGTTCTGAACACAGAGTTGATAATACAGAATGGTTTTGTTGTTGCTGAGCAGGTCTTGCACAGAGTTGAGGCTTTTTCTGCTTTTTGTACAGCTACACTGGTGAGGAGTCTGGGAGGGGACAGCCAGGACAGGTGACCCAGAGTGACCAACGGGATATTCCAGGCCATGTGACATCCTGCTCTGCAGATAAAGTGGAGGGAAGGACACTGTGTGCCAGAATACAGCTTGGGCTCCCAATGTCCTTGTCACGGGACCATTCGTGTGTTCCTACAAACAGACAGCTTTTCTCCCCCTGCCAAACGTTCAGCAAAAAAGTTGCACCACTACTTTTAAAGTACAAGTCACTGCAGAAGCTTAGTTTGTTAAAAGCCCAAGGGTGCACTTATCATCTAGAGAACAACTATCACAGTATACAAGGGAAAGCAAAGAAACACAATTTTATAGACTGAGGAGAAGAAAGAAAATTAAATCAGCTCCATTACAGAGATAACCACAGGTTAAATTTTGTTATAGGAGTTTACGAAATTATTCATACACTCTCATTACTGAGAGGAATCAGGTTTGCTTTCATTCAAAAAATTATATAAAAAAGCTCCTATTCTTGTCATATTTCCCTTCCATATATTTATGTATCTATTAAAAGCATCACTAATTATTTGCTATTAAGAATGAGCTAATTATATCTTGCACTGTGTGAAAGAGATTCAAAGTATGTAACTCATGTTCCATTAAAAAAACTGCAAACAAATGAAAATACAGAGAGTTCCAAGAAAAATTAAATGGCTGACAAACCAACTATGCTTTTGTTACCTTGGATGACAAGCTAAATTAAAAAACTTAAAAAGAATTTAAATACCAACAATGAAATTAAAACAACCCAATTCTATCATATTTGACTTTTGCAAATGTGGCAGCTGAACAACCTGCAGGGAAACACCTCAATTACATAACAGTTATTTAACAAATACCTTGTTCTACCTCCCTTGTGATTTAAGTCCAGGAGTTATAATTACAAAATTTATAAAAAATAATAATCTACCAATTACTGTTGGTTTACTTTGTTAAAAGTTATAGTTGAGGTTTAAAAGACTAATATTATTCTAATAAAATAAGACTGCTGGGAGTAAAATATTTTTAATTGATTTTAATTGATAAATAAAGTATTTTTACTGTATTTGCAGAATCAATTTCACCATGCACCTTGGGAAAGATGTTACAAAGACATGGAAGCCAAAAGTGGATTTTTAGTTTGTTTTAGTTTTGATAAACATCTCTTCCCAGTTCCATTTTTAAGAATAACAACTTTTATGTAAGAACTTGAAGCAGTCTCTTGTGAGTCACCTTGTGTCTTAGCCAGCATTCATGCTGTGTTAGAAATCATCTTTGCACTGTTTTGGAGGACAAGAGAAATTTTTAAAGCTCACCATGTTCTGCTTTGATTACAATACATTCTTCAGATTGGTACAAGTGCCAAAACCCCATCTTTGATATGGTCCCCATTTGCTGATGAGTTATTTATCCTTCACATGTAAAAAGTTGCAGCTAATAAGGAGTCTGCAAGTGGAGACAGATCAGTGGTCTGAGGGGTATTAACCTGACTTGGCTCAGGGCCGAAAATGAAGCAAGGTTTAGGCTCCAGTCCTTCAGATACCTAACAAAAACCTGTCCCATGAGGAACTCCATCTGACAATTCTTACCTGCTCAACATTTTCTTACAAGTGAATTTTAATTAATTATTGATTTTTAACGCATTTCTAATGTCTGAACACTCACGGATATAATTAGCACTTCTATAAGGAAAATCAAACTCAATAAATAAATGCAGTAATAGAAAACCATTGCCTCCCCTATGTACAGAACCTGAGCTGTTAATGCTTTCACACTCTGATCCCTGAGCATATAGTGAGTTGCATGACTTAGATTTTTCCAAACTACACAGATAAAGCCTAAACATGCGAAGCTTTTAATAAGGCAGCTGTGTATTAAGGAAATGTCTTATCTGAGAAGACACATTTATTTCTCATATTCTGTAAGTTATACTACAATTGGATATTGAACATGTAACTTAATAGAGGGTAACTTAGACGCATAATTATGGATATTCCAAAACATGCCCTGTAAACCAAGAGCTTAGCTCAAACACCTAAAGGCAAAACAAGTAGTTATTAAACACCAAACCAAACAGTAGTCATGCAGTAGTATGCAAAAGTTCTCACAGGTCAAGAATAAAGGAATAACAGCCAAGTTTTGTAATCAATTCTATACATGCTTGTACATATAGATGTATGCATTAGGTTTTCTTTCTGACAACAGTAAAAACACATGCCTCTACTTCAAAGAGCTCCTGGTAGGAACAGCATTGTTTCTATGCTAAGAGTACAGAAAAGGAATGCAATGATCAGTAAAATCCATCACATTAAATGAACACAGTGTGTCTTTTCAAAACTAATGAAAAGTGCTCACAGTCAGGGGAAACTTCCAAAATATTGTTCTCCTATATTCAGAAAATTATGAAGGTGAGAAACATTGTCTCCAAAAAAGGGTTTTTTTAAAATTAACATTAATTTGCTGTTCAAAATAGAACAGAACTTTAAAGTTTAATCATCTGCTGAGATGCAAGCAAAAAAAGTCCAAATAAGGAAAAAAATGGTACTGAGTCTGAAGGACACATAGGCAAGGCTTTTCTGATGAAATTTATCCATTCATCCATTGAATATCTAGTTATCCATTGAATCAAAGTTATCCTCACCAAAAAGTGAGGGAAGATGTTCAGAATTAGTTCTATTCTGATGTTTAGCTAATCAAAGATTGATTAATCTGATATTGATTACTGTACTGATCAGAAGAAATCCTGTGGTTCCCTATCAGGTTTCTCAGTAATAGCCATGCCAAAGTATTCATTTTACCATGACAAAACACAGGAGCTGAATTTAATAGTACCTATTTTACTGCAATTGGAAATATGTTTGATTATTTTGTTAGTAATTGTGCTGAAAAAAATCACACCAAGTCAAGCTGAGATATGAATTAATTCAGGTTTCTGGTACAGAATACATGCCTCAAGGCTTGCAGTTCCAAATGTCACTATATTCATTTTATTAGAAACATTTTTTCAGAGGAATAAATCTGTTTTCAGCCTGCACAATTGATGTCAGTGTTATATAAAGGTAAATACTTCTGGTGTGAACATCTGATAAAGAAACACATTAGTAAAACACGATACGTCACTGCCATTGTACCATCTGTCAGGTAGTGTGTAATTATAGCAACATCATTCTTTTCAAAGCCTCGGATAAAAAGAGTGGATCTGGCAAAGATGGTGAAATAAAGGCAGCTTCAGTCTGTAATCATTAAGTTAGTGACAGTTTTGAAATTCATTCATGCCCGTTTCTACAACTACAGCATTGTGCCAGTTACAAGCAATAGCTTTTTAAATTATAACACAATTTATATCAGGTAACCTCAGAACTGTAAGTGATGGTCATAAGTGAAAATTTTTAGTCTCTTTCTGTCAAAAAGCCCTGTATGGAGGAAAACCAAGGTTCAAATATCACCTCTAGCTCCCCCTCCACGTAACAAACAAATTATCATCAGCTGTGATCCATACAACATGTTGAGGAACAAATCCACACTTTAATGTATATGCATATGTGCATCTAGATATAGTCAAATACAAATAGATATGCAAATTCTTAGCTGAACAAACATAGATAAACAAGTAACTCATGCAAAAATATATATGCAAAGACATCATCACATAGCTCCAAAATCTCATGTGCTATTCACTTGGTATGTCACTTTGTTGACAATTTTAAATTTATTATGAACTTAGAAAAATAAATACAGAAAATAATATGTTCTCACATTAACTTTTCAATATTAGGGACTGAGCATAGGCTTGTAAACATAAATGTGACTTTAATCAAAAGTGGAAAAAATGCTTTTCTTGAAAGTTTTTAATCAGCAGTTAAGGATGACTTATGGAGATACAAATAGTATCTACAGTAGAGGGAAATAATGCCTAGGAATTTGAGAGACAGAGAACTTAGTTATAAACTAAGACCTCCTCTTTAAATAATCACCTTCATTACATTTGTATGCAAACAGAACTGAACTATGCATTCCAATAGGCTGAACAGGAAGTGTCAAATCTCAATGTCTAGATTGCATAAAATTAACTTCTTCATTTATTTTGCTTACAATCCTTTTAGAGGATGGTTCAAGTTGTAACCAATTATTTGACCAGGACATATTTTTACAGACTACTTTCCTCCCTACATACAACTTCGTGTAGTACAACGAGTACTGTAGTCCTTGCTCCTGTGTACACATAAAAGTTAGGAGCAAACTCTGTCTATTGATAGCTAATTAGTGCAAAACCTCATCTTCTGCTTGTAGAAATAAAATACACGTATATAAAGGCTGTAAAATAGACAAATATATAAAAGGCACTGAAATACTCAAATTAGCTGTGAGTGGACACTTTTAATCCATCCCTCAGGGATTTACCTTTCTAAGAGATTAAGTGCATTCCTGAGTCACATCCCCACCAAACTACAAACATCGTCAAAGATTGCCCTGTTCAAGCACAACTGCACGTGCCTTGCGTGAAAGTAAATTGCTGGGACAGCCTTAGCTCAAAAATTCAGCCTTAAACTGGGGAATCAGTGCTATTGCAAGCAACTGCTTTCTTTATTATTTATCAGGATTCAGGTTTAAATGGTGTAAATTGAACATCTTGTCCTATCACATATTTCACAAGGCAATAGATGTCCATGCATCCTACAAGAGTAAAGATGGTTTTGGGGCTTTTCTCTTTTTGCAGTGAGGATTTTTTGTGTGTGTGTGTGTGTGGTTTTTTTTTTCCCCCCATCATTATTTTGGTTTCTTTTCTGGTTTTTTGGGGAGGGTTTTGGGTTTTGTTTTCGGTACAGAATTGCTTCAGGTGATAGAAAACAGCATATGAGGATTATTTAGCTTTCATGCACTTTAAATCTATTATCTAGGAAAAATCCATGTTGCTTAATTAGTTAAAAGTGAAAAAGTTGCTAAAACACTTGAAAGCTCTGGTTAGGAGAGTGTCATATATTTCTAATTAAAAAAAATTACCATCTATTAATTTTCAACCTTTTTTTAATTTCACAAGACTCTATATAAATCAGTGAAAGATAAATACTTCAGAATGGCCAGTGAATACTGCATACATACTGCAAGCTTCCTTACAAGAGACAAGATTTATTCTCTGCATTCAGAGTGGCCCATCACTCCTAATTTTGAATCAAAATTTGGTTCAGCCTCATATCATTGGACTGAAATAACTGGAGCCTGGACATCATTAAATCTCAGTGAAACAAGCAGTGCAATTCAACACTTTTGCTGAAGATTCTCCACATGCAAGAGACCACCTCTGGGGTTTGTTTGTTTGTTTGAACAGTTTCCCAGTGCAAACTCTGGTTTTGAATGATCCTTTTTCCTGTTAGACAGTATTTAGGCATAAAACTCCCTAATAATATGACCAAAAAAGTCTTGTAAATACTGTAAACTCAACTTTCCACAGGAAAAAAAAAAGTTTCCCTTAAAGTATTATTTTTGTTATTTATGAATGGAAGTCTACTTTCACACCTTTACTTTGGAGTTGCACTATGCTATCATACAATATAACAAAGTGTTCTAAATAATCAACTTTATATCACACGTTGTATGAGAGCTGAGTATTAAAACTGAAGCCAAGAAGAGAAAAGTGACTCTGCACTAGATCCATCTGCGGTAGGTTGCTGAATGAACAGCTTGGAGGGGCACCCATGACAAGAATTTCATTTGTTAGACTTGGATTTCAAGTGGTTTCAGTTTAAATTTACTGCAATCATGTACAAGAAAATCATGTCCCATCAAGAGCACTCCAACTTTAGCTTCTTTGGTGCAATCTATGCAATGTCTCTGCAGATACATCTTTGGATTTGATAGTAGCACGTGTAGCTCTATGCTGGATCTGTAACTTCGGTATCCAGGCTCATTACCAATCTCCTGAGCCATCCATTCTTCCTCAGTTGTGAAAATGTAATAAATTGCTTTTTTTCCCTAGTGTATTTAGCACTCATGAAAACTGACAGATTGACAGCTGGGAGGCTGAAGTATTCTGTTTAAATCACAGAGAAAAGGAAAGAAGCAGCAATGACAGACTAAGGAACCAAAACTGAATTAACCCTTTGCTTAAGTAGCCAGCTGAAGACAGAACAGCAAGGACTCCATGGAGCAATCAGTGGCCTATGACAGCAGAGATCTTACTTGGTGATGGCAGATATAAAATTAAATATACCCCCCATATTCTGGCATACAATTATATTTGCATTGCATATTCATGTGCTCAGCAAGATGTCTGGCCAATTTATAGTAAAATTATGAAGAAAATCTTAACCCATCAGCTCATTCAGAAAGTAAAACTTGTCAGTTTTACTTTCTGAATGAGCAATGCACTTAACCTGCAGAGTAAGTTGCTTGACTAGAATATAAAGGAAAAATAAATACCACTGGGGAATTTTCACATTTTACCCATTTTTGTGGTTTTTTAAAGGGGCTTTTAGCCAATCTAAGACCTAATGTCTACAAATTCAATATTCAGCCATCGCAGCTCATTAAAAAAGCTGGATTTTGTAGAATATTTACAAGCCTATCTGTTCTGCTAATACCTATTTGTTGAAATTAATGAAAAAATCTTGCCTCAGCTTTCAGCACCAAGATGTAGTAATGAGTCTGAAATGGTAGAGTCTACCTGTTTATCTTCTAATGTGGAAAAGAAAGAAAATCTAAGCAGGGCTTAGAAAATCTAAGGGCTTTTGTTAATAAATTGTCTGCCAAATTTAGAGGTCTTCAACAAATTCCTTTTGAAACAAACTAAAAAGAACTAGATGAGCTAAACTTTTGCACATTAGCAAAGGACTGTTGTGATTTAAGCATTGGAAGGAAATCCTCTGAGGTCTAACTCTAGTGGTCTATTTTATATGCTATGGGAATAATATTTCCCCTGTGGAAGAGAATGAGCCTGAATTTGCTAAAAACATCACAGCCAGTCCCATTAATGTACCTGACTCATCACACATGTCCTGAAAACAGGCTGTAGTCACCAAAAGGGAAAGGTCCTGTGCCAGCAAGGACACAGGCACAGAACACACCTTAAGTGCTTACTCAGCCTGGGAATTGGAGCTGCTGTTCTACTCCAGTTAAAAAAAGGACTCCAGAACCTGTAAGGTCCTCTATAAGATGTCTCAGGAAAGTTAATCCTACATCAACAGAAGGATCTGAAGACACCTCCAGTGCCTGGACTTGGAGCTGTGGCCAGATTTATTCATTACAAAATAGACACCCTAGGACAGACCTTTAGTCAGTCCTGCTCTACAAAAGGGCCTCAGAACAAATCTAACTTTGAATGGCTACAGAAGGAGATAGAAATGTCACTGAAAATAAATTTTTTAAGATACTCCAAAATCAGACTCCATTACAGTGACAAGGGTAGCAAATCAAACAATGCTTTTTAGACAACAGGCTGGTAAGTTAACCATCAGCTTCAAGAACAGTAACATATGTCACTGAGTCTGAAAAATACGTGGTTTTCCACAGTCCCTGCACAGCAGAAATATGCAAAGGGCTATTGAGATTTGGAGAATAGTTTTGAAGTAATTTTCAGCTTTATTTAAACTGTAAAATCACAATTGTGATCACATTTACTTATCAAAAAATATGACCAAATTTATAAGAACCATGAAGTATTATTCCCTGAAATAATATAAAGGTAATATTCAGAACTGCAATTCCCAGCTTGAAGTTATAATTACAGCAAAGCAGAGAATATATATCTATGTCTATCTCTATTTTTAAATAGAGCACAAGCAAATTTTCCTGTCTTCCAAGTTCAGTAGAAGATGCTGAGAAGATCTCTTAAACAAAAATTTAAAAAATAAGAATTTCTTTCACCAAAAGGAATTTGACCTGTAAAGGTACATCACGGAATTGTCAACACAGGAGACCAGGATAATATTTCTCACATTCTCCTATCTCCTCCCATACTGTGAATTGGCTCAAGCACTTGTTCTACACCAGCAGGCATCACTCATGTTCTGCAGGAGCACAGATTTCACTGCCAAAAGACTTTCTCTTGAGAATGAGCCTTTGGGTACTGCTGTACACACCCACTTAATGTAACAATACAGTGCATGGGTCACTGACACTTGTCTCACACCGCTCCTTCTTTATCCCTCCTTCCATGAATATGTAACATAACAATATGTTCAAAAACACCAAAGTTGTCAAAAACTGGTTTTTAGATTAAGTTTGACAGAAAATGACAAAAGAAGGCTTTGTGCTAGTTTTGTATCAGTAAAGGACAACAAACCCGAGAGGTCAGTTCTAGCAAGACACAGGTAACTATGAATGAAATTAACTTAAAGCAGCAGTAATTGAAATGGCAACCTGACTGTCCCACAGAATTTAGCTCCTTTTTCTCATTCTGCATTGCTTGAGTTACAACAATACAGCAGCAAAGCTCAGTGGCTTAACCGGCCCCAACATTTTGATGGTTCCAGGGGTGAGCTGTGGTCATGAGCACCAAGGAAGCCTCAAACAGCTCAGGTGCTCCCTTAGCAAGGAGCACATTTCCTGCTTTGCTGCGCAGTGCTTCCCCTGGGAGCTGCACACGTGTTGTGTGCCAGGCTCCTCCGCCCCAGGCCACTCGGGGACATGCTGCTTGCGTGGATATTTCCAGCAGACAGATGTTTCCTCCCTGCTGTTATATTTTAATTTCTCAAGTGGGTGGCAAAGGCAGATGTTACCACACATGTACATATAAGGTCTCCTCTTTCTCACATTATTCTGAAAGAAAAGGGTGTTATACCGACGGCTTGATTCAATCTGCAGGTTTCACCAATATAAGTTTACCCACGTGCATACGCACTCAACCACATATATATCTTTAAATACATATGGCAATGGTACATATATAATATGATAATGTATAAATATGCTTGCATGGGCCAACATACATAATTTTCTAGATTGAACTAAATCCAAAGCTTAATGTGCTACCTGTTTCAGAGTATTTAGCATTCTGGGTGGCATAATCTATTTCATACATACATAATCCATGGAACAAATTAGACATATCTCAGCAATAGATGACAGAAAAACTCATCTAACATCACCTGTTTTCTCTTTCTCCTACAATGCCATCTATTTTATGCATTCAAGGAGAGCTCAGGGAAGCCTGAATGACAAGTAGGTGCTGAAGACCAACCACAGAGAACACCCTTGACAGTAAAGGTTTCAGTGTAGTGATTTTTTATATTCTAGCAAGTTCACTGCTGTCACTGGGAGTGCCCCCTGCAACGTTATCAAAGCTCAGTCTAACAAATGAATCCTGTAATTTCCTTCAGGTCTCTGCTCCCTTTCTCCCTCAGTAACTGAGCATTAGAGCTACCAAAATGTAGTGGGAGCAGAATGTAAGAGCAGGGGGATGTGTGAAGCAGCACACCTGCCCTTCCCGTGGCAGGTGCAGCCTCTCCTTGCACTGCAAGGACAACACACGTGGTAATGTGCCACTGAATTCCTCCCAAGTCTGCCACTTCTCCCTTTGTGTAGCACTTCAGTTGACAGATGAACCAGCCAACAGAGCAACACCCACCACAGCATAGAAAAGATAAAGTGCAAAAGTCCCTATTAAATGTATCTGTATTAATGAAACAATTTTTCAGAGTTCTCTGCCAAAATCTTCATAAATTACTGCACCAGTCTCAAGAAAAGAACAAAAGAATATTTTTAATTGATAGCCTAATTTTTTTTAATTAATGGCCATATTTTTAATTAATAGCCTATGTTTTTTATAAAGCTTTGATATAAGATTTATAAAAAACATGGGCTCTTAATTAAAAAATTAAACTATGCTTTATAAAACATAGGCTATTAATAAAAAAAAAAAGTTGTGGCTGGACATGGCCTGGGTTTTAGGATGATTTTTTTTAAATTAATATAAGCACAAATAAAATCTGCCTTTACTACCAAGAAACATTAGAAATTAAAAATAGATCTTTAAATATGTAATCAACAGTTGCATAAGTAAAAAGCAGTAAAAAAAGCATTGTGTTTCTATTATCTTCTTAAGCTTAAGTTTTTTTTATTGTTGTTGTTTGTTCTTTAGAGTTCATGATGAAATGCAGCAATTGTGATTTACTAAATGTCAACTTAAAGCATTGGTTAGGGTTTTTTGTTGTTTGTTTTTTAGAGTTCAGGAAATCTTCTGTAAAGAAAGAATTAAAAATCACTTGAAGTGTTTTAAAAACAAAAGAAAATTTGGGTGGAATGCATGGTAGCTACAAATGAAAATTATATATAATTCAAAACTGGCATTTGTATTACTTTTGTTATTGAGCTTAAAACAACACAACTTTTTTTTAAGAGATAGAAAAATTGAGTCCTATAGTTTTGTCAGTAGCATATGCCGAAAAGGAGAAAGATCAAGATTAGTAATTGCTAATGATTATTTAATTTGTAGGAGAAGAGAGTAAAACACCAGTGGCTGCATATGTCAAATGTACATAAAAGATGAAAATGTAAAAGCAATAGACACATTGCAAAGGGTAGACAAAGACACACTTTTCTCAATCTTTTAAGTAGCATTTGTCATGGTGGTAAGGAACCTGATGTGGCATTTAAAAGCATTTTACAGAAAATATCCCAGTCTGAGTTTACCTACTTGAATGAACAGAGCAGTGCTATTGGCACACTGAAAACACTTCTAGTGATTCATGAGGTCATCCATGTTTGTTTTCTCCAATCATAAAAAGAATATTGCAAAGGAATTGCAACACAGTTTACTGTCATCAACTAACCTCACAGCTTGATCAACATCATTATTTTTAAAATGGAAAAAATACTTCAATGTGAAAAACACAATAACTGAGATTCCCACTCATGAACCCCAGCAACAGTCTGAGAGATAAGAGGCTAAGGGCTAACTGCGTCTCTAACCTCTTTGTAAAGAACACTTCATCATGAATAAACAATATATTTTCAGTCAAAACAGACTGGTTTAGTCTATTGCAATGATTTTTGTTGTTGTTTAAAATAATAACTTCAAAAAAATTTAAACATTTTCCCCTATATCTTGATATTTAAAATTTTTCAGAGACACTATTTTGTTCTCTATTCTTCCCATTCTCACATACAAAGATGACTTTTACACCCAATATAATTCAGAATTTCTCAAAAACAAGGTCAGCACAAGCTGAAGTTGTTTCTAACAGAAAGCTGAATGTTCAAGGGACTAGAATATGATAAAGTGTAGTTGCTTTCTCTTCCACAACCGTGGTGGCCTGGTTTTCGGACAGACGGCACGGCTACCACAATCTGAGTGTGGAGCTCGGGCAGACAACATACGAACACCAATTTGGTGGATAGTTAAATGCGTTTATTATTTGAAACATGCAGTTTAAATACTATCTGGTCCTTCCCTACGTCAGAGGGGTCTTACTACATTTCCTGGGGGGAAATGGAAAAGTACTGGTACTGTTTGTGAGGGGAACTGGTGTCCTTGAGGTAGCTTATCTCTGGGTTGGTATGTGCTTGTCCCTTCCGTGACAATCCCGACACTCTTCCGGACGCCTGTCCCTTTCCAATCCACATCCTTCCCACATCTCCCCCCACATCTCCCCCCACCCTCTATCACAAAAGAACGAGGTAGTTATACATATATATATATAGGCACTAAATGAGGTAGAAGGTTAGTATCTAACAAAAGGAAGAAGGAGTTTGGAAACCTGAGTAAGTTTTTGCCAGGCAAGTTTGGAAAAGCTTGTGACTGGCAATGTTCCCTGATTAATTCACAGCATTTCATGTTGGCCTAGGAACAGAATGTTAGTCTGTTCTAGGCGAGCTCTAACAAATGAGACTATCTTGTTCAGCAGGCATGGTCCGAAGATAGCTGTTAAAAGTAGCATTGCCAATGGGCCTACTAAAGTGGAAATCAAAGTGGTTAACCATGGGGATTGGTTAAACCAGGATTCGAACCAGCCTTGCTGAGCCTCTCTATCTTTTTGTCTCTGAGCCAGTCTGTTTCGAAGTTCTGCCATGGAGTCTCTAACAACTCCGGT
Source organism: Acrocephalus scirpaceus scirpaceus (assembly GCA_910950805.1). Classification (NCBI taxonomy): domain Eukaryota; kingdom Metazoa; phylum Chordata; class Aves; order Passeriformes; family Sylviidae; genus Acrocephalus; species Acrocephalus scirpaceus. The sequence continues at coordinate 37,213,646 of OU383781.1, forward strand.
GTGGTCTGCATAAAAACAGCATTCTTCTTTCAGGGCTGCACACAGGCCTCCTTGCTGCATGAACAGGAGGTCTAGTCCTCGCCTGTTCTGCAGGACCACTTCCGAGAGCGAAGAGACTGACTTCTCTAGGTAGGAAATGGATTTCTCGATCCTCTGCAAGTCCTCATCTATGGTCATTTGCAGTTGAGACAGTCCTTGGTGCTGTGTTGCTAGGGCCGAAACCCCTGTCGCCGTTCCAGCTGCTCCCAAGCCGAGCAGCATTGCGATAGTTATACCTGTTATTATTTCTCTTTTGTGAAGCCGGCTGGGTTCTTCGAAAAGGTTGTATACCTCTTCATCTGAGTGGTACAGGACCCTAGGAACAATCAGAACTTGGACACAGAAGTCGTTAGAATCATTGAACTTGGGAAGAAACACACAAGGACTTACTCCAGATCTCTGACAAACCCACATTGCTGATGCAGCTGGGACTATCCACTTATTATTTTTTCTGTTGGGCTTTACAACTTTGGCGCAAACATTCCCTTTTCGCTTAGCTAGGGGTGCATTACCAAAACATCTGCCCCGACCTGAGACTTGACTCAGGGTGATACCTCTGCGGGGTGTGTCCCATCTGCACTGATGAGGTGCATTAGCTGTGGAGTAAGTGAATGAGGTGTTTACAGCAACTCCTTCATAAAAAGGGGGTTGGACATCATAACAAAGCCAACAGGAATTGGTTAGGTTAGGGTTAGATTCATTCAGGGATAGAAAAGTAGCATCTAACATACGAAGGATTGGGTCTGGGTCTGACTTGGCTGATCGGCCTATCTGGAAAGCTTTCTCATCGCTGGTTGGGTCTTCGGTGACACTTGCGGGTAAGGTTTTGGGGTAAGTCATGTTTTTCTCTGTCTGTGTGCTTTTAATCACCTTGTTGGGTCCAACCGCTCGGGGTTTGACGGCTGGAACCTGGTAATTCGCACATTCACCCACTCTTTTGACCCTTGAAGGACCACTGTCCATGCTTTACCCACTGTCCAACCAGGATGATTGGGCTGCAAGACCGTCATGTTATAGTATATACATTTTTTAAATTTAGGGATTTTATAACTGTTTCGATGGGGGTTTCCCTGTACAGAGAGAGGTGTTTTGCAACCTGCGGGTGCCCAGGTGAACTGCAGGAACTGGTCGGGCTCTGGTGGGTCCCACCCAGGTCCTGATGGCCTGGCGTCTGTAACTATGGTTTCACAGCCCCAGTACCAACAGTATCCCCACCCAGGGTAATTACAATAACCTTTCCCTGGGTTTGAAGCTGGGCACCAGTAGGATAGGTACATGTGTGATGAGTAGGAATTTATCTTTGGTCGTCCTGGAAATAGATCGGTGATGCGAAGCACGAAGGATGGAGTGTTTGGTGTGGTGATGTCTCTAAGCACCTTGTCGCTGGTAAGGTGTCTCATGACCCACCTGAATGGCTGATGTGGGTAGTAATCTGGGCTGGCTTGTCCTCTGGCAATAAGCCCCAACAACAAGATCACACAGACATGTTGTTGATGCTTGGGTCTCACCCGCGTGGGTTTCTTTGCTGCTGTCTGGCGGTTTGGTGGTGTGTCTCGTTCCTCTGGGAGGGGCATATATGCATTACGTGGTCGCCCCACCAGCATGTCCTGTGAACAGAAACTCACAGTTCTCATTAGTCTCATCCTGCTCATTGTGAAGATCAGGTTTAATTGATTTGAGAGGACACCACCTGATTTTCCCGTCCTTTCTGACAGCTGCATACCCTCGCCCTGCAAGCATCAATCTCCAGCCCCGTTCCCACTCACCCAGCTCATTTTTAATTACAACCTGCGGGCCCTCCTCTATTGCTCTGGAGGCCCAGTGTTTTTGAACGGGACTGTTTGCTTCATTTCCTCTAGGGAATTGATTCAATGCTATCAGAGCGGTTGCCAATATACGTGTCTGCTCTCCTGAGGGGATGGAGTTGGTCAAGCCTTCTGCTTTTGCCAACACCTCTATCTTGGTTTTCAGGGTCTGGTTTGCCCGCTCAACTATAGCTTGTCTGGTACTGTTATATGGGATACCTTGTACTAATGTGATCCCCCATTTGGAGGCAAATTCCTGCACTGGTTTAGAAATGAAATTGGAACCATTGTCAGTTTTGATCTGCTTGGGAATGCCAAGCCATGCCATGGCTGTCAGCCAGTGCTGAATTGTGGCTTTAGAGTTAGCTCTGTGATGCTGTGTGGCTACAATCATTCCACTGAATGTGTCCACTGTTACTGCCAGATTTCTGAGGGCTTGAGACCTCTTGGGTTGACCCCACTGGTCCACAGGGGTGACTTCTGGCAGTGAGGACAGGTGGCCACTACATGTTTGGCATCCGCTGTGGTGATTCCGCATCTCTTTGCCAGTGCTTTGGGTCCAATGTGGAGGGATTCGTGTAATTGACGAGCTTCCTGCAGCGTCCAGACGCCTTTCGCTGCAGCATCCGCCTTGTCATTGCCGATCTGGAAGTAACCTTTGACTGGGTTGTGGCTGTTGATGTGAATGACAGATACTGTGCCCTTTCGTGAGGAGAGTGCTTCTTCTAGCATCAGGGCCACTGTTGATGTTGACACACCTGGTCCTGCCATAGCCAGGCAGAGCCTTGCCACGAATATAGAGTCTGTTACGATGTTCAGGTGCTCGTCTTGGAAGAGTTCACACGCCAAGACTACTGCTGTCGCTTCCAGTTGCTGCACCGACAGTGTGGGGTCACATGCTTTGACGCAGTGCCATTGCTCTTCTGCCTGCCACACTGCTGTCGCGGTGGAAGTCATGGAGGAAGCGTCTGTGAAAACTGTTGGTCCTGGCTGTGGTCTATCCATGACCTTCGGTGGCATGTCTATGTCGACTATGGTCAGCAGCTGAGTCCAAGGTGGTCTGGTGGAGTAGAAGATTTCTCCTCCGAATCCGATGAGAGCAAGGGCTAGGTGTTCTGAAATTGTGGTTGACTTTGTGGTTGGTTGCTTGCGGAAAGGACGGTGGATTCTGGTTGGCTCAGTCCCTAGGTGTTTCAAGGCGAGCTTCCTGCCTTTCATGATGAGGTTAGAGATGCATTCTATTGCTGGGGAAAATGCACGAGCAGGTCTTCCAAGAACCACCCATTGAATCGGTCGAGCCTTTTCAGAAGGTCCTTGGGCCAATGCTCCCACTCCCCCTTTTGGTGTGAAGTGTACATATAAGTCCAGGGGCATCGCTGGATTCCATCTGGCAAGTGTACCATTGGACATCTGCTGTTCGATGAAATCGAGGGAGCTCGCTGCTTGCGGTGTCAGCTCCTTGGGTTCCCAGGGGTGCTTTCCTTGCTTTTCGCAAAGCCGTCTCAACTTTTCCCCATGCTTTCAAGTTTTTTCCGCTGCCGGTGGCTTTTGCATCCTCTGCCAAAGCGGCAGTGTAACTCTCCCACCTTTCTACATCTAATATATCAATAGGGCGCTTAATCATGCCCAAATCTAAAAGCCTTGCCATAGCAAGATATAAGTTTTTCTGCTCACACCGTATTCCCCATTGCCTTTTCATAAACCGTACAACCTGAGCGAGCGCTTCCATGGTCCCGCTGGTTCTGGAGGCGTCCCTCCGTTCCTCCGCGGTGGATCGGGCCAGCCGCCACCTCTTCTCCAGGCGAATTCCCGTTCCCTAGGTTCTTTCCCGGGTTATCGGCACCACTATGTAGTTGCTTTCTCTTCCACAACCGTGGTGGCCTGGTTTTCGGACAGACGGCACGGCTACCACAATCTGAGTGTGGAGCTCGGGCAGACAACATACGAACACCAATTTGGTGGATAGTTAAATGCGTTTATTATTTGAAACATGCAGTTTAAATACTATCTGGTCCTTCCCTACGTCAGAGGGGTCTTACTACATTTCCTGGGGGGAAATGGAAAAGTACTGGTATTGTTTGTGAGGGGAACTGGTGTCCTTGAGGTAGCTTATCTCTGGGTTGGTATGTGCTTGTCCCTTCCGTGACAATCCCGACACTCTTCCGGACGCCTGTCCCTTTCCAATCCACATCCTTCCCACATCTCCCCCACATCTATAAAGTCAGCTTTTGTTCTATCCCAAGGAGCCATCAATAAAGGCAAGAAATAGAAAGTGACTTTACAAATTCTCTCTATCAGGTTTTCTGTCATCAATCAGTTAGGAAATGAAGGTAAATCTCTTTTATGAGTAGATTTTTTCCCATAATAATGAAGACCCTGGCTTTTACTACTCCAGCTAGAGATAATTCGTTTGACTGTAATCAGGTTTAAAGCTTACTTTTAGTTGCTCTAGAATTTTCTTGATAATAAAGAATAAACTGGACATTTGTTTGTAAAATATTAATTTTACATCAACAACAAGATATTCTACCTTCTCAGCACTTGTACACACACACAAATTCAGCTTTCCACAGTCTGGGTAGGGTTTTGCTTTCAGAGGATAATGTGCATATGCACAGCTATCAGCACTAGAAGCTCTGGCTTAATCAGCACATGCTTTAATATATAAGGCTTTCATATTTTTATTTGTTCAAGAATTGGAAGTAGCAACACTGAATTATGCAGTGTGTATGATGCCTTTGAAGGGAGCATTAAAACAACCAGGAGAATCCCCAAATTATGAAGCAAAAGAAATTTTTTAACATGTTCTTCATTATACATCCTGAAACAATGCTACCTTATGTAGACGTGATACTAGCACAAACTAACAGAAGAGTTGAACCAAAAATCACTTCACAACTTTTCATTGCAATGATTTCTGTATCTATTTTTATGTACCTGTAGAACCTGCACCACTCATGTGACTGGTAGGCCCTGAATCCATAGAATAATTTCCATGTTTATCATGGTTTGTGGTTGTCCAGACAAACACTGCACTCAAAGTGCTTCAGTAAAAACATCAGAAGGCTTCAAGCATCAGCTCCTTCTTATCTAAAAGTCTCTTGTACCTTTTCTCTTTAGCAAGCCCACAGGGCAGCTCCACACAGCTCCAGCTCCTCCTCCAAAGTCTTCTCTCTTCCTTCTGCTGTTCCAGCTCACTCCTTCCTGTCCCTATCACAGCTGCCTGACCCTGTTTGTCCTATGTACAGCATCTCACCCTTTCTGTCCCCTACACAACCTCCTGTCCCTTCCTCCTCACAGCACAGCCAGCAGACTCCAACAACTCCAACTGAGCTCCCTCCCCAGCTAACTCACTCTTTGTCACACCCAGAGCTGGGAGGGCAAGGCTGTTCCCACTCTTGGGTAATTAACACAGCTGCAATGTATCAAGGGTAAGATTGCCTTCAGTACTATCTCTTTGTCTCCCCACAGGACTTACCAAAGAATTTATTCCTTTTCTTTTACACAATAGAAATCTGCAAATATCTCCAGTCTCAACTGGCTTTCACAATTCAGTTGCCCACAAAAAAGTGTGAATGGTTGTTCTGATTGTCTGAGGGAGCACTCCTCTATCTTCATTTATTTCATTCTGATAGAGTTCAGCTGTGCATATCAGCAACCCAGAGCACACAAAACAAGCAGAACACATGGCAACACCTTTACTTCAGCTAAGAACATCTGCATCTTGTTTTCCACGGTGAACTGCTCTAGATTTTAGTAACAAATGCTTACACTTTTTCTTCACATGTGTAAAAATTCACTTTACTGATGTTCTGATTTGAAAACACCCTGTTTTTTCTCTGCATTCATTATACTGCAGGGGAAAAAATTATGTTCAGTACCTTTTAATGTATTTTTAGTAATCATGTAAAATTAATAAGATTACTATTGATTTTAAATGGATTCTGTGGTATTACGTGGCTGAGGTTTTATCTATTTGGGTAATTTTCCACACAAAGGTAATCTCCCACTTTATTATCCCATGTATTAAAATAAGCATCCCAGAAATCCAGCTGAAACCTCAGAGCACTCACATGAATATAAAAGTGATACAGTAGAATATTGTCAGAGGAGCATAAAAATCCAAACTATTTCTGGTTCTGCTACAACCCAATATCTCCATTTCCCTTTCCAGTCTCCCCTTTTATGTCTCCTGTCTATTCAGTCCATAAGCTTTATCTGTCATTATGAGCATTATTAATGATCTCAGGGTAAGTTTTGCTTTAACCACAACAGATGATATCAATAGAGATTATTTTGTTCAAACTAGAAGACAGCTTTACATGAATAGATACCATCTCTATTTATTATTCTTTTGAACTTAATACTGCGCTGAAACTGTGAAGAAAAACATCACATGGTCACAAAAATGCTTAAAAATATTTCCTAGTACTTCTAGGTGAAAAGACCAGAAGCTTGAAGCAGTTCCCACATTCCTAGAATTATTTTATTCAGAAGTAGTACTGGCTGAGCATTTTTGTTCCATGTGGGTTCCGTTTAGTTTGCTGTGATTTTTAGAGAACAACAAGATTCAGGAAAATTAATTTACAAAACTCAGCTAAGTTCACCTGACACATCTAAACTGCATGTAGTTGTTTGTTGCAGTAATTAAATAGATTGTATAGGATTGAGTTTAAAGGATTCCTGAAAAGTAGTCTAAAACCTAATGATAACTTTTTAAGCAAATAGTAATAATAAATATTTCAGAGATCTCCTTGTACAAGAGACTTTCCCAGGTTCTTTGAACAATGCTTGGTGTTGTTCTAGATATCTACTAATTTTCTACACACAAAATTCACTTTCAAACTCCGATAGTCAATAAGTTCTTGAGGAAAAAACAAAGGACAAGCTAATTAACTAAGACAATTGAATTTTTAATTTAATTTTATTTTTCTACAGCATAAGAGGAAGTAGGTGTAGGTGGTGTGCATGTTAATAATTTTCCTGAAATTTTTTTTTGGTGAGGAGGGAGGGGGACAGACACACAGATATGGACAGACATAACATGACCCAAACCTGAAATTCCCAGATCCTAAACCTGGTTATATGATTTTGTCAGCATTCCCTTTGGGGCTGGCAGTGCTACACTGCCAGGGCTCCAAGTCAGAATGACTCAGCTGAGCAGATATCGGGCAAGCATGCCCAGCACGGTTATGAGCCTGTGCTGGCCTTTCTCTGCCAACTTGGTGACTCTGCAACTTGTTTCATCTCCATGCTATATTTATAAGCACAGGAAAAAGTACAACCAATATCTTTTTGAACAAAGATATGTCTATGACATATCTATGTCTATTTGTCTATGACTTAGTATCTTTAGAATATAAAATACCCTAAATTCTCATTAAAGGATTTTCAGTACTGGATTTTTAAATTTTTTCCCTTATCTTGGTAGAAGAATGAATTAAGTATAATCTACTCTATACACAAGTTGTTTTCAGAATAAAATTTATATTTTTGCTCATCTATTTAATTAATCAGAATACGTAAAGTAATGCATAAAAAATATTAAGAAAAAAGGTTCTTTTCCTAAGCAGCAATAAGCAAAATAAGCCCATAAATCCATGCCTTGTTCTTCTGAATCTCACTGAAGTCTCTGGCTTGCACTATTTTATGATCCATTTTTGAAGCGTAGTTTGACTCATTCACTGTATTGCTAAACATTAGATAGAAATACCAAGTAAGGTATGGGAGCATTTAACCCATACATGTAAGTGAAAACATCACACATTTTAGTCGTGGGAGTTCTTTAACTGACAGGCCCCATCTTCTCTGGAATCAGGCAGCTCTGTGAAAGGAACCTTTATTCATATTCCTATGTTAGTTGTAGGAAAGTAGCGTTTTCCTTAGGTTTGCCCTGGGAGATATACCATATAACAAGAAATGCCCCTTTTGTTAGAATCAGACATAATTTAGACAAAGTAGCCTGAGAAATGAATCTGGTAAACTGAAACAAAGGATTTAATTTTGACTATAGTATTCATTAGTATAGAGTTTCAGTGTAATATTCATTAATTTCCTTGCCTGAAGACAGTTCCTTGAATATCAGAACCTCAGACTAAATTTTAAGAGAGAATTCAGGTACATAATACAACCCCTCACTTTTATGAGTTCTCCATATCATTGCTGATAACCGAACAGGACTGAGTAATAGGATTCCTTGGCCTTCTGCAAACACAATCATCTACCCTCTCTTAAAAATCTAATTACTGGCAAAGAAAAGTCAATCTGCTGTAAATGCAGCATGGCATGTTCTGTTTGAAACTTCTTCTAGTAACAAATTTTCATCCTTAGCTCTACCAGTTATTTCAGCAATAAATTGTGTTATTAGAACACCTTTTTTCTTGCACATTTGGCACATTATGGCACACTGTCCAAAATATACATGCTTAATATTAAAAGTAATATATTAATAACCATGATGAATATAGAATAACTGACATTTAAAACTATTCTCATTGTATTTCACTCCTTTCCTTCTATCCTTGAAGGATAATGTGTATATCCACTCACAAGTCCCTTACCATTCTGCAGCATTAAGCAATGTGCTTTAAGGAATATTTTGTTCTGGTCAGGGACATGGCCAAAACATTTTCCCATTCCCACATGATGACCCACATAAATAAGTTTTCAAGACACTTTCTGACAGGGAATTTTCACAATGAGAAATATCAGCCTTTGGAATCATCTCCTTGGGATAGTCACCTTGGACACTTGAGATTTGGCTGGACAGGGTACTGGGCCATCTTGTCTAGACCCTAATTTTGCCAGGAAAAGTTTGGAGCTGCTGATCCTTGAGGCCTCTTCCAGCCTGGTTTATCTCCTTCCTGAAAATTAGGAAGGAGAAAAAGAGCCAAAGTCCTTCAAAGATTTAAGAAAAAGCACAGACAATAAAGACATCATAATCAGACCTGATGAGGGCTCTTATGATTTTCTTTCAGTTCATTCTGGAGATGCAGACACCATGATCAATTTACATGGCTGTGCAGTAGATCCCAGCTCCTAACAGGCTGATGTTGCTGTTTGTCTAAGCCTTACAGACACTGCCTCTTCTGTGGAAAGCTAAAAAACTTGTTACCTCTGCTTGCTGTGAATGTCACCCTCCTTCAGATATAGGCAGGAGTGAAACCAAGGGGTGCCAGCAGCAGCCTGGTTAATGCACAATTTAGGGCAGTCACACAGTTACTCAATATGGAAAAAAAAATAAAAAAAGGAAAAGTCACCGCCTTGGTGAAGCATCACCTCTCCTGCATTTAAACCAGATCTAGAAGTTATAGAAATGACAGACAAAAACATCAGGAAAGAGGCCAAGAAATGGGGTAACAGCAATTCTGTGTCACAGCTAGTTCCATCACCAAACTTTCCAGAACACAAGCAGTCTATCAGGAATCACCTCAAATTGTCAGTTGAGCTGCTCTGACCTCAAGTCTCAGATGCAGAATGAAAATTTACAGAAGTAGAGGGAATATAAATGTTTTACACAGTAGCACTTTGTAAGGGTCTCTACCTATTCACACCAAATGAACGCTCTGCAAAAAATATCTGTATCATCCATATATCAAGTTAACTCTTCTAGCAATACAATCATGTTTTTTCTTTTCCCAATTGAAATCACCTGACCTAACTTGAATCCTGTTATATTCCAGTGCAACTCTTAGCAGTGCACTTTTTGTAGAGCAGTTCCTAATTGAAAGAGTTTGAGTCTGGGTCCATAAATTCTTTGTCCACCACTGCATATAATAATCTTATGTTGTTCCTATATCATAAATAAATTCAGGAAAACCTAAAGTTTTTCTACAATATGCTCAACTGCATTTCCAGACATGTTTTTATTTTTGATAAACCCATGCAGAATTGTTTTATATGGCATAGATATTCATACCCATAAACTGAAAGAGAAGTTATAATTACAAATTGGTTTGACCTAATATACAACAGAAGCACTATAACAGTAATTGACGGCTTACCAGTGTCCTGAAATTGCTAATTGACTGGTAAGGCACTGATTTTTTAACCTAACTCATTAGGTATGAAACTCTTGGCTAGGGAATTACCCTGACTAAATATTAGTATTCATTCAAAAAAGGTCAGATATTTTGGTTTCTCATCATTACATTCTAACTGCTTATTTATAAACCATTGAATTTCCGAGGAAGGTTATTCTGAGTGCACTATCTGGCAAAAATATTTACTGCAGTATCACAAGTCTCAAAAAAAGGAAAGAATATTCCATACTCTTTTAAGCAGGAGCAGCAGCATGACTTCACATTATTTCTCAGACTAGCACAAAAATCGTTGGCTGTCTTTCACTCCAAATCAAAGAGCAGAGTTTTCACACTAGGTCCATTCTTGCTTCAAAACCACAACCAGACAAACCCTCTGCTGCTTTAATTCCACTGGCTTCAAATAACAGACAGTGGTGAACTCTATCCCAAACAAAAAAGGATAATTAAAAGTGGTTTCAAACTCCCTAATCAGCAAGTCAAATGAAAAAAATTCAATAAAATTCCAATTTTAGCCAAAGCACATTCAGTCAGTGTAGACATAGAAGGAAAAGAGGTCAAACCTCCTCACTCTATCAGCTTGGAAAAACATCCAATTTCCAGTGGAAAGTGGACTTTCCCTGATCAGCATCCTGCAGTACAGGGAATAAGTTCTACAAATCATCAACATCCCAAGGGCAAATCTTGGTACTTCCTTCTCCTTTTTACATCCCTAAAGAAGTACATTTCCCCATTATTTCCTTCTACAAAAATTACTCAAAGACTTCCCATTCCCTTTATCAAAATTATGGGATAATCTAGCAAATATTTTCAGTTATTTGCCTGCCTTAGAAAATAAATTGGTCTCACCATTTAGGTGTGCAGCACAGGATTGTATCAAACTGTTGAGAGCAGTGTATGAGGGCTTTTTCAACAAAAGACACAAAACAAAATGGAGGAATTAGAAGCAGTATGAAGCCTTATGGAGATTCTGGAGAAAGGTCCTATCAATGACAACCAATTACTGATGTTAGACTCATCTGTTTTCCTTTAACATCATTCATACCAGCAGTAGTGAAAGGCCTCTTTCCGGCAACCAAAAGACACTGCTTCTTTAAATCCAAGATTTTGCCTGGTGTTATACAGGAAATTCCTTCTCCTTGGGGCATATATTCCTTCAGACAGTATACAACGATTTCAATTACCACACAGGAAATCCAGTCCTATTTTTTCCTGGCTATTTACAAACAATCATGCAGAAAAAGTTGGGGATTTTTCCCAGGATATGCTTTGCTTAGAGTTTTAAAACCCAATTTCTTGCCCTAACTACAAGAAGGAGATTTACCCACATACTAAAACCACAGTTCTAGAAGAGAAATATCTGCCAAAGTTACGTAAAACAATAAATTTCCATATCAAGGACGACAAAAGGAAAATAAGCAGCACTCATGCATTACAACCTACCTTTTTGTAGGTCTCCTGTGCTGGGATAGACATGTTCTCAAGACCATTGGGACACGATCTTTGATGCTCTTCTCCCTTTAGGTGCAGGACACTTCAAGTCCCAACACTTCAATTCAGCTGCTGGAGGGTTTGCAGTTGTGTTGGCTGAGATCCTCCTTCAGAGATTACTCTAGAGGGGAAAAAAGACAAACAGGCATCATCATCCCTTCATAGGACTTCAGGTGCTCCATATAATTTACAGGTAGTGCTTAATCTCACTGCCCTAATGAAATTTTGAGGATCTTGACTTTGGGATTTTCCCAGATCATCTGATTTAGCAAGCTGGGTGCAGTTGGCTTAATATTTCCATCCCACAGCCCAGACCCCACACTACCCTATTCTCCAGAGTTGCAATGAGTGCATTTCAGCATCAAACTACCAGGCTATGCCTTTTTGAACCAAGCTGTAAATACTCCAGTCTCCAAAATTCTTCCCCTTGGAGACTCAAAGGCAAAACTTCATTTCAAGCAGAAGTTTGTGTGTGTGAAATCTGCATGGAAAACCTGTAAAGCCAGCAGGGAATTCCCAGGGATGGCACATGGTGAAATAAGGCTTTTGTCCAAACCCAGCATTCCAGAGAGCAAGGGGGACAGAGGGGGACTGTAGCAATGCATCCCCACACCCTAACAGGTGTTCCCATATTAGGAAAGGATTTGGGTTTCAGTCTTTGTTTTATTTATAAGCCAAAGAACCAGAAACTTCAAAGCTCTTCTCAATGTAATTGGCCTTGTGCCAGGACAAAGGCACCTCTTGGATCCTTGAAATGTAACTCAAGACCTGTAGCTATTTCTATTGGGCAAGATGCCAAGAGCCCCTCCTAAATCGTTAAATACTTAAAGGAGAGCACGGAGACTCTCAGGGCATTTTTGGGGTGTGGTAGCAGGTGTATGGATCTTCCATGCTCAGCTTATACCTCTTTTCTTTTGTGTAGTTTGTTATTTCGTCTTTATTAAAACCTTTCTCTTTTCAAACACCTCTGATCAGGCGCCTCACTATTTTTATTAGCCATTTTGAGAGACTGCTGGCAACCCTCAGGTGTGATGCACCTTTGTGGGGCTAACAACATTCTGGCTTCATGCAGAAATACACTGGGGGACAGGGGGGCTGGGCCCTCACCCCACAGGGGGATGCTTCCCATCACCTGTGTCCCAGCAAGAGCACAAAAGCTGATGCCAGGCACAGCTTGCTGTGACTCAGGTTGAGCTCCGTCCCTTCAGCATCTCATGATGTTTAGTGCTGGGACTGACTGTGGATTTCTCGCTGTGAAAATCTAACGTTGTCCAGGGTTTCTTGGCACATCCCCTAGCGGGATGCTGTGCCAAGAAATACACAGTCAGAGGGCTGTGCTTTATTTTTTCATAGGCAGAAATAATGACAGCTCTTGGAAACCTGAGAAATGTTAATTACATGTTTCTGTTTTGTACCTTACAGTATTAGTAAGCAGCAGAAATTCTGAGTGGTATGAAATTTGAAGAATTTTTTTCTCATGTTCCTCAGTAATTTTACAAGCTATTTTTCCATGCTTTGAGTGTGAGTTTTATTCCATTATCTAATCCATGTCTACTAATTAATCAAATTGCTTTAAACAGTGAAATTTGATCTAAAATCTTTTGTTCATTTGCAACCAAGTAAAGTTTGATAAGAACAGACAGTTTGGCAGTGCCTGTAAATCCTTGTGGAGCAAGGAAATTAACAGCTTGGCACTCAGCTCTGTAATGATGTGCCTGATTTCATGGAAAAAAAGACAAATTCATTTCCACACCTCAATAATGCTTCTCCTTTGCTTTAGCCTAATTGACTCATTGAAGGATGAAAGCTGAACTTTTTTTAGGCATACCTGGTTCCTAGATTGTGCAACAAGGCAGAAAAATGATAAATCTGAAGCTTTGTGATAAGAATACTTCAAGGCAAAAAGTATTTGTATGCTAAGAATAAACTCATTGCAGTCTATTTTGTAGCTGAAGAGTCAACAAAATCATTAGCTAGAAGTACTTAAAGGGTTATTTTATATGTGTGACTAATTCAGCACTGATAACTTGCATGAGCTGTAGCCTGCTGCTCTTTGCAGCTCATACTGTTTCAGGAGAGTGTCATAAGAAAGAGAGAGGAACACCCCAGACACAGTTGTGAAAGGCCTTCTAATGTTTGTTCTCCTCCTTCACTGCTCTAACACAGGGATGCCCACTGCTATTAAGTGAAATAAAGAGAATTATGTTGCTTGCAATACTATTCTGTGTATTTTCTTCTATGTATTTATTCTCTTCCAAGAGTATATTACAGCAATATTTAGCTCTTCCCAGGCATCCTTGGATAATCTGAGCCCTACATCTGTTTTTGTGCACTTTTTTCCTTTATATATCCCCTCTCTTACTGGTGAGATACATTGGGATAAAGTTTTGCTATCAAGTAGGAGATAAAACACCATCCAATAGTTTTAGCTGTACGTGGTTTTCGTTCCTAAAATAGTATTCTTGAAATGAAAAGCATGATATTTACTATTTTGCACTTTTGAGTCTTCACTGAATGCAAGATATGAACAGAGATATTTAACATCTAATCCACTCAAAATTTCTGAAATTGTACTATTAATATTTCAAAGAAACTCACTGACTTCTCACACAAACCACCATGACATTTTTTCTTAACTTCATCCTTCTTAATTTCAAATATGGAAAAATGAACATTTCTATGTCTGGAGGACGTTGATATGTGCAGAGCCATAGTAAAAATGATAAAAAAAACCCCAACCAAAACCCTGAAAAAGTCTAAAAGGTTTGCTGGTTTATTTTAAAAATACCTAGATGGGGAAATCAAGTTTCCAGCTGTTGCGGGTGTGTTGAGTTTTAGCCAAATAAAAGTTCACTTGGTGAAAAGTAAATTCCCATCTCTTGGGAAAATACCCAACAGATCATAAAAATATGAAAAAAAAAAAATTCCTTCTGTTTAAACACCCAGAGAACACCTGACAACACACCTTACTTAACACCTGGGACACTCTGAACTTTGTTTTGAACTGAATTAAGAAAAAGTTACACATCTAGGAGCTAAATTTTTAAACTTATTTGTATGTATTTGAATCGTATTTTCCCTATTGCATACTAAAAATTACATTTAAAATGTTATTAATTTCGTTGAGAGACAGAGATTCCCCTAATGGCCTGCAGGTGAAATCAACACAAATAGTTTATGAAAAGCCATGCAGAGAACATCGCTCAGGAGCAACATGACCTGAGAAGCCTGCCTGGAAATCTTGTTCATATACTACAGAATGTCAAAGGAGGCAAGTTCCCTGAATAAAAAAAAAAAAAAAAAAATTGGAAAATTGGCACAAAACATTAAAATATCCCACATAAGGACTGTGGAAATGTAATATCTAATTATAACTTAATTTTGGAAATTCTTCCTTGAACCTCATCCCCAGTAGCTGGGTCTTTTTTTGATTAATTTCTAAACATTTGAAGCAACATGTTCCCTTCCTGTAGTCCTTAGAGTTTCACACCATAGCTATAATATGCCATTTTCAGAGGTAGTTAATTTTAAATGTTAATTTCTTTTCAAGAGTTACTTTCAAAATCAGATCCCACATTTATGTATCTAAATTTTAAGTACCTAACCTTAGATACCCAATTTTGAATATTCAGGGATTAATCTTCACATGAATGAAATTAAATTCACATTTTGTGGCTAGAATCAATTACTCTTTAACATTTTTAAAGTGCTAGCATGCTAATACAGTGAAAACTAGAAAGAAAAATGATCAAAAAAAAACCTATTTGAAAGGAAGGCTGCCTTTGACCAAGCTGGAGAGACTGCATTATAGTTATGGGCACTTTATTTCTGTAACACCAGAGGTAGCACCAACCTACAGGCAAGTTCATTAATCTCCCCAGCTCCAAGGAAATGGAATGTCATGCACTGCAATGTATTCTTTATTGCTATTCCTGCATAGCTTTTCCATTAAGTTCTTTGTTAAAGATAAAACTGAGAAAAGTTTAGATGGGATTTTAAGAATTTCAAAGCTATAGGCTCAAGAATATTCTTCCCTCAAAATGACCCAGTCTGTCCAGCTCTACAATTTATAGGGCAAGAATGTAAAACATGGTCACTGTAAAAGTTTTACATTATCTCCTTATATATCAGTGTAGAGATAAAATAATTATGTGTATCTATCTTATAATGACAACAAAAAACCCCCTAAATTAAGACACAAATAAAACAATATATGTGCTTTATATGACTTGTTTAAAAATGTTAATATGCCATTATTTAGTGACAGATACAACATATTGAATATTTAATCAATTTCCTAATTAATTCTAATCTGTCTTCCCAGATTCATAGTTGTCATTAATTTGTATTCCTGGTCACAAGAAGTCAGAAAAATCAGTAAAAATAATATCACAGGTGATCTCTTTGAGGCAGAAAGTGTCCCTAAATTTAAAGAAGTTGATGCATTTAAAACAAACATGTATCAGTATTGATAGAAACACAAATGCAGACTCGGGCATTCTCAAGTCAAAAATCTTTAAAAATATGATAATTTAATTACACTTGACTTAACTGCAGCCTCAACCCAATAAAATTCTAATAGTTAAGATGCTTGACAGCAGCAGTTTTAGTATGGAAACACTTATTATTTTAGATAGAAGCACACAAGAACAATCAGATTTCATATGGTAGATGTAATATATATTCCTCTAGAATTCTCCACTGTACAATGGCGGCATGTCATATTAGAAATACCCTCCATAAAAAAGAAATCACCTGCAGTACTACTTGTGTTCTCGCCCATGTTTTTCTTCATGTTTACAAAGAACTGGCGATTCTGCCTTGAATCTCAGTTTTCTTACTGAATATTTCAAGTCCTCACTTTGTTCTTCAAAGGGAAACCCACCTGATGGATCACCTTTTACATCCACACACACTTTCACACCAGCTCAGTTTTCCAGCTCTCCTAATACTTGCGAAGCATCACAGAAGAGCTGAACAGTAAGCATTATTTAGCACAAAGCTTGGGCTGTTTTGTTGTCAATAGGCTTCATTGAATTTTACCAAGACAAACCAGCATCACTTGCCTCACAAGGAAACAGCGATGCAGAAATGCCAAGTGACTTTACCAACTTCATACAGTAAATACTGGGAGAAGCAAGGACACAGCACTTCTGACCTGATCAGCCGTATTGTCTCAGCATTGAATCCCATTGCAGTCTGCTTATTAGCTGTGTTGTTTTCATTAAAATTTGTGAAATTAATCTGGGACAGATATCAACAAGTTCCATGACACTGATGGATTTTCCTAAGTAATTACTGAGTCTTTCACTTCCCACTGCCCTTCAGTCTGCCAAATGTCCAATATGGGTTACTTCATTCTAAGTTTCTCTTTTTCTAAATGGTGAAATGCCTGCAGTCTTCATAAAAAATATGAAGAATGTGAACCTTCAGGCCCAGAAAATGCAACATGAAGGCTAAAATAAGCAGTCTGGCTTGGGCAGTTGAAACACCAGTGCAGGAATTGTCCTTCTGAGAACAAGTTATGGAAACTGCTCATATAAATAGAGTTATCAGCATTAATTAAAATCTTGATTGATTCCTGGCTTGCATGGAACTTTTGTAGTGTTTATTTCACATTGACTAGCAAAGGTCAGAAATAACCAACTTACGTTTTGCAGCTAAACTTCTATCTACCTATAATACTTGCCAAGTTTAAAATTAATGGGGATTTGGGAGGGGCTTGGGTTTGTTAGTTGTGGGTTTCTTTCCTAAACCTCTGACGCAGAAGACTGGGTTATAGCCTTCCAGTAAAAACAGACATTTTGCAACAACCTTATTTACTTTCAAATTTGTCTTTTCATTAATTTTGTCAAATCATCAGTTAAAAATTAGTCAAATTGGGTTGCTCAAGGAGAAACTCTACATTTGCCCAAAGTCCAATACATACAGGACCAGATTTGTGATCAACAGCAAAACCCTCAACATCAGTTTCATATTTTATGTCAGTATAACTCTAAACAGCAAGAATTTAACCTTCTGAGCACCTATAACTTGCAGATATATTTGCAGCAATTTTAAAGTTTCCTTTGTTATTGCATGCAGAATCTCCAGAAGGCTCTTGCTAAGACAATTGACTAACTCTGACTATGAGTACTGAAAGAAGATTCTAATAATTTATAATACAATCAGTGACCACAAGGTAAATCAATAATTTATTTGAGAAAAATAGACTTTCTTGTTCCTGAAGCTATGTCAAATTTTTAAAGCTTCAACCTGATGAATTCCAATTTTATGTGGATAGCATTATACCTGTAACCTTGCCCGTCTTAGTCATTATCTACCATATAAAGCACATATGCTAGATTTAGGAGAGTATTTATTGATAAACATTGTCCTTTGATACATAATTGAGACATACTTTTGCTTCTCCAAGGGAAAAGATACATGAATTAATTACTTGCAAAATTACACACATTAGATCAAGATTTAGTTTGACCTGGATATGTATAAGAGTAACAGTGATAATAAACGGAGAGATTCAGACCTCCTCTAGGAGAGAAACTGTTTTAGGAGCAGGATGAATGTATTTACATGTGAAATGTGTATGGATGTATTCTTGCCTTAAGTCTTCGACTTATGATCACAATCACATGTGGTAGGAGATTATGCTGATCACAGTTCCAAGGGAAAAAAGCTCTCTCAAAAGATCTATAAATTGGAAAAAATGAATGCTCACTGAAACCAATGCTTATAAAATAAATGAAATTGTGTCACTGCCTTCAAGGACTTCACTTAAATCATTTCTGTTTGGAAAAATAGTTTGTCTAGTATCATCCTCCAGAGTATCCTGTAACCATAATGAATTCATACAAAAATACAAATTTTTTTAGATATACACAACAGTCTTATTATGATGAAAAATTCACAGCGTCTTATTTCCAAACACATTTTGGTGTAGCGGCGCGTTTTCTAGTTCACAGGGAATTATTTCATTTTGGATAATAAGCAGGATATCAAGTGACATCTGTTACTAATGTCATAATAAATGAAAAATCTTGGCCTAGTTTAAGTTATTAGTATAAAATCTAGTTTATTTACTACTAAGCAACATAAGAGTAACACTAGACTGTGAACCCTCACACCTGTGCCCCCACTGTAAAACAAAAATATCTAGGAGCTTTATTGAAGCGTTTTCCAAGGATTTTCAACAACAGAGTAAATGGTAAGTCTCTTAGTAAATTTTTCAGGTCCTGGAGAGCTGTTATATTGGCATCCCTTGGATCATATTGTTCATTTTAATGATGTAAAATGCTGGCATTGACTTTCACATAAATGGTCTCCATGAATTTGAATTGTGGGATTGAGGCCTACTACTATAGATTGGTAAATTAATTTTCCCCTAATGCTACAAATGCTGTCCTATTTATCATTACTAAATAAATTCAATATTTCAGTCATTAAGAATTCTACACTGGAAACAGCTGGACTTTTTAGATTTAAGCCAGGGAATAAATTCACTAGCAAAGGTCTATAAAACAAGGTCTAAGTCTCTGAAGGATGTTAGAACCAATCAATCAGTTCTTTATTAAGGAAACAGTATTTATGGAAACTTCAAGAGTTCAAATTACTCAAAGAAAAAGGATTTCTTTCTCACCTCTCCCTCTTTTTTTTTTTTAAATTTTAATTTCTCAAGGCTTAGACTGTTCCAAAATAAGAAGCAATTTCTGCCGTGGTTTCAAGGAATGGAATGATAGCAGAGCTCTAATGCTTAAAAATAGATTGCCCTGCTAATCCCACATCATACCCAGGTTATTGTGTTTGTTAATCTTATTCACTACCGAGGAAGGATTTTGTGTCTATGGATTTTAACATGTGATATAATCTCAGATTACAGCTCTTTTACTAGGTAC
Organism: Acrocephalus scirpaceus scirpaceus; assembly: GCA_910950805.1. Taxonomy (NCBI): domain Eukaryota; kingdom Metazoa; phylum Chordata; class Aves; order Passeriformes; family Sylviidae; genus Acrocephalus; species Acrocephalus scirpaceus. Next base: position 37,232,912 of record OU383781.1, read on the forward strand.
AGGAGGATATAAAACCAGGGAATATGGATAGGGATGGGTTAAAGAAGTGAACTTTAAAATAAAATAGATTTCTTTTAGAAATATGCAGTGAACAGGAGTCAAGTTCTTGGGTAATGGGAAGCATACTGAAGTGTGTTTTAATAAAACATGAAACAGATATCCTAGAAATTCTTCTTGTGTGCATCTATGCTTTTATATTTAAAAATCCATGCATATTAAGAGAATATTTTACCAGTGCATTTCAGATCTTCAAGATATTGACAGTGTAAGTGTGGAATAACCACCACAGGTACAGACCTTTAAAGAAGAGTTTCCATACCAGATATTTTTTAAGTTTTTCCTTATTAACTGTTCCAAATTTTTTTTATTTATTGACACTTGCAAAAACTAAATTAATCGTAATTTATGCTTTATTATTTGTTATCCACTATATTTAAAAGGTTTCTCCTATGAACGACTTAAGCAAATGCTATTATCACGTTGGAAAGTGTCAGGTGTGCTGACTCAGGCAGCCCTTTTGCATTGAGATAATTTTGTGGATGTCCTGAGATACCCTATTTTAGGGCAGGCAAAGGGCAGCCCTCATGCCCACAGTGTTTTATATTTTCCAGTAATTCAACAAGCTGTATTCACTAGCATCTGGCAGCTCCCTTCTTGTTTAGTGCAACACTAAACACTGCTTTATGATTTTAATTTATATTTATTCATGATTTTGCTAATGAAAGGTATAATTAAAATAATTTTAATGAGAACAATGTCCTCAATTTAGCATTCAAGCTTCCAGCCTGCTGGAGCCAGAGGTTTTCTGCCAATATTACTCAGGAAACAACACAGTATGAAATATTGTACATTAATTCTTTCAGTGTGACTATGAGGTACTACCCTTGGTTCACATTGCATGGAAATCAGAGATCCTTTTTACAGACTTTGGAGGTGCCTGACCAAAAGCACAGATTAAACCATCATTGCAATAATTCCACTGACAGAGAAAAGAATTAAAATCAGAATACTTGTATTAGATACAATATTAATATTACCAAAATATGAGTACTGTGAACTACTTATTGTTGTTTTAAAAATATTCATAAAGAAGAGAAATAAAAGAAGCATAAAATATGCTTACAATAGAAGAAGAATAGGAGACATCCTAAAAGAGTAAAGGAAATTTTTGTAGTTAATCATGACAACAAAAGTAAATTATTAGATATAACTCCTAAATATTAAATGCTAATAATGGGAATGTTGTTGACATCTTAGGCATAATCTCAAGAAATCTCTCTTTTCATTCAATATTTTTCCATTAATATGTTGTCTTGAAATAATTCCCTGTGCCTGCTGGAGATGGTGTTCCAGCGAATCCCGGCTGCCCTGGCAGGGAATTGTTTCAAGTCTGGTTGGGCAGTGGCTAGCAGACCGGCCACTACCTCCTCGGTAGTTCAGAAGCTGCACGAGAGCTGTTAGTGAGGCTCGACGAAGGTAAGAAGAAGGAGGCCTCGTGGCAAGATAGAGTTTATTGTCACATGCACCCCATGGTGCAGGCACTCACGTGTCCCAGGAGAGAGAGAGAGCTAAGAGGGCCGGGGCCTGGGCCCTGAGCGAAGCCCCAGCCCGAGGCAGAGGCTGAGAGGCAGAGAGGGAGCTGGGGGAGGCTCACTGCTTATCAGGGACTAGGGGAAGGGGGTGGACACAAGAGGGAAAACCAATCAGGGAAACGGGGAGGGCACACAGCCAGCAAATAGGAAACGAGGGGTGGGGCACCCCCAGCCTGCTCCAATCCAGGACCGAGCCACTCTCCGAAGCCTCTGGAATGAGGGGGGCAGGCTTCCCGGAGGGGGGCAGGCACTGGGAGGAGAGCAATGGATGATTGACAACATATTGCAACAGAGGGGAACAAAGGGAATTTCCCAGGCAGGAGATTGTACTAAATGGGGAGAAGTACAGGGGGAACTTGGGAAGAACCATTATAGAAAAAATGATTATTAACAATAAGTAAGAACTAGAAAACGCGCCGCTACATTGTCTTTCAACAGACAAATTTTTCAAGGCATGTACTTCTAAGTACAAATCTATTCCTCATGAACAATATTATATCTATAGAAATAATAGCACCTATTTAATTTTTAGTGTAGACAGGAGGTTAGTTTCTTTTTAAGTGAAATAAAACATAAAGGGGAAAAATCAACAACAGAAACATTGCTGAAATTTTCAATCTGCCATAATTACAGAGAACAGAATTACCAAAATTTGGATTTCTAAAAATCTGGACCCAAAATTATCCAGCCTATTGTTTTCAACCACAAACAGAGCTGTGTTTTACATGTGTCAATGTCAAAATTCAATGCAGCCATGCTTCACTGAGTAAGTGATGCCATGTGGGGGCCAGCCTCCAGCAGCTGACAGTGAACAAAGTCTGAGCAGCACCTTGGGGTGGGCAGGAATTAAAGCCCGAGAATGGCTTTAGGAGAGCACTGCCCTGCCGAGCTGCCAGGCTCTGGCACAGCCTGAGAGCCCTGGCTGCAGCCCTGCTCATCCCATCTGCCCCACTTATACACATTAGATGTGTGTCTGTACCCAGTGATGCCCCTCTTTTCCTGTCCCTCATTTCAGAACAGGGAATCCTATAATCTGGTCCTTGCCAATTTTTTTTTTTTTTGGCACCAATTTCTACGTCCAATTACTGTAAAAATAGTATAAAATCCTTTGAACAAAGATTGGGAATGTCATTCCCACCTCTGTAGCCCTGCAGTGTCCACATTCCTCTCTAGAACTGTGCTTGCCTGCTCTCTGGCATAAAGGAATATCTGCCTTTCCCTTGAGACACACTCAGATCCATATTTTACTATAGACACACACAAACCCACTCTCTAAAGTTAGATTGACAAGGCACTCTTTAACTGGGCACATTCTACAGGAGCTGTTTTGCAGACTTCAGTTGAGCAAAATGTCTATCCATAATGAACACCTTTAATTGCTAACTAACATTCTTATGGAAGTCAGGCACGCTTTGAAGCTTAGCCCATACTCATGACTTTAATTAAAAAAACCTTTCATACCTTGACAGTACTGCGAGGTGATATTGCCTAAGTAACTGTCAGCTTCTTCAGGTTAAAAGTATGTGAACTAATTACAGATACATGGAGCCTGTAAAAAAAAACCCCCAATACTAGACACCAACTATAAACAACGTATTTGCCATGTATATCATTTTACATAGCTGCCTATTTTTAATTAATTTTAGTCCATTTCTAGGTATTAGTCATTAGATAGTAAAGTACCATAATATATGCACATTCTCTTTTAACAAAAGCTGATATTACACATTGCAGAAGGACAAAAAAAGTGTTCCTTTAAAGTATCATTATTTTGCACAGAGTAGGAATTGTAGATATATATTTCAAGAAATCTCTTTATCTGATACCACGTAACTGCATCACCTGCTGAAAGGAACTCCATTTTAACTCCTAGTTCCACTGAGCTTTGTTGTTCCAGTGACATGTAAGAATAACCTATATCCATAATTTCACCATGAGGCTCAAGAGATTAATTTGCTTCAGTAGTTGTTTTTTTGTGGAAGTAGCTGGCCTAGTTATGCAAAACAGAAACCCCACATCAATTTTTGTATGGCATTTATAGCAGTTAAAGAGAAATGGAAGAAATTCTATTTCCCCCAAATTCAGGCTATGTTCAAGTTTCTATGGAAACCTTGAACACCTCTATAGAGATAAGCAGCAAAGGGTAAAACCGCTCTCCCTGTTTTTCACCACTTTCTCTTTTCTCTCTTTGATCCATGTGCAAGTGTTTTATGTATAATTCACTTTCTGCTGTCCCTTATTTCTCTTTTCACTCTTCATGTATTAGAGGAAATCTGGCGAAACTTCCCTCATTATTTGCTTCCCATTGGGTATCCAGATGATTTTGAAGTGTGATGACTAAAATTTAAACATTTTCATGTGTCTGGTCTATATGATTTTATACAATCATTTATCTCAAGTCACCTGAGCAGAGAAACCTACTAGAAACTCTAAGAAAAGTACTTAGAACTGGCCACTCTAACTTTGATGATCCTGTGAGATTTTCCTCAATGGCTGCTTCCAACCTCTGGGTTAAGCTCCTGTAAAATCTCAGAGATCGTACAAAACCCAGCCCAAAATGGATATAAACGACACACATCACAGAGGTCCCTAAAGAGCCTTTGAAGAGTTACATTTATTCCTCTTGAAATGAAAGACTACAAACTACGTGAGCTAAGCATAAAAAATGTTATATACTAAAAATGTAGTTTTATCTGTAGACCTCAGATGACTGAGGAAACAGACTAGAAAACAGCATAAATGCAATTTGCATGTTGTCATCTAGATTTTCTTTATGCTTCTCTCAACCCAGGTGCAGCTTAGCTCTGCCCACACACATAAAGCACTGGAAATTACAGTTTCATCAGAGCCAGTTGGGGAATGATTCGGAAAAAATCTACTGATTGAAGGTAAAGAGTACAACTTGCCACATGAGGTGCTATAAGGGCCAACTAATTTAGGGTCTACAGATCATTCTAGAGCACTCTGATGAAGGCTTCTATAGGCCAAACTATTCTTCCCTGACTGAAAATATTTTTTGTGAGACCAATCCCCATCTACACAAGAAAAAAGTAATGTTAGCTGGATACAAATTTTAAATGGTTGAATTAAAATCTTAAAGCTTCAATAAATCCTACAAACAATTTGTTAGGGTGACCTGGATAGAGACAAGAAATACAATGGGAAATCATCCTAGCTCACTATAACTTGTAAATAATATTTAAGAGGTTACATAACTGCCTAATTTTAAAAGGCCCAAAAATAAAGTGACATTAAAAAAAGGCTGTAAGTTAAAAAGCAGTCAAATTTTGTGGAGGAGCTCTTATTCTAAGAGCAAAGTCCTTCACCAGATAGTCAGAAAAAAGAGTTCCCTGCAAAAAAATGTAACACCTTTCATGCATATGGATGGACATAGGCAGTGCTTTTGGTGAGGCCATGAAGAACCAAGTGGTTTTTCTGGAGGTGTACTCAAATTCACTGGACAACTACAGCAATTGACCATCATCTCTGGACTGACAGAAATGCTCACTTGCTTGCAGTAACCCCAAATGAAAAACTCTGCTACACTTCCAGTGCTTTTGACCAACTATCCAGTCAAAACTGTGCAGCAATCAGACATGGCATTCTGCCATTACACATCTGCAAAGCTGGACACACACTGCCCAGTCATGGCAAAAAAAAACTTCATGGAATTCCTTTCTGTACACACTGTCCAGCCCTGTGTGTCTCCAGTATCCTCTGTAATACCCAGATACCTCTTTGGTGCACGATGTCCTGCCAGAGGGCCCACCCAGCTGCCCACCAGGCTGGGCCTCTGGATATTAACTGCCAGGAATTGCTCGTTTTCATACGTTTGCTCCTGGTGCTTTCCTTACACCAGGTGATTTTATACACCCTAGCTTGTCTTCAAAAGTTGAAATTATTATTATTATTACACTTCTGTAGCATGATAAGTTTGTCCCACCCCTTCAAAATATTTTCTTGGCAGCAGTGACAAATACAAACTTGCACTAACCCTGTTAGTCCTCCATTACACCAAATATTTTAGCAACAGTACCTGTAAGGAACAGGCACATCACAAGGCCATTTCTGTCACACTCCATTTTCATCTAAGAATGTGTCTAAATATTTTTTAAAGTTTGTATGGCTTTTTGAATGTGTTATTCAAAGCATGGTTCCATCAAGAACTTAGAGTGGTATTGGAGCACGGTGCATGGATGCCAAATTTTCATGCTTATTTAATATCACTGTAATTTTAATTTCTCAGAATCAACACAACAAATTTTCTCACTTATTACTGGCACATTTCAAAAGGAAGTATACTTATTTCCGGACAGTATTTTTTTATCTATTGTATTATACATATTGATCTTGAAGGTATAGTTCACAAACTGTCAATGACATATCAATTAAAACCAAATTAATAGACAGCCTCAAGGCCAATCTGACGAACTGTGAACCGAACAGCATGTCCTTGTGATATTACACAAACCTTATACAGAGGAAATAGTTGATAAAGATATGTTACAAATGTTTGGAAAAAATAGACACAGATCTTCAAATGCTCTTGATTAAGCAAATAAGTGACATTACATCTCCAGAGGTACAAATGCTCAATTGACAATGACTCTCTTGTTTGCACACCAAATCCATGTTTTACCATGCAAATTCCAGAACCTTCCTTGTGGCACATTAGTATTTTTCAGTGGCTTACCTCTTCCCTGAGGCTTTGGAGAGAAAATAACCACTGATAACATTACTTACACTGCAAAGCTTTTCTTTCTGACGAGGGTGACGCGTCTCCTCTGATGAATTATTCACAGACTCGTGTGACTAAGCGTGCAGCTGATGTGAAGTGCCATTTATGTAAGAAGTGTGGTACTAACAAAATGGCTGCATATTTTCTCTTAAGCTACTTAATTAGAAATGTTGAAAGCATTCTCTTTGCAGATGCAGCTTATTTCTTTGTGATCAAACACAGTTAAAGGATTTGGTACTTCCCTTTGACGCTGTAAATTAGACAAATTTTTCCACGGAAAGTCTTTTAAAAATTATCACAGTACTTCTAGTCCACATGTAAATCAGGAAATCTGTGTGGAAATAAAGCATTAAAACCATCCATTTGAATGATTGAGCTACTATGAAATGCATAAAAATGCAAGTCATATTGATGTCATTGCTTCTTAGCATTTGATATATTGGTGTTTAATTGGATAAAACTTTAGGAAATAGAAAGCAAAACCTACTGGACTGAAGGCATTAAGGTTAAAGTAATTCCTTAGAAGCGCCCTCAGTGATAAGAAACCACCAACACAAGAAGTTTAAAATAAAGAAACCTTGAATATTTCCAGGGTATCTTTTTCACTGTTTCACTATTTCTAGATCTGATTTCCTTTCCTGGGAGAGGCTGAGCAACCTGTCCCTGCAAAGGTCTGCAAGATGCTTACGTATAAACTTTTTGTCTTTCTAGGAGAGTATTCAGTTACATTATGTGTGGTGCATCAAAACAGAACACTTATGGGTGAGGGGAGTTCCTCTGTGACCTGAAGGGTAACTTCCAAGGGGGCCAGAACAGTCCTTCCAGATTAATTTCATAATTTCTTTTCTAATCTAAGAACTCTGCACTCAATTCTAACTGCATATTTTGTAATTTTTCACTCCCCTGTTCTTAAATCAATTTGGAATAATTTACATGCCAGTTAAAATCACAGAGGTGGTGCCTTGGAAGCTTCAGTGGTACCATCTTTTACAGGCCACACAAACATTAGCATTGAGAGTGTTGCTGAAGGTTCAGTAAATCCTGACAAGGAAAATTCCTTACAAGAACAAACAAAAGCGTGGCAGTGAAGCACTTCTACCTCATGAGTTCTCTGTTAAAGAGCACAGACACTGAAGAGGTGTTAAATATCAATATTATCTTGGGTTATGATTATTACACAGCAGAAACATTTTGAGTAACTGAGTTCATGATTGCTTGAGGGCATAATTGATAAAGTAAGGAATGGCTTTTATTATATTGACGCTTACTAAAATCCAAGCAGACAAGGCAAAGAAAATATGAATTGATGCTTCCATTTTACAGTTACAGTAATTGGGATATTCAGATATTGTTGGGCAACAGAAATTGAGGCAGAAAAGAAAAATTTTCTGATTTCAGCTAAGTGTCTCACCCACAGGATTATCTCTGCAAAGGAGAAGGTTTTACAGATCTATCACTATTTCGAAGCAATGTTTGCAACTAACGAGATAACTTCATTAAAAATTATGAAGCACCTTATTTGCTATGTATAAAGTATGTTACGTCACAAATATTTATATGAAATTGGACATGAAAACAGCTAATTCCTTTCATTTTTTAATACCCTATTGCATGGGTCCTATTATCTTATTATTTTATTTGAGTAAATATTAGTGATTTATCCTTTGATCTTTCTCCTCATTGAATTTGTTTAAAACTGTGAACTGAAAAAACAGTCGCTTCTAAATTTAAGGTCTTTACCAGTCATAGACAAAATTGAATGCTGCAATTATGTTTTGGCAAATTAAAACACATTAAACAAGTCCTGTTCCCTCCAGTCTTAACTTACTACATGTAATACAATGACACACATTAGTTTCCCCACCAGGGAGTTAACATGATGTGTTCCTGCAGGCCAGTACAACTTGTCACTTCTCACTGGTTTCCCCTACACAAAATTTCCAGTTTTCTCTAGATGACACAACACAGTGTAAAGCTGAAGGAAGTTAGCACTTGTCATCACAAGGGGTTTTAAGCCACTTAATTAAAAAGGGCAGAAACATGCAAATACCAAGCCAGACTTACACTTTTCTGCTTTCTGTCAAAACAGACACAACTCAGTCTGGGAGAGTGTAGAACTTGGTCTAATGATGCACACAACCTATTGACAATTGCCTTTAAATGAGAAATACATTCCTTTCTTATTCTGCTGTTAATGAGCAATAGTAAACTGTGGCCATTTTCACATTGGTTTATAATTAATTCATTAAGACTGCATGACCCTAATCTCTGAGGCTGCATAATCACTGAGATAATTCATATAACACACAAAATATTGATGAAGCATAACACTGAACAGCTACTTATCTGGATGAGTGTATTGATGACATAATAAGTAAAACATAATAAGAGACTAAGCACTGGCACATTTACAGTACTAGGCTTTGGGCTGAATCATATGAGTTAAGCCACCTAAAAAACAGTTTGAAAAATTACATATATATGCGTGCATATGACTTTTTCAGATTGCTAGAAAATGCATCATTATTTTAAACTGCATGAGGAGATGTAAAATAATAATAGTAGAGGAATTGTTCTTGTCTATGCAGAAACACATGATACCACTATTATATTAACATACATGTGGGCACTGGGAAAGGCAACTAATATGAAAACAAGACTCTTATACACTTCCAGAGTATTCAATTACAAATATTCATTGCTTTAATTTGTCACTGAAATAACTTCACTCCTTTAGTTTCATTACCACTTTTGTGTAACAGAAATATTTTCTGACAACCTCTATGTTCATTTCTTTCCTTGACACCAATCACTCACTCTTGGCCCCAAGCATGATGCTTTTTCTCCTTAGCTAGCTGAGAGACTGTAAGCCAAAATCAAAACCTTACCACCCTAGGAGAATTATCAATAAAAAAAAAAAAAAAAGCACCTGCATCAAGGAGGTTCCAAGTTAAGAAGAACTGTATTATTTTTAATTATAAATTATATGCAAGACTAAAGAAAGTATTCTCTATTTTTTTCAGCTCTTGATTTACAGTCAAACATTCATTCTTTCTTTTTGAGATTCTCTATGTTCTGTCTCAGGACATGCCAAAGATTCATTGACACCCCAGGAGGAATGCCTGTGCTTTTTCAGCAACAGAGCCTGGACTATGGAGTAAATTTCTGTTGCAGCAGGCCTCTTGTTAGGGGGTAGAAATGAGCCAAAACACAAACTTCTATCACAGCATGAAAGGGGTCCTGGTTTATTCCTCTTTACAGCTCAGCCATCCTGACTCCAACCATTCACTGACTCTGGCTGCAGCAGCTCCTGCTGGAGGTTTCCCTTGCAGCCCCTGACTGCTGGGTATTTCCTGCTGAACTCTGACTGCAGGGAGCAGTGTGCAGCCTCTGACTGCAGCTTTTACCCAGCTAGACTGTGACTGCAGGGATCAGTGTGCAGCCTCTGACTGCAGCTTTTACCCAGCCAGACTGTGACTGCAAGTTCCAACAACAGCTCTGACTGCACACCCAGACTGACCTCACAGCAGGGATTGTCTCTCCTCAGGATTCTTCTTCCTGATCTTCTCATTCCCTTTTCCTCAAGGCTCCTCCCCTCACCAGCTGACCCCCTCCCTTTTATCACACTTTATTGGCTACAGCTGTGACTCATCAGGGGTGAGGCTGTATCAGGTAATTAACACAGCTGGTACTTATCAGGGGCCAGGTCACCTGTAGTCCTTTCTACAAATTTCTCCAGGACCTCGGTGCCCTGCATCTTTTTTACTTTCATATCTCAAACACCCTCCCTTATTTTTGTCTCACTTGAAGAAAGTGCCAAGTAATAAAGCCTAATACTATTAGAATAGCTGCTCTAATGCCATAAAGTTTGAGGGTCCTCAGGCTTTCTGCTGAAGAGGAGGTGAAAAAAGCGTGAAGCCCTACAGCTTTCTGGACATCACACAGACAAAGATGCTGACAGCAAGTTGTAGAAACCCATACGGAAAAGAACATTTTAAATATTGAAAAGATACAAGTGGCATAAAGCATCTCAGGATGCACTAACTGAATTTTGTCACTTTGCCACATATCTAATTCATACCTTCTTCCTCAACTTGAGAAAAATACTCTGAAACAATTCCCATTTGTTACATCCAATTAACAACACCAGGGCATTTTGACACCCTCTGCTTTGCAAATGGCATTTGGTGATATGACTGAATTAGAGAATGGCATGGCACTGTTCTCTGCTAAGAGAAGAATACTTTCTCCATTGAATGATCAACTGCTTAAATATTGCAAAATAGTCTCTGTGCATGAATTTGTGCAGCAGGAAGGAAACATCATTCATGATTTAGATAAAGCCCAAGGAATTCAGAACGTGCTCAAGAACATACAACTGAAATGAATATTGCAGGAACAGGATTTGTAATTAAGAAATCCCAGAGTAAGGATGTAACATCGTTTTCTTTCATCACTTAGCCCACCACACACTTAACCTTGGACCTCTCCACCCTGCTGCTTCCTTTCACAGAATAGAGAATGAGGATGGCTGACAGCTCACTGAGCTCTCCATCCCTTGCTGTGGAACTTGCATTGTGCAAGTTCACTTGAGTGGTGAACAAAACTTTAAAAATCTATTTATTTTTGTGAAGTTTCTCCATACTTAGAGGCACAAGTTGTAGTTAGGAGTGTAGGTTACAATGAATAATGAATAGCTGTCCAAAGTAGCTCACATCAAGATGCTGGATCTTACTGTTTTCGGGTTTAATATAGCAGTTTCTAGGATTTTGGTTTTATGGTTATGCAGTTTCTTGAATCAATACACCATACATCTAGCCTTGCAGCCTACATTTCAGTTAATATTTTATTATTCTACCTGGAAAGCCTAACTGCTTCAGCTAAAAGCAAAAGTTGTTAGTGCATGATCTTTTGTGTCATCAAAGAAACAATTCTGCCCAGTTGAACACAAAAAAGCCTTTTGTAATTATCTTGTTCAGTGGGTACCATGGTGTAGCCAGGCTTTGTAAGCTCATTATAAGAATTAATTCCAGTAAAGTCTTGAGAAAAAATTTAATTATATGGTCAAAATGTCTCCAGCAGGACAGTACCACCATCAGAGGAACAAAAAGTGGTAGACAACTTCAATTAAGCAGAACAAAAAATTTCTACTTAAGACTTACTCAAAAATGGCCTAATGGTGAGCAATTTTAAATCCAAAAAGAAGACATAAAGAGAAAAGCAAGGCCATGTACATACTCTAAGTTAAGAGCTTTAGTATTGTTTCTGTATCTGTATAAATATTTTCTAAATTTTTTGTTTTCTTTTGAGAAATTCCACTAAATATACATGACGATTCAGAAGAGATCAATACTGAATTATTTCCTTAAGACAAACTACATATGTGGCTGTATCTGGCATTTCCCATGGTGAGTGGACTTTGAATGGATAACATGGATGTCTTTGCTGTTAAAAAAAAAATGAAGTCAAAGCCAAGAAAACCTCTGCTTGTAAGTAGCAGTTATTTGCTGTAGAATTTTGATCAATGGCCTCAGCCTGGTGTACCATTATCCACCAGCAATGAAGCTTAAAACATCGTTAAGTGTCCTTGTACTTTAGGTGTGAAAAGAACAGGATGCTGAAGAAGGTACGTAAATCTCTAAAATACCACTATAAAGATTTAGAAGTTGTAAAGATGGCTGTACATACCAAAAAAAAAAAAAAGCAGAGTCTATTCATACACTGCAGGACTAGTCTTGTGCCAATTTGTTTCCATTAAGAAAATAAGACCAAATATAAATTACATATCAGCACCTTGGTTTTACTAGTTTTGTATTTCAGGTGTATCTTGTCCCAAACTTTTGGAAATATTAATTGTATCCACTCTAAATACTGTAATTTATAGTGGCAAAACACAAAAGAAATTGCTCTCTGCAAATCAAAAATATCCTTAGCCAATCAAAAATATCCTATGACTCAGTTTCTTATAAGGGGGGGTATAACCATGATTTAATAGTTTATAGTAAGCACACACAATACAGATCTGAAAAAATAGATTTATCTTAATTTACAATATTACTCAAAACACTCAATACAATTAAATAACAGTAACATGGCCAGACTGCAGGATAATGACCTTTAAAATAAAGGAACAATATCATTCCTGAAACAAGGTAAATTTGATGTTGCAGTTTAGTTTGCTTTCAGTTGTAAATGAAAAAGGAATGGAAACAAATATTTTCATAAATGTACAAAACACATTTTAAAGAAATACTGTGCTCAGCTACACATAGAAACATATGATTTTATGGAAAGAAAATTTATGTTGTATAGATGTGTGCTGATCATTTTCCAGGTTAACACAATAAATATTTAGGCAGTTACAAAGAAAATTATTTCTCTCCTGTTCTTTTTAAATAAGAAGCCTGATAAAAATGACAGAAAAATACAAAATATGTTATCAGCTTTCTGTTCAAGCCTCAGGCTGATGAGGATTTTTTTTATAACGGCTTAAAACTTAATTTTTGTGTATGTCACAAATTTCAGATGAAGCCCAGTGAGAAACTAGAGGAAGGTTATAAACAAAATACAGTCCTCATCTTCAGTACTTCAAATCTAAAATTATTATTTGTTTTTCATTTGATCTCTTTAGAAACTGGGTGGTCTGACTACTTAAAGGGAATGAGATACCTTGACATAGTTAATGAGTACCTCCCAAAAGGATGGTTTTGCTGGTTGTGATGCAATTTACAGTCCAATACATTTAGGATATCAAAACTACTTTTATCACTTCATCTTACAGTGGGAGCTCAATTTCTGTTGAGCTGGATTACCTGCCCTGATTGCCTAAACTAGCCCTGACCAAGCACAGGCATGGGAAGAAACTGATGCAGACACCCCAAAGAGATCCCACGAAAAACAAGTACGTAAAACCTAAATTAAACAATTTTATTCCAAATTAAAGCTGACCCTTAATATAATCTAGTTCTGAAAAATTCATATGAACTATGACTAGTTTGGTTCCCTCGTCCCCTTTGATTCTTTCTTAACAAAAAGCTAGGTCCCCAAAAGACTTTTGTCTAAATATTTGTTCAGCTACCCAATCTTCTTGCCTTTTTACTAGACAAAAAGGTCCCTTACAGAGACTATAAATTATTTCTGACCTAACAAGATATATCACTGTATCTCAGAGCACTCCTCTCATAAATAATATGGGATTAAATGATTCTTATGCTGAATCTTGGACTGTTCAAAAACATAGAGGAACACTTAAAGCTTTCTGTCTGTTGACTTCCACAGTACTGCCAAAGTTTTGAAGACTTGTGTCAGTGCAACAATTAAAGGACACAGGTGGAGATAAAAAAACCCTGGAGATAACCCCAGCTGAGGAGCTCTCAAAGCTCTAAAATCCCATGGACTCACCTAAAACTGAGATATGCCAGTGCCAGTCTCAGCTCAAATTCCTCCAACTGATCTGTCATTCCTTGCCCTCAGGTGAGGTCAGGGCAGCTGCAAACGCTGCTGCAGGGCTGCTGTGGAGCCGTGTCTGTTCTCAGACAGGTCCCTGGGAGCAGTCCCCACATCCTGGGCTACCCTGGTGCCCTGACTGGGCTCAGCAGCTCGTCCATGGCCACCCAGGGCTGCTGTTGCCTCATTATGCACTCCCAGGGAGCAGAAGGAGGTTGTAAGCTCATTTTTCAGCTCAGTTTTAGTTCATTAATGACCTGGTAAGTTTAAAACCACATAGTAGCAAGCTGTACTCTGGAGAGCCCACCTTGAATGGGAAATATTCCTTCAGCCAAGTACACACACCAACTAACAGCTTGCTTTTGCTGGAAAGGAAGCCTCAGCACTGCTATTATCTATGGATTTGCCAGTAGAAGTAATTTTTTTTTTTTTATCTGAGACTAGGACTAGTCAAGGAAAAAAATATATATTTCTTTAAATTGTAATTTAAAATGTCATTTCTTTATCTGTCAGCTTTCTCTGTTAGCTTTAGTCCTTTCCAGCAATTTGAGCTCAGAACATGGGGGTATGGTTTGTTTCTAAAAGCAAAGATGCTTGTCTTAGCAGGTAAGTTTTTCAAGTTCTTGTGGCTTTATTTTAAACAAATTCTTAGTTTCCTAGATACAGATTAACATTGTGAGAATGCTCTTTCTTACAGAGAGAATTGCAAATATAGCTGCATATAGATTACAACAATGGGTGACAGGTTTCACAAGTTGGCTGTAACAAAATGTTAAATTTTGTTGTTTTTCTAGCCCAATCATATAAACATAATTTGCTTCTTTAGAAAATGTGATTTGATGTGTCCTGTCCAATAAGCTTTTAAAGGAAAAGCCATGAGAGTTCTAGTTGCCCTTGTGTTAATTCTCACAGATCAAACCAGGGGATAGAATCAGATTAGGCTCAGGCTGTAGAAGGACAACTAAAATTATTCACAGTTTACAAACTGGTTAATAAACCCTTCAGTTAAATCCATAGCACTGACACATCAATTAACCAAAGTTTTAAAAAAAGACCTCGCGGATGCCTTCCAAAACAGTAATCAAAGCTGGGTTTTTTCCTGGTTTGTTTGTTTGTGTGTGTTTGGTTTTCTAAGCAAATTTCATTTTGATGGAGCCTTTAGAAATAAACCTCGTGAAAAACAAACACATACAACTACAGCAGCATAGAACAGAGACTGTGATGGCATGCTGGTGAAAAGTATTATATGAATGCTTCAGACCAGATTAACTAGATGTCTATATATAAACTGGAATTTTGATGGATTAAATGATCCAGTTTGAGAAAAGATTCCAGTTTGAGAAAAGAATATACATCTGGAAGCACATTATGCCTTTCACAAGGAGGGCAGCAAATATGAAATAGTAGAAGAAATGAAAAAGCCTACAGAGACTGAAAATATTTATAACGAAATACTAGTTATCCCATTATTAGGGTAATGAGGTTAAATGAACTAGAGGAAGATGCTGATATTGAAATTTTAGACTTGCATTTTATATGTGTTCAAGGAACAGCCAAATAGAAGAAAAGCTTCTGGGTAAGGGTCCAGACTTAGTTCAAAATGGTGTTGAGAAAAGGTATAGTGCTGCAGAAATTAGGCATCCTCCAATGTAGCTTCTTTGTGGGTGAAATAACCTCCCAAAATAAGCTTAAAAAGATGTCTCCCTGTCTAAAGGAAAGCTACATGAAAACACTAAGATTTTTTGGAATTAAACTCAGGGATCAAATCTTTGCAAGGTGGTGGATACAGTTGAAAGGTACTGTTGTGGAAGTCCAGAATAAAAGCATGAAGGTAAGACTTGAGAAAGGTCAAAATAAACCCAGGAGGATTCTTTTTTTTCATGTAGCTGAAAACTCTTCCTTCTTACTTCACTATATGGAAGTTTATTCAGTAGAGCAGACTAAGTGCAATCTAATTGCTAAAGGATTAAAGAGAAAAATATAGAAATCTCAAGAAATAGGCAATTAATAAGAATTTGAAGACATGTTTTTCTACCTTTTCTGAAGAAGCAGTAAGCCAGAACTAGGTGCAAAGCATAAAATTTTAAAAAATTTGCATCACTAATTTTTTTTTAGCTCCGATGTAATTTGAACTGATTCACAGAATTTTAACTCTTCTATAAAACTCCATTTCTTGCTT
Source organism: Acrocephalus scirpaceus scirpaceus (assembly GCA_910950805.1). Lineage (NCBI taxonomy): Eukaryota > Metazoa > Chordata > Aves > Passeriformes > Sylviidae > Acrocephalus > Acrocephalus scirpaceus. The sequence continues at coordinate 37,248,867 of OU383781.1, forward strand.
AATTGTTCAAAAATATGTTTTTGTATATCCAGTAGTAAGTTAAGGTGTTGTTCAAATTGTGAAGAACCCTACTTACACTGAAAATGAGTAAGACATTTAGATAAAGCAAATGGCATAAAGAATGAGGTGGTCTGTCTTATCACTTCACCTGCAAAACACACGTATTTTGGAGTCAGATTATTTCAATTAACACAACCGAAAGCTCAAAATTTTCTGTTCTAATCAAAAATCTTGAAACTTTGAATTAACTGCCTACAAAGCTTGGCAATTTTACCAATCCTGAACCAGAGGTCCATTAATTTAGTGAAGAATGTTATCTCTCTACCCTTACACACTGCAAAACCTGGCTCATTAGAGAAACCTTTATTCAGGAAGAAAAAGACCAGGCAAGAACAAGCAAATAGCACGTCCCTAGCAGAAATGTGAAAATTAACACTAATCCAAGCATAAAATATCCACACAATGGCAAACAATTTTTCCCCTTACAGTTTTCATCCCAATTTGCAGGTCAAGATTCAGGGAGAGCGAGCCAGTCCCAGTACATACCACAAACCATAACCTGTACCATAAATCAACACTCTCCTCCTAAACAGTGACAAAAACTCCCTCCACATTACCTGTGTCAATGCTGCTATAGATTACTGATGGCTTCTAGTTGCTCCCTTGCACCATGGAAATCTGTCACAATCACCCGGAAAAGAGACATTTCAGAGGAACCAGACATCTGTGATGTCTCTGGGACCCCTGCACCTTCTTCCTCCTCCCTCTGGCTAAGGAGAGAAGGAAGGGGAACAGTAGGCTTTTCCACTTCTAGCTCTTAATTTCAATTTACCCTAATACACTATTAGGATTATTGCAAAAAGTTTGTTTTAGTTTATGAAAAACCTGTCTTAAAAGGCAGGACTGCGGCTTACTTAAGAATCAAAAGAATACAGTATTATAGAGAAAACAAAATCCACATAGTTCACAGCCCTGAGCCATTCACAGATCTCACTTTAGTGGAAACAACTGCTTTTGGAACTCTCAAATGCTTCCTTTCCCTGGGAGATTACAGCTCATTTTGAAAACTAAGTTAGTGCCAGACACATCACCTTTTACAATATGCATCCTACCCCAAACCTTTGAGTGCTGAGAAGCAGCGTGAGACACACAGAGGAGCCCTCTTGTACAGATCAGTCATCTATTTCTATAGGGAAACAAACCAAAAGCCATTACTCTGATGAAGCTGTCTAGGGTGTTCAGTGCATGATGAATCCCTGAATAATTTCTTTGGAAGATGGAATAATTTCTTTTAGCACTGACTGAAAGTGAACCAGTCCACTTTGGACTGATACAAATGAGGAGCAGGGATTAACTCTGTTTTCCAAGTTTTTCTTCTACTCATCACCAGAAAAGGTTTGCTAAAAAAACCCCTAATGACATCTTAACATCTGTGAATTAGTAATCATTGATTTAGAGGTGTTTCATTTACTGCTCTCAGAGGTTCGTGAATGGCTGCATTAGGAATGAAGGTGTTACCACACTGCAAAATTTCCACAGAGTTCCTTTCACTTGGAACTTCTCTACTTACACTGAATAAATTCACTTCATTAAAACTGAGAAAGGAATACAAAACAGTTTGGATCTTGCAAATATTTTCCCAACATTGAAAGAAATGGAAGTTTCCATCCAGCTTGCACAGTGTTCGGAGGAGAACTTCTGTAGTAATTAGAAATTTTACAGAATATGGGGGCAAAGAAGAATGGGAAAAACTCAAAGAACTAAATGAAAATTTCAAACAAAGACTGACAGCAAGACAAAGGGAAGGCATTTAGTTTGTCCTAGCTGTGAAAACTTAAGACCATTTTGAAAAGTGACAGAACAGTGAAGCACTGGCCTCAGGGTATCAGAGAAAGTTTCAAAGATTAAGTTGTCTGCTTTGCAACAGGTTTCAACACTGAGTTTGCAGAGTGTGCCAAAGGGTGCTGGCACTGAATTACCAAAGCCCTGCTTGCTGCAGAGCCTGGGGTGCTCAGCACCAATCCCCCTTCCCGCTGTGGCCATTTGCTACAGCTCCCACTGGACTGGAGCAAGAGCTCTTTGCTGGGGAGAGTCTGCACTGGCCATGGCATCACTTGGTGAATCAGTGCCAGGCACTGGAATTGCTACATTGGCATTACCAACGGGCTACATCCACAATTTCCTCATTTGCATGAAGGGTTTTGCAATGAATCCCAGCATCTCAGTCACCAGCATGAAGAAACTGCTCCAGCAAGCACCATGTCTTTCTTGTCCTTTCCAATCTAACCAGCTCTGCTCCCTACAAATATTTATCACAAATCAATCCTAGAGCAAATGCATTTTCCCATTTCAATTTCTTCAAGTTCACTCTCGAAATAGGGATTTAATCAAAAGAATACTTTTATGAATCCTCTGAAGGCAAGAAATTTTTGAACTTCACTGCACCATATGAGTAAGATTAATTTCCTACTATTGATCTTCTAAGAGCTCTTTCAATAATGCTACAAATTATATGTTAATAGAAAGTTCAAATGTCCATTATATGTCTGGGAGAATTGTGATAATAAAGATGAATATGAGGAATATGGTCTAAAAGCACTTAAATAGAAGCCTGGTTGTTTCCATTTTGAGAGGTGTGGTTTTTTTCCTAAGCAATAAACTACTGAAAATTTAAAGAAAAATCAAATAACAGCAATTAAATAATTCTAGAAATGATAATAATAAGTCTTGTTTCCTGAGATTTCTTACCACAAGTTTTGGGAAAAAGTCACTGTCACATTCAAACCCTTATACTAACTCTCGCTAAAGACAAACCATATGAAAGGCATCTACTCCCCAGTTCCTTTTTTAGCTCTGGTTCCATACAGTCATATTATACCCAGACAAAATATACAATTCACTCTGTTTAAGGTACTTATTCATGAGCACTCTCAGCCAGATGAGAAAAAAATTCATATCTGAAAGTAGGTAGGGAAAGCCTAAGTACATTCTTGAGGGGCAGGGAAAGGTGAAGAAGAGGGAAGAGTAAGATAAATTTGAGAACTTCAAAATAAATTTTAAAGGCACTACATTTTAATCCTTGAAACTGCAATTTTTCAGATTTCACTGAGATTTCTGGCCAAACACGCTTCTCACTTCTAATACTTGGTAGCACTTAGACTTGAGTTCAACTAAATAATTAAATACTTGAGATTGTGCATGATAAATTAGTTTTACCTGTATTTTCTACTAGTTTGTCTATATCAATAATAGTATTTGATTTTTTTCTTTTAGAGCATCTTTATACAGGTAGTCAGGAAGAATTTAAGTAAGATACCTACAAAAGAGTGAAAAATTATCTTCGTCAATCTGCCAGAGAAGGGAAATTGGAATTGTTACAGCTTAAAATTTTATGCAGGTTTTATTAGACTCCGTAGAAGCTTCTCAATAAAAGATTGCTTTCCATCTACAATGGCTGGAGATACAATCCAGAAGGTGAAGCTATCATTCAGCTTATTGGCATTTTACATATTCAGGCTGTCTTTTGCTGTTTGGTTAGAGAGTCAGATAGGAGTGTGTGCATAAATGAGCAGGTTTGGAAAGCAAAGCTGCATTCTCTCCATAGTCCCTGAAGGGCATACTGTGTCAGGAGGACTCAGAAGAGAACTATGGTCAGTCTCCATTTGCTTCATAATATTTGAACCATGTGGAATGAAAATCTATCCCCAATCAGCCAGCAGTTGAAAGGCAATTTCTAACTGTTATTAGAACCTCCTTCAAACACCTGATGAAACATTGTCTTTATTGCTAATCATATCCCCAGTGATATCATGTTTCCAATGCATAGAAAGTTAAGAATGGTTAGGAACACTGAGAATCATGCACTGCCTTTAAATCTTTGCACTATCTTTTAATTTCTAGTCACTATCCAATACTCAGATTAAATCATACCTTTACCAGCTTTAGTTCAATTATGAATGCAAAAGGAAGGATGTTTATTTCAAATTTGACTCTACAATCTCAAGTATTATTTTAACAAAAAAGATAGTTCATTAAATATTTATTCCCTCGAATTTTCCATCAATTGTGCCCATAACATTTTAGTCCTCCCTTAAAACATTTAAGATCTGGATATCTTTTAGCAGTGAATATTTACTGCTTTACAGATGGACAATGGCTAATGCAAGCATCGTGTAAACGCATTATTACTCATGGATATGAGCTTAGCTTTTTAATTGGTGTACCTCTCCTCTCCCATCTGCCTGCCTTTGCTTTTTCCACACTGATAGAAAACCAGTTTTTATTTAATTATATATTTTATTGTTTCACTGACATTTTCCCATGTCATCCTCTAAAAATAGGAACGAACAATAACATTCTCTTTATTTGCTTTTGGACACCTCATTTACTCAAAGCCTAATTTGCTGCAGTTTGTTGAAGTCCATGAAAATAAGACATTTTGTTAAAGCTAATCAAGTGCCCATCTGCTTCCTGCTTCAAGAATAATTTATTCTTCCTAGCTAGATAAACTTCTTGTTTATTTCTTAAACCTTCAGATTAACATATTAATTACATAATTGCTGAACTTCTACAGAGTTTAATTCTGCCAGAGAAATGAGAGACTCACTAGGAATGAGTTTATGTATTTCAGAGACTTTCAGGCCTCATGCAGGGACCTGTATGAACTGACAAGTTTAATTTTAACACATTAATTAATTAGGATGGCTTCACAGATTGCTGTTATGCTGTTCTGTTCTAATTTAGCTGACACTTCCCAATGGTCAGTATTTCAGAATTCAAAGAGGTAGAACAAGCTCCTTCCTATTACCAGAGATCTCTTCTGTGGACCTGGTCTCACATTTACTGATTTCCATGAAAACACAAAGAAAAAGACAAAAATGGCTTGAAGCAAACACAGTACAAGAGAAAATGTTCTAACATTTAATAGTGTCTCCAGCCATTTCCATATAAATCAGTATCCTCAATATATTATCTGTGCATTATTAAAGAACTTCCTTTAAAATCATGGGCTTTTTCAAATATTTCATTGAATAATTTTAGAGACTGATTACTTTGATGGGGAAATAAATTCTTTATCTCTGCCTGGTAAAGGTTGGGTTTTGCAAGGTATTGATAAAATTTAACTTTATTCACACTGTTTAAAAAAAACTAATATGACCCATCAATTTTCCATGTCTCTAACCAGAGCTTTATATAATGAAAATAAATAAAAGTATTGAATAAAAGTATTAATAAATATATCTATTAAATATAAGACATTAATATCCAAAAGCTTTTCAAAGGAAAGCACATTTCTCAGTGACCATGCCTGAAAACAGATTAGATTTTGAGTTGATTTGGTTTTTGAGTGAAACAATTTTTTATCTTAATGTTTAATTCACAAATAAAGCGTGAACAGTACACTTTGATTTTGATATTTCACTTCTACTCCTCCTTTAACCTGGAGATACTAATTGGATGTGACTTTTAGAAATAGGAGAGAAAATCTAGAGGAACCACTGAGGTTTCCAATATTTCAGGTAGTCATGGCAAAAAGAAGCAAGTAAGTGACAGTTAAAAGACAAAGGTTTGGAAACCTCAGAACAAGTTTAAACTTCCTGCTTTTCCTTTATTTTTTTTTTTCCTCCCCAGCCACAGCTCTGAGACCTCATAATTAGACATTCAGGCTGCTGTACCATTCACTAGCTAGGTACAACATTTACATTTAATTTTCTCTTATCAGAATCAGACTGTATAATTACTTCTGTGTGTCTGGTTCTGGTTGCAAGGAGCTTGGTCTCGCTGTAAGCTGGCTGATGTAACTGCCTGTGCACTGGGGTCCTGTGGAGAGGCTTTAGAAAGCCTTTCCTAAGTGATTTAGAAGCCCTAGTTTGTGAATTAAGAATTTTAACTGGTATTCATGTAAATATTTTTCTTCCCAGAAATTAAACACTGAAAGGAAGAATAAAAGGGTTTGGGGGTTTTCATTCAATCATCACTCAATCCATGAGTACTGATATCATGGAATAAAATGTTCCATCTTCTCTTTGGAGTAGGATTCTAAACATCCTTAATAAACAGTTTTTGTAATTTCTTATTCAAGATACTATTCTACAAGCTCTTAACTTCATGCCATACTTCATAAGATAAAGAGGTTCCAGCAAAGACACTGATTAATAGAGAGCTAAAGTCTGAGGGAAAATCCTGGTATGGAAGAAAATGAACACTAGGCTGATATTAAGACTTTTTTGCCAGAATCCCCGACTTCAATGTACGTGTTTATATAACACTTTTAAATATTCAATATCTAACCTGAGAGCTGCATATGAATGCTGGAAATCCATCAAACATCACCTCAGTGTCCTGAAAGCCCATGACTCAAAAATATGGAGAATAAGGGAAATAATAAATATAAGGTAATAAAAATCAACCACTCTGTAGCACCAGTGATATTGAGCAAAGGTGTAGATATCTGCAACCAATAACAAATGGTTGTACTGCCAGTAGCTGGAGGAACATAAAGAAAGGAACTATCCAAAGCATTCCTCTGCAGCACTCCACCAAGAACAGAAAAAGTTACTGAGAAGAGTAGATAAGTGTTTAGAGATTTTCTGATACTCAGTTGTCTTCAGAAATGAGTAGTGAACATTTCTGCAGACATTTGTGACAGATCCTACTTGTTTGCCAGTGAAAAATTCATCAATACTAAATATAACTCAGCACAATGACACTCATTTTGGCTAATTCTGAAAGCAATCCTAGTCTGAATCTACATTCATAGCTTTGAAAGAAATTCCTAAAAAAAGCTTCCTTTATATGACAAATAGTGAAAAATATATATACTACACACCCATCTGCAGCATAAATGTAGATAACTGGAAGGGATTTTTAAATAGGCATTTTTAAAATTTAACTGTCTGATTTGCAAAGCCATATAAAAAGGTCAGAAATAATGAGTGTCTTACAATAAAATCATGCAGATTATGACACAGACTGTCCTGTTACAAGTTTTACTAGCAGCTGACCATTATTATTCTGCAGAAACAGCCATGTATTCAAATACACCTTCTTGCCAGATAAAATGTGTTGCTAGGTTGTACAGCAGGGCAACGAATAAACAAAACAAAGAGAATGAGCAGATACCTGGCTCCAAAAGAATGGCTCTGTGGGATACAAAGAAGCAAAACATGGAGATGAAATGAATTGGAACTGAATTTATTTGCATTACAGATTGAACACGGTGGGAAGGCAAGCAACACTTCACTGAACAATAGTGAAATAAGTTAAATATCCCAGCAATGGTTTTATGTTCCAGAAATGAGCTTTCATTGTTGTTAACACTTCAGCTGTACTTTTTTCACCAAAACTTGTAAAAAAATATCTTGGTTTGCATCTCTATTTTCCAGTTATACCACAGTTTTAAGTATGCTCAATTGCTATAGCAAAGTTGAGAGATCTTAATGCTTTTCAATTACAGAATTCCTTTGAAATTTTTTGAACAGATCCAACATTGTACTTTCATTTTCTCTAATAAATCTCTTTCCTTTCAAAGCCTATATACATGGAGAATCAATTCATACTTGAACAAAGAAATACCTAACAAGAAGAAGTCTAAAAAGATCCAGTTTGTTGACATTTGCACAGACTTAGAAGAATGGAACAATAAAGTTTTATCATATAAATGAATAGTAATTTATAACTAACATAGCATTCTGGAAAAAGGAATAAAAATTTCTATTTGTTTGGCAAATGTCATGCCATATTTTATCTAAGGTGTGTCTTCTGTTCTGGTCTCCTCCTTCTGCATTACTCTTGACATAAAATGTGTTCATCTTTCTAGTGAGAATTTTAAGCCCATCTGGGAGACTGAAATTGTTGGAAATTTAACATTGAATTCAACACGTACAGGTGAAACTTCACCTTTCCTCAGAAGATATATAGAGGACACTTTTCATCTTTAACCCCAAATGAGATCTAGGTAGAACCCAAATGCTGTATGACTTTTCTTCTGTAAGAGAAATTTCCCTGAAGGAAAGATCTGTTGAATAAGGATGCCATTTGTTTACAGGCTTATCAGGAAAAAACTAAATCTGTAGAAACCAACTGTCCCCTGATATTTTGAGTATTTCACGTTTGACATCATTCCTGGTACAGCACCACCTACCTCGTTTGGCATCTATAAATGTGAGAAAATGTACAAAAAGAATTGTCCTAATTTGGAGTACAGGAAACAAACATGAAGGAATAAAATCCAGTCCCTTTATCTGCTCTGATGGACTAACTATACAACTAATATCTCAAAAATGGAGCACACATTCAGTACCGCAGGAAAAAAAAATTCTGGGAAATTAAATCATTCTGCTAACCCAGAATTATCATGGGATTGGGATGTGCCAAGTCACCTTAGACATATGGTAATTAAAACCCATGGTAATTCCAAATTTCAGTATCACACGTGAAAAGAAACAAAACAGGTATTTCATAAAGATTTACAGATACAAAAGTCAAGCCAACAAAAGAATGGATTTTACATGAAACTGGCATGGGAGAATGATGAAATCCTAATGGACAAATAAAGGAAGTTTAATTAATTCAAATACTGTTACAATGTGCACTGAGCTAAGGAAGTATTTGAAATTTTATGAGGTCTTAAATAGAGCCAAGTTTTACTCTAATGCCCACTAGAAGTTGTCTCTCACCCTCTAAAAATTTAATACTTTGTAAGGAAGGACAAAGTTTCTCATGAGGCCAGTCCAAGTATGGGAAATGACCTGCTTAGGAAATTAAGAATCACCTGCCTTGGGTGCAATGCAAATTCACTGACCACAAATTCCCCAGCAAATATGTCAAAGTAAAGGTCCTATGAACAAAAATCAATTACTAGAAGACATAACTTCAAAACAAAGATAGTCCTCCTGATTTACTGCTTCCTCTTGGAGGAAAGGATCGAAGTGTTATGACAACCATAAAATAACACATAAAATACCCTGAAAGCCGCTCGGGCGCCCTGCTGGGAGGTGACATACACACATCATGTTCCATACACCCAGTAAAAAATGCTGAACATCTCATGTGACTGATCAAAATTACATGATTGTGTATTAAAATTTCACTATTACTGTTAATTAGGAAAAACATTACATTTGCTACTGCTTCTTCACCAGATGATGCAGGTCCAACTTCTCAACTTCTGCAGCTCACAATTCATCCTGGTATGGAAGAAAATGAACTTCTAGGGTGCTATTAAGACTCTTTTGCCAGAATCCCCAGCTTCAATGTACACGTTTATATAACACTTTTAAATTAAATATTGAATATCCAACCAGAGAGCTGCATATGAATGCTGGAAATCCATCAAACATCACCTCAGTGTCCTGAAAGCCCACGCCTCAAAAACAGTTGGAGAATGAACTTAGAACAAAAGGGAATTTTCTGTGAGGTATTTAACAACTCTGTAGCACCAGTAACATTACACAAAGGTGAAGATATCTGCAACCAATAACAAATGGTTTGTACTGCCAGTAGCTGGAGGAACATAAAGAAAGGAACTATCCAAAGCATTCCTCTGCAGCACTCCACCAAGAACAGAAAAAGTTGCTGAGAAGAGTAGAAGAGTGTTTAGAGATTTTTTTGATGCTCAGTTTTCTTCAGAAGTGAGCAGTGAACATTTCTGCAGACTTTTCATGCTGTAGTATATCCCAGAAGATTGGTTTGCCATAATTAAACATGCTGTATTTAATGTACTGCTGAGTGTGAGGAATAGGATGGGTGCATCCTATTCAGCTCTTCAGAGCTGCTGAAACATGAAGCATCCAAGGCCAGATGTTGACATGTAAGATTTAACTGAAGAGTAGAAATGCTGGTGTAAAATTCATTCTTTTCAGCAGTGGCACAACAGCTGAAAACATCCACGTTTTTGTCTTTTTTTAAAATTATTTTACTTATTTATAATGCGGAATTTTCAAGTCCATCATCATTAAGTTTCCATTTGCACAGCATTCTGCACAATGTTTCTAGGTCTTTTTCATGCACCTCTATATTGGGCTGAAACAAAGTTCTACAGGAGTGTCCAATTTCTTTCAATTATCTGCAGTATGATGCCAGATTTGTTATGTGCCACCTCATTCCATTTATTGCTATTTACTGTCCTCCAGCTGTCAGCATGAATGTTTATTTTCTACCTGCTTGCTGCCAAGTTGCATTTCTAGAGTTGTTATGCATCTACATTTCAGCCACACTGCTCTTTTCATCATTATTTGTAGCACCATCTATAAACATGAAATCCAACCTTCAAATATCATGCAGTTATCCACAAAAGGGTGCCCAAATCACTAAATGCAGGGTTCTCCACTCATCTCTTCAAAAAGAGATTTGATTTAGTTTGAAGTGTCGTGCAAATAATATCCAAGTACACACTGAAATTAACATGCAAAAGAAAACATTTAGTCTGTTCCCTCAACCAGGCTACAGCAGTAAACATGATTGTCACCAACAGTATGTTGTTCTGTCCCTCTCTTTCCTCAAAGAGAGTTGAACTTGTAGTATTCCCAAAATAAACAACCACTCAACAACCTACTGTCATAATATTTACTTGTTTAACACTTTAAAACATCAGCATGCCATGCTTAGGATACTGAAAGCAATTCAGAACATTAAACAATAATAAATCACAACTTCCTTCAAGCAAAAAACAAAAATAATAATCCGTTAAAAAAAATTTCCATGCGTTCTATTGCAAATTGCACTCAGACAACAGAGGTGGGAAGGCCTCACAAAGCTCAAATTTTGCCTCCTACCTGCTTCACTGAGGCTTGAAATTTGTCATGGATTAATTAAACATTAAAACAACCAAAGTATCCAGGTCTTGAGCCTAATTCCAAACCAGACACGTCTAGTCTGAAATACCCTTGCACAGCCGTCAGCCTGGGGGCACTGCACTGAGAACACAACAGGATACAGATGCAGGGAACATTCCTTACAGGAACTGGCAGCATGGAAAAAGGCACACACGGCTCTGGACAAACAAGGCCTCTCTCCTGTGTGAAATCAACTCAAATGATCCCTCACAATTGAAGGAAATCTTTTTCTTTCCTTAATACTTGTCAACCTTTATTAAGATGTTATTTCCCTCAGCAGTGCTTGAGTTGCCTGTGTCTGACACATTAATATATCTGTAAAGGTCAGAGCAACACCAGGCCCAGAGCAGGCCCGGCTACCATGGGGATGGATTTCTTGTACACAAGAGCACAAAAAACACAGACTATTTTATTTTGGAATGCATGACAACAGGGAATAGCACAGCAGCTTCTGCACAAGTTTTGGGAACAGAATTCCTTATCAACACAACTATTCATTAACTTCAATTCATATTTAAAGAGATTATGCCTATTTGACCCTAGGGTCACATTGCTTCAGGAGTCTGCTATCCATGCAGCTTGGGAATATCTATGACAACTGATATAATAAAGGAGAGGAAAAAAAGACTGAAAAATGTCAGATGAAAATACAGGTCAGGGACCAAAGAAAATTAATCAGTGCATTTTTTTTCTTGATCTTCTTGTATTCGAAGTATCATCCCACTGTTCTGATATCATACACCCTTTTAACACTAATATTACAGATTCTGTGACTCTGGAGAAAGGAAATACATATTTGAGTCAAAACTGAAATTAAACTATGCCTACTTAATTTTTTTCCCCACTTTCAGATCTTCATTATTGTCCCCATGGCAAACATTTCTTCCAAACATAAGATTGTTAGTTTGTCTGAGGTATGCAGTATGGTAAGAAGCTTTTTCTGACACAATATATCAATAATAATCTGATATTGCAGCAGACTTTAAATACCTCTGCCTACTTTAGTTTGAAGGTGATCCTGGTAGACTAACTTCCTCTTGGAAAAGCAGTGACATTCTTATGGCAAAGCTTATGATCAACAGCTTAATGTAGCCAACAGACACATGAAGGGAAAATTCAAAATATTCAGATGTGCTGCTAACAGTCCTGAAAGCACTGTGGACAGTTTACTGATTATGCATCTGGAAGACTGCTCCTGTGAGGGAATACTACTCCTAGGTTCTAAGAAAATTAATGTTCTAAAGCCTTTATAGGCCACTTGATAAGGTAAACTACAGAAACATAGTGAGAAGTTTATTATATTCGCCATAACAGTTACACTTATTTGTACTGTTAAGGAACATAATAGGGGTTTTCTAGTATTTCTGTAATTTTGGCATTTCTCCCCCCCCCGAGCATTTGTTAATGTTTTAATTGTCTAATTTGAATGTTATATTGATTAATAGTTGCTGCCTTGCTTCTGTAAAAGGACAAGTTTGCCTGATTATAATCCAGCAGTGAATGCAAGTGATGCCTTTATACACAATACATATGGCCTCAATCCTGAAACACCTCTGTCAGTATAGTGGGACCACCCAATTTAAACTTCAAAAATTCATATGAGCAAAGGTTTAATATTATGCTACGGCAGTTTAGAGAGCACAATTTTATCATCTTTGAGACAATGTTTAATCCTACATTCTAATTACAACCTTAACCCCAACAATTTGAGAACAATGGGACCCTTAGAGATCTGCAAGGTGCTATCACTTCCCCACACTGGGTGACAGTAAATTTTCTCCACTGCAGTCTTTGGCAGGCTGTAAAACAGGGATAGATGGTGCTTACGCAGCACTTACATTTTCAGTCACAGATATCAAAGTATTTATATACCTGCCACAAAATGTGATTGCAAAGAGAAGAAAAAACAAAGTAGGAAAAGTTGATAGATATTAGTACATAACATGAAGATTATCAGAGAATAGATTTTATTTGATGGATATAAATTATAGTGTTTTAGATTTGGAAACTGAGCTCACTGTATTATCATAAAGTATAAGCTGAAAGATATGTACCCAGATTTGTCTCATGTTTGACTTACACAAAAGAACAGTTTCTCAAGTAGAAATATTATATCTATCAATTCTGTTATTTGAGGGTTTCTTAAGATTATATTATTAATATTGTCTTTTATTTTGCATTTTTTATCTGAACTCAACTATGTTGTAACTGAATCAACAGATTCATCTATGCTTTTCTTGGACAGCATTCTTTTAATATTCGTAATATCCCTTTAGGAGTGGATATAGCTGATCATCATCATTAACTATTGGGGGATCTTTATATAGGGAAGCAATTCGTTTGGACAAAGTGATTCTTAGAATGGCCAAAACAATGCATCACCTTTAGGGTAACTGCATTTGTTATTGCAAGAGGGGCTAAGCCAGGAGAGAGGAAAAGAATCATCATAGGGAAGGAACCATCCAGGGAAGTCTCAACCTTTACACATTTCTGACTCTTCTGTGACTTTACTGGACTTACAAATCAGCTAAAATTTCAGCTGAGTGCTGAATTTCCTCCCTAAGGTCTCATAAATGTTGGTCAATATGTGCTCAAATTTAATAGCAGATATTGTCTCCTGTCACTGAGCTATTGCCCCACACATTCACTCCAGTCTGCTCCTTGAAAAAAAAAACCTAAAAACCAACCAAATCCAAAAAACAGCAATAGAAACAAAATGTCTTTTATACTATAATAGTGTCCTCCTAAAGGAAAAATAAGGAACCAAGCCTGAACATGCCAAGATGGTGATTTATCTTATAGAAGCTAGAATTCCATGGGGCAAATAAAGATTCCCTGTAGTACATTACATAAATTAAATAGCACTTTAAACACCAACCATCACCACCCAAAAAGAAAGAGACAGCAAATTTTGTAATTTGATTGGTCCTTCAAGTGTACTAAACAGAATGGTTTCAGTCTATAAGATATGACAGATAAGACAACTTCCCAAACATTACATTTTGTGTAATTAAAAACATGATTTTCATTAATCCTTCTTTTGACTCCTAAGTTTGCTACCAAAATTTTCCAAGCTTAAGGGTCTGAATGCAATCTTTACATTTTAGAACAAATATCTTGATGAGGGTGAACATCCCTCAACTATATGTCCAAGTTGCAAGAAATGACAGTTTGAAGACAATACTGATTTTTCCAAATTTCTGTGGTGGCAAGACTGAAATGAAGAATTTGAGGTCAGTCTATCAAATTTAATTCTCCCCTGGAAGTAGTCCTTTCAAAGAAAAAGTAGAATATTACAGTACAAAGAGCAACACTTTTAGTAGAGTGTACCTTACCCCAAATTCACCTCCACTGCTGTAATAACTCATGTTACACTTCACACTTTTCTGCTATGCAGGTTCAGTCCTTGCACAGTTGGGTGCTCTATTTCAGAGTGTCAGAGAGCTGGCTCTGTACTGCACAGTGAGGGGATGTGTGCCATGTCCACTTCCAGGGATGTGGCTTTCTGCCTGCTGGGGACCGCAGGGAGCCCTGCAAACAAATGCAGAACTGAAGCCTTGAGAGGACACCTCAGTGAATCACATTACATGAAAGGGCTTATTCAAAATCTGAATACTCTAAAAAAATTCACCATCCATTTAGGGAAAAGACCAGAGTGAATTTGCAGATTCTGAAGCTGTAGAGAAACTAAAGGAAGAAACTGATCTAACTGAACTGGGTGAGGGTATCAGGTATGTAAATGTAAAGAGCTCATTATATCTAAAAAGACCATATCAGATTCAATCCAGACCTTGTCTGTACAGAAAAAAAAAAAACAACCCACAAAACTACAGGTCACTCCATCTAATAGGAAAAGAGACCATAAGCATGTTATTTTATATGTAAGTTAAAAACCAATCTATTTGTAGTGGGTTTTCCCTGACAGATACGTGTGTACTTCTGTATAATAAAACCTGACTTTAAAGAGCTTTGAAACTTCTCTGTTGCCAGCCTCTGGTGCTCTGATATAAACTGTGGAAAACTCAAAAGTCACAAATATTTGCATACGCACGGCTCTATACCTCTCTGCAAGTGAATTTCTCCTTTAGAACTCAGCCTATACATTTCCTTCAACACACAACTCAGATCTATAACTTTATAAAGATTTTTCCATTTCCTGTTCTCACAACAGATGACATGAGAAATTAGTTCCATGGCAGATGAGCACCCTGGCAGCACTTTGATTTGTCACGATAAATAAGACTCCTGTAGAGCCTAATATATTAAGTAGATGTCAGTACTGACAAAAAGAGTTAAAGAGCTCCCTCCAGAACAGTAGAGACTATTTGCATGTTCAGACACCTTTCTTTGCCAGTATAGAGTTTTCCCAAGCTTCTAAATGGGGATTTGAATCAGTTAATATTTTCTGGCAGAAGAGTTTAAGTCATTACATTGTTAATTTTCAAAACTATTTTAACAAGGAATGGCAAACAAGTATTAGGGTGTATATGTTGACTTTCATATGCTTAGGATTGCATTGGAATGATTGGGAAAAAATATACCTTCCATCCACTCAAAGTTGAACTTCTTCCCCTCAGGAAAGTCCCCATCCTGACCTATCCTTTTCCCAGTGTGGCATGTGGGTTATTCTTTAATTTTCGATTATTCACACATGTTTGTATATCCTACAAGATTGTTTTTGAAGTGAAAGATGATTTTGGAATGCTTTGTCATCCTGACAAAAACTGCACTTGCAGGGGTTAATAGATCACTACAGCCAGCCATCAAAAAGAACTTTTCAAGAACTGAAAGGGATCATCTGCTAAGTAATGTTCTGAAATTACCAATATTTGTTTTTCTGAATTACAGAGCTCTTTGAATTTGTCACTTAACTACTTCCAAGAAAGGCATCTAACTGATAATTCTTCTGCAGGTGCTTTTATAACAAAGTATTCACATTTCTAGGGTTAGACCTCAACAGTCTATGTTGAAATCAATCAGATTTAAATTTAAAAAAAAACCCCATGGACACATTAAATTAATTTTGAAAAGGTATTAAGCAGTATATCATCCAGAAGAACAAAGCTTCATCCTAAAGCCCACTGAAAGATTTGAAATACTCTGAGATCTCTGCATCACTGGGTTTGCAGAACTTCCTATATACAATGTTATTAGTAGCTGATGATTAAGAAAAAGACATTTCAGGGCTCTTGTACTCTTTTGGTTTATATTTACATGAATAGAAATAAGTCCTGCTCCCTAACAGCAGCTGCCTGTAACAGCATCTTACTATTGTCACAGATCACAAACCATAATTAAGTAAAGTAAGGCAATTCCTACCCAGAAACTGTTCTAATAAATCACTGAAATAATTGGAAGAGTTAAAATTGGTCTAAAATTTTTAAAACAATTCCATTTGGAGAGAAATGTTTAACTTTTTTGATTGGTAAGGACCTTCGTGAGCAATTAGGAGCATGACTGTATGACACTGACTGAAAGGGAATTTAGCATTATTCCACTGGAAAGTTCTTGAGAATGAAACAACCAAAATATATTTATTTAAATGAAAGTTTTTCTTGGAAAAAATGCTGTTCTGATGAAATGCAAGACTTCTGTCTGATGAATTTGACTTTGACATCTTTGCAAATAAATTCCTTTTCTTTTCCAACTCACCTCAGGTTTCTTTTTTTGCTTTGCTTTCCCCATCACCCCACATGTTAAGCAAAAAATACAGCTCTGAATTCATGTGCAGCTCTATTTTTACATAGATTTAGCACACTAACTTTTGCAATCATTTCACTTCCGTGATTTCAGAAAATGGTCTAGGCATGTAAAGACTATGACTGTGAATGCAGTGAAAAACAACAGTTAGGAAAACCAGGTTTCTCAGCCATCATGTAAGAAGAGTTCCCAGACAACTGAAACAAGATAGCTGACATAAACTGATGGTGCTTTGCTGACTTCCAAGCTAGCTGTGCTGATTTGTAGACACTGAGCTTCTGACCCATTAGGGTCATTATTGGCTCTCAATAAAAGTTTACAGCTATTTCTGCCATCCTGATAAGACAAGATTCCAGTCAAGTAACACTTCACTAAATGAATGCCATCCATGCACAGACAGACCAAGCCATCATCAGGCCTTCACAATGAAACGACAATAAACTTAACAGAACAGACATCCACTCCATACTGAGGACTAATATGGTTAGCATAAGATCCAGTGTGACACAAAAACTTCTCTGCAGTAACCACAGGCTTGTCTTGCACTAAACTGACACCACTCTTCTGTCAGCTGATGCAAACCAGCTCCCCAGTGCCAAGAGACAGGTACAGGTGCCACCTACACTTTGCAGTGGAGGTTTCCTAAATGACTGCCCTTTGTTTAACTTTATCTGTATTGCTGAAGTTTTGCCTGTGGAAAGAAGCCCAGAAGACCATGAATGTATGATACAGAAAGGCTCACCTTGGTTATGGACTTCCTCAAGTTCAGCTGTAGCTGCCTCATGAGGGAAAGCTCCAGAGAGCAGTATGCACAGAGGCACATGCAGCCTGTAACATATGCATGTGCCTGTGGTTGTCCAGACAAACACTGCACTCAAAGTGCTTCAGTAAAAACATCAGAAAGCTTCGAGCATCAGCTCCTTCTTATCTAAAAGTCTCTTGTACCTTTTCTCTTTAGCAAGCCCACGGGGCAGCTCCACACAGCTCCAGCTCCTCCTCCAAAGTCATCTCTCTTCCTTCTGCTGTTCCAGCTCACTCCTTCCTGTCCCTATCACAGCTGCCTGACCCTGTTTGTCCTACCTACAGCATCTCACCCTTTCTGTCCCCTACACAACCTCCTGTCCCTTCCTCCTCACAGCACAGCCAGCAGACTCCAACAACTCCAACTGAGCTCCCTCCCCAGCTAACTCACTCTTTGTCACACCCAGAGCTGGGAGGGCAAGGCTGTTCCCACTCTTGGGTAATTAACACAGCTGCAATGTATCAAGGGTAAGATTGCCTTCAGTACTATCTCTCTTTGTCTCCCCACAATCTGTCTCCCCACATGTGCCCAAGCAGGTGGAGGCATAAATGTACGTGTGTAGGCTTCCCTCAAAACGCTGTAAGGTAGAAAAGTATTACCCCCACTTTGCAAAGGAAAAGCAAGGGGTATGACAGCTGAAGGACAGATTTTCTGTCCTTTATTTCTGTTCATTTGAGATCTCTTCCCTGGCTGAGTTCAGTATTATAAAAAATGAATACAGCTGATTTTTCCTTAGCAAGCCAAGCTCCGTGGCAGTGATAACGAGGTCTCCTGTTCAGGGTTTTCATGGTAAACCAGTTTTAGTCACTTTTGAGGCCAAGGAGAAGTTGTTGCAACTGCACAGAAAAGATGGTACACCAAGTTTCATAAGGAACGTCTGCAAAGTTCTGAACTATTTCAGCAGATATCACAGGTTTATCAACATTTTGTAAAATTTTCCTTCTAATCAATATCTTTTCTCTCTCTGGGGAAATGAAAATTCACTCTGGAAACTGAGTGAATTAAACAATATCTTTTTATACCTTGTGACAAAAGGCAAGGTTTGTACACTTTTCTGAAGAAACTCACTAAACAAATTCTCAGCAAAACTATTTATACCCTAAAGTGCTTGGAAACAAGCTTTTAAAAAAGGCTTCACAAATAATTTGCAAGTGGCAGGAGTGACCCAAAAAACTCACATATGCCAGTTAAATATACCAAAGACCACCATAATGAAGAGGAATAAAATGCAAGCAGTAATAAGCATTTACAGTCAGCTTCATACAAAAAAAGGCTGTGCATTGAGACCATATAAAGGTGCATTTCATTCAACAACTAAGAGGGCAGATAAAGAATATAGAAAAAGAATAATTTCTGAATTTTTTTTAATCTATCTGTTAATACTTTACAGACACGTATTTCAAAAAGTTTCAAATCACTAGTGGAAAATATGGTAGTTCAAATGCATCAATATAACATTGGAAAACAAAAAATTTTCCATCTCATAGAGAGAGGGGCTATATGCACTGTAGAAATGCATGACAATTATAGTGTTTAGACAGTACACAAATAGATCTGCGTAAAGGCAAACTTATACTTGACTATCTAGTTCTAAAAGTCATTATTTCAGAACTAAGCTGGCATAGATACACATACACACATGGGAAATTTTGAAAGCCTCAACAGAATGACCAGACCTTGACTCCTCAGACAAAATGACAACAACCAGAAGGAGAAACCAGCTCATCTGGGCACTGTGTTAGACATCACGTGTACCAGCCCTGCTCCCAGCTCCGTGCCAAGTCCCTGCAGCCCCCAGCACAGTCTCAGGTGCTCAGGGCTCCCTCATCCTCAGCCTGTTCAACATGAAAACTCAGCCTTGTGTAGTTTTCAGTCCTTTCTTCCACCCCAACAAAGAGAAGCAGGCTGTTTCCCTCCTGTCTCATCTAATTATAAACCAAGGGTTTGGTGGGCTGTGCAACACGATCAAACCCACAGGGACAATGTACACAACGTGCTGTGTATGCTAGTGTCCATATTGGCTTAATTCAAGTTGCTGTGCACTGAAACTATAGGAATGCCTCATGCAAGCTCCTCCCTTGTTTGAGGACAAGCAACAATGTAGAAGAAATCGATAAAAAAACACAAAATTTGGAAGCTAAAGCCATCAAATAAAGTGCAGGAATGTGTGAGGATTTTTTCCTCATAGCTAGAAATTTCACTACAGACTAAGAAGCAAGAACATTTCCTGAACCTGCTTTGACAATAAAGAGTTGCCTAACTGACTGAAGTCCTAGAAAATAGGTGCTTCCAGCAAATCCTGTAGTCTGTCTGCATCTGTTGGGCAAGCCCTGCTGTGCCCTGATGGGAAATGGGAGTCAGACTGGAAACCACCTGCAATGGTGGTTCTTCTTGTAGGTGACTCCAGTGTGCTAACCAGAGATCACATACTGCTGGTCTTGCTATGTTATCATTTTCTGTAGTGGGGGGAATAAAAAGCAGAAAAACATGGTAGCATTTGTATTGTAATAAGACACACTGAGGCTATGTAGGGATATTTCTTACATGTGTTCAGCCACATTAGTGATCATTTTAAACTGCAGTACTCAGCAAACAAATGGAGAACAAAAAGAGACATAAAAGTCTTTGGTTCATGGGTAAAACAAGGGTTTACAGGAAGGCATTTGATCAAGGATGAGTTTTTAAAAAGAGGATTAGGACAGCTCAAGAACTGGATGGGGAACAATCCAAGCAGGTTGTGAAAATGTAAGAACACCATTCATTCTGCACAGAATGAGACAAGATTTTCATAAGAGAAGAAATATGCAATCATATGATTAAGACACATAGAAAACATATTCACAAGGTCAAATTAGGATTACACTGATACAGTCTAATGTTTATTCACACAAACATGATACTATTTTTATAATGGAGAAGTGAAACAAAGTGGATTGCAGAGAATAATTGTTGCACTTTTGTTGTGATGTGTATATATCGTTGTGAATTGTTATACATGGTTTACTATTCCAAGGGAGGACTATTTCTATAATATAAATGTTTTCTTAAATATATAGGTGAGAGAGAACTTTAGGAGATGTTCTAACTGTTCTTATAAATGAGTCAAAGAAGTTGTCAGAGCATGAGCTGGGGCTAGGCAGAGGATAGTTCATTCCAACATTATATACTGCAAAAAGCAGCCCTACCTCCCTCAATATACTCACAGTTCCCCAAAATTACATAAGAGACTTGATTAGTTTTCATTTTTTGGTAATAGTTATAATTCTGTTTTTCTTTTTTTCTCATCTCTTTATCTGATAGAGAAGGAGAGAAACAGAGAATGAGCCAAGAAAGGTAAATAATTTAAGTAAAAATTGTGTTCTGCTACAAGATTTCAGAATAAAGTGAAACATTTTTTACAATAAAAAATGCATAAATATTTATTATCTGGAAAAAAAAAAAAAAAAGCTTGACCAGTTCAAGTTATAACTGGTTTTCTTAAATAATGGTGAACAACAAACATGACAAGTAACAGAGAACACTGTATTATTTATCACTCAGATGCTTTCACATCTGGGAATAGCAAGGCAATGAGTAGTAGCAAAAATGGAGCTGTCAGGAATAAGTTGTGTCAGACCAGCCTGGTTTCCTTTAAAACTCTTTACTGGCCTAGAGACTTTCTGAATGGGGAATAAGACTGAGACCTTGTGACTTTTATCTGGTATGTCCCAGAAGTCATTCTCATGAAAGAGGTGGGTAAAGATGATAGCAGTGGGATGCACAAAGTGTGCAAGAAAGGGAATACAAGAATACATGTGTCTTCTACATCCATGTGGATGGGACAACTGAAAAAGGAAAAGTTTAGGTGAGATAAGAAAAATCAGTCTTAGTAAGGACAAAGATCTGATTCTGCCTCTTATAAAGTTCATAGCCTCCATACACAAGAAAAGATTTGATGCATTCCTGTCAAGGATGCTTGAGGTTCTTCTAAAGCCCATTCTGAGTAAAGTTCTCTTAAAGTTCTCTCACTCTATTTTTTCATAATAGGCTTAGTGATGTTCTGAAAATTATACACATGCTGTGATGACGCATGAAATGAAGTGCAGTTGAATGATGACTTTCAGAAGTGGGTTTAATCCTACAGGATCAGGCAAAACATGAATATTTTTAAAACACATTTAAAAATGTACAAACATTTCAAATATCCATTCTACAGAAAAGTTTAAAAGCATGATCATGATCTCCTCTGATTTTGAAACTCTGTCCTCTGTTGAGGGGATCCTACAGAGGTAGGATTCAAAGCTAACAGAGAACTTGTCATTGTACTTCCCCCTCAGCAGGAAGCCAAAGCCCAGGGCCAAAGTTCCTGCTACGTGTAGAGCAGGATGAGAGGATGGATTCCAGCCAACAGAAGCAACATTGGAGATTTTTGTTTCACTATTCTTTTGTTTCTACCATTTTTGCAAAAACTAACATGATCTTATATCACAGGAATGTTTTTTCAGTGAATGAATCAGGGACAGGCTAATAGAAGTGAGAGCTTCTGTTTGTACACGCATATCTCAATAATCGGCAGTGATGGGAAAGCAAATACAGAAACGTTCAGGACAGTTAAATGGGAGTTGAGATATGATAGTTTCTTAAATTGTGACTGACTCTAGTACGGTATTTTTAAGCAGCATTTCAGCCAATGTCTGAAAAAGTGCATATCAAGCAGCCTTGAGCTTTAAATTTAATTTATATCAACCAGCTTACTTGGAGTTTTCAAATTGATTCACCACTAGTGTTTGAACATTCTGTGACAGGAGCAATGCATATTAAAGTAGCTAAAGTTCTTTCAGCATGCCTAATTAACTGTATTTCTGTCACAGGGAGTTGCAAAATATTAGAATATAGATGCATTATGGATATCAGACAGCAAATTTTAACAGTTGTGACTGAGTAAAATTCATAATTTGGCTATGATGCCATTGAGTATCTTCCTTTTTCATGACAGTACATTCAAGTGTCCTTTTCCAATAAGGTCAATGGAATGATATAAAGCTCTCAATTTGCATAAGTGCATGTGGTCATGTTTGTGCTTAAATAAAAAAACCATACCACGGTAGTCTTGGAAATACTCAGAGGATTCAAAACCATCAATTCAGTGATGCCATCAGGAAAATTCAGGTTGCAGATAGCAGCTGAATGTTGAATACAGAAAATCTCAGCAAATATTGTATAAGACTGTTGCTTGAGCATTTTGGGAAAATAAACACATTTATAACAATCTGGAAATCACCTGCATGGGAACTAAGCATTCAGAATAACACACTTGCTCTGAATAATTTATCCAGTTCCAATATTTACTCTTACATACTCTAGAATTGAATTACTTATATCTAAGCAGCCATAATTGGAAGAGTATTTAAATTCTATTTTCTGCCACAGGTTTCTCTATGACCTTGAGCAAGCTGTACAGAGTTTTTTGTGTGCTTGTCCCGCTTTCCAAATTCAGCAATGAAGGAACTGATACAACTGTGAGGGTGAAAATTTCCTCATGCATACAAGTAATGTTCCAGCAACATGGGCACCTAGGAAACCTGTACAGAGCCCCTGGGTGAGGAATTTGCACCATGGAGTTGCTATTTAGGTCTAGATATGCAGGATGGTGCTGAACCATGATCCACAGATGGCCCTGATCAGTGTTGCAACCTTGTGTTTCCTCTTGCATTTCAGCTTTTATTTTAACCTGTTGTAGCTATGAAGTTTCTTCAAGAAAGGACAGACAAGATTGAAATCCTTGAGGCCTCTATATCTGAAAAGGGTCACTTGGTTTATAAGAGAAACAAAATGCATCCAAAAATCATGAGAAAAGTATCAGAATACCCACAGGCTGCAAGTAAGGTTAGTCCCACTTAAAGCAGCACTAGAAGGAAGAGTTAAACAGACACACTTCCCATTTTGTCTGTTCCTGCACACTTCACTCGGGCTGCAAGGAAATCAGAGCTGTGACAGATCATTTATATTAATACAATGCACCTGCCAAATTATTTATACACCATAAGCATCAGTCTGGAGAAAGTGCACTCTGGGAACTTCATTGGTAGAGAAAAAGGCTTCACTGGGAGGAAGGCATGTTAAAATAGTGCAGGATTTTGATCTCAGATATACTCTGGTAAATAGAGAGTGATGCCATTGAAGCCTGTAGACTGAGTTTGGATTCACACCAGTGAATGTGATTGACAGGAGAAAAAGTGTAAAATTGCAGCATAAGGTGATAAGTCACTGACAAGAAAATTGGAAAGAGAAATACAAGTTAGTGTTGGATTCATCTACTATTCTGTGTGTTTCTCCTGGAATAACTGAGCTTCCCTACCAGGTTTCTTTGACTATAATCAGTTATTTTCTAATCTCTAGATGTAGATTAAATTACTGGATGCTCCTAAAGTAAGAAAAGCTAAAGAAAATCTACATGTTTAAAAGAGCATGTTTTCACAAGTACTAAAGGAACAGAAATATTTGGTAAACACTGATTGGTTCCTCTAATACTTAGTTTTATAATTAAACAGCTTTTATATCATGTGCCTTGCTTTAGAGGGAGTTCACATATCCAAATGTCAACCCTTACTAGTAAAGCGCTTCAGATCTGCTCCAAACAAGATCCTTCAAAATTTATATCTTTATCTCAGCTATTTTGAAATTAAGTGTGCTCATATTTGATTCCTTAAAGAGAGAGTTTTCAGTGCTGACACAAAGAGGGATTTAGGGGAAGCTGTATGCTTTATTCAGCACATAACATTTAATTTACTGTGTTTGATCTGTAGGTCATTAAAGTTTATTGAACTTTTTTCCTCAGCTGATTGCACTGACTTCAGCCCAGGCTCCATTACCTATGATTTCATAGGATCACATGCTAATGCATGAGCCAGCCTCTTTGCTCTTAAATCTACCTGCACATGTAATTGCCAGTCAGCATTATTCCTTTAGCTTTCTCACTTTGAGTTGTGCTATATGAAAGTATGTGTGCCCTCAAACCAGAAAGAGAACTTAAAATTAATCACTATGAAAAACCATTAAGCAGAAATTAATTAACAAATCAAAGATCAATTTTTTCCAACCCAGCTATCTGCCTTTTTTCAAACTGACACTGCATAGCAGAAAATAATCTTGCACATTAATAAATTCAGAGAGGCTGACAATAAAGCATACAGCTCTCCAGGATGCATATCCTGAATGACTACATCAGTGTTAGCATCCCCTTTCTAAGCAGAACTGGTAGACGTACATAGTTTAAAAGAAATAAATAATACAAACAAGATATTGACTCTTCTATTTTCAGAACAGGAGAAGCAAGCATGAAAAGTGTTGCTGTAATAGCCATGTCTTCAAAGGTATTATTTATCCATTATCTACCTACTCCAATCAAAGGAAACACTGTCCTTCATGCCAGTAAGGTGTTTTTTTTATACCCATTTTACTTTACCCTCTTAAAAACGTGGCCTGTGGTATCTCATTGAAATATTCCAATCTAACAATCTACAACTTTTTCAATGAAATTTTGTTAAAATACAATATTGCTTAAGAGATGAACTGGAAAGGTTATTGTCATTCTTTTTCACCTGAGTTTTATGCTAAATGGACATGCTAAAAAAAAAACAAATTCAAGTAGTGTTGGGAAAAAACCTCAAAAATAACAGGAAAGAGAATACACCCCAAAGGACACTCTTGGATGATAAGATCCAGAGGTCACCCAAGAAAGACTAAATGAGGACATCACAAGGTACATCATAACACAGAGGCAGGGTAAGAGCGCTAGGATTTGCACCTGACAGGTCAGAAGAGGAAAACAAGAATTGAACCTGAGACAAAATATAATAATATGAACAGAGGCTGGAAAAAAAGGAAAAACCCACAAGAAGAAATTGTGGAAAGTGCATGCTCAGCTGAGGCAACTGATGAACTCTTAGGAGTGGGTGGGTGACACCTGAAAGCTCCTGCAAGGCACCAAACCACCAAGTCTGCAGACTGGCACATGGAGGGGCTCCCAGAGCTGCTGGGCCAGGGCTACAAGAATTCCACACTGCCCTCAACTCCAGAAGGAGACACTGCAGGGTATGGTGAAGCTAATCCTAGTTTTTTCTTAGAGAGGATGAATGAAATCCAAAATACTTCTGAAAATCTTCCCGTGGAACAAGAAAGATTCTCTATAGTAACAATGGGAGGACATTACATTTGTGTGTTGTGAAAAGAATTTAGTCTCTATTATGCATATTATACTTTTACTCCTGTTTCCCTTCATTCTTTTCTTGGCCTCATGATCAACTTCTAAGATGTTTCCTTAACAAAGGAAAGGTACTTCAAGTACTTTGAACTGGCTGCTTAAAAATCGGGTGTCCTTGCACAGAATATGATTTACATATTTATAGACTTATTCCCATACAGTTATTTTAAACTAAGACACAGCTAACACTTTCTGTTATAGTCAGAGCTGAACAATTAAATCAGTTGGGAGATGAGATGAGGTATTTTTCTGACTTCCAGCTAATTTCTGGAAAAACTCCCAGGTTAAACAGATTGGTAGATCCTCAGTTCTTATTCAGCTGCAAAGTCACCAACTATTTTAGATTTCAAGGAGGACTAGAGCAAACAGAAGGCTGCCTCTTTTTCAGACGCCTAACAGTAGGCATTGGTACTAAAGCCTTGACTTGCCTCTGACCCTAAACTACTACTTCCTAAGTAAAGCATTATTTCGTTCAGAAACTGCTCACTCAGTCATTCCCTCTTTTTGTAATTTCATTCAGGATTTTAGAAAAGTGTTATTAGGTAAAAGAGTGACCCAGCATCTCATGTCCTTGCCCCAGAAAGGGTTAGAGGGTAGAACAGACATCAGTCAGAGGGGAATGTGTGTGATGTTTCGCAGCTCAAACCCCACAGTCTCTCACTTCATAGTCCCTTTATTTGTGTTTGGAATGGTGGCTGCAGGATGCAGTTGAGTTCCCAATGCAGATTTACACAGGGCCTTGAGCAGACATTCCTATAGATTAAGAGTTGCTTATATGTTTCATATCCAATAGCAAAAATTATTGCCAAAAAGTGAGTTAACTTTGAGTTTTGAAAGTTACTCTTTTAAGAGAGAATTATCTACATAGGTATTTTTCAGTAAAATGACCAATAACTAAATTTATTTGATTCATATTATTCAGCCTTCTGTACTAGTAGAAGAAATTCTGCTACTAGGATTTTTTGAAAATCACAGATTTCTTTTGTAATGTTACCATGTATTTCACTGTCACAGATTGGTGTGAAATGAAAGCATAAAACTGCTGGGAAATTACTTGCTTTGTCTGTATTTGGACAAATTTTGATAAATTTAATAGCTTCATTGGGTCATTATAGTTTTAAATAGGAAAAAAGCTCAGTCTGAGTAGCTTATCTGTGGGGGACATTAATTTTTGTTTGGTGTTCGGGTTTGTGATGGGGTTTTTTAATCCAAAATAAGTCACCACCTAAATTTCACTATCAGGACAGTAACCAAACAGCTTTGCCTAATACAAAAACATTATTTGTGAAATAGAAGGCTGAACTAAACTATTTGATGAATGGTTTAACATTTTCATTTTTGTATTCCAAATGCAACAGTACCCTCAATGAGTTCTAATTAAAATCTTACTGCAGCTTGATGAAATACTACTTACTGAAATGAAACCCACATCAGCATGTTGGTTAATTTCTAATCATTTACCCTATAACAGTAAAATATAGTTTGCAGTCTCTTCACTTGCTAATCATGAGGGTGTCATTATACAGCCTCTGCTGTCTACTTCCAGAAATAATCAGTGTAAAAATTACTTGAAATTTAGCTACAAATAGTTGTCCAAAGAAGAGTTCCAATCTGCTACTCTAAATTTAATTAAGTACATATTCAGTTTACGCTTCTTTTTCCCCCTCTATGAAGTTGCTGTTGCACGTTGGGAACAGTTTAAATAGATTTGAGTACAAAACTAAGGAATTTAGCTTGGTGTTAATGCCTGGGTGTCTGTGTGTGTGCCTGCTATGTGAGCAAAGGAAAGGGAATTGCAACATCATCTCATTTCCCTGTACGCCAGTAAAGATGATCAGGGGACAGCCAATACCAGAGGCATCAGTAACAATGTTCTAGTGTTGAAAAGAGTGAAACCAGAAAACTAATTGGAAATAGCCTAAGCACCACTCTAAAGAAACTATTTTTGCTTACCTAGAGCAAATCAGACAGATGGAAACACTGACCAGTGTGTGGAGATTCAGCAGCAAGGTCAGAAGAAATGTCTAAAGAGATGCAGCTATTCTGATAACTGCAGTTTTTATTTTAAAACCCCTTCAATTTCCTGCAACATCAAAATGGTTTGTTTCCCTTTTGAAAGATTTTCTTCACAGCATGTCTGCAAGACCTTGTGCCTCAGGTAGCAAAAGTGTCTTTCAAGCACCTAATGACTCAGGTCTTCCTTAACATTCATGGAAGTATAAAGGAATAACAGAAGTAAGTTGGTTTAACTTTTTTTTTTTTTTTTCCTTCTGTTATGGGCCCTGATTTTTATGGTGAAACCTTCTTATCCAAAAAGATAATGAGATGCTTTCAATAAGGAATAAAAGTACAGTTCTGCTTTCTACAAATAAGAGATCCATCTTGAGTCATTCTGGAATTGAACAGTGATAGTTTGAGGACAGTGACCACACACATGATTTTATGCTTCTAACACTCTTACTGTAAAAGAAAGTGCTAAATCAAAGTTTTTTATGTAGTGTAAATAAATTGAAACTCTTTCTCCTTATATTTCTAGTCCCTCTGCTCAGTCCAAGCCTGCCTTGCTTGCCAAATTTTAAATACCTGTCACCATGAAGTATGTTCTGAGCCCTTGACTGATGCTTTTCCTCTAGTGAATACAATTTTTTGCCTACTTAGTAGATGCCAAAGTGGAAAATTGTTAATAAATTTCTATTACTGTCAACTTCCTCTGGCTCCTTTTGTTTTAGCAAAATTGGATCTCAGAGGAGATACATATCTATTCCTCCTTCATGTCTCAATACTAATTAAGTAATATGGACTTAATTAAGTAAAAGGCAGGCTCTGCAAATATATAATGTATAAGTAGGTAGCATCGACCTCCTTCCCATGACTTACAGATTGCTACCACATAACATTTGCTAGATCAGTATCTTTTCATTTCCCATACTGTTCAGCATACCCTACTGCATGATTGGGAATGTTTTGGACTTGCTGCAATTGTTTGCTACAACAGCAGCAACAAAGAGCTGCTACTGAAGCAGATATGTACCACTCTCTTATTAAGGCTGTGATAGATCCCAGTACAAATATATAAACCTTCTCAAGCAGGAGTAATGCAAGCCTATCCTTCACCTGACTGAACTCAGTCTAACACTGAAGTAGTGTGAGGGTAACAGTATGAGCAAGGCAGCTCACACAAGAGAAGATTGGAAACCTTGCCCTTCATTTAACCTTTTAGATTTCTGAAGAACAGAGACATTATTGAGATCTGCTAATGGCCTGTGTCACATTAGCCTTGAAAATACATGAGTAGCTATAGGCTAGAAAGAGGCTCTTGCATTGTTAATACACATTTTATACATTTTTCCTGAGAAAATTTAGTGCCTGAATCATGATGAACAAGTCTAACAAAACAAAACTCTCTATTCCCTGTGCTGACAGCAAGAGCATGTGCTAAGATGCAATTGATCCTGGTTGGAAGCTTTCAACAAGAAATTGTAATAAGTAGATGAATGACATAAAGGTGCTTATGCTGTGTTGGCTTCAGGTTACTCTTAGATTTGCTTCAATGCTCCTGTGCCCCACAACACTTCTCACACTCTTCTCTTGTGAGCTGAGAGGGAAGAACAAAGCTGCAAGCAGGAGTACACTAATGCAAAGGTTTCCACAGTGGAACAAATGAAGACATTTAAACTGTGTCTGAACTTCAGGAACCACAGTGGAAACTCCTTGAAATTAGTTCCTTGTTTATTCTGGGCTTGTGGGCTGCAGGGAAGCCACAGCACGCTGCAGACAGGTTCCTGTGCTGCAGACCCACCAGGTATCTCCCCTGCCATCTGCACAGATCCTCAGAGACATCACAGCTCTGTGAAATACTGAGATTTTGTCTACTTAACTTGGCACAGAAGTGAAGTACTCACTTATCATTTGTGATCAACAGGATGATACTCACCAGGGAGTGTGATTCTATATGTAGACTGCATGGTTAAATACAGCCAAAGTACTAACTAGGGCTCATCAGTGTATACTAACTAGGGCTCATGTTGTATTCATTATTAAACAGATCACAGAGTGTCTAAATACTTTCTTTTTATATATACATTTTCTAGTGTATAATTTAACTGTTTTGATTAACACTCCAGAGTTAAACTCTTATTAGCTACTTTAATTACTTTCATTTCACTTACAACACAGCTCATTAAAATGTTATTATTTTACTAGATATATTTACTATGGTAGGTACTGTTGTAACATTCTTCACTGCTCATCCAAAACAGTCATAGGCTGCATACTTCACCCCACTAAAAATACCATATCTTATTTTTTCAACTGATGAGCAGCACGTCACCAAAGCCTTTACCATCTCGTGGTTTCTAACCAGCACACACAATGCAGTTCATTGAACTCTTGAACTTACTTTTTCTCGTCATGCATTTCCAAAAGAGAACACATCTCTCTAGCATCAACACCTATAATACTAATTAGTATGTCAATAACCATACAATATTTAATACATCTTCATAAAATTTTCTTTTCAATAGAAGCTTAACTGAGAAAGAGACACACTAATATATATGCATTGCATGTTAGAAACTACTTTAAATAACTTATATACTTGTTTCTTCAATCTTCAAATCTAACACATAATGTCAGACCTTCATTTGGTGTAAGTACGTACAGGAGCATTCAGGTAATAAAGCTGTGGTTTTGTTCAGTATCACAGAATTTGAACAAAAGTCTTTTCAACTACATTTAGAAAAAAATATATTTTTCTCCAGACCATCAACATGAGAGTACTGATAAAGAGAAAAACCCAAGTCATGCAGCAAACATGCCAATACATGTGACAGAACACACATATGGATGAAAAACATATCATTAGCTCAGGGCACTTCTTTACAGTTAAAGAGAGGAGATTTGTGCTACAAGAAGGTTAAATTCTGCAAGATACAGAGCTTCTTGGAGATGATTTGACACAGACAGCTTTAAACATTCCAGTACCTTCATTGCATTCTTGATTTCAAACAATAGGAGAATGAGTACAAAATGAGAGAAGATTTATGGAGTTGTCATATTACTATAAAAACCCAGATAATACAAAAATTCTGAGGAAGTAATTTTTCATCCCATGAATCCTACTGTAATTATGAAAGAAGCTTCACTTGCATCTAAACTTTTCAAAAGTGCATGCACACTCCTCAAGTTACCAGTTACAAGTTGGAGCTGTAAATACACACAGTGCATGTCACAACACTAAGCAGATCTTTCAAGCTGGCCCCTCTGGAGCCACTGAAAGCTGATCACTGATTAGCTTCCTGCAGATTTTTGAGTGCCTCCTTCTTATCTCTTACGCTTTTGCACACCCAGACATTACAAAAGGTAAAGACTTTAGGGGACTGAATAGAAATTTAGAAAAGGGATTAGTGTTAGTGGCACTGTGCTTCATTAAACTAATCTGGAATGGATCAGGGACCTGTCAAGCACTCTTAAAAGATTCCCTTTTTTTTTTTTTCCAGACTCTGTGAAGAAAGCAATGTTCCTACAACATTCTGTAAAGGACTTAGTTGTGCATATGTTATTCCTTGCCTCGTTAAAACAAGGCGTCTCATCTATTTTTGTAGTTATTATATCAACAAGTCCTAATCTTTGAATAATCAGTCCTGGATTTGGAAGCTAGATGACCCTATAATATCTGCTATGTAACCCCTCCCTAAAAAGACATACATCAAAACATTGTGACCCTTAGAAACATATATAAATAATGCATCCATCCTCAGACCTAAATGGTAGTAAAGGCACAAGGCCTTAAAGGACTTCTGGTTTATTCTGCTCTAAGAATTGAACCAGTATATGTGAGCACAGAATATAAAAACAGAGCTTAATCCAAAAAAGACTAAAATGCAATTCAATTACAGAGGCTTATTGTCTATTAGCATCCTGGGGCCTCCCCTGGTCCCCATTGACTTGAATCAGAACATACAGAACATGAAAGGACCAGTCCAACTTTGCAGTTGTTAAAGGGAATTCCCTTCAGGGAAGCAGGTATCAAAAAAGGTCGCATGACTGCTTATGGCCTGCTGGCAGATAAGACGATGGGATTTTCTCCTCAAGTCCCTAAAAGACGCCAAAACCAAAACCCACTCCATCGACAGGCACTTACTGATGACATTTCTGACAGCTGCTCTCCTTTAAAAGGCATCCCTGCAGCCTGGGATGGACACATAAAACTTATCCAAAAGTTGTCAGTGCGACAGTTTTCATGACAAATAATCCACTTGAAATGAAGCAAATGCGTGTGTAGTGGTATCCAAATCCCTCTCCAAAATGAATAATTTAAAATCAGACATTCGTTTGCTATTTAAACTATGATTTTATTTTAAGGTGTTCTTCCCCAAGGTAGCTGTGACCAGAGTTTGGTCATTGCCACCTCTTGTGAACATCCCAGTGTGGAGGCAGTGAGGAAGAGCATATCTGCACAAACACTGAGGACAGTAGAAGCCAGACTTTAAATGCCCTCATGCTAGGATTTTCAATAAGGCTTAGGGAAGTCAGAGATTCACTTTCACTGGGAACTATGTGTCAAGTCCTTCGAGCTTGTCTAGAAAGCTCAACTTAAATTAAACAGAATGGTTGGGCATTAATCTTCTCAGGGTGGTGTTCCAGCTGTGCAGTTTGTTTTGACAGGCTTCCTGCTTAGAAAGAAGTTCCTTAGATTAAGGCCTGGGTTTCCAACAGGCATCTCAGCCTGTATTTTCAGTGGCAGCAGGTCTCTATTAATAGCATTTGTGGTTTGTTTCAGTCCTGGCTCTTTACAATACTGAGTTCTCTGGTTTGGATATACTGGACTCTTATAACAAAAATCACCAAAAATTTTCAAAGCCGTTTTACAAAATCTACTTCAGTTAAGGAAAAACCAAAGATCTGTTCTAATGGTTCAAACCTGTGCTAGTTTAATAAGCAGGCAATCACACTTTTGACTAAGTGAAACAGTAAAAAAATACCTTTTACGCTCCATTTTCACACACTGGAGTTCTTTTTTTACAGCAGCAAATTACACAGCTCGCAGTTGGAGAAAAGCCATCCTGGATTTAACTTGCTAATCAAAATGAAAGACTAAGAAGTCTCCACACCAGACAGAACTATGGCTCCTCCACCCTGTAGAAGCCTCTGTTGGCACAACAAATGAGGGCTGGTGGAGATTTCCCCTTACCTTTGGATGGGTCAGATCTGTATCAGGTTAATGGAGAAGGCACGACTGACACCAAACATGGCTCCAAACATCAGCATTTTATTGTTCTTCAGTACAACCTTTTATACCCTCCACTTTACATGCATTACAC
Source organism: Acrocephalus scirpaceus scirpaceus (assembly GCA_910950805.1). Lineage (NCBI taxonomy): Eukaryota > Metazoa > Chordata > Aves > Passeriformes > Sylviidae > Acrocephalus > Acrocephalus scirpaceus. The sequence continues at coordinate 37,281,768 of OU383781.1, forward strand.
CTGTGTGGCTGGGTACATTTGGGAAGTTACAGGCAATAGCTAAGAAAGAATAAGCATAAGAAGAGGGAGCTGGAATCCAGGAGCAGGGGAAATGCAGGTGGAGGGTGCGGTGCCAGCGGGGTGGTTAAAGGAATGGGTGTGTTAACAGCACAGGGAGGCAGTGGGATCTCAGGGGGTAAAGTGGTTCAATGCCACAAGGAAGGAAGGAAGGCAAAGAAATATAAACAGTTCTAAATGGGTGTGTAAGTGAAGGACTTTCCAAAAGAGATGGAGGCTTGCAGAGCATTGAACAGATTGGAAAAATAGAACGACTGGATGAATTATGGACTTGAAATTTAAAATTCTACTACTTCTGACATCATGGTTTTACTTTGATGAAGGCTGTGTAAATGACATTTTCTGCCTCAACAGATCTGCAAACAACTCTTGTTCTGTGTTACATATGCTGACTTGAAGATGAACCCTCCCCAATCACCCCCCACCCCAAGATTTTCTTGTCTTTTTTTAAAAAAAAGGAGCATTTATTCTGTGTTTAAAAACCTGGTATTCCCCATGCCAGGAAGGAGGACACAAAAGGCAGACTTTCATTTTTATGTTGTATTGGTCTCACGACCTTACTAAGATTAAACTATATTTTGCTTTTAATGACTCCTGACAGACACAGTTCATGGAGAGATGCAGACTTTACTGCCCTCTTGGTGCCCCCCTGGAAACTCCGTAGAAACTGATGTGCAGATTGAGTCCTGAGTTTCTGAACATCCCTGTTCTCAGGCCTTCTGTGGTGCACAGCATTGCTGCCGAGAGAGAGAGGGAAACAATTCCCAGACAGGCAGCAGAAGGTTCGTTCTTGTTACTGCCATCTGTGCAAGCCACTACACTCAACACAAACCAACCAAAAGCACCACCCATGTTCCACAGATGGCCTTCAGCTACAACTTGCAGTTTAAGAACTGTGGTTGATACCTAAAGTCTAAAAACTTCCTTTTCTCCATGTCCTTTCAAGAGTCTCATATCAAGATGAAAGATAAAATTGACCATCAAAGTTAAATTCAAATTTTTCAGCAGACATAATCTGAGCAGAACATAGAGATGTTGTATCAGCATTATCCATACATAGTTACATCCCTGTTAGAGATCCATTGGATCCCAAAACATCAGTCCAGAGATAAGAGCACATTCTGTGGAAATGAGGTATTGTGTTTGGGGGTTTGTTTTTTTGTTTGTTTCCCCCAAAATAAATGATTTACCATTGTTTCCCCCGAAAGAACTGCTCCAGGTCACAATTTTTCTCAGGCAAGTCAATCATTTCTGCACCCAGAGTGCAGTGAAGTCCATGTGAAAACACCAACAGCCAATTTATCCATCTTCTAACACCACCCAAAATGAAAGATTTTCACTTTTGGACATGGAAAATAGGATGGAATTATCTAGGTGGAAACACTGAGCAATTCCTGACATTCATTATTGAATATGATATGTCCCCCTAATTCCTGCATATTCCATATTCTTCCAGTTTTGATGCTCATCAGAAATTTTTATTACTTCACTCAGCAGCTGTTTGTTCTTTACTTTGGTGGTATTATAAAGAGCTGATTATTTGTTTACAGTTATTTCTTATATGTTTTAATGGAGAGGAGGAAGCCAAGAGTTTTAAATACTCAGTAGGACATGCTTCATTTATGAAAGAATACAAAGAATACAATACAACATTTCTAAGAGTACTTCAGTCTTTTATCATCATTGCTGTGCTCTGATTTGATAATTCACATTTTTCCATTACTGTGCTGTCATTGGCTTTGTAGTCAGCTTTAGTATAGAACACCATTTTTTCCAGCTTTTTACTTGAAAATAAGATATTAGAGGCCTGCTGTGCTGATCAGCAACGACAGTCCCCAGGAGATTTAGCAGCAGTGTCAGGGGATAATTTAGCAATACGCTCAGTTTTCTTCTTGCTACTCTGTCTGTACTTATTCCCAGGAACATGTGACCACGAGTATCCTGACAAGGACAAGTGAATATCCTTCTGCTGTACTATATTCACCCCACCTGATCTGACTGAGGGTTTTACCATGAAAAACAACCTTCACTGGTGTCAGTAAAACTGATAAAGCAATTCAGAATAATTCCATCTTATGGTTTGCAAATAGATTCGTCTGGGATTTGCAGACAAATTTTTCCCAAGTATTTAACTCTAATCTTCTAATCTTGGGATTTTCCAGTATAGCACCAAGTCCTAAAACCCAATCAAATGAGGGTGATGTAAATTCTGACCCAATTAAATGTATTAATGGGTAATTAAAAAAAAAAAAGAAAACAACAACAACAAAAAAACCAACAAAAAAAAACCCACACAAAAAAGAACTAAATAGCACCATAAAATTTTAATGATAGTTCAAGAAAAGAATATGAAAGTGATTGAAATGTTGTTCTCAAAGGATCTATCTAAAAGTTAATGGAGGAGGGAGCAAAGGAAGATTTCCCTTTCTTTCTCCTTTGTTCCAAGAAATGTGCTCAGAAATACTTAGTAACTTGGAAAACTCACGAAGGACACACAGGACAGAAGGATCCCATAATTTTGCTCTTATCTCTTGTACCAATCCTGGCTACATAAGCAAAATGTGTAGGAAATGTCTCTGTTTTTACCTTGATAACTTCAATACACTTTAGTTAGAGAGTTGGCAGTTTCACTTTAGCTGAAAAGCTGAAAAGCAGAGTTTCTTAATATCAAATTTTCCCAAGAAGGGATGTAGTTACTAAAGACATGAATTATCTAAAATGCTCATTAGTTTATCAGCAATATAAAATTAAAGCAACTGAGAATCCAGATGTGCCTCAATAATTTCATGCAAAACTTTTCTGTGTAAAAACTGTCAAGTCAACAATCTCACTGCGGCTGGCAGGAAATTATTCCAAGGTCAACACATTACATAAGCAATCATGAGAAAGCTTATCTGAGACTAGACAGCTCATGCTGACTCCCCATCATGCAACAAGCTCAATTTACCTTTCAGCCAAAGTCATGCTCGAGTTTCACTCAAGTAACAAGTCCTGTATTAGGTCCCCTAAAGACTTTTTACAGTAAATGCACAATCTGAATTGGTTAATAAAACAGTACATATTAATACCTGTTTTCACCATACCTGAAGTAGGAAATTATTTTGAAATTAAATCCACTACTACCTGATTTTTCTCAGCAGACATGGATAGGAAGGATGATCTAATTAATATTTCCCCTTTTGTCTCTGAAGTAATTTCACATTCAGATTTATACTTGTATAAATTTCTTCATTATGACAAATGAAATATTAAGCTATAGTTCAGCCTTAGCTTTTTTCAAGATTTGGCTTTCATTATGTTTGAGAAACTTATTGCTCCAGTTTCTCGTGTTCAAACATCTGAATTCCACTGCACTTCTGCTGCTTGGTTGGGTAAAGTGATGTTTACTCAAAAGGAGGCAACACTTCTTAAGTGAATAATGAATCCTACTCTCTACATGGCAATTGTTCTTTTCCACATGAAAGATTACTGTTGTATTAATAAAATACTGCATGAATGTTCATGATGAAACAAATAAAAAATATTAAGGACATAGACAAGATGGAAAGGAAAAACTGATTTCTAAAAAACCCAAAACAACCCTTGCAAACAGGGTTTTGCTTAGCTTTTCTGAATGCCTCATGAAAAAAAGGGTTGAAGTATATAAAAAGGTAAGGTGATAAGCAAACATTTATCTTCTATGTAATCTTGTCATTTACCTTGGAATATAAGTAAAAAATCTTGAATAAATAAATAAAAGTTCTACAAACTTTGTGTACAATCCAATAGATATGGAAGCCCTATGTATATTTGAAATTATTTTCTCATCTCATCTGTTTAAGAAAAAAAATCAACATTACATTTTACTATTCAGGATAGCAGAAGCATTATCAGTTCTGTTGCTAGCACATTAGCATTTATGTATTTTTAAAAATGTTAGCTAAAAATAACAAAATAATCAATAGTTCAATTACAGCTGCAGCTTAGTATAATTCATTCTAGTATTTTTATTTTGTTGACTTAAATGTTTATCCTTTTTTCTCTAGTGAAGAAGAAAATTCAGCTGAAATGTTTTCTCTCTCTACAATCCTTATTCTTGTCCTGCCTTGGTTAGCGCCCTTCTTGTTATTAATAGCACCCAAGTGAAAATATGGGAGTTCTGTGGCTTGCCTTCTTAATAATGAATAAAGGTGATGCATTGTATGAAACTGCCTCAATAATTTAAAAGGTAATATCAAGCAAAGACTAACTGTAGTGGTCTGCAGAAAATATATTGCATTGAAAAATTATTTATAAGTTGCAGAGATGTTAAAATGCTAAATTTAAGTACAAAGTTCATGGTCTATTAGAAATATTAAAGTTTTAACACCAAGCATGGATATTTTCCTACTTGTTTTAAGTTGTAAATTATTTTCTATTCCTGTCCTTTTGTATATATATCTAGAGTCATTTAGAGATAGAGACATTCTTTTGACAGGATGTCCTTTGACCTTCAATTCTATTTAGAGAAAGACAAAATAGAGGGATAGAAGAGTTCACTATAATCACTGCTTCTGGTTTTAAATGTACAAGCTGCTTGATATCCAGAAGATGGACAAGTAATCCACTATAAAGTGACTTCTCTTTGATATTTAATGTCTAAGTTACACAATAGATCACTTCTGATTATTTGGTGTATATCTATACATTTATGCACAGGTTGAATTATGAAATTAAGTAACACATGCACACTAATAAGAGCTGACTCATGCCTATTGTGTTTCATGAAAGCTTCTCCAAAACCAGTAGTGAATAACACTTCCAATGCTCTCCCGTCCTATGACACTCGAATTCTAGCCAGGTAAAGAGATTAAATAAAAAAACAGTACAAAAGTGAACATAATTCTAGCAGAGGAAATATTAACTTGCATAACATAATTCTGTCATCCAGTAAGAGAAAATCAATAGATTTAGACCAATCACACAGTTCAAGTTCAGACTTGAGAAATAATACTCTTAAGAAACAGTTTCAAAATTATACCTAGGCACAGACTTATTCAAACTTGGCCTTTTTATGAAGAGCAATCAAAAAAATCAGCACTCCAGTATAAGCATATGCCAAAAAAACCCCAAACAAACAGCTCACTGTTATTACTAAATACATTGCTAAATAAATGAATGTAAAGCTAAACACATTGTTTATTGTAAAACATTTGACCAGATATACTAAAAGTGTTTTTTATTGTGGGCAGTCTGCCCAACTGACCTGAAAAAGGATCTAAATACATTAACATATGGCAAAATAGTTAAATCTCTGTTCTATTCTTCATCCCACCCCTGCAGAAACAGGCAGTGCCTGTAAGGGGACACAGGTACTTCATTCCCTTGCACACAGTACTTGTCTCAAAAGAGTAAAGCACAAGGAAAGACATTTTTAACAGGGACACAGCCACACACAGAAAAGAGAAAGATAACTCTAATGAGCAGTGTAAACAGTTCGGCTTTTACACCAGAAGTGTCCCATTTCCCAAGACATAAGACAGGACATTTGAGAATGACACTGTTGCTGTATTTACAGTCTGGCACTAGCTGGCAACTTGTAATGGGCAGGAATTGCCAAGTTATTTTGGGGCAGCAGAATTGTAAGTTGTGCTGTATGTGCATTTGTATTTACAAGCAAAGTTCCAATATAGGCCACAATGAATAAATGGTGGCACATGTATATTACTCCTGATTTTGTATTAACACAAACTTAGATGACAGAGCCTAGAAGTAAAACCATGCAGCTCTGAACCTTGAGGAGTCTAAAATGCCCTATGCACACAGATGTAGACTGCAACTTATTGTACAAAGTCATCAAAACTGACTTTTTAGAATGATGCCAGTTCTGCAAAACTCAATGGACTGGCAAGAAGGCTTTGAGCTACTTTCTCCTGGTACTGATGAGATGTAATTTTTTGACTTTGAAAAAAGCAACAATGGCAACATTTTAGTGTTATACTGTGATTATTTTCAGTTAAAATAAACCAAACCAACTCAAACAAATGAAAGCAGTAATAACAGCAACACATAATGTTTACATCTCTTAAGAAAATACTGCCACACTATATTGTAAACAGTGATTTACATTATGTATTCAATAGTTGGATGTGAGTGTATCCTGTTTTTTCTAGCTAATTTTGTCAAACGAATGGTTTCGAATATGCCAGCTTAACAATATTTGTCTCAAAAGCTTTCTCTTTCTTTACTTGGAGTTAATAGTCTTTGCACAGAGTCCATATATAGGAATTTCAATATAAATTCAGAATAGCCATGTTATTGTAACAGTGGTCACCATAAAAATGTCATCATTTACATAAGAAACAAAATGATAGCACCATCCTTCTAACTAACTAATACCCCAATGCATCCAAAACCATATAAAGCTTAAAATAGTTCAGAAATAGAATAAAATTGGATTTACTTGACTCTTTAGATGGAAGGTATAATTTGATAAAAATTTTTTTTGAGCCCTAATACTGAATTTAATCCTCCATTTCACACTTGGAAAGTGTAGTTCTTAACCATAAAGTACATTTTAAAATGTTAAATCTGCTTCACTTTCCCCTTCATTCGCCAAAACAATAATTGCAACCTTTGACGCCAGGTTTGTTTTATTAGCTCATTTAGATAAGGGAATTTTTGGTCAGTGACTCAGAAGAATATTATCTTAAAACTTTGTGAAAAATTGCGCCACTTCAAAAGCACAGTGAAATACAAAGATGCTATTGAACCTTCTATCCTCACTGGCATCCTGTACAAATCAATTCACACAGTTCCCCAGCCCTGCCAGCTATTACTAAACTGATTTTTTTTTTTTTTTTTGGTGTGAAGGTGTCAGAGTTCAATACGCTCTGACCAGAATATTTTGGCTATTCCATGCATGGAGCGGTCTATATTTAATATAAAATGTACTTATTTAAAACCAATATATACTACAAAGGATTTCTGACTTAGCAGGTCACTATATACACTATAGGTTATATCACCATTTAGCAAAAAAATTGGAATAAATAGTTCAATCCAACACCAATGTGATTTCCAGTGCCAGTCCCTGGATTATGCTGTCACTATTCTGGGAACGAGCAGGGAGGTTACAGTCAGCTCAAGCCCTTGCTCTCCCTAAAAAGCCTTTGGCAGTTGTTTAGGGTTTATACCCTTGTTGGGCTGAGGCAGCTGTTCAGTCCTGCCCGGCTGGCCTGGCTGTCCCTGGCTGCCCCAGGGACACAGCCACTCTTTTGCTGAGCTCCAGGAAGAGCGCTGACAGCAGGGATTGATGCCATCGGTACCTGATCACCTTAAACAAAGGCAGCCCCGCCCCGCTGGCCACACCCCAGTGCTGGTCACATACCGCAGTGCTCCCTGAGCATCAGACACGCAAGCCCTCTGCCCCCCTCTCCTCTCCTGCTCTGAGCCTGCTGTCGTTTTAGGGGTTATTGGTGAGTCCCAGAAGATCAAGTTTACGAAATCCATTGCTACAAACCCTACTAGAACTGCCCTACAGATATGTCGTCTTCCCTTGAACTGCTATAGAAACCCCACAGATACTCACTCTTTTACTCTGCTATATTTGTAGTTTTTCCAGTACCAAACCTGCATATGTTGCCAAATGTCACTGATCCATTTAGGCTGCAGAAGCTAGACATGAAAAACTGCAAATGAAGCAGCCTCATGAGAAATGCTTATACAGATAAGATACTGCAACTCCATGAAGGAAACAGGGCAGTCCAGGCCCACTGTTCAGCCAGTTTTGGGCTTTAAGCAACATTTTAAGTGATTCTGTGCACACATATAAAAGGCAATTGCCCTGCAGTTGGGGGGTATCAATTACTCTTTGTTAACTGCATCTTTCTTGGGGATTTTTCTCCAGCTGTAAATCCATTCTGCAGTAATTCATAGTCATTAACATTGGAAAAGCCATCTAAGATCATCAAGTCCAGCTGTTGGCACACACTACCGTGAACTAAACCACATCCCCAAGAGCCACATTCACACAACTTTGAACACTTCCAGGGATGATGATTTCACCACTTCCCTGAGTAGCCAGTTCCAACACCTGATCCCACTTTCAGTCAAAAAATTCTCCTAACGTCTAATCTAATCTAAACCTCCCCAGGTGCTACTTCATTGGAAATGAAATAAATTCTTTATTCAGTATGAGCATTTGCACAAACTGAAGCCAGGATCTGCAAGTTTTAATCTCAATTTATTCTGTGGGAATAAACTACAGTCTGGGTACCCTACAGTGTTCAGAGTTTGCTATTTCGCTCTGCTCTTTGCACGGCTCCCCATTTTAAGCTCAAGAGCAACTAGTGCAGATCCACACCAGCCACAGTAACTTACAGCTACTAAAGACAAGCTTTACTATCAACTCCTGGCAGCATTTCATGTTTGGAACCTTCTTGCAGATGCTTTCAGAGTTTACAGTAATTACTATTAGAAAACATCAATATTTGTCAGAAGATCTCATTGCCAATTCCCACTAATACTGCTTCTTTCCAAAGCAAAGATGGATGAATGATTTCCAGATACTTTATGGTTCAGATCATCTGTGATGGTAAATCTGTTTTCATCAGATGCCATTGAATCATACTGTTCAGGATTCAGCTCCTTGTTTTCCTTATTTCTGGTAATTTTTCTGAACCAGATACTATTACACCACAAATTTTACAGCAGAACTGTAACAACAGTAATCACACAGTTCTAGAGGATAGTGATTTTGTTTTCCTGGCACATAATATAAAGTTTCTTAGAAGAAGAACCTTTTCAGGCAAGTATTTGACATCCAATCATTTAAATAGATTTATTGTTATTAAATGATGCTTCTGTAATTTTTTAAGGGAAAATAATAGGAGAGAAAGAGATCCAGAGAGAGAGAGAGAGAGGGAGAAACCAGGTTTGTTTTACAGGTTCCTTCCATATTTCAGCTACTTTATTTTCATTGTTTATCCTTGTTTAACTCAAGAAGAAAAAGGTGAGCTATCCAGACTGATAGGTTCTAGCTTTAGGACATTCCTTTCAGAGCACAAGTAGCAGGCTCTCCACATTGTGAATGAAATCTGAAATGAGTTAATGTGGCAGAAATGCATCCTTGAGGCTACAGTTGTCACAATATATGTACAGATACACTAATATCATTCCATTAGATCTTTTTTCCCTGAGATGTTATACAACCAAACTCAAATTTAGCCAGCTCTTATGCCATTATACTCTTACATGGTTGCAGGGACAGGAAAGGATAATTCCTTGACAATTCCTCTCCAGACCGACAAGTTAATAAAATTTTAAATGTATTATAAGAAAATATTTAAATTAAACATGTCTTTTTGATTCTAAGAAATAAACTGTCTTCCTAAGCACTTATAAAACCCTGCATCTTTAGGCAGTAACACAGTCTGCAATCATTTCTCGATGTTTTTGTTAATTTTAACTTCTATTAATGAAGAATTTTAACTGATAAAGAAGCAGCAGCTCACAGGAATAATTGTTTAGCTGATAAAGATGTTAACTCATATTTGAAACTCTACTAAGCTTATTTCCTGGGTGCTCAAAAAGTACTTTGAGTGCTGTGTCCAGTTCTGGGCCCCTTAGTTTAGGAAGGATGTTGGGACTTGAGCGCATCCAGAGGAGGCAACGAGGCTGGTGAGGGGCTGGGAACACAAACCCTGTGAGGCACAACTGAGGGAGCTGGGGTTGTTTAGCCTGGAGAAAAGGAGGCTCAGAGGTGACCTTATCACTCTCTACAATTTCCTGAGAGGTGGTTGTAGTCAGGTGAGGTTGGTCTCTTTCTCCAGGCTGCAACTGACAGAACGAGAGGACACAGTCTCAAGCTGTGTCAAGGGAAATAAAGGTTGAATGTTAGGAACAAGTTTTTACAGAAAGAGTGATAAATTACTGGAATGGTTTGCCCAGGGAGGTGGTGGAGTCACCATCCCTGGATGTGTTTAAAAAAAGACTGGATGTGGCACTCGCTGCCCTCATTTAGTTGAGGTGTTAGGGCTGGGTTGGACTCGATGATCTTAGAGGTCTCTTCCAACCCAGTGATTCTGAGATTCTGTGATCACTGTTTTCCCAGACTGCCTCAGGACTAGGCAGGATGCTCAGGAACAAGGATCCTTTAAAGTTCATGGCACTTTTCCAACACACAAGTCAAGTTTATGTTTCTCAACTTTTAGCTCTCAACATTACAGAGAGAAGCTGCAGAGCTCCTCAGAGCTGCCTTTGGATGCCTCAGGTGGGATGACTGCCTTGGCCAAGATCAGCAGCCACGTTCAGAACTGCAGATTTGGTTTTTTTGGTGTTTTCCTCATTCACTCCTGAAATGTCTGAAAGAGACTCAGCATTGTTGAGTTCAAATAAAACAGAGGTCCTACTGCAGCTTCATCAGCTTTTCACAAAAGTGAACACACCTGCTACAGGGAATAATTACAGCTCTCACTTATTTGAACTATTGTTTCCCTTCTCACTATTTTATAAACTGTCATTATGCTGTGGACCTTAAAAAGTTTTATGAGTGTGCAGTGAAAAATGTGCATCATTAATGTGCTGACTATTGAGAAATGTTATTGTCCTAGGTACATTTGACTCCTTTTATGTCCTGAATGCATAAATTTGTTCATAAAACTGATATTTCTCATTGTCTTTCTGATAGTTGCTTTCAGTGAAGAAAGAAAATACAAGTTATGTAACTTGGTACATTTATTGAAATTAATTTTTAATATTAATAATTTGTTTATGTATTAAAAGACAAGATGTTTTTTACCATAATGGGTGGGGTAGCATAAACCCCTAGAGAAAGAGTGGAGGTTATACATAGTTAAGGCATGTTTTATTTGGTATAAAATTAAGTAAAAATAATTTTACATTCATTAGACAAGTATCATGCTTAGGATTGCACTGAGTTGTGAAATAATGATCTGTTACGCTGTGCATTTATCAGCTACAAAGCACTGCCACTCTTTCAAACCTTATTACCATATTTCTAAACACTCATTTATCTGCTAAAGAATAGTCCCTCACAGCTTTATTTGTTCTGTTTTCTTGCTAATAGTCTACCTTTAATCTTCATGCCTTTAGAAATGCAAGGCTTCTGCCTTCTGCACACATCTCTATAAGCATTTGCCTCCTATGCACATGCACATTAAGAATTGTCATGGAGGTGCCTCTAATTTGCAACTGCCAAATTTCTGACAGACCTTTGTAAGATGGTAACAATGTTGTCCTTTCTTTAAAATTAATCTCCAGCTCAAAAAAGTCACTTTACCTTATTTATGACTCTTTTTCTCCTTCAACTAACCAGACAATTTTCCAACTTTTCCAACATTAATGTTCTATTAATAGTAATATAACCAGCATACCATTTTTAATATAGATTATGATTTTCTGAGTTTATTTTCTTTCTGGCAAATTCATTATTGAATAAGAAATGTTATATGTGCCATAGACTGCTATGTATATTTACCATGGAAATTTAAAGGGACTCTCACATCCATCAATATGAAGCAGAATTATAGTCATGCTCTTACAAGGTGAAGAAACCCTGTGAATACAGATTGACCTGTCCTTGCCTTTGTTCTCCTTTCCAACGGCCCTGTTCATAATTAATTATTAGTATGTCTTACTTTCTGGTTAAATATTATTATTGCCACTCTGGCCAGCTCAGTATTACACACAGTTCTGTAGAAACCCCATCTGCTTTGTGTTCTCAGGGGTGAAGGTCCACAAAGATCTGTCCCTCTCCTTTTTCCTCCACTTTCTTCCAGCTAGATATTCCTCTAAATCTTGTGGGAACTAAATATATCTCAGGCTTGTATCTTTCTGTCCAATTGAGCTAAAATTGGATAGCAGCTTTAATAATGACTGGATAAAAGAATGACAGGCAGATATACACACACATACACACAGAGAGTACAAGCAATTATGGAAGAAATTGGGTTAAAAGTTAAATTACACCAGCACAAACATTTGATTGTAAACCATACAGAGTGAAATTAAACGCCAAAATGTAGAAAACCATTTGAATTTCTACAGAGGTTACATGCAGTGTTGATAATTTAAAATCTGATTCCTAACAGACGTCAGTGATTCATCCTTTTATTTCTTGTGAGAACATGAGAGGTTTGCATCATGTGACATTTCTGAACTGGCAGACCAACTTGTACTGAAGCTCCATTTGGTGCCATTAAGGAATCAACTGTCTTGAAGTTGTTAGCTTCTGAAATTCCCTTCTGTCAGTGAATCCTTACTATTTATACTGTTTGGAAAGGAAGATAAGTTTTGTTGCAACAGAAGAAATGCTGAGCTGCAGCTCGTTCATTTTTTTTCTTTTGATTGGCATGTACTTCACATCAGGACAGACTTTGACCATGCTTTGACCATGCTTTTTGTCATGTTTTTCACTTTGCATTTTTTGCTACCCTTAGCAGGAGGGGTGAAAAAGGCTGTGGCTCTTCCTTTAGATTTCTTCTCCCAGTAAGAGCTCTAACATGCAACAAGATAATAAGCAAACAGCAATTTTTTTTTTTAATTTTTTCAGCAATTATGAAATTTCCTTCTGCTTCCAGGGGGAAGAATTTAGTAGCAAAAGCGTGCTGCATGCTATTCCTCTAAAAATAAGCTTGATGAAACTGCTACAAAAGAAGTGTTTTCCCTCTAACATGTCTGCTGTTTAAAACACAAGTTGGGCCGTATTTTACAGAGTGGTTGACATCTCCCTCTTTCCAATCCTCAGTGAAACCTCTGGCACTCTTTGGCAAGGCCTTCCAGCTGTAGCCATCAGCATTTCAAGTGCTTCATCTGAGAGCTGGAGTTCCACTTCAATTAAAAGGAAAAGAGTGCCTAGGCAGGTAATGCAGCCAAAAAATCTTGAGCACCAAGATGTAATAGGATGAGTTCTCTCACTCTCTCATTCCCTATCTCCACGGCTATAGACAAAACATAAATGTCTGATCCAGACTGGTTTCACAGTCTTCTTACATTTAGCTGGCATTAAGTGAGTTTAATCCAGGTCTATGGCATTTTTCCACACTGAGGTGGTAGAAGTGATAGTATTTTCTGGGAATTGCAGGGCTACATTTTTTCATTCCAGATTCATGCAGCAATTGTGCTAAGCTTCTACAGATACAGCAACTGCAGCTTCAGAGCTATATCCAGAAATGATGAGTATAGACTATCTCTAAATACAAAGGGTTTGTCTCTGTGATAGAATTAAACTAAATAACTCTGCTAAATTATTTAATATATTTCATATTTTCTGTCTTCTTTTTTTAAATGTTTAAGTGATGGAAAAATTTCTCTCTTTTATTAGAGAAAATAAAAAATTAGTAGATGAGGTTGGATCCCAATCTCCTGTGCTTGATAGCATGCTTCCCCCAATTAATTGCACTTTTCACATATGTAACCATAGTTTAATTACAAAGTTCTTGTATTTGGTGATACAATTACAAAAGTGGATGTGGTGAACTCAAACCAGCAGGAGATGTGTGAGGCAGAGCAGCAGCGATGCAAGAGCAACATTGGTACCAGTGGGATCAGTACCAGCCCAGCCATCTGGAAATATGATCCCTTGTTTTGTCAGTATGTCTCAAAATCAGTCTTGCTGTTGACACTTCATCTGACTAAGATAATACAGGGAGTTCATTTTTGGGAATATTTACCTGCAGCTGTTTGGAAGGTTCATGTGGCAAAATCTGCTCTTTAATTACTTTGCCACAAATACTTGTTCCAATGAAATGCCCACTGGTACTTCATAAAAATATGTCGTTACTGTTCAATCTTGCATGCAGTCAGATGAAAACTCTGCAAATGCCAGCAAGAGAGTCAAGCAAATTGAACCCAAACTCCATATCAAATGAATTCAGCTCTTGATTGCTTTTGAAGAAAATATTAAATGGTAAACTTCAAGACATCATTATAGAAACCTCTAATAGACCCATGTGTAAGGAAGTTAAAGAAAGAAATTTTAAAAATCACATATTTTAAAGCCTTAAATATAAATTTTCTGAGCAAGTAGTGTTTTCTATTAAAGCAGCTCTTCATTTTATTTTTCTCATTTTTCACATCAAACACAAGAGTTGCAGCAATGGTGCAAAAGTTTCACCCCAACATAGTCATATTCTGATGGGATTTCTGTCCTCACAACTACAGACCCCACAAGTACTGGCACAGGAGTGCCACAGTAGCTCAGTTCCAGTGACTGCCTCAGGAAGTTTCCCTGTGCAGCAGCTGCCCAGGTATGTGTTGTGAGCCTGTGCATAACATGGAGGATCAATCTTTCTGTAGGTAGAAACAGGAACACTCTGATTTCAGCTACAGTGAGGCAGAGTTTGCTTGGCCTACTTATTTTGTCTGATATTTTTGAACTTTGTTTTGGAAATTTATTCTCTACTTATCTTTCCTCATCTATGTCTCCTAAATGAGTCTTTTTCCATTATCAGATCTGGATGACTTTGTTTCCCTTGCTGAGGAAGTGAAGTTGCCATTACCTGTCCAAATAATTAACTCTGGGTATGTCTTTGTGTTGCCTCTGCTGGGCAGCACCCTGGCTATTATTGCAAAACAAGAAGGCTCAACACCACATTAGGCTAAAAATGATTTATGAGCAGATGTAAAAGCTGCAGACATTGCCAAGAACAAAAGTATCAAATGTCAACTGAGCTTTGAAATGCTCCATGCTCTTTCAGCTGAGGTTCTGGTAGAGCAGCTAAACATCCTACAGTGTGTATTATATCCTTGTAACCACTGATTGCTAATTCCAGAGGCTCGTGTTACTGAAGCTTAACCAAATGAACATTAAGCGTGTTTATCAACACTGCTGAACAATGTTGTGTTACTGAATAAACACGATCAAGGGAAGGGTTGGAAGGGAGAAGAGAATTTGGCTGCTGGTGATAATTTCCAGTTCGAAGCAATTATTTAGATAGCAGAATTTAGTCTGAGAATAAAGAGTTTAGTAAGTGCTGGATTTGCATAATAGTAATACATGTCACTTTAAATTTCCTCCTGGCATTTTCATGCACTTTTAAAATGAATCCTCATTATAAATGTTATACAAGTCTCATATAATGTGAATTTACTTGTATGTACATTTACATTATCCTCATTTTTAAGTGTGCTCATGATTAATATTAGTAGCCAAGCTATTATGTTAAATGCAGGAGTATGCTACACACCATCTTCTAGAAATTAAATGTTATGCACATTAAATTGCAGAGAACTCTAAAAATTCACCTCAATCAACTGTACAAAAAAGAAAAAAAAACCAAACAAAAATCCTTAAAGTGAAATCAGGATTAAAAGTGAAATCAGGATTAAATATTGTACATGACATACTTAATTTAAATATGAAAACAAAGCATTTTTTAAAAAGCCAAAATCCATCACATTGATTTTTGATACCATAAATGGAAGGAAGATTTTTCAAAGAAGCCACTTAAAGAAAATTTAAAGAAAATCACTTTCTCATATGAATTTTTAGACTACAACATTCCAATTTTCAGGTATTGTGTGCCAAATATGAATGACATTAAATTTCTTTGAGCACTAGTATGATTATCCTGAGCTAGACCATTCTCCAAAGTGAGTCACTGCTGCCATCTGGAAGTCAATGAATTGAATTAAGATGTTTATATCTTATATGAAGGCTAGAAAAACCATGGCAAAAGTTGTAAATATAACCTGACGTGAGAGAACATGAGAATGTGGATCCCATCCATGTGAAAACAGTGGATTCCACATTGCAAAATTTGCTAAACTGTTGCACAGAGTGTACAATTTAGTATAATCAGGGTATGTACTTATATAAATAATTTGATTGATTTTTCTTTTTTTTTTTTTTTTTTTGTATTTCACCAGAATGGTAATCTTTATCCTGACCTAAACTCCTGCAATCTCTCAATTAATATTGATAAACTTTCAATCAATCTAGTAGAAACGTCCCTATGTGAAGATTTCCTCATGGAGAAATCATTCTTTCCAATTTTCCATTTTCTGAGGACAGAAAAAAACCCCACACAAACAAACAAAATCACATTTACTTGCATGCAGACAATGCAGAAAAAAGTTTAATGGAGTCTACTGGCATCTGTCAAACAAGAAGAAATGTTTCTCACCGTCTATAGCATTGGATTTTCCTTGATAAATCCAATGATAGAGTGTTTTAGTCAGAAAACTGCCTCAGAAAAAATGCATTAACATATGGTTAGTATTGCATTCACATATCCAGCTGCCTGATCCAATTATCCTAATTAAAAAGAAGAATAATTTATGTTTTCTAGTGAATGCCATGTAGAAACTGTGCATACATTGTGTCTTGTAATAATTTACAGAAAAGGTTTGGACAATCCAGTAGAATAAATCTCACAGACTTTTAAAAAATATTATCTTCAGAAAGAGTGTCAGTTTGGAAATAGGTGATCTTGAGGTCAGCCCTGGAGAATTCTTCCATCAAAGACAAAGCTGGCAGCGACGTCTGAGGCAGAAGTTTGATCCAAGCTGTAAAGCTGTCCCAAGGATTGCGGGGAGCAGGAATCCCTGCAGCCTCAGGGCTCAGAGCCCCCAGAGCCATTCCCAATCCCTGCCTAGAGAGGGGCTCCAGCACTGCCCTCACCCTGAGTCTGCAGGGGTCTGTGACCCCTGCAGCTGAGCAGCTCCTGGCAACCTTTCTGACTGGGAGTTGCAGCAGCAGCAGTATTCCAGGCAGATGTCATTTTACTTTGTGGGGGTTTTTTTCTAATTAACATTTTTGCATGGCTAATTAAATTTATTAACAAAGCTATTTCATTGCTCAGTAAATAAGAGTTCATTAAAAACACATTATTGAATGCTTAAAAACAACACAATAAAAAGTATAGAAAGGGTAAGTTAATGATCATATTTGAACTAATATCATAGTATGTGAATGCTCATTAATACTTTTTATTTTAGGTTGCCTCAGTAAACAGTATTATTTGCTACACGTTACTAACATGTTTTAATGATCTTCTATTTATGCAGTGAACAATGAAAACTGATGATGTTCAAAGCTTTACAGCTTGTTATAAGGTTGTATTTGCACACAAGAACAATTAACACACCAGCACACAAGAGATTTTATTGATAGCACAAAGACAATCTTAGGAAATTACCCATGACCAGCTCTGAAGCAGATAAAGACATGATCTGAACTCTGTCAAGGGAGTACATGGGTACTCAGTGTCTTGCTGACACTGAGGTTTGGGACTGAGCACTCAGGGTGCCCGTGGTACAGGCTCAGTACTGGTGGGTACATGAGATACACTGCATGGCTTCCCTAAGCAGAAACACTCTGATAATTGAAAATGTGCTTGCGTGGGCCTCTTAACTTTAATTTTGGACAGCAACCTGTTTCCCCTAGAGTTACAGAAGTTTTTCCTTCCAGTTTTGGGAGAATCAGATTTTCCCCTCAAGCTGGTATGCAGTTTAACACTTTTCCACACACATAACACCCAGGCAGTTTCAAGCCAGTTCCTCAGCCTCTTTGCACTACTACTTTAACTAAGTTCATCAATATTATTTATTCATCGCAAGTTGTATGGAGACCAAAGCCTAGTGATTCATTAGTCTCACAAGGAGATACATGTAAATGGTTTAGTCATCCAAAATCCAACTGGTGCCTTGTATAGTTCACTCTCTAAGGGTTAGTGGAACAGTAGAAAACTCGGTGTATTTTGCATGCTTCTTACAAAGGTATTTGTTTGTGTGCTGAAGAGAGATACGTGAACAAACACACTTGTGAATATAAATAATATTTACTGAAGGGATTGTTTTGTATTCTGATGTGCTACCAAAGTAACGACAGACTTCCTTGCAGCACACAGAGAGATGACATAGCACAATGTGTTCTGTAAGTCACTTCTAATTCTCATCAACTCCAGAACTGCTTTATAAATTGCTGGGGTGAGTTAAGTTTCCAGATATCACAGTCTTATGTAATTTCCTGAGACACCTGCATAGCTGCTCATGAGAAATTTGTTGATAAAAGAAATAACATGAGTAAAAATAATATAAAGATTGTAAAAACCAGGCAAAAATATAATGTAAATTAAAACAGTAAGGTTAAGTCTCTCAACAGGAGGAATGAATAGGATTCAGTACCACTGAGCCCTGAAAGCTGCTACCTTAACAACAGTTTGGGATTAAACACAAGAGCACAATATTCAGAAATATGACTTCAAACACTAGCAGACTTTTCACAAAAGAGAAGTATTCTGTTTTTAATAAGTAAGACCTTTTTTCCACAATGATCTGTATTTTCAGGTGTCTCTGCTTTGCTGCCTGACAGAATACTTCTGATGTAGCACAAGTTCTGTCTCTCAGGGCTTTCTCTACAGATACTAGTTTATTCATGGGGAGTGAATCTATACCTGAAGTGATTGACTTCTGCATTGAAAGAACACTTAAGGGTTTTGATTGTTTGTAAACAACCTCGATATGGTTTCAAAATAAATGTGAACTTGATACCTGTGTTTGTCAAAGATGTAGGAAAACCTTGTGTCACCAAGAATCAGGAGCATGGAATAGTGGCTATGAGACACAGGAACAGTGTAGCCCTCAAAAAGCAGCCATTTGCATAAGAAAGCACACATTTGATAGTACACAGTAAGCGGCAAAGTTATGAACATCAGTTAGTTCCCTTCTTATGGCAGTGCGAAGCATCTCACTCCTCCTGCACGAGAGTTCTGTGGAACTCCATGTGCTTTGGCCTGCCTGTGTTGTAGCTGTGCCTTTGCCTCCCCCGACATGGTGTGCTCATGGGAAAAGCATTTCCTCCTGAGATCCTGAATTCCTTCTGTACTTATCCACATATTTTCCCCAGGGAAAATACACTGATCACATGAAGGCTCATGCACAGCAATGGCACTTTGAAGACTTGCACTAATGACAACATTAAAAATAAGGCATGATCAAGAGGAACGGTGTTACTCAGAGAGATTGAAACTTAAATGGAAACTTCAGGATGCCATTTGATCATCCAACTTCAAAGTGACTTACAGGACATCCTATACTACCAAAATGAGCAAATGATACATAAGTAAGGAATTCTTAATGGAGATAATGCCATAGTAAAACGTTGAAAACAAACCCTAGATTAAACAAATTCTCACACAATTTGAAAGTACAATAAAATACGACTTCACTGAAATGAAATCTATTTGAAAACTACTTGGCTACAGAAAGCAACGTCAATGACATTTATTGGCTGTAAGGACTCAGCACCTGATAGAAATAAAGGCATTTAATGTCCTTAAAGGAGTTTATTTCTTCCTGAGATTATCATGACATCAGAGTCAGGCATTGGGACTCTAGAAATTTTATAAGTACTGTGTTATGCTAAGTTTTGGTGTTCTGGGATAAATATATATGATATCAGAAGAACTGGCTTCCTAAAAAATGCCAAATAACTACATTTGGGTATGACAGAGGCAATGCTGCAGCCAGGTGTTTTTTTACTATTGTGCCATGAGGCAGAGACAATGGACTGTAATACATTTATTCTTTCAGGCCTCTTCAGAGAGTGCTTGTCATCAAACCTCCAGAGAAACCCATGCTGCCCTTGCCCAAATCCGTAAAGAATAATTGGACTTTTTACTCTAACAAAATTTAATTATTCTTTTAAAACTTTTACAGAAAAGTGGTGGCCAGCAGGAAGAAATTAAAGAATGTCACTATAGCTCCTTGAAATGTGGATTTATAAATAGGGACTGTGGAAGAATCAGACATATAAATCTCCAGAGTGTAGAAGTGTGGGAGGGATAGAGCAATGAGGGGTTTGAAAAGTGTTTCTTTTTAATTAGTAAGGAAACTTTTTAAAGTGCTAAATTCCAGTTTAAAAGAAGCTGTCTCTCAGACAAAACAGAAGATGGGTATCATCATTGCCCAGAAGTTTCTGATATCTCTAATTTCTTTATTCCCAAGCTTTCTAGAGACATGTGAAGTCTGGGTTGCTGCAGGAATTTACAGCAATCTAAGCCAGTCCTTCAGCAGCACCCAATACTCTTATATTAAACTAGAATCTGATAAAATTTTCCCAGCACACAAGTAGTGGATTCCCTTCATTTTCTGAGCCAAATAACTGCTTCTGTGCACTATGCTGCTGTTACCTGTGATGCTACAGCAAGACTATGCCCTTGACAGCTTTTACTTTAAACTTTATTAAGGCTTGCACGCCTGCATAAAGACAGGTTATATTTACTTCTCTAACTGAAACTGGCAGCTCTTGTTGATATAAAACAGAGACAGAACCACTCTGGGTCAACTCAATTCACTCACTGTTTGAAAAAGACTGTTGGTCTTCATTTCAATGTAGAGAGCACTCTTTTTTTAACCCTCCAAGTTGTCTTTACTTTTCTACCTCACATTCTTCTATTTGGAAAACAATTCCAATTCCCACATTACTGTTAATTAACATTGATTTGTTTTCTGTTAAGTATACATTTAAAGTTAAGCAGTAGATACATAAATTCCAGAACCAGGGCCAACATTTGTGCCAATCAAATCATATAAACTATACAAACCAATAAATAATCAACTAAAAAGGTAATTTTAATGATTTAAATAAAAAAGCTATTTTAAAAGTACCATTAAAGAGATGTCATCAAAATAATATGCAGGTTAACTTTACTGGTGCCTTAGTTTAGGAAATTCCCATCAACTAAAAAGAATGGTAATTTCAACATAGGCAAAGGAGAACAGTCATTAAGTGAGTTCTAATGAATTTCTCCTTTATTAAAATATTGTCAAAGTAGAAACTGTGATCTCAGCTCATTATAGCAGTAACTGTGTTTACTCACTTATTTACTCAGCAATAGCTAAGGTACTCAATGGAATTACTTCAATACACAGCAGAATGGAGTTGAATGGCAGCAAAGAGGACAGTGAGGAGCTTACAAATTTAATTTGCTAACCACATCCAAACTATTCAAAGAGAAACAGCTGGTTTTTTCAATTTATTCTGGTTTACAGATGCAAATAGAACACCGCTCAGGACCTCTGCCCTCAACCATTGTATGTTCTGTGACAGTGAGCACTTCTCACCCTGGTTTGTGCTCTTTCTGTACTGCCCAGGCAGCAGTGGCAATACCTGTATCCACACAGCTTGAGTACTAATTCCTGCAGCCTCTACTGTCATTCTTGAGGTCAGATATTAACCAATAAGGTCATCATTCAACAGAAGGAAAAGATTGCTGAATCAACAGTGATAGTTTTTGGGAGATTTTTCAGACGGTAAAAAAGATGGAGAAGGTAGCTCTCAGCACTCTTTTTTCGGTATTGTGGATATTGTGGAGAATTACTGCTGGTAGCATACTGAGCATCAGCAGTGTTCTCTATAAAACTGGCCCTGAAAGTAAGCGTAGAGTTGTGCAACTGAGTGTAAATGGATATTGCCCTATGTGTGTGCCTGCTGAGGCACCTGCACAAGACACACCGTGGAGTTTTTAGTGCTGCAGTAGAACTGACATCTTTGTGTTAAGCAACAGGGTGAATAAAACCCAAAGCATTTGTCCTATGAGTCCTTTCCTAAAAATGAACAGCAAAATTGATGTCCATGAGACTCAAGTGGGACAAAATAACACAATTAAGCTCAATTTTCACATTTTATTCTGAAGAATTCTGTTTTCAAACAGAGCAAAAAAATGGCTTATTCAGCATCCAAAAGTGCACTTCAACTGAAATCCTAAAGTCATCTACATGTCCTTAAAATTAGTATTGTATTTACAAGGTAGTTTTGGCATTAAAGAGCATTTTATAAGCTCTTTGTAATAAGTTGTCATAAACAGACCCAATACAGCCAATTCTATGCTCAGCTGCTTCCTGGGATCACTTCTGGGTGAAAGTGTTGCCAATTTCATCTACGAATATACAACTACAATTCACTAGAAGTCTCTAGATTAAATCCCTTATGAAGTTAAGGCCAATATTTTCCAAATAAGAAAATTTAACAAAGGTCATGACCTAATTTAGGAAGGACCTTTAATATCCACTAGAGCATCAAGAACAGAAAGCAACAATATCTTTGAAAGGCCGCTCTGTACTTCCAATTATTGTTTTATATTTCTAGCACTTGTAGATGATGAAGACATGTATTATTGATGGAGTGTGGGCAATTTTTTCTGAGCCGAGTTTTTCAGCTATCTTTGAATTCCAGCCTCCTTAAGAGTGCCAGCATGGAATCCACTGTGCTATGGGGATGAAGGCTTGAACAATATCTCAAAAACAACTACATGCTTGAAGGTGCTTCCTGCACTGTGTATTAGCTGGAAAGTTTTAAATAAAATTCCTTTTGACCTACATGTTATTATCGAGGATCACATTTTCTGCAAGCAGATTGTCAGAAATGCAGAACGTGTGCTCTTCACACTAACCTTTTATGGAGTCTTTCTAAAAATATAATTAGCTAAAAGGACAAGTTAGAAATCGTGTTAATATTAATTGTAACAGATGGAATTTTGAGGGGAAGCAGAAAAGCTAATTTTAATTTCTTACTTAAAAATAGAGCTGTACCAGCTGCAAGTTATTCCCAGCCAACTTGTATTCACTGAAACTGAAAAAAAGACTGTCAAGCTCATGGGTAGCCAACATCATCTTGCTCAAAAATCTAGAGGCAGCAGGATAGAACTTCTGAACTTGTGATGCATTGCACACAAACCCTTCTCCCAGAACATGATGGCTGTGTTAAACTGTGTCAAATCTTCAAGAGATTTATTCTGAGGATAAGAATTTATAGCACTCGTCACCACAGGTGATATTGCCAAAGCTGTGCAGAATATCGGCAATTAGCCTTCTCTGTAGTCATATCTGTGAGCAGAAAATGTGCTTGTTACCCAACACAGGTCTGCTTGGTATAAATAACTCTAGCAGTTATAAGTGCTGATTTACTTTAGAAACATGGAGCCTGATCTGGCTTCAAATTCTTCAGAGTTCTGAGGGATTTTAAGGTGCTTTTTGGTTCCTCAGTTAGGTGCTTTAACAACATTAATTGATGTATTATCAGTTTTGGAGGACAATCCTCTTATGCCTTTTAAATTTCTAGATATACACACGTCAGCAGTAGCTGCTTTATCAGAGACAAGCCTTTCCTGCTGAAGTATATTTCATTTCTAGGAGAGATTCGTGGTATCCATTCAAACTCAATTACTTCTTCTGAAGTTGTCTAACCCTATGCTATTCAGGAGTTAGTTTTGACATTTCTCCCACTAAATTATAGGGTGTCTCACCTCTCTGAAGACACAAATGCCATTTTAGCAGATCAGGTGCCATCTCCAGTAGCTGGCTAGCCCACTAACTTGACTCAATGTCGTTAAACTTCCCCCACATGGTGACTCAGTTCATGCATTTCAGTGTAAAGCACCTCTAGTTAAAGAATCTCATATTGTACATCTGCTCATAAATTGATTAAAAATGCTTCAAAGAGACTCACTCAATGGATTAATGCATGCAGGTCATCACTGACTGTTAACTGAGATCTGAACTGATGGAAATTAATTGCTTCAGGATTAAATTAGCTTGTGCTAAGGGATTCTCAAAACTTGTGAAGGAAAATGCAAGAGAACCACCATCTCCTCATCTCCTAAGTCAGCTCTGAACTTCTCTACTCTTTTTAGAAGGCCCTGTAGACAAAATATATTCCTACTCTAAACAACTTATCCTGTATCAGTTTCAGGTTTTTTATCTGTAGGTGAACGTAGCCTGGCTACGCTGCCAAGAGAGATGTCCTTTTTTTCAGGAAGATGAGAGGTTAATGTCATTTTATCTGCATAACAAAATGTAAATTTCTCAGTTTATCTGGTTATATTTATGATTCCACTAAGTAGGGAGTCTTTACAGCAATTTTATTGCTACTAAGAACTCTCATTTGAGTGCTGCTCATGGGATTTCAAGGGTTAAGCATTGCTTTCTGTGTACATTATAGAATTTCTTGCTATCTCAGGTTGCAGCCTTAAAATCCAATTTTACTTTATTATCAACTATTTAACATTTCTTATCTAGGGTTATTTGAAGCCTGCTTTCTAAATAAAAAGATGGTTAAAGAGGTGGGCAAGATCAAGACAGGTGTAATAGCACTATATTCTCATGACTCAGCCCCAGCTGATATAACATATACCAGTTTTATGTAATACTGCTCTTTATCTATAAAGATGCAGTTTTACACTGGTTTAAACAGAGTTAAGTAATTTAATAAGTATCTGGTTATGTCCAAAATAGCTGTTGGGAGGTGTGAGGGGAGAGAAGAAGTTGTGTATGTGTATATATATATATATATATATATAAAATAACTGTGTATATATGTGGACAAGTACTGCTGTGTTTTTCCTTCAAAAGTTTAATTTTATTGACTTTAAATTCTTTATAAATTCAAGATTAGATCAGAATAACTTAGAGCTCCTTAAATTTTGAAGTAAATCAAAATCTGACTTCAAAATGGCACATGGAAAATTCAGGCTAACACTAATGACTAAGGACAGACAGCTTTGTTTTAGCTTTAGAATCATATACTTACTACAACATCAGAAGATGAGCTAAGAAAGCAGCCTAATCTTACTGCAAAACCCAGAAGAGCATAAAGGTTCTGACAATAAAGCCCTTTTTAACACAGAAGATATAAACAGTGTTTCCCTAATCCTTGTCAAAGAAAAAATAACAGCAAGTGCTTAGAGTGAACCTAATATTTGCATAACGTCATTAAATTGGCAGATATTTTTTCTAAAATTCCATTTAGCTATCATTCATTGGAGGTGAAATGCATTAAGCACTTGTGGGAAAGGGTTTAGCCACTAAATCTAAAAACGAGGCTAAAAATGCAGAGTACCCACTTCTTGTACCACATGGTAGGGGTGTGCAGCAGCTTAAATGTGAGCCCTGAATCCTTAAATGACCATGAGGATATATTCTTGGAAATATAACAAGAATAAGAACTGTTTATTCATTTTACTCTCCCTCTCCCCTACAATACATATAAATATATATTTCTAATATGTATGTATATATTTGTATATGTATGTATATAGTAGGAATTTACACCTTTTCCCATCAGATAGGGAAACAAGTGGCAATCCTCTACCTCAATTTACTATTTGCATCTTTACTGACTGTAACAACCTAATCCTTCTGACGGTAGGGAGATCAGCTGCACTGACTGCATTGGCATAAGGCTATCAGTGAGAGTCGTGGAAGTGTGGGAGAGAGAATGGATTGAAGGCAAAACCAGTTCTCCTTATGGTTTTGTGAGAGTTTTTTGTGGTTTTTTGTTTTTATTTTGCTATCACTAAAAATTTGTAATAACACTACCACTTCACAGTCTGCCTTTAATGCTGCACACCACAGGCATTCTTGTAGTCATAACAGGCTCTATGATGTGTGACCTTTCATAAGCTTTATTTAGAGATTTTTGTTCTTATTACCCTTAAAGAACAGCTCTTCAATGCCCAGAATATATTGGTTAGCATAAATTTATTATCACAATTATGTTATGCTAATGTAGCTTGGATGATTTTCCATTTCCCTTTTTGCTCCTGATGTGCCTACCTTGCTCCTAATCGGGGAAATTTAGCTGGCTACGGGTATGTTCTGGACAATAAACTAAATTCTCACAAGACAAATGACAACAGAATTCATTTAACATTTCATTAGAACTTCAGCTGTTTTTACCTGTTAGAAAAGTCTGTCTGGGTTATTCAAAAGTGAAACAGAGATGTGCAATCATGACTGTACAAAACCCCTGTTACTGAAGAGTGCAAGTCACCTCTCATCACTGGCTTCTAAAATTTTCACATCTGGCAAAACTAATCAATGCATTTTCTTCTGTAGAAAGAACTTAGGTACTTACAGAGTGTGATTGCACACCTGTTATGGAAGACATTTAAAATAGCTGGGATTCATAGTCCACAAAAAACATAATCTCACTCCTCTATCTAGGAAAAGTCCAAATTGTTGGACTAGCCATGAACTTCTAAAAATCAAAGTCATCAATAAGATTCTTATCTACTTTGTCATTATGGCTAAATTAACACCACAGCATAACCTGAAAATTAGTGACATATAACTCTCATTGACATTTATAAAAATATATAGTTAATAGTGTATATGGACAATTTGACAATTCAAAGGATTTGATGACAATTTTTAATCCATTTTAGTTTGTTTATGAAAAAAGTGTGCTATAATTTCTTTTATCTAGTTTTGCTTTAAATCTTTTTTATCTTTTCTCTGTGAAAATTTTATAGAGAATTTCAAAATCTCACATTTGGCCGAGTGTTTTCAAAATAGGGCAAGGAAATTTTTCATGGAAGCCTGCAACTACTGTGATGGCTTTAATGCCTTTGCCCTGAGCTTTAACCTGCAATGGACAGAGCCAATCCACAGCATTTTTTAAAAAGTTGTTTTCTGCACAGCTCAAGGAGGGATTACATCATAAAAAAAAAAAGTAAGTGATGACTGCATTGACCAGTATTGCCTGATTTGAGGAGAAGGTGTGAAAGGCAAAATCTGATTGTCACATGATAACTGTAATTAAAAAATACTCTTAACAAGTGTGACACATTGTAGACAGATCAGGAAACACAATTCAGGTGGGGAAAATAAAACAGTGCTACAAAACTTTGCATGAAATTTGCAATCACAAGATATCATTGAGACAAGTGGTTTAGGAGAGGTCAAAGGAAAGATGAGACTCTGCAGTTGAGCATTTCCTAGAGAGCACAGAGCTACTAAACACTTTACTTCTGGGGTTAGGACATGACATGACTTTTGCCTCAGGTCAGGAAGTGTTACTTGTCTCATATAATAACCCTGGGCAGTTCAAGACTTTATAAAGGCTTCACTTTTTTTTTTTTTTCTGAGGGATGCATTTCCCACTGCCAGACACAGGGATGCTTGACTGCATTGACAATTGCTCTAATCCAATCCAATTGTGTCTATAGCATGACTTGCAATAAGATCTGCTATTATGCCATTTCCCCTGTTATGGGGAGATCATGCATTACAGGCATCCATTTACAGCTCCTGAACATGCTTGGCACCTTGCTGACTATCTTATCAATATTTTCATGTTGCAGTGTGTATATTATATTCTAATCAGCAGCACCTTGTTAATTTTTTTCTTTATTCTTTTAGTCTCAGCTTCTATTTAATTTTTCAAAGTCTTGAATTCCACAAAGTTGCTTTGTTTTTTCTAGAATCTGTAAAAGTCCAACCTTGGGGCAGATGCATTTGTTTAGCATTGCCTTTAAGTGCCACAGCAGGTAACACCTGTCCTAACTCATTGGATTATAAAATGATGTGATCTAAGGAGACATCTGACAAGTTACAATGGATGCCACAAGATAATTGCCACAAGTTTATAAAATGCACAATGCTTTTCAAGAGTGGCTATCCCCTACCTGCCCTGTTTCCTGAACAAGTAACCAACTGTATCAACCACTTCCTGTTCTTTCAAAAATAACCTTTGTTCTTATTGCTTTACCCTGCAAGACACCTGCCTTGTGCCCAAAGTAGTGAGACCATTGATAGAAAGTGTTTGGAAATGGCAGTAGAACGTTGTACTTTGAATATTGCCCTCTAAAATTCCCCTAAGAGGTGAAAATTTAAAGAACAAGTAAAATTAGCCAAAGTTTCCAAATTACTTTCTTATAATTAATCTTGTTAAAATCTGTGTTACTCCAGGTACCTCTAGATCTCCTAAAGGTTTTGATTATATGGAAATATACCAGTTTTATTCCAGCATGTCTGCAAGGAGCTACAATGTCTAAGGCATACTGAAACAGAAATGCTCCCATAAATACTGTTCAAAGAGACATTTGTACAGACACTGCTTCTGCATAGTCACACCTTTGCTATTTAAACAGCAGAAAAGCAACCAAATACCATGCAGAAATTGAATTCACACTGGCAAGACGAGTACTACCCCAATACAGTGATAAGAATGTTATCTTTGTTTAATTTCTTGCACATAATTCAAACATCTTTCAAAAATTTATAAAGCCAGAATTTAAAAGCATCTATTACTACTAACGTTTAGTTTTCTCTTCAAGCGTGACATGAAATGATTGAAGATTAAGTAGGGAGAGTTCAGTTTGAAATAGTAGGAGCTCCTAATATGCTAAAAGTAAACATTCCCTAAAAATTCTCAAGTACTAATAAAAGAAGAGTGAGAGTTGGATCTGTTTCTCATGATTGAGCTGCTGGATGCCATATTCTAACAAATGCCGCTGGCTTTAGCTTAGATTTTTTTTCCTTGAGAGTGTTATAAATATATATATATCAGACTTAAACAGCATGTATTTTACAGAATATTATATATGTAGTATTGTGAATTTCTGTGAGGCTTTCTCAGCCTCCATCGAGCACACAGCATTCTAGTTTGCAGCAGAGGGAAGGAAGTCAATTTAGTTGTTAATTTTGAAGGTCATGTAGCTAGATCATTTGTATACTTTATTGCAGCCTGCATTGTATGGCATTTCTTTTTCACAGCTGCATCCTTTGAAATTCTACAAATTACTGCTCAAAGAGAAATCCCTCCAACATGGGAAAACATCTGACTTACCACAGCAGTTCAAAACGGAAATATTGTGACATACTATGTCACCAGTCACCTGGTGAATATTATCAATAGCTACCACACACACTAAATAAACTCTACAGGCCAATACAGATAATTGCACACATAACTATGTGAGATTTGATTGAGTCTTTGGATTTGCCATTTGGGAGATCACATTCCTATGTAGCTTGTTTCCTAGTGTTGTTCCATGGGGAGTGTAAGGTCAGCAACTTCTTTTGTTTTGTTCATGACACCTGATTACCTCATTTTATACTTTCTATAAATTCCCAGGTCTTAAGTAGAACCAATTCCTTTTGACCAGTCATGGATTTTACTACTTTTGCCCCAGAGACCCTTCATATCACCTCCATCCTTCTTGCTGTGGTCTTCAAACTGCCTCCATGCAGTTTACACTGAACTGAAACTTAGCTTGAAAGCATCACTTGCATTTCACCTTTGTTACAGCCCCACTTTTAAACTCAGTTTCTCACTTGCTAAAAGGCATTATTGGGCTGTTCCTTGGACCATCTGAATAATGGTGCTTTCCATGAACTAAGGAAACCTTCTTTGTAACTTAACAATGATAACATTGTGAAAGTCAATTTCCAAGGAGAAAATTGAATCCATAACAGATGAACATTGCATCAGACCTTCAAGGCAAGAATAGGACCAGCAAAACCAGCTCCCTTAGCCCCTTTCTGTGGCCACATACCTAAAGTGCACCACATATTGCCTGAAGGTCTATTTCCACATCTCAAGCCAAATTTGAATATATTCATCCTATCCCCTCACAAGCAGCTCAAAAGCTGACAATTCCTACTTTATGCTTCATTTCCTTGACAATGTCTCAGCGGTGAGAAAAGAGACAAAGTTGCTGGTTTGATCAATTGATATTTTGTTTACTCCTTTTTCTAAACATTAATAGAGATTCAACTTCTTTTAAAGTTTATAAGAAAAAGGGGGAAACGTAGCAATCATGAGATGAGATGTAACCTCCCCTTCTCATTGCCTACAGATAAACAGCAAAACATTAATATTGACAGATGTGTGATAAGGAACGAATCACCCTAGGCCACTTCCAATCATTTCCCTTCTATCCTAAATCTGTGGTTCAACTCTCATAGCCTACTGTCAGCATTGCAATTTACCTCAACTGTCCATGGGAGTAGAATGATGCACTTCAGTCCTGTTCCTAGTGGGGATTGTTCCAGGTTTCATTCAGGTCACTAGTAATTGGACAGCACTCTGAATGTCTTGTGCTAAGGCCTGGCAGGCCAGCCTGAAAGAGAGGATCCAAAAGGTAGTAGGAATATTTTTCTTTTTTAACTTTTTTTACTCTCACTTCTACAGCATGTTAATTGATAGTGTGACCCAAAGCATGCAAAGAGATTAACTCAGCCCAGAAACATCAGTAATGTTTCATCTGTCTCTCTCTCTCTGTAGAAAGTAATGAATTAGATGGTTAAAACATTTTTTCTCCGTCTGATCTTTTAACTGGATTATCAATGTTCTCCTTTGATTTTCTCAATGGCTTATTTTAGGAGGAAGGGATACTATGAATTCTAAGGCTGCTGTCTCCTTTGAAACAGAATTTTAAAAGCTGTGATATAAGAGAGGAAAGAAGGATTCCATTGAAAAAGCAGCCAGGATTGGTCTCAAGGGTTGTCTCAAGACAAGCAGAAAAGAGAAAATCAAACAGTGCTGGACATTCTTAGTTCAACTGATAAAACAAACAGTCAGAAGATGCTGATTTGGACAGAAAGAAGCTGGCAATTATTTTAATATCTGAAGAATAAAATCTAAAAAGCAGGCAGGAGGAAAGCAATGCAAAAGAGGAGTAAACACAAACGTCACGAAACTGGGCAAAAATAAACTGATACATTTTCCGGCATATATTTCTATTGAGTATCTGTACTTAGCTCAGACACAAGGCTGCATTCTATTCTTAAAAACCGGTTAGCTCAGCTATACTTGGCATGCATCCTGTCAGGCAGGAATTTTAAATTTATTCAGATAAGATTTTCCTCTGTTCTAAGCAAGGTGAAGCCACTCTGACATTACGAAACCAATTGTGAGTAGACATAAAACAGTAGAGGACTCATTCTCTTTATCCCAGTTGGTATTTGCATTAAAAAATAGACAGCACAGTTCTACAATATTGTAAATATGAGATCAAAATTGTGTCAATTAAAGCAAATACTTCAAATACAAGCTCAGAAAACCTCAAATATCTAACTATTGAAATACAGAGAGTATTTATAATACATAAAGGCTTGATAAGGAATATGAGGGAGGCATAAAGATGTGCAGGTTTTCAGCTCAGTTGTTCATGCTGTCACACTGAAATGGCAAATAACAGTTTGGATAACACCTGCAAAATAACCCTCTATTACACTTCTTTATGAAACATATTTTCTTATTGAGTATATTGAAATAAGTTACAGTGGAAACATGCATTTTTCATTTAGTAATCTAACTTCTTTATGGAAATATGGTTTAGGTCAGAAAAGAGAATAAGACACAAGATATTTCATCCTTTAGCCACCTGATTAGCCACCAGGACAGATCTAGAGATATCCTACAATAGCATCACACTGAAGAAAGGAATTAATTTTTAAAGTTGGTTGAATATTTATCTGTAAAAAAAGATACTGCTATGCAAAATTTTGCCATAAATATTTCATTTAGATCTTGAACTCAGTTCTGAAACATACATTATAACCCCCATTTTGACACATTAGGAAACCAGCAAGTTTTTAATTGTTAAACTTCACGTTGGACTGCCTGCTTTTTGAACAATGGAAATTTTAAATGGAAGTAACTTGGGATCTAATATCTTGCATGTGGACCGGAGCCTTCAGCATCTTTTAATTCTAAGTGTTCCAACACTGACAAAATCATGGTTCAAAAATTTATGATTATTAGTACCATAACCCTGCATAAACTTAGGAGAAAAAATTACCTACACGTGAATAAGATCTAGCAAACTGTTTAACATCTCTTGCCTTCTGGCTCTCTAGGAGTTTAGAACAGATATTTTAGTCGGAACACTTTTGCTATGGATCTTTGTTATACATCTCTGAAGAATACTGAGGCTTATTTTCTTTTCAATACAGTCTTGTTGCAAGCTTACAGAGCACATAGTAAAGATCAGAG
The DNA here is from genome assembly GCA_910950805.1 of Acrocephalus scirpaceus scirpaceus. Lineage (NCBI taxonomy): Eukaryota > Metazoa > Chordata > Aves > Passeriformes > Sylviidae > Acrocephalus > Acrocephalus scirpaceus. Next base: position 37,313,530 of record OU383781.1, read on the forward strand.
AAATGTCACAGATCACATCACAAGTACCCAGAGACTCCTAAATAAAATCAAGAGTTAAAATAAACTAGCATTGTCTGTAAAGGACATCGATGAGATTTTAAAAACATCTCAGAAACTGAGTTTAACATTTTCAAATGAATTATCCATCTGCTGAAAATTTCAACTATACTAATATACAGAGAGTTTGATACACACACAATTTGATAATTTTTGCTCTACTTAATGGTATTAGAAAGTGACTTGGGGGCTGCAGCCCCAGTGAAAGCAAGCAAAATTGAGGTTCTAAGCATGTGAACTAGAAATTCATTGTGCTATTTTGAACCTGTTCATTCTCATGCTTTCTTTCATATTATATGGAAATAGAAAGCAAATCTGGATCCATCAATATGTGAAAGCATCTAATCAGCTCCCTTCACATTAATTAATTGTTGCTCCTGAAGCTAAACATATGTTCAGTCTAGATTAGGGCCCTCATATCAATCCCCCCCAAAATTTAAGGATTCTCTCTATAGTGGCAGTATAGGCACTTTGCAATCAGTTTTAATTATTATTAAACATATGTCTCCTCAAACACCTACACATAGTTTTCAAAATTATTCCTATATTTTTGTTGGTTTGTGCTTGTTCAGAGCAATCTGCACAGGTTCTCTGCTTACGGCGATGTTTCATTTACAACAAGCAATGTAAAACTATTTCTGGATTTAAACATTACTGTCACAAGTTTTTCAGAGCGTCACAACAGCAAGAAATGTTAAAAGTGCTTGATTCTCTACCAGAAAATGGATAAAGCATTGCCTGGTAGGACTCTTGCATTAATCTGTAATCTCAAGGCAGAATTCAGTAGAGGTGGATTAACTTCTTGTTCATGTGAATAACCAAAAATGCCAGGCTTCATTTACATTCAGAAGATGGTCAGTATCATCTTGACCTTAGATGCAGACAGCTGGAATGATGCAAGATGATTATTTCCCATTTCTTCATCATCATAACAAATTGTTAGCTATTGTCGCTAGCAATTTCTTTACACTCAAGTTCTGCTTTGATTTAGAGTCTTGAAAATATTGCAGTCATTCTAAAAATTGTTCTGAAAGCTCCCAAATATCACTTCTTTCTAAGTTTAGAATATTCCCTGGTTCAAAAGAAAAAAAATATTTCAAACCTCACAAAAATTGGTCTGTTAGGAGCAGGGGATGTTTTTCTGCACATGCAGACTGTTGACTCTGAGGGAATTACGAGGAGATCACATCTCAATACCAAACGTGTTTCTGGAACCTGAATATGAAATACAGGGACAAAACTCAGTCCAGGCACCATGTATCAATTACAGCTAGGAGGACCCCAGAGAACCACATTACCTCCCATTAATTATGAAGTATTAGCCCTAATCTCCTGTAGTGTGAGAATATTGTTGTACACTGCTAATAGGCCCTAAAGGAGTGGTTCACTCTTTGCTCCTCCACTGTTTGGAATTTCCAAGCCCAAACACTGTAAAGCTACAGAATCTCACCTCATCCAATGCTGCTTCCTGGCTGAAAAGAATCCCAGTTAAACCACAGATGGTGCTTCTGTAAGGAGACCTCAAGAAGAAGCTTTGCAGAGAAAATAAACACACAGCAATAAACCATAGAACAGTGTTATTTATCCTCAGGATGCTATCAGCTTCTACTCAAATGATTGATTCATGCTGAATCTGTAATTTCATTCCTTTGCGGAATGGATTCATAATGTTTTTTTAATTTCAGCTGATAGTACTTTGGCTTTTCCTAATATCTTTCTCTATTTTTTTTTAAACTAATTCTTAGCAGCTTGTTTTGTTTAATGAAAAACTGTGACTAGGGGGCAGATTGCAAAAAAGGAGCTGACTTTGGAGTTTAAAGAAAAAACCACTAAAAATAGTAAATCTCAAAAGCCCCAAATATTTTAAAAATTGGTAGTGTGAATCTTCTCTTTAGTGGATGAATCTCAAGAAATAAAAATTAAGTGAGCAGTCATAATCACTTCTTTGCAAGTTTTTTCATCCACAGGTATCAAGAGAGACCTACTGAAAAACCACATTCCTCATTTGATTGATTTCTGCTCAAAAAACTGTTTTAATATAGAGTTGCAGAGAAATGGAGGGGAAAAAGTGCTCAGTCAATCTAGCAGAGGTCATGGATGAATGCATGCCAATAATTTAATACATAATGCAAATAGTAAATAAAGAAGCACAGCTCAGAGAACATGAAGGCTTCCTGCTTGCAGCCAAGTGCAGTCAAATGTCACCTGCTTTCTTGCAGAACAGCTGAGCAACTATGGAAGAAAGTATTTTGCAAAATGATTGCTGTTTCCACTGATGAAAATTGGAAACCATTAGCTGTTGCTTTCTAGCTTCCACATGCAGTCTCCAACAAATAAGCAGCAGACTGACAGCCACCATTAGTTAAAAATACCAGTGAAGGAGATATTGCTCTAAAAAAAGAGGTGACCACATGGACCACAACCAGCCAGACTAGCTGGATTCATGAGTTCCCCAAAGTGAGTACTACTGCACATTCTGTGTGACAGGGGATAAACAGAGCAAGGGAAATAAGGGGATTCATGGCTGTGATGTGATTAGATATTGCCAGGCAACACATACACCAAATGCCTGTGGACTGAGAGAAGAAACAAAACGGATGGAGATGGTTTCTCAGCATATGCAGCGTACAGTAAGAAACCATTAATAAAGTGGTGTTCTGTGAATAATGGATAAATGATTTTGATTTTGCTCAAATTATTTCAAGAGCATCTTAGCAAGAGTAAAATCCACCTGAGACACTAGTTAAGTTTAAACATAACTTTTAAGTACCTGAGTATTTCTATGGACTGCAATGATCTTATGCAGTTACGAGGGCTGGTGCAGAATCTCATCTGAGAATGTTGCTCTTTCAGAATAGTTCAAAGACAAAGAAGAGAAAGTATTCTGGTAAGCAGTTGCTTTCTTTGTTGGAATTTTCCAAAAAGAAACCAGTACTTAGAGTGGGTTAATATTCAGATGAGAATTACTATGCATGCTCTTCCATTTATTGAGATAGTATTTTAATTTGATTTTAATGACTGTAAAGTGCTCCAAGACATTTGCAGGAATACTGCTATGTAGTGGCTGATTACATAATGAATTTTTAGTATGTCACTTTTAGTATAGAGGAAAAGGAGTCAGACAAGTGCAGGTACCAGCAGACTGGATTTTTCAGCATCAAAGTGGCCATAAGGCAGTGCTAATACCCTGTGCAACCCCTTCTTCTCCCTTGTATTCTTTGGTGCTATATTCTGTGCCTTCGGTTTACATGCTGCAGCTGCAGCAGTACCTCCTTATTGTGTTTGAATTATTTTTAAAGAAAATATTTGACACAGAAGCTGCTGCTCTTGAAGGCAAGAGGCTGGAGTTCTGACATTAACTCCATAAAAGCATAAAAATCTGTCATGCAAGTTACTACATAGAGCCACTACTCCTCATAGCTGACTACCAACATTGCATGGACATCTATTTAGCAGTTCAAGTTGTAAGATTACTCTTCCGAGTGCCCACCAGAATAAATCTATTCAATGTCTGTGTGTTAGCAATTGCATTGGTGTTTTAAACTGAGGGGAAGGTGGTAGCAATCTGCTAGGCTCTGTTATACTTGAAGCATTTAATATTGCTTTATGTCACTGTTGGCATGTGGGCTGAAACAAACAGGCTTTAGAAATTCACTTATTCATACTGCAGCCTAAAATCAGTTTATCAACATCAAATGAATAATGGAAGTGAGGAAATGGCTTTGCCAGTACAGGACTGGTGGAGACTGTGGCAACGTAATGTATTAAAATCTTCACCCCACACCTCTCACAAATGGCTTTGCTATCACTATCCAGCCTTTCCTACTACAAGGTAAAAGCAAATGTGAAGGGAGTCTCCACATAAAAGGTCTCTGTAGGAATGCAGGAATTCAGGTCACCAGCAGAAATGAACACAGTATCCCATCCACTTTGGTTAGGCTGATTTATGACAGATGAGGCTCTAGTTCTTTACATAACCTGTCATCTAGTGCTTGTGGCTCTCACAGGCACAGGAATCTAAACACCACAATGGCATGGTCAGTATGGAGTTACAATCAATGTAAAAAGTCAAAGAGCTTTCTTATATGCTCCTGTATGTTCTGTCAATCAAATATGGAAAAGCCCATACTAGAGCTTTTCAACAAAGCTGCTTTCAATTTTTCTAGCTATCTGAACATACTACGTGTGTAGTGCCCTGCAGACTTGGGAGTAACATGCTTCACACTGTTTTTCTTGCCTGGTATAGTGCTATAAACTGTTACCATATTTTAGCCCAGTCAGTCATAGCCTAATGTATCTCTCCATCATTGACTCTGCTGATAATTGCCTGGAACGATGCCAGGGGACAGATTAATATCTGTTCTTAATATCATCACTTCAAATATAAACAATTTTCTTCATGTATGTCACATGAGACAAGGGAGATTGTTGACAGGTATTTCTTTCTCTTATTTATGCCAAAATTTTTGTTACTGCGATATACAGTGGATGATTCTCACAATGTAAAGTTCTGTAGCTCTTCAAAATACCAATGAAAATCATCACTTTGATTCAATTCGCATTGCTATATTAATTACACACATGACCTCATTGTATTGTCTTGTGTTGCAGGCTGGTTTGACATCAGCTAGGATATCCTTAGATATAAATTTACTAGGATCCTAAGTATTTCTTACAATCAGAGGACAAATATTCACCTTGATACCTCTTTGTAGCAGAGTATACATACATGTATAAACTTAGGCATGTGTGTATGTGTCCACAGAGGTGCAAGTTCAAGCACAAGAATACATATCATTGACTTGATATCTCATCATTTTTATTAGAGAAAGCCATTGTCTACTGATAACATTCATGTAGAATTCTGGTTGGTTTAATTCATTTTATGTAAGAGCAAGTCAAGAGCATCTCTCCACAGAGATTACTGGGTATGCAGGAGGGTGTAACCCACAGTGTAGCTGTGACTAGCTCCTGGGCAGGAACATTCCCATCAGTCTAATCCAGACTAACAGATACTTTCAACCTACTCTCAGTAAGAGATCTGATTAGATCTGAATAGCTTTATTTCCCACCCTCAAAATGGAAACTGTATTTTACTTGTATTGTGGAGGAAAAACTGAGGAATAAGGAATTTGAAGATTTGTCTGAGCTCAGCCCCCTATGCAGTGCCCACATGTGAGGCAGAATGGGTTGGAGTTCCTGCCAATTTAGCCCCTAATTACCACATTAATTAAATAAAACTGGCTCCTTGGGAAGCTGAAACTAAAAGGAGTCATATATTACCCTTTTTCAAACAGTACCTGTGGTTCATTTTGGCATACTTCAGTATGAACACTCCATCTCCCCCACCCAAAAAGGGCTTTCCTCCTGAAGAGAATCCACCTAATTTTGATGGTTTATATGTCAGGACATGACTCTTTGTGTTCTAATCATGGTTTGATTGACTGGTTCATCTACTGGGAAAATCTTATAATTTGTATCCCTACTGTTTCCCTTCCCTAGTTGGGAAACCTTATTATATCTAAGAAATCCTATGTTGGTGGCTGCTTTTCCCCCTCCTTAAGCAAAGATTGAACCAAAACACCTCTGCTGTGTGTTCAATTTTTGTTTTCTTGTATTGTTTGTATATCACAAAGAATCAAATCCACCATGAAATAGAGCATATCATTCATTCAACTGAGGTAAGAACAGACACAGAATCAAGTCACAGAATCATTGACATACAGCATATAATGATACACATTGACCCATACTTCAATATGTGATTAATTTAAATCAGGGTTTATAGTTTTTCACAGTGAAGGTCTGTCCAATTACTCAAAACTGCCCAATTCACACTATATTGACAAAGTAGTTTGTGAGATTTCAATTAAGTGACTTAGGCTTTAAAAGAATCCTAAGAAAACCCTTTTAACAATTCTGAAATTCACTTCTGCAAAAGAACTTCAAGCCTGGCTTTTCTTTCTTTTTCTTTTTCTAATTATTTAAACTTGTGGTATAAGGGCTTGGCTAGACTTATATAAATTTAAGATAAGAAAAGGCATGACTTTCTGATCTAACTTTTATTCTTGTCAGAGGATGGTAGAAGCAGTATCCAGCCCCACTGTTCCAGGACTTACATGGCACCACTGATTTAAGTGATATTTTCCTACATCTCCACTCTGTAAGACAGGTGCACACATATGAAAGGTACTTGGATTGCAGGTCAAAACTGCTCCTTGATTTCCTATTATTCCTATAAAAATGAGACCACTGCTGCCATTCTTCCACTGCTCTACAAGTCAGCAAGCCTTCTCAAGTGAGAAGGGATGGTTAAAATTTTCCTTAAATTTTTAATTAGAAGGTATTTAGTGAAAAATTGTTATTTGTTTTATACTTCACTGAGATTTGAGTCTTAAAATTTGCTGAACGTACATCTAAAGTCCAGGCCTGTTGGAGTTTCTTTGCACAGCATGATACACACCACTGTTGTATTTAGGTAATCATGTGGGTTTGCACTTGGAACCATACCCTTACACCTTTTACTTATTTTCAGGAGACAATGAAATGTTTTTAGCTCTCAAGATGACAGAACTCAGTCTTCCCACAGGGAATTCCAATAACTCTCTAAGAGCGACGCGAACTGAACTAATTCTGAGAATTTCAGTTTCTGCCTCTTCACCATATCCAACAGAAGATGGCAGATTGAAGAGGCATGATATATCAAGCTAGGGGCACATTAATTCTCTGCATGAGATTTATCTAACAGGGTGCAACATCCCCAGACTGAACAACCTGCTCTGCTAAGAATGATTGAACTGAGCTCCGTGTTTGCAATGTGCCTGGAAAGAAGACAATCCTTTCTGAGGTAAAAAAAAAAAAAAAAAAAAATCAGTCTCACATCACCAACTGAAATATTCTCACAGGTCCTCTAGAAGAAGGAACAAAATCAACCTGTTCAGGTTTTATTAACAGTAAAATACCTATAAGCTGAATAGAAAGCCAAACGCCCAAACCTCCAGAAAGACAGATAAGCCATACAGGAGAGTTACAAAGGGAAAGATGAAAATACTGCACACTAAGGTAAAAATGAAGGTTTTGTAAATTGAGTGTCTAACTCCACAGAAACATTTTCTGAGTCATTGTATTTGATTTGAATTTTTATCTAGAAAGCAAGCTATGACTAATAGATCTAATTTCTTTTCTTATATACTCTCAGGTCAGGAAGTAACTCACCTTCAGACTACTTTGAGTCTGATAGACTGAGCAGCAATCAATCCTATCTAGCTCTGGATTTTCCATTTCAATGCTGGATTCAGGATCATACAAGCCAACCTGAGTTTACCTGATATAATTTTTGCCCAGGAAGTAAAGAATTCCTTTTCTAGATCAAACTCAAAATTCAGAAACAGATTTTGTGTTAGCATTTGTTAGATTCTTTTCTCTGTATATTTTTTTCTTTTTTTATTCTGGTTTTTGCACAGTACCTAATTTTTTATACTATCAGGGTTCGATGGCTGAAATTCTGAAGAGCATTATGCCCATTGTATTCAACTGAGATTGTTTGTTTCTGCGAGCTATTCCATCACAGACAGTCACCCATGTCCTCAGCTCCCTCAAAAAAATGGCCACAAAATCCTAATTACTTGGAGAATCACTAATTTGTATCATTCCATCTCTTTTGGAACATGAGGGTGTTTTTTTTCAGTTTTAGTTTTCTCTGAAAACTTCAGAAGTTAATAAATTGAAAACAAAATAAAGCAGAAATAAAGTGACAAGCTCTATACTCAGTTTATACTCAAACAAGAGGATAAAGTGAAAAATGTTTGTACTATGGCATACACATATTTAAACCACTGATATTTTGATTTTGTTTTTGCTAATAGATATTCACTCTAATTGAAAATATCTGAAAGTATCCAGAATGTAAAACATATCCTCTAATTTTGGTAATGACAATAGTGCTGCACAAAAATTGAGGACTAGATGGAGTCATACATCCTAGAAACAAGGAGTTTGTCTCAAGCCAGGCTGACTAGAGAATGTTGTATACCAGTGTTATGGAAAATTATTGTGGGGATTTTGTGAACTGGGCCCAGGAACTAAGCCTGAGACTGTTCATCTGTGAGGTGCAGCTATCCCAGATGATCCAACCTGTATAAAAGCTGCTGTAGCTACTGCTGGACTTCCTATCTTTTTTTTTTTTTTAATTATTATTTTCATAATGCAATAATTCAGCTATCCATCGGTCCATTAACAAAAGATTAATATACATTCTCCCAGAACTCCTGTACCACAATAGGTCTTTGATGGTCACTTGTCTGCTGATTTGCTTCTCTGTCCCCTTTATCTGTGCTCACACACCACTGAGTGGAGCAAGAGTCAGGAGTTAGGCTTTAGCCAGGACAGAGTATTTAAGAAACACAGATCTATGTCTGTATCTGCAACATAATCATGAAAGACTCCACAATCCCTGTGGCAGGGATGAAATTTATTAACAAATATGCTGCTGTCTCAGTCTTCATCTTTCCTGGCCAAGCACTCTAATTTTTATACTCCATTCCATCTGGCAGCATTTGGGGAGGACAGTCTCAAATACAGAAAGACTGGCTCAGGATACATGGACAGTTTTTGTACCTTATTATGCTTCACTCCTTCATTAATTCCATCCTAAGGTTGATTAAATGTATGTGCTAATGTGGATTTTCCCAGATAATACATTGCTTGTCATTTTACTTTCACTGCTGCCACATGGCAGCAGTCTGACTTGTGTGTTCTGGGGAACCTCCCAGTTAATTTTCCTAATGCTGCAGTGTGGGTGTTCCCCAATAACACTAGCTTTCATTTTTCTACTTTCTATTTATCAATGGACAAAATAAACATAATACAATCTTTATGGAGAACTGCGTCAATAGTTAATGTAAATCATAGGTAAGTGCTCCTCAGGGAAAATGTAATATTATAGTATTATGTTTTCAAAAGAGCGAATGAACTGTTTTTACTGAAATATGTTTACAAGTAATTAGTAAAGATGAAAATAAATACAGTTCAGGTGTTTCCTCACTCACCATGGGCTCTGGTTTATACCATTCAACTGAAAACAGAACCTATAAGCTTGACACTTATCTGTACTCCAACATTATTTATGTATGTATGTTTAGATATGTATTTTCATATTTATGTATCAAAAAATGGTGAAAAGTCATATGTACATGATTTTAATTTGCATGTACGGTGACCATTGTGTTATCTGTTAGATCAAAATGTTGCTGTCCTGTTCTTCCAATAACATCTGCAGTTTACTATGCAGAGAAATACAATTATGTCTGCTGTATTTTTGGCATGAATGGCAGGCAGGATCTCATCAGAGCCTTCTTTCATTGCAGTGACCTGCTCTGTCCTTCACAGAAATGAACAATATTTTTGCCCTCTATGCAAAAGCAAAGATTAGCTTTGAAAGCTAAGTGCTCATCACAGTGACAGCCATTATAAAGTGAAATATTTTAAATGCACTAATTCTAGATATTCATAGCTCTCATGTAAATTAAATATCATTGCAAATTTTGTGAATAGCAAATGACAATTAGACATACATATTTATCTACCTTACTGCTGTTCTCTGCCATTCTTGCTCTGGTTTCATGCTATACCATGAGCCTGTCTATGTTCTACGCTGCCTGCTTCAAGATATATTTCTTTTGCAGATGAAAAAGTGACAATTCTTTCAAAATAAATTATGCAGTAAAAAAAAAGTCAGAGGAAAATACTAAGTTAGTATCAGAAACCAAATGAACTGTCCTCAGTACTGCAAATTCAAATGGTGTTTTTTTTTGTTCTAAGTGGAGAATAAGCTTTGCTGAAAACATATTAAATGATAATATTAATCTTATATTCAACAGATATGTACCACTGCAAGGATTCCAAAGCCATTTTCAGAATCAAGGACAAGCTGAACTGGTCAGAGGCAGCCCTTCTTCCTGGTATTACCCTCCTTGAACTGGAGACAAAGGCAGGTAATACAAACAGCTTCACCTACTGAAAGAGAAATATTCATCCTTGAATCATGAAGTGAGTAAAGAAAAAGTAAGAAGTCCAGAGAGCATGTGAGTGTGTGGAAAAAGCATCAAGTCTGAGCTTCCATCCCTTTGTGTCATGGCAACACCCTTGCATGGCTTCTAGTTGCATGGTGCTGTAGAGAAGAGCACGGGGAAAAGCAGTGAGGAACAAGCTCACTGAGGTATTGGTTCACTGGAAAACAGAACACGCTGAAAAGAAACTTGGTGTGACTCTCACAATAAAATCACACAACGATGAATTTCTCAGTCTCAAAGCAATGAGAAACAGCATTCCTTAACATGCCACAAAAAACTAATTATGAAGTAAAGTGGACAGTCTGGACATTTGTGCTGGGGTCTCTGTTAGTTAAGTCTCCTTTGCATAATGTTGTGAAAAGCACTTGGATCTCCTGTTGTTTGGAAAAGATCACATTCCTAGACCATAATCCTTGCTTCCTGCAGTTTGCTTGTCAACAAGTGCTATTTCTTGCAGTAGTGCTCCAGTTTAGGAGCATTATATGGGAATGAGGGTTATTTTACTTGCCGATACATTCTTTTTAAATTCTGAGGGGTTTTTAGTGGCTATGTAAGATGTATCATGTATTTTTTTCAGAAAACAAAATAAGTAGTATGGATATACTTAGCCTCACCTTTTTTTGTATGAAGGATTGAGGATTTTTTCCACTTTAGCAGAGTACACCTACCTCTAAACATCAGGAACCTGTAGGTAATCACCTCAGAGCCTGCATGGCAACTCTATCACCCCTGTGTACATCACAAGCCCTCTGCTTAAGGGGTGGGAATCCTTTGCTCCTTTTAGAGCATGACTCTTACCCACTCAGGTTCCTGATTTGTGCTCCTTTGCACTCCTCAGCACATCTCCTACCCATAAATGGGGTGAAAGATAAACCCCTCCTGTTTACACAGAAATTTACTGCTTTAGTTCCTGTGACCTCCCTGCAAGAACATGCTGGTTCTCTCCATTCCTTTAAAGCAAGGCAGCCACACATCAGCTGGTCTGGCCACCCTGCAATCAGAGCACAGCTCACCTCCCTCCTAGTTATGAAGGACAGAGGACGATTTTGGACTGAAAAGTGACAGGCTGTGACCAACTTAAAAATATACTTCTTTTGTCTCTTGCAATTCATGAAGCCACAGTGACGCAGAGGTATTTAGAGGATGTGTTATATGTCTTTGCCTTTACATAGAAACATTCAGAACAAGAAAAATTAAAAACCTTCAGGGGGAAAAAAAATCTTCCCTAGTCTTTTCCCATTTTATGGCTAGTGGGAAAGTGATTCCCTTAGAGTCATTCTCGAAAGCAGTCAAGGAATGTTTTCCAATTCCTTTTTCTTAAATTTCATCAATTTCAGAACTTAACTTGTACTATCAGTGCATAAATCTCTTTCAGCTCCTGTGTTGTACATGTGCCTGTAAAACCAAGGCAGATTCCCAGAATCATTCCAATCATGGAGCTTGTAAGACAGGCAATACATTGAGCATCCCACTAATACCACCAATAAAAGCCCCAGCTACCCAGACCAACTGCAATATTGCTTGTTTTGCAGAACACCATTTCAGTAACCTTGCTTTGCTGAACCCTTTGTGATTGATTGCCACCACAGGCATCAGTGCTCGAAATGTCACTCACACACTTGCATTTATATTCTGTTCTCATCCATCTAACAAAAACAATTGCTTGCATATTTTTGACAATGATAAATTACAAGCTACTGAAGAGAGCAAAGGCTTACTTTTTACTCTTTTAGAAAATCACATCCTGGACAAATATCTTCATGACACAGAGGATTTGTCTGGGAACACAGACAGCGGCTAATGAACAACAGCAAAGCTGGCAAGTAACCTCATTTCGCTTTCCTTCCCAGCCACACTGAAGGTTATCACAGGTCTAATGCTGTCTCCCAGGACAGCAGGAATAGCAATGTCGCCTACAGAAAATGAGACGAGGATAGGCAGTAAATGGACTTCAGGATTCATGCAAAACATTTGGTCTTCCTAATTTCTGGTTACTGTTTTACAACTGGAATTAAATGGCTCAGTTGTGAATGTGAGAAGCAGTTTGGCAATCCATGATAACAAACTAATAACCTTGTGAAATAGTGCCAGCCGGAAATTTTCCAGTTGAGATGTCCATGTGTTGATTTTTTCTTTTTAACTGGAATATCTCAGTTTGATAAACCTTCCTAAAGTGCAAGAAAAAAAAAATAATACACAAAACTAGACCCAACTGCTCTGTCCATTCCATTTAGTTCATTGCTCCCAAAAGCTGTAACGTCACCTGAAGACTAAAATAGAAAGAAAAAACTTTTGTCAAAAGAAACCCAAAACAACCTGGGGTTCAGCATTGGTACTTATCCCATATAATTATAGAAAAGCATTAAAAAGGAATTCTGGAGAAATAGGCAGCCACATTAGCGGCTATATTTACAAACAACTTAATTTCCCAGAATTGGATTACATGTTTTAGCTTGTCAGTTCTATATACTGGCCCCTAAAACATTTTTCTTGTTACTTTGTGTGTTGCATACCCAATATAAAGAATGTGCAGATGGTACAGAATTCACCAACCACCTAGAAAGAAGTGACAAATGTCTTCAGTGCAGCCAATTCCCCTCTCAGGAGGACTCTGATTCTTGGGTATGTCTCTTTGTGCTTGCACTGCTGAGGATAAAACATGATGTGCACTGGAGAAACCAATATTTACGTAAGCCTATGTGTCCCTGTGGTTACACACAGTTGCCTGTAAATGTGGGCTCCCCAACAGGAATACCTCCAATCAGCTTTTTGACAGCTATATCTCTATGAGGAAATGTTCAGGTATTAAGACTTTCAGTAGCAGGCGATAAGCAGGAATTTTGCTTCATTGCAAGGGAAACTAGGCAATTTGGGGTAGTCCCAGGACAAAACATGAATATTTGTTAACATGTGCATTCTCAAACCGTTCCAGCAGATATTCCTTCCCTATCCCTGACTCATCTCTTGCACCCAACCACATTAACATGAGGTCAGTGCAGTTACTCACAATTTAACTTGGTTACAAGTAAGAAGAGAATCAGTTTAGGTTTTTCTAAGTCTCATTATGTGACACAGTTGGCTTCCTTGTTGAAAACAAAGCAAAATTCTCAATCTAGCTACTAAGATAGGGGTTTTTTGAAGCTCGTGCTGTTTATGATATTCTTAAATTCAAGAAATTCCTCTCAGAACAAAGTATTTAGACTAATATGGGGGGAAAAAGAGAGAAAATATCTTTTTAGTATAGAATGTTTATAATGTATATCTCTATCATCTGCTGTGACTTTCAAAGACTGTCATCTTTAGTGAAAAACTCAAAAAGTAAGGGTGACATTCCCAAGATATGCATATAATCTACTTTAAACCATGTTAGAACATAGGCCTAACCTCTCTTTTCTGTAAATGTGGACATGGAATTTCTGAAACTCTGATAAGGCCTGCAAAGTGTCATGCTTTGGCAATTTTGGCAAAGTCTAAACTATGACAGCTTTGAAAATAAACAAACAAACACCTAACAAGGAGAAATCTTTTATAAATAAAACTATATTCTAACTTTTCCACATTAAAGAAAAACCAAAGCCAAAAACCCAAACAAAAGAAAACCAACCCCTATACTTAGAAAATATCTTTGCTACAGACCTAATCACATCTAGCCAGGAAGATGCCATTTCATGAATCAGGAAAGAGCAACCAATTTTGGCTATGAGCAGCTAAATCTACATGAGGACAGGCCTTGCCAGTATCAATAATAATATTTTCTGAACACAAAATCATGCAAAGTAATGGTGCTAGTCATAGAAAAGCAAGATGAGTACCTAAATAAATCATGAATGGATCAGAGCCATAAATATTTGAGTGGGTGTTTCTGTGTTTAAATGCTCACTGAAAACTACTGCAAAAATCTGACCTGAAGATGATACTACTTCCATTTTGGAAATAATAACAGTATCTCCTGTTCTGCAAGAAGATAAAAACAAAGTTTATTTAGGTTTTGTTTGGGTTTTTTTTTAACACCTAACTCCTCTAGTCCCCCAAAAATCAGAAAAAACAGTATCCAACTTTTTAAGGTAGTTTTCAAGGTCAAGTGTTACTTTATGTTCTTATAAACGTTTCCAAGTGCTCTTCCATTAAAAAGAAAGTATGTTTTTAAAAAAGGATAAGTCTTCCAAAGCTTCCCACTTTACAGAATTTGCAGGCTAAGTACTACAACAATATATATGAAGCCAACTTTCAGCTTCAACAACCTCAAATTTCATAAGGTGCCAGTTCCCATCATCAAAACAATGACGGTTGGTTGTTCTTCAGAAATATTACTGGCCCATTTTGTATGACATGAAACATAAGGCACCATGTAACATTTTTGATTATAATTTTTCTGCAAATTGCTACATTCGGTCACAACTGGTCACTGTGACCAGTTCATACAGTAACAAAGGCAGTCACTGTTCTCTTTCTAAATGCTCTTAAAGGTTCCCCAAATAATCTGAGATCTAGGGGGAACCAAAATTTTGTTAAAGTTATGAAAGCTGTCTGAATACACATCTGTATATTATGTAGTAAACTCACTTTCCTGATCAACTCTGGCAAAATAAGTGCATCCAGAGGTTTTAAACTCAAAAACTTAACTATGAGTGACAGCATTCAATGAAGGATGTATCCTACAGAACCACAAAGCAGTAGTTCTCCCATATCATTTAGAACAAAGTAGGATCTGAGTTCCAGTTCTTAAAATTATTACAATTTATGGTTTAGAGAAAAGACAGAAAGAGAAGAAAGAACTCAGGAAAGAAGCTGCCAGTGGGAAAACAGTAAACACTATCATTTTTTCTCCATCCCTACAGACTTCCTCTACCAGCTTGGAATTCAGTGCTACAATCTTGTGTTAGGTACTGGATCTAACTGCAATTGCAGCTGGTCACAATTTCTCAGCTCTACTGTATGCACAGGCTATAACAGTGTATAAAATGAAAGAGCAGGGCTTTTGGTGGGCAGACACAGCAGCAGTTTTTTGCTGGCCTGGGGTCAGGGCTGTGTGAGCCCAAGAACCATCCACAGCTGCGGGGAAAGTGTCAGGTCCAAGGCCAGAGCTGGGCACAGACAGCATGGCAGAACGGAGAGATGAGGGCCCAGGATGAAAGCACAGGCAGGGGACAAAGCTGCACAGGAAGGAACACTGAACAAAGCTCTCATTAAATGTCAATGGTTGGCAGGGGTGGAAACAACATTTTTTAAAATTCACTGTTTTGCTCACAGACATTGATGTCTTGAACTAGGCAGATAATGCTTTTCATATTGGCAGGGAGATCATGTATCAGGTACTTGGTTAATTCCACTTTATGGCACACTGCTGAGACCAGAACAGAGCAGCACCCCTCAAATCAGATGTTACAGTAGTGAATTATGAACTCTCCAGAACAAGAAAAAAAAATTGCAATATCCCTCAAAAAAACCTAATGAGTCAGTGAAAAATTACACCAGCTTTGACTGGCATTTTTATGTTTTTTTAATATCTTAAAAATGCAAACATGTAAGCATTAGAGTGTTAAAATCACATTTGCCCAAATCTAGAGTCTCTGTGACAGCCCTATGACATCCTGGGCATTCTTTCAGTAAAGCTGAGTTTATGTTTTAGTAAATTAGGAGATCAAAGAATTGCTGGACAAAACAACTAAAATGCAACCTGTAAAACAGGCAGTACTCTGCAGTTTTACAGTTTTACTCTGCAAGAGACAGTCAAGTAAAGGAGTACCACCAAGAACTTTAGGCAGGCCAGAAAGCCTGATGATAATGTTTCATTTACTCTCCAATTCAGGATCCATTGTACCAACAGGTCACAGTTTTCCAAAGAAAATTTTCTTGTGAGGTTAGATCACATTGCATCAGATACCAGAAAGGCAACATAAAAATTTCTCCTAGGGGCAAATGGCTGTGAAAAAATTTAAGAAGGTAACAGCTTCTATTAGACCAGGGAGAAGTAGAAGTAAAGATCCAGTTGAACTGTGGTCCAATGACGGACAGAGAACAGTCTTTGGGCCAGCTGGGGGGTGATGGGAACATTCTCCTTTCCCAAAATCTTTACTTCAAGTCATCCTGGGCAAGCTGGTTGCAAAATTCACCTAAGATGACAGAATATTTTATAAAAAGCTGCAATGCTGTTGATGGAGTTGAGAACATGGCAACTTAGTATACTTCAGGTTTTTCACAAAGTAAAATGCAGCTAATTCTGGAACTGATCTCCAAAACCCAAGTGAGTGTAAGACAGATGTCAGCTTTTCCTAGAAGACAGACAGCTCTGTGAGAGAATTCAGTGGAGTCAATGTTCCTGAAAAGACAAAGCTGAGGGATGGAAAGAAATATGTGTGAAGTCTGTAACAAGGACCTTCTGTGGGAAGAGTAGTTTAGGGGACAGATTTTGGGACTGTGTATCAGGACACCTGGACTTTATTTTGGTTATGGCACAGATCTTCCTTGCCAGGAAGATATCCTGCTTTGCTTTGCTTCTTGAAATGCAATTCAGAGGAAATGAACATTATGATAGATACCAATTACCCCACCCGAGGCAAGAGAAATGTTGGTAGTGAAAGATTTTTCATTCATCCCTAATGGGACACTCAGACCACTATAAGTTTGCTTATTTGGGCCTCAGCCAAAGGACTGCTTCATAGAAAAATGGTCCTAAGATTCTGCTTCTGATGAGACAGTTCTGTTTCCTGTCTCCTCATTAGGATCTATGCACTGAAAACCAGATCCCTATTGTATTTCAATCTTAAAAGCCAACCACTTCCCAGATTTTATTCCAGCAGTGTATATACATATATATTTATATATTTTACTTTTAAGCTCAATATTAAATATAGGTTTATGGTGTAAGTTTAACATACAGGGTAGGTTTCTGAAAGAAAAGGAGAATTATTTCAAAGGTAGGAAAAAACTCAACTGCAGGAAGTTTGAAATTTTTGCTTGCATACAGTCTGTTGGGCTCCTTCTCTTACAACAAAAACATTTCTACAAAATGCATTTTGCTGCTGCATTTATCCCAGTTTAGTCTGGGAGAAATTGCTCTGAGTGTACTACAGGGTATCGAGTTTAAAAAAGTCCCTACCAGATCGTGATAAAAGGCTTGGTGTCCCAAGGCTTACTAAACTCTGAGCTCAGTGTCTGTGATTTCCCAGGACAGAACCTTTTCATGGTACCAGAATATGTTCTGATACAGAAGCACCACTCAGCTCTCTATTTTAGGAGAGCAGGCTTTAAGACTCTTTTTGCACTACACATCAATTTTCATATTTCTACTCACACCAAAGTCTGTTGCCTTCCTAGTGAGTGGGGGCAAATGGTTTGTAGGGAAAAAGCACCTCCCATATGTTCTGAATTTCAATTCAGTGAGAGCATCATTAGTTTAGCTTTGGTAAGGTCTCAGCTGGAATGAAACATCCAGCTTGGGAAGCAATGATAATGATGAAAGACCAAACATATTAGTGCTGATTAGTCTAAAGGCAGGAGATGAAATGTCTAACAGTCCTAAAAACACCTAAAAGAGGTGCAGAGAGGAATGGAAGTACCTGTTCTATATTTAGGATTAGACAAGGAGTTTAGGTTTAAAACACATGAAGGAAGAGCCAAAACAGATGGTAAGAAGGAAAGTTTTTAACAGCAAAGGCTTGTTTCATTTGCAGTTCTTGAAAACTTCAGTGGGAGAACAAGGTTGAAAAATTGTCTATCAGGAACAAAGGCTGGGCTAAAAGAGGGCCCAGCTGTTTGTTATGTGCACATCCCTCTCATGTTGCCCAGGGTGGAGTCATCCACCCTTTTACAATCTCCCAGTATGAAACTGACTCTAATGTTAGCTTTCTTTTGAGTAATCAGATTAAATTATGTGTAGATTTTGTTTCTATAGTAGGTATGAGACTAAAATATGCATAAAGTACAAAAATATAAAAGAATATAAAAATATGCACCATCAGTACAAAATACATACCTTTTACCATTTAGCTATGAACTTCAGTTACTGCTTTTAGTTTAGCAGGTGCAAAAACTCATGCACACAAATGCTACAAAAGCTTTTACTGAAAGCATGTTCATCAATTTACAGCAGGCACTGAGCATTAAACTCCCTTTGTTTGTGTTAGGTATTATTCTATCAATACTATAATATTGGTATTATAGATTGGTATACAATAATACCAATATTATAAATACTGCATTGTAAAAACAAAAACAAAAAAAAATATAACAGAAAAACTATGACAGTAAAACACTGTACAGTTTTATGTGGGTTATATTCAGATATTTATTATTTTTCCTCTGAAAGCTGAGTTTTTATATTTAGTGACTTCAGATCCTGGCACCTTAACCTAATATAAATGTTTACAAATCAGCACAAGATTTACAAATTATTAAAAAATAGCTCTATTTTTATAATGGGAACTTTTTGCATTTTTCTACCCTAACACAGCAGAGCTACATTTCTCACAAACAGGCATGAGATCCAACATACACTGCTAGGGGCAGTTTTTGCTAAATTAACTAAAGAACACCAATAACTAATCAATACGAGAGTAAATCTAAGCAACAGGGTTGAAAACTTATTTTAAATATAACACTTTATCTTCAGGAGGAAAACAATACATAAGGTTTAAGAGCAATTCAAACTGGCAGTCCCAGAATAGGGTCTACATCAATAACTGTGAACTTCCTGCAGGCAGATTACAAAACACAATAATGCACCATAAGTACATGTAATATAGAAGTTTGTTTATCCAGCTCCACAGTCCTCAAGAAGTGTTCAGCTTTTTTTTCACTTTCATTTAAAACTCATGAATACAACGGATGTGCTGATGGCAATTTTTAGATGAGGAATTAAACTTTAATTTTCAATATTTTGTTGGCTTTTACTGAGAATTGTTCTACAGTTTATCCACCTTTGTACCTATCTTACAGAAGAGGAAGTCTTTACAGACCATGATGGCAAACCTCAAACTTCATCGTTCTTCACTTAGCAGGCATTAGAAGCTTCCTGCCTGTCACCAAAGCTGCTGTGGGGACAATACCTCCATCTGCAGAAGAGCAAAATTATCTGAGGAAGTTAAAAGTGGTCAGCAGTAGATCTGGATTGTAAAGTCAGTCATGTGGCCATTGGCTTCAAGGAAAGCTTCACATTTTAGCTGAAACAAGTAATGTTTAGAGGACCATGCCTTTCCCCCAGTGTCACCAACTACCTACAGTGCTTCCTTATAAAATTCACTTCTCCACTAATGGCATCATTTGCATTTCTAATTGGTCCTTAACCTAATTCCTAATCCCAGATGCTTTTTAAAATGTAATTAATTACATAATTTAATTGAAGCTGTTTATCAATTTCTATAACTATATATAGATATATATATATTCTTCCTTCCATTTTGCTAGATATTCATGTAATATCCTCTGTAAGTTGCAAAGTTTCTTCATAATGTTTGATCTAATTCACCAAAATGTCTTTAACTCCTTTGTAAGCTTTAGATTTACTTCAGTGATAAATATTTCCAGCAGGGAATATTTAAAATCCCCATGCCTTAAATATTTTTGTATGTCAGAATTCCCTGTTTAACAGATAAATAGAAACTATAGCTATATATACATATACATACATATATATATATATGCAAAAAAATTTCCTCCTCTGTTTGCAGTTTTCACCCTCCAAAACAGCTGAATATCACACAATAAATTTAGACTTTAGTTGGACTATCTCACTCCTTTATATACTGGCCTAATTAATTTCTCTCTTCAGATTACATACCTTAACAGTCTGTTCCTTAAATTCATGTTGCTTCTTTTGTTTTACGCAAATGAGAAACATTTTTCATTATGTAAATATTAGCTATGAAAAGCAAGGAGTTGAGAAGGAAGAAGAGATTTGGTGAAGGGAAAAATATAAATATTTTTGTCATGGAAGTGTCTGTTCATTTTTATGTCATATTTGCTACTCCTGTACAGACCAGTATTTAAAACTCCTGTATTACTTGAACTGCTACATGGTTAATATCAGTTCCTTCCCTGTTTGTTCCATTGGTTTGGGAAACAGTTCTAGGGATTAAAAAGCCATTTTAAAATTTGTGAAAACACACCTAGAAATTATTCTATTGACATATCCTATTTTCAACAGACATAGTGTGGGTTTGAGCTGATTCTCCTTTCTTTCCTTCCTTTTCTTTTGGAAATGGTTGTGAGAGAAAAAAAAAATTAAAAATGTGTTTTTCTCTTCCTACTTAATCTCTACATGAAAATCATAATGCTGTGTTAGGGATACCAGAACGAGTACTAGAAATGATCTTGAATAACCAGCACCAGGTTTGTCATAAGTATTAATTAAAGGCATAAGAAGAGGGGATTAGTCATTCTGATCCATCCCACTGAGAAGAGGGCTGGGGGAAACATTTTACCGTGAATTGGGTTCCACTTGGAAAGAAACACAACTCCTGTCAGGGGAAAACCATGGGTGCTGCCTCTTTCTTATAGAGTGAATGAGAAAGCAATAATAAAAACCTCTAGTTCAAGAATCTCTTCCAGCATGGTGGGAAGACATGATCTCTTAAGAGCACGGGGTCTCTTCCCTCTGCCCTGCACCTTAACTGTGCTTCTTGCACTTGATAATTCTTTTAGTAGAAAAAACACAGTGAGAGCTGTGAGACTTCAATGAATATGTTCAAGTTCAATCTGCTGCAGTACTGTCCAATCTTCAACCACTGCTAAATTCCCAGAATGGAATTAAAAACAATTTAAAAATCATTATCCAGAGGATTTCTGTATCTTGTACAAAAGAAAACAAGCCATATTTAATGCACAGCAAAATGCCACTAAATGCTTGCAGGTATAAGGAGAGGGACAATTTTTTCCTCTAATTTAAAATATAATCAAGCTCCTTTGACTTTAAATTAATCTGTGTTCAACGTGTGCTATCAGAATCTAGCACTGCTATATGAGTTACATGCCTGCTTTGTAAGAGGCATTTAACTTAGCACTAGATTTTGAGCGGGTTAATAGATAATAAGCAAAGGAGAATCTCAAAGCCTCAAATTAAATGAAATAAAGGCTGTCTTCAGAGATCAAGGCAATTTGATGAGAATGAAAGGTATCTTTCATATAACACACCTGTGCCACAAAAGCTAAAACATCATAAAAAGAACCTATTTCTACTAAAGGCATCTCTACTTCCTAAAGAATCACTGATTCCTTAGACAGCCTAGACAACTTTATTTCTCCCCCAGTTCATTTCTTCTTTTTATATCCTTTGGGGCACAGTAGTTCAGTATAAAAGCCAAGCACTTTTATATTTCCCTAATGGCTGGGTTCCCTGCATTAATATCCCAATGGGATATAGTGTTACTGAACTGCTTCTGCTGCACTTTACTGGTGAAAAAGAAAAATTACTCTATTTTCTGCTGAGGGAGAAGAAAGAACTTTAGGTATTTCAGTTACCAAACATTTGAAAATTTATTCTCATTGTCTGAAAAGTTGAAGGAGTTATCCATTTCTATCAGTTTTAAGGTGAGATTTCATCCCCTAAATCCAGTAAATAAATTAGGCTTTTAAAGTGAGCCTTAGGCCTATGTACTTCTGAAAGGAGCCACCTAGTTTCAGCTCGGAAAATGCTTCTCCTCTTTTTCCTAAAATTTCCAAAAAAAGCTTTCTTGATGCATCTGCACAGCTGTTTGGCTTTGAAAGGCTCTCACAGCTCTCCATCAGGAGCCATTAGGCAAGCATTACTACAGCTTGAGCTTCCATAGTAGTCAGGTTTGGTAAATATTTGCAGGCAATGCCCAAACCAAACCAACAAGGACTGGGATTTCTATGAGTTCTAGCTGCACTCCAGAGTAATTTTTAGCTTCAAGTGCTGATATCCAGTATACATAGAACCTATGCCTAGAATACTTGATCACAACAAAATGCAGAGCTGAGAAGCAATTATACTGTATTTTCCACCATTTGGAGTGTGCTGATTTTGTCTAGGGTAGAGTTTATATTCTTACCAGTGACTTTGGATCTCTGCTGAACACAGCTGTGATTATACAGAGATGTTTTTGTTGTTGCAGGGCTTGCACAGAGCCAAGGCCTTTTCTGCTTCTCACCCCACCATTGAGGAGGCTGAGGGGGCACAAAGAATTGGGAGAGGACACAGCTGGAACAGCTGACTCGAGATATTCCATATCATATTGTGCTATGCTCAGCATGTAAAGCTTAGTAAAGAAGAAGAAGAAGGATGAAGGGATATTCATAGAGATGGTGTTCCCAAACAGTTATGGAATTCCATACTTCAAACTTTGTAGCCCCTTTTTTGCCTTGTGTCCTTCCTCCAAGTTGTCACATGTGGAAATTACTCTAGTGGAAATGCACAGCACAATATAGCTGAAGGGAACTACCTGCACAGAGGGTCTAAATCCCTACATATTCCACTCATACAAATGGGTTTTACTAATGCATGTCTTTTTGTTCAATTTTTCAGCTGAATTACTTTATTATAAATTAAACTTCCAATGTTCCTTTATGTGGAATTATTTCTCCTGTCATGCTTCCAGTAGCTATTGTAATTAAATAGGAATTTAATGAAAGGAAATACACAGCAAGCCAGCCATAAATTCCTTCACTGTAAGGAGGCCTAGGTTTCTGATGACTGCTTCCATCTCAGAATATCCTTAAGATCAACTGTACTGACCACCCACCAGAGCAATCCTCTGCAATACCTGTACTGACCACCCATCACAGCAATCCTCTGCAATACCTGTACTGACCACCCATCACAGCAATCCTCTGAAACACCTCTGAAAGACCAGTTCTCCATTAGTTTGTAATGCATTAAGATGAAGTAGAAAAGGATGGATTGAACTACTAACGGCAATCTGGGACTCACAGCAATGTAAACCTTTTATTATATCAGACACTAAGAGCTATATAGAAAGGATAAACAGAAGAAGGAAGAAGTAACTAATTGCAAACCTTTTTTTTAGTAAATATATTTTATATATTAATTTATATACACATAGAAATGAAAGTAAATCCCAATGTATGGATTAAAACTCTGCATTTGTGAATGCACAAGGTTTAACTTACAAGGACTGACTTTCAGTAGTGCTGATTAGCTGTGTCTCTCTTTAGTAGATCTGCCAGGAACCTCTGACACAGCAGGCTCATACCTTTACTGCCTCTGCAATCTCTCATGGGCTCAAAAGCAATTGATAGCAACACTACAGCATTCAAACACACTGCTGACTAAAAGACTCCTCCCTCATAAAGCAGGGCAAGAAGAATTGAATCAGTAAGAAATATTCAAATGGAAACAGTTCTCAAACAGACAGAAGAGAGTAAGTCTGACCTTGCTGTTAGAAAGGGAACATTTTTGTAGCAGAAAGAGTTCCTAAAGCCTGCAGCTCCTGATGCCCCAGCACCTCTTCCTGTGCATTTAGTGCATGGCTCAGTCACTGCATGTGATCCTGGGTAAGAACAGCACAGCTCTGGAGGGGCTGTGGGGACACATGGCTGATTGAGAGCAGTTGTTTGACAGCTGGATCAAGTCCCAGCAATCATGAAACTTTTACACTCTCTGCTCCTGCAGAGTTCACAGTACATTTACACTCTGTCTATTCAGCCCCAACAGGTCATAAATCAACATACTATGGCAAGTTTAAGACCTCCAAGGAAGGCAAGCTACAATGCACGTTTGGAAGACAACAGGAAGAAAACCCAAACAATAAGACTATCACCAACATTCTAAAACAGTACAGGAAGGAGCAACTTGGTGTGTCTGCTAGGACACATTTCAAAAACCATATTAAGTTTATTGCTTAGCAGTGGTCATGTAATCCACACTAATTTCCAATAAAGTGTTTCTGACTGTAATATTCTCTCAAGAATTAATTTTATCTCAGCCAATTTTTCGGCCTTTAACATTTTCTTAGTTACAACAGAAACAGAACTACATTAATTCTTGAAAGGAACTCACAATTCCTCATGATGGACTACTATCTCTAAAAATGAGATAAGGAAAAATACAGAGGAAGATTTCATATAATCCATGTCATTCAAATAAACTAAATAATTAATATAATAAAAGATACATCCGACTCCCATGGAAGGATTTACTATCTCCCTTGCAATTTACATCCCTTAATAGAAGAAAATTTTGTAGACCATTTTAAAATTGCTGAGGGTTTCACAGTAGCTGAAGCAAACCCAGGGTAATATAAATTTAGAGATAATGGATGAACCGTACTACTGTAAGTCAAATAGGTGGACAGAGGAACAATTTTTGAAAAGGAGGACCTTGCCATCATCCTTCCAAAAGACAGGATAAATACATTCCATGTCTTACAAGACTTACCAGAATCTTATGAAATATTGAAATCCTCTGGGAAACACCTTTTTTCTGACCAGCTCTATTCTTAACCTGTAATTTTTCTAACAAGATGAAATTGTGTTGTAGGCTTGCCTAAATTTCCTAGATTATTTCTTTAGATAAAAATTTTGGATTTGTTTTACAGATACTCGAGTAACTGGATCTACTGATTTTGAGTAGTTGACACACTCTTTACATTGCCCGCTCCCCCATCTTCTTTAATGTTTTACAGAAGCTTGTTCTATACAGGAAGAACAAGAGCACATTTTGGAAATATTCTTATTAAATGTCATTTCCACATTTCCTAAAAAAATGCCTTAAAAAGACATTATTTGCAATGCATTTCTACATTTACAAAAATACACTGCTATATATTTTACACAACAGAGTAGTTTTATCATTGCCAGAGATGAATGTAAGATTCCCCACACCACCCACAGAAATGTGACTCAGTACAATTGCAGATACACCACTGGTAGTAGAAGACTACCAGTCATATATATATATATATGACTTGCCATGCCTCTCTAATTACTGGTTTGCATTAATATGATTGCCAGCAGTGTTGCCAGTTGGTGCCATTATGGCACAATGACAACATCATAGTGTGGACAACTGGCCTCAAATGGCTTATTTTGCATACATTGGGGAATAGCCATCAGTAATGGCAATTTCTGTTAATTTAGTCTGGATTTTAATTTGTTACATTAAAAAGCAATAACACTGGTGTTCTCTGATGTCTCTAAAACATATACTCCTCCCTAAAGAATGATCAGGCTGAAAATCAACACTGTAGTCTATGATTAATACTACAAGAAGTTTGGGTGTTTTCAGGTCTCTCTCCACATTTTCCTTGCTTATTGTACATGCCCATGCAGCCATTACTTTCTGTATGAAAGCACATTCCTGCCTTTGTAAGTATTTTTCCACCACTTTAGTTTCTTTACGTGAAGCAAGACTTAGAGGTCTTAGGTCTACAATACAGCCCCAGTAGCTTTTGGAGGAATATTCTTATGTTTGAGTCCCATGTTGCTACTCCCCATGCCTGAGATAATAATTTCAAAACTTCCTCCAAACCATCAAGTGTCCACACTCCTTATTGGACTCCAATATCTCTGTGCTGTGAGACAGCATCTGAAGGAATTCCCTAATCTGCAAGAGACCATACAATTGTGTCTTTGAGCTAGATGTGTACTCAGTGCTTTGATTCTATGAATCTCTTAATAACCAAGGAGTGGGCTAGGCAAGTCTGCATGGCTGAGAATTGATAGGAAGGATTTACCAGCTGAAACTGACTAAAATTCAATTCTCTGGCTACAAAAGCTGGAAAAACTATAAAAAAATAAAGATTTAACAAATAAATTGCTTTAGCTCATCAGTAATATTGAATGAGTGAGCTCACTGGCATTCTTAATTGAATAGAAGCAGAGTCACATGTGAAAGAAAATCACCCCTCACAGTCCTCAGTCCCAGACTTGAGAATGATAACTGTCTTTGCAAGCCCACAGAACAAAGGCAAATAAAGACTTCAAAAATCATTGCAAAAATTATAACAGAATAAACTGCTTAAAATATCTTTTCTCCTCTCCTTCTCAACAGGAAAATATGTATTTTATTCTACTGACCGCTGCTCACAAGTCTAAACTATGGTGCCATTTGAAATTTTAAAGAAGTGCTTTCTTCTTAGTCCTGCAATTCAGTGTGCTTCCCCTTTCCTAGATCAATCCAGCAGAATCTCTCATACATTTTTTCATGTTTTCAGAGGCTGCACAGAATTTCAGTTTTCTGTCTGCTTCTCTGATGCATGTGGAGAACAAGACAGCCTTTGATTAAAGCCAATTGTACTGTGAAGCCTGACCTGCAGGGCCACCCCAGCAGATACATCACCCACCCATTGTGCCACGGCAGTAACTCTTCCATATACGTACAGATTTTATGAATCTCTGTTGTGTAATGGTATTGGACATAGTAAATATTTGGAGACAAAAATTAGAAGTGGCTGCAGCTGCCTATAAATACACACTTCTGAATCATGCGGCGCACATCCCAGGAGGAACGCCATACGCGGTGTTTGGAGTTGTGCAATGGCAGAGTTCCCAGGCACGGCTGAGTATTGGGTGGGATGTGTGTGAAATTCTCACCTCCCACCATCCTGTCTTACACATTCACTCCAATCCCTACAGGAAAAGCAAGAGTCTAAGTATGGCAATAGTGAAACCATCAGAGCACATACCAGTCCATAAACATTTTTCAGGACAGAGGATTAACAAATAGAAAAGTCATAACACCAAATAAGGTCTCTCGAGTTCTGCAAAAACCTAACACTGGGAAGATATATATCTGCAACAGTTTCCTTCCTCCAGGACAAACTTTGGAATCCTACAAGTAACCTAAGTTTAAATAAAACAGTTAAAATGCTGGAGGATGGAAGAAGGGAAAAAGAATCTTGCTCTTGTTATGCAGAAGGTAGCCTATATTTACTTACATATGAAAGAAATTAGCATTCCAAAAATCAAGATATTTGCTCATCTTTCTGTCCAGCTCTTTCTGAAAACAATATAAGAGTGTGGAACCTCAAGGTATGTCTGAGAGAGAGGTGCCCTGGAGCTCCCCTTCTCTAAGATGCTGAAGAGTCCTTTGCTATGAGATACCACTAAATTAAATTTATTATTATCTTCCCTTTCTAGGTCTTTACTTGTTTGTAGAGGTGAGGAGTGTCTGAGTTTTTCATACATCCTGTCCCTTCCAGTATAATCTGTGGAGGTTCTATTCAGTCCCATAGGGCACGAATTTGGTGAGGCTGCCCAGCTGTGAGGATACAGATAATTCTCTCATATTGCCTACTGCAAAACTTCAGAGAAGCAGAATGAGCTTCTCTAATACTAATGCAAATACGTGCGAGTAGCATTTGGCTTTGTGTTTTCTTTGTCATATAAACTCAACCCTGTGTCTCTTTAAAGGCCTGTCTGAGATGGCACAAATTCCCTAACTTATATGTTAAAAGAGTGCACTGGTGTCCTAATAAAAAAATTAGCATATGAATACTACTTAGATTATAAGAGGTTAACATAAAAATGAATTGCAAAAATCTAAATTGCAAAAAATTTGCATTGTGCTGTCAAATCTCCAGTTTACATTAAAATGTAATCCTAAAATGAAAACAGCACACAGCATCATTGTATGTCAACTTTCTTTTTACCCTGCAGCGTAGTAACAGTGTCCAGACTCTGGGGATGGAGCATTGGAAGTTCACACAGTATGCATTTAACTCAAACTGCTGTGAGAAATTGGTGTTTTTCTTCTTTAGCAAAAGCAAGCAGAAATGAAGAATAAAAGAAAAGGATTACCCTGTCACAGCAAGAAGATAACTTATTCACTTTCTATCGCACTGTAACGTGCAAATCAATCCTCATGCTGCTCTTTGCCAGTTTCAACAGTGTTAGTCACCCTGGAACAGCTGGGAGCTCTCCTGCTGCTCCAACTGGCATTGGCTTAGCATCAAATGGGGTCATCTGTCAAATAATGTATGAGAAATAAATTGATGGGGGTCTTCCAAGGAGTGGAACCAGTTGCTAGTTGTGTAGGTAAATTACAATAAAACAACATAAGGCTCATTAGTTTGTTAATTAAAGATTATTAAATAAATAGTCTACACACTAAAGGTAATTTTTTTTCTAGATGCCTGCTCCCAATCTCATAAAAGGTACAATTTTAGGAATAAAAATGATTGTTTTCAGGTGGTTTAAAATCTCTGAGGTACTTTTGGTTTAAGAGTTCTTTCTATACATTTCACATTTCATCTAAACCAAAACAGTTTTGAATTTTAAATGATTTCTAGGGAAGATTTTTTTCCTCCTTCAGCATTAAACACACTACTTGGGTTTTCAAAATAATTTCAGAGTTTTTTTGGCTTCCTCAGAAATCTTATCAGTACTGTAAAGACAAACACGTGCCCATACCTGTGACAAAACCTCAAAGCAAAGCACAACTTGTCTTATTCCAAGCATCTTTTAAACTTATGATCCATCTTGAATCAGTTGGATAACTCTCCTGATGGCCTTTATCTTCACCAGAAGCTCCTTTTTACTGTTCTGGTGCTTTTCATTAAAGTGTTCTCTTTCCCAAAGCAAATAGCCACTCACCATCACTGAAATTCTGGGATATTCATGTGGGAGTCTTACACACAGTGAACCAAGTGCAATTTAGTACATGTGCACTGATGTCAAACATTTTGCTCCAATATTCCAGCTCTATCAACTAAGGTCTTTTCCAAAATTGTAAATATATGCCCAGTATTATTTCAGTGACTTATCACAATAATCCGGACATCTTAGTGCATGTCTCAGCTAGAACACCAATTTTGTCATGCTGAACACTAATTTGTTTAGAAATTCTGTCATGCTTAATCAAATTAAGCATAATATCAAGTAACCTCACTGAATTCAATGACTCACCCACTTCTCCTGTGGGAAACAATCAAAGCAACTTCCCATGTCACATAATTCCTTAGCAGCTTTGAAGGCTACTCACATTTTTGAAGGGGAATAAATTTAGATTCTTCAAAGGTCTGCACAGATCTTTGTGTGTGATCTACACGTGTAATCTATCTTTAGGGCTAATTTAATAGCCTTTTGATTGAAATAATGAACTATTTACTGTAATTATGCACGTAGCAATGTTTTAAGTGCAATAAGACTGGCAAAATCATGAAAACCATGTTGTGTAAAACAGTCACTAAAGGAATTAATGGCTAGAGTACAGTGTTTCACAGAACTGAAACATCTGTGGTTCAAGATTATATGATAGCATTCCATGCAGGCAGTGAGCACCCCTAACTTATTTCACAGATTTACTTTATCTGGGCGCTGAAGGAGTTCCAAAACCTCCTCAAGAAAAGTTTTGACTCCATACAGAGCACAAGTGAACACTAAATGACATGAAGGCCATACTTATAGTCAGAACAGGCACGTGTGTCATAATTTTTCATTTTTGAAATGAAAATGTTCATTTTTGCAGGCAAAAAATAAGCAAATGTTGATGGTCTTGTGGGTAAAACTTCCTAATAAATTTCACTTTATCTTTTTTTTGTGTGACATAAATTTCCACAAGAAACAGCTGGGTAATAGAAAAAAGTTAATATTCAGCTTCCTATTTTTGCATATATTTTATGATAATACAGCAAGAAAAAAATGCCACATACATTTGCTTTATCAAAGTCACATAAACACAAGATGGGTGTGTATACATAGGTTTGACTTCTGTGAGCATTATGGCTGGGTAGAGACTAAAAAAGAATTGAGCTTGAGAGCTGCCATTTCCCAGTGCCCCCTGCTCCCCAGTGATATATATATATAGGGCTGGATAATATTTCCCCCTGTAACTTCCTTACCAAGTACATCTCACTTTCACTTCAGAATCCTTATCTCTATAAATCTAAAGTAATCCAAATGTATGAATTTATTATACAATTGTTTCAGCTTTTGATGCAATGGCTGCTCTTTTCTTTGTCCTTTACAGAAGCAGCAGTGGAAATTCAGTCACCTAACACAATCAGCCTTGGGGAACAGTCAATGAGAAGGGCTACTTTCATCATTAGGTCATCAATTAGGTTCTAATTTGGCTTGCTACTCTGGATTACACGTTCACTGCAACATTACTGCAATTGGTTTTGTTTGGCAAGTCAGCTGCAAAGCTGTTTGGGGGTTACCTGCAGATCTCGACCTTGTACACACTGCAGGAAATAAAATATGTTTTGCCAAAAAGCTGGGAACTAATGAGGAAAGTCCAAACAGCAAAACTGTAAGGCCATCTCTCTGTGTGTCTCTCTCTGAAGATCCAGAAGAAGAGAGTGTAGAAAAAAATGCTTTTAATCACTTACTGATGTCTGTCAATATATAATGGGTTTTATATTTCTGATTGTACTCTTAAGGGCAGGAGAAGGAAGAAGCTTGCTAAAATCCTGAGAAGTAACTCTGCTAATATTGAGCATCCTCATCAGGATTTAAACTACAGTATCCTGAAGAAACATAAAACTACATTCATTGTGAGAAAAAAAACCCCAAAAAACCCAAAAGTATAGCAGCAGTTTTGCTGACAAGGTAAAGTCACAATACTTTAGATCATTTTATCTCTCAATGCATTGTTGTCTGCTGCAAGCCCTACACATCCTGTCACAGATAACAGAAACTAGGAAAAATGAAATAAGGCTGAGGAAGTAAGTTAAATAACACAGTAAACTTGCTGATAATGGGATCTGCTATGACTGAGAGATAACTTCCTAAAGAAAGTTACAATGACCTAGTTATTCAAAGAATGGAAGCAGATGACCCTTGAAAATAGGACCATCTTTCTTCAAGAACAATATGCTGGGCTGCCTGGTATTTCTTAATCCTGAATACGACATCTGCAAAGCCAATTGGATGATTTTTTGTCTTTATCTTTTCCAACTAACATCTTTTCTGTCATTGAAAAATAGTGAGATTGCAGATCTCTTCAAAGAGTTGCTTGAGAAATTCTAAGAGAACCATTGCTCTCCAATATGATAAAGCAGTTTCAGAGATAAAATATCATTCAGGGAACATTTCTTATTAAGATCAGATTTTAAATTTGAGAACTACAAAATCTCTATCTTTTCTCCTGTGGCGTATTCAGCAGGATGTTTATTATTAATACTCTAGTACTTATGAGCAAGAAAATGTCTTCTCTTCTGAACTCAATATGTTTCTGAAGAGAAACACGCCAGTAAATGTATATTTACCTACTACTGATTTTTCTGTTCCTCAAAGAACAAGCAAGTTACTTGAGATTTTAATTATGTTTCCCAAATATGTCAAATCTCTACTGTAATTATTTTCCCACCATGCTTTGTAGGCAGTAGAAAATGGAAGAGGGCAAAGAAAAGGAGGACTCAATTTTCCAAAATGTAGTAAACCAAACCTTACTCGAGGAAAATTTTTGTAACATCTTTAAATGTTTGAAAGATTGTAGTTTAACAAAAGCACAGGATGTTTGCTTGACATATTATTTCATGTTCTTTCCATCTGTTACTAAAATGTTGTTGTATTGATATTTTTCCCACATTTTTACTAAAAGCTGTTTACAATATTTGATTTTATTGTAACAAAATACTGTCTAATACTCCTTCCAAATTAAAAAAATCTAAAGCTAAATATTCAGAAGAATATTTTGAAATATTTATTAAATACACATTTTAATGAAATTCATATTTAATGTTTGCACTTCTTTACTGTAGGCATCCTTATCCAGCAGCTTTTTAAAGCAGGACTTATTTTTTCCTTTAGAGTTAAAATAATATCTGCCAAAATAACAGGAAGAATATTTGGACTCTGTTTCATGAAAATTACCTAAGAATCTTTGATGAATAAATTTTTTCTTTATTCATTCCAGCAGATAAAAGAAAACCCTCTAAGTGAAAGCAGGAAGCTACAAGAATTGGCTAGAAAATAAAGATTCCAGCATTTATTGTTATTATGTTTTTTCAGTGCTTGGTGTCTATCCTGCTGAACACACCTACATTTACAGCTCAAGACTTCAGCTTTTTGAAAGGGCAGGATTACAGGACAGTGTTGAGAGCAAACCTGTACTCTGTATAAAGTTACAGTTTTATATAAGTAACTCAGGATTTCACAGACTTTGTACTACTTCAGTATTAGTTCAGTGTCTCTAAGGCACTCTTCATTAAAAGGATTTGCTCCTGATGCAATAGGTGCTTAGTCACCATGGACTTAACTTTCCTCTCACACTCTGTAGAAAATGAAACCTTATTATGAACTATGCAGCTCTAAAATGTCTACACATATATGTATTATAAATCACTGTGTCTTTGTTGATGATTTAATCTATTACATCTCTGTTTAGCAACAGCATTAAAACCTTGGTACTGGTTGTGACAGTCAAGTAAAATGGTGTTAGAGGGCTGTCAGCATTATCAGGAGGCCAGGTCCTTAATCCCCTTTCTGGAGGCTGAAATCCCATCATTTCAGACTGCACAAGGCTTCAAAGGGCAGATCAATTTTTATAAAGGCACTTGGGATACTTCTGCATAGTGGCTGAGAGAGAATGTTCTGTTTACGTATCTTGCTTGTAAAGCAAATATGCAGTGATGCATTCCTTTTATCACTTTCAACACCCCTCGCAATTTGTCCAATAAAGCCCTCTGATGGAGGGGAAATACATCACAGTGGCACCTCCAGTACAGGAGCGTGCACACAGCTGGTTCCTTGGGAAACAAGATCACCATCTTGCTCCCATTTCCTCCATATGTCATCCTAAAATCAAAACAGGCTTTCAGGAAAAAAGCTGCCTTCAACAGCTGCTTTTTTGGCACTAAAAGCTTTAGGCCAGTCTTTTGAAAGAAATGATTCCATGAGCCTCAATTTCCAAGCATATGATTGATTGTTACAGTGAAACACATATGAAATAGCTACCTGTATTTAGAGATATATAGCTTCCTCCTACTGTCTGAAAAGCAGTGACCTTGGCATAACACTTAAGAAACCATTAATGGACCATTAATGGCACTTCTTCATGGTTTCAGTTTGGCTGAGCTTTTGGGGACAGGTTAGAGGTTTTAACACTCTCATTCCTGAAGTTGTGAGGCATTAACGGGAAACCTCCAAGTCACACAGCTCTAGTAGCTTATACAAAAATGTATCTAGATAAGGAGATTTCACACAAGTAATTATTTGGTATTTACAAAAACACCCAGATGGTCTTTGCTTCCCTGTCACTCTCAGCCTCACATCAATTTCTCGTTCATGGCCAGATATGCTGAATCTTTGTTATGCATTGAAGGATTCCGAAGAGTTCCCTTAGACTATTTTCTAAGAAAGGTCAAATTTCCTAAAATGCAGAAATGAGTTTCAAAAGTGACAGAGGTGAAAACTGCCCCACTTGGCCATTTCCAGAAGTGCCTTCCCCTGGCACCGTGTACTCCAGAGGAGGAAGGTGTCTTCCAGCAGGATGTGCCTCCTGCTGCCTTTGGGCAGACTGCCCTGAGCACCAATGACCCCATGCTGAGCCCTTTGAGGCAATGGATCATTTTGGCTGTGCCACCACACTGTGTGAGGCACAATCCTGTCACTTATCCCACATATGGTGCATATATCTCCTACTGAATGTACACTTGATCAGCGATTCTGAGTAGAATGGAGATGCACGAATTATGTAGGAGGGAAGCTTTCAAAACAGGAAACAGGTGTCGATGTTGCACTACTTTTAACATTTAAAATCTACTCTTTTCCTTACAATATAATCAGTTTTAACAAGCTCCAACTGTGAAAAACTAAAACAGCATTTTAAAAGTGAAAATTCATTTTTTGCTTGCTTTGTCAATTTTGTAATATCCTGATACATTAAATTCCTTGCAGAAATAATTAAGATACTGAATTTAAGCCTGATTAACAAATACGAATTTTATTCATTAAATCCTTGGTTTTAATTTTTAAATAGGAAACAAATTAAAACTAAAACATGTAGAGCAGGAAATACAATCTCCTTAAATGTTCCAACCCGTTCATTTATTGAATTAATTTTAAAGTAATTGTACTTTTGCTTAGCTAGGTACCCTGGAACTTGCAGAAATTAGCATATTCATACTACTAAGACATAGCACAGTGATCCTGTCTACTTATTTACTTATTTATAAATTAACCTCTTTGCTCATGCCTTGATTTTTTTATTCCTTCATCCAACTGTAGATTTTTTCCTTCCATGAATAGAAGTTATAAATTCTAGACATAGGTCAAAGCATAAATGCCACACAAAATCTTGCAAGAATAAACTTAAATACAACTTAAAAGATACATGTAATTTCCCCTCCTCCAAGAAAAAATTTACTCAATGCATAGAATTACATTTGTATTCAATGTCTAGAGATGAAGAGTTGCACAAAACTGGAAAATAAATGAATTACAGCAAAAAAAATTCATCCTTCATATTAAAAATAGCTTTCTTCATCATTGAGGCTAAACACAAGTCCCTGGACAATTCTCACGTGTGGTTTTCTTTTGTGTGATATATTCATTCTTATCAGGCATTCACTGAGTTTGGATGCAGAGAGGGCATGGGAGACAGCTTTCCCTGCTGTGCCTGTGGAATTTCCTTCTTAGACTGTCAGCCCTGCAGTCTTGGATGCTGTGATTTAGAAATGCAGGCAGGCACCTGAGCTAAGCACATCCTAAGCAGGCGTGTCAGCATGACCAGGGACAAAGGGCTCTTGGCA
Source organism: Acrocephalus scirpaceus scirpaceus (assembly GCA_910950805.1). Taxonomy (NCBI): domain Eukaryota; kingdom Metazoa; phylum Chordata; class Aves; order Passeriformes; family Sylviidae; genus Acrocephalus; species Acrocephalus scirpaceus. The sequence goes on from OU383781.1 coordinate 37,348,268, forward strand.
CTGAGCTCTGACCCTTGGTGGCAGAGAAGTGCAATCTAACAACCCTTGGCCAATGAGAGCCATTTGTGTGAGCACTCTGGAGCTGCTGCTTTCCCTCATGTCTGGGCTCTGCACTACCTGGAACATGTGGGTGCAGGACAGGAGCCCCATCATGCCCCCAGTGAGGACTTGGCTGGGCATGGCTCAGGATTTTCCCTTCCACCAGCCTCAAACTGCACTCGGAGCTGGCACACAAGGAAAGTCTGCCTTAAGCTACTGTGTAGCTGAAGCACAATGGATCCAAGACTTGAGTGAATGCCTGGGAGGGAAAACTAGACCCTGGCAACTTTGCATCTCTGCTCTTGTATCTCCAGGTCCAGCAGACTGACCAACTAATGAACTCTATGTGCTGCCTTAGAGCCAGGCTAACATTTTCCCCTCATAAAAATTTAAATGTGCCACAAAGTGCCAAAGAATCGCAAAGAACAGAACTTTTCTAAGAGCTGCATAAAATTTATGCAGACAAATAAAATGTATGCAAAATAAAGTACGGATATGATTATTTAACCATCCTGATGTACTCTTCGGAGAAAAACCAGCAATAAATAGGTTTTTTAATCAGATTTTTCTGTCATCTGATTTGCTCTCATTTCTCTCAAGGGCTTAGACGTGAGAATGCCGTGCTTCTCTTTCAGAGAGATAGGGCATTGTTTCCCCTGAAGTTTTAGCACAGGTTTCCTCTCCCACCCTAGGTAAAATCAATGTTCTTGCTTGATTACAAAAGCAACAGAACACATCAGTTTTCCCATTACTGGTTTTACCCTAAAAGCCAGTAAGTTCTCATCTTTACCATGCAATATCAAGGGCTAACACACACAACCCACCCCCCCACCCCCCAAATTGCTTATGAGACAAAGAAATCACATCAACATTTTGATTTGCAATAGCTCGGATTCATCCATGTAAAATTTTATAGGGGACTTCATTGAACAGAATTAAGCATATACTGTATTAAAACTGAATACTATCAAACTCCTGTCAGATGCATAATCACTTTGTACTTAACAGGACGTTTGTTCAAAATCCATTTTGCGCAGGAGATATATTCAATTAATTAATAAGCTTTCTCTAGATTTGAATTCTCTGACCTAATATTTTTGAAATTGCTGCTTTTCCCTTTTTTTAACCCCCCTCTGCTCTTTTTTAAACCAACACCTAGTAATTACTCCAAAAGCTATTCTGTATGCTTCATAAAACAGATAAGAAGCACCAGGTTGCCATTTATATTTGTTAAAATGAAAAATATCTCCTGGTTATCCTTTTGATGAATCCAGCTGTCAGAGAAATTAGCATGAAAGGCTAACTCATGCAAAGAAGAACGCATAAATGAACAATAAATTATACAACAAATAAAATACATCATTTATATTTATTAGGAGCCTAATTCTGGATGCTCTTATCATAGCATCCCTACTCAATTCAAATACTAAATAGAAATATAGGCATTGTCATTTTGGATCAGGATATGTTATTCCATCTCTGAAAATGGTAGTATCATATAGTAACTATTGACGCAAACGACAAGGGAACAGGCCTTAAAAAACCCCCACAATATATAAACATAGAATTTACTCTGATCTCTAAAGACACTGGGTTTACCCCAATGCTAAGATATATTGTCACTTCTATGAGAACTCTAGATGTCCCTTGCAGTCACAGAAATATACAGACTTTTTTTGAACCTTTAGTTGGCCCCAAAAGTCAATGAAGTCTTCCAAATTCCTTTTGCAGTGAGCTGCCAGTCTGTGCCACAAGGCACTTCAGGCTTCCAGTCTTCTGTTGCCCCACCACAGTTCCTTTTCAGATCTTTGCTCTAGGTTTTCTTCCTCTAAAATCAAAATCATGCATATGCAGGGCAAACTGCTGGTGTGCACTCAGGACTTACCACATAAAAGGCTGGGAGAGAGCAAGAACACACACCTAGAGCAAAGCAAATCTGGGAGCTTTCAATACCGTCAGTTTAGATGTAATTACCCTAATTTAGCTATCTTTAACTCACAAAGTAGACACTTGTTGGGTTAAGCTAGGTAGCTGTAACACAGTAGTGCTTGTGCTGGTTCAGTATTCACCAAGGACTTCAACTACCTCTCAGGTGAGCAAGGACCATGTATTTATTCCCACACCATCCTCACTTTGTTGGTTCAAGACCTGATTCTGTCCCTTGTCCTGTTGCAACAGATACTTCTGAAAATCCAGGAACTGTTATACCTCCACCTTACATGTGTAGAGGTGCCATCAGCACCTCTATCTTTTGATCACATCCTCATTTATACCCAGGACACAGCTACAAAATGTGCTAACATTTTTGGCTAGGCAAATGGGTTACTGAAATATGATGGTCTTCAATCAAAACCAGCATCTAAAATGTTCCTGATGGAAGCAGGAGTAAAAGCCTAATCAGGTAAAGAGCATAAGCTAAATTGTGGAATGGAGCCATCTGAAAACTCAGTAAAATCAGTTTTTCTTGGTGAGGAAAGCGAGAAAAGGACCTTGGTGGCTACCATCAGAAATGCTGGAAAAGAGCTGATGTCCTTATTCCAGGGGTATTACATCAATGTCGAGAGCCAGATTAATATTAATGTCTCTAGCTTGTAGGATTTTGTACCAGGGAAACAGGTAGTATCACTGAATGGTCTAACTTACATTGAGTATTATCTGCTAGGCTATGCCAAGGATTATTCTTTCAGTCTACTCAGATAACTGCTGTAGACGTGCTGAAACTCTACAGATTTTGGCTTTATCAACACTTTTACTGAGTAATTAATCACATCTTGGTCTAGTGCCAGTTGCCAAGCCTTCAGAGAATTCACAATCTCTTTGTTAGCTAATATCTATCACTGTGATACCAAATAAAACAAAAATAATTTTTTCCTTAAATTATTTGATTATTCATACATTTTGTTAATAATTAAGAAGACAGTTTTTAAATAAAACCAAAACCTTAACTATTCTATGAGCTAATCTTTATGTTCTGATCACTCCATATGCATATATTTGAAGATACTGATTTTAATTCTTAAAGAAGCCTGTGGTGTTTCACTCAGGCTACAGTTGGCTTACTCAGAGGACTAAACTCAGAAATGTATTATTCTGACAGCAGGAGCAAACAAGCTGACGAGTCTTCTGTTGGCATGGCAACGCAACAGTGAAACTAATTCAGATCTTTGGTAATGACAACAAAATATTCTCTTCTAAAAGTGTAGTAGTGAAGCATTATTCCATTCCACAATTCCTTGGTTTGGGGTTGGATTTTTGTTGGCTTTTTTGGTTCTGTTTTGAAAAATCGTATTAAACTATCCTGTTTCTAAGCAGTCTGGTTTATTTGGATCAACGTTGATACAGCCTCTCTTCACTCCTTCTTTTCATAGCTTGACTGTATTCCCACCTTGATGTTTACCCTTGCTCCTGAAAACTGCAATTACAGACGGCTCTCAGTGTGCAGACTAATTAATTAACACCCTCAGCTTCTATTCAGAAGCAGTCAGTGCTGTAATGGATGACTTCTGGAAACAGATATAGAAGCAACAGGGATTATGAGCTCTTTTTCTTTCAGTATAGATCTGCGCCAGCAAAAAACCCCAAACAAAAACCAACAAAAAAACCCCAAACAAACAAACAATCAAAAAAAAATTCAGAAAAAAACCCAGGTAAGGATGGTATTTTAGAAATCTTCTTGCAACAGTAAAGATGCTGAACTGACTGACAGAGCCAGAGCTGCAGCCAGAGCTCATGAATCCGTGATTTCAGTGAAACTGCATGGAAGAAAGGTAGTCTAAACTAAGTTATATTTGATACAGACTCCTCAAAAATATTTAAGATTAAAAAAAAATACTGAAAAGTCCTTACAACACTGTGGACAAGTAACAAAAAAAAAAAAAAAGCCCTTACAAAACCATTATGGAATATAATACCACTTCCTTGCACACGTGCATTCTTTTTGTAATATCAAGGACCTTCTTTCCTGGTTAGATCTGATCAGTTCTGCCAATAATTTTGGAAAACAGACCTTCCTCCCAGCCTACTTTCTGCTGTTTCAGCAGTGTCACTTTTCTGGCACAGAAAGCCAAACTGCAGAGCCAGTCTCAGCTTCAATGAACTCACTGGTCTGAACATGGCACACAAAGGAGATGAAAAAACAAAATGCAGAAGGGCAGAGCACTTTATCCAAATTCGAACAGCTAATGGGATAAGTTGAAACAGATGCTAGAACACCCAAGAAAAGAGATCAAGGTTTCAGATCCCATTCTTTCCTGGGATTCAAGACATCTTGCAATTAAATTTGCAACCAACAAACAAACAACTCAAACAAGAAAAAACGACCATTATTCTGCCCATTTGATAGCTAATCATGGAAATGTAACAAACTTTTCCAGTGTTTGGAAGTGTTTCCAAAAGACCCTTAAAATAGACTACAAAAAACATTGATAACCATACATTTAGTTACAAGTCACGGAACTGGGAAATTATTTGCATGCCTAAGCAGGAAACTGATGTTGCTTGGTTTAAAGCCCATTTTATGGGTAGACTATTCCACTTCAACACTCACTACCAAAAATTACTGACAACTTACAGTTTGTTATGCTGATTTCTTTAATTTTCATCATTGCTTCCATCGGAAATAAAACTCCATGAGACTGACGTTGTGTTCTTTTCATCAGGAATATGCTGGTTTTCTGTGAATAATTTATATCCATAGTTTTGTGGTTTTGTCAATCACAGCACCAGAGACCGCAATACTGACAATTTTTTCTCCTCATGCACACACCATTTTAGGAATGACTTTAGTAGGAGTTTTGGCAATTTAAGCACTGCAATTTGGAGACCAACTCATGCTGGGAGTACTGACATCTAGCTTAAGAAATGAGTTCTTTAACTACTGGTCTGGCTTCAAGGTAATTTTTCTGATGCAATTTTTTTCTTTAATGCTTTTAGGAATGTACTTTCATATAGCTAGCTTTCCATCATTTGTATTTGTCCTGTGTTCCAGTGTTACTAAATGAGATTCAGTTCAGAACCGAGGTTACAAACAACACACACAGTGAAAGGCAGGCTGCAATAAGAAAGGGTGAAAAAAGCCCATTCCCTGGAGCTCAAATCTCTCTCCTTCAAAGGCAGAACCATATCCTTTAAAAAATGTTATGTTATATGGGAAGCTACTGCATTTTGAAAACTGGATGCATTATGCTATTTATACTTAATTAGCTCTGTGTTTCATCTTTTTCTTTTACAGGTCCTTTGTTGGCCTATGTAAGTGCAAGCAAAATTCTGCTTTTCTTAGGGGTTTCTGATCCCTGATATTATATTTTAAGAAATACTTGTGTTATGCTTTTGACTTGGACTGGACTACATTAATGGGTTCCACTCAGATCTCCCATCACACCTTCCGTGTTAAAGTAAACAGAAACTCCCACAATAAAGGACAAGAAGGAAAAAAAAAATGCAGAGTAATCTTTCTCTTTTTTCCAGTAATTTCCTTTCCTAGCCATCACCACTTAGATGGACCACACAATTTCTAATTATTTATACCAATGCTAGTAGGAATGCAGAAGAAAAATGCAGGCACTGGATAATTCAAAAAGCAAGGCTTTATAAGAGCTAAAGAAGTATTAAAGACAAGAAAGTCCTCAGCTCCCACTGAAAGATGGTTGTGAAGTGTTTCAGTTTGTTTTCTTACACTCAATTTCATTTGTATTTAAATCTAAAAACCAAGTCTTTGGTGGAAGAAGCCAATGAGAAATTCTATACTTGTCAGGAGTGAACATATTCATATAGGCATAAAAAATAACAAGTGTTATTAATAGTCGAAATTACTATGACTATTTACAGATATATTTTTCACTTCTTCAAATATACAATACAGAAAAGCCAGAAGTATTTTAGAAGGCTTTGAAAAATATATCCTGTTAACATTGAGGTTAGCATTAAGGTTATCTACCTGGTAGATATAAAAAAATATTTTTCATTGGAGGACAGAGATAAATGCATAATTTCAACCTCTGAAGCAGCTGTTGCTGTTCATCAGCAGAGATGCATTGCTAGAGCAAATGAACTACCATTTTAATCTTAATTTTAATCTTTCTGCCTGCAATTATCTTGTCCAATTTGGTTTGACAATTTGCAGCTATGGTTTTCTGATAAAACCTGGTGAGGATTCTGTGTGAATACAACAACCTTCTTTTTTTAATTATTTATTTTGTTTAACTTGAAATGGTTTCTGCACTGCTGGGAGTTTGGCCATTTCTAAATGACCAGCAGGGTACACTCCTATAGCCTTCCTTCACTGGATGTTTGTAAGAGACAGGCAGCATGCAACAATCTACAAAATTGCACCATTAATTATTCCATTGGAGTTTGTTTTCCTGTAAAACATGGACATGGTAAACATCTTCAACTCAGTTTAGTCTGAGGCAGAGATTGACACTGATCACCACAAAGAGAGAAAAGCAGATGGGAAACTTTAAGGGATGTGCCATGCTGGAATCAGCTCAGGCAAAGAGAGGCAAACAGTGGATTCATGATGAATGAGGCATCGTAAATTGCACAGGGAATGAGGGACAAAAGGATCACTCCTAGCAGATATGGAAACTCCATCTGTGGCAATGAGAGACACACAGAGGCAGAAAGTACCCTAACAATACCTGAGTACAAAAGAACACAGGAAGAGGTTTTAGAATGAACTAAAATAATCTAAGGTGAGAGGGGCACAAAGTCTTTATTATACCTTCTCAACATCCATTTCTTACCATTCATATATGAACTAATTTTCTAAGCTTGTAGGCTTCCTTTAAAGTTCACATTTTAACAATGCAAAGCTACTCCAGGCCCTTGGGAAATATTTTTGTCTTAACCCTTGCTAAATCACATATAAAGTAGGACCCAATCAATCCTAGACATTATTCTGAGGAGTTTGGTGTGAGAATTGCAGATAAACTCTATCGGCTTCCAATATCTCACATATACTAAGGTTTACTGCTTTTGTAAGTGATTGCTGCTAACAGAGAACTAATGCCCACATGGAGTTTGAGCATGTCTTCAAGATATAGTGAAAGAAAGTGATCTCTGTCAAGGCAGTCTGCTGGGGACTGCAGTTTTTGAACTTCATGAAAAGCAGCAATAATTTGAGAGCTAATGGGATACCATCAGGGAGTCTTCAAACTCTCAGGTGAGGCAATTCTTTTTTCTCAGCATGTTCTGCAGCTAGAGGAGAAATATTATATTAGCATGGACCCAAATCCTGAAAGGAAGCCCCCATTAACATCGATCTCTTTTTCCTGGAACAGCCAACTGTAACTACTCAGAACAACAAACACCTCTTTTAAAACATGCTATGTAGGAATTTGCACATTCAAGGCATTGTAGAAACTACAGCAGCACCAAACACAGTGCCAGAGCCTGTTTCCTTAGCTGGCATCCCCAAAGATTGGTTTTATCCTTAAATATTGAATAAAAGCATTTTGTAACATCTTTCAAGGAATTTCATCTCTGCTTATGCTTTCTAACAGTTCTCTCTCTGCTTTCCAAAAAATTTTGTTGTTTTTTCCTAGGAATTTTTCACATGATTACAGGCAATGCTCCTGCTTCTTTTTGGGAATTTTTTAACTACAGGCTTTCAGAAATATCTCCTGTACCTTCTAGGAACTTTTCAATAGCGTTTTTATGCCCACTACTTTCCAAAACTATTTTCTCAGTACTTTCATTCAGGAATCTCCCCAAAGCTGTCCAGGTCTTTTCCTATTGCTCTCTAGCAATTTTCTACGTGCTTTCTTGAATCCTCCCTGTTGACTTCTGGGAATTTTGTCTAATTGGTTAGTAGGAATTTTCCAGGTTTCCTAGGAAATTTCCAACTGGTTCCTAAGATTCTTTACAGACACTTCCTGTTGTTTTCCACTAATAGTCCTGTTATTCCCTAGGAAATTCCTCTAGGATTTTCTGAAAATATTATTGATTCCTTCTAGGAATTTATTAATACTGCTTCCCAGGAACTTCTCTTCTACTTACAGACCTTTTCCACTACTTTCTAGGAAACCACTAATAGATCTTAGGAATATCACCCTTGCACTCATAAATGACTTTTAAGAATGCTCCATATGTTTTTGAGGAATTTCCCCATGACATTTTGGGGATCCTGCTAATGATGTTGTAACTTTCCCTTCTACTACATAAATAGACACTCTAGGGATCATTGATACTCAAATACATTCTGACACAAAGAAGGGAAAACGCCACTGGTCTAGAAATATTGCCAAATCATTTCACTGCTCAGGCAGGTGGCAGGTCATGTTGATTTTCTGTGAATCCTTTAAAGCTCCACTCTCTTACCTGGGGCTGCACTGACACAATGGCAACAAACCACAGAGCTACAGCTCACCCACTCTTTCACTAGTCTGGACCTCAGTAACTACAAGGTACATGCCTTTCATCTCAGTCAATTTAATTTGATCAGCTGACATTTTGAATCTTGGTGCAAATATCCTTTTCTTAGTAAATTGATTACAACTGCTAGCAGTCTTCTACCAGATTGCTTTCTCCATCATACAGAACTATTATTTATATGTCTTTGTGTCCAGAACTTCAATCCTCATCCTATTCTAGTTCTGTGTCAGGAGATTCAGCTCTTATCACAGCAACCTCGTAAGAGCAGTACCCGCCACCTGTTCATTCAATTTTCAAATAAATGTATTCCTTTTTCTTCCAGGCTGCACCTCTGGCTAGAAAAAAACTCTTTATAACCAATTACATAGTTAGCTCATGGCTTTCACTTAAACACTTCAGAATTCTCCTCCTACAATATGTCTACAAGTACTGCCAACAAATAGGCTGCTTGAGAAATAAGACAACAGACCTTCATGACAACATCACCACTTGTGCTTTTCTGTGTTTCCTGAACATGTATATATCTCTCTGACTGCCTTTCTTTTTTTTTTTTTTTTTACTCCTTGGGGCAGAGATGATTATTTAGTTTTGGTCTGTACATCACTAACTTGAGTCTGACATTCACAGATTACAGCTGGGAAGGAAGTAGCTGATTAATTTCAAATATCACCTGATAGATGGTTTTGAGCAAGTCATTTATGCAATTTCAGAAAAATGGCAAAATTATAAACCATTATGTTAGTATAACAGAAATTCACTTACTTTCCAGTACTGTTTTATTATACATCAATGCTCCTATTTTGTATTTTGGACTCAGGTGAAAGGTTGCTTTCCAATCCTGTGCTGTCATTTATAACCTGAAAACTTTAAGCTTCTGTGTCATGATCATAGATTCATATAGATTGGTACCAATTAAAAACCTATACTGTTTTATTGATGGAAAACACCTTTAAGTGCTTTTCAAATGGATTCTGTCAAATTTCTTTAAAAATCACAGATGGTTTGATTTGGATTTTCATTGACAGAAAAAAAAAATGCAGAGGATTATATAATCTACTGAAAACTATGATGGTCTCAGGATGTGACAAAAGAAAGACTTCCATAAGTTAATGAACAGCTGCTCACTGTTAAAACTGCTCCTGCAAGAGGAAGGCAATCGAAGTCTTTTGTCCATTGACTATTACTGACAAGAGATCAGAGCACACAAAGGCAAATCTACTTTAAGGTTTAAAACCAGAGTAAACCTTTACTGTCTGAGAATAAAGCAGTTTCATGTCTTCAGGGTTCAGTGGTCTATTCTCTTCTTAAGCCAGTTCATTAATGAGAAATCTGTGTTCAGTGTCCTCCAAGGAATGTCACTAATCTGATATACTGGGCTCTGTTTGAAGGGACAGAAACTAGCCTCAATGATGCATTTTGTAAATCTTATAATGGTTCTTGAATTTTCCATCTGGTGAGGTATGTAACTGGAAGAGAGGGCATTAAAAAAACTAACACTGAAGCATACTACAGCTCTTTTAATGGATATTTTCTGGGGATCTCAACCAAGGAAACAAATAACAAGAAATGAGGGATATTATTCTCTCCCAGCACCAGTTTGTGAGTAACTCACAAGTGCACTACTGTGGCTGTGTTTTCTTGGTGTTTTTCCTTCCATACAACCAGGTGCTTCATAACAGCAATTGCTATTCTTGCTTAGTTGAAGAAAATTTTAGTAGACAGTACTTCTCAAGTAAACTTGGGTCTGAAATGTATGCAGGCTTTTTGCCAAAAATTATTTTTTAAATCCCTCAATTAGATATTTCTAAGAAGTGTTTTAAAAAGGCCATATATGTTATTCAGAGAATCCTATAATTTGCCAGATTTCACCATCAGTTCCCTGAAATTTTGGGAGCAATTTCTAGAAATACCCATTTCCTGCATTGCATTTTACTGACTTATCTTACTTTTTTCCTGCACTGATCCTATTTGAAGAATCAGTATGAGTCTCTTGCTCTTTTCCAAGTGTTGAATGGTGACAAAACATTTCAGCTAGCTATAAGATTTTTTTTTTTTAATACCTCCCCTTCCCATTCATTAATATGTGTGCTGTGTTTTTTGTGACTGGAAAGCTTTGCTGTTGTATACAAGGGCCCCAATAACATCAAGGGGGTTGAATAATGCAGTATGCACATATACAGAATTTTCATGAGTCTCAATGGACTTGAATATTTATTGAAGATTGCATTGCTAAAGTAATTTCTTCTTCTAGTTCTTTGTTGGTCAAGAACTAAATTGCATATTCTGAGTTACAGCACTTGAAACTGGTTGTTAAATCTAAAGGGATGGAAAGAAGTTTGGAGTTAGCATATTAAGCACATTTTGCTCTAGACATGATCTTAATTTACATTGTATTGCATTAATAGTTTCTTTAATGTTAGATTTCTCCACTGTCTTGAGTGGGAGATCTGAAAATATGTGAATAATGCTTTCAATTTTTTTTGCTGTAAAAAGACAACTGTTCTCTACTGATCTGAACTAAAAAGTCTCATTTTAATGACATTTTAGACGCATAGTCACTAAAAATAAGTAATTCAATAAGGAATTTAGCAGCATTCAGAAGACAATGTTAAGAACAGGCTGAAAGTTCCATGATCTACTGGCTATATGATTGACAGCAGAATCTGATTTTCAGTAGAATTAAGTGCTCTTTACTGTTTTTTCTCAGATTAAAGGGCATGCAAATACATTTTTAGACCTATTCAGGCTCCTTTTGTGTGGTTTGAGTATCAAGAATGGGTTTCACTTCTAAGGAATCATGCTGATGATTTTAGGCAAACTCAGATCATCCCATTGCACTGAGATGCTCAGGTACTCAAAGCAAGAGTGAAGCACCTCTGCAGAAGACATTCATGGAATTGATTCAGGGCTGACACTAGACTTTCCTGTGACCCTTGATCATGGTTGCCAGCAAAGCCTGAACTAATTCTCTAATTCAAAAATTCACTGATTCCCAGCCAATTGCTTCATCAGGCTTACTAATTACCCCAAAATTTCAGAATCTCTCTTCAAGCACAAAAGCAGAAGAATTTTCAAGGAACATTTTTTCTTTTCTTTCTCTTTTCAATAAAAGAAATCATCAAGTAAATTCAATTAAAGCTCATTGTAAGTGTGCAGCATTTCTAGACAAACAAAAATATAGTACATTCTATGTGAAGCAATGTTGCATTAAAATCTTGGATTTTATGATTCTTTGTAAATAATTTAACCTATTCCACGACCTCAAAAAAACATTCTAGGAAAGTCATATTGGCAACAGGCTGGAAATATCACCAGTCTCTTCTAGTGAAGGCACATTGGGGAATACAACCTACAACACTCATTAGGGATCATCACTGATTCTAGAATCACCAATATACTCTGTTTGTATAGGTATTTTTACTTGGATGAAAAACCTAGATGGTTATTGCCCATATATTTATATAGATGAAGGTGTATAGATGAAGGTGTAGATATATTAAGATTTAGTCTTAGCTGGACTTCAGTGTCAGTTTAATGATAGGACAAATGCATTTCTTGCAGACCCTACAAACCGGATTTTTTCTGCATTGACAAACAGCAGGGAAAGTGATCAGCTCTGGAAGCACTTTTTGACACTACACTTACTGTTGGAGAGACAGAAGTCTCATCTCATTATCCCAGTTCTTCTGATCTCTTACAAACAATGCTCAAAGATTCCCAAGGGAACAGAAGCTACCACTTAGTGATGATTTCAGTTCCTACCTAGCTATACTTACTTTTTCAGAAAAGTCTTTTTGGGATTGAGTCATGGTGTTTGGTTGGTTGTTTTTTTTTCCAAACAAAATTCTAGAATTGCAGGGAATAAAAGCAAAGTGGGCAGAATGTCAAAACAAGGGGGAGCAGAATGACAACCATGACAACTAACCTGTAAACACAGTGAAATCATTTACTTGCCCATAATCTGCTACAGCTTTAGCATTTCTTTGATGAGTGACTCACTTATGATATATCACTACTTCTATTTGCTGGGGATTTATCTGAGCTATGGTTTGACAATGGAGCAAGAGTGACTTGCAGAATTCTAGCACCAAAATGAAAATGATACCGTCACAGAATAGTAAGTGCCCATCTGCTGGAAAGCCCTATTCTTTTGAGGGAGTATTTTTGAGAGCTTGCAGAGATTTTTGTGTTTAGTGTGACACTCAGTGGGTGAGTCAGGCCCAGTTCTGTTAGTCAACACCACTGTAATGCTTTCTGGGTTAGTTAGTCTTCCTTCAGTAAGAGCACGGCAGCCTGAGCTCTCTAACAGTGTCCTGGGGTGCTCCCACAGAAAACACCCCCTGTGCCTGCAGTCATCTGGGTCATACCTGGCCTATTTTAGGATCTGAAAGCACACAGAAGCAGCACTGGGTCTCGGGGCCCAAAGTGTGTGGTGCTGAGCCTGTTTTCTGCTCTCTTTAACTACAGAATTCTGAACAGCAAGCAAGGGTAAGTGTATTCCCAACACAAAGCTTTGCAGCTCTGAACGTGGATTCCTCCCATAGATCACCTAGTTCCCACACAGCTGCAATTCTCATGAATATGCAGCTATCCAAATCCTCCGGAGGAACAATATGTAAAGACACTAAAAGTGAACTGGGTACTTTTCTCTCCTTCCAAACCACAGTTGATTGGCTTCCATCTTTATTTATGCTATTATATATTTATTTTTTTTACTTTTGAAACTTCTCCCCTTTTCCCTATATTTAGGAATGAATACAGTTTTTGACTAAAGTCAAAAAAGTTATTAAAAAAGTCAAAGAAGTTATGGTTAGAGAAGAGTTTCTGAACAAAAATAAAAGAAATAAAGAGGAGATTGAAGAGCAGGCTCAAGAAAGAAACAGGCAAGCATGAAAAAAAGCAGAGATACAAGAAAAAGGACAAAGTAGTCCAAAGAAGAGCCAGAGGGAAGGAAACTAAGTTGATAAAAGGCAAGTGGCAGAAAAGAAGAATTAAGGTGACAGAAGAAAAATAGTTGTAGGAATTAAAAACAACTCCCCTAAGACTCAGCATTTACAAAAAGATCTTCCCAGATAATGTTCTCAGGTCAGTTTCAATTTCCCTCCTTCACTGTTTGGTGGTTTCCACAGAACACTGTTAACAGTGAGAGGAAATATTTTTATTTTAAATTTAGAGTCCAAGTCCTTTATCACTTTTGTTTCTGTTCAGGTGGCCGCTTTTCCAGGCTAGCAGGACAGAGCAAGAATTATAGAATAATTGATAGTTTCAATTCTTCATATCGAATAGTCAGCAGGACTGAGGAGACTTATGCACGTTAGTTCCTCTGAATATTCTGTTAGGTTTTTATTCATTACATAGCTCCTTTCTTATTTACATCATCTTTCTAAATTGAGAATTTACTCCAATCTTTGGTCTATCATGCCTATTCAGACTCCCTTAGATTTTCCTTGATAGAGACTAAAGTCCAAGACCCACCACTTCTCAATTACTTTTAAAGAGATTTCTATCCTATAAAAGTCTTAAAGACATGTAAGGAGTTAGCAGATAAAGCTGTCACATATGTGTAAGTTTTGCCTTAAGGCCAGACAGGATGGATATTCAGATAAGAGATTCAAAAAAAGGATGCTGTGCTTTACAAATGCAATTCATTTGAATGCTTATTAAAACAGACAGGTGAAATAGATACTTGTGTAAACAAAATATGCATTATATACACACACAACTTATCTATCATAGTATATAAAATCTAAAAAACTTGTAGACACATCAGTATTTGCAAAACCACTTAGTTAACAGTGAAGCCCCAGATCCTTTTAGCCTGGTTTTCTTCAGCATGGTTCTGTATGGATAAAAGTATTCTTGATACAGAGGCCTTCAGCTATTCTAATTCAGAAAGATTTTGTATTCCTGCACCCAGCCACTCTGACACTCAAAACAGAATCACAGAAATTATCTTCTGCAGTTTGTCATGGCATAGATACTTTGAAATTATTTTGACTTTCAATGCAAGCACTCTCCCAAGACAAGCTAAGTTTCAAGGCCCCAGATGTATGTCCCATGAGAATTCTCTGCTGTGATACTCTCTAACCGAGTAAAACTGCTCTGTTCAAGTCTCTTGGGCATATGTCTTTTTACCAGAGAAAGGAAAACTATGACAGAAAATCCCAAACCTGCATGATACTAGTTGAAATCAAAGTGGAATTACAATCTTTTTGATCATGCAGTGGCAATGGAGAGGAATTGCAATTATATACAGGCATATTCTTTCCTATTTTCATATGCTAGGAATCTATTAGAAAAAATTGGTTTACATTTTGTTATTTATATGAACTTACAAAAAAAATTAAAAAAGAAACCCAAACATGAAATGAGTAATAGTTATATTTTAAAAAATTCCAAGAAAAACAGAAAATAAAAATATTGACATCTCCCAGTAGCTAATTTCCAGCTTGTTTAAAATTCAACCAAGATAATTATGTATCATAAGAAATTGCTGCTGATTTTCTGTAGTACACAGTATAGCAGACACAATGGTAGAGCCTGACTTGAAACAGAGGTCCCCAAACTGCATCAGCATTAACCCCTGCTCTGGCTAAAACTGAGAGTCATAGATGAGTTTGGTCTCCTAAAGATACAGTTTCACTTGAACACAATAGGTATGAAACCTTCAAAATAAAAAAATCTCCTGTGAATTAAAAAAAAAAAATACAGCAAACTTGTAGCCACAACAATAGGAACTGATGAGGAACTGACATCAGTTACAGCATCTAAGGCAACTGCAGTAAATGAGTAAATTATGGATTTAGGGAAAAGTTGGTCTGAAAATAGTAAAGAAGCAGCGGTGGCTTATATTCACTGAAATAATTTGGAGAACAAGGTTTTCATGGCTAGCATCTTAAGAGATAAGGGTTAAACAATTTTTTCAGCCAGGCCTTATTATGGTCACAATTTGTAAAGAGGTTAAGTTATATTTTGTTTGGTTTGGGGGTTTTTGGGAGTGGGTTTTTTGAGGTTGTTTTTATTTTGGTTAAGGTTCATATCCCACTCACATTGCAGCTCCAATTCCCTAGCAAGGACTTCAGTGAAAGATCACACATTTCAGCTGAGATGAAAAGATATGGAAAGGAGATTGTAGATAGATACAGCCAGTGAAATAGTTAACAAAAATAGTTCGCTATTCCTAGTTAGAATAATAATCACAATTTTCAGATGCCTCATTGCATCATAAATTAATGTTCTCTGGCTGATTTGCACTTCTTTTAATAAAATACAAAATTAGTTAATGCTACATATTGTACTGTTCTATACTATCATTAATGCCTATGTACATCACAAATTACAGAATTTTACCTCCCTAATGTTCAGGATCTATTCTAAAATAGAGCAAATTTTGTTATATAAACATTAATCAAAAGTCTTTAGCAGCATTATTCATGATTATATTTCTCATTCATGGCAGTTAGTTGCTATTTGAAATTTGGGCTATTCTCATTAAGCTCTGGGGCTACATGGCATGCCCTGATTTTCTTTTGCAGCAAGTTCCTACATCTAGAATTTCTTTGCAGAAATATTTAGTATTTTTCTTTAAGATGTAATGAGCTTTCCAGATTTTTCTAACAATTAAGTGATTAAGCATATGTTTTCCAGACAGAACCCCCAAAGAAACGTCAACTCATTAGGAATAAATTCTTTCAATATTTCAGCTGGATACATGTGAAATACCCCCATTGAACATTCTGTAAATACTCATCTCTGCTAAACATAAATGATATCCTGTATGTCTCTAGCTCTTTTTGCAGGAAAAAAAAAGAAGCAGAAAAGCCCCCATAAAGGTCAACAAAACTTGAATTTAAATGAGCAGACACTGGCAATTTCTAACTATGCAAGTATCTGAAGGCTAGTGTTCAATTATTTATTTATTTTATATGCTGAAGGGCTCTGCAGTCCACTGGCACCTCACTTCACAGAGTATAAAAGCAGCTGGTTTAAATTTGTCATGGCAAATGAATGTGTGAAATCTAATCTCTTATTCAGACAATGAAACCCAAGAACCAATATAAGATTTAATGCTGAAAATATAAGAAAAATATTCTGCAGGTTGTTTAGATCTGTCTGATTTTACCTTACTGGCTGTGTTCCATTCCTTATGAAATACCTCTGGCTTAGAATCATGGACTTTTTAATAGCACTCTAAATTAAACTTAATTCCACCTTCATATCCTCTGCACTAAAAAGAATGTTCTAAGGTTAGAAGCCATTGTGATGTTTAAATCTGTTTGAATTACTGATCACGTTTCAGACCTATTTTAAATAGCTTTTATAACATGCACATTGAAATTTCTGGTGAGGGTACTGTAAGATCCGTGAAAGATTACTATGATATAATAATATCTTGATTAATAAACTAATAATAAATTTTGAAATTGAAACACAGAATTCCTTCTCCTCTGAAACAAAATTCTTCTTCATATCCTGTCTGTTTATGACACATCACAATGATTCAACAGTTGAGTTGAAATTACCTGTCCTTATAGGCAATAAAGTGTCAGGCTAGCTAGATTTCCTTAACCACCATGATCAGAGGTGGTTACATGTCCTTTTTTAAATTAATATTTGCAAATCTATGATATGTCACATTTTGTTGATAAAACAAATCTACTTGAGAGGATTTATTTTGATTATTACATGACATGAGTCATTATGACTGACTCTGGCAGTGATTATAAAAACTCTGACAAACCATTTTTTTGTGGAGAAGTCTTCTTTCCGTCTTAAACATAGTCAGTTGTGTTCCTTCTGGTTCACTGCAGGCTTTGCCCTGACAGTGTGCATATGCATAGTCTGTTATCCTATTAGCACCATAAAATCCAAGTTTTAAATGCCTGGACTCTGATGGAAAGTGCATCTCTCTTATAAAGACAGATTGGGGTCAGGCAGAGCCATGGTTCAGACATAAGAGTTTGTGGAGATAAAAAAACTACTCAAGAATGAAAAACCCTCTTCATCTCCCTCCTTCCCAAGTCAAAAGGATATACCCATTTCTCAGTACTAAACCTTATTCTACCTACTTGCATGAAAGATGAATGTTAGATGAATGTGTTTTAGGCTGCTGTTTTACTTTACAATATAGATGACATGAGATTCAAAATTAGCAAACGCTCTCTTGGTAAAACCATACCTTTCATGCAAAAAAAATGCCATTTGCTAGCAGAACATGTACATGAGCCATGACCTCTTCTCAGAAAGCAGCAAAAGATGATATACCCAAGGTCATAGTGACTATTCTTCCATTGTCATTTCCAAGAAGTCACAAACCACCTATTTCTCAAATGCTTTAGAAATTTGAAAATTTTTTTAAAAACTAACTTTATAGGGGCACCGACCATTTCTCAAGCAAGCTGCTGATCCCAAAAATATATATGTTATATTTTGTCTGTACCTCAGAGGTACTGTCTGGAACAATTGATTTAAAAATTCATCCGTATAAATGCATACAATAGCTCTGTATAGAGACCTATTCAAACACAGCAGATACTAAGATAATTCTCCCTTCTTTGCTACATACAGAAAATTAATTGCCAAGCAAATAAGTGCTTATTTTATTGCATCAGTGCTATGCAAGTCAGATCTGAGAAGCTAAATTTCATGCTTCTCCAGTTCCCCCTCATAGTGTGGTTTTCCAAATCATTAAGGAAACAATGGAAGGAAAGGTGAGTGGTTTATGGACTCAGGTTAACGCTATCAACTGATGCAAAGAAAAAAAAAACCTGAAAAGTTACTGTGCACTTGATGGAATAACAGCTGGTAAGGTATTATACAGCAACTTTCATTTACTGTAAACTATTAAAATACAGTGGGGCAGAAGGCTGAAAATAAACTCGGCCATACATCACCAGTGATTTTCCTTTCAGCAGCTTTGAACTGTGCAATGGATTATGCAGTGAATGTGTGTGCTGGAAGCATTTGCAGAACAGGAAGCTACTTGATCTGCAGATCTAAACTGGAGCAATTTCAACCATAGAGAAAAACTTTGAGAGCATTAACTATATTATGTATTACAAGAAAAAAAATAGGATATCCCAAACAAAAGCAAACAAAACTTTGACAGAATTCAATCTAGAAGAATGTCTTTTGTAAGTGTCTTTCAAACAAATGGCATGTTCTCACGAATTCTCTTAACCAAAGGCTGAGTGTCAGTGTTATCCTTGTTTAGTGGAAAATATAGAAAATTAAGAAAAGCTAATTTTTTTTTTCTTTTAAATGATATCTCTTGTAATTTGAAGCTATTTGGTTTAGAACAGTTTTCCTAGTGGAACAGTAACAAAAATATCACATCATAATGAAACCAACATTCCCCAGTAATGAAACATCACCCCAGAAGAAAACATTTTCATACTTGCAGGATTTGCAGTGAAACCTACAACACTTCAATATTTTATGTTCACTTTTAAAGCTTCTGTTTTGATCACGTGGAAAATCAGGCTTGAAGAATTCCAAGGAGCTGAAAGCACAACCAGCAGAATCCATTACTCCAGTGACTTTCATTTTTACGGCTCACATAGAAATGTGACATACATATACCAAAGTGAAGATGCAAAGCCAACCATAAAATGAATTTCAAATGGGTTCATCCAACTGACATCACCTCATCAGCATTGTACAGATACCCACAGCTCCACATGTACCATTTACAGATAGAATGTGTTCCTATTATGGTTTCAAGAGCACAAAAATCTCTAAGCTCATACACAAAACTAGTTCATGGTCTAAACAATGCATTAACATTCAATATGATACAGGAAACAGAATTCTAGAAATGTTATATTCAATAACTTAAAAAAAAAATCAGCAGCATCTGCAGTTCCCATTTTGTCCCATTGTCTCTTTTTTTGCTACACCTTTTAATTTATTTTAATGTCATACAGCATTTTAAGATGCACGGAAGTGTTGTCCAGGAATCCTTATTGGCTTATTAATCCAGATTGTATTCTTGAACTGAAAAAAAAAAAATCAAAATAAAAAATAAAGCAAAATATATGTTCATAAATTACTAATTTTGTTCATCTTAAACTAGATATTTGTAAAGCACTCTAATAATTTTCACTTTAAGGATTGATTCATCTTTAATTTGGTTGCTATGGAAACCTTGGGACTAAATAATTGGATACTGTGCTATTAAAAAAAAAATTAGAGAATCCACAGATGGACACTGAGACATCCAAAATCCTTGTGTAGTTTTGAAAATTTTGGCCTAAAACATGTGGTATGAGGTTTTACAAAGTTAAAGTTAAAATTGTTTTTATTAGCATATTTCAAGACGAGAGTGAATGACCTGAATTACCAGAGCAATCTGGTCTGGTTTGACTGTTGGCCTTTCTTGGAGAAAGAATTTAGACTGGAGACCTTCTGAGAACCCTTCTAACTGGAATTATTCTGTGCCTTTTTTAAAAATAGTTCCTGAATGCATCTGCATGAAGGTTTGCACACTAATAGTTGAAGTAAGGCTGAGTACCATGTTACACAGTGACAAACCAGACTACAATCCACACTGGATCACAAAGTAAATCTCTCTCTTGAAAAAAACCCATCCTGCTGCTGTTAAAAGGAAGAAATCCATGAACTGGAGCTACAGGACCCACGAGACCTAACCAAGTTTATTTTAACAACAATCACTGCTTAATCTGAATTATTCTGACAGACAAGTATGCAGATATTTGCCTACACTGTCAAGTTTCTGAGTTTAGAAAATGCATTAAGTTTTTCTGTGGCATATATCCATGTGCAAAGGCTAAGCTTTTATGAGGAATTTACCTTCCCAGAACTGAAAAAGAATGCAGATCTACCCTCGTCAAGTCAGTGTAAATAAGAAAGTGAAGAATATTTAAAATGCTTAAATGGCTTACCTTAATTGACAGGGGACTTGGTTCAGCCACATGGTCAGTACATCACAGTAAACATTACAGCTTTTTGATCTTCCATTTAACTATTACTGTGAACTAGAGCAGTGTCTATGCTTGTTTTTAAAGGTAGTTTAAGACAATCAGGACTGTCTCTTATGCTAGAACTATTCTGAAAACACAGCTGAGAGAAGGTATGGCATCACATAGTCACGAACTGTGGCTATAGCTGGAGAGAGCCAGAGCACAGCACGGCCAGAGCACAACAGGGAGTGGACATATGATACCAAATATCTCATTTCTGAGTAGAAATTGAAAGGTGGATAGCAAAAGTACTATTAATAGAAAATAAGCACAAATAACTTTCTTAAGCAATTGAGAAAATATTCCAAGCTGTTTTGTCAATTTAATTTCCACAAGTTATGCAGCAGTCCAAAATTTTTAATGTTAAGAAATTCCTGCTAGAGCGCACAAAGTTCATTGAGTCTTTTATATGTAACCCGAGTTCCAGCCTCTACTGAACTTTCTCAGTGCCTCAAGTACTTACAGTGATGTGTTGCAATGGCAGAGCTAAGAACTAAGTAAGTTTCTCATTGTTACTACTTCCATGGACTTTTTCCTCACAAATAAAAGCCATGGAGTGGTAATTCAAGCTCTGTTTCAGTTTCTTAATGAACTTCAACCTCCAGAAGCCACTGCCACACCAATTCCCCTTGCACCTTATGTTCTTTTTCCCTTTAAGTACTAATTAATTCTATATGTAATGGAAGCTCTTTTTTCTAACATGTGCCAAGACCTTAATACAAGCAATTGGGCAGATCTTCAATATAACTTCATTGACTTTTAATGATTTACAACAGATGAGAACTTGTCTTCAAAAAGTATACTACTAATTAACTTATGAAGAGTTGGCTGCTTGCAGTATTTAATATAATTCTTGAATGTTCCTATGCATGCATCTGAATTTCAATGAAATTGTACCAATAGATAGATATTGACATTCTCATGAATACCAAATGAGTTCATTAGCACTTGTCCTGCAATGGTGAATTCCTGCTGAATTTATAATTGAGTGGCCTTCAACTGAAACTGCTGGCCACATATCAGGTTCCAATGGCTTTTCATCAAATCTCAAACTTTACCACCTTTTCCATCTTTTGTTTGTGAAACAGACCCAGAAAATAGGAGAGGGAAAAAGAATTAGCAGAGAGACAAGAGGCAAGAATGTCACACACCATAGACATGCTTACTGCACTGTGGTTTTTACATAGTTCAAGACATTACATCTAGGGATGTGACTCCAGTCTGTAAAGGATCTATCAAAAAGATGAATCTTTTACACTTTTCCAAATAAAGCCATTTGCTTAATAATTAAGAGAGAACTGGGATGCCTTTTGGCAAAGGGCAAAGGTTAGAGGTACACCTCAGTCTTTCAAAAATGTTTTTCATGCAGCAGTGACTCTGCCGTTTCTGGCATTACACCTTCAGCTCTTTGCTGTTTATTATCTGATAGCACCCCCTCACAGCATCCTTCCATCATGGTTTGGTAGCTGGGTCACATCATTTACCACACAAACAGTTTCCCCCAGTTTAAAATGGGTCATAGCCAGGTCATCTCCAATACTGTTGTTAACATTTACACTACTCGCAAAATGGTAGTGAGGAAAAATGAAAGGTAATATGGAGGCTGAAGGGGAAATACAGAACAGCAGCAACAAAGAGTCTTTAGTCCTTCCCAACTAAACACTAATGTATCTGAAAGCATTTCCAATTTGCAGAGACCAAAGAGAGTTAGGAGTGAAGGACAAAGCCAGAAGCCTAGAGTAGTTAAAGGTAATTGACCTTGAATGTGAATTTAGCAGCGAGAGAGACTAGAGAAGATCGTAGGTACAGAACAGCATGCATTACTTTTTTCAGATGAATGCCAACTTCTTTTAAAGGGAAAAGTAGGTACTATGTAAGAGTAAGAAAGGAGCAAATAAAGCCTGTGTACCTAGTGATGGTTGAATTTTCTGACAACAAATAAAGAAAACCCTGGAATGAAAATACTTAGCAATGCCATTAGCTAAGAATCCTCATATGGAAAATACTCAGAATCAAATAGGGTGAAATTGTTTTTGTGAGAGACTATGTCTTATCCCTCATCTGAAGTTTCAGTATGTTTGAGTCCCATTGATATCAACTAGATTAGAACATCATTCTGTGAAGTTAGAAACAAAATAAAAAATATCTGGGGTGCAGGAGACAGGCATGAAAACAGATCATTGCAGTATACACACAATAAAATTAATTTCAGATATAACTATCGCTATTATTGTGATTCCATGCATTAATGCATCCATGTAGAAGTTGTAACAATAACTCGTTTCTGCTCATTGTTGTATGACACTAACAGAATTCCTTATCTTGGAACACAGAAATACACATGACCTCAAAATCTATGTACTGGGAGAGAATCTGCTGTTTAAACAATGAAAGAAGAGATTAAAATCAACATGCCTCCACTATGCCAGATGAATTCTGGTTTTGGAAATTTGGTGGCCTGAAACAGTAAAACAGATGGGGAAAGCATGAGAGATTAACTCTAGTTCTGTAACATCAAAGAAAGAGCTTACAATATCTTTTTGCACATGACACCATTTCCATACTGTTCTAACCTCAAAATAAAACCTACATGAGCAGGAGAATGAGTAGACTTCTTCCATCCCAGTCTTTTTCTTTTTGCAATAGGACCTATGAATGTCATCAACAAGAATGTTATAATGAAAAATAATCCTAAAATACTCCAAATAATCAGTTCAGTTTTCTGAAGCAAATATAAACATTCAAACACGAAAGAGATGTTATTACTGGTCAAAGGGGAGAGTATGACTTACGAATTCTGTCATGTGATCAGTTCAAAACCATAAAAACAGTCACCCTCACATGCTACCCTCCTAATGCTAGCTTCTTGATTCTTTATTGCCCTTTTTTGATTTTACACAAGGTGATTTATATGCCCATTAATATAAGGTATAAAACCTTGGAAAAAACATATAAATCTACAGGGTTTTAAGTGTGAACTTATGTTTTTCTCCCTCCTCACTTTCACCACAAATGAATTCTTGTACACGAGTAAGCAATTTCAATACAAAGTGATAGAACAACTTGTACTTCCTCTCAGTGGAGACTCTTTTAAGATTTTCAAGCATTAAAAGGGATTTTTTTTTGCCAGCAAGGCCAAGAGATATCCTGTTATATTGTAGGAAGCAAAACAGATTGCCATTTTTTTCCAAAGGTAAAATCCTTTTGTACCATGCAAATAGCTTAAACACTCCCTAAATGCACAGAGCCCTCATGGGAAGAGATGTTCCTGGCTGCAGCCTCTCACTGAGATATATGAATATGTCATGACTCCTTCTTCTTTCATCTTGGTTTAGTATTTGCTAAATGTTAAATGCTAGTGTGAGAAATCAGGGTTGTTCAGGAAAGTGCTAATTTTTCCCAAGTTCAACACCTAAGAACCAAGAACCACAGTATTATTTTGTACATTCACTCAAATCTGGTGATTAGATACATTCTCATAGAGGGCCAAATCTGTCTTGTGTATTGGGGCTGCATAAACAGACACCCATCTGAATTCACAAAGCCATTTGCTTAGAACAGCTGCTAGTTTAGGGTGGAAGTATTTTGAAATAGGATAATATTTCCCTGCTGAAAGACAACCCAGTTTCAAGAAGATGGTTCAAACAAGAAAGCAGCCTGGATGCCATAGCTGATTTGAGTATGATTCATGCACTTCAAACAGTCCTGCATAAACAGACACAATTATTAAAGAATAGCTGCATAATGTTTCCACTCATAAGGGGGTTTTTATTTGGCTTTTGTTTTTTTCCTTTGAGGGATAAAATTTCTCAGTTCAGAATGATTCTATTCTTTCATGTGCAATACCACCAAAGTGCTTTTTTGCTATTTGGAACCTTCGATATGGAGTCCAACTCAGCAGCAACAGGGTAGTGCCGTTTTAAATGTTTCTTACTTGTATAGAATTTTATAATATTAAAGGGACTTCTTTCTGTTTAAGATGGTATTCTTGGAGCCCTGGTTCATCTTAGTTTTACTTGTAATATTTCTGAGGCTGTCAAAACTTGGGCCTCATGCCAGAAGTTGAATTCCTGTAAACACTGTGACTACATGACACAGCGAACCCACACCACAGAAATTTTCTAGTGAAAAAAAAGGTACAGTATTTGAATTTATTTTTTTAATAAATGAAAGGCAACGACTCTGCCAGACTTTACTGCATCAAGGCTTTGCAAATATCAATGTTTCTAGCAGTAGTTTTATTCCATTAAATAGGGATTTAGTGCTTCTGAATAATGTCTAGAAAGATAGATTATTATGTTAGGAGCAATGAACAAGTGGGTCATCATTCCTGTACTACACTTGGATCAGGTATAGAGTGCCTGGAGTGCATCTGTGCCTTTGTCCAGAAAGATGCTGAGCATTAGTTTAAAACTGCAGAAATTTAGCAACACTAGACTGACTGTAGCTTTACTACTAGCACATTTAAAATCATGCATTCATTTAATTTCCCCACTGACTTGAACCAGAACCCAGAGCACTTCACAGCACAAAGGCATAAGGCTCCTGCAGAAAATGTTGGAATTGCACTCCATGATTTGCTGCATATTCAGTTATCTTGGTTGTGAGGAGAAGATGCTGAGACAGTAGAGGAAGGGAATAGTTGTTTTGTGTCATGTTATCTTGGACAGCCACCAACCTTCTCATAAAGAGCAGCCAAAGACAGGTTCTTAGTGGATCATGTGCATGGATTTTGTTTTTTGAACTTGCTTTGTGGGTGTCTGCATCTAAGCTTGTGATCTAAACAATAAAAAGGTATCAAGGGTTCAATTTGAACTCATTTTAAAACAGACATTAAATTCTGATCATCTGAACTGCATCACTGATGATATGGACTGCCTGGGGTGACTTTCTTAGATGTGCATACATCATATTTGGGATATACATTCATATTTATTCAGATGAATCCCACTTTCACTTAAGGCAGAGTTCCATTGCTGCAGGCTGCTGCTTCAACATCTCTCTGTCAACACACCTGCTTGACTCTGAAACCACCACTAAAAACAGATGCAACACAGGCATGAATGCTCCTTGACATGGGTTTCTGTGCTGCTCTCTATCTCACTGTGCAGGAGATTTTTCTACGGTTTTTGGTCCACGTCCATGTCATGATAACAATAGTCTTTGGCTGAGTCAACCACTGTGCTTGATTCAGCTCACAGCCAAACCTCATACTTTTGCTATCTTCTGTGAAAGGTATTTAATTTTTTCATCATCCTTCATGATGAATAATGGGTATTTTATTATCTTGAGAAGTTCTCATTTGCATTCAGTTTTGTGGCTTAAGCTCATCAATAATACTAATTCACACTTACATAGCACATTTCATCTGAAGAACATAAAGCACTTCATAATTGTCAAATGATTAAATTTTACTACATCTCCCAAAGGTAAAAAGTATTTCATTCACAGAAGGCCTGGTCCCTATTTTTACTATGTCTGCATGCTGGGTTTTTTGAGGATTGGCATAAAGCTCAACAGCAAGCTGTACACATATAGTTCTATAAATATTCATTTTCTGTGTTCAGCTCCACATTGGGGAAAATTTCAGCATATTAAGGAACCTTTGTGTTAACTTGTGCAGCAATATTGCATTTAACCCAGCAGTTCTCAGCCATGTTCAAACTCAGTACAAGGTTCAACACAGTCCAGGACTAACTAAAGGGTAAAATTAGGCAGATGCTTCAGTCACAAAACCTGTTCAGACTGAGTTATGTGGCTACTAATAGATTGTACAGATTGGATTTCCTTATCGGTAATAATGTCTTTGAGTTACCAAGAAAACTGGGATGGAATCAATTTTAATGTGTACTCAACACCACCGATCCTTCCTGTCTGTTTTCAAGGCTGCATCATGTGCATCCAATCTTTGGGACATACAAGACCTGCATCTGCAGTTTCTCAGAGCACATTCTCTTTTCCTTGGAAAAGATGGCAGGTGGAAAGTAGGAAAATTCCACCGAAGTCTATACTAGAAAATTTCTAGAGCTGGGTACTACCACCATTCACCTACAGAAAAAGGGAAACAGGAAACCTATAGGCACTTCTGTCCCATGCTGGGTATCAGGTCATGTCACAGCTGAAGTCCCACAGTGAGGTTGCAGCTAAGCCCCTGCGTATAAAATATGGGGTATGTCCCAGCTCTCCACAGCTTTGGTCTTTCTTCACTTTCCAGACAGATCTGATTTGGCACAGGGCATGGAAGAGATAGGGAGTATCAGTTACGATGGAAGTTCCCTTGTGGTGTTGTACAACGAGATAATAAATCTCGTAAAACCTACACCTTATGAAAACTAAAAGCAAAGGGAATTATTTAATTGGAAAAGGATAGCCTGTCTTTCCAGAAGTGACTGCAAGAGCTGTTCACTTCCATTTTACTAATACCATTGCACATAATCTGAATTTTGCCCTGTAGGCAATAATTTTGGCACTATATTTTTAGTACAGCACAGATGTCTCCTACAGAAAGGAGACACAGGTGAGCACCATAACAGTCAGTGAGAGTAAACATTTGAGATTTGGCAATAATCTTGATAATTACATTTTATCCTTCCTTTCTGTAGCACTGTATTTAAGTGAATAAAATGTTCTTTGCATCTATTTTTCCTGGACAGTTGTTTGTTTAAGTAAGTAAACACTCCTGCTACACACAATTAAACTTCTTCCTACTCATCTGTGAAATAGCTTCTGTTTTCTGTCACAAAATCTACGGCAGCTACAGCAACCTAAACCCAAAAATAGAATTACAATTCTAGAAATATGATAGGCCAGACATACAGAACTGTTCCTAACAATAGCTAATGCAAACAATTTCCAAGTTAGAATTTGCAAACTAGAATTGGTTAGAATTACTTCTAAATCACAAAATCCTGCTTTTTAAAAGCCATCTGAATGTCAGAACTTTAGAGTGCCATATTTCACTTGAAACATATCATTTCACACTAGGAGAGGGACATTTTTCAGAGTTACACATAAAAGACGCCTCTTCTCCATGGTAATTTATGAAAGAGATTAAGCCTGTGTTAACTTTGCTGTGTAATCACTGGCTAGTGCTTTCCCACACTACTGCGGTAATGAAACACTAAGCACACAACAATAGCAGAGCAGGTTTTACACCATTACCATATATACAAGAATATTATTACTTGTTGCCATAATGAGCAGTTCTTATAATACCAGATTTTGCAGACATGATACACAGATGTTACCAGCTTATTTACATCACTGATTCAGTTTCCTGGCAAATGGCAACTACTTCTCTTAAGAGTTCTTTTCCAGCTTACTATCCCCTTGCAAACAAATATCAGCAATCCTTTCTCCACTGGCAAGCTCATAATTCTATCATCATAGCAGTCAAAGTGTCAAAGGAGTGGGATGCTGATGGGGTTGTACCTTGAAAATATTGTACCCAAAGTATATCCTAATACTATATTTGAATGAATACCAAGAAAGCTAGAGAAGGGTGCACATGCTGATTACAGCGTGATACTTCATAAAGAATATAAAAAACTATTAAGCTGTACCTCACAGCACACCCAGACCAGGTAGGTACCTATTCCGAAAACTCTGCCCCTCTGTAATCTTCCCAATTTCAATCTGAGTCTGAGCATAACTGATGAAAAATCCTCAAGAATTCATGCAATCTGAAGAAAACACCAAACCAAATACATAAAAGACAATAAAAGTGACTGCAGTGGTATAAAGATGAAGCAATAAGTTGACAAAACAGAGCTGTGAATACAGAATGAGCCCTCTATTAATGTGGCAGGATCTGTGAAAAGAAGCGGTACTTGGCAATTTGGTGACCATTCAGTGCACCCTCTGCACTCCTGCAGTGGTGGCAGGACAGACACAAAGGTGCCACAGCAGAATTACAAGGGGAGCTGGTGGGAGGTGACAGTCTTCTCCCCTCTGCTTTCTGCACTGGGCATGCAGTCCTGCCTAGTGCATGGCAGTGGAATTGTTACATGAAGCAATCAGAACTTTGGAAGACAACTGAGAAGCCAGCTAAAACAAGGGTATCAGTATAATGAAGCCTAAAGGGACACTTGCTTTGTTATGCCTTCGGAGTATGCCCTCAGAGAATATTGTGTTGTACTCTTGCAACAGAAAACTTTGAACACGAGAAAGGACAAAATTTTTCTTTTTATTTGTTGAATATCTTGTATTGCATGCAGTCTCTTGGTTAAAAATTCATAAATCCTTAGCACTCAAAATTCTCAGGCAGTCCTACTTTCAACACACTTTATATTCAGTTGGCCTTATTCTTAAAAACAACCAGTAAAATGCTGCTCTACCACCTCTCCTGTGCTAAGGGGTTTTGCAAGAAAACAGCTCCCTGAATCCTGGGTTTCCATCATTTACAATTCAAAATGAAAAATATCTGCCAAAATTAGCTAGCTGCTAATTGTATTTCAACAAATGGGGCTCCAGAGGGTGCAGAGAAAGAAAGGAAAAGTGTGAAGAGAATTATGTGTGTTCTTGATTATTTATGCAATGTGACAGAAAAAAATAAAATAGCAGAGAACCAAAAGATTAGCCTATACATAAGGTTCTCACAGAGTCCAAATTGGAGTGCACACAATGCAGCATTGCACAGTGTCTTGTGATTGTAGTGAAAACTGACATTGAAAGTCAAGAGATGATAATTTTTTATAATCTGTAATAAAATCTAAATTTTGATGAAAGAGAATTTGGAGGAATAACCAATAATTTTCATGGACTTAAAAATATGAGCCGAGCCGGGATTGATTAAATTTCCTTTGGTACAACACTGACAGTTTTGATTTTGATACTTTTTAAATTAAACCTTTAGACTTTGCTATTTGAAACAATAAGCTTCATTTACAAACTGACCTGAACTAAAAAAAAAAAAAAAAAAAAAAAAAAAAAGAAGAAATAATGTATTCTAGTTCACTCAAGATTTGCCTTCATTTTCCAATTCACCCAATAAGCTGCGGAATCCATTATTCATTCAAATCTAATAATTATTCCATCAGAATTTAACAGCTAAAGTGCTCTTTATTGCTCTGAAGATTACTGTAGCACTGTTTCTGTTTTACCTATAGCAAAATGAATTAGTGTTTCATTCTCCTTTTAAGTGGAATAGCATATTATTCATTGATTCAGTAATTCAGGGGCTTTGAGTTATCTAATCAAGTGCTCCTTGAGAGTTTAAAGATGATAAAGTTTTAGAAACTGTAATTAATTGCCTTTGAATGTAGTTATAACTAAACTGAAGTTAGCATTGCTCGTTCTACAGATTTTAAAAGTTAGTAGTTTTCCTGACTGGGGAAACAAAACCCTACAACAATAGTTTTCACACATTCCTGGTGAGGGGAAAACCACCCTCCTTTCACAACTCCCCAGTTCTCTTAGGTGTTTTCTGTTGCCAGTTAATTGTTTGGAATTTAATTCCTACTTTTGCATTTGGTGACAGTGCCGTCTGCTTTCCCTTGTACACCATCAGTCACAAGAAGATACAGCAGACTCCACTTTTTCTGTGGCTGGTTCTCACCTCCACAAGCAACAATATTATGACCAAACAATGAAACAAGGAAATTTATCTAAAATATTAAATATACTAAAACAACTAAGAATATGGTACTGGAAATCCACAGTGTATCAGAAAAATTAATTCAGTCCTCCAGTGTTACAAGACATTATGGATAGAGAGTACTCATAATACAGTTGGAATCTGCATCTCAGGAGTGCTCCCTCCTATCTTTACAATTCTTGAAGAGCCAATAAACAGCACCTTACCCTGCTGCCAAAACCAAGGCTATTCAGCTCTTTGGCCTCTTGCAGCACTTGGCAGCACACACACCAACCATCCCCTTTAATCTGTGCCAGTTTGTGTTAGCAATTCACTTCAGTGCTAAAGTACAAGAGATAAAATAACTTACAGTTTTCATTCTACCTGGCACAAAATTAAAACTATTAGATTGTTCTATCATAATTTGGTCTCAACAACTTTCAAGACTCTCATTAGTCCCTAAATTACCAAAGGTTTTTTTTTCCCATGGCAGAATTAAATTCTGCATTTTCTATTCATCCATGTATAAAACATTTACACTTATCCTTTTGCTTATTTTTAAATATTTACACACATGCACACATTACTTTTTGTAACACCATTGACACTTTGTTCTCTTCTTAAGAGAAGGGCCAGCTCAGGTAAAGTTGACGTGAATTTCCATACACAGGTTGGTCTCCTTGGAGCCAACTGCAAATCACAAAACCAGGATTAGAGGAGACACAAGTGAGCTCAGAACCAGGCTAAAGATGGGCATGTGATTCCAGGCAAATCAAAATGCTGGCTGTGAAAATGGACCATCTTACTTCCTCTCCACCCTCGAATAATTTTTTCCTGTATGTTCAGAATTTTCTCTTTCTGAGAATACTTGTTATTTGCAGAACAATTTCTGTAATAATAGAGATCATAAATTCCTGGTTTATCATTTCCTAATGGATTAAGGTAGCTGATATTCAAACTTTGAGTTATACAGGCTGGCTTTTTTATTGTATTCCAGGATAATATTGCAGATTGTTAATTCCTCTGGTTTTTCCCTATCAATTAACATTTATTGTGATTCTTCCCTGAGCCAATCTTGAACAGTTGGTGTTTTATGACTAGGCAGTTTCTTCTGTTGTATTTTTTATATGTGCCAACGGAAAGCAAAGAAATATGATCTTCTCTCTAAAGGAAATCTCCTGAGTGATATAAAACCTATTGTAGCTGCTACAACAAACTTCATAGAACATTAAATCATCTAACAATTTAAAAATTTTAAAGAATATTTGAGAATATAATTCACAATCAAATAGGTGGCTATAAACCCTCCTCAATAGTATCATACTATAAAGTATAACTCAACATCCAATAAAATGAGGTGAGTGCAAGGATTTTTAGAATTTGTTGCAACTCCAAAACTTTTCTTTAGAACTGTATATTTTCCCATTGTATTCACTTCATACAAGCTACCAGTATTTATTTTTCAGGAATTAAAAAAAGGTATCATTTGTGAGCTGACAGCGGACTTATCAAGGCTATTCCATCTACGGAGGAATTTATACTGACTTACACAGAACTTTGAGCTGAAAATTCTGTACCTATGATTATTTCAGTGTTCTCAGGCAGCCCAGTGATATACAGGAGATTTCTCTCCTTGTCTGTATTAACAGCATGTGATCTGTGAACAACAATAGGTCACATAGGTATCACACTGTTGAAGTATCAATACAGCTAAAATCAGGCGAGTATTTGGTCCGAGGTCCTTCAGGAAACACCTTATCTCTTTCAAAAGCAGAAACAAATGTTAAAAGGTGAGCTTCAGAGAGATTGGCTGCTATGCTGAATAAAAATTCATGTAAAACTGTAGCAGGGTTGTATAAAAGACCGTAAGATATGCTGATTGGAAACTTGATTAAAGTCAAAGAAGAAATGATCCTTAAGTTTTCAAGACTAATGTGATCAAACAGAGCTATTAGCAGCATTACTGCTATTAACTAAGCACAGACCAGGACAGGGAAATTAAATTTAAAACAACTTTACAAAGGGTCATCATAAACAATCATATTTGGACTATGAATGGTAGCCTAAGAATTATTTGCTCTTGTAGTTTGATACACCAGCTATTCAGAACAGAGTGGAAAATGTGCTTGCTACATCATCTGAATCTTCCCAATCTTTCCTATTTGTGTAGTTCCAAGAGGAACTACACAAATAGGGAGCCATCTGTGGAGCTTATGCCAAGGTGAGCCTTAGCCCTGCAAAGCTTTATTTCTGAGTTACTGTATCTGATTATTCAGCAAGGCGAGTTTTTGTGACACTAACAAACCGGGATTTACCTCTCTACAATGTCAGTAAATGCAGCGAAGCCTGGTGTGAACATGCACTGCGTCAACAAGCATGTTACAGACATTTTTCTGAGCAACATGGACATAAGGAGTCTTTCCTTTCAGGACCTAGAGGCCAGTGTTGAAAGAACAGCATTACTACTCAAGGTGGTAACAAAAATTAGTACTACAAATGTGAAATAGTGATCCTTGGCAAGGAACAGATGTCAAGAGATGTTCTTTACTACTTCAACCCTGAAAGAAATTCAAAATTTGGAACACAACTTCTCATAAAAGCAAATATGAATAACTGCACCATTTCTCTTTAGATACTCTGCCCTGAAAATCAAATCTGCATCTACAATTTCTTAGAGATTCAAGTATATGATGCTTCCACAAAATGTTAAAACAGACAGGATCCATGAAGGCCACACCTGCTCAAGGACCTATTGCAGAGGAAATGTACAGATTCATTCCATGAAGGCCTTTCCTATGTAAAATATTTAAAGAAAATAACATTGCTTATCTTGAAATGCATAAAATCCAAAATTATCATGCTACTGGCATAAAAATTTTAACACCTTCTAAAAAGGATTTATTTATTTCTACAGTAATTGGGTCTCTATCTTACAGTTTAAAACCTCACTCTGAAATCATCAAGGCTAAAATTTCAATTATTTGGTTTTTCAACAGAGTAAGGTTTTCAAGTCATCCTATTTCTCTGAGGCTTGAGGAGTTAAGAAAAACAGCCTATAATTGTGAGTTTTATAATAAAAGAATTGTCAACCCAAATGATCTTGGTAAGGGAAAAATTAAGAAAAGGCCCACAGGGAGATGAGATGCTAAAAATGTAATAGAGGAAACAAGGGCAAAAACCATCAGGGAAAGAATCTTATGTAACTTAGTGCAGTCCAAACTTAATAGCATTGTTTGAAGAGACATTAAAGCTTATTGGTTTTACACCTCAACCTATAACAGCACTTAAATAAAAGTAGGTCTTCTAGCACACTCGAGCAGCTCCACTGAAATAATGTTTCTGGGAAGCAGCTCTGCATTTTTTAGATATTCTTATGTACTAAAGCCTAGCTTGCTTCCTTTCATTAAAACTTACAAACTTCTCCAAGTGTGTCTTTTATTTGTCTGATGGTAAGGAAATAAAGGGCCTGGTGAAACAAGACACCTTTGTGGAAGGACTAGATCCCACTTCGTACCCAGGGAGTATAAAAATGTTGTGTTAGCCTCGAGCACTACAAGAATGGAATAACAGCAATGGAAACACATCAGCCCCTGCAAATGAATATTCCATGTTTTGCCCTTCCTGCCACACAGAGGTCTGGTTCCCTGTCTTTACCACCGTTATCCCTAGTACAAGAGTGTCTGTGCATACATCTCTTCCCTCATTATTTAATATACATTCTGCATCATGGCTTTCTTGCTGTCTAAAGTACCACTTAATGTGTTTCCACAGGGTATTAACCAGCTGCATTCAGCACACATAGTGAATTCACTGGAACAACTTATTACCATATTAATTTTTATTTTGTCCTTGCCCTAGTCCCAGACCAGTAGTTTTGTTTGGAATGCCTAACATGACTTTGGAGCACACTCTTCATTTCCATACAGTCTCCTATCACTGATCTGTTCCCTAAACCTTACTTCTGCCATGCTGGCTCAGTGAAATTTTAACATGGTATTAAGAGGGCAGGAGGAAAAGTGCAACACAGCCTCAACTAGCACACAAGCAATTTTTTAATCATTCTGTTATTAAGACCTGATTAAAACAGGTACAAGAACCATCCACAGAGGAACTCCCTGACAGACCTTTTTAAATACACTTACAGTCATCATATCTGGCATCCATATAGGAGTTTCCTGATTCCATAGAAAAGAAGGAGGCTGTACCCCTTGAATTAATTCTGATTTATCTCCAGACAAAGTGATGTGGGCAATTTTATTTTCTGTTTATCTTTCTTCATAATTAGCTGGTACCAGTCTGACTGTTCTTAAGATCTGCATTACTGGAAAGTACCAAACTTTCTAGTGGTTACTAGAAAAAAACTCTTGTGACAGAGTTTGCAAGAAACAAAACCAAACCAAAGCTGCAGGGTTTCTGTGAGATTTCTAACTTTGGCTGGAGCCTCTCTCCATTTATGTATAATTATTATTCTCAAAGGGTTCAGTTCTTTTCAGACAGTATTTACTTTCATTGCACAGTAAGTCACCAGAAATGTCAGACTCATTCACAATCTTGCATTACATTTGGCTTATGTAGTCTTACCTTTGCATCAAGAGGTCTCCAATTCAGAATCTGCACATTATTACTTGAGTCTAAGACAATATTATTACATTTTCCACAGATTTTAACTTTATTCTTGCCCAATGCCTTCCTTTAATTCTTTTATGCTTTTTTCCCTTTGGTCACAAAAGATTCTTTTTGATCTTTTTCATTTAAAACTATCAGGGTTTCTTCTCCTCTGCAGGAGTACAGTACCAGGTTTTGAGAACTCAGTAATTTCTCTACTGCTTTAAAGAATTCTAAGTTGCTGCAGGGTGATTTTTTTCTTTTTTTGTGGTTCATGCTATGGTTAATTGTTGTAATTGTTCTTTTACTTGTATTATTTATACCCCCATGTTACAGGATTGTAATTCTAATAACACTTAGATCACTAAAGGTCACTGGCACACCTGCTAAACTTAAACTTTTAGGTCAAAGATTGGAAACTAAATGAGGAGTCTTCGATCTTGCTGTCCATTATAAAATTTGAAAATAGAATTTATCATCTGACTAGTATGTAATTTCCAACACTAATATAACTCTTTTTCCTTTTTTGCTCTTTTAAGAATCAGAATTAGCCATTTTCTCCACTTTAATACTATTGATTCTTTTCTTTATAGCCTCCTTGAGCTGGTCATTTCTAATTCATTTCCTCCAGCAAAGGCTGCAAATGTTCTCTCCATTTGCTATAATTAAGCTTTCATTAACCCATACACATTTACACCAAATGTGTTGCAGTCTCCTTCCATGAAGCTATAAATGGCTTTCCTAGTTTGCTGTAATACCCATTAGGCAGTGATGACAAAGCTGCAGATAACACACTACATAATGTCTTGTCTGTATTTTAGTCACAACTTCAGAACTACTACACTCAGCAGACATTCCCATAATGATGTCTTGATTTTTTTTCATCCCTAACAGAAAAGGAAAAATTAAAAAGGATGAGGTCAGGAGTAGAGAATTACAAACCTATAAACCTAAAATAGGAGTGGGTTCTTTTTACATTTTAAGAGAAGGGCAGAAGGTTGGGTTGAAGTGGAAGAGCAAAAAGGTGTTGTAAACAATCTGATTGTGGAAAGACAGACTTACAAAAAGTCCTCCAAGACTGCTTCTCTAAATTAAATGCTTGCCCTAAAAAAAAGAAAGAAAAACCCCAACAAAAAACCCAGTAACAAACAAAAACCCCCAAAACTTCCACCAAACAAAATACCAAACAAAAACCAACCCCCAAAAACCCATACCAAAACCAAACAAACCAAACCCCAACCAATAACCTCAAAATCAAACACAAAAACTCATATTCATTAAAAAATTCTGATTATGTGAAAAGTAAAGATATGTACTTCCTCCACAAATGTCCTAGTTTTGAATTTTTCATATATAAAGGCATAGATGAGGTTCAGTCTCCTCTTTGTACTCTATTCAAGACCAGGTATCAAGCCTGTTGCAGAAAGTGCCTTCCTGGTCATTTTAGATAAGGGTGTTAATCATCCCAGCTCTGTGAGTAATAACAATAGTCAGCCTTGCAACGGTTGCTCACTGAATATTGAAGGACCTGAACTTGCTGTTTTAGTCTGAGTATGAATTGAATCATTTTAATTTTGATGACCCTTGCTAAAAGCATTTTTGCAAATCAAGAATATGCCACAAGGCTCCAACCTCTTTGCTTATGCCCCTCTCTATACACGTACAAGCTTTCCCTTGAATCCATTCGTAATAACCCGTACATAAATTTGCCCAGCTTTTCAGATGCCAATGACAACAAGACATTGTGGGTTTGCTTTTATATCAGATAGTTCTATTTTATATATTGGGCTGGTAAAAGGAGAGAGGTTCCATGGAAATAAAGCAGCTCACACAAATCAAGGCATACATGTGGCCTTTTGCTGGAAAAGATACAGAAGGAAACGCTAACGCAGAGAAACCTGAAGATTCTCAGTGCCTGCAGTTATCACTGCCTAAAAGCAGTGCCTTGCTCTGTTATGCGAGGATTCAAAACCAAATGCACCCATTCCAATTTTGCCAGCCGCTATCTCATTGCAATTGCATTTTAAAACAGCTTGTTGTCATCTGATGAAAATAACAAGGATTACATCTTGCTCAACCCCAGAGGATTTAGGAAATGCTTTCTTACAGCCAGATTGGGGCTTTTTATTGTGTTCAGATTGGATTACAGTAATTCTTTGTTTGCAGATTTGCCAGCATCGTTTCTACAGATCTTTTGGGAACAAAACACAATGAGAAAAATCTCCACTTGAGGCAAGAGGATGTCTGGTGTAGCTTCTCTGTATCAGCATTTTATCCTGCAGTCATTTGAAAATTGCTTTTGGTACTCCTCATTCAAGATTCTGATATGCCCATAACTGATATACTGGAATGAATATCCTAAATTATATAGTTCCTACTATTTCCTAGGCCAAATAAGTACCACACACTGGGAAAACAAGATGCCAAAGAAAAAGCAGTGATGTAATTTCTTTTAATGTTACAAAATCTCCTTCTTAAATATCTCAAGCTTTAGCTTATCTCTATATATTTCAGAAGTGCTACATCATAATACTCCAAAGGAAAATCCAGTGCAGGTTGCTGGGAATCTCTGAAAATTAATAAAGTAATAAAAATACCAAAGCACTGTAGAAATGCATTGGAAATCACAGGGGAAAAACCCCCTACTTTATTGGACTTACTGGCGATTCCCCCCACTTCACACCTGCAAAATTTGATTTTTCAGGTAATTTGATTCCCATAGTCTGGACTTGGAGTAAATTTCTACCTTAGAGTCTGTTGCTTGGGTCAACATCAAATATTATTTTATGTATTAGATGTTAGTGTCTTTCTCAGAAATATGGTAAATAACTCCAGTGAAAGTTATCTCATTCCCATCCTGATTTACTTGTATTTTATGCATACTTTGCACTTATACAAGGGGTTGTTGGAGATGCACAGGAAAGGAGGATATAGTGCCCTGAATCTAATTTTCCTTTCACAACTTGTTGACTGCAGACCTACATGAAAATCACACCGAAACAGTGAAAGTCAAGTTTCGAAAAGATTATGTAAAGTCTCATGAATGCAATACGTCTTGCATCAAAA
The DNA here is from genome assembly GCA_910950805.1 of Acrocephalus scirpaceus scirpaceus. Taxonomy (NCBI): domain Eukaryota; kingdom Metazoa; phylum Chordata; class Aves; order Passeriformes; family Sylviidae; genus Acrocephalus; species Acrocephalus scirpaceus. The sequence goes on from OU383781.1 coordinate 37,385,906, forward strand.
ACGTTATTTTTTTTATATTTCAGTAAGACTGAAATATTTAATACATTTTAAAGCCATTACTCTTGCAAATGCTTAAGTCTTTCAGGGAAACTTGTGCTCCTGAAATCAGTAGGGCATTTCTAAAAATTATATTGCAGAGTGATGCCAGGCTTTTGCAGATACTACTTCCATTGCTTGTACATGACTGAGTTCGTGTTTAAGTTCATGGTTTGGTTTGTTATGGTAGTTTTTATTTAGATGATCACTGCATAATTAATTTAACAGATTAAAGAATTAGGTAGGTAAAACTCCTCTAAAATTATTCACATGGAAGTATAAGTGCATTGTACAAAAAGTAAATAATTTAAATAGGGATTCTCTATTAATTGACAATCTTTGCTTTTACTGGGCCATGACATGCAAGAATGGTGGAAGCTTATAGACTCAGGGCAGGAGTTGCTAAGTTTCATGAGAAAGTGAAACATTTCAATAGAAAGCATTACACAGTAATTTGCAAAAGTCTATATATATTATAATTATTAGGAAGAAAAATGGCAAAACTAACTTTAGCAACAATTGAGTCTTTTTTAAATGAAATTTGATTTCTTTTTTTGCTCTGTATTGATTTTAAATACTCCTATTAACAGTATGAAGTACACATAAATACTCTAGTAATATTTTCACTGCCAAAAGAACAATTTTTTTATATCTCGGAGTACCAGGACAACCCAGGGACCCCTAAAATTTATGGCTGTAAAACAGTCTTTCCCTCCAGTTGTAATTAAACAGAATATCTGTAAAATAATACTAACTAGATTTATTGCTTTGTGTTGTTTATCATTGGATGTATTCTTATTTATTCAACAGCGCGTGGAACTGAACGTACCATACCCCCTCTCTGTAACAGAATACAAACTGAGACTTTGCCAGAACTAATTTTAGACATGACAGAATGACTAAGAGTGGAAAAGGAAGCATTGTTTCAGGGACCCAGTCACAATCTTCCATTCCAGAGGTAGCTTCCTGCTACAGTTTTGGGAGAATACATGCACTTTTGGAGCCTTAAATAGCACGCATCTTACGGGTACAGTTGAAGTAGAAAATTATAAAAGTGATAAAGAGAAAATATTTTCCTGGGGAGTTTGCATGTAATTATTTTTCAACAGACTGGTTTCTTTAAATTCACCTTTGCCTCTGCTTCAGGCTGTCCAAGTCTTATTATTTATTCCTTTAAACAAATCCCTTCCTCCTAAATCTATCACTTTAGACATTAACATCTTAAAATAAGAATCCTGTTTTCTTAAACAGCTTCATCAGCTCTTCTCCTCTCCTCCCTGAAATGGACTCCTCCTATGTGGCTGCCCTGTGTATCCCAGGCAGTGCCTTGTTCTATCTGTGCTCTCCACCAAACCCTGATTTAAAATCTATACAGTAGAATCTAGGAAGGGTGGAAGAAGATCCTGAGTACCAACAGCACTGAGTAGGTGTGCACCTGCCTGCCCAGGAATTACTGCTCCCCAGAGCAGGGAGTCAGGATTAGCCAGGAGCACACACTCCTGCCTTGCTAACTCTGGGCTTTCTACCAGTTTGTTTCTTCTGCCTTTCAAAGCAAATGAAATACTCAGGTCTGGAATGATACCCTCACCTACTCTGAAGCATCTTTTAAATATTTTGTGTCATACAAATGGTCTTTATTACAGGGAAAACTCTTCTGTCGCTATATATTGACAGCTGATTCATCTTATTTATCAAGTTAAAAGATTAAAGAAAAGTCATCTCTCTATATATTTCTTGGATATGAGGCTTTTGCTCAGGAAAAGAATCTCCCCAACAAGTTACATGTTAAACGAGAGAGAACATTTATTTCTGCAACCTCCCCAACACATTATGTAGGCTGCATTTGAGTAGCAGAATCCCACAAAGCCTTAGCTCTTTAAAATGCAACCAGAATCCCTTTTGTGTCATGTTTACTTCCCTTTATGAGCAAAAAGGGAGCTGATGGATATATGCACTGTAAAATATCATTCAAATGTCTTTTTCTATGTGTGACAAAGCAACACTAAAACAACAACAACAGAAAAAGCCTAATGAAAATAGTAGAGAAAGAAAAGTAGCAGCATATTTTTAGGTCAGCTGGAGAGGAAATGTAGCTTCCTTCTACAAATATAAGTTTGCAGAAGGAATGCAACTTTATTAATGGGACTACAAGTTTCCGTGGTTTCCTGACTGTCTGCCCAGATAGGCTCTCCTGTTGCGATCATGTTCTTTCTCCATCTGATTATACCTGTGCATGCATTGCCAAGTTGACAGGGTAAACAAATAGATGCTAACATTTTAGCTCTTCATTGTGGATGAAGAACACCCCACAATGTCTATAGAACAAGATGCTTCTTTGTCTTCCTCCTCCTTGCAACATGTGGGATTAATTTCCTGGCATAAGTAAGTACTGACAGAAGCCAATGCCTGCCTGATGCACACTGAGCTGCCAACAAGCTCTAGAAGCTTGGCTGGTAGCAGAAGCAGGTTGCTCAAAGAGCAAAGAACTGAATTCATGAAAATAGTGATTCTTCTGTACTGCTGGATTCTCCTGGGTACCTCTGTTGTTTTGCATATTAATCTGTATTGACAGTTTTGTAGTGCCTATCACCTTCCAGATTCCTGCCATCCATAGTGTGGTAGCTCCCTTGCAAGCTGTCACAAACCAGCAAATAACCTTAGGAAGAAATCACAAAACTGAAGGGAAGGTAAACTGCAGCTTGCTCTCCCTTCCTGCAGGACAGATGTGATGTTGGTACCTTCATCGTTTCATGTTCACCATGACAGTTGCTCTCTATCCAACCCTTGATGGTTCCTGCTGCCTACAGTCTGACTCTCACTCAAGTTCATCAGCAATGAACGTGCGGCTCACTCACAAACTCTGCCATAAGCCACACTAGCAACTCAGCCAGCTTGAGGTATTCACCCTCCAAACCCTAGGCCAGAAACTCTAGACACATCCTTTGTGATGCTGTAATAAACTTACTCAAAATAAAGCTTTTCAGTTTTCCCCAAAAAATGAAAAACGTAACTGAACTTCTAAGTACACAAAGAGAAATGGGACTTTATACTAAGCTGGCCATCCTAGAAGTGTTCCAGTGTTAGTAACAGCAGGTTTGTAATTTACAGGCCCTCTCTGACAAAGCAGCTCCAGTCCTGTCACAGGCTGTAATTTAACACTGGATGGCAATAAATTAATCTGAAATGCTCATGTGATGCTCCCCACTCAGGCCAGTGAAAGGAGGCAAATGAGATTCTGGGAGCTCTTTCCCTTAAATTCTGTAGTCTGTTTTTATTGGAGGGAGGTACTTACCAAATAATTCTTTTATATTGTTCATCTGACTTTTTTTGCCTTAACAAATACAGAATGTGTAAATATATCCAAATTAACAAAATAAGAGTCACATAAGTATTCTTTGTTAATTAATTACTGAGGTTTTTTTCTCCATTTACATTTTAAGCAATTTACATATCTGTAAAAAGCATTCACAGAAGTTCATGTAAATAGAATGCTTTACATGATTTATATTAACATCTTATCTGTGTAAATATAAAAACCAAATAATTAGAAACACAGTTCAAGGTCACCCTTTATAGTAGATATATTTACAATTAAAATTACTTCCATTTTTCATTTCTAGTTCATTTTGTAATATCTTCTTTTTAATTAAGAAAAGACTATGTACCTTTTGCTTTTAAAATAGGTGTGCCTCCAGATCAGTCTGAAAACTACCTGAACAATGAGTAGAATTATTGTGATTAATGCAAAAGTGGGGTTTTTTAACTCAAACTGCACAAAAGGTTTAATTTAGAGCCAAAATTGACTTTAAAATATTCCATAAAGCAAAACTTACCTTGCCTTTTTTTTTCCCCAAAAACATTTTATCTTGACCTGTCTTCCACCTAAGTTAGCACTTACAAAAATAACATTTCCATGGTAACTGTTCTTTTGCTTCATTTTTAGAGATGCTGAGGAACCTCAGCTACCACTGATACCAAACAAATCTGTGTATGCTTCACACCCCTGAAGTTCATATTATATATATTTTCCAGTACAGGCACTCATTTTTTCATTAATTATTTTTCTCTAAATTTCAATTAATATCTTTCCCTGAAAAATATTCAGGCTATATAATCTAAACTCTGCATGCTTGACAGTTTACAGAACTGCTAAGTAGAACAAAAACCTCCTCAGTGCTCAGAGAGAAGTCAAACATAGTTAGATGCAAATAAGCTTTGGAGAATGCAACAAGAGATGGATTTGCATTCTTTGAGACTAAGCAGCTGCAGAAATGTGTCCTTAAATTTTAGAACAGAGATCCTAATCTAAAAACCTTAAAGACCATAAACTCACTTTTTAGTATCATGCCCCATTGTTTAACTTCACATATTCCCATTGTTTAACTATACACAAGACTGCCTTGTGAAAGCACTCCCTAGAAGAGACAGGAATTGCATTTTCCAGTATTTCACTCACGATGTGAGTGAGAACACCCCAACAGGCTATAACCCTTGTTTATACTTAGTCAAGATATTTTATTCTCAAAAAGTGATTATGGACTGTAGGAACAGTAGGAACTCTGTTCTCATGAGGCAACAGAATGCATTTCGTAAGTGGTAAACAAAATATGTATTCAGTGTGGATTAAAACAGTAGGTGAGTTGCATGGCAGGCCCAGTAAATACAAGAAAAGACAACCCAAATGTTCCTAACCTGAGAGAATTAGCTTATCTCTAAAGCAGCTGTCAGAATATAGATTAGTTTCATTTCTTTGAAAATCCATAGGAAAATGAGGAATGAGAAGTTGATGTTATAATGTATTCAAATTCCCATGGAAGTTCTGGGTGAGTCTTCTGTTATTTCCAGTCATCAAAAACTCTTTTTCCAAAAATCAGCACCCCCCACCCCCCCCCCCCAAAAAAAGGGAAGAAAAAAGAAAAAAAAAAAGAAAAAAGACCAATTACTGAATATTCTGTAGTATCTGTTACAGAAATAATCCTTCTTTTCCCATTTTTTTTCCAATTTTCCACTGAGGGAAAAACAGTAGAGGACCAATTATCAATAAAAGACCACAGCTGCTACTATTTATCCAGTCATCTTTTGGACTATATTCCACACAAATTCCATAAGTATCACAGAAAGACTGAGACCACTTCAAAATGAAGGGAGTTTTTTGCAGGAAAAGCTGCAGGGTGAGACTGTCAGCCCTGGAAAGGTTTTCTTGAAGGTTTTATTTATGAATTTTGAGTGAAGGTGTTTGTATATGGGGTTTTGTTGCATTTTAGCTCTTAATGAGTGCAGAGATACTGGAAAACAGAATGTCAATATCTAGACAATGTTATTTCATTTCTGTAGGTTAGCACTGCTCTTTCTCTGAATAGAGCTGATTAAAAATTAGATACATTTTGCATAATCTTTACCAAGGGTAATTCAGCATATCATCCATGCCTTGCCTCTTAACAATACTGTAGATCTTTTAGGAGTACCAATTAGGAGGAAAAATCAGAACCAAATCAAACAAAAGACCCCAAAGCACACAAACAACTCATTTAAAAGTGGTACTTTTCAGTCCCTGAAAATCTACATTCATGTTTTATCAGATAAATTAAATATTATTTGGCAGCTTTACCATGACCCCAATTTTTATTAAAACTGTAAAATTAATTTTGGTACAGAGAGGTCTGTGCACTTTCAGGACTACTATAACACTGTAGACAACAGCTCTTCAGTAACAAACCACATCCTTTAAACCATCTCAACAAATGAAAGAGGTACATTTCCTTCTTGGGACAACTCTCTAAACTTCCTCCCTGCATCATCCAGACTCAAAAAACAGCTGTTCAATATTTTAAATTGATTGGCATTTATATATATGTATTATATATAACAATATATATATACAATAATAGATACATATTATTGTATCTGACTATATACATTACATAGGACATTGTGTGTATGATAGTTATGTGCATTGCATAGGATATATTACACATGTCTTCACTGATATACAGGGATTCTTTTAATGTGCTCATTTCCCTATTCTTTTATGAAAAATATCCTGGAAAACACTTTCAAGAAATTGGATAATCTAAATAAGCAAATTAATACTGAAAAAAACTTCCAATGGTTATTTCTTTCAATTTTTAAACAAACATTCCTTCACAGATTACATTTGCTTTTTCTTTCTGCTTAATTTGCATTATTTTTTATAAAGAACTCCAATGGTAATTGAATTTGGGATACCCAAACAAGATGTAAAGAACAGTGGTTTTCATGCAGTACCTATTACCCAGCTGGGAATCCCAAACCATATTAAACAGGCCTAATTAAACTGCCTGTACTGCAGCATGCTAGGCAGCAAGACTTCTATTCCTCAGGTACAGTTAAGTTAGTTTTAAAATGTATTCCTGTTCCAGTGTTTAAAAAAACCCCAACAAACTGATTTTAATTTCTTTCAGTGGTTTTCCCCAATACCTTCAGAGGCATTTAATCTAAAGTAAGGTGACAGTTGTTGCATGAAACCTCCTGACTCTTGGATCATTGTGGGCCGTGGCTGCCCCACGACCCAATCCCCTCAGCATACCCCTGACAAGAGTGTTCCACTGGCACAGCCATGCAGTGACATTCCTGGGATTGCCATGATGTGCAGTGGCTGATTCATTCTGGGAAGATTTTCTCCCTGCTGTTTCATCCTCTTTGATCACCCCTCACTGCATCTTCACTTGAACCTCTGATACGCCTTCCATTCCCCCAAATTCTCTCTCCTCCTGCTCTTTCCCTCACTTCTTTTACCTTTCCCTTCCATCCAAATACTCCTCTGCTACTTGGGTCTCTACCCAGACAGCAGAGACACATGCCACAAAAGCAGCCAGAAGGAGCCTGGAATCATTACAGACTGCAGAGGGTAGCTAAATCTTACAAACAGATATGACATAGTCAGGAAATTCATTTCATGTGTGGCTAATCTGGTTACCAATGTCTTCATCATGGGAGCCTTTGCATCTCCTGAAGGCTGCTGCCGACACACCTCTGCTCACCTGATTTCTCCCTAATACAATTCCATAGTCTAATACAGAATATACTTTACAAATAAAAGGAAAAAGCTTCTAAGAGCTTTTTTAACCTACCAATTTTACAGAACTGGGTTGGAGAGCAATCAGAAAAATAAAAGGAGAAAACACGAAGGTAGGGGGTAGGGACGGTAGACTGACACCATAGCTTGTGAAAAGCTAAAGGTAGAGATTTCCTTAACTGGATGATCAGCAACCAGGTAGAGGTTTTCAGTGGGTTGAGCCATTAGCAAGCAGTATTTTGTATTGGTGAGTATGACTGTAGGCATTCTTTTTCTTGAAAAGGAGTTTGGGTAGCAGTCAATCCAGTGACAGATACCAGAAATTGGAGCAGTAGCACTGAACAGTACAATACAGAATATAAGCATGTATACCCTTCAAAGTACCCCTGGAAAATCTTCTTTTTATTCTCCAGCTACTTTAAAGATACCTTTAGAAAATGGACTGTAAATTGAGACAGGCCAAGGAAGGCTATTCTACTCCCTGTACAGGAAGTTAGTTCTGTCACTACCCTTTTCCCCAAAAGACACATGCTAAAATAATGTGTCTCTTTCCTCACCTGATAAGATTCTGAGATAATGAAAAATACTGCAAGGCACCCATGATATACGAGAACTCATACAGCAAAACAATGCTACTGCCAAGTAGCAAAATTATATATGTTCTGCTATATACCTTAAAAGTTGTTTTCTGAACACACCATTCCCTTGGTGTGAGAATTACATTTGCCAAGTTTATCCTGGAAGACATTTGATATATATTATAACCCTCTCTATTTAAAGTAATCTTGGACTACAGTTGAACAGCCTGGCTCTGCAACTTCTATCACTTACCACACTCATACCAAAGCACAGAACTGCAAGAAGTTGATGAATTCTCAGGCTGTATTCAAAGTAGTTTGTTTTATCATAGAGAAAAAAGTTATTGTCTCCCTTTCTTTGTGAGTATTTGCTATAACTGATATGTGTCTGTGTGCACCCTGATTTCATTCAAAGAAGCAGCTTGTACTGCCACTCTTTAGGTAGGAAAATGCTTAATAACTGTAAAAAAAACCCCTCCATTTTCATCTCACAATAAAATAATAATGGATATATTTAACTGTAATTTCAAATAAGCATGATATATCTGTAACCATAGAAGTTTCCCTGAACTTCCAAGTGATCCTTGTAACAATAATATAATGAAATACTACTTCACAAACACAAATCACAAAAGATAGCTACCTTCCATGGTACTTAAAACCTCTCTCATTCTCCATGTTTATAGTTAGCTCTATCCACATAACATTCATGCAACAATAGTGTACTTGTCACACTGCAATGTAATATTAAGTACAAGAAAAAAGGGTACTCAGGATGTACCTGTCTTCAGTCCTGCTTTATGCAGAAAATACATGGACCTTTGAATTGTTTTAACCTTGAAATGCAGTTATAAATAGCTACTTTTAGTAAGCAGATGCAGTAGATCAGGAAAGGGGCTGTGTGAAGGAGGCAGTCACCAACAAAGGAACATCCTGCAATTTGATCATATCTGCCAGTAAGAGTAACTGCTATTGAATATCACACTCTGCTGTCTCAGAGGCAGCACACCAGCCTGAATGGGTTTTATTAATAGGTTATTAACCTGAATATTGCAGACATATCCAAAGATGTGTCCTCCCCATTTTACTGTGCCTGTGTTGAAGGGGATAGCAAAACCCATTTTCTGTAACAATATAAAATATCCATGTGCTTACGCTGAGAACAACTGGCTGAAACACCGTTGACCTACATAGGATTAGTCCTATTGTGCTAGCAGAGACTCAAAGATTCAGGGGGAGAGGGGGATGATGGAGAGGGACAGTTTTGGAGACACTCAGAAAATCAGCTAACACAGGGACATTTTCATATTGGATTAATGAAAGTAAATTTGCTCACAGGATTCTACATTAGCACACTTGTAGCAGAGAAAAAAAAGAATTTTTTAAAGTGAGAAACAAGAATCCTTACCTTTCTCTTTCAGTCTTCAGTGAAGCCATACACTAATTATTACAAGGTTTTTTAAATAGTATGCACTTGTATTGTAACTGGGGCCTGCAAATTCATCCAAATAGGCCCTGAGAAATCAGAGGATCATGAGTTTCTCTCTTAATTTCCAGGTAACCATCTGTGTAAGAAAAGCACTCACATATATCCCATTACCAGATTATCCCCACACCTTGCAGCCTGTAATGAACATAACCTCCCCATGCTTTGCTAAAGCAGAAGAGCCTGTTCTCATCCTGCAGCTCCAGAGGCAGCTGAGCACCTGGCTTACTGATATCACAAACTTAGCTGGGCTGGGAGACTTTCTCCTGGAGAATCAGAATGTTGTGGCAGTGAAGTCTTTCTGGTAGCCTGCATCCTTCAGCTCTCTTCCCACAGCTGTCTCTCATGAATTCAGCAGCTCCGTCAATGTTTCCTATCCACAGGACCATTCCTATAAGGTAGATGGCAAACCTCTCCCTTCCTTATTCTTCTTAGTCACATCATTTAATATCCCTGAAATGTAACTTTTCAGCTTGGGAGAACTTTCTTTGTAGAACTAGATACTGAACAAAATTCTCATTATGCAAATCTCACTCATGTTGACATGTTGTTGAATTTTTTATTGCTTTATTGTTTGCCCTTTCAGAAATATTTTTTTCATGGACGAAAGCAGGATAGTAATGTTTTAGCTCCACTTTGAAAAGTAAGAAACAGGTATGAATTGGGCCAATTTACATTAGCATTGTAGAGTTCTGCAACGTTTAAATTCACAGGTTTATTCATATTTACAGAGCATGGTTTTGCCTTTTATTTTTGCATTCACACCTACGTATGTATAGTACAGCAGATCATATGTGCACTATACTCTAAGACAATCTGTGCTTTTTCTGTATTTCCTTTCAACTTCAGTCTGAACAAGGTTTCCATCTGTTTCTGTGGCTGTCAGCCTGCAGACATTCTAATTTTGTGATCACCTGTTCTTATGTATTCCTCATTTCTCCTAGTGTTTCTTCTCCCTTTCTCAGAAAAGCCTATATGCTTCTGACATCTGCTCCCCACCATTATCTTTTATGAACTCCCAGGCAAAAACCCATTCAGAGATGCTGTCAATGTCAACTGCTCTGTCAAAATATTACACTTGGCACGTCTGACAGCCTGCAATGTGCTGACCTTCATTGCGTCAATGCCCTTGAACAATATCTTTTTTTTTCACTGCTCCAGTACAAACTAACTTTAGTTTTTCTTAGACAACAACACAACTTAATAGAATCCAATAACCATTACTGAACTGACCGCCCTGCACATGAGATAGGAACTAATGCACTCCTTACTTAGTCAGTGTGAAATTTGGCTGAAAAAATAATGAATGGCTTGACTCATCTAAGAATTGAAACTAAAATATTTTTGCATTTTCAACTGCAGGAGACTGAAATGTCTTTTCCCAAGATCACAACGTGTGACCAGGTGTGATTGAATTCAGAGGGGACATTTGGACCTTTCAAATCCCAATACGCTTCCCCAGACGCAGGACCAATTTTTCAAAACTTACACTTTTGCTCTGTTAGGATCCAAACTGTAGGTTCATTCCTGAAAGGAAGAAAGCTACCTCATTTATCAGAAAAACAGCTTGGAAGCAAGAGCATTCACAATCTTCCCAGAATATATTTATCTTGTACAAAATAAATAAAATTTCCATTAAATGTCCATACAGCAAGTAAACTCATTCACCACAGAAAAACAAGATTTGGCAACTTTTGTTACTGCTGTATCAATCAATATTCCTTCAACACTGTTTTTCTATCAAAGTTCTAAACGCATAAAGGCACAAAAGCCTTCCTCCATATTCTCCTACATTTCCATAGCTCTGGGATTAAACGGTGCATAAACTGTAAGCACTTCATTTGCAACTGTCAGGCTAATGAACACAGAACTGCAGAATATTTCTCTAACTGGAGGTCTAATTAACTCATAAGAAGTGACATTAAATGATCCCATGGCACTTGAGCACTCTTGGGACGTATAGAATTTAACATTATTTTCACCTGTATTACCCATAGCAGCTGCCCACATTTTTGCCATCCTAAGAAAACATTGTATTTATTTTAAGAAAGAAACACTGTAAAATCTCTATCATGCATACAAAAAATTGTCATGGAATGCTTTTTTCTCCTTGCATTTTAACACAACAAAAACTGAGTATCTTACTCTGGAAAAACTTGTGGGTTGCCTTTTGTTATTAGAAAGAAATTTCCATTTTTCAAGTGCATAACTAGCTGCACTATGATCTTCTGAAGGCTTCTGAGAATCAAGATTTTTCTGTGCTTTCAAAGACACTTGATCTCAGAAACGTGAGCCAAAATGTTTGCTAAAATTGTGACTATCACCATAAAAAAGAATATAAACCCTATACTGAAGGTAGATCATATTATGCTGGTGATTACTCCTGTTTACACTTAAACTCAAGAGCTGTATGGGTCCCATTCTGCTAATATGAAAAGTTCAGCACGGTTTTATCAATTCTTTTAATTTACCTATTAAGGATCTGAGGATCCCTTTCAGGAAAAGAAAGTATAAAGAAAAAAAGAAAATTATGAAATGGGGTAGGGAACAAAAATAGAAGGATTTTTTTTAAAAGAGTGGTTTTCTTAGGGAAGAAAAAGTAGAAGGACAATTGTTCTCTTCCTGTAGGAAACAATTTCCAATTATGAGCTATCAGCAGGAACCTCATTTTATTCCTTATTGTATACAGTGTCAAAAAGACCAGATTTACTGCAACTGTTAATTGTTTGTTTTAACCAAGGTATAGTTCTCTCTACCTTTTAAAATGGACTTAAAGTGAGGAAATAAATATCAGTTGTAGTGCATCACTGACTGTGGTGTGTAGTTCAACCATCACAGTAAATGTTTTAATGAAGACTTGAAAAACAAGCTGCAGTATTAGTAATGCAGTAATCATCTTCAGGTTTTCTGCATTTTTAACTCTAGCTTTCTTCACTCAGGAGACTTTTTCAGGAAGCTTTTACTAAAATCATTTCCTGAGCCTACAGGAAATGCTTAATTACCTAACCTTGATTTTAACCATTGCTAAAAGATAATCAATTTCATCTTCCAAACAAAATAGGTTAATTTAGCTCAGAGAGTGTATCTGAATATTAATGTGTCTTATTTACATATTCTGCATGATTAGCAGGCATGTAATAAGGAGGGAAAAAATTAAAACAGCCGTTGAATGAATGGAGGGAGAAAAAAACAAAATAGAAAATCTTCCAAGGAATGGTTAAGAAAACAGGGTAGGTAAAATTGCAGTACTCCCTACACAAAAGTCTCAACCACAACTGCATACATTTGTTCTGTGTTTGCAAATATATTTATAAAAATACTATCCTGCATTTATGTAAAAAGATATCACTGCTGCTACTGACAGCAAAGGTTATCTCATTAGTCAAACCCCTGGCATTCCAGTCTCAGGCTGTCATCAAAAAGACATATATGGATACATGGAACACACCATGAATACGTGCAATGAATTAAGATTTTGTAGCAAACCATCCCAAGAGCTCTAGTTTGTGTAAATATATTTCATTTCTCTATGGAAATATACGCGTGTCTAATCTGATGGTTCAGACTTTGATGTTTGCTTAGCCTCTGTACAGTTTTGCAGAAATCAGTGCCACAGCACAGCTCTGAGGTTAATACAGTCACAATGTAACCCTGTTCAGAAGTTGTAACACTGTGTTATCTTACTGCAAATTTAAGGATGGAGCAATCTTTCCCATGGCAATTGGTTGAGCTATTATTACAAGTGTCTCATTCATATCATCTCATTCACCGCTTAAGGTTTTCAGCTTTCCCCAAAATTAGTGACTTTGTGACCAAACAAGTTTTGTATTACACAACATATAAATTGTATAAATGACATGTATAAATTACAAAACGTTAATATCAGTTTTTATAGTTACATATACACACACAAAATACAAAAGCTCTGAGCAGTTGTACTAAATGTATTAAATACTAAGACAGTCCTCTTCCTCAAAATCTTTGCACTGTATTACAGATTTGGCTTTTGAGAGATGAACGTAAATGTTTTTTCATGACTGAGAATATCTGTAAAAATTACATCTTCCATAACCATTTCCCAGTTAACTATTCAGCTTAATTAATCAATAAATAGACTAGGAAAGCTCAACTGGCTATGACTTTATAATTTCTCTTGCCTTTGAATTATATTTCATATGGATGTAATGTTTTTCTTCCTCCCTTACTTTCCTGTAGTTGTAGAACTCAATTTTCAAGTTCCAATGATTTCACCACAGAAAATAATACAGCCTTGACAATAAGGTTTTATTAACCTTTATTGTTCTAAAGCCTACATCTGAGATGAAATCCCAGAGCTTTATCTGTCAAAGGTTAAATAAGTGATTGCTGCTTCTAATGGGTATCTGAAAGATACTGAGTTGTATTTTCCCTCATACACACACTACTGAAGGAAAATACAAATTACTGTTACAAAAGATAGAAGACTTAAAAAAAGCCAAATCCTTGGTGCAGTATTTTTTTAAAGGGGAAACTTTTAAAGTTAAATAGTTTTGTATTGTCTACTTTATGTAAATTTTCCTACTAGCTTACTCAGCTAAAACTAAACAGCAGACTTGCACTTTATTATGGGGGAGAGGTATGATATTTCGGAAAAGATTTCTTCCTGCATTATCACTGAACCACACTGAACTTCCATGGAAATCATAGCACAGCCTCTTGTTTTAAAAAGGAACAACTGAATGGGTCTCTGCCTCAGAAAGGTAAAGATCTATACACATAATGATCATAAAACAGTTTGACCTTTTTCCTACTTGTTTTGCTGCATATTCTCCTATGAAGCCATAGATAAAGCCTAAATCAGGGCTGAAAGAAGACACTTCTTCCAACGCAGAATCAGAGCATAGAATCCTCTTCTGAAAGTAAATTTTTCCCTCTACTTTTATAAAACACAGACACAAAATGAGGCCTGTGTTAAGGAGGCCAGGAGAGTTAATGAAGCCAGGGTAGGGGTTAGGGAGCACTTTCTAGAAGGGAAACCTTGAGTCATAACTTCTGATTTCCTCAACTGAATTGTTTTCAGAAAGTGGCCATTTAAAACAGGGCTATAGTTAGAGGCCGTAGAACAGCACAAACCTTCTGGTCTGTGTTTTGTCACATATCACAGTAATTCACAAAACAGCACAAAAATTTCCCTGGCTTTAGGTTGGGTATGCTAATCTTCCTATCGCTATAAGATACAAGTGCAACTTTGGGGCATTTTAATCTGCAAATTGTTGTCACCGTGGAGCAGAATAGAGGAAATCTCTGCAGTCAGAGAAAATGTGCTGCTATCTGCACACAGGATGGGATCTGTCAGCAACACATCACAGGATGCAAGGAGGGAAAGGAGAGTCTTCTTCCCAATCAGACCATCAGCAGAATTCCCAGTGATGGCAGCAGTGCCAAATCTTCAGCTCAGCTAAGAATACAGTGAGAATCCTTACCCAGTGATACAAGTGATACTATACTTCATTAAACAAGTTCTAAAGTGCACATTGATCATATTTTGATTTGAAAAATTTGATTTTTCTTATTTTGAAAAATTCAGTCATCTTCATCACAGGCTACAGCCTGTAACTTTTATGTTTCTGTTCTCTTCATGAAAAGACTCAAAAACTATGCAAAAGTGAACATAGTTCCATGTGTATTTCCTTGTACTGAGAATCCAAAATAAATATATAAAGGTTCTTCTGCTCATTAACTTTGTTTCATTTTCTAAGTATCATCTGTTTCGTAGGCTCAGTGATGCAATATATAAACGAGGCATGAAAAGAAAACTCCTTGCCTTCACAGCGTGGCACAGGTCTTGCCCATTTGCAGAGTGCCAGGTTATGATACCTACACCAGAACCAGCCAAGGAGGCTGCCCAGTGCTGGATGAACTGTAAAGCAGAACAAGGCTCAGAGGGGATGACCACAGACACTTCCCTCCCTCATTTGCTATTTGTAGCAGGGCTAAATACAAGGGCAGGGCCTGCAGGCACAAACTGCTGGATATTCTTTCTAAATGCTCTGAAATTAAAAAAGGACAACACATGGACTTTGGCCTGAAAACCCTTTGCCACAGAAAACAGGTACTGTACATTTGATCTCTTATGTGCTAGGAGCTCTGGGAGAAGCTGTGCTTTGTCCTGCTCCTTTAGTAGTAAGAGTTAGGAAAAAGAGATGCTCAGAACAACACAGAAATAATCAAAGAAACTATACAATAAAATGTGATTTCCTGGGGTAAGAACTGCTAGAAAATTTAGACTAGAGCACCAGAAGTGTGAAGCACTAGGAAAGAAAAGTAGGAATGGTATACTCTGGGATGCCTAGATGCTATGCAAATTCAACAGGAAGGAAGGAGCTAAAAGGAGTAAACTATTTTTAAATATCCAAGGAGAAGTTTTTTTCCTTTAAAATTCCATAAAAATTGAAATGGGTTAAACCATGCATCCATAAAATTTCAGGCTGAGATCAAAAGTAAAGTTGCTTAGAGTATTATTGGTTTTATTAGCACCATGCTCTGACCAGCTGAGTTAATGCTTGCCATTTGTGTCCATGTATATGCATATACTTATATTTGCCTGTAAATCAAAGGCTGTTATAAACAAAAAGAAACTCAATCACAAATGTTTTTGGTATCTCTGGACAGCACTTCTTAAACCAGGTAAAAGTTTTTTGGATTAAATAATGTTCATGAGACCAGCAAACATGAACTCAGCTGCCTGTCCCAACAGGGAATAAGCAGATGGGCAATGCTGGTGTACTCAAATGGAGAGGTCCCTGTACACCCTGAGGTGCTCACTGGAACAGCGAGTGAGAGCACTGCTAGTCCCAGGAAGGGGCAATTTACTGTCAGTCAGGTCTGGAATGATTCCTTCTACTTATAAGGTTTCAAACTAGAAGCTACACAAGTAGTTAGACTAGGCAATCACAATGATCTCCTCAGCATTGCAAACTATAAATAGATGAAGCACTCAGCATTCTGTTCAAGTTGCCTACTTTTTCTCTTAATTCCTTTTGATCCTTTTCTTTAATCTGCTACAACCAGTTGTTCAAGTCTCAAATACACACATATCTCTACCCCATTAAATTTATAGCTTCTGTTTTTCTTTGCATCCAATGCCAATCTGATGCTGATTTTTATCTTTAGCTTTGATTTGTCAGCTCACGTTCCCTTTTTAGGTGTATTTTTTATGTAAGCACATGAACAAAGGTGTCTCTTTATCTACCTTTCATCATTTAAGCCATTCCCAGACTATAAGCCTTTCATAAAACAAAAGTTGAAGTTCAGTAACTTTAAATCAAATGTTCCTACTACTACAGGGTCTAAGAGGCTGGAGTCCTTCTAAATGTAGTACAAAGCTGTCTTGAGTAATTTGTACTTCTGCAAGAATTATTACTTTGCTTCTACCATTAGGGTTTAAAATCCCCATTGTTGTTCCCTGTGTGAATAAAGTAAAGCAATGTTTCAATGATTTCTTGTACCAGACTTGAAGTGCTTTCACAACTAAAAAAAATATTCTAGAAGGGAAAGGGAATATTTTCTGAATTTCTAAACTCAGTGATAGGCATAGATTAAAAAAAAAAAAAAAAAAAAAACCTCAACAAAAATCAAACAACCAAAACCACTCCCCCAAAAAACTTCAACAAAAATCCAAACCACCCAACACTGGTGGGAAGTCTGCTTGCATATCTAATAGAGCAAATATAGAAAAAGTTATGTTACCACCTAAAAAATGATCGGAGGAGGTAAATATCCATTAAACACCATTGCAGCACTGTCTGGCTTTTGCTGTGTCTAGTTCTAAGAGAAATAAGCAGTTGCCTAAGGCTGACAAGATATCCTGGCATCATCCATCCTTGCTCCCACAAGCCTCACATTTTTTTCTCCTTCTGCCAACACTAAGGCAGGTACCAGTGATGTGAGGCAACAGCTGCTACTGATATTTCTCCATGCAATGTGTGTGTGGTGTGCACATGCATGAGAAGAAATAATAAAGCATTCTAATGCCTTTATGAAAATTACAGCTTTTAAGCTTTTCTGAATCAAAACTATCTTTAAGAAGAATAAAATCTTTTCAGATTTCATCATTCTCTGCCGCTCACTAATGTCCCCTTGCCTCATAAAATCAATAATATAATGTATACACAAACATGGGTCAGAGTGTAAGAGCATTCGTGCACTGCAAAGTAGAAAGAATTGCCCAAAGAAGCAATTAGAAATAGCCTTTCTACAGATAAAAATTGTGGGACAGTCAACCTCATTTTAAGCCAGTTAAACAGAGTTGTATTGAAATGCAAATATGTTGATTCCACAAGTGTTTCTGTGGATACCTGTTAAAGAAACTTCCTTCAAAAGCTATTAAAGAGTACATTGGGTTTGCATCAAACCATACATGAGAACACAATAGGCTCTGTTAAATAAAGATAAAGGACAGGAATAACCTTGTTAAAGGCATGACTGTATGAAACAAGGTTGTGCATTTACCACTATTTGACTGTAATTATGACATGTAGAAAACCAGTATGTTCCTTGGGAATTAATACAGTGTTTGCTGAGTTCTTTTATACTTAAACCACTGTTCATTTTGGTTTTAACCATTTTTATTTCCATTTCAGTGTTTTGGAGGGCTTTATTTAATATATGGCAACATAAATTCAGTAAGCACGTGCCAGCAAGAAGGAAAGAACCAGGATAAGTGTTTTATTTGAACTCTGGCTATAAGGGCTCACTGGGACTTTGTGGCCAATGAACAACAGTGAAAAATGGAGATTTGCAGGTACTTGGGAGCACATCCAAGACATTTTTGGAATTTCATTTAAGTCCAGTTTGCATAATAATTTCAACAGAGACAAATAACAAAACAGGAAGAACCTCAATGAATTTCCACTGGGGCACAGTCTAACTTTTTTATTGATAGTGGTGTAATGAAAAATAACCAGAGCTACAATTAAGATCAGGTCAGAAAACAAGCAGCTTATCACTATAGCTATAGGAGAGAACACTGGGCAACAGAGTGACAGAACTCTGCCAAAATAGGGCAGTTGCAGAGGTTATATATCTCTAGATTATTTAACTCCATCACCAAAATTCAGCCAGATAAGCTGAATATGATAATTAACATGAGCAATGGAAAACTTCCAGACAGCACATCCATTTACAAAGAATCCTCTCCCTTTACATAATCCACTGTTGTTAATTAAATTGTGCTGACTGGTAAGACCATTAGCTGCAAGTTTCTTAGCTAGCAAGGTCTCCTATGGGATGTTAACTGCTTTGTTTCCATGGGAGACTAAGGCTGAGGTTGGAGTATCCTAACTGGGCTCTGTTTCTGTAGGACATGCATTACTTCAGTGAGAGGCTCCTTCTTATTATATTTTTTTCCTTAGGTTCTAAAATCTTGATAGTAGGTGAGACCTACACATAGTTCTGAAAAATAATGATTGCCCTGGTATAAATTCCCAGTACCATTTAGTCCCAGGAAATGAGTTTTGCACTGTGTGTTTCAAATGCATCCTTGTTCCTTTTAACAACAAATGTTTAAATAAATAAGTATTGAGGATAGAAAAATTGCCAAGCAAGAGTTTACAAAGATTTATGGTACAAATTAAGGTTTTTGAGTCCCTGACCTCCAATTTAGTTGTTGTATTATTTATATTACTGAATTCCCAATGTTCATCACTATCTATATTGAAATGACATCACATTCATTTTTCTGATACAAATTAGATTTAAGTCGCAGCTTTTAGCTTCAAACCATTCTGAAAAGCCTGAGGATATATTGATTGTCATAAGACACACGGCATCAGTTTTTCATCTCTACCAGACTGTTACTGAGAGAAATACCACTAGAAGGAATTGCCTAACTGACTTTAAAATGTAGATTGTTATTAAAATAAGCAATGCATGATACCAGATCCTTTCAGTTTGGGAAACAGATATAAATCTCCTTGGCTCTTGACATTTCTGCTTTCAAAACACAAGACACAAACTCAGCTAACCTCTCTCAGCAGCTATTTTACTCCAGTGGCTTCACAGCCATCTGTTTCCAGTGTCAGCGGTGTATCAGAATTGAAATTCAGACTCCATCCTGAACAGGGAGATGAGGCTGTTGAATAAACACCATCATCCAAAATACGCCCCACATCTCCAGAGCAATAATAGCAGGGAAGAAAAGAGTGGTGAGCTCTGAAAATGGGCCATTCCTCCAGTTGCAATGATTCACGGTTTTGTCTTGAACACATTGCTCACATCTGACACTGTCTTTGGACTGGCCTTGAATTTCAGTGCCTACAAAATATAAATTGCTTGTACACGTTCTGTTTACTCTGGATTAAATTGCCATGGTTATAGTACAATCAGGAAGTACAGAAAAATCATGGAGCAAAAAAATGGATCAGAGAAAGCTAACACATGGTCATGGAAAAAGTAATGATCAAAGAAAAGGAGGTTCACGAACAAGAGGAAAGGAGTTGTTTCATTTGAGCAGTTACTGGAGCTGAAACTGCTACATTTACAGGTCTCTGTATACAAATTAAGCACTGTTTCAAACAGTATAATCAAAACCACTCTGCGCTTTATAGTCTTGAGAGGAACATAACTAGAAATGTATAGAGGGCAAAATGGCAGTTTCACTAAAAGAGTGAGATTTGAAAATACATATTCATTCAAACTGTAAGTGAAGACTGAAGTCTTCAGAATTCTTGAAGCAATAAAAACCCCTGTGTTTACACGGGATTGCTAATATCTAATACCAAAAATAAAGAACATAAAAATACATTTCAAAATGTTAAAATAGAGAATTTTTATGATATTTGAACCTTCAAGCATTCATCCTAAGCCGAAGTGTAACAAAAGCAGCTTTGGGTTTTGGTTTGGTTTTTTTGTATTGGTGATAGAATATTGCCCTCACTGAGACTCACCACATAGCTCAGCTGTGGGGCTAGAAGTGTTAATCTAAGACAAAATGAAATGATTTTGTCACATGCTATTCTCTTTCCGTGGCTTTTAGCAAAAGGAGCACCTGTAAGTCAATCGATTACCATATGTGTGGTAGAAGATAGTCACCCCAAAATGTCCCTTCCAACCCAAACTATTCCATTAATCCATGATTATGGAGATTCTGAACAAGAATTATAGACATACAGAATGCAGTACTGGACTGCAGGGGTACATACAATAGTGGAAACTAAGTAACATCCCCTTGGCCCACGCAACACAAAAAGATGCTTTTCTTATCTATGTCCTGTTCAGATTACTCTTTACCATATTTACTCTTCTCCAGGATGTCTGAGGAGATGTAGCTCATGGAAACTTTTGCAGCTGTGATAGCTGACATTGATGACATTTTTATAAAAGATGAAAATTTGGCAGTCATATCCTTATCAGGATTTGCTGCTGTGACAAAGGGTAAGTTCCTCCTATATCAACTGCAAAAGTATGAGGATTGCAATAGCGTTTTGAGCTATGTCTCTTGCATTACCATTTTTAGATGTATTATCTACCTCGACTTTAATATCTACTGTAACTCCTTCTGCAATCATGTATATACTCTGTGAGCTCTAGTGGATTTACTTGTTAAAGATAAGCTACTTAGTATAGAAAAAACTTGAAAATGAGCCCAGTGTTGGGCATTGATGCATAAAGACCCACTGCACTAAATTTTCTGGAAGTAGATGAAGATGGCCTTTGGTCCCCACAGACTTGCTGTATAAAAAAAATCTAAATCAAAGTAATAAAAATTGCTCCTTTCCTCCTGGATTTCTAATGTAATTTATACAAAAATAAAAATCAGAAGCCAAACCCAACAGCTAACCTATACATGTATACAAGTTTATAATAGAAAAAGACAAAGGATATACTGTAAAATCCATTTTACAGAGTAAGAAAGCATAGAAAGATATCAGAAGCTTTTACTAAAGCAAAACAAGAAATACACAGCAGTAATAGTGACTGGCCTCCAGAAGCCAGAAAGATATCATTCCTGCTAGAATGTGTGAATCTTCTTTGGTACCGTAATCAAGCCTCTGTCAATGATATACACACTGCTGCAAAACATCAGCCATGAAGGAAAAGGAAAAAGTACTTACCTTGTTGTAGCAAGGTTCATTATTCCCTCTTCTGACAGAACTGGAGAGAGCAGTTTTCTTTAATACCAAGGTACTTCAATTACTTTTGCAGCACAAATACATTCCTCTTATTTTCTGCTTCTTTGGCTGTAGAGAAAAGAAAGGATCGCTGTCCTGGATTGTAAAGACAATTACTATGTTTTGCTGTCCATAAGAATTTGGAGCCTATGTCTTTGCAGGTGCAATTTTTCAGTCTTCAACCAAAACACTGCAAATTACTTTCATCAAGTCCTGTAATACTTTTAGCTATAACATTGTCATGAGTGTTGAATGTACTTAGCCCTGTGCTAAACATGAGACGTTTGTTCACTCCTACAGACTACTGACACTGCAAATAACACCTAAATTCTACTCTAGGTAGTGCAGTAAAGGCTTGGAGATAAAAACCACGGAAATGGAATGTCTGTTCATCTGTATATATCCTTTAAAGTATTCGCTGCAGGTAAGCTAGGAAGAAAGCAATGTTCTCATTATTTCTACTTGCTCTTACCTATTTACCATGTAACTTTTACATATAAACAAACTTGTAAAACAAGAGTGCAGCGTTAACTTGACCAAGCATTTAAATACCCTTGTCTGGTTTTGCTAAACCAAAGGTGATTTAAGAGGAATCCCACTTAGAGGTAAAACAAAAAAACCTTTTGCTATCACCATAACACATATGTTTGAACACATAAGATTCAGTTTTAAAGCTTTTACAAAATATCACTACAAAGCAGACACAGTAAAGATAGAACAGAGAGCAAATGTCCTTTCCAGCAGAAAACACAATGTTCATTAATCCATATAAGTAAAAGAATGCAGTATAATTCATCTTATCAACAGCTTATTATGTGAGCATAATGCAAGGCTTGAGGTGCCCTAATACACTGTAAAATATAAATGAATATAAAGACCAAACCGGGAACTATGTTACTTAAGATTTAGCATAATAGTTATGAAGGGAGTCATATATATGTATTTATTATCAAGGACACACAAAACCACTTAGATTTATCCTTGATTTTTCAATATGGTTCTGTTCTATTAAGGGCAGAAAGATGAACTGTGCCAACAGACAGACAAGCATGGGCAAGTGCATTGCAAAACTATGACAGGGTGAAAATTTCCAAAGCATTCACATTTGTCTTTTAACTTCTGAACTGATATTTTCAACACCAATGTTTCCATCCATTCAAAGCTGAAAACTAACCAAAAGCTTTCAAAACACTTACTGTAAATATTTCTTTTCAAATGCATAATGTGTGAGTGCTCCCATGGCCCACCTTTGACCAATGTCCTGAATAACACTTGCAAGGACAGAAGCACAAAAGTAAATAGTGTGAGTGAGTCATATTACACAAAGCTATCTGGGAGGACACCTGCCCCACACAGCTCATGTTAAAGTGAACGAGAATCATCACCTGGATTACATAACTGAGAAATTACAGAGACTTCTGAAACAAAGAAGCCAGCCTGAAAAGAATTATTGAAGCACAAACATTTGTAAGAGAGGGAAGACCTGGAAGCTGACACAGAGGTGGCCAAAACATGTTTTGATGGTGCCATAAGTTGTCACACAAGTGGCACAGCCTCTGCCAAGGCCTCACAGAGCATTTTTGTCAGACATGATGAGCAGTCACAGTCCAACCAGGAGAGGGAGACCTTGGGGTGCACCAAGTAGGCACCCAAACCTGGAGGGGCTACACATCATTCAGGAAGGGTGGGAAGCTCGTAGGGGAAGGGGTCTGAGCCCATCACTGAAGGTAAGATTAGCTACAGAAGGTGTTTCAAAATTCGTGGGCATTTGTCAACATTTTGTAAGCATCTAGTTTTGTGGATTATCTGATATTGATTCTTAATATATAGTTCACTGATAGTTAATTACACATTAAGTCTTCAATAAAGAGGTTTAAACCTGATTTTTGGTTTAGAATGTGTGATCTGAGCTCTGTGAAGTATAGTTTCACATATCTCAATATTTTACTTCTTTTCTCCCTGACATACCAACTGGACAAAGTTTATAGATATGAACTTCTACCAGTAAAAAGAAGAAAAAAAGTTCAGGTTGAAAGTTTTCAACTGGTGATAGTGGCATTTTTTCTGTAGAAGATACCATACACTTCACAAAATTACTTTGAAACCTGAGAACAAGCAATCCCTAAATTCCATCTGTTACAGACAATCATATAACTAACTTTATACTTTTTTACAATTTCATAAAAATTATTAAGCTATTGCTCAAAACACTTTCAGGAAGAGTTAAATATCAGTAGTGTTAAGGAAACTCTCCCTCTCCATCCAGGAGCCACTCTTACAGTCCCACTCCCACAACCTGAGCTGGGACAGAAGCCCCTTTACGGCTGTACCTCCACGCTTACACAGTGAGGAAACCCTAGGTTTCCTACAGCAGGATGTTTCCTACAGATCAGACATCCAGATCCTTCAAATGGTTTAACCTTGGTGCAATAACTAAATAACAAAACAACAGCTTGAGCTGGTGCCTCCAAGGAGACAGCCTGAAAAAGGAACCCCTGAACTTTTATCCCCTCACAGTCTAAGTGCGTGGAAGTCTGGGGTCCTCATCTCCTGCCATGTCCCTGAGCACCCTTCACCAGGTCCCCAATCCTTTGTCATGCAAAAGATCAGCAGTTCATGGACTCCTGTCTCAGGCTCCCACCACCCAGAGCTCAACCTGCTGCTCCCACTGCAGCTGCACCTTGAGCTGCCCACACCAAATGTATTCCTCAAGTTAGTAATTCTATTTGCAGTGGACAACTCAGAGCATTTAAGGGAAGAATATTCCGGGTTCTTAAATGGGAACTAGTTCTGGAGGCGTGTTATGTAATCTTTCCCAGTTCAGTTTTAGGGACTTCTGTGAACTAATTTAGCTGCCATGATTCCAGTTTCCCCACCACTGAGGAGGACCCAGTAACACTTGCTTACCTTCAGCTCCAAAGGTAGTACCTTTTAGCTGTCTTCTTCAATCTGCTGGTTCCTTCATTTAATGACTGAGTAGATTAACCAGAACTTGTCAAAACTAGTTAAGAGAGAAGTTGGAAGAGATAGATGTCTAAATCCTAGCTTTTGAAAATATCCAGGGCTCCATGTGGTTGTTGAGATGGACACAGCACTCAAAGTGCTTCAGTAAAAACATCAGAAGGCTTCAAGCATCAGCTCCTTCTTACCTAAAAGTCTCTTGTACCTTTTCTCTTTAGCAAGCCCACGGGGCAGCTCCACACAGCTCCAGCTCCTCCTCCAAAGTCTTCTCTCTTCCTTCTGCTGTTCCAGTTCACTCCCTTCTGTCCCTATCACAGCTGCCTGACCCTGTTTGTCCTACCTACAGCATCTCACCCTTTCTGTCCCCTACACAACCTCCTGTCCCTTCCTCCTCACAGCACAGCCAGCAGACTCCAACAACTCCAACTGAGCTCCCTCCCAGCTAACTCACTCTTTGTCACACCCAGAGCTGGGAGGGCAAGGCTGTTCCCACTCTTGGGTAATTAACACAGCTGCAATGTATCAAGGGTAAGATTGCCTTCAGTACTATCTCTCTTTGTCTCCCCACAGTCTATCCCCCCACAGCTCTGATTCATGACTAAGGATAGCTTTCGTTGAGGTGTAAATCCTGCAGTCGTGCTCCAGCTGACTATAGGGAAAGTGCAACTATTTTTGTGGCAGCTGCTGAATAACCACAAATTACATCCTGATGTATTACAGAAACCCAGAGGGTAGTCATGGTTTACCTCAATACCCTGGGCTCTAAGACTGTGATATTTCAACTTTTGCTTGTTGTAGAAATACCCGAACAGCTCAGTGCATTCTGCTTCTAACACAGAGGGGTAGGAGCTGCTACATCAATCTTCTATTACATGACTCACACTTTTTGCAACTGTTATTACAATAACAATTTAAGTGCATGAAAAATTCAAATATTTATAGAGCTATTTATTTTTAATTAATTAATTAATTGATTTCAAAAATTAATAGAATTTATTTCTAGTTTCCTTCAGGTTGTTTATTCACCACTCGCAGATTTGTCATTTGCTGGCCTTTGTTTTTTATACTACTTATCTAGCATTTCCTGAGTCAGATGATTATTTTAATGCAGTTATATACTACTAATAAATACTACTACTAAAACAGTGTATTTTCAAAGCTGAAAATTATTCCATCTATGGTGAGTCCTCAATTACAATAGCACTACATCTATTCATATAATTCTCATGAAATGAAAATGGGATTTGCTACTAGAATTTTCCCACACATTCAGTAGCTTACTTCCTTATCTTACAATTACAACACAAAATATCACATTTGATTATCGCTGAAGACAGGACGGGCTTAATTATAACAGGTTTGATAAACTCAGTGTGTTGTTCATGAGTTCTCTCTCACACTGACAAAATTTTCAAACAATTGTCAGGGGTGAAGGCCAAGGCAGATCATGGAGATGTCTCCCATGTCTACCTTCCTTAAACAAAGCAGAGGCAGGGGCCTGGAAACCTAAACAGCTGTGTGCAATTGCTCAGTCTCAGCTATCAGTACTGTTTATGCCGATCCCATTCTTACAGGAGAGCTTTCAGAAGACAGTGTTTCCAAGATGAATATAAAATTAATAGAACAGGTATTGTGAATCCAAGGTAGTTTAGAAGTGCATGGCAACTATATTGTAGAATAGATCTATTTAATAGCACTGCAAATCACCATCTACAAGTATTTATTCTCACAGCTCTGCAATGCAGTGCTGTGGGAAGGAAGCCTAGTGATTCCCTCAGTCTGGGAGCACCTTTAACAGTATATCAACAGGCTTAGACATCGTGCAATATTCGTAGTCAAACTCACCCAAGCAAGTTTTGAAAACAAAGCCTAGAATTTTTTTTTCTGCCTCTAGCATGTCCTAGTGTGAACTTTAACACAATTTTCAGTCTAAATTCTGTCAATTAAAACCGAGTTTGACCAAGACTGCAGTAGAGAGAGCAAGCACAATATTATTAGGAACTGAATTTTACATTACTCACTTTTGGAAACAAAATGGGGAATTCTAAGTAATGGGGATGGGTGGGGTCAGGGGGTGTTTGGGTGGTTTTGGTTTGATTTAGGGTTTTTGTTTGTTTTGGTTTTTTATTGTTTTGGGGGTTTTGTTTGGTTGGTTATTTTGGGGGTTTTTGTTGGATTTTTTGTGAGTTTGGTTTTTTGGGGGTTTTTTTGTTTGTTGGTTTGGTTTTTGTTTATTTGTTTGAGTTTTGTTTGTTTGTTTGTTTGTTTTTGCAGAGGATGCAACAAACTTTTTAGAGGATTTTAGCCACACTTTGTGGATCCCACTACTCCGAGTATTTAGCATTTAGGCAGATCATAATTATAAATCTAAATTATAGCTAAAATTAGGCACAGCAAATTTGAAACACCACTTCTCTTAGTTCTAATCCATTCTGTGTCTTACAGTTTATGATGTATCCCAGAAGTTTCAGCTACAGGTGCTGCTTCACCAGTCAAATCAAAAAGTGAAAGCAATGCACATTATGCATCTGAAAACTCAACCTTCTTTCAAAACCTACTATCTTTACTGAAGAAAACCATGAATCAGCTGCAAAAATGTACTACGTTAAAATATCATAAAGTAATATAAAAAATTAGTTTGAATGAAAAAACTTGCATTGGACTGATTATGATTAAATTTGCAAAGCAAAATAATCTGCAGTGGAAAACTGTAAGGAAGGAAATTAATATATCATCACATTCCTTTCTTAAAGATAATATCAAAGCTGCTCAATAAAAACAAAATTTGTAAAAGTACAAAAACAACAGAGACAGAGGCAAGTCTATTTGCAATTCAGTATTCAGCTCTTCAGCAGTGTCGTAGACAAGAAACAATGTCTTCACCAGAAAATGGACAATAGCTGATTTAAACCTGCTCCGTTAAGACCTATACTTGTCCTTACTGGCAGAGAAAGCAAATAAAAATTAAACCTTTCTTCCTTCCTGTTTTGTGTGTAATAATTATGGCAGTAGAAGGTATTATGACTTCAAGGAACATCCTAAACCATATAAGGATTGCCACCTGATAATAGCATCGTAGTTACTATAACATACTGATTTTTAGACATATATTAACTTAGTGTCCTAGTGGTCCCTTCTGCAATTTCTATTTAAATAGGATTTTTGCAAGGTTACTGAAGGTAGTGGAATGTTCCCACAGATCACAAAGGACAGATACAAGCACATAAGTGATACTGCTGAGGACTCAGGGTGGTATTCATCCCATGACATTGCATTCAGCTGATGATCTATGACTACAGGGATCCTTTGCCCCCACTTATAGCTCATTCCAGCATTCCTCCTTTCTTCCTACTCTGCAAATGAAGCACTGTGAATTGCTGCTTCATCATCCTGACACCTTGCACCAGCTCACTGCATTGTCTGCCACAGCTACCCAAATTTGAAATATACTTCTGCTGCTTTGGGGCTCTATCAATACACATCAAGGTAAAAGGAAAGGAAGGAATAAGATTTTTTTACACATAGGTAATACATTGATTCTGTGAACATAAATTCCATTTGTAAAACCCCTATATTCACTTCCACATTTTTTCCAAAGGATTACCACCAAAAGGATTGCCAAGCACCATAGAATTTTTAAAACCCTGCCTGAAATTCATTATGGTCTGTAAATGAAAATCACACCTCCCTGAGAATTTCCACTGTACATCAGTCTGACTGCAGCTACAAATATTCTGACAGAAATTATTTTAATGGCTTTCATCTTCTACATAAACATTTCCTTCTCGCAAATTGTGTTTCATATATAAATATCCAAATTGAGAAATAATCTGTTTTAGATCTTAGTGCAGTATTAAGAAGTGTGATGCTTTTGGCTTTTTCTGTGTATCATTCAGAGTTAATTTGAAACAAAAGGCTTTTCACACCAACACCTTTACCACTGAAAACCATAC
Organism: Acrocephalus scirpaceus scirpaceus; assembly: GCA_910950805.1. Classification (NCBI taxonomy): domain Eukaryota; kingdom Metazoa; phylum Chordata; class Aves; order Passeriformes; family Sylviidae; genus Acrocephalus; species Acrocephalus scirpaceus. Next base: position 37,414,123 of record OU383781.1, read on the forward strand.
ATGGCTTTGTAGATGTGGTAAGTAAGCATTAAGTTGATACAATGAAGCCATCACTTCCTTATTAGACCACACATACACTGACAGACCTAAATTCCTATCCAACCTCAAATTCTGCACACAAAGCACAATTTAGGATGGGTCATACACACTGAGACCTGACTACGGTCATTTGAAGGGTCCCATCCCAATGATCAAAGCTCTTTATTCATCCCCAAATTGGACAGAAACATGTTAGAGAAGAGTACCCAGTAGCCTGTGACAATGTGTAGCCACAGTGACCTGAAGGCACCAGAGCTTTGTCTGTGCCTGGCCTTGGCTGCTGCTGCAGACACGAAGGAGGTTGGCAGGGCAGCTGTGGCAGTGAGCCTTGCATCAGCACCTGAACTTTGAGAAGGGAACAGAGGTTATTTCCCCACAAGTAGGCACATGTGGCCACTCTAGGATAGAGAAATTACAAACTTTAAGCTAATGAATGTCCCTTCTCAAATGGTGTGATAAATTAGTCAGTGGTTTCTTTTGCACGTTAAATGGACGCAAAGGAAAATACCATTTCCGTTTATGCCACTTGCCACATTCTCTTACTTAACACTTAATTATCCCAGCAATGTTTATTTTCCTCCTTCTCAGCAATGAAATCTGATTATTTAAAAGGAGATTAACTTAATTACACCCTTTCACTGATGTCTATGCCCTGTTTTTTCATTCAGTTCAGAGTATGTAATTTTTCATTTCCTTTTGGATAAAAAAAAAGCATCTGAGAGATCAGAGTTAGAAGGACCTAACTTTACTAAGTTTGGTATATTCAAACATCCACACTTTAGAACACTCTGAGAGAACAAAACATGATATGAAATTGCAGTCTTACTGAAATAAATAGTGAAATTACCATCTCTTTCCAAGTCTCTTCCACCTTCTGTTGCCAGTTGGGCCTGGTTGTCTCCCCTCTCCTTCTCATTAAGTCTGGCACTGTCTGCTGGAGCTGCTTTTGGTTCCCTGCTGTAACTCCATATTCTCACATGTAGGTCTGGAGCCTCTTCTCCCCAGAGCAGGCTAAGAAGTTGGTACAGAAACAATCTCTCCTGCCTCTTCCCATTCTTCTTAAAAGAGCATTGACTCTTTTGACTCATTGACTCATTGATGAGACAATTGACTCCTTGACAAAGAAATTAAGTTCATAACATATTTTAACATGTAAACCCAGAGGAAACAGTGCATTTTGATAAGATATAATTCTGAAAATTTATTTTAATATGTTTTTAAAAGAAATACTTCCATCTGCTCATAATGTAACCCAAGACAGACATAACACATTATAAAAAAAGTAGACAGAGATTTGAATCAAAATGTTCATAGGAGAAAAAACCACAGATCTTTCTAAAGAATTGCTCAAGCATGCTGGGCAGTTAAAAATATTTCATACAGCTATTTCAATAAAGCAGTCCAATTAATGCAGTTATTTTAATGAAATACTCAGATTCAGTCATGGCTCAAACTGCTTCTACTGAACATGGCCATCAATGGGAAATAACAGAGATGCTCTTGATTTCAATTAGCTTTGCATCTGAACCAAGATGACATTAATAAGTACAGTGGATATTCTTAAAAATTTAGAGATGCCATAACATCTGCCCTCATGTTTTAGGATCTGTTGGAAACTTTCCTTTGAGGAAGGAAAAACAATACATTACATACAGCTTATGGAATTTTCTCTTGCTGATGGTGCTGAAGTGTCACCAGCACCCTGAGGCCTGAGGCTGTCACCTGAAAGTGAAACAGCCACACAGGAGAACCAATCCATTTCCAAACTCACTTGGAGAACATGCCATTTCATCTGTCCATTCTGCTCTCCTCGAATCCCTTTTCTGATGCCAGGTGTTGTCTCATCCGGAATTCCATTTCTTCTTGGATCCTGTGGTTGAGACCTTAAATTTGTAATGTGACCAAATTGCACATGTACACCAACATGCAGGGAAAAGTAATTCTAGGCCCACATTCCTAGGTAGATTCAGGCCAAAGAGCAATTATTTATCTCATATAACTCTTCCCCAAGAGCTCAATTGAATTAATGCTTCAACAGGTAATTAAACTATGTCTTTTACTTCCTTCTACAAAATACATCCCCTACTCACCAGAAAGTATTATAAAAATATTATACCAATACCTATCATTTTTATTAAACAGTGTACTTTCACACTAAACCAATCAGAAAATGCCACCACCTCACCTGAAGATGGAGGACAAGAAGAAGAAGAAGAAAGACAAGGGACACACCCAAATCCCTCCATCTTGTCTCCTTGAGCCTCCTTTGTGAACCCCCAAAATCCACATTAATACACAAAAATAAGTTACCTAATATCTTAATCACACGCCCGTGACTTGTAATTCTTCATATAATGTTGGCAATCGCTCCCAGGGGCTAAAATCAAAGGCACTGGTGTTTTTATCACTGTACCAGGGTCTCCGGACCCCCTCCTGGGGTCTCGGACTGCCTGGGACATCTAAAGGGATGTCCTGGGTTCTGACACCTATCTTCCATCAGGCTCTTAGGAGTGAATAGAAACCATTTTAGTCCCGTGATGGAGAGAGGTTTATATTGTCCTCAGTAAGTTTGGAGACCTTGTGCTGCTAATTTGTGTTTAAATTTACACATACATTTATGAACTTATATAATTGTATGTATAGAACTTCAATGTTTGCTCATAAAAAATTAAATCCTTTTCTAAGAATACTGTAAAATATGGAGTCACACTAAAGGACTTCCTGCTTCTGAAGATGAAGCTATTGACAATATTCTAAATGAAATTCTCTAATCTCCCAAAGCATTCTAAATTACATTTTCTTAACTCACTTTCAGCTTGCACAGTTTTTCCCATGTTTAAAGGCAAGTACCTTAACGTTAGGACGAAAGGCTCATGCAGTATAGAATAATTGACCATGAGATAAAAATGAATCTTTTTTACATGAGATGAATAAATATTCCAAGTCTGATTTGAGCTTTAGCATTGCTGACGCACCTGCTGTTAAGCCCATGTCATAAAGCTCTGTCCGTGGCTATAACTTTAACTTACAAAACCACTGTGGAACAAGTATCTAACACATATTTAGGCACTTTTCTACTAGCAATAGTGGCATATAGAGCAGCAGGACGTAAGAATCATATACTGTAAAAGAACTAAAGAAGGTAACAAGCATAGCTTTCCTGTGATTTAAAGTACTGAGCACTTTGGAAATGACTTTGTGAAATGTTCAAAGGGTGGACTTGACATAGGTAAACATGGAGAGACAAAGGAATTCCCATTCTGCCCTCAGCCCCAGCACTTTCATCTCATACTTTAATCTTTCATTCATAAATGAAAATTAAAAATTAATTATAATTACTAAAAACTACTTCTATTTAACCAGACAAAATCTTGTACAAACATGATTTAAGATACTTTCACTTGGAAAGGTGAAATCAATGATTGTATCACATGCTGGGAGACTAGTGGGTAGTCTGCATTCTTCTGTGCCACAGTTTGCTTGGAAATACCTTTCCTATTTTGAAACCATTATTGTCACCATTAGAGAAATCAGATAATACCTTGTGGTGTGTCATCTCATCCCTCACTAGTGGGAAAATGCAGAGTGATACAAAAGTATTAGTATTCATTTTTGTATTAATTTTTAAAGTTTAAACATGAAGGCCTGGGAGGAGGAAGAAGTGCTTCAAATTGTTAGCTAGAATCAAGTCTTTCTTAACTTACTTATGGCTGACAGAGAGGGCCGAGATTTAATTTGTAATGATGATGTATTTACACTATTTTAGATAAAATCTTACTGCATTCAGGGAAATGTTTGATTGTTTGCTGGCTGGATCTGTCTCATGAGAGTCGGTTGAGGGAAGTATTAGTGGATTAGCTAAGAATTTATTTGCCTTCAACTCAATACTAGCATTACTACAATGAGTTTAGTAGATTTATGAAGTCCTGATTTATATAGTTAGGAGTCAAACAGGGTGCAATGAATTTTAGGATTTTTCAAAAAACTCAGTGAAGGAAATAGTGCACTTAATTATGCCTGCTTTTACAGCCATGGGCCACTCATATTATCAACACTGTATTCATCCATAGCTCAGAGCAGACAGAATTATCTCTCCATAGACAGAGAGGATACGAGAGAGATCCATGAAGCCTCAGATGGCTTCCTGCTTTCAGAGAGTATCACCAGCAAGAGGACTGTCATGGGCAAAATTACTGTGAGCAGGATGTTACTGTAGAACAAGATTATTATCGTTCAGAAGTAGCACAGAATTAACATTATTACTGTTTCATGGTAATAGTATTGCATTGTCAGTCATTGTTTTTTGTCATTGTTCTTACCGTGCGACTAAGTTCACGTGTCACTTCTCATCCACTTTCAGGTACTTGGACACAAAGGAATGCCATTCAAAATTTGCCATGTGTTTGAGCCATATAAGATCCCACAAAACTTGAAATCTTGTTGCATTCTGTGATTTCATTGCTTGTTCTTTTCTTCCTGTATAAAATTTTAACACAACTCTTGTGAAGAATTTGTAGAGTGGCCATTCAGTAAAATGATGTATTCATTTTAAAAGAAAAAGTCCTGTTTCTGACTTAATTCTTTGATATAGAAATTGGATTTCAGAGAATGAAAAACAACTGGTAAGAACAGCTAAAAACACACTCTTTATATATCTGTGGGAAAATTTAGTCTTTTTTTATTCCATTTTTACATTAGATTCCATATTTTACTTCCATTACTTCTTCACGTGAGGAGCTTTTTACCTTTCTTATGTCTCAGTTTTGAGGGTTTGGAAACATCAGAGATCCCAGAGCATTAGAAGATCCAAAATGCTGTTTGAAATGGGCTTCAGAAATACTGCATTGTGTTTGCATGTCTTCATACTTCACTCTTTTTTGCATCACTCAACTTCTGTTTATTTGCAAGCATATTTCCCACTTTGAATGTCCTAACCAGTGCTGTAATCTATTTCACTCTTTGACAGTTGCCACTCACTTTCATTTCATGTGATACGAATTACTTTCCCTCGGATCCACAAAAAATATGTTGAACTTCTTTTATGTGGTAACATCACTGAATTTAACGCAAAGCTCAAGAGAGCAAAAGGTTTCCTAAATACTTACTGTGCCTCTTGCTGAAAGGTTGGCTAGAAAATGTCTGCTTATCAATCTGCTAAATGCTGGGAAATTGCATTTTTATGTGCAATTTTATGTTAGTATGTAATCTTTTCACTGCTTCCCCGTGCTTTACATTCCTGATGTCTTTTTCAGATGTTGTTCTGAAAATGTCAAAGATCAAATCTTTGAGTAAAGATGTAATACAGACTTGTAAACCTGACTTGTTGTGACCTTAAGGCCTGATTTAGTTGGCTGCATCATTTGTGTTTACAGAATACGGCTTCCTAGTCTGCATATGGTGATATATTTTGTTTTGGTTTTGTTTTTTATTTTGCTTCCCTGTGTTTGAACTTAGCATAAAAATGCTTCTACCCAGTAGAAAGAGCACTTCTTGCATAAAAATCAATGTTCCTAAATAAGGACTGAGCAGCAAATATGGGCCCACCTTACACTTTCAGGGAAATACCTTCCTCTACTCCCTCCAGTTACATTTGCACTAAAAAAGCTTCACAGGAAGGAAAGAAGTTTGTAATTGTTTTGTGTATTCACATTTCAATGACTGGCAGGCCACTGAAAATGCTTCCTCTAAGAATTCTGTTTTCAAATCAGCCAAATTGAATTTCAAACAAGCTCTTTCACCAACTGCATCAATAACAGATTAAGGAGAGCAGATTTTAGCGAACAGGATTATTCCTGTCTGTGGTATGAACAGCCCCACAGTCACTTGCTTTGGATTGATACTCAAATACTGAAGCCTTGACCGTAAATTCTAAGAGGAAAGCTTGGATACAGAGGGAAAGCTATGTTTGGACTGGGGCACTGCAGTTAATGTAGTTTAATTGGTTTCATTGATTTTTTTCCTCTTTTTTTTACCACTGTAGCACGATAATTGGGAAGCACAAGATATTGTTCTCCATTGTCATAACTGTCACTTACCCAGAGAAAAGTGCCATTGTAAACATAAACATCCACATTGCAAAATGAAAAAATAAATATTGTGTGTTATACTGTGCAGTATCTGTGAAAGACAAGAATTGTTTTTACATTATTCACTTATTTAGAGAATGCAGCTGGCCTGCTGCTACTTCTAAATCCTCTAACATGCCTTAAGAATGTCAGACTCAGATCCCATTGTAAGAACCCTTATTGCAAAAATAATTCTTTATGCTTACCTATGCAGACACTTGTAAAGATGGTGACAAAAATGTCTCTTACCAAGCACAAGTTACAAGGGAAGACTTTTGAGTCCTTTTATAGAACCAATCCACCACAAGGTTTTGTTTTGAAAAACTTTAAAGTACACCATGATGGTTGTCTTCCAGCTGGAACCCAGGCTGTACACCTTAACCTGCTTCCTGGTCATGGTTTCAGGAAAGAACCTGGTTTTGCTGAGGGAAGTTTCTGACAGTTAAAATGCCCACTGTGAAATTATGGTAGCCTCTAATCCAGACTAATTCTTTCCTTAGAAGCCAGAAATATCTTTGCAAGACATGATATATGTGCAAAAGCAACCCATGGCTGCTCTCCAGCTCCCCCACCACACTTTCAAAGCAAAAGGGTGTCGTGACACAATCCTGGGAGTGAGTGGTGTGATCTCTGCCCCAGGAGAAAAGGAACTGGAGTCCCTGATGCTTCTCTGTGGCTGAAGCTGTGCCCTTATGGCTCTCCCTGCCATCAGACCTTTATGTAGTTTGAGAGAGGTGTCCACTGTCATTGCTGGGCATTCATGGATCACATGTTACAGAGGTTTACTTTGAAACCTTCCTCAGCTCATGGTCCAGAGTTGCCAATTTACCAGATTCAACCTGTCATACATAATTCAAAATTCTGATTAAGCCATGAAGAAATCTGTTAGTTCAATTCTTTGCATTGTGGTCCATTTTTTAAAAACTCTTTCTCTGGGAGGGGTTATGAGTTTTCTGTTTGAGACAGCCAAGGGAATGTAAAGCATTTTTCTTTGCCTCAAGCAAATTCTACTCTACTAGTATTTGGGTGGAAGTAATTAATTTGGATTTAATCACAGTAAATTTTGCCTATAGAGCTATAAGCATTGTGGCAGTCAATTACAAAATCACTCAAGTAGTTGTTACTGAAGGAACATAGGATGGGGGAAGAGTATTAATCTAGTAATCCAAAATTAAATTAGCCAGCAGGAAGAAAAATAACCCAAAAATGCTCCTGACAAAAACCTCTTTAAATTTTTCAAGAATTTATTCTTTTCACTCTTCCCCAAGTACCGTCAAAAAGTTTTCTAGACAACTCTTTTTCCCCAGAAACGTAATTGAAAAGGGCATCTCATTTGCAGATGAGCTATGTCGCTGAATACATTTGTGAAAATATACAGCAGCCAAGTCACCAAAGGAGCATGTATAATGAAGAGATTGTCATCAGGTTCTAGAGTGATATCTGTTTGTAAATTCATGTGTTTCAAGCTTTGAACAACAAACAAATCTCCATGTCAGTCAAACCCATGGCACCTGTTTGATTTCAGATGTATTTTTGAGGTCCACTGGTGAACTTCTGATGTTTGTAGTCATTTCCCAGCCAAGTCAAAAAGGCAGGGTTCACCAGGGTGACAAGGGGTTGAACGTGTTGACATAACTTTTCATTTCACAAAATTTATATCAACAGATACCAATACCAGGCTTCATTTTATTCTTACCTGATCAGTGAAACTTGTAAGTAATAAAAGAATTTTTCTACTATTCTGAAACACATCCACTTTTACATGGATACTGAAAATAGGAATGAATGTGTTTTAAGACGACAGATTGAGCTGTGTGTAACGATCAAGTTTAATGCACTTTTTGCCTATACAAATCTAGCAGTTTTGTGATTTATTTTTAATTTAGAAATTCTAAAACTTCTCCATTTACACAGAGTAAAAACAACTCTTAAAAGGTTTTGTTGCCAAACATATTTCTGATTTTTAGCAGAAAACAGTAAAAAGTACCCAAGAAAAAAAAAGAATTTTCTTCCTTCTGGCTTTCCCATCAAAGTGGGTTTTTTCACAGTGCACATGAAATATACTGCTTAGTTTTCCATGATCTGAAGATACAATTTAATTTCACTGCTGATTAGCAAAGAATGCTCAATTAAAATAGCAATGCCTTTCTTGCCTGATACAAGCCCTACTAAAAAGACATCAGATGTTTTTATAATACTTTCTGGTGAGTAGGGGATGTATTTTGTAGAAGGAAGTAAAAGACATAGTTTAATTACCTGTTGAAGCATTAATTCAATTGAGCTCTTGGGGAAGAGTTATATGAGATAAATAATTGCTCTTTGGCCTGAATCTACCTAGAAATGTGGGCCTAGAATTACTTTTCCCTGCATGTTGGTATACATGTGCAATTTGGTCACATTACAAATTTAAGGTCTCAACCACAGGATCCAAGAAGAAATGGAACTGATTGGTTTAGTGTGAAAGTACACTGTTTAATAAAAATGATAGGTATTGGTATAATATTAAAAACAATTAGGACGTGATAGTTAGTATAAAAGATTATGACCACCCATGAGCGAGACAGATAGCCTTCGGCAGCGGTGTAGGTGACATCTACGCTGGCTGAGGAGAAAATGTTTAGGTACACGATAGAATAAACAATTTTGATAAGAAACTGATGCATCCTGACTCCTTCTTCTGGCACGGGGCTTGGAGAAAAGGACTTTACCCGCAATCTCAGAAGGCTATCAGCCCGGGATCTGAGAGGTAGGAAGCCACTTACCAACTTCATAAATTGAGCAGGTTGTTAGGCAAGCAGTTCAAAGCAATCCAAAGGCTCTAATTGCATTCTCCCCACCCCTACATCCAAAGCTCTCACTGCAGCACCCCAGGATCCCACAGGCACTTCACCCGCTCCATGGCAAACCCAGTAACAAGGCGTTCCTCTGCCCCAGGGACCCCGGGTGCCACAGGCAGCCCTGCCATGCACTCACAGCCAGCAGCTCCTCAAGGTGCTCTGCAGCAGGGCAGCCCAGACACCCCCAGGAGAAAGCCTGGTCGAGACTGAGATGCTTCATATGCAGTGGGAAGTAGCAGCAGAAATCAACTACTCAGAGAACCAGCTTTTGGGAGACAGTACACGGAGGAGACAATTATTGGGAGATTAAATCAACTCACAGGTAAGAATATCTTGGCAAGTAACCTGAAATTAATCTCTCATAGCTTGCTGGAAGCCACTCCACTGCAGCAAAAATGATTTGGTTTGGGGTTTTTTTCAGCTGAATTAATTCAGAAACAGTCATTCTCAGGAGGCTGAGGTGGGATAGAAAGTGAGCTTAAAATCTGAATACTCTGGGAAAAAAAGCTGAAAAAAACCCCCAGATCAATAATATTTTTTTTAAATCTATACTATAAAGAAAATTAAGTCCTGAATAATTTGGAAAATCTGAATCTAGGCTTTCCCATGGATATATCCTGGCCTAGAGAAATTAGCATATCTCCAAAGAAACAGGGACAGAAAAAACCAGCAGAATCTGAGCCCTAGAAACCTGCTTCATGTCAGTCCTGGGGAGAAAAAAAAAGCTGCTAAGAGCACCTTTCTCAAAACAAGTACTGACAGGTTAAAGAAAACATTCAGTTTCCGCAGTTCCTTCCCAACAAAAGAAGTACTCACATAAACACCCATATATATTAAAAAGGCAAATAATCAAATCTGTGCCAGTTCTGTGAGTTTCTGACATTTCTTGTCTGACAAACACGCACAGCAATGCCACAGAACACTAGAAATTTTTCAAACCTCAGTGAGAAATTTAAGAGATTCCTCCAAAATCTACTTTTTTCTCACTTTCTCACACATTCAAGAATGCCACCTCTTTCTCTCCTTCCTCAACAAAATGGTTACTTTTCAAGTAAGATTATTTTCATAGCTTTCTGAAGTTATGATGGAACAGACTGAGCTGCTGCTTCATTTTCTGCACATCCTCTGTGTGGACTCAGCATTTTGAGAAGAAACTGAGAAATGAGCAGTGACAGTCAGGGTCTGCCTCCTTGCCCTGGAAGGGTGACACTGTACAGCCCTAATGCAACATGACTTTCCTTAGTGCCTGCTTTGCTTGATGTCACAGAGGAGTGCCTGGTTTTGTCCAGTCCCTCCTGCATTCTTGTGTGGCTTGGAGCCAGACCCTTATCCAGATGCTGCAATGGTTTGTTTGCCTTGAAAGTACTTGATCCTTGACGCATGTGATAATGACAATTAAAAAAAAAAAAAAAAAAAAAGGCATCAGGGTGACGGAGAACTCTCTAAAATACTAAAGGATTTTAAAATATGAATGAAACAAATAGAAATGTGGATTTATTTTTTTGTTTAAAATATTTCAAGTGTTTGAGCCTACTATGATTTATCTAGGGGAACAGCAGCAGCTCTGCAGATATACCACAAATATTGCCAGCCGTCACACAGAAATAAAGAGGTGAGTTATTGCTCCTCAATCCCTTAACAAAGACATCTAACATAGACTACACACTATGGCTTCATGGAAGTTAATATAGTACTTTTTGTTCTTGCAACTGAGAAATACAAAGCTGTATGAGGTTCTTTCAGGGTTGTTTTTCTTTTCTTGTTGAGAAATGTTTGCTTTCACTAATGCTACAGGGTAGCAGTAATTGTTCATATGTTGGCAGCAAGCAATCAAATGATTTCACAGCTATGCAGTATAAATAAATATTTTCTTCAAATTATCTCACACAAGTTAAATACTGGTGTTACCAGTATTCTAGAGCTACCATCTTGCAAGAGTCTTGGTGACACTTGAAGAGAAGAAAATCCCTTTATAACACTTTTTAATGATATAAAGGTGGACATTTATGATTTTTGACAGGTTATCACATAATTGCAGTGGAACTCTGCATTGTGTTTACTTGAATACCTGAAGAGTTCGACAGTGTTGAAATTACTACAGTGATTCCATAGAAAACAGCTGGTCTGCTCTTCAATTACTTAAGTATCTCAAGCTGATTTACATCAGTAAAGAGAAGGAGAAGCAGACCGCACCTGGACAGGTGAAAACACATCACTAAATCTTGAAATTTTACTGTCATTGAATTCTTACATTCCTTGAGCTTTTTTTTTTCAGTCTAGCTGTCATTCCTTTAGTTTTCTGTATCCTTGACTAAAAGTAAAAAGTACTAATTATGAACAGAGACCTTTTATACCATACAGTCCAATGGCTCTACTTCGTAGATGTCACTGCCACTTAGTCTGAGTAGGATGCGAGGCTGTGAAATACAGCCTTTTACCAGTGATATCATCTTCTTTTCCACACAATTAATCTGTAAATAATTAATATGAGTCATCATCCTATTAAGAGGCTGGCATTGCTGAAAACTTCCATTCCTACAGAATACACTGAGAAGGATGTGCCTTCAAAGCATGTCCCTTCTTGCTACGTAAAAAGGGCAAAAACGTTTAGAGAGGCATTAAAACCTGACAATATTACACATTATGTACTACAAAGGAAAGAGAAGCTGGTAGGTGGTCAGTTTGTCACACATGAGAGGTTTGGTTGCTTAAATGGCATAGGGCAGGATAGTACAGTGAGAAACTTTAATATTCTGGGACCAGTTAAAGGAGTTATTTTGACCTTAAGCCACTGGAGTATGGGAAGGGAATCACGCTCTATCAACCTGTAGGAACCTGACACAGTGACAGCAAACCTGAGCAGTGCCTAACAGGTAGAAGGCAGCCTCTAACATCACTCCTTCTTGGCCAGGAAAAACTGCATGCTTTCTTTGCTTCTCCTGGATCAGATATCCCATAAAACTGAAACAATGACAACAAACCAACCAGGAACTTTTGAGGAGACTTCCCACACAAACTCAAGGCAGTTTTTTACCCACGTAATTGATGCTATTGTTAGATGAATAAAAACCACAACAACAGCAATAACAACAACAAAAAGGAAAGTTACTGTCTGGATCCTGTCACTGTACTCAAGTGAAGGAGCTCAATATCTGTGTATTTCTTATAAGTTAATTCAGCTGTCACTCAGCATTATCTGTTATGAAAACAAATTCTGCCTTTCACACCTGTACTGATAGATGACTAGCACTAGAACACCTTTGGGTAATCATTTAAAACTCCACCTCAATTTATGCTTAAATAAAGCTACTCTTTTGTCACATGAATAAGTCAAGAAATCACAAATTTGAGACAAATCCATGATTCTTCTGAAAAATCCTCCTCTTTAGTCTAAGGAGAAACTGTGGTTGATTACCAGAGACACAGGTCATGGAGAACAGCAGACTCTAGGAGAGTGTCTGTTTTCCCAAACACAGTTCTTACAATGCAATAATATTGCATACAACAAACTTCATACCATGTTGTAAAAAATACGTTAAAAACATTATTTTTTTACCTTTTCAGTGGAAAAAAACATGTTAAAGGGTTTTTATATATATGGCTTACATAATAGCTTACATTTTGTAGCTCTAGTCATCAATAAAATTCACTTGAAAAAATTTATCTAGATGAACTTTGCTCCCAAGAGATGGACAACAAAGTTGGTTTTGTCAGCACAAACTCTTCAAGAATCTTGAACAAAAGTTGTTCAAAGCATTATAACAGTAAACTAGACAAATATTAGTCCTATTCTTTTGGAAATTTGAGGGATTTAAGCATTTATGGAACAAAGGACAATGATTTCAAATTGCATTTAGTTTTTAAAATTAAGAGGAATTCAGAGAAAAAATGAAAGTATGAAGTGATTTATACTGTTAGATGTCATTCTCCTAAATGAAAAATGCAGAGAGATTGCTTGGCTTCTTTGGTTTAAATTTAGATCTTTCATGTCATTTATTGGATGGGTTATTTCTTTGAAGTGCCATCTAACCAATTATGAAGAGTATAAAAATAGATCTTTGGTTTAAACCACTAGATATTTCTAGATGATGAGTTTATTTTTCTATCAAATAAATCAAAACTTTGTTGTTTTACTTAAGCACATCAATATAAATGGTTATAGCCTGGTACTAAAATATTTGTCCTTCTCTCCAGTTCCCTTTAGGGTAACAGACTGAGGTAATAGCTTTTAAGTAAAAGGTCCAGACTAATACAATTTGGGTAGATTAAAAAACAAGCCTCATAAATCAGTTTTCCAGTGATGTTTATTTTTGTCATTGTTCCTGATCCTTGTCATGTAAACATTAATCTAGTAGGATGTGTCAGCCTTTATTAAAACCTTGATTTATTTCACATAAGAGAAAGAAACCTGTCATTGTATTAAAAGTTAATGGACTCTTTAAAAAATTGCTTTAGTTTGCCATGTAATTTTCTAAAATTCAGAGCAGCAAGGGCCCAAATAACCCTAGGTCTGTATTGCATTAACATCTTAAATATATATAATTATATTCTCCAATAATTATATTCTCCAATAATTAATCATTTTTTTCTGTGTTGTTTCAGAGAGCTCAGATTAAACAAAAAAGAATGGTTGGGAGGAAACCTGAAGGTGACACAGAATGTAGCTACCCCATGGATGAGGGACTAGAGAGAAAGAGAGAAAAGGCTGGGTTTCATTGAGCTCTGGGTGGCAGCAGAAAAACCTCTCAAGAGCCAAGCTTGCTGGTGACTGCAACCAGCAGCAGCATTCAGCAGTTGTAATCACTCTAAAACTTCACTTAGCTCAGCCTAACAGGAGCAGAAGCAAAGCCCACTTCTCAGGGCCTGGAGGCAGGCAAACCTGATGGTGGGACCAGTGGTGTTTGGTTTCCAGGAGTCTGTCTCTGGGTCAGAGCTGCCAGATGAACTGCTCTAGAACAAGAATTCTTCAGACATCTCAGAGCAGGTGTAGCATAAACAGTGGAAGTATAATCTCCCTAAATGTGTTGGGCTTGAAATGGAACCACGGAGAAGCTTAGTCCTGTAAGTCTAATTGTTCTTGGACCAATTGTGTCTTGTTCTTGTGCAGTGACTTGGTAGTTTTTGCAGTGGTTCAGACAGCTACTTCTGCATGGCATTCTGCTAGGGAAACCCATCCCTCAAGAAGGGAGACCACTGACCCTCTAAAATGTGCATTTTTTGGTATACATAAAAAAGCCCCATCATGTTAAATGCACAAGACGTGAAAAAAAATCATTTCTAGTCCATTTCTTCCTGCTGAAATTATTATATCTCTAATACAAAAATATCATACAAGATTAAGTGACTTAAGTGAAGCTACCTGGCAAGGCTGTGTCAGAAATAGGAAAACAATGTCAAATTCCTAACTCCAGTTAACTGAATAAACTTCTAGATTACTATAATTTCAGGTGTCTAGTATGTTGGGTCACCTTACTCAACATCTAGATAAGCACATCTTACCCTGAGGAATCAGTATCTGATCACACATATGAGGGAGAAATGGATAAGTTCAAAGTTACATTTTCCAGCAAAATTAGGTCTTACCTATTGTGTTTCTGTTCCTTCTAAATATTTGCATGAATCATTAGAAGTGCACTTTATAAGTTACTTCAGTAACATTAAATTTGAGACCAACCATGCAAAATGAATAATATGCAGAATGGTATCTGGCCTCCAAGACTAAGCACCTGACTGCACATGAATTGTTTGTAAAACCTGATTTAAGTCTGTATTACAGTCCTTGCAAGGCTGTCATGTCAAAATATCGATGTTATTCTAAAATGCCATTAGCCTGAGGGTGTCCCTGAGGGTGCATAATGCACAAAATTAAAAGGTCAATAATGATTTCCCAGCAACACCATCTCCAGAACTGTTAAGTATTTATGCCAGCCTCAATTTGAGCCAAGAGGATACAAATTGTTACAATGGGCATCAGTGAGTAGGGAATACTCCGTGGGTCATGGACCATGAACTCTTTTCCTGGGTGAATTACAGAGTCTTTGTGTGCAAGTGCCCAAAGTGAAAGCCCTATTGCCTCTGATGAAGCAATTACAGGGTGCTCACAGTATTTCATTTTGCTTTCCATCAATATCCAATTGCAGTATTTAGCCTTAGAAACAAGAAATTGACCAGCTGTCCGATTACCATGTATGACCTGGACTCACACACCTGGGAAGCCCCAAAGAATGTAATGCCACTAATTTTGAGAGTTCAAAGGCTTCCTCCATAATGAAAAAGCAAACGCAAGAGTAATTCCACTGGCTGTCATTCTTGTTGGATTACCTTATGCCTCGAAGCCTTGCATTACTCTGCTTAGACTGACAATGCAACTTATGATTAGACAGTAAATTTACTCTTTGAATAGGATGAGCATCAGAACAGCAGAAAATGCCATTGACTGCAGTTTCAAATTCCAGCAAAGTCTGGCACGCTCCACTGCCTATGAGCATCTCTGAAGTAAAGCACTGTAGTTAAGCTTTCACCTCGCATGCTGGTCTAGAATTCAAAGAAAGGAAAAATATCATCGTAAGAAGCCCCAGCTGTTGTCTAGATTGTAACTGCTTTACTCTTGGTGAGACAAAGTATTTAGATGCTTCTCAATATTGACTTTTTCACTCAGTCTCCTTCTTCTGACCCCACTCTTTTAAAGGTATTATCTACTGCGCAGCCTATGAAACACAGTCCAGGATGGAAATTTGTGGAAGAGGTTCAGTGTCTTCCAAGTGAAAGGAGCATAGAGGAAAGTGATCAGAGCATACAAAACACCTTTACTGCAGCAGTTACAGAACAGTGAGACTCCCTAGATATAATTTAGGTGATTTATTATGCAGTGTTGGTAGTCACTGGAGAAGACAGTCATGTAAAAAGAAATATTTTATCGTGTTAAAATGCTAAATAAGTGTGCATTCTTGTTCTTCATATTTTCATATCTGCTGGCATGGCAGAGTCTGATGACCCTGTATTTTCTTCAGACTAATAAACAGTGTCTGTCATTGTCCTCTGACTGAGACACAGAAACTTTGCTTCAGTTTCCATGCACAAACAAACCAGGAAGGCAGCAAAAATCATTCCCTCCAAATCTCAATCCATTGATATTTTAACTTTACTGAATTACCGTGTAGGCTGAAATGAGTGCAGGCTATATAAAGTCACTGATCATTAGGGTCAGATGGAAATACGTAATTTTCTCAATTATACAAAAAAATAGTTAATTGATGGAAACACCTTGCCTGGTGGTCAACTAATCAGGCTGACCTCTTTTGTCTCTCTATAAATAATAGACTCCAATTCATCCACACAGTGATTTTTTTTTTCTTTTTTGTACTGTCAGATTTTCAACCTTCTTTTGAAGAGCATGAGTGCTGCAACTTCACACAGAATTTCAGTATCACTCTTACCTGTGGTGAAGAGAGATGAAAGTCCTTCCCTTCTCACCCATCTCCAACAGTAAACAGCCAAGGACTCCCTTAAACCTCTTTCCATAGCTTTTTCTTGAAAGCTCAGTTTTGTTTATCCACCCTGACATCTATGTTTCTTGTACAACACATCACTTTAGAGAAAATAGAAAGACTCATATGGAGCAGTAATACTAACCATCCGCACCTAATAAACTGATCAAATAATTTTTCTGATCAGGGACAGTAATTTAGGTGATTACTGATAAAAAGGGTAGAAGTTGAAAGCTCTAAATGATCTTCAATAATTTCTCCTCAGCATCCTGAAGTACTCTTGGCAGTCATATTTTACAGAAGTCAACATGTTAATATGCCAGGGACAGGGAGAAACAAAGGAAATGCTTTGTCATGAGGCTGCCAAAGAGATCTTTTCTACTTAAACCTCTACTTATGTGATCTCCTTTTTCATAGTTTCTGGCCAAACCAGAATTTAGTAGGTTTCTTCAAAAAGAAGTGAGAACTGCGTTGTATTGAGCAGAAATGCTGTGCTACTAAAGAGAACTTACATGGATGAAGAAAACCACTTGGATAGCTTATTTATTTCCTGTAGAATAAGGAGAAAAAATATTACCATAGATTAACACCATCATTTCTTGGTCTGTGAAAATAATCCAGAAAATTATGAGAGATGAAAAAGTAACACCACCTGTAGTGGCGCGTTTTATATCTTTTTATTTATTGTTAATATTTATAAGTTCTGTAATGGTTTCTCCCAGTTCCCCCCCTGTATTTCTCCCCATTTGGTTTCCCCCTGTCCTTGTTCTCCACAGCCTGTCACTCTCTGGGAAGACTCTCCTCTCCTTCCAGAGTGTTCAGAGAGACTCGGTCCCAGATTGGAGCAGGCTGGGGAGCCCCCACCCCTTGTTTCCCATTCACTGTCTGTGTGACATCCCCATTTCCCTGATTGGCTTTCCCTCTTGTGTCCACCCCCTTCTCCCAACCCCGTATAAGCTGTGGCCACGCCTTGGGCGGGGACACTCTCGAGAGAGGCTCAGAGAGACGCGTGGCTCCCCTGCGAAAGGCAGGTGACAATAAAAACCATCTAGCCACAAAGTAGCCTCCTCGCTTCCTACCTTCATCAAGCCTCACCGACATCTCTCGTGCAGCTCTGACCCACCGGGGGGGTGGTGGCCGGTCCGCCTGCTGCCACCAACCGAGTTTGGAAGTATCCCGAGCCAGGGCTAGCCGGGAACAGCTGGAAGCCACTTTCCAGCCGGGCTTGAGGGATATTTTCAACCACCTATCTTTTTGTATACATTTCTTTTGTTCTGTGTTCTAAAAACTAAAATAGCAAGGAAGTTTCAATGTTCCAGCCTCTAAATGGTCACATGGGTCCCCCAAATCCAGCACCTCTCTTACTTAATGTCTTTTAAATAAAGAAGGATAACTTAACTCCATTTCATAACCTGTCACATGTTGGTGTCAGAGTTTCAAGAATTTAAACCTTAATTTGAGTCCAGGGTGAAATCACTTAAATGTTTAAGCAGACCTCACTAGTTAGGTACTATGAACCAGGGGAACCAGTGGGGAAATAGATTTCATGCACAGTGCATGAAGTATAGAGGTTAAAATGACTGAAGCATGACAGCAACCTGAGAAATATTCTTCCTCATCCCCTCTTTTTCTAAGGCTACTTATTCTAAGAACTCTAAGAACTCTAAGAAAACACAATTTCTTTTCTGAGGCTGGCAAACATCTCAGCATGCACACACAACCTGCCAAATTTCTGAAGCATCGCACATACAAACATGTCCTAGCACATTATTTCATTAAAGACATTTCTTAAAAGATTAAATAAGTCTTTCTCAAAAAAGAAACCAACTGGATAACAAATGGATAACAAAAAGAAAACAAACGGATAACACCATTTATTTTGAATTACACTTTATTTATACTTTTTACAGTCCATTTGCTAATTCACATGCAGCCAAAATAGAGATGACAAAAAAGGTGTTATCTGCTCAGGACTCCTCATACCCAGAGAGCAAATACAGCCCTGAGCCCTGAAGAAGCCTAAAGCAGGGCAGCTGCTCTGCTGGAAGCCTGACTGAAGGGGAATTGTGATTAATCAAGCACTATGCTTACAAGGAGGATATCCTGCAACTGCAAGGTCAGCAGGAGACAAGTAAGAGCACAGGATGACCAAAACATACAGTTTGAGGTATTTTCATCCCACATCCAGCAAGCTGGGCTTGCCACAGATCAGATGTAGTTTGCAACAAGTGAAAAGGCAACTAGAAGAGGCTTGCTGCAATGGCAGTTTCCACTAGTAGAATAAAGGAAGCAAACCACTATATTCTTTACATGCCCTATAGCATCACAAAATTCTTATGTCCTTGCAACTATATACAGTAAGCTTGTCTGGGCAGGGAAGATGGGTTTATGTACACGTAGATAAAGACACCCTGAACGACCTCCCCTCAGCAGCAAGGCTAATGTTTTTATAAAACTAAGAACAAAATAATTTGCATGCATCCAGATGGCAATGTCATGTAAGCAATTCTCCAGAGCAGAGACTAAGCTCCACGGGGTACAAGATACACAGCTGTGCATTATGAGAGTGCTGATGTTGTTCTATGCTGTGTTGGGAAATAATTTAGTCTAGAGGCATCATATGTCCTTTGAGCAACAAAGGTTTGGAGACACATCCCTGAAACATGTCATGTCTCATACCTCTGGGCACCGTCTCTGCAGTTTGATTATTTCTTATTGGTCTTAAGAGAGGATAAATTCTGGTATCCTAGTAGCATCTCACCCATGATGAGTCATATCAGATGTTGCAGAAACATCTGCTCTAAAATGCCTTTTGAATCTCCAGTTAGATGGAATACCTGCCTGGAAAGCTGCTAGTGTCTCAGAAGTGATGAGTAAAGAAACACACTCTTTTTCATGAAGCATAAAACCTAGACAGAAACTGATTTCTGGATGGTTTCTGAAGAAAATATCAAGATCCTTGCTAAAAGCAGCCAGTTATTCTAGCTGTCTATAATACATTTTTAATGTACCATGGCCACACCCAAGTTTTTGAGCAGCTAAGGACTACAGTCAGAATTACATGGACCACGTGTCAGTCACTTTTCACTTCTTACTTGCCTGTATAAAGTTGAGAAAACTGACCAAATAGTATACAATGTGTTCTTGCTCTATATCATTTTGTATAGGAGTACAGCTGATTTTTGGGTCCCTCACTACAAGAACCACATTGAGGTGCTGGAGCAGGTGCAGGGAAGAGCGATGGAGTTGGTTAAAGGTCTGGAGCACACGAGCTGTGAGGAGCAGCTGAGAGAGCTGGGTGTGTTTGGCCTAGAGATACAGTGATTCAGGGGGGCAACTTATTGCTCTCTACAACTTCTTGAAATGGATTTGTGGTAAGGTGGGAATCAGTCTCTTCTCCAAAGTATCAAGTGATAGGATGAGAGGAAGTGACCTCAAGTTGAACAACAAAAGGTTTAGATTGGATATTAGAACACATCCAAGCCACAAGTGGCCAGTTTGTCCAGGAAAATGCTGTGGGAAACTGTCAAAAGCCTTAGTGAAGGCCAGGCAGACAACATCCACAGCTGTTCTCTCATTCACTAAACACATCACCCTTGTTGTAAATCAGATTGGTCAAGCAGGACCTGCCTTTCTTAAAGCCAAGTTAGCTGTGTGTGGCCCCTGGGTGTCCTGCACATACCACATGATGACACTCAAGAGAATCTACTCCAGGATATTCCTTGGCACTGAGGCCAGGCTGTGGTCAGGTCTGTAATTCCCTCAATTCCCCTTCCAACCATTTTTGAGGATGGACATCACATTTCCAGCCAATTGGGACTTCCCTGGTTAGCTGGGACTGCTGGTACATGGCAGAAAATGTCTCAGTGAGCACTTCCACCAGCTCTCTCGGTACCCTTGGATAGATGTCACTTGCTCCCATAGTCTTGTATGTGTGTCCAAGTGGTTCAGCAGGACACTGAGCATTTCCTCTGGATCATGGGGCTTCACTCTGCTTTCCATTCCTGTCTTCCAACTCAGGGTGTTGCGTATCCAAAGAACAAATGCTCGTGCTATTAAAGACTGAGGCAAAGAACACATTATGCACAGGAATAACTTGAACACATGTGTTGTGTTGTGTTGTGTTGTGTGAGAGTTTATCCCAGACTGGATGTGATCAACATAAAAAAAGAGTGGAAATAACCCCTTGGTGTGTTACACAAACACATTTAGTTGTGCTGTTGAATCTATTTTTTACTTGTCAACTATTAACACATAACTGAGGAAATATGAAGGATGCTATTATTTACCTGCTAAGAATACTAACATTCCAGTTGTAAGCATTTTTAAGTCACAGTCTGTCTTCTTTCTTTTTCCTCTTGAGTCAATGTAGAATATCTCGTACAAACTATACAGAGGAAGGGTTTGCAGGGGTATTTATTCTTAGCTGTTATTCCTGATTCTTCTTATTCATCTTCTGTCATTGGAGCTGCTCTTTTGAAGTAAAAAAAAAAAGTACACAGCTCGGAATTAGCATACATTTAAATGGAAGAATGTAATTCAGACAGCAGCTACACAAGAATGAATCAGGAATTGTTATCTCCTTTAAATCCAAATCTTGGCTGTAATACAAATCAATTTCAGAAGAGTAGACCTTCATTATGTTCAATTTTATATCAATGACAATCCTAAGATCTCATAGCTTGGGAAGCAACAGGGGTGAAATGTGAGCATTCAACCATTGGAAACTGGTTTGACAGGTGCAGGGAAGTTTAAAAATACAACTACAGTAACCACAATATTCCTATTCTTAAAAGTATTTCACATATTAATACTTCTGTAGGATGACACTGGAAGTATTAGCAATAGGGTGCTTGGTAGGCAATTCTCTACAAGGCTGGGGTCAGCTTTCATAAAAATCCCCCCACAGAATTAAGTTTCATGCATCTGATGCATAGGCCAGGATGCTGGGAGGGCTGAACCATCCTAAATTCTGTCCATTGTTGTGCCATTACATATTTTGTCAATATGCGTGCAATTTCTTGCAACCAAGGAATAAAATCCGTCTTTAAAAGCATGATACAAGTAGGCACTACTCAGAATCAGGACAGGTTTTATCGTGCTCGCAGAAACAAATGGACTTTCAGCAGGAATAAAGTGCAAAACCTTCTTCCTCTGCAGGGTTTTTGCTGCCCTCTGCATTTAAAGTGGTACAACACCACCCTGTCATGACTTGCAGTTTGAGACACATGCGGAAGACATCACCATGATATTAAAAGAAAATAATTCATTAAAAAACGAAGGGGAGGGAGAGATCTGGTGCGGAAGCAGCTGTGCCAAGCTGATCGGCTCAAGAGTGCCACCTGCTGAGAACGATCCAGGGCCAGGCCGGTGGCTCGTTCACACAGAACAGCCCCTTCACATTGCTCAGGGTGGGACCTTTCACGGGCCTGCCTGTCCCACACACCCCCAGCAGGGCTTCCTTCCCCTGGCCACGTTTCATTCTCCTTTGGAGATGGACAAACACAACCAGGGACGGCGTCTGTCTGGCAGTTCTCTAGAAATCAGACTGGGCCCAAGTGCAAATCAACTGTGGATTTAGAAGGTGAATACTACCCATCTGTCTCTTCCTCAGATTACAACAGTGGGTTTTTTAAGGATTCATCTTCAAATCTTTCCATATTTATTCTTAATATGGTCTCTTTCCTTAGCTTAATCAGACTTTTGTCATCCTGTATTAATAAACGCTAGTAGTTTATGCAATAGGAGCTCTTTTCCTTTGTTACAGCTGAGACAACCTATTTCAGGGAGGTAACACCACAGTGTGTATGAAGGAAGGAAAGGAAGCAGACAAAACATAGTTTCTACTGTCAAGCTCATAAAACTGAAGAAACTACAGGTCGTCTTCTGTAAATGAATGCTTGTATTTTCACATCAAGAAATCTCAGTCTGTGTCAACATTGCTCAGCTTCTACATCAGGTAACACAACCTTCCTATTAGACCTCAAAACAAAATTCTGACAAACAGGGTCAAGTACTGACAAAGGGCAAATATTGAGATGAAGATCTAAATCCTCTTTGGGACTGGATTTATTTCACCGTAGTGACATAGCCACTCAGAAATGGGGGAGGAGGGAGGGATGGGATGTCCTCACACACCTGAAAGGAGTCCAAGCACCAGAAACCTTGCACCTCGAGGAGACTTGGACGACTGTTTGTAAGGCACAGCCTGCTATCCCTCTATGCATATACTCAGCATTAACATTCACATTTCCCCCTGAAACAGGAGGAAAATTCAGGAAACTAAAGCACATGAGTTTGCTTTTTCTTCCTTGCAACATCTCGTGGCAGAGTAAAATGAGGGGAAAAACCACAAACCACACATCAGCTTCCAAAATAACGGAAGCATCAAGAAGGAAAAGGCTACAGAGTGATCTGTTCCATGGTTTGTAATCAGTGTTTCCTAGTGTGGAAATGAAGCCTACATGAATAACCTGTTAGCAAGTCTAATTCAGGGAGTGTTCTGAAGAGAAAAATCAAGTGCAGATCTCAGAGTTTGTAGTGCATAGCCTCTAGAGGTACAGCAAGGAAGGATACCTTGATCCACACATTTTAAAGTGAAACTGATAAACTCAGTCAACTGCCAAGATCTATCATGTAAAGCACACCCACAGGAAGCGCCCAGTTTCCACTGCACTGAAGCCAGTATACCAGATCTAAGGATTCTCCTTGAAGTCTTTGTAGACACTTGAGGAAAACAAAATGAAGGGCAGGAAGAGAAAGATAAAATTCTGATGATTTAGGCTTGTCACTCGCATTTCATTACAAAGGGTATTAATTGGACCTCATGAAAGAAACCTGTCAATTTTAAATAATCATAAAACTACAAAATTAAGTGGTTTGATTCACTAAATTTTATCTGAATTTTCTTTTCTAATCCTCATGATCTATGAGTAAATGAAAACTGACCAATGCACCAAGCTTTCTAATAAAGGCGTTTCTGTGTAGTTGTGGTGGCTTTTTCTTTCAAATGTTGTGTTCCAAGAAATCATATCACCAAAACTGCTTGGTCCCCTTGCCCACCGTGGCACTTTTAAATGGACATAGTTTACTCCCCCATTCAAAGTAGTTCTTTCACATAAATATTCAGTTCTGTAGTGGCAGTGATGTCCATTGATGATGCATGAGATTACAAGTTCCTACATGACTTAGCTATAGGAGGGTGCTCAAGATTTGGCCATCTCTTCACTTTTTAAAATCTTTTGCGGGGGAAGAGAGGGAGTTCTTTTTTTGCTCTGATGAAAAATGAATTACAGTCTGAATAGTAAATAACAACATTGTGTGAACTATTTATATCAACTCACAGGCAGACTACCATTGAGTATCGCAGTATTATCCCAAACTTCCTTCCATTTTTATTGCTTTGTGTACCTGTGGCATGAACTTTCAGGGTACACACAGGAACACAGGGTATGTGAAAGCTTGCACGTGTGACATGCAGAACTATTTTCATAAGTATTTTGAATTGTATTGTCTCTAGTAGGCCATACAAGATATCCTGCAAGTAAATTCTTCCAAAGGAGAAAAGATCCTGTTTTACCATGAATTTCTTGGTTTCTTTCACCCTGTAACAGCAAATACAATACTATTTTGGAGAAAGAGGAATGTAAATGTCAGGTGGATTTTTTTAATTTTCCTAGATGTGTTTCAATCTGCACTAATTCTACCCTGATGATTATCCTGTCAAAATATAATTTTCCCTTTAGTTTCAAATGATGAGGAAATTTTCTTACACTCATAAGCAGGATGACAGTGTCAGTTGACTTTGATTTTGCTTGTGTAAAAGTGAATGTACAAGTACATATGGAATATATGCATTGAAGTGACCAGCTAGGCAGCTAACCACTAATGTCAGTGGAGTAACTTCTGTAAGATGTTACCTTAAATAATAAACCAATATAGAAGCAACTAGAACAAACTAGTGAATTCTATGCTGCATAAATTATATAGTGGGAAGGTAAAGGTAGAAGATATTTCCTTGATATTTAGTACATATAAGTAGGCTGGAATGTGTTAAAGTTTCCTGACATACATCCTACCTAAAAAAAAACCCCCAAAGCCCTCAAATTCTAGCCAATGCTTCAAGTCACTGTTATTTTTCCTCAGGCTGTAAGGCAGCTGTATTCCTGAGACAGTGGAATTGTGGCATCATCAGTTTAGCTAAATTTGGTTTTTTATTCACTTCATAAGACTTTCAGACTTGCATAGTATTATTCAGCCAGAAATGAAGAAGAGGGAAAAGGAAGTCATATCCAAAACAATGAGGACAGACAGAATAACCTTACATAGATAATCATGTAAAATAATTCCTTAGTAATTCTCTTTTATTTGTGACCTTGTTTTTCTTTATACTTCTAAAGGGGACAATATCAATTTGTTGGAGCTCCAATTCATTAAAACTTCAGATCTCATTAACTGCCAAAACAATATCAGAGCAAATGTTTTAAATCTCTTGGTTTTGGAAAGATGTTCCTGCTGAGGGGAATTTATGCAAAATTTTGCAAAGAAAAGCCTCACTCATTTTTCAAGATAACTTTTTTCTGCCTCTGGATGGTGCTGGCAGAGGGAATGAAAAGCTTCTCTCTAGAGAATTTCAGCACTCTGTCTTGGTGAGGCATGTGAGCAGTCAAGGGATGCCAGGGCTATTCACAGAACAACATTACAATGAAAAGCAGATAATGCTCTAATGCAGAACAGCACTCCCAGTCACAGCAGCAGCCAGGAGGACTGTGCAGGGGTGAGCACCCAGAGCACACTCAGTCTCAGCTTCCTCAGCCTTTTACAGCATGTGCTGCCACCTGGTAGCATTATTCCCAGTCTACAAACAGAGCCAAGCCGCAGAAGCCAGGTTATCTGACAGAGGTACCCAACCTTTGATAAGGCTGACCTTACCAAATTAGATTCCAGATAGATTTCATCACCTCAGTTCTCACACAATTCCTGTGCAAAGAAAAGCAAACAGACCTGTAATATATTACTAGATAGTAAGAATACCCATTTTGTTTGGCAGTAAGAGCTTTCAAATGTGAGTTTTCCCAGTAGAACTTAGATAGAAACCTGTTTTTCTATTAAAATGCTGTTTGCCTAGTCCTTGGGATTTTATCTGAAACACTTATTCTTGTTGTAAAATTCTATATGAACCTTAATAAATTTTCTCTAAGACCTCAGGCCTTACTGCTGTGTTTGTTACATCACAATCAGACCAGCAAGACTGTGTCACAGGAAAATTTTCTGAATAATATTAGACTAGAAAATAACTTTTAACACCATGCTGGATAAATGAAATTCATATTTGATTGGGAAAAGCCAGAATGCTCTCAGAAGACCACATTAAGGATGGGAGCCTACACACTGAGCAGGAAACTGGCATGAATAGTAGTAAAGACGTGGAGAATGAGTGAGCCAAGATAAGAAGAGCACCATGATCTGTAGCCAGGATGACTCAATGCTTTTAGTTCTGCATTTACACCAAGGGGATGAACAGTAATAAGGTTCATGTCTTTCTAGATCAAGATCTTCAAAAGAACCTGACCAGGAATATGCACCCACTAGGAATTTCACATGCATTCAATACACAACATTCCCTACAGCACTTCCTAGTCAAGCACTTCTGCTATAATCTGATTCCCCATCAACACTGCTTCCACGAATTCCACCCATGTAATCCATTCTTTTGACAGACCTGCAATTTGCCCAAACTTGTGACTTGCCCAACAACTTTGTCATACAATTGCTTTGGCATCGTGCAAAGGAGACATTGACCCTACCACTGTTGTGTTTTGTGGCGCCAAAGCAGAAAATTATGGAACTCCTGCAAAGACCAGAAAGGAACTGGAAACAGTTTGAAATCACAACTACAGACTGTGACACCTGTGCAGGCAGGGACACAAGGAGCCAAGGTCACCATTACAAAGTGGATTGTCCTTCATATAACCAGATGTGAGAAAAAGTTCAATATATCAGAGACGTCTGATACAGTACAAGGTCTCATCTTGCAAGATATTGATGAGTCTGCATTTGGGATTTCTCCTTTTTTTTTTTTTCCTTTTTTGAGTTTTCCCATATTCAGTCTCACCACAGACCATCAGCCTTCCAAACTTCTTTGGAAAGATTTTTTTTTTATCTAAATTTGGAGTCAAACTATCATGAAGGTTTAGGCTCTTCCCCCACGTATGGCTAATAGGTTTATTTTAATTTTTTGCCATAACTTTTTAAAGATTGTCGTTTTGTTCTTGTTGAGTTGCTAAAATAAACAGCATTGTCTTACTGCTCTTCAGACTGGATTTTTCTGTGTGCCTACAAAATGTTTACTGAAGTACAACACTGATTACCTAAAATGCACCAAAATTTACCTGATTTGATTTCAGTTCTCCTGATCTCATTTTGCAGGGTGCCAACAGAAATTCTTGATGGTAATAGAAGTAGGCAAGAGATTGCAAGAATCCTCTATGGACAGGCTCAGGGCAGCATGAAACGAGATACACAGGACTCCCAGAGAATTGATTAAGGGTCTTGATCCTTAACCATAGGGTATTGGAGCCAGATGAAACAGAGAAAAATAGCTTTATTACTCCACTCAAGCTCTAGTCACAGCAGAAACAGCATGAAGCTCTCTCTCTCCACATGGCAACTTTGACACTGTACTATGAACTTTGTAATAGTCACTTTTAAATGTGTGCTCCAAAAGCAGGGGAAGGGAAATACCCAGGTTCCACTACAACTATTTCAAGTATCAACAGCTGCATGGCACTAGGAACTTCCTGGGCAGTTACAACTCATAGTGACTTTAGTATATAACAAAAAATAGGTATCTTAATGTATCTTCCTTAAGTTTCATTCCAGGTTTTAATGCAAATTGAGTCAGCATAATTTATTTATTTTCAGTAGTTTCATGGTACATCTCTACAGCTTCCCAATTTGTCCACCAAAAAATTAACGAAAGAGTTCTTGAAAGTTATTAGTCTATAGGTATCATTCTGAATGATTACTTGTTTGGCTCATTCTGAACAGATGTTTAGCAAGGTGTAAGTAAGGAAATGATCTAGTCTTGTTACACTAATTTAAAGCAGGGAACTTCTATTTTATTACCTATGGGGACTGTTGCACATATACCATTTCCTTCCTATATCAGCTACTAACACGTTTTTTGGACATCTTCCTCTATTTGGTTTTGTGATTACGAGACATCAGTTTCCCTTTGAGGCTTAAATAATGTACCTTCCTCTTACAGAATATTAAAGACTTCAGATTGAGAACAAACAGGATTAATAATTCCACATGTGTGTCTCAGACACATGCCACTGTTGTCGCTGCTGATTATATATAAATTACATACATGTTGTGTAAGTATGTGTGTGCATAAGTCTAGAAATAAAAAAATGGGTGGTAACAGAAAATCTTGGTGTTCCATCAAATCACTGGGGATAGTTTGTTTATTTACTTAAATATACTCAATATCCTCTCTGCCATAATGTTATTCCTTTTTAAGCTACTACTTGTGGTTTAAAGCAACTCAAAACTACAGCAAGAGGAAAAATTTACTTTCCTTTAATGAAAACTTTGTAGACAATTTGCTCCAAGACGGAAAATTTTGTATCACTTTTTTTGATTTCTCCTTTTTTTTTTTTTACCTTCTTCATCTTAGGTACTTAAGAACACCAAAAGCATTTTTTAATTAAAAAAACATCACCCCACAAAGCTTTTGTTGAATGCATCGAATACCTTTGAGGACACATGGCACCAATATTCATTTAGGAATAGATAGATTCATAGTCATGAAAAATGAATGAGTAACTCAAATGTTCATAAAAGTAACAGCACTTACAATGATATCATTAAAAATTTTTGAAGTCCTTTTATAGTCCCAGGCCATCAACTCAGGCCTTAAAACACACTGAGAGCATATCATTGAAATTAATGAAAGGACTCTTGAGAATTTGGCTGATTCAGACATAGCTATTGTAAAAAACCAGCACCAGAACTTTTCAGCTCTCACTCTCCATATTCTTACAAGGAAGGAACAAGTCATGCTGTGAAGTTGAAGTCACAAAGTTCCAGTAGGAACTTGGAAGCCAGCAGAAGCCAAAAAGGATGCATATACAAGACTTTCTGCCCCACATCTCCAACATGAAAGAGGTCCTTTAGAGAAAGGGGGAAATTAATTATCGTGTTGATCTCCTATCAGTAAAGCCATGTTAATGTTTTATTAAAAAGCAGCTTTTGACTTAACTGAAAAAATAAACATATGTGACTTGTAACTCTCAGTGCTACTAAAAAAAGCAAACAAACAAAGGCTTTTTGTCTTCACTACAACTCTTACTTTTATCGAGGCAAATCTTAGTAGAAGCACATTCAGTTAACAAGAAACTTTAATTTCAAGGCCTAATGCACATGATGAAGTCTCAGGCAATAAAATGTATCACAGCTGGAATGTGTGATTCTTCCCTTTCAACACATAAAAAGATGTTTGCTCCTCAGCTATCAGGCACATGAACCCCCATGGGTCAGACGAAACAGTTATTACAACTGTAGGCATTTATTCTATTAAAGAATTTCTGAAATGTTGGAAATACTTTTCTCAAAGTTAATAATGTGATGAAAGACCACATATTGGGTGAGAGGAATCAGTTTTGGTGCTGGAGTTGAAAAAAAAAAGAGGCTTAGGAAAAAGATAATAAATCCTCAAAACATTCTCTACTCACTACTAAAAGCAGAAATGGAGTCTTTGATGTAGAAATCAGTATTTACAATTAAAATAATTATCTTACTTTCCCTAATTCAATCCTTTTGACTTTGTTCCGAAAGAAAAATAACAACACAGTGTATCTGAACTACTAGTGAAAGGCATGATTATCCACTTTTAAGTGTGCTTTAGTTGCTGCTTAATGTTCATTAATTATTTTCATGCTTAAAAGACTTTTTCTCCCCTATAGTGCTAGAATTTAATTCCCAGATAAACTGTAGCTCCCAAAAAGGAAAGCCGACACGCCAATTTTATCTTAGTGTTGATGCTTCTGTTGTTACAGCTCCATGGGAGAAAATCTCAGCTGGCATACCTGGCTGCAGTTCAACTGGTCCTATGGAACCTGCACTGAGGGTTTGATATTTGACTATGAGAATTGGCAAAACTCTGTTCTGTTGTGAGATACAGAGTCCAGTTCAGAAAAGAGTATTGACTACTTCTAGCTGCCTTCCTCTAAGCTGCTAATCAATGACCAATTAGTCATTTAGATTTACCTCAAAATAAATCCTGCTTGAAGAGTATTTTCCCTAACCTCATAGCAGTCTCAGCCTCCAACAAAGATTCTCACTGGAAGTGAGGCAGTTCCCAGAAATACCTCAGAAAAAAAAAACCCACGTGGACAAAGGTCTGCTTCATTCCCCTATAAACCAACATGTTTCACCTGCAAAATTCAAGCCACAGGGTTACCACCAGAACTCATCAAGGGCACACATTTTCACCATTTTAATGTAATAGTGCTCCTTGTAATTTGAGCACTTAAAAATAAAAGCTCCTAAATTCAACCGGTTACTAAGTTGAACTTTATCAGCACAAAGAAAAACCTCAGGAACAGCACTTTGACACCATTCAGCCAGGGTTGCCATCTCCATCCAGTGTAGTGCTTCCCTGAGTTCCTATGCAGAACCTCTATTTTGAAGTGTCCTTGCATGGAATTCAGAGATGTGTTTTATGTACCAGTGCCATACACTTATCAGCTTTGCCCTGACAAACCCTGAGGAGTTACATATGCTCTAATCAATTTCTCCAAACAGTTGCAGCAGGCAATGATATACTGATTGGGGTTTTTTATGTCTTTGCTTTCACTTTATTTGCTTCCACATGTCCAGTGACAATATCCAGGCTCTAACAGTGCAGGCACTATTGTTTCAATTCTTAAATAAATACTAGCAAATAACCACCCATGCAACAGTGTTGATCCATTGTTAAACTGAAAATGATGGAGCAAAGCTAGCTTTTGCAATTTCCAAAATTCATACTTTATTATTTTGCTACCATTTTCCACCATCTGGTTCAATTGGGAATTTCATGTAACATATATTTCACTAAAAACATCTTAATTTACCCACTGCCTTGTAACTTACAAAGTACATGCATATGCAAAGTGGGATAACTAACAAAAACACAGGCACTCCTGTGCCCTTGCCCTCTCCTTACCCCTCCATTATGGAACAGGCAAATTTTTTGATTGCTGTGGGGTACGTTTGCCATTCCAAATTCATTTATACCAACTGGCTTAGTTTTGCTTAATAGTAAAAAAAACCTTCTATAATTCAGACTGGGACTACAGTTTTCCTGTACTAACAGCTTTCAATATTGTCCCCATGCCCTAATTCAGAGAAGGAGCACTGCTTCTGGTAGTCACAGCCATAACTCACATTTTTCTGAGACACATCTGTTAATATCCCTCATAAGTTTAGGATGTGGAAATAAAGAAAATAATTATCCACTGTTCAGTACTTTTCACATACATCTATGTGAAATGTGGAACCTTGGCAAGTACCACACCCATTTTACACTGTACATGTTAATTTCCATCTTTGAAAACATTCCTTTATGTATATTTTAATCCTAATAGTGATATTGTGAGATAAGTTTTGAAAAAACTCTGTTTTTCTGTGGGCTCTAGCCTGCTTTTTCTGAACTCAGTTCTTTCATACAAAGACTTCTGGGAGTGGCTGAATATATGTATGCATGCAGAGTGTGACAGCAATGAAATGCAGTGAGCCTGCAAGATGAATATAATCACAGCTGGAAGGAGCTCCCCAAGAAGCACAGTACCTATACTTGCATTTTGAGGTCAGAAACTCCTGATATGGAGGGAAAAGTATGACTGAGATTGCAAAAGCAGAGGGAGAAAAGCAAACCTATTTTTAAAAGTGTAAGAAGTAACTGAGATCACCCAGCTGAATGAGATATTTGGGAAGATCCTGGAAGACTTGCAGCATTCAGAGAATAGTGCTAAGTAAATAAAATAATCTCCTCCATGATGTAAACAAAACATCTCACTAGAGCAAATGAATTTCCTTCTAGCTGGCTTAGTGAAGAAGGCTGGAGAACAGATGGGCCACCCCTCAGATTTTGTGAGGCATTTGATATTGACATTAAAATTAACCGGGAACATTTGGGGATGGCCAGTGAAATAATCTCAAAAATTAGCAGTTTATGACTTATCAGACTAGGGGACTTTGAGATCTTTCAGAAGTCTGCCCTGTGATTACTTTTTTTTAACTATTCAACCCATAATACCCATAAATTATTTGAGTAATTAAATAACACAGAAAATTCACACGTCACATTGCACTGGCATAATTTAAAAGCATATTGAAGGAAAAGACTATGATTTAGAAATAACCCTGGTAAGCTAAAAAAATGGTTTAAAGACAGTAAGATAAATTCAATCAGGACCAGAGCAAAGCAGTGCCCATAGTAAAGAGAAATAACAAGCGTAGATACAAAGAAGGGAAACAAACCATCAGACTACTCAAGGGAAAATTCTGGTTGAATAAGACCTGAATAAGAGTCATCTTATTCTGAACTGTATTAACAGGAATATTGTAAATCTGAAGTGCAGAAAACTGTTCTGCTTTTCATCATCCTGGTGAGAGCCCAGCTAGAATCCTGACTGTAGTTTGTCCTGTCTGCTTAAGGCAAACAAAAGCAAATTACCAAATTCTGAAGAGAACATTAAGAGTCAAAGGTTTAAAAATGTGAACTAAAAGGAAAGGCTGCTTGAATTCAGCAGGGTTAGTCTAAAGAAAAGGGATCTTACAGGTATCATGACAACAGTTCTGTAATAGGAAAGCTGTTAAAAATGCTATAGCAATAAATTGTTCTCCAGTCTCACGGGGGAGGAGTAAAAAGAGAAACAAACTTTGGCTGCTGAAGAGATTTCAGATGGAGCCTGGAAAAGAAATTTCTAATTCACAGTGTTTCTGTGTCTATCAATAGTGTCCAGGGAAGTTGTGTCACTGCTTAGACAGTAAGGGACAAAACATCTGTCATTAATGTTATCTCAGTGAAAGGAGACAAGCTGGATAAAAAGGTCCCTTTCTAGTGCTACACTTATAAGATTTGTAAGCATTCTTTTGCTAAAAGACACAAAACAAAATACTGAAAAATATTGTACAGTGCTGGTATTTGCAGTTTCACAGTCAACATGTCAAGCTGTTTTTTCTCCATCTTAAAATAACTGAAAGCCCAGATGGTCCCTGAAGTGCTTAAATTGCATTGATCATCACCTCTTCTGCATAGTACATTCTTTTGCACATTCAAGCTGTGAGCACTGTACACATTCATGCAGCTTTACAGCAAGAATGATAGGTAAGAGTAACTTTGCTCAGGCTTATGTGCATGCCACCTCTGAATAGAAAATTTTACCATTAGTAGCTTGTTCTTTTTTTAAGCTTATTTTTAAGTCACTGAAAGACTTCGAGTAACAGCTAAGTTATTTTCTGCTATTCAAAACAAATATTTAAACCTGCCTAGTGTTTTGTAGGCAAATTGTGTAAAAGAGGTATGAAGTATTCACAGCAGACACGTTCTTTTTTAAATCCCAGTTCACAACATCCATTGCTCTCATGTCTGAAGACCATGGAATATGTGCTGGTGCTGTTTTTTCCCTTATTGAATTACTTGCATTATGAGGACAACAACGCTGGTTTTAATGCTGATTTCTCAGTGAAATGTCAATACTGTATAATTTCTCTCTAATGATATTTGGGGGGAACAGTGCAATTTTTTTATTAGTAAATGTGACTAATAATGCTGTGTTCTTCAAGCCATTATGTCTGCAATTTAGCCTTGGCAGTGCTGTGTATTACAGTGTGGTGTATTACAAGCATATTCCCAAAATTTAGGACTCCTTAACAATCTTACTGTCTCTGTAAGTATTTGCTTGAGCTGTGCAAAGAAGCAGGCAGCCAGCAATACTTGCCTTCTCCTGACTGCTTGCTGAGTCACTTCCATCACCCTCCATCGCCCATCATCCTCCACTTACTACTGTGAGCCACTTCATGACCTAAGTTTTTCTCAGTTAGGAACCTCTTGCTCAAGCTGTGGGAAAAAAAACTCAGGCAAACACACCAAAACCTGAGAAATTCCCCTCCCCAACCCACTCCTCCCCTTCAAACAACAAATCTATTCCTGGTGTCCTCATCCAGTGTTGGTTGCACAGCCAACAACTGCAAGGTACAGTAAGAAGGTAAGTTGGTTACACAAATTCAATTTCTCTGAATACAGAAGTAAAGGAAGGGAGGAACAGAGACAAGACAGTCAAAATACTGTAAATTTTTTGAGCAGCAACCTGATGTAAGAGACTGACATTCAAGTTCTAGTTTTAAGCTGGTTATCCATGGTGTCCATGGATTTAAATATTTTTAATAATCATCACAGCTGTGAAATGCTGGATAAACTTCTTTCACACTTTTAGTAAAATTTTTAAATACCAAATTTAATTTGAGATATCAAAAGAAAAATCATAGTTTAATCCATCACGTTATTTGTGAAAAGAACAAAATAAATTTCTGAATAGCACTTACCTGGAGACCTTGAGAGCTCACACAGTGGGAAGGACAACTCTTTGCAGTGATAATGTAGAAGAGAAGAAGCACCAGCAACAAATCATGAGGAAAGGACAGCCTGACTCCTAGGTGAACTACTGTCTCTGCACTTGCTAGCAGGGATTGATTTTCTTTTCACTTCATTTCAGTCTGTGAGGCATTTTTACCTTGCACTGAAATTGCCCATGCATTCCCATGAAAGTGAAAAGAGAATGAGGGGATGTCCTAAGTTTACATGGACCAGTGGAGACCCCAATGGGCTGGTGAGGCAAAAGAGCACTCACTCCTTGTCACACTCACACCTGAGGGTCAGGGGCAGCTGCTGTCCTCCAGCTGCTCCACATCCACCTGAGGCTGAGTCAGCCAAAAGGGCTCAAGTATTTCTTAGTATTCCTCTCCTCTGAAGGCAAACACATTTCTGTTCCTGCCAAAACAAACTCCTCTACACATCACTGCATCAGGAGCACCATTTTGTGTTTTGGTAACATATCCCCATATCTTCTCAAGAAGATGGTGGTGGGACAGATAGGACCTAAACACTCTCTTAATTAGGCTGGGTTTCAGCATTGCATCTGTGTACTATATTTAACACACATAAAAAATATTCAGCAATTGAGCATTCTTGTTGATAACCATATTACAGAGCCTTAATTTTCTCAGAAGCTCTAATCAAGAATTGTTGAGAAGGATTTTATCAAAGAACATTGAAAGAAAGATTGTTCAAAAATGACTGATTTTGGATGCCTCATTTTTTTGCCCAAGTTCATTTGGAAGGAATTGTTCTGCAGAGCACTAACAAATATAAAACCTTATAAAATGTCTCTAACACAGCAAGACAATGCAAAATTATTCATCATGTTTGAAAAGTTGGGCTGTAGTATTCTCCTAATCAAGATTGTGTTTGGAACTGAGATACAAATATATGAACTGCAGAGTGCTGCCAAAATGATCAATCCTGTCTGCTATATTTCTTGGAAGAGCATACAATCATCCTGGTCCATAAATGGTCACTGTTTCTACAAAATAAGTCAATTTTTGTCTTGCTCTCTGGCTTTAATTTTAAAGCTATAACTCCACATGCAAGCCAAAGAACCAAATGCTATTAAAATATTTATTTTTACAGAAGGTGCTGTCTACTTGTCTCCCAAGAAGAAGGGTGATGAGAAAGTGAACTCACTGACATTTCAGAACTCAGGCCTTTTGCAGTGACAGGGACACTAGTTAAGGAAGATTTTATGCCTGTTCCAATTTTACTGTGATCTGAAATATTTTAAATTGGCTGTGTCTGCCAAACCCTGAGAAAGGTTTTATGGTGAATGTCCAGACAAAATCAGAATGCAACCTACTTGACTCCATGCCTGTCAAAAATACCTTCATTATATATATATGGTGAGTTACGGATCCTTGTCAAATCCTGGCAGAATATTGCAGCAGGAGGTTCCCTATCTTATATGAAGAAAGGTTCTGTTCTAGTATAAATATAAATATAAATATAAATATAAATATAAATATAAATATAAATATAAATATAAATATAAATATAAATATAAATATAAATATAAATATAAATATAAATATATATTTTTAAGCCTACAAAGGGATGCTACCAGTTACTCAAAGATCTCCTATTATTCCTAGGACAAATGGGAAAGAAATTGATCTGGCTTTCCTCCTTTAACTTTGGCCCATCAGGAGTTTCCTGGCTCCAGCACTACGAGTTATAGATGATCATCCAGTGGAGCCCCCAAACTTATGAGCTGGGCTTAACAACTGTCAGAGCTGAGTTAATATACACTCACTTGCTTCAGGGTTTGCAGCTTGCTCAACACTGTGCTCACTGACTTCAGATCTCTGAGCATAAGAGGAACACTTCCACACCTGCTTGCAGCAGGAATATGCAAAGCAAAAGATTTCACTCACATCTGTGTGAATAACAGTATTTAGACTATTCTCGTTCTCAGATTCTGCACTCTAGGTTCAAAAGGAAAGAAATTAAGTTATTCTGAACCTCTTACAGAGTCAGTTTTTCCAAAGCTCCTCCCTTTAGAACAGTTTTAATGAGGTTTTAACTGCACTTTTCTTCCTTAGGCAGCACATACCTTTTCACAAACTGTTTGTGTAGCATTAAATATACCCTCACAGCAAGCAAACATTTGGTACCTAGCATTTTGCATTAAAATATTTAGTGTTTGACTTGATGTTCTTCCATCATTTCCTTATTGCTATGGTGGTCTTTCACTGGAATTCAGCCCATCATGTAGCAAGCAATCTTTCCAATTATGTCTCCAGCCCACACCCAACTGCCTTGTTGTACAGATTGTGGAAACACTCACTGTGTTCATGGCAAGGCACCCTTACAGTTTTCCCAGGATACCAAGTCACCCTACACAGCAGATTGGAAGCTTCCAAACAGTAAATAAGATGTGCGTTGGCTGTGTGCTGGTGTTCTGAATGGGGCTGGATTCTTCTCTGGTAGGACAAGAGGACTAGGCAATGTGAAAGGTAGAAAATCACCTAAAACCCCATGTGGGGAACGAATTGAAGCTGAGGATTATATTCTTTAGAATCAAAACAGCCAAGGTATAGACTAGACTATGGAAAAGGCTTGCATTTACTTACTTTTACCTCAGAGTACCTGTTATGATGATCACCAAACCTTAGAGACCCATTTTTACATCTAAAAGCTCTACTTTCTACATCCTGAAGCATGTCTACATTATCCTCTGGAGTTTACATGTTCCATCCTTTTGGATGGAGATAATCAAGCAAATTTAGCCCTAGTTGTTTCCAGCTCAAGTGTTAGATGAGGGATACCACCGCAATAATCTAGTGTGGACTCCTGGCAAAAAGCATTTTGAGATTCAGGTTGGCATTGCTGACTGCTCAGTTGTGAACCATCATTGGGAGATGAGAAGAAAAAAGAAGCTGGACAAAGAAAATACTTTCAGGAACCACAAGAAAAGCTGTGCGAGCAGTTTAGGCTTTAGTGAAGTCAACCAGAGGTCTATAAACTTCTAATGAGCATGTGAGTAACATGTTTTAAAAATAAACGTATGAGTTTGAAACTTAGCTAACATTCATGAATTGGATTCAAAATGGTTTGAATAAATATAAATCTCAATTTTATTTTGATTAAAACTTTTTCTCACACACATTTGTGGCACTATTTTACGCAGACTGGATTATTTCTGGAAGTCAAATCTAGCCAGTTTTTATTCAAACACTTCAGAATTTTTTCCTTTCAGAAACATCAATATTTGGAGACTTTGTACTGCATGTCACTGAAAGCATGTTTGCTGGTAAGCAACCATACATAACATGCATTTTACAAAATTATTTTCCTTGTTATTCTTTTAGCAAAAATTTTAGAGATCCATTTCTCTTCTGGAAAACTTCTTTTTCCTAAGTGAGTTATATTTTACAATCTTCCTAATACTTCACATGTGTTTGACTGGCTATCAGCTTGCAAACAGATACCTGGACTTGCCCTTGGGAGTCATTTATTCAAGGACAACTCAGTTCAGGCTGCTCACTTACAGATGTTAATGTAAGATGAGCTGTGTTACATTAATGGGTAAACAGCTACCTAATTAGCAGTCAGAAAACCTCAGCCAGTAAGTAAAAAGTACAGAGTAAAATTCCAGCCGTAAAATCTACAGAAACAAGATGAATTTGCAGTAACATGGTGCTGAACACCTAGCACTGTGGTTAAACGAGCTTGCACTCTGCAATCCAACACCAATGCCTATCACTGTGCTCACACTCTTTGCCTTCAATGACTCCACATTTTCTCTGACGGTATAAAATTTTCATGCTATTTTTCCACTGACTTGTTTTTTTTTCTCTGCTTCTTATACAGGTCTAATTCTTCTGCCAATTAATTCAATGGGATTTTTACACTTGACCTACATCGAAGAAATACTGGCTTTAGGCCTATTGTGTTACAATTTCCACACAACTAACACTAGAGAGGTGTTTTTTCACTTCACACGATAAAGAGCTTTTAAGGAATATGAGTGAATGGATAAAGTAACTAAACACAAGTCAGAGATCAAAAACATCAAAAAGATTAATTAAGTAACAAGCAAGATTGTTTTGTGAGCAATGCAGTTCCATAAACAATAATGACTCTTATCTAGAAAATGACTTGTATCTGAACACATACTAAAGGATTTTATATCTATTACAATGATTAAAGATGACTTAAAAACAACTTTAAGTGGTTTCATTTAAAACACTATTAAAATCAAAGTCCTTTGTCCAGCAGGAGTTTCTAAAACCTTTACTCTTGTACATTAGGCATGCAAAACCCCCAAAGATCCCTCTTGCATTAAAGCGTATTTTGCTTGGTGCTGGTGGGACTGCTACAAAATAAAAGGCTTGTGAGGATATGGATTTGAAGTATTACAGATTACTTTTTAACAGCATATTGGTGCCATTTCATTGATAATGAGGGATTTGCTGACTATTTACAACTGACATTTTGAGAAGCTCTTCCGTAATCCAAAATGATCTCCTATTCTACAGCATTCATTTTTAAGCTAAGATCCAGAGGGAAAAAAGTAGGTGTTTGGCACAGTATGACATTTTGATGTATTCTGAAGAGTTTTCAGAGGACTTACCATCCAAGACAGCAGGATAGATTAAAAAATACATAAGGACATTTTCATTAGAGATTAGCTCTTCTCAAAAAGTTCAGATGCTTTTATATGATGCACAGCAGTTCAGACCCTCATCTGAAAGTGTTTCATGGGTCTTTGGGATGCATCAAGGTGTTCTTTTGAGACTTCCCATTCTTTATAGAGCTTCTTCTAAGAGACAGTTAAGGAGCTGTAAAAGGAAGATAAAGGCAACCTTGCATGCAGTTTCAGGTCTTTTCCATCAGGCAGGCACTTAGAGAGCACCCTTTTAGCACTCAGATCAAAACTAGGAAGAACCAGGAACTCTATGAGGCCCTGAAGGGAGACTGGAAGTGGAGGCACTGAACTATTCTTAAGTTTCAAGAGAGTTCTGTTATGGTTACCTATAAAACCAGAATGAATTCAGTTTGCCTGAAATTGTTTTGTTCTCTTTAACTAAATTTTTTATCCAAGGTTTTTCTTCTCTTCTATTTCTACAATAACTTTTCTACAATAATTGTTCTAGCATCTTTGCCAAAGGAATGTGTTAAGCACAGTTTAATGGTGCACTGAAGTGACCACTTACTGGCAAACACTAGATTGCAATCAAATAAAAAAAAAAAAAAGGAGGAAAGAAAAGGCAGGAGGTGGGAATCAAGAAGGGGAAGATGTCTATGTCTGAAAGAAGCAAAGTGGCAGCAGATCCTGGACCTGTAAAACTGAGCAGCAAGAAAAAATTAAGTAAAAATAATGAAGAAATAGAAATAGTGAGGCAGTTCACAGGCTGAGTTGTGCTACAATTGTTAGCTGTTAATTGTCCTAGAAAACATGACCTCTTATAGCCTTATGACTAATATTGATAAGGAACTCATAATCTGTATCTAAATACATTGACAGGAGCTGCCAGAACCTTCTGTGCTCAACACAGCCTCAAACTTTATTTTTTTTACATCTATATTGAATCACAATTTTTCCAATACGTTAAACATACATTAAATATATAAATTTATGTAGAATACTTGAGACTTCTCAGTTTGTCCATTTCTATTGTGCTGCAAAATGTGAATTTTGGAGCCTAGCTCTGGAGAAGCAACTACGCCCTTTGGTTTTGGGCTGTTTGTTTTTTTAACATAGTATTGTGTAATAACATGCATAGTACTTTAGAAAGAATACAGGAAAACCAATAACCAAGTTGTTGATTCCCACCACAAATTCCCTGCCTGAAAGGAGAGCTCTCCATAAGGGAAGTTAATAACCCTGGTCTGCCTGCCTTCCTGGCAGGACATCACTCAGATGCTGGCACAAATTTGTTGACTATACATGTATCTATTGCAATATTTATTCATTTTCCTGCTGTCAGTAGTGATAAATTGTTTTCTTGCATTCTTTAGTTAGAAATGGGCTGCTTTCTCTTTCTCTTATATACCTCCCAACACCTTAGTCACATCCATAGCTGTTACAGAACTCAGAGCAACAGCACTTTATTAGACATGCAGCAAAAACAATCAGTCTAAAATATCAAGCTTAAAGAAGAAACTCCATGAAGCCTTCAACAAATCCTCTCATATCCCATCACATAGTTTTTTTAAAAAATAAAACCAAAACAACCTCAACAAAACAGCAAAACCAACAACTCCTTTATTGTTCTATGACTATACATAAAGAATTTTAATAGTGCAAAAATAAAACATGGGCAAGAATTTCCAGTTGGTTTATGTAAAATATTTTTCAGCCTTTCAATAGAACTTTTGCTCATTTTCACACATAACGAAGTCCAGCATCTAAACTGTAGTTTAAAATGTTTTTTTTAAAGTGTACAGTAAAAGCGGTACTGAACAATGAGCTCCAGAAATGACAGCCTGAAAGACATTCATAAAAATAAAAGGGCAGATCTGTTAGTTGAACCAATAAATTAGTCAGCTGTGATCCTCCAGAGGATGCAGTGACAAGGAAAAAAATTCCAGATGATGAAAGATTAAAGAAAATTAAGTAAATTCCACACAGATCCAGGAGACACCATCTTAAAATTTTTGTATAAACATGACTTCCAAAGACCCCTTAAAGCCCCAAATTATTCTAAGAGTCTACAATTCACACACACTGAGTCAAAAACATCTTCTTTTCTTTCACTTCACAAAGCAGTTCTTTACCTGGGTTTTGTGCTGTGTAGAAAGAGGGCAGGAGAGTCTTCACCTTTAATTTGCTGCTTCTCATCAACTACAATTAGAGTGCCATAAGCCTACATTTTATTTTCTCTGTTGGACTCCTTGGCTTGTTAAAAATTAAATTGCCATGAAAAATTCTCACAAAATATTAAATAAGCATAAACATTTCAGCTGAACTACTTGAGAAAGCATTAACTTTGTTTAGATGTTCTCTAGCTTGTTCTGTAGTAAAAGGCTGCATAGAGATTACTTTAGACAAAGAAATCAAAACAGAATAATTTCATTGTGAAAACCAGGCAACACTGCATTCTTGATAGCCATTTACACTCCTTTTTATGAAAAAGCTTTATTGTATTATGCTCCTGAGCATTATTTCAGTATGTGTTAAATAGTTTTTGAAAGTTTATAGACTGTATCAAAGCACATCAAATCAACTGGAACATAGCTGTTTGCTACCCTACTCTCTAGCAAAATCCTATTTTGTGCATTTCTTATTTTGACATTTCTAACTCTTCTGACAGTTTTCCTTCTCCTGTATCTGAAATTGTGTTTAGTGCTGTCTGGAGCAAGGTGGTAGTGGTAATATTTAAATTTACAGTTTCAGAGACTGATACACTTTATTTCATTACATAGAAACAGTTCCATTAAGGGAAACACAAAGTGCCCTGATAATAC
This sequence comes from Acrocephalus scirpaceus scirpaceus, assembly GCA_910950805.1. Taxonomy (NCBI): domain Eukaryota; kingdom Metazoa; phylum Chordata; class Aves; order Passeriformes; family Sylviidae; genus Acrocephalus; species Acrocephalus scirpaceus. The sequence goes on from OU383781.1 coordinate 37,455,629, forward strand.
GTGCCCCAGCTGTGCCTGTGAAGCTGACAAGGCAAATTTATTTTCTTTTGCATTCAAGGCTTGAACCAAGACCCATTGGAATAATTGGAAAATATTCACTTTTTTGTAAATATTCTTGATACTTAACTGTGTGATTAACTTATGATACTTAAATATGTGATTTGTGTTCAGCAGTTCATGGAGATACAAATATGTTGAAAAAGTTTTCCTTTAGATTTGTTCTACATCAGACTCAAACTGGACTTGGTTAACAAACTGGGGCAGTGAATGCTGACCTCCTTAGCAATCGCTGTGGGTGATTTTCCCATTTCAACACTCATTTCCTGCATTCCACCACTGTTACACGGGCAAGTCAACAAAGCTATGCCAAAACAGAACAAAAAAGTGCATCTTACCTACTGGTCTGTCTCTATCATGTAAATATTACTGGAGAAGAGGGTTCCTTCCTTTGTCTTTGGGGAAAAAAGGGCAGCTTCCTTCCCTGGAGCCTTCCCCTTTCTGTTGTCCAGCCACAAGGAACACTAAGCCCTCTTCAGCAGGTCCTTAAACCAGGACAAAATCCAGGACAGTTTGGCATTTCCTGCCAGTTTCATCCTGTCCGTCTGTAAATTATCTGCTCTGTTCAACCTGATTCAACCCGATTTTATCAGGCCTGTATTTTGGGGGCTGGTTTGGGTAGGGCTCGGGAAACAGGAGGCTTCGGGTTGAGGGAAACTGCTCGGAAAGCTTCCTGGAGCACAGCTGCGACACTGGGCCCTCATCCCCCGAGCCCTCGCTGCAGGGCGAGCTGTGTGGGACCGCTCCGTCCCGCATCCTCCCTCCCACAGCCACAGCGAGCCAGCCGAGCCCTCACAGGCCGCGGGACGGGCCAGGCTGGGAAGGGGCCGCAGTGTACGGGAGGGCATCCAGAACGTTCCAGAACGTCCCGGCCGAGGGAGGCTCCGCAGCCCCTCACAGCGCCCTCCCTCAGGTGCCCACAGCGCCCGGGGAGCGACAGCAGCGGGGACGAGGGCGGAGCCCGCCCCGACCGGGGACATAAAGTAAAGCCAGGCAACGAATCTTGCTCGATTGGAGTGGGTTCAAATCAAGCCAGTGACTTGTACCCAGGAAAAGCGAGATGTGCTGTTTGACTGATACTTGTCTCGAATATTGTCTGAGGGGTGGCCACGGGCGGCGCCAGTGGTGCCCGTCCCTGCTCACAGACCCGGCTGGGGGCAGCTCTGCCCTTAGGGTGATGGGTGGGACGCTTCTGACAACAATACAGCTCCCACTGCGGTTCTCAAGAAGGGAACTCAGTTCGTGACCTTGTGCTACCCTGTGCCTGGTTAATTACTGCATTACCCTGGAGATTTTTAAACCATTTCAGATTCTTCCTGAATCACCAGATCCAGGAGTTAATGCATTCCCTACTACACCGCTGCAGCCTTTATAAAGATCCAGCTATCAGCTTCAAACAGCATGTTTTCCCATTGTCTCTAACAGCACGGTAAAACCAAGTTCATTAATGCTTTCAATCTTTATTACAGCTGATTACAAAGATGTCACCATTCTGCAGAAACAAAGTTATCAAAGAAAAAAATCTGAAAAACTATTATCTGTCGAGCCTTTGAGAACTTCACTTGATATTGAAACAGGTAAAGCAACATAATTCAGTCTCAAATAGGTGCTCTATTCCATTAAAACTTCATTGATTTGCTGCTGATAGAAAATGAACCACAAGAGACATTGATGAAAAAGCTTTATAACGGCATATGGCAAGTGATCATCAATTACTGAAGTGTAACTTGAATTGAACTTTAGCACTGTGGGCAGGTGCGGACCCAAGATTACAGAGCATTAGCCAGCAGGCAGTTTTCTCCTTCATTGTTTTGAATTTGCTTCATTATTAATAGGTCTGGGGGAGGAAGAGAGATTAAAAAAAAAGAGCCCCAATGACTCTTAATTTATCACTTTTATCTGTGGCCCAAAGTAAAATCATCCAAGCCTTTTCAAAGTACCTTGAGTGTCTCCTTGGCAGACCAAGTATTTTTAGCCCACTGGATGTGAGGTGCTCCTGAGAACAGATGGGTTAGCACTCTAAGCACTTCATGACTGTATGTGCACTACTATAGAACAGAATGAATAAAAAATGACCCGGCTATGAAATCCTTATTCCCCACTTCCATCTCATTGACTTCAACAAATTGTGTACATGTCTCCTCACCAACAGGAAAACAATGTCTGCCAGTTTCACAATGCCTTCTTGTTTCCCCATTACAAACTGATTCTTATCTAGGGTGGGTAAGGGGAAGTGGGTTGGTTTTTTTCCTTTCATAGTAATATTTCAAAGTTTCACGAGTTTTTCCACTCTCTCTTGATGCTGCCTCCTCAAGTAATCAGTGGTCTTTGGCAGAGGAACTGACACAACACTGGAAATCTGAAGTGCCTGTTTCAAGTCCAGCCCCAGGAGAATAACTGGAATCCCAGCTACTCATTTTTGCTACACTGCAACAGCTGTTCCATGGCATGTTTCACCTTTGCAAGGAGCTGGTACATTGCAAATGTTTCCATTTGGTATTTGAATGTGTAGTCTGAACTTTGTATTTCTTAATCACAAACTTTCATCCAGGAAGAGATTTCTATTGTGACTGATCACAACGACAACTTGGAATATTAGATCCCTTTTTTCTACCACAGTTCATGAATAGGCCTGGTCTTTTACATAACCACTGATAGAATTAGCCTTTTTCAGAGCAACTGGAACAGTAGGTTTAATTTCCTTTATGTTATTTATTATTCCATTTAAATCAATTACTTTTTGATCCTCAGACGTTTTTAGCAGCGTATAAATGTAAATCATACTCTAAGGATCCAAGCATGTAATACAATATATTCAAAATTGTGGACAAGATGCATCCATTCTTTTTTTCTGAACTCACTTTCCTAGCTTGATTTTTTTTCTGGAGAAAATTATCTGGGGTCTTATTTAAACCTTCATGAATTTATTTCAGTCATCAAATCAGATATTTAATGGACTTGACATTTTGAGTAACTGGTCCCTGGGTATTTTCGTTCTCCTTTAAAAGGAAACTAGCATTAAGGGAAAGAATGGATACCTAATGAAATGTCAAAAACATTGAATATCTGCATTGAATTTGGAGCATAATGTAACACATTTTCTTTTAGAGATTAATAAAAATGTTTTTCTGTGTTAGATTTGAGCACATCTTTCATATTTTCTGCAATTAAAAATGCCTTAATTTTATTCTTTTTTATTTTTTACTCTAAGGAATTAGAACAATGTCATGAAGCTTGGCATTTTGAAAACAGAACATTTCTCCATTAAACAGTGTCAATGGAAGATTTTAGAGTAGCTCTGGGGAAAGTGAAAAGTGATTTTAACAGGCAGCCCTAACAAAAAATTTTCATATTTATCAACTAAGGATTGCCACATGAACTCCAGCAAATGTTATGAGAGCTCAGCACTGGAATTCAGCGAACATTTTTTGTCCCGCAGAACAGTTTGCTTGCATACATCTGTCTCTACTGTTTTCTTATTCAAAAAATCAGATCGATTCCAATATAGCATATAGACCATTGAAATTCAAAATAAATGAAGTAGCATGAAGTAAATACAGCACATAATAGGTAAAAAAATATTGTCTAGAAGGCAGACCAGAACTTATGCATTGCTGCTAGAATTTTATTTTTTTTCTGGGATTCCTTGAGAGAAAATGTCTACAGTAAAAATGATAATGAAACATATACATTAACACCCCTTCATTACATTGGATTTGAATGACTTCCTAAAAATGTATTTCACATTAGCATCAGGCTATCATGAGCAAAAAGACTTTGAGAATCAAGAACAGACGTAAGTGCAACAGGCTGGCTCTCTTACTAATTGCAGTGCAGTGTTCACTGAACAGCTCTCAGAAATGACTTGCTGTAGTCCATTATTAAGATGAAGTTCCTAGATGAGAAGATATTTTCTTGTTTACAATGCTGACATTTCCTACAGGAGAGCAGAATAACCAGGCATACCTTTATTCTTCACTGAGTGTTTAACTGCTGTGAAAATTACACAGACAAACTCATCATACTTTATGTGGTAAGCAGTGCGTAGTTTCTACATTTGTAAATCCTGGTATGCATTATACATTTTACAATTTTCTGCCCCAAATAACCTACAAGAATACTTAGTAACTTTTGTCTAAGACAACTATGTCTGATTTTTCCTTCCAGACAATCCATGCTCTACCAGTTTGTGGAATAGAAGGTGCATTACTATTTGCCACGTCTTCACATGCATTGACCATTAATGACAACAATCACACAATTAAAAGAATTAACTGCTACCAAACAAGAATTTGCAATTGCTCCCAGTCTACACACCCATACACAAAAGACAAAATATGTCTTTATTGCATTCTTGACCCACACTTCTTCTCTATCTTCCTGGGGCACCGTAATGTTACTTACTGTACAACTTTTGGGCTTTTTTCTCACCCATTAGGAATTTCTTCCTGTTGCTGTTGTGTAAGGGAAAAGTAGTGACCACACTACTTTGAAAACCAGTGCATCTCAGGAAGTACTTAATCCAAGCTTTGCCTGCTCTTATATGGAAATTTATATGGAATAAACCAGTCCTGCCTCCTCTCTTTTCTCTCCATGTCTTGAAAGCTTATGACCTTCTCCCACCCACAGTTCTCATTAAAACTGAGAATGGGGGAGAAATGGCAGCTAAACTTTAAAGGAGACATTAACATGCCAGGAGTTTTCTCTTTACATACATCATGAGGACTCAAACAGGACCAAACTAAACGCCCAGTCTCTTTTGAAGTTATTTCTATTCTATATGAAAAGTCACTTATTGATGTATAAAGATACCATAAAATGTTACCTTCATTTAAATCTACTGGAAGAAATTCCAAGAGAGAAGAAACCAAACCCATTGAAGGCTCCAGCCTAGTAGAAAATTTGCATTAGCTACAGGCCATCATGTAAATATACAAGCTACAGGATTAATCACTAGCAGTAAACAAATATTTGAAGAGAAGCTTTCACACAGCACTTGCATGGCAAGAAATTAGCTATAAAAATCAATTATGCATCATTATTATCTGAAAGCATGTGTCCAGGAGATTCATCTCAGGAAACACAAAGCAAGCATCTGGTCAAGTGCAAACACCTCATTCTGCAGTTGATAGCCTGGCCAGGGACACACTTCACAGAGGTCACTAACCCCATCCTCTTGGGAAGGAAAAAAGGAATCTTAAAGCAAAGCCACAATAAGACAGAAAAGAAAGCCACTCCTTGAAAATCATTGAAAAATAAGCTCTGATCTGTAAATTATGAAAACAAATTTATTCATAGAAAGAGAAAAGCTTCTCCCACTGTGAACTACCAGAGTCTATCTGAGACCAAATTTGTGTTGTGGTAAATGGAAGAATTTAGACTGCAGTGAAATGTGGTGTAACTCCATTAATGCTCAATATTCAAGTTTCTGGTGTCTCAAGGGAAGACTGAGCAGAAGTGGATTCCTAGTTCATACAAAACTGAAGTCTTTTCCTGTAGTCAGTGTATCAATACTGCTTCAAGTCAGCCAAGAAATAGGTTTGTTTAATTTGATTCAAGGTAACTGAAATCTAGTGGAAATTCTCACTCTAAATCTGGTTTTTGTAAAGAGTTTCTACTCAGTTAACCTGAAAATAAATCTGTTATAAAAACAAATTTTAGGTATCTCTTTCTTGAGGGAGGTGATATTTGTTCAGAACAATAGGGATTTAGTCTTAAAAAAAGAATCCAGGACATGAAGTATAAAACTAATATGCAAAAAGTCATACTACATCATTATTCCATTAATTACAAGAGTTAATAGACTGGCACCTACGTTCTTTGAGTAGCCTTTGAAATCTCATCCATGATTGCTATCAATTTCTTTGCTTGGTTTTTATTCTTTTTCAGAGAAGAGGGCAGTATTAAATTGGAGGTGTACAATAACAGATTAAAACAAAATTCGAAAGAACAGATGGATCTGTGGATTTAGGAAGAAGCAAGAATAAATCCTCAAGAGATGTTTTTCTCAAAGATACCTGCAAACAAGCTTGGGAGGGACCTTGTGTGCCATATTTTATTGGTGTGACACAGATATGAGAAAATTTCAATTAATTTTAAAGTTTAAAAGTTTGCTTTACTGCTGTGGCATTTTTCTTTATGAAACAACTATCATAGCAGGCCTCTCAGTAAATTCCTGGTGGTTTCATCAGCAAGTAATATTGACAGGGAATCTTATAAGGAAATTCCATAACATACCCCTCACCAATAGTTACCAATAGAAAAACAGGTCAGGAAGCAGGACTGGAAGGTCCCAGGGGGATGAGCTTGAGCTACCCCTGGCAGCCAAGGAAATGGCAGCACCACGACCATTTTTTCACCCAGTGATGAGCAGCTGCAGCCAGCACTACTTGGAGAGGCAGGCAGAGGGAAGCATTCAAGGCTGCACCACAGCCCAGCTCTTTACAGATTCAAGAGTGTCAAATCTACCTCCAAGGCAGATTTAGCTCAAAGCTGAAACCTTCCAGACTTGCAGAGAAGAAAAGAGGTAGCAGTGCCTGGTCTTCCCCCAGAGCAGCAAAAATCCTTTCAAAACAACATGATTAGCACATTTTACCCTTTCTTATTTTCTTAATTTTCCATATTTACTCCTTCACTGCTTTCTCTTCTATTCTTCCTACTAACTGGGCTACCTTTTCATAGTCCCCTTATTGTCTTGTTACCCCCTTAGGCAACAAGAAGCACCTGTTAACTTAGAAAACATCTCCACACTTGTACGTCACTCAACTATATTGGCAACAGCTGCACATCTCTACCATGGAAAGCTGCTGTTCTTAGATTCTGCTAGCTATGGTCTCCTTTTCTTTCCTTCAAAACTTATCTTCAGCCAAGTACACCATATTTCATTGCTGCTGCTTCTGGTTATATATTGTTTTGATTTCTTTCTTGGTAACTCTATGAATTGGCTGGCTATTTTTCATTATTTCTATGGGGCTATGGGGAGGAAAACCAAGTAATTCCTTTACTTGAGAATTCTGCCATTTATTAGGACAGTAAAACTCCCGGCAGAAAGTGCAGTTTTCCAAGTAATATCATTTGCAGGGGAAATTACAAGGGCTTTATTTTAAAGCTAGGTAAAACTTAAAGTTATAAATGTATGAAATTCAGACAAAAAAATTAGAAAATTAGAATTAGGAAAAGTGAAAATAATTTTATTTACATCACAAGAGGCCCCATAACCTAAAGAGCTATTATTTCCAGGCCTTCTTAATGGCTAAACAAAACACAAGCAGTTTCTGGGAACTGTGTCACTAGAAATGAATAGCTGTATTATTATCAGCTTCTGAATATGAATTGCATGTGAAACAAGTTCTTCAATATTCTGTCTATAAGCATTCATACCCTTGTGTTGAGTAATCTTCCAAAAACTTTGGAATTTGCATGTCCTCTAGCATGCCTAGGACATTTTCCAGAGAAAAGATAGCATTTCATGAGGGGTTTTTTTGTAGTTCTTGGTTTTTTGGGAGGTTTTCTTCAGTGCATAAAGGCAAAAGACCAGTCTGTAAAGGCACCTAGGTGTCTAATCCTATTCAATCACCTACTGCTGTCTGACCTCAAGGTAAGTCTGTGAAAAAAACCTTACATTTTTTATAATTTTAAAGGTCTCTTTGCATTCTCCTTTAAGTAGAGGTCCAGTTGTTCAATGCAAAAACTGTGCAGCTGTGAATAAGCTGAGGCTGAGGTGGTTCTTGAGATGCCTCTGAAGGAGGGAGAAAGTGCAAAGCTGGTTTGTCAGAGAAAGCAGATCTTTCTTGCTTCTTGTTTATTTGCTGTGTCCTGACTTGCTTTGTTCCGAGGTGCTAACAGTAACTATTTAAAACCTCCTAGCCAGTGTGCCAAGTGACTAGTACAGAAACTGCCCGGCTGTCTCTGTGGGAAGTTCAATAGAATTTTCTTTTCATGGGTCACAAACATTGGTGGACTAAATCACACAAAACCCAATGTTTACAGAAAAAACTTTCCTGACCAAGAATGAACCTTGTGTGCAAAAATTTGTACTTTAATATGAGCTAGCCATAAAATTAATTATAAAAAATATTGCTATTACTACCACAAGTATTTACTATTGTAGCACCTTAAATGTTCAGTTTGCTTTATTGGCTTGGACATGACAAGTTTCTTTTCCTGGTTGATTTTACCATCTAGATCAGTCAGAGTACAGAAGATAACAGTGAGTCAAGAGTCTCTGTGAGGAAAAAAGGGATTTACAGGAGGTTCAGGAGGGGTCTACACCAGGATTTTGAAGAGAACCTCACAGGGCTCAAATACTGCCCAAAGCAGAAGCTTAAAGAAATATGCTCAGTGTGCCTTTCCTATGTGAACTGTGATGAAATTTTATTATTTTTCTAGTCCAAGCACTAAGCAACTGTTCCACAGATCTAGGCTTCTGGTCTGTTTTCATGGGGTTAATATTTATAGCAAATGGATCAGGAACATATTGTGTGCATCTTGTTTTTACACATAAAATAGCATGATGGTAATGTAAATAGCTGTACCTTTTCTATGTATAAATATACCACCCCACCCTCTCTCATAACTCAGATAAGGAAAATACCCAGTCCTATAGCAAAGTAAAGCTAACAATTTCCACTGTGTCCCTTGCACATCTAAAAGTGGGAAGCATGACAAGGCCAGTGAGGGAATTGCAGCAAATCAAAGTTTTCTTTAGAATAAACTCACTACTTACTGTACAAGAGTAAAGTTCCTTCCAAGGCTGTTGGGCTTCATGAAAATGTAAATAAAATGTGTATGACCTTATTCTGTCTCTGCTGTGGAGAACTTTGTAGGCCTGAATTCAAAAGTGGCAAGTTTCAAGCTACACCTAATTATATATGCAATCACAAACTTCACAGGGATGTTTGAAGGCTGTTTCTCTTGTTATCAAAGTGCACCACTGGGCAATGAAATTGTCAACAGAAACTGTCAAACCTTGCTTTGGAACACAGAATCTGTTCACCAACACTGATACTTCATACAGTACTCTATGAATAGCTCCTGCTATGGGCTCCTGCCCATGTTTCTTGCAGTATAAAACATGAGAAAATTAAGACAGGAACTTAGCATTTAGCAATTGGCTACAATCCCTTGAAAAAATTTTGGAAGTATTCCTCTTTTGCAAATTGCTGGTAATTTCTTACCTTTCAAGTGCTAGCAATATGAATAATGATGATGATAACTCAGATGCAAACCAGAAATATTTTAGGCCTCCTAATGAGGATAATTTTTGGCCACAAGACCAGTGGCTTTAAAAGTGAGTTAACTACTTCCATTGTTTATTTTTGTAACTATCTATTACTACAGCTATCCAGAATGCATTCCTGTTGGTCCTGAATCAGTTATTCAAATAAAGGGCTGTAGTCTGGTGGATTCTTCTGCTGTCCACATGGCTCCAGGAGTAGCTCCCCACCTGAGGATGTGATGATTTCTTCCTGGAATGATAAAACCAATTAAAATATCAAACATCTGAGCCACACTTACCTTCTAAGCAATAAAGGCCATCACTCCACTGTAACTGGCAAGCAACTATGAATAAACACTTGATAAAATAATTACAGACCAGCAAAAGGATCTTATCAATTAATCATTTTCTTCATGTTTTGTTTATCTCTTATTTATGCTGGTAGTAACTTGTGCTACTACCAAACAGAAATCAGTGCACACAACAGACTGATTTGTACTACGTGTAAGTTGCTGCACTACTTAGGAGGCCAGCTACAGATGCTTATAAAGGGTGTTCCCGTGGGTTAATTGAACAGATGCCAGTCTTACCATGCTGCTACCCCCAGGCAAACTCAGCCAGAACCCAGTGTTGAGTGCTCACACACAACAATAACAGCTTTCTGACTGATGACAGCAAGGTGAAAGACATTGCCCTTGCCAGGTAAAGGCAGTCTGTACTCACAGCACCAATTCTCATTAATTAAATATTCACGTGCCAAGTGTGTCATTCCAGTGACTGATTACCAAGACATTGACTGGAACAGTGGAGAACTTGATCTTTGCACATATTCCTACATTAATGATAGTTCCTTTTTTTTTTTTTTTTTTTTTTTTTTTTTTTTTTTTTTTTTTTTTTTTTGTAGAAGACTGATAGATGCACCACAATGAGCTGGAATCCAGAATTCTATTGGCTAAAAGAGCAATCCTTCATCTGAAAGTTTCGATCCAAGATATGGATCTATATATGGACCTAATATTTTCAAAACCTATCCAGTTTCTATTGAAATTCAATGCAAATTTGGTGCTTCATCTGCTTAGAACACATGCAGGCTCCCAGTTGTTGTTCCCTCCCAATCACTACACCAGACTAAGAATCAGTTCAGAAAGTTCCTACCCAAATGAAATGATTTTCAGGATCAAAGAATCACAGAATCATTTAGATTGGAAGAGATGTCTAAGGTCATTGAGTTCAACCTTTGGCCATTCACCACCTTGCCAACTAGCCAAGAGGGTTATAAGGAAGTAAATATTTACCAATGATCTCAGGTATGTAGCTGATGCTTTTCACACAGTATTTAAATGCAGATAATGAAAAAAGATGCACACTCACACCATATTCTGTAAGGCTTGTCCTTCCAACTAATGGTTACCACCCCCTTGTGTCTGCCAGCTGAGTTGCTTGAGCAACCTCTCAATTTTTTAATCAAAATGAAACAAAATGAAGTCAATAGGTATAAGCAAGTAAAAAATTAGTTATGCCAGCCCTCCTCAACCCCTCAAGAAAATTCTATGCAACCTTTGGGGTGGGGAAGTATACTCTTGCCGAAAGTAGTCATGAGGAAAGCAGCACCTTCTCCAAAAAATACAGCAATAGCTGCTAGGTAAAATGTGCCCACAGCACAACCAGCCACATAGAGATTGCTTGGGGTTACCAGGAGGCTTTGGGACAGTTGACAGTGTACTTCACCAGAGAGGGCAGGCAGAAAAGCCTCTAAGAAAACCATGTGACAGACAGGATAAAATGCCACCTGAAATGATTGCCAAAGGTACCAGTTTTAATAAAGCCATAAGCTAGACAGGGAAAACAGAATTGTGTGTTGGAATTAAAGCTGGTTTCCCTGATAGGCTTACTGCAGGGGCAGCTTTTAACTCTTATCATGGGACACCTAAGCAAGCCTTTTTCCTTTTTTTAAATGGCAGGAACTCAAAGCCATTCAGCTTCTGGCAAGGGCTCTACTGCTGTCTGTAAATAGATGTGCTCCTGATATACTGATTGCCTAACGTGAGCTGTGATGAAAATATAGAAACATTGCTGGAACAGGGATGGCTGGAATTGATTGTCACCATCACCAGGAGCAGAGGGGAAACTTCATTAGCCAGAGGTTCTACATCCAACACCTGATAACCAGCATTGGAGGTGTTGCATGTCTGCTGTTCTTTCCCTGACAAGGCCCTGGTTAGACTCTCCAGGTGCACTGGGGCTGGCTGGGATGGAGCTTCACAGCTGTCTCTGCTCCATTGTGATGTGTTTTGAATTTGTGGCTAAAACAGTGTTGATAACTCACGACAGTTTTGGCTATTGCTGATCAGTGCTTGGACACCAAAAAGGCTTTCTTTTTTTCCCACTCAGGCCCTGCTGGCAGAGTAGGCTAGGAATAAGGGAGAACTAGGAGGGGACATAGCCCAATTGGTTAACCCAAACTGGCCATAAGGATATTCTATACAAGAAGGGTGTCAGGGATTTGAGTTTCCCAGGTGGCCATTGAGAAAGGATTTATTTAAATTAGGGGAGAACATATATTTTAGTCAAATGTGACATCTACCATCTACCATGTGGAATTACAATTTGTGGGACATTTAATGTCACAAATCTCTGAGGGGACACTAAGGCAACACTAAAAAGATGCCACAAAACAAGTGAGATAAAAGCAAGATTTAAAATATAGAGAATATAGAAGAAAAATAACCTGAGACTGAATGCTTAAAAAATTAAAGGCTGTGAAGAAAAGGAAGAACAAAAAATTTATAGAATTACTCTGGGACAAGAGTGAGAAAAGGATAAAATAGGAAAGGGAACTATGAAAGAGAGGATGAAGAGGAATTATAAAGGTGGCTAAGAAAAAAGCAGGATTAAAGCTGATGAAGATAGGGAGAGATGCAAGATGAAAACAATTTATGCTTTCAGAAACAGTGCTACTGCTTAGTTACAGTCTGGCAAGAAACAGAAGCTAGAGGTGAAGTAATTCAAACCCATCTAAAGTCGAATAGTAAATTCCTCTTGCAAGATTGTTTTGGGTAGTAAGGGATGACCCTTAATACATCCCTAAAAGAGAAGCCCTCCATGTTCCCTTCTTTAGTGCAGGGTCACACTCTCTTGCTTTTGCACATTACAGCCCTCACATCAAAGGTAGAAAAATGCTGAAATTTCATTGAAAGGCCTTTCTATGGTATTTCCAATCCAATTTTCCTCAGCAAAAAGGCGCAGAAAGCTTTACATCTGTCAGCCCTTATTAGGCCATTTGTAGCCAAGGAGAGTACACACTGTATAAGGGGACACAAGTACATACTGGAGCATTTGAAAGAAGGGGAAAAGCTTTCTGATTCACTGCAACAGAAGTATGAATGTTACAGCTGGGCTTAGTGTACAATATTCTTTCCCACTATGGTCATTTCTATTTTCCAGGGTGGTTTCAGACTACCTGGCTCCTCATTAAATTATTAATGTGTTCCACTCAGCTATTGATCTCCACCTAGCAAGTGTTACCTTGTGAAAATCAATCAGATCTGTGAGCGTTGGGTGTCGGTTTGGATCTACCCCCAGGAAGCTGTAGAAATCCCCTGAAGCATCAACCAGGAAGTGCTTGAAGCCATTTTGCTGACGATAGGACAAGGCGTAGCCCCAGATCTTCTCACTGACTCGCACCAGGAATGCACCTTCAGATTTATTCATCAACAGCTCCTCTGCTTCCTGACGGCTGATAATGCCTGGCAAGAAAAAATCCCATGTTTATGCAGGTAACAGGTCTGTCAGAGGCAAGCAAATGCAGCAAATACTGAACAGAAGTGAAATCACAATGGTGTCGCTTTTGAAGACTGGAATGTTTCCAGGAGTCTAGGAGGAGATGGAGACACTCCTAGGAGGAGGAGTCTAGGAGGAGATGGAGACAATGTTTATGCTGTTTGCTACTGAAGGATAGCTGTAAGAGTTTTGATGGAGTCTGGTAGGATATGCTTTTTAATTTGATGATTAAGACTTGCTTTTTCCCATCCTTACTGCTTTTTCGAAGGAAGTGCATAAATGCAACTGGCCTATCAAACCAGCGAATTCTGGACAAGCCATCATTTAAGTAGACTAGCACGGCTTGGCATTGCAGTTTGGATTTGTAATACATTGCTAATATTTGCAATTGCAGTTCTGCAGACTGTTGCCTTATAACTGCTATATATGTCCTACAGAAGGAACGTAAAGCAGGTGCCTGGAGAAAAAGCATTTCTCTGCTTTTGTACATCCACATACATACACATCCATAGAGGCACATGGGTAAATTGGAAGAAAAGGTTTAACAGGAGTGACGCGTTCCCCTGCCCGCTAACCAGCGGCCTCCCAGCTGGTCCCGGCTGCCCTGGCGGGGAACAGTCACAGCCTCGGTAGGGTCTGCAGGAGGACCGGCAGGACCCATCCAGTGGGTAAGTGCACTGCTGCACGGGCGGTGGAGGGGCGGCTATGGAGAAGGAAGGAGAAGGAGACTTCCCTGAGGCGCCATGGGGTGACTTTATTGGGGTCCCCCAGGCACAGCCCAGCGAAGCCCGGAACTGCGGCCGCGTAGGGGGTTTTAGGGTACAGACAGAAGGAGTGGTCACACAAGGAAAGCCCAATAACATAAAGGGGTGGTAGATACAATACCAAATGAAAACTGAGGGGTGGGGGATTTCCCAGACTTGCCCCAATCAGGGACTGAGCCTCTCTGAGCTTTCTAGAAGGAGGAGAAGCCTCCCTGAGACTGGCAAGGTCTGGGAGGGGAGCAATATATGACTGACATATAACAGACTTGGGGTAAACAACTCAAGGGGATTTCCAGGGGCGGGGACTATACCAAGTGGGGAAGGGAATAGGGGGAAATATGGAATGAACCATTAAATAAGCTTTTACAAAATAGAAGGAAAACTACACTTAAATCATTAGATAAAAGCACACCGCAACACAGGAGTAGATTTTCAAGAACTTTCCCATATTATTTTTTTGTGTTGGAACAATCTTCATCTCTGGTTCCTTCTGATTCTGGGGCACAACACTGAGGTTGCTGGTACTCCTGCTTGCATAGAGGTTATAACAGATAAAACCTATTCTGATGGCAACTCACAACAAAGGTGTGTGATCAGAATTGCACCTGTCATTGAACCAGGTCTCGCCATCCACCCGGAGAGCCTGGTTCCAGTCTGTCTGGTTGGCCTAGAGGACAGTCAGCTCATGTCTCAATTATCTGTGACACACCAGATGCTCACTCTCATCAGGAGCAGATGTTGAATTAGGCCATTCTGAATGTGAGCATGGCACATACGTCAGTAAATAATGTATGTACATGTTCCAAAGTTACTCTGTGGGGATAACTTTCTCCAAACAATACATGTAATATTTAATGGAACTGCTTGTCATCGTAGAATCCTACACATGTCCTAGTGAGAGTTCCATGGAGTCCAAGTAATGAAAAACCACATTGTTTTAGTGTAATAATAAACATAGTTTAGGGATTATCAGTTTATATCTAGGAACCTCATGGAGGGAGGCAGAGCTTCCAGAGCCCACAGCACATGAATATATGTATGAGGAGCCAATAAAAGCTAAGATGAAAACTGAAGTTGGGAAACTAAAATTTACAACAGATCTGACCTTTTTGAGATCTGACAATAAGGTGGGATAGTAAAGGCTTGAAACAAACACTTGAATGCATGACACTAGCAACCATCTCTGGCCTGAGGCAAGCTGAAAAACCCAGCTCCTTCAGCCACTCAGAAAGACCAAAAGTGTAAAGGCAGGGAAGATGAAGTAATGGTTTCCCTGCAGTGGAAGAACTAGAACAGCTATGGTTCATATGCTCAAGGAAAATCATCACTCAAAGCAAATTTCCTCAGGTCGACTTTTCCAATTCTCTCCCACAGGTGAAAGCCTATACATGGACTCTTAAACTGACTGAACATAGTTCTGGTTTTTCATTGGGAAGAACACAATTAATCTACAGCAGAGTGATGTCAAGACTGAATACTTTATGTCATCCTTGAGACTGCCAATGTCACACAGAATTTAAAGAACGCTGTTATCAGTATGGTGGTTTATGGACTGTGCTGTGACTGAAATAGTCAAAAAATAACCAAGGGTCTAAAGTACCACATATAATAGTCATATCTATATAGAAAGGTAATTCAGCCTTTAATCATAAATATATATAAATAAAAGTCATACATTGTCATTTTTCTGGTGTTTCCAGCAGGAGAAGCACGCACATTTAAATACATGCACAAATATTTGCAGCAGTGGGATCTTGCCGTGTATTGCTTGTTAAAAAGGTTTCACCCACTCCTTCCTTTTAGTCACAATACTTTTTTGAATAATGCCACAAAACAAATAAGAGATCAATATATTGTGTGAGAAAAGCTATAGCTGAGATGTAACAATAGCTCTGCCTCTGCTATTTCAGAATAGAAGCAATAAAGGCTAAAAAGCAAAGCAAGGGAGTAAATCAAAGACATCTGGTAATAGAAACAAAGCTGTTGAAGCTATTCACCATCTGCTGTTAAGGCAGAACAAACTCACATGGGACTAGATCTTCAAAAGAGTTCTGTTTCCATTTAGACATTGAAATAAATGGCCAGACTTAGAAAAAACCCCAACAAATAACAAAACAATAAAAATTCAATAAAAACCAGCACAATGACTGGTAGGTTTGCTGGGGTTTGGGCAAGAGTTGTGGTTTTTTGTTGTTTTGTTTGTTTGTTTTCCAAACGCTGGCGAGAAGTGTCATGGCAAGAGTCCAAGAGCCAAGGGGTCCTGAATTCCTATGTAATACTTTTGCTATTTACAGCTAGTAAGAATGCAGATATTTCATGCTGTGCTGCAGGTTGGTAATCTAAGTCCTAGTAACTAGTAATATTTATGGATACTGATAATTAAGAAAATATATGCAATAGTTCGCAAAAAGCAAAACCTAACATATGTGTAAATTAAACTTTCCTGTCTCCATAGAACTGCACTGGGAGACAAAGCTGGGTTGTCTTTAGAAATCAACAGGTAAAGCACACATTTGAAATATACTCACAGATGAGTTATGTCAGTATTCAGGTGCCAGTATGGGGCCAGCCTTCTCTGAGCTGCATAGGCAAAGCGAAGTGAGACTGCTTAGGGAGCCTCTGGAGAAAGTTTTCCTTGCTCCACACCCACCACCTCTTCTCCTGCACAATTTCAGGAGTTGAGCATGCAGTAACATACCTCAGATGGAGATAAATCTGTGCTGAGGAAAGGTGAGCAGGAGCTCACTAGCCATTCTTCACCATTCCTCTCCTTTGTAACCATCCTGGCACATTTCAGGGATATGCAGAGCTGGAAGCAACACCTCAGTGAGACTCAGCCATCTCTCCAGTGTGCCTTGCTCAGTATAGGAACTATGCCCTGGGCTATGCACAGACACGGATAGGAAACCAAGGCCAGAGGAATAACGTATTTCTGATGGCAAGAGATCCCTTTAGGCAAGCATGAGGCACACTGATAATCTTCAGTGTCCTAAATGAGCTCTCCTTGAAGACTTACTTGGTCAAGATAGGACTATCTTGAGTCCCTATACACAGGAGAAATTAAAGGAAAAGTATCCCAGGTAAAAATATATAGGCCTTGTTTTCTTTGGGTGGGGTTTTTGAAGGGGTTTTTATTTGATTGGTTCGTTTGGGGATTTTTTCCTAATGTGGATTCAACTCTCCATTTTGTCAGGGTACAACAGTTCTTAGAATAAAGCAAACTCAGTCCTCAGAAGATTTCTTAATTCCCTAAGAATAAGATTCTCTAAGGCAATTAAAACCTACTGAAATTCTGGAAGGAATGGGTTCCTTACTCCCCTGAAATTCTTAAAAGATCCAATCTAAATTAATAATGAAGTAATAACAGGTATTTTTCCTCAGGTTTACATAAAATCAGATGTGTTACATCCATTGTTGCCAGTGCAGCTCACAGTTAATTCCCTATACACTCTGCAGAAAATATACCTTTAATTGTCTCCTTCCGAGTTCATTCTACATCCAACCATGAAATACTATAAAAACCCTTTATACCCACTGTCAAAACATTTACACCTTATTCACTAGCAAGCAGTGCAGCACATAAAAGATAGGTGTTGGCATTACTTGTCTGAATATACCACTGTATAATAGAGCTGTAAATTTTTCTGTTAATGTCTCCTCAAAGCCCAGTGTTGGTTTCTTTTCTTCCTTCTTTTAAGAACAGCCTATAGAATGCATTAGCTGGGAGGAAAACAATTTAACCTCTCTCTTCTATTTGTGCATTATTGTCATGTATCAGAAGAAAAAATACAGCACAAAATACCTTTAATGTTTTATCCTATATATATATATTATTTTTTTTCTTTAGATAGAGGGTCTTCTGACCTAAAATCCCTGCATTAAATCTCTGCTACTACCCTTTAATTTTTGTGAGTTTTCTCTTCTTGTCTAGATAGCTTCTGAAAAAAAGCTTGTGCTAAAAGATGGAACAGTTAACCATTCCATTTTCAGTGACTTCTCAAACTAAATTCCTGTCTGTAGTTTACTATGTATGATCAGTAAGTTGTCAGAAATTATGGGTCAAGAATATTTCATTTTGTACTGTTTTCACTGTTGTGTTTCAAAGTCACAAGCCTACATGGTCTAGTGAACAAACAACAAATCAACAACAGGAAGGTTGGGATTTTGGTTTTGCTTTTGTTTGGTTGGGTTTTTAAATCAGCAAGTACTTCCAGGCCTATATAAACCTTTTAGACTCTGTTATAGATACCTTACATTTCTTGCAAGTAGCATGGAAAATAAATATATGCATGAGGATATCTTATGAGAAAATATCAGTACACTAATCCAAGTAGGGAATTTTGTTACAAATATTATTCCTGTAGGATGCATTCACCTCCTTACAATACAAATGAGATTGAATTTTTATTGCTATTATGTATGAAAAAGATATCAAGCTATACAGACCATCTATAAACTTCTGTGATGGGTGCATGATGTGACGCAGTGGATATTAAGACCTTGCTGTATCTACTGAAACATGAAAATTTGCTTAATCAGAAGAACACACAGAAATGTCTCACTAAAGCTTGACAGGGCTAGAAATTGTACAGTGGAGTTATAAACAAAGAGCAAAGAAACAGATTTATGCTCTGATCCTGGCTCAGCAAACTGAAACAACGCTGTCCTGGTACAATAGTCACTGATACTGTGTTTTGTGTGCAAATTGAAAAGTGTGACAGGTTTTTTAGAAGGTTAGTGGGCAGTATTCATCATCCTTTCCCCAGGCAGACAAAATGTTTGCATTCATTAAGTCTTGGTCTTGCAAGCAAGAAATGGGAAATTCTACTTTGTGGGCATCTTTTGCAAGCATCTCACTTGTTTACTTTACTCACCTTGTTACTGCTCATCTAAATTCTCAAATTTTACTGAATTTGAAAATAAGAGAGAAAAACCTTCAAATATGCAAATTAGATCTAAATCAAGGAAAAAGATGAGAAAGCTGGTATGTGCAAGGAGAAGAGGAGAGAAGAAACGCTCTCCTGGGATCTATTTATGTTTGCATAACTCCAGCCATCATTAGGCTCTTGTTTCTCCTAAATACTTCTGAGGGAAACACAGACATGAACAAGCATGGAAGACTGAGCTTTTACCAAACCAATTGCACAAGACAAAACAAAGCCCACAGTGAGATTCTTGTTTACTTTGGATTTCTGAAAAAAAGGCAAAGTAGAAGAATTAAAGTAGTCTCTTAGTAAAACCTTCCTGGCTTTGTACAACTCATTCCAAGGCAACACTGGCAGGTGACACTCCAGGGGGAGCACATGGACCAAAGGCAGGAGCAGTGCATGGAACAGCACTGCTGCTAATTAGCCTCAGCTGGGATGACCTTCCTGCAGAGATCTCAAAGAGCCCATCACTGGCTGATGGGCAGTTGGAGGGGAGTTCTGAACACACAGAGACTGAGGAAAGTTTGTGAAGCTGGGGCTCATTCTTTGTGGAATCAAAGGTTCCTTTAAAAAACAATTTAAAGAAACATATAAAAGCAGAAACTATTTCCAATTCAAAATCAGCAGTCCCTGAACACTTCACTCGCTGAAGGCGTCACAATCAGAACTGAGTGCCAGTTCCCTGACTTGCTGTGCAAGCTGCATTTGGAACTCGACCCACCGCTCACTCAGTGTGTGGAAATGTTACCATTTCCCACTTCCTGCAAGTGGAAGACAAGGGTGAAAAACTGCAAGCGTTAAAACTACTGTCAGTCTCAGGGATTGTTTTGGAAAAAAAACATGTCTCCTTTGATTTTTATTTACTTGCAGCATCTTCATCTCTCAAGCCTATATGCATATTTAACTGCCAGGATTTTCTTTTAAAAACAGTGTCAGAAGAAATACTTGTACTTGCAAATCTATAGGTGTGTAATCTTAACAACAAAGACAAGTCAAGCATAAAGCTTCAACTGTGCAGTCTTTTAAAACAGCAGCGTATTTTACTATCTCTGAAATAACCATTATTTTAGAGATAGTAAAATACATAGCTGTTTTAAAAGACTGAAGTGTGGAATACTTTACAGGACATGTAAACCCATAATCACTATTAAGAAATTAAATTGTAACTTAATATACATATACATATATAATTACTTATTTTAGCACCGAGTTCTGCCTCTGCACTACACATTTAATATATTGATGTTTCTTAATAAGTAAGATGCTTCTTTTTGTCTTCAAAGAATTTTGATGTAAGAAGAATACTACATACTAAAACCAAATATATATATTTTCACTCACAGTCTTTCAGTATTGATACATAAATTAGTTTTAATACTTTGGAATTGTGAATACTTGGCTGCTTAGGCACACAAACATTTAAGTTTGCAATGCAGACTGGCTCCTTTGTGTATCTGCTTCTAAAAACATGGCCACATTTACAGATGTATGGAAAAGACAGTAAATAATGAACATTCATTTAAAAAACCTGCTGTGGGCTAAGAAAAAATGAACTGCATCCCAGCTAAAAGCAGGACATTATCCCACATTCACATGTTCTGTCATGAATATACCACTTGTAGAGAAAACGGGATTTAATTCAGCGCCCACGGATTTCATAATATCTACACCGTGATTGATATTATACTGAATAAATTATATTATAAATCAGCATAAGCTCTGGCAAAACAGGGCATGATTAAATTTTGCCTTTTATTTTGCACAGCCATTTATTCTGAGGCAGTTTTTTACCCATTATACCCATTTTTCCATCATGTAATTAAGTACAGAAAATACAGAGGCCCATGTCCACACAGACTGGACCGAGATGATCAGCTGCCAAAAAGCTTTCTAATAATAATAACAATAAATTATTTAGAATTGTAGCATGCTCTGATTTTCTATCAAAATTACTAAGGCAGCAACATTAAGTCCTAGTGCAGTTCCCTGTTCCACCATTGCCATAGTTGTAAATGGCTAGGAAAGAGAATAACTGTATTTACTAAATGCAGAAAAGGAATTAATTTCTTAGGTAATAGGAAGCTACTGGCAAATTTTATCAAGCCAAGTAAAAAGCAGCAAAATGGAGAAGAATATTCTGAAATCATAACAGCTGCATGGCACAAACTATAAAAGGGCAAACAAAAGCAAAGTAGATGTGTCTATAACACTACGTTTTATGGGTAGCCCTGCCTTTATCATATCATCTCCACAAACCATTAAAAAAACCCACCAAAACAAAACAAAAACCCACCCAAACACACACAAAAAGTAAAAACAGAAAAACAACAACTAAAAATTGGAGGAAACAACAGTGCACTCAGTCATGAGCCAAATTATAAAAAGCCTGCAATTCTTAGTGGTTAAAACTCAGAGAAAAACAACAGTGATACTTTCTCAAGCTCGGGAAAATAATTTTAGAAAAGGGTAATTCGCATGTATTCTTTCCTTCTTCACATTGTTATAAAGCTTTTCAACGTATCTTGTATAAAAGCAATAGAATGTTTTCATTATAAAACAAAGAATGTTCAAGAATATTTTCAATGCATATTCCAGTTTCTCACAATTTTGTTGAATTAAGATAAATCCCAACACTTCAAATTCGGACTTAGAAACTGAGCTCACTGTCTTTATTAGATGTCTGACATGTTTTACTTGGATGTAACAACACAGCCAAAATATAGACTTTAGCTGCAGGCAAACAGGAAATATATCCTGGTTCTATTTAGGAAAAATCTTTAAAAAATAAATGAGATGTACTGAATGAAAGAACATTTTAGAACATTGAAGAACAATTATCATGTTAGTGTTTATAAAAAGGAAGACAACTGCATTAGCTTTAGACTAGCAGATGGATTCAAATAATTTTCTGTATGATGCATCTCTGAATGAATACTTAAATTACTTTCCATAAAGGCAATTAATCTACAGTTCTACCTAAAACAAACAAGCTTCACAATGACTTCAATGAAAGAGTGAAGTAAAATGTTGGCATGAGTAATGACTCTTCGATATTCAAAATCTGCTTGTGTGTAAAGTGAAACCCAAAGCCCTGCGCAGACACCATGCTTACTAAGGTTTATTCAAGTGTCAAATTGCTGTGAACAAATGCCTTGAATAGTGTGACACAAAATACACATGTGGGTAGGAAAGGTTTTGTAATTTTACTGGTTATCAACAGAGAGGTGAAACCTAGGCTGGTCATGTTTTGAGCATTATGAATGTTCAGAGCCTTCTTTGGGAGCCTTCCTGCTACACTGCTAGTTTAAATGACTTTATTTATGCTAATATTGATTTGTTATTCAGTACACGGGGAATGCATTATGAATAAAACTTCATTAATTTAGTGGTCTCACTGTAAACGCATTTGTCAATGAACAGACACTGAAATGTCTAGAAGATAATTGAGTTACATGGTAGTAAACAAAATATTACACTGCAGCCTCTGACAAGCTACAAATTTGCTAGAGTTGCTAATGCTTTCCACTGGCCTTTACATATTGACACTGATTTGTATTGCTGTATCTGTGCTGTTTATCTGACTACATGGAAGTTAGGTTTTGATTCTTCATTGCATCCAAGAAGATTCTTTAAACCTCTAGTTTAATTTCCAGCTGCAAGGATTGGCTTTTACATCCTGGGGCCCTTTCTCCACCTGTTGTGTTTCCGCGTGCCTTATGGCACAGCTGAGGGGCGCTGCATGCTCCCAGGTGAAACTGAATTTCAGGAAGAACCCAGGCTTGTGCCACAGATTTGGCCCACAGTTTATAGCCTCTCATGAATACCCTGAGCAGATACCAGCTGATAAAGGCAGTCACATGGAACAACTGGCTCTGCAATCACCACGGCAATGTGTGAGTACAAGGCAAGGAAGCTTTCCAGGAGGTTTTACTGATAGCGTCCTTGGCCATGAATTAGACAGAAGAAAAGCGGTGGAATGCATTCTGTTTGCTTTTACCTAATAAGGAAGCCCTCAGTTTTTAACAAAAAAATACAGCCCACAATCAAAAATTACTGATTATCCCTTCTCCTTTCCATAATTAATCAATAGAGCAAAAATATTACAAAAACCTGACACATACACATACTCACAATGGTCATTAAAAGCACATATATCTTACAGCTCAGCCAAAACTCTATAATCTCATGGATGTTGAGGAAGCTGTCAAAACACATTTTCCATAAACCTAAATGACAACTGTACTAGTAAATCACAGTGTCAGCAGAGCTCACTCAAAAGGAGGAGAAAACCAAAAGCCACAGTTGACATGGAGCCCTGGAAAATTCAAATTTTACAGCTGAATGTTTCAACAGATAACTAGGCAGAAAATATACTGTGTTCTTTGCTTTTCATGCTTTTCTCTCAGGTGAAGGAAAATGTTTTTTCCTTAAATATATTCCCTTTGTGTAAAGTTTAAGAATGCATTTACTTTTTAGGTACATTAGCAATCTGAAACCTGAAATCTATTTTTATCTGTGAGAAGCTTCCAGATGACATCACTGAGCTCATAAGAAATCTTTCTATATATTTTTTTAATCAAGTAATTATTAGAACTTTAATTGCTAAAAGGGGTACAAATTTAAATCATGGTATATCTGGAGTAATTTCCCATATTCAAATTAAAGCAGCAGTTCCAGATAGATTTCTACAAAGCACTTTCTGTATCTACTTAAGAAACTGTACTCCTTATCTAGTGCAGAGAAAAGTAAATCGAGGGATACTATTGATAACTAATTTTTCTTCTCACACACTTGGCTAGATTTGGGAACTTTAGGCTAGCTTTGTTAATTACAGTGCTTTCTAGCTGCTTGCAGCATCCTTGCACATTGATTTCGTGTACTGTTCCTCAGGGGGAAAAGTTACCTTTAATCACTCAATAAAGTGAGCCAGACATTGAAGCACTGTTGAAAGTCAAATGAGGACAAGATTGGGATAGTAAAAACTTCACACCTAACGAGTGGCAGTGTAGTAACCATGTGCAGCTCCGACAGTACCCAGTTCTGGACATCCCCTGGGGTCTGACACAGTTCTCAGTTAAGGCACCAAAAACAAGGCACTAAATTGCCTCATTTCCTACCAGCAGTGGAACTAAGGCAAGTGAGATAGCAGCTAGGCTCAAACTCACAGCAGGATAATCTGAATGAGGGGTTTGAAGCCACTACTCAGAAACAGAAATTACTTCCATGGAGCAACCAAATTCATCTCAAGTTCCAAAAAGGTTATAAACAGAAGCAGGCAAAATTTTTACTACATTTTTGAATACAAAGTCTGGAATTAAGAGTCTTTCATTTATGCTAAATTTCATGAGTGAAACATGATAAAAGGAACTGAACACATACAGCAACTGTGCAGAAAAATTTCTTCCTACCACCATCTCAGTTCTTAAAGCTTCTGTCCCCACCCTGCAAACAGTAGCGTGGCTAAGAGAGAAAATGGGAGAGGGAGTTGTGTCCCATGACTGATGAACTGCTGCTTTCTTATACTTTGAATTGAATATATATAAATGTTTATAGCACACTTCAAGTCAAAAAGATTCCTTTTGTCAAGCATATTGGAATGAATTTATAATAGCCACATGCACTCATGGCAGGTCTATGCTGTGTTTAATTGTGAGAAGCAGTGGTAACAGCAGTGGCAGAATGGCCCATGGACGTACATATAATTTAGATCTCTCCACTGTGTATTAAGAACTCGTGTGTATTATGGATGTTAATCTTGGATAGAGAGCTAGGGTTGGAAGCAGTTAGAGCCAATGCCAATCAGTGTGCCAACCTGCATGGCTCTTTTGGAGCTTTACCTCTTCAAAAGAGTCATGAGTTTGTGATTTGACAATCCCATTCACTGAAAGGCCAAGAGGAGAAGGAAGAACTGACCTTTCTGAAACTGAAAAGGGAAGGAAGCTGTCATTCCTCTAATGTTTGCAAGGGAAAGGCAAATTTCTGTCTCACTCACTCCCCCTCTGGCCTCCATGCCAGCAACACACGGTGCGGTGACACACACAGGTTAGTTGCCTGCAGTTACAGAAATCTCTTCCCTTTGTTTCTCTACCATCTCCTGCTGTTTACCTCCTGTGGGGAAAGCAGTTCAAGTGTCACAATCTGCTTCTAACTGGGTGAACTGGAATTAAGCTAAACCAGCAACATATTTTCACCCAGCCCCACGCCTTCTCCCCGCTGCATGACTACACTCAATACATGCTGGTACCCTGTTTGAGAGAGTTGTCTTTGCTTAGCAGGAAAACAGTATTACTTCAGAGGAGCTGTCAAACTAATAACTTGTAATCTTTTCCCTCGAGGCTGGATCAATAGGACTGCAGGTTCAATACTTAGCAGAGCAAGAAGAAGGACCAATAAGGTATCCATCTGCTGGGAAATCAGGGAAATTTACTGAGCTCAGGTCTGCAAGTGTTTGCTGGGCTTTAGATAGATAAAATAATAAATATAACTCAGTCTATTGTAAGCTGATGAAAATATATACAGAAGCCTGTGAAAGAGAAAGCACATTCTTGTAAGTGTGCAGGCAAAGGAACAAGAGCTGCAGGCATGGCTGATAAACACTTAGATATAGCCTAACAATAAGCAGGATATGAGCAATTCATCCAGGACTAACAAGGTTCTGCACAGGATACCTGTGGTCTGCCAGAGGGGGTGATCAGGAAACAAACAGACACAGCATTTAAAGGTGCACAGTATGAGCTGAATGTCTTGTGCTGGTAGTGACTAAAAGTGCCTTGTGCGTGGATAAACTCCAACTGATGCATCCACAATGCCACTGGAAGGAGAAAGCATGGTCCAGCAGGTAAGGACCAGACTACAGTTCATGTAAAAGGGTGCCACTGCTCAAATTCAGGCTGCTGGACAGATGAATAAGGCCTTCCACATTTGCTTTGGTCACCATCAAATCATCAAATCTTCTTCCAGTTTCACTATAAGCAACCTTTGTAGATGTCTGGGCTTTTTACATGCATGTAACAGTCCTTATTTTGTGTAAAATGTGACTTTTATGTCTTTATGTATGATTTCTTCCAAATAACTGTTGCTCTTATATCATGTGATTTTTATAAAGGACTCCTCATATCTAAGCACTAACAGCAGATCTTTCTGTCCAGACACACCTCTCCTTTTTGTCTTATGCAATGTGATAAAGCCTGAAGGAGCTGCAGTAACAGAGAAATGTACTCACACACAGATCAGTTCAAAATGGAGACAGAACTGTAGTGAAAAATTACAGGTAAATACTGTAAGCTACCATGATGGCTTACTCAGCAAAATCATAATTGCTCACAATGGCATGCTCTAATAGTAGCCGATGGAGAAGAAAATCTTAAAAGTGTTTTAAATGGAAGGAGAAGGTGTCTTCAAAATGTAAAGGAATTTTCAATAATTTTTCAGTAAATTCACCTGGGAGTAAGCTCTCTGAAAAAGTTGCTGATTATTCTTCACTTATGGAAAGAACTGCATAACACAAACTTGAAAAGCCTCTTTTTTAAAAATTACTATTTTTAACTAACCCTGCACTGTCTGGGCTCTGTACCTGACCTGGTTGTGTCCATGAAATCATTAACACACCACACCTGTTTCCCCTTTGTGCCCACATGTTCTTTATTATCTCTCATTTTAAAGGTCTATCATACCTGCTAAGAAAAATTGCTGCCTTCTATCTTCCGAACGTGCCAAATCTTTAGAATATAGCTTCCAGTTAAAAAGCAGTCAAGAAGGACAATATATTGTAAAAGAATAAGAAAGCTCATTTCACATTAGCAATTAGCCTATTTACATTAATTATTCAACTGCCTCATTCTACAATTTCCCTGCTGATCTTTTGTGCTTCCTTTCTCCTTGTAGCATGCTACAGCTCACATTACCTCACTTTGATACTTTGCTCCCTTCCAAGAGGAGCCATGAGTCTAAAACATTTATTTTGTTTGCTAATAACCTGTCTGCATAGACACTTTGAAACTCTAATGGCATAAGAAAAACAATTCCAAAGCCTTCAAAAGAACTGACAGACTGAAACAATCATTATGACCTAAGTGTGAAGGATCATCTTATTTCTCAGAAAACAGCAAAACACCTCTCATTTCTTAAAAAAGAAGCTGAGAGCTGAAATGAAGCTGAGGAAGCATTTGAGTTATGTTAAGGGTCTGGCTTAAGACAAAAATAATCAAGTACCAGATTCCACTGTAGGACCTCAACACTTAACTCCAAATGCTGTGTGATCTTTGAAAAATACTATCAGAACATCCAGTAAATGTTTGATAAGAATATGTTCAGGAAATAGAGAAAAATAATGTTCCATCTCACAGGAAGTAAAGAGATTATCATGACTCTAATAACAGCTCTCATGCTTATATCCACCCATATAAAGAACATATATAAAACTGCAAGGACAAACTGGTTCTTGTTTGGTGCTGCATTAAAACCGCTATGTGTAGGCTATAAAAATTACTGCTTTATAATAATTTTAAAGTAAAATTACAATAGTGTTACTATTTCAAGGCAATGGTACAAACCCAGTGTGAGCCTCTCCTCAGCCATTCAAATGCAAGACAGACTTTGCAGCCTCACAGAGGGTTTAGCAGCCCCTCTGTATAATACACCAGAGGGATCTCACTCATCCTGCAGCACCACAGAGACAGGAATATCATCATTCTGTGCCTCAATTCAGCAGTGAGGGAAAGCACAGAGCTAAACAGCCTTGGAAACTCCTGTGCTCTGTGTAACCACAGGATGGGGACAGCAGAGGTGACAGCTGAGCATGCCTTCCCACTCAGACCTAACTGTACTTCTCAACCCTTTTTCTAATGCAGGCTTATGTGATGAGAGTGTGATATGGTGTGCAAACTTATTCCGTGTCTGCTCCTCCTGCCAAGATTCCCAACAAAGGTAACACCCATTCCTACCAAAGTTTTCTGAGAAAACCACACAGATTGGGGATGGTGATTGGTACTGATTGCCTGTGGCATTGTTTGTTTTGCACAAAATCAAACAGGTCGCAATATCTGGCAGCCTGTGTGGACCTGGGTGTATCCCTGCAGCAGCCACGAGCCACAAAGCCTACAGATATTTGAAGTGCTGATCACAACAGTGTCCATCCATCCTCTCTGAGAACTGACTGGTAAAGAACAGAGATCTCTACCTTTTTAATAAAGGAAGCAAGACATAATCTCTTCAAAATCTATCATCTTGAAAGTATCCTTTCTTTAATCTTTCCCAGACAATGGTTCAAAATAAATTTTGATATTCTGTAACCCTTTTCTTTTATTCTCACTTCCCCTTTTTCATTATTTGCATAAATGGGAACTGGACCCATCCTGCAAATGTGTGCAACAGGTACATTGATATTCACAATTTTAATTTGAGTCAGGAATTCTGATTCCATTCCAGATATTTCCCAGCCACAGAACATTTTTGGTACCAAGCCTTGCATATAGCTATTTTTTTGTGTGTGTCCTTAAAGTCCTGTGAAAGGCAGTGAAAAGCTCTCAGTGAATTCAGGAGATTTTTAACAAACTTTGTATCTTTTTATCATCAGCTTCAATTCTAGAAGAGAAAAAAATCCCAGACTCCTAGGCCTCAGTTTACTTAAGCAGATAATCTATATGTACATTTTCTCAAATAGATGTAAAACCTAGATAATGATAAAGCAGTGAATTAGAAAATAGATCATTAATATCAAGAAGGCTGTACTTCTGCTGGATTTACAACACTTGCTTTACATCTTCCTAACAAGCATTTATTGAAAAACTGAAGGTTCCTCTTCAAGAGCAGAAGAAAAAGCATGCTTTTGTGCTCAAAGCAGCAAACTTTTTTCCCTGTTAGATGTTCTTCAAACAGACCACTGCCACTTCTGTATCCTTTAAAAAATATTACAATACAAGCAATATGTTTTATTTCCCATAGTTCAACTGTTTGAATATGCTCAGTGTCTTCATTGCTGTTCAAGGACTCATAATTAATAGACTTGCAGAAATATCTCCTTCACTGAGATCACCTGATTTGTAGAACCATTATCACTCTTTCAGTGTGCCAGGTTTTCCTCTTGAAAACAAGTTTCTTCCTGAGAACAGCATTAGCCATGCGAGGTTAAACCTTGATCTGTAAGCATTTGCAACACTTTCCTATTAAACTGAAAATTTTCTTCCCTGGCTCCCCTGACCTCAGAGATTATTCAGCTCCTGAATATTATTCATGATTATTCATCTCTCAGTATTCTTTCAATCCATCCTTCGATCTGCTCTGATCAGCTCCTCCACAGCTCCCCACTCCCTTAACTGCACCCCCACTCTGACTTCCCCCAGTGAAATGGGTCTCCACAATAGCACCCATGCTGCTGCAATTACATTTTACAGGTACAGCCTTTAGGGCAACTACCTCATGTTTCCAGATCTGTGATATCAGCCTCTAAACTTTCCTTTCAACCTGAAGGCAAGTGGAGATCTGATAGTGCTGCAGCAGCTGCTTGGCAAACAAGCACACAGCCACCCGCAGACAGGCAATGAATAAATTCTGCACTGTTCTCACTACACACCTGAGAGGTCCCTGTTCTGTTGTGTATAAACAGCAACAATCATAAAACATGGCTCTCAACTAAAGCTGGAAAAATATTTTGAGATCAACACCCTCTGCAAAGACCAGCTCTCCTATATTCTGAATGGAAAATAACCAAATGCAGAACAAAATAGATGAGGGTGAACAGTCTAACATCTGAAGTTAAAAATATCAAAACCATTAAAAGTAACAGCTGACAAACTAATTAGAATGGGAAAAATAGGAGTGCTGAAACAGACTGCAAGCACAAGAGAAAGGTTAAAGGACAAATGACAGAGCAAACATGGAAATAATGCACATTTCAGCCACCAGCAACGTTTTGTTAAATACTTAGGGGAGGAAGAGTCTTTAGTATTGTTGCCATATGGAATTCTACCCAAGTGTCTTATGCCTGCAATAAACTGAAAGCTACAGTTTGCCAATGTCTGTGGTTGGCAAAACTCTTCAATCTATAGGGAAGACTGATAACTTTCTCTTTACTCAGCATGGGTCCCACAGGGGTTTGAAAAGAAAAATCCAGTTCAAAGTTACACTTGGCAAAAACAAGGAATGTGTCTCCCTTTCCAGCCCATTTGAGAGACATCCCATCCTAAACACCAATCTACTTCCCCGCTTTCAAAGCATATCAGCAACTGGGATCTTGGCAAAGAATGCTCTTAATTCAAAATAACAAAAACCTTTCATACAACTTGATACAACATTAGGATGCCCATATAAGTTTGATTCATATGCTCATATATGACTCATACAGCATCAGTTAGCAGGTAGGAAATCAGAATACAATTATTAACTTTCTGGTTATCACACTGTACAGAATTTACCTTTAATTAAATTTAGACCAATTTCTTTGTTTTCATCATCAAAAAATTAAATAATATTTCTTTTCACTCAAACCTAAGACAACTATTAGGCAATGCAAAAGAAATAGACACTGATTACATTAAATTCCAAGATAGTCCTGGTGACACCTTAATCACTGGCTCAGATTCTTCTTCACTTTAACAGTTTGAGAATAGAGCATAATTGCACTGTGGCAACAAAGTGGGCATAAGCTACTTTAAAAAAAAGCTCATTGCAGCACAACCCAAATCAAGTATAGATCCTATCATAATTTTATTATTTAGGACAGGATAAAAGTTAGATTTAATTTATAAAAAACATTTGAAAACAGATAAGTAATTTTTTTTCTTTGCAAACTTAAAAAAAATCATTCTAGATTGGAAGGGCAAGTGAACTGCGTTTTGGCAGGGATGTATTATTCAAACAGAGCAAAAAATATTACACCCAGAATTCAGCTGTCCATTACAGTTTGTATCTTTAACATGTCAATTTTTTTTAAATGAAGAAAACAGTAAGGCCTATTTCAAATGAGCTAAAAACATCTGTTTGAATTTAGATAACTGATGATAATTTCAAGAGACAAATAGAGATGGATGAAGTTGAAGCTGATATTCATTTAAGAAGTAACTTTTTGTGAAGAAAGACATGTTCTGATTTGAAAGACTTTTTGTTACTACAGATTTTACTACTACCCTGCTTCAAAGGAAACATTTTGTAGTGATTCTTCAAATGAAGACAAAAGGAAAACTTCAGGTACATTAAGCATGCCATATGTTACCCTGTTTCATGTACCATGAAAATGCCCCAGACAATGTGTATTTTTAAACAGAATCCAGATTGGTTTGATGACTTAAAGTGGAAAATAAGCCAAATATATGATGATAAAGACATTTGCATTATTATTTGTACTTTGCTACTTTAGCTACACACATCTGTTTCAAGGCTTCATCTCTGTTTAACTAGAATTAGTTATATATCCACAGTACAATTTGAGGACAGTGAATCAGCTAATGCTTAACTTCAGTTAAAAAGCTGGACAGCCTGACAGTCAAAGCAGGCAAGCCAAGCTCTCCTGACCCTGGCACAAACATGTAATTCTGTAATAAACTGGTATCTACTTTTTCAGTACTGCTGCAATAGCTCTCTTAGTGCATTGCATTCAAAGAGCCCTTGGCGTGAGGCAGAATATTAAACTCCCATTTCATGGTCCAAAACTGAGATATAAAAAAATGCAGATGTTGCTCAAGGATGTGAAGGAGTTGATTATACCTGTTGTGAGAGATGCTTGAGGTGCCCCTGTGGCTTGAGCTAGCTGCAATTCTGAGCTTTTCAGAATGTACTTTCATTTATTCTGCCAATTTCTTATATAAGTCAAACACATTCTGCTGTATTTTTGTTCACAGACAAAAATCATTAAAAAATCATACGTAATCTCCTGGATCCCTGAATACAATACAAAATAACAGGAGGGACAGGACTCAATAATCCTTGTGGGTCCCTTCCAGCTCCTCATAATCTGTGATTCTGTTTGTTTGGTTTTCCTCAGAGTTTGTGTCAGTCACAAACTGTAAGAGAGACACCACATAACACTACCAAACACCAACTACTGCATCTCTAATAACCTTTTTAGATTCCACCACTGCAGAAGAGTTACAAGGTAGAGGAGCTGTTCACAGTTTACATTTGTAACAATTTATCTGACCAGAGCTGCAGAAGCCAGATCAACTCGTGCAGCAAGTAGGTACCAAAGCAGCACTCTCATGGGTCCCTGCAAAAAAAACCACTGAGCTTTAGGCTGGGAGTGTATCTTGATTATCTTTGTTAGGCTCTTTGAATGAGAGAAAGAAAAATGAGGTACTTTGCTCACTTTCATGTCATTCAGACAATTTCTCAAGGTATGAAGAGCAGGGCCTGAGAAATTAAAGAATTACCATGTATGTCTCAATTCTTGCAGTGATTAACAGACCAAAAGCCACCAAAATTAGTAGAAAGATTGCACAGGCATTGGCTCAAGCCCAGATACCTTCTAAACTTGAAGCATAAATTATGTTCATAACCCCTCACAGCCATTTATATGGATGTGACTTTGCCACACACAGGGAAAAAAATTTATCATTGGATCATACAGAAAGATCCTGGTTGGAAACACTTTTGGCAAATGTCCACAAATGAAATTTTAATCAGTTTGTCTCTCAGAAAGCAACCACACCAAATGTCTTCACTAAGAAAACAAACAACACTGTCTGCATCATTGTTCATAAGAAATGAAAGTATTTAGCATTTACAAGCTATACATGACTGACTTCAGTGTCTTTGACTAATTAAGCCAATGAAAATAGCAGCTTGTTGATGTCTTTTAACTCATAAGGATTTGTGTATCATAAACAGAAATCTGAAATATGTGAAACACTAAACTTATTCAGAACCCTTGCCTGGTTCACTTCAGAACGCCCACACATCTTCATCTTAGGCTTAGAGACTCATGAATCAGATGAGGGTCAGCTTAGTGCTTTGAACAAAGCAATAAACTCATCAAAAGCAGCAATGTAAAAAAAAAAAGAAATTTAACTTTAAAGTCTTTATAGTCCCTCAATTATGTCAGCTTTTAAGCCAGAACTCTTCTCCTTTTTTTATGTCTTATACTGAATATAAAGATCATTGCTAATACCTACAAAAAGTAAGATATCTTACCTGTGAATTTGATATCAAAGATTCAGCTGCATTGCAAATGCTATAAAAAGAAAAATTCTAAGAAATGCTAGCAACGCCAGCAGATAAGATGGCAAATTTTGGATCTCCACATTTCCCATTTAAGGAAAACTGCCTAAAATTATACACTCTCTATTATTTTTGTGGAAAAAAAAAGTTGTTTGAAAAAGAAAGCAAGAAACAAAAAATGCTGCCCCAGTTTATAAAGTATAACAAGGATTAAAAATATGTGAGTTCAAGTCATTCTTGCAAATCAGGTAAATCAAAAACTTGAACATCAGTCATCCACATACCACATCATTGTAGTATTTTCCAGTTAATTTTGGAGTACTTCTCACCCTATCTTGGTCTCTGACTTACTTGCTATTGCGCAGCAAGTATATTTTTGAAAAAATATTCCTGAAAAAACTTTAGTGATATGAGTCCCAAATTAGTCTACTTAACTGCTAAAAAGAAAATGGAAAAATCTTATGCTAATAGTAGGAAAGGTGCAAAAGTCTTACTTAAAAAGGCACACGATTTCACCATGTCAGTAGGCTTTGCTTTTTTGGGATGGAAGCTGGCAAGATCCATTTCTCAAGCAGATGCTCACAGCTCTGTTATACAGGAAGGGAGGGATCAGGGAATTACCATGGAACCACTGAGCAATCCTGTTGGTGTTCCTCTCGAAGCCAGCCCGCCGAGGGATCTGCTCCTCCTTGAACCAGCGGATGATGAGGTCTCGGGAGAAGGGCCGAGAAGGGCGCTCCCAGAGGTGACTGCACGGAAAGACAGAGCATCAGCAGTGTAGGAAAGCAAGGGGCAGTATAAACATTCATCTCTTTTTGCATATTTCTGAAACATACAGCTGCAAAATGGTCAGTGTAAATTCTGCTCAGTACAACTCACTGAACATCTTTAACTTTTTGGAATTTGTTAAAATTACTTTGTGTTTTTATGGAAACCACAGCAGTGTGATTTTTATATTTGCATTGGCACCTTAAATATTTCCTTACAGAACTTGAAAAAAATTTACCAAAATGGACATTTCAGTCAACTTTCCTTTTCCACCTCATTTTATTCCAAAAGCAATTCTTTTTTCTTGAGTATATTCCTTTTTACTGGCAAAAAAATCTAAATCAGTATCAGCTATCACTGTGTCTCCCAACAGAAACCACTAAGCATAGCAGAGGGAATGTTTTGTTTAAACTTTTATGTTTCCTTTGCATTCTCTACTTGATAGCCTGTCTCACTCTTTCTACTACTTTCTATGTGTTTTAGCTAGTAGGAATCATCCTCCAGTTTGGATTCTTCTCCTCTACTGCAATTAATTGTGCTCCCTAAATAGTCAAATGAAAGACTAATAAATACCAAAGACACTTGGTTTTGCCTGAAAAAAAAGCCACAAAAAACTAAAAGCCTCTGAAACTTAGGACTGCTCTCTGAAAAAAAAAAAAAAAGCTGTTAAGCAGCAAGCAGTTTTAGGCTTGAGGCTTAAGACTTGCCTAAGAATTTGTCCTTTGGACTTCCCTATATCACAGCCTCCCATACTGATCTCATACTGTCTTTTCAAGGAGTCATTTCTGTGTGAATTCTAAGAAATCTGCCTGAAGATAAATGGCATTTAGTTCACATTAAATCTGTTTTTCTTTTCCTTTAAACATTCTTTTTTCTCATCATCAGGAAAAAGCAAGACTGAGGACTCCCAAAACCTGAAGACTAGCTTGTTGAAATGGTGGGGATTGAAGAGGGAGCGATCCAAGAGAAAACGGTTTCAAAACCGCTCCAGCACAAACCAACCTGGAAGCTGCAGGAGACAACAAAGGGCTGGCACTGTTGTTGTTGAGTTTGATCTCCTGATCATTGCTCAGGTTTGTCCCCTGGAACAAATGGCTCAGGCCAGCCACTCTTCCCTTCTGGATGGCACGCAGGGACTGCCGGCGGTATTCGTCCCGCGCCCTGCGCGCTTTGTGGCTCCTCTCCTCATCGGCAGCCTTGGAGCGGCGCACTGGGCAGAAGGAACAGGAGGAGAGATTTAGAAATACAAACAGCCATTTACCCCTCCACTTACAGAGCAGCTCAGTGCCTTTATTCCTATACAAGCTGATTTTAAGAATGTATCAATTGTGAACGTACACATTACGGAAGGCGGATAACTGGATGACTTCCCTGATGCTTCAAACACAGGCCCACCTCTAGAAGAAGCCTCCAATTATCAATGATCTGACCACTACGGGCAATAACTGAGCCTCTACATATTGTGATTAAATCTGACACTTCTTTTGGCTGTAATAAGAGAAGTTCTGCTTGGGGACATCTTTTCCCCTGGAAGGGCACCAAGTGCTCTGTTTCAAGAAAGGATGTTAATTACTACTTAAAATTAAGTCTGTGTCTAACAGTATTCTTTTCCACTATGAACATAACTAGAATTGAATGGTCAGCTCCCAAAATTTACCATTATAGAAACTGACATGTAGGTTACACTTCGTCAGTGCTGTTTGCTTTCTGAAAGGCATATACTATCTTTGTCATGGTACTTACAGTCATAGACAACTCCAACTTGAAATTCGCAGTCTAAAAATGGTTTCAGTAACAATGGATAAATGAATGGCCATTGGAAAGGGCATGTTAATGCTGTGGATGGGGTTGCCTCACACTTCGGTCTCTGAAATTGTATATGGAGAACCAGAATTTGTGCTGGTTCAATACACACCTAACAATGGCACTGACCAGGGAGTTACCCACGTCTGTAACCTGAAATGAGACTGCTGCTCTGACCACTGTGGCTCAGGCATCTTTCACTAAAGCTTCCTCATTTTAAAATTCATGTTCCAACAATCCTGTCTTTGACATGATATAACTTAAATGCACTGAGAATTCTACTGCAAATATTCGTCATCTATCAGCTCTTTTCTGGTGCCTCAAGCCCCATTTGGATGATGGTTTTGAGTCACAAATAACTGCAGGCAGGCAAATTATTCCAGTGCAAAACAAACCTTTAACATGCAGTGAAGCAAATATTAAAGAAGCTAGCTATGGCCTCCAGTAGCAATTATCAATGCTGCCATGACTATCCTGGCTTAGATCATACCCAGTTCATAAAGTGAACACTCATTTCCTGCTCCCCTGAGACTGTACCTGTGACTAGGAATGCATGATATAACACCAGACAGCTGCATTTCATTAGTCTGCTTGCATCCCTCTGGTTTATACTCCTCATTTAACGCAAGCAGAAGTGTAACTGGATTTAACTTCCAAATTCTAAGAAGGTTTAATGGAATCAAGAAATGAAAGCACTCAAAGCCAAATGAAATGAAATAAAACTTTGTGGGCAAATGAGGGAAAGGGAAAAGACCTTTGAGGTTAGAATTATATAATATTATCATAAGCAGAAAGATATGCAGGACTAAAAGCTCATCAAGATAGCATAATAAACGAGTCATAGATGCTTCATATATATGCAACTGGCAGGATTTCAGTTTCACGTAACTACATACCCTGCAGTTTTGGCTAAACACAGTAACAAACAAATGCACAGCACAGGAAACACAAGTAACAGACTTCACTATTTATCTTACAGATTGTTGTTTTTAAGGGTAGGTAATGTCATTTACATATACTGCTTCAATGGCTCCAGTATTTCTGTGATTTATCCCTTATAAAGCCACTCAGTAATGGTCACTTTAAACATGAACTTCGTGCTTGCAGCACAGGGAGAGACTGCAAGGAAGATGAATGCAATGCAGCTTTGCAAGACATCTAGAAACCCTCAAGTGTTTGTCACCATCACAATATTCAGATTGAGGGCAGACTGCCTGGAGTTTTCTGGAACTCTTTTCTACTGATGTACAGGCTGCCTGGCAATGAGAAAGGCAAGGTCTCTTCATGTCCCTCTTTCCGCAATAATAGGCAGTCTTTTCAATAAACATTCCTATTGTATTTTTGCTGGCCAACAAATCTGTACCAGAAATCAGTGACCCAGAATACATTGTCCCAAACTATAAAACTTTAGTACTTCCTATCACAAAAGTATGAGGTTAGATAGCATAGTTTGCAACAGTTAAATATCAATATTCAGAAAACCTTTTGAAAGTATGACACACAGGCCTCCCTATGCATACATATATGTGTATATGTGTGTGTTTACATTTATGTACATACCCATACGTGTGTATATGTGTCTGTGAACACAAAAGGATAGAGAAGGCTGCATATAGATATTGAGATTTTATATACAGAATCATCTCTTTCACATTATGATGAATTTTTACTGAAATTTCCCATGGAGGTATCTGAATTGTATCACAGACCATAGGATGCATAGGATCTCTTAATCCATTTTTTCTCATTATTGGACTCCTGATTCTCTCCCTATCCCCTTCCTTGTAGTTACTCCCAAAAACATCCTTCTCTTTTCTCTACCTTTAGAATTTGTCTAGTACAGCTTCAACTATGGATCTGTGATCCTAGGTTATCCTAAGTTTCTTTTAACCTCTGATTGGTCAAGGGGCTTTTTGAGCAAATAATCAAAGTCACTAGCATCAATAACCATGTTTGGTGGCTGGAAATAGTAATAAAGCCATCCCAGTCAGGAATCTACAGAAAGGTTTTTCACTATACCCCAGAGAAAATTATATATACACCACATGAACCATAATTCCATACTGACACTTCACACAAATTTATCTATCTTGAGAAAGTCACTCAAAGTCTGAAGGTAAATCTGTGTATTTTTGTAGAAGGTTTCTCTTACAATAGAATTTCATGACTATTCATATTTCTCTGTATGGCTTTGAACCATCTCAATAGGAGGGAGAACTTTATGTCTGGATCAAGTCTAGCACAAATATTTTAAGATAGAAGAAGCCAAAATTCTGCATTACTTGTATTTCAAGACACATCGTAACCTTTCCAGTAACAAGAAAGTAAAAGTAGTCAGGACTTCTAGTATTGACTTAAGTAGAAACAGACTATTTTTCTAAGCTGGCTGTCCTTTTACAGTAAATTTACTTCTGGCATGACCCCTGTGAAAAACACTAGTAGTGTAGTCAGTCAGTATTCTCAGTGGGGGGATTAGATATCTGGAAAAAAACCCTAAAAGCTCTGAATCACCATAACAGATCCATATGTCTAGCATAAAGAATTACTACAAATGATAATTTATATACTCTTACATCTTTCTTTTATTTCATGGAATACTGTAAGGACTGACAAGGTGGGGAAATAAGGAATTTCTCAAGTCCATGGGAGACCTACAATTCAGCCAGGTCCCGTAAAACCAGCTCCAAGATTGGTTTTCTCTTCTGGTGTTGGTGATACCAACAACAGGTCCATCCCCCAGTACTCATTAAATGAAGAAATTTCTGCCCCCATGGAACTGGAGCTTGTGTAGAAATGCCTGAGCTGCTCAGAGAGGTGTGTACCACTGTGATTGCAGCCTCAGCAAAGCAGGCCAAAAATGGGTGACCAAACCCTCCTGGAAAACTGATAAACACACCCAAGACAGGTCCATGCTGCCATCATTATCGAGTTGCTAGAGATGAACAGTTTAAAGCCAGCTCAGACATGTCTCTGTGACATGCAGTGTGAACAGCCTCTTAACTACAAAGTGCAAACCACAAAGCTGGGAATGCAGGGCCTCTTTGGCTCCTAGAGGGGTTGGCTTGGGTTCACCTTGTTTACCATGAACAGTTTATCAGAATCTATACTTTTTCTATGCTAACCTAAGGTGCCTTTTGTCTTTTGTATTTTCTTTGGATTGGGAAATCCCTATTAGCAGTCCTGGCAAATTTCTAATGCCAAATCTTTTTAGATAGATGAGGAGTAATTCATACTGCACTGCAGCTGAACTTGATCAAATAATTTGTGAAAGTCTGGGACCCCTCAATTTTCTATAATCTATTTTGTGCTTTTGAAGAGCTTTCATTTACAGTCAGATATGTGAAAGCTGAAAAAAACCCCAAATATAAACTTTCAATATGCATTGGCATTTTATTTTTTTTTAAGCTTTCCCCTCATTAAAAATTCTTGGAAGCTTGTTAATGAGCTATTCAAAATTACTAACTAATAGATAAAATTAAATCTTCAGATTCTCTGACTGCACATACTAACTACACAGTGTTTTTTCCCTTTCCTAAGTGGAAAATATAACTTCCCACAAATACTCTACAATATGGCTTCAGTTAAGCAATCTTATCTGAAGGCATGTGAATAATCCCATTCCTATTCAACAATGCACTGTGTGACCTATTGGAGTTCAGAGGGCACATATATGTAAGGCTGAGCACTTGCTTAGTTAATGCACAGCTAAACTGGGGACCACTCACTTAAAAATTCTGCATTTTATCAATGCCCCTGCTAGTAAAATCACTTGAATTTTGGGGGACCATAAATACCTAATGAATTTCTTTAAAAGTCAGGCAAAAATAAATTCATAGATATATTTGTAGAAGAACATAAAAATATAACAATATAAAAGAAGCTATAATGAGACAGCCTGGTATCCTTCTTCCAAGAGAGACCAAAAGTAGGTGCTCAGGGAAAGGCAAAAAAAAGAGATCAACTCACTCATCTCTGTCTACATTTTTACAGGAATATTTTTTTTCTGGAGATGAATAAAGCTGGTCAGAGAGTATCTGAGCACTTCCCTGCCTGATGCAGTTTGCAGGGCTTTGTAAGTGTATTAACAGAATGCCTTTTACAATATTCAGTCAGATGAATATTCATGCTACAGCTTTTCCTATCACGTTTCACAGATTCTTTTTTTGCCTTCACAAAGAGAGGCCACACTTAAAAAACTAGAAACCTAAAAATGGGACAGCACACAGAAATATCCAAAACTAATGAGGATATGTACCCTCTGCTATCCAGTCTAGTTTCGCTTCTCAGTTTCAAAAATAAGAGTTTTGAACAGTAGACTCTCTGAATAAGTTTTCCACCATTCATCTGTTCACTTGCCAACCAATATCCCTGCTTAACTTATTAACTTAAAACTGCCCTCTAAAATACCCCAATATATATCTTTTATATGAAATCAAAGTGTGTAATTGCTCTCACAACATCATTTTTCCCTTTTAGCACCGATTTCCCAAGTTATTCTCCATTTGTTATTTAGTATACTAAAAAGCCCTAAAAACATGTATTTCAATTAACACAGTAGTTCTATGGGCCATTATTGTTCTTTGGCAACCAGCAGAAGCAAACTGAACCAAACAACAGAAACTAATATTAGCACCACTTTGCTTATTGCCTTGGCAATAAACAGCTGAGGGATAATGTGATGAGGAGAGATAAATCCCCATCACATTCTGAATTGCATCTACTAAACAAATTAGTAGTGTCATCAATATCATTGCTACATTTCTGTCCCCAATTCCTGCTCTAGCACTGCTGATCCCCTGCAGCACTGAGCCCTGGCTCTGTGGAACAGGGCAGGGTTTACTTCAAGGAGGTAAGACCCAAAGGAGCCTGGCCTTCTTCCTAACAGGCAACATGGTCTCCACTACAGGTTTGTAGTGGCAAAAAATGTAAATATTACATCTGCTTGTAATTCTCTTACGCATTCATGCATTTATTTATTACTTAGAAAAGCTGACTTGTGGACAGCTTTGCCTAACTTCACTAAATTTCCTCTCAGTGCCCCACAGGAATACTTGCAGACAAAATGGAAGGATTACCATAAAAAGAAAAAAATATCTGGAACTGAAATAAAAAATGAAAAATCTGGTGAACCTGAGGTACTAATTAATTTCATAGCAACTTCAGGTGTTCCCACTTCCAAATATTTGTTACTATCTGCTGCACATTTTGCCTGCTGCAGTTAAGTTGAGGAAATGGAAAATGTTAATACGCCTGAGGAAACTCAGTGCAGAGTTTGATAGTGTAGTCTAAACCAGCCAGCAACTGGTCTCAGATAAGGCACTAAACACTGCATCTTCCTATCTTCAGTTGTCACACCCATTTGCTAATGGAGCATGGTTCTGAGCCCTCAAACCAACGGGGATAAATTGACACACTGAGATAAGCGTAAGAGGATAAACAAGGATATGGTACACTCCAGTCATTAGTCTGCAGTTAGCTTAATGCTAAATCAATTACTGCTAACAGCATAACTCTGGCAGCACAGAATTTATAGCAGGCTGCAGACCCAGCAGTGAGAGAGAAGGTGCTGAGCTTTTGCTGTGCCCCAGCAGGGCTATGCTGGTGACCAGGCTCAGCAGCTCCAGGTCACCTTTGGCTGAGGGGACAGGCCTGCAGGTACTGAGGCACACAGGCTGGAGCTGATAGAATTCCTCCAGAGCATACAGAATAACCCAAAGCTTTCACAAAGGAAAACACTGGTGGCAGACTATCCCTACCAGCGTGTGATGCAGTCACAAGTGTTTTAACAGATCAAAAATGCCATTACAGAACTCATGGTCAAAACCTTACACAGCTTATTCCTTTTTCTCCTTCCCTTCTCTCATAATTACTCTATTGCATTTTTGATGTCTATTCCTGCACAGATAGCATTCCTCTAGAAAACAGGGGCAACAATTTAAAACATCAGTTTCCTCATTAATGCAGTAGTAAGAAAATGATACCTGGTTTTAGTAGTGCTTGCAGTATTTTGTTTTATTTCGGTGTAAAGGTAACCTGGATTCAATTTTGTCTTTTAACAACATGGTTGAAATGTGTTTTCTTTCCTTATGTAGCGTCAAAGAAATCCTAAGGTACATAATGCCATCCTCTATTCTGGGTTGCCAGCTGATGCTGATTTTCTGCAGTACTAAAGGGCTACTTTTCCCCAACTCACTTTGCTCTCACATACCCAAAACATAGAAAGTTAGTTTTTCTTTCCATATAAGCATGTACATCTGGATTTAGATAATTCTCCAGAAAATAATTACTTTATCTTTATTGACAATGTAATATACAGAGGTTTTATTGATCAAAATTGACATACCCTGTTATGAGCTTGGAAAATGACACCAGTGTATCTTAAATTTAATTCATCTTCTACAGAATCATTCATTATCAGATCAATTCCAGGTAACAGCACTTCAGTAATTAGTCCTCAGGAATTAATGAAGTGATAACTAAAGCCATAAAATAAACTAATTGTATATTTTGAAATTTATTCATATTGTGGACCTTTACTTATCTACACTATTACTACATATATATATACAATAATATAGTTGTTTTGTTCCTTATAGGCTTTTAAAAATCACCCCAAAAATTGAAATTAATCACAATTATGATATTCTAAAGAATTTCAGGCTATCTAAAAAGCAGCAGTACTTCCATGGGGTGAGCTCATCATCATCAGGTGTTTTCTCAGAGCAACAATCTAAGTATGATTTACTGTAATCTTTTGGAATTGAGTTTCAGCATTGATACCATAGCTTCACCCTACTACCATATGGAAGCAATTAAAATACTGATGAAGACAGATTTTCTCTCTTCAGAGATAGCTGAGGACAAGCTGTCAAAATAACTGTGCCCTGAGTTACTATTACTAAGCCAAAACTGTTAATTAAGTACATTAGACAGAATTCAATGATCTCAGTCATTGTACACAAAAAAAATTCTATAAGGCATTGACACAGATTCAGAAAGAAATCTGAAACTTCTGTTTGCAATTTTAAGCTGGCAATTTCCACCAAAATAATACAGCACTTTGTATTGCTCTAGGTAGAAGAGCTTTTTTGGCCACACCTTCTCCATTCTGCAAGTGTCCTTTTATCTGCTTTCAGAAATACATGAATGCTGTGGAGGTAGCTGTACTCACACTGCTCTTCCCACTCCTGGTCATCGTCGCTGTGCTGACTGTGCTGCTGAGCTTGCTTGAGGCTCAGGTACAGCTCCTTTGCCCGGATTTCTTCCTGCTGCCTGATTAGCTCCTCACCTTTCTGTCTTTCCTCTTCTTCTCTTTTCTAGAGAAAATGAAGTAAGCCAGAAGTGACTAAAGAGGAAGAACGTGCCAAAAGCTGAGACACCGCTTCAGTTGCTTCCTGCCACAGAGAAGCTGCATTACCTTGGACAAATCACTGTCTCTTCTAACTTGGGCCTCCCACCTCTCACTACAGGCATCACTAAATTTCCCCACCTCTGAGGAATTCCTGAGGAGGGTACATCTTGAGACCACAGGTATCACAGGAATGAGGAACATGTAAGCATCTAAGATCTGAAAACTGTACAGAAAACATTTCATCACGTGGCATCAAAGCCTGTGCTATCCTCCAAAGCCTGTGCTAGCCCATAAGCAAAGCTTGGCTTAATTCCATGTGTACCCCCACTGAAGATACTGCTACCTTCAAACACTACCCACATCATCCACAGAACCTTAGAATTCAGGAACTGATTTATTGCTGTTCTTGCATTACTAACTGTCCCAATGTGTCATCAGAGCCAACACAGGGAATAATATTTTCCAAAAATTAAGATCACTGCATTCTGGAGGAAAAGGCAGATCCTTCAGCACGCAACACTCACTTTGCAAAATGTAGCTAAGAGTAACATGCCAAAAAAGTTCCCTTCCAAGAAAAGTTTAAAAGAGATGGAAATCTGAGAAAGACTGCTTCTGCAGTTGGCCTCCCTCATATTATTGATAACTTTGGAGCTCAATTAATGCAGAATTAGGAATCTGTATCTGTTTTCCAATGGATTTTCCCAAAGCCCTTAGGTAGTGAAAAAGCAGATTTAAATCATATGGTTTAATTGAAGCCCACAAATCTCAAAACTGAACTTCATTACGTTATTCATATTATTGAAATAACTTGAATCACAAATAAAAACAGTTTTTATTTAATTTTATAATGGAACCAACACTGTACCCTTATGGGTAACAAACTTAAAGGTAAGAATTTTTTATAGATCCCTGAGTAAAATCACCCTGAATTACTATCCTAGTTAACTGACCTAAACTATAAGGGAAACCCAAAACAGACTGTTGCAAAATGCTAATCCTATGAAATTTCTAGGGTGAAGGTTAAGGGTCTAAACCTTAATGTTATATGATTCTATGAACAATACATTAGCCTGTTCTTATTATTTCTGAGAAAGAAAAGCCTAGATTTGTTCTTCAGTCAATTCTAATGCTTCGATCATTTCTAACACCTCCTTCCATTGTTATTTCCTGGCTCCTAAAAACATGAGCTGGGTGGACAGTTCATTATTTTTGAAAAGTCAATGCTTTTAGACAATGCTAATTTCAAAGCCAAGCTGCTTCCTCAGAAAAAAATTCTTTTTAAATATCTCTGTAGAATTAGGGATTGCACATTTTAGCTGCGAGTAAATGGCTCTACTCTCTTCTTGAAAAAAATGAGATCAACTGTTCTTTATTCTTATGAGGAGAATATTTATTCACTTAGCTTCACTAACTAAAAAAATTCAATATATCCAGTCTATCCTTCAGGAAGACGGACAGACACAGAAACAGTCCTGGGTTATCAGAATATTTTCTATGCAACATCTTAAACCACAAGGTAAACTTATAATAGAGGAGGGGGAAAAAATCAATCTCACTGCAGTTTCCCTGAATCACACAAGAGTTTTGTTGTAAGTTTGGGCTTGTTCTTTAATGTAGCTGTTGTTGAAACATTTCCAGTAAAAAGATGGAAGGGTCTAAGAAAAACAAACAAAAAGCCCCCCACACACACACACCAAAAACTAGAATTCAGGTAGAGTTGAGTTCTTAATGGAAGGCAACAATGCCAGCTAAGAAAATCCTACCTTTTAACTGAGAAGGAGATTTAAGTTTAGGAAGAGACAACAAAAACTTAACACCGGCACTTGATTCTAAATTCACCAAAACTTTTTCACATCATTTTCCTTTTTACAGAAAGAGGAGATTTAACTTCTATTTATTAAATTAGTGCATAGATGTGCAGGTATATTGCCCAACTCTTTCAAGATGTGTGTGAGAAGAAAATATCCTTGCTGGTATGACACAGGAAAGAACAATCATCCTTTTGTCAAGTATGACTAAACAGTGTGTGTTTGTATTTAAAATGAACAATTGAACTTTTCACATTTACTCCA
This sequence comes from Acrocephalus scirpaceus scirpaceus, assembly GCA_910950805.1. Classification (NCBI taxonomy): domain Eukaryota; kingdom Metazoa; phylum Chordata; class Aves; order Passeriformes; family Sylviidae; genus Acrocephalus; species Acrocephalus scirpaceus. The sequence continues at coordinate 37,500,517 of OU383781.1, forward strand.
CTGGAAGAATACAGCAGTTCGTCTGCTACTCCCCAGGAATCCAATCCTGCACATCAGAGCTGGGAGTAAAGAGATGTAATACCTACAAACACCATCTTCTGCCTGACAGCTGAGAGAGATTTTACTCTGTGCCTGGCCCTTTCAGCTCTGCCAAAATAATTAGGAAAGTGACAATTTAGCACAGAGTTGCAAATTTTTAAGAAATACCAAGCTGCCGAAACAAATCACACTGGCAATTCAACAGGCAGCAGTAATCTTCTCCAGACTTTACTCCACTGGAGAATTTGAACATGCTAAATGATCTTATCTATCCTCTGGCAGTTGACAATTTACCACAAACTTATTTCTGTCTATGTATGTCTCACCGTGTTTGACAGCTTTACTAGTAAGTAATATTTAATATTAGCCGTGGTTAAGTTCTAATGCTTCAGTCCAAGGCAGATGAAAGGAGATTAGGTCATCATTTAGTTTTTGCTGCAGAAAGAGTTAAAAAGTGCACTGAGGAAAAGGCAAAATAGAGCAGGGGGTGGGTTTTACAAAGGAAAACTGGGCTTCTGGCTGCCACAGCTCTTGGGGTCTTTCTGGGGAGCCTTATGGGATGCAGGGCAGCTGAATGACCAGCACCTGCTCAGGGCAAAACTCACAAGGGGTGCTTGTTTCAACAGCCCTCTCTGAAGGAAATACTGCCTGGGACTCTCTCAGTGCTTCAGGCTGGCAGGAGGTGTCCTTGGCAGCCCTGAGAGCTGCAGCCAGCCAGCCGCACTGCAGCTGCAGCGAACCTCCTGAGCCCACTCAGCAACCACCTGGGCCAGGGAAGACACTCAGGCCACCTAAAACACAGCTGAGAGCCCTTAGGGACTCCCTGCCCTGAGGAAGGAAATTTGGAAACCTCAGGGCACCCGGCTGCAGGACAGGCTGCTCTCAGCAAGGCTGACACAGCCAGCCCAGTTCAGAGATCAGGCTGCTCTTCAGACCCACCTGGCAGGTGCCAACAGAGCTCTGAGTAACAGCAGAAATATGTCCAACTCCTCCCCAGCCTTTTTCTGAGAAAATTCTCTCACTTGCATCAGAAAAGCAAGTGTTTGCAGAAGCATTATTTTCTTCTCTACTTCCAGTGCCTCAAAAGGAACACAGGCTTTGCATTGCTTCACTGTGCATGTATTTGCACAGAGACAAACATAGGAAATGCACTCATACTTTATGCAGAAGCTACGAGATTTCTGCCATGGATGTGTCCCAGGACGTGCTATTCACACATCTCATACAAGGAGGTACCAACTTCAATTCACAAAGACCCTGTGTTCTGTGAGCTGGAAAACAAAGCTAAGGACCATTCCTGGTTGGGAGGGATCTGATATTTACTGCACGTGCTGGAACAGGCTCTGCTCAAGTAATTTGCCATAGATCCAGTGACCATCTCCTTAAAGTTTGTCTCTGGCTTAGAGACTCCTCACAGCTTGAATTCCTAACATGTAAGCTACCCTCATCCGTGGCTCAGGTTTCCCCATTTACCCATGGAGACGCCTGAGCATTGCTAGTTTTTACCAGCAACCCAAACTGAAGACAGTGGCTTTGGAAGCACAATCATTACTGATGTCACTGAGGGAGAGATTTTTCTTTCAAATTAATATCAGTTACAAGTGGGATAGAGAAAACCTGAAGACCCAGGTCCCAACCAAAACTAACAGCTGCCTCATTTCCAATGTTGTTCAAGAGACAATAGCAGAGGAAAAAAAGAATTACTGAACTGTGGTCACCCAAAAGGAAAAAAAATGAAGTATTACTGAATTATTGTAATTGCCATTGAAATAACCCAACTAAGGCACTCTCAGAATGAATTGGGTGCTGAACCCCAGCAAGAAGCATATTCCTAGATTCTAAATATGCTGTCTTTGGGAAAGAGTTCAATGTTTTCTTGGCACAGCAAAGCACAGAGCTGAACTTACAGCTTATTTGCACTTGGAGATAACAGTCCCACTCAAGTGGCTGACGTTTACTTGGAGACAAGAGTTTTTTTCAGACCTAGACAGAATGCTCATTGCTCTATCATAAGAAGCTCACAGTATTCCAAATGGCAATGGTGACAGTTCACTGTATTCCTAAACTCTACATCTGGCAGCAATTTTCTGAAGAATCAGGTCCACTGCACTTGGGGGCACAGTAAAGCATTCAGACGTGTTGAAAGCTCATCCAAGCTCAATAGAAAGTGTATTCTTTCTATTGAGCATAAGGTTAATTAGATATTTCCTGAACAGAAACACTAATTGTTCTGTTCTCTGAAGGTTGATTCTCAACCCATCTTCTTTGATGAGACACATTTCATCTCCCAGGGAATTTTTAAGAAGCAATTTAGCTCTGCTGTCAACTGTACTTATATTATTAAATTTGGCAGGTATCTGATGTTGTCATAAGGACAGTACTTTACTATTAATATTCTCTTGCATTATGTAGACCACATGAAGACTGAACTGAGCGAAGATCTCTTTTATTGCTAAATGTAGTTGAAGGATACCCACCCCTGGCTGGATGACATTCACATCTTTAATTTGCCTTAGCTCTGCACATTGTTCAGAATCTTAATGACAGCTACTGATAACCGTAGAAAATTATGCCTATGATCTCATAACCTTTCTGAATTAGCAAAAAGATTAATGATAGTAATTAGCTCTCTTATTTGTCCTTTGCATTAGGTGCATAAAAGTGCTGTCCTTAAACTGCAAAAATAGAGTAGTCAATGTTTATATTCTAGCATCATAAATTAAAGACAATTCTGCTTAAAGAAACACCAAGGAAAGAAATACTTTTCGAATAGTGTTGGAAAAGGAAATAGGGATCATCATTCACTTTGATATGTAAGATATCATTTATCTAGTGCAGACAGCCCTAACATCCTGTGATGGGTCAAGAGGAATAAAAGTATCTTTAAAAGGAGTGTTTGTGACACATATGGTTAGAAATTAAACATGCCAGCAGAAAGGAGACAGTTTCAATTTCCCAAGACAAACTGCATCAAGAGGGTGAAGCATTAGCAGAGACTGAACTTTCCATACCTCAGTCTGGAGACCTCTTTAAACATGGTCTGGTCATCATCACAGAATGATGATTACCAGTGCATTAAATATTTTAAAGCTGTTGAAGTGAGCTTGCCTACAGATCTGCACCAAATTCCACACCCTTTTCTTCATTCTATCCACTACTTCTGTCATACATCAGTAGATTCATTAATTCATCTTTTTCCCTGTACCTTGGTTGTATTCCCTTCTTGTAGTTGGATGTGGATGCCAGAAACACAATTTTCTTTTCCTGTCTAGATACCATGCACAATGTACAAGATCTGATCTTTCAAGAGCAAGTAACAAACTAGCTGCTTCTCTGAGTAGCGAAGGAGTGGTGTCAAAGTACCAGGAATCAATCCTGCATTTGGATCTCTGCTGGTAGAACCCTGTCAGTCCAAGTCTCTTCTGACAGTTCTCAAATTATAGACCTAATGGAAGAGCCAATGCTGAAAGTGGAATTAGACTCTGCTATTGGATTAATACAGGAAATGCTGGGAGAGCACTTGATAAAGGGCATTTTAGAAAACAACCACTGCACCATATCATGTTTCCAAACTAACTCTTTAAGCCAAAGACTTCCTTTCTGCTGGGCCTTGTTTGTAAAACTTTGGCCCATTTATTTAAATTTTTGCAAATTCTGTCTTCAAATGCTTGATTTAAGAGAAAGAAAGGGTTTCTTCTTCCTTAATAGAATAAATAGGTTGGCAACTTTAGGAAGAGGGAGAAAGAAATCCTGGGTGAAATTAAGTATTTGAAATTCAAAGTAGAAACTGAACCATAATCTCATCCCACTTCCAGCAGTGTTCCTTGCTCCTACCATGCACACAGCTGGATGGAGAACACCTGCACATGTCCTGGGAAACAGTGGAAACACAGATCACTGTGACACTCCCTTTCAGTTTGGAAATGAGCAGAACTGGGTGCCATTCCTTTTAATTGTATCAACAACTGAAGAACTCGTTTTCCTTATAAGAAAGCTGTGAATACTGGCCACTGAAAGTCTCAGAAGCTGCTCACTCTGCTCTTTGAAACAAAACCATAACAGTAAGCTTGTGGACATTTTCCCATCAAGTGTCCTGTAAATCAGCCACAGAGATATAAGTGAACACTGTCAGCCTTTGTTCAAGAGGGCTTTACTTTCCAGAGAGCAGAGGAAAGTGTTTAATTAGTTGCTCTGCTCATTATTCATACATTAATAAAGCACTTGAAAGGTATACTTTCATTACTCATTGACATCAAATTTCAAAGGCCCCATTCTCTCCTGTGAATTCAAATTAATTGTGCAAAGGTAAATCAGCAACTCTGTGCAGCCTCCTCTGCAGGAACCACCCTGGCTTTGTGCTCCACAACCACCTCAAATCCCAGGCCCACAGTCTGCAGGGTGACACGAAATTGCTGTTTGCAATCAAACCACAGAAACTTAACACCGAGTTTTCAGCATTCCTCCCATCACAAAGGGACAATGGGAAAAGTCCATCCCCGCTTTCCCCACCTTAAATCACTATAGCAGGAAAGGAAGAAGAGACAGAGGGTGGATGGAAGTTACTGGATCCTCAGAGTCAGATTTTCTACAGGCTTTCTCCATGGAAGCTCAGCCTCACCGACCGTGTGCACTCCCAGCCTCAGAGGGCTGTAGTGACTTCTCTGCATGCTGAACCCATTGTATTTTACTTCCTCATTTTTAAACAAGTTTTTATCTTTATCAAGTAATATGAAAGGGGTGAACAGAGGAGTTTCCTATTTAGTTTTGAAATTGCTATTTTCAACTAGAAAAAAAATTATTTCCAACAAGCATTAAAATACTGTAACTGAGTTCATAGAAAGTTCATCATGAAGTCAATAAAAATCAGACAATTGAACTTCTCCCAGCAAAGCCAACTGGACTTTTCCCATATATTGAGTAGGGGAAGGATCCACCCCTTATTATTTTGAAGGAAGTAGTGACTCAATTTTGAAGTTCATTATGTTAACAAACTCATCCAAAATACACAGAATACGTTCAAGCAAACTAACTTAAAATGAGATCTTTCCCAATTGTACATTATTTTCCCCAGGATGATTCACCCAGCACAGCTGACTGAACAATTCTGTTAATGTGTGAGCTGAATAACCAGTTTGATTGTTCTGGCACTTCTGAATGAGACCTGTAATTTTTTCTCATCGCTCACCCAGCTGTTCTGCTGAACACCATGCAGCTATCTGTATATTCTAGAATGAAAAATTACAACTTTTAAAGCTTATTAATAAGCATGTACTGAAGGTGACAAGAACTGTGAATCTATATGAAAACACTATTAAAAAAACCTAAATTGCTTTATGCAAACCTTCAGTTCCTCCTGAATTTTTTCTTCCTCCAGTTTGGCTGCTTTCCGATCCTCCATTTCTATTTTCCATTTTTCTGCCACTATTCTGGCTTTTTCTTGAGCCATAGCATCACGGAATTTCTTTGTTATTTCAGCTTCCTTTTGTCTCCTTCAGAAAAGGATGTGAAAATAAAAATTTAATGTACTAATTTTCTTAAATTGAAGATCAATACTTACTCACTGGTTGCAATAAATAATTAGCATAAGACTTCATGGAAAGATGCAAGCAAAGAATTAAAATGTATTTAACAAGGGACCTACCACAAATCATATTTGAAGAAACCATCCAGAAAGCAGACAATCTACAACTTTTTATAAATTGCTAACTAAAATAGCACTTTTAAGTTAGGCAAGTATTTCTTGGATGTCTTTAAGTCATACCTTACATTTTCCTATTAGTCTAGCAAAGCATGGTTGGGAATTTATTCAAATACCAGTACAAATGTGTCCCAAATTTTTATGCTAGATTGTTTATTAGTACTGACAATATAAAAGGAATTCAGATCACAGGTTGAAGGTTTCAATCCCTGCTTAAATATGCAAGCACTCGAAGCAAGAATAATCTCATATGAAAAAGGATAACATAGAATAACCTGATATTTAAACAGTCACTTTTTAGTGCTGCACTACAAAGGGAAGTGTGTGAGGCAGGTGGCCTAATTCCTAACAGTGTCAGGCATCAAAACACTTCTGAATCTCCCCCAAACCTGGAAAGACCCTGCTAGAATCAGCATGGCACTTTATATAATGAGTTTTTGAACTGCTGGAATAAGAATTAATACAAGAAAAATGCAAATAAAACCAATTTCAAAAAGGATTTTATGTACCAAACCCTCATTGTGGGCTCAGAACTGTGATATATAAAAAAAAAAATCTAATTTAATCATCTCAAAATCAGACTGCTTCATTTTTATTTATGGGCTGGTCAATAGTTTAGCTAAATTCCCAAGAGAGAAAAAAGTTGGCACTGCTTTTTTTGCAAATGAGGGGCTTTGGCTTTCAATAACCAATAAAAACAAAATGACATTTTTAACACGCTGACATCCTGACAAAACAAGTGAAAGCAAACGTTCACAAAACATACTTACCAGTTTTACCCACCATTACCCACCACCCTTCTACAAGGTCATGTCTCCCATTATGCCAAGTGGAGCCTGAACTCAGACTCTTAAATCCTCACCATAATTCTTCTGCCTCCTTCTGTGCCTGCTGCCTGGCCCGCTCTGCTATGAGCTCCTCTGAGATCTGCTCGTAGGGTTTGTCCCCCGGGGCTTCTCCCATCACCCAGACCCAGACCTCGCCGTCCTTGCCCCGCAGCCACTGCACGTGCTTGCCGTTACCTGCAACAGCCAAGAGCAACCCAAAACCTAAACACCGCCTCAAATCCAACATAAACAGACAGGAAAAGGTGGGAAATCTGCAATTTAGAAAACATTAAGCTTGTAATTTACAATTCGGAAGAAAACGTTGCTCAGAGGTCCAATGACATCTTCAGATTTGACTGAATCTGGTCAAACGCTGGGGCAAAAAAAATAAAAAGGTTTTTGCTGTGGATTACCCAGTCTTTAAAGACTCACTGTCCCACAAAAATAAAAATTATTAATTCGGGCATGCATTTCCCAGAATTCCCGTATTATAATCCCTTTTTAATTGCTATATTTTCTTGCTTCACTTAGGAAGGGATGAATGAAGAGTGCGGAAAAAGAGATGGGGCAAAACAAATAACATTGTGTCACATTGTGACATTATGTGACTAAAAATGCTTTGTGCACAGAGAGTGTTGAGTGTAGAACAGGTAAGAGAGACTTCATGGGAACACCTTCAAAGAATCCAGGAATTTCCTGCTCCCACTGTGTGAAGCAGGAGTTTCAGGTAATCTGCATACTCAGAGCACACCACTCAGTGCTGCAGAGCTTATTCTGTTCACATAGGCAATTGAAAGGGATTGAATTTCTGGTTCAGTTTTCATGACACAAACTACACAAAAATCTATGGTTACTGTGTTGACAGAGTGATTTTAAGAACACCAAAAAAGGCCTGAGAGCTCTTTACAAAACAAACTGCATTTGGTGAACCATCAAGTACAAGGACCAACTATAGGACTACAAAAGGCACTAGAGTAGATACTCCCTGAATACATTTTAATAGTTATTTACACTACCTGAATTAGTCTGGTTTGGTGTTTTCCTTCTGCTTTTATACATACAACTGTCAAATATTATAAGATTTTAGCGGCTCATAATAAGGAATTTGTAGAAACACCCCTTGTGCATCAATTTTTGTTTTATTTCCTGCAAATTCATTGAAACTGTCCTCCACTAAAGGAGATTCTCCCACAAAGACCATTGCCAAGATAGACAGTGGATTTATTTTAAAGAATTCAGACTACAAGGCCAGAAAGGGTCAGCAGTTTGCATCATTCCTTGTATATTACAGTCCCCTAGATTTCATCCTCTCACCCAAACATTGATATGAGAAAATTTCTTCTAAAAGGAATCTTGTCTCATTTGAAAACATGAAGAAATGGATAGGCACCGTTTTCCAAAGTAGTTTTTCTCCAGTGTTCCCATAAGAGTTAAAAGAAACCTGTCCTATTTGAACAGGCAGGCATTGCTTCCATTCTCCTCCATCTCTCTCTAGTAGCATCAGCTTAGCTACTCTCACCTTCAGCTACCACTTGTTCTGTGCGAGGACATATCCATTTAACCGGGTTAAGTTTCCCAATGCACAATCAATAAAGTGTTTCTGACATCCCAGGCTGAAGGCAGCAGACTGCAGGAGGCAGTGGAGTGGGGCTGTTGACAGCAGCAGTGTCAGTGCCAGCCCACACTCACAAGTGTTGACAACCCAGACTGAAGGCAATGAAGGGATCAGATCTCGCCATGAAAGCTAATATTCTATGTCAAATTGGAAAATGTAATTTATACGAACCCCCAGCGCTGGCCTGAACAGTGCTAACATCAAAGAGGGCTGGAAATTTAAGCTAATGGTGTTTTCCTTCAACAACTCTCAAAAGCATTTGCTCTTTCACAGTCTATCAGATTATGTCTCAGGTTATAAATGTGAATGTGTTTCATTGTGATTCTTATTCTGTACATTTCTGAGTTCCTGTCAACACAACATTTATGTTGTATTTTTTGGATGCAGCATTAGAATACCATCTGCTGAGACCTGACTGGCCATATCACTACTTGCCTGCAAGGTTCTTACCTACTGCATTTCATGGTAAAGTATCTTGAGAAGTATGGAATTTCCCAGGAGTACTGATTCCATATAACCAAAGGCAGTTTTTGTTTTAAAAGCACAGCATGTCTACTTTCTTGTGAGGAATTTGAATATCCTAGTTCCTCTCCTTTATTTAGTACTTTAAAGAAAACATTGCAAACAACACACCTTGTATTAATTGATCTGTGCCATAATGGGTGGATACAAAATACTACTCCAGTTCTGAGACAATTTCCTATTTCGGTTCATTTATGAGCTTATCAGAGGGAACCAGGAAAAAAAAACCCCAAAACACCAAACTTTTCAGGTAAGCAGACAAATTTTATCTTTGCTTTTCTCAAGGTTTTCTGTGCTAAAGGTTTATTAATGTGTTTCTCAGAGGCACAACTTACCCATTGCAACCCAGCTCGATAAAACAAATAGCTGATTTGTAGACCTGCCTTGAGAAATTGTTCTCTTCTTTTAAAACAATGGATCTTTTTTATAAAGTTCTAGCCAGTAGATGTATAAACTCCTTTGAAACCATCAGTATAACATATTGTTGGTTCAGCACTACACACAATACACAACTCCACCGTATATGCATAAAGTACACGTTCAAATAAAATTCAAGCTGAAAGATTTGTGTATTAAAAAATGGGGCAATTTTAACCTTCAGCATTAAACAGATAGACCCCATGTATATAATTTTAAAACAATTCAACTTGAGCACATGTACCTTAATTCAGATTTTTCTCTAGAAGTAAAGAAGGCCTTTTCACATCCAACCACTGAATTTACTTCAAGAAATCACTCCCATGCAAACCTTTCCCTTAAACCTCTGCTCCCATAAAGCTGCAGCTGGGCTTTACTGTACAATCTAATCATAAAACTCACTAGTTTCTTAGCACAGAATAACATCAAAAATGAGTGTGCAGGAAAAAAAATGAGCACCTCAGGGAGAAAATCTGGCACTGTGAAAACAATTTCTGCCATACAAAAAGCCTTTGTAGCCTGCAGAATCACATTCACAGTGAGAGGATCAGCTCTTATAGGCTAATGATAACTTAATCTGCAGAACCTATGGCAAGATCAAGAAAGTCCAGAAAATTGTTTTCCCTAATACTTGTAGGAAACTAGTGTTGTCTGCTTTGCAAGCAGAGAATTACCACTACTGAGGGGTGATTACAACAAAATAATTCCTGCTTTAAAGTGCCTCTCACGTATTACATTCTTAAAAAAATTATAATTTTTAAATTATAAATCTTTCAAAATAAGATGTTTTGTTAATACCCTTTATTTCCAAATGAAAGATAAATACCAAAAAGAAAAATTCAACCAAATATAAAAGGAAGAGACAGGTCCTGACTAAACAAATTTGAAATATAGATGAGAAGGAGGCAAGAGAACCTCATGTTTCCTGTTCAGCAGCAGGCTTCTGAGGCCAGTCACAAAGCCTAATGCAGAGACAGGAAACAAAAATTAAATCTCTTGAGCCCTGTTCTTGTGCCTTGACCACAAAAGCACTTTTTTCTTCTTGGAGAGACTGTGGCAGGCTGCAAATAATAATCCTTAGGAAGCAGTGGACATCAAAGTTAGTCTGGGCTGGAGAGTAGAAATGGAAGTATTTTAGAAAGAAGCACTGCTTTATCAGGAAAACTTGCTGAATAATTTACCAGGTCTTCCCCATCCCTACTACTCTTCAGATCAATGATTTATCAGCTTTAATATTCCACCATTTTTCACCTTAAACAACTTTGTAGCACCAGAAGAAGACAACATAAACTTTTGAAGTTCTTTTTATGTGAAGCTCATCCATGAATTAGTGTCTCAAGTGGAGCTCCTCTAAACCTACACCCATACTGCCTTGAGACCAATAAAGTGGCTTCTGGCTCCTAACTCCAGACAAATGCCAGGTCAAAAAATGCAAAATCAGATCTCTCAAATTCACAGCACAAAAGGATCACAGCGAAAACTTTCTTGGAGACCTAAGTCTAGAACCAACAGTAACTCAAGTTTGTACATGTAAACACACTATCAAAAATAAGACCAAATCATGTTTTCTATTTGTCTGTTTGCACAGTCAATTCTATAACAGCAATAGAAGTGTAAAACAATGTCCTAGAGAGCAATAGGAAACTCGAGCTCTCACCTACAAGAATTCTTAGGAGGCTCTGCCAGCTGCACTCCTGATCCCATACACAGAGTTCTGGAGTGCTACCAGGACCTGGGCCATGGGGCACCACAGGCTGCTCTCTGTGCTGCCCCAGGGCCAGTAGGGCATTGTCACCTCGTCCCTGCAGGGAACGATGACCATCCTGCCTGCCTGGGGACAGAGAGAAGCACCACAGCTGCTGAGGACAGGACAGGAATCCCAGCTGTGTGCAGAGCTCAGGCTGCACTGCCTTCCAAACCCATCTGCTCAGACCTCCATGTCGTGTCTGAGGCTTGGAACAGAGACATGCCAAGGAGACCTGGGCCTCATGCTGCCTCTGCCAACTGGAACACAGGAGCTGAGCCACTCGCTGGGTTTAGGAGTTTCATGGGTTCTTGGGCTCCTTTTTTACATCTCTAAATAAAAGTGTTATGGAAATAATGGTCATTAGAGCAAACAGAACACTGCTGGAGGCAGCTTCCTTTCTCCAAACTTGGCCACCATTGCTTTAACAGGCAGAGAATCCCCAGCAACCCCCATTTGTGATCCATCTCCAGTGTTTACACAGGAGCTATTCCAAGGAGCTAGAGGCCTGATTTGGTGTCAGGATTCCCAGCTGTGCCATCACCCAGCCTGCCTTAGTCCAGCAAAATGACAGAGAGCAACCAAGCACCCTCTGGCCTTCCTATGGTGGGGAATACCACAGGCTTTAAATTCAGAATTGTGTGATCACTGATTTATAATCTCAGAACCATGGGACACCATTCAAATTCTGCTGAATGTTGTACTAAAGAATCTGCTATTTCCATGAACAGCCTTGTTTCTCTGGGCTTCCCACCATAATTCTCCTGCTTGGAAGCCACAGATCTACAACAGCAATTGACTGTCCTTCCTTACGCACTGGGAAGCTTTGTGGTCCCACAAGTATCTTTTGACTCTCTACAGAAAACACCTCTATTCTTTTCTCTCTCTGGGCTAGAAAAAAAACCCTGAAATTTATTCTGCATTTGAAATAGGCTGCATGTGCATTAGAAGCTGATCAGCCTGATCTGCTTTTGCCATGGAGAACTAAACCATAGCTCTTGGAGTTTGCTGTGTTTGAAGGGTTGTGGTTTTTTGTTCTTCTGCAATTCAAATATCTGGTATACTATGGTCCAAGAACAATGCCCTTTACTTGAGATTTCTTGGCTTTCCAAGCAAATTATTTTTATGGCTTCTTTAAAGCAGAGGCTTGAACTTTGTTAGTCTGCAGGGTAGATGAGGTTCTATTCAGTTTCATTAGCTAGAGGACATGTGTTAGAAGTGCATTGATTAGGATGAAAATGAAGATGTGAGCTTTAGGCTGTTCTCAATTCTTTGAGCTTTGCCAATATAAGTATTGAATTATCTTTTTTTTTCTTACAAACACATAAACAGAATTTCACTTCTTTCTAAGGAGAAAATCTAGGAAATTACTGTAGATGTTTTTGAGAGACTATTCAAAGGACAGAATGCACTTCTCAAAACATTAACTGCTGTAAATCCATTAAGATACACAGAGAATAACTAGATGGTAATGAGGAAAGTAATGAAAATAACATCATCCCACAATAAACTGAAGATCTACAATTAATTTGTGCTCTGCCCCTGCTAATAGTCATGGGAGCATAGAATCCCTCTTTTCCCAAAATACATTCAAAAACCCCCTTCATTTCAATTCTTAAGAAGAACGGGGGGCAATTCTGCCCCTAACATTTCAATTTACACACCTTTGAAGTTCAGCACTATGTTATGTGCCTTTCTGTTAGGGGAGGATTTGCAAAGGGAGCAAGAAATTCAGCTGATTACATTAATATATCAATAAGGGTTTCAGGATCTCAGCATTGCTGAAAAATCAGCCTTTTATGGCTCTCCAGCTGCTTCCTGATCATATAACAAACTCAATCTTCTGTTTATGGAATTACAGCCTGTTACCATGGAAATAATTATGCTGCAATAAACCCCTGCAGGATGAAATAAAGGAAGAGTGACTGAAGAGAGCAAATATTAAGGGAGGAAGCAGTTACTCAGATAAGACTCTGGTAATTAACAAATGTAGCAGGGATAACTGTACACAACACTCAAAGGTAAGTGGGTTTGCATTAGGACATAGTATGCATATATGCAACATACACATGGAGGTTTGCATGTAAGAAACCAAAAAGAAGAAAAAAGAAACACAAAAATAAAATACCATTTAAGCGGCATCTATCCAGTATGTTCCAAACAATTTTGTGGCTCCCTGGTCAAGGCAGGCTGTTACATGTAACAATTTTGTAATTGGCCCAATTTCAACCAGGTGATAACATTAAAAACTCTTTTTTAAAGACATTGCTCTAACTCCTTGTACAACCTAGAGGCAGCCTCTTGTCTGTCCATTTTAATGGCTGACCCTTTCACTGTAAACAGCATAAAAATATAGGTAAACACGAGAGGAAAATTGAAGGTTTTAAAATCATTCCCATCAGTATCACTCATTTGAGATTTTTTTCTTCATTAAAAAACATCAAGAACATAGCACCATATTTTCTGATTCTTCATCCAAACTGAATCTGGCAAAGTGTAAAAAGCTATATATAGGGCTTGGTTTCTCACACAGACCTATCACAAAGCTTCCAGGTTTTCCCTTTGAGAATAAAATAAAACCAAGTCTGCATGGCTGCTTCAGGGTCTAAAGGAAACTCAAAGCAGGAGGATAAGGGTTCTGGGTCACAGAATGAACAGGGAAATATGGATCATTTTGTGCACCAGGCTCTCTTGATTAATGCAGCGTGGCAGGTGTGCACTGACTCCTTTTGTCAGGCACACAGGACCACAGAAGCAGCAAGAATTATACCCTAAAGTGAGACTTTTTAGCACCACAGCAAAGAAGTGGACTGAAAGGTTATTGAACTGCCATCAGTGTCTGGCTAAATCCACTGCTGACTTGAACACACTGAGTTTTTCTGTACCTTCCAAATCCTGCTCTCAAAACCCGGTTGCTTTGTCCTTGAATATTTTAGTCATTTATGTTAAAAAATGGCAAATTCAGCAAGAAAATATTGAATTAGCTTGGGCAAATCCCTTTCTCCCCTTGGCCTCAGTTCTGCCCTCTTTCCATATCAAGTATTCATGAGTTTGCAGACAGTCACAACCTCATATCATTACCAGGGCTCAGTATGTGGGAGAAAGTCCAACTCTGCTGTGTCCAGACAGGCAGAGGAACACAGCAATGCCCTCCATGCCAGAGGCTGCACTAACCCAGCAGCCTGCCTCAGAGAGTGGCTGATGCCAGATGTCTCAGGGAACAGCAGCACTGAGGATTGCACGTGTGCAGAAGGCCCCAGGTAGGCAGCAATTTCTGCTGTCACTTTTCTGCAAAACAGAGAAATCAGCTGCAGGACAAGATACAAAACCAAAAAGCACAGACTTATGGCTGATCATAGGAGGTGAGAGAAGTCCCTCTGGATTTGTTCCATCTGGTGCTTACCTAGCTCATCCAGCAGTTGGAGGTGTCTTGACAGCCCCAGGTTCAGAGAAGTGAGTTTAGAAGCTGCTGTCTAACCGTACCTCAGCACTCAGCCACTCCACGGGCCCTGAGCAGCTCAGCTCTGGCCTGAGGTACAGAGCACTAACAAAGATGCAGCATATCTCCAGCTTCTCTGTACTGTGAATGTTACATTAAAACTTACCCAATGACTTCAAATTAGGTGGCTCAGACCCCTAACAAAAATTGTTTCATGTTCTTGCTCTCATTACTTTTCCATCTTTATCTGACTTGGAAACAAAGGACAGGACTCTACAGAATTCAAGAGCACATAATGCCAGAAATTTCAGAAATAATGAGGTCTGATGTCTCTGGTTAGACCCATATCCAGTGATACAGAGAAAGAGACACTGAACACTGACAGGAGTTTGTCTCCATAGGAAATAAAATCTTAGCTAAGTATTACCAGGGTCTGTAGAGGCCTGAGCATAAATAAGGAATACATTTCCAAGTTCAAAGTCAGAAAAAATGTCACCACATGTCCACCCACTGAAACACATGCCCACTCAGTGGCCTTCCTCTGACACTGATGTATTCTCCAGCCATCCACTTGGGATATTTGAAATACTTGCTTCCAAATAGCATCATCTATTCTCTAATGATTTCCTAACACAAATGTCATTTAGATAGATAAATTATTTTCTAGCCATGCTGTAATTAGCCTACCCTATTTTCTCACAGCTACTCTTGTTAAGGACAGGTAAATAAGAGAGTTTACAAATAGCTCCCATCTAAGCACCAAGAGCTGCAGTTCACAATGAATAAATAGAAATAACAGCAGAAATGCTGTTGAAATAACAGCAGCAGACCAGCATTATCTCCCCTCCCATGACTGTCCTTCAGCTACTTAATGCTCAATAGTTTTTGAGATCTCATTTTGGGAATGCTGACAGTTCTGGATATGCATCAGTGTCAAAACCCAAATTGGCAGGGTCCTCTGCTTCCTCCCAGCTCAGCTGTAGTAGCTAAAGGGCTCCTGCCTAATCACATAAATATGTTTCTTTGCAAATTGCAAAGCTGCTTGTCAGTCAGCTCTCAGAAAATCCCAAAGAGATCTTGAAATTTTGAGAAGAATTCTCTCAGTGGTTTTAGCACAATAGGAACAAGCAAACTGTTTTATTACAATGAAGATATGTTCCTGAAACATCTGCCCAGGAGCAATTTGTAAGTGAACCGAAGATGGACCTCCAAGAATTCAGCTCACCTGTGAGCTATTCCAACACCAGCCAGCAGTCATTATTTAATTAAAGCTACAAAATATTTCCTTTACCTTGAATAAGCTCACTAAATGCTGTCATTTTGGGAGGACCCACACGATGCCCAGATTCTAATAATTTTAGGCAAGGTACAAATAGCAAAAAAATTGGGGACAATTTATTCAATAGCTTCTACAGGAAATACTTCATTCTGAAGTGATGTTATCCATTGCTTCCCTTTAGACATCAATCTGTGTTTGTTAAATGGCAAAGAAATTAAAACTGTTGAATAATCTGAACACATTTCATTCACCCCCAAAGTGAAATAATTCCTTCAACATTGACTCATTCTGATACTAATTTCAATTTTAACCTTTTCTCAAGACACATGGAGCCAAACAATCCAAATACAGAAGCAGGCACCATTTAGCATTTCCTGCAGGTGACTAATATTATTTTCTTTAGAAATTAAGAATAAGACTACACAGATGGGTACACTATTTGGCTTGCTAAACACTCTCAACAACTTACATCTTATTTCTTGGTTTGGACTTGTTTGGTTTTTAACAGCAAATTTCATAGTACTGAAAAGGACATTTATGGACAATCTGCACTCAGCAGCACTGCTTTAAAAATCAATGCAGATTTGAGGCCTTTGGTAGCTAGTTTCCAAACAATTAAAAAATGATCATGTGCATTCCCTAAGTCTGCTGATGATTTTTTCTCTAGCACAAGGCTTTCTGACCTGCATATGCCAATCTTTTTGCCCCTCTGCACTTGTGGTTTCCATAGCACAGCGCACTTATAACATGAGAACACTTCATCCTCAAGTCACCATAGGAAACCAAAATTGAACTCACAATCACAGCTTTGTTTTGAAAGCTCCAAGCCTTTTGCTGTGCTGCTGGGTGCACAGATCCCACTGTAGCTGAGCTCTTGAATGCATGGGGAATTGCAGCAGCTGGGGTATAGAGCTCCAGATGAAGCAGAAGGCACTTCTCAGAGCACTTTCATTTAGAGAAGTGTCCGTTGTCACTAAAAGCTTTTGTTCAGTCTCACTGTATCCCACCCCAAAGAGGTGGGGAGAAAAGTTTTCATATGTGGCTTTTCAAACTTTGAGGAAAACAAAGATTTGAAAGGCAGTGCTATAAAGATAATTCCAGTTAAATTATAAAATTATTTTATACAAACAGTGTGTTGCATTCACAAAAAACATCCACGTTTTCCTGTCAACTATAAACTTTCAGAAACTCAGCATTAGAGATACTGAAGTCTCACATCTATTCTACTCTTTCAGGCTACAAAGGTATCTATAAACTCAGAGTAACTCCTGGCCTAAAGAAAGTAGCACAAACATAAAAAATATCATGCAGCAGAGTCAAAACCAAAACCCAAAGATGAAAAACCTAAAATCCCTCCGTGTCAAGGGAATAAAGAACATGTAATTGTGGCAGCTTTGCATTTCTTGGTAGCCACTAACTTAAAACAGGAGTAAAATCACTCTGTTTTCTACACTGTGTAGCAGGGGAAGGAGGTCTGGAAATTCACTTATATATTAAAGGCAACTAAAAATTAAGCAGCTTCAAGGTACAAAAAATGATTATGTCAATTGTCTTCTAGGAAAAAAATATTTTAAGATAAAAAATATTATTGGCGTCTACTCTGACCCCTTGAGTCTATAGGCAAGACTATTGCACAATAATTACTATTTTATATCCACAATTTGGATAAAAAAGCCACAGTTGGCTTTTTTATCTTTTCTGTTTTAAACAAGAAACCATCTTCACTGAGACCATTTAACATCACATTGTGGAGCTGTGCAATAGAAATCAGTTACAAGTATCTGTACAGTTAATGACCAGCACACATGAAAGAAGTCATATTTTCTAACTCTGGTGCACATCAGCTCATGAAAGTAAAAAAATATTTCCAGCAGAACCAGATGCCTGACTTGCAAATCTGATTCCAATAGTTCTTCACCACAGTTCTGAAGAAAGTAGAAATCTCCTAACAGTGGGCAAAAGTCAAACCTAAGCAATACCTTTAATTGGCAATTTAAGAAGGTAAAATGGAAATGGGTTTTTGTGAAATTTAACTCAATGTGTATTTGTGACTACCTTTGTCAGAGCAAATATAATCTATAGGGTACTCTGCTGCTCTCCTTTCTCCTATTCCTTATAAATCAGAAAGTTAATTATGCAGAAAATGGTCTCCTGTAGTAGGAAGCTGAACAGGTTTAATGTATAATTTATATATGGAAATGTAGGTGTCAACACTGTGACAATTCATCAGATAAATATTTTTGCAGTTAGAATTTTCTGTATCTGTCTCCCTCAAAAATGAGCATGACACAGATTATCTCCATGATATGATGTGGTTTTGGTATGTAGAGCTGAACTGCATTTTTAATTTTTTCTCACCTACAAATCAATCAAAATGAATAAGGTTTTTGTGTTGTATGAGAGAAGCTGCCATCCCTCTCAGAGGGCCATTCACAATGAGAGCACTAACATGTAAAAAATAAAAATTAAACAGAATGAGGTTTTCCAACATCCACTTTGCCATCTGTGAGGGAACATTTTAAATTCCTACTATAGCTGACTAGGGTGTTCTGGACATTGCCCCCTCGTTTTAAGGCTACCACTGTAACTTAGTCAAATCACTTCATGCAGGTCTGTGCGTCAAGGAAGCCTTGGAAAATAGTTTTGCTTTGGAGCACATTTCTGATAATAGTCTTTGAATTGATTACTGTCCAAGGTGCACTTTGTAAGGTTCAGAAGCTCTAGATATTTCAAATGTGAAAACCGAATCCAACAATGTCTCTGTATTGGGGTGTTTCTACCATGGGTGTGTTCAAATAAGCTGATTTGAAATGAATTTGAAATTCACTTGAAATGCTGATTGCAGTCCCATAACCATTAAAGAGCTTCCTCAAAATCAGCTACCAAAAGTTATTAGAAATTTTGTATATTCAAGCTTTAATAGATTTAAAGATAGGATAAGATCTTTGGCAGGGAAACGAGTGTTTGACATCTCTCTGTGACATCTCCTTGTTGAGTGAGGAATCACTGTAGTTACATTTCCAAGATGAAAATGTTTTCTATCTTACCCCAGCCTAACAGCTTCAGCCTATGAATGGGGGAAAGAGCTGGAAAGCCACTTACTCAGAGAAAAGAGCAAGGAATTAAGTATTTCTGTTTATTTGAAACCACCTGAACCCAAGGCCAATTGGAAAAGACATTTGGAGAAGTTATTTTCTGATATTTCTTCCATCATTCTACTATTCACTTTTCAATTCAACACACACATTCAGCATTCATAGCAGCCTCTGGGAGGAGCTCCATATTTTAACTACATATTGCACACAAACACATTTCTGGTTTCTTCTCTTTGCTTTTGGTCATTGGCTTGCCACACTATTATCCTATTCCCTAAACATAATCTCTTGGAGACTATTTACTAGTACAGTTGGAAATTCATATGGTATAGCTGTTTTGGTATTACATTTATTCACAAAGAGCCCTTCATAACAAGCTCAAATTCATAAAATTATTTCCTACTCCAGCCAGATGGAAATATTTACTGCTAAGTCAAGAAACTGCAACAGCACAGGCTTTTGCCTGACCTACATTGAGGGATGAGGATGGCAGGTGAAAAAAAAAGCCTTAGGAGTAGAGGAGAAACTTGGTCATGATAGGTCAGTTACCACTGACATAACATCAGCAGTGACTCCTGACTGAAATAGGCACTTCAAAACAATTCCCCTTACTCCATGACTAAGATACTCCCAAAAGAAAGGGCCAGCCCAGAGATACAAGGAGCAGGAACATCGTGCTTTTGTTGTCCCAGAATGTCATTTTGCCATTTGTCATTTTGCAATGGGGTCAAGGTGGCACTCATCCTTGCAATCTCTTCCAGGTGCCTGCTGTACCACAGCCGGTTGCAAGCCCACCATCCCCAGCTCTGAAGTAGAGAAGGAGGTCACAAATCTTACTCTGGTTGCGCCTTGCTGTCTTTCTCAGCACAGCCTCCTCCATTCGGGCTTTTTCTTCCCTTTCCCTCCAGCGCCTCAGCTGCTCTTCTCTCATCTTGTAGAACAAGATCTGCTTTTGCTCTTCGTTCAGCTCTGCCAGGAGCTCAGGGTCAATATACATATCACGCAAAATTTGCTGCAGCATGATGACTCCAAAAAACAAAAATAAAAAAGACAAGGAAAAACAAAAGAGAGAGAGAAACCTGCTTCCAATTATACCCACTACAGTAACAAAACCCCAGTGATGGCACTCCAGAAAGCAAACTGCAGCAAAGGAGCTCTCCCACACCTGCCTGCCCAGGAGAGGTTTGATTCCTGCTCTGGCTCTTTTTGTGCAGGCATATTCTGCTCCTTGTCTTGACAGGGACAGAGTTCTTCACTTATCTCATCCTCCAAAGATAGGGACAGGTGTCAAGTGAATGTAAGAAAAATGAACAGAACAGGCTAGTGAAAAAAAAACATAAAATGAAAAGTCTGGGGCTAAAAAATAAAAGTCACTTCAGAGCTCCTGACTGCAAGCCAGTAAAAATAAGGGATTCTTGACTCAACCCGGCAGCTTTGCTCTCTTGAGCAGAAGGAAATTCAACATAGAGAGTCTCAGAGTTTCAGGTCAAGCCGTTCCCTTCAGCAGCAATGCACTCCCGAGGGCGTGAGCATTGCCCAGGGGTTTAAAATGATGTCATGGTTAAAGGTATCACCTACACCAACAATATCCATGTCACTTTGGGAACTGATCTCTCCTGATAAGAGAGGAGTTTGCATATTATTTCTCAGTCTAGCCTGTTAACCAGTCTCAACAGAGTAAGGCATGTTAGAGGTCATAGTTACCTGGTGTTGACAAATACTGTCAT
Source organism: Acrocephalus scirpaceus scirpaceus (assembly GCA_910950805.1). Classification (NCBI taxonomy): domain Eukaryota; kingdom Metazoa; phylum Chordata; class Aves; order Passeriformes; family Sylviidae; genus Acrocephalus; species Acrocephalus scirpaceus. The sequence continues at coordinate 37,520,919 of OU383781.1, forward strand.
GCAGCAAATTGACTAAAATGCTTCTAAAATTAAAAGCAGATGTTACAAAAGCCACAAGAATCTTGTTATCACTTTATAAATAAATTAATATGAATTAAACAAGACTAAGGTCTCAGCAATTCACGCAGACTATGCAAGCCCTGATGTTAATTCATTTTCCACTTGGTGACTGGAGAAAGTGACAATGCTGCTCTTCCAGGAAATTATAGCTCTTTACTATGTAACAGTTTTATCAAAATTTAGCAAAAATAATATTTCAGCACTAGGGCCAAAAGTCACTTAATTATGTAAAAAACCCAAACCAAACAAGCCCAACACACTAAAAAGCAAACCCTCTGGATTCAGGAGCCTGTTTTCACTGGGCAGAGGCTCAGCTCCTCTGGGGAGGGATGGCACACTGTGGGAGGGGGCCATTTTGTGAGAGAAACCAAAGTATGGCCACTCAGAGACATAACAAAACACAGATCACATCTGCAGGCTGAGCCACATCCCACTGCTTGATTTTTACACGAGAAGGAAGAGAAAGAGCAGGCCTATGTTTCCTCATGAGAAACTTGCTTTATAGATAAGGAGCAATTGAAGTCTTGTATGACTTCCATGACCTCATATTCAAAAACATCCTGCTAATGCATCTATTCATACATCCTTCTTTTGAGGTATGCAAAATACTATTGTCCTGATTTAGGTGGAAAATCAAACTGATATAAACCAAATTCCAGTGAAGACATTCTATCACCTGGAAACACGATGGCAAAGATGCTGGAATGATGCCTTCAGCTGAAACAGGATTTCAGAACCCATCATGTAAGAGCTATAGTGAGTGTAGTCCACATGCTACTCAGCAATTCAGGATCAGTCTTATGTAAAGATTTTGCCTCCTAAAACAAAATGCCTTTATTATTACTATTTTTTTTTTAAGAAATAGAACTTGGCAAGTAAAAAATTAGAGTAAGAAAGATATTGTTATGCTTCTCTATTTTACTTACTCAGGTAGAGAAAGGGGAGCCCCTGAGGGGGTTTTGTTTCTCCACTTCTATTAAATTACATTAGACCTGTGGCTCCACATTTTGGCACTAATAGAAAAAGACTCACCTTTGCAAAGGCTTTGGGGCAGGCACTTTCACTGTTTTACTCATTTGTCATCATTCTTATTTTATTTTGCTTGACTTCACAGACCAGAAATTAAATCCTGATGAGAAGCTATCACAGTGCAAAGAACAAACTCTTCATTATGGATTATGTGTATTTGAGCATGGTAAGTAGCACCATTTCTGAACAGCATTCAGCTGCAGAAGTAGCTCAGGATGGAGATACAAGATAGAAGCAGAATGAAAACAAATATTCAGGCAACTACTTGTATTGTTCAATGAGCAACCACACAAGAAAAACAGCAAGAGCCAAGAGATGAAATGACACTTAATGAACAACCTGTTACCTGAAGATTATTCACAAAAAATATTTGAGGATGGTAACCAAATGGAATTATAATAATCTGTGGAATGGAATTATAAAAATAATCTGTGTTGGAATTTTTTTTTTCTTTAACAAAATAAAAATTCATAGGTGGAAGTGTTATCATTTGATCACAGCAGCAAATCTGATCAACTTCCTTGTCATAGATTTTCTTTGCGTTGCAGCAATCCAAAAATAAAAAAATGGAAATACAAAGGAGAATGAAGGAAGAAAAAGAAACATCCCATCCAACCTAAGACAACATCCAACAGAAGTAGAATCAAACACCATAAATTTTGCCGTTAATTTTTAGCCTATTAGACACTGATTCTCTTTGCAGTTCATATTTCCACAAATATTCCAAATACATAGATGGAATTATCACAAAGAAATTATCATGATCTCTCTTGATTGTTAAGAAAATGAAGCAAATCTATGAGGTCCAAAACAACCTTAAAGAAACACCAAACCTATTCTAACAACTCTTGTTATTTCTAGGATTAGCTCATATTTTGTAAAGTGATGGGCTTTACAACTCCAACCAACGTAGAGTCAGAAAACCAAGGGATAGAAATAACCGAGGCAAAACAAAAAATAAAACTTTTACTGCAAAATAATTATTCTCTCTCTTCCTGTCCCAGGCCCAATTAATATATGGATAAATTAATGACTCAGAAGAGCAGGGAAATTTCTGGTAAGGATACCTGCTTCCTCATTGTGGCCATCCATCATCTTTCCAGCCTTCCTGGGAAGAATTTTGAATAGTTTAGAAGGACAATGAGCTCACCATTGCTTTTCCACCTTGGTTACCCCTAGTTCAACAGTCCAAGGCAAGCTAAAATCATTACAGAAACATTGCAACTCAACAGCCCATACACAAAATAAAAGTGATTATTCATGGAATTCTTTGTTGGCAGTCATTACCTCACAATAATTGCCACACAACTTGATGCTCAAATTAGTAGCAGTCTCTGCAAGTAGCACAGAGCTGTTTAAAATTTAAGCTTGGAGTTTCCTTTAATCTTAAATGGTATCTTCTGGGGCTAGACACACTCTGTCTCATTGCTGGTGTAGCACCTTTCTGGCTAAGCACTCCTCAGTGCTGCCACTAGGATCCATCTGCTGGGGTAGGGGAGGGAGGGAGAGGAAAAGGTACAGAAAAACATCTTAGTTTCATTTTCTTAAGGAGGGGGAAGTCCTTTATTGGCTAAGGGCTGCAAATCTCTTCATCCATTTTCCTCTGAGCATGTGCATCTTCCATTCCCTGAACTGAACAGCTCACTGGCAATGCTGATTATTGCTGAGCCAGGAGAACAACATTTGCATTTTATGACACAGCCATAAAATCTACTTTAGCCATGTAATTTACATAAAAATATTGTGCTGTAACCTACACATTACAGGGGAAGAGAGGGCTGTAATGCATCTCCTGAAAGAAAGGGACATGATTAAAAAAATAAAACAACAAAACACTAAAAAAAAGTGGCAATCATGTTTTCCAGACTGTGAACTCCATGGTCTTAATCAATTTATTGTGGTTTGTGTCTTTATATTTTTCATTTTTTAAGAGGAAGCAGCATGCAGTATCTTAATTTTTCAAGTCCTGCTATGTCAGCGTCAAGTGGAGAACAGTAGAACCTGGAACTGAACGGTGCAGGAGGGAGCTGACCATGTAAAAGGGGAAAGGCAAAATTAACATTTGGTTGAGGTCTCTGAAACCCTACAAATCTGTCACTACAAAAGCAAATGTGCTTTGGCACTCCCCATGAACTAGCCTTATGTCTGATTTGCAAGTTGCTGTTAATTAAAAGCTAGAAAAAACCAAAACCAATTGAGAACCATCCCTTCCCCACCTCCTCTTTCACAGATGGGTTCAACAAAACCTGCCTGGTTTTGCTCCATTTCCATAGTCAAGTCTGTGGCTCCCTCTAAGGGCTGAAATGAGTTTCTCAGCAGCACAATCTGCAGCTGGGTCAGAATGATTGTTTCCCTGAAGCTGCTGTTTCATTACAAAGCACCACATAACGCAAAAATGAGGGTATGTTTTTCCAGATCTTCCTTTTCCATAGAGCTCTAGTGTCAGTAAATCAGACTGCAGCATGTTTTGGAACACGGGCAGGCTTTGCACTCTCATCATCTTCTCTGTACGCGTTCCAGATTGCTATTTCTACAAGGTGCTGTGTTAACTATAAAGAAAAGGAAAAAATAAAAATTTGACATATGTATAGCAAAATAAGAATTAAATAGATAGATTAAAACCTCATCTTAATGAAATGCAGCAAGAGACCTACAATCCAATCTATGAGAAAATGTATCTTATATTGTCAGTCTTACAGCTGCATGTGAAATGATGCTAAGTGGGGATTTTAATGGTGCAATGAAGATTTACAGTGGCAGGAGTCTCATCAGATAGATGGGTTTTGCTTGGTTTTATTTTAATTCAAATCTGTTATTCCTCAGTTCCACACAGAAATCAGACAATCACAAATATAGAGAGCACTGACTGTAGGGAAAGCAAAGGGATGGGAACTAACCCAGGGAAAGCAGTATTTGCAGTCCAGGGCTGCCATCTGTCATTACTCCAGTCTCCCAAGGTTAGTTCTGTACTCTGCAACACCACCTGCCCTTCAGAAGAAGTCCCATCAGTGATTATTTTTGCCTGGCACCATGGCAATCCTACCCAGCAAGATTACTTTAGGGCTGTCCCTTTGTGTTCTATGCCACAGCTGTCATACACACAATTACACTGGAGCCTGTGATACCTTCAAGGTTCAGCACAATTTATTAGAGATTTGGGGAGCTGAGTGGAAAGGGCAGCCCTTAGATTTTTCTTCAAGTTGATAATAGATATTCCAAATTCTGACCTGCCTTACAAAGGTCTGAGATGGATGTAGAACAATATATACTTGATGTTTATTGCTACTAATACACTAACAATAGCAAGAAAAAACAAAGAGCTGGCAAGTCCCATCATAATTTTTCAAATGGAGAATAAAGCATCCACTATTAAAATAATTCAGAGTGAAAGCGAGTAAAGTAAACCAAACAGAAAAAAAAGGGCAAAGTTCCCTGACAGAGCTCATCTGAGAAAACATGGTAAAAAGGCTACAACTAGCGTTCCCTAAGCCAGGCACTGAAGAGACTTTGCAGAGGAAGGGCAAAAGATGATGACAGAACACTCCCATACACTGCAGGTAACCAGAACAGAGCTTTTGGTACTTCACAAGCCTCTCACTGGGATTGTGCTAACTCAATTGGTGTACATCTCATTTGTAAAACAGTAATCAAGCTCTTCAGGCTGGGCCCTCAGCTACAAATGGGGTGTACTTGGTTGGCAAGCAGCAGGCTCTACTTAGGAAGCAATTACAGCTCACTAAATGTCTGTAGGGATTTAACCTTCTCAGATTAAAAGGCACACTGGTAACAGCCTCCAAGGACTTTCTTCGTTCAAAAAGATACACAGAACGCACTGCCTCCTGCTCGCCTATTTACTCTTCCTTGATCACATCAGGATCTTATATTGCACTGTACAAAACACAGCCTGTGCTTACACTGCACACTGCAGGCCAGCTTTGTGCTGGGTAAGTACGAAATACACCAGTCCATCTGTTTCTCAGCAGAAGTCTCCAGTGGAGACTGAAGGAGGCCATCCATGACCCTTCAAAGCAGAAATGGTTGCCTTTCAACTCTGAAGCGATAGGCTTTTCTTAAGGGTCTATACACCTTTTCTTTTTATTGATTTACCTCTATCTGATCTTTATCATGATCTGTGAATGAAGGAGGAAGCCTCAAGTGCAGACAGCTGCCTAAAGAATATTGCTGTGGTCTGCTCTTCTTCCTCTGTCCCTCAGCACACACCTTCCCAGACCCAGCTGTCTACATAACAACAGGACACTTATCTTCAAGCAAGAATTCAGTATTCCCCTTCATATGAATTACTTGCTTTGTGTATCAGCAAAGCCCAAAGAGACCTTTGAATTCCATGACCTAATTGCTACATGAAATTATTCCAGCATTTGGAATGTTTTCAGTGAAGCTTATTACAACAAGCTACCCAAGAGATATCATGCTCTACATTATGTGAGTTTCTTCTCTCAGATATATATTAACTTATGAAAATGCTCACTAAGTTCACTTTTTTCCATCTCACCATAAGTGCATCAGAACATACCATGTAAGAGCTAATTTTCTTTAATATTCTCCCTGGTACCATTCAGCTGCATTATACATAATGCAGCAGTTGTAGCATATCAGCTTCACATCATATCAGACACTGCATTATAGCAGCTGAATTGATTACTTGTGTAATTGAAGGGCACCGATAGGAAAATTTTTAATCAATTAAGTGACTCATCAGCTTTATATACAAAATGTCTTGCCTTAGTGGCACCATGCAAGTGACTTACCTTCAGGCCATAGCATTTTTGCCCACTTAAGCCCCTTCTTGTCATCTTTGTTGGCAGTACAATCCTACAGATATACAAAAGGCAGAGCATAAACTGAATGTTGACTGTAAAGGATTTCTTTTCACTATCAGACCCTTGCTTGCCAGACCTAATCAGAATCCAGCAAGACAAAAGTAGTTTTGTTTCTAATGGGAGTTTTTGTGGGTCTGTTTTTGTTCTGTTGTTCTTTTTTTTTTTTTTTTTTTTAATTTTCATATTTCATTCACCATAAGAAGCCAGCCTTTTTCTCTGTTTTCAAGGGTCAGACAAAAAAAATCCACAAACACTTTTTGGTATCATATTGTTCTTTCATTTTCAGCTTCACTTGCTGCCCATCTCCTAAGGTAGCAAAACCTCTGCTACAAAAAAGTGCCTAACTTGCTGCTGCAGATCACATTCAGAACTTTCCATGTCTTGACACTGAGGTGCTGTTCAAATTTTAAAAAGCAGTACCTAAAGAATTTTGAAAATCCTTCTCTTTTACTTGAAGTCTTGTTAAGACCTTCTCCACTGCTGTCACATACCATGGAACAAAGAGCAGCTCAGAGACTTACTTGATTTTTTTTTTTTTTTTTGTACACTCAAGTCATCTTCACAGTTTCAAACCACAAAACCTGGATTAAGCCCACTGACTCATTTTCACAATACAAGCCTGAGTAGCTTTGGCATTCATGTCTGTGCTCCACTCACCTGACAGAAAATACCCTCTTCGAAGCTATTTGCAAAATTATGACAGATCCAAGTTTCACAATAGGGATGTGTCCCTATCAATCCCTTATGGCAGACTTATGAAGTAAGAGCAGTTCTATTTCACTCTCTCTGCCCTTGTCATATCCTCAGTCATGAGAGTCATCTCCTCATTCTTTTCCAACACCACCATGCACTGCTCTTCTCCAGGCTTTTACTTTCTCCTAAGTTTCTTCTTTTTACATTTCTACTGTTGCTTCCTGCACTCAGCCTCTGCCCACTGTCAGCAGCTCCTGCCTAAGGATGACCAGCTCAAGAAATTTCATTCCTGCTCCTCTCATTGCAGCTGAGGACTGCAGTGTTCTTGTGGCATCCCAACTTTCCCCTCTCCCAACACGAAGATGAGCCCCTCTACATTCCCCATGACCCAAATATATGGAGGCAATAATCTCCACTATATTAAATATATTATACAGTATGATCACAAAATGACTAAATACGCAGAGCTGATTGAGGAATTTCTTCCTACAGAAACTCTTGCTTTGGTGTAACTGACACTGTACCATACAAGCTAGTTCATGCAAAGAGACATTACATGAATTGGGCAAATATTCTAGCCACTCCTGAGTAACAATGGATTCAAGCAGGTTATGGCTACTGCTCCAAGTCTTTCTATCCTTTTAGTAGGTCATCTGAAGACAGCTCCATGCCCTCAGTTGAAAAAAATAGTATTATTTCTTATTGTCAAACAAGCATCGTTTTCATGTGTTCATCTTAGAATTCTGTAAATACCTCCTTATTTTACCTTGATGCAATGAGTGAGCTGCCCAGGGGCAGGTGATGTACCACTACCACTGCTCTGTATTTTTCTACTCTCTCACTGCCACCCACATGGATCACCAGCAGTGGGGATCTCTTCCATTCCCTGCAAAGCATTGGAAGACAGAAACTGCTGTCAGCTGCCCTCAGAAATCTGGAGTAGGGTTCAGATTCAGCCCCCAAAGCATGCTCCAGCCACAGGCATAGTCATGCCTGTAATGGTTAGAGTCTCCAGCTGAAAGCCACTCACAAGTGGCTGCAGCTGCCCATAGGTCCATTTCTATCACAGCTGCAATAACCTTAAAGTTTGTTAGGACATCACTGGTTCAGCTCCTGTCACATTTTCGGGTTCTGATGTCTCATACCAAGATTTACTTACCACAGCAGCAATTGCCTTCCTGACAGGCCCTGTCTTCTCTTGCACAGAGACTTGCCCAGCTGCACAAGCCAATAGCCCCAGCTCTGCCCCACCACACACTGCAGGAGCCTTGAGTACTGCTCTGCTCCAAGCTACACAGCAGCTCACTGCTCTTCATCCTCAGCCTTCCCTCAGTCCTCTGCTCACATCCCCAAGGCCAAGCCAGGCTGGCACACAATCCCACAGCCAGTGTCAGTGCAGCCTGGGGCCCAGCTTTCCGTGCTGCCCACAGATCCTCCAGGGAAGCTGGGCCCATGTGCCCTGGAGTGTGCTGCTACCTCCTGCTGCACCTGCAGGCAGGAAAGATCATTTATTCCTCATGAGAGCAAGCAAGTCGGTCAGCATCGAAAGTAAAAGTGAGGCTCAGGGAACTCATCTCACATGAAACCACCCCGTTTTCTCCTACGAAATTCAGAAAGGTCACAGATCTGTTATGTTCAGCCTTTAGAACAAATGCTACAGGGATAACTTGGTGAAGATATAATGGTTTGTGATGATCAGAATGATCCAATAGTCCCTGCTGGCTTATTGCTATGAATCTATAAACTCACCCAAGAGTGAGACAGACTGCTCCTAATGGAGCTGTCATCAAGCAGATCAAAGAAGTCAGCACTGAAAAAGTATAAATGCCAGAATGCACCGGAGCAATGCTGGACTTGTACCGAAAATTTTACTTTTAGTCTTTAATTTATTCATTTAAAGTAATAATCCTTATAAGCGTAATTATTATGGAAAAGAAAACAAGAGAGTTTTCTATCCCTCTCTAAATTTTATTGGAATTGCCTGCAGCTATGTCAGCAGCAGAGACCCTACTTTGTTGGCCCAGCTGTTAAAGAAAATATAGACTGAAGCAAGCATTGAACTTTATGCTGTATAGTCAACTTTAGTAAAATCAATGGGATTAGCTAGACTGTGCAATATTAAAGAGCTTTGTAGGTCACTGAAGAAATGGGATCAGACATTGCATTTTCCCTCAAAAAGCACAGTAACTACCAGGGACTATGATGTGATATGTGTGGGAATAGGGTAATACAGGCCGAATTCTTATCCCAGAAATAACTTTTTGGAAGCAACAGGGAAGTTCACAAAACCAAGGAAACATTCAGCTGAAAGGCCAAAAAGCTATAAAGACCCTCTAGAATAGGGGGATTGTTTGGAGAAAAGATTCACACATGCACACATGCACATCCCTTTGGGAAAAAAAAAAAATGTAGGTAGAGCACTGTACCAACCTTGAGGCTTCTCTAGGCTGCACAGGAGTTTGAGCTGCCCCAGCTCCACTCCAGGCCCTTCCCACAGACTCCAAAGCTATGCAAAGAGTTTGGCTCAGCTAAACAGGACTCTGGTCCTGGAGATGGTATTGTACTGCATTTTCTCCCTTTCTATTTAGTCTCTCTTCCTATGATTCTACAGAAATACTCAGAGACTGTATTTCTTTAATTGTTGTTGTTCCATTACAAAAATGCTGCATTAAAACTTATTTTCTGTAAATAAAAGCCATTGTAGAGAAAGATGCTCAATATTTGCATTCTTTAGGAGGGATACTTGCTGGCATTCAGTATGTAGAACAGGGACTAAATGCCTAGAAAAATCACAAGCTGCAGGAGGATGCAGATGGTTGATACAGGAAGTCAGTTTAAGGTCACAGCTGAATTTAAGGTCAGAGCTGACTTTGAAAAAAGGAAAACTGTTATGAACTAAAAATTAAATAAACAGACTACACTGTTTCAATAAAGCAAGAGCCCATATTTTTACTACTAATACTTCATTGTAATCTAGATCTTCAATCAGAAACTATGCTGGACAGATGGAAATTGTGAAACTGCAACCAAGTCCAGATTTCCATGATGTCTGCCTCACAGAAATGATGAAGAAATGGGATCAGACATTGCATTTCTGGCATCAGAATGCCAGAAATGATGAGCTTCTGCACTTACTATGATCTATTTTTCATTATGAACTAATTCCCTTTTTTTAAATTCAGCAGTAGGTTGAACACAAAGGTGGTTCTCTGCTACCGGTGTATTACTGTATCTTGCAGCTCTTATATATCCACAGAATAGTTTGTACCATTAATGATATGGGATCTCCGAGTGAGCAAAGATATTTTGTGATTTTTTTCCTAAATATTCAATTAAAAAAGCATATGCAAGGATATATTTCTGTATTTATACACTCCTTTATCACACAAGGATTGTAAAAAATCATATATGCAACTCCACTCAAAAGAACATTTATATATTGTCATTGCCAAAGTGGAATGGGATGAAGAAAATCCACAACCATCTCAGAAGAACAGATTCAGTTCCGAGCATCATAAGTACTTGCACATATCCTTCCCTTGCCATTTCTCTTTTTACATTCACATATATGGGCAACAAGCCTTTTTTGTGGATTTTACAGGCTCTTCCATGCCCTACAAAGTCAGAAGTTCAGGTAGTTTCAATCATTTCTGGCTTTCTTAGGGAAAAAGAAAAAAAAAAAGGAAGCTATTTTTTTACCTTCAAAGCAATTTTATGATACCATAAGCAAAAATGCACAAGCCCTTTGCTCTGAACAAAGAAGGTGCTGGATTGCTTTGCTGCTCTTCAGAATAGGCGATTCTCCACTCAAATGATGGAGAAGAGTATTTGATTTCAGGAATCTGTCACAAGGAACAAGTGTGGTTGGGTTCTCTGTATCTTCTAGAGTCCCCTCAAAGGTCAGCTGGAATGATCTTCCAACATCCCTAAGCGAGGACTCCGGTCATTTTTATACAGCTGAGCTGCAAGACCTACCTGCTTCTTTCTCTTGATATTACAATTTTCACTGCCTCAGGAGACAGAAAGTTGGAAATAGAGCACTGCAAGTCAGAATTCGTTCACTGGGCTTTGAATCTGTCTCTTGAGCCTCAGCATGTGCAACTAAAGGTGAACCAGCCTAAAAAACCCCTCCAGTTTAATGAAAACTATTGGAAGCAAACTCTCAAATACTCAGAGGGCCTCAGAAAGAATTGACACCAAGAATTATTCTCAGCAGTGAAGAAGTTCCTCTGATCTCCATTATAAACTGAAAAAGAACAGCAGAATTTATATAACAATAGGTAATTAAAAAGTGGCATAGAAGATATTGAATTTTTCACTAATGTTAGCTCTTACAGTGTTGTTTGAATTCTGCAGTCAAATACATGAGTTCTCTGAGCCTGACAGAGATAAAGCACAAATAACTGAATCTAATACCTGCTTCTAAGCCTTCTCCCTGAGCAATAAATGTACTAATTGCAGAAAGCAGGAGCTAGCTTTCCTTTTGTACTCTACATGTTGTCACACACGGATGGAAATAAGCAGCATGTATCAGAAGGGTTTTGGCTCAAAAAAGTTCAGTGAAAGCCTAAGTATTTTGGAGATGTATCAATAAACATTTCATTAATGGGGTTAGGTCTATCTGTGCCAGTGAGACAGTCTCATTGCTCTGGCTGTAATACTAAAATCCTGGATGTACCTGAATGAATTCCCATCTAAACCTACTCTCAACAGCCAGTAGGCAGAACAGAGGTGTGTGCATTGTAGTCCATTCCCAAACCAGATTTAAGAGCCTAGCTGGGTGTCTCTGCAGCCTTCTAATTGAAATACCAAGGTTTCAATTCCAGAGATGACACCCCAGTAAAGCTCTGGTTGTGGAAGCATTAAAATGAAGCTGAAATCTTCCAACGTAGAAGAAAATGAAACGTCAAAACCTAAAAAAACTTTTCTGAAGCCAGGCTTCTGTAATGTAGATAGCCTCTCTTGTGACACATTATGAAGCAAATTATCTTTTTACTGAACCAGACAGGAAGAATGAAAAATCTATAGCTAATTTAAAATCTGCCTACCACACACAATATCTAAAATATTTTCCAAATGCATAGTGGAAGAACAGTTCTCCTAAACATGGGATTTGCTCAGTTGCCCTCCAGATCGTCATTGATACTCCCTTAACCATTGCTTAGTTTATTTTTATTTCACAAACTTTTGTACCAAGGTCCTGAGAAAAAAAAAAGAAGGATTTGAAAGTAAGTTACGTGAGAGGACATGACATCTCCCAGCCTCAACAAAACTAGGGAACCTATAGAAAAGTTACTATCCCTTCTCTTTTTATTTTCCCCTTTCTTTTTTCACACAAATAAACTCTTAGCGTTAACCTCTGACAGCCTAGGATTTCTATTATGCTAAACATTACAGGCAGAGAAACAAGGAATGGAAATCTGGTCTGTACTCATGATATTAAAGGGTTCCCAGGTAAAAGGGGATTGCAATGGTTTGTAATCATACACTCATTTGGGATCTCACAGATCCCCAGCTCCTGCCCCACAGAGCAGAGCTCAGGAACTTGCACTGAGATTGTTTAGGCTTTACTGCCTTAATGCAATTCACAGATTTCTAATTCACTCCAAGGACCCACTATCTAATTACTAAGGCCTCTACTCCAGGGAGAATGGGAAGTATTAACCCTGCTTTAACCCCTTTAATGAAAACCTGCAAAGAAATAAATCTTCACACAGAGCAGTTCAGACACAGCTGCGTCTGTGCAAGTCTGTGCCACGGCCTTTCAAGCAGCCTGAGGACTTCCACAGGCAGCAGCACCTGCACAAACCCACCAGGCTGCCACCAACACACAACAGCAGCAGCCTGCATCACAGTAAAGGCGAGTGTTGATCCACTAGGACTGAAGGGCAAGACTGGCAAAGTAGAAGTGAAGCTCAAGAGCGTGCATGACCTTCTGGACTGAGCTCCCAGAAACCACTTGTCCCAAGAGCACTCCTTAAAATGTTGCAGAAGTGAAGGATAGTAAATCCAAACCCATTGCACGCAGAGCTCCTACTCCTCAGCATGAAATGGTTTGGTCATCCTCCTGACTAATGCTGCTTATGCCTTGGGACTAACCTGAACTTCTTCCATTACACTGTTCCAGCACCAAACAAGAGTAAGAATAGTGTTTTGAAAACCCTGAGAAACATTAGCATGTGGGACTCATAAAAGTGACTCACACAAAGTAGACACCAGAGCGTTGCAGCGTTACCAACAACTTGAATCTTCACATGCAAGCTTCCAGACTAAAATTCTGCCAGGATCACAAACTATCAAATGTATTCCTGTCAGTCATTTCTTCACTTTCCAAAAGCATCTCTTAGCAATGAGGACTGAAATGACTGATATTGTCCACCTTCCCCTTTTCTTAGAAAGGGTAGTTTCTTTCTGGTTCCTAAAATCACAGAGTTCAATTCCATCAAGCCTCTGTCCATCACAGGGATCTTCAGATAAGCTGCTTTGAAATGTGAGTCAAGGGAAAGGCAGGATATGGTGGTGTTTTTTTCCTCAGCTGAAGATACTCAGGCTGACAGGCATCTGATGCTTTCCATTTGGTATTTTTATTCTGTACTAAAAAGCATAAAAATCTGTGGGTGTATGTATATTTTTATCACACCAGCACCACACAAAACAGAAAGCAAGGAGTGGTGCATAAAAATTGCAGGAGGGGAGAGCAAAGACAGTTGGAAAAAAAAAAACTATTGGAAAATAAATAGATTTGCAGGATCTAGATACTTTATGGATGTATGGAATAGGACACCTGAAGTACTACTGACTGTCACTATAAGTGCTGCTGCTATTAATTAATTAGGAATACCAAGCTAAGCCATCCTGAAAGTAAAAGAATAGTGACAGTAGCAATTGATACACTTATGAAACAGGAAAGATTCAATTTGGGAATATGACCGTTAGGTATATCCCATTAAAAAAAATCCTGACCAAACTGCCAGAACTCCAAACATGGTCCCTGGATACACATAAATTCTGTCTCCAGCAAGTACATGGGGACCAGAGTGCTACATGTTCATAGTGGCAATTTGTCCTGGATTTGGTGATATCTGTAGCTTACTCAGGCTTGGAGTTAAAAGAGATTATAAAACACTAAGAAATACAGGACAAACAGCATGCTCAGATCACATCCAACATGCACAAGAACATGTAGAGTAAATCCAGTGCACAATAGATGTGTGTGCTTCTTCCCAGGAAATCTTGGACAGAAGATTGGACAGATAGCTGTAATTAAGTGTTTTTACCTATAAGAATATATAACAATTTTCATAATACACCAGAAGTGTCCCTCTAAACTCAATGATGGTATTTTCTAAAATGGATTCTCCATCAAAGTACTGCAGAGTAATCTAAACTGCAGAGAGCAATAAATCTCTGATGTCCTGCACACAGCTGGAGCAGCCCTGCAGCACGCAGGGAAGTGCTCTCTCAGAGCACTGTGATGTGTGGCACCCTGTGTGGTGATGTGTCCCCATGAAAAGGATGGCACTCCCTGTGCATCTTAATGTGCTGCTGTAGATCAGCCTATTCCCAATTCTCTCCCCAAAGCAGTTTACTGAAGCACGACCACAGGCTCCAGCTTGCTTCTCCTCTCAGATATGCTCACCCTCTGCTCTAACTCCTCCACTCTCCCTTCTGTTCTGTTAGGTTTATTTTCATCACAGTTACAGAAGTTTCATGCTGAGCAAGTAAAATGATAGTTCCTTTTCTAAAAATCTTTCGATGTTTCCCAAAATAACTGCATCTACCAGACCTGTGAACCAGACCAAAATACCCTTTCACTAGTATTCAAAGGCAGAGAAAATAAACAGTGCTATATATACAAAATCAGAGTATGTTCTCCAGTGCAGAAAGTCCTTTCCAATAAATCTTTTTCTGGTATTTTACTGCTCAGATCAACATAGATACACACTGTCTATTTTTTTTTTTCCTCTCCTGGGAAGAGGACAGTTTACTTGAAGCCACAATCAAATGAATCACATTTCCACCTTGTAAAAAATTAAAGCAGCAAATTAATCCTCAGATAAGAGATACATCACAGTGCAGAATATTAGATTACCTCAACTTAAAGCAATCCATCAACTAAGAAAGGAAGAAAGAGTCATCCATTTATTCTAGATAACTTCTTTTGCTGAAAGAAAGTTTTTTCAATGGTATCTGCAGAGAAAAGAGTTTCTCCCTGCCTATCAGTCCTGGGATGTGCCTAGAAAAGGAGGCATAAATACAGCCTAGGTCCCCCAGGTGGAGGCCCAGCTTTACCCCAGAAGCTGTAGAGGCACAGGGCCTGCCTGAGACCCGAGTACATTGTCCCTCTCAGCAGTGCTGGCCAGTTAATGCTTCACCAGAGATGAGCTTTTTCCTCACCTGAGGAGCAGGGACACTGCTGGCTCCTCTCACTGCCTCTGCCACTGACCCTACCAGGTTACTGATGAGAGATCTTTCGATTTTCCAGTTTGGTGTAAACTTTTCCAGTACAAAAACTGCTCCCTGTGCATTTGTACAGCACCCAGCACAAGCAGCACCTGATGCTGGTAAGAACTTTGTGCAGTGTCGCTTACAACAGATTTGCAGGATTATGTGCAAACAGAAAGAGCATTTTAGCTTGACAGTGCTGCAGTCAATAAATTTGGATTCCCAAACCATCTTATTTTGTCATAATCTTTGAAACTGATTAGTTTGCATATAAAATCACAGTTCATTTGGCACAGGATTTCCATACCTGGCTGCTTGTCAGTGCTTTGTGCAGTGTTATGGACCTCTGTTCCCCCATTAATATTCACTGCAGCAAGATGATGAATGACACTGAAGATGTGTTTATCTGATGTGATTTCTTACTTGTCTTCACCCATTTACTATATACCTCATTTTGTTTCCTTTGTTATCTTCAGTCTTTTACCAAGGAAAACTGTTAATTTTTTTTCATGATTACCATTTTCTACATATCCATGAGCCTGATCCAGCCTCTTTGAAAAAATTCCTGTTGACTTCAGAACACACTGGAACTGGCCCCTATGGAGGATGAACGTGTCTGGCATGCCCAGTGCTGCAGTACCACCACCTACTTGTCCTCTCAGGTTCTTGTCTCTTTTGGGGCTTCACACTTTACCAGCTCTGCTAATAAAATGCTAACATTTACCCCCCTTTTAGCATAAAATGCTAAAATTTACCCATTTCAGAACTATCCCAACCTCTGGCCATGCTGACAGCATGTGGCAATCCTGCCTAAGCCTCAGTCTGCACTCTGACCTCAATAAACAGCCACACCTTTGATACCCAAAAGCCAACAAGAACGAGCTCATCTTGTCAATCTCTGAACCAGCAGGAAGGTCTCATCATTTTGTGATATGCAGCTTAATCCATGACTGATCTTGGTCCCTTTTAAGCAGTCAAGCATATGTGCTCTACTTCATCATCCGTAAAAAGTGTTTTTTTCTGGATGTGACAATGCGAACATAACCCAATACACACAAGAATTTTCCCCACTACAGGATGTAAGATAGCAATCTTTACCGTAAGACTTTTATTTTCCAATTCATACGCAACTTTGTGGGACATGTCATTTCAATTGGAAAAAACAAATAATGCCAGAAAGAATTCAGCTCATCCTCCCTCTCCATAAGCCCAGCCAAAGAGACCAGCTTTTTAATTATCGAGCAAGAGAGTCAGTAAAACATCTCCACCTCCTTTACAGGCTCCAAACTCATTATCAGATTGCTTTTTAAGAGTCAGCAAATTAAACTCCCTCCAGCGTTATAATCACGCCAGTGATTATAATTCCATAGTGAAGTGAAGTTTTAGGATGCTACAGACTTGGAGCCACTGTTACAACCACAGACTGCAACACACAGCCCCCACCAAACAGCACCACGCTGGGAAGCTCAATCTGCTTACTGGAACAATCTTTAAATAGCATTAACTGACAGACAGCATTTCCTCTAGCTCAGGCTGCAGCAACACTAGGGGGTTGTCATGCATCCTGAATAGAACACAGCACATGCTTCGTAAGCTGTCCTATAACTGGCTTTTATTTATTAGAGATTCAACTTTCCCATAAAGCAGGCTTAGAAAGGCAGCAAAAAAAAAAAAAAAAAATCACCCCAAAAACCCAACCTGTACATTATTTTCAAAATATTGCTTCAAAACCAGCAAATATTTTTGAAAAGCCATGCTTTTTTTGATAGCCATTACAAAATAATAATTGAGAATATTTCAGAAAGCATTCTACTTGATCAAAAACAATAAGTCAGAGATGGCACCTTCAGGTTCTAAAATTTCATTTACAGTAAGAAAAATTATCCTCTTTTATATTTTAGCCACAGACTTGAAAGGTGAGTGTGAAGGGCTTGGAGCATTTCTCAAGCACTTTGCACCTGCCAGGTGAGGTCCAGGTAGGGATAAAATTTGGCTAGACTTTAGAATCAGCTTCTAGGAGCACTCTTAAGTCTGGCTGTAAGTAGATGCCAAGCGTAATCTAGTCTCTCTTGGAACTCTGTCCCTTCTTAGATTCAATAATCAGTCTTCTGAATGACAATGGAGGGAAATTCACTAAAAACTGTTTTGAAGATCTGAAAGGCTCTCTCTCAGCATGACAATTACTATGTTTCCATTTCTGTTAATGACATCTAAGAACTGGAAACAAAAGTAGTGGTGGAGGATTAAGTAATTATGGAGTATTAGATGCATTTGAAGAGCAGGGTCACAGAAAAAGGCAGGAGGAGGAAAGAGTGAGCATGCTGTGGGCTGCTCATCAGCTTGAAAGCTATAAAATATTCCCCCTTATTCACAGCGTGGTAGCTGTAAAGGACACAGACTCACAGTACAGATCAGCTGTTCTTTATTGTCCCCATTCTGGAGAGCTACAGCTTTTATGGGTAAGTAAAGCTCTTGTTAACTATAGCTAGATACAATCTCTAGTCTGTGATTAATTTTCTCTCATCTAGAAATTGCAGATGTATGTGACAGAAATGAAAAACTAATTTAGGATCATTTAAATATACAAGTGTAGTTCTATGATAAATGCAATACTGTAGGTGACCTAAAATTCTTGTGTCTTCTATTTCAAACAATATTTGACACTTAGAGTCACATGAAAATTAAGGCTGGTTTAAAGAAAACTAGCAAATTATGAGAATGGCAGTGAAAAGGGAACTTAAAGCACTGGAAAATTATGAGTTCTTATGAAATTTAAGTAGCTGAAAGACAACTGAAATTCATTCCTCTCTATTGACAGTACAACGTGCATCAAAGCAAATACGCTCACATGTGCCTCCGCATACAAACTGCACTTTGCCAAGCACTACTGCGAGGACTGGAGCTGCACTTAGGTGGTCCAGCCTTTGAACATGCTTCTTTATGACTCAACTCTCAGCATAAGTAAAGCTGGATACAAGCCCTTAGCTATGACCTTTCCAGGTGAAAGGAATGCATTTCATACTGGATTTGAAATATACCTTTGAGACTTGAATTTCCATTTGTCTCCAGATCATTCCAAGGTATTGGTTAACTGGATCAAAGGGTTCAGCCTTCCACCTTCACTCACATGATGGCAACTCACGTCACAGCTGGACCTCGTGACATAAGCAGAACTAATCTTAGTAATACTCCATATGTTTAAGGGTGAAATAATCTCTCTTTAAGAGCAGTATGACAACTGAGCTGCCATTTAGAGTAATTACCTTCCTAGTCAATTAAATGATTATTCAAGTAAAGTTAAACATCTCAGAAGTTTTGGGACACTGCTAAAAAGTCAGGTCAAAATTTAACTTTAAAGCACTTTAAACAGTCAGAAACTGGCACAAAACATAAGTGGACTAAAGCAGTATTAGACAAGTATTGCTTCTGGCTAAACTACCTCTATTTATACAGGTCATTTCTGTATAAATTCTGACTTTCTATTGCAATTCAGGTGGAGACAGCTGAACTTGGTGGATTGTTTCTTCTACTCCTACATCATTTATGTGTACCTGTCCTACTTTCTGCTCAGAAGGTTTATCCTTTTGATATATTTGCTGGTCATGGCTCAAAGTTTTTATTCCCACTTTTGTTCCTGCTCTTTCCAGCCTGCTTTTGCTCACACAGCACTGTTTCTGCTGCCCAAATATAAAACTCTGGGCAGGATAATAAGAAATGACAAACAGAAACCCACACACTTCTAATTGCAGGTTTGTCAAACTTATCTTTTAAAAAACCCTCAAAACCATTCATGTAAAATCATATTGATATAAACAAAAAGGGCAGGAGATTTGTTTTAACTCCTTTTTGTGCCTTTATTAAAATAGCTCTTTGGGGGGGGGGGGGGGGGGGGGGGGGGGGGTTGGGTGGAGTTTTGCCGTCGCCGCTGCCTTGCTGCTGCTGTCCCCTCGGGCACCGCTGACGAGGAGGTGTAATTCGATCCTGCGGCCTCCCTCCGTCTCCTCTCTGCAGAATCGGGAATCCTTCCTCGCGAGGGTTTCTCGGAAGTCTAATATGCCTGGCTCGGTCTTGGGGTGTCTCTCCTTTCAGTCACTCTCTAGGTCAGCGAGAACACCTCAACCAGTTGGAGACCCTCCCCAGGTAGCTGGGTGTCCTCTTCCTACAGCAGTGTCCTCCATAAGTCTCGGGTTTGGGTGGGCTCGTTGGTCTAGGGACCATTTGCTGCTAACTGAACTTCTGCTTGGAGCTGAGCACTTCGGGGGTCTACTCGATTTCCGTATCAGGCGGGTCTCGTGGTTCGGGCAGGCGGGGAGCGGCAACGGCTTTAACTCGATGGAAAGGGGAAAGAGGAAACTCGGGACTTGGGGAAAAGGGCAACACACAGCCCGGAACACAGGGCACAACACTGGCACAAACAATTCAAAATAACAGGTATGTAATACTGCAACTTCAAATACAACATCTAATAGCACAACTATACAACACACAACATATACTATGCACAACAGTGATTAAAACCTGGAGTCTCTTTGGTTCTATTCATCTCAATATAACAATTCAGGAAATTTTTGGATGTAGGCTGTGCTACCTTCCTTACAGCTAAAAATACTAAAGCAAGCCTGGACAATACTACAAATTCCTTGTGTGTGCAGTTTTCAGCATTCCCCAGCACCTTGCCATTTGCTTCAACAGCATTATAAACCCGTAATACATCAATACCGTAGGGAAATCCCACAGCTGCTGCTTTTAATTCAAGTTGGTTTTTCTTCTAGATTTTAAAGCATTGTATCAGATGCACTTATATAAATCAGAGTCCACAAAGCTTATTGCTGTCTAGAACCTAATGAAAATTCAGCCACTCTTATTCTGTAGAACTAGAAATAGACTGCACCAAAGTCAATAAAGCCATCCTGACCTGTACAGGCTGTATGAGGGGAGGCAGGGTCCCTAAAGTAGTTTTGAACCAACTCCTCAAAGGCTTTCAGCCTCATTTCTGAGGTGCATTGTGAAACAAAGCCCTTGCAATTGAGGAAGAATGACATTGTGTCTGAAGGCTCATACCTTGCATGTGTTTCCATCTTCTCTATTTCTAAGGACTTGTTTGTATCACAGAGTCTCCAGCAATCTGAAAAAGAAACCAAAAAGATAAAACAATCCCCTCCCCTTCTTGCTCTGTTGCAATCCCAGTAACTTTTAATATCCATTCCCCTAAACCTATCATTCTTGTGCTTTGGGATCTCTCCACATGCATTAAAAAACCTAAATTAAGTAAATAAAATACAGTGCTGCTTGGAAAGAGCTAGCTTATCTTTTCACTATTCTAATATCAAAACCCAGTTTCCAGGGAGAGCTGTTTTCTAATGGAGATACAATTTAAATTAAATCTATACAGAACAAGTACTTCATTCAGGGCCCAGTGCAGGGAAGGACAGTGACAGTATATTGTTATTTATAAACTGGAATGGGGACTTTGCTATGGCCCTTTATATTTAAGAGTATAAAAAAATGTCCTGTCCAGCCTAAAAACATTTGGGAATAAAAGCAGCTCAGCTCTACTGAAAGATCTGTAGAAACTCCTTCAAAAGCACCAATTCCGGACAGGAAAAACAAATACCCATTTAAAAGAAACTAGCCAATGTTACAAATTAGAGAATATGTTAAGACTAGAAGAAATATCAGAAGTGTTTGGAATCAGAGCTGTTCAATGCAGATGTTGAAATATCTAGCATTCCAAAACTACTTTATCCAACTAATTTTATCATTCTTTAACTTATTTGTGCAAAAAAAGTAGAATAGGAAAAAAATCTAGTCACAAAGTAATTCAGCCAAGACAAGCTCAGCACAGCAAAAGAATCTCATGACTTGCTCAGAGACAGTCCTTCCTTCCTTTTATTAAATGTTTCTTTTTCTGAAAAGCCCCTCTCACACACTTTGATAATTTTGATATTAATAAAATTATTTAGATAATTTCTAACGACTGCAAACATTTCTCCGAGACAAACAAAAAGAGAGAAACCTGCTGAGATTTTTGAACCTGATAGTTCTAGGTAATGTCAAAAAAGCTTGCACAGCATTATGTAAACACAAATCTGTCAAGGAAAATCTTAATGCAACCTTCAATGCCCAAGCAACACCAACCCACTCGTGCACCAGAGCTCAAACCTATTCACACAGCACAGGTAACCAGGTCAACATAACTAAGTTAAAACAAATTAACTTAAAGCAAAAAAACTTGGATTTTCAAAATTGTTAAGACACCTGTGTCCATTTGCATACATTTAAAATCTGATCCGTCGTGCTCTGCTGGGAACAAGCCTAACATGAACACTTTATAGATATTGGTGTGGTGCTGCACCAGTAAGCAGATTCTGCTGAGCAACTTGGGTTAGGAGCAGAGCTCTGAATTGTAGGTCATATCTTACAGCAGCGTGTTACCTGCATTAAGCATCAACAGAGCTTATAAGGCCACAGCTTTTAAAATGTGTGTCAGAATTGAGAATGATCTTTTTTTACAGTACAAAATCTCTTACAGTGCATAAAAATAGCCAAACACACACCCTCTAAGCAAGAAAAATTATTCCTGGCACGTTCATTATATAACCAACTTCAATACTGTCTTCCAAGGACCTTCTTCACATCTCTCTCATTATAAAATAGGCCAAACACACATGTCAGGATCAAAATCATAATACTCAGGACTATAAAATTTTAGACAGTGGCACAAAAAAATTTTACATTCAATTTAACAGAATTTAGGCAAATTCCCACTACTGTCCATTTTATTCTGGAGATCTCTGAGATTAATAAGGTAACTTAATGCCTTGGGAAGGCTGACCTGGAACAGAGACTGGACAGAGCTGGAGAATACAGTAGATATTTATTGAAAGGCCTTTAGGGGTACACCTCGGGCAGCACAAGAGCCTGAGCAGGGCTACACCCAAGGTGGAACTAAAATGGTCACAAAACAGACAACTGGTCATGATGTCCCACACTTTTATAAGTTTTGGTTTATTTGCATACTGGGGCTTAATTGTCCAATTACAGCTTCAGATTATGAAGTCCCATCCTTCTTGTTTTCTCTCTTCAGCCTGCCATTGTTTGTGCTTTTGGGCCTAAAAACTTGTAACTATTGTCCTTGGTCTTCAGCAGGAAAAGGATTTGTTTTGTCTGCCTACTCTGTGAAGAGAGCTTACTGACACTTAATGTGAGGCTCAGAACTTACAGCCCTAGGCAGCACAGAACCTGAAAAACATGAAAGCTAAAACTTAAGGCATCAACCTCACTCCAGAGGTCATCCAATGCATTTACCTTAAACAGTGCAGGAACAAAATCCTCCTCTCTCAATGGCTTTTTCCAGATCTTGAGTGGAGTCAGACCAGCAATTAGCAAGAACAAGACAGGTGCAGATGGAGGACAAGTAGCAGACAAAATATACTTTTTTGGCATCGTACCAGAGAGGCAAAAGAGAAATGAATGCCCTTCCAAGGCCCACAATGTATCTTTGTACTATAGCTCTTCAAACAACATTGGTCACACACAAGCAGAACAGACAAACGCACAGGCCTATGAGTTTACTTGCACAGAAGCAATCATTAATTAAACACTAGAAGTTCAGGAATTTTAATCTGGACAGTGGGACCTTTGTGCTGTGCCTGTTTAGGTGGAGTCAAGGCACTAAAGGGCCATAATTGCATTTGCTTTGTTATTTGTCATCTCTCCACCTCGCTCTCCTGCCCCTGGGCTCACAGCCCTCCTTGCTGTGCCAGCCATGCCCAGCACCCACCTACACTCCCTACCCTGGGATTGTTCAGCAGGGAGGGCTGAGGCCTGGGCTGATGTTCTCACATCAGCCAAAAGGCTTCTTTTTTTCACAGCCCTTCTTTTGCTTGGCTAAAAAACCCATTGTAGGAGTTGTTAGCCAAAGGAAATTAGTGTTTTCTCTGCTATGGAGTCTAAGTGGGTTTTTTTCTCCGCTGACAGCTCTTCAAGCTAAATTTAGGGAGCCAGGAAAATGAGGCTGAATGCTGTTTGGCTGAGACTATGGCTTATGTCCCATACACACACGATAACCATAAGGAAGGGTTCCCTTAATTCACTTTATGCTGCAAAACTTAAGATGTGTATTAACTGTATGATCAAAGGTATATTTAGAGACCAACATCACTCAACAAATGCAGAAAACTAGATCTCCAGTGAGCAAGACAGAAATTTCATTCATTTCCATAAATGAAACCAATTTATCCCCAGCTGCAACTATTTGTCTGATTGCTTATCTGTTCACATGTAGCTTCACTGCAATGACAATTTACTCCTCTTTCACAATACATGATGAAATCAACACCTCCTGGAACCAAAAAACTGTGAAAGAAGTTGAACTTTGATTTAAACCATCAAGTTTTCTGACCCCTTGCTTATTAAAGAAAATACTACCCAAACACAAATTGTGCTGATGGTGCTTTACTCATTGCTTTCCAGCACAGCACATTTGTGGCTATTCCTGCAAGCATGATTCCCAGCCTTTGGATCTAGAATTCCCTCACCTTGCATAATGAATCGGAGCATCTGAGAGCTCAGGCTCAGCATTAGCCTATGAAGCTGGTGTATGTCCAACAGACTTATTCCCTAAGAACTAAGTCAGTTAAATTATCAGGCACGTAAAAAGGTACTTTGTGCTACACAAATTTACAACATTTTGATACCCATTCTAGATCCCTCAAAAAAAGGAATAAGTTTAACAGAATACTATTAAGCAGCTTTTCGTGCTCTTCAGCACATATGTTCTCCCTGACTGCACTCGGCTGGCTTTATTTTGACTTATCTCACTGACCTGTTTTAGGTTATCATCTTTTTCCTCTTATCTGTTTTCAGTCAGGGTTCTGCAGCCATTTTTCTTGTTGACTCCTCCACAGGGCATAAGATCAGCCACAAGCCAACAGGATCTGCTTTCTACCCACAGCTCTCCTCACACACACTTTTTCCTGTACTCCCTTCTTGGTGGAATTCAATTACCCAAGAATAAAGCCAAAAACTATAAAAATAAAGAGTTGCTTTTCCCCTCCCAAACAGTCTCCCTTTCACTACCAATTGCCATTTTTTTCTCACCATAACAAATATATCAATTTGGGTTACCACAAAAATATCAATATCTCCTTTTACCAGGGCGTCTTCTGAGCCTGGATTTCTCTACTAGTTTTCTGAAAACTTCTGTCCATCTCAGTTTCTTTTTCTACTTTACTACTAACTGATTTCTTTACCCCATTTAAAAAATATTTTTTTAAAAAAACCACCATTCAGGACAGCAACATGATAGAGAGCATTTTACATGGCTGTTCTACCTGATTTGTGACAATTAAGAGAATTTTAGGCAATGGATTATAGAAAGCTTTTTAAAATCCTTGTGATTAATAGATAACATTAATGTGAGTACTAGCCAGTCAGGCTTAAACTCCTGTCTTCATCAGCCCTTCCACCTGCAGCTCAGGCTACACAGTGAAAATCTCCTTTAAATCCTGCTGCTTTCTCATGTTCTTTGAATAGTAAAATGTTCAAAGGTCCATCCCACAGGATCATAGGCATTGAATATTTTAAGGAGCTCAGAATGGGCCAGTGCAGTCCAGAGAGGCTGCAAAAACAATGAGCAAAGGCTAGATTTTGGGGACAATACAGTGAGTGGGCTTTCCTGTTTTCCAGTTCTAGGCAAGAGGTATTTTTAGAGCACGTTTATGTATTTGGCCATTAACATTGAGAATAATTACCATAGTGTAGACCAGAAAAAAAAGAATATTGGAGAAAATACAGGCCTTTTCAGATTCTAAAAGTGTGTGGAAGGAGATATTTCAACTCCCAGATAATGACAGGGCTCCAACTTTGTAGGAAAAACTATACTCATACGTTCCTACTCCTTTCCTCCTTGAAGAGAGTTGCTGAAGAATGCAGAGGAACAAGAGTTAAAAACTAGCCAGGTTGGGAGTTGTTCGTAATTATATCTCTTTCATCCTCAGGATATGAGTTTTAAATTCTCTCCCTGGGTCCTTTCTAATCTCGTGATTTTTCTCCTACATCTCATCACCCTTGAGTGCAGTGAAAAAGACACAAAATGTATCTTTTAACATGGCCGTAAGTGGCTTTCCATGGAGACATAGATAATAGCTTATCTGATTTATAGGACAATTTTCTTGCCATGGGTTTGAAAGTCTGAAGAGATGGAGGATCTGTTCC
Source organism: Acrocephalus scirpaceus scirpaceus (assembly GCA_910950805.1). Lineage (NCBI taxonomy): Eukaryota > Metazoa > Chordata > Aves > Passeriformes > Sylviidae > Acrocephalus > Acrocephalus scirpaceus. The sequence continues at coordinate 37,546,205 of OU383781.1, forward strand.
TCCAATACTTTACTTCATGTACCAAGATAAGATAGTTCTATTGGAAAGAATATAAGTCAGCCCAGTCCCAAAACAGTTGCATGACTTTCTAGAGATGAAATACAATAATTCACCACTGGAGAAATTTTTTTTTAAAAAAATCTTTCCTTGAATTGAATTGCACCTTTCTCCTCCCTTCCCTGGTAACAAAAGCAAAAGCAACAGCTTTTGCTACCCTTGGTTACAGGAAAATGCTATAATCATGTAGCTGTACCACTCACAGCCAGCAGGAATGTATTTGACCTTACAGGCTTTATTTGCTCTTAACACACATACACCTGCCAGCCCTCCTGGACTTCCCCATCTCCATTTTCCACCTTTATGTTTCATATGAAACAAATTTAATATCACATTCCCAGACAAGGAGACCTGGAGCTTTATTTCAACTACTATACAATAATACTTCTACTCAGCATACAGGTATATTTATTACCATAGGTTTATTTAGGACATGCCCCAACAAACCAGGAATTACTTTATCTATTTTAGGGAAGAGCATTAAAAGAATACTGTAAGCAAATGGAGACTTACAGCTACATGATTTTGCAGGCTGCCACACTAGCCTGAATGCAGGTCAGCTTTTCTTTTAGCATTGTTTTTCATTACATTGTTACACAGATCCAGCAGCTATTTTGCAGTATTATGAGTTGAAATTTTAGTTTCTTCAGGCTACATCTTATGCTTTTCAGCTACTCTTGCTCTACAGAACACTTGGAGTTTCTCAACCCTAACCCTCATCCCTCAGCTGTTACACAGGATATATCAAAATAGAGACTTGTGTTTCCTGCCCTGGTGATACAATACATTTACAGAAAACTACAGTCAAGAGAAGGCCAGATGACAATTTCAACGAGGAAAACCAAGAATGAGTTATTTTCACGCTCAATCCAAAGTTACTTTGTGGCACTTCTCTCTAATCCATGCTCTGCAAGCTAAATTAGAAATTCAACATAAATACTTTAACGAATTTAATGCAATTAAAAAAGATGAAACTTCCACCAAAGAAAATCCCTGTGGAGTTGATTACTAGGAGTTAAGAAAGCATACCTGGGAAAGTATATACAATGTCGTCTTTTACTGTTCTTTAATAATTACCAGAGACATTAGACAAAGCTAAATAGACCTCTACTGTGAATAACTACCACATCTTTATACTCTGGAAAAACACATTACCTTATTTTTCTGCTTTGAATAATGATTATGATAATAACCCATGGAAGAACCTTCTAAAGTATATTAACAGTAAATGACAGAAGAATAAGATCAGTATGTGAAATTACTGAAGGAAGAGGCAGCAAAACACAAGGCATTTGACTGGATTAAGTTGTTTCAAGCCCTCAAATTGGCTCACACCTCACACTGCTCAGGACCCAAACAACAATAAGTAGCATTTATATTGAAGGATAGAGTCTATACTTCCTCTAGAAAAAAAAGAGAAAATTATTTCTACACATGTGAGCAGCTATAAAAAGGAAAAAAATCAGAAGCCATTGCTGTTTTCGAAGGGGCAAAATCAAAGAGGGAGATGTGTGGGATTCTCTCAGTCCCTGAGAAGGTCAAAACCAGCACTGAGAACTGACACAGCAGTGGTTCAAGGGATACGAAGAGCTCACTCCTCATGGCTCTTTCCCCACTGCAGAAGGCAGACGAAATTGCTGTGCTACACCATGTTTTCTGCACTATTGTCTCTGCTCTTACTAGGATGATCAAAAACCAACTCCCACTCCAAAGTCTGGTCCCTATGCCTCTTAATCAGTATTTTATGTACAGATTCATGTGTGAATGAATAATCTACGCCTTCAGCTCAGGAAAAAAGCCTTTTGTACCTCAGCCTCAAGAGATTTCTAAATTCAGGCCCTGCAGGCAATGAGTGCCTGTTTCCCTCTTGTCTACGGTGAATTACTAAAGCTGATGAGCAATACTCTAGCAAAAACGCTGATTCAAGAGAACAGTATTCAGAGTAGTATTCCTTTGGAACATGTTTATTCTGCTAAAAGCCTCCTCAGAGGGCAGGCGGGCAGGCACTCCCTGCTGTCTGACCAGCTGGCTGGCCTGGCTGGCCCCCTTCCCGGCTGGCAAAGATCCACTTCTGCACAAAACCTGGAACAAATCGTTCTGGTTTGCCTCTAGTGTCACAGTGCCAACAATCTATTCCAGCACGGGATGAAACAAAATGTCAACACCCGAGGATTTTCCACAAAAGAGAAATAAATGCCCTTTATAAATGCCCTTTTTCCTGGTCAGTTTTAGCCACAATCTCTATATGTTCTACTGCTTTTTCACATAAATAACTGTCTTAACAGTGTCTGCTTCACTGCCCCTGCAGAAGCATGGACTTAAACACAAGGACTATTGAGGAATCACTCCCAAGATGATTGTTAATCAAGTATTTATGAATAATAAGCATGATAAAATTCCAAATCCCTGAGAAAAGGGTTCAGTATTTGAACACTGTTATAGTTAAATGCTGCTTTCTGTGAGGCTTTTGTAAGTAAAAGCTTACTCAGCTACTGCTCATACTACTCATTTTAAAATACTACAGATTGAAACCAGAGGGGTGTTTCACAAGGACTTTGTCATCATGCATATGGTGTTATTTTACTGATCTATTCCCCGGAGAAATGACAAAGCATCTGGATTTCTAGTTACCACTGTACTGACCCAACGAGTGACCAGTATTGACTGTCCCCTGTTACTTGTAAAACAACCTCCTTCATCTTAAAAAACCCAGTTCCCTTTCCATAGCTTTATAGAGCCTAATTAGACATATTAGAAATGTATTTGCAAACATCACTATTGCTCTAATTAGAGAACACAGTACTAGAAGTCAAATGTCAACACATTTTGGGTCTTGGTAAGATGAAAGCAGAGTTCAGTAGATAATTCAATCTCGCAGACTCCTAATTTATTTCATGTTGCTCAATCAGCAGTTGTAGCCTTCTGCCCACTACCACTAGATCTTTGTTTAAGATCAAACCTGATTCAGCTGTCAGGTGGTTTGTTTATTTTCTGGGTTTTGTGTAAAAAAACTGCATTCTACTGTACTTCATTTACACAAAATGATTTATTCAGCAAATGTTGGCAGGAGAATTGAACCTGATGAATCCAGCCATTTTTCTAGAGATGGCAGCTTCTTTAAAGCACAAAAGCACAACTACTTTTAAATAACTGCTTTAAATTTTTAAAGCCAAATAATTTTTCTTCTCAATAGGCAGTAAGAGCTTTTAATTATGTTCTACGTCAACTCCCTTTACTTCATCCTCTTTTCAAAACAGCTCAGGACACTTCTATTCCTCAGAGGTAAATTCCTGTATGCACTAAATTCATTTTTTCATTAAAAAACCCCTCACATTAATTAATGGATACATTAGGGACAGAGAATATAGTGAGTTCACCAAACAAAAATAAGTGATCAATTATTAATCTTCATCAAATAATTTTGAAGGCACAACTCATGAGTCTGCATTTTCAATGAAACAGTTTATAAAGCAGAAATGCTATTTTACTAGAGTTTTGGTAACATCCTACATTATATCCTACTAAACATTAGCTATTCGGACATCAGTTTTCCAGCAATATTTCTTACATTAATTGTAGTCATTTTAGGTCTTTCTGTTTTCAGAAAGTAGATGGAGAAATCTTCACATTGAAAGGACGGGGGATTTGAACAAATCAATAAAATAAGTGGTAACCAACTGTCAGAATTGGATGCTATACTACAGAGTTTATAAGAGATTAAAGGATGATTCAGCAAATCATTAACTGGGACACCCAGAATATCACTGAGATCAACAACAGCAATAATAAAGTTGGAAGCAGTAAGAGTGGGATGAGTTTACAAAAACAGTTGCAAGCAATGTGGGAAAATCAAGTGCGGAAGTCTGATCTCTGCACAGGTAAACTGTAGGATTATAGCAAAGCACAGAGATACTAAACACAGACATGGCAAAAAAGGATAGTCACTATGACTTTTGTTGAGGTAAGTAAAGCTCAACCTGTCTCAGCATATTTCTAAGGAGCTGGTAAAGTCAATAAAGGCAATATTGTTAAAGCATTTCAATTTCTACAAACCTTTCCATAACCTTTATCTAAGTTATCTTGGGATATGAGAGATGATTATCTGATGAAGCCTGAAGAGCTGAATAAAGGCTGCTTTTACAATAGAAAGCCAAAATTATTAGAGGTTACCTTTGCTGGAACCTGTGTAATTCAATCTATTCATAAATGACCTTGAAATAGCAGCATGGTAAGGAGTTTTTTTTATTATTTGGAGTACTCGAAATTGACTGTAGAGAATTGCAGGAAAATTGTATCACCCTGTGTGACTTTGGATACAGAGGCACATCAAGCTCTGTGTCTTCAAATGCAGAACGACCTACATGGGGGAAAAGATGGCCAAATTATAAATGGTGGTGGGGTTTAAGTTAACTCCCACTGCCCAGAAGATAAGAGATCATTTAGATTAACTGCACAAAAGCCATTCTCAAATAGACAAAGAATTAACAGAGTACAAAACAAAACATGACAATCTCTGTCTGAATCCCAGTCCACCTGAGTCTTGAGAACAGTTTCAAATTCTAGATCCTCACATAGAATAAAAGTGAGCTGGAAAAATATTCTGTAAATACTAAGCAAATTGGCAGAGGAATTACAAAGAAGGACTATAATAAAAATCCATCTGATTATGACAGACATGGAAGAGCAAATAGTGAAAGATAATTCCTTTCTCTTACTACAGCAACTCAAAGGCCATCAACTTCAACATTTTTTGGTAAATATTTTAAAACAAAGGCAAGTATCTCCCTCTTGCAACAGTGAAACTGTGTAATTTAATGTCACTGTGTGATGTGGAGATAAACATTTTGAATTAACTTATACAGGTAAAAAAAAATTGAATAAAAGTTAATCAACATGTATTAGATATATATTGATGTAAATATTAGGTATGTTTCAAAAGGCCAAAGTCACCAGAAACCAAGGGAGAGGCATTTTACCTCATCTGCTTCTTGCATTCTTTCAGGGCCTGCTACTGGCCACTGCCACCGTAGATACTCAGCTGAGCTGCAAGTACTGTCTTTATCATAAACATGTATTTAGAAATGACAGGCTTGATTTGGGTCCTGTAATTATTCCTCTCTCCTCCCCTTAAACTCTGCCACCGTTATTATATGTTAATTTCTGTTTCCAGATAGAATTTATCCCTGCATGTTTATGTCTGCACAAGAGCTATGTGCTGTCTGAGAAGTGACCAAGCCTTTGACCTCATGCTCTTGGAATAAATGAGTCTGTTTAGATCTTGACCCTTCAGGAAATTATTTTATAATAAGACATTAGCACTGAAAAGAACTACCACAAGCAACTCAATATTTTCCATGCTGGCTCACCAAAGTTTTCTATCCCATTCTGTTTAGAAACCCTGAGTAAGCACCTGGAATACCTTGGGCTTTGTGGAGATGACACAGAAGCTGAAGATCAGATCCTTGAAAGTTTGAATGGGATTCTCCTGGCTATTACTGAAGATAGTTAAGTATCACTCTGGATCACCAATTAACCATTTGCACAATTCAAAAGAATTCATGGCAGGTTTTGTTTATTGTGATAATCTGTATTTCAAGAAGTGATTGCTGCTGGAACTATAGCTGTCCTCAGGCTGTGTTGCTTTCTTTTCTCTCTATATAAAACTCACAAAATTACCTGTGACCAGATATAGTTACTGGTCACTAAAATACCAAAAGCTCCAGAGAAATTCCAGGTTTAATATTCTATTTACTACAAACTCCTAGGATTAATTTAGGGTGACCCTGTCAGGTCAGGCATTTTAAAAGTAGTTTCTAGTCTACTTATGCAAAAGTCCCTGAAGCCTTTGCACATTCTCCTAAAATCACAAACCTGCATTTATTTGAGTCTCCTGGCAGATGGTGATTTACTACCTTCAGGACAGCTGGCTATATTTTTGATGAAAAAAGGCTAAGGGAATTGTCTGCTCTAATTGCTAGTCTAATAAAAGATGCTGTGCCTACCTACAGAATTAATTGCTAGGCCATACCTCAGGAATAGCATCTTAATCCCTGACTTCCCATGCCTTATGCAGGCATCCTTTTATAGTCAGAGAAGATGAAACTGTTTTCCTCTCTGCTTTGCCTCCCCTGCTTCAATTTAGCATAAAGCAGAGTAATCAGCTGGAACCACACTTGCTGCAATTCAAGCAGATGTCTGTGCCCATATATTGACACTCAGACAGCCTTTAAGAACCTTGTTAAATCAGAAGCTTGGATCCCACAGATACCCACTCAGAACTCTAGCAAACAAAGGAGCATGTGAATAAAACAGCTGCAAGCCTTCTGCAGGTATTGCTAACACTCTTATCATTGCAGAGCAGAGATCCTTCCGCCTACTCAGAGGGAGCGGGATCTTCCCAACTTTGGCAAAAATCCTGAAGGGCAATCCACGATGTGCAGTGAAGGCAGCCCACGTGCTTTCAGAGATAGCCAAAAATGGTAAGTAGTGCTCAAATATTACTACAAGGCATTTTACAGCACATTAGCTTCATGTTTTCACTCTTGAATTTTGTTCCACAGCTACCAGCTATTGCTACTGCAATTGTTTTATTCCTAAATGGCACAAGCCTGTCATTCCCTCTCTCTTATCTACGCAGAGGAAATGAAGACACCGTGTATTGAAGCAGATTTGGTTCTAACACTGATCCCATTGCTGGAGAGCACAGACCAAGAAATGCTGCTTCATGCTGGGAGGGCCATTGGCCGTATCTGTTACGATAATCGTAAGTACCCACTGAGAGAATCTGCTTTTCCCTGGTTCTAAGGCATTATTTTAAAAGGCACTGTAACCTGTAACTCATAACAACTTTATGAGACCTGAGCACATCGTGCACTTCAGCCTCCAGTTAGGTATGCAATTCAAAGTACTCACAGGCACCTGGCTGAATGCACCACAAGCACTGCCTGAACTCTGGATTTCCCCCCTACATTTTTGACTTCAAGGTGGCACATCTCTGTCAGAACTGCTTTGAAATTACAAGAGGAGCAGAGCCTCACACTTATCTTAACCAATTTTGCAGACTCGCCTTGGGTCTAAATCCTAAATGGCTTGGACTCCTTCCAAAGTAATAAGAACATCTATAAAGCAAAGCACTTGTTTAAAATGTGTGTTAGAAAAAAAGAGATTTAAAAAAATACTGAGATATTTATCTGTACAAGGAATAGTCTTCTCTGAGGACCACTGCTTGCATGTAGGAGATTTTTGTGCTCCAAATTGCCTGGACACCAACTTGCTTGCTGGTCTCACAAGTTAAACAGTTTTCATTTACTTGCCCAAAACAGTTTCAGGGGTTTTTTTTATCTTTAACTTGCAGACTGACCAAAATATTTACTGTATACTGAAAGTAATATGGAAATTTTCACCCAGTATCTCCTATACATTACCATCTGCCTTCAACCTATCTTCTCTAATCCTTCTAGTGTAGATGTGCACAACTTTACTAACAAAGTTGTGGGTTTGCCTCCTTCAGTGTTCTTATGAAATCCAAGCACAATAAGTAGCTGGTATAGATCCCACTAAGCTCCCTGCGAGTTACATGTATTCGCCCGGGAATGACACAATAGTCCAGAAAAGCTTTTCCCTGCAATTACATTCCCAGCTCATGCAACTCCTGTACACAGCATTGCTGCAGCATATGGCCATCCTGCACATCTGCTTCCTTCCTGGCAGAGCACAGGCCCAGCACAGATTTGCCAAGATGGCTGTGACATGCTTTAATAAATCCTGTTACTAACACAGCAATAAATGCAGCAAAGAGAAGAAGAACTGACTTCACCGATTCCCTGTCTGAATTCCAACTGCCTATGCTACAATGGCACCAGAGCCTTCCTGGTGTCTGCCATGCACTCTGTCACCCAAGCAGCAGCCCTCAGCAAGACACTGCAGTGCCATTTATGCTGTTAAGCAACCATCACTGTCCAATTCTGTATCTTATAGCTCTTGGCATCCTCAAAATCATTCCAGATATTAAGCTTTTATTCATTACAAAATAAACTACAAAAAGAAAGAAAACAGTTATCAGGGTTTTCCTCAGCACACACATGTGGCTGGAGACAGTGGCCTAATACCTTCAATCAAAGTCAAACCAGGAGGTTTAGCAAAAATCGGTTCCAAACTTGCATTTCTTCCACACACATATTAGCCTGAAGCCACCACACAAAAGCTTTACAAATTCTGACTGTGTGAGAAAGAACCAGACACCTTGCTGCTGAGCATCTCAGCTGGACCCTTTCCACTGATGTAATCAGTTCCTGATTTAACCACCTTTAACACCTGTGCTTTGCTGGCCAGGCAGCCTTCAGGAGGAGCTGGTGAAGGTTGGAGTAATCCCATCACTGGTCCGAATATTAACTGACTATGCAGAGAGTGAACCACTTGTCCACGTTGCTCTATTGGCCTTGTACAATCTGGCAGACCTTGGTAAGTAAGGTCTTTTTTTAAAGTTTTTGCATCTTAGAGCAAAATATCATCTCCACACTGTCATTGCCTTTCCATTCCCACAGGTTTGTGGGCTTTGCCTGTTTTCTCCTTTGTTTTTGGGGTGGGGTAGAGGTGATGTTTGGGCTTTGTTTTTGAAACACTACTGATACCTATTCAGGAACTGGCCACAGTATCTGGACTGGAGAAATAACTAATCTTTTGTGGAGTACCAGCAATTACTTATACTACATTAAAACAACTAAGTATTAACAGCCAACTTTTGACTCCAAATGAAGAGATGGCATAACTTCGTATGATAAATTGACAGTTTCAACTACTTCATTTTTGGTACATTAAAAGCTTGCTTATTAAAATTTCATTTCTATTTAATAATTAAGTTTCTATACCTTACCAAAACAGCTGTCATTTTCATTTACACAATTCCCAAAGCAAAATTTTGAATTTTGCTCCACTAATTTAAAATATATTTGCCATACTTTACACAAGTTGTGAGTAGTAATGGAAGAAAAAGACCAAGTACAAAATTATTACCACTATATATGGTCTGGCTAAAATTTGATCTACTGCTTCCTGCATTTAGGGGGAGATGCAGGGAAGGGGACATGATATCACACTGTCACATTATTCTCTAAGGAAGTCTGTCCTTACTGTATCTATTATTTAATACCATATTCAATTGAAGTGTATTCTATGTCCAACAGTGGCAAGCTTTGCTAACATACATCTTGCAGATGCTTAGCATCCCAACAAGACTCGAAGCAGCTAATCAAGGCAAAAAATATACTGCTACAGCAAACCGACACATGCCAATTATTATATTAAATAATCATACTACAGATGGACTTGTATGAGTCAGTGAAATTAAACCAGGATTAATTTCACACCTATGAGGTCTACAGAAATGACAGAAAAACAGTTAAAGAACTTTGGGGGAGAAGGGATAGAGTACTGCTGTCTCAGCGCTGTCCAAAGAAACAGAAGAGTCTGCAAGAACTTTCAAAAACCATATCGAATCACTTCAGATCACAGGGAGGTATCTTTAAACATTGTATCAAATTTTAAAAATTGAAAATCCTGACTTTATCACATACACAGATTCAGCCAAGGAAGCTCTAAGCATGACAAAAGTTGCTGAACAGCTGGTGAAACAACTGAGGAGAGCAGAGAGTCATGAGAGGTTAGAAATTGTCTTTGAGGTCCTGCAAGCACTTGCAGAAAACGGTAAGGCTCCTTTTGGTCTGGGTGGAACAAGGGGAGACTGGGTATTGTACTGGTTTAAGCTCTGGTTCCAAGTTTGCCATGGGACCCTGCTAACAGAACCAGCAACCCTTTCAGGAGAAATAAGTCCCAGGAACATGCAAGATCCTGCCCCAAACAACACTTGAACAGGTGAGCCAACAAAGAAAGGAGGGAGAGAGTACCACTCCACTGCATTTCTGAAGATCCAAAAGACAACAGATTCAGACTTACTCTCCACAGTGGGTAAGAGGAAAGCACCAACAGATCATTTTTCAAAATTTTAAATTAAACTGCGTACCAGTTCAATCTCTGTTTGGGCCATTTACTTAGGAATTGGATTCACTGCTCCTTGTGGATCCCTTCCAGCTCAGAATATTCTGTGAATCTGTGAGGATGCATACTCTAAGCAGCAGTGCAACAAGCACTGACACTGCTCCACTAAAAATATCTAGACATCTGACAGATTTTAAAGACTTGAAAGCTCATGACTGGCAACACAAGAAATGCCAAAGACCAACGAAGAAAGCTTTGCTCATTCTGCCTTGGTATCATTCTAGCTCCAGAAAGCTGTTACAAACAAACCCAAAACAGCGCCTGCACCTGAAAAATGACTGGCTAAAATTCAAGGATTTAGCTTTCTAGTTTGAAATGCTTCCACAAAGAGCCAAGAAGTTTTTAATGTGCTTTTACTGTGATCTCTACAGATGCTCTGAAGGTGCAGTTGGTGGATGCAGGTGTGCCAGAGGTGCTGTCTGAGATCCTGCTGAGGCTCCACGGCAGTTCACAAGCTGAAGATACATGCATTGTGAAGGCTGCATCAGATCTCATTGTCTCGCTGCTTCTTGGAGGTAAAAAAGGGAGTATTACAGGCCAGGTACATAAGGAATCAACATCCAGAAGTTGCCAACTCTGTTGGTTTCTTTTACTTAACAGGGACCCATCCACAAACTTTCATCCTCCTTGCAGGAATTCTTCTCAGGCATGACACTTTTCACTTCTATAGCCCAGTGCTTGTGCCTAACAGCAACTTAGTTTATATTACAGCTATGCTGTATTTTGGGCAATACAGATTAAAAAATAAAATATCAAGAAATGGCCACTTACACTGCATCCCACCACTCTCAACCCCAAAGCAATCAACAACAAAGGTCCTCAATTATTAATCTTAACAACAAACTAAGCCATCACTGACTGACAGCACAGTTCAGTTTGGGGTTGATTATAACCAGATATGAGATATTCTCTATTTTTCAGAACACAAATAAGTACATGCAGAAGGTTCCAGACACATCCAGACGCTTGCAAGTACCAAGACAGGGGCAAGGCTTATTACTAATTTTACAAAAGAAATGGTAAGGTTGGTTATTCTCTACCCTTCAAAGATGGAAAGCCACTGTTTGTGAGTGCAGAGAAAACCAACACTATCAGATTTCACTGCTCCCTGGTTCTGCAGACTAGAGACTTCTATGCTTTTAAGTTACAGATGCTAGTGATACTATAATAATTTGGGAGGCATAATGGTGAAGAAAGGGGTGATCAGGCATGTAAGCTTTTGCCCTTTTCTTTTTCCTGAACCATGCTTTATTAGAGGGAAGACTCTGGAAATACTTAATGGCAAATATTTTTGTTAGAAATAAACAAATAAAACAAGACAAACAAAACAAACAAAACCCCACACCCCAAAAAAACCTAAAAACACACAAAAAAACCCCCACAAACAAACAAAAAACCCAAACAAAACCCCCACAGAGTCACTGCTGTTTTAGGTCTTAAATCACTTTTAGGAAGGGAGGGTTACTCAGACATGGCAGGGAGGGGGAAGAAATCACAAGATAAGCCATTTTATGTTTCAATTCCTATTATAGAAAGCAATGAGCCTTTGTACTCTGCAGAGAGAAAGAGAGATCCTTACGAGCAGACTCCTGGAAAGCATGCTGTAGTCAATCAATCAGCAAAAGATCCCCACCACCACACTGCCTGTCCTTTCTCACTGATAGCTACTGAGCTGGCTTCAAACTCAAGGAACAAAATTGCTCAACTTTCTGCATTAATAGGTGCTTAATTATTAGAAAAGATTCCTTCACATCTGTCTGAATGTTGGTTGTTTTTTTTTTTTAAAAACAAGTTATCATTCACACATCTCTTCACCTCCACCTCACAACCTTTCTAGACTCCCTTTCTTCCTTCCCTTATATCTTGTTCTGAATCAGCCATTGTCATCATGGCTCTACAAAGGGCACAGAAGTGCCCCCGGAGCCTTTAGCTGGCTATTTCAACTTACTCAGCTGAATGGCTTGCTTTGTCACTCGCTCCTCTCTCCCATCTTCCCCACAACAGCATTAGATGTTTCATGTACAAGAAGTGAATAATCCCTCTCATGCCTCACTATGTGCCACTGATGTATGCACAGCTTTTAATCCGAGAGAAAAAAAATCATATGGAAATCTTCTCAGCATCAAATGACTTCTAGGCAGTGAAAAGATGACAGACAGCTTTTGCAGCTATGAAAAGTGGCTGTTCCTATCAGACTTTAACTATGAGCCATTAAATTGAATGTTCTGCTGCTATCCAAGCAAAAACTCCATAGGAGAGAAAAGCAATTTGGAGCTCTGTGACAATCAAAGCAAGGCAACCACTAATGGGCTCTGCCTATTTGCACTTTACTATATGAGGAAAAAAAAATGCTCTGACATTCTTCAGTTTGAGAGGTGGAGGGAAGAGAGAAATTAAGTTCAATTAAGGTTAATCTATATGAAGATCAAAATATTTTCCCTGTAGAATTTTATCAGACGAAAAGAGGTGACCTATTTCTATGGAACCTGTTCCTAAAGAGGACAGGGCAATTTTCCTCATATACTCTGACCTCCAAAGATTCAAACTAGGCAAGAGAAAACTTCAAGAATGACAAGCAAAACCATCAAGTTTAGAGAATGTATGCATAAAATGATATCAAAAGATTTTTGTGTGAGTAGAATTCCAACTATTTCACAGACTGACAGTTCCCTCATGAAAATATCCAATTACATTTTACAAGATTTGACAAATTCTTACCTAACATATGTAAGAATACAGGAGAAAAATGGGCTACTAAGTGAAACGTTAGAGATGAAAAGAATAAGCACTCATTCAAAAGACAACAGGAGTGTCTATGACTTTGAGGTAGAAATAACATCCAAACCAGCAAAGGTGTTAAAATTACTAAGGCCCTTTTCACATGCTATACATACAAAAATTAGAAGTCCGTACATCAGTCTATAAATTCTGTTAGAACCATGGGAAGTACTAAAGCTCCTTTTGGCCAGACCATGTATTTGCATGAGGTGTGTATAGTTCCATGGATAAGTCTTTATTCCAGGTGAACATGTCTATTTAGTGTTCACACTGATTTGCCATTTTTAACAGATAGCTTTCACAAGGTAAGAGCACAGGATTAAGGAGATGTTCATGTGTGTCAGGCATACACTTCTCTTGCGCTATAATAAACTGCATAAAGCAAAATACAGAAAATTGTTTTCCAAGTAGCATCTTCAAAACCTTCAGAAAGAACGCCATCTGTAGTAGAGAGGGTTTCCTTTTGCTCTTTAGCAGAACTTTCTCATTTCCTAACAAGGTGAGCTAAGCAGCTTCTGAAAACAAAGCTGCCACCTGTACAGAGCAAGTTCTCAAAGACAGGAGGAGAGAATCCAGACATGCAATACTGCAGAGCTATGCTGGGCAAAGTGGTAGGTTTTTGGAATGTACAAATCTGCTCTTTCACTGGGATCTCTCCAGGTTAACTCATGTTTTTTGAGCTTCATGTGAGTGCAACACAAATAGGCTTCTCATTTCAGAAAGTGAGTTTCTCAAAAGAGGCAAGAAAAACCTAGCTCTGATTCTTTCAGGGAATAGTTAATGACAATTTATTTCATGGAAAACAAAGAATAACAGCAGTACAGAACTAGTAATCAGATTTACCATTGTGGGTAATATCTCTGGTTTCACAATAGTGTCTTTAATCAGTAGAATAACAAAATTAAAGGAGTTTTAAAGCTATCCTGGTGAGAAATGAAAAATGCCACTGGTATCCTACTATATGTATAGTGGAAAAACAGCAGCGCTGAGAGAAAAAAAAAGGGGACTGGAGAACCCATGGATTTGAATTTGACAGTGATTGTCCCTTTAAAAGCTCTCTTGAGCTAAGCTCCATTGGAGTCTGTTTCAGCATCAGTTTACAGGTAGCTGATGCTCACTTATCTCTAAAGAGCTGAAGGTTGCAAAAAACAATGCAAAAAGTATAGTCTTGATCTTAGCAAGACATGAAAATAGTCAAGGCAAAGATTCCCTGAACTCTGAATTTGCACGATTCATTTCTATCGTCTCTCACCTGCTTGCTTCTGCCTCTCTCTTCAGATGGCAACTGTCTGCGAATGTTCCAGCTGGGAGTCATCCACCAGCTCCTGGATCTCCTGGAGAAACAGGTCCAGAGTGGTGACACCTCTGTTCAACAGGCTGCTCTCAGTGCACTGCAGAGCCTGGCTATCCCAGGTATACAGTCTGAACACAACTGGCTTACTTTTATTTTTCTTTTGTACAGATGGGTCATCTCTGCAGCTCTGTCCAAAGTCACCAATACCAGCCCCTTGTGTTTTGAGGGGCAATTGACTTTTTCCCCCCTCCCCTGCGGGAACATATATTCAAATAATTCATCAGGACTTCCTCATTTACATAAAGAGCTTAAATATAATAAAGTATAATCTCATTACCAGCTGCTGAAAGAGTTTCATATTAATAGCACACAGCAGCTCAAGATAAAAGAATCAGAATAGAGTTCATAGCTTAAAATACAGAGTATGGGGTGGAGACACCTGGTAGAGATGTGAAACTTTCTTTTCTATAAAGCTAATATTCATTCATATTACACAGAACCAGTAAACCAACATTCTTTGAAGCTGCATTTTAAAAAGCTCAACTCAATTATCAAGTATCAATATAGAGCATTATCATTACCTGTTCAAGTCTATTACAAACCATTTTAGATGTTTCCAAGTGTGTGGACACTTAAAATGCTTTCCCTATAATATACTTTTCCTCATCAATTCTTAAAAATATTTGTAATTTATCTGTAATATCTGTTAAATAATCTCTAACAGATACAACACTTCTAGAAACACAAATTCTATCACTTTTAACAATATACTCTGCTAACTGAAAAAGAAAAATAAAAGACATTGAGTGGAAATCCATAACCATGAATTAAATATGGGTCAACACTTGGAAATAGACACAGAAGAACTCTTCAATTCAAGTATTGATCTTAAAAGAAAACAGATGGTTAGAAAAAATGGAAAAAGTCATTCTGATCTAGTAAAAGGAGTCAGCCTGCACCACGGAAAAACAAGGACATTAAGAGCAAGTTACTTAATGGGGTGTGCTTCTCAATTTGCCCAATAAAAGGATGAAGGGATATAACAATTATCTCCCGCATTTCACTGTCAAATCTCCATCACCACTCCCTTAAAAATATATGCAGAAGATAGGAAAAAATTGCACTGGGGGAAGCAGCTTTTGGTAGCACAGTTAAGCAGTATTAAGAGTCTTTCCAGACAAGCTTCTGATTACTACAAGGGATTTACGGCACCAACCACTGGAGCAAAGACACAAAAATGAGGAGGAAAGCACAGAAACAAAGGCATGAACAACAGGGGATCAGTGAGCTCAAATACAAAAAGAAAATCCATTTTCAAGAAATATAGCTGAGTAAATCACTTCTGCCCCCCAGAAGTTAAGATGAGCTAGCACAGAACAAGCTTCCTCAAGTGACTGAGCAAGTGGATGGATAATCTATTACAACTAGAAAAAGGAAGAGAAGCAACAATGCTGTATTTTATACACTTTGTTCTGGGCAGGGCTAAGATCAAAAGTAACACAATGCAAGAGCAGTTCCTATGCAAGTTTTAGCCCAAAAGAGAAGTCTAAACAGTCTGGTAGTCCTGACTTAATTTCTGAGCTCTCTAACAAGCTGACTTTTCACTAGAAGCCTAACACAGCACACCATTCACGACAGTTATGTCATATGTATATTTTCAGATGCTTGTGCCATAACTGAGCCGCACATCAAGATCTCTTTTCCATTTTCCAGTTGTCAGCAAGGTTCAGATGCTGGAGGAAGGTGTGGCACAGCGCATCGAGGCACTCCTGAGGTCAGAGAGCCCTCCCGTGCAGTTCAAACTCCTTGGAACACTGCGGATGTTAGCAGATGGCCAAGGTAGGCACCTGCCAACGCCCACCAAGATCCGCTGGGAGCTCCCCTCCTCCCTTACCCTGCAAAACAACGGCTGTGCAAGACCAAGGGCTGACTGTCCTGCTAACCCAATTCCACTCAGCCTGGAGAGCTTCCAGCACAGATTATTGCCAGAGGCTTTCCAGACTGCCCCGGTCAGCCTCAGAGGTAGTTGAGAAACAAACCACATGGAACGAATCCGCAGCAGTTGGTGAGAGTGGGCAAAGGCCTAAAAAGATGCTTTTCACCAGAGATACAGCATGAGTATGATGAAAAAGAGCCAGGTTTTAGTGTCAAATCACAGGACAGCAAATCAATAAAGAACTAGAGAACATAAAAAGAATAAAAGGAGCTGGGGTGGAGCAAGGCAGGAGAAATTAATTTCTACCAGTCTTTCTTTACACATAGCCACATTTATCTTGCTCATGTGGCTCAAATGTTGAATTTACTTTGCATGTTAATGCATTGGATTATCTTCTTGCACTTCATTCAGTTTAACACAGAGGGGGCTATGCAATAACAACAATAATCTTTCAATGCACATCATTGCATTTTGAGAAACATGCACAATGTCAGAATTACATGAAGATATACTTCAATGTCTTCATTTATCCTTAGGCTTAGCTCTTACCAGACTGTGACACAAAAACAAGGATTGTGTGGTTTGGTAGTGTCTTTCACGTTGCCAGGGCAGCTGCTCTAGAGCACTAGAGCACTAATCAGTAGTGATTCCTTGATCTGCAGGAATAACGTAGGTTAAAACCAGAATAGTTATGACCATTTTGTGATGGGAAGTGATAACTGATATAGGATAATTACAAACTTCATTAATTATACAAAAGGGGATAAAACCTCATTCTGCTACATTCCATGCTGCACTCCATTGCACTACTGCAGACACCACTTAATATCAGAACTACTTGCATCTTTTATAAAATTAACATGCATGATAGAAAATTTAGATCTGGTCCTTAATTTGCACTACTTCCAGTGCAGTGAAAAGCTGCTTTCACTTACATTTCACCGTGGTAGGAAATGAACATTGCAAGATACATAGAAACCTAGCATCTTGTTCTGAGGCTTTGAAGAAGTTATTGTAAGGTCATATCTCCAAAGTTATATCTCAATTGTGATAGGGCATTTAACACTTAAAATTGAGACATCACAGCAACATAGATATAAATTATCAAACACTAAATTATATTTTTTTGATTTATTTACCAGCCCTAATACAAAATTGGAATTTGCTTCTTTATCTGAAGCAACATAATCAAAATGCAAAGTAGAATAAAATATGTAGGAGACCCAATGTTTATCCATTCCCACCTATGAACAAACAATTCTCCCACTTTTAATTACCTTCTATTCTGTTTACCCATGAGCTAGCATTGCTCTTAATTAACTCAGCCTGAAACTCTTATGAACACACATCTACTAAGAAGTCCACACTAAATTAGTTAATTGCCTTATAAATTCATTACTCTGACTATCAGCAGGCATGCTGAGGCTTACAGACTAGAAGAGGCAGGTTTCTTCCTAAGCACAGAAAACTGCAGGCAGATCTGTCAGCCTCATTACTCTAAAGAGACGGTAACTCCTGCTTCTTCCACCATTTGGCTTTAGAGGAGAATAATATGTGCACTTCAGTAGCCAAAGGACTTTCAGCGCAACTGAAAGTTCAAACTTATAAAATTATGAATTTGAATAAATTCTAAGTTTAAAAGTCTTCCTGTTAAGAAGAACTAATTGGGTTTTATCTCAAAGAGCTCTGCCGCCTGTCAAACTGAGTAAAGAACCTGCCTTTGCAACAAATCTCTTAAACTGGTTCCATCCTCCAGACTCTTCCTTCAACTTTCTGTACTAAACTGGATTACTGTGATCTCTGCAGATTAACGAGGAGCATCTGACTAGACACAAGAGCCTTGTGTTACAGGAGATAGCATGCAGGTAGCTGTGCAATGCCCAGTAACTCTTATCTCAAAACAGAGTATGTCAGCTAGGCCATAAGCTCCCAGATTCCTTGTGGGATTTTCACCTGTGGATTGTTCCTTAGCACACTGGACAAATTAAAAAGCAAGTGTGTGTGCTTCCCCATCTCCCTCCCCCAAGACAGACAGAGTATAAGCTGACTTACGGCTTCTGGAAAATACCCAGAGCAGTCATGTGGTTTATTGGCACTGACCTTCTGGTGCATGCTCCATCTGATTCTTTCAGCATCTCTCGAAATGCAACACACAGAGAAAAGGGCAGGTAAAGGAACAGGAGCTGGGTGATGCCTCTACCAAACCTATGCCTTCTGTTACAGATGTTCATATAATTAGAGTTCCACTTCCTAGGAAAAGTTATTTAGTGAGAAACACAAGGGAAGACAAATTAAAAGGCCCTTACACACTTAGGGGAATTTCTGGTAATGCCTTATACATGGTTCAACACACATTTTTAACACACGTCATCCAACTACTGGCATGCTGACATTCTACACTAAAACCTGGCTGCCCACACCATCAAAAGTAATGAATTATCACCAAAAAAGCAGGAACAGGCTCGCAAGAGCCCACGATCACATTTGTGCAGGGCTCAAAGTGCAAGTGCCAAAAGCCAAGTGGGAAAGGGACGGGCCTCCTGAAGCATTGCAACAGAATATTTGTTTTCAAAGACAGAAAGCTGCTTATTTTAAGCCCTACTTCAGCAACTCCTTTAAAAAGATAGGTCTATTGGAGCAGCTTATTTTGTCCTTTACCTGCATGATTCTTTTGGTAAATATTTCAAAGATCTTTTAAAAGCTCAATGCTTCAGAGTTCTCGAAGGTTTCTGAGCACAGATCCATGGCCCCAGTTACTTCTACATTCACATTCCTGTGACAAACTGATGGGTCTGATTTTGAATGCCTCTTGGTGATGCTTTTCTCTTCAGCTGATGCAGCTGAAATCCTGGGCCAAGACCTCCAGCTGCTCAACAGGCTGGTGCAGTGGTGCAGTGTGAGTGACCCCAGCGGCATCTGTGGGGAGGCAAACCGGCTGCTGGCATCCATCCTGCACCACAACAGATCCCAGGTATGAGAACTGCTGCTCTGAGAGATTTCTGCTTCACCCTTCTCAAACATTTTTAAAGCTTGTAGACAGAGCTAGGGATTAAACTGCACATACAGCTTCACAATGAAAACCATGAAGGTTCACAGTGAAAACCTCTATGGTCTGCCAGTAAGGGGAAACTTATGGAAACCATTCCATAAGCACAGGCACCTCAGAGAAACCAGCACCATGGTCACCTACTGCCACTTGTCAACACTGACCCTGCTTTGACTAAGGCTTGACTGACAAATGGTAAGCAGGTAAAGCTTTTCTATGGCTACAAATATGTTTAAAATTTTAAATTAAAATGGTAAAAATAACCCAGAGCTGTCCTAAATGTCAGTCCTCTGGAAACTCCAAAGAGCCCATTTATTCATGATGGATGAACCTGGCATCATCTTTATGTGCTGGCAATTTCCAGCAGACTTCTGTGTTTTGTAAACTGTGGTATTACACACAGGCATCCCAGCCATGCTCTACTGTGAGGTAGTGACTAAAAATACTAGATGAACTCTGCACAGGCTTTGATAAAACTTAACCTTGCAAGTTTGATGGTTTGAAATGAAAGAGAGGAATAAGGACAAATTGAAACAAGACAATATATATATTTATCTTACAGATATGCATTATAGTTAATTCTAAGTATTGATGTTCCAGGTATATTAGACCAGCCCCAAGTAGACATGCATGATCAGTACCAAAAGCAATGTTATCTCTAGTCTTTGAATACTGTCAGTTTGCACTGCAGCAGACAAACAATTTCCTTCCAAGTCAAAAGCTGCAGAGTGCAATCTCATTTCTCTCTTTGCTCTACTGTCTTCCTACATCCGAGTTTCATCCGTTTTACCTTTGCTTTCACAGGAAGTGGTCAAAGCCATCCAGGCAGCACAAGGAGTGAAGCATCTGGTTTCCATGACAACAAGTGAACACACTGCCATGCAGAATGAGGCTCTGAAGGCCTTGGCAATAGCATCTGCCATTGATTTAGGTATTTTCTTCCTAAAAGCATTTATCAGTGCAAGATCCCCAGTGATTACCAAACATTGTCATGCTGTTAATTCTAGGTAACATGTACAAAAAAAGCACATCTCTTGTCCAGATTTAGCTTTTCAGCATGAAAAAAATTTGTCACCATTCAGATCATAAAATCAATAGGCTTTGGGAATGGCCTGACTTTTTTTATTTAGGATAGAGTCAAATTATCATGCTGGGTGGACAGGCACTATTTGAGTAGTATATAATGCTAGAAACCTACACAAAAAAGAGAGGGAAAGCAAAGGTGATGGAGGATAAAAAAAGATGATAAAGGCTAAATGAAGGACAAATTATATACTCAAATGGTCTTTGAGGACTGTGAGTAACAGAAATAATCTTCAGACAGACGTGAGGAAAGAATAAAGCAGAAGCATAAATAAAAACGCATTATAGAAGCTGCAAATGAAGCAAGTGAGGAAACCATGAAGATTCAAGCTACTTTTCCTGAGCTAATTTGCACAGTTACATATGAATTTTTTCAGATTTTTCCTGTATAACTTGAAAATAAATCTCAATTTATTACAATAGAGACATCACAGAAATGTATATACATCAAAAAGTAGAGTGAAAAGAAAAATAAACTTGAAATTTGTAATTTCCTATACCATCAAGTAAGACTGAAGAGCCCATTTTACTGCTTGTCTAACATTAAAACTCTCAGACTCATTTGGGCAACTAACAGGAAGCAACATGTCTAGCACTGAACATTGAAGGTTTTAATTTACTATTAGGTTAATTATATACAGTCAATAGTAGACTGCTCCTGTGTTCAAGAATAAGAGCAGTGAAGAAATTCTGTGCAGAAAAGAGCACAGAAATTCTTCAGTGCAGAAGACAGATGCTCAAGACATCCCTGTATAGCCAGTTTGAAATGAAGCCAGTCCAGAATTTTATTCTGAAAAGGAAGCATTCTCATTTTATAATTTTTTTTCAGATAACAGCTCAGGGTTACTATCATTTGCTTATTTTTCAGAAACCCTTGAGGAACCTTTTAAAGAATCACAGCTAGTTCAAAGCTTACACAAACTTCTACGAGATGATAATACAAGTCCTGAGGTGAAATACAATTCAATGGGCCTTTTGTGCAGACTTCTTAATTCAGGTAAGTTCATTTTAAGTTGTGTGTGATGGAAGACAAATATTTGTGATGAAAACAAGTGGTTTCTGTTACCAAAACATGCTGCCTGCAATGCCCCAGTGAATGAGTAAAGGATATTAGAGGTTCATTCTATAGTGACCACCAAAACTCATAGTCAAGTAGTTTTTCCTTCTCTATGAAAAGCTGACTAAACCATCAATTGAATAAAATAAAAGAGAGGAAGGCTTTATTCCAGTTAGTCAGTGGCATAACTAAATCCCAAAATAGAAAAATTAGAATCTAGGAGTAAAGGCATCTTTGTCCAGCTTCACCATACACAAATGCTTGACAGTCCCAGAGCTTTTTTGTGTCCAAAGAAACAGTCTGTGCCATGCTCACAGGCAGGCATCCATTTGTTCTGCCTGTGCTGGGAGCAAGCCAGAAGCTGAGACAGAGCAGCCACTTTAGCAAGGCTGCCTTCACACAGCGACTTTTACTGAAGCATGTGAAGGGCTTGACTTCAGTTTCTCCCCACAGTCAGAGAAGACTTAAAATGCTTCAAGCAGGATGGGACTATCCTGAATGTGTAGCACTAAATGAAAAGGAGCACCTTGAAACCAGGAGTCCTAAGATCTTGTGGCAGTTTCTCACACCCTAACACAAAAATTACATAAATTGAAAATAACAATTGTACTTAGGCAAGGATGCATCATAAATCCTGAGCTGCCTTTCAAATCCTGGAGCCACCCTGTCAAGGGATTTTGCAGTATACTCTGTTTTATCCCTATAGCCACAGAGATATTGGAATAGGGATAAAGAACTTGCAGCTTTCAGTGCTATTATGAAGCACTGACGTAAGAGATATGATCTCTAAGACTTTCTTCCAGGGATGTATATACTTAGCATTTTATAGACTAACTGTAAGGCTAAGAGTTGAGTCTTACTAATATGGAATAGTAGCAAAAAGCATACAGGAAAAAAAGTGCTAGAAATTGTCCTGTATCAGAATTTCAACATTTGCTTTTTTTCTGTCAGTAAGTTCTTGGAAGTCAAGCAGAAGGAAAAAACCTGTCCAATACTTCCAATGGCTGAAAGGGTTTTTTTTTAATTGAAAAAAATGTTTTAATTGAAGCAGGTTATTATGAACAGCAAGTACTCCAAACTTTTATCTTACAACAATTGTTGGGAGCAACTGTGCCACGGCAGGTAACTAAAAGTCATAATTTCATCTCCCATTCAGGTGATCTGAGACAAGAAATAGAAGAGGACAAGATCAAAGACACCCTTGAGCGACTCTGCAGTCACAGCAATGCAAATGTGGTCAAGGAAGCCATCACAACCTTACAGGTTTTGAGAGGAGAGACACCCCACTAACCTCCCTTCTCCCACAAGGCAGCGCTGCTGCTGAGGCAGATGCCAGCTTTGCAACCCTTGCATTTGTCACACTGCTGCACAACCAGCACTGCTGAAGCCCAGGTGCAGCTGCTGCTTTGCAAGCTGAGTATAAAAAACCCCTCATTAGCACATCTCTTAGCCCTGATACTTGCACCACTGCTGCTCTTCACTGAGCCACTAACACACAGCAGCAGGAAAGAGTCCCGTGAAGCAAATATTGTTAAGAAACATCACAGGAGAAACATCAGGCAACTACCATTCATTATACATTTTTCAGCTCCTTGGTTTTGTGAGATTAGGATGCACACTTGCAATTTTTCTTGTATCAATGGGACTTAAGCTTTTACCATACAACCTGAAACATGAGTTAAAGCTGTAGCTTAAACAATGCAAAGGGCTGTCACCAATTCAACATCTGCACATTGTGAATCACACTGGGATCCCCTTAGATGAACATGTTAAAACCAAAACTACCTTTATGCTAACTCCCCCCTCAATACCCAACTTTAAAGCTCATCTCTGAAACTGTACCTGCTCTTCTGTCACAAGTTATATTCCTAAATACTTGAGGCTACAGCCTTGTCCTGATTTCAGAGTTGCATCTACTGCAATGAGATTCTGCAGAAGCAAAGTTGACAAGAAACTGCAGTCAGTGAACACAGTGCTTGGACAAGACACAGAAATAAACCTAGTCAGAAATTACAAGTGGGCAGGGGTGAGGATGTGGAGGCAGCCAGCATTCCATTACCAGCTGTGAGAGAACCTGGGTTTAACTTTAGATCATGGAATAAAAATGTAGTAAAACAAATGTCTCTGAACATTTCTGTGGAATCCTTTTGCATTTAAAAAGGTCACTAGATGAAAAAGTAACAGATTCTATTCCACAACTTGTTCTTATAGGAACTTTCTGGAGCAGCTGAAGGTACTTGCAGAGTCATGTTGTCCAGACCTAGGAGATCAAGTTGAAAACCATGAAGTGGTTGAGACTGAAAAGCTTGGGAGCAGTTAGTTTTTTTTAGTCAGCAGAAAAGCTATTGACAAAAAAATAAACAAGCACTGATCTTCAGAAACCTATTTTAAAGCAGACTGCCTTTAGAAGTCAACAAGGCCTCATGTTCTGAATTTGAGAACTGGCTTATGTCTGCCAAACATGACAACTTTGTTCCTGCAAAAGCTTTCCCACTTGCAAAACCCAGCAACACTACATACCCCACTACACTTAACACAAAATATCACTCTTGGGAATAGTCTTGAGGAAGGAAATTTTATAAAACCACCCCACAGAAGTTGTCACAAATAAGTTTTGACCACATAACAGGAGAAAAGAAAAACAGCACTTTTAACTTTTTTTTGATGTTCAGAGATTTAATAGTTACTCTACACCATTCTGCAGCTCTTCATTTCTTCATGGCTTTTCATTAACAAGGCAGAGAAAAGCATCAGTCTTATCTGTTATTCAAAAGCCCAAACTGAAAAGTATCAAGAATTAGTTTGAACAAAATACAAAAACAAGCACCCCTGGACCTTCTCAATTTCTGAGTTATCCACAAACTCCAGTCTCAGTAGCCAGTCTAAACCTTCAAGAGTGAAATACTAGTGACTGGAAGCAACAAATCTCAGGAATCAAACTCCAGGAGTAGAAAATATTAAATTTTATTTAATCAAAGTTAAGGCTTGAGAAAAAATATATTGAAAGTCACTCAGAAAAAGCCTCAGAAGAGGAGACAGGAGCTGCCCTTCTAGTGGCTGAACAATGTTCAAGCTGCATGACAATACACAGGCAGTAAGGGGAAGAAAGAGGGAAGGATGGAATGGGGAGACAAAACCCAAGGCAGTTCTACACATAAATCACTGGCCACATCAAGCTCCATGGACTGGAAGTACAAGTCTGTCCACATGGCACTGCATGAGGTCACCAAAGCTAAAGGCCTCTTGGGAAGGAACATTCAGGTTTTCATGAGGCAATCCAAGGTGTCCTTTGGTCACTGCACTTTTTTCAGTGCTTATACTCATTCTCCTCTTCATGTACAGGGAAACTGTGTCCAAATACAGTTATATCAATAAAAACAGAGGCAGTTGCACTGTCAAACAGACTGACAAATACATACATTGCTTAACGGAAATATATTGTGCTCATTTCTGAGAAATAAAAGTGATCACATTGAAGTTTGTTTCTCAGTCCAGTTCTTCAGGTCTGACCTCATTTGACATCTTCATGAAAAACCCTGTTCCACTGTAGTGTTTGTGAAGCTGTTCCAAATGCAACTGCTGAAATCTCAACATCAGCAATGTATCAAACCTCTCCTTGAGACCACTGAATCACTTTTCCTTTGAGGCTTTAGAGGCAGGCTCACACCCAGCTGCTTTTGCTGACAAGACTTTTTTTAGACCATAACCTAAATCTTTTGCTATGAAGTCACTGCAGGTCCACAGAGAAGGTGCTAAATAAAACTAAGTAGAAAGTATTCCCATTACAAGTCTGAAATTACACTAGCCATGCGTGGGCGTACTTCAGAACACACAGGGGCAAAAACAACCTAGGGCCCCAGGATTTTAAAATTATACTGAATAAGCACAGGGAAGTTTATCCACAGCAGCAAAAAAAAGAAAATCACTCCAAGAATTTAAAGATCCTCAAATAAGTTGAACTTCTCTCAAATTCAGTTCCAAATAACTGAAACATTGATACAAAGGCTGGTTTAATATGGCCAAAGCCATTAATAACTATGGAAAGATAATACTTCAGTTAAATTCTGGTTTGCATACAAACAGTACTTCAAAAATAAAAAAGTATTCACTTGTCTTCAGGTAACTTGGCAAGATTTGCAGACCCTGGAATCCTGATCTGTAATGCTGGCTCTTGTCAGCAGCTAATTTCAGTGCATGAAGTCCACAGCCATCTTTGACACCAGAACGATTTTCACCAAACTGCTGGAATTCCTAGCATTAGGAGGTGGCTGTGTCAAAAACTGGCAAAGGGAAATATACTCCCCAGCTGGCGTTTTCAATGCAATGTTTTGTGACTGAGAAGCTCCAAATAGGAAGCATCCTTCTCCAATTCTACATATATCAGATTATCACATATAACCTTAACCAAGTAAGTTGGTTGATGAGGTGTTGCAAAGTTTCAAGCACCAGAATTTAAGGTAAAGTTTGCTGGCCAGTGCTCTGCCGCTTGCCAAGTCATAGTACAGTCACACATTTCTGGCTGCTCCTCATGGTTCAGATTCAACAAAGAAGTAATACAGACCTCAAATTCATGGCTTTACAGAAGAAATGCCTCTTGCTCTCCCCTCAGTGATCTACTGCTGTTGTTTTCTTGTTGTATACCAAAGCGTAAAAAGTCAGGTGTACCTCTACCCATTTTACTTTCTGGTTTTCAGATGAGTTAATAGCAGATTATTCTCTGCTACTGTAAGGAAATCAGCCATCCTTAGACAAGCTTCCTTTTCCTGTTGTGTCTCAATCACTGGCCAGAAAAAGAAGTATGAAAGCTGAAGTACACATCAGCACTGTCTGTGAAGTGACAAGTACAAGCTAGAAGGATGTCTGGACAATCAACCAGACACGGATTCTTACTGTTGATCAGCTTTTGCCAGTGAAATGTTCGTTGATACATGAATAATAGAAACAAAGGACATAATATATTTTAAAAGTTTGGCTTCCAAAGAAAGCCATCTACTTTAGAAATACAAGTATTAAATCCTTCAGGCACACTACATATAGTAAAATATTATAAAAATAGATACTTTTCTAAAATTTACACTGTGTTAGGCACTGTAAATGAACCTGCTCTCCCTGAAAAACCTGGTGTCACTGGAAGCAGTAAACGATGTTAGTTATATGGCCCACAGTAAAACTGACAGCTACAGCTACTTCCAAGAACTTTTCAGCCACATACTTTTACCTTAAAGCTAAGGATACAACACCAAAAGTCTTACAGAAGAGACTGGAACTCCTACCGAACTACAGATCCATCTACTAACCCCCCCGCCAAAGGCAGGAATGGAAGAGTTTACTTTTCTCTTGATTAAAATGAAAACCCTGACATGAGAAGGACTAGCTCAGCTTCATCTAGAAAATGACTGAAGAAATCATTCTGGTTCTCTGTATTTTGATTCACATTTGAACCATGAACCAGGCAGAACTGATGGCTCAACAGCTTTGTAAGACATAAAAATTCAACAACCTTAATCTTTTGCTAAATCTGTACTTCCTTATTTAAAAACATATTTCAGTAAGTATCAACACTGAATTTGTAAGCCTTTCATCAGTCCTGGTAGTGGCTGTTAAGACTTGCAAAGATCAACATAGCAGTTGAAGAAACTAGAGGAATAACAAAAGCCATCAACAACTAGCACAGCATGCTTGCTACCTACTGAAACAAGCTGCATTCTGAAGTGTATGCAGACAGCACTTTTTAAAGATATCACTGATCATTGACAGGATAAGCATTTTTAAAGAGGTTTTTCTTCTATAAATAAAGAATATTTACATTTTTCTCAGACAGGAAACAGCATCAGGGCTTTACACCCTCTTGCCTGAAATAGAGATTTGTAAGACTTAAAGCTAGTCAGATTTTTCCCATCCTAGGAACTGGTTGCATTTTTCAAAACAGCATGGGGTTTGCAAAACCTGGGGGGTTTTGCACAACAAAATCTATTAAAGACCTAGACAGTTGGTGATTTTTTCTTTCCAATTTCCAATTTTGGTTGCTGGTTATTTGCCAAAAATGACTGGATAAGTCTACCGTAGAGATTAATATGATTGCAAGGTTCTGAAGAAATCAGCGTGCAACATTTGAAAAGATTACATTTTAAGACAGATGACAGGAGTGAAGACAGAACAATCTTCATAGCAATCCTTCAAGGAAAGAGTTTACAGCAGTTTCATGTCTCCCTGCTACAGTCTTTAAAATGTGTTCTGCCGATGTTTTGGGAAATTCCATTTCTTCCTCAGAGATCAACGCTGGTGCACTGAGTTGTCTTGTTAGAAAAAAGGTAGACAGCATGTGTTTGGTGATTTTTTTAACAGCTTCTAACAAAAAGCATGAGCAGGGAAAAAAAAATCCACATAAGGCTTTTAACAATGGGAGTACTTCATGGTCCGTGCATTGCTCCCGCCTTGGTGTCCAATCAATAATGTTCACATACACTGTCTTGCAACATGCGTCTGCTTTCACATTCAGAAGGCATTACTTGCCTTTACAGCTTCAATATCAGAAATCAATGTCCTGGCTAGGAAAATCCCAAAAATCTAAAAAGATAAAAAACATACCATTTGTGAGATAAAACACTTGTAATGAATGTACCAGTCTGCAAGATGTTTGTTGGCAGGTTCAGATATCATTTCATAGCCAAGATCATCCATCAAAGCACAACTATTACTAAAAAGTAATAAAGGCAACAGAATCCTGCAGGTAATAAAACTCATGAGAAAGATGCTTTTATGTAAACTTGAGCAGCATTCAAAATAATAGGCTTCCAGATGCTTTAAAGTTAGAGGAAATCCACTTTGCCAAGTTTGAGTGTCATAAACACCCATGCTTACCTACTGCTAAAGCCACAAACCAGACACTTCCATTCATTCCACAACTTTGAATAACAACCCATTCAGTTTTCAGATCCATTTTTTTAAAACACAGACAGAATGTACAATTACCTATACTAAAATGAAATTCTTGTTACACGCAACAGAGTAGTTAAGAGTAGTCCCAGATTGTTCAGACATTTCAAATTTGAAATTTTAATATTCATGTCAGTTGTCAGGGAAATCTTCCTTTGCAAATTGAGGATAAATTGGTAACTCAGCAAATTTCCTGCAACATTCTTAGAAATAATATAAAACTGGGGTAAAGTTTTGGAAAGCTAGAAGATTCAATTTAAATGTAGTCAGGTTATGTCTAATTCTCAGTCTCACTGTTAAATAGCTTAATGCACAAGAAAGATCCAATTGGAAAATACAAGTAACTGAAAGTGGTTTCACAGAGCCTTGGGACATGAATAAAGAACAACACTGTCAAGTTATTGTCAATCAACACAGTGCCAGAAGATTAAACTTTGTGTCTTGACCATCTTCCTTGCAAGAGGTGCTGCTCTTAGCACAGTATTTCTCAAACCCATAGAAGTACTATCACCAGATGGTGATAAAAATATATCAAACCCTAAGCTACAGAGGGCAGTATTACCAGGGCTGGAGAAAGGTCTTTTGCTAGCACTCAATACTCAGCTGTTGTCAATTACATGGACAATACTTTTTGTAGCAGATTTACAAGTTTATTATTTCCCACTGAAGTGAAGATAGAAGAATAGCATAGAAATTAACACAGTGCAAATAACTGCCACAATGAAAGCAGGATCCACCTCGAAAGCAGCAATCATTGAGAATTTCAGCTCTCTTTGATGTACCAAGCACTGATGAGGTAACAAATCACAGCAACTCTTTCACCTGGTTCTGCTAACATCATATTTGCAACCTGTTCACCTATTTCCCTGCTCTTACATTCCCAACCTTTTTGAGCAGCATGGTATACCCACTTACAGCTAGCTGAGGTAACCTTAACATGAGGACAAGGTTTTGTATCTTAGTCATTTCATGTTTGTGATAGAAGGCTGGAGCTCAGATCTACTGAAGCAGACAGCAGATCCTCCCTCCTTAATGACATTGAAACACAGGAATATTATTATACAATAATCATACATTATATGTGACTAAATTGACCTTACAGTATATATCCCAATTATCACACACTTATTACTGCACTATTTTTAGAATGACTTTCACTGCTTAGTGCAACAGGTGTTTTCATACTCACTCCCCTTTACTATAACTGATGTTTCTGCCACCCTCTTATCATACCTAAAAAAATCCACATTCAAAATATTTATTTTACCTCTATCCATAACTACTTTTACCTTCAGCAGGTCTTTATCTGCAAACATGAACTTTTTTTCAAAGAATCATAACAATAACTAACCTGGAGCAGTGAGATAGCTATGAAGACACCTGCAACAATGTAGATATTTCGGGGTAACCAAGCTTCAAGTGCATGAATACATCCTTTGACAAAAATGTGTTCATCCCATTGACTTTTGCTCTGAACACAGAAAGAAAGAATAAGAATATTACTTTTCTGCTCAAGTTTATTATAAGATTAATCACATGATCTAGCTAAGCTAATGTTTTGTCACTTTTGCAGTAAAGTTGCTGTGAAATTTTAACCACACTTCAAAAATACACATCTGAATCAGGGAATGTCAGACATTCATATTTCCTGAAAATCCTGTTATTAGAAACACTGTAGAATTAGCATGTAATAAATAGATGGTCAAATTAGCAGACAATAGATCAGCAGTTAGACTATTACAACCAATAACTGAAATGCACACTTGAAATCCAAGTCCCACCTTGAAACACACCTTTCCCCTCACCCACTCCCACTTGTTTTCTCTACCCTCCCACAGCAGAAGCCTACTTTAAACAAAGGACAATGTCTGCCTTGCTCTACCTGTAGTATGATGTATCATAGTCATTAGTTCCTAGGATTTTGAGCTGACATCTGTCAGCAATCCCACCACTTTTACAGTTTTGTCTATGCAGGCACAGAACATGACAGACAGCACCTTACCTTCTTTCTGATATCATAGCCACACTGGGTATTCACAACTTTTTGCTGCAAAGCAAAAGAGATTTTCAATAAATCAATTGATTTCTACTCACTTCTGTTCACATCAAGTTTTTCTATCATAAACATATCAGAATTGTCAGAGCCAATTCTGACCATTTTAAAAATCATTTTTAGCAAAACCGAGCAAAGCCCTAGCAGAATACAAGAAAATTCATGACAAAGCAAAGGTGTGTACTAGCAAGACAATATCCTGTACCAGAAATCCCAGTTGGCATTCAACTTTTCAACATGAAAACTGCACTGCCAGCACACAAGGAAGACATCTGCATTTATAAAATGCATAGTAAGTTATATTGAAATATTAATAATAGAATCTCACATTAAATAGATTTAAGCATCTTTTTGCCTCCTTAAATACAGCACCAGAAAAATGTGCAGTTTAACAGTACTGCTCTAAACTAAACTAGAAAATAATTACTGGGGAATCTGAACATGGAATATGTCCCTGACAAAGGCTTTCCTTGGCTGGTTTCCAATACAATCACAAGCCTACCATTAAAATTTACCAATGGCTCTCTCTCAGCACAAGGATGGATTTTGAGCTGTAAGTGTTCCCATTAATACCATAAAGCATTATATGTTGCTCCTACTTCCCCATTTTGGCATCTGCTGTAAGGCTCACAGAGTTTCATAAAGTTTCATAAAGCAAGTTAACAAATAAGCATCTAAACCTTACCAAAACCAAGGACTGACTCAGAAGCTTTGAACTTCATACAAGTACTTTACTAATTACTGACAAACAAGCAGCAAATGGAGTTACTCCTGCCTTTGTGGCAGAGGGGTGGTGGAACATTAATTCCAACTGGGGCAAACATACTGCTTAGACAGAGCTCTCAGCTCCTTACAAGCCAAGAACAAAAGCCAGAGATCCAAAGAAATAACATGCTGGGAATAAAAAAATGCCAGCCATCAGTGCTTCAGATCCAAACCATACTAAAATAGCTTGAATTCCTGGTAACAATACATTTTTAGCTAACAGGTTGCCACATTCAGACTCCAAAAGAATGCAAGAGAAACAAAAAAGTTTGTCCGCACAAGAGTAATTTTTGGTCATTTAGGACACCTCAAAGCCCTTCAACACCTTATTCAGGAAGTACTTCCTGTCATAACTTTAAAACCTCAGAGCAAAGACAAAGCCAGGAAACAACTTACAGCAGGATCAGGTATACAACAGGAAAAGGGAACTCCGCACTTCTCACGACTTTTGCTTTCACTCTTGCAGTCAAAGTATATGTTAAAGTCCCAGTCTTCTGGACCTTGGGCACCACAGCAATGGTTCTGCAACACATAAATTCATTCCAGAAGTTTTTTCAGCGGATAAACTATCTCTAAAATACCTCAAACATTAAGTGTTTGCCTTCAAATCTTCACCATCCCAAAGTCTGTGCAGAATCAATGACAACAGCAGAGTAAGAAAAAATGAGTAGATGCTAAGAGGGCTCTACGAAATCAAAGCAACACATCTGCAATACTGCTCCTGGAAAGAGGTGTCATCATGTCAAGAAAAACCATAAGAATTACCACTTTAGGTCTACTTGTCAGATACAATCAGTTCCATTGCAGATTTTTTTGAAGAGAAAGCTTTTTCTTAGGGAGCAAGGGAAAGGGGAACAAATGAGAAAGGTCAAAGGCAGATGCATGCCTGAGAGAGCTTCCACAACGAACATCAGAACAAGCCTGGATCTCAGGATATCTTCCCTCTCTGCTGCTTTCAACACAGAAGGAAGAAAACCAGCACATCTGTAACATAGTACTATTAGCTACAAAATATTATAATTCTATAAAAAATGAAAACTTTAAAATCTCTATTCGCCTAGAAGGCATCAAAGAAATGACAGGATATGAACTTACAATTCTCTGTAGTGAATCAATGATGTTCTGGAGGTCAATGTCATCTCGGTAGGATTTAATGTTATTCTCAAAGAATTCTTTCACCCTGTCCCTCACCCAGTCTTGGAACAGGAAAGCCATAACTGCTACTGCCAGCTCCAACAGGAATATAAACACAATTGTTCCACAGAAC
Organism: Acrocephalus scirpaceus scirpaceus; assembly: GCA_910950805.1. Taxonomy (NCBI): domain Eukaryota; kingdom Metazoa; phylum Chordata; class Aves; order Passeriformes; family Sylviidae; genus Acrocephalus; species Acrocephalus scirpaceus. The sequence continues at coordinate 37,578,530 of OU383781.1, forward strand.
TGTAAAAAACCAAAAGTCTTAAATTAGAAAATATGAATTCATTTTGAATGCATCCCTACACGACCAGGAACAGACACAGAATTGGGTTCAAACTTTGGTTCAGTACAGACACTGAGCACAGTGAGAATACAAGGTAAAAAACCCCCCATGAGGCAGAGTTATCTTTTTGTTTTAGTCACCTGAACTTGACAGTAAAAAGAGCATCAGACACAGTCATCACGCACAGCAGTGAAAACAACAAAAAATGAGAATTTGTAAAACACAGGGCTAAAGAACTCTTGATAGACGAATAGAGTAATATCCTCTTGCATATTTAACAATCCTCTTGGATTGTTTCTAATTTTGTAATTACTTTTTTAGAATTTTTTGTCCAGCTTAGCTGTTTTCAGTTTTAAAACAAAGAAGAAGCCTCAGTATAAAAACAACCATTTACGAAATTTTACATCAGTCACTGAAGCCCCAAAGTTTTGCAAACATTTACAAGAAACTTCTAAGTTTTTAAGTGATTTTGTTGCACTGTGCTATATTCTCTCAGTAATTTCTGACTGACTAAACATGTTCCATAACATCACAATGTTAGATTCTGATATATCTACTACAACATCACTACAGAGCAGAATAAGTTTAAAAAGGCCGGGAAGAACATGTTCCACAAAGAGGAAAATAGATAAGCTGAACCACCCCTGCTTTCAATACCATTACTCAGAGGTTTGTCAAGGCAGCCAAGTTTACCATATACTTTGTCACAAACCAAATTCTATCATTAATTATCTGGGTTTGCTCCCAGTTCTTCATCATTTGCAGCTTCCACACTTAAAATTCCCTCATATAATGATATTACTTACAAACTTCAGCAAGCAGATGTTTTCTCTCAGTGCTCCCACACAACCAGCAAATCCCAAAGTAAACATCACTATTCCCACCACTAAGACAAGCACCACTGGGTCCAGACCGTGAAGACCAGTCACCTTTGTCAGATCAGACAATACACCCTGAAAGAAAAAACCAGAACAAGAATGTGACCACTGTAAGCATGTTGTTCATTCAGCACTCCTTCTGGATGATTTTCACACAATTTCCAATGAACTGGTTGCAAACCCTTGAACACATTGCCAACGTTGACACCAACAAATAAAATCCTGTTGTAAAATGGTCATTGAGAATACCAGTTTTCTCCACCCCAGCAGAGAAAGTATTGAATTACAGCTAGCAATTCTTTTAATAAGTCAGTTTCTCAGATGACATCCTCCTAGGTCTATTTGCCAAACAGAATTCCACAAGATGGTGCCAAAAGCTCAATTCTATCACTGAATGTTCATTTAGTTTCATGGCAAAAGAATTAGTGCTTTATATTAATTTGTGCATCAATTGGAAGGGCACTCCAAATCATGGTCTAAAAAATAAATTAAGAAAATTTTTTCAATCCTGATGTTTAGGTAGGGTAAAGGGAAAGACATTCTAAGGACAAAGCACCTTATGGATGACATTTTAAAGAGAGAAATAACCTTGTTTTGGTTTTCAAGGGAGCAGATTTTTCTTTTCATTCTAGTTACAACCCTTCTAGTGCCAAAGAGTCTTAGTAGTGCTCCTCCAAACTCCTTCAGAAATATAAAAGTATAGTTTAAACACCCCCCTTTCACACCTGATAAAAATTCTTACACCAAAAGGAGTTACTTATTCTCTATATTTGCAATTTGCGCAACATAGAAGGAATATTTTCTTGTTAACTATCCAAAAAACACTCATCTTGGCAATAATCTTTGCTACAAAGCCTGTCTGCCTAGATTGTTAAATCCATGTGAATGTAATGCTAACACAGTGAACACCTTCCTTATACTTTCTAGATTAAGCTTCAAAAAGTTATTTCACCAGCTACCATTAAAATTCCATCAAACACACATAACAGGATGTGATATGCAAGAACAAGATGGAACATGCGAAAGACAGAAGGGATAAAAAATGGAAACTATTCATGAGAACTATTTCTGGGGACAGGCAGCCCTGCATTAGTCTGAGCACTCATCATACAACCATCAACAATACAAAGAACATTTTAATAAGGAAATATTTTCACTTTTGAAACAAAGAAATAACAAAAATCAACACAGCACAATATCCCATCATCACATGTTCACTATTTTTTTCTTTATAAATTATATTCTCTAACCATGTTTAGTGTAAGAGAAAAATATTGGAGACTTGCAATAAGCGGCCTAATTCTTTCAATAAAATGCATCTTTCTACTCCGGTACCTGTTCAAGAGTTAAGTGCAAAGGATAACAGCTTGGAAAATTCCCTATCACTTCTTATTCAACTGCTTACTTAACAAAAATAAAAACTTCCAAATACAGCATTAGAAGAAAACATGCCCTTGGAGAAACTCCATCAGCTGAAGACCTTGATTAACATGACTACAGTGATCCACAGGACTCCATCTTCTTTCATAGCATGTTCCATAACAGATTGTGTCAGAGCTGTTAATTTGGCAACAACAAGACAGTCGTTTTTATCAAAATTGGCTGACAGGATGAAAAGAAAAAAAAAATAATTGAACTGTAGAACTCAGAATTACCTTGCAACAGCTGGTGACTAACAGCTGAAACAGGCTATTAGAAAATGGTTGTAGTTTGTTGATAATGTGTTACTAGTCACACATTTTCATCCTTAAGAACTGTTACATCTCACAGCTAGCTTACAAACTTGGCCTACCTGGTATATTATCAGAGTCCCACCCAATCAAATCTTGGCTCAGACCCCACAATCAAAAAACACATGCTAAGATCAGATGGGCTAATGCAGCATCTTTGTACAATCAGCATGCTGTGAAACCAAACACTGTGTGACCAGGATGCTGAAACATTCATAACTATTGCCAGCCATCTCCTTCCCACACCCAAACTCAAGCTTTTTGTTTTCAGACAATCTCACTTCTCAAGCAACATTTTTTGGAAGACAATTTCCTCTGATCAAAGCATGTTACAAACAGAAGTTGGCAGGAACTGGGCTCTATTATTCAACCTCAGATGTCACTGGTTCACAACGCTTTCTTCATGTTCGCACTTAATGTTTCCAACATGCTCTTTTAAGAAGATTATGGAATTTTGCCTAAGAAAAGATGTTAAGTCAAAAATCCTGAAGGAAGGAAACAAGGGAACTAATGCAGAAAACTCATCCCACCATAACCATTTTGCTAAAGACACTTCTGCCTGTGCCATTGCACCTGGTACAAACAGGCTGCCCTTTACAACAGATTTCCTCAGGTGCACAGGAATGCAGCCTGATACCTGCAGTCAGTGTCAGACATTCTGTAACAAAACTCACACTTAAAAGTCTTTCTTTCAGTCACACAGAACAGTGACTTATTTCTCCATGTTCCTGAAGTCCTTCTAAGCAACAGCCTTTATCTGAAAACTGACTGTTCCCTCTCCATTTGTTATTAGCCAGCACCTTGCTGGAATGAAGCTAGGCTGACTAGCCTCTAGTTTCCCAGATCTTCTTTTGTGTCCTCCTTGCAACCATTCTAACAACAAAATCTGCTTTGATAAGAGGGCTCAGTGTTATTCATCTTGTTTCTAACAACACTTTACGATAGTTCACTCTTTGTGACTTTTGCAGTATCTTTTGTTTGACAGATACTGACTCCTAAAATTTTAGGCAAGTTAATTTTTACATGACTGTTCAGAATAACTAAAGTCAGTTACAAAATCATAAGGATAGGCCAATCAGATACACCAGTTAGAGAGATTGGATCTTAATCAAAGAACAGGAGTCAGGATGGTAACACTTTTCCATGTAGTATTTTCAACACTTCTCACAAACCAGCAGTCTTATTTCAATATAATATCAGCCAAAAGAGAAGCACAGGATTTATAGCCAGAGAAAAAGACTGCTGAGGAATTATCTCAAGTGTAGTCCTAATGCATAAAGAGACAAAATCAGAGAAATGAAATGGAGCTAATGTACTTCATGTTGTGGTAAGAGACAGGATGTTCAGAACTCTTCCACCACCTGTAGTTTATCTTTGGGTTTACCACTGCAGCACAGCTTCTGCAATGTTTTTCTCTTACTTCCCATCTATTGTTCACCAAGATGTTTATCTGTAAAATCCAGCGACTATTGGCTGAAGAATGGCACTACTCTGAAAGACTGAAAACACAGCACAGAACAACTGACATGAAAATAACGAACAGATTTCATGAGCCATTCAGAAGAAGCTCAAAACCACAGAAAAGGCTTTGAAGCATTTATTTGCAAGATAGCACAGACAGTAGAAAGAGCTCAGGCAAAGTTTTAAAAAAAGGCAAAGAGCCTGCCTTTGACTTTTAGTAACTTCAGTGTACCATAAAGCCAATTTGGCAAATGGAGATACTATGTGCTTGTCTACAAAACAGAAGAATGAACATTAGAGAACACAAATTCAAGGCAAGTTTAACATCCTTCTTAAAGGGTTGGAAAGAAAACTCTTTTGTAACAACAAAATAGGAGGCAAATGCATTTGTGTGTTGAGATAGGTTGCTTACTATACATCCATGACAGCACTAATCTAGTTATGAGAATGTGCACAAGCACACAGGGAGCAGGGAGGAAGAGAATAAATACATCAGAATTAAAATCACCATAAAACTCATTTCCAAAAAGCAGAGCAATCTCAGAACCTCTCTGCATGTGGATAGCTGCTGTGTGTAACCACTTCAATTAAAGGAAAGTGAACATATGATGGTAATTGAAGTCTTACTACTTAGTTGCACAACAGAACAGCAAGGGCACCTGCCCTCCACTCCTGATTGAGATGCAGATCAGTGAATCTAGTCATGGTCACTCTCCTACTGCTTGAACTCATTAAACCTTTACAGAATGGGGGGAACCACTCATTTCCATACCTGTTATTCTGTTCCATTGTTACAGGAGAACTCTGAGTACCCATGCATATAACTTCCTTCAGCTGAGGAAGTTTCTTAGCTACAAGAAACTTTTGCTAAAAATAAGAGTTATTCAGCTACATCATGTTCCCCAGTTCTGTTCCTCTACATGCAAACACAATCACTTAAGCACTCCATGGGGAATAAAGAGGCCAACAGACTGGGAGCATCTTTCTGAAGTATTTCAAAGATGCACATTTAGACTTACCGGTGTTTTTTTAAATATAAAGACAGCTCATAATATTCACAAGTATTTGTTCATAATAAGAGGAGGTGGGTAGAAAAATACAGATTTTAGAAAACATGTTTTTGAAAGAGAACCTGTTCATAAAGACTAAATTCTCCCTGTTCTTAAGTTCATAAAAAACCTCTGAATATCAAGGGTCGCAGCTTAACTCTTGATCAGGGACAAGAAGCTAATTCCAGCTAAACGCAGTTTAGATTTGAACATTTTCCTGAGCTCAGATGCTACATTTAACTTTTGCTGCTTCCTGAGGAAGTAGTTTTACTGGAGCAGGAGGGGGTAGCCACTGAAGTAAGACCAGTCATTTCTATCCTTACCTTTTCACTCCATGCCCACAGACCAGCTGCAAGGAAGGCCACTCCAGCTAGCTAAAATTAAAAAAAAAAAAAAAATTACTTAGACGTACTAATCAACCACATTCTCAAAAAACTTAGCTAGTAGCACTATTGCTCAAGTAAAACAAATATTGCCTGGAATTTGAGACAATAGTAATGGGACCTTCCTTCCCATAGTCAATCTCTTAAAAAAATTATTTTAACGGCATTTATTCCACAACATCTATGCATTTTATAAATCACTTTTTAAAAAGTATTTTAATTTGATTCTTCATGATTACTCAAGAAGCACATAGTACTTAACAGACAATCCCACAGAGCAGCATGAAATGGGAGTTATCCTGTCCCAGTGACTTGCTATAAAACGTCTGCCTTCCCACTAATGAAGATGTCAGAATATTTAATGCATTTTGAGATTATTTCCTGTTTAGTCATTTAATAGTACCAATATTATGGCTATGACAGTACCCATGCTTGCTCCTTGTAACTTCTCAGAGTCAAGGCTCTCTACATTAGCCTCTTCTCTGATTAGATAGTTTGTCTTCTGAATCAAGCTAGATTAATGGTCCCTTTGCTTACTTTCCATAAGCACCAAATCTAACTTGCAACAAACCCTCCACTAATTCAAATGTTTGTATAATAAATACTTCTGAATTACACTCACTCAAACGAAGCAAGAGTTCCTTGTTCTAATATTTTATTCCCTTTCTTAAACGCTCAGGCAACATCCAATTTCAATAATCAAACTAAAAGGACCTCTCCATAACCCTAGGGCAGCTCTTCCTCACTACTTAAAAAGCATTCAACCCTGTAAGGGGCCTTATGGCTCTCTACAACTACCTGAAAGGAGGTTGTAGTGAGGTGCATTATCAGTCTTTTCTCCCACATAACAAGCACAAAAGGAAATGGCCTCAGCTTGCACCAGGAGAAGTTTAAATTGGATATTAGGAAATACTGATTTCCAGAAAGGGTCATCAAGCACTGCAGCAAGTGGCTTAGCCACCATTCCCAGACATACTTAAAGGATGCACAGACATGGCACTTAGGGACATGCACTACCTGGCAATTTTGTCAATGGCTGAACTCAATCTTAAGAAATCTTTTCCAGCCTAAATAATTTGATAATCCTGTAGAAAGGTCTGAAGTTGCTTCCACAGTGCCAAGCCTTACAAGCACTGAAGAGTAAATCCCAACAACTGAAAAAACACTTTGAAAAAGGAATCCTTTTCTCTAGGAGATGCAGCACCTCCCACAAACTAAACGCGCATCACAGGCACTTTTCTACAGCACAGACAAGAAGCAAGAATGGAACCCTCTTACAGTCACACAAGAAAACAGACATACAAGTGTAAAATACTGCTGGGCTGCTTGCCCTAAGATCACTCAGGGCAAGCAATGCTGTTCTGGGTTTATTCTGCTGGGCAGAGTGGGGGAAAGCAAAGCCAAAAACAGCTGCAAGCATGATCTGTATTATTCTGTAAAAATTAGATTATATTACACACTTCTGTCTAGGCAGGAATTATTATATGCCATACTCTGGGTCTTAAAGATTAAGCAACCAAAACCATCACTGATACATGGATAAAGCAGTGCTAAACAAAGTCCCAGATGTTGCTTAATAAGCAAGAGCACAATGACTACTCACCTCGGACTCTGAATCAGCTAAGAACATCTAAAATAATCATTTGGATCAAAACATAACTTGAAAAGTTCTATTAAAAACCACATCAATATAAACAGAATATTGACCCAGATCTTAACCCAGTGACCTTCAGATCAAAAAAAGCATGGAAAATAGTCAGTAATCAAACTTGTATGTCATTAAGTTGCACAGTGCATTTAACTGATGCATCCTTCATCCTTTTCACTCCAAATGCTCCAGGAATGCTGGGAGACAGATGAAGACAGCTGGTATAATTTGGAGTAATCAAGGTAAATTACACAGACAGCTGGATCTTTGGAAACTTTCTACAGAAAACAAGGTGGAAAAAAATAATTGGGAAGACATTCCACTCTCTGTATACAAATTAAGGGTACTAGAATACTAATATTGTGCTATTGAATTTGTAAATAGGGTGACCTCTTCAGACTCTCTGCCTTTCATTATAATTACCTTCTTAATTAAATTGTAATGGGTTTTTGATTAAGTTGATTTTTCACTAGCATGCATTATTCTCACCTTTGAACATGAACTTTGCTTTTTATGTTTTTATAAAATGTTCAGTTTCAAGAAACTATACTATTTTTGCAAAGCTATTTCCACAAGCATCTATGCAAACTATCTACAAGTAAAACAGAGTTTATCAGAAGAAAAATAAACTTATTCTCATTAAACCAATGTGGATAAATCTAGAACTTAATTCAGCTAAGACAAGCAATTCATAATTTTCACTAGAAGCAACCAAACCAGATACATTAAGTTTTTTCAGCAAAAATCCAGTAAAGTAGAATGTACTTGCAGAAGAAACAAAGCCAGCAGCCACTACATTGACAAGTGCAATTACCAAAACAACCAATTTGCAACAAAGTAAAATAGTGAAATGAAATCCTTTTGCTTTAAAGACTACATGCAAGGTACTTTTAAAGTACCTCACTGAAAACCATTGTAAAACACACTGTGGTGATGGAACTAGCTCAGAAGTCAGTATGATTGAGCATGCCCAGAGTTCCACAGAGAATGAGCCCCAGGAAAACACCCCCCTCTAACACACTTGCACAGAGGCATCCAAGTGATGGCTGCGAGGCAGACCAGGGAACTGATCCTGCCGAAACTAAAGGGCAAGTTTTAACCTTCTTCAGCTCACCAAAATAAATGGCTGAGTGAATGGGACAACAGGCAACTGAGAAAAAGCAAGGACAACCAGAAGTGTTCCCAGGGTGAGAGTAGGCTAGTCAGCTATTTCAAAAAAGCATAGCATTTTGAAATTTGCTTTTCACCAGAATCTGAATGACATGTAAACAAGAACAAACTGGACTTCCTGATTCACTACTGTGCTGGGAAGTCCTTTAAGCCATACACTGCATGAAAGGTTAGATGGAAAGCAGCTCAATTGTGCCCCTTTGAAGGGAAATTGAAACACTATTTACTAGCATTTGCTTATTTCCTGCTTTAGAACTGATAAATCCACTTTTTTAACATATTGCATCAAACTGTAGGCTCTGCTCAGATGTACAATACTGATGCCAACTCAGTGATACTGTACTCAAATTAGCACTTTTAAGCATTACACCTTTACTCATTCCCAATCACACTTGGAATTCCTATGATTCCTATGACTGTGCTGTCAGAATCACACTACCAACTGAGAAAACAGGGTTAATTTGTTTCTCAGATGTAGGCAGCAGCTAAGTGACTCTTGCAAGACAACTCTTGCACACAAACTGATTGTGGGTCAGTCTGTCCCTAGGTCTGATCAGCAGCAATAGGAATTGCATGCAGTTTTTGTATACTCTTACAGAGAACACATTTCTCACTCCCTGGATAATCCTATTTTACACTCAGTTCTACCCATGCTAGAGCAATCAGCAGCCTGCAGCCCTTCCTTCCTATCCTTGTCTCTTCAGAGACTCTTCCTCTCATGGTCAGGAAACCACCTGGTGGTACATTCTCTCTTCTTCCTGGATTCCTGAAGCATTGCTGTTTCAGAAGTTCCTGGAAAACAACATACTAGCAAAGCCAAGAAAAATCTTATGCTAACCTGGGTCTTCTCTTATTTTTCAAAGAGAGGAACTCAGAATTCTTTTCCAGAAGAGAATTTTTGCCCTTCATCACCATGTTCAGGGCAAAATGCCCTATCTCCTATAGGATGAGTGACAAGTTCCGGTTTTGTCTCCAATAACCCTTAACAGACACACACAACTACAGACCTTTAAAAGATATTTCCAGATGACAGCAGCTAAAAGCTGTTTTACCCTCTCCTCTCAATTCACGTGAGAGACACTCCATATGCAACCTAAAAGGCTTTGGTAGAGCACACATGCAATCTTTCACTTCATTGAAACAGTCAAGGCCTGGCCAAGGTGCAATTCTTAGTCTACCCACCAAAAAACCCTTTTTAACTGTAGGCAAAGCAGCAAGCACCAGAGCTTTCACAGAAGAGCTCCTCCAATTGCAGAACAGAAAGGTGCCAAAGCCAAGCTCCTCACTTGACATTGTTGCAGTCTTTAAATTGCACCACGACAAATGATGTTATTTGACAAAAATAAAAAGCTTTCAAGCACAAAAAGGTCCAGCCTTCTTATCTTGCTCTCTGCAGGGCTATCTTAATGGCTGTACTGCCTTATCACCACTCATTAACAAGAGTGTACTTGGACAATCTAAGTCCTGGGAGCCCGCTCAAAAAGCGAGATGGAAACAAGGTAATCACACATCAAAGTCATGCCTAGGCACAGCCTTCCTATGGCCTCCATTCACTCTCTTAAAAGAATCGGGAAGTGATTTTACAAGCCAGCAGTGCACAACTAAAAGCCAGAACTTTCTATTTGCAAGTCACTCACCTAAAAAAAAGATTTCCAAAGAGTAAAGATTCACAGATTTCTAACGGGTGATTACACTGAGCTTGCCATTATTAGTCATATTTGCCCTCTTTGAGTTCAATATTTTGTTTCATCCCCATCTATGTGAACTGTATTTGAAAGCATGACACAAACTGCAGGAACCACTCAGTGAAAATTTTAAAAATTCTGGGAATTACTACATCACCACATGCTTTAAAAAGTTTATACAGGCAATGATATCTTTAGAGCTACAATGGGGAAGTCAACATTTACTTTTAGTAAGTATGACAGAAGAACAAATGCAAATATTTACATGCACACTACCTGGTTTGTGTATAAACTGTCCTGAGTTGAAACACAGGAGAGCTCTAACAGCTTATATGGGCAAAAGGCCCTCTCACATCTAGCTAAATCCACCCCTCATCCACCTCTAGAACAGCCATGCTCACTAACAAATGCTCACAAACAAGTTCCCAGAAACACCAAGGAAAGTAAATCAAAACTAAAATTCCCTCCTTAAATGCTGCTTGTGAGTTATGGTTACATTTCCCCTTTTGGTTCTGTAGTCCTTCAGTTCTTTTAAGGCACATAGAAAATTTACTCTGTTTCACAAATGATGAATTTGCAGTCATCCCAGCTAGCAGGATTTCACAACCTCCTGAATCCTTGTGTCAGCTAAATGATTCATGGATTGCCTATAGGGGTGTCTACCTTCAACATTTACATAGCTTGTTCTACAACTAAAGATGCCAAAAATCTTATCAAAAGAGCTGTAGTTGTGCATCATTTACTAGATCAGCCTGATAGCGTCAACAGAAGCATCAGAAGCATCAGACTACAACCTGTTCAGAAAGCTAATTCCTCCAGCCAACAGATCAGCTGAAACACACGTTGTATTATTAACTCTCCTAAATGTTTTGGCATCTCTTTAAAAGGTCTTTAAAGAACAGAAAAATCTTTAGATCCTTCATCATTCATCTCAAGAGAACACAGTTTTTAAAAAGTGAAAAAAATTTAATGACTGCAGAGAAGAAAAATGATACAAAATTGATTCCTGTGAAAAAAAAGGACAAATTCTTGATAGTCTTCTCCTTACAGGGAAGACAAAAAAATTCAGTTTTTAAAAGGTTGTCAGAAACAGTCAGCCATAGACCCCACTTCATGAGACACTGACCAGAAAAAAAGCAGAAGTCTAAAAGAACCCTAATACATTAATGAACAAGAGTGTGGATTACTCACATATCCCACCATGAACTGCTGAAGAGCATCCACAGAGATATGAAGTGATTTCTATGAAATCCGGAGGAGTTTGGCAAGTATCACATCTCACTGTGCCACACTCCACTACAGGTACATGAGAAATGTACAATACAGAAGAAAAGAAACTACAGAGCTGGTGGCAATTTTTGACCTGTTCAAGGCATCTTCAGTTGCAACACAGAAAATATCATCCCTAATGAACACTTGCACTCTGCAATATTGTAGCAAATTAACCCTTAATGGAACAAAAGTATCTACACATCTTTTTTCATCACAGCTATGCCTAAACTATTTCAGCCTCTAAATTTTGTACTCACCCAAAAGACAATGTTGTAGCTGAAGAGCAAGTACTTGTACCAACAGCTGACTTCTGCATTAGAATATCGGTAATAGTGCATCTTCTACAGCACAGCGTCTGCACAGAGGAGAAAGAATGACGGGATTAGGTAAAGATTTCATGAATAAAGGTTTTTTCCCAGGTCTCTCTTGCTCTGTTGAGAAAGCGAGTACAGTAATCTGTACCATATGCCATCCAGAGATTTTCAAAGTCAGCTCAAACTTCCACTGACCCTACACTTCCTTTCAGTATCTGCTGCTTTAGAATCCTATCTTTAAGCACCCTAATGTTGTAAACAGGCCTGGCACACCCACAAAGGAAACTCACTATACAGTTAGCCTAGGAAGATCTACATCAGCAAGTTAACACATCTGCCTTCTCACTTTCAAAACAGTTTAACTTCTGCAGATGGCTGCTTGGACTTATCCACAAACCCTGTGGATTGCACATCAGAAATCCAGCTAGCAGGATATCCGAAGTGGTTCCTGGAATCTCTCAGTGTCTGTGGATTCCTAAATACAAAAGGCAGTTGTACCCAGCTCTTCCATATTTGCATGTTCCTTTAGCAGATCATCTCCTGTAAGAGGTTTTATTCTCAAGAACCAAGGTCCCCCCATTTAAAACCCATTTGCTCTGTGGAGATTGATTTGCTTCCTTACACATGCCAGCCAGATAAGGTTCAACCACAACTCCCACTTCTGCAGAAATGCCATGCATAAGAAAAACAGAGAACAAGCTGTAAATTTAGAGCTGGGTGAGCACTTGCACAGCCCTCACATTTAGCTGAGTGCTGCCTAAGACAGATGAGCAACATTTCAATCCTCCACTTCCTTGAGGTAAAAGTCAGTGAAAGGTTTGCAAAGGCAAGGAAGCAAGAATGCAGAAGATTTAAACACCTAACTAGGAAAATGTACTGTGCCACCCTAGTCATTCACAGACAGCATGTAAAAACCAAGCCTACCCAGTCAAGTCTGAAATCCAGACCATGGAATGGACAGGTGAACTGCACCACATCCACAGCTATGAGACAGTAAACCAAGTTTTTTGGGTTTCTTTTTCCCCTAGAAAGGAATCTGCACCATAAGTATGAAAAACACTCCCACTTACAAAAGAAACAGAAGTTAGCTTTGAGAATCCCATCCAATACATACCGGAGTGTGAATTAGTACTTGAGCTCAGTATTTTCTAGAGTTCAGATGTTGATTTCTGTTATAAATGAAAAGCCAACTATTTTATGAAGGGATTTATTGGGAAATCGAAATACAAAAATCTGAGAAAAGCCACAAGCAAAATCGGTTCCGAGCCCGGGATCGGATCTGGGTGAACCACAGACTCAGCCTCTTTCTCACTGAGTCTCCCCAGGGTTCACGAGTACAGTCCCTTTGGTGGTCGTTTTTATACAGCTCCTCGGCTGGACAGTGAGTCGTTTGGCTTCTTCTTTGTCTAGTCCGGTTTCTTTGCATATTCATGTGGTTTCTTTTCTCTGCTACTAGTCAGTTGAACAGCTTTCCGGAAAGGGGTAAATGCTTGATTCGATCGGGTATTGGGATGTAAGGGTATTGGGATGTGCGCCCTCGAGGAGCAGATAAGGCGTATCAGGTATCGATCGCTGGGTCGTTGGCTGGCTTATCTCCGTGGCAGACCTATTCTATTTCCAGTGCCACCCCCTATTTTTTTGCTAACGAGTCCCTTCCCAGGTTACGGGAAAGGGGTGGCAAAATTTCTGCTCACTCAACTGTGAGTGAATTTATACTGTTTTGTTACAATAAAACATTACTTGTTACAATCAAACAGATTATTCCAATAAAACACGAATTACTCCATAACATATATAACAATTTCCATATATTTTTAACCAAACACTGAAGATAAGTTTTCTTCCTTCACCTTATAAATTCTAACACACACAGTCAATTTATAGCAAAAACCATTTTACTTTTGTTAAAGCAAAGGAAATTGTAATTTATGGCAGTACAGGCAGACTGGAAAGGGGCCCAGTCGTACCACTTAAAATGAGTTTTGTAATCTAGTTCCTGACTTTTGCAACCCATCCAATGTTACAGACAAAATTTAGGAACCTTTACAACTGTTATGAATCATAGCAAAGAACTCTTGCTTAAGCACCTTTCTGCTGCTTATCTAAGTCCACAACTGAGTGAATATAAAAGAAGGAACAAAGTTGTTTTCCCAACTTAATTTCAGTTTCTAGCTCCAAACGGCAATTTATATTTCAACAATCAATATGCATACACTTGTCCAAGTCAGTCAGTCTGATGTGCCTGGGCAAGAGACAAAAGAGAGGGTACAAAAACAGAATCCCACTAATCTGAGCAGAGTCCAGGACTCCATCTGCATGAGTGTAATCCCATTTTACAGCAGTACACTGGCTGCCAGTGCAAATATATTCTCCAGATGCAGACACACTGAGGCCTCCATCACTGTTCTGCCGCCTTCCTGTGAAAATCAGGAACCTGGTAAAAGGAGCAGCAACTGAAAAATGCACATAAGGGGCATTGCTTTTGGTGCTGCTACATCTACAAAAGAGAAGGCAGCAGGTTGCATTCAGCTAGCACATCATTAAATTTCACAAAAATGAGGTTCTGCTAGACAAAGAGGCTTAAAATATAACCTGAGGCAAAAAGGCAAGCACATCATTTCAGGACCTGAAGTACAAACACCATATGAAGACGTACTTTTCCTTAGGTTACCCTCCCTGGCATTGGACTTATATTTAACTGTTAAGCCCCAGCTTCACTGAAACTATTCACAGGAATAAGAGCATTAAAAATATCCTTATTGATAAGCACTACTCCCCACCTACCTCACTGTTTTGTCCACCAGCTTACAAGACATTTCTCCATGCTTCAAACAACTGCTAATATGCCCCAGTCAATACCAATCACAGTGCTTTAGTAGAATGAAAAGCAAAATAATTAACAACATACACACTTCTAAATGCTCAGAAGTGATGGGGGGTTGTATTACCAGTAGTAGCAAGAATCTGTCCTGTAACAGCACACAGCTCCTCAGTCAGGTATTAGCTTCCAAAACACCTGCCTATCTTAAAAGCTGATTTGGCTTGCTATGTGTTTACCTCCATCAAAAATCTTTTGGTGGTTCTTGACAGACCACTGAACACTGTATGGCTGGTATGGGAGTAGCATAATAAATCTGAAGTCCAGGTATGTGATTGTTTTCCCCCTAACACTACAAACAAATGAAGCAGTCCACTCAAGACTGCACAGCCAGCGTCCCCTGTTTATATCAAAAGCAGTCATGTTTCCTAACACAGAAGGCATCTGTTACCAGTCTAGAAATCTATGTCAGTAATTCAATTCGATCACAGCACAGGCTGCATAGCTATGGCTAGGCCATACTAAAAACACTTGGAAGATTAAAGCAGTATGTGGGCAGCACAGACTAATAACGTTCTCCACTGTGTTTCAGACAAAGCAAGTCACATTGTGTCAGCTGACAGTTATCACCCACTCACTCAACAGAAATTCCTAAAAATTAAATACAGAGCACTGCTGCTTTGGTAGAATATAATTTTGTCTTGGTGTTTACAGCTTTAGTGAGAGGGGAAAAACGTAGTCATTCATCAAGAGGTTACTGCCCTTTCCAAAGCTCTTCAATACTCACAATTCCACTCTTACTTTCAAAATGCTACAGCAGTGATATTCCTAATTTTCATAAAACAGATGATGTGATCTATTAACTAATCGCTGCCAACATGCAGAGAAATCCTCATGGATAAGATGTTAAGTCTAGAACAACTGAAACAAAGTAAGTTTTCAGATTTAGGTCCAAAAATTCTTTTAATCCTCCAGAGACATTTACTTTACAAGGCAGACCTAAGCCACACTGAAGTTTCAAGTTCAGCCAATACTGCTGCCATATAGAGTCCTGATCCCCTCCCCTGCTCCTCCTAAAATCCACAACCATTAATCAATCTACTTCTCAGTGGAGCAAATAGCCACAGAGCAAACCACTTGCAAATCTTCAGACCAATCCTGTAATCTTGTACCACACACCAAGAAGTAAACAGTTTTAAGCCTTCCAATCTCCCTTTCCAGAGCATGTACAAATGCCAGTGTGGGGCAGTCAGGAGGTGGCAGGAAACAGGGATGGGACAGCAAACGAAGTGGTAGCTTGAGTGTGCCCATGGAAACAGAGCACCCCTCTAGTGCCAGCCTACACCAGCAGCACACCTGAAGCCAACATGCTGAAACAGATGAGGCTGAGGGAACAGGGGCACAATTGAGGCAAGAGAAAAAAAAAGTCATTTGCCAAGCTGCTGGCTTCTCCACCACTGTTCAGCAATACAAAGCATTACATCCACATGAAGCTGGTGAAGCAAATGGACAAAGAATATGCTGAGGAGCAAGAATATTTAAAATACAGCAAGAGATGTATTTTGGTCTATGAATTGTTTTGATATGACTCAATTCCATTCCATCAAGACCAGACCGATATCAAAAAGCATCAGTTCATTCAAGACACGGTGCCATTAAAAACAATTGTCATTCTTTGAAGTTGCTCAATCATTACAGGTTTTTGTGAAGGTAAAAGGCAGCCTAATCCCTGGCCAGGCAAAATTCAAGAGATATTCTCAGGACCTTCTAAAAATGGAACAACTAAGAGGCACCTATAGACTGCTCTTTCCACATCTTAGAGAGAAGCTGACCACAAAAGGGGCCCTAATTTTAACAATAGTATCTGGGTGTCGGCCATCAAATCTTCACGTGAAGGGGCTGAGCTGGTACAGCAAAAAAAGCAAGATAAACTGACAGGATTTGATGCTCTTACAGGCTAATCTGCTCCTGGAAATAGACAGTAGTCCTGCTGATGACTCAGGAACTCCAAGCAAACATGTCATTTTGCAATTTTGTCTCCAAAGAATTCAGACTAGGGCCTCAAAAAGAACAAGCTTCTCTTAAGGAATACAACTAGTTCTGCTGCAGTTCAGATGAGCAGAGAAATATTTACTCATTCTTAGAACAAACCTGAATATTAATCAATAAAAGGGTATTTTTTAACCTGAAAGACTAATGATGAAAGACAGGTATCATTAATAGGTTCTCCTTCTTTTATCAGAAAAATAATGGCAAGTAATGAATCTCAGAACTCAATGGAAAACATGGCTAAAGCCACACAGAATTTTTAGGATGTGATCTTTTGAGACCCTGATTTTGTACTGTACTGAAGACTCAACGACCTCAAAGAATACTTCAAGCAGAAGTTGCTCCACTGGAAGCACTAAAAAACAATCCCTCAGAGAAGAACAAATCCTCAACCTATTGGGAAGAGATTCATGTTTTAGAGACCAGGGTTTATTCTATAAATGCATCACAAACTACAACTTAGGAAAACTTGTCAGAAACATACACGAGTGTTTCCAAAGCCCAAACAAGGAAGCAGTAATTCCAAAGAGCTTCACTCCAGGTCTCTATACCTCACTAGTTATGCTGCACTTTTGGCCAAGCCACTACTTCTCTGTGGATGAGTTGCATCCAAAACACCATGTAAGTGCTCAGAATTCCGAGTAACACTCACGAAGTGTACACTCCACATTTTTGGAATAAGCTACATGGTCATCAAGACCCTCTCCTAAATCTTCCCCACTCGACTAACTTCACCAATTCTTTGGCATAAAGGCTCTACACTGCACAACTGTAATTCAAGGACCTATTCAAGCTATGATTCATGAATATTTTCAGCTCCATTTGATTTCTTAAACTAATAGAACTACACTAAGAGGCAAGCAGAATTCAGTACTGCTCCCACAATAATCCAAAGCTGTAACGGAGGACAACAGCAGTTCTACCAATTACTTTCCACTGTTCTTCATACAGAACCTACAAAAGATACAGTTGGCTGCCCTTGCTTCCATGTGAAGTATTTATTCCTACTCAGCAAAAAAAAAGCAACTACTAACATTTAAAAAAAAATCTGCAAAACAAAGAAGTTCCAAAGATGCCATATTTTCATTTATACAAACTGGCCAGAATGCCAGTCAATGACACTGTACAATGGAAGTCTTGACAATGTAAATTCAAACTGCAAATATTCTTAGTTATTGACACTAATGAGAGGCACAACTCAATTATCCACAGAATTTAACTACATTTATGCTAGTTCTGCCCCACTGACCTCAGGTTCATTGAAGTAGTAACTGAACAGGTAAGGTTGTTTCTGCTTCAACATACAGAGGTGCTCAACAAAGGTATCAACTAAAAGACAAGGATCTCTTACCTAGTTCAAGGAAAATTTGCTCTAAGTAGCTGACTGCAAACAAAACAAAATACTCCACATTCTGACTTAAAGCAAGACATAGCACAGGAAACAGATGTTACACATAAACTTCATCTAAAAGTCAGCAGTTTTCCAAGGAGAACACAGTAGAAGAGAGATTAATCCTTTTGAAAGATATCCATCTCTTTACTAACATTTAAGAAAAACAGAGAAGATCAAGAGCACAGGAGGTAGGCCCTTCACTGACCATATCCTCAAAAGCATTATTGGGTAAACCTCTGGAGTTAAAGTTCAGTTGGATTACACCAAAGTAAGTGAAAACAACGCTAGATACTACAGTTCAACAGATGCCTCATTAACACCTTAGAAAAGTTTATAAAAATATTTCGTGTCTATGAAAACTTTTTATAATAAAGCTATTGACCAGTTTAATCTGAATAGAACATTGCCTGTGCTGTAATTTATTCACTACACAGAACAAGCCACAAGTCATGCTTTCCTTTTACTTCACAGCAAGTTCAGGTATTGGGAAACACACAGAAGCCAGTTAGTCATTCTGAGCAGGAATTTATCCACCCCAGGGCGCAAAACTTGCCAGAACAAGTAACCAGAGTACTCTTAGCTGACCCAAACTTCTCAGTTGCTTTCTACTACCTCTCATGAGAGCAGATACACACCCACTCTCTGTAACATCACCAGTGGCAAGGCAAAACTCAGTCAATTTAAAAGAAGCAAGTAATTTGACTTTTCCCCCCTTGTAAGAGAAGGTTTTGGAAGCCTTACAAAGCAAACATCTTATCTGAGGAGCCAGAACTTCCAGTTTGGGGAATATTTTTACTTCTATTTAGTAATCCAACAGTAACAGAACCTATTTCATACACTTTGTCTGCTCCCTCCCATACCTCCACACAGACCAAAAGATTTCAAGCACAGAATGGGCCTCTCCATTTCTTACTATGCCACTTAGTATCATAAAAAAAAAGATAGGAAGCCACCAACCTTCTTTGCTGGCAAATGCACTCTTTCTTCAGAAAAGACCCTAAATTTTTATACATACTGTGACTTTTCTCCACTTCCAGGAATGCCACTTGTTCAGTCTCCAGTTGTATTTCAGTCTAAAAGAATATATCTTCATTTTCTCTTTTCATAAGAAAATAACTCCCGAGAGACTGATTATAGCAATATACAACAAAGAAGTGATGAACATATAATTTGCTTTGGGTTTTGTGGTTTGTTTTCTTTAAAATGTTCCTTGCTTTGGATATAATGTGCAGTCTGTCTACATCCACACCATATTTCTTAGCCTTCACAGTGAATATTCCTATATATGAATTTATACATAGAAACATATATTACATATAATAAAATTATATGTAATATTTATTTTAACAGTGTAAATCAGATTAAAGTATTTCTTAGTTAAAAAAAAATTAAAATTCCAGGGTTCAAATCTGATCTCTAGTAACGAGCATGCTAAGAAATGACTGCAATATCTGGATAATACTAGTTATAGTCACCACTTGTTTTGTTTAAACAATGCTGACTCCATGTCACAGAAACAAGATGGGGAGTTCAATCCATAAAACCTCTTTTTTTTCTCCCCTCCCACCCCAATCACCAGGGCCTATGCTTTCAACACCAGAGGAACATTCATTTTAAATGAGGCACCAGGGAATGCTACTTTTTTGGGGAAAGGCATGGAGAGTTTGGGGATAATGCTCTCAAAGCTTTATTTTGCTGCCCTCCACCTCCAGCAACTGCATTCACAACACAACCAGGACAGCCTCATTTTACTTGCCAAGGACGACAATCACCAGCTTACAAACCACAAGAGAAAATGGCTCTTTCTGGCCACGTAGACAGCTCAACCACCATGTAATTCATCTCTTTTCGTAAAGAAACACACTCTTGAAACTTGCAAAATCCAACAAGAAGATAAACCTCTAAGGCAGCACTGGAAAATCTGAAAGATGTGACAAAACATACTTCACCAATGTCTCACAATCCTAGCCACTGCCAGCTCTTCAGCAGAATAAATGCCTCAGCTCGAATACACAGGAACAAGTTAATGCTTCAGGAGTTACAGCAAGTAGGTTGGCAGAGCACTCTGCACATGCTACCACACCACAGGGAAAAGATTAAAAAGACAAAGACCAATGCTGCTTCAGGACAAGCCCATGCTTGAACAGCTCCAGCCCTTCCCCCAAAAGCCAGTGCTCTGGCAGATCGTGAGAAAGCCTTGACCGTCTCGCCCAAAGTCTCTGTATCCGCCTCTGGGGAAGGAGGAAAAACAGGCTTTCCACCTCTCAAGATGATGCCAAGAACAACACTGTACCACTTAGATCAGGGCAACAAAGGCTGTGAAGGGACGCAGAGCTCCTTCCAACACAGACCTCAGTCTCTGCAACAGCTAATTACAAACACGCCAGCAGAATTAGAAGGTGCAGAGCTTAGACACAAACACTTTCTTAACCTGCCTTCAGTAAAACGAGAAACATACCTCCTGACGGAAAAAACTTGACAACACAGGAAACTGACATCTGAATGGGCTGACAGTACAGTGTGACACAAGAGCACAGCTCAGACAAAACAACACCACAGCGCTGAACTGCACCTTCCCTTCTCACTTGCCCCAGCCGGACAGGCTCTTTCAGCTGAACACTACTTCAGTTTTGCAGGAGCGGACCACTGCTATGAACACTTTGTCAAAGTATCCTTTGCAAGCTCAGCACGAGGGACACTTAACAAAGAAAGCCGCCTTGTTGTCTTCCAAGAGCCACCTCACTAATCGCCTTCCATTAGTTTCAAGTCAAACAACTTTTTTGATGAACCCTCCTGCTCCACAGGCTTGCCATGCAGCCAAACTGAAGTAACTTAGTACTCAGGGCAGGGTAGAAAGCTTTGCTGTTTTTACCCTTTATTAGATACCACTAATACAATTATTATTATTTTCACCCCTTTAATTAGATACACCACTGCAAGCATATTTCACCCCCATGAAGCTTCCCTGACCACCAATAACCAGCTGTTAAGGGAAAAGCAATATACATCAAAAGAATCAGCTCCATACCCTGGCAGTCAGGGCCACACCTTCTGGCTGCTGTTACATAGACCGAAGCCCAGCCTCGCAGGTGCCTCCCTTCAGATCCAAGTTACTTGAGGCTATTCCCGTTGTTTTCTATTCCAAAGTTTCTAGATGCCAGTGAACATATTTCAGCACCCATTTTATGCCCTAAAGCAAGAGTACACAACCTGCCAAGCTGAACAAGGCTGAGGTTTTTTAAAATATTAAATTTCACAGCATCCAGCTGCCTCCAAACACTCTGCTTCATCCTTTAACTGCAAGTGCAGGAACTCAAACACCTGACTTTATTACCTTCACATCCATCAATTATTTACAGAAAGCTCCTTTCCAGAGAGACTCAAGTATCAATTATTTAGTCTTTGAGCAGAAAACAAAAATTGTTAAAAGAGGAAAAGAGATTTCTGGAAAGGGTTGTTGGGCCACATGAACATATTTAGGGTTGTACACTGACAACCTGCCTGAAACAGAACGAGAATGCCAAAACAGAACCCCTAAAGCCAAAAGCTCACATGCACACGTGAGCTCATTAAGTACCTGAGCCAATTGGTGCAAAGAGCCCCAACTACACCAGGGGGTTTTCAGGTCTTCCCATGAAAGTCCTTTATCAGTTTGTTATAAATGCCTGTTCTCTAGCCCAGGAGTATAAAGCAGAGAGAAGCTCTTTCCTAATAACACAGAAGCTCTTTTACAATACCAAGACAACATTCCAACGATGCTTACTACAAAGTTCAAGGGGAAGCAGAGCCCTGTGTTTATTATACCTTTGCCTTTCCCACTCAGGTTCAGATTGAGGATGAAGACAGACCAAAGATTTTCAGCTTTTGCACAACTTCTAAAGAAAATGACACAGAGCTCTCTGAAGAAACACATGTAAGCATTCAACCTAGATAATAAGTGCAGAAATTCTTCCACTCACATGTGTCATAACATCAGCTGTGCTACAATGAAAAGGATATGGCTCCAAAAGAGTTGAAGAAAGACAGGAAACTCTGAAGCAAAACAAGTGCAGATCCCTCCCCCCTGCCAAATGGGCTGAGGCCCACTTTGAACCAGAAAAGAAAATAAACTTATTTTTAAACCCTGTTAAGAGCCCTGGGTTTGGATACAGTTCCTATTGTGGCCAGCATATTTTATTTTCATTTGTTAAAGGTTTTCTGCACAAGTGATAACAGAAATCACATGTGAATAATCAAGCAGAATGGTTCTTCTCTCTGAGGGCTTCAATTCTAAGACTTATGTCAGATTGGTCAAAATGTTTAGCAAAAGCCTGGCCATTCAAGGCAGTGGTTTCAACTGCAAACATCACAATCTCTTACACAGTAAATTTTTAAGGATCACCACTTTTGCAGGATCAACACCTGCACTTTGCCAATATCCTCACCTGTGACATTCCCAAAATAGAAGAATTTGCCCAATGATGAACTTTCAGCTGACTGACCATCTGAAAGCAGATTTTATCCAGAATAAAGCTGGTTTACAACACAAGTAAGACATTCAGCTATAGTTAAGTTATTAAATTGTGTATTTAAAATTAAGCCATCAGAGCGCAGACATTTCAGCCTCTCCCCTTCTTTTTAAATTGCTAAATCAAAATTCAGATTCCTGTGTTGCCTTGGGAAGGTTGACCTGGAACAGAGACTGAACAGAGCTAGAGAATAAAGTAGATATTTATTGAAAGGCCTTTAAGGATACACCTCGGGCAGCAGCACAGGAGCCTGACCAGGGCTACACCCAAGGTGGACTTAAAATGGTCACAAAACAGCCACTGGTCATGAGGTCTCACACTTTTATAAGTTTTGGTCCATTTGCATATTGGAGTTTAATTGTCCAAATAGAGCTTCAGATTATGAAGTCCCATCCTTCTTGTTTTCTCTCTTCAGCCCGCCGTTGTTTATGCTTTCGGGCCTGAAAACTTGTAACTATTGTCCTTGGTCTTCAGCAGGAAAAGGATTTGTTTTGTCTGCCTACTCTGTGAAGAGAGCTTACTGACACTTAATGTAAGGCTCAGAACTACAGCCCTAGGTAGCACAGAACCTGAAAAACATGAAAGCTAAAACTTAAGGCATCACCTGTGTTCTTGGGAAGATCTGAACTATTACTTTTTAAAACCCACACACATCTAACCTTGATAAGCTTTAGTCTGACTATCTCTGACATAGTTCTTAACCTTTATGAGATACTTTTGTCTGAGCATGAGCCAAAGGATCCAGGAGAAGGATCCTGTTCCTGCCCAAACTGTGCCAGGGGCTGAAGGCAGCATCAGTAGCTCCACTCAGGCCACCAACAGCACAGCTTTGGAAGAGCCAGAGACTTTAGGACTGGGCAATGCCAGAGAGGAAGACACATGACCATCCTTTGGATGTAGAATATAACCTCTGAATCTAGAAATAACTTCTGCTTAATTCCCCTTTAGTAACAGCCTGCACCAATCACTGTTTGAGGGTCTAATTTACTTTATCTGAGCTACTTCAGCTTGAAGCAAAATGCGAACCACAGTATGTTCACGGATTTTGTGAATTGCAGCCCTCTTAGCCTCAGAGACGCATCACAGGTGGCAAAGTATGAAAGTCCGTTTTACCAAAAAACAGGAAGTTTTGGCACAGGAAGCCCCAGTGCAAAGCAACACGGCACAGAGAGCTCCCAAGTAAAGTGTGTCAAATCCACAGATTTTTCCATACCCCACCCAGGCAAAACCTTTAGTAAAAGCAAAAAAAAAATAAAGGGAGGATCTGTGGAATAGTTTTGACAATCGCTCTGTTAATTCCATTTCCCCTCACATACACCCCAATGAGAATTCTGAACTACCACAGGGAGATCAAAACAAGAGTTTAATTTATTCACACTTATCAGTGCTCAAACTGTGCCACACCTAATCCACAATGAGAAACGTGACAGACTATGAGAATCAATTGTAGCAGTTTGTCGAGCCGAAAAATTCCTCTTTTTTCCAAAGACCCATTTACAGGTAATGGCACACTAGCAGCCACTCACTAAAGCTTCATAAACTAAATAAAAATACCCTCTAAGAAAATCAGAGGTCAGCCTCAAAACAAAGCAATCCAATATCCCTCAGTTATTCATTAGAAGCATACAATAAACTCATTCACCATCCAGATATAACCAAATTCATAAAACACCACGTCAACATTTTTTTGCTACACCTAAAAGCAAAAAGTTATGCCTTCAATACCAAAGAAAGTATCCCAATTAAACAGCATCTTAGGACTCAGAGCAAGGGCTTTTCATGGTCCTTTCATTAAGTATTACAGGGCCTAACACTAGCAAAAGGCAGCCCAGAACACACACCCTTGCAGTCCTGTTAGGTGTGTTACCTAGGTGAACAGGAGCACAGACACTGCTTCTAGCAAAAGATTTTTTTCTTTTCTGCCACTCTCCCACTGCCCACAAGAAGGCAGGAACGACAGGAAAGAGGCTTTAAACAGGAAACAGTAAGATTAGTTTGTCTACAATGCTACTAAATGTCAGGCAAAGCCTGTGCCCAGAAACAAGACTTAAGTGAGTTTTCTTCTGATTTGGGGACTGGAGATAATGCTACAGCACAAAGGAGGCTAACTGGATCTTACACTAAAAACTGGAACTTACACTAAAGAAAATCACACAGAGCACACACCACCCAGAAAATCATCTTTCCATGATTGCAATTTAGACCTAAACTGCACCTTCTGCAAGTCCACCTGGAACAAGATCAACAAACATAAAACAAAATGCCAACCGTGTAACTTACTTGCACTTTTTTTTTTTTTAAATATAAATGCACTTCCAAACTTTTGGAAAGCTATTTCTAAAAATTCCTGTTTCAGTGGCATTATAGTTTTGAACAAGACAACCTTCTAAGGACAGGCAACAACACTATATTCCATCCTTCAAGAACAGAGCTAAAAGGATATAGATCATGCCCTAAAAGTACTTTCTTCCAGTGTCATTAACCAAAGGATAAAGAATACCATTCTACCAACACATTTAGTGTCCTAAATGCCTCTAAAAAACCCCAAAACACACAAACCAGATCAAAAGCTGCAAAGTAGTTTCTGCCACAGCTCATTCCTACATCACACCAATGACCAGACTTGAATTCCCACCTGATCCCCTCTCTCTGCACACAAGTCTTCTGTCAAGCAGATCGTGCAAGCACTTCAACCTTCCACACCACAGCATTTCAAGTTTCACGCATTAATTGTGAGTAAGACAGTGTCTCAAGTACTGATGCCTCACTCTCTGCTGGAGACAGCCAGAAAAGAGATCATCTCACCAGAGAGCACTTATGAACGAGACACACCCTGTGCTTTCATTCTCTAGGAACTGCTTCTCTTCCATTTTATCCAGAGTTCTAGATTACAAGGCTTGTATCACTGTAACAAACAAAAACCCAATCAAACTAAAAAGCAGTGCTAGAAGAATTTTGTCCTGCCAGTTATTTTAAAATATCCTTCACACCTTCACCACCACCTCCTTGGAAGATCCATAAAAGAGAGAAAAAACACCCAAACAAGTAACTTCTTTTAAAGGATGGGTTAGGTTTCTTTGTGAGGTTTTATTTATTTCGTTTTTTTTATTCAGAATGCCTCAAAATGAAACCGCTAAGTCTGCATAGAGCACGGAAGGCAAAGCAAGAGCCAAAACAGAAGTGACCAGGGAGCATCACCTCTGGTACCCCTGTGCTCCACCACCGGGCCTGTTACGGCAGGAGGCTGAAAAGGGGTCAAGAGAGGTCGCTCACTACCACACCCTAAAGGTAATTAAAGCTAAAATATTTTAAAAATTAAGTTATGGGCCTCAATTCTAACACTCACTGCGCCCTCTGAACAGCCTGGGCTCAAGGCAGGGTCTGGCAGCAGCCGGGGCCACAGCGGAGAACGGAGCGGGCAAACTCCGGCCGCAGCACTCCGAAAGGCCTTTTTCTATTATTTTGGGGGTTTTTTATTACTATTTTTCTCCCTCGTGGCACCTCAGCGAGATAAGCTAGCGTGAACTCCCAGAGGAAGCCTCACCCGGCCTCTCCGGCTTCCTCTAATGGACAAGGACAATAGCAGGGGCTCGCCATAGCCCCGCGCTGCCGCCAAACTTCGCAGCGGAGGGTGCTCCCCGCCCGGCTCGCTGGCCGCCAGCCCCCAGGGGATGCTGCAGGGAGCAGACTGCCCCGGGGAGAGGGGGTAGAAATGCCAGCGCTTCAAGACAGGGAGAGAAAGGAGCACTCCGGACGGCGCGACCCGCGGCGCAGAGGGCGGGCGGATGCCCGGGCCGGGGCGGGCAGGCACTCACCGTGCAGCAGCCTGCTCGCTAAGTTTCGCCGAGAGGGGCGGACGACGAGGCGGCGGTCGGCGTCGGCGGGGGTCCCTGCGCTGCCTCGGCTAGTCCATGGACACGGCGGCGCTCCCGGAGCCTCCTCCCCGCGTCTGCTCGGCCGGTGCGGCAGGCGTGCCCGCCAGGCGTGCCCTTGTGCCTGGCCGCCCCGCCGGGCCGAGGCAGCGCGGAAATGAATGTCGCGGCCACGCCCGCTCCGCACGCAGCCGTGCTCCGCACAAAGGGGGCGTGCAGGAAGCCCAGCTCTGCCTCCGCACCCCGCGGCTCCCGCCCGCTGTGACCCCTGGCGGCGCTTCCCCCGAGCACCCCCGGGGCCGGGCGGAGGCTGCGGGCGCCAGCGGCCCCCGCCCCTCACGGTGCCTCCCCCGCCGCCCTGGGGGCGCGGCCCCTCGCCGAGGCCCGCGGCTTTGTTATCTTGGACTCGTTCCGTGGCCGGAGAGCTGCGGCCCCCGCCCCGGCCCTGCGGAAGGGGCTCAGCCCTCAGCCGCGCCTCTTACCCCGCAGGGCTTCGGAACACGAACCAGTGAGGGTTCAGCACATGCTGAGCGATAGTAAAGACGCCGTAGAGCCTACCTGGAGAGCCGGAAGGCGAAGGAAAGACATAAAATAAAACGACCCTGAAGAGTATTTTGGGTCTTCAGGCGTCCCAGGGCTTTTACACCTCCCGGCAGAGAGGCTGAGAAGAGAGGAGGGAGCGGAAGGCAGGGTTGAGCTGTTTAAACCCGTGTAGTTAGCGAGTGATCGCTCCCACCTGAGGCAGCCACAGGCTCCCCTGTTGTCTCGCTCGGCTCCCAACCTTCACGCTCTCCTTCTGTTCCCTTTCACACCTTGTGATCTCTCTTGACACAGGGAAACATTTCTGTCACCTTCATTTCCTTCCTCATATATAGAGCAAAGCTCATGTCTTCAGTGCCTCGCTAACTAGGAAAATGCATTAGTGTGCAGAAAGGCAAGGCCAAGGGGGAGGTAGTGCAGCACCACACGTGTTCTTACAGGCTGCCTCATATTGTCTACACTTTCTTCACCTGCTCCAGCCCTCGGACTTTGAGGAATTCCTTATTCCCCCGGTTCAGGAACAAGTCCGCTCACAAAGACAGCAGCAATTGCACTGAAGTGAAAGGAACTGTTGAACAATCAAATGGTGTGAACTTAGCATTTCTTTGTGTGTTAATTCTCCACTCATCAAAGCTGACGACCAAAAGCGTGCTGGAATTTATAGTAAATGCACAGTTCCCCTCACCCCCGCCCTTCTGATGTCTGACAAAGCAGATACACACCAGTGTGTCACCCCCTCGCCGCTCACATGATTGAGATTCCTTCTCATTTCCCACATACAGTTATTTAAATAAACGGGGGTGGGGGGGGTGGTTTGGGTTTTTGTTTGTTGTTGTTTTCTTTTAAAAGGAGGGGGAGTGTTTGCCCGCCTCCCCTAAGCTTGCTCAAGACTTCTTAGAAACCAAAATTGAACTGTTAAAGCCGACAGAAGATGCTAGAAGAACTACCTGAATTTTGATCAGAATCCAAGAGGGGAAGGGGAGCTCCGAAAGGTCACTGGATTATTAGATGGTACGAAGAACTAGAAGAGTCCTTTCTCCATCTCAGAAGTACTGAAGTAATCTCACAGAGCACTGAGTCACATCTTCAGAAAGTCCAGAGCCAAGGCAGAAAGCTGTAGTATGCTGATTCTGTAATAGATAGGAAGATGGTGCAATAGTAACTGCTGAGATTCAACGGGGAAAATGGGAAATTTCAGGGAAATTCAGCAGCTTTAGGATGTAAGGGCTGTGGAATTAGGAAGAGCATTTGTCGATAAAATAAGGTTCTCTTGCAATTTACCATTTGTAAAATGGTTAGTGTTAACAGTTCACAGCATAGTTGAATTGACTGTGTTCACTGTTAGCATGGAGCTGGTTTCAACAGCCTCTCAGTGCCCCATTTATTTGCCTTTGACATTATCTCTGCACAGTGCTTCACTGTGTTGCCAAGAAAATTGGAGTAAAAATCTCATCCATCACAGAAACCATTAACTAAGTGCTAGGGCAAATTGGAACACTTTTAAAACACAGTCACTTCAGCAGTAAGAGGTATAATAATCCTGCAGTAATGAAAATAGGAGATCTGATTTTTTTTTTAAGTGGACATGTGCAGGCTGATGTTCATGTATGGATGATCAATGCTGTTTTCCTCTGACTACTGCAAAACGTTTTCTAAAATTAATGAAATCATCATGAGGAGCAGCTGGTAGAAAATGGCCTGACCAGAGCTGTTGACCAGTGAATACTTTCAACATTATCACCAAATATCATTTTTCAGTGTAAAAAAAGTCTATTTATGGAGGCATCCAGAAACCAGAGTTACAGTTGGAATTGTCATGTGGTTTTGACAATTATGAGGCTAAGAGAGAGGGGTGTGCAAGGAGACAAAGCCCACAGAAGCTACTGAGAGACCTTAAGCTACTTCAAATACAAAGAAATCAGTAGCTGGGTCTAAAAGAGAAAGAAGAAATATTTTAGGGAAAGCCTTTATAACACGTTCGAGATGGATTAGAAGAATAATAAATTAGGATGGAACTGGTCAGATGCCCAATACAATTCGAGAGGGTCAGGCTGAATCAGTGATTTAAGTTTGTCCTCAGTCGCATAGCGTTTCCCCACGTGCCCCTGCTGTTAGCAGCGGCTGTCGCAGCTCTCTGCTCCGGTCCCCGCGATCGGTCAGTCCGTGCGACAAAGGCAGCCACGCATACCCCGGCAGGAGCGGGAATCGGTACCACAAAAGCGCAATAGGTTAAATTCTGTAAGTATTGCAGTGAGTCTGTTAATAATTTATTCCCTCCACTTAGATCTATATACCACAGACTATGTCAGTCAATACAGATATCCTTCCTCCAAGTTTCTTATTCTTGAAAGGAAAATGTCCATACAAGTGAAAAGATCGCAGAAATAGATGTCTTTTCCAACATTTTCCAACAGCTTTCTTCCAGCCGAATCGGACCCTACAGCGGTCTGTTCCTGGAACCTGTTAAGCAGATCTACTGCAGAAAACCCCTCGGGTTCACCGCTCACCTGCACTTTGGCTGGGTAGCAGTGACATCCAGCGGTGCGGAGAGAAACTTGCTCACTTTTTTTTTTTTTTTTTTTTTTTTTTTTTTTTTTTTTTTTTTTTTTTTTTAACCTCAGTGCATCACAGAAAACGCGTCAGAAAATGGCTGGGACCCCTTGGCATTCCTGCCTCGTTGTGGATATTCGCGAATGGCACCAAGGACAGAAAATCTGACAGCTGTGGGAACAGATAACCCGCATAGAGAAACAAAAATGCAGAATCAAAAACATCCTCTGGTCTGGGCCAGACTGTCTTTTGAATGGCTCTAAAAGGATACTGCAAATAGAAAATACAACTGGTCATCCCTTAAGTTGAAATAAAACACACTTTCCTATGTTACACCCACATCATTGACTTCACAGCATTTTCATTCTTAAAATATTTTTATTAACCCTGCTTATGTTCTGAAAAAAAGATAAATGGGATGACAAACTAGGAAAAGTTGAAGAGAAATTACTAGAGCAGAGTTTTGTTTCTCAAGCCCTACCTTTGCACTTTGTGCACTTTTCTACTGACCTGATGCATCTTCAACCTTCAAGGTGAAAATGAATAGAATATCATACTGCATGGGTGCAAAATGCACATCCCAGAATAATAAACTTTTCATTATTAGTTTCCAGTAACCAGCTGAGTTAAAGTATGATGTGATATTTGATGTGCTGAGAAGTGATTTAGATTTTGGGTACATGGCGTGTTAAAAGAAAAAAATCAAAACATTAAATGTGTGCAAGGAACTGGGCCAGCAGAGGTAGCTGTTAGCACAACAAAATCAAATAACTGTAATATTTTTGTCAATGGACATTCTAAATTCAGTCTGCAGTATTGAAAATTCACTTAATTTGTTCCTCCTTTGCTATTTTGTGCTAATTTTAGTTATTTGGGCTAGCCTGTTTCCAATGGGAATTATCTGTTCCTAGCTCCTATGTACCACCTATTTTTTACCCTCCCCATTTTTATTTTGTCAATACAGGGTTCAGAAAGGATGAGTCAACTCCAAATAATCCCAGGCTTGGCTGGGATAATCCGATTTATCAATAACAATTTTTCAGAACAATTTCAAATGTCATTTTAACCTTCTACGGCTCCAAATTTTGACTTGATTTCGGAAAGACAAGGTTAGAAAACTTTGAAATGCAGGTAAGCTTATGTAACTTTCAAATCTAGAAGTGCACTAACTGTTTATGGGAAATAATGCTTTCTTAGAGCAGAAAAAGACCTCGGTCTGATGTGGTTTCAGTATACATCCCTCTGAGGAACCTGCCACAGCAGAGAACTTTCAGTTTCCATGAGTACTTCAATAAACGTAAAAAGACTTCACGGGTCTTTCTAAAAATGTTTTTACACTACAGGAACACTTCAGCATGTTGTAGCTGATTTATGTTTGACAGCCATTTTACTTCCAATGAACATTGCAAATGCTGGACAACATAGCTTCCTGCTTCTGTTTGCACTCCCTGTGGGTAGGCTGAGAGCAGGGCTGCAGCCCCATGGCACCCTTGCCATCATCTAAGGCTCCCTGCACTCTGGCTGGGCAGCCAGCTCTGACAGAGTAGGTGGAATTCAGTTGCCTTTATCTTCAATTTCTTGGAATTTATCTGGCTTCCATCCCATTCTCCAAGGACTGTTTGTGCCTCTCACATTTCGTGTTTATGTGAAATGCACAAACAGCCCTTGGGCACAAGGCCTGAAATGCAGGTCTAAGATCAGTACCTCCTTTGCTGGTCTTTGTGCAAGATCTGTTCTCTGCAAATGGCAAAGCTTTTTATTTCCCATGAGAAAGAAAACTCAGAACTCTATAGACGCCATGATCCAGAATGTATCTGCTGTAAGATCTTTGTTATTCATAGCCTCTTGCAACTGTAGGAAACCTTAGCTCACACCCATTGCTTTTAGTATCTCTTGTGTTTCCTACCACTTGCACTCCCAAGTATCCATATGCCAACTGCAGACAAGCGGGCACTTAGAAAATGCTTTAAACTTTTTAGGGGCCTTGTGTCAGCCCTCAATGCCAGTAGTACCTTTCAGCAGTAAAACCCAGGAAAAGAATCCCTCAGACACAATTCTTTATTTTATGGTTCTCTGCAGTTGTCCATGACTCCGAGGAGAGCCTTTATAGAGGAAGCCCATACCACAGAGTCAATTTGCTGCTGTAGTCTCCAAATCCTGTTCCTTCCTCCATCCCCCAAAACAGTCAAACACAAATTTCAGCTGATAGTACCATACATGATTCCAATTTCTGTTTCCAAATGAAAATTATGAATCACTCAAAATCCTCACTGCTAGTGGTGTTTCTGGGAAGTGTGAAGAACCGACTCTGAAGAGCATATAAATATTTTTTTTTAAATCAGTTTTACCTGGACATAAATACTAAGAAAGAAAGGTCAGAATTTCCTCCATAATAATGCAATTTTTTTTTGAAGAATCCTAAATACAAAAAGGAACCTGCTCTCGAGCCACAATCATCTTCCTTGCAGGGAATCACATGGACTTAGAAGATCTAGAGCCAGTAGTGAACTAACAAGAAATTAACTTTGCAGACAGAGTGGCATGTCTTGAATGCAAAATCTCAGCGTTAGACTGACAGGGTGTAGTCTTCTAGAAACACGGATGTATTTACATGTTAATGAAAAAGCAAAAGCCAAAGGCATTTCATTTACATAAAGTTTTATTATCTTTTCCCCTCAGCTGGTACTCCATTACTACAGCCTTAGCAGAGTTTTGTTTCCCTAGATAGACAGGTTTTCAACCAGCTGTCTCTGACTGAAAACATCGAGGCTAAGGTCGGATTTTAGACCCAGCCCTTCATTAATGCAGTCAGATACAAAGGACCAGTCGAAACCCTGACCACCTGCCACCTGGAAGGCTGCAAAGGAACCAAAAACAATCCAAGAGGATTTTCATCCATTTATATGTTTGAATAGAGAACCTTTCCTGTGCATTGATCCCTAAATAGTTAAGCAATTACACCACACATTCAAGACATGGATACATTCTACATTTCAAGCTCTAAACAGAAACATGCGCAACTGTTTTTCCACTTATGAAGCTTGTGGTTTTATCTTCTCAGCAGCTTCAAGGACAGATGGAAGGCTGACTTTGTCTCCAAATTCTTTCTCACGATGCTCCAGCAAAACACCCTAGTTGAAGATACAAGAGAGAAATTCAGACACATCTCCCTAGAAGGGATCCACTGCCCAACTGAACAATTCCAGGAAACAAACTTCTAATCTTATACGAGAGATAAAAGCCTCCTAGATGGCCTGCAGTACCTGTCTTCCTGCCCCAATCACATATACACCTCCCAGTGTGAATCCTTCTCCTTCCAGATTTCCACTATATCCACTTCTCCAAGCACGGAAGAAATTTTGCCAAACTCCCAAGCGGAAAAAGCCCGACAACATCATTTTCCGTCTGCGTGGACCATAAAAGCCTTTCTGCAGGGGAACAGAAAATACGTCAGCAAACAAAGGGAAAAGGACTTTTCATTCATTTTAACCTCATCCACAAGTATTTAAATCCCATGTACACCTAGATCCCTTTTGCTGACAACAGTGGTGCTTTGTGATAAACATATTTTTTGGTCAGTTGGTTGTTATGGGTTTTTGTAAATTCAGCCTGATTCTTTCACACAGGCAGGGGGGAGAGACAAAATAAAAGGATCATCTAGTAGATTTTGAGTATAATATGTTCTTTTTTCTTCAGAACCCAAATGATTTTTCAATGTGTCTCCTGGTTTAGGGAGAAAGCAAGCCAGTGGTTCTGTAGGACATGAGATTGGCAATCTAGCACAATCCAGTGTACCAGGACAAGCAATATCACTGCAATCTGGCCTGTACATCATGAATTAATTATATGTGTCACCTTCAAACCTTGACTCACACATCATTAACATCAGCAAGTCACGCAGCCAGTGAAAGAAAGGAATAAATATTAACAGGCCATATTGTTTACATTTTAAAGGGGAGGAATAATCCTGCAACAGCACGTTATCAGTGCATAGCTACACTGCAGTTTGTAAGCTCAGCAGGATGTATAAATATAGAAAAACAAAGCCAATTAGCTTCTTAAACTACAGTGCTACTAAATCCTTTTTCATTCAGACTACATTCTACTTATTTATACAAGCTCCTCAAAGAGGGCATTCATAGATTTGTTTTTAAACAAAAGGAGAACACCAACTTCACTATACCTTTTCATCCAGAAAGATTTCTCCTTTGAAATAATGCTGAAAATCCTCCACTTCAGTCCCTATCTTCTCTTTCACAACAGCATAGAGAGGGACACCCAGCTTCGACAGCTGGGGTTTCAGAGAGGAGAGCTCAGAAGCCTCCTAAGCAAAGGAAAAAAACCCAAACATTTCAGTCAATAAATGGAGGTTGGAAAGCTTCACCTTGAATTTCAAGACCATCAGAAACACACAAATTCTAGCTTGAGGCACAAACCAGAAACAGACCTGTAACATTTAAGCTAGTTGTACTCCTAGGCAGCTCTTCATCAGATTTACTACAATTATCTTTGTTAAACATGGAGGAAGCAGATTCTTCTGAGCATTTACTGGATAAAACATATTTTTAACTTAAAGCTGTAGATATACCTTGCCTGTAATAAGGCTGCAATTATCTTCTGAAGTATTTGAGAATGGTAAAATATAATGCCTGCACATCACTTAACTTTTTCAGAATTTTCAATCCTTTTTTCCAAGTTGACATCCATCATTATCAGTCCTTCCACAAAGTATTTTAAGGGCTCTGTGCAGGAGCAGGCTATACAAGTTTAAGTAATGAAGATACACTCTCTTTCCTAAATCCCCCAGTAAAAAAAAAAAAAAAATCGGAATTTCTTCATAGACTTTCAGTATCCCAGAAGCAAAACAGCTTTTTCTGGTGTGTAAGAGTGTAAGGTGTCACTACTCATCTGCTGGGTTTTTGTTCTCCTAAAGGAATCCCAATTCTCACAGCTTGTACAAAGATCCCTGAGGTTTTGAACAGATCAGAGTGTGCACTGAAAATATGGAGAAAGGTCATTTTTACTGGACAGAATTCCCACAAAAAACCTCAAGTCCACACTTTAAAAACATGGACACAGTTTACATGATCACTCTCAGTCACCTAACTGAAATATCTTAACTGAAAGGCTTGCAGGACATCTAGAATTCACTGAGTACCAAGGGACAAACAGATAGGGATGAACAGATAGGCAAATTTGAACCTTTCAGTAATACTACTACTTCTTCTAAAAAATCACTCTTGAATTCCTGACTGTGTGTGAAAGTTACAGAGTCAAGCACATGAGTGCATTCTCCTCCTGCCTACACTACTACACCTGTTCAGAGAGCAAAGCACTTTAACCTTCCATAAATTCTACACATATTTAGGCAGTTACTACTGATGGGAGCAGATAACTTAATGAAGAGGTTACCATATTAATTACTCCATGTTATAGACTAGTGAGTTACAACATAATAACTACTTTTCCCTATAGCTAAGAGAAACATAATGTCCAAGGTGCAAGCTATGGCTGTTCCCAGGCACTAGGTGCATTCAAATTGTAATTTAGGAGCTCCACCCACAGAGCCTAATGTCAATTTAAGGATCTAAATTTGTTTTCCAACCCAGCTTGTTATGGAACAGAAACTCCTTATCTTCAGAGTCTGTACCTTCCTGCCTCACATTTAGCACCCAGAACAGAGAGGTACTCCCTCTATGCACACCTCTTTTTTTGCAGATGAGCTTTATCTGATGGCTTTCTGCCAATCCAGTCTTGGGCTGTATTTGACCAGAGACTACCTGGCTCACAGAGACTTATTTTGGACTATATATATATAAATAGCTCATAAGACTCATTACCAACTGAATCTTGTGCAAATCTCCCTTTCTAATTACCATGGGCTAGGTCCCTGGCAGATGTAAAAATCATGTAACCATCACCTTCAGAAGGAAAAAGCTCAGGACCTGGACCACGCAAACCAGCTGCAAAAGAAATTAAGTATGCTGGTAGCTGGTGACCAGTTTGAACCATGAAACAAAACCTTTCAGATATTTTAGATCTATTTGATGACTGTCCTATTCATCCCCTCCCTTTATTTACAGACTATCTATGCAAGCAGACCTCAACACTTCTTAATGAATCCCCAAGCCCAGCAAGTACCTCTCTGCACAAAAATCATCCAGGTCTTCGTACAGCCATGATCACAGCACCATTCTCCTTCCATAGTTCACCTGCTTTGAATGTCCTTTGTTCTGTTTGTACAGAAGAAACAACACCAACAATAATATCAGCCATTCTTGTTTATAACAATTCTTTTAACACAAAGCACTGCAGAGAATTCCACATTCAAATACAGTTCTAACAAAAAAAAAAATCTATGTCTAAGAGGAGATTACTGCGTTATTGATTTTTAGAAGCATGTCTTGTTTCATCCAGAAATAACAGTTTTGCTTGCTTTTCCTTCACCACAAGTACTGGATATCAAGGACACTCAACTACATGTTGTAACTAGGAAAGACTAAGAAAACTGCTTCCAACTCTGGCCTTAGAAAGATTCTTATAAAAGTCCAATTCTTGAAGAACGTGGTCTGAAATAGCCAGAACCTTACCTGGTCCCAAAGTTTTCAGCTCTATCTCCTCTAAAAACTCCAACGTAGCTTTTTCTGGCTTGGACAAAAATAAGTCAGTGTTAGCAAGGACGATCCCTGTCACAGCTGCACCAATGGCTCCAAGGCCAACAGACCACATGCCTATGGTGAAGGTCCCCAAGTCAGGCAGGAAGGACATTTCTGGAAAGAGAAAGAAACAACAGCTCTGACACAGGATATCAATGATGCCAGAGGAGGAGGAATTGGATCAAAACAACTAAAAGCTCATGCAGGTATTTTTGGTTTAATGGAGATGATCTGTATATTTATTAATGTACTGAAATGGGTTGTAAAAGATAGAGATTACATTCCAGTTCTGTGCCTGACCCACATCAAAACTAGATATTAACAAGATGTTCTTATCCCTCCCTGCCACCAGACAAAAACATTATTAATTAAGTGCTCAGATGCAATGAGGAGAAAGACGATAGAAGTGTATGTGTGTAAGAAAGAGCCTCTAACAATATGACCTGTACATTAGCCAGTAACCTAAATTATTACAGTAAGACAGCAGTTTCTTTCAAATAAAAAAGAAACATTTGTAGATTAAATGTTTTAAACACACTGATCTATATTAAAAAATGAACTTTAGAAATATACTATAGAAGACTAGGAAAAAAAAAATCTTAACCTTCTATATCTGGTTCATCATAACTGGTAACCTTTCACATTCCCTACAGTTCCCCACTGAGAACCAAAGCAGGCACAAAGCCAAATTTAGAGCTCATGCCTGCAGACAGAAAAATGTAGACTTGCAACCATTTTATTACCCAGTGATCCAACACTACAAACATGCCCGGGACAGCACCTTCTTCCTCTGTGCTAACTCACTGCCACTCTTATTAAGGCAGAAAGGACAGCAGGAACAAACAGCCTAAATTCACACCCACCAGCCGGAACTGATAGCATTGCAATGGGAACCATTACATACAAATATTCCAGCGTTAAAGTACAAACCCTGCTTGTGGTTACTGGTGGCTCAAGTTAGGAGGCATAATTTTGTTTAACCACCTTCCATCCACAACCCCCCCTCAGCCCAATCCTGACCCTTGCAAGTGTTTCACAAGCCTGGAAAGAGCTTCCAGTGAGGCAGTATCAGTTTGTGAGGATGCTGGAAATCCCAACAGCCCTGCCTCATGGACAAAGTTCGAGATCTAGCTCTGAGTAATAACTGGTACAAGAGTCACTGGAGTTTTGGCAGTATAAGAAGTCACTGTACATTACATCACAAGGGCGGTATGTTAGCACTCACACAACTGTAGCATTACATATTATGGAGAATCAATTTTTTTTTCCACAAAAACCCTATTTCCTGATAGAATGTTCTGGTAAATATTGCTGTCTGTACATACTTTTGTATGGGTGAGGTTCCCACCTCAATAAATGTAAGCAAATATTACTCTTTTGAACTGTGACTGGCAATAAACCAGACATGCACATCATCTTTATCCCCACAGCTGGCTGTTGCCAGAATTCAGAAACAATTAGGAGTAGCTCCTCATTTTTGTGCCCAGAATTTTCTGTGAGAAAACCCCTTTCTATCCTTAAACCCAGCTCCACAATACTACTGATAAACAAATGCAACATTGGGAAACAAACAAATAAAAAAGATCACATTGTTCTTTTAACAGCATACTCAGTTTCAAGGGAGGCAGCATCATGGTATCTAAAAACTAAGTAATCCATGATCCTGAGCAAGAAACAAGGCCAGTTCACACAAACATCATGCAGATAAGGAGAACAGATCATACTCTATTCTTAACCAAGGCAAAACTTCCTTGACCGCATCTGCTTTCTTTACATACTTCTTTCAAACATGAAGTCATGTTGTAACGACATATTTTTATATCTGCCTCTGACAACGAATCAGGACCATCCTGACCCCAGCCTTTGGAATGATGCAAATGTAACTCCAAATGTATGTAATGCAGCAATATCCTCATGTTAAGACTTAAAATCGCTGTGGTATACCCAAAAGGCTAAAGCCCTGCTCCTTCCCTGAGTTTGATTACCCAGCTATTTGGATTTCAATCCCATCAAGTCAAGAAGCAGTTTATTTTTTTTAAACTTACAGTTACGGGCAGTGAAGGAGGACCCAAGTCTTAATCCCTTGTACTCATCATTTGTGTACAAAAATGTTACAAAATTTATGGCAAGTGATTAATGAGTAGTTCTCACATACTTTTTAATTTTTATTAGCATAGAAGTCTAAAAGTCAGCTTCCAATCAGAAGTTATTGATCCAGGAGATCATTAAGAGTAGTCAACACACTCCTTCAGTTTAGTTGGACTCTTTGGTCTCCACATAGTGACAAAAACCCCAACCTTATTCAAATATGGGAATTTTTTGCTATTCATATAAATAGGAAAAAGGAAAATGCAGCTCTTCGGAGTGGTACTTAAATTCCTCCCCTGCTAAGCAAACACCATAATGAGCCACTTTGAAAAATATGCATGGGAAGCAGCAAGGCAGGATTATTAAAACATTTGCTAACGAGACAGGCTGAGCCCTGTCATTGAACCCCAAGTGGCCAGACTGACTGGAAAACAGCTGAGCATTTGCAACTAGCAGCTTCATTTCTGGTTAGCTGCTGTTTATTAAGGAAATATGAAGCTCAAAACGACTTCACAACCTTCCCCCCGCACCTTAAAACACAAGAACTTTAAACTGCTTTGAGATCGAGTTTTTAAGCACCGAGCAGCAATAAGAAGACACTTAAGCCAGTTCTCAATAATAAGAACAGAGTATCCCATAAGCCATAACCCACGAGAAGAGCCAGGAGAGCATCCCGCAAGCCTCTGGCAGGGGTGCAGCACTCACCAGAACCCATGCGGGCCGCGGAGCGCCGGCCAGCAGCGGCTCTCCGCAGGCGAGCGCGGGCAGGGCAGGACAGGACAGCAGCCCGGCAGCGCGGCACGGCGGCGAGGGGCAGGGCCGGGGAGGAGCCGGGCCCGCAGCTTCTGCCCCGCACGGACACGGCCCTGCCAATCCTGCCCCGGCCACCCGGCAGCGACAGGGCCGGCACGGCTGTCCAATCCAGGGCAGGACCCATTTAAAGGGATCTTCATCATTCAACCTTTTGGTTTTCTCTCTTTTTTTAAACTGAACACAGGATTACCCTTTTTATAGGAAACAGGAATTACAGAAAGCTGTTCTGAAGCTGGGAACACAGCACAAAACTTTGAGACCTGCATGCTAAGCCATGCTCTTCTGTAGAACTGGCATTTTTACAAGTAACGTTTTCCCTGTGTTTCAGCCTATTCTGCATCTAACCCCTTCACACACACACATCCCGTGCCAAAACAATACAAACAACCCTGGAAAAAATTAAAAAGTCATCACAATTCACAATATTAGGAAAAAAATGATTAGTATAGAGGCTGTACTAGAGAATTAACCCAGTGTTTCTATGGTCAGTTACCCGCTTTAGTGGCAAATTCCCTTTGCTAAAAAGCATCAATTTTCTCTGGGACTATCAGATCTTCAGTCTCTCAACTCTGTTAAAATTTCCAGAAAAGAATGAACACTCTTCTTCAAACAGTACAGTCCAAAGAAAAAAGGAAAAACATCTCTTTTTTTGTGTGTATGTTTTTGTGGTGACCACAAGAGATCTACAAAATAACAGTGAGTTATTTTATGGCCCATCAGTACTCAGTTAACCAGAATTTAAACAAGCTTAATCCTGGTTTAAGTGCCAGTGGATGGTCTTCACTTTTCTCAATATCAAAATCTTGTTTTCTAGATGTCTCATTTCCCTCCCACCCACAACCAAAGAAAAAACTGCCATTCAGAGGACAGCTATCCTTAAACATTTATTTTAACAGCGTAAACAGGACTCATTGCAGCTGTGTCCATAAAAGAAACCAAAAAATGGAAGAAAGACGCTGTTTTCAAGATGCCAGTAAGACTCAGAGTAGCAAACGGATTGCCTTACATACTTTTCCTAAAAAGAAAACTGTCTTGCAAGTTGGACTGCACTAACAAATGCTCTCTGGCCCGAAACGCCTTTGACCATTGCTTGTTCTTCCTTTCTCTCCCACTCCAGCTTCTCCAAGACATTCCATATCAAGCCTAAAAATGTTTCAGAGCTTTGTCAGAACTTGCATATCCCAAACAAGTTGATTTTTATGAGACATTCCCCCCCCCAAAATGAATCATGATTACAAATACCTTTGTAAGCTAACTCCTATAAAGAATATTTACAATTCACAATAGCCTGGTAACATGCTCATCAAGTTTTCATGAGTGTTTAAATACCATTAAGGATTACAAAATACAGCATCCTGACAGACCTTCAAACTTAGCCTTGCTTGAAGCAGGAGAAACCTAGGAGGACTCTTCCAACTTCAATTGGCCTGTAAACACCAAAATCAATGCACAGAGAAGCCTCCTAGCATTTCTCGTGGCATAAATGTAATTTTCACAACACAAGGGATTATTTTCCTTTCTTTTCACCATTGTAAAGACCTAACAAACCACACATTGTGTCAAGAATGACAATCATCTTTTTAGGTTTCTTCCCAATCCATGCAAGGTTCACTTCTGAATTCCATGCTTTTGGCTGTAGCTGTGGAAAAAGTCACTGTGTCAAGCAAACAAACCATATTCCTTCCTTTGAAAGGAAGTTAGTTGTCACCCCCATTCTCTCAGTGTGTTTTAAAGAAACTCAACAGCTCAACAAGCCTCTGGCACACCACTTTGGAAATCTTCCAGCTCTCTTGGTATATTGAGAGGGAACAGGCAGCTAGACACTGTGTATGGAAAAATTCGGATCTCTGATCAGTCAGTGAATGGATACCACAAAGATGTGAGATATTCCATGGAGCACAGAACTGCAAAAAGTTCTGAATCCTATATTATCTGAAGATAATTTAGGATGAACTCGCTGTTTGGTCTGCTGGTGATCCAGAGCAGGAAAGGTGCACCCTGTGTCAGTCTGCAGAGGTGGTGCAGGAAAGGGAATACCAACAGACCCACTGATAATACAAGTCAGCATTTACTGGAAGCACAGCAGGTGCTAGACAGCAAGTGATCCCTCCTGTTCCCACCCAGCAGATCAAAAATTCTAAGTCCTGCAAATTTAAGCTTATATTAAGATTTTCCCGCCTTTTTGGGTTCTTAGGCCCTGTTTATATTTTAACTTTCTCATTTCTCACATTATACAATTCATAACAGCAAAATTATTACTAAAAGCAAAGACGCAAGAAAATGGACACGTTCCAACTCCACTCCATAGGGCAGAGGGGCTCTATGCATAAACGAGGCTGTAACACATCGCCATACACCCACTCAGTGCAGAATAATTTCCCCACAACCTTGTTTCGCTTTTCATCGCCTGCTACGAACCAGGTCTGAACATTGCCCCTTTGGTTACAAAAGAAAAGGCTGGGAGAGCTCCAAGCTGATCCTTCGAGCAGCTCAAAGGCAGATTTCCTGAGCTGAGCGATTGCACCCAGCACCCAACCAGCTCATCACGAATGAAATGAGAAACGAAGCACGGAGACTCTTCGTCCTTCACGGATCCTGCTGTGCCTACTTAGACACGTTTCCCTAGCAAGCAGGGATCTCTCAAAACGTTAAACCACGAGGGCAGGCGTAAGCAGGATTTCA
Organism: Acrocephalus scirpaceus scirpaceus; assembly: GCA_910950805.1. Lineage (NCBI taxonomy): Eukaryota > Metazoa > Chordata > Aves > Passeriformes > Sylviidae > Acrocephalus > Acrocephalus scirpaceus. Next base: position 37,620,128 of record OU383781.1, read on the forward strand.
AACCTCGGCAGCTCGGGATGGGCAGCAGAGGTCCGATGGCGAGAGCCGCGGGGGTTCCCGGCCGCCCCTCGGCGCTCAGCAGCCGGCGACGGCCGCCGCCTCCCCCCGCCGGCGCGCTGCGGCTGCGACCCGTGACCAGCGCGGAGGGAGACAGCACCCCCGCGGGGGAACAGCCCACGGGAGGGACAGCCCGCCCAGCCCGGGCGGCACAACGCGGTCCCGTGGCCCTCCCACCCCCGGACGGCCGCTCTGCGGCCCCGCACTCACAGCACCGCTGTCCCGCCCACCCCGACGCGCCGCACGCACCGCGGCCCCGCACTCACACTCACAGTGGTGCCTCACATTCGCACCGCGGCCCCTGGGCCCCGCACTCACACTGGTGCCCCGCACTCACGGCGCCGCCGCTCCCGGCACCGCCCCCGGCGCCCTCCGCGCAGGCACCGCTGCCGGCTGCGCTCGGTGCCCTCCGGCCCGGCGGCTCTGCGCCGGTGCGGCCAGCGGGATTAGCCCCGCTGTTAGCGGCTGGAAAGGATGAAAGCCTTCTGCTCCCTCTCGGAAGCCATTGTCTGCTCGGGGCTACTGTAGCTTCTCACTAAGCAAAGAAAGAAATACATGATGGGATACAGTGCTTAAATATGCAAGGCAAAAAAAGCACCCAACCCATAAGGACCTGAGTCCAAGAATGTAGTGAGCTTATCATTCAACTAATCTGATTAATGGGGCACTTAAAATGTTTGCATATATATTGCATTCAAGAATATACTTGTTCAGATAAGCCAGCCAATAACATGTCACAACATCGTTTAACAAACACGCTCTTCAGATGCTTGTGGTCATTAGGCACCACTCCAACGACAAACTCAGAGGACTCGTCTTCACTACCTTGGGACTATTTCCTGAGGTCTCCTGTTACCCTGGTACCTAAAATCCCAAAAAACAGGAAAAAAAAAATAGGTAGTAGCAATGACAGAACAGTCTGGTCTGTAACACAACAGTAGCTTAGGAGAATGAACATAACCCTTTTGATGGTACTGGCATGTCTGTGTTCCACCAACCACTGTCTTTCACCACATTCCAAATTTAACTAGATAAAATGGCCTTTTCCTATCACTCTGCTCCTACAGCAGAGCACAGCAGCAGCCGTATGCTGCCAGAAAGCCACGTGGAGCAGCAAGTTCTGCAAGACAGAGCCTATGGCACCATACTGCATTGCACATGTCAGGATGGCATGGGCTCAGGCAGTTGCAAGGAGTCTTTGAGTCTTTTTGCACCAAATTGTGGTAGTTACACTTTTATCTATACACATTCTTTTAGAAATCAAATGGATTATAAAAAGCACTGAAGTCTTAGCAGCAAAAAAAAAAATAACCTAAGCAAACCTCATGGCAGAAACAGAATTACCAGACTACCTGAAGGAGATGGCAAATTTGGAAGGATTCAGAATTTGTGGCTGCTTTTTTCCTGGGAAATACACAAAACAATATCTCTGCTTTTTCTCCTTAATCACTGTGGGTCAGTTCTGTGTCAACACCAAACATAATATGCTGAAGCGACTTTATCATTTTTTTAAAATTCAATCAGCATTAGATTATATGTATCTGCCATGCTGACACAGCAATCTTTAGAAAAACATGAGCAAAAAAAAAATTATTGGCAAATTTTGTCAGCCATCACTGTATAATTAAAACCCTAATTTCTGCAGGCTTTCAAGATTCCTTTCTTCTGAATTTTACCATGGTTGTGGACTGACTTGACAACATTCGGCAATGGTAGAATGGCAGCTCCATTATTTTTGTTTCCATGGTAAGCACACAAAATGAACTTTTTTCTTCTACACATTACAGCTCTAACAATCTGGCAGCTGGCCTGTCACAATTCCAAGGTAGCCAATATTGCTGAAGAGGAAAAACCCCCACCTATCACAAACTGAAAGTATCTATTTATTCTCTGCCCTGGGCAGGAGTCCATGACAAAGCACCAGGCGAGATTAACAAGCAGTTCATCTCAGAAGTGATTCTGATTTCATTTGTCCCTACTGTAAAAATGTTGCAAAAAATGCAGCAAAATCTGAGCCCACGTGGACATCTGGATTCCACGCAGGAATACCCTCCTTTTGAATGCATGCACACATCTAGCAGACACAAAATTCAAAGTAATAGGGCGTCATGAAAATACTGGAATCTAACCTTCCCTACCCACCTCCAGAAAAGCTTGCTTTCCTTGAAAAGCTACTGTGTTGCATTAAGTGGAATTGCAGCAATTACTTTGTCTTCATTAGAATATCTTAGCCTTCATTGCTTCAGAAAAGCAGTGAAATTTTGGCAGGAAAATGGGAATTTGACTTCTTTGGTTTTCTGGTTGTCCCTCTTGATAAAATCATGTTGATCATTAAGATTGATCTATTATAGCTGAACTACTTTTTCCATGCACCTATTCACATGTTATTAATATATTTTTCCTCTTAAAAAAAGAGACTAATAAACTCTCTAACACATACAGACACACACTTCACAAAGCAACAGACACTGATATTTAATCTTCACGTTCCCAGGTTTTGAACAGTGTTCTTAAAAAACAGCCCTTCCTGCCTTCATAATGCAGTTTTATAGCAGTGAATGAGGAGAATCAGTCTGTAAACTGCTTGTACATCAGTTAATTAAATTTCCCTGGCATGCCTGTAAGTCAGAATGCACCGTATCAGTAGATATGCTAAAACATGATCTAATATTACGAAACTTTCAATTCATGTACAGAATGACAAAGCTGTGCATTATTTCAGGAGTTTTTTCTTTTTCTTGTTGGGTCATGCTTCTATAGATCAGCCTTAAACTAAGGACATTGTTAGACAAACAGCTTATATTAAAGAAACTGTCTTTTCTATGAGGAAATGGGAGATCTCTAAGGCAACAAGACAGTGGTGGGACCTAGGCCCTAGGTCTGTAAAAGGATGTCCAGACTAATAAGGACATTTGATACCAAGATTAAATCTAGATATAAAAAAAAAAATACAGCTTGAACTTTTCACCCACATGCTACTAAAAGCAAAGCCACACAGATGCAGACTGACACAGCTCTCCCCTAGGCCAGGCAGAAGCCTCTTGTTTGGAGGCTGTACAGTGACATGTACCCGTGTAGGGGTGTTCTCAACCTCATCCTGAGTCTCAGGAAATAAACACACCAGTCAGCCCAGACACAGAATCTCAGATTTATCTTAGCTAAGGTCAGGGTGCAGTAGTCACAGAAGAAACAAAAGGAAATACAGGTCTTTTGAAATTAGTTCACTGACATAAGCAGTTCACAGTGGGACACCAAGAAGAGATTGGTGCAATACCCTCCATCTGGACAAGAACAGGAAGAAAGAATTAGTAAGTCTTTTCAGCGGGTATACAGATTCTTACAACAAATCTCTTTTGCAATAGCCTAATAAACACTGAATCACAGAAAAGCCTACCATTTACAAGACAAAGATAACCAAGGCACTTGGAAAGTGCAGATGAGGTCATTAGTCCTCCCACTGTCCTTCAGTCTTTAAATATCCCTGTGTTAGGTAAGTGTAATTACTAAGTGTAAGCAAAATCGAATATGTGGTCTAAAGTTCGTCTGTCTCCTGTTCACTGCAGTGCTACAAAGTTACTCTGATTTTTTAGTATTCTCATATTAGGTAGGACACTGAAGAACAGTAAAAAAAGTTATTTTTAATAACTATTCAAGCCACTAGAATAGTGATCAAGCCTCAGGCTCTACAAGCAAAGCCAGGCTCTTGAACATCCCAAATTACCCACAAAGGCAGCACTGAAAAGACAGTAACTGCACTTCTGCAAAATCAGGACATCAGAGGAAAAACAGTCCTTCTGCAGTGATCCTGGTTAATCACCTGCAACTACTGTGTAGTTCCTATTAAAATCCAGGCACTCAACACGTTTCTAGGCTATTTCTCCTACACGTTCTTGTGATAAAACTGGCATGTTTAATTTCTTACTTTCTTATGGACTTCAAAAGTAGCTACGCATCTTACAATCTATAGAAGTTTTAAGTGAGGACAAGACTGCTTGTGTTATTAATACAATTGAGGGGCCCTACATTGTCTTTAAGACAATGAGCTTCTGTACTCAGTCAAATAATGCATCTCACCAAGGTGGTTGTATGTAGCTAGAAAATCTGATGTAAATACTTTCCATGAAAGCATTGGAGGTGATCAATTTTTAAGGTTTAAAACAACCTGTTAATTTAGGTGTTACTCAGAAGTATTTGTCCAAGGTCTAAGGCAGAAAACTGGGCTTTCTCTAACAAATTTGACCTTCTCCAGTAGATGACCTGTTCTTAGTATTTAAAATCTGAGACGAAAGTTCCATGACCTCTTTTGCTAAAGAACATCCACGTGAAATAACTATAGTACTAGAAGTGTTGATGCCAGTGTGGGTCATTTTGCCAGAACTTGGCTAGGAACCAAATACACATGCCAGCAAGCCTTAGCTCCATCCACCTCCTGGTGGCAAGGTTGTAATGAGTAGTTAGGCACAGGAAACTTCTAATCTAGCAGAGCTACAGCCTCACTCCCTAACCACAGCCCTTGAGTAGAGCTCTTAATCCTCTTAGTACACTGAGCTATTTGTCTGTGTAACTTTCTTCTGCTAGAACAAAACACAAATGTGTTACTATCAAACTGAATTTCAACACTGCATCTCTGTATTTGGTGATACTATTTGTTCTTGGTCTTTATGTATCAACTTGGAAAGGGGCACAAACTACGCATTTCGTATTTTCAATGCATGGTTTCTGTTTAATTCTTGGTGAAGTTTTTTTTTGAGAGGTTATGCTGGTCTCTCATGGACATATGAACAATTTTCATGTTGACATCTACCATTTTTACATAACTTGATCACAACAGCTTGAAAGAAAAGCAATATAACAAAGTCATAGAGTATCTGAAATGAACAACTCTAAATAATGACTTAACCTGATATGGGTGAACATCATGGAGAAATGCAACAGAAAATACATTCTACTTAGCAAGGTACATTTTTTCAAGTCCACAGCATCCCTTCTGCAAGTCCTATTTCCAAAACCATATGGGTTTATGTGCTTTTAATGGGAATGTGGAAGATTTCCAGCAGAATACGTAACTAAATCATAATCGGCCTTTCTTGCTAGAACCAAATTATACGCCACAACGCTTCCTCGTGACTGGTTTAGTCACCAACATAGAACTAAAAGTTTGCAAAGATATTGTTTAGATTTTGCCTGAATGTTTGGTTTGCTAGATAAAGCTTGTCAAATGGTAATTGATTTGAGTTATGCTGGTAAGCTTTTTTCCCAATTAAAAAACCCCAACAAAACGTGAATATCATCTTTTGTTATTAATATGTTTAAGTGTACTTTCTTTCAGGCATTTTTCCCCACACCCATTTTGTTCACATCCACTGTAATTTTTTTCCACTGTATAAACTGTCAAACAAACTTAAGTGTAGCACATACTTAAAATGATTGCGTAGGGGGTAAAACCCAAGAGCTTTTTGGTTATTTAATTTTGCTAAATTAATAACAAGCATAATTTTAATGCATTTTGTATCCTCTTCTAGATTTAACTGAATTTGTACTTGAGTGATAAGTGGGTGACAGTGGGACAGCATGATGTGTAGTATGAAATAGGGTGCTGATTATGTTGAGAACTTTCAAGGCTGCCATTTGCTGTGCTGCACTACCAAGCCAGCTTTTTAACAGGGATTGTTCATTTGTATCTTGCAGGTTAAGCTTGGAATGGAGGCTTTTGGAAGGGAAAGGAGTTTGCTTAGGTAAAGGGCAGTGGTAAGGCTAATTTCAAGTCACAACTATCCAAGAAATGATCCATGTCATTGCCCGTTTCTGTGGTTTTACTAGTAAGATCCAAGAACAATTCACACAAAGAAAGTCAGCACCCCTGAGATAATTTGGCAAGTGCTTTTCTGCCTATGCCAGCTATTGTTCCAATAACAACCTGCAGCAGCTCTGGTTAGCTGAAATTGAAAAAAATTCTAGAGAACAGTTATTGAAAACCTGATTAATTTACAGCTTCTCATGTATAGTTAGAGATAGACTACAGATCCAAAAGGTTTATGGGATATGAATGAGTCACTTCACCTGGGAAAGGACAGGTGAAAAAAGATGACTAAAGACCTACCAAGCCAGATGAGATGAGCAATGCCCTAGATGCTGAACAGGGAGACCAGTGAAATTCACAAGAATTCTCAATTGTAGCCATTTGACTCACATGGAAACCATTAGAGTTGAGCTCTTGTTGAAGCAGGGGAAGCCCAAGGTAAGCACATTACAGATGACTCAGCTCTGAACTGAAGCAATTTCTAAAGGACAGAGATGTCAAAGACAACCCTATCTCAAATGCCATAGGTTGAGCTTTGGATGAAATACAGAATAAACAGGAACAATTATGTTTCCACTTTAATTAAGATGATATTCAGGCCTACCCTAATTAGTTCATTTTTAGTCATTTCCTTTAACTTTTGCTATTAAACTATTCAGCTTATTAAGAACCACAGAACACCACAGATCTAAATGACTGCCTAATAGCTGCAAGCAGTTCATTAGGTACCTACAATCAAGCTTTTCTCCCACGGGAAGAAGGCATCAGGAACTACCCTTCCATTAATCGATCCAGGGCTCTCCTCTCTCAGAACAGTAGCAAATTACTCACATACTAAAATTCACTGAGAGCTTACCCTTCCTAGGACAGCATCTCTATAAGCACTGGAGGGACTGCTACACAAAGAAGCCAAACAGCTTTTTTCAGAAATTCTGATTTTGTTAAATATTAGCAAAGCTCTATGGCATCTTTATGCTGTTACTAAAGAAATCCACATCTTCAATCAAGAAACACGTGGCTATTATTGTGACATCCTAATCACTAGGTCCTTAATACTACTAGGCAGGTCATCTCTTAGGGAAAGTGATAATGTACCTGTGAACTTATTTTCAGTCTTATCTGATCATTTGCCTTAACCACCCTGTGATTCTTTTATGCTACGCCCTGCAATTATTTTCTGGTATTCTCTACCTACATTTCTATTCCCAAATTTCATCATATATTAAGTAATTACTTCATGCCACTGTATAAATAGAGCACCCAACCAAAATTAATGACCCATGAGACACTTTGTGCTACCCTAAGTAAACATGGACTGTTTGAAATTTTAGTAACTGTAAAAACAAATACATGCAGCTCACAAAATGACCAGTTTGGTAAAGAAGACCTAAGTAGTTACACTTCAAAATTCAGAGCTAATGAAAGCTTCTAGAGACCATCTTCCATTAGTCAGAAAATTAGTGCACATAAACAGGGCTTCATAACCACAAAGGTGAGTCAAAACAAACTCCTTAAACAACACAAAAACAAGTTGAGTGGATAAAGGGAAATTAAGAACAACCAATGAAGAACAACCAAAGTCTAGTACTTCATTTAAAAAAAAGGTTTTTAATATAAATCTGAATACAAAAATAACCAGAACACCCTACAGGTATCACAAACAAATCCCCAAGGTTTTCTCTTATCAGTTCCCTGACAGTTTGGCAAGTGCCTGTTTTCTCTGTTCTGCAGTCATATACTCACAGGCTTCCAAAATATTCACTATAATTAAAGTCTGTTGAATTGTTTTTGCTTTTACCCATATTCTTCCATTCATTCCTATCACCAGCTCAAATGGGTACAATTGTGACAACTCTTGAATTATTTCACATTTGGGAGCCAAGAGCCTGTGAACAAAACCAAAAAAAGTCAGAAGTGCTCACACTTACAGACACCACGTTATTATTGATCAGTAACTCCAGCAGTACTGCTATTATGGGAACTGTTAAAGAAACACTGGAAGATGATTAAGTTGCATATACATCCAAAATAGCAACACAGTATCAGATTTTCAAGGCTTCTGTCATATAAAATATATGCACCTAAAAAATAAAACCATTGTAAATTTAGGTTTTTTCTCACTAGATTCAGAAGCAATTCCTGACAAGTTTAAAGCGAATTGATACTTTCACAAGTCTATGATCTAATAAATTCTAGAACTCCACTGTTTGACAAAATGACATTTTTGAAGTCTATTTATAAATTTTGACACCCCAGAGGCATCTTTCAAAACAGGACTTCTACTTCAGGAAACAGTATTAAACAGCAATAAACAGACTACTTCATTTTCACTAGATGACAGCATACTAAATACTGTAACGTGTCTAGGATTAAATTTAGTTTGAACAACTATTCACAAAAACTAAAAGCATATCAGGATTTACCAGTTTACTTGTAATATGTAATATTTTTTAATTTGCATACAAACAAAATATGGAAAACAAAGTGGCTGTAAAAAGTTTTTGTATCAGTTCACACTGACTTCTAAGAGGATATATAAATCAGACAATTACAGGTATGAAAAAGCTGTTCTGCACTGCCAGATTGCTTATCCAAGGAATGACAAAAACAAACAAAAACCCCAAATGCAACAACAAAGTCTGACTATTGTTTATCCAGGTAATCTGGCATTCTTTGACAATCAAAAAAAAAAAATCTTGTATTTACATCAGTATAAGCAACTCTAAAGTTCACATTATACATTTATACATATATACATATCATTATACATTTATACATATCACAGTTATACATTTAAAAGATTATGAAACAGTTCCTGGATTAATGTGTCAGTATTAGACTAAAATACTACATTTTTTTATCTGTATCTTTATTTCAATGCTATTTATTTTTCCCTGGAAGTCAGAAAATAATGTGTACTGATCTGCAAAGATCCCTTTAATCAGCTGTCAGCCAAACATACACCATCCACTACCCCATAAAACAGAAAGAGGACAATAAGCATTGCTAAGTTTTAAACTCCCAGGTAATATGTGCATACCTGAAACACTATCCTGAATGTTTGACTTCCCCAGGCCACAACTTTTATTTTCCATACTGCCTTGGCAACCACACCACTTTTTTTAAACAGGTCATGCAACACCATACAAAAGAGCTTCTAAGCCTCTTAAGAGAAAAAATAAACTTTCCTCCTAGATCAATCTCTATTCAGTAAATCTGGTTCAAATGTGCTACAAGGATTACACAGTCTGATTAACCAAAATGCCCACACTCCTCAGAAGTCATTAAAACAGTTGTGGGAATCTTACACGTGACAGTGACAACTTATATTTTTTAGTACTTACTTTCTTATTAGACCTAAGGAAACTTTAAAGAGGAAGCCATCTTGTCCAATTATTCCCATTCCACTTGATTTTCCACTGCTGTCTATACAAACCATCTCTGGTTCCATGTCTTTATTTGCTACAACGAACTGACCATAAATAAGATCTCCCACCTATACAAAAAAGCATCAAAGAACAAATGTATAACCTCTTATAATCATTTAGCAAAACAATTTAAAAACATCACACTGATCTATTTTGTTTTTCTATACAGTTCCTTTTACATTCTGGTAATGGCATTTCATCCAAGTCCAAAACCTGTAGCGTGTATGCAACACCACTATTCATAATAGTGCTGTTAAAAAACCCCACACAACTAACATTTTCTATCAGCATCACATGTTTTAAAACTTTAACATCGGAATGCCCTTTCGGATGCACCTTACTCACGAACTGCATCTACTCCTGGCAGCACTCTGAGCAAAGGAAAGAATGAGTGAAGCACCCAGCCACCTGAGAGAGAGCAGAGCACGCTACAGTCCTGCTAAGAAACCCCAGAAAGGCCGCGGCCTAATGGTGCAAAACCCTCCGAGGAGAACCGAGGCGAAACCACTACAACTAGACCTGCACACCTCCTCTAACCTGGGCTTATGAAAACATTCCCCCTAAGAAAAGCTACAGAAACGCAACAGAAGCGCCACCAAACGATGCGGCTGAAGCGTTACCAGGGCACCCACCTGCACGTTCGGCCTGTTCCTCTTGGTGGCGCCCTCGAAGGCCAGGTAGGACAGGGACGCCGGCTCGCTGCCGCCCACGTCCAGTCTGAACACGTCCCCCGCTTTGGCCGTCACGATCCCGATGACATGGTCGCCTTTCACCGGCACGTACTGCAGCGGGGGAGGGGGACAGAGGGTCAGGGGGGCGCGGGGGTAACACACACACACCCATGGACACACGGACACCCGGGTACCCCCGCGCCCGTACCCGCTTCTGCTGCGAGTCCACCCAGTAGGCGCCGCCGCCCCCGGGCCGGTGCCGCAGCAGCCCGCACGTGGTCACCAGCAGCCCGGCCCCGCTGCGCCTCAGCCCCGGCCCGCACAGCAGCCGCCCCTGCGGCGCCGCGCCCGCGCTCAGCCGCAGCCGCTCGCCCTCCGCGTCCTCGTCGTAGTGCGCGGGGAGCAGCAGCAGGTCCCCGGGCAGCACCACCTGCCCCACGAGGGCCTCGGCCGCCGTGCCGCGCTCCGCCGCCATGACGGCACCGGCACAAGGCCCCTCCAGCGGGGCGGGCGGCTGCGCTGTGCGGCCTGCGCCGAGCGTTCAGCGGGGCGCCAGCGACACCCCCCGGCCGCACGGCCGTGCCCGCGCCCGTCCCATCCCCGAGCGCTCCTCACCGCTCACAGCGCCTCCGCCAGCTGCCTTCCTCCCCTTCAGGGAAGCAGCCCGCCTTCCACTTCTGCCAGGGAGCGGCCAAATAATGTTAGTGCACTTAGGCGTCGGAATTAATAAACACACGGAGTTAATTCTTCTAGCTCCAGTTGTTTGCAGGGTTTTTAAACACCCGATTAGAAGTTGACAGTAAAACAAACAGCTGGTCAAATTTGATGTGAACGTCAGCCGATGAGTTTGGCGGGGAGAAGAAACGATCACATCAGTTGTGAAGGGAAACAGCTCACAGAAAGATGGCATTGAAACAGTCGGAAAGGATCATAGTGGGTCATCTGGTCCATCCTCCCTCCTTAACAGGGTCGTCCTAGAGCACATTGCACAGAATTGCATCCCGTTTTCAGCATCTCTAGATGGAGAGATTCCACACCCTTCCTGGGAAAATGTTCCAGTGTGTGGTCACCTGCACAAAACAAGTTCTGCCTCCTGTTTAGATGAAACTTCCTGTGCATCAGTTTCTGACCATTGCCTGGTGTCTCTGTAGTTGGCGCCACAGAGCAGAGCTTGGCACCTCCCCTTTACATATTCATACACATTGATGAGGTCCCCTATCAATCACCTCAGCTCAAGGCTGAACAGGCTCAGCCCCCTCAGCCTGTCCTTGTAAGGGAGATGCCCCAGTCCCTTGACCATCTTCATAGCCCTCTGGTGGACCCGCGCCAGGATGTCCACGTCTCTCTGTCACTGGGGAGCCCAGAACTGACACAGCACCCCAGGCAGAGCCTCACCAGGGCTGAGCAGAGGGGCAGGATCACTTTCCTTAACCTGCTGGCAGTGCTCTTCCTAATGCACCCCAGGATACCATTGGCCTTTTTGGCCACAAGGGCACTGATGGCTCATAGAGATCTCGTCCACAAGGACCTCCAGGTCCTTGTGCACAGAGCTGCTCTCCAGCAGCTGAGCCCCCAGCCTCTCCCAGTGCTTGGGGTTATTCCTCACCAAGTGCAGGACTCTACAATTGCCATTGCTAAATTTCAGATTCTTCTCTGCCTATCCCTTCAGCCTGTCGAGGTCTCTCTCAAGGGCCACGTAACCCTCTGAGGTTTCGGTCCCTCCTCCCGATTTTGTGCCACCTTTCGGAGCAGGCCCTTCACCCCTCCGTCAGCTGCTGCGGGCGGCGCCGGGGCCGCTGCGCTCGCGGCGCAGTTGCGGGGCAGCCCCGCGAGTTTGCGGCCGGCACCGGGCGGGAGGAGCGGGGCAGGGCAGGCCAGGCCGGGCGCTGCTGTCCCGGGGCTCTGGGAGCTGCTGCCGGGAAGGAGCCGGAGTGGGGCCGCTCTCCGAGGGAAGCCCCGCGGCTCCAGAAGCAGGACAGAGACCATACCGGGTGCCTGTAACTGTGGCGGAGCCTCGGGCGAGGCGGGGTAACGAGCCGGGCGTAGGGATAAGGAGCAGGCGCGCCCTGCCTGCAGCGTAGGGGAAGGGGAGAGGCCCAGCCTATGCTTAAATGGAGCCCGGGAAAGAGGGCGTGGGTGGCGGCTCCGGGTTAAGAGGGTGGGCACCATTAGGGTCACCTGGAGCTGCCGTGAGCGCTGAGGATGGAGCAGGATTCGCTGCTGTGCCAAATGGCTGGGTTCTCTGCCCCCCTGGGCCACGGCTGCCCCACACGGATTCAGCCCCCTTAACAGCAAAGGAAGGCTCGCATTTACTTAAACTGGGCTTGTAAAGTGTATGCACAGAGATGTGTGCCTTTTGTAATTGTAGAGGGAGTGCTTCAGGCCCTCGCCTTGCATACGTGTCCTAAAGATAGCTTTAACAGGTCAAATTAAAATTATCCCTTCATCGTCCTCAGAACTACTTACCTGTTCTACAAGTATCCGTGCAGAAGTTTTCTATGTCCTGTTGTGCTTTTCTGGTTTGTGGGGTTTTTTTTGTTATCATGCATTAGCAGCATGTTTCCAAGTAGTGCATGACTTATACATGCCCAAGCAGTAAGGTGGGGTTTGAGCATTTTTTTTCCTGCTGGGATTGATGTAACTCACCTGTCGCTGGAGCTTTTAAGAACTAAACCGCCATTAAATAACTTACCTGTACAAATTGCAAGCTTAGTAAAAAGTAATGTCATAGTCAGTGTTTGGTGCCTTAAGCCCCCTAACTTAATTCTGACAATAATGTCTAATATCTGTCTCCTTATTGTCAGTAGATTTGGATGGAGTCTCAGTATCTGAAGCAATGCCTGGGAAATTGCTTGAAGAAGGGATTGGCAGAGGTTGTAGAGCATCGACCAGCAGATCCAATAGAGTATCTTGCACACTGGATTTACAATTACAGAAGAAACTTGGATGAAGAAAAAAAGGTGAATCCAATTTAGGCAAAACAAGATTGCTACAGCATAGCTGATGCTACTTAATATATCTTTCATTTTTATGTTTAATTGATTCTGTGTGATCTCTGAAACAGAGAATGCTGGAGAGAGCTGAGCTGGAACAAGAACAGGAGGCAGCCCTAGCAGAACTTGAAAAGTTAAAAATCCAGGAAGAGCAGCAGAAGCTTGAAGAACAACGTCAGGTTATTAATACTTGATAATGCTAAGCAGCATATGGTGCTGTGGCATCTTGGAGCTCTTTCTATACTTCTAATAGCTGTATAATGATTTTGATAAAGGTGACATAAAGCAAGCGTTTTAATCTCACTTTGCTGAGTAACTGATATTATTAGTCAGCACATGGGTAGGAAAACTTACATACTATGCAGTTTAAAATGTTATTAAAAATTATGGCTGTTAAGGTAAAAAACAGCCAATTTAGGACTTATGTGAGAAGTAACTGAAAATACTGTTTGAGCTTATAATGTGAGAAATAAATACAATATCAGTGTTTCTAGCCATTCTTTTTAAAGGAGTCATGTGAACTCAATGTTGCCATGGTGATGTTGATATGACCTGACTGGATTTTTTTGTATGGGTGACTTCCATGATGTTAAAATCAAAAGCCTAATTTTAAATTTATGCTGATCACACTAAGCCCAGCTCTAGTGTAAGATGCATTCATTTTATTTCACTTGCAGTTTTAAAATTTGGAGTTTAGAAATTTGCAAACCAAAAGTAATGTGCTTAAGGGTTTCATGAGTGATGTTAAAATATTAAATGAAAATAAAGAGATTGTGTCTGGAGATAATTCACAGAGAGTGAAATAAATCATTTCATGTAAGCTATGGGAAAGTTGTTGAACAATCCTCACATTAGATGCACTTTTTTTAAGCAAACTCAGTTTTGGCTGTAGTCAAATATTGAGGTAGATTTTTCTTTTATGTACCAAAAAGGAATAGAAAACGATGACCATACTTGTAACTGCTCATAAATGCTAGCGCAAACAGTATTCTCTACAGGGTTGTGGAATGCCAATACTTAGATTATGCAGTTTCTGAAGTTCTGATGTAATAGGATTTATGTTCACAATTAATAAGCACTTCCTGCTAGATATTTCCAGTTGTAAATACTAAAGGTTGCTGATGGACATGATTAATGCTAATGACATTGCTTGCCAAATTTTTTTCTGTAGATTTGATTCTATATTGATTCATCCATCTGTGCTAGGTACTACACAAAGTATCAGAGAGCTTAATCCAAGGGATAGGAGATAACTAATACAGACTGATAAGGAGTATGTGTTATGAGAAAGTATCTGAAGTGTGTACACTAACTTCAGTTAACTGTTTTTTCTTCCTCTTGATAGTAAAACCTTTTTATCCATAAGAGTCTCAAACATTTGAAAATGTTAAACCAAGTGATACTGAAAGGACTTTGTTATTAACGTAACATAGCAGTTATGCTTCATGCTTACTTTTTATTTACTATTTCAATAATAAATACGTGTAAACAATGTGGTGGAAAAGATAAATGTGAGAGTTTTTTCTTTCTAATTTGTCCTTTCTTAAACTGATTGCAGGCTCAGTTGGAGAAAGAACTTGCAGAGTTGGAAGCACAGAATGATGAAGATGAAATGCAGTTGCAGCAGGAAGATCAAGAGGTTTAAGCCAGTGCTTAGTTGGTGGTTTGAAAATACCATTTATCAGCCATTTTTTCCAGATGCAGGCATCAATTACAAAACACAAAGCAGAAGCCATGGGTGTTGAACTAACACATAATTAAAGAAACAGGAGTGTAGATGAGGGAAATGTCTAACATGTGGCTTCTGCAGTTTGGGTTTTATACTTGAATTTTGGTCAGAAGAAAACATAAATTTATTGCAAAAATCCAGCATAAGGTCAGCTTAGCTGATGCTTCCACATTCCTTGATGGTATTTATTAGAAAGTGTTATAAAATAAGTATGTCTAATTTAAGTATCAAAACAGTAATGTTTTCCAGGGTGTTAGCACAAAATCCATTTACTGTACCTGGAAAAAGTGCTGTAGTTTGGAATTGCAATGTGTCTGGATTCTGATATCTTAGTGGTGTATGGGAGTTTATACGAACAGAAGAGTGTGGATACAGATATCCATGTTTATGGTCTTTTAATGCTGCTTCAGTAAAAACATACATGGATAATTGGCATGCTTATCTCCTGAAAGCTTTTAAAACTCTTTGGAGTGCAGAGTATTTTAAAAATACCTGAGTTTTAGGAAACTTTGTTAAAATACTGACAAAACATAACTGTAGGGAGATGAGAGTGACAGAAAAAATGAATATGTAAAAATTTAAAATTGCTGTTAATGAAAAAAAAGATAAAAAATAGGGTTAAACACACAAAACCCATATTCCCATAGTACTAAACTTGTATATCACTTATCTAAAGTATTCTCTTTATATTAATACATAATATCATTTTAACACACTTGAAATGCAATTTCATGACATGGGACATTTTAACTAAAAACTGGTTTTCTTTACCACAGGAAAATGAAAAGACAATAGCTGAAGATAGACCTGGAACACCTACTTCGTCCAAACCTGAGGAGCCAGATGAGAGTGAACCAGTAAGTATTCAGAAAGAGATTATAAGTGATTGATTCTTACAGATTTGCTTTTCTGGGCTGGCCTATCAAAAGGTTAAAACTGTTTAAGGGATGGTATTTTGGCCACAACCTCCAAACTGCCCATAGCTGCATTCTGGTAGGAGTTAAGCCATGCAAGAAGACTGTGGTATTAGCTGACTAAATCCTCAAGACAAATCACCCCTTTGTATTCAAATATTTTACAGACTAAAGAATGAATATCCTTAAAGAGGAGGCAGCCTTTCTGTGCTGTGTGAACAGTTATGTACAATGTGTACTAAATCACTTCATTTCTGATATCAGTAATGTAATTTTAGCTCAGAATTTGTTGTTATATTAATATGCTTTATACATAAGGTTGGTTTAATAGCAGCCTGTTTTAGAAGCGTTCTCTCAATAGATTTATGAAAATACTTTGGATCAGCTTTTCATAGGTGTTTTTCCCACTGAGGTAAATGAGGTGTGTATGCAAGATCTCATATAGCCCAGATTTTTATGATTTTCTGATAATTATGTATTTAAAAATATTCTTGAAGCATTGGGCATATTTTATGGGTTCTTTAATAAGAAAATTGCAAAACCAGAAGTGAAAATGAGTCATAAGTAGTACCTGCTGCTTCCTACATGTACCAAGTTTTCATTCCTAAAGGCTTTAGATTACATTTGCCTTTGGGGGATGTTATTTCAGGTTTTACAATGATATGTTTGCTACAAATTAAGAACAGATTGATAAAATGAGAGATGCCAGCTTGCACTATTGATTCTGCCCTCAGAATCACAGTGCTTCATCCAAATTTGCTGGATTTTATAATAGAGGTCTGGTGATTCATTATATTCTTTGTATTGAATGGAAGAATACATGATTATACTGATAAGTACCAACTTGTCTGTCATGGGCAATTTTTTCCTATTTTCCTTTTTACAAAGTTCTGTGAATGCTGGTAACTGATAGAATTTTTTTGGTTGTTGTTTTTCAGAGTCAAACAGTAACAGAAGAACTCCCAACAGTAACAGAAGAAGAAAGTTAGAACTGACCTGAAAGCAGTAAATATATTTTCTACTTGTTACTTGCTGATCCTGAAGTGTAGTATCTTGATTTATGTATTTTATAAATAGAACTGATTTACATACCTGTTTTTCCAGTGTCTGTTTTCAAGGTGTTTGTATAAAGTCTGTTAATTCTGACACCGATTCTTCCTTTTTGTTCTTAAACCATTGTAGCTAACATGGCTGATTTGCAGGAAGAAAACTGCAGCTGAAATGAAAGCAGCAAATATATTTTCTACTTATTACACATTGAAGTAACCATAATAAATACAAATATAACTAAATGTGTCAATCTGATTTGAGAATAGATGCTGCAATATGATCATTTGAATCAATATTAAAAGAATGAAATATTTTTGAAAATGATTTTCCAAGAATTTGGATGGTTTCTGATAGTAAAAGGGAATGCTCTACAGATTAAAAGATGGTGAGGGTATTCTGGACATCAAACTTGGTGCAAAAATCCAATCAGATTTCCCAAATGTATTTGAAAGAGGTAAATTTAACTCTGACTTAGTATGTACTAGAAGATCTTGTCTCCTAGAAGTAATGAGGTGGACTTTGTAACACGAGGTGTTTGCTCTAGGCTTTATTATTAGATAAATATGTTTATTATAAGATTTGTTATTAGAACATTTTTTGAGTTTTGTGTGCTACTAGGTAAGCTGCAAGTATCTGCATATTAGTTTTGATTAGTCAAATTTTTAATACTTTTCTGCATTTTTCTTGGATTTGTAAATCAAAAAATTAAATCTGTGTTCTGTACTAAATACCGTTATAATTTCTCAAAATACTTTTTGTCATTACTTCTAAAAATTTAGAAGACTATTTAGCTTGATCCATGGTTATCTATAAAAATAAGTTTTATAATCCTTAAAGGTGCATTTTTACAAGAACAAATGTTTGTAATCACTGGTATCTTGGTATAGGTTGTCAAGAATGTTCTGTGTCTCCTCATTATAAATGGAAAAGATATCAGGATTAATGAGGCATGAAAAATGAAACTATTGTGTCTGAGTGGTCAGGCTTTGCTATCTACAGTAATTCTGATTGGCTTGCAATTTTTATGATAGTTAAAACCTTTCCTGTGGCATGAATATACCCTTGTGGTTGATGTTCCAGTAAAGAGATTTTGACACATTTTGCAATTACATTTGTTAGTAACAGGTACAATAGAATCATTTAAGGACACGCTTTGATACCACAGTTCTAATTACACCTGTTAACACTGCATGCACAGCAGCCTCTTGTGCTGATCTCAAAGGGATGGAGTAAATAGATAAACAGATGCAGTTTGTCTTTTAAACCAATATGTATAACTGATTCTTAATGTTTAGATTAACACTTTCAAAAATTGTTAACTCCTATCCATTTACACTTAATGTCCAGTCATGTTGACCATGAAAATATAAACCATCATACAGCCTTCAAAATGTAAGACACTATTTTAAAACATGCTAGAAACTAATTCTAATGATGTGTTGCTTTCATTTTCTTATCAGTTCATACTGTTTGTATCTTTGTTTGATTTTGTTATATGTGTGTCCACTAGAGTGCATCCTAAATAAACACACTGGGAGCTCTGTCAATTATAGCCCATGTAAAACTACAACTTCTGTTTGTCATTTTGTTTCAGCGTATTTTTAACTATGACTTTTTCTTTGTGATGCTGCGGTCCATATTCTTCACTTTATTTCAAGGTAGGAAGTTTTGGATGGAAACTTTTATCAGAAAATTACTGAGCAAGGGTCAAAATAAAGTGGTAGATTCCAATTTACCTGTTCATTTTTACGAACAGAAAACATTTGTTGTTAAAAAGTTAATTCTAGGAATTCCCTGTTTTTCAGGATCTGATGTGCACAGACCTGGTGCATTATTCCCCTTGAACAGCTTTATAGGAATTCTTATCTTGGATATGGGACAAGAGGTAAACAGTTCTTGGCTCAGTGCTTTCTTGAGGTGCAAACCTGCCTGTAGGTTACTTGAAAATGTAGTTCACAACAAAGATGACTTTTCCTTGGGTGTCTAAACCTGGAGGGGAATTAAGGCAGCTTAAAATAATTTTTGCCTTCTCTTTCTTTCACCTTCTTTGGAGTATAGCAAGCTAGAGCCTGAAGGAGGACAGATGACTATTTCAGTTACTGCACATGATGTGATTTCACAAATGTTAACACAATTTAACCTCTGCGTAAAATGTAAAATTGTATGTTGGAAAGAGAAAAAGCAACTACAAAATGTAACTTCATCTGCAGCTTACACTCCCTTTGAATAAATTTTTGTGGAATGAAGAGGATAGAATTCATAGACAGATGATGGAAACTATCACTGAAAATAAGGTGCTAAATACTGACAAAAGATTTATGAATTTGTCATTTTTTTCCTTTTTCAGAGTAAGAGCAGCCTTGTTTAGGCTGTGACCAGGCCATGTCCAGATCCTTCAGAGAACATGCTGATAGTAACATGCCCATTCACAGCTGTTCTCATTCCAGCAATACTGAAGCACAAGGATGAAAACAGATATGAAGCCCAGAATAGGACAAAATGATTCAGATTAACTGTCAGTCTGCTCACAGAGGCGAAAACAGCTTGCAGTGTGAGAACCTTCTCTTGCATGGAGAAATGTGTTGCAGCAAGCACATTTTGAAGTTACCTTTTAATAGAATAGGTTTTATTAAGTTTGCAGTCCCCTTTATGATGAATGGTTTTCCTTCATAGTCTAAAGGAACTAACTTATCTTTTGTAAGCAAAAGTATTATACAGTAATTTGCTAATGGTAATGGGAGCTAGATGAATTAGTCTGGATTAAATGTTAAATTGAATTCCTCTGGACTTTGCTAATACAGCTTATTCATATTTGAAGTCAGCTATTAATTGCTTTACTTCTTTGAAGATTTGCCTGTACTTAGGTTAGAAAAAGAGCAGTGTTGTCTATTGACTACAGCTAGAAAAGAGCGTCTAAGCCTGTTATTTGCTGATAAGGACTGATGTGCTTTTTAAAATATCTTACCAGTACACTTGTTTGCTTTTTCGGTTTTGTTTTGGGGATGTTGCTTTTTTGGGGTTTTTGTTTGGTGTTTTTTTGTGGGGGAGTTTTATTACTTTTGTTTGTTTTCTGGCACTGCCATTATAGACCTTCATGCAATTGTGTTTTATACTTTTGTATTTGTTGTAATTCATACAATGGAAGAAGTTACACTATTACAAGCATTTGTACAGGTATTGATCTAATAGTATTGAAAGAAAGGCCAGGTAGAGGAGGGTACCCTTTTTTTGAGCTGTCACAGTGTAGCAGATTTTTAAGAAGTTAAGCAAAAGACTCATTCCCAGAGTCTGAGAGTTCTCAGATGTCTATGCAACTTCAATCCTGTGGGTCCTCCCTGTTAACTTGTACATCATAGAATCATTATCATTAACCAAAATCAGTGTTTAACTTTTTTATTTTAAAGAAATTAGAAGATACTACATCATGAAAAATTATGTTCATTAGAGTCTGTCTGAAGATACTGAGCGCTCCCATTTTTCTTTGGTTTTACGTTATCCAAAATCAATGCCCAAAAATTGAAGCCATTTTATTATTAACACTGGGCATGTTTGTTTTATCACCTGAAAGAAATGCACATTCATACAGTCAAGTAATGTAATGAGCAAAGAAGTTTGGCGTTTGGTTCTTGTTGATTAATCTTTTTTGAGTCATCTATTTCAAAGGCTGTTTCTGACATTTTTGTTTTCTGACATTTCTGTACGGCTACAGAAATACATGTTTCACTAAAAATTCCAAATTTTCCTCTATTACTTTCCTCCATGACCATTTAAAAATTCAATGTACTTTAAATGATGATGTGAAGCTTGGATTTGATTTAGAAAAAAAAAATTGATATTTAGGCATATCACACCAAAGTTATCTGAATAATCCTAGCTTCTCTAAGGGCATTTAGAACATTTAGGATTTTTTTAATTCCCAAGAGAATTCTGCCATTTTCTCCATGTAGTCATTCACGGGTCTCAATAGAAGTAGATATCATAGAAATTTTGGGGTTTTCTTCCAAAAATCTTGGGAAAGTACTGGTGAAAAATTTGACTTTGGTTTGATGCAAGAACCAACTGCGAATTAATTTATTCAGCAGTTCCTCCATAATTTAGATGTTGTCTAGCAGATGGCAGACAAAGAAATTGGCTTTTCCTGGTGAAGGAGGAGGATGTATGTTTGAACTTGATCAGTATTTTGGTTAGTCTGTTTTTCGTAATGAATTGAGTCATATTTTCAGCTCCATTATGGACTGATTGTTGTTGTTTTGTTTCAAAAAAAAATTGAGGCAAGCCCTTTTTTGGTGCCCTGAAGATGCGTTCCAAGGATCTCAGTCTTGGTCTCATTGAAGTTGCTGAAAAAGTTGTGGTTGAAATTGTAAGAGGATTAAACTCTCCTCTAACATGGAGTTCTACCTCTGAGAAGCCATCTCCTAGTTATTAAACTTCTAATGTACTTAATGTTAAAGCAGGAGAGAGTTGATTGTCCCAACCTGTATGCAAGGCAGCTACCACAGAAATAAGAAGAGCTTAATTGTGGGGAGGGTTGGAGAGAGGAAACATTCAGGTAATAAATCATTCCCATTTCAGCAGAGGGGCACTGCAGCTCTCTTTTGCTCTGTTTCAAGTCACATTCCTGGGAGTGTGTTAGGCTTCTCCAATCATTCTGCTTAATTTCTACTCCACCTCTTGGATGTACTTTCTTGCAGAAATGACTGGCTGCACACAGACACACCTGTATTTGGTTCATTATCTTAAGCAATTGCGGTTTTGCCACTGATGTGTTTAGTAGATAAGTTTAAAAAATTCTGTTTATTTAGCTGATAATTGTAACCCTGGAAACAGGATCTGTTTGTTTCATTGTAAGCCAGGCTGCACTGAAAAGTTACCCTTAGGCCCTGACAGCTGAAAATTTCTAGGGCTGGGACTGTGGTGCAGTTCTGAGACAGCTGTTCTTCAACATTTTTCCTGTGGGCATTTGTATCTGAGTGGAGCCTATAGCAAAAAAGCACCAGTATTTTGTTTCTCACTTGAACTTGGGTTAAGCGTTATTGTATTTGCTTGTATTTTAAAACTACTGAGTCATATTTATTGGTAAGAAGTATGAACCCTACAGAAACTACTGCTGATGATATACTAAAGCACTATACTGAAACAGTAATCTCTTGTATCAAAAGTTTGTATTTATAGGCACCTGCCTCTTAGGATCTTTAGGATAAATGGTTTTGCCACTGCTCACATGTAGATTGCTATTAACTGTAGCATGTTTCCCCTTACCCTCCTTATGTGACTTTTCTAGGTTGTTTTTAGCTATCACTTAGAAACTCAGCATAGTTATAGTGTGTGAATCTGTCTATGAATTTGTCCTAAGCTTTGCATGGCACAAAAAAAATCAGGAAATACAGCCAGACCTATATATTTCTATTTCTATACATTTGGCCTGTCTCTTGACAGATTAAAGGCAAGCTTCTTTGCTTTGGTGCAGTTTCTTCAAAAATCTCTCCAGCAGCTACAACTCTATCATTATTCTGTGACTACAAGAAAGTCACCACTTTTGTGTGTGGTAAGCTCATGCAGCTGGCGGTAATACAACAACATTCTTTTCCATATTTCTTTAAATCAAAGGACCATCTAACTTTTAGAAAAAGGTCCATTGGCTTTTCTCAGTTTTGCTTTGTTTGGTAGGATAAGTAAATTTCCTTAGTTTTAAGTAAAATAACTTTTTATTGCTTACAGTATTTCATTGTTATAAACACCATAAAATATGAAGCCTGGAGCTTTCAATGGGTTCGCATATTTGTGAACTCAAAATCTGGAAATGAATTTCATATTTTCGTTTCTAAGGAGATCAGTCTGTGCTTACTGAATTTGCTGGCAGGAATCCCACTTGAGTCCTAGTAAAACACTCATGCCAACTGCGTGGGAATATCTGTATGTGTCTTAAAAATAATTACACATTGCTGACCTTACTGACCCTGCCTCTAAAGACTTACAGAATCCCAGTGGCATGTTTTATGGTACTGCAGAGGTGGAGAGGGAACAAACTAGAACTGATTACCCAAAACCTCTGACTATTGCTCTTGGGATTCTAAGCCATGGGTAGCAATTGGGAAGAATTTAATAATAAGCTGCAGTATAAACTTGCCAGTAATTTTCTCATTAGCCAAGATTTCTAAAAACACAGAAAAGAGGATACCTGAGAGGAGTTATGCTAGGTGCTGATTTCAATACTAATTTTCAAAAGCAGAAAATGAGATGCTTCACTTCACTGGATAAACCTTCTAGTATGTGTGAGTCAAATGTTTTTTCTTCTCAGAGTCAATAGGAATAGTTGATAGTATTTGATTGTGGCAGGTCTGCTCTGATCTCTGTTTTCTGGCTGACTTATCAAACTGTTGAGAGGCCAAAGGCAACACTGGTGTTTAATTACAAGCAACACAGATTGTGGACATAAGAAAGAAACAGCAGCAGTTAACTTGTAAGCTGTCAACCTGTTGTCAAGAAACAGGAAAGAATCTCCTGCATAGAAATTGAATCAGTGGTTGGTATGAATATAGGAAATTTAGGTTCTCCTTAAATTGATTAGTAGGAAAACCTGGAAAAGGGAAAAAAGAAGAATCAAGGGGTAAGAAGACATTGGAGGAGAAGAAAGATATACCCTAAGAGGAGCTCTTCCACATGGTTAGCTATGAGCTGTTGCCTGTGGGGAGCCTATATACCTATGTAGGGTAGGGTTTAAGATGGTAAAGAGAATAGGTTTGTCCTTATCTTTCCCTGCCTAATGGAGCTGCAGGCTTCAGTTTCTACTTAAAGGACCAAAACTGTCTTCTTCCTTGAGATGATCTAGTGTTGCTGGCTCATTTCTGGAGTACCGAGCTTTGTGCATAGCTTGAATACTCCCCATAGCAAAATGAAAAAATTAAACCTTGAGAATAAAATTTTGAAGTTTATAGTCTTAATTCGCATTGCAAACTGATCATATTCAGGACGTTTTTGGGGGCTCTTTTTGTTCATTGAATAATTTTTCATGTTTTAGTACAACAGGTAAGATGTAACATTCCAGGTACTGATATTTCTCATTGCTAAAAGTGTTCTTGTTGCTAAGGCTCAAAGCAAGATTGTAACACATCAGAAGTCTTGAGCTTTTTAGTTTGTTTCAGGGTAAAGGACTTGGAAGAAAAAGAAAGAGGAAGAGTATCATAATGAAACTGTGAGAAGGCAACTATGTCTCTAACCCTAAAGATCTTTTGGTGAGATCCAATTCCATGTTCTATCTGTTAATAGGAATCTAAAAATATTGATGTGTTGTGATTGCTGTATATTTTTGTATAGTACTGCTTATATTCTATTCTTGTGTTAGTTGATCCTACATGCCCTTCATCCATTATTTAATATGTCCTGTTTAGACAGATATCTAAGAATATTTTTGGTTGTGTTTTAGTTCAGACCTGCTTATCTGAAACTGCTAAATGACCAACTGCAGTGAAATCTTTCCGATGTGGATGAAAGATAATAATCTTTGCTGGTTGCTGATATATTTGCCCAGGTGAAGTATGTGAAATTGCTACTTAAGTGGCAACCTTCCCAGTCTGGATCAACTGTAGTAACAGAGTCAAGTTAGAGGATTTCTGAAACATGTCACCTATCAGTTGACTTAGTTAAGAGTTTCCTGCAGACCTCACAGCACCACTAGAGCTCTGTAGCAGTGACAGTGGGAGAATTTCTGGAAAGGCTGTGCATAACCACGGATAGGAATCATGGCTAAAATGGATGTTGGATGTGTGCAGTATCTTTTTCTCCTCATAGCCATACAAGCCTAATTCTTGAGCTCGCAGGATTGTGTAGTTGTTTTCAGTCATGCAAAATGCATGTAAAATTATGCTATGCATTATTTACTAGATTAGTACTGAGTGTTTGAGTTGGTGTTTGCCTGTATCAAGCAGTTCAAGTATATAAATATTTTCGTTGCAAGCCTAGAAGAGGTACATCTGCAAATATTGGTTGTTTTTTCACATAGACTACACATATAGGGAAGACTTGTAAAGGGTTTTGGTCCAGAGAAGTAACTACAGTTTTATACCAGATGAAGGAGAAGTATCTTCTGGCATTATATCTCGAAAAAGTCAAATGTGTCTGAATTTAACCTAATGTTCCTTGTCAGGAAGCCAGAATTAACGAATTCCACAACTGTTCTTGCAGATAGGTTTCTGAAACCTGACTTCATGTAGTAAAGTCAATATTTGTTTCAAAGTCCAAAGACCACCTGTACTGTAAACATCTATGAAACACTGCAGCAAAAACTCTTGGGTAATAGCTGTTTAAATGCATCAAGCTCTTTCCTAAGGTACTGAGGAAATCCTAATGGTTTACATATATACAATAATAATGTCACAAGACACGGGAAAGCAGAAGATCATACAGAGCTCAAGCTGCTGGAAGCCAGCTGGAGTTCTCTAGCCAAATTGAGATACAGATCTATGTCTGTAATGGGATTTAGTCTGGGCAGGTGATCAGACCTGTCATTCACAGCAAAGAGCCCTAAATACTTGCAGAGAAAGGAACTGTGGCTGCATGTGGATCTCATGTGTGGTCATACCCCATGCAATTGAAATTAAGGGTTATGCTTTGTTACATGTCAGATGACAGACTTTCCCTAGCCAAACAACTGACCACAGCAGCTGGAAAAAACATCCAGTAAAATATATAGATGGCTTTTTGTAAGGTTACAGGGAGACCATTTCTAATTGAAGACTTTTCCATACCTGTATAAGGCATAATTTTAACAACAAATGGGTTAATTTACTATAGTGGCTTATGAGTAAAATGCTAAATCTGTATGCTGTACACTGCTACATTTGCAAACTGAAACAACCTGTTCAAGTTGGTCCTGCTTTGAGCAGAAGGTTGGAGTAGAGACTGTCCAGCTTCAAACATTGTGATTCAGTGAGGTATTGGAATAGAGAATTTGACGTCAAACAGATGCAAAAAGGACAAGCACAGGAGAGAGAAGCAAAATTAATTATTTTCTCAGATATTAGTAAAGGAAGAATCTGGAAAGACTTCATAGGAAATGACTGGGATGGCAGATGGGAGATGCAGCAGAGGGTCTCTCTGAAGCTGAAGCTACTGTGGGATGAGTTACATAGAATGCACACCAAGAAATTGCTCTGACTGGAATTGGTAATTACTCAAAAGGTCATAAAAGCCCTCCAGAATGAAAGAGCTGAATGGCTCATGGTCATGTGCAGGAGGTCCCATAGTCCAGTCTGGAGAAGGTGAAAGGCGAGATGAAAGAATAAATGCTGGGTGATAAACACCCATCTCAGGACACACACTACCTTCTTTCCTTCTACAATCACAACCTTTTTTTCCTGCTCTGCAGTATTTATTTTACCCTGAATGCTTATGGGCCAGTGAAATCCACACCTGCACATTTGAGAGGCCTTGAGCCACTCTCATTTTCAGATAATACTAGATAGAGGCGAGAGTTTTGAAGCAGGTGGGAAGCAAGTTCTGAATTCCCCATGTCCAAACTTTATTACTTTGATCAGATTTGTCATTCTTCATGCAATTGAAATAAACACATCTTAACAAATATTCCTTAGGTTAATTCTACAAACAAACCAAAAAAAGCTGCCTCCCCCCTAACCAAAATGTACAGGCTAAGTCAAGGCTTTTCACCAAGAAACCAAAAAGCCCTTGAGGATATTCCCATGAGGCTTGCATAATTTATTGCTCATTTCCAATAGGAAAAAAAGATAGACTGCAGTAACTCCTTGAAAACACATTATTAGTATCATACAAACTACTAATAGTAAACAGCAAAAATGAAACTAGTATTAGTTTTTGTAAACACCTGAAAAATTGTTTCTGTGGGCATTAATTAGGAGTAAATTTCTTGCATGAAGTGAGACTTAAATAGCCAAATAAGAAATTTAAACTATTAGCCTGCTAAACAGTTAACTTGGTAAAATCATATCTGAAGATAAAGGTGAGAGAACAAAGCAGAAGCATTTAGGAAAATACTTTCCTACATGTTATTTGTATCTACGAAGTATTCCTGTATATTGCTACACTTAAGCATGTTTTGGTTTTTGCAGTTTTAAGTTACTGTAGTAAAAGTATGTGATTTCTACATATCAAGTCATTATCCTTAACATTTAAAAGCTGTGATAAGAGAGGGAAATTGCACAGCTTAAGAAATGGTCTTCTCATAACTGATTCCAGTAATGCAGAAGTTCTTCCAAGTTTTTTCATTCAAAAGAAGTCACTGAAAAGTTGCTGTGGTGGTGGAACTGGATAAGTGAAGGAGCTTCTTGCCAGGAAAGCTTGATTCTTCTGCAGCTGAAGTGAGGATGCCTAAGTCTTAGAGATACCTGCTTTCTTCTTTTCCCTTCTGCTGTCCTAGTGTTTTGTTTGTAATTTATTAGCTCAAAGGTGTCTTCTCACTTCTACAGCTATCATTCACCCATGTAGGCTCCATCTTCAGTGGTTTATACCCTGAATGAGATATCAGTAGTGACAAGGGAGATGGAAACACACGAGTAAAAGGAGAAAAAAAAAAACCCCAAGAATAAAGGAAAGTGTGTTTTAACTAAATGGATATAAGCAAGACAAAATGAGGGAAGGGGAGAAAGGCAAATTAATGTAGAAAAGGAGAAAATGAGCAAGTAAAACAATGTGATGAGAATGAGAGATCTAGGGTCAAGACAATTTATCAGTCAGCTTTCTAGAGAATCAGCACCATCAATAGCAATAATTCATAAAAGTTTTTGTCAGTTAAGTCTTGTTCACTGATTTCCAGGGCTTTCTCAAGGCTGCAGTAAGTCTTTGCCTTCTGGTCGGTCTTTGTTATATGAACTAGAAGAGGGAGGATCTTGCAGAACTGCTGTGAGTAAAAGCAGCAAAACTATAGGATGGTGCCAAATATGAAGACTCTTACAGTCAATAGAAAGATTCACATTGCTATTCCAATTGAAACAGTGGCTTCACTTGACCTTATAGACAATACAGAGAAATACAGAGGGGCAGTGTTGTTTTTACATCAAGTTTTTTCCTGTCTTTAGCCTCATTCCAAAGCACAGGAGTCATACTGATTTGGAAGACTTTATCAGTAGGTATCTTCTGAGTAAAGATTATAGAGTAAAGTCAAAAGATAATACAATGATGGGCAGTACATGAATTATAAAGAGATTTACTGAGAAACTTTATGAGGGCTCAGTCCAGATGAGTGTGGCAATAAGGTTAGCAGAAAATTTGGAATCTTTTTACTGAGTAATGAGTCCTTATCAATCAAATGGAGTAAGGAAAAGTGCTGATATCATTCTCTTAGTATCATCCTTTTGTTTGTTTGTTTTTTTCATAGAAGTGCTATGCCAAAAAGACATGATGGCAAAGCTCTATCTTACCTTTTTACAAATATTTAAAAAGTCGAGTTGTCTGGGAAGAGAAGCCAAATTAAACATTACATAACCCTACAATGCTTTAGCATTGGTCACAGATGTCCTAGAAGAGAACATGCTGAGGTGCTTCATGGCCATAAAGCATATGTATTGCTCTTGATAGTAAAAGCACAGCTGGAAGTTCCAATTGGAGGTTAATGGGAATGCAGCTGGGCAACATTTCTGGAGTACTAGTACCAGAGAGGCTTTTTAATGAACGGTGACCCTCCAGAGGTGACAAGGATCAATGCATTTAATTAGACAGAAGCAAGTGCAAAAAGAACTGTGAAAGCAAAATAAATAATGGTCCTGCAAATTCATTCCTCATGTATGTCAAATACTTGTGCTCTTCAGCATTCTGAGAGCTTGTGGGTTTTTTTTATTTTTATATGTGATAAGATGATTATGTGAGAGGCCTGCATTCTCCTGAAGTGTTACCTTAAAACCATGGATGCTGATTCTCAAACTACAATTTCTCTCCTTAAGTGGCATTGAAAACCAAGATAAAGCAAAACCAGAAGCAAGAGAGAGTGGAATTCACAGGCTGATGATAATCAGTCTTGTCTGATTTTGTTGGATGATTGTTTGTAGAATCATAAAGAAAACTCTTAATACATACAAAAAACGTTTTTTGTTTCCTCCATTCCTGTTGTGTCTTTTGGTGCCACCATAAGGAAGAGGAAAACAGAAGCATTTAAGAATGAGTGCTTATCACTGGTGTTATTTTACTTTAAAAGTTAATATAATTTTTGAATGTTACAGATTAACTAGGTTTAATATGGTTAGTTACTCTTTGGTCTTTTCTTTTTTTTTTTTTTTTTAACAAATTCTATTTTTCTGGGTGGTTTATGTAGTTTATTTGTGCTGGGATACTATCTTCATGTCAGTGGTGTGAACACAGTTTACTCCAGAGAAATCTGTGCCTCATAATGTGTATCTGATGTCTGAATTTGTGGAAGTTTTTAAGTGCAACCAGTGCCCATCATTGCATGAGATGAATTCTGTACAATAGAAAAGCAAGAAAGAGTGTTTGAAATGAATGATTCTATGTCGATGATAATTAGAGAAGGGCCAATGCTGCAGCAGATTACTGGTGAACATTCACAGGCATTGGTTATCGTTTTCAGGAATGTAGGCAGAAAGTGAAAATTCTAATGAATTCTTACATAAGTATGTAGCAGTGCAGAAATCTGAATCCAAGGAACCATCGTGGGGATTTTTTAACAATAATAATAAAGATACTACTACTACTAATAATAATAATTACAGCAGCTAAGGGTTTGAAGTAGACTAAGTTTTTAAACTGAAAAGTGATAAGGATTTTTTTTTTTTTTTTTTTTTTTTTTTTTTTAAAACAAGTGCTTTGGTCAGCAATTGAGACTATAATGGTTTCTGTAAAGGAAACAAGGAAAACTGCACCTATTTATAAAGGTGCAGTAGTGGTGGGCATTTTGTGGATCTGTCCCCTGGGTATGTTTCATTGTTTTTTATATACTCACTTTAAGACATAAGTACCCACTAAATGCCCTCTGCCTTCATACCTGACATACCATCAGCATATTCCAGACATGAGCCATCTGACTAGAAGAATTCTCTGCAGCAGAAGTGATCACTGAGTTCTGAGATGTGGCAGTCATTGTATTTGTAAGGGTTATGAAATATAATATGGGAATATGATACAAAAATATAATTAAAAAGGATCTAAATTAATAGAAGGAAGGACGGGGAAAAGAAAAGCAAAGGCTGAAGGGCGAGCTCTGTGTAGCAGACTGTGAAGCAGCCGTGGTGCTAGATCTTATCAGGTGTTTTGTCTCTCAAAAGTGCACAAAAAATGAATGAAAATGAAAAAACAATTCACGAGGGAATTCTAGTTTTCTAGAGATGGAAAAGTAAAAAGAAAATATGGTTATATGATGCAGAGCAAAGTTCTTCTAGGCTTTCATTAGGAAAGATGTGCGTTTACACATTTTGTATCTATCCCTGCAAAACCACAACACAGAGTTGGAAGTACACCATAGATCCCAGAATCAGGGGAGAGCCAAAGAGAAAAGCAGCTGATCTGAACTGTCACTAGCACTCCTGCATTACTTCATGCTCAGTGGAGCTGCTGTGATAACCAGCCTTGCACAGGTTGAATCCAGAGTGTTTCCAAGAACTGAGTTAATTAGTGAAGTATCCTAAAGTTAACTAACTCCCCTGCCAAGAAATGGGCTCTTCCATTTTCCTCACATGATTATCTGGGCACTTACACTTTTCCATATATAGGAGCAGCTCAGGGACTGACAGATCAGGCTAGGTAGGGATACAGACTTCAGGCACATGCATACTCCTTGCATGCAGGCACAGATGCAAGCACATGCTGCTTTCACACACTGAAACTGAAGCTAGCTGAAGAGGTAATAAGTGAAGACAGCAACAGTCCTGCTGATAAAGAGCCTTAAACAGAAGGCACTAAAGGTAGAGCTCTTCAACCACCGTTTATAATAATCCATCAGGAAAAGCATCACAACCATGAATGGACCAGTGGATGGTTTATGTGATTACACGCTTGATGATGAAGGAGCTTTCATGTTCACATCGGAGTCTGTGGGAGAAGGACATCCAGGTACGAAGTCAGCTCTGCTGGAAGCCTAAAAAGTATAATGTTTTCATTTGAAGTGTTTTAAAAGCCTAAAGAAGAAGTCACCTGGTGTTAATCTTACTAGAGAAGTTATTTGTACCAGGGTGCTTTTTCTACTTTATTTCTATTGGACTTTGTCCATACAGACTGTAGAACTGCTATAACTAGAGTGCTTCCAACAGGAGTTTATGTGCTTTTGCAGGGTGTGTGTTCAGCTGAGGAAGGCAGTGAGGTTTATGGTTGCTGCTCCTTCCTTTTCACCCAAATTTCTTTCAATATTCCTGTGGAGACACTACTGTATCTCTGACAGGCTCAAGTTTCACATATGGCTGAGAATGCATAGCTTGCTTCTTAAGTTCCGTATCATTATGGGCCCTGTGAAACTGTCCTGCACATATGGAGTGCTCTAAGACTGTCACCCATGTCAGGAATATCCCTAAGCAGCCTATCCTAGAGCCTTTTTCTAGTGGTCCCAGCAGCTGTACATGGCAAAGTCACCAGTTTGCCCCTCGCCTCCCACCCCTTTCCATCATCTGATGCAATAGATGGAATTGCTTAGGCAAATAGTGGACAGTTATTTGCTAAACTTTATGTATGGTCAGCAGAGATTAGTTCAATTTTATTGAAAACAAATATTCATCCACCATAAACATACACCTTATGTCAACAGCAACTGTTCCCTCTAGTGAGGCCAGGGGACAATGGGCTGTTTGATGTCCTGAAAAGTGTATTTGTTTTAGAAGCCGATTTGGTGGCCTGTACTTTTTG
The DNA here is from genome assembly GCA_910950805.1 of Acrocephalus scirpaceus scirpaceus. Lineage (NCBI taxonomy): Eukaryota > Metazoa > Chordata > Aves > Passeriformes > Sylviidae > Acrocephalus > Acrocephalus scirpaceus. Next base: position 37,651,581 of record OU383781.1, read on the forward strand.
CTGTAATAAGGCTTTTCAGGTCTGTATTCATGTTATGTGAGTAAATCATAAATGGGTGGGATAATTTTATAGCTGAGGATAAAAAGGTCAGCAATGAGAACTTTGTAGTTTGATACTCTTCTATATTAACTTATTGCTGCAGAGCAAATCCAAGGCTGATGCAATTGAGTACATCTCCATCAATGTGAAGGCAACTACATCAGGTTAAACCAGTTGGGGTTCTTTCTGATGTAACACAGCCAGAAAATGACAGCCACGTTTTGTGTTTGGAACATATGTCCCATGTCAAATTTATATATAATTACATCCTATGTTTGTAGTGCTATGTAGTTACATGGATGATATTATTTCCAAAGACAACTGGTCATAATTTATTCTACTATAATCATTATTTTTTAATCCTCTTGAGGCAATAGTAGGGTAGTCACAGAGCGGAGAGAATTCAACTGAGTCCCCAGATTTAGCTGTGTGCCTTAGTTTCTTTCCTTTACCAGTCCTCTCTTTATCTTGTTTCTTGTTTTAGAATTTGGCCAATTTTTTCATTCTTATTCACATTCCCTCCTTTATTTCCAAACCTTCTATTAGCCCTCAGTAGCTTTCTTTTAAGCCTCATGAATATTATTTTTCTCCTGTGCTGAAATACTAGGCAGGCCATTAAGAAACAGTTACCACTTGGATATCTGGGCAGCTTCTCTTGCCTGGCAGAGCTGCCTGGGTCTCTGGGTACTATGAGATACAAAGTACCAACCTGGGAGGTTTATTTTAGTGTGAGTGCAAAATTGAACTTTACCTGGGTGTTTTCAGGGCTGTGATGCTTCTACTTTCTTAAACAGCCTAGATCTTCACATAGGGTATTGCAAACCCCAATGTCAATGGCAAAGGGAAGATAGAGATTTTCCAGATCAAAGGAGGACATGCTGGCAGTAAGTAACTCTGGGGTTTCCTCCAAATTCTTTTTCCTGAGCATCAGCAATGGATCATAATCATCTCAGTGATAGATCTGGCTCCTAACAGTGCATTGATCACCCCTACATCCCAGCCAAGCCCCCCTTTTCCCCTCTGTGGTTTTGCACAAGAGGTGTAGACATGCAATTAGGATTTTATCACCCAGGAAAATCTTGGCTATTTCTTAAAATGAGGCCCAGTGCCTGAGGCTGCAGTTGGGCTTCTGATGTTATCTGTAGCAATAGAATTTTATTGGGAGTTTTGACTTCCTCTGTTTATACAAAATGGGTAATTTGCGTGTTCTTGATTATTTCTCTTCCGTATGTGATAGTATAATTTTGCTAGAGGGTATTATGTGAAGTAAAGATGCTGAACCAGATCTTTGTCTGGTGGAAATTTGAATTGTTCTGATTATATTAGCTGAGTATTGAATGCTTTAATAGAGACCTTCTTAATGCACAAAGCAGGAGAAATTACGTGCTTATTTATTTGAGTGTACAGAGAACTGCCTTGTGTCTGTGCAATGCCTAGAGCTGGGTGTCACTGAGAAGTCCAGATTCCATAGAAGCAAGTAATAGCTGTCAATAATTAACCTATAGTATCACCTGTGCTCCCCAAAGACATTATAGAAGACTGCTTATGCCATCTTCTCACTCCACATTCTTCAAATTCCTGTTTGGGAATTCCTTTCAGATCTTTAATCATTTAGTCATTTAGTGATGTAAATTCCAAACTCTCTGAAGACTTACAGATGACTTCTCCCTTTCAATATAATAGTAAAAGCACACAGACAGAAGCATGAAAAAGAGAAACTTTTTTATTTGGTAGCTGTATTTTGTCACTGCTCCATTTTTCTTAGTTCAGCAGTGTCTGTCATGCTGCACAGGTTTTGTGGTGCTTTGAAAAGCATTGTGTATTTTTGTGCCCCACAAAGTCTGACAGGTGTCAAACCACCAAGGAGTAATTCCTTCCCCTGTCTGGTGTGGCTTCAGGTGGAATTGGCTGCAAACTGACTGCCATTCAGTTTTCCAGAAAGTATCCAGCAATTTCTTTAAAAATATAAGACCAAACATCTTCTAAAAGCACCCTCAGGTTTTCAACCACATTAAAAGCATATGTTTATCTTGTAAATATTCACAGGAAAAAAAATCATGAAGGAAAAAAACCCCTGCAGACCTGTCCAGCATGTCTTATATCTAAGATTATATATACTTAATGATATTCATGATACTTCAATAAACTGTGTGTTGAACAAGGAGAACAGATGTACAAGACATTTGGACACTGCTAATATTGCAGTGCCATTGCAGTTATCAACTAGCACCCCTCAAGGGTTCTTTTAAACAAAAATGTACAGCACAATGCAGGTATTTGAAGCCTTTCTAGTGAAAGTCTTTTGTTGGAAAGCTGATTTTTTAAATGAAATGCTCATGATAAGTATCTACATTTCTTCCCTGTTTAATTTCTTTTTACCAGAAAACTAAGAATTGCTCAGTTTGCCATATTTTGAATATAAAATTTCACATTCTACTTAAATTTTTTTCTGTTGATAAAAATAACATATTAAAAATAATGAATTTAATGTTGATTATTACAGGTTTTGAAGAAAAGCAACCTTGCCATTTCAAATGTTCAATGTTTAATATATTTACTACACCATCAAACCCAGAATTGTGGCTGTATCTCTTTGTTGTGCTTTGTGGGGCTTTTTAAAATAAAATTTTCAGGTTTTACTGCTGTTCATAGTTTTTTTCCTCTGTGTGATGAGTCTGTGAAACTGAATTCCTGTGAAGGTTCTGAGAAATTTTGTTAGGCTCTTACATACTCTAGATTCATGTAACAAACTTACGTCTAACTATCTGGAAAACTGTGAAGTTCCTTCCAATTTTTAGAGATCACCTTTGTTGTTGAGCACCTCCTTTAGTTCCTAGTATTACAACTGGGATTTTGAGTAGGGTTTATCATCAGCCTCCTTGGATTCACTTTATGGTTAGCAAGAGCTGTTTCATGGCATCTCTGCCATAAGGCTGAGGATTGGATTTCATGAAGAGAGTCATGGCTGTCTGATACTTTCCTGCTCAGTCATTTTAGATACCCCTTTTTCAATATTCATTCTATTGCATGGTAATTTTTGATTTGAAGGTATGCATGAACTGAATTCTATTAAACGTTTTTATTAAATTTTTTGAAGATTATAGTGTCTCACCAGAGATGTTCCATTATGCTTTCCCTGTTTCTAAAAAAGAAGAGAAAATAAAATGGAAAAAAAAAATGGACGAACTTAACCTCTCACACTTAGCAGATAATAAGAGAAATGGGCCAGCTGAGATGAGAAATTTAAATAACATAATGAAGGATGCACAAAGCCTGCTAAGCATTGCTAAAAATAGCATGCCTGGTTTTATTTTACACCAGAGACCTTTACTAATAGACATGCCTTTAATTTAATGCATTAATCAGCCAATCATGCAGCTGGATTTCTCTTTCCTGTCTTGATAGACATATCTGTATCTGGATTTCGATCTAGTTGCATTAGAACTGCTGGTTGTTGCACCAAAAATCAGATATAACATGTTATCAAACTGATTTGCCCCAGAGTGTTTGAATGTAAAGGTACGCTCCAAATATAGCAGATGAAATTAATCTATTATTTTAATTTATTAGAGTCTCACATAGATGTTAAAGATCAGAAGGGATCTCCAAAATATAATCTCATTTGACCTTCATACATAGATAATATTTCATGCAAGAGTTTTTCAAACAAGATAGTAAATGGCAGTTGAATTTCATTCATACCTTTTAAAATGATATCCAATTTTCATGTAAACATTTGAAGGATAAGGAATCCTGCATGCCTGTAGATGAATGGTTTCCATGGTTCTCACTCTTTCCAGATTTTCCTTTCTGAATCTTTATCTGTCGCTTTTTAACATTCATTTATCAGCTGTAGTTACATTATTTCCCATCAGAAAAAAAACCCCTTTTCTCTCAGCATAGTATTTTTAGATTCTTAGGGCCTGGGATCTCAATACCAATAAGGATTTCCTCTGGTAGGCTGCCTTTCATTCAGCCTTTCAGAACTAGATTGAGTTTGATTGATTTCATCCTGTAAGATAGACTTTTCTAGTTTAGGGCATTCTTCTCATTCTGTCCCCAACCTTCCAACAGCTTCTTAACACCTTTCTTGAGTGTTTTGGCAAGAATGCATATAGTATCCCTATGTGTGCCATACAGGGAACTTAGACATGTGGGACAGTGGCATCTCATGCAGGTGAGACATGCTTCATGTGGAGCAAGGAGAGGAATAAAGGTTGTTCATTGAAACTCTGGGAGATGAAAAAAAGACTACAAAGCAGTCCCAGTCACTAGAGTTTGCTGTTGGGTATTGGACCTGCACTAAGAAAGCCATCCTAACCTCAGTTGCTCTGTTGTCTCACCCAGGTAATAAAAATTTGCATATTGCTGTCAATATTTCTTGGTTTTATTCTTGAAAATGTGGATATATTTCCTTATAAAAATGAAAACTTTGAAGAGAGCAAGCAAAGATACATTTTAATCACTCCTGCCACCTTTGTAGTCAGATTTGCTAAACAAGGTTCAGTTGGACATCTAATTAAAATTGCAAGACTGGTGTCTGATTCCTGTTTGGTAATAATTGTCCCAAATTTAGTAATCCATGTACAGTTCTTGCAAGGCTGAAAGTTCCAACACAGTCTACATTTGCTAATTGTCTTTTGTGTTAATTCTTTTTGTGGTGAAGTGGTGAGACTGGAGTGAATATGGGAGATAAGAGTGTCAGAATCACATTAGTTCTCCAGTCTTTGATTTGTCCCTCTTAGCTAAATGTACACCTTGTTCATGAAAATAAGTGAGAATTTATTTTGACCTGAGCTTAAGTGTATTAAAAGTCTCTAATGACAGACTATTACAAAACATTGCTTTCCAACAGATTGTGTTGCACACAGCAAGGCAGGAGATTAATTTATCTTGCCCCACAGTTTGTTATGTCAAAATCTAAAAGGAGCACTAGACCTTTTTTTTGAGAACAATAAAATTAAATTATATAAGAAAATAAACCATTTTCATGCGGAAGACATTGCTATGGGTGCTGCCCTTTTGTGTCCATTAGATTAGCTAGATTATTTGATTAAGATTTAAGATGTGTTTTAAAGATTAGAAAAGGAAGAAAAAAAGATAAAATATTATGATGACAAACTTGAGCTGAAACCTTTGTATTGGCGTGTAAATAAAGGTTTGCCTCAGGCAAACTTCAGTTGGTAACCCCTTCTTTCCTTCTGTGTGTGTATTCCCTGTGCTGCCTTGGGTGGATTGCAGGGATTATTAGGAGGTGACATCACCAGATGGTAGGAAGAAGTGACAAAACGCAACCCAAACCCCAGCCCTCCACTGAGCTGTGCGTTATCTCTATAAATCTAAACACTTTCTCAGGCTTTACCACCAGTGTTGGTCAGGTACATTGTAACTTTCTGTAGGGGCGATGGAAGTTGATGGAACATCACAGTTCCGTTAGAACACCGCTGGTTTGCAGAGCTGGTGGTGCTAGAGAAGGAGAAAGCTGCAAGCAAAACCTCTTAACCATAGGTTATTCTATGCATTGCACACTTGTTTCACAATCTAAATTCAGAAAACTATAGATGAAGTTATAGTTAGTTAGTTTACCCTGGTAGGTAAATCCTCACTGTGTCTACTGAGTTTGCTGGAAGGATGTTTAATGTGTCTTTCTATTTAGTTACCTTAAATATGCCAGTAATAAGCAATAGAGGAATTCCTTTCTGAAATACCTACTGAAAGTGATGCAAACAGTCCATGTTTTGTATTGAGTGCAGTGGTTTTGAATCACAGCTTTGATGTTTTGCAGATAAAATCTGTGATCAAATCAGTGATGCTGTACTAGACGCCCATCTCAAACAGGACCCGAATGCCAAGGTTGCTTGTGGTAAGTTGTTTGCTGCTTTGCTTTAAGTCATCACACAGTCACATTCTTTTTTTAGGATGTTTGCAAAAAGCTAGCTCATTTCACTCTCAAAAAATGACATAGGAATTCCAGTTTTCAAGAGAGATGAGAAGAAACAGTAGAACTTTTTGTAAACACTGAAGTGCAAGGAGGCTGTAGAAGAGTAGAACCATTGATTTTGTGTGTGGACTGAATTGTCCTGAAAGAAACAGGTTTGCATATCTCTGAATTATGCTCAGTGTTTTGACTTTCCCATTTGTAAATTGGACATATTAGTATTTTCATTGTTTTCAGACACATGGTGAATACGAAAAGAATTTTTTATATAGTTGGTGTTATAATGCTAATATAGATAAAAAGAATTTACACTGTATACATCCAGTAGATCTCTCAAAATAAGCATCATCACAAACTTAGTTCTTTGTCTGAGTGGCTGGCTTATTCTGCTATTGTAATCCTGTTTCCATCTCTCTTTGCAGAGACAGTATGTAAGACAGGAATGGTGTTGCTCTGTGGGGAGATCACTTCTCGTGCTATTGTGGATTATCAGCGAGTTGTCCGAGACGCAATTAGACATATTGGCTATGATGATTCAGCTAAAGGTTGGTGGAAAAACTCATGAAATCGTGGAAGAGCAAGCAATAGGCAACTGCAAAACAGGTCTTCACAACTTCCATAGAGGGGCTTTAGCAAGCCTGATACAAACTGAATATGCTGTGTGAAAGCTGCTTACATGGTGCTACATGATACACTTTTTGGCTTTACCCCAGTAAGTAAAAACCTTTTAATTAGTTAAAACTGAATTGGGAGTAGGCAGACTATACTTTGAACTGTGGTATTTGGCCACAAAAGTTAATTGCAACTTGAACCATAGAACCTCCCACTCCTCCAAACTTGCAAGAACTTGGCTCCTGGTTTTCGTTTGGCAAGCTGATTGTTGCATCTTGGTGCAAAAGAGAGAGAAGAAACCTGGTTCACTTAATTGTACCTTTGTATTTTTGTACTGCCTTTGTATTTTTGTACTGCAGTAGCATTTACAACTTGTGGGTGTAAAGGTGGTTGTCACTGCAGGGCACTTTCTTCGCTCTGAATATCTCCTTTTACATGGAGCAGTGTGTGGTCCAGACTAGGTTGTGAGATGTGCAAATGATAAAAAAGACAAAATGCTCCGTGCACCAGACATGTTTCACTTTCTGATTTGCATGTACCTATTTATACAGTAGAAATATTCCAAGTATTCTGTTATTTAAGAGCTTTTGATTTACAAGTTGTTTACTTCAGTCCTTTGCAATCGAATTTGCAGGAGGTTGTGGTGGGAGAATATTACAGCAGCTCAGCTGCAGGTTGCCTCCACCATCACACAACAGCAGTGCTTTCAGAAAACACTAGCAAACCTAGGAGATTATAAATCTCCTTTTTAATGCAAACTGCCAACAATGATGAGGGGAGATTCAGTGACCCAGTAAAAAACTATTTCTAGAAATAAAAAAAACCTTAACCCAAACAATAATATACAGAAATATAATTTTCTTCTCTACATAGCCTACTGAAAAGAGGGTGAAGAGCATTCAAGTGGATTGTATGCATATGGATGTGTATATATGTTGTACTGGCTGAACATGAGTTTGGTCAGCAGCTGTCAGTAGCTACAGTTCTAGGAAAGGTTGGATTTGGAGAGAAGTAGGTTGCTATTAATATACCTAGGAACAGGTGGGAAATTTTGCCACAATCTTCTGTAAGTCTTTCAATTTTTTTTAAAACCTTATTTTTGGTCTTGAAAAGTCATGTAAATTCCCATTTCCAGATTTCTTGTGAGACATGAATCTGGTGTTTTTCTCTTTGTGGTTCATGCAAAGTCCCATGAGAGATTTAAGTACGGACAATGCTTTGCATTTGTATTACAAATAATGTGGCAGAGAGCAGAGTCTTCAGATGCTGAAAAACACAGCTTCTGGGAATTCATGTAGAGGGGTTTATTAGTATTCATTTGGGAGAGGCTCTTATTTACCTTTTTGACTACTTTTCTGCAGTTGACAATTCATAATCTGAATTGGCTTGGCACAGGGGGTCAGTGCAAGAAAAAATAACCAGTAACAAGCAAGAAAGGCAACCCTATATATCCTATCCCATCCTAAAAAAGGTTTCAAGTGTGGCATTGACAAAAATTTTACTAAAAAATAGCAGTTTGGTTTTGAGTTCTGAATGTGGTATCCTTCAGAATAAAAATGTCCTCTGGTTCCATGTTATTTTCCTTCATTGTGACAGAAAAAACTAATTCACTGCTATTCTTCTTTCCAAATAGGCTTTGACTACAAGACTTGTAATGTTTTGGTGGCACTGGAACAGCAGTCACCTGATATTGCCCAAGGTGTTCATCTACACAGGAATGAAGAGGATGTTGGTGCTGGAGATCAGGTAGACATTGCATCGCATCTAAAACACCAAAGCTGTTTTAATGGAAAAAGTTTACTCCATCATAATGCCCTATTTTTTATGTCAAAATCCATGTCAAAGTATTTCCACACTTCCCTTTACCCCAGAATAAAACCCATAATTTTACTAAAACAGTTGTAGGTTCCTTGAGGGTAGACTTTTGTCTGGTGTTGTTTTAGTACTCCAGGGAAATCAGGACAACTCTGGCAGTTTGTAGTAGCTGAGGAGGTTCCCTTTAGAACTCAGCAAAGATTTTTTGCTTATGTATTTCATGTTTTTGTTGTGTAGCTTTAGGTTCATCAGACCATTCATCTTGCAGTCAGACTTGCTATGTATCATGGAGTAAACAAAGGCTCTTTCCACATTCAAAGAGCTGTTGAGATTTTCTGCAGCAAAAAATTAGGTGATGTTTCACCTGTCCTTGGCATTAGTGCAATAAATACCAGAGTGCTTTTAATTCTCACTTATTCCCAGAAACAGCTCTTGTAATAGGTGTTCCATGTAATTAAGGCTGTCCAAACTGTGTTTCTCTGAGCTTAAGAACACATGTAGGCATAAATGGTGTGTTCCCAAGAGAAAGATACTAACATAAAAACTGCATAATGTGACTGATGCCATATGAGTTAATTTAACATTTACTAATTATCGTTATAAGTAATATCTAGTTTATACCAGTGCTGTTGAGAACTGTAAGTGCAAGTATCAGAGTTCAGGAGCCAAGCTAATATTGTTCAAAAAATCCCTTGGGGACTAAATTAAAATGCTTTTCTGCTGTCATGGGGACATAATACTAGATAAGATAAAAAGAGATTTGACTTTTTTTGACACTTTGAAGGCCTCACTTTCCATTTGATCAAAGTGCCTTCCTGTCTTTTTTCCCTTTTTCTTCCCCCCACAACATACACTGGATAAGGAGGAAGAAAATGCTGTTAACTCTATTTAGAAAATGACAATCTGATGCAGGAGACATGAGAGAATTATAAAAGTAATATATAACAGTAGAAGCTGTGACTCTAAGCATGTGACATTGAAAAATCTGAGGCAGGTGCCTTAAACTGTTGAAGGGTATGTCCTTCATGAAGTGCTCACATCCCATTCCACTGAAATTTCAGATGTGAGCTGCAGTAAGTGTGTCTGTATTCATAGTAAAAGCCTCTGGAACATTTCCAGGCTACTGAAAGCATCTTTCCCATAACAGAATAGTTCTGAAATGTTTTCTCCAGCAGATTTTTTTTTTTTTCTGTGAAAGAACTTATTTGGCTTTTTCACAGAAATGTCTTCATTTTTGTCCAGGTTTCTAGCTCAACATGTAAGCCTTCAGGCTAGTGAAAAAATTCTAGGAACATGGTCTGCTTCTCATTACACTGTACACGTTGGAGCCTGATCTGAGTTTTGGCTCCTTGTACTGTGATGTAAAACAGTAGAAAGTAAACCTGAGGATGCTGCTGACTCTCTGCTTCAGATGATATCTCATTGCCTTTGCTTGTGGTGCCTTTAACAGTGATTGAAGTATGTTCTCTCCTCCTGTAGGGTTTGATGTTTGGTTATGCAACAGATGAGACAGAAGAATGTATGCCTCTAACAATTATTCTTGCTCATAAACTGAACGCCAGGTTAGCAGAGCTGAGGCGTAGTGGAGAACTCCCTTGGCTGAGGCCCGACTCTAAGACACAGGTAAATACCACAAGGGATTGTCCAGAAAGCTGGAAACCAAGACCTCTTCTTTCCAGAAATGCTGAATACTTTTTAAGACAGCAGTTGATGTGTTTCGGCATATCAGGATAACCTACAAGTAGCAGATAAAGCTTTTCCACTGCTTGTGACATTGTCTCCTTGACTGTTGGAAAATGGTTAACTTGTCTCAGAGCACTTCACCACCTGCCAGTGAGGGGACATTTAACCCTCCAGAATCAAAGTGGTCAGTACTTGTTGGAAAAGTGACATCCAAAGGCTTTATTTACATTTAGGGGTTCAGGCTGACATTTTCAAGATGCACTAAGAACATAAATTTCTGAGGCTTGAGAGTTTTGAGGGAAGTCACACCTGAAAGACATATTTTGGATGATTTCATAGAGAATCAAGTTGAGTTGGGTTTTTTTCCTATTTTTTTTTCTTTCTTTTTTTTTTTTTTTTCTTTAGCATAGAAAAATGCAGTGAGAAAAGAGGCTTCATTTCTCATACCCTGGCATCACTGTGAGCAGTGATCCCTCTAATGTCAGCACTGACATTTTGCTACAGTTTTGCTTTTGGAATAGCCTGTGTGACACTTGATGAATACCCCTATCACACTGATAGCAGCTTTGTTGTTTTCCCCTGTTGTGCCTGTGTCCCTCAGGTGACGGTTCAGTACATCCAGAAGAACGGAGCGGTGATCCCCGTGCGTGTTCACACCATTGTCATCTCTGTGCAGCACGATGAGTCCATTTCTCTGGAGAACATGCGCAGGACCCTGAAGGAACGTGTGATCCAAGTCGTTGTCCCTGCAAAATACTTGGATGACAAAACTGTGTATCACCTTCAGCCTAGTGGACGTTTTGTTATTGGAGGGCCTCAGGTTCGTGTTGTATTATTTTGGTGGTCTTATGAGCTTGCCTTTCACTGTATGTGTGTCTTCCATGCTCAGATTTTGGCATCTCTGTCCCAGGGTAAGGAACAAGGTGCCCAGTGGAAGATTCTTCCTGCAGCTGGATGCAGGAGAAGGGCCCAGAGTTTCATATTTCCTATGCTAAAGTAACCTTTGAGGGCCTGGTGATACTGTACATGTGTTGTGACCAGGCAGGCAGGTCTGCATCCAATCTTCCATTGCATGTAGAGTGCAGAGCCAAATTCTGGGCTTCCTCAAATTCTCTGAGGACCACCATGGAGGGAGACCTGCAGTCCTTTCTCATGGAAAGCACTCCTTACAGAGATGGACAAGAGAAGCTTTACTTCTTTTAGAGTGAACTTGGTTTTCAGATCTGCATAGCTCTCACTGTTCTGCCTGACACCATTAAGAGCTGGAGGTGTTCATCTGTCCTGAAAATCAGCCCAAATAAGGCTTCTTCTGGTGAGAAAATAAATGTTCCTTTTACTTTTAGGCAATGCAGGAGCTGGGCTTTATAATTTGATCTTGCACTCACAGAAGTCAGGCAGAACTTCCACTTTCTGTAGGATCAGCAGTGCTGAGATTTATTTCTTGAAAACAAATTTACCATTATGGAATGTTTTAGTCTTCAGGTGCCTTCAGAACTATCACAACAAAATTTCAAAGCCCGTTCCTGAAATCAGGTTCAATTTTACAAAAAATCCAAGTAGACAGTGTTTTCCCTTTGTTTTACAAATTCATTCACTTACTGGAATTTTCTAGAATTATTTCTAAGGCTCTCCGTCTTTTTTACATTATTGCCATGTAACAGGTAGGAAGATGTTGCAATTTATCATTATAATTATTGACTCTACAAAAAATGTATTTTTATGCATTGAATGGGTTGTATCACTGTAATTTTGTGTATCATTGAGATCCTAGACTATGCACAAAAGGAGAGTCAAACTTGAGCTGTAACTTATAGTGAATGAACCAAGGCAGCAATCATAACAACATACAAAAAGAGGGCTACACATAGGAGAATTTTTATGTGTGCAGTGAACTGCACCCATTAAAAATGTAAATCTTTCAGATGTGTACTGAACTGCATCCATTTAAAAACTATAGTTACAAGTGATAAGCCAGCCAGGAATACCCTTGCTGCTCTTGTGCTGGAGCTCTGTTGCATATGTTTGCACATACAAACCGAGGCAAGTCACAGCGTCCGTTTACAGCTTTTTAAACCTGGGCCAAGTTTGCTCAGTATGGGTCAATCTGCCTGGGTGTCCATGACCTTACAACTGCTGTCATCACTTTTGCAATTTACAATGGCATTGCAGCAACCATAAAATAACTATTTCTCCCCTTGAATTTAACAGCTTTAGCTTTCTGCTTATTTTTCACAAGAGTGTTACTCAGTTTTATTTTTAACAAAGCTATCTTCAGAAGGCTGTCTTACCTCCAGCTCAATCCATCTAATGAAGATACATATATTTCACTTGGGATTTTCATCTTATGTTTTTGAGTGTGGTGTGACCTTGAATTCTGGCTATAGCAAAATGAGTAGGTTTGCTGCTGTCATCGTTTTCCTACCAGCAATAGCTGCAGTGTGATGAGGACAGACATTACAGCTCATCACAAAGATGACTTCCACATGCTTTACAAGTGCACTTGTACTTGTTCAGCACCTTTGAAACAAGGAGTGGGGTTTTTTGCATGTTTTTCACATGTCCATTTATTATTCCTCTCACTCTGTTCTGCAGCCAAGTCATGGTGGCATACAAGGTATTCTCATTGCAACTGTCTGCACCATCAAAAATTAAGGTTTGAGACAAGCAAAAAACCCAAGAACAGGGTCCTTTAATACATGCTCAACTATCTCAAATCCAGATTTATGTCTCAGTGCTTTCTTAGCAGAATGGAACAAACAGTGCCAAAGGTTTACTTCTGTGTATACGCACAGTCTTTCTAAGAAAAACTTTGACTCCCCGCTTGTATTTGCCATGCAAACATTCCAGCAGTTGAATTTTAGTGACATGATGTTCTGAGGCAAAGAATTTCAAATCTGCCTGCACAGGTGGCAGTGGAATTTAAAATTTGAATGTTTTCTTTCACTCCAGAAAGCTTATGGATTTAGTAAGTTGCAGGGGTCAGACAATAAATCCAGTGCTGATCAGCTAACCCAGATCAAATGAAAATATGAAGTACTTGTGAGGAGCAGTTAGGACAGCTGTAGGCAACTAGAATATTATCTGTACTTCCTTATTTAATATTTTAGAATATTCATCTGTAAGTATCTGTTCTTAGAAAGAAATAATCCTTTCTCAATTAGCTATAACTGCCTAGTACTCCATACCTGTTGTGTATAGTTCAAATTAGACTATTAACACTTTGGGGTTGGAAATGCGGTTTTTAGTACATCTATGACAGTCTCTGATACTGCACTGAAAGTGCTGGGTGCCAATGTCCATGTAACCATCTATAAGGTACCACTGACATACCTCTGACTGTAAATAAAAAAGGATCTATTTAATATTCACACAATTTGTGATTTTGACTAAAAGATATGAAAGCCTGGATTGGTTTTTTTCCATATTTTAAAGAGTGTGAAATCTCTCAATAGCTCCTTTATAGCACATAGTGTTTTAGCAATATTCTGTAATAGGTTTGGATGCTTAATAGATCATTCCTAAACCAAAGTTTCCATATTTACAATTAAAACAGGCAGTACATGCTGTAGCTATCTGGGTGTAAACCTGTTTGCTTGATTAACCAAACAAACTGCTTGTCTTGAGGATCTGGCTTTAAAGGACAATTACAGCCACTGTTGTACCTTGGTGAGACAAGATCATTCCTTCAGCTACCCCACAGCAATGCCTGTGTGGTGAGCTTACACGCTGCTGCAGTGTGCTGAAGGAATGCAGAGCCTTGTTTGAGACTGAATGGATGTGTAATGGACACCCTCTGTCCCTGGTTCAGGGTGATGCTGGTGTCACTGGCAGGAAGATCATTGTTGACACATACGGCGGCTGGGGAGCGCACGGCGGCGGCGCCTTCTCCGGCAAGGACTACACCAAGGTGGACAGGTCGGCCGCCTACGCCGCCCGCTGGGTGGCCAAGTCCCTGGTGAAGGCCGGGCTCTGTCGCCGTGTTCTGGTTCAGGTATGGTTTGCCGAGGTTGTTGCTTTTCTCAAAATTATTTTCCCTTTTTAGATTTTCTTTGAATGCCCTTCATATGAGCCACTGTAGTAGAAGTGGTCTTGGTGATTGTTTTTTGAAGAAAGGAAGACTTGATGTGGGGGTTCAAGGCCACTGTGAAGTCACTAATAGCCTGTTTGCTTCTTGAAACCAGAACTTGTCATTTAGCTTTTTGGCTATTTTTTTGGGACTTTTTTGATATTTGTTGAGCCCTCAACCCTCTGACATTCACTGTCATTGAAATGAGCATGGGGTGACTGGATAATGGGGGAGAAAGTAATCCAGAGGCCTCAGCATTTTCAAAGTTTTCTTTTTTCTAAAAATAGAGATTGTGCAAATATAAGAAGTGAAGGAGAGGCTTTAGCTTTCATAAGATGATTCATGAATTAATGCTTTTTCTGCTGCCCACTGTTGCCCCAAGGTGCTGTGTTTATTGGCTGACTAAGGTGCCATTTTCCCCACAGGTTTCTTACGCCATTGGAGTTGCTCACCCGCTGTCTATTTCACTGTTCACTTATGGAACTTCCCAAAAGACAGAGAAAGAGCTGCTGGACATTGTGCACAAAAACTTTGATCTTCGGCCTGGAGTCATTGTCAGGTAAAGAAACACACAGAAAGGAAAATATCCTGATAGTCACATCCAAGAAATGATTTCTTGCAAAATCTTCAGCTGTTACTGAAGGTTTGGCCTTCTATAGTGTATGGAAGTCAAATAAAAACAAATTCTGCATTCCAAGAACTTCAAGTTACTTTGATCTGATAAAAAGGATTACCAAAGGAATTTAAGGTTATTTAATCTTTCCCGTTACAATTAATAATTTCTAATAATAAGGCCTCTTCCTATAGCCCTAAGTACATTAAAGACATTTAAGTAGTGTTGTCACTTTAATTGTCTCCATTGAACATGTTAATTGATATGCTTGCATCCCCAGAACATACTTGCTTGTTTAAGGGGGTGGGATGGATATCAACATCAGGATTTTAATTGCAGTTATCATCAAGTATCCTATATGAAAATTTTTTCCTTCTTTTTATTATACACACAGGGATCTGGATCTAAAAAAGCCCATTTACCAGAAGACTGCATGTTATGGTCACTTTGGAAGACAGGAATTCTCATGGGAAGTGCCGAAAAAGCTCGTGTTTTGACATTAGCAACATGTCAACTTTTAAAAACAGAAAGGAAGACCATTATTGATGAGGATGCTTCTGAAAATCAAATTTGACAACTTTATATTCAACATAAGGAATTTTAGATTTTAAAAGGAAAGAAAGGAAAGGTTATTTTCTTGGAAATTGATTTTTTTTTAACCTTCAGTGTCTTTCATTATCTAAGATATAATGGACAGAGTCTGTTTTTTTAATCAGCATAAGACAACAAAATACAGTTTACTTTTAACCTGCTGCTCTGTTGGTTCTTTGGATAAAGACGAAGTGTGACTCAGGTACTCAAACCAAAAGCTGAACCTCAAACCTTTGACGGGCAAAGGTGAAGATGACTTTCCCAACTCTGACTAAGGATCAGCAGATCTGTTGCTTCTAATTAGACAATGGGAAATTCAGGGGTCCAATTTCCTTACTGGAGTTAGCAATGCATTCGGCTGGGGGCTGCTTTGATGGGAGAAGGCTGAATATCACCTAACAGTATCTTGGCCTCTTTTATAAAGGATGCTAACATATATGTAATATTTAAATCACCTTCAGTGCATATGTGCTGTTACTGTTGTGTTTCAATTACTTGCATTTTTGAAACATAAGTGCTCTCCTATGAAACAACAATCATAGAATAAAAAGCTTTTTCCTACCATGTATGTAAAGGTGTATATTTTTCTATGTTTTTGTTTGTTTGTTTGTTTGTTTGTTTTTTAATGCTGCTTTAAATGGTCCATCTCAACTCAGCTGCTTCTACTCTTGTAGGAATTTAGTTTGCCAACATAATTGAATTTCATTATATTTTGAAATTGTTATATGAATTTCCCTGTTACTGCATGTATGATCACTCTTTAGTCCTTATGATTAATGGAAATTCAGTGAAAAAGTATTAGATTTTTATTTGTAACTCTTAGGTTTGTGCTATATTGTATTTTTTCATACTTTTTGCTCTCAAGCGTCATGTTTATGGCATGGCTTTCTATGTTGGATATAAGTTGGGAATAAAATACAGCTGAGAGGAATAACTTCAAAACTTCACCAAACACACATAGCATAAGGTTTGGACCAGTGCCTCCCCGGAGAGCTGGCCCTGCCTTGGGGCGTGTGCCCAGCTGCGGAGCGGGGCTGTGCCGGCGCTCGGCTGCCAGGGGTGGCCCCGGTGGCTGCCAGGGGTGACCCCGGTGTCCCGGTGTCCCTGCTGGAGCCAGCGCCCGCCTCTCCTCCCCACAGGTCAGGGTCGCTGCTGCAGGTGCTTGGGACGTGGCCAAGACCGAGGACACGGACTGTGTCATGTACTATACTGTCCTCCACAGTGGCAAACTACTCTTTGAGTTAGGCACAGGTTTGTTTAAACTGGGAGGGTGTGCTTCTATCTTCTGTGATCAGTTTTGTTTGTCAGTAGGCGACAACTTAATCCTCCAACGCAAGGGTTGCCTGGGTATGGCCCCAAGAGGGACTTCATGCTTTTAGCCAGCATTCTGATCAATCTGCGCTGGAGAAGTGCTGCCACCCCGTGTTTATCTCCTAAATAAATGTCTTCATTCAGCGCCTCCCAAATGGATATGGTGGTGGAAAGTGCCCGTGATGAACATTAAAGAAAAAGCTGCCATTTATTCCTTTCAAGTATGTCATAAACACAATTTCTATCTAGTCAAGCCAGAGGTCTCTCCACTTTTATTAATTATGCTAATGTGTTCCGTGTAAGTTGAGATAAACAGGTTTGTGCGTAGCTTCTGATCTCCCAAGGACTTACCATATTAATCAGTGGGCCTCGTTGGGTACCCACCTGGGTACCTTTTGGCAGGAAAATATCTTAAAGACCACCTGCATCTTAAAGAATGAGTTGGCAAAGGTTTCCCAGGGACTGTTTTCCTAGCTGCATATGGCTTATCTTCCAAGGAATATGGATATGTGTGTGTCAGCCTCGGAAATGTAAGCTGTTTGGAGCCAGGTACTATTGGTCTGCCTAGAAACACAAACCTTGGCCTTTATTATTAAAGATTGCTTTTGCTAATGATCTTTTACCTGTCAGTAATGTATACAAATGCATTTTGCTAATAATGAGGCCACCATTCATGCTGACACAGAACTGCTACAGTCCTACACATACCTGTTTATCAAGATGTCCCTGAAATAGCACAAGAAGATATTTCTTTGTCAATGCCCTGGGTGCTTTCCTTTTGGCTTAACTTCTCCAGGAGCTCCAGGTCATAATGTAGAACACTACAACCAGCAGAAGCAAGTGAATGAAAACTTAATAAAAAGAATTTTTTTAAAAAAGGAATTAATTAAGAAATAAATAAATGTGTTTCATAACATCACATGGAAGCAGAAAGTCCATGTCTCAAGAAAAAGAAACACCTGCAGACAAAAGGAACAATTCTGCTCAGGTGGTGGCAATAACAACCATTAAAGGTTTGTTGGAGAGGAGCGGTGTGTGTGTGTGTGTGTGTGCGTGCCCAGCTGGCTGGCAGGCAGGTGAGGCTGGCCCCAGGCTTGGCAGTGTGTGATGTGTGACAGGCTGTCAGGTGAAAGGCTGTGACTCTGAACCCTGCATTTCACACGTGGGTCAGGCACACCCCTAGGACAATTGGATTAATCTGCTAGTGAATGTGTAGGGTAGAAAAGGTTGAGCTTTTGTGGCAATTTTGCTACCTATTCAGCTCTTCCCACAAATGGATTTAAGCACATGAGGTTCATGAAAAAAAAAAAATTAGCAAAACTCTGGATGCTACAGGATACATATCATACCCCCTTAGTTCAAATCAATCATGTGATGTTCTGAGCTTTCTCTTGGAGCATGATACACAAGTTAAGGCATCATTTTGTCTTCTTTATGAAAGTATATTTGTGTGCATGTGTGTGTGTGTGTTGAGAGAGAGAGAGAGGCAAACACAGACAGATGGCAAGGTGGTGAGAGAGCCAGAGCATGCAAGAATGTGCATACACTAAACATGTTTACAGTAAATCAGTTAATCTGAAGATTTCCTGGTGGAGCTGGCAGCCGCAGAGCCGGTCTGCCTCGGTGCTCTAATGAGAACATGCCCTTGGCCTCCCCCAGACTGCTCTGGCAAGCTCTCCTGGGGCTTCCCAGCAAGTGGGGCAATGTGTGCCTCCCCCTAATCCCTGATCACAGCGCGGCCCAGGAGTGAGGCACAGGGTAAACAGGCAGTGACACACAGGCACACAGCTCCGTGCCTGGCGCCGGTGCTTTTGCTCTTAGGCACCACAGGCACTGAGTAATTACCCGTGGTCTCCTGCAGAGAGAAATGTTCAGCTCCTGCCTCCCCCGGAAAACACTGTTTGTTCTAAGTTTAGCACTGCTTCATGCAGGTAAGATTCTCTTGAATATGACTAACAATTACTTACTAGGGCTGTCTTAGAGAAATGAAGGGCCTGCTTGGGAACCCAGCCTTGAGTATGGCTCTGAACAGGTGCTCACATTACTATTTCCAACATATCAATATTTGTACAGATTATTCACATTTGAGCCCTGATCACCTTGGGTATACAAGCTAGTACTAGGACTGTGGGGTAGGATAGAAGGACAGTTCCTCTGAGAAAGTGGTATTTGGGGTTTGTTCATGTGTCAGGAGGGACTATGACCTAGCTAATCACCTGCTTCTGCTTGTCTTTTAGATTTTACTGAAACCAGAGCTTTTTTCGGTCTAAGTGACTGCAAAAGTGCAACCATAGACGATGTGAATGAGAGTCTGGAGGTAAGAGGTTGGCTGACCCAGGGTGTGTTGTGCACCCACTCCTGTGCAGGTGGGCTCCTGCCGTGTCTGCCTGTGCTGGCTGGGCAAGCACAGCTCGTGCATTGCAGCTTTGGCAATGTACAAAGTACGTGCTGGGGAGGGGAGCCACACGCAAGAGAAGAAAAACATTAGTGTCATCTGACTAACCACAGCTTTGGCCCTGCTAGTCCGATAAGTGTCCTTGTAGATGTATTTTCCAGTTTTGCCCTGCTCCAGATATATGAAGTGGCTTGAACATAAGCAGTATAGCAAGATAAGTAACAACAGCTACCTACAAATACATGAGTTTCCATATTTATGTTCACAGATAGATTAATTCTAAGTCTCCAAAGTCTTTCCTTTTCAACTTAGACTTTTTCTCCCCTAACTCCACAGAAATATTCAAAATGCTTGCCTAAAATGATTGCCATGGGTGAAAAAGCTTCAATCAATTCCCTGGTGTGGACACTGCAAGAAACACTTGATCTGCTGCGCACTGCTCAAGAGCAATGTGAGGCCCCTCCTGAGCCAAGGCTCCCCTTTGCTGGGCATTGAACAAAGAGGCAGTGGAGCAGCATGAAGGAAATTTTTTCTACCACAGAATGAACAAAGTGTCTGCATTTCTTCAGGGGAGGAGGGGCATGATATTAAAGACGTCTCAGCGACAGAGTACTGGGACTGGGGAGGCACAGCAGCACAAACAGGGGGTCCTGCTGTCCCTGCAGCTCAGGCACTGGTGCTGAGCAGCAGCACAGTCACAGGGCCTGCTCTGCCCTCCAGCCAGAGCCCCTGTGCTGTCTTGGACCTGGCATGCCAACCATATTTTTCCAAGAAATATTTGGATGGTTTTGGCCACAAAACCAGCACGGAATGGCGGTGCTGTGAATGCAAATGCCACAGTGAGCCTCCTCTAAAGTGTAACCGGGGCTGACCCTGTTGTCACAGTGACGAATGAGGGGAAAATTTGGTGGCTGTGGCAAAAAAAAAAAAAAAAAAAAAAAATTAACAAGCAAAAATGCTTGCTTTGATGATGCCAGCTAGTGGAGACAGGTTAATAAATTTCCTTGGGAAGGGGAATATGGATTTTCGCTCTGATATATTGTTTTCTTGCTCTTTTTTTTCCTTTTTATCCACCCAAAAGTTTGCAAGGAGCTACCTCCGTGCCCACACCCAGTGGCCCCCAAAAACGGGGGGCTGGTGTGTGTGACCATTGACAGCGCTCAGTACTGCAAACCCATGTGCAACAAGGTAACATTCCTGCCTTAGTGCTGCTGCACCTCTGCATCTATTCCTTCCTTTATAACTGCTTATTTGGTAAAACCTAACTTCGCTTGCTATACATTTTTTTATATCCCGCAGGGCTGGGAGGGGCTGTAGTGGTTGTGTTTGGCTGCCCTGTCTGTTTCTTCCCCTTGCAGTTACCATGACGTGCCCTAAGACCGTGTTTGTTTGTTTTCTCCCCACCATTGCTTCCCAAGGGTTATGACTTTCAGTTCCTCAGGAGCAGCAGGCTGTACGAAGTGTGTGGCAATGCCACTGGGTTTTCCTGGACCACGCAGCTTGTTGGGGGAAGGGCACTAGCTGTTTGCAACCGTGAGTGCTTCTCAGATATATCTGTTCATGAGGACACCAAGCTCCCTCTCTTCTGTTCAAAAAAATGGGAGGAAAGAAAAGTTTCTCTTTTTGTGACAGCCTCATCGTGTGTGACATTGTGAGAGCCAGTGCTGAGCTGGCAAACTGACGAGTAAGAAAACACTCTAGCTTTAATACTCTCATGAGGGCATGGCTGTTTCGTCTTGGGGTGCCAAATATGACATTTATGAAAATGTTTGTGGGAAGATGGACCTGTTTTTTTAAAAAAACAATAAATTAGTATCACCCTAACACAAACCCCATGTTGCACAAGGGTTGTGTGACCCACTGGACAGACAGCAATAGGACATAAAACGCCTTATCTTTCAACAATACTTTAAGGATCTTAGCAAAATTGGCCAACACCTGTATGCACACACAAAAAGCCCTGCAGCTGGCCCCCAGCCAGCAGTGCTGCCATCTTCATGACAGCCCAAGGACTGTAGGACTGCTCCCATTGTATCCACTGAGCAATCTGTGACCCAAAGCAGGCTGTATGACAGTTGTTATTGCCTTAATTTAAAAATAAATGTGCATGCAGATACACAAACAGGGCCACCTCTTTATCCACCTCTCCTGTGCTTAATGGAAAATATTTTACTGTTGACAGTGCCTAGTTGCTAGTTGTTTTCCAAGGCTTACTAAAAACAAGCAGTCATCTAGGCATTTTTATTCCAAGCTGGAAACTTTAGTCTAGAAAATGGGAATACCAGCACATGTTAAACATTGGGAAAAATCTAAGCTAAGTAGTTCAGCTGCCTATTTATTTATTTATTTGTTTGTTGTCACCTTTGATCTTTTCCAGCCTCTGAGATGGCCATCGGTGGAGCTAAATCTGCCTATTTCCCCAGCAACAGCAGCTGTGTGCACACACTTGCCTTCCCTGAGACTCAGGCAGAGCAGCTGAACATCTTCCTCAAAGAGCTTGCAGAGCAAGGCATCGACGGCTCCCGCCGGAACCAGGGGGCTGACTGTATCATCTGTGGCTACTAGCACCAAGCAGCCTGGGCACAGCCCAGCCTGCTGGCTGCACTGGGACAGCAGAGGCAGAGCAGGGAAATTATGGCTAACACATGTAAACACACAGCTTTTATTTAGTTGAAGGGCTGGAGATCATAGTCATGACCTCAGCTTTGGGGCATGGATATATAGGTTAAACCTAATCCCACAGCTCATGGCAGAGGAGTTTCAAAAGGAAGAAGACCACTTTTACGGCTTAAGTTTGTCTAGCTGGAATTAAATAAGAGCTATAGTTTTTTTAATTGATGCCTTCCCACTGGCTTAACCTCTTCAGGATCTCTGAAGATAGTGATAACACTGATAGTTATCAGAAATTGTCCTGTGTCAGGGGTCATCTTCACTGAGAAAGGGCCATACTTCTACTCACTTTTACAGCTGCCAGTTAATCACTATTATTGCTCTGATGACCAGCTATGTAAGTGACAACAGTTCCTGGCTGTAGGGGTGTAATACTTTATCCACTTTCTTGCTTGACTGGGGCTTAGAACAGCAGCAGCAAACCTGTCCATTGTCCACCTGGCACATAGTGAAAGTGAAGATCAAAGGCAACTTAACACTGGTGATCCATCTTATTTGTGGAGCTGCAGCTACCAAACAGTGTGCATGTGAATTATTATGAAATATAAACAAGAAATTTAGTTACTGCTTGCTTGGTTTCAGTGGAATCTGTGCTTGGGGTAATATTTTAATTTCCTTCTGTTGGGCAAACAGTGAAGCTGTAGATCTGAGGACAGACAGCTCATCTGTTTGTGTTTCCTTTCCCCTTTTTACCTTTTCCCTATTTCTGTTGATCTCTCAGACACAGACAGCATAGTTTTGTGGTACATGATGTTAAATTGACCTTTACCTCATTAATCAGATAAATGATTCAAATATATATATATTTACATACTTATATTTCAGGCCCAGAATTGAGTCATTACGAGCAAAAAAACCTCATAAATGACCCCAGTTGCTTTAGGGCCCAGAAGCAGACAGTCATATGACAATGAGTGGAACTGACAATTACACCAGAAAAGGGATGAGTTGGCTGCTTTGGCTGCTTATAAACCATGTGGCAATAAATTAAGTCATTGTGTTGGAGACAAAAGTGTTGTAGTCTTAAAGAAAAAACAATGAGTTTTGAATCACTGGGTTTTTTTGTTGTTTGTTTGGGGTTTTGTTGTTGTTTTTAGATTTATTTATTTGTGGCAAACAAATTATCTCTATCAAATGAAATTATAGTGTTTTTAAGTCTTTCCAGCCAAATCATTATCAACCAATGCTCAGATAAAATATCTGCAGTATTTTGCAGTATAATTTTTCTACTGGTGCTAAAATCCATTTTTTCTCTCAATTTTGTTAATCTATTCTAGTGACTTTCCAAACCAACTAACAAAAAAAAAAAAAAGAAAAGTCACTCATATTTTATATCATGAGGAAATCAAGCCTGTAAACCAACAGAAACTGTTTCATTTGTGGATCAGAAATCCTCATGGTGAGTCACACAGTGTGGAAGAATTAGGCTGGAAAGCTTTAATTATGATCTGTCATGAACCTGATATTAAGCTGGAGATTGGGTTGTTTTTCAAAAACTTGCAGAGAAGAAGTTTTGTTCTATTCCCACCACCTTATTTATTATGTGTTCTTACTTATGTGAGTTCTTATTTATATATGAGACAGGGAGTTGACTCAATAAGCCCATACCACAGTTAAAAACTGAAGTAAATTTAACTGTGTTATTTCCCAGAGTACATTTGCATCATTTAATTCATGTAAGTGGCTGCTGTGTGTTTGCATTAACTTCTTGTTGGTGTCTGGCCTGGCCTGTCTGAGCATTGGACCATTCCTCGTGCTCCTGCTCTAGCCCCAGGGTGGGGTAGGCTTTGTTCTGGCACTAGGGGGTTGAAGAGAGAGGAAATCCATAAAAAAGGAAAGAATTTAAGAACATTTTAAACCATTAAGTTTTCAGATCAAACAACAGAAGGAGAGAAGGCTGATTTTTTGTACCATTATCTGAATTTTGTTTTCTTTTTAGGTTTTGTAATAGAACCAGATTAAAGTACTGCCTCCCCAGAGTACCCTGCATGCTTTTGATAAGTCCACCTGCATAACTGTCAGTCAGCTAAAGGCTTCAGTAATATTTGCAGTGTAACTATAGAGAGGGAGGCTTTCCTGATATTAATTAAGGGAATACAGTGCTGCAGTATCCTTGCTTCTCTTTCAGTCCATTATAACACAAGAGAAGAGCTCAGTCTAGGAACTGAGCCAACAACAGTAATTACCACCCAGCCAAAAAATGGAAGGCAAAGTGCCAAGGACCGCAGTTCATGAAGACAAAATCACCCACATTCTCTTCACAGGAACTTAGTAGCACCACAGTGGCGGACCCACTGCTTTTGGGTGGCTCACAGGTAGTGAGAGAGGTGATGAGATGGGCTCTCCTTGTGAAGCATCCTGCCGGGGCTGGCGCTGCAGCGGGGCTGGCTCACACCGACCCGTGCAGCGAGATCTGCGGCACACGCCGCATCCTCCAGAGCACCACCGCGGCGGGGGGCAGCAGCATCAGGAAACTCATCACCAGCACTGCAGCGAAAATCACCAGCAGGATTTCCCACGGGGCCAGGACTGTTCCCACCATGATTTCCTCCACGTCCAGAGTCTGAAGCTGTAAAGCAAAAAGGAGGCTGCATTATTTACTTGCAAATGGGAATCATGACTAAATAGATGTGTTTGTTTCAGCCAGCATAGGGGTGTCAGCCTAATTGGCCTTTTCCTTTCTCAGCCTGAAGAATAAACCCATTTCCTGGGCTGCAGACCCCAGAAAAGCTCCTGCTCCTCCTCTCTCTCTGTGCCCTCAGGAGCCTCCATAGAGCATCAGCCTGCCTTTCCTCCTTGGCTTATGTGCAGTTGCTGATGCTGGTGTACGACACCCTGTCCACCCTGAAGCATCGTTCCTAACCCTTGGGTAAGCCTTTCTCTTTAAAGTTTTGGTTTTTAAGGCCCTCCTCTCCCACTTAGAGCATCATTACACCAAGTGATTGCTACACGGACACGTATCAAAGCTAAGGCTGAAAATAAAAGAATATGAAGGAAGGGAGAACTGGAAATTGAACTACCATCAGAAAGTATATTTTACCTTTTTTCATATATAACACCTTAGAAAGAGCAGGGTGCTTAGGAAGGAGCTAAATAATGTTGATTTTGTTAAGTGTTAATAGGTGTGTCCTAGGGAATGCAGTGCTCAATGCAATTCCTTCCACAGGACCCACAAACCTGAAAGTCAGCAGGATGGAAAGTCCTTTTTCAGGACCCACACACCTGAAGGCTGTACAGTGGGTGAATAAAAGGAGGTGCCAGGGCCTGAAGAAGCTTTTTTCTCCACAATCTCTGCCAATACCAGTAAAGAGGGGGTTTCCTGAGGGGCACAGTGCTGCCTATGCTGTGGGAATTGGGGCTACAACTCACCAGAGGAGGTCTCAGGTTTGTCTGAGCATGTGCTTTACTGGAGTTTTCTTACTAAATCCTCACCTTTATGTAAAGGTGAAGATGGAGACAGGATTGATAGAGTGTGTATGTCTAAGGAGAGTGGAAAAATTGAATAATTTCCAGCAATTGCCTACATGACTGTGTTAAAATTGCCATGAGCTCAATTTATTTTTTGCTGTCGTTTGTGAGGAGAGTCTGGTAACAAATCTTGGAGTATTTAGGCCATGCTATCCTTAATGAAGCCTAGCTATCCATTAATAATGGAGTTCTCCTTGGCTGCTGTGTCATGTTCTAGTTAGATTAATCTCAAACCTGACAAGCACAGAAAAAGTACAGAGGCTGCAGCTGGAGCTCCCCTAGCTCAGGGCCTGGAGCTCTCTCCTTACCAGTGAAGCCACATACCTGTGGCAGGAGGGTGACTGGAGCTGGAATGTTGCCCACCAGGTTCATTCCCTGAAGTGGGCTGTGCTCTGTGTCTGTTTTCAGCCAAACTACAAAACAGCTGCTTTATTTTGTGTGTGTTCCTCTGCTCTGATCTGCAGTTCTGCTGATGTGGGCTGTGCTGCAGAGCCCCTCAGGCTGGGTGATATTCTGACCTTTCCTGTGGCAGCCTTTGGCATTATTCCTCTCTTCCCACTGACTGGTGGGTGAAGATAGGTGTGAGGCTGTTTTTAAGCTGGAGAGGCTGTGGGAGAGGGATTTTTTAATATAATTTATTGGCCTCCAAGCTACAGAATTATTGTCTGTCATATAATAATTTTTACTCTGTGCCTGCAAAGTCACAGATCTAGTACTATTGGCTAAACTCTGGAAACAGAAAAACAAGTTGGGACCCAGTAAATTTGTAAATGCAGCCATCAAATGGCAGAATGGATTGATGTCTGCAAAGGCCGTTTCATATCAGTGAATATTTACATTTTCTTTTGTTTCTAGCAAGATTTTCTGATTGGTAGCTGCAGCACTTAATGCCAGTCAAAGACTTGTCTGTGAAATCAAGTGACAGTGCTCAGTTCTTACTTTGGTGGAGATGAATACAGTCAGATTGGATAAAACAACACAATTAAGAGTACAAAACAATATAAAATTTGTATAAAATACATAACAATATATCTGAAATATTAAAGACCGATTATTGGTGATATCTTTGTATAATTTTTGATATTTCATTAGGTCATCAATTCCACTGAATTCTGCCATTAAGTATATCAGATAAAATGACATATAAACTATATTGGATTTCCCATATCTTCTACAAACAGGGTTTATAGCTGTTTATGTGGGGAGGGGTTTTATTATCTACACCTGAGAGCTGCTCAGTCAGGTACAGAGATGGGCTTCCAGTTGCTTTAGCCCTGCTGGAGCTGTGAAACACTTCCCTTGTTGCAGGGGTCACACCCCCTCTTCTCCAGGCACGCACTTATTTTAAAGGAAGAACAAGCTGAAAGGGGCTAACAAACAACAGCAACAATGAACTTGTTCTGCTTCATTTTCCACTCAGTCAGTGATATAAATATTTGCCCTTCAAGTGCAGAAAACAAGTGCTGCTGAGTACTTGTTCTCTAACTTAACTGCCAGCTTCCTGTTAACACTCCAAGATAATTACCCATGACTGGGTTTCTGAAGAGGTCACGGCTGCTGCAGCGTCCTTAGCGTGCCTTGTAACCCTGTGCAACTGCAAAGGTGGATTCATTCCTCTGCCCCTTCCCTGACTGTGTGTTACAAACAGAGGTAGCAAATGGTAGGAACAGGAAAAATTCTCAGACCTGGATGTCTGGCACAGTGATGGACTTGAAAAGAGGGCCATGGCCTCGAGATAACTACATGCAAGTTAAAATTGTCACTTAAAACTCCTGTAAGAACCAGAAATCAAACTAATGAGTTTGGTTCCTTAGAGAAAAGGCGACATGCCAATTGTGTGCTACCTTAGAAAGGTCTAATAATGCTGCTTTGGTCTCTAGAGGGTCAAACGTGCATGAAAACACTCAGAATCATTAAAATATTAACAGAAATGTCACTGATTTTGTTTGTTATAAATATCTCTCTCTACAAGTAACAAGTAAATAAAGTATCAATTAAAATATTTCAGTAATCATTTTTTTAAGGATTTCAGCCTTTATAAGGCATGAAGCAGTTTGGTCTGATTATTTTTAAGTCAAATCCGTATGTATTTATCTTTCAGTGAGTAAAGTCACTGCAGGATACAAATCTAGCTTAAAATACCTTAATGTGAAATTTGGGTGCAGAATTTAAATGTAAGAAACTTGGGGGAAGATTTTTGAAACAAAAATTATGATGAAGACAGACTAGTAGACAAAACTAGCACAGCAAACTGTGTGATTAAGCTGATCAAGCCCGTAGTTTCACCTCACTTCCAAAAGTGATTGCAATCAGGTGACTACAATGAGAGTTAAAAATGCAAGAAGGGTTTCTCACCTGTTATTTAAATCCCACTTTTCTGGACATATAAATTCAGATTTTTGTATTTTGTCTAAAAAGATGGTTTTGTGCTCTCATAGATAACACATTGTGGCATATGTCTGTTAGGTTTGATTATTGAATGTGCAGCAGTGAGGAGATACCTACATCTGAGTCACAGACATTTCCTGTTCTGAAACATTTAGATTTTAAACACTTTTGAATAAACTTATAAAAGCTGCAGGTATGCTAACTGTAGAAGGAGAATAAAGGATTGCCTTATGCAGTCCACTTACAGACATCATTCTAACCATTTAGCAAACTATTTTGCACTTAAAATTAATTATGTGACTAGGAACTCTGTTTTTTCAGATCTTTCCTGCTGACAACCTTTTGCCCAAATTAGAAATAATTTAGTTATCCCCCTTTATTTTTATAGAAAGGCATCAAAGCAGTTGAATTTGTGTTGAATATTTTCGTCTTTCTCAGCCTGGCTACCCGCACGTAGCTTTTGGGATCTTTTCTGTCCACTTTCTCAGCCTGGCTACCTGCACGTATGTTTTGGGATCCTTTCTGCCCACTCTTACCTCCTCAGGGTGCCGCGGGTGCCTCGCAGGTGTTGCCCGTGGGCCGGCGGGGCTGTGGGCGCGCATCCCGCGCAGCCGGGCAGCAGCGCCGGCAGAGCAGCGACAGCGCCAGCGAGCTGTGCCACCTGCGGCAGGGCGGGCAGGACAGGGCAGGGCAGGGCAGGACAGGGCAGGGCAGGGCAGGGCAGCTCCCCTCGGCCGAGCGAGGCTCAGGTGAGCGCGGCCCGGAGCTCAGGCGCTTGTTTGTACAGCGGTGCCTCGATCGCCTCCCCCTCGGTGCTCTTAAAGCGGCACCAGCCCTCCCGAGGAGGCGAGGGAGCCGCTCCGCCTCGGCCGCAGCTTGCTCGGGATCAGGAGGAGGATAGATGGCTCTTCACACGGGCACATCTGCTTCAGGGGACAGCCACTTGCACTGCAAAAGGAGGGCACGTTTTTCACTAGAAAATCTCTTGGGCTTTCCTTGTAAATCACCTTATTTACTCACAAGTGATCAATCTGATAAAGTAACTCATTCTGACTGATCAATATGAACAGCATGTGCAGCCTTCAGAAATATGAAGGCCAATGCCTCCAAGTTTATTGCAGATCCGATGCACTCAAACACCCAACTCTCTTCCACCCGTGTGTATTCAACAACCCACTCACTACTTAACAGCTTAGCTTTATATAAATATTTGAAAAATCACAGCCACGCTCAGGCTGCTGCAGTATGTGTTCAATAAAGTGCATGTGAAAACCTCTTCAGAGGCTTTGCTAAGCCAGCTCTGGCTCCTCTCCTTGCTGCTGTGGAGGTGGCACTACACAGTCCCTGAGAAGTGCCTGAACACACTGCTGCATCTGGCTCTTGCCTCTTGACACAAGAAGATGTGAAAGCCAAACTGCAGCCTGCCTTAGGAATTGAACAATAAGGTCTGTGGAACTATCTGTGCTGGAATGGAAACATCCAAAAGGCAGTAGAGAGCTTCAGATTGCAAGGATGTCCATTTAGACCTCATAGCCACACAACCATCAATAGGTTTTTCAGTTTCTTACAAAGCAGAAAAAAATATTAACTAGGGTATTTTCACAGAAAATAACAGCTGTTAAGAATAATTTTTCCCATGATAGATATTTTTATAGAATTCAAAACAATTTTCTGAACAATTCTTGGCAGGGGAGTGGGTAGGTGTAATAATTGTTTTCCACTATACAAGGCAGAATCAGTAACAGTTTTCCCCATGGAATTTGACAAGTGACTTCCACCTCTCTTGATATTTGACACTAATATTTCACCTTGCTAAAATCAAATTCCTTGCTAAGTAGCTTTCCAAGTAACGTGTTTGTGCTATTCTTTTACTAAATCTTCAGATTAATATAATTTTAACTTTACTTAATCCTGGTGGTGGTACCATTAGTCCCACAACTGAAAGTGTGAAAAGTGCCTGCCATTGACTGAAAATTGAATATCGGAGTTTGTCTTGTCAGCATGCTGGGTGGTGCAGAATATCCACAAGTACTAGTAAATACACATCAAATAGTGGCAGTTTTTAAAAGCACAACTAGTATTTAAAGTTAGGATAAGGAGGATTAGGCTTTTAAAATAAATTCACAAGTGTTTCAGAAAACAGCTTTTGAAGTAAATGCTCTGGGAAATGCTGTCTTTCTACAAATCAGAGGATGCTGAACTGCCCTCTCATTCAGATTTAAGAAATAAATTTGGTGCCCAAACACTGAACCAATCTGCCTTTCAGGCCAAGACTGCTGTTTCCAGACCTGCCTGCTGTCAGCAGGGTTGTTAAATGGTGGCAGCTTCAGCAGAGTGACAAACATTTGCTTTGAGGTTTTGTGTCCTCATCCCAGTACCATGAGTAGCTGCAGTGTCTCAACAGGACATCTGTGGCTGTGGAGTAACAAAGTCCTTTACTCTCTTCCCTGGGAGCCCACAGGGGAAAACCTCAAGGATGGGGCAGTGGTGGAACATTTCTGCTGTGGCACATATTCATTAGACTAACACTGAGGGCAGCTGCTTTTTTTCACACACACCTGCAAATAGCTTTAATTTTGAGATCTAACTCTGTGACCTGGAGATTAGCAGGATAAAATAAAAAACTTGCCATGGTTTTAAGTGTTTGGTGCTGGTGGGCTGTGTGTCCAACTTCATCCTCAGGCTGATGTTAATCACTGTATATTTCTTAAACTTCATTGGAATATGAAGAGTGGAAAATTACTGTATGAGATGAGGCTTGTGATCCTGTTTCCTTGTGCTTGTGGCAGAGTTAATTTCACAACAGGGGTCACGGAAGGCTGAAGACTGGGCAGGTGAACTGATGGATGCAGGCAGATACTGGTGAGCTGTAAAATGTTTGTAAGAATAGAGTATGCAAGTGAAACAGTGCCATATGGACACCTGAGCCCTCATTTCCCCTCCACGTACCTGTTTCCATGGGTTAACAGAGCAGTGTATCTAGACCTTACATGATATGGGATTCAGTGGTTTATATTTTGGCTGTGCTGTCCAGAAATAAGGCATTCATTAACAGCTTGTAGATCTCCTTACATGCCAAACTGATGCATGGATAAACAGGACTTTGCTCACAAAAGTTTTATCTTTGCATATGTTGAGATAATTTTATAGCTCTTGGAAACAGGGTCCTATTCAGCATGCATTGTGATGGAGAATTTGAATACTGCTGGAGCGATTAATTGAGTCTACGTGTGGAGGTGGACCACCTGCAGGCACCAGGCTGTTCAAGCAGAAAGGTGTCTTGGTTTGACACCAACCTCGTTACATTAATTTTCATAATACATAAAAGACAAGCAGCCTAGTTTGCAGAGAACAGCAAGAATGATTCACAGGCTCTGACATCAGGGCTGAAAGAAGGCCAGGAAGACCCATTCCTTGTCACAGAGCAGGTGGTGAGACCATGTGCCCAAAATAATCCTGTAATTGATTTTAAGCCCGTGCAGGAATGTTGTGCATGCCAAGTTGCTGCTCTGGAATTACAGTGATTTGCACAGCTGCAAGGTTCCAAGCAGCCTCTTTTCTGGCTCAGGTTCACAGGAGCTGTGAGCACACCTTCCCTCCCCTGTTACCTTCCATGCTTTGGCTGTTCTGTGTCCCTGTCACGCAGAGGCTGAGGGGAGCTGATCTGGCTCTGGAGCTGGACGTGTCCCTGCTCAGGTTTCCATGACCCAGCTGGGACTAACACGGTGTGAATAGTGTGACTGACAGCCAGGCGTTTGGCTTCATGGAGGCATCCCCAGATGCTCAGCCAGCCTTTGCACCATGTCATGGAGCCGATGCAGAGCCTCCATTGCCTAAGCTATGTTGAAGTTTCCCCAGAGAAAGGAAAATCCAAATCAGACACCTCTGAATATGCAGCTAAACTGCACAACTGTGAATGCAAACTTAGGGAATTCTCACCTTCAGTAGGTGAACAGACTCAAGCAAGAAAGCTGAGAAAGATTTCTCTTAATCCTTTAGCTTAAGCTGGGTAGTGGAGACAGAGCAGCTTCTGCAATGAGTGCTGAGTCACTTAGCACCCACCAACCTGAGGGAATCCCAGTGAGGGTCTGACAGGCACCTTTGGGGTGCCCAAAATTAGTTGTATCTGAATCTCATGACAACATAGCCTAAAAGAATTGGCCTTGTCACGGCTCTGCTGATTTTCCCTAAACCACGTAGGCCCAGTAATTCTCCTGTTGTTTCCTGTGTGTTTTCTTCCACACACATCCCATGTGACAGGGGACCTTGGTCTTCTTGTGCTCCTACATCTTTGTGTCAGGAAAAGGATTAGGAATTGCCAAACAGGTGGCTTCTAGTCACCCCTTTTGAGGTGAATGAAGGCTAAAGACCTGTTGACTCTCAAGTTTTCCAACGGCAAGTGTAAGGGGGATGGCTCTGTGCCACCCCAGCAGCACTGCTCGTGTCTCCTTTCAGGGCACCTGTTCGGGGTGAGGGTGGCCAAAGCAACAGGGGCTGAGCAACAGCAGTGTCTGCATGGGGAGTTCTGGTGAGGGAAATGTACAGAGAGGGATCAAAACACACACAACCTAGAGGTTCATGGGTAAAGGAGTACTGGAAGATCTTGTGGCTGCAAGTCACTTTAGATATGTGGTCAAGAACTCTAATTTTAGGTCTTGTAATAAATCAGCAGGCTAACAGCAGTAGGAACCCATAGGCAGTAGTATTAAGACACTCAGTGGGCAGTGAGTAACAAAACAGACAAAATGGTCATTATACCGTTTCCTCTTTATGGCTGGCATTTGTTTAAAAGACAGATCAGACCGGAAAGAGTGAATTTTAATTTTTCATGCCCCATTATCTAAGTTCACTAGCTATAAATGAAGACACAAGTGATAGGGAAGCATATTCCAGAGAGCAGCAAGGGAAGCACTAAAACTGGCAGACAATAAGGTGATTCTTGTTACACTTTTTGTCATTCCAAGTGCCATCAGTGTACATCTCCACACATTCCTCCTCCCCTCGGCCAGAAGGTTCCTTTGAGTACCAGTTAGTATAGCTCAGCTGAGCACCATTCAGGAGCTGGAATTTGCCTGGAATAAGAGATTGTTTTATTCCCAGGTAGGCATAGGTGTTAAAATATTTCACAAAGTACAGAATAGCATCATTCTCTCCAGGGTTCCTTGGAGTGGCAATAGAGCCTCCAGCCTCTTTGCATTTTTCCACTGTGCCATCAAAATCAGCTGTTTTCCCATTGGTAGCAAATATTTTTCCTCCAGACTCTGTTATTATCTTGTTCAAGCGAAGGACTGCAAGAGGAGGGAAGAAATGTTAAACACTTGTGCATTGTTTTGTGCACACTTTGCTGTCAATTTCAACTCCTGCTATTTTGCACCATAACTTTAGATTAAACCCAGGAAAAGGTAAAGGAAAGGAGAACTTGAAATCAAAGATTTCAAAGAAATTTGAAAATGAGGATGGGGGTAAAAGAGAAGAAATACATACATACACAGATGATGAAACAGAAGAATCATATAAGAAGTTGGAGAAGGAGGAAAGGAAACGAGGAATTCTATATTTTAAAAAAGTATATGATTTTCTTTGAGACTCTCTGTAAAACTCTGAGGTGTTTGCAGTATACCAACGTTCTTGAGTGAGTGGGATCTTAGATATGATCTGGTCTTGATTGTCTTTGTATGTTTTTAGTGTTCTGTTTGTCTGCTGGGAGCACATGGCGTGCATGGAGCAGCTCGGCATAGGCAGGGATTTTAATCTGGCACATTCCTGCCTTCCTTGCACTCGTACTTCAGAACTGTTACCCAGGTGTCTCCCACTAGTCATGAAATTCTAATTCCCACCTCCCCCAGTGGAGAAGATATAAAAGGAATGCAATAAAACTGCAGAAAATTCTGCCTTTTTCGTAAGAAGTAGTTTTTGCCCACCTGGTCTATCCCCACTAACCCAGTAGCTGCAGAAAGTAAAGGCAGATAAAATACCTCCTTCCAGTCTGGAAATCCGATATTCTAATTGATGGATAACGTCCCTGTTTTCATTACCAGCCAGTGGTGTGAGATCTGTGAACAAAACCAGCTATTATGCACTTTACATTACAGTTTCAGTCTTGGCTTTCAAATGAAGCAGAGCTCATCACATGAAACGAATACGAACTTTTAAAATGCTTGACAAGTTTTAGTTTACTGCTGTGTTTTAAACAGGCAATACCTTCACACAGTAATTTTTGCAGGGATAGGGGATAAGTTCCTGGAAGTCACCTGCAGAGCAGGGATGTTTATGGAAAACTGGAACTGGCAAACTGAGTTCTCTCTACGTGATTGAGCCAGTCCAGGCTAAAAACTGACGCTAGTGCAGTAGGTTTAGCTGATTTTTTAACTGTGTCTAGGGACTGAATCCTCAACAGAATCCTTCAGGCTTTTCAAACACTTGCTTACAGCTCCAACCTAGGACTCAGCAACAAGTTTATTTTGCTATGGAAAATTCTAAACTTTTCTCTGTATTCACAGAGAAAATATCAGTGAACCACTGCATCATTAAACAGAGATTTAAGCATCTTACTTTGTATAAGGAATTAGTAAAGTCCTGATTATTTTATTTCAAGTAGATCACACATTAGATTATGGTAGATAGCACTGAGTTTAGATAAAAATGAAGATAACTTCATGTACCTGGTACTTGTCGTTCATCGCCCGCAGCTCCAAAAAAAGTCTTGAAAGGGAACTTTGGAAGAAATCCTGCAAGTTTACCTTGAGCACAGAATGAGAGCAGGAAAAAAGCTACTGCTAAAATTTTGTGCAGCTGTGGAGACAGCATCATTTAAAGCTAAAGGTAAACCAGACTGGTTTACTCTCCAGTGTAGAGTCCTGCACTTAAAAAAGAAGAGAATGTTTTAGAATTTTTCTTCTTTTGTGAAGTCTTATGTATGTTTTGCCTGCAATGACATGAATGTCATTCATGTAGTTGCAAAGTTATCTTATTTCAGACAATTAAAATATTTTTCCAAAAGACAGTCTGCTAAGTCTACAGAGCAAAAACCCAAAGCATCCTTTAAAAGCTCTTTTCTGTACATCACCATATCACATATACCATTATATGCCATTTTTCCCCATTAAAAAGGTATCCCTTCATTTTACAGGAGAGCAATAGACACATGGCTGCTTCAGCAAGAGAATGTTTAAGACAAAGTGGGACATGCTGTCTCTGTCAACTAGTTTAAGAGCAAAACAACTGCTAATACTTATTCTTCTATTGCAGCATCCATTTTTAACATCTCTTTACCTCAGGTGACATGGTCTATAAAAAGAAGTGAAATTGCTAATAATAATGTTGATACACACACTGAAATTGGAAAGTTTTGTGATACAGTTTAATAAATTCAACATAGCTTAAGCAGCAGCCTATCTAAAGATGTTCAACTTACCTAGCAGCTCCAGTGTGAATTAAGAAAGACTCATTAAATGGTCCAATTTATAGGGCTTGTAACTTGAGATTCATCTTCTTACCTACAGAAAGCACAAAGAATATGTCATGAGATATGAATTTGCATATAAATGGAAATCTAATGAACTTTTAACTTGAATGATAGGAGGAGTGTTTTCTTCACGAGGTAAACATACTTAAAACACGAGGAAAGTATTTGAAGGTACTTTTTGACTTGTAGAAACACACTCATATGTTTTAAAATTCCCACCCTGGAAGAGAACAAATTTCTCAATTCATATTTGAAATACCTAATGTTTCCACAGAGTGGCTGTGCAAATATCACAGAAGATAAGCCATAACAAGTTAACCTGAAATATACACCAGGAACACCACCATCATTTTTGTTACAGACTGAGGACTTACCAGTGATACTGACCAAAATCTTGTAACTAAACAATCTCACAATTGTAGCAGCAAAGCCAAATGACAGTGATGCATCTGCAGCGCACGTAGAAGAGACAGCTAGAGAGACACATGCTGAAATAACTTACAGAATACTGCAGGGGAAGTTCATATGTCAAAACCAGCAGCTTACTCCAGCGGAGCAATGACCTCTCAGGGAAGGAAAAAGCTGTTTTATGCCAGTCCTGTAAGTACAGAGGCCCAAGATGAGGAGTGTCACTGAAATGGGGATGGCCATGCCAGGCATTTTACAGCTGTTCTCAGCTGAGAGTTGGCTCTGGGCAGTGAAGGCTTTGAGGAAAGGTGTTTGAGTCTATGTTCAGTTCAGCCAAGTCAGATGTGGCTGCATTGTGCTTGTAGTGTCAGGCCAGCATCCTGATGTTGTGGCAAGGCCAGCAGCCAAGACAGCTGAGGAATAAGTGCTTTGAGACTAGATGGGGCATGTCAGCAGCATCCCTGTTAGTCTCACATGCTACTGGGTCTAAGCAAGGCTAGATCACCTCCACAGGGACTGTGCACCTGTGCCCTGCACTTCCATACTCACCTCAGCCACTGATGTATGCCTCAAGGCATACCACCAAGGACAAAGGTCCTTGGTGGTATGCCCACTCATGCTGGATTAAATCCTGCTGCACTGTTTATTGAGTGCCCCTGAGTGCACCAGTCCTGTGAAAAATAAATAGGCAGTACCCAGTTGTATGCACCTTGACAGAAGAGGGCTGTTTTAAATTTGCATGAGTAACCTTTGTTTCCAGTTGCTTTTCAAATTTCAAGTTTCTTAGCTTTTGAGTGTTTGACGTAATGTTTTCAACATTCCTCTGGCAGAGGTTTTTTAAATTGTTATTTTCGGGAAAAAAACCCCACCAAAATCAAACAGACAACGTGAGACAAGCCAATACCTGGGTTCTAGATAAGCCCTAGAAAAGGTCACTGGCAGACCCTGGCCCTTTGCTGCATGGTGAGAACGACTTGAACATTTAACAGCACCGGGAAGAAACCACAAGTTAGGCAAGTGTGGGAAGAGGAGGAGATTTGACCTACAGTTGTGGGTTTTACATGCTGACTCAGGGCCTGGGAAACCAGGAGGGGGACAAAAGGTTTCTTGTGATAGACTCCTGAGGAAAAACTGATGTAGATTTGATAAACTAAGCCTTTCTTGTCTTTATTTTCATCAGCATATTAATAAGATGGTGCAAGTTAAATATTTAAATACACATTCATTTCTAATTTGCTTGTTTATGATTGCCTAATAGAATATTTTATATAATTACCATAGATTGTAAACTATTTTCTGATCTTTCCTTGAACTACATATCACAGAGGTCTATCTAGCAAGATTCAAGGACACAGATCTGATAAAGAACAAATTATTTTTGAGTATGGAGGTAACTTTCCTTCGGTTTCCACATCAATCAGTAAGAGGTTTCATAGTTTCAGTGGCAGTGAAGCAAATGATAGATATTCTGAGTAGATTGTGTTGTGCAGTGTACGTAGGCAAAGACAAAACCTGCTAAAAACAATGCTGCTTACTTAGCTGCTCTGAGAAACAGAAAGAGTTGAATAGTTGAATGGCCGTGTGCCCCTTACATAAGCCTGTTTTTCAGCCTTTCCTTGGTATACTTAGACTCCTGAAAGTTAGAGGTATTTTGCTTCCATGGTGCTATTCACAGATAACCTTAAAAATTATTTTCTTATTCTCTTTGTATTTAAATGCCCCCATCCCACCAATATTTTCTGTTTAAGTTGACTTTGTTCTCTTCTGCTGTTGTTTCCACCCTACCTTGTTTCACCTTGTCCTGTGTTTTCTGCATTTCCTTTTCTCTTCCAAATAATTATCAGACTGACCCCAGCAACTCTCTTATGCCAGGGAGTAGCAGGAAGAGCACAGAACATGGGGAGACATGAGGTCCCATTTCTCAGAGGAGGGATAAGGCTATTTTTACTGAGCACTAAAAGCAATCCAGCGAGATGTAGACACTTGGGACAGCAGACTTCAACAGGCATTTTTTAAAATTAAATTATGAGCAGCACTTTAGAGCATAAAGTCTTCATTTTACCTGTGATCAGTGCACGTGAATGCTACTGCATCTGGCCCCAGGGACTTAGGAGAAGGATCCAAGAGGAAGTCTTTGGATGTCTCTGATATGTCACCTGGTGCAGTTCAGCAGAGAAAAAACACGGGAGCTGTATAGCAAACAGAAAGCAAGACAACATCTCATCTCCTTAACAGTTAAATAGTTCCCATTGCCACAGCCTCCTCAAGGGTTAAGGGACCCTTGCTCTGCAGTGTTGTTCAGCTCCTGAGCCACAAGGGCAAAGATGGGTGAAAGCTTCATTCCAGGTTTCACTTGGCATCACACCTGGGTTATAACACTTCAGGCAAATTCTGCCAAACCCAGGTTTCCGAACAGGAACTTAAAAAAAATCCAAGTCCTCTTACCATTTTTTCAGGTGCTACTCTAATTGTCAAGAATCCTGTATCTATGCTGTTTTGAAATCAGCTCTGTTTGTGTAACTGTTGGCCAATAGGATATTATAACACTATGCTTCAACTTCCAGTAATGAGATATCACTTGCAACCTGATACTCTGAGGTACAGCTCACAATTTATACAAGATAAGGTAGCCCTGCCAGCCTGTGTCATATCCTGCCAGTTAGGTTCACAAAAGGTTGAATTTGCATTCAGTTTTCTCAAGAACCATGGGGGTTTTAAATCAAGTTTCTACAAAAATAAGGGAGCCACAGAAAAATTTGTGTTTGCTGGAACTGATGCTCATTTCCCTCACATGTGGTAGGGATTGGTGGGGGCTGGTGTGAGGTTTTTGAGTGCTCAAAATTGATAATAGGTACTTCTAAGCTGAAACAACTAATTAAATTACACCATTATAAAAGAGGATATCACTCTAGACCAGAGACAATTCTCTCTGAAATAAATATCCATAATTTTTATGGCCAAAGTCTTATTGTTAAACATACCGTAATAACTATATTCAATTTCTCAATAAATATTATGTGAGACAGGATTCATTTGCCTCAAAAAGGGTTGGAATTTTTGAAATCTTTTTAGTTGTACTAGGATCTTAATTCTTAAAACCCAGCTTCTATAGCATTTGGCGAGTAACTAATTTTCTGATTTAAAGATCTTACCCTTACATTGCACTTCTGTAGCAAATTATTATAAATGAAGAAAAAAAAAGATTAACCCAGATTTTTCCTGGTTATTGCACATTGCTCATTGCTCTTTTAAGGAAAGATTTTATCAAAATTATTTATATTACCATAGCAGAACACAGAAAATATTTATTTTATTTCTTCCTGTGCCATACTTCTCTGTCCAATAAAAAAAAAATTAATACATAAATGGAGAATTCAGATCTTTCACAAAAACAAAGAATGAAATGCTGGTGTTTCAAATAGCATTTGAGGGTATAAATTGATAGGGTTATACACCAACACACCAAAAAAAAAAGAACATATCAAAATAAAAAATAACAGTTTCTGGATACCTCTTCTCTGTGGAACTGCAAAGAATAATCAAGCAACATTACAGATCAAGTGTGAACCATAAAGGGGAAAGTACTACCTAGCAGTTCTCTGATGGGATCTGAGGAGCTTTTATTTTTCAGCAGCATGTATGTGGTTTTTTTCTCCTTTTTTCAGTAATAATGGCTAAAGCAGAAGAAATTGGGCTTTTACACCTAGCTTGGATACTTTGCTTATTGGGGTGTGCTGGTTTGAAAGCAAAACCAGTGAAAGATTCCAAGTCAGAAACACAATTTAATAAGAGGAAAAGAAAAGAAATAAGAGAAAGTAAAATAAAAGTAATAGTACAAAAAACCACTGACAGAGTCAGAATACCTGACACCCTGTTAGGGTGGTAGCGGCAGTCCAGATGAGATGGTCTTGTTGAAGCAGTGATCCTGTAGAAACGTCTGGTAGCTCTTGTCTCCTCTGGGAGTCCAGTGGATAAAAAGCTGCCTGTGCTGTCCCAAACCCTGGATTTATCCAGGTGGGAATGCTTGGCTCCTCCCCCTGGGCAGAGCATCTCCCAATGGGCTGATCTCATTCTATGAGTCATGCAGTGGGTCCTTGATGGCCCATTAAACAGAGATAACTCCCAGAGGGAGTTATCTATGAGTCATGTGGCAAGGCATTGTTAGGTTCGTTAACAGAAGATAAGGAAAAAACACTGCCCCACCCTGGCTCCAACGGCTCATGGGGATAAAATACAAACCTTGGGCACAATTTTACATTGTAACCTAGGACATGGGGTAATAAATACTAGCTAGTGATTGGAAAATAAAAATCTCGTTTTTCTTAACTGGATGAAAAACACCCCAGTGTCTTGAAGTCCAAATCTGTTTAGATATAGATGTTATATTGTGTTAAAACATTTGTAAGATTTTACACATCAAGGGTCTCAACAAGAGATCTCTACAGTCGTTTTGCAAACCTCATTGTGGTAGAAATAAATTTTTCATAACTAAAGGAATGGAATACCCCAAAACTAGTTGGAGATATATGTAAATGAGTATGCTTTTTCATTCAGGGACTAAAAGATGATGTTAGTAGGGATGTTTTGGGGGGAGGCTTTGGTGACTTTTTGTGACAGGTAAACTCTTTGCTCTAACAAAGAAATTGCATAGTTAGATTCAAAAATTGCTAATGAGGTTTGCTTACTAAAATATTAATATTTAAGGGGTAGTTTTAAGTAAACCTTCAACTCTTTCTAGCAGATTTAGTGTAGCTGCTCAGATCTAAACCCAGGAAAATGAAAAGGTATAAATTTAGCCTTACTTTTTTCTCAATCTAACCAGTTATAGTTGTTGTTGTTATAGCTCTATACCCTTCCCATTTGAAACTTTAAGCTAAAATGGTATCACAGTCATAGGTCTCAAAATAAGCTGCTTTGGAAAACAGGTTCATACTGTAATAAGTTAGCCAAGACTCTATTTTCTTCATGCGGGAAAAACCAATTCTTTATTCACATAACTTATACAGTTTTTACAGACCTCGTGTGCAATACCTATTGGTTGGTAGTTTTCTTACTACTTCGTTTTTTGGTCAGAAGGTGGTTTGTGTGTACATGCTAAG
Organism: Acrocephalus scirpaceus scirpaceus; assembly: GCA_910950805.1. Classification (NCBI taxonomy): domain Eukaryota; kingdom Metazoa; phylum Chordata; class Aves; order Passeriformes; family Sylviidae; genus Acrocephalus; species Acrocephalus scirpaceus. The sequence continues at coordinate 37,692,142 of OU383781.1, forward strand.
ATTCAGGTTGTTTACATTTTTCCTTTACGTGTTCTCATGGAACAGAACTTACTGTTTACACAGATGCATTTACTTTTCAACCCAAGAATAGGTTGTTAACAAACCTTTCATACCAAGATGGTTTTCACGTGGGAACTTGCAAATTACTTAACAGAAGTGACAGGCTAACTTTGGCATACAGCACAGCAGGCCTGATTTTATGAGGCCTTTCTGTTAAAATTCTTTTACCTGTCACGGTATCTCTCCCTTTTTTATTAATTTAAAAAGCTCATATGTTCTGACATTAAAACAATTTGCATCTTATTAAGGCTATTACCGGTTATCTATTAAATATGGGACAAGATACATAAAAAAACCGATTACAATCAACAAAACGTATTAAATCCAATCATGTCGCTGACACAGGGTCTCGCAGCATGAGAAAAATAAAAATAATGTCCAATGTCTCTAGGGGAAATAGAGATAAATGTCCATTGTTTAAAAGTCCCAATAGTTGAGACTCAGGAGCAAGTCCATCATTAAACAGAGGTGCTCAGTCCGCGCTGGAGCGGGGGCGGGCTGTGCTGCCCGCAGGGAAAGGAGAATGGGGGAAGAGAAAGAAAACTCCGGCTGCTGTCGCCCTGCAGCTGCTGCGGGGGAAAGGAAACAACAAACGCCGCCGTGCTGTGCTCACATCCACAGGGATTCGGTCCTTGACTCCGCAGTGCCCGGGCAGGGCGGCGGTGGGAGCCGTGCGGGCCCGGCCCGGCCCCACAGCCCTGCCGGGGCTGCCGCACCCCCGTCCCCCAAACACCCGCGGTGGGAAAGCGGAGGGGAAAAGCAACACAAAAACCCACCAAAAACAAATACAGAAGCGGTTAAAGGGCACACAGCGCTTGTGGCTCCCGCGGAGCCGCCGGGGCTGTTGGAAAGCCCGCGCAGAGCCCGGCAGGAACGCGGGACCCGCATTGGAACCGCGGCTGTGGGGAGGGAGCGGGAAATGGTCCGCTCCTGCCGTCCGCAGAGCTCGCGCGTTCCGTACGGAGCTGCGAACCGAGCGGGGCCCGGGGGTTTCTGCAGGATAAAACTGACCCGGGCGGGGCCACCGCGGCCACCGCCCGCGGCCACCGCGGCTTCCCGGGGAGCGGGAGCGGCCCCCCCGCGCCGCCCGGGGACACTGTGTCCGGCCGGAACCATTTCAGGGGCGCACACACACAGGTTCCGCCTGCGCCGCCCGGGGACACTGTGTCCGGCCGGAGCCATTTCAGGGGCGCACACACAGGTTCCGCTCCGGGTTAGCCTGAAAGCAGTTTCAAAGTGGGTAGAACATCTCTTAATAGTCTTTTCGACATGAAAAACGGAGTTAAAAGGTAACTTTTCCATCGTTCGTGGGTAGAGGGAACAAAAACGGACCTACAGACACTGCAGGTACTGACCGAGAGGTCTCTGGAGCCCGCGGAGGGGCGGGTGCCGCTGCAGCTGCGGCCCCTTCAGCAGATTGTAATTTTTTAAAACTAATTTCTAATAAAATACCATGTAGGTAACGATTTTGTGGCTCACAGTGTGGACGTTACCCCGCGGCCTGTGTGCGTGATGCCGCCCGCGTTTCGCTCCGCGGCGCGAATTTTCACAGCGCATTTTTCAGGGTTTTGGCCGCTGTGTCCCGGCTCAGGGCCGCGCTCGCCCTCGGTTCGCGGTCGCGTCTCCCACATCTCCGGCTCTGACCGTGCCCTCACTGCGGTTCTGAGACCGCTGTGTCCCCACGGATCAGTGGCCGCAATGCATTTTCGGTCCATGCTCTGCCCCCCGGGCGGCGCCTTCCCGGGAGCTCTGTTTGTTCCTGGGTTTGTTTGTCTCTTTGTTCCTGTGTTTGTTTCTCTGTTTGTTTCTCTGAATGTTTCTGTGTTTGTCTGTGCGCTCCCGCCCGGTTCTTGTCTCTTGTGCATTTTGTGCCGTCCCGCGGCCGTGGCTGGAGCCGGAGCCTTTCTCTCCTTTGTGTATTCGCTGCTGGAATTTCGTCTCGCTGCGGTGTTCGCTCGCCGCTTTGTGTGTTCTGTCTGTCGGGTCCCGCCAGCGCCTTGGGTCATCTGATACTGAAATAAGTCAGCCGGGACCCCGTTTTCTTCATGCGGGAAAAACCAATTCTTTATTCACATAACTTATTTTATACAGTTTTCACAGACCCCGTGTGCAATACTTACTGGCTGGTAGTTTTCTTACCACTTCGTTTTTTGGTCAGAAGGTGATTTGTGTGTACATGCTAAGATTCAGGTTGTTTACATTTTTCCTTTATGGGTTCTCATGGAACAGATCTTACTGTTTACACAGATGCATTTACTTTTCAACCCAAGAATAGGTTGTTGTGTTAATGAACCTTTCATACCAAGATTGTTTTCACATGAGAACTTGCAAATTGCTTGACTACACTTAGAAGAGATGACAGGCTAGCTATTGATTTAACAGAGCAGGCCTGATTTTATGAGGCCTTTCTTTTATAATTCTTCTACCTGCACAATAGGTTCACACTTTGAAATCTATCCAGTGTGGTCCTTGGTATGCCTTTTCCATTTCAGAATCCTGTTCTGCTCTCTTATCAGTTGGAGTGCTGCATGCAACTTGGCGATGAATCATCTCTTGCCAAAAATTTGGCAGGGCTTGAAATGAGTGGGAATAGATCCTATCTCTCTTCTTCAGGGGAGACGTGGGAACATCACTGCCCAGAGTCAAGTCCAGCTTCCCTGGAGCTTCCTGCACAGGGCCAAATGTGGGGGAGGAGATTGTGTTTAATGCATGAATTTTAAAGGTAGTGCTTTCTTTTTTTCCCCCTCTCAGGTAGTGTGTAAGTGACAACAGATGAGCCCAGGACTTCCTCACTGCAAGATAAGAATGTGAGAATTTGCTGATCGTGGTACTCTGCTCACCCAAACGGAGTAGCAGTGAAAATGGTTTGGTCCTACCAGATTTGAGTTCAAGTCTGTCTGTGTTGTTGCTTGGTAGAGCATCAGCAGAGATGTTTCTGTTTGAACTGACTGAACTTCCACTCTTAGCTGCCTTCCCAAAATATCTGCTTTGCTCAGTGTTTTGGGAAAAGACAGGTGGCCTTCTAACACTGCAGTGTCATGGTTTCCTGAGGGAATGTGCTGTTTTAGCTGCAAAATGCAATCTTTAGCATTTTATACCCTCTGTCTACCTGAATTGAGTGCAATATTTATCTTTGTGTTTTATAGAGAGTAGCTTCTGAAGTTAGAAAAATTAATTGTAACTGGTAGTATAAATACTTTTATAAAACAAAAGGTGGATGCTGAAGAATCAGTGAGTGGTTCAATGTGACACACACAGCACAGGCTCCATGAGTGAAAGTGATGTCCAAAACCTGAAACCATAATTGCTCCAGTGAAGTCAACCTCTGTGCATCTCTTTTGAGGCAGAAACTATTAAGTACTTCAAAATGCTTCCAGCTATGATGCCATGGGCCATTTTAACCTTCAGCATTTCCAGTGTCTCAAGTCAAACCTTGGAATTTTCCCCTAATCTTCACAAAGGTGTGGAGACAGTCTGCCATGAGAAATGAATTCTGAGGTATTCCCAACCCCCCAAAAGGGAGAAATACATCAGACACATCAGTTCAGGCCCATTTTAATCATGTTAATCACCTAGCACATTTGGCATTTTCCTAAGGCTAAAAAATATCACGATATGATTCATTTTATATTTTAGGATACAGAGAAATTGCAGAAATTGGATCAACCTGAAACACAGATACTTCATTATCTCCATATTGTGAGGTGGCTGAAGGGCCATTCTTTAAAGTTTGCATATTGTGAGACGATTCATGTTGCATTTTTTGTCATTCCAGGTGCCATCAGTGTACATCTCCACACATTTCTCTTTCCCTTTGCCATTAGGCTCATGCCGGTGCCAGTTGACATAATTCAGAGGCATGCCATTTAAATACTTCAGCTGGCCTGAAGTCTCCCCCTTTCTAATGCCCAAGTAAGCATACTGGTTATACTGTTTCACAATGTCCATAATAGCTTTATTCTCCTCCTCATTCTTGGGAGCTGCAAGAGTTCCTCCAACCTCTTCACAGGATTGTAGTGCAGATGCAAAGTCAACTTTCTTCCCATTGCTGGCAAACATTTCCTCTCCTACTTTTCTTATTTTCCCATTCAAAGCAAGCACTGAAACATGGAAAGAGTTGGCTTTGTAAATGTTCTATGGCATACTGATGTAAAAGCAAAGAAAGAGAAATCAAGAGTTGAAGAGAAAACCAGAAGTGCTAAGAGGAACAGAGGGAAAAAATGAGCAAAGGATGAAGAGGAACAAAGATCTTTAATTTTACCCATTCACTAACTGTTCACTAAATATATTTCACTGCTTGTGATCACCTGTCCTTGCCTCCAAGACTAGGATGTCCCACCAACATCTGCTAAATATCAGCCCTGGTATATACAGCCCAGTGTACTTTCTAAAGAATATCAAAATATCTGAAGAATATGTGCTTTAAATTTGAGCAAGGGAAACAGAGAAATGATAATTGTTTTGTGAATCCCCTTTCAGTACAAAACAATTTACCACCTTTAACAATTTGGTTGCTGATAGATAAAAGTGGTACAAGACTGAGTTTCCACGAATCCATGTGGAAAGTGCAACATCAGGTGGTTCAAATATTTTTTAAAATTAACCCAATTTGAATAAATGTGCATTATGATTGCCAAGAAGAATCTGCTTCTCTGCAGGGAATCAAGAATCCTGACTTCCCCTGCTTTGAATGAGAAAATGGAGTTTTGGGATGTCATACACTTTCCAAATGCAGTTTCTTTCCTGCAAGTCATGATTCTGTTACTAACTTTGCCTACTGCACTTAAAATTGATTGTGAGCTGAAAAAGTAACAAGGGGAAGAATTACCAGCTTCAAGTCGGGAAAGTCGGTGTTCCAAATTTGCTGAAGCATTGTGGCGTTTGGTGGCCAGAGAATCAGGCAGACCTATGCAGATAAAACAAAAGTTATACAGTCAAGCAAAAATAGGCTGTGCTGATAGGAAAAATCCCCTGGATAAAACCAATTATTTTCTAGAACTAACTTGCAAATGTATTTTTTAACATCAGCAAGTATAAAATAAATATTTTCCCAATATTTTTTCACATTGTTGTTAATCTATATTAAAGCAAACTAGCAAAAACATCCAATCTTCTGAAATGCTGATAATTCCCCTCTGCAGAAAAGAAACTGAAGCTTATAGGTTGAAGCCTTTTGTTAGTTATATCTGTGAAACTGGCTTTGCCAAAGAGAATTAGTTTAATTCTACTAATTGGTAGTGAACAGGCACGAGGGATACTTTGAGGAGGAAGCAGTTTCTTTTTAAAGTGCTGAGTGTATGCTTTGTGTTTATCTTACTTTTATGGGAGCCATAAACAGTGGCAGTGGAAGATCTCTGGATAGTGTGAAATACATCCAGCACTGCTTGCTAAAGATGGGAACCCACTGTAAAGGGTAGATTATTTTTTTCATACCACTTTCCACAGGTAACAGAGGTCCTACATGTATATATTTAGTGAATAAAGTCAATAATGTACTCCCCATGATCATAATCCACTATTCACAACTGAAACAAACAGCAATGTAGAAGCACAAAAGGTTACTGCATGCCTGTGCTGCAATGTTGCAACTCTTACTGTACTTCACAATCCATTAAAAACCTCCATATTTGACCCAATACAGGGGGTCTGGGAATAATTCTGATAGTGCTTTAGCCTTGTCAGCAGACCTGGAGAAAGCATTTATATATGTATATATACATAATATTTATATGCTAGAGTGTTGATAATCTGTTCAATTCCCCTCTTCCCCCAGAAGAGAGAGCAGACATGTTTTTTAGAAAAAAGTTAAACTGCCAATTCCCTCCATTCTCTTTTCCTTCCTGTGCTTAACACATCTTCTTGAGAGCACTATCCTTCTGTGTTATCTGTTTCAAGTCATGCAGCCTTTGTGACATGGGTCTCTTGCAAAAGAGGCAAGTTTGCATACCTTTCAGACCATCTCTTCCAGAAGTTCCTGGACATTTTCTCAATGCATGGCAAGTCACTAACAAAGTAGCCAGTGCTGTGAGGATGTAGGATGAGTAAGACAACATGATTTCTCAGGCCAGCTGTAAAAAACCCACACATTTGTCAGGCAATGATTCTGTAAGGAATTGTAGACATTGGTTTACATAGGTGCACACTTCCCCCCTCATCATCCCTTCTTGAAATTTACATTATTTCCTTGTTTAAATAAAGTTTATAGTTTGGGTGTAAGAGATTCCCCAGATTTATTTTGCAATCACTGTGTAGTTTATACACGAGACTCTTTCTAGACTGATAAACGTAGAGTAGTGAAGATAAATCCCTTTCACTGTCACTGACTGTTTGTTGGATTAATCCTTAAGAAATGATGGGCGCAGAGGTGACTGATCACACTTGAGCCATTAGTTGCCTGCAAGGACTATAATTACTCAGCAATGCACAGGATACTAACGTGAAAGGCAAATCTGTTCCAGTGATAGTTGTAATGTTTGGGAGTTTGTTAAAGCACAACACTATCTAAGCACATTTTTTTGGCATAAACTAATACTGTTTTATGCATGGGCAAAACTTTATTCCTCAGCTGACATTCCTATCCTGTTTTGAACCTAATTCCACAAGCTTGAAAATGTCAGTTAATCTTGTAGAAAATGCATTTTTGCTGGTTGGCAATAGACTTCTTCATCTTATTTTATCCCTACAGATAAAACAGTAAGTAGGGTTATAATCTTAGTGCTGAGCTATCATGACTAAAAAGCATTTTAAAACTGCATTGTGAGTTTACAGCAGAGTCAGTGGATGTGCTATGCAGCTGTGAAACCTGAAGGACTATAAGATACTGTGGCGTAGAAATATCCAGTTATTGACATCATTCAGTTAAACTAACAGGACATAGAAAGAAAGGTTCAAGATGCCAGAATGGGTATCCATCTCCAATGGGGTGATGCTCATGGGTTGACTCATACAAAACAAATAACTTAATATCCATTACTTCACTTTTGTGTTGGCATAAATCAAAGAGGATCCTGTACCTGTTCTCTCTTAAAAACTTCCATCTTTAAAAAAAAAAAAACCACCCAGAATTTACACTAGGTTCCAAATCTAACTCCATTTAAAATTTAAAAGAAAAGACTTGGTTGGCTTGAATGCTGTAAGATTATCAACACCTAGGTTCATCAGCTATAACAAAGTATTTGTTATTATATTTCAAAGTATATATGCCAAGCAGAATCAAAATACCAGTCTAATGTCTTTCATTAAATGGGGTGAGCTTTTAAAAGAAAAGCATTGTTTACATCTCCCATAATGACTGTGTTATAGAAGACTTGAGATTATTTTTAATCTGTATCAACAGCAACTTGTTTTTCTGGGGGAATGTCTCATCAAAGTCAATTTCATGCAACATACCTTTAATATATGAATATTCAATTATATAATAAATTTCCAGCATATAAGATCTGTTTAACTAATAGCGGTACGGTCAAAATTTTGCACTTTAAAGAATGTAAAATCAAATCCACCTGAGAGCACATGTGCAGTGTGAAAGGTGCTGTTGAATTTTGTTTGTTGAATCTGAAGCTTCTCAAGTTGTTTGCCCTCTATTGAAGGCCAGCAGACACCTCTGGAAACTGGCCAGTGACTCAGAGAGAGCGGATTATTAAAGACCCCAACAGAAACCTACCTTAGGTGGCAAGGAATACTTACATCCCTGAGATAAAGAAATGCAATTACAACATGTACCCTTTGCCTGGTGATGATCATTCAGGGAATTACATTTGAATGGACTACTGCATCCAGCTCATAATTGGATTATGATACAGAGTCAGACTCCTGATCAGTTATACAGCAAAATGGAAAAAACAGCTCTTCAGTTTTAATCCAGTTTTAATGACCTTCATCAGTCATTACTATCTAGTGTCCTTCAGGCATCTCCTTATCTAGTAAAATTGCTAGTATAAGCAAAGTAAAAAAAATTACTAATAAAGGGAAATTTAATTTTAGAACTTAAATATGACCACAGAAATCAAAAGGAATGGGTTTGCCTTCTAGCTGAAATTCCTTGTGATTTATTAAAAGGAAATTCAACTTACCCTTCTGCTTCAAAGTGAAATGAAAAAGCAGTTCACACAAATCCCCTTTATATAGTGTTGTGTTTGTTAAATGATGTGGCTGAAGTGGAGACTGGATACTGAGGCCAAGAATGAGCTTTTTCAGTTTTGCTCGCATACTTGTTATGCAAATATTGAGTTCAGTTTTAAGGGTTGAGAATTTTTTTTAATGAAATAAAGTCAAAGTTGTAAAAAATACAATCCAGAACTAACAGAAACCCCCAGATTTTTAGACACAATATATATAAAAACATAAAATAACTTTCAGCAATTCTAGGTCATATTTAAAAGTTGTTTGTTGTTTCATAAGAGCAAAAAATGGCAGATGACCGTCAGTGGCTCTTGTAAAAGGAAAGATACTCCTGTGGTTAATTTTAGGGGAGCCTGGTACCTTCCAGATAGTCCAACCCAGGAATCAGAATTCTAAACTTTGCCTCCCCTCTCTGTATCTGATGTACTTATCTTACTTTAGTATAATTTTCTAGCTATGTGCTAGAATGCTCAGTGTTTCCATGAGCTTCTGGTCTTGCACATACAAGATTAGCTGATCTTCTCTTGTTCAGAGATGGATCTTGGAAAAAACCTGTATAATACATGCATAAAATTCTCCTATGGACATCATTTTAAAGAAAAGAAAGAAACCAGAGGTTTTGCTCTTCTTGTTTCCCAGAAATAAAATCGGGATTTTGTAACTTCCTTCTGGTTCTGATGCCTTCTACTCTAGAATGTTTGATCCTAGATGGGGTTTGTTTTTATAAACCTCAGCAAGCCAACACATCAGTGCTTTACCTGAGAGATAGAAATACCTCAGCTTCACAGCTTTGTGTTTTGTCAGTTTATACTGTGGTCCCTTAAAGACAGGATGTTTTCTGGTTTTTATTTGCATGATTAAAACTATTTAAGTTTTGTCATAATCCCTAATAATAGTGTTATTCTTTCTGAATAATTCCAGCAGGATTCACAGCTGCAATCTAGCATCTTTAGGCTCCCTATTCAGCAATTAGAGATGTTTAATATCAGCTGGCTAACCTGGCCAAGACAAAATACCAATTCAGAAGATACATTTAGGATTCCCCTTAGACGTAGTGCAGGCACTTAAATCCACTTCCATTCACAATTGTGAGCCTTGTCCTGCAGTTAAAAGTGTCCAGCATGGCCTGTTCTCCATCTCAAAACCCCCACAAATAGCAAACTGAGGACATAGCAGGTGTCCTTTTAGCAAATGATCAGTTACCTCTTACAAATGTCTGTTATAGACAATCTATCTTCAAAGTCCTTCCTCTACCAGATGGGCAGCAGAGCTCGGAATGCAGATTAGTCCTTTTATAAAACCTCTCACCCCACCAATGGAAACTATTTCTCTCTGTAGTCCAGATGAGGTAGATTAAAAAAAACAGTGTTGAGTGCATAAGATGTAGCTTAGACGGTACCCAATTGATAAAATATTTTTTCCAGTTCCTGTTGCAGTTTGGAAATAGCACAGACACCAGACAACTGAGCACAGTCAAAGACACAGGTAATTCTGTTTCTGAATGGCAGCAGACCTCTGGGGTGCATAGGAAATTGCTTCAATTTCAGAATAAGATGGAATTTAATGGATCCAGATTTTGAGAAGCAATATTTTAAATTACTAGGTGCCCATGTTCTTGGGAATGTTATCAGAACAAAATCTCATACAGACCAACTCTGCAACAGTGGCAAGGGCTATTTTTTCTGCTTCATCATTGCATATACATGCAGCTCTAATACATGAACATGATAAGTCCCTGGAGATTTGTACTGTTTCTTTAACCTAACACGGTTTATATTATCAAAAAAATAAAGAATTGAAAATATTGAATAGGAAGATTAGTAAAGCTCCACTAGCTATTATCTCTGTCCATTTATGCAAGTGTGACATGAGCAAAACATGGCTTATGATCTAGGAAAACCTTATCAATTATTATCTTTTATCAAAACTTTTGAAGAAAGATACATTTGATAACAGTTGTTCTCCCATGAGTCAGATTATACTTACACAATGGAATCTGATAAGAAATCTCAAACATAATCCAGTGTGAGAGATTACTTAGTCATTAGATTTACTTTCCTTAGTTATGCAGCAGAGAATGAGGGAAAACAAACATTCAAACAAGGAAGAGAGAAAGTAAATATTTTTTCTGCAACCTAGCATCCCTGTAGAATGGCTACAAGGATGGGAATTCTGAAATTTGCAGGTGAACCTGTGTGGTAATAGCTGAAGGCCTTCAGCTGGGAAACACCCACAAAACTCAGCCAGGGAACTTTCATGGTTTCAGTGGACTCCAGGTGCTGCATATCTCTTTCTATCATTAGAAAGAACCATAAGGATATTAAATAAACTGTGCTTCCAGTGAATGAAACCCAAACCCTGCTCAACTATCAGCGAAGGAAAACTTGGGGAAAAAAGGAATCTGATTTTCAAGATGTCATGTAGCCAAAAAGGCTGCTTCTTTCTATAACAGCTCTGCATGCTGTTCTCAAAAAGCTAACTGCCAGGGGGCTTTCAGAACCAGAACTAATTTTATACAGCTTTCAAGTCTCTCGTTTTCAGAACGCAAGGTAAACTCCTCATTTTGCTGTTTTCAAGCGAGCTGATTACTAACCAATTATGATATCTTGTCCTGATCTGTGTAAAGCTATGCCATGCTCTTACACATAAAATACTGATGTGCAGCCTTGCTAGTTTATTTTAGCAATTTGTGAGACAATAATTTAAAGGGTGTCACTGTGCTGCAAGTTCCTGATATTGACTCTCTGAGCGAGTCCTTGGCACAGCATCTGTGTGGTAAGCAGGTGTGGTCAATTCTCCATGTTCACCTCTTTCAAAACAACAGACATTTTTTATATTTGTCTAGTATTTCCACGGTAATTTATTTGCTGAGCTTTAAATCATACAGAGTTAAGCATCTATAGTTAGTTTTAAGAGTGCTCAATGACATCAGCTTAAGACTTCATCAGAAATACAGGGCACTAAACACTGTGTCACCTCTTAGGTCATGAAACAATCCAGTAGGTGAAGTGTTACCTCCTCCCCACCTGCTGTTTATTTTACTGACATAAAACCAAACAAAAATATGGGAAGTTCAACAGTCTCCCGCCTTTGGAAAATACGAAACACTGATAAAACAGTTTGTATGCTAATTTACAGTGCACTGATGCAGGAATAGGAGGGAAAAAATGGACAGTGTGGCACTTTACCACACTGCTAATACTAAAAGAAAATTCTGCTCTGTGTGCCCTAGACCTTAACTTGAGGATAAACATGTTACAGGAAGAATGTAATTGCTGATGAGACATATTTATATTTATGAAAAAATATGGCATCAGAGAAATGCTGTCAGCTCAATAATATACTGTTATTTGGGGGAGTGGATCCCAGGGAGATTTCTTGGTTTAAGTGGACACAGGTGGATGGAGAAAAATAAGGAATACTGAATATAGATCGTGAGTTTCTAAAAAGAGGACGGCAGAGAGCTTTGAGCTTTGGATTTTAAAGAGCTGCCTTCACCAGACTGAACTGAACAGGCCTTGCATAGCCTTGTTCTTCCAAAGTACAAAAAGCATAAGTTTAAGACAAAAATTAAAAATGAAAAAAAAAAAAAAACCAAGAAAAAAACAAGGAAAAAAGGGCTTCAAGCAGACCCCAAATCCCTTTCAGTCTATCAATTTTCTATTCTAGGAAAAGCAATTCAAACTTTGCTATCAAGAAAAGAGTCGACCAGGTTTTCATATTTTTTTTTTTAATAGACGTGGTTCTCTCCTGCCAAAGAACTTGCAAATTAAACCTATGTTAAAAGAACTACTTGGCCTTTGCTTTCAGATTATATTAGATTTTTTCTCTCTCATATACTTGAAATAATTGATTTAAACTACAGGTATCAAAGTGGTCTCTTGGGTTTTATGAAAATGGTAGGCAAGTTTCTAGAGTCAAGTAATTTTGACTGAACTATTGTTTCTATGCCTTGAATTTAAAAAGGAGAAAATCAACCAGAGCACATTAAACCAAAGGCATCAAGCAGCTCTTGCTTTGACAGTAAAAGATTTTTAGACACAGCCTTCTTCCTTCCTTTGGGCAGGACAAGTGCTCTCCCCTTCTCCCTTCCCATTTATCCAGGTTTAGTAAAATTTTCACCATACTATAATCAGCTTCTGTTTTATCCTTTCATAAACAAACAGAAACCAGAAATATTTCATTCTAAATTCGCAACCTAGTAATGTTTTCAAGTCTGTTTCTTACCTGTTTCAGAGCTAGAATAACTAAAGTTTAGAGAGATGGTATTCCTAGGATCACTGAGGAATCCTGGTTTTTTTTCCTCAGATCATCAATTCACCTTTGTATCCTGTAGGACAATTTCCCCCTTGCATCTTCTGCACCAAGTAGCCCTCTTACATACATAAGAGTATGGGACGTGATTCCTCATCTTTGTTCAACAACACAACAAAATTTCTCACTGCAATGTCAATTAGGTGTGTCATGGTGGAGTAAATATTGCCTTCTTTCACTGGAAACAGTGCAAAGAGTAATGCTGGAGGTGTCCTGCCCCTTTGTGTTCCCACAGAGATGAACTGACCATTTACCTCCCATCCAAAGTGGTAATAGGAAGCAATTTATGCTTGAGCAGCCACTGGCCAGCATTGCCTTGGAAACGTGTGCTTGCAATTCATATCTTGCCCTTATAAATAGCCACCTGGCTCTTGTTATCAATTTAAAATAATCTAGCCTGATGATAGAAAAAAAATCCTGCCAAGCTCTTATGATGTTGTTATTGCTGGGAAATGGCTGTGTAATGTCTCACTGATAAGTGTTAGAACATATGTATCCAAAAGCATTGTCAATGTTTCATTTGCAATTGAAATTCAAAGTCCTTGGGAGAAACTTGTTGAAAACACATGGCAGAAAGTAAGGAGTAGCAATGGAAAATAATAAACTCACCGAGCTGCTGTTAAGGTCTGATGATCACAGTGAAATGAAGCTGCTTTGTATTTTACTGAAGGGAAACAACCATTAATGAATTCCCAGCAAACACCACCTATTGTGGGTTTTATTGCTGTTATGAACTGAAAATTAAGATAGCAGGTATTACAGAATTCCATTTTACACAGATTTTTTTCAGAAGAGTGAACACAAAATTCTCTGTGTTTTATCTGATTGTGTTGTTGGAAGCACGTAGAGCTTAACATACCGAATCTGCTTCTTTCGCACAGGTTTAGATTCTAATTTGTGCAAAAGCAGAGGAGCATTTTACAGCAGACAGCTAGTAAAGTACTTCATTTCAGTTCTCCTGCAAAGCAGATATCCTGAGCACCTGATGGGTTGGTGAGGCCCAGCCCTGCAGCACCCAGCTCCTGCAATTCCATGTGGTGGTTCTGTGCTTCCCCCCAGGGGAGCAGCTCTCAGTCCTCAGCGCTGGGGGCTCAGACAGGAGCAGCCAGCAGTGCTGCACTGAGCTGGAGTGCTGACATGCAAAGGAAGGGCTGTAAGTACTCAAGGAAGCAGATTCACCTCCTTAGCTTTATTGGTACATCTCAGCTGGCTTGAAACTACGTAAGGTGAGGTTATTGCAGAGGTTTCAGTGCAGAAATATTCTTGGAAGGTTCCTACAAGGGTAAACGAGAAAGGCTCTATTTAAAGCCCCTTGAAGTTCATCTAGTAGATAAAAACAAGGAACAGATGAAGACTCAAATAGAAATAAACAGGAATCAACTGAGTTCTATACCCTCAGATTCTTTCTCAGGACATGGGAAGATCTTGAATATTGCTTGAGGCCATAATGATTCAAACTGAAATTGTTTAGTAGGTTATTAAAAACAGAGCAGACTTAACTTGAATGACACATCAAAGAGAATGTTTAATAACTCTGAGAAATGTAATAACCATGAATGTCAACTACTTAACTAATAAAATATAATTTTGGTATTCCATGGGGGTCACCCCTTACAGCCTTTATGGTAGCTTTATATGGAGTGTTGAAGATTAAACACTATTTTTCTTAGTAAGACAAGAGCAACTCTACACAATTATTAATAATCATTTCAGCTACCTATTCTAGTATAAAATGCACCTTTTATCATATAATGAAAGTATTCATTATATTTATAAATTAGTTTTGGCACTCTACGTGGATTTAAGGACTCATTCTAGGCAGACAGGAACATGCTTGTTTCCCAGGAGGGGGAATGTATACAAGAATTCTTCAAAAACATGCTTATTTTTTAAGTAGTCTCATTGTTTGTCTGCCTTACCAGACCATCTCAGGGACCCAAGTGAGAAAATGGGTTTTCACCAGCTGTGCCTGAGTTCAGCCCGGTGCACAGCCCAGCCTGCTGGGTACAAAGCCCTTTCACAAGGTCAGGCCATTGCCATTGTTCCCGTGGACAATCCTCTAAAAGCTGAAGTGATTTTAAGTACTGACTTATAAAATTTAGTTTTCAAAACCTGCAGAACAACTGTGCTTCTAAATGTTTTGGTACCAGTATCATCATGCCGGAAGTACATTGCATTTCTCTAGCATCTGTTTTCCCACACAAATGGGGCCCAACTATTTAATAACATTTAATAACATTTTAAATGTTTTTTTACCTTTCCTGAGGAACGTACTTTGTGACTGTTACAGAGATAAATGATGTAAACTATTATATTTTCAACAACTCACACAGTTTGCCAGAATAAGGACCAAATTCAGAACTATTTTGAGAGTATTTGACAAAAATGAAACTTCAGAACTGCAGCTTTCAAAACCACTGGAGAGGTCCCATAACTTGGGACAAAGAGTAATATAGAATTTTCAATGAAGTGATATGTAATACACTTAAGCACTGTAGACACATTTGAAATATTTCTTAAATAGCTTTTATAACTGCTATTGTGTGAGGAGCTGAAAACTTTTCTTGTCATCCAGTTGAACACTTAATCCCCACTTATTAAAAAATACAGGTTCTGCTTTAAGAGAAGTTAAAACTTGATGTTATAAAGAAACAAACATTTTCACTTTGCTTGTAGAACTTTTCCATTGGAAGGCTTTTAACTTTTTTTCACCATTAGTTATGAAAACTAGAAATGCACTTCACTCATGAAAATGAAAGATGAGATTCTTCAGAGGGTGGCAATTGCAGCTTGAAGCTAAATACCATGTAGTAGAAAATAACAGCCCGTAGAGGACAATCAGAGGCTTCAAGATAATATTTGCTCCACTAGTTTTTGATACATAAATAAAAGATGTACTTAGCAGGCTTAGGAAGTACCATAAATACCCCCCTTTTCCCATTTTAGCTGCAGCTCTAGAATAAAAAGATAAAGAGATAAAAGGATTTAAAAAGTACATCAGTTCCTCCTGTCTTTACCATGCTTCTGTGAATATGTATGGTTGCTTAGGCAGGGTGGAGACGGTGTAAGGGGACAGAGAAGTTAAAAGCTTGTGACCCATAGGCAATATAGAACTGATCAAATCACTTCTGAATGGGACACCTTTACAGAGGTGTCATTGGATATGTAAAGTACAAGACAGGAGATAATCAAGAGAGTAACTAATGTAGACATTATGATTTTGCTGAAGAGGTGTCAGGATTTCCTACTAAAATTGGTGAAATGCTGTGTCCATCTCAGCTAAAGAAGTTTGTATTCTTTAGCTCCTCTCACATCAAAAGAAAGCTTTTAATTATAAATGGGCTTGGGTATAATTCTTGGGGCAGGATGGAAATTTGCATAGAACTTTTTTTCTACACAGCTGAAGCACAAGGCAAAGGTGGCCAAGTATTGTAGCACTACTGTGCAGGTGGGAAGAAGGGGAAAAGAGAACCCTGTTCAGGTTTCTCCCAGAAAGCCTGACAAAGAAAGGTACAATGAAACACTGAAATTCAGGCTGCTGCCCTGCTGAGCTGGTGCAGGTCTGTTTGCTTGAAGCCCAACACAGCAATCTCAGACTCTGAAATCAGACACCTAAATGTGGGTCGCCTGCTGCTCTCACATTCTGTGTATTTAGTCCAGCTGCTTGAAATTTTATCTGAATTTAAACATCCTAGAAGAGGATGCCAACCAGTTGGACACTGTGGAGTCTTCCTCCCACTGCAAATATGCCAGAAGTTTCTTGCAGGATTAACACGCAAGCTCAGCTCTGAGGGACAAACTGTGCCACTAGCTGAAGTCATAAACAAACCAGAGCTCACAGAAAGCCAGGAAAAAGCTCTGACAACTGTCTACCCTGAAGCACAGATCTAAACAGCTCAAGCTACTGATGTCTGAATCTTCACTGGGGCCACAGGGCATAAAAAGAGATTTTAACTGCAGGTGCCTCAGGAAAAAGTCATTTGTGCTAGAGAGAGCACAGAGTATCCAGTCATGCTGCTAGTGTTGAGAGGTTTAGCAGAGCTTAAAAAAGAGACACAAGACTGTGCCTAGGTTTCCAGGCAATCTTACATTATTTATTCCCCTGAGCATTTTTGGCCAAACTGCAACCCAGGAATCATTTCTCACTCCTTAGGTCTCCAGGTGCTAAGCAACAGAGTAGAGCCATTTGGTAGTGTTAAAGCCACAGTCCTCTGCATAAAGCTTCTCCCCTGTGTGTTTAAACTGAGGAGTTTGATGCCTTCAGAACAGGAAACGAACCACAGCAAAGAACACACTTCTCCTCTGCTCTAACAACATGTTAACCACCTGCACCCCCATATTTATGTGTAATTAGTAAAAAATAAAGCTGTACTGATTGAACGGCTTCCTGTTTGCACCTTGTAGTTTTCACTGAAAATTGCCACTTGAAAGCTAAAGAGAATGAAAAGAGCTTTTCAGTGATTGTGGTTTTTTACATGTGACAGGATAGCTCTTCCTAAGCCTGTACTTAACCTGAAATTGTACTTTGGAAAGATAAACCCAGCAGCTGATTAACAAATGCTGTTTTCAGTCAGAATTACTTAGAAGCTCTGTGGAGGTCATATTAGCACGTTGGTTCTAATCAGGGATATAACAGCAAATACAGATTAGTTTATAATTAATGCAGAATGAAGTGGTCATCAGGGATGCTGATTTAAGCCTCCTGGAAGACAAAAGACCACAATTTCAAACTCTTTCTTTTTAGCACCTACTGAAGAAAAGTGTTCCCTGAGGAAGAAAAGGTGTCCCTAACATAAATGATGAAAAAGGTCAGAACCTGGGGCACATTGGATAACACCTTGCTGAATTTAAAAGTTTCAAGTAATATGACTTAGTAAGAGCTCATTTTCTATTTCTAGGTGTGGATCCTTGCTCTGTGGACTTTTGTCCAGCCTGCTCCTACACAATGGCCTTCCAAGCTGTCAGATTCCAGTATCACTATTTTGCTCCTCTGAGCACTGGCTCAGGTAAGCCCAGGCTAACAGAGCTACACTTGCACTTGCACAGCTGCTTTTCCAGGGCAACTCCAGCAGAGATGGATTTCACCAGTGTAATAAAGAACAGTTTGGTTTTCTCAAAAGAAGGGGAAGCTGGCAGCTTCCCTTCTGCATGGGAGGTGTAATTCTGGGGGAGCATTTCCCTTGAGATGGTTTACACCAGGGTAAACCTACAGGGCAGGAAATGCTGGAAACGAGAGGTGACACCAGAATGGAACCTAAAAGCTTAAGGACTGGGAGTTTATTCCAAGATTGAAATAAAGCTCAGATTTTCTAAAAACCCAATCCTTGCTGGGACCAAAGCCTGTACACAGCCTGGTTAAAAAATGAATTATCTGATAACTAGGAGGCATGTAGGAAACTGAGCATACAATAGGAATGTTTTCCCATTCTGTTTTTGTGAATTCCAATGGGTTTAGCATAAGAATACTTTTGCACTTACCTACAAACTATTTTGTGGTTTGTATAGATCCCATTTGAATGAAGCACAGTGCTCTCTGAAAATAAACATTAACTTAAGGTTACAAGAAGCTTCATAAATTTCTCAACTCTCTTGGAGATTTGCTGGGAAAAATAATGTAAAAATCAGTCTAAATTACACTTCAGAGCTGAGCTCTTGAGAAAGTGGCTGATATGGCAACCTGGAATAGCATTTCTAAAAAAACCCAAAAACAGTTGAAAGAAAACAACCATTCATATCTTCAAAATACTACTCCAGGTTTTTTTTCCAAATCAGTAGTTTAGTCATTGCAACCTACTGACTGATGCACTGGGGGCAAAATCACTGCTCTTAGTCCAGCTCCAGATGAAACGGTCTCAAAACATTTCACAGTGGTTTTTGGAGACAGTCTCAAAATAGACTTATATAATCATTCCAAATGAATGCATTGGAGATGGAATTATCTCTGATCCCTAAACCCAAATACATCTTTTAAATATTGCACCATTTTCTGTGTTTTTAGGTAATAAATATTGATTAAAAACTTCCAGGCAAAATTTTAAACATTCTGTTTTTCATAGCTGCAGGACACCAATTAATGCAGAAAAGGAATGCAGTTCACTTGAGAACTGCAAGGATACTTTGCCAGTAATGACAAGGAGGGCATGAAGCAGATCAGCAGATAGATAAATCATACTCTGGAAAATTCATATCCTTTACCAATTTCAGTAATTGCTTTTTTGCTGTACCTGTATAACCTAGTGCAGAGAAAATAAATGTAATTACTTATAAAGGTAGACAGGGAATTAGGCAATGAAAATAACAGCTATAAAACAGATGAGCTGGGCATCAAATGCTCCTCTGTACACATTCCTATGTTTCCAGGGGTCCATAACGTGGAAGTAGCCACAATCCTTCTCTCCATAGAGGCACTTAGCTTAGTCTTAAACTAAGTGGAAGACAAATTGAAAATCTGTTCCTCCATGGTTAAACACTAATAGCTTTCAATGGAAACATTTTTCTTAATTGTCAGACTTGTAGTGCTGGGCTTTGTTGTCATGATATTCACCCATTGCTAGTTAATATAGTCTCTAATTGTGTTTTTGTAGTTCACTTGAAGTGAAAGAAGCTCCCAACAAGAAAATCAAAAAAGCCTATAGGATCACTTCTCTCACATTAAGGACCTATCACATAAACAGGGCCTTTTGCTCTTTTTTCTGCATGAGCTAAACACTTTGAGAACATTTCACTAGCAGGCTTTTGTATTTAATTTAAGACAATTTTTTTCTGCTTTCCACTGCATCTAAATCTTGATTTATATCTCCTGAACCTCAATTGATGCCTATAGATTGCCAGAAAACATCATCTTATTCTCTTCTCATGATTTTTTACTGCATACAAAGCAACTTGGCTGATTGGTTTACTGTTTTATTCCTCTGTAGTTACAGCACAATTCATTTTCCAATCACATGGGAAGAGCAGCATGAAAATAGCTGAAACTTCAAAAAAGAAATTATTTCTATGTCAGTAGCTACTGCAGTGGACTTCTGTACTCAGAGGATAAATACCACTCCAGGCTCTAAGTGATCATTATCAGTCAATTTTAGAACTAGAATAAAAGTGCCCCAGGAGCAAAGGCATCACTAAATACTGAAGAAACATAGGACTGAGTGCGCTGTCCATTATTTACATTATAAAAGAATGTATCAGAAGCAGCACTTAGAGAGTAATCTCTCCAAGTTTACAGCTCAGCTCAAAGATGAAATAGAGGCAAATTTTTCATTAGTTTCAAGATTATTAAAAAATGTTTCCCTCACGCTGGATTTATGAGGCGCTCAGGCAGAAAGAATAACCAGCCTCTTGAGTATGAGTAACTTATTACCCTTATACCACTAGGATAAACACATTTTTATATATAATGATTGAAAAGATGAAATCTGCATTTTACCAGGAGATTCAAATGTCAAAGAGACAACAATTATAAATACACCCTGTTTCTGGGTATTCAGGCCCCTTTTGGGGGCACAGTACAAGCATGTCCATTATTTTACCAAGCTGAAAGTAAACTTACCTTTACCTTACCTTTTTCATCTATTTAATTCAGCCTCCAAAACCTGTGCTTTTGTTTCCAAAGCAGTTACTTGTCTCTGCAAGTCATCAGTCACTATAAGTGGGACTTAAGGCTGTTATTTAATAATTTATATTAAAATGACTGCTCAACACCTGTCTCCAAGATGCTCAGCTCTCCTGTAATCTGATGCCACGTGAAAGAGATATTTGGTTTCCAGAGCAGAAATCACAGGCCACACTGCAGATTTGTTCAGGGAATTTGTCCAACTGGGAGTGCCTTATCCCTGACCAAAGTGAACCCTTGGATAGGCTTTGAATTCTCAGGGCTGCCAAAGTCATCTTCTGTTCAGAGGGAAAAGCCCAGTTCTCAGAGGCAAAACACACATGTGAACATTTTAAAATTAATTAAAGTTGAAGTAAAAAACACACGAAGAGGCAAAAAATGAGAGAAGAAAAAAAGCTGTTTATAACATGAGATAGAGGGCTTGGTATTTCACTCACAGAAACAACAAGCTAGTGACTCATTCCAGACACTTTCTTCCTCCAGTTCTGTTGAGCAACTCATGTCCTATGTAACAGATGGTTTATTCTTCTGCTCCTCACACTTCTGGAAGTCACCCCTTGCCTCAAATGATGCTATAGGAATGCAAGACAGTAACACAAGTATTTTTTTGAGAATATACTAAAAGGTTGAAAACCAGACTCATAGTAACATGGGAAATTTATTTCTTACTTCCATATTCTACTTTTATTCCTGCTTCTCCTTGTGGTTCTAAAGTTACTTTTATTTCTGAAGGTCTCACTTTTCCAGGGAAACTCTATAGGCCTCTCAATTCTTCTCATAGAATTGAACTTAAAATATTTCCTAATTTTTTCTCCCACTGTGGTTTCTTAGTGTTTTGAGAGACCACCAAACACTGACTCCTTCCTCCTTGCTCTTCCACCTGCTCACCCCCAGGAAAATAAAAACATCTCAGAAAAATTGAATTATTCCCATGGAAAGCTTCATTTGCTAGGAAATGCATTACTTTGATGAAGAAGCCTTTACTACCCCTACTTATGGCACTGAAAATCCAGTGAAATAAATGCCCTCGTGTTGTTGCAGAGGTACACATTCTCTTAAACCAGAAAGCCAGTCTTATTCAGCTGTAATCCAATCACACACCACAATATATGATCTAGGAAATGACCTAAATCACAACATTATGAAGGATTCCTCTCTGGAGTAGTTTGTTGAAAGATACTGCTGGCTTTACTTATTTCAGCCATGGAATTGCAGAGGGCACACTGAGGAGTATGTGGAGTAGAAGATGCCTACACAGAATATCAGTGTATGCCACTGAAATTTTAATATCATAATTCATAGAAAGTGATAATGCTGAGACTTGGTGGATGGAAAGCAAGTATCTAATTCCAAGGTGGGTAGTATACACATGGTAACACAGATGGGAAATGGTAAGAAAATACACAATTCCATACGTATTTATTAAGAGTTTGGGCAGAAACTCATTTGGCAACTTGGGAGAGTGCATGACTTGGTTCTGCCACGTGGCAGAAGGCATTTGTGGATCCATTTGCTGTTTGCAGCAGCACATGAAAAAAGTTACCTTGGGGGAATTCTGCTGTTGGGAATAGAGTGTATGAAGCAATCAAGTTATGACCATCAGATTAGGAGGCAACTCTAGCAAGTATGATTTCTGGTTTTGAGAGCTGGCCCCTGGAAAGAAAGAGCAGTAATAATTTAGGAGGATATAATAGGACGTGATTCAGAGTACAAATGGTACAATCAGATTAAAATCTCATTACATCTCTATTTTATGGGCTGCTGTGAAAATGTATAATTTTTTTTATTATTTATTAAAAGCCAAGTATCTAGAGTAGCATTATAAATGCAGAAAGCATGTTCAGCTTCCTGAAATTGTGCAGAGCCTACAAAAGCCTAATGGGGCAGAAAAAAAGGAGAGAAGTAAAAAAACAAAATGAAAGATTGAGGAAGGCATGAAACAAAGAGTAAAGGGATGATAAGGAGTATCAAAATTACAGTATTGCTAAATGGTCATGGCTCTGTACCTGTTCACCCTTTGCACTTTTGGGACCATCTCTAGCTGGTAAGACACAGGCTACAGGAGCATTGCACTGAACTTCTGAGTAGGAATAAATTTTCTTTTTGGCTTTTTCTGCGCGAACTTCTTACTGTTAGCAGTGAAGGCCAAGGCATTGAAAGAATGAAAAAGAATCATTGCTAAGTCCACAGATCAGTGACAAACCAAACAGAATAATTTAATAAATTTCTCCATTTGCATAATTTTGAGGGATTACCTGGGAAATGCACTCCTATATTCAGGCAAAAGGGATAGTGTGTGAACCATTTCATATAGCCCCTGATTGTATCTGTACATGTTGAAACCTGAAAAGTAACAACCAAGCCTATAACTTGGTTGTTTATAACCAAATTATAACAAGTCTGAAAGTCATTAATGTCACTGTGATACAAATTAATTTCAGTGTTTTGTTCATTATATGTCTAAATTTACAGCATTTATCTTCATGCCAAATGAGTCATAAAATAATCCAGATGAAGATGAATCCTTGTTGTGTTTCTGCTGGGACTCTTCACACTTATCAGGTAATTCCTAAGATCAAAGTGATTAAGTGCTTCTCTTATTAGAATTTCCACTACTTGCAAACACCCACACCTTAAAGGACAAAAAGCTCAAGTATGTTTGACTAGCAATGATCTGAATACCTCCCTTATTTCTCCTTTCAGACCTTGTATATTAAAAAGATATATTTCTGCACAGTTTAACATCTTAGAGCTGAACTCCTTTTGAATTCCAAAAGATCTGCAATCCTTTGCTGCCCTCTCTGAGCAGAACAGCAGTAAGAGACAGCAACATCATAAGGTAAAGCTCTGACAAGCTGCACCACAGTGGTTACCCTTGTTTTCAATATGAGGCAATCATACCCCACGTGTTCTCTTTAATTGAAAAAAACCCCAAAATTAAACTACTATAAACATGAGCTGACAAACTTTTATAGTAAATAAGCCACATACTAAAGTCAACTGGCCTTAGTTTCTCTTAATTTGTCCCAGTTCTACCAGTCCAAAAAAGAAGCCTCGGGAAACACCAAGACAGACAGATTTGGGTAACAAGAGAAAAATCAAATTCAGCATGAATTCTGCTACTCACCTCAATTATTTCTCTTTATTTTAAGCTTCAGAAAAGGTTGCCCACAGAGAACAGCTTCCCCTGTCAGGTTTCATCTGATGAAGCACCATATAGAGTATAATCATTAGAATATTACAGTGAGAACATTATAATTAGAATAAAAAGCAGATGTTAAGGAGCACCATTTTTCTATATTCTTCTTTGTGCTTCCTCCATTAGGCTCCCATCAAAGTCTAGAGCAATGGCACACACTAAATAAAAAAAGGTATTTAGCTAACTAGTAAAACAAACTTGAATCCTGGCTTATAATTCTTATCCAATTTCATGGATTCCAGACAGTTCTTAACACCCTGTAAAGATTTTCTTCTGCTGATTTCTATACTGTATTAATTATCCAATATTAGGGAAGTTGACATTGCTGGTGTCTTCCTTGAAGGTAACAAGACAAAGCTCAAAATAAAAGAAAACTTGAAAACAAAACGTAAGTCTTCAGATAAGTCCACTCCCTGCAGAGGTTAAACCTCACACAAATCTCTGTTGGTTTTGCCAGCCAGGAGCTAAAATCTATTTGCCTCTAGTTTTCCAGGGTGCTCCAATCCTTTATTCTACAAGAGCCCAAGTGCCTGTTTACACTTTGGCAAAATGGTGGCAGGTTTTCCTAGCAATTAAATCCCTTTCCAAAGCAACTGATGGCAATTGGCAGCAACAATGGCTTAGATTTAAAAAAAAGCAAAATGCACCAAATTTCTCACAAAAATTGAATAAACCTTAGGGAGCTGATAAAGTAAAAAACAGGTTTTGCAATCCACACTTACATTTATAGAAGGATAGAGAATTCCACATGGAGAATCACACTGTGTGGATTTAATGACAGTCTTCAGGTCCCAAGGCTTACACAGATTTCTCATCAGAGATCAGAATTAGGCTCTGAAAGATGTCCTGAAACGTATATTTAGGAAAGTCCTTTTCAAAGAGAGACATCTCAGGTAATTAATTCTTCCTCCTAAAATATGCTTTAAGCCATGATTGATCCAATGCAGGTAACAGCAAAGAGGGGAACCGGCTGAGGCAGCAGGAAGTCCTTTTTCCGGACCTAGTCTTGGAGGTGACAGCTCTTGGTCATCAGCCCAAAACCCCAAAACCTGACAGCAAAGGACAGCCCTGTTGAATTAAAGTCCTAGGAAACCTGTATTTACACACAGACTACTCGGGGCCAGAATGTTTATATACCGTGAGATTATATCCTCCTGACAATCCTCCTTGTCAGTTTGGTGGGGGGCAGCCTACAAAAGTTGGCATCCTAACCTAACCATCATGTCTGCATCAGCCTGCAAAGGCTGCATGGCCTCAGCACAGTCAAATACTTAACCCAG
The DNA here is from genome assembly GCA_910950805.1 of Acrocephalus scirpaceus scirpaceus. NCBI lineage: Eukaryota > Metazoa > Chordata > Aves > Passeriformes > Sylviidae > Acrocephalus > Acrocephalus scirpaceus. Next base: position 37,716,725 of record OU383781.1, read on the forward strand.
CAAAGGAAATCTACACTTCCCAGCACCTTTCCCAGACCTGTACACAGTGAAGCTTTGCTGCACCACCAGCTTGCCTGGCAGTCAGCACAAGAGAACGCTGGAGAGAAGTGAAACAGAAACTGGCTGAATTTTTAGCATGAGTACAAGCCTGCCAAAAGAAAAAGGTATATCCTCTACATTTCTACTAAGAGCTGTTATTTTGTGCTTTGTTTTGGGAAGAGGTTGCTCACTGGCTTATCCCTGTCTTGCACAATCCTGATGATTGCCTACCTCAGTCTTGCCACCCTTATTTACCAGGGCTGCGTATGACATTCCAGGGGTGAGCCCTTTGCTCTTTGCCTGGCCTTGGGCGGACATTGGCTGCAGTACAGTACAAATGAACAACCCAAGAATCAGCACAACTGCAGGCACTGAGCTTTGACTTTTTTCAGTCAGTGGATACATTTTTCAGTAACCTAGGAGAGGGAAGGCAATATTTGAGGCCTGCTTTATGCAGTGACTGCCTTTCCTGCAGCACAGCTGGCACTGTCCAGCTGGCCATGGTACCATTGTGTGGACGTGGAAAGTACAGTAGCAAGAACAGTGTGTGCTAGGTAGCTCTGCAAAACTAATAACATAAAATGCAGTGCTCAGGAAGAGACTTTTCAGCAATTTTGCCTGCAAAAAATTTCCTTACCAAGAGTAAGGTCTATTAGATATTTCCAACTGCAAAAATTAAAGCTCTCAATCCCTGCAGCAGTGTCAGGAGGGGTTTTGTTCCCAGGATCCCGTTTCTGGGGCTATTGTTCTCTGTTCTGGTGGCATCAGAGAGAGAAGTTATAGGCTGTCAGCTTGCCTTGTATCTTTCCTATTCAAGAGCTAGGATAAATTTAGTATCTCTATAATGAACACAGTTCGGAGCATTGCTACTTGTCAGACATGGTTTGATAAAAACATTGTAGAGCCAACATCAATAAAAAGAGATTTGGAATTAGAGATCTGTTGTCTTGTTTTTTTTAAATAAGAAGCTGAAATTTCCACACTGACCTTTGCTGTTTTGGCCAAGATGTAGACGTGGGATCCATATGCTGTCAACACACAGCATCCGGGGCTCAACTTGTAACCTTGTAACCCACAAAAATGACTGGTTTGTTGTACGACTGTTGAACTTCCCTGGAGGCTGTTTGCCTGCAAAAGCAGAAGTATGAAGCAGACAGGATTGTCAGCAATTTCCCCACCCCTAGGTTCTCACCAGGTCAAGACACCATCTTGCTGGAACACAGCTCTTCCACACAGCAGAAACTTCACTAAACTCTGTCAAACCCAGCATGTTTATATGAAGTACAAAATTTTTTATTTTTGTCACTTAATGCAGGTATTTACAATAGTAAATTGTAAATATTTGTTTATTGTAAATATCTGCATTAAGTGACAAAAATCATAAGGGCAGGTGGCTTAGTATTCACAAACTATTAAATGCTTTTCTTAACAGAGTTTGTAATTTCTTTTTCTATGTGCTTATCTCTGTATCTTCCTCCAGAATTACTTGGTTCTGACTCCAGTTTTGAGTACAGACTTCCTTACTATTCAGATCCTTGACTGTACCTTCTTTCTGCATACCATTCTTTTGGGGGAGTGGTCTTATGTCTGCATATTCTTGAATATATAGTGAAACTCTGCAGATTTCCTTGGAGAAGGAAACAGCTCAGCACAGGAGAACACATGGCTTTTGAAGCTTCAAACTTGCCTTTGGAGCCATCAGTTTTGAGTATTCTTCACCAGCAGCAGTATCATATGGGAATAACAGAAGTGGGAACTATACCCAATTATTTTCACAACATAGCAGGGTGACAGCTCCTAGACACTTGCAAAAGAATATATGGCTAAAGCACTAGATAGAAATGCACAGCTACCTCACTGATTCACTTTGATGTCAGACCATCAGAGTGCTTTTATTCTGAAACCAGGAGTTCACAAAGTGCTTCAAACTTTTCATTGAGACAATTAGAGTCAGGATTAAAGACTTTGGAAAAACAAAACATGAGGGATAACTTTGCTTCAGAAAAAAACTCAGAGCAGGCATTATGGAGCACAATTCTTAATAGGTGTTCATTCAGTGAGCATAATTAGAGCTCTTAGAAATATATAAAATGGAAGCAGTCCTGTGCAGGATAATTTTCTTGTGAATTAGTAGTGATTTATCCCTTTCCTGTGTATCCTACCATGCATCCGTGCTTCTGCACAACCAGAAGGAGCAGAGCTGAAGCTGTTTATCTATCTCTTTTGACTTGTCAGCCTGCCAAAGGGACTGTGCACACGAACAGTTGCTTTCTGTTTTGTTTTCTATCCTGAAATAGTCAACTCTCATTAACGATAGAATCTTTGAGTGTCCTGTGACCGCTTGGTATATTAAGATCAAGGTAAAAGTATCAACTTCTTGTGAGGGAGTAGGGAATTTCTATAGTAGGACACGCTAGAAGCAATGCCACAGGTATAACACAGTTTGCAAGGCTGAGCATAATCTTGACAGAAGTTGTTAAGAGAGCAAGACAGTTCTGAAGCAGACCAGACCAAAAGACCCAAACAACCTGCTTGATTCAGAGGAAGTTCTGTTTGAGATTCAAAGCTGATGATACATGCAGAATCCCTCACTTGGGATACTGACTATTAAGAACACCTGTATTGAGCTTCTCCTCCTCTTGTGAAAATCTGCTCAGTTTGCTGTTATCTGAGGCAAGAGACATACGAGCTTTAAAAGTGTGAGATTCTGAATGAAGATAAATAACATCATGATGCTGTTCTTACCATCCCTAGTCAGCTCTTCTACTTTACTTATATTGTAAAAGTTTAAAAACTAAATAAAAATAAAAGTCAAAAATATTAAAAATAAAGTCAGAAAACTTCTCTCTTCAGCTTCATGGAGCTTTAAGGGATCTTACGTTACTCATTTGGAATGTATCTGCACATGGGACACCCACCATCCGTAAAAAATTTTATCCAGCACCAGGCCACTTTGCACCTATCTTTCTGTTTGAATCCTGCAAAGAATGCATTGCTTAGTGCAATGGGAAAACTAAGCACAGTGTAAGTCTTTGCATATTTATACCTTTATATTTGAGAATAGCTATGGTTTTATCCCAGTACTAAAAGAATTGGGGAGCTAGAGAGACAGAATATTGCAGGTTTTTGTCTGCTCCAGTACACTCACATACAAAGATAAATCACAGTGCTTCATGATTAAACTGAATTTACACCTTGATATTTACTCAACTGAATCAAACAAAAATATTTTGATTCTGACACACCTGTATGATGCTGAACTCTTCAGCACTATATTGCTCTGAGCAAGAAGTGGTTAAATCTTGCCATCAAACAGTAACAACACAAAAATAAATGGCATTCATACAAAGCTCAGAACGCATTATCTAATTATTGGGCTAACGGGGTCTGTACACTGTTGGGAATTTCTGTCCTTCATTCAGCTTGGAGGAAGAGGAATATTCTCACTCTGTTCCTTTGCTTTTCCTTTCCTTCATCTACTATAAGCGAAATGTAAGGGGAAGGACATTCTTTTCTGTTGAGATTTCTTCAATCACAGGCCATGAAGAGGCAATCTTTATGCTTAAGGGCTCATAGAACACCACGGCAGATTTCCAGCTCTTCACTCTGGCTGCAACAGAAGATGCAGAATGGCAGCTTTTGCCAAAGCTGGGTGAGTTGTTCACATTTGACAACTGAAGTGTCAAATAAAGATTTCTCAAGGCTTTTCATCATTTTGCAGCAAAAATTTATGAAGCAGAAGCCTACACTAGCACGCAAGAGCTGACATTCACATACAGTTGAAGTATCAGAAGCTGTAAACACATTTTGCTTCTCAACTGAAGTGCACATTGAGAAAGGTTTTGTGAAGGCTGAACAGATAAAAATTCAGATAAGAATCCCATATAGACTTAGTAATACAGGGTAGAGTTGGCTCACACTCAAGATCCTTTAATATGCACAGCAAAACTTGTGAAGCATGGTGTAGACACTGAGATTACTTACTGAGGTTATGGGATCAATAAAATCCCTACAGTTTTTCATAGTTTTTATTATGTTTCAGCAGGATTTTTCCTCTCTGCTTCTTAAAGTTAATGATTCTAGAAAAGATTCAAAGTCATTAGAAAGGTGTTCAGGACCTGCATTTCAACAGCTGATCCAAAAAGTACTCCATAGGGGAAACAACAGATGCTAACTAGGCAAGTGAAAGCACAGCTACCAATGTATAATGTGGCCTGTAAGTGACCTCTGGTGGACAAGAACAGCGTTAAATTTCTTTGTATTTCTCAACAGAGGTGTTAATCAATTTAACTAGCTTACAGCCATTCAGTTGAATGCTATCTCATATTATAGAATAATCAAAACCATTTTCCACCTGAACAAAAAGAATTTGATACAAAAAGAAATGGAAACTAATACAGTTAAATCATAAACTCTAAAAACATCTGTAACAATGGGGATTCTTTATTACTGTGTCTATACCATTAACATTATACCACTAACAAAGTAAAGCTAGTTATTCTTTCAGGTGATACAAAGCTCACAAGCAGTTTCCAAGGGAAAAGAATGAACCTTTGAGGGCATATCAGTCATTCCAAAAAAACATTTCCCAGGCTGGGTGAGGTGGTGGAACCTGTTGCTTCCAGCACATGCAGTGGTTGATCACAGCCACTGTATTCAATCATAAGAGTTTATATAGCTATTTATTACAGTGCAAAATATCCCCAACGACCTTATCCTATTCCCAACTAAATATTTTTAAAAGTATTACAAGCTTGGGAATTCATTTTGATCTCATGGCTTGAAGAGGTTCCCAGCTCCAGGCTTTGGAACCTCTGTTTTCAGAATGCATGTGCAGTCTGACAGACCATAAAGCTTGTGCAGATCCCTCTAGGACCACAAATTCCCCTTTAGTAACTGGACTTGTCTTCCCTTGCTACCCTTTCCCAATCTCCACATGGAGCTAAAATTCCGACAGCTTCTCACGTGCGTATAACAATAGACGTGGGAGATGGTTTGCTGTACAGAAATAACACACTGAAGTGTTCCCTAGGAAAGCCAGCATGTCTTGGCAACAGTTGTCCTGGCAACTCAGTCTCCTGGCAGAGGGAGGTGGCCACTGATCTGTGCAAACCGATCTGAATTGTTTTTTCTTAGAGGCGTGAGTGGATAGGGAATAGAATGGGAAAGCCCCCACCAATGGATTTCCCCCATCCTTTGCATTGACAGGAAGCTCTCACCAGTCAAAGAGGTTATTTGAATGGTTATGGAATTCTGCTTCTTGAACACAGATACAGGACATACTAATTACAAGGCATATTAAGGGACAGCATCATTTCAAACACCTTTGTTTTTTCTTTTTCTATCTAGACATGTTAGGAACTGTTTTAACTTTCTGCCAGGAAGGAAAATTACACAGAAAGATCACAGCAGAATATGTCAGCACAGCCATAACAGTACTAAACAGAGCACAGATAAAAATGACACGGGACATTTTTGTCTAAGTAGCTTTTCAGAAGACTGTGAAAGCTTTGGAGGTATGTATAGCTTTTGATTTCATATCTTATGTGGAGTGTGGCACAGGTGCCCATCAGGGCTAGCAGAAAAACTGCTGCACTTGTAACTGCAGAGACCAGACTTGACCCTAAATGAAGCCTGAGGCTCATAACAAGGAGCTCAAATGCTGGTCCTTGGCCTCAACAGCGTGCCCATGTTCAGCAATCCCTGATTGCCTGTTAGGACTTGGTTGCACTTTCTGCTAAAGTGGCCTCACTGCAAGTTGCTCTGACTTTGGGACAAAGCACATGCTCTATTCATTGCTGCACCTCCTCTAAGGCATTTATTTGCCTGGCACTCGTGGACTCAAATGGACAATGTAGAAATGCCTCCATCCCAGCACCATTTGCACACACGCATCAGATGTAAGGGCACAGCACCCACAGTGTCCCTTCCCAGCCAGGGCACGCTGTTCCTTCTCGCCTTGCACGCCCAACTCTGAGAGGCACAGTTTGCTTCAACACCTCCTGGGAATGTCTGAAGTCTCCAAGAGGGTGAGCCTCACTTGGACACAGTCAGAGGCTCTCCTGCTGGGACAGGGCTGCAGGAACAGCAAATCTCCCTCACAGGGAGAACAAGCAGCCCTTTGGCCACAGAGTTTCTGGTTCCCAGGAAATCCTGTTGCCCAGGAAAAGCAGTGACATGGAAAAAAAGCCATTTCATTTTCGTGGGCTTGTCATCCCTGAGCTGTCCCTTTCAAAGCACAAGAGTGACTGAAGCCTTGGGATGGCTGAATGACCAGCAAGGGGTTGAGTGAGGAGCAGAAACTTTTGAAATGGATCAGTTGAAAGAAATGAGAAATACCTGAGTCCATGCCAGCTCTGAAGGGTCAGTGTGAGGCTGAACGGGGCTACACCAGGATACTGGGGTCCAGAAACAGCAACACTTCCAGCACGTGCTCAGAAACCGATCTGAAAGAGACATTTCTGTTTTGGAAAACATGCCTTGGCAACAAAATTACTTCCTCTTGAAATATTTCTCAAGGTTTATTCTACCGCTTTAATCTGAATTATGCTAATCCATGCATACGATGATTCTATTTAGCCATGAGTATTTGGACACATACATTTTCATATAGGAGGAATGCAAAAGAGTTTATTAGATGATAGCACAACCATTGCATGAATTCAATATTTGCACAAGAAGCAGAGAAATGTTTTTCATCAGTTTACGCTTCTCTTTCCATTACCTGCACTGTAAACTCAACACAATAAATGTTTCAGGATGCCATTGGGCAGGTGGACTCCCAGAGATTTTCAAGGAGATGGAAAAAAACACCTCAAGCATAAATCATACATCTTGAAAATTGCATAGTAAACACTTGGAGACATATAAAATCCCACTTCTAACCTAAACGAGTAAACAACTTGAAAAAATGGGCTCAGACATAAAAATTGTGAGCTGACTACCAATGATCTGCAAATACATTGAAGGCCTATATTTATTCAAATACATTATTCATAAGAAATAATTTGAGTTGTAGTTGTATGCAATTTATGTTGCATAAACTTAAGCAAATAGTTGTAACCAAAAGCTGATTTAAAGAATTAATGAGCAATCTCTAAATAAAATTCTATTACTAAATAAAATCTTCCCTGATTTGCAAAGCCATATGCTTCCTTTAGCATATACATTAATAAGCATATCTATTAAGAGCTGAGGCCTGGAATGCTGTGATAGAGAGCTTAGATCTGATCGAGCTCTTACTAATAAGGACTGGAGTGAGGTAAACAAGAGGAGAAACCATTGCTTTGGAAATGTTCTTCAAGTATTTAGGGTTCAACAGCAACAAGGCCAACTGAATCCTTCTGCTAAACAGCTACATTTCTTCTCTAGGATCAACATTTCTGAATTTTTAGTAAACAAATAAAGAGAAAAGGGGATGTAACTTTTCACCTCTACTAAAACACTTGCACTGTCCATTGCTGCACTCCTTTGGACACCAAGTTTGTCAGTGAACACTTTAGGCTAAGAGGGACTGCAGTATGGAGTGGTACAGTTTGAATTGCTGTACCAGTGCTTGCTGTAGGACAGCATGAGGGGTCACTTGACTTTCAGTATCTGCAGTAACTCCATTCTCCTCTCTACTAACTCTGAACTAAACAAGTGCATTATGCTGAAGCAATATTGATATTATTATTCTGTAAATTCTCATATTATATAGAAGCCTTCATAAACTTTTACACAGTTGGAGATAACAGGGAATGTCTACAAACTAACACCTCCTCCAATTATTACCCTCAAAAATTGAAAGAACTCATCCAGCTTCCACAAATAGTTGTCTCTTAAATCTGAATGTAATAAAATTACTCAGGCTGCTTGACCAACAGTTGAGACACCTCAAAGCTTTCCTCTGACAGGGATAATGCTGAACTACAAAAAAAAAAATGAACAGCCAATATTTACAAACATATTAAATACAATGACTCAAGTAGAGTAGCTCCTACCACCTACTTTCCACTAATATCTACCAGTCCTTTTGTATTCACTCCAGCCAGAAGCATGAGTTGTACACATAACTTCCTATTCTGTCTTCACTTACTCATCCTCTTTATTTCAAAACCACTTTTAAAGTTCTGAATAGTTTTGGAGTAGTTTCCCAGCTTAGTCATGGGCAGAGGCTGTTGTCAGACCGACCTCCCTCACAGAAATGCTCCAAGCCTTTGTTGTGTCCCTGCAGTGCATCCACAGGCTGTCACACAGTGGATGGACAGGAATGCCCAACAAGCTGTTTCTCTCCAGTGCCTCCTCTGGATCTGACTCTTTTGAATACAAGGACAACAGAGATGAAATTTTACCTTTTGTAATTGTCATGCACAGTTTCCTCACATTATAGACTAAACCAAAATGGACTTTTAAAAATTTGTTTGATTTTAACCCCCTTGCCTCTGGTTTGGCTAATTTATGGAACTGATTGAATAGCTAGCTGTTGTCATTAACCTTGGTAGCATTGCTTCTCATTAGAAGTCAGAGCTGTTGCATTTCTACAGCATTCATTTCTAGCAGCATTCCACAAAATGTGTCTTGGTATCTGAAAAATATTAGGGAATGAGTCCTAAATGAGTTGCTCTTAAAAGCTAGCTGCCAAAAATATGAAAGCCGTGAAGATTTTTCAGACCCAGGATTTTGAAACACTATCTTTCCAAAGAGAATGAGCCAAAGACATCTTGATATGATGACAGAAATGCAAAAATGGGTTTGTTAATGTGTTCTGACAGCACTCCTGGAGTCTCCAATACCTCTCAGTCACGTCCTGTCTGACAGGAGCTTTGCAGCTCCAGTGCACTAAGAATGACTGTGACTCTGCGAGTCACTTCTCTTGGATAGTCTGAATAATCTTTAAAGGGCCACTGGTTTAAATACAATCTACAACACCAGCTGAAGTGTATAACAGAACAGGATCTTCTGGCACAGACTGCTTCTGTTAAGAGCTGCTTCAGTAGTTGGGCAATAACTAAGTTTCTGGAGAGTTTTTCTGTGACAGCTCAAGCACCGTTCTCATCTTTCTGTAAAGCTTGGTGCCCCAACGTTTTCAGTGACCTCAATGAGGGCTGTGAGTTTTCAGAATTTCTGAAAGCCCACCACTTTTTTTTTTAAATGAAACCTAATTTCAATATGATAGTTTAAATAGACAGAATTCTGAAAAATATTAAATAGATCCCTAACAGCTTTCATGCATACAAGAGAAGACCTAAAAAACAATCATCATTTTCACACAACCTTTTCTAAACTTATTTTAGATAAACATAGGCTAGAACACAGCTCCTCAGATATATGGGAATTGCCTAGCAAATGACAGCTAACTAAGGTCATGGGAAGATTTACTGTCATTAATATCACCTTACAGTAAGAAGGAATGTTCACTTCCTGCTAGTGAGTCACCAAACACAGTTTCTGTTTGTCTATAAGTGATAAGAGCAGCATACAGGAAAGTAAATTTTCACTGATGACAAAGTGAATGAAGGGAGACTCATGTAGCTGACAAACTTCAATGTGAAATCCATGCAGGGATGTTAAAGTAGTGAATTTGTTACTGAGATGCAGTACAGCCATAATGGGGACACCATTTATGCAATATAATAAGAAGCGTTACATATGATATAGTGGCAATATATGAAGCAATGTGCACATTTATACCAAGTGACAACCCAGGGACAGGTAGATTAGAGTCAGAAATTACCAGCAGGATCCATCTTTTCACTACAACTTTGTCCACTGTTCTCTCTTTACCATTGTGTTTCTATGGATGTCAGTTTGAATATTAGGATTTTATGACCTACCTACATGCTTAAGTATTTCTCCTGCCTGTATATCATCCATTTCAGGTGATGGTTATGCTGAGCTGCTATTTATTCTCTAGCACTACTCTCTGCTGACTTCCTTGGAGAAGCAGGCACCCCAGCAGCTTGGCAACAAAGTGCTTTTGATGTCTCAAGTCACCTTCAAAAATATCAGGCTTTAATAATTTTCCACTAGCACTCCTGCCTTTTGGGAACAGGAGGATGAAGAGGACCCAGAAACACAATACATCTAAATTACTTTCAGCACTGCAGAGCAGAGTGGCAGCTTCTGGGAGCCTGCTAAGCAAGGCCACCTTATTTCCCTAAGTGACCCACGTGTGAGAACACTGCATACAAATGTATGGCTAATTTGCCAGTTTCCTTTGATGTCAGAGCAGCTGAGTACTGCTATTCCAAATGAAGAGTTTGTAAATGGGTTCCAGCTCTGTAGCTCTCTGAAAGATCTAGGGGGATCAGGATCAAATAGGTCCTGGAACCAGATACCCTGTGAGATGGCCTTTGCATCAATACTCCTGTTACTAAGATCCTGAAGGATTACTTCTGTCAGATCTCTGAGAAAGTTGCAGTACTCTGGGAAATGTTGTGGGTTTTTTAGGAGGAATATTGCATTTTTTACATAATAATTTGCTGTTGTTTATGCCATCAGTAATCAAAACAGCATGGCTGCATCCCTCAGCTGAGGGCAAACCAAAACCTGTCCAAATTGCCTGCAAACGCAAGCTCAGTGTGATTCAGCTTTCAAAAGGCAGCTGCATGAGGGAAGCATCTAACAGAAGCTGCTCTACATAGGCTTCAGTTCCTCCTGTCTAAACCAGGACCTTATCTCAACCTGGAAAGATGAAATGGCCCTTCTTCCCTTTATATCATGTTTGTTTACCTTGTCTGCTTACACTTTTTATGGGCCTTGTGCTTCCTTTAAGAAAAGGTTGACCCCTGCCATGCAGCTCTTCCAATGTCTATGACTGCTGTCCTTTCTGGTCCACACAGTCCATGTTTTCTAAGGAGGGCCTCAACACTTCATGACCTAATGAGTTAAATCAGAGAAGCTGAAGAGAAACTGTCAAATGGAGCAAATAATTAATCTCACAACTTTGCAATCTCTTGCAGCTTCCTCTTAAAAGTACTAGATGCAGATTGTAACTAATAAAAGGAAACCCATGTCTTTTACTACAAATGCAAAGTCTAATATTTGATACCTATGGATCTTAACTGAAATTCCAGAACTGAATATATTCAAGAGTTCAAAATATAAGTTCAGACATTTGCATTTAGATCCTGCTTGAATAAATTCCTATGATTGCTGAGTGGCCCTTTAGGTCTTCCTTTTGGCCTTAGTAAAATTATTTAAATGCAAATTAGGCATTGCTTTCTGTGTAGTTTTCCCAGGCAGATTTTGGAAAGTTACCTGATGGAAAGAGGCAAAATAGTGAGAAGACTTCAGTGTTATGCAGTTGATTTCTTCTTCCATCACAGAACAATGTACACAGAAGTCAATTTTCCACATGCACAAAACAACTTCACTGACAGAGATATACCATAAATAAATAAATTATCATTTCAGAAGAAAATTCAGTCTCTCTTCTGAAATAAAATCAACCCCTAATACTGCATTTATTAAGAGGGTTTCTGTGGTAAATAGCAGCTGCTATATATCACTATTTAGAATCACAGATTTTATTACCTTATTTCAGAATGCATTGAGTATATTGGAAAATGTGAAGTGATGATATTCTATTTATAGCTGTGCCATGATGATGAAGTAGCATTACTGTAAGGTATAATTATGGTGAATTAACACTGGCCTTATTAGAAGCATGCCTTGACTTTTGTCTCTATTACTAGCTAAGTTTGGAGGCTCCTCTGACTGGAAAAGAGCTGCTGTTTTATCTTGGTCTGCCTATCTTTATTATCCTCCTCACCATTTCTGCTGTTGTCAAGAATTCTGAAAGTGCAACATTTACTTCCTTTTCCCTTATATTTACATAGAATGGCATTAGATGTTTTGCCAGTGACATTTCTAAAGAGGAAAATAGGAAAGTAAGGCCAAAAAAAAAAAAAATCACTGAAATGCCTGTCTTGAGAGGATAATGGCAGGATTAAGAACTGGGTGCAAGTATGGAAAATTTGAGATGCCTTTCTTTCATCCTTCCCAGGCTGCTTAGAAGGAAACCACAAGCACTGATGCAAAGCCATACTGAGGTATGTGAAGCCATAACTGAAGTAGAATATATAATTATGAAAGACTTTTGGGAAGGGCTATTGCAGTGAATGATTTGTGAGGTAGAAGGGCAAATTTGCTTCCTCTTCTGCCACTGAAGCTCCAGTGGTGCTGCATGAGACTTTTCTGTGACCAGATATTGTGGCTCCCTCACCTTTCCTGGGGACCTTCATTGAGGCCATTGAAAACTTAGGGGCACCAAACTTTAGAAAAAGATGAGATGGGTGAACAGATGTGTCACCATCAGTGTCAAAAAGCTGAGGCAGGGGTGGCAGTTGATTGCTTGAATCAGAAAGGCTTAAATTTTTCTGCCTAACTAGCTTCTGTGGAGCTGTAAAGCACAGTGCCTCAAGGTTTGCTTTAAAGGCACTACTCTTCTAGCCTTCCTTCAGGCAGAGAGATGGATTATGTGACTTTTCACAACCCTTAGTAACCCTCTCCTACATATTTTTTCCACTGGTTTAAAGCCTTAATAGTATTTTCTTCCAAGCAGCTTCATTTTGTGGGCACTCAATCTTTTATGACACATACATTTGTATTAGAGGTCTATTTTTTCCTCAATTAGTAGTGGGGAATTTTCAGACCTTCTCTGAAGTTAAATTTCTTTCTTCTAGCCCTCTAGAAACATCAGATTTCTGCAGAATTTAATAGGAGTCAGAACAATCTTTTTTATGGGTCCAGAAAGATGTAGATAGACTGATTAGCTTATTTTAGTTTTAACAGAAGCATTTTTAATTACCTTAATCATGAGCAAAAATCCTTTAACTGTAGGTAATTTTGAGCATGCTTAGTAAAACATCCTTGTTGCCTGAGCATTCCCAGATAGCTAATGAATTGTTATTTACAATTTAGACTGAAAAAAACATTCTTAAGTCTATAGAATTTCCCTTATTTTGGCCTTCCATATCCTTCTGGCTTGTATTCTCAGAAAAAAAAGAATTGAAATGCTTATAGATCCTTCCCATTTTAGTGTGAAATACTGAACTGGGCTATCTATCTTACAGCACCGTGTTTGCCTTAGAAAAAGGTATGAAGGATTCATGGAAAACCTTCTGAAACAACAACACTGGTAACAGATTTAATTCACTATCAAACTAGAGCACATTTAAACATGGTATTCTAGGACTGAAAGAACCATAGAAGAATAATTACCTGTGGAATATTGCACCCTCATTTTACATGCTGCTCTCATGTTCATCTAGTCTTTTACCACAGAATAGCATGAAACCAGAAGATTTTATAAACCTTCAGATCAACTATACTCACAAACATTCTTCCCCTGCTTGGCAGGTTGAGGACTGTACTACACATAATTTTAATGAACAATAGCTGAACAGAATTACCAGTGAGACAAATTGTAGGAAAGCCACTTTACTGTACCTGGATCCATTTTGACCCCCATTTCCTTTCTATTTCTACTGTCTTTGCCTGGCTTTGCATTCTGAGCAGGGTCACAGCCTGGAACATGTTTGCTGTGCTGGAGCTGTCACTTGTTCCTGGGACTGAAGTGCTCAACGCTGGGTGCAGCAGCACTGCTCAGTCTGGCCTGCAAGGGTTAATGACCAAATTATTGTGAGAGCTGATGGCTCTCTTCTGCTGCCCATGCTCCATAAGGTAACTGTATTACCTCAAAGTGGGTTTATCACCTCTTTTTATTCTGAATTTCTGCTTTTTAATACACGAAATAAGTGCTCCTGGGCAGCTCTTAAATACCACCTTTAAAAAGGGGCCTTTAAAACAGACATTAATTATAAAAATTGATTAAAATGCAGGAACCCAAATTAGTAGGCTAAAGCTCCATCACATGAAACTGAGAGCCCTGGTATGAAAGTGACTCCCAGATTCTTTGGGAATGCCCCAAAGAATCCTTTCTCAATGCCCCTTGCTCAGAGTTAAGGGTTTGTCATGTCCTCTGAAAATAAAACAACTTCAGAGATGGGACAGATGTCCAACATGCTTGGAAACCTTTATTCATTGAGTGATGAACTTTCAATGAGGGCTTTAACTGATAATTTTTGGGGGCATTTCTGCTAAGCCATTAAAGTTTCTGTGGAAGCAAAATTCAGCCCTTATAGTCCTGTCCCAACAGCCCTTTCTGCTGTTTCACTCGTTAGCTATAGGCAATGCCCAATTGCATCTGAGCTTGCATTTGCTCTGGATTCACTGAGTTTATTCAAACAGAACTGCACTAAAATCCAATTTCTAAGCTTATGATTTTGTAATTAGCAGCCAAAACCCATACAGACTGGATTTCTCAAATATAGATTCATTTTCTTGACTATGAAAAGAGGTAGATATGCACAGGTAATCTGCTTTGTGTGAATGACTCCAATGTATGGCAAGAACAGAATTTTAAAATTTCAATAATAAGATGGTGAACATTAACATATCCTCTGTAAATCAGGAGACCAGGAATACGAATCACTTCAGACATGCTTAACAGGTACCACCTATTCTGTTAAATTTAACACTATTACACTAGGTATGCCATCAAAATTCCATCAATATAAATACAGATTCTGAATTTAAAAAAAAACAAACTTTTTTTCAATGCAGCTCCATCGAAAGAATGCAAAATTAAAATCAGAGGCAGAGAGTGTACTCAGTTATTTACTCCATGATTTTTGTTGCTTTGAGAAGTTTCAAGCAGAAATAATTTTTGGAGTTCAACTTCCCATTAGCCACTAAGCAATTAGTAGAATGATCCCAAATTCCTCCCCCATGCCACTTTATTCTAAGTACATTTAAATAATTAATCTAAACAAATAATCTAATTTTTTCATGGTAAATAAACACATTGTACAAACAAAGGAACAGCAGCTGATAACTAATTAACTGATATAGCTAATTCATGGCATAATAGAGACCAAAAGTGTATCTTAATCAGGCTTCCAGATTATTTGAAAATACCAGCAACAATGCTTGTGAAAATTCTTCCCACACACATTCTACATTTAGGAGGGATCAAAAGTATAATGAAAGCAAGGAAAATATTTCTGTGGAATGTAAGAACTCAAGAACTCTGGCTCATGCCTCTGTCAGAGTCAATTTGCATGCTGCTGAACTTAGCAGTAAATACAAAATCTGAAATACAAACAGAAAAGATTTTTCTTCTGCAATATATTCTCCTCAAGCTCATGGTCTTCAGATCCCATCTGGATTTCCCAGCATTTTTTACCACTCCCAGCTGTCATTTTATCATCTGTTGTATAAAGCAGATAATTAATTATGGGCTGCTGTGGAAGACATTCAACAGAGCTATCCCTACCTACAGCAGAGTAGTGAAAGAGCTAATGATGCTTTTGTTAAGTTTCATACATAATTTTTCCCTGATCAAAATATCAGGTTTTATGATTTCACTAATTGATAGCCCAGAACTGAGTAATATCAAAGGCATCAGAGCTGAATAATCAAAATATTATTAGGACTTTATAAGGCTGTCTACCACAACTAGTCATTAGAAGACTTCAGCTGTGTCTTCTAAATATTTCCACGTACATCTAAATTGCAATGATTCAGTCCTTGAGCCCTGATTAACAAAAGCAGGGTGTGCCAAGTTACTAACTCAGTTTCAGTAATTATGAGGCCTAAGAGAAAGGTTTTGAAAAATGACAGGGAAGCTGATTTTTCTTAACCCAGTTTAAAAGGAATAAAAATCTTGGCACTATATGAAGCCAGAACTACTCAAGCACTGAAAAATCAGGTCTTATACTGTTTATCAGAGGAGAATATTGACCCCAAGTCATTCTTGTGGCCTCAGGGGAGACAGTGCTTTACAGGTTATCCTCATATCTGGTTACGGAGAATCTAAACACAAGAGTTTCTACCTTCTAAAATCTGACAGAAATGACAAGCCTGTATTTATTTTTAACATGTTTGTTAGTATTGTTAGTATTGTAGATTAGATCTTAACCTCCTTCTATTTCTTCCTCATATTAGTCTCATATCTGATTTAGGTTTAAAATCATCTTCTCATCAGGGATCGTATTTTCAGGGAAATCTGGGGAGTTTCTAATTCTGCCTTAATGTGTTCAAAGACCTTGCAAGAGTAGGTTAGCATTCTAATAAAAATGGCTCTGGGTTTACCTCCTCTGTTATGCCACTTCTAAAGTTATTGACTTTAAAGAATAAAGAAATGTACTTTGGCCTCTAAGCAGCTACAGCACCACCACGATGACAAGGTTGCATTCTAGTACTTGAGATTTTTACCAGGTTCAAAGACACTAAAGCTTGAGCAGCCGACTTTACATTAGTCAGAAATAGTTCTCAAATAAAAATCTGCAAAGAAGAGTGTTTATGATGATGAGATGAGAAATATGCCAGCAACATGTTTTTCTATTTATGTATTCTTGAGCAAAAGATTTCAACAGATTTATAGCACTACATAATTTAAATAGCAATCGTTTGGATCCACTTAAGAAGTTAGAGCCATGAATAAACATAAAATCAATAATTGCATATCCAAATATATCTTTTCTCCTTTAAAGCAACCCATCCCATATCTTCATTAGTACACTGACACTGGGCTGCTTAAAGGTCTGAGCAGGATTAGGGCTGGCAGTTTTCCTTTAGGGACTGCACCAGGACAGGAGGATGTGAAACTGGTGGTGGCAGTATCATTCAGCTGCTGCTTGCAATCGGGTATCTGGATGCAACATAAGGCACGTACATGTTTCAAAATGCCTAAGGGCAAGCTAATCATCTACACTAGCAGTTATTTGCATACATACATACATACAAACAGAATTTTCACCACTCATACAGCTTCTATTCTTTGGTCTTTCAGACAGGCCCTGTTAAATTCTAAATGTTTGAACACTTCCTCAGATATGAACATTGTCACTTCATGTCTGTACAAAGAGCCACTTCATTGAATTTGCCCTCTAAATTATTTATAATTTGTACTAAAACGGGGGCACATTTTTAACATTGGAACATTCCTCTCCTGTCCTGCCATTTCCATGGTACAGAGCTATCTCTACAACCACAATATTTAGGTTGGCAGTCATTTTTAAGAAAATGAATTGTTGTATTTGTAGCCTCATGCTACACACTTTAAAACCAAGATTTTTGCAATATTTATGCTTGGCAGTCACAATTGCATACTTGTCAAATGAATAATTTTGTATCAGCTCTATCAGTCATTTATGTCCCAAGTTTTCTGTTTTATTAGCACAAATACAGGAATGAAGAAGAATTAAAAACCAGTGCTTGTGTTCAAGGTATGAGCACATACTGCAATGGCTGCATAAAAAGAGTTCCTTGATTAATATCTAAAATACAGATGTTTTAAGAAACAAAACTTTGGCAAATTATGTACTACTTTATCTTTTAAAAACTTAATTGAGAGATAAAAGACAAGTAATTTTTAAATTTTGCATTAAAATATCCTCAAAATAACCCCTTCCCTTAGAATTAGGCTCTTCACTCATGCACATGGATGTGCACATGTACACCATGGATGAATTACAGGAGCTTTGGTGTTTTAGCTGTGCCAGTTTACAGTAAGCAGGGATGGTACCTGCCATACTTGAAGTTATGACAAGAGAGACCAGAAATAATGTAAAGCTTAGTGTTGACACAGGAAGGAAAGAAAAAGCACCCTGCAGTGATTGCTGCTTCATGTGCTGCAGGTTGTTCTGTATGTCACCCGGCTTTTCAACAGTGAGGAGCAATTATTTACAAAGGTCACAGAATCTCCTAAAAATTCACCTCAGTGTAAAATGTGCTTCAATTGGTGTGGGCTTGCTACCCTCATTTAAATTAGTTCTTTTGTTATTACCCTCTTCCTGTATAAAACATGGTTTAGGCTGGGATTGAATAGGGTGGTCCCTTGCCTGTCTCCCCACCTTCCCTTCACACTCTGTTCTAAAGATGTACAAAGATTTAAAAAAGAAAAATTATGGATATATATGTGTATATATTAATATATATAAATGCATATAGACATTAAAGTAAGTTGCTAGAAGTCTTATGCTTTGACAGACTCATTACCCTGGGATATCACAAGGGCTGACCCTTAAGAACAGACTTTAACACTGTTCTTGTCAAATGTTTCCCACTGGAACTGTTTCTATATTTTTCAGCCTCTGACAGCCTTTAAGATATCTTAATTCTATAGCTTTCCAGATAACAAACCAGGCTACAACATGACCTTACTAAGAGTAGTAACTAGGAAGTGAGAAAGCTGAGTTCATGGTAACAGGAACTTTTCAGGAGAAACCCAGGAGGACAAACACTAGTACCAAGAGTTAGTCTTGTCAGTCCAGAACCTTTCCCTAAACTCTAAGAGGAAGACCACCCAATTTCTATTTCCAGCTACTAATAGATTTCAAATAGAGATTACAGGATGGTTGCTACCTCTTCCATAGAAAGGACACTGCTTTTCAATTCTTTATTTTCCCTTACAGCAGTGACTGGCAGAGCAAAAAGATCACATAGAGCAACTAAAATGGTGCTTTTTCTTCCAGGCAGAGATTGAGAAAGAAAGAGAGGGATATCTGTACAGGACAGTTTATATGACTGAAATACCTCAGCAGTGTTGGCTCTCTGAGCTATATTGAGGCCAAGACCTTTTGGGCAGGGCCCATAATCCTTGGGTCATTTACCTCCCACAGCTTATAAATTCTCTCTTGATCCTCTCCGATCAGAGCCACAGACTCAGTAAAACCCTTTCCATCAAACCTTTTCCACTGTTTCATTTCCCTCCCCTGAGTTTGCCCAAAATTCCCCCTTACCCTGTACAGCCTGTACAGAATTGGTACATTACAGTATTTTGTTCAACCTTTTTTAAATAATGCATATTATATTGCTGATTTTAATCAAAATTACGTATACTGCTCAGTTACTCAATGAGGTCATGCTTCCTGCAGGTATTTTGGTAGTCAGTGAAACATTTATTATGATTCAGTCCATTCTACCCTTAGGGTTTTACTCACAGGATAGATGCTATTTCACTCAGTATTCCTATAATACTCTATCAGATGGATCCTTTTATCTAAAAAAAAAAAAAAAAAAAAAAAAAATTAAAAAAGAATTAATATTTTGAGCTTAACACATAATTTCTTTTTCCCATGGCTACAAGTTAAGGAAAGTCCTAGAGGACTTAGATGGACCATTAACCATAAAAAGTCATCACCAGGATTCCATTTCAAGCCAGAACTGAAAGATCAAGTGGATAAAATCATCCCCCAGGTGAAACGCTTCAATACAAATGAGGAGAAGCAGGGTATTCTGCTGCTCAAGCATCTGATGTCTGTAACTTCCATCTGTGCCTTGCTGAATTCTGGCAGCGGGCTGGATTGCTTAGTCTATTATTGCTCAGCCAGCAGGATGACTTTGTTATGGCAGAGGATGTGGGACAGCTTCCTCAGATAAAGCAGGTATCAGAGCAAAGTGGTAACTGGAGAAACAGGACTTGAATGAGCTTATGACCTGCTTGTCTATAGGCAGACAAGGCATCAAATAGGGATTGGAGTAATTTGTGCTGTAGGATATTTAGATTTTGATTCAGCACATATCACTGCCTCATGAATCAATTGTGGTTTCTTATCCTATTGTAGTGGGGAAATGAAGCCTTTTCTTTTCAATAAGAGAGTAAGGTTGCCATATAAAAATAGTAGGGATGAGTTAAACATTACACCTTAAATGAAATGTATTCCAGACAAAGCATACTATATGATATTCATGCTTAGGTGGTATGTCATGAATCAGCAGTTTTAAATCCTTCTTTTGAAAATATTTTCTGGTACTTTGTTTCTTTGAGTTTCTTTGAAATATGCTTTTAGATGCAATTTAATGCTTGAAGATTGTACATGTCTCTTCAGTATAAGCATCCAGAATTTTATTATTTAACTATGTCCTTTAATTATAGGATTAATCTTCAAAGCATTGTGAAGTACATTTGCAAAGTCAGAGAGAGAATAAAAGGCTTATAGAGGATAAAAACCTCCCAGAGCATAAGAGGTAGCAATGGTATAAGTGAATGGTGATAATGAAAAGATACACGTATTCTACAGCTATATTTATACATGAAGATTACAAGGCATATGAATGAAGGAACCATGATGCTTTTGTCCCTTTACACTGGCAAAGGCTCCTGTGGCAGCTGGCTGTACAAGGCTTTTTACAACAGCTCTGTCCCAAAACTGCATGCTGTGCACCAGCTGGGTGGGGTCATCCTCAGCAGGGGAGCTCTGATGTATTACAAACCTTCTCGAGTTCAGTTCTTTTTCAATAGAATCACAAGGCAGGAACTGATTTAGTGTAGTGGACCCCACAATTATCTCAGACTATTAGGTTAAAGTATAATTTTCCTTCACTTTTCAATGAGACATCCCAGATGACACTCGGTCATCCTGAACTCTCTGACTCCTCCAGTGGAAGAAATAACATATTACAAGCTAATGTCAAAAATAGTTCAAAATGGTTTGGGCAAAACTATGTGATGCTGCAATATCTGTTGCCATTTTGCATAAAAATAATATATTTAAAATCAACTGAATTTATACTTGACCGACTAAGAAAAGAAACATGTCACTACTGGACTCCCTAAATTTCATGTCATGAATAAATTATCTGCCTTGAAAGGAAACAAGGCAGTTATTTCTTTGTAATAGAGATATCAGGTCTCTTCCTTTGTCTGTCATACTGCAGGTCTTTGACCTCAGCACCTGTGATTACACTATGTAGGATTCTTTTCATGGTATTTTTTTCTTCATAAAAAGCATAACAATCAATCTCTTGACAAGAAATCTAACCTAGTGATATCAGGAACACTGAGCATAAGTTATCTGAGGATATTGGTTGATTGGTCTCTGATGGAATTAATATCTGTGGAAATAATTCACATAAAATACATGCAGTACTTATCTAAAATAAGTGGTTCATTGGCCATATGTCTAGCTATGTACCTCATGCAGGATATACTTCTATATAATAATATTTCCTCTAGGTACACAAATCAGTTCATTTTTTCCCACTTAGGCATTAAAAAATGGTGACTAATGCCAAGAAGCTCACAGTATTATCTTAAAAATTTAAACAATTTTCTAATTGCACAAAACAAAAAAAACCACATTGGTTCATTTTCTGTAAACTCCCACAGTGCTCTGAAGTTCAACTGTCACAGTTACATGCTTCATAAAACAACAGAAATCTTGGGGGAAAAAAATCAGTGCAGGAGGGTGAATGGATCCAAATAATTTGGTCAGACATCAGGGGGAATTCAGAGAGGCAGCTGGGGCAGGCAGGAGAGGATCTCTGGTGTTTAAAGCAATGCTGCCTGCTTGCTTCATCCTAACACTGCTGGAATATGTGGTACCAACAGCCTCACTTCTCCCTGGGCACAGCAGAAGGCTCCTGGCTGGAGCCCTGACTCTTCACAGCTCTGCTGCAGCCTCCAAATGCCCTGAGGAAGAGCAGTGACTACCCAGCAGTAAGGACTGCACGAGCTGCTTGGTGCTACAGAGAGAAACCAAAACGTGCCTGGTGTATCCCAGCAGCAGCGTTCTGACTGCTCAAATGTGAGGAGATGTGAATGGATCAAAATGGAGTTTGTTAAAACCCGACACAGACCAACCAGCCTTCTGGGTAAGGAAACTAAATACAGAAAAGAATTAATTTTATTCATTCAGTGGTACCCAAACCAAAGAGATCTGCTCTGACATTGCTGTTATGCAGAATTTTCTCACTGAAAAAATAATTACGCTCACTGAAGGGCAGCCGGTGTCCACACTGAGTTACATGTTGGAGACTGAAGTGTCTGTGGAGATCTCTCATGTACTTTTCATGTTCTATGTCAAGTCCTACCAGGGGGCATGCAAGTCAGCAGAAGCCAAGAGGGGAAAACTAATTACCCTTCTCATAGGAATTCCCTTAGTCATTTCTTAATACTCTGTGTTTGTTTAAACACAAAAATAACATGTTCAGTTTTTAACTGGTTCTTTGTTTTCTACATTCTCCTCCCAATCTCCATTTGGAATGAGATGTTTGGAAATTGTAGTCTCCAAAATCAAAGCATATCATTTTCCCTGGTGCCTGAGCATTTCTAAAGCCACAGATTTGTGAGGTTATCATGAGTTTCTAGACCTGTCTTTTACCCAAAATTATGGAGCAGAAAGGGAAGTTGATGAAAATATTAACTCTCTCTCATCCTAAACTCAGACTTTACCCTAATATTTGCTCTCTTCATTATCAGACAAAATAAAAACCTAAACACAAGCTTCTGTGACTATGAAGACTCAAAAAAATAGTTAATTATATATTAAGTGTTAATTTATAAAATTCTAAGCACAGTTCAAATAAGACCAATCTATCAGAGAGCATTACATGGCCATATAAGTAATATGAAAAAACTTTTACAATATAGTTACCATTATTTCCAATATCAAACCCCAGAATTTGTAACTCAAACTGTCTTTCTTAGATGCATCTGGATTACGTGAGATTAAAGCAATTGTAGTTTAAATTACTATAATGTAATTATCATAGATTGTTGCATATCAGAAAGATAGGATTTGAATTGAATTGGAGATAGGTAGGGAGAGAAATGATACTGCTGCTAAATTTTAGGCATTATTCTAGCCATCTAGATAACAAATATATCATTTATTACTTAGTGCATTATATTTAATAAAAGTCATTAGTTAAACTAAAAAACTCACAAACTGAAGACTCATAAAACTGAGGGAAAGAATAACTGAATGCCATGGCATCCAAAACTGGATACGCGCATGTACTAACAAACTCTATTAAAGGACTGTGAATTACTTCACTCTGGAAAAAATATGCTTGCTTTGATCTGTTCTCTTAATCATCCTTGATTTTTCACCAAGAACACTCTGTATAGTTTCAAAAGACAACTAAGGAATAAAAATATTCTGTTTAAAAGCAACAGAACAATAGTACAGTATGACATTCATCCAAAATAATTTAATTTTCTTGCTTCTACAGACAGTTACCTAAAATACTCTGGAAGCTTTTTCTCCCTTCATTTCTGTTCAGTACAACATGTGTGTACAAACATACATTCACGTGGTATAGACAGCAAATCAGAGCAGTGGTAAAAGTGAGAGAGGATCTGCTAGAGCTCAGAAGGAATCTCTCATCTGCTCACCTAGAATCACCTCCATCAGAACTCCTCAACAGCTCTAGAGGGAGACATTCACAGCCTGGAAATGGTTTTGTGGCTTCCTCCTTACCTAATATACTATTTTTCTATGAAACTTGTCTTTATGGTGCTTCTGTAGTTTCTAACTGGTATGCAGAGATGATCATGGGCAGAAGAAATATCAAGATAGCATTCCGTATCTTGGACACAAGGATATTTAAAGTATAGCTCCAGGTCACTGTGGAAAGAAAAGGAGAAAATTAAATCCATAAACCAAATGTGAGTTATTAAATTGATACAAAAGTAATTTACAAGTAGTAACTAAGGTTCATGCCAAAACTGGATAAATGATCAGAAAAAATATGGAAAACTTAAAATTTCTACATATGGAGTATCCAAAACACCAGTTGCTGACAGTAATTTAGAATACCTCAAGTTTTTTTTGTGTTTTTCTTTGACTTGCCTTTATTTTCCACTGTTTCTTCATATATACTCTCTTCTAGTATTGCCCATATTTTTCTGTAATTCTCCCCCCCATCTTCCCATAGGCGTTTGCGGGATACCTCCCCTCTCCATTTAATGCCTGGCCTTTAATATGAAACACAAAAATTATGTATCTGTCACTTTCCCCACTTTAAATCAAATTATGTCATAGTTTCCCCTTGAGGACAAAAAGTACAGACAGGAATACATACTAAATTAACGTGAATTTCTGATCTGCTTATGAGGTGTTTTTGTTTTGTTTTGCCCAGGAATATCTAACTGCCCTTTGAATTTAAATACTTATTTAAATAATGTACAAAGCAACAACTACTTGATCAGATTAAGGTTTTGACACTAAACTTTTTTACCATACGTATCACAATGCTCTTGGATTCGCTACACTTTTTACATGCTTCTAAAATCCAACGTGGTAATGGTCTGAAATCGCTGCTGTGTGCCTGTTGAGGTGCTGGAAGAACAGGTTAACATGGGTGTCATCAAAACAGATCAGTGCCCTCAAAACACTTAACAGGCATCCTAAAGTACGAGACTGGAGGGAAGGGGAGTACAGCTGATCTGCTGCGCTGAAGCTGAAGCATCCCCCGAACGTGACCGGGCCATAATTAAGCTCTTCAGAGTGTTTATTCAGCACGCAAGGTTAGGGAGAGTTCCTGCATTCGGGCCCCGCAAAGCGCCGGTTCCATTTTCTCCGTGCCTCCTGCTGCTGCCATCGGGCAGGACCGGGGAAAGCGGGCTGGGAGAGAAGCCGAACCCCCCGTGCTGTTCATTAGGGAGAAGGGGGAGCACGGAGCCCGGGCCTGGGTGTCCCCGGAGCGCGGGGAG
This sequence comes from Acrocephalus scirpaceus scirpaceus, assembly GCA_910950805.1. NCBI lineage: Eukaryota > Metazoa > Chordata > Aves > Passeriformes > Sylviidae > Acrocephalus > Acrocephalus scirpaceus. Next base: position 37,741,254 of record OU383781.1, read on the forward strand.
CGGCTCCGGCACGGCAGCGGGGCCGCGGCCGCGAGGGGGAGCGGCAGCCCCGCCGTTCCGCGGCCCCGCAGCCCCGGCTCCTGCCATCCATCCGTCCGTCCGTCCGTCCGTCCATCCATCTCCTCGGCCACCGCAGTGCCCTCCCGGAGCAGGAACCTGCCCCCCGCTGGTTCCCGCAGGTTGCAGTTTCGGGAGGCTGGGCGATGCCGGGGCCGCTCCCGGCGGGAAGAGCCGCTGTGCTAACAGCGGGAGGAACCAGCTGTGAACACCTGTCCGGGCCAGGAGCAACGGGGCTGACAAGCATTAACTGTCCGTGTGCGACCTGCTTCCCTGCCATCAGTGGTTATATGTATGTTATATATCATATCATTCCTATTGGCAATGTAGACGCTGCCAGGTCAGAGTCAGAAAAAAAATGGGATTTCTCCCTCAGCTTGCTAATACATTGATTTCTTGGCTCCAAATCATGCTGTGCTTTCTAACCTCCACAATACAGACTAAATTCACGTAACACCCACGCTGCTGTCCTGCCCTCACCAATGTTCCCTCAAACACGGTTATGCTGCTGCTGCAAAGAAATTTATTTCAGACCCACTTGTGACATTTGAGTGTCAGAGCTAAAGCACATTGCTAGGGACAGTGCAAAGCTTGTCTTCATTAGTACATCTCTGCTCTGTGGCCAGAGCACATGGCAGCCTCCAGCATCACTGTTTTGATTAAATGTACTGCTGGTACATTTCAAATAGATTTTCACACAGAACATTGTGGTCTCTCTAGGATAGAGAGGACTATAGATAAATAAGGACTATTTTACATCTGAGTCGCTCATCTGAACGCGCCACACATTCTGCCATCCCCATTTCATTTTGGGAACCAAATTTCACTAGGTTCCATACAAGCCTTGTGCACTGTGAATTTTCAATTTGAGCAGTGCAGAGTCATGAAACTAACTAAAGATGGTGTTTTCCTTATGGCAACAAAGTGCCAGGGTATCAGATGACTCAGAACCTTTTCTTCTCTTATGCTGTCTTTATGTCATATTTAGTTGTTAATTAATTAGAAGATATGAATTAAAATGTCTTCCCTCTCTTAGCAATACTTCTGTATGAATTTTAATCATTATGCAGCGCAGAGCTCCAAATTGTGCCTGACATACAGCTGTACAAGGGTTATGTTGTTACATTTAAGTCCTAATCTGTTTTCTGCTTAAGTACAGACAGATGTGTTTAATCTATTTAAATTTGCCTTAATTGTTTGAGTCCATAGAAAGCTGACTGTACTTTCTGCTTTAATTTGGGCGATTCCAAGAAATTAATATGCACTAAGCTGTTTCCCTAGATATTGCAGGCTTCTGTCAGCAGTTACAGTGACTAAGCAGATACAAAGTGCATTCCCTGGTGATATAAAGACACCCCACGGTGGTTGCTGCTGCCTGTTTTTACCTTGATATGCAGAGACAGATGAGGCTCCGTCATGGTCTTAGGATGCCAGCAGCCATCTAGCTCCTCTACTCCTCTGTGCCACTTGCTCCCACAGATATCAATCCCTTCTCAAGTTGCCTGTACCTGATATTCAGTCTGGACACCACGTGAGGAAAACTGGTTGCCCTTCCTTACACAGTTGCAGTGAATAAAGTAATGACATTTGTCAAGTGTCAACCTGGACATTTCCCCCTTCCCACACAACACTACGCTCAGCAAAAGAACTTTATTCTGTGTTAAATATATAGGTAATGAAAATAAATGAAATAAAATGCAAAGTTGTCTACAAGGTAGCCAGATGGGCAGCCTACTTAATGTTCTCATTTGATCCTGCATATGAAAGAATTTTTATTTATATCCTTTTGTATTTCCTTTAAACCAGAACTTTAACGATCATTTTTGTCCCTATTGTATATGACAAATAATTCCCAAGATAATTCTTTTTCCATCAAAGCATTAGCTTTTCACTGTGACTATACCCAGCTTAAAATTTAAACACCAAACTCAGCTATTGTTTCTGTTACCTAATTAAGTGTGAAATATTTTAAATGGAATGCTAATGGAATAATATCCTTAAGTGTTTTCTGTAAATCTTCTGGGATTCAAAGTCTTCATCACAAATACATAAAAGTTATTAAAAAACTCTCATATATTAAGTGCTCAAGACAAGCCACTGTGAACTGAGGTATCACTTCTGCCATATTTGCAAAAAATCTTTCCTTATATTCATGTGTTTTATTCAAGTCATATTGTTCCTGGAACTGTAGCCAGTTTTGAAAGTTGACACAAATTAGAAAGCTAAAGGCTACTGAACACATCAAAAGCTCTCACCTCATGAAATCAACTTTTTTTGTCCTCCAGTGCCAGAGAACTGTCACGTTGAAATAAACAGATGAGAAGCTACAGTTCTTTACTCTTGCTGGCTACTGCACATCTATAGAGTGTCCTGGAATTCAGTCCAATTCTTTAGCCTGGAACACAGTGAAGACTTCCCAGGCTGATTATCATGTGGTAAAACCTTACCTGCCAGTGCAGGACAAGGACAGACTCCTGGGAAATGGAACAGAATGCATGACTTCCCCTGTCATCCATGGCCACTAGAAAATAAAGAACAGATTTGGATCTTTCTAAACCATTGATCATGTTTCCTGAACCTTTATTTACATTATTTTTATTGCCACAAGCATTTCATCTTCTCTTTTGACTGTCTCCCTGGTTCATCGAGTTTTGTTTTCAGGAGGAAAATGTAGAATTGAGGGAAGAGTGAAAATCTTAAGTTCTATATGAAGTCTAAGTTTGGTTCTATTTTCCTGATCTGTCAAACTGTCTCTTCTGTTTTGTCAGGCATTTTTGTCAGGCATGATGACCCTGATCTCAGTGCCATGAAATAAATCTTTAACAATGTAACTTAATGGAAATATCAAAGTATGTACAAAGGTGCAAATAAAGTCAGAATCTGACCTACCACTCATACTTTACCAGGTATTTGTAACTATCTCATTTCAGGTTGTTGTTGTTGTTTTTTCCATTACCTATGACACTCCAAATAGAATTTTTGGAAGAGAAACTTCCCCAGTTTGAATGAATTTTTTTTTAAGTGAGAAAAATCCATTTGGCTGTATTCCAGCTACATAAATAAAATCTTTACTAACGTTAAATTGTTTTTATGTATGTATTTCCTTTCATAGGTGTCACAGAGTTTGCTTTTATTCATGAAATTTATCATGCAAAGAATATATGCTTAAACTCAAACATTGTGACACAATTAAAAAAAAGGTATGTGAAAAATAGCTTTGCTTATTTGCATTTAGATAAGAATATATTCAAAATTGAGGAAAAATAAGAACCATCTCATGAAGTACAAAAAGCAAAAACATGTTTTCACTTTGTGATCTCTCTACCCCACCCTATTTTTGGGGATACGCATGGAGATGGGAAAAATTGTTGGTTTTTTTCTCAGATGTCTTTTAAAGGAGTGTTTCTAGTATTGGGTGGTTTTTTATCCATTTTATTGGGAGTGGGATCAGGCCCAAATTGTGTTTTGCTTCCTTGATGACTGATGTGTATAAATATTCATGAGTCAACACCTGGGGTTGGCTATTTTCTAAAATCTGTATAACTGTTATTGCAGTTTTATATCTGTGGACTGTGATGTCTCATTTGAATTCATGAGACCTGTTACAAATTTTAAATATATATGAAGTGATATTAAAGTCTAATGGAGAAAAAAGAATCCCACCTGCAATCCTACCTGCAATTTAGTACTACCTGCATAAGAGGGAAATAGCAATCTAAGCAGTGAAGATGGAAACTTGATTGTTTATTAAAACTTCAGATTTGTTTTGATCATTCCTTCTAATCCCTGTTGCTAAAAATCATGTTCCAAAATGGCCCCTTTCCAGATTTCTGTAGAGATCTTGGAGTTTTAAGCCGTTAAAAGTTTGGCAGAGCATCTAACTGCCATATTTTTGTTAAAGAAGAAAACTGCTTAAATTCCCTGAGAGGAGTCTATTTTATAGGCAACTTTGCTCACATATCAGACTCTCTTGTATGCTCTCTTATTTCTGAGATCTGCAAGACAAATTTTATTTACAGTTTTCAACTTAGTTTTGTGTCATGAGAACTGCAAACCAATTTACTCGCACATTCATACCACCTAAAAGATGCAAGGTATTTGTTTGTCATGGTACCAAGCAATATATTCATTATTTTAAATACTTTTTAAACTGTTTTTCCACCAGATTCCATCAGGAGTTATTTCTGAGCTCAGACAGAGAGGACGACTGAGCTCTCCAAAGTGACCACAGAAAGGCTGTGAGTATCAGGGGCTTTAGAACATGACGGTATCCTTGGTAGGATCCTGGGATCCCTGCCTAGGGATAATAGAACATCCGAAGATACTTTTATAGTGCATTTTTATTTGCTCTTTAAGATTAGATTTGTGGTGAAGGGAGGCAAGTTCACCACTGTGAGCAGCAAGGCTGGTGTTTCAGAGTGTGGCATCCAGCCTAAAGAGAGTAGAACAAACAGAAGCATTTTCTCTGTGTGTCTAACCCCAAATCTACCTGAAATCTGCTATCAGCTCTCCGTATGAGAACAAGCTTGTTAATGGGCTGCGACTGGATCAGTTCATAATCATCACCATGTTCCCTGGAAAAGCATGAAAACACAGGGCTCAAGTCTGGTCCTTGGCTATTATCACTGTTCTTACACAAGCATTTCCCATGTTTTTCAAACTGAAGGAGAAAGTACTTGAAGGATTTCTTTCTCTCCTTCTTTCTTTCTCTGATGAGGGGAGGAAGGAAACAAGCAGAAATCTGTAATAAGATTATGGAGTAGTGCAGAAAAACTGGGGTAACAGGGAGTCAGACACAGATAATAGAAAGGTAAATTTTTTAAAAAAAAATTCAGATTGAAGGCAAAATATCATAATGAGCCAAAAATGTTCTATTTTCCCTAGGTACATCAATCTCCTTTACTGAAGACAATAATAAATTGTCAATATTGGCTCCTTGTTCCAGCCTCCATCATGCACCATAATTAAAGAATTTCTGTCTCTGTATCACTGAAAAATATAGAATCAGCTGCAGTATTTCCCTTGGCAGACACATTTAAGTGTTCAGTGGTGCCACACACTGACTTCTACAACTGAATTTCTCCCTGCAGCAACAGGAACACCTCTCCAGAGGTGGGAAGAGGCAGCAGCAAAGCTGACTTGTTACAGCCCCTGCCACTTGAATAGAAGAAAAATGTCTGCTGTGCTAATAGAAATCTGAGTGTTTTACAAATGGCACAACAGATGCTGTGCACTGATGAAAACAATATAGACAGTGATGCTGCAAAAACTCTTCAGGCAGAAACGTGGTTGTCATGTACTGAACATCTCACATATGAATTGCCACAGCAATGATTTTGGGAACGTTTGGTCATGCCCTAAGCTAAGCTCCTGCACTCTCTGAAGTATTCCTTGGGGTCTTCATTTCCAGATGGAGAAACAATAGCTCTGAGTTCATCATGTCATGTTCAGGATGACATCTTCCTCAGTGAAACACCCCCTGTCACCAAAAGACAGTGCCAAGCATTGGGTGTGAGCCTAGTACATGAGGTGGAAATGGAAACCACAGCCTTCTGCTGCTGAGACGGCAGCCAAGAGTTGAGTCATCCCAAGATCTTCCCATAAATCCTTGCACACTGCTTTTTACATTAGAAAACTGATATGAATATGAGCTGCCAGGATGAGGTTATTCAGGTGGCAGGATGGGAGTAAGGAGAACAATCACAGAAATAAGCATCTGGATAATTTTCTGGACTGTGAGCACTGTACATGCTCTTTGAGCATTCCTGGAAGCTTACAAGACCATCATGAATCTTAGTTAAAACTGAATAAAAAATAATCAGAATTAGAAATAAAGATCAATACTACCTGAAAGATAAATGAAGACTTTTCTTTGGCAAGTAGGTTGCCAGAGGAATGACTGGCCAAGAATTCATTCAGAGCTAATCTGTGCTAGACATACTGTTTAGCTGCATTATCTGATGCTACCTCTACTTGTGATTCAAGGTCTGCTTCATTTTTCAGGTTCTGTTCTTTCATCTCCAACCACAATGGCAAAGTGATTGCCAGTGATTTTATGCTTTTCTGTGCCCAGGACAATGGGACTGTTCAGCTGTCTGAAAGAGCTAATACATACTTTATGATGAGAAAGGAATAGCCAGAGCCACCAAGGAAAGGTGAGATTCTTTTCATCATTCTATAGCATCTTCAGCAGCAAATAGCATTTTTAATACTATAGCTTTAAAGTGCCTGAGGTTTTCTTAAAGTAGAAAAGTGTGGCACATTGAGACAAAAAATTCTCAGACATTTAATCCAGTTAAAATATTCAAGATTTATTCTGAATTGTATTAGTCCACTGTGATTCAAAATGTTAAATGCTTCATCAAACACTATCAGACAGAATGATTTCACTATCCATCTGTGACAATGAAAGTGAAGTAATTGCACAGTGGGCTTCTACAACAGCATATAATCTCCTGAAGTCTTAAAGAGGGACCCGTTTGACACTTGTCTGGCTTTTTGCAGGCAGCTTCTGTGTCTGATATGTTGATGCCTTTCAGACTCAGTAGAAACTCCATCATAGCTCACACTATAATTAAAGTGAAGTCTTCTTAGTGCAACAAGCTTCAAAAAGAAAAGAGGACATTTGCAGAAAAAGAAATGAACCTGAGGAAAATGAAACCATTATTCGCAGAGAGCACTGAAGACTGAGGCACAAACCTGCAGTGCACTGCATCCACCATCCTTCCAAGAGAGACCCCCTTGTCAATGATGTCTGAGGGACAGCTTTAGTAAAAAAAAAAAGAAAGAAAAATTTTTTATTCTTTGTCTTCCCTTTTGATTTCAAAAGCAGTAGAATATAAGGGGTGAAATGCAATGCCATTAAAGCCAAAAGAATATCTCCTGCTTATCTCAAAGTAAACTTAATTTCACTGAGTGATTTCATATAAGACATACATGATATAGGTAATTATCTCACTGTTAATTGCTCTTAGTCATAATCCATTATCATTACTTTGCACAACTGTCCCAGTATGAATTCTAGTCCATAGAAGTTTTGGCATCTTCACTATATTCAGTGAAGTGACAGTGAGCTTGATCTATTTATATCAACGGTGATCCAATCTAATCTTAATTAAAAGTGATTAAAAATTAGTAAGAGATATAAGCTGTGTCCTTAGTGTATTCTGTCAGATGAAGAGAAATGAACAGTGCCATCAGAATTGAAATAAAACCCTGTCTGTTTGCTCAGGTTTTATTGCAGTGCACCTGCGTTGTTGGTACTTTTTCATAGTTCTCCTGTTCTGCCACCAACCTTGCATTTTCATGGCTGGAAAGCAAATAATTTCTGCCCTGGGAGGAGCTCACATAGTTTGCTGATGATATTGAAGATCATGCTCAGCCACACATAGAGGCTGCAAGACTTCACTGACATGGTCAGCTTTTGGCTCTCATAGCAGAATGGCCTGCACAGTCCTTGAACTGAAAATCCTGCAAAGGGCAGGAATGAAATGAATGAGCCCTGCAAGGGCAGTGGGGCAGGCCAAGATCAGCATCCACAGACAGTTGTTACACCTTTCTGTGAGCACAGCTCTGCTTTGGCCCCTGAGCTGTGGCACCTCACTGCTTCACACCAGAAAGAAGAGAGCCTTCCACGAAATCATCATCAACCTGCAGTACCAGTAGGAGAAAATCCTAAAAGAAGTTAAATTACTATGGGGAAAAACTTAGAAAAATGTAATCATGGCACACAGACATGTAGCTATAGGCTCTATTTATAATTCATGGTTTACAGATTTATAGTGTGAAATTGCAGTATTATGCAGTATGATACAGTGTGAAACTGCTGTTCATACTGTCAAGTATGGAAAAAGCAAGTTTCTAGGTCTTTTTTTTTCTTATTAAACAATAAAGTTACGTAAGTGTGAGCAGCATCTTCTAAAGATTAAGATATCTTCCAAAGAAACTAACTAATTTTCACTTTGAATATTGGAATATTTAATAAGAGATGAATATACTTACTGTAGTTAATGAGCAGTTCAGTCATATTCTGCTCCTAAAATATCAGTTTGAACCCCAGCTCCACTGGGATCAAATCCCACTTAGGAAAAAACAAAATCAGGAGAAAAGTGAAGCATCCAGATTAAAAAAAAACTTAAAAAAAATAAATTGAGACACTGAAGAATGAGAAAATAAAAGAGGATGGAAACACAACGTTTTACTGGAAAATAAAATATGTTTTCTCAAGCTGAAATCTGTTAGAGTTGATGCAAAGTCTCCTTTGTTGTACATGGGCTTTGCAGTGAGCCCTGTAAAAATGCAGAGAGTGAATTTAAATGAGTTAGTATTTTAGGATTCATCCTCCCCAGTACATGGCTGGAAAATGTGACTTTAAAATGAACTTCCCTTTGGCAAGGGAACAAAAAAGAAAAAAAAAGAGAGAGAAGAGAAAGAAGGAGAATAATCACTACAGAAAATAAAGAAAAGATATTGAAGGGCTTTAGAGAGGTTTGCAAGTAATTCACAAAAACTCAGCTACCACAGTAGAAATTACATGTGAGCACAAGTGTCTCCAGAATGATTTTAAGAATTGCTAGGATCACAGTAAGATAGGTGTTCTTCCTTTTGTAGAACAGAGAAACCTGATGCTGAAATGTTCCATTCCAATCACAATTATCTCTGTGTTTGTGCCAAGGCAAAAGGAAGTCAACTGAGACTCCAGTAAGTTTGGCTTCAAAATTCTGGTAAATTACTTGAAAGTGTACTGGCCTTCAGGAGTGTCAGCCTGGCTGGACATGGTCAGCCACAATTCACAAAAGAGGAAGTGACATTAAAAAACCCTTATAGTTAAAACTTACAATTAAAGAAGTGTTTCATGTGATCACTTTTGCACATGAACATAGACACTTCTGCTGTTCTAATAGAACAACTGAGAGTCCAAGAGAGGCCTTTCATATCAATGACTATTATTTTCACTTGCTAATAGCACTGAAAGCACACGGATCTTAAACCATAAATCACTATAAATTAAAAACCTCACATTCAAAGCAGGCATCATTCACTTCTCTCCCAATGAACTGTTTTCTTGAGTATCTGTTTTTCCTGCTGTTCCTTCTACTGCTCTGTGATTGTAGGTATTGGTTTATTCACACTTGATGTAGTACCAAATTTTAGGCAAACAGATCCAATAATGCTTGTTAAGAGAGTCTGGCCGTGTAAGTGCACAGTGAGGGTGATCTCACATGGCTCAGATGGCAGTGACATTAAAATAGTGTCTAGAGGCTGTAAACAGTGATAGATATTTTTCCTCATAAATCACAAAAGAAACAAAACTACATGGAGCTCTAGAGTATCTGGAAGAAAGAGAGTAAATGTTTCCTGGGGAGACATCACATTTGCAAGATCATGCTGTGGACAAACTCCCTTCCAGCGACATTCACGGAAATGTTGTTCTTGGCTTAACCTTAATCTGCACAGTGTGTTCATCTTTCTGCTCAGCCTAACACCAGACACAGCCAAGACACACCAATTATCTCACACAGCAGATGCTGGGATCAGATTGTCTACAGTATTCTGAGGCTCAGATCACAAACACTGGCACCTTAGCGTGGCCCTGGATTTACAGATCCTAAGCATTTGCACAAACACATTCCAGTTTTGGATAACCTGGAGATCATGAAGAAACAGGCCTTAAGGAGGAGGTAGCAAAGAGCCATTGCAGCTGGGGAAGAGGGGAGGGAGCCAGCCCCTCCTGCTTCCACCAGCCCACCATACCCTGGCCACAGATCCTCTGCTGGTCTTAGTGGCTGCTAATTTCTCAGTCTTGGCTTTACGTTTCTCACAATGCTCCTCCAAGGCTGGGTGAGGAATGCAGTGCAACCACACAGTAATTTGGCCATCCCCACTTTGACTTTCTGAGCCTGTTTTCTGCTTAGTCATTCCACACTGCCAACTTTTGGTCTGCTTGCACGGCCTGTTCCCAAGGCAGGAATAAAATGAAGAGGAAGGCTTACAGCTGTTGGCATCCTGTATCTCAAGATATCTGATCTCTTCCTCCCACAGGCAGACTTTCCATGCTCTAGCTATGCCAAGTTTGTTTGAGCTTCAGATACAGGCTAAAAACAGTAGGGAAAATTCTCTTTATTCTAGGTATAATGTGTTTTGCAGGACGTAAACAAATAGTCTCTGCCTTCCTAAGCAACTAACATCGTGGGTCTTTGTTTAGTCATCCCCTGATGGGAAGGCACTCTGCACAAGCTATTTGCTTTTGCAAAATAACTCTCCTGGGCCCAAGCCCCAGGCTGCAAGGTGGAGGAGGAGCTGCTGCAGCTGCAGGTGAGGCTCAGCATCTGGCAGGCTGGAAACAGCCAGGCCAGGGCCAGAAGCAGCAATGATCCTCTCTGCTTACTTCAGTCTCCCAGCCACTGATAGCAGCACAGAACGGAACAGAATTTTTTTTATCCACTGAAAAATCAAACCACTGCACCTACCAATCCCTGTGTACTGCTTATGAGAGAATGATAAAATGCAACTATGATCTATGTTGTACAAATAAAGCTCCGCGAGAACTCTTTACTTCCCCCCCTTCCAAAATCTACTTGGAGCAATCGGCATTTCACATATGTTTCCAACTATTGTGTTGTTCGAATAACACACAGATCTGAAGGAGGAGATGAATTGCAACAATATAATAAACAGTTCACGGGAATGGATACAAACATCAGTTTTGTAGCTCTCCTGTGAATTGAATGGATTCCTGTAAGCTTTTATTTAACAAACAAGTAGCATGAGTGGAGTGAAAAACTATACAAGCCTTAAATGATTTAACATACTTCTGAAATACTAACGCTGCTCCAAATGCTTCCTTTTCCCAACTGTTCTTCCTTTGTGAGCAGATTTCGATCAGGTGGATTACCTGGTTTAGCTGGGCTGTATTTCAAGCTGTTGTCAGCGAGAAAAGCAGAAAACGCCCAGGATGACATTATTGCAGGAAAGAAGTGCTGAGACTATAATGCCCTCTCATTGTAATGGCCCATTAGTGCCAAAACATTACCCACTTCCGACGGCAATCAGCTTGTACCTGCTAATTACTGGCACATATGGGTGTCATGTTGGCTTTTGCTACTTGATTTAGTTAGATATGTACACAGGGCTATGAAGGGACCGTTAGAGGAAAACAGCAAAGAGTAAATAAGACCGTTTGTAAATACTATTTTTTTTCTGTCATAGCTCATTGGCATCACACAATTCTTGTATGTGAGATATCAAAATGGGAGAGCGACAAAATTAAAAGCAAAGAATGGCTTAATGCATTAAAAAGGAGAAAAAGATAACAGGAGTGAGAAAGAGCTTTAGTTTCACTGTATTATGTCAATTGTGCCAGCGTTCTTCCCTTCACAGGATAACATTCATAGCTGTAAAAGTCTTTAGTGAACAGTCCTATATTTATATCACAGAGAACCTGTAAGACACAGCAACCCTGCCTCAATTTCACACGTTTCCTGAATCATCAGATGAAAAGAACAAAACATTAAAAAATGTGTGAATCCTACGACAATAAGAAAATATCACAGGACCTCTAACACTAGAATTATTACAGCTGCAACACTTGCTGTTGTCAGTTTACATTTGCAACAGAAAAGAAGAGTAAAAAGGAAGTTTTATGTGTTTTTGGTGCTGTTTAGATTTAGGCATGAAGGCTTTTCAGTTGTCATCTCTTTAGAAATGGCATGTCTAAAGACTTACACACTGCAGTGGAATACAAGGCAGGCCAAGACTATTTATGCTTCCAAAGTGCCACAATACCATGCTCAAAGTAAATCCATGCAGAAATGGTAATGTTAAATACAGCTTACTGCAAATGCAGGAAATATTTTTGGATTTTATTATCTATACCTCTGAGGATTTCTTCCAGAAACCTACTGCTAGGAAAAGAGAAAAAACTTGCTGATATATCACAGCATTAGAATTGTGTTAGTTTGTGAAACGTGTTTGGTAACCATGGGTACTAAACAATTTCATAAGGATTTCACATAATCTAGGAACTATAAATAGACTTGGAAACAAAGTAGGAGCTTAATGCAATATCCACAGGTTGGGAAGCAAAATATTCTTTGTAGCATAATTTATTTCTATGTGTTCCAAGGAATATTTCTAAGGCATTTCTGGCAATATCATAATTTCTTTTTTGGTGCATAGCTTCTTTTCTAGCTTATCCTGCCCATCACTTGTGACTGGATTAAGCTGAGCCTGGGTGATAATGAACCAGGGAGTAATAATAAAGCCTCACTCAATTTATTTAAATTTTAGAGGAAAGTGTGCAGAATAATGTGTATTAGCCAATGCTAAGGAAATTTAACCAGGTGAAAGATACATGGAATAGAGTATTTGTTTCATGTTGTAAGGGATTTTTTTAACTCTTTGCACACTTACTTAAAAAAAAAAACCCTGAATTTCTCATGAAGACAAACCAACAAATATAGTAGCCTTTTCACTACCCAAATTTTGGATGAGTCAACATGAAGACAATTAAGTTAATCAAATAATTAAACTCATGATCTAAAGTCTTTTATAACAAAGCTAACAATAAATTAGTCTCAGCATTGCAGGTCCTGAGGAGAGTTTAGAAATTCATGGTAATGCAGAGAACTCTGCTTTAACAGAATAGTGGCTGCTATAATTATAACTTCTATTCATATTTCAGCATTCTCCTTCATCACCTTCACCTCTCCTTTCAGTATGTGTGCTTTGAGAAGAAAAAGAACTTGTAGATTTTTTGGGGGATTTTTCTAGTGTCAACAGAGAAAAGTAAAGCAGGATCTTGCTTCAGGGTTACTCTGACAGCCCATGATGAAAACGCTTCAGCCCCATAAGCTGAATCTGTCATCAGCTTTGTGAACATTTTTGATGAGCTGCTTACCCACACCTTTATTCAGCCTTCTTTCATTGCAGTATAGAAAAGGCTGTACACATCTATATTTTCTATAAATGAACTCCCATCCAATCACAGATACCTGAGACATAATTTTAATAGAGGCTTCATGCCTGACCAAGACAACCTAACAGGGTCTGTGGCATAATATTCAAACTCAGCTGAGAATTAAAGTACTAATGCAGTAGGACTTCAACCACAAGCCACAGTTTAAGTTCTCATAATTCATCATCTGTTAATCAAATCACTCAGGGCTCCAGAGCTGTGGCTAGGCTGAGTGAAATAGCTGCCAGCAACACTTGCAGTGGACAAAGGCTGGGAACACACAGAGCCAAATCCAAGCAAGTGCTCCAGCAGTTCTTCCCTGTCAAAATAATTCTTGTGTGCTCAGTTTTCAATGAGAAATTCTTGATGAATTTAACACAAATGTCTATTTTCTAAAGGCTAACTAGCATATGGATTTATACTTGTAAAGCTGGAGCTAATTATAGATTTTTTTCATGTTTTTTGGCTAAACTTGTCATTAAAGTGGAAAAATATGCACAATACAACATTAAGGCAAAGAAGTGTTTTTCTCATCCTACCAAGAAGTTTCAGTTCTTAGATTTCTTATTTTAAAATAAAAGTCACCAACAATCCTTTCTAGCACTGGCTGGCCAACATCATCTGTGCAGCATTTTAGTTGTCTAAAGAGGATTTTTATTACTAACCTGTTAGTATTTTAGAAGTTTATATTTTTGAGGGTTTGCTTGGACTGTTCACACAGATCCAGCCCAGTGGATGTCCCAGGGTTTCCAAGATACACACTGGGGCTCTCCAACCTCAGCATCTCAGCTGGCAGGGCTGCAGAGACCCTGCCAGACTGCCCCAGGAAATCCCTCCTGCTGGGCAAACCTCCTCTGAGGGAGAGTGGAACCTTGCAGAGAGTGAAATCTGGGATACAGGAGAAGGGCAGGAGCACCACTGCCATCCCTCTCCAGAGGTGAGCGGGTCACCTCCCAGCAGCCTCAGTGCTTCCCCAGATGTGCCTGGGAATGCATTTTCACTAGCCAGAAGTTACTTTTTCATGCAACAATATCTTTGTGATCACAAAAGAAAACTTTGGAGAACAAAGGTGTTTAAACAAAACTTAACATTTCCTTATTTTATTCCAAAACTGTGCTGGCTTTGTATTCATTAGTAAGCATCCTCATCAAGGGTCAAGCTTGTTTTTCAAGATATTACTGTAGTCTAGTTCCAGGACTGAAGTCCAGTGCATAGAGGGCTGAAAAGATTTTTTCATATTTTTTCTCTCCTTCCACCACCCTGATGCTGCCCAAAGGAATTCTGTGCAAAGGACAGGAGAAAGAGAAGAGTGTCCTCTCATTGTGGATTTTGCCACTGACAGCCTCTTGGGTTTGACAGGCTAAGCCACTGCTCTATCCCACAGAAAACCATTCCTTATTCAACAACATAAGTGCAGATTTTAAGGCTGACTTCAAAATGTGAATTACTATGAAATCCAAACATTGTATAAAAGGAAACACATAACTAGCACATCTTCCAGCATAGTGTCATGAAAATCTGCATTTCACAGAGCTCAGCTAACAAACTGCAAAAGGAAAGGAAAGAGATCACTCTCTCAGCTCTTCCTTGGGAAGCTGTTTGACCAGGTACATACAAGACAGTAACTATGTGGAAACTTAGAGTTCTCTATTCAAATTTGGTTTTCTATTAAAATTCAAACTCAGAGTTTTCTCTTCCACATTATCATCCTTGTGACTTTTCCAAAGGACAAGCAAAAATTCCACCACTGCTCTATCGAGTTCCTGTCTCAAGGATGAATAACTCAAGAGGCTGAAGCCGCCTACTGTTACTGTGGTTACCAAAGTTTCCTACCCACTGAATCTGTAGATCACTTCTGTTCCAGTCTGCATATTTCAAGCTTCTGTTACTGATAAATGTTTTTTTCTTTTCTATCTGCTGTAATGCAAACAACAAAGTATTGTTTACCTTTAAAGCAGTCTGACTGCCATCCTCTGTGTAGTGTCCCTGGCTGTGCCTGCTTCTCTCCTGTTATTCATTTCAGGCGTTTCCATTGATTCCATCCAACTCCATAATTCCAATCCCTACAGAAAAAAGAAACAACACTCCTGGCAGTGGAAGGAAAGGAATTACACCAAGCAGAGGACATAGAACATCTTACTACTACACATCTCCAAGGATGTAAACTCTGCACTCTTGCAGAATGACATAGCAGAGAACTCTGATATACTGAGCATATTAATTGTGCAACACTTGCAGGGCTCCTGCTTTAAAGAAGCACCAGACATTCTAAACATAGATAATTAATTCTGAAATGGACACACTTTTTCTTCCTCCTTCTAAAAATCCTTTTGGTGAACACCAACACCAGCAGCAGGATGGCACTGCTCCTCTGCACAGTTTTGATAACAAAACTGGACATTGTTTTATACAGTTCAAATTGGCAACTTTAATCCAGGGCAAATGTGTTGTAGAAACAAAGTACAAAGAAGTTATTGATGCAAAACCATATCATAAGGTCATTCCTAGGTTCCATTTCTCCACAGATGACAGCAAAACCAGTAGAGGAAGATCTTGATGATATCAAATAGCATCTTTGCTATTATATATGCTTTGCAATTGCTCACTTCTGAAAAATGCACTGCTAGTCCCAATAGGAAACACGCACAAATATTCATCTAATATTAAAGTGCAACAATTTGAAGACGTACAATGTTTGAGCAGCAGTTCCTTGCCTGCATCTCCCCTTGTGCTTTTCATCCATAGGGCATATACACTGTCTGAAGCACTTTCTTTGGTTCCTTTAAGATTAGCAACAGCTGTCCAGAGCTTTTAAAATAAAGCAAGCTCTCAAATCTTTTCAGGGTTTCATCAAAAGTCATCTTGCTTAATTTTAAAATACTGGGTTTTAATTTTCTTTTTAAAGCAATACTTTAAATTTAAGATTTTAAACCCACAGGATTTTGTTTAAACATTTTGCATAAATTAATTCAAAGGGAAATTACTTGACCTTAGGTTTTTTAATTTGGCAGGGAAGAAATAATTTGAACTGTCTTAATGCAAAACCTATGTAGGTTAACTTAAGACAATATGCAGAGCTCAGCAAAATGCATTTCTGCCTTTGGAACACAGATAAGTCCTCCCCCCGCCCACAAAAAACACAAACCAAAATGAAGTAACCCCAAAAGAAGTCCCCCCAAAAAGGAATATATTTTCACCACAAAATTAGTGGTCATTGAACACAGAAACAAATCAAAGGATTGCTGAAGACTTTTGTTTCCAGCACAGCTGCTGCAATAGAGAACAAACCTAGCTAATAAACTCCCAGGAAACTTTGGATGAATTAGAGCCTTCAGGGTTCACACTCTATGTAAACTAACAAGGTCTATATATTGTGATGAAAGATTGGCCCATGTTTGCCTTCTGTTGACTGACAGTGCTGACTGTTCTCAGAAGCCATTGAGAAATGAGCACATCAATGTTTTTAGGAACATATCATAGGACATCCTGGAGCTTCAGGGTCCCTGCCAGGACATCAAAGCAAGCCATTCTCAAGCAGAGAGGGATGAGAGGCCCCTCCAGTGACAATGCTGCTGCCCTTGTGCCCAATGACAATCAGATCTATTTATTGCACTGCAGTGCAGGTCCTCCAAGACACTGGGGCTTCTGAAAACTTGGCCTGGTGAATTCCTGTGAGCTGGTCCTTTCACACCATGTGTGTGCTGTCAGATTTTTGATGTAGAGCTGGAACAACATTGTCATTTCCCTCGAATAATTGATACTGTAAATTGCAAACCCAAGATGATGAGCAAATGGCACAGGGCTGGTCCCAGGCAGTGAAAGCAGCTGAGTGGGACAATTACAGAGAGCTACTGAATTGCAATGGTGCAAACACAAAAGGGTGGTTGAGGATTTCTAAACTGCAAAGGCAATGAAACACAAGATGAAGGGAGATCAGATTTAGAAAATTATGCTGCTGTCATTCTGAAACGAATGATTTTTTATGTCGTATCTGCCACTGTATGTTATTTCACTGGTGATAAACCAATGCATTTAAGGTGACATTAGCAGAAGACTGATTTTTAATTTCTGTTTCAAAGAAAAATATGCAATTTTAATTCCATTTATTTTTGCAGTGCCTTTTTAGCTCAGCTCTGACAGAAAGGAAATCAGACATTTGGATAAATGAGCTAGGTTGATTGAATATTGATAAGCCAATTTTTAATTTATCAAGGTTATCTAGAGGAGCTAACCTGATGCTGCATACTAACAAGAAATATCAACACGCTAATTGGTGTGTACAGTGAAATATTTCTTTGGGGAAAGAGTTCTGGAAGGACTGGGATTATTAAAATTAGAACCATACAATGGGGATAGGAAGGGACTTCCTAGGGGGAAATCAAAAGCAGGTGACAAGTGTGACAAAGAGACTGAGATGAATAGATGGCAAATTTTGTATTTTGCACGGACAGCAACACAAAAACCACAACTCATGAGTCTGGATAAGAGAGACATCCTCTGAGATGAGTACCTCTACCTTGTGAAAAGTAGAAGTAAAATGGCACAAGTAATGCTAATGTTTACTCTTCCAAAATTTCACAGCAAGCCAGGTAATTGTTACAGACTTTGCAATACACACTCCACATTGTCAAAACCCTGCAAGGCTTGGCAGCCCCCTTCAAAACACAATGCCCAAACAGCTGAGAAGAAGCAAGTGAGCATTGTTTTTCAGTCTGGGGATTCAAAAACGAACAAAGTGTACTGAAGCAAGAATAATGCCAGAGGAATATGTAAGTATTTGGAAAAAAGGGCACAGATTTTTCTCTTGACTCATAGCAGAAATCTAATAAAAATACATTTTATAGGAGCACTGGACCAATAGCAGATATTTGCACTTGTTTATTGGAGGTAAATAATTAGAATCCTTCATTTTATAAATTTATCAATAATTTAAAAGCTATGTGAGACTCAAGTGAACATCAGTGTGGACAGGACATACTAGAAAGCTTTTTACAGGATTTCTTCCTCTTGTGAAGTTTAAAGTACTGAAGCCTTACTTGAGAGCTTTGTGGTTTTGCCTCTGCTCGTTCCCTGTGCCAGCAGCAAGCAGTGAAAGGATGGCACCTCACCCTGACCCTGCCTGACCCCAGCCAGGACAGTCCCAGCCAAGGTGTCTCCACCCTGCCTGCTGGGAGCACCGAGCAGGGATTCTCTACCACAGCTGCATTAAGATCTGATTTCACAGATGACTTCCCTTACTGCTGTCCTGCATAAAAGAAGAGTGTCTGATGTAAATTTCCTTTGTTAATATTCATTTTTACATCTTTTCCAGCCCTGTAAGACTATACCTTCCACAATCTTTCTTCTGTACCCAAGAAAGCACGTGGCAGTTGGATACAGATAACATCCTCCAGACATTACAATTTACACCTTTCAAAAATTCCCCTAATGCATTTCACTAGCATTCTCTCAGTTTCATAGTTTGCAGCAGATTAATGCTGTAGCTGCTTTATGCTTCAGAGATGGGTGCAAAAAATGTTCTTAAAATTTTTCCCCCCATATGGGAGCATCATTAGGCAGCCTGAAGAGAATCTCTGGATCTCCCAATTCCAGCAGTGTGCCGTTCATGTTTTCACTATTCCACGTGCTCCTATCAGAGCTACTCCCCAGCCTAATATACATGCTTCATTCATGGTTTTTTTGATCCTTCACTGATCTAAAATAATGTCTCCATCCTTTGTTAACTTTGTTTATCTCTCATTAGGGATATCCCATTTGTCTCCAGGGGAAAATTCTTTTATGCCATGCACATTTGTCCTTGGCAAGTTTGGAATTGAATTCTTTAATCCACAACTTCACAACTGGTTACAATTCAGCACAAGTGACACTTACCTACTCATACTTTGTCCGCCTTTTAGGAGGACTCACCACCACTGTAATTTGTAATATTTGCTCTTTTACTCCCCTCTCCCTCATGTTTAGGGGACCCATCCAGTAGGACACAAACTGATATCAGAGCGGGCCATTGAAAAGCTACTTTTTGATTCTATCTTAGCACTATCTCTGCCACTATTTCCAAAACAAGTGACAACAGACTTATAAATCCACTACTATTTTTAAGAGCTTACCTTTAGATTTGCATACAGAAAAATTGAATTGCTTATTTTTTCTGAAAACACTGATATTTCAGAGGGTTACAAAGAAATAATCTGGTGTGTTTCCTACCACAAAAATCCTGAGTCCACCACAAAACTCTAAACCAAATATTTGTAATCAAATTTGCACATTTCAGCAAATAATTATCAAACAGGTTATTAATGTAGGGAAAATTTAAGACAAATTTGAGACAAATTGTTGCACTCAGTGAATTATGAATATTCCCATCAAAGTAATGATAAAGGAAAAAGATACTATTGTACTTTAATAAAGGAAAAAAGGCCAAAAAATCCTTTAAAAATTTTCCTAGATTCAATATTTTATATTGGCACTTTTTTTTTTGCTTGCATAGGATATATGTTTTTAACTTTTCAGCTGTGAGATTTCACTGATAAGTTTGAAATGTCTCACCCCTTTCAGAGAGAATGCAATGAGCATAATGAAGCTGGAACTGACAGAGGTATAATCTGCATTTGATCTCTTCTGAATGACCCATAGTTCTGCTGTGGTTCAATTCCTCTTATCTCTTAGGCCATATTAATTGGAAATAGAAATCTGAAATATTAAATTGATAACGCACGGCTTTTAATTTCCTTCAGACATTATCATCCTGCATCAATGTGCACAGCTCTGAGGGTCTGAATATCTCTGTGTGAATTAATGATGCATCTCCATATCTGCATGATAAAGATGGACAGCTGTGACGCCATTTACATCTGATACTATTAGAGCCTCTCCAATGATAATCATTAACAAGTCCATTAATGGGAGCATATTTCCCTGAGGCCCTATGGCCATTCGACATTGTAATCTAAATCTATACTCTCCAGAAACTCTATTAGAAAGCAATGAAGTAAGTCCCTGAACTATACAAAGGTTATCAGCCACATTATCTCACTGAGCAAAAAAGATGAGGGAGGCTTCTTTCAGTGCTGGCAGTACAGAAGATTGAAATGTACAATACTATTTTCTTTTAACAAATAACTATATTATAAATACATTGGCTGAAAGCCTCATTCCAGTGGCTTCAAGCAACCCATACTCAAACCCTTAACTTTTAGAAGATTGTATTCAACTGAAATAACACAGTCCAGAAACTCATCATACCGATAAATATAATCATCTAATAATAATGTTAAAACCCCGATCCTGTTGGCTTGAAGTCTGTATCCCAACTTACACAGATTTGATTGAAATAAGAGCTACTGCAATATGCAATTCCTTACTCGCCGCTAGATAAAACTATAGTTCAAGAAACAGAAGAATTGCTTTCATTTCAAATTGATTCTATTATAAGAATATACTCATCAATCTATTTTCTGTGAAACTGGTTTCACCTCAGGCCTAACAGGGATAATCATTACCATACAACAGGCATATGAGGTGGCAGCTTCAGAGCAGCAAATATTGCTGCAAAAATAGACAGTTCTTCCCAAGTCCTAGTTCTTATGACAAGAATGAAGTGAGAGGGCATCACTGCTCCAGTCTCTCTCTGATCTAATCTGGGAGTAAGCACTATTTCAGACTCCTGGATTGTGTACTTGGTATCCTTCATCTGGGTTAAATCAAAAGTTTGCTGGAATCAACAAAATATGAAGTCCTAATGCAAATGTGTTTTGAGGAGGAATATTTTATTTTTTAAACTGCCAAAAGCCCATACTTAACTATTCATTCTTATCATTTAGAGGTTCTTCATGAAGGTAAAATTTCCCAGAATGTCAGCATTATGCAAAGCAAAATAAATTATGCCCAAAATAAAAAGGGGAAGTATGGATCAGTGTATTGAAGCCATGGGTAGATGCTAATGAGAAACATCCCTATACCCTTCAAGTTCATTACTAAACTGGCCTCATTTTACCACAAATCTGCCCTGGCTATGATGGATTTTGGGTTTGCAGAAAAGCATACATTTGTCTTAAGGCATTACAGAAGCTGAAAGACAACTGTTTATAAATTACTTGCTCATGTTGCAATGAAAATATAAACACCTCAAGAGTTATCACTGATCATTCAGTGTTTTTGGGATTATGTCTTTGTTAGTCCTAGCAATAAAAATCTATTGATATTTAGAAGTTATTTATGTTGTTCATTTTATGTACCTTGGGAAGATCTGACAGGAGGCTGTTAGCACAGGTATTGAATACCAATTCCTTTTCATATTTGCATTATACCCATAACAAGCTCTGTGCTCTCTCAGCAAACTGAGATGAGAAATAAAATAATGTAGATTCTTTGATTTTTTTCTGTAGAGCCTCTGTTAGAAACAGAAGAGTGAACTAGGTGAACCTTCAGTTCAACCCCATATAGGTATTTCTGTCTCTATAAATAGTATCTGATTTAGAAGATCTTTAAACCACTTCTGTTTCCTCTTAAGTCTCTCTTAGATGACCTGGGAGATTACACACAATACCTGTGTCTCTACTTAGTTTCCTTAGCCACGTTAAAATTTCAAGACTTCTTAGATGGGAAAATATGCTTTAAAAATTCACTCATTAAATACTGCTCTAAGCTGGAGAAAAAAAACCATTTTGTAAACAGTCTTGTTAAGAGTATCCTAACTTCTGAGCTATTATTGCTTTTTTAGAATTTAACATTTAGGAACAGAACTTGAAATTTCACATAATATGTTATAATTTACTCAGTGATCATCAAGGTCACTCCTAAGCAACTGCTCGAGAAATATTATATACAGAAATGTAAAGCAAGTTCTGTGTTATAAAATACAATAAAGCATTTTAAAATCCAAATCCCTTCCCTCCCTCTCCAAGAGAACAAATTATTTTTTCCTGGAAACCAGCATGCTGCTAGATTCAGACTTTGTTTGCCAAATCTGAGTGAATGTTTCACAGTGAAGACATAATACCTTGGAAAGAGAAAACACACATAACGAACCTGACAAGAACAGCAGTGCACACAGGGCTTAGCCATGGGAACAAGTACTGTGCCAGAATTAATCACATCCAGAAAAGTACAACTCCTTCATGTTCATCTTTAGTGCTTGCCAATGGTGCTGACAACTTCTAACTTGAAGCAGTATATTAAGAGCTTTTCTGAAAACCTGCAAAAAAGATTAAAGGATGGTGATAAGTCTCCTCAGACTCAGCTCAAGCAATAAGTGGCAATGAATTTTCTGGAACACACTGAAAACACCGTATCAGCACACAAGGGTGCTTGATCCATATTTGTGGTAATTCACAGGAAAGCCTGAATTCCAAGTTCTCAGTGAAATGTATATTTCTTGGTATATTCAATCACCCACAGAGTTCTAACAATGCTGGCTCATCCTTTACTGCACTGGCTGAGCAAAACATCAGGCAGAGAGCTCTGCACCAACACTTCTGCAAAGCCAGTTGAATTCAAAGTCTTAACAAAAGCATTTTAAAAAACCCAGCAAAAACAACCCAGAAAAAACCCCAACTTACTCCATTTTTACTACGCATAGCATATAATTTTTTCTCATAGACTGAGTGGTATTTGCTTCTTTTGGAAAATTAGGGGTTTTTTATTGGCTTAGAGGAGCCTCTGCAAACCGCTGAAGCAAGTTTTTCCTATGTGTAAGCATCAGTTTAGGATCTTCAAATCTAAAAAGATTTATTGAATCATCATTGCAAGATCATTTCTTTAGTATTTTACATGCACAAAGGATCACTGCCTTGCAGTTCTATTTTGAGAAAGGCATTGACTATTGTCTGTTTTCAGAACCCATTACATTCTGCTCAGCAGTCTACTAATGCATGACTTGTACTACTGAACCATCTCCTTGAGACTTGGCATCTTCTAAACAAGACAGTCCTTGGCAGGAACTTGGCTTTCATGGTAATGAAATAACACAGAGGTTTCTAATTGCCTCTGGACAGTTAACCTGCATTGATTGTTCCACCCCTCCATCACGTCAGTGTTTCTGGAAATCACTCATCACAGACAACCTCTCCAAACAGTCTGACTCTGCAAGACAGGAAAGAAGCCCATGTTAGTGACTTAGCAATAATAATGAGAATTATACAACGTGCTGGAGTGAAAAAGAAGAAAGAAAACAATATATAATTATATAAAGGTTTGAAAGAAGGAAAATAAGAGAGAGCAGAGAAAGTTTAAGTGGAAAGGCAAGACCAGGTAGAAAGCAGCAGAATGGGAAGAAAGCTCAGGGGAAAATGCAAGAATAACTTTTCCTCTTGCTTCTCCATAAGCAGAACAGCAATGTGCCAGCTGTCTAAAACCAGATGCATACACAAGGAAGTACTGTCCAATATCCTGTTCTCTAGTGTTCAGGGTCACTTCAGCAGTCAGGAACAGGCTTTTCCAGACTGTAAACTGAAGAGGAAACTACTTTCCATAGACAATTGTTCCCTTAAGTGTGTAGATTTTACCATAAAAGAAAAAAAAAAAACCAAACCCAAAATACTTAAATGCATTTCTCTAGATTGGTTTTTCTGGAGCTTCACACACATTTTGTGCAAATCACTTGGCAATCTAATTTGGCTATAGGAGTTAGCTGGTTTTGGCAGCTCACAGTCTCAAAAAAGCTTTCAGTAACTTTTGTTAACTTCCTTGTGTGTGGTTATAAATGAACCTTTTCTCCTCTTCTAAAGTCCCAGCAGTATGGGGGGCACACAGAGCATCAGACAGGATTATGTTTATCAAGGCGGTTGCTACAAATACTATTTTTACAGTCTCAAATGTCATCTTAAAATCTAAACACCTGCAAGTCTCTGATATGGTTACATCAATTGCAATTCGTTCAGACAATGATAAACTGTCAAATCTGTTGGGTTTGTGCTGTTTTCCTCTTATCTTTTGCTTTGTTAGAATCTGTGACAGCTTTATGGGAATGCATTATTCCTTGGGAAATGTAAGATTTGCACTGCCTTTTCAGTGAAAGACAGTATTCACAAGTTCTATAAGCAGTAAAAAAAGAGCTGTAAATGGACTGAGCAATTTTGTTCCTGGTTTCAGTGTAAATAAGAGGTAACAGGAGATGTGCAGAACTCACTGTAGATCCATCCCCACGTTGTTTTGCTTCTGGCACACACTTGCTGCTTTGTACTGGGGAGATGAAAGTTGCATCATCTTGAGTGCCTGATGAAATCACGAGGCAAGAGTGATTTTCTCCTCTGTGCTGGGCTTATTGTGATATCTTCCAACTCAGTGGTGGTCTGAAACCATAGCTCCTGATAACCTCCTGGCCACCACAGAGTACGTATAAACTTTTAAATCTCAGAGCTGCTGCTATGTTTAAGCAAGTATTCCAGTTAAAATATTTGTCTTCACAATTCTTTTCACAGTAATTTTCCAAGGAACTTCCAAGTCTGACAAAGAGAGATGTCAGACAGCAGAAACCCCTCCTCCAGATGGTGAGGTATAAAAACTTGTAACAATCATGACTTCTGAACCAACAACTAAGCTGAGGTTTACTTTTGTCCAAAATTCAACCTTCATGAAACCCTAAAACCAAATTAAGTACAAAGCCTGTGTGAAAGTCTCCTGCGATTGTCCTGCAGTTCTGAAATCTATAATGCAAGAGGGCTTCAGAGAAGGATTAGAGTACTAATCTGGATCTCAGAAACACACTCCAAATACAAAGTAAAATACTTCCCTGCAGGCAGATGGCCTATTTTCCATTCTCTTTCCACTTTTAATTATACAACTGATGCAAGAATTGACTCTCAAACAGGACATAAATACACTCCTACAGAAAAATATATTTTCTAAAACCACTTCTACCCTTTTTCTAGGGAATTTGATTTCAGAGGATTTCTAAGATGAGGATTACTTTTTAAAAGAGTTTGAGTTTTTTTATTCAATAAATGTCTAGAATTACTTGAAAACTAATCTTCAACCTAGCAACCAATTGAATCCCAAAAATAACTTTCTAGATAGGTAGCTTCTAATATTTCAAAAGAACAACTACAATATGGCATAATTGCAAGGGATAGTTTGATAGTATACAGAATATAATTACATGGTATTTCATATCTGAGTCATCCTAGGAATAGAAATGGAAGGAAGCAATAAAAATTATTCAACCACAAGCTTAAAATATTCTAGCCAATAAATTTAAACAGCCAACAACACAACATATATGTGGCACAGGGAGCTCCTGGTAAATTATGAAGCACCTGGCAAATACTGTTAATTCCCTTGCACCAAAGTTAATTGCAGATTCCAGCAAGCAATCAGATATGATTAAATTACATTTTTGGAAACTACCACATGGTTCAGGCTGAAGGAAGACAGCTTAAAATAGACCTTTGAAAGGTAACACTAATTAGGCAAAGTCTTAATTCTACTCCTCTCAGCTTCAAAATTGCAGGGACAAATTCTCCTTTCAGAACACTGTGTGCAAAGCAGCTGTAATCACCAGGCCTGCACAGGTATATTGAACACAGGGTTTTAACCTCCCATGGAAAATTTCTTTTGACTTCATTTATACTCCAGAAAGAAGTATTCCATAAGCAAGAAATCAAGGAGTTTTTTTCTTTTTTTTTTTTCTTTTAACTGGGTTTTCCCAGTGCCTTAGAGCACCAATCCTAATTCATTCAAAAGGCACTAACAGAATTAAGGAATGCTGGAATATTCCGAAAGAGGGATGCCTAAGAAAACAGCTAAGCAAGCAGCATTAGAGATAAGCAGAAGAGATAACAAGAAGGCAGAATAAGAAGATGGGAGGTCAGGAATAATTTGGGAAGCTGTTTTCAATAACTCAAAATGCATGATGCTCTATATCACCCATATCATAAATTGCCTCATCTCTCTCTCTCTGACATCTCCTCTAACCCAGGCCCATTCTCTGTTTTGATTGCAGTAACCTGTTCCTCACTGACTTTCTTAACACCCAACTCATTCTTACTTAATCATGGAGCTGGCCTACTTTGAATTTTTCACAGTACCAAAGCATGTCTCCCTTGGTCACCTCAGATCTCCGTTCTATCTCCCATTTCCATTTCTAATCACATTAGACACTCCAGGAAACTACTAAGCTCAAAGAAGGTCAGTTTTCACCACAGGAACCTAACACACAGCAAAGCCTATCCTGAACCTGAAGGACTTCTTCCTTCTCCTGCTGTAAAACTGTCAAGCCTCTGTACATACAGCACCAGGAAACTGACTGGAAAAAGATCATAGAACAGAAAAAGTGGGTTTTATGTCACTGAAAATCACAGAAAACAGCTTTGTGGACCCAACCTAGACAGTATAACCATGCTGTAATTATTGCTATTAATAACAACAACCACGTTTTATCCTGATTGGTGCTCTAGGTCACTGCATCCTACACCTAAAGACAAGTGGCATGTACCCAAGGCAGAGAGAAATCTCAGCTCACACCCAGAGTCTATCTAATGCCATGGGGTCTTTCAGGCTTTTGTAATTGCGAGGGAAATAAAAAGTATATTTTAAACCTTCAAAAAATGTACAAATATATGTTATGATTAGCAGTACTGTGTACATGGTGAACATTGAAGAGTTATAGAAAAAGCCAGGTGTGTTTGTATTTTTAACAATATACTGGTAATACATTTCCTATTTTTCTACTTCAATGGAATAAAAGAGTTTTACCACACCAATACTATGAGTAAGAATTCATCTAGTTTAACATAAAGAGCTGGGAAACATTAAAAGAAAACTGAAAATCTCTGGTTTTATGAGTTGTTCTAAGAGCTCAGGCATTTGGAAGGCAGCAGCAACCAACTCATTTACTTCATATTATATTTTCCCTCTTGCAGCATATAATTTGTTCATCAAATTTGTATTACTGAGCCCCAGAGTGGAATATTTCAGATGAAGACAGAAAGGACAAAGTGTGGGTAGATAGACACCATGCTTGTATATGCCAGACTGCCTGATCAGTAAAAAGGAATTACTCATAAATGGGACTTCTGAGACAAATATTAGGCACAACTGTGCTTCCAAGTCCTGTAAAAAGAGAGACAACCTCCACTCCATTCCAGGTAGATCTAACCTAAGTAGCATATTAATTTTTTTCTGATTTCCATGACTCATCTAGCGCTAGTAGAGGGCCTGATCTTGCAAGATATATCTTTAGCAGCTGTGAACTTCATCCTGACAGGTCACATGAAAAAGCACTGATACTCCTACATTAAGCAAGATCAGTTACTTAATGTAATTGATATGCTGGAGGGGGATCTAGAGGAACTCCCACAGGTCCCTCATCGCAATTTATCCATCAGACAGAGGGAAGAATGGATGGTGTCCTTGACTTCGGGTGAATCAATTTCCTTTGGACACTCCTGAATCTTTTCAGTATGAAGAGCTTGTAAGTCCCATGGGTAAAAAAGTATTCGTGAAGACCTTACTATTTGGGTTTTTTAATGGACTGTTAACATCAAATGCCAGTATTTAGAAGCCAGTAGACAGGAGAGAAAGATCTAGAATCCCACAGAAAAATGTTTCACCCTATATCTGCTAGACATTTAAATTCTGATTAGACCAAATTTTGATACTAATGAGGAGCTTCCCTACTCGAGCATAAATGTATGTATTACTACAAATAATAGTCAATATACAATGATATATGCTAGTTGCCCTTCTCATAAGGATATATAAATACAGACACACAAGAAATGGTTACACACATGCAAAGATACAAATAAATAGAAGTAAACAGAGGGTCTCTTATAGTGACACCCTCTCTCTTTCATTCTGTGAACTGTTCTCACTTAACACGTTGGCTAAACACTGAGGAAGTATTTTGGCCTTTGAAAGGTGTCCTGATCAGAACAGCAACGGACGTGCAGTGGCATGAACGCCACCACCAAAGAGAAATTAATCAGAGTCTGAGGAATAAAACTGACAAAGATATTTATTCAAATGACCTCTTTCATTTTTTAAAGTACCTTCTTTCTGCCTTCATTAGTACAGCATACATCAATCTGAATGTGCAAAAGGTGGAAGGGTAAAGCATTCACCTCTCTTTCTTGTTTTGAAGCCAAAGTTCCCACATTTGTTTATATCAAAGTATTACATAACTTGACTGTGATATCTTCCAGAAACAGCACTTGCTGTTAGTTTACACGCACAAAACGCTGTGGAAACTCAAAGAGAAACAGACAGAGAACATTGCAGCTGCCCCATGAACATTGCAGCTGCCCCATGAACAGGCATGTGTGATGTGTGTGCCCGTTGTCTCAATGAACAGCTCAGCCACAGGAACATTACCATAGAGCAAGGCAGAAATTACAGAAAGCAATGGTTATCTCCAAGAAAGTCTCCTGCTCTTTGAAATGGAAGTGATGGTACAAGCACAAGATGCCTCTTGCTCTACCACAGTGACTTTTGAGCCATTCATTGATAGCTAAACTTAAAATTATGTGTCCAAGTCAGTGAATTCCCTTTAATGAACAAACCAGGCCAAATCAGCATACTTAGAGCATGGTCTCCAATAAAGACATGTCATTAAGACACATAACTGCAACAGCAGCTTTGCAGATTCCAGAGGTACACCAGTAACAGATTTTAAGAAACACACATACACATATATATAAATTATTAATCTTGTCATTGTACACCATGGGCTTAATGTTTGCTCTGCTGCAACTTCCTACACTTTCCATAATGATTTTATGTCACTCCAAGTAAAACTTCTCCAGGAAACGTGCTTTTGAATTAAGTGCTTAAGCAAGAGTTTCTTCAAGGGACTAAAGGCACTGGAAAGTTTTACAGCTGAACCATCAGTACAAATCTAGATGACATTGACCAATGGAATTTGGTTACCAGGACATTAAGGGAGCTGTGAGTTGGGTCAATCACACACACATGCAGACCCCTACATAATGGAAGTATTTGTACCTGAAACCAATGTGTTTGCATTGCCAGAAAGGCCAATAATTGGATAGGAATGAGAAACAGCTATTCTCATACTTGAGTCTTTCCTTCAACTTTATTTACAAAGAACACAGGCACAACAAAGAGGAAAAACTTGAAAGGTTGACTCCCATTTTAAATCAGGTTGTGCAACAAAGCCTGTAGAATTGCTATTCTGGTGACTTTCCTGAACACTGAATCCTTGCTTTGAAAGTTCAGATCCATATCTGTAGCTTGTAGCTTTTTTTGCAATTTGTATTCAATAGAGCTACCAGAAACCACTCCCTTGAACAATACCTGGTCTTAAAAAGGAGGATAATTCATTTGACACTGGGCTACTTTTCAACAGTTTTTGTCAGCCACAGGGTTTGTCCACCTTATTTATACAACACTACACTGAAATGATAAATTAGGTTATACTAATTGAAACAAAAATAAATTTGTAAAAAATCTATTTAAAACTAATGTCTAAAAAGAAAATGTAACAGAAAGCTGGACTTCAATCATACATGCATTCTCTAGTCAAGTACAACCTTCTATCAGCGATTATTTTATTTATATTGGCTTAATGCCATTTATTATGGACAAAATATCAAATATCACAAAACTGAAAGCAAGTGTTTGATTGAAATCATGGCAAAAAGAATTCTAAACTCTCCTTGCTTGACCTCATTTAGAGACACTTTATCCCTATAATATAGGGATATTATCAGTAGAGCTCTTTGCTTAGGTAAATACCATTATTTTCCTTGAAGGTCATTTAGGAACACCCCTGAATAAAGGTACACAGGGTTACAGAAAGGCTTTTATGTAAACAAGAGTGTAGGAAAGGACTGGCTGGTGTCCCATGGCAGAAAGGTGTTTTAATCCATGGAACTGAGCTACAGAGCACATTTCAGTTCTTTGTAATGTGTGACACAGAAAAATGGCTTGTCTTAGCAAAACCAAGTTTCTTACCTCTTAAAGAAAAAAGTAACAAAATTACTACATCTCTCCTCCACCAATCTTAAAAATTAGACTCCTGGAGAGAGTTCCAAATTTTTTTTTAATTCACTTAAAAAAAAAAAAAAAAACCACTCCAAGGCACGCCCTTAGCAAACTGCCACTAGCAACTTCTTTGTCAGAGCATGACATGAGACAAATAAAAATATTAATCAGTAGCAGACACTGATTTATTTATGCAGCAGCATACCAAAGAGAAATGGATCCCCTAATATACACAGGTCCTGCTTTCTGAATTCTTCCTTTCTTGTACTGCCAAAGAACAGATAAAACCAGCTGTTTGAGTCTATGCCATGGCATAGGGAACTAGGTTTAGATCTGTGTTCTTTCTAAAATATGTGCATTTTTGTCTCAAACTCCTATATGCTGTCGAGTTAATCAACAAGAATATATCCAGCCACCCGAAACTGATGCTGAGAAAAAGAACTTCATATTCAGAATAAGCCCTTGAGCTAAAACATTTGCTAGCTAGATAGTACAATGACATGACAACCCACACCAAAATTGTGTGCATTTTCAAGCTCATAAACTGAATTAATTTCAGAGCAATGAAAACTTCTATGGTGAAGGACATTACAAAAGGCAGAAAATCCTGAAGAGTTGGTTTAAACCCCAAAATATTTATCTTGCCTAGAATCAAAGCTAAACAAATATTTCTTGCCATATCCCAGCATCCAGAATTTGCTTCCTCCAGACAGCCCCAAACTCAGGACACAAAGCTCAACGTAAATGCGGTTAGCAACTCAGATGGCACATGCTCTGAGAGCCTATAAAGCACACACACTGCTAGGCTTGATGTCAAGAGGGTGTAAATCAGTTCACACCCCAGGCAGCCGCAGGACCCTGGCTCCAGGCAGAAAGGTCTGGCGGCGCGGCTGAGCCAGCGGCACACGCCGGGCTGACACCAGCCCCAGAAGGACAGGCGCCCCGGCACCTGATGCTGGCCTGGGCTTTTAACCTGTCCATCTGGCAGCTTTCCCAGGTGCAAGCAGTCTGCTCTCTCCACCAGCTCAGCTGCTATCTGTGAATATTTTAACTCTCATAAAAAATACATTGCCTCTACTCTGCACTCCTGACTTTGCAGGGCTGCCAGAGGAGTGTGGACAAGCTGCCTAGTTTCTGTAAAGAATTGCTAGGAACACTGATTTAGGACCAACCTGTTTGGGTCATTTAGTAGATATTTTCTTTGTGTACTTGGTCATTCACAGAACAGTAATGATAAGCTGTTCCTTCCTGTAAGTTTTGTCTGATGGCCTTTCTGGTGCCTTGCTGTCTTTTCCCTCTGGAGAACAGGTATCAAGACTATGATTCTTCTCCAATTCCTGTTCCAGACCAACTATCTCAGCCTTCCAGAATACTTTAAAAAGGAAACCAGTTTAATCTCTTACCTAGCACAAAACTTCTTTAAAGCATTTCTCATTCTCCACATCATCATCATCATCACTTTCATTCAGTCCAGCATTATCACTGGTTCCCAAGGCTGGCTCCTGGATTTATCAAACCTTTAGTTGCTTTCCTCAGCCACCTTGTATAGTCCCTTCTTGACACAGTGTCTTTATTCCTGCCCCTTGGTTCAAAGGTTCCTGGGCTCTTTGCACAGCAAACTTCTGTAAATATAACTGTCAATATTATGCAATCCATAAATCCTGAATTATCAGAAAGGAAAAATTTGAGGTACACAATTGAATATTAACGGTAGCTGCAATGTGTATTACGTCACTTATAATGGGGTTCTTCGATGAAAGCTAAATGCGTAACTTAAGAAAAAATTTAGTAGGAATAGTATCAAAAAGATATCTTTAACTGTATTAAAAAGATCAGAAACCTCCTCTAAGTTTAATGCATTAATTTTAAAATACTGGTGATTGTATAAGACTAACTGCACAGCTCAACAGTTGGAACATGTTATTAACATGGGCAAATTCCATTAAGAAAGTAAATTAGAATCTTCAATAATAGATATGTATGATACCACTTTTTTCCATTCCTTCACTTTTACATTAGCATCTGCCCAATTGTTTCACCTCACAAGATGGACAGAGGGTCAGATATTGTACAAGTGAAAGCAATCTAAATCCAAAAGTGTCTGCTATTCCCTTATGATTTGTAATTTCTCTTTTAGTCTTCTGGGCAGATAATTAAAACAGCTTCATGCAAAAAATTGGCAGTCACCATGCACAACCAAAGATAAATCACCTTTTTTATATCCTAACACTTTATAAAGCCACAACTAGTACGGAAATATACCAAAGCCATGGCAAAGAAACAACTGGCTGGCTGAAATCTACCCAGTTCTGCAGCTGATTTTTTATCCAGGAATACACTTTACATTATTAAGCCATCCTAGTCCTTTCTTTGGAGGTTCAATGCTTGTTTCTAAGCAGCCTCACATGGAATGAGTTCCATATAATATCACTGGTTTTGACTTTTCATTAACTTTGGTTCACAACCCCTGCTTTCTAGGAATGATAAATTCAACTTGCACTGCAGTGGTTGTTTGAGTCCAACCTGTGTAATAGCTCTATTTTTTTTTCCTATAGTTTGACTTTTTTGTTCTACTTCTCCAAGTAGAAGAGCACATTTTTCTAAAAATAACTTGTAAAAAATCATCAAACAAGAAATCATTTTAATTTAACAATTTCTCCTTTGCAAGCCAAACAATGAAAAGAACTAGCTGTTATAACTGGTTGTATCTAAATTGTTTAAAAAATAC
Source organism: Acrocephalus scirpaceus scirpaceus (assembly GCA_910950805.1). Taxonomy (NCBI): domain Eukaryota; kingdom Metazoa; phylum Chordata; class Aves; order Passeriformes; family Sylviidae; genus Acrocephalus; species Acrocephalus scirpaceus. The sequence goes on from OU383781.1 coordinate 37,773,935, forward strand.
AATAGTGGGAAAATCCTATAAAAAACCTGCAACATATCAGTGGAAAAGGAACATGCCAAAGAAACACTTGCATGAGTTGACTTACTAATAACAGAAAAAGATTTTTGTCTTTTCCCCTCACCACACCCCTTAAAACACGTTCCTGTCCTTCCCAGCTTTGTTCTCTCCTTAAATGATTTCCTCCTTCACTGTGGTCACTGTGGACTCCTAGAGGGGAGTTATTTTATTTTTTCATTGAGATCAGCAGGCTACAGAGGAAAATGAAGAGGTAAGGGGACTGCTCTCTTCAAAATGGTGAGGAATAATTTCCCTCTGGCAGCAAGTCAAGGAAATGAAGCAGGTGGATTTAAGATATACCCCAGCAAGGGCCCAGCTGCTAACATCAAACTATAAAGGTTGGACCACTGAGGGAGCTGTGATCAGCCCAAATTATGGGAGTGGAGAAGAAAGGGAGAAGAATTCCAAGGGCAATACAGAAAATGGTTTCCCAGGAAGAAGAAGAAACATTCCTAACATATTGACCTCTCCTCCTCCAGCCCACAGAAGATATTTACCCAGTTAAATGCCAACAGCCCAGGACTCACTTGCTTCGTGATTCAATGAAGCACTGATGTCAATAGCTGGATTCCAAGTGTGAGAGAAATGTGTGCTCCTTAATAAGCCTGGCTTTTTACAGCTGACCTGCTGCAAGGTCCCAGAGTGCTGTGCCCATTAGTCTGCAGACAACACGTTCAAAACACCTCTGCTGCCAGCAGAGCGCTCACAAATTTCCATCTAGTAATTTCAAAGGTAAAACATTTATTACTTGAAGCCAGCTGACAATATCTAATGCTTTGACCTCCAGAAAGCATGCAGCAAAAACTACCCCAAAAATATGGTATAACTAGAAAGATGTAGCTAGAAAACTGATGTTTTGGCTGCACGGACAGAATGACCCTTGTCCCAGTGTCCCTCATGGAACCGCCTGTGCTGTCCCTCTGCCCTCGGATGGCAAAGTGACAACTATGTGTCTGCTTGTTCAAATTGCAGTCCCTGTGGCAACCATTGCTTCTTATTGTATTGCAGAAAAATCATAAAAAATATGGTAAATAGGAAAGGCAAGCAGGTTAAAAAGGTTACAGTGTTTTCAACAAAACAGCTTCGTACTGTAGCATAAATACATATACTGGAGTGTAAATAACACAATGAATAATGGAAGATTTACTGCAGGGCAGTGGCAAGGAAAAGGCTATTAGACACTTAGGCATGACTAAGTGGTTTATTATAATAATACCTCATGGTTTATTCATGCTTTATGCCCCAGTGTCAAATGGGCAGGTATCCACATCCCCAAATTTTTAACAACTGTTACTCAAATGCCTCCTCCTGGGCAGAATTAGGATAACCGCCAAAAACTAGAAGAGCAGGAGGAAAACAGGCTGTATTTCTAGTGCCAGAGGGGATCCTCAGAAGCACAAGGGTGATTTGGGCGCTGTTGAAGCGGAGGAGCAGAGCAGGTGCTGCTCTGCACACCAGCTGACAGTCACTCCCCAGGGCCCTCAGCCTGACACCTCCAACCAGCACCAAGGTCTCCTGCTCAGAAATAATGATCACTGGCCCATGAGCCCTCTGCAGCATGCTGAAGCCCTTTTCCATGGTACCCATTCCCAGAAAGGGCAGCTGGGGCTGCCTCAGGCTCACAGCCTTGGTGAGCTGGCAGCCCTGGATCCCGTGCCTGCTTCATTCACAGAGAGGTGTTTGAGAAATACTGACACACAAGAAAGATTTGATGGACATCTACCACATTAGCCTTTTGTTGCATACACTGAGTGTTGGAAAAAGGAGGAAATACAAAGTTCTGAAGACTTTTTCTATGCAAATCTCATTTTTTTATAACTTTAAATGAGTTTGAAATAAACCTGTTATCAACAGGCATATTATACATGAATTAATGCAGAGCATTAGAATTAAATGCAAAATGTGTTTGAAAAAGATAAAACAGGGCACTATTTGCTGTCACTTGTTTCATTGAAATACTGCACTCCTTATACAGTGCCATCAAAGCTCATCTTCTCATTACCTTTTGTTTGCTTTACTTCCCTATAATACATTTACATAAAGAATAAAATGTCATAACTTCACATATTGTGAAGGGGATCTGGATAACGAGGCAGGGAGAGTACCTTTGCACTTCATAAAGGAGAGCTCAAAAAAGATTTCTCTGAAGGGGGAAGTTTTTTGTTGCATAAATTCATCAAATACAGTGAAAACTCTATCACATTCATAGGAAGGGGGCAGTTCTGGAACATTTGTTGGGCTCTGGGCCAGATTTTATCTCATTCACTCTGATGAAATCCACAGCAAATCTATTTAACTCCTTTTGTGTCACCTTACCCATAATCAAAATTTTGTTCAGAGATGCAAGTTCTCCATCAAAATGTATTGACTTCTTTCCCCTGAGATATGACCTACTGAAGATGACACTAGGTACAGCTGTCAATTTCAGTACAATGCTTAGGTATGTCACCAAACTGGCATCCAATTCAAATTCCTTCTCAAACAAAGATCCTCTCTTTCCCTTCTTAAAAATTTACTGACACACCAGAATGAGGTGCAAGACACTAAGTGCACAGAATTTTAAAACTTATCAAGACTAGTTTTGCAAAGTGAACTGGTGAATCCCCAGGTACTGAGCAGTATCTTGGTTTGACACTGCACATGAAATACATTGGTACAAGTGGTCATAACCTAGTTTATGGAGCAATACTCATTGAACAAAAAAACCCATATCCACCTGAATTATTCAACTTCCTTCCTGTAGGACAAGGATGTCCATTCTGGGAAGAAGGGAAGCCAGATGTTTCTTTACAGTCCTAGCCACAATGAAATAAATAAACACTGATAAGTTTTATTTCACAACAGAATAAATCCTTAAAAACTCCACTGCCTCCAGCTGTAGAAAAGTGAGTTGATAACAGAAACTTTTTAGCTTTTTACATCAGTGACATTTTGAGCATCAGTGACAGAGGTCTCTAAAGATTAAAAGGGTAGAATTTTACTACTTAGCTTGCACCATCTCTGTGCACAACACTGTCCTCTGCATCAGAAGGGATCTTGATAAAAACCTCCTCACTTTGAAGAGTTGTGTGCAGTAGATAAATTACACACTAATTAATACAACGACAGATGAGACACATGTGAGGTTTGTTTGGTTTTTTCCACTTATTCCTAAAAGCCACAATGAGCCTCATGCCAAAACAGACCAGTGCACTGCAATTGATGGACAGATATCAGTGCTCACCTATGTTTCTGGATTTGATATTTGAGGCATAACTGTTTGGATTCCTTTTTTTTTCCCCGTGTAGAGATCAAAACAGTAAAGCATTGTCAGTCTGGATTAGTAGCTATTGACTTACAAAATTATATCCATACTTCCTTTATATATGTTAGACAATCATTTGCATTCATGTGCTTTGAGGATTAAATACTCTTTTTTTACCTGTGAAATGATGCATTTCCTGAGCTGAGCTGTACACAGGAAAAAGTTCCCAGAACCTGCAACTTTTCCTTTTTTTGCTTCTTCTTCCTTTGGATGGCCAAGCTGTCAGTGTTGGCTGTCTTGTCAGACAATGAGCAATGGCTGTAGTTCTGAAGAGAACAATTACTTTGAACCAAGTTCACAGAAGTCAGTGGCCTAGGCTGACAATACAGAAAAATGAAGTGAATACTCTCATAAATGTGGTGAGCTTCAAAACCTTCCCCATTCACGAGATACAGTGTGGGCTGGCAAATAGACATACACCTACTTCATATGTCAGCTTTTATGTTTTAATTCATTTGTGGCCACAGCTCTGTAGACTCGTTTGGTGAAAGAAATGAAAACCAAATGCTTGTTTGGACAAAATTCTGTTATGCAGGCACTAAGTACAATTTTGTTTGTTATAACATGGAGGTAATAAATGTCAGAAGACTAAAAGTTCTACAGAACAGAACTGTCTTCTGGCCAATATATGTGTCTATGCCACCAAATTCAAGAGGAGGAGATGAGATTAAAATAGTTCTAACCTCTATTATCCAGACTGCAGGAAAATGAGTTGGTATGACTGGTATATTAAGCACCTCATTAAAAATATCTTCCTGAGCAAACATATTTGTAACTTGCAAGGCCACATTCTCAGAAGATTTGCTCATTTTCTTCTACTCTGCTCGTTTAATTTCCAGCTAGCATAGACATTTTGTACCTACCACGAGGCGAAGGTTCAATTCACTAATGAGAATTCAGCTTTAGCACATTACCCTTTGTGCTCCATTGCTGGGATTTAAATCCCAGCTGGATGTTCATATTCGTGTTAAGATTGCAATTTCTGGATCTCTGCTGCCCTAACATGGAACTTCACTTTTAGCAATAAGCAAAGAGGTTGCAAATTCTCTCCATGAGCATCTGAGATAGTAAGGCTCCAAAAGAATTGTAATTGCTCATCATCCATAGGATCAAGAACTCTGCATTCATTTCTAAAAGATGTATTTCAAGAATGTACACAGGATTTCTCAGGGCTTTTATAATTAATAGAAATATTCAGGTGAAGAATTTTTCTATATACAACTCACTGTATGTAATATTCTGTATGAGTATTTCTTTCCAGTGAAATTTCTTCAACATGAACTTGCCTGGGTGGCAAGGAGACAAATGTGCTCTGAAAGTCTTGGTAAATCCTACAGATTTAAACCTTATAGATTTACCATTACGTTATCCGTAAGGACAGCTGATATGCTACAGTTACTCTGGTTGATGGCTTTAAAGTTACTAATGTATCAAAGATGAATTGTGTTTTAATTTTCAGACTTCTCAAACTTGATTGTAACTATAAATTACAATTGGTAAATATTGAAATTTGGATGATTTATTAGACTGAGATTCTCAGGCTGAAACACTGAGCTTAGAGCTCTGTGTCTAAATTATGTTAGTGCTATGCCCTTTCTTCTTGAAAGAGCTAAAGAAGCCTAAAATTAATTACTATGTGAACAAACTTCTCAAATACCAAGTATTTGTAATCATCCTGCATAAACTGAAGTCTAAAGAATCTGCCCTAATTATGCATCCAGCAGTCACTGGCTTTTAATCAGAGATCTGATTGCCATTTTTTTTTGTACCTGATCCCTAATGAGTTACCCTGTCATATGTCATTCCCCTACCCAGTTAATACATCAAATTTACCTTTTCATTTTGAGGCTATAACACACGTTATACCAAGTATCTTTATGCCTCATTTCACAGAGAGAATCACAGACTGGATATGTTACATGTGATGAAAAATTGTGACATTTGTGTTTCATTATAATATCCTTGCCAGAAAAACAGATCTGGGAGCAGAAGTAGCCCAGCTATAAAAACACAGAGTAAATTCAGAGAGGGCAGCAGCAATTACTATGCATAACACAAGAGCCAGTGTCTTGTCAGAGCCACGGATGTAGGTGATAAATTACATTAGCAAAGGGCTGAAAAATTGCCTTTTTAAAATACAGTAGTAGCTATAAAGGGAACTGATCATAACTAGATTAGATCCAAACACAACACTCTACCTCAAATTAATGATTATGGCACAACACAACATTATGCCAACCATGTGGACCTTACTAGAAATTAAAATTTTCTGTCTTCTTGCTCTTTAAAATCAACAGCTACAAAATATATTTGAGTTCTCTGCCTAATATTTGTCTGGGTGACAGCCTCTTCAATATACTAGGGAACTGAAAGGCTGCATCTGAGCTTGTTTCATCTTCCTCTTCCAAAAACTTCAGTTACAGAACACCCCGATTTTGTCCTTCTTGTCTCGTACACCTCAAGATGCCACTGATTTGATAGGCTGGTTTTCCTCCTTGTTAGAGAACCACCTGCCCTTCTGTCCTGACTTTTTTTTTTCTTTTTACAGAACTGTGATTTGTATTTGGGCTGGTTACCAGGGTGATTCAGCAGAACATTTCTTCAGAATTTCCCAGGTCTATTGTATGAACTGATGTAATTTCCCATATATCCTTCTCAGCAGAACCACCTGACAGCTCCAAGATGGGAAAATGCTGCTCAGTCATCATTGTAGAGTCCCTTACAGAGATAGACAGCTCCAAGCCAGAGTCCCAAAGTGCTGGTGGAAAACACTGTAGAACTGCAGTGTGTGACCATTCCTAGCTCTAATACGACTTCAGCAAATGCATAATTATCTGACCAAGAAAATCTGCAATTGATTTCCAAAAAGGTGCTTGCAACCTTTCAGGAATAGTAGTTCAGTACCACTATCACTCTATTAATAATAAGAAAAGGATAACATTGATTTTTTAAAAATATTTTTTACCAGTGCAAGCTTAGTGCAAAGCACTGAATTTTCTTGGCAAATGTGGAGTATTAGCATTCCATTACTGGTAAACTATCAAAGAGAAAAAATATCTCCCAAATTCTGCTAACCCATCAAATTCCATCCAGTAGGTATCTAGACAAACAAAGGGCTAAAAAATAGCCTGTCCACATATGGCTACAGAGCCTCCTTTCCTCCTCTGCCATCCACAGCTAACGTAGATCTGCCTGATGATGTGAAATTTCATTATCGTGTCATTTGCTGAAAGCAAAACAAAATAACAGTCCAACTATTTCCTTTATGATGTGTGTGTGTGGGTAGGGAGGTTCCTTTTGACACGGAGCTACACAGTAGGATAGACTTCTAAAATAATGTATTTTTCCTGGTCTCTTGGAGTTCTGTTTCTGTGTCCTGCACACTAAAATTCAACCTTCCACCCTCAAAGCTTTAGCAAAGAATTGAATAATATAGCATATTAAAGGGACATTCGCCAGCTTAAAATACTTACACAGTGCAAAATGACCTGAAAATAGCAATGATCATAACTTCTTTTTTTTCTTATTTTTCATTAGGAAAGACAACTATTCCTAAAGAAAACTCTCCCAAGTATTGCTGCCTGAAACGGAGGGTGTAGAGCATTGTGACCCTAATAGAGTGAACAAAGTTCACAGAGACAGTTGTGATAAATTATATGGATTATAACAGACACAAGGAGCAATGAATCATTCACTATCTTGGATCTTAGTTTCACTGTAGACCTCTTTGCTACACACTTGTCACATCCCAGTCCAGAAAATACTGTGGACAGTCCTAATGTGCCAATAAATCCTTTTTTTCAGTAGCCATTACTTCCTCTTCCTGCTGCTTAGTCAATTATACTGAAAAACAACATCAAATCAGAGAGCACTGACAATCTAGACAACACATGCAGTTTAGCCACAGCATGGTTAGACCAGCAAAACCCAAATTATTAGAGCCACGCTAAAACATGCAAACTAGTTTTAAAGAGAACAATCCTCAATACCTACCAAACCAACCACACAAAACAGTGCTTAAATGGCACAGAGAGTAAACAAATCTGACTCCTATGTAAGATGAAGCATATTCCAACAAAGAAACATAGTGCAGAAAATAAATGAGGTCACTCAAATTGCTCTGACACCCCCTCCCTACCATATGGGATGAAGGAGACCCAAAAAAGATCTGCGTTGGTCCTTTAAACTCTGGCCATCCTCAAAAATATCAGGACCTGAGACAAAGTTTGGCAAAAAAGGGCATATTTGGAACTTGCAGGCCCCCATTAGTGCAGAGCAAGACAAGTGGCTCTGGGAAGCAAAACAGCTGCTGCCAAGTCTCACGGTCCATGAGCTGATGGCCCACTTGTGGCTGGGGTTCACCTTGTAGCTCAAATTCATCCCAAAGAAATACTGGTTTTGGGGTTGTGGCTTCTCTGCGGTATGAATTAAAGCATGGGGAAGGGAATTTCACCTTAAAATCATCAATATTCATCTCAGCTACGAATGCTGGCACACCCATAGTGGTAAAAAGAGGAAAATCCTTTGCAGTTATGGTGGAATCAAATAACAGAACAACAGCAAGTTCTCCTGCTACAGAGCTTCCTTCTCCCATTACAGCTCTGCAGTAAATCTGCCCAGATATATTCTACCCAAAGACATATTTTTCTCAAGGACAGGAGACACCCATCTCATTTCTCTTCACAGTGGACAGCTATTTAGAACTGGCTAATAAGAATTAAAATATAACAACTATGTGAAAGAAAACCAATCACTCCTAATGAAAATTGGAACAATAACAAGGAGGCTATGCACAAATACAGATATTTTGGATGTGAACTAATACATTCAAAGACAGGGAAAAGACTAATTTTCCAATGCAGATAACCTCAAATAACTTTGCATTTCCTTAATATTTTTGAGTTTGTGAGGGGGGTAAACTCTGAATGCCTCCAATTTTGTCATGAATATTTCACACATTTCCAAGACTAACAACACTTACATACATCAGAGGGGTGCTATGAAACTTAATGTTTGCAAATCACTGTGAGACACGGATGAGAGGTGCTACAAAGCAGCAATATCTGGTTGGTAAAACTTTCAAGCACAAATCTTCAGCTGGTGTTAATTGTCTGTTCCACTCTAAAGTCACTGAAGCTATCTAATTTATAAACATCTGCTCCTCAAATCAAATGAGGTTTGTAAGAGGACAAATACCATTCTGATTAGAAAGGTATCTGCAGAATGAAAGACCAGTTTATCAATATTGATGTAGTACTGACTCTGAATTTTAAGATACGCTTTACTTCTGAGAGGTGACTTCCTTAAGCTGCAATCAAGGTCTTCATGTTTGTTTTTTAACAGGTGACAACCTGACAACCTTAAGAAGGCAATACTGTAGTTACTGATAGGTTCTGTCTTGTTTTCCTGTTCATCAAGTGTGGACACAGTGATCAACACTCGGACAGTGCAAGTGCAGTGAAGGAGATGGACCCTTGCACTCTGCAGTGGGACACAGACAATGGGAACAGGTGCCCTTGGCCATGCCCACCCAGCAGCTGAAATGACAAAACAAAGCTCTTCTCTCTTCTCTGTTGATGAAGAATTTCTGATGCTCAGAAGACTACAAAAAAAAAAAAAAAATCACTCTCCAATTCCTCAGCTCTTCTGACTCATTCTTGCAGGTGCAAGTGGTTACCAGGGTGACACATTCACAGGCTCCAGGCTCAGAATCCTGTGTGATTTCTTACCACATCTTGTGACAAGCTGCTGTACCAGAAGCCAGGATTCCTTCTGTGAGAGCTCAAGCAATTAACCCAGGAGACATGCACTGAGAGAGCTTGTAATAGGAGTAAAAGTATCAAAACCATGTTGGTTCCCTGCCTGTGTGTTTAATACCATCTGTCAGTATTGGCTATTATGGCTGCTTTCTGAGGCCAGAGTGCTTTGAAAAAGTTGCAATTTTCTGAACAACAGGGAGCACTTCTTGCTAAGCTAATATGAGGATTTCTGTAATGGCCAGCTTTGTAGCATCTCACAAGCATTTCTTGAAAACAGTTTTATGTTCAGCCTCCCTCTCTCACCTGCCCCTCCACAAGCCAACAAAAACACAAGCTTTCTTTCAAGTAGTTACTTTTCAAGCTTAAAAATCAAATATAACCCATAGTGCATTTAAGACTAAAATACCAATCCTTGCACATTAAAAGATCAAAGAACAAATGTAAGAAACCAGGTGAACAAAGCAGACCAGCTTGCCATATTCATTCCTAAAGCTCTTTGAAGACCCTGTGCATCTCTCCTTGGGGACTACATTTGAATTCTGTCACAAATATTCTGTGATAGCTATCACTACACCCGCAACCCTAGATTTTTCCCAATTCCCTTAGAACTGCACATTCAAAACATCATTAATACTGCTATTTAGAAAAAGGTATCTGTTATTTCACTACACCTAAATGCTTCTAAACTGACAGAATTTAGCAACACTCAAGCACTTCAAAAGATTAAAATGATGAAAAAATAAATAATCACATTAATACACACCCTTCCTTAGGGGATCCCCAAGCACTTAGGGAAAATACAATTTAACGTAATTGTGCCTCTCTGTAGTCACATTATTCTTATTTTATCAAATGGGAAAATGTGTAAGAAGAGTAAGAGCATTCCCTAAAGTCACTCAACTAGTCAGCTGAAGCACAGGGAATTTAATTTATATCTGAATTCTATTCAACAGTTCTGCCCCCCAAAAATAACTAAACTCTCCAAGTTACATAGCACTATATGTTCCTACACCGCCTTGTACTTTTCACTTTTGTGCCATTTGGGAAAATACCATATATACATTTTGACTCATTACAGCACTGTTCTGAACTTCAAAGAATTTTGAGCATAATTAAGGGGTTTTCTTATAATGAAGGTGATTGCAATAAAATGCAATGCAGCTAAGAGCCACAGGACAGAAGTCTGATACCGTTCTGTGGAGATTCTGCAGTCAAGAGACACACACAAAATCATGATCATAAATGCAACAAATTAAAAAGAAAAGTACACTTGCATTTGTCTCAGAAGACCATTATGCTAGAGGTACTGTCCTTTTGTGGAAGCCGTCTTATCACCTGATTCTTTTTCCCTTAAGACACAAATGATAAAAAGCCCACTCATTTCATAGACTAAAAGATGCACAAGATGTAAAATACATAATCAATAACCTCAATTATCACCAGAATAAATGCCTCCCCACCCTCTAATTTACTAGCAGGAAACATGCTGTAAAAGCCTAGGACAAAAAAACCAGGATAAGATAGCTGCATTTTAATTTAGACTTTGACAAGTCTTAGCACAGATTGCATGAATGATTCCTTCTGCTGAACAGGGACATATGCTGGCCAAGAGTCAGAGTGCCAAATACAGCCCTAAGAGGAGCAGACTTAGACATTCTTGATCTGCCTCATTCAAACCTGCAGTCTGTTTCTTTTCCTCATAATTCCTGCTTGCAATCCTGGTTTCTTACAAGAAGTAAAAAGATTAATTGCTGTTGTTGTGACACGCTGGGCTGAGGGCAATGGGAAGGCTTCAGAGAATCTGTTCTGCTCTGCTATATGAACAGCTAGAGAGGTGTAGACACACCTAATAACACAAATAATATCCCATTTGGAGAGGGGAAACCAATAAACCTTACCTAATGAATTCCAGACCAGCAAGGCTGCTTGAATTCCTCTTTCATCACAAAAAGATGGAAGTCAAGGCAGTAAGATGGACATGAGAGCATCTTTCAGGAAATCTGGGCAGATTTCCTAAAAAGCTTTTTTTTTTTTTTTTTTTTTTTTTTTTTTTTTTTTTTTTTTTTTTTGAAGCTTGGAACAAATTTAGCCAAGTTTTGAGCATCCTGGGGTCAGCCTGCAGCCTAGGATTGGAAACACACAGTACTGTAGAATGAGCTAAACTTCTACTAGGAAAGGTTTCTCTGAGAAAGTAAAAGCATCATCAGAATGCAATTTTTTTTTCTGTACAGTTCCCATACAGTTGAAAGAGACAAAGGGATCCCTTTTATAAGAAGCCACAAGAGCAAGGTCAGAGTCTTAGGCAAACAGATGCCAACTTCTTTTGACTTATAAATTTCTTAGCACGTTCCAGTTATGCTGGACTCCTGCATGATAATCTTTCAGCCTACAGACAGTAAGCTTTACATTTTCCTTTAGGCTTCATCACCCTCTTAAAAATAGTCTGCGCATCTGGAAAGAAACTGCATGTTAAGATCAAAAATGCCACCAAGGAAATTTAACAAACCCTTGTCTCCTGGTCTCCTGAGGAGGTAACAAAACAGCTCAAAGCAAAACATGAAGAGAAGAATCTGTCTTAGAATTGAAAAAACCTCTCAACTGGGGCACTTCATAGTGCACCACTATCACTGTCACTCAACAGGGCAGATATTTCACCTTGTGCATACAAAATTTTGCAAAACACTAACCAGTGCAGAGCTTCATAAATGGGTGCCAATCTCCCAAACAGGACAGCATTGATGAATCCTGTACACAATACAACTGACATATGGATATAAGCTGTCCCCAACAGAACAAAAGTTAAATCCCTAATAAAAAATCAGGTCAGAAAACAGCTCTAATACGGCCTTGATTTTGCAAATCACCTTGTGCACATACCTAACTTTAAATCCTGAAATTAAATTATTAAATTAACATATTAAAACCAATGAGATCTTCACTTGGTGAAGCACTTTGGTAGACTTAGGGCTTTATTGTGATTTACATGGGCCTTGGTAGACTAAGGGCTTTATTGTGATTTACATGGGCCTTTTCATTTTTGTTTTTCATAAATACATTTAGTATCAATGTTAGGAAAAAACCACCCCAAACTCAAGTTCACAAACCAGAAGAAATTTGCAGAAGAAATCTAGTGAGATCTACCACAGTTTGTAGATAAATATCCTACCAGAATACATTCTGTATTTCTCATCAAAATACGAAGTCAAGATTTTCCACAGTAAGTACTTTATCTATAAACAAATAATTTGACATGTTTTGGAAAGAAAGTAATTTTTTTCAAATTCTGGTTTTGTTAAAAAACAGATCACTGTTGAAATTATGCAAGATTTGCCTCCAACATCCGCTGTTACTGATAAATTTTGGAGGGTTTGTTTAACGTCCTTGTTGCCAGTGTAGCATGACCTCCTTGTTTGTTCTATGTTCAGATTGCTTTTTACTGGAACCAAAAGCTAAAAGTTAGAACTGAATATTCTAAAAGCTTCAAGGAAAGCTAAGGCTCCTCCACAGATTCTGGAGCTTTATTCCTTTTCAAATGAAAAGGGAGTAAAGACTGTCCTTTTTAAACAGCATGACCTCATACTGCTGGTTAACTTTACACATCTGTGTTTTCCATCTCTATATGATGGCAGCAGTGTGCCAAGCACTCTTTACACAAATGAGAGAAAAAGGGCTATTGTTACTGATTACACCTTTCAGGTTTGATTTTCCTTGTTGCTGTAGCAGCCATTTGAATTATTTTTACAAGTACAAGACCAAAGCAGGGGCTTTCCAGGTATGCTTTAAGCACTGTGGTTACTACACCAAGTAGTAACCTACACCAAGTTCTCCTGTTTGTACACTGCAACAGTGCAGTTCATGGCACCATCGACTGATACAGTCAAGTTCAATTTGATGTTCACCCTAAACTATATCTTCCATCAATTCTTCATTTCCATCTCCTAATCAGCACTCTCTGAGTTTATATTTATACATTTGATTAACTGCTCCCAAAGGGATCACTATGGCATTTACTCTTTTTCAGCATCACTCTTCTGATTTGCCTACTGCTCTCTACTTTTTCTAGGCCTCTTTGTCTGCCTCAAAATTGAATATGCCTCCCATTATTTGCGTCACCAGTATATTTCAGCAGATTTCCCTGGAAAACTGCATGACACTGGAATAAGAAACATCAAGCTGGAGTTAGAATTTTGCTCCTCACGAACTTCCATATTTGAAGGATTTTATTCAAGGTTTTCATTTTTGCTCTCAACCAAAGAGAATTCCTCTGCCAGAGGTATCCAGACATCAAAATTTGGCTCGCTTCTTTTATGTGCAAAAAGATTTGCACAGTCTCCTCCTTTTTCCCAGAGAAGAGGAAGCCTCTTTTTCCATTATGAAACCACAACTCATGAGAAATGATTCCCCATGAATAATACAAGACTATTAAAAACATTGAATGGCCACTTAGGAGGGCAGTATTTTTCCCAGAAGGATCACTTTTCATAAGGGAAAATTGTTTACTTCCTTGCTACTGAAAATACTTGTTTCTGTATACATTGTCCTAAATTTTCAACAATTCAAGATATGCTGCAAATGTAAATGGGCCTATACAGGGATCTTTGGTTTATCAGGGATATTTACCACAATTAGACATTGCTTTTTGTCTTTCAGTAGCAAGGTAACCAGAATTTTCAATTAAAATTGATCCATCTCTCTCTGCCTATCTACTGCCATTGTTTTTTTCCTCCTGCTTAGAGAGAGGAAATGGGTACAGTTACAGTTAATTGTAATATCTTGCCCCATTAGACAGATTGCAGAGAATGCCAATTCAGTCAGTTTTACTACTTCCTTTGGGCTACCCACTTCTATTATCCACAGCTATCTGTACCTGAGTTTTTCATGGCAGAAGTTTCAAATTCAGCAGCAGGCTGCATAGAATAGATCTGTTTCTGACAGCATGTACTCTTCCCAGAATCAAGATTAAAGATGTTTTGATGCCTAAAATGTGCCTGGGAATGGTCTCAGCATAAAGAGAATAAGAGAATATGCAAACTCTGTAAAACTGTACTGCCTGGCTCTGCCTGAGAGGGAAAGCAGAATTTTGAGATTATATGTCCATTTGATGTATAATCTCTCAAAGGAGGAGCAAGAGTAATTACAGAGGTGAAGCATATCCTACCACCTTCCACCCAGTGCTCCCCCTTCCTACCTAAAGAGGACATGAACTTCCTCATCAAACCTTAATGGTGCAGAAATTTCCCCAACTGCAGCAGTCCAGAGCACACTTTAATTTATTGCGTTTAGGACTATAAACCCATGTTTTACTACTGAAATTAATTGTGCCTGACACTTCCATCACATTAACACACATTAGGCACCGTGACCTTTGGATGATCAAGGGAGACCTAATTTAATAATTTAGAAACAGCGTGATGTCTGAGCAGGCCCCAAAGGGGAAAGAAAAGTGCTATGAAAAATGATCCTATTTCACTAGTGGGGATATTTGCTTACTAACCCCCCGGGTGAACTTGGGCTGCTACTTTACCATTTTCTCTATGGGTCACATACAGCACTCTACGTTCTCACAGTGCTGTATGTTCCTTCTGACACTGGTCACGTCATCCTCCATCAAATATCCTCTGAATTCTTAGAGGAACAATACACTTTTGCCTGCAAAACTGCAAACTCACAACAGAAGTTTTTTAAACAGAAGCTGGAATAGCAAACAAACAACTGCAATTAAACAAAGGCAGCTATAATTCACTTCAGGCTTATGGTACAAATTTGGCATCTTTAAAGAAATAATTTTGTCATAAACAGCTAAATCAAACATGGTCATCAATTATAGATGATTGATTCTAATCAGTGTAACTCAATCTTAAATATGAAGGCAGATAGAATTCAGTATGAATAAGCAGGTTTACAGAAAGCATGAAGGACTAGGAGATGAGCAGACAAGACAGACAATGTGTCCAATCCTATTCAATTTCAAAATCTTGAGGCCCCAGAAAAACATCTCCCTACAGCAAATACTCATTTTCCACAGCATATGAGGAGATAAAGTGTCAGAACCTAAACTCGTGGACGTTTATACACAGTATTTGAAGCAAAAAGCTCTGCAGTACTAGAGCTTCAGTGACCTTCAAAAACAGACTGCCAGTGCCTTGGGAAACTTGAAATCTACCTATTTCTTTTTTATTAATTTCAATATTATTTTTTGTTATACTGGCTTTTAAAAATCTTATATTCAAGTATTATTTTAAACATAGCATGGCAATTATAGTATGGTAAACACTTAACAGGCTTCTTACTGAAGATTTAACAAGCATCTAATACAGGGCAGAATTTCATCTGTATGACTAGGAGAAGAAAAAGAAAACAGCCACAAAATAATTTGCTGCAATAAAATTTAAGACTCGAAAACACGTATCAGATTAAACAGAAAATGAGGTCTTATTTATAGACCTGAGATCTGAGGCCACAAAACTGTCATCAGATTGGCAAAATAGTTCTTCCTTGCTTCTTAATTCTGTTCAGCTTTTCTTTTTCATACCTGGACAATAATTTTTGCAAAATCTCATCACAGCACAAGCGTTAAGGGGCACTTGTACTCCACTAGTCAGCTCTTGGGGTCTGAGGAACTGCAGCTCTGACCTGCTGCCCCAGAGGAAACAGCTGGGTTACCCTGCTCCTGCCCTGCCTGCCCAGACCAGAATTTCAGACAGTGTAAATTGGTCATCAGCTCCTCCTACCATGAGCTGCTTTGCACAGCTGTTAATTGCCAAGCAGACACCAAAAAGGAATCATAGATCTGGAAGTGTGAGAGTAGTTTTTCTTTGTCTGAAATTAGTTCCCAACTCTTTTGCCATGAGGATTTTAAATGTGAAATTAGTCAAGTCCAGAGCAAAATCATTTTCTTGGTATATAACAAAGAGTTCTTTTAATGATTTATGTGTAACTAGTACAGGGGACCAACATTAAAAACACAGTCCATTTTCTCCCTTTGCAGTGAAGTCAACACTTGTGGGCTTCAATAAGGAAAACATGCTTCAAAAAAATCTATCTAAAATGGTAAGATTGCACTTCCTCAGCTGACATCATCTGCTATTAATCCACTTCATCTGTGTTGGGACAAGAGGATGAAAATGCACAAACAGGTAAAACACAAGGTTAACTTAGCTTCTGACTAACTTCATGGAATTAATGTACCACAAACATCTTGATAAATATATAGCCTGAGAACAGTGACTTATTGATACAAGATATAATTTACCATATAAAATAAACAGCAAACACAGATAAATTTTATTTCTTTTTGAAAGAATAAAGTTTCATTCTCAGGTGCTAACAGACATGCATTTACTTTCTGCCACGGCTGCAACATCAAGGCTGCTCTAAAGCAATTAGCAAAGTGACAAGAAAGCACTTACACTCACTTTACAAGCAGTGGATGGCATTTATACTTATGCCATTTTCACCCCTTTGAGAAGAGTATCCCAGTTTTCTTGCTTCTCCACACTATTTACAATTGTGTCATGCTTCTCCCTCTTCAATGCAAGCAATTTTGGTTTGACACAGATTTACAGCACTTGACGTTTACAATACTTTCATGAAAAATTTCTGCGCTAGTTGGACTCAAATTTTGTGCAATTTCCTTGTAAACAAGTCATCTATGCTCATGGTATTTACTAAAACTGAGTTGCTAAGAAATCTTCATTCCTGATCACTGTGAGGTGACCCAGGACACACTGCCTGTCATTCTGCTTCTGAGCCCACCACAGGCCTGGAGAATGAACACCACCTTCACTGGCAGGGGGTTTATTTGTTACACACCACCATGGACATGTCATGTGCATGCCCCAACTATTTCCCTTCCCTAATTCTGCCTTTTCCCAACTGGGTGGGCATTATTTGATTATTTTTGCATGCATTCATACTTTGTAGAAAGAAAACTAAGAATTCTACCCTGTGAAATTCTGTCTATTTTCTATCATGCCATGCCCACTACCCCCCTGCTGTGACACCCTCTGATATACAAAGGCTACTGAGGAAGAAGCAGGGAGGTGCAGCATTGCACAGCATTTCCCATTTCTGTTCATAATAACTACTCCTGTTTTGACACATCAGAGAACAAGGGAAAGAGCTGCTGCACTTAAAAAGTGAATTGATTCTACAACTGCAGACACTGCAGCAGTTGATTTTTATGCATCCACATCCTTGGCTTGCATGGTGAAACATGATGCTGCAGAATGATAAAAATACAGAAAAAATAGCAATTTACTTCTGTTATAAAAGTTTAGTAAAGGATTTAATTTAAAAATCCAATTCTTTTCTCCCTATTCCCTGCTGTTCTGCTGTGAATTATATCATCAATTCAAATAAACAGTTTTTCTGTCATATAAATTTCTGCTTGGAATGCAAACATTTATAAAAGTGAACCATAAGGTTTCTCTATGATACAAACTTCTCTTGTAGGCATCTTTTTGGTGCCTCTGCTCTGTTTTTTCTAATGGATGCCTAATGGGAAAAGTGACAAAAGCCTTATTCATATCTTTATTCATCCCACTAGAGGTGCTTCTGTTAATTTTTGCATCCAAGAACTCATCTCATCTTTACTGATCAAAATTTTGTAATTCAATCAGCTGTATTGAATTATGAGTTGTATCCTAACACACTTTGTGATGAGTTTAGGAAAGTACATTAATGTGGTAAAACCTCAGTCAAAGGGGATGGATGCTCCCTTTTCAGATGGTTAACCTGCTTGCTTTCAATGCAACAACAAAACATTTACATCCTTTCAAAAACATGCAGCAAGATTTCAAAACCCCCTGATTATGTGAACCACCTGATTCCAAAACCACTGATGTGGTTTAAAATACAGCATTTGCTGTATGTCACTGGTGTTTATTACTGAAAGCACAGCAACTGTCCCAGTGTCTGCTCCACTGTTTGCTTCTCTTTAGGGTTTAGATGTGGGGCTTTTCTTCCCAGTATGGGGTTTTTGCTTTATCAGAGGGGAAATGATAAGACAGGGTGCACAGTTTGAATCTGTGCAAAGTTTCTTTTGCTGCACAAGCCCTCCTTGCCCCTGGATACGAGGGGATTAAAAAACATGTTGCTAAAATTATGGGGGTTGCCAAGACTAAAACAAAATTTTCATATATTTCAGTGAAAAGCCTGTTTGTCTTAGGCAGAAGTTATCAATATATAGCCATTACTGTTGGAGAGAAAAGAGGAAATAAATTATAGCCTAAAATTTCAAAACCTACCTCTGTCTCTTGAAGAGAAAATTTAATCTATAATTTATACAAACCACTGAACAGAACAGTATCTTTCCTTAAAATTATTTTCATGTGCTCTAGTGCCTCACCTGCTTTTGATGTGATAACTCAGCTGAAAAGTGCTGACTATCCATCTATAAAGCAATGAAAGAAACTTTGATTCTGCATATGTTATACAGAACAATTTGGAGAGGAGAACAAAACTGAGTGCGACATTTGGGACCATTTTGTATATTTGCAATAGCAGATAAAAATATCTCAAGGAAATTCTTCATGTAAAATTGTGCAACATGAATTCTGGCTACGTTCACCAAACACTAATTAACTGGGCTCTAAAAATGCTGATATCAAACACTTGGGGGAGGAATCAGGGAGAGGGAGAAAAGAGATGGGGAAACAGAAAGGAAGGGCAAGAAACTTTGGAAGCAAAACCATTTCCATAAATTCATAATTTTGGATTATTCCTTAAGATTTAACGCAGCTAAAAATAGAGCAGAAAGCAATTCTGTCCTGCAGTACTACACAGCTCTTAGGACGCAAAGGCATCCTCTCTTGAAAAGATGCCAGCCAGCATAAATCCCTGGAAAGCCACGTAAAACCAAATGTGAGCAGCTCTGTGCCTTTCATCCATTCCTCTCATGAACACTTTTGTCTTCCAGGAGCTCTGGCAAGATGGTTTCTGCAAGGCATTGCACCTTGACTACATGAAGTGTTTTCAGAATTTCCTTACCTTTGGTATATACAGAGTTAAATTTATTTCACACTGCAATCTTGGGACATGGATAGTAATGAGAGTTCTACATTACTATCCATATCACATTAAGGCTTGACACTGGAGATTTGGAAACAAAAAAAAAATGCTGTTCCATTTTCCAACCTCGCTCTTTCAGACTTTACTTTTCATAAGGCCAAAATTTATACCCAGCTGTCTTGGAACAAAGAAATGTTGCAAATTTTCATTTCATTTATTGTAAAAATATAGAGAACCAAGAAAAGTGGCATTCGTGCAAATATTTTCATTTCCCTCCCAACTCTGAAAAGTATCTCCAGAAAAGCATTATGCTTGCCCTGCTTGGGAAACAGGAATAAAGAAGGGTTGGTCATGAAACAAATATAAGCCCTTATGGTTTCCCTGATTTCAGCATGCAGTAGCAGGGCTGAGTTGGGTGTCTGCAGACAGATGGGATTTGTCCCATCTTGGGACAAATTTCTTTATCAAATAAAAATCTGAGGCTGAAGAAATGACCTTACCCATAAGAGAAATCCCATGGGATTTCCCACTCTGGATTTCTTGGTGTGTTATTTACACACAACATCAGTTCTAATCAAATATTCAGTCACTAAATTGTGAGGTTTTCATTGAGTGAACTGGAAAATCAGAAAGTTCAGCAGCTTGAGGCAGAGCCAAGGCTTGCCATGATTGCAAAAGGTTGCCTAAGAGACCATCACGACCACTTTTAGGGAGACACTTGTGTGAAACTGTTTTTTGTTGGAGGCCTCTGGGCCTCCCAGACCCCTTCATATCAGATATGGTCACACAGAGAACATCTGAATTTTGCTGAAGAGATAAAGCTTTGTGTAAATATACCATCACACTAAGGACAAGAAAACCCTTTTCCAGAATGACTAAGCAATGCAAGTGCATGAAATATGTTGTCAAGGAAATACTGTATGCCACAAACCATCAGAGCTGCACTGTGTATACTAGAAGTCAAAAAGAGTACATAATAAAATTTAGATTTCAGTGTGAAATCCTTGAATCTAAGTCAGATATACACCTAGCTCCTAGTTCCTCACCCTTTCTTACCACACTCTATGAATCCTCTCCTTGCCCTGTCCATCCCTTTTCCTTTGATTTTTAAAATATATTTGATTCAACTTGCAGAAGAATTCCACAGACTCATTTTAAACAATTACACTTTTTCCTTCAATGCTACTCATTTTTTGGTAGCTTTCCAAGATGTTATTCCCAAGCGTTCTAGTCATGCATCAGGGAGAAATGAAAGGAAAACAAGATAGAGGAGGAAAGAGGTTTTCTTTTAGCAGATGTTTGGAGCGACAGACCAATGCAAGTGAAGACAAAGCAAGGCTGAACAGGGAGCAGGGGAGAGCAGGGAGAGGGAAGTCTCTTCCTGGGAAATATCTGGGAGTGGTGAAGAGGCGAGGGCCACACAAAGCCAGCCCAGCAGGAGCAAGGAGAGGTTTTCCCCATTTAAGCATTTTAAAGTAATGTTTGCTGCAGCACTGCTCTTACACAAACGTGCCCATGTAATCCTATTTATCTAGTGTACCCACAGGAGCCTGAAGCTCACAGTAACTTTCTGACAGTTTCTGCAGTTTCTCAAGTGGCTTTTATCACCAACAACATGCCTGAACTCTTGTTCCTCCAGAGCCAAACTGGCTTTGAGCTGGATCTGCTGCACTTCAGCCACTGCATCCTGGACCAGCCCTTGGAAACCCCCCGTGCAGAGCATGTGGAACACATCAGGGCTCTCCCACAGCTCTGCTCCCACAGCTCTGCTCTCACCAGCTTCTTCCTTGGACTAAGCCATGTCCTACAACATTTCCATTGAAATAGATCTCTAAAAAGTCCTACAAATAAATGAAAGTTTGGAGCTCATATCAAATCAAGTAACTTCATTGCTTTCCAACTCCTTCAGTAACTGAAGGACAGGGAGCCAGAGTGACATCGGCATACACCAGAAACATAAAAAGTACACCAAAATAAGAACTAACCAGGAGCCTTTCAGCTTTACCTGTTTGTTTTGTTGGTTTGTTTGGGTTTGTTTTTTTTTTTTTTTTGGGGGGGGGGGGGGAGGGTATTTGTTTTCTTTTTTAAATTTTAACAGAAACTGTCCATCTAAATCCTAAACTTTTAGTAAGTCATGAATTTGGAGAAAAAAAGCCTTTCATGGGAGAAACTTCTCAGGACTCAGCTCCTGGGAGTTTGCACTACAGTTTGCTGAACTGCAAAGTATTTCTCAAGCTGGAACTCCTAGATTTCACTAAGAAATTTACAGGCTTTATTCTGGGAAAATTTGATACTCTGAAGACATCTGGAAATACAAAGTCTTCTCTGACTCAGAAATATTGGTCTGTTTATGATACCTCAGAATATTTTGAGAAAAATTTACTTCATGTGAGCTGTCATTTGAACAGTTTCATTTCTGCCACAGAATCTATTAGTTCAGTAAAACTAATTTCAAGTCTAAAATCAAAAATACCAAAGGCCTTAGCAGTCGTAAAGTCCCTGACATGAATTTATACTGAAGTGAACAAAGCATATAAGCTCTTCAAAATTCAGCTGGTTACCAGTATTATGAAAGGCTTGCAAAACAAATACGTAGGAACAATTCTAAAAGTTTGTTCCATGTTCCACACATGGAACAAGAAAACAAACCACACACCACCAAGAAAACAAAAACACCACCAGAATATCAACAACCTTGAAAAGCCTGCAAAGGCTGATAAAGTTAATAAATACCCCATTTAGAAATAAGTACCTACCAAGGAGCTCACATAATGACCATTTTTAAAAGGATGTGATTAACTTTGCTCAGCACTAAAAGTTTGCAAAACCAGACCCCAAAGATGTTAAATAAAATCCATTGTTGGACTTGAAGTTGTTTGAAGGGAAATTCAGCTCATAGCTTAAAGTATTACTATTTCTCACAGGCAGGTCTTTTAAGAGATAAACAGCCATTAGAATTTTTTTTTTTTTTTTTTTTTTTTTTTTTTTTTGGAATACACACCCTCTGGTTTCCTTTGCTTTCCATTTCACATATGTGGCAATTTTTGCTTTGGTGCAAAAATAATGCAAATTTCCCAGAGTTTGCTTCCTAATGTAGTCAAGAGCATCAGAAATCCATGTGACAGAAGACAGCTCACACACGCTCTACCACACTCTCAAAACCAAGCAAGAAAAAAAATCCCACCAAGTTTTGTGGTACATAACTTTGTTTCTAAGACACCCTGAACTGCTCCTGCACCTGATGCTTTAATGGAAAATTGTGGCAGTCTGCTTTGACTAGAATCTGCTATTCAGATTTTTCCCTGGCACCTGCCTGTGAGTAGCTGACAAACTGTGAAACCCAAGGGTGCAAACAGTGTGCTCAGAGCACAGTGCCCTCATCAGACCCAGAGCAGAGTGTGGGTGCCTGTGTGTACAGATGTACCTGCCCTGCCTGTAAGCAGCAAGCCCCTGCCTTCCTAAGAGGATCACGTTTGTTTCTGGGCTCATTTGGCAAGCCCAGAGAAAGCCTTGCTGTGTTTTACACAACTTTTCATACTCCACATTGAGGAAAACAAGCTAGAAAGCAGCTCTAAACACAGACCTTTAAAAATGTGTAGAAGCTGCCAGTTCATTGCATGACTTCACTGCCATCCAAAGAGCAGAGCACAGTTCCCTCCTGCTCTGGAAAAGCTGCTGGTTCATTGCATGACTTCACTGCCATCCAGAGAGCAGGGCACAGTTCTCTCCTGCTGTGGCCAAAGGCAGGCAGTGCTGCCAGTGCCACAGCAGCTCGTCCCACCCACAGTAGAGAAAGAAGGCTGAACCACGTGGGCTGCAGGAGCACAGTGGGCATGGACCAAACTGCACACATGAGTGAAACATGAGCAAAAGCACAAGTAGCTGTGGCTTTTTTCTTTTTTTTTGGTGGCTTTTCAAGCAGAAAATCATCAGTTTATTTGCTATGAAGAAACCTGAAGGAATAAAGAACAGCAAGCTCAGTTTTGAAACAGGAAAAAGGAGTGTCAAGACATAAATTAAAATCTGTATTACTGTCAATTACCCACCAAGAGAAAAGTCCCTGAGGCTTCCCTTTGGTATAAATGTATCTATTAAAATATTCATTGTTCTTTTCATATACAGCATGTTTTCTTTTGTTCTTTTCTTCAAGAGAGTCACTGAGATAATTACTTAATTACATAAGCAAGAACTTTAAATTCATAAGGGCTCTATTCTTGCAATGCTAATGTGAGAGAATCTCTACTCTTTTGTCATAATATGTCAGTATTTACTTACAAGCAGCTATTTTTTAATCAATTAATCAATTGTATTTTAATCTGTCACATCATTGGCTTACATTGGTTAATAAAATTCCTCATCACAGATCAACTAGTCACAGAGCTCAAATGAGGAATCACAGCAACAAAACTTAATCCATCTGTATATTCAGCAAAGCCAGAAATGTTATTAATGTAATCATAAGCAGAAAGTAAAATGTCCAGAAATGACTGCATTATAGTCACTCACTTGAAGAAATTCCATTTATTCAGACTCAAAAAAAAAAAAGGGTTGTAATCTTCAATGGCAAAAAATTTACATCTTCACCAGTAAAGCAGTTTGTGAAAAATTAAACTTTAGCATTGCTAAAATTTTGAAAATTTACCAGATAAAGGACTTTTCCTAATACTTATTAATGTAAGACCAATCCAATTAAATTTTAAAATAAAATCCAATTTGCTGCAATGTGATTGATTGGGACTATGAAGTGCTTCAAAAGATGTGCAACAGAATGGCAGAAAATGGGCACCATCTTTACTGCAACATTTAGCACAATAAAAACAAGTCTGCTTTCCCCTCCATATCTATCCCAAGTAAGGGTTGTCTCAATCCAAACACCACACTACAAACACCTCTGTCTCCCAGTGAGGTTCATCAGTATGCACCAGCTTATTGCCTTATAAATCCAGCAAGCACAGAATGCATCACCACACTGCAGTACATTGCAAAGCTAGTAATTGAATGTCTACTTAGAGGAGATTTGCTTTGTCCTAATATATCCTGGTAATGGGACAGAGAAGAGTCAAATAAAGGCAGGTTAGAACAGAATGATCTTTGAATTCAGTAATAAGGTCCCTGGTTTTTACGTGCACACTCTAGAAGCTGTCTTGAGTTCACTGACAGGCAACGTGGCTGGATGGCAAAGATGGTACAATTACCAGTTGCAATCATCTAACCTGAAAAGAAGGTAATTTTCAGTTTATTGTTAACCACCAACAGACTTTAGCAACTGTGAAGAATGATGGTGGCTACCAACACAAGCAGGTCACACCCCTCTGCAAGCTGTCTTGAGCATAACTAGTACTTCTTTATTGCACTTTGATTGCTACAGCACCAAGCTAGTACAAGTAGCACCAGGTTGTTGCTCCTGCTCTTGAAATACTAACTGATGAGATGCAGAAACTTCACTAACACTGTTGGATATCCTTATTTTAATATTTTATATGTCTTGCTTTACTTAAAGATGTACAACCGAGAGAAAAGTAACTGCAAGGCAACATCAGCTTAATTTAATAGTGGGAGTGGTGATAAGGAAAAGCATGTTCCAAGGAAAAACTAGAGAGTGCCCATAGCAAAGCTAACAGGTGCTAAGAAGGATTGACAAGAAAACCCTAAGGTTTTGTAATTCTAGATTGTTTTCAAGGTGTCTAATGATGCCTGTGAGAGATGTTTTTCATCATACTCTCTGATCAAAAATATCTTTTTTTTAAGGCTGATCATCCCCCTTATCCCGAGGTAAAACAAACACTTGGAGAGAAGAGAGGGGGAAGGGAAAAAAAAGCAAACCCTGAGGTGTTGCAACTGGCAAATATTCCACTAACAAAAATAATACACACCTAATTTGTTGTCAATGAAAAGAACACTATTTTCCCAAAACTCACCCTTTTTTTTTTTTTTTTTTTTTTTTTTTTTTTTTTTAGGATATTCTTATTCTTATTTATTAGGCAATAAGAAAAAATGTAAACCAGACAGGCATGGAATGACATGTGAGCATCTAGATAAATGGAGGAGGTTGAGAAGAGGAGATTTAGTGGTGGAACTCACTGGTAGCAAAATAAAAATAGAAACAAGCCAATCAGGGGGAAATATTTAAATGGACCTTATTTGCAAAATCAGACCTTGAGTCAGGGATCCCTATCCATGGGAACACAGGCTGTACTGGGGTGTTGTCTTGCATAGAGGCTTTCTTCAAAATGTGTTCTGTAAAAACAGCCCTTTTCATGTCTTCCACCCTTATTTCCAGAGGTGGCAGTGCACACAGCATTTCCCAGTGACACTGCTGACCTGGCAGCAATGTCATGCAAGTAAATGCAAAGCCACCAAATTACTTCCCTGTACAGAGAAGAAGGGAAGAAAGATAAAATGTGGATTTGGACAGGCTTAAAAAATTGGCAAGTGAAGATGAATGGATTAGGCAATAACAGAATATGTTCTCTGCTCCATTAAAGCACACCAATCTACAGATGATAATTTCAAGCTGCAATATTCAAATAGCAGTTGGAAGCCATGGTAATATCTTGATTTTAGTATCAGCTACTGATTAAATTTCAAGAATATTGCACTATTTAGAAAGACTGCAAGATCTAACAATCAAAAGAGACAATGCTTCAATTCTTCTCACCCTAGCAGTCCAAGGACAACTGATTTTATCATGGGAGGGAGGAATGTGACTATGTGACCCAAGGGAATGGTCCAAGATAGAACAGAATATTTCTTTCAGAATCACATGAGCTAAAGAGGAAGAGAAAATAAGATATTTTAGCTTAAACAGATAACTACAAATTAGTGAACTGAATTTAATGTAGTTTAAAGGGCTGTTAGAGGCCCAAAGATAAAGCTGCCATAGACTGATGCAGCTTTGTATGTATTCTGTAATTCTGATCTCCCCAGGATAGAAGTCAGACACAAGCATACACGTATGCTGATTTTTCTTATTCAAACATTGGCCCAATATTAGAACAGAATGCCAAATTGGATTATGATTTCTTCCAGTATCAATAGCAACATCTGAAAAACAAATTATTGTTCTAAGTTTTAACTCTCCAACAGAGCTGCCCTTAGTGTGTACCTTGCTGTTGCAGTGGTATATTCTGCTGGCAGCAAACTGCCACAGCATTACTAAGCATGTAATTTGAAGCCATTACAGTTCATCAAGCATTGTACAGAAACATTATTAACACCTGGATGGGTAAATCGTTATCACCAAGGCCTCTCTAGTTCACCTATCTCAAGCTCTGGTTATGCGGGGCTGGCAGTCATACATTTCATTTTAATGACCATT
Source organism: Acrocephalus scirpaceus scirpaceus (assembly GCA_910950805.1). Lineage (NCBI taxonomy): Eukaryota > Metazoa > Chordata > Aves > Passeriformes > Sylviidae > Acrocephalus > Acrocephalus scirpaceus. The sequence goes on from OU383781.1 coordinate 37,800,384, forward strand.
AGGGTGGGTAATAAAAACAGGCTGAGGGGACAAGCACACCAGCTGAATTCACAGGTATTCAGGAGGATTCTCCTCTTTCCAAGATTCATTTTTTCTCTCACAATGCTTGCACCTAACAATAAGGAAAATATTCCGTCTTTCATCAGGCCATAGAGAAAATCCTTCTTTGAGTGCTTATGGCAAACCTTAAAAATCCAGTTCTCCTTTTAAGAGTAAGGCTTCTGCTGTGTACACTATTTTAAAACACTGCATTCTTGAAAATAAATTTGCTTGTTACAACATTCCAGATTTAGTGAACTACCAGGCCTCATCCTTTTATTCCATAACTGCTCAGAAGGAGACATAAACCAGTGAAAATCTGGTACATAAAGTGTTCTATTTGTAGCTGATGGGATGTTATTTAATTACTAGAAATATAAGAGAATTATGATTAAATTAGAATATTCTTCAGGGTGGGAATATCATATCATAGGGGAGATGATGTTTTACATCACAATAAATCAGCATGTATTCTGTCATTTTGAATTAAAATTGATAGGCTTTTTATTAACTCTTGTATCTCTCATAGCTCCAGGAGTTATTGCTGGTGTACCAACCTAGAAGTTTTACTAAAGGTGAAAGTGTGTAAATAATATAAATCTAATTTCTATTTCCAAAACATAATTAACTCATTCCCCTGCTAAAAAATTTATCGGAGAACTGCATGTAGAGAAAAGAGATTATACTGATGAAAAACAGTTTCATCTTTTGTATCCTATCAACATACACAGTAGTTCTGTTTCAACACATTTCAGTCAGCAACAAACTTCTCTTTAAATTTTTTTTACAAAGTCTCTTTAAAAAGTTTTAGTATTTTAAGGGAGGGGGAGGGGAAGCCATCTACAGATGATGCACAACTTCTTCCTTGCAAAATTGTGAAGGGCGAGGTAAACCACTATTATTCCATGTCTGACTTCACTATTCCAATTTTTTTTCTCTCCTAAGTGATCACTGTCCTGGTCTACTGATCAGGAAGGGGTTTATTGCGCAATTATTTGCTTTGGCCTCCATCCTTGGGCACAACATCTCCATTATCACATTAATGTACGTTAAGATTTCATTTCAGAAGAGATAATGCAAAAAACATAGAGCAATCTAGATGCTTAATGACTTCTCCTTAATATGCAGGCTATGGATCTCTAGTGACAAACACTGATAATTCACTTAGGAGAAGTGTGACAAGATGTAGGATGATTCAAGCCCAATACAACAACACAAATTGTCCTTGCTGTTAATCATCCAGCATCTTAATGCCTTACCCATTTTCACACCGGTATCTCAGTAGCTCAGTGAGATTGGCTGCAGGCAACCAGCATTTGCAGTCATCCCAAATATCCTTCCCACTGCTACAAATCTGTCTAAACACCCTCAACAAGAGATGTGCCTCCTCTTATTAAAATATGCCAGTATTTCATTGATCTGATGTTTTAGATCCTGAGTAACAAAACCATGGCAGATCAGAATACCACTAAAGCAAACTCCACAACAGGTTTTTCTGCCTAGTGTTTCAAGGAAAATGCTCACAGCAAAACTAGCTTTCAACACCACTGACCATCTTTCATTTTGAAGTGTTAACAGACTTTTAAAAAATGAACACAGATTATCACTAATATCAAAAGACCCTCTACAGTAACAGCAGCTATAGGTGTAAAACCAGCCTGCCACTCTAAATTCAGACCAGATTCCCTCCTTTTCACAAGAACTTCATTTAATACAAAACCCCCAAAAAACAACAGACACATCTATTTTGAAAAACTAGTTTGAGTCTCTGCAAGGAGCAAAGAAAACACAGCACTTTCTGAAAACTTAGTTTTTTAAAACAATCTTTTCTATGACACGTGAGATGAAAGCAATCATGTTCACCAAACACCTTTTAAATTCTTGCCCTTGAACCTACAAAGACTCAGTTACATGAAAATTCTTCTGCAGTCACAATCCAAACTAAAATTCTGATAGTACAAGGAATGTTTTGGGCTTGTTGGACTTTCTCTACTGAGATGATGAAGCCACTGCCTTTGTCAGTTTGCTCTGGTAAAATTTGGTCCAATTCCTAGTGAAGGCCATGGTTTGTTGGCAGGATTTTACACAGTAACGTGCATGGGACTTCCCCAAGGTGTGCACAGCATCCTGCTGAAAACTGCAAAGCTCAGTCCTGCTGGATTGAGGTTTTCCATCTCAAAGCTCAGCAACATAAACAAGATCATGTAGGAACACCTTGCAATTGAATATTGTTCTTGAATAAATACACAGTATCTGATTTCCAGTACCACAAACCTTATATCTTTTATGAGGTACAACATGAAAAAAAGGGGCATCTCTCCTGTGTAAGAAAAGAGGAATTACCCAAAGATTGGAGTAGTATATTGATAGGATTATTTTCTCCTGAGATTTTTTTTAAATTCATCTGGCCTGCAGCATAGTGCCTTCAAAGTTCTCCACTTCTTTTTAGAACATCATCCATTCTAAAGCATATTTGTCCTGTAACCTGATATGTGCCCTCAAGCTAAGGAGTCAGAAAGTATTTCATCTAAGATATTCTTCTCAGTCTTTTTTTCCTGCCAAATTGCACAATGTCTGGCTTTAGCATGACTCACACACCCAGCACTCTGCAGTCTGGCTTGTACTGCTGCTGCTAAGACAATTACAGAGCTGCAATATTTTGGATGGGACCATGCTAAGGTCAGAAAAGCAAACTTCTCTAGCGTTACACACTAGAACACACTTGTCAATGGCCCAAAGTTCCCATACAAAAAAAAAAAAAAAAAAGTGATGATTTTTTGTTTTTCTAACATGGTAGATGAGAAACAAAAGCGTTTTTGTGTTGCAGGATTGTTGTCTTCAGGATGAAGAGATATTTTCTGCATAACCCTCACATCTCTCTCACAGAGATTATTTGATTTGGGGCATTTCCTGCTCCAAGAACCACCTCTCAATGTTGCAAAACAATTTGCTTTTTCTCAGACTCCACTATAGTATAGGAAATTGAACAGATCTGGGAGATTAGGACATTAAAAAAATCTGAATAGAAAGATTGTGTAATATTAAATATTGATTTAAATGGCATAATTTAAACAGCCTAGTCAAAAAGAAGCTAAAAGAGATCAATCATGAGCTGGATAGCAAAAACTTCTTAATCAGCTGTTTTTATTAAACTAATGGTGGATCACAAAATGCTTTGGTACCTGTGGCTGTTTTTGTGTTCCTCCCCCATCCCATGGTGGGTAAACAACTTATTCCAGTAACATGACATTAATTCCTCTGTTTCAACATAGGCCTCACTCTCTCTGTCCAAACACTGGTTCTGCAACACCTTTTAAATGGTTTTCAAATTCCTCACTGGTTTAATAGAATTCATCATCAGAAACCACAGAAACTCTTCTGATAATAGCTCTGCTGAGAGAAATGGGACAAGTTTTGGAGTTACAGAGAAATGGTGGAAGAGGAAGTGAAGGTGACCATTGGTCTGGTCTTGTCACTTGTGGCCAGTACATTTATCATCAATTAGCACTAACCTGGCTGTTTGAGTGTTGGTTTTTGAGTCATGTGGAGAGTTCAAGGGTTTTTTTCCAAAACATTCCCTCATGTCCACCTGAAAGAAATTTAATTCTCTATTGAAGGACAAACAATATTATCTGTTTAGTTTAAAACCTTCCCATTTCCCTCAACTACCATCCTATATATTTACAAGTAATAAAGAGATTAATAGCTTCTTAATTCAAAGAATTTAGAGTGCAGGAGATCTAATCTCTGCATATAGAAATAAGGGAGAGTGTTTGGACATGAGTCATCTGAGGACCAAAACCTCTCTGAAAATTCTCAAGCCGAGGTACTGTTACCCTCAGATTCCCCACATAAGACCAGGGAGCCACAACTGGCTTACATAAAGATGACATAGGCAGTAACCATTAATAAATCAATTACAATGTATAGTAGCAATAAATCTACCAAATGTGAAAGCTTAGGCGTGCATATTTTGTTTGAAAAGTAGGGATATCTAAGAAATACTGAAGAGCTAAATTGCAAAGCCATTACTTAAAAGAAAGGCAACAGATTCTCCTTTTCCATCCAATACCTAAGCTGAGAAAACCCCCACACTCTAGGGCATATCCTCAGCTGCAATAAGTTAAAATAGCCAGGGGGGCACAGACACAGATTTTACATAATTTTAATTTTTCCCCATTGAGAATTTTGAATCCTCAAAATTCATCCTCAGACTCATCCCTCTGTACCCATTATTAAGAGGCTTCCCACCAGTGCTCTCTGGAGCATGCATAGCACAAAATATGCATCTAACATTTAATTCCTAAAGTTCTTCCAGCCCAGAGGAGATTTCTGCAAAGGAAGCAGGAGTGAGTGGGGCTTTCTTGAGCCTTGAGGTCTTTGAAAGAGCTTTCAGTCAATGGAGGAAGGCAAACTGGTCTAAGTGAATGCCAAGAGGATCCTTGTGGGACTGATACGGCATAAAGGATCCCTCCCTGACTGGGAAAGACGAACATCTGCACAAAGAGTGTCCAAATCCATACAAACATGACTTAACCTTCTGACAGACCGGCAGAGAGCAAAGTGAAGCTCCTGAGGGCCACAGAGAAAGCAGGAATTCATGCACATGCAAGTCTGCTCTGCCTCCGGACCAGAAGAACACCAGAGAGCCTCTCACTCCTCTCAGGGCTTGGTGGAAAACGCCACCGCTTCTGAAGGAGCAGCGACTCCCCCGCTTTTTAATTGCTGGCATTTGTTAACATGGTTACGAGAGTTATATTTGACCACACGGTTTTAAATCGCTACGATTTTTCGTTTGAAAAATAGCACTGTAATGTTTCCCAAGAGCTCCAAAACACAGAGCTCAAATTTTAAACGAAAGTCAACTTCATGGATTTCTTCAGTATTTCCCTCACATAACAATTAAAGCAAAGCAGAAATCTGCTTGCGTCTTTAAGCAAACTGCTGCGGGGGAGGAAGGGAAGAGGAAACCATGTAAACACTCTTTAAATGTTAATTCCAGAGTTTAATTGTAGCTCACTGCAAGCCTATTAAACCCTGACTAAGTGCACCTGACAGACTGACAACAGCATAATGCTAATGCGTGCCAGTGAAGAGCAGTAATTAGCTTCTTTAAAAGGGTGAGATTTGGGGGAAACTGCTCACAGAACAAAAGAAAAGGGGCGGAGGGAGAAGGAAAAGAACGAGAAGTTTTTTCCCCGTTATACCTTTCTACATCTTATGTAAATCTCTGCGGAACCCAGGTGCCTCTCAGAACTGTGCTCTGAAAGCTTGTGAAATGGCAAAAAGACCTCAGACTACTGGGCACAAGTCAAGGGCTGTTTAATTTTTATATCATGATTTTTTGCATGGACGGTGTGAACAAACTAAGGTAACAGTGAAAGTGATGTTTAAAAAAGACCCAGGAAGAGGGTACTGGCTAGTCTGATATTTCTGCCAACTCCAGAGCACTGGAAACATAATCTTCTACAGAGTAGTCTTTCTTTCTGGCTAGCTCTCCTACATAAATACCAACAGACAGAACTCCTTCAGCAGAATGGGAGGGAAGCAGAACTGGTTCATGCCAATCAATTAATATCTCATAGTCAGTAATTTCCTTTTTCTGAGTAGTTACATTACATTTAGTTGGACATCCAACTTAAAAGCCAGTGATTGTGCTTTACAGCACAAGCTGATTTGTTTAACTCTAACCAAAGATCAGATCCCTTCTCTAAGAAAAGGCTCCAGAGAATCAGAGTATGAAGAAATTTAGAGGGTTAAGTATAGCTTTTTAAAACTATACAGTAGTATCTCTTGTTACCTGTACATTGCATCAAGCCTACTGTAACATTGAAAATGTGGCAAATTCTAGAAGGAGTCTGAGCTAATCTTGTTAAATCATGCATTTTATTAAAACTTTTCACTCTATGTTTTTATTTCAAGACATGAATGGAGAATTTCTTATTATATGTATGTTGTTTCTTTCAGACTGGCCATTGCAGCCTCCTTCCTGTTGGATACACTCTCAGGATGCTCAACAATAACTAACAAATAATCCTATAAAAATCCACACCACTTCCAAGATTCCAAATACAAGAAGTATTCTTGGTCCTGAGACTGTTTAAGGCTATAAAAATTCTTTCTCAAACCAGCACATGAGTGGTCTAACAAAAGCATCATCCTATTTTGACAAAAAGCTGTGACAGAAATCTGTGGCAGTGCAGAAACTCCAAAAAGTCAAAAAGCTGAGACCAATGAGAACATTGCTTATCTTCCATTCACAGTAAACATTTTGTTAAGACCAAGGAGCAAATTTATGAAAAGCAGTTCCAATATCTTAAACCACAGCAGACTGATTTCCCACTGCAGGAACATTTTTGTGCGTTTGCTTCCTTATTTAGCTACCTTAGTGGCTAAAACTTAAACCATATTCCAACTAAAGAAATTAGACTTCATGAACATTTCTACTTTTATTAACTTTGCTCCGAATTCTTACACATATCAAAGCAAACTGCCAACGATACTTCAGTATCTCAAGTTATCACTCCTCTAGACCATTGTCTTTTCCCTGGCCCTGAGGTTCAGAAGCAGAATGAAAGCAATTAGCTTGCATTTCCTTGGAAGAGTATTTTGTGCACCTGGTGGGAGACCTGTCTCTTAAATGGCCACCCCAGGAAAGGGGGAAAGTCCAAGAATTAAAGTGCCTTAGTAGCAATAACTGCACAAGCTGTTCCACTGGCTCTGTGCTTGTTCTTTGTTAGATACGACGTTGCAAAAGAACAGAAGGCAGCAGAACCCTAAGAGATTAAAAATAGTGAGAAAGTAAAGACCTAGATTGTGCTCTACGAGACGGGATACTGAAAGCTCGTGAAGAGGGATTTCTGGGTTTTTTTCAATATCCCACTCTACCTGTTTCAATTTTTTCAGTTCACTTTAGGATACAAATTCCACATTGGAACATCTGTTTCTTAAGTTGAGAATTCTTATACCAGTGGATAAAACATTTGTAGTTTTCTATGAGATGTACTGCACACTGAAAGACATTGAGATTTTGTGGATCCAAAAGCCTCTCTCTGGTTGGTGGTAAAGCACTTCTGTAAGCAGGAATCAGAGGACTTAGCCTGCTTTCAGTTTTCCTAAGGAAATTTCCACTAAAACTGATCCTTTTACTGTTGGACTCATTTTGTGTCTTTAATGATGCACTAAAAATTTTTGGAAGCTTTTGTTCTCAGCTGCCTTTTTCCCTGAATCTGGATCTCTTCCACCATCTCAGATACCTTGCAGGGGGCTGTGGTGATTCATTTGATCATGCCAACTTCCTCACTGTGTCACCATGTGTCCATGGTGGAGTGGCCACTTTGCAGGCCTGGGGTTTCTCTCTCAGTTATCACTCAAACCATGGAGCAAATTGGCACAAAGGTGAGACATTCAGCCTTAGGAGAATCTCTCAGTGTCAGGAGCTCTTTGGCATGGGTCACCCTCCTAACAAAAGTGTGTGCAGCTGCCCTCAGGGAACAGAAAGGCTCCCTGGAAACAGGTAGAGAAATTTCAAGTGGGATTGGCAAGGCTGCCCACTGCTCCTTTTGTCCCTTGCTGTTATTCCTAGGCATGATTACCATAATTCTCTCCAGACAGCAGCATTCAGTGCCCCATCCTAAGAGCCAGTAACCAGCTTCTATTTGTCACAGCTAGAGGGTCTGATCAGCAGGGGCGCCTAATACATCCAAATAGGATCTCTGCAGTAAATTACAGATCACCACAGTAGACAGAACCATCCTGCCAGATTTGTGAACATAACTCCTGATCAAGTCAGCTGACTTTCACCTACCATGTGCTGTACTCTCACTCAAAGCACCAAGCTGAGAAGTCTCACAATGTCTCATTTTCTATTTTATTTTCCCATGACACCTGGGAGGACAGCCAGAGAAATCTAGCCAAATTACTAGAACTGTACAGGAATAGCACTGAGGAGTACAGCAGTTCTCCAAAACATGTCTAAGGACAACATGTTACAGTTTTCTGAGCATGAAGAACTTAGGAAGCTTTGTCTTTTCTCTTTTTCTTGAAGCATTTCCCCATTTCCTTTTAAATAAGATCACTCCTTTAAATAAGCTGTGACTTCTAGCCTTAGTCTTGTAATGAGACAAATCTCTTGCCAGGTTTTCCTATGTACACCACATATTTATTCTACTTTGTACTTTAGAGACCAATGAAGAGTACCATTAAAAAGAAAAAAAATGTACCAATCTGAAAATGAAGGCTATTATCCTTTTGAAGCATGAGACTTGATTTCTTATATCACAAAGTATGATATCCTCTGGGGACAACAGACAAGGTGGTTGATGAGAACATAGTCAGTTTGGGGAAAAATGTCTTCTAGAATTTTTTTAATGAGCTCTGCCTTTTAAAAAATATCTTTATAATGCTCTGGTGCCATTTGCAGACAATACTAAATCAGAAAGAGTTGTGAATATCAGTCAGAGTTGAGAAATGTTAGTGACATTAGTGACTCATGACACAATATAGAGCCAGAGGCACTAGTGGGCAGAAAATGACAGCATGAGTTTCAATTTAGAAAAATGCACATAAAAAAACACCTAGGGACATAGAAATCAACGTGTGGCTGGCTATTCACCAAGTGGAAGAAATCTAGAAAATACAACAAAGAGAAGTGTGGGTGATAGAAACCCCCACGCTGCAGAAATACCAAAAAACAACACAGGATTAGTGCAGTTGCAGACTAAAATCCATGGAGACAATGTACTGCAGAAATGATAATTGCCTGACCTTTGACCGGTTTTTGGCATGAACACACTACAAAGAATTAATTCAGTGCAGGAAATAATGTTAGCTGTAAGACTGACAAATTGCAGTGTGTTAAGAAAAGACCAGCAGAACAGATTAGAGCATGGAAGAAATGATTTATGATGGAAAATTTATATAATTAAATATTTATCAACCTGGGTAGCTGAAAATGGAGACAGGATGGGAAGACATAACAGTCTGAAAGGGTATTAACAATGAAAAGAGAAGATGAATTACACACTCCCATGTCTGCAGTATGCTGTGGGATTGGGCTCTAGTACAAGTTTCAAATACTGAGCCCTCAGCTGTTACTTAGTGAGGCAGAGAATCCCTCATTCCTTGAAGTCCCACCATTTTTTTTCCCCATCTCATTCATCAAACATCATCTAACACATTCAGCCCTGTCCAGAGTTATTTTACTCTCCCTCAACTCCTTTGCTCCCAAATTCCCAAAGCTTGACACCATCTCTGTGGTCTGGGATGGGGAGGGTTAGACCCTTCTCTCTCAAATTTTGCTGTATTGAAACTGCAGAGCAAACTTCTGTAAGGGCACTTCAGTCCTGTCCTGATGGGGTAAGTCTCTCCATAACCAAATGCAAGGAGGATGCAAACATTTTCGTGTCTCCAAAAGATGACCCATCAGAACAGAGTGTCTGATTAGCCCACCTGCAGATGAGAGAGGGCAGCTGTGGCCAGTGACATGTGAAACCCCTGTGACAGGATGGTTTACAGAAAATTACTCAGAGTTGTGCACACAAGCTATTGGCCCCAGAAGGCAGTGCAAATATAGCACAACTACATACTTCTACCTCCTCCGTTAAACCTTTAACCAACTGATGGGAAAACTAGGAAAGTTAACCGTGCCATGAAATCTTCATCAGACATGTAATTAAATGTACCAAGGTTGTTCGACTCTTGAACACTTCTGATATTACACTCCAATATTTCAGATTTTCAATCATCCTCACCCTTAGCACTTTCCAGTGATAATTCAGATGTACATTCCCAAGGTAAGAGATATATGACACTAACTTTCTAGGCTTCAGCTGAGAATCCCCTGCATTTACACATATATCTTGGAGATGTCCTAAAAGAATTAGGTTTATTGAAAAATCTATCCAGGGCTGATAATATTTGCTCAGGATTTACAAAAATATCTGGGAAACTTATATTCAATATCTGAGAAAACTGACAAGTGATGATGTTATCTTCAGAAGGAAAAGAGATTTCTTTTTCGCATAGGAATTACAAAAATCCTTGCACTACTCCAAGAATTCTCATAATGCTCACAATTGCAGGTCACAAGTCCTCTAATGACGTATAAAGTACTTTTGATTATCTTGCTCACTATATATGGTATAAATAATACCCCAGATTGTCATTTCCATTTTTTAAAGGCTCCCCACAGACATATTCCTTGGCCATCTGTTCTCTGGACCTGCTGTAAGTGGATGCCTGCACCATGCCCGACCTGCTGAGACAGACAGCTACCCCTGGCCTCATGGCACCGTGCTTGCCTCCCAAGAGGGGCATTTTTACAAGGAATTAATGACTGGGAACTGTCACAGAAAGCTATACAATTATGAATAATACCAAGAAAGCAAGTGGGAAATTAATATTTACTACTTCCCATCATACAAGACACATAGGCAAATCAGTGTTACTGTGAGGCAGCTTGCTAGAACAAGTTAAGAATGTACAAAACAAGAACATTTTGGAGCTCCTTATTCAGATAGCACCACGACCCAAAATACACATTGATCCAAAATGGAAGGAGAATAACTAATGGAAAACACAACAACATCCATTAAAAGTTATTCATGTGCAGCTTCTGATTTGAGATATCCCAAAAGTACTTCCAGGAAGCAAGAAAAATATCCCAAAGACAGGTTTTTATATACATTTAATGTTTCTTACCTTCACAGGTTGCTGTCACAAGCAGGGTGCTGAACAAGGAGAACTCTTAATCAAACCCAGGATCCCAGCAATTATATTTTGTTTGTTTTCAAAATTCTATACTTCAGAATGAAATACATAACTATCACTCCATCACCTCTCAAAAAAACCTTTCTCGAACCTAGGAGTTAAAGTGCTTTACCATACAGTTACAAAAGTACCAATCACTAAACAGAACCAGTATCTTTACCCTATTTTTGAGCAATTTTACTGATAGTATTTGACTGATTTCCTCCCTTTTCAAGCATAACACCAAGGAGCTCTTTCTTAGTCACATAGGCCAAGTTAATTACAATGTCCGCACCTAAATTCACAGCTGAATCCCATTCAGAACTACATTACTAATTCCAGACCTTCTCTACTTCTTGTTGTTTCTTAGATTTTGAGTGTCTTAGTCCTCTTTTGATGCATTGCTTCTCTCTTTAACATCTAAACCCTTTCCACATTTAAGAATTTGTCTTTTGTTTAAGTTGAATACCTTGAAATTACCCATTCCCAAGTTCAATCATCTCCCTTATGCTTTCAGCCTGCTGTTCCTATGCTTTAAAGAAATTTGGCCACCAGAAAACTCAGACTTCTGAGGCTAAGAAGTGAAAAGAATATTAATTCAGTAGAAAGTATCATTCTATAAATCTAGTTGTCACTTGATAAATATCATCGGGGGAGGGAGAAAAAAAGCTGAAAAAACCTTACTTTTTACTAACCATATAAAGATTAATCCAAAGGATAATACCCACTGCAATTTATGAATTAATATTATGTCAATCTACAGCCAGAAATTATTTTTGAAGAATACAATTTTTATTAATTATCTTTTAAAAATTACTGTACATGTACTAATTATTAATTACTGTGCATTACTAAGTTCAATTAAAATGACAACACAATCTCTTTAAAACAAAGGTCAAATTCAGTTTCTTTCCTACTACTAAAATTGTATTTTGCTTCATATGCAGAGCTGTAAGAAAAAATTCTAAATTATGTGTTCCCATTAGCTGCAGATGCTGATAGATTAGCACTATCAAAACAAGAAATAAAGATGTCAGTGTTGCTAGACAACCACTTCTCTTTTTAACCCTACCAGTGACGCAAGCTGTAAGAGCAGAGAGAAAAATTTGCTGTCATGCTTTAGGAACCTCTGCAGTTATATATATGATGAAGCTATTTTTTCTATTTTTTTAAAAATATAAAAACAAATACTCATGGTCAGCTTAAGTGACATCTCAGATTTGGCACTTACTGATAAAAATGTCGTACATAAGGTTTCTGTGCTATAACAATTTTATTACAGTATTAAATTGATGCAATACCAATTCAAAAGTATGGGGCTTAAAAGTCAGTTTAAATCTATTTTTATTAAAACATATGTATGGGACTCAAAAACATGTATTCTGTATCTATCTACTATTTTTGATTATCTAGCTGATAGTGAACTACTGATTTTGCTAGCAGCCTCTCTTAGTAGATAAGGAAGCATGATGAATTCACAGGTAAACAGAAATCCTGATGCTCTCCTAAGTCATCATATTTATTTCTAGTTCCCCTAACAAAAACCCTATTAATGGAGAAACCAGATATTTAAGAGCCAAGGAATGTTAAAATTCCATCATAATAATTATTTTAACTCATCTGTGCTTGGGCGAAATTGCTACTCGTACTATAAACTGTGTAATCATTTAAACAGTGGTAAATATATTGAGTAAACAGAGGGTCAGCTCTGGAGAAAATCTTATATGTGATCTATTACCATAAAAGATTCAAGTGCAGGTATTTTGTTCCATAGTATTGCTTTTTATACATCACTAAAAATTGTCTAGAATTTTCCTTTTTGCTCCACTTTATCAGCAGAGACATGTCTGAAAAAAGGTGTCCTAGCTCACTAAACTTGTTTCCCTACCCCTCTTCCAGATTTCCATTGATTACAGTTATTACTGTAGGTATTGAAAAAAAAGCACTAACAGTCCTTCTCTCCCACACGGACACACAATAGAAATAATTATTTAGGTAACTCAAACACTAATGTGGCCCAAACAAGCTTTTAAAAACAGATTAAGCAAAGTGTTCAAAATCAAGTGACGCAGCAAATGTCTCACCAAGCTTGACAAATTCTGTATTCCAGACATTTATGATGGGCATAGAAAATGTTTGGCACCTTTGAGTAAATGTGAGGGCAGAAAGGATCGCAAAAAATTGGTTCAAAGTCAGACAACCTTTACAGCCTTTGCTACCTTTAAGTGATACTAGGGAAATACTGTTCAAATCCCCCATTATTGTAGATTCTCTTGCTGGTTGGACAATCGAGTTAGAAGGAGGCACAAAAGTGAAAGGATGATGAGATCAGTTTCAGAGGAGGTTCTGATGTCTCAGACGAGCAGCTGAAGAGCTTGGCACCCAGCCATGCTCAGGTCAGCTGTACAGAATCAGGTTTGGCTTTCTCAGCTGCATTAGGGCTCTGTGCAGCTCAGGGGCAAGTGGCAACACAGAGGGACTCAGAGCAGCACTAAAAAGATGGAAGAAGAAACCTCCCAAATGGTTCTTACTTTCCTCTGCCCCAACATTTGGTGGCAGTGCAGTGCTTGTTCCAGAGTAATGTGCAAAAGGGAAGATGAAAGACAGCGCTACATGGAGCCTATGAAAAAATTCAGACTCTGCTTGTGTTTTGTCTTGCACCTATTTTTTTTCCCAGTCTTATACTTGAATTGAGATTGGATTAATTTGGTGCAGGCCAAGTCATTCAAGCAAGATTTTATCATTTTGCTGCTCATCTATCTCATGAAAATACTGAACATTTGCCTCTCCTGCTGCAGTATGTGAAATGACCTCAATAAATGTTTTAGAAAAATAGATAAAAGTACATTTTCATCTTGAAACTGGCCAAGCAAAATCAATTCTGCATAGATCATGTTTATTAGACACAGAGAAACTGATAGCCTGTGGGTTTAATCTATGAAATTATACACACTCAAACATGCATCTCAGAGAGTAAAGCAACTTGGCCAGGGTTCACAGTGAGATCTGAAAGTGTTTTAAAGTTCTGTGTCGTATCTTCTTCCATAATATCAATGAAAAAAATGTTTTCAAATGATAATCCAAAAATCTATCAGTTTCATTGCAGTCCCCAGCCCATATTCCAGAGCTGTGGAAGCTTTTTCACAAGATCAGCTAGCTGGGTTTCAGCTTTCCTTTTGTGAAGAGCTGCGTGCTCAGTACTAATGAGTATACAAAGATTCAAAAATTTCATCCAGCTGAGACAGGCATACTAAAAAGAGAGGTAAGCAGAATTTTGTAATAAAATAGTTCATCTATCGAATATCCAGGGTTATTTTTCCTTGTGGAAATAGAAGTGGAGTTTTTATTTCTCCGCAGGTAACTCTGAGATGCTTGTTCTCCACCTATATTCTGGTTCTGTGAGGTCACTGGAAGCATTGCCAACATCTTTTACAAAAGCAGGTTGTCACCTTTCATGTTCAAACTGATGTAACAGTGATAGCTAATAAGGGGCATTTATTCAACTGCATGACTGGAAAAATGAACAGTACAGCCTGTAGAAGGCTTAATCTCCTAAACATCAGATACGATTTTCACACATATAAATTGCCCTTTCAGTTTGAAGAAAGGATTTAGATGTTGATTACTTAATTCAATATTTTTCATAAATCACATTACAAAAATCATTACAAAAAACAAATTCCCAAATAACAGGAAGATTTCATGCAGTTTATATATTTATTTTTTCTATATATTTCTTTAACATCGTATGTGAAAAAAGCAATTTCCTTTAAGACTCTTTGACAGTTTGTAAAAAAACTTATTCAGATGTTTTATGCTGTTTTGCTGATGAAATGGAGGATATACATTGTTATGAAACAACAAAACAAAAAAAAACCCCAAAAAGAATGGTAGCTGACCGTTAGATCTTTCAGAAAAATCTCTTTCATTCATAAAACATATTTTGAAATAAAATGAAATTGATAAATAAGCAAACCAAAACTATTGTTATTTTCTGATATTATTAAAAATGAATTGAGCATTCAAGTATTTGAAAAGAAGCAGACACCAAAAGAGAAATAATATGATGGGGATTCTTGAAACCTCTGATTTAAACAGGGAAAGAATATTGAAGCAGAAAAAAAATGACAAAAACCTCCCAGCCAAAGTTGCTAATCAGTTAATTGAGAAATACTCACAGAGGAAACAAATTATTCCTTCTAATCAAACATCATTTGCAGAAGAAATGAAATCACATTTAACTGAAAAATGGCACAAAACCAGGTGAACAAAAAGATAAATTTGAGATAATTGAAAAGATAACTGCAAAGTCAGGGAACAGAACACAGATTTGAGGTCTAATCCATTTCTTGGACGTTTTGAAGCATGGAAGAGTTGGTTCAACAAATTAACACGTTAAGATGGGGTACATGGAGACTAAGATTGTAAATTTTATATCGATATATTTTAAAGTATCACATATTTTAAATTGATAGAGGTTCTAGTTGGAAAAATGGCAATATTTATTGCACAGGAAAATATGACCATATTCCCTCCTTTTCTCTGGAAAGACTGTGTCTTTTAAGTCTCAAATGTTAATATTGTAAAATAAATATTAATGACATGTTTTGTTTACAAAACAAATTTTCTTTTAAGTAAGCAGATTAAAACATTGTATGCTGGAGAAACATTAGCTAGTTGAGGAATAAAAAAAATTATTAAAAAACAAAACAAAACAAATAAAACCACACACACAAAAAAAAAAGAAAAATAAAGAACCCACCTCAAATTCAGTTTATTTGGGCTTTTTGAGAAAGCCTTGAATCAAAGAACCTCTCTTGATTTATACTTTCTAACTTCAAAGCCTCTCCTAATACACATTTTCTGACCAGAAACTGTGAAATAATTTTTAATGCAGATGGACTGAATCTGGAATTCAATGAAACAAAGTATCAAAGGAAAGCAATGAAAAGGAAAAGCAATAAATTTTCCAAAAGCCTGCACTGAAAGAGATTACCCATGCAAGATGTTTAATTAACTTCTTTTATTAAGTAAATTTACTTAATAAAGTAAACTGTTCACAGCTACTGTGTGTCCTGTTCCCATGGGATGTTGATTCCTGTGCACAGAGCGAGCACAAACAGGACAGCAGGTTGGTGGCTGGGGCTACAGCCTGTCTGTCTGTCTGTCTGTCTGTCCCTGGAGAACAACACAGCCAAAATTCATCAGGACTGCTACAGCTCAGTCTTACAAACTGGGGTGTGTTCAGCAGCTCTAAGCACAGATAGTTTTGGTGGCAACATTAAAAGTAGTGCTAATAAAGGCTTCTTAGTAGCCAGGTGCTTTGTCTATGGCTAATAAAAGCTGGTTTGGTTCAAGTGGTTTCCTGGGTGTAGCTCTTCCTATACATCTGCTCTCCTGAGCATCTGCTGTCCATTCCCTGCAAATTAAAGGCCTGCTGACAACTGATCTTATCACCTTGGATAGCAATATCTTTTCAGCCATAAACCAGTCAAATTAATAACTATTATTTCTGAGTTATGTGTAAAACCAAAAATATTATAAATCTAGCACATGGAGCTGTTGGAGCGAGTCCAGAGGAAGCCACAAAGACGATCAGAGGCTGGAGCACCTCTCCTATGAAGACAGGCTGCGAGAGTTGGGGTTGGTCAGCATGGAGAAAAGGAAGCTCCAAGGAGACCTTATTGCAGCCCTCCAGTACTAAAGAGCAGCTTACAATAAAAGAGGGAGAGGGACTTTTTACATGTGCAGATGGTGATAGGACAGGGGGGAGTGGTTTAAAACTAAAGATGAGGGATTTAGATTAGAAGTAAGGAAGAAATTCTTTATTCATATGGTGATGAGGCACTGATGGGGCTCCAGCTCTGGAAGGGTTCAAGACCAGGTTGGATGGGACTCTGAGAACAACCTGACCTTGTGTCCCTGACCCTGACCTCACCTAGGGAAGGTGTCCCTGCCCATGGCTGGGGGGCTGAAACTAGATTATAACTTCTAACTTTAAACTAGATTATAACTTCTTGTGTTTTCCAACACAAAACATTCCATGATTCTATCGTTCTATGGTCTGGAAAGAGCTCCAGGCTGGCCAGACAGAAGGACTCCTCAAGTACTTTCCAAAGCTGGATGGAAGTCCAAAGTTACTCAGTTTTAGTTATTGCTTCTTCCTAACCAGAACAGTAAGAGGAAATGGGAAATATATGCCTCCACTACAAGCCTTGGATTAAAAATAGCTCCACATAACACTAATATTATGATTATTTTTCCACTACTTGAACTATTTTGGAAAGAAAATACAATGTTGTTGCAGAAAGAGCAGACAGATCTTTGGGTTAAACATCTAAGACACCGAGGCTTATACAAGTTATCAGCATTTAATTTTACACTTTATTTTTCTGATCTTTATTTGCATGATCACCTCAGTTTATAAAGGACAAAGACAAGTCAGAATTCTATCTGCTGGATGCCACACCTGAGAAAAGCTAATAATTGCTTCGTTCAGCTTTGAATGCTATATCAATATCAATGAAAAGATGCATTTTAAAAATTATTTCAACAACGTCCTAATTTCAAAAGTATCAAGTTCTGCTGATATCAAAATTAGCACATGATCTGAAAAAACTCTTCAGCTTTCTCCTTTTAGGGGAATTACACAGATTATTTATTTTAAAATTTTAAAATCTTACCATACTTAGCAAAACACTGATTGCATCTTCTGCATTGAAAAAAAATGGATGCAAACTTACTCAGCAGTCAGGGGAAAATATTTCTCTCTGGGACTCAAATATGCACAACAGGAATAGAGTTGCACTTAAATCTCTCTCACCATTCAATTAGGTAACTAAAAGAAACAGTCATGGTTTGTCTAACAGATGTACAGGTCTGGTCTTCATGAGGTTGGAAAGACTCACACTACCATGTCTTCTAGTTTAAGTTTGTGAAAATTAAAAATGACATGCAAATGTCATAATTGGGCAAAGCTAAGAAACAGCACACTCAGAACTGTCATCACTAATCCAACTGTCGCCCTCTTTACACCTCTCTCCATTTCTACCATTACATGGAATTATATTCCTGATACTGCAAACCATTTCTGACCAATATATGTAACAGTTGAGCATGGAGCCTTTCAACAAGATTCACAGTAAAATTCACAATTCACAGTAAAAATAGATGCATTGCACTTGGTTTAGAGTTAATTGCATAAACTCTTATCAATTTTTGCTGTTATTCATATTTTTAATAGGGTCACCGACTATAGTACTACATTTTAGAGGAAAATAATATTAGAAAGACAGAAAAAAATTTTTCTCCAATTCTCCATTATGAGATTCTGTTTTGACTTTACCAAGTTCTAAACAGCTTGACTGCAATTTTCTAGGCTGAGCACTTTTCTGATACAGAATTAGATTTGTGTGTACTCATGCATGTTCATATGTAAGGGGAAAAAAGAGAAAAAACAGTTTAGGATTTACTACCATGTAAATAAAACCTAGAAGAAAGTGAATTATTCTAATTAAATAATTTATTAATCCATTTAGATTGTTCTTGAAAGATACTTTAGGAGAATGGGCAAGGAAGTTTTCTCCTTACATACAAATTTATTCAAGCTTAGAAACAAACTCGTGAATTTGCAATGAAAAAAAAATGAAATATCAATACAGAAAAATAAATTATGTAAAATATTACAAATATAATCTGATTTATAAAAATATTAAGAATGGGGCAACATTTCTGCTCATAAAATCACAGCATGGATAAGCCAGAGTCAATTTATATAATAGACTCTAAGGGAATGGTTATATAGAGGTGCTCCTGGAGGAAAACTGAGACAGCTTTACATATCATCCGGACAGAACATAAGCACCTACATAGCTCTGGGTTGTAACTAGAGACACAAAAAGAACCAAGAGTTGTGTTCTAGAAGAATAATTTTCCAGGTGGAAAACAAATGAAAGAGAGAGGAAGAAAGGGGGTGAAATTAACAATGATAATACAGATATTTATTGATTTTTAAACTGACAAATGCCTTTACTTTTTTTTAGACTGGCTTTGGAGAAAAGCAGTCTTAGGCTGGAAAATATTATTGGGTGGGGTAATAGCAAGTTGATTTGGAAAAAAAGGAACAATGGTACACTTCGGATGTCAAAAAAGTAGAGACAAATACCATGTATTTTTAAAATTGTTACAGGAAAGATAGTATTTGTTGAAAGTCAAGCTAATAGAAGTCTGGAAATTATACTGAAACAAGTATCAATAGTCATCACACATTTGGAAGATGACCAGGAAAAGTTAAATAAATCTTTTGCCTTTTTTCCATGCAAGACTGGTGAAGCAGAAACTGAAGTATCTGTGTACTGAAATGGAACCATCCACATGGATGTGGAAGCAAAACTTAGAAAAGAAGCATGAGGGTAACAATCCTGGGTGACCCCTGGCCCAGATTGCAAAGGAACTAATATGAGAAATTATAAATGTATAAACAAGCTTTGCAAATAACATTAACTAACTTGCTCTACAGGTCTCTAGCACAACTAGAGAAGAGAAAAAATCATACACTTAACAAAGGACATGTTAAGAAACTGAGATTACATAGTCTGGCCTCAATAATATGTAATCTTCAGGGGAAAGCAGATGGATTTAGGAGTAAATGTATAATTTAAAACGGTTAATTATTTCAAAACAGTATTTTACCCTAAAACCAAATAACCTCGTATCACTGTGACTTCAAGACATCTATTCAGTAAGCTTGAAAAAAATCACCCATTTATTGAATACATGAAACCAATTCTAAGATATCCCATACTCCAAGCAGAGCTTTCTCAGTCCTTGTGCTTCCTGTTCAAAAATCAGATTTTAAGCAGGTAAAACCAAAATCATCTGGCTCTAAAAATTTTCCCTGAAATTTTACTTGCATTGAAAAGCATAACTCTCGAGCCTGATGCCATGGTGACTGGGCTATGCTGTCACTGTGATGCCTAACGTCTCCAACAGGAAGGCAGGGAATTCTTTAAAAGATGGTCATGTATCCAACAGGAAGGCAGGGAAATCTTTAAAAGGCTGAGCCGCTGGGAGGGATGGAGGAAGGGGCAGAAAGAGAGTGAGTCAACAGAACATAAATGAAGGACAGACAAGAAAACCACGTGAACTTTACTAAGATTTTAAAACAAAGTCACAGATAAGTTTCTTTATCATTAGAAAGGATGGGTTTACTCAGAAATAACAGCAAGCTCTAAACCACTCCTAGTGTTGTAAAAATAGACTATCTCTTTCTGCTGGTTGCCCTATTTCTGCATTATCTTTTTTTTTAAAACCAAATCCAATTGTCCTGTATTGCTGTGACCTGAGAGGCCAGATTTCAGTCAAATCAGGCATCCCTGTGTGATTGCTCGAGCTCTCCTCAAGTCTCATGCAATTAAAAGCATCAGTACTGACACACATTAATGACAAAAAGTTAATGCAAGGGCTAATTGAGACCATCTCCCTCACAGGCCATTTCACAGCATTAATAGCACAGAAAGCAGCCGTTAATATGTAATTAAATTTCCGGGATGCATGGGCTATCAAAACCAGGGTGCTGGAACCCTACTTCACACCTTTTAACCTCTCATTACCTCTGAGCCCAAAATAGCCACTGTGCTTGGCAATTCGTGTTAATACCTTGCCCTGCAAAAGCAAACTGGCTGGCACCAAGGACCAATTCTGCCAGCAACATAAGCCAGCTCAGTGAAGCAAGCTGCATTTTCTAAGCTTTACTGGTCAGGGAGATACCAAACAACACATTACTAACTACCCTTTCGAGGTAAAGGGATGTAAATGTTTTGCTACCAGCAGATACCAGCCACTCTGAATTTCTGGGCTCTGAACAACCTATTCTAATATATAATCATATTCCTCTGACTGAAATTAACTGATTTCATTAGCCAAACAAAACAGAACATTGAAATTTTAATTCCTTCTGAATCTTACCCCACCCTGCATGACTCGAAAATGATTCCAAGTGAAAATTGTGAGTGTGGGGTTGAGAGAGATGCTTCCACAGTGCTTTAGGGAGAACACTAAGATTTTGAGAGACAGGTCCTCGTGTATATCACTGTTACATAAAAAGGAAATCAGAGGTACATTTTCCCATTTTGGATACACAGTTTGAGTTACCTCAAACTTCTGGAACAGTCAGCACTACGCAAATATCAGTCTGGGCATTCGTCAGTAGGAGTGCACTCGCCACAGGGCACTTTTAATGCTTTTGAATAAACAGCAGCCAATCACTCATGCCAGCCTCTGATAAGAGCAAAGCCAAAGTGTACTGCTGAGAAAAGGCATCCAATTTATCCCTGAACCCACATAAATACTCCTTATTGCACTATCTGTTCTCCTGACAGCAGACTCCTTGGGCTTTTGGGTTTATTTTAAACTTAAAATTTATTTGGGTTCTATGGTAATCTGAAATGAAACCTTTTAGTATTCTGGAATAACAATTGACATGGCAGACTTGCCAGCTCCTCTGAGTCAGGGATGGACCCTTTGTCATTCAATTTAAGGTATAAATTTAAAGTTGGTTTCCAGGAAGAGTCTTAACTCCAAATACTGCCTGCCTCTGAATCCATCAACCAGCTGAGGCAAATTTCCATTCATCTGGATTAACTATTTCAACTTTTTCCAAGCTGGACACATTTCTGGTGAGAAAGGAGGAGGAAAGAAGTGCAAACCTAGCATTTGAATGGACTGTTAATTTTTCAGTGTAAAAAATACTTGTGAAAGAATTTTCAGCCTTAGAGATCTGCATCTTTCTCAGTTCTAGGTAAATGTTGAGAGTTTTGGTTTTATAACCACTTACTAATTAGTCTTCTAAAAGCACCAATGCCAAAATATTTTTTGTTCCAATTTAATAGAGAAAGAAAAAATAAAATTAAGGATCAAGTCCTTAAGAACAACCAAACCAAAGGGATCCTTTTTTTCAGGAATGCTTCAGACACCAAAACACTGTTTCATAATGGAAACTGCAACAGAACTAAGCCACAGTATTAAAAGCACTTCATAAAATCTGTTTTCAGGGGCTCAGCATCCTTGTAAAATCAGCTAGTGCACATTATATGTCAGGGCTATTGCTTTAGAAACCTGAGATCATCTTGATGTGCAGGGATGTTGAGTCACTGGTACAGCACTGAAGAACGAAGTTCACTCTGTGGGAAGGAGCATCCCTCTGTTTTCGAAAGTATCCTCTCATGTGAGAACAGGGTGAGATGCAAATGTTTTCGGAGACGGGTTGCTCACCTCATAAAGTGAGATGTAGGCAGACACAACAATTGCTTAAAAAGCTGCTGCAGGAACAGAGAAGAATTAATCAGCTCCCCTTACCCGGGATGAGGAGAAACAGGGACAATCAATGTATTTTGTCAGGACTCTTTTCATGAGGCATTGCATTAGACATCAGGTAAAGAAAAGAACCAACCCCAAACTTCCTAGTATCAAAAATACTAAACTACTGCAATAGGATGATGACAGCAACTCACAAATCCATAGCATTGGAGCATTCAGAGAGCGCAGGCAAAACCAAAAAACAGGTTGAGCTGCACTGTGGAATAGGAATGAAATTGATTCAGTGCCTGTTTTCTAAACTGTGATTTTAAAAAATCTTCATCTTTTCACAAAATGGAAATGGGGAAAAAAAGTACAATTTCAGCTTTCCCACCAGCTTCAGCAATCATGAAACGTTCTCTCCAGTTAATATTACAGCTTATTAATCTACGAACAAAAAGTCCTTTTATTTTTTTCAACATGGTCTTGTGTTCTGTCTCCATGCAGCTCTTCACATCTCAAAAGTAAACGGAAACACAAATATCTACACACAGGTAATGGCAGCTGTGTGCAGCCACCTTTTCAGCCAAAGCAATCATTCATACCATTTACTTAATATAATTTTTCATATTTATAGGCACATGGACATAATAACTGCCATTCAAAAACCACACTGGTATTACAGTAAGTTCAGATTCTTGAACATAAACACATTTTTAACATCAAATGTAATATTTCGGGCTGCAAAAAGAAGAGAGAAAAGATACAACTTTTATAGTGGTTTTGCATTCTGGACGTGTAATTTTTAAGTCAATGATTTCTGTACATAGCAGATCACCACTGGAGTGGGTTTGCTCTTAACAGTCAAGGTTAAAGTTTCTCTCAAGCCAGTTTTACTTACCAGAACTCAAATTTCATTACTTTAACCTCAAAATAGTGCTTGAGAGAGAAGATATAGCAGGTCTAATGCTTGGAATTTGTTACTAGATTTTAAAATAACAGAATTTTCAGCACCTAAATTAAAGTGCAAAATTTTGAGTTAAGTGTGGAATCTTAACAGTGACTAAACACAGATGCACATGTCTGTAAAAGAAAAAGGCAAAAATAATATGAAAAATGCTTTGTTCTCTCTTTATTTGTAACAAAACATGAGGAGGTGTGAGGAGATGAAATTTAGCAGGAGTAATAGCTTGGATATGGGAGGGTAAGAAATAAGTACATGGGTTACATTGCTTCAGAAGAACTCAGGAAAATAACTGCTTTCCAGAGACTTTGGTCATTTCTTGGAAGGTGCCCAGCCACCCAGCAGATAAAACTGACCAGTCTAAAGCCTGATTCTGCAATGATGTGATTTTCACAGAATCACACAATTTACTAGGCTGGAAAAGACCTTTGAGATCAGCAAGTCCATTTTGTTGCATTCAACAATAAGTCAAGGAAAATGACCAGCTCTGACCTCATTCCACTTGTATATTCAGTGACTCTTTAGCATGTGGGAATGAAGGAAAATTACAATAACCATATTCTAAGGTTGCTTTTTTTTTTTTTTTTTTCTGGATGCCCTCTTGTGTTCTAGTGTTTGTTTGAGGTGGTTTTGAATACTGCAACAGTAGAGATGTCACAGCTTCCTCAGGCAGCCTGGCCTTTATGGCAGCCACAGGCAAGTGCAGTTGCACTACAAGTTTTTGTATGCAGCACTGCCAATTGCTGACTTACAATTCAATTTGGTTCTTGACCTGCTCATTATCTCTGCAGCAAGGACTCCCAATTATTTTGGCAAGAAGTAACCTCAGGACTACTCTGGCATATGCAAATCTTCACTATCTGATCTGAAGAAGGTTGTCAATCAACCTCTCCAGAAAATAACACTCCTGTCATCAGCTAGAGCTTCAAAATAAATAGACATCTGAAAGTTTTACTCATGCAGCTTTTGTAATATGTAGCTTTACAAGTTTAATTGGAATTGGAATTTACTCCATATTTACTCTGACAAAAACAGTCATTGACAAAACAATAGCAGCAATCCTCCCAGCCAAACTGGGTCTACTCTTCCCTAACCTCTTGCATTGGGTCAAATTTCAATGGAGAATGGAATTTGCAAAGAACTAATAAAGCATCCCCTTAGAAATTTAAAGGACAAGGCTATGGAAAGATAGATTTCAAGGGAGTCCTTCCTATTTTTAAAATGTTTTCATGATCACTTTTATAATAATGTGAATGTCTTATTGATATGATCATGAGTGCATGATTTAGTGACATTTCTATCAATGTGAAAGGTAGAAAGAACGGTACTAAAGAATGAGCTACCAAGTCTGTGGTTCTCTGAATGTGCAAGAATGTCAGTAACAATCACTGTTGTTGCTCTACTCACTCCTATTCCACCATGGAGGACACCCAGCTTCAGCCACTCCATCTGTCACTCAGAGAAATGTGGTTAAGAATTGGTTATATTCTCTGTCATTGATACCTGTCCCTCTCCACTGAATATTCCCAGTGGTGCAGGATCTTAAGGGGCAATTCCAGTACCACACAGTGTGGATGAAGCAGTTTTTGTTACAGGTGTCCTCCATGGCATAAAAATCTTTTTCTTCTCCTCAACCATTTTCCACCTGAGGTCTGTTACTCCTTGAATACACTTACAATTCTGGTTGATTTCTAAGGGAGCTGCATGAACCCTGTATAGACATCTCAAACACTCAGACATCTCTGATTATCCATAATGATGCACTTCTCCATGGCCACTACCCAGTGGTACCAAAGATTATTTCTCCTGATGCATTTAGGTCCACAAAGAGTTCAGATTAAACACTCGTGAATATACTTCATGCTGTTCCCTCATAGGCTGAAGGAGAATTCTCTTTATACTCCACAGCAGCACATGGCTCATAGGTAATTATAATTACTATTCATGCCACCATGCAGTGTTAGGTGTCAAAATTAATGGGGTTAAAAGAAAGTTGCCATGTTGGTTCAAATTTTCAGGGGAAAAAAACCCCAAAGGATGATTTTGCTTGCAATCAGCCTAAGGAAACATTTCCTAAGCTCTTGGATATGGGCTGCTGTTCTGTTTCATTATGAATTACAGTCCACTAAATCCCTAGTACCTTTAGCACAGTCAGAATTATATATATAATTAAATCAAATGTTAAAAAAAAATTGGAAGAAATCATATCTCATTCTCACAGGACCATGCTTATCCAATAAGGCCAGAATAAAAAAAGCCCAATCATTTTGTACTTTGCAGAGGGAAACACAGACAGAACACCTAATGGATATTTAACTGGTGCCATCATTTGGACTATCCTACATTCAGTTTTCTAATTAAAAATGTGTACCTATCTTAGCTCTTTCACCTTTTGCTGTAATTCTTTTCCTAGTTTTCTTGGGGAATTTTGTGCCAATTAGTCAAGATTAACATCACCCACACAGTCATATTTCAGGAATATAAAATATGAAATTCCATGACCTCTTTTAAGACACAGATAAATTTGATAAGTATTCAGAGCATCTGAGCATAGCTTGACACAGAGGTAGTAGTACAAATGATTTAATAAAGGCCATTCAAAAGCCCACAAAAGCCTTCCAGATTTAGCAAACTAGTTAGCCAACAGTGCTAAACACTTCTTCCACTGTCCTAGTGACACTAAAGTATTTACAGCCCTCACCAACTTCTGTGAAGCTGTCCTCTATTAGCCTCCTAAGAAAATATTTGTATATAAACAAACTTAGGCATACAAGGGGTGTGAGTGTAATGAAATTATTAAACCATACTTTCATTGATCAGAAACTAGCAGTGTTTGCCCAGAGACATCTTCGCCATTTAGTGCAAGTAACCCACTCTAACAGCTTCCATTTTCCTCTTGAAAATTATTTTGGGATTCCTCTTGAAAATTATTTTGGGAATTCCTAGGAGGGGTTCTGTCTCTAGCACCAATTTCTGATCTGCAGTGACATGTCCTGAGATGATAAACCACAGACTCAGAAATTATCCCAACCTAGTTCTCTTAGGAGTAACCAAGAAATGTTTCTCTCCCCAACTTATCTTGTGTACAATTTTGTGGCTCCAAACATCTTTTCCTATTTTTTTTTTTTCCCTTTGAAGCCAGAATTACCGCCCTTGCCCTTGGTTTCCCACTCGCGGATGAACAGCCTATGAAATTGCTGCAAGAAGCCAAGTGCTGCTTCTCACACCGCCACAGACAGGCTTCCTTTACTGAACATATCCTGCGTAGAGCATCCACGCCAGCCTCCAAAGGACAGAGATGATAATGTAATCGCCGAAATGCCGAGAAGTTCCCCCGAGCACGGACTACAGAGAAGACAGGAGCAGGGAGGCTCTAAAATCGGAGAGTGCATCACAAATTAAAAAGTAACTTTTGGGCAGCGCGTTGCGAGGCTGGGCAGGGGAGCAGGCGGGGAAGGGGAGCCCGCAGCCACATGGTATATTCCTGTCTCTGCCGCTCTCCTCTCTCTCTTTTGGTCCTTCTCCCGGCTCTGTCTCCCACCTCCCCTCGCCTGCCTTCCCCTCTCTCCCCCTGCCGCAGGCTGCAGAATGGGACACGCTTGTTCCCCAGCCAGCCGGCAGCTGTCACACAGCGCAGGCAGCCAGCAGCCGGTGCGAGCAGCGAGCCTACTCTGTCATTTAGGATGACTCACTGGAATCTGGCATTAATTCCTCTTTTGCTGATAGCGGACGGAGAACAACCAAAAAGCTACACTGGACTAGACCAAGGTAAGAGATTTAAGTGTCTTTTTTACCCTACAGCCACCCGAGGCTTGGAGGGTGCCAGGCTGTGCAGGAAAGCTGGCACCGGCACTTACTAATTCGGTGGGTGTCTGAACACCTGACATTACATGCCATCAGTGTGTCTTTCTGGTGTTAACCCTGTGTGTGCCACCCAGCTACCCCCGGGGAGAGAGATGGCAGGTCAAAATATAGCCTAGTGTCTGCATTTTCTCGCCTTAATGCAACTTTTGCGGCTGCACTGCCACCTGCTCCCGTGGATACAAGAAGCTTCTCAATTTTGCTAAATGGTGAAGCTTTTGTGCTGTGCTGCTGGGAATGGAGCGTACCAGGCGTCTGTCATGGACTCCGTGTGGATTCATTCCCACAGCAGTTGTTTCACCACTTTAATGAGTTGAAATTCCACAGTCCACAGAAACGCTTCCCTGTCATTCCCCCTCTCTCGGAGGGGTTCTCATATAGATGCGATCCATTTTCGGGCTTTTCAAAAGTAGTGCTCACTGAAAGCACCAGAACAAGTCTGCTGAAGCACAGGCAGTACTGCACTACATATTCTGTCTGCATTCCTCTCTGCTTTTTCTGCTGTGAATCAAAAAATTCAGCGTTGCAGGAGGGTTTTTGCAAGGACAGTAAATGTCTCTGGCACAGCAATTTAAAGTAAAGGGAGAAGCAGCTTCTCCTCGTTCTGAAATCCTGGCAAAATATTCTTCTTCCATTTTCCGAGGAGGTCCAGTATTTCTAGCAGAGTTATCTAAGCAGGTTTCTGCTGGGGCTGATTGACAGTTTTTAGTTGTGATTTTAATGGAAGTCTTTCACTGAATGTCTACGGCTTCATTTCTGTCAATCCAATGCTTTTTAGCAAATGGCTTTCTTTGGAGGGTTACACCTTTAAAATTAACCCAGGATCATATATTTCTAGACCTATAAACAGAGCATCAGACCAGCTAGTGCACATTACAGAATCCCACAGTCTTACCTTTGGATTTTAATGGTGTAACTGCAGTGGAAGACATTTGGTTTGGTTTGGTTTACAGATTTTCTGAATTTATCTGGGTTTCCTAGACGTTATTATGCTGTTCCTCTGCAATATCCTACACGTTCTGTTTGTCCAGACCTTCTGTGTCCCAGCATTAGGTTTATTAAGAGTTGACTTTAGACCCTTTATAGAAAACTGCCCTGACATTACTGCCATGAAAAGGATTCTCTGCTCAAGGAAGATGACAGGTTCCACACTGATCACACAAATGGAGGTGACCAAACAGGCATCAGAAACTGACAAAAAAACATCACTCAGCTTTCCAGTAGCCACCAAGACCTACAATCCGTTGACCCAGCATGAATATTTTTGGAGTGAACTCAAACATAGCACCAATAAACACTCCCCTTAGCTACTACCCCCTCCATGCACTTTTTAAAAATAGGTTAGGGGAAAAAGGTTCTTCTTTCAGAGAATTTTCAGGAATTTAATACAGAGCTGTGGAAAGAGGTAGAGCAACATCTTGATGTGTCAGCATGGATTCTATATCATTTCCCATCAGAATATGGTACAATTTTCCACTTGTAAAAGTGGAAAGCATTTACCAACATTATGCTTTAAGATTATTTCTAGTCATTCAGACAAGTGCAGAGACTTTGACACTTTTTTAAAATTTACTTTTTCTTAGCATTTAGATATGGTGCCTGACTGCAAGGGTATCAGATTATTTCCAGGGAAAGTAATTCTAAAGTACAATTCAGACAACAGATCATTGTGATTCTATTAACAGTTGAAATTATTCATGTAACTTATTTTTAAATTAGTACCTATTTATTGTACACTAGCTCTTAGTCACTTGCTACTGAAGCACATGCCATAGTCTCTGGGGTCTGAGCAGCTATTTTTGAGCTTGTCTGGCTAATGTCTAGAATACAAAATTATCCTTGTTCACAAGTTGGGCTTTTCTGTGTCATTTTCCTTTCTTCTGAGACATCAGTATATTATCAATTCTCATCTGGGTGGCTCCTTTCAGGTGGAATCTTAGTCCATTTAAATGCAGACAATTTACTGTGATAACAGTTTATTGTAACTTAGCAACAAGAGCTAAAAAAATCAAGTAACAGCCATAACACATGCAAACCTTGTATTGTGCTGCCCTGTACTCAGCAAATTAAACCCTTGAGATAAACGACATTTTAGACCAGTCAGTTTAATATCATTAGCTGGGCTGGCCAGTTGCTCTAATTACAGAAGTCAAAGGCTGCAGGAAGCAGCTGCAAAGTCAGCACATGTGCAAGGAGCTGTTTGTAAAGCAGAAACACATGCTTTAACTTGAGTCTTTTATGTTGCAAGATGAATTATTAAGGAAATGTATGGCATTTAGTATCACTGGCAGAAAAATGGTCTGGCTGGGGTCCAGGTGGCAAGAATGGTATGAGTGGCACGGGGTTAGCCACTGGTCTTTCTGTGAAGCTTCATTTCTGGCATAATATTTTCACCAAAATAAACAAAGACTTCCAATGTTATTTCTCTATGATCAGACTCTTGGGTCATTCATTACTGGTGAGCTGGGGGGACAGCACAAGGAAAATCAGCACAATGCTACCTACTGTCCTACCCATTTTACTCAAAATAGAGAATCCACTATCAATGAAATATGTTCAGGGAGCAATAAGATGCAGAGCTGGTACCCTGGAACTGGGAGAAAACATCCCTAACACAGAGGTATGCTCAACTCCGGAGCTCTGCTTGAGCCTAGAAGACTAAACCAGCCACAATGCAGCTAAAAGAAGAGTCAGGCAGCTGCTCTGACGGGTGACAAGGGATCCCCTCAGCTCCAAGTTTCACATCCCTCTTGGCATTTCCAGAATTTGAATTCAAGAGAGGCAGGACTTCTGCTGTGGTTAGTTAAGTGGATTCAGTCTGATAACTGATTTCACTTAGAAAAAAAAAAGTTCAGCCAAGTTCTTCCCTCAAAAAATCAGCTTGAATAGAAGGTTATTCAGTTCTCTGGTATTTCTGTATATTTCATTTGAGCATAAAGCTCCATCCAAAGATGAAGAGCTCTAAACAAATCAACAAGGTTTACACATCAGGAATGAACAAGCTCTTGATAACAACCTCTAAAAAGGTATCAAATCCATCCCAACTACTTGATAAACCATATTCTGCATAGGGGCCTGCAAAAACAGATTGCTTCATCTCCTCTGAAACAAATACACTTAGCCACTTTCATAGCTCTCTATTACTGCCACTGTAGCTCCAGCAGCTGTAGATCTATTCCCTGCACCTGTACAGAGTCACAGTCACCTCCTCCCCACTGCACAGTACTTTGTTATAAGGTAAGCCAACTGCACCTATGAGTAAGGCTTTGAACAGTTCTATTCATCATAATGAAGATGGTATTTCAAACTGAATTTACACAAGACCTATTTTTAGAAGAGGGAACACTTTGCACACTTTTTACCTTGCTTTCCACAACCTTCTTGTATCATGCTCTCATCAATTAAGATCAAATCTAATCTTAGTCTAAGACTGAGGATGTTTATAGGGGTTAAAGTAAGGCACGTATGTGATGAAAAACAAGCATCCAGCCCTCATGATTAGGTATTACCTTTTGAGGAGAGCATTTTCTTTAAGTGAAGAAGTCTTAGAATTATAAGATCATAGAATATTCTGAATTGGAAGGGACCCATCAGGATCATCGTGTCCAACTTCTGGCCCTGCACAGCACCATCCCCAAGAGTCACACCACATGTGCCTGAGAGTTTTTCAAACACTTCTTGAACTCTGCCAGCCTTGCTGCTCTCGGTTCCTGTTTCTTTGGGCTGATAACCCCTGAGATGTTTGTTAAAAGTCCTTCTCCCAAGCCCCGTGCCAGAAGAAGTCAGGATGTGTCAGCTCAGCTTCTCAAAGTTTTTTATTATTTCTTATCTAGTACATTCTGTTCTCACTCTGCTTGGGTGCTTGCTGCTCGCTGGTCGTGGCTGACTGCCCACTGACCAGGGTGGTCTTAACTCTTTATACTAAGTATTATGTGATCTGTGTTTACAGATAAATACCAATACCTATCACCTATGTTAGACAGTATATTTTTACTCTAATCCAATCCAAGAGTGCCACCATCACAGCAGAAGATGGGGGACAAGAAGAAGAAGCAGAAGGACAGGGACACGCCCAGATTCCTCCATCTTGCCTTCTTGAACCCCCATTAAACCCCAAAATTCTACATCTACGCCCAGTGATAAATTAATACTATTCTAATCAGACTCTCATGGCTTGTCTCTGAACCCCTTGCCAGGGTCTCGGACCACCCAGGGCAGCCAGAGGGATGTCCTGGGTTCCAGCAGGTGCTCTGACCACTGCCCTGGGGAGCCTGTTCCAGTGCCCAGCCCCTCTCTGGGTGAAATACTCTTTCCTGGCATCTTTCAAACACTCTGTAAGTTAGTGATGAATGTACTTTGGGGATAAGAACTATTGCTTCCTTTACCTTCAATTCTTGCATTTGTCAACAAACTTTACCACACTCTTATAGCATTTTCAGTCCAATAGGATTCGAACCTTTGACCACCTACACTGGTGAAAGGTACATCCAACTGAAACATAAAGGAATAATGCAACAAATGTGTAGTGTATCTCAGTATATATGTGTGGAAATAGTGTCAGGATCTAATACAAATACAATGTAATATTTCCAATTTCAATCACAACTGAGTTTGAATAGACTGTTCTTTAAAATAAAATCAGGAATTTTAGGTTTCTGTTTAATTATTTTAAGACAAATAATTTTTCCATTAAAAACTATATAATTTCTGTATTTATCTAATCCAGTGGTCTATTTTCTCTAAAATAAAACATAGATGATGCAGATTCCAAGGCACCATTTGAGCTCTTTTCTCCTTGAACAAAATAAAAACAATATTGTGTTAATCACAAAGTAGCTTTTCCCATACTCAAGCTTTGTTGAATCATCTGGATTTGTGAAAACTGATGTCTTTCAAAACTGAACCAACAGGAAAATGCTTTCTTTCTTCTCTTTCATTTCATTAACATGTGAAAAGTCTTCTCACTCAATATCAGCCTGCTTGTTTGTGTTCCTTTGATTGTAATTCGAATCTCAAAAATTATGAGGAAGCTAACTATGCTAGACAGGTATTCTCTTTAGGTTTTGAGGCAATTTCATTACTGAGTTGTTGGCTAGTTTAGGAATGCTGTGTTAAAGACAATCTGTGTGAATAAACTAACAAGTGTCCAAAGGGAAACATTTCTGAGAGCAAAGAGTACACTCTGGAGCAGTTCTCCTGAATGACACTTCTGAAATGGATGTTAGACACAATCTGAATTTTCAGTTATACTCAGCAAAGTCTGTATGGATTTTCCTTCTTATTTCTCCTTGTGTCTTTCCAAACCTTTTCAAGTTAATGGTGTGTATTTGAGAAAAATGTTCTTTTTCCTCTGGGCACCAGCAGTGTTGGGCAACGTTTAGTGAAACATGCATCATCCAAGTGATCTGTAGGTTTTACAGAGAACAATACCAGGACCCACACAGTGAAGTAAACAGAGTAAAAGCCAAGTAAACTGTTGATTTATAAGGAAGCTTGGAGCCTGGAGCCACACGGTACTTGAAATCATGTAGCAAATGATTTTTTTGTGTTGTAGAGATACTGGAGGTTTATGGGACAAGATCAAGGCATCAAGATGTACAGGAGCACAAAGTGTGTGGTGGTAACAGAAAATGAGTTACATAACTCTCTGTTAAAGGCTTCTTTCCAACTTTTGCAATGAAAAGACCCAAGTTTTTTCCTAAGTTGCAAACATTACAGATTCTGTCATGAAACTCAAAAAGATAAAACACCCCAAAATCTTATGAAACTATGTGCTGTATACACATACATGTGCATGTGTGACACCATAAAAGTTCCAGATCCTAAACAAGCCAAAAACCACCCTTAAAACAGAAATACAACCACAGCTTTACAAATCACATTTGAGGCAAGGTTCTAGGAAAATAATAAATTTAAATAGGCATCCTTACATAAATAGAAAAGAACAGGGAATCTTTGAGCAGTTCCTAAACACCTATTAACTCTGCCTTCCTCACAATCACTGCTGTGTCATGTCTAATACACTGAACATAAATAAACAAGAAAGGATCCCATAAAGGTCCAGGACACAGTTCAGGTCAGGACACACTTAGGGCCTCTGCCATGCCAGGACACAGGTCAGGCTTCCTTCCTGGGGACACCACTGGGATGTGTGCAGCAGAACAGCGCCCTGCCCTGCCAGGAGCCACCTGGAACTGTGCACATCCCACCTACTGCTCTTGGAGAGCAAAACACAGCAGAACTGGGCCAGGACAGAACTAAAATAGACAACCTCTATGTTACCAGCACCTGCAGAAAGCACCTGCTGTGTTACAGTGGTGAACCTCTTTTATAGCTGGTGACTGATTTGAGAGGAAAGGAAGTAATACAGAAAGCCTTGCACTTCTAAGAAAGCCAAATATTGCTACAGCTAATTTCTTCAGGAGAGAAATGAAAGAAAGAGTTAATTAAATCCGCTGTCTGTGGTCTGAAATATTAACCTGACATTGGTGTTTATCTCATGTGAAACAGATTTAATGATTCTATTTATGCCTTTACATTTCTCTCATTGTTTTGCTCACTGTCCTCTGTTGCCACTAGTATTATTACACTTTCAGTAATAGTAATAAAACAATTACTGAGCCTCTCTGCTGTTTAATGGGTTTGAAACCTCAGGAGCTGAAAATAATTAAGTTGGATTTTTGTGCTTGCAATGAAGTTTGATATTTGATGAAAAAAAAGAAAAAGGAAACAAAACTAGTAGAAAGATCCATAAATGTTAAAGTCAAATGGGACCACTGAATCAGTCTGACTTCCAGCATACCACAGCAACCCTGTTATTTCATCCAATTTTACCTGTGTCAAACCTAGTATCTTATGTAGGTAAGTCCATTATTATAAAAATAGTTCCATATCTCAAAAATGATAACACAAGCTGCAAGTGCAGGACCTTCAGGTGCTGATCACAACAGAGTGGGATCATTCCTGTCTCTTCACACCAGCTAACCTAAAGCCCCCCACCTTGCAGCACATTCATCCTGTCTAAACATGGCAATTTAATGTATTTCTCACAGAAAGCTAAGAGAAAAAAGAAAGAAAGGGAAACTGGTTGGAAGATCTGAGCTAGAATTCCACAGCGATGACAGGGGCTTCTACCACTTGATATAAAAAAACCTCAAAAACTATCATTTCAGAAGTCTCAGGAAGATTGCAGCCACATCACACTACTAATTTTGGGGGTTTTCTAACTAAATAATGTACTTTTTCATCAGTATTGTTTCTTGGACAACATAATGGGGAAGCAGGCATAACTGCTAGGTTTAAGATTAATCAAAACATTATCAGTGCTGTTCCTCAGAAGGTAAATGTAAATGTTAATTCTGAGTAATTTCTTGCAAAGAGAATGTATAAAGTCTGAAGCCAAATGCATACATAACATAAAGGATTAGAAAAATGGAAAGATGGCTTTTACACAGTAGGAAAGAACAGGACGAAGAGAGACAATATTTCTGACACTTATAGTGTCAGATTTAGAGATGAATCAATAAAGAAATAAGGATTAAGATACAAATGAATACAAAAGAAAACAAATACAAATTACAGAATCGTTAGGGTTAGAAAAGACCTCCAAGATCATCAAGTCCAATCTTTGGCCAAATACTACCTTGTCAAGTAAACCATGGCACTGAATGGCACATTGAGTCATTTCTTGAACACTTCCAGGGATAGTGACTCTACCAACCCGCTGGGTTGCCCATTCCAGTGTCTGACCACTCTTTCAGTAAGTGAAGAAATTCTTCCTAACATCCAACTTGCCCTGGTGTAACTTGAGGACATTCCCCCTCATCCTGTTGCTGGTTGTCTGGGAGAAGAGACTGACCCCCTGGCCACAGCCTCCTTTCAGGCAGTTGTACAGTGATAAGGTCTCCCCTAGCCTCCTTTTCTCCAGGATAAACACCCCCAGTTCCCTCAGCTGCTCCTCACAGGACTCATATTCCAGACTCTTCACCATCTCCCTGCCCTTTCTCCAGCACCACAATGTCCTTCTTGCAGTGAGGGGCCCAGAACTGGACACAAATGGAATGAAACAAAGTTCCAAATACAACATTTGGGTGATGTAACAGATGTCCCCTACCCAAAAGCCAGGTCTGTCCTATGGTCCATTCCTGGGGGCAGGAATATGTGTTTAGATCTAAACCCTCTGACAAGGCACCTGCCCCTTCAGCTCACAGTGCTCGTGCAGTGGGATAATGCCTGCTAGAGGTGAGCTGGGGTAGGGATGGGGGCTGAGGCTGCTAGAGTCCAGACACCACAGCAAAACAGGGTTGTCACTCTGACATTAGTTTATTGCACACTACAAAATCAATTCAACAGTAAAAAATGGATTCAACACCTTTCATTATTCTGTCAATCACATTCTGAAGCACTGCAGGACAAGTGGATTTTCTCTGTGACAGTAGGATAGGGAATTCCGATCCTTCTGTTGGACAATTCAGTACCCATAAATTGTCAAGACAGCAGAGGCCACACTGCATTTTGGTGTCCCACTGCCAGTGCACAAGGGTGGCCATCCAGAAGGAACAGGTTCGAACAGGAACAGAATCGTAGAGGGTGGAAGTATGGCAGAATGATTTTTGAGAGGCACAAAAGAAATAAAAGGCCTAGGAACTGAAATACAAGGAACATGGTGCAAACATCTCCTTAAAAATACTGTAGTACAGAACAGTAGTCTGCTGAAGAAAGAAATCCTGAAGAGATGTGGCTGCCAGTATATCACTAGTATAGAAGTGGAAAGCTGTAGAACTAAGTGGGGATTTGATTTTCACCTGTTGTGACTCAGAGCCATGCTAAATCTTTACATCCTCTTTTCACTGAACATCTTAGATTGCCAGAGCCAAACTTTCCGTGCCAGTTAACCTGCTGGGGATGAAAACTTCTGATACTAGCTGAGCATTTCAAGTAAGGAAAATCAGAAGAAAAATCAACAGAAAAGCAAACCAATTTATATTATTTAATCTATCTTCAATGTATAGTCACTAAATAACAGCATTGTTTTTATCTTCAGATCTGTACTGTTAATTCACAGTGACTAATATCCCATTCCTATAATGCTTCTTGATATGTTTTGACAGCCAGAAAATTGCTCCTCTGCCTGAACTTAGGAAACAATTTATTTTCTGGGGTGAAAATGTAAATACGAGGCACAGCAGAAACAGCCCAGTCATCCTCTGGTAAATATGAAAATTAATGTTACGTACATGTACCCCTCATTAAGGAGCCTACAATCATACATGTGTGTGAGTACTAAACTGCCTAGAAAATAGAGCCCAATATTGCTAAAATGTTAGTACTGTTATGACAGCACGAGTGGGACAGGCACAGAAGAGAAGAATAAACTAAACTTTTTCAAATTACAGACAGTATGGGAATTGTCCCAGAAACAGGGTAGAAGTAGTAAGGAAATTAAGTTTAAGGTCCCCACTCTGGAATATAGACTGATGTCCTGTGAGTGGTGTATCAGCCTTGTGTAATTCTGTGTGAGTCGATCCTGTGCTTTCATCAGCCACCCCTCAGTTCTGATCACTGCCCAGGCTCTGGCTCCAAACTGCCAGCTCTTACCTAGGCCTTTGTGAATATTAATAACCAAATGTCTCCAACAGGCCTGGCAGCAGCTGACTCCAGGGTTTTAAAGGTCAATAATTTCTTTTTAAAAATCAATATATTTGTAACTGGTGTAGAAGCTTCCAGCCTAAAAATGTGCTTAAATGGACAATCCAACAGGGCTTTTTCCAAGCCACATGAATTTTAACAATGTTCACACTTGTCAGTTTTGAGATTGTCAGAAGGCCTTTTATAAGGGATGGGGATATCTGAAGATTAAATTCTGCTTCTTTCCAGGAAACCACTACTTCATCATCCTCTATTCACAGTTTATCACAGACAATGGATACTATTCAACTGTGATGACTCAGGTACATTGAGAGAGGAAAAGCATGTAAGCAATAACCAAACAATGGCACTTTGCTGTGGCACAGGGAAGTGGGCACAATGTGCTTAGCTTCTCTGAAAGGAGCACTTTCTTATAGCTCACTGTGTTCTCCAGCTATTTCTGTAGGAGTCATCACTGTTTCAAAAAAAGAAGGGATTGTCTGCAATCCAAGAGAAATGGTTCAAGCTAACACCCTCCCTCCACTTGTATAAATGCTTGTGCAATAAATAAGTATCTAAGTGAGTGGAATCATTTGCTCTTCTCCTAGAAACTATTTGTTTGGTAAGATATAGTACATTTAATTTATTATTTATAGACCTAAGCTTTCACATCATAATGAGCCATATTAAGCAGGCTTGAATGCTGGTGTTTGAAATAAGTGTGATTGAGAAATGTATTGGGTTGAAAAGAATTCAGGTTATTTGATTTCTCTCCATCTTTTACTGGGTCCACAAGCAGCAATAAATCAGAATAACTGCTACCTAAAGAAAGCCTTAAAAGAAAGGTTACAGCAAGGGTACAGGTCACGCAAGCAACAAGTACCTACATGAAAATAGCTCTAAGTGTTGTCTTTGGTCAAGATTTTTAGACTCCAAGACAAGCCTCATAATTCCCTTGTAAGAGGGGCTCACAGAAAATAGGCTAGGGAGTAACACAGGACCCACAGGAACTCAGTTTCCTAAAATTAGGTCAGCACTTGTATAAAATTAGATTCAATGTTCTGCTGACCGAACTGAAAAGAGGAGGAGTAATTTTTAATCACAAGTTCTTGAGGGTAATGATATATCTTGCTGGAAGTCACCAAGTACAGGCCACAAACTTGCACAGTGGTTAGCTCCCTCCTCTTCCCAACACTGCTGAAACTCATTTGAAGCCTGAACACAACCAAAACTTATAAATTAACTACGAGGGACATATTGTTTCAAGTCAAAGCAGGCAGCAGTATTTAGATAAATGATTACACTCTGTACTTACACGGCATTCAGTATAAGACTTATTTATCTACTATAATTGATTTCTCAATTAAATTATCTGATGAAATTGCTTTTGTTGGGGGCACGGGGGGGGGGGGCTGTGAAACTAAAAATAGAAAAAACAACACACAAAATCATAATGTACTTCAATTCAAATCACCCAAACATTACAAACAAGTTGGTGAAGTGGAGATTATAATTATAAAAAAGCATGAAGAAGCAATCATGGAACATACTGAACAATGATCTGGAACAATAACTTTCTAAAATCAATTCTAACCATCTATTGTCCTACAATGCAGCTCTGAGGCTTAGAAACTAAGCTCTGGGGAGAAAGAAACACTGTTAATAATGAATGGACTGACCTGGTACTACACAATCACCTGAGCAAAACATCTAGACCCAAGCAATCAGAAAGAAGATAACACAAAAAACAATTCCCACTTCTACCTTACCAGTATTGCACGACTATTTCAAAATATTTAATTATAACTTTGTTTGCCCTACAGTAATATCATTCTGATCTGTAAGTTGTATTTCTACCCACACCACTGTTCAGTCCCACTGAGGTCACATCCCCAGTGGATCCTTCTCCAGAGGGCTGGGTGCACAGACTGACTCAGGACGATCTTGCTGACTGCAGCCAGCAAATGCAGAAATCCAGAATGATGTCCAGAGGAGCACCTACTGCACTAAAAGTCCAGAAAAGCCATTTTGTGGATTGCCATAATGTGTAAGGATATTGGAAACTGCCAAGGTTGTAAAGAAGACCTTGACAACTCTGGGACAGCATTTCCCTGTGTACTTGGGGAATAGGCTAACTAGTGGAATGTAGGATTTTGTTGGTGTGCAGACACAGTTACTCCAGAAGCTCAGCATGAAATAATCTAACCTGAATCTATCAGAGACTTGGACAAAAAAAATTAAGTCAAATTCCTTCAGCATCTCAGTATAGCAAAAGAAAGACCTATCCAGTATAGCAGTCTAAAAATTGCCTTCTCTCAGCCATCTAACATTGATACTAGTTCATGGTCAATAAATGACAGGTTAGGAAATAAACTCATGGGCTACTGGCCTGGATCAGCCTGGAATGGAGATTCATAATATTATTGTAAAGACTGTTTAGCTGGAACTGTAAATTGCAGGGAGTGTGACTCCTTCATTCTGCAGAGCTTGTACAGCACATCAGAAGAAGGTTAATGAATGCCAGGGTGAGAAGCACTAATGAGATAGCAAACAGCGCTTTGAAGAGATCTGGCTTTTGGCAGCTAGAGAAACACAAACCTTCGTTACACGTCATCACTGACTAGGAACTGAATTCCCAGCCAGGTCTCTACTGAGATACTGAGTTATGGAGGAACTCCTCTAGCCTGTGCTGCCATTGCTTTTCAGGCTTTACCATACAACTTCAGATCCAAATGAATAATCACATTATTTCCCTTAGCGTTCTCCAGGGACCTTATAATGGGTACTTGCAATGCTGATGCCTTTAAGCTTTCACAGCAAACTTCCCTGTGCAGACTTATCCCCTGCTGTGTTCCAAATAGCTTATGTGAAACCAGGAACAAGCAACTACTTAGGGAAGGGACAGTCAGTGACAATGGATGCCATAACCAATCCATGCAGTGAAGCAGCATGCCAGGAATAGCGCTATATGTACATGCATTTATTGCAGGTGTGACAGCCTCAGTGAGTAATGAAGTGCTAAAATGCATGCTGGTTTGTCACAAACTGCTGGGAAGCATATTGTTCTCATACCTGCTGGGGATCTGAAGTGCCAGTTGTGCTTATTTTCTAAACCTTCTTGGGTGAAGAGCTTGGCAATCTGCATGGGGCATTTTGTGGCTGATTAATTTTATAGATAGTGCTAGGTAAGAACCCTCTAACTTGCTGAATCCAATAGCAATTTTAATCAAACTCTAGTTGCTTGCTAATTTGGAGACATAGGGTGCCACTTTATTGGCTTGTATAGTCTGCTTGCTCTCCCTATACATAGGTAGTTTAGAGATATCTTCTGGCACACCTGTTTCTTTCCAGAGGAACAGACCTACACAAGGGCTTAACTGTAAACCTCAAGGTTTCATGCAAAAAGGCAATTTAAGAACAGCACAGCACAAGCAAAAAGGATTTATGCATCCTTTTTGGTAACTTTCTAACATGATAGCAACTACAAAAACAAACTTCAGATTTGAAAACAGCTTTCAAACTGAAACACAAAATCCAAGAATGACAAAAATATTACTTTTCATGTGGACTACTGATCAGGTTGTGGAGTATTACAAACAATCTTATCCCATAAGCAGCCAGCTAATATTGCAAAATATGCATGAACCTGTGCCTAACTCTTCAAGGAAATGTGGAACTGAATGAGGATTTGTAGAAAATTCTGTTTCAGCATCATGATCAACAAATAATACTGTGTGAGTTCCTGGGTCTGGTCCCTTTCTATAATCTACACTTTTCTATAATGTCATTGTGCAAATCAACAAAAGCAGCTTCTGAGCTCCTGTTCACAGTATGAGAACAGTAACTACATGAATCCCGTGAATCTCTCAAAGTCATTCTCCAGAGGGAGATTTCCTTTTGTCATCTGATGCAGCTTCTTTGTGCCCAGACTCATTTGAAGGTGTCTATGCTTCAAATCTTACAAAAACTTTACAATTAATAAGTTTTCTTAATTCCAGTTTTAGATTCAGTATCATTTCCCCATAAGATCTGTACAAGCCCATAGATTCTTTCAAGATCATGATTTTATCCTCTTGAATTTGCAAGAGTTTTGGTATCTTTGTTTGTGCTTTAATGTTTGCTACTTTTTCCTAATTCGTTTGTCAGAGACAAAGAATCAGTTTCTCTGAAGGGTTTGTTTGGTTTTTTTTATTGTTTTTAAGTTATATTGTCCACTGAGGACACACACATTATGGAGGTGCTGGAGTAGGAAAAAAAAAAATGTTCCAAACCAGGACAACGGAGATTTATGAAAACCCAATGACTACACAACACATAAATTAATAGTTATTTCTATGACTATTTTTCTTATCACTGGGTATTCAAATAGCAACCTTGAAATAAAACTTAAAAACTCAGAAACCGCTACTAACAGCAAAAGATTTACTTTGTTTATCAGTCCTATAGAAAGAAATGGGAAAAAACCTTGTGCTCCTTAAAACTGATAGATATCTCATTAACTAAACTGTACTACCTCTGACAAAATTACAATTTTGTGAATTCCATGCCTTTCCCTAAACTAGAGCATGTGATTCCATGGATACTATACAGGTCATGACATTGCTTTAGACACACTGGCTGATCTTCCCTTACAACTCCTAGAGCAGAGGCAGCACGGAGATTCCCATAAAAACACACAAGTTGTGCCAGCCTGATGTTTTTAGTTATTTGTACTACAACTCCAGCAAAGGACTGCAGGCTCCAAGGGGCTTGAATCCAGCCCTCTCAAACGGATTCATACTGTCATAGCTATATTTTACTTTAAAAGCACAGGTAGAATATCAAGTCATCAAGTTGAACGTATATTTGCTGCTTTATCTAAGCCCCTGTTACATGTGCATTGCCTATGATAAGCCAATTAGGCTCTTTTGAGACCTGATACCATCTGTTGGAATCACTGGCAGCCCAGCAGGCTGTAGTGCCTCAGACTCTAAGTGGGTTTCAGATTTTACCACTCAGAACTCCCAATTGCCCTCCCCATTGCCAGAATGAAATAGCAAAGAGAAAAACTTAAGTCCTTTTCTATTGTGAAATGAGGAATGAGAGACAAAGCACACATTTATGTATGTGTAAAGTCAGTTCTTGCATTTCCACACTCACCACACTTCTGATTTTACCTTGAAGAGATGAGGGTTTTCTGTTGCCATAGCAACCATGTTAACAAATAGCAGCATAGCTTTTACACAAATGATGTGATTGTCAGGAGTTGGAGATAGTCTAACAGGCTTTTTATTAGATCCCCTCCAAACTACACACTTTTTAGCTAAACAAATACATCACTTTTTTTTTCGTATTGTATATTTCTCATTTCACAATGGCAAAGGTTTTTGCTTATATAGGCTACACCTTTACCAAGAGCTTCTAAATTTGATATACCTTATCTTTTATGCCTCAGGAAGGCATCACATGATTGCAGCACTCTTTAAAAGGCATAAATTGATTTGCATAAATGCCTCTCTCAGTGAGCTAACTGGGGGGCTATAAATACAGCTCCTGTCTTCAGGATTACTTAGCAATTTTGCTGCTCTGAAGGGAAAAAATAAAAGCAGAGGAAAGGATAATCTTCACCATCAGATGGAAAGGGGGAGAGATTGTTCTGTAAATCATCCAAAAATTAATGATGAATCTGTTGCTTCCTTTAAAAAGCAAAGATTTCTAAAAGCTAAATTCTGCAGTCTTCAACACTTGAACATTTCCATTGCATGGGTTTAGAAGAAATTACTGATAGTCCACTACAACAAATATTAACCTGGGCAGATTTTACTTCTAGAGAGGGCAAATTTTGGTTTTAGCTGAAGTATAATAGCAATAACAGTTTGCACTTCTTTGGTCCCTTCCATCTTCATACTTTCCTTCAAAGCACTTCAATTATCAGATATCAAATATCAAGTATTAATTGGAAATACGGCCACATTTTAAGGATGAATAAATTAAGATTCCACCTCAATAGGGTGGGAAAAGTCTGGTGCATAACAAACCATAGACCATGATAAACAAGAAGAGATGATTAGCTATTCTGAACACCTAAGCACTTGCTCAGCCTTTTATAAGCCAAAGAAGACAAATAAAGTTCCCCAAACAATGTCATATTTAAAAATTTATGGATCTATTTAAATACAACCACAGTGTATTTGTACAGACATTTGCTTGAAAAACAGCCACAAACTTTAGCTGGCTGAAGTATCTTTTTTGAATTCACATCTCATCTCCTCAGCCAAAGCAATGACTTAGCTCCTGCATTAAATTTACTTTTCACTTCACACAGCTATTACACTAGCTCAAAAAATGGCTTTCTTCCAAACTCTTAACTAACACCATGTCAAGAACTGTTCAATAGAATTGCTCTCTCATGACATCCAGCAGCCAGGATTTTAGACTCTAGTTACACATTTCCACTTCACTGCCCATTCCTACCTGAAGAAGATACTACAGTTCCGAGATACAGTCATACAGCAGAGAGAGTGGGTAAATTAAATTAAGTCCTGTTTTTACTTATTTTGTATCAAACAAGTACAGAGGGGAAGGGTCTACTCTTGTTACATACAGTTTCTTTTTACCCCTACAATGAACCTTGTTTCCTTTGGACTCCTTTCATCCCTATCTGGTTGGTTTGGTAAAACAAACAAGCCATAGATAAACTTCTGTTCAGCTGTTTAAGCCCACTCTCCTCTTTTTTCACACACATGCTACAAATCCAAGATGAAATAGGTGCTGCTAGGAAGACTAATTTCTGAGTTTTCACATTCCCTCCCCTATTAGCCTCCCAAGTCTCTGTAAAGGGTTAGAAAGATGAGCTTCAACATTTTGAAAATTTTAGCAACAAATATTCCTTGCCGACAAATAGCAAAGGAACCACCAGGGCAGATTTCCTTTTTTTATGTCTTTGTGAGCTGGATCACCTTGCTTGGATAAGCAGATCCTTATTTCACCCACCTTTAAAGTTGACTGAGCTCTTTATAAGTTTTATGTGTCTCTGGTAGGCAGCACCTTGGAGAGCCTGCACAAGCCAATCACACTCTGTGCTTATTTCCATTGGGATTTCTCTCCCAATATATTCTAATTATGCCTAAAACATTTATAGAACAGCTTCCATTTAAAAAAAAAAAACAGCTCACAAGCCATAGAGCAGATTCACTTCACCTACACCAGGCACACAGAGCAGTTTGACAGCTTTCAATTCTACCACAATGCACATTTTGAGGATTTCTGTGAATGAAAAAAAATATGCTCACCTAACACTTCAGATAGAATTTAGATAGATATATATTAGGTTATAACAGTATAATATGGGGTGATATTCTGACTGTAAGGACTAAAATCTAGCAAGGGTGTAAAATCTGTCAAATGGATGTTAAATGTCCATCAGCTTAAACAGTATTGATTTTACATCGTATTAACAGTAGCTTTCACAGAGTAGCATTCTTCACCAGGGTTGCCATAAGGTTTAGGGTTTGGGGTATTTTGTTTTGTTTTGTTTTGTTTTTTGTTTTGTTTTGTTTTGGTTTTTTGTTTGTTTGTTTTGGTGGGTTTTTTGTTTGTTTTTGTTTTTTTTCTTTGTTTAAAGAAATTGGAACTGCTCATAAGACCTTTAATAGAAAAAATTGAACTTTTTCCAGTCAAGAATGAACATTTTGATTTATAATAAAATGTGCTCCACAATAATTAGTAGGCCAGGGTACGTAAGTGGAACAGGCAAGTCTCTATTTCAAAACCCTAAGAAATATCTCTGGAAACCACAATACCTGTTTTCAGGAAAGTTCCCTTCCTAATATAACAAGTGAGAGAGGTTTATTGACAGTGCCTCTGTGCTGCATGGTTCAGATTTAACTGTGGTGTGCACTTTTGCAGCACTTTCCCTGGGTTTCCTAGGAGTTCTAGATGGTACACAGGCTGGTTTGGAGGAGAGCTGGGATAAGTTTGGAGTGATATGGCTCAAGGTTTTCACCTCTATTTACTTTATACATACTGGAATTGCAAGGCAAGTATCTGAAAAAAGAGCTTACAAGGGCAGGGGGGCCAGACGTATTCAATACATGCAATAAAAAGGTTTTTCTGCAGCTGCTTTTTCTTCCATATATGGCTGGTCACAGGCAGACAAGCTCATGCCAGAGTCACAAGCAAGACTTAAATATTCAGGCTTTTAAAGTTCAAGCAGAGTATCATACTTTGAGTAACTCAGAGACCTTGGCAGAAGAACATCAAAATTAAACGATAGGAGGAATAAAAGTGGGGCTTGACAAAAATTTATTCTTTAGATATATCATACTCTGTCTGTGCCACATAGTGCAATGCTATGCAGAGACACCCAAACTCACCTAAGTATACCAGCTAATAAATTAGCTGA
This sequence comes from Acrocephalus scirpaceus scirpaceus, assembly GCA_910950805.1. Taxonomy (NCBI): domain Eukaryota; kingdom Metazoa; phylum Chordata; class Aves; order Passeriformes; family Sylviidae; genus Acrocephalus; species Acrocephalus scirpaceus. The sequence continues at coordinate 37,845,302 of OU383781.1, forward strand.
AGTGCCTTAATTACTTCTCCATCTAAGTTCATGAATTCTTTTGAGAAGCATCTTGCTGAAATGGTAAGTATAGGCATCTCTGCATGACACTTAATTACATCCCAAAGATTTAGAGCAGTAGGCAGCTTTGGCAGAATCCAGATTCTAAGAAAAATGTAGGAAAAAAATAGGCCCTTTGACTTTTGTAACTAACTGCCTGCCCACTGCGTCAAATCACACTCTATATGAGAAGTCAGTTAGTATTGGGTTTTTTTATTTATTTGAGAAATGCTGTTTTGGTAATTAAGTAAAAGTGCTCATGTGGCACGTTCAAGGAATGTTTATTGTGCTTGAGAAAGAGGCCAGGCTAATACAGCCGTGGAAATTGAACCACTCCATTAAAGCAGAGACAAGTATAGCATGGATAGCAGAAGTGCTAGCTGCCTCCACAGCCCTGACATCCAAATTACATCAGTCATGGCCACGAGGGGATGGATTTGGGCATAAGGGTAGCACTGCACCTCTCCAGCCGTACAAAACTCAGTCTTACTGAGTGCTTGTCAGGGAGTGCCAGCTGCATGGCAAGGGCAGCTGCACACAAGTCCTCAGGTAGACCCATCACCTGAACACAAAGAGCCAAACAGATGACAGATAGTAAGAAATTTTTGTCATAATAACCAGAGGAAAAAAGATTCTTCATGCCACTACTAATCTTGTGAGCCCTTTCATTTTGTTACTTTAGCAGACACCCATAAGAGAGATGCTGGCCCCCAGTTTCATAGTTTGTTGATGATATGTGGAAAGCAGAACTTTATTCAACCATGCACAGCCCCCACCTTTGTTGCTATGGTTTTCTGCTGAGCATCTTTAAAAGATATCACCCCAATTCAATACTGCTACTGCCCAATTTTCATTGTTCTCATTTCTGTGCCAAAAAAAAGGAAATCACCATCCATGTTGCATGTCTTCCTGCTATCTCAACATGCACAGAATGCAAGACCATTTGCAGAGGACAGCAATAATATGACCATAGACAGAAATTAGGAATACTAGATTCTTTGCCATTCTAGCTCATTTTTCATACAACTGATATTCCTGAGTTGAGTAAACAGTGATACTGAGGCCCCTCCTGGAAGCCATGAAACAGTGCAGTCATTTTGGTGGATTCAGAAGTGGATGTTGAAAGGAGAAGGCACTACACCACCCCACCATGGTCCATCTCTCTCCCACAGGCAAAATTTTGCTGGCACCAGAAGCACATTCTGATGCTCGTCAGCAAGCAGCAGCCTGGGCTGGAGTGGCTTGGTGGGGAAGGGTACAGGAACAGCATGGAACAGCTGCAGTATTTGCATCACCCTCTCAAGACATGGGTTCAAGTCCCACCCTCGTGACCTTGGGCAAAACATGCCCCAGCTGGGCCTGACCTGCACTGAAATTCTGCTCTTTAAGCTAAAATCAGTCACTGCTGTATAAGCATCAACGCAGCCAGATTGAGCCACTGGTCAGAAAGGAAGGCAATGCAAAGAGAAGGGCAGCCTAGAAATTATTGCAAGACCTTTGCTCAGGCTGCAATGTTTTGGGGGTTTTGTAGCGGGTACAAAGTGCCAGAAGCTCCAGAGAAGTTTATTAAGAATAAGCATGAGGCAGGAAAACTGATAGTTTTAATTTAAGACTCCTGCTTACTAAAAGTAACAAACAATAGAGAGGTCATTGCTCAACACAGGAGACAGATGTAAGAGCTGTAACCTAGGGGTAGGTCAGAAAAGCCCTGGTTGCTGGGTTTTGGTTTTTTTTAATCTGGAGGAGAAAAAAAATAGTATTAGGATAAAGAACAATCCTTGAGAAGGTTATCAAGAAGGTGGAGCAAGGCTCTTTATTGTGGTGCTGGATGTGACACAATGGATATAATTTGCAAAAACTAAAAAGAGTTTCAGACTGGGTATAAAGAACATGAAGTTGTCCAAGCAGTGGAATAGGTTTCCCAGAAAGGTTTTGCCATCACCCTTCCAGGTTTTCAAGACCAGCTCAAATCAAGCTCTGAACAACCTGGTTTGTTCTCACAGCTGACCCTGAGCTGAGCTGGAGTTTGAATTAGAGACCCTGTGAGGTTCCTTCCAATGTGATTTATCCTATGATCCTAGGATCTGCCAAAAATAACCCAGAGATAATTACAGAAAAACAATCCATGCATAGGAAAGATCAATGAATAATTCAGTCAAAGGGGAGAAGGCATGTATAAAACAGGGATGAAAGCCTTACACATAACTCTTTCAGATGCATTTGGGGACACGTTAACTTGGCTTTTGAAATGTATAAAAGTTTCTATTTGGGGAAGAAATGCTACCATACTTGTGAAGAAAACAAAATTAAAGTATTTTCTCATCAAAATTGTCCCACTACAATACAAAGAAGAGTGTTTATGATGAATATTATTTTTACCAAGATCATTTTTACTTCCTTCACAAGAGAGCAGCATTTATTTTATTTCAAGGAAAATTGACAAAACCAAATGGACAGTAGAAGTCTTCACCCTATATCAGTAAGGAGCAAAATCTAGTAAAACTCTTCTCCTTTTCACTCCTTAAACGTTTAGTAGCTATTCTCCCCGCCTTACAATATTCATCCTTTCTTTTCTTCTTTTTCTTTTTCAGTCAGTGGGTAAAAGGCAAGTTGCACATTGTTGTCCTGTGATTCATCCTAAATGCAAAACTACCCTTTTAGTATGACATGTGGTGTTAATCACCATCTTCCTGTCACTTGATGTCAGAGTTGGCAATTTTCTAGCATCTTCACTGGGTGGCCACGTGTACATCATTTCCCATTTCTTTGCTGCATCCAGATCTGGATAGCTAATGCAATTAAACCCATCTATTTCAAGAGATTTTTTTTTTTTTCTTTTTTACATATTCAGAATCTGCCTCATGTTTAGACAGTATTAGATAAAACTACTTTCAATCCCAGTGAATATAAATCAACACATCTTTTAATACACAGGTTTTTCATTTGTTTTTCTTCATCCATGCCAGTGTACTACTCCTCTAAGCTATTTATTTGTGTGAGGGGAAAGCCAAGTACATTCTTCCACTCCTGCCAGTAAACTGATTGTTCTTTGGCTCAAGCTTATATATGCTCAATATATTCCAGACTAGAGAAGGGAAGTTACTTGTCCTCAACAGCTTGGCAGTGTTCTGATACATTAAACAGATGCTTGTGTTTTACACCCAATTCCTAACTACTTATCACTGGTGGATTTAAAGATCTTATACTTTAACTCTTCTTGACTCCCAGGGGTCAAGATGTACATTAAAACACCTCATTTATTTCTCTGCTGTGCTTGTGCTTTGTGTTAATTCTATTGGAAAACTTTGTTTAGCTCAAGTTGCAGCCTTGGGATTTGCATATGATTCTTAGAGCAGGTTCTTATGAGTACCTAAGCTTTTGCAGATAATTCCACTGCTAAACTCCTTGTGTCGGTTTCACCAGGAAGCAAACTCAAGGAGAGCCGTGAAAACTGCAAACAAGTAACAGCAATATATAATGAATTTGTAAAGGAAATACTCAGTCCCATAAAAGTGTTTAGTTCTTAGACAACTGTCTATGAAATGAACAGTTCAACATTTCCTCCAGTAACTCTATATCCAAGAATTATCAGTCTCCTTGTAGCACCAAGGGTAAATGAAGTTTTGAGTTCATAAATACTTCTTTAAAATAAACTCTAACTTCTAGAATGTGTGATGTTAGGAATGATCTTTTTGCCATCCATTCACTCATTCCCTAATAACACAGCTTCTCAACCACCTCACTGCACCTTCCACACCTACACCATGCATTTTAATCAATTTACATACCATTCACTCTAAATGAATAGCTAGTGAAATAGCTACCCCATACTAGAACATTTCAGCCTAGAAAGTGATAAATTTACACAACACAGAACACTATGAATATGGAAAAGATTTGCATAAACACTAAGGCACATCTACTGTAGTAAAGCCTCCAGCATAGCACACAATATAAAGGATGTTTTCATTTATCAGGGTTAGGCCACAATCCCAATTGTTACAAAGTTACCTCATATAGAGAAGCTAACATGGGAAATTTAGATTGTGGATATTGTTGATAATCAAGGAGCAGAGCAAAAAGATAATATGAAAGAGACTGAGGAGAAAAAGGAAGACACTAATAAAAGATGGTATAGCACAGCCAGAAGAAACAGAACATAAGCATTATTTGAATAGGATAAAAATGTATACTTGGTAGTAAAAAATCATTAATTTCTAACAATATAGCTCTAGTTAAAAAATAAATATTATTCTGTAGAAAAAAACTTTTGGTTTTAGGGATATGGTATTATCCCTAATAATAAAAATAGTGATTTTAATAAGAACCAAAATGAAAGAGTAGTCTCAGATAAACGTGGATTTTTCTTCCATGATTTCACACTAAACTTACTCAGCAAAATGAAACACAGAAGATCAATGTGCAAAGGAAAGAATAATTTAGGTCAAAAATTTTATTAATAATATCCAATGAAAATACATCATCACAAATAACAGAAAAATATTCACTGGAATATAATTGCATTCAATGGCACCCAGACAAAAGTTATAGTAGGAACCTAAATAATAATCAAGGACACAAAGCACTGATGCATGAAACAAAATTTTAGCAAACAAGTAGCTTGTCACTTTAGAATTGAACAACATGGGTTATGATGTAAAATGGTTGCCAGCAATATTCTTGGTTTGAAACTGAAGCTTAGTTTGTGCACTGAGATTGCTGCATCACAAGAATCTGTCCAGTTTCTGTGTGGATTTGTGAGTGAGATTGTTTCTGTAGGAGCCACAGGGAAAACAGGTAACACAGATTTTGTCCACACCTCTGAAGGGTCACCTGTTGGGGAGGAGGCCAGGACAGCAGGGCAGAAGGCAGGAGCTGGTGTAACCCTGGATCACCTGTTCTCTGCACCAGTGAGCACCCCTGCTCTGAGCACTTTTACAAGCATTCAATTATTAAGGAGAAGAAACAAAATTCTCCAAAGACAGTTTGGAACCACCAGAAGGTAGAGAGTATCTTTTATTGGGAAAACTAAGAGGACTCAGTTTGCACCATCTGGCTTAGCTGTTCATGGTATGATCAAGGGACAATTTTACATGGGTCTATAAAACTTCAAGCAACAGGAAGAAGAAGGTCATCAGTGCTATTCTCTATGTAAAAATACAAGTAGAATGTATCAGTTGAAATTATTAGTTAGTAAGTTAAAACAAAAAGAGGTTTTTCATTCAACCTGTCTAGACCCTAGAATTCACTGACACAGGACAAGACAATTAGGAGGGAAAAGGATTTTAAACTGGCTGACCACACTTTGCACATTTGTTACCCCCTCCATCCTGGCCTTAGTGAACAAATAGAAAAAGAATTTTTTGTAAAGAGAGATACAAAAACCCTGTTACAGCTACATAAACAATTGGGTTTGAGGGCCCATCAAATTATTTTTCTTTATTGTTCATTTTTATTGTTCAGCTATGTGCCACATAACAGCCTATTGTGTTCCTTTTGTGCTTACATTCAATCCAGAAGCCTTAACACCCATGCACACAAGATGTTCCAACACAAAATTTTGTAAGTGTTGATTTATTGAAGATGTATTAGCCTTGTGACTAATACTGGTTTTTTTGAACCTGTAACTGCTGTCCAATAGCCGCTGCCAGCTTTTCGTTACTGCTATTTTACTGGCTTTCCATAGAACCATGGTCTATTTCATAGCCTGTCAAACGAGTTAGCAAAATAAATAAAAATCTTGTTCATACACATTGATGTCTACATTTCAGAGTAGGCAGTGTGTTCCAAGATACACCAGACAAAGAATTATATTCATTATGTTTTTTAGGGGTTCCATTCATATGACACTTCTTCTAAAATGTATCTTTGTACTGTTAATTGTACATTGAAAAAAACATATTGAAAACATACTTTTACAGAGAAGTAGCAAACTAAATATTAAATCCAAAATCCTGCATCGGATTTTGTATGCCAGTAGCTTCAGACCTGCATATTTGCTCTTCCAAAAATATGATGTCAGAAAAGGCTGCGGGAATCCAGGATTCAAAATCTTGCATTAGCACTTGAATTTAGTCACAATTAAATTCAGCACAGTGAATCATGCACCATGTTTCCAGCAATTCATGCTATTCCAAAAATCTAAACTACACAGAATTTATACTTTTATTCTGTTCTCTAATTTACCTGTCTCTGCCTGCAACTAAACCATACCTCACTTTCAACATAGCTGGATAAAATTGCCTCAGCATTAAGAAGAAGAAAACCAATTCCCATATTCGAGGAAATTGTAATTTGGAAAGATAATGAATCAGGGGTATCCTGGCTATCAAAATCCCTGAATAATTTCACAACTGTAGGTCACGGCTGGATCAGGCAGTGTGCTGGCTGGACTGCAGTTTGGTTACCTCTGGCTTGCCCCTTTCACAGTTTTGTCTAAATTGGGTACTTCCCCAGGTGAAGCCACGCTTGTTTTTTAAGCTGTCCTTGGTCCCTTTCTGCTGCCAAGTGCTTCCTGACCTATGTCAAGCCCTGTAATTTCCCACCAATACTGACATCACCTGGTACTCCACCAGAAGCAGCAATATTGGGAATGCTGACCCGTGAGGAACACCATATGGCTGCAGATGTTCCTGAGTGCCATGGTGCCTCACCCACCTTGCAGTGAGCCAGATGCCATGGTAATTAAAAGCTGGATGCCATCCAGAGGCTACTGTATAGCATACTTCCAAAATTCTTCAATATGTAGAGATACAATAATCTTATCAATAACTAACTTCAGGAGAAAAGGCTTAATGAGAGTTACAGCAACAGAAACATCTAGGATGTGCATTTACAGAGAGAACTACTGGTCATCCCCACAAAACACATTGTTGGTCTCCTTCATGTTCAGATATTCTCTAAACAACTATAGTGCAGAGAACAGTCATGAAGGTGCATTTAATTTCACTCATCTTTTACTCATTGAATTCCATCTTTTTTTGCCAATAAGAAAGCATAAAAATAATTATCACCACCAGTATGAACATTTATGCTTCATTGCACAAACATTTGTGCTAAACAAACCTCAAAGGGGTATGTCCTTTACCAAAGCTACCTCATTAAAAAATTCAAATGCATATTCAAAGGAAAATCTTCCCTAGTATTTCTCCCCTAACTCTGGGAGCACAGAAGATACATTATCCACAACTTTCAGCTAAGCATTTTTATGACCGTCAAATTAAATGAAAAATATTGTGAAGTGGAAGATCCTATACAGTAGCTCAGAGACCTGTCAAAAGTGCAATACACTAGCCAAACTTTTTTTTTTTTATTCTTACAAAAGTGAAGACAAATCCTTGCATGCTTGAGAGAAAATATGCTTATTGATTATCAGTACATCTTCTTGAAGATTAAAATTACTGAGTTTCTTCATTACAGAACATTTTTACCTTCAACACCCTCGAGGGATATCATCAAAATGGATGTGCTTACAAAGAGAGACAATATTTTTTCTCTCTGAAGACAGGAAACCTGCAGTAAATCTATAGAGGATATTTGCATTTAATGGCATTAGCTAAATGTGCCCATCCTTTGTCACACATCAACATTAGAGCCAGGCTTTTAATACCACTCTAGGCTATGTGTTTGGACACAGCTACAGCAAAAGAAACATGACCATGATCGTTGGACTAGTCTTGATTTTGCTGCTTATTTCACCTCTGTTCATTGCATAAGGATTATAGCAAGAGGAACCTTCAGATTAAATGATCACCTAGATCATCTCAGTAAGTAATTGAACTTTGATCTTTTACTGATTTCTATAGAAATACAAAGTGACTCTTCAAAACTAAAAGCTATTTGTTTAAAGAAACAGAAGAGGAAAAGGGTAAGAAAGAAGTGCATAGGACCTACAGGCAAGTTTTTCTTGCAAGTTTTGAGAGGCCCACTTACTCTAAGTACCTACCATAATTGGGAACAGATGAAATGGCTGTCCATAAGCCTTTGTCTTAACCCGATTTAATCAGTGTGCATTCCTCTGAGCTCACAGACACTGTTTCATTCTTTGCAAAATTTCTTTGTCTGGTCTGGGAATTTGGAGCCTGTCCAATCTGATTAGTTCATCAATAAAGGTATAGAGAGGACAAAAGTACTCTTATACAAAAGGGTTTGCTATTCATTCAGCAGCTTCATTTATGTTACTGTCCTTGACACCTTCCTGCAGGTCTCCCTTAGGACTGATTTACTGTTTTTACTTCTGAGAGTGTGAAAAAAAAAATAAAATCAGCATGCACCAGTAATATCAATTAGAAATAAACACAACATGTCCCACTATGGCCATAAGCTACTCAGAAAAGATATGGGCAAGGACAAGTGAGTATTGTACTGTCAGTTTTCTAAAGAAGGGAGTATCCCATTGGAGTCACCCACTGGCCCTCTCTGGAGCCAGCACCCTGCCACTGCCATTTCTCTGTGACTCAGAGCAAAGGCATAAGCACGGAGGAGATAAGTACAGTTGTGGTATGAGCTACTCAGATATTGTGGGAACAGAGACCAGGTAACTGTCCTAGGCAGAGACATCTGTCTGGACAGAAAATGATATTCTTTAATATGTAGTAGGATCTATTAAAGAGAATATTAACTAAACATAAAAGTAATTAACATCCCTTTGGACTAAAAGGCAGATGTGACAATTTAGTAAGGGGCATAAGTCTGCCTAGGAAGAACAAAACGACAGAGCATCAACTTTACAATGTTAACACTGAAATTTGGCCATGCAAAATTCACACTACAATCTAAAACTGTGGTCATAAGAATAAAGAACAGCCTTTCAGCCCTTTTTGGATCACAATTCACACGTGCAGATGAGGTCATGCCAGCCCTATGGTTTGTGGCAAGAGCATGACAGTAACCAAGACAACAGCACAAATGCTTCCTGCAAATTCCTCTTGTCAGAGTAGAGAGAACATGGTGACCAGTGTATTCTTTCCTCCAGATAAAGCCCTGTCATCTATCTTAACACAAGTTCTCATTAAGAGTGAAGCTTGTCTCAGCTAATCAACATTAATTCTTGCTTTATCATGCCCAGTTTTAGTCAGCTGGTGCATGGTTAGGGGCTCAAATTAGGGAGCAAAGAATCCATAAGTTGTACATCAACACTCAACAGAAGCAAATCTAAAATTCCTTGTGGGAAATTGCACGGGGTAGAAATATTTCTGTGAGAATGGGCCCTACAAGTACATTGTCCTACCACTGATACTCTTCTGCTGCATTACATACATTACAGAGCACTTAAGCATACATATTTATTCCTCTTTATTTCTCTTAGATCTAAATGCAGTTAAGTCCTCCAAGTTTGTGGATTAGCATTGAATTTGAAACTTGATGCCTTCTTTAGGAAAAGATGAACAACTATTTCTTATTAACCATTCTTGAACTCTAGCAACTCCAGTAGAATCTGAATACATTTCTGAACCTTGAAAGAGTTTTCATTAAATTTCAGTGCACCTCTGCTCTTATTGCTTTCTAGGCAGTCGAAGGTTTATTTGTACAAAACCTTCTGAGTTATGTTCATCATTACTTTCAGGTTCATGGCTGCTTTAGTTTCCCTGACAGCAACAGAATGAGTTTATTCTCCACATTCATTTGTTTTCTCATTAATAAATTTCTCAGGTCACATAAGTTCATTTCAAAGAGGTGTCTTCTTTTGCTAAGTGCCATAACATGCCAGTCATCCAGACATGTGATGGTCTTCAGCTTCCTAATTCTCCTTGGACTGCCTCAGAACACACCTTCACTTGGCACTGACCCACAGGTCCAGTCCAAAGCTTTCTGATGCCTTTTTCTTTACAGCACCCTTTAGATGAGCTGTATTTTCTAACCTGCAGTCCTTGGTAGAAAAAAATCACACTCAAGAAAACATGTTTCTGCCTATTCTGGTAACCGGTCATTATCAAATGCAAACTACTTCTTCCTTTTTGAAGACAGAGGTACCATCTGGAGTCACAATAAAAATAATTTCATTTAAAAAAAAAAAAAAGTTGCTGTTATCTCTTGCTTAATAAACTCCAAAGTCATAACAATTTTTTTTAAGCAGAAGGGCTGCAAAAATCCACCCACCCCAAATTTGCCGCAGGTGTGTGCACTAAAAAGGACACCATAAATTTAGGACCCCTTACTAGGATTTCTATATTTTATCAAGTCACTGTGATAGTGCAGACAGAGTGAACAAAATACCAAAGTTCAAGTTCTTCTATAAAATCAGTTCCCTTTATATTGATTAAATTTCTGTATCAACAGCTAATTATTTCATAGTACAAAATCTCAACTGAACCTACAATTTTTTTTCTGAGAATTCAAATTTTCTTGTGTGCTAGGCTACATCTAAGCTACTTCAGTATTTTTTGGCCTATGTTTTTGAGAACTTTTCAAATTTCCCAAATATGTCTATATTCTCATGATAGGTTTTATGGAAGAAATCTTATTAACATTTTATTGTATGATGAAGAGAGATAAATTTGAGGTTAACTGAGAGACATAGGGCATCCTCTGGGGAATCTTACTGTTGCCACTAAAACTGCAGAGCCACACTTTTCTGCTCCTTTATTTAAAGATAAAATAAACTTTTAAATAAAAAGAAGTTATGGGTATGGAGCATTGCAAGCTTGCCAGCTATTAGATAATTGTATCTTTGCACTTTCTGCCCTGATGGTGGATTTGGAGGGATGTTACTCAGTTATAAACAGAGAGGGTGATTGGATGTTATAGCAGAGATAGAGTGGAGTTGTTCCTATTTTTCCAAGAAAACTGTTGTTCATTTTAATGTTGTAGTTTTCCCTCATACTCTTCTGCTTTGCTTTGATTAAATTAAAAGGCAGAACAGGCAGAGAAAATGTGGGAAGTTATTGCACTAATATAACCTATTCTGGGAATTGAAAAAGACTAAGGCTTTCTTAGCATGCTCCCAGCTTTCATAAGAAAATCATCTACAGTTCCTTCTGTAATGACAATTAGCAAATCAAATACTCATTAGTGGAGGGAAAGTGTTTACAACCGGTCAAATCCATAGCCTTTTTCATAGTCGTTAAAAATTAATTCTAAAATACTTAGAAAGAATTCAAAAAATTTTTAACAAAGTATATTTTGTTGCTACTTATAATTATTTATCAAATTTATCAAAGAATCTTTGGTTTAAATGTGTGAATTTCAGCTTTTCCATAGACTTCATGCAGATTAAGAACCACACATCTATACATGTTCAAGACTACAAAAACAGTCAAATGTCAGGAAGGATTTGAAGAAATTTAACTTTTAAAAGTTAAATATATTGGGAATGCTCAAAGAAAACAACATTTTCTAATAGGCATGGAACACTTTGGAGAATCAACTGTCCCATCCTCTCTCTTTTCAACACACTCTTCCATAATGTATCCAAATTGCACAATTTCTAACTTATATCAGCTTAACTACCTTATGCTGTTGATTAGGTCTGCATGCACATTCTTTTATTATGATCTTTTAAAAGTTCCAATGTTGCCAACCATTTAATTGAGCTAAATCAAATTAAAGTACATGGGAAAAAACAGCCTGCCTCCACTAATGTTTTTTAAGAATATCCAAGCTATTAACAAATTTGCAAAAATTGTAAACTAACAATGTTTTAACTAAAAAGGACATGCTTTTTTAGTCATTAATAGGATCATCTTTCTTTTCTTGCATTAAAGATGAAATCATTAGACACCTAACTAACTGTCAGACTGAATTTCCTTCTGCTTATTGCTTAAACTAGCTCTCTAGTTACTGCTGAAAAGCTCCACTAACAATCCTTAATACTGCCAGCCTTATTTTAGATTTCGTAATGGACAGTTCCAATTTTTAGATTCTTTACATTTTGGAAATATAAAGATGCACCAAATATACGATCTTTTCTATTCACGGATTTAAAATGTGATTTATTAACACCTGTGTAAAAAGATTGAGTATATGGATAATTATAAATAAAAATATTTTATTTATTTATATATTTTACATATTTTGGCAACTGTTGTACTAAGAAATGTGTGCATTAATATTTTACCTCTATAACACTGAACCATGTGGCACTAGCTGAATGCAGGCTTTCTCCAGATCATTCATCGGCCCTCACTGCCAGTAGGCAAAACTACAGTTAACACAAATGGGTTTCTTGTCACTGTAACTACTACAAATTCACTATTTATCCTTTACCTGAAGCACTGAACAGATTACAGGGAGAGGGCAATAAGGAATCTCTGAAGGCAGCCAACAGCCAGTGCAGAGTGTCATCCACAGCAGTAAATCATCATTCCTTATCACCTGTATACACCCAACCACAATTCCATCTGTAAAGTACAGCTGGGACCTTTAAAAAGTCCCACATGTTAACTGTGCAACTTTTTCTGAAGAGGTCATTTGAGACAATCTGAGCTGGATTTGTCAGAGTAATGTCACAGAATCTAATTGTGCCAGAGCCAAGTTCAGGACCCCTCATTCCTCCAGAGACTGGATTCTGCAGAGCTATGCTGGTTCCTTTTATTCCTTCCTTTGCAGATCCCACATTTGTAGATATGTCTATGTGCAAAAAGTTCACAAGACTTTAAAGACCCTCTCACATGCTCCTTGCTATCCCCTACTTTTCAAAACAAATAGAGAAGCAGACATTTTGCCTAGTGATGAATTCCCTGCTAAAGGGGAGTTAAAGATGGTTTCTAAATTATATTGTTAGTGTACAAAGACTGACTCAGAACACTCTCTGCTTCTGACACAACACATTCAGCAATACACCTATCAGAATGGTTTCAAAATCTCTGCTTTAGCCTTATTTTCTCTCACATAGCACAGGCATGTCAGGTGTTTTGAAGTCTGGGACAGCTACAGTTCACTTCAATGATCTCCTACCAGTACACCATTACACAGGTTAATTGCTGTGACGGATATTTTGGCAACAGCAAGTAGAACTTTTAACAAGAGTTTTCTAGTGAAATAATCTCATTTTACAACTGTCACAGTTTTAAATCCCAGCTAGCAGCCAAGCCCCACGGAGTGACCCACTCCCTGCCCCACCAGTGAGATCAGGGAGAGAGTTGGAAGGGCAAAAGCCAGTGGATTGAGACAAAGACAGTTTAATAAAGAAAACGAAATCTGCACACAGAAGCAAAGCAAACCAAGGAATTAATTCACTGCTCCCCATGGGTAGGCAGGTGTTCAGCCATCTCAAGGAGGGCAGGGCAGGGCTCCATCACACAAAGCAGGTGCTTGGGAAGATAAATGCCATCGCTTCAAATGTTCCTTCCTTCTTCTCAGCTTTATATACAGAGCATGATGTAGCACGGTCTGAAACATCCCTTTGGTCAGCTGCAGTCTCCTGCCTTGGCTCTGTCTCCTCCCACCCTACCAAGCACTCCCAACTTCCTCACCAGTGTGGCAGTAAAAAAGCAGAAAGGCCTTGGCTCTGTGCAAGCCCTGCTCAGCAACAACAAAAACAACTATTATCATCTCTGTGTTCAGCATAAATCCAAAACACAGCCCCATACAGCCACTGTGAAGTAAAGTAACTCTACCCCAGCCAAAACCAGAACAATGTAGCTTCAAGTCCTCAAAAGCCCATGAACCCATAATAATTATTTATTCAATAATTTAGCAACCATTTTGCAGTTCTATGTCATTTTTCCCATATAACAACTTTCTGAATCAATATGCCATTAGAGTGCCAAAAATAGTTTAAGGATCAATGAGCTATAAACCTCATATTGCTGCAAAATCTTTATATTTCAGTCAACTGTAAGCTGGTCCTTTGCTTCACTTGTTTTACTTCTTTTCCTTCTACCTTAGGCCTTCCTCTGATATGCCAGTCACTCATGGTCCACAACAGACAGGAGTCTCTATGACAGGTATAATAGATGAACCTGATAATCACTCTTCTCTGCCTGCCAGTTATTTACATCCTCATCCTGATTCTTCCCCCAGCTTTTTTAAAAATGCCATTAGTTAATATTTGAAAAGTCACCTTGCTTCCAAGCCCAGGCCTTAATCAACAGCCTGTACCTCAAAAAGGGGAGGAAAAGGGTCTTCAAAAGGGGAAAAAAGGGTCTTAACACCAAGTGCTTCTGTTATTTCAGACGTTTTTAATGGGGCTGACAGAGCTACCTGCTCATTGCCACAGGCTCTGCCTTTCTGAGGAACACTGTGCACTGCTGCAAGATACGAATAAGAGTTGTGGAGGAGAATATTGCCATGGAAATACTTACAAATGCCTTCATTTCTGAGTCACACTACCACAGGGAGTTTCTGGCTTGCTGGGAATGAGTCAAGTGTTTACTGCCCAGTTGCAAATTATATCCCAATTATGTCTGGATTCTGAAAGTATCCCCTTTTCTCATAATCTTCTCTCAAGATGAGCTCTACAGCTCCTCCTCATGGAGCTACTGTGTTTATTGGTTTTGCTTTTCTGTTCTCTTCTCTAAACACATCCAACGGATGTCACATCTCCAAATACAGATTGTTAGACTAAAAGCCTTTGTCCAAGCATGTTTTGATTCTAAAAGGTATCTAAAAAAGATCAAATATTTTTCAGAATATTCCCCTGTTCCTCAGCTCCAACACACATTTATAATCAGACCTTCATGAGAAATTATCATCTACTTTCAATATATATTCCAACCACAGGGCAAAGGTGTGCAGCTCCACTTACTTCCATCATCCCTCCAATGCAAATTCATCCTTTCTTAGGACATAAGTTACTAGGTGGCATTTGAGAGTTATTTGTTTCTGTGCAGAAAGATTCTCCAAAACTAATACACTTTTTTTATTTCCTCATCTAATATGCTGCCAATTTCTTAGTCTTTCTGAATGGTCCAGGCTGTGGGCACTAAGTATTAAATTTTAGTCTTATCATATGGATCTTTGTTTTCAAGTCTGTGAAATCTAGAATTTCTAATAGCTATTCCACGTTCAAAATACAATATCCATCAAAATTCCTTTGAATACTTTAACCCCATCTACTAAGTGCTTTGACTAGCAAATGCAACAGAGGTCAGTATCTTACTCTTAGCTTTTCCAAATATTTTGTCTTTATCTGCATAGTTTCATTGGGTTTTTTAAGTAAGGTGTAGACTCTCTTCACTTTGTAAGAGAGACAACTGGCAAATAATCTCCTATATAATGAAGCAAGAATGACAATATAAAGGCTAATCATTTGCAGACAGTCATGTGTTGCTACAAATTTGCAACTTAACTGTGGCTGTCAAGAGATAATCAGAACTACATTATGTGTTGCCAAGCAGTGCATACTCAGTCTGTCCCTTGGTCAAGCTCTAATAAGTTACATAACTTGTTCTAAGTTCCCTAAGCAACACAAAAGTGTCAAGTCAAAGTACAGCCACCACCCTCCCAAGATTATTGTGGAAACCCTGCATCTCAATTTATCTCTGCACACTTCAGTTCAACTTAGGTTTCCTGGATGCTATCAAAACAACTGTAATTGGAAGCACAATAGTTGTCATTAGGAAAGGCAGAACTGCATGTTATTGATCCACCCATGCCTTTGTCCTCTCCCTTCACCACCAACCTGTCCCCTTCTCTCAGGATGCTGTTGGTGATAAAATACTTGTTCACTTAATTACTTTCATTAATGATGAACCTCAAGCTTCAAAACATGCAACAAAGACAAGACACTAATTAAGTATTGAATTGTCTTTATCAGATTAAGCTCAGTTAATCCATGATTGTTCCCATTTCATTATTTCAGAGAGTACATCTTTCCTTCTTAGAATTACCATCCACTGAAAACAGTAATCTTTTAGCCCCAGTATAGTCAGCTATTTTATGATGACATCTTTGGGAGATGCGTAGCAGACATAAAACTGAAATATTTTCAAGCCAATTCAGAAGCGCAACAAGATACCTCAAGAAATCTTAATCCCCTTCTGATAAAAGGGAAAAATCAAAGGTATAAGGAAAAATGCTATTTCTTTTAAAATTTAGTAATGTATTGTCTGTCTTATAAAATTATTTAGCACTGACTGATTTATTTTCTGACCTCTTTAACACCACATCAAAGCTTGTTGGTCTTAACCATACTGCGAAACTGTGAAACCCTGGTGTGCAGATTTCACTGTTATGAAGCTGCAGCCTCCCCTCTTTCCCTTCTTGTGCAGTGTTGCAAAGTTACCTGTGGCATATGTCCTCCTCACAGCACTTTTATACAACCAAAATGTTGATAGTTTCACAGCAAAGATTCTCAGATTCCAGAAAAACAAATCATTCTAAATAGCAACATAGCCTTGTAACGATGGATGAAATGTCTTCCATGAGGAGTAAAAACATTCCCTAAGCTCAGAAATATATTTCCTCTAATATCTATCTGCTCACGGAATTCCCACTACTTCACAGATAATGTTTTCCCTTGAAGGGTAATTCACTGCAGAACTGCTCCCAGTAGAAAGCACAGGCCAGACCAGGCCAGCTTATCCATTTTTCGAACCTATATTGTCCTCCAGGTGCATCCTTTAAGCCTTGCACCATTTAGATAACCTTGTGTCCTCAGGCATAAAGCACACCCTTAAAAACGGTGACAAGATCAGCGCTCTGGCAAGCCATTTTAAACTCTCGGAATTTAAATAAAACTGTGATGATAATGAAGTCAGGAGCACCACAGAGAACCCATTAGAAAGCCAGGCTGAGGGCTTTAGATGAGTCTAAGGGAAGCGGATCTAAGCAGTGCATGGAAGAGCCTCCTGCACCATCTGGCTACTGATCATTCCTGGAAGGAGAGTCAGTAAGGACGTGGGTTTGGTCCTACCTCTGCTTGATGCTCTCCTTCACTTGAGGTTTTTTTTGTCTAATAGTGGCAGAGGAATTATGACCTGACTATGAAGAAGGAATTAGATTAATGGTTCTTCACCATACACGGATTTGTGAATTAGCTACAAGCCTGTCACCTGCTTTACCACTACTTCCCAATAATACACAGCATCAGCCCTTAAAAAACACTAGTTTTATAAGACTCTAGACAAGTGATATACAATTAATCTTGTGCTTATAATTAGGAATTGGAGTGGTTCACAATACTACATAAATATATAAGGTAAAATCAAAATCTTAAAAGGAAAAATGTAATGCCCCTTTAAAACCAACAGATCTATGTTTCTGATACAATAGTCTCTACAAGAGTAGGAAATAAGCCCCTTCTGATAAGAATAGGGACCTAAATTACAATGGAAAAAGTTAATAAGGAAAAAGCTTGTCATGTCTGACTACACAATAGTTTTCACAATTAAAGATTAATACAAAAGGAAGGTATCAATGAGGAGGACTCTAACGCTCTTGGAACAACATCAGTATTTAATAATCAAAGTTATCTTTTTTTCTCTGGTAAAAGAGCAGCCCAGGTAACTGAGAGCTTTGACAGGAAGAAGTTACCCCCAGTCACAGCACTTGTGAGCAGCAAGGGTCTCTGTGAGCGCCCTCAGTTCAAGTAACACCACCCAGAGGAGACAAACCACTAGCAAAATCAAAGTTAGTTTCACTTGGGTTTCTTAATTTTCCTTGGATTAAGAACAAATACATGACCAACTATCAGGCATGAGCTCACTCCAGACCTTTATTTGCATGTCTGCACTTTATCCCACTGAATTACATAGATGGAAAGCCCCCCATTAATAAATGTGATAGAAGCAAAAAGACTTCCCTAGAGAATAAAAAAAAAGGTTAATCAGTTGAAAATGCAGCATGGTTCCTATCATAGACTCATTTAAATGTGGTATGTGCAGTGCAGTGAAATGAGGCAGATAGAATTTCAATTCCTTACATTGTAATTTTCTTCTTATTAAATGTTTTAGCTCTTCCTATCATGGAAATTGTTCTCTTTTCAGGGGCTGCCCTACTTTAAGCATAATATGCATATGTGGCTCTCTTGAAAACCAATACCACTTCCTTTACCTACATTTGTTGCTATAAATCAACACATCAAACACTGGCTGAATTTTTTTATGAGTTTGATTATTTTGGGGTTTATTTGTACAATATTCTTTCACAATCCTGTTTTATAGTCATATTGGCAATAATTAATGCATCTTTTTGGACTGACAACAATAGTGATTCGTTAGTGAAATACAGCAAAAAAATCACCTCTCATCTGCCAACATTTTAGAAAGCTTAATGGATATTTTAATGGAAACAAAAAGATAAGGTTTGTCAGTAAGTAACAGACATGTTAGAGGTTATGCCTTGAAAAGGCTGCCTACAACAGTCTGAGTAAAGCTCCGGAGAGTTAAAAAACCAAACAAAACCAGCTTCATACAGAAAAAAAAAATCCCTCTAAGAATTTGCTCATAATAAATACAGGCAGCAAATCAAAAACTGAAAAAAGGATACAAATTAATTTTGTGTCTCACGACCAAAGCTGCAGGGAACAGTTTACCAGAAATTCAAAGTCTGGTGAATAAGCCCCTAAAGGCTCACTTGGAAAAGCTTGAAAACTGACTGGCATTTTCCCATCAGGCATGGGATGAAAAGCAAACCTGAGAGCTGCCAATATTTATCTCTCTGCATTTGGAGACTGTGTATTTTATCTGTGGAGGAAACCAGCTGGGGAGGGGAGAGCCAGGAAGGCTTTATGAAACCAGAACAAACACTTTGGAGTTCCCTTTTTTTCCCCTCACAGAGATTTCCCTGCTGACATTAATTAAAAACTCTTGAAGGTTATGCACTTGGAGAGTTCGGGAATTTTTTTTTTTTTTCTTAAATAGTGTATTAACCATATGACAGATTTTGTTCTGCCAAGTGCATTAAATGCTACAGAACCCAGCACCAGCTCTATCACCTTCAGAGCTTGCTTCTACAAAGGAAAGGCTCTAACACACCAGCTGCAGCACATCCTGCTGGAATCAGTTAAAACACCACTACCACAGATATTTTTCATGTCTCTTTGCCCCCCTACACAGCAGCATCACAAGAACAGTACTTGTATAAATAACCATATATCCCTCATTCACACCAAGTCAGCCACTCCTCACAGACAATCCTGCAGGCTGCTCTCCTCCAGCCCCCTCCCCACCGACCATGCACCACAACTGGCAGCACTATCAAGGCCTCCTTTTCTAGACTCTGTGCACAAAATATTTCTGTTTATACAACAGAATTGATACTGATTTAAAAAATGTGAACTCTCACCATAGATGACAAAGTTTGCTATCTGCCTGCTTGCTGGCATTTCTGGTGAGAAAAGCTAGATGACTTTGGGTGTGTGCTAACCACCAACAGTTTAGACTGGTAACTGGAGCACCTTGAACAGATCATGAGCCCAGGGATGTTTGGAATAAATATTTTTTTAAAAAAAATAACACAAAAACCAATGTGATGTTTCTCCAAGTTTGCCAAGTCTGCAGAACTTGGCAGCAAATCTTGTAAGAAAACATTAGTATTGCCACTGTATATATTAGTTTTTACTTAGTAAAATTAAATATATAATTCTGAAATAAATCCTTGTTCTGTTGCAAAGTGGAACCAAACACAACTTGCTTAAAAAGTGTCACCATACACACCACCACCACCACATGTAATACAATAATTAAAGTTCTCTGTATTGCTGTCTAAAATATGCTTTAATCAAACCAACACAGGTGACAGACGAGTGTTACTCTGTCCTAATTTACAACATGTCAACTGAAAAGACAGTTTTCTGCTTATTGTTAATTGTGTCTGAATGGAGCTCACCGGAAACTGTCTCAAGACACAGACCTCATTTGAAGGCAGAGGTTTTCATTGCTAATTAATTAAATATCAACACACACACCTTGGAAGGGGTGTGACTGAACCCTCCAGCAGCTGGCTGCTGAAAAGCATGATGAGATTTTGACAGACCCAAATCATAATCCATTGTAGCTCACGGAGTTAAATCTCCCAGATATTTTGTTAAGCATTTTTCTTGACTTTTTATAAATAATCCTTAGATTTCTCAAATAAAATGCATCAGCTATAAACTATAATTTTTAATTGTGTTTAATCTGCAACTTTTCAGATATGCAAAAAGTATCACTGAAAGACAGAAAATACTTTAAAGTCCTAACCCAAAGATTTAGTAGGAAGATTTTTTGGCTGAATAATGGGTAAGAAGAATTTGGAGTTGAGAGAGGAGAAGGAAAAAACATCCACAATTTACTTATTTCTAGTGTTGTGTCAATGATCTGTGAATTAACTGCATAGCTTTACCTTTGGGATTTTTTATTTCAGCTGAGGAGTTAACAAAAAAAGAAACCAAAAAAAAAAAACCTTTTGAAACTATTGTTACCTAAGACAGTTACCAAATTATGTTACATTCTATTTAAGTGGAAACCATCTTAGCCTGTAGAGATCAATTTTGGGTTTGCAAAATTTCACCATGAACTTTTCTACATCACCCTTCACAATCTAGTCACCTTGGCATGCTACAAAGTACTCAGGGGTTAATTTCTGGGTATTAACATCTTTAGTGGGGAAAAAAATTAGTCAAAAGAAGGGAAATTAATATATTTTTTGATGAAATACATGCAACTTCAGCAGCAACAATTCAACATGCCAGCAGAGTGCAGAACTTAGCTGAAGTAATAAGCAAAAACCTAGTAAGCTTCTCATTGAGATGAATTCACTATTGTAATCATAACACAGAAGGACTAAAAGCTGTAAATATTGGGCATACAACTATTTGAATATACTTTAAGGAAGTCTGGGTTTACTTGTTCCTAGGCATTTAGTGGAGAAACTGCTTCAGCAATTTGATGCAGAAGGAATCCATTCTAGAGAAAAGTCAACTAGTATACACTTATAAAAAGAATAGAAGAAAAGATGAAACCAAACTAATTTTAAAAAGGGACCTAAACCAAATTCTAATCTTCCGGTTTGTGAATGAATACAGATGAATACTGAGGAGATTAAATAAATATTTTTAAGAAGCCCTAAATTCAGAAATGTTCCCAAAGCACTTGTCTTTGGACAAGTGTTCTCCAGCTGTTCTCCACTTTTCACAATACCATAGTTTATAATTCATGTTGAAAGGACATTTAATTATGAGAAGTGATCTGTGGGTTTGCTACACAGTTGTCGGTGAAAAGAGATGTTGAGTAAATTAAGCAATCTCCTGGTTGCAATCAATCATGAATGTGGGTTACACAAACTGTCAGTCACAGAAAGTAATTATTGAGACCCCCATGATTGAAGTTGATTAGACACAAATGTTTTCAGTACATTCAATGGAAGTTTTGAACACTCAGCAACTCAAAGGGTCAAGCCTGAGCTTTATGTGGAACTGGCTTTTCCACGTACACCACACTAACAGAAGAACTGCTCTGCAATTAGTGCAATCACTGCAGACAAAAGAAAAAGGCTATAACTAAGATTAAGCAGCACACTGGTACAGTATAAATTTTTTTGTCAGTAATCTGCATCTGTTTCTTTTATTCTTATTTGTTAAGAACAGCTCTCAGTGGGAGTGGAGGAAAATATCTTTTTAGTGAAGGCCACAGTCAAACTTGACTCCATGTGCAAGATCCTTAGATAAGCTTATCTTCAGTACAGTCTGAAGGAGATGATAAGAAGGACCTTGCTTCTCTCTGTTCACAGTCCTACTCTATCACTATTTGTTTTGTGGAAATTAGCTCTTGATTAGATGGCTGGAGAAACAATACCTAGCTATGGGATGTGATTTGCATTCACATTATCAAGATTTAACTTTTCCTCCAGGTCTTTACAGATAAAAAACTCAGCAGTATAACAGTCTAATAAAATTCAACAAACCAACCCAATCAACTGTTTATGAAAAATTCTCTTTTTTTCTGCAAAGCCTTTTCCTATTCCCTCCTGGAGTGAGTAGAATTTCTATTAGGGTACAGATTACACTGGCATTTCTGGGGTATATTTTCAAATAAGATCATCATTCTCATGACTTAGGTAGGCCTGATTTTTTCAAATGTTAAATGTAATGTAAGACTCTGTAGAACATACCTGTAATGATAACAGCATGGTTTTGAAGCGTGAAGTTACATCCTCAGTCTCTAACACATTTAACACAGCAACACATGCTTGCAAGACTTCTTTGTCTAACCATAGAATTGGCTTCTCAGGGAAGACAAATCTGGTACTGTGTAAATTAAATTAAGAGGTGCATAAATACCTCTTATTTAAGTATTGCTTTGGCCAAGGGGCTTTTTATTTATTTTTATTTTTTAAGCAACTGCTAGCAGTGACAGTAGAGGAAAACCTCAGCTTATTTGGTTCAAGAAATAGAGCTTTCAAACCTGCTGGTTTCTTGAACTGCAAAAGCTTGTTGAAACAGAAGGACCATCCTGACACAGGTAAAGTTAGGAAACACTAATCCTGTAATTCCAATAAACCAAAAGAAAGAAAAGGCTCAAACCCAACCCTCACACAAAGACTCCAAATCTATAATGGCAACCACAACCCAGAGCTGCCTTCATTGGTTCCGGGGTTTATGTCATGTTCCTCCCAGCAGGAAAAAGTCAAGTCTTGTTAATGCAGAAAAAAATAACACTATAGTTGATCAAACTGAGATCTGTTTCCTCCTGATCTGTGAAACTGAATTCTCACTACTTTTATTTTCAGTCTTAACCCCACACTAGCTTGAACCTTTGATGGCTGTTCTGTTCCCTTCTCTTGCCCTTATCCCAGACACCTTCTTGCACATAGAAAAAAAGAAAAAAAAAAAGATTGAGGTACTGTTAGTTATTAGTCAATATTTCATACCCATGGGTAATTAATTTCATGACTTTCTATAGTTGCAGCAAATTGCACTACTGCTTTGTATTAGATGTCAGTTTTACTTTGGAAATTATTTTATTTACAGGTTACTGTAAAATGAGTTTGTTTGCTCCTTATGTTCCTACAGCACATTTTGAAAGTTAATTATAAGAAGAAACTGAAGCTAGTGAAACAATAATTCAGTGCTGTTGAACAAGGACAGGCCGTTTGAGAAAAGGCACTTTCCAGCAAACTGTGATCCATTAACATAATAGGAACCACAAAGCCAAGGCAGCATTTGTCACCACAGATAAATCATATATTTACATCGAGAGATAATCCAAGCGTGATGAGGACAAACCACAGTGAGTTTCTCAGCTAGGTTTAGAAAAGGTGTGAGATTTGTGAAATAATACACATTCACCTAATATTAGCTTTTAACATAAATCACACTAACACCAGAAAAGCATTTCCTCCAATATCCCATATATAAAACTACATCCTTATGTCCAGATTGTAATGATGCAAAATAGGCTGCATCAGAATGAAAGTATAAAATATGAATGTGCTAAATGAAATATTTTAGAGACCTTACAGTCTTGAGATCATAAGTATTTATCTGAGATTTAAAAGACATGGACTAAATTCTAAGCTTTTCTCTGCCTCTTTTCCAATGCTACCTTTAGAAAGAATATAAATCTATTTTCTGCTTAGATTATGGAAATTTTCTCCTGAGGGATTGTCTCTTCCTACTGTATTAAATCTCCCAAGTATGGAAGATAAAAACTGAAATCAAGACAACTCAAGGTAGCAATGTAATTAATGTACATCCTCGATGTCTACCTGTCTTGGGGTATTTGCAGAGTATCTCACTACTTAGACAAAAGCTGGAAAAAACTTTTCTAGTCAGGAGAGGAGACAGATCCGCCTCTAGGTGCTCAAGTGGCATGCACCAGGAGGGTTTTTCCAGTTCTTTTTGCTCCTGCTTTTCCAGACAATGATATGCTGATAGGATGGTAATTCAAATGTCTTCCCACCTGGAATCCACATTGTCACCTGAAGACAGCAATGAGGAATCAGCTTGGTGGCAGTAGCCCAAAGATTCCACATAAGCCTTTGCAGACCCTGAACTGGAAAGAGTATGTCAAAGGCTGAGCAGATAAATCAGTCACACTTCCTCCTTATTTAACTAAAACTAAAAAAGCATTTGTGTTCATAAATAGGCTTGCATGCACGCTTACTTATGAGGGCATGGTTCAGAAATTTGATAACCAAAGTCAGATTAAGCGGGTAGAATGTTACACTGGATAGAATAAAACCACGTTACTCTGTATTCAAAGAGCACATTTAACACTACTTCCAAAACAAAATCATGAAGGTACATGAAGAAATTTGAAATCTGAAACGTCCAAAGGAAATTTGCTGGTCTACTGTAAAACTTGAATCTTGGTTCAGGCTTCAAAACTAGAAAAGGTGTGGAGTGCAGTTCCTTTTTGGGTGCCCCTTACCTCAAGACTGATGATAAGAAGTGGGCCAAAAAAAGCTACTGCCAGCCCTTCTTTGGCATGATGTGTGCATCAAACGTTCACAGTGTCTTCTTTGCAAGATTAATGTGTCAGGAAAGGGCAGAGGCACTTAATTTGCTAAACTCTTCATGACTACAGTTCAAGAGACTCAACAATCCAGGTCATTCACCCTGCATACTTGGCTTTCAACAAATGCTTGCTGGTTTTACATTGTTAAGGGATTAATATACTAGAACTGTGGCAATGACATGACATGAGCCACTTAGCTTTATTCTTATCAGCTGCATACAATGGTATATTCTTCACAGCTAGATGATTTCTCCCTTCTGACACTTTATAGGGGTTTATTTCATAGGGGATCATTTGTTGTTGAGCATCTATCACGGGAAATGAGGTTCACTAAAAATAAATCATTTCAGCCTTCTTTTTAATACTGTTGGAGAAAAAAAGAGAAGGGAAACAAACTCCAAGAACTGACAGCTCAGAACTTTTAGCAAAATTAATTTATGGCAAGAAGTTGCTGTCCACATCAAAATTCACTTTTTGAAATCACTGCATACTACAGTGGTGCACATTCATTATCTATTTTAAAAGAGGAACATGTTCAAACATCTTCTAGCCTTTATTTACTGCTCATTCTGACATGCAAGCACATGGTTTAGTAATAGGATTATATTTATATCAATCCTATTACATGATCGGATTACAGTTCCTGATCCCAGGAATGCTTTTCAGCCCTAACAGGAGTTTTACATCATGTAGCTTTAAGGACCACCAACAGTTTCTGTCAGTGAGCATCTTAGCTTTGAAATATTTGCAGATACAAGTAGGTACTGAATAAGGCAGCAGAGATGTATATAGATTGCACATACGATAATTGTATTAATTTCATGAATTCTGCTATCATAAATTCTTTCTTCTGTATTGTTGCTCTATTCTAATTAGTCAATTCAGGAAATTAAAAGTGACATTTGGGAGGCTATATATCAAGAATAACAGACAGGGTACTTGAGAGACAAAGCCTACAGTATCTTTTCCAAGACCCTTCAATTGTGATAAAGAAGAATTCACCCCTTTTTCCTATATTTCAGTCTCCATCTTACCAACTTGGAGTTTATATTGTCCCCACCTTAGAGGAGTTATCTTTTATCATGTCAAAATATGGTCTGAGTTCTTTTACAGCATTTAAACAGATTTATTTCTCAGAGGTAGGTGTCAGTTCATGGAGTGAAGAATGGTAAGAAAAGCCTCCACTATTTTAGACTGTACTTGAATAGATAAACATTCACGTTCATTAAATTTTAAGACCTCAGTGCTATCAGGACTGTGTTGTCAAGATAGAACAGGTATAATGTTCTTGATGCCTTACTGCTGGCTGGTCTGGCCCATCTCAAAGCACCACTTTACTATAAGCATACTATTAATCTTGCAGGAGAATTAATTTTTACAGTGCTACAGTAGCATGCAGTCATCTGCTTACCTTCCACTGACAAGGTTTAAGAGAACAATTCACAGTGATCACCAGGATAGCTTTGCTTTTACAAACTGGTATTTCATTGCATTTACAGTTAAGAGAATGTACTCTGATGGTAAGAACAGGAAAGGATGTAGGCTGGTGATAAGTGCTAGCCCATTCTGAGTCAGTATCAAAAATAGCTCTGAATTGAGGACAAAACTCTCGTTATGTGTCATGAAAAGACTCACAATTAATTATGAGCACTCATATTGACATCGTGCCCACCCTTCGCTCCGTGGCTCAGAGAGAAAGGTGGTACAAATCCTTTTCTCTTTAACTCCAAGTCCACTTAGGAACTGAAAAAGACCTAGCATACGCTACCAGACTCAATCCTAACATAAAGAGGCATCAAGCACAATCTTCTATCTCAAAGCAACAGAACCCTATTACCAATCTGTAACATATTCAGTTGCACTTTGCAAGCATTTCAATCTCCAGTAAGAAAAAAACCTGTTGTTTTTCAAAGGGATGCCCATCAAGCAAGCTGAAAGATTCATGGCCAAGTATCTCTCTAAACACCAGAAATTAAGTTTTGTGGAGCTTGTGATTCAAATTTTGATGCATTTAGTCTTTGACTTGGGCTTATTACTTTACTTAGTAGTGTTGGAGAAGACTATAATGCAAAAATAAGTGTTATGCCACTGCCTTTCAGATATGTATTATGAAAATATTTTTAATGCTAGCCCTTTGACATTCATAGTTTTACCCTAGTGTAGATGTGGAAAGGACACAAAAAGAAAAAAAAAAACAAACCAGTGGATATTTTTCTTAATTTAGGTGGATTTTTTGTTGGGGTTTTTTTTTTCAGAGATGAATAAGAGTTTTATTTTATCTGCAGAGATAAATGGTTCACACACCAAAATTTTGGAGATCCTCACCAGAAGAGACTGATTGAAAGTCTAATGAAATAAAAGGAAGATTAATCCGGGAAAGGATCATTTGCTTGTGAAAGCACCTAACCTCTCCCAGCTGAGAAAAAAAATGGGACCACATTTTCCCTGAGACCAGTGTTCTGGCACTCCAGCTCATTGAATTATTTTAGTCAACTTTTTCCTTAAATATTTAATCACAAAGTTCAGAATCCAGACTCTTTTAAATTCAGAATCATTTGTTTAAAAATAATCTCACTGCTGATTAGATGTGGACAAAATTTGCAGTTGCTGACAAATTTGCACATCTGACAGTTACAACATTTTGCTTAGGAAAAGAAACCAGCAAAAAGTTGGTGAGCAAAGAGACCTAATTGCCTGCACAGCAGTCTCAGCTTGGGTCTGCATCCCAGAGCCACAAACTGAGAGTTGGATGTATCATGTACACTGCAAGATAGTAACCATAACTTCAGAATTCAACTGCAGAGAATCGGTTCAACACATTTTGGGGGTAAAAACTGCTTCCAGTGTAGAGCAGTGAGTAGCCATGGTGACTTGCCAGATTTGATCCTGCTTATTTATTCCCCATATCAGCACTTAATCAAATGTTATAGGAAGCTGCCTGCAACAGCATTCTGTGACCATACAATTAATTAACCAGTGGGTTTTAAAGGGGAAACAAGTCACTTTTTCAGAGCCAAGGGTCTCTAGATGAAAAGTTTGTAAGTACAAATGTAGGACTGCAGCATGCCAGCTTCTCAGCTGATTTTGTCCGTCTTGCGTGGCAGAGGTGCATGTCAGGCAAATTAAATGTTCTCCCACTTCACATCCAGAAGTGTGGTAGAGAAGCAGCACTACATGGTGCTGAATTACCTCTGAAGAGTCAAACAACGATAATGCCTGGCCTTCTGCAAAGCACAGGCTCTCTAGTGAGGAGAGAGGACCCAAACTTCATAGCTAGTAGCAAATGTCTGTAATTCAGACCAAGCTTTTAACTAAATTGCTTATCAGAAAAGACATTAAAAAAATCTTAGGCTGACATAAATGACAATTCTCTCTCCCTGACGTCTGCATAAAAACCAAACAAGCATTTGACCTTAATATAACGCTGAATAGCCACACCCTACTGGAAAAAATTATTAACTGGGATGTATACTTTATAATTTAAGAACACACACTCATATTCTAAAAGTACTTCTTATTGATGAAGAAAAAATAGTATGTCATGTACTTTTAGCCATTCTAGTTCCACAAGTCAATCACATATCTAGCTTCACAAAAAATAATAGTATCGCCACAAAATGAGAGGGGTTTTCTCCATAAATGTTTTTGTTACATCCACAGATGGGAGGTTTTGGTTTCTAGATTGGCAGGTTTACCAGTGCAGGAGAAGACACAACTCCTGGGGCTCTTTCAGTCCAGCACAGAGTGGGAATATTAAGGGCACGTGACTTGTTCCCAAAGCAAGGATTACCTTTGACGCCTTTAGCAGCCATTGTCTAATCCCTCACACAGCATTATCATGTCTCCTTATGCAGCATCTGACAAGCACAAGAGCCACACTCAACTCATGGCTCATAAGCCACAGCTTATCCATTATCCATAATGTAAAAATCCATTATTATAATTTATGGAACTGTGGGCACTGGACTGCTAAATTTGGTTCACGTGCAATTCCTGGGTCTGTCAAATACTCTCCAAGAAGTGTCTCAGTATCCCTGCTACAGATAATACCTTCTCTCTCATCTTTTAATTTTTCTTACCCTATTTCATCCATCCCTATAATAAGCCATCCCTTAAAGATTTTGATGTGCATACACCAACATTTGGCCAAGGCCAGGGACCCTAGTGCTTACTCTTTCCAGGACTAGTTTCCCTGCATCTAATATTGGTGTATTTCTCCAGGAGAAGGGAAAAAGAAACCCCATCAACAGCAAAACCCCTCAGCAATCATATTCAGATCCCTATTTGTAAAAGTAACAAAAACATTTATTTTGGCAGGTAGCCTCTACTCCAGAAAATGGAATCACTCTCAGTGTGCACAATCTGAATGTTAGCAGTTTTTCTACTCCTGGGCAACAACTAACACTGTAACCAACCTCCCTGACTTTGGTGACAGTGTCACACTGATTGCTTAAGGTGTTTGAAAAATCAAACCAATTAAGATCAGGAGCGAACAAGAACTCAGAATTTTTTTTTTTTTTTTTTTTTTTCTTTTTTTTTTTTTTTTTTTTAAAGAAAAAATGTAGGACTACTTTTTTGGTCACATGGAAGCACATTGAAAGTCTCAGAAACCTTTCCTTACCAGACAATCAAAATCCCTTCCCCCTCTTCTTTGTTTAAAAGAAAAATAGTTTCAAATGTTATTGTGACCCTTGCACCATAGTAGTGCATTGTATGACATGTCAGGAAGGACATCAGTTACTACAGTATGCCCCTGAATATATTTCATTTTTCTAATATAAACTAATGACATGGATATGTACATACAGATTATATTTTCATGATTCAAGTGTTTTATTTTGCATCTGCATTAAAGAATTCAGCAATGAAAACCTGACAAAAATATTGGTGCTGACTATCCCTTGACTAGAAAGCTAGTTCTATTAACAGTTAATTTTCACAGGCAGGAAAGAAACCAAAAGCCCACCATAAAGAGAAACACAGCATGCTAAAAGTTTTCCTTTTTGCCTTTTAATTTTCCATGAGTGTGGTATTTTTGTACCCACTCCAAAGAGCACCCATCTCTTAGCTTCATGTTACCATTATTGTGTGCTTGGGGGTCAAGTAGGGGTGCTTAGGACAGGACAAAGCTGCAGGAGTAGAGCTTTTGGGGGATGGTTTTTACAGGGAATGCTTAGCATGGGCTCTTCCAAGCTCTGCCCAAGCAGCCAAGGCAGTTAGTACAGTTCCTTATAAATAATTAAAATAGAGATACAACAATACATGCAAACTTGGACACAGTAACACCTATCATAGCACTGCCTGAAAAAAACCCCAAATACTTAAGTCCCACCTTCCATCCAATGTGCCCCTGGCTGGTTGCCAGGCAACAAAAAAGATATTATTGTGCCTGTGAATTAGGCATGGGTAAAGAAAACATAAATGTGCAAAAGAAATGTTTCTTTCCCTGAATGGCTCCTAGGACTCAGGTGGCCCAAGCTCCCCTTGCATCCATCCAGGTGGTCCTGGGCAGGTGACAGCACTGGTGTGCAGCAGCCCACAGGCCTGAGTGCCACCAGTGCTGCTGCAAATGCTTCACAAGGAGCTCAGGAGCAGAAAACATGGATCAGGCAGCTCAGTTCAGCAGTGTGACCAAGCTGCCGAGCATGATTAAGGGGGTGTGGCAGTGCTTTTCAGAGGAAAAGAGCAACCACAGAAAGTCAGATACAATCTGGTTGCTTTCGCCCCAGCAACAAGAACTTTCTTGCAATTTCTCTGCTCTGGAATGGGATAAATCCAGAGAAAATGAGTGCTGGTGAACTTGGAACACCATGGCAGGATCTGTGTTATGCCCAGCAACTAATGTCACATGGGTACAACACACGTACGTGTGCACATCTCACATTTTCACCAAAGGAAATTCTCCACTGTGGAAAAAACCCTGCCTGCCAATCTATTAAGTGATGACAGTTCAGAACTGAATGTCAGTATGCAGGTAGAAAGGATACCACAGTGGCAGAAAGCTGAAAATGTGGCTCCTGACAGTCACATGGGGAGAAAATGGCACTGAGAGCAGGATACCAGTTTGTCATCACTGTCATGATGGGGGGGACACAGAGGCAGAGAAAACATCTTGTCTCTTCTGTAACAGGACAAGCTCTGCAGTCAAGTTCCTTCAAGATGTCCATCACATAAATGTAACACCTTGGAATAGCAAGGTTTACAGCAAAAGAGTAGAAATATTATTTGGAAGAGACTGCTGGTAGTCATCAAATCCAACCTCCTGGTCACTTTGGGGCTGTCGATTAAATCAGCCACAGCTCTGAGGCTTGCATACCTCCAGGGATGAGAAACCAGAGCCCCAGCAGGCAGCCTCTTCTGTGCTGAACCATCCATCCAAGGAAGAAACACATCTGTTAAAGCCTTCCAGGAAGGGGACTGCATGGCACTGGAGTGCTGGGGTTAAACCAGACATATAAAATGACAGTCCTGGTGTCCTATTGCTTATCTCCAGAGACACTGATTTTCCTTTATTTGCTATGATGCTGTTACTATACAATCCTTTATATCTGGTGAATTAAAAAGGTTGACTTACAAAAAAAAACCTCTCACTTGACAGCAATACTTCTAGAAAAATGACACTATTTGTTATGATTGAAGCATTTAAGAATATCACTGAAATTGGCTTAATTTCCAGTTAGATTGAAGAGAGTTTTATTTTCATCTCTTAGTCACCTTTTCCTACAAATATGTTGAGTCTGAAGATGAATTCTCATGATAGAGAACTCAAATATGCATTTCTGTAAGTAAGGTGAAAATGGATTTGCATTTTGAAACAGGCCAGGCAAAATCAGTTCTTTATAAATCATGTTTTTAGGCACAGGAAAGTGAAAGCCTGTGGGTTTGATCTGCAAAATTCTGCATACTTGGACATGCACCTCACACAGTAAAATAACCCTGCAGAGCAGCAATTTTGATTTGAAAACATTCATCCACTGCTCTTAACACATAGGTGAAAAAGGGAGAGAGAGGAATGATGTGGTTACCACTCAATGGTCAGTGCTTCAAGGGCAACACTGGTTTCATTCCTGAGCATGAGAGAAACAGAACAAAGAAATAAAGTAC
The DNA here is from genome assembly GCA_910950805.1 of Acrocephalus scirpaceus scirpaceus. NCBI lineage: Eukaryota > Metazoa > Chordata > Aves > Passeriformes > Sylviidae > Acrocephalus > Acrocephalus scirpaceus. The sequence continues at coordinate 37,876,765 of OU383781.1, forward strand.
TACATAGAATTCCCTGCATTGATCTTCATTGATCTCCACCTTCAGACTTGCATTCTTTTTGTCTGTGTGCAACTCCATTCCGTGAGGCATCAGCTGGACATTTTCATAGACTCATTCCCTGAGAGCTACAAAATTATTACAGTCCTTTATAAATCATCCATAAGCAGCACAGGGCTCACACAGTCTGGGAGGAATTACATTCCTATCTTTCAAACCCCAAACTAGCAGACCTCTACAGAAACCTTAATCTAAAAGTCAGCTCCATGAAAATCTAACCATTCATCCATGGTTCATTCACCCTTGTCCATCCAAAAAAGGGGAAAACTGTAGCAATTTTTTAAATAATAACAATATTTGGATTCCATATATGTTAAACACATGTAGATGTCAGCAAATCCATGGGTTTGGGGCCTATTTTTGGGATTTTTGGGGGTTTGAGGTTTTTTTCCCCTTAAAAGAAATCATGGCACTACAGGAGAATAAACTGCAGATTTTCCCATGAGGTTAGAATCACACCGTAAGTACAGAAGATTATGTACAAAGATAATTACTTCCCATAGACAAAAACCCTTGCATGATTTCCTTAAAACATGGTGTGGTAAGCACTTAACACCTATTAGATGCACGTCAGTTCTACCAGAAATACCCAGGACTGCTTTGCTTAACCACTAATTAGCCTGACAAAAGGCACTGTTGCCCCAGCATTGCTACTCTATATTCCAGTGATTTGTCATACCAGATGCTAATACTCAAGATATACTTCCCATATTAATGTCTCTACCTGATACCTACAACTACTACATGGAAAATGTCCCTTTTCCCAGGTACAATAGATTTCCTGACAGCATTACTTGCCAATTCCTCTCTTTTCACAGACTTTCCACTGGGATTATTAAAAATATGTGGCATTACCACCAGGCTCAAATCCATTTCAAGGGATTGGTTTAACAAAGGCTGAACTGCATCCAAAGAACAGCAGTGAAGGGTCTAGAGAACAAAACTTATGAGTAGCATCTGAAGAAAATGAAGGGGTTTAGTCTGGAGGAAAGGAGGCTCAGGAAGATCTTCTAGCTCTCTACAGCTCCCTGAAAGGAGGTGGTGTTGAGGGCAGGGGGTCATTGCTCTCTTCTCCCAAGTAACAAGCAACAGGACAAGAGTTGCACCAGAGGAGGTTTAGGTTGTATATTAGGAAACATTTCTTCTTGGAAAGATTTATCGGGCATTGGAATGGGCTGTCCAGGGAAGTTGTTGAGTCACCATGTGTATCTGTGATACTCAAGGACACGGTTTAGTGGTGGACTTGGCAGTGCTGAGTTAACAGCTGGCCTCCATGATCTCAAGCTTGATCTTAGCTTGGCCTTTTCCAAGCTAAAGGATCCTATGACATCAACATCACATTCATCCTCAAACCAGAGGACACATTCCAACTGGGGACATTGCCACCCCAAGCCCACCAGTCTTTGGTCTAGTCAGCTTCCAACATGGGCAGCAGCTTCTGCTTCCAGAACTGAATAAATGACTAAAATACAAGGGCCTGTGGCTGTTATACACTCATGAGATATAACAAATACTTCTTAATTTCCTAATCATTTCCTGAATAATTTTCACTAAGAAGTGCTTCCTTCCACAACTGCAACATCTCTCAGCATCCACCACAAATAGCCTACACTGGGTTTTGAGCCTCCCCCCTGGAGCAAGCCTGCAGTCAATTTTCACCCTCTTCTGCAAGAATCTCCTCCTCAACTCTGTTATCAGTCTATTCTACTGCTAACAGCACCTTTAGTGCTTTCAAGGTAATCTGCACAAGAGAAAAGTAATTTGCCATGCACACTGACTGACATTTAGCTCTCACCACACAGGCAAGAAAATCATCAAGGCAAAAAACATGTCTGATGTAGAACAGATAAAATAAAGCACGTCAAGAGAAGAATAAATTGTATGCCAAAATGTTGAGAGAGACAGACATGTTTTTTCTTTCTAAGACATCTGCAAAGGAAACCTGGTATCAACTGAATCAAACTTCCCAGGTTAGGAAATAATAAAGAAATGAAGTTATATATAGCACAGTGCTCTCAGTGTACCAGAATTGTCCATGTGCTAAACAAGCCTAAAAAGCCTCATTTGCTTTTTTTACTACCACACAGAGCTAGACGTCTGAAAGGAATAGTAAGAAGAGAGCTCTCCTCCAGAGACTGCTTTGCAGATTAATTTGCATTTAGTATTTACCTAATAAAAGAGGTGTGCCAGTGGGTTACATGACCAAGGAGAGGATTTGTGTATAAGAAATAACTTCCAGAATGGCATCATGCATCTTGGGACTGTGTTGTTTGCTCTGAAAGGAAAGACCTTTATTCAGAAGTACAGAGGCATGTTTCATTACATCTTGACAACTTTTGTTTGTGTTCTTTCAGGAATTTGTTGGCAAATTCATAACAAAAAGGAGAAAAGTTGTTATTTTACTTAGCAAGAAAAACAATTTCCCCCACATCACACAAACAATGTGGGGGGAAATATGACAAGAAGAGTTCCCTCTTCCATAAGGAATTGCAACCCCAAATCCAGTAGAGACTGTATCATACAAACAGATTGCCAAATGTGTTTGGGGATTCACAAGAGCAGAGCCCACCAATCTGCAATGAATCACTGGAGAGCTAGTGAGAGTAGGAGCAAGGGCCACTTCTCCTTTGAAGTGTGAGACAGCCCCTCTTTCAAAGAGCAAGCAGTGGGTAGGGAAATAGTACATGAGTCCAAGAAAACCATTATGTGCCATAAATCTTCTTAAAAATTAAAGCAAGTATCTGCCTTCCTGAATAAGTGTACCTAGAAAGAAGAGAAGCAAAACTAACCTAGAGTTTATAAGGACTTTTAAAACCTAAAGAGCAGTAACATTTTAAATCCTACTAATCTGGTATTTATACCAGTATAAATAGCTTCCACATCCTTGCTCATGCACAGGCATGATTCATTTTACTTCTTGTACTCCCCCCTTCCTTTTTCTTCTCCCTACAGGCATCTACTTTATTTCTAAGTGTAAGTGTAAAGGAATGAGAAAAAAGCCTGGGAAAATTTAGAACTAAATTACTAGTTATGCAACAGAAAATGCAAACAAAAGGAGGAAAAATCCCAGGATAAGAATAAAACTGTAGGCTTTGACCTAGGTTAGAATTCAATCCAGCAATAGTATTGCAAAGGCTGAGGACTATAAAACTGTAGTGCATTATTTGCAGGACTGGTAAGAGCTGCTTCCAATATACGTGTTCTACTCACTTTCTTGAAGCACGAGTTCTGCAAAGCACTTGAACATGCAATTAACATTAAGTATATGCTTAAGTCACACTGATTTTACAGCAGTTTAGACACTGAGTATTTGCAGAATCAGAGGTGTCAGAGCCCGACTGTCAGCTGCCTGCACTGTTTCAAGTAAGGCACTTCATACTTCAGATGAAGATCTGCATTTCACTCTTCAGTTTTGAGCCACTGCTTCAAGGAAAGCTTCTATTAACATTTGCTTGCGCCAAAGGAAACCCATGTGCTTAAAAATGTATGCCTCATGTCTCATTCTTCCATTGAGTGAGTTCAGGAAAACCTGTGTCCAAGCAAAATTAAGGCTTGACCAACACATTAAGGAAAATAAGTGTCTATTCTAACAAGATGTAAAATACTAAAATTCCCAAAGGACAAAATGCAATTTTGCATTCATTGTATTTTGGGATTGGTACAAACCATTTATTGTGGTTTTGATTTGGGGATTTGTGGTGGCTTTTTTACATTTTTCTACCCATATTACCACTTTTTAGAACACTTTGGTACAGACTGCATCTGTAGCACAGCTAACATACACACTGCTGTTTTATACAGAGCAATGAAGGAAACTATAGACCACAAAGTGGAAATTACAGAGCATAATATGCATTTTTTTCCAGACATAATTGATATAAATTTATGTAATGTAAATGTACAAGGAGGGAGGGAGGAAGAGGGCATATAGAATTGACTGGATTTCTACTAGTGTTACAACTGAAGAGATTTATTATAGGAGATAGAGAATAAGGGACAAATAATAGCCTTGCAAATTTGATAGGCAAATCAGTCACAGAACTGAGAGAAAGGGTGAAGAAGAACTAGAATACATGGGGAAAATATTTTTCAAGTCTCCTACACCAGGACAAACTGTACCTGAAATAAACCTCTAAAAGTTGCCAATCTTGCCAAACATTTGTTCCCAGGCATCTCATTAGCTTTCAAGACATGCTGTCAGTACCCTCGCTGAGAGCACTATCAGTGGAGGCTGCAATGCCAAACCAAGGTTCTGGGTTAAGTGGCTGTTAAAAGGAAGTTATTAATAGAGCACTCATGCTGTATATTATCACTGCCATATCAATTACATCACTTGGATGTCACAAAAAGCAGGGCAAGCCGAGATATCCTAACCTGAACCAAGTCCAGAATCTGCCTCTACTTTTATCGCTTCAGAGATCGTGCTGAATGCTGAGCTTCCCCAGCTGTGCCACACATTTGAGACATCTTTGCAGAGAGGATCAATTTACATCCGAAAAGCAAAAAATATGCTGCCTTTAATACTTGGGGTTTCTGCATGGCATTACAGTTGTCAGCATTACTGCAGCACGAAAAACAAGGCAAGGCTTCCTCACTCCTGAAGAAGTGCTGCATAGGTAATCCGTGCTGAAGTGAAAGCCCCCAGCCAGCCAGGGGAATTGCTCTGTCCTGGGAGAGCCTGAGGAGCAAGGACAATCTCCCCTTGCAAAGCCCAGGGAGAAGGGATGGTGAGGCACGGGAGGGGCTGGGAGGATTTGGACAGCTCTGGTTTGAGGCAGTCACAGGAGATGGCGATTTTCCAACAGAGGCCGCTGCAGCCTGTGGTACAGCCCCGAAAATCAGAGTGGACAGGCAAACCCTGGGGATGTCTGCGTGGTGCTCACCACAGTGTGCTCCCAGGAACAGAGCTGTGCCACATGGGTTTTCTGAGCCAAGCATGCCTCCCCAGTCAGGGACTCCAGGAGGAAATTCAAGGTTTCTGAGTCTCTGCAGAGGACTGCCTCAATGCAGCTATTCCCTGCATGACAACCTTGCACTGTCCTTTGCCATCTACGTATGGCAATATTGAATAAATATACCCTGTGTGCTACATTTACCCAGTTTTTTCTTTTAGATATATTTGTTCCTTAACTTTCCAGGCAATATGGATTTTTATAGATGTGTAAATCTCTTATATGTTAATCATCATCCAGGAAGGTAATTTTAAATCCTACTATATTAATAGTCATTCCCAGGTGTGTAATCATGACTAAATGTGAACATTCAGAAACATTTTTGATGACTGCTGCAAAAAGTAAATCCAGTACAAATGCAGCTAATATGTTCACAGTCAAATGCACATCACTAATAGAAAAAAGGAGACAATTTTGTAAAATGCAGATGAATGAACAGTACAGCCACATATATTCACTCTCTTCAGTCACATTGAAGCTCATTTTGTCACAGCAAGTGGCACATTCTTCTCATTTAGTCAAAGCTATAGCTGTATTTTCTGATGCAATGCTTGTGTAGAGCAGAGTTCTGCTCTTTCCAGCATAACAGAAACTTATATGGGACTGATACTGACTTAACTGAGGTGGTCCCCAATGGAAATGCAATAAAACTAGATTTTAACTGAAAATGCAGGAAAAGACTTCTACTCAAGAGCCTTGGTAATCAGTGAAGACATTCGCTTAATACAATGGGTGGAAATCCTTGCTTCCCTTGCTCCCCAGTATCTGAGCACAGATGTGGCTGCTCGGGAGTGCGAGCACAACCGAGGCCCCGTTTCCTCTCCACATGTTCCTTCCTCCAAAGGACAATGACAGCCATATCAGCAAGCCAGCTTACAGTGGCAGAGCACGCAGAAAACCCATTCCCTCCAGCAGAGATGGGAAGAGCATCCCAACCCCTGACCGCACTGCTGCTGCAGTAAAGAGCCTCAGCCCAGCTGCAGCCAGGCTTCCACAGAGCTCGTCTGGGTGCGCGCCAGCACTGCCACAGGAGCTCGGAGAAAAACAGCTACATGAGGGCTCCTTACATATTTTACAGCAAACAACATTGATATGAGAGAAAGCCAGTAAGGATCTGCTCTTTTCTGGGTTCCCTCCTACTGTTTCCACCATGCAAAGGAAGTATTTTGGAGCAGAATGTTGCAGGTTATCTTACTGCAGTGTTTTGGGGTTTGGAATGAGGGGGGGAATATCTTTTGATTAATATTTAACTATCTCACCAAACACTCAAATTTCAAGTAACATGGGAAATGAGATTAAGCGCACTCTACACAGAAATTTTCTCCAAGCTTTTTTTGACTTTTTGTTCAACAATTTACACCAACATAAAACTTGAAAGGTAACGGTGATACTAAACAATAGTGAGACTAAAGAGAACCCAAACAAAACAGTCAACATTCTAAAATTGCACCTTATATGCTCTTATAATAAAATTTCAAAACACAGTCCAAGTGTATTAAAACACTGTTAAATTCTCTTTCACACTTGAAAATACCCCTTGGTAATAACACTTGGTAAGTGAGACATGGACACCATATTTTGAATCTTATTCATCAGTCAGCACTTGCAAATTCTAAGATATGAACCTGGAATCATCACTGGTGATTGAACATCTTTCCTTAACCTGATTGCAGAGAATTCATAGGGAGAAATATCCATAGCTTTGACACTCCCACTCTTGCCTTGTAGGACAAAGTTAGAAATGAAATCAGAGAAAGAATGAAATAAACTGGGAAATAAGCAAACCAATTTTTCAAGTCTTTGATACACATGCAGAATGTGCAATAGAAATACTTCTACACATCTGTTTCATGGAAGCATGCATATCAAGATGTCTTTCTGAAGTTTCATTAATGGATCATTAATAGTTTGATTAATGGACAGCTAACTCATGCTCAGGAGGATTTCATTTGCTTGCCTGATGATGGCCTTTTTACCTACTCACAGAAGGGTGTACCTGGGCCTGCAATCTCATAAGACTGGGGTTGGCCTACATCAACTATTTCAACTAAAAAACATTTTAGAGAACATTCAGAGTTGTTTAGAAATGGATTGGGTAGAAATGTCTAAAATATGTGATGGGGTAGAATCTGAAGAATAGCATAGAGAAGCGAGGATCTGAAGGTGAATGTCTGAAGGCACACCAGCTACCCCCTGGATTTTGTTCTTCTAACTTTTTGTTATTCTAATTACTTTGTTACTAAAGGACAAACTTTGAAATTCTAAATAAGAGAAACCCTATCTTTCAACAATTTATCAATATATATTGAAAGCTTAAGAGACTGTACTGTTATCTGGATCATTTTGTCAGAAATACTTGCAAATGCCCTTTTTTTTCCCCTGATTAAGGTTAAAAAGGCAAGTTTTTCAGGAAATGAAGTTACACACTGACTGTTCTTGGCACCATAATTCTGTCAGTGTTTCCAAGGGGTTAAATTTGAAAATTAGTGATTATGAAGCTAAATGTATGTCTTGCATATGAAAACATTAATTAGGATTTCTCAAATGAATACAGAAAATGCCACACATCTTTTAAAGAACCATATGCTTCTGCTTTTAAAATGAAAACAAATTAAAATATCCACAGGAGCTTTTATAGTGATTAAAATCTGCCAACCAACTGAGCTAAGTAAGTTAATTAGCACCAAAGAAGCCTCAAGTGAACTGCAGTTTTAGTCACAATTCCTTTGTCTTAAATGTAGATGACTAAGGTTACTTTGTACGTGGAAAAGATTTATGTAGCGTGGTACAAAAGACACAGAACAAACTTGGAATGATTTTCACCTAATTTCTTTTCTACCATATTTCCTGTGCTTGTCTGGAGCTCAGAGCTATCTGATAATAGCAGCCATTTTACAATCTTCACTTTACCAAAAGCAAATGCCCAAGAGGTTACTATTTAATCAAAGTCAAAAGGAAAGATCTGATAGAGTTAAATTCCCAATCATAGACAAATTTTAAATGAACACAAAAAAAAACCCCAAAAAACCAAAAAAAACCCCACCTCTTTTTGGTACCTTTTGGGCCTCAAATTGTTTGAAGCCGCTCATACCACTTTAAAATAATCTTCTAAAATAGTATTGAAACTTTTCCTCAAAATATTAGCAAGCTTTACTTAAAATAAATCCCTGACATTTCTGGGTGGTCTCTGACAGTGACCAAGAGCATATGCACAACATTTATTGCACCCAGTCATAGTAATACCAACAAGGAAAATAATTTTTATTTTACTACTGCAAATAGGCCTGCAAAAATACTGAAAAATATTTTCTATGAATACTAGTAGAAATTTTAAATTAATCTCCATTGTATGTATGAGCATCTGTGTTTATTTTCTCTGAATAGTCTATTTACTGGCAGCATTTCTAAATGAATAAAGTTACTGGCAGCACAATTCACGTAAACAGAATTCACTTCTTGCAAGCATTCACACCAAACCAAGTTGAGCAAGGAGCTCTTCCAGTGAAGTAACAAAAATAATAAATGCCAAGGAATAAACCTTATTGGAAGTTAGTGAAACACCTCCTGTGTCAAAACAGGGTCTAGGACAGAACATTCAGCCAGTTTTCCTATACCAAATATTCACAATTGCTTGTTAATGATCTGATGAAATTATTTGATAAATTCTCTGTGAAATACATTTGGGAAAAACTTCATCCATCAGTGATAGTTTGAAGACATGAAAAAAAGAGAAGAAATTAGTCAAATAATTACTACCAAATTACAAATGAGGAATGAATTTAGGCAAGCACTTTAAATGACTAGTGGGCACAAATAAAGAACATTAATAACAGTTATAGAAATGCAGCTTCTGTGCATTCTACAGGTGCAGAGAACCAAATGGTTTCTTTGCTCACAGATCTTGATTTCTTCTTGCAATTTAGAAAAAAAAGTGTTTTCCACTTCACCTTTCACCCACCAAAGAAACAGGGGGGGAAAGTGCCACTGCAGCCCAGTGCCCTCAGAGCTGTCCATGAGCTGAAGTAGGCACAGGTGGAACCATCAGAGCTCCTGCCAGGTGTGCTCAAGGTGTCTTACTTACTACCAGGTTCTGCATATTCTCATCTCACACAAGAATCAATACACTTTGGCCAACTGTCATGTAAAATTTCAACAATTTTTGTAATTTTTTCTGCCCCCAAAATTCATCAACACCCTGACACAAACCCCCTTTTGCTTAACAAAATGCTATTATACCATCACAGCCCAACTGGTAGAACAAGATGTTGTTTCACTCACTTTACTATAAAACCATGAGGGAAGAACATATTTCTAATTTTACCAGTATCATTAAACTCCTCTGCAGGGTTGCTTTTGCATTTATACAAGATCACCTTCTCCTTTATTGCAAGTCAAGTGTTATCTGAGCAGTGTAGCATCTCATAGTTCAGATGGAAGATCAAAGAAAAGAGCAAGATTCATGATTATCAAAGCCAGTCAGGACAATTGCAGTCTCACAATTATGTCATTAAAGCTGTGGGGGAAAGTGACAAACTTACTACATGAGTAACTTCTATAAATTTCTGATGGCACATTTGCTTTCAGCAAGAAAGCCTCAACAGCCCCTTGTGAGAAAGGCTTCATCTTCACTGAATCATCTAAGGTTGGGGAGCTCTGAGACACAACCAGAATCCTCACTGTGTTGTAAACTGGGTGAGTCTTGCACTCTTCATGGGCTACTATGAATATTATTTACTGAAAAAACTGAGGCATATAGTGATGGAAGCAGAGAGCATGGAAAAAAGAGTATGGCAAATACAGAGTCTGCTTTTCCTAAGCTGAGCCCGAGCTGTTGGCTTAGAGAGAGGCACCTCCCTGTGAGAATGTGCCAAATCCTCTAACCCCTGAGAATTAGGGATTTTAGTGTGGTTATCCACAAAAGGAAATGATAATGCATTTGGAAAACCTGACTGTAATGGGAGTTTCCTTCATACAGTGAGATTATAGTAAAGTAAACATTCTGCTACTGTACTAGAAGTCATTAGTGTGTTTACAACTGAAAGAATTCAAGTAGGTGCAATGAAGAAAAAATCTTTATTGATGGATGGTTGTTTCATTAATTTTTCCCCCGCAGCATATAGTTTGGGGGAAAAAAAAAATTAATTTATTTTAAATTAGACCATCTGATATTGCTTGGAACAACAGACAAGTTTTGTGAAGCAGTAACTTTAAGTTCCAGATGCTTTTAATTATACTTTTAGTTTTACATGATTTTGCTAAACCACTGATTTGATAGAGAGTAGGGAGTAGCACAAGGGTATAACATTTGTAACCTATTACATTTGATGTTTTCTTAAACCGCTGTACAGCAGGGCAGACAAAGCTTTCTCGAGCACAGCAAAACAGCAAAACCTTGTAAAGACAAAACTTATTTTTTAGTTCATGTATTACTAGTAAATTTAAAAGAAAATAGTCATGGGAAATAATTTGCATTACATTCTAGAAAATATTGCCATACTTTCAGTTCTCAAAATAACCCTTTACAACCACCTGTGAATCACATCTAAACTATTTTCCTGTATTGTCTTCAGCCATCAACATGAGCTAACCAGCAGCAACATTCCTATTAGGTTCCAAATTAACAGGCATTGATGGAATTTTTCTGCTAATAACTAAGACTTTTGCTGACATTGGATACAACAGATAAAAGAAAGGGGTCCTGGTGCATCCTCTCCCATAATGAGTGTTATGATTTTTTTTTTAATTTTCCTCCATAAATATGCATCACTTTTTAACTTAAGTAAAAGATCATACCTTTGTGCTGCAGTATGTCTGTGCTGCAAAGGTTTAAATGTTAAGCAGACAGAATCCTGTGTACCAAACTCTAAATTTAATAGAAAATATAAACCAAGTTGCAGGTGTGTTTAGTTAACAATTGCAGTAAGGTCCACCTGCAAGAGTATGAAGTAATGAGAGGATAGAAAATTAGAGTTGCTATCAAGAGGGTAACATCATTAAAGTTTACTGACATTAATAAGTTTTTTCTGAACTGTTACTCTAAATCATCAAAAATCACTGTTGTCTACAAGATTCATTTATGGATGCCACAGACTTCCATACTTTGTTTGGAGTAATGGTAAAGTAATGTATTTGTACAGTTCTCTCCTCTGTTCTGGTCCAAATTCAAGAACTGACACCAAATGAGGACCTAAAACTGTATATATATGTGTGTGTATATATAGATATAATGTTATGATAAATTCCATCCAGCCATTCCTAAAGCCAGGAGATTATTCATTCTTTATTTTATGTTACTGGGCATTGCATGCTCTTTTAGCAGATTTTTCAGCCGTAAATCCCTTTTCAGTAAAAAACACGTGAGGAGCAATTAATCCTAACACTTTGAGTTTCTTCAGTATTCACAAAATATTGGCAAGTACCTTGGTCCTGTACAAGATTGACTTCCCAAGGACTTTTTGCTATCCTTTACCTGCCAAAAAATAAAATCAAATGCTGCGTGTCAAGTAGAACAGCAACCCAAACTGCAATTTCAGGTACCTTCTTTTAGACACATGGAAGAGAGCCATTCCTATCAGAATAAATAATGCAGTGAATTTCTTCTAAAGATCACAGAAATGTAGCGAGGCACAGCTGGAAGGGAAAGGTGAAGAGAGGATCTAAGCTAACTGCTGCTTTGAATTAGTATCCTTGCAGATATCCATCTAATCCATTTTTAAACACTTCCAAGGAAAGCTATTTTGCAGTCTCCTAAGGAGACAGGAATACAGTTTACTTCTTGATCTACAAAACTTGCATTGCTAATTTGTTATTAAAATCTCTCTTGCTGCAATTAAGCAACTTAGTTTTTGTCCTGCCCTTGGTGAGAATATTTCTCTCCTTATGACAATATTTTTCAGATTTTTGAAACTTTGCTCTTGTCTCTAAATTCAATCAAACACCTCCTCAAACCCTCATAAACCACATTTTCTAAACATTTCTGTCATTCTCTTGCAGTTCCTTGGACTCTTTGCTCTTGCTCTGCATTCCCTTATAGGCAGTGCCCATAGTCAGGCCAGCCTTGCTCCCTGCACACCCCGGCAGGACCAGAGGGAGATGGTTGCTGCCCATGATTTACACACACACCGACCTTGCTAATGCCATGCTCTTTTCTTCTGCACCGCTGTCTAGCCAGTTGCTCCTCTTTTTTTTTTTTTTTTTTCCTTCTTTCTCCCACTTGTGGTTTTCAGTCTTAGTACAGGAATTTGCTGTTGTCTTCCTCGGTGTCATCTTGGCCTGAGGCCACCTCAAGCTCTGGTATCCACTCTGCCAGTTCCCCCCCTCACCTGAAGGGTTTTTCTAATCCATGTTACAATGTCTGAAATTTATGGGGAGTGCAAATAGACCTGCAACCTATTAATCCCTTCTGGGGAAACAGATGAAATTATCTCCCATTTCATGACTTCTATTGATAACTATGTTGAAGTACTTCACAACCATTTGTTAACTCCCTTCATGGCAAGTTTGCTGATGCTATTCTCTTCAAACTACAGACCACTAATCCTGAATAACATAATAAACCACTTTCTGCCCAGCCACAAGCCATTCCATTTAAAGTATATGAGATGAAGCTCATGAAGAATCACAGTCAGACAACAGACAAGTAGAGCTCTTGTTTGCTTTTTCTTCCTGTTCATATGTCCAAGTGCTGCATTTGCACTCTGGTTGATTGAGGTGCCATCCCCCATCTGAAACAGAAATGGTCACCAACATGCAGCAATACTGTCATAGTTCTTTATGCAATCTGGAATTAACTAACTCAGAATGCTTTCACTGCATAACACTAGTGATTGTTGTATTTATTGTTCTTTTTAGCAGGCTATTTGCAATTTGTTGTCTTCCCCATTATCCCAGGCATTACATGCAGTACCTGATCACTTTTTTAGTAGCAAGAAGAAGGCATTAGATGCTTCAGCCTCAAAAACCACAAAGAGACTGAGCTGAGTGTTCACGAAGACAGACTAAAGCAAGGATTTGTGAGATTTTTAACAACTTTTCAGACTTAGGTCACTTTCACATATTAGCCTTTAACTCTAGACCCAGTCTGAAATCTGTAAATCAAATTTAAAAGAAGATTTTAGCCTATTATTTTAATCTGGTTTTTGTCCTTAAAATATACAATCCCAAAACCTCATTATTATAGTGGTCCATATTTTCCCCATAAGGCTCAGTTTTACAGATAAAGACATCCTTTCACAAGTCAACCTCAGTCTGAGATTTTGAAAGTTTCCTACTATAGAAAGACATATTTGTATTCAATGTTTATCAAAAAGTTCATTTTTTCAGAGAGAGATCTCAAGGAAACCACACACAGTTATGCATTCATTTTAATCTGAGGTTATATAGAAGTATAATATTGAACAATTTTGGCAGAGTTTTGTAGTGGCTGAGTTATTTACTGCAAACAATCCAGCAAATATAGACATATTTCCTTGTCAGCCCTCCATTCACACTGCAGATGTGGTTACATGATAATGGAAGCAGAAGAGGAACATTACCAACATGGCAATAAGTAATTTAGCTACTATCTTTGTGGTGCTCTAAGCCTTCCCCAAACAATGAACAAAAAAATATTAAAACATACGTAACAATAATATTTAAACAATAATATTTAGCTATTTTAAAATGCTGGAATCAGAATTAGGGTTTAAGCATCGGCTTTTTCATAAATCCTACTGAAGTGCTGCAGTTTATCCAGATTGTTCTATTCTGACTGTGCTTCTTACTATATCAGTCAGATTCTACTTTTGATTAATTGAGGAGAGCATTGTGAGAGAGTCTGTGCTTTTTTTGCTGTGCTCATATTTTTGGTCTATGATTCCTTGTTACTCATTCTAAAAGTTATGAAGATATTGAGGATGGAGAGCAAGATATAAACCAGAAGATATTCTTTTAGCATGTCTTTGCATATCCAGTCACTGCTATAAACACCGATTTGGCAGATATCATTAATGATAAGGAAGCTGAATTATAAGAAGCTTCTAGCAAAGATTTTGTCTCAGAGACCACCTTTTCCAAAGGACTATAGTTTTGGGTAAGCATTTAGCTAGAACTAATTGGAATGTACTTGTTGTGTCCAAAATAAATTCTATAAGCAAGAGAGTCTGTCTCACCCCTCTAACCGAGCTGACTAAAATGCAGTAAGGCGGAAGGCATTGGAATCAATTTCTTTGCTCAGCCAGGCTGTAGATCATTGCAGTGAGTGGCAAATGATGGTGTCACTGTGGGGTACAACAGAAGGAGGCAGAAACCCCTGTGCTCTGCATATCTCATGGAAGAGATTGCTCTAAATCAGAAATGAGTTCTCTGCAATTCATCTGTTAAATTTGTAGCCAAGAAGAATTTTCCTTGTGGAAAACCAAAAGCAATGAAAGCAGAAGCATTACTGTGATACAATATTTGCTCCTTTAAGTAGCTTCTTTTGATAGATATTTCTGGAATTTAGTAACAGAATAAAAATTGATTCTAGGTAAATGCAGAAGGCAAATTCTAATAAGAGAACTGAATCTACATCTCTTCAATTTTACACAATCCTAATCATTCACATGGACAAATAAGGTCTATACCTCACCATTGACAGTCTATTGACTGATGTAAAGGTTCAGTTCTTGTTCAGTGGGTGTAATCTCTATTTAGAAGTGAATGCTTTAGATAGGAAGTCAGAAATGCAGCTGTGGAAATGGCATTTTAAGTGGCAGAGAAGAACACAAAACAAAACAGTAGAATCAATCATGAATAGGAGAAAGGAGATCTGCACTATCGAGCCTGGGCTTTCCATCATTAGCTTCTCACACAAGAAGACTCCTGTGTGGAGGATGGCACATCTCAAACACAGTGTGCATACAGAATTAGAGAGACACCAGAAGACAGAGAAAGAGTAAGAAACCCTTGCATGAGCCTTGGTCTAGACCTTAAAAGAAAACACACATTAAAGGAAAGATAACAATTTGATAAAACTCAGCATGCTCCAAAATAATTGTTTTTTCAGTAATATATGTATGAAACAAAGATAACAGATTCTGGGGAGAAGAACGGAGTAACAATATCAAGCTCTAAGAGGAATGGACTGAAAATATAGACAGAGTGCACTAGACTTGAGAGTGACCCTCCTTAATTTCCCTCAGTAGCAAAGCACCTAACATGCTGCATTAACTGACATCTAATGGTGTCACCATGTCACCAAAAACACATCCCAAAGTTATCACCACTTTAGCAGATCTAAGAACTCTAAACCAAGAACTTCAAAGAACTTCCCGTGCTGCTTTGGATCTCACTATCATATGAAAACAGTGAAGCATGTTTATATCTGGGAATTTCAGTTTTTCTGTCTTCCCACCAACCAGAACCTATTTGGAGAGGTTCTGACCGTGACTCATTTCTCAAATGTACATAACGGGTCAGTTTGAGCTAAAAGCTGGGGCATCCTGTTCCTGATTACAAAAATAAAGGGGCCAATTAAAGTCCCTTTTATTTTTTTTCTTTAAAGTGATTGCTGTACAAGTGAAAGATGTCAAAATGACAGCTCCATAAGATAAACTTCACCATTAATCACAGGGTGGAAACAGTTCAGCACAGAAGTCAGCAGAGCAGGCTTCAGGAGCAGCTGTGGTAGTTCGTTTCTTGCTGTTCAGCCACTGCATGTGAGCCAGCAGTAATTTCCCAAGCAATTGCTTTCCTTGCTTTGTCTTCTCAGCTGATACTCCAAGGCATGCAGACTGTGGTTGGGTTTGGTTGTTAGTTGTTTTGGTTTGTTTCCCAAAGGTGGAAAGACATTTCACTAATGCAAATATATGGTATATGTAGCCCCAAAATGATAAGCCATTTCATGTAGCTGAATCAGATAATAACCCCTAATATTTGCTTGATTTTCCATTAAAATCCTTATTGCACACCTATTTTCAGCTCTTGAACTGATTTCAAGGCAGCACTTCTAGGGTAGTGTGCCAAACCAACCTACAATCAGTAACAGATTCATAAACTAAACTTTAACAGTGCTCATGTTATTCAAATAGGCTTGTGATGGGAAAAAGTGTTTGGCAATTTATTCACCTTTCATGGATATCTCTGTAACAAATTAGCATCGAAATTTTAACCTACTTTTTAGCATCCCAAATGACAGAAGTTTGGAGAGCTACTGAAGGACTCAGAACTCAGAAAGAAGTCTTATCATCTGATAACAGACAGGAAATCTACAACTATATGGGCTGCGAAAACATTAATTCCTCTGAAGAAAATATATGAAGACAAAATGTTAAGGCACAATCCATAGCAAATTTGTCCAAATGATGAGCAGCTCCAGATCAATAGCCTTAGGCTTTAAAATTCTTTCTGCTCAAAAAAATGAAAAGAGACAAACAAAAATGGAAAGAAAGAAAAGCTGCAAAAATGGAAAGAAACACACAATTAAAATCATCTGATTGTTCATGCCTTTTAATGCCTCCTAAGAAGAGAATGTCTAGAAAACTAGATAGATAATATTAATGAAGAATCATGACAGAGGAGCTGAAAAGCAATAGAATTTTTCTCTGTCTAGACCCAATAGTTACCCTAAATAAAAATTCTGTTTTCCATGAATTGGAAAATATTTGCAAATCTTTGGCCAGATCCACAGGTAACAGTGAAAGTATTAATTTCTTAATATTAGAATAGAAAAACACAAAAACCTAAAACAACTTGCCTGGTGAGATGCCCTAAGTACAAGATATTGGATGATCTTATTTAGATTTCAAGGAAGGCAGTACTTTGTCTGTGTTTTAAACCCAAATCAGAGGCAGCTGGGATACAGGAGCTGCTTATTCAGGATCTGGGAGCTGTCAGTGCCAGTGAGAGAGGCAGTCAGAGCTCAGCAGAGAAAGGACAGCTCCTCAGGGTGCAGAGGGCTGGAACCTCACACACAGGTGAACAGGGGTGGGAGGGAAGGGCATTCAGGACTGCAACACAGCCTGCAAAGGGGCTCAGTCTGAAGAAGGACTGAAGGTTTGTCATATTCCCCACGAACCCAGCAGTAATAACAATAACTTAGCTGAACTTCTCTGGTCTGCTCAAACGATGCCAGAACAACATTGTCTGTTCCTCTGCTTTCCCTCACCATCTAAAAGGCACCTTGCTTGCTTGAACATATAAAGGGGGAGTTTTAGCCAGACTTTCTCTCTATTACATATAAAGGGATTCCTGCCAGCATTAGCCCAAACTCCTGTTTCATAGTCTCCCATCCCTCTTACCAAATCATGCAAGAGTGCTTTGTCTACTCACTTTTAACAAATGACAGCTGCATTTCAAGGATGCTTCACAAATACATTCTTGGCCTGTAAAGCCCTTAGAACAAAATGCCCTGTATAGATGCACAATATGCCACAAGAATTGTCAAGGCAACACAGGTTCAGAGAAACACAGCAGTTGCTAGGAAACACCACAGCAAAGAGAGATGGGGAGTTGTTTACTGACATATATTTGAAACATTCATTATTGCTATTTGGGGTTTTGAATCTCAAACAATACCTATATATTTCTACTTAATAATTCTAATTTGAATTCTGTTACTGGAAGAATCCATGTGTATCCCAGCATCGCTGAATTAAATTCACCTAAGCTCTAAGACCATAAACAGACTTAAAATCCTGGACTTATGTAGAATCTGTTGATGCTTTTGGAACATTTTTTTAGGAGAGAGGACTCCACCATGCTTGTCACAGATCACCACCATCCCAGAAAACTGACTAAGCTGCAGGAATTTATTTCTGTTCTACATGGATTCCAGCAGAATTTTTATCAAGCCATTGGAGAAAGATATTTAAAAACAAAGTAAAAAACTTTTAATTTACTTTCAGGCAGGAGAATTATTTACATAGTTGTTTGAGCAAAACACATAGAGGAAATCAACATTCCTGGAACTTTTGCAAGCAATAAGCAGCGCAAAAAATAAGCCATACAGTATTATGTAAGCTAGTCAGGTTAACAAAAAAATAATGTCAGAGTGCACTCTCATTCTATGAATTTATTGCAAACTGGAAAGAATTTCCTCAGTGTAACTGAGACAAACATTAAATGATATTTAAGTGGCAACAACAGAAAAAGAGAAGGAAATACAAATTTTTATAAGTGCAGTCATTCAGTCATACATTATAGGCAACAACAGGAAAAAGCATGTTAGAAAAACTTTGCTAAGGTTGCCAAGTCAAACAGTAGGAAGGTGGAACATGATACAAAACAAAACAAAATCCTACAGCCTTTCCATCTAATTTTTTAATACACATATACCATGATAGTATCTGTGTGGGATAAAGACTGAGGAAACCCATTTTTCCAAGAGAGCATTCAACACCTCAATATGTTGCATTTCTTCATGGATTTCTTTCTCCAAAAAGGTAACAATCCAAAATTTCACAAAATAGTCATGCTGATAAAGGAGAGCTATCCAACACTTAAATGAATCAAAGAACCCAGGGGAAAAAAGTGCTACAGTAACTAGAAAGTATTAATAATATACGTGTAAAAGAAACGGAAGCTGTAAAAGCCATTAAGCTATAAAAGTAACATTAAAATGGAAGGTCTCAATTTATCAACACTTGACACTGCGAATGTAATTTTATGTATAATATAGCCTTCACACTTGGAACAAATAGGAAAAGCTCCAGAAATTTTAACATGCCACACTATACTGAAATCAGTGTCAGCAGCAGTGAGCTAGTTTGTTAAAAATTTTGATAACTTACTCGCATTGTAAAACTCCATAGAAACAAATCAATTTCAACAACCTCTCATTCAATACAAAATAAAAGAAAGAAAATCCGCAGGAGGCATTTCAGTAAGATGAAATTTCTTTCTCCAAAGTTCATTTTTAGACTGCAATTTATATTGAAGAAGCAAAGCTAACACCCAACTGTGAATAAACCTTTTTGATTTTGATGAAGAACAGAGAGTTTTGTCTGACAAAGGCAGCTGTAGCTGCTGTCATTCTTTATAGGGCATAAAAATATCACTTAGCTGGACTCACAGATGGCCCCAAAGGCTGGGATAGTGTAGGGCTCATTTGGAGTTTCACAAGCCCAACACACATTTGTTTTCCCCATTCCAGAGCCTCATGGCTTCCTGGGCTCACTGAGCACAGGGCGTGAAGCCCAGGCACCTGTACTTGCACCTGGAAAATCTGCCAGAAATGGAAAGTCAACTCTCTTCTAACCACATTATAGAGCCCTGCTACAAAGTACACTGACACCACTCTAGGAAACAGCCACTTTAATGTATTATCACAAGAAAGATCCTGTATTTCTGCTACTGAATTTGTTATCAGAAATAGCTGAAATTAAAACAAAACAATGCACAAATATATCTGCAAAGATCATCACAATCTGAGAAACTGTCCATCAGTAAGTACAGAGAAACAATTTTAAAAACCCTTCTTGCCAAGTTTTGAGTTTTTGATGTCATCATAAGTAGAATTTATAAAATAAATTAAGAATTTATTTAAAAATAAAGAGAATTGTCATGAACCCAATTATTATTCCATTCCATGTGCATTTTCAACAGCAAATTAAAATGAGAAAATACAACTCTTTCATCATCCATTTTTTATAGGCTTGCTTCTTCCTCATTATTTTGTGATTATCTGTATACAGAAATTGTAGACTGAAAATGTTGCTTTTAGTATGATTAGTCATAAAAAGCGGGTACAAATAAGAGGATCCCAAATAGCAGGAGAAATATTCATTTTATCTGTTGGGGACAGATAAGCATTCATGAACAGACTTGTAAAGTGCAGATGGATTCCAAGGAGCATGATCTGTTAGTCACCCTGCTGGCTTTGGGAGACAAGTCTGCTGAATGGGCACCTTATCTTCCAAAAAACTGATTTTAAAAAGTAAGTGCTCTTAATCCAATAGTGCTCTATTGGAGTTCATAGGGTAAAACCAGGATAATTTTAATGCCCCACAAAGTTCTATAAAGGAAAAAAAAAAAATAGAGATCTACAGTATAAAATTTTCTTCTCCCACTTACAGTCATTACCCAGACCATAAACTGGCACATCAGCTAAGAACAAATGTGTCCTACTGTGAACAAATTCAAATTTCCACACCAGAGCACAAGCCAAACTTGGGGAAGGAAATGAGTGGTTTTGGTCTGCTCTCGAATAGCTAAAGTTCTCTGCTCAAGGCAGGAACATGGAGAGGCCTCTAGTCAAGAATGCAGGTGAAAGCTTAGTGTAAAGCTTAGGAAAGTACCTGCACTTTGGAACTCTTCCCCAAATAAATGTGCATACTTATTAAAAATTTTGAACACCTGAAAATTTCCATCATTACTTGCCTTCTTAGTAAAAGAGGATTTCAGATTTTAAAATGTGCCAAGGAGGTAATAGCTTTTACAGATCATCTTTCTCCTTTAGCCTCAAAAGTGATTTGTAACACTTCTAGTAGCCTTGATTTGAATCTTAAAATAACATATACAAATACATGGGTATATGATATGTTTTCATCAGAGACTGAAAAAAAGGACATTGATGTAATTTATGAGTGTATGATGGGCAGTAGGTGGGAGATAAAATGCACCAATAGAAAACTAATAAAAATTAAATACAGAACTAACTGAACTCATGAGCTATACATAAGAGAATTTTGTGCTCCAGAAATTAAGGTCACAAGCTATTCAAAGACCATTTACTGATACCTAACAATACACAAACAAAAGTATTTTCTCCCTTTTGTCTATTTATCTTTGTATCACCCAGCAAAAGTGAATACACCAAGATATATAGTACAGCAGCTGTCAGTTTAGTGACAATTGCTTCAAAAATATGAATCCTTCCGTGTCCAGCATTATCTCCCTAGCAACTTTCTTACAGCTATAATTTACTGATAGGATCTCTATGGAAGCAATATATTATCATGTCCCCATCAGTGCTGTAGCTTTAAAAATATTTCCTTCCTGAGATACCTAGAGGATTTCAGCTTCCCCCAAACATTTCACAGCAGGCAGAGCTGTAAAATTTGTACTGTATATCACCTGCAATTTGATCATTTGATCATCTGTGTCAGCCAGCATCAACTCTACTCCAGTACTCACTCCTGCAATGCAGCTCCTGTCTGTGCTGCAGCTGCCTGAGGTGGCCAGGATTGATGGAGATCCCCCAAGAATTCATTACATAATAACTGCCTGACAAGTCAGAGAGCTGATAAAAGGTCAGTGAAACCCATGGCTGCTCACAGATCACCTGTGGGTTCCTTGCACGTTCAACATTCATTGCAACCTTACCAGAGCTCAGCATTTCTCAAATCAGACAAATATATCTTACCAAATGTACCAATGTCAATAGGAAGGCTAGATAAGAAATGCAGTCTTCACAGACAGAAAGATGTGCTTCATATTTATGAATATTATGTTTGAACTCTTTACTGCAATTCTTGAACTGGAATCATTGCTGGAATGGTGATGGACCTCTTGAGTCAGAATTCTGATTTTGCCAGGAGCTGCAGCCACTGCCACGCAGGCTTACAAAAATTGTTTCCAACCACTCAGCTAATCGTTTGGTGCCAAATATGATTTATATAGACTAACAATAGTGCACAGATTTAAAGAAACATTGCTTATCTTAGTTCCCACAAGGATTCATAGAGTTTCCCACCATTCAGATTATGCATTTGGTACTCTTACATTAGTGCTCTGTTGAAATACAAAGGCAAGCACAGAAAACCTGAACTGGCTACCTGAAACCAGACTAGAATCCTAGCAAAGCAAAAAAATAAAACAAGTGCACAGAAGGGAAGATTGTATGGTTATCTGAGGTTCTTTTTATCATGAGTATCCTATAATCATTCACTCCTTCTGCCCTCTGGCCCTCTGTACTTGTCCTGTGCATAACACCATTACAGGAAATGTAACTGCAGATTTCTGAAAAAATCCAGATACCGAGCCCTTCTTCTCAGTCACATAATGCATTGGGCTAATACCGAATTCAAATCTCAAAACTAGAGCAAAATTTCAGAGATTACCTCCAACACTCACAATTGCTGCCATTGTGTTTCACGGTAGTCACCTCTCTTGGTGTGGTTTTCTTCCATCTCACTGCAGCACTAGCTTTAGGCTAGTCGAGGCTGAAATTTGCTAACTCACAAAGGTAAAAAAACCCCAACAAACAAATAGTATCTGCAGAGGGATTTGCTGAAGATGCAGAAGAAGAGGATTTGTTATTCCTATTTTGCAAATGTGCTAATTCAGACAGCAAGTGGCATTGAAGCATCAACCTCTTCCAGGTCTGACAAGTCCACACCAAAGAGCACCTGCCACACTCTGTTCTGCTAACAAGTGATTCTCACTCTTTTCCTCATTACAGCTCTTCAAATAAAATCATCTCTGGCTTCTTAAACTCACACTGGCCAGGATGAACATAATGTCTGTCACAAATCTTGGCTTTCAGGCTTTATTAGTCATACATTTAATCTGCTGTCCAAGGCTTCAGCTAGTGACTTTGTTCTATCGTTTTATGTGTCAGACATGATATGTAGCTATGAAGAATGATTACTGTAGCTGTTTTTCAGGAGGCTCTTTATCTAATATACAACTAAATTCTCAGTTCAACATATAAATGAGATGTATGTTTGCAGGATGAACTAACAGCTCAGGAAGGAGCATTATGGACTGCTACACAAATAAATTCAGCTCCAAGTCATCTGTTTATCTATTCAAATTATTGAGGCATTTCAGGTCAATGCAGTATAACCATGCCCTAAAACATTTTGAGAAGAAAGCAGGCACTCATCTTGGCAAAATAACCAACTTCTTAGCAAAATCCTAACAAAGACTAAACATAAAATCTTTCTTAAGCAGACCAAGCTAAAGCCCTAAGATGTGCAAACACTACATACACATGTAAAGTTGTATGTCACACAGTAAGCAATTCCTTGTACATTTAGTATCTTAAGCTGCTAATCAGGGGCAGGAAGGGCAGGAAACATTTGCAGAACAGCTGTGGGGGAACAATCAGAGGAAGAAGTGGCGTGCTGGTGTCAACCCTGGGGGACATCCCTATTGTGTCACACCTTCCTTGGGGTCCAAAGGACATGGGAGGAGGCAAGGGAAAGCCTCTGAAAGCAAGGACAAGTTGTGCATTCCTTCCAAGATCATTATGCCTTATAAACTTGGGCAAATGAGCAGTGGCAACTCCACCCTGGCCTTCGTCTGAGCCCATTCTGAGCCTGCATGTAAAAAGTTTCAGATATGAACAGAACAGTTTTGTCTCCTAGGGAGGGAGGAGGAAATACAGCCAGTGAATTGAACCAGCTTGTTTGGTGGCTTGTATTGGCCTGAGCCTTCTGTCAGCTCAGGGAAAGTGTGTACTGCTGTGCCTCCCAGTCTGTCTATCCCCATGCCCAGAAACAGGCACCCCTCCATGCAGATGACCAGTACAGATGCTTGGGACAGTGTGAGCAATGGAAGTTTTAGATGACAAGAAGCTTTGCTGGCACAATAAGCTGAGAGTGATTAGCACTATCTTAACTACGAACAAGCAGTATTATACCAACAGGTATTTTCATCTGTGGTCTTCAGAGTGCTTTACAAATATTTTTAACCATCGTGATTCCTAAGGTGACAGATGCTTAAAAAATCTTAGAAAAGTTACCTGGCATTTTGCAGATAGTTGTCATGGCTTTAGCACTGCTTTCATACACATTTTGGAGGCACCCATTCAATAAAAATTGGGGTGAGATGAAGCTAAGTAAGCTGTTTGATGAGATCCTCACATTTTACTCTATGCTAGCAATACTCAAGCAAAAAGGCAGCTCTCCACATATTTCAGCCAGCAGCTGATGACTTCTTAGACGCTAAAATTGTTCTTGATAGAAATACAAAAGATAGTGCAAAGACGGGAAATGTTTTAGACGTAAGTGCAGACACAGCCACAGAAATCACTGAAGAGTAAAAATTGATTCCATTTGCTAAGAAAAAACACTTTGAAAAGATTAGACTGGGTTATTCCATTAGAAAGCTGATGAAGTTTAAAGCTCTGTGGTGGCATTCAGATTAGGCCTATGAAGAGCTTGCTCTGACAGAAACATGCTGACTAAGAAAAATCCCCTTCTATATTTAAAAATTGTAGCAGATGGTGCTAGCAGTAGGATGCTGCATCAAGTTGCTATGACTGTGGGCACTGTCATCTATCACTGAAAGTCTCAAAATGCCATCACTCTACTGCAGGTCTCAACCTGAACTCTGCAAAATGCAAGTACTAACATGATTTATTTCGTACCAGCGCTCCCGGGTCAGGCTTCTCTGGAAAAGCTTCAAAGATTACATTCCTATGGCTTAGGAGGACTTGGGATGTCTTTAAAGTAGTCAGGATATTGGAGATCTGTAGGCTGAATTCAAAACAAGGTATTCAAATACCTTAAGTAAAAATGTTTCCCCAGTTCCAGCATAAAGCCCAGTGCTTTTGAAAATGTTGTGTATTTGCACACAGCATAACACAGGGATATTCAGGCCCATAGGATGCCAGAAGGGCTGAGAGCTGAAACCTGGCACAGAGGGGACAGCTCATGTCTGTGAAAGATGGTGACTGAGGGATGGCACCTTCAGCCTTCCTGGAAGCCTCGAGCCATGTGGGCTCAGGGACCCTTCCCTGAATAGGAAGCTCCCAAAAAACTCATCCTCAAGCTGACAAACGTGCTGCCCCCATCTCTCCTCCATGTGGAGGAGGCACAGGGGGCTGGAGCAGCCACTGCCGCTGCTGGGAGCAGCACTGCTCCATCCCACCTGCCTGCAGGGCCAGGGGAGCAGCCTCTCTTCCCCTGAGGGTCTCACCCATGGCAAAGGTAAAAATCCACCATCACCCACGGCCCCCTGCGGGTCAGCGCTGCCCCTCGGCCGCGCGCGCAATCAGCTGAACAGGACCAGACAGCGGCGGAGAAATTCCCTCGCAGCCCTCTGAAAAATCCACAGCATTTTTTATGAGTTATTAAGCACACAGCCCTGCTGCTGAGCAATGATTTTGGAATTATAAAGGTATTCGCTACAGGAATTTTTTATTCTTTTTCTCTCTTGCCATGGCAACCAGGGTATGGAAGTACTTCAGAGGAAGACAGTGCCTCACAGTACACAATGTGTTTGCAGCACATCTTTTTTATAACGAGTTAAACATTTTTAAGGCTGTCTTGGAAAAATTGGTTGAATAAAACAAAACCTACACTGCACAATTTTTTCTAGCCTGCTTTAATAAAAGGATGAGGATATAGTCTGCACTTCATAGAATTCTAATAAATGGCAAAAACCACAAAATGGGACTTGGTTTGTTTTTTTACAGTTAGAGGGCAAACCTAAAAGAACTGGCAAAAAATACCAGGGGGAAAAAAAAGGCAAAAGCAATTTGTCTTTTAAAGACCAATCTGTAAGGATTTGTGGAAATGCATTAATTTAGATTTCTTTCTTTTTCTTTGTCAGTTCTCAAAATTCAGGATCCTGCTTCTGCATATCTTATCATCATGTCAGTAGCTGATGTCTTTTGTCAGTTGTAAAAGACAGCAAAGAAATAGAGGGGAAAATTAACATAACTAAAATCATACATGTTTATAGAAGGAAGGAACTGATAGTTGAAGGACTCCTTTATCCCAAGACAGTAGCATTTATCCCAATCACAATGAAGCAGTATATTTTCTCATTCCTAAAATAGCTAGAATTATTACTGTGCCACTAGGAATTCTACATGCCTGTCGGGATCATGACATAATCAGTAGACATGCAATAGTAATGATGAACTTCTTCAATTAAACCACAATTCTTTAAAAGAGTTGTCAAAAATCAGACTGATTTCCATATAAAAACAGCACTTCATTAGCAAGAACTGTCTTGCCTTCCTCTTGTTGTCCTTGTTGAGGCAACCAGAATTGTCTCCCTAATACTTATTTGACACAGCTAAATTACTTTGCCTTAGGTATCATCTGATGACAGCAATTTCAGCCAGTTAGCTACAGCAACAAAATTATTTATGTATACCAGCTTTTTTATCCATTTATTCTCATACTGTAGAGTACAGACAACAGGAAGAATCAAACACCTTTCCCCATTTTTGCAAGTCCAAAACCTGCTACAGTCAACAAACAGACTCAAAAGTGTCTTCAGCAAACAGGAGAATAAGATTGAGTACATCTCTGCTCTCATCCTTCTTTCAGTATTCTTAACATGAAAAAAAAAGAACAGTCAAACAAATAAAACTCTTAACTGTCTAGAAACAGTTTTTAGGCTTTCTTAACACTGTGACAGAAAATCAGAGAAAGAATTTTATTCTCAGATATAAATAAATGAAATTTCCAAGACTGAAAAATAATGAATACTTCCACTAATGCACACTTCCTAAATACTTGTATTGATTCTAGTATCCATTTACTGAAAAACAACAGCCATCTACTCTTACCCGAATTAAAAACCAGAAGGAAGAAAATAAATAGCCCATTACTATACAAATTATTACAGAATTTTTAGCTACCTTTAGTTACTTGTTCTTTAGTTGGTACATAATATCCAAAAGTTATTAGATAATCCTACTGGATAACATAATACACAATTGAAATCTGGTGGCAGGGGAGAAGTCCTACTCTTCTTCAAAGTATTGAAGATTTCTTGGACCCTGTTTTTATGAAATGAATTACAGTGTTCCAAATTCAGATTGTGCCCTTCTTTACCAAACAAGTTTTGGAAAGCATTCAACTACGTCTCATAATTGTGTTAGTGCCCATTGTAGAACAAATGCAATTTTGCAATCCAACCCCAATATCTTATTTCAATATTCTAAAAATCATTTATTATTGCCTACTGCTCAAGTAGGTTCATTTATTTTTTTTTTCCTTTTTCTTTTTTTAATATGTTTTATTAGTAGTCCATAATGCACAATAGGAAGGAGGCTTATTTCTTCTGAAGAGCAGTATTTCCATGGCAATACACGTCACACACAGCAACAATCTCTTATCTTTCCCCAACACCTACGACTGCTGGAGCTTAGCTTAATGTTATATAATAAAACACAATACCAAGAACAAAATCTCAGTGGAGACTTTAGTGCTTCCCTCACGTATCTTAGATATTCTTGGTTTTATAAGAGCCTTTAGGTCATAATAGTTTCTTAAGCAACTGGAAGCTCTTTAATTAGAAGCAGGTGCGCACAATCTTGACTGCATTTCCCAGGAAAAACTCACCTGGATAGACTCTTAATAAAGTAACACAGTGCATGACAACAGCTACAAGACCAGATGTTTGCTCTTGCTTCTTTTGCAAATGTTCTGATGCAAAAATTTTACTGTTCAAAACCATTAAATCTACTGGGTTTGATTTTTTGCTTTGTTTGAGGCAGTGGAGGGGTGTTGTTTGTTTAGGTTTTGGGTGGGTTTTCTTTTTAATTCACAGTGGTTGCAAAGCAAAGGCACACAGTAGGACATCCAGTAGCAATATTTGCTGGTGCCTTTACAAATGTCATTACATCAGTATAGATAATGTCAATAAACTCATCTTTAATCTGACATACCAAGCAGACTTGCTGATCTGTCTCCAAAACATGCAACTGTCCGAGTCAATTAAACCTATTGCATCTGAGCATTCAAAGCTAACTCTGAAATAATAATTCTGGTCAAACTCTATAGCTGTAGATGTGAAGATGAGGTAGATGGCTCACTCTGAAAAAAATGAAGATAAATAGGGATGGAATATTTACATCATGATTAGTCTCTGTTTTAGTGGAGCGTGCTTAAAATTTTTACCAATGTAAAACTTTCAGCCTTTATACCAGCACAGCAGCCATAGTTGGCAATATTTGTCCTAACTCTCCAGTCCACATGGCAAAATAACCAATTTCTAGGGAAGGTTTGAAGTTTGTTTATTGTGCTGTTGCTGTTAAACCCAGAGCCAGTTTTCACTGTACCAGAAAGACAGGATGACTGACATAAAAACGAAGATATTTTGACATGCAAACTGATCATTTTATTTCTAACCCTCACTGATAATTATCCAACTTTCAATCTGATCCAGCTAAGTGGGAACACAAAAACCTATTATAAACTCAAGCATATGGCACTGATCAAAGGAATTTAACTTTCTTTTCCAGGCTAAAATTATTTTCTTTAGTAAAACCAAAAAACAGCATTAATCTGCTGCTTTCCTCTTCATGTTTCACTTCAGCAAGATAACAGGAACTCAACTGCGTTGTCAACAATGGACATTATCTTCAAGATGAGTGACTTCAGTCCTGCTACTCATTTAATAACAATACCATTTCTTTAGTAGGAAGAAGGCTGGATGATTGCTTATGTGCAAGCAACAATTAAATCTGAGAAAAAGATTGCTTTTGTGATAATAATCTGGAAAGGCATTATATTATTCCATGAAAAATGAGTGGTTAATGGATAGAGGGCCTCAAGAAAGGGCTGGCATGAACAAGACTAGAATTTAAATTGCATGAAGTGAAACTAAAATTCCAATTCACTCTAAATAACTTCTGAAAAAGAAACATCTGGTCCAAAAGGAAATTCAATGATCTGGCATTGCAGTACTGCATTAAATATTGACACTGGTGTTGAAATGACCGTGCTGCCTAATGCAAGAACATCACTTGTTGGGGTCCTTCTAAACGGTACCACACTGAAAGGCAGCTCAGCCTTGCTGCTGAATTGTCATTTCAGGCTTTGCAGTGGATTCAGGAATAGTCATGGCTCTAAGTGAAGTCTTGCTGAGAAAATATAGTAACTTTTCAGTGAGTGAGGAAGGGGAGGGGAAGGGATATAGATTCAGTCTAAATCAGGCAGTAATAACCACTTTATGCAATATCATTCTGCACATTCTGATCAGCACTAGTGGAGAGATTTCTCAACTTCCTTGCATAAATACATGTCTATACATCAAATTCCTCGTGCTGCTGCCACATCAGTGGCAACTGTAGCTTTTAATATATTCATAGATCTTCAGTCTTTTGATCTGGAAAATACTCTGACTGCAACACCAGATAGTAAGAACTAGAAATTTTCCTCATCCCTTTCTTCTCTCTGGATTTTTAAAAAAGTGTAACACACTACTTCCCTGTCCTTTCTTAAAAGAAGCTTCTTTGCAGTAGTGTTTCTCAATAGCCCAACAGCAGGAGCCAGTGAAGAAAGGTTCCAAGTGCTTTTGGGTTTACCTCTTCTCATATGTTTGCTTGACTCCTCACAGAATGCAGAGCTAAGAGGAGAAATATAAATTCATTGCAGCACATTGCAGCTCCAAGGAAAGACTCATCTATTACTTCTCCCCCAAAAACCCGCTTCTTCAGAACACTACACAGTACTCCTACACAACTGCATCTGAAATAATTTCCTGTTATTGGTCAATAGAAAAGCTCCAATCCAGATATCAGAAACTAAAGGGAATAAAAAAGCTAAGCTCACAATCTTACTTACAAATTACAATGCTTTAGCATAACAGCAACCTAGTCTTCAAGCTGTTCAGAGAGCTGTTTCCATAGCAGATTTTGTGTAGCATTTGGCTTAGTGTTAAAAGTCTCTATGTTAAATTGCTGGAAGAGGAACACTGCATCAGTAAGGACAGTTATCACGCATTTCTAATTTTTTGTGGGCAATGCCCAGCAAAATAAACCATTAAACAAACTGCAGGATTGGGGAAGATAAAGACATCACACAGACTGATGGTGCATGCCAAAAACTCTCCTCCCCTGAAAAATGAGAGGAATTTGCATTGATAGCTCAAAGAGTTTACATATGGTTCAGTGATATTTTTCATTCCAGTGATCAAAAATTGTTGGGTGGAGGGGAAGAAGAGAGAAGGGAAAAGACAAATAGCTAAATATAAAATCTCAAATAATAAATATTAAAGAGGTAATTTCTTTTATAACTAATGCATGCAAACACATACATGAATCAAAGAAGAAACAAAATATATACAGATAATTTTAGTTGTCTATTCATGTACTGTGGGTCATGGTTCCCAGATTGCTTATTCTTTTTCTCATTTTATTAACTGAGGAATCTGAGCAAACAGCTACTGAGCAAAAACCCATATCTTCCTGCATGAAGAGGGGATGAAATATAAAATCATAATTAAATGACTATGCTAAAGAGAAGGTTATTAAAGGCTGCAAGATGATTGCAGCAATAATTGCACATACAAGTAAAGCATTCCAAAGCAAGGGAAGGTCGTGATTAGAAAGGTCTATATAATCTTGACTTTACCCTCTCTAGTGTTTTAATCCAGCTTTAAAGTGACATAAATCACACCATGCTGGCTACGTGTTCACAACAGCCAGTGCTCAGTGAACCAGACAGCAACAAAAAATTTGGTTTAGTCTCTCTGTTCAGGGTAAACTACCACGGGCTGGCCTGAGACATGATGACAAATTACATACTAACTGAACTCTGCTTTAGCACAGGTCTGTCTGCCAAAATTTTCCCTCAATGCTGAGTGCTTCACTAAGAGCCTTTAGGACACCTCTTACAGAGGAGGAGCCACTGTCTCCTCTTCCCAGCTCTCATGTTTCTGACTCAGCACTGAACTTTGGAGTGCAGCTTCGAGATCCAATGTAGAAAATCTCTTAAGCCCATTTCCATTAGACCAGTAGCAACCGTCTAAAACACTTTCCAAACAAAAAGCACGTTTGTAGTTGAAGCTGTCCTATTCCAAAGCCAAGCAGCTTCATCCCCGACTTTTTACATAGCCTTTAGAGAATCAGAGACATTGAAACAAATCTCAACTTGCATGACACAAAAAAAGCCTCTGATTCTCTCAAAATCCTCCTGTCTCAGTCATTTCTTCAAAGCTGATCTTTCTCTTACTGGGCTGGAGTCAAAAGGTTTCTCCTAATTTCCCCATGGGTTTTGACCAGCTTTTATTCTCTCCTAGTCTGAAAGTTTTGGTGATATTCGTGTATTTTCCACACTTTTTAATTCAGTGAGAATCAAGGGGAAAAGAGAAGACATTGGCCTAGTCTATATGTTTCTGAAGGCACTATTTTAGATTCCTTCTTTTGCCAAATATTTCAGTCAAATGGGTTTGACTTTTTAAAAAAAAAAAAGAAAATTTCTCCCTGTGACCAAAGGGGAAAAAAAATTACAAGCATTCCTAGATTAAAGAAACTGAATTTGAACTGCACAAGAATTATTTAAAGACAAATATCCCAGTCTTTTTACAAAATTAAACTGTATGGCCCCAAATATTCAAAGTACCGCTGAGAGATTAAGAAGAATGCAACAGCTCACTCAGAAGTTAGGGTCAGTTATAGGGAAGATACAGGGATTCTTACTCAGTACTTTTTTTTCACTGTTTTGTTACAGAAACTGTTGAATGATCTTTAAAAAAAGAAAAAGGACAAGAAAAATCTTTATAAACAAGGGAAAAGTAGCATCCTTGAGAAACACAAAACTCCCTCCTTTGACATCTATCCTTGCTTTGCAATGACAACAAAAAAGTCTTAACTTTTCTAAGAGATTAAAAGAACTGCAAAAAATAACTTGCTTATGTGTTCATGTATTTTTAAAGGAGAAAAGGTCATATTTTCACGTGCATAGTTCAAAAAATAATTTTAAACAGGTTTTTATCCAAATCTGCATTTCTCAGTGAGAAAATATTTGGACAGGACTCTTCTAGAAACTTAGTCTGATTTTTTTTAGTAATGAGGTAGGCCTGCCACATTTATAACCAGGTGACTAGTTCAAATAATTATGTTTTAGTACCGGGTTGTAAGCAGGCCATTTGGCTGACATGGCTACTTGAATTAAGTAGTATTGGCTTCTCTTTGTTTAGTACACACAATAGCAGTTTAATTTGGATGTATGTGTCTTGAACCCAGGACAACAACATCAGCCGGTTGTTTTCCTAAACCAGGTTTTCTCAGATCCTGGAGGAATTCCTGCAAATGTAGACTTCTCTCTTAGGGAAGATTTGACACATTAAGAGGCATATTTCTCTGGCAGGCACTGACTATAAAGAGAATAAAACAGACTAGCTAGCACAGCAAAAGTATCTGCAATGTGAGGGGGAAAACAAAGCATTTAAAATAAGCAGTTAAGACACAAACTCAGAGTCTGAGCCCTCAGACAAGAACAATTCTTTGGACGTCTCAGTCCTGGCCTACAATGCTTCTATTGGTCTTGAAGGCAGCACATTTTACATCTTACTTTGTTACAGTCACAGAACTTCTTTAAAAACACTTAGATGTTGGAAGCTAAGGGAAGATATGTTTACATAGCTGAAGTTGTGAAAGGATAGGGATTTCTCTGGTGTAAAATAGTCCAAGAGATTTTATCCCTTAGGCAGGAAATACCATTACTCTAAGACAAACTATGGTTTACTAATGGAGACAGACACTAAAGAGGACAAACCAAAGTGTAACACAAAAGTCACTGAGGTTGATATACTAGGCCATGTACTTTTTGGGCAACATGGTATTTCAAGGAGAAGAAAGCAACAAGATTACATCCATTTTAGGACCAATTTTCACAGTGATTTAAGCAGCAAATTTAATCAAGTATTTGGTTGTTAATGGAACACACTCACCTTAGCAACCACTTATAAACCTCCAAAAACTTTGAAAACACATTAGCCCTTTATTCCCTGCAATTACAATGAAGCAGAAGCTGTGTACATTAGAAATTAAGACATGAAAGAGAGAATAATAAAAGGACATCTGCTTGTACTTTGCTACTAATAAGACAATTTCCTAAAGAAAGCAAAAGGTCAGACATACTTGAGCAACAACTGAGATACATACAAGGTACTTTGTTAAATAAATGTGGCTGAGCTTAAAGGGATCAACTTTGTAAACGACCACAGAACTCAGTTTCAAGGTCAATATAATCCTTGCCTCCTCTGCCTAATCCCAAGATAAGGATGATAGTTTTGACAACTTGTGGAACTCCTGACCTTTCAAACTGAGTTGAAGCAACCATGAAAGTACTTTACAACACTAAGACATCGTTGTTTCTATACTTGGCCTACAAGCAAGTGCTGTGCACGTGGAAAAATGTCATTCCTCAGCCATAACTGGCCCTTCACAGCAACCTGGCTGACCTCATAGTCACTTATATCTTTACCTTGAACACCAACAGAGAGAGTTGCATTTGTTTTACCACACAGCTTAAAATTAACCACTTCAGCACTAGCTCTTGCAAGTAGTTTCCCATGGAAGACTAGCATATACCCCTAGATGCATCTTTAATGTCTGAATTTTCCAAAGGGTAATTGGGATGTGGAGAGCACCACAAAAGTAAAGCCACTGGATTAAAGAGAGAATACAATTTTTTTTTTAATCGTGGAGGAGGAGAACTTGTCAGCCTACACTGCAGCACTGCTGAAAACTACCAGAGTGCTGATATGAATCATAGTTGAGTCAATTATGTAACACTGCAGAAAAAATAAAAGTGATCCTGGTGGGTAATGACAGGAATACTACATGCAAGGTTGGAGAGGTAATCAACCCTTTCCTGTCAATGCATTCAAAGGGGATACTGGGCTCAAGCTGTAGTTCTTCACAGCAGAAAGGACACAGACCACACACAGTGCCCAGGAGAGAGAAGCAGAAATTAAAATCCTTCTTTTGGGAAATGCACATAGATGGCTTCATTTAAAGAGCACCAAATTTTATTTTCCAATAATGAAAATATTTCTATAAAAAGGACAACATGAGTCGTTCTGAATGGCCGAATGTATGTTGAGGGTTAGGAAGGGAAGGGAAAAGGAGGGTGCAAAGGATATATCTTTTTGCAGTAAGAAGAATTGATATTATATATTGTTAAAGTGTTGACCTGTTCTTGAACAGGTTTGATGTAGTCTCAGTCTGACAAAAAAGTGCAAACTTTGCAGAATACAGAGATGAACCCATCAGTGGACATTACAAAGCAGAAAGGGGATATAGAAGGGGAAGAGGCTCCTTACAGAAAATACACCCTAGTTACATGACAATGGTAAAACAATTTCTTGGAAAAGTTCTTTCTTGATCTTAAAAAAAAAAAAAAGAAAAAAAGAAAAAAAAAAGGCACCAGAAAACATTGCAGGCAAATTTGATCTTCCTCAGTGTAAGGTGCTAATATGTTGAGAAGAAAGAAGTTCTCCTTCCTATTATTCTGTTATTAGATGCAGTGAGAAAAATCATTTTTGAGAGTAAAGTACAGGATCTACAGCACAGGTTTAACTAAGATTATTAGGAAGAGAGTAATGAGGCTCAATTTCTAATGAAACTTGCAATAGGATAGACACCTTAATGGAGTTTTAGGTTGGTTTATTTTCTTCTGAAACATAATTTAAGTGTATTTCAGTGGTAAGACATTACAGCAGCAACTATAGTCAACATATGTACCTTTTCAAAGGCCTTGAATTTTATTCCTTACCTTGAACAAAAATGATCAGAATAAGACTTCAAACCAAAAGAGAGCAAATTTTTAGCCTAGTCTGGGCTTGAAGGAAAATTTAGAGTGCTTCCAAATTGCCAATAATTTCTTAGTACAGAAATACTGAAAGATGTCAAAGAGATGTCAATTAAGTTGTTTTCCAGCAGGTGTGTTTCCTAAGGACTGCCTTATGCTGTGCAGCATTTCAGAGCTACCACAATCAAATCCCATTATCATTATTACAGTAATGCATTGCCTGTAAGCCATAAGCTTGTCACCTCACCAAAGTGCTGGACAGTATTTCAGTGCTCCATGATGGCTTCCTGTCTAACATCTGTAGGAGCTTGGACAACTGGAGAAGCAGAGCACTTGCCTGTGGCTACTAATGCATGTTGCTTGTTTCACTTTCTAAATGAACTGGTTACACCTCTGCTACTTTAAAATGCCTCCACAATGTGAATCTGGATGTGGTGCATCCCTTCATTTCCTGGGCAGGAACCCTAAGTGGTAAATTAGCTCTCACTGTCTCTCATGCCTTCCTGAGGTGGGTCTTTATTGTTCAGATGAATGAATGGATAGCATCCCATTTATTTATTTATTTATTTTTCTGAAAAACACTTTTGCAATGATGAAGCTCTGAGAGGAATAAGTATGCCAGGAATAACGCTACTGTTTGATTTACCTGAGAGTACCTGCTATGTGCAGTCTTGCAAACTTTCAGCAACTCATCACTTATGAGTTGCTCAGCATTCTTCTGTGGGCGTTTGAAATAGTTTTCTAATACACTCTGACACTAGAAGTTATAACAACTGCACGTACCACTATCAGTTCTCTCACCATATCTTTTAGAACATGAAGTTTCAAGCACTGTGTGTTATTGTACATATTTTACTCTGCAGCAGCTATTTTTAAACAGATCACAGCAGAAAGTTTCTGTGAGCATGTTTTCAAGCTTTAATATAGTTACTTGGACA
This sequence comes from Acrocephalus scirpaceus scirpaceus, assembly GCA_910950805.1. Taxonomy (NCBI): domain Eukaryota; kingdom Metazoa; phylum Chordata; class Aves; order Passeriformes; family Sylviidae; genus Acrocephalus; species Acrocephalus scirpaceus. The sequence goes on from OU383781.1 coordinate 37,912,120, forward strand.
AAGAATATTAGATTTAACATGTTGTACACTATTCCATTTTGGTTTTCTTTTCAAAAGACTAAACTACATGAGAGACAGCAAATATAGACGCAGGGGGGGTTTATGTAGCTGTTTATGCTTTTGAGACTTATAATTTCCACACTATCTCTGATTTCCAATTACAGCTGTGTGTGCAACTTGCACACACAGTCCTTGCTATGCTTTATCACTGCCATATGGTTCCAAGTTCAATAAATTAATCTATAAGGTTTCCTGTCAAAGCACTGGTGTTGGAAATAAGAGGGAAGATTCGGTTATAGATTTTTAAGAATCTCCCGCATTGCACTAATTCACATAACCTTTATTTACCACAGAGTGCCCTGCATGCAGATGTGAAATGCTTTGTGGGGAAAAAGCATTTCCTAGTCCACAACAAATTCGTGTCATTAGAGAGGCATTTATAATGGGATTTGACTTAATGGAGATGGAGGCCGACAGACACTGCGTTAATGCTTTACAGCAGTAAGCTTGTAGCAAGCTTTTAGCACAACATAATGATTCACCAGGCTAAAATTATACACTGAGCAGTGCTTGGTTGAACCAGCACATTATGTTTTCAGTACATACTCACACAACTTGGCAAAACACAGCTCCTTCAAATTGCAAACATGATTTATAATAATTGGCACTATCTTCCAGTCGTGCTCACACTAGAAGTTCTGGAAGAGAAAAGGGTTAAGCTTTCTACACATCATCATTGGGCAAATAGTTTTATGGCTCCCTTCACAGAGCTTAATATTAAACCCCTTGATACTGTTGTTATGGGAAATTCATAATGAATAAAAGCTAAGTATAATGTTGTTTTCAGCAAGAGGCTGTTTACAGAATAGGTTCTTATCAGCCGTGTACGGAATCCTTTTTTATGACCTTGTGCAATGTCTTCGTGGAGCAATGAACACCAAAAAGTATTATAAGATTTTTTGCAGAGTTTACTCTGCATTAACTGGAAATTTTCACTAAATGTGGTGCATAAAATAATCAGAAGTGTACTATGATGTATAAGATATCCTTACGTTTTTCTTTTTCACCTATGGGCTTTTCCAGAGCTGAAAAGAACAACTCTTTATTTATATCTCAAGGTGAATTTTAATATGTATGAGGAGCAAGAGAGTGATGGCTACTGTGAAAAAAGCCATCTGTTTATCTAAATGATAGACATGTCACAGGCGTCTTAAGGACAAGTTTCCCTTAACACACACTGCCCTCCTGCTGATCTGAACATTGGAAAGGGTACCCTACTCTATATAGAATTACTACTACACCACTCTGCTAAGACTATGAGCAAAAGTCTTCTTCTATTGTAATGAGGATGCCCCTCCACCTGCAGATGACTGAATGCAGTACTCATTAACCCAGGCTGCTCAGATAGAAAAGGTGGACAGAAACGTGTGTCAGATGACAAACAGTCTGTTCAACACAGGATGTAAAACCACAGATCTGTGAATTGTATGAGTGTATCTGGGAGTAGCCAGAAAAACTAGCTACTGAAAGAAACATTAGGAAAGAATTAGAAATACCAATATTCATTAACCACATTTCCATACTGCAGTCTTACTGCACCAAAAGTTACATCTAGATGAACATGTACAGGGACAGTACTGAAGGCAAGTTAGAGATTGGGATATATCATTAAATCCCAGCACTGTTTTAATCACAGGCAGATGATGACCAAAAAAAGAAAATCTGAGAAAGAACCTCAAAGATGCTTGGTTATCAGACACATATCAAACTGACAAATTTTATGAAATACCAAACCTTTTGGCAAGCCTTACAGTATTAACTTTGTCAAAAAGCATTTTTATGTGAGATGCTCCACTGTTAGCATGTTCATTAATAAAACTTGTAGAATATTTTTTTGCTAGCTGAAGACAAAATAAATTCATGTAGAAACAGAAGAAAACTGGAAGAGATTGCTTTTAGACTTCTGGAAATTTGTAAAAAAGGAGCAAAACCAGCAATAAAACCACAGAAACTCTCTTACAGCTTGCAGATGGGCTTCTGCTCACAATCACTGTACAGCTTTCCATTACAACTTAATTGAGCATCCTGGGCCAAAACCAAGCAGAGGCCTCTGAATTCAAGAGAACAAGAACAAAAGGTGATTTTTCATTTTGGAACCCAAATCTCAGAAATGAATACCTGGGGCAGTCGCTGAGGCTGCAGTTTCCTGAGTTGCTGAGGCAGCAGACCAACCCTGTCTGATTGCCATCCCGTCCAGACCAGCTGCTGCACCTACCTGCTCCTGGCCATATATTTCAAGCTTCCTTTCATTTTGATTCCCATCCCTGATCACATTTTTTACAAAGCTATTTCAGCACACAAAGTCAGTGGGAAGCTCATCAAACCACCAAAAGCAAACAATTTTCTCCCAACATCCTGTGATGGTAACAAATGCTGAGTAGAGGGCAATAATGCCTGAAATTGCTCCTGCGGTTTCCGTGCCCCATCCCACCCCACAGCAACAGCAACCAGAGGAAAGAGGCAGGAATTGTACTTACTGTTGGGAGCAGATCTAACTGGGGGCTTCTTAGGTGTGAAGGCAAGTTCTATACCTGAGTGAAGGTTTGTCCTTTGGCATTGTCCAGAGTATGAACTGTAAGAACAAGCCAATGTGTTTTTTAGCAATATTATCTCCTGAATCAGCAACCAAGAGCAAGTCAATGCACATTTAGCAACATCTATCATTTGCTATTTGCCACAAATTATCAAAACACACACTGTAGCAATACATTTTAAAGAACCAAAGTACTCTCACACCAGAAAGAACTTTTTCTTTATATGTTACAAGAAAAAAAAGATGCGTTTCTTAGCTTTACTACAGAAATATAGGGACTAACAGAGCAAACTGAGTTTCTTCTCCATATGCCTAATGCAAGGAATATCAGCTTTTCTTTGGAAGACAGGGAAAGCCTGTCAAGGACTACCACCATTCCAGAAACAAACCCCATATTTTTCGCAAGAGAAGTTTACCAAGTCAGCCAGGAACAGGTTTTTTTTTTGTTTTTTTTTTTAAAAAAAGGGCATTTTTTGAATGCAAATATGATTTTCTCAAATGAAGAATGCTTCTTTTATAAGATGATTCTTAAAACTACAAAAAAAAAAAAAAGAGGAGACATTTAACTACGTAGTTACAAAAAAACTTTATCACACAGTGAAATACATCTAGGACTGAAGATATTAAAAGGTATGTTCAGAATTGAATAGGTGTGAGTCAAAGCAACGTTCCAAAAGGTCATGAATTTCCAAAGATGAATTTGCACTCTAAAAGGCAAAGCTTGCTTTTAATAGCAAGCAGAGAATTCCTCTCTTTACACACAATATTTAAGTAGTAGCTCTGCAAGTTCAGCAAGTTTCTGTAGGCTACCCTACCTTGAACCTTTCATAAAGGACCTTCCCAGAACTGGGAATAACACCCAGTGGTATTTTTAGTATTATTACTTCCAGAGCAGAATGATTAATAACATACATTTTTCTCTTAACACTGTAAAATAAATTCATAACTTAGTAAGCTTCCCTTACTGTGATTCTCTAGTCTCCAGAAATTGGTGTAATGTTATAAAATCTCTCCTCGTAAGTCCTCACACATGGTATTGCTGGTTCTGCTCATTAGCCTTGCATAGGTAAACGTGATCAACAGAACAGAGGTTTTCTGTGATTAAAGCACAGGAGCAGCCCCATTTATTCTAGGCTGAGAGCACTTAGATGATCTTTAGCCCGTGACATCTCACAAAAGATCTGACTGATTTTCCCTTGACATCAATAGAAATCCCCCTTCCAGCTTTGAAAGGAGATCAAATTCAGGAAAGCCAAAGCCAAATCCAAACCCCAGAGACAAAAGCTCAGAATAACTCCCTAATATTTCTGAATTTTATGTTTCACTTTTATGCTTTGTTGTATGCAGCTCTGGAAACAAGAGGCCTTGTCTCCTTGGCTGACAGAGGATCCCTAAAGATACAACTTCTATATTATAAATTTTACTTGTCTTGATCTGGGACAAGCTCTTTCGCAGCAGTCTTGTGAGGTGCTAGGAAGAAAGCTGATAGCGACTGTCTTAAAAAGTCAATTCTTAAACAGAGTTGACATTAAATGACACAAATTAATTCTTTCTACAAATGTAACCCAAGCAATTTGCTGCTAGAGAATATCTTGATGTTTTTAGTAGAACTAATGCAGTCAGAGGGTCAGTTCCCCTAATCTGTAGTCCTAAAATAAATGAATACAGGCATTTTTGAGGGTTAAAAAGTGCAAGTGAACATTACAAGAGGGAACAGGAGGACCCACCAGTTCATGAAACAGGACATCGTGGAGGGGTCTGAAAAGACTCATAGGATTTTACTCTTTTAAATGCTGCCAGCTGAATTTGTGATAACAGTCACAAGAGATGTAGCAGATTTCCTGGAAGCACATTCCTGCAACTCCTTGTATGTTTATTGCTAAGCTTGGGAATAATCTCTTCAATGTGAATGGAACAACAACAAATGTTAAGTGGCTATATGCATTCTTTATAAATAATGACTGGAGAAAGGAGACAGAACACTGAAATGTGGGCTTTGCACGGATGATGCAAATATAGAAAAGGACTAAACTCCCGTATTATGACATTTTAAATTACAGCCCTATTTTACTCTACTTTTTGTGGATATATAGGACTCAGAAACACAAATAAATTAGCATCAGTTTTTGTTGTTAGCCGTTTTTGCCAAAGACACTTGGACTAATTTGAGCAATGGCTGTTCAGGTGAGCAATTGCAGACATGCTTCTTCCAGGAGCTGGTGAACAGGCTGAAGGGTGTATTTGGAACAGGGCAGCTCAGCATGGGAGTCAGTATGTTGGGGCAAAACCAGCAGAAGCTGTCCTGGAAACCAACTGTTTTATATCCAGAATTTGTTGTTGTTGGAGTTTGTGTGCAAAAGTCACAGCAAATTTAGCATAATAGTACTGTCCATGATGTAAATCTGAAATTCAGTTAGCTGTAAACATTTGATGTTTGTTCAGCTAATTAAACCTCTAATAGCTGCAGTATTCAGATGAGAAGCTCATGAGAATAGATATGTAATTAGTTTTCCAATATTCCATTTCTGCCAGTTCCATAGGACTCTGTTTTGCAACCAGCAAAGAGCACAGAAGGGGAGATCCTAGATGACTGGAGAATGATGAGTAGAGCATTTCCTTGGTAAGAGCAGGAGGGATTCACTGTATTACATTCAGGGATGCCAACTGCAATGCTCAAGAGGACACAGGAAGGAAAACTATTTATTTATAAACTCTTAGAGCACAATAAAGAAATTAGAAAGAGCCAATCCAAGCTTGCTGAGGACAGCTCATGTCAAAGCAGTCTAACTCCCTTTTTAGCCAGGATAACTGGCCAAGAATGAGGATAGAGCAGTAGGAGTGACACATCTAAAGTATCCTCAAGCCATTTGGTTTGTCACAGAGGGCATTCTCAAACAGACTCTAGGACAGCTTCCCCCACAGGGACACTGCATAAGCAGGACCACAATCAGCTGAAGAATCATAACAGAGCCACAGTTATCAGTGACCTGCTCCTGTGCCAGCCAGCTGGCTCCAGTGGGGTTATGTGGTGTCTACACTGCATTCTGCCCAGTCTCTTCAGTAGTTTAACATCATCAAAAATTGTATGAATTACTTGCGAGAATTTTAAGAATATTACTAGGACAGGAGGAGATGTACTTGGGAAGACAGCATTTAAATCCAAGCTGGCAATTCCTGGCAAACTAGAATTTAAAACCAACAGGACAAAGTCTAAGTTAGATACATGTAAGGTGAACCCAGAGAACTGCTAACAAATCCACTCTCACAAAGAGAGGAACTCAGTAAGCATGAGGTGCAGCAGATCACAGTATGAGCTAATAATGTAACTCAGTGTGATTGTTAAAACAAGATTTTAAGAGATGAAAGGAATTCTGTGTGCAAGCAGTAGTGGTAACTAATCCACTATTTTTAATGCTAGTGTCTCTCAGCTGGAATGCAGTACCCACATTTGAGCTTCAAACTGTAAAAATCCATGCAGCATCCAGAGAGAAGCAAGAGAGATGAAAAACACCAGAAAATATCCCACAAAGAGACTCTATTGGTTTGCAACACACACAAACACATCTTTAATAGAAACTTTTCAAGGGCCACTTCAAATCCATGTTCCATGAATACTGTGTGCCTTATCTTGGGTGGATTTCAAGCAATACCTCAGGTTACTTCTAGACCCCACTTCTATGATGCTTTCTCTGAAATATTTCCAACAAGCCAAACCAAACTCCAGTACTGTTTTCAAAAATAAAACAGGTGTAAAAAAAAGAAAGGCTTAGACTTGCAACAAATAACAACTGAATTACATGATCTCTATAATTCAAAATTAAAAATATTAAAAACCTACTTAATCTATACCTAATCTAAAATTAAACTTTGTAACATTCTTCTCAAGAGGAGCACACCGAGTCAAAGCACTTAAAAAAGCAATCGCTCCTAGTGTCCCTACATGCTACAGCTATCAGAGAAATTAAAGAAGATGAGGAAAGAATGCTACTTTTAATTCAGATTTAACATCTAGTAATTGGGGGAAAACTCCTTTTACACTTGCAGAAGAAAATGAAATTAATAATAATGCCCACCTTCCAAATCAACCAAGATGAACATTATCACATAATTATAATGAAGGACTTAAGAAGATTCAGAAAAAGAACTTTTAAAAATATTTTGACACTCTGGCACTGACCTCAGCAGAAGGAATAGCATTAGGTTTGTTAAACACCAGCTAAATCAGGCTTTCCAAAGACACCATGTGCCTACATTAACTATCTGTAAGAAACTGAAATTCACTTTCATAGTGCTATGATTAATTACAAATAAGCTTTACAATACAATTTTAAATTAAATCTTTTTTCAACTCAGTGAAAGCTGAGAGATGCTTGAAGTGACTTTGCTTGTAGAAACTAGACATTATCTCTACTGTAAAACTGTGTGAAAAAGTTTTCCCCCCTGTATCTGCAAAGGAGTGATGGAAGGTCAGAGATGATATTGCTATGGGTTTCTTCAGCGGTTTTGTATCAATAAATGAGCTGAGTGGGTCACAGCACTGGATGTCATGAGGGCTGGATGGTTTCCCTGGCTTTGCCATTAACTCAGAACAGCACCAGACAAAAATCACTGAACAGAGTACCCATTCCTTTGAAAAACAAAGTCAGTGGTACTCCTTATGTTTTCTGAATCCTTCCTTATGTATGAGGGAAAAGAACTATTTTTAAGTACCTTATCTGAAGCAATTCAAACTTAGCTGCTCAAAAGTAATCAAATAAAGTCCAGTTCCCCCAGGAAAGGTGGATTTATTGCTGTTTGTAGCATGCTTTAGAGTCCTGAGACAAAAGATGCCTCACAAATGGGAAGCGTTGATTTCAGGAACAAAGCATTTACACACAGCCTTTGCTTTAGCACATAAGAGCAAAAGAGAATGCCTGCAAATGAAAGAATTGGTAAAGTCCCTGATGATATGCCAACGGGTGGGGTAAAAGTAGCCTAAATCTGTGTGAGCAGGGCCAAGTGTCTCTTATCCAGTTGGGTGTTGGCAGCTGCCACCTGCAATGTGCAAAGCAGAGGCGTTAGGAGGAGATGGCACTTGGCCTGCACCATCTGTGCCTCTGTGGCCCCAACAGCACAGCAGAGTTCCTCGAGTGCTCTCAGACTGGACCCAAATCATCTTGTATGGCACTGAGCCTCATTTTCAGCCAGGGTGATGGTTTTAACAGAATGAAGAAGTAATTCAGCTGAGAATCTCATATTGTCACTATCTTGAAACTCAAAATAAAATGTGACTAATGATGATTCTGAAGTTTATTGTAGAAAGTTAGCATTTAGACATGCTTTAAGCCTGATACATTCCAGGAACTACAGCAGTAGCCAGAACTACTTTACACACTTGGTACACCAGCTCATGCATTAATAAATCAGCTGGACGATGCATTTTTGGTGGCCAGGTCATAGTGACCATCAAAATCAGCTGATTTGGTTTATTTTCAGCTAAAGATTGAAAGTGGTTTTTTTGAAGCAGTGTGAGCAGTTCCAACTAGGAATATTCTGTGACTCTGTAAAGAACACACACACACCTCTGTCATAAGCCAACACATGGACTGATGAAAAGAAATGCCTAAAATAACCTAATGGGAGAGAAATGGTACTTCTCACCTTTACTGCTGATCAGTTGAGCATGTATTTACTCTTGTCACACTTATGCACTCTTGAAGCACAGATGGCAGAGCGGATATTACGCTCTGCTAAACAAGCTCAATGACACCTACCAAGGTGCCTGGTCACCTCTGAACTTCACATGTCTGTCAGATTGAGGCTGATTCTCTTGAGATCAACTATAAAGCAGAAGGATGGAAGGGCAGGAAGGGCATATCTGCATGGAGGCACCACACAGGCCTGCAGAGAACAAACCAGCACCCAACCATGCCCTGGAGAGCCTTTGCCTTGTGTTGCTGCTCTTGGGAAAACCATTCCACGTGCTCACCATGCTTGGCTTGCACCTCCCATGTAATTAGCAACAGGGAAAAAATGTCCAAAAAGAAAAAAAGGGAAAAAAAAAGGCAAAAAACCCACCCCAAAACCAAACTAAAAATCAATCCAACCGAGCAACCAAAAAACCCCAAGATATCACCTTGCATAGTAGGGAAACCTAAATGCAAAGAACTAGCAGGTGCTGGTGACAGATGCATAAAGTAATTGCTGAAACAGAGGAGGAGTATGGAAGCACAGGTCTTGATAATTTTCAAGTGATTTTCTTTTATTTTTTTTCCTGTGTCTCCTTATGATGATGACTCTCTCATTTCTGTAATTACCAAAGGTGTCTTTCTTGGTCATGTTTTTCTCATCACAGCAAGGGTGTAGTGCTAATGAGTTTCTAAGAAACAGAAATATACACTGGCAGTTTTTCAAACTGTAAACTGGAACAAAGCATTTCTGTTGTGAGGAAATCTCAGCAGTGAATCATAATCTACCCTGTCTCACTGGTTATGGGAAAAGGAGGGTAGAGAGATGCAGAGTTACTCAAAGGAAAGATTACTGTTAATTTTGGTTTTTCTTTAGATAACTTTTCTAAATTATTTCATTCAATTTGTCAATAAAATCTCTAAGATGTTCATAGTAGTTTGTGACAGTATCCATTACATTGTGGACAAAACAGGAAAAAAAACTTTTCATGAAACTAATTTAAAAGCAAGCTGTTGATTAAAACAAAAGAATGAGGAGGAATTGGTAACTTTTCAAAACCTTGAATCAGCAACATATTATCAATGAGGCCACAGCATGTGACACAGTTCTCATAAGCTGCAGGGTATGATCAGCACAGCATTAGTTTCCACTCTTGTCCAGCCTGATCTGGGATGTAAGATAGTGGAACACGGAATTTCTAATTATCTCTAATGTTTCACTTTGTGTGATATTTTGCTACCAAGATGATAGAGCACAGCCTAATATAGTCATGGTTTGAAATAAATAAATAGATAAAATCACCACAATGCAGTGTGGGAGACTAAAACATCCCAAAGAAGGAGACACTTGGCAAGGAAAACCTCATCCCAAAACAAACTGTATGAGGCAGGGAATGCTTCTACCTGAATTACAAAGGAATGCCAAAGTATACACACATACAGTATGCTCAAACAAATTCTCAATAAAGGAAGGATATCACCAAAAAACCCAACCCTTTAGTATTTTGATGCCACATGCCTTGCATTTTCTTATCCCACTTTATCCTGATGCACCGTGCTCTGTGCTGTACATGGCACACAGCCACAAGGTAGGATTCCACTGGCTGAGCTGAGGTTTTCTTCAGTGTGCAGAACAGCAACCAAGTTGTGGGACTTTTTTTCCCCAATTTCATTTGTCACAGCAAGCTTTATTTATTCTTTCATGTCAATCTTCCATACAGTAGCCCTTTGTATCTACCAGGAAAACAACATATCACTGAGACAACGTCGTGATTCAGCTAGAAGCAGAGTTTGCTGTCTGCTGGCCCTCAGCCCAGATCCTGAAGTGCCCACTCTTCTTTTGTAGCCTACATTACCATAAAAGCAATATTTTATTAGCAGAGAATTTCAAACTCTTAAGGTATGTCCAGCTTTTTATGGCTTCACGCTGTGTGCAAAATTCAAGGTTTTCTTTGCTTCCTTTTCACTTCAAACCAATGAAACACATCCTGGCTGCAACACCAGCCGCTCTTCTTTCCAGAAGTATTCTGGCACCCTCTTTGACATTGTCTTTTTTCTTGGAATAAGGCCTGCTTCTCAAACCTGTTCCTATTCTTCCACACTATCACTTTCAAACACCTTTAGTAACCCTTTTCATATAGTGACTGTATAAACCATTTTGAGATCAAAGAGTTTTGAGTTGTCTGTAAACAACAAAACTGCTGAAGACTTATGTGGGAAATTTCTGGTGCTTTCCAACCTGGATTTTTTATTTTTATTTTTATTTTTTTGTTGTTGTTGCGGGGTATTTCCTTTCAGAATTAGGGACAGTTGCTTTTTCCACAACTTCTGCTTTGGTCACATGAGGTGGCTGCCTGAAGCATCATCCTCTTGGGAGGATCCTCATTTTATTCTGGGACACCAGAAAAGACCACAGAGAACAGCTGAAAGCACCAACTCATACACTGAGCTTTCAGTGAACAGTCAAGCTATAGAGAACCACCTGAATATAAATAAAGCAAAACACAGCCCCCGAAACATGATAAAACTACCAACTCTTCTCCATGATATGCAACTTTTCAGTTTTTAGTAAGAGACAAATAATGGTTCATCATTAATGCAAATATCAAGCAATTCACCAAATGATCCTTTTTTTTTTCAGAAGAAATTAATGTCCCTTTGTGATGTGACCACACATATTTGTGTTAAAAAAGATGATTTAAAGTGGATATGGGGCCCAGGAATGGAGATAGGCCAAGGAAAACCTGGATTAAACTTGCAAATGTTGAGCACATGCCAAGTAATCTGCTTAACCAAGGAAAACCCCAGTAAATAGCCTATTTCCTGAAAAGTGTACAGCAGTTCTACAGCCAGAAGTTCCCCTTCTGACTTGTAAATTGAAACACTTTTCAACAAAAAAAACCCAACAAAAAAAGAAGCAGACTTAGTGCAAGTAATTTGAGCTCGTTATTCATAATCACCAAGAGTTCTACATAATGAAACAGTAAGGCATAGGATAGCGCTGCCAAATAGTTGCCATTTTCCAGTTTTTAATACTGAAATAAAAGTGCTCATGGTTGGAGGTGATTGGTCATGGATGGAGAGGATTAAGAAATAGACAAATATATTTTCCATCTTCCACTTCCATGCTTCAGAAAAATAAGAAGAACCAAAGACAGTATAGCCAGGTATTGAACCAGAAACAAGGGAGATAAAATACAGCTCACAAAGGAATCTGCAGCAGAACCAGCAAATGGACTTGGCCCCAGCTTTTGTCTTCAGACACTCCCAAGATTACATTGTTTTAATGAGATTTATAGTAATGTAATACAGCTAAACTGTCAAGAGTGCACGCGTGCCATATTGTTCCATAATTATGGGTAGTAAAATATTACATTTCTTTGTAAAGAACCAACATTCTGCTGTGATCTGTTACACCTGAAGAACAGGGGATTGTAGTCTTTGCAGCTCTGCCAACATGGGCAAAACTCAGGCGATCAAAACATTTACTGCCACCCCAAAAAGTTTCCACAAACACCCACGCTTGGCTCTTGCCTGATGAGGCTGGCAGAGATAGGATCATGCAGGTTGTGGTCTAAGGTCTGCGTCTTTATTTTACATGAAGTACCTCTGAGAAGCACTAAAAAGTACAATGTAAAAGAGACATTTAATACCATCTAGATCAGTATGACAAGAACATCTCCAACAAATTGCAGAAAAAGCAATGGAAATCACTTAATCTACAGTGCCTGCTTAACAACAAAAGAAAAGAGGTCACAGGGAAACCACTGTGGAAGAAAACATTTTATTTCTCTCTGTGTCTCTCCATGCTTTCTAAAAATCGAGTATGTAATTGTGCAGGTGCCACAGGGAGGAACAAGTGTTTGAAGTCTAAGAGCAGCTTTTTGCATGAAACAAGCTATAGATAAAGGCTGAGGTCATAACACAACATCCCAGGGCTGCTTTCCAAAGTGCCAGCCAAAGAGGCAGGATCACTCCATCTTTTACATGCATATAAATTAACCACGGAACTGAGTTTTGCCCAGTAACTTTTGTCCACTCTTAAAGGGTCTAAATGCTGCAATTAGCTCCACAACCCAGGTCTCACTCTGTGGTGCAAAGCCCTGGGCTGATGCTCTGTGCCACTGCCATAACTCAGGGAGCGCCTCTGACAGCATCGACCTGTACCACACATGGGCAGGACTCAAAGCAGCACAGCCAGGGGCACCTGCACCACAGGGAAGGTGTGCTCTTACACACTTGTGGGGAATTACCAATTTTCACTTTCTCTGCTAGACATTAACCTATGGTCATAGTACCTGGGATAGCCAAAGGGAAATTTATCTCCCTTTTAAAGGAAAGAATTAAGATTGTATAAGTCATAATCGACATGTTTTCCTGACACATTTCCACATTTGACATGTTTTCAAAGTTTAACTGACAAACAGAATCAAATCTGGCTTACATTCTATTGTTGTTGTCAGGAAAAAAAAAAAAAAGAACTTTTTTTTCAAATAGGATGATTTCAAGCAGTTTCTCTTTCTTACCAGCACTCTCTTAAACAAGTTGTATTGAGCAATCAAAGACAATCTTCAGAAAGCCACAAATCAGACAGCACAAAATTATATTCTGGGTCTTTTTCTAGAGTGCTTCCTCTTTCCTACTTAAAATAAAACTGAAAGGAAACACTGTTTTATTCACCCAAGAACTATTTCCTCAAAATTTTCACTTCTTGCTAAATGATTTTAATTAAAAAAGTAAAAATTCCCACGGCTATTCTTTTTCAGTTTTGTTTTAACTATTCCAAGTGTATATTAAAAACAAAAGTTTCAGCTTGAAATAATGTTTAGTTCCCACAACCCTTGCAAATCCCCTTCTAGAGTGATAGGATTAATAACCCTCTTTCCGAGGCTAGATTACTGCCCATCTTGTATCAGACCACGCCACTTGGTACTTTCTTTCTCGTGACAAACATCTGTTCTCTTTTGGTAAAAAAATAATTAAAATCCTGTTAGAGTTCCCTGTTCTAGGTCAGAATCAATGGTACTGATGAATGATAGTAACAAACCAATGCCAAGCAAGAGGAGACACCAAGATAACTCTTAGCATTATAATGAAGTGCAAGTCAAAATATAGCCACTATGCAGATACACACACAAAAAAAATTGAATCCATATTCATATGTTGCAGCAGCCTTGCCAGAGCTTAGAGATAATGCACAGCAAAACTGAACTGCAGTAGTAACATTCAGAAATTGACTCTGCTGCTCAATATTTGGAGCAAAACCTTTACATATCAAAAATGGAGGCAAAACAAGTGACTCCTTCCAAAGTTGGTGACTTCCAATGGCAAAAGAAGTCTGTGTCTGTGTTCACAAAATTAGAAGTATGAATTACAACCCAACCACATAAGACCCATCTTTTGTTCAGCAGCACTCTTACAGTTTTCAAGGGAAGTGTAGTCCTTCTAATTTGAAGCCTGCAGCATAGAAGGGGTTTCACATTAGGAAAACAAAAAAAACCCCACTTGAGCTCCCCAATAAACAGCTCTCATACAGTGAAAAACTATATTTGGGACATCATTACTATTATCATAATACCTCTGCAAGGAAGATGTAGAAGAGACATATGTGCTATATCCTATAATACCAACTTTTGCAAAAATATCCTCAAATTCTGTGATTTCTATGGGATTTTATTAGTTTTTTTCTCTTCTCCTCCACATCATTGTATACAAATAACTGGGTGAATGATGAAAAAACCCCATGAGAACTTTTTTACTCCCACAGTACTTTCCCACTTCTCCAAAAATAAACATACCATTATGTTTTTACACTTGCTGTAGGTTCCACTACACAACATTCTGAGAGGGGTGGGGGTTTCCACTCTACAGACATTCTGCAGTATCAGTGCTAGCAGGAAGCTGCTCTCTTTACAAAAAAGGGGAAGCTGCCTGTCTGCAGTGTTTTGAAGTCACAGCTTACTTTAACCCTATATGGGCTTCCCCCAAAGTCGAGTGTGATACACGCAAGAAACTGCACAAGGGAAGACAGTCAGAGTTGATTGCCTAACACAACCCAGCAACTGAAAGCACATCTTGCTAGTCTTGAAAATCAAGACAAACTTTGCCTTAGAATGCTTTTGGCATTTAAAGCACATGCACTACTTTACTGGAAAAAACTAGTCTTGATGTAGAAGATACATAAATGTAGCCTCCTGGTAACCATGTTTACTCTACAGCCAAAACTAAGCACAGTTGTCTGCTCCTGCTGCTTTGGGTTCTGATGGCACCCGCAGCAGAGCTTGGAAAGCCTGCCAAAGATTTCTTAATATTTATAGAGAAGCCATGTTCATCCTCATAACTGTTGGGGAAGCTCTCCTGAATCAGGATCACATATACTGTTTAAAAAGAACCACGAACAAACACAAAACTAGAAAAAACCCCAACATTTTCACTTCAGTTCCAGTAGGAAGTGGAGCAGCATTTCTTCAATGATGTTACTAACACGTAAAAATCTTGCATCACATCAAAGTAACAGAAAAATGTACATCCAATTCACAAATGCATTTTTGATATTTCTTGATTACTTCCTATCTCTCCTTCTGTTTTGATGATGAAAATCAAGGAAATAAGATTTTGCTTTGAAAACTTTTATTTTGAATTAAAATTAACTCAGAGTTTAAGAACACAGGAACCCTAAAAGTTATTTAAAAGTTGGTTTAAGCTAAGAGTTTGATCAAGTACTAACAATGAAAATAAAATTCATTGATAACATTGAAACACTCTGGATAATTCAGACTTGAAGGTACAAGTATATGAAGGTTAGTCCTTAATTCCTTATGGCCATAAAGCCATTATCACTCTCATAACTTACACCCACCCTACTTGGTGTAAATATTTGTACATTCAGCCACATACTATGCTTTTGGGAAAATAAGTGTTATTTTTTTAGTCTGATTTTCAAGAGAAATTAGTTTTGTGTGCTTATTCTGCTTGTCTGTCAAGTTCCCTCTATATTTTATTCCAGCAAGTAATTCCAATTTGTAAAAGGCAGAGATCTCAATGCTAAAGAAATATCTGCTCAGAGATGAACAGCTCAGGTTAGTGCCATGGCTGAAGTCAAAGAACTTCATCTGTAACAGCCCCATGTGGATTGTGCCAGCCAGGATGCTCATAGCTCTGGTTTAATTTCATATGCAGAAGAAGAAGGAAAAAAAAGCCTTGAAATGACAACTGCACCCAAATTAGCAGTACTAATCACAACATAAAGTTCAGCTTAGTAATGCAGCTACAGTGAATTTTCTGTAGAAAAAAAAAAAAAAAAAAAAAAAAAAAAGGAAAAAATGCAGGTCCTACTAAAAACCTACAAGATGGTTTTCAAGGTGTTCTGTGGTGAATAATCTCTGTGTTTACAATAACTACAGTGTGTCTTTGAACAGCTCAAACCTGGATTCTCTTCAATCCATTTTACCTTAGGTGTCAACAAAATAGTTGCCACTTTTCCCCCACTTTTTATTTTTATGTCACATTCAAACATGTATAGTTAAGGATGTATCCATCATCCTGATGAGATATGATTGTGCTGTCACTTTTCTTTATGCTGTACTTTTCAAGAAGGAAAAAAAAGGATTTCATATTCTTCTATGATCATAACTGCACTAAGGAATAAAATTCTCAATTCCAAGGTTTTTGTGAAACAGTTTAATGACTAGTCAATTTAGCAATATAAATATTGGTTTTTTGCTAGAAATAACTTCTTAATGACTATTAAAAAACTGCTGTCAACTGGAGTTGGGAGAGTTTAAGCCTTCCAACTCTTCCTATTGTCTTTCTCTTGGCACCTAGTATTTAGAATTCTACCTTTTTCCCTTTTTTGTATAACATACTTTGTCTTATTTCCTTCCTATGATACTCCCCTCTCTGAAAATATGTGTGTCAAATTTTATTCTGATGCTACAATGCATTTTCAGTGCAAATTAGCAGTATGTTCTAATAGTAATCCATTGCACCCCTCATTTTAAGGGGAAGGAGGCAAGACACATGACAAAAATCATAGAGTGAAATAGCTGGAAGTCCACCCACTGGGAAAGGCTGGATGGCAGAACCACTGTGCAAAGCTGCTGTAAAGAAATGCAAAGTAAGTACTATTTTACTTTATATGAGTCTTACATAAAAGGGGTTTTTTAAATCTGAAAGCACTGGTGTAGGATAATTTATAGTTAGAGATTTATATTATTCAGCAATCACATTGGGCAGTCTTCGACTTAAAATTTCATTCAGACATAGAGAGCAGAAGAATGCCTCTTAGAACTATTGAAGCCAAACTGCTCAGTAGAAAATGCCAGCAAGCACACTGCAATAACAGTTTGTTGTAAAATTTCACATTGCTGATATTTGCTTTCAAAGCCCACTGCCCCATCCCTCCTTTCTGTAGCTTCAGACAAATCTCTGATTATGGGACTCATTCTGTGCTCCTCAGTCGTCCACTTCTCAAATCTCATCTAAACACACACCCCTCACTTGGTAAAGTCAAACATTCTTATCCATCACTAGCATCTGTTGCAGAACCCTCATCCTCTGCATGCCTAAATTTAGGTGCATTCCATTCACCTCTTCCAAAAGTATCCTACTAGCATATAATCACAGCCCTATCTTCTTACCTTCCCCTTCTAAACTGTTCCTTCACATTTCCTGTATAGAAATGTCAGTTCCATTTCCATAAAGTTATGTCATTGTCTTTTGCCATCACCTCTGCTTTCTTCCTCATTCTTTACCAACTGTTCTGTTTCCCCAGTCTACTTATTTCTACATCCTTATTAAAATTTCTATACCTTTACACAAGACAAAACCCATCTCACCACTGGCAGGAAGTCTTCAGTAACTACAAACTAAATTACCTACACAGAATATTCTTTTCATTATTTACTCATTTGCCTCTGCTTGGAAAATTTTATACTGTAGACATATATGGAATGGAGAAAATTTCTCATTTCTTATTATTACTGATTCAGGTCTCCAAACAGAATACATGTACAATTCTTCCTGTATGATTTAAGTGAGCTTCTGAAGAATTGCTGGTATGCATTGGACATTGCTATGCAAAAATCAAGTACAAAGAAGGGTCAAACAAAAATTGATTTTAAAAAAAGAAAGTTAACAAGTTTAATTCCAGAGTGTTAGGTCCCAGCTGTCAAATTTCCATAGAATATATTGTAAACAGTTTCTAGGTAGCTTTGTAGGAATTTTGTTATAAAAAGAAAAACAAAACAAAACTGCCAAAAATCCCGAACCAACACAAACCCCCAGAAAGCAACAAATTAAGTCATGCTACACCAAAACAGGAATTTTGGAGTAATTTTAGCAGCAATGATATAAGAAATCAGCCAGTTAGAAATGCCCCAAATGTGCTTCCTCTCCTTCACAGCATCTGTACACAGGTCTTTACTAGCCTGTCAATTCCTGCAAGCCCAAAGGCAGAGGAAGCAGGGAACAGCCCTGGTTTCACTGCGGCTTAAGGACTGCCAGGGAAGTTCCCAGTCAGTGCCCAGCACATGACACGTACTGGAGGGCTGAGACTCAGAATTTCCTCTGGTGCAGCACCTTCCGCACCGCTCGGGTTTTTTCTGGGTATAATGGGCTGCCCTGACTCCCTGCGCGCTTTGCCTGAGCGCGGCCAGCGGAGAGCACAGCAGCGGCTCCTGGCAGCACAGAGCAGGGACACGCTCCGGGGTGCCCAGCTGAGACAGGACATGGTCCTGGAGAGCCAGGTAAGTCTGCACAGCGCTACGGGCTCCTCCACACTCCGCCGGAGCCACGCACGGCTCCAGGAGAGCTGCAGTGACACTGACCCTGGGCTGGGTACGGCCGAGTTCAGCCAGCCACACACGCACCGCCGGGCGGGACAAAGTCATTTGATGTTATGCTACAGAGAAAGCGCGCTTAAAATTGTGATGCAGGTTATAAATTCTGTACATTAGGTCATGATTAGGTCACTTGTAATGAATTGATACCACCCAGAAGGAAGACTGATGGTGGTAGCTTTATGCAATGGTGGCGTAGAGAAATGGAAAAAGAGATTAATATTTCATGTTACTGTGGTACATGAACTTTTTTTTCCCCTTTGGAGGGGAGTAACAGAAGAGGCAGAAACATAGACTTGAATGAATATTCACCAAGTGAGATGGTTTCAGTGTTGTGTAGGCAGGTTGAAAGTGATGCAAGACACTCCGTCATAAACACAGAATCAAAGTTCTCTTGGAGGGATGTTTGAATTTGTCTTTGGAGTCAGCCTATCCCAAACTCAGGTGATGCTTTCCAGAACATCAGTAATCAAATTTCACATTTGCAGCAGAGATGGGTACTTCTTGCCAAAGATTTCTCTCCGTCCCTCTTTTTCCAAGTTAAGCAGCTACGCTGAAAATTCAAGAGTAACAGGGCATCTGAATTGCAACATGCACCTTCTGTTAGCTTATGCAACAGAATAAAAATCTTGTAAGATCAAAAAAATAGGTTTTACTTTCAAGAAATTGTAGAGGGATGTTTTCATTTTAACTTCTGCTACATCAAAAATACTATCATGGTACTTTACAGGGAAATAAAGGTTTCTGCTGCAACAAATAAGATCCAATTCTGGGCTAAGTTTCTCTGTCTGGTGCATTTAAGCTTTAAGTGGATTGGTAGGGACCTGATGTACATAAGTCGTGCAATCCCTTGAGAAACGATTTTCAAATTAACTAATAAGATATTGGACTGCGTAGAGCTTGTTAGAAAGAAACACTGAGCAGCAACAGCACACAGCTACTGTGCCTGGGATTTAAAAGCTGGATTTAGCTGTCATGTCCATAATTCTTAGTGCATTGGTTATGTAAAGGAGTAGGTGAGAGGAGGGTTTAGATTCATATTAAGGAAAGTAAAAAGGCTCTACAGAATGTAATTGCAGGATTAGTAAAAAGTATAGGCAGCTTTGCTGCACTATTTACATATCAAGGCAGTTTATGGAAATCCTCATATAGAAAACTTGAATAATTGAAAATGAGATTGAGAAGCAACTTGGTCTTACAATAAAGGACAAAACATATGTTTTCATATTAAAAAATCATAGGTGTAGAGAAGAACTTGGTAAATTTTCACAGGAAATTTTAAACGTTACTTCCCCAATGAGATGGAATAATATTCAAGAACTTTTGTCCAACACTGATAGTTACTTTGGAAATATCTCTGCAGCTTTCCAGATATTCAAGAGATCTACATGTCACAGGATTTCTATGCATGAGAACATTTTGACAGTAATTGCCATTCATCTTGAGGGGGAAAGTTAAAGGTAAAGAGACAAACCAAGTAAATGCCTTGAGAATAACTTTTTATAAAGAGCATCACAGTATGGGGCCAACACTTAAGAACAGAAAAATTATAAAGGCGACAGATGAGGCGAGTAGTTGAACCTAGCTGGGCAGAGAAAGAGGAATCATAGGAATTAAGGGCGAAAACTTGTCAGTTTTGGTAATATTTACAATCCTGACCACAGAAAATGAAGTTACCATAAAAACAGTTTTTAGCAAAGCTGCTGTTCCAAAACCAGAAGGACACAAAAATTTGAGATTGCACACGAGAATGCATCAGTGAAGTCCACCAAGGCAGCACTACACTTGAGGTAAAGTGCTAAGGGAGGAAATCCCAGGAAAAAGGTAATCATTGACTTTAGCCTCATGCAAAAAGTCACATACTGGGGGACGAATGATCTTATGTGACTGCAAAAAGGGGCATTAAAAATAAAATGCCATTAGAGAAACTGGAGTGAAAGTGCTTTGCTTGGAATACGTATAAAGACAGTGACCAGTGCCTTCTAGTTTGTGAAGCCAACTTCAGAACATTCCCATTTAAACAGAACAAGTTACTGTTTTCTAATGCAGATGACGTATTAGAGGAACTGAAAATGTAATACATGCCTGCATGGTTCACTTGAAAATAGAGGTTATTAAAATAAATATTTAATGCTTTAATTTGTAAGGACCTCTAGTTTCAACCTTTAGCTGCTATTGTCATGGACTTAGATTACCCCTTGTCACGTAGCCATCCTTGCACCAGCCCTTGCACAACTTCTGTCCTGTCCTAAGGAGACACAGATCAGCTTTGCTGTCACATCCCATTAGGAGCAAAGCTGATAAAACCTACTGGGATTCCAAGGTGACACAGCTTCTTTCATTATGTTTGTCACAATATTGATTAGATTAGGTCTGAAGCCCATCTTTGGCCTGCTACTGACCCATCACATCTCCTGGGAAATTCTGCAGAGTGGGAAACCAAATTGAAAACGACTGGAACAATAGAGATGTTCAAGATGGTTATAGCTCATGGGACTTACCCAGATGTGACAAGTACTGATTTTTACTAACTATGCATCCTAATACCTTAATCCCAAACTTGACAACTACCTATTACATTATCTCCTTCACAGTGGTAAGCCTTCATGAGCTTAATGGCATGAAAATAACCCACCAAAGATTTTAATTTCTTTCACTGGAGTAAATAACAACATGGTCAAAGTGCTGCCTAGCTAATTTTCCCTATCAAGCTTTTAATGAGTAAATAAAGAGCAGGTTGGTTTGCTCTCTGTTCAGCAAACCTTGTATCAATTGTCTCCCATGACATGTTTAGTTTTAGGTGTTTCACTCATGCAGGACAGCTGAAGGTTCAGTTCAGAGAACTGCACAGCTGAGCCATATGGCATCTACGTAATGGTAGCAGCTAATAGCTAAAGACCCCTACACCTGCTCTTATGTTTTCAACAGGCTTTACTTATTGGCATTAAATGCTTCTAATATAATACATGCTCTGTGTTGATATGGGCTTTGTAAGTGACAGATTTGATAGTTCCAAAGGATAAAAGGACTACTCTGAATTGCCAAATATATTTTTAGATTTAGACAGATGAAAGTTGGAAATGTCTATATTTTTTTTACCTTTTTCTGTAGTAGGTCAGTTTTTCCTCTTTCACATGTGGGCTGCTTTACAAATATCACCAGTAGGCACAGCTAAACTACAAGGAGCCTGAGGAATAAGTTCAGTAAATGTCACTCCTTTTACCTACAACTTTACCTCCCACATATAACACCCACTCCCTCTGACAGCACCAAACCTATGGCTTGAATTTTCCTTTCTTCTAAGTGTTCCCTCCTTCTCCTTATCTTCACACAGCCTTGCAAAACAGGACAGCTAAGCAACCAGTATCCCATAAGTAAAATAAACATTCCTATTTGCAGTAGGGAAGCTGTGGCACATCTGTCCCACTCAGTAACACCCCTGGCAGAAAATGACACACTTTGATAACCTGGAAACCTCGGGGTCTCACAAAACAGGAGCTTCCAAATTTGATTCTTGTATGCTTTGAAGGATAAAGCAACCTGAAGCAGAACAAGCCCTGTGTATTTCATTCCATTTTAGCATACCAGGACTCTGCACCTAGATGCTTGTTTTATTTCTATGGGAATAGAAAAAGCATATCAAGAGAGAAAATAAAAAGACATTCAGGACTTTCCTCTATATAAAATGTTATTTCTTAAACGTACATATGAAAGTACATATTCCAGGTTGCTGCTTTGATCCCTTCCACAACTGCTAAGATTCCTTTAAATCCTTTCATCCTGTTCTTAAACTAGTCATTCTTTTTTTTTTTCACTCAGAAAAAAAGGAGCAGAGTTTCTCTTCATATAATCCTAGCTATTTTTATAATAGAAATTTTTGTATATTACTGAAAGATTTGACAAGCAATTAACATTCCATTGAAAAAGACTAAAATTTAAGAGTGCGCAGAGAAAGAACAATATTTGTTTATGGATTTATTTTAAATAAACTTGCTTTAAATGCACTCTAGAATATTTAAATTGAATGAGATTCATCTATCTATACTCATAAATATTACTCCAATCCCCAATAAATTCACACAATATATCTTCATGCTCTGCAAAATCTTACCTGTATGTTATTACCGTGCAGACTTCAATTAAGATGTAATAACAGCTTTTACATGGAAAAGCTATGGTTTGCACCTTGGGGATGTACAAAAAGCAATATTCTGAAGACTGCCCAGGAATAGCAGATCAATTTTTTTATGCTTTAAGGGCTGAAAACTGTGGGAGTAGGTTTCAGCCAGAACTAGAAGTTTTTTTCCTTTGGAAGGGTACAGTTCATCTCCCAAATAAAAATGTTCAGAAAAGCCCTTCCTGCCTTATCAAATAATATCCTCTAATTATGTTACACTCATGCCCTTGCTTAAACCATTAACCAAGTGGTACTACAGCTGTACTCTTCACACATTATAAAATAATGAAATCCTAAGCACAAACCAATAGAAAAAAGTAACCATTCCTTAACACCATAATACACAACTAAAAAAAAAAATAAATTAAACAGATATTTTTCTTTACCAATCCCCACAACCATTTATTTTTGCCCAAAACACATGACAGAAATCTAAGCAGACATTTACATTGAAACTCTTCATTTATCTTAACATGGGAAAAACCTTTCTTTCCTCAAAGAAAGTAATATGCAGTACACATGTGTGGAGAAAATTACTTTTCAGAAGTTTTAAATAGCTTTAGTGTTAGATAGACCTGGTCCTACTTCTCTGTTCCTACTTCTTCAGCCTCTGTTCTGCATTCCCTCCTTACCTGCACTGTTTTCCCAGCTCATCCACCCCTCCTGCTGTTGCCCCAGCAGGTACATGCAGCCTGCCTTGATCCCTTCTCCATGCTAATCCAATATGGGGCCCAGCTGCCTTTGGCAGTAGTAATTACATTTCTCTCCTGTTCTCTCAATTGCTGGCCTCTTCATCACCACCGCTGGCTTTGGTTACCATGAGGAGGACTTTATTTCCATTCCCCTCTTCCTTTCACTCCCCATCATCTTCTGGTCTAACCAAAGAGATGAGGTGGAGTCCTGCACACAAGCCTAAGCAAATCTCCAGCTCTGCCACCTGGTACTTTGCAACCCAGAAAGAAGAAACTTTAGCTGAAGGCTGAGAGTTTTTGCTCTGTGTAGATCACAGACTGGGACAGAAAGTGACTTGACACCACTGGTTTTGTTTGATGGTTTCTAATGTGTCTCCCCACTAGAGGAACAGAAAGCCAAGACATCCTAAAGCTGGCTCTCAGCTGTATGAGTTTGATACTTTGCAAACTTCAGAAGGAAGAGGGTGAAGCTGCAAAATTTTTGTCAGTCATTTGGACTATGCATACCTTGCTTGTGTCAGGGTGCTTTCCTCTCCCTGGTGATTGTTTTAGCCAGAGTCTAAGGTATAAATGTGTCCTCTGCCCGTACTGCCTCTCACCTGCAGAGAAAGAGCTTCCAAACCAAGTTTGAAAAGTACTATAGAGCATGTCAAAAGAAGTGTACAGAACCCACTTCTTTGAAATTGCTGACATTTTGGAGGATGAAAGAAGCTTCAAATCTCCAGGGTTCCAGCCTTAAGGCACAAAGAAAAAATAAATCCCTTAAAAAGAAAAGAAATGGAATGAGAGAAACTGCCTATCTCTGTATTTGGAAGTTCATATATTTAAATCCCTTGAGGAAGGAAATAGTTTGGGAAACTGACAGTGAAAAATAGAAGACTGAAAAAGGTCTGATTTTTCTGATGTTTTAATTTTATATTTTAAATTAGAAACAGGTCTTGAAATAAATATAATCTGCCTTTTGTCGACCAAAAGGCAAGAAATTAGGAAAATACCATCTAGAAATACTCTGGGCAAAATTTAATTTGTTTTCAGGGACTTTACAGGTTTATCACCAGCTGTAGGCATCCCATGACTGGTTTTGCCACCAACCAATAACAGAAATGCATGTTGCTCTTTTTTTTGTTTATTCAAGTAATAGCCATCCTTCAAGACAGAGTAAGTGAATCTTAAAACTGGTACTGTAAATCTCAGTAATCCATGAAACTCTTCTAGCCAAATTGGATGTTTGAAAGTAAACTAGAATAGCCCTACCACACTGATGGTAGTTTTATGTTGCCTGCTGGTGTCTGACATAGAGCTGGACAACATCTATCACTGGCTTTGATAACCACTTGAAATGAGAAGAATAATGCTGGAATAGAAGGGCAAGTTAGGACAGCAAAGCACACTAAGCTTTGGTGGGGTAGCACCAGACCTCTACATTGTGCCTGGGTCTACAGGCAGAGACTGGGGACAAATTAGAGCAACTGCCAGGTTTCTCTACCTTGTGCCATGGGGCATCCATATGTATTTTAGGACTAAAACCAAACAGCAGTACTGAATGCTTTCAAATTATAACCAGAATCTTGTTTAGACACATTATTTTGTATTATCTTCTGACCTTGCTTTTGCCACAGGAAAAAAAAAAAAAGCTCTGAAAACCATGTTTGCATGCTTAAATGAGAAAAAGAACTGCTATTGCCTTATATTTTTCATTTCTGAAGGTCTTAAGGGAGGAGTGAGAACACACAGTAAATAAATAGCTTAACAGACTGTAAACAACTAAAGCTTTGCCTCTTGCAAAACTATAGTCCCTGTGATAATGTTTCAAGAATTATATTAAAGTGTAATAAATTTCCCTGTGGACTACTGATACCCAGGAGAAAAGATGTTCTGCCTTGAATGAGACCATGAAATTTGATTTGTGTATTCTAAAGAAAGAAATAACAATCTGTTAATTTAGACAGATCTCTTAACAAAAGCAGCATCTTCCTGTTTTGATCACAAATTAAACAATAAAAATGAAGAAGTCAGGCTGTCTGACTGCATGAAAGAAAGAAAGAATCTGCATGAAATAGTCCTCTCTCACAATTAATTATAACAAATTGACAGGCATTACATCTGCTGTGCACCTTCCAGTATCATGACTCAGAACCGTACAGTAAAAGCTGTACACACTGCTAATAGCTCCTTTCTTTAGGGGTTGTTTGTGCTAAAGAAAACTTGTGAACTGAGTAATGAAGAATTTAGGGCATCAGTCACCGCAGGACTGAGGTAACATCTCAAAAACTTCAGGGGTTGTGGAGTTTGCCCTTACTCTTTGGTACTTTCTCACCACTCAGACCAATAGTCAGGTATGTGATGACTGACATTAATTTTTAGGGAGCAGATTCCAGCAGACTTGTTAAAAGGACAGAGGAAAATCCATAAATTAAGGTTAAATGCAGCATGCACGCATGCACACACACAGATATGATCAGCACTAAACCAGTGCCCCAGGCAGAGGTGCCCTTACCGGGCTCTCCCCCTGGCCAGGGTAAGGCTGGCTCTTCCCGAATTCTGCCTTCCCCACTGTTCCCATGACAGCAAGCTCAAATTTCACCACAAGTTTAGCAACTCTCTTCTGCACCATAGTCACTGATTAATGCTGTGACCCTTGACTCGTTAACCTCAGCAGTAACAAAACAGAGAGCTCTGGGCTTAGAGCCCCAACTTTTAAACTGCTGTAAGGATGGTCCTTCCTGTGGGGCAAGAGTGGGACTTGCAGAGATGTTTTGTAGGAATAAACAGAGATAATTTTTACCCCTCTCAGCCTTTTCTGAAATTTATAGCAATAGAAAAGTAAACAGGTAACTGTTCTAGCACAGCCTTAAATAATTCAAAGGATCACACTGTTTGCTTACCTGAAAAATTCAGAGCAGCTCTGTAACAGTAAAGTTTTTAATCAATTCTAAAATCATAAGAATAAAGAAGATAGATGACGCTAAAACTTAATTTATTTTCTATTTGGCAGAATTTAATAGAGCCTGAATGCTCCTCTCAGAAAACTGAAATAGGAACACGAGTTTTAAATAAGCTTCTTCTGGGCACATCTGCAGGGAACAGTTCACGATCAAGCAGTCCTTGAAATTTCTCATGCCATTTGTTGTTACTGCAATGCACAAGTTTTAATCACTGCAAGGAGCTTCAGCTGTGCCTTGGAGTTTTGCTCTTCCTAGTGATCCTAACTGGAAAAATCCTGACAAAAGCAGGTCATTGCACCAGGGGGACTCAAAAAGTCCCTGTGCTTCCAGAGGGGTGAGGCTGGGCAATGCTGCAAAATGGAAGTCAAGTGTTGAGATGACACTTGGCAAGGAAGAAACTAGTGAAAGGTCCAGGCCAGCCAGACCCTCCTTGCAGCCCACAATTCACCAAGTGTGTGTGCCAGGAGAGCTGCTTCCACCTCTGCTTTCCCCAGGTTCCCAAGAGGCAGCACTCAGAGCCTGGGGACTGCAGCCAGGAGCCCCTGGCTGCCTGGCTTTGGCACAGCAGGGCCCCAAGGCACTCCTGAAGCACAGAACCACACCAGTCCCTCAGGGATAGATCTCTTGGGAGAGCCAACCCAGAGCCTCCGTGGCCTCTCTGAAGTACAAGGGAATCCTGGCTACATTTCAAAGCAGTGCTAGTAACCAAGAAATGAGAGAGAAGGAGTCTTATGCTTTAAAGCTTTGATTTCTTAATTTTTCAAGGGGCAGAGAGTAGCAAGTAGGATTGTGGGGTGGCAGAGCCACCTGGGCAGCCCTGGGGCCAGGTCACAGGGGCACTCAGAGGGCACAGCCAAGCAGGGTGCATCCCAACAGGCAGCAGCACCCTGCTCTGCCTTGAGATGATGGCAAGGAGGGAAAAGCCTGCCAGTGTGAAACCAAGCCTGGAGAGCAGAAGCAAACTCTTCCCCTCTGCTGTGTAGGCTGCTCAGGAGCCTGGCAGCAGGCACTGCCACAGCTGGAAGAGTGGGCACAGGCAGGAGCACACACACGGAGCCCTGAGGATATCCACCACTGGCACCAGGAACAGCTGCTGGTCTGTTGGTGTGCCAGTGGCTGAGTCACAACAGGCTGACACTCCTTGGCACATTTCACAGTCCTTGCTGCAGCTATGGCCTTAGGATGCATCAGGAGCTTAACTCACTGCTGCAGCACTGTGCTGCTGATGCCCTGCACCCTGTGTTCTGACCCAATTATTTTCAATTTTCAATTAAGTTACTTAAGGCATGAAAGAAGCCCAACAACCAAGTGGAAGGGGAGCAGAGGGAAACACGGTTATGCCCATAGTCTTAGAGCTACATCTCTAATTCCAATCAAAAAATATTCTTTTAAATGATTGTCAGGCAGAGAAAGCTACTGCCAGCATTTCATACCCCAGTTCTGAGCACTCACAATATCTGTTTAAATTAGCAAGCAATCAGCACCCACAGCAATTAACATCCCATAGACAGTATTCCAGTTGTACATTCTCTCCTCGTTCTTTTCTGCCATAGAAATCTTTATCGCACAGGGCTTGTTTTGACAAGATATCTCTTTTTATTCAAGAATTCTATGTGCTTTTCACTCTGA
Organism: Acrocephalus scirpaceus scirpaceus; assembly: GCA_910950805.1. Taxonomy (NCBI): domain Eukaryota; kingdom Metazoa; phylum Chordata; class Aves; order Passeriformes; family Sylviidae; genus Acrocephalus; species Acrocephalus scirpaceus. Next base: position 37,939,661 of record OU383781.1, read on the forward strand.
TTGTCAGATTCAGTCAGTCACTATATCCTCGAGCTGTGTGTAACATCAACATAAAATAACAAACATAACTCAACAATCAAAACTATTTTCTCTTTCTTCGTAGGAAAAGTCACACTGCATGGTACAACCAGGCAGATTAACAGAAAAAATGTTCACTATCAGTTACACATTAATAGAAAATTACAGCTCTTGAAGTAGAATGGATCTAAAGACCAAAAGAAGTCTGAATTTGGCTATTCAGTCTGAATTTTGAGCATAACTGTTTCCAAATAAGAATGAGAACTGAAACTACCTCATGTCAAAGGCACTATCAAAACCTAAACCAATGCTCAGTGACAGTGGATCTATAAAACACCCATTTCTTATCAACTCCCATTCCTTTTTGATTTGCATTCCTATGTACATTCTTCCCCCACACCTGTAACAAGAAAAGTCATTTATATTTACCTATGTGATCATAGCAGGAGTGCTATCAACACATTTTTCCCCAGACCAAAGTATTAAGACCATCCACAGAATGACAACTGGATACTTGCTCTGTATCTCTCACAGAAATCATGTATGATGTCTTTCTCCACTGCTTTATTCTCATTTATTCCCTCATTGACAGTAACTATTCCTTTCACATTATGGACAGCATAGATACAGAAAAAAAAAATTAAATCATGACAAAGAATGCCTCTCTGTTTCTGACAACATGTGAAATGAAATTATGTAATTCCTAATGTGGTACATATTCAAATTTTTGATCTAGAATTAGCTTAAAAGTGAGCTAATAAATGAGCTAATGAAACATTCCCAAACCAAGCAGGTGCCATGCTAGGTTTATGAGGTTTTCACCAAAGCTGAGGAAAGTTTCAGGAGGTGAGAATGATTTTAGTATCTGAGGTGGTAATGTAGTTTGGGCCAAAAGAAAGGACAGCAGCTGTTTCAGTTGAGCTCTGCATTTGAATTTCCAGGGTTTGTGGTAACCCCTATAAACTCAAGTCAAAACTCAGCTGGTGTGAACTGAAACAAGATGTTTGAGTGAAAAAACTGCCAGTGGAAACCACTGAGCCTGAGAATCAAAACCAGTGTTTGGACCTGAACTGCACAGATGTCTGGCAAGCTGGAAGCAAATGTTATGTTTTCTTGCATAGAATTCTAAGCCCAAGTATTTTTTTCACTGAAACCAAGTGTTTAAGGGCCAGGGAAAGAAATTAATTTGAAATGGCATCTCCTAATGAGCAAAGAAACATCATGGACCCAGCAAGAGCAGGGAAATTACCTTTGCATATTTAGTTTTCAAGAGATGGAGGAGAGAACAAGAGAGATGGAACTGTGGTCATGATGGGGAAGTTTATGAGAAATGCGAGTTGTGTGGCTCAGGCAGCTTGAGGGAGTGCTGACAGATTTCAGAAGGTGAACAGATTCCTTTCTCATTAATGAAGGGGCCCTGACTCCAGATCCGCTGAGCTCGCTCTGAGTGGAAGGCTATTCAGCTCTCTCCTTTGATTGAAAGCATGAGTCTGTTACTTATGGGCTCTCAGTAGCTTTCCTTTTAATAGGAAGTGGGGGGAAGGGGCAAGAAGATGGCTGGAGGAGGGGAAGGAAAAGTTGGGTAGCAAAAAATGCTGGTGGCTGAGCATGGGACTTCAGGGGATTTGCAGGACAGGCCTTTGGGGAAAGGTTAAAAGCTTACAAGGTGAGTGATGCCTATCCTGGGTTGATTTTTCTCTCCTTATTATTCACCAACATTTTAAGAAGTAAACTGCATCTTCAATCCACCCTTACCCTCTTATTTTCTCATAATCTTACCAAATTATTTAATCTGCTAGCATAGAACTAAAAAAAAATAATAATTGCTGGTTTTCTTTTTTTTTTTCTGGTAGATATAAGCAGTATTTTGATAATGCTAAAAAAGAAACCCTAAATCAACTAAATCCTGACCATCTTCCCTGCTGCAACAGGGAACATGCAGCCTGCTGTTCCAAATTGTAGACAGTCACGAGCTCTCGTCAGACTTTGTGTGGGCTTGAAATGTTCTTTTAGTCCTTTGCAGCTGAAAACTGAGCACAAATTATCACTAAAAGGATATGAAAAATTATGCTGGGACATTTGCCATAGCTGTGCAGGAATGCTCCTCAAAGCAATCAGAAAAGTGAGCAGATTACTTAGCTCAGGTTTGAGGACTGTATTGACAGCTAGCCGTTTCTAGCAAGGTTACCTTTTCATGTGGAGAAAAACACAAAAACTCACTGACCAAACTGTATTTTGCTAGTTTTTATCTGTTGCCAATGAAGAGCTATCAACTGCTTCTGGTCTGTAAAAACTTTGGTTATCTTCTAAACTGAGCAGAGATCTTGGCAGGAAACTGAACGGGCAACTTCAAGATTAATCTCAATATTTCCTATGTGCATCAACCTGGGATGTAACTTCAGTGCTGTAACATTTGGAGTGCTATGCTTGATTCAGTGGAGATCTGAGGTGTGTAGACTATAAGTAGTCACTTTTACAGAGATAGTATATCCTGAGTTTAAAAAAAAACCCAAAAAATCAGCAAAACCTTTTAATTTTTGCTCTTGATGAGGTAATTTTTACCTGCATTTAAAAAAAAAAATATATGCAGAATCAGATTTTGAACTAAGTTTATCAATACAATATAGAGGAAGGAAAAATAAGGAAAAATAGTAATAATGAAAAGATAAGATCATTTTGCTCTCTAATGAAGATAGGGACTTGTGATCACATACAGAACCAAAGGGAAAGGAGGGAATAAATAACACAGAACATCAATCTTTATTTGGGGTCACTTAGATAAGTTCTATTGCCTCTAACAAGTTTTGTACTAATACTCAGATCTGCAGCATTGGCACCCCTATGGCACCACTTCCTTAAGATTACAAATTTATTATCATTTAGTTTTGAAAGAAGAAAGTGGAATATCCCAATATCACTAACCAAACAATACATCCTCACTCTTTAAAACATGCACATACATATACCACAAGAACAATGCTAACTTCTGAATTGATGCTCTTTGATGTATGAACATACGAGACAATTGGAGACATTCCAATTATCTCCAGTTCAAAGTTAGGCCAAAATTAGAAGCAGTTATGAATAATGGATTAGGTTTTAGTAGAAATGGCAATGCTGCACAGAATAAAGATGAGAGTTTAGCTTAGCTATGAATACGTGAACCAGGTAAGCCACACTGCTTCCTTAAACAGACACATTGGAATTGCACATCTTCAGAAGTTCAATTAACAAAACATATGTCAAAGCAGGGTTTTGTGACAGATTATAAATTGTTTTCAGATGCAATTTCTGATGTTTTCAGGATAAAATCAGAAGCCAAAGTTCCTTATGAAAATTCTTTTTTTTTTAGGAGGTTTTTTTAAAAGAAATAGCCATACCAAAGTTTTGTCATTCATTATAGCACCCTAGGAGTCAATACCCAGGCAAAACATGTCTCTTGAAAGTTTCATCAGCCAGCACAGAGATAAACACCGGCTCAGATCAAAGGGTGCCTAAGCAGGCTATTTCCATTTGTTGGGAAATTTTCCTGACAATCTAGGATTTTAATTAAAGAATAAAATCTTCCAACTAGTAATGCTTCTATAGTTGGATAAGCTACTTTTGCTTGGATATCTATGCTACATTACAGAAAAGTGTATAGGGTGAACATTCCAGCATTGCCTTATATTTCTGTAATTCTACTTCATTTTGTGGATTCTGAGAAGATTGGAGCTCAGATGACAGTCATGATAGTGGAGATTGTTGGAATGAGGAGATACACATGGCTACTTCTTTGGCTTTTGCATTCTTATCAGAGACCTGCTTTCCTTGACTTGCTTTGCTGTCTCCAGAGCTGTGCAAGTGTGGGCAGTGCCAAGTTAGGCAGTGGTTGGCACTCAGGCTCAGTGCCTTGTTATTCACAGTTTTGACAAGGGTAGCAGACAACAGGCCAGAGATGAGCTATGGTTTGTGCCCTGGTTTCTGTATGGTTATTTATAGACACCCTTGTTGAAATCCTATGTTGCCTTCTTTCACCAACCTCAGTTTAAGTCTGCCGGTATTTTGCAAACCATAAAAATGAAGTGATTATGTAAAACAATCAATGTTCTCTAGATTTTTAGTAGCAGTAAACAAGCTTTTGCAACAACAACAACAAATTATTTCTCTCAATAGACTCACTGGGAACTGCAAAACATAAAGCAGCCATTTCAACAAATTCATAGAGCATCCATTAAAAAAGTTAATTAATTTACTAGCTAATATGAATTATTATGTATCATGCAGGGCTAGGGCCATTCAAGACATTCTTTAGAAAACTACCAACAAAAATACTAGCATATTTAATGCTTGTCATCTTTGGCTTTAAAAGTACAATTCCATTTCTAGAACCAACTGCTCCACTTGAACAAACCCTCCTTTACTTCAATAGGTGTAGGTGTGAGAGGGGGTAGGTGTTTAACTTCATCTGCCAAGGGCATGCAGCAAGATTGTGCTCAACTTACAACACAAGTGTTTAAAATGCCAACACTTGAGTGCCTCTGGAGTCTCCAGCATCACGAAATTTTTATACCAAAGAAGCAGCAGATCCAATAAGGAACATGGCAGTAGTTACAATGTGATACAACCCCCTTTTCTGGACTGGTTTTACATAGAGTATAATATGACAAGAAATTCCTCAGCCGTCTTATCAGTGATGCAGGCTGGTGGGTAATCATGGGAGAATTTTGTCTATAATGCTTTATATTATGGTCCTAATTATTCTTAGAATAGCATAAAATGATAGAATATAGTATCTTAGGTAGAAAATGCTTGTGATATGTAAACCCATATAACATTTATGCTGAAAACACGCAATAGAGCATTTTAGATCTCCCTAATTGAAATTGGGCTAGATTTTATTAAAGAATTTGCAAAGATAACTGTATAAATAACTTAATGCATTTGCAACACTTCATGTGAAACAAGCTGTATTTTTTTACTTTGGTATTATTAGGTCTGAACCAACTCCCAGTAGGATGTCTTGTAAGTTTAGGATTTCTAGCTCATCTTTGCCATGCACATATTCTGTGGAAGCTGCAAGTGAGAAAAGAGGAAATTATAAAATATTCGTAGGGAACCAGTCTCCTACACAAGAAAAACAATCTGATCTTCAGTGAACATTCCCAAATTAACAATCAGTACTGCAACACTGTTAAGTCATTACACTTAAGCAGCTTCATTTGGGGGCACGGCACTTTGAAGTTTTTTCATGTACACAGATTTCAAAGAAGTGTGAGAGTACTACCTGGCCAAAAATCTCATATAATTAGGGAAGTTACAGGCATTATGAATAGACCGGCCAGGAGATCTGCCAAGACATGGAAAGCTTTTACTTTTAAACCACCAGCTCAAATGTCAGTCAAACAGTAGGTAACTATCAGTTCAGGATACGCAGAACCACCAGGGAGTGACAGGATGGCAGGGCAATTAAATAAATTTTTAAAATTGTTTTCATTCTTGCTATCCAAGATAGTTGAAATATTTGTTACATATTTTAGATTTTATGCAAAGTGTGTGTATATATGAGCATTACATAACATTTTACAGTTTGTATGTAGAGGGCTGTCTGTTTCAAAACTTTACAGAGAGAGAACTAAATAAAAGAATTGACTATATTTTCCTGAGCAAGTGGAGGTCACACTTCTGAACACCACTTAATACTTTATTACATTTATTGCAGCCATGTCTTAGAGACAGCTATTCATTTCACAAACCCAGCATATATCTCTACAGCTTCTCTCCTCAGCTCTATCAACAATCTGGATCTGTTTCTACCTTGTCTAGCTCTGGAGGAAAAAGGTAGTTAGGAAAGTGGGAAATGCATGGAAAATAGCATCAACCACTACAGCACTTTCCAGTTTCTACAGGGATTACAGAACTTCTGAGATCTATTCTAAAGAACCTTTTACTAATGTGACCATGGATTTTAGGGACCTTTGGCATCCCTGCACAAATGTAAATAAGAAGTCAAAACCAACCAAACAAACCCCCAAAACAAACAACTCAAAACACAGAAATCCACCCACAGACAACCTTAAAACAAGCCTATAAAGCTGCACTGAACCAGGCTGTGCCCATGGTATGCACAGCTTTTGCAGACCCAAGAACAGAGCCTAATGGGGAACACAAGTGAGCAACAGAAGGAACAAGCTCCCCCTGGGGAAATAGGATCAGTTTTAAGTTTCCCACCTGCTCATGCCTAGGGAATCCCCTTTGAAGTTGCTGGCTGACACGACATCTGTTTCATGCCACAGCAGCAGCTGTAGGGTTGAAATCCAGACTCATCAAAACATACATGGCTCTTGAAATCACTGTATTTGTTTTATACCATTTGATTCTTCCTCCGGTAAGAAGGCAGAAGAAAATAAATTGTAAAATTTAAGTAAAATAATAAGACAACCTCCCTAAATGATTTTTAATTCTGGCACAATGAACTTGAAAAAGACAGAGAAAAGGGTGGAAAAATCCAATAATATCCTCCTGACAAAAATGTAAGTTCTCCCCCTGCCCCTAAAAAAATACACAACTAAAATTATTGAAGCTTGTTATCCTTTGACTTAGCCAGCTTTCAGGCAAGTGTCAGTCCTAAATGACAAAACAAACAGGTTCAAAGAGCACATTCTTTTTTCATCAGCAGCTATTTGATGGTACAGCTTGGCTGGTACAGACCACAGGGAAAATAAAAGCTCTGGAAGACAGTAAATCTTTTATTTATAGTACACTTACATTTATGTCCTTACAATGATACTTTCATAAAGGTTTGGGCCAAAGTAGCTCAGTCGTGAACTCTCTGACTGATTCATGTCAAGGTGCTTTAGCAAAACAGAAGATTAAGTAATTGTTCAGTTAATATCACTAGCACTCAGGTAGATAATTGATTTCTTTTTTTTTACTGTCAGTATTTATGTATCTACAGCAGGAAGTTTGTTCACCTGCAGAACAGCCCTCAGCTTAACCCAGTGCAAATTTGACCACACAGAGCCATAATATTTTAGAGCTTCACATTCAATAGTTTATGCTTGAATAGTCTGAGACTGTGTCCTAGGATATGTAAAAAAGGAAAACCATACATATATATGAACCAATAACCTCTGTTCTGTACTACCCAGTACCAATTCAATACACAGTTTGTGATGTGATAGTGCCAGTCCTTCCCAAACTATGCTAAAAGTCACTGTAGGTGATAAAAAGTGCTTATAGATAAAACTAAATAGGCTTGGGAACTCATCCATTTGTTCACTAGCTCATGTTAGTCATGAAAATGATGACTTCCTTAAAAATTAATTTTGAATACTTAATTTGGTGGCAGCCTCTTGCTAAAATTATACCATATTTAACTATTTTTGCAATACTTCGCTGTATATTTTCCTCAAGATATTGTCAAGACTATCACACCTTGATTCTGTTCCAAATAAAGCCATTAAAATTAAACCAACGGCAGTTAAGAACCCTACAAAATGAGTAGACTCCAGACTACTGTAAAACTCCCCCCAAAACTGCTGATGAACTTCTTGGCAGTGTCAGCAAAAGGAGTCCAAGCAATAGATGCTCATGGGAACTGAATTACTTGCAGTAATTCAGGTAAGACAAGACACATCACATGTTTAATGGAAATGCTTTTAAACTAATACAGCTGCAGGTGAGTTACTGCAAATGAGCTCATCAGCCCAGAATTTCTCTCCATCAGCTGAAAAATAAAATCTGTAGAACCAAAGAGAATGAAAATTAGGGGGGAAAAATGGATCCCATAACTGATTGTAATGAATCTTCCAAAATACCTGTGGGAATGCTAACAATGTCACTGTCATAGTTTCTGCTAAAGCAAACAGAAGGTTGACTAATCAAACTGGTAATTTTGATCTGTTAATTGTGATGCCCTGAAGCTTATAACACTAAAAATAAACTTATTTTTTGTTGAGCTAGTTAAAAAGAAATAGCAACCCACGTGCATTTACAAAAATATCATATCAAGAAGATTGACATCAGCAGACATGCAGATTTTTCTTCCCCTGGGCACCAAACTGCTGATGTATGTACATGCTCCCTTCTTGGCATAATTGATTTTCCCTTTCTGCTCAGTGGCACAGTCTTGGAATTGCTGGTGTCACAGCAAGCATGAAAATGCAAGAAAAGGACACACTAGCTAGGATAAGTCCAGAACCCCTTAATCTTGAACCCAAACTTGAGCCCAATTTAACACAGAATATCAGTTGTTTTTAAATAGCAACTTAAAAAGGCCTGAGATAAAATTAATATAAAGAGAGCAAATTACATTAACATGCCTCTGTTGCTCCTTGCTGGAGTCAAAAAGAGACTGAATCACAAACACTAAAAGCAGCTAAATAGGGGGGTTTGTGCCTTTTCTACCCTTCTTAAAAAAAGTGAGAAGGCTCCATCAGCTTCTGAAAACACACAAATTGCCGTTTTATGTGTGACAAGTTTTAGCAGCCCCTTTAAGCAGAGAAGGCCCAGCCTACATCTTTCTTTGAGCTCTTTTCCTTCAGTTCACTGTAGGACTAACTCTAGTTCACTCTTTAGACTAACTCTCCTCTCTCTTTAAATAGGCTGAGGTCCTCAGACTCCTGTAAGGGACCTCTTGTTACATCCTTAATGCAAAGCAGAAGTATCAAGCATTTATATTTGTTTTTTATTTACTCAAAGCCGATTGATCCAGTTGATTCCCAACTGAATGTACCTTAACTATTAATCAGCAGTCAAGATAATTCCTAAAAACTACAGATTTCTATGACTAGAGTATCTATGAAAACCAGGAATCAAACAGACTACTAGTGAAATTCTTTCAGCAGCAGTGCCAAAACAACCATTAAAACCTCAGTTGTTAATTAACAGCCACGCACCAATATCACAGGCAACTCATGTCAGGTTGTGTTAAATCTGTTATTTTGGCAAAGGCACAAAAACACCTGGGGATTAGCACCATGTCCTCTCCAAATCCTGGGGAAGACCTTTCCTTTCAGTCCAAGGGGAACTACAGAATTGAGCGTCAGGGAAAATTGTTTCACACTGCCCAGCAAAGAGTTATTCTCAGTGGTGTCACAGAGCTGACCTTATGCCAGTGAAAACGCAATTTGCTCCAAAGACACAGAACAGAATTTTCACAGCCTGTTTTCCCTTTCAGGTAGAACTAAAAACAGACATAGTAACAAACCACACCTTAAGTTGCTCCTGTATTTTCATTTTGGTTTGCTCTTAAAATTGCTGGATACCTAAGGGATAGAGCTGGTCAGGACCTCTTCAGCAAAACATTTTGAAATGGAAAATGCCATTTTCAAACTACAATACCCATTGGCTCTGACAAAACTATCACCCCAAGTCAGAGAGAGGGAGACAAAGGCATGGTCAGTAATAACCACAGACTGGTGGCTAGCATGTTCAACCTTGCTTCAAGCTTATAAAGCTTTGCTCAGTTCAGAACCACTACTTGAAACTCATTCCTCCCACTCCCATCTGCTGCCAAGTTATTAATGTGCCATCAAGTTATTCTGCAGCATGAATCTCTGAAATTTAGAAGTCTTCAAATTCATCTAAAAGTGGTTTGAGAACAGCTTTCAAATCTTAAAATTTCTGTACAACAAGGAAATCTTGAACACTTGTGCAGCCCTACAAATAAGACCAGAACCCAAATGTTCCCTGAAAACAGCCACCTGCGGCTTTGAAGATCTAACTACATTCTACTCCTTAAATTATACTCCTACAAATGGTCCATACAAACATGTGTCCACATAAAAGCCCTATCTAAGGCCATTGTTGTGGAGTTTAATGGCATTTCCTGGACAAATTCCTTATCTCAAGTCCAGATAAAAGGGTTCAGTCTATAATCAAGGCCACCAATCCATAAAATCCATTAATAAAATGCACATTTTTAATACAGCATTTTTTTGAATTCTAAATGACAGTATCAGGCTGTATGCCTTATATGCCTTAAAGCCTTCCACAATGGCAAGAAGCAGAACACTTTGCTGTAAGTACACCTGTAAAGGTGGTAGGTACACAGCAGGGTTTCTGTACTGCTCTGTGGGTATAATGGACCAGTGGAAGAGAGCATAACATGCAAACACAGTCACCCTTCTATACCCTGGCCACTTGCAAGGCCTGGAGATCTCTGGGTAACAATTTGGACTCCCCCTCCAAGTAAGAAACAAGGCTCTGCATAAACCCAGCAGTGCTTGAAAGCCCTAAGCAGTGTGCTGTATTCATCCTACTGTGTGCATAAAAGGGTGGGAATGGACAGAGGGAGACTTGATCCTAGGCTGGTATTTAATCAACACTATGAACAGTGCCATACACAATTAGGTTCATTTTCAATGCCAGTTTCTGTGGCTTTGTCCCTCTTTGCTTCCTTCAGTGCAGATTCTGGGGCTTTAAAGCATGTTGACATACTCTGTTAAATGAAACCAAATGTTTATTATTAACAGACTTGTGTGGAAGGTGACCAAGTGGGTGACTCGAGTAGCTTGACAATGAAAGCTCCAAGGACAGCATTTCTAGGAGAGTCCGTTTATAATTGACTTTATAGCCTCAGATCAGCATTAATGACATTTGTAATGACTGACTTTTCTTAAGTACAATTACATATCAAATATACACACAGGTACATTTGAACAACTCTTTTCCAAAATACCATTATGTAAGATGAGTGGAAAAAATTCGAATTTCTTCTTCCCTTTCTTTATAATCTTCACTCTCAAACTAATCTCTCCTTCATTTTCACCTATTTTTCTTTGCTAAAATTTCTTGTTTTTACCAAGCTATTGACCAGCAATTTTTCACTGAAGATGAGATGTGACTGTACTAGGAAACTGTATTCCAACAATAAAGCAAAAACTTACTGCCCAAATATAAAAACATACAAAGTAAGCGCAACAGCGTGAAAATATCCTTATCAGCATCTCACAGATGAATACTAATCACACCCACATACTGTGAGTACTAAGGGCACAGTGGGATTAAAAAATTTATCAGTCAGGTGTCCACAGCACAAGCAGGAATAGACCCCAAGTACTGCAAGTGTCAGCCCAGGTCGTTAATCATAAGGTAATGGAATGTGTTAGGGTGATGTTAGCCAGTGTGAGAGAGGCTGAAGCAACCTTGAAGGATGAGACAGTCACGGCGTGGCTGCTGCTGACTCACTCTGCAGCAAGATGCTGCTCTGACCAGCCCAAGTGAACCACAGCAGTGTTGCCTCAAAAGCAAGCCACAGAACAAGTACAGGTTCTTCTGATTAAACTTGCTCCAGGGTCCACCCACCAGTACCATGAGGCAATGCCTGATAGAAACATCTTCAAAATGCAAGCAATTTGCTGAGGAACAGAACTTACATAACTAGAAAAAACAATTAGACCTCAGAGAGTTTCTGTATCAACAGATTTCAACACAGAATATAGATAGCTAAAGGTCATCATCTACACTTTACAGAAGGGGAAATGAAATAAAATGATAACATGATTCATCTGTTACATGCTGTACAAGCTGAATTTAGGCCTTCAGCTCCTCTGATTTGTAAAAACTACCTTTCCAACAAGACTGCACAGTCCAGTGTCCACCAAAACCAAGCATCATGTATCCTAGGAAAGGGAAAAAAGGCATTTCACTGAACTTTTATCCTAACACACCCCCCAACATTTGTATATACATACCTAGGTATGTATATAAACAAGAAATATACACGCATATACTCCTTTACATATACACAGAAAAAAAGTCTAAACAGCCTCAGCTGGACTACTGAATGGAGAAATATGGAAAAACACCACAGTATAGATACATGTCCCAGAGTAGAGAGAGCATGCCCAGCTAGCATAGTTTTCCTTAATTCTATTGGCATGTTTCTTAATTCTACGTTTCTTAGTTCCAGTGTCAGGACAGATCTAATTTCTGATGTCAGAAAAAAACCCAAACAAACAAAAAGATCAGGAGTTGTTTTTACAACAGATTGAATCTGTGACTAGAGCTCAATAAGTAGGTATGTTTTGCTAAGATTAATGGACATATTCTTCTCCAAGTAACAGCAAATGTTTGAGTAAGGTGGGAAAACAGATTAGCACAGAAACAGAATGAAATCCAATACCTGTTTTTCATGCATACTTATTTTGCAGGCTTGCTGGTGTTGTTCTTAGCCGTAAATACTAGATGAGGTATTGAAGGATATTCATAGCATTCAGAAAGAAATATTATCATGTTACAGTGATAGCCTACAAATTCTTACCTTCTGCTTTCGATAACTTTTTATAAATGACTTAAAGCTGTTTGAACAAGACTTAACAAAACTTGTCCCTCACCCTCCTGTGCTATTACACAGGTCCTAACGTGGCAGTGCAGCAGGTCAGACACCACTCACTGGATTCCAGCCCGGGACTGCTGCCTGGAACTTGTTCAGTGTCTAAGGCAGGCAGGGGGCTGGAAATGAGGAAAGCCTCGGTGTAAACAGGCATCAGCCCTGCTGCAGCACCTGCACACTCTATAGCCTGTGGAGTACAGCTAAGAGACAGGATTCAGACTAACAGCAAAGCAGACTTGGGGCGGGGGGGGGGGGGGGGGGCAGTGTGGAACTGTGACTTTTCAAGTAGCTGCTTAAAAGAAAAACTTCATTTTAAATAAGGAAAATAATCTCTATAGCAGAACTGTTAGAATTTGGAACCCAAGAAGGAATTTAGTAAGCAAGCAGTAAAGATGATGAGTAGTTACACATCCTTCTAAAATTAATGTGTGTTTAGGATGGATGACAGTGCTTGTCCTCAAATTGTGAGCAATCATGAATCTATTCCTTACACTGCTGAGTACGTGCGTATGCCCAAATTCGTTTGCCGTGCCCACCTACCTAGAGTTGGCGTACCTACTTCCAAAAAGGCTTTTCCTACATTAATCACCATGGAAACCAGTGAAGGCTTCTGCTACATATTCGAACAGCAATTAAATAAATAATTTTAATAACAAAAATAAATTAAATTAATGACTGGGGACAACGTAGCAACTACTAAACGGCCCCAATTCGAGTAAAACGGGCAGCAGGAGAGGAAAGAGTGGCGTGTATGGGAAAAGGCTGCGAAGATGGCAGCCCATAGCTGGTCCTGGGTCCAGGTGAGGGAATCTGTGGGGCGGCTGGATGCACCTCGGAGCCTTTCCATGGGAGATCAGACTCTAGACAGGACTCGTGCCCGTGTGTGACACAACAGGGGCTGGGTCCCGCGTCAGCCCCACGGCTTGGGACAAGCCCAGGGCTATCAGATGAGTGGCTCAGGCGCTAGAGGAGAGAAACAACTCCGACCGAGAGGAGACTGAAAGCGATTATCGGCGGGGAGGGCTGGGCGGCCGCGGTTCCGGAGCAGCGCGTCCCGCAGCTCTGCCCGCGGACGGGCCGGCCCCGGGAGCGCGCCCCGCGCACCGGCACCCGCGGGGGAGCGCGCACGGAGCCGCGCAGTGCGGGGGTCGCGCAAAGACGGGCGGGCTGGTGGCTGGAGAGCCTGGGTGTACCCGGGGGGGAACACAGATAAGGGAAAAAACAAACAAACAATAAAACGGGGGGAGGGAGGGAACAACCAACCCCCGCACCCAAAGCCAAGCAGAAAGACCAAGTATTGACAGGAGAGAAGCGCCGCGGCTCCCCGGGCGCGCCCTCCCCACGCGGCCCCGTTTGAACGGGCCCCGCCGCCGCTCAGCCAACGGGGCGCCGCGGCGGCCGTGACGTCAGGCGCGGCAGGAGCGCGGCGCGGGCGGCGGCGGAGCTGTCAGAGCCGCGGGGCCGTCAGAGCCGCGGGGCCGCCGCCCGCGCCGCCGGGGGAGCGGGCGCCCAGGAAGATGAGGGTAAGCGCCGCGCCGGGGCCGCCGCCGCCGGAGCCACCCGGCCCGCTACCTGCGGGCTCCCGGGGCGGCGCCGAGCGGGAGCCCCGTAAGCGCGGAAGGCGCGGGTGGGTTTGGAGCGGAGCTGCCCCTGCGGCGGAGCCGGCGCCCCGCCGGGCGAGCGCGAAGCGAGCGGCTCCCGGCAGCGGCGGTGTCCGGGGCGGGCGGCAGGTGCTGCCGGGGCTGTGCCGCAGCGCTCCCCGCCCGAGGAGCGGGGCTGGGATCGCGGGGTGGCGGCGGCGGAGCGCGCCCCGGCTGTGCCTCCCCGCGGGGACACCCGGCCGAGAGAGCCCCGGGAGCGGGGTGGCACCGCAGGATGCGGCAGGCAGCCCTGGTGGGAGAGCCAGCGCGGCGGGGAGCGAGTACGGGCTGCACCCCAGAGGGATCTTTAAAAACCAAACTGATGCAACAATGAACGCCTTAAAGGAGTTTAAAAGGCTTGATGGTAAAAGCGGGGTACGTTTCCCGCTAAAGCATCGTTTCAGCGGGGATTTGTTTGATGGTTAGATTCGCTTAAAAGCCCTGTGCAACTTCACGTTATTAGCCAGAAGTGCTCATCACAGCTAGACCATCCTGAGAAGCAGCTAGGGGCTGTATTGCTGTGGACCTTAAAAGGGAAAAAAGCAAATTACAGGCCAGTTACATAGTACAGATAGCAAAGCCGTTAGCTTCAGCGTATGCTTCAGCCGTTTCTCAATGTAATGTACTGCAAAGCTTGGGCCTAACAGATAAATCTGTAAAATACTAAGTAACTTCAATGCACTTTTGTGCAGAACTGTCATTTTTCATTTCTTTTGATATGACATTAGATCCTGAATTTTCTATTTTATTGGACTCAGTGTCCTGAACTTCTGAAACGGAACTCCATTCCTCATTGTGGTCTCCTCAGTTGCTATTAAACAGCTACTATATTTAACTTACAGGGAATTACACTTCCCTTATATTGCTTATCATGTATGTACGCAATGGTCTTTTGGTAAAAGCCACGAAACAGTTCTACTTATCAGCTTCACACATAAGTAAATCTGCCACTTTGATAAACAAGTTCTGTTAGTACTGGTATTTTTTCCTCACAATGCACCTAGCATTTATCAGTGCCTAAGAAGAGAAAAATGTTCTGTATTCCAGTTGTAAACATGAATGATTGACTTCAGAGAGTTTGAGAGGAAAAATGTGCCTTGCATTAAAAAATTGCTCAGGACAAGACTTAAGTGCAAGAGATGAGCGCAGTTAGGAACAGCTGTCAGGTTAAAGGTACCAGTAATGGCCTAATCCTTTTCATCTCCATAAGTGCTTTTCATCTATGTCACTATCTTGTCTCTTTCAGAGACAGTGAGACAGCAGCTCAAGAGTTAACGCTGCCTTCTTTGCACTTGATCTCCAAAACAGTCTTGACTGTTTCAGCAGCCAGGGGGAACTGTTTTGATGCTGAATAGCAATTTCAACCTTTACATACAGTAGCAGGATGTTTTGTTTATCCTTCTGCGTAGATTTAAGCTGTAGCCAATTTAAAACAAACAAGAGACCCCCTAGAGTTTACTCAGAGGCTGCAGTACAGTGATACAGCTGTGGCCAAGAGGAGGTGCAAACCCTAAACCTTCATGTGGTTTTTGTGTTGCGACAACAGGTTTGTATCCTAAGCAAAGATCTCCAAAGAGACTGTTTAAATTAGACTTGTATATTGCAGTATATGTCACAGTTCCACACAGTTTCTGATTTCACATACATATTAAAAAAAAAGGCAATTTTGATCAGACAGGCTATCCCCTGCTGTTTCCAGTGATATCTACATGCAGAAGATGCAATTGTGCTGAGACCTGGATTACATCTAGGCTACAGAAGTGGTGAAGGATTTATCATCACAAGTGAAGTATTTTGGCCAAAGATCTGACTTCAAAATCAGTAAAAATGGGAAAATCAGGGCTTAGTATTTGTTTGTTTGTTCAGTAAGGCACCACTTCAGTATCTTGGAAATTCAGAAAGCATTCTGTATTTTCATCTCTGTCTAGTTTTATGCTTAAGGAATCAGGGAAAAACTGGGCAGAAGGAAGAAATCAAGTGCAGTGAGGAAAATTCTTACAGCTTGTGCATCTACAGCCTTAGAGACAGTTTAAAGTGCATTTCAAATGCCAAAGCCAGCTTGCAGATGTGTGACTGCTTGGATTCAGGACTCAGCTTAAATGCTGAGGCTGCCTTCAGTCAAATATGTAATTGTGTTTAATGTATGCCTCTGTAAAACCCACACATAAGACATCCTGGAAGAAAGCTTAACCCTCTCTCCCTTTCTTTGCCGCTTCTGCAGGAAACTATGCCCCAGACGCCAATATTTTCCAGCATGCTTGGTTCCAGTTGTAGTGGGCAAGTGCAGCCAGACATGGGAGAGAGATGTGTGGACCCTGTTTATCAGGATGGGAACCTTGTTTCTGGATCACTGGAGGCCTTGATAGAGCGCCTGGTGCCCACCATGGACTATTACCCAGATGTAAGTAGCCACCAAAAGGGTTTTTTTTTTTTTACTTCCATGGTTTTAATGCATTAGTATCTAGATTGGTGCTCTCTCATGAAATTCTACCTCTGTCTGATTCAAGACTGAGATGTAGACTAAAGGTGCGTTTATTTTACTGGCAACACTCATTCACTAAAGATGTTGTTCAATAGGGATATTCTGTTTCTAAATGAGAGCACTTGTTAGAAAGATAAGGCCATCTTGAACTCAAATGAGTGCCTTAAGAACCAATTAAAAGCAGCATTTGCCACAGAATTTTCATACTTCTAAGCTGCTTTAGCTCTAATAATGCAGCCAAGATTACTAACCAGCTCCTACCTAGGGAAGCAGACCTGAAAACAGCTCTAGTATTTTTTCCCCTTAATTTTCTATGCATATCCTAGTTAGGCCATCAGAAAAAAAAAATCACAACCCAAAATAGATTTTAATTAAAATACTCTCTTTCTAAAGACATTTTAATGGGCCAGTGCTATAATAATATATATTCTGGAGCCTGAAAATGATTTTGCAACTGGTTGAACATCCTCAGTGCGGTCCTCAAAGTGAATACTACCTATATATAACTCTAGGGTATGCAGTAACAATCTGAACCT
Organism: Acrocephalus scirpaceus scirpaceus; assembly: GCA_910950805.1. Lineage (NCBI taxonomy): Eukaryota > Metazoa > Chordata > Aves > Passeriformes > Sylviidae > Acrocephalus > Acrocephalus scirpaceus. The sequence goes on from OU383781.1 coordinate 37,956,656, forward strand.
AGGATATTAAGATATCACTTTATCACTTAAAATTACTCTTTCTGCCCATTAATGAAAGATACTATTGAAACAAGTGGTCAAAGATCAGAGAGTCTATATAACTTAGATTCTATTTGAGCTCTAAAAAAGCAGCAGCTATGACAGAAGTACCCCATCTCTTTGAAAAACTAATAAGGGAGCAGGAAACTGCAATCACTATTAACTTGTGTGTCAAACTTAATGTTTATTGTAGTGGGCCATACTATATCTTGTATGTTTCTCTGTCTAATTTGTGTAGAACATTTTAGAGTGGTCTCATTGAAATCACAAGAAAGTCCCTCCAAGGTCCCACATATAACATCGCACATCCCCATGATTGTTATCCACAGAATAGGGACTCTCCATGTGAGAGTTCAGTGGAAATGTGCAGAATTGCCATCAATCATCAGTATGGGATTAAAAAGCAAAACCAGCATGGTTTACTGTTCCAGTTCAGAAGTAATCCTAAACCTTATATTTAAATATGGCTAACATACAATTGTGCTGCCAGTATCAAATCCTTTCTATGACTCAAGGGATAACCATTGTTAGACATTAAATCTCCATTCCACACCCCCAAATACATATTGCAGAACAGAAAGCAGTGGGTAGAGCTGGTGTGGTATAACAGTGGAATGAATAGCTTTAGGCTGATCCAAGGAGTCCATTCCTTGTCTTTTGTGTGATACTAGGATATGGTTATTTGTTACTTGGATTTCAGGAATGTAGCTAAGTTTTTAAAGTAGCTCCTAATGCACATCCCTTATTGTACTTTGCAACATAAAATCTATTTATAACACAGCTATTCTGAAAATGGTTCCATAAAGTGAGTATTACTTAAGGGGTCTACAACTTCCTTTGGAATGCTGCTAGTTTCCATGGTGCTATCCCTTCATATCCCACGCAAGAGAACACTACAAACTAAGGAGCCATGGACCCCACCCTGCGAGCTGCAGTCTACATAGACAGCAAGCTCACAGCTGAACATCCAACAGAAGCAGTCAAGGGTCACTCCAGGGAAAGAGAGATGGGCAACAGCATTAAATCAAATTCATCTCCTCTGCAGCACAACACATACCTTTAGTTAAGCCAGATCACCCAATTTAGCTGAAAGGATTAAGTATAAAATGAGTAGGTAAATAAGCTCTGAACAACATAAAGAAGAAACTGTATTTGAGTCATCTTCAAACCCAAGTTTTCTGTTTCCCTTCAGCTACATGTTTATACTTCATTTCATGCTCATTTGTGGTTTTAGGGGAGTTGCCACAGAGGGTTAGTGGTAGCCAGCTAGGCTGATACACTGTCAGATGAGTAGCCAGTCCTGTATGTTCAAGACAGAAGTATCAAAACCTCTTAGTCTTATGTCTCTGGTTACTCATCCAAGGAAAGGCAGCTAGGTATCACCAATTAATTCTCACGAAGAGAAGCCAGTGCAGTATTGGAGTAGAGGTTACTTTAGTTTCAGAGTGACACAGTTGCAGTACTCATCCAAGTTTTCTGATCACTTATTCGAGCACAATGCTCAGAAGGCATTGCCGCCTGCGTGCACATTGAGCTTATGATCACAGCAACCTTCTGGACAGGGAGAAAGGGAGTCGGGGAGAGAGCAAACACACAGTATCTTTCTGTGCTGGTAACAGAGGCAGAACAAAAATGTGTTTGTCGTGTTGGCAGAGCAGGAGACAGGCAAGGGAGGACAGGAAAGATAAGCGCCTACATTAGTGTACTGCTCTTTTGAGTCTTGTTTGTGTGCAGGGACTTGCTCTGCACATAGGAAAATGTATACTCATGAGACAGAGGAGTTCAGGAGGTTAGGAATGGAATGTACCAGTCTGCAACCCTTGTGCCCAAGCAAGAAAATATTTGAAGAAAATATTTCACAAACACAAAGTTCCAGAATGAGCAGTGAGTGCACACAGAGAAATTTTATTTTTTTTTTCCCCTTCTCGAGAAGGCATCAGTGCATTCTTGGGTCAGAGAGTAACAATTCCTTCTTTAGTCTTGTGCACTCACGCTCTTTTTTTTTTAATATAATTCAGCTCATCTCTTAGCAACAACTTTAGGCACTAAAGGAATCTGGCTTCTTATTCTCTTGCAAAGCACAAGCCCCTTTTGTGTCTACTTAGGTTCTCCCAAGTGCAGAAAGGATTTTTTTTTTTGCCTCCCCTCCCAAATACCTGTCACTTTCAGGATAAATGGAGCTTAACTTTCACTCTTATGGAAGCATTTTTTAATCATTCTTTATCAAACCAGCTAGCTTCAGAGCTAAATTTCCTTCTCCAAAACATCCATCTTCATGGCTAGAGGACTGCCTGAGAGACTGTAGGTTTTTACACTGTTATAACATTTAGCCTGTCTACAGTAGTGCAGATAACAGCAAATCACATAAATCCTTGATCTAGATAAGGCATATGACATTAGTATGAAATCTTTACTATCCAAAACAACTGTGTTCCTAGCCCCTGAGACTTACCACTAAGCTGAAATGCATAGCTTAGTTCAGTCTGAAACTTCTTTATTAGATAAGGAGTAGCTACTAGCAGAGAGGCAAGGAAATAGGGGGTCAGTACTGCTATCATTTTTAATTTGATTCTTAACTGTAGTCCTTGTCAGTGTCAGCAATAAAAGTATCAAGAAACCCCTCAACTGGAAACCAGTATAGTGTACACCAGCATATCTTGATTGACCACAGTGGAACAATTTTGTTTCCCAAAGTAATAAACCTAGTTCCAGTTAAATGACTTTAAAAAATGGAATAAAAACACAGCAGATCCAGAAGGAATGATAATTTGTTTTTAAGACCTACAAGTTTGATGTTGTCTGAAAAAGCATTGCATGGATCCAGTACAGCTATTACTGATTACAGAGACACGTCAGCAAGCCTAAAATGGAAAGTACATTTGTCATGGCCTGTGTCGTCCTGCATCTTGCCTGTCCAAAGCTGTAATGAGCATCCTGTAAAACATTATTAAAGAAACCAAAGCACAGGTCATCTGTGTCACACTTTCCTTGCTGTGTGACAGCAGGGAAATGATGCTATGAGTGGCCCTGTCTCAGAGCCACTCTGGATAAACACTGCCACATCACAGACGCTCCCACCAAGGAGACCAACTCTAGAATTACTGTGAGAAGCAAAATTGTATCTTTGCTTAAAAGAATGTGTTCCAGCTTATCAGAGCAAAGGTCACTGCCAGGGCAGTGTGGTTCCCTGCTACTGACACACACAGACATCTTTCAGACAGGCCCTCTCAGCTCCCAAAGCAAGAATGTGGGGAAGGGATCAAAGTGTTAAGTCCTTCTTTTTTTCCCCCACCCATCTCATCACTCAAGTGCAAAATACAGTAAAAAGTGAGGGCTTTCAAGTCTTCAGTGCAAAAAAAATTCACACAACCCAGTGACAGCTGACACACTCAACAGCTAAATTCCTGTTCCACACAGTCCAGGCTCACAGTTTTAAGTTCAGGGACAACAGTGGTAGCAATGAACACATGAGATAGGTAGAAAGTCTGACAGAGGATAACTGGGCATAGTTAATGACACAAACACACACACAAATCTCACAACCCAACACAGCTCTTTCAAGGCTTTCATTCTGAGTAGGGAACTCCATTTTAGGAATCATTCTTGTATGCAGAGGAATAGAATATCTGATATGTTGTCCCATAACACAAGCCCCCTTTTGTGAATCAGGTTAGCTTTCCAGCCTAATTTTAGTGCTCATCACACACCACGTACACTACCACAGATTTTTATAGAATTGATGATTGTGGTTGTCAAGATGGACACAGCACTCCAAGTGCTTCAGTAAAAACATCAGAAGGCTTCAAGCATCAGCTCCTTCTTATGTAAAAGTCTCTTATACCTTTTCTCTTTAGCAATCCCATGGGGCAGCTCCACACAGCTCCAGCTCTTTCTCCAAAGTCTTCTCTCTTCCTTCTGCTGTTCCAGCTCACTCCTTCCTGTCCCTATCACAGCTGCCTGACCCTGTTTGTCCTACATACAGCATCTCACCCTTTCTGTCCCCTGCACAACCTCCTGTCCCTTCCTCCTCACAGCACAGCCAGCAGACTCCAACAACTCCAACTGAGCTCCCTCCCGGCTAACTCACTCTTTGTCACACCCAGAGCTGGGAGGGCAAGGCTGTTCCCACTCTTGGGTAATTAACACAGCTGCAATGTATCAAGGGTAAGATTGCCTTTAGTACTCTCTCTCTTTGTCTCCCCACAATCTGTCTCCGCACAGATGATCTTCGAGTTTTTGTCACCTAAACATAAAAATAAACTCTTAAGTTCTGGAGAGACATGAAATATCAAACAGAAGCCTAATTTCTTAGATTTCCAGATATACACCTGTGGGGGATGTTTGCAACTGTGACATTAAGGAGGGAGGCCTTGCTGTCAGTGTCCTGTCACTGCCCTGCCCATGTGCTCAAAGTCACCAAGAGCTCAATTGTGAGATGACCCCATGGGGCATCTTCTGTAGGCATCAGTGGAAGCACTCAGGAACCTGACCCAAACTGTCCCTCCAGTTAGCTCTGCGCCTCCTCTCTTCCTCCTTCCCTAAACAACTATCAAGGCAAAGTCTACAACTGAACTCTGGTTGGGATTGTACAGAACTTATGCTATTCCTAATGTAATACATGAACCCCACAACTAGCAAGATCTTCAAATCAGAATGAGCATTTGAAATGCCTCTGCTGTATCACACTCCGTTCTGTACTTTCTTTAGCTTCCTTCAGAATCTCAGGACAGAGTTTAATCTATTCTACTTTTCACTCACTCCCAGAACATACTGTGACTTCTGGTTAGTGTTATTTATTTTGTTTAAGAAAAAATCTTTTTTCCCTGATATTTGGTGTTTAGTGCTAAATTTGTATTATAGGGCACACTGAGTACAGGAGAAGTGAAAACATTTTTCATTAATATAACATTTTACTCTGATTAGAGAGAGAAACCACATAGCCATTTTGGGGTCATAAAGATACTATTCTTGTTTAATTATAAGCTTGTTTTAGAGACTGCAAGCAGCAGAATTTGGTAGCTGATAGTAGAGATACCATATTTTAGACAACTGGTACTAAGATTTTAGCTGTCTTAATTCACTTGCCCAGCCCAAGGTGGTACAAGCTCACATTGACTATTTAAATGCACTTGGCTGTGTCCTGCAAAGTCACATTACTAAAACTTGGTCAAAGTAACAGTACACATTTCAAACACAACAAAGGTTAATTGAAATACAATGTCAAGGAGATCCCTGATAATTTCCCAACTCCAAATTTTACCAGAAAGCCTAAGGGAAAAATGGAAGTAGTTATGAGGTGCTGCTGTCATTAGTCAGGCAATTACAGTCCAATACAGAAGCCAGAACAAGACTAGGACAAACACTAGGACAAGACTAGGACAAAAAAATCATCCTCACTTCAATTAAACTATACAGAATATGGTACAATGGATACATGTCCAGAGTGCCATACAGTGCATCACAGCTTTTAAATTACAAATGGAGAGGCTATTTCTAATGAGACATCATCGTTGGTATTTATTAGCAGTGATCATGTTCGAAAGACTCTGAAACAAGCCCCAAATAAATAAAGTCAAGCTTAAAACTAAATTATTGTCCTGTGCCCCCAAACTAAGTGAAAACTTTTATCAGTGATTGTGGGGAGAAAGGAATGAAAATCGCCATACATGAAGAAATTACAGCTGTGGTTTGGAATACACATGAAGCAGTTTCCTGCAGCTCAGTGAAAAACAATCACTCTTAAAGAAACAAAGCAGCATTAAATAGTGGTGTTTAAGAGTCATAACACTCTACATTAGAGGTATTTCATTTGTGGCTTTGGTAAGTGATGACTAATTAGGCACATTGAGTCTGGCATTTTAAAAGGAAATCATTTGATAATTGGAAAACCCCACAGTTAGCAGCCTTGAAGCCTATAGCATTTCCTTTCGACAGAGCTAGAAAAGACCAGCATTTCTCCTGAGACAGGAAAAATCATAGAAATTTTAAATGAAGAAAAGTTGCATTCATAGTTTACAGATTAGTTTTTCTAAGAAAGACATATTAGTTTTGTTATAGCTTTTCAACTTGTTGTTTTTCTTTCTTTTTTCTCCTTCCACAGAGAACTTACATCTTCACTTTCCTACTGAGCTCACGAGTCTTCATTCACCCACACGAGCTCCTGGCTAAAGTGGGGCAGATCTGCATTAAACAGAAGCAGCAGCTGGAAACGGGGACTGAGGCAGAAAAGGTAAATGGACCATTGGGTCCCCAGTTACCTGTGCTGCTGTCACTTATTTTTCACTCATTGTAAAGCTACATAGACTGATAAAGAATAACACAAAATTGTAATTGGCATTTGTTGCTGGATGCACTTGTATTCAGGTCTTTTTCTTTGAAGTATCTTTACTTCATTTGCTGGCCTCATTTGCTAGAGATTATGTCCTGCCTTACCAGTCAGCTGCAGGTCCCTGGAGCAGTGCACTGGAGCAGTGTGTATCTGCCATGAAACCTACCCAGCAAGCTGATTTGCACTTTTGAGCTTTCACCAAGTAAGGAAAATCAAAACCAAGAAAATCCCTTTCTCCAGTCAGCCTCACCATCCTATTAGAGTTAACAATAACCTCTGCTGCAGGTTATTGTTGGGGTGTTTGAACTCAGTATACAGTAAATCAGAAAGTTACCTCTCACAAAAATTAAGAGATGCACTTATTTAAAATGGCAGCCTGCACTGACATGTTTTATTACAATCACTTAAACCAAACTTACTTCCTTCTAAGTGTCACCATTTCCAAAGTGTGTATTGAAAGACTTTTGACTGAAATTGAAGTTCCAGAAAAGTCCAAGCTAGGCAGCAAATAAGTGTGACAGAAACAGGATGGTATCAACAAGTATTTAAAGGCCTAAATTGCTCAAATCCTGGGCATGTTTTGTAACCTTTCTTCTTCTTTGTAACCTTTCTTCAACAGCTAAACAGACATTACATGCTCACATTCCTAATCTTCAGCACATTAATAGTCCCATTTTGTTTTCTCCTTGGTGTCTCAGCACTCTGAGTGAGGAGCACAAAAGGCAACCCTGTCTGGTCAACTAAGAGTTTCTGACAGCAATACTGACCTAAGGGCTTTTTCTCCCATAGTATTCCTGATGTGCATGCTCTTATTAATGCCACAAAATTTCTCCACAGGACAAACTAACCATGGTGCAAAATTACTTTCATCCAGGTCCGTCCCCTGACCTACTCTCCAAATAGTTACATAGCTCATCCTCTAGGTGCTGGGGAAACCAAGGGTCAGGGACATGAGGTGCCAGAACCACTGCATCCAGTTTTGTGCTCCGAGGTGATAATTGTCCCTAGCACCACTGCCAAACTTAATTTGTGACTGAGCAAATTCTCCTCTGTAAGTTGTAATGGTTCCTCAGCAACATGTAACTAAACAACAGGGATGGGAACCTCTAAAGATGCCAGGACCATCTGAAATATGGAATGAGTCAATCTGAGCTGTAGATGTATGTAGGGAAAGACTGCAGTGAGTAGAAAGTGTCCAAATACATCTGTGAAATACTTGGATTTAAAATGAATGGCATATAAGATGAAACTTTTGTGAATAACAATGCACTTTGGAGATTTTTCAAATGAAAGCCATCTCTGGGGACTAAATCAGCTGGCTGTTTAGAGATAAAATGCTAACTGTAAAGCAGCATTAGTGTGGCTTCTCAGCACTTCTAGTGTTAGAAGTCATGGCCTCCTGATAATGAACTAGCATAGAAATGAACTAGCATTGCATCCTAATGTCAAACAGAGCAGCTCACATTCCAAACACCCACACTCTTACACCTTCTGCTGGCACCTTGGTCATGGGCCTGTAGGAAAGCAGCAAACAGCAGGGTGACAATAAAACACTTCTGGGACGTGGCTTTCATTCACATGCTTTTCTAGTTGCTCTTTCTATTATGCCCTTGATCCCTTCCTACCTCCTTAATATAAGCTGCGAATTTTTCCTGCCTTCTAAACACAAACTTCTGGGAAAACACTACATGAACTTCTGACATTCCTCTCAAATTACTGCTTTACTGCCCTCTACTGCAAGCACCTCTATGTTTTACAGAATAGTTTGGCCGCTAGCATTTGCAAACATTTGTTTTTCTACATGGCAACAAATAAAATCTCATTTCACATAGAACATACAAACTCTTCACTCAAGATACTCTCAAGTATTCACAGTCATAATCCATTAAGGTATCATCAGCTACGAGCACCTTCTAATTAGGTGGCTGCATAGCAGGAAATAGCTGACAAAAGGAGTTAAAGCATCTCTGATCATCTCTGATAGTTTGCTTATGCAAATCTCTTAGGACAAGCTGGGCAGCTGGGTGCCTGGATAGCATGTGAGCTGAAAAAGTGGCAAGGAACCAGGTTTTGAGGTTGCACACCACAATACTTATCATTCTGTTGGTTTTGACATTACTGGCTAGCCAAAGAGTTCTACAGAAATACAACCCAGAGAAAAGTGGATTGCAAAGAAAAACACTCTGGGGTGTCTTGGAATCTCCTTAGAGTCCTTTTAACTACTTGTAAAAAGGAAGAATTTCACAATTTAAGACATCAATTATAACATACAAGTCAGTAGTTAAGATTGACCATAAAGGAAAAAATTTAACTCTCCGTAACTGTGTTAGAGATTGGAAAGTCTCAAAGAAGATTATCTGGGAAAAATCACTTATATAGTATTATTTAATGGGGAAAAACTCCTGTTGTTACACCTGTGGTACATTTTTTCTGCAGCTTGAGTATTTTGTATATCTGAAGTTAAAGAAGAAGAAATAAAAAGAGGACATAGAAGTTGATTTCTATTAAGTTTGTTTTGACTGTCTGGGAATATGTAAGTCCCTTCAAGAATTACTATTTCCCCTGGGGATTTTTTGCCAGTAAGTCCTCCTTTTTAAAACCAAAAAATGAAAAAATACTCATAACCAGGTCATTGCCATTAAATCTTTCCTGCAAGCACACTCCTATTACCCTCCTTTCTAATTGGGAGTTGTTTTTCAGTCCTGTCCTGGCTCATGCAGAACAGGGTCAATACACAGAACACTTAAATTAATAGAGTTATTTCTCAAAGAAATATTTATGGGAGAAGTATTCCCATGGACTGCAGAGAACTCTGTTGGGCCTCACAAGGGGAGGCTCGTGTCTGGAGTAGGACTGGAGAAAAGTAGGTTGGCAGGTTTATTGCAACCATGACAGAAAGGAAACACTGCTGCTACCCACAGATCTGTGAGGTTTCCGTCTGGGTTACCACGTGCACCAAGCTTGTCACGCTGCTTTGGGCTTCACCAGGGTGCACATGAAGCTGAAATCCCACGTTCTGCTGCACTGAGGTCTTCTAGCATTGTTCTCAGAAAGTGTACACCTTATTTTCATGAGTGTTAAAAAGCATCTGATGAAGCATTAAGCTTTTCTAAACCCAAAGAGTGATACAGTTTGCAGTTTGTCTTGCAACATGCTGGCTTGCCATACGAAGAAGGCAAACCATAACAACTCAAAAATAGGTACAAGAGATGGGAAGGCAGTGTTCAAAAATCACTGTGTTTTAAGCTGTATATTTTTGTATAATTTGGGGTAATTTGGCTGACTACTACAAGCGCAAAGCTTCATTTTTCTCCTTCTATATCAGTGCCTAAAAAACCTGATGAAACATAGCCTGGTGTTATGTTATACTGCACCTACTTCAAATCATGACAGCTAGTGCTACCTCTTCAGTGGGCTCCTGGTCTGTAAGGAGCAATCTTACACACACCAGCATTAAAAGTGCATCAGCTATGACTGATTTAGTCTCTTCAGCTGCTGGGGTCAGTCTAGACAACCCATAAATTCTTCATGAACTGAGTGTTCATTTGGAGATGCTTGCCACGGCCTAAGGTGGGATTTTGAAACCTTTCAGCCCTCACCACTCCTTTTACAGTTCCAAAAATTAAAAAGGATAGTCAGGATGATTAATACTGGAAACCAGTTCTGTAGCAGCTTTTGGTAAACAAATGTGGAGTAGGCACATAGCTGTTAATGTTAATTGAATGGAAGTGCACTCCCTGGCTAATTAATTGTCCATAACCACCTACAGATTATTCTTTTAATAATGTCAGGCTCCATGCATTTCCTAGCAAATAAGTATAAATTGTCTTTTCCCCAAGGCAGATGACAGTGGGAGTTTGGAGGACAGGCAGCTATAATCTGGAACTCTGTCCCACACTGCTGAGAAATAGCTTGAAGCTCCACACAAGGGGCACTGACAGACACTGCTTTGTAGGAATGCCCACTGCTGGCAAAAAGAATGGTGATGTTTTATTTTTGCCCTCCTTATGGACCTATTCTGCGTTTATCTCATTAGCTGCATCAATTAAATGCTGTCAGTAAAAACAGGTAGGAAATGCATGGTAGCAGATAGCAGTTTGCAGGTCTTAAAAAAACCAAAACAACCCAAGAAAATTCCCTCCAGACTTACAAGGAGGCACTGGCTAATTGTCAGATTGAGGATTCAAGGGTGCATGGTTTAACTTCAAAGTTCTTATCAATGATTATTAATATTCTCATTGACTATACAATGGTGAGATATTAAAAAAAACCCAAACCAACAGCTAAGTAAAGCCAGCTTAATTTCTTTGACCTTTGGTTTTGATTAAATAAAGTGGGACGTACCACAATGTTTTGGCAGGAGCTGCTACCAGTGTTTGGAGACATTCTTTGTCTTACACCAGTTTCCTGTGGTGACACTCACATACTCAGTGCCCTCCTGTCCCCAAGAGGCAGCAGGGGAAGGGAAGGGCTGTGCTGTGCCTGAGGAGAGGGAACTGCTGCCTTCAGGGACCTGTGCACTCACACAAGTGGGGAGGGAACACAAACAAAGCTTCCTCTTTTTCCTCAGTGCATCACAAGTTGGGTAGGAGAATAAACATAACCTGAATTAAGGTTTGATTCTTCTCGTTCATTACAAGTGTTCTTAGCACTCACGCTCCCAATTTTACAAGACTGCTCCCTTGGATATACTGATGCTGCTGTCCATTGATGCAATGGAAAGGGGAGTAATTGGCACCCAGTTCAGGTCTGACTGATGAAAAGCCTTAGAAGATACCCAGGCAACAACAACAACAAAAAATTACTCTCCCTGCCCTTTCTGTGGTTGATAGCTTTTTGAACAAAAGCCAATACCTTTTATTGTCAAAGTCTGTTTTGATTTAGATGTCATGGAGAGAACATACACGTCTTTCCTGTCATTCATTTATTTAATGTACACTCAGTCTGGATAGCCTGATAAATTCTATAGAACAGAAATGTCTTTGTAAATGTTTCTCATGGAAGATGGTTGGTAGAGTACTGTGGTCTGTACACACTGGAATTCAAACACTACAGTACTGCTGCTCAGATGGCATAAATCAGCTTAAATCCCATGGACTTCAGTTAAATAAGTCACTTGAACTGTTCTGTCATCTTCCTGGTTTTATACAACTAACCTTGAAAATATCTTCAAAGTGTTTGGTAAGAGACATCACCAAGCTATCATGAAAGGAGGCTAAATGATACTATTTAGGAATCTGGCACACAGTTAAATATGTTCTTTTTTTTTGTTCCCATCACCTGCTATTAATGCAAAATATTTTCAAGGGCATCTCTAGATTTCCGTGAACCTTTATCAGCCAATTTAATCTGCAGTCAGACAGGTCTACGGTCAGTAATCAACTCATTGTTTCTTTCTAGGCAAAACTAAAATCCTTCGCTGCCAAAATCATTCAGCTCCTGAAGGAATGGACTGAAACTTTCCCCTATGATTTCCAAGATGAAAAATCCATGAAAGAGTTGAAGGAGATTGCTCACAGGATCACACAATGTGATGAGGTAGGGGAAAAAAAGTTAAGTGCTAAAGCAGTATTTGTCAACTGTTACATGAACTGTGCCATGTCCTATACAATCCTGCAGGCAGGATTTTCTAAATGAGCTACAGCAGCAGTTGCTGAGTTGTCAGGGCTCACAGGACATGGGCTGCCTGATGGACTTAATGCTCCATTAGCAGGAACTGTCTATCTCTAATCACCACATGTGAGAAGAAGAGAGAAAATAGTCATGGCAGTATGAAAAATTACTGTGGTGCAGAAGGAGAAAGAACAGTAACTATAATGGCTCAAGAGGATTTAATAATGAATTACATACCATCCTTTGTACATTGTCACTACTCTGTATGTCTGAGTTCTGCAAGACACACTAACTACTTGTATCACACTTACTCTTGGCCCAGGTGAAGATGTTAATTATTTAGCAGCTCATTCCCAGCTTCTAACAATAAAAAGCAGCTGGTTTATTGCAATGTTTCAGGTGACAGGCACAGTATTCCACAAAGCAAGTTATCTTTGAGCTCTGCTAGCTAGTCCATCGCCAGTCTTAACAGCTCTGAATTTCTGGCCCATAAAATAGGCCTTGAAAAAACCTAAAGCAAACAGATAAAGTAAATTGGAATAAAACAAGGGCTGCTACTTTTTTGGGGGGGAGCCAGGGAAGGGGGGGGGGGGGTGTTGGGGTTTTTTTTCCTTCGTTTTGGCTCTTTCCCAACATTAACAAAGCCTACACTTTTTGTTCATTGAGAAAGTCACTGTTAACAGCAATAGACAGAAGGAAGAGTATAATCAAAAACTGCAAGAGAACTAGTTGCAAAGTGTTTGTACAGATGAGAAGTCTTACTTATGTAGAAGTAGAAGCTTCTTACTGTTTTTAAACCCACAACTTCAAGATATTCTTGAGAACAATTCAGGGGAACCAGGAAGACAGTTGTAGTATGTGCTTTTGTTGATTCAAGTAGAGAGAAAATGAAGAACAACAGGTTTGACAGCACGGCATGAGTCAGGGACAGGACAATAGAGTTAAGTATGTCGGTTTTGTTGCATCAGCAAAGATGTTTACATGGGTGCTAGATGAGAATGCCAGTGCCTCAGGAGGAGGGGAAGAGGAAATAGGACCATAACCTTCTCTTCTCTTTGCAGACAAGGGCAAAGGGCTGGATGTTGGCAGAGATAGCACTGCAAAAGGGGGCTTAGCAGAGGCTTTATTTAGCATCCCTATCTTAGTATTTCATTTGTCTGTTACTTTGAACTAGAAAGAAGCTGTGCCCTTTCTTTCTTCGTCTTCCCCTTCTTTCCCTCTCTTACGTGGGAATAATTCTCATCTGAGAAAAATCCATCTTCATGGAATGGCTCTGTGGTGTCTGAGGCATCTGATGGCATCCATTAATTACAGCATCACCTCATTTACCCCCTTAACAAGGCTACCAATCAAGGTTCATCAATGAAGAGCTGTGCCTCATCTGACCCTCAGGAAATACAGATTTGACACTGACAAAAAGCAGCTCTCACTCTAAGTTTTTGTTAGCACATTGAATTACCCCCCATACTATGCTTCAGCATGGAATTATGGTAAAGGTTGGGGGGTTATTTTGTATTTTAAAGCTTTTTCAAATCTTCTTATGATTCTATTCTTCATACACAAGGTAGAAAGTCAACTGAGATCTCTCACAAAGCAGTCAGGTGTTGTCCAGGTGATAGCAGCAAACCAAATAGCTAAAGCTACAGCCAGGATTGCACCCCAAAATTAGTAAAAATAAACTCAAACAAGTACAAACCATTGTACAGGCACTGACTTATCTTCCAAAGTTGTAGGGAAAATTAGGGTAAAACTAGTAATGAAAGGAAACTCTTAAGGACATTTGTCTAAGTATTAAGATGCTAATAAATTCATAATAGTGTAAGTAAGCCATAGCTTTTCATGTCTGCGCTGCTTTCTTCACTTTTACATAATATCTGCAATACTCTCACCTATCTTCAAGTGTCATTTTCTGTAATCCTATCAGGAAGTCTGCTTCCTCCCAGACACATGGGCAAGTCAGGCACAGTGGCTGAAGGCAAACCATTCACAGTGGAAAGCTCAGCATAAGAGAGAAGATAATTCTGCTTTGCTTTAGTCCCCTCCACCAGGCTCCCTTGGCATTTCTGAACACTTGTAGCACAGTATCAGAAATGACTCCAGACAGCTGCTGTTCAGCAGTAATCCAGCCTCAAGATGAGCTGCACTGCCTTCAGCTTTTCATTTGATTTCACTTGGGAGTCAGATTATTGCCTTGTAAAGCACCATTCTGACATCATTATTGCTTAATTATAACAGGCAATATACAAGTATTTGGTAGTCATCGCTCACATCTGCTACATAATTTCAGTCATCACTGCACATTAGTGGCTCCTTTGAATGGTCACAGATTCATTGCAGTTCTTTCTAGCGTGTCCCGTTGACTGGCAGAAGTGAACCTTGTGGTTAACTTCAAGAACAGTAATTTGCATGAAAGCTAGAGAACAATTCTGTGAGGAAAAAGACTGTCTGGTTGAATTAATTTTCTTAGCAGCAGAAGAAACCTGGGTCACTCAAAGCACAGGATGGAGAAGTAGGAAAGCAATCAAGTTAGCTCTTTGGGGGTGATCTCAGAGAAATGTCTATAGGACACAATGGCAGAAAAAAAAAAATCACCTCTGTTGTCAAAACACTGAGCAGATGGATTGTGTTCCTGTGGCTTTGCCTTTCAGCAAATCCTTACAAATCTTACATTAAAAATCTGCACATGATAAACAGGAAAGGCATTTCAGTTCTCCAAGAACATGATGTATGTTGTGCTCTTATATAAATATTTGGATGCTTTAGCTGTTCAAAGCTAAGTTAGGATATTTTAGGGGTGTATTCCTGGACATAATGTGAACTTCCCTGGATTCTGCTTGGGCTAGACAGACTGGATTCATCAGTGGGTCTGATCAGAATGAGAGCTTGTGGCCCTTGGTGCACAGAGATTCCAGGAAGCCTTGTGCAAGCAACTCCAGCCCCTTCCACATGCCCACTCCAGCTGCTGACATGGATGCCTTTGAAATGGGGCACTACCCAAAGGAGCAGACAGCCAGCCAAGCAAAGCAGAGCTGGGAAGGCAGGCAGGCAGAACAGTGTCATTATGGAGTTGTGTGGGTATTTAGGACAAGGTCATTTGTCACAGAATGATCAGCTCAGAAAAGATGAAAGAAAATGGATAATAGGCATTTATTTTTCCCAGGCAGAAATTCTCTGGTGATCCATGTCTGCAATAGCTAAAGGTTTTCAGCAGTTGTTGTTTCTCCCTTCTGCTTAGGAAAATGGAACAGTGAAAAAGATCATTAGCCAGATGACACAGAATCTCCTGATGGCCCTCTCTGCACGGAGCCAATACCAGGAAATCAGAGAGAAATTCCGCCAGCCTGTTACTGACAAAGGCACCATCCTCAAAACCAAGCCCCAGTCAACTCAAAAGGACATCCTGAGTGTGTGCTGTGACCCTCTGATCCTGGCACAGCAGCTGACCTACATCGAGCTGGTGAGACACTGATTGGGGTGGAGTATTCTGTTTTCCAGTTACTAAATATTAATATACTCATCAATATGAATTTTGCTATGGCTTCATTGAAAGCCTCCAATGTTTTCATAAAAGTACCAAGTCAAGAAATGAACAAGACCAATTAGATACACTGATAAAAGCACCTGGCACATCTACACGGCAGGAAGATAAAGTTAGAAAAATGTTCTCCTAACTTTGAATTTTTTTACAGAACACTCTGTCTGTCTGTACAATGACAATCTCTCCTCTCTCCAAACACAGGAAAGGGTGAGCAACATTTACCCAGAGGATCTGATGCAGATTGTCAGCCACATGGACTCCCTGGATAATCACAAGGTACAAAAAGGTGTACAGAGGGAAAAAGAAATAAAGAAACCAGTGCAAAGAATAATACTCCATGATTTGAGTATACCCTGTGCAAGAAAGACTGACATTTTTCTAAGCTTCTTTAAGCTCATGCCTTAAAACATGTGCAACAAGATTTTGTCAAGACATGAAAAGGAAGTTTATCCTTTGGTAAACTTTGACTTTATCATGAGACAGGAGAGGTTTAACACGTGACCTGTTCTCTTACAGTGCCGAAGTGATGTGACCAAAACCTATAATTTGGAGGCCTATGACAATTGGTTCAATTGTCTCAGCATGCTGGTGGCTACAGAGATTTGTCGGGTAGGTATTCATAGAAAACAAGATAGCAAAGGGATCCTGGCCTTAAGGACAAGAGGCAGGCAGTGCTCTAAATGAGATTTAAACATTAGCAGTGCAATTAAAGATAATAGCATTATTCAAGCATTAAATTATTTGCATGCTCATATGATTAAGAGGTCGAGGCTATGTTTGACTTCGCATATATTCTCTAATTTTGTGCAGCTGCATTAGTCATGCAGTAAAATGGAACTTGTGTGTACTGAGTTAGGAGCTCTTTTGGATTTATCTTTTCTTAAATACATCAAGAGATTCTTAAAAATACTCTTAAATGCAGATGTGCCAATAAACAGCTGTCCTTCCACTGCATTTAGATAACATTAGCACAGAGATATATTAATTTTTTAATTTCTACTCATTCAATATTCATTGTAGAAAAAATCAAGAATAAACTTTCTTTAAAGTCTGGAAAGAAAGTGGACTACTGGAAAGTTTAAAAAAAATAAAAGAGGGAGAATAACCTTACTAGAGGTTAAGGTAACTTCTGTCATATAATAGGCAATGGAAGGTGTACTGCCCCAGAAACCTTTTTTTTTTTTTTTTCTTCCATGTGTGTTCTCCTTTTAGCTTCTTATTATTCTTTTTTGATTTCTATTAATTCCAGTTCTAGCAAATGGGAATTTTTTTTTCCCCTATTCCTGCTTGGTCAGTAGCCCTTCTGTGGAAATCCCAATGCCTGCTACATTTTCATGAAGTCCAGTGTACTGATCCTAATCTCTTAAGATTTCCTGCTTTCAGAAATGTATTGCAGAGGCACACCAAGACACTTCCAGACCTGGCTGGTAGGGCTCATACATTTAGTAAACCATCAAAGAAAGGTTTTAGCACACTGAGGGCTAATCCAGGCCTTCAACTGCTGAACCATTTCCTTTTGATATGAAGAAACTAAAGTACTTAGGTCAGAGAGTCTGCAGTCACTGCTTAGGAGCCGTTTTTATATAAGTCAGACAGAACTTTTAGGTTTAAACAGGGAAAATATTTTCATGAATGAACGCAATCCAGGCAGTAATTAATTTTGCTTTGCAGTTTATAAAAGAATTTTCAGATGAGATGTTCAGCATCAGTTGCTTGATCCTGTGCTTGTTTGTGTGAGTGGGAATGTGTATATTTGCTCATCATCACTACCTGTTCTCAACAGGTCATTTAGGAGTACATGCAGCAGAAGGAGAAAAGCAGGATGTGGCAGCTGCTTTCTCTCACATTTAGGTTCCATGCCCCGATCTTTAGTCTGTCCAATGTTTTCTCCCTTTCTTGAGAGGCTTAAATGTTTTGCATACATTCTGATAGCAGCGTCACGTTATCTTCCTTTTCCAGTAACAGGAAATTGCTGAAAGTGTCCAGCTTGTTTATGCAGAATTGCCTAAGACATGGACTTCTTTGTATAAACAGAGATGTGCACTCCCCTAGAGCTACACAACTAATTGGTAGTCATCCTAAATTTTTCTGCTATTTTATTAAAAACTAATCTTAACAAAAAATCCTGAGGCCTGTATTAAAATTTAGCTGGACAAAGTCTTGAAATGTCTATTCACTGAACCTGCCACAGTGCCTTTGGCTGGACATCCTATCCAAAATTCAGACCATCCCTTCCCTCTTGGGTTTTTCTCCAGATTGTAAAGAAAAAGCAGCGTACAAGAATGGTGGAATTTTTCATTGATGTGGCAAGAGAATGCTTCAACATTGGAAACTTCAACTCAATGATGGCTATTATCTGTGAGTATCCTTAACACAGATGGCAAAAGGCACTCCATTTTACAACCTGGCTGCAAGACTGTGCTCACACTTGCCCTGGACTGGCCCACCACATTAGCATGCACACTTCCACAGGGACAGTGTCTGCCAGTGACAGATTAATGTGTGTGGGTGGGTAAGCTTTAGCTGCAGCTTCTGATTGTCAAGCTGAAACACTTTCCAGAATGTGTGGTGTTGATACATAAGCCCAGTTATATTTTTTCAACTCAGTTGTTTCTTTGTCCCCTCTCTCCCTGCATTCAGCTGGCATGAACTTGAGCCCTGTGGCACGGTTAAAGAAAACCTGGTCCAAGGTCAAAACAGCCAAATTTGATGTTTTAGAGGTATGTATAAAGTTTTGACTTTCTATAGGAATCCATCAAATAGTTTCATCGAAACCTCTGCTAATTACTGTGTCAGAGAGCAGACACCTCTGTCAGCAGTCACCAGCACATAAACGTTATGAGGGTGTTTCCTCTATTTCAAATTCTCTCTACTTGTCTGCAAAGAAAAGTGGATGCCAGCTCTCTTTAGATTATTTCTTCCTAGCATATTTTTACCAATTTAACTTCAAGGTAGTTTCCACGCCAATGAATGCTGCCCTTAAAACTAATTAGAGGACTCCACCTAGTGGAGAGCCGCATGGAAACAAAACCTAATTGATACTCTCATCAGAAACAGACAGCAAAGGAGAATTTTGGGGTTTTTTCCCCAGAGAGTCACTTATGATTTCCTTTTGGTCTTCTTTGTTAATGGAATAGATGCAAAGCTGGTAGAGAACCCTCCTTTCAAGCAAGGTAGAAGTTAGAAAAGCCTGCACCTCATTAGTATAAAGGTACCCTGCCTTGAAACTTTCAAAGGAGACCAAGTGAAGTTACAAAGAATAAACACTGATGGTTAGAGCAAAGCTTTTAATTTTTAGGAAAGATGCATTACTTGACTGCCTTTCCCCCCTCTACAAAAACAGCACCACATGGACCCATCCAGCAACTTCTGCAATTACCGCACGGCGCTGCAGGGCGCGGCGCAGCGCTCACAGACCGCCAACAGCAACCGCGAGAAGATCGTCATCCCGGTGTTCAACCTCTTCATCAAGGACATCTACTTCCTGCACAAGATACACACCAACCGCCTGCCCAACGGCCAGATCAACTTCAAGGTAGGGCTCTGCTGCTGCAGAACCTGCTGTGCTGCTTGGACCTGCTGCACTGCAGGCATTTGGCTCCCAGCTCACTGTGTCAGCCACCCCCTCAGCGCCCACCTGATCCAGACCAGCGGTGTCATTATGCAGGGGAGTCGACTGGAATCAAATTCTGGGAAAGCCAGCAGCTGCTTTTCTGTGGCAGCAAGCCATCATATCTGATCAAATTTAATAGGCAACTTCAAGCCTGAATCATCAGCCTTAGGTGATTTCACCTCATCGGTTTCGCTGGCTGTAAACACTACAAGAAAACAGTGTTTATCAGGTCTGCAAGGGAGCTTCTACAACTTCTGGGTTCTCTCTCCCCAATTAAACATGCACATCCAAGTGACCACAGTCTGTCAAAAGTACTTCTTGACGAATTTTTTTTTGTCATCATTAAGGCTGTGTAAGTGGAGGAGGGCACACAGGAGATACAGGGCAAACCCTAAGTAATTACAGATTTCTTAAAATCCTAGAAAGGAAAAGAATATCTAAATGTTTCTATATGTGATTTCCTAAATTTAAAGAGTGTTTTATGAAAAGATCAGATACATCATATTTCATTTAAATTGAAGTCTGGAAATGTAAAAAGTATAGCAAATAAACTGTCCAGTTCCAGTCACAAGAATTTAGACACTCAACACAGAAAATAGGCACTATTACATAGAAAGGAAAGGTTGATGATGAAAAAAAATTGAAGGTAAAAGATCAGATGGTTGGCTGAGATACATTGTTCTAAACTTGAGGCTGACAGCAGATGAGGAACTAGCAGCAAGAGGGGAAAATGAAGAGACCATAAGAAGATAGGATAACAAGGAATCACAGAATATCCACAGGGGTCACCAAGCCCACCTCCCAGCCCTGCAGCACCCCCGAGAGTCACACCAGGTGCTTGAGAGCATTGTCCAAATTCTTCTTCCTGAATTCTGTCAGGCTGGTGCTGTGATCAATTACATGTAAGTCTGAGTAAGGGACAGTAAGAAAAGCAGCATAAACAAGAATAAGACTGAGAGGCCCTGAAATAGAAATGAACTAATATTTCAAAGAAAAAAATACCACTTCAATAATACTCTTTTAATTACTTCATGCAGAAGTTCTGGGAAATTTCAAGACAGATTCATGATTTCCTGACATGGAAGCAGGTTGAGTGTCCTTTTGAAAAAGACAAGAAAATCCAGACCTATCTACTCACAGCACCTATTTACAGTGAAGAAGGTAAAATCCTTTGTTGAGCATTATAGTGAGTCTTTCTACATGTTAAAATACAAAATATGCAGATGAAAAAATATAAACATGCAAAACTATAAGTAATTTTCTAAGCGTTATCACTTCAGTATTGGCTTCTGATGAGAACAAATTTCATAATGAAGACTGCCAAGTTACATCTGCTATATTGTAAGCTTTAGAATTTTTTTCTCAGGTAAAGAACTCATGTATCTGATTGTTACCACTTTTTTTTACCAGCTCTGTTCATTGCATCCTTTGAAAGTGAAGGTCCAGAAAACCACATGGAAAAAGACAGCTGGAAAACACTCAGGTATGAAGCTTCCTCAGAGCACGAGTCTTTCTGCAGACTCGTTACAGAGGCATGTAACCATCAGCTTCTACTGTCCTATTTGCATACCCAGCTTAAAACCATAATATAGTTCCTTTTCCTTCAAAATTTAAATTTGAAAAAAAATCAGTGGAGCTTGGATTTTGATACAGCTTTTCCAGCCAGATCTGTTGAGGCTGCAAGATCACTGCTGGGACTGTGAAAGAGATTATCCTTTGTTTAGGCTATCAAATACAGTAAAATAATCTGCATTTGTAGTAGTGTTCAGACATGATTTTCTCAGGGGGACAAACCTATTGAGATATTAAGAAAGTGCTCTCATCACAGCTCTGCTCTTACAAATCATATAAAAGGATGAAAATTCCTAGGAATACACTAATTGTCAGCCTACCCTGAGGGATAAAGTCTCAAAGGCTCCTCATCCTTCTGAGAATGGGAAGCACCACTCCCGTGTACATGATGAGATCAATTAATTAGAATTTTTCCCATACTGAGGCCAAGGCAGAGAGCTTTGTGAATCATGCTAAACATGAAGATCTGACATTTGTGTACCAGACAGAGGATGAACAAAGCCTACATGCCCTGAGCTCTGTTAAGGCACATTAGGACTATATTGTCCTCGACAAGACTAAGTTTCCCACTGATCCCAACATCTCCTAAGACATCCATGCGAGCTTTTCACTTATGACCCCCATGCAATGCACCTTGCATTAAATCCAACACTCTTCAGCCTGCAGTGGTTTAGGATGACAGATATATAATATATGCCTGAGCTCATCCTAAGGGCCTGGGGTAATGTTGTGCAATTAAATTTTCATCTCATTTAATGTTAGCATCTTTACTGAAATGCACAGATTTATTCCAGTTTCTAGCAGTTGAATATCTATCCCTCGAAGAGAGGCTGTCAGCTAATGATGCCAGATAGATCTATTGCCAAAAAGGAAAAACTTTTTGTTGTGATAGAAAAGATAATTTTTTTTTTATTGCTTCGTCTTTTAGGACAACTCTGCTTAATAGAGCCTGAGATTTTTGGATCAGATTTGCAGACTTTGAAGCACATCTAATGGACATGTTTTTACAACCTGAATGAAAGACTTGGACTGAGCTAATAAGAAAGACCTCACTGGATGAGGTCTGTTTTGTATATACCGTAACTTTTATGAAATAAAATGTGGTAAATATTTCACATGTCAACCTTAAGGCACTTACTGAAGGGTTTTGGTTTTTTATTTTAAATATAAGGGCAGGGCCCTCTTCTCAGAGATGAAATGTATCATGGGAGATGGTATCTTATTCTATCAGCATCCAAATTTTTATTTTTTATTACTTCCACCAAAACAAATACAAATTAAAACACACATCCTAACTGAAGCCAGTGTTCAGGTTAAATACCCCATTGTACCAGTATCCTATAGAACACTCAGTATGTCTCCCCAGCTTTGAAATGAAGGATCTCCTTCAAATCAGCAGAACTGTTCACAGATTTGTTCACAAGTGTTTGTTCCTCTCCTCCATCAGCAAATAGTGCCTTACAAGGTACTGAGCTTGTGTAGTTGTACCTTCTGACTGAGCTGGAAGTAAGGGAAATAAAAATATGGATGTCTCGAAACCAGCTACAATGTACTTTTTAAATAAAGTGGAGAATTATGGCACATGAAGTAGAGAATACCTGCCTGTAACACTGATGGTGCAGCAAACCTATTTTTGTTACGTGATTTAAAGAGATAAGAGGGGGTAACTGCTGGGGTCTGTGCGTTTGTGTGTGAGTATGTGTGTGCACATGTGGTGATGCACACATGTCTAAGTTTTAATACTTCTGGGAACTATCCTTTACATTCTGGCTGTCAGAATAGTTTGTGTTTTCCTTTTGAAAAATCAGGGAATTTTCTTTTGTTTTGTTTGAAGAGAAGAATGTGTAACCTAGATTATAATCTCTGCAAAACAGGCCTAATATGCTTTTTTAAAAAGAATTTTTGGAAAACAAAAAATCAGCATGGTAAAGGGAAGTAAATTCAGATGTCCAATTTGAAGTTAAGGCTAAAGTTTCCAAAGAAACTTAAGAATTCATCGCTGTGAATTGGTCATTCAATTCCACTGGTTCCTGTGAAAAGTCCAGTCTGCACTTATAGACAATTAAAACAAAGACCAACTTAGAATGTAAGTTCTTCTAGTCTTTTGCAAGCCATGATTAACTGTCTAGGACAGCACCCATTGAAATCTAAGGGCAAACACTCTAAGAAATTAGTCAAATCCTTGAACAGGTCAGTACCAAAATTAGAGGTGATCTGCAAACCCACTGATGCTTGCCATTTCTAATTTCTCCTTTTAGTATTGAGTTTACACCTAATTTGACTATCTAAGTACCTGAAGAGCTTCTGTTAAGTACAAGGTATTCATTTCCAGAGAGAAAAAAAAATATAGTTAGGACTTTTGTCAACTGATCTCTGAGTTAAGAAAAAAAAACAAATAGGATCCGATTAAAAACTATTTTGTCTAATGAACAAATTACTACCCACAAATACCTACTTTTCTTTTCCAGTAACCTCCTCTGAAGGCTTGAGGGCTGAATATAAGATAACAACTTGAGCCAGATAATTAGACTGGGTTTTTCTTTTTTGTTCTTTAAAAAAATATAAAATAAAAACCAATGTCCCTCTGAAGTTGACAGTGGCTACAGCCTCCCTAGCAGAGCCTTGCAGAGGACCTCTGCAAGGACTTCTTTAAAAATGACCAGCTCTAGGTAGATGGTGTTTATCTTATTCTGCCTTCTGTTGAAGAAGGGGCAAGACTTGCTGGACTGAGGGTCTGGTTTACTCCAGTCCAGCAGATTCTCCTTGCTTGAGTGCCTACAGCCAAGAGCAGTGCCACTGTTTGATGCAGCATCTGCAAGCACTTAGCAGAAATTTGCTCTATTAGCCCTGGAGCACCGTGAAAAACTAAAAAGCTTTCCCTCTTTCACTTCCTCATTGACAAATACTTAAAATTAGAGGAGTACGTTGATGTGAGGAAGGGAGACAAATCAACATTTCGCTATTCTCATAGCATTGGCATCAAAGAGGAAAAAAAGAAGTAGAATACTAACTGTTAACAGGAACAGCCCGGGAAAGGGGAAGGGATAATTCTTATGACCTGCTGCTATTTTTCCTGTGCTGAAGTACTGGCCTTCAGCCCTGGATTCCAGTAAAGAATATTTATACTGTATTATTACAGTGTTTTGCACTTTCAGAGATGTTCTAGCTAGTAACATTGTCAGACACTATACGAGGGATTGTATATCAGCTTTGTTTATGTAATTGAAATTTAAAAGGGATGCTTAAAATTTAAGAAAAAAAATATATATTTGAAATTCAATTTTAGAACACTTTCTGTAAATGTATAAAAGAGCTTTCACATGAATGTGCACTTCACCGGTCAATCAGTCCAAGTATATACTTGAAATCCATGCAGTATCTACATTGGTTCCCTTTTAATTTTCCTCCCTAAGTTTGATACATTCCCTAAATACCGTGTTTTGCTGTTCTGAGCTGAAATGCTAAATATAAAGCTGTACCATAAAGCAGGATATTCTGTGTTTGACTGGATGTGCTTGCATTAATAAAAAAAAAGAAATTGCTTCAACCATGATTAACTTTCTCCATGGTTATTTTTCACTTGCAAATCTATCAAACCACAACCCAGAAGTTGAATGAGATGTGGAAGGCAATATGGTCACAGTCAACCAACTGGTTACTTTCTGACTTGAAAAGCTATACTATGAAATATTTAAATTTCTTTCAACAAAGAGCAACACTAAGCCAACACTCTGCTGCCATTTCTAATGCTCTTTCTATAGTAGAATTTTATGGATTTGAGAGTCTGTGCTACAGAATATTTTTGTTCTCTCAATGGAAATGCTTAACAGTTCCACTGCGTAAAAACATTTTGTGTCCTAAGAGTTGAATTTATTTTTTTCCTCCCTGTATTTATCGCTTGAACTGCAGAGCACAGGAACGTTGGCTGGCTGCAGCAGACTGCAGGGTTTCCTGTGGTAAGGCTCTGTTGGCATTTCAACACCCCAGCACCTCTGCTTGCAACCACCGCCCTTTTTTGTGCCCTGCTGTACAGAAGCAAAGCCACTTCTCCAAGGTGACACAGAGAACAGACAAGCACAGAGCTGTGAGCAAAATCCACCTTTTCTGCCCCAGTGCCACTCCTTTCTTAGGGATATAAGCCTTGAAAAAAAAAAATAAATTACATCTTGGAAGTGCAGGAGCTCTGGAAGTATCCATAAGCATTTTTGATCTGTTGGAAACTCTAGGGAAATGGTTTTGGTAACCAGACACCCGTATCACACTTGCAGAGCTGAACAGTGCTACACTCAGTCATCACAGCTCATTAGAAAAGATAATGATGTTTACCAGCATTAAGAGGATAGAGCAGATAAGAGTCTTCCTGATGGCCAGTTCACCACCCATAATTAATATGAATATGGCATCCTTCAAAACTCACTTCCAATTATGTCCCATCCAGTCATTAGGATAAATTAGCTATTTACACAGGCATAAGAGTAAACAATAAAATTGCTTTCCAGGCACTCCACTGCCATTAGAGCACAACACAGTGTGACAAGCAGTAGCTCAATGCCAGCAAGGTATCTCTAGGTTATGTTAGCAGCAATTTGATTTATCAAGTTAATAATCCCCAAGAAATGGCTTTCTTTTAGCAAATGACTCATGGGGCAAAATTCAGCTGAGCAGTTAGCTGCCAACTGATATTAGTACATCTTGTGGGGAGGAATCAGTAATTCTTCTGAGGATGTGCTGCCAGACCTTCTCTCTTCAGCTTTCAATGTATGTAATTTTATGAGGGCAGCCCCAGTTTCCCAGCTAACCAGAACAGCCCACAAGCAGTGTTTGGAAGCACAGTTTTGACCTTGTTCTCTGCAGCAGTTGAATAGGGTTGTGTGGACAGCAAGATACTTAAATAATTTAAAAAAATCAAATTGCAGAAAGAATTCATCTGCAACTGTTAATGCATGTTATCAAGGAAGTTTCCAGACCAGTAAGCATGCAAATTCATGCTTGTCCCAGGCAAGGCAGGGATAACTGGGAATGTTTCGAGGTGCCAGCACATTCCTAGGGGCTCTGACAGAGATTCCTTGACAGTACAGAGGTTTGCTGTCCTTCACTGTTCCTCAGGGTGGACCTTGGGTGTTGGAAGAGAGAGAAACTACATTTGGGGCTATAGTTCTGCAGTAACGTGGAGGTACAACAAATTATAACCAACTCTCTAACATGGTAACAATAAATAATTGCAGCATTTCTAGTCTTTCCAATGTTATGAGCAATTTTTGACATCAGTGTTTTTATGGCTTCCTGATAGCACATTCAGCTTTTGCACAGAAAATGAATGCAGTTGATTGCTGTAAGATAATTTAGAGATACTGGTTTATTTCGGTAAAGAAATATTAAAAAGCAATCAAGTTCTAAGTCAAGCAGGGAGTGCTGGATAGTCTGAGGCATATTCTGCCCTCTCCTTAAGACGTGTGATGAGGAAGAAATTCAAACCACCAGGGAATACAACAGCCAGTAAATACAGTGTTTCTGACCTATTAGGATGCATACTTCACAGTTTTGGTTACTTAGGCTCTTGACAGCCAATAATAAAAAGCACTTACATAGAGAAGTCCTGTCAGAGACAGTGTTTGGCAAAAACAGTGCACAGTTACTTGAAACTATTAGTAACACCTACCAGGAAACTGAGCCTCCCAAACAAACCAAAACTAAACACACACAAACAAACAAAAAAGCCAAAACCCAGGTCCGTGGCCACACAGAGGAGTCCTGTTTACAAACCTACTTCAGCACTAGGCCCTGAGACCATTTCACAGGATTGAAAGAAAGCTGAAAGTGAACACAAACCAAAGCAGCAGCTTCAAACATCCCCACCTCATCCAGGACAGAAAAGAAGAAACTTGAAATTTAGTGGAAATTTGCAGCTAATATTTCTAATCTTATCTAGCTGCTTCAGATTAAGCAGCAATCTTAAAAGTAATGTAATTCTGTGTGGGGGCAGAAGTCAAATGAGTTCCAACAGAATCTCATTACAGAGAAAACTACTTAACGTCTTTTTAATCCCTGTCACATGAGCACACTATGGCCTCTTCTGATTCTGAGGCATATTAAATTAAATATAGCATCTCGCTATCCTTCAGTGTCAACATTGAAAGTTTCCTTTAAAATATTTACACAACATCCATTTGTTTACAATTCAAAGAAGATACTGCTGACAACACTTCACCCCCACAAATATCTACTAGATCAAAGAACAAAGTACAGCATATCCTCAGTAACAGCAACAGAGCACTGGGAGACTCGGAGTTGACTGAAGTCTTGGATGTTTACGGCCATACCAGAATTTAATGAAACAGTGAATTAATCTTGTCTGGGGACACAATAGCTCACTGCTGAAGATCTGATCTCAGTTTGGGAAAAAAAAATCAATACATTTCTAACACATTTCAAAAATATAAAATCCAAGCAAGCAATGAGTAATTTGACAGATGCAAACAAATTCTTTTTGTTTTTCTCTACACCTCTTACTTCACTTTGCTACTTAAAAACTGCACAATATCCAAGTATTCCAAAAATAATTTCACAATAATCCAGCAGCCAAAACAATCACTTTGACAAGATTTTTAAGAGCATGCAAACACAATGCCCCCAACATCTGCTCCATGGTTGCATTTCCAGGCCAGAACACCATCCCAGCTGCTCCCCAGGAACTGCGTGGCCCAGGAAAAGCTGTGACCCCCAACCTGACAGTAACCTAAGCTGTCTCAGAGCTGCTCTCCACAGCGTTCTTGAGCACCAAGCAATCTCAAAGGGTTTTATTTTTGCTTCAGACTACCCCTTTAACACGATCATTTTCCCCATGGATTGTAATGAAGCCAGCAAGAAGCCACTTAAGCTTGCATAAGGCTGCAGGAAATTGCAAAGAGCTGAGGCTCTGGCAGGGCCAAAGCCAGTTGTGCCTGTTAGCTCGCGTTTCCACAGCTCTGCTCAGCTTCACCTCCTGTCTCCTCCACATCCATCACACTGGGACAATATCATTTTCCCCTACTTCTCAGAGGAGAAGGTCCCTGTTGTTTCACAGTGGCGACTTTGCTACTAGTACTAGTATCTACTAGTCTGATTGAATAACATATTTTTAAACAAATTCAAAAGCACAACCCACATTCTTTCCTGCAAGAGTCTCGAGTAAAAGTGCACCCTGAGCTAATCTCATCTTGACTTCCTTTAATGAAGAACTCTTCTCTCTGGAGAAGACTGCAGATTGCAAATTCCTTGGAAAAGGTTACAATTTGTGAATAGTACCCAACAGAATCAAAAATTACTTCATGATTCAGTGGAGCATGTTCCTATTTAAATAAGTGTTACTATATTTACTACTCTAGCACTAACATGTGGTCGTTGAGATGGACACTGCACTCCAAGTGCTTCAGTAAAAACATCAGAAGGCTTCAAGCATCAGCTCCTTCTTATGTAAAAGTCTCTTGTACCTTTTCTCTTTAGCAAGCCCACAGGGCAGCTCCACACAGCTCCAGCTCCTCCTCCAAAGTCTTCTCTCTTCCTTCTGCTGTTCTCACTCCTTCCTGTCCCTATCACAGCTGCCTGACCATTTGTCCTACCTACAGCATCTCACCCTTTCTGTCCCCTACACAACCTCCTGTCCCTTCCTCCTCACAGCACAGCCAGCAGACTCCAACAACTCCAACTGAGCTCCCTCCCAGCTAACTCACTCTTTATCACACCCAGAGCTGGGAGGGCAAGGCTGTTCCCACTCTTGGGTAATTAACACAGCTGCAAAAGGGTAAGATTGCCATTAGAACTCTTTCTGTCTCCCCACATTAACACACAGTGACTCTTCCAGGAAAACACTTGGACCACAGCTCAAAAAGAGTGTGTTATGTAAACAGCATCTGTCAAAACAGGACAAGGGCCAGCACTTGGCCATGTAACCCAAGCACTGACCCTGGGCACACAGATTGTGACTCCAAAGCCTGATATTGGCACTCTTCTTTGCAGTGCCCCAACAGCACCCCAAGCTAATAAACCCCCCGCCACATGGGGTTTACTCTTCTGCTGCAGGCAGAGCACGCCTTGGAAAGCCAAGAGCAGGTCTTGCTCCCAAGCAAGAGATTTTCATATTTGAAGCACAACTAACTTGCTCCCTTTCTTGGATGAAGTTAGGAAACACATCCAAGGAAGAGTTACCCATCTTACAGGGAAAGGGCATCCCCACCCTGCACTACAGCCCACAGCAGCAGCCAGAAAACAGTGACGCTGCTGTTCACAAACACCTGCTTCTAGCACAGCGTGGCTGTGCCCAAAGGCAGTCAGAAGCTGAACATGCTCAGGTAACTGAAATCACTTCATCTTTAATAAAGGCATATCCCACGATTTCTGTTCTAGTTCCATTACAGAGCAAAAGCAATGGTGTGCACAGAGCTGCTCAGCTGGTGTGTGCCACAGCAGCATCTAACACAGGTGGGTACTGCAGGGAGCTGAACTAAGACAAGGGAAACCCTGGGCCTGCAAGGACTCCTGTAAGTTCAGAAATCCTCAAATCATGAGCCTTCAGAATACTTCTGTATATTGCCCAACACACACTTTAGATATTCCCAAGTGTTCTGACTTCCTTTTAACGCCAATGCATTCGCTTCCACCTTTTGAGATAATGAATGGAGGAAAGTTTGCAAAGTGGCTCCTGGTGACTGCATACATCTCCAGACCTCCCCCGTTGCCTTCCAGCACACAGATGAGGACAGCTGACACTGATCTTCCTCGCTGTTGCTGATAAGCACAACCACGCAGTGGAAAACAGCAGAACCTAAGACACCTGGATATCAGCACTCTGCCATGTTTCCAAAACATGAGAACTGGGACAACTGGATCCTCCTGAGGCAGCGTCTGAGCGCTGAGGGCTGAGGTGCAGCAATGCTGGACACCTGTGCCCTACCTCTGTGTCCATTCCAGGGTGTGTTAAGCAGTGGTGATGTCAGTAAGAGGCATTTTTGGATGCTTATTCTTCTGCAGCCAGGACAGCAGCAGCTGTCCTGAAGTTTTAAAGGCTGAAGTCTCAAGAGAGTGCCCCATTTGTATCTTTACCCCAAGTCATAATACCAATGTATTTAATCTCATCCTCACCAGTACCTTAAAATTTTTGTTAGCAACCACCAAGATATTCAAATAAGGTAACATCTGGTCTAAGTTGTCCAAGGAACAAACTCTCATATCTGGTCTGGGTAGATACCTGAGATGCACAGTTGAGCTGGTTGAACTTCTCACTGCAAATATTATTTGAATCCAGTGTGTCATGCTCTGTACAATATTATTGTAAAAACGTATTTCAAACAAACAGCTTAAAACAATTTCTAAAATGCAGAAATTCCATTTATTATATTGAGAATATCAATTGCAAGAAGTCCTGCAATGCATTCTCTTCACTCTAAGTACAATACAGTACACTGTTCTCCACAATAAGTTACATAAAGGCAAATTTTATATACATATAAAAAAGGATCAGTGCCCAGAACTATTTGCACAGCATATCTGCTATTCAGAAATCAATCATTTAAATCTTTAGTTGCCTTCAGAATTCTTGAGCAAAATAAATCCATAAACAGATCTTAATTACCTGGTTTGAAAAAGGTTTTCAACTAGTATCTAAATTCAGCAGAAACCATGGAAATGGTTTAACTACTGAATTAGCATTCTCTGCATTCATTCTATAAACAAATATATTAAAAAACGAGGCATGCCATATGGTATCATATAAGACAACATGGATAAAAATGACCTGCCTGCCTTTGAACTGTTTATGCATCCCAAAACACCCAAAAGGGAAGTACCGAAGTAGTAGTGCCATTGCACAAGGCACTAATGAGACCACAGCATAATTCTGCTTAAACATGCTCAAAAAAACCCAATAAGCAAAAAAAAAAAAAAAAACCACCCAGAGGAAAAAAAAAAACAAACAAACAACACCTTAATACAGCCTCCAACTGAAAAAGTGAAGAATAAGGCTACTAGGATGATCAGTGGAATGAAGAGCATTGTATAAACAAAGCCTGTAATAGCACTTGCTTTTCCAGTCACTGAAACATCTAGGAGTACATGACACCTTAAAAACATGTCAGGAAAATGCCCAAAAGAGAAAGAATGCATAAGGAAAATATTGGCATAATAGCAAATAGGCCTCTAATAAATTCATATGGGAATGAAAAGATGGTTCCTCAACTTAAAGGATGAGATACATAGGCAGGACCTTGGAATAAGGAGTGGGGCCAAAAATATTTAAGCAAACAAGTTTAATAGCACAGCTCAGATTATAGAACAGATATGGCATCTACTGTGGGAAAAGAGCAGGCACAGAAACACTCAGCTGGAATGTTCCCAACTTGTCTGATCCATCACTGAAATAAGAAGGTGGCATTTCCTTTGCAGTGTGAACTTCCATTATATGCTCTAAAATTCCACTTAAAAGGATTTTCATTCCCACCCCCCCAAATTATTCTCTATTCAACCATGTTAATGTCTGTTAATACAGCAAATGTGGCACCAAGCCCTTGCTGTGGAATCAGCACCCTGCACAGCTGCTGTACTGGTCAGCATGTCCATATACCTTTCACGGTGAGATTATTTTTTCCACACCTTTCTCTTGTTTCTACAATGGAGTCTAAGTAGAGTATCCTTCTAAAGTCACAGTGCATTGAGCCATACAGAGTGAAAATACTCAAGACACGCAAGATTATTTCATTTAATTCTCAAAAGAATGCAAATGTAAGAACAGAAATGTACCACATGGAAAAGTGTTGAATTGTACATTCCACAGATTTTTCCCAGTCGATACTGAAGACACTTTCCTTGAACTACACTTGCTGTCCAATTTAGCCGAGGTGCTCGAACTCACAAGGTATGTAGGTAAGAGCATATCAGTCAAAGGATTACTCGGAAAACAAATACCAGAACCAAAAACCCTCAAAACTCTTCTTCACTGAAAAAGAGAGGCACTGCATTTGTAAGCTGAATTAAGGCTGTAAATGATGCTGGTTCGCTGTGAATTTGAGGTCACCGAGCGCCCGGGGAGCCCTCACCCCACGGCCTCGCTGTTAGTCCTGTAGGCCTGCTTGCGGAGGTGCGCCTCGATCTCGTCCCTGAACACCAGCATGCCCAGGTGCGAGTGCGACGCCTCGTTCATGGCTTTGGACTGGATGCACATGCGGTACTGCTCCGGGGTCAGCTCGTCCGCACAGTGCTTCTCGTGCCACAGGTGGAACAGCCCGGGCACCGGCGTCCTCACCACCATCAGGTCACCGTGCAAGTACTTCCTGTAGAGGTGAACATCCTCGCCGCCCCAGCCTTTCACTTCCAAGTCAAAGCCCCCTACAAAAACAGCAGCAGAAACTGTTGGCAAGAAGAGCAACACTTTATGTCTAACGTGTTACCAGATCTGGCATGACATTCCAGAAATTCTGTAGCAATTAACTAAGTTTCCCATGCCATAGCATGCCAATTTGAGGGACAGGAGCTTCAAGGATACCACATCCTTTGTGGCAGAAACTGCCCAGGACACAGATCTGCTGACTTCAGAAAGGCTCTTAGAGCAGTGTCTCCAAATTGCATTATGCATGACATCCCATGTGACAGCTGCAGGAAACTGTAGGCAAACCTTACTGGCTAAGCTTTTGGATTTTTTTAGGAAGCATAATGGATTTTAGCAGCTGGAAAATGAAGCAGTCATGCACTGTGTGAAAAATCCTCTTTAACAATGCCAGCAATTACTCCATAGGTCACAATTCAAAAGGCTGGATTAAGGAAAGGAACATGGTTCACCGTTTTAAATTCTCTTGTTTTTTAAGGACCACAGTGAAGAGCAACCCAGGCTCTTGTACAGTTTCAAAATTCCAGAATTATGAAGTCTTCATTTAGCACGTACCCTACAGACAGCAATGACTGCTATAAGCAATCAGCCCGCATTCAAGCCATCAGACAGCACACAGGGCTGTGTCCTTACATCTTCTGGCAGATTTACATCTTCTGGCAGACTATTCTCACCACCAACTTCCACATTTAAGCACACCAAGCTGTTCTCAGTTTTAACAATATGCCACAAGGGGGGGCAAAGCACATTACTAAAGACTCCAAAAACTGTATTCAACTTCTCAAGGTTATTTAAAAGAAAGGATTTGAATGCTTCTTGTCTATGTGAGCGGTTTATTTGAGTGACATGTTTCTTAAACTTGATTAATTTGCTTCAGACAGAACAAAGTACAAAAAAAAAGTATTTTAAAAAGTTCTAGAATGAAATATTTCTATTAAAACTACTTTGACTTTTAAAACGCTCAACAGATGGGACATAAAAATCCAGAAAAGCTAATTTATCTCATTGATCAAACTTATCAAGCAAAAGTCTGACTGCTGGGCTTGGGGAAATAATACAAGAAATTAATGTATTACTTCCCTGTCATTAGGTAAGACTAGAGAACCATTTTTTAAACACACAAATTTTTTGCTTTAGTCTCATCTTACCAACAGTCAGAAAGTCTGTCCGATATTGACAAGTCATCCCAAAGCCAAAATCCCGCCAGAAACCAGAATCCTTCTTGTGTACCTGCAATTTTAAACCAGTATCATTTTGAAACATAAAATACAACCAAGGAGGTACACTGCACCTGGTTTTGCAGAAAGCTAAGCTCTTCCAATCATTTGTTCAGTGCAGGATAGAGCATAGTAACACTTCTGGTATTTCTATGTCATGCACTCAGATTCCCAGTCACTTGCTGTTCACTTCACCCTCTGCCTTCCAATTCCACTCACCCTCATTGCAGTTTCCACAGCAGTTTCTGCTGCACCACCTCTATTTTCTAGGTATTACCCAGACCAAGCAGTAAATTAGTCTATTGCTAAATCATCTGTTCCCAACACTCCATTTCCTATCCATTTTCTAAGGCCACATTTGTCTCTTGATCTGATATGACAAGAAAAGTAAGCTTTGTGATTGAAGTCAGCAACCATAATACTGTTAAGTTTAAAAGAGTGAACAGAAGAGCAGTCAGGCAGGGGCTCCCTCCTCTCTCAGCTATGATTATCCAAGACTATATGCAAAACCTTCCCTCCAGCTTTCAGTAGGGTCCTTGCAAACAACATAGGGAATGAGGCTATTATGTTTTCCTTTTAATACAGCTCTTCTTCGTACTACTCTCTTTTCCTCCTCCAAACCTGTCCATCCCAAAAGTCTCAGCTGCAAAACCCATTTTCATCTATGCAGTCTCTTGAAAGAGATTTAGACTGGACACATCATACAGAGGTTTTTGCCTTTCACCAGTGCTTTGTTTGCTGGAACATGAGATGAAACTTGCTGCCATGCAATGCCCCCATCTTCCTAAAATACTGGCTTGTAAAAACCAGAATAAGTAGTAGATCAGAACTACCAACTTCATTTGGTTAATAGCAATTACTTCTTTTAAACTCCCGGAACTCCAGGTTTATCTGAGTTTTGTACAGTTTGGCAAGGCTTTTTTCCAAGTGTTTTGCCCATAATAGAGAAAATGGATTAGATATACAGTGCCAAAGGTCATAAGATATCCCAAACAGACTATTAAGTTACACTTAATTTTATTTTTATACAAAGCACACCTAATTCTACCCAGAATAAATCAAGCTGCTTACCAATTGCTGCTCCACAGGAGGTGGTATATCTTGGTTGGCATAGACAATAGCAGGATTGTAAAGGCTGAATACCACAGGATAGAAAACCTTTTTCCCTGAAAGTCAGAAGATAATTGTTAACTCACTGTAGGCATGTGTTCTGCAGGCAAAAAGAAACCAGAAACACTCTTTTTATGTAAAATATTACCTATCAGACATCTAGTGGAAATAAATAAAAACAAGATCTAGCTGCTAAGATTTCCCACCTAGAAAGCCTGTAACATCTAGTGGGGCAGAACCCGTAAGATTAAAATAAATACATATGTATGCATGTTATATATATTACACTTGATTTACATTTACATATAATTATACATACTTAGATAAAATATCAGATATCACAGTATCATTCTAGACTGAAAAATTGCTGCAATAATGATATGCAGTAAAACTAAAAAAATAATCAAATCCAAGTAACACCTTGCATTGCTGAGTTTTATGAGTTTTTTGTTTCTCTTTTCACAAATGTGTAAAAGCAGGTACGTCCAGGATATCCTGCAAGGGCATTAACCACCATGAGAATCCTGACTATACTGAAAACACCAGCTTTGTGTCTATTATAGAAGCCAGGTAAATATTTTTCCATGAATGGCTTGCATCGCCAGTGCTGCAAAGGTATTGATAACAGTCCACAAGAATATTCACTATCCTGACTTGGGCATGAACTCTGAAGGAGTGAGAAGCATTTTCAGATCTCATTTGAAGCCAAGGTGACAAACTGCCAGTATGAATTTCAAGCAGTCTCTTGAAGTCTTTCTTGTAAAAGCTCACAAAATAATCCTCTCCAAAGTTTTTCCAATTATTTATACAACTTGTTTCATGAAGTACAGAGACAGACAGAAATGAAAGAAAAGGCAAGAAACAGAACCCAAATATCTGGCCTCTGAAGAATTTTCTTGCCTGTTTGTTAGGTGAAGAAAAAATATCTATTGATTCCAAAGTGACATTTAGAGAAAATGGTTTCTGACTGCAACAAATTTGAAACAAGACTAAGCATTAAAAAAAGAACCCAAACACAGTTTGACAGGAGGAGGTCCTGAGTAGCATGCTTGTTAACTCAAGAAAGCTTTACCCTTCTTGGCAGAAGCTTGTAGAACAAGCAAGCGTCGTACAAACTTAAGAAAATCAGAATATTTCAGAGCTTGGGATGAACAGTGGAACATTAGCTCAGTCTCCATAAGGAGCACACTGTAGCTCTACTGAAAACCATTCACATGTCTTGGCCATACACATGTGAGAAGAGATAAACCAAACTTGTTAGAGATTTCAGCATAACAGAAATCATCTTCCACTGTAGAGCATTACACTGAATTTTGTTATACAGATTTACATGCAATATGATTGTTAAAGCAATTCAACTGTCCACTTTCTTTCAGACAACTACATCTTAAGAAAACATGAAAATTATACATGTATAAAAAAGACAATGTGCTCTTAGAACAAGCTACACTCAGGCAGAAGATATTTCTCAGTCTAAATATTATTGCCTTTTGTGCAGAGTGTGACTCATTTTCCAGGGTGTGCGGTACTGAACAAGCTCCACCATTCTAGCTGAGTTTTCTTTGTTTTCTATGTGCTCAGCACAGGTCAGTTGAAGTGAAGCACGGTGACAAGGCTCCGTTCCAGCAACAATAAGGGAACATACCGGGCTCAGCATTTAAGCGACAACTGTTGAGGAATTCGGCTGTGAAATAAACATCAACATCACAGAAGAACATCAGGACCTCGCCCTTTTCCCAGGCTCTGGCACCCATGTCAAGTCCTCGGCCTCGGTTAAATTCCTCATTCAGAGAGACAAGCGTGTAATTGTGGAAGTCAGTTTCTCTACAAGAAAAACAGAGCCAAACCCAAAATTAATCTGTGGGGAGGGGGCAGAGGGACCATTTATAGTTCTTTTAGCATTTTACAAGAATTTCATTCCAGAAATTTTAAAAGAAAAACAGTTATAAGATCACAATGAGAAAACAAAAACTGTTACTCTTAGTTGCCTATTTTAATTTTAAACCTTGCAAAATGATGGAAACCAGTCTTACTTTAAAACTTCACTTTGTGTTTAATCATTCAGACATATTAAAAGGCCTTTTGTTAACTGACATGAATTAAAATGCTCTCCTGAATTACAATGGCATCTAAAATTTGTCCCCACAAACCAAGAAGCCCTGACTAACAGAGAAATATCTGTCTTCACCAGTTCAGAGAAGAGGGCAAACAAGAAGCCAGAGTCCTGGCATCATCAGACACACAGGGCAAAGGCCATCTGTGTGGTGGTGCCACCACAACCCAGGCACTGCCTCTCCTCGCTGTTTAACAGTAGCACACACACCTGTACTCACAGCAAAAGAGGGAAGGAGCAGCCAAAGGAGACTGAAAACACATTCAGAGAACATCTTCAAGCAAAGTTAAGTGTCTACTTCAGAGACACTTCAGAGGCCAATGCTTGAAGAGAACTGACTGAAGATATTCAACAGTAGCACCACTAAAAAGACAGAAGCAGGTAAATGTCCAGTGAGCCTGCAGCACTGACTCAGTGCTCTGAAGGACATCTCACAGGGAGCAGGGCAGGCAGCAGAGGCCTCAAAAATGGAGGGGTACAGCACACAGCAGCTGCTAGGGAGACTGAAGCAAAAAATGCAGAAATTCTCTCCTCCCTTCCTACCAGACACTTGTACATGTCAGGCCAAGCTTCCATCACATGCTCCAAGCTGGTGATGAAGCAGCCTGTGTCTAACCTACATCATGGAGAGGAGCCTAGCCAGCAGCATGAGACAGAGATCACACAAGAGCTCAAGGGGAAGAGGCTCCAAGCTCAGGGATGAGTGCAAGAGCTCAGGTAGTGAAAGAGCCCCTTGGCTATAGGGTAAGGGATGCTGACACCTGTCCCATTCTATCTGGAGCAAAACCCATAAAAGACACATTCAGGAATTTTACATCCATACTGATGTTAATGCTACTGCTGAGACAGCCATGATGAACTGTGCTTAAAATTATTTTACAGCTGAGAGGAAGTACAGGCCTACTTTCACTCCTACATTTCTCTTCCTTATCATTAAATAAAATTGTTTCTCCAGTGAAGTAACTATTACAATGTACATCCCAGTTCCAAAGAACTTAAACTCTAATCAATCTGTTAGCATGACTGAACATCCACTGCAAAACTCACCCCTGTTGTTTTTTGGACTGTCAGATAGAAACCTCAAAGTCTTTTCTGGCTATAACTTGATTTTTAGTAGTCTTCAGAAAACTTTTGCAACCTAAGCTGTAAAATGGCAACCATAAATATGTACAGTAAATAAATAATAAATTACCTAGTAAACTGTAATGGAGTATAAACTTTATTTGGTTTATTTCTTAATTATTTTTAAAAAACTGTTTAAAATGCTAATCAATATTGTTTGTACTGACCGATGTTGGATTGGTACACTTACCCAGATACAGATTCTAGGATGCTTTTTACTTCTGATAGACCATCTTGTCCAAAGTACACCACTGTCAGGTGAATACGTTTATCCTGATGAATACACACATCCCTATAGGCACAAAGATAAGCTGATATTAGTAATTACTTGCAACACAACAAAAATCTTCAGGTACTTAAATACTACTGCATTGAAAAGTATTAGCAGATTGAAGTATTCTGGTTAGGCATCAAATGGCTTCAAAGAAAACAAGGAGAGATGTTTTCCCCTCTCTTTCCCCATCTTGCCCATTTAAATCAGAAGGTTCCAATACTGTGTGTCACATTCCAATATCTTATTTTATAAACAGGCACTCTACAACTGACATAAATGCAAAAATTATGTTCAAGATCATACGTGTCCAGGTTCACAATGACCTTGACATTTGGTCATTTTGCTGCAATTTGAGAACCTCTTAAGCCCTTTTATAAGCAATGTTTTTTTCCATACAGTAGGTTCGATTACAAACATCCCAAGGCAGTTGCACACAATGTTGGAATCATTAGCTCTGTTGCAAACGAACCAGAACAGGAATTCATTTAGAAAAGGAAACAAAATACTGAAAATCAGCAACATAGCTCACTATAAAATCTCATGCACGTACCTAAAGTTTTGCATAAATTGTGCAAATGCCTCAGTTCTTCCAGCAAGAGGTACAATAATGTTAATGATCGATCTAGAAATATCGACCGTTTCACTCTTCACTTTCATGAGGGGTCCAAAAGGTCGGAACAAGGTGACATGCCTGTACTCCATGCCATCCATCTTCTTATAAAACAGCTCATACTGTGTCCCCTTATCTCTTTCTGTACGATAGTAACCTGAAGAATAAGTCACACAGGTAATATGTAAAGTCAAAGATCCCAGCAGTTGTATTTCAGAACACTGATTTTCCCAAGAACTAAAGAAGGGGGGAAAAGCTTCTGGGTCTCTCCTAAAAACATGAAATTTCCACAACTGTTGTTAATTACAATCACCCTTTTACCATTTTAGGTCAGACCTTAGAAAAAATCCCAAACGAACTCCAGCTTCCCCACTTCTTACAGACAACAGGTTTCATGGTCGTATGCCAACTTCTCAGACAGAATTAAGAGTTGGGTCTTCCCAACAAAACGGGAATTCAGCTATTTGCTATGGAAAACGATGGCTGAAATCTAATATTGCCTGCTCTTAAGCTATTCAGTAAGAATCTAGCCTTGAGCTAGTCCACAGTAAAATCTGAGATCATCTGGCCAGTAATCAACACAAGAAAAGCGCAATTTGTTCTGTGGGCAGAACAAATGATAGTAACTTGCTTGACAAAGTCTGCAAAATCTGATATGTGGCATCTAAACAAAACAACTGTGTGATAATGCTGGAATGCTTTTAAATTGTTTTCACTGCTGACCGATAGTTAATGCTTTCTATCTGATAAATAAGTGGTATTTTACCCATGTCTTCCAAAGACATAGGCAGATGTTTTCTATGTGTCACATTTTAGGACAACAATGCTAGTCCCTCCAGAAACAGGGCTATCTGTTGAGAGTCATTTTACTCCCAATGCATAGGAAAAAAATTTGTCTCTTTCAGAATATTGTCCCTTAACTTAAGGACCATCAAGGAAGGAAGTTAAACCAACAGACTCTAATTTTACACCACATAGGAAAGGACTGAGGCTCATCTGTGGTTTTGACCCTACTAAACTCTGTGTTGCTAATTCCTTATCTCTGCTAAGTGATGTAATCTAAGTAAGAAATTATGACAGGAAAAATCCTCTGACAAAAATGCCTTACGTTCATCCCATCTCTGGTCTCCTCTCACCAGCAAGGAAAAGATAGATTATCCATAAGAACCACAAGCTACACCATGAACTGGCACTACATTCCAGTTAAGTGGCCACCCAGACAATAGAGAAAGTTACAAACAGTTGCATATTCCCAAGTGTGATGCACACCCCTGCCCTCACACAATGCATTTCCATTCACCTGGCTGCCCTGAACTGCCCCTTCTCCAAGCCCGTCTTCCCAGCAGCTGAAATCCCTCCTGGGCCTCCCACCCAGAAAGCAGCTGGTGGCAGGGTGCAGAGCAGACAAGCCATACTGGTGATACAAAAGGTTCTCTTTTGTACCCAGCATTGATATTGTCCTTTCTGTTGTCTTTTTTTGCAACTGAGATCAACACTGGACAAAGTATGTGAAGGAAGCAACTCTCAGCCTTTGAGCAGGTTAGGTTTGACTGTCTCAGGAACTAGAAACAAGGGATGATAGAGCTTTGTGTCTCTCCCTATGCCCAGACAAGTATCCTCCATGTTCCCTTCCGTTTCCATATAAGAAGCAAAGGAATGTGCACACCACCTGGACCTAACTTCTTTCTCTATATCCCAGATTCCATTTAAAAACGAAGAATCCTTTCCCTAAATCTACCTCTGTGTTCCTGTGCTCTAGCCTCCATCCCCAAACCAAACCCATTTTCATTCACTGATGTTTCCTCTTTCTGCCCAGCAGTCTCTCTTTCACAGCAAACTCCTTGCACCCCTCCCATCCTCAGCTCTGTAATCCATCCTGTCTTGCGGACAAGTACTCGCAGTGGCAGATCCAATGGGAAATGTGCATGACCCCCACTGAGGGGCTGTGGGACACTGCAGCAGAACAAGATAGTCCATCACATTGGAAGTCAGTGATGACTGAACCTCTTAACTGAGATGCTTTTCGCCTTTGAACAAAGTTCTGCAATGCTCTCCTTGAAAAGACTGAAATTCACATTTATTCCCTTGTCAACACAGAGATGCATAAAGTATGCACCACATTTTAATGCCTATTTTCAAATCATTATTAATTACAAGCACCGAAAATGGTGTTTCAAACAATGAAAGTCCACAATGTTGACTGTCAGAAGCAGCAGCAGATCTTAAATCCCTCTCAACCCTTTTCTACTGCAACCCTTTGTGCTGCACAGTCCAGCACTGTAGCTTGGAAACAGCATCTTAATTGCATTGGTTAATGGAGCAGCTGATGCACCACGGTGCTCGTACATCACACTTTCATGTAATAGATAGCAAATACTTTGTACCAGGACTCCTGGGGAGAGTAACATTCAGTAGTTTATATTTTATTCTTTTCTCTGCTATCCAATAGCTGTTGAGAGATAAAAATACCATTTATAACATAAGTGAGGTTTTCAA
The DNA here is from genome assembly GCA_910950805.1 of Acrocephalus scirpaceus scirpaceus. Taxonomy (NCBI): domain Eukaryota; kingdom Metazoa; phylum Chordata; class Aves; order Passeriformes; family Sylviidae; genus Acrocephalus; species Acrocephalus scirpaceus. Next base: position 37,997,654 of record OU383781.1, read on the forward strand.
AAAGCATATGATCTGCCAATAGCTTATCTTTAATCAAACTATAAGCTCAGACGTACTACAACGGAAGGCTGTAGTATAGAATAAAATTTTCTGATTAAAAAAAAACCCCAAAAGCAAAACCCACTGCTGTAACTTCATAAAGACCTGAACATGCAAATTCAAATCTGAATAGTGCCTTGCTAACATGCAAATGTCAAAATACAAGATTCCAAACTTTTGAATCTCAACATGCTACTAGAGCCACACTTCTTTTAAATAGTACGTACTCCTCGAGTTATTCTCTCCTTGCTATGAGAGCTAGCCTATTGCTAATCTACTAATTTGGATACTTTTATGGGACTGAAGTTTCTATACACAAAGCCAGATTTGAGAACAGCCAGAAAAAGAACCTACATCTGGTTTACTTTTTAGTGTATTCAGGTTTTTAACACTTGGAACTGACTCATTTAATAAAACCTGTTATCTCACCTTCCAACTAGCATACACTGGCTGCCATCCAAAATACAACTCCACAAGCAAAGAGGTAAAAAGCAGCAGAATTAATTTAAAAGTTGCTATTCCTGGTCCACAAAGCTTTACTCCCTTTGCAGAAGGTTCTGTTTCTCACCAAACAAATTAAACATAGGAATCCTGGGGATCAGTTACTACCAAAGCCAAAAAGCCATTTTTCGTTTTTCTATTGCCTTGAATATTACTTGCTTTACAACTACCAGTGAAGTGTTTGGTCTATGGAATTTAAGATGTATGACCTGGTTTTCTTGGTGTGTACTAGAATTCTCCACTGAAGTTCCCCAAACAGTGGCCAGTTTCTGGTCTTAGGCAGCACACACGGCAGGGGCTGTTTGCAGGACAAACAGTCCACACTGTTCTACGCATTGCTAGCACTTGGAAGCTTACAGCATGCAAATAACGCATTTTTACATGCCAAGGATGGGTGGGGAGTCTTCCTTTTGATGACAACATAAAGAAAATTTCTAGACTTTGCCCAGTTCCAATTGGAAACATGGAAGCAGGAAAAATGGACCCAAACAGCACTACTAGACGTTCAATAACAAGACCTTTATCAGCAATTAGCTAATTGCTAATTAGCTTCTGAAAACATTGCTTCTATTTTCCAAAGGTCCATTTTAAATGTTTGTACAATGGAAGAGCTTTTAATCTCTTGATTAAAAAAGCCAATTACACTGATAAATGTAAACCCAAATAAGCCAGTTACACTGATAGTGAAGTGTGTCCATGAAGGCTCCTCAATGCTTCTCTATCACCATTCAAGACTCAGTGTCACAGGCTTCTGGAGAAAGGGAACAAAGGTAACACTGTTATCTCCTCCAAATTACTCTTCATTTCTTAATATTATCAAATACTGATCTCAAAGAAATCTATTTTTAATGGAGGTCTATCTTAGAATGTGCAGTTCAGCAATTAGGTCCGTTGGATATAGTCCTAAATCCATGCATTTGTGAAAATACGTAAAATTGCATCTCCCATCCCCTTTAGGGATACTCCTCACCCACAGGGAATAGGATACTCTTGTTTCTCATACACTTAGATCTAATGCAAACACTAAGAAAAAAAACAACTTCAAAGCGTTTCTCAAACAGCAACTGCAGAACAAGACTTTTTTTCAGGTCAGATTTTTGTTCTGTTAATACTAGAATTCTGGAAGTTTCATTATGGGTTGCTGCAAAGGAAAACAGGTACAGCAAACAGAGCTGAGAAATTTGCTGGTTTTCTCTTCAACAGCAGAACAAGTGAACTGAGCTTTGTGAAAAATAATTTGAAGTTTTCAGAAAGTATCTTTGTTGTTGTAATATACACTTAGAATTTTTTTTTTTCACTTAGTGCTATTGCTCAAGGCCTGCACGTAACCATGATGTGGCTGTGGCAGCTCTGCCTTATCACAATTCCAAAGTAGATTTGGCTCATCACTCTGTCTTGCAACACTAAAAAAATAACACCAGTTCAGAAAACACTTGGCCAGAGCACTCCCTGTTGTAGATACAGCTTCCTTGTCCACTGGTAGAAAACAGAACATCTTCATGCAGAGCCCACAGAGGCTGAGAATGCAGCAAGGCAGCTGCAGGAACAGTTAAATCGAGGACACAGAGGAAAAATGCAGAGTGGCAACAATAAAGCTACACCCATCAGCATGTATTTGGAACTTTTTTGGCCTGCACAGTATTAAGAGTAATAATAATCAGTAGATTCAGACTACCACAAGCATTATTGGCTAATTAAGTACTTTTTCAGAAAAAAGTTTATTTAGGAAATTCCTATTTATAAAATAGAAAGCAGATCGATTTTAAATTCAAGTTAATATTATTTGTTGTCTCAAGTTACTCGAAGATAGATAAATCCTAAAACACAATAAGAAACAAAAAATTCTTGATGTTTTTTCAAATGAGGACAGTGATATTTCACTGACTGGGCATCAGAGGCAACATAACGCTGGGAAAGAACTTCAGACATATTCAGCAGACATTAGAAGACACCATTAAGTAAAATCATCCACAAGAAAAGATATTCTAAACTTATTTAAACAGTCACCGAATTCTCTAAGGAGAGAATACCTGAAAGTACATATCACAAAAAATGACATGGTTCAAAGTTTAGTCTACTATTTCACAAGTCTAGGAAAATAGCAGACATAATTCCCAGAACCAAATATTGACCTATATAAAAATAGCCTGTTGAGGTAACAAGCTAGAAGACTTTAGAATAAAAATGCCTATTTCTTGTAGCACAGTTTTGTGACTAAGTTTTTGTATATAGATATGCAGTAGTTTTGAGGAAAAAAATCCTGCAAGTCAGAAAATAAAATCAACTAATCTATACTGAGCATAAAACACGATGGTTATGTATTAAGTAATGCAGTAGCATGTTTTCTCTTTTGTCCTAGAAGTAAAAACCAAAAAAAAAAACCCAAAAACGCACACCAAGTTTCTCAGCCTTCAGTTTCAAATTGCACAATACTCTAGGTTTTAGTCACAAACCACTTATTACAAAATAATTTCCAACTGAAGAGGACGTAGAACTTACATTATTTGCTTCAACTGAAGCCAAATTTAAAAAACTGTTTCTCTAAATAAGCAACACTAATCCAGTAACAATTTTGATGCACTAGGACAGTTACAGGACCTGTTCAGACTTCAGCTGATACCAAGTCTCCTATGTAATTTGATCCTACCAGTTTAGAGCAGCTTAAAGGAGTAGTATTTTATAAATAGAATGGCATTAGCTTTCCAACTGGACTTCCATCAAAGAGGGATGCACAGGCAGTGGAGGCAGAGTGCTAGACTCTGTTCATGGGGCTGCAGGGCAAGGGACCTGCATGTACCAACACTGGCTGGGTCTGCTTTTACCTCTGAGCTCTGGAAAAACAGGGGTGGGGAAAAATATGCTAACATTCAAAAGTTGCCTTGTTTTGCTAAATTAGACAGTAGTATTTGCACATAAAAACCCACAGAATACCCACACAAGCCACAGCTTCTGTCTGAAGAAAGATACTAATAGATCTAGATAACGCTATGGCTGGTTGCTAACACACCCATATGCAGCATAAAAGACTTGTCTTTTCCTATAGTTCCTGTAACCATGTGTTTGAAGGTACTGTCTTTACAGCAAAAGGAAATTAGTTTGATTTCCAAAAACAAATACTGGTGTGAACAGAGGCAGAGGTATGAAGCATAATTCTAAGGTCCTAAAACTATTTGCTTTCTTGAATGTCTGTCATTAAAGGTGGCACACTAAAAAAATCAACAGCTACTTGAGTCATGGTAAAATAAAAATCCACTGGAGTACAAGCAATACCTAAAACAGCAATGGAAAAGCACCTGAATACTTAATGCATAAATAAAGCCCAAGACTGACTACCCCTGGAAAAAATAATAGGGTTTTAAACGAGAACTGTACTAAGAGCCTAACACAGGCTGTGTTGCATTGACCCAGCTCAGTGGATTCCGTGCCCTGCACCACCTTCTGGAATGAAGGAGGGTATTTGCATTAAACTTTAAACATAGTAGCTGTTAAAAGCAGAGACTTTTTGCACTACAGACCAATTACATCTTCTGAGACTGAAAGAACCCATTATTTAAAGACCAATGGTATCTTTCTCCAGCATGTTTGATTAATAATACAGACCACAGTACTTACTCCAGAATCCCTTCAGTAATGGTCTTACAACATAGTCCACCTTTTGGTTTTTAATGGCTGCATGAACTGTATTTAATACTCTAAGTATAAAGAAGAGGTACTAAGGCAGTTTTTGATAATACTTATCTCCATCACGAGACCATACCTTGAAAGCCACCTGTTATGGGATTTGTCACTACTGCATTTTTTTAAGGGCCTTACTAAGTGTTGAAAGTTTAACTGCTATATATGCCTTTACAATAAAATGTGTTCTGCAATTAAACTTTCAGGCACTGAGACAAAACTGAATAGAGAACAAGAGAACTGTTCAAGGCTGCACAGCTTAGCAGACCCCATAACTGTATACCATGAAAGGTCTATTCAGGACACCAAGTTCCTCAGCTGACAGGCCCAGAACATAGCTTACCTCTCCCTCCAGTATGACTGTGACAACTCTTAAGAGAGTCAAATGCCTGAATATTAACTAAAAGTGGCATAGAAATGAGTGAAGAAAAACCATGTAGCTTCATACTGGGTTGCTTAAGTAGTCTGGAACAAGAGAGATGAATCAATTTCTCCCTCCCACTGCCATCAGTTTCACTTAAAATCTTTCAGTTATTTAGTACCATAAGCAGCTGTGTCACACTGACTTTGGCTACAATCAATTATGAATACATCCGTATTTTAAGCAGATACAGAATTCCCTGTACACCTCTTGCGGCGAGCCCTTCTGAAATGCTTTTGTTATTCCACTAAAAATAGATGATAATGAAGCAGCAATGCTCTCATAGTCAGAAATAAAGGTTCTTATTGTGCAATTACTTTTCAAGACTCTATCCAAGTAGGTAAAACACCTAGAAGTAAAAACACCATTAAATTCCCATTGTGACATTCTGCTAAGGTGTTGGGAAGCATGTAAACATACCTTCTATAAAATCATTTTCACTATATAGCTGTCTGTCTCCTACTCCATCATCTTCATCTTGTCCATCTTCTTCATCTGGATTATTGATAACTTCTAGGCCAGCCTCGATAACTTCCACCAATTCATCTCGTTTATCCTTTCTAACGGGTTTCTCCTCTGGATGCCGAGTGAGCCCCATCTCCAACTGGAATACTTTCATGGATGTAAAGCTTTCAAAAGGAATGACTCCATACTCACTAGGCAGTTTGGCCCCCACGCTCACCTCAGCTTTGTCAATCTGGGAATGAAGAAACTCTAGGAGATCATTGGATGTTTGTTCTTTGGTGCCCTGGTAGTTCATACCATTGACCTTCGGGCTCTTTTTTTCCTGCAGGGATTTCAATTTGTCACTCATTTCCTGAAGCTCTTGCTTTAGCTGGGCAATCTGACGTTTCAGACTGGTAGCTCGGTTTTGATAATGCTCTTCTTGTTCCTGCAAGAGAGCTTGATAATATTCTTTACCCATGCTTTCACCTACAACACCAGGCAGAGATCCATTGCCATCTGTTTGTGGAGCACACTCCAGCAAATACATGAGCAAGACTAAACTGAATAGTAAAGCAAGGCCCACCAACAGCCAACGAGTCCTGGCTTGAATTACTAAGCCTCTTCTGGGCATTCTCATATTATCTCTATTTCCAATCCTAAAAGATGACTTGTCTGCTCTTGCTTTCCAGGGTACATCACCCTAGACTTCAAGTCTTAGAAAACGAGAGAAAACACAACTGTAATAGCTACTACAAGTCCTGATAACATAGCTGATGAGCAGTTTTCAAGCTTTGCCTTAATCAGGTGTCATTGCAGAGATGTACATCTGAGGTTCCTATGTCATCCATAACCATCAACTGCAAGTCTGGTTGACGCCATACAATTTATTCAGGATTTCCTACCCCAAACAAAAAAAACTTGCAAAGGGGCAGGAAGATGGAAGACACCAGCAAGGAATCATATTTCCATTTCCTAATTCAGCCTTAGTCGAAGGGGCTTAGCTTAATATAGTTTTGTGAGGGAAATCTGCAAAAGTAATTTTGTAGGCTTTGAATAGACAGCAATTTTTTCCCCCCCACTATGTGTGAGAGCAATCTACATTTCAGTAATAGTAATTTTCATTGGCTAGTCTTGCTTTTCCTCTGGCACTTGAGCATTTTATTCCACTTCCCCTCCTTTCCTTGGAATCTGTGGTTTGAGTCAGCAAAACGAAGATAGAACCTAAAATTAAAAGAAAGGTGCATATTAGAACTATGGAGCAGACAATCATTTGAGATACACATGAACAAAGTCCTAACACGCGCATGCAAAAGACTGCTGGTGGAAAAGAAAGGGAGAAAGAAAAAACATTTCTTTCCTTTGCATTACCCATCAGCAACTTCCTTTGACACATTGTGTGGAAAATAGTAATATGGGCAGTCCAATAAAATGCATTTGTCACAGTTAGCCAAAGCAGGAGCGGTTCTTCTAGTCTCACCATGGTTTATTTCACATTTGTTTTAACTCCCCCATTCCTTCTTGGGTTTTTTGTTTTGTTTTTCTCTGTGGGAGGAAAAAAAGATACCCACAAACCCCATGCCTTTCCTACTCCTCAAAAAAAAAAAAAATCCATGAACTACTTTGAAGCAGCAGAAGCTTGCTTGCAATTTCATTTGCTTTTACTTTAAGTAAATATCTTTCGGGGTATAACTGTTCACTCATGAATAAAGTATCATAGATTTAAATATCAAAGTTTACAGAAACTGCATTTCAGATTAAGTCAAAGTCAACAGAAATTAAAATTCAAACACCAATCCCTGATTGATGAAAGGGATCCTGAGATTATCTGTCCACTAATACTTTATCTTCTGATATGGTTTGGCTAGCATGAAGATGCAGTGACCATTTGCATGGGTCATACTCTTACGTGACTGACCAAACCAGCCTAGAGGGAAAGACCAGAGAAACAGACCACAGTTGTGCAAGAGGGGGATACCAAAAATCCTACTCAGCACTTGAGAGTCAGCTAAATGTTTTATGGGCCTCTTCAATGACAGCATAAAAAACTAAGAAGTAAGCTCAGTGCATGTTAGTCTACTTTCAACATTAATAAAATACTTTCATTTATAATTTGCTTGTATAAAATAAGTGAAGCTCATTAAAATTTATCCAGGGACCTATTAGGTCTACATCCATTATGATTGTGTTATCCAATTATGGTTTGGGGGAAGTTCTGAGACTCCCAGCTTAGTTTCACTATCCTTATGAGACTAGAAAAATATTGCTCACTCCTCCTATATGGGTTAGATAGACTTATTTGGCACTGCCAGCTGCCACCCAGCCCATCTTGTGCTGACCCTGCCAGTCAGTCTAGGTGCCACAATGCTCCCGATGTGTTTACAGCAAACACCTGGCACTGTGTCTCCCCAGTTGTGTCTTTGTGACACTCCTCCCTTCTCATTCAGCCTCCAGCACTAGGATACTGCTCCAGTGTGAATCAGGTACCCCTGAGCACTGGTATTGTCATATTCAGCATCTTCACTTGCAAGGAAGCTCCAATTACAAGGCCTGAAAGATTAAGTGACTTATTCATACCACCAGCAGCAATGGAGTTGTCCAGCTGAAGTCTATAGGATTGCTTGAAGCAGTTTTTAGTATTTGTAGTGCTAAAGTCCCTGTTAATGAATAATTTATATAGATTATGTAGAAATTCTTAATATAGCAGATTAAAGGCAATTACTCATCTGAAAAGGAAGCTTTTGGAACTCATGGAAAGCTTACTGGAGACTTTGATACAAAATAAGTAACAGTTTTATCAACTAAATACTAGATAACATCCCTTCAAGTCCAGACAAGCCAGAAGTTAGTCACTCCTCACTGCACAAACACGACATTATATAAATGCAAGTTGAATATCTGTAGAGAGTGCTCAACACCAGATGTATCCTCAGACTACTGACCGGTGTCCAGATGTGATGAATCAAGGGAGACAGAAGAAAAAAATCTACAGGATAAAACCAGTTCACAGCCATGATACAATATCATTCCAAGCTATCATTCCATCTTTGTACAAGATGACCATATGATGGTTTTTTACATTTCTTACCAAATTCTTGTTCTGTTAGACTGCAAGAGGTGAAGCCACAATTAGTAGCATAAGGAACCATAAGCTTCTTTAAAACTCAGCAAATACTGAACTGTACTAAAGTTAGTCCATGCAGAAGCTGACACATCTTTAATCAGTAAATGCATATTGAAAAGTGATCTATCTAATCTGCATAAAATATCAGTAAATCAAGCCCTAACTATTCTAATTGTTGTTAACTGACAAATCGATACCCCTGAAGATGGAGCATTAGCTCCAGTAGGCTTTTGTAGTCAATTCTTGCTCCACTAATAAATTGCCCTGTGTTCAACTTCGATGAGTCACTAAGTTTCTTTAGGTCTAATTCACGTCTTAGAAGGAGGGAGGACAGATCTCCTGATGTGGTGTCAAGAGGACACAATGCACCAGGAGATTAAGATCCCCTCAGAGAATAGCAGGGGGCAGTGAGAGAACTCTTGTTCTTCATACCTTTCCTCACTGTGGCCAAACAGACATCATTATGGTAAGCATGGATTAGGGAAGTCAACACACCCCCGCGGGGCTCGCTGCAGGATATCTGCAGATTTCTGGCCCTTCACCTATTTACAGCAGCGAGCTGTTTGGGGGAGCGCTGCCCGGAGGGGTGCTCAGGGAAGAGACACAATAAACCATTTCTGAAGCAATGAGAACTACACGAGCTGGGCTGGAAAGAGCTCACTGGTACTTTTACTTCTAGGCTCTAATTACTACTTCATTAGCTGAAACCCTTTATCTGTGCGCTAGTGACAATCCTATTAACAAGACAGGCATTTTTACAGAGACAGGCATGGCCTGTTTATGTTTGACCATTTTTTGCAACACCATAAAGAACAAGCATTTTTCCCACTGCAGCTTCACTGTGGCCTTTAAAGGCTAGGAATGTTGAACATTAAAATTTAAAATTGCACATGGAGAGCTGCATGGGTAAGTTAGTTTCCTAAAACAGTGGGAACTGAGCCAATTGACATCTTTTCTTTTCTTCAGTATTACTTCTGCTGAGGAAGTCATCATAAAGGAGTAAGGCATTTCATCTTGAATACTTCAAAGACTGCGTGAATGCAGTAAGAACCTTCCTTCCTTCTTATCCCATTGGAAAAAGAGGGCTTGTGAGCATACTATTTCATTATCCTCTCTTTTCAGAAAAAAAAAAAAAACCCACCTATTTTTGCATATTTACAACCCAAATTTGATATGAATTCGGTCTGGCACAGCCCTATTTTAAGAATTCCAGTAACTAGGCTGTAGAATATGATTACAAGAGAAAGCAAGCTGTGAAACCCCAGAAGAAGCAAAAGCACATGGGATCCCCAAAATCACAATCAGGAAGCTAACTGAGTTACATGGAATATTCTGAAGCTCATAAAAAAGGACAGGAAGATTACCTGGTAATAAGTAATCACACAGAAGTCCCTGGAATTTCAGTGCTTAAATATTAAGTTCCAAAATTGCACATGCTGGAACTTAACTTCTTATCAGTCCTTCAGAACAAGTCTATTTGCAGTAGTCTGTATGATCTCCCAAGAATGAGACATCTGAGGCTTACACACTGCTTATGAAGATCTGCAGGTTTTCCAAAGGCACCTGGTTGTTAATTCTTTCTGCATTTCCAGGGCCTGCCATATATTCAACAATGGAAATGTTTCTGCTCCTTACAAAAAAAGTTCATTGATTCTCTAAGCACAAGGGAATAGACCAGCATGCTAATTGAAAATACTTTATTTTTTTTTTTTATTACATTAGCATTCTGTTTTTGTTCCTTGTTGCAAATGATGAGTACATTTTTCTGAAGTGGGGAAACATTCACACTTAAAGCAGTGACCTAATTCAGTATGCACTTGGCTTCGTGCCAAACCGTGGGGACATTCCTTGTGTGAGCATGTTTTATTTTAGACATGTCATTTTCATTCAGCATGCCCTAGACGGTCACTGTTTAGCTGCCCATGAAATTCCAGCTAGGAGTTATTTTATTGTTCATAATTTCACCCAGATGCCACAAATATTCACTGTCTTAAGCCTCCTACACACACACATTTCTCTTCTTGGCAAGTTACACAATGAAAACATAAGGTCCAATCTCATCCCTTGCATATTTCCTTCTTATTCTGAAGAACAGTGAGACTGAACAGAATAGCTTGGAATGTTAGAGGAACACTGGGCACACTGTTATCTTCTCACTTGCTGAAATCAAACACAAAGCAAGTTGGGCATCTGCTGTTGCAGACAATCTTTGCATAAATTCCAGAGTGAAAAATCTCAAGCCATACCTTAAGTACACATCACGTCATCTCTGCTTAGACAGTCTGCTGAGGTATAGCCTCAGAAAAGATAAAAGAATTTGTCCGGGTTTTATTACACAGTTCTAACTGAGCCAGTACCTAAGTCAGACTTGTCAGCTATTGGGACGGAAGGGGAAAAAAAAATTCACAAGAATTAATTGCTAAAGTTCTCACTTTCTACAGAAAACTAGGCAAGAATCTCACCCTCTTTACTGACCGAAAAACCATCTCTTTATTACAATTCTGCCATCTCATATGCTTTCAGCTATGGCTCAGCCTCCCAAGCACACACATATGCACTGCTGGATGCGAGAGAAGTAAAAAGTCACTATCAATTTATGGGAAGACAATCTGCATTCCATAAACCAACAGGAAAGTATTTTAGACCTTACCAGTTTCACACTGAATTCTGAAAAATCTGAAAGTTTTGCTTGTACACATTGCAACCACTGCCCACAGTAAATCAATCACATCAAGTACACGCAGCAGCTTATTTTCAACTTTCTGGAAGTTTAGAGTATGACACACTGTTCCAATTCATCCCAACACCCCCCTTTATTTGGTAAGCACTGAACTTCAGCTTCACTGCTCACCTTACCTGGTTGGCACCAAAAGGAATTCTTCAAGCTACCTCTTGATTTTCATCAGTTTCCCTTCCTCTGCCAAAGCCAGAGTCCCATGGGGGACACCAATAACTGATCACTGCGTATCTCACTTCATTTTTAATGAAGGACATGGGGAAAAAAAAATGAACAGTGGTTAACTGTCCACATTATGAACAGACTGTGATGAATTTTAAAGTGCTCGAGCATATCCGCAATAGGTAACTTCAGACATTTCTTTAATTTCTAAATGGGAAGGAAAAGAAAATCATGCCTTTGGCACAAGGGCCACTCTAGAACTCACAGTACACAGGAATAAGTAGTTCAGGCATGGGAACCATAGGAAAAAGTTATTTCAGTGAAGGGTGCAACAATCACAGGATTTATTACTCAAAAAACAATATTCTCCATGCAAATGGTTTCTCTTACAAAAAGCAACATTGTTGTTTTGCCAGCAGAAATGCTGTGCTCCAAAATAAAATTAAGACCAAACCTCCACAAATTTCCACTGCCACATTAGCGACTGCCAGCATACAGGGAAAATATATTGGGTTTCTTATCTCCTTTGTTTCATGTGATAGATCAACTCACTCTCAACACCATGGAGAGATAAAATCAATAAAAACTCCTGCCTTTTCCAAGGACCAGATCCTGCTGATTAATTACATCTTTTCAGGATATGCAACTGAAGTGACACACTTTGTACAGAAACACAGAAAAGAGTAGGGTTTCATTTTAATAGTGGTGTTCAATCATCTTGGAAATCAAAAACAACCAAGCAGGCCACGCTCTTTACAGCTTGCCCAAACCCTCTCTTGCAATTTCTGCCTCAGTTTCAAGTGCCCTGGAATGTGTTTTTACAACAGCAACACAGGCCATGGGGGCTGCAGGAAGGACCCATCCTGCTCACGCACCACACCCCCTTTCCCTGCCCCATGTACACGGCCAAAAAATAAATCAGCTTGCCAAGCTAAGAGAACAGGAAGTACTGTGGGGTTTATTGCCTCTGCTCCCACAGAAAGCAAGCAGAAGGTGATATCCAACAACCTAGAAATGGTGGCATTTTTGCCACCATACTTGGAAAAAGCAGTCACGCTGTCATCCTTGAAGGAAGTATTAACTGTATTATAGCAGTTTAAAAGCAATTGCTTCATAATCTACTGTGAAATAACAAGGCAACCTTTTGCTGAAGCAGTTTTATCTCCTATAAGTGAGAGAAGCAAGCAAGTTATCGCTTGTCCTGGCACTTGTTGCTCCTAAACAAAACTAAATCCATTACATAGTTAAGTGGACAAATGAAAGAATGGTATTATTCACATTATTTACTTTATAACTAATCCAAAGTAAGCAATGAGCTTATGAATAGATGTCCTGCTTTGACTTCAGTGAATCCAATGCAAGTCCAGTTGTCTGGAAAATGCTGAATTAAAATTGAAACTTGAAACCCAGCTACATCTTAACCACACTGGTCAGTATTATTCCATTTCAGATAAAGCCAGGGAACAAAAGTCAACTCACATAGTCACTTTATTGTTTTTATGAAGAGAGACATCTGCTTGGCAAGAAAAGCTAGGTAAAATATCCTAGGTAGGACCAGCTGAAGGAGTTTCATTTGCTTGCTTGTTTTAAAACTATTATTGAACAGCTATCATGACAAGCTCTTCTACCTTCAGCTTTCACAAGACAGTAGCTTTTCTATATGACACACCTTTTCCTATCACTTCTATTATTCAGCTTGTGGGTTTCTGCACTGCTGTTGGTTCTATTCCTCTTTTTAAATTTGGCAAGAAAACCACAAACTCCAAATTTGGTGAAGCATGTCTTCTTCCCTTTATTGTCAGGGAATTAAAGGAACAGCAGTTTTATATGACTACACTTACTGGGCCTACTTTGTTGGTTGCTAGAGCTCAACCTAGAACTAAGAACAGAAGTACACGAGCTACCTTAGCACAGTTATCAGGGAAGATCTTTCTCCTGGTATTCCCAACATCTTGTAAGTAACGTTGGTTTTCACATTAGGCAAGAACCTTTTACAACAGGCTTTGTTAAACCCTTAAACCCTTATTAAGGACACAGTCCCCATAAGGGGCTGCATAAATTATAACACAGCAGTGTTTGGGTTCCTGGGCCAGGAACCCATATGAGCAACCATACCCAGCAGTCTGTCCACTGAAAGGTGGCAGAGCCTCCCAAGAGCCCGTGTAACACTGCACACCCAGTCAAGGGAAAAAGACTGTGGAGGACAGCTTAAGCAAAACTAAACCACACTTCTTACAGCAACTGCAGCTTATCTTCAAGGATGCACGGCAGTCTCTGTTAGACCACATGCTGGGAGATGTTTATACTTCTTTCTGTAGGGCAGAACAACAGCTGCAGCAAGAGGCAGAAATTAAGATGCCCGGCAACCTTCAAAAAGGTAATGCTGTAGGTAGGGTGTTTTTGCACAGCAAACAGCCTGTTTTAGAAGTACAGAAAACCAGTTACACTTAGCAACACAGCATCACCTTGAATCAAAGTGAAGGAGGAAAGGTGAAATATCCTTTAGGCACCCAAAGTGTCCAAACAACTTAAAAGGCCCCAGTTAAATATTTCCCCCACACAAGATTAGCATGCTCACTCAAATGCAACAGCACAATAACACTGGTGATCCCAGCTCATGTGGACAGCATTTGCACAGCACACACCTACATTTGCCATGTTCTATTTATTAAAACAAATCACTGAGAATGACTGCAGTCATCCACTGGCAAAACCAAAGAGATGAGAATAATGTGGTTTTCTTGCAATTGCTTCACCTGAGTTTCACATCTAACTACATTCTCAGAATCAAGTTGTCTTCTGTTTTCTCAGATCTCTCTGTCATCTACTTCTCTATATATGGAGATCAAGATAACACAGCTACTGTAACCTAAACATAGCAAAAATCTAAATGCCAACCTATGTAAACTCTTGAGCAGTTTTTAAAGGATAACTGTCATTCATGTTCATACACAGAGCCAGTGGAAGACTTCTCATTGTGGGAGGTAAGAATAAAGGTCATGCATCCAGTTTCCTCATACTGTAAAGCAAATATGAAAATGTGGTAGAGCAAAACAGATTCCCTTGGAGGCCCTCACAGGTGGTTCTCATATTGAGATTTCTTTTTAAGTTAGAAAAAGAAGAGATGGAAAAGGACAGTTCATACCCAGAGTGTTCTTTCTAACAGTTGCACAGCAAATTGGCTAGTGTTCAAAAAAAAGTTAGAGACTTAATAATGTGAAGGAGTTAATTTTCTCTTCCCATTTTTTGAAATGTATTGCTATATGCCACTGTTTTCAAGGATGTAATATTCCAGACTATGATGCAGCTGTAGCAGTTCAAGTGAAAACAGAGAAGTTAAATTCTCAAGTGCATCCAACTTTCTTAAAAATACTTTCAAACTTCTATTAATATCCATCTTGAAAACAGAAATATTTATAGGAAATTGATTAAAATTTAATAAAAAAAGCAATATTCTCACGTAAGTTATGATTTATTGCCAAATTTTTTGAGGGTTACCTGGACCAGGGACTATTTGTATGTAAGTCTCCTCAGTAAAAGTTGGAAGAGTCCTGAAGTGACCACTGGAATATATTTCTGTGCATTTTGTCCAAGTGGTAGTTTGGCCTGAGAGTTTTAAAATAACAAAAACCAGTTTAAAATATTACTTGATCTAGAAATTTTGAGAAAATGCTGCTTTGAAAATCAATCTCCCTCAAGTTTTTCTTAAATAAAACCGAATCAGCCAGTTTAATTCACATGTGGTTTTCAAAACTGTGCTCACTTTGCTATTCTGCAGTCCACAGTCAAAGATGGAAGGAGGAACACATGGTACAAATGTTTTTAAAAATACTAAAATCCAGTGTAGTAGTTCAGGTTCTGCTTTCAGCACAATACATCGGCCATGAATATCACCAGCCATGAAAGCTGGATGCCAAACAATTGAGAAACATCTGGTGCATTTCAGAAGCACAGCTTATGTCATCTGTAATTCTTCAGTCTGACATTATAACTAAGCATTAACTTACTCTTAAAGAACTAGCAATACCAAGCTTCACCAGAAGCAGAAAAGCCAGCAGCTTGTCAGAACTATCTATCAATATTTTCCTTGTATTGAAAAAGTTTCCAGTATGAACTAGAAACATCAAACACTGAACACTTGGCATTATGCTGCTTCACCTCCCTTGTTTTGTTTTTCAAGTCCCTGAAGTCAGTCTTTGGACCACTTCTTGAACCATCTTTCCTCTCCTTTTCTTCAGGAAGAGATCATTGTGGTCTGAAGGGGAGAGAAGCCAAGAGTTCTTGCAAACTTCTGCTAAGTTTTTGCAGGTTCCTTAAACTCTTCTTTTGTCGTGTTCATATTTCACTACTTTTTTCCCCTAACTTTTGCTTGTTTTGCCTCACAGCAGGGACATACAGGTTGTTACCACAGACACTTGTCACAAGTGCCACACATAACGCACAGTTCTACTGGCAACAACTTCTACTACACTGTTTGAACACTGGTTTAAAGTTGTTTTTTTTCCTTCCTCTCTTGTCCCCTCACACAGTTGATTTAAATCCCTATCACTTCCACCAGTCCATCAAATAGAAGCTCAGGACCTTAAACTAAGGAGGAATTCTGAAAAGTTAAAGGCAAAAGAATTCAAAACCACTGGATTATGTCCAAAATATAATTTAAAAAATCCAACATAAAGAAACATGCATAGCAGAACTTCATAGCAGAATCTAATACAGTATTTTGGATGTTAACACCCAGCCATTTGCCAAACACTGAGGGCACTGGGGCAAAGTTTGCCCTGCAGAAGCATCTTACCGGAGCGATGCTTTGACTGTGCTGGAAAGAAACCTGCCAGCTTCTGTCCAGCCAGCACCAACTGCAAACAATGCTCATCCTCCTACTTCACAAATTGGATGTCTTCTCTTCAGAAAGCTTCTGCAAGTATCAGGAACTCACAAAGCACATGAAAGATGGACTAAACTACTATCACTCAGCAGTCTTAATTTTCACTCTACCAGAGCACAAGATGTGCAAGGCATCTGCTGCCCCTGGGGCTATGAGCAGCATGAACAGCGCTGACAAGTGCCATCCTTTTTGACACCACTGCTTGGGGAAGCCTTTAAGAGACAGCAAAAGTGCTACCACAAGTCATCTGAAAGCTGTCACTCAAAACACTCTTACAGGACAGATTTTATGTCACAGAAACTTATGACTTAGCCTCAGAACTATGGGTTCACTCTGGACAGTGCCCAAGACTAGCATTTTGTGTTTTCACAGTGTGCTTAAAACACACTCAAAGCATATTTACTTCATTTCCTCTGCTTTAATTCAGCAGTGCTCCCAACAAGCTTCAACTGCTTCCTGTGCATCACTGCTCAACACCTGCCCCTGCAGCAGCAACACAAACTCCACCCAGAACTCTGTAAGTATTATTTCTGCTTTTTCTATGGAGAAAACACAAACACCACACATGAGCACTGGGGTAGCAGAAAATCTGCCTGGTTACCGATCTGGCTGCAACTCACTATCACACACAACACACTACAAACACAACATCCACACACAGAATTAGCTCAGAACCTCAGCCATCAGCTTTAAATTTTCATGTCTTCCTGCAATTACACACCTGAAAGCCAGAAACCATCCTTCCACGTCTCTGGCAACTGGCATCGGAAAAACTATCAGGGCCCTTTTCTTTACATGATTAACTGGGACTAGTCAATACAAAACTGCTGCAGGTTCATATACAACTTTCTGGAGAAGCCAGGTGTCCTATAAATTTGGTCTTCTATGAAAGCACTCATCTATTGTCTCGACAAAAAGCAAAATTAACAGTGCAGACATACTAACCTCATTTTGTGGTTGATGTTCACTTGTCAAAGTTAAATACAAGAAGCAGGTGTTTACATAAAAGAACCTCATCTGTTCAGCAATTTTATTTGGAAATACAATAACTGCAAGTATTGTATTTCTAAGCGACTTTTAACTCCTACCTGTTCTGCACTGTATTATTTTAACTCTGAACACATAAGAACCAGCCTGGAGCTACATTCAGCAAAAGGAGACGACTGCTGCTGCCAACAGCCATTAAAAGTATGTGGGAAGGACACATCTCCAGAGGATTTGTTAGCCATAAGAGAATTTTACTTCCGCTCTACAACCGGTATATTGGTTTCCTTGAACAGAAATTCCCTCCAGTATGCCAGAGAAAATTACTTTCTTTCTCTAGTTTTTGAGAGAACAAGTGCTGAAAATGGCTGCCCACCAAACCCTCCCCCAGCATCAGCCCAGCCATTCCTACGCTGCTGAGACAGCTACAGCACTTCCATTCTGCACACTTTTTCTTTAGCTGCCAAGTGTGTACTTGTACTCAGACTCCCACATGAAACCATTCTTACCCCTCCATCTATTGAAGCAATGCATTGATGGGCATTTCGGGTCATTTCTGGCCATAGCAAAGAAGATGATGGGAAAACTCACTTTTGACAGCAGGATGCACATGGTGGCTGTCAGGTGCTGATCCGTGCTTACCAGACAGCTGCCCTAAGTGACATCCCTACCAGAAAGCCCAGTGCCAAAAGAGAAGGATCCTCTGCCAGGAGCTGCTTCACCAGTGAAACACCACCATTTAGTGTAGGAGAAGAGGAAAGGTAAGAACAAAAGCCAGCCAGATCTGCCCTTTAGCACCCACTCATTCCACCAGTGAAAGAATTAAAGGGGGGAAAAGGCTGAAGTAAAACAGAGGCAGCTCTGCCCCTGCTGTCACCCACCAACACAGCTGCCAACACTCTCCTCAAATGCAACTTCCAAAGGAGACATGGGCACCCTCCACTGCAGGCTGGGCTGGGAGATGGGCTCCAGACCAAAACCCTCCCAGGAACACAGGAAGGGCTAAAGGAAGCAGTCAGACCCAAGAGCATCGTGCTGGAAAGCACCTACACTGCAGGCAGCCACAAATCAGTAAACAAGCCAATCTCTACAGTCCCTTTTTATTACAGTTGGAGATGATTGTCAGGAAGTAGATTTAAAAAGTACATACAAGATTTCCTCAAGATAGTTTCTTCACATCATCTGATTTGGATTCTCTGAACTTCACTCGGAAACACCAACTCTGTTGATGCTCTTTCCAGAGCTCACATTTGCACTCACAGCTTGAAATAACTTGCCAGTTATATCAACTTGCTTTTAGAGGATTTGGTGCGAGAATGGAAAGAGCCTTTAAAAACAAATAAGGTAAAGCAGAGATTATTCCAAGATACTATTCCACTACACCCCGTTCAGAAATAATTGTGGAGCAAGTGGCTCCTGTCAGCCTTACCACAACCCAGAGCTGCAGCATAGACAGCCCAGTGCCAGCAGAGAGAGTTCAAGCCTCTCTCAAGTATTTTAGTGTGCCATGTTTCCACATGCAGCACCTTCAAGGATTAGGGAAAAAACGCCATTTTCCTTTTGCCTTGAATCGCTCATCTTTAGTGACTACATATAGCTTGCAATGATTTTTAAAACAAAGTTTCTTTTTTAAAAAAAGTTCCTCAGCTAACAGTGACCATCAGAATCACCAATTTAGACTACACACACCACCAAGTAGTAGATATCTAAGAAATACTAAGCTGAATAACTTGCCTGTCTACATTTTTAGGTACACAGAAAATACCTGCAGCCTTATAATAAAAATTTTTAAAGGCTTGGATAAAAGCAGAAGCAGGCTGCACCTAAAAATGGGCCCATCTAAAGCAGGGTCTATAACAGTAGTCTGTTCAACTCCTTTTGCACCAAAAGGCACTCATGATTGGAGGGCTGCAACTTGCAGAATTTTTCCTGCCCTCAAAAAAAAAAAAAAAAATCAAAGAGCTTAATAAAAAATAAATTAAAGATATTAAAGTAATTGCACACTTTCAGATTTTTTTTTAATGAGCTATAATATTAATGGATGTGCTGGGCTTTTCCAATCATCATTCAGAATGAAATTGTTCTGGCAGACAGTAAGAAGTGCCCTTCCACTAATTCTTCTTACAAGCTGTTGTTCCAACTCAGAAATAAAACTATATTCCCATTCCCTTCAAACAGCATTCTATTTCTTTTATAAACATCTTGTGAGTTCTGGTCTCATTTCCCCATTTCCAGCACTAAGCTTAAAAGAACACAATTAGATAACAGATAAAGCACAGTTATTTGTTGTTTGGCATTTTTTAAAAAAACAACATGCTCCTAAAGATGTTTTCTTCCCATTGTGCCCTTTGGGAATGATTTTTTTTTTTAATGAAAGTCTTTTACTCTTGAAACTCTCACATATTTGCTACATCATTTTTCCAGAAGTGAAATTATTATGGCCTTTTCCCATACTTTTATTTTGGAGCGCTGATCCCTTAGAGGGCAGATGATCTAACAAAAAGCCAAGGACATTATCAGTTCCAGCACTTATCCAAAGCCTGACTTTCATCCCACCTCTGTGATCCTGTTTCCGCATTATTTAAGGAGAAAATACTGCAAGTCATGAAGCTTGCTTCATAATGACAGGCTGCTTCAGAGACAAGAAAAATATTGTGCAATTTGTTTTCTGCAGAGGAAAAAACTGACCTCATATTTCTCATACCCACCCTCCTGTGAGTTTAGTTTTATCTCTTTCAAAAGTTCAGGTGATTCTGATGGATTCTTTTTATAAAGAGGTCCACAGAACAATCCTGGCAAGCATGAAGCAGCAGCCTGTGATGCAGGGGTTGAAATTCTTATGCCAGATATGCTTGTGGGTTTTCCTGGTAACAGTCTACAGCTACTTATAATTTAACTATGCCCTCAGCTGATGTTTCTTACCAACCTGGAAAGACCCATATCCTGGGGTTGAACATAAAAGCAAAGAATTAAAATTCAAGAGTAATTTGGTGCAACTTCTACCACAATGTAGCAGCTGTACCAACAGGTTTGTGGGCTCCTTTTTTTCCTTTATTCCTTGCTTCCTTCCTTAAGCCTGAGAAAGATGCTAAAACAAAGTCATAGGAGCAAGAAGGAAAAGAACTATTTAAGATTGACTAATCTTCATCACACCGAAGTCTTCATATATTTTCTCCAGCAACAGAGAAGCTAAGGAATGTCTATCTGGGCCATACAGTCATGTACTTCAACAACCACTGTTCTTCTTCCCATGTTCTGCTGCTGATGGTTTATTACAGTGGTGCTGTAGCAATGCTCAGTGTGGGTCTCCTGATATTTCTGATAAGGACTTCCTGGCAGAGTCTCCCATAAGAGCCTCAGGGTGTAAGTGAGGCTCGTAGCTAACACCCCTCTGAAAAGCGCATCTACCTCCACTGACAGCTACTGGGAATACTTCCAAACTGCTGTCTTTGGTGCTCCTTGAGGACCCACTATCTAGCTAATAAATAAAGGGAAGCCAGAAGTTTCCCTCAAACACACTAATTCTAGATAGGAACTTGCAGCTAGTGCATGCTGAAGAAGAAAGTGTCCTATGAGGCCTAGTGTTACAGTCTCCAGGGAAAAAAAAAGGGGAAAAAAAAGGTATTTTTACTGTATGACCTTAACCTGAGAGATACTGACTCAGTGTTGAAACAACCTCTCTTTTCTGCAGTTCTTCTGAGTTACCCGTGAGAAGAGAAAAAAGTTAGTCCTTATCCATCATCTACAAGTTTAGCAGAAGAGATCGGTGTCTCAATTTGCACCTGACAGAGAGGTTAAAGGAAAAGCAACCAAAACCAAACAACAAAACAATGGAATAAGGTAAACATTGATTGCAATTCACTGAAAACATGTACTATCAAGTTTAAATTTCGACATACTTAGGTTTAAAAACGGTCTTGCAAAATGCAACCCCCCCATCCGTTTCTGCTTTAGCATTTCTGAATTAATTGGCTGGTGACAATTACACAATTTATTTTTATGTTCAATACCAAAGAGTTCCAACTACCACAGTCTGCGAGAGCACAGAATAATTTACAGAACAAGAACGCATCTGACAAAAACGAACAGATGTAAGTCATAGTTTAAACAATGCTCAACATTTCACTGAGGATAATTAAGCACCCTCCTCATCACTTCCACTATTTGGGGGGCTTGGTGGAAGGAACGGGGGTTTCTCGCGGCCCCAGCAAGCCCGAAGGCCCCCCCGCAGCCCGGCACAGCCCGGCCGGGCGCTGCCACCGTGCCCGCTCCAGCGCTGCGCTCTCGGGGGGGCCGCCTGCTGCATCCCGCTGCCTGCGGCTGCACAAACGCACTCCCAGCACGCCTACGGCCAGCTAACACAATGGAAACGCAGCTGTGAGGGACAGATTCATTTTATTGTTGAGACAGCGCTACCGTACAACCGAGTGGTCCGGTGTGCCAGGCCGCCGCGCCGGGGCGGTCGGGGCAGCCCCGGGAGCGCGGACCCACGGCGGCCCGGGGCGCTCGGTGCGGGCCGGCCACGGCCGCTCCGGGCCGGGACACGGGGCCGGGCCCGCCGCGGTACCGCTGCCGGGCGGGCTCCGGGGCGCTGCGCGGCACCTTCTGCCGGCAGCGGGGAGGGGCGGCGGGCCGGCCCAGAGCGGCGGGCAGGCGAGGGGCACGGGGAGGTGCGGGGCGGCGGAAGGGCGGAGGGGCGCGGTGCCGCCGTACTCACCGCGCGGGCCGGCGCGGAGCCCCGGCTGCACTTCCTGCGTGCTCGGAAATGAGCGGGCGGGACCCTCCGCCGCGCCGCTTAAAGGGGACGGGCCGGCCGCCCCCGACCGCCCCCGGGGCGGGACCGGGTCCCCCGCGCAGTCCCGCGGGGGAAGCGGGGCCGCGGGTGCCGCACGGCAGCAGGGCGGGGCCGCGGGACCTCCCTCCTTCCCTCCCTCTCTCCCTCTGCCCTGCGGCGCCTTCGCTCCCCGCTCCCCTGAGGCGGGGGCGCGCCGCGATCCGATGCGCCCCAGGGGCTGCCAGAAGTCCGTGTCTGAGGGCGAGAGCCAGGAGCGTATCGATGCAGCTGTGCCGGCAGCGGCCCCGGGCGGGCCCCTCAGCGCCTCAGGCACACCGAGCGCTCCCGGAGCGGCCGCCGCCCGCCGGCACCGCTGCCCACCCGGACAGTGACCCTGCCCCGCTGTGGGCACGGCCGCGGCGCTGCCCGAGCGCACACAGCACTCGCTGCTCCGCCAGCCCGGGCGCTCCATGGCTCGCACAGGTCCAG
Organism: Acrocephalus scirpaceus scirpaceus; assembly: GCA_910950805.1. Lineage (NCBI taxonomy): Eukaryota > Metazoa > Chordata > Aves > Passeriformes > Sylviidae > Acrocephalus > Acrocephalus scirpaceus. The sequence continues at coordinate 38,019,889 of OU383781.1, forward strand.
CGGCAGCACAGTGATGCTGATGTATCAAATGTTAGCAAAACCGTGAAATTGTGATGTAGCCTTTATGGTGGAAAGAAGCAGAATTTATCAGTAATTATTTTCTACTTATGCAGGTATTTATGTACAGTTCTGTATTTACAGAAGAACATTTCTTTTTTTTTTTTTTTTTTTTTTTTTTTAATTATTAGTTTTCTGCAAGGCTTGACCTGAAAGGAAGCCAGGCTTGGGAACTCATGCAGCTTCCAGCCACGTGCATGAATGGTGGCCTGTAGCAGTTTATAAGGGTAAAGTTCAGGAAGCAGGTAAGGTAGGAATGTTCTTCCACAACTGTGTACCAAATGTTTCTGGTCCTGCTCATCACAAATAGAGTCAGAGAGAGCAAGTAAAGGCTTATTATGTACAGGCCTGCACCCCCTAACTTGACATCTCTATGCTGGATTGCTTGTGACTGCTCACCCGCCTCAAAGGCAGACACTGAGGGCTTTCCAGAACAGAGCCCCAATAGTCTGAGCAGCAGAGGCTGCATTCTTTGTCACCTTACTGCTCTGCCGAGGTCTGTACCCCGTTTAGCACAGAGCAGCCCTTTGTCTTCAGGCGGGCAGAAACCCATTTGTTGATAAATAGCTACACCACACAGCGTGGGAGGGGGCTGGGTGTCCAAGGACCAGATCTGTTCAGTCTAGATTTCAAGCCCTCAGACAACAAAGGTCTTTCCAGGAAATACCTTAAATGAACAGGGAAAGGAGGATGGCTGGTGTGTCCAGCCATCCATCCAGGCACTTTCCTATCCATCAAAACTTTTCACAATGCTAGATAATCAGTTGAGGTATCCCTCAAAAATATACTTGAAAAGTATCTTCCTAGAAGAGAATTATCAGAAGGTTTTAAATATTCACACATGCACTCCTCGAACTAGGTAAACGTGGCTTCATTACTCGTTTCAAACAATATGTAAATATACTATTTTAAATCCAACCTCATGCAAAGTTTCAGTATTGCATGTTAGAGATGACTGTTGAACATCCTGCTTGTTGTCTTTGTTGTGGATAAAGAGTAGGAGTTTAGTAGACACTGACACACTGGAGACTGCAGTGTTCTGTAGACATAATATTTGTGAGTACAAAAAGGTAACGGAATGGAAATATTTGAAATTACTGATTTTGTTAACTAACCCTACATTATAGATCTGAAACAAACTGTTAACCCTGCAGCACCCACTGGTTGGCCTACAGAGAGCAACCAGAGTATTGTCCTTCAAGTTTCCCAGGTACCACATTTGTGCACATGAGCTTGTTGCTGCTGTGTGGGGAGAGCTATGCAGGGCCTTCCAGGAGATTATACACACAGTACTTTTTCTTCTTCTCTAAGTGCCAGTTTCCTCTCTTTACCAGAAAGGCTGTTTTTTTCCAGATTGAGAGAAGGAAAAAATAGATTTCTTAACCTCTCATAGGAACAACATGGGTATTCATAGTCATCTCTGTGTGAAAGGCCTACCATGTCAGGAAAAATGATGGGTTTGCAGTGATGTTGTGTATAGTTTCCTGATTCTTCTATCAGAACAAGCTGTTCTAAGATTAGATATTCCTTCACAACTCAGACCTATATTTATGCTGATAGATGTTATAGTTCCTATTTGGTGTTAATCTTACAGGCCTACAGAGGAATTCCCACGTTGTTTGTGAATAAAGCAGGCAATAAAATATTTAGGAAATATCTGTGTTTTAAGATACAATTCATTTCAGCCTGGGGATTTTTTCTTAGACAGGTAATTGCAGACCTCCTAGCATCTGAGAGCAATTGTGTATATATATATATTTATAAATTTATATATTAATAATTTATGTGACTCAGCTTTGCATTTTCCTAAAATTATGATAGGATGGTTATTTAGGAGACAGACTTTAAAAGTATTTCCCTAAACTTTGCTAAACACTGTTCTTAAATTGGTACAGCTGGGGGAAATGAAGTGGCTGGCTGGCAATAGCTTATTCAAAATAGAAGCGTTTTCCAGAACAGCATTAGCTCCAGCCTCTAGTGGTTTTGGTTTTCTTTTTGTGCTTTTTTTTTTTTTTTAAGCATCTGTGTGGGCTGCAGGGGAAGAAACAAAAGAAAAAGAGAGAGAAGAGCTGATCTGAGAACATGATACCAAAGTGAAGGAGTAATGTAAATGAGGCCAAAGGAGAAAAGAAAAAAAGCAATCCTTCAACAAAGGATATTTTTGTTCTATTAACTTCTTAAGCCAAAATGAAACGTGCATGTAGAATAACAAAAATAGTCCATCATTTTGCCTGAAAATTCAGAGCTTTAATTGTCAAACAATAGTCATTAGTTTGCCTTGACACAAGGCTTTTTGTGAAATACCACAGCTCAGCTTTATTGATGGCACAATTCCAGCATGATCCCATGTGATGCCGCTTTCTTTTTCCTTAAATGTTGCAAATTATTTATAACAGATACTGAACAATGCAACCAAAGTCATGAAGAAAACTGAAGATTTCTGAAATCAACCCTCCTAGGGTATTTTAATCGTGGTGATTTATACCCCTTAAAATCCTCAATCTGAGCTTCTCACTAAGTTACACTCTGTAACCCTTTGTCACTGCTCCTGTTGCTCTGGGCAGTGAAACGGGGTCCTGGGAGAGGCCGTGTGCTCCAGCAGAATTAACTCACGGCTGCCTTGGGCAATGCCACGCTTGACCTCAGGCTCTGCTGGCAGTGCTGCAGTGTCAGCACCAGCTGGGGCACTGAAAGCCCAGGCTGGGGCTTGCTCTGCACCTCTGAAAGGACACAGTCTTATTGTCATCGTGGGGCATCCAGGACATGTTCAAGGCACTCAGAATGTCAGGGTATTTTACCTCGCTGCTTGCGGAGACTGGAATAACCTCTTGATTTACCATAGCCTTAGGAGAGACAACGCATCTGTAAAATTAGTTTGTACCAACACACCATGCAAAAATCTTCCTGTATTTATTGTTACTGTGCTCTTTATTTTGCATTGAGCAACATTTCATTTTTGTCAATGCCTAGGCTTTTGGCCTCTACATCTTTGAGTGCTGAAGGACCACATTTTTTCATGTAGTACTTTGGGATCAAATAAATAGTAATTCTTTGGTATTATAATGTACTAAATTTTGGACTCAGAAGCATATAATTTATATAATGTTTGGGAAATGAACTGTTATGGATTGCTCTTTTCCTGTTGTTTTGGGATCACAGTTGCTAAATTCCTTCCTTTCAAAATTCTCATTAGAAAACAGTATCAACCGACTTTAAATTTATATAGAGTCCTTTCATACATTAAAGCAGACTCAATAATTATGGTACTAATTCATGAAAGTAGAAGACATTCCTTATCATAAAAAAAAAATCAATACAATCACAGCTATAAGTGAATGTAAATAAGATTTAGTTTTATCTACTATCTGAAAAGGCTTTCTTCTGATAACAGAAGTGCTTACTGTAGTCCACTTGCTTTTTTCTTTGAATAGTAATAGTTTTGCATCTGGAAAAGTGTATGGAAGGATAAATCAGAATTTTTTGGATACAGTCTCTTCAAATAACTTTTTCTCTTTGAAACCAACATATAGTTGCTGTTAGCAACAAATGTTTGCCAAGCTCTGTGACAGTAGCAAATGGATTGTGGAAACATTCCTGTACCACAGGTGTCGCTCTGGCTGGTGCCACGGGGGAAAAGGAATACCAAAGGGGACACGCAGGGAGCTGTGTGTGTTAAATGCCTGGGTTCTGCTGCTGCTCCAGCTGAGAGCAGCAGGCAATATTCTGCAGTGGTGGCAGAGCATTTTTCCTGGCCACATGGCCTTATTTTTCCTGGCAGGAACAATGGGTTGTGTGCCCAGGGTTCTACTGCTCACTTGCAGCTGCACCAGGGTATCACATCAGAGTCAGCAATAGCAACATACATGGAAAGTAATCCATGTAGGTAGTGCTGGAATTCTATACTGGTTTATTTCTGACTATTCCAAAACACCTTCACTATATAGCTTCTGTCCAATAGCACCAAGAAGTGCTGAAGGCATTTTTCTAAAAAGAGAAGAAAATTTTGTCACAAATACATTGACTGCAAAGCAGCTCTGAAACAAAGTCCAAGAAACCATATTCTGTGCCTAGAATGGAAAATGAATAGGAGGGTTTTGACTGGAAGATTCAGTGTTATGCAAAACATAGTAAAAAATATATATTCCTTTTTTTTGGCCTTCAGTACTGCAGAACAGTAACCTATGAACACCTTAAACAGATTTAAAATCAATTCTATTAAATTACTTTTTAAACTGTAGACTTGACTACCTAGGATGCAGCAAAATAAGTAAGTTAGAACATTCTATAGATGAGATTTAAGCCAGAAAATCTTTCATGAACACTCCTTGTCTGATCAGATAACAATATAAATTATCAAGCTCTTTTGGTTGGTTATCTGCTTGAGGTTTTTTCTGTGCTTGAAAGTCTCATGCTATTCAGATAAATATCTACAGTAAATGCAGTCCCTCTAGAGAGAAATAGTTGGGCTTTCTTAATCTCATGTGCTTTATGTTTTATACAAAATACTCAGTATATCAGTATTTAATAGCATTGCTATATGATCAGGTGTACCCACTGAGCCTGCCCAACAGTCAATAAAACCACCACCACCTTTCACACAAAATAAGAACTGTGGAAAGGCACAGTACAGAGAGGATCATCCATGCTGATAGCTCAGCAAACAGTTAAGTACAAAGCCAGTGTTCATTTCTTCATTCACTAGACCTGAGACTAAGAAACTTCTATAGTTCATTGTCTGTTCTGTGCTGGTCCATTGTTTGCAATATTCATCTACTCCAGTTTAGGGTTTGGGTTTTTTTGCTAGTGTTAAGACTTGTCTGTCACTGCCCAAAAAAGATGTCCCTCCATTTGAGTGAAAACTCCAGCCAGTTCATATAACAAATTGTTTTCCTTGTTTCTGGTACCATTCATTGTTGCATATACATCACTAAAATGTTTTGAAGTGCAACATTTTTCATATTTTTAAACTCCTCCCATAAAATGGCACAAAAGTTATAATAAAGTCACCTAACCTCTTTGATTTTATTAGCAGTACTTTACACCAATCACTTAAAAACTCTCACAGGGCCATAACAGTGTTAAAACAGGGCAAAAGGAAAGTTCCCTTGTCAAGAGAAAACCCTCGTGGGTACCATAAAATATCACCAGACAACCAGAAAAAAATACCATATCTCAGTTGAGCAGTTAAAAATACTTTGTTTAGATTTTCATGGAAATTGGCATCTGTTCCTGTGGTGCATAAAAGCAGTGGCTGATTTTGGAAAAGTGTTAAAGTATGCTGTTGAGACTTCACTGTTATCATTATAAAACCAATGGGTAAGGGATGAACTGATTTGCAAACTCAGGATCAAATGTCACTGCATTCCTAGGAGTCTCACAAGCTTCTCTTTAATTGCTGACTTGTAATGATTGTTTTATCTTTGTTAGGAAAAAGTTTTGCTAATGAGCATCTTACAATGATGCTCACATCTCACATCTGTTGGTAAAATGAAACTCCAAATCAAATTAATTCAAAGCAAGATTTTACATTAGAAATGCAATTACAGGAGAGCTGAACAGCAAGATACTTTGAAAATCACTTGAATTTGTTCCCACTCCTTCTCAAGAGCAAGGAAAATGTGTTCTTGCTTCTCCTTTCCTGTCCCTATTTTTAGAATTAGAATGAGAAAGATCTGATCTGGCAGCCTGCACCCCATTTAAATTGTGGAATATCAAATTCAAAAGTATTTACTAGATGGAATTGAATAGTTACAAATGACATTCCTATTTCAGTTTCATTCTCTTTTTAATTTAAAGAATGTCAGTTACCAGTTCTGGCACTATGCTAGACAAGCAAGGATTTGCAGTATTTTAAAAAACAAATCATCCTTATGACAGGATAAGCATAGAGATAAAAAAGCTTTTTAAACTGACTTTTTCTGCAACTCAAGCATCTTAGAAGCTGTGTGCAAGCTGTGTTTAAGTTACTGATGTACACTCATATGAGTGCAGACAAATGCAAATTGTAACATTTGGCCACATGTAAGAGGTGAAAAAAAAAAAAGCTTGTGAATGCTAAAATGCTGCTGATAACTTGATGTGTGTTTTCTGCTCCCCCTGAGCTATGCTTAAATCTTGTATGACAACATCTTTAGAGTAGACTTGATGCCTTTCATAGCAATAAAATGTGCTATTCATATCACAGCATTTAATACCCTTGAATTGTGTTCTGCTATGTATTGCCTAGTAAATATAATTATCATTTGAAATGGTATCAATTAGAAACAATCTCTACTTTAAGGTCTAGCATTTCAAAGCTTGCATTTCACATTTTCTAACATGAGGAAACCATAATGGAGATGCAATAAGCAAATAGAATTGATTCCATAAACATTATTTCTCTTTAGTTCCCAAGTTGTCTCTGATGGTAACTTGTTGTAGCCTAATTTGATTGCTTACTTTTTCTTTGTGCATGTAAAAATGGGGATCAATATTTTGCAGTATAAATTATTCTTTGTAGTATTATTACAGAAACTCACATCATCTGTTTTTCCTCGGTATTTAACAAACTGTCACAGTTCATTTTAACAAATGATCCTGGAACAACACTGGGTTAGACCTCCAACAGCAACATTTTAAAATAAAAATCCTTATAGTCAGCATAAACTTTATGCCCTTCTGTTTGCTGGCTGGACCAGGCCACTGTTCAGAAAGCCTCTGCACAGGAAAAACAGTGAAGTAAATGTTTAAATGATTTCCTGACTCGATGCTAAATAATCTCCCTCAATTATTTACACCCTGGACCAGAAAGAATAATTCTTGTCTTCTGCTGTCAAATCCATCACTGTCACTCTTGACCACACAAAAACTATCTCAGAAAACACTTAACCCTGCTGGTTTCTCACTGGCTGGTTCTCAAAGCTCTGCACACATTTAAAAAATATATACTATGGCTCTAGTATTGATCTCCTGGATCTTTTCATACACTTTTCCCACATTTCAGTATTTACAATGCTCTTCCAAGCTTTTTAATCATCTGAAGATGAATCCTTACCAGCTTTCTTAAGGAAAGAGATCAGCCCTCCCTCTCAGCCTCCTCATATGTGCCATCAGCCACCCCTTACTTGGGATTCCACCCTTTTGACATGTGCTTTTCCAACAGAGAAGAATTTATTCTGAATCTCTTCCTTTTTTGTGAAATACTCTTCAATAAAGAGATACTATTCTTGTCATTGGCAGCAGTTTGGCAAAAAGAAGGTAGGATGAGCATATCCTGTTGGTTTATTAATTTGCACTGGGCTATAGCTTACAATTCATTACATTCTCTGAAAGAGTAAGTGGAGTTTTTGGGGGTTTTTTTCCCCAAAAATAACTCAAATATACTTAAATACAGGCAAGCAAGATTCTTTGCAAACAAAATGCTTAAAATACATATTAATTTGATTTAGTTTTATTAGAAATTTTAAAATATTTCCATCCTTAAGCACAGTAAATTCAGAAAGGAAATTGCATTGGCAGGGAGCTATGAAAATGTTCCATGTTCGTGTTCCAAATGAAAGTCAGTGTTCACATCAAACTCTTTCAATCATGATCATGTCAGGAAGGAAAGCCCTGAACAGCTGAAAAATTATATATGGGCTTTAACAATAATTTATGTGACCTGCTGAGTGCAGAAAAATCAGACTTGGAACTGCAGCGATTGATTGATTGATATCCAGATCGAACCTGAATTGTGCAGGATTTCAAATCTATGGTAAGTACAACTACAATGCACCTAAACTCTTCTCACTATTTAGATTACTCTGTAACCCATATGAAACTGCTTGCAGACAAGATAAAGTTGCATTTTTATGAATGGTACCTTTTTAACCCAAACAAGGAGCTAATTATTTCTGATACGCTTAAGGAAAGGTGTACTCATCCATCCTCAGGCAAACAAAATGCTTTTACTTAACTTCAGAATATCATCAGCAAAATGAACTTTGATAATGGCTCAAAGAAAGAGGTTTCAGCAAGAGCTTTGCTGTTTTAAGAAACATGTAACCCTTTAAAAGACCAGGTAAAGTCAAAAAACACACTATAAAAGAGAGGAACTATTAATTTTCTCAGAATGCATTAGGAATATTTATCTCTCTATTGTAACTGGAAGACACATGTTGCTGTCCCAAAGTTTAGAAATGAGAAATACAAAACAGCTTAAATGAACAACTCAGCTTTACTGGAGAGCTTGATAAATACCAAAAAATATTTCATTCACTATCTATTCTAGGTAAAAATTAGAAATTTATTTGTGCTTACCTGTTCTCTAGTGTCTAGTACCTAATTCTACAGACTGCTTCCCAACAGGCAAGTTAAAGTGTTGTACCAGGGATGGGTACACCAAGGCTATTGCTACTTTGCCAACATTTTGATAATACCCTTTGTACTCTTGCTAGTTGACTCTTAAAATATTGGATTTTAGACCAGAAAATGTCTATGAATAATGTATTTATGAATGATCCCACTAACTTCAGAGGGACTACTTAAATTTTATGAAGTTAGAGAGGATGTGAACAGCTTAGGTTTTCCTATTAAGATTTTAAGTACTTGCATACATTTTTAGGGCATGATTTGGTTCTTTTTCAGGAAGTTTGCTTGGGCTGAAAAGATTAAACCATTCATTATGGCCCATCTGCACTCTCTTCATGGGGAATATTGCCTGGTGCTACTTAAGGGCTAGTGCTTTTGAATACTATCTCCAGTATTTTGTTATATATTTACCACGTTAGTTACAGTGAGAAACAACATTTTCAGGTAAGCTGAGTTTTGAAACAAAGTATTTCAAAATGATAAACAATTTTTTTGAGCTTTCAAAAGTTAGAGTAGAATATTCTTTTTAGATGTATTTTGAAGCTTGTATTGTTGATGTAAGACTGATATAAATCAATAAGGAATATAAGCTTGTGTTTACTGTATGTTTTTGAGAATTGCTAAGGTCCAGTTGCAGGTACCATAGAGATTAATCCATATTTTGCATGACGAGTTGTAGATAAAATCCCCATGATTTAAATATTATGTACCTCATATCCATGGGATAATGTTTTTAAGAACTATATGAAACAGGCTAAGTCTGCAAATTAAAATTTGCAAGCTCCCTGTAGATTTTCTGGGTATCCCAGAGTATCCTACCTCTGGAAGTTTGTGGAAACCAATACTGCAATGATTTCCTTGTGCTGCTCTAAGGACTGTACTGACATGTAAGATTCATGCTCTCCCCCATCTGTCACAACTCAAAGCACAGATCAGGTAAACCATGTCATTTCTCCAGATACTTGGAAAAGGTTGGCAGAAATTTTAGAAAGTTATTCCCGCCAACCTGTATATTTAGGTGAGTCATTTGTTCCTCTGAATTCACTTTCCTCAGGGCAGCCAAGTGCATAAGTATTTCTGGCACTGATGGAAATAATCATCTGGTGTATCACTTTTTTCCCATGTGGGAAGTACATTTAGTCTCCAAAGAGGAACTGAAACAAAATTGTCACCATTTTGACTAGTGGCAACACAGAACAAACAGGAAACACTTCAAGGGAAATATTTACAAAAATAGCATACACAGAAGACACAAGAAGCTTTCATATTATGAATGAATACTTAAAAGCAATAATCTATTTCTTGTCAACATTTATGAGCAGGAAGGGAGTCAAAGTTAATTGGATTAGGAAACACATAATTTTTCATTAAACTCCACTTAATGCAGGTAACTGTGCATGGAAACTGTAATTATGGGCTGTGTATGTATTTTATATGCAGGATCTATGTCCAGTAGGATAAGTAGCACTAACTATTAGTGAAATTTTCACACAAATTAATGGTTGAAATAACATTTATTTATGCTGAAAGTCTAAAGTATACTCCCTGCACCTACTGGTTATTTCAGCATCACTTACTGTCCCACTCACCTACCGTACAGCAATGTTGTCACAGGGCTGTTGGATTAGAAACTGGGTGTTTCACATCTCTCAGTTGCATACTGTTGCTGAAGTTACATTCTTCATTTAAGGAAGAAAAAAACCCCAAACAAAACCAAAAATCTTGATGCCTTGGTTGCTCATGGCAAGTGAGGAATTCCAATTTACAGACATAAAATATAGGAAAACAACTAGACAAAGCATGAAGTTACCACAAGTGTGATTTTTCTCTCCTTTTTCACAGATCTCTCAATAGAAAAAATAGCCTATATAAATGTTTTAATTTTCAGTGCCCTTTGTTTTCCAAGTATGCTCTCTGACAGGTGTGTCATGCCAGCGAAGATCACCGCGGTATCACAGCGGAGCCCCTCCTGCATACAGAGCTGTGTGTTTGCTGTGCATAATTATGCATTACTCAACATGGCAAATGTCTGTGCAAAGGAAAAGCTGCTGTGCCTACTGCTCGTCCAAAGCCAGGAGAGGATCAAGTATGCAATCCAACAGGGAAGCTCTTTCAACTCCAACACACCACTTCATATCCCACTTTTTGAAAACTGAAAATCTGTGTTCAGGTTTTGGCAGTCTGACTCAAGACCATGTTTCTGAAATCACAGACTTTAATGGAAACATAAAGTTGATACACAAAACAACATCTGAAAACAGATCTGAAACATCTAAATTGGACCGTGACAGGAGCAAGCTTTGGTAGAATTGGATTATTTAGAATAACCATCACAACGCTAACAACGAGTCGCTCGGGATTTGCATCCCAACATTTGTAGCAAACGAAAGGTTACCCTTAACCATGGCAGATTACAAATAAAGACAAAAGTAGTGCTGATCATTTACTCTTCCACATAGAACATGACTCACAGTCTGATTGTTCCCCCAAATATCAAGTCACTTTTGTAGGGACAACATTTTTATATTTCACCTTAACAAATTCCAGTGACATTTTCCTTGTGTAGTTTCAACAGCAGAGTTTTGGACCGATTTTGCTGTGCAACTGGTTTTTTATTTGTTACTTTCAGGGTAATAGGTTTATTTGGAATTATGTTATGGTAGTGTCCTGTGCATGGCAGTATATGCAATTTGGAGCCAAGAGGAGGTCTCCAACCCACTTAACAAGACTGCAAACAAAATCCCTGTACTTGAATATCTGCAAAAGGTGTGCTGAGGCAAAGGACATCCTGTGGCAGAGCTGCAGGAGGAGGTGAGAGGGCTACAGAACTTCAGGCTGTGAAGGAGCTGGATGGCTGGTTCCAAGGGCAGCCTGCAGTAAGCCCACAGCCAAAGAGGCAAAAACTCCCCCACCGTGCACACACAGAAGGGAGGAGGGGTGTTAGTAAGACAGAAGAATGGACACTTGAAATGACAAGGACCTGTGGGAGGAAGAGACTTCCCTGAAGCCCGAGGTGCCCCTGCAGAACCACTTCAGCACTCTGCAGGCTGGAGAGGGAGGACCCATCACACCCTGGAGCTGAGTGAGGCAGCCCTATCTGCTCCCTGCATAACAACCAGCACAACTAGGAAAGCTGACAGGTGAGAGCAGCAGGGGACTCTCCTCTGAGAGGCATGGAGGGACTCACTCATCAACCTGACTGATTACCAGAGAGCTGCAGCAGGGATGTCACCCAGAGCCTCGTGCCAAGCCTCGTACGGTCTCCTGACCATTATCTGCTGCTGGTGTTTCACCTGCACACCAGGGATACAGCCAGGAGCGGTCTGAGCAGGGCCAAGGACATCACAGATCCTTGGACTGGTGGTGAGGGACTCAAGTGCTGGCAGCTCTTTCATCAGTCCTCCCTGTCAAAGGGAAGGGCTTTGAAAGGGCCAGGTGAATCTGGCAAATCAGCAAAAGGTTAGGGGTCTAGTGCCACAGCCAGGGGTCTGGCTGCTCCTGGGGATCCACGCTGAAAACCTGGGCTGATGGAGGCTGATGGGGGCCCATCTGCCAGAGCATCTCTGGCCACAGGCTTGCCAAACTGGTGAAGAAGGCATTAAATTGAAGTTGCTGGGAGAGGGAATCCTCAATCCATTCCACTCCTACTCGTTTGATGCCAGCACCAGCAAGGGATGCCCAGAGCCTGGAGAGGGATTGCAAATCAGCAAGAGAGAACCTGAAGTGCTGCGCAAGGGAATTCCAGCCATCCTGCCAGTAAGTCTGCTCCATCAGAGGCCCAACTTCAATGCCTTCATGCAAATGCATGTAGAATGGGGGATAAACAAGAGCAGTAGGAGACTGTGCACAGCTGCAGGGCTGTGATCTTACTGGCATCAGGTAAGTGGTAGGATAGCTCCTATGACTGGAGTGTTGGAGTGAAGGATACAGGCCCTTTAGGAAAGACAGGGAACAGGAGAAAGGGGTGTTGCCCTCTATGTCCATGACCACATGCTGTACTGGGGTTGGATGAGGAGTTTATGGGTCAGGATTAAAGGGAGGGCAAGGACAAGTGACATTATAGTGGGGGTCTAATGCCACCCAACCAGGAGATGAGACCCAAGCAGATGAGACCCTCTGCAGACAGAGAGGAGCTGCCTCATATTCACAAGCCCTGGTCCTCATGGGGGACTTCAACTACCCCAGTATCCTTTGGAGAGACAACACAGCAGGGCATGAGCAATCCAGGAGTCCTGGAATACATGGATAACTTGCTTCTCCAAGTGACAGAGGAGTAAATGAGGAGAGTTGCCATGCTGGACCTTGTTCCTTCCAACAAGGAGAGGCTGGTGGGGAATGTGAATCTGAAGGGCAGCCTTGGCTGCAGTGACCATGAAATGGTGGACTTCAAGCTCCTCAGGCCAGCGAGGAGGCGCACAGCAAGCTCACTAACCTGGACATCAGGAGGGCACATTGGCCTCTTCAGGAATCTTCTCGTAGAGTACCATGGGACAAAGTCCTGAAAGGAAGAGTGACCCAAGAAAGCCGGTTAATATTCAAGGATCACCTCTTGCAAGGTCAGGAGCGATGCAACAAAGAGGAAGCCAGGCAAAAATGTCAGGAGAGAGATCCACATGGATGATCAAGGAGCTCCTGGACAAACTCAAACACAAAAAGGAAGCCTATGCTTCCCCCACAGAAAAAGGGTGAAAGCAAGGACAGATAGCCTGAGAGGAAGACAGAAATTGTCCAAGCAGCCAGGGATCAGGTTAGGAAAGCTAAAGCCCTGATAGAATTCTATCTGGCCAGGGACATCAAGGGCAACAAAACAAAGCTTCTACAGGTACATCAGTGAAAATGTGAACCATCTCCAGAAAGAAATGGGACACTTAGTTACCTGGAACATGGAGAAGGCTGAGGTACTCAATGACGTTTTTGCTTCGGTCTTCACCAGCAAGTTCTTCAGCCACTGAGGCCCAAGTTTGCATGAGCCCCTTTGCTGAGGTGGCAAAGGCAGGGACTCTGAGAATAAAGAACCACCCACCATAGGGGAAGATCAAATTCCAAACCAGCTAAGGAACCTGAGGGTCTACAAGTCCATGGAACTTGATGACAAAATATGGAAAATAAGGTGATTGGTGACAGCCCACATGGCATCACTAAGGGCAAACCCTGCAAATATCCTCCTACGACAGGACAGTGCTGGTGGATAAGAGAAGAGTTGACTGATGCCGTCTACCTGGACTTGTCCAGAGCACTCAACACTGTCCTAGAGGTCATCCTTGTCTTGAAACTGGAGAGGCATGGATTTGATGGATGGACCATGTGGTGGATAAGGAATTGGCTGGATGGTCACACTCAGAGTTGCTGTCAACAGTTTGATGTCCAAGTGGAGACCAGTGATGAGTGCTGTTCCTCAGGGGTCGGTACTGGGAATGGCACTGTTTGACGCCTTTGTTGGCAACATCCACAGCAGGATCGAGGGCACCCTCAGCAAGTTTTCCAATGACACTGAGTTCTGTGGTGCAGCTGACCCACTGGAGAGAAGGGATGCCATCCACAGGGACCTTGAAAGGCTTGAGAGGTGAGCATACACAAACCTCATGAAGTTCAACAAGGCAAGACAAGGTCCTGCACCTGGGTCAGGGCAATCCCAAGCAAAGAGACAGGCTGGTTGGAGAATGGATTGAGAGCAGCCCTGGGGAAAAGGACCTGGGGGTGTTAATTGATGAGATGCTCACTATGACCGGGCAAAGTTGTTTTTACAGCCCAACAAGCCAACTGTATTCCAGGCTACATCAAAAGCAGCGTGGGCAGCAGGTCAAGGAGGGGTCAGCTCTGGGGTCCCCAGCACAAGGAGTTCATGGACCTGTTGGAGCGAGTCCAGACAAGGGTCACAAAGACCATGAGAGGGCTGAGCACCTTGCCTATAAAGAAAGGCTGAGAGAGTTGGGCTGTTCAGCCTGGAGAAGAGAAGGCTCTGGGGAGACCTTAGAGCAGCCTTTCAGTACCTAAAGGGAGCCTACAGGAAAGCTGGACAGGGAGTATTTTACAGGGGCATGTAATGTTAGGATAAGGGGAATGGCTTTAAAGTGAAAGAAGACAGGTTAGATATTAAGAAGAAATTCTTTACTGTGAAGGTGGTGAGGTACTGGAACAGGTTGCCCAGAGAAGTTGTGGATGCCACATCCCTGGCAGTGTTCAAGTCCAGGTTGGATGGGAATTTGAGCAACCCGGTTTAGTGGAAGGTATCCCTGCTCACTATGGAGCAGCGGGCAGGGGGGCAGGGAGTTGGAACTAGATGACCTCCAAGTTCCCTTCCAACACAAACCATTCGATGATATTACTATTCTATTCTATGAATTCAGTCTAAAAATCCTGTATAGCCTATTTTTAACTCATAAAAGAAACTATGATTATACAAGACTGTATGTTTCAACATTACTAATATGTTGGTGATGGAAAGTAAATGTGTCAGATGAACACTCTTGATTGCCATCAGTCTATACAGCTTATCTTGTATCAAATTTATCTCCATTGTGCTAAAGGTAAGAGAAGTTAAGACTAATAAAACAAATTCTCTTCTCATTAAGACAAGACAATACATTTTACAAGACTTCAAATGTTGAATCTCAAGTCCTCTATTGAGTTACTAAATGTTTGCTTCCAAACCAAGATATTGGCTTTGCTAGTGCCAACATCATTCTAACTTGTCATTTGATAGCAAGCTCAGAAATCTGGGAGCCTGTTTCCCTCCTCCCTTCTATATATTGTTTGTGCTTCCTGCTTAGATCAAGTGGTTGTATGCTAACAGCCACTATAAAAGTAGCAGCTCAAGTACATTTTGCCATCCCAGGACGCTGTAACACAGGATGGCTGGTCTAAAAAACACAGAGGATGAAGTGCAAGGCCATTTGCACTAAGAAGTTGCCAAATGGAACCATATGTGAACTGGCAACTTAGAAAGAAGTACCATAACTACAACTCTTACCCAGCTTGATATGTTTTCTGAAAGGGGAGAGTACCAATTATAGTCTTCAGCATAAATAACACACTTTAAAAACTACCAATAAAGGGAATTGCCAATTTAAAAGTTAGTTGTTGATTGTACAAAGAACAAGCCAATGGACTTCCCACTCTTTGCCTCCTTGTTTTCCTCAGGAGTCCGTTACCTTTCACAAAGAAAATTTTAGCTATCAAACTTGTCCATAAATTTTGCCGCTGAGTGTGAAACCATCCAGTTAGCATAAACACTATCATTTGCATATCTTGAAAACACAGAGTTAGTGCCATCGAATCTTGTGAGTGGAACGGGGCTCTCCTCAGGCCAGTTCGGGTATGACATGCCTAAAAATGAAAACAGATAATTTTTTCTGCACTGAAGAACCATAACTTCATGTGCAGACAGTAAGGCCCTTGGCAAAACTCCCTTCAATACTTTAAGCCAGTCCACTGGATTTTGTCCCAAATCAATTCATATAAATGATGTTTTGAAATCCCTGAAGCAGAAATTCAGATGCAGGCAAAAACCCTGGATAAATTAAAGTGCTTATTCAATAAAAAATTGTGTGCATGCATGCACACATGCATAATAAAAAGCTAAGAATTGTTCTTCTCATAAGCCTCCAACTTTGTATAGTTTTATATTTAATAATCATGCAGCAATATATTGCTTTGCAAGAGAAAGTTCTTGCTGTACAGGAAATGTTCCAAGAATTAATAAACCTATTTGGGACAGGATCCAAAGTCCATTTCAGTGACAGAGGTTTACTTAAATGGGCGCTATTCCTTTGGCTTCAGTGAAGTTCTGGGGACACTTTCACACCCCCAGCAGGGATCCCCTGCTTAGTTTCAGGAAATCCCACGAGCGCAACTGAGTAAAAGTCCAACAAAGTGCTGAGCACTCCTGTCTTGATTCAGCATTTAAAGTTGTACTTCAGGCCTGTAATTATTCACATTGAGTGCAGTAACTGTTTCTGTGTTTAGGCACAAGTGATCACCAAAATGGATGCAGAGTGCTTAGCACCATGTTGATTCAGCTGTGCAAGCACAGAACCATAGCAGGGTTGAGATTTTCAAAAACAGAAATCTGATTCTGTTGCTTATTAAGCATTCAGCATCTGCCACCAACCTTGTGGCAACTTTTTTCTGCTACTTCATTCTTTTAACAATCTGACCACTAAGTGCCCCAAAATCAACATAAGTTTAGAAAACCAAATGAAGAAAATAATAGCTAAGGTATAGATCAAAAATAGACCCAAAGCCATGTATTAATGGCAACTTTTAAACTAAAAGATCCAACTTTTCAAAAGTCATACTGCTTGAAGAATTAAAAAAGTATCTGTGATGTTAGTATCTAAAACCATGCAGAATATTTAATCAAAAGACAAAATATAGGAGTTTTGGCAAGAACCATTTTTACTGTCCATCTCACCATCACAATATGAAAGCGTATGTTCTTTTTAAAAACACTTGCTACATCATTCAGTCGAGGTTTAGTACTAACATGTTCATAACAAATCAAAGGACGTGAAAACAGGTGATATTTTCAAAATGCCCATTGTTAATTAAGTATTCAAAGGATTTTACATGTCAGTTTAGTCTGTATATAATATTTATATACAGTATTTCTACCTTCTGTATATAATAATCTGTTTTCATCCTATGATACATTAAATACATTTCAGCTTATAGATCCAAAATGTACTAATAGCAGCTGAAATTTAGACATCCTTCTTAATAAATGAAAAATGTTGCAGATGAGTCCTATCTCTGAGTTATGGCAAAAAACAGTATTAAAAAAAAAGTCTATTGCTTAAATTAGAGGTGCAGAATATAACATATTTTAAACATTGTAGCCTTCCCCAACAGGATAGTTGAATTAGATACTCATTAGCATTTTATATTTCCCCTGAGAATACTTCCCTGATCTTTTTTTTGCTTTTACTGTATAACATCTAGTCATTTTACTTATTTTCACATCCTTTTAAAATGTTTATTTTAGACACAGCTGCAAAATGACTAAAGGATGATCCTGATGCAAACTTTGACATTTACCAAAAGAAAAAACAAACAAACAAAAAAAAACCCAAAAGAAGCTTCCAAGCAAATTTTGATTGGCTTCATTCAGACAAGAAACACTGTAATGGGGTTACAGAGTCTGAGAACAGTGCAGAAGAAAAATCAACTTTTTTTGTCTGTTGCTAGAATCTAGTAAATGCATGTGAAATTCTACCATAGAGTTTGTTTTCAATCCATGTGGAAGGGAGGGTTCGAGGGAGGGGAGCATTATTACAGTCCACGAGAGGTGTCTCCTCTTCTGAGAGCCCATCATCGTACAGTAAGGAATCAGAGGGTGTGGAGGCTGCCAGGTCTAAGTAGTCCTGAGAAATGAATGCACAAAAACCTGTGTTAATGAACGTGCATGTTGCTGTTTGGGTAAAAAGGATAAATGTGCATCTGCTTTCCTTACAGCAAGGAACTACAGACCCACTGCATTTTTCTCTCTCTAGAACCTCTGGCACCTGAGGAGGCTCTGCTTTCCAGCACACACAGCAGCTCTGGGAGCATCTGATTTGCCTGAACACTGCCCCTGCCAGAGACATACGAATACTTCCCCTACTTAATTCTGCACATCAGCAAAACACCTAACAAACTGAAAAGCTGTCCTAACTGCCTTGTTTGACCTTCAGCTTCTGATCCATGTGTATGCCTGAAATATATATATGGAGATACACATGCATGCTTAAAGGACAAGGTACTCAGATCTCATAATAATTTTTTAAAAGCTATTACATAACAATGCATAAAATAACCATGTAAATATTGTCAAATAAAGCTTTGGTTGCTGTTCTAAAACGACCACCAATATTTAGGTCACCGATAACAATTCACTGGTTTTTATTTATGTTGCTGAATTGCTTTGATACAAAAAAAGAAAAAAAAGAATGTGAAGCATTTTCAACTAATTTAAAATGCATGAAATACTACATTCTTCTAGTTCTGGCTCTCTAACATTATTTATTCAGGAGTGAAATTTGGGAATAACTTTTCACAATAGTTTCTAAATTATTACTATTATTTAAAGAAAATAGGTTGAGGATAATCCATCCACATTTTGGGTTGAAGTCACCAAAGCTATTAGAAGAGGTAGTACTGCTTTCAAAAAGCTGCATGCATGTGGAAGCAACTAGATATGTAAATGTTTCAAGATTTGATGAAAAATAAGTTACTTTACTTTAAAATAAAATTAAAAAGTAATTATTTCTGTACATTCAAACTGAGAAGACCACAAAAACTTTCAAAATCCATGCTTTCCACACTTACCCTACTCTTCACCATCATTTTCTCTAGTTCCTTGCTGATCTCAGTAAATGTTGGTCTTTTATCAGGCTCTTGCTTCCAACAGCGCAACATGAGGTTGTACCTGGGACCCGTCACAGGGGGAAAAAAAACCCCAAACTGTTAGAAATGGGTCATGCTTCTGCTCTAATGATTTAGAGTACTGAACTTAACTGTGGCACAAAGGCCATCCACAAGTACATCAATCTCTGTTGGGAGCTCTGTTAAATGTTCCCTGGAATTAACAACTGACACTCACAACAATGGGCTTTTATTTTCAAGAGTCTCCATGAGTTTAAATGATGATGCACTTGGCTGTCCTTGAAGGACTAGTCATAGGTTTCACTTTCTCAAGGGACCACCTCAAGTGTAGGGCAACATGCCAGATTTTTAACTCACTTTGTATATGATACTGAAGAAATTTGTATATCAACCTGAAAAACTCTGCTGTTACACCAAAAAGCAGAATTTTGTTTTTCATTTTTTCAGACTCTGAAGTTTCTGGAAAGTTTTCTTCAAAGCAAAGCCTAGCCTAAGACTATTTGCAGAAACTAATGTTCTTTTGATTAAACCTATATTTATTCTCTCTTTAACTGTCTTCTATAGCATAGAGTGTGGAAAGGAAAGGGAACAGAAAGTTTTATAGCTGAGTGACTATCAGACAGACACTGGCAAGTTCTGGAAGCGTAACTCTCCAACCTGTGCCATTCATGTCATTTTTCTAGCTCAGCTGTTCTCAGGACTGAGTGATCTGTCCATGTAAGTGCTCTAATGGTGGAAACAGAGGGCTATGAGAACTATAGGAAGCTATTGAAAAGCACTGGATTTTATGCCTTCATCCCTCTTGCACTTGACTGGGTATAGGAGAGAATGCAATTTGAGAAAAATGGTGCTTAAAGTGGGCTTTCACAAGTTTGTCAGAAAAATTTCTGAGTAAGACAGAAGAAAATCTGCAAAAAGTCAGAAAACCATGATCTAGCTTCAATTAAAAAAAATCCCAGAAATTTAGATGTGGTCAGCTTGCCTAAACTAATAATTATCAATGACATAACATGTTTGCAGAATTAGTATTCCTCACTGAGATGAAACATAAAAATTAGTGTTATACATTTCTTAGACAATATTTGCCAATCATTCTTGTAAACTTCTACACTGCCCTAAATTTGGAAATACTTAATGTTTTCCTCTGTATGTTAAAAGAAATTATTATTTATACTATTATTTATTTAAACTTTTTTCTCAGCCCAGATGTGGTCAAAGCATCCTTCCAACTGAAAGTCAGTCAAAAGAGTGGTCACAATGATTAAAGCTTGGGAACTTTCAGAAAACCGCAACCACGACCAAATTTGCAGGCTGAACATAAAATCATGCCTCATCTCCAAATGCCATGGAAGATCACAGACAAAAGATACTTCACTTTGACTGTGTTTTAATAAATCAGCCAACAAACTGTGAACTGTCTCCAAAGCCATGGGCTTATCAAATCACAGAAAATTTTTATCTTCAAGGGTGTAGATTTCTGGGCCAAGGTATCATTTTTCCTCAGGAATGCTGTGACAACTAATAGACAATGACTTTGCATGGAATATCTGTTTTATTTGCAGAAAGTACTATGACGTTTTCTTGAATATTTCAGCTACCACTGTGTTTTATGGAAGTTTCCTCCTTCCCCCACCCTCTGAAGTTTTGAATGTAGAAACTCATTTAATTGTTTGGAAAGCATGTTATTCAATACCCTACAAATGGTTTGGCATTCTGTGGGCAATTTTTTCCCCTCACTTTACTGTTCACTAATTTAATGACATTCTTAAAAACACAACATATTTTGACTGTATCTCTAAGAAATACAGATAGTATTTATGAGGTATTTATCTAAACCTTTTTTTTTTCAAGTATATTTATTAATGTTTTCTGAATCTAATCAGATCAAGAGTTACTTACATTTCTTCACTGCAGTTTTCTGGTCTCTCCATTCTATAGCCTGTTTTTAGGAGGTTAAAGAGTCTTTCAGGAGCAATACCTGGGTAAGGATTGCCTCCTAAAGTAACAATCTCCCACAGCAGAACTCCAAATGACCATCTGAAAAAGACAAAACAACCTTTTATATAGAGTGGTAGGATTCAGGAGCTTAGTGTGGCACTTACAGAACAAATCTCCGCCTTGTATTTTCAGAACCCAACAAAATTCAAGACACCTCAAGCCAGAGGGGCTGTACGGATGCAAGTAGGGCCATCCTTGTTCCCAAATACTGCTCATTGAAAAGGTTAGCCACCAAGTCAGTAGTGAAAACAGATACTCCTATTGTATCCATTGACAAAAGCTAATTATACCCTGTGAAGGTCCATCTCTTTAGACAGCAGAAAGAGGAAGTCCTTCCTCTGGTGGCCCAGCCCAAAGACTTGCTCCTCTGCTGCACAGTGCTCCTGCAGCAGTCTAACCTCCCTAATTAGCACTTGTATTCAGAATTAACTCTAAATTAAATTTACAGAGTTACCACAGGACTGGTTTGCCATCTCAACTATGAAACAACGCAATGTGTTTATCTCAATCGTAAATAACACCTTTGATTTCAGCTGGTCTGTTGGGCCGTTTCAGTGATTCAGGACTTAATTTTCTTCTTAGAGTTGATGAAAGAAGAGGAAAGAATTTCCTCTGGAAATACCAAATGCCTAAAATGAACTTTGACACAGAACAGATTATTTTCTGAAATGAACAAAAGAAATAGTGAATTTTTAAACCTACTTTACTGCTGAGTTCAAACAAAAAGACCTTGCACTATGGGTGAGAAATATTTAGATAAATTAGTCCATTTCTGGAGAGCAAGCCAGGAGAAAAGAGGCAGAAATGTTTTTCTTTTCTTAGTGAAAGGCTTTTTGAGACACAAAGAAGCTACAAATCACTCTGAATCTGCTCAACTGACAACTGACAAAATCTGAATGTTCAAAAGGAAGGAAACCAGCCAACACTGGGGCTGCTCAATGGGATGCATCTGGAAGCAAAACTGCATACAATTTATGAAAAACGCTAGCTTTGGGCAATTTCTCTGTAAACTGCATTTTAAAGAAAATTTTAGGAAGTGTTAGACACCTACTGCCAAACCAAACAGCCATGTCTAATTCCCTGTGAAAATTCCATCTCCAAATGTTAGCCAAATACCTCACCTCCTGTCTGACTCTCTTCCACCTGCACTTCTCACATTTTAAAGAACAACAGTAACCCCAAAGGTACAGCAATAAAACTTCCCAAACTGTCAGAGAAGTCAAAGTGACTCTCACACGGTCCCAAGTGGAATGCTGCCATTCTTCTCCCCTAATGCCATTCACTGAATTAATTTTTAATCACTCTGCACATTCTTGAAAGCTTATGAATATTTATAGCATTTTCATATACTTTATTAATATTTCTCCTCATACCCTTTTTGAAGCCAATTATGCTCTGCCATCAGGTTACAATTCTGTTCATGATTAATTCAAATAAACTTTGGAGCAGGGCAGGTTTTATTTTTAAAATCCACTTCTGCTTAAGAGGAATTTTACAGAATATGGAAGGAGGGATCAGATGAACAATTTCTTAACTGAAGTCATTCAGTAAGTGAACATATTAGATCAGAATGCTGTAAAATGCTGCAGTACTTTCAGACTGTTAGATAAATTAAGTACTACAGGAGGAGAAATGAGAGATGAAAAACTTCCCACTGTGTTATGTTTATTGCTGAATAAAAACATGATCACAAAAAGGAAAGAAAAGTAAGTGAAGAGGAAGACAGTAGGTTAGCTTTCCACTGATGTCATCGACCTCTGTAGCAAAAATGGGGTTTTTGTAAATGCTGGCAATTGGTACTGTTTTAAGCTCTGCTAACCACTAACTATACAGAACAGCTTGAGAAGGAAGAGGGTGGAAAACAGAAACACAGAGTATCACAAAAAAAAGCATATTGGAATGGTTGTAGAATAGTATGTTCACCTAAAATGTAACTGCATCATCACAAACACCAAAGAATATCCATAAAATAGTATTTTCAGTGAGTGCCATGATCTAAAAATATCAATCAATGCTGCAAAAGGAGTACTTCATTGATCAGTCTGCTGCTGCTGAAATGCCATCGTGAAACCTGGTACTGCAGAGGATTTGCTCTGCAACTCTGCGTGTGTATCTCAGTTCTGCTCTGCAGGAAATTGTTCTTGCTAAATTCAGAGCTGCTATACAGCACTCCTGGATTATTTCATGTACAATGACATGGCAAAGGTGAGCCAGCAGTGAGACAAAGGCACAGTGTAAGCACAGCAGACACCTGGACTCTTTCTGGCACTGTGTGGGCGCAGACGTGCACGGCACAATGCCGTGCTCCTGAAACATCTCAGGGAAGTTGGGCAATCAGCACAGCTCTACATGGAGATCCTAATCCAGCCCTGGGACACGGGGAAGAGACACAGCACCAGCACACCGTGCTGCCCAGGGTTCTGAGCTGGCTTGCTTGATGCCAGCTAGGCAATCTCTGCATGGTGTTGGATCCCATGGACAGGAAACAGGTTCCTGGGGCTCACTTAATAGCAGCCCATCAGGAAAACAAAACGGGAGGAATGCTATTGGATCCAGATGATCAATCAGCAAACAAAGAGGCAGTTACATGAAAACACAATCTGTTCTAGCCCCAAACCATAGTGACAAAACTGTTTTGCAAAAAATTAAGAAATTAAAATTTAGCTAAGAAGTTCTTAAAGGAATTTTAACGATTCTTTGGGAAAAGTGATTTTAGAGAAGTAAGTCAGCACAATGGGTGCTCTGAGGAGGACAAAAAGGGACCCAGAAAAACCTGTAAGCTGACCTAAGTAAAAGTGACATTCTCTCAAGAATTATCCCCATTTTTTTGTTTTCTTACTCCAATGGAAACAAAGTAAAGGAAAATACTTTGGAAATTCATTTTGTAAGGAATTTCCAAGGCATGCAAAATATTTTATTTCACTAAAACTGCTCTGATCTGCAGAGAGAAGAGTAAAAAGTGAACAGTAATAATTTTTGAAGTACAAATCTAAAGGTGCATATTTTGACATCCTGCTATTATCAAAGTGTTTTTCCCCTCAAAGTGCAATGCCCCCCAAATGAGCGTTTTACTCCATTTAAGTGTAACAAAAACATTACTTTAGTCAGATGCTCTCTTTCAAGGCAAACTTAGAAGGTATCAAGAGGCTACCTAGCAGAAAATCAGGCCTAAGTACTGCTGCTTTTACAGTCCTTTAGAGGTTTTTCTCCTAAATAAATAATCTTTAGCTTTAGAGTCTGCCTGGTGACTAGTCACAAGCATCGTTCACCCCAGAGAAAAAAGAAATGGAAGTATCTGATCCTGAATTAAAAATGTCTACAAACACTCCTCTGCCATGCTTATCAGACATGGGAATAGCTTAGCTGTGCTCCTGCTTTGCCTCCTCTTCATCACAGGTGGAGATTCCAGCATATCCATCTTCAGGGTCTCTGTTTCCCTACTAATGGAAATAAGCTTGTATCTTGGCACTGAAACTGGCCTGAGCTGACTGGAGTTCTGTCATTGATTTGAACATGAGAGAGGTCACGCCTTAAATTCCCCTCCCTTTCTTCCACTCCATCCCTCATGTGCCACTCTGTGTTACAGACAAGTGATGAACAGAACTGAGAAGTTCAGGTACGACCATTATCTGCAGCAAACTCTACTAACTCGCGTCTATATATTCAAAGTCAATCATGTCACATGAACACATCAAACCCTTGCTAATATCAACAGGAATTATGTACATAACTACCTCTGATAACCTTTTATTTAGATTTAACTCAACAGCAAAAATCTTAGGTATCACTGCCAGTTGATGGTGCTATCCAGACTTCCCTTATGTTTTTTTGCAAGAGTAATGGCTTTGGCTCTTACACACCTTGCTGTGCTTCTTCCCCCAGCTCTGTAAACAAGCACACAAACCAGAATATTTAAGAATTTACACTTACACATCACTTTGTGTTGTGTAGATATGGTCAAATAGGGATTCTATGGCCATCCATTTCACAGGGATTCGACCCTAGGAGGTAAAAAAAGCAGTAATGGTCAGAAAAATAAGTTTCCAAGTGAAAAACCAAAGTATTTTATCTTCAAAATGGTAAAACACAGTCTGTCCATACTACAGCATTTGCCAATGCACTTATGATTCAGGATTTCATAAGAAAAACAGTGAGAAGATAACTGTAACAGTTTTTAAAAAAACTAGGTTATGTCTTTTCACACACTTCAGCAATCTATGTGCAATAAGCTGGTGTGGCTTTCTGCAGGTGGTAACCAGTTAAGGTCAGATATACTCAACTCTTCTCTTAACAAAGAACTTTGAAAATGTGCAGATGCAAAAAATGATGAGGAATGGTGATTCAAGAGGAAGAGCTATTTCATTTATACCAGGGATGATGCAGAAATGGAAGCACCTCGATATTACAGATCCCTTTGGTTTCAGAACTAAACCTGGACAGTCATGTTTGGCTACTAGCTTCTAAGTGGACTCTACAAGTTGCTATTTTTCACTGGCAGAAATTCACTGAGAAAATCTGAGAATTCCGCCCCAAATATTCATAAAATCTAGGTTTGCAAAATTTCCAAGATGTTTCATAACCTTCACAGTATGATTAGCATTCACATGCCTTACTTCTCATTCTCATGAAATCCATATATATCTATGCAAAAAGTATTTCAGTAGGATTTGAAACTTCTTCTTCCTTCTCAAATTCTTTTCCCTGTCTCCCCATCTGAGCAGACAGATGCTTGTTAGGCTCTGAATAATACTACATTGATGAGCATCTCAGAAGTAAAGACCAAATATCCACTCAGTACATCATGCCCCACCACATGAAACTAAACTGCAAAACTGCCTTTATGTAGATGCATTACTCTTAAAATACAGAGCAACTGCTATAAATCAATGTAAAAACACATCCATCAGAAGATAGCTAAATGAACATGGCAATGCCCTTTTACATAAGATCACGTCTTCTCAAAGTTTTTTCTTCACAACTCGTTTTGACTTATGCAACATTCACACGAACGGGCCTTTAAAAACAGGGAAAGCTCAACTAAAAATTCACAGTATTTATGGAAATCTTCTCATAAAATTATAGACTTTTCACACGGAAAAAAATTCTGTTGGCAACTCTTTCATATTAAGCCACAGAGGGAACTGAACCACCACTGCTCATTTGACACAGTCAGTGGGAAGCTGTGTTCACGAACATCACAGTCTAGCCCAGGACTGACTTGTGGAAGTTGTGTGGAAGTTGATATAAATTGTCTATCTTTTTCAACTCTTTTGTATTTTTAGTTTATATTTTTAATTACAAATAGGAAGAGATAAAGAAAAAAGATGGGTTTTCTTGCTTGTTTTTGCATGTAGTTTGATGAGGAACTGGATAAATAGGGAGTGGAATGAGAGGACTGGATAAATGAAGAGTGGAAAAGGTAACAATTACTTAAAGATGATACATATTTTACATACATATCTATATTTATGTATTTCTATCCCACTGGTTAAGCTCATGATTTTGCTTCATTGTCATTTTTATTTCCTTAAAATAATTATCTTAAGTTAATAAAAATAACCATTCCCCTTTTCATCCACGCTCAACTCCCACAGTATAAATTCATTTTCTTGATCTGGCAATAATTTCCACTACTGCTTTTAATACACACACGGTACCTTGCTCCTCTTTACGTACGAATCCTCCTCATACACATCACGTGAGAGGCCAAAATCAGAAATCTTCATTTTGCGCCCTTCTGCCACCAACACGTTCCTGGCTGCTAAATCCCGATGCACAAGCTTTTGGAAGGAAACAACAGGAGTGTTTATGCTTCCTGTGGAGGAACCAGCTGCTCCACATCTATCACACACCGAGATCACCCCTGCCCTGCCCTACCTTCATCTCTGCAAGGTATTGCATCCCTCGGGAGATCTGCCATGCAAACGATATCAGGTCTCCCATCGTTAAGGCTCTCTCATCAGGGTTATCCAAGTAACTGGAATTTCTGTTGCCATCACTGCCCACGTAGCTTGGGCCTACTTTTCGACTTTCCCTGAGGAAACTGCGCAGGGAGCCGTATTTGGCATATTCCACAATTAAATACAGCGGGCCTGAAATAAACATGCACACAGGTCAGCAAACAATTAATAGATAAGCATTTGGGGTTTTTTTCCAAACAAGTCTTTTCTAATAAGCACATTGTTTCAAACAGTCAGAGGCTCCAGACACCTCTGCCCTTTATGTAAAAAGCACAGAGTCAGCCATGAAATAAGAGTATTTTTAGCTTAGATCCTTTATGCAAAGAGTATGAGTTTCGGGCTGCATCAAAGCAGAATGCTGGCTCTTGCTTATAATCCCTCATCTGGATAATCTGAGACCAAAAAAACAGAGAGCCTTCATACAAATTGGATCTGTGAAAAAACCCTTAGAGAAACTTTAAAATAAAAAAAATCTTCTTGAGCTTGTGATACTGAGCCCAAATCATCTGCTAATTCCAGCACTGTGTTTAAGGTGTCTTTTGAGAGCACTTAGAAACATTCTGGCATTACAATCCAATAATTTCTCCTCCCCATTACCCACATGAATAATACCTGCTCGGTGCTGTAATGCTAAACACATTTGTCTGCTGTATCAAAGCCCTCCTACCTCATACGCTAATGAATTAACTTGGTATTTATTAAAAGCCTGTGACTCAGAAACATTTCACTTCCTTTGGGACGAAAAATACATTGTACTGAAAAGAAAAAAAACTTACCCACCCCACTGGTTCATTACCTTACTAAGACTTAGAGATGACTCACTCCTGAATTACATTCTCTGTCTACAACTAAAAGTGACAATTGCAATAGAACTGCCTGCAAAGAAGGCAGGCCTTTGCCCAAGGTTGCAGAATCCATGCTTTTTTCTGCAGATGCAAAAGGAAGAGAATTGCCACGCCACTTCACTTAAAATAAGCAATTCCTATGCACAACAAAATTTGCTTCACCGGCAATTTATAATACATATGTCTGCAGATTCTTCCCCTTGAAACATACTTGATGACTGTGGCTTTTAGAAACCATTTCATAACCAGAAGGAGACAATAGTTTTATGACAGTGGAGGAAAACTGAGTATCAACCTAACTATTCAGCTATATTTATTTATATATGGCTGTAGTTGCCTATTTACATCGTTTTAGTATAAATAATAACAGCAATAATGAAAACTCAACTAAACTTGAAATATAACCCATAGCTGAAAACACTGATTATTAATGTAATATAAAAATATATATAGATCGGAAGAGAATTTGTAGGAGACTTGTTAATTTAAAATAGCTTGTACATTGAGGAAAACCACAGGAAGAATGCTTAGTTACCCTGAATTAGTATTTCCCTTTGCTTTCAAGTACTGTTTTTTTTAATATGGCCCTCTTTATTCAGCCAACAGCAAATTTAAAAGGTGCTCATCAATTATTAAGCAGTAGTTGAAATCCATCAAGGAACTGCATTTTATTTCCATTCTGGATGGTTTCATCTTAATAATTAGCTTTTAGTATTTACCATCTTGACTGCAGGCTCCATAAAGTTTGATGACATGAGGATGGTTGACTTGTTTCAAAAGGTTGAACTCTGACAGGAGATCTCGCAGCTCACTCTGGGAAGCATTTTCTGCAGAAAGTGACCAAACACAGAATTTTGGTTAGGAAAGCATCACTCAAGAGTTCTCTATGTACAGACTGAAGTATGAGATCTACCATCTCTCTCAGAGCTAGCAAGAGGTTGGGAAAACTCCATACTTCCCCACAGGAGAGAACCTTTCCCATCTCTGGTGTCCTGCAGTCATTCACATCAGAACCAAGTGAATGTGACTGCTGCTGCTCTGGCTTGGTAGTAGCCTGCTCTGTCCTGATAAAAATGACTGTAGAACAAGGAGGTCAGGCAAGAATCAGGAGCAGAGTCTATAATGTCTTAAAGATGTCATGAAATTATTACAGACCCTTTCTAGTGTTCTAAAGCAACTTCTTAGATTAATCAGTGCAATAAGTTTCAGAAGCATATGAAAGCCAAGATCTCGTGTTGATCAAGCAAAAAAAGAATCATTCACTCCTTCTCCTAAATACATTTTCCAACAGAGTAAAAATCCATTAATCTACTGGCTTACTCTTGTAGCATACATCCAGATTTAGAGTTCAGAAGCTAAATGTACAGCTCAGACTGATTTTACTGGGAGACATGTATGCAGACTTCACTGATGTCAGTGAGAATCATGTGGCAACATATGGCCCCAAGAGGCTTTCTTTGCCTTTCAAGTGTTCTGCTTTTTCACAGAATTCTTCAGACTAACAAGCTTCCTCTTTGAGTGCACTGGGGCTTGAAGGAGATCCCTAGGTCAGAAGGATGAAGGATAACTCTTCTTCTTCCCCATCCTTAATCTCTCTGACACACAGAACAGGCCTGGATAGTTCCTCCAGTGTCATTACTGGGCATTGACAAGGATGTGTTCATCCTGATTTAAGGATAATAAAAACAAGTTTCGGTTCTGCTCTTTGGTACTGTACTCTATGTTTTTTTCATAAAGGCTGTGAGCAGCAAAGGATGTATTTGCCTATTCATGTGTGACTAGTTTGCCCTCCTTATAAGAACAGTTATTCTGTACTACTGTTATGTTTGTATCAGAACTGTATGTTTGTATCTGCGGTGTATTATCCCGTAGTCTTAATCTGCACTCAGAGAGTCTTCTACCGCAGGGAGCACAGTATCAGTTGGCCTCTCACCACTGATAAAGACTATAAAAAGTTATGTAAAAAATTAAGAATGTCAACACCTCTAAGAAAAGTCCTATTTTTCTAGTTCTAGAGCTGTGTGACATGAACAAACAGAATAGAGCAAAGTTCCCCATGTACCATGCCTGTTTGTCTGCTGAAGAAACTAACTTCAAATGGAGACATTTAGCTCTAAAGCTTTATGCCACTTGTTTCAACAAATTGTGAATAATTTGTATTTATATACTGGTTGGTGCTTTCACCTTTAATTTTATTGTAATGAGGGCATTCAGATCAAGCAGGAGGTCAAATGTAATTCATATGAGAAAAGTGATAATAATGGGCTGAAAAAAATTACCCATCTGTTCCTTTAAACCTCCATCCATATCTCCCAAGACTATTTTGACTCAGCTAATTGCTCCTTGTTCCCTCCCCAGTACCTAATGCCAAGTTGTCACAGTAAGGGAGAGTCCTGCCCTGGTCTGTTCTTAAGCAGACTGTGCCCATTTACCCAGCTGAGGCAGATCTCTTTTATGCAGTAAGAGGCTTCCCTATTAACATACTGATGTGCCTACCATTGCCTTTTAAAGATCAGTCAGCGTGTAGCAGTCCCAAACACTTGGACAAATGACCTGCTCTGCAACTGGTACAGAGAAAGCGTGGGAGGGGTTGGCCTGATCCAAAATAACTGTCCTTTGTCCTTCTGGCAGCATTGCAAAGGTCACTGAAAGCTAATGCACTGGTCCTTCAATTGTCATGTGTGAGCAGTGAAGTTAAGCCAATAATAAGCACATAAGTATTTACAGAATGACAAATGTTCTCCACAGTGAAGTTGGAAAATGGAATTTCAGGTGACTATCTGTAATTTAATTTACATTAAAGAGGGATTCATTAGAGCCTGAAGCATTACTATAAATGTCAGATCAATTTATTAAAATAAGGTGCTTAAAATAAAGGTTTACTCCTTCACATTGTCAATTCTTTCCTTCATAATAGCTAGGGAAAACTGAATGTCAAACCATCTGCAAGTAAAAGCAACATTTTTACCACTATGTTTTAGAATCTGAACTCAGTCATACGTTGACGAAAATGTGCCAGAAAAGGTAGTGTCACTAAGTGCACAAATAAACATGAGATCAAATGGTGACTGTTGTATTGACACTGTGATACAATACAGGTCATTACTTGAGTATTACAAGTAATAGTTAATTAATCTTCACTTCTGAAAAATCTTAGTTCCTAGACTTCCTCCATATGACCTATTGTGCACTGAACCTCTTGCAATGAAGGCAAGCACTGCATAATGCATTTATTTCTTAGGTAAAGTGGTGGGATATGCAGCATCTTTCCTCTCAAGGAGCAGCAAATGTGCTTTGAATATAACAGAAATGATAATAAGTATAACATTTTCGTGTAATGGCATGCTTTTACTTATAAGCAGCAGCGCATGGTTCAGTGCAAGGTCTCGTATTATAATCTTAGCATTATCTAGGCATTCTTGTTTCCCCCAGGTTTAAAGTCTTAGCGAAAACTGAAGACAGCAGGAGACAGCACTGGGTTACTCAAGCCATTGCGACAAAGCTCCTACTGATTGAAAAGCAGATCAGAAAGGGTAAAACTAGATGGAATTCTCAATCAGAAGAATAAGTTAACAGGTCTGCTGTGTCTCCTCACATGATTATAACATGATTTATTTAAAAAGCTTTGTCCAAGGAAACTTGATAGAGGAAAAGAATCAGAAAGCTTTAGCAAACCCTTGCAATATTTCCATCAACGCCAAACAAAACTGAATACATTTACTATGTTAAGACAGAGGCTCCTTGCACATCATGATTTAGAATTACTTACTTGGATCAAAGTGATGCTAACTGCTGAAGTCACAAATCTGCAGACTGTGACTGTCAGAATATATCAGAATGCTGGAAGAAAGAGAGGCTGTGACACTGCTGGGTTTTTAGCTGACCTTTTACTTTCACAGTAGCCTCTCCTAAAATCCATTCAGAGGTTACCACAAATAGTTTGCAAATCAAGCTCTGACAGGAAGGTACCTTTTAACATTTTCACTGCCACAGTGGTGTAGCCAGCCCTTCCCTTGAGTCGGAACGCTGTCGCCTTGACGACCTTTCCGAATTCTCCTTCTCCAAGAGTCTTGCCCAGAACTAAGTTCTTCCGAGGGAATTCCCACTTTGGATCTTCCTGTAGGAGAGAAAAGAAACCCTGTGAGATGAAGCATAGAAAGGAGTGGCTATTCCTCAGGATTAGGTGCACTTCAGTGTGCAGTGTTTGGTTGCTCTTTTGATTAGCATCAGTGTGTTCTTAAAAAAGCTTCTGGATATTGAGGTATTTTGCAAATGTATTTTCCCTTACCTGAAAACACTCCTTCAAAACAGGCTGTACATGAAGTCTGTGGATAATGGATTATATTTAAAGGTCTGGGAAACTGGGTACAAATGAAAAATGAAATGATACAGGATAAATGCTTGCCTTCGGAATAACTATGAATATGTGACTTTCATGGAGAAGTAAATCAGTTTTACTCACAGAATAAGGCTTTCTCTTAAGGACTGATCAGAGACAGAAATCATTCTTTTATAAAATTACTGCTAATAAGCCTTAAGGTTGCAAAATGATGACAGATGTACAAACCAGTCAAGAAACTAAGGCAAACAGAGTACAAGGTCTGTGAAGACCTCACCACCTCAAATAGATTTGATAGTGCCATATGAAGTGTCCATGTTTCTCTACCATGTTGGTTCATGAAACCACTCCATCTGGCAGGAATCCTGGGTACTGTGTGATTCAAAGCAGGAAAAAATAGAGTAAAGGTATGACAGCATAACTGGGCAAAAGTCCTTTAATGTGGGTAAAAGTCTCACACAAACTGAGATTTACAATCTGTGTATCAGAAATCAGGAAGAGATCTCAGGAGGGATTTTTTGTAATGTTTTAAACTTAGCCTTGTTGTAGTACTTTGACACATCATGGAGAGTACAAACCTGCTGATCGTTAGTACTTAACTGGACAATGTTAAGAGTAAAACCACAGTACTGTCACATGCAGTTAAATTAGTAAAAACCATCGACTTAAATTAGACCTAAAATGTTACAATATATTAAAGCATAACAAAAAAGGAAGAACATACTGGCCTTATAGAGCAAATTAAAATGTTTATCCAATTACCCATGAAGTCTGTTCAGCGCACGTGATTTCCAATGCCACTATTTGAAGGTAATGGGTGTTTCCATGAATGGCCTGCATTCCTGTGACATCGTCTGCATGCATAAACAAGGCTGACATCAAAACAGAGCATGCAAAATGGCATCAAGCTTACTGGGATTTTGAAGGTGTCCACAGACACCTGGTTCTCCATGGACTCCAGGGAAGGCCGGCGGACGTTGCTGGAGGAGTAGCTGATGG
This sequence comes from Acrocephalus scirpaceus scirpaceus, assembly GCA_910950805.1. NCBI lineage: Eukaryota > Metazoa > Chordata > Aves > Passeriformes > Sylviidae > Acrocephalus > Acrocephalus scirpaceus. Next base: position 38,052,777 of record OU383781.1, read on the forward strand.
GGTAGGACTGCGCCGGGCGGCGGAAGGTCATCTCGGCCGAGGCGATGGGCGGCTTGGCAGAGTTCTTGTGGTAGCGGTGGATGCAGTAGAAGGAAACCAGCACAGAGATGACAAAGCACAGCAGCACCGCCCCTGTGATCACCGTCTTGCACACCTCATCGCACAGTTGCTCTGTGGACCAAGAAGAGCTTCTTAAAAGGTCTTTTACTTCTGCATAATAATTCCGTTTTAAAGATGCAAACTGTTCCATGCTGCGTTTATTATTAGCCAAAATAAAGACAATCTAAAATATCCATTATCTGTTTCAAACAACTGCACAAAACTTTTCTGTTTAAACAAAGGTCAAGGTAAAAAGTAATGCTCTCCCCCCCTCTGAACACCATGGGTGATGGTTATCTCTGACATTTTGAAGCTGAGATTTTTCAGAAATTATCAGGAAGCTGGAATTATTTGAAAGTAACAGAAAGCATTATTCTAATTCTCCTAGCTGCCTCTGCAAATATCAGGTAAGTCTCACTGAAATGCAAATGCTGCTGGAAATCAAAGGATGACCAATTTGTTTGTCAAGTAGTAATGAATAAAAACGAATCCTTAGCCAAGGCTGTAAATAACCACTGGAAATTTTCAGGCTCTCTAGTGGATGTCAAGGTGCCAGTTCCTCACTAGCTTTGTATTAGCAGGCTCCAACCAAAGATACAATTTATTAACATGGCCACAAGTGCAGACTGTTCTATGTGTACACATGATATATACAGAGAAAAAGATTACTATGAGAACAGCAGATAGACTTACCTTTGATATCATCTTTCTCACAATAACAGTTCTGTCTTGGGAAGCAGTAACAAATCCCATGTCCTGACTTAATTCCAAGATTTCCAATGCCCTTCCCATGGCCACCAATAATGTTTCCACCTAATCAAATACAGACAATAGGCTAAGATTCTTACATGTAGGTAAAGGGGAAAAAGGCTCAGTTTTCCATGGGTTTACCCCAGTATGAATCTGAAATCTGACCGGGGAGTACAGTGCAGGGATAACAACAGGGACTCCTAAGGGAGATGGAAGACTAAATTGTGAAATTTCTGAGATCCTGAAATGGGGGGACCTTCCACTGCTTAAATATTAGTCCTCATTAGCAGTTACTAAGTTCTGTTCTTGCTTCTGATGCCAATTTCCCCTTACTTTGGAAAAGTCAGCCTACTGTTCTAGGTATCATTTGTTCCACTGTCAAATAGAGATAACAACACTTAACGACCTTTGCAAAATGCCACAGGAAAGTCTAGTCAAAGCATTAAGAGTAAATGCCAAGTGCAAGTGATAAAAAAAATGAATCTCTATCTAAAAATGTGTTATTTAATATTAGAAAAAGAAGAGCAGAAACTCATACTCTTGATTTCAAGTATTTCTTCACGCAGAGCAGCTGCATTTCAAGTAAATAATTTTTTTCTGTATATGTTATAAAAATGACCACTGTTAGAAACGTTTTTATCTCTAAACTGCCTTAACCACAAACAGCATTTTACAGACAGCTCAAGTGGTTAATTTTGGAAGAGACTGCTGAGTCATCACCCTCTGAGCTGATACTTAAAAGCATTGGTGTTGCCAAAAATTCCTCATTATCCTCCCTGCCTCTCCCCAGCCAACATCCTCCATCATGAAGAGGTGATGAAATAAAGTTTCCATTTGCCACAGAAAATCGTATGAATTTATCTATATCTGCCTGTGTTTGAAGACCTGGAAGAAGAGGGAAGCAGGGAATGAGCCAGTCCTACCTAACCTGTTCTTGAGCAGTTGCATACTACATGAAAGTCTCTTGCTCAGAATGCAATTAGGTTGCCTCTATTTGATAGGCACAGCCACAGCACCAGCTGCTTCAGCTGAGTGCCCTTGAATGTAATAGTCATAGTGTTACTGTGAGAAAGCAATTTTGAGACTCAAGGACATAGCCATCATAATGACAAATGAATTACAAAAATAAGTATTTTCACAACTGTCTGTACTTAAAGAATATCCTTGATCTTAACACATCTTGGCCTATTTATTGTTTGCCATTCCCAAAGAAACATCCCCTGCCAGTAAGAGCTGTTAAAATGGTACTCCTGCAGCTCTGAGCTCCCAGAACACACTCATTTTTTTGTCTGCAAGTATACTGCTTTTGGGCACCAGCCCAGGCTCTCAATTGTGTCAAGTCATGTACACAATTATTCAACTTAGGCGTTAAAAGGGCATGCATAACACCCTGAAAACTTGTCTTACTCGCCTGCTTATTATCCAGTAAGACAATATTTCTTTCAGGCTTCTGTTGAGCAAAACATTTGGTGTTGCAAATATGTTGTACATATATTAGCATTGCAGCCCTTGGCACAAATATTTCCACTTCCAAAATGACAAATTATTGCAATTATTACCAATAAAGAATTCTTTTCAGATGATTAGAGAAGTTATTTGCATTTCCTTCAAGCATTTCTGCCACTTAAGGGATTGTTTTTATTCACTCTGATGAAATAATTATCTTTCTGATAACACTAATTTACAATACACAATCCACTCTTGCATGTAAGAAATACAAAGAAGCCTCTTTAGTCATTTATTTTATAGAACACTGAGCCCCAGCCTGTAAAAAAATGCTAGTTCCTCTAAGACTCCATTTTAAAATCTAAAATTGGAGTATATGATGTCAGAGTCAGAAGAAGCATTCAATAAACATTTATGTCTTTATTCCTGAATTAGACTGTCAGATAAAAAGATCCACTTAAAAATTATCATCTCACAGAAGATGACAATTGCTCAAGAGAATTAGTTTTTTCTACCCTGTATATCTTGATGGTGAGTTGTGAACTTGCAGGTATTCACAGGTATATGAGTGGAGTATAGAAATATATGCTCAAGTAAAAAGAACAAATGCATTTCAATTCTTCCCTCATAAATTCTGTTCATGTGAGTCTCTGCCTGGATCTTCAAATAGGTAAGGCATCAGATCATTCTGATGGCCACCTGTCAAAAAAAGGTAGGTACATTTCCCCAGATCTTTTGTAAACACATTTATTTTAAATGGAAGTTTGTTTCTTCTTACTTATTTACCCAGGAGTCCTAATAGGCATGGTTCCTATCATACTGTACCTGAGTTAGGAAGTGGGGCATTAATGTGCCTAGAACCTGTATCTCTTCAGCAAGTACCTCCACTGAAAAATACCACCTGTGAATGAGCAGGGAGCAGAATGGGAATTACTGAGAAAACCTTGTCCTTCCATCAGTCAGCCAATGGGTGTCACCTGCCTGGCTCAAAAAAGGTCAAGGTTAATCCCCATAACCTTAAATCACTTATAGGATTCAAATACAAGTGTGACAATGCAGAGATGCTGAGCCTGTAAAAGTATGTGCACTTGGGAAAGTGACATTTGAGAAGCAATCAGAGGTGAAACAGAAAAGCCCATCCTAAAACATTCCCTACTTGTGCAGTCTTGGGGGCATACGGCCGGGTCTCTGCCCTCCACCGCATCACAGATGCCGTCCGGACACGTCTTGATGCTCGGGGTGCACGTGGAATAGTTTGTGGTGATCCCTGTTAACAGAGAAACAGCTGCACTAATACCACGAGGAAGGAAAGCTCATTACATCTTCTCAGGGCACACTAACACTCCAAAGCACAGGTTAAGGTGCCTTTTAAAGCGATCACCTATGACTACAAACACCTGCTAATGTAACAGGAAGACAACAGATAAAGGCAACTGGAAGAAACAATTTTTTGGTATCTTTTCTGCTTTTGACAGCCCCTCTGGTCATGTCACTTGCAGTTAGTGTGAATACTGCTTGAAAAAGTGCTGGCTGACCACTTTGAGACTGGAGAGCAGCTTTCACAGCTGAGGATTTATCTACGAGGGTTACAAGTGGCCGTAGAGAATGTATGACACACAGTTTGACGGGATCAAGCACTGACACAGAATCATTGCTCTGCAAGAGAGGAGTGCTGTCACCCATAAGATCTGTGCCACAGACCACAGAAAGAGACACTGCTCTGTGCTCACTGGGTGCATCTGCTCAGCACCTGCTCCAGTCACACTGCTGCAAGCTCAGTTCACTACCTGCTGCCTTATGTATCGTGCTCAGCATCACCGGGGACAAGATGAAGAATTTTCCTTTTTACTGCATACTTCATATGGGTTATGATTACTATTTTTATGATTACTATTACTAATTATGATTACTATTTTTAGCCCCAGTTTCTGTGTAGTTTACCATACCATGTTTTCCAGCCAGAATAAATCAGTTTGTATCTATGGAAGTCAAATGCACAATTACAACTAAACAGAAGTTTGACATCACACAACATAGATGTACATAAATGTACCTTTCCCACTTCCCTGTCTCCACTGGCATCTTCCTGTTAGCACTCCCAGGCCACCACACTCTTCGCATTCAGCACGGTGCTTACTTATAGCACAAGAGTCAGGGCAGTCCTCTTCTTTTTTTAAAACTGTTGGGAAAAATTCAGGACAAGGGAAATGAAGGTCTGGGGGTCAGCTCAAAACAGGAAAACTGTTTTTAGGGATAGATAGGAAGGAAATATGAAGAAAGCAGTGAAAACAGCTGAAAAACTGACTGACCCAATTATCAGTCAACTTAGAAAACAATTTAAAAAAAGCCCAGGTGTTCCTTTTCTGTGAAATAAAAGATGAACAGCAAGACCATGAAGACATGGTTATGTCTGCTTGACAGCACACTCTCACTGCCTAGAACTATAGATATGTGCAAATATACTGCTAACAGAAGAATGGAGAGCACAAATACTTACAGCTTCATACAGAATGTTTAATTAGGGGAAAATACTTAGTTCCTAAATTCTTAGGGCTAACACAGTAGTAACCCAAAGAGCACTAGCTAGAAATATGTGTTTTCAGACAATATGAGGCTTGTACAAAAAAGAAAAGTCCACTGCATGTTTTTGTTCCTTTTTTTTCAACCCATTTGCTCTTGGCATAGGAGTTCTGATCTGATAAAATGTAACAGAGGTGTTTATCAGGTACAATTGTAGAGTTTTGCATAAAATGCAATATAGTTTGCAGAGAAATGAGTACGTTTCCAGTGAAATCGTCCTCTGTGGGTATTACAGGATATTTCTAACTTCCTTCCCCATAAGGGTGGGTCATCCCACTGCCCTTAAAAACTTGAATTCAGCGCGGTTGCTACATGAATACTAAGAAAACTATTCAAAAAATTTTAGAGAGAAGGGAGGAGAAAAATGAATGAACAAAAATACTTCGGCTATATAGTTCTTTCTTCAAATAGATAGATATACACACACACACATATAACTATAGACACTTTCCCTTCTTCCACAGGAATATGTGAAATACAATATAAAGGTCACACACTAAAGATTCTTCTAAATCAAAGGTCATCATGAACATTATGAATCACATGTAATATGCCACTTTTCTGTGCATTAGTTCTTCAAACAAATAGCTACTTCATGAAGATACAAATCAAAACTCAAAATCCAAACTCTGTGACCCATGTCTCGTAGCTCAGACTCAATTTCACTGGTAATGCCATCATTTTACAGACCACCCTGCTAATGCATCACCTCATACCGGTAACAATTGTTAATAAATAAATAGTTCTGACTGGGGTACTTACGATTCCCTTCCAGGACAACAGTGAGGAGGGTTTTGGTGTGTTTCCTGCTCTGCTTGTCTGTAGCTTGAACAGTGTATTGTATTTCCTTGCATTCAGGTCTGCGCAGCACAGAGGAATCGTTCACATAGAGGCTCCCATATTTGTCCTCTCGGCCTTGCAGAATGCTGACAGGATAGCAGCTGGCATTGGGGGACAGCAACTTGTAGGTGATGTTTACACCACGGAATTTCATGCAGTTTTCAATGCAGATCTTTCCTATCTAGGCTCAAACACCAACAAAGAAATCACAGACAGGAACAAAACTTGACACAAAAAATACTTAGTGCTTCTCAAAAATATCTGAAATAAAGTGGAGCTTTCAATACCTTGACAAATTCAGTGTATATTTGGGGTTTACAGATTTGTTGTTTTCCTACAAATGCAGTATGTAAATGCTTTAAATGTGATTTATTCTCAAGTTAAAAAGAGACGTAACGCATTACTGTTGTCTTCAGACTAACAGTGGAAATGCAAAAATGTTTGACACAGACTCAGTGGTATTTGGTGCCTACTGCTGATGCCCAGCATGTTCAGTGAGAACAAGACCCTGTGATTTGGGAAATTCTGAGTTCAATCTCTGCTCTGTCACAGGCTGACCATTGAAAAAACTTCTGTCATCTTTGAGAATTCAAAGAGCTCAGCATGAACAAAGCTGAGACTCTCTTCAAATAACATAGAAATTTCTATTACATAATTTTTATATTATTACAGTCCAAAACTTTCTGGCCAGAACAACTCTCTGAAAGCCTTAAAAGGAATAAGGACCTCATTGTTTCCCATTTGCAATTTTAAAACATTTTAATCTAAAAATGAAAATATGTTGGTTTGCCATATTTGAACTTCTGTGTGCCAGAGTATCTAGGCTAGAACACTCCTCAGTCTAAAACACATCATCTAAGAAGCACAGGAATGCACAGAAGCACAGAAAGCCCCATCTCCTGTCCAGCTCCTATAGGAACTGATCCAAAGCTCACTTTGGTTTTTCCATTTACAAGAGTAGGATTTCGATCAGGCCCAGAGGCATTGGCTTTCTTTGCAGGGAAAACCACAATGTGAAGGGTGGGGTGTTATTGAAAGGAACTTGGTGATGGATTATTTTCAAATGCTGCAGTAAAGAAATGTTTCCAAGAAGCACCACTGCTGGTAAAAGCATATCTGTACATCTTGGTTTCAGCATTCTTACTAAAAAATGTCATTAAAAAAAAAGGAGTTTTTGTGTACTAAGACCTCTCTTCGTGCATCTGGACTATTTAAAGTCAGAGAGAAAGCCTTTGCAGTTCTAGAAGCCTACTTTGTTACAGGATAATCCCACTTCATCTAACTTATTCCCATTCACATCACTGATGGGTCATTTGGCACCATTCCTGTCAGGATTTTAGGTGGCAGGATAACATAGAAAGACTATTAAAGCCATCAGAAGCCAGGCCATTTCTTTCTGGCCATCTCCTCTCCACAACATGCTGGGACTGGCAGGAAGAAGAAAAGATTTCCACTGTTCATAAACTCTGTCTAGACACAAGGTCTAGACATGTCCCTTCCAGAAGCACGTCACCACAGCTGTGGTGCCGCAGTGCAACTGGCAGCGCTCTGCTTGGATGGTGCTCCTTTGGACAGGAGGAGAACTCTGTGATCATCCATGGCATTAACCTTTAACTACATTAAACTGCCCTTTCTGCCTTCTCTGTCATAACTGCTCTTTCCAGGCACCTTTTTCATCACAGCAAGTTCCTTCAATGGGGTTGGAGAAGACCCCATAAATTCACAGTCCCTGAAGAGCAGATTATCCTTAGAATAGCACATTGGCCAGTTTTGCTTTCTCTGTATAATTTGAGAAGAAACCATAAAGGCCTCCCTCAAGAAATTTCTATGAGAAAGATAGACTTTCTCTTTTTGCCTCCTTCTGCTAAGGAAACCTAACTTGTTACTTTGCTCTGCTCCACAAGTCCTGGAGCCAGGTCAGCTCTCAGGTGCAGCAGAGTACAACTCCAGGGAAAAAGGTAAAAGCAGCTACTTCCCCCTTCTTCTGAGGGTGAAAAATCAAGTAATCAGGGTAAAGGGTAGTCAGGTTTAACATCAGCTTATAGGGGAGGAACCTACAAATTTGCAAGACTCTCAACAGTTAACACGGAAATACCATTATTAGAAATAAGAACAGAAAAATCCATCCTGCAAGTTCCAATGTTTAATAAAGTCTGGATAATGATACTGTTCCTCTTCACTGAATTCCAGGGACATTTGGACATATAACCTCTCTAAAAATCTCAGCCAATGTTATTCATCATTTGTCTCAGTAAATGTCAATAAAGCTTTAAGTCCTTTGATAAGTTAAATGCCACTGGGCAAGCCTGAACCGTCAGGCCATGCTTCTGTTACTCAATTCATTTAGCTGCTCAAATAGACAAATGGCATCAGCCCAGCAGTTAATAATTTCTTCACGCTCCTGTGTTTTCCTTAGGGCAACAGACAGTTCAGCCTTCATATTGATTTGGCCCAGTACTTTCCCTGACTACTCTGGCACATCAAGGCTAATTATGCAGCCAACTTTAATAATGTGCAGTGCTGGGGACTAAGCTCCTTACACTGACTTGTGCTCCAAGCTGAGCACACTGTAAATTCAAACCCAGTTTCAGAAGTAAGGGGATGACACTTTAACTAACTGAGAACACCATCTCCAGAGCCAGGATGAGTTTCGCACTTCGCTGCTTAAGAATCAGAACTAAATCTCTTTGTGAATTTGTGTTTAGGCAGCACAAAGAAAAAGATCTCTTCCCAGAGACTCGGAGTTCTTGCCAGGAACAGTTTTCCCTGCTACTACTGCCACCCAGTGAAACTGCACAATTAGTGGGAAATGCCACTGTTTTCAAAGATCCTAAAATTCCTTTTCAGATGTTTGACTCTCATGACAATACTCAACACCAGTAGCTTTAAAAGTCAACTGCCTTTTTTTGGTTTTGCATCCTGAAACTAAAAAGCCCCACATACTCCCAGATTTTAAAACTGAAGTGTTCAAGCAATCTAGGGTACGTACAGATAAATATGGTTGTCCAAATTTAATCAGGAACTCATTCATACAATAATATTGTATGCATACACCTATATATAAAAACATGCACACAGAAAAAAGCCCAACCAATTCATTAATCTAAATTCATACGTACCTAACAGGTTAAGTATCCACATTTGTTTCAATTACAGTCATGTTGTGACACCGATACAAGAGTTCTAGATGCAAGGGTTACACTATGAGTATCTAACATACCTGTACTATTATTTCTTTTAGGTGGAAACCCAGGTTTCACCCTATCCACAGGCAACAGGCAAGGGTAAAGCTTTCACAGTCTGGCGCTACAAAAGCCTCAAACCTAACATCAAAAATAATTTGATCTGCACAAAAAGAAAAGACTATCCTCTGAAGTTTCTAACAGACTGCAAATTGAAAAATTGCAGCCACAAGGCATCATGAAATGTCATAAAAGAGTAGCTTTTGTAGTGAGGCTGCTACATGAGCACACTTGGTACCATTTTATTTAGGATATTCAGTGCAGACTTTGGACAAAATGTCCCTTGTCAGAGCAGCAGAATTTTTATTGCTCACGTACAGCCTGTTCTGTACTCTGAAGAGCTATCAAGCTGCAATGCATTTCATCAGATTAGATATAAGAACATGCAATATATCTGACTTCCCTTTTTCCTTCTTTTTAAAACTAGCCAGAGGCTTAAAGATTAATGAAACTTAATTCTTCCTTAAAATTCTTCTAATTTTTCTCTGCAATTGGGATGACCATATTTTAATCTCAGTTCTCCTCTCTCCTACAATAATTACAAGGTATGCTTTCCAGCAGCTCTCCCAAAAGGGTTCATCACTGATGATTTTAATATTCACTTTCATAATATTAATTATATTGAACTGGTTCCTTATTAATGTACATGTTCCATAGGAATTACATTGTAATTTTCACCTGATTAATGTCAACCTGTTAGGAAGTGTCTCTGGAAAGCATTATTAATGGCAATGGTGGTGATTAAGCTAAAACAAGGGTTAAATTAGGAAACATATTAATTACTAACTAGCCATTACCTAAAGAAAAGCCATTAATATACTGAGACTCCAATAGCTGGACAAATTCCTCTTTTTTTTGCCCTTGACATTGTTGCAGTTACTCATGCCTAAGCCACTCAGTTGCAAGTCCTCCTGTCCACAACACATTATTTCTGTCCTACATTAGTAGTTCCATGTGTGGCATCCCCCGTTATTACGTGGTGGGAGAGACAGTGCCCAGCCTGCTACCTCCTACATCCAGCAACAATAACTGCTAACATGTTTTTCAGTGATTCTGCTTTAGACAGCTACCACCAGTGAGCACTGTAACACATCTGGCCCCAGTGAGGCAGCTCTTACACTCCATCAGAAAGGTGATGTAAAATTAACACGGCTCTTACTTGTGCGAAGCGCTCAGCATTTCTGTTCACTGTGAACTGGTAAGTTATGTTTGAGAACTGAATGCTGACAGGGAGGATGGAGACATTGAAATGAAGCATCACTGATCTTTCTGGGCCCTGGAATTCTGTGTCATTCACCAAAACATCCAGCTGGAAGGAACGATGCTCTGTGACTGAAATGCTTTTATTCAGTACCAGTTCTGCGAAGGAAAAGATTAGCGTATTAGCAATCCACATTATCTGCAAATGTATCTTTTAATACTGCAAGCCCAACAAAACCAGATATACCAAATTTAATTATACATCCAAGTTTCCTAACAGGAAATAGAAGGCAAGTTAAATATGAAATATGTTTTTATGGAGTTATGCCCTCTGTCATTCAAAATGTTTGGGAGGACTTCTTCCCTTCTACCTACCAAGCTGAGAATCCTACAATCAAAACCTCTTGTTTATCAGTTTATACATCATCATCCCACACACTCCCTATTGCAGCGATGCACAAGCTCCATTTTTTCAGAACATATTTAAAACTCAGTGTTTTCTTTACTTGAAATTTTCTCAGCTTTCTTTGGCTCAATACTTACAAAATGCTCAGAAAAATTCAAGAGCTTATTGGTTAACTAACAAGAAACTTCTCCTTTATTTGAAGAAAGAGTCCTTACTGTACTCGTGCCGAGTCCCCCTCACTTGGCTGCCATTTGGGCTGAAGTGGATTTCATCAAAGATGTGCTCTACACGAAATGTTTCACTTATCCAGGGATCGTCAGTAATGATGGTTCCTGTGTATTTCTTTCTGCTGCTTTCAAGGGGATAAATAGGTGTGGTGTCTGCATCGTACACAGTCAGCGTGGAAAGAACAGTGCCCTGGTAGGAGACAATAAATGGCACTGCTGAGGGACCTGAAGCCTTCTTCTCCTGATAACTGTTTTGGGGATTGAAATACTGGTCAAACAAGACCCTACAACTTCCACTGAAACCCAGGCAAATGTATTCATAGGTGTCGTGTCAAGACTTGTTCTAGTCAGGAGATGGCAGCAAACTCCCAAAATCAGTCCTTTCCCTTCCAAACACAAATACGGTCAAAATGTACTTTGAAGGGAAAACTGACTTCCAAGAGATCTTGTTGTTAGGAAACAGAAGTTCTCTCATGAAACATGCATCATTTTATGGCCCCCCCCAAAAAGTCTTCTCTATACCACGGACTAATAAAGGGTCACTGCTCCCATGGAAGAGCCCACGTGCACTTCTCTACTGAAGCAAGGGCCGTGTCTGTGCAGGGGCACCACAGGCACCCAGGGATTCAGACCTCTTGAAAGATCAGTTTGGCATGGCAAGGGAAAAATGGGAGGATACCATCAAAACAAGATCCTGGAGCTCACCATTAACAGCCTGGAAACGTCACAGGTGCAGTGGTCTGTAGAAGCCAACCACTACTTCTACAGCATCCTAATAAATGTTCTGAACATAGTCCTGATACATTACACAGATTTGGATGTACGGGACAGATACATACACACACTTGCTCTAAAAACACAATTTTAATCCCCTGGAGGAAGAAAGCCTATAACAAAGAGAGCAGAGCTCAGTATGGAGAGATCCAGAGCAATCCTGACCATGGATTCAGCAATTGTCCATCCTGACCTTGGAAACTGCTCAAATTTTTTCACTCTTTTAATTACTAACCCAAACTCCTCTTTCTTTGGGATCTGAGTAAGACATAACTTGGGGCAGAGGAATCCTACAAACAGCATTTTACAATCACAGATCTGCAGAGCGTGGTGTGGTGGGCTTGTTGCCAAGCTCCATTACCCCGGCAGAACATGATGCTTCCCAGGAGTCCTGCCTCCCACTGCTCATACTTCAGGGACCAGGTAAAGGAGAACATTACCAACATTACCTCCTTCCTGTTGAACTCCACGACAGCATCTGCAGTATCAGTGCCATTGGGAAGGAAGGGAGGAGAGTCATCTTCATCTAGCACGTTCACCAGGAAAGGCACCTCAACCTGCATTTCCCTGAATCCCTCTCTGACGGTGCACTTGGCAATGAGCTCGTATCTCTCCCTCTCCTCCCGATCCAGGCGCTGGGTCACCTGCACGCTGGTGGTGTTCTCGTTGTACCGAAAGGGAACACCTTCAGCTGCAAAACAGCCACAACACACACGGGCACAATCACTTCCCAGTACAGGGCTCTGATGCCTTTAATACTCTTCTGCAGTTCAGTGAATCCATTTAGACATCATGACTGCACAATAAAAGACTCAGAAGTGAAACAGAAGGAACTTGTGTGGTTATATTAGGGTAAGGAGAAAGCATGGAATATATGGGAAGATTCTACAGTTTAGACAGAGCACAATTTAAAGATCAGAATATTCTCAGTCTACTTTTAGAAAATTCTAAAACTGATCGCTTTTTTAGGGAAGGGGATAGCCCTCCTTCCTATTTCCTCAGTGTATCTCAAAGGCAAAATCTTCAGCCTCAGTTTAGGTTTGCAAAGGAACTTCCTTTATAGAATCAAGTCTACAGGATCTACTACAAAAAAGATCTTTTAATGGTGCAGCTGTTTGAATCTATTGCTAGTATGTAAGCAACTCAGATCCAGTTTTACCTGCAAGCAATTTGTAGGAAATGCTGAGATTCTGACACAGATGATGAACTGAGGGTAACTGGAGCCGATGAAATGTACCAGGTGGTTTATTCTCCTTGATGTGAAAGGAGAGATCCATTTCTGTGAAGCAAAGCTGCCTTGCTGTCAGGGAACTGCAAACTGGTGCAGTAGCATTGATCAAAGAGAGGAAAACCGTGGCGCGTGTAGCAGAGTCACATTCCTTCTCTTGGAAAGGGTGGGATGAAAGGAAGACATACAGCATCACCTTGGATAATGGCATCCAATTTCCTACAGCTTCAGGAGGAAGAAATCACCAAAAGAAATATTTTACGCAAGATAAGCCAACATTTCTTTTCCTTATAATCTACCCTAGTCCATTATTCCATAAATGATAATTTAATCCTATTATGTGGCAAAGCAACTCTTCAATATGCCAGATGCTGGTGGGAAGACCTTAAACCTTAATAATCCAAATAAACCTAAAACTATAGGGCTTGGCACCAATTTTGCACTATAGAATCTCAGAACCAGCATCAGCATTCTGTCTGTAAGAACAAAGCTAAAAACACGTCACTGGCAGTAATCAGCTCTTCGACAGGACTGCTTTTTGAAGGGACTAGAGCAAGTGTGGGGTGGAAACAGGAAAAATAATGCACAACATGGCAACAGATACCGAGGACTACCATTTCAGTCACAGCATTCCAACAGTATGGACCAAAGTGTCTAGGTTCAGAGAACAGATTGCTTCATCATTTTGAAATATAAGGAGGTGGACAAAAGATAAAACAGAAGTTAAAATCAACCTGTGGCATCTACTAACACATCCTCAAGCCTTGTTCTGATTCCCTTGGCTTGACTACAGACAGCACAGTAATATCTCTGTAACAGATCTATCTCACTTGAAAAGAAGTTCTAGGTCACTTTGATCTGTATGAACAAAACAAGGCTCTCGAGTGTTAAATAGCTATTCCTCCTTTGTTCAGCACAAATATTTGATATACATGAATGCCAAGTACCAAAAATGGATGAAATATCAAACACTCAGCACTTCAAAAATAAAGCTTTAAGTGTCTGAAGTTGAAAATTTCAACATCAAGGCACCTAAGTCTGAAGGTAGTGTTGATATATGGATCCTGCAAACTGAAGACAGTTACTACAGGCTCTCTTCAACAGTAAAATTTCTGCAACTGATCACAGTGGTATGCCATTAACTCCTCATCCACTTCCTCCTCCACCACCTAATGATACCTAATTTCCTCATAGATCAAAATCACCAAAACCAATTTACTGCTAAAGCATAAAAGAAGAGAAAAAAAAACTGAGATAATGAATTTTTGTAGTAAGCTTCTCTAACAAAGCCAAATCTCAAGAGAGGGAGAGAGGTACAGTTAACCATTTCTTCTAAGAGCTCTTTAGTGTTACATACAAATGTAATTTGTGAACCCATGTCACCAGAATTCAAGGACCATTTACATAAGAATTTAAACCACTCTTGAAGCATTTGTCTGGGAATCCCCAACACAATGAAACTGGTCTCACTTGCATCAGTAGATGAACAAACTGCAAATCTCAGTGTAAAGCTGTGACCTATACAGCTGTGAAATGCAGAAAAAATATTTCCAGTAATGCAACTGTCCCACCCTACTGGAGGTCCCAGTGTGAGCAACAGGATCTGCCCCGGTCAGCATCTGCTTTGGCACACTGCTGTGGGTTTCACTGAGTCTGGTTCCTCCTCTTAAAAGGGAAGATATGTTTTTTCCAAATATGATGCTCATCTTCCAATGGAGAAATCTCATTGTCTGAACTTACTTTGCTTTAAGAACAGATACTTCAAGAAGAAAAGCTGGTCTTCTCATACTTACACAGCATGTTAAAGTCCTCTCTATCCAGGCTTTTGCTGAGGTAGAGAAGTCCTGTTTTCTCTCTGATTTGGAACCAATTATTTTCATGTGATCTTGCTCGAGAAATGATGAGATTCTGGCAGAGATGAAAGTGGGCCACTTCATCATGTGAATCCTTCAAGGCATGGATGCGCAGAAGCGGCATTCCCGCTGGCTCGTCAATGTACACATTCTCCAAGTACTCCCTCCTGGGGAAGTACAGACTCAAGGCCGCTGCAAAGGAAGGCACCAGAGACAAGAGGTAGGCTCAGTTAAATGATTTTTGCACTGGTGTTTTCTCAGTAGATGTGTTTCCAAAGAAACAAAGGTTTCATTCCCTAAGAAGAAAAGCAGCATTAAGAAAAGATGTGGAAAAAGGCATATCCTCATCTGGTGTAAATGAATACAGTTTTACTTCACTGAAGCCAAGGACATAGCCACCAAAAATATGGCCTATTGTTTATGTTCAATTACAAAATTATCTGCTTTTTGAAAGTAAAATTGCTTGCTGTAGACAAGGCCCAGTTTAAGATGAACACCGAAGGAAGTTCTGCTTGCCAAATTTTACTTAAGTTTCTATCTGGCGCTCTCAGTTGTAATTCCATCACCTCACAGATGACATTCAAAGAAGGGAAAAAAGTCTTTGATGAAATCACACATTTTAAAAGCCTTTAAACATGCTCTCTGTTGAGAGAAAACACAAAAATTTGCCAGTGGCTTGCACACTTTTCCTCAGGTTATATAAAACCCCTCTTACAGAGCTTTTTTGGCTCCCCCCTTTCTAAACAGGCCAGCATGATACTTTTAGTACAGAAAATGGGAGTTGTTAAAAAAATACTGGAAGTGTTTTAAGTATTTTAAATATGACAGATGGGAAAGCTGAGAAGAGAGCACAAAGGGAAACGTACATTTTTTGTTTAGTACAATGACTGTGACTGACTCGATCATTTCCCACCCTGCCACTGAAGGCATTTACATTCAGTAGGGCTCAACTGCCCCTTGGTGCCAGTTTCTTCAGCTGATCTCACCTCACCAGGTCACTGTGCAATGGCCTCCCTACCTGTCTGCAGTGCTTCCCTTCCAATTTCACTTCTGGCAAATGTGACCACAGCAGAATGCTTGATTTGCAGGGAGGGGACAAAGTGATGCTCACTGTGCTCACACAGACTGAAACACTGGAACTGCCACTCTTGGACTTTATGTCAGTACTTGTTCTCATCCAACAGAATACTTAAATACTACAGAATTATGCATCATTTAATCCAACTGATAAGGAGTCAGGCGCATAAAACGCTCATACATCTGCTGAACAAATGTAAACAATAACAACTTCCATATGTTACTAATTCAAAGCTCTTGCAGCTTAAATCGAGCCAGATACAACTGGAAATGATGGTAACACAGCAGTAAAATTAGGGATATAATGCCAAAACATCTTCAAAATAGCATCAGGCTATAGCACATATTTATGTATTAGTATTGGATCCATACACTGTTCTACTGAATGGAGTGCACTGCAAACAAACTGTAAACAAGAGACCTCTAATTTCATTTAGAAATACCACAGAAACTATTGTACCTTGAAATGATTCATGACATCATCTGTATCCCCGGATGCAATTACATCCATCAGGTTTTCAGAGGCCCATTATTTTTTTTTCTACATATACTTTGCAATATATGAATAAAGTGGTAAAGTAAGATGGTAGGTGAATTCGTTCCAAAGGAATTAATTCAAAGAGAAGCCAACCAGAGACTTTTAGACAGTTTTAGAAAAGCATTAACTCTTGGTATTCACTGTCCAGAAAAAAAAATGATTACTTTTGATTCTGGTGCTATCACCCTCTCTTCTTTGTAAAAATTCCTGAATATTTGTATTAAATTTCAAATTTTTTTTTTCAGTCCCTCCATCTTTTTTGAAGTGCATGAAACCTGGGCAATATGTGCTGCTAGAAATCCTAACAAATGGGTTCGGTAACAAGAGGAATAAAGTGATATCCAAATATAAAGCTAGGTCCTAGTGCAAGTAAACAGACTCCCTTGAGGTACTTTGTGTAAAAACTTGATTTTAAAACAATGAAAATTTCTTCATGAAAAATTCAACACTGAAAATTCACTACTCAAGACTAAAAAATTACTTGCAACTCACAAATGTACACAAATGAGGTTTACACAACAGTAGCTGTTATTTCCTTGTTTCCAAGACTGGGGTGAACAGTCCTGTGTGCTCACATCATGCAGTACAAGAACCAGCAGCACTGCAGAGATACAAAATCACCTCCAGCAGAAGGAGCATATATACAGTATAGATAAACAGTATCAATGAGTAACAGGGAAGTTGGAAAGGGAGAAAAATTGAATATTTTGAGTTTCAATAATTTGCTTCCTTATCTTAAACAAGTGTGCTAATCTTTATATGCTTTGCTCTACAAATGAGGGTTCACACTGCACGCAGGTGAGCTCCTGTTTAACCATGCACATAAATAATTATGACAGATATGGCCACTTAAATGCCTGACACCTGGCATGCAACTACATCTCAGCAGAGTCAGCATCCTGACTGCTCTGCAGTTGAAAGAAAAGGTTAATATTGATGCTGCAGACACTCTGAAGTTCTTTGGCATCACTTCACAGGAGTCTTCCCCATTGTCAGAAAGAAAGGGGGAAAAATCCTGTAATATAAAAATCTGATTTCTCTGTAAATAACAGAAATGCAAAACTAGGCTTTGTATTTTGAAGAGAGGATTCCTTAATAAAATAACTTAGCATTTACACACTAATTAGCTGGAAATGTATTTCACAAGTTTCAAAGCCATTTCAAGAAATTAGAAAAAGCTGCTGTAAGAGATTTAAATGGACATTTTTTCTACTCAATTCAAATTTTGATCTTTTTCTACTCAATTCTAACCTAAAACTGATTAAACTAAATTCTGTCCATCAAAAGTGTTGGTTTTTAGTACAGAGCAGACTTCCATATTGAGGACAACACCCAAGAATAGTTTTAAGTGACACCAGTGAACATGTCAAATTTTCGTATTTTACTTAGAAAACAAGTATTTGAAGTGAAGAGACTTTACAACACTGCAAAATAAATTTTAAAAAATATAAAAATATTTGATTTAGCCATGTAGCAAGATTCACCATATATTGTAGAATCACTGGGATTTTGTAAAGTGGTTTGTGTCACTCTGACTCAAGCACTGAAAGAGATGAGAAATATGCAACAGACTGCCCAGGTCACAACCACACTCTGCATATAAATCTTTGGGGGCTAATTTTAAAGGAGACCTTTGAAGTAGAAATGTAGCACCCACTTCTCAGAGCTGTGTTCATTCCTTTAAGCCCCAGTGAGTTAAAACCAGATTCAATAAACTTGCCATCTGGCAAGTATGCTGCAGGAGGAAGAGGTTCTAATCCTGGCCACAGTTCCTTGTGTCCTGAAAAAAAAATAATCCATTTCCAAGGACTTGTGCAAGCTTCCTATGGAAGCCAGATGGAGTTTTTAATGAATCTGCCATTTAAATAAAGAGGAATTGAGATGGTTACATTCAAAACTGATGGTCCAAGTGCTTTTGCTTAGGAATTAAAAGCAGAGAAAAATTTCACATTACACGCTTGAAATACATCACAAGAAGGTCGTGCTCTGTAACATCAGAGAATCACAGAATCATTAAAATATTCTGCCATCTCTGAGCATTTTTTTAGAGGACGCTTCAGCTCTCCACACTACAATCAGCACAGGAAACATGGCAACCTCTGATGGATGAGCAATATTATGGGATAACAGCATATCAGTAACACACAGAAGAGAAAAGTGATCACGTTTAAGCGGATGTAATGCTACTAACTAATAGCTCCTACAGGAAATAGATACAGTTATGACAGCAGTTTTCCAGTTCAGGGAGAGAAAGCAGGTAAAATGAGAGTAGAGAAATGAGATTATATGTACTTTGAAGCCTTCATGATTGCCTTTTGAAATACAGCAATATTTCATGTGGCTTTTTTCAGTCATGAGTGATTAGGTAAATAATGCCTTTTTTGATACAAATTGATTTTTTTCTGTACACAATTTGCTGTACAAAACTTAAGATGTTTTTAGTGCTTTTTATGCTTGGCACTATTGTCTTGAGTAGCATTTGGGCATGGCTCTTGATGAAAACTGTTAAAAGTGACTCCAGCAACATTATATTCTTAGTATCAACCTTGACGACAGAAAATACAGTTTAAATTTTAAATCACAAAATAAAGGAGAAGGAATTTTTTTTTTATTAGATATAGAGGAAGACTTGATTGTAAAGCATTCTCCCAAACAATGTCTGTAACCATCCTTCAAGGTACAACAGACTTCAAACAAATAGTTTTGAAGTAGCAGATGTCTTACGGAGCTCACAGTCAAAATTCAAAGTCTGAATGACCACTGTTTGGTTTAAGTTACACTGTGCATTTGAACAAAAGGTTCACTCTTGATTTAAAAAATTCAAACGGCTGAAATACATCATTACTTGCTAAAGTTATTTTGTGTTTCATTACTCATGCAATTGAAAACTGTTTCTCGAGCCTGAGTGTCTGTTACCTTCAAACTTCTTTTCACTAGTTCATGTTAGTACACTTTTGTCCAGTAAATGAAAATCTTCACAGATCTCAAGGTGCCTGCTGGATGAACATGCATTTAAAAACACTAGGACCAGTCTGGTTTTTTAAAAAAGAAAAGAGGAAAAAAATATCAGCAAAATGGAAATGATGGTTGTTTTTCATTCAGCAAGTAGTATACACCTAAATAACCCTCAGTTGACAAAATTTACTCAGAGCTTCTCAGCATTTTGGAGGACAACAAAACTATTTATTTAGAACAGAACAGCCCCACGCAATCAAAATCTTTAATCCAGAATTGACATGCATCTTCAAGAAAAGGGAGATGCTTTTAATGCAATTATAGCCCTGTCAATGTAACATACAGGATTTAATGATATAACAGATGAACATGGGAGTCTGTTGTTAATAATTCTCCATTTGTTGCACAGCATCAGATTTCAACAGGCAATTATCTGTCAAGGTTAGTTTTGTGTTCCTGAAATAATTATCTTTACTTCTGACATGCAGCCATTATGTTCCATTACTAGTATTAATATACCTAATGTTCGATTCATCAGAGAACATGGCCAGTAATACACTCTTATATTTTAAATTAAAGGACTTGCCCACTTAATTCCCTTCTAGTCTCTACACAATTAGGAAATAAACTTGCCCTCATAAACCAGAAAGTCTGTAATTTAGGAAAAACACTGTCACTTGACAGAAAAGTAGAATGGAACAGCAGATCTAGAAACACCACTGTGGATTCAATGGTCAGCTGAGCAGGTGGGTCAGGCAGGAGCCAGCCTGCACCTGCTGGGGACACAGCAGCAGTGGCACAGGGACCCTGAGCTGCCTTAAATGCCCACCCAGCCAGGCACCAGGGTGAGGCTGCTTCTTGCACAAGCACAAGTCATAAAACTTCTCCTGGTTTTACACAAAGTTCAGCCAAATTCCACCACCAGCTCGTTGAGGCTGAAGCGTTCCTGCCTGGCTGTAACTCCCGATGGGTTTGAGAGTCACCACAACAGTGACAAAGAGAACAAGTGGCATTCTCCCAGTTGACTGGCAAGACATTAAAACAGCTCAGCAGCATGACGTTATTTACTTTTAGATGTGTCATTTTTAAGCTGATCAGGACAGAAATTGTAACAGATGTGGTATGAACCCAAGAATGTAAGAAACTATTAAAGTGAAAATGAGTTTTTTTTCCTTTTTTTTCACAAACTCTCCCCTCTGGAGCCTAGGTTAGAGTGGATTGGGGAAAGATCACTATAGGGATTCATACCAGAATTTTCTTACAGTGGCTGTAGTCAAAGTTATGGGGCTGGATAATTGCTGAATGTCATCTGTTGTTGTAGCACAAGTGTTGGAGAACAACAGAATAAATTTCAGTGCCACTAGCCTCAGTGAAATACATGTGCTTTACAGAACATGATACCTCCAGGGACAATAGGTCCTTACAAAGTGATGGTAAGCAGAAACAGTCCTTAACTGGAATATACTCCAGACCTGTTAAACTGCTCTGCTTTAACTTAATTGCCTCTCTTGCGATTTTCCACACCAGATTCCCACGCTCATATTGAAAATAACCCTGAATTTTAAACTGAAAATATAGAAATTAGGTAGAAAGAAATATTATATCTGATATTGTATTTAATATGGTATTATGTAACATAATTATATAAGATACAAATAAATAATTAGATATAGTAGTAAATATTCTGCTAGTCAGCAAAATGAGAAAGATTTTCTGGTATAGGAAAATAAGACAGAGACGGTAAAACAGAAGGATGGATCTGACAAAAGTTTGTTTCCTATATCAGGCATATTGGACATAAATATAAAAGATGTCCAGATCAAAGACCCCAAATTTATCAAAAAGAAATGAATTTTGATTTGTGAGAACTGCCACGATTTTCATTTTTGTCTCAATTCAGGACTGGAAAATCTGCAGGATCTGCCAAAGAACAGAACAGCACCTCTACTAGAGCTTCACTTGTGAGTTCAGATCGAGGTCAAACTTGTGTCTACACTTTCCTTCTAGTGCCTATACCTCTCCCTAAGTTTGAGAAAATTCCTCTAAGTGCCACAAAGGCTAGAAGCTTCCTTCTTCTTGCGTTCTTATGATTTGTTGTTTGTTTCGGGGATTTTTATAACTTTAGTAAAAAACACAAATTTTTGATGCTTCATTGTGTTAAATACCAGTGTTAGTAGAACTTGAACTATCCCTTGTAGAAATTAGTATGCATGAGAAGCTTCCGTGAGAGATTGCAGGGGTTTTGGAAAATTCTTCGGATCCTGATTCTGCCACTTCTTCTTCTCTGTGTGATTAAATACTTCTTCTTTAAAGTATGGCTTAATTGTTTGAGAATACCTAGATTTTGCTCTGTAGGAGTACAGAGCTGAAATGTAAGACAAGGAAACTCTCTATTGTATTGCAGCACAAACTATATTAATAAATATTGAATAGAATTAATTTACTCTGTATATGATCTCATGTGCCTTCTACGATATCTTTATGTATTATGTGTATGTAAAGATTGCAATAATGAGAAGCTAGAGAAGACCAGTGACGTGTCTCACTCTTCGGTGCTAAAGCTAACACACTACTTGCATCAAAATCATAAAATCCTCAATTAATAATGTAGTGACATACAAGTGCCCTACATCCTTCTTATACTTTAATTAGCTTTCACATATGTTTATTCTAGATCTACTCTAACAGTGCTGAGCTCATACAGAAAGTAAACATTACAGTAGCAATTTGGAGAACAAAGTACTGACAACTAAATATATTTGTTTCATAAAAACATAGAAATAAATCACAGGACAATTATCTGCAGAAATTGTTCTGCCTACTTGGTAAGATGAAAAGATCCTTAAAGGCAAAGACAAATAAGTTTAAATTAATTATCTTAGTTAAAAGGGTATTGGCATCACAATACATTTGCTACATTAAGATACAGATCTAGATCACTGTGCTGATTCCTTAATAGAGTACTGCATTTTCACAGTCCCAAGTCAGGAAAATGAATGAAAATGATTAACTGTTGATTTATGACAAAGATTTGTATATGCACAAACTCCTGCACTCCATTACTACCTAAGCTCAAATTTCCCCATTTCTCTTGCTCCAGCTGCACTTGATTCAGCATCACCAAAATGAACACAAGTCTTCCTGTCAATTATAAATAGATGAAGTCAGACATAAGGGATCACTTTCTGACAGCTCAGTGCAGTTCACAAACACCTCCATCCATTTCCTCTGCCTAAGCCAACTTCAGAGAGAAAACACACTCAGGTGAAATAAGTACCAATATTTCTCACAAATAGCTTCTTTCCCCCTCAGCATCACTGGACTGCAGCAACTAACAGAACCTTGACCAAATGTAACAGTATCAATATGGGACAACTACAAAATGTTTAATTGATCAACACCAGTGACCCTGCACCTGGGTTGTGGCAAGAGGAGTCTGATTTTCAGAGAAAAGTTGCATGCAATATCTTCTCATTTTCTAGGGAGTGGATGACTTTACAGCATCTGGATCGAATTTTTACTTTGGATTCTCCACTGTTACACTGGAAAACCCATTTTCTATATTTAGTGCAGCTGTGTAAAAATTAGCCTGCTAGACCTCATGTAGTAATATAGGAAATAGCTCAGCCCGAATTGTATTTTATCTATATCTAGTATCTCTAGCTTCCCCTATTTTCTCCAATTCCTGCAGCTCATGAGAGACAGAGCAGTATAATTACTGCCTTACAGCAGGAGGCAATCAATGAAAACTTTTGCTGCTGGTTGAAAAGTTGCCAGAAAAATGGTAATGACATGAACGTCCACCCCTCACAGCAAAGTGTTCTGTTATTAAGAGCTGCTATTCTCTTTCCAAACACTCAAGGGAGCTATGAGCCTGCAGTTCAATTTTTCAGTCCAGGAATTGAAATCTCACTGCAACTGCGAGCTTATTTGTTTATTGATTTATTTAAAGTTTTATCTTAAATTAACAGCGCATTTTGGTTTAATCACTGTATTTTAGGTGATCTATGAAATCAAATGCAGAACATAAGCTCTTTTCCTATTGTTTTTTATATTTTATTATCTCATTCTAATGCATATACATATAAGAACTAAAATACTGTTAGGACACACCTTCACTTGAATCTCTAATTCCTTAAGACACTCTGGCAGAGAATACGTTTTCTTAAGCGGTCTTACAAGGCAGACTGCTTATAAAATAGTTTCATAAAAATCTATATTACACCTGCCATCATTAAATTTAAAAAATAAAAAGGAAGATAAGAACCCTCACTATCCCAACTACGAACATCCCCGTTTAATAAAACAGAACTTTTCCTTTAGGGACTTTCAGTCATTACCACACAGCAGCTACTCATTATGCTGTTGTCTTAAAGCATAAATGTTGTCAGGGGAAGGGCAGAATTGTATTGACAAGGCTTGGAAAGGGGCCGACAGACCACTCATGATATGTGCTGGGCACTGCTGCCTGCTCTAGACAGCTCTTCTCCACTGGCTTTGAGACAGTCACGAACTACATTGCATCTTTGACAAGGACAGGAATGAACTAGAGAAGTCTGAAAGGAACAACAGTAAAAGCAGCAGTAAAATCTGGAATAGCAAGGGCCCTTACAGGATTTTACAAGAGCCTTATTTTCCTTTAAGTGGACTTCTGGGTTCCAGCCCAGTCCCTTACTAGAGGGCATGCCAAACCACCACAGACTGCCAAGCAAGCGCTTGCACAGAACAATCTTCCTCCAATTATTAAAGACTGAATTTGTTTAATAAATTTCATAACTATTTCAATGCCTTTTTTACTTTACAAACATTCTTACTGTAACAGCTAAAACTTTGCCCCATGTTTACACCCTCCACTGCCAACAGAAGAGAAGTAATTCTCTGTATCTCTGATACATACAGTCACTTTTGATAAAGATTTTGCTAGTGCTGCTATGCTGCAGTTTCTCTGTTGGGTAACTTCATACTGTCTTTAATTACTAGCTATTTCTTCTACATCAAGATCTGCACTGAGCCCTGGCTTGCACTGATGCACACAGATAGTCCTTGATGCTGACATTTATTCTGAACTCAGCCTACCAGAGCAGTCATTCTGATCACACATTTTTGATGTAGAAACAAACTGTAAGTGACAGACCCCGAGTCAAAGGAAGTGCTATCATCCTTCAGCGATTAGCTCCTGGGAAGCCCGACCCAAAAAGAATATCAAAACACAAAGTTTATACATTTACATTTTTCTCAGATGGTGAAACTGATGCTTTCTGCTCTGTCCATGAGCTGGAAACACCTCCAGTGGCATCTCCCGTCACAAAGAAGTAATCAGGTTTTGTTGCAGCCCAGTATCCCCATGCACACTTTATCAAGCCATTTTGATTTTTCAGCTCCTCTGCAAAGGTGCTTGCTGCACAATTTCATCAAGAGCTCATGTTTTAAATTTAAGTGTCAGTAAAAAACCTAATTTCCTCTGCTTCCCCTCTTTCCTGATCAAGGCAGCAATACTCACAGGCTAGAAGACTGTACCATATAATGAAAATACAAGTTCAGATTTCAACTCAATACCACAGAAATGCAAATTTAAAATTTGCGTGACTGTTAAGAAGTGCCTTTCTTTACCTGTGCCTTAAACTCCCCTCTACACACACCACAAATACTGTCATCAACAAACCAAGCTGGGTTTTAAAGTCCTGACTCCAGTGTGTTGACTTTTCTGTGAATGCTTCTCATGAAACAGAGTTGCCCTGCATCAGGAATAAAAAGCTGCCTGGCTTGATGGTTTTTATTATAAAAACTGCTTAGGTTTATAATGTAACTTATCTATTCCAATTTTATCATTAATGACACCTGTTACATTTCATGCCAAAAAGAGATGACAACATACAAACCTTTACAACTTCCAGATTTCTTTCTATACCACAGCTACCATGAATACGCTCACATTAGGGTGGACTCTTCCTTTCATAAATCTCCTCTGCCAACAGGTTCAGGACTCAAGGCTGACCCTAATTGTTCCTAGAATTTGTGAAGTCAGTGTGACAAAAAGACAAGAAATGGAAAAAAACCAACCTGCTGGACTGGGATTCTCATGCTTCATAGCATTAAAAAAAGCTGAGAGACAATACAATTGTGGGAAGAAATTTAGACAAACCTGATATTTAGGATTGGCATCACATATACGTTTTAATGCTATAGAAAAAATAAAACGTCTAGAGCAATGAAAGCACTGATCACTGTGTGGCCTTCTGCATGAGCTTACATACTTGCTCATATAGAACTGAGTGCTTCAGAAAGATGGAAAACCATCAGCAGGCATTGGATGCTTGGGCTTGGTTACATAGATTACAGTTACTGCTGAAGAGAAGATGAAAATTTGAGGAGCAATATAATAGGGCAAGATTCATAGAAACAGACCTACTATTTGCCAGCACTTTTGACTAAGGTTCAAGCTCACCATCTGACTGGTCCTTCTGAAAGAGAAGAATCTTAAAAACCATAGACTAACAACTATGTCTCACTTAAGGATGGCACAGCGGACTCAAAAGTTTCCTTAAATGCTTCAAAGTTTTAAGGACCAATATTTGTCATCAGTAGTCTTGTCTCTTGGACTGAAAACAAGTTGGGAAGAGCTGGGCAGGAGATACAGGTAAAATGGCTGGAAGTTTCAGCTCAGCCTGAGGAAGAGTTTCATTTCATGGAGCGCTGGAACAGGCAGCCCAGGGACATCATAGAGCCTCCCTCTCTGGAGGGACCAAACCCACCTGGCCATGTCCCTGTGTCTCCTGCTCCAGGTGACCCTGCCTGGGCAGGAGGGTGGGACTGGATGGTGTCCAGAGGTCCCTCTCAGCCATACCAGTTGTCTGATAGCACAGTTGGCAGCACTGAGCCACACTCACAGAGGAGCACCTGGACGTGCAGCACTGCAGCTCTACTCAGAGAGCACACATTATGAGCACATGAACCATGTGCTTTAATGCAGCTCATGTTCCTGAACAGTAGTTCATGCTGCCGTCTAAGTCGCGCTGAGCCTGCACCAGAACAACTAACAACTCCAGGCACATCTCATGAAAACACCTATTTTTAATACAATCACTGCCTCACCCAAACTTGCTGAGGTCAAGAACCCTGTAAGACTTCACCAGCTTCAAGACTACAGGCAACATTTTGCAAACACTTGCTGACAGGATAAGAAGACAAATTTTATCATATCCACAGTGACATAAATGTGTGAGAGTATGGGTTACACCTAAGGATAGATAGATGCATGCTTGGGGACTATTGCATAAAAATGCTTTGTCAAAAAGGATGAGAAAGTGCTATGTTTTAAAAACTTATGCTAAGGAAAAAAAATTTAAAAGTCTCAGCTACAGTTCCCTGGGTAATGGTGTATGTCATTTAAGCACCATTCTAATAATTTTATGTGGTTTTCTGTAGCTTTAATTCAGCAATATTTTGTTTTTAAGGTTGGATGATATTCCCTTTTAAACCAAAATTAATGTAGTCAATTGTAATTTTCCAATGATTCCCATTCATTTGAATGAATGCTACTTTACCAAAAAGCCCAGTGGAGTCAATCAGTCTATATATCATTAAGCTCACTATTTTTTATTGGATGTCATAAGGACTTTGTGGACCTACTCAAAAGCTTTTTGGCTGACCCAATTTTTGCTGAAATACGACTTTTTACAAAGATCATATTGCTCTGACTCTGAAAATGGCAATGCCTAGCTGCAGATATTTTGTTTTGTCTTTGCACATTTGATTGGCAAACCTCAGAAAGGATCTCACATGTTGCTGCAGTCAAGATCAACAATGTAATTTTAAAATTAGATTTATTCATTACGGGTTTAATCCACTTTTCTCTGAAAAAAGGCAGAGCAAATCAACTTATACAGCTGTACGAGCAAAATATAACTCTCTTTTGTCTCTTCTGGAGCAGGAGACAGAGAGTAGAGTTATACATCAGGCCTCTGTGGTTGTAAGGCTGAAGTCCAGGATAGACTGGGCAACCTCCATGGCCATATGACTTGGATCCATTGTAAATTGGATCCACCTGCCCACCTGCAGACAGCATTTCCATTTCCTCAGCACTACCCTAATCAGTGGAGGTTGGTTCATTTTTGAGACACCTTGACCATCTCTCAAGCATACACGGTTACCAGTATCTTTCCACTTCTAAAGGAAAATTGAGAAGGCACAAGCAGGTTGTATTTGATCAGAAACAGTGGTCTTTTGCTATAGACTTTTTAAAAAACAACATATCACAGAATCACAGAATCCTTGAGGTTGGCAGGGACCTCTGGTGATCATCTGGTCCAACACTCCTACTCAAGCAACACCACCTAAAGCCACTTGTTCTTTTACTCAACCTTTTTTATGTCAAGTCCAGCACTACACCAGCCAAAAAACATTTTCATCACACAGAGACATTTACAGTCACAATAGTACTTCATACACTTCACCTTTGATTCAAGAAAATTAAGATGTGCACAAGCGAGAGACGACCTTCCTAGAAATGTTTCCTTTTACAAAATAAGGGCCATCTGCCAGGGATTTAGCATAATGATAAAACATTAAAAGCAGCTGCATTACAAAGTTGCTATGGATTTGATATTTATAAAAGGAAACAAAATCAATATACATAAAATCCACACTTAATAAATATATATGCTAATAAAAACTGCACTGCCTAGACTTTAATTATAATCATGAAAAAAAAATTCAAATTGCTTCTTTAACCAGTAATCATGGTTTTTTTCTGGAGCAATTTGGATTAAATCTGTCTCTTCTTAAGTATGGAGAAAACCCTGTTTTATAAAACAATTAATTTACCCTAGAAAGCTCATAAATGAAGCTGTTAGCTAACACTCAGCATACCTTCATTACATAGTCCAATGTTTCAAATATAGAAACAAAGCAAGAACAAGATTAATACTGCTCATATTTCTCTTCTGATTTAAACAATTTACATATCAACACTTAAATTTCATATTGGTTATGCACAAACTATACTATGTACTAGTATATGCTCATTCATAAGCATGAATACACATCTGTGAAAATCTAATGAAAGCAAGCAGTAACACAGATACACACACACTTTGAACCCTAATCTTTTAGACAATCAAGAACTGTTCAGCATAAAGGCTCATATGCTCTTTTTCTAGATAGGATATTAAGTCTGTACGGATTTTATATTTGAATACATTACTACTTCCAGTAGATCTTATAGAATTGTAGATAGTTTTTCCAGTGTTAACTTACAAAAGCCTGTTTGTTCTTATAGTTCCATACCCCTCCTAACCTCCTGCATAGCTCTATTTCCCAAGTTTTCCTTCAATCGTCACAGAATTGGCACCCACAGCCCTCCAGGGGTCCAGCAAACCAGAAGCCTTCCATTTATCAGCTTCTAGCTGTACACAGAGAAAAGTTAATGAAACTGGACTGTTTCCTAAAATAATGCACCACAATGAAGTTTCCAGTCCTGGAAATACCGTTCACGTGGCTGTATAAGCACACAAGTGGTTCCTGTGAAGCAAAGGTACTCAGACAGTCTGTGCTGAGCTTGTGCCTTGAGGCTCTGGGACCTTTGTGCCACAACCTTTGCTGTTACTGGCAATGCCAGCAGAAACTGTTCTCACCCACATTTTCTCTTCCTCTCCAACCCCATTGCCTCAGCTGGATCACCCACTGTGGAAGTGTGTGTGACTAAAGGAGCAAGCTGGGCTTAAACCAGCTGTGTCCAGAAGGAAGGATGTACAGACAGCCCAGCACAAGGGGCCTCGCCCACCCAGAGGCTCTCCAGAGCCAAGGAGAACACTGGTTCCCATTCCTTCTCCCCTCCCCTCTGACAGAGGTTGTCACCCAAAGCAAGGAAGACTTAACTGCTCTTTAAAAGCTGCTGTTTACAATCAAGTCAATGACAATTATTCAAAATATCCTCACTTGAAGATGATAATGCTTCAAAGGGATTTTCCAGAATTTTTTCAGTTGCCCTTAAGGTGCCACAAGTTCCCCACGGGAGGAAGAGCTGGCAGCCAGGGGACACAGGGAGAACACTATGAGGCACTGCCAACTGAGAGTTAAAGCTTTAGGCTTTCACTAGATCAAGCTCTGTGGGTAGTATCTCACCAAGACTGCAACCAAGAGACTCCATTTCACTGGCACGACTGACAGGATTTGTGAGATAGTAGCACCGAGTTATTTGTTTGGGAGACACATGCGACTTGTCCACCTGCATGAAAAACGTATGCTAAGGTCTTTTAATGAGAGCTACACACAATGTCTGATAAGAGAACAGATTGCTGCATTACCTCTTCCACCATAATCCAGACAGATTGTCAAGCAGACTGGGTCAGTCACCATGTGGGGGTTTTTTTGGGTTGTTTTTTTTTTTTTTTTTTTTTGCAATTCCCCAGAAAACTGACAAAAGAAACACGGCAAAACCCCAATGAAAGAGTTGATGGCTTTTGTATTTTGGCACTACTTTATTCTGCCTTTGGGATGATGAACTTTCTCACACATTTGATTGATGTAACTAGCTTAACTGATTAATCACTTTGCCTCCTAGCAGTTCCTTCCTGCTTATATCCAAGGAAACAGTCAATTAGGACTATAATTAATTCTTCCTTTCATGATGGGGTAAATTTGGAAGGTTGTGACCACATGAATGCAGGCAGTGCAGCTGGTTAATCTGCAACCCTGAACCTCATGCTCCTAATGAACAAACTACAGCTCTTATACTTCAAGCAACAGACAAAACACTCAAATCCTTTACAGTCCATTTGTATACCTACAAAATCACACACAGAGGAAACACATTTAACCAGGCAGTCGCACTGAAAAATCTATGAATGTGCTTTCATGTCAAACACATAAAGAAAACCATCAAAAACTACAAGACAATACAAAGTACTGAAAACTAGTAAACTAAGGTTAAACACATTCAACAACTGGGTGGGCACAGCTAGTGAAACAGATTTTTAGCACAAACAATGGAAAACATCATCTGGATATAACAGATAAAGATTTCTCCATCATGTTTTAACAATTAAACTAGTTGCTCTTCCAAAATGAACACCACCACAACAACAGACTTTGAGAGGCAGAAATTAAATCAGGGAAATGCATCTACAAATTGTTCAAATGTCAGTCTACACAGCTACTTTACAGCTTTCTTAAAGACAGCAGTTTTCAGCAAATATCTAAGGATGAATTTGCAGAATATTTTTGTAGCTGACTGCACTCGTACAAGTTTTATCCCTTTATCTGCATTACATTTCAATAACCCTGACTCCAGAAATTACAGAGATCTCCTTCTCAAAGGTACCATGAGTTTGGAGATTGTTATTTTTATGAAGTACTTTTGGAAAACATGTTCTAAGTATCTAAAAAATATTCCGGCTGGTCGGACCATGTGAATTCTCTAATACTTTAAATGACTTAATATATATCTTTATATTGAGCATAATTGGCTACATAAATCTGGTAAAAACAAGATACAGAGGCAGATGAGCAAACTAGTGGAAATAAGCTTCTGAAATTACAAGTGAGCCAAAAAAGATGGCCCAATTAATTTTTTTCTGAATGAGTGAAGAGGTGATACTGAGTTCCATGCTCACAAATTTCCTCTCAGAGTTACAGATCTGAATCAGACTTCAGACTGAGAAGTTTGGTTTCCTGCCCAGATCAGCTGCAGAGTAATTTCATGAAATTATCACAATTCACAATATCACAATAAAGAGACATGAAAAAAACCTTAACTTCTGTTTTGCTTTGGCCTTGAAAATTGCTGAATTCACATACAGTTTAATCTGGGTTTGTACTTTGCTACTCTGAGCGTTCCAAATGGAAGTATCATTCTAAACTTAATCCAAATCAGCATTACCTTCAGACTCAGGTCCTACCTCTCCCCCTTTTTTTTTTTTTTGGTAAGCCCCATCAAAAGGAAAAATTGCTAATGAACATGCTAAGTAATGTAGCAGTTCCATACTGGTCATCATTATTTACATGGAAATAGAAAATGGGTACTTAAAATAATAATAGTTGGTAATTTGATCACAGATTCCAGACGATTTCCAATCTTTAAGGCATTAACCATAATAAAATTTATTATTACATTTTCTCTACTTATTCTTCCATGAATGGAATAAAACTGTGTCAGCAGCAGCTAAACAAGATGATGATTTTTATTCCTCTGCATGTATATAAACGTGCACACCCAGAACAGCACTGGATATACCTTTAATTAAAAATCCAAAATATTTTCAACCAAATCATATTTGAAATAACTACTCAGAAAAAAATCAAGTTACATCATGCCAATTTTTTTTCTTTTTCCAACAAAAAAACCAAACAGATGTCCCATACAAAATTTGCCATTATTCTTTCCAGGAGGAGAGCCTCCATGACTTTTCCAGTAACTTCAACAGAATTCACTCCAATTCTGTTTTCCTGGAGAACATACTAGGAAAAAATGGGAAACTGGGGTTCTGAACTCTTCTTATGAGGAAAATACCATTAAATCAATCTTCATTGACACTGAAACACCAGTTTGAGCAGGAAAGTGCTATATTCTGCACACTATTCTACCCAACTGGGTTTTATTTTTCTTAAAACTTGTGGGTAATTGCAAAGAGTACAGTTTTAGCAGTGTGCCATCCAAAAGATACTGCTGTATAGTTAGGTAGCCACGTACACAAATCATCAGTGAGTATGCCTGCATAGAAAAGTGCCTCTGACTTATCAGTATAGACTACTTGGGTATAACTTGTTCCTGATTCTTCTGTCTGTATTTTTCTATACATTCTTAAAACATGGGAGGCATACTGCTGAACTCCTCCCTTTTATTGGGTTTGCTCTCTGAACTATTTGTAATGACTACAAATTTGCCTTTTTCCATGTGAAGACGACTACTGCAACTGCTCAAAGAACTACAGGGAAAAACTTCAAAACAAAACAAAAGCAACCAACCAACCGTGAAACTGAAGTATTAAGACAATTTGTTGGTATTGGCTTGGTATTACTCATGAGAAAAAAAAGAGGGTCAGAGTAAATGAGTAGCTCATTAGAACTGTTGTCAGTACAATATGTGAGGTGCACTGGGGATGTCTGGTATCAATCTACACACCTTAGAAAACAAAGGTATCCTGCTAATACACAGCTGACACGGACGTAGACTGGGAGCCTCGCAATTGAGTTCTGATTTTATCAACTCTAAGAAATAAAGGAAGTCTACCTCCTCTCAGGAAACCATGCAAATGAGAAACGTGCTGCACTGATCGCTGTTCCAAGTCACTGATCTGACAGAGAAGGCTTCAATGGCTCAGGAAGCAAAGCCTAGACTGAGAGCTCTAAAAAGTGGTTGAAAAAGCAGCCACTTAGAGCGGCCTCCTGGATCACACCACTGTCAGCTACATCAGTTCTGTGTACAATGTCAAGAGGTTGGAAAAAAGGCAAACCTGATCTTAAATGTCGTTCCATCCCCTTTAAGCACTCAGTGAACACACTGCTCTGCTCTCAATGTAACATCCACTGAAAGATGATTAGGGCTACTGAAAAACTAAGGCTGTTGAGAAGTGTCTGATGGGGACTGCTGCTTTGATGAGCAAAATATCCCCGCACAAAGAATCTCCATGTCCAAAGTCTCGCAGTCCACATCTCCTCAGGCCCAAACCACAACAGCACAAAATGATGGAATATTTTTTGTACTGACTGGGTAAGTACTCATTTGGTTCAAAATCCCATAAACCAAAATCCCATAAACAGGGAAAAAATAAAAAGTCGTGTTTGTTTACAATATCATGGTTGTTTGCTGGTAGAAACAAAGTTTTTGAATCACCAGCATTTTTCTTTCATCTTCTACACAGACCTTATGCTTACATGACTTAGGACAAGAAAAAGAAGTTCCAACACTAGGGTGAGAAATATTTACTGTCCCAAACAGAAAAGCACAGGAGAGTTTGAATGTGCAGGTCTACAACAGCTCTCAGCTATTCTAAGATGCAAAAGATTCCTTCTTTGCAGCAGGTTCTCACAGAATAATGGACACAAATTTGCAGTGTAGTTTCTGCTTGGATAAGTATTGCCAAGCCCTTAAAGACATAAATGTGAAATCGTATCTTCTCATTAGAGAATTCTTCCCCATCACTGTAGTACTAAGTGGTCTCACCATGTTTAATGTATTTCCACTTCTGTGAGTTGTCAAGAATCTTATCCCTGTTTTACACCTGGGGAAGTGGGGAACATAAAGGTTAAGGATATATCTAAATGGCAAAACTACGTTCATCAGGTAAAATCTCTAACACAGATGTGTCTTCAGTACAGACCTAATCCACCTACAATCTGCTTTTAAGGACACAATTTCCTTTGCAAAGAGAAGCTGAAAGTAGTAAGGGAGTTCTGGCCAAACAGAAAGTTTCTAAAGAGTGCTTTGCACTGACAGTTCTGATACACTGCATACCACGGGACCCAGGGGACATAACCAAAACCATGCACCCTGCTTTGTCACAGGCACCTCATTGAACTGAGGTCTAATAAATAATAGATTAAAGCCCTGGCCACAATATCATCACTTTTCTTGCTGTGATTCATGTAAAATTGTACAAAAAGGACTTTCAAAAACAACTTTAGAAGAGCCAGAAGGTCTCTTTATGAAGGCAGCTACAAAGATTTAAAGATGACAACAAAAAATCAAAGCATTGGAGTGGGACTTTGCTCAGATGGTATCTGCTGATGGCCAAGGCATGCTCCGCATCCAGTGCCGCAGGCATGTCCTGAGCAGCTGGAGATGTGAGCACCCCACACAGCACACGGGGCTAACCCAGGGTCTGCAGGGTGCTCTGGGACTCCAGAGGCTCCTCTGGGCTGAGCAGCATGAGACCAGGGCTGCAGCAGGGGATACTCAAGGACAAGGACTGCAGGGAATACTGCTGCAAACTCCCTGCGAGAACATCATTCATGTCACCTTAAATTTACTGGATTAAGGCAATGCAACAGTTGTGTTAATGAAATGGCTTTGATTTTTGCTCTTAGGTGTCCCTGAGTTCCTAGATTTTAACTGATTATTTTGAGGCTTACCCACCAAAAGAAGAAGGGCCTGATAGGAAATGATCACAAACATCAGCAGCTGCTATGCATAGATGCTACTGATACAGAGACAGCTGGGTACACATTTCTGCGGTCATTTCCTTGATGAATAGAGAGTGCACTGTTGCACATAAAAATGGCATTGTCAGCCTCTCTCAAAACACTATAGGTTCAGTCCTGATGTGAATGACTAAGACTTGTCTTTAAGCCACAGAAAGACTCCAAAATGGTGTCCTGCTGGCATTCCACGTCTAGGAAGACAATAGATTTCACCAGGAACCCTCAAACCTGCAAGGCATGCATCTGACTCTGCAAAAAGTTACAACAGACACCCTTAAGAGCACAGAGGTTTTAAAAAGGATACTCATTCAGCCAGCTAGGTTCATGCTCCAGCGGGAGCCAGAAAAACATGTCACAAGGCCTCTGGGGAAACAGGACTCAATGCCCCAGGCCGGCAACCCAGGACAGTTGGCAAAACAGTGTAGGAGAGAAAGAGGAAATCTCCTCTTCAAAGGCTAACAGGGGAAGGGGCAAAACATGGGCATGTTGAAGCCTGCTCCTAAATGTCATTATTCAAGGGGAAGTTAATGACTCTTCCCTTCATACACAGGATGCGCTCTTCCCCCATAAGCTATCATTTAAAGAATCAACTAGTACTAACTAAGCACGCTATTAGCTGTTGATATTTAATAATACAAGAACAGAAGCCACAGCTCTGGCCTTGCCAGGCCTCTTGATTAAGGGCAGCATCGTAACTAACGGTGCTTTTGGCACTTTGACAGATTCAGGAGGTTAGTGCAAATTTCTGACAGGATTTGCACATCAGTGCTTTACTGAATCACTCACTGACCAATCTTTCCGGGGGGAAAAAAAAAAAAAAAGTTGTGGCCTTGGGAAAAAACCAGCAAAATGATGACATTTTCTCACAGGGTATTGTTCCAGAACTTTAGATGTGGTAAAGAGCAGAGCTGCATCTGCAAATCCCAGATTTAATTTCTCCACTGTATCAGCAAAATGATTATTCAGTAATTCTAGTGCCCCAGTAAACAAAACTGCCCAAGAGTTACTTATATGCAAGTACCTCAGGGCATGAAGAAGGAAATCGTCAGTAATAGAGAGAGCTCAAGAGGAAAAACTCTGAGGTGCTTCTACATTAAACCAAGTTAGATCAGTAAACAGAAAAATCTCAGAGCAGGGGCACAGCACTTTATTTCTGTGGAATCCACATTTGCACCCAGAATACTTGAATCAGTCTTGGCCCCCAGAGAATAAATCAAAATACAAAAAATCCAAACAAGCCAACCAAAAAAATTACACCAAAATCCCCCAAAAAGCCCAAACCCAAAAAAAAAAAAAAAAAAAAAAAAAAAGAAACAATAAAAGAGAAAATAAAAAGGAAAAAAAAATAAACACACCAAAAAACCCCATGCAGAACCTACTAAACCATTTCCACAAAAGCAACAATCCAAGCTAAACAAATTCTTGAAGAAGATATTATCTGCATTAACCAGCTACAAAGCTTTAAAAAGCTATACAAATACAAGAGTCAGTATAGAAGGAAATGTATAAGCAAATGCAAAAACAACACCAAAACCTAGGAAAATCATTTTCCAAGCCTCCTTCTCCTGAGATGAATTAGGCCATGGAACAGTCCCCATTGCTCAGGCAGGCTGAAGTTGGACAGAACACTGGAAATGAGTACTGCAGGGAAACTTGGAAGCCAGACACTTTCAAAACTCCTTTCCGTCTTTAGCCTCTCTTACTCTACAACTAACAGGCCTAAACTGTTAGCAAGTTTCCCTGTTTCCACTAAAACAAGGACGAGATAGTTGTCATTGCAAAGCTGCCTCTAACAGGCAAGCCAGAGTCACACAAAGGAAGGAGATAAAACAGAGAGATGTCAGAGCTCTCCTGCTGAGTGCTTTAGTCCAAGTGCTCAGTTTAGCAACATGAAGATGTTTATGCTGCCTGCAAGAGGACTTCAAATGGCTTGTCTACAGAAATTACTTTAGAGGAATATTTTACATGACATCATCCAACTACATTAAGTCAGTTCAATTACTGGTAATCAACTTAGAATATATCTGTGTAGTTATTTTTAGAGGTTTTACTGAGGTTTATTAGGAGAACATATTCTAGCACTCCCTTTATTAAGACGCCATAATGCTCAGCTATTTTGGAAAAGGACAATTTTATTTTTATGCCTTTTGTGTAACTTGTGTTTTGAACAGTTTTATCCTTTCTTACACTCCCCAGGGTTAGTTACTTCTGAGGACAAATGTTCATTGATTAACAATGAAAACACACAGGTTGCAGAATTGAATTAAGGGATAGACTGCAGAGCACCAAGTCTGTCTATCCAGGAATTTGCCTCTCCCTTCTTAATGAAGCTCAAGGAAAACACTCAAAGTCCTGACAGCCTCCAAAGAAGTTACGTTTCTCATTCTCAGGGTTCAAAATAACACACAGCATGCAAAGAACAGTAGAGTTCCCAATAAAAAAAACTGGGATAGGCAGTTTCACATTTTGGATGCTGGATGCACTAACTCAGTGGCAGGGGGGCTCTGCAGCCCTGTCCTTGCTGCGGGGGCAACGCTACAATTTCCTGCATAATAAAAAAGAGTTTCAGCAGCACATAGGTAGGGCAGGCTCTACTGTGGTACCACCACTACACAGGGAAACTTCTCACTCCTCTGGGAGCTGGGAAAGAGAGTAAATAGATTTTAAAATCACCTTCTGCTTACCTATTCCACATGGATGTTGTCTTACCCCTCATGCTGTATGAGACCAGGATGTAATCCATAAAAATAATATTAAGCTAACATGAGTGGGGTGAAGATAAGTTAAAGACAAAGTAAGTTGAAAAAAAGAAAAAAAATTCTCCCTCCTAACCCATACTTCCACCCTTTCTTTAAACTAGCTTTTATTACTTAACCAACATTTTTTAAGGGTCTGTTTTGTTTTCTATACACATGTAACTCCCATTACTGTCAGTGGAAATTATGTATGCACATCAGTAGCAAACCAGACTGCAGGATATTTAGCTCTCTAAGGTATCCATGTCCCTGTTACAGTCATGATTCAGGAGGAGAGCCAACAAGTATATTTGGAATCCTGCCTTTAAACAAACACCATATTACAACAGGCAAAAGTACTGCTTGATTCTTCCAAATGGAGGCAATACTCGAGAGAATCCCCTACTTAAACCAACAAAAGACTGGATTAACAGCATTTATCTTTTTCCACCATTCCCTCAATGTTGCAGTGTTTCACATGCTGAAATTGATTGATCAGAAATACCTCTTTACAGAAACATAGATAGGATTTTTCACTAACCTTTATATTGAAATAGTCAAAAAATTACAGCAATACTTGAGAATGGCAAACAAGAAGACTGTAATATTTAGTTACTAGAACTAAGAGTACTTTTCCATTCACAGACCACAAAGAGCTTTTACAATATTGGATCTCCATCGCCATAAATTGGAGGAGGAAATAACAGGTAGAGTGCAAGAAATCTGGCCAAGAACTGAAATGAAAAGGGAACCATTTTTCCTACCTCCTCATCTGACATTTTGTCCTCTGCAGCCTGTCAAGCTCTTCTTGACAAGCCAGTAGGTTGCCCTCTCAGAAGCCAAAATCCTATGAGATCATGGAGGTTATTGTCTTCCACATAAAGATTCCTGACACGCAAAAGCTCTAACAGTAACCTGTGCATTCAAGTTGCCATTATTCTCCCAAATGTGAACAAATCTCCCTTCAGATACCTACATCAGTTTAGTTCCTCAGGCTTTTATATTCACACCTCTTCACTATTCCTCGACTTCTAAGGCTAAGAGTGAAAAGCACACATTAGCAGCAGCATATTCATCACTGTGTGCCTTAAAATCAGAGGAAGGCACTTGAATTCCAGTAAGAGCACATCTTTTCATTCCACCACTAATCATCTCACTGCAACATTTTCTCTAAACCACACTTAATGTTTTTATTAAGAAATTAAATCTAATCATCAATGCAGGGATATGAACTACAGTGTCTCTGGGTACAGACACTTGTCCTGACAGGCTACACACCACGAGACTGTAAAAGCAATCATGCTTTCTAAAACCCTGTATTTCTTCAATGAACTCACTGCTCTCTCTGTGCCAAATGCAATTCCGACAGGGTCTCAAAACCAACACAAAAGGTGACATGAAACTTAATGAGAGTTTTGCAGCTGAAATCCACAAAGCTTGATCCTACCCAAAGTTATTTCACTTGTGCCACAGGAGGAAAACTCATAATAGACCTTAAGCTCCCTCTGAACACCTCTGTTTGAAAAAACAGACCCATATTAGCAGTGTATTAGCAGTCACAAATGCTAGTCTAGACATTACAGCTCCAGCCTCCTTCTTTAATCCTCTCTGGCTCATATGTATCTGCATGCACTAGGCTGTGCTCATCCACATGATTTTCTCGGCAATTTGGATCTCTCAAGGAACCTGGCCTGAATATTGCTTTAGAAATATCCAGTGCAGTTTTACTTATAAAAGTGATTAATTGAAGACTCTAAGCTGTTACTACCTCGAATAGGAAATAAAATGTCACTCAGCAAGCAATAAATCATGAAAGCTGCCAATAAAAGCACCTGAACCATACAAGTCAGAAACATCCAAGCCTACTATCTGGGAAAAAAGGTGCATCCTTGCAACAAAACAATACCAATTACTTGTTTTATTAAACAGCTATAAACTTTTCAGACAATAGCTGGCTTTGTGCAAAATATCCTTTCCTGATTTATCATGGATAATAAGTTTGTGGATGCAAACATTCCGGCATTTTAAATTTTATTCTTTTTTTCTTAAAGGTGTGAGTCATAAGGATTGATCCAAGCCCTCTGAAGGCAGCAGTGCTTGTCAATGTTTGGACAAAATTTTAGCACTTTTTGGTGCTTGCCTATCTTATCTCCTACTAGTTCATTTATTTATTTACTCCCCCCCAATAATTTACTTCACTGACGGCAAAGAACTGCTTAATTCTCAAGTAACATATTGACTTTGTAAGGAGTAAATTAAACAAATTAATTCATTTGGTAAAACTTACTTGTAATGACAATATATCTATCATAACAAGATTAATTTTATCAAGCACACTGTCTATTAGCTTAGTAAAGAAATACTGTAAAATAAAAGCAGTGTTGGCACACTGTATTGTCTTCCATAAGGTGTTTGCTAAACAGTGTAGCTATATTGTGATAGTGGCTTTCACTGTAAATCTGTTTCTCTCATCAGCGTTGTCTTCTCTATTTTCCTTAAATCTCTTCTGCATGTGGCAACGTAGGAAGAAAAACCACTTCAGTAAGGCAACTCCTACTCTCCTTGACAATGATTGTGGAGGGATAGCATTGAGTACTTGTTCTATTTATGTCTGACAGACCTTATATATCATGTATGTAGCATGTAGAAGAGATACTGTATGTAACATATTAAAACATGCATCGACAACACATGCAAGCTACCATGCTTCCACTTTTTCACAGTGGGAACAGTACACAACAATCACTAACACAGTCTGCACTACATGGATCTTGCAGTTTTCTAATAAATCAAATGGCCTGGTGAAGAAAGATATCTGAAGTTACATTGTTCTCAGGAAATTAAAAATGCTTCACAGTACATGACACCTATTAAGAGTTGTGAATAAGTATAATCATAGCCTAACAAAACCAATCTACTTCATAATTTTTTACAGTGCTTTTGACTGCCATACCTAAATGCTGCCTAAGTAAATTACTTCTACATTCAAAGATTAAGAGTGGCTGTAACAGAAGAATGTGGTCTTTTTCCTCCATCTCCAGAGCTCCCCAGAGCACAGGCATGTCTTTAAATCTGTCTTGGATGCAGTGCTTCCTAAGGTTTTTTAGAACTTAAAAAGTGGGTTGCTCCTGTTTCCACCCAGTCTTTTCACTGTCCATGTTTCCTCACGAGCAAACAGTCTGATCCAGAATTTTCATGTGTTTTGCTCAAGGTCTTACAAGATGCCTTGCTCCAGAAGAACACAATAAATGAAAAGGTAATGCTCTTGACTTAGCCAGAATGTTTTCTTGATCCCATCCCTCCATCTGCAGAAAATAATGTCATTTCTTTGAAGCAGCTAATGACAGGAGCAACAATCTGGCTGTCAACCACAACAGCAAGATTTCACTTAGCAGAAGCAACCCCAGGTGATGTACAGGAAGCATGGATGGTACTCCCATGTGAAGAGAGCCAGATACAGCTTGTTTCTGAAAAAGTAACTCTGAAATATCCTTCCATGGATTGTTACTACATTAGGTTTTTCTTGTTCCCTTGCTGCAGCTGTCTTTAACAAGAAAATTTTAAAAAAGCAAACATGGGTGTTTACCCAAGGATCAATTCACCTGCTGTTCCCCTGCTCCACCTGGCCCTGTCACTCACTACCTGGCCCAGCCGTACAGCTGGGATGACTCATCTCTGCACGAGAACACTCTTAAATGATCTATTTTCAGGGGTTTGGTGCTGCAAAAGGAGAAGGAAGGATAAAGACCTTTCTTTAATACCATACCATTTACCTACTTTGCATCTCGCTTTTACCTTTTTTGAAACAGCAAAAGCACAGTGGCTGAAACCTCCAGGCTTCTGAATGCCAGGCTAATGTGCAGTTCACGCCCTTGTAATGAAAGCCATCGTAATTCACGGGCATCTGCATCATCCTCCCCCAGACAACAATTTACTGAAGCAGAGAAAAGGAAAGGGCTTTCCAAGTTTGGTGCAAAATTTCAGATCCGTGTTCAAATGGAGTTGATGGATTTCCAGAAGCAAGAGTGGAGTGCTCTGCTTTGAATTAGCTATTATCTTTTACATCCCTCCATGTTTCCTGTCATCACAAAAGAAGATGAGTTACCCTTTAACTTACTGTAGAATAATCTCTCACTACCAGCAAAGGGGTAGTTAATGCTATTGGCAAGGATGATTTAGGAGACAATTTCAAAGTTCAGCTAACTATAAAAACAGAAGTCGTACTAAAACAGCCTCATTCGTTCTGCATACTGAGTGTGAGGGAAGCAGGGCTTAATACCACAAGTGCTGGGAGATGTGACAGTACGATGCAAAACGGCATTTTCTCACTTTCTCCCCTGACAAATGCATCCAGCTTTGCTGACAGGAATTGGTGTTCATCAACCACTGCTAAAATATAATATATTAAGTATGACGTCAGTGCCCAGACCAGATCTGACAGGCCTAAGTGTATGAAGAGGAAATCCTTACCTTACAGATCCAGCAGAATAATCCTGACTTTACAACTTTCATATTTAAACAAACCAAGTAACCTAACATCTGCAGACAGGATATATTCTGGCAAAGGCTAGATTCTGAACTTATTTTTTAAACATATTTTTAAGCCTCCATAATGAAAATGTCCATTGTTTCAGAAAGTTACAAGTCCTTTTCTGTACCTTAAGAATAGCAGCAAATGCCCTCAAGCTATTTGACTTGAAGTCAGAAGCTTTTTCCTTTGACTTTTTTCAACTTATTTTTACACACATGTATATACGTACAAGTGTATGTATAATTGAGTTTTTTCCACAAAAAATGAAACCCCTTCCAAAAAAAGGGAAAGGAGCAGTTGTGTATTCAAAATTTTTTACCAAAAATTTTGTTGTGGAAGGTTGTCACAAGAGAGGTTCCCAGCATTTTGTATCACTATAGGTCTCTCAATCCTCATCCCCTTCTTATGACCAAATACATGTTTATCACCAAGGCTTTAATTGCAAGCACTACTGAAACAGTTGTTTAATAAGGTATCAGATCTTTACCATGGCTCACAGTCCATCAGAAACCTACAGTTCAAGAACCAGTG
Source organism: Acrocephalus scirpaceus scirpaceus (assembly GCA_910950805.1). Classification (NCBI taxonomy): domain Eukaryota; kingdom Metazoa; phylum Chordata; class Aves; order Passeriformes; family Sylviidae; genus Acrocephalus; species Acrocephalus scirpaceus. The sequence continues at coordinate 38,094,927 of OU383781.1, forward strand.
ATCAAAAGGTAATATATTTTCCCATGGATATTCAGCTGCCAGAGGCACAATACACAAAACACTGACATTGAGACAAAGACCACCACCATCCTTCCATCATGTACCACTTTGAGAAGTACCACTCCAGAAAGAGTAAACCCAGATAAACTTGTGTATAGTTATCTGTGTAGTTTATGGTAAGCAGACTCTTAATTTCATAACAAGAAACACAGACACCTGAAAATGCCGTGCCTCAAATGCACCTGATTCTCCACCAGCATTTGCAAAATAACAGGAACATTATTTAGGGAGATAAAATCAGCAAAACAGTCCACGTGGCTTACTTAATTCCCAGGGTACTCCTTTTATGTCACTCTGCAACTTCACACTTCATACATCACCATGCATTTTGTTATAAAAAAACACCCATGGATACTTAAAACAGGGAGCCCATGCAAAATTCTGTGTGATACTCCTTTGGTAGGATTGATAGGTGATTTTTGACTAGGGCTTGAAGACCCTGTTAAACAGTGACCTAACTTTGGCAGAGATCACGATGCCCATTGTTAGCCATTTGATCCCACAATAATCCAAAATCTTTTACCCAGACAGCTCTACAAAAGCATCAGCAGTGAGAAATCTGCCAATGACCACACTTAAATGACATTAAGATTTCAGTGTTAATGTCCTACTGATAAATGGAACAATCCCTCACTCTTAGAGTTTTCCTTCCAAAGTGATTTGCACACTCTGGAAGTTGTCGCCAAATGTGTTTTTCATAACTTGAGGTTGGGAAAAGTCACCATGGCAAAATGAATAGAAACTAACTCCCACTGTGCTCTCCAGAAGCAAGTATGGCATCTTCAAAAGAAAATAAACACCCCACTATTAATAATAATGACAATTGCATTCTTGTATTAATTATTTTACAGTCCACAAGTTACCTGAAATCTAAGTGAGAAATCCATCTTCATTAAGTAATGCAAGAAAAAACGATGACCCTATTAAACATCCAAGCAAGCCATTATCTGAAAATCTTGTCCATTCTGCTTTTGATGGTACTTTTGCATTGACAGTTTCCTGTTTTTTCCTAAGCTTCAGCCTGTTTTCCCTCATCCAGTAAAACTGGTGTAAGGAACAGAAAAGAAACAAGCATTTTAACACCCGTTTTGTTGAAATTTCCCCAGGCAAACGAAGCCAGTACTGAAGCTGGAATGTAGCAGCTGAATTAATTTCACTGTGGTTTTTTATTATTTTAATTTCTTAGCTCATTGATAATTTTTTTAAAGCTCATTCTTTCTAAATAGGGTTGTATTTTGGAACTCTGGTCAATCCTAAATCCATGTGGACATTTAACAAAAAAAAGTACAAGCAGGCCTTTGCACAAAAGACTTCAGAGGTGGTACCATTTTGGCAATATATTCCCTGATCCAGGGGTATATCTACACCCATCATCTGGTGGTATCCAAGGGCAGTATCTGTAATTAAAGCTGTTAGAAAGAGGTGGCTGATGTGAAAAGGGAAAAATAAAGTTCTGCAGCTTCTCTGAATCACCTCTGCCATGATAATGCTCCTTCCTATCTTTTTAATGAATGCAGAAAGAGCTAAGGCTTAATGTTTTCATTCTATAGCGAGACAGATTGGACTCACAAGCTATTCAAAAGGTAAATGTGGAAAAAAATCCAAATAAAACATTCTTCCCAGACAAAATCACATGTCTAAACAATCACAGATGCTGTGACAGTGTCTGCACTATCTATCAAGACATTTGGAAAGGTAATCACGCACCCAGTGCAATTTCATTTTCAATGCCAGTTCCACACATTTGTAGGTTTCTGTCCAAATGCCAGAAAAGGTGACAAGATAACAATTCTGCATTAAATCAAGACTAGCTAGGATTGAGTTTAGTTCTTGGAAAGGAGGAACAATAGTCTCTTTTTCATAGCTATTTCCTCTGTCTTTCTTGCATTCAGAGTGGGATAATGTCACGCTGGCATCTATAGTGTAAACAAAAATCTTCTAAGAATGGGAAATAGGATAACATTACAGGATTGCACCATATTCCCCTGGAGTTTTTAAGACACCTTATCACCAGCTCCTTCCACGAGACCAGTGCTGCCAACCAACAGTAGTTAAGTAGTTCATATCCCAAACCCCATTTTAAATTAATCATTTTTAAACACAAACATTTAAATTGAAAATGTGAAACTATAATTAATGCAGTGGAAGATGCTAACTGTGAAACAGAACCAACACTAGAAAAATACAAGCTGCAGCTCTTCAAAGATCAAAATCTAACAAAGCATTGCATTTATAAAAGGGAGAGTTCTCAGCAGCTGATGTCAAACAGATAAATGGTCCTGGCAATGGCAATTTAGGATTCAGGGTGGAAAATACTGACAGTAGTGTTATAATCCCAGTGCTAATTTTTTTCATGGTCTCTCTGCTATCATTAAATTCTCATTTAACAAGAGCTGCCTACTAAATCATAAATCCAGTTTAACCCTTAAGAAAATAGATCCTCAAATCCTGTGTCTACTTCAACGAACATCATCACTCCAATGCGTTTCATTTTTATCTGAAGAAAACAGCACTCTTTAGCTTTCTGGGTGACAAGGTTAGGCCATATGTATACAGACTTTTTCAAAGCCTTAACTGGAAATGCCCAGTGTAGTTGAGAGGTCCCCAACTCACTGTCTGGGATTTGAGAATGCTGAGCATGGAATTAGAAATTGATTTTTGAGAAGACAAAACCCACCATATATCAAATATATCCCTGGGGATATTCTGAAAACCAGAAACTCCAGAAGCTCATCTTGACATCAAAGGCATCTAACTTCTGTCTATTCAGCTGTTGATGATTAACAATGTAAGTATTTTGATATGAACTCTCAAGTTGCATTAACTGCAGACTAAGTTATGATGATCTCATGAGGAGCCCTGATTGACCAAACACCATACATTAGCTTCAGTAGACGTACAAAGGCTGCATTTGTCCTGTTTTTAAAACCCCAAGCACAAAACCGTAAGAAGATGAAGTCAAAAGTTTCCAAGAGAGGTCATCTAACTCATCCAAGGAAGGACTGATTATATCTAACCAACATCAGTACAATGCTGTCCCACCTGTTCTTCAGATACTCCCAATTAACAGAAAGCCCACAATGACTGCAGCCAATGCTCCTTGCAGACTGCTACAAGATCCTTGTAGCTCCCTGCTACCAAAACTGTTTCCCTTGGGACACTTGCTATGTCCCAAGTGTTTCTTTCCACCATTATTCAATTCCCACCAGTACATCCACCTTTGTAATACTTCTGCTTGAACTGAAAAATTTGAACTCTATGCTTTCTCAGTTGTCTTTGTGAAAAAATATTGCCGCTCATGTCTATTTTTCTTCAAAACCAGCATTTCCTAAATTACTTGTTTTTATCCTTTGCATTTCAAGAACTATGAAGACCAAAATGCACCATTCAAAACTGGATACTGCCAGGCATCATCAGGAAATAAACTGCAGTGTCAGGCATGACTCTGTGTAGTAATTCTTGCATTATCTTACACATCATTACCAAGGTTTACCAGGGAAAGGAGAAAAAAATCTTTTGTCATAAGGACTCTTTAGCAACAAGAACGTTTTATAAAATAAGTAAAAGTCCTTGCTACCAGTCTTATCACACTGACAAATGTAACTACTATAGTCAATCTAAACTGAGTTTTTGATGACCAACCTAAGTATTCAAATAATGTACATTTTCTTTACTGTCTCCTGGAAGTTGTGTTGTGGACAAACACATTCTGAAAGGCCAAAGTAGAGACTTGTACAGATTCATCCCCTTTGCTTTCTAATTGCCAGGTATGAAGGATGGCTCTGCCATGATGCCAAAATGGCCCCTGCAAATACAGAGGACAAAATTTTTCCACTAAACTAAAAAATTGACATTCAACTGCATGATGCCAGGAAAACAAGGATCTAAGAAATTATTGGAAAAATTATAAAAACACAAATAAAACTAGTATTTGGCAACTAGATTGAAAGAAAAAAAAAAAGTGGAAGGGCAGCATCAAAAGGTAAGTAAAACCTTGGGCTTTCTATTATTGCTTATTTTCTTTAGACATTTACTGCCCTAAAACCTTTGGTCCAACTTTCATTTCAAATTTTATTAGACAAGAATCTAAGAAAATAAATAGTTAAAAAAGACCCTTTCTCCAACAACAGGCTCACTTCAATGCCTCCGTAAGAAAAAATTATTTTATAAATGTTTCTGGTTTTCACAGGGCTTTTAAGGGAGATCTGTTGCAGTCTCTTAAGATAATCCTGTTGTTAAATCTACAGAAATTAAGTTTTAAACGTTTGGGCTTTGTCTCCTTTAAATAAAAAAAAATCTGGAAAATACACGTTATATACTCTCTCACTAGCCAGAAAGTCCTCAGCAAAGCAATTTAAGGCAACTTTTCTAATCTTCACAAAGGCAAAAGTTTACCAAAGCAATAAAATTGTTTAAAATGCCTTCTCATCTAGAGCATGTCAGCAATGCTGAACTGAAATGTGCAATAAAATTTATATTACAGCCATATTGTTTCCCCTTCATTACTTTAAAACGTATATGTTCAAACCCAAAATCTAAACACTCTCATTGCTTTTTTTTTTGTTTCATAATAGCAATTGGGATGAGGCATTTTACACAAATCCTCTTCCTCAGTCCTTTTTACTTCATTGGCATCCACAAGCTAAGCTAAAGAAAGCTCTACCCAGAATTGCTGAAAAGCAGTAACAGACAATCATCATTTTTTAAAAATATTTGTTTCTGTATTTCTCTCCAAAGACACTGTGACTATCAAAATACAAATGCATCCAATAAAAACTCACAATTCAAAGGTAGCAAAGCAAGCCAAGGTAGCACCAGAAACCGTGGCCAAAAATCTCCAGCCCAGGGAAACAACAGTCCTACAAAAGGCTTAAGGGCATCTCCTCTGGTCTAACTGAGGAAAGTTAGACTATTAAGGCTACTCATTAAAACTGTCCAGTCTAAAGAGTCACTTTTGCTGTATATACACACACAGAGATCTTTGTTCATGCTGTCTGTGAGAAGTGTATCTGAGATGTGTATCTTAGCCTAGTCATATTGACCAAGTGATCAGGAACACTGTACCTAAACCTTAGGCCACAGGGAGGACAAAGACATCCAAACTAAACCAGCTCTAAACAAACTAGCCCTGATACCGTAAACCAAGGCAATACAGAGTTCCCTGCAACTCACCTACATTCCTGAGTAATAACACGTGCAGCAGTTTCCAAACTAGATGAATCTTTGTATTCTCCACGCAGCAAAAGAATTTGAGATGTTATTTTGACTGTTGGACTGTTGGTCCCACAACAGGATATTCTGCAACTCAGGGCCATTTCCATGGTTAGACAGCACGCACCAGGAAAGGGGAACTTAACATCAAATGGGAGCAAAGAGAAAACCACCACCTGAATGTACTGCCAGACAGTTTTAACTTTGGGAACTGTGCAATTCTTTTCAGGGCTTTGATGCAGCAGTCCCAGTCTAAAATGCTTTGCTGATATGGGATAAAACTAAGCATATGCCTAAGTACTTCAGAGATGTGAGCAGGAACCACTCAAGTGTTTTGCAAAATTATGACTTCTCACTGCAGGTGCCAAAGCAGCACTCTGTTAATAATCAGTGTTGGATACTTTCTCCAAAGGTCCTGTCAGAACTTCCCAGTCATAACCGTGCAACTTCACATGGCAGCCAATGCCCTCTACCCAAATCCATTCTCTTCAACTGCGCTCCCAGTTTTAATTTTTGCGGTTTTTTCTCTGGAAAATAAAATTCTTTTCCTATTAAAATAAAAACTTTAAGCCTGTTCTTGGTGAGAATTCTTTGGATTCTTTCCTTTCCCCTTGCTGTTATTCAAATTTCATTAACAGCACACTTTTGACTTACGGTCTTGCACACCACAGTCTGGCAATATAAATGTGTTCATTTCCTAGTGTCTGCTTTTACGCTGTGTAAAAGAAAGCCTGATTGCTGCCCTAGAGTACATATACATTTCAAACCCTCTGGTCTTCTGAGATGACTGACTGCCATAAACTTAAGTATTAATTATTCTATAATGCGTATTCCCATCCAAAGAAACATAATTAATCTTATTTCTTTTATTCAACTTTTTAAAGTCATAGACTGTTACGGGCTAAATTTCAGTAAACAATACCTTTTCTTTATGTTACGTTTTATTTGCATTAACCCAAATTATTACTCCCCTTCTTGACCAAACAGTGGGAACACTGGAGGTCAGTACCTTCCTCCCAAATGCAGCAACACACAGAGCTACTTTTAACACAGGAGGTAAGATTTAAGCAACACAGTGGCAGTGGGTGGAAAGAGAACCTAGAGAGTCAAATCCATTCTCAACATCTTGTGAACCATCGATATTTTTTACATCCTTACTTCTCTTTGCACAGAAATACTTTCCAATGTCTACTTTAAGATAATAGGGTATGGAAGGGCACCTCATCAACAAAGATAAAAAAAAAATCTCCAGAAGCCAACCAGTGTAGAAGTGTCACCTCCTAAGGGAGTCAAAGGAAGCTGCTCTACATTATCCTTGTCGGAGGCCAAACTGAAAGTATCAGCTTTTTATGCAGGAATGGTAAAGATCTACCCACAAGAACACTTCCACTCTTCCCAAATACAGAGGAACCATTATTTGTGTCTTTAAGCCACTGGGAGACTTAAGTCTCATCTCCAAGACATCTTCAGAACGGCACTGGCGGACCACAGGATGCCTGCTCTAATTCAGTGGCAAAACTAGCCTTTAAGGGGCTTCAGAGATATATGAAATTCTGGTCTACTCATGTCAATATGAGTCTTTCCATTTCACAAGTGAAAAAAACAGATAATGGAATTGTCCATATCAGAAAACTTGGTGCCTCTGAATTAGGAGAAAAAGCTAGATTTAATTTTATTATCGGAGATTGAAATTTGTCTCACTTAGAAAAAAGCCATAATGGACACTAAGAAAAAAAAGACCAAAAAAACAACCAAACCCCAACCACCCATTACAGCAACACAAGCAACTTTGTTATATCAGTTAAGTATATTGTTTAATTAGTTTTCTAAATGCATACACTGAAAAGCCATTAGACAGCCATTAGTACTGATATATCCATTTTCATTTTACAATCACCTGATTTACAACCAGCCAAATTTCTAAACTAATTCAGTCAAACAACATTTCTGGCACTATTACCCCAGCAAAGTTTCCAATTCCCTTTTTTGACTGCGATCACTGTAATTTTCCCTTAGGCTCAAAAGCACTGATGATCATCTTCGTTTCAGCAGATTTACAGAGCATCTCTTAGGATAAAATGTTCCTAGTATTTTTATGGTCTCATTTCAAGATCCAGAAATCTGAAACTATTTAGCCATTTTTATGAAGTAATCTTTTAAGAAAACCAGCTTTGTGTTCTCCTTACGTGGAGAAAATAAGAGATTGCTTTAGCTAATTTTTTTAAAAAATCCTGAGCTCCCAAAGGAGCAAAATCCATCTGATTATTCTCACCTCAGCTGACTTACTATTTTGTTAACAAAAACTTTCTTAATTACTTCATTAACTAGTAACATATCTACGTAAAAACTTGTCAAAAGGCTTAGAATGACTTTGCCAAAACACTGTGGAATATCTCAGTGTATCTCACCGATAAAAGAAAAAAACACATTGTAAAAATAAAGCCTTTGAATAGATTTCATTCTACAGCTTCTCCAATGCTGTTTTTCACTGCTGCATTAGGACACTAGAGATTCTGTAAGGTTTCCCACAGCGTTTTCCCTACTTTGCATCAGCTCCAGTATAGGCCAGTTTGAAAGTGTGTTAGTCAATCAACAATGTACATGACATTCTAAGGATAAAGTAATTGATGGTGGTAGTTTACAGAAAACTGAGAGAGTGAGACAACGAGCAAATGTGTAGCACAGCTGTCAACTGAATTTGAATCCTGATCTAACCAAACTAATATGCAAACCTCAAATCTGTCCTTCTCCCGCAGTAATTGCTGTATTTATCCTTGCAATGCTTCAGTTGCTTGCTTTCCAAAATAAGACAGTTATTAAAAAAAAGAAAATCATCTGGAGAGTAAAAAAATTCCAAAGTTTCTTTAGAACATTTTGGTGAATTTTTAAGCTTTGCTCCTGCCAAACCAAACAAAAGAAGAAAGAGCTAAGAACAGACTGCAGCATGAACATGCCTCAATCCTGGAAGAAGATGCTCTTGACATCCACCCTGCTCCTAAAGGGAATTTACACCTAAAGGTGGAACACCACCTGTGTTCAGGTAAGCTTTGCAATGTTCCTGATACAAATACCCACACTCAATAAGCACTGTCAGGCAATTTTTTACATTTCAAAACCAAGAGAAAATTGCAGTCCCTCACCAGCTGGCACCACTTATGGCTCTGCCGGAAAGCTGAAGGATGCCAATGTCTGAACAAAGCAAATCCTCTCCTCACCGCAGACACGCTCTAAATGACCTTTACACAGCAAGGCTCTCCAGAAAACACCAAGCTTCTATAGTATGGATTTCTTCCAACCCATGGCATATTTGTGTTTGCTAGGTTGCTTTATGGGAGAGAAAGCAGCCTGAAGGAGCGGGACCAGCAGTGCCAAGCCAAGCATGAAAGTACAGCAACAAGTGAACGAATCCTTTCCCTCCTGCCAGGGGCCAAACTGGGGGAAAGGGAGGAAATGAAAATTAACAAAATACATGTGTTTTCACCAGTCGTGTCTGTCACTTCAGTAAAAAAACCAAAAATTTAAGAGACTATGAGATGACATACAGATGGAAGACTGATGGAGGGCATGTTACTGAATATGCATCTTGCATTCAGGTGCTGAACCCACATTGTCATACAGACTGACTGCTGATGTTAATGCTACGAGAAACCTTGTCTGTTAATCAAAGATAACAAATGAGCTTTAAGCATTAAAATGCTGTCTTTTTTGCTATCTTCTTATTCATTTCCTTTATACTGTCTCTATGATAGTAACAAAGCCCTTGAATGACGCCAAAGACCAAGACTCCAACTAACTGACTGGCAGAAATAATCAAGCCAATAGCACATATTGCCCTGACTGACACCTTGAGAAGGCAATGAGAAGGAAACTAAATATAACACAAATATGGATCCAATTAGCATGAATTAAAAAAAACCCAACACAGTAAATTACTTTTTATGAAAGGGAAAACGCTGCAGGAGGTGAACTTCACTGCAAAATTTCATTTGTGAAGAAACTGGAAGGTGAAGGACCTGACAATTGGAGTAAAATGAGGGGAGACATGAAGCCCAGTTTCCTTCCTTGGTAGGAGCACTGGGATGAACCCCAGTGAGTGCTGTGCGAGTGAAGCAGCAGTTTCACGGTCCAACACAGGCAGCAGCAGGTGACAGAGAGAGGACAAGTGCCAGCTGGGGAAGAGCCAGAAGGTAAGATGATGAACCTCTGGGCAGAGAAAAACAACAAAGTAGGAAGGAACCAAACCGTCATGATTAATACTCTTTTTCCTATCCAAAAGGGCAGCAAGGTTTGAAATTCCCGCACAACTCTTTGATCCTTCCTGATTAAGACACATAAGATCTAATGAAGTGCCTCTCATGGTCCTCCACAGATTCCCTTTGCCCAGAGTCAGCGTTATAAAAAAAACAGAAGAATTTTTACTTTACAATGTAAAATCCTGATCATATATTGTCTGACCAGATGACTGCTTAAAAAAAAACAAATAGGCACACACATTATGTCTGTCTTAGCCAGTTCCTGACTCAAGTCAATGATCTGTGCTCCATTTGAGTACTGGTATGATCTAAAAGTGTGAGTGCACAGGAGATCTTTTATTGGGCAGAATCACGTAAATATTCTTTTCCTAGAGAAAGCACCCGTTTTCTATCATGAAATACAAATATTATGTGAAATAACCACATCTGGGGGAGCAGAATGTCAGTATTTGCAGTTGGGTTCTGAAGATGGTCAGTCCTTGATCTGGACAGGAGTGAGCCTGGACCTGCTGTAAATTGTAACCAGTCAAAACATCAGCAGCAATCCTAGCAGCAGGGAAATGTACTGCAAGAATCGATCCCAAACAGCCCATAAACAAGTATCAGAACTAGTACATTCATCAATAGTTTTATAACAGTCAATAAAATAGAAAAAAATGTTGAATAATCTGCATTCAAGAGCAGATCGTTGAAATAGGATCCCTATTATTTCCATGAGCAGGTTTCCCTTCCAATTTTATAAAATTTGCATAATGTAATGCTTACAGATGTTTTATTCACTGAGAAGTTATCTTGTCAAAAGTATTCCCTTTATTAACAAAAATTAATTTCCAGACAAGACAATCCTACCAAGTCTTTCCCACAGGCACTCTTTTCCACATTTAACTGAACAAGGTTCCCCTCTGATATCAGTGAGCTTTCAGAATCAAAACTCCAGCACCAAACAGCCAGGCAGCGTGATATGCGAGTAAACACCCTGAAGTCCTACAACTGACAAGATGTAAAACTTTTGAAAAAGACACGTGCAGGCTCCATAATAAAACCCTGCATTTTTTTAATTGGTAAAAGAGACAGAAGCCTTACTTTGGGAAGAAACATTCCTTTTATTTTTGCTATTTCTAGGCTACTACATGTTAAGAACAGTGCCTGCAGGAGACTCACACGCTGCCTGTGGTGCAAAAGCGCCAAGGCTGCGCCTTTCTGCTTCAGAACAAACGGTCCAGTGTGCTTTTTGAAGCCCACCAATACAAAATAACCAAATCTAATCCTTTCAACTAACAGCACGCTCACCAGATTCATTACTCCAGCTCACTCAGTAAAATGCCTTTGGGTTTGTTGTGAGCACATGTTTTATGAACTACAGCAGTTTCAAGCTTTCCAAAACTTCACATTTAGATAAACCTAAGATGTTCCAATAACTATTGAGTGCAAGGGTATCCCTGCAGGTTAACTTCAGGTGGGAATCCTCTATGATGAGATCTTGCCCAGCTGAAAGAGATTCCCTCACAACACCTGGTAAGAGCAAAACAGTTACCACTGAAGAATCCCTGGCTTTCCCCTAGGATGGAGCCCACTGAAGTTTCACTGCGTTCCCCACGAGGGAAATGCATCATCGCTCCTAAGACAGCTGTGTTTCTAAACTGGAACTCTGCATGCAGGGGTTTTGCTCAAAGTACCTCAAAGACATAACACTTCATCTTACCCCTGTTGCAAACACAGCTCTTATTGCATAAAAGCTAATTAGCGTCACACACCTAAATGATGTGAAGCAGTGCTTCTCTACCAACAGACACCCATAAGAACACTGCTAATACACTGGACTTCTTGAAATAACTATGAATACAATACCCTAAAGTGTGGGAACAAATGTATACAACTCTTCTTCCCCATAGTTTTATTAGAGACTAAGGGGAACCAAGTATTAAGCCTCAGTAATCAAAGCTGAGAGCATGAGCAAAATATTTGCAATTTTAAGTATAAGCAAGCGGTATACAAAAAAAAAAAAATCTACTTGGCAGCCTACTCTACTCAAATAAATTAGCTCAAATAAATTAATGTTCCTACAAACTATGGGCAGATCCAAAAGTTAACAATTTATGGCTACATTTAATAATAAAAAGTCTTTGAAACTATTTCCAACTGCTGAGGTCTGATATTTAGAAAGGTTTAGATATCTATCTTGAGTGGAGAGAGCACCTTTTCTATTTGAGAGTTTCAGAATGAAATTCACGAAAAGTTGTACAACTAAAAGTAACATCAAATGGTGGTCCAACTGAAAGGGAAATGCTGCAGAAAAAAAAAAGCCATTAAGAGAAAGCAGCTCCAGAGTTCCTAACAGCAGCTAGTTCAGGACGTGCAATAATCTGGGGTATCACAGAATAAATTCAAGTAAGCTCATCTGTCCAGCTTAAGCAGAAATCACTGAAAATCATCTTCAAGCAAATGCATGTGAATCATTTTGGCTAATGAAAACATACCCCTCAAGCTGAAGAACTTACGTAAATTACATTTCTCCTAATTCTGCCAAAAACATTAAAGAAAATGGATTTGCCAAAGATAAAAGCAAAGTAGGCATGATAGATCATCCATTAGCAATACAAGTACGGCTAATTCTTCTTGACAGTGAAATGTCTTGGGATACAACCCACTTTATTTTTTTTCACTAGATGTGTGTGTTTAGATGCAGTATATCCTACACATATACACCCTTATATCTTAGATTTCATTGCCAGTGAGATTTTACAAAGATCAGGCCTTAACAATAATGTATTAATAAGACAAAAATTAAGAGCAACTTCAGGTATCTTAGCATACTAAAAAAAAAAAAAATTAAAAATTAAACAGGAGCTTTATAATCTCAGCAAGTACAGAAAGTAGTTTAAAACGGTGCAAATTAATACAGTTAATATGAATTAATAACAACAAGGAACAAGTCACATGCTTATGGGGAATCACAAGGGCAGAATTATTACTGTACTCTACTCACTGTTAGACCAACTAGTGAACTACTAGGCTGGTTTGGGCTTTACTTTTCTTCATAAATGCATTTTTGGTGTGCAAGGTTGTACTGCATTCTCTAGCATACAACTTTGATTTATTCACGTAAACGTCAGAAATCCATCAGCAAACACAGCCATATGGAAGAAAAAGAGATATAATGGATTTTCTGTTTGCTTTAGAAACTTGACATCTGTGGATAGCATCATCTAAGTTACAATCCAATCACTATCCATATTCTAGTAATTTTCATTTACCAATCCAAAACGCATTTTGTCTGATGATACAAAAAGCTCTGGGAGTGGGATAACAGAGAAGTAATCATGTTTTAAAAACTTAAAATGGGAATATACTTTAATATTTTCCCTTTCACATCATAAATTCCGAGAAAAGCAAACTCACATCTGTTCTAACTTAGCTTTTAAAAAACGAAGAAAACGTATCAGGATTATTTATATCTTGTCTGTATTTGCGGCAAGATTTTCGGAGCCGGAGCGAGCCGCCGGTGGCACCTCAGCTCCGCGAAGTTCCCGGGGGGTCGGGCTCGGCGGTACTTACCCCCGCAGAGCAGGAGGAACCCGGCTGTCCGCGCCGCCGAGCGCATCTTCCCCGCGCTGCCGCGGCCCCGCCTCGGCGCTCCGGGCAGCACCGGCCGGGCTGCCGGACGCTCCGCGGGCTCTCAGTCGGGCCGGCCCATGGCCCGGGCCGGCGGCAGCGGGCCGCGATGGGACGCACGGAGCCGGGCAGGGACGGGACGGCCGGCGCCGGGATGCTTCTCCGCCGCTCCTTCTTCCCTCGCTCCTACTGGGTCCGGTGCCGCCCCGCCGCCACCGGCCGGGAAAAAAGCGCCTCGTCCCCTCAGCGGTGCCGGCGCCTCTCGGGCTCTGCGGGGAGAAGCGAAGTCACGAGCGAAACCCCCGCTCCGCCGCCGAAGCCCCGCGCTGCCCGGGCAGCGGCACCGCCCGGCTCCGGCCAGCCCCCGGCCCCTCCTCCGCGGCCGCCGGGCCGCTCTGCCCGGGCCGCCCCGCCCGGCGGGCAGCCCCCGCCCCGCCCCGCCCCGCCCGCGGAGCCTCCGCCGAGGGGGCGGCCCCGCCCCGCGCATCCCCGCGGGCAAGGTGCGGGCCGGGCGGCGGCGGCAGCGGCGTCCGGGGGCAGCCGCCCGCGTCCCCCGGCCCCGCGGGCAGGAGCGGGGCGCGGGCGGGAGGAGCGGGAGGCGGCGGCTTGGGAGGAGGAAGACAGGCGAGCCGCGCAAACACACCAGGTGCGAGACAAAGCGGGGACAGGCGCTGCGGCACCAGGATGTACCCGAGTGGCCGCCTTCCCCGCCAGCCGAAACACATTAAACGTGTTGAATAATTAATCCTTGGGAGAGGAGACAATTTTTGCTTGATGGTAGGAGGATGCTGTAAAAGATGTGCGCTACCTGGCAGGCAACCAAAGTAACCCGGAACGCACGCGTCCCGCTGAGCGGCGAAACGCCACTTTTAAACCGCAAGCGGGAGGGGGGTGGGAAATCTAACCGAGCCAAAGCAGAAATACGCTTTCACTGGTCGGGCTCGCCGAGAGAAGCACTCCGAAAAAGCCGCCGCTCACAAACACCGCCCAGAGCCCCGCCGCGCCGCTGCCAGCGCTGTCTCCGCCCGGCGGCCCCGCCGCAGCGCCCGGCCCGCCCTGGCCCTGCCCCGGCTGCCGCAGCCGCGCCGGACCGCGGGAAGCCCCGGGACGGGGCGGGCACAGCCCCCGACACCCGCGGGCAACGCGCCCGCGAGGCTCTGGGGGGGCCACAGCGCCTGCCGGCTGAAACGAACCCTGCGCCTCTCCCAGCTCCTCTCCTGTCAGGGCATCCTCAGCCTGCCCAGGAGGTATTTTCTACTCCTCTCCCGAAAGCTGATGCTGCTTCCACACAGCCGCGCTGCTCCTGAGATCTGGTCGTCAGGATTCAGACACAGATCAGCAGCTACAGCGTTCGGCTTTCCTAGCCTTCACATTCTGAAACGCCCAAACAAGGTCAAATAGACACGCAGAGTGGATTGATACTCAGTGCCGTTGCATCTAGCAAGAACTAGAATAGATTATTTAAATAGAAGTCAAATAGGAAATTCTCGCTCTAGATTAATAAGGACTCTGCTTACAATACCCAGCACTTTAAGTGGCAGAGTACAAGAAATTACCCTATAAGAACGGTAAAAGAACTAACCTATTTTAACTTTTCTGTCAGATCTTCATCAAGTTGGATCTGCTTCCCATGGTCTTCATAAGGCTTGGGAAAACAATAAGCCAAGTCGAAGCAACTAGAAGGATAATAATGAATTTGAGAGGAGCAATAATGACCACTATTAATTAATTGCTTTTGAAGTTGCCTGTCAGATAGTATAAATTAAACTTTTGAATACTTACTTATGTGTCAAGTGTTTGTGGGGCTTTTGCAAGTGCCTGAAAGAGGGAACTGAGAAGGATACTTGGGAAGTCTCCATGAACCAAAGGAAAGTCTATAGCAAAGAAAGCAACACCTAAAACATTAACATTAAATCAATGCTTTGTGGAGAAATGTCTTACGTTAAGCTAAGCTTTATCTTAAATCATATTTAAAAGCTCGTGCAGTATACAAATCAATATTGATGCCATCTAAAATACACCACTATCATCTGCACTGATAAATGCCAGTTTTCATCCAGGACAAAGTGACTTCTTGGAAGAATTTCAAGGACTTACAATTTCTTCTGGCATCTCAGCAACTGAAGCCAAAGCTGTACTCTTCTGCCAGCTTCAGGCTCTGCTCCAGCACACTAAAACTGGTTTTAGATGCCATCATGTTCGTCATACAAGGAACAGAAGTAAGGTCACCAGAATAATTTTTTCATTTCATTTCCAGGCTTTTAAGCTAAGCAGTTTAATGTGTTTTCAGAGGATTGTAGCTTACACAAAACACACCTGGAGAAAACTGGCCAGCTGGGATGAAAACAGGACTAAATACGGGTGTCTTCTGAGTTCCAGCCACTGTGATCATGTCTTTCACGTTAATGTAGTCACCATTCTTCCTGGAGCTGTTGTCCTTTATGGTCAGCAATGGTATATTGAGGAAACATAGTTCATCCAGGAAACACAGTCTACCATAAGGAAGACAAAAATAACGTAAGTGCAGCATCTCTCAAACTCTGCAAAAGCCTATCAAAGTGGAGGCATTTAAAATTTTCCACTTGAAATTCAAACTTCAGGAGAAAAAACTTAAACCCTTCCTGCCCAGCCTGGTTTCCACATCCCTGAAGAGGCCCAACACAGGCTGTGAACCATCTGCCCTTGAGTTTACATGAGCAGTACAAGCCTATAGCAACCATCTCCTTCCAACAGCTAACTTCTGCTCCACTATGCATAAAATATGCATTCACGTCATTCACTTGGTTTCTTTGTCTGAAGGCCTTTTGAAAACTGAATGAAAATCTGTGCTTGTAAATGGGGAATAAAAAAGTAAGGTGTCCTTAATTTCCCAGACAAGCTCAAGCTTTACAGTGACATCTCCCATCACTCTCCTAGCACAAATACTTTGGAAGTAAATCAACACTTTCCTGCAGGCTAGTGCAATTGTGAAACTATGGCTCATACTCCTTCTCTTTTTTCCCTCCCCACTTTGACTCATCTATTTGGCACAGCAGGCTGAGCTATTAAATTATTGTAGGTTTTTCTTTTATAAAGGCACCCTGAGATGCCTCGATACAATAATGCTTCCTGAAAGTGATGCTAATTGATAACTGTTTCTTGGTTTCATCAGAAGTCTTAGGTCATGTTCATTTAGCATCAGGGCAAGACACTTGAGGACTGTTCCATGTGTTCCAAACACTCGTACATGAACACTGAAATATTTTCAGGCAAAACTCCTCCTAGCATATAGTGTTTAAAATTCTTGCTCAGTTCAGGACTTAAATACTTTTTTACCCCATGCTGTGAGGTTGGTTACTGCAGAAACTCAGTCTGAGGTTGATCATGTAGAAAAAAAAATACTATTCTAAAATTACAAAAAGTGGTTATTAACACTCAAAGTGTGTTGATCAATGCTGATCAAACTGTTAAGTCTTTCATACAGTTACAGCTAGGGGGGCACTAAACAGATATTTTTCCTGTGGTAGATCTAATAGTAAAAAGACAGATCAAATTTTGATCTGACAATGACAAATAATTTATCTGCATGTCATACTTAATTAAAGTTCTTATAGACATGTTTTCCCAAAATCTCTGGGCTTTTTTATCCCATCCTTCTGTCAATTTCTTTCTTTTCTTACTTGTAGATACAGCCAACATATAAACTGCACGGTATCCACATTATCTATTTAATTTTTGTCCATTTGAGAGCACTGAATGAGCTAAAAGCAGTGTGTTTTCCCAAAATACTCATCCAAAAGTGCTATGAATTGCTCAGAAACACTGACTACCATGAAGAAGCAGCAAACCAGTGCTAGATGTCTCCATCTTCGCACCTAGAGAAGGGAACCAAGAAGCTGCTTCTGTCAAGTCAGGAGAAAAGAAATCATTCTTGTGTAGAAAGTGCTACAGACTGTCCTGATAACAAGAAGTTTAAGCAACAGCTCAGGATTGTCCAAAAGATTATAAGGCAAAACCAGGATTTCTTGTGAAAACAGTGACAAGGGACTGGCAAAACTGAAGATGCTGTATGAGGGAAAACAGAACAGACCATGAGCCTGGACCATGAAGAACCAATGTCCTTTGGTGACCTGACAAAGCTGTCTCTCCTGGGAGCTGGCTACACCAGGGCTGCCCTCATCTGACCTCGCTGCTACTTACTGCCAATAAAATTCTAAGTTCCTCCAACAACAGTAGTTTGTGTCACTGTAAATGTAATACTGAACATTTTGAAAAAACATTAATCCACAAAAATTGCCTGATTCCTGGCCATCAGATTGTTTCACTGAAAGCATAAACTTAACTATCAGAACCATCATGAAATCATAAATCACAGGCTCAGTGTCTGGTGCCATCAGAAGTCAGTACCAAAATAGGTCTCTAACCATTGATTCATCTGAAATTTTCACCTGCTTGCCTTTATTGCTGCAGGTTTCCATGAAGTGCAGAATGCCTGTGCTGGAGCATTTCCATGCTCACAGTGAGGGTCACTGTGATACACGCTGGCACTTGACTGTTGTGCTTTCAGTAATGTGAGTTCCAAAACTCAGTGAAATCCAAAGTTATGATTTCTGTACTCTTGTGGACCGGCAGGATTACAGGAGTGTGAGTGAATGGGGATGTAAACCTCTTGCTGTGATGATGAGCACTGCCTCGTGTGAGAGAGCCTGCAGCCCTGGTGTGCCTGTAGCAGGGCATCCAGCAGAGCTGTGCCGGCGGCTGTCATTCCGCCGCAGCAGGAACATCCCCAGCCAGCATCACGGACAGCAACAGGGCCGATGACTCACGGTTATCTCATTTGCAGCGACAGTCCTTTTTGCCTGGAACCATACTATAACATAAACCCAACAATTGTAACCCACAGGCACCTTGGCATTGAGGCTCAACATTTATCCCATTACTCAAGAGGCATTAGTTTCCCCGAGGTATTAACAAATATTGGCACGATAAATCTCTTTGCATCAGCATGAGCAGTAAAGTTCTTCTGAACTTTGAAGGCTGGATTTTTCTAGCTTTTAAACAAACATTTGGGCTCTGCCTGGAAATGTTATGAACACGTACAAGGATATTCACACATCCCCCATCAGAATCTGAATGGTAGGGGGTAGATATTTTTCCAACAACTAGTTAGAGAAATACATTGGAACTGGCAGCTGATAAATTAAAACCAGCTAACAAAATAGAAAACATCCTTTGTTGACTCTTCTCCAGGTCCATTTCCAGCAGATAATACACTACTATGATCATAACAATAAAAAGATTATTTTCATCCTAGTTTTAGAATTTGGTGTCAAGTATAACAGCCCACATGAGAGATGTGTAACCTTAATTCCCTACTTGTTCATAAAGTTCATGAAGAACTTCAAGCCTGGGTTATTACCAAGGCAAGCTTCCTGCTCCCTGCCAACTGCAGTACCCCTGTAATGACCTGGGGGAGGTGAATGTCTTGGAGAATGATTCTGTCCAAGGTACAGTCAGATTTACCCACTGCAACTCTTTCTGAAGTTTGTAGATGACCTTAAAAAATACTCCATCACCAACTTAATTAAAAATAGTAACAGTCAGATAAAGCTGTGATACATCCTCAATGACCAGTAAATATTTGTGAAGCTGAGCTTTCATTTTATTTTTTTCATTCCTTATTACTCTTGGCTGCAGAGAACTTGAAAACATAACCACACTATACCCTAGAGGTTTCAAACCTGAAAAGCAAATGCAGTTTGCAAATGCAGAAAAGACATTTCAAATATTTGGGTTTCAGTATGAAAAGCAGTTAAATTGGCTTGAAAAAAGTGTATCTTCCTTGAGCAGTATCAAATTTTGTATGATCTAAGTTCAACAACTAAGCTCTGAAATCTTGTCAGGTCTAACTTTGCCTCAGTGCTCCTTAGAAGAGGCACAGCCAGATTTGCATGAGGGAGCCAAGGGAGACTTCCCAGCAGTGCTACTCTTCCTGCCAGTTCTGCCACCCACAGCAAGGTTCAGTACATGCCATAGTGACAATGAGAGCGCCTCAGTTGTTTCAAACTTTCATGGGTTCCTAACAGAGGCACTATAATTAATGTTACTGGTGGGTTAGCCCCAACGTCATCAGGGGAAATGGTGACCTGACAGTTTTCAGTCTCCAAAACCATCAGATTAAATTCTGTCAGGGAAGAGCTGACAAAATCATGACCATTATTCAGTTACGAATATAAGCATGAAGGCACACCAAAGTTAATGAAGAGAAGATCACATTCAATGGAAGAACAATTAATTTTGTCATTATAGGAATTAGTATAAAAATATCAGAATCAGGACTTATAAGGGACTTCACCTCTAAGTTAACCTGTATTGGGTTAAATGATGTACATAATCTGATTTACTTTCAGCACCATATGTTACTAAATTGTAATCACTAGAAACCAGGAAATATGATCCTAGGCTAATTCGAGAGATCTGGATTCACACTGTACTGTAACTTTAAATATATGGTATCATGGCCATAAAAGAGAGCACTCAGATAGTCAGGTCACACGTCTTCGTTTGCACCATGGTTTATAGGGGCACGTTTGCCCCTGTGTTCCATCGATCTAACAGGCTGTGTTTTTCTATTACACATGCACATGGTCTCTACATTTAAAGAGCATTACATTAAAAATGAAGTCAAGAGCTTGCCTGTGAGGAAATATTAGGACTGAGATTGCCCCATGCATTTTTTATTTGCTCACTGATATGCCTTACAAGTCTCATTCAGGAACAGCTAGGAATGAGTGTCAGAACTAGTGCTGGAACTTGTAAATTCCTAGGATTCAACCCAAAGATGTAATCTCAAAATGACATACCTGAGACTCATGAAGGACTCTGTTTTTCCAGTGCATTGAGTAAGCCCAGCATCCAGTAAATGCAAGAATATACAATTACATGCACAAATACTCTGAACAAAGTGGGTGAATTCAGATTGAAAAGGTAAACCTTGTTCATGTTTTGAGTGCCTAATACTATGATACTGTTCTTTAATGTAGGCTTTTCCAGTATGTAATTTCCTAAAACTTTTTAAAATTAAAATTTCAGAATTATACCACATGGACCCTCACCGAGTGCTGCATAAGTTACAACAAGATTTTAAATGGCTAAAACCAACTATTTAAGGGGAAAAAAGTCTGTTGTACTTGTTACTGTAGGTCGCCATGACCAAAATGCCAAGCATATTAGTACAACCTGGTTTTCCTAAAAAAGCAAAAGAAACAGAAAACAAGCCCCAAAATAAGAATAACGCACAGCAAAAAAAAGCCATAACTCATATCTGTTATTTAACTTTGGAACTTGATCATAATTTGAGCTTTAAAAGGACTAGAAAGTTCTCAAAATCATCATGGCAAACAAAAAGCAAAATGAAGGGTGCTAAGCCTTGGCCAGCCCAGTAGGGATTCATCCTGCAGCACGAGGTCACTGACCCTCTAATATCCTGCATGGCCCCAAGGCTCTATGCAGTGGAACACGATGGTCAAATGGACCACTCTGGAGATTTAACCGAAACTCTTCAGAAAGTGCTGAGGGTGCAAGTTCCTTTGGTTAGAGGCTTAGTGCACAGGCAGATGTGGATTGATTTTTTTAAGGAAATGGGAACAACCCTCTCTTCCCTGAGGTCCATGTTCAAAATGCCAGGTCATGACAGCTTTCCATAAGTATACACTGACACCATTTCTTGTCTAAAAGATACACTTACCTATATGAAAGTGCAAAATATTACATAAGGTTTATTTGAGAAGAGACAAGGTCTCTGTCCAGTTACCCATTATGTAGCACAAGGCTCTGACTTGCACTTTCCTTAGTAAAAACAGCAACAACAGCATGAGATAATAGTAAACAGAACTCTATCTGTATAAAACATGTATTTAAAAGGTTATAAAGGTAATGAGGTTTTTTCTGACTTAGTGTTGCACATCAAATCACCGAGGACAGTTTCATATTTATTTTTCTCATTTTCAGATAGAAGGAATGATAAATTTCTGGTTTAGGGAAATTATGCCTACCTTTATACACATGCATAGAAGTAATATAAACCCTTGGAAGTACATTCTGCTATTCCTTTGTGCCTTGACTTCCATGAACTTAAAGAGCAGGAATCAGAGCCCAGGGGAGAAAGACAAGAGAATCTTCAAGTACCTAAAGCAGCTAACCAAAAGTAGGTTACCATCGTATTTTTAATTTATGCGTATTACGAGATGAGCTGGCAGTCATATATGTCTCCTATTATCAACGGCTAGGCAGTTTCTCTTTTAAGTTATCGTGGTCAGTTCAGCTACTCAGAGTCTGTTTCTATTTGTTGGGGCTGTGGAGCAACCTGTATTTTAGCTCAGAGAAATTTGTCTTCCTTGGAGTTTCTCTGGAGCAGCATATGTGAAGGAAACAGCTTCTTGTTTCTAACTGCCACGACTCAGAGCAATTCAACACAGCTATTTCAGGTTTTTTAGCACACACAGCAGCATTTAACTAAAACTAAGAGCTCATTGAATACAAGCAAGGCCACACAAAATGGTGATTGAGGCAGGGCAATAGTTGTGGGGCGGGCTCACTGCTCAATAATTGCAAGAGAAAACTTGGAAATACTTGCCTTTGTCCCTTAGGTTGTGACAAACAAAATTCATGAGATACAATGTGAAATGGCCTTTTCTTCCATTACACTTTCTGCACTGAAATACTGGTCTGTTAACACCTGTGAGAAACTGGTTTCAGAAACCTAGGTATGTATTCAGAAACTGACTGATCCAGGTAGAAATCAGGTAAATCAATGCTTTATTAACCTGCAATGATCAATTTTACAGCTCCAATATTTCTAAGTTAAACCAGACCTTTTCAGGCCTCCTATATCACAGCTCATGTAAACTAGGCACAGCTGGTCTCTCCACCAATAAATCAACCACTGAAGGAGTAACAAAATATATACAACTAAGGCACAGACAGGACAAAAGATTGTGATTGAAAGAGAAACTGTGCAGTGAACCTAAGAAGTCAATTTAGAGAGTCTTGACATATTTCATCAACATGTACTGAGGAAGTGCTCCCGTGGGGAAGGTGGTTTTGTCTTAAGTTTTTTATACTGATTCCACAGCAAATGCTTTGCGTAAGGCATCTCTGAATGAAAGGGATTTCTGGTACATTAAAAAGCAGCAATGCCTCTAACTAAGGATCATGGAGACTGTAAGAAATGAGGTGCTAGAGTGGAGAGTTGTAGGGGTGTGGATACACAAGATGCTGGTTTGTGTAGCCAGTGCAGTCCGCAGCCACACTGCCAGGCTGGGTCTCCTGAAGGTGCCTCCACAACTTGCAGGGGTGTCACAGAAACAGCCTGAAGTGATAAGGGATTCCTATATGATAGAGTTTGTCCCTGCTATGTAATAGTAACTACTTACATATTATTTTGTAGGGAATTTATCTGTACTCTACTGGACACAATCCAAGCTCTGTTGGGATCTATTGTAGAGCTGTTGGATGCATTTTTTTCAGAGGCTGCTGTATGTCCACATGGAAAAGATGCTTAATGTCAAATCAAATTAAACAAAAAATTGCCTGTTTAAAACAAAGCACACATAGCTTTCTATGCCACTGGCCACGAAGCAAGAGAAAAGCACAGGTTTAAAGTACCTGAGACTGGCTCAATAGAGTCTTCCAAGGAGCTAAGCGGGTACTGCCTTTGGTGAACACCTAACACAATAATTTTGCACGCCTAACACAATAATTCTTAACAAGATTCCACAGATTAGAGGACATGAAATTAAGCAGTCTACATCAAAGTACAATGCCAGACATTAAGCTGACAGTCCTCAATACCCACTGCCTAAGATGCTGGTGGGAAACAGTGTCAGAATAGTAAGACATTCACAAGAAAGGGCCATGGATTAAGTCCTTTGAACCTTGTTAACTATGTTAAGGAAACACGGGTTGTCACCTGCTGACATCTTGTTCCGTAGAAGACTGGAAACAAGAATGCCTGCTCTGTCAGAACAGATTTCCAAGTCACTGGGGACTCAAAGTTTAAATAGACAGAGAATGACAGGAGGCTCTAGCACAAACCAACTGGAACCACATTATCAGAGCATGAAGAGCAATAGCTTCTTCTAAGCAATTAAATAAAAAAACTCAAATCACAACCCAGAAGTAATCTCAAAGCACCTACTGCCTTCAACATCTTCCATTTGGATGTCAAAGATTTAACCTTACTTAAGTGTCCCACAGATACCAAATTTGTGGCTGTTAGCGTAGGAGTCTTGCTCTACAATATTAATCAAACTTTGTTTGCTGGATGTTTTCAGACAAAGTTAATTTGCTCTGTGCACTCATTGTGAATCTAATCCAGTCTTTTTAAATACATCCTGAAATGCCATTGTACCTGTGTCAGCAATACACCTATCCTCTTCAAACTTCCTGTGATTACCCATGAGAGAGAACTCCTGAAAATAGTTTTCCCTCCAGGAAATGCTTGAAATAAGACTGAAAAGAAGTTTTTATTGATTATTGCCATAAGAAACCTGCAATGACTTCATAAAGATGACTCAGAATTCAACTTGAGCAGGGTGACTTAATGTCACTACACAATCCTGCATGAGTCGGAATTCAAAATGTCTCTACTATGAGATCACACTAAAGATTTGTCCTCTGAACTTTTTTTTGTTTGTACTTCCAACTTCCTCCCTGAACTTTGAGGTTCACGTTCTTCTTGTCTACATCTTATTGTACTTCTCTGTGTAATTTCTCTGCCTGCTAATGAGGCTTTAGGAACCAAGTGCTCAAGTGCTTCCCTGAAGACTGTGTCATACAGACATAAAAGCACAAGGGCTCACATGAGGCACAGTGAAGGCACCTGAACTAAGGACATGCATCAGTGCATGAGAGCAGTGAATGCTCTTCAGGAGGACACCCTCAGGGCAGGACAAGTTAAGTCCTTGTCAAATGTCCTGTCCAGCAGCCACCTTTCCAGCACAAAATGTTGAGTGAAATGTCAGGATTGACTTAAGATGCCTTACCTGTATAGGGCTCACCAGGATCTGCTTCCTGAGGAAATTAGGTCCCAGGCCCACATTATTTCTAGACTTTGATACTGGCTGCAAGCCACAGAGCAGAGTGGCCCAGAGCCACTGTTGATAGAGCCCACAGGAGTGGCCTTATTGCTCCAAGCTGTGCAATGAACCTGGGAAAGTTGCTTTGCTGCCATCCATGACCCAGTACAAATCAGCAAGCAGCTCACATATGGCTCAGCCTGCAATCTCCTTAGTCAGCATCTAAAGCCAGTCCCAGGTGTCAGAGCTTGCAACATTTGGGACAGGACCCTTGACAGAGTTTAAAGGCAAAAGCAATAGAATAATTTTTTTTCCCAAATAGAATGTGCCACCTATTCAACGTTTTTCCCCCTGCATAGTGCAAAAATGCGGACTCCACAGCTAGTAGTGGAGGGTTTCATCAGCTGCACTGGGCTCCAGTGATTTTGTCACCAGCCAGTTTAGCTCAGAGCCTGGCTGAGGCAGCTGCTCAGTGTCTCCAGTGTGTGAGTGGACATGCTCTGAAACACAGGATCTGGCTGTGACAGTTTTTCCTTTCACACATCATCTGCTTCACTGCTTTTGCATAAGGGTGATCTAAAGCTTAGCAAAGACTTGTAGCTGGAAATATTGCACATGTATTAGAGTTACAGTAATGCTCTCCATTTGCAGAAAGCAATTCATTAGCTACTGGCTCAAGAACCTTTGGCTAACAATAGACATTTAAACCATCAGGTACCAAAAAGTAGAGCTATGATGCCTTAGCAAGCATGGAGTATTTCTTATTTGCATAGCTGCTGCAGCAAAAGCACTTCAACTACTTCCTATCTAGACGCCAGAAAAAAAGTTCAGGACAAGCATTAGAAGAACATAGTTTGCTTTTGTTGCTCCAGTGCAAAATAAGCTTACGATTTATCTTTCTGTAATAGAAATACAGTGTTGTTCATGGAAATAACTCATGCCTGTTTCTCTTAGTGTTGCATGAACATTAACCGCATGCTCTCCATTATCATTATAAATATTATTCATCTCAAAAGGGAGTCATTGAAAAACACATTTGCTGTTAGAGACTCCAGAGGTGGTCTGTGATACCAAGTGAGTTGCCCAGAGTCACTAGCTGGGAACAGAGCTCAGAGTTAGTACATACAGACCAGGACCACAGTACTTGACAGGCAGGAAGAGACAAAGGAAGGTTTTACCTGTCTGCTGGAAGCTGGCAGGGAGCCCCAGGTAAGCTTAGCTGTGTACATTCCTCATTCCCTGCTATGTACAGTCATCACTAAACACCCTAGTAGAAAATCAGTTACCACACTGCTACATCTTAACTCAGTTTGATGTTTTCTCATTAAATCTCTATTTGCTGAAAATCATAAATGTGTCATTCACTCTGAGCCTGCAGGTGTCAGTCGGACTTCTAGGCCTGCAGATTAACCCACAACAGTCTTTGGAGAACTTCAGTCACCTTACTGTGTTGGTGCTCTAGGTCACTAGTCTAATAACAATTTTTTTTCTCAAGACAGAAACAAGCAAGCAGAAACATTTTCTCAATCAAGTGAAATAGCCAACATGGTCAATGACAAGCACTGGAACATAGTTGTGCAATGCTAGAACAGTATAAAGCCACCAAGATGAAGAAAATAAAACTAGATCCTGATCCATATGCCAGGAGAAATTGCTTTGCTTGGACCCTTATTCAAGGCTCACTCTTTCCAGCCTAGCATTCCAAAGTCCTACAACCCAGCATGTACTATACAACTCAGTCCATTTCCCCTGGAACTCTTGATGTAACAACTTACTCAAGATGCTCTTCCAGTATTCCCAGACATTCTGTGACACGTATAGCATATTTGCCACTCCAGACATACTATCATGAACTATAATGACATACATGTGTGGATTAGGAACTCATGAGCCAAGTCAATGCCACCACTTGTTTACCGTGAGGGGATCAGCAGAGCTTGCCTCAGGCTTATGAGGAGCAAATTTATACACACATAACTACCCATGATAACAGTTTGCCTTTTCAAGAGTTCAAGTAGCATTTGGTCAATGCTCTCAGGCACATGGTGTGACTCTTAGGGATGGTCCTGTGCAGGGCTAAGAGTTGGATTTGGTGATCCTTGTTGGTTTCTTCCAATTCAGAATAGTCTCTGATTCTATGGTGTGTATATATATACAACTGTATTGGAGTTGAGGTGTTAAGAAAAGTATAAATAAGCTTTAGATTTATTGTTTAGTAAATATAAGAGTATTTACAGATTATGGAATCAACATTATCATAAAGCATAGGAGAAGTGTTAAAATATTTATAATTTTAAACCAAATCCCTTTCATAATTGAAAAAGGTTGATTTTTTGCAAATGGCAGCAGACTTCAAAAACATGTGGGGACCCTCACAACTATTTCAGAGAGCCTTCAAATATTTTTTATCAGACTAACACTGATCAGTAGTACCTTTAATATGTTTTTTTCCTGACCGATATCAGTATTCCTTTGCCTCTGCACACTTTTACTCCTCCACTCCCTCAGAAGTGATAAAAACCTTCTGCATTTTGATAATATTTAGTTGAAATGAAAAATCACCTCGTAATAAAGCAAGTGTAAGCCAGATCAGAAAAAAAGTCAATTAATCAGGAAAGATTTTTATTAGTCAATGATGTAACTAATTAAAACCATTGATTGATAAACATAACACAGAAACAAAGTTATCTTCCTCTCCTAACCCAGCAAAATGGTCTGCCTGCTGCACATGCAGATAGTGTGGGATGACCTGCTTACAGATAAGTCTGCAACTGCTGACCAATCTATTTTTACTTAGTGGTAGTATTTCCCCAGCTCAGCAGTTCTGACAGATCACAGCTTTGAGTCTGAGACATTTGTGAACCATCTCTTTGTTAGTCACAAATAGCAAAGTGCACATCGATAAATCCCACCCTTTGTCTCTTTCTTTTCCCTCTCGCACACAGTTGATGCCTTTTCTTGTGAAACCAGCCCAACCTGAACACTATTAACCTGGAAGAAATTCTAAAGAACAGATCCTATGTAATAGAAAATGACCTCAAATAATTAACATTTTTGAAGTGGTTTTTACCTGAATTTTGTCCAAGGTACATAAATCATCATTCAACTTTCCTCTTCCTGGCAGTGCACTTAGACATAGCCAGCCTTAAAATTATGACATCACCATCCCGTGATCCTTCATTATAAGTAATTAAAGCAGTAATGTGGCTTCTCTCATGTGCTAGTCATCAAGCAGACTCACTCACATGAAATCTCAGGCATAGCGCGCCTGAGGTGAAACAGAGGAGCACAGGACTCAATGTTTTTGGTGAACTGCTGGTACCTTTGTGTGAATTTATTGCTGCTGAGAGAGCAGTGCATGTTAACATGCAGGGAGACTAAATTCTGCTATTAATCCATAAGACAGGCACTGCAGAGGTAATAATTGGTTTCCTATTCACGTGCAGTATCAAGGCCATAGCAAGGAAGGAAGGAAGGACTTAGTTTAGTCTGTGCCTCTCCAGATTTTGGCCTTTCTCATAAACACACTGGCAAAGCTATCAACATTAATGTCTGGATAATACGTTCAATGACAGGGACAGTACCCAACAGGAACCCTGTTAGACACTCAAACACCTCTCTGCAAAGACTAATGATGATGAAAACTTTCTTATGCTTTGGTCCTAAATCAGCAAGCTGAATGAGCTACGCAACAACAGTTTACCCATCTAACCATGTAGGCATTTAGCTGTTATTGCATGAATTCCAGACTGTTATTTTAACTCATTAAAAAGTTTTGAAATATGTACTGCTATTTTCTACATGGCAAACAATAAAGCAGTTGTCTTCCATGGGCAGTTACAACACAATGTATTGCATTATATTTTAATTCACATCTCACTTGGTGATCTCTTCTATGTCTTTAACAGATTCTGCAAAATATGGTCCAGTTTAGGGGACCGCTTGCAAAGCCCCATTCCAGACTCTGTTGCTTCCATGTAAAAAGCAGTTGATAGTCTCCATTACGACTGTTCTGTGTATCTTTTTTCTGTCCATTTTGGACTCCACTGTCATGGCATAATCAACACCATTTATGCCGCTGAGCTTAGTTAGGAGACTATCATGCAAAGAACAAAACTTTTTTGCAACCTGCACTGATCATGCAATAAGTATGACAGATATGCAACAAAAAAAGGCATTTAGGAAAGGATAAGAGCACTTGCAAATAATTCTTAATCTATAGTTTTGCTCGTGACAAATTCTGAATTATAGTTATAGTTATGTATTTTTATTGCTTCCACGGTTTACTAGATTGAATGATGCTCACTATTCAAGAAATCTTGGAGGACTGGCTATTCAGAACCTGATAATCTAGAATAACACCTTCATTTCTTTGGCTGTGGTGATTCCAACTACCTGCACACCCACCCCACACCTGCTTTTGTCTATCAGCCAATTTTCTGCCTCCACCCATCCTGAATCCACACGATGGCACTACACCACACCTGTGTCAAAAAACACCAAAAGACCAGAGCTTAGGGCTGAGTATATAAAAGAGAAGCCTTGCCAAAACAAGATGCTGGTTAGAATTAACCTTGCATTACTAAGTATAAATCTTCTTTTTAACCTTATCTCCAGCTGGGCAATGCAAATAGAGGCAACTCTGGGAGCACTGGGAGGATCCAGAAGATGTGGCCATGGTTCTGCAGGTATGATCAACTTTGACAACATCTGTAGAATGACGGAATGTAGGAAACCCTGTTCCATTTCATCTGGAAACAATGAAAAGAAAGAAAAAAGAAAAAGGCAAACCCCATTTCATACAGTGAAAAATGATGAAGTGCACACTGACTTTCTCATCAGTCTTTTTAGATAGGTGATGCATGATTCCTTCCACACTCATTCTTCTACAAAGGTTATACAGTCAATCCCCAGTTCCAGAGAAGGATCAGACATGACTGTCATTCCTAATATTTGTCTTACCAGCTCTTGAAAAAAAAAATTACAGGGTCTGGCTAGGCTTTCTGTTCCAGTGTTTCATCTCCTCCATATTAAAAAGTGGATGTTTTTCCTTATACTAAATGTAAATTTTCCTTGCTGCAATTTAATCCATCTTGCTTTACCAACTGTATTCCCACCTATCTGCAGTGTACAAAATGTACAGTTTTCCTGTCTTTCAATCTAATTTCCAGTGATTAGGAGATACGTCATTATATTAACCTTATTTTCCAGGTAAGGAAGCCCAAAGAAAATTATGACAGTATTTTAAAAATAGCGAGAGAAGTGTTATTAGAAGAGCAAGCAAACAAACTGGCTTGTCAGCTGGTTTTCATATTATTTAAAAAATAACCTTCACAATAAAAACCACACATAAACCTCCCCCAGCCCCTTCTGTAACAGTATCACGGGAATTATACCAACTGGGAAGATAATTAGTTGTATCTAATATAGAATTTAGGATACAATAGTGGGGTCTTTTAAGACCAGTCACCATTCAGTCTCATCATTCAGAGTATTCAGAAAAATATATTTCTATGGATAACTGTATTTCACCACTACCTGCAGGAAAAGGTTGGTTAAAAGGCATTTTATATTTCTGACCAAAAGTATAAATCATTAGCCTTTTGCTTTCTAAAAAAATTATCATATTTTATCTCCTGTCATCATCTCTCAATTAATCCTATACCAAGCATTCCCTAATTAGTTAATTCTTGTATCTATTTAATCTGTTTACCAAGAAAAATTTTTCATTTAAAAATGAGTACTGCAGGCCTAAAGTGTGATCATCTAAGATTAATGTATAATGTATATTCAGTTGTGTTATGAAATTTATAGTTAATATTTCTAAAACATACATTTTCTAATTAGAATTCTAATCCATTTTCTCTCTGTGTGAAGAACATTAATAAAAAAAGGGTTTATATTTCTTTGTTTGAAGGAACACTCAGTTACAATTCTGGTTTATTTGTTCAGACTGCTGACATTTTCATGGTCTTTTATTAAAGACCTGATTAACCTGCAGAAAGAGCACGATGTTTGTACAGAGCTTATGTTCTCTAAGCCCACTTCACACCCACATATTGCCTTCTGTTAGGGGAGCAGTGGTAATGTCAGCATCCCCTATCACATGACAGCACCTTCAGAGAACTGACCCCTCTGTCAATGCAATGGGATTTATAAAGCCAGGAACCAGAATATGAGTAACACCAGAGTGTTCACTGACCCTTTGTGCTGCTCCTGCACCCTGGGAATGGAGAAAATACCCATCCATGCTGCTCTGCTAACACCTTTATCCACATTGCTATCCACTGGCATCCTCTTCCCATAATAATCAACTTCCTCACACGAGGTTTACTACTTCTAGACAAAAGTACTGGCTTTAAATAACTGAGGCCCTCTGCATGTGACTCTCTCAGATATGCTGAGGATATTATTCTTCACAAGCTGATCACTCTTTCCCTGGTTTAAGCATCTTGGAAAGTTAAAGCACTGACTGCATGGACATGGGGAAAATGAATACGACTAAGAAAATTTACCTATGTGCATTTTAAAGTAAGCAATCTGAAGGTCTTGCATCAAATAATTAAAAAATCCCGGTGATATCTAAGATATTTAACGAAACCAAACTCTTTATGGCCTCAGTATGTTTCAGTATTGTTACATGTTACTTGGGTTATGACATTCATAAACAACCAACAGATCAGAAATGCCACTTTCATGTATCAACCAGCTAGAGATTCTAAATTTGAAGGGAATTTATTATCATACAGTATCATGAGGTCCACACTAGAGATGCAATATGGGAAACAGGTTATAAAATTCAAGATATGACCCTAGCAAAGTCATTATCAACTAAGATATAATATTGTGACACTAAGGGAAATAAATTTGTGAGAGGATGTGACAGGTAGAAAGGATCCAGAGTTAAGTAATTACTGAGTCCAAGATAACTGCAAACCTGAACTGATCAAGCTTTTGCTGAACAACAATGTTTCAATTTATTGATCAGTTTTGCATAGGCTGAACCACTACAAGTAACTCACAATATAAAAAAGTTCCTGTGGTCAGGAGTTTCATTTTTCTGGACTGGCTGCATACTGTCTGCTTTTCCTATGTGTACGATACTTATATTATTTTCCAAGTTCCTATATTTTCTGAAAAAAATAAAGCAGACTACATCTCAACACCAAAGAAAAATTTGCAGATACAAAAATTACATACCTAGGTTTATGTGTCTCTGTGCGTCTTCTCCCAGTGCTTCCACATGCACACACAAGATTTAATATTCAGTAACTCTCAGGCAGGTATACAATGAAGCCATGGACTTGCATACCTTGTGCAAGACTTCCCTGTGTTAGGAATCTCTACTGAATGAGATAAAATCTCTGTGAAAATCTCTCTTACCCAATGGGCATATAAACAAGAAATTCTGCTTCTATATCCATGCCTACCCTTTCAGGTACACTGCAAATTCATGCTCCATTAAACTGGTGCTTTGGCTCAGATAAATTGACATTATGCCTCTTCTCTTGCCAGAGAGCTATAGGTTCCACTAAAGGGCCTGCCAAATGTGTGCAACAAAGGCTCCACATGACAGAAATATATGACTTTGAGGGTAATATTTTCATGCATTTTCTGTCTCTCCATTTCCTCTTTCAGCTCCTTGCCTTGTATTTCCTCTGTGTCCATGAGTGCTTCAGCTCAGCCTGCTTCCTGAGCATTAGCAGTCCCAGGAGCCTGGAGACAGCATTTTCCTACCAGCAAGGTACGTATTGACAATCTGAACCTCCAGAGTGTTCTGAGTGTGAAGATCATACACATAGAAAATATCAGGGTATAAGAAGGTTTGTCTTTCAGGATCAGCAGGATAGCAACCTGTAATACCATGCAATTGTTTACAGACTCGTGAATGTTGGGGTTCTTAGGAGCTGAATTTTTACAGGCATTGTAAGAGTTTTCAACTTACAATGAATACGTACACCTAATTACATCTCAAAAGCTAATGCCTAGATCTTCAAGGGTGCACAACACAAAAAAAAAGTTAGTGAAAATTATGTACTATTTTTTTAAAGCTTTAACCTAGAAAATGCTAAATGCAAGATAAA
Source organism: Acrocephalus scirpaceus scirpaceus (assembly GCA_910950805.1). Lineage (NCBI taxonomy): Eukaryota > Metazoa > Chordata > Aves > Passeriformes > Sylviidae > Acrocephalus > Acrocephalus scirpaceus. Next base: position 38,127,204 of record OU383781.1, read on the forward strand.
TCAGATATTAAACCAGAGCTAAATTTGATCATAGCCAAAAAGGCATTTGCCTGTGTTCAGTTTTGAGTAACATCTATATCAGATTGGCACTCGTAGCCCAAACAATGACCTTTTTAAAATTCATTTTTAACATTTGGTTTTGTATAAGCAGGAGAAAACTTCAGCCCAGATACTGCCTTTAAAGGAGTGCATTTGCACCACAGAAGGGAGGAAGATGGGAGGAAGCACCTCACAAGACCATAGTAGTTATTCCAAAGAAAACAGAACATCTATGTTATTCAAAAGGTATAAAAGTCTCTCTAGGATATCAAAAGCAAGTTCTGTTCACAGAGAATTAACCTTAGAGAAACAGCTGGATGAAAACTAGGACATCATGGTATGTTGCATGAATGTGGAATTTGGGATGAAAATATAGTTTATAATAGAGATATTTACTGAAAATGCTTCTATTTTTATTTCAGAAAGAACATGTGTTCCTAGGCCTGGCTGGCAACTGAAAAGTATAGAAATAGCAGAGTAGCTATCACTGATGTCTAGAAAAGGGCAGAATATTTTGTGGCATGTTGAAAATGCTTTACTTGCCCAGCTGGTTTTAAATGATACCAGCTACAAAGTCCTCTGGACTTTAATCATTCCAGCAAAGGAGAGAGGGTTGGAAGAGCTTAATACCTAACTCTTAGTCTGGTTTCTCTCTGTTCTAAGGATGCAGGGAAATGACTGTTTCAATCTAATAACTTTTTCATTTCGGAATTCTGCCTCTCAGAGCAACAGAACAACAACGTTGTTCCGTCAGTCTCACAATGAAACTTTAAGAAATGCAATAGCAGATCTTGGAGGGTGAATATTAAAGCTACCATCTTCTCTGTTCAGCCAGAGCTGCAGTCAGATACATGAGTTCTGCTGACAGTGCCTTCATGCTGGCTCGAAGTGACAGCAAGCAAAATAATGGAAGAAATATCTGTAGGCTTGTCATGTACTAATATCCCTTTGATAATGCAGACTGTTAATCCTAACCCAGGTAAAGAGAAGAAAAGAAATTGGGTTCTTATCTTAAAGAGTCCACATTGGCCAGATGAACACTTCAAGGTCATTCGGTATCGCTATAAACAAAACAAATGTATCGGCTCTATTATGTTGCTAAAATCCCATCTGACTGACAACGTTTTCACCAAACATAACCAATTTATTTTTGTTTAAAGCTTTAATTAAGTATTATAGATTGGAGTGAAGTAATTAATAAATTTAAAATGCACTGACCCACAGAGAGCAAATACCTCAGTCAGGTGAAGCCTGGGGAAAGGAAATGAATGAACTAAAATAAAACAATTCTGTCCTCTCAGTCTCTCCTAGTAAATCAAAGAAAGGAATTTTTATATTAATTGGCAATGAGTCTATGTCTAGTCTGACTGCTGACACAGTTAGTCATAATAATAAAAAACATGTCTGTGGGATGTGAAAATGCAGTTTGAATGTTAATAATGTCTTCATTTTCTGTTCTGATTGATTAGTTTGAATAAAATTCAAGCAGCAGTGTCCCTGCTCCAATTTCTTATCTTGATAAAATCACAAAAATCAAGTAACATGAGTTAGTAATGCATATAAGTGACTGCCTGTATAGGGAGTTCCATTTCAGAGACAGTTCTCAAAAAACCATAATGATGATAAGGTGGGAAATCATTGCAGAACAAGTTTCAAATTCTGAATATTTTTCCATCCCTCACTGCTTACATTTATCACAGATAGAATTTGCTTGGCAAACTCAGTATGGAAAACACTACTTAAAACAATGTGGATGATAAAATTAAAATTACTTGCCGTATGTCCTACAAAATTTAAGTACTCAGACCACATTTTAAAAGAATATTGTTACTCTTTTCCCAAAACAAGCCCTCAAAACATCAAGTGAATAAGCATAAAGTTAAATGTCTCCAAAATCTGACCCAGCTTGTTGATACATACAAAAGCCAATGTTGGTGAACCAAGCCTGAGTATTAGGTTTGCATTTCATTGTAAGGCTTTGGCATCACATCTTTTAAATATGTTTAGTGTATTTGCATGTCCATTTTCCAATCTGCTGGGGAGATATCATGTTATTAAAAACATTATTTTTAATCTTCTGACATTGGAACCCCCAGTTTCAATGTTTTTATTGTATGTTAGTTGTGAATGGCTGCTACTCATGAAGTTCAGGGAATTAAACATATGCTTATACATGTGTTAAAGATGTCTTTGGTCATTTTATTTCTTACTAATACAGAATAAAAAGAGCTTAACATGATCCATAACTCATTAATAATCCCAGTTACATTACCTGAGTCATTGTTCCCAGATAACAAATATCTTCAAACACTGAAGCTCAAGAGGCAAAATCAGTCATTGGCTACTTTTTATTCTCCTCTATATGAAGTAGTTCTTCAAAATATAACTGCATCTGAGAGAGATGTACCCAGTAGATTTGGAAAGAGGAACTGAACATGTAAACTTTGGAAATTTCATTTCCTAGTCAAAAGGGAAGTGGATGCCCCAAAATGACCACATTCATACCTTAAAACTATGAAAATCAAACACTTTGCTCTTTCTTGGCATTAAATATTACTGCATATACAAACCTAATAGATGAAAAATCTGGAAGAAAAAACCTTTAGGAGCAGAAACATGAAAGCATGGCATGCAGCAATATGCAGACAAAGCCCTATTTCCCATATAGGAAAAGAGGAATAAAGAGGGAAGCAATCTTTGTTGTGAGAGACATAAAGCTCTCAGTATATTTACATTTTCCTCTGCTGAAGTCAACCCTGGAAATCAGATTCACATCTTTTGCCCACCTCCTCTCTTGGGGCTGAACATCAACAGTATACTGCTGTGAATGTTGAATTATGACCTACTGCAGAAACAGTACATTTGGCATCACAGCTTCATAAACTCTAAATTGAGATCCACGAAGTAGAGCTTTTCCAAATGTGTCCAGAGGAGATTTTGAATTAAGCAAAAATGATGATCAGAAATGATCCCTGATTTCCCTTGGAAATATACACCCTATTTTCTGAGTGGTTCATGTTAGTAAGCACTTAAGATGCATCAGAGAACAGTCTTTTCACTTCTTTGGATGAAGAACAGGGCTTCATTCACACAGCAGTTACTTTTCAGTTACTCAGACTGTTTTGGGAACAAGCTTACAATCCTCACTGCCGAGCAGCTCCTGCACAATTCCTTTACTTCAGCAACTGAGTAATGATTTAGTTCCAATGTCCTCCCTGAGATAAATGGACGACTGGCCTCTCTGCCAGTTCTTCAAATCAACATCACATAACATTACTCTCAGAAGAACAGAAAAGAAACAAATCACTGTAGTCACAGAGGGCAGAAATGTGACAAATAAAAAATCCCCATCAGACAGAGTGGAGAATGTTGAAAGTCACATTTAGATTTACACCTCCCATGGCAGGAGCGAAAAGTGCAGGAAACAATCAAAGTGCACAGTAGCAATATCTTGGTTCATTGTCGTTGGAAAGACAGACCAGCAAAATGCATGGAAGTGGATTTTCAAGCAGATGTACCACAGCACTGTTGCAGTTGTGTGGTTTTCCCATTGGCTAAGAAGTTTTCCTTGGAGCTGAATGCTTCAGCTTTAGGGAAAAAGTATAAAGTCATCTTTAACTTGTGCCATTAACAAGGACCAGTGAAGCAAATATAAACAACAAAATTCAGGCAGCTAGCTGAAAAAACTATTTTGAGGCAAGAGAAGTTAGACATTTTCCATTCCAACAGGGGCACCATGAGCAAAACTATTCATACAACTTTACTAGAAGCTGAAATACTAAAAGATTTTAAAATTCTCTTAACCTATGTAATGCAGATCCCCAAAAGAAAGTGATATAAAGGGTTCCAAATATGTTGCAAAAAACATTTTGCCTGTTTGAGTGCCTATTTCAACCATACCAGCTCTTTCAGCTCTTGGTAAGTCCATGATTTTAAAAACACTTACAATAAAACAAATATAACAGAAAAGACTTCAGCGCATTAAAGTTTGGATAGATTTTTAAGTATCCAGCAAAGCCAGAAGGACAGCAAGAACAGTTTGATTCCTCCTGACTGTCATGCAGGATTAATATGTTTGACTCAGAGGAATCACAGTATTGGAAAGACAGAGCTGAAATTGTAGCTGGCCATTTTGTAATGCCATCATCTTAGTTTGAAGGTCTTACGATGAGTTGTTCTGAACAATAAATCAAAAAAACCAAAAACCAACAACAAAACAAAGCAGAAACAACAAACTACCAAAAAAAATTTAAAAAAACTAATCAAAAACCTCCAGCATTTTGAGTTGAGGCTTGCATAATAAAAGTGCTCTGGACACAGCACAACTTTTGAGTGACATTTGGGAGACACCCGGCTGGAAAGACTGGAATCTTTGGTGCTCACTGAGGTCATGGTGCAGTAAATGACTTGCAAGAATTGAAAAAGTGTGTTCTTGGATCTGATCTCAGGCATCTTACATCACCATAGCCTTTTTTTTTTCTTTTGTATACTGAAGACTGCTTGCTAAAAGATTTTTTTTCTGGTTGAGATCAATGTGTGAAATCATGCAATCTTTAGAAAGTTACAATTATCTAAAAATGAGATATTAAAACTGTTCTGAACATTTAAATGAGAGTAGCTGAAATCGCTTATGTTGCAATGAAGTGTCAATTTTCATTATGTTTTTAATTAAAATGACATTCAGTTCCACTTTTTCCCACTACTGTGATATTTATAATTATAAAATGTGGAAATAGGTAAACAGCGAAAACATTTAGCAGTTACATTTTCATAAAATTGAACATATTTACTTTTTCCATTTATAATTCATCTAGTTAAGAGTCAGAAGATTCTGCTGGGATGTACTTCTCTAGGAATCAAAACAAGATGCATACTCTAGAGATCACTGCTTTCCATACTTATACTGTTTGGGGTTTGACTCTAATTCTAATATTTTTCCTTAGATTTTCTAGCTATGCATTTTAAATTTAAATGTTGACACTACCAGAACATCCAGTATTTCCTTCAATAAAAATTAATTCTTGATGTTATAAGCAGAGGTTGATTTCTCATGTGATTGCACCAGTGGACTTTAGGAGGAAGAAAGCAAGGGCAGGGAAAAACAATTGGCACCCACAACGTACACACACTCCAAGTTACAGAGATGAGGCAGCAGCTATAAGGACTCTAAGAGCTTTCTGAAGCCAACTTCTAGCAACTGGTTCAGGGACCAGTGATTATTTTAAATGCTGGTTTGAATGACCCAAACCAACCAGTCTCCAGCATTATATTAATCCTCAGTATACATACTAAAAGACAAGAAAAACTCAGTAAGACAAGAATCAGATGCTCCCCAGAAATAAGAAGCCAGGAGTTTGGCAGAGCATTAATTATACATTCCAGACACAGGTGTGAGGACAAATGATCACTTGAAGTTCTCCAAAGGGTTGCCCAAGAACTTCCTAGAAGCCAGCCATCCCAGCAAACCTAGAAATTTGTCTTGTACATCTGGAATTACTATTTCAGCCCCACTCAGTGCTTGGAAAGACTCAAGGCTAGATCATTGTCACTACTGCATTTTAGAAAGCTGAATGAATAGCCAGGTATGCAATGAATTATTTTTTGAGGCATAAGGAGTAGGTGCTTTAAACTCTTACACCTCACCACATCCTTTCTTTAATGTAACCAATAACTTACTCATGCCTTCACCACTCATCAGTGTAATGCAGTTATCCAGGACACATGCCAATACAATCCTTGTAGCATACACTTAAGAAGCTATCATTCACAAAATACCTCAAATCTTTTACATTGAAATATTTACAACACGTGAAATACTTTTTTTGTATACAGACATTTAAATCCTGCACAATTAAAAAAAACCCCTACTATTCTCTTAATACACCTTGTGGAAATGAAGCCTTTCTAAATATGTCAGTTTTGTAGTGGTGGAAGGCTGCATTTCACACAAATAGGTCACATCAGTTCCGTGCCTTCTGAAGCAGTTATTGCTAAGAATTGGTTTGCAAAGTATTTGAACACAGTAAATTACTCAAGCAGGCTCTTGTCAACATGCATTAACACCATTTACTGCTCTGTTTATAAGAGGCATTTCCCCATTCTCCCTCCACAGCATTTGTATTGAAGTTCATTGTTCTACAAGTTGTATTGATGTTGTTGTGCAAAGTTCAGACTTAGCAAAGCTGCTTATCTGCATACTGCAATACTCTAAGTAGCTGCCTATTGATTTTTCCTTTTCCTTTAAAACCACCATGCCTTCTTCCAATATTTTCCTTAAATACCCAGTGTAAAGGACTGGAAGGTAGTACATGGATATTTCAAAGAAACTCATAAAGTCTTAAGACTAGTTAACTCTCCATCAAGAGAAACACATTTCCTTGTGTTTCATAAAAAGTATAAAATAAGTTAAATATCTTAAATTGAATTCCCTTTATTCATTAAAGAAATAAAAATTCAGAAGGACACTGTGAATTAATATAGCACGTTATAATCAATATCACATTAAAATAGTTGATTTTTTTTTTTTCACGTGTAAGGAACTTCTAGAACTATAGTAGCCTTAGTACAATTTCTGGGCATAAGCATTTTAAAAGGCACATATTAGAGCCATTCAATTATGAAGACAGACAGCAGTATTTTTAGCAAGACCTTTCTAGGAAGTCATTTAAGATATATTACACATAGGTGCCCAGAGTCCTGTCATATATCTTGAGCATGGACAATATGTCTGCAAGAATGCTGCAGTTTCATGACAGTTTCTCAAATTCTATTCATGGGTTTAATAATCCCCCCATTTTTAAATGATATCAGCTATTTTGGCCTTCAGAGTCCTGTCATTTTCTTAAAAAGTTAATTTTTAAAAATGGCAGCATAGCTCTTAACAGAGAGAATCCTTTAGAATTATGCTTCCTTTTATGCTCCTCTCAATACCAATCAAAAAGCCGTGAACGTTCGGACAGAGGAACTCCGGCCTTTATGGCTTCTGCTAATTCCATAGGCAGGCAGTTCTCCAACACATAACATTAACCTGCTGTCTTCTTAGGTTTGCAGACAGCTGCTCATGGTTTGATAGCTTATGGTGCATTTATTACCTTCTCATGGACCTTTGTACAGTAGTAAAAATGCTGTGTTTGGTTAACTTTCTGAAAGATTTTACTCTAGCTGCCAAAATCCTAATCTTGAGCACCACTAGATGACTTGTTCTGTCCAAAAAAGAAGACCAGTGGTGAATATTATTAGAATTTTGTTCCATTATCAGTAGGCAAAATTCATGTCCTTCTTCTGGTGACAGCATGACTCAGTTGTGATTGGTCTTTTGGCCAGTTGCTCATGCATGCTTTTGAAAAAGAACTGTACAAATTGTTTGTAATGAAATCCAAACCTGATGACAGGTTAATTATGAAACCTCCATTTGGGCCCTTTGAAATTTTCTCCATGGTCCTAGGCTGAGTGACTGTGAGCAGATTTATGATTTCAGGTTGAAATTATGCTGAACGAATAGGTTTTGTATAATTTACTGTGAAACCAAGCAAATCTTTGAAAATTTGGGAGGAATTTTATTATGTACTCGTCTGAAGGTTCAAATATGAAAATAAATATAAAGTCAAAGAAAGCCAGTAAGAGTAAAAAGAGACAAGAGATTACATGAATCTCTGGAGATAAAGTGGTGGTCTTCTAAACAAGTAGAAAGATTCACAAAACTGTAATATTCAAGAGTTGCCAATATTTTGTAGTTCACAATTTTTACAGCATTTACTCTTGATTTTGGTTAGAGGGTGTTTTTGTTCATGATCTGCTCATCTGCTTCGACAACCAAAATACTCACTGTATTCTTCTTGTTATTGATGTGATGCCTGGAGTCCTTTTGCTTAAGTGCAGCATGCTTATAGGCTAGGCAAGCACACAGAAGGATATTACTATCTCACATGGTTACAGACCATTAAAGCTGTACTTTTCTCAGTAGAAATCATCTAGGATGATGGCCCCTTCCCCACTGATATATAACCAGCTATGGAATTAAAAAGCCTGACACAGGAGATGAGATTTTTGAAGGCAGAAAGAAAATGCAGTGATCACACAGTGCAGAGGCAAACACTGAAGAGAAAGGATATGGGGCATAAAATGCAGGAGTGAGAAGATAGCCATAAAGAGTATGAGGGTCAGGAAAATTCTAGGAGTGGAAAAAAGAGTCTGCCTGTGTGGTGAGAACGCTCAAAAATGGTGTCTGTAAGGAGATAGTACTTACATAAGTACCACTAGAAAAGACTCCCTGGGGAGCTAAATAGTGATCTTAGCTTCAGTTCAGAGGTGTCCGGCAAGCAGTTGCACAGTATCCACACATCGTGTCATTTACTTCAACTTGCAAGGTATTACTGTGACCAAGGTCTTAATGTACTGCCTAATGAGATGCCAACCCTCATGAATGAGCAGTGATTACAAATATTTTCTGATTCTCACCAATATTCCCTGCATTGATTCTAGAAATTTTTCTTAACTATGATCTAATCTTCTGCTGGGATAGCTACACTAATATTCTTTTCTGAAGTGGGAGCAATTTATTATCCCTTTCCAATCAAACAGCAAGTAATGAACCCAATAAAGAAATCTTTGAACAAGTTTTTTTCTCTATAAGCTCCTCTAGTGGTTTAGTTTAAAAAAAATTGAAACTGTAAACATGTCTAACAGAGAACATTTTGATTTGTTCACAAAATGTCTCAACATTATTTTGTATCATGTAAGCAAATATAAATCAAACTTTTCTTTGCTACTTCTCTCTTCTACTGGCTAGAGCCAATAATATATTTCCCACCATTGCTTCATTAACCAGATCATGACCAGTTTGATGAAGATATCTCAGATGACTACTGCTGGGAAAAGAACATTAATAAAAAAGTAATGACAATATAATGCTTGTTACTGACCAAAAGGTAGCATTGAGACTATTTTTAAATATGGATTTGTTAGACTTGTGATGGATTAGCTTTTTGTCTGTGAACTGCTTGATCTCCAAAGTTCAGACATGTTTCTCTAATTAAAAAGTGGATATGAAAGTCAAACATTCTGCATTTGACAAGAGGGGGTGAATTTTTTGTTAGCTTCTTATTAATGTTGAGAGAAACCATATGGAGATCAGACTTCTGATTGAGAAGCATTTCATTTTCACTTCCTAGACAAACCACAGTTCAGTGTGGAAGTGATGCAAGTGGTGCTAGTTTTCAAGTGGAACATTAACAGGGAGAAGAAAAGGAAAAAGTAAAACTGACAAAAATTTTAAACACAGCCCCGAAGGAATCTGCCAAACATGGTATGTTCATCAAACTCAACATCTCATTCAAAAATAATAGATAAAATTTCTGCCTAAACACAGTATTTTCTACTATATTTCCCCATAACTACCAACTCACATGATGCTGCTTCAGATTTGAAAGCACTTACCAGAGATTTCTTTTACAAGGAGGAGTCTTTGATTTTACATGTACTCAGCTAGGACAGCCTAAATAATCCCCTCAGTGAGAGGAACTAGGACATGGGTCTATGACAAGCAATATCTCCTGTAGAAATCACAGAAAACAAAGAGTGCAGTGGAGGAAGGCAGCAGCATCCATGCCAAGCCCTTTGTATTGACTGGAGAACCAAAAGGTGAATTGCTCAATGAAACAGCAGTTAATCTGTGGCTAGTGACAGAGAACCAACTGATTTTGGATGTGGGTCTGTTGCAACATGAGAATTACACAAACTCTTGGTGGGGGAAGGGGGAAGAAGAATTTTATTAACTCAGACAAACTATACTGATGGAGAAAGCAAATCTGATTTGATTGTGACACAAACACCCACTTTTAGCTGTAGACACAAGGTAAAAAATAATTAGAAATGGGTATTATTACAAAAATAGACCTTCTGTGTAATTTATTCATAGTTCATGATTCTGTACTACTGAACATGCTGTGCTGTTTTCTCCCTCTCATCTCTACCTTTTGATTAGTAAAATTTCAAAAAGTCAAAGTGAGTTGTTATCTCAATGACATCCTTAACTTCTAATTACTCCGATCATTTCTGAAATTAAGATACAGTTCCTACACTGTTTTTACTCTCTTTTTTTTTTCCAAACTACCACACGATGACTCATTTTATGATTATCTAACACAAGAAAGTATTGGGTTGTTCTTCAGTTTTATTTGCTGAATTCTGCTTAGAGTTCTAGGGTCACAATCTTAATTGTAGCATTGTAGAAGCAAGCCTAGTTTCTGTAATAATCCTTTTCCCTTTGCACTGATTTTATCCAATACTGTGAAATTAGAACAGCCAACAGAACTTTGAAGCTTTTCAGATGAAGCACATGTATTTTAACCGAGCTTTTCTTTTACAGTTTTGCTACTAGCAAAGAACCATTTTATTTCTGTGGTCTCATTCTGTAGAAATAATCTATTTTCTTAGTAAATATTCATTTATAAGAAAATCAACCTGCAAAATACAGTTTAAAAGGTTGAATAGTTTTCAGGACTATAAAAGAAGGCAAAACAAATGAAATACAGAAGATATTTCCATCAGCTCGGGCTACAAAAAGATGCCCAGACCACTCCTCTGTACACATTGTAATAAATATTCAGTCCCTTTTTGATTGTTTTCACTTTCTCGTCCACCAAAACCAATTGATTTTATTTCCTTATATATGAGAATCATTGAATTCTTATGGCTCATAACTGCAGCATAATCAATACTACAGAATAAAAGTGTAGCTATTTTGCATTGAATCAGTTAAACCATTCTTGATTTTTTCTGGGTTTTACTCAGCATAGCCCTTGCCCTCATTCAAAGTGAGCACTGGAGAAATATTAAGAAAAAAACCTTTGAAACTGCAACTTCCTCTGGTTTCTCAGAGTTGTGTCCACCCAGCTAAAAAGTGTAATTGAACACCTGTTTCTCCCTCTCATGCACACACACACAGAGATATAAATGTATACCAGAGTATATTTAACTAGGAATACTTCTGTTCTATTATCTCACCTATTTGATATTGAGTTTTTCAGCACAGAGATCAGGACTTCCTGAGTCTGCATACAGCTGTTGCCAAAACCTGTACCCTGATTTCCCCATATCTGCATTATATTGTAGCATTCTATAACTCTACTGTGATTATTGAAAACATCACAGGAAGGAGTCCCTTATTTTTGCAACCAGCATGTCAACAAATCACAACTGTGGATTAATAATGCTACTGATTTTATGTATTAGCACCTATAGATTTTGCTGTTCTACAGAAACAAAGTAAAAGAGTGCAGTCTATGCCACTTCAAGATTATATCCAAGAAGGGTATTAAAGAGGTCCTAAAATTGTTAACAGCCCGAGGAACCACCTGGCCCCAGGTGCATCCCTTCTTCTACATGAAACATTGTGCACATTCAGGAGTCACTAGGGATACACCAGGGTGATACTTTTAGGTGGAGAGACTATATGGATGTTTTCATTTTAACATCACAGCACAAGATCCAATCTGCCAGTTCTGCTCCATGGCAGCACTGTTAGTTCAGCAGCTTTAGGTCCAACCAGCTATTTCAAACTCTCCCTTGGCTGCAGCTTGAAAAGCACAAGGGAGGACACTCAAAATAAATCTTGGCTGGTGTAGTGGCTGAGGAAAGAGTTACACCACTTTATCACATACCCTTTGTACAATGTTAAATCTAAATTAATTAAATAAATCAGTTGATGAAATCACCCTATAAATGTGACAGCACGTCATAATTCACTGCAGCTGCAAGATCAGGGAGCAGATGGAAGACGTTGGATTTTTCTTTGAGCTGAAGTACCATTTTACTGGTCCCATTCTATTTCTTTTAAGATTACTACAAGTGCATGTGTACAAAGGGCCTGATTCTGCAGCTGCTTCTTGCACAGTACTTCACTGTCAGGAAACTTTCCACAGAAACAAAGCAGCTGCAGAGCTATACCTTTCATATTTTGTTCAGTCATAGAAGGAGAATCCTGGCCTGTGTTACATGGGTGAAAATGAGGACAAAAGTTTGCTTTAACTTTAATTGTAGTCCATTAAGTAGTGAAATGATCCTCCCTGTTGTCTTCCCATTATGCACTGTACATTAAACAGAGTTCTTTTAATACGGGTAATTGTTTCCTCTGAACTTCAAGCTTCAGCACTAGCAAGCAATCTGGATTTTTCTCATGACAAGCAGCACTTCAAACAGAAAACAACATGCTTTTTGCTGACTAGAACTTTATATAACTTTATATTCTTAATTCACCATTACACCATGCAAAGGGATCAAGGAGGAAGGGAAAGCATGAAATAAAAATATTTTCAAATAGTCAATATGAACCAAATTTTTTTTAAAAAAGTGACCCAGAAATTGCTTTTGGAACAATTTAAAGCTGTGTGTAAGGTGGAGCTCTCAGACCAGGCTGACCACTCAGCCATGGGCCATGCAAGTGGATTTGGTGGAGCTGCCTGCTGCAAACTGCCAGACTTTGCTCTGCACTTTATTCTCTGTGTCATGACACAGTGACATGGAGGAACAGGAGGGTGCTATGCAGCTCTTGATCTTTATTTTCATCTTCAGGTTCTCAGGTTAAAAAGAGACAGCGTAGAGTGATGGACTTGCCTCATCAAAGGAAACAAGCACGAGTGTCACTCACTGTCCTGACAGGGACAGCAAGTCTGAAGAATCAAATAGCATTCCTTTGCAGTGACTTGTAGTCTCACCCAAAAGCATACCAAACACAGCACAAATCGTTCCATATTGCTGGATTTGAGTTTATGTTGTTTTGTTGTTTTTGGTTTTTTAATTCTCTCTCGAAATTGTGTGAAGCTTTCATGAATAGCAAAGGTAATCTCAGAAACATGAATTAGATGGGAGAGGAAGACAAGGGAATCTGAAAAATGCCTATGTACCATGCTCCAAAAATGAGAATGATTCCTGTGGAGTCCAGGCTAAAACCACTAGAAGATTGGGATTCATCTCCCCTTCTCACTCAAAGCTGGCTTTAGAGATGAGGATTAACAGTGGTTAATATATTAAACATTCTCATGTGCATCTGCCCAAACAGTAACTACTAAAGACAGAGAAAACTCCTCTTGTTTTACTGAGAGCACTGCTTGATGGTGCTGATGAGCACAGACTCAGCTTAAGCTGTAGGGGGAAGAGATTGGTGTTTCTTTCCCCACTGAGGTGCCTGGGCACAGTGACTAAATGGTGCTGCCCAGTTTCCCAGCCTGCAATCATACTGTTCATGTTTGCAGACAGAAGTCTGCAGAGAGGTAACACATCTATCCTGGGGTGAACACTTGTGATCAGAGTCAGGCTTAAATTTAAGGGTTTCCAGATGCCAGTCCAATAGAACAGGGCCGGTACAGAACTGCACAAGTTACACCACATTACCTTCACGTTTCCTCATCTAGTCATACTTGTAAAGTTTATTCTGAAAGTTTTGGGGCTCTGCAGACCATTATGCCACTTGGATTACCATTCTGTCTTCCTTCTCAGTTATTTGTTAAGCATATTTGAAAGCTTAAACTTATAAAACCAATCCTTAAACACTTAAAGATCAAGAATGACTTTTAATGAACACTATCATTACAACTCCAGAACTACGAACCACAGATCCAGAACATTTTCTCTAGTACCAATTTTCAGATCTCAGACTTACTAGGTAATTATAGCCTGTTTATATTAGAAGCTAAACAGTTATTTTGTTTGTCTTAATCATGGTTATCAACAGCCTGTTTGACAAGACCATAGCACATTGAAGAGAAAATGAAACTACTTAACAAGAACACTTTTCATGGCCTAAATGAAATGTCTTGATGGTTGCTTCTATAAGAGAATTATAGACTTTATGAGTTTAAAAAAAAAAAAAAATTCCTTCCCAGAATTTTTGCAAAAACCTGGAAACAAGAAGGGGTTGGGATTGAAATAGTTAATATTGACCTGTCAAAATGATGCCCTTTCATTTTTGATAATGGTTACACAGGTTTTGAAATCAAACCTTTGGTTGAGGTACAACAGAGAGAAAGAATGGAAATGCTGTTATCAGAGAATGAACAGAAGCAATTGCTTCCAACGGTTCATTTCAGCCACAAACTGCAAACGAGAAGGAGCACAAGAGTGGGATACAGAAGTGACTAATTTAATCAAGAGGAAAAATTAGGGGCTTTGTTGCTGTTGAGTTGATATTACCTGTTTGTTTTGGGGGTGGGAGCGTTGTTTGTAGTTTTTTTCAATGTGATTTTGTGCTGGTTTGAAAGCAAAACCAGTGAGACTCTAAGTCAGAAACACAATAAGAGGAAAAGAAAAGACATAAAAGAAAGTAAAATAAAGTAAAAAAAAAAAAAAATAAATGCAATAGTACAAAAAACCACTGACAGAGTCAGAATACAACCTGACACCCTGTTAGGGTGGTAGTGGCAGTCCAGATGAGATGGTCTTGTCGAAGCAGTGATTCCTGTAGAAACGTCTGGTAGCTCTTGTCTCCTCTGGGAATCCAGTGGATAAAAGCTGCCTGTGCTGTCCCAAACCCTGGATTATATCCAGGTGGGAATGCTTGGCTCCTCCCCCTGGGCGGAGCATCTCACAATGGGATGATCTCATTCTATGAGTCATGCAGTGGGTCCTTAATGGCCCATTAACAGAAGATAAGGGTAACACTGCCCCATCTGGTTTCAACAGCTCATGGAGATGGTGATAGAATACATACTTTGGGCACAACTTACATTGTAACCTAGGACAGGTTTTCTTTGGATTTTTTTTGTTTGTTTGTTGGAGTTTTTGCTTGCCTTTTTGTGTGTGTGTTTGCTGTCTGTCAGCTGACCTATTTATGTGCCAAACCATTCCATATGAGGGCCAGAAGTATAGATAACAAACAAAAACCCAAAATGAACCATATAAATTATACTCCTCAGAATCAATAAAGTCACCATATTCAAGAATAAAAAGCAGCCAAAATGGATCTACTTCCATTAGAGAATAATCCAAGCAGCCTAATTTAGGTTTGAGTTCAAGACTAGTCCTCAAAAAACACCAGTGAAAGAACAGGGAGATTCAGATTTGATTTGGTTATATGATCTGAAGTGCTTAATCCTAGCACAACTGTCATGCAGCATGTGAGAGCAAGTTTTGCACAGAAAAAGCAAGTCTTTCCAATGTAGATGAATCACTGAAAAGAAGAAAAGCTGACAGCCAGCTGTGATTGTGGGATCAAGGGAGAGGCTGCTCATTTTTAACTTTCTGTCCCTCTCAATATTGTAAGATAGTAATTCACTCATTGATGATAGGAGATTTCAGAAATTAATAAACTACCTCAAGAACTGAGGGATAAATTCCCTTCATCACATTTCAATGATGATTTTATCAAAAGGGATATATGTTTCTCTTTAAACCTTTCAGTTGCTTATGTTGCCATTGTGACACATGGTAGTCCTAGAGCACTCTGTCTTTTTTTTACAAAAGTACTGAAAAAATAACTGAAGAGAACTGATAAATCCTGTGCATTATTTTAGTTGCAGAGCTGTCCTCCTATTCTGGTGTAGAAAAGCTTTATAGTAGGCTTCCTTCATGATTCATAATATTGATTTTAGGTTTTTAAATGTCTAATCCAACAGTTTCAAATTAAGCAAAGGACTCTCCACCTGATTTGTGAAGTATCTTAATATGATGGATAGCTATTGGCCCATTCATATAAACTCCAAGCTTTACACAATATAGTTTGAAGTCTTTGTCCCCTATCACTGCTAGAAAGGCTATCTTATTAACATTACATACATCTACTCATCATTGTGACAGAAAAACAACATGATCATATTTACAGCAAGAGTCACAGCTGTGGGTGTCCCTTACAAAATGAAATTAGTTTTGATTTTGTGTCATGCCAATGTTCATTAATGACATGGACTCTAAGAGGGCAAGATCAGACAGAATGATGAATCATTGCAACAACAATAAATGAATATCTTAGCCGGGGTCCACATACCTCTCTCTTCTATCTGACATATATTACATGATCTTCTTGTAAGGCTGTTGGAATTTGACTCTCTGTCCTTCAAAGAGGAAACTCATGGATTATGAGGATGAAACCATAAATATATACATACAAGCATCAAAAAAGGCCCTGTCGACCACCTAATTAAAATGCGATGCCAATGAATAATACGATAACAAGAAAACCCAACATAAACTGCACCTGGCCCTGTGCATCACCATTTTTGTTTGAACTAATTCTAGAAATAATCTTACTATCAGAACTCAGTTAGCTCTGAGAAAGTCTTTGGCTGAATTTGTGAAACAAGTTTGAAATGTTTTATTTTGGAAAAATTACTTCAATATTTTCTGAGAAGCTTAAAACTGAAAATAATGCAGCCTAAGTTATAAAGTATTTGAGGCAAGGAGCAGTTCTGTTTTGCATCTGCAAAATGTCTGATATGTTATTGGAAAAGGGATAAATAATAGAAATTTAGTATTATCACTTAACTTTTCAAGCAAAGCTGAACATTTTAAAATCCTGGGAAATCTGCTTATTTATATGAGGCTAATAAAAAAAATATGTAATTTATGAAGAACATAATTTGCTATGTGAACCAGAAATACTGGAAACACAGAGACAGTATTAAAATTAATATTTATAGAAGCACTGAAGACTATGGGCTAGAGATGTGCACAAATAAGCTTCAGCTTGGCTGCATATATAAAAAAAGCTAGAAGATAAAGTTTAAATAAAATTACAAGAAACTCCATAGGTGTCTTGTTAATTTTCTATCTAGATTATAATTTCAGTAAATATCTTTATGTTTGGAAGCACAGCTTTTCTCCCTCCACAGCTTAAAGAGTTTAAGTACTGCTGGTACACAACGAAGGAAATGTCAAAACTTTTCTCACCAAAGGTTCTTTCTCCTATTATTTATCCTTAATTTAATATATATATGAAGTTCACTATTTGAATGAATAAGCATATTTAGAGGCTATCTTACTGACACTTTTCTTCTCTTTTTTAAAATAAATTTACTAACTTTAATTAAACAGTAATATTTGCTCTTCAGAGCAAACTTTAGATGCAAATTGGATTGGTCTAATTCCTGTGAAACTGGTTTTAATGTGCTTTGGATAAGCAATAAAGTGGGACATTAGGTCATAACTTTCTACATTTCTTCAGTTAATTAGTTTTCTGCCAAGAATACAGAGTATTTACAGGACTACCAGTTAAAAAACATTTGCCCTCAGCAACCAAAAGTAAGGAAACTCATAAGAGATGGTAGGAAAAGCCATATACACTTATTTTCTGATTCACTTTTTAATTCTTACCAAAATAGCAGCAGTTTATTAGTTTCCTTTAACATTGGCCAACTCTTTAAACCACCAGGTGACTTAGAACTTGTCCTGGTTTAGGGCAAATTTGGGGAGAAATTTGCAAATGGGGTCCCTCTAGAAAGCAAATTCAAGCAGCCCCTTCCCCAGCTGGTTTGGGAAAAGATTTCCTTGGAGAAAAGTAGAAAAAACTGCTTATTTAACAAGCAAACTATTCACAAACATAAAGAAATGAATAATATTAAGCAATAAAACCTCTCACTGTTCTGAAGAGATGGCAAATTCAGAAGTCCTTGTGGCAGAAGGTGGCTCAGCTCTCTGAGTCTCTCATCAGTCTCTCCTGAGCTGGAAAATGCAGCAGCCCAAGCCCTGGGAAGCCACAAGTGTGAGCTCCCAATAATTTTCTGAATTTTCAGTCCAAAGCAAGCTTAAACAGTTCCAAAAAGAAAAAAAACCCACAATCTGAGGAACTTCTCTGCCTCAGCTAGCTGAAAAAAACTAACTAAAAAGCAAAGGAGAACTCTTTCCCACTGTCTGTCCATGCTGCAGACAACACAATCCCAGAAAAAGATGTGGAGAAGCAAGTGCAGTTTCTGATAACAAACTCTGTGCTCCTTCTTTCCCCCCTCATTCTCGGAACCAATCTTAAAAATACAAAATTTAATATCCAACATAAACAGAACAGACAATTAAAGATACAAGCATCATACAGTCACCCGAAAACAGAACTCTAGTTTGTTTCTCATCTCAGAGACAAATAAAAGGTCTTTAACTGTATTTTGCTCTCAAATCAGTGTAAAAGTTTACAGGCCCTACAGGAATGATCTGCTTACTCTTCAGCAAGGGTCATGGAAAATCTTTCATTCTACAAATCCTGTGCAATTGCCATTACCGACATTGAACATGTAGTAAAGGTGAAGGGGTTTCTTCCTTAAGAGAGAGATGCTACTCAATAGTAGTTTGTGAAACATTGGTTCACATTTATGTCATATCTATAACATAGAAACACTTCTCAAACTGTGTATAGCTTAAAAAAGAAAATTATAGGTAGGTTCATCACCTTAATTTATGCTGAGAAAAAGTAAAAATCGTTGAATTTTGTACGCTGAAGGGCTTTGGAAGAAGACTGGAACATAGCAAACAGATAATCTCCCAAACTTGAAGAGGTTTGCAAACATTAAAATGCAGTCAATGCCCAAACAGCATTCACTTCTCTTTCTCCATAAATAGAGATGGCAATATTCCAGTTTCTGAATAGCTAATGTTCTCTTCTCTCTGCTTGGTAGGAGTGGATGGACTAAACAAGAGGGTAGCTGTACTGAAAGGTGCTGTCCTAGCCTAGCCACCATATTTCATATATTCTTTTGGCAAATGAGACAGAAAAAGCCATTCATAGAATCAGAAACTACTTCAAGCAGGCATGCTGCAGATTCCAATAAACTTTTCACAGCCACTAGGAAATCTCCTTTAGGAATTACAGAACTGGTGCAGTAACAACCCTCCAAAAAGAGGGAAAACTAACAAAAGAGGAACATATGATAACCTCTAGGATGGATTCACATATATGCTAATCAGAAATAATTCCACTGAAGACAAAAGATACTTGCAGACATAGGTAGGAAAGTAAGCAGGAAGAGGTTAGACTTCTCCTAAGGATACAGGTACACATTCATTTATCTTGGTGACATTGCATGTTAAATAGGTCTCAGCACTCTTTCTTGTCCTGCCAGGTCTTTGGTTCTACTATCCAGAAATATCATGCAAAATGCTTCTTAGTGCTGGCCTCTGAACCACTTATGTAAACAACTAGGTATATATATGTGCTCACATAAAGCTATATGACATGAAAGAGAAGCTGGTCTACTAAAATGATTTTTAAAGGAAATCATACAATCATTACCAGTAGAAAATAATTTAAAAAAACAAAAAAACCAACAAAAAAACCCCCACCAAAACAATCAATCCCCCCAAACAACAACATACAACCAAAACCTCCCTCAAAACAGTCTTCAGAAAAAAGAAACAAATAGTGTTTTCTACCAAGCAATGGTTAAGGGTGCTGGTTTTTTTAAGATGATCTAAAAATATATGGCTAGCTCTTTCCGACAGGCTACATTTCCAATTTCACACATTATGTGGGCTTGTGGATCAATGGCTCAGAAATTTCCTTGTTCACTCCAGTCAATTGTGCCCTGCGGCCTTGTTATGCTATGGCTGGGCAGGCACCCAATTCCCAGCTTGCCACCTCCCTGACAGATGTTATTTCCAGGGATGCTGATAGCTTCTAAAGAAAATGTCAAATTAAAAGCACTTGGTAGTGGTCATCTTGCCCAAGAGAAGTTTGAAGGAAACAGAAACTGAAGTGATCTAGCAGTTCCCCCACAACCAAGAAAGCCCATGAGAGCAGGGAAAAGCTTTCCTGGCAGCCAAGGTGAGACATCCTAGAGAGCCCTTGTCCTACAGGGTGCACCTCAGCAGCAGCTCCTCACTGCTTTTCGGAGCCATGGAGCACTCCCCAGTCCAAGGACTATTTTAAAGGGAGAGGATCTCCAGGCAAAATTACAGCTTCCTTCTTGCTCCAGATAGCTGTGCCAAGGCAGGAAGCCTTCAGCCTGGGGCCCTGAGAGCACACAAGGCTCTCAGGTAAAAGATGAGTACTTATGACATGTAGGACAAAATCTTGGGAGGCTGAGCCATTCATGGGTATTTCAGAACCTCATACCACTGTGCTTGCAGATCACTGATGAATGGGAGCAAGAAGGATACAACTTTCTGAAGAAAAATAACAACTAATTCACATAAAGAACCAAGCACAACTTAAACAGTAATTTAAACTGTACCCAAGGGCCAAACAGGTTTAGGATTTTTATTCCCTAGTGTTAAATTCACCAAGAATTAGACTTTGACTTTAAAGTAACCAAGACTGGTATAGTAAATTATTGGTATTCAACCAATTTTTCTAAATTGATACATTGATTAATTGAGTGCCCTTTTACTAAATTACCTGAAAGGCATTGTGTCATCTTCCTCATAAATCATCTCAAGTTCAGGTGGAAAAGCTTTTTAAAAGTTTATCTTCTCTCTGACACCAGTGAAGGAAGGAAAGTTGATTTTTTAACAAGGAGGTAGAGCAGAATCTCTAGCATGGCAGTGAAAGCATACAGTCAGAGTGGATCATGTACTGAGGGGGAGCCACACTTTGTAATTTTAAATCCAGGATCAGAAGCCCACACTCTGAGACACTTTCTGATACCACTGTAAACCTCACTGCATTAAGCAAATTCATCAAACTGTTGTTGGCAAGGCACTTCAACACAGTATAAAAATGCAGCAGAGCAGACCTGAATGGTGGCAGCAGAGACAGTACAACAGTTGGTTTTGGAGACACAACCAGTTACAGGCTACTCAAAACTTCTTTCAGATCCTGTCCAGCTCTTTATAAAGGCACACTATATGTGCCAGTTGGGTCTCTTTTTTTTTTCTGCTGAGGTGACTCCTACGTTTGCCAGCTTGCAAAGATGCAGTGAAATTGATTTTAGTTTCATGCTTAATGGCTGTGACACAAGTGGCACCTGCACACTGAGGAGCAGAGCTCCCCCGGCATCGACCTTTGGCCACAGCACTCATGGCTCTAAATGGATCTTGGCAACCTAGTATTTTGTGGAACAGATTATTACATGATTACTATGGAAATACAGGACACTAGCAGAATATTAGCAAAATAAAATATAAGCCAATAAATACAGCACTTGCTGGTTGAAATACAGTTTCCAGTCAGGGAAATATATGACAGTGCAAACAAAACAAAACCTAGGCAGTTTCTATCCCCTTTTAAATATTTAGTCTTTGAATCTTCTGGAAAGTTACATTAGTGCTTTTGGATTTAGGCTTTTTGGTGCTTTTTTTCCCTAGAATATTGCCAGCTCCTTTCCCCCGCTGCACCCCTCCAGGCTCAAAGCTCTTATTTCTCCCTGAAAGACTACTAGCTGAAATCAAACAATCAGTGTTGATTAAGTTTATAAAAATGGAGTTCCTCATCTTCTAATCAATATTTTTGTTGAATTGCAACACTATAAATTTTCTTGGCCATTTACTTTAGCCCCCTTCCCATAAGAAGTAACCCTTCCCAACTAGTAGTTAGGGATGTAACCTATTCATACATTAAAATGATCTATTATCCAAGTCCCCAGGGTGCAGTTTTCTGTAATAGATGTTTAAGTACCTTACCTTATATGCACACACACACTCATGCGTATGGATAGATAAATCACTGGTATCTTTTGGAGGTTCATCCCACGGAAACTGCACGTACCCCTTAATCCCTCCCAAAATATTCACCTTTAATTAACCTGAACCACAAATAAACATGCAAATCTGTATTTAAATTGCTTCTGAAATAAAGATGCACCTAAAATCACCTCAGCATCTGAAAGCCTGAAAGGAAAAAGATGCAGAAGCAAAGGAATGGAAAAATCATCATGCACTGAACATCTTTTCTCTGACTGATGTTCAATTTTGTCTCTACTCTTTTCTAGTATTTTTTTTCTGTTTACAATAAAGAATGAAATTTTATAAAGCTTCACCTTGTCATGATTTTATTCAGCTGTGATATGAATGGGGTCACTGCAGAAGTCAGTGTGGCTATTTTCCCAGAAAGATGCATCACATGAAGTACTAAAATTTTAATTACACTCCCTACTCCTCCCCTCATCCCATAAATGAACTCCAGTCCATATTCCATATTACCAGCCTTCCTTACAAATGCAGTATTTCAGTTGTGCTCACAGGAGCATGTCTGTGCACTGTAAAGTGGAAGACAGCTAATGACATATCTAGTCTTGAATACTGTGACAAGTGCATCAGCAGGCCACCAGTTTTAGCACATGGTTAACTGGACAAAGATTGATTCACCATATGCCTTTTGTCCTATGCCCAACCTATACTTCAAAGGTGTTTATATTGCTATCTTCATTGCCACATCTGCCCAGTGCCATGACTTCTTTGTAAGTACATCAGTCAGGAAAAGTTATATTAGCTCTTCTTCTGAATGTGCTTTAAGATTTGTATATTAAAAATTAAATTTTTAAAAAATCGCACAGCTACAATACTTACAAAAAAATTTGCTCAGTGAGCAAAACTGGTTTTTGTGTTGACTCCATTTGATTCAGACACCTGGACAACATGTACTAAGGAACCCCTTGATGAAGAGCCAAGAGTCAGAGGGATCAGCTATTGCAGAAAACACCACAAACTACCAGTGGCAAAACACTTTTTTTGACCTACAAGTGAAGTGCTACTCTCCTCAGCTATCACTGCAGAGAAGACTCTGTTTTTACATTTATCAGAAGCCTCACAGGTTTCCTCTATCACAGAAGCCACCTCACATCCTATCAGCAGGGTAAAGGGAGAAATGAGAGGAAAGGAGTCCATGTGTATGCAACAATTGAAATCAGGACTAAAAGGCTAAGGTTTGAGCACCCTGGAACTCATTATATCTCTAAAAACTCCCTCATCCTCAAAGAGCCCTCCTCCCTCTCCTCCCCCAATATTTTGGAGCGATTTTGATGTCTTTTGATCAGTTTTGGTGTGTATACAATGTATCAGCAACAGCCTAGTTAAAATATACTGGACAGTATAAGGAATATGTTGAGAATATACAAAATAGGTGCTTAAACAGCTTAGACAAAATCATGAATCAACTTTTACAGGGAAAGTGTTACTCTTAGCACTCTTGATTAGTCTGATTTTAGAGTTCTGAGTGTTAAGATTAACTCACACACACAAGTAACTATAATTTTCTAAATTACAGAGTACAATCACATGAGAAAGTGCTATATTTCATGTCTATAGATGAAGAAAGTACTCTAAAATACATACAACACTAAAATTCTTATCACAGGGCTCAATCCTTAACAAACATCTGAAACAACTGTGATAGCAGAGTAACTGTAGGCACTGGAGAAGTTAGTATTGCAAGGAATGTTTTATACCACATAGGAAAACATTCTTAGGAACTTCATAAATCCTTCAAAGCATTCCAAAAAAGGAGGTGGTAGGAGGCACAGGTGCCTTCAAATATATTTCCATACATTTTCCTTCTTGAGACCTGTCTAATTTAGTCTGTGGGTGTGTTAGATTGTACATTATCCTAAGAAGAAAGGGAACGGAGAAACTTTGTGAAGAAGGAATTGAATGTGCCTTGAAACATTTAGAGATGCTGCATATTTCAGTTCTAAAACTACTTTCTCCCTTGCACTCCACACACCTATGACTGGCATAGAAGTAAGCATAATAACACTGGGATATAGTCACTTGCATTTCAGTTCCCATTAGGGTAATGGTCACTTTGGTTCTATGTTTTTAAGCTCTCTTAAGATAGAGTATTACTGAAAATTGCACCTGCCTTCACAATACACATTTATTTATGGAAATATGAAACTCAAAACTGACAAAAAATAGCCAGTCAAAGTGAAAAAACCAGAAACTGCATGCTTAAGAAATGGCATGCACAAGTATCAGCAGGAGACCAGAGCCAAGGAAAGTTCGGTTGTTCTGAGTTTATACATTTGTTGCTAAGGGGAATGTGTAGATGACCAGCTACAATACATAAGTAAAAGAGTTAAGGATTAGAATTATACTTAAATAAAAAACATGGCCTTAGAGTCACATCAATTAAACTACAACAGAATTATTTGGAAAGATGTAGTACCGAGTGTGCCCTTGCTGACCTCACTGTTCCGATTGACTTCCATACACTGGCAACAGAATTAGACTTCTCCCAGTAATCTCTTCATTGGCCACCAAAGAAAGGCTTCTGAGATATATATACAAAAACTCACATGCATAAACAAGTGTGCAAACACCCACTGACACACACGTTTGTGTTCCCTTGCTGCTGTAAACTAGCACAGACACACAGATATTGAATACTTCCAAGGCATGAATGCTTGAACTAGAACCACACAATCATCTTGGAAAGTACATCTTATGGAAACTGCTATTGCATGATTAACTAGTGTCTAAATCCCTGCAGAGAAGCAGAACAATTATTTTCAACCATAGCACAATTACTGTATTTATATTAATGGGAGGGAAAGAGAGGACAATCCGCAGAGCCTTCTAATGGGCAGCCACAATAAAAAAATACCCCAACAAATTAAGTAAGTGCATTTTTGTTGCTCTCTCAAAAGCTGTAAAATTCCTGCTCTGGGCACTGCAAGACACGAAAGCAAGACTAACTCTACTTTTGCTTTTAGCACTGCACTCATGAAACAGCAACAGCAAATCGAGGGAAGTCAGAACATGAGGCGCACACACAGCTGGGTAGCTGAAGAAGCAGAGCAGAAAACTTGCAGGATGAAAAGAATCTACCAAGAATGGTATCTGTACTATTTGTATCCATGTCCATGAATGGTTAGTTTACAAGCCAAAAAGGAGCCAGTGAAAACCATGGCCCAGAGCACTGGTCCTCAGTCTCTCTGGGTTGTGACCGGAAAATTCAATGGCAGTTTCAGAGCTATTTAAAGCATATAGTCCATACAAATAAAAGACAAATAGCATTTCAGCATAGCAGGTGGTCCACTATCAACTCTGATGTATAGCTGTTTCAACACAGCTGCTTATTGCTTATTTGTAAAGAAATACCTCATTAATAATGAGAGAATGAAAATAACGGATAAAGATATGCATATAAATTTAGTCTACATGGAGCTAGGTTGCTACAATTTAAAACTGCATTTGATGTAATTTAATTAGAAATATTGATTAAAATGTAGCCAGCTCACTGGAAAGATGATGATAATAGGCTAATAATAGCAATTGATTTGGTTTGATAAATGAACCAAAAAGCAAGCTGAAGGTACTTAGATTTTGACCTATTTAAGGCCCACATTCCCTTTTCTTCTTTGCTTTATTGAATTTCTGAGATATGTTCAAAATATTATTAGAATGATACATCTGAAAAACACATAATTCACAGAAAGATTTGACAACTGCCGCTTCTGATGGCCCATTTTGAAATGCAGAGTTGCTGGGTCCCCCCCCCACTCCACTCCAGCTTTACTGAATTACATGTAGTGTGTGAGCAGCAGCAATAGTAATTAAAAATAATGAGGCCTGCTAGGTCTCCTAATTCTATTATCTTTATAGCATCAGGCTTCAAGCAACTCACCAGCAAAACAGCCCAGATGAGAAATCTCCTCTGAAGGCTCAGCGGTTGTTTACAATGCAACAGGATAACCTTTTCAGCCTGGAAATAAATAGATAAAATCAGAAGTCTAAAGCACGCATTAGTGGACATGATTCAAGAAAAAGTAAGGGTTAATTAATAGATACTTGGCATAAAAGTATGCTCTTTTTTTCTTCACACAGGAAAATTTGAGGTAAGTGAAAAAAGTGCTGTAACATTCATTTTATTTTCGTATTTCTTTGCAGAAACTCTTATTTCTTTATGGAATAAAATGAAGAGCAGAATGTTGCATATGCTGGCTTTCTGTGCCCTATTTATTCCGTGTAAAACCCACAAAAGCTACCGTCAGCTTCAGTGGAACTGACAACATTATTCTAACTCACAGAGTGTTAAAAAGTTGAACTTAAACATAGGTCTAAACTAGAACTGTAACACAGTAGGTCCTTTGTCTCTCCAAAACTATAAAACACAGAATTCTATTTTACTGCTGTTACACTCTGATACAGTCTCTGAGCAGTAGGAGATGGGTTTTGCAGCTCACTAACACTTAATTCCTTACACAACAAATGAGGCAGTGGAATTTTGCTTCCTAGGTTTAACATTTGCAAAACATCTTTCAGAAGAGATGATTAAATGTTGTGCAATCTTCCTATTTCTGCAGGCAATCAAAATCAGTAGCCTCCTGGAAAACTGGGAATAGGTACCCTCCAACTCCAGAGCCTCATTCAACAGCTCGTTTGTGTTCACTCCATCACCAGCTCTCAAGTAACATCTTTCTCCACTGAGACTGGGGGCACATTTACTGTATTAGAAGTGAAATATTCACTAGTGTGTGCACACGGGGCTGGGTTGAAGAGCTGAAAGTATCAAATTTTTTTTTGTATCCTGTATCACTTGACCTCACTGCAAGCATCCTCAAATCTCCTTTGAATCACAAAGGTGACTGATGTCACTAAGACACTAAGAAAGGAGCTATTTAAGTTGATGATCACAGTGAGTCACAGTTTAAGCCCATGGAAACCACTCATTAGTTCCCTGAAAGTTTCCCAAAAACTTGATTCTGTTGCAGCAGAGTTTAGAAGGTAATCCAAGCTGGCAGGCACTGTTGTAGCTGATACTATTTGCAGATTTAGGGTGAATTATAAAATTCAAATTAAAAATATTGAAGAAATGGAACTTGTATTTTGCATAAAAATCTAAGAAGTCTAATTTTTTTTTTAAATTGTTTCAAATGGAATTGAGAACAGAAATACAAAAAGATGATTTCTCTCAGGTATATATTCATGTTTTGGAACATTATATAAAATAATGCCATTGATACTAGATGCCATTTATTTTTGCAATTTAAATGGCAAAACCAAAACTCCAAAATGTACTGAAAAAAATCTGGGTTTTTTTCCTAATTTTGTGACACCACTGTCTTTTATTTGGAATATTTCATCCAGCTTCCGGTCTTTCCAAAAATTACTCAAAAAATATTTTAGGATTTGGGTTTTTCAAAAGATGTGTTTCTTAACAATAAAGAGTTTGTAGGTTTACATTTTTATTGCATTTTTTTTCTTCTAATGTTTTTTAATATATTAACAGAGCATACGTAACAATTCTGAAAATCATGCTCTTAATTCAACAGCCAAAAATACAGAGAAATTTATATTTCAGGGACATATTTGTGCTCCTGGATCAAGAAGATATGCAACTAAATTGCTTAATTAAGTGATTAGTAACAATTAAATGATTGCAACCCTACCCATTTCAATACAATATAAAAAGTAAAAGAAACCAAAATGTAAAGCTTTGCACGACAAACAAACAAAAAAAACCCAACAAAACAACCACACACTTTATTGTTCAGTATACAACTTCTCCCACATTTCTTTTTTTGTGTTTCCTGCAGCAATAGAAATATCAAAACAATAATGCAAATCAAATTTATTTCAATAAACACTGGCCTTTGCATTACTTGTTTTCTCCATGATTTGCTACTATTCTTTCAATGTTCATACCTTATAATTCCAGGATTTCTATAAAATTAACAAATTCTATATCCCATCTGTTTGGCATGTACAGTGTATGCACAACCTCTTCAGAAAATATGACTGTTTGCCTCAGTAGTGTTGCCTTCCACCTGTGGACTCTTCATGAAAAGGTAACAGCAAGAGCAACAGTCAGAGACCATCAAAAGAAATTGAGAAACCTCTCTTACATATTTCTGTTAAATAGATAAGCAAAATTGTGAAATTCAGCACAAATGGAAGCAAGAAGAAGTACTGACTATCTGAGATTGGTAATTAATCCTCTGGGATCTCTGCATCCCTTGCTAGAAACAGCTGGCAATGAAGGGAACCTGCAGGAGATGCTCTCAAATAACTTTGGCATCCAGCAAACACAGTATCATGAGACTTCAACTATCGAGACTCTTGACCCCCTTCTTTACGAAGTGCAAAACCATGTTTTCCTGGGGCCTCAGCAGATACCCACCACCCCCTCTGTCGTATATCCCCAGTTATCAAATGTGGGTGTTATTTTAGGAGACATTCACACAAAAACCTTCACATGGCTCTCCACACATCTTTATATAAATGTGGACTTTCTTTCCATCTGTTGGGGAAAAACTCAGGCTGGCCTTGGTTGTCATGTGTAAAAGAGCAAAGACATCCCAGAACTATGTGTTTCAAGTATCTTAGCAGAGTTGAGCCAAGTTCAAACAGAGAATTAATAACTAAAGAAATAAACACCAAAGCATTGGACATGCAAGCAGAATCCTCAATGATTTTAGAGGCAGTTTTGAAGAGAGTAAGTTGAGACTTGCTATGCATTTGGCTTAGCAGAGGTTGTTGTTTACATCTCATTTTTTTTATTCTCAATACCCTCTTCCAGCTGTCTCATATATCACGCTCATAATTGCTGTGGATTGGAGAACACCGCTCTGTGGCCTGAGTGGAAATGGAAAGCTTAGGAGGAAAGTCCCAGATAATTACACTGGTTAGCATTAGTCAGAGTCCAGGGTAGTGCTGGCAGAGAGATGCAAGGAAATATGAAATTGTTTTTCAGCTGAATGCTGGTGAGTTCTGTATGGAATCACAGGGAAGGCACTCAGGGAAAAATGCATTAAAAATCTATCAGTATGTTCCGAAGAGAAGCAGCCCATCCCTGCTTCCTTTCTGGGACTCACAATGGAGCACTGGAACTCATAAAGGAAAAACTCAGTAACTTCAGATATAATCACTGAATAAATACATAAACAACCTCAGTGGAATTAAAGAAAAGAAAAACAGAAAAACACCAATCGGGTTGGGGAGAGCAATAGACCTATCTGAATATGTTGATTTAAGTGTCAGAAGAAATCAAATCTCACTAGTACAAGAAAAGAGCATGAAGGAAACGTATGACTGCAGTGAAACAGATCATATATCCACTCTCATTGGGAACTTTCATAGCAATCACCTGCATCATTGTTATTTTTAATTAAATGCACATTAACACAAAGATAATAAAAGGCTTTTGTGAGATAGAAGCAAAATGACAGAGCACTCAACATGGTTAGTATTTAAGGAAAAATAATCATTAGGAAGTTGATTATAAAGTTATCTTAATCAAACATCATTATAAGCTGCCATGCAGAATGTGGCCTTACCATCTGCTCCCAATTCTTTGCTCCTACCTTGGGCTGACAGTAATTATCACACCACCGTAACGTGGCTGGGTCAGGAGCCTGATTCAGCCACAAACTGGCCAAGTAAGAAGGACTGATTCTCAGGCTGGAAGAGGTCCCTTGCTCTACGTTCAGGCCACGATCACCCAGACTTGTACCCAGAACACAGGAGGAACAGGGTGAGTAGCTGGCAGTGATAGAGACTGCGCATGGAGTGTAGGACTGTCTCTTGAAACAATACTACAGTGTTACATCAAGTGGAGCTGGCTGTGTAACCTCAGCCTGGGCACCTGGTCTTCTCCAAGGTACAACCAGACAAACAGCACTGTGGAACAGGTCCTGACACACAGAACATGCTCCAACATACATGCATCAAACCATACATCCTAGAGCACTTCTCAAACCCACAGGGACAACTACTTCTGTCTCTATTAGCACAAAAAGCAAAATCAGTCTTTTCAAATTTGTGATAGAATTACGGACAGAGGAAATGGCTAGGCATTTCTCAATTATGCCTTTATAGAAGTTCATTCCCTCTACACACTATCTACTTACTTTCCAGATGGAAATAGATTAAATTAATTGGGTTAAGCATGCTTTGCTAATGGTGCTACAAAAAGGATATCCACAGACCTACAGTTAACAGGTACAGCAGCAATGCAAGTGAACCACCTTGGGAAAGAACTACACAAAGATGCATTTTTATAGATACTGATTACTTACAGCTCTTTCATGTAAAGAATAGAAAGAGAATATTTTTCTAAATGGCAACAGCTTCTCATAATCTCCTGTCTTATACTATAGCCAAACTTTTTCCGCTGTTATCAGCCTCACTAAGTCACAATTTGTCTCTTTGATATGGAGAATCTCAGCTTTGCAAACAGACTGCTATTATAATTGTTTTCTGGCTCCTATTAGTGGAATTTTTAATTTGCGGCGATTACATATCCCAGAAATGGTCATTCTTCTAAAAGTAATTGTATACATATTGCCCAAATCCTATACTAGTAGACAGCTCAGAAACGTATGCAGTTGTGGGAGTTGTACTGAAGACAAAGATAGAAAGAAAAGTCAGATTCCAGTTTCATCTTCAGAACTGCCTGGAAATATTTAGCTAGGATCCTTTCAAGTGGGTCATCAGGAGGCATTCATAAATGGAAAATAAATCAAAATATCATTGACAAGTGTTTCCATTGGCTCTAAGACTAGGAGCAGGATTTCTCTGAACATGTGCCTCAAATGTTTTCTTTTGATGCTGAGGAGATTGGAATTGGCTTCTTTACATGTGACAGGTGTATCAGCATGCCTCAGAGTCTGATATCTGTTTAACAGAATTAAAGCTTATTTGTTTAATCTAAATGACTATCTTGTTGAAATAGCTCTGCCACTGAGAAAAGCAGATGTGGGAGCTAGCCTTTCTAAAATCAAAGCAAAGTTTACCTTGAAATACAATAATGACTATTTTGTCTTGTCTTTGTATCCTGGTGTCCTAAGTCCTAAGTCTATACTATTTGCAAGAATAAAAGCAGTATCACAAATGTATTTGCTATACTGCTTGATAAAAATTACCTGCTGTATCTCAAACTAAACACCTTAATCTGTCTTCAGCCTAAACATGGAAATCATAAAAACCTCTACTCATGTCCTTGGCCTTAGCACACCTTTCAAATCTTACAGAATCTTACAGGATTTCATAGCTGAACAGTAGAACAAACATTGCCATTAATGTATAATGTGCTACTGGAGGGTGGGATATGAAAATGCTGCTGAAGGTGACCTGCACAAATGACAACAAAATTCCACTGATCATCCTGGTGTGTCTGCACTGCTGAGGGCACCATTCTGGCCTTGGCTTGGCATGACTGGGTCCTGACTATGCCAGTCATTTCCTCCTCCCGCCTGTTCCCTCCCTCCCTCCTACTTTTCCCATTTGCTGCCACTGGCACACACACATAACCATGCCAAGAGCCTGATTCAGCTGAAAATATTGCTAGGGAGGAAGAGAAGCAATGACAATGCTGGTCAACAGGAGCTGCCTGCAATTAGATTGGCTTAAACTAATCTTGAAACAACACCCTCAGAACCCAAAGAGGCTATTCCTCATTGTATCTATCAAGATGTGCAGAGAGTCAGCTACCCCATTTAATTGCATAGGCGTAGCTAAAAGCTATGAATGAGAAAGGAAGGAGATAGCCTTGTCTGAAACTTTATAATGCAACCTGGTGCACTGTAGACATAATAAAATTATTTGCTAAGCCAGTCCACACATTAGAAGACCAGCTGCCTAGTGTCTAACTATGAAATTACTCTGCAAATGAAAAGCAGGAATAAAGAGTAGCCAAATGGAAAAATACTTCCTGACCCAGCCAAAGAAAATAATTTACAACAGTTTCCCAGAGAAAGTAAAAAGGGTACATGCAGAGCCTAGGATGTAGAAACTGAACTTGAGGGTAGTCAGCAAATAATCAGGTAATTGAATGGGTGTTTCAAAGAGTCACCCAAAGTTATCTGGGGGAAACAGAGCTAGACCTGTTACATAGTTTAATGACAGAAGATATTTAGTTTCTAAAATCTGACATGTATGAACAAGCAACTGACATGGTACCAATATTTATACGAAAGTGAAATCATCTGTCTCTCCATATCACTTTTCATTCAGTGATCCCCAAGTTCTTTACATATTTATATATAACTGTTGCAAACCAAGATTATTTCTCCAAAGTCAGCAAAAGGACTATTCCACAATGTTAGTCCAGTGGAACTTGGAGCATTTTATAGACATGGAAATAGCCACAGATTTGCCCCATCACGTATCAAAGACAGACCCTGAGGTATCATTCTTTCCCCAGTGAAATGAATCACACAAAATTGTGTTTGCCTTCCCTCCTGTTTCTCACCATAGGAGTTACATTCTCAGCAAGTTTAAATTACCTGAACTTCAGTTAACTTAATGGATCTATATCAATTTATTCCCACAAATAATGTGCCTTGAGTATTCTGGTGTACCATTTAGCTGTAACTAAAGGAATTCAATTCTAATTACTACCCTCTTTTTTTTTTTTCCCCAAAACCCTCCGGTTTTATACTTTTGCCCAAAACAGCTGTGGGACTATGGTAAGTAAAAAGAAGTGCCTGCCTTCTTAATCTTGTCATCACACAGCTAATTAAAAACATATATCCTTTTTGGAGGCCCAGGCCCTGGAAAAACACAAGTTTTGGCAGCCTCGTCCTGGTTGCTAGTATAAGTTTTTTTCATGTTATGCAGTTTTGGATTGAAAGTGTTCTGCACACAGGAGCACCAAGAGACACATTTTCTGCAGATACACAGAGAGAGTTGAGAGTGTAATTTGCACGGTACTGCTTGCACTGTGCTCCTAACAAGAAAAATGCTGTTAATATAAAAATTTTATACCTAGCCACTGTCGTGTTTTCTGTGTTTTTTCAAAAATTCTAAGAATTTAATAGAAGCCTCCTTCTTACAGATGCACCCTAAATATATATAGATTGACATAAAGAGATTAGGGACCACAGATGTCTGGTGACCCACTGGCTCTCTTGGATACTGCAACTGTAATAAGTATTACTGAGCATCACCCCAGAGTCACAGAGGGAAATCAAGAAAAAATTCAATATTTTAAGATCACAGCAGAGTTCAGAATGGAAAATAAACTTCTATTTCGCACCTCAAATTCCCCCAAACTTCTATTCTGCACCTCAAACTTTGGAGAGAGCTGTGCATTTTTAAGAAGAGATGTGGACTTTCAAAGGAACTGCTACACTGAAATTGGTGATGGCTTCTAGATAAGGATCCAGCTCTCTCTAACTTTCAGTTACTCAATTTGTCAGGCTTCTTCATTGCTTAAGTTTCACCAGATGTGTAAAATCCAAGCCTTGGCTTTTAATGTGAACACTGAAAACTTTCTACCTTAAGAGCAAGGTGATTTCAGTCACTTGGTAGGTGGTAATCTTTCCTCTGGTACAATTCATGAAGAATTTCATTCACAGGAACAAAAATAGAAGCCTTTACTACATTTTAAATGTGATAAAGAAAAATACAAGCACACTGAAGTATTAAACTCATTCTTACTTGTGCTTTCTTTGTCAGAATAAGAGCATTAAGCCCTCTTATCTACACAAATTATAGGATTGTAGAATTTGCCTGTGACAGTTACACGCCACCTATCATTTTGCAACATAAACCAATTCAGCAGGTTATTTGGATTTTCTGTGTAACAAAAAAACTATGTCAGAGCACTCTTGGTAATGAAATAGCTGGTATTATCAAAGACTAAGACAGTACACATGAAAGCACACGTTCCCAGGACTAGACAGAACAGAATACTGAGAAGCAATAAAAGAGCTATTAAGAAGGCAGCGATAAAAATTGCTTTATATTTGCTAATATAAGCAAGTGATATCCATTTCCCATGGCATATAGTGTTTCTTTTCCCTCTTCCACTTATAAGCCAGGGAAAACATAGACATAAAAAAAGCCATATCAAGAAAAGGTGCAGCTGTGCACAAGAAAAAATATATTCTTACACATTTACATGTATATGTATAGAGAGAGACATTCACCTTTCGACTACTTGAGGCACCATCCTGAACATTTGGTAATCACATCTACTGTGAAGCAGGAAACAGAGAGAAAATCTTTTCCTACAAAGCGAAATGGAATGAAAATGAGCTCTCTAAGCTCAGTTGCAGGTTGCATAATCCAAAACTGATTCCATTTACTCCTACATTTAACAAATTTAATCAACACGCTGTCATCAACTGACTTTTTGAGAAGACTTCTGAGATTTAATGAGCTCAACTTGAAACTGTCATTGGACAATATGGACATGGGAATTAGTCAAGACTTCTGCAAAGCAAATTACAGAAAATGGTGTTTGGCAAAAAATTAACTCAAATTTATCTTAGAATATGATGCTCTCTGAATAGAACGCATTAAAATTTGCTAGTCCTACTGAAAAACCACCAAGTACAGATATTAATGTAAATAATTTATATAAGTTTTAAAAGAAAAGAAAATCTATATGAATTTATTCCTTAATTTCTACTTATATTCCCTAAAATTATAGAGAACACAAACAAACTTGCAGACACAAAAGGATGTTTTATCCAATAAGATCAGAGGAGAGGGGGAGGGAATTTCACAAACAAGTTTATAGCTGTGCCCTTAGAAACATATTTTCATACACCAGAAATGTTCTACTTCACTTGGTAATGAACTCAAAATTTAAACTTTTCTGAAATGCTTCCAAGTAAATCAGATTTTTTGCAATGTTGATTCAAAAGAATAAAAAAATCTTGTTATTTTTATTCAGAGGAAAGACAGAATATCACGTTTGAGAAGATTCTATTCTTAACAAATGAAACAACTGAAAAATGCAACAATTAGACATTCCATTTGGATATTTTTACTGGGATAGAAGTGATTATAGTTCTTAAACAGGAAGAGAATGAATGTTATAAATTCTAGAGGAATTTAAGGAAAAGAGCCTGCAAAACTGAAGCATATTGAAATGAGGATGACTGATGCAGAATATAATATCCAATTTCCAAGTTAAAAAATAAGAAATATGACCATTTTAAGAGGTGCCTGTTTGAGTTACCACAGAATGTGGGCATCCAATCACGAACCCAGCCCTGCTATAAACTGGGGAAAGTCTAAGCAGAGGAAGAGTCACCTAGTCAGAGTGTTTAGTGTAAGCAGAAGAGGATGGAAACAGAAGGACCAATATGGAGCTTTAAGGCATTTCAGCACTCTCATGCTTCATAGAAGAAATGATTACAGTAATCTTTGGTTGTTTTGTTAATATTACTGAATGAAATTTTGTGGTACTCAGCAAATTTTTACTCATCTGAGCTGCCAACTGCCTGTATGGTAGTCATTCAGTATTAATGCAGTTTTGGCCCAGCTTCATTTCTGAATTTCTGTTTGGATAGTCTTAAATGTGGTGAGAATGTCGGTATGCTGAAGTTCCTGTTGAAAGGATTTTTATACACATATATGGGAGCTGGAGTGTTTACATCTTCAAGAAGTATATAATTCAGTGCCACACTGACATAGATAAAATGCATGACTTGAAAAGTTCAGAATTTTTTTTCCTTCTTATCTGTTAGCCATGCAAAACATTAATAACAGGATTAATATTTCTGGACAAACTTACATTAAAGCCAACCAGGCAGAACTACAGCATCACTCGCCTCTGTCCAGCACAGAGTACCCTTGCTCTTGTCACTCCCACCTTGCTGGGAGCACATGCACCAGTTTGTCACCCTGTACTGGGCTCCTCTGAAGGCCAAACTCCAAATCACAGGCAGTAGGAGCCTTTTGGCACTCTGTGAAACTGTAGCAGGAATCAATACAGCTGTTAGGCACTGTTTAATAGGCTTTTT
The DNA here is from genome assembly GCA_910950805.1 of Acrocephalus scirpaceus scirpaceus. NCBI lineage: Eukaryota > Metazoa > Chordata > Aves > Passeriformes > Sylviidae > Acrocephalus > Acrocephalus scirpaceus. The sequence goes on from OU383781.1 coordinate 38,162,792, forward strand.
AGTACAAGTGTGCTGAATGACAGTTTTCAGCCTGCTTTCACCTCCTCTCCCCTGCTTTCCTCATCTCCTAGAAAAAGGAACCAGAAGAAAAAGAGGAAAACATTAAGGTTCAGCACATGGTAGCTGATATTCCACCACTGACACTGAACTGGGACTTCAAAATGGCGCCTCTGTTTTTTACCTTCAAAGTCCCTACAAAACCACCAAGGCATGAAACCAATGCCAACCTGAAAAGCAACATTTTCCCCTTACTTTTCTAATTCTAAACAACTACTAAACCAAGCTGCATGTAGAATTATTGGATCAAAAGTGTACAAATTGCATTTGTGTGTTAAGGAGTTTGCACTGTCACAGTCAGAGTATGGGCATGAAAACACAAGATTTGGGCAAACACCTGAAAGTCTCCTTCAATAATAACCAAAGGCTTTTTATCCAGCTATGTAATATCCCCACACATACATCTACAAGAGCAGCGTTTGTTTAGAAAGGTTCCTTTTTAACACAAATTACCACTTTCTTGAATGTATTCTAAGCTTTGCAATATCTTTGAAAGATTGATTACACATTAATTCTCCTGATCCCTTTAAAGCACACATTCCTGAATACTGCCAACAAACATTCCAATAATTTGATTCAGGAGGGAAAAACCTGTATATACCAAAACTGATCCTTCCAAGAAAATGAAAACAAGAGTTTGTTTTAAACAGTAGAAAACTTCCTCCTGTGGGCTCTTTTCTGCAGATATTAGGTAACAGATTTTCCATTTACAGCTCATGATAATTTTTATCTTGCTGACATTGTAATGGGAAAATCACCACAAAATCAAATCCACAGCAATGGGCAGCAAGAAGAGACTGTTTTATTCCTCTCTAGGTTTGTTTTTCCATTGCTCTACAGTTTCTATGCACCCTCCATGTAACACTGAAAGAAAACATTCAATTTCTAGTGAGGGCATTAACTGTTTTCCATCTTCAAGGTGAATGTGTTGGTTGAGAAAGCAATTGGGAGGATTCAAACACTTGTTGTAAACTGCAGAACTGGTGAAGGGCTTGTGGCCAGAAGCTGATACAAACTCAGCAAGTTGGGCAGGAGGAGGCTCAGCTCAGAAATCTGGGAAGTAATTTAAATGACAGGGGCATGGCTCCTGCTTCTGGGTCTTTAGAAGACTTGTGCTTTTCCTGAGAGGTTGTTTCACAGTGCCCCAAACACGGGGTAAGTTTTTCAACTGCATCTTTTCAAATACTGTGTGCTTGCAATGTAAATGACTGCTATTTCTTCCTTGTATCAGTAAAAAGAGAGGATGCATTGTTTTCACAGAAATAGTGATCGGACACAAAAAGACCACAGTGAGAACAAAAATGTGAACAAATACATACTGTGTACAGACTTGAAGTTCATGATGACTCAAAGACTTTGGGTGACAAAGGTTTTAACAGAGGAATCGATACTTTCCTAAAACTCTAAGAAGAGACCTTGTAAATATGTCTGGTACAGATGGAATGGAAAACAGAGCCAGTCTCAATGACTAGCAAGCAAGTCAAAAACCAGTCAGAAATAAAATAACTACCCAGTGAAATTGCTTTAAGAGAAAGCTTAATAGATTTATTATTTAGTCACTCAACATGAGGCTGAGCACTGTCCAAGGGAAACAAGGCAGAGGCATTAACTCCTGCTTCAATTTAAGTGGAAATCCTAGCCACCCCTCTGGCTAATGCTTTGCACATATGTTGATGTCAATAACAAATTTCAAAACAAATTTCAAAACAAATCCTCCACTGGGTTACAAAAATGCAGTGAAAACTGTACACAATCAGTGGATCTTCCTACTGGAGCAGCAAAATCAGTAACAGTGACTGAACTAATTTAAAATCTCATTCAACACTATTGTGCTCATATATATATAACCAAATACATTTGGGGTTTTTTTAATCAGCTGTGACTAAACAAGGAAACATTAAAACACATTGGACCAGGGAATCCTTTCTCAAAGATGGAGCAACAAAATAATTTGAAATCACATTAATATTAGTTTCAAAAATGTAAATAAATTAATTTAAAATTCAATGTTATGCATTTAAAACTTTAAACCAATTTGCCAAATCATTACCAAGGAGTAAGTTAAATCAAAACAAGTGTTGCAGAAACAGTTCAGAATGATAATGATACATGAAGAACTTAAATATTTACCATGAAAAGTAAAAAATCAAACAGGAAGTTACTTAAGTAAACAAACAAGATTAGGAACAAAATGCTATAATAAATATTTCTTTAAAAAGTGAAACAGCAACTCCAGGCTTTTATACACTGAAGGAAGGAAAACAGTTTTTCTATTCACATGTTTTAGAAGTTGTTTTGCTTTCTCAAATAAAAGAGATGGGCAAAACAAGAGACTTAACACTTTGGAGCTAATTAACCTCCTTGGTAGAGCTGATATTGAAAGTTCAGAAATGTTTTCATTTAAAAAAAAAAGGTAAAAAACCCCTTCTACTGGTATTCAAAGTATTAACTCTTTGGAATGTGGACAAACATTTCTGCATAGCTTGCAGCTGCATTGCCCCAAAGTGTCACTGCACGAGTGTAAGGTTTAATAAAAGCAGGAGAAGAAACAGATTTCTCAATAAATTATTTTAAAATTCTGGCATCTCTCTGTCCTAACGATGCCATAGTGTGTATCTTAGGGACTCTCATCAGACTCTGCTTTTCCAAATGGAGCAGATACACAAGTCAATCATGTCCAGTCCAAAATAGGAGCATTCTTCCTTGTGTCCTCTACTAAAACTAGTACTGTACTACTAATGGCTATGAACAATGCTTACAAGCACCTGCAGTAGGGCGTAAAGTCAGTTTTAAATGTGTGTCTCTGGTCTCTTATCAGTAAGTTGCAGAGGGCAAATGGTACTTAATGTCTCATCTCCCAATGACAGCTCTGCCTGAGCAGTATCAGAGCCACTGCTAAACTGTTTATCATTAAACCATCATGCTCCAGTCTCAGCTTACCAAATAGAAATGTGCTTCTGTACAGTGAGGAAAACAGAAAAATATTGACAACACTGGCAGGTCCTTTAACACTTATGAATGAGAGAAAACACTCATTTTAAATAAGTTCTAAAGAATTAATCCACTTGTCTGGAGATATAATACCAAAAAACAAAAAGAGTTGTAGGGAGTAGACAGACTGCCGCTAGAGCAAGCTCTGGATAATGTAGTTTTAAAGCTGATTTGTCCAAATAATCTTACACTAAGCTTTCCCTTGCTGGTTAGTATAAATGTCTAAAGCACTGGGAAGAAGCATAAATAAGGAAGTGATATTTAACCAATAAGACATGACACACAAATAATTTCTGGACCATTAATGAACGTCTCAGGTGTATTGTAAAGCATGGGGCCAAAGGTCTAGATTGTCTTATCTTTCTCATAAAACAGAAATCACGAAAAATGTGGGAGGAGGACATCAGGGAAGAGTCATACTCCTATGTTTCCAGATAGATGCCATGGTTAAAATACATCTTAGAGCCAAGATGAGAGCTGTATTTTTGGTCAAAGACTAATTAATTTCTGTGATAGGAAAGGTGACTGTATTTTGGGTTAGGTTTAAATGTAAAAGTTTGCCTTTCACCGGTCACTAAATTAATTTATAATTTATACACTCTAGCACAGGAATTTGAAAGCTTTGCACTCTCAAATTTACCAACAAATCAGGGAGCAACCTGAACTATTTGGAGAGACATCTATGGGAATTAGGAGTTGTCAGTCTTTTAAAAGCTGTGCTGAGTTTCTTGGGATAACAAGGAGCAGGAAGATGCCAGTCCCCAATTGCAGAACTTTCTAGAAGGATTGAAGCATTTGGAATAACTGTATAGTCACTATCTGCATCTTTTTCTCAATAGTCATCTGTCACTGGGTTTTGTGAGCTGCTCTTTTTTGTTCTTGTATTTCCCAAGAGTGTGTCCCCTCTGCAGGCTCACTACCTTTAGGGACAGCTTCCACACCTCCCCCTTGGAGTTAAAGCACAAAGGCAGGGTGTTTGCATTACAGCATTACAGCAGCTCGCAGCTTCAACATTACAACCAAAATCTAAGAGAGACCTTAAAACTATCCTCCAGTTTCCAGAACCTCAGGCAGATTGACTCTTATTTCAGTGGTACAAATTAACAGTAAGTGCAGGGAGAAAAAAAAATTGTCCTTTTATTTGAGTAACATAATAGTTTTCCCATCTTAATGTCCCTAGTACAAAGTAACTCTGTTACACAATTTTTATTTACCATGCTACTATGGACAGTTATAGCGCACTATCAGAATCATCAATTTGCCTTAAAAAAAAATTACAGCTTATACTAAATTTTCTCACTAGAAAAGCAGAAATTTTACATATAATTCAGTCCTCAGAGCATGCAAATTCATGAGATGCTCTGTTAGTCAGAGCACTACCGTGTACATTTTATATAGAAGGTAATTTAGTTTGACAGCAATAATGTTTAATTTCTGGTAAGTGACTTGTTTCTCCTAACTGTGTAGCAGTAAAAAGCTGTGAGAAAACCCTCAAAGTAAAAAATATTCTTATGTTTTTCTTTAGCTTCAGGAACAACAAACTACCCAAAGGATTTTATCAGACACTTTAATCTCATTATTGATTAGGGGAGATGAAGGAATCTGTTGAACTTGTTGGTTTTTAATTGATTTTATACCACATGGACATTATGACTTCCCATTTGTTGGCTGTCACAGATACTGATCAGCAAAGGAATACTTAGATGTAATGAACCAACCAGCCTCCACAGGCACAGGGAAAAAGCCACAAAGTTAGCCTCAGTCCTCAGACAATTCTCAGGGTAACCTGTAAGCATTATTAAATAGCTGACTGAAAGAAGAGGTGAATAACCCCTATGCTGATCTCTTTGTAGGTAGGAAATGTATGTATCAAACATACATCAAAAAAACATACATCAAAAGTCCCAGAAGGGTAGAAAACAAAAAAAGCCACATCTGGTGAAGAACTGTGTTCTTTCAATTCCACATTTCCTTCAATTTCCCATTGAAGCAATAGTTTGCTACCAACCTGTAACTCAGGTTCACATAAAATACTGCTGAGTATCTTGGAGAGTATGACACTGGTAAAGCAGCTTGGAAAAATGTTACATTCATCAGAGGTTTCTTCATCTACTAAATCAGTATTTCATATTTCTGAACATTTGTTAGTCTTTAAAGCAACAAAATAGTTAAAAGTGCAGTGCTGAAACAAGGCTGGACTAAAAAATTTCCCAGCAAATCACCCAGCAGTGTCTGAGGGGATTTGTAGCACACCATGATGTCACACCCAGCAGCTGTACGGAAGGGAGCTCTGCTGAAAGGCCACTGACAACACACGAGACACACTGGGGAGAAGGTTTTTTCTGACTTGCTTGCTAATCCTCCTCCTCACAGCTGACAGCCCTGACACCTCAGACAAGGCTGAAAATTAACTGTCCTTATAAAACGAATGAACAAAAGTCTTGTAAAGTTGAACAGGCTTTGAGCTTATGAATTCTGCTGGCTGGCAACTCACCTTTGAATAAGGGTCTCAAGAACTTTTCTTAAAACAGCCTTTCTAAGAGCTTGTGTCCTTTTTCTGAATTTTTCAACAGAGGTTACAGGTCTTTTTTTTCCCATTCTCATGAAACAAGTTATCTGCTAAACAGCTTAGGTCTTAAAATGCCTGAAAGCAGAATGAACACACACATTTTTCTTCTAAAGGACATAACTAATTTTAAGATTATTTTAATTAGGTTGAATTTTCCTGTTTTGATAAAGAAAAAAATATTTCCAACCAGTATTCACAGACTGAAAATAACTGCATCATTGCCAGAATCTTTTAAAATAAAAAAAAAGGCAGAAACAGCAGAAGTCTGGGTAGACAAGTGACCTCATAAGAAGGGCTGCTGGTGAGTATTCTGCCACAGAACAAAAGCTACACATATTTTGTAAGAAATGTGTTTTTACAAATTGCCTAGAAATTGTCCTGGACGTACCAGAGGGCAGAAGAAAGAGGTTGCTAGTTAATGAACCATGGAATTACAAAAGGTGAAAATGAAAGAGGCATATCAGGTTAATAACAAATTGTGCAATATCTGTACCAGAGTTACCATTTTTCTGACATTTTTCTCACTGTTTTAAATGTCTGAACCTAGTGGGTTCCTATGTCTTCCCTTGAGATTCAATTCCACTGTCCTATAAAACTTCCCGTCAGGAAATTTTTTGTGTTCAGCCTAAATTTCTCTTTTCTCAACAACAATACATTATTCCAAGTTATAAGTTCTTCTTCTGCAAGAAGATAAATTATTCTTAATTTTTAATGGTTATCCTTCACAAAAAGTTATTAACCATTATGTTCTTAACTCTCTGTCAGTCGGCCAAGCTTTAAACATACAGATCCCATAAATCAGATATAATGCTAGATATTTTTTTTCTCTGCAGTCCCTGAAATTACAGTTCATTATTTAATGCTGAGATTCCCATACAACGGGGAAGGTAAGCAGGTGGCTTGTAGACTACTTTTCCCTCAAATAATATTATTTGTTCCTTAAGCAAAAGTTGGTGTTTGGCTAAAAAAAAAAGAAAAAATTTCCACAGCTGGTCTATCAGGATTCTGGTTTCTCAATTCTGCTTTAAACCTAAAAAATACTCAACTTCCTCCTAGTTTATAGCAATAATTAAATTACAATGGCCCTTCCACTGGATGACATAAATAGCAATTGCCTGCTAGTATTTCAGTCTTTAGTCCTTCTGAGCTTTCCTGGTGTTGCTGGCATAACTGGAATACAAATACCTGTGGCATGTTGCACATGTGTACACTGCAGAAACACTCAAAACAACTGTTATTGCTGTATTAAGTATGTATGCAAGTCTTGGCAGGGGCTAACAATCCAGCACACAAACACAGGTTTAATGGAAAATCTTTCAGAACTGATCCACCACTGTAAGTGAAGCTTCATGGGATTAGATTTCTGTATTTTTGTATGTTCTTTTCCAATATTCATTCAAATCTACATTAAAATCACATTCTATCATAATATTTAAGTGCCTAATTCCTGACATAATTTGGGCCCAGGTCAAGATAGAAAATTTTGAAGCAGCAAATAAAAATGTGCTCAATTTGCAAAGCAATTTTTCTTCACCAGTTTCATTAACATCTTTGAAAGAGACCAATAGATACCTCACTTTTTTATATTTTTCTTCTCATACCTGGTGAGCGTCAAGAAAAAGTATGAGAGGGGAAAAAACACCAGCAAAAACTGTATGCATTTATTACTGCTCAGTAATAGCCACACAGAAGACCAATAGACAAAAATTTGGAATAAGTTTGACCTAGCTGGAAAGGGAGAGGAGCCTTTCTCTATGGGCCAGGTGCATTACAGACTGGCCGTGGGAATTTTTGTTTTTTATGCTGCAAACAGGATACTTGACCATCAGTATTTTTCAGTATGACTCTTTCTATGACTGTTTTCCAAATCTTTACCTTATTTCCCAGTAGACTTACAGTATTACATAGCAATTTCATATTGTATATAGGACTATGGAAGCAATGAAAGTAAAGGCATCACTGCAATTATCTAAAAAAGGGTTATGAATAGGAGCAGCAATGAGAAAGGTAATGGGTTCCTTCACCTGCCACGAAAACTAACTTGACTCTACCTAAACACTTTCAGGGTCAAAAGGCTCTGCAGTTTCAGTCAGTTCCCACAATGAGGAAGAAAAAAAAAAAAGCACATTACTCGCATTAAGTCAAAACAACAATGAATTTGCAGTAGAAATCCGAAACAATGACAAAAGAAGACGTTAGGAAATATTTAGTTTGCTCACCTTCACAAGAGAAATCTGTATACAGACTTAAAATTAAAAGGATTAAATGGAAGATTAATTAAGGTCTCTTTCTGACAGCACCATTGCTTCAAATATATAATTTTCCTTTTCTTCACTCTTCTGTCTTAGAGATCCTATTGCTGCACCCTCAGAAGCAATGCAAGAGTTCACAAACTTACAGGACAGACACAGGCCAAATTTCTCCTTCTCGAGACAAGTAAGCTCATTGCTGTTGTTGGCTATTAGTGTACCAGTGACTACCACCCCCCCTTTTCAATAAGAATACACAAGAATTATCTCAGACAAATGTCTGAAGAGCAAAGCAAGGGCCAGAAAAATAATTACAACCACACTTAACCTTAAATCCAATGGTAATTAAGACCTAACTCTGGGGGGTTTTTTCCTTCTTTTTGACATAGTCTATTGACCAGTATTCATCTTCATGGCTCACCGAAGGAACTCAGTAGGCTGCTGAGTAAAGCTGGAAGACCATTCTTTTCTTCCAGTCCTGCAGCATTGAAAGTGTTATTGTACACTGTTAGAAGTTATACACTGTTATTTTTTGCTTTGGAGAACACAATACAAAGGCCTGCTCCAAGCCCCATTGTACTTTTTGGATTTGTATTCATTTGGCATTATGCTACTTTGGAATCAGGCTTTACCTTCATAAATATCAGAAAGCACTGCTGAAGAAGTAATGCATGTCAAGTGGCCTGCAATCCTTGAACAAAGCAGACCTTGCTCTCCCCATCATCATTATTCACCAGACATGGCAGAATGAAAGGCTGAAAGGATCAAAGAGCAGAGCACCAGCAGTATCTACTAATAATTGACAGTGTAAGCAACACCACTAATCAAGGCCAAAATACAGGACATCATAAAGGACAGACATTCAGGTTCTCTGGCTTAGCTAACACCATTTGAACTGGGACCAGCTGAGCAAAATGAAAGATGGTACTTTAAATATAAAGAAAGTTTTAAACAAAAGCAAAATTGCATCTGATAAAATTAAAAATAAATCTAAACATGAAATAATTACAGCTAACATCAGTCTCTACTGAGATGTTCTGATCCTTCCTACATAGCAGATAACTGTTACTCATACATAGAAATATATAGTTTGACCAAATTAATACTGCCTTTTGAATTTTACATTCTAGATTTTTTCATTCCTTTATGCTTCCTTTAAGTACAACATGACAAAGTAGCAGTTCTCATCTCCCAAAAAGAGCTAGGAAGAAAAAGAAAGAAATCCCCTGATACTGTCCTAAATTGTCAAAGAAAATGGTTGAGAGAAAAAGCTCTGGCTGCTGTCCTAACCAGTACTGACTTTCATAATCTCTTTTTCTGGAACTTGTGTGTTTGTCAATACAATCATTTCTATAGTAGCAAAATCTCACTACATTTTACCTTCTAATTACTTAATACCCTAAGACAAAAATTCTTTTACTTTCATTGTAGTCAGCATTCACTGCCTGTAATGCTAACCAAAGAAAATAGCTGAGTGACCAGGACTATCTAATAATAAATAGTAAAAGTTAGGCAACTGTGAATAATTGTTGTTCTCTTTTTCCAAGGAACAAGCAAGTCATTTAGATATACTAACATTCTTTGAACTTGACCCAGAAAGTTTAGCTCTAGTGCAGAAATAATTTAGTTTTACCAGGTCATTCAAGCACTGACTTCTCTACCTGAAGGGCCAAGGTTTCCCAGTAATGAGTGCTGGGCTGGCTGGTTACACAGTTTGAACCTTGAGCTTCTTGCCTACCAGCCAAGACATGGAGGTTAGCAAAAAGCTGTATACTGAGTAAAGTCTTTAACCACCATCAAAATAGCCACATTTTGCCGTAAACCTTCTGAGCAGTACAGTCCATTTTCCATGACCACAGCCAGAGTCCCCGAAGTCAGTTCTCACAACTGCAAAGCACTTGCTGATACAATTTAAACATTTTTACTAAATAAAGTACAGTGGGTTAGTTTGCTGTTCTGAAAAGCACCTCAAAGGAATTTTAGCTGAATGAACTAAGGAAAAACATTCCATGACCTCAACTTCAATAACATTAGAGTATTTAACTATTTTGAACAAATAAAAATATAATGAAAGTTGCAAATATCCGAAGTCTTTAGACTATTATTTTTCACAGCTGGGGACAATAGACAAAGAATAATCTGTCATTTTCATGGCTGACCTGAAAGTTTTGAGTTTACATTCTCAAACTTGGTTGAGACCAATAACTGTTTTTAATTATTTTATGCAAGGTAGTGGAAGACACTCTGATACAAAAAAAAAAATAACAACAACCCTGACAAGGGGTTCTGTGAAACAGAAGACAATGAAAAATGTTTAGACAAAAGCCAAACTGCCTGTTTCAAATGAACCTGGCAGAAATGCTTTGACCTGATAGCAACAGGAAGTATAAAACCTCAAGGACAGACTTACAATTAAATATTTAGAATGATAAATGAATTATCATAATAAACACTTAGCATTCAGGTAGAAAATGACTAAGAAAACCACTTTTGCCCATTTGTGGTTTTTTGAAAGAAGGTCAGCTTCTCTTTCAATGTAAGGCAAAACTCATTCTTTATATAATTCATTATCCATTGACAAAGAGGTTGATTGCATCAGGAATAAATGTGACCCATTTCCTTCAGAATCCTTTCAACTCCTTTGCTTTTTTATTCAGAATACAACAAAATAGCTTTCCAAACAGAAGCATGGAAGCAGTGGTGATACAATTTTACTAATTAGGGATCTATTTCAAATGAAAGGATTGTCACAAAAGTACACATTTCTCTGAGTAAACATCACAGCATTACTAACACAAATATTTTTGTGTTTCTACTTCTTCAATTGGATCTGTGAAATCAAAGACAATTTAATCCCTTTCCTTATAATTCTAAGGCTATCCAAGTCACTGATGTATAATCATTGTCAATTGTAGCAGTTAACATTATATCCTCTAATTACTTTCCTGACAGGACTTAGCCAAGTCAATTCCTAGTATTCTGTTTTCTGCACCAGACTGTTACAATAAAATACTACTTCAGTTTACATTATTACATCTAAAGTTTTTTATGCAATTTAGGGAAAACTATATTCTACATGACAGTAGATTTGGATCAAGTGAAACAGAGGAAGTGTACCTCCTCTATTCAGTCTTGTGATCCTTGTACTATTTCCTTTGCAAAATAAGCAAACATGAAAAGTTAATATTTTCATATTTTTACTGTTCTCTTCATGATAGCGTGCCTGGCACATCTAGTAAATGACCTAACAAGTTTTACTACAACAACAACTTCTTTTCTAAAAACTAGAGGCAAGATAAATTACATCTCGTAAAGCTCACAGTCAGATAATCCATTCTACAACCAGCTGCCCTTCATGCAAGGCTGTGGTTGATGCTGTCACCTGCAACCTGCTGCTTCTCCCGCACAATTCATGTATTTTCCATCATCCCTTCACATCCTGGGTAACTTCTGTGCAAATCAAACTAAATTAATTTCACTTGCCAAGTTCCAGTCCTTAAACTATTTTGTTACATCATCACATTGATATTTCAGCGGGAAAGAATTAAATAGAATAAGCAGCTTTGTTTGCCATTCATGTTACTACTTAATAGTAATACATTACTATTTTGTGCAATACCCAGCCTGATGATAAAAGAACCAGAAAAATCCTTTGTTTTGTTATGTTTGATCTTCCACTCGAACTGAATTTAATTTAAAAGTATAATAAGCCAACAGAAAATATTTTTCCCTAATTGAGATGTACCATCTGCTCCAGTAATCAGCAAAACACATCTCAACTCATTTGGATGTTTGATGCACTGCTTTTGTACAACTGACAACAGGAAATATGAACATGATTAGAATACAAAGCAATTTTTTGTCTTAGCAATATTTGTTTTACACATGCACTCAGTGGAGCTACTTCTGTGAAAACTAGTTGGTCCTCTTATTCTTCTACCCTAAAAAAATTCTGTAAGTATTTCATTCTCACAGAGTCTAAAATAGTAATTTTATCTGCTAGCCACTGACAAAAAATGAATTTAAATGCATTTTATACTGGGAAATATCTGAAACCAGCTATTTTTCACACATAATTGTCACACAGATATCTCTGCTGATGACTTACAAAAAATGCATTCTAAATTACCCCTCTGTAGTTTGAAAATCCTTCCAATTCTTATAAACTCAAATGCTATGATTCAGTAAAATATTTTAAATTTGGAAGTGAATTTGACCATTTGAAATGGGATTCTTTCCACATACTAAACCAAATGTGGTCCAAAGGTGTGGGTTTGAGGTCCATATATTTTAGCTTGTCAATACTGAGAGTATTTTGGTCCATGTAGAGCACAGGACTTGTTCCAGACAGATGTCTGCACGCTGGTAAGAGTGTTAATTGTAAGAGAAGTTTACAGAACAACCTGCATGTCAGATAGACAGGGACTTCTCTACCAGAGAATCATTTTAAAACTTAAGGCAAACCAACAGAAAGAATAACATTAAAGAAGCAACTGTACCCAAATAAGTCTTCCTTTGTAGGAGGATTAACCTGCAGTGAATCAATGACATTTTGTCTAAATCCCCTTGTGTACCTCGTACAAGAAAAGGATTCTGTCTTGTAGGACAAGGATAAGACAGAGATACTTAAATGTCATACAAAGAGAGTTTTCCATTTGGTGCTGTATGAGCTACACATGGAACTTCCTCTTAATTCAGGACTACCGTCGATCAAGACAATCAATAGGGATTTTCTGATTTATAAGACAGTTATAAAGTTCAGGGCTACTTTCTCTGGGAAATAGATGTTTTATCTCCATTGATTCACTTAATTATTTGAACTAGTTTGAGTGTAAAGTTCTTATTTTGAATGTAGTTTCACGTTATATAAGATTGTTCCACATCTACATTGAGAAAGGTTTTGGGTTTGTACAGTTGGTTTTCATGTTCTTGACATGAAAGAGGAACCAAAGGCAGAAACTGTTTCTAAGGTTTAAAAGTGAATGAAAAATTGTTTTTGAAGCACCACAAAAGCTATATAATGACAAAATTAATGTCTTAATTCTTCTATAAAAAAGATAATCAAGAGAAAGTTAAAAAGTTATGTACACATTTTTCTCTTTTTCTCATGTTTTAGGATCTATGCAAAGGAAATACAACTTCAAAGCTCTGGTCCCATAAGTTCTCATTTCCCTTCTCTTCCAAAACCCAGTGTTCTCTTTTATTTAAATTATCATAATTAAAATAAGTGTGGGGGGTTGTTTTATTTAGGAGATATAAAGAGAGATATATAGATACATAGATATATATAAAATTAATAAGTCTTCAAGAGGAAGAAAGATGGTGTGAGGAGGCCTAAAGAGGTGCACAAAAGCTCATCTGTTCTTGTAATATTTTAGCATCTTTCAGTAATAGTAATTCTCAGTACTGTGCTTTTTCATCTCAGAGCTCAAAAGTGAGGGAAAGATTCCATCTATTTTAGATGCAACAAAAGTACTAAAAGCCAAGCAGTTTAGGAGCAGGGCTCAAAAGAGAATCAAGTGATTCTGTTATCCCACTGAGTAGTTCACCAAATTATTCCTATTGACATTAACCAAGTGTAATAAGTTGCTAAGATAACAACTGCTATGAGTCAAACACTTTTCAGCTCAGGTGACAGATTTCAGAGATTTTGTATCTTAACAGACAACACTGCTGTAAAGTCCAACATTCACCAAAACACTTTGTTTCCATTCCATTTTAGTTTTGTTTGTGGTAACATATTTCATCTTTCCAATCTTGCAGTGAGGATGCACTAAAATTTCAGATTTCTGTAAATTGTCTCCTTTGCTTGGTATTATATAGCTGTGAACACCTAGTATTTTTTATTTATTGAACCAAATTCTTAACTTCAGCAATACGACCAAAAAAAAAAAAACAAACAACCAAACCCCCCCCCCCCCCAAAAAAAACCCAAGCAAATGATGTTTGCTGCATTTCAGTATTTTTAATCTGTTTGAAAAAAACCTCATCTCATATTTTGCAAGTTAACATGCAAACAAAGGCATACCAAATAAACCTGTATCAGAAGGAATCACTTTGTTTCTTAATTTTCCACTCTAATTGAAAGAAAGCAAAGATGCTTCCTATTAACTAGATGTTTATATGGAAATCAACAACAACAAAAAATTAATTAGAAAACAAATAGCTGATACTTGTTTCTCTTCTGTCTTTCCATCAATGAAACTATTAGTGTGCTGGCTGTGCAAAAAGGCTTCCACATTGTCATCACATTAGATATTTGATTTTTCTTAAAACAAGGCTATTAATTTTCTACCACCATTGGGGTAATTCTTTAAGAGAGAATAAAACAGCCTAATCTTCTTCCTAGTTATGCAGTTCAAAATGCCCATAGATTATGAATATATTTATCTCACATTTTTTGGTCTGTTGTTCTCAGTCTGGATTCTTTCAACTTTTATCCATAGGAAGAAAGATTTAAACGAGTATTTTGTTTCACCTTATATATGGTCTTGTGCCATACAAGGCTCTCATATGAGAGCACAAAGCACATTTTCTCAGTCAGTAGGGCTGGGCAAAGGAAGAGTCAGAAGAGAAAGAGAGAGTCAAAATAATGATGTCTCATGCATGAGCTCCAGCTTTAAAATTTTCTGTGCAAGCATGGAAACCTAACCATACAACTCACAGAAATCCCAGTTCTACACTTACGTAGGTTATATGAGTCTAAGTAATGGATGTGAGTTAAACTGTACAAAACCATCACATCTTCTATAATTTTCCTATTAATCTTTACATGTAAGTAACTAACAAGCAGGCTACAAATCTGCTGCACTCACAATATGTTGAGTTCTCAGCTGTCTCCCCAGACAGCATGTGAATACAGGCTATGCAAAAGTCATTGTCACCCACAGGGAGGTGAGTGCTAGCCTTCTTTTCAGCATTTCAGGGTCCTACCTTGGGGCCTATTAGCAAGAAGGCAGACTGCTTTATTATTTGAAAAGCTGTTCACTGTGATTTATGGCCTTGTATTAGCCTCCTCATCTTGAGATATTAGACAATCATACTTTGTCATGGACAATCTGAGGTGGGGAAAACACAGGGCATTTATCTTCTCTTGCCATCCAGGACACTTCTTTTCATCTATTGTTTTTTCCTCTGGCATATCATTTCCTTGTAATCAATTTAAATCGAAAACTTTAATGACTTTCCCTGAGCGTTACAATGTCTTTTCACCTACTCTAAGGGTTTTTCTGCAAAGAAATTAAAGCTCCAAAGCCTTTTAAAGTTTACAGTATTTTCCCTACCAAAAAAGCTTACAAATCTCATTTGTGATTATGAAATGATTTTAGAAAATTACCAATTAAGCAGACCCTAAATACCCAGTATAAATATTTCCAAATTTTAAGTTCATGGTTTAACCCCAGTTGGCAAATAAGCACCACGTAGCCGCTCACTCACTCTCCTTTTCCCAGCCAGGGGAATGGGGAGTAGAATTGGAAAAAGGTAAAACCTGTGAGCTCAGAATTGTTGAAAAACTGAAATAAGGCAGAATGCAACAATAACAATAATAACAATAATAATAATAATAGGAGAGACAGAGAGAAATAAAGCCCAGGAAAGACAAGCAATGCACAATACAACTGTTCATCACCAGCTGACCAATCCTCCCCCAAGTACTGATTGGCACCTCCAGGCCAACTCCCCCAGTCTGCATACTTACTGGGCTTGACACTCTGTGGTGTGCGATATCCCTTTGAACTGGTCAGGACAGCTGTTCTGCCCTTCCTCTCTCCTTCCCAGCTTCCTGTGCACCTCCTCACTGGCAGAGCAGGGGAAACTGAAAAGTCCCTGACATAAACACTGCTAAGCCACTACTAAAACAGTGTACTATCAATATTATTCTCATAGTTAGTTTAAAATACAGCACAGGAAGTACCAGCTATACCTTGTAGCTGTACCAGCTACAAGGAAGAAAATTAATCCTATCCCAGCCAAAACCAGACCAGTACCCACCCTTATTCCATACCATTTATGTCATTCCTAGGTCCCACGTTTTGCAATTCATCCCAGTTAGCTACCATCATTGTTCTTGGTCCTTTGATACACACATACACACATATATATAGGTATCATTCAATGAGACTGTGCACCGTTCCTGTTAGAGTCCGTGGAGTCCATTTATTCCATGACTTTGGGCTCCATCTGTTATAACAGTTCAGGGCAGAAGAATTGGTGTGGTTTTGGGTTTCAGCATCATGAAGCCAGTTCTGTTCCCATCACTGCTGGGCTTGTCCCATTAATTTTTCATTAATCTTGGTGATTTTTGATCTAGTATCCTTGACATTGCTTGTAGTCACCATAGAAGTGATTTTATACAGAGTTACATAGCAATTAACACCATACAATTTATTTCATTAGCTAGCCTCACCTAAAATCCAATCCCCTTGAGGTACTCATCAGCCTTTCCCATCTCCACCTAAGCTAACAAACAACTACATGCAAAATGCATGCAGAATGAAAACAGATACTGACATTTGGAACCACTGTGCCACAAAGCAACTGCACGCCTTAGGCAGAGTCTGCTGCAGGTCATTTGAAATGATAAACCAAAAGGTCACAGAGGATATAAAAACTGATCTTTACCACTGCCTTTCTGAAGGATGTATCACCTGAGGACACACACAAAATTGTTCAGGAGCATTAGTGGAGTCACAGCAACACAAACTCAATGAAAAAGTGATGTTGGAATACAAAAGTATAAAGGCATTGTAGGAGTTTTTATGAAACATATTTCCAGTGCTCTTGGAAACAAAAGAGTTTGGCTTTGCTCTATAGGGGGTAGATGGGCACAGTTTAATCTTTTGTCTTTTTACCCTTTAAGTACAACAGGCCTTTCAGTGGGAACCCCAACGTATTCCTTCATAACAGGAGGAGAATAGGAGGGAAAAAAGCTAGTATTTATGGATTAATAAACAAATTAACAAACCCGCCCCCCAACCTCACTGCCATAAAAGGTCAAAGACTTTTTTTTGTCCTCCATTCACAAACAAGAAAAACAAAATGGAACAAAAACAATCTGTTAGAGAGACAGACCCCAAACAAAGCGTTTTGTGATGAAAATCTTCCCTCACAACAGCAGGAAAGCTATGCTAGGCTGCTTGGCTTGAGGAAGAGCGTCTGATTGAACTGAGGACTCCCATTGCCACATGAGTGTCCTAATACCAGGCCACAAAACTCCAAAATCATCAAAAATTTCTCTGCTGATACCTCAGAAACCTCTCCGACAGTATCTGAAGGAAAGTATCCATTTTTCCAAAAAATTTACATTTCAAACACTTAACCACACTAACTCTGCATGGGATCGGGTCTTAGGTTCTTGCATCTAAAATGCCTCAGCCAAATTCAGAGCAAAGGAGGGAAATAATACTGAGCATTCAAGTATCCTATAAGTTCAATTACCACTGACTCAGAAAACCTGGGCATTTAGAACCTAAAATCTGAGGAAAATATCAGTAGTACTTAAGTCTCAAAGTACCACTGATACTTTTGAAATTATACTTCTGGGTTTTTACCCTTACTTCTGCCAGTTATACCAAACATCATAGAATCATGTAGCACAGCTTCAAGCTGTGTTAAGCAGCATCACATGAAGCTGTCAAATTTACTCCAAAGACAAAAAAACTACACAGAAAGAGTGTGAAAATTTAACTGGCTGATTGATAAGGCTTCTATTTGCATTATTATTTTGGGTTCTGACATACATGTAATAAATGTCATGATGAAATGGTTAAACCAGCAAAAAATGTCAACAGTTCCATGAGTACATTATTTTTGGAAGCAAGGTTAAACTCCTCATCTCTGAAGTCATTTTGAGACTGCCATTTCTCATCAGCCAAAAGGTGCCATGTAAATTGTACCATTATAGATATCCTTACATCATCATAAATTTTTCTGCAGGCAGAGACAGATAAAAAGATTACTTTTGAGATATGTTCTTCTGTTCACAGTAAATCATTCCCACTGAAGCTTCAGATACAGAAATAGCCTCTCTCTTGTCCTGTCTGTTAACCCTTTGAACTTGTTTAAAATGTCTTTACATCAAAAATTCTTGAGATGGCTGTCTTGCTGAAATCACATGGTTAGAGCTGGGCAATTTGAGAGGAGGAAGTGTGGATAATGTGTTTACACAAAACAGTCCCAGCTGACAAACATGGTAGTGAATCCAAGTTAAAAAAAAATAAAAAAGGTTATATTTTCTACTTGAAAAACCTTTTAAAACCCCAACCTGTAAAAGTTAAATAAACTTCAAACATTTTGATGATTCACTTTGTTTCAGTGAACTTGAAAAATTGAGTTGCTGGGTATCTTTTTAGTTTAAAAATAAGGTGCTTACATCCTGGTTCAAGTGAAATAGTTCATCAACCAAAGACTGAACAAAACAAAAATAGGAAAAAAAAATCTATTCAATCTGGTTTTATGTTAGTGACATACCTGAACTGTTCAGCCTGGGGAACAGCAATGGTCAGGAGGGATGATGTGCTGGACTGGAACCCAGTGGCTGCCAATTAGAAAAAAAACAACACACATTATCAGAAAAGTACAGTCGAAGAGGTCCATCTGGGCACTTTATAATCCCTTCACATGCACATCAATATTTAAAACATTGTCTTCTTTCACGCGAATCAGCAGGAAAATCTGTTTTAGCCAGGCTACAGACAGTCTGAGAAAGCAGCAATTAAAATCTGTTATCCACATCCTATCTCTTTCACTTCAGGGATTTCTCTTCCTCCCACTCTCCACAAAACCAACAGCCATGCAAGGTTTTGCCTTTATGATTGAACACTGCAGGGAGCAAAGAGCAGACTGTCTGTTGTAAGTATTATCACAGAGTCACAGAATGGTTGGGTTGGACAGAACCTCTGGAGATCATCTGGTCTGAGGCCCCTCTAAAGCAGGATCAGCTAGAGCAGGTTGCACAGGATCATATCCAGGCAGATTTTTAATATCTCCAGAGAAGGACACTTCAGAACCTCTCTGGGCAGCCCATTCCAGTCACTCCCAAAGTAAAGAAGGTTTTCCTTATACTCAGGTAGAATTTCCCATGTTTCAGATCGTGCCCATTGCCCCTTGTCAAGTTGCTGGTGTCCATTGACAAGTGTCTGTCCCCATCCTCCTGATGACCACTCTTAAGGTAGTAAGATATAATGGCTGCAGTTAGGTGAGGGCTATAGGTATGGATTGAGGGTATAGTTAAACAATTTCACGTTGGGACATTTTCAAGCTTGCATATACACAGGCACACAGCACAGAACTCGAAGTTATGGGGATGAATAGAAACCTACAGAAGCTGAATCCTCTCTCATTGTCACCTTGGCCCCCTGAGGCTACCAAAGAAATTAAGGACACATGGTATTGATAATTCACCCAGCAATGTGTGTAGAGGCTCTAATGACACAACTCAGAGGATGAACAGCAAGAGGAGGAGGCCCAGGGCAGTGAGCCCATGACAGTGCAAACCATCACAAAGCACATGGAGAGGACTGCTGAGGACCACACAGCTAACCTTGAATTTACAGTTGAAGCCAAAGGACAACTGGTTTAAATCATGTCTGTATGTAGGTACAGCATCCAGGCTAAGATCTCACTGCCCCAGCCCGGAGAGCTGTTGACACAGTGCTGTACCTAAAGTGATATATAAGTGTGGTCCTGAGAGACCACAGTTACTTTAGCAGCAAAGAGCTGCTCTAGCATAAAGTAGAAACGAGTTTGTGCCTTAGCAGGCAGTCAAGAGATGAACACATACCCATATAAAATACTAGCCTGCCTAATGTCTCAGAACTCTGCAGAGCTGACTGATAACCCCTCAGAAATATTGTGTTAAAAATAACCCAAAAACCTGCTGAGCTGGTTTAATGTCTCCAATTTGACAAACTTTTAGAAAATCAGTAACGAATTTCTGGAGAATTTTAGTTAACATTTGCAAGCTTTTTCATCTGAATACTTTCCTACTAATACAATAAGCATAGTTCCGAAGGAAAAAAATATAAGTTATTGATCCAAGTGCTTTGAGACATAACTGATTAGTAACAGGAGGCAGTAAGAAATATTACCCTTTGGTCCAGTGCAGAGTAATTAAGGATATTAATCAAGTCCAGGTTTTCTTGTGCAGATTCTTGCCTCTGCTATGAATAGTAGCCTGGGATTCAAAAGGGTAATGAATACCATAGCTAGCATAGGAATAACTACACAGTATATGTAAAAATACAGCCATCAATTATCAAATACTGGTAGGGTCAGTAATTTAATTTTCTTTAAAAAAACCTATTTATCTTTTAAAGGTAAATTGTCAGCATTGGAGATGACAATTGCAAAAAGCAAAGATGTAGGTAGCTAACAGTATGTCTACAGATAAACACAGATTGCTAGAAAGATTTTGACACATTTCACATCTTAACAGTAAACCAGTGTCACACAGAAATCAGAGACTAAAGAACACTTCCTATCCCAAAATATTGTCTCCTTAGAAAAAGAAGCAAACACTGGAAACCACATGGCACTTCTCAGAGGAAAAGAAAGAAAAAAGAAAGAAAAAAAATCACAGGGGTTGGTAGGGAATAAAAGCAGCTTACAGACTGGAAGAAGATCCCCAGCAAAGCAAAAAGGATAAAGCTACTTTTTTTTTTTTTTTGGTCCTGCTTCGTTCCTGTGTTCCCAAAACTTCACAGAAAGTACATCATGGAGAAAGGTTTTCTTAGCAACTCTCCTCAAATGCCTGGAAATTATTCAAACCTGAATAGATCCTGGGGCTTATCACTTCCCTACCTGCAAATACACACCTCTCGATAAATCTTTATTGCGTAAGAGCTACCATCATTTTCAAACTAGCTTTCTAGACTTTAGAGTGCATATGGTGTTATGTATGCAAATCTAAGGAATAATCACAGGCTTCATACCCTTAAGTGTTGGGCTTCATCCAGGCTGTGTTGTCCACTTTGAAAGTATTCCCATCAGTACATTACTGCCATTTATTCCTAACACACTTACACTTTTGTTGTGCAAGCATAAAGGGGACAAAGACGGATGAGGATGATCTTTCAGAGCATTCTGCTTTAGAGTTCTTCCCCATACTGAAGAATCTGTGTGCATAAAGCACAGAGTACTAATGTCAAGGTTATCTGATTAGTCAAAAAATATTACTTATAACAAATAACCCAGACATCCCCTATTCTTTTATTTGAATCTTTTCCTTCAAGTATTCATACATTTTCTTATGCAAAAAATCCCCTACAGATTTTACCTGGAACTTAAATTAAAGGAGGTTTCTGTGTGAAAAGACATACCAGTGTTTTGGGACAAAAGAAATTAAAATGCCATCATCATTTGCACATAATTTTGTTGTTCCTGTACGAGATACCAGATATTTGAGACACAATTGATAAGCTGAAATATATGCAGGCAGCTCCAGTTTCTCTGCATGTGATCTGTGAAAAGCTGACATCTGACCTCCATCATCCATTTTCCAGGACTTCTCAATCAGTGTCCTGCAAGCCAGGAGAGCAGGTGACCTGCTGGCAGCACCTCTTGGATTCCTCTTGCATCTGGACCTTGTGCAAATCTCTGCATAGGATCCAAGGTAGATGGATGATATGCAGCCAGCTGTAGTTTCAACTATATTTAGGTTTTATCTTATCTTGCCCAGCCAAAGATAAATGGAGAAATACTGCTTTATCCACATGACCCCAGTATAGTCTAATTTTAAATGAAACAGAACAAAAAAGAACAAAAACAACAGAGGGAAAAACCACCTGTTCTATGGTCTGAACACCCTTAGGGTTCTCTTCCCTTCAGATCGATCAGATGACAACTTAAATTTCCCACTCTCATCAGATAAAGAAGAGTGAAGAAACTTCTTCAAGAAAATTACTCCAAGATCTTTACTCCACACTTTCTCTGTTACCAGCTAACTTCAGAAAAAATTTCACAATACTATTTCCACTTTGCTAAGTTTTGGACTCCCTGTTAGTCTACTGATAAATAAGGAACATTTAATTTAATCATGCATCTAAAATATGCTGATATTCTGTATTACAGCAGATCACTTTCTTGAACAGGATGAAGTTGGATTCTTCTGTGGAGTTCTTTTAACTGGAACTATGCAGAAATGACAGTGATAGATATATCAAGAGTGTAGAGCCCATACAGTATAGATATATCTGGATTTAATATACAATGTATTCTGAAAAGCTGTCAAATATATCCTTGTAGGTCTGTCATTTACATATACTGCAAAAACAGAATCATTCTACATATTTGCTTCTTCCCCCAAAGAAGAAGGTGCATCTGAGTAGTAACATGAGCATTGAAAACATCACTATCAACAAGCATGCCTCAAGGCATTGATTCTGTAATATACATTTATGTAATATACATATTCTTCAAAATAAGGAAATCAGTAATCCAGATAAATCACACCGTAAGACTTACTCCCATTATGTTATGAAATTCCTGATACAATGTGTTGGGGTGTCATTACTTTAGCATTTATTTTGGGAACTTGATAGTCAACAGTGTCCCTGTTGGGAAAAAGCTCTGGAGGAAAGGATTAAAACTGAAACATGTTTATCAAGCTTCTTTTTAACCAAATTCAGGAACCTGAGAAGAATATAAGGGTCTCCTGCCATACCAGTGCCATAACATTTAACACTATATTTGGCACGCTTACCTCATTTATGTACTTTCCTATTCATTAGCAGGTTTTCACTAGCTGTCCTTAATTCAATTTATTTTCAGAGGTCTCCCTTTCCTTTAAGCCCATATTGGACCAGTGGCTCTTTGGCTCTGAACCGATAGAATAATGCTTCTCTATCTAACATACTGCCATTCACCAGGGGTTCAGAACTTTGTTGTGCCAACGTATTCTAAATTACTAATTTCACCCTGATTTTCCCCAGTGGCAGCTAATGCCTGTGTGTCAGGTACTGGCCAGCTGGCAGCTTACTTGTCTAGGACACGCTAATAGTAGAGATGACTGTAGAAACAGAATTAGTGGGGAAACGGAGCCCATCTGAAACTGTAGGGCATGAACCTCTACTTACCCAAGTGTCATACAGCAAACTCCACAGGAGAGGAAATTAGTATTCCAAGTCTACAGAGGCCATACACCCCAACTGGTTATTGCACCAATGAATTCCACCCATGGAAGTTCTGAATCCCTGGAAAAATGTGCAACATCCTTAATTTCCCAAGGCAAGCCTAATTCAGTTGCTGTTCTAAATTACATTAATCACATGGGAATATTAGAAGCAAGCACTTGAACTGTGTTGGAAATTCATAATCATGCCAGACAACACTTGATTTTCTTTAACAGCATCTAGTTATGCAACTCTCCAAATTGATAACAATCCAATCGAGGCCAAAAGTATGCTCTCAGCTTCAACTTACTACAACCTACTCCTTTGTGCGTAACTGCTATGAGGCCATTTGCCTCCTGTTTATGACAGAAGCTCTGTGGTTTACATCTTACCCTAGTTATGTTATTTCATTTCCTTTTCATAAAAAGAGCTGCTTTGTCTTGTCTGAACTACAGAGCAAAACAGCAAACAAAAGAAATGATTCAATAGATACATGAATCACTAGCATTAGCAATACTATATGTATTGGTTTTCCAAAACAGTTTCAACACCTAAAGCCTTTGTCATGGGACAGCAGAAATAATACACCATAACTGTTGTTTTTGAAAGTCTCCAGATCTGATTACTGACACTAAAATATCACCATATTTTACTAAACTGAATTAGTGAGCTATTCTTGCTGGAAGCAGCAAAGTGCTAATAGTTTCTTGTTACAATATTCACCACACTAAATGCCTGGCCTTTCACAGACCTGCTATGCTGCTGGTAGGTCCTGCCCACTGTCCACTGAAGCATATGACAATTCACAAAGGAAAAGTGCTGACTATGAATTTGCCTAAAAGAATACTTAGCAAAATGCCAGGGTTTTAATAAAATCTACATGTGTGATTAAACTTTTCCATTCCTTTAAAATACCAGCATTGGAGGCCCTCTGGTAAGTAGCAATATCTCAGCCACAGTGTAAAGAAAAATAGTTTTAAGTTACTGTGAAAATAAAAACCAAAGCCACAGTTTACTGAAATGCAAAGGGACACATTCTCTTGGCAAGCCTGCCTACTAGATCAAAACCCCAAAGTTCTGGACTCTAGAATGGTAAGATTCCTGTGCCCAAAGAAACCTTATAGCAGAACTGATTTGACTTAAAGGAATAGATGCAAAATCACAGTGCTCATACACTCAAGGAAAAGTATTACTTAGACCTACATGTTTAATGTATGTTTTCACTGTACCAGCTGAGTAATCTTGTATTTCTCAGTAAAACTTGCTTTCCCTTCATGACAGGACACAGTAAAGCATGAAGAAAAAATGAAATTAATACTTTAACAAAATACATCATTTTTCCAGGTTCAGGAGGCACCATCATAAATCTTTTCTAAATCCTTTTGAATGCAAACCCACATTTTATTTGGTTTTAACTTAATCATTATAGATCAATACACAGAGTTAAACTTTATTGTGCTGAACCATCCCCACAGCATAAAGCAGTCTAAGAACTAACTAGAGATAGATAAGAACATACTTTTTTACTAACAATTATCTTTGAAATGTTCATTTTATCTCTTTACGTCACATTGAAACCAAGATAATTCAAATTTTCTGAAAAGAATATGAGACTGACTCCAGCCCCCCAAGTAAGGGTCAAAGCAATTACATAAAATGAACTTTACAAAATCAATATTAATCCAACAAAAATAGTCTGTTAAATACTCCCAGTAAACTTAATTCACATCTCCTTTGAACAGCGTAAGATTTAAATAGGACAAGTATTATCAAAACTTTTATTCACTCCTGCACCAACATTGCTCTTTACCATTTCAGCTCATTTCCACTCATATTCCACTTACTGATGAGCAACATCATTTGTAAGACATGATGAAGCCATTCAGTTATACCAAATCCCACTCTCCTTTCCAAAACTTGTAGTTGAGTAAAATGAATGTGAACCAAAAATAATTGAAACCAGTTAGGATAAAATAAAAATCATTTAAAAATAAAATCCTATGAACTGCACTGGCTGCATTACTATTTGCCTTTGTTAAAAACTGTCAGTAGTTATTCACTTGTTCTTATTTGAAATGTTTACAGCAAATAAAACTATACTTATTTAATGGCTAACAACTGGGTTTGCTGCTTCTTTGTGTTTACATTTACTGATAGTAGTACAGCTCTGCATCATTGTTCTTACCTCAGCTTGTAGAGAAATGTCTCATTTATACCTATATATGTTGGCATAAATCATTCCATCCCGGGAGAGAGATGAAGGAACAAAGAGAATGAAAGGGAAACTTATGGGAAGAGAACATGTCCTATTATGCAGGGTTTATGGTTTCATTTGGCAGTGCCAGCCAGGCATCCAGACAGAGCATGAAGGTGGTGAGGAATACAATGCTTCAGAAGAAGCACTAAAAGAAACATGATAAAAGGTTTTCTACCTCCCTCTTACCACTTGAAAAAAAAAAAAAAAAAAGGAAAGACAAAAGAAAAAAACAGCTTGGAAACCACATCATTGAAGCAGTGAATACACAGTTATGCATTGTGTATAAAGGACTCATCTGGGGCTTCCTACCTGGAATTGACTTTACAATTCTTGCAGCTGCACAGTGTGGGTCAGCCTGTCTCCTGTTCTTTTTCCACAGATGTTGTGATGGATATGGCAAGCAAATATGATCCCTCTCACAAACCTTATGCCACTCTTAAGTCTCGTCCTGGTGGACATCCAGTTCCTCCTCATTCAGCCAAAAAGCACATTCCCCTGCCATGCCACAGTCACTGAGGAGATAAGTATTTCCTGGCAAGCAGTCAGGTCACCTGTAAATGCCTTTGAGTCAGAGCAGCTGAGGCAGATAGGAATGCCAGACAGAAATGATGGCATGGAGCTTCACAGGCTCTGTGCCAAATGTAAATAGGCCTGTAGAATAGCCTTGACCAGCCTGGAAATGTTCAAATCACTGGCAGTACAAACCTCCACAGACCACCCTACATTAAAGGCAGAGGTACAGCAGCCTGATCTGTGCCCGGAAGCACTACAGCACAAAAGCAATTGATCTTGCTAAAGAGCTGCTTCCAGCCTGCAGATGGACAGGGAACACCATGGTGGCACAAACCCTGTAGTACCAGCACAGCAAGGGAAGCCTCTGTTCATGTTGCCCTCCATGACCTAGTGTCTGTTCATAGCTCTGATGAAGGGGGCTCCAGGCATTTCTGTAGGGCTCTTCCATCCCCACCTTCATTAGCTCTTTGCCATCCTGGATACAGCACACAGATGCAATATTCTCACATCTACAGCAAGGAGACCCAGTGTCACAAGTCACTCTCAAGTTCCAGGACCTCCTAGAGAAGCTGGGGAGACAACCAAGCAGGTACTAAGGGTACAACCACCAGCAAAATCTGTCAGGCTGGTGCTATGGGCAGCTGCTGAATGAACTCAGTGATGGGGGGCACGTTACACAGGAGAATCCCAGCACTCGTACATCAAACATCTGTCACCAGGGCAATATTAACTACAGGTGAGCATGCATGCAGTCACCCCAGGACAGATGGGATTTTACAAAGAGGACCAGACCAAGATCTTCCCTTCTATCTCACCTTACTCTGCAGAGACTTTGGAGGCAAACGTAACCATAGATTCCCTCAGAAGCTTGTACCTGGCAATTTCATATTGAAATTAAGCAGAAAAATAAACCTAAGGCAATCTGAAATATCAGGCAATATACCTTAAAGGTATGTTAGCATCTAGCTAAGCCAGTTGAAAAAAAAAGAGCTGATGACATAATTCCTTGCATTGGATAAAAACTGATCCAGCAGATAATATAGATACACGTAGATTCTGCATATTGCTCAGGAAACTAAAGCCAGAAGACTGTTAGCACCTTCCTTTGACATTACCAGTTAAAGGGCACTACAGAGCCCTGGAGAATGTCCTCCTAACTTCGTGGCAAAACATCCTAAGGAAATTGCCCTAGAATTTACTAGCTAAAATTCAGGCAGTTCAATTATCATGAATGGTTTGCCACACAACATGCTTAGCCATCCACCAGCCTTAATTTACACGACTGCCATAAGCACCTGCAATTTCATCAGCTAGGAGTAAAGACAGAAGCTTTCAATACATATGCTACAGGGCATATGCTGATCATGGGCTGGTGTCAAGAAAGAACATACCCTCCTTGCACACTATTATACAATTACAGGTAAACGTATTATGGGGATTTATATCTTCATTTGAAGCGTCTGGTATAAATCAACATTGCGGGCAGGATACAAGATCAGAAGGGTCATTGGGTCTTTCCTGATACAGCAAATAATTTGCTCTGTATCAAGCAAAGCATTTTTTTTTCCTTCCCTAATTCCAGTAACTCCATTCAACAGCTTCAATTTCCCTTGAATTGCTTTCTTGCAGCCTCCTTACTGTGTCAATCACAAAGCAGAAGCTAATCATCCAAAAATGTCTTTTCCACTTCCCCAAACGTCTACTAGCTAGGATTCAGGCACAGAGATTAAAAAGCTAAACTCAGCAACTTGCTCTGACTCTCCCCATTGCATTCCTGTCACCAAGGGGATAATTTTTTTGCTTCAAATACAAAGAAACATTCATAATGGAGTTTATTTAGACCTTCTTGCTTTAAGTAAGCAAGTTTTTAATCTATCACATACATTCCTGTAATGTAGGTTTGATGTTAATGGGTTGTAAAGTGGGTAATAATTTTCTAACTGACCTCTTCAATCAGATTAGATCATATTATTGACCATGCTGTTTGTTTTATAACCACAATCATATTGTGGAAGAACATCTCTTGCAAGTAGCACATTTGTAAGTGCCCATTAAGGCAAAGGATGACAGGTCTGCATGTTTGGCACTTTTCTGATATTTCTTTTTACCTTGTTGGCAGTATTCCCATCAGGATCCTAAAGCTATCCATTTGTATGTTTCTGGGTTCCTGCCTCGGGGTTTTGCTTTGTTTTGAAAGATGCTGTAAAAGAGACAAAATCAAAAAATATGTAAACACTGTAACTTTTAGAAAAGAACACCCTAATCCACCAGCCATTCCTACATTTTTAAAATTGTTCTCTTGGTCACTGCAACATTCCTTCTTAAGAGTAAACTCTGGAAGTTTTTTCAGTGTGACTCAACAGGAATTTTTCAAACATTTGTAAGAAAATTACCATTAATGAGCTCTTTTCAACACCCACTTATGCATTCAATAGCTGCATTTAACAGAGGTTTTTGAGCTCCTTATCCCTCCTAAACAGGAATTAGAGCTCATGGTCAGGCACTGGACTGGGACCGTCCTCAAGCCCTCAGGGCCAATGTCAGTCCAAGAATGTTTCAAACCAAGTTTTTCAGACAATGGTTTTACTTTCCTTTATCACAGTTCAATGTGTCTTCTGTGGGTGCTACTGCAACTTACTTTGATGAGTTGTAAGCAAATAGTCTGAGTAAAAATACAAATCTGAAAAAGAGCAGTGGAGAAAAGCAAGCAAATAAAACACACAGGGAGCTGCCTTTGCTGCTAGAGGAAACAGAGCATTAATTTTTTTGTCATCCAGCCCTGCAGTGTGGCTTTGGCAAAAACACTTTTCTCCTAATGTGCCAATTGTTCCTCTTTAAAATGAAGATAGTATTTTCCCTCATTATCCTCACTTGTTAATTTCTTCATCTAGTTTTAAGGTTTTCCAAGGCAAGATTTATATTCATATGCTGTTCAACATAATAGGATCCCAATATTAACTTTGGATATTAAAAATCTTCCCATCAAGGTTTCAGTTTCATGATATGAGGATTCCAAATAAAACAGCTGAAGTATTTATGACAGGCAAGCAAGGGGAAAAAAAATCCTGTCTTCCATTTTCATTTTATTGCACTTGACTGAGTCTCCAAATTGTGTTTCAGAGTTGCAATTGAAATGATAAGCACAGAAAAGTAAAGGCAAACACCAGAAGGAACACGAATGGTGTCAGCTACACATTATTCTTTTCTAGTTGTTATTTCTAGTAGTGAACTAAGCTGTTTTCCTCCAGTTCAATGAATATAAATATCTAGATATTCTCTCCCTCCCTAAAATTGAGAGGTTTTTGATGTAGTTTTGCTAGGAAAAAGCACTAACTGATGCTGAGTTGTTAGCTTTTTATTACAAATGTTTTCTTTCCATATGATATAAAGATTTCTCCTAGTGCAGTTGAAGTAACTTCTCCAAAATTACCAACACAAAATGATATCCTAACTGTTGTTAAATCTGCTACTAAATCCCTACTGAACTTAACTACAGAGTAATGTGAGTAATCTCTTACCCTGCAGTAACTTGCTCATTAGGCTAAATTTTTATGTACCTAAATTACCCTAAATAATTTGGATTTGTGGAAAGTATTTCTTCACTATGTACACAGAGATTATTCAGTCTTTAGTCAGGAAAACATCAATTAAGTGTTAAACTGAAGAACTGGAATTCAGCCCAACTGCTCATTGTTGTCTGTTTGTTTAAATTACACTCCAAAAGAGATTTTAGGAAATGCAAACATGGTACAAAATCCAGATAGAAGTAAGTTCTAAAAATGTGAATTTCTGGGCCATCACAGCAGACATGGCTGAGTAAGCTGTCAGTCATGTCCATAGAATCACGTAATGATTTAGGCTTGAAAAGAGCCTTTTTGCTACAATGAGGCCATTGAAACACTGGTAGAGGTTGCCCAGAGAGAGTAGTAGAGGCCTCATCCTTGGAAACATCCCGAGTCAGTTTGTGTAGGACACTGAGCGACCTGATCTAGTTGGAGATGTCCCTGCTTACTGCAGGAGGGTTGGGCAAACTCTTCAATGATCATTGAGCCAAGCACAAACCTAACACTGGGATATCCAAGGCTAAAGCATATCCCTAAGCACCATGTCTACAAATCTTTTAAATTTCTCTAGGGATGGTGACTCAACCACCTTCCCTGGGCAGCCTGTTCCAATGCTTGACAGACCTTTTGGTGAAGAAATTTTGACTTGTAGGTAATCTAAAGCTCCTATGGAGTAATTTGGGGCTGCTTCCTCTTGTGCTATCACTTATTCCCTAGAGGAAGAGACCAACACACAGTTGCCATCAGCAAACTTTCGAGGAGCAGTACATAGCACCACGCTGCAAACAAGTGACCCATTGCTCTAGGATAACAATACTGTGCTGGTTTAGGCAGGGCCTTTTATGGGGTACTCAGAGTGCACGTAACAATTGATCTCCATTAGCTGTTCCCCTAAATGCTCCTCAGGTATTTGCTTAATGCTAGATTAAAGAAACCAAACCCAAAGAACGCTATTTTTCCACACCAAAACTTGCTTATGTTCTCCTTGAGAGCACCTCATGCCCATTCAGTGCTGGACTACAGATGGCTAAAAAAATTGCTAATGTCTGTACCGCAGAGCTGCTTTTAAAAGGCTCTACAGCTCAGTTAAAACAATGAACAATGCTTTATTAACTATAAATGTAGGAAACAGGAAGAAACGTCCACTTGAATTTAACATAAAATGATGGGAAGATAAAGGAATGTAAATCTCTACATTCAACTATCACACTAATGCTGAAACCTTCCTGTGTTACATTCTGTATAGAGCTGCTTCAATTTGTTCAGACAGAAACAGATTTCTGTGAAAAATTTTATTTTCAAAACTACTTATTTTAAAAACTTTGTTAAACATTTAGATTCCCTGTCTTTTCCTTCTTTTCCCTTGCCTTTGAATGCAGTAGAGTTGTGTGACCATTAGAGCCTCTTGTCTCTCTCTCTGTTTTCCAAAATCTTCTAATGAAAGAATAGCCTGATCAGATATTTCAAAACTTACAAAGTAGCTGAGACTGAGCCCTTTTACCAGTCAAAATCTACTTTTGAAAGTAGCAAGATTAACCTATAGCTGTATGTGGTTTTCCAAGATTAAAATATATATGTAATTACACTGTATGTTATTAAAATGGTGGTTTATAATCAGAATAAATTGATTTGCGAGTCTGAAGTAGAGCAAGAAGCAATTATTGTATTTGGCATCTGACTTCCTCATTTAACAGACAGCTCTGTACCGGGAACCATAGTTATATGCTGCTGAGACTTTTGGTGATGGTAACTTGATCTTAAAAGCCTCTCTTTAGCTCTCACATGTCAATACACTGTTTTGAAAAGATCAGCAAAACTGGGTGGTTACAAGCCTTGCTCAAGCGTAAAGGCAATTTTCATAGACAACACACCAATACTATAAAAGTAAAGAATGAACTCCAGCTAAATAAAGTAATGATCCTCCAGTGGAAAGACAAAACACAATTAGAATTCACATACTTATTTCAAGATCAATATTCTTCTACTGATTTGCTGAGGAGGCTTTTATGAAATTTAAGCATAGTTCACTTTTAAATACTCTTACCGCCAATGGGTATGGGAGGCTGTATTAATTCCTTTCCTTTTATAAATCAATAATTAGATTGCCAATTTGCTGAAAGTGCTTTGGAAAAAAAGGAAGGAATATGGAAGCTATATTTTACCATTCTGCATCACGTGTTGAAGGGCTCAGTAACTCATACTATCACACTTAATGAATATTATGACACTCAGAAACAACATGGAATGGAATCAAAATCAAGTATGATACTTTCTCTACAAAAGTTTCAGTAAATACCTAAATAAATAAATCCATGTTCACCATGAAAGACAGCAAGTAGACGCAAACACAGTTCTTGGGTTAAGTCCGTCTTCCCAGGTGGAGGCACAAGCCTAGAGACTGATGCAAAAAGATATTCAAAATATCTTTTGATGAGGACAGGACTCAAGGACTGCTTGAGTTTTGAAGTGATCCCAGTACAATTTTTGTTAGCTAGAGGTAAGGAAGGAACCAGGAGAGGAGATAAGAAATTACCCAGCCACCACAGAGATTAAAAGTTTTGTTTGCACATGAAGGTACTCAGTACTATCCTGCCCTATTTACCAGGCAGACCTCCAAAATGAGGTATGATACAGGATCAGCAGGATTGAATTTCCTTACAGAGAAGGGTTGTGCCTTGGAACAAGAGTATAAACAGCAAAAATTGTCTGTACTTGTGGATGGAAAATCAGGACACACTCAGGCTCATGAGAATAGATGCAAGTTGTGTAGAGAACACTAAAATCCTCCAGAAGACTTGGAGGAGTCCTGTACAATATTTGCTAGGATTAAGCTTCCTGGTGCAGGCTGACTCCTTAGGAAACCCTTAAAGAAAATTAGATAGTTTGCCTTATAACTATCTTTAAAGACAAAAAAATTAGGAAACATCACATCCACTTCTAATTTTGATATGTTGTGATCTTTTCATAGTACTTTATTCTGTAAAATAACTTTAGAAAAACTTTTTTTAAATGTTTTACTGCAACATTACAGACTTTATTAGAACTTATTTATCATCCTCCATCCTTAGAAGGTGTATTCAAGACTTGGCTTGATTACACTTGAACTTAAAATAGACACATTTTTACTTTTTAAAGTAAACCAGGGAATGGTCATTCCTTTAACCTCTGAGAAGGTCCTGAGCATTTTTAAAAACTCAGCCAAATTCAAAGCTGTTTCCCTTACCTTCCATTCTTCCCAAGATGCATGGCTTTGTCTTCAGTATATACAGGATACTGAATAAGATGGACCTTTGTGTGTGATACACTCATGGAATAAGACTGAAAATAAAATAATCAATTTTTATGCAAAAAAAAACCCCAACAAAAACCCTCAAAGGAACTGCAGGTCAGTGTTTTGTGTCAAAGCTAAGGTTGCCAACTGATACAAAAGCTCTAAAATACGGACATTCTCTTAACAAAAAAAATGAATATGAACATTGAAATTTTTCTGCAAATTACAAATTTTGCACACCACATTCATTCTGAAAAAGAACACTGGAATGATGAAGGAGTAATTGGTTGAAGTATGACAGGAGGAAGGCTGAAAACCTTATGATTCATTAATAGTTACATCATTAACACATCATATCTGAATTCCATGTTAACAAATACATAGTTAATATAAAAAAAAAGCAGTAATTAAAAAAAATAATAATTCAACAAAAAAAAAATAATAATAATTCAACACAGTAATAGCAGAAGTTAATGTCTAGACAGTCAAGCCAATGATATTTTTCATCCTTTCATTAGTGACCAAAAAAAGTAATTATAATTCAGCATAAACTTTACACTCAGTGTGCCTGGTAGGTCCCTATATAATCTACTGCATCCCATGTGGGGAACTATGCATTTCTTCTGAAACATCCTGGCATGGCAGACACTGCCCTGAGGCAAGAGCCTGTTGTCCTATGTCAGTGGGCCCCATTCAATTCTTAAATCTCTGAATTGGCTCAAGGAAGCACAAGTCAATCATAGATATCCAGGGAAGTGTCTTTTATGATACACCACTCTGTGCTCTGGCTTCTTTTCTCCATTCCACTATTCCCAAATAAGTTTTAAACCTGTAAGGAAATGTTATTACTTTGCTTCAACTTGTGCTCGTGGATATTTAGCCTTCTGGGAGGATATGAGTGCCCCCAAACCGCCTTCATTGTTGGGCTGCAGCAAAGCCTGATGCTGGAGTGTCTGTAACATTACACAAGAATATACGAATGGCAGGTCCTGGGCTCTGGGTCCCTGCAGCTTCCTTGCATTCTGGCAGCAATATGTCAAACCTTTGCTGTCAGAGAGCAGCAGAAACAAAAACCCAGTTATTAATAAGCAACATTCTGAAAGGAGAGATAACAATAACCGGGGAAATTGATAATTTTGCAGGTTTTGTTCAGGAAGGAGGCACCATCCACAGCTTACTTTTAATCTGCTTTAGAGAAAAAATATATTGCTTTTGGCATCAGATAAATACAAAAAGGAGACTGAGGAGATTAATTAGTTTTAGTTTACTGAATGCCCTTCATTATTATTGTTGAAAAAATGCACTTAGGCAGCTAATAAGGAAAGTATTTTAACTCTAATGGACATAAACATTGTATTAGGTTTTGGCATTAGAAAATGGAAACAGAGTTGTCTTAAGGCTGGCTGACATATTAAATACTATCTTCTTTTCTTCCACATTAGAAATGTTAATTGAACAACAAAAGACATCAATATACCAGTGAAGTTCTCCTCACGTATTAGCAACTTTCCCTGGTGACCTGACAATACTGGATAGGTGAACAGCTGCTCAGGAGTGCAACCATTATGAATTCTATTCCATTTAATAGCAGATGCAGGAAATGGAAGGTTATATTACAGATCAATACACAGGCTAAGGGAACCTGACAACCTTTGGTTAGAATCAGAAGAATAAATGGCATTAATTAATTCACAGAGTTGTTGAAAAAAATACTATTTTTCTGTAACTGAGAAAGAAGAAAAATGCTCTTCTGTGAAATATAATATTGATTAATGAGAAAAGCAGCCTCAGTTATAAGTATCCTGCCACCATAGAACTTGTAAATTCTGTTTAGGTTGTCACTTGAAGAGATCTTAAGTATTTTTTTGATTGTCAAATATTTAGCTGACAGGATAGTACCTGGCTGTACTGAATATACTTTCCAGTTTAATAATAATGACACTATAATGACACCTAATTTTAAAAATTATATTTCATGGATTATTCTCATATATTCATAACCCCCTAACTCTGAAATTCTGATCTTGAATGTCAACAGCATGTGAGAAACTACAGCTACCAACTCCATTTATAATTCGAGGGGCTTTAAGCTTAGCACATAAGAAGAATTGTATAACAGAAGTGTGACATGCTAAAATATCCCTCTGAGAGCTTTAGCCTCTGGATGCATTCAAAGGATATATGTAAAAGGTTATTTCTGTAACAGGGGTTAACACATCATGGTGCTGCAGAAAGGATGCTGCAAACAGGCTCACATTCACAGCAGTTTATTAGAGGTGCCATCACCAATGGCATATATTGAGTCCAAAAGTGAAAGTTACTTTTAGGGGAAAAGAGGGAGAGAGGGACAGTTTGGAGCACTTTTGATGAAAAAACAGCTGCCACGTGGCTGACTGTCAGTAAACTCTGTACATGGAAATTAATTGATCCCCTACTGCAAAACAAAAGCTACAATCAAAGGGTAGAAAAAGAGGTACAAAGGAGTGACTGGCACATCAGTGTGAGAATCTGGCATAAGAGCAGTATCAGTGTTTACAGCTACAAGGCTTTGGGAGCAACAACAGAGGAACTGCAAGGGAAAAAATGCTGTCCTTTTGCCAGATTTGGGATTTTGAGTGACTTAAGCAGTGCTTTTATCTGGGAAAACTAAAAGGGAAAAGCTGAAGTATTTAGACCATACAATCTAAGATAAAATCATCTCACAAGACTATCACCTAGGTTGACAGAAGAACTTGTATCTCCATTGCTCAACATGTATCTTAATAAAGCCTAGGCTTCTATTTTAACTGAACATTTCCAGGACTTTTTTATGGAGTACTGTTCAATCCTTTCCCCCAGACCCTCCCAGAGTATAACAGAATCTTCTACATAATCAGATTTTAGCTTCCAGGAATCACCTGCTAACAGAGGTGATGCAGGAAGACTGTTTTGCATCTCTGCACAGCATTTGATACCTGTCTATCAAAACCAAACCCCAAAAACTTTAGCTAGTGAGAACAAGATGAAAGGATTCACTTCATCAAGCTAGTTCTTGGCAAAACCTGTTCTGGTGTTACTACTGACCTGTCTTTTCGAGGCAAATGAGAACCAATCCTATTTTCTTTGTCCTCAGTGGACAGAGATAACATCACTCATTCCTGGGGATAGGTGGCCTCTCTAGCTGGATCTAAACAGTCCCAGTCTGGGGCAGTCAGCCTAAATGGACATAAAAGACAAAGCAAGCAAAGAAATATCCCGATCTGAACTTTGTAAAATGCTTGGGGAATCCTCTGTGTGTGTTATCAAGCACAGATCTAGATATGAACACCATTAACACCTCACTGTTCCCATTGGTGCAATGCCTTTCTGGGAAAACCTGCATAAGTCCTGTGCATACACCTTGTACTAAGAGAAGGGACATGAAAGCACTGGCACTTTACTTCATGCCCCTTACACTCAACATACTGGGGCTTAGATTTTCAATTTCTTGCAGCAGTGACTAAAGCTAGTTGTCATAAACTGCAGACCACATAGTCAAAAAGGGCTCCATAAATGCATGGGAAAAAGTCTGCATGGCTTTGTTTTCTGCACCTCACTCCTTCAAGCATGAACACCTAGGGTTTTTGATTGCCTTCTCCTGAGCAGACCAAAGCAAAAAACTTCCCATTCTAGACACACAGGGACAGGATGGGAAACGAAAAATTTCACAATGTCTTCTTGTTTGTCCAAGATAACAACCCCACAGAACTATTTACAATTTGCCAACAAGCCTAATGCAACTTGCCTTGCATCACCTTCTCACTGGGCCTGTCATTTTACCCTGTTAGAGACCTTTTTCCTGTTGCTGTCTTCAGATCACATATTCTTTGCAGCTCCTCCCCTACAACTATAACTGGGCCACAAACTATTTATTATTTGCTCCACCGCTGGATTCCTTCCCTTCCAAGTTGCTTTATTCTGCATTCTCCTTCTTCCTGCTCATATTCTCGTGGTGTCATGGATATGTCTTTTGTGCACAAGTAAAGGGAACATCACATTCACACTAATGGTGGAGAACGTACCTGATGAAGTAGAGGACAGACTCAAGAACCAAGTTTAGGAGAATGCCCGTTGAATCCTCCTGGTGGAGCAAAATCTTTTGTGGCTGAATATCACCTGGGATCTCTGATCATCGTGAGCAGCAGAACCCTCATATGCACTTAGAAAATAATCCAAATGTAGAAACAAAACATAAAAGAAGGAACAGTCTAGATGGGAGTCCTGGATGACCCTTATTTTGAACTCTAAAAGGGATTCTGCTATACTGACCTTCCATCTTCTCTGTAGCTACTAGAAAATTGTTCCAGCATATCCTCTTGGAGATCTGCAGGAGGATGACCATCCAATTAAAATTCATGGCTAGTATTCCCAAAAGCCTGTCACATTAATGTCCTGTAACTGTTAAGTAGCAGATACTGCATCTGGAAGAAGTCATTCAACAGTACTTCCATAACCATAAGTTTTCTCAGGAGTCATCTGGTAATTAAATTTTCAAGCTGCATATTTAGTTAGATAAGGGGGGCTTAATGTTATTATTGCTGCCTGTAGCCCAAGATGTAGTAAGAGAATTCTTGTAGAAGCAGCTGTGGACTTCAAACAGCTCCATACAATTTTATCAATTATTACAGATTAGTGTCTGTTATCTTTTTGAACTACAAATTCTACTACTTTGGGTCAATAGCTCATTTTCTGAAGACTTTTCTGAGCAACTTTTAGTAAAGATATTCTCTTCTAGCCATGTAACATAATGGATATAGATTTGTTCTTCAAACAATAGTAATACAGCAACAGCTACAACTTCAAAGGGGCTGCCAGGAAAAATTTCTTCAACCAAAATAATAATCAGTGGCACCTAAATACTCCTGCCCTGTCCTCAACAACCTGCAAGTTATCAGCCTTTCTGGGGTGCCTTAGGAAGATCATTGCCAGGAGGTCAAGAGAGCTGACCCTGCCCCTCTCAGCTGCGTGGTGCCTCACCTGGAGTGCTGTGTCCAGTTCTGGGCTTCTCAGTATGAGAGACATGGAACCCCCAAAGTGAGTCCAGTGGAGGACAATGAGGATTATAAAGGGATTGAAGCATATCTCTTGAAAGGAAAGGCTGAGGGAGCTGGGCCTGTTCAGCCTCGAGAAGAGATAACCAAGAGAGGACATTATCAATGTCTATGAGTATCTAAAAGGAGGTTGCCAAGAGGATGGACCAGGCTCTGAGCACTGGTGCTGAGCCAAGAGGCAGCAGGCAAAAACTGATTCACAGAAGTTCCACCTGAACACAAGGAAGGGTTCTGTGTGGGTTCTGTGTTCTAAGCACTGAAACAGGTTGTCCAGGAGACCTTGTGGAGTCTCCCTCATCAGACATCTACAAAAGCTGCCCAGGCACAATCATGACTACTGTCTTCTTGGGGACTCTGAGGTAGATGACCTTCAGGCATCCCTTCCAAGTTTAGCATTCTGTGATGGTTTCATATTCACCCTCCACATGGTTAATTCTCCAGGTGGTCAGAAATGGACTTCCTGAGCACAACAAACTCTCCTGACTAACCATGAGACTGTGCAACTACTCCCAGGAGCTGGCAAATCAAGAATGCATCTGTTTTGAAGGATCCATCTTCTTGAGTAGTATTACAGCCTTCAGCACAGATTTCTGATACAGAAATCTCCTGGAAAGTGACAGGAGCATACAATTCAGCCAAGCTATCTTCCTCATGTTAGAGCGATGGAATAATTTTGGTTTGGGTTTCCCTGAGCCCTTGAATCAGTCTGCTTATGATCAGTTTGTGACTATATTAGTAGGTATCTTTTTTAATTGAGAAAAAAACTGTGACTGACTGGTTGAATCACTTAAAGTGAATCCATAAAGCAAGTACACAGATTAAACACAATTCTCACAGCTTGTGTTTCTATGATGGCACACATCACAGTGATAACCATGTGATATGGTGAAAGCTACATCATTAATTTATTTTCCATCCTCTTTTGTCCACTCTGCCTGCTTTCTGCCCTCTAAAGTATTTCCCATGGGACTCTTAACTATTTTATATCCTTAAGTAGCTTTAGACAGCCACAAAGTTTTAAAAATAATCACTTAGTCCCAAAACTAAGTGACTAAAACACTCTGAAAAGTGGTTTCCTTACAAATACTCCCTAAGACCTCCAATACATGAATTTCAGTCATGCAGGAGTGGCATTGTTTTGTCACCCTACAGGTTAGTCAGAATCATATCTTAAGATACAAAAACAGAAGCTTTGCACTTTCTTAGAGAGAAAAGTCAATTTCTCAGACTTTTGCTTTTAACCAGGAAAATTCCCAGAATAAAAAGCTCAGTAAACCATGACACTTTTGGTATTTATAAACTATAATTTGTTCCTACATGGTTCTCTGCAAGCTTCAAATTAGGGTAATGAGCAAATGATGTATATGCCAGTTTCAGCTAGTAATTGTTTCAAATGCTTTTTCCCCCTGAAATACACATAATACAGTGCACTGTAACATTCAGCTGAACAGTCTGACATGATATTGACACCTATAACTTGTTTGTTGTAACTCATTTGTGCCCAGAGAGACCCCAGAGCAATGCAATATGTCTAAAACCTTCAGGGCCGTGCCCCTGCCATTAAAATTAAAAGTCATCTATTCATCTATTTTGAATATTACTGAAGAGAAAGAATTAAAACTATGAATAATATGAATGTGATAATATATAAACTGCTCAAATATTGGTTGAATTGATAGAAGGAAAAACAGCTGTGGAGAAAGACAGGTCTAGACTGCAGTGATTTTTGTGGGAATTAATAAACCCAAGTTTGAATATTCAAAGTCTAATGAATTTCTTGTGCAAAGGTAGATTAAGTCTTGCAGGAAAGAAGATTAGAAAGGAGAGGAGTCTCTCTCCCTCTCATTTAGGCTGCTGAGGCACACAGTGCTGGGCGTTAAACAAGTTATTCTAGGAAACACCACTTCCTTCTCCTAAAGGCTTTCTGTCCATTTCTCCCTTACAAAGGGAGAAATGGACAGAATATGTTGCCAGTATTACATTGGCAACATATACAATAGCACTGAATAAACTTGCAAGTTAGAGCTTCCAGAGGTCCCCAAATTTTTCCGATCACTGGTGTTCCCCAACATCTTCAGACAGAAGCTCAGCTTCTTTCTTTTGGAAATACATGAAATCAAACCATGCTATTACATCTTACACACCAATGAAGGGGATTTTTCTAAATGCAGAGTTCTTCACTCAAAAGGGAAGTCCTACACCGATAGTTTAATCCACTTTTACCAAGGTGAAGAAAAGACAACTGTGGGTGAATCAAAGCTGCCAAATACTAGTAATCTTCTTTGCTTTGCCAAAATACATATGTTGCAGAGCCATTATTCATTAAGTGCACAGCACAGAAAACTTTATACAGCAATAGATGCCTACATTTTCTTTAACTCAGCATAATTTAACAGGAAATGAGAAGGTTTCTACAGGCCAAACTGTACTTCACTTATACAGATTTTTATGTAGCTACCACCATCAGCTTAAGTTCTGATATTTCAGGCACCTCTCTTTCCTGCACCCTGGTTTTATAGGCACTGTCACACCCAATGTACTACTTAAAATGTAATATTAGAGATATGTAGTTGCAACTAAATTCCCTTGACGCCTGAATGAATTTTGGATCAGGCATTTTCAATGCATACAGTTTCAGTCATCTTCACATGCTGAGTAGGACTGCTCAACAATGGCTATCACAACCTGATTTGTAAGTAACGAGAATTATATTTCTAACTGTTCAAAACTAATATGTTTCAGATCTGTTGCTATCGTTTCGCTATAAATGGTAAATAACAGTCATTGCAACAATAAGGGTATATAAGCACACAATTTCTTTTCAGTAGGTATGTTGCAGTTTTCAATAACCAAAGATAAAACCCTACTTTTAGTACACAGATGATGAGCAGTTTTATTGATTTCAGCTGAAATTGTTTCTGTGGTTCTACTAGCTGCATTCTAATTTTTTGCACTTTTCCTTCCCTATTTTAGTTTTTCAGAGTTTCCTCTCTTTCAAAATCAAACTGTGATCTTGAATGAACAAATAATATAAATACACACTGTGTTTCTTTTTCAAAACCATTTAACATTTTCATTTAGAAGCCCATTTGCCAATTCTGTCTCAGATTGTCCTTCTCTATCTGATTCACAAGGGACATGTTGTTACATGCACGAGAAACAAGAATAAATATTTGCACCAGTTTTTAACCTTATACCCTAACACTTATGTATAGAAGTGTGATTTTTATATTGCAGTTAGCAATGTTTTTCAAGCCTTTGGGAACTTTTACTAAGAAAAGTCAATTTGAAAAGAAATTAGATATTTTACTTGTATAAAATAACAAATATCAGAGGAGGCTATCATTAGTAGAAAAGTGATTACAAATGTATATTGTGAAGTAGAGACATATCAAGCAGATGGCACATACTTCCCCAGTGAGGCAAAACAGTAGAGAGCAACACGTGTAGGAGCAGGGGCTGAACACCCCAACCAGTGCCAGGAGCCCGAGCAGCCAGATTAGCCATCCTTCTTTAGAGGTCCCTGACAAGTCTGGGCTGCAGGCCTGGGGAATCCAGGACAAGGAGTTTCTCCTACACCTCAGGCATGTCAGCACGGCTTCCTGTAGGGCCACGCTCTGAACTCAGCACAAATAACTGCAGCTGAGAGCAAGCATGGCCAGAGACACCTCGCACCGCCATCCATGGTTCAGCTGCAGTGCAGATTCCCTGGGCTCTGGGGGGGAGCAAACGTGCCTGCCCTGGTCCTGGTGCTTTTATAACCTCTGCTGACCAGCACAGCTGTCTGCCCCGCAAGTTTACAGCAAAAGCATATGAGAAATAAGAGTAAGTTCAGCTTCATTCCTCCCACATCTTATCCATACATGGCTGCCTTTCATCTGCTTCTGTAATTGCATGTGCACATGACATTTGCCTTTAAGTCCCTTCCCACCTCTTTCTGTTCCATGCTTATATAGATAATGAGGCATTTTGGAACTGACTCATCTTGAGAGACTACTTGTTATGATATGGGATTTTTCCTTGCATTACCTTCTTCTTGATTTAGGGAGACCACCTTCTCCCTTTCCTATTTTCAACTTCCCTTTCCACCCTCTTAACAGGTGTTGTGGTAGGACATGGAGAAGTGGAAACTACATTCCAAAATTTATGTTTTGAGAGTGCTGTTTTTATTTTCCATGTCCCTAATGGGGTTTTGTTAGTCTAGATTGCTTTAGTTTCCTAAATGTTAACATGAATGAGTTTTCCTTGGAAGCGTTTTCCATATACACATATATGGAAGGTAGGAAAGCAAAGAGGGGAAAAAAACCCCACAATGGTGCAGAATTTATTAAAATCTCCACTGTGAGAAGGCAATCTCATAATTTTCTGATGAAGTGGTATTTCACAAGTGAAGCAAGTTAGACTGTTTTGGTCTGACAGCCATCTACCATGAAGTTCAGTCATTTCAAGTGCTTTCAGAGTTCTAGTCTTAGGACCCAAACTTAAATATTTTAGCACAGCCATTTGTACAATCATTGTTTTAATTTCTTCTCTTTTAAAATGTTTACCTAGCTGTAAAACCCTTGTCAATAACTTCATATGCAGCTTGTCAATACTTAAGTAGTTAGTGGTCTTATAGCACTAGAAAGATTTCAGTAATCCTACTGAATTAATCCAGTTTATTGCAAAGCCTAATACTTTCTCATGGAAAACAGAACCACAGTTTGAGATAGGATAGCAATTTAATTTTTAACAGTTCAGGCTCTAAATTTTCAAGTTATATTTGGTTGAAGAATTTGGTAATTCTCGGATAAAATTTCTTTCCAGCAATATTTTTAAAAACACACAAAACCAAAAAAGTATTTTTCATTTGTTTCTTTCTGTGTGATGCTATAAAGTCATAAATTACATAAATTTTCAAATTAATTTGCTCAATTACATGTACTAAAAAGCAAACAAGCTGTGCAATTAAGTCCTGATATTTCAGGCACCTCTCTTTTCCTGCACCTAAGTACTGATCATTCTGCCACTTCCCAGTTCTCCCAATCTTGGCCTTCAGAGTACACAGCACACATATAGAAAAGACAGGAAAAGTAAACAAGATGCTGCAGGAGAAAGGCCTCAAGTAACCAAATCCTTTGTTCTGATTTCTGATTGCACAAGATTAAACCTATGCTTCTGAGGTGTGCATTTTGCACTGTCATGTTGTATGGTGACATTCTCTTTCATTTTATCTTCAAGAGCCTAAATATTAGACATGGATCAGGTCAGGCGGAAAGTATACAAAGTACACCCTTTCTTTCTTCTCAGTAAGAATAGTAATTTCCTTGAACTCTAGTTTTGACTATTCTCCAATAGAGAAATAACATATTAAATGTTCTGTTTAGGGTTGTTTTTTTCATTGAGGGAAAACAGTGCAAATTAGAAAGTAGAGAGTCTGAACATTATTTAAAAGACGTCATTAAACTCCATATGGTCAGCAGTGAAAGACATCAGGTCATGGGGATCTATTAAGCTCTATTCAAAACTCCTGTGGCTATTTCAGAAAATTTCCCCCTTTTTACCATAGGGTCCAGACACATTAAGAACCTTCAGGTCCAGCAAGTGAAGGAGGAAAAAGTGGGGTTTTGTGTTTTTTGTCTAAAAATGTAATTCAGGATACTTTATAATGTATGATCTAATTCTTAACTCCTTACTGATTCAATATAGATTGGTGATAAGATTCCATCAAACACATTATTCTAAATCCCAGTAGAATAGCCATTGCCATTTCCAGATAATATCACAAATTATTATACATACAGTGCTGCATTAATGAACTTAAGTATGACATCATGAGGTTTTAGAGTCCAAACTGGAAGGCTTAGAAGCATGAAACAGTACCAAAAAATAAAATATGAAAATTAAACTTAAAGTATGGAAGAGACACTTTTGGATATATTTTACCAACATCACATTTTAATCTTTCAGCATCATGACACCCCAGCAATTTAAAAAAGCTTTAGACCCTCCACTTGCTGTCTATATGCACCCAGTTACAATTATGTCCATTAGTTGCCTTAGCAACAGAGGCAGAGGTTAAGTCATTTTCTAGAAGAGGCCCAGTGCAAATTATGGCATTATACCAACTTATTGCCAATCGTTTTAATTAAAACATTTCGCTTTCAACTCAGCTAACAGCAGAGATCAGTAAACAGGGCAGATCAAATTACTGATATTTAAACTCTCCTGCCTTTAGAAAGGCCCACTGCAGCTTAATTACTGTTGGGTAGGACTGATGGAGAGAGAGCAAAGAACCGAGTTCATTCCAGAGAGGCTAAATATATGAAAAATACAATATCATAATTCTAAACATGTTCAACACCAAATAAAACTGATAGAATTTCTAGGCACTTATCACTGTGTTGTGGACACATCCATGATACTGGCAACAAGAGTACCTTTTCCATAATGTTCCTCTGCTACTTTTCCATTTATTTCCATGATGCAGTTGAAGAGGCAGAAGTTGCTTGCCCCATTTTGCCTTTTAGATGATGAAAATTAATTTTTCATTTTCACAAAATGTGCTAGGGCTCAGGAGAAGCAGTATATGCAGGCTCATGCAGCTGGTAACTAGGGGAATGCCTTGAAGACACAGAAGACAAGAGAGAATCTTGCACAGGTAACAGATTTTAAAGGGAGCCCTGTGCATGCAGTATAAGAAACAGGGAAACAGGCCAGGAGACTCTGGGAGTGAGTCTCAGCACAGGTAGAAAGCAGAAAAGGAACAAATCCAGCATGCAGTCACTACTGTAGGATATCACAACACTTGACAGCCAATAGAGAAGGAATCACTACCCACTCCTTTCAATGCAGCCCAGTGAGTGCTCATCTGAAGTGTTCATGCTGAGTTTCTCACCCACCAACACTCCCAAGTCCTTCTCCTCAGGGTTGCTCTTCATATTTTTGGTTTAAAATCATGTGAAGGCAGTAATGGAAACAACACAAAAATGTCTGCATCTTGACTCAGCATCTTGGCTCTTATGACAATATTACTTTTAAAAATTCATACTCTTGTTTTGTTGATATAAATTATGTTGCAGTACTATACTAGCGTCTATC
Organism: Acrocephalus scirpaceus scirpaceus; assembly: GCA_910950805.1. Classification (NCBI taxonomy): domain Eukaryota; kingdom Metazoa; phylum Chordata; class Aves; order Passeriformes; family Sylviidae; genus Acrocephalus; species Acrocephalus scirpaceus. Next base: position 38,207,521 of record OU383781.1, read on the forward strand.
TGTCCCTTCTCCAATGGAAAGCTGGCCCAACCCTATTTAAATACTGTTGAAATATAGAAAAGAGCATTTTTATTGTGTGGCAGCAAGTGAATTGCAAAGAAATTGTGCAGCCAATTCACCTTCTTGTAGCTCCTGAGTAGACCGATCATTCTTTCCAACCAAATATCTTAGGGGTCTATATTTTTACCATTAAAATACATTTATAAAGCCTATTGCTAATTTATTGCAAACTAAAACAGGTTGATTTTTTTTTTTGCTTTCTGAGTAAATAAAATTCTGAATATATAATGATAATAGTAACTCATTCATGTGCGGATAGATTTCCAAAATTCACAAGAATATACCTTAAGCTGCTCTTTTATTATACATCCCACTGTGATGAAGAAAGACATTTAAAAGAAGAGGGTTAAATTGAAGAAGAAAATATCCATTAAGAAAAAGCCATTATTCTTCAGCTAATTGCAGGAGCTAATCAGAATAATTAACCTAAGAGGAATCATAAAAAGACACCTACTCTCTAAAACATACAAATGTATGTAAAAAATGTAGAGCTCTTTCTACAGATGACCACCTAAATTATTCAGGTAACTACTGTAGCACCTTCTTGCAAACAGAATACTGGTAATTTTTAAAGAGAAAATAGGCAGAAAGAACACGAAAGCTTCATAAAAACTAAGTCTTCGGGGTACTGCAAGTCATGAAACATTTTAATACTTTCTTTTCTCTTCCATTTCTAATCACCTATTTAGCTCCATACACAGCATGATCTGTTTTTGTGATTATTTTGAATCCCTAAGAAGTTTGCCACAAGTTTTTGAGAAATAGCAATAGATAGCAGATATGTAGTTTTGTCACTGATTTCACAGACTATGACCTGAGCAGAACCCAATGATAACAACATAAAAACAAGACTTTATCTTTAAAGAATATAGCATTTGATATGATAAAGCAGAAATCTTTTTCTTACCCCAAAAATATTTATAATACAAGCCCCTTGCAAGCTTCCACCTAGCACTGCAAGTGCTTTAAAGTCTTAGGTTCTGAAGTCATGTTGAAAGAACTCTTGTAAGAATAGGACCTTTTTCTCAAAAAGACTATTTTTAATCTTCCTGTCTGTCCAGAAAACTGTGAATGTAACTCTTATCCTTTAACTCAAAAACCTAATGTAAAAACCCTCTATTTCAGGTTTTATTTTTATTCTTATTATTTCCAGATTGATAAATTGATATCAGAATTTGGGAAGACTGATATAACAAAACCACAGGACTATCACATATGCTGAATTCATTAGTAATACATAGTTTAAGGAGAAATTTTGACTTGCATCAAATATTGATATGATGAAGCTGTTTGACTGTGTCACTTGCTCATAATACTAACAAATATAACAGTGAAATATTGAGGTGTGTGTGCTTTCTAATGATTTTGGGGGGATGGGGAACTTGGGGGTGTTGAAGTTTCTTCATTCCCTTTTAATGAAGAAACTTTTTCTTAGAATAAAGAAACTTTTCCCCAACTCTGCAACAGGCTGGCAAACTTTCCTGATACCACACCTACTTGAATTCAAGGCAAGTTTTTAATTAGTTTGCTAATTTGGGGCCTTACATACAACAATATAATTTTTTTCAACCAATGAATACCTCAGAAAAAGTAGATTTTATACATATATCCAGTCTAAAGTTTCTAAACTGTTCCTCTTCTATTACAAATATGTGATAATATTTTGATGAGTCAAATACTACTTTGCTGAGTCTTTTAAAATTGCAAGGTTTGAAGAAATTACAGGAAAACTATTATGTGTAAAGCCTGATAAGGAACAGTTAAAATTGAATTTCATCACAATAAAGATGCTCTTAAGCCTACTGCATGCTGTTCCAGCCTACATTTGATATTTGAACTCACTCAGAAAAAATCTGTATTACCAAAGAATTATAGTTTTAACTGACTCATAATTAAAGCTTAGCTTCTTTTTAGAAAGAAATGCAAATATTTGTGAAATCTATCACATTAAGAACTCCAGAAAAATACAAAGGAATAAAAGAACTATTGATAAGTTTATATTCTTTCAAACAAACACTTTATTGTGTCTCTAAATTTTACTTATAGCTAGAAAAAAACTTAGTAGCTAGAAAAAAAAATCACAGTTCCTTGGAAAAGCTTCTTTCACTAATGATTTAAATTATTTACAAAAGTCAAATGGATTTATGCTTAATCTCTTGAAACAAGGCAAAGCCTTTAATGGGAAAAAAATTGCAAAAAACAATCCAAATCAACCTCCACCCACATTCCCACCACTGGTACCCTTTAGGGCAACAAGAGGCATCCTGCAAATTAATCTCATCCGAGCTTCCTCACTGCTAAGCTTTCTGACTTATACAGGGACTTTTTACACTGATAACATACACACATAGACATACCCACACTAGTATTGCTTCTTTACATCCAGAGTTTGATTGTAACACTCAAGAAACCTTGGCTTTGGGCCAGCTTTCCATTGGAGAAGGAACAGATAGAACCTAGTATATAGTACTGCAAGACAATTTATATCAACAAAATAAGAGTACATGTGTTTAAAAGTAATATTGTCATGAGAGCCAAGATGCTAACTCAAGATACTGAAATTTTGTGTGTTTCCATTACTGCCTTCACATGATATTAAACCAAAACTATGAAGAGCAACCCTTAGGAGAAGGATTTGGGGATGTTGGTGGATGAGAAACTCAACATGAACACTTCAGATGAGCAGTTGCATCCTGGGCTGCATCCAAAGTAGAGCGGCCCACAGGGAGAGGGAGGGGATCCTGCCTCTGCTCCACCCTGGTGAGATCCTGGAGCATGGCATCCAGCTCTGGGGTTCCCAGCATAAGGATATGGACCTGTTGCAGGGAGCCCAGACAAGGCCACCAAGATGATCAAAGGACCTCTCCTTCTGCTATGAAGACAGACTGGGAGAGGTTATCCAGTCTGGAGAAGAGGAGGCTCTGGAAGACCTTAGAGAACCTTTCAGTACCTGATGGGGCTATAAGAAAGGTGGAGAGGGAGTTTTACAAGGGCATGTAGTGACATGACAAGGGGGAATGGATTCAAACTGAAAGAGAGCAGGTTTGGATTAGGTATCAGAAAGGAATTCTGTACTGTGGGGGTGGTGAGGCATTTGGACAGGTTTCCCAGAGAAGCTGTGGATGCTCCATCCTTGGAAGTGTTTAAGGCCAGGTTGGATGGGACTTTGAGAAGCCTGATCTAGTAGAAAGGTCCTTGCCCATGGCAGGGGGATGGTAACTGGATAATCATTTATGTTCCTTCCAACCCAGACTGTTCTAGATTCTATGGTTTAGTGTCTTCATAGAAAACAGAAGCTTTACAAACTGATTCTCTCAGATTTTCTACAGTTCCAAAAGACTTAGTTGCCACAAAATATGCTGGATTTCCACTTCAGCCACCAAACCTTCTATCACCTCCCCTCTGAAAATCTATCATCTGTTCTCTGAAATCTATGTTTAACATCACCTTTCTTTCAGCAATGTGATATGTTGGAAGGTTGGTCCTTTTCATCATAGCTATCTGTGTCTTGGTCAAAATCCATAACCTATAAGCAACTCCCCTGATGCAATGATTTTGGACTGTTATATGCTGATATTATACAGTCTTCATTTAGATTGGGAAATCAGTAAATTTAATTGTGTGTACTGGGATTGTTTTGGTTTGCACTTGCTTATAACTTTTCCTCATGTAAAGCCCCTAACCCAATGTAACACTGACAGCTGACAACACATGATATTTCATTCAAATGAAATATTTGGGGTATAATATTTTATATAGACTAAGAACACCCAGCCACACAATACATTGCTCAGGGGTGGTGCAGTCATCAGACCAAGGGAGTTCTGAAAATCCTAAAATCCTGAATCAACCTATTAGAGAAATCAAAACCAAAACCAACCTACTAAACAAAAAGTACATAAAAATGCTCAAACACTAACTATTAAGGCAATTCAGTCTCCTAAGGCAGTACTATATGTGCATAAAACAAAGGGCAAGAAAGAAACTCTGGCAGTGTAGACATATATGTTACTATGAGCAATCATATCTTTGAGGTAGCAGTTTTTACACTGAGTTAATTTTTTCTGTTACATTGACAACAAGTTACTCACACTGGCATCAAAAAACTATAAGATTTTTTTTTCCACTTATTTAGAAGACTGAAAAATAATCTGTTAACACAATTTCTGTGTGGATTAAGAATTTTCTTGTGTTTTGGAAGTTTTCAGTGGGATAGGGAAAAATACAAAGCAAATGAATCTCCTACTCTTGGGGAAGGCCTTAATAGAGAAGTACACTACTCCATCTCTCTCCCTCTCACTGACTGATTATGCCAATGTGGATATAAATGAAAATAACCTCAAGCCTAAGACGTGCAGCAGCATGCAACACCATCCAAACATTACATGGGCAAGAAACAGGAGATGAAAATTCACCTTGCTACCCTTAGAAAGTCAGAAAATGGATCTGAGCTCCTATTTCAGTAACTATGGATGAACCAAGATTGACTGGGCTTTACTGCCTTTGATTTCTACCCACAAGAAAGTGAAGACGTCTGCTGCTAATACCAATGGACCACCTGCCAACAAGAAACCTTAGTGAATTATACAACAAATGATACAAAAACCATCCTCAGGACCACTCAGACTCAAAGGGTAAGTCCTTTCACACCTCAATCAGGTGCAAGAATTGCAACGAGCCATTCTCTCATTTACAGTTTCTGCCCACCTGCACACTTCTTTGCTTACTTCTCCTTACTGCCCCTTTGGGAGCAATGCCTGTTAATTGAAATGGCCCTCCTTTGTAACAGTCAGCAGTGGGTTTGATTACTGTATTCCAATAAATAATATGGCTGTATTAATTCAGACAGAGCAATTAACACACAGGCCAGACATTTTTACTATGCCACTTTTACTGTATACTACCAATTAGGTGTTTCTATCTGAAATACTATCCCCTATTGAAAGCCAAATAAATTCAGCTGCAGATTGATGTTTCCAACAATTGTGTGCCCCATTAAGTAGCATATGACAGCACCTTTCAAACCTTGATCCTCGCTGCCCCCACTTGCATCTGGATTCACACTCAATCCTTTCTATCTGCCTTTTATTTTTAAGGAGCAAAAATTCATGTTGATACTTTGAAGCAGATATTAAAAAAATTACATTGGAAAATTAGATCCATGTTCCATTTTCTGCTATTTAGATTCACCACAAGTATCACTCACACAGAAAGAAAATAAAATTTACTCTCTAGAAAAAAATAATATTCTATCAAATCAATGCTGAAACTATCAGATTTGGACATGTAGGGGAGAAAAGGAGGTATTTGTAAGGCACCAGAGTATTTGCATAAAAACATCTCCTCTTCCATCAAAAATGTTTCATGACTTCTGAGAAATTTAGTTTTCAAGGAGCACAAAGAAAACAGTACTTTGTTAAGTTGTATACGCTGATGGTGAAGGGATCGTAGGATAGGTTTTATTCACTGCAAGAGATTTTCTGAGTCAGAGCTAAGTTTTAAAATGCTGTATCATTCTTATGGATAAATCACAAATAATTACATTCTTTTTGTTCTTTTAATTGTTGTATATTATGTGGGCTTTATTATTACAGTATTTTTGTACGTGTTTAAGAAGTTAAAAAAGTTCTTTGTATAAAAAGGCTTTACAGCTCCTTGCTGGGACAATTTCTGGTGTTTTTCAAAAAGCCAGTGCTATTAGCCTAATTTAGACATCAAGGTATCATAAGAGCATATGGAACAGAGAAACTGAAGCCAAATTTGCATTTAAGGATATTTCATGCTTACCAATCTTACATTCTCTTTAAGTTACAACTCTAAAACTGAAATAAGACTTGTCAGTCTCTGTTTTGCCATCTCATCATTTTCATTTGAATCCTGGTCTAAATGTCTTCAGGAACAATTTTTTTTCTAACTGTTGATAACTAAAAGAAAAATCTACACCATTGGGAATATTCTGAGTGTAGTCTAAAGGGAACATGAATGAAATGTTTGAGAATGAGTCCTTGATTGAGAGGAACATACTACATATTTTCTTATCTGTTAGTCTGAAGTAAAGCTTTAAAAAAGTCTTTTGAAATAAACACTTAAGTTTGTTATTAAAGCTATTAAATAGAACAAGAAGGAAATAATAGTGGTTTTATATTTCAGAATCATAAACAGATTATCTTCCCTCACTTGATTACATGCCTATGAAGACTTTTAAGCATTAAGCAGTATACAAGCAATTCAGAAACCAGGCACCATTTCATTGTATGATTTCTCCAGAAATAGGTTTCTCATCCTTCATTCAAATAAAATCCAATTTGCAAAAAACAACAGATAGAAAGCATGAAGCACCTATCACAGTATAAGATATTTGATCCTGACTGCTCTCTGCATGGTATGATTGTGCACTACAAACCTTCCTGTTGATACAAAACATCCGACCTCTAGTTCATGACAGTTCTAGAGAGTGATAAATACTTAATAAAAAATACAACTGTGAAGTTACTGCATGCACTGCCTTTCCCCCTGAACCGCCCTAATTCCTTAAAACTTTCTTCAACTCCTTGCTGCACATGCCGGTATCAGCTTTCTCCCCCCAGAGCCTCTGAGCTGCTCTCCCACAGAGGCAGCTGTGAAATGAGGCACAGCCAGCAGCTTTACAAGTTTCCTTAAGGAGCCCAAAGGCACTAAGTGAGGCACTTAGAAGGAATCACTTCAGCAGTGTAAAATCTGCTTCCCGGAAGCTTCACAGCAGCCAGCAAAAGCAGTCATGAAGAAATATGTATAGACCCACTGCTATCTTATATTTGGGCTCTCCTGTAAACTCTGCAATCAGGCACAAGTTAATGTAGGTGTGCATTACAATTCCTCGAGTTACAAGTGCAACCTGCTTGCACAAGAAGTCAATTGGTCTTTGTCATCTTCCTGTCACCTGACTTGTTAATTTGTTTAGATATAAATGCCCCATTGTTCATATGCAAACTCATACTGATTCAAGACACAAGAAAACATAGCAAGCTTGATGTTATTTTTAAAACCAGGTGGAGCTGCTGACAAAGTGAATGTTGACACCTCCAAGCACAAAGCTCAGTGTTCCTGAGCTGAAGCTGGCAGGAGCATATCACATTCCTACCAAGCCAAAACAGCAAGTAAGAACAATAATTCATAGGCAAATAAGTTAGAGGGCAATTCTTAAATAATTAGGAAGATTCTGGGGTTTTCAAAATCTGCCTCTGAACTACATAAAGCTGCCTTCCCTTACAGCCTAGATACAAGGAAATCAGGGCAAAAGGGAGGGATGCATATCTCCAAAAACTTTTACTTCCCTTCAAGGGGTCCCCTGATAACAGTCTATCAGTGCTGCCCACTGTACAGTATAGCCAGCTTGGCATAGGAAGAAATGGAAACATGGTAGCTCTCCAACACTCACTCACATAAAATAAACACTAATCTTAAAAACATAGGTGATTACAGACTTCAATAATACCAGAAGAATCTGATGAGCAGCATGAAGTATTATAGTAAGGTTTATTTCACATTGCATAAAGTCATCATTACCTTCAACTCCTCTGTAAAATAGACAACAGAAATAGATTACTAAGGAACAAAGGGTTCTGGATAGAAGCACTACAGCAGCTAAAAGTTAAATAAATCCCTGTGAACAAGCAGCAGCCACTACTGCTATTGAAGGAGTAGTCTCCCTTCCATTGAAAGGTGACTCATAACTGCATGACTCAGTTCAATGATGCTCCAAATGCATCATTGCATTGGAAGTCATCTCAAAGTTCTTGAGTTTACTCAGCAAATAGTAAAAAGAATTATCAGCTACATTTGACAAATTTAACTTTTATTCTGACTCGGCTGCACTTCTGTAGGCAGGACTAGAGCTGGTCATTATTTGGAAAAGCTGTGAAGTTTCTCTTGTCATGCCTCTGTCTCTCCTATTGTTTCTCTAATCTGTTTGGAGAGCATCCATAATGATGGAGCCAGTCCCATCACCATAAACTTTTCTTATTTTTCTGTCTCTCCAATGGATAAAAAGTATTAGTTGTAGCCTTTCTATACCTCTGAGGGTTGCTCTTGTGTTCCTTTTTAGTATAAGGACTTCAAATTCCATCTTTCTCAATAGATTTCTTACTTACAGCACTGCTCTTCTCTGAATTTCCAATCAGGCTATCTTTCCATGAAATTGTGGGCCATATAAGATAGATCCCTATTGATGCCTCACCAATGCCAAGCAGGGCAAGGCTATTTCATGTGTCATGCAGATTCTACGTCTGTTTATAAACCCCTGTTCAGTATTCACAACAGCATGAAATTGCTGACTCAAATTCAATTTCTGAGCGACTAAAATCCTAAATCCTTTTATGCAGAAACTGTTGGTTAGCCTGTTTACATCTGTTCTTTAAAAATTATTCAACATGGCTGTTAGCAATTTTTTTGTCAGAGCAATTCTGACAAAGTAAATATGCCTACTGCAAGCATATTAACCAGAAGAATCCGCATTTCATAACTTACATGGGCCACAACTTCATACAGAGGTACTGGCAACTCAGACAGACCAACTCAGATAGATGGCCTAACTCCTTTTTCATTTCCAAGAACAGTGTCTCTGTTTCATAAGCAGTGGAACAACAAATACAGCTTTTTGTCATGTGGAAGAGAAGCATAGGGAGGGGACCTGCACAGTATGTATAGTACTTTCTTCATAGGATAGGGCCTTTAGCAGGACAGATGTCAATCAAAGGCAGCAGAACTGTGTCTAGAACTGCCACAACTCACCAAATGCATATGGCTGGGTTTGTCTCCTTGTTGGCAGTGACATTTTTATTCACCTGCACCTCAATATTAAAACATCTTTCTAATCTGTGAAAGTTTTGCAATGATAATTTCATAGGAGACCTCTAACTTAGGATACTAAAAAAAATTTACTATGGCTGATTTATGCATTGGCTCAAACTTTCAGGACCAAAGTTTAACCTCTGCTAGTTTGGTTTTACTGCATTAGTTTATAATGTGTAACTTCATTCCATTTAGTAAGATTGAAACCTATTCAGAATATCAAAAGGAAAACCATTGTATTCTGCTAAGCTGAACCTGTCAGCTCTACCCATTCCTGACTTAGTTAAGAATTTACAGAGCAAGATAATACACAGCACAGAGAGGGGAAGACACCAGAACAAAAAAAGGTGGAATCACAAAAAAAGCCCAAAACCAAAAGTGTTAATGACTACTTTTTTACTTAGTGCTGATCCAGAAAAAGGAACATTAAAACGCATGAGATTTTAACTGATGTTTCCTCCCATAAAAAGTCGACATCCTCAAACCAAAGCTTCTATTACCCTTGTCAATATAGCAATATCATGGAATAAAGCCCTTCACCATCAGCCTTGTTATTCTTTGTGCTATGAACCCAAGAAACCCACACCATAAAATACTGTTTAAAATATGCAATAAATTGCACCCAAGAGCCGTTTCTGATATGTGATCCATCTTGACAAGCTTTGGGCTGACTTTGCTGGCCTATTGACCCTGCCCATAGGCAAAGCATGTCTCTTTGCCACAGCTAATCTTTTCTGGACACCCCTGTCACAGTGCAGCTCCGTTTGAAACAGCTGAAAAGGTCAACGACTGTCTTTCCACTTTCAGACTGAATTCAAGTGAATTCAAATCTAGGCATCCAAAGTGCTGCAATTCGCTACAGGATCTCTGCACACGCACTTTGTTCTTTCCTCCATTTCCTTCCCCCATGGCTCCATCCATTACTTTCTTAAAGCATCTTTGGCTTATTCATACAGTTACACAATTTTTAATGAAAGATCTCCTTCCTGCATTTTATAAAGCTACGCATGTCTTGCAGATAGCAACCAAGGACAAATTCAGAGACTAGGCTCTTTTTATTCATCTTTTACCCAGTCACAAAATATGGAACCGTGTACAACCTCTGGACTCCTATTTTCTCAGTCTAGACTCTTATAGCTGTTGTAGTCACTGGAGTAATTACCAGACATTAGAGCAGTAGCTTGGCACCTGCTGAAGTGAAAGTGAGAGATCATCTGTTCAAAGAAACTCTCCTTCAAATACCTCTACTGACTGTCCCTTACAACTGAGATAATGTCTCTCCAATGTTCTTGCTGGGTTCCTAAAAGCCAGAGCAGTCACCAGTTATTTACTGCTGCTTCCAATTTCTTGACAGTAAGAAGAAGAGAGCAAAACCCACTATTGCTTAGGCTACAAGAACCATCCAGTAGTACAGCACTCCTTATTAATTTATAGTACAATACCTACAGGAAAGAGCTGAAAGATGAAAATTGTTTTGAATGTCCGATTTAGGACTAACTGGAAGAGCAAGATGAAGAGCCATGGAAATTCTGAAAACAGTGTATATTTGCCAAGGTAGCTAATAGACTATTTTAGTTAATCTTATTTCCATGTCAAGTTTTACAAGTTGGTGAGCTTTCAAATCAGATTGCCATTAAAGGACCTGTTTTGCCACAGAAGCAGCAGTAAAATTACCTTTGACTTAAAAGCAGGCATAAACCATTGAAGGATAAATGAACCTTTGATCAATATAACATGTACTATGAGAAAGAGGTGATTTTTTTTTCCTCTTCATGATCAATCATTGCTTTCTCATTTTTTTCTCTGCCATGAAAATTATAGATTCCAAGATATATCTTTTTTCAAGAACTGAGAAAAAAAATGTTTTAGAGATCTTTAGTTGTACAAATTGAATTTCCAAAAAATAAAGAATTTTGAGCAACCAAATGAAAAGAGGTGGTAATCTCCAACTCCAATTTGACTCAAGTAGAACAAATGTTATTTTCTAGTGTGTAAGCCACTAAAACACACTTTAACTTCCTATTCTTTAAAAGATAATTGCAGTACTTCCAAATTCACAAAGTGACTTAGACTGTCACATAAAGTACTTTAATGGTCTGAGAGCCCTGAGAAGATAGCAGGTGCAAGGACTATAAAATTGGCCTCAGAAACCTTGAAGTATATCTGACTTCTAATTCCGTTACTTTTCTCTCCCAAGCCCAATCCCCACAACTGAATCACCCTTTTCTGCTTCGCTTTGACCCAAAGCTCACATGTGTTAATGGAAAAGCACTTGGCTTGTTAATTTTTCATAGATAATTTTATCTCTTTCATTAAAAGTCATGTACAAACAGCAATATCAACAGAGTAGTAACTTTCTGATGAACACTGTGCTCTCTTCCCCCAAATACGCTGAAAGAAACTTCATTTGGGAAAAAAAATTATTAATTCCCTGGGATTATTAGTCATTCAGCACAGTTTGCACTGAAGAAGTCTCCAGGAAGGGGGGTCCTTTTGCAGAGGCGTTTCAAGCCTACCATCTCCCAAGTACTAGCCAATAACTTGATTCAAGCAAGGCACACAAGGCACACAACTGCCTGGTGTAATCAGTGGAAGCAAGGTTTAATACCTTGCTTGTGAGCAGTGATAGCAGAAGCAATCAATATTATCCATGAACAAAAACTACCCAAAGGTAAAATTCCTCTTTCAAACCCATGAGATAGATTTTAACTTGTATTAAACCAGTATTACCTTGTCCCTGAAAAGGCAATACACAAAGGAAGGTGAGGAAGAAATATGTGAGAGTGAAGATCTTTTCTTTGTGCAGATTCTGTCATTGTAATCTGAGAGGAAAAAAGAACACAGTCTCTTACACACACTTCACTGGTTTTCTCTTTTCATATTCCCTAAAAATTATTTCTGGGTTTTCCTTCTCCAAAGTTCTTGAAGGAACAATCAGATAAGTGGGTTTTAACGTGCACAGAATGGGCCTGGGCCCAGGGCCAGGGGCCAGGGATATTGCTATACAACAAAGAATGACACCTACGAATAAAAATTAGTGCTATCTTGCAATTTCCTGCTGTCACAAAATAATGAAGCTACTCCTAAAATGATGGTTCTGCTCTAGTGGATATATTCCCTTCTATCTGCAGCACACACAGAGAATAATAAGGTATAATAATACATACACACACAACACTAAACCTTTGGCCAACATGAAGAATTTGAACTGGCAGCCTCCAGATTTACTCATGTGTCCTGTTTCAGTCTGAGTTTAGAGCCAGGCAGCTGAAAGTTAGAATATTCTCTGTAGATTTACACAAAGTAGACTTAGCAACCATTCACTGGGATCACACAAAAATTACCTTTTATTACCAAAAATGTGTTTATTTGATCTAGAGCCTTGGTTCCTACCTGAAAATAATTCAAAACACAGATGTGTTGTTTTATCACAGATGTGATAGGCTTACAGTCAGCTCCAGGGCAGGTCCAAAGTCTAGAGAATAGGCTTACTATTACATGGCTCTTTCAGATTCTTCTTATCTTCCAAAGATTTTACACTTCTGATGTATCCTCTGGGATTTTTGGAAATCCAAAGTCGTGGGTTTGGCTGGGATAGAGTTAATTTTCCTTCTAGTAGCTGGGTACAGTGCAGTGGTTAGTTTCACATTTGAGAACCGTGTTGATACCACACTGATGTTTGGCTGCTGCTGAGCAGTGCTGACCCTAAGTCAAGGACTTTGCAGTTTCCCATGCTCTGCCACTGAGCAGGTGCACAACTATTAAACTGTTCTTATCTCAACCCAGGAGTTTGCTCACTTTTTTACCCTTCTGATTCTCTCCCCATCCCACCAAGGGGGAGTGAGTGAGCAGATGGATGTTGTTAATTTGCTGGCTGGAGTTAAAAAACACTCAGAAGGAAGGAAGACTTGGGTTAATATTTTGCTGTAAACTTATATTCTAAGAAATTCTATCTTTACTAAAAATTCCCACAATGTAAAGGGAACACAAATATAATTGTGTATTATCAACTGTAGACACTATACAGTCACTTTATATATCCTGATTAAACAAAGAAAAAGAAACAAAACAAACAAACAAACAAACCTGCAAAGCACACCAAAAACCTAAAACATTACCTAAACCCACATTAATCATTTGCAGTTGTCTGTAATGGTGTAGGTGAGGTTCTAGACATGTTGGCTGACAATGGGTTTCCAAAGAGTTAACATATTGCAGCCAGAGCCGTCTCTGCCAGCAACTGCTTTTCTGTTTAGTTCTATAAATGAAATTTATTAAAACCATTACATGCACAGTGATGCCACAATATCCAGAGCAAAGTTACTAAATCTAAAAGAGCTTTTATTTAATCAGGAGATAGCTAACAGATGTAATGACTGGGGGATGAGGCAGAACCTGCTTTTACATTCAGATTCTGACAACATGGTTTTATCACTTTCAATATTGTAGATTCTTTATTTCTCTGAATCTATTACTTTAAATAAAACATGATAATTTCTAAAAATGTCCCATTTATTACACTCAAACCTTTTTTCTCATGTGTTCGACTGGAACCAAATATTTTCTTGTCTTCCAAAAATCTACTCTGGTCATTTTTTTTTAAACAAGCAGCTCTATCTCCCCATCCATCTTGTCTGCACAAAGAAGGGATAACCTGCAGCTGAATTACAGAAAGCCTATTCTCCCAGTGGGATCTGAGATAAGATAGACTGCATTAACCCTAAGATTCATTTCCCAGCTAGGAATTCTCCCTAACTCTTTTAAGAAGATCACAGGAAACAGGCTGGATAATGGTAAGAGGTCTATTGAGTGCACTTTCATCACCAGCTTTCATGAAGAGAGAAATGGTAATAAGGTCACAGAAACCTGAAATGCTGTGGGTGGCTAGAAGACATTTCTACACGAGCATTTCAGTCTTGATATACAATGCAGCATAGGCCATGACTATCCAGACATCCAGGATGCTTTCTCCACAGAAGATGAGTTTCAGATGAAAATTCTAACAGATTTATCCAGTTTGCTGATCCTCTCCATACAGTTTGCTCCCTAAAACAACTCATCAAAAAGTTATCACCTATGTAACCATCCTTTTTTAACTAATTTTCAAGACAGTTATTTGAAAATTTTTCAACTTTTTATAAAAACATGGACATTCTTACCTGTCATCTGGTACAGAGCCATCCTCTATGCTACAAAAACCAACCAAGTATTTTGCACCATACTGTCAGTGTCCAAAATGCTTTCCACACATTAAAAAACCCCACAGAGGTCTTAACTTGGAACAAAGGGATTTCAAAAATGACTTTACTTCCATAAATTCTACCAAAGTACAGAAAATGATGAGTACACAGCAGTTTAATGCAAAAATCTATAGCTTAGAAAGTGGTCCTGCCCTCCCCTTTTGCTTTCTACACCCATATACCCTACAGGAGACAAGAGCAGAAACACTTATTCCACTATAGCCCATAAGCCAAGCATACCTGTATATTCAATTGATTGACTCGGCCCAGCACAGTACACTCTCTCCACATTTCACATTGCAATGAGAACATCAAGCTGCAAAGTCAAACTTCTTACTTGTGCTTCCCTGATCCAGCAGCTTGGTGAAATCTCAGACCAGATGGAAAATATTACTTTGGGAAAAGGTCTCCAGTTTGAAAGTGAATTGAAGGTGAAGTAATTTCCTCATTGTTGTCTGTGTTGTAGCCATAATTAGCCACCATCTTCTGAAAGTAAAGACAGTTCTTTGACAGATATTTAGGAAAATCCAGCGTATTGAACTGGCTCATCTATTTCCCTAAGTCTAGGTGCTAAGGTACACAAGGAAGCAGGGCTTCCAGCAAATTATGAGAGGGCTTTCATCTTGAATTATTAAAAATACAAGTAGCTGTTGAAAATATGGCTGTTACATTAAAAACATAAACAACCCTATTTTGATACAGCACAGATTTCAGAAAAGGAATTGAAAGCCTACTTTGTTAGTACTGCTTCCACCTAGTTTTTATAACCAGTTTCATGACAGGGCTGAGACATTGGCTTATGGTAATTCTGAGCCATTCCTTCTCTCAACATCTCCAGATGGATTGGGCAGAATGATGGGACCAAAATTTTACCAAGCTAACTCAACCAATTGCACACTATATTCACATGCTCATCTTCCTGTCCAGGTCTTTCAATAACAACATAAACCAGATATTTAAGTTGTGCACTCATTAGATAATTCACTAGGTTTGCTCATCTGTTTGAGTATACAACAAAGTAGTTTGAATTATCTCAAGCTTGAAGCTAACGATTTTGGTTATCACCGTCCTTACATCTGCTCTGCAGCTGTCTTTTCTACAAAATCGATAGCACAACTGATTTAGTGCCCTCTAGGACAGCTTCAGAAAATTCTTCCACAGTTAATGTAGATGCAATTTTTCTTTGCTCTGCTCCTGGCTGAGAACACAAGAAAGGTGCAATGTCAGGACAAATCCTCTGATTCTCAGTCAGGCTGAACTCCATAAACCCACCAGGAATCAGAGCAGCCACTCGGCGCTGTGATGTGTGGCAGGCTGTGCACAGGGAGCCCAGCTCTGCCACAGTGCATGTGCAGCACAGCCCACTCCTGGTCTGCAAAGGGAGAGACCAGCAGCAGGTCTGCAGCAAAGCTGGGGCAAATACTGCTCCCCCACCACTGACAAGCAGGTACTGGGCACTGTCTTTGTGCACTTTTTACAGCAGCATTGTGCTAATAAATAAATAAATAAATAAATAAATAAATAAATAAATAAATAAATAAATAAATAATACATAGTGAAGACTCCTTGTCTCCAAAATTCTATCTTCTGTTGCCTCTTAAACCATTATATAAGGGACAGGTTTTAGCTTAATAAATACAGGAAAATGTGCACCCAAGTGAGTGTGTGCTCTAGTTTTGTTCCTATCTTGATAAAGAAAAAAATTTTTCCAGGAATTAGCTGTGCTGCAATTTGCATATGTCTTTAAGTTCAGGTGACTGTCCCCTTATTTACTTCCCAATCCACTTCAGTAAGTGGAATATATAATCTTTCACAACTTAAAACCAAAGAGCCATCAGCTTTACATCATCCCAGTAATGCTAATTTGTTTGGTTATGAGGTTATAAAATTTCCACAGTTAGTAACAGGTAGTTAATACTACCAAAGAATTATAATGTAACTAATGTTTTATTCCTGTATTAATGGGAAGTTCTGGTTTTATTTTAAGAAAAATTTAATAAATATGCAACAGAAAAAGTCACCAATGAGGAAGATTAGAGCATCATACTCTCTCCCCTCTTTTAGGAATTGTAGTTTGAAAGCAGTTCAAAATATTATGTGGACTAGCTTTGGCAGGCAGATCCTGATAAAACATATCATGTTCTTGTCATGCAATCTGACGCACTGTACTTGGCAATGTCTGCCTGGCAATGGACAAGAAATAAATTAGCACAGAGGCTGAATGACCCCCATCTCACTCAAGAAATTTAGTTCCTTCATATGTGGGTTGAGGTTATTGGCACGATTATTAGCACTCAAAATCTGCATCTGACTGACTATGTATATTATTTATGTGTGTTCTAGATACTGCAGAAGAAAACATCCTCTCCCATTAAAATCAGTAACCAATTCCTAATTCTGCATTTATAACAAGATACATTAATGACCCATTCTTTAATAACTCATAAAAAAAACCCCAAACCACATCCCACCTCAAAAAAAAAAAAAACAACCCAACAAAAAACCCCAACTAAACAGAATGAAACTCCCAATTTATCTACTGTTTATTGTGTAAAATCCCTTACCATAACACATGATTTTTATTCCTCCATTTTCAGGCAAAGTTATCACATCATAAATCTTCACACCCCAACTGTGTAGTTCAAGATGATAGGTATGCTAATCCCCACTTTTGTTTCTTTTCTCAAAGAACTAAACAAATGCCATTAAAAAAATAGATGTAATTTTTTGCACTCTATCTTCCATCATCATGTTTCCAATCCCTGCACATGGAGTTCAGAAAAGACAGTATGGCTTTGTAGGCCTGATCTGCAGGTGCATGATAGGTCCAATGTCTTCTGAAGACAGGATTATGGATAAGCACTGAGTATTCCAGTGCTGCAGTAGATTTTACATACCCTAATTTTGCTGGACTGCTGCTCACAGAGTTGTAAACATTGGCAAAGATGCTTTTATAATCATTTTGCCATTAGCACCCTTGCATCAATGTCTGCCATGCTTCATTTAAAAGATTAAAAACCCCCATGCCCAAATTGTTGACATTTAGCTAGTTATTGACAAGTCTGACACCTGCTCTCACAGCTAATTCCACATGGCCACTTTGCATAGGAGGTTCTTTAAAAGTACCATCAGAAGGGGGGAAGGGGAGGGAAGCTTATCTTCTCTGCTACAGGCAGTCCTTTTGTTGTGAAGATTTTGACACAGATAAGGACTTCACTAGCTCTACTGGGAATTAAACCAATTGACTCTAATAGGTTTTAATGTATAATGATTAGCTCATTTATAAAAGATTCTACCCAATCCTCAATTATTCAGATATGGGTCAAGATCAAGGGAGTACATCAAAACAAATCCTGCACCTGCAGAAGGATTCAGATGCTAGTTAAATGAGAAACAGATCGATCTAACCTCATACAAAGATGTAGGGAGAACCGCGTTAGAATTCAGGACAGTTGGGACATCAGCACTCCATGTAACGCTATTTAAAGTACTCAAACTGCATGCTGCTTTTCTTTTGCCAGTCTGCACTAAATAGAATCATGGATCATAATCCATGGTTCACAATTTGTCACAGGTAGGTACCATTTTACTGTCAAGAAAACATTAATATAAGCACTTGAGCTATAGATTGATAAATGCATCTTGAGCAGAAAAAGCTGAAAGAAAATTAACCATATCATATGCATCACATGACAAGCCATTAGGTTGAAATTCACTGGCTAGATTAGGCTACAGATTCAGCCTGCAAGAAAAACTGACTTTGTTGAACTGTACTGGCTTTGTATTAGTCTTTCACTCATGGTTGATGGAAGTAAAGTAATATACTTTGAATGAAGACTATAAATCTTGAATACAAGAAATTTAAACAGATATAAATTTAAAATACTGAAGACCTGATCTTGTTTGGTTCCTTGATAACTAAAAACATTAACCCTGGGATGAAGTTTCACCATCCGGATAGTCTGCACTTCCTTTCCTTCAGCTATTTGTTTTCATTTAGAAAGGACCAAATTAAGGGCTCATTTTTCTCATAAGAGATGCACAATCTAAAATCTGAATTTTCTTCCCATTACAAAAAAAGTAAAAAAATTTCCTTTGATTCTAGTGTTGTTGCCCAATACTCTCAAAATATCTTAACAGAATGTGAAAGAAACTGTTAAAATGTGTAAATAAAATCATATGTAAATGAGTTATGACTCTTTTGCAAGTCACAAGTCATCCTCTGCACATCTGACTTGCTTATTGATGCACAAACACTGAGCTGCAGTGGAAGTATCAGTGTGTTTGCTAAATGTTAAAAATTGATATAATTATTAATCTCAAATAACTGTCACATTTTTTACCATCTCTATAGCAAGGCTGGGGCAGAAAAGTGAAAAAAAATATTGAACAATGAGCATCAGAAGCAGTTATAGAGTTTAAGTTGCCCATGTACTTTTTGGAGCTTCTAGAGATTGATGAACATGTATTGATGTGATGGAAGCACGGCTCCTGGCTCAGGTGAGTGACTAAAATCTGCCATCCCACACATGCTCACTCTCTAAAGTCAGCTGACATTCACCAAGCACATACTCCTTGTGAGATTTCTGAGAACCACAGAGGTGTGAAGCCAAGTGGAATTTCAGGAAATTGTAGTTTTTTCCCCCTAGTCCTGTTTCATAGCAATGAGCAGCTTTTCAAGCAGTATTTTCCACACTCAGCTTCTCAGTTGAGTAAATGTTTACCCAGATGTTATTTTCAACTGGGATGCTACTTTAACTGTGCTACATCTCAGATTTAATACTTCAGTGGTGACAGGACCAGCCCTGTGCATCCTGAAGTGAAACAGAATGCTATATGCTTCTCTGAAAATGCAATTAATCCTCAGTGAGGCACTAGGCTTTCCTAAATCATGTTTTTCTCCTTCATGTTTTACAAAAGAAGATCATTGTTCCCATGGAGAGCAGGCTTGTATCTCTATCGACCCAACAGGCCTGCACAAGAAACCTAAATTGCCTCATAACCAGCTCATGACCTCAGTGCCTTTTAATTATGTGGGTTTCCCTGTGGCCTTTAGTTAATGTAGACATGTGGGGCAGGAAAGGGGGAGTTTACACCCCACATAGGAGGAATACAGGCTGTGCATTCAAATGTACAGATCTTGTTTCTTACTTCTGAAATGTGTACCCTACATAAACTCAATAGTGCTTATTTTTGAACTGCAGTGCTCCGGTTGCCAGCCAAGAGCAGCCTAATTGCACCACCCCCGCTGCGGCTGCAGTATCTGCACACACACACCTAAGCACACTTGAGCCTGGGTAGATCACACAGCAGCAGCACGGAAAGAAACACCTGAAAGGAAAATATGTGGGCAGCCAGTTCAGCCAGCTCATGCTGAGCACTTTGATGCTGCAGCACAGCCAGGATGCATGGGCAAATCCCACCTAAGTCTTCAAGGAGGTCGTTTACATTCTACTTTACTTCCTAATAGAAGGTGTTGGTACTCCTTTTCATCCTTAGATTCAGACTGAACTAGTTTATACACGAGAGTGAATGAGTGGAAAATAAGCCCAAACAGAGCACTGTATTCAAATGAAAACACTCACTAGCCACAGAAGGGTTTCTGCTGAATTAGGGTTGTTTATGGCAAGTTTCACCTCTCTTCTTTCATTATTAAGGCATCTTATCGGGTATTTATTTTTGCTGTTTATAAATCTTTCTTTTCTCCCTCTGTATTTCCAAAGTATCGTAGAGGCACACATCAAAATTAACATTTTCACTTTCCACAGCATTCCTCAAACAAGATTTCTGACTGTTTACTGACCGTTCTAGCTGAGTTTCATTGATATATCTTTCATTCCTCTTAGAATCTTGAAGCAGAAACTTAAGAATCTAGGGGATTTTGCTTTTGAATTGGCTTTATCAGCATAAATCAAGAATGGGCTTGGATAATTAAATAAGTCTACCAATGTCTACAGGTAATAGCCTTAAAACTGAATTAACATCAGAATTTCTCCTGTACAACTCCTGTTTACCTTTTTACAATGGCTGAAATGTTACTCTTTGACACTTTCTGTTAGTTTGTTGGCTGTCCTGTGCATCTGCATTTAAGTGATATTTTGTTTGGGGAAAAATATCTTTAGTGATCTAAGAGGTCAAATATTCCCTCCCCACCCTACTAAGGAAGGGTGTGTGTTATATCGAATAAAATCACCAAAAACACTTTTCAGTCATGTTTTTCTCGCTTCCTTGCCTTAGGTACCGCATTGTTCTTGAGAGTGACTTTGGTTCCCCTGCTGTGTTTCCTGACTGGAGGATGTTCTGCCAACCATGGAGAGATAGCCCCCTCTGCCAGCAAGTGGTAGAAACTCTCCCTGCATCTGAAAAAAACCCCAACATTGTGAAATCCACACCCACTTTTCAAAATTATTTTTGAAATAAACATCAATTCTCTCAATCTTTTGTGGACATCCTTCATTCCCAAAAAGTTCTTAAACATATTGATTGCATCCATTTCCCAAGCTGTGGCAACAACTGTTCTGAAAACACACTTAGAGGATTTCAGCTGTTTGTGCAAGGCAAGGTGGCTGTCAACAGAGCATGCAATGGTGAAAGGATTCTTATAACTTTCCCTGGTTCCAAATGCAAGCATAATACTTAAACAAAGCTGCAGACACACCAGTAATGAAAATCTGGTGAACCACTTATTCTTGACTCATAGGAATGTTGAATATCCATTGAATGCAGAATATCCATTAGTTTCCTGACAATGGGGATTATTTATAGGCAAGTCTGATAGCACCACCTATTATTAAGGTTGCTCAATACTTCCTATTCTGTGACCCCTGGTTTCAGTCTTTTTATGCCTTTGCCACCTGGGATGAATTTTGCATACTGATGCCTGTCTTCAGCAATCCTTGTTGAAAGTTCAACCCTTTCAGGAGCAAGATTATTAAGAAACATGATGTTTTTGTTCGTGTTTTACAGGAATCTGGGAACCTCACTGAAATTTTTCATTATCTCTTGTTCTGCAAGAACTTGAACTTTGGCAGAACAGAGCATATTTTTTGTTTGCATCTAAGAAAATCTCCCAAATATGGCAAATTTATGAGCACATGAGAGAGGAGGGAAAGACACCAACAAACAAAAGAACACATTTTTCATATGAACTGCAAAAAGGAATACCAAAATAAACTAAACCAGTGAAGACCCATTACCAGTGAACAGTTGCTATTTTTATATGGATCATTCCTCCCTAATAATATATGTTGTAGCCCAAGGCTATGGAGAAGAGGGAAAAGCTTGGTTTTCCCTCCTGGAATGGTTCTTTGGTGTCCAAAAGAAACAAGTTAACGTAGTACTGGACTTGAGCACATCTCCTGAGACTGAAAGCAGAGTGGCTCTACTAATGCTGTGCCAGTGTTTTCAGTGGTGATGTCAATTTATCTACTGACAGAGAAAAGCCTCTCTGTTATCTGCTGCTTGTACCCTGAGCACTTCTGGGCTTTGGGTCAATTGACACATTCTTCCAGGCTGTAACAATTATAGAATTGATAGTTTCAACTACAACAAGGAAGGAAAGTGCCAACAGCAACCTGAGATATTTTTCTGATCTTACACTGAAGAGGGCTACACTAAAAATGTCCCGGATTTGATATATAAAACACGTGCATGCTCAGAATCTACTGATGACAAGCTGGTCTCATTCAGCCAGGTTTGCCTGTCAGGGATATGTAGATACATAATAATTCCTGGCATAAACCCAGTAGAGTACAAAACAACAAAAAGATCCAATCCATCTGGGGAAGCAAAGGGGAAGGAGTTGTGATTCCTTGCACAGTGTTTGGATAACGCAAATCAAAGTTCCAGTGCAATCGCAGCTCAGCTGCCTTTGACACCTGGGAGGAAGAAGTGATCTGTACATGTGCATTCTCCACAGGAAATGCTACGGGTCAAACACCACAGCTCTCTAACATTGACTTCAAATTGCAAAAGCTATTTCCAAGGAAAACTCCAGCAAAGAAAAACAGTTAAACCCTTTTCTTTTTAGTTGCTATCTGTTTCTGTGGTTCCAAGAGTCAAGCAAACAGAACTGACCAGAGGAATTATACAGAAAACCACAACAGCCCCAAACACACCAAACGTCTCGATAACTTAGTCAGTACACGCCTTTACAGGCATGAGCAGCATGGAATAAACCCAGGGATGCAAAGGCATGTCAAGTAGTTTCTATATTACATCAATTTGACAGAAATCTACAGAGGAAAGACCAGCCTGCTGTCCCCATTCAGAAGAGTAATCAGGACACTTGCAATGCCCTTACTGGCCCACTGCCTATGCTGGAGTCATCCAGCTGCCAGAGCATCATGCTGCTCCTGCTACAGCCCTTCACGGCTGCCAACTCCTGAATTACTGGAAAATTACTTGGCAAAATGACATGGGGATAAAAGAGAGAATCCCAGAACCTTCCCCATCACAGATGAAAAGGAATATTCCATTGCTATCTGTGTTCTCTGCTAAAGAAATTAAATTAAACTCACATTACCTCATTTGCGTATCAGTTTTTAATAGCTCTTATGCTATCTTATGCTAGATGAAAAAAGGAAATTACTGAAGACTGCCACAAGTGAGCTAAAGAAACTTGAAGTTTGCACTAAACTCATGCACTACTATGTTACACTTTATTGCTTGTGCTGTTTTTCTACAGCCAGTTTCATTCCAAGTGGAAACTCAGTTTTCAAGATTTCCCAAGGATTTGGGAAAGCAGCAGAGGTTAAAGTAGGGAATGGAACGTATGCCTCAGGCAATCCAGCCTGAGCTTAGCTGTCGTAAAAAAATCTCCACAGCCAAGTGAGGTTATTGAACTCAAATGGCCCAAAGAGAGATTTGTTGAGTTAGTTTGGTTTAAGGCTGTGCACCAATATTGAACTTCAGTGGAAAATGAACAATTAAATGGTGTTTCTCTTAAGAATGCACAACTGTACAAAGATTCTACCAGCCTAAGATTTCAGCCAAATTGTCCCCTTTTTAGAAGGTACTCGCAACTTCTTTCATCAGTGGTGGTGTTTTTAAAGCATTGCTACTCTGCTATTTGTCATTACTTCCACTACACTGCTGTGGAACATTTAAGAATGATTTAGCATCTGTAATGACTTTTAATGTCATCTTTAAAACTTTCTTGTACAGTAAATAAACACAGGAACCCCGATAATAAGTTTAACCTTCTAAATGGGTCCACAGGAGGAAGTCGCACATATTTAGGCTTCTATTCCTTAGCTGATTTCTTATCAGAACAACAACAACAGGAACATACTAATTTTGCTATTCTTCAGAAAGATTTCTCTGTTTTTAACAGTTTTATCCAGAAAACCCTCTGAAGTTACTGTCCTTTTGTGATGTGCTAGACAGATATGAGATGAGAGACAGGTTCTACCATTAGACTTGAAATCAAAACACCAGGAATGACACAGAGAAGCAGGAGTGGAAGAGAAGCAAGGGCAAATGAAAAATATAGCCATTGAAGTCAGATCAAAGTATCCTTGGTCAATAACTTTTTGCATGAGCCATTTTAGGGGAAAATATTAAATGCTGTATTTCAATAACGGTACCTCTATTCTCTTAAGTAAATATGTATCATAAATACATTCATAATTATAACACTGCACAGCAGGTATGAACCAGCATTCCAGGAAGAGAAATAGGACATGGTAAAATAGTTATGCTGAGCTGAGGAATTCCGAGTTCCTCCTTTATGCACACATTCTATTGCATCTTTACCTACCATATCTTACAGACATACATGCTGTCATTCTAACTTCAAAGTATTTTATCAAGCTGGCAACACATACAAAAAGTTTAACAAAACTAACAAAGAAAAAACCCAAACAAAAAAAAAACCCAACCAGAATGTCTAGATAGTATTATTACAGATCACATTCATCTAGTACAGAAAACATGAAGTTCACTTCCCAGGCAAAAGTATATAAACAGAATGGTCATTACAAAAGTCAGTGAAGTCATAAGCAGACTTTTAGAATCTTCCAAGTTACTGGCAGCCCAGAGAAGTTTTCACAAGCTCTATGTGACACTTCTATGTCTATTTTCATGAATATACCTAGGCATAGGGTAGGAATTCAGCCAGGATCTCTGGAGCGCTTGGAAAAATACAAAGTTAGCTGTGAAAGCCTGCAGAGAGTGTGAAGAAGAATCCAATAGAAGGAGAGCTTCAGAATTAGCATACCTTGAAAAGTAACTTCTGTCAGATACAATATGCCTTTTTATCTTTTATATACATAGGAAGTTTACATATTAATGTTTGCATGATGGTAAATCGGAGGACTGCTTCATTAGATTTGAAGGAGCACTTCTCCTCAGGCCAGGCCTCTGGTTTGACTCAGATTGAATTACAAAGCTAAACAGAACAGGAAGGATCTGTGCTCCTAATTCTGCTTGATAGATCACTTTGTCATTTTCAGATGCCAGATTGAAGATAGCCGCCTCTCCCTTGGCAGAGAACAGCGCTTTTAAGCTGCAGGCTATCAGAGAGAGCAAGCGCCCACGGTACGTGCACAGACTGACAGTTGCATTAAGATGTTTCCTGCTGCTTCTTTAAAAACTTATGGCAACCTGCTCATTATTAGCCTTCTGTACTTGGAGAGAGTTAAATTGGGTGAGATGAAGTGGAAGTCACAGCTGAAGGTGCTCTGGGCTGTAACACAGCAGAGTAACCACACACCTCTGCAGATGTGCTGACTGGGGAATCATCCTATGAGAATAGGAACCAGGTTTAGCAGAGATTAGGCAGAATGAATGGGAAAAGTCTCCAGGAAATTAGTTTTTTCCCATTCTTTCTGAATCTGAGGGGATCCAAAGGCACTTCATTGTCATAATTGTTTCATGTTTAGTTATGGTTGTTGAAAGCTCTTTTAATTTTCTGTACAACTCTCAGATTGCTGATTAGGGAAAAAATAGACAAAATATTAAGGCAAATCCAAGAACATGTGGAGCCCATAAATGGAACAAATTCATGGCTTGTTTTCACTTATCCCTATTCAGTGTTTGTAGGGGGCTTTTGCTTTCTGCAATTTATCAGGTGCAAGCTGAAAGAATATAAACCAGACTGTAGCCAATGTACATGTGTACATGTGTCCACACACAAACCTATCAGCTGAAGTAATGCAATACCATCCCCAATACAGAACTACTGAATCTCAGACCTACAGCTAAAAGCCTGAAAATTCTCCCCCCCATATCCTGTTTTCCAGTATACTAAACCACCAAAAAAAAAAAAAAAAAATTTAAAATAACAAAGGCAGAAGGTTTCAGTGGTTTCCAGGCAGTTGATAACAGGCTGCTATGTAACTACTTGAATAATAAGCAGTGCACAGGCCCCTGGGGCTCACTGGCAATGAAGCCTCAACTATTTCTGATACACTACTACAATAACATGTTGCTCTTGCACAGGACCTTTCCCATAACACGGATACACAGAAGAGGAAATAGTAAACTGCACAGGCCCTCTAGAGGTAAGGTCAGTATTACTCACATTTGACAAGTCTTGTATAACCTAACAATATTGAAATAGTAATACCTAATCCTCACTGAGGAATTTTCAAGCATCTCAAAACACTTCAGAGATGAAGTCTGGCATTTCTGTAGAGAGACAGAAGTAGTTTTCCCAGGCTAAAGTTGAGAATCTAGTCATGACAACCTCTCATCCTTGTTCAATTTTCTAGTATCTATCCTTCATGAATGTTAGTGTAAGTAAATTTATTCACTATGTCTTAATAAAACCTTAACTTTTTAAAAAATATTTTTAATTCCTTAAGGTAATTACCATGCAAGACCGATTACCTAGGAAAATAAGACTCATAAGAAATAAGCTGCTCATGCAGGAAGCTGCATGTAGAAGAACTAGCATTAAAACACATGCAGCGGTTGAAGAAAGCTCCTTCCCTTGTTCCAGTCAGACTGTTAACTAGGAATCAGATGAGGAATTTACAACTGGGGGGCAGAAGAAAGAGAGAACAGAAATCTTGCTGATTTGAAATACCTCATTCAATGTCTCCTGAAATTCCACAGGAAGAGCTGGAACATGCAACTGCTCCAGTTTAAAACTGGAGAGGAGATTCTATCCCTAACAGTGGATAGACATGAGTGGATAAACATGAAGCAGGGTGCATGCACTAGACAAAAAGAGAAATAGATCAAATCTACTTTCTTCTACTCCCACTTTTTCTGAATTCTCACCATTGTAATAGGAGCTCAGACAGCTGCTCATGACCCTGGTGGAGCCACAAGAAGCTCAGCTGACAGAGCTCACACAATGGCCAGGCTTTGAGAACTAACTATGGAAGCACAGGAGAGCAGCACTGGCTGGGTGACCTCCAAAGGAAGAAAAAGATGGCCTTGTGCTCTGCAGAGAAATTTTATTTAATGATTTCTTAATCCTTTCTTAGACTTTGGACCATTTGGGGAGGAGGTTGTTGGGGAATTTTATGGTAAAGTGTAAAGGAAAATATCAATGGAAATTAAACCTTTCTTTACTTTAAATCATTCAGTCATTTCAAATAAAGTTAGTTGTATAAGCTAGAAACTGATCTAGATGAACAAATGTGTTCTGCACTAATCCATCTGTGGTGATTTCAACTCTTTTGAAATACATCTTCAAGAAAAAAGAAGAAATTCATCTTCAAGAAAAAAATCCTCAGTGTGGACAGTCAGCATCCTCTACAGGATTCTGAACTTGTGGTAAAGCATCTGAAATAAAACTCATCAAAAGGAAGTCCCAAGTTTCAGCCTTATACTTAGCTAGACTCCTTAAACCACACAGCACAGAAAATCTGGGATTTGGGGTTTTTTTCTTAGCTTCTTTTGTTTTATTGAGCCTATATGGATGGGTTTTGTAATACAGATGAATGTGTGGCCACACACAGATGTTTCTAGCACAAAGGAGGGAATATCTAGCAGATGCAGGGGAATAGATACATGCAAAGAATTACTAGTTTTCAGAAAAGCAATATCTGTTTACATATTCCAGAGATTTGTTTTGACTCAAAATGCATATGGGAAATTTTTAGACATGTATTTTACTAAGAGACCCTGGCAATTCACAGAAACAGAAAGAAAAAGGCAGTATCATTTCACAGATCAAGGCATCTGATAGACAAGTATATGACAGTGGTCTCTAGGGAACACCAGTAAGGACTCATAACAGTTTGTAGAACATGGTAAAAGACAGCAATTGTGTTTATTTTCCTAGTCCCCACATTTATTCAGATCGCATTTTCCAAAAGGAAGAGGAATCCTACATCTATCATTAGAAATGCTATTCAATTGTATTCAACTAAAATATAATCATTTTTAACAACAGAGCTATATTAACAAATTAACAGAGCAAATTAACAACAGTGCAGTTGCTGGAGGGCCAAGGAATGGAACAAGCATAAGTCTTACAGTAATCACTTAATATATCATGAAAAAGTAGGAATTCATTGGCTATAATATTTTCAATAATTTGCTCAGCTGTTCTGCAAAGAGATTCACTGGGTACTTGAGTGGAAAAGTACACATCTTTATTATAAGTTTTCTCTAATATGCTAGTGCACTGGGACCTGGCATGCCTGCCTTATCATCTAATTAAAAAAAAAAAAAGGAGATGATTCATTGAAAATGGAAATGATTCCCAAAGTAAATTGCAGCCTCTGCTGTGCTTTGGTATTTGTAAGCAGTAACTGGAAAGTGTTGCATTTTTGCCATGAAAGAGGATAATACCACCCATGTTCCATCTCAAATATGTGCACAGCACACCAGAGTTAGTGAGGGCCTCCATGATAATGCACCAGCAAGCACTGCACTCAAAGGTCATTACAGTTCTCCTGAAGCTGGTCACAGCACTGTGCTGTGCCAAAAAAGCAAGGCAAGGCAATGCAATGTCCCACAAGAAGAAAGTTACCACTGGTAAAGGAAGAAAGCTTGAATGGTCACAAAGGTTGTCTTCACCTTTTTTTTGTCTCCATTTTGGTTTCCAGATTAATCCTTGGAACAAATTCTAGGGTTTGTCTATTGTTTACAGTACTAGTGTTAAAGACTTCAAGAGAGAAATTAGAAAACCAGTTCAGTGTATTAAATGGAAGACATTAATTTGGCTAAGTGTAAGTGAAACAGCACTTGGCAGCAGAAGGAAGACAACTCCAGCACTGTCAGATGCCACAAGAGAATCCTCTGCCAAAACCCTCCAAAAAGATATTATGTTAAAAGCACTACATCACCAAAAGCTCAGACTGGCAAATCATCCCTCCCCCTTGAACCATCTCTGTCCCAAGGACACCTTCTGCCCATGAAAGCTGTAGCTCTGTGTGTGTTAACCCCTTCACAGACATCATACATTAAGCAGGAAACACAAACATGTCGTAATGGGACATGGCATTCCCTTAACTTCTAGATTGTGCTTTTACTGAATGAGCTTCACTTAAAAACCCACAAAACTATAGGTTAACACTCAGTGCAACCCCAAATTATACACAGCTAACTTGTTCATTTGTGCTGAAGTTGGACCAATATAAACACACCAGACTTGTTGAGATAAAACCTGATCCAACATCTAAGGTTTATGAATGATATTTTTGTGTCTTAAATAGAAGAATGAATCATAATTCTTGACCAGTCTGCATCTGGATTTGAATTTCACGCATCTTTTAGAGCTGCAAAACAAAGCTAATGGATACTGCTGTGACTCATATTAGCAATCACATCACATTAAAAAAATTCTGTTCAAGATGGAGTGCTTGAGCTAGAGGGCAGACTGCATCCCCTGGAAACTCAATTCCTTCTTCTCTTGATGAATGTTATCACTTTCTTTATTTCAGTTTTATATCATTATATCGACCTGATCAACTGAAGCTCATTTTAAACCAGATCAAAACTGCGATCCATTCTTCTTATGAAACTGTGAGAATGAACTTTATGAACACACAAATCCTGTTGTTCTCATTCTCTCTTTCTCCTTTTCTTTCCAAGCAGTAGGTTCATGTAACATGATTTATCACAAACCAGAAGCTTGGCATACCCAAAGTTGCCCCAAATGAGCAAATGCAGTAAATCTTAACCTGAATATAATGTATTTTTACATTAGCAGGCATGCATGCCAGCTGCTGAACAGTGTGAGAGACATACAAGGCTTACCCAAACCAAAAGGCTAATCGTCCTGATCAGCCTGAGTACCTAGGATTCTTTTGTCTTGTCTTTAGCATTGATTTAGTGAAAATAAGGTCCCAATTTAAATAACCTGTTTTTTATATATATATATATACATGTATAAAAATGTATGGCTTTTTCTGTTTTGCTTGAAATTATTTCTGATGCCCACCAAATGCAAGCAATGAGATACAAAAAATTTCCTGTGTGACCTCGCTAGCACCATGAGGGAAGAAAAAGAAAAACTGATGTCATGGAAGTCAGCCCTTTGAAATCACAGAACCACTAGGTTGGAAAAGACCTTTAAGATCATCATCCTATCCATGCCCTAACAGCTCATCTAAACATGGCATGGAGTGCCATATCCAATCTTTTTTTAAACACATCCAGGGATGGTGACTCCACCATCTCCCCAGGCAGACTTTATCACTCTTTCCGTAAAAACCTTTCCTTAATATCCAACCTATATTTCCCTTGGTGCAGCTTAAGACTGTGTCTTCTCCTTCTGTCAGTTGCTGCCTGGAGAACAAGAGGAAATTGTAAGTCTTAAGCTTAAATGCAAGGTCTGAGAACAATTTTGATTGGAGAAAGCTCCTGTCAGGTGGAGTTCTGAGTGTCTCTGTGGGTGGAGGCTCCACCACCTCTCTGGACCCTGGCTTGTTGCCTGGCTACCTTTTGGTTCTTGATATCTCATAGGATTTTCCCTCACTGCCTTTATGACTGTTGGGATGGTGAGGTGAGTTCCCTGAATTGCTGGGACACGGCTTCCCAGCTGACCCGGCAGCCCTGGCAGGGAACCGTCCCAGCCTCGGTTAGGAAGCCGCAGGCGGACCGGCAGCTTCCCCCCGGCGGGTAAGGCCATACGGTGATGGAGCGCTGGTGAGCGAGGCCATGGCGAGAGAGCGAGAGGGAGGCTTCAGTGAGGGTGCAACAGAGAGCAGTTTATTGTCACTCTGCAGCAGCCCAGACCAAAGGCCTGCTGACAGAGCTGTGCAGAGGGTTAAAAGGGAAGGGGAAAGGGAGTGGCTTCGGGTCAGGGGACTCATTAGGGTATAGGGGAAGGCATACAGAAAGCAAATCAAATTTAAGGGGTGGGGGATTTCCCAGGCCTGCTCCAATCCAGGGCCGAGTCTCTCCAAACTCTCTGGAAAGAGGGGAGAGGCCTCCTGAGACTGGCAGGCTCTGGGAGGGGAGCAACTGATGGTTGACACATAACAGTATCTGGGGAGAACAAAGGTAGGGGATTTCCAGGGCGGGAGATGTACCAACTGGGGAAGAACATAGGGGGAACTTGGAAGAAACCATTATATAACTTACATAGAATAAAACAGCAAATCCATGAACATTAATAGTAAAACATAAAATATAAGACACACCGCAACAGGATGGAGTTAATTTCCAAAGGCTTTCCTGTTGTGTCTCATCTAGCTCCATCTTCACTGCGTCCTCCCACTGGGTAGATCCAGCCCTATCACTGAGCTGGGATAATGCCACACAGCCAGGCTGTTCACACCACCTGCATGGTTTAATGCATCCTCCAGCAATGCAGCTATGAAACATCTGGTGAGTCAGATGCTCTTCTGCCTCCTTATGTTTTCTTTCATAGACCATCCTCACTGTCAGCATCCAACCTGGTTAGAGATATTTGAATATATCAACCTTGCAGGAGTAAGAAGAATTTATCTGGCACATGCCCAGAAGTTCAAGCATATATCAGCTTCAGAATCTGGACCACTTGTCTGTATTGACACTTTTAATAAAATTTAAACTATAAAATTGGACTTTCTCCTAAGTAACCCATAAGCATTTTTTTCCTAATATCAACTCTAGAACAAAGAGGCTATTATATGAATTGGCAGAAGTATGCTAAAATTTAGACCAAATATTTCCAAACCTTTGAGAAAACATTTTATTAAAAAACTCCAGTTCAAAAATTATTTAATAAAATCTGTATTCTTTTTCAGGTTAGAGGGCCAGCTCTGACATTGTCTCTGAACTGCCTTTCCTCTTTCCACCTCAAATTTCATTATTTCACAAGAGGCCAGATTCAGGCCAGATGTTACCAGGCAAAAAAATCAACTGACTCCTTCAGTGAAGAAGTTTCGCCTGTTTCCTAGAGGACTGAATTTAGCTCCGCAGGCTCTCACTGGCAAAAAAACTGATGGTGCCGTCTGCCCATTGTAGCCAGACAGAACTATCCTACTGAGGAGACACCGAGAGACGTCGTATTTCCCACAGTGGGAGCAATCTCCCCTGAATCTCCACATGGTCGGCAGCGTGCCATTAAAGCCACTTAGGATAACAAGCCCTGTATAAACAGATTATCCAACAAACAAGTTTCGTCAATATTGCTTCATCTTCTACAATGCAACATTCGAATGCTGGTTTTGTGTGGCAGAAAGAAAACTAAAATCTAGAAAATCTAAAATCTTTGAATACATAATGTTTGTTATGGAAAATAATATTCTAACAATTAACTCAGCTTTTGCATCTGTGGCAATATTTCATAGGCCTGGTATTTGACAGGGAGAGAAGTACTAAGTACATGAAAACATTTACAAAACCTAAGTGAGAATTTTGTACAACAGGAATTCCTATAATTTTTTTCCAGCAGAAAGAAGGAAGTTACAGCTTTCCACATGCTCCTGTTGAACTGAGCTAACCCTTACAACATGGCATGCTGAAAAACAACTCAATTACTCAACATCTGTACTGCAGCTTTCATTAACACAATTACTGACGTGGGTCGTAGTGTATTATTGATCAGTGTCTGCACAACACCTCTCTGGGAAACACGGGGCTGTCTGCATTTCCTGCAGCACACCTGCTTCAATCCTCTTTGCATGAGGCAGTGAGGGACAGGCACTCTCCTGGCAGACTCTGGGGCTTCCCACCACTGCTCCCACGCCAGCTCCAATGCCCTCCATGGGGCTTCCCAACAAAAGGGGCTGCAAAGCTAACAAAATAAACCTCTTTGTAGGCATACAACTAAGAAGGCAGCAAACTGCTGAGTGTTGGCAGAAAAATTGGCTCAGAAGCAGAAGGGTGGGATCTTTCGTTTTGCACCTGAAAAAAATGGAGGCAAGTCAATGCCTTCACGCTCTCTAAGTCAACCATGCCCAGCTCAACAAAAATGGGTTAAAGCACGCTCATATTATGGACACCTCAGAGAAGAAATCCACTTGTGGCCAGTAAAATGCTATCAAACTGAGTCATACCCTGTGTTCACAGAGCAGCATACCTGAACTAAAGCCTTAAAATTCTGAAAGCCATGAAAATTTTTTAAAAAAGAAAAAAAGAAAAAAAAAAAGAGAAAAAAAGGCAGCTATAAATACAACCCCAGAATTAAAATTATAAACTACATTTAATAATATTTAGAATTATGGTCTCCTTAAATAGATCACTTCAAATATTAATGCTTTAAATATAGATTGGAATGTTCATTGTAGGCTGTTAAGTCATATCATTGAAAGTTTTTTTTGAAGAAATTCAGGTACTCGAATGCAGAGTAATTTTTCATCATCAGAAGAAAAAACCCAATTTTGATCAGCATCTTTCAAATTTGCAACCACTCTGGCAAATATTTTTGTTCAAAAAGGGGAGAAAAAAGGAGATGTCACCAAAATTTTGCTGCAATATTTTCAAAGTAAAAAACCTGACACATTGTTTCAAGGCCAAATTTGCTTCAGTTTTAACACCTGAAAATGAATGTAAAATATTCTGCTTTTGATTAATTATTTGAAATAAATATCCTATTGATTTAATTGCATTTTAAATCCTTTCATGTCAATGTAATAGAGCATTTCACTGGCAAGGAGGGAAGCTCCCAAATTACTACTTTCTAAACATAAGGAGAGTTTGTTTGCTGCATATTTTACCAGTCATTTTTCTTTATCCTTCCTCCCTCCCCTGCCATTCAGCTTCCTTGTACTTAGATGGCTTCTCACACACACCACCAAAAACATAGAGCATACTTAATTTTAGGTGTTAATCCAACTAGAATCTGGGTACCAAAGCATAATGGAACTGACTAACAGAACCAGAGGAAGCACAAAGCACTCTTAAATCCACTCAATAATTTCACTGCTCTGCAGAATGACAGCAAGGCCCAGGTCTATCAGCTCTCATTCAGATGATGTTCTCAAACCAAGGGCAATTTTTTTTCATTAATTTCAACAGGAACAAGCCTAGAGCTGGACAAAATTAGAAATTATGGACTTCATGTAGATAAATTATCTAGCAGCTGTTATGTGGAAAACTAAGATTATTGCAGTGGTACCTACTGGCCTTAAAACACTTGCATTTATTAAAACATTATCAAGGCAGAAGAATTGCAGTCAATGTCTTGGAAATTAAATTTAGATACAGCAAACATACACTTCTTAGATGGCCTAAATGACCAAAGCTTCACAGAAGCTGAAGAAACCACACTTACATACACAGCCAGCATATACACTTTTTGTATGACAATGCTATATGAAAGATATAAGTGTATATATATGCACTTCATACACTATATACACTTAATACACTTATATATACACATAAGTGCATTATATATACATAATGCTGTATAAAGCTTTCTGAATGTTTTCCATTTTAATAGAAAGGTAGAGTACAAAGT
Organism: Acrocephalus scirpaceus scirpaceus; assembly: GCA_910950805.1. Classification (NCBI taxonomy): domain Eukaryota; kingdom Metazoa; phylum Chordata; class Aves; order Passeriformes; family Sylviidae; genus Acrocephalus; species Acrocephalus scirpaceus. Next base: position 38,241,448 of record OU383781.1, read on the forward strand.
ACTGTGTTCTGTAAGATATCTTTAATGAACTAAGTTTAGTCTTGTTTTATTTGTGAGTATGAAGAAGAAATGTGGTATAAAAAATCTATAAAATTATAAATATATACAATGTATAAAATATTAAAAAATAAAGAAATTAGAGCAGAGTTCATACATGTCCTACAAACAAAAATAAGGGACAAAGAGAGACCATTAACTACTCTCATTTCTCTAAATAGCTAATTACTCCTCAGACAAATTATTTGTGTGTTCCACCACTCAAAGTAGAAAATCCCCGTTTTGCCCCCAAGACCACTGTGGGGTATTCAACCATGTGGCAGATATTTTCATCTGCTGCTGCTGAGCTTACTAAACCTGACAGTCCTGTGTTCACAGTATAGAAATCATGGAAGAAAATTTTTTACTTTTGACTGTCTGCATTAAAAATTAAAAATCCTTCATGGCTGGTTTTCTTTCAGGGTCTCTCTCTGTGACAAAATCTGTTCACATAGTAGGTTAAGGCCTGCAGGACCATCCAGGGCTTCTGGGCATCAAACTGCAACCACTAAGATAAGATAAGGTGTGGTTACAATTATCGTCTTCATTTCAAATAATAAGTGCAGGTTCCCATTAGACTGAAGGGACATGAGTGTTGCAAGTCCCACGAGCTGAACACAGTTCTTTAGCAAAAAATTTTAGGAGACAAAGCCAAGCATGTGCAAAGTAAACATAACAGCTAACATCTAATCAAAAATTTACCAGAAACATCACAGAGAAAAGTATTCAAAGTCTGTTTAATTCAAACAGTAATCTTTCCTAGGATTAGTCCAGGCCCTTACTATCTTACATAATTTCAGTGTTACCTGCCTTTATTCTGTTCCTTTCTGTCACCATCAAGGGCAGAAGACATGTGGCACCATTGTCATTGCCACATCATTATCTGTTACAGCAGAAATACTGCAATAAGCAAACAAACATCCCTACTTTTTTTTTTCTGACACCACCACTACACCACACCACCACAGGGGAAAGAAAAAAAAAAAAAATATCCCAGAAGAGCCCCAAAGCAATTTAGTCCATGAATATGACTGCTATCAGTTACCACACTGAAAATGTTGTGGGAGTTTTCCTGGCCTGTTTGTACATTTGTAGACTTGTTTTTACAAGGTTCTCCACCAAAAACAAAACACCAGCAAGCCTTGTGTCTCCTGTAGAGTTGATTATATTAGATCATTTTATCTTATTGACAGAGGGGAGAGACAGGCTGGGCGTGATGAATGGCTATTGTTATACCCTACCTGACCACCCTGGCGCCCACCCAGGCACGCAGCCTGATGGCAATCAGGTAGCCTGACTCATGTGATATTTGACAAAGGATAGGTCAAGATCCTCCCCATCTGTTATCAGGAAAAGCCTTCTGTCTACTTGCAGCAATACTGCAGTGGTACTTTTACCACTGAAAAAATGTGTGGAAACAAGAAGTGCAGTTTGCAGGTTTCCCTACTATTGTATTTGCACTATTAAAAAGGAAAATGAAGCACTTGGATTGGAATAAATAGCATCTCTCTTCTGTCAGCACAGCCTAGCAAACACATATGCTTAAAACAGACCGTGTTCCTGAGCATCCCCAACACAGTGAAATGTAAGCATCTACAGTTAGCCACCCTTATCCGTGCTCAGCTGACTAAATTACCAGCCTGCTATAAAACTTGTGTAGAACTGACTCACAGGGAAAATTTTGGAAGATACTACAGACATTAAAACAAATACAAGTGTTTGGCTGTCTGAGGTATGTAGCTGCAGCTTGAAAACTCAGAAATGGGAGCACTTCTGTTGTGAGAGAAGAAATTCCAGGAACTGCAATATGGAACTGCACATAGGGAATTACTAATACATTAAAGTAAAAACCTTCTTCTGTCTCTAATGACATGAAATAAAATACAGAATGATGAGCAGTAAGTGCATCTGTAAGACCAAGCAACATTGCAATTTTGGACCTGAATATCCAGAGACATCTAATCTTTTCTACTGCAACTATAACCCTGCACCTTTTTTTAAAGTATTGTAGTACTAAACTAGAAGGTACCTTTCCATTCAGCCACACAACCTGTGATGTAAACTAATTGTAAAATGAACATCATCTACATTCAGGGGCAGATTCACCTCTAGCTCATGTGTCTTATGGCAGTACATTAAACCTGTTCAAAATGGGAACTGAATGGGAACTGAAAGTTGCTTCTAGGCAACTTTTCTTGCCCTCTCCATAAAATAAGATAAACTTTTGCTATTCTTTCTGTACAGGGTTCAGCATTTGTATGTTTGCCAATATTAACAGCAAGAAACTTATCACAATAATTAATATCCCTTAATCATTTATTATTAAGGATTGTAATTATTTTTTCTGTAGAGTTACTCTTGAAAGATTAGGTCTTACTCTTAAAGCTGGACTTGTTGCTAGGCAGCAAACAAGAACATCATCGCACACTTTGGAAGATCTCACCAAACAAATTATCATCTTTTTTTCTTTGTTTTGGCCTGAGCCTAATACTGATATTTTTCTATTCCATGGTTTGGTGGGTGTTTTGGAATTAGTTAATTTTTAACTTGAGGCTCTTATTATTTTTATTCAAGTAAGTCATAAGCAACTACTTCCTGTCTCTTCAGGCTGAGGACAAAGATGTTCAGCTGCGGAGAATTATTGCTAACTAGCTCAAAAAGCAATGCCTGTTCATCAACATGAACAAACACAATGTCACTGGACAACATTTAGCAAAACAAAAATCCCCCATGACGTATGGTAGCCAGCAGACTGAAGGGCACAGGACCTGAGCATAAAGTTTGTTTCTTATAGAATTCCTGATTGGCCAAGATTCTGATTTTCAACCCTTGCAGGGCAAATTGATTAATTTAATAAAAGTTGGGGTGGAAGACTGGAGCTTATTTCAATCTATAATTGCATAGATGCTTTGAGAAGTTACAATATTGTTACATATTGTAAATATACCACCCTATATGATGTAGGTGCTTATGGATGTTTTAGCAGCAACCTGGGTATTATATCATAGCAGCTCTCCGGGGTGACAAGTGGAGTAAATCATGTCTAGCCTGGAACTATAACACATCACAGCCACAGAGTTCTCCAACATGGCTTTATTGCCCTGTGTAAATTATTAGACAGTGAAGAGACAAATACTTCTGGCAAAGTCCACAGTGATAGGCAGTATGGCAATGAATTTTCTTGTCATTTGCTATTGATTGTCATGCAGCTTGGCCCTATGAGAGTAGCAGATTTAAATTAACACCTCCAACAAATGCAGTGCCTTGAAATGGGGTTTTCTTTCTTTCATTTCTGCAGTCCTGTCCTACACCAACAGAAACACCAACATACTATTGAAAGAATTTGCTCTTTTCCATAGAATGCTACATCTGGCTTGGCGTCACCACTGGACACTGGCCCTGCTCAAACATAGCTTTTGAACATTGGTGCAGCAGTTTGCATTTGTGCTGAGTGGACTATAGGCCCTTCAGCTTTAAGCAGGAATGTTCTACACTCACTTTGCACTTTGTAGGTGAATGCAAATGCACAGAGCCTAAGGCAATGGAGCAGTGCAAACTCATATAGCTGGTAAACATCCACGATCTAAGAAACTTAGAGAGGCATGATGATGAACTCCATGAAAATGGGTAAAATAACTCTTATCAGTCCAAATTACTTAATATAAAAAAGATTTTTTGTCATGCAATTAAAATTCATACACGATCCATAAAATCTGTTTTTAATGACCATGAAAAGGCAATAAAGACTCATTACACAAACCTTTCTCCTAATATTTTCAACTACAAAACAACCTTAAGGCCCACATTACATATTTTATAAATCATATATGTCATTTACAAATATCCCCACAATGCAGTAAAACTGCATCCAGTGCAGCAATTTCTGCAATTAGAGACAGAAGATCACCATTTTTCAAAATATAAACTGAGTTAACAAGATTTCCCATTCATTATTATGTAGAAAACAGGTAATTACAACAAACCAGTGAACCAAACATTAGTCCTCTAGTGCATAGATTTTTATCATCAAAATCTGTATCAGTCTAGAACATCACCTTGGTTTTTTTCTTTATGGAAAATTAATATTGATGGCTTCTTCCTACAATTAAGCTGCATTCACATAAAAGTGGAAAAATGAAATGTTCATATTTATTTTTGTTCAAAATCATGTCTCTTGCAACGTCAGTCTTAATCCAGAATTCAGAAGATGTTGAAGTCAAATACAGAGCTGCGCAATCAGGTTTACATTTCAAGTTTAAGATTATTTTTTCGAACATTTCCCACCTGATAAAAAGGTTTCTAATCATAGTCTCAACTAAGGCTCCGACATCCTCTGCTTCTGGAGTGCTTTTGGCTTTGCATTGACAGTCTGGGTCTCAAGGGAGAATCACAGACAACAATTCCATCGCACACAACCAAACACTTCACAAACATCACATCATGATGCAACCAAACAGGGTTTTCAGGTAGCTCATGTGACACAGAGATGGACATAGCCAGTGACAACACAGGCAAATGTACAACTTGTTTTGTTTAACTAATACATATATGTTTGAATATATCACTCATTGCAGATATTTATATTCAGCTTTTGAGGTGGCTTGTGATAATCTTGCTACTCAAAATACTAATTTATGCATATTCTATCTGTATTGAGCAGCTCAAAACTTGTCATCACTACAAATGCATATTTACAATAAGCTTTAAAAGTATTTATATCTAATTTATCACACCTCTAAAATCACTCATTAAGAAAAATTACTTCAAAATCTCCAAATAGGTTGCTTGTAGTCTATGGTACTCATTGCAGGTGAAAAATCATCATTCATTTATGGTCCTATCTGGCACCGAAAAGTTTTAAGCCTGCCCTTATTTGGGACATTCCCAAGTCCCAAAATTTTTTGTTTCAGCTGACTGAAGGACTGTCCAAATTCCTAAGATGACCTTTATGTGTTAATGTAAACAACAGTAAAATAAATTAGAAATTAAAAAGTAAATCCAGTATTGACAGGAAATAAGTGCACAGGCAAATGTTCAGATCTTCAGAAGACTGTGTGTGCCACTTCCATTCCACAGCTAATAAGCAAGGACTTTTTCCCTTTGGTTGACATGACTCTTACGAATGCTTAAAAGCATGCTTCCTACTTCATCTAGAAAACGTAATTTGTGAGATATTTGATAACACAAGGCACAGGAAAACAAAAATATACTATTTGTATCTTCTTTTCTGGATATATTACACTTAAGGAAAAAATATTACTAGCCTTAAATCTACACAGTGGTGGCTGTAATCAAATACTCCCTTTGAGGAATTTACAGGAAGAGGTATGCTTTTGAAACAATCACATGTATAAATAGCAGACATGATGGGATAATATTTTGCCTCATCATTTTCCACCTATTTGTTTAAGAACCCAAATTTCTATAGGGAAAAGACAAAACTAAAAAACCTCTGTTCTTAAAACTACACATTTTGGTTCAATTTAAGTAAGAGGCAAAGAAAAAAACAAGAAAAAATTACAATGATAGAAAGACTTGTCCTGTAGGACAAGATTGTTTGATTCAGCCTGTCCACACTACATAGCATCTGATGACAGGCTCTTTAACAGAGCTATAAAACATGCTAACAGTGCTATTAAGATTACTTATACCATCTCCCAGCACAGGCATAAATGCTCTTGGCACAGTCACATTTTGTACCCGCCTATGCCAAATTTCAAAGAAGCTGCAGATAAGACATGAGAGCAGAGAAATAGACACTCGTTTGCAGCCTGGAAAAATTCAGGTGGATCCTCTTCCATTAAGGAAAGACATCACCAAGTAAGGTCATAAGGCACAAAGACATGTCAGGCCCTAAAAGAAACAGTGCTCCTCCAAGAATGCGAGGTAGGTACCTAAATAATGGGTAGAGTTAGAGGACAATTCCTCAAAAAGCATTCCAAAGATAACTGGGGAGCTACAGGATAACTGGTAGTGTACAGTTACCAGTGGCTGAAAAACAGGGGGAAATACGCTGTTAAATCCCATCCAAGCAACAGGGGTTGATTTTTGACTGTGAACCTCAGAAGCAAGCAAAGGACACTGTTTAGATCAGACAAGGCTCAAGGAGCTCAGACAGACTAACAAGAGGCTCCTAAAAAAAGAGCAGGAAAAATGTACCCTTGGCATATGTCCAGCTGCCAGAACTGAGAAGACATGAGCTCTTTTCCAATTCCAGGTACCCTGCTGGTTTCTACCTTAACTTCCAGAAGTGACACAACACAGACTGATAGCTCAGCAAAAACCTTTCTTCTGTATCCAGAGATAATCAAGAAGTAAAGTAAGCGATATTACAAATAAGAAAATAAGACTAGAATATCAAGTTTGGGAGAATGGAAAATTATTATTATTATTATTACAGTCTCCTAATGCTTCAACAGATTTCTGGTATGCCTTAGTCAAAGTAACAGCAAATATTTATCTATGCATTTCATAGCATTTGTTCAGGAACAAAAAACTTCAACAAAACTAAAAGTATAACAAGAACTATTTCTCTGAAAACTCCAAACAAATCCAGAGAGACCCCATTGATTAAAAAAAATTGGTTGACCAAAAAATTGGGAGGAATTGAAAGGAAAGTTCAGCTTTAAGATCTTCTAGAATTTATTTTAGGGTTTATTTGAGGAGTGTCTATTTAACAACATACTCTTTACCAAAGCCTTAACAAACACAAATTTTGAGTGTACTTCATGCCTCAGGCATAAGGAAAAAGTAGTCCTAGAGCATAATTGTTGTTTCTTAATTGAAATTTGAGTTTGAGTGATAAAAAAATTGAAATTGAGTGTTTTTCAATCACTCAAAATTTGCTCTAATTAACAATATTATCTTATTATGTTTCAATAAACCAAGATATCTGAAAATTCTTCCAGCTCAAAAGAAACCAAACTAAACAAACAAACAAAATTAAAACAAACAAAGAACAACCAACAAAACCCCAAAGGAACATGAAATTCACAGCATTTATCTCATTTTCTCCAATTCTTGTTTTGCACAGTCTCTGTGAAGAATTTAAAGGGATTAAAATGCATTCCAAATCTTCTCCTTTGAATAATTTCTATGGCCAAAACGTTATATGTTCCATTCCTATGTGTTCCCTAATCCTTTGTGATTCTGTTTTATCCCAGCAGAGTGCAGATGTTTTACTGAGATCTACTGCAAATAGATCTCACAAAATAGGACCATATACCATAATAAGTAACTAAATATAACAAGAAAATGCAAATAACACATTATAAGACCAATTGCAGATAATATCCAAGCCCAGCTTTAACCTTTTATATGAAGATTATACAACTATTGTGTATTTTAGTGGCAAGTACACTTTAACCTTGAAATAAGTATCTTAAACTTGTCCACCTGCTCTCTTTGACTCATTCTCTGCAAATAGCAGTTCCTGATAAAAATGAAAACATGCTTTTGTTACATGACTTCCAGGAGAGTCTCTGGATCAATTAGCATTTGTATTATCATTTCAGGAAGCGATATATAACCCTGGCCACTTTTTGAGCTATCTCTTGGAGAGCCTCTTATCCCTCTGTCAACTCACATTTGTCTGCTCATGAAGTTACTGGAAAGAATGACTCAACATTAATTTCAATTACAGCAGAGTGAAAGTCCATTCATAAATATTGCCTCTGACAGACTTCACTTGGCTTCTTGAAGCTGACCTTGATTAACCAGTACACACTCTATATGCCAAAGAAAAAGAATCGAGAACTTGCAATGTTGCTTTTACTCAAATACACAGTATTTCAGGGGAAAATGAAAAAAAAATTTCACATAAAAAAATTAAAACAAGATCTCAGTATATTAAAGCAATTTCCAGTAATTGTGCCATCTTAGTAATATACTGTAATCATCTAAGGAGTGCTGGAGATGCACTAAAGGCAAGATTTCATTCATTCTGAGGCACACCTAATTGAATCATAAAGTACCAGTATCAGGGGTTTTTTTCCTTTGTGAATGCCTGCAGAAATCTATTGGGTCAGGTTTCAAGTATTTATAAGTTATTTATAATATAAACATAGTTTGATGGAAGTACAGTTATTCTAAGAACCAGTTTGAAGGTGTACAGTGCACCAGTCCCCAAAATATAAAAGAATTCTGAGAAGCACATATGTATACAACACATGCTGTATAGACAGAAGATTCCCAGAAAATGAACAAATAGTCCTTCTGTGTGAGATATGGGACAGCAGATGGTGAGGTTAGTTTTTCTGTAGCATTTGCATCTTTTCCCTGATTGTCACAGTGCCTCAGGGTCCTTTGAGCATTTAACAACCCAGTAAGATAAGGTGAGGAACAAACACAAGGAGAGACTAAAGTACAAACCTGAAAGTATCTAGGAGCATAAGGACTATTATTGATTACTAAAGTCATGGGGGTTCAGGCTTTTTTTTCTTTTGAAAATCAGGCCTAAAGGATTACCCAAAGTGGCAAGGAAAGTTTGAGGGAATGAACTTCCACCTCTATCTTCTGTGCCAGCCTGCACAATCACCCCTTCCATTCTTGGTTTATTTTGTCTTCATGTTTTGAACTGCTGCAGCTGCCAGAAGATGAGGCCATGGTCACCTCTTCCCAACAACAACAACCACCAAAGAAAAAAAAAAGAGAAGTGAAGACCGCTTTGGTGGAACTGTCAACTACAAAATTCACTTGACTCTGTCCTAGTGTACAGGGCATGGTAAATACTGTTCAGATGATCTATAAAAGGCAGCAAAAAAGAAAAAAGCCAACTTTGAAAAGGCTTCCACTTTTTAAACACAAATATGACCTCAGATACCATGCTGTCTTCATGGTTTGGCTTTTCAAGTTTATGCATGTCACAGTTAGTTATCTGAATTGGATTATGTATTGTAAACCCATCTGGTGTAGCCAGATTATAAGAAAGGGCTTTTAATGCCAACCATGAGACAATCTCCTCTGCAGTCATAGTGATACTGTACCATGCTTACTTTCTGCCCAAAATGTTCACAGATACCTTGCAGACTTAGAGTTTCAAAATAATATATTGGTTAATTTAATTAAAACTTCAATGCAAGATGTTCTCAAGAGACTATATGAAATCACAAACAATAGAATACAAGGACAATATGCTGCTGAGCTAATTGCAAATATATCTAAAAAGCCCTTTATCCTAATTTTGTGATAAAATCTATTTCCCAAGCTTCTTTCAGTCAGGTGATATTTTCTACTGAGATATATCCTCTGTGTAAAGCCAATATTCACTCAAAGCAATTACTGCTGTTGCCAGAACAAGTATTGAGGAGCAGTGGGAGAGCCTGCCCAGTCTGGCTCAGGATCTCTTTCTGTCTGGGCACTGGGTGTTTGCTCTGGAGGGGGTTACACCCCACTGCTGCCAATGGGCTAAAACCCAGTGCACTTGTTGCCTCCAGCAGCAGAGAGCAGCTGTCTACCAGAAACAATTAAGAAAACTGCTGATTACAATACTTAAACAGCAAATTTTATTTGCTGTTTACATAAGATTGAAGACAATCCTCCACGAAACAATGCATTTGGCAGCACAGGCCCTGTATCCCCCCTGCAGTAGTTTCCATGGCTCCACTGGTGCCTTGCTCCTCAGAGAGCTCCCACACCTGTCCCCTCCTGCCCTCCTGGCACAGCTGTGCTGGCACATCCATCCTTCCAAGCAGCCTGGCGTGCCATGAGGGCCAGCAGTTCCCCGGGACCAGATGCCCAGCACTGAGCCTGCCATGACAGGGCCTTCACCATGGTCTTCCTTGTCACCTCTCTGCCAGGGCTTCCATCCCGATCTCCCAACACCACGGTGTAAAAGTGTGGGCAGAGGCCCAGAGCCCTGCCCGGAGTGAAGCCGGGAGCAGCCTCTCCTCACACGGGCTGTGGCGGGAAACACTCGGGGAAGCCATGGCTGTGACGGGCCATGGCGTTTCCTGCTGCTCACAGCTTTTGTGATTGCTTTGCTTTGCTGGGGCATGGGATAAGCACACAGGAGGTGCCCCACTGTAAGGAGCCAGTGAGTTTTCCTGCCTAACACCCACCATTCTTTATCACACAGCCCTCCACCATCTTCTCCCGGTCTGAAAATCAGCACTACTACTCTGCAGACAAACTCACTTTCTTACAGCCTAGAACACAGCCACCTGAACAGCGATTTCCGTTTCTTAACAGCATCTTAATGGCCTTGTGGAAAGCACCTTTCACTTAAGGCAGTTTGTGATGCAGCTGTCACAGGATACCACTTGTTTTCCAGCATTCTTCATGCTCCTAAGATGCCTACTGTATCAAGGCAGCACCCATCCACCCCTTAAGGCACTTTAGTTCATCTGCCCTTATAATATTCACAGGCAATAAGGCACAAGTTATATATATAATATAATATACAACTTATATATACAATATAACATATACACAATAAAATACCGATTTTATTATTTTTAAACTCCTAACACAAATCCTTGCTGATTTCCCACACTTCGACTGTGATCTTTTCCTGCATCTCTTTTAGATCTATTGTGTATTCTGCTTTTTATAGGAAGCAGAGCTACTAAAATCCTTAACATACCTCTCCTTTCCAATTTCCATGCTCTTTGACTCTAATTGGCTTTCTACCAGCCAGCAGCCATACCACAAGAACAGACTTTTTACCATGAAGTACCTCAATCGGCTTTAGGTAATTCAATCAGACAATATAAATGCCTCTCCGAACAATTCAGCAGCTACCATGTAAATATCTTAATTAGTGAATCAATGGAGGATTTTCCTTCACTTTAAGGGCTGCATTGGAAGGTGAATCTCTTTGGCAATGTGTTTTAAAAACAACGGGTACTGAGTAACAACGTTGTCTTCCCAAGCAATATGCAGTGATGCAAATGATACAACTGCTTGGCCGTACACTTGATGAAAAAAACATGAAGCAATTGAATATTGTAATTTTCCTCTCCTCTTTCCCTAGATTGGTGCATGCTGCCTCTAAAAAAGTCCAGATCCCATCCCACACTGGCCTCAAGAAAAACACACCAATTCAGACTTTGACTTTAGTTTTCAACTGGTAAAAACCAGAAAATGTATTAGCACTTTTCAGAGCCTCGCTAAAGTTTACCAGCATTCAGTCTTAGTTAGGAATTTATCCAACAGAAAAACTCCCAGCATCTAACATAAGAGACATTTCACAGATGTTAGTCAATTGATTAACTATGCAGTTGCAATGCAATAACCCCATACATGTGATTGGGGAATTGTAACTTGTAGCTCTTCAGCTGTTTGACACTGTTTATTGATTAGAAAACCAGATTGCCATTCTCAGAATTGTAACATATTTTAATTACCACCATATATAACATCTGACTTCCAGCCCATTAGGATAAAATTATCCACATAGTGACTAAGTCCTCCTCTCACCCACAGCTCCCATCCTAGTCAAGCATGATTCTGCAGCCTTTCCCCCCTAAGAAATAAGTTTAATCTTTTTTTATCTCATTTTGCTATGGGAAGATTCAATCGAAGATGTTTATTAGAAGGAAAGTAGTTGGATGTTTTTTATTTCACAGTCCTTGTAGGAAGTTACAGAAAATGGAATAAAAGACCTATAATGCAAATACTTCTGAGGCAGTAACCCCTGCATCACTAGATTGTCCCTTTTTAATATTATTTACAAGAATCTGGCAACAGTGTTCATCCTACAGCCTCTGACCCCCTTAGCTACAGAAGGTAGAAATGATTAATCTTCCAGTAGAGTTCAACAGTTACTAGCAATTCTATTCAAAAAAGACTCTGCAAGAGACAGGGGTTGGAGTTTGCTTTATCAACATTTTATTGTCTTTTTTCATCCTCCTCCCCTAGGACTGTTTAATGATCTGTGTGGGGAGAACTGATAAGTGAAATTTTAGCACTGAGAACAATGGACCTAATACCTCTGTAAGGAAGCTCTCCATGTCTTAAAGTGCCACTTGTGCAGAATCCAACAACCCAGAGCAGTCCCAACAATAGTATTAGTCATTAGATTGTGTTATAAAGGTAACATTATAAACACCCTTACACAATACCCATATCTTCCTACAGGAAATACACACACACAGGGAGCAAGTGTTATTTCAACATTAAACTCATATCTTGCATTTAAGTTTCTTTTCTGTGACTAATCCTTCTGTATAATTAAAGCAGTCAAGTCCAAATATATAAAAGACAGCTTCTTTATCTGCACTGGGAAGGCACATAAATTGAACTATCAGAAAAAAAGGTTTTCTAGCAACAAATACCTAAAGAACTTAGCTAATTCAAATCATTCATGAGGAGTAAAGACTAAGGGAAAATAGCAAGAAGGCAGCAGTGTCAAACAGTGGTTTTTAGGAATATAATCTACTTTCAGCATGTGAGTAATACCCTGTGAAAAATAGAAGTGTGTACTGTAACTGTGCAATCCACATCACAGAGGACCCTTAAAATAACCAAGTCTTAAGAGAGAACATTGTCCACTGCCATATTGTACCAGTAGTCGAGCAGAAAGCTATTTAAAATTTAATATCTAAAACATAGGGTGAACTATCACCATTTAGTTCCTCAAAGGAGATGCTGGCATATGGACAACCTGTGTGAGAGGTTTCAAGGCAGCACCAAGGTGTACAAGTGTTACAGTTCCATATGCTGTGTATGAATAAGACATTTGAACAGTAAAGCTGATTTAAGCACAAGAATCTGAAGAGTATCTTAATTATTTTACATGTGCTATTTCCAAAAGTCATTCTCATTTGAGTGTATTATGGAAGTCCATTCTCCTATTGGAAAAGTATTGTTTGCACTGATACTGCTCTGAAAATAATCTCATGTGGCACATTTCTCTGAATGTGCTCTGTCACTCATTTACCCACATGTTCTTTAGATAATCCAACACACTGGTTGTCCCAGGCTCTGGTGGATATTCTTTGCTTGTTAACTGAGCAGCCAGTGGGTGTTATCTTAAGACAGCATAAAGGAGACTGCAGCTTGTGTTTTTAACCAGTAATGTTGTTCTGTACACTTGTACTCCCTCATTCTGATCTCACTACTTGTAATCCTACAACAGCCGTCATCACAAAAGATCAGAATCTGGAAACTGAAAAGAAGTCAAGAAAACCAAGAAATACACACAGTTCATATCAGTTTGCACTCTTGATGGCAAGGGAGATGAGCACAGAGGTTTTAGAACCAGGTACCAGAATTTGCAAAACCTCCTATCTGTCTCTCTTCACAGTAAAATAAAAACCCCAAACTTCACAAAAACATATTAAAACGTTTTTACTAACACTGGTTTCCTGGTGCATTTCTTCATCAAAAAGTTAAAAGTTTCCAGGTTTGTGATGGATTTTTGCCTTATAATTTCTAAAACATAAAATTGCCTCCCTAGGCATTCCTACCATGCAGAAAGAATGCCCTCAAAACCAGATTTATCTTTAGTGCCACTCCTCATCAAAAAACGATGGGGGAGTATTTTGTTTTCTTGAAGAGTATAATGAATTTTACTGGTAAAGGATTCTCTGTTACAAGCTCTCGGATTGAAGTGTATGTCCCACGGGTGTATAGAAATCAGAAAGTGGGCAATGCTCAATGACCATGGGATGAGAACAGAGTTTAAGAAGCATACAAAGGCTGTTATATAACCTATTAATTCGATGGCTTTACAGCATTTTCTGCTCTGTTGGGTACAAATGAAAGGAAAAATTACCTATTCCAAGCCCATAAGGCTCACAATCCCTAAAAAGGGCTGGCAGAATCTATTCTGGGAGATGGTGTTCATGTAACCAAGGGGGACAGTTACTTCTCTGCAGAAAATTCCAGCTGGAATTGAAACGGAGAAATAATTCTGTTCTTTCTGGAACCAGACTCTGTTCTACAATGATGAATTTTCAGCCACTCTCTGTGTAATTTTTGCTCACTAGAAAATGAAACTCACCAGCAGAAACTCTGCTTTTGTAACTGAGATTGATTTCAGGCTGGACTCGGCTTTAGCAAAAGTGGAACCTTACAAGTCTTTGAACTTATGGCCTGTCTTCATAGAAGGCAGATGAGAAGTAACATCAGGGACAGTTTTATTCCACGTAAAGAGAAGGAGCTTAGAAATTATTAAATAAATACAGAGAGGAACCAAATAAAATGTTTTGACCTACAATGCTGTGCTTAGTTGATCACTAAATCTTCTCACTAGGATAAGGAATTACTCCTCAAAAGTTTGTCCTGGTTTTGGCTGAGATAGGTTTAATTTTCTTCCCAGCAGTTGGTACAGTGCTTTGTACTCCCTTTTAACACAGACAACAATCTAGGCCCTAGCAAGTGTGAGCTCATTGCCAAAAGTCCCCCTTTTTTTCTTTTTTTTTAAATCAGAAAGAGCAAAAAAACCCTTGTTTATTGAAATGTTCATTCCTTTAACACTTCTTCTAGGAGGGCAAGGTGATACCTGCACTATACAAGACGAGTTTCACCATGACTTATACGTGACTTAAATAAAACCTTTACAGTTCACAGTAGCACGGAAGCAAGTCTGCCACATTTCATAGGCTTACATATATTTGCACCTGCTAGCTAAAGTAATAAAATGCTTCCTACTTCCCAAACAGGAGTTCACAAATCACATCATGTGAACGAGCAGAGTGCTCCCCTGGGTGACTGAGCATACCAGGTATGACAGGAACCGTTTCTGCAACAAGCTCCACAGCAGCTCTCAAACAAAGCATTGTCAGGAACCATTGCCTCAAGTTACCCTGCAGCCTTCTCAACACTCAGCAAGATTATACACACATACACACACACACATTCAGTTTAAACATTCTCAGGATCAAGAAAGAAAATTACAAATCACACAAAATAAAACCAAAATCTAAGCAAAATCCACAGCTCAGGCTCCAAAATGCTCATGTTTACATGCATTACTCTGTACCTGATAACTTGATTCCTACAATCAGTATATGAAAAGAGAGAGAACGGTGTCTGGAAATTCAGAGAAATGTGCCTTACTAATTCTTTCTACATTACATTTTTGTTAATACTTTGAAAACTTAATTCAGCCATGCCATTAACAACATAAGATAATTTTAGTTGCTTTTACGTCAACTTTCACAATTAGTCTGATCAGGTAGCATGAGGGCATACTTGTTATAGAAGCACACTCCTTCATTTCAAGAAGTAATTGCCAACACATTCCCCTACTCCATAAATAAAGCTTTTCTTTTTTTCCAGGCTCAATCCCTGCAGTGAAATGGCACACAGATGACAGCACTCAATTAAGTTCAGAATTAATGTAGCATGAAAGCACAGTCTTACAGAGAAGGCCAAGTGAAATTGAACAGGAGGATTGCAGGTATTTTCACCATATTTTACTGCAAATGATCACTCATTTTTCCTGCCATGGAACAGGTTAGAAGGGCAATAGTCAATAAAGGGGACCTTTGGAAAGCAAGCGGTTGCATTGAACTCTTTAACATATTAATTCAGCTCTAATTCTTAATACTCACTAAACAGAGTTGATCTATACACCTGTGTTGTTGTCAAATAAGGTACTTCTGAAAGGAAATCTGATTTTTCAAACACATCTGTGGGTTATTGGATAACACTCCAAATTATTTGTGAATAGTTTCCATAAATTAAGTTATTAAAATTAGTCTCTTTCATTGCATGATGAGCTCTCTGGTAATTTATGTACATGTGTACATACATATAAGCATGTTTACAATACATGCATAATTATGATTTTTTTTTGTGGATCAGCTAACTGACACGGCTTCAGACACTGACCTTGTCAAAGAAGTAAATTATAAACTGTGCTGGCTGAAAGTTATTATTCCTGTCTCAAGAAAACTGATGGGGATGGGAGGGGGGGAGCAAATGTGCCTATGGTCAAAACAGTAGAGATAAATTTTGAGAAACTGAAAACAAAAATGTAAAAAAGGACTTAAAATTGTCCTGGATAATTTTGACTCAATCTATTTAAACATATCTAACTACCTTATGTTTTAAAATAATTTAATATGAACCACTGAATATATTAATGTATTTTATGAATATGAAACTAGACACATTTAAAATTAAATGAATACAGGAATAAGATTTCAGCTATGAGAAGTGTTTTGAAAACTGTGATGTTCAAAACAATCCTTTTTTTCTGTGAAGTTTCAGGTCTATTTCCATTCCTCCCCCAAAAGGCTTCATTCTTTTATTTTCAGTCAGTAAAAGAGTATCTAGAAACCATCTGCAACCAGACTAGACTTGACAGTCATTACTCCTCTACATATAGGTAACCAGTAAATAGAATAACTAGAATTTCAATACAAATCACACACAATTCTCCTTGGTTGCGTGTAGGAAAATTATAGAACATGTTGATTAGCATGTTAGTGTCTCCAAAACCCATGAAAAAACTTCTCTCACCCCACAGTGTGTTCTGCTCAAGCAGTGTACCAACTGTGATTTAAAAGCACAGATCTTTCTCAGATTTTCTCAACTTCTCAAGGAAAAGGCTAAAATCTTCAAGGGATATTTTTAGAAGTTCAGTATTCTCCATCTTGTTTTCCTTAGAACCTATTCTTTTTCTTCAACTGCAGGGCTGTTTGGTATCTGATATCAGCTCCTGAAAGCACTTACAGGACCTTTGAATTTCAAGTCCTACTGGGAACCTCTCTTGCTGAAATCATGGCACCATCACTTCATTTTGTCCCCAGGGGTAAAACAAAAATCAGTGATACCAAAAGGGAATAAAATATTTAGGAGCTCTATTGAAATTTTTCAGAAAGGAGCTTGTTTATCTTCACTAAAATTTCAGAGGCAAGATAATTTGAAGTGTGGTGTGGTGAATCAGAGACTGACAGGTTAAAATAATTGAAAAGGAGCTCGAGTTTTTTTGTTAATTGCCTGCTGCAGGAGAAGTCCTGTGCTGTGCCATGCATCGAATCAGTGAGCAGAGACCCAATATTTACTATTCATTAACATTACAAGCATCTAATGAAAAGTTTCATAATGGAAAGGTTGAGTGAGCTAAGACAGATCATTTCCATTAACCAACTCCTCTCCACAACTTACAACTCCATTATGAAGCAGCAGCCTCTAATCTCTTTAAAGCTCAGTTTCCTCATATTAAGAACAGTTTCTGAAGCACATAAGAAAACAGACAAAAAGCAAACTTCCTTGTATCTTCAGCAAGGTAGAAGAAGTGAATTGGGATAAAAGGACTTCCTTTGCTGCTTTTTTTTTTTTGTTTGTGCATATATTTTAACAGGGGTGACCTGGAAAAGAGCTGAGAAAGGTGCAAGGAAAAGAATGGCATAAAGCACTCATACCCGTCAAGTCAGATGTGATTGACAATTTTTTAGTTGATCCAAGTAAAACTCCTGAACACCGGACCTATATTTCTATAAAAACCATTTCCTTGGCAGAAGAATTTACCTCTGGGTTGTGTACCTGGCAAAGGGAGTAATAACAGGTCTCCTAACCATTATATACCTGCTTGTTTCCTGAGACAGGAATATGTGAAGTTTTCAAATGGAAAATGAATGTGAATCATGCAACTGAATTTACCCCTTACTAGAAGCCCTTTAAAGTTAACTGGGGATGTGCAGGAAAATGGAAAGCCCTTAAAGCAATCTAATGTACAACACAGTGGTGTCAAGCATCTACTAACTCCAGCTTTCAACGCAGACTGCCAGTGTCAGGGCCTGAGTCTGCACTCAACTCAATGTGCCTGGAATTATCCATAACCACAGGTTATAGACAACCTATTCTCACAGTATGTACATCCACATTCATGGTACCCATTTCTTCTCCAGAAACTCACATTCTCTTACTCAGGTCCTCCATTTATTCATAGATATATTAAATAAGAAAAGGGTTCTTGAGTATAAAGTGAAGACTGCTGGAAGGCAAGAACATAATCCAGAGTGCAGAAGGGGAAGAAAGTGTATAGGTACCTAGAGAAAGCCAAAACTCAAGCAG
This sequence comes from Acrocephalus scirpaceus scirpaceus, assembly GCA_910950805.1. Lineage (NCBI taxonomy): Eukaryota > Metazoa > Chordata > Aves > Passeriformes > Sylviidae > Acrocephalus > Acrocephalus scirpaceus. The sequence goes on from OU383781.1 coordinate 38,259,454, forward strand.
CAGCTCATGTCCACAAACAACATCAACTGTGTATCAGCTATCCTGTCTGCATTACAAATTATATGTTTGCCTAAGCTCTCTAGATCACAGAAGTTTCTGAATTATTGTGATTATATATTTTCCTCACTCTTTTTGGCAACAGAAAAGAAACATTTGAAGGACTCAGACATTAGTCAAAAGATTTATACTGTCTGTTGTTGGCTAGAGTCTATGAAATGACATTAGAAAGAATCTTTAGAAATTTGTCTGGCATTAAGGTGAATAAGTGGTTAAATATATTGTTTAAATGCTATTCTATACTTAATAATACAATTTTATTAGTACATGTCTTTGAAACAAAGCACAGGTCCATAGAGAATATATTAGCAAAAATTCCATAACCTGTCATGTAGATTTGTAGGGACATCACTATCATCCCTGAAATAATGTCAGTGAAGTGAGTGAGCTATGAAAGATGAATTGGGGTCAGTCTTTGCCAGATATTTATTTTTCTTCATTTATTACAGAAGGAAACTCACATAGTTCAGTCATGTTTATGATTGTTTTAGAAGAAAGTAAATAGGGAGAATGATTTTTCAAAATACAAATGCTTAGGCTGTATTTTCATTTTAATTGTGTCACTAAGGGGAAGGAAAAGCAAGATAGATGTACTAGGCCAGTAGAATCAAAGTGAAGGACAGGACAATTCTACTCACTAGTCCAGCAAATCTAGAGGAAGAGCAAATTAAATTTCACTTTTTAAATGTTATTAGTAATGCAGAAGAACAGCTAAAAACAATTTTATAAAGTTTACTGGTATATTTATCTTCAAAAAATATTGGCTATTTGTCTAAAATATCCCCAAATCCACAAAGAATCGTTGGAAATTATTGATTTTGGTAGTTGCATCAAATACCTAATAAAAGTTAATATTCTGAAAGAAGGGAGGGTGGCAGGGAGAAAACAAGTAAATATACCAGACACCAGCAAGTGCCTGGGTTCTTACTTTCAACTCTTCAGCAATCAATTTTGTTTCTATCACAGCCATTCTGTGGGGATCCTGGACATGCTGATGGGGCCAACTAACTTCAGCCCTTTGTTTTACTTGTCCAGAAAACTATCCTGGTTAAAATACCATTATTTCACACTCAGACTATGAGACCAACTTGACCTTCTAAAGCTTGACCTGATGTAGCAACATCTTTTCAACCAGAAAAATTATATCTCTATCTCAAAGATAGTAAGACTGGTACAAAACCCAGACACTGGGTTTTACTTCATTGCTCCTTTCCATCCTTTGAGATCAGGACAACCAACCAGGTGGTCCGATATAGCCCTTCTGGGTGATGCTTTCCCCTCTAACAGCAATGCATTTTCTACTGCGGTTTCAGAGTGCAGTAAATGAACTTGGTCTCAGGACAGTTACCCACATTTTCTGTAACAAGGGTATTTTCAAAGCTAACAGCCAGCAGGCAGCTGCAAGGACAAAATTGGTCTGTCTGAAGCTCCTTCCAGCTCTCTAGTGGCAAATGTGAAATACTATAATTCCTCCCTGTATATTTCTGGCTATTATTTTTTATTGGACTAGTTATAGCTGTATCCCAAGAAAAGTAGGGCTCATCAGGTAACAGAAACCAGGAAAAAGAAAGAATAATTTCTAGGAAACCCTGGACATTAATCTTGACATTGCTCAAGGTTTCATACTGCACTGCTACTTCTGCTTAAAGAAAAGCAGAGCATTGTGAACACTCACACACAAGCTGTGGCTTTCCAAAGCAGACAATTCATATTGGAAGATGAAGGGGAGTGGCAGGTGCAAACTAATTGAGAATAAGAATTTCAAAATGATGGTACCTTTAAAATATTTTTGTTTAAAATACTTACATGTGCATAGGAAAGGTGGGAGTGGCTTTATTATGATTCTGCCTGAATTGGTACCAGGTTCTGTGTTAAGTGCAGACAGTAACAGAAACTTTTAGAAATAAAACAAAAATAAAGATTTCTACAACTTCTTCAACTTTGCTTTGTAACAGAGTATATCTACTTTGGGTCAGGCATCACTGTGTTCCCAAGTACTACATGTCCTCAGCTTTTAAATGTGGTACTTGCTTATGTTTTTAATCAAAAAAGGTCTTTGGCAGCCATGAATCCCTGAAGATTGTTTAGTAAAAAAAGTGTATTTTTCTACACTAGGCAAGAAGGTTTCACAACATATCCATCTTTATCACCATATGGTCAACTTTTTCAATGCATTCTAATTAGGACTACATCCTAATTAGATCTGTATCTTTAGCAGTGACTATTGCGCTCTGGTCTGCTCACCAAGACAGCTCTCCCTAGTTTGTTTTCAGAAGAAGCTCTAAATGCTGAAGCTGAGAAATGAGTTTTTCATCAGATGAATATTTCTCAGCATTTTTCTGGTCAATTGCCTGAAGAAAAACCAGATGCAAATCAGGGTAAGATGATACTTGGCTTTCGGAGGTCTTAGCACATTGTAGGGTGTGATTAGAAGTAGTGCAGTAGAATATAAGTTGTTTCTAGAGATTTCTTTTCCTAAAAGCACTGTCCTCCTTTCCTGCACACATGGAGATAATGAGTTTTCACAGAAAACTCTCAGATAAAGAATTCCAGACCTGTCTCTAAGGACTATATCTTCCTGCTGGTTCATTGCATCAAGTTTTGAATTCATCCATTTGGTTGGTGTATGGAAAGAAAAAAAAAAATCAGGAGTAAAGAGAAAAAGCAAGGAAGAACAGACATGTAGGAGGATTACAATACTTCAGTCTATTCTTCACCCATGCCTAGCTGCATCCACAACACTTGTGAGACTGGAGATAACAAATCCAAGCAGAAAGACAAGCTGCATCACTGCTAAACAAGGAAATTCAGATGATAGTTGCTGGGCAAAGTGCTCAGCTATTCAGACCAAGCTTCTAGGATGAATCCAGTGCTCCTGCAACAACTCAGCAGTTTTAATCTAGTTCTGCAGCATCAACAAAACATGACAAAGCATACCAACAAAGCCTAAGTACAGGCATATCCCTCAGCTTCCCACAGAGAACTTCCAATTCTGTAGTAAGCCACAGCTGCCTTGTGATCTGGCATCCACTGCAGATCATGAGCACAAGGAAGTCAGCAGTAATGGAAAGAAAGGAATTAGATGTGAAGAGAGGCTCGTGCTGCCTTTACAGTCACACCAAGGTTTCATGAGAGATATTAGCCTGCCCTTTCCCTTGCCATTGCCTGGTTTTCTCACAAGAAATATGTGGATAAGAAGTAAAAATATACCTGTATTTTTTTGTAGTACAGTATTTGTAAACCTACTCAACTTACTAGCATTACTGTCGAATTTTATGTGCAAACACACTCAAAACTGTGTTAGAAATGATGGGGGTGTGAATTTTTAGTTGGATTGTTTTCTTGGCTTGTCATGACTGGGATTTTTTTTCAAATTTATGGCGTTTCTTTTGTTTTCTACCCTCACATCTTTGTCTAAAGTTCTTAAGTGCCATAAAAAGTATTTACATGCCTTTAAATCAACTATACATTTCACACTGCAATATTTAATCTTCCATGATATTGAGAAAATGCACTCTGTTCTTTGAAGGTAGCAGTACATCTCACATGTTATTACTAGAAAAGGTCATGAAAAGATCAATACATGCCTTGTGCTTACTTATCTTACTAGAGAAAATTGTCCTTTACAAGCAATATTAAAAAACCTCCCCTAGAAAGAAGCAGAATCATAAGGAATAAAAGTGGTAATTAACAGAAGGCAGATGGAATGCCTTGAACTTTCAAGGTTTGATCCTGTGCAGCCTAAGAGGAGATAACAGCCAGAATAGATGCTTAACACCAAGCATAGAAGTAAGCAGAGCTGACTAAGAACAGTGGGGGTAGGGGGGTGTGATCTGCATGGTTACTTACTGAGAGGAGAATGAGAATATAAGCAGTAAATTAAGCAAAATTGCTGCTTCCCAATACTCTACCCATGCTTTTTTTAAAAAAATTATGGCATAATTCCCTCCTCCTTCTAAGCACCTCAGAGCCAGTGAAGATTTTACTCATTCACAAACGAACCAGATAACAAACATAATTTAAAGTTGTGGTGCAAGTCACTGTTGGCCTAAAGTTTATTTTAATGACTTGTTGCTACTGCTGTTGTTCTATAACTTCATTTTTGGTTTGGGGTAGGTGAGCATAACAGAATCAATATTTCCCTATTGTATCCATCCAAAGCCTTGCAAAGATTTGCCATTATAGATAACATTTAAAATCCATTCCTAAAATTCCAGTTAAATGTTCATACTTATCACAGCTTCCTTCTTGCATGGCTTTGACCACCATGAAATCTGCATCATTCATATCCTCTTCATGCACAGAAAAGTGAGGGTCAAAACAAACCAAGTCTGAGATCCAAGAGGGATTTTTGTTTTGAAAGTCAGAATTACTACAATGTAGGAACCTAAACTAAAACTTTAATCACAGACTCATGATTATTGTAATCATAGGTGTCACTTACTGCCTAAACTCCTCCAATAAGCTGGTTTTCAACATCCCCAATTGCCCATCTGCCTAGGGCTTGGCTTCTGCACATGCACATTGGGTAGGTGAGGAAGACAGAAGGATACAGAACTTCGCATTTCTATCCTGTTAAAACAATAAGGCAAAGAACTTCCAGATATTTTAACTGAGGGCCTGGCCCAGCAGACAATCCCATAGTACACTGAATAAGTTTAACTCCATACTACAAATAAGGTTTATCATTAACTTCAAGCCCAGTGACTTTGCCTCATTCATCCATTTTTAGGATGTCCTAGTAATGAGAATACTCATCCAAAAAAGAAAAAAGCTCCTGTTCTGAATGTATTCAGAAGTGACTCTATAAGACTTATCACTACAAGAACAGATTTCCTCCTACAGCTCATGAAATGCCCCCTGTTCCTTTTCTGTTTACTCTATTTGAATCCTGAGAGTCCTTTTTGAGTCCTCAGAACAGGCCAGGAGAGATTGATAATACCTCCACAGCCTCCAGTCACACACAGCAGACCTCCAGTGAGGATGGAGGCAGAGCCCTTGCCAGACAGAGGCAAGGAGGACAACACTAGCAACCTGCATATTGTGCACATCACTAGCAAATCCTGTTTCACAAAGGAAAACTGTTAAATAACTCAGTATTTTGATACAGTGATGTAGGGGTTTTGTTAGAGTTTCTTGGGTGGTTGGTTGTGTTTTGGGGGCTGGTTGTTTTTGTTTGGTTTAATTTATTTGGTTGTTTTTTCATTATTATTATTTAAATCACTGCAAGATTCTCAGTTTAAAAAAAAAAATCTACATTTTGGGTGTCTGGGATAGAATTAAGTTTTAGTGTGTAGGTGTGCAGCTCATTTGGCTTACTAACTCCCTTCATAGTTGCTCAGTAGGCAACCATCTCCATCTGTTGGATTTTGTGTCCTGCTGAGTCTCTTCTGGAATTTTGCAAGAAAAGCTTGGACACTCAATTTTCCTGGTAGGAAAAGAAGGGCCAAAACAATGTGTTGTTTAATCCTTGTCTCTTGCTTGCTCTCAGTAACTTTTTTGTATCCTCTCACAAAGACACTGGGACTGTGACCTGCATGCCCACATCCAAGACAGGGACAGCTTTCAAAACTGGATATTCAAGCTTCTATATTGATTTTCAGGCACTTCCTCAGAGCACTATTGTTGTGCTCCTTCCCTGGTAGGTTCTTATACATTTTGTCCCAGGTAAGTGTATCATATCCCGAGCAAGAGTCTCTTACCAGACCGAGAATCAGTTCACCATATCCAACTGTCACAGTTTTACTTCAGTTCCTCATCCAGATATTTCAACAACCAAATGGTGTTAAAACAACCACCTCCACCTGGAAGCAGTTTCTGTGTCTGGTTGCAGATCTGCAATACTGCAGAAGGTAGAGCCCAAACACAGACTTGTGAAGGTGGCAAACACCCCCAATCCCAGCTCTGTACATTTCAGGAATAAAAGGGATTTTTATCTCTAATTGTTTTCAAATGAAGGTCACTTTCCATGCATTATCTACAATAGATTATTCTGTCTTTTCTTTTTTATAGCTCACCACATTTAGCTAACTAATAACAGGGCATTTTCCACAGGGTGTCATTCATATCCTATTACCACCAAGTGACCAATTGTCAGCATGTAGCTCTGTTTACTTAAGCCGTTGCCTAGAAACTACTGTGCTTTTCCATTTGAAGCTCAACTTTATTGCAACACAGACAAACAATGAGATGTAACCATTTGGGCAAATAAGCAGCAGCCTGCCTTAAGTTTACACCTATTGTTTCATTTCCCATAAGTGGTGATTTTGGTTAGTGAAATAATTTTGGCCCAAGACATCCTGTAGAGTGTGACTAAAAATCAACCTATTTTTTCCAGGACTCTCTTGGAAAACAATATATAACTTCTTTTTTCTTTGAACCCATAGTCCTGAACTGTTTTATTATTACAGGCTTGAGGTTTTCTTGTTCAGTTTAAACACAGAGACACTTGAGCCAAGATTGTGTTTAAGATTAGGTACCTCTGTCTATGAGAAGAGATACAGAGTCAGTTCTTATTCTTTGTTGTTCCTTTACTCTGGAAGGAGCCTAAGCACCTCAAAATACAGATTACATTTTAGCCTTTTTCTAATACTTATCTACATACATCAAGTCATAAAATAAAACCTATGGCATCACTAAATAGGTGTACTGTAACTGCTAACTTCACCTCATGGTTATCAAAACCAAACAGCCAGTACAGACTGATAGGAAAAGTTAAAGTGAGCAACCACTCCTGATGGGAGAACAGTCCCTTCATCCACATCAGTGATTTGGAGGAAGCTTGGGGAATATAAATTAAGCAAAATATTGATTTTTAACTTCCATTATTTCTTAGTCTTGGTAGCAACTCAATATACCTTAGACACGGATTTTCTTAGGCACTGAAGAGGCACAAACAATTGCCCTTTTTGTGTTCCTCACCTCAGCACATCAGACACTGAAAGCAATAGAAAATCAATAACAACTGCACATAAACACGTGCATGGGCCTGAGGGTTCCTTCTAGTCCAAATGTCAGGCTGAGACCTTCACCTATGCAGAGATCTGTAACTCCCCAACACTTTGAAATGCAATCTTCCTACCAGAGACTAATGATAGGGGTTGCAATGACTATGCCCCAGGCTTGATTTTCTAAGACTAACCTAAGTAGTCTCCATTTTATTATGTATAGATATAGACAGATAAAACCAGGCAAAATACTTTTTTCCTAAAGCTGATAAAATAGATTTTACTGGCTTTCCTTCATCTTTTCTGGGTTACAAACCTCAGTCTGGGTTTTTATGCAATTTGAGGCTACTGGGAAAGACAATATTCAGCAGATTCAGTTGAAGATGAATTTTCCTTGCATCTGCATTAGATGTCTCCAGTCACTCAGTATCTTTTCCATTCGCTTCAATTATGTAACCACTCTTGAAATAATACATGGATTTACTATGGGAATTCAGTTGCTCACACTGACTGTGTTTGAAAGTGAGCATTTGACCTTGAAATATCTCAGCCATAATTCTAGCTGATTCTCTAAGAGGTGAAATAAATATTCTACCAAGATATGGTCACTATAATAACCCACATACCTATGCCTTGGTTTAGGACTACATTGCCTGACAAACTTGTTTAGGGTGTACATGAAATACTTGTGCCTATAATGAGTCCATATATGTTATTATATGATCCTTAAACTATGTGAGAGTGAGTTTCAGTATGCAAATTAGATTGTCTTTTTCTGGTGCAAGTTTATGCTGTTAAACCAGCACATCCAGTCAATATTTAATTTAGAGTAGACAATACAGAGCAGACTGATTATTTGCCCAATGGTTGTAGGCAAATTATGTACAAAATAGCACAGCATGAAGACAGTGAAGAAAAAAAAATCATGTCTTTAAAAACAGATAGTTTCATCTCTTGCTTATTTGACTGAACAGTTAAACAAAAAAATTTAAAAATCAATGCATGCAAAGAAAAATTACTAAACTGTGAAGCACTATCTCCAATGCTTGCTAAAAATGTCTGCAGCCATGCTAAGCTTACATTACATACAACTTCAAGTGTGAGGATCTCAAAGTAAAAATATTATCTGTGAAAATATCATCCGAATTACTTTAGTTAAGGTGTGCAAAAGCTATAGAATTTTGTTTTGAGCTTGTTTGGGGTTTTTGTTTTCAAAAATAAGCTCCAGTTCTGTATGCACCTTAAAAAATTGAACAATTCACATTGAATGTTCCCAGTATTCCACATGGATTAGTAAGCAAGGCTGAGAATAAGCCCAAGAGGAACATGAATGAGGCACTTTGTGGGAAAGTGCAACAAATATATTAGCAAATATTAGTGATTATTTCACTAATGGTCAGGAAAGCATAGTAAAATGGCTTTTGAAATATTCTACTGATATTCCTTGAAAACAAAGTCCTGAAAAAAGAAGTCTTGTCTTTCACAGGTTTGCCCATGAACATTTCTTTCTTCCCCTCATTCATCCCCCTTGTTGTCTATCCATCACTTTTCCCCCAGAAGAGTCCCCTCGATATCTATTCATGTACTTTCTTTCCCAGACACTCTCACACACACTCTCTCTCCCTCCATTTGTTCTGAGACACAAAGAATAGCTTGCATATTGGCCAAGCTTGTCAGTTATAGCTGATAAGTCTTGACTGGTATAAAAAGCTTCAAGTTCTATAAAGTAGCAGAGTATGCAGGCTATTTCAAGGTTAAAATACTTAAAACAGGCCCACCAAAGAGATACAGAACAGCAAAAATCCAGATATTTCAACTTCTAAAACATCTTCGTTCTCCCATTTTCTTCCATTACACATTTTGCAACCCAAAATTTGTAAGATTTAACATGCTCCCTCCACCCCCAGCACAAGACAACTTTACTTAAGAATCCAATTTGTCTGCCATTCATCAATGCCCTCCATGTGAACCTCATGGCATCACAGAAACATTTCTATCCCCTGCATTCACAGTGCTGGAGTCTCTTGAGCCAACAAACTGTCAAATTAGTGCCAACTCATGACAGCTTTATGATATGTAATCTTGTTCACCAGCAAATGGTCTGAGACCCCCTGCTTGCTACTGCTGTCATACAAGAAATTCTTTTTTTGTGTGTCTCTGATATATTTATATTTTGAAAGCAGATCCCAGCTGGGAAAGTAGTGGTTTTGCCTCACAAAAATCTTTCATACGCACACTTAACTGCTCTCTCCATGTGTTACTTAAAAAGCAGCTTTTAGGATTTTGCTTGAAAGGTTATGTTAGGGAATAGGAAATTAATTAAAAATTAATTTAAAATGTACTTTGTCCTGCTGATTCAATATACTTACTCATGTAGCAGGTAAAAAATCCTCTCTCCTTCAACATTCAGTCACAATTGACACAGGGAAAAAAATATCTTGTCAGGGCTATGTGGGCTGTAAAGTCTATGTATCAAAAACCGAGGTGCAGCTAAATCAACTTTATTCAAGCATATCCACAAAGGGGAAAATTCACATTTGAAACATGGAAACAGGGAAACATGTCTGAAGCTTTCAAGATGATAAACAGTGGACAACCGAACAATGTGGAGAAGTTAGGAAGGCAGCACACACCCTTCTTACACAGAGCTCTTCGAGACAGGAAATTACTCTTTCCTTTACATAACTTTATAATAACCTTATTCTAGTCATTGCAGTATAAAACAACACTAGTACACTAGCTGATTTTTTAAATGTATCCTGAAGTAGTCAGCTTTTACATCCCTCTTTGTACAAGTGACAGTAGCTGCCTGCATTTATTTCTTAATTAGTGGCAGAATTAACCACAAGAAGTAGCCAAAAGGAAAAATTAGTGCATGAGAAATGCTTAAAAGCAAGAATGCTATTTTCAATTTGCTTCATTTATAATTCAAAAGATATAAAGGGTGCAATTCTGCAAAGTTCCCATACAAAGCACCCTAGTGAAGTAAGTGGAAACACAAAGATTTACAGGAACAAGCCCTATAAACAAAAACAACAACCAAAACCAAACCAAAACCCCCCAAAAAAACACCAAGGGGACACACACACAAATGGGAAATACCAGTGATGACTTTCACCTGAAAAAATTAGCTCTACAGTCTTACCATCAAAAAGTAGCAAGTGTAACAGGATTGTGCTAGAAAACTAATTTTCCTCTACTGCCTGTTCCTCTGGTCTAGAGAACAGCAGCAAACATTAGTGCTTTTCCTTAAGAAAATCTATTCACAGGGGCAGTATGCATTTCTAGGCTTGAGCTGCTCGGTGTTAACTAACAGAGGACTCAGACACCTTCACGTGGAGTCTAGCAAGTGGTACATCCAGATTACTCACATAAGAAACTAACAATTCATGGACAAATTTTCCTCACCATCCAATCAATCTAGCCATGTTAGGACTTGCAAAGGCAACAAGGCCATATAAAATGTTCTCGTCCTTCATCAAAAGCCTAACTCAGGGCCTAGGGCACTGCATATCCTCACAAAGCAGCCAATAACTAGGACACATTCCTGTCACTCAGCTCTTCCAGAGAGGAAAGCCCAGCCCTTCTCACCTCATGGATGAGGATTCTGTAGCTTTAAGACCAAAAATCGTTGCAGATATTCAACTGCTATTTTATAATTGAAGCTAAGACACATTTCTTTGGGGGATGTAGTACTTTTTACATGGCTGATGTTAAAGCTTGGCAATTACAGAAAAGAAGAATCTGCAGCTCAACCCATTTCAGCTTCAGTTTATCACAAAATGTTGCTTGTTCTTGTACTCTGGCCAACTAGTGCTATGTCACATAGTCTGATAGTTTGGTATCAACAGAAAATGACAGCACAAGTAAGAAAGTTTTCATCCTATATCAAGCCATACAAAGTAATCAATTCAAAACTATGAAGCCCATAGTTCTTCCATTCTTGCTCTTTCAGGAAGAGAAAATATAGATATGCATGATGACAGAATTTTGCAAAATAATTTGTCCACTGGACTTTCAATGTCAGAACCATTGCAAGCTACTAGTTGCAAAGACAGAACCTCAGGAGGTGTTTATGATACTTTAGTCCTTTAGGCATTTTCTGTCTTCATATGAGATTTTTTAGATCATGAAGAAAAAAACATTATATTGCCTATGCAGATGTTCATACTAATATAACTTAAAACTATTTGAATTAGTTTTGTTAAGTAAAATCTCAAATCCATTTGGGTTGATCTAGCTAGGGACTTCAACACAACTAGGAGCTTGCCTTGTTGTAAGAATCACAAACACTATGCCCTGAACCCAGGCAATAGTCAGTGGCTCTGCATTTACATCTGCCTGCCTATGAGCAGCCAAAAATGCTACTTGGTCTTTCCTGTCACACACCAACAATCCATCTTTCCCATTTACCTGCCATCTAATCAGAAACAGAGAAGTGACCTTTCCACTCGCAAGTTAACAAGTTAGAATTGCTGCTCACTTCACAGAAGGACAGCCAGAGACTCGAGCAAATATGTGATCTACAAATGCATTTCAATGATGCAAGGCATAAAGTCAAGCAGAAAGATGGGGGTTTTTAGTCTTTTTTTTTCAGAGAAGTCTTATGCTGTAAACTACATAAATCTCTGTCTCTCCTTCCTCAGTATCAGCACACAGAAAGGTATCTTTCCTCCTCAGTGCCCACTTTCAGTCTAAACAGAGGAAGGGAGGTGACCAAGCTTCTTGACAGAATAAAAAATGAAAGCCAATCTCTGGTGTCCCTGCTGAAGCGTATCCTTTCACCCTCACTGTGTGTCCAAAGCAGATAAAAGGGCAAGAGGTATTGCAGTGCATTCAATATACAGTACAGCTTGTATTTATAAATAATAAATATACTCAAGTACATCTATAAAATATGCTTATTCATTGTGGTCTGTGATCCTTCCACGAATGCTGCTACTACAAAGTTAAATAAAGAGTCACCTGAGGACAGGTTGTATCCTGAACATCTCCATTGTATAGCTGATATTGAACCTTTCTGTGCATGATATCAAACTGATGAAGTGCCATGATTTTAAGTTGATAAAATTGTGTTTGTAGACAAGGGAAAACTGCATAGACCTCAGTACAGGCACATTCATAACTGTCACTGTTGACTGACAAATAAATTCTAAGAAGGAATGGATCATTATTGCAGATTTTGAAGAAAAGTACTCTAGAAGCCCTTCAAACCCCAGTCTGCTACAGACGTGCAGTATTCACAGTACGGTGTGCTCATGCTTTGGAGCCACCTGAGAACGACTTCTGAGAACAATCTGTGTTTATCAAAATTGCTAGACTCAATTATACTTTGAGTCTGTATGCTTTGGGTGCTGAGAACAGGTTTATTGCTTTCATGGAGATATCAGTTCTGTGGGGAAATCAGATCAATAAATCTCTCCAAATGTACAGTTTCTTGCTAATTTTCCATTGCTTACTACTCAATGGAGGATCATTAGCCAGCCTGCCTCTCCTTGATCAAGCATGTCATTAACTGCCCCTAAAAGAAGGGATCTGCTGTGCTGTACCAGACACGCTGTCCTCTAGAGGATCAGAGAGAGCCATCTTTCCAGGCATCACTTCACCACTTAGGATTGAATTTGTGTTCAGGCTTCACATTAACCAAGAACTGAAAATATTACTTCTAAATAAAGAGGAGCATGACTCTAATTCATACTTTGTTTCATGGAAGGGCATTAAAATTAATTCTCACCACTGTGCTAAATCTTCACATTTGTTTTCAAAAAGTACTGTTCAGTATTAATAACAGATGCTCTATCCAACTAATCCTTCACATACCCTGTCATTTGTTTTGGCTTTCAAGCTTGCAGTTCTTAATGGGTTCTTTTCCCAAATAATGCATATCCTTGTAGATGCTGTATCATTGCAACAGACAGATGTGTCTCTCTTCATCCCCCCTATACACATATTTTCTGATGTGCCTTTCCAACCTACTATCAGAGTGTTAAAAACCACATCCACATACAAGAATCATCTTGTTTGAACTGCAATGTACTGTACACATAGGTGAACTGTGAGTTAAAAGTGAGCATCATTTCATAGATAAAATATTAGAACAAGACACACTGCATTTGATTGCAGGCTCAGCCAGGATTCCCTGCAGCCTTAGGTAAAATCCATAATCCTTAAGATAGACCTTTCTGATCTGTAAAATGAGGATAGTTACATTGTCCATATTTTTTTATTATTTTTGAGCAATTTTGAGGCTTACTGTTCTGTACTTGCTGATGTGCAATATTTAACATCTCAGAACATTCACTGATAGGGATCTCTGAACATTTCAAGGAAGAATAGGAAGAAAAGCAGAAAATAATCCTCATAAGTCAGGCTGTTTCTTTCTTCATGCATATATATTTATAGAAAAACTAGTTTTCATTCTTTCTTTGCCAGAAAGAGGATACAAACTCTTTGACACAATTAGATAGGAAGAATCAAAGCCCATCTGACAGTTCCCTTCATGAAAAGATTAGAGTCATGGCTGGAGGCAGGATCATCTCTCTTTTTCCTTTTCACTGACAAAATCTGTGATAAATTGCTATATAAACCTCATTCTCTCTCTCTCTGTGAGCAATTATGTAGGTGTTATTTGATGTTATATAGCTATATATATACACCCATAGGTATCTGTATAGGTATATAAAAATCACACTCCAGCAAAACACGGCACCAATGCTTGGCAGATTACAAGATGACTTCTGTAAAAGCAAAATACCATTCTGCTTTATAAGACACATTGTAAAGGAAAAGTAGTGAAGCAGTATTGAGCTAATATAGAAATAAGTATATATATATAGAAAAGTTCTGATACATATAAAAGTTCTGATATATACACACACGCATATACTCCCACACAGAGATGTATAGCCATATATAGAGAAAAATGACTGTTTCAAAGTCCAGAGCAGGATTTCCCATTCACTAGGTAATAGCAGCATTAAATTTATTCATTGCTTAAAATAAGTGGGTAAAAGTACCAATAATATGTACAAGGAAGAAAATCTGTCCATCATCAGAAGTTATAGTTGGTACAACATTATAAATTATATACATGCATATCCTTTCCCTTAGTGATTCCTTTGAGTAATGCTATTCCAGGAAGATGACATACAATCTTCATGCTATATTGCAATCATCAATGAACTGATGGTTTTGTAGCATATATGCATTTACACACACATGTGCGCCACAGAAATTACTCTGGCACTATTCTTGTATGATTCCTGTTCAGCATGTGCACCAAAGCATGTGCTTAATTTAAATTCTGTGGTTGAAGTTAAATATGGGGTTTTGTCCTTCATCTATGCCGTTTAGATACCACAGAAAAATAAGAATTTTCCTTGATCCTGATTTGGACTGTATGTCTGGGGCCAGGATCTCTGTGCTAGCTCTGGGTTTCTGCCCAAGCGATAAAGATTGGGACACCGCCTCCCGAGCCGAGCTGCAGCAGGGTGTCTGCCCAGCTCACCGGCCAGATAACTTTTTTCTGCGTTGGCAGAAGACTGGGAATGAGGACGGAAGATGTTCTGCCTGGACCAAGAAGTTTATTTTCTGAATCGCTGGGGCAGACAGACGGCGAACAAAGGACCCGGTGGGTTTATATGCCCGCCCGGCCTGGGGCAGGGAGCCGCTTCCGGCGAACAGCAAGAAAGCGCTGAGGGACTGAGAGCAAATCCGTGAGGGGGAAAACTAATTATACGAACAAATGGAAGTTGGTTTAGGGAGAGATTGGCTTAGAATCTTCAGGAAAGGGGTTGGGGTTCACATGATTGGCAGCTCTGGGGAGTAAACAGCTTATGGGACAAAGCTTTGGTCTGAGACTAAACGCAGGTACAAACTGTTCAGAGACGTGAACAAACTGCAATTAGAACAGACTGCAGCTTAAACAGACTGCAACAGGACTGGACTTCTACAGGTTCTGTGCACAGCCCATTACATACTGTGAACTCTTTCACCTCCTTAAAAACTGGGTTTGAGATTTGAAGATAGAATTTTGAATTTTTTTTTTTAAATTGAAACCCCCACCCACATCACTAGTAAGTGCACAGGGGACATGTATACACATAAAAGGCTTGAGTGTTACTGGCAATTGGATTTCATCTTCTATGCATTTCACAGTCCCCAAGTTAAAGGCGCCTGAGAAAGACAGGGAGTGAGGTTTTGATAGTTACCTTTAGTCTTATACATTACTAACCATTGATATTTTACATCGTATAACTCAGAATGCCTTAAAGAGAGGCAGCAATCAAAACACACATGCACATTGCCCCAACTCAATCCAAATTCTAGGGCTCAGAATTCAGACTCCTGAATTTCTGATGAACTTCCCCATTCTGGTGCCCTCTAAGGTAGACGAGACAAAGGTTAAGAGACAGAACATGCTAATAAAGAGACAACTGAGACTGCCAAGTTTCCTGTTCCTGCAAACACTGGCATTGCTCCTGGAACAGAGAGGAATAACAGTCTGTTAAAGTACTACTGTATCCCATAGCTCAAACATCTGCAGAAATGAGGGGATTTACTCTTCTTTCCCCTCTCCTTTCTCCCACCTTCTTGGACACTTGCACTACAAACTCTTGCAATGCCTTGTGGACTACATACCTTAGCATTGACTTAAATCTCACAGCACAGAATCCCACTTTAATTTTATTTCATTCATAACACTAAGCTTCTGTAACAGCTTTTCAAAGAATTATACTGAGAACTCTTAGAAAAAGATGAAACATTTTTTGATCCCAAGGAGTAAGGAAAAGCATCCACATAATACTTTATTACATGTGACTTGTTTTCAGGGTTGAAATTAAAGCTTTGGAGAAGGCTACAGAATATAAAATCCAAGTCCCAAGAGTCAAGCTGAATATATCTAACACTGATTTCCATTAAAAGTTTTGTTATATGTAATTGAGAACACTAAGACAGAGTCTTTTCTATATTTGCACAACTAATATGTTACACTGGAAAAAGATTTCTTTTTAAGCTTTAAAAATAGTGCTTTAAAAGTGTAGATAGGTCTTCATCCAGAAACATACAGGATTCATCTTTTGTGAATAACAATATATGAAACAACTTCTCAATTCTCTCCAGAATTTTTTCTTCAAGAATTGGGAGCATGGAAGCAAATTAATATAATGAAACTCCAAATTAAATAATTCTAAGCTAGTGCATTATCTAAAGAGAGATGGAAGGGTAATCTAGCTTTTTACCAAATGGCACCTAGTTCATGTTCTGAGCATCCTTATTGTAGTGAGATATGTTTGCTCTCTTCTGAGAGTACGTACACCTCCCTTTCTTAGCCATTAGGACTAAAATTAGTATTTAAGAGTTGGAACAACTTGGCATGTGAAAAGGTTAGTCCTCATATGGCAGTAGTTTAAATAGATCAAGAATGGCTATCCACCTAAAAATATACATTCAGCCACATATGCTCAATGAAGAAAACAAAGGATGAAGTTCTGTGTCAGGGACCACAATGGTCCCTTCTGCCCTCAAAACCTACTCATCAAAATTAAAAATAAACAACAAAAACTATTCTGAACAAAACCACTGCCCTAGAAAAACAGGATACACGCAAAAATACCACCAAAGCCACACACACTCTCCACACTGGAGTAATTTTTCCATTCTGTTTATCCATGGAAGAGTTTAGTTGGCTTAGGAGGGGGAGTGAACATCATCTTTGTTATAATAAATTGAGTTTTCATCTCAGAGAACTTTTAAAGCACATTATCTTCAGCATTCAGACATGAAAACTGTCTAGCACACATGCCCTGACTGCATTAAATGTGCTTTCCAAGCTTAGATATAAGAGTTTTGTCCCCCCCTTGTTTCTCAGGTCAGAAAGGGCTAACAGTACTTCAAAAGATAACACATACTCTCAGCTGGATAAGTTTTTCACCGTGGGGGGAATTACAGTCCTAAAGGAAGCTCATTTCTTGTATTAAAAGGAGAAATTTTGGCTGCTGAGGGAGGCAGAGCTGTGGGAGAAGGTTTTTAATGAACTCAAGTAGAAATTGTGTGAATTAACAGCTGCGTCACTGGATCAGGAGTCAGGAGATAACGTGCTCTATTCCTGGCTTTGTGACCTCAGGCAGATCAGTTTTACCTAATAATTACTGCACTACAAGTAATTGGCAGCCAAAAAATCATGTAATGCGATACCCATACAGTACTGTTAGCCATTTATGTTTAGTAGCCAATGAGGCAGGAGGTGTCTCAGCCCTTCTGAAGAGATGAAGTGCAAGAACCAAACCCAGGGCCGGGGTTGCTGAGTGCCATATATGTGTACAGTGTGGAGCAAAGACTGAACGGGTAGACAAGTGAGAAAGATATCCAAGAAGTATGATTGCCCTAGACCTACTGGCCAAGCAAGGAGTAATATCCAGGCAGCAACCACTACCCACTCCAACTTGGTCTTTTCAATAAAAGTAAACAGTACTACAGAAAAAAAATTGAATACTTACCTATTTTAAATTTTTTTAAAAAATTTAGAAAACAACCTAGAAATCATCAAGTGTTTTAACACACAAGCCCAATAAAGTTACAGGATTGTCTAAGACTTTGCTGGTCATAATGTCAAGCATATTTAAGGAAACCAGTGAAATGGAACAAATTTGCAACGGGTCATATCTTGGCTTCTGAAAGCAACATGGATGGCTTGAAGTTTGGAAGGGTGGGAGGATTATTAATCCTCTAAACACTCTTATTACAAGACTATAAATCACTTTGCTATGTATTATAAAACAAAGACTATATCCCAAAGCTTAATACAATTTAGAAAAGCATTATGCATCCTCTTCCCTTCTGGTTTTGCAGTCTTTCCCCATTTGATATTAACCCAGACAACCTGTCTCTTCACATTAGCTTCAAGCTGCCTCTAAACTTTCCGTGCACCCTGGGTATGAGATTTCTGTTCTCAATCTGCACCTTAACCAGTAAAGGTTCTAGTTATACTGTCAATATTTTCCCTGGGTCAGGTCAATATTTGATCTCTTGGCTTTCTTCATAAATGAAATTAATACTGCAGCAAGAAAAAAGCCCTCTGAGTTTTATCAGTTTTGAAACATAAGCTCAAAAAGGAAACCTCAGGTGTCTTTTGAAAATGGAAGGAAAATATCCCAGCTATGAACTTTAGGCAATGACTAGTTTTTTATTATCTACCTATACTTACAAATTAAAAAAAAAATGTATCTATTATTCTTCAGAAAGCCCCCCTAAATATTAGGATACATTAATGCAATTTGCTGCAAATTTAAAAATTACATATATTTGTTGGTTTTCCCCCCTTTCTACATAAAATTGTGTGGCTGTAGAGCTCAATAACCCAAAAGTTTGTTACAGCATAAATTCTTCATCAGAGGAGCTACCCAAAGGCAGCATCCCCTGGTGTAGCTGATCTCCAGCTGCATTAACAGGTGCTTACTGCAGTGATTGTGTACAGTGTCCACTTTGCCATAGTGAAAATAAAAATGTAAAACAAAAAGGCCACACAGCATTTTTCAACTCTCTTTGCCACGCAGGAAAAGGTGAAATGTCCTGCTGTGGGGTAACAGAGCTGTACAGCTCATCCTCAGAGAACGGGAGTGGCCTCAGACATGATGGGCTATGACTCAGCAAGCACAACTCAAAGCTGGGTGTCTCAGCACTGTCACAGCACACAAATTTGGAACAGGTTTGCTCTGTGCATCCCAGGATCAAAGGCAAAAACCTCATGGACCAAAGCCCTCTTCTCTAGGAAACACACTATCAGCTTCAACACCTACAAAATATTAGCTTAAATCCAGCAGCATGAGGAGAACACCTCTGTAAAAGGCTTTTCAGCTCCAGCCCAGTAAAATCGGATCATACAGCTAAATTAAAAGCTGGATTTTTTTTATACCATTCAGGAACAATTACACTTACAATGTACTCAAACTATGAATTTGCAGAAATCTCATACTTGGTTGCCAGTATAAGCACATCTTTTTTGCATTCCTTTTGTAGTATTTATCACCAACACACAACCATATGCCATACAAAATTATTGAAAAACTGTGAGAACAAAGAGTATGTTTAGAAGAGATACATTTTTATTTCTGAAATCAAGTAGAATTATAATGGAGTTTCTAAAGACTGAAATAGTTCAATTATTATTTTGTGGGAATGAGTGCAAAGTGTTTTGTACTTCTCCTATATTTCCTGCCTATATTTGTGTGAACTTTGTTGAAAGAAACCAGTCTTGTCTTTTCTAACAAGCCAGAAAGGTTAAAATCCCATCCCAATATGAAAATAAACACGTTAAGAAAGTGCTATAACTGACAGATAACATGTGCTTTCTACTACCTTGAGTGTAACACCAACAGGTTTCAGACAATGAAAATACTCCAATCCCATTTGACACCAGTAATATTTGCAAGAATTATGCAAACCTCTCCAGTAACATGGTAAAATGAACCATAACCAGTAAAACACAGCAACCTGGTACAGTGACCAAAGGCAGTGAGAGCAAACATCACCAGGTGGAAGCCAGGCACAGCCAGGAGAGCCCCACACTAAAGGGTTTTCCTGTGGCATTAAGCCAGCCTCAGCTGCCCTTCCTGCCTCTGACCATTCTTCACACCCACCATATGTCATTTCATACCATGAGATTCCTTCCCAGAGCACAGAATAAAAAGGTTACCTCTGTTGGCCCCTTTTGCACTTTAACCCTGCAGACCAGGGACAAACTTTGGCAGGTAGATATTCTGAGTTTATCATTGCTACTCTTTGTTTTGCTTACTTGTGAAGCATGAAAACAATGTTCAGTTATACATCATAGAATAAAAGTACCTGGCTTAAGTGCCTGCTCAAATATTTGTCAAAATATAAATTACTAGTATAGAATCTCTGCAAAGAGTATTTCTAGATCTACTTCCCAGTGTCCAGCAGGCAACAAGACACTTCCCACAGAAAGACGCCAGCCTAACTTCTCCTGCTCCTTTGAGGAAGTCTGGATCACAGGACAAGGAAACAGTAGCTGCAGAAAGACCCATAACAGTCTGTCTGTTGCAGGCAAGAGCTGCAGTCTTGCTGAGGACTGAGCAGCAGAAGTCCACCTCCCTAGACAGCACCCCATGCACAGCAGCAGCTGAAGAGCCTCTGGGCACCCTGGGCTGCCAGTAGCTCCTGCTGCAGGATGGGCAGTGACTGCACAGAGCCTCCTCGGACACCAGAGAAGGAAAGTTCCCATAACAGCAGTGTCTGAGAGGAGAAATGGTCTGCTTAAGTGTGTACAAACCCAATTTCCTTCCTGATGTCCTGTCCTTTCCTCCCTTCAATAAGGCACTGCTTTATTATGTTACTTGGCAAAGAGCAGTTTGTTCAACACAAGGGCAATTAGTTTAAATTTTTCTGTGTAGGAGCTTAAATCAGTATCTGTAAGTGACCTCTAAAGGGTCCTTGTCGCTGTCAACAGCATCCTGACAGGAAGTTAGAGGTTCAGTGCAGTAATAAGCAAACCAATGCTGCTTGCTTCATTACTGTATATATGTCCAGTAACCAGAGAGTAACTACTCCCAGTTGCAGGGTGGCAGGGGAAAAACTTGGATCTTCAGCTGCCAATTCAAGAAAAAAAAATTGAAATATATCAACAAAATTTCCCCCCATTCTTAACACAGAAGGGAGAAAAGGCACACTTGCTTTGTCATAGCACTCCTCCTCTCTGTCCTCAGATGAAGAACACAGTCTGGGATTACAGTAAAACTGTAACAATTACTGAACTATTGCTCTGAAAAATAAAGGCCTTCTGCCTCTAGGGGCCCTGTGCTTGCACTTCCAACAGAAGATTTCCTAGAAGAGAAGGTCTGACATCTTAATTTCTTTCCATTAATGAAATACTGCTAAGGATAAATACCTTTTAACAGAAATTATCTGTTATCACCAGCATGACTGAATATCATAAAAAAGCCTAATATTGTGTCTTGTAACAAGCCATGGATTTTAGCTCTATCACGTGTATTTGTGCTAACTTGTAATGGATATAGTTTAGGAAGAGAGAGAGGATTTAAAATAGTTTGCACATAAATCTAACAAAATGACAATCTGTAATAATCCAGCTCTCAAGATTTTTCTAGGCAATGTGTAAAACCAGTTGAGGCTTTCAGTCTATTACACAGAAAAAGACTCCCCAGGCAAGTCCAGATGCTTAACCAGAGCTTTGCTCAAAAGCCAGAGAATGGAACAGGAGGTCACCGAAGATGGCGACACATGGAAGCAAACTGCTTCCATGCAGCTGCATGGGGAAAAAAGCCACAACAGAGACAATGAAGGGTGTTGAGGTAAAAAAAATGGTTTATAACAGTCATCAGTTTAAAAAAATATTTTAGCAAACCTTTACTGCTCATCTAAATACAAATAATTCCTTAAACAGAGACAGAACATAGCATGACTTGGCTCAGCAATGTGAACCTGCTCAACCAAAAGTCTTCAGTCTGACTTCTGACTAAAGTCAGCTATTTCTCCAAGTATTTGACAAAAACACCTCTCTTCTGCTCACTCTGGTTCACTCTGGAGTCCCTGACTGGGCTCTGCTGTCACACTTTTTAACCCATTCAGGGGCTGACTCTCCAGGCCAGCCATCTTTCTGAAAGTGCCATTTCCCAAGAAGCAACAAATGAGCGTACACTGGCCTGTTTCCACTTCAGATTTATTGCACTTTAGGGAGAATGTAAACTTATTACAAATGCACAGTTTATGATCTTGTTTTTAAGAGTTAGTCAAAGTATCATGGTTTTTTCTTCATTAGGTTTTGCTTCCTTCTTCTGGCCCCATTATTTGACTAATAGGAAGTCAGAGAAGACTGAAGTTAAAGTTAGTTTAAAAAGTACCTCCTTCCTCCTGTATTAAAAGCAAGGTATCACCGGATATTGAAAAAAAAAAAATTAACAGTACTATTTTATACCAAGACAAAAGAGTTACATTTGCCTCCTATTTATTAGTAACAATATTCACTTCAAATATTCATGGGCTTGGATGCACAGCTGAAATTGCAATATGGGTATTGATGGAAGAACAAAATTAAACCATGGCTTTCCCTTTATACTTTACATACCACATCAGGCATCATTCCTGCCTCAACACTCAGGCAGGAAGCATAATCCACGTCATGCTGCTGCTCAGGCATCACCAGAGTTTTAATGGAGGAAAAGGCACCTCAATCAGATAAAGAAGAGAGCAGAAAGCCCCAGATATCCAAGGTCTGTCTGCCTGCCCTCACAGCTCCAGGACTGCCGAGTCACCTCCTCACATTTCACATCTCTGAGAACAGTTACTGCTCCTGGCCCTATTATTATAGATTTTCCTTCTAACAAGCATCCCTTTGCCATCTATTTACCTAATGCAAATGCAGCAAATTCTGCACCAGAAATTGCTTCAGAGCTGCACCATATATTGTAAATGTCAAGGATGAGCATTTCTTTTTTTGTCTGTTTTACAAGTATCTTACACTGTGTTATACCAAACCAAGAGGTTTAGAGAGGTAGGGATGTGTATCCTTCTGTTTGTACAATTTATTTTATTCAGTGCACAGCATTTTCTACAGCTGCAGCACCATATTCTGTGGGAAGAAATGCAATAAAAGTATTCTTAACCTACAAGGAAGCTGAGGTTGAAGAGCCCTCTACTGAATGTTGTGTTTTCTCACAAGTTTGCTACACTTCATAACCTCTTTTTTTCATAACCACGTCTCAGAACAGTTGCATTGATCACTCAAGTAATAACAGCATAACCTCCCTCCACAGCCAATACTGTCAAACAGTCAAATCCTGGAGATATTCACTGTGTTTATTAAAAATGTTTTCTCATTCCACTGATAGCAACAGTGCTCACTAAGTCTGAACTTTTAATTGCCCAATATCACCAGAGAAGAGTTCTTCCAGGCCTATATTTAGCTAAGTAAGTTTACAAATCTGTATGTACCCAGGTGTTCTGCAGGTAATGAAGAAGAATATGCAGTTCTTCCTCCCAAAAATGAGCAGTATAACTTTTTAATCGCTTTATTTTGGGGGAAAAAAAGTTATGGAGTAAATAGAAGAGTGTTGATGGTTCCAAATTTTACAGAATATCAATTAAATTCCTTTTCAGTACAAAACTCAATTTAAAAAGAGAAAAATATGAGAAATTGTAAATAAATTACAGAAAATTTTTCACTGATGGCAACTGGAGGATAAAACACAGAGTTATCTGACACAGAGAAGGTTAAGAGGACAAAAGAATGAATTGGGTGGACATGAAAAATTGAAGGAAAGACAAATTCGGAACTGATGTCAGGCCACACATTTTAATTGCGGAACTGAATGCCAGACATGAGCACAGAGCTGGGGTCATCCAGAGAACGATCAAAGGGCACTTAGGGGACAGTGGGCACTGGGGTGCAGCAACTTTCTGCACAAAATCATACTGGTCTTTACTTAACTTGTGCTGTAGCTGTGTTATATGAAATAGCTAACATGAACTGGGGTGCTCCTTCATGATGAAGAAAAAAAAACACAGAAAGAAAGAAAATAGTCATACCCCTGAGGTTGTCAATCATAAGCAAAGGAAAACTACAGCCATTCAAAATAAACTGCCCCTTCGGAGCTGAGGTCACCTTGTCAATATCAATCTTCTCATTTTGATGCACATTAAGAGCTATTGGAGTGTCCCCTTTCATCCTATGACTGTGAATTGACCTTATTGACACTACTGAGTACAATATGGTCATTTAGGGATGTGGTAATTATTGGTAACTGCACTAACAAAGTTAGTAGCACACAGGGCATCATTGCTGTGGCTTGTATTGCCACCTGGCCTTTATTTTAAGAGATTTATTCTCATTTTATATGCCTTGACACAAACTGCACACATATTAGTCCTTTATTTACAGTTATTTTCCATGGGATTCCCATGAAAGTTTCTACTAAAAAAGAGTATTTTTTCACCTGAAAAAAGGCCAAAACAAAGCTGTTGCTTAAAAAGAATGAATTAAGCCTATAAAAAGTCATACTACACAAACACTAGTAATCCTACAATCTTATCATAGTACCATCCCATATTCCCTACCTTCTGTGAAAATACAACACAGCTGGGTCAGGAGTGAGCCCTCCTGCCAGGTGTTGCAGCCTGTCACTACAGAGGTGACACAGCACACACTCCCAGCACCTCTGACACACACAGCCCCTCAGCAGCAAACCCCACCAAATGGCACCTCCCTCTCTCCAGGATTATACTCCACTTCCAAAATGAGTCAAAAGGTAAAACTGTCTCCAGTTCTCGAGTTGGGAAGGGCAAGTGTCTAAACCCTGTAGGCATAGCCCTTTTTGCACCGCCCCTGCAGCAGCTGCAGCCTTGTGAGCCCGAGAGGTGGCCGTGCCCAGGCACACATGCCAGCTGCTGCACTGCTGCCAGAGATAAGCCACAGTGGTTCCTCAGCTTGCTTGGGTCTGAAATTGCCTTTACTGATTTACTGACGAAGATATATAATGTGATCACCGCGGAGATGACTTTTTGTTAAAAGGAAAGAGAAAGAATCAATAGTAGCTTGGGCTGGAAAGGGACCTTGGAATTGATTTGGAGATGACATGCTGGGCTTAGGCCCAAAGCATAGATCCTGGCCAAGCAGAGTCTAATGCTTTTAGAGTTCATTTAAAGATGACCCCAAATTAAATTTCCAATTGTAGGGGTCTAATTCACTCCAGATTGTTTAGAAACACTACTAAGAAAAAAGAAAAATCCCAACACAAATACCCTTCTGAGGTTCTGGAGTTCAACTTAATACATTTTTAAGCAGACCTTGTATTTTATCCCATGCTTGTTCACTTTTGTTGCTATAGGTTGTCACATTCTGCTAACCCGGAAGATCAATCAGAGGCAAGTTTCTCCGACAGCTTGCAAACACGACTGTTTTCTTCACACTCTTTCAATTCAGTGCTACTTCTGCCATAGAGAGACTCACATTCTAAAAGCTATTTATTTTCCCTTGAAAGAGGTACAAAATGCAGTAGCAAGGAGAAGGCACAATACTCCACCTATTTAAACTGAGCACTCAAAAATATTTCACCTCATTTTGCCATATCACAAGCAAGACTTGAGAAGTTACCTGGCTTTAGAGATTGCCATACATTCATCCCTCCACACTGCAGCAGTCCCATCACATCAGATTCATCTGCAGTGCAGCCTTACCTGCCAACTGTGCCAGCAGCATTTGCTTCACAACTGAGAGAAACGCGAGAATAAACCCCATGCTGATGACCCAGCAAAAGGTCACTGAATCTCACTCTGCTGTGAAATGCCACTGAAGACATCCAGAAAAAGATCCAGAGCACCAGAAATGCAGCAGTGACAGAAAACCTGTCATCTGCTACTCAGAGTATTTCAGTAGCTCCAGCAGCCTGAGCAGTGCCTTTGCAGAGTTCTCAATGCCAAAGCTCCAGTGTTTTTCCCTAAAGAAAGCATCACTCTGCAAAGACAAGGGAGATGGGGTTGAACGTGGTGGAAAGAAGAGGGGAAATAGAGGTAAAAAACACTTCTTTCAAGTGAGTCATACTCACTTTGACTGTTTCTTCAGCTGTGTCTTGACAAACAATTAATGCTAGATTTTCACACTACCACTCATTTGGCAGAAGATATTTAAGTCAATACAAAACACAGATCGGATTTCAAATTAGCAAGATCACCAATGAATTATATGACGAGAACGACAGCAAGCCTGTGCTGGCACCAGGCTTCAGCTTGCCACCTGGTATTCCAGATTGCACTGATCCCAGCCTGTGCTGGTCCCCACCACCTGGTGCATTGCAAAATGCCTCTTCTGCAGTACTGCAAGGCTTTCTGAGCAGCCCTCTTGGAGGGAGGGCCCTTCTGTTTCCAAGGTCACCCACACTTCCAAGAAACAGCCTTGCAGAAAGGCTGCTCGGCTCCATCAGACCTTTATTTGCATCTCAGCACTGTTAGAACCATACACCACTTCAGCCTGCTGACTGACCAGTGATCCTATAACTACACTCCTCCTCACAACCAGGAGTACTTTCTCATGTCCATTTTGCTTATTGAAGGCAGCTGTACTCCTCCCTGACACAATCCACGGTGAGCACCCCCACTCCAAAAGGGTGTGTATGCTTCTGCCCAAAGCAGCTTCTCCTTGCTGCCAGAACTTCATGGACCAGCTCTTTTTCCCTCCTGTTGAGCCAGTTTGACTACAGCTCATGCCCATCTCATGGTCACAGCTGGGGCCAGACCATGAAGTGAAGCATGCCCAGGTGTGCCCAGAGCACCCCTCAGAAAGCCCTGCTGTTTCTGGGTAGGGGGCATCTCACTCTGTATCATCTGACCAGGAAGCAGAACTTCCTAAATGTAAGCAGACAAACTCCCTGTTCCAGAAACTATACGGGGGAAGGATCTGTTGCTATATTTAGAATAAATATATAAATATTTATATATTTAAGATTATCTAAATATATAAATATATCTATCTATATAAATATATTTAGATAATTTTGTCAGTCCAAAAAACAGTGAAATAGTCAACTGTAGGTCACATGCCTAATCTACACTGATGAGCAGAGAGAAGTCGTACCAGGGTCCAGAGCAGATTCCCCACTGAAACCTCACTTCTGGCAGGAGCAAGTCACCACTACTATTGCACACAGGCAGCTCTGCATTGCTATTTATCTTCCTTAAAACTAACAGCAAAAAACTCTGGGGGTGAGACCTGAAGAAAAATTGGCAGAGACTGCAAGCCTTGGCCAGAGCCTCTCTAGGAGTGCTCACAAGGACACAGCAACACAGTACCTGGTGCTCCAGCCCTTGCCACCCCCAAGGACACAGCAGCTGGAGCCCAAGCCAGAACACAATGTTCAGAAAGCAGCACAATCTAAAAAACATCAGCCCAGCCAGCCCCTTGCACTATATGTAGCAAGTAACAAGACTGATAGAAAATTCATAAAAACAACAACATTCTTGGCTTAGAAAGATATTTTCTAATATTAGTCAGTGGCTTCTAAGGAGATTTCCAGAAATGCCAAGGAATCAGTAGTGCAGCAGATCCTTCCTTCTTACCTGGTTCCACCACCTTCTTCCAAGTGCTGCAGCTTTCACGGATGTGTTCAACCTTCGCATGGACGAACTTCAGACACCTGGCACTGAAGATTTGATGCTGAAACACCTGCAAAGCAAGGTGTAGCAGATCAGTCATCACTCACCTTAATCAGAAAAGCCTGTGTCTTGTCTTCTAGGTCACAGGACCCTAGCAAGTTTTCTGGGATGTAGCTGGCAGACCACTGGGGAGGGGAGCCAAGGAATTGCTGGGGACACACAGAGCCTGCCTGGGGGAGGTGCAGCACTGGGGCTACATTTGAGCTCCTGGGGCAAAACAAGTACAGGAGAGCTAGGGAGTGACTTCACAGAATATTCTGAGTTGGAAGGGACCCTCAAGGATCACCAAGTCCAACTCTCTTAAGTGACTGGCCCACACAGGGATAGAACCCAGGACCTTGGCATTGCTAGCATCATGCTCTGACCACTGAACCAATAAAAAATTGGTGGAAGATCTGGTTGCATATTGGGGGGAAAGAAAAGATACATGACCTGGAATAACACCTGCCAAAATGAAGTTAAATCATTATTATTTTTAAAAAATATCCCACATTTTCACTTCCAGGATAAAGATATATGGAACTACTGCTTTGTGACTCACAGCTACAATGTTCTAAATCCAGCACCAGGAACACTAAAGGACATTTGCCATGCTGTTGCTCTGTTTCCTACCTTGGCAAAAGCAGATAATTTATGATCTCTCTGCTATCAGAGTAGCTTGGAGGCTTCTTACACTTACATGAGTAAAAACCGCTGAGACTATTAGAGTGGATGTAGAATAAAAATGCAAAATAATATCTACTACATAACTCTCCATATTAGCTGTAGCTGGAAGGAAAATAGGAAGTTCAGCAGATTAATTGCTTTACTCATTATGGCAAATTATCCATTCCAAAAGGAAACTAGTGGCATGAAAATAAGATGTATGTTTGAGGACATCAGCAGAGGGGTAAGATTTCCCTACCATTAACAGTGCTAGTTTATGGTTTTAACTTTACAACAAATTAGCCATACATTACAAAAGCTTCTCAACATCTCTCTCAATAGAAATTAAACCTTGAGCTCACAAATATTGACATCTCTGTCTTTTCATAATAACAAACCTTAAATGAGATAAATTAATACTTTTCTGCAGCAATTTAGGAAAAAAACACTGATTCAAATCATGCAAGAGTAGCCTCAAAGGCAAAAGTGCACTTATCCTTTCCTCCCCTAATATATGCTAATTTGTTTCAGTGAGGACATTAACATTTAAGAGCAGGCAGGTCTGCTTCACCTGCCCCAGTGCAGCAGAGAGGCTGCTTTGGGGTGACAGCTGAAAGCCCAGTGGCACAGGCTGCCCCCAGGGAGACACGCTTGTGCACACCCCAGCCCCCAGCACAGTTGCCTGCCCAGGGCCCCATTCCTGTCAGCAAGGTGAGAGAGCATGGGAGGACCTCAGAGAATGTCTTACAGGTTGGAATACACTAAGTCACTGATACTGTGAAAGTCAAAGAGAAATCTCTCCCAGGCTGGGAGAGCTGGAGGCTAGGGTGGGTTCTGCTTTACAACATCAGGCACAGTTGAATGAAAGGCACATCTCCCTACTGAGCCCTTTTAGCCCAACAACAACAGGATGAATTATGTCCAATACATATTACAGTTCATTTCTTGAGAAGATGAAAGGGGCGTCTTTTAGTTTTCCAGAAGTGAAAGGCTGGATCACTATCTTTCCTGCTTGCAAGCCTCAGGGACTAACAGGCATCACTCCATCTGGGAGACAAAAATCTGCCCTTCCAGCTGAGACCATAACCCAAGAGTATTGATCAAACATCCACCTCCCTTCCATATAATAGAATTTCCCAGGGAGCTAATTGTTTTTCCTTCTTTCATCTCCATAAATGAGGTCAATGGCAAGGGCAAAGAAGAGAATTAGCTCTAAGTGTTCTTGGCTTCAAAGCAAGAGGAGACAGAGCTTCCAGATTTTGGAGAGTGCTCTACAGGATTTATAAAGTACCATGGGACCTTCCAAATATCTGAATTTAGAGTTGCTCCAGCTTATGACAAGGCTTGCCTGCACTGCCCAAAGATTTATGTTTTTCTACACCTGCTATTACAGTTTGGTAATGCCACTTGTAGGTCACTGATGGCCTTCATGCTGTCCCTCCAACAGTGACCAGCTCCCAAAGCATTTTGCAAAAACACATAAAGCTTCCCAGCAGATGAGGCAGCAGGCACGTAGCACAGTGCATCTCTGTGCCTTGTCCTCATTCCCCTCTGCCTGCAGTGGCAGATCCGAGCAGCACCTCCTGCCCTGCAGCCCCGTGTTGGGAGTGCAAGTGAGGCAAAGCAGAGCAGTGACAATGCAGGTTTAGACACACACACCCAGATCATGCTTACAAAAAGGAATATTCAATCACCAGCAAAGGTGCCAATGACAGAATTAAATTGATTCCTGAGAGAAAAGTAGGTACTTTGGATTTCTCTTCAAAAGCAGCAATGATTCTCTGAGGTCTGGCCATCAGCCCTCCTCTCTTTTTCTCCCCGCAAGACACAGGCATTCCCTTGCATAGTATAAAAACCCTATAGGACTCATTATCTCAGGCAGAATTAATAACAAGAATTAGGAATGATGGTCAGAGACAGGCAGCTGCAGACTTCAGCTTCTATGGGTAGGGAAGCAGTTAATTTGCTGCTGAACTCTTCACAAAGTGTTTTCCCATATTTTGGGGACAGTTAGAATTGAAAAGTTACACTGATAGTATAAACAGCAAGTTCTCCACCAGAGACATTAAAAAAAACCAAAAAAATTCAACCCACCTCCACAAGTCTATCCTGTACTTTTTCACATCTGAGTCCTAGCACTGTTAGACTAACAGCCTGAATGTGTGTGGTGAAGCATCTGGCACACTCAGGGCTATTGCAGCATCTGCTTTACAACCCTCAGGTTACCACTGAGTCAAAACTGCCCAAGTGCAAGACAGGAGGGCACAGTCAGAGCAGGGATGAGGCTGTACAGGATGACAGGACAGTTCTTGCCTCACCAGACCTTGTTCCTACCAGTTACCCTCTCTGCAGCACAGGTGGGAGGAGAGCTCTCATCTGCTGGGCAGCCAACCAAGCAGTCACAGGTGGGAGTGGTTTTATGATCTCCTAATCAAGGCAAGGCACACCTCAGTGGTGAAATTCCCAGGTGTTTGCTGTTTCTTCATTAACACGGGTGCAGAAGCTGTAGAAATGAGTTTTGCATTCTGGAAAGATGCCTTTAAAACAAGCTCTGGGTTTTGTGGGGTTTGCAGAGACCACCTCTCAAGAGGCGGAACAGACCTAGCAGATGTTACTGGTCTCAGAGCAGGAGAGGTACCTTGTCCTGAGGGACCAGCCCCCATTAACCAAAAGCTCCAACACAAGTAAGGTCAATAGTAACACCGTGTCCAACATTTATAAATGGAATTTTGCAAAGCAAAATTTTTATTGGAACATTCCTGACACATTTACATATGCTTTCACCATATTTTTGCCAGAAAGGACACCTTATAGAATAGAAAACCTGCCAAAAACATATGCAGCTCAACGCTGGGAATAATTTTTGTAAGTCTGTTCCTTCCTGGATGTGAGCAAAGGTTATTATGTGTCTAGAATAGATCCAGTCCAGACAGATGGAGCATCATGGGGGGAGGAGGACTGAACCCATGATCTGTTTGTTTCCTGAAGAGCCTTTGTAATGAACTTTGTAAAAAGACTTTTTGTAAATCCAAGTGAATTAAATTGCTTTATATAGCACTGGGATAAACAACTTATTGACAATTAGATTTTTTTTTAATTGCTTAAGCAATGAATCTTGGAAAGAAAAGAACAAGCAGGAAAAATCGGATAAAATAATTTAAAAATGCACACCTGTCAGTAGGCTGGAAATTAAACCTCTTCCAAAAAAGAGTCTCTCATTTAAATCATATAAGAAATCCCATCAAAAGTCAGGAGTTTATTATTTTCAGGAATAAAGATCTCTATCTTTCTTTTCAAGCTCTGACCAGTCTCAGATCACAGAATCATCTATCAAGATCCTCAATAATCCATCTTGTTCCCTTTGTTGTTACTGGCTGTAAGGAACAATGTGCCCTAGAAACTATCATAGGATCTGCAGGTCTCTAAATCTTTAACAGGATGCAGTCTTGTAAGATTTGCAGCCTCTCCTGATAATTTTTGAAAGCGCATAAAACACTACAAACACATGCTGAAAATTTGAGCATAAAAGAAAATTCCTATAACTTAGTGGTGTTTTTCTTTAGCATCAGATAAATATTACTCAAAAAAACTCAGCAAACACAAAAAAGCAGAACCAAAACAAGGAACTTATGATCTTAAGCCAAAACTGAGAAAGAGACCTGAGACAATCTCAGCAGGCCTCATGAGACTGAAGTGATTTTCAGCTACAGCGAATGTTATTTTAATCTATCTCTGCTTGTATCATTTAACCCTGTTGTGGTCCAAAACTCTTGTTCTTTCTTAGGCACTGAAATGCCAGGTTTGGTGCAAATCCCAGAGGGAAGATATGAGTACATTTCAGTTCAGTCCCAACTACGATACATCCCTTTCCTAGCCTGCTTCATCTCCAGCACAGTGGTTTCACTCCTTTCCCCATTCCTACAGAAGGAGCAATGCAAAACAAAGGGTTCCTGATCACTCTTAATCTCTTTCCCACAACATGGTGGTGGGACTTCTGTCTCCAGGTCCTAATGACTGTTCCTCTCATGGGAAAACAAGACAAATGTATGTTCAGGCAATTCAAAGTAAAAACCTACTGCAAATATACAATTTGTGTTTGAGTGAACTTCTGAGTAAGCCAACTTTTACCTAGTTTTGCTTATGTTCAGGCTATGGTCTTCTACTACTGCAAACTTGAGAACTCCTTCACAGATATTATCCACAGATAATTTAAAATGAGGCTTAAATGGCAACCTGTTTATACCACAGAAGGTGAAATTAGTAAATGGATGATACTGTAAAAATTCAACTAGCTTTTAGTATTGAATTTCTATGGATCACAGGTTTGTTTCATAGCTCCTATGAAACCTGCCCTTAAGAGTAAATGAAAAATAATTACAATAACGTTTTTCAAACATGTTTCAAGCATGTTTCAGTCGAGACTGCCAGTGCAAGAGGGGCTACAGCAGAAAAGGTAGGAAAAGCAAAAACTGGCTCAAGACTTTTCACCCTCATCTGCCTCATCAGTTTTTGCCAAAGCAGATGACACACCAAACTGTGCTACATGGCAAACTGAAGTAGAGAATGGACCCGAGTCAAAAGTACCTCCCCTGTTTTCTTTCTTTAGACATCACTGATAGAAGAAATTGGCAACATGCACTTAGGATCACTATCCAAATGCCCACATCCTTAGGCCATATTCTGAAATCCTGATTTTTCACTCAGGAAGCCTGGCATTTAGCAACAGAAATTCAAAGCCAAAGAGCCAGTTGCTCCAGACTGCATTGTCACAGATGACCCATCTCGGGTTCACTGCTAAGTTTTCTTGATGCCAAATAACTTTTCAACACAACAGTCTTCCAGCAGAGGAATTTAAGAAGCTCCAAAAGAGGGAAATATAACCCAGATGGGGAAGAAAAAAAAAAGAAAAAAAAAAAAAAAAAAAAAAAAAAAAAAAAAAAAAAAAAAAAAAGTGAAGCCAAAACAAATTCAGCTATACCCAGCAATATCTTGGGAAAAAGAAATGAAGGAAGAAGTTGCGGATAGCTCTTTATCTGATTTTATACAGTCAGCATAGAAATGCTTTATCATCACCTACACTATAAGAAACCCAATATAAGAAATTTTCAGTACTGTATAGAAGCACATATCTTTTTTGTACTAAAGAGAGTTAATTTTCATCTATTTCCTCTATTTCCTCCATTCAGGCAACTACTTAATACATTGATCTTTGTTGCATTTCCATTTTCTCCACCAATACATTTCTTATAATTGGAATGAGCTGCTCTATTAAGCTTCTTAATAGATTCTATGTTCTCAAAACCCAATAACTTCAGGACAATACATTAAAATAGACAACAAATTAAGCTTGGTGTTTGCGAATGTGAGACCCCATCAACAGTGACCTTTAAAGTTACTGCAAGGACGCTGTTTAGAATTGGTTGCAGAGACACCAGTATCTGATATGTGTAATTGCATTAGTTTGTACCAATGCTAAACACCCTGAGACTTTTCTGATGGCCAGGGACAAATTACATTTCTGATGTGAAGCAGCAATGCACACATGTGCAGATGTCAATGAATTCACTTAGAGCTGTGGGTCCACAGTGGTTGTGGAATCAACAGGACTGCAGCATCACCCAGCACAGACACAGCCTGGTTTGAGTGATGGAGTCTGATCTTAGATTTGTATGTGCAAGCAATAGAACAGAAGTATTTTGACAGTCTAACATATTTATTTTAATTATATCAATTGGATCCAATGGCTATAACTCAATACCACATTAACTTAGTTTGAAATACCATGTGAATAGAGTTTTTATTTGCAAATCATTATAAAGATGTAATTCCATTTAAAAATAGCAAGCAGTATAAAATAATTCTCTCAAAGCTGGTTAGCCCTGGTATGATTTCCACCTCTGCCAATAGCTATACAGTTACCTTCATATGCATTTTATATCACTTCTTAAGTCAGTCAGAGGGCTTTTCTGCCACGGCTGAAGAACAAGGTGGCGTGATAATGTGGCTGAGCAGCTGGAGCCAGGGGAGGGGGATGCCTGACAGACACATTCCAAACCACTGGAGTGGGTATTTGCCAGATACCCACAGCACAACCCAGCCTCTAGGACAAGGCATGAGATCACATCTGCTCCAGCAGGTGTATCACCAATTCCAGTCTAAAATCAGACTGAAACAACACTTAGAGTTAGGAGGAATGAGGCCTGGTAAAGAGAATCTGGGTATATAGTCAAAAATGGAAGATTGTCTTCATCTAGTTTTATGCTTCCTGGGAAAGGTTTTATTTATAAGTGAGCTCCCAGCTGCCCTTCACCTGGCATTAGCCTTTGCTAAACACTTCCACAAATAGCTCCATGGGTAACATCAGCAACACAGCTGCCCTCCTGGCTGCCAATCGACCCCTCATATCGCTATTTATTTTTAATTCCAGTGCTTGTTTCCTTGCAATTTCAGTTTCTCTTCCAAGTTACACATTTCCGCGGCCTCACAGGGTGAACTGTTGCTGTTGAAATCCCCCTGCTCACAGGCAATTAGTCAGCATACACTTCCACGTGAAATACTTTGGCACTCAGTTCATCTTGTATTACCCTGCCTGGATGACCTGTATGGCACCTTCTACCAGCACATTACTTTTTTTTTAGCACGGAAATCGTTGTACAAACGACTTTGCTTTTGTTACAGTTTTTCACGTTTGCCTCAGGCTTAATCGCGACCACAACTGCTAATTATTTGCACCTCCCACAGCGCTGACTGGGCTTATCCGAGATAAGAACAGTTCAGCCCCTCGTTCCACCACCTGCCAGCCCAGGCCTGTTGCCAGCGATTCCCTCTGATAACCCAGGCTGTTTCAGCAGCTGAGGAGGAGCAGTAAATATTGTTTGTTTTCCTAGGGCAGTATTACTTGGAGGCTGTGGTGAGGGATGAGGGGCTGGGTGGGGACACAGCTGAAACATTCCATGCTAAAACCAGGCCAAAAGCACGGCGAGAGATTGCTGTTACTGCTAAACCCAAGATTTATTTAGTGTTTGGGGACAAATCCCAAGTACCTCTGTTAGCTGGCGTGTGTGGTTCTCCTCGAAAACAACATCTCTCCCAGCCGTGCAGGGGCTGTAGCTGCTTTCAGGCTGACAGAAATTCCAGCCTCCTCCTGGAGCAGGGCTCCCTGCAGAGCTGGAAATCCAGGCGAGCAGGAGCAGCGGCAGATGAAGGCCCTGCCCCGGCTCCCTGTGCCACCGCCTTTCTCTCAGCAAGGCTCACAACACGCACCAGCTCCCATCTACTACCCACTGCTTATTAAACTTGTCTACATTTAAAACAAGTCTGTTAAAGTTACAACGTTTTCTCTCCCACTGAAGAAGGCCACCTAAAGAAAATAAAAATTATGATCCAAAACCAGTATCTTGTACCGTCTTCCCAGGTGTATCATCTTCATACTTGGAGAAGCACTCCGAGTGTGTCTCTCCACAATGAAAAGAAGACTGAAGTGCATCCTTTTTGTCTCTGGCAGAGCTATTATGGATAAACCAGATAAACCAGATCTAAGTTGTTTTTCATTACATGCAAATAGCCAATGTGAAAACCTGAAGTCAAATGTTGCAGTGGTAACTTCCCAGGCACACAAAAAACCAACTGCTTTTCACATGTGAATGCATAGAAGATGCAAACAACAGCACCTAAGAGGGAAGTTTGCTCGCAGCAGCATAAAAACAGGGTTAATAGGAAACATTTCCTTGATGGTTTTGATTAGACCCAGCCTAGCACAGCTGGACAAAAGCAGAAAGAACCCTGCAGAAACAAAGTCATGGCAAACCATCCTGTACTACTCTGTGGGGAAAAATGCCAACAATTTCCTTGTAAATCTCTGAAGGCAGCAGTTGTCTATTCAGCAGAGACTCTTCAATTATTCAAACATAAATCATGTTTTCATATTCACGTGACCTCATCTGAATGTCACAAGGGAAAAAAAAATTACTGACAAATTAATTTGAGTCAGGCAGCAGCCTAATATCATATAGACAAAGATGGATGCATTAGAATTTCAGTATCAGTAAACACAACATTATGAGATTAAGAAAATCCCAAAATACTAAATGTTTAAAAAAAATTGTACAGACCCATTCAACCAAAGGCTTTTGTGTGAGGCAGCCTGATTCCCACATGGGATCTCACATCTGAGATAACAAATATTACTACAGTGTAATAAGAATGAATTGCAGCTTGATGAAAAAGAGTAAACTTATGCAGGAAGAAGACCAAGAAATTACTGATATTATCTGCCCCACTGCCTGTTTGAGGATCAAGTATTAAAAATAGGTATATCATAATAACTACCTGATGCTATACATGGCATAAAAATATTCTGCTGCTCTTCCAACAAAATGATCATTCAAAGCCTTCTGTCATGCAGAGAAAGACTTCAACTGTCAGTTAATTTAACAGGATTGAAATCATCTATCACCTCTTCTGTCCGTTCATCTTAAGCCTAACAATGTACCATGAAACCAAGCTGGCTGGACACAGGAAGATTTTCCCAAAGCAAGCAAGTTATCCTGTCAGTGCTTACCCCCCAGAAAATCAGAGTAGCTACACACATTTGGGAAAGGCCTGATGCTGTTTGCCCAGAAAGCTGCAGCCAGTGAGGGATCTACTGACAGCCTCAGGGTGCCAAATCTGGCCAAGTAACACAAGCTCTGGATGCAACACTATTTTGAAGATCAGCTTAATAACCTAGTGAGAAGCTCAAAAAACTGAGATGCTTTCATGCATCGGCAAATGATCTAAGCACAAGGGTGAGCTACTCTGATCAAAGATAAAGAATTTCCAAAACTCCTACCCAGTAAAAGTTGATCTTCATGCCTTTTAATAAAAGATGTGCCAAGGGGAAAATTTAGGTAATAGCTCAAAGTAAGGAACATATTTGGAGACATTCAGAGGAGTTTTCTTCCACTGATGTCCACTAAGACAAAACACAAAGAAACAATATTCTGTAATTAACATTAAAATACTTTATTGGCTAGATAGACTATGCAGTATGCATAGAAATATACTGAAATACAAAGTCCTCCAGAATACTCCTGTATAAAAACCACAATTCATACTTCTACATCTTACTTATATACATTTCCAAATGCATTCAAGAGCATGAGTAAGGTCATATTTGCATTTCTTTCATCTCTTGAAAGCACATCTGGTGTAGTCCAAGGCCTTTTTGTTTCTTCAAGAGAAAATTGCACAGCTACCATATTTCCTCATTTGGCCTGAAATCTGATGGAAGTTTACGTACTCTTCTCTCCCTTACTAGATCCTTTCAAGCTTGACTTCTGCCTCTTTTTCTCCCTTTGTCCCAGTATGCGATAGACTTTTTTCTTAGCCTCCTTTTGCCTCTTGAATTTCTGTTCATCCTCCTTCTGCTTAACTTTGAGATATTCTTTAAGCTGTTCCCGATGCTTTACTTTGGCTTTCCTTATCTTGTAATTATTCACTGTACTCAAAGCACTGAGTAGAGCTGATATCTAGAACAGAAAATAGACAATCAGTATACATGCAGCTCAGTTTCGGTGAAGAAGAAACAGCGTAACCTCAGCAGAGACACACATAATGAATCAGAGAGTCAAGGCAAGTTCCTAATTATCCCTGTACCTGTTACCCAATTTCTAAAATGGTTTAATTATTTATCCTGTTAGGAAGTTAATCAAAGCTTTAATTTTTGTGAACTCTGATTTTGGTTAGACAGCTTTTAAAAGGCTATGCCTAATTGCTACTATAGAACACTTAAACTGCAGTTTGGATCTTCTTGCCTCTGCAAGCACTCTAATTCTCAATTTTGGAAGCAGAGTATTTGCTTCAAATCCTGTCTGTGTTAATAATGCATGGCAATGACAAGTCAAATAAAAAACTGCAGCTGCCAATTTAAGTCACCCATTATATGAGAGAACTAAATCCAAGTGAAATACCTTGCAAGTGCTGTGACAAGGACAAAAGTCGTATTTAGGCTTCAGGTGACCTACTAGTCTAAAAAATAGACACCATCCACTCAGTGACAGTTCCATATACGTACTATGTGTCAAACAGGAACAAAACTAATCACAAGTGCTCATTTTTCACTAGGAACATATATATCTTTAGCATTAGCAGTAGATTCAAGTGCCAAAACAATAGTTAGAAAAGCTTTAAACAACACATTTACCCTTCAAGAGTCCTTGTTTCAGAGTAAGTGATAATTACCTTCTTTTCATGAGGCTCCCTGATAACAGCTGGTCTCCACTGGTCCTTTGGAGTCTTGCCTTTCTTCTCAAGATTCTTAGGTTTGTTCTTAAAAGGCAGTGCCTTCTGCAGTGCTTTAGGAATGTGGAGCTTATTGAAATGCCTCTTCTCCCTCACAATAGGCTAAAAGAATGAATACAGAACATATATAAGACTATTAAAAAGCTGTTATTTATTTTTTCATCTTTCAGTGCAAAAAAAAAAAAAAACCACAAAACATCACAAACCAAAAAAGAAATACACATCCCTCAAAAACCACCCCAAACCAAGCAAACCACAAAAAACACAAACCAAAAGTAAAAAAAAAAAACCCATTTCCTCTGACATCCTTGGACTGAACTGTAAATGATATGTTCATCCCAATTACTACAGCAGAAGTCTCAGTAAGCTTCTGGAGAAGACTTCTACCCTGCAAATTACTTTATAAACTTTAACTGACCCCCAACAATCTGCTCTCAACTATTTCCATCTCATGCCAGGACTGTGCCTTGTGGATAAAAATTTGAAGTCACACATACATATATATATGAACATGTATTTATACTGCTCTCGGTTTGCAGAGGTCTGAGACACACTGCAATTTTGGGTGGTTTTAAAAAACAAAACAAAATGAAACAGAAATATACCTTATAGAGAGAATCCTTGTTTTGTTTCAGTTTGATGCCTCGCTCATACCTCAGCTGGCCTGTTGTCTTCATCCCACTCCAACTATCTTTCTCACCTGCTGGTTTCAGCAAGGATGTTACGGGGTTATAAAACGTTGGGATAGAAACAGGATACCAAGTCCTCACAAAAACAATATCTGAAAGAAAAGGGAATGTTACTTGACTGTAAAAATATGAAATGTAGAGAGTTCATCACATCCACACTCTACGCAAAGATTGCCTGAACAGAACAGATACTACACCACATGCTAGCATTGTGGTTGGTATATAGACTAAATGTCTTTAACTTTGGTGGTAAAAGCAATGCAAAACCACATAAAGGCATGAACAGCACACATTCCTGAAGAGCAGGCAGCTGAATACCATCCTGTTCATCATTCACATTCATATGGATGTGAATAAGCAACAGAATTCATATATGTAGATGTGCCTGTATAATTACTGACAAAACCAATTTTCCTTTGCCTATTTTTAAAAAAGAACTAACTTCCTTTTATTTTGCACAATCCAGTTTTGGTGTGTTTAGGAAAACAGGTCATATAAACCCAAGTAAGTACAAACTCATACTCTCAGCATCACAGTGACAATCAGCAAACACAGGAGATCCTCTGCATAATTTTCCCACCAAAAGGCTACAGAAAAAAAGTTAACTGGAGTTACAATGCCAGTCCTTGGATTTCTCAGAAAAGTGTCCTTCTAGCACTTGTACCACTAAATTCAATTCATCATGTTCAAGGAGAAAGGTTGTGTAAAACTCTAAAGCCATGCTGTGTAAAGCATTAAAATACTTTAAGATATATATATCTTCAACTCAAGCCTTTTCATTTGCATACTATACAACTTCTGAGTATAAGCGGAAGAAACCCAACATAAAATATACTTCTTTTTAATTTCACTCTGCATCTCACAAGGTATTTCTTACTCTACAAATTCACATCTCAATTATCAGATCCCAGAATTCTGAGACACGGCTTTGCAACCTGTGAAGAAGGATGAAAGTTATCACACTACTTACATGCAATGTGCAACTTACCACTCATCAGCAACTTGTCTTCAAAAGTTGCTCTGAAAGCACCCACGGGAGTTCGGAGGGCCTTTTTGATCTGCCCTCGGATACCACTCACACTGCGGATCACTGCACCTTCAAATTTAGCCACTTCCAACTGAGAGTTAAACATTCCCTGAAAATGTGAATTTCCCACCATCACTCAAGATGCCAAGTCTCTCTCTGTGACCTATGCAGGCCACAAAAACAGAATTCCCACAAGTATATATATCTTATAAAGAAACAGGAGGTGCAGAGCATTGTCTTTAGACTAAGACTGTGGATCATACCAAAACCAACTGAGCTGACTTCAGGTGAGCTACTGAAAGCAATCTACTTAGTCATATATCACAGGCAAGGTTTCTAAACGCTAAATACATATATTTAAAATTTCAAACCAGAACATATCTACAGAACTTTACAGTTATACTTTAAAGTAATTTGCTGTAACACAGGATACCTTAAAAGCAAGCAAGCTGCCTTAAATTGCTAGTTCTGAGATGCTAATATAATACAGTTCTTGAAGGTTTGTGCTTCTGAGAAGCAAGGAAAAAATCTGTCTATGCCTAGTGCAAATACTTGAGTGCTTCACTGCTGGGATCACTGCTTAGCTCCTTGCTGCCTCAAATGCAGAATAACCTAAGCTCTCCCTGAGCCTGAAAGCCCAACTAAGCCCAGCAGGAAGGTCAGTAAGCATTCACATCTGCAACACTTCCTACCCAAAACACTTTTGTAACTGTAACTGAGAAGTCTTAAGCACTGCTAGAAGTCTGCATTGACTCCAGAGCTGACATTTAGTGGGATCAGACTGATACCCACCAGGCACAGGTTTACAACCTCCAAAGATGTCTACCACTGCTAACCAGTGGGTTTTAGGAAAGAAGCAGTGGGTGAGAAGGAAAAAAAAATCACACTGAATGTGAACCAGAAGACTGTTCCAGAAGTTTTGTCTGGTTCACAGTAATTCATATTCCTTGGCTAGTAATCAGAGATTTTAGAGATCACATGGAAAGGAGCTCAAAAAACCACAAGCAGATCCTGAGATCCAGAACAGCATTCAACAATAATTAAGAACTTCTGTCTCAGGAAAGACAATCCCAGGTTGCATTCCTTCCTAACATCAGCACATCTGGTTTTACAGTATACATACCTATGAACTTACCTTAATAAAACAAGTGTTCTTAAAAATTTTGAACGGAAAACCAGTCAGCTTTAATTTCTTTACAATAGTTATGGATTTATCTAAATCAAGCACAACTCCTGTTGCAGCAATCCGGAAGTCAGGCTGAAACACCAGAGATGAAAGACACTACTGAATGCGTATTTCTCAAACAGTGAAGACACCATTTAGAATCACAGAATCCTAAAATAGTTTGGATTGGAAGGTCGTCTAGATGACTTCTAAAAGTCATCAAGTCCCACCCCCTGAAGTGAGCAGGGACATCTTCCAATAGATCAGGTTGCTCAGAGTCCTATCCAGTCTGACTCAGAATATTTCCAGGGACGAGGCATCCACAACCTCTCTAGTTGTGTTTTACCACCCTTGTAAAAAACTTCTTCCTCATATCTAGTCTAAATCAACCCTTTTAATTTAAAACCATAACCCCTTGTCCTATTACAGCAGGCTCTTCTAAGTTTAGGACCATATTTCTTTTAAGCCCTTTTTATGTACTGAAAGGCTGCAATGAGGTCTCCCCAGAGCTCTCTTATCTATGATGAACAACCCCAACTTTCTCAGCCTTTCTTCCTGGGAGAAGTGCTCCATCCATCCAATCATCATGGTCCTCTGTACCTGCTCCAAAAGGTCCCTGTCTTTGCTGTGCTGAGGGCCCAAGGCTGGACATGGTACTCCAGCTGGGGTCTCAGAGCAGAGCAGAGTGGCAGAATCCCCTCCCTCCCTCTGCTACTGGCACAGCTCTTGCTGCAGCCCAGGATGTGATTTGCTCTTTGGGCTGCAAGTTCACATGACCACAGCATGTCCACCAGAACCCCCAAGTCTTTCTCAGCAGGGGCTGCTCTCGATCCCTTCAGTGCACAATCTGTATTCACACTGGGGGTTGCCCCAGGTCTGGTGCGGGACCTTGCACTTGGCCTCGCTGGACCTTATGGGGTTGGTTCCCCCAGGACCACTTCTCAAGGTTCCCCTGGATAGCATTCCATTCCTCAGGCACGTCAACGACCACTCAGCTGGGTGGTGCCTGCAAACTGCTTGTGTCACTGATGGTCAGTGCTGATCAAACAGTGCTGGTCCCAGTACAGAGCCCTGAGGGACACCACCTGTCTCCACTGCACATCAGGACACTGAGCTGTTGACCGCTACCCTCCAGACACGGCCATTCAACCAACTCCTCATCCACTAAACAGTTCACCCACTGAATGAATGTCTTTCCAACTTGGAGAGAAGGGTGTTGTGGGGCACCTGCATTCCACATCTCACTTTTAAGATTCAGAATTTCTAACCTTGACAGAAGTACGCAGCATGAAAAATGCAGATTGAGTAGTACAGACTAGTTGAGGTGCTGCTGACATAACATTCCTACCATTCACTAATGAGATTTCCAGAACTGCCATTCTAATTACCTTGGAAACAATCTAGGAGTCCTTGTGATCATAGTCCTCACTATGTTCTCTTTATGAAACAAATCTTACTCAGACAGAAAATCTCCAAGGAGAAGTGCTTTGTGCACTGTTCTAAGATAATACATTATGCAAGGAGCACATGATGAAAATAGCCTTCTAAAACATCTAAAAAGACAACTGTGCAATAGCACTTGAAGGCATATTTTAGGAAGGGGATAATAATCACCACTCTGATTACTGTTAAGCTCATTACAATGCCATGCAAAGCTTTTGTTACCAATTGTCTGCAAATGTGAACCTATCTTTGATTAATATAAATCTAATAAAGATCATATCTGATAAATACTACTTTAACACTATTTAAATTGGAATTCTGGTATGGTTTGGTTTTGAAGGGACCTCAAAGATCACCTCATTCCAACACCTCTGCCATTGGCAGCTTCAACTAAACCAGGCTGCTCACAGCCCCATGCAATCTGGCCTTGAACCCTTCCCTGGATGGGACATCCACAACCTATCCAGGCAACCTGGGCCAGAGCCTCACCACCCTCACATTAAACGATTTCTTCCTGAAATTTGTAAAATAAATAAATAAATAAATCCTCTCTGTACAGTTGCCCAACTAAACATAATACACCTTTCAAAAGCTTGACCCCAGCTGCTTTCTTAGTTCCTACAACTGCACTGCTTTATCATAATGTAAACCTTCTTCCCAAAATATATATATTTTGCCCAAATATCCATAGAAAGCATTTTTCAACATTCTGTGGTAAAAAACCTACCGTTGTGCCACTGACAGACTGAACTGCCAAAAATCCTGTCCCCTGAGGAGTGATGGGCCCTAAAAGAAAATAAAATTTAAAAACTTCCGGAAAGTTTTATTACACAATATCTAGCCCCTATTTAAATTCTGAAAGATAAAAATACATGACAAATATACTCAATGAAGAAAACGGAAAGTTTAAAGCACTCAAACTATTGCTCAAACTATTGCATTCAAACATTCCCCATAAAGGAATGGTTAACAAGAAGTTTTTCATGCAATGGCTGGGCCCATAATGTGTGCAAAGTCTATCTGCACACAAATCAGGTTCCCCTTTGATATGCTACAGCTTAGCA
Organism: Acrocephalus scirpaceus scirpaceus; assembly: GCA_910950805.1. Lineage (NCBI taxonomy): Eukaryota > Metazoa > Chordata > Aves > Passeriformes > Sylviidae > Acrocephalus > Acrocephalus scirpaceus. The sequence goes on from OU383781.1 coordinate 38,302,953, forward strand.
GAATGCTCAGAATTTGATTAAAAGCCAAGCAATTCACAAATCATTTAAATAATCCACAAATATTAGGCAATTATCATACTATTTGATGTTATTTTTGTTCCATGGGGCAATTTGAAGAGTTCCCATTCCAAAAGCTGTATTTCCTGACACATCCTGCAAAGCTTGAGACGTTTAGAGTGGTGAAGTGCCCCTTAGAGGGAGAGCAGCTGCAGCAGGGCTCACCCCAGAAGGCCGCCCCGCAGTGCATGTGCTGCGGGGTGTACTTGAGCAGCCGGTGCCGCCCGTTGTGGTCCTCGATGTAGAACATGGGGATGGTCTGGAAGCGCCTCCAGCCCAGTGACAGGATCAGGGGGTCGCGCGTCTTCAGGATCTTCTTGTACCACCGGTGCTTCTTCAGGCGCAGCTGGTTAGAACAGAAGGGCAACCGTGCTACTACTGGTTGTGGTACTGAGTCTGAAGTTCAAGCCTTAATTTTTCAGGAACTATTGAAAGCAACTTCTATCTACACTAGAATTTTTTATACACTAAGTTTTATCTTTGTTTATCTTCAAACATTCTCACTAACGTTAGGTTGACTGGGAAGATCAATCAGTATTTGACTCACTCTGAAGTCATGTGTGTATGCCTACAAGCAAGTGTTATATTAAAAATACATTTATATATGTACACTATATAGTACATATACATGTTTATAGTAACTTTTCTGTAGTCACTTGTATATAGATCATGAAGGTAAGAGTACAATTAATGTTTGCAATTTAGCAATCACAGTATCAGACCTTAGTCCTGAGACACCTCTGCAGCTGAACATTAAATAACAGTAACCTTTTCTGGTTATTCAATTAAGCCTGTAAAGATCCAGGATCTGCTACTGGAGAATTGCACTTTGTGTCAAAAGAAAACTCCCTATTCAAGAGACAAGGATGGAAGTTTCTCTCTGTGTTTACTGTATTTTCATTACATAGAAAGCACTAACTCCAGACACCCTGAAGCATACCTGTACAGAGATAAAATGCACTCAGCCATTGGTACGTACCTGTACATAGCCAACATTTCCTTCACTGTTGCCTAGACCACCCAGGATGATAGGATAATGAGGATCAAAATTCAGGACAAATTCACAGGGCACATTCTCAATCTCTATTCGGACATACATCCCAGGCCTGAATCCCTCATACTGCACTCTGGTCTCATCATCTTGATCTTCAAATTCTGCTCGATTAAGCTACGTGACAAAGAGAAAGCCACCATGTGTTTCTCAAAATTCAAATATTAACAACATGTTCATGAAGGGCCAGTACATGCAAACATATATATAAATCTTTTGGGGAAATATCTAATAGGTTTTGTGACTTCCTATTCAGAGGAAGATCTCTACCATCACAAAGCCCTTCCAATTTGAGATCCCAAGTGGGGCTGTTAGTCTACTTGAAAGACAGTACTCAAGAGAAGCAAATGACTGAGTGACTTCTGATACACCTTTCATTATGGTGACTTTGGATTTTAAACATACAACTATCAAAAATACATTTTTTGATTTAGGAGCCCAATTACCTTTAAAAGTTAATGTCCTGATCTTTAAGGTGTCACTTTATGAGGATGCTGCGCTCTGATCTTACTCAGCAGCTTAAAAATATTTTTGTGCATCCTCAGACTGTACATCATCAAAAGTTTTCTGTACCGTATGATAAGAATGTAGATACTTGTGCAAATATTTAAGAATATATCCTTGTGAATAACAGAAGCCTCACTCTCCTGTTCTAGCTCGTGATGTTTAGCTACCCATAAGACACTGATTCTTTCACTGGAATGTCCTTCTTTACCCTTTAAGTGCTCTCAGTACATCAGCATACCAGAGCTCATATTATCCTTTGGGACAGAGGCTAATACAAGCAGGCAAGGATTAATTTAACAAATATTTAGGACAAAATTTTGTCAGACGACAATACAATGAAGATATTAACAATCTAAGGCAGTGTTCTCCCAAGTCAGTCAAAATAGGAAGCTACTTTTAAACTTAAAACTTCCTATGTAAAAAAAACCAAAGGAACAAAATCAACACCTCACATTCTGGATACTGAGGACTTCTACCACATGTACAGAGCAATGGTCATTAATTACTTTATCCCCAAAATAACTTCACAGTTGGATGAAAAAGACTGTCACAGGGAATTTACTTATCCATTAATAACACTGCAAAAAATCACACTAAAAATAATACTGGGAAAATATATGGCAGAAATTAATGAGGAAGACTTTCACCTTCCTACACATAAAAGGATGACTTGTTCATTTAAAAAATTTTTAATAGTTGAAATTTAGATGATACATCCTGGCTTATTCAGTGATTCAAAGTACGGTTAAATACTGCACTCAGTTTAAATTAAGCTCCTCATTTGTTTGGCTTGTTTGCTTGTTTTCCTTTCCAGATAATAAAATCAAAAAGTTCAAACATAAAAAAATCACAAGCTTGTATTTCTTTGTGTGTACTTTCTGAAATACCTCCTGAGCATCACCTGTGTCTCCAGGAAAAAACATTTTGGGGGCAAACCCTGTGGAGTATTTTTGAAGACATATAGCCAGATAAATTGTCAAATTAGGAGATTGTACCTGTGCTTGTTTATGCATTTCTTCTTTAAGATCATCAAAGTATGTGGCATCCCCTTCATCATATTCTGCATCAAACATTTCTTTAAGTTTTCTTTTCTTGTCCATGCGCTCCTTTTTCTTTTCCTCCTCCTCAGGTTCTGGTTTGGACATTTTCTCATCTTCCTCCTCCTCTTCTTCACTTCCAGACTAATCAATAATGTCAAACATTGGAACAAACAATATCACACATGTAAAATGATTCACTGAAAACAACCCATCCAGGCAGGATATGCAGAAGCAATTATCCAATGGCATCACCCCTTCCAATATTGTTTATTAATATTTATCAACAGTTTGATAGATATTAATAAACAATACTTCTATAAATATGATTGAACAATACTTTTTTATTGTGCCAATTATTAGACACCTGAAAAACATTTCAATTTGAGACAGAGATCAGTAAGCTATTCATATAAGGAAGCAACTTCAGTAAGGACCAAAAGATCTCAGGATCTAATCATATTCCTTTTCACTGCCAAAGCTTTTTTTGACTAAACATCATTTTAACGTAAGAGAACAGACCCTAGAACTGACCTACCTGTTATTCTACAGCTAATATAAGCATATGTAATACCGGAGGGAAAAACAGTAATTTTTGATAGCATTGAGCCATACTGTGCTGGAAGACAGCACTCTGGAGACCTGAGAGGAGGAAGTTTGTTCACAGACCTTTTGAAAACTGCCAAAATTATGCCACTACCCTCAATTTTATAATGAAATGCAAAGCCATCAAATTGTTCAGTCCAAAAAGAAATTGATTTTTTCAGTTTGTACTGTCACAGGCAACTACAGCTCTGTTCTTGGAAGATACCCAAGCCACAGCATAAAATTGCTTCTACCAACCTCCCTTATGCCTCCTCTATGCAGATAAGAGCAATGAACTAGGAAACTGTGTCAAGTTTCCACAATTTGTTGTGTTTAAACAGAGTGCTATAATCTTCTGCATCAGATGAGATGACATAGTACAAACAGTTATGATTACATTTGGTTTTAAAATACTTCTGTCATGCCTCCACATCCTCCAGCTCTTGATTAAGCCTGACACCTACTGTTAAATAAGTGAGGTGACTTCTACGTAATTAACTATAAACAAAAATTCAGGCTCAAGCCAAAAACATGCCACTCTAGATAAAGTCAGTAATACACATACCTTTTCCTTCATGTTCCCACTGATTTCCCTTCTATTGGTTCTATGAACACTGAATTTATTACATAGGATGCCTATCACTTGATAAGAAACTAACACTTGTGTAGGTAAAGAACATAAAAAAGCAGATCAGACCTGCTCTTCTCCAGCAGCAGCTTTTCCTTTGTGCACAACCCCAGTTTCCAGATCTTCAAAATCTCCATACAGCTCTTCTGCAACAATGAACACTCAAGATATGTGAGCATTAGTTAACCGTTCTGCTGTATTGCTCCACAGCATCTCTTATGTGTTCAGTACTGTGCATTTCTCAGTACTGCTGTGGAGATTAGTTTCAGTCCAAATATTTTCAATTCTCATCAAGTTTTATACGTTTGTTCTGTCCTCTCTACAGCTTCAGCTGAAAATTCAGCTAAACACAACGTGGCTCCTCCTTTATCCTTTCAACAGCCTTATGATTTAAAAAATGTAAATAAAGTTTACCCAAAGGACTCCCAATACATTGGTTTGCACTCTAATGACACAAGACACCAGCAGAGCAATTGAGCTCCTAAGCTTAATTTCAAAAAAAAATTAAATTAAATATAGTTGACAGTTTTTAGGTTAAAAACATATGCTCATAAAAGCCTGCTAAACCACAATCATGATGCACATAAGATACAGACACATTATTAATTGTTTTAAGTATTTCCTAATTAAAAAAACCACAAAAACAACACCTCCAAAACATCTGAATATAGATCTCACTTTTCAGCCAAATGTGAATGGCAAGTTTGTCTTCCCAATAAAGAATAGTTTGTTTATTTCTACCATGACTATCCAGAAGAATAAACCATATATGATGAATAGATCAACTCAGATACATAATTCAAAGTTGGCATGTCCAAGTGTTGAGACTAGGGACTCCATTTTGTAATTTAAATTACATACTCTATTTGAAAAAAAAAGCAAGTATAGCACTAAGACAAAATATTCTATATACATAACTAAAATGCCATACTTTTCTTTAAAATCCTGTATACATGAATCAATTTTAGAAGTGTTACACATACCATCTTCCTCCAACAGCTTTGCTGCATCTTTATCATCCTCCCACTTTCCAGTAACAAAGCAGTCTCGAATGCTGCTCATAACCTGCAAAATAAGTGTCATTGCCTTGCACAGCTGTAGCTTATCAACAGAAATGTTCCCCAAGACATTCTCCCCTCCCCTATCACAGATACCACCTCAGAGACAATTCTCACTTGCAGCTCCACATCAAGACACCATTACCAAAACTACACAATGCCTCCCCAAAAGCAGAATTGTGAACCCAGCTTAATTCTTGCCCAAAGGTCTTGGCACTACCAAAATCTCTACCCCATGTTGTATTTTCGCTTGGGTCTCCCCTGCTTTTTACTTTTTGGTAAATAAAGAACAAACTATTATCCACCAAATATTCAAGTGAGCCAAGCATTTAACTGATTTACTGTAACATGCCACTCTTGTAAGAACAAACTTTGGAATCTATTACTTAGAGTTACTGCAAGTGGCAGAATCTAAGACACCGTGGCCATAGCTCCCACAGAGCTATGTCACTGTTACAGTGACAACTCAGTCATACTTTGTGAGACACAGCCAGGACAGAACCAGACAGGATATGCAGAAGCAATTATCCAATGGCATCACCTCTTCCAAATCCCAATCTTGCAGCTTTTCTACCAGAAATTTGGAGCAGTCAAGAGCATTAGCCTTCTGTTTGGATGCCTTGTCTGGACGGCTGACATGAAACAAACCTCCAAGTTCATCATCTGCATCTTCGCTCTCCTGGTCCTCATCCTCGACAGCTAAACCAAACACAGAGGCTGTGATGATTTCCTCCACAGTATATGCATGAAATTCAATAACCACCTCTCTCCTTACGCTTCACAACAGCTGCAGCAGTTTGAGGAAATAAAAAACCCAAACTGGAACAGTTTTAAATGCAAAAGCCTGAAGAAAAAGGTACACTGATCTAATTGTTTTCCTAATTGGAATTATCTAAAAAAAATATTGCCCACTAAGTATGAGGATACTTGTTCAATATGAAAAACTGGAATAATACCAAAATGATCTGTGAACAGGAAGGACATTAAGCTTGCCTGTAAGTCAAGGATACCAGACTGGACAACCTGTCAGAAAGTCTTCCCACACCTGCACTGTGGAAGGTTTACAAAAGCCAAATTCTCATCATGTTCTACAAAGGTTCTGCACAATGAAATTTGTACACTCAGTCAACCACTGGAAAAATTGTGAATTAAATAGGACAAATTACATAAATAGAAATTTTCTCTTCTTTTTAAGCCAGCTATTTTTTCCTTGACAAACACTTGATACTAAGTCATGTCTAAGAGACTCTTCACAGTCACTGTGAGACAGAAATTCCTGAAACCAGCCAAGAGACAACATCCCTTTATGAAACACAATTACACAATGGGTTTGCATAATATCTATCAGATGATTACACAAATGACCAAACCTTAGACATTTGGAAGAAGTAACTGTACCAGAAAACATGAGTAATAACTGAGTAGTCTGGAAAATGAACTCAAAATGCTTTTTATGGGAAAAGTAAAAACTGTCTTCTTATTACAGTTATTAGTGAAAATGAGCATCAGCAATTAAAAAGTCAATTAACTCTCCTCAAGCCTCCCACCAAAAGACAATGCTCAAATATTCAGACTTGAAAACTTGGCAACAGCTAAAAGCCACCATATATTGAGACAAGTTTCCAACAGATTTGTACCTGTTCCATATACAAGTTTCCGAAGATTGGGGGTTGATCGTTGCTGTCTTAGAAAGGCCTCAGCTGCCTTCTGTGTGAGGTCCTCTTTCCATTTAAGTGCACCTGAAAAGGGAAAAAAATTCACAATCTGTCTCCAAAAAAGAACAAGGATCAGAAATTACAAAAATAATCTAAGTAAGGACATGACAAGAGGCTTAAGAAGTGTAGACAAAACCCACAGTTTCTTTTTCTCATACTCCATATATACACAGAAACATAAACTGTGGATAACAAATTACACCACTGATTTTTTTTAGGACAGCATTTTAAAAACTTACTAACAACAGTAACAGATTTGATCATGTTCACAATGATACATGTCTTCTTCAGACTCACAGAAAGGTTGAGGTTGGGAGGGACTTCTGGAGGTCTCTGTGTCCTGCCCCACTGCTCAAGCAGCCTCACCTAAGGAAGTTGCTCAGCACCACGTCAGGATGGCTTTTGAACATCTCCAAAGATGGAGATACCTGTTCCAGTGCTCAGTGAGCAGTTAATGCATTTTAGTAACATTCCCCTTAACATATTTTAGTTTTTCTAGATGTGATAGAGCATTATAATTTGTTTTACACACATAAAGATTAAAGTAGTATATGCAAAATCAATGAAGTTTTGTTTCTAAAACAGATTATCTCCATTTTAGGGGAAGGAAACCTGACATTGCATACTATAATGTAAATGAAAGGTTTAACAGCAAGTATTTCAAGCTTTCCTAACTTAAAGTTTTGCTACTTAAGAATTATATATAAATACATATATATATATGACAGGCAACATTATGGAGTATTTACTAATTATATCCTTTAACAATTAATACAATTAAAGTGGACAGTAAAAATTACAGTTATAGTCTACCTGTTGTGTCAGCAGAAAGATCTACTTTCTCTTCATACTCCTCTTCCTCTCTCAGCAGATTCTCCACATCATCATCCTCAATATCTACAGTTTTAACTTTAGTCTGCCTAACACCATCAGCTTTCTTTGCTTGGCTGTGCTGAAATCCATTCTTATTTGACTCTTCATCTTCTAATTCCTCATGTGACCCTCCTTCATCATCACCCTCTTCAAGGGAAGAGTTCTCATCCTCAGATTCTGATGCCTCTTCCGCAGTGCAGTTTCCCGAATCTGTGGTGAGCACTGCTTTTCTTTTGGGACTGTGCTCTGAGATTTGTGATTTTGTTTCTGTACGTTCACTATTCACATCATACTGCTTAGATTCAGCTCTTTTATTTTCAGCCTCGAATTCACTATCTGAGCTCTCATCTTCACAAGTCCTTTGTACGTCCCCCTCCTCCTCTTCCTCATCTTCCTCCATCTCACTGTCTTCAGGGACAGCTTCTCCTTCTTCTTCAGAGCTCACCTCCAGATCATCATCGCTGTCTGCAAATGCTGGTAGCTCGTTCACAGCTTCTTCCTGAGCCACCTCTGTTTTCAGGCGCTTGGCTCTCCTAACTGCCATCCCTTCCCTTAAGAGCACTCTCTCACTTTCTTCCTCAGCATCATTTTCATCATCACCATCACTTCCATCTTCAGACACTGCTTCTTCTTCATCATCTTCTTCTTGGTCATCTTCCTCATCACTTGCAACATCATCATTTTCCTTCTCGTCGTCTTCAAATACAGCCTTCCGACGAACTCTTCCAGTCTTCAAATCCACCTGCCTCTCTTCTTTTGGCATCCCAAACCTGTTTTCCAAAGACCACATTCGGGGTAAGATGGTAAAGTACAAGAAAATTTTAATGAAACAATGAAGCCTCGTGTTAATATTTTTAAACAATTCTATGAATTTTCTTTCAAACGAAGTGAAGTTATGTAGAATATGAGAAAGACACTGGCATTCTTTAATGCTTCTTTATCCAGAATATTGAATGTTATAGCCAAAAATAATTCCAATAAATTTCTTCATTTTCCATGGAATGAATTAGAACAGAAATGTTACTTGTATCAGCAAGAAATTCCTGGAAGGCAGAACTATACTGCTTGCAAAACTTTCTAGTACCAATTATTTCTATCCCAAAATAGAGTGTGGCATATGAGTAATCTCAGAAGAGAAAGAATCAGACAATATGTCATTTTAGCTGTGATCTATTGAGAATTTTTCCTAAATTAGAGCCTGAAATTAGAGATTCATTCATGCTCAAACACTGCCCAGCATTCAAAACTTACTCTTGTCCTACATCTTCTGAACCCAAGGGTGTAGAGTCCATGAAGAGCGAGACCTTGCTTGATGCCATTTTAACATCAATGGCTGAGTGTGTGGAGATGAGGCTCTGAACAAGTTCATGATTTGGCCTCACTTCCTCCTGGAAAGACAGGATTTTTTACTTTTCAGTTAAGCTGAATAAAGAAATGTCTAATGATAGCTATCAGTCAAAACCAACAGAAATACGCATATGCAAGAAAAAATTGCAGAGGATTTTAAAGAAACATTTTCTCAGAATAGAATAGGAAGGTCTCCCTTCCCCTCTTCCCATTTCAAGAATATCTATAATATCAACTCAAGAAAAATTAAAGAGGGACTCCTTCACAATATGCAACCACTACAGTAAATATCAGCAAACATATATCATAGACCCAAAGGTATTTAACATTTAGCACAATACAGGGAAAAAAAGCTGAATTCAATTTGTTGGCAAATCTTTTTTTTTCTCCCTTTGACCAGTCAAATCGTTAGTCTTCTCCCAGCAATCACCATGCTCTGCAAAATAAGAGTGATAATAGTCCAGCACCAGGAGATTCCATAAATCTTAGGTCAATATTTGGGAAGTTATTACACAAACTTTAGGAACTTAATATTAACTGATCTTCCAATCCCCTCTCTGAAATTCCTGAAGGAGAAAAGAACTAATTATCCACTATGGATAGATAAGGATTGATTATTTTAAAGAAGCTAATTTTAAACACTTATTTTGGCTTTAAGGATAAAAACTACATTTTCCAAGAGAATTCAAATCACCACCAACATTCTTTTACCTCCTCTTTTTCATGAGCATGGCTTCCACCAAGGTCAATGTAAACAGCATCTTTATCATACACAATACCCCCGACTCCTGAAAGAGGGGCATACACGAGCTTCTCCTTCTCATTTAAGGAACGCTTCTTCTGCTGCTCCGGGAGAGCACAGGGGTCTGGCAGGAAACTCACATCACTTACAGTGAAGTCTCCTACACCTGAGGGGACAGACAAAAGGAGGCAAAGTTTGCACAACGTTTTGATTCTCAAATTCGTTCACTTCACCCACGAAGAGATTCAAAACCCACCCCTCCCCCACCAAAAAAGGAAAAACAAACCAACCAAATCCAAACATTGTGGCATTCAATGATTCATCAACAGGAAGCTCGGTACCAAACAACCAGCTCCTCTGCCTTACCACTGAACTTAAAGTATACATAAATTCACCAGAATCCTGAAAAGCTTTGTTTGTCTCTTTGCTTGTTTTCAAATGACAAAAACAGCAATTCACTTTTCTGAGTAGGTCTGTAAATTTTGTTATTACAGTATTTCTTAATTTAAACTTTTTAACCATTCACTTAAAATATTAAATTATTCAATTCTGACCTTAAGAAATATATTACATAATTTACTAATTTACATCATTCAAACTTACTTTTCATTATTAGGGCTGGTATATTTTACATTTTAAGTACCTTTTGAAGTGATACACCTTTGAAGAACTTTAAATACTGTGAATAATGTGCTTATCAGTGCAACAAAACTGCACAGTTAAAAGCAAAACTAATTACAAGATTTATTTTCACAAAAATGTGCATTTAAAAAAAATTCAAAAGTGTAACAGGTTACAAAGGTGAAAAATCTGTTATCTAATATACGTTAAAGATAAAAATGATTTCAGCTATGTTATCACAGATCAGTACAGAAAGAGTTCTAAGACTCTGATAAATTACCTGGCATATGAATTTGACTTTTGTTTTTCAGGTGCGCTCCTCTCAGGTATCCATACAGTGATATCTTCCTGTCACATTTGGGATTGATTCGAACATCCTCTGGGTTTGTCAGCTCTTCCATTCTACTCAACATTTAAAATGACAGTTAAAATATCCAGAGTCCCAACGGTAACTTGTAAGAAATGGTGATTTAAGAAAAGAGAACATCACTGCTGCCACTGCATGATCTGCAGATTCTAATAATCAAAACTGAATTATCACAAGAAAGAAAAAACTCATGGAAAAAAGACCTTCTAAAAATATTTTTGAATTACATTTTAGAAGATGTACAATTATGGCCAGCAAATTTCTAGAAGGTTTACTGGCACTTCACTGAACAGGTACTGCTTTCTTAGCACATTTTAACGACTCTTTATTGGCTTTGCCCACACAATCCTTCTCTAATCAATGTCACCATTAGAGGGCAAACAGCTGATTGTCACATTCCCTGTAGCCACTCAACACCTTCTTTTCACTAAGAATGGTGGTGAGCGACACAAAAGCTACCACAGAAAAAAGTGGCTGTGTGCAGGCATAGGAGGGGGAAACTCCTATCTCCACTGCACACGGGAGGCAGCAAGCACAGAGGAAGAGAATGGGGGACACAACCCGGCTGCAGATCGGCTTAAAGCTGACCCAACAATCACGAAACTGCAACACTTACAGAAACCTAAAACAATGTTACCGAAAAACTACAGAATGTGGGGTTTGCATTTTCCCCCTTTGCTTTGTGTATTTTGCAGGACTTTGTGCATTGCTTATCTACTTCTCTGACAATTTCTCCTGAAGAATTAGAGCTAAAAAAGAGGCTCATTCAAATCACCTTGGATTACTGTGGGAGTTTAGTCATAACTGTAAGCATTCTGGCAATAAAATATGAAAGCTGAGGTAATTTCTCAAGCAGGCACAGCTTCCATTAAAATTACTTTCATATTCCAAAGAGACAGTGAATCAAATGCTATACAGGGAGATGGAGCAGCAGGGATGTTCCAGGGAACTCAGAACTAATTCACCAGCTGTTGTTTAATCACTAGAATGCTGTCTCTTTTCCACAGAAATTCAATATAATCACCAACAAGCAAGATTATTTTAACTATCCTGAGTTTCAAAAGCATTTACAATATACTAGAGGTGTGTACATGACCTGATACAAACGAAACTGAATGAAACAAACCTGCAGAGGCGCCTTCCCAAAGCCACTCAGGGAACACCAAACACCCACCCACACAGAGCTGAGAGCTAACAGCAGAGCTTTTAAAAACAATGAGCTTTTAAAAATCTACACTGAGAATGAATAACAGAGAGAAAAACACACACCTGTCTGCAAGAACATACGGGTGAGACGTTTGCCAAGTGAGAGGCCGGAATTTCATAACCGAGATAAAACGGCCCAAATTGTGAATTTCCTGCTTTTGATACTCTCCATGAACCATCCCAGACAAATAAAACAACTTAGCACCCTAAAAACATTAAAAAGATATAAAACATTAAAAAATGCAATTTAATAGCCATAAAACTAACAAAAAAAAGTAGTAATGCAATTCTAATTTGTAAATCTTAATTGAAAATTTCACATTACGATTGGTTCTGAAAGATCAAACCAACCAGTTTATTTCAACATGAAAATTGTCCCCTAAATCTAAATGGAAAGCTATTCACATCCTCAAGACCTCATACAAACCTACAAGCAGATCCCCCTTGCACAGCACCTGCATTAACAGACCCAGTAGCAAATTTAGCAGCTTATCACATTGGGATAGAGAATTATCACACAAGTAATTTAGCAAATAGAAGAAAGATGAAACAATCTGATATAGTATCAACATCATTCACTTACCTATTTAAAAGATGTAAGAACATAATAAATACTTAAGTATTGACCCACTTTTAATTTAGCTTCCATAACGAAAAATATATTAAAAAATTAATGTTAAATGTCATACCGGATATACTTCAGTCCAGAATCTGTGCTTTAACTTCTTTTTAGTCTTCTTTAATTGTTTGTTGTTCTTGAATGTGTCCAAGTGGGTTAGAACTCCCATAATTTTGGGAAAGCCATGTACCTGGCAAATGTTCAGGAATTCAAATGTCTCCATCTCAAACCCAAAGCTGGCATCAATGAGCATCAGAACCTGTAAACACAACATTCACATTTCACTACAGCAATACCACAGTGCCCACATGAGCTAATTTCAAAGACCACACCTTTAAACTCTTAAACTTCTCAGGAACCACAATTTTCAAGAAGGTTCTGTACTTCATTTTCATATACCCTGAAAACCAACTTTGGCTTTTTATTTGAAGTATGGAACTTGGCTGGTGAAGACGTCCTAGATGCTCTAGGAATGCAATAACGTTCAGTATTATAATAAGATCTGAACAAGTGTTCGCCTGGTGAATTTAAAACATGCAAAATTGATTATCTTCCAAGATTTTCAGGAACATCTTAGAAAATTAATAAAACTCTTATATCTGTGTCTTGGATACACTAACGCTGCTAAGGCCAAATCTTTTGGTAAAATGAAACTTAACTTTTTTCCCTTGTTGCAATTGCTGTTACACATCACTAAAATGCTATGACACAGGGAAACAGCAGCCAACAGTCACATGAAAATGGAAGCAAAGTTGTTTAGGATCTTCATGATAAAGAACTTAAAGCATACAGGAACTGACGACAGATCTTCAAGTGCTGACATAATCTCAGCTTCCTAACAATAAATCCAAACAGATTCTCAGCACCACCATAAGCCCACAGAAACTGAAACATCCACCAAATATACTAGCAGAAGTATTTGTACTGTTTGGTACATCTCCCTTACTCAGTAGAAAATATCAAAGTAGAAGAATATCTAGATCAGTGTACACATGTATTTAGATATTTATATAGTTAATACTTAGACAAGGATCCCAAGACCTAATCAGCTGTCAATAACATGTGAATAATACTCCAAATCCACATGTAAAGTAAAATTCTAAACAAATGGATCATGCACTGGATCCCCAGGATCAGTTGATGTAATCTCTTGATTCAAAAGTTGCAAGTAAATTACAACAGTGACCACATTTCACTGAAATCAGCTGTATTACTACATGATATTCTTCACAGATGGAGACCTCAAAGTCCATAAAAAAAAAACCAAGCAGTAAACTAATAGGTATTTCCACTTTGGACATTAGTTGAAAACTTCACTAAAAATATTTTTCAGATTTTACATGGTTTAACCAAATCCCTTAATGAGAAGTCACTGTGTCACCCTTGGCTTGTTATAACATCTTCCACTAAAAGTTTACCAGTTGCATTAGCAATGAAGTTCAGCAGCATTTCCCTTCTCTCACATCCTCCTCCACCACCACCACACACTCTTTACTCTCCCCCACTCCCAAGATGAGGGAAGTACTGTTCCAGAACATTAGGTGTGTCAGAGCTCAGGTCTTGCTCTCTTTGAAACAAAGACAGTTTTGCCTTTGAAAGCAAAAAATGTGTAGAGAAATTAGACACCAGTACAGTCTAATCAAAAGTAGTATTTTCAATATAAATTACAGTAGAAATCACATTCCACTGTTAACTTACCAAATCAGCAACTTTAGCCAGGTCAATCATTGTGTTAATGTCACATCCACATTCAATAATGGTCAGCCGGCGTTTTTTGCCTGAAAACAGAATTAAGCATCAAAAACTGAAACAGAGGGAGAAAACCAACTCATACAGTTTTGTTTTCAGGTCACATTCCAGAAGTTCCTCCAGGGTATCTGGGACTCAGATTCTGATCTAACATGTAAATCATCCAACAGGCATCACTGTAGAAGTGTCTGTTTTTACCTGTTTATAGTTCTGCTAAAATATAATTTTCTGATTTAAAATTATCAGATTTTCTCTTACTGTATGTATGCCAGATCACACATCCAAAGGATTCCTTCAAAATGACCAAAAATTATGAGAACATGAACACATCCCAGCTCTCAAAGCAATACGAGTAAGGAGCATAAAAGAAGCATTTCCATTTCTCCTATCTTTGTTCTCACCTGAAACAATTGTAACAGGACCCCGGATTTCAACCAGCTTTTGCCTTGTGAAGTTCTTAATGAGACACTTGATTACAGTGCTCTTCCCAACCTTGGGAGGGCCAACCACAACCACCACCACGGGAGGAGGCTCCAAAGGTGTCCGGTCAACCACAGGAATGTGATGCTTCTTAGTCTTCAGATCCTGAGTTCTGAGAAGAAATTTGTAATATGTAAATACAGGAACGTCATGGATAGTCACATTTGCCATTTGAAAGTCTTCACTGTTTGCAAAAGCTTGAACACAAAGGTTGAGCACAAGCACAGATATCAGGAACTCCTACTGAGTCTAAGGAACTATTCAGTTTTTTATCGATTAACCGAATGTACAATGTAATAGAGATGCACAAAGCCCCCCACTTCTGACACACACATAAACGACAATGTGACTGGCTGAATGATGAACGCTAGGTAGACACACCGGTGAAAATTACAGTCCATGTATTTCTACACAAAGTAACTAAGAAAGCCCAGGCAACTCCCACCTCTCCAGCCGCCTCTGCACACTCTAGAGGCAGTTCCCACTTCTCACCGATGGAAAGTCCTGGCCATCCGCACAGCGGACTGGACTGTAAAGGCTTTGGGGTTTCTCTTCCGTGCATTCTCCTCATCTCCTATTCCCAGGTCATTGAGATAACGTTTCCTTTTCTTCTCCGCCTTTGGCCCGCTATGCTTTGCACGATGCTTCTTCTTCTCTTTTTCCTCCATCTTACTCGTTCAACAGTTGTTTACAACCAGTACGATTCCCAGTTCCTCCGTGTGACACCGGGCGCAGCTGGCACGGGAAGAGAGCACAGTTAGCACAGGGCACGTGTACCCAGCACACCAGCTGGAGAGCACGGTGCAAGCACTGCCAGCTCACGGAGCTCATTCACGCCAGGGCCGCGGGCACCGGGCAGGCCCGGCGGTGCCCCGGCGGCTCCGCGGCGGGGAGCTGCCGGGCACACCGCGGGCCCTCAGCTCGCCAAGGGGTCCTGCCGCGGGGCCGCTCCCCACGGGCAGCCACCACATACCTGTGCCGTGCCGTGGGCGCCGGTCCTGCCGGCCCGATGCTGTTCCCCCGGCCCCGCGCTGTTCCCTCGGGTCGGGTGCTATCCCCTCGGCCCCGCGCTGTTCCCCCGGCTCGGGTGCTGTCCCCCGGCCCCGCGCTGTTCCCCCGGCTCGGGTGCTGTCCCCCGGCCCCGCGCTGTCCCCTCGGCCCCGCACCGCGCCCCCGGCCCAGCCGCCGGCCCACGTGTGCCCGCACAGACCGGTCCGTTGCGGAGCCACCCTCCCGGAAACAGCGGCTGCGCGCTGAGTTCCGGGCGCGGCGGCCGCGGCGGAGCGCTATTGCCGGAGCACACTGTGTCCCTCAGCGGGAGGGTGGCGGTGGCGCCGCGCAGCCCGCGCCAGGAACGGGAGCCGGTCCCTGCGAGCGTGTTTAGGAATAAATTAGTCTCCTGCAAGCTCTTTGAAAGCCCGCGGTAGCTGCCCGGCTGGGCCGGACCCACAGCACCCGGAGCGGAGGAGGCGTGGGGACCTTCAGCTGCCCGCGGGCTCGGGGCAGCCCCCGTACGAACTGACAGATGCGGCCCCAGCCATCACGGCGAGAAAGATAAAAAAATCCTTGCCAAGGACTATAGGAAGAGAACAAGTCAGAGGGTAAAAGCGTATGAAGAGGTTTTCAGTGCAGTGAACTCAGACGGAACCACAGAAAAATCTGGGATTCCAACTCTGAGCCCCCCGGGGTGATCGAGTGCAAGCCGTGAGCGAACACCGCCGTGACAGCCCGGCCGTGGCACTGAGCGCCACGTTCCCTGAGCCTCCGGGGACGGGGACTCCGCCACCTCCCCGGGCAGCCCGTCCCAGTGTCTAATCACCTTTTCTGTGAAGGAATTCTTCCTAATTTCCAACCTAAACCGCCCCTCGTGCAGTTTAACACTATGTCCTCTTCTCCCGTCGCTAATACAACTTAGGTGGGGGCATTTTGCAGGTACCAAGCCCCACACCCAGAGACATGACCAGGCACGCAGAGGGCAAGGTAACCCAGGTGAAAAGTGAGTCGTTGTTTTATCTCAGCTCTGTGCCCACGCCTGAAGGTCAGGCGCCCTGAGGTGCGTTGTAGGTGCAGACCCCGCTTAATGAAGCAAGAAGAGCCCTCTTGTCTGGGCTGATTTGCCTTATGGCATGAGCCAGTGAGGGGCAGGGCTGCTAGGGAGGTGTCCAGGCTGTGAACTGCTCCCTCTGTGATGCTGGCCCCATCCTGCCTCCCAGGCAGGTGGCTTCCAGCTGGACTTGCAGCAGCCCTGGCTGTCACACTAGTCCTGCTGCTGGAGGAGGTGGCTGTGATGAAAGGAATGTTCCCACATAATGAGGAACTTGGGACACCCCACAGTGGAGTGGGCCCAGGCTAACTATAAGTGACATTGGTGAATTTGAGTTCTCCTTATCTCTTCGTTATGTAGAAGAAAATACATTTTTCAATATTTAGCATGCAAAATCCTCCCTTCTTCTATAAACAGGAGCATTTTACAGGCAGTAGAAGAGTAGTTCAACTACTGAACAGATTTGGTTCCTGCCTCAGCTCTTCCTCAGCATCACCTACTCAACTCATATGACAGCAGAAATGCTGTTGGCATGCAAGTCCAGGGGAGGCTACAATGCCATTGCTGTGGAAGTACCTCCTATGTGTTGAATAAGCACTCTCATTAAGAAGGTGTTATGAAGGAGGGGGTATATGTAAAGAAATAAATCTTAATGCTTTTTTTTTTTTCAAAAATTTACTAAAAGAGTCATATGTACAATCATAAATACAATCATCTCTTTGTCCTTCACTCTCAAATACAACTTGTGTTCAAAGTACCTTGCACTATTGTCTGATGCCATGCAGGTCTTCTGTAATACATGAGCTTGTTCCAATCCTTAAGGTCAAGGCAGAAAAGTTACAGCCACAGCTAAAAATTACTGACAAAAGTCAGGACTAATTTCTGGATTTTTTTGTGTACACACATCCATAGACAGTTCATTCAGGGATATCAATTTTATTATCAAAAGAATGGTCTGTGATTAAGTTTTATGCTCATTGTTTTTCTTGTTCTATAAACAAAATAATTGACTTAATAACAAATGTATTACAATCCAAAGATACTTTAAAATATTCCAGAGCCACATTTTAAACACAGAAAAAAAATCTGCATGTAGAGTTTTCAGCATCCTAGGCCTAATATTGCTTTAACACACATCCATGGCAGTTCTCCAGAGGTACACATGAAGAACCTTTCCATGCTCACTGTGGTCTTCCGGACAACTGTGGATCTTGGGAATTCTAAAAATAGGCTGAATGTGCAAATGCAAAGATGAAACACATTTTTCCTTTGAGTGCAATTCTACAACTTCATGAAGGTAAAAAAAAAAAAAAACCACCTTAATTTGGCAAATAGACAATCACAATTTAAAAAAAAAAAGACAATTTGCAAACAAATTACACAAAAGAAAATCACAAAAATGTTGCCTTTTAAAAAGCTGTGATCATTTTTAAATGAAAACGGTATATATTGAGTACCCAGGAAAAGACCACTAGTGTTCTTTATCAGGAACACACCTAATATGCAAACACACCCAGTGAGATGTCCCCTGCTACCACCAAAGGCTGCTTTTCCCATGCTTATACCCCTCTTGTGTTAATGCGTTCTCAACTAAAAGCTACAAATAAGTCTGTTATCTAAGATTCCTTAAATTAAAACAAGTGAATTATGACCAGAATAGAAACAAAACTCAGTGCATTAAGGCCACAAAAGCAACACCATAGTGCTAAGCCTCCGGGCAGAATCAATCCAGCAGAGTCTGAACACAGAGAACCTTCAGTACTGACACACTTGTGAAGATCAGCCTGTGCATGCAGGTTAGTGTTAGGCTGCCCACGACCAAACACATGCAGGAATACTGCAAGCAGCTGGTGAAAGATTGCTGGGGGGGGGGGAGGCAGCTCAGATTCAGCAGGTAGCCCTTGCTAACATGGCTTATCTTTCTTTCCCTTCCAGACGGGGCACGAAACTGAGAGCAAGCACTCTGCACTTAGACCTGCAAAACCTCCAGCCACTTCAGACAACACTGTCAATTGAGAGGAAAAAAAATCGCATTCATTTTACATCAGGCAAGGGGACCCACTGCCAGTTTCATGTCTGACCCAAATGACAGACTGAATTCTGGCCACCAAAAGCAGAAAGGTAACTTTTTGTCTGACCTTGCTCTGCATTTTGCTCATTCTCAAAGAGCAAATCTAACCCTGTTCCCAAAATTTCATTTCTCATGCCCAGCCAATGAGGGTCATAGTCATTTACTGTCTCCGGCAGCTGCTGCCCATACAATGGAGTGGCAAGCGCCCTTTGATACCCTCCTTCATGCTTTGGAAGTACCAAAGGAGGACTAGCATTACTAGCAGCAAGCAGAGGTGAATTGTGCCTCACGTGCCCGGGCTCAAGCTCAGGTTCCCCCCCGCCATAACTCAAAGTGGAGCCCTTCCCAAAGGGAGAAGTGCTTGACTTGGCATACAAACAGTTCTCAACACCCAGACCCTGGTTAGAATTGAAGTAGTTTAAGACAGGCTTCCTGCAGGAATTCTCTTTAGCTGCTGGGTACTGGTGATCTGTACAAGGCTGGAAAACATCTGCATCTGAGTAGAAGCTTTCAGGGAAGAAGTTCTTCAGGTGCGGATACTCCTGTGCCTGCTGCACAGGGAGCGAGAACGGAGAGGCACTGCCCACGCTTCCCGCACCTAGTGGGACCCCTCTTCCCGAACAGTCCGAACCGAAGTCAGCTGGGGTCTGACCCAGCGCTACGAAAGTGTTATCCAAGCTCCTGAAATGCATTTCGAGCCTTGAGTACAGCTGTCCCGAGTACGACTGACCGCAGAAGCTCTGGCTCCCTCCTGGCAGGCCTGGCTGCGGGCAGAGGAGGTTCCGCTTTGTCCCCGGGCCCTGCTGCGCCGGGGGCCGCTCCTGGCCAGCGCACCGGGGCGGCTTCGACTTGGCCGGCCTGGCGCAGGCGGCGGCTTCGCTCTTCTTGTGGTTTAGCTGCCGAGCTCTTCTGTTCTGGAACCACACCTGCGGGACCGGCAGAGACTGAGCACCCGGGCCGCCGGGGAAGCCGCTCCGCTACCCGCCCGTCCTCCCTCCCGGACCGCCCCTCTCACCTGGATCCGGGACTCGGGGATGTCGGTGAGGCCGGAGAGCTGCTCCCGCAGGGCGATGCCGGGGTACGGCTCCTTCTCGAAGGCGCGGACCAGCAGCTCCAGCTGCGCCTTGCTGAAGGTGGTTCGCTTGCGGCGGCCGCCCTCCCGCCCCGAGCTGGGGCCGGCGGGGCGCGCACGGGGCTCGCCTGCGGGGAGACAACGGGGAGCGGCGGTCAGCGGGGCCGGGCAGCGTGCTCCTGCCCCAACACCGCCACCAACATCACCAACACCGCCACCAACATCACCAACACCGCCACCAACATCACCAACACAGCCACCAACACCACCAGACCGCCACCAAGACCCCCGCCGCGGCTCACCGGCGGGTCCGGGGCTGAGGGCCAGGCTGGCGGAGGGGACGCTGGCGGGGACCAGGCTGGCGGGGGGGAGGCTGGCGAGCTCCATGCGGGCCGAGGTCTGCGGACAGCAGAACGGCAGTGGCAGCTCCGTGCCTTAAGAGCCCTCCATCCCGGCCCTTAGCGACCCCCACCCACCCGGCCCGGCCCCGCCGCGGCTCCGAGGGTGACTCAGAGCCGTCTTCCACACCTCCATTGTCATCCCATCACCAAAATACACATAATGAGGGCTCGCCCCACCCGAGGAGCCGAAGTGTCTCCCAGAGAAGTCCCCGCTGCTGCCACCAGCCCATCCACCTTTCTTTAATCCAAATGGAGAGCGAATAATTTAACGAAGAAATCTTCCCCCTTTGGTTCAGGCCCCTGAGGGAGCTCCCCTTCTCTCTGCACTGCCTGAAGTTCTGCGGGAAACCCGGTGGACCCCCAATGCAAGGAGGCCTCCATACCACCCTTCTTCTAAAGGCAAACCATCCCAGCTCTTACTGCACCCAGGTGACAAGTCCTTGTCTTCCCCATTTGGTTACCCTGCTCTTATTCCCATCCATGGGACATTTCTCATCAGCTTTACTGCAGGAAACGAAATGCACCAGCGTTACTAGACATTGCATCAACATCCAATGTTCACAGTAAAGGACAAAGCCTCCCCCAGCACACTCTAAAGTCACCCAGGTCAGATGGAGCAGTCTCCCTCCAGAGTGCATGCTGAAGAGCTCAGCAATAGGTCTTCCTTTCCTGGGGCAGCTTTTTTTCCCCTTCCAGACAGCTCTGCTCATCCAAGTCAGGTACAGAACAAGTTAGGTCCATGCTATCAGCCCAAGGTGAAATCATGAACAACATATTAATTCAAAAGAGTGGCCAGAAATATCATTTAAGAGAGCCAAGAGTGACATAAGGGGTTTACAGGGAGCAACAGTTGCAACACTGAAAAGGATTAGATATTAGAAGAGAAGCAAATCAATTAGTCAATGTAATAATTTGTCAAATGAGGCCATTAATGGCTATCACTGAAGGTGTTCAAGAACAGCAGCATCATTACATCATGTGTTTATCATCTCAACATGTTCTCATTCATTTTTTCAAATCTGGGACCCACTCCAGCTTGCTGTGAAGCTGAAGGGTACAGGGACAAAGTTTATGTGAGCTGGTACACACTGTTTGCACTCTGTAGGGACCACTGCACCCCCATCTTCCATGCTGCTGTTTCTGGGTTGAGCTGCACAAGGGTTTTAACATTACATGCACCATCACAGTGCTTAATAGCAAAATATTGATGTCCTTGCACACAGGGATGACAGTCAGCTCCTGTGAGTCCAGTACTCTGGAAACTGGATTCCTTTAGCAGCTTGGTCCATAAGGCAAGGTAAATGCCCTCAGAAACCACTACACCTAAATAATATTTTCAAGCAGAAGTGCAGAGACACTGAGAATTACAGAGGAATGACAGCAGCAAGTCTGGAAACATCTGGAAACAACAGCTTGAAGCAATTTCTCTGTACTTCTCCCCTTTCTTCTACCTTGGCATCCCCATAAGCCTGAACTGTCATAGCACAAAGCCATCCCACACAATTTTTCTCCTCTTCAACTCCAGGATAGTTTGGAGTTTTTCCTGTCCATGTAAACAGTAAAATGTGTATATAAGCAAGAATTGTCATATGGAAGAAAGGAAAAATATGTCAGGTAGAAAATGGTTCAGCAGTTCTAGGTAGAGTCAAGAGGTGTTTCTGATCCTTCAGGTTTATTTCACTTCTGTTATTCAGATACATATGAAGATAGGGGTGGATGAAGGCTCAGATACAATAAATAGACTTGTAAATCTTGGGGGCATAGTTTTATTTACTGTGTTCACTACAGCTTAATTCACCTTCAGTTATTGATTCTTGTTCTAAGCAGGCAGTGTTCAACACTAGCTGCCTTGAAAACCCCACAGGGCTTTGCACACCGTTGTGCACAAGCCGTCTCCAGTGCACTCGGCTAGCAAAGCTTATGCAGCTTCTCCTTCAAAAAAAAGCTGATTTTTTTTTTCCCAGTTTAGTTTTTGGCAAGCTTTATTCAATCATCGGCATGGGATAGGAATGCACAGGGGCAAAGGGTAAGAGAGAATAGGGGAGCTTCAATTTGAACAGCCACAATAAAGTATGGAATTGCGTATGACCTTTCCATCTCTGCAATTCCAATACAACTGTCCATGGGGTACATGCTACACTGGATCAAAGATACCAAGGATGTTTGCAGGGTACAAAGAGATTACTCATTCAGTCTGGGCAGAGGGAATGCTGGAACAAATGCTTAAATTTTTCTTTCTGGATTCCCAGTTTTCACGGCGGAAAAGCACGGCATCTCATGGGACTAACTACAACACAAAGCTGCCCCTGTAGGCAACCTGAAATATTGAGCTCAAAAGAGCAGGGAAACCAGCTCCTCCAACGCACACATACACACCTTATAGACACAGCCAGTGCAGAAGAGATAAGAAGGAGCCAGCAGAGGCTTGCACAGACTTGCGCTGCTTGCTAACATTGACTGTCCATCACTACTAGCTCGGCTCAAATAGAACACGCTTTTGTTAACATCCCCTAGCCGTAGAGAGAGCAGTTCACACTTCCCGGAGTTATTGTTTGAGGCATTCTGCCAGGCAGCCTCTTTACACCCTTCATTTTCTGAGATTTTTCTTTGCAATGCTAATTGATAGAGATTGTGAGTTTTGTTTTTAAGTCGGATTCCAGGAAAGATGACAATCGTTGCCTCCCCCTCCTTTTCCTCTTTTCCTGCTGAGGCATATGGACTTGGCCTAACATAAGAGCTAATTTCTGCCACAGCTGCAGTTTGACCATACAGTAATCCATCAAGAACACTGACCAGCCCTTGCTGCCCATGCTCCCTTGGCATCCTCATGCTGTTGCATGTCAGTGACAATTAAAACAACTGCTTGTGAGCATCTCCTCTCTGAATTCTATCAGGAAAATGGTATTCTGGCCCCTCTTTTGACGCATTTCACAAATAGAGAAATGGGAAGCGTGTGAGAAAAGAAGCAGGAATACCCAAAGCAGCATGCTTAGCAAAACCAGCATCTCTTTGGTTCATAGATTGTCTTCAGACTTCCACAAAAATCCACGGAATTTTGCTATAGATTTAAGTAGAGTCTAAACGTGGAAACCCACTCTTCCAAGGTTCCTTTGTGCCAGTTGTGATGCAAGTGTCTCTACAGAGGAATTCGAATCACAGGTGAGATATGCTGAGAATAGAACAGAAATGAAGTATATGTAAGTAAAGTGCATTTAGGAGCGACAACACAATTATTAGACAAGGATTAGCCACAGTATTCTTTAAAATGGCTCTCGAAAATAGGGTTGAACCTAGCCTATGCAGGGCACCCGAAACAGCTGTATTCTCTCCCTCCAGAGCTGCCCTCACGTCAGGACTTGCAAAGGTGGCACCAAAGAAGTCATGCTAGCATGAATGGTATGCTGAATCACCCACTGCAGCCGGGCTGTCACCAGGCGCCTGCTTGGGGAGTCTCAGGACAAACACCCTTCAGAAATCCCTACATCAAACATTTTCTAGGACAGTACAATGCTATTGATGTTTGAGCAGAACTTTCATCCTGAAGAAGGCAAGATCAATTTCACTAGTTGGTCTTCAGACATTAACACCTCATAAAAAGGATGCTCATGCCCCCTTATCTGGAATGCGTCTTTAATTATCTTTTGGTACACCTTTTGCAGCCCATTACTTACCAGTCAACACTGCTTTAATTATGGGCTTGGCAGTAACAGGCAGCTCTTACATCATTGAAATAAAAATGCCAGAAAGCAACCCTGGAGAATTGCAACGAGATTTCATGTTCAAATGGAAAACGGCAGAATTCAGCAAAGCGGCATGGATTCCCATTCACAAAGATTTCATACTATGAGCAGTACTCTCATGGCCAGGGGCACCCAGGAACCCTCCAGAGAACATGAGCAGACAAGTTAGTTGTGGTCTCACCTGTTCCTCAGGGAAAGGAGCACTTCCAGCAGCCCCACTTGCTTTGAAAAGTAGTTCAGTGTCCAGACATGTTGAGTTCCATGGTGTGTCCACATGATAAGCAGGATGGAGTCACATTTTCCACCTTGAGCAAAAAGAAGGCAAAATTTATGACAATCCTTGCTTTTCAAGAGCATTCATTCCCCAGTCCAGAACAGGCTCTTGAGAGAGCTGTCACCTGCACTCAACTGTCCCTTACAGTAAACACCTTTGTTATACCAAAGTATTGCTCTAGCCTTTTCTCCTACCAGAAATAAATCTTGCTTCTAATGCTTGAAGGTGGAGGCAAAAAATATTGCTGAAAACACCATGCACTTTTGGGAAGTAACAGTCTTGCTCTTAGCTCACACTAAAATCTATAGATTTCAAGGTGAAAAAGGCATTAGGCCAATTTGAGATAACTTGGAATAATCTCACACTTCAGTATTTCATATATTTAACTCTTTAAATAATCTATGGAACTGATTGTAATGCTCTTAAATCCAGGGCAATGATAAAAAAAGGTCCTAGCTTCAAGATCAAATGTCTGTCTTAGCTGATATTTAACTCTTCACCAATGACAGAAACTGGGACCTGCCATGGGAAGGTAGGAATCTATAACCAGCTCAGTAAATGACATACTGGTACTTTTACTTGGAAATTATGATGAAGACCTCGGTCACTTTCAGCCCAGAGTTTCTATTTAGTGAATTTATTGAGTCTTTCTCTGAATGTATGTGAAATTTTAGCTTCCAGAGCATCCTCTTACTAGGACTTGTTATGTGAAACAACACTTAGTTTTCTGTTTTCTGAACATGTAACCTTCTAAAATCATTTGGTGCTTGCTGCTGCCCACCCAAGAATGTGGAGTGACCTTCACTGATTCCAACAGTTCACACTGACCATTTTTTTCATCAAACCCCTTCACTTTCTACCCTCAGCCACCTAATTTCCAGACTGAAGAATCCTATCTTATTCATGCTAGCTGGTCCATGATTACATCCCCTGTGGTAACTGCTCCATGCCTTCATCGTTCACATTGTCTTTTCCAGAGCTTTTTCTGATTATGCTGTATCCTTTGTGAAAAAATAAGATAGAGTGACTCTCAGAATTTAAGACGTAGAGGAATCATGGTGTTTTAACTATTATGAAGATAATGTGCAGGGTTTTTTTCCAGTGCTTTCCTAACAGCTAACATTTGCTGTGTCTTTCTGACCCTCACTGAGCTTGCATTCTCATAGAATTATCTATCAAACTCAAGATCTCATTTCTGCGTTGTAATGGTAATCTGCTGTGAAACCTGAAAACAGTTCCTTACTGAAACTGTCACTATGCTGCCTACTGGTGAGATTTTGAGTCCTGTGGCAATCTTGGAAGAAATTGTCATCCCTGTCAGAGAGAAGGCTGCCTTAAATTTTAAAGGAAGTAGGTCCCCAGATAAAACTGAAGCCAAAGTATTTGTAAAAATTGTGTCTTTTATGAAGTGGTAGCCCAGCAGTACTCAACACTGTTCATTTTTTTCTGGGCACTAGAAAAAAAATCTTAGAAGATGGATATAGGATAGCTGGGAAAGTGGTGATTAGTGCCCCCAGTCCCATGCAATCCAATGTCTCCTGCTCTGGTGGAGGAAAAATCTGTGTTCTGTGGGACAGACCTGCCTTCCACAGCCACACAGAACACAGACATGCAGTTTGAACAGGCTGAGCCTGAGCCTGTAAAGGGTTGGGTTGACCACAGGGAAGGACAAATCAGCAGAGCAGAGTCTGCACAAGTGCAGGAATGGGTTGGAGTAGGATTTCCCTGTTCAATAAGCCTAATGAATAGATTATCAGTATTGACTCCTTTGAACACAGAGAAAAGCCACACAGCCATGCAGTAGCAAACCTGTGGTCGCTAAAATCCTGCCTCGGGAAACATAAAAAAATTGTGGATAAAATATCCTCCAGAAATCTAGCCTGGGCCTCCAGAGGGTTACTGAGCCCAGTTCAATCTGGTGAGCCCACGCTTGCTGCAGCACCACTGAGATAAATATGATTTCCTTTAAACGTAGTGGTATTCCATGCCCACTACAGTCAGGCTCACAGGCTGCATTACTTTATGGTAATCCTTTTCCCTGTACTCTGTGCTCATCTCCTTCCCTGTCTCCTTTCCTTTGTGAGAAAGTGTCTGTCATCATCCTCACCTATGCTGTTTGTGTAAGTGCAGATACATCCTGTGGCTGATCAGCTCCAGAAGCACTACTGGACTCTTAGCACCTGAGAGGATCAGACCTCTGAACTGCAGTTTTAGGAAAAGGACTATCTTCTTCTTGTGCTGATAGAATTAAGCACCCTCACATGATACTATAGAAATACAACAAATCTCAACATCATAGTCTGCTGAACTTGATTATGATAACTAGTCACCTAAAGACGAGTGAATTTGGCCTTAAGGCTAGTCTGCTGGGACTGGAGACAAGTTGTCTGGAATCTTCTCCTCCCTGTTTAAAGAACTATTGCTCTACTCTCCCTTGTCAATCCTATTCCTCCTCATCTCCCAAATAACATCCCCACCCATGTGGCTGCAGTGAAACATGCTTCCCACCTATCTCACCCATCTGCTAGTGAGTGACCCCATTTCTTTGCTAGATCTGTGCTGGCTTTTTTTCTATTGCACTCGGGTTTTTCCATCACAATATTCCTGTTCCAAACACATAGGAAAAAATACTCAGGACTAGAAAACTGTATCAATTGACATGACTTGTTCATTAACTGAGAAGCACAAAAAGATCCATGAGTTGGTCCCAATGGACCCTCAAGAACAGTAAACTAAATAGAAACCTTTCATTTTTCTCAACACTGCACTCTGTGTTTACTGCCTTACACTTGGCAACATAAGGCAGTGTCTTTCCCAATAGGAAGCAGTAATACAGACTTAGGAATTCCTTCAGAGAGAAAGAAGAAATAGTGTCAGATACCAAACCATGTATTAAAATACACATGCACTGTCATGAGGTGGTTAAAGGACAGAACAAGGCATCAAAATGCTGAGAGTTTGCTGGAGATTTACTCTTTCATCCTTTTATAACCACTGCAGGATGCTGGTATGCAGAGTCACGGCCCTGGATCTGTATGAAATACACTTTTGAACAGTCTAAGTTACTCAGGTTTTTCTAATATGACCAATATGAATAAGGCTGTCTAGTCACAATTTATCCATGCAAAGTACACTCAGTTTTATTAAATACCTTCCCCAAATGACAAAATCTTTTTTTTTCTCCCATATCTTCAAAAAAATTTCTCAAATACCTGTAGTTCATATACAAATTTTAAAATTCCACCAAATCCATGTACCATAAATCCAACATTTATAAACTGAGATTTCAAATAGATGTTACTTGTTAATATTT
This sequence comes from Acrocephalus scirpaceus scirpaceus, assembly GCA_910950805.1. NCBI lineage: Eukaryota > Metazoa > Chordata > Aves > Passeriformes > Sylviidae > Acrocephalus > Acrocephalus scirpaceus. Next base: position 38,330,510 of record OU383781.1, read on the forward strand.
CATTTTCTAAAGCTACCTGACATAATAAAAAAAGACATCAAAGATGTCCACAAAATATTTTTAGTAGGACTCAAGTCACTGACTTCCAGCAGATATGGGTAAAAACAAATAGAGAACTGTAAACTGCACAACTGTGATCAAAACTGAAGCTCTCTGTGCAACCTGGACTTCAAACTGCTGAGCCTAGGCTGTCTCTTTATGAAGGCTTATTAAGGCAGTATTGGTTGAAGCACATCATGATAAAGGCAGCTGTTTCACCTTCCTTTTCCTTTTTAATAAGAGAAAAACCCCCACAGTGATATTGTTAGGATAAGCATATGGACCCCTGACATAAATTCACCTCTGAAGTGCACAAACTGCATTTGTAGTAAAATCAATGAAAATTCCAAACGTTTATAACTGAAAGGTGTTACCTAATTCTTAATCTTTACAAAGAATAAAGTATTTGGCTGAGACCTTTGTAGCTGACAATCTCCAAGACTTGAATTATGCTCATAATTGTGTTTAAAATGTGATAGAAGAGAAGCAGTTTTATCAAACACCCAAGGAAACCAATGACAAATGAGAAGGATACAACAGATATACGCCAAGGTTTACTCACTTCAAGTTGCAAAAACTACTCAATATAGCAACAAACAATTACTATAGCACATTGTTACTTCTTATGCACATCTCATTACACTTAACATTTCCTGTAAATATGAGAATCAGCTGAAAATCTTGTCCATTAACCTCAAAAATGTCATGCTTGTAAAACTGCAACCTGAAATTTTAAAGGACCGTAGCTTTTCCTTAGCTTCTCTAGTCTTAGAACTAAAAGATTACGGTGATACAATTCTGAGTCGCCATTAAAAATTAAAAGTGGCAGGGGAATAGTTAGATTAACTAGCTACATCAGGAACCAGACATTGCTTGCAGTGGTTTCATTATAGCATTGTGCCATTTAGCTCTGATTTAAAAAAAGTCTGTTGATAATTCTTTTTCCTGAGGTAACTTTCCCTGAATGCATCCCATCTCTTTTATACCAGCTTCAAATCCACTTTAAAACTGGCTTCAGTTTATTTCCAAGTAACTTCCTAAGAAAAGCCCAGTCCCTAAATCCTTACTTGTACAGAAAGTTGCTGTTTAAACAAGTCACATCACTGACTCTAGCATGATGACTCATGCCATAAAATTTGTTCTGAATTTGACTAATCCTCCGACCCCCTCCTCCATTTTTTTAAAGGAATTTTAAACGACAGAGAAGAGCTAACGTGTCTCTATCTCTTCTCCGGCATCCACCAAGAACACCAAACAAAAGAGGCCGACTACCTGGCAAATACCCTTTGTACTTCCCGATGGAAGTGAGATAGCCAGTATCTCTAAGTTAGAGATAGCAAACGTTTCTAAGCTGAAGAGGGAACAATTTTCTCCACTAGTAGGTGCCACAGGAACTTTAGTATTTGAAAATTGAAGAGAGTGATCTATTGATGTAAACTGCATGTGAAATGAGCCAGCTCATTTCAGCAGAATTTCAGTCGAATTAACCCATCTCAGTGTACACACCTAGTCACTGTGAAGACTTCGGGGCCCCCTGGACATAGCTTCAGTAAAAAAAAAAGATTTAAAAATGAATGTAGCTGTCTTTCAAACCTCAAAGAGGATCTTATGTCCCATCCTCACGGTACTATGTGGTTACTTTACCTGCTGATTTCATAAAGAACATCTCTTTCAGTTTTAGATTCTTAATAAACACTTGAGTGTTTAATACCAACTTAATTTGAAATCTAAACCAAGTAATACAAAAGCAAGGGAAAAAGTTTTTGTACAATTATGAGGGAGTATGCTTTTTTACGCTTTTTTCCCTTTCCAACGTCTTTTAAAAGATTATGCTTTCCCTCATTTCTATGGCCTCGACTACAGTCAAAACAGACTCAGTTAGCAATCTGTGCAGCCTGCAGCAGGGTGAAGCTGGGTTAGCTCATCTTCTCCAGGGCTTACAGAGCCCTACCATGGGGCTGGCAGTTTGCTGATTGCTCCCTCCCAATATCTGCATGTTCTCCAGCACAGGAAGGGCCTGAGAAAGGACGGGGAGCTGTGCCAATCCTGTCACAACTGACACGTGTGTTCCAAACTACAGCTCTAAATCTGACTTTGGTAAGCATGGTCAGAGCTGCCTGCTCTCTGCAGGCAGCCTTGGTGGTGTTCTGGGGTGTGGCATACTGCTGAGAGCTGCCAATTCATAACAGCACACCATTCACTCGGTTTTTGGCACTGATTGGGATAAAAGAAACGGAAATCAAAGTAGAAATCTCAGAAGTTATGGTAAAATAGTTTCATTTCCTGTAAACTCGGCAAAGTGAATTTGTTCTGCATTTATTTTTCAGTAATTCACATAACAGTGTTTGGGATTTGTTGTTTCCAGTTTAGATTATACTTGTCAATAAATGCAATTCACGACAAATAACATTTTCAATGCTGAAGCCACAAAGATAATTAATCTGTCAAAAATATGAGGGCAGAATTGCAAACCTTCGCAAAATATGATAGCGCAAGCTTTTCAGCTACTCTGGAAATGACTCCCTCAAAATTAGTCATCAGGTGTATCTAACAACACCTAAGAAACACAAGAAAGATTAATCAATGAAAACTGTGGACTTCTGTGTTATGACAACTTCAAAGAAAGACAAAACTCCCCTTGAAAAGTATCCTGTAAGTAAATGCAAATCACTGACCTCTATTCAGAGAAACAATATTTAATGGCGTGTGCCGGCCAGACTAGATGATGTTTTCTAGACAGGTCTTCTGGCTTTAAATTATTAAAACTGAAACTATATTCAGCTTCTTAAATACTCTAAAGACTGCTCTCCTTGTCAACAGAAATAGCCTGTTTTAAAAAGGCAGGTCAAAGACGTTGTCTTGGATTAGAAAAAAGCCCCCGAAAAGGTCTGAGCAGGGAGTTGTCTTCATGAACTATTTCACATTCAGGTCCAAGGCTGTTGAGATGCCCAGGGCTGATAGAGCTACTCATGACAGTCAACAGAGCTGGCAGCGAGTGGAGGCTGCTGCCACACATGAAGCTGGAAGAATAGCACTTAATAAAAAGATATATCAATTATTTTTGGCAACAGAGAAAGAAAAGTAAGCCAACTCCCTGTCCTCTGCCCACGATGTCACAGTGCGGGCGGTCCTCACTGGAGTGTGGCGGCGTCTCTGACCCCTCCTGGCCACCAAGGCCGGTCTTACAAGGCAAATGCAGCAGCGTGGCCTGGCGCTGACAGCCCGTGCCTTTGCTGTGCATCCACTGCCCTCTGCAGTCACTGCCGCGCAGCAGCCCGTGCATCCCTTCAGCCCTGAGCTGCTTTTTGACTGCATTCCCGCACACGAGCCTTGGGTGGTGGTCCCGGTGCGGGGCAGTCCCAGGCTCTCCTACCACAAAGCTCGGCCCATCTCAGCATCTCAGCGCCACCTTTGGACACGGCATTACAGGCAGGCAGAAGCAGTTGTGTAGAATGTTCTAAAGAGGAAGAAATTAACTAATGGGCTGCAAAAAACCAAACCAAACAAACCCGAGGAAAAAAAAAAAAAACCACAAAACGTTTAATTTTAGAAATTTCTCCCAGATACTAAGAAGTAAGTGGGGCCACACACTCTTCTCTCCTGCATCAGCAAAGTAACACAGGAAAATTTTTTAATCAGATGTAATTGCACATAGCCAGCCTCACTGGGTTTTGTAGATGGGATTCCCAGCAACAGTTTTACCACAGCGAGAATTTTTTACCAAACTCTCCTGTAACCTCAAAGAACGCCCCAGAAAAATGAGGAGGGGGAAAAAGAAAAGGGGAAAAAAAAAAAAAAAAAGCACAGGCACGTCTTTAACACAAAATTAACAGAGCAGTGTGTTTAGCCTTCAGCCAAGGAGAAGAGCACAGTCAACATTTTACAGTGTGTCTACACTGTCAGTCATGCCAAGCAAACAGGTAGAAAAGCTCAAAAGAAAGTATAAACCCGTCCAACCCACCATCCAACACTTCTACCCCTGAGCAGCTATCCCAAGGCCCTGGTGACTTATCACCGAGACCACATACCCCAAAAGGCACAGATTAGAAAATGCTGGACTTAATACGCTTAGAATCGCTAGTTTTCAAAAGGGAAGGTGCTCTGTACTGTTCCAGATAACGACTGAACTGCTCAGTGGTAGGAAGGTCAATAGCTGTTTATTATACCCCAGTAGCGAGCGCCACTGCAGTCTGCGGGCACTGTGAGCTGCGGCAGGGACACTCCTGCGCCCTCCCGGGGGACACCCGGCAGCGCCTCCGCCCCGCGGCGCCGCTCAGTGCCACGAGAGGACGCTGCGGCACCTGCGGCACGGGCTCGCACGGAGCCGGGGCTGCCGTGCCGCGGGGCTGCCGTGCCGCGGGGCTGCCGTGCCGCGGGGCTGCCGTGCCGCGGGGCTGCCGTGCCGCGGGGCTGCCGTGCCGCGGGGCTGCCGTGCCGCGGGGCTGCCGTGCCGCGGGGCTGTCCCTGCCGCGGGGCTGCCGTGCCGCGGGGCTGCCCTGCCGCGGGGCTGCCGTGCCGCGGGGCTGCCCTGCCGCGGGGCTGCCCTGCCGCGGGGCTGCCGTGCCGCGGGGCTGCCCTGCCGCGGGGCTGCCCTGCCGCGGGGCTGCACCGCCGGCCGCATTTGCTGCCGCCGCAATTGTCCCGTTCCCTGCATTCTCTCCACCCCGAAGCACAGCGCTGCAGTAAAGTAGCAAGGAGTCAAGCTGAAAAGCTCACTCCAACTTCTGTGTTGTTCCACGCTGCGTTCGGAACAGAAACGCAGAATGGATTAGTTTGGAAAAGACCTCTGAGACCACCGAGTCCAATCTATGACCAAACACCACCTTGTCAACTAGACCATGGCACTGAGTGCCACATTCAGTCTTTTCTTAAACACCTCCAGGGACAGTGAAGCACCACCTCCCTGGGCAGCCGATTTTAATGTCTAATCACCCCAAACTTCCCCTAGTGTGGTTCTGGACTATGTCCTCTTGTCCTGCCACTGGCTGCCAAGGACAGGACAAGGAATCGATTCCCTCCTTACAGACACTTGTACAGAGTGATAAGGTTTGCCCGGAGGCTTCTTTTCCCCGGCTAAACAACTCCAGCTCGCTCAGCTGCTCCTCATACGGTGTGTTCTAGACCCTTCCCCAGCCTTGCTGCCCTTCTCTGGACAGCAGCTCAGCATCCTTTCTAAACTGAGGGGCCGCGAACTGGGCACAGCACTCGAGGTGTGGCCTCACGAGTGCCAAGCACAGAGGGATGATCCCTTGCCTGCTCCTGCTGGCCACACTATTGCTGATCCAGGCCAGGATGCCATCGGCCTTCCTGGCCAAGCGGGCACCCTGCTGGCTCATGTTCAGCCAGCGCCGACCAGCAGCCCCGGTCTTTCTTCGCTGGGCCACCTCCCAGCCACTCTGCCCCAGCCCGGGCTTGTAGAGGCCAAGCGCAGCAGCCACCCCCGGTCACAGTGGGGCTCCTCCCGCCCCGGGCCCGAGGGCAGTGCCCGCCCAGGGGTGGGCCCGGCCGCCTCCCGCCCCCGCCCGGCGCCGCGGCACCGCCCCCCTCAGCGCGGCCTTAGCGGCGGCGGCGCGGCCCGGGCTCACAGCGCGGCCGGCGGGATGGCGGCGGCGGCGGAGAGGAGCCGCGATGGCAGCTGCCACTTCCAGCGCTCCCGGCTCATCTGGATGGTGGCTATCATCTTCGGCATGGTCCTCCTCGGCGTAAGGAGCGGCGCGGGGGGGAGGGAGGGAGAGAGATCGTTCAGAAGCCGCGGGGTGCGTGGAACAGGTTCCCTGCACCGTCCCCTTGTCCGCGGAAACGCCGCTCCGTAAAATAAGCGGGGAGAAAAAGGAAAGTAGAGGTGCTGCTTTGGCCAGGCAGGGAGGAGGCTGCACAGAGCCATGCAGGAAGGCCAGCGTGAGGGAAAAGCCTCCTGGCCTGCGAAGGGAAGCCAGGCCATGGAGCTGGAGGCGCGTCCCGGGCCCGGTCAGAGCATCCCGGGGCGCGGCACCGAACGAGGGTTTGCGGGGCAGGTGCCCTGGGAAAGGGGCTGCAGCATTCCCACAACTGGGAGTTGAGGCACTGAGCATCAGCACAGCTCGCTCCGGGACAGCTGTGGGGCATGTCAGGCCACTAGGTGCCAAGTGAGGGCTTTAGGCATAGGCTGTGCGAACTGGTGGTGTTGGAAAATACACGAGTTCAGTCACCACGTTGTATTAATTTCTAAAAAAATACTTCAGTGAAGTTAGGTTGGATTGCTGGAGCAGGGATATTAATGGCTGTTTTGTTGATGTATCTGACAAGTTTATGAAAGTCGTCCCTTGACTTTGACATGTTGTGATTTTCCTTCTGTTTGCACAGATTTTCTAAACTTAAGAACCCTCACTATAAAAATGATGGTCAGGGAACGTCAAGCTACTCATAAAACAGGTTTTGGACTGTTTCAAGAAACAGAATGAGCTTTAAGCAGATTCCCTTTTATATCCATCACCTCGCCACATCTTTGGCATAGCTAAATTTACATATAGTGAGAAACTGCAGCAGATAAGGCAGTGTGAACTTTGGCCTGGCCTAGCGCTCACCTTACGTCCCCAATGGACTCTGAAGTGCACAGCCCATCGCTCACTGCCTGCTCCTCTTCTCCAGCTTGTGAAAATCAGGGTGCACAGTGGTAAACACTGTGGATAGCTCTGTGACAGGAAAGACACCTGGAAAGAAATTCTGCATCTCTGGTCTTGGGATTCATGTTATCTTCTGTACCCTGTTAAAAATAAAAAAAACCTCTGACATTTTCTTTTTTAGGGGACTAAAGAAGAAAGACTGGTCCCCTAGTTTTAGATAAATAGTAATTCCTTCTAAACAGTGTATTCATTGTTTGGCTTCTTCAGGTCACTTGCCTCAGATTAGCTTCTTCAAGACAAAGACAATGTAGGTTTTGCAGCTTTCATGTCTAATAGGTAATGAGCTTACAACTTAAATGCCACTTAACGTGCAGATGCACTCTTGGTACCCAGACAGCAACCTTAAACTTATCCCCTTGGCATCTGGTATGTCAAGGAATAGAAATTTCCTAGTTGGAGCATTTCAAAGGCTACTGGAAGAATATGGTCCTTGGACAAGGTTAATGGAATGAAAGAATTTAAATACTATGAATAAATGAGCTCTAAACTAATGGCGTTCAAAAAATAAAGCTATTTTGAGGGTTAAATTGATAGTACTTCTACCTTGAAGTATGATAACTAATTTTTTATTTTTATTTTTTAGTGGGTAACACTTTGGCCTTCAACTATACCTTATAGTTACTTGGGATTATTTGGTACCTTCCTTAATTATTTAGTGGAACACCACCACAAATGGGTATGCTACGGGTAAGTTATATTTGACCATGTAATTATTTTGCTTCTCTCTGACTCTTGTACTTAGTCTGTGTTAACAAGCTTTCCTGTAACCCAGTTGTTAATTAGATTTAAAGAGCTCTCCTTTCAAGCTCATTACAATTTAGGGTGTGGAGTAATAAGTACATAGAGGCCTAGACAGGCTAAGACCAGTTTGATAGTTTAAAAATTCAACTTTGAATTTGGCATCACTGATGGTTTAACAAGAAAGGGAAAAATGTTAAGATACTACTTTTGATGACAGTTTTTAGTCCAAAGTTATGCTTGTACCGTCTATTGAAAGGCGCTTTTTTTTTTTCTAGTGGGTACTTGAACTGTCCAGTTCTTTCTTTAGGAATCTTTTTTATCCAGCTTCAATTTAAGAACATTTTCTACCCTGGTACTCATCCTGATCTACATAAGAAATAACCTGTGTAGTGCTAAGTTTTGCTGGGTTACAATTTCCTTGAGCTCGCTGACTTCCTGTGAAGACAGAAATCAGTAGGGCTTTCTTGTTTATTTTACCATGCATTGTGTAGAACCTTCATCTTTTCTCAGAACATCTTTTGCTTTAGTAAGGTATTGAATTGATCCTAACTGAATAGCCTTTTTTTTTCTATGAAAGCTTCTATATAAATATTTGTAGGCCAAGTGTGGCTTATCAAGTCACATTATATATTCTGAATCTATACACACAGTTGTTTTTGTAGAACTAAATCTGTAAAAACTTAAGCAGCTCCTTAGGACCACTAAAAATACTTGAGTAAGTAAAAGGATAGATTTTGTATGCTTAGCTAAGATTAGCTTGTACTGCTTTCACTAAGCATTTGGCTTTTTGGCTTAATCTAAGTGCTGAAAGTTTTAGAAGCCTAGTGGATGCTTCAAACAGCAGGTCAAGACTTATTGCACAAGCTACAGTTGCTCTGATTTTCACAGTGGGCTTCAGTTTCTTTTAAGTGTACACTCATGGGTATTTTTTAAGATAAAAAACACCCCTTCCTTTCTAGGTTAAAATAAGTTGTTGCTTCAGTGCTTCCAGATTTATGTTGTCTGCATAAGGCATCTTGGATACAAGAGTCCTCTCCCTAATTTTCATCAAAATAAACCATGTTTTCTTTCCGCCAGGTTCTGGATATCCTGGTTGATTCACATAGTGGAAGCCCTCTACGGTATTAAGTTATGCCAGTAAGTTGTTCCCTCTTCTCACTCCAACACAGGTTCTCTGCAAAGCATTTCTGACTCAAGTAGCATAAGCTACAGGCTGGTTGTAGTGGCTCTCAGCAGCAGAGAATTCAGAGGATGCTGGTAAAATCCTTGCTGCAGTGATAGTTTGCTGTCCTCCACAGTCAGTTGCTGCCAGTTCTCCCAGTGGTTACTGTTGTGCAGGGCAGCAAAACCAAGGGCTGGCACAACTTGCAGAACTGGCAGCAGCAAGGTTTGCCAGAGCTTGTCTGGCGGCCTCTGAACTCCTTGTTCACTGGGTAACACTGCTGCTCAGGAGGCAGAGGGAGCAGTAGATATTGTAGAAATAGTCTGATAACTTCAGGTGTTACAATTTTATCAGATCTTACCTCATCAGTATTGCGATACTGCTAACCACACGCTTAAACAATCCCATCTGTATTGTGAGAATACAATTGGACACTTTCATTTGGGGACTCTCAGATCTGCTTGCATCTGCAGGTCAGTGGGATAAATACTTGAACTAATCGGACTATACAAGCAAGGCCATCTAAGTCTTAGGATAACAATTCACCGGGAAGGAGTGCTGTCCCAACACATCGTCCTTCTGTTCATTTGACTTGTGGTTGCAGTAATTCAGGAGAATGTAGATACTCATTAGGTTCTCATGCTCTGCAGAGTAAGTGGCCAGTCTGTTTGCCATGATACAATTGATGGGTTTCCACTTCATTTGGGTCAGTCACTGCTGTCTGTCGCAGGTTTCTCAGGTAACAGCTCTTGGAAGCAGCAGGATTTTGTTTCATGGAATGCTGCATAAGGGTTTTTTTTAAGGTAGTAGAATACAGATGAGTAATTTCTGCCTTCAGAACTAGAGTTAGTAAAAATTTTGTATTTATCAGACTCTCATTTTATGTAGCTTTCAAATTAAAACTTTAAGTCTGAGTGTGTAAATAAGTGGGTATCTGAGCCTAAGGCAATTCTTTTAAGTATGAGGAAACTTGACTACCAGTGAACATACCAAATGAGTGTATTGTAATTAATTTTACTAATGAAGTTTTACAGAGTTGTGTTAAAACCCACCAAAAAAAAAAAAGGCAGAGATGGCCTGCCCGTCATCATCTCATCAGGAATGCTGCTTTAGATTGCCTAACAGTTGTACTTCTGTGGGCACCAAACACCATTTATTTTTACTTATGTAGGAGTTATGTGTACTTGGCAACATCACTAAGAGGCACAAGGAAAACTGTGAGGACTCAGATAAAAATTTGTTAATCACCAGTAGTATTGTTATTGGCTCTTGGCCTGCATTGCTACATATGGTCGATTCATTAAGCTTGCTTTGTGGAAACAGGTAAATTTCTTAAGCCCTTGATCTCCAGGTTTTGCACTAATTTGAAAACACTGCAGCTGGGATTATAAACAAAAAAGCACAGCTATGCCTGATGCAATTGTTTACTGGAAATGTGAAATCCTTTGGGTTTGCTGTTGTGTTTATACTTGTTCCTTTCAGTAGGAGTACTTCTCAAGATCAATGGAGGAGAAAATTACATTTTCCATAACATGCAGAAAAGTCATATATATTACATTAAAACTAAATAACGTAGGAAGGTCTCTCCTTTGTAAGATAAGTGAAGTGCCTTCAGCCCTGTTACCTGTCTTTGTCTAGCCACAAATTCAGGTACTGGTGTTTCTCCATCCCTCATCACACAGTCATTGTCAGCATAAAGTCTCCCTTGACTAACACAGTCAACAAGAAGTTGTATTCAGACTTGTGTATTAAGATCAGTATTAAGCTACTCCAGTTTCTTGGTTCTTTGCACACAGACTTCTGGGATAAGTAATTTCAAATAGGACAGACAGAGATTGCAATTTATGTATTGTTGAGGAAATTGTATACATAGAATGTCTGAAAGAACTTGTGTTCAATAAATAGCTTAAAATCCTAAAAACCATAAGATCTGGTATGCTTAGTTAGCACAGGAAATGTCTCAGTAGATGGAAACTAATGTGCTGATCTGAAATGTTCTAATCCAGTCTGAATGTCAAGGATGGGTAGAGATAGCTAACCTTACTTTATAAGTACCAGTACAGCCTGCAGGAGCATAAGGTATTTGACACATTTTGTGTTTTTGTTAATGTTACAGAGCTAAAGGAATCACTGACCCGGCTGTTCAGTTCCAATGGTTCGTTCAGACCCTTTTATTTGGATATGCTTCCTTTGGTCTCCTGGTGTCTTACAAGCCTGTGGCCAAGAAGCAGTACTAGAAGACAGTGAAAGAAGTCACTTCTCACATAGTTCATCTCATTTTTCTGAAGAGACCCCCACATACATGTCTCAGTGCTGTAATTGGCTAAATTACATTCCTGCTGCATGGTGCAGTGTCCTTCTACCCAAGCAACTCTCCTCTTACTAAGCAACACAATTAAATTTCTTAGGGCCCTGTGGATAGTTCAGTAGAAAATCAGCCCTTCAGTCTTGGCATTGCCAAATTTTAATCCTGTTTATTATGCAAGAAGCCAGAAGTTGCTCCTCTGCAGATTTTGACATGTATACTCTGTCACTGACAGCTGGTAGCAGTGATTGATAAATTACCTTTTCATGAGGAGATTTGTTCTTCTACAACAGGGAGGGTTATTGACAGCCTCAAGGCAGCTTGCACCTGTTTTGTAACAGGATTTAAATTTACCTATATTTTCTCTACAGACTGACATTGTTGTCAAAGCCTGCTCTTTGTACTTTGTTTTGTCTGCTTATTTTGTTCCTCAAAGGACAGACCACTGTACTGCTGCAGGCACATTGGGAAGACCACGTCTCAGCTCAGGCTGAGGTGCAGTGAGCTTGGATACATAAAGCACTTTAACTTGGTTTAATACAAGTGCCTTAAAATTCATGCAGCATGACCTCATCTTTTTAATGAAGATTTGAAGTTAAAAGTTATTTTAGTATAAAGTAGCTTTGAGGGCAGCTTTTTTGAGAAGTAATTTATTATCCAAAGGAAGAAAAAATTGATATTTGGGAATGAAATTAGATGTAGTGAATAAACATATACCACTGTTTCCCAGCTGCTGGTCTTCTGAAACCTAAGGTTGAGAGACCTCAAGCACCCCTCAAGAGTATTTCCTGTATGTGTTGTGAGTTCCATCAGATTGTCTTTTACTTTTGAATATTTGAACAAGAATTTAGCCTATGTAGTTTTAGCACTTCTGAAGTTCTAACTATTTAAAGTACTAACTCTGGTGTGGGGGGAAGTTTTACCATGCCACTTGCCATGATACTGTTCTGGAAGAAAGGATAAGAAAAGGTTGTTTTTTCTCTAAGAGCTCCACAAGGTGGTAATGAGTAACTTGTGCCTTGTACAGTACCTACAGACTGTAACACTTCCATGTGGGAAGCCTTATTCAAACACAGGTACATAAAAGCTTTTGCTTTCAGTGGGTACTAAAAGCATGGAGAACTGAAGGGTCTGAAATGGTGGCTTGTTTGTGGTTTGGGTTTTGTTATTGTTTAATGACAAACTGTTAACTTAAACATTTTATAGAGAAGTAGAAACACATTTGGTGGCTAGAAATCCAACAGGAATGTCAAGATCCTGAGCTACATTTTACTGTGTAACCTTCTGTCTTAGTCTGTGACCCTGGAATAAAGATTTTTAAAAAGTGAAGAAGTTGTTTGTAATACATCCTAGAAAGAAAATGCCCATACAAAGTACATAGACAGCTTCTTGACACTAATATAAGTGTTCACACTTGGAACGTGCAGGATCAGCTTTCCAAAGTAAGTCCCATCACTGATAGTACACTGCCTTCCCCTCCCATGGCCAGGCTGCACTCCAAGCACTGGTCAGGCTCACCCTCAGCCCTTCCACTGAGCTCTGGAGTGGCTACAGGTAAATCACAGCTCTGAGAAGTTAACTATGTCCTGTTAGACTCCACGTAATTAGATGGGCTTCCTTTTACACAGGGAATGGCAAGGCTTCCTCAGTGCAGCCCGAGGAAGCTACAGTAAAAAGCTATAAGAAGCTAGAGTAGAAAAAAATATGTACTGCTTTAGTTAAAAAAAAATGACTAAATTAGAACAAGTTTTAGCTAGACACTGGCATCAGAACCATTTTTTGAAGCCTCTCTGGGATTTTTGTTTAGCATGATAGATTTCAGCAGCTTTCTCTGTGAAGGTCGCTGGGCATTGCTTATCAAAGATTTTAAGAATGCAACTCCCAGGTATTCTACCTTCAGACACTTTCTCTCCCCAACCTTTGCTTCACTGCAGTTCAATTTTAACACTTGTTTAAAAAAAACACAACCCACAAAAATAAAAACCCAAACAAAACCCAACCAGTGTTTGCTGTCAGCCTCTGTCCCAGATGCCAGTTTGCTAAAGTTTTGGAGGCCTCACAACATTATCCCACCTGCAAACCTGAGGAGCATGGGGTAAGCAACGCTGACTGGCTTTGAGGAAAAGGAAGAAACCCACAGCATGACAAGACTGAAAATAATATTGAGGTACAATTTCTGAATAAGTGTTTATAGTGCCCTTAATGTTACAGTAAGATAAACATACCCTAAATATGTTACAAAATTCTTAAAAGCCAGCAGGAGCACGAATCCAGGTTGGCATCTCACTAGCTCACAAAGACACGCATTCCTGGCTCTGACAGGCTCTCTGGAAATGCTGCTGGTTACACCAGGCATAAGCATTTCTCCAGGCTAGTCCAATAGCAACAATAAAGGATTGATTGCTCTTAATCACTTAGAGCGACTCTTTCCACTGCAATCAAAATGCCCTTTCCACAACAGAAGAGCAGAGCAACAGAAGTGCACCCTGTGTTCCCAAAGGCTGGGCTGGGTGTCAAACCATGCCCAGCAACACCCAACCCGCCCTGCTTGCCTAAGGAAAATATCTGCAAATTAAGCAATTCACTGTATCAAAACATTTCAAAATATTGCTTCCCATTGAAAGGAAATCCCAATGAAACATAGAAGAGCTTTTACTTTTGAAAAAGACCACTAAATAAGGTAAATCACTAAGAAAGCTAAGATGATGTTAATAAAGGTGTTTCAGGATGGGTATTTCTGCCAACTGGGCTGGTGGCAGCACTGAAAAATAAATGCTGTTTAGACATCCATTTCAAATTGGAAAGAAGAGAAAAACCAACCCTTGCTATGAAAGCTAAGTGCAAGACTGGGTATGCATCATATTAACAATGTAGAGTAGTTACCAAGAAAATTTGAAGCAACCATGCCTGTTTTTTCTAGACATATTAAAAAACCACCCCCATTCATTATTTGACCTGTATTGGTGATCAAAAGAAATAATTTCATACAAGTCACGGCCGCATCACTTAAAGCAGAACTTTTATGCTGTGATTGCTTGGTAGCTTTGCTGCAGAAGAAAACAAAGAAACCACCCAGATCCATTTTCACCCTTAAATCATAATATATGGAAATGAGTGTAATTGACTCCTTAAAGGCAAGTTATCCAGATCAGCACGTTTGGCAAATCACTGCTCAAATCAAGCTCTGTTGAGGAGATCTGGATGTGTAGATCAGGACATGCAGCATCAGCTCAGGAACTCTGCTGAGCCTGAACAGAAGCAGTGAGAAGTCTCCCACTTATTCTCAAGAACTACTTCTAAAGCCTTCAGAGCTGTATCTGATTTTTGTGAGGAAGTGATGAAAAATTTTCCTCAGAATCTCAATATGTTGTCTTGCTTTGCCTCTTTTTCACGCTGACCTAGATTTTTCAACAGGAGTTGACTGAGCCAGACTTTGGAAATACCCAAGTGTTGGTTAATTAAGGACATTTAATTTGCTCTGGGGCTGGGCAGCTGGTCCCCTGCGGAACAATAGAGCCCTGGAGGAATGGCCTTCTTGGTCACTGCCATGGAGTCTGCAGTGAATTTGACCGCTATAGGCAAGAGCCTTGAGGTCCCACAGTCTGATGCTTGTAGGCATTCTGGTACAGTCTCTTTATGCAATAGCTAGGAACAGCTCAAGAAATTATCATAGCTTGTTGAATGTCGGAACCCAGGACATCTCTCTAGCTGCCCTGGGTGGTCTGAAACACTGGCAAGAGGTCCAGAGACACTGGCACAAAGTCAAAAATACTAGAGCCTTTGATTTTAGCCCATGGGAGCGGTTACCAACCTTGTATGAGGAATTACAAACCACAAGAGTTTGATTAGAGTAATAATTAGCTTATTACCGGGTGTTAATGTAGAATTTTGGGGCTCATAATGGAGGTTCAAGGAGCCAAGATGGAGGAATCTGGGTGTGCCCCTGCCCTTCTCCTTCTTCTTGTCCTCTATCTTGTGCTGTGGTAGTGGCACTTTGGGATTGGTTTAGCATACAAGTGCACTGTCTGACATAGGTGATAGGTATTGGTATTTATCTGTAAACACGGATCATGGAATATTTGGTATAAAAGTTACAACCACCCTCGGGGTGGTCAGTCGGCGACGACCAGCACTGTAGCTAGAACCCAAGCAGGGTAGGAACAAAATGTACCAGATAAGAAATAATAAACAACCTTGAGAACCTGAGCTGACACATCCCGACTTCTTCTGGCGCAAGGCTTGGGAGAAGGACTTTCAACAAACATCTTGGGGTCCACCAGCCCAAAGAGCTGAGAGTTGAAAGCAAAAGAAATAAAATCCCTCAGTATTTCCTTTACTCCTGCTCCTCAGAAGAGCAGTAAGAATATAGCACAATCCATGTACTGTAGTAGACCTTACAGGGCCCCTGCAACTCCAAACATACCTACAGCACATGCGGGAGGGAAGAAGGAGGGGAGAGGAGGAAAGAGGTGTAAGGAACATTACTGTATCATTTATCAGCGTTCTTTGAAACCATTTTCAGAAAGGAAAACCATTCAGGTGCCCCTTATGGGAATACACAAGGTGACCAGTTTACTGAGTTTAGAAATTACACAATTTAAAATGTCCTTCTAAAGATACTCTAGGCCTCTTATCAAAAAGAAAACCATGTCCTTCTCCAAAATTTCAAAAGTGTGAAGGCTAAGGATTTTCACAGTTGCAATCTGCCCCTACACCCCCCCACACCAGGCTGGTAAATCAGAAGTAGATCAGAGTACCTGCATTTAGAGGAGCTTTCAGACATCAGCAGCACAGGACAAACCCCTCATATCCTTTGTGTGGATGCACTCAGATGTGGCTGATCTGGCTCTGTCCTTAAGGACTCTGTTTCTTCAGACTGACAGGTTGTATGGGCTTAGCTGTATGGGATGTTGATCATTATTGACATACTTCAAATCATTAATATTTTATTAGAATATTTTCCAAATACTGCCATCAGTTTTTGCTGCAGCTTTAAAAAGATATAAATAAGTGCTTTTGAACAATGGGAAATTCATCAGCTCAGGAGGGCACAATGTAGTGAAGGATTCCTCCTCCTTTGAGATGTAGCAAAAGTTTGGTAACACATGAAAGCAAAGATTTGTAATAGAAGAAAACGACAAACTTCAACACCCTATACGTGGCAGACTGCTTACAGTTAAACAAGCTGCAGAGAAAGTGGCAGGAGAACCAAGGCCATCCAATAAGTGACTAGCAAGAATTACAGCCCAACCCCAGAGTGTTGCAGTTTACTTTTCCATTCAGTATGCTTATGTTTGGGTCTAGCAAAACTTTAACATGTCAAATGTACTTACTGCATTGTGGGATGGGGAGTTTGTGAATCTCCCAAAAGCAGTAGGTCAGAAGGTAAGGTGCTGCCTGTGAGGACATGCCACCTGCATGGGGAGATAAACTGCTCCTGATGCTGCAAAAACATGTACTGGCAGAGATTTAGATGTTAATCCCCAGCTAGCAGGACCTGGCTGAAAAAATTAAGGAATCAGTGTGGGAAAAGATTTTGTTTCAATTTAAGATGCACCCTCTTTGCATCAGTCCTGGGAAGAAGTTGTGCCCCTGACCAGCTGTGTGTGCCTAGGACAGCTCCAGTGGAACTACCTGGGTTGAGGCATCTTGTTGCTCTGGAGACAGCTGTGTGTTTTAGCCAGCAGTTTGGGGCACCCTGGAACTGAAGGACTGGTTCCCCAAAGCTCGTGATGATTGCAATGAGAATCCCTGAGGGCTGACTCAGCCCATCTCACGGACTTCTCTCACCCACCCGAGCCCAGCCACCCGCTGCACCCACACCCTCCCCATGCCCAGGAGCACAGCAGGCACAGCCAAGGCCCAGGGCAAGGAGCAGCCCCCGGTCCTGTGCCAGTAAGGAGAGGCCATGCTGGGCTTTACCGTGCTGGGGAGCAGGGCACAAGTGTCCCCTGCCACGCCACAGGGCCAGAACAGCCATCCTGCCCAGCTGCACTCTCCTCCCTGGCAGCTCAGAGCTCCCCCCTCACATGAATGATGTGGATTTTGAGCCAATGTCAATGACAGATAAAAGAAAAATATAAACTCTGATTTTTTTAAAGTGAGGCTGCTATCAGTATCACACAAGAGAATGACAAATCTTTCATTGCTGAGGTGGCATAGCAGAATTTTAATTATTTTTCAAATAAATACAATGCTTAGATTTATATTTTGCTGATTTAACCATTAGCGAAATTTTTGCATAATCATTAAAGTTATTTTTCAAGGTACATAAGAACACTCTATATAAAAATAATTATTTAAATAAAACATTCAAAATCACTTTATTAGATCCTTGAAATGCAATAGATCTTATTATACTTAATAATTCAAAAACGAAAAGGTTAGCAGCACAGGTATTTCATTATTCTTTCCAAGCATACATTCATTTAAATGTCTCATTTTGAGGATTTTTTTTCCCTTGGAAGACCTTCGTTTTGTCTTTTAAGCCAATAAAGGCAATATAGCATGAAAAACATCTCTGGTATTATTATATTCACATATAAAGTGTTTATAACTGAAGAGTGATTTACACTTGTAAGTATGTTTATACTTACAACAATAAAAATAAAACCAAACTGCAAATATCATGTTTGACATTTTAAGCACCTTTTGGACGTCACCTTCCTTCCCCCTACCCCAAACACATTTCCAAAATCATACAGTGATTTCAAGTGCATTGATTTTTGGTTGCTCTATCTGCTGCATCATCTTGCCCCAGGTTTGTGAAGACTTGCCAAATGCAGTTCTCACTGATCAGGAAAGAAGTTATTAATGCTCTGAGCTTCTAAAACAATAAAGTCCAGGATAATACAAAATTTTAACCCAAATATCCAGACAGCAGAACCTGTTGGCCACTACTGAGAACTTTGATTATAAAGCTCCATTTTCTTCACATGTAGGTACCTGAAACATCCTCAAAGTTTGCAGAGACTTTTGCCAAAAAACATGAGAGGATAATTAGACTCTTATCTATAGTGGGTTTTCATCCCCAAATCTGCTCCTTGGTGATGTGGTTCATTTCTTGTTCCAATGGAACTAGCAAGTATGCAATATGGACTGTCATCTATTTCCATACAGATTTCTTAAACTCCTCTGACAGTGGAGAAAGGAGTTGTTTGTGACAGGACATAGCTGTGATTTACAGGACCAAGGCCTGTACCCATCATTCTGGATGGCAAGAAGGGAACAAAACTAACCATTGGGGCACGAATAGTTTTTAGTTCCACATGCAAACCAATATGGTCCTTCCAAAAGCAGACCAAATCTGTCAACTTCTATTTTTTGTCCACCATTTGTCAGACTCTGTATTCCTGTTCTTTGTGAACCACAACAAGAAGGAGCAAACAGATTATTTCCCAGAAAAATAATACTGCAGAGACAGCCACAATGCTGCCTTTCTCATTCCATCTTACCTGTATAAGCTACAGAGAGAGGTGGATCATGGAACCACAGAATGGTTTGGGTTGGAAGGGACTTGAAAGATCATTTACTTCCAGCCTCCCTGTCGTGGAGTTCTGTTCACTAGACCAGGTTGCTCAAAGCCCCAACCAATGTGGCCTTGAATCCTTCCAGGGATGGGGCATCCATAACTTTTCTGGACAACCTGTGTCAGTGCCTCACCACCCTCACAGTAAAGCATTTCTTCCTAATACCTAACATAAATCTGCCCTCTTTCACTTCAAAGCCATTGCCCCTGGTCCCACACAGCTTTCCTGTAGGCCCCCTTTAGGTACCGGAAGGTACTATAAGATCTTCCCAGACTTTAAGTTAAATTCTGCCCAAATGAAAAGGCACAACTGTGTTGTGTTACCATTCAGCAGAGGGCCTGAACTTCTCTTACATTTCTTGCCATCCCACACTATGATGTTACTAGTTGGTCTCTGCCTATAGTGATAAAAATGGTATTTAGGTCAATGTGTTCTTTGTTAATTGCATTAGCCATGTGCCTAAGACTTAGGCTTCCTCTTCTCCCAGCACTGCCTTCGGCTATTAATATGTGGTCTTTAAATGTATGTCACTATTAACAGTGTGCTTAATCTGTCAGGTGAGATGGCTAGAGTCTGTTTTAGACAGACTAAGATAATCAGTGGAATGCTAATTACAAAATTCACATGGGTAGTGAGTCCCCTTTTTATGTAGCAACATAAGCCAGTTTATACGGTACTTTTTATACTGAGTCTCCAAAAGGGGAGGCAAGAAATACGTTTGTGTTCTGTTTATGAGATCTAATCATACTCAATATTTCTTTTCAATTTCTGCAAAATATTTTGGAATTTTATTTTGCAAATAGGATCATTTTCCCTTGGGAAAAAATTAATATTATATTGGCTTTTATCTTCCAAGGGTTTTTCTGTTTAAATCACCTTCTATTAGCATAATTTTTCCTCACGCAGTAGAAAAGATCAGAAGAGAAGTGTGTTCGACCCCACACACATGTATACACCTCCTGAAGCATTTGTAGCAAACAGAAAACTGCTTCTGGCTTGGAAACAGAAAATTTCTGTACTTGTAGTGTGGCTAAGTCCAGCAGAAGGAGCTGCATTACTTTAACAAGGGGCATCAAAATCAAAGGACCTTTGAGAGGTCTATATTCAGATGCAAAGAGAAATGCCTTCTCCCTGTTTGTTTAGGGAATATCATTGGATTTTACAAACTAGCTAAAATCCAGGCAGCCAGCTGATTATGAATTGAGGAATTCCAACACCAGCAGAGACTAAGAGCTTCCCTTAGCTAAACTAAAGTTGAGTTTAACTTTTTTTCCCAAAGAAATTTACTACATTTTGAGCAGGAAATAAATATCCTGAAACTATTTGCTAACTGTTCAGCTTTGAAAGATAATATTTGTTGTGGAAGCCTCAAGACTGGGCTCTGCAGAATCCTTGTCAGAGGCCCTCGTGCCCCCCACCGCGCTGTGCCCGTCACCGCTCCGTCCAGGCAGTCGTGGGGTAGCGTTCCAAGAGTGCATTCCTCAGCTGGGCTGTGTGGATCTTGTCTCTGGTCTCCACAGTGCAGATGACCTGGCAAAAGAATTAGGACCATTCCTGATGGCATGGCAGCAATCTCAGACAAAGCCATTTCCAACTTAATCCTAAAGTATACTCATAAAAACAATCAGTTCAAAATAAAAACTGGCCCCCACATCTGCTCTCTATGCAGGTAAGAAAACTGACATTGCAGACATCTGGGGCTCTTCCAACCCATCTGCATGACCAAAAAACCTTCCAAACCCCCTACTTTATTGCCTTCGAAGTTTAAATAAGACAGGCTGATCCTCTGCTGGCTCCTAGGCAAGGTACTTCTCTGCTCTTGGCTTCCCTGAAGACATCTGTTAGTAGCTTTTCTTTTCCATTCCCTGGGGAATGTACGTGGCATTGCTGCCACTTCACCCACCTCTGACTCTTACCTCATCACATTTCCATATTTCTAGCAAGCGTTTGTTCCAGAACCTCCATCCTTCAAGCTTTTTATATTCTCCTTCTCTTGTCTGTCAGTTATCCCCCAGTTCTTTATAATCTCTGCAGTATTTTGGCTGGTTTCATGTCTCACACACCTTCTTGCTTCATTCTGGTTTTTGTTTCCTTATTGCATCACATCCAGTTTTCTTTTATGGTTGTTCTGCTGCTTAATAAAACAACTTGGGCGAAACTGATCTTGATAGTTTTTTTGAATTCTTCACTTGCCTCCAAAGGTACTACTGAAATCCTGTCATGTAGCCACTAAAGATAATAACTTCAATGCCATTTTTTTCAATTTTTCTATAATCTTTCTTTTTTGCATACTCACATCTCTGCCCCATCACTTGAAAGGCTGAGCACTAGCAAAGATGAGGCACCAATGTAAAGGTGCAGAAGGAGACTTCTATTACTGCTAGTCCTGCTAGCAGGATAATCACTGGTGTTAGAAGTGCCACATAGAAAAAAGACCTCACAGAGACATGGAAATCTAGCAAGGAAAGGACCCAAGATGAGTCACAGAGCAGCTACAGAGAGTTCATTGTAACAGGCAAATCTACAGAGAGCAGAGAAACAACAAGCCATGATAACCTGGTGGGCTGCTCCAGACATGCCCTGTCAAAATGTTCCTATCAGAGCTGCATCCCTTTTAGAAAGCATCAAAGCAAAAAATACTCTAATTTGTTTACAAGGACATTTCTAAATAAGAACTTCAAATTCATATTTTCTGAAACTGTATTAAAATAACAATGAACCCTTAGTAAAACTGTTTAATGAAAATATAAAACACTAACACTCCAAGGTAATATAAATAGCCATAGCTCACTTAATTAGGGAACTGGCTACAGCTTCTCAAATATCCATCATGAAATAAGCCACAATTCTGACCTGGTCTTGTAATCCTTCGCCCCTTGTGCTGCACATAGTTCTATTTGTTTGGTTCTTTGGAATGCAAATTATATGCTAATTTCTTTCTTCTTCAAAAAAAGTGGGATTTAATCTCAAGAGAAGGACAGTCATAGAGGGCAAGTAATAAATGAGGAAAGGGGAGAGAATACAATGCTTGGGAAAAATACCTGAGAGCGCCAATGTACCAAACACCCATTATCCATTCTCTGGTTCATATAAAATCCCTAAAGCTTTGCAATCATACCTTCAAGGGGACACATGCATCTCACATGGAGTCTGTAATTCGAAAAAGCAGTATTTTCCCACTTCCATAGTAATCATGACTGTTTTGTCCTGGGTAAATCAATTGCTGCTCTTGGAACCAGTGTGGATGTGACAGATTCAGCCTTGAATGTCTGGCAGCAAGCTGTTGCTCTGCCCTGGGAGCAAGAATGGGGAAGCATTTTGATTTATGGCTAACTATCCTCTCTGCCCTTTCCTTTCTGCTCATGATGGAAACCAGGCAGACCCCACAAGACTGGAGCCAGAGAGCTCATGAACAGGTTGGATAAACACTGTCATTTTGTTCTAAGCATGCACCACAACCAGCAGCTGATATGGGAGATATTATACCATAGTGTATCATAAAAGTAGTAACAGCAACAGCAGTGATAACAAACAACTCCAGAAATTCACCTGATTTTTCACAGTTGTCAAAGAGAGGAATAGAGAACATTTGGTCCCAGCAGGAGTGAAGAGAGAATCACACAACACCTCAGGACAGCTACAGATTTCAGCAGCAAGGAAGGCAAGAATTTACTTTCTTGCTTAGATTAAGCCAATTTACACTGCAGTTTTATTTTCACAAACTGCTCTCTCTTGCTTGCTTCACCTGGGGCACATAATTTACACAAATGTCAACAGAGTAGCCCTCACATTCACAGGGAGGTTTATGAGGTTATATTTTATGTGGGATGCAGAAGCACCCCAGTACTACTCACTATGGGCTGCATAGCTGTCAATGACCTAAGAGTAAGTACCCCTAAATGGTCTCATTTAAGAATAAATGATGGCACCTATTCCCTGATCTTTCTTTTACACCAAACAAGGTGTACAACTAGAGAAATGTTATGACAACTAGAGAAAAATTTACTTTAAACTTATTTCATACTGATAAGCCCTCAGAACTCTACATGGGACTTTGGAACCTGCAGAGCTCTTACTGGCTGTGGGGCCAGCTGTGCACAGCACACCTTTCTTTTCGTGTATCAAAAACCCCACAAACCCACCAACAATAGGGTGCATTTTATGAATTTCTCTCCTACATATCATCTCTTTTCTGGATTAATTAATTAAATAAACAAACAAATAAATTTCTGATCCAGTAAGACCATTAAAATAACCAGCCAGATAGATCTTTTACTGCATTTTAAGTTCCATTCTCTGTGACAGGTAATCTAAAGATACATTTCAGCCAAAGGTTTTAGTTCAGCCTGTAAGATTTTTTCAGAGCAGGCCTACAAGTAATTAAAGACAGAAGAGATTTCATTGAATATTAATGGCTTGTGGGTTTTAATTAATGACTGGAAATAATTGAGGAAGCAGGACAAAGGCTAAAAAAAAAATTAAAGGAAAAAATTGATTACAAGTTATTGCTGTGTAACACCAAAATCCAGATGCATAAATCCAAATACTCCTAGGAATTACACTAATTCCAAAGAGAAAAGATTTCATAACTTCACAACAGGAGGAAATTTGTAAAGTTCTGTGCTGAATAGGGTGGGTACCTCTACTCCCTTTTAACTGCAAGTTCTTATAATGGAGGCACTTCACCTTTTAGATCATATTTTCCTAGATTTTAAAAATTAATTTGGCATGCCTCTCAGCTCCCTGATGCCTACTATCTGTAGGTTGTGTGTGCAAATAAAAATAGTGGGTGGACATGCTGAGCCAATGTTAGACAGCAGAGGAAATGTGAGTAGCACTGCTGAATCAAGAGATTTCAGTCTTTTGTGCTTTTCCAGGCTCCATGTAAAGCTAATCCTAAGTAACTAGTGCAGTTCTTTATGTCTGTGAATCATCCATTGAACCTTTGTATCCTGCTTCTTTAATTCTAGAAATCATATTTGTCATCCTAAGCTGTTGCTGTTGGATTTGCATAACTTAGTATTCATGATACACCACATTTAGCAACATTATAGGTTTGTTTGCATGAAAGTCACTGGAGTTGAGTGAAAACTTTATTTATATACACTGGTTTCAGTTCTATATTTAGAAAAGGAGGTTTCTTTTTAAAAAATCAACAACTGGGCAATTTTCTGAATTATCTGGTAAACACCCAGTGTAGATTACTTCACATTATAGATTATTTGATAACAGCAGCTCAGCTGATGGTTTGGGGATCAGCTGCCAGATTGTCCCCAAGGTCAGAGCAATGGAATGCTTGAGAAAGAGTGCAGCAGCTGGTTGTGCAAGCTGAGCCCTTATCTTTTGGCAGCTGGTGCATTCAGGTGGGTGAGCACGAGCAGGGACAAGCTACCACCACGTTACGTAAGGCAAGGCAGGTAATAATCCAACAGGAACACACAGAGCCTCCCCAGAGCCAGGCTCTCATTCTCCAGCTGGGCCAGGCTGCTCTGTACCACAGTCTGCTGTGGAATGCCATTAAAGAACACGACTGAATTCTTCTGGAGGGCCTCAGAAGAAATGGAGAGTTGAACTTCCCACAACCAGTGTCTCCACTTTGCAGCTGGGGAATGAACATGGAAAGAGAGCCTTGCCCAGGGCTCTGCAGGAAATGCTTTGGGAATGATAGCATCCTTCTGCACATATCAGCTATACAGCTGCCTGCTCCTATGTATTTGCTTCACAGGGCAATAGCAGGGAATATGTTGGCAACTGGGGACTCTAATCCAAAATATTCCCTCCCAGCCTTTACAAAATGCAAGTTGGCCCAAATAATTTTATTCAAATTGACTAGAGAAGACTAAAGTAATTTATTGAGTTCTAGCCTGAAGTGAATGAACTGTATGAGGGAAAAAAAAGGTGTTACGCCACACAAAGCCAGGAATTCCAGCACCACTGGGAGAATGTGTAATGTTACTGAAAAGGAAATATTTGATTTGTGATTTAGCATTTTTGTGCACAGACGAGAGGGAGCAGTAATATGGCAGATGTTCTTTTTACAGCTGGTCTCTTCCAAGTTCTTCAAAACCACAGCATAGTGAAGCTCCCAAGAGCTCTGAAGTGAACTGACCAGACAACCCATAATGTCAGACAGGAGTGAGCTCAGAGGGAGCACTGCCACCACTGCACTGCCACCCACTGAAAAGCTGCTAGGGCAATTCAAGACCTTAGAGAACCCTCCTGGACCTGCCAGATTGATTATGCTGGTTTTAGTGGTTTAGTTTTAGTGGTGAGAAGACTTTTCTAGAAGATTGACGAGCTCAAAGATTTTTTTTCAACTAGGTTGACGGAGTCCAAAAATTAGACACTTATTAAGCAGGAAAGGCGCTGATCTACTTTATAGCAAAGAATGTCCTTACCTTACTAAGTAGCTTATTGATTTTGCTCATTGACTTCTCTCTGAGCCAATAGTAATATGAAATTAAAGGGACTTAAATGGTTTTAGAGGTTTACAGATGGAAGTCATTTAAGTGATCAATTGCCCCAGTTGAATCTGAGGAATATTCCTGACAGAGAAGAGAGAAAGTTCACAGAAGCCAGTTTTATTCCCCCCATTAATTGGGTAGTCCTTTTGATCTCTGTATCCAGCTAACTGATAATACCAGATGATTTTTTTCATTAGCTCTGATCTTTTTTCTGTCTAGATATTCTCAGACATCTAACCTCCTTCAACAGCTGTGAAATGTGAAGCCTACCAGACTGGTTATTTCTCTGATTTGCTAAGAGTTATCTATTTCAATATAGGGGCTTTGGAAGTAGTTTCCTAACCAGTCAGGTAAGAGTGAACTAGGGTGTAGTCCTCTGTGAGAAAGAAATCCAGAATGAGTCACAAGGGAAGAGAATCTAAACTGGAGGTATGAGCAGGCAGAAGCCTGAAGAAACTCCCATAATATTCCAAGAAACACAAGCAGCTGATCCCTCTGCACAAGGCATTTCTTACTCTAATACAGATGTATTCCTTCCTTATTTTTAGTAAAAAAAAAAAAAAAGAAAAGAGAAAATCTCTCATTTTTGCCAGTAACATGTTCCAGAAGTCTTTTTTCCAGAAGTGTAGTTTGAACATAAAATTTCATTTTAGAAAGTCTTTACTTTCTCATGAAATCAGACTATCAGCAAGGATCTTCCCACAGAGTGTTCCAAGTGTGCACTAAATGAACAAACACTAACCTAGAAAGGCATTGCACTAGAATGAAAAAGCCCCCGACCAAAGCAGCTCTATCATCCTGATAAGTGACTAGAAGACAAGTTTCTCTTCTTTAGAGAGAAAAGGGTAAATCTAAAAGGATAATTAAATACTGGGGCAATAATCTTGACAGGACAGATTTCGTATTTCAAATCAGCATCTATGCTCGCTGCTCTGTTCTGTCAAACACCTAATCTATATCCACAGTTGAAAGTACGCATTAAAGTCAGAATGAAATGGGTACAGCTGCAAGGCCTTTCCTACTATTACCACCAGTACAACACAAGGTGGTGGTTTTGGTTCTTGATCCAGATTTGAATTCATGCTTTATTTTATGTGCAGTGATTTACATAACAAATGCTCAAAAAATTTTGATGACACAGGCCTTTGGTTCTTAGAAACAACAAAGAAAAAACAAAAATGTCCCTCACAGGTATTAGCTTTACTATGAAAATATGTATTTTTTCTTGTACCTGGATAGAGTAAATTCATTTTGATGCTTACATATAAACTCTGTCTTTTACCCTTTTTTATTATATGTGTTTTAATTTTCAAAGAAAGCTTCACAATCATCTAGATATCACCGGATAGAGCTGCCTTCAGAGGTCTGTATGTCTGGGTCACTACTTTGTACTTCACATCTAATTATCTAATAGCCTCTCCCAGACTAATTGAAAGCCATCATGCAAATCCAATATCCAATTAAATTATTCAGGGATGCAAATTCTTCCCTTCAACCTTTTTGTACAACACTGTCAGATTCTTGAAGTGGACAGTCAGTGAAAATACATTGTGTTTAAAGTGCAGAGAATAGCACAGGGCACTGTTTTCATTCAGGGTCTGTATTTACTAAAAACTAAAAAAGAACCACCAAAAACAAAACACCCCAACTAACAAACAAACCCAGAAAAAAAACAATCCAAACCCACCTAAGACAGTAGATTTAATTTAATTTACTTAATAGCATTAATAAAAACTACAAGCTTCACGCCATAAAAATGGCATTGAAAACAGGTTTTGTTGAATCTAGCCTTCAGTGAAAAGCATTTCCAGAGCTAAGTTAGTCACTCAGAGAGATTCATCTACCTCGTGCAGTGAGGGTCACGCTATCTCCAAATCACCCAAAGCAGTGAGTTGCCCTATCATTATGGCACACTGAAGAACAATGTGGGTTAAGTTCTAGATGCTTGAGAGTACTGATGATATCATGTACTATGATCCTTAATCTACTTCTTCTTTATATCTGCACGTGAAAATATTGAGCAGGCCTCTGCATCCAGGCAGGAAATGAAATTTAAAGGCCAAAATCAAAGAACTTGTTTACCCAGTAACATTTCTGCACCCCAATTATGAGCATGTTTAGCAAAGATCTCTAATTTGACTTGCACCTGAGGTTTCACAAACTAAGTCAGGTTGGACCTGGACAGTGATAGCCTGAAATCAGTAGGACCACACCTTTGAAATTAGAGATGTGCCATGAGACAAATGGTCCTTTTAAGAAGCACCATTAGCTGGTAACACCTCTTCACTGTTTCTGCATCCAATACTCAACAAATGCTTTCCTCTGTGCTCTTGAGGATGGATGAGAAACAAAACTGAGCCCCTAGTTAAAAACCAGGATTCCTTAAGAGTAAGGGTGTTCTCTACATTGCTTTAAGGCAAAGATGTCAGACAATTACAGCCAGCCTACACAGCTGGCTCTTCAAGTTCGGGATGGATGCTGCAGCTTGCTCATCTCCTCCAGCACCCTGCCACACGTCAGGAGGGTTCACACCAGCAACAGTGCAATGCAACACCTGGAGTACTTCACCAGGGTGTTGCAACAGCAGGTAAAACTGGTCCTGTGTTATTTATATGCCTAAGTGTTTGGCAAGATGCTGTTTAACACACAGGAAATTATCTCTGACACTGTGCACACTCTATTGGACTTCTTCAACATAGGCATAAGGAGATAGGAAAACAGAATAAGCCAGGGGAGGCCAGTACTCTTAGAGAAAGTGCAATTGCATCTCATCTTACCTGGACAGTGAAGAGCTCAGACGTCACAAATGTGCGTTCTTGTTTGATATCCAGAACTCTAGATCAAATAAGGGACAAATTAGAGATCACAACAATCCCTTGTCATTTCAAAACAGTTTCTGTAAGTGTTTGGAGAGTAAATATCTTTCCTTCTTTCTCAATTAGACACAATTCTAAGCTACAAAGGTGTTTTCAGATTAGAACCAAAATGAAGGAAATAAAAACTTCTCTGCAGTATAAAAAGAACAAACTTTGATTAATTAATTACTTACAGACTTGACTTCAGAGATGTTTGGAAACATTTCCCAATCTTTAATAATCTTTGTGCTAGTCTTTGATTATATTTCCCAACCATCAGTCTGATTTACCTTGCTTCTTCACGAGCCAAAATCTCCAGTAGCTTTGACATGTCTCCTGGACAGTCGGAAATCACAAGGGAAAATCTGCACACTCTGTTATCCAGGGTCAGGGCACGAGTTATGCACTGTTGCAGCAAATGTAATTCCAGGTTTCCACTGCATATAACAACTGCCACTCTGAAAACAGACAGAAAAATAGGAGTTTTGATTAGCAGTTGCCTGTGTAAAGGAACCATAAATCATAAACACTGTATCAGTATCAGCCTAAGGTCTGCTAGAACCTCCCCTCAGTTAAGTATTACATGACAGAGGCCTCCTGCCTCTCAGTATCCATTGTGAGCAGCTAGGAGAGGCCTAGAAGTTGGCTGCATTAGTTGGTCTGAAATGTTGTTTTCATTTTGCATGTCCTGGAGATTTGAGTTTTGTTAGAGATAATTAGCTGGAGAACTGTGGGTCTAGGTTTCAAGTTTTAAAAATTTGACATAATTCTCCCCTGAAAGTTCTAAGATTCAGCCTCTTACTGATCAGACAATATGTATGTTCAAGGCTTTCTGCAACCATTGATTAAATTAAATCACAACCCTGAAAAATGAGTGCAGAAATGTTTGAAGTGCAAGTGAAGAGCCACATGATTAGTCTATGAAAATCTCCCTGCAGAGTCAAACCTAACCTCTTTGTGACCAAACCTTTGCATTTTCCCTTTTATTTTAGCTGTACTGAAATGTGTTGCTGTTCTGTGTGTACTGTCAGCCTCTTCTGAAGAATTGCCTCAGCAGTATTTTAGTGTACAATGCTGTGCACTAGAAATTTTATTTTGTCTTGAGGGCATGTATGTTTAAATACATTCTGGACTACAACCTGAGCCAAGGCTCAATCTGCTTAGATGGTGAATCCTCAAGCTGAGAGGCAAGGCAGCACTTAGCCACACATTAACACTAAGCACAAGGATAATCCCTCTGACTGGGTGGACAGTTCTCAGGACTGGGAGGCAGGTGCCACTGGGTCACTGCAGCAGACAGCCAAGCTCCTGTCCCACCACAGACAGGGCTGGATTCCACAACTGGAAGGAGAGGAGTCAACAGGCTGACAAGAGCAGGACTCTGTCCTGGCAGGTGCAACAATGCCTTGTGGAGCTGTAAATGCCTTTCCCCCAAATATCTGAGAATTGAGGAAAGGGACAAGATTTGTCAGGTGTCCAGGCTGGCATTTTTCTGGTTCAACACAATCTTACCACCTGTGACCTGTCTAGTCAGTCTGAAGTTTCTGCCACCAATGAACCCCTTGCCAGCTCAGGGGCAGGAACTGCCATGTCACCCATAGAACCAGTAGATTTTCACCATTTCCTAGGAGCAAGGTGCTCAGTCCCATGTTTTTGCTACAGCTCTCTGTTTGCCATAGCTGCTGTACCTTTTACCCTTCAACTCAGGCAGTTTCCCTGCCACCAATGCTGCAAGTCCAATGGCTCCTTCTGCATCAATCGTGGCTCGCTCATACTCCAGCAGTCTCAGCACTGAAATGAGGATGTCCTCCTCCCTGAAAGCAAGAGACTTGGGTCAAAACAAATCAAATCAAAAGAGCTCCCCAAACCAGAAGATAATACATTTATGTGTAAGTGGGTTCTTGCCTTCCACCCAGATATATATGACCCCAAGATGGTGTTACAGAATGCTGTGCTGCGGGGGATGGATGTACATCTCAGACTCATTATTAACTGGAAGACATGATGGCTTTTTTACTAGAAATATTACCTAAATAATACTAATAAGTATATTCCACAAATGTGGTATTTTTGTGAAGATTTAGGAGAGGTTTGTTGAGGGCTGCTTTCAAGTGTTGCAGAACACAAGGACAAGTTTTACACCCAGAGTAGTGGTGGCAGGTGAAGTTTTGGCCAAAGGGTCAGTTTGGACACCACTTTTAGTCATATCACTTAGTTTTAGGTAATCCTGTGAGGAGCTGGGAGTTGGACTTGATAATAATCCTTCATGGGCCTCTTCCAATTTGAGATACTCTGTGATTCTATGGTATGTGGGTCTGGGTCAAAGTCTCCAGTGCCCCTCTTGGAAGGGAAGGTACCCCATCCCCACACTCCCCCAGTCTCTGCATGATGGCAGCTCCTGCCAACCTGCTCTCCACTGCACATGCAGAACCACCATACCCTGCTGGTAGAGCACATTTCTCATATACAGCAATGTCCATCCAGTATTATTCATTTCACTTCTTTTCTTCACCTACCTCACAGCAACAACTTTATCCACAAGCTTCCCAGTCAGCTGCAAAGAATTGCTGCCAAAGCAAACTCCACTCACATCTGCAGATTTCAAAAGACAAAAACATGAAGTTGGCTGCTGTAGACATATTCAACATTTTTTACAGTCCTGGCAGGTTTGTGCCCTTAATGAGTGCAGCACACTGCTGTTACATGACCTTAAATTGCTTGATTTTTTTCATGTGACAGAAATGTGTTTGGTAATGAAAGACCAACTCTCACAAGAAGATTTTGTCATTCTGGACCCCTTCAAAAAACTTCTGATACTTTACTGACATTGTTGCAGTGTGAGAGTGACCCTGCAGCCCAGGGCTTCACAGCACTGGGCTTGTTAGCTCAGGCAGGACAGCTGGCTAAGAGTGCAGACACAGACAGAGCTAACTAAGAGAAATTAGAAGTTTCTTATAAAACTCCAATTTAATCCAAAACTTCCAGAGATTTGGACATCAGGCAAACAGGATGCTCTTAAATTGCTTAACAGTTGAGGTTTTTGAGCAAATGATATGGAAACGACTGTACCATTTATAAACACTTTTGTTCTGAGAACAGTTTTGTGTCTAAATATTTAAGCACTGCATCATTTTCCTGCCTTTTCCCAAATTAGTCTTTTACATAAGAGCTTTCTCATTGACTCCACAGGTTTAGATACTGCATGTGAGCACAATGTTCAGATAAATACTCTCATATTTCTAAGTATTCATGTGCACAGGAAATAGTATTTTACCCCATCCGGGTGTGGGGCAGAAGTTGCTTTTACAGCTTGAACTAAATTCTGACTCTTCAGAGAACTCCCCTAAAATATGTTTGAACTGAAATAATAGGAAAATAATATAGTTGGAGAAATCTGTCGCAATCTTTATTTTACCTCCAAAAGAATACTGCATTTTCTCACCTCCATAGAAGTGATGGTTGTTGCAGGCCTGGTCGTCAGTTGGGTGGCCAGCTTTTAAGGACTGTTGCAATACTGGGAAACTTTCAGATTCAACTCCCTGAGGAAGAGAGATGTTGTGACTTTTTTATTGAACCAATTATAACATAAGTTGCCCCCAAAGTAGATAGCAAAACCTACAGAAAGTTCCTCTTCAAATTAACAATTAATTTCAAGTTGCAAAACAACCGTGCCACCACTAAATTTATTCTGTGGCTTACTTAGGACCAATTTTTTCCAGTAAGAACTTATTTCAAAATACAGAACTAGATTTTATTTGCTTAGGAAAAGTCTTCCCACACTTTTCTCTTAAATCCAGCCAAACAGCCAAGGAACAAGAACTTCCCTGGTTCTTACAGGGTCTTCTCTGGGGCTAAGCCCATGGGATCAGGTAGTTCCTGTCCACAGCATAGGCAGTCTCTGCAAGTGTCACTAGATACAAGTGTCTTCTGTAAACAGTTGTGGTGAAAGCCACCCAAACACAATGCTTAATAGGTGAAAGGCAACTTACAATTACAGAAATATGTGGGTTGAGGTGTTTGAGTGCAGCAGCTGACCCTGCCAGCAAGCCACAGTGGCCTCCTGCAGGGAAAATCACTGCGTCCAGCTTTGGCACCTGCTCGTACACTTCCAGCCCCACAGTCCCCAGGCCGGACAGGTAGACAGCACTATCCTCCCTGTGGGAAGGAAGGACACAGGTCAGCAGAGGTCACAGTTGTCAGTCAGTAATAACTCAATCTACTATTTTCAAGACATTGTTCAGCAGAAAAAAAGATAAATGTGTGAGTAAATCAGCAGCACATGAGGGGAGGAGGTGATGCAAACAGGATGGTGCCATCAGGTGGACCATAGCATGCTGCTGCCTGCTGGGAGAAAACTTCTTCTGTAGAGAGGCCCCTCTGTCTTCAGGCTGAAGAGCACTTAACTCCCATTGTTATCAGGTGTTTACAGAACTGGCAGGGAGAAGTCATGTTTCCATTGCCATCACTTCCTTCAGCTTCATAAATTTTAAATGTTGCAGTCCAAACTACAAGCAAAGCCTCAAAAAGAAATCCCCTCTTTACTTATCAGTGGATTTAGTGTTTGTGATGAATGGAAATTTTCACGAGATTTAAGCAGTGTGCTCAACCTCACAAATACCAAACAGATTGCTAGAGTTGTCTTTCCACAGTCCAGGGCCAATATCTGATACCTTTGCATTAAGTGAAGTATTTAGTCCTGCCAGAATATTCACTGGTAAAATACTTTCAGGCAAATATAGTATAAAGAATAGGGACAAGCAGCATCAAAAAATTGAAGAAAACTCCACTCTACAGTCACATGACTGACTTGGATCTATTTCTAAAAGCTGGTTTGCATTTTATTTACAAGTTAGCAATGATGCAAACATAGAACTATATATAAGAAAAGAAATATGAGCTATCTGTACATTCTGCTTTTTCTGGCAAACAGAATTATACATGCAATGACTGTACTTGATTTACTTGACCCAAGGATGTTTGGGTATTAGGAAACTGTTTTTACTACTGTTAGACAGGCACAGAGAGGCTCAGTGTAGGAGCACAGAATTCCTGCAAGGAGGAGAGCAAGGCCCTTGAGAAGTCACCTCACATATATATCAAGACACAGAAAATTCCTCAGGGCAAGGGTCTATATCACTACATAAGAAAGGATAGGATTAATGAACTTCCACTGCTGTAGCACAGCCAAAGACAAAGGCAAGAAGGCATAGTGGAATGAGTAACTGAATCCTTGTATTTACTGTCTTTATCGAGAAACTGAAGGAGCTCTCTCTTCCTTCTTATAGGTGACAAAATGTATCACTGGCCTCCTGAACAATTCTGGAGACTTATTCCCAAATAAGATTCAGATCCAAGTTTGTGCAGCTACCCCTGCCACAGTTACATGGGGTAAAAGGGTCCTGCAAAAATGAATGGAGGTGTGGGATATTCAGCGAAGGAATAAAGCCTCTCTAACAACTGAAAACTGTCCAAATGAAACTGCTCTGGGCAGGGAGAGCAGTCAGCAATTTGAATCAATATTTTAGATCATCATGTTTTCCTTGCTAACATCCAGCTGAAACATCAGTTTCAGCCATCAGCTTTTATAATAAAATGGGTGATTTTCTTTGCATTGTGACTGATATCTTTTGCTTTTTTATCTCTGAGTATCATACGCCATCAAGGCAAAATGAAGGAACAGGGCAGATAAACCTAAAGACTATAGACTTAAACAAGCATTTTTGAGCCAGAGCTAGAAACTTGGATATTTGCCTTCTGTAATGTGTGATACATCAGCAAAGATGGGCTGTCAGGCTTTAGTTTTCCAGTGAGGTTTTGGTGTGGCAGCTAGAAGGCTATGTCCTACCTGTTCCAAGTAAAGGGCTCAGAGTCTGTTGGATAGAGCAACAGACTAACTGGATCACAAATGATCAGGTTTGATCAGCATTTAGATATGGAGTTACACAAGAAAAAATGGGCTCTCAAGGAAGGAAGGTGTGTAATTCAATCTGCAGCTCTCTTTCCTCCCTGATTCACAAAGGAATCTTTCTCACATCCTCCCAGAGGTACTGAGTTAGTTATTGGCAATAGTCACATTGCATTTATAATGAGGTCCTGAGCCCCTATAGCTAGTAAAAATTTCATGGCACCTAGGCAGCAATTAGGCAGACTAAATGACTGAATTCCAGTTTGAAAAATCACATTTCCTTCCTGGGATTTCCCAGGAAGTTGCAACGGAGTAAAAAGTATCCTTCATCTATTTGAGTTCTTGCATGGTCATTTTCATGACACAGTATTTTAATTGCACTCCAGCAATGGGAAGAGCTGACAATGACACACCCAGCTGCAGGGCATCACCCATGCAGGTACGGCCAAACCCAGACACGTAGTGTCTGCCTCAGGAAGGGCAGAATGAATTACTGGGTGAGGAGACCCAGACACCAAATTGCTAGGGATTGTATCCAAGCTAGAATTAAACTGAAACAAAATGACATTTTGGAAGTTCCATTCTAACACTTGGGAGATGTGGTAGGGAAGCTGGTATTTTACGAACAGCTTTGGTAAGTGACAAAAATGTGTGTCAGACCCACACTGGAGAAGCCTGGCTATCCATAAAGGCATGCATTACACTGGGAAATCTCTCCAGATCTACACCTAACAAAATATTTTTCAGATATCTCATTATGAAGAGGCTTACAATTTAAATGGGAGGTTTCTTCCTTTTTTTTCTTCAGTGAAAAATTGTGGGGTTTTAATTAAACAGTCGCAGACTGAACAGTTCTGTTTCTTGTAACATGAAACCTGAAATAAATCAGGGTGGTTTAGTATTATTAATGGTACTGTGTATATTTAGAGTTCCTCAGTGTTGGATGCTGATGTTCTACATATGCATTGTCCCTGGAGCTTCATGAACCTGGAGAATATCTACCTTATGTAACTTAAATCATTATTTAGGGAGGAGGGGAAGACTGAACATCAAATTACAACGAAATAATTTAATTCTTATGTGTAAACATGATATTGATGCAAGCCAGCTGGAAGTTAACATCAATTGAAAAATGGCCGACAGAAACTTGGAAATCACAAAGTTATGGGAAACTGTGGTTTTCAAAGGAGCCTAAAAGTGTTTAAAATTCTTTGGGATTCAGGGCACCTCATTCCCCACCAAAAATCCCAGTCTGGGACAAGACTGTGCCCATGGTGGCAGATCAGGCACATGAACCAGCCCTGTGTGTCACTGGCTGCTGGCAGAGCTAACAGAGGAGTTGAACAATAGAGTTTGTAGTACTGCCTTCCCAATACAGCAGCTGGGAAAGAAGTGAGGACTTCCTCTGCTCTGCTCACTCTGGGATCTTCTTTCCAGGCAATGCCATTGCCGTGTTTAAGGCAGCAGTGCCTGGGAGCTGGAGGGGAACAGGCACTCCCTGCAGGAGATGCCATTCAAACACCAAGAGCAGGGTGAAGCCTGCACAGAAGCAGCAATGGTAGGGGGACAGTAACATTCAGCTCAGGGCATCAGAGGGACCACCGTTAATGATTCACCCCCCTGTGCTTTTGGAAATCTTTCTTGAAGAATGGTAAAAACATAAGGGGGAGGGCAGTTGGGGAATGCATAAGAGACTACAGAGATTAAAGAGAAAAGGGAAAAGGTATCAATGGTTTTGCCTGTCTTATTTATGTTTTTGTTAGATCTGCCTTGTCCAGTGACCTCAAATAGTTCAAGTTTAGATTTATGGTCAACCCTAGCTACTTTAAATGTATGCTACTTTAAATGTATGTGTGAAGTAGCCTCTTAATAATTTTTTTTTCAAGGCAGTATCAGTTTTGTTCCTCACACCAGATACGTGAAAATCTTAGAGCATTAACATTCTCTTGTTCCATATTATCCCACTGAACCCTCTGCATTAAAGATTAACTTTTACCCACCTAACTTCAGATAGAGATCAGAAATAAACACTAGCCTTCTCGCTTTCTTACAGATTTCCTAAAGAATTAACCTATAGCCATTATCATATTAGGCCACGGAAATCCCTAGTCACAGAGTTTGCCTAATTTAGGGGCAGAGAAGAGTGTTTCAGTTTGGTCTCCATCCCCAGCTGTTACAGAAAGACATGCTTTGTGCCTGGGAACACATAACTGTCCATATGCAGGTCTGAGGAGCAGTTTGATGAGCTGTGGTAACATTTTAATGAAACTAATTGTTTTCGCAGAGCCGTGCAAGCGTCTAATCAGATCTTTCTAATGAGCCTGGCTTTCACTTACTCTTCAAGGTAGAGGTAGCCGTTCTCCTGTGCCAGCCTCCTGGCGTGCACCTGGGAGTCCTTGGCGGTGGTGCCGTAGGAGATGACCATGGCGCCGTACTCGCGGCACGTCCTCACCCTGGCTGGAGCCGTGCTGGTGCACACGATGACAAACACGGGAATACGGAGCTCTGAGGCGTGGTAAGCAACAGCCATGGAAAAGTTACTGTCCGAAGCCACGATCACCCCTTTCCTTTGCTGCTCCTAAAAAACAGGGGGGCTTATTGCTCATTGTACAGTGCCACATAGGTGTCCCATATGATCCTGGATCATTCTAATGATCTGACTTCCTTTTTTCCCTTCACTAGCTGGTTGAATTGTGATATTATGGTACAGTATATGCATGTCTGGTGTGATCTCAGGATTTACACACAAAGCTAAAACAGCACAATATCAATCCCTGTGCCTACAGTCCTCTGGGTTCAATTCTTGTTCCATTGGAAGGAGCTGAACAACTCCAACTGGTCACAGAAGAGCTGATATCTGGTCCCTCAGAGCTGATACCTCTGTTCTGCCTGTATGAAATTATTTCATTTCAGGCTTCCTTTTTACAGAAGATTTAATTTATACTATTACGAGAGGTAGGAATAACCACTGCTCTGGGCTGCTGTCTCATGCCTGTTATAACAATTATTACTGCAGAGACTCCTATGACAATGGCAACAACCTCCTATGACAAATGATAAACAAGCTATTCATGTAAGAAAACTGAAATTCATTACAAAATCAATTGGTGATCTAGATCTTTGTCATTGCTCATTGTAATTCAATTTCGCCATCACTCATGAGTTTGGTGGTTTCAACATATCAGAACTACAGTACACATAAAAACACTTGCATCTTAATGCCACAGGAAAATGCTGATGCTCCCATTTTGCAAGCTTTTGTTTCAAATCTTTTTAAGAATTTCACCAGCAGATCAGCCAATTGTAAATAAAGTAGTATTTTACATTCAGACCTACCTCTTTTCACATGCTGTGTTCAGTACAATGATTCTAAAGACAAGAAACACTGTGATTCCACGGAGATTAGAAGTAAATTTATCTTCAACTCTGCTCCATTTTCGTGAAGCAGAGCTAATCTACTTCTTTTTGAACGCTGACATTTTGCTATACCTGAGGCAATGACATCAGAAGGTAAAGTACACCTCGTTCCTTCACAGACCCTGTGTACTGGAGGAACTCCTTCTTCAGGTAAATGTCCATTCCATACTGCTTGGATAGCCTAGAATACTGGAGTAGATAAATAATATTATATCAATATATCTACTATTAAGAAAAATATTCCACACCCCATCAGCTGCCTGTTGAGGCATGAATTCTACTGCTATATATGAGCTCTAAAAAGGTAAAATTCATCTTCTGGTTCTTTATAAATACACAACAGTGTGTTGTTACCTACCAAGTCCTCCTGCTTTATGGAAGTGATTTTCAAACTCACAGCAGTGAAATATGGACCACATGCCATTAAGAACTCTAAAATCAGCATTTGCTTTGGATCTTACTGTACAAACACAGGCATTAAAATAAATATTTTCAATTATCTCAAAACCCATGCTTCCAGCACTTGCCAGACGTGGATATTGAATGCCCAAAAAATAAAGTCATCATCTAATAGATACAAAAGCCATCAGAAAATACCTCCTTGAGCCCCACTATGGCTCTGCTACAGTTTCTGCCACTGATTCACTACTGAGTATTGTCCATTTTGCATCCTAAGGCCAGTAGAATATTAGTAAAGACATTTCTTACTCAAAGAAAGATGGAAATAATAAAAAATAATTTCCCAAGACTGCAAGTGTAAGCAGCAGCTGTTTGGAAAAGCATAGTGTTTGGAACAGAAAAGATGCCTGGGCTGGGGGGAATTAGCAAGCACATTACATGTGATGCAGTGCCTAAGTGCATGATTTTTAAAAATTTTTAATGGCAAATATTTGTTAAGTTTTATAATAAGACACTCCCAGCATGCATCAACATATTAATTTCTTATTACCTTATTCACTAAACCAAGAGTTTTACACAAGATGACTTGCGAAATAAAGCTGCAGTAAGCCTGGAGGTGCCAGTTCCCCAAGCTTACTGCAGCTTTATTTCAGAATTGGCTCCATCTCCTCTATTGGCTGCCAAGGCAAATGAGGCCCTGGTGATTTAGGGGATCAAGTACTCATTTAAGATAAGTCACAAAGCAAGACAGCTCCAAAAACAGCATGACAAAATATTTATCTCCAGCAATATCTGGTGGTGTCATACATACAATGTGTAGTGTATACACTAATACGTACTGACATGTTTTTCAGACTGTGGGACTTTCCAAGTGAATTTATATAAACTAATTATATCTGAAACAGATACTTGCTTTAAAGTATACAGTTAAACTACATGTTTCAGGTGAACATTTCAAGGCTTTTTAGTGGATTTCCAAGCACATGTTAAGTTCCTCACCCATAGGTGGGGCCAGATTCTTTATTTTGCTTCTGACATAGGCGCTACCACTTGCTACTCCTTTGCAAATCTGGCCGCAGAAACTGAAACAATGGAAAGTGTTTAGCACACTATTAGGATAATAGTTCATAACCTAAACATCCCAATCTATGGAGAATGCCTATGCAAAATAGAACAAGAACACTATAAAAGAAATGCTTCTAGTTCTTCACATACCATACTTGTTTTTGTAGAGAATCTTGGATTCTAGAGCAAAGAATCAGAAAAAGGATTTAAGGAGATGAATCCTGTGAATAATAAAGTTGCTAAGTCTCCTACATTAAACACTGTGTCATTAAGTCACTCCTTACCACAGGGGTGGTATACTTTAGATTAGTATTTTTCTTTAATTTTGATACTTATGATTTTAATTCTTTATGTCACCCTTTTTGTCTTCCTTTAACTGAGGACTTTTTCATGTAGCCTAAATATAGAAATTACTTCTAACAAAGCAGGCATCAGTGCTATTTGCAGCTGAACTGACCTGATGTGTGACCTCATAAGACTCATTGAACCAGCCTGTAAGATTTCCCTTTAGTCTCTGTGATCTTATCTAAGGACTACAGATACCATGTCTAAGGTACAACACACAGCACAGCCTTCCTCTGGCATCCACAAAGGTAACACAACACAACCCTCATCAGCAGCCAAAGCAGGTGTCCAATTTAATGTCAGTTCCTACTTTTCTTATGCTCACTCCCTCTCTGACATGTTACAATTCACTCATGATGCCATATCTCAGCTCCAAGGCAAACTCCTGCCTGAGGAACCAGGATGCTCCACCCGTGGTTTTACCTGCAGGTTAGGAATCACCCTGCAAAGTGTTTCTCCCTTCAATTAACTAAGTGGATTATAGTCACACTCACTTTTTTAGTCTAAACAAATGTCCTTGAAAAGGCTCTTACCTCTCAACAATGAGTTAAAGGTTTTCTTTTTCTTGACAATGTTCTGTGCTTTTGAAACAATGCATGAAATGCACTAATGACTTCTGCAGGAAGATTACTTTGAATAACAACAGTCACAGGCTATTTTCACACTAAATTATACAGGGTTTTATATGGATATTGGTTTTACACTATTCCAATAATTTTAAAAGCATAGTTCATTTAAAAAAGCTAAAGAAAAATGAGACTGTTTAGCTTGAAACAGTAAATGCAGAAAG
This sequence comes from Acrocephalus scirpaceus scirpaceus, assembly GCA_910950805.1. NCBI lineage: Eukaryota > Metazoa > Chordata > Aves > Passeriformes > Sylviidae > Acrocephalus > Acrocephalus scirpaceus. The sequence goes on from OU383781.1 coordinate 38,370,188, forward strand.
GGGATACAACTGCATAAATCTGCCAGGAAGACCCAGGAGAAAGGAGCTATTTAAGTTGAGGGGTGTCATGGTTAACCTCAGCTGGAAACTAAACACCATCCTACCACTTGCTCGTTTCCCTGCCCCTGTGCTCTGGGGGAGATGAGAACTGGAAGGGTAAAAGTGAGAAATCTCATAGATTGAGATAAGAACAGTTAGTAAGAATAAATACATAAATAAAATAAAATAATAATAACAACAACAATGTAATTAAAAGGAAAATAACAAAGTGAGATAAATAAGATCCAAGAAAGACAACTTATGTAATTGAAAACAATTGCTTACCACCAACCAGCTGATGACCAGCCAGGCCCTGAGCCACAGGCCCTCAGCCAACTTTCCCCCTAATTTTATTGCTGAGCAAGTTGTCATATGATATAGGATGTCTCTTTGGTCAGTTGGGGTCAGCAGTTCCAGCTGTGTCCCCTTTCAACTCCTTTTACATCCCATCTTCTCACTGGTGGGATGGAGTGAGGTACAGAAAATGCCTTGACTCTGTGTAAGAGCTGCTCAGTAGTAACAAAAACATCTCTGTCTTATCAACAATATTTTCATCACAAATCCAAAACACAGCCCCATTTTCCTCACTGTGAAGGAAATTAACTCTAGCCAAAACTTCCCTGCATTCCAGCCAAATCTTTTGTGCCCTCTTACAGCCCCAAACTGTCTTGTACCATGTCCTTTGACACAAGACACACTTCTTCAGTAATATGCTACGAAAAGCACAGCTATCCTTATTTGGGGAATGCTAGGCTAAAAAACCCACACTGAAAGTAGTTATGATGTCTCTGGATCAGCAGGCACCACATGGGAACAAGGATAACTGCTGCACCTTGAGGACCCAACCACTTCACTCCAGGGACTGCTAGTCCCAAGCAGATTGCAAGGTTCTTACCCTGTGCATGCCAGAAAAACAATCCACAAGGATTCACTGAGAGTGCAATTTGGGGCTGCTGCTAGGAATTGCCGTTTGGCAAAGACACTCTTTTCACCCACCAAAAGAAGAAGAGATGACCCAGAGAGCCCAGAGCAGCCTGCTTGAAGAGCACCTAACCGTAGAAATACACCATGAAAATGTGAAGAAATACAGTTCAGCCTGCCATTGTACTTCTCTTATAGCAGACCTTGTACATTGATGGGGGTATCTCAGTCATTTCTACACCAAGACTGATCAACAGGTGCACGTTTGTGTGTCTTAACATCCTTATTTTGCTGAAGACACCTGTGGCAGAAACACCTGGTTATAGAACATATCCAGCCCTTCCAGGCTGGCCTAACTGAGAAGACAAATCTGTACCTTCAAACCCTCCAAATATGAGGGCTGGTTCCAAAGCAGACTCTCCCACAAGAGTGCTTACCCAAACACTGGTAAGTGTTTACCCAGTGTTACCCAAACACTGGTTGGAGTCTGCCACCTCCAACTCAGGCTCCTTATAGCAGGAGTTTTTCACTGGGAGCATAATATCACAGTGCATTAAGTCAATGACTAATGTGGTTTATCCTTTGTTTACAGGTCACTGCAATCTTTGAGGATTTAGGTTAGTGTAAACAGATAAGAAGAAAATTATTATTGACAGTTAAATACAATTAATATGAACATGAGTCTTCTTACACAGATCTATCTGCTGAAATTCACACATACCCTTTCTTCATTTCTGATCAACTTTCATAAGGAAAAATAAAAGAAACATTGAGAGAATGCAAAACCGTAAAGATTCCCTACCATGCAGGGGGTTTTCTGAACACCACACTGGATTTTGAAGGCTGCTGCACTAATGTCTTCAAATCGAATCAGCTTGTTACAGCTTGCCAGGCTGGCCCTACTGCTTGGCTGAGGGATGCAGGAAAGGGCCTCCCTAAGTAACTCCTCATTTCGGCTCACTATCTTCATTTCCCAGGTCTTCACATCCCCGTTCAGGTAATCCTCCTCACCAAAATCCTTCAGTCTCTCGGGGTTGATAGAGGGTGGCTTCTGCCCAATAAGGCCATTTCTTATGGGCGCATCCTTACAGCAGTGAAGATCACAAACTGCTGGCATATCTTGTTTCTTTATTTTATTGTCATCCCTGAAAACAAATAAAATAAACTTGTTAGAAAGGCTTGGATGATTAAAGGCTTGATATTTAGCATTTTAGAAGGATGCACATCTCAGTTGGTCTTTGCGAGCCTTGAACAGGCAGAGTGAGTTGCTACTACCTGTAGGTGCACTGAAAGATGCTATAACCTCCCAGCTGTTTGAAAAGCCACAAATAACCCAACATGTGGGCAAACAGTGAAACTGTCCTATCCAAGAAAATAAGAGTTATATAATCTGTGTTGTCTGAACAGCCAGACCTTCCTTAGTACTCACTATTCTAGTGACAATGATCCTAGTTCAGTGCATCCAAAAATTTTGGAATAACTGGAATTGTACTTTCTGTACTCAATTCTATCTTTTTCAAAAAGGGCAAGTAGCTGCTGCAAACCATTGCCATAAACTATTAATAGCAGTAACAAATGCCACTACATTGTACACAAGAGGTCTGCTCTCTGCCCTTGCATACTTGCAGAGCGTACTCTTGCAGCCATCAGCTGCCTCATGACGGGAAGGAAATTACTTTGATAAGGGATAATAATTATATCCTCCTGCAGAGCTAAAGAATAAGGTCTTCTGATCTGTGGGTTAGCATTTCATGGGTAAAAACACATGTAGATATGGCAGAGGTGTGGTGGCACAAAATTCTCCTTCCCCAAGAAACTTACGAGAAACATCACTGCTAGAAAAATTTGCCAGATTTGCTATCATCATTGCCTGACTCTATGGTCCATAGAGTTCAGTTCACAAGGAATAATCTACTGTAGTGCAGGATTTTGCAGTCCTATTAACAGATAAATGCAACACTTACAGGAATTCTTGGAATTTGGAGATTATTACAGGGAAAAGGAGCATTAAGCAGAAGACCAGTGATTTGGAAAAGAGTTGATACCATCCTCTGCTTGTGGCTATGATTAGACAGACGGTATAAGCTCCTCTACATGACTCACTATAAATCTATCTGGTAGAAATGGTTTTCTAAAAACAAACATGTTAAATTATGTCAGAGATTCCAGCAGTATCTCCAACAAAAAAATATTTACCTTTTTCCTAAAATAATTTGGGTCTAAGTTTTGCAGTTATTCATCAGCAGGGCTGGCTAAAGCACAATTCACAGCAGTGATCAGCACCATAATATGCTTTGCAGCAACTTCCAAAAGAATTTTTAAATATTTAAAAATATCTCTTTTTTGAGCAATTGCCCACTTTGGGTAGTATCATCCATTTCCTTAATGGTATCAATAATCTGTGCCAGTAGCTCTGGTTCCTATTACACTTCCAATTTTTCCACTGAGGAATTCACATCACAATATAGGCAACGTAAAATGTTTTATTATTAGAATCAAGTAATATACCAGTAGCATCAATCACTCTGTATATCTTCACAGGAGAAAATTTTTGTAGCAAGATCTTCTCTCTCTAAAATTAATAAGAACACTAATTTTCTAAGATAAATAAAGTATATACACATTTGTAACCTTTTTATGCTGAAACTTGTGATCTAAAGTATTTTCCCAATACTGTACCTTAAAGATGATACAGCCTAACACCTGGCCTTCTGCATTCAAATCAAATAACTTGTCAAGTAGCTCTGTTCTACACTTTTCTGTATCTCTGCTCCATTGGGGTTAGACAGCTGGAACACTTCATAAAGATGTTAAGCTTCCAGTGTTAGTTCGGGTGCACATTAGTCTGCTTAATGCAAAGCTGAGAACCAGATCAGACTGCCTCCCTGTGAACTTGTTACAGCACAGCCCCCACAAAAACAGCAACAGCATCCAAGAGGCCACAGCACTGTTAGAGTTCATTCCATACCTCTCCCTCTCGAAAAAGTATTTTCTATATCACAGACTCCCATAACCACTCCAAAAGGAAGAACAGATACATCTTATTTCTGAACATACTGTTTAAAATGTTTAGCAAGCATTAGCAATGAATTATGTTTGTTACACTGGAAATGGGTTAAAGGGGTCAGTGTAAGGTAAAAAAACCAGGTAGATCAAATTTTTGTGATTTTATGTGTCAATTTTTTTATCCAACTGGCATTTGAGATGGAAGAACAATTGTCATTTTTCATTGCATGTGTTGCAATCAAAAAGTCTATAAAAACACCCAGCCAAAGATAACCACAAGAAGTTTACTGATGAAGCAGGATTCTGTGAGGAAAGTAGAAGTGCATGGTAATGCCTCACCACACTAGTGCTGTCAAATGTTTGTATCTGCAAATAGAAAGACCAAGATGGTATATTGATTTTTTTGCCCTAGTCTTAGGTTTCCCTTTTTTGGCAGAAAAAACAAGGAGGGAAGTAAATCAGACGCTCAGTCCTTGATGTTCAGCAGCACTCTCATGATCAGTGAGTATCTGCTCAGGACTTCAATGGAGACAACATCTTGTGACCATTGGAAACGAGGAACAGAAATCAAAATATGTATAGGCCTTTCAGACTTGAGCTAGGTTTAGAGCACATCTGAATCATTACCATCTTAATGTTTAATATGAAAACTATCATACATGTGCATCTGAAAGGTCAGCAGCCTCTTTATCAAGGGGATATCATTCTATTGTATATATATGTATTGTATGTATTTATTTTAGAATAACTTCGATTTTTCTTCATACCCCCATGTTTCATTTACACTAGAGAATGACATTTTCCCATATTGAGCCCACCTAGATGTGCCACAGACCCTCTTAGAGCTCTCAAACTCCCAAAGTAAACAGTGGGCTGAGGTTTGATCACATACCACAAATGGGCAACTAATTACACTGTTGGGTCAAAAGCATTTCTTGCCTCAAAAGCATTCCACGTGCTTGGCAGAGACTATATGGATTTCTTTTACAGGAACAGCCAAAGCAGGCAGCAAAGCATGCAAGTGCTCACAAAAACACAGCACGAGACTTCTCAAGCACAGTAACAAAATATAGCCCCTATTCCAGCAATCATGTCCACTAGATGAAGATGTGAGCCAATATAAATACAAACCTCAGCATTATAAAGCACTATTCCTTTCAAATGGAGCTTTTCCTTTTTTGGAATTTATCAGAAGTTTTCATTAAAAGGTCTGTTTATTTCCAGACATAAAACAAATACCCAGCTGGCAAGCTTTGTTACGTGGTTATAAATTACAGCATTTTACCTTTAAAGTGATTAGTAAAAGCAAACATGAAAATACAGTTTATAAACCTACTTTTTCAAGAACAGCTGCTCAGCATAACTGGAAAAAAAAAGAGAAGATCCATATGCAGACATTCCACAAACAATTAAGGCACAGGAAAAAAACCATAATTTGTTTAAATAGATAGCTTTACATATTTTAAAGTCTCAAAGTCAATGCAAAGACAGTGTGTACCAAAATGTACTCCTACAATAATAAAAAGTAACAACTTGGAATGAATTTTTTTTCAATTTCCAGTTTGGTTTTTTTGAACATACTGATTATATTCATCAAGTTAAACAGCACGAGGGGAAAAAAATCAAAAACAGTAATATTAACAAACTAAGAAAATAATAATTTTGGGAAGATAAAAGGCAGTAATGCGTACTATACCTAAAGACCACAACTGTTACCTTCATTAGACAGAGAAAGAAGTGTCCAAGTGTGCAGTGATGGACAGCTACCTGTCCCCATCATGAAGCACATTCAGATTGCCTCCCTCAGGACCCACAAAACAGACTAAACAGATTAAACTGATGCACTGGATCTCCTCAGCTTCTAAAATTGAAGGAGCAAAACCTGCAAAATCACACATGTCCAGGGAATAGAAAATTGTGAAAGACTAGTCACCATTCTGCCCAGTATAAAGGTTAGGGGGAGATGGTATGAAAGTATCAGGTAGAAAATTTAAAATTTCCCTTCTTAGAGAAAATAATTAGCTCACAGAACTCATCGCCAGAGGATTTTATGAAGAACAGCAATGTAAACAGGCTCCTAAAAAAATACTCAACTAAATGGAAGTAGTGGCCAATACACACATCATTCAAGAATTAATCTGTGATTCAGGAAGCCCCCGAGTACCTGGCAAACTCCATGAAAGCATATGAGAGAAAGTGTCTCAGGAGGCTTTTATTTTTCTCCCAGCTCTGTTACTGGCCACCCCTAGAGAGAGGACACAGAGGAGGACAGAGGAGGAGTGATCTTTGGCCTGACCCAGTGTTGCCATTCTGACTGCAGATGTACCCAATGTCAGCAGTTGGCCATTTGGCAGCTTTTACACTTTCAAAATTAGTCACAACAACATGTTTTGAGGCAGACATGAAGTTGGAATTATGGACATACATTACCATGTACTGGTTCACAGATGGAAGCTCAGCTGTCACAAAAGGGAACTAATTTTAATATAAGACTGAAAACTCAGCCTTTCTTTGACATTTCTACAGTAGCTGTTGTCATCTGCATTCACAGTGATACACATTCAGTATCAAGAGGGACTGACAGTGTTGCAAAATGTGCAAATGTAAAAATTTTCTCAAGCAAGGATGTTTTTGATGTTTGATGTTTCTATATTTTCAGGCCTAATCAACAAGAAGGGAGATTTAACCCATGAAATAGCAGCTAGCAAGCTCTAAGTGATGCTCATGTGCTAGGAAAGCAAATTACTTTTTGGTAGAATTGTCCCAGTAATGTTTAGGGCTTGACATGCTCCAATGATCTTGGACCTCATAAGAGGTTAACAAAGCTTGGGGAGAAGGATGTACCACTGAGAGTGGACACAAAAATGCAGTTTATGGGCCCCAAGGACATTTGGCAGAATTCCCAAGACAAAGGAGAAACTAACAAAGCCAACTCAGCAGCTGTGCTGAAATCAGCTCTGACTGGGTAAAAGGTGATTCTGGCAGGGGCAGATTGTGACCACCATCCCAAGAAACCACTGATCCAAAAGAGAAAGCCTGAGCATGAGGACAATTAGCATGAGAAGCAAGAGAATCATTAACCAATAGAAGATAGAATACTAATTAATAACAGAACTTGTAGCAAATGAAAGCTAATTCCTTTGCTTGTTAAAATGCATAGATAGTTAAAAAGCATTGATAGTTGGTATGCTTGGTTTGTGGAATCCACAGAGCACCCAGGCTTGTGCAACTCTCAAGTATAATGAATGGCTCTCTCAGCATGTAATTATTGGCTTGTTGCACACCAGGTAAGGAATCTGATTTTTGTGGACAACAGCAATACGGCACAAATTCCATGGAATGCTTTAGCATCCTTATAGGCCTGTGCCATGACAAGAAGTTCCAACTCCAGTGCCCAGCATGGACTGAGCAGTCACAAAATATTAAGCTTTTATACCACTTCAAACTCATATGCACGTCCTCTACATGTGGATTTTAATTTTGTCCTTTTTTAATGTTTTGGGTATAGGGGTTTCTTAAGTTCACATCTATACGCTGCCATCATCTTCATGCTCCCTGAAGACTTTCCTGGAGCACATTGACCAGGAGACATTGGTAAGATACAGCTTTAGACATATTTGTCATCTGCTCTCAGGTAACTGGACTCAGATCTTACACCTGCAAGTTCAGAACACTTACTAAGGCAAAGGGTGACCCCTTTAAAGTCACTTCTGCCTCTTTCCTCAGTGTTGAGCAGAGATGGGTCATGTACAGTGGGCAAGGCAGGGGGAGCAGCCTGCTGCAGGCAGCAGTCTGCTTGGCTTATGACTGCAATGTGACTGGGGCTGGGATCTGCTCTTACAGAAGTGAGAAAGAGGCAATCCCGGGATATGACAGAAAGGGCCCTTTCCCTCATCCAAATCCCTTTTACCCAGAACCCCTCCAGCTCCATTAATCCTTCTAATTCCATGTCCCAGCTCTGTCTCCTCTGACCCTTCTCTGCCTGAGCCTCCTGGACCCCTCTGATACTTTGCTTGCTTGTTGCAATCCCCTTTCCCAGTAGTTCCTAAATATTCCTGTTCCATCTCAACTCCTCTTCTACATTTTTACCATCCCCAAATACATCGAAATACTGCAATAGTAGCAATTCTTTCAAGTATCTCAGAAACTTGTGCAAGTGGGACTTTATGAAAAAAAAAAAAAGGTAGAAAAGCAGAGGCTGGCTGAGATAAAAGTGTCAAGAAGGATCATAACAAATGTCATTTTCACTCCCAGGAATTCCAGGTCATGCACTCTATAGTGTCTGAGTGCCCTGCACACCACTACAGGGTGACAAGTAAACTCCTGCAAGCACAGGGAAGGAACACAAGATCTCTCTTTGAAAATAAATTTAAAACAGATCAAAGACAATACTGCTAAATATGACTGTCTTGAATTATCAGTATTTTGTGTACTACTAGTACTTAGAAACACCCATCCGAGACTGTATCGCTCCAACTAGTGGCACATACAGGATGGAAATATAAAATGCAAGTCTGACATTTATATACCTAAACCCTACGCAAAGTGATCATTCCTAAGTCACACAGGAATCACCAACACCTTCCCCTAAAGAGAAAGACAAGTTCAGCAAATGTTAGCTCAACATTATTGATGGAAACTGGGACACAGATCCAGTGCCTTGCCTAAGACTTCCGCAGGGCTATTTATCAGAGTGTCTTAAACACAAAGAGATCAGGGCTTAGTAACCAGCCTGGATGACAGAAGTGTGAGCACTGTGACCATGCAGCACAGATAGGTACATAATAACCAAGCCTTGAGACTGAGCAGCCCTTTGTAACTACCCACCACATACAGGTCTGACAAACCCATGTGACGCTGCACCAGCAACACACACAAAGAAAGCTCAAGCTCATGCAGGAAAACCAAGCTGTATTATCACCTCTGATAAAATCTCTCCTTACCTTTAGTAAGTCAGATGTACCAGAGCCTGAGCCTAACACTATATATGCCTGCATCTGTGGTCTGTTGCCATTCTTCTGTACACACTATGCACATGTCACTGCTTACTGCTGGCAATGGCAACTGGGTGTCAGCTACTAAATAGGTAACAGTAGAAGAAGCAATCTGAAAGCAAGAAGTATTCACAAGGCCATCCACCATGGAGGGAAATGTTGAAGCAGTGGTAACCAACTGTCTCTCAAACAGACCCATCCCTCCCCAAAAGTTCTTATAAGACATTGACAACTGTGAACGTCAAATAATCACTATCCAACACTGCACAGAGTTTGGCAGCTAAAACTCTTCAAGGAATTAAACTTTTTCCTAAGTTGAATGTATTCTGAGTCTAGAGGTTTTCTGGCCACTAACACACCTCCATAATTCACTTCCAATTAGGAATGAATAGCATAACTCAAAATAGAGGAAAGAGTGGTCCTGTGCTGAAAGGAGACCCACGGTGAACTGCAGAACAAGTCATATCACAGGTGACTTTGGGCAAGCCTTTTTTGCAGGGCAGAAGACCTTGTCTTCCCCTTTATTAACAGCATCAGGGCCACTGAAACAATTTACATCTTAAATGTTAACAACATCTGTGACAAGGAGATGCAGGAAATGAGAATTGTTCTTTGTTTGTACCACATCTGGCAAAACCAGAGCATGATCTCAATAGTGGCGTCCAGATAATAAATCTGAGTGAGAAACAAACTATGGAAAAGGTTAAGAATGATGTTGCACAACACCACCATGCCATGTGTGTGCACAGCCTCAGCTCATGCTACACAAGCACACAGATGACTCTTAAATTCCATTTGCACCATCCAAGTCTGAAAACAGGAATTTAAGATCACCGTAAGCACCATAACAAAGACAACCACAGAGCTGTAATAACAGGATCTGGCATGGGCTATCCCAAGATAAATTTTCAGCAGTCCATTGGTCTGTCTAGAGTTATTTCTGATACCGTACTCACGGAGAAATAAAAAAGCTGAACTCTGAGGGCTAAAAATATTCAAATCTCCACAACTTCTGTGGATAACTCCAAGAGCAACTCATACCCACAGAACCCTGGCAGATTATGGAAAATTACAAACAATTTCCTGGATTTTTTGTTTGGTTTGATTTTTTTAAGAAAGTAAGGAAAGGAAAAAGAAAGCATTACCTATACAGCACAGCGACTAAATAAACAACGAGGTGAAGCAAAACTCCAACTACGACACCATAAGGAGGCAGCAGGGGTCCAGGGGTTGCCATGTCCGTGGGCCTGGCCCTGGGTGGACCCCGAGGGCTGACCATGACCCCTGAGGGGGATAAAGGAGTGCTCTAGCTCTAAGTCAGACAGCAATATTCTCCAACCTTTGCCAGAAAGGATCGTAGTCTTCGTCTTCCCTGTAGCGGTCCCTGGGACTTCTGTTTTTTAAGACCCTGAAGTAGATAAACTGTGCTGCAAAATTCATTGTAACTCCTGGTGCAAAGCAAAGCTGGAGACTGCTGCAGGGGACACACTTGCCTGTGAGAAATGTCAGCCCTGCACTGCCTGGGTGGGAAATAGCAGGCGATGTGCTGTAAGCAGCTCTCAGCGCTGGCTGGGGGGGAAGTGCCTTTGAAAGAGATGGCTGCTGCTATTTAAAGAGATTATTTCAGAGCCCAACCTGTCCTTGTCAATTTGAGTCAGGGCCTGGATTATGCTGGGGTGACGCTCTGTTAGCAGGACACTTGAAGCTTTAGTTACTTACTGCTTAGCTGTGGAGCATGATCCCGACCAGCTGCAGGGCCCATGACTGAGCAGCAGGACTCTGGTAGGCAGAGCAGCAGGAAAGGGATGCCAGGTTTGGGGTGCTTGAGTCTCTGCAGGGATCCTTTAGGGCAGCCCCAAGGGACATGGGTCTTCATGACTGAGGCACAGAGGAGAGAGCTCAGTTTGTTTGGTCTTCTCTTGGCACAAGTCCCTGTAGCAGAAAAATACATGTATCTAAATTATAAAGAAAAAAAAAGACCATCTAGGGGAAGGCTGTAGCAACAATTAGCTATATCTGTGTAGATATCTGTTATATCTATTTATATGGGATTTATATATCTATAGATATCTATCTATATCTATCTATAAACTGCATCTAAATCTGTCTTTTTTGCCCTGAGAGAGCACTAGCAAAGGCAGAGTCACAGTTCCAGATATAGAATGGCTGTGCAGCAGGGATGGAACACAGGCCCTTCTGTGGTACCTCTCCTCTCAAATATATTCCTGATGGAGTGCAGATTGCCTGGAGGTGGACCAGGTATCCATTTCCAGGTATGAGTGATCCCTCAGTACCCTCTGCTTTCTACTGAGAGCATACAAAATCTTTGTCTCTAAGATAGAGAACAGACCTGTCAGAAAATCTAACCCAAGGTTAGGTCCTGTGACCTAACTCTCCTCACAGGACATTATGAAAAAATATTATAATCTGATTTACATGGGAGAGTCAGAATAAACGATCAAATAGTCTTCTGGGATCTCTGGAAAGTCTGAGCTGTGCTGGTGGAGCCTTCCCCACACTGGCGTGGCAGGCAGGCCCATGTTCTCTTGACTTCATCAATACTGATGAAGCTCCAGATTCACCATTTTTTCCAGTTTCTCACACACAAACCCTTCTTATTCTTCCTTTTCCAGGTGGTGGATGTGCAGGCTGTGGTGGTGCCATGTGCTGCAAGTGGCCACAGCCCAGCAGCACGCTGCTGCCAGGAGAGATGAGGAAAAAATGCACTCAGCTGCTGCCAGCACTTGTAGCCCTGCAGCCAAGTTACGTTCAGGCCAACCTCACTGGTGCCTTGAAGCACAGAGGGAAGGCAAAGGGAGTTAGTCCTTTGTCCACAACACATCTGAACTGCAATGGCGGGCAGAAAATGGAACTTGATAGTGAAAATGGCAATTCCTCCGGCTTTTGGGTCTCTGGGGGTCCAGACCGATGCGCTCAAGCCTTGACATGAATTCAGTTCCTCCCAAACAAGGCTCTGATCTGCAATTGACTCTTGCAGACCACGTTGCATGGGTAAAAGGACTTCTGGGACCATTTGGTCAAGAAGCTGGAAAAAAATTCACCAAGATGTTGCATGACAGAAGTAGATGAAGCACTGAATTGCTGTCCCTGTAAAACACTCCCAAACAAGCAGCCAACTATAGAAAAAGGATCTTTGGGAATTTCTGCTGCAGATTTCCACCCATGTCAAACATTCTTTCAAAGCCCTTGCCACTTCCAAACCTGTTCACAGTGCTTTAAAAAACACCACAATTACCACAAGAAGGAAAAACTAGCTTTCAGCTTTGATTTTTTCTTTTATACGGGTGGAAGGAAGAGATAAGTAAGATATAACTGCTGGTACAGTCAAGTGATATCTAACACAATTGCCATGAAACTGTCAAGGACAACCTAAGTTAAAGGTCACCCCGGATGACAAATCTAGAGTTTCTTCCTTCCTTCCCAGCTGTTCTTTGGTGGGTCCTAAGGGAAGGAAGCCAATGCCTCAGTGCTGTATAGCTTTCCAAAGGTTTCATTTACAACTTCCATGCTGCCACCACTCACACTTTGTGTGTTTGTGCAAGGAAATCATCATTCATATCTACCTGGCTTTAGGCTGAGACATCAGTAAAACCAGACTTGGTCAGAGGCACTGTGTACATCTGAAATGGCAATTATTGGGAAGTGGTTTTATCCACATCATAATAAAATATTATCTTTTACTTAGATAATTTTGAGTCCAAAGAAAGAAATAAACCACACAGTTTAATCAAGGGACAGAACTAAAATTCAGTGTTTGTGTGCTGGTGTGTAAGAAAAAGCAATGATTGAGACTGCAAAGAATTGGCAAATCCAAGTCTCAGAATAACAGTTTTACACTCACCAGGTCATATATAACTGCCAGCCTTCCTCCCTCAGTCCCTGGTGCAAAACCCATTAAAAATAGCATAATGTGGAGAGCAACAGCTGCTTCTTTTTCTAGAAAACCTTTTAAACAAGGTTATGCTGCACTTTTCCTGAACTAAAAAATAAAATAGAACCATTTTGCTGTCAGAATGGAAAACAATGCTTCATTTTCTTGTAACCAGAGAGAACTCAGTTTGGGCAGCACTGAGAAAAATAGCTATGGCCATTGTAAATAAGGACTTTATTGAATTACAGGACTTGAAAGATTGTTTTGAAGAGTTAGCCAAGCTTTTCCCCACACTAAATAAAATTAATAACATTTCCAACCTCAGTGAGAACAGCATGGGTGGGAAGTGATAGTCTATCCAAAGCAGAGAATTCTTTACAGAATCTGATCACTTGCAGAAGGAAAGAGGGTGGAGACAGTCTGCAGTTAAGCCAAGAAAAACAATAAAAGTTTCTCAGAGAATAGCAACACAGAAAACCAAAATGATAATTGAGGATTATGCAACATATTGATGCAAATGTGGTGGTAAACCACTGAATCAGTATGGATAAAGAAATACAAACAACTCATAAAGAATTTCCAACTAAAAAAAAAGAAAGGAAAAAAAAGGGAAAAAAGAATAGGCACTAAAATGCTTCCCATTTCCTTCTAATTAATGATACTAATTTAACTCCCATTACAGATTCTTCATAAATCAATATTCATAGAGCAGACTGGAGTTTCAGCCCCTAGAGTTTATATTTTGATTTGTTTATATTTACCAGATAGCAGCTGACCCACGGCAATACAATGGCAGGTTCTCATTTGTTATCTTTAGGGATCTCAGAAAAGGCTGACAAGGTAGACTGAAATCGGTGGAAACACAAGTAGCTTCCTCAAGCTGTATTTCACAGAGCCTGAAAGAAAGGGCAGGCATCAATTCCAAGAACATATGGAGCAAGAGGCAACAGGGAAGCCTGGATGTGTTTTATCTCAAGTTATGGGACAGACTGTATCTGTTTATGTGGGACAGTCTGTATGTGGTTTATGTAAACATTTTGCAGAAAGGGTATTTCTCAAGGCAAAGAGACAAAAGTTTACATTAGAGTCCAAAAATTATCTCCTCAAAATTGTATCTATATCCATAAGAGGTCTAACACTTAGATGCTGAACCAATAGAATCAGATGAGGAAAAACTGGTGTTTTTGTGCTTGTGCCTTGCTGTTACAAAAATGTACATTCTCTTCTACTGAGACTAAATAACCGATAAGAACCAGCAAAACATTTTGTGCTGCTATTTGGGATATTTAACTGTAACATCCTGCTTACCTCAGTTTCAAGTGGTAGGATAACATTTCTAATACATGCAGAGGCAGCAGATTAGCATTGCAGATGCATGAAAGTACCCAGTAGTCTATTCTAAGCCACCTCACAAAATTATATTAATGAACAAAGACTGTAACTTTGTTATAGTTATCTTTGAATAACATGACATCCCTTATGTTATCACTGGCTCCAGGGTTTTTGTCCATCTGGGTCTAAAGCACTGGTCATGCAGTTGTGTTCACACAGAGTGGAAGTACACTGCCTGAAACCCACACAGGGAATTGCTGAAAATCCACATTTGATTGTCTGTGCAGAGAACAGCAACAGTGATCAGCAGCTTCACTTCTGCTTTTCCAGACACATTAGACATCACAGTGGCACCATATAATTTCAAAGTACTACTGCAATAATTTCTTCTCACTAGCAGAGATCACCAGGCATTCAAATGGCAAGTGAACGTGAGCTGAAACACAATTAATGTGGGGGTTTTTAACAGACTTAACTCCCAAAGGGATTCTGATTTGCCACAGCCTATACATAACTACTAGACGATGCTTTCAGAGGCTTAAAATGCCTTCGAAGATGTTTGACTCAGCAGCAGAGAAGAACAGATGGTGGTTTCTGCTGAAGCAAATCAGTGCTTGCCGGGGTGCCACACAGCAGCCTCCTCAGCATCGGCACGGACTGAACTCTGCTTCCCCAGCAGCCTAAGCACGCTCAAGGTCAGGTACGTAACAGGCGGGAGCTGCTACTTTGGCCGAGCACGCATTGATCCAAATCCTCTTCCCTCCCGTCCCGCTGTGCCTAATTAAAACACTGAACTCTCGGTTGCAGTTCACGCTGTGCCGGAGATCAGCTCACCTGGGCTGTGCCCAGCGCTATTGTGGGAGGAGGAAACAGAGGAAGCCGCCGGAGCCAAAGATGGGGCAGGAGACGAAGCGGCCCCCGGGCTAACCTGGTGGCCAGAAATAGGTCACCTCAGTGCCACCTGTGAGGCAGCTGCCCAGCTGTCACTCACACGTATTTGCCAGCCTCTCCCCACGCCCCTTCCCTCGCCCTTCTGCGGGCGGCTCCCCCCGCCTTGCCTCGCCTCCGCCTGCTCCCACGCTCTGCTTCCAACAATCTCATCCACGCTGTGCAACCAAGTCCCTCCCAGTGGCCCCAGCAGAACACTTCGTGCACCCTGGACTGCCACAATTTCTTCTAAACTCAAACTATAGGCTTTTGCCCCATCAGCTTCTCCTAATTCACTTTTTTAATGATAAAGAGATTACTTCAGAATTATTTATAGCATCCTGATGATTCAATTGGCTCCTGTCCTCACGTTTGATGCTTCTTATTCCTCGAACACATGTAATGAGCCCTCCATTTCCCTTCGACTGTTTTATCCTCTAATCTTGTATTTCCTCTTTTCTCAGTGTTAATGAGAAGAGACATTAGATAGTCACCCCTGTGAGTCTTCCCTTCATTATTGGGTAGATGGCAAAAAGTAGTATTCAAAAGGATAAAAACAGGTATTTTTTTAATTTTTAAAATTACAGAATGACATAGATTAATATCTGCATTAAGACATACTATTTCTGTTATTCTTACAAAGAGTTGCAGTGGTGGGTCTGAATTAAAGAACATTTGGGACAGATAATCTAAAGCATTTTACTGCATCTGGACAGAATACGGTAACAGATCTTTTAGCTTTGAGCCAACTGGTCTCTTAGGGCAAGGAAGGATGTCCTAAAACCTGACATTGGAAACAGCATCCATGCCATCCCAATTTCCTACATGGATTCTGCTTCAGGTGATAATTCTTGCTCCTACTACTTTCATCCTAATAATAACTAAACTATGCATGCAGATACAACAAACTAATAGCAAGTGTAGCCACCATCAGGCTCCCTCCTAAAAACATATGGAACCAATTGCACTTTAACGAACTCATTAGAAAAAAAATTTAGAAAAGGGGTGGAGGACAATAGCTGAGTTCACATCTGTTTTCCAACAATTGGAGTTAATGTCCTGCCTCTAGAGTTTGTGGAGTGTGCTAATCTGTTCATTTGTTCATATGCTCACAAGGTTTTTCATGCCTTGGATCAGCTTTTAATAGAAATTTTTTCATGGGCCCTTCTCTTCCTTCTTATGATTATACCATTTCCCTATGGCAACTACCACAAATTCTCCTATTAAGTAGTGGCATTATGAAAATATTTAAGTTGTCTTTTAATGCAGTTTTTCAGCTGGAATTAAAGAGATGAGAAGCCAGTACCATACAGTAATAACTAGCTGTACTGTTGGGGAATCTTGTTGGACAGGATCCATCATGTGATTAATTACACAGGCAGCAGGATGAAAAAAATTCATACACATTCTTGTTCACTCTCTGCCTGGAAACATGTATTGGAAGCATGTTTGAAGAAAAAATGCAGCTAAAGATGTAAGGGATCTGTAATAACAAAGGAACTACTATCATCCTGCTACAGTGTTGTATATTCACTCACACACGTATTTTAAAAGGAATTTTAACCAGGGATTTTTACTGCATTGGCTTTAAAATTATACACAAACTGTAAGTTTTCAGAGAAATAGCAGTGGAGTGATTAGCTTGGCTTCTCTCTCTGGCAAGTCATTCTTCCCCTTGCAAGTCTCCATGACCTTGTGGTAATTAAGAGGAAAGGAGACCACGCTGAGTAGCAAACAAAAGCGGGATTTATTTCCAGCTGTTTCTCTGTTTTGTTAGGTATCTCCACTGACATGGTGAACATTACCTATATTCAAAGGCTTCACATACATGGCTGATGCCCTCCCTAAATGGAGAAAGGTACACAGCTGTTAAGTAACAGACCCTTGTTATACTGCTGTTTGTCATGACTCGTGCTCAGCAAGGTGCTACTCAATGTATGAATAGCTTCTCGGATATTAGCAGGTCCTTCATGGAATGAAATTGTGGCTTCAGTTGCAAGTAATTTTCTCGTTTAATTGGTGTGGTTTGCAATACCGATCTGCTAAAGACACTAGCTGAGTAATTCTAATTTGGGAATAATCAGGTACTTCCCCCATATTATTTTCCCCGAGTATTATTCACCACAGACTCACAGATCTATTTCCCATTTTTATGTGACGCAAATGGGTGCACAATAAAGTTACAACAGCAAAGGGCCACAACCTTCTGCAATAGAAAATATAGCAAATATCAGATCACCACGTGTGCAATACAAGACTGGGAGTCAAGAGTCTATTCCTGAACCACTAATTTTGCTGGGAATATAGTTAATCCAACTTTCTAAGGACAAAGGTTTCTTTTCACTAAAATGGGTGGGCACACTGCATATCATATTTCATAGTTTTCCTGAGGCATGGCCAGGCTTCATAAAGTGCCTGAAATCTGTCAAATGAAAGGACATAACAACTAGTTAAAATACAAAACAAACAACATAATTCACTAATATTCCATGTGACCCACCTTTTCCTTCAGCTTTCTGATTCTGTTTCCTTGTGGATCATTGCACAGGAAGCTGAAGCCACAAACTGAAAACAGCCTGAAGCCATGGGATGCTTACCTAATGCTGGCAAACAGAATCCAGCCTAGTGTGCTGGCACCAAGATGACACCAGAGAGTCAATTCCTGTAGCTGACTCACTGCTGGCTTTAGGCGTAGCACAAAATGTATTGTTTTGAAGAAGGCTGGATCAGAGTTGTCTGCTCCATGACACACACACTTGTAAACTTCTCCAGGGAGGGGAGAGCCAGAGCTGATCTTCACAGTGCTTCACACTATGAACCATGTGATACGGGTTCTTAACTGCATCAGAGATTATGCCTCTATGACAATAGCAGGAGAACTCGACACTTTTTGATGTCCCCTGCAAATTGAGATAATAAACACGAGTACAAGCAACAGACCAGATAGGGGCTTGCACTGGCACAGAACATGAAGGTGATCACTCATTCAAGGCTGCAGCCATAAGACCTATAACTCCAACAGAGGCTGCCCCATGAACAACAGAGGCATGGAGGCCCCGTGGAGACTGCCAGGGATGTGTGCTAAGAATCACTACTTTCCAAAGCTTTAAATGGCAATGTCTACTTCATTCTACTGAAATCACCACTGCAAGAGGCCCTTCATCTGCTCACCAAACAGAAGTACTGTTGCAGAGCAGACCTCTGCTTCCCTGAGAAGCAGCCCAAAAGCTGCATACCTATTCTGCACGAATCAGCATCTCCAGGTAATAAAACTCTGCTTCTGCATCTGTTCAACAACTGTTCCAACCCAGCAGTCAGAAACCAAATGAATTAGGAGAGTGAAAGTGACCTCTTCCAAATGGATCATGTAACAAGTCTCAATTTACATTAGGTATTCAACAGCCTCCAAGTAGCAGGAACTTCTGGTCATGAGCAGCTGACAAAAGTTAAGCCTGTGATGAGAGCCTAAGGTACCTCCACAGCCTCTAATGGAGACAAATCTTTTCTCAGGGGCAGGTAGGCAGACTACACAAACATTGCACTGATTTCATCATCCAGCAGTGTTAAATCCAGGGAGGTGATTACATTCTCTCATTTCCTTCTCTTCAGGGTAAGGCACTTTCTTCTCCCTACAAGGATTGGTTTCCTACCATATTTCTGTCTCCCGAAGTAATCTCCAAATTTTCTCTGTGTTTCACATAAAGTCCTGTTTTTCCCAAGAGTCAGCTCTGCTATATCCTTTGTCAGCCCATGATGCAGGATTTCATGCCCAATAAAAATGTGATTTTTTTCACATGGCACATATGCCCTCTGTCAACATATATCCCTTATTTAGTGCATTCCTTCTCCCTATGTACCCTGTGGGATCACTGTGCAATTATTTATTGCTTTCACCAAGCATTTAACTAGTCCAAGAAAGAGATACAGAAAGACTGTACCAAAAACAAACAAAAAAAGCACCTCCCAAAATAGACTGAATCCTTATGTTGCTCTCCCTTTCACCAATCCGCCTGCTGGCATAAATTCACATCCCTGTTCATTGGTATGCTTTTTTTGGCTGCCAGTATCTTGGGAACATCTCAGCAGCTGGATTTTGTGCAAACCTACATTCATATGATCTCATTGTGTTCTCATATATGGCCATTTCCAAGATGAATGTGCTGAAGAATGCTTTCTTTGATGGCAATCAGTTACTGACTAACTTCTCAGAACACAAATATGTTTGCATCATATTCTTTCTTCTGCTCTCACATGCTCTGTCTTCTGAAAAATCTGCTTCACAATTTCATAGGTATTGTCACTGCCCTAGATATTTTGTACTTTAATTGCCAGTTGTTTTACCCTGCAGCTTCCTTCTGAGTATTTATAAATTACAAAAGCAATCTGAGGTAATTAACCAAGATGACCAAATATCTCAGGACAGGTAGTCCTACTGAAAAGCAGAATCCCACTTGGCAGAAGTATTCCTTCTGGCTACATTTCCCTGCAGTGGAAAAATCTACTCTCTGATTACAGAAACCACCCCTGGAGGATAATACTACAGAAAACCCACACTATTTTGTTTAGTTCTCCATGGCTATCAGACCAGCACCTCACTATAGTCAAACATAACACAGTATGCAAAAATATGCAAGTGCCTTAGAGGGACTGAACTGTTCCAGGAGCCTGAGAGCAATTCAGGAGGAACCTCAAGGAACTGTGCTGTCAAGGGGGTGAGTGGCCTCAGCAGAGGTGGTCTGGAATGGAAATTGCCATATTTTTTACAGTGTGTTGAAGGGAAAACTGTTTCAATGAATGTTCATTGCTTTTGGTGTGTGGCATAGAGGTTGGCAGAGAGAGCTTGCAGAAATCTTCCATGAACAGGCTCCCTTTGTAATACAAAGAATGCATTGGGTGATCCTGCTTAAAAAAGGACAGAGGCAAAGGACAAACACATTCAGAAAACAGCAGCCAACTATTAATAAGTAGTCTTCTTCAGCTCCCCAGTCCCCTCTCTTCAAAGCACAGACAACACACAGATAATATCTCACTTCAAAATCACAGCCTACCACATCAGAATCTCATATTGAAACACAGGGTAAAACTGAGGGTATACTCACTGTTACCTTTTGCAGTTCCCCTCTCAGGACCTGTAAATAAGAAAATTAGGATTTATGTATGTTTCCAGCAGGCATAATAAAATTTATTCTCAAAACAAGAATTTGTAAGAATTGCAGTATGCTACATAGTGGTTCAAGCCAAAACATCCAGAAAAACGCTGCCACTCCAATTTTCATAGCTAATTTAATTTTTTATTTCATAAAAATGTGAACTTATTCAAACCAACCCTGAGGGCTTAATAAACACTGACGTTGTTCTATGCCTCATCAAAGTTATCGGCTAAATTCCAGGCACAGAATCTCTGTTACTGAGGTTATTTTGCCTTGCCACTGAGCTTACAACTTAACTTGTTACAAAAGTCACTGAGGATGATTATACTTTGAACTCTAAGATAGCATCTCTACAGGATCATTTTCAGATATTCAAATAACTTGATTTTTTTGACTGCTAAGGGAATGGTAAAGACCAAGAAAATCTGTTCTAGTTTGCAGGGGTTTATTTTCAGTGGTTAAACCACTGTGTATCCTGAACAATGGCCTTTAGGATGCCTTACTGGCTTCTCATTTTTTCTTGCAATAGTTTGAAAAAAGATAACTCAAATGAATATGAGGAACAATACTGGGAAGGAGATACCTTAAGTATTTTACCAGCCTAGAGGGGTGAAAGACTAATGCTTATCAGTCAACACCCAGGAACCTGCGGAACAATGTTTAACCAAGGTCCTGCTAAAAATCACACACATTGCCAGGCTACCATGAGCAGTGCTATTTTTGCATGTGATGTTACCAAGCCCAATCAATTTTAAAACCCTGCCAAACTGAGAAGAGCTGAGATGGTTCCTCAGGAGATCCTATGGTACTGTCCGAACATAAAGCACCACAGACAGTTGTCACCTCTCACAAGACTGCCACACATTGCACTGCCCAGGGCAGATGTTTCTGCACTCTTCAGAAAGAGCATATAATGGTAAAAGCTCTGTAAGCTCACAGGATCTAAAGATAACATGTTTTCCAATGCTCCTGCTTTTCCTGCCCCAGATGAAATTCTACAGGGAAAGAAATATCCAGCACCCCTTCCTCCTCCTTTCTTCCTTCCTTCACCTCACTTGCTGTATTTACAGGATCCAAAGCTTTTCATTGCATCCCATTGTAATCTGTGTAAATAAATACGACCATAAAAAACAAACTTTGGGGAGCCTGGGCCACTTCCAGCTTGCCTGGATAGCTGGGCTGTGCATGGAGCTGGAAGGGTGTTTTTTAAAAGGAGGGAAGCAGAAGGGAACAGCTTAAGAATCTTGGCTCAGGCTGGGCATATTTCCGCCTAACTCTGGCTAAACCTCAGCACGAAGGGCTGGACGAGGAGCCGATAGGAAGCTGGGGAGGGAGGCTGCGGGGCTCTCCAGCACAACTACGGCAGAGCCCGGACAGCTGACACCATGCTTTTCCTCTGGGCACTGGCGTTTGTTCTAGTCCTGCAGGAGCAAGATCCTTTAGGTAAGTGACTCGGAACCTGCAAAGCAGAAACTATAGCTTAATTTTAGTATGGTCAAAGCCTTTGCATGGGGTGGGAGGGGGAGGCAAATAATTGCCTAATTTCTCTATGGTTTTTATGTGAAGGTGACACAGGTATGTGTCAAAATTCTGTGAGCTTATTGATTTTTCAGAGGTAAAACTCCATTTTTGTGACATTAAAGTCTGTCCTGTAGGCACATTGCTTTAGTAGAGATTTTTTACTTCTTACAGGAGATACTATCACTCTGCTTTCAGAAATTTAGAACCACATTGAGGTGCTGCAGACAGTGCTCTCAATTTCCATAATTACTGTTCTGGAAGCCATATTAATATCACACTAATCCATTGGAAATGAGATGGAAGTTCAAGGTGATTAGAGAAAGATTCTTCTTTATTCAAAGCCGCCTTTTCAAATTTCCTGGTAACAGCATCACAATTTTATTTCTTCTGCTTTGGATTGCTTATTCCTGAGATTCTGAGGTACATTATGACTTCTCCAAAAGCCTTGTGAGAACAAAATATAAGCAGAGAACATCCGATAAGCCTGCATCTGAATTCTACTTTCATTAACAAGAGATTGGCGCTGAATAACCTGTAATCACCTTGTAGTGTGACTGAAAGCTATTCAGTTTGGCTAGTTCAAGGGTTTACAATTCCTGTGTAACCACAAACCTGGCTTCCCAGCCTGTTTGTACTACATCTTTTCTGCTAGCTGAGGCTCAGCTTTATTTTCCCTCTGGTCCTACTTTCTTACAGCACAATAAGTGTATTTCATGGCAGGGTAGTAAGATCTTATTACATTTAAAACATTTCCTGAAAAACTGTTAGTCCCTTCTGCCCCCAAGCTCTTCCTTGCCCTGACTCCCTCCTACTTAACTGGCTTTGTGATGTTTATCTCAGTGATGAACTGAAATATCAATGTAACAGCAAGAGCACTCTAACTTGTTTTCACTCCACAAGAATTCACTATCCTCTTGTGAGTTTTGCAAGCTTCACCAAAATAAATGTGAAATTAAAGAAAATAAAAGAAGGCTTTGTCTATTCCCATAAAAGTATGGGTTTAACCTCAAAACATTAGCAAACTCAGATAAAATCCCGTTAATTAGAATAGTACTTCAATAATAACTGGAGTGGAGCCTAGCACCCAGTATCATGCCAGGTGGCAGCTACTCAGTCAGCAAATCACGTTTATGGTGTACATCATGCAAAATGAGAAATTTTGTGTCTGTCATGGCCAGGGGAGCACCCTGCCTGACTGAAGGCTTAAAAAAGCCATCCTCACTTTCCTTCTGCTACCCTTGCATTGAGGAACATAACTTCTGATTCCCTTGCAGATCCCCCCATCCTAACTCCCACAGGTTCCTCTTAAAAATTATTCAGCCAAACTAGAATTTATGTTTTGATTCAACCATTAATATAAACAATCTCATATTCAAAGAGTTCAGTCTCCAAATCACTCAGGAGAGGCTGGCATGGGGGCCTTTCTGGATGCAACCATGTGCTCCTGCCACAGTTTATAGTGTTTTGCTGCTGGGGCTGGGTTAATTTGCGGGGTGCTGCCCAAAAGCAGCGCACAATGTAGCCTGGAGCACAATACCTGCCCCATTTAAACGTGTTTCCCTTCTTACAAGAACATCCAGGCAAATCGCTCTGAGGGGTGTGGCACCCCCACAGCAAAGATTTCGCTCCATGTTTATGCGTGGCAGAGAGGTGACCTGGAGTTCTTGGGTAAACAAGTCTCTGGCAAGGAGGCTGCCCCTGCCACATGGGCCATTAGCCGAGCACACCAAACATCCAGCGTTCTACCAGGGACAGCTTCCAGTGGAAGCACTGCTGCTCCACACTGTGGCGTCACTTGCTTTTAAACAGCAGAACTTTCATTCGGCTTTAACTACAAGTTAAAGTAAACCAAGTGTATTATGAATGTTTTTCTTCATTCACCTAACATTTTTCGAATTCTCAAAATCTTTTGAATCCTCTGATATTCATGTGCAATATCAAAGCTGGGAAGATCTATAAGCTAGACCATTATCTGGAAACTGGGAAAAAAATCCTTTCAGAACAGCCAGATTCTGCCCCAAATTGATCATTTGCATTATCACAGAGGAACATTTTAAATCTAGGAGATTAAACCACTGCATTGTAGAATTAAAGACACAGTAAAAATTTATGATAGATATCCTATTTTAGACCAGACTTGGACTCATATTTTTCTACTAACAAATTAATAATGGTTTAACCTATACTCCATGTTATAGGCATTTTCTGTCCTTATTGAAACCTATCAGCATTATTGTCTCCAACGCAAGGATTACAGTCTTTGCAGAACCCATCTCTGAGCTCCAACAGGAAGGGGAAGTAAAGCTTGTGACAATGAAGTGTACCCAGAAATAAGTGTTAAGATTATGAAGCATCTAGAGATCAGGATTCAGCACAGAAGTCAGCCTTTATAAAGAGATTTTATATATCCAAAAAGCCTTGTTTTCTTATATTTAGTTAAAAGGAATTTAAGTTCTGTAGACTTTCTAACCTCCAAGTGTAAAGCAAAAGTTAATATCAAACTCTCCCCAAAAATCGAGAGGTTAGAAATATAGGACTCCTGTTGCTCATCTGCAGGATGTGGCTCTATTCATAAACACAGCTGATCTGCTCTGGTTGAAGCAGGTGTAAGTCCTGGGCCTGAATGTCAGGATCTACTGTGTATGTATGTATGTATGTATGTACGTATATGTGCGCGTATCTTCCCTTCTCTCACTCTTCTACTTTCGGAGTTGTTGCAGAATGCATGAACTGTGTGCCAAGAGAAAATATATCTTCAAGGAAGTTCTTAGATTTGTTTAGATATTAGAAAAAACCTAAAATTGTATTCTTTCATTGTACTTATTTCTTTCTACTACCATGACTTAGACATATGAAAACTACACAATCACAGAGCTGACTAATAAGTCACAGACTCATCTCATGCACTCCCCATGACCATAGTTTCTATTACTAAGCACAGACTAAAAGCCATGTCCTCAGAAAATTGAGAAACTCTTTATCCCCTGATACCAGTGGTTATCCTCAAATTGATGGTGGCATCCATTATTTATGTATCTCACATCCTCCACTTTCAAGCCAGCCTTAAGTTCACTAATTCTGCACTTGGATTCTTTATGTATACTAAGACACAGCTCCTCTTCTTCCTAAATAGCTTCCCCTTCTCTACACATGAGTATGTCCTATACAGCTTCTAGCTATAATCCTCCTAACATTTAGCCTTAGTTTCTATAACAAAGATATATTCACACAAAAATAAATACATAATAGAGGCAAAGTCTTCTGCAGCCCAAAGCATCACTGTAAGATACAGCATGAATTAGAGTAACGTACCTGCTAATTATGTAGCTCGTGTCTCTTATCAGTCCAATTCCCTGTAAGTCATTTTCCATTACAGAATCAAGTGCAAGAGGATATTCTCTGGCTGCTTGTTCAGAAGACCAGCATGCTGAAAACACACTCCAAGTCAATAGTTCCCTCACAGGAACATTTAATTGCTATCCTTCTTCCTTTGAATGAAAATACACAAAACTTAAGTGCTTCTTACAATCACAGAAATGGTCAAATAGCAGAAAAAGAAAAGTAGTTTTTCAAGCAGCAATTTTGCTTCTGGCACACAGCCATGGCAGGGGCCCAGATTTTTCTGTGCCTTAAAAAAAAAAAACAACCAGCCTCTGGAAGCACGAACTCTCCCTAGCCTTGTGCACTCCCTCTCAGTCTCCACTGGGTAAGTGAGAGATGGATCCCCTTATGAAATGAGAATTACATGGGTCACAATAGCAAAAGCTCCCTGTAAATGAAGTCGTTTTACACAGAAATATATGCTCTCTAGTCAGGAACAATTTCTATGAGGCCCCATTTCTGGTTTTGCACCTTCCACAAGCACAACTGATGCGTGGTTGGACCAGAACACACCGTGACACAATGTCCCACTCACAGGTGGATGGGACAGACTAGGCAGAGCTGTGAGAACTCAAAGGCTGGTCCTCACCCACCTTCATTAATACATTCCACAACCCATGGGATTCCCCCTTTGCTCCTTCTCTTTCAGGTGAAAAAGAATTAAAACAAGTACAATCTTAACTGATGTAGGATCTGAAGTACTATTCATAGTAGCATATTCTACACCTTTATAAGGAGAATATGAACCAGGTCTGCAATTTTGGAACTTGACCTTCTCATAGGCTGATTTAGGTCCTAAAATTAATATTAAAACCTACAAATTTGATGGAAGAAACTAACTTCAGGACATTTCCCTTATCGGGATATCATAAATCTTGGATACCAGAGAAATCGCTTGGATTTTGTATCATGTTTGAAACTTTTCCAAGACTTGACATTTAGGCAGCAGTTGAAGTATTCAGTGTATGTATAGATTACAGATTAATCCCTAATCAGGCACTAAAAACTTTCTATGTATCTTCTTGAAATTAAAAAAAAAAACCAAACACACCCCTCCCCCAAAAAACCAACAAAACAAAACAACTAACCAAGCAAAAACCAAAACCAAACCAATAAAAACCAATCTTCCCACAACTCCTAAATTTCAGATTTTTTAATACTGTTTACTGTCCAATATACAATGCCTGCTTTCTATCTCCCACTTTGGATAGATCATATTTACCCTGTATGAAATTTGCCTTCTTGTTCTGCCATAAAAGCTAGAGCCTAGTAAAGGTGTGTGTACATTTAAATATTTACATGTGTATGTACATATTTACATGCCTATGTATATATTTGCATGTAAATATAAGCAAACTCATGCAGTTGCCTCCAGTGTGAAGCATATGGCAGTGTGTAAGTTGCTAAGGAATTTTTTGTATTTATTACCGTTCCTGCAGTGTTTATTGCAATCACTAAAGGTAATAATTCCCTTATCTTTAAGAAAATAGAGACTAAACTCGGAAAAGTGATTCAGAGGTATCTAAATCACAGCTAAGCATTAGTGTTTTATAGATTACAGCCAGAAAGATGCTCTATGTCCAGGTAAAGACACGCTTCTGTGTGGCTAAGAACTTGAAGGGAATCTGTGCCCTAAAAAGCATTTCCATTACAACACTTGCTATCCAAATAAATTATTTTTGATGTCCTAACAATAAAATTTGATATGGCTTGAGTTATATATCACAGCTTAAAATGAATTTGGGCATACTGATGATAATGAAACTGGTAGTGACACAGAAAGTTAATTCAGTACTTCCTAATCCAAAGATGCCAATGTAATTAAAAGCTGACAGTACTGGAAACTAACTCTGATGCCTTGAAAAACAGCCCCCAAAATTAAATATGACTAACAGTTTTAGCTTAACATAGTCTATGATGTGAAAGCACTAGCACTGATAGTTATTAGTATCAGTTCAGGTTCAACGCAATTGAATCTTTCCTGAATTCAGCTGCAAGTTACCTTCATTGATCACATTTGAAAACCATGTGTTTTCTTGAGCTAGCATTTCAAAATTAAATGCAAATTTCAAAGTGGAATCTAGCACTTTTATTTAGAGAAAAAATAATTTAAGCAGCAATCCATTCAGAAGTCTTTTGCATTCCTACCAAACTGGTTAGTGGATTCATCATTTGAACTTAATCCTCCAGTTCATGACCTTTCTCCTGTTGGAACATAAATCATTACTAGTGCCATTCCTTTTCTCATCAAAGGCTACCTGGCCACCTTATGCTATATGCTCCAGGAATAAAATGATACTACTAAACCTAAGGCAGTACAAACAAAAACACACAGCACAGCATGTTTTCTTGGAGAGTTAGACGTGTTCTCCTTTATTCCCCTTGCTCTATCACATGTTTTCAGGCTTCCTCATTTGCCATCTGGTTCCTGTTTCAAACTCCCATGTCTTTCACTTGGCTTGTGGCCTGCTTTTGTTTTATCCCTCCCACCCTACTGAGCACAAACAAGAGCTTGCACTCAACTTTCAAGACCACACTGATCACAGAATGAGGCAAAAGAATTTTACAGGTTCTAAGACCAATGGGGAACATTGTGGTCACTCACCTTGACCTTCTCTATAATGCAGACTAAAGAACCCAACCCAGCAATTTCTAGATCAAACCTGTAACTTCATTTGGACCAGCAATGTGCCATTAGGAAGGCTACTTTAAAAGACTTACCAGATCTGTGTGGTCACGTACTTCAGTTCTGGCAGTCCTAGTAACCACAGAAAATGACAGCAGAGGGGGAGGATCTACTATGTATGTATGTATTTGCTATTTGCTCGGGTTTATTCTGATGCTTACAATTAGCAACTACTTGGATGATCAACGTGAACCATTTAACAGCACCTGGATAGAAAGAACCCTGACAGTCCTAGAAAGGAATTTCATCAAGGAGCACAGAAAAGAAACTTCTTGCAGGTTGGGGGAATATATCAAATGTACAGGAGGCAGAAGATCTTAACTGAGGGATATTCTTCATCTAAGGCCTCTGCTCTTAACCTGTTTAGTAAGGCTATTTTGATTCTTACTTCATTGCTCTTTCACTTGTACAAGATCAAGTTTTGTACAGTCAGGCTGACCATGATACATAGATCTTACTCTTCATTGTGCTACTTCTTTCAAACTTTAAGCATGTTCTAAACATCTTAAGCATGTTCTAAACAGATCCTTAATAACAACCAGTTCACAGATGCTCCATTTCCCTCCTTGTCTGCATCACAGCCTAGGGTGGTTAGAACTAGCCAGATTTATGGGCACCATCAGTGTAGCACAGAGGACTTAATCAGAGGAAAAAAGGCATCACTAATTTTCTTATCCTGAAAAGGAGAGTTCTGGTTCTTGATGGAAAGTAACCACCCTATATATCAAATAGAATGGATTTCAAGAATTTAACTAAACATCTCACTTGCAAGAAACATCAGGTGGAAATTTGCAGATGAGACATTAACTGAAAGGTAATGTTCTCTCTGCCATACTGAAATGTTACAAATGTCTGCATGAAATAATCTATTACGTTTCAAATGAGAGATTTAACACATTGAAATATGCCTCCTACACACTTGCCTAAGCTGTCAGAAGCTGCAAACACCCACACATTTTAAATATGTAATTTATATGGCATACAAAGAACATTTCACTTTTAAAAGTGATTAGCTTCAAAACTTATTACCAAAGTTGTCTGTATTTATGCATGTGCTTTGAAACACAGACAAGTAAAAGTTCCAATTTACATTTAAAAAAATGTTTCTTCAGTAAATTCAGAAAGCAAGTACCTGGAAGTATCCTAAAAGGTCATTAGTCTTTTGCTTACATAGTTTGCAGCCCTCCAACTCTTCACTTCCTTTACACAGTGACTGTTATTATTACATGAAGTAGAGATGCTACTGGAGTAAGGTCAGTGCCAAAGGCAGATGGTGTCCCTTTCTTTCATCAGTTGCAATAAAGAAGGGCAGTGGTCATAAGCAACATTCCATGTGCTCTCTTTGAGCACATGGAAATTACTGCTTTGGCTGAATTGCCTGACCATAGTGACCCAGATATGTGCCATATTTACAAGGGACCGGATGTGTCCTATGAACATCCCAGAGATAAAGCTGTGGGTTAAGAGCTAAAGCCAGACAACACAGTAACAATGAATGTTTTGGGCAGCCAAAGCCTCAAGCCAGGACTCAGAAAAAAGAAATCTACACTGACAAAGCACTGGCTGCCCAGCAAGCAGCAGCTGAAATAGCTGGTGAAGGGGCAATTGCAGGAGCCTGAGCAGCTCTGTTCTGGTGTGAAAGTCACTAACAAGATATGGACACACAGGTCCCAAGAGGGTTTCTCCTAGCTCAGCCCTCTCACAGCTCCATACTGTGAGGTCTACAACTAGACATGCTTTTGCTCATACTAACCCTTAGCCTTGCTAACATCAGCTGTCAAGTGCTTCCTGAGACACCTAGGCTTGGCACGTTTGTCAAATTTTTTAGGCACTGCACTAATTCTATGGTTCTGAGTGATATCTTACAGCCCTGTCAAACTAGGACGAGACACTTTGTCCCTCAGTATGCCCATTACAGCTGATAACGCAGCAATGCGCTTTGAGTGCTGGAAAGCTGTCTGCCTCCGTGTCAGGAGAGGAACCCACCACCCCAAGGAACCAACAGCTACTGAGTCCTGTGTCTCACAGCAATGCCTTTACCTTGTTCTCTACATGCACACAAAGCTGTGCAGTGCTTTGTGAAGCCCACAGTAAAATGCAACAACCTTACATTGGCTTTACATACCTTTCATGGTATGTATACTTGTGCTTTGAACAAATGTCAGTCATCCATCATATCTAACCTCCCCACCTACGAACACATGCCCAGAGAATCAGCCAGCAAAATTTCAGTATCTCCACACACTGCTCCAGTCATAATGGAAATAAAACATGCAAAGAAGCAAAACTTTTGAGAAATAGCATGGTTCATTGACCACTGAGACAGTAACAACACTCATAAACCACCACTAGCAGCAAAGATGGAAAAGAGGGCAACTG
Organism: Acrocephalus scirpaceus scirpaceus; assembly: GCA_910950805.1. Taxonomy (NCBI): domain Eukaryota; kingdom Metazoa; phylum Chordata; class Aves; order Passeriformes; family Sylviidae; genus Acrocephalus; species Acrocephalus scirpaceus. The sequence goes on from OU383781.1 coordinate 38,400,416, forward strand.
CAAAGCAGCTGCTCTATTTCAGCACTCCCCTGTAAACAGGTAGTCCAAGTCTTCGGGATTCTATCCTAACAGCACCACCTTCTGGTGGCTGCACTAAAAAAACCTCCTAACCAGATCTCTGCCAAACCAATTTCTAAATAATGCCCAGTAAATCAGGTCACATTGTAATCCCTCCTCCTCTCCATCCTCCACCCTGCAATTCCAAGGATGCCATTCCAACTCAGAGTACATCTCTCATTCTCCCCAAACTGCAATCATCCTTATTGACATGTGTTTAACATCACCTGATGCCTACACTCCAGAAATCTTGGCACAGGCTTGAGATGAAGCATTGCAGCAGTTCCAAACCACTGCTCTGGCACAGCAGTACTGAAGACAGAATTAGTTACTGCTCTTGTGTGTCTTACCGTTCATTATAACACAAGCTCAGTTTTGTCTTTGTTACAATCAAACAATGACAATGTTACAGTCAAACAATGAGTTACTGCTGCTTCCTCATTATCATAGCTGCTTCAAGCATCAAACAAGCAAAACCTAACTTTACATGCAGGAAGATACATTATCACTTTAGCACAGTTTAAAATATTCCACTACAGTCCTCTGCACACATGTGAAAATTTAAATGTTACTGAATGCCGCATGGAAATTATGAAAAGGAAATAGGTTCCAGCAAAGCATGGACACAAGCAGCTACTAACCTTTCATGGAGTGCAGCCAGGAGAATGAAAAGTTCAAAGAGCAAGAGCTCATGAGTAATGAGAGGTAAACACAGATAACTGACAGAGATATGTGACTTTATACATAGCATATACAAAGTCAGCAAATACAAGTCAGCAAATGTGCACATTTTGTTTCCCTTCCCATTTGGAAAGGGAACAAGCTTAGCTAATCTTCAAAGCTTTACCGCACCAGGTGCTTCTGAAGAAAGTCTACGAGGAACTGTTGTGTAAGGCAGATCTTCCCAAGTTAGGTTTTACACTTAAGGGAGACACAGTTACAGCCTGTAAACTTATCCTACACAGGTAGGAAAAAACAGATTGTGTAAAACAAACACACACATAAACAAAACAAAACACAACACCCGTGGCAAGAGAAAACACCTTGTTCCAACCAACATGACATGTGCAGGCAAGGAGACATTCACAGCACTGGGCACAGCTGTAGTTATTGGAAAAGAAGTTCAATTCCTACATTTGATTCATAAACAATGCTGTGTAGCATGCAAAATACAATTTCAGAAATCAGAAAGGCAAGGACTGCTATTAACCCTCTGCTAGGTAACTGTGTCTGTATTTCCAGCTGCTGCAGATCCTGTCAGTATGGTACATGGAAGTTTGGAAAGAGGAAGCTGGTGTAATGAACATATGCTCCACGAACGCTTAGATATTATTGAAGAGGTAAGAGGGATTGTGCTGATTCCTGAACCTTACCAAACCTCTGCCTTAAGCTTTTGACCAAAGAAGAAGAATGTTTCTAGACAGTGTCCCTTCTTGACTTTACTCTAGTCAAGGTTGGGCTACTTTTTTCAGATGTCATAGTTTATAACTATCCATAAAGCCATTATCACCTATATTTCTATATATCTATATATATTTCTATATATCATCTTGATGAATTAAAAAAATTATTAACAATTTATTATATATCAGCCTTTTCTAGAATGTTTATAACTGTGCCTTTAACCTAAAAATCTCAGAATTGGTATTTGTAAAGTTTCACATTGGCTTATGAGTAGATGTGAGTCCTGCAGGTAACTCCAAGACTGACAGAGGAGTTTCTGCTCACCCCTGCTAACACTTAAGAGTTAAATGACCTCTATGACTGGGATTCTAGGAAAGCTGCAAAGTTTGACTTTTTTTCCCCTGGTGTCCTAAGCACTCACAAGATACCTGCCAACTATTCTCAGCTGGGTAGTTCCCAAACTCCATGCTATGGTTCTCAAATGGCAACATCTGACTCTTCTGCTCAAGTCCCAGTCTTCTTTATACCCCATCAGCTCCTCTCATCGTCCACATAGATTCTTTTACTGTAATAAATAAATATTAAATCAATAATAAATTACATTTCTCTCAGAAATGAGAAAGAATTAAAAACAAACTAATGCAAAGCTCCAAGAAGTCAGATTCTTCTTTATACAGGGGTGCTGTAACAGAACTCTTGCAAAACCAAGTGCTAATACTTGGTGCCACTAGAGGCCAGCAGAACACAAGAAATGTTTAAACCTGCAATGCGCAATACAGACTAAATTAGCTGTTGGCATTAAAGGACATGAGGTTTGCATTTCCGCAAACACATCTGGTGCAATTCCTTCCACTTGACCCTTTGACGACCTTCTTTCTCCATTTGTCTCCCTTGTTTCCATTAGAAGGTAATAAAAACAGTGGAGCACCTAGAATCAGAAGTCAAATCGCTCCTCAACATCATCAGTGAGACAACATTGAACATCCCCACCGTTCCAGGAACTCCACTTATAGACATTTTTGATGGTCAGTATCTGGTCAGGTATAACCTAAGTTGAAATAAAGGGTTACATATGTTATTATTAAATGTGCCATATTTTCTCTCTCAAGATGTGAACTAATTCCTTCCTTCAGCTCAGGGTAGCTAAGGCCTCAGAACTGGGGGCCTCAGGACCCCAGCTCTGGGCCCAGTTTGGAAAACCAGATTTTAACAGCCACTAAAGAGAGGGCTGGGGGAAAAGGAAGTAACTCACCTTAGAATGGCAGGACAGACGAAGTTATCTCAAGGCCTCTTTCAGATGCAAGATTCTGTCATTCTTTAGCTTCATGTATGACAAAATAAGGGAGGGCAACAAGATTTTTCAAAAAATTGGAGGTATTCCCACTTTGATATCCTAAATCCAACTTTGATACGTAAGTCCCACACACAAAACATGTTCCTAGATAAACATTTTTGGAATAAAACCACAACAGAAATTAGTTGGATGAGACCACCTATTCTACTCTCTTATAATGCTCTATGCTCTTCATCCTCTGCCTAAGTATCAATAGTGAGTGCATTTAACAAGGTGAGACACTCTTGGTGGAAATAAACCACTTATGGACAGATATAGGCATCCACAGATACGTATATGAAGTCAGTTTTGTCAGTGCCGGGCTGTTTGTTCATTTAATGTAGCTGTACCTGGGCACACTACAATGCACTTACATGATGGAAGTGAGCTTGAAGTAGACAGCAGTAAAGTTTATGCTGGGTTTTGGTTCTTGCAGTTAGGTGTATGAATCTGGTCACCATGACTGATAATGTCCTCACTCACTGTTATCCACTGAAGTTTACAGATTCTGTGAGGGGCAGTTAACAGGTTAACAATTAAGTTATTCCCCTGCAATGGAAGGGGGTATTCCAGTAAAATTTAAAATGGAAATCAGCACATTTACAGCAAATCTATAGCAAGTACTACTCAGACGGATCTTGCAACAATTGCCAAATTGCTCAAGAATTACAGATTGGACCTTCCTTGTATGATTTTGTGAATCAAAGTGACAATTCCCCACTTTAGAGTAGCAAGATTCATGTTTTAAATGAGATTTATCCACAAAGATTGATCCTGATCTCATAACACAAAATAATTACATCAACTCTTCTCTATACAGATACCAGCTGAGCACTGTGAAGACAGAAGACAGCTGAATGTAACAGTGTGGTTGTCATATACAGTTGCCCTTCTGATCATTTAATAAGCTTGTGTGTCCGGAATTTGTGCAGGGTGAACAACCCTCAGCTGTAGTTTGTCTTCTTTGTTGCTGTGCTTTATAATAAAAAGGTATTTGCTTTCAAACACTGTTTCAAACTTTGCATTCTAAATCTTCCAGGAGCCCTACTTCATCAAAACTGTCTTTCAAATACAGCATTGTCAGTAAGAAAATAAGATCAGGTGGTGTTCAGGACTAAAGCACAGCCAACAAACTTCCCCTAATTCAAAAGCTTCCTCCTATCCCTGCAAAGAAGTGAACTCTTGCTATTGGTTTCAGCCAACAAGACTCCCAGCTGCAAATTCCTCTCAAGACACGCTCGGATTGTCTGACAGAAATGAGTGTATGGTCTGCCTTCGGACACAGGACACTGCTGCCATTGACCAAAATGGGAGTCCTGTCAGGAGATCCCAGTCAGAATCCATCATTTGGACACACAGCTACCGTATTCCGTAATCTTTATATTCCCCTCCCTTGCCATGGTGACAAATGTAATCCAGAATTAAATCCAGGACATTGACTTTTTCTTTCAAGACAAACAGAAATACAACTTCTAAGAAAAAGAACCTGCCTGACTCTTACACAACGGAGGGAGCACAATTATACATGTGTGTGAAGTAAGGGGAGTTTGCACATTCTTGATTAACAAGAAGTCTATTTTCAATGACCTAGTTAGAAAACCTTTCCCCCACTTTGTACTTTTTACCTTTACGTGGTTTTATTTTGAGAACAACAAGCTGAACAGATGTCATCCATGCCAGCAGAGAATAAAAACTCAGAGTTCCAAGAGTAAGAGAAATTACAACATGCAAAATGAAAATACTGAGCAATAACTACAGATTACATGTATCATGTACAGACAATTGCTCATCAACAGCACACAACTCCCAAACTCTCATCAAAACAACAATTTCTGAATAATCCTGTGGAAGAGAACTTCTTTGGAAAAACTAAGTTACATAAACTGAGTCATCACTCACATACATCAACATGAAGACCAAAAGGCACAGTCTGCAAAGACTTAGCTTTAATTTCATAATCTCTTCTTACATACATATATTTAAGGCACAATCCAAAACCTTTAAACATTAATGACAGAATCTTTACTACTGTCAACGTTACTACTGCCTTGGGACAGTCTGCCTTAGCAAGAATGAAATGTGGAACACATCTTCCTTGAAAAGAATCAAGGTGAAAAACAGGACTTGACAAAACTTCTTTTAAACAGTCTTAACTGGACACAAAACCTTGAGGCTATCTCCACACGTCAGGAAGTGGGCTAGCCCAAAAACAACCCTGCATACAACAGATATAAAACTTGCATTAAAATGGCACTCAATGTTTATACAAAAGAACACCTTAAATCATACAACTGTGACTGTTTTGTTTCATAAACACGTCATTATTTCAGCATGATATAAGCAGAAAAGAAATAATGACCTGTCATTCATTGATTGCTGAGGGTGCTATACAGAATCCTGAGTAGATGGCACATAAGCTTGGTACTTGGGAGGAGGAGTTGGCATTTATTACCTACTACTTTTGAACTGAAGGTATATGCATTATTATTGTTTAAAATGCAACTGCTTTAGAAGAAACAGGTCATTACATATTTACTTATGGAGGAAAAAAAGATGCTTTGCAGCAAGTACATGAAAATAGCAGCTTTTTTAAGAAAAGCTTCATTTAGTCATTTCCACCACACAACTTGAGTAGGATTTTCCGGTAGTCTCCTGAAGTATCACCCTAAAAAGGAACCCAGAAAAAGAAAAGTTGAAGAACTACCAAAAGAGATGAAGCCACAGCTGAAAAACAAAGAACTTTCTTTCCAGGGACATTTATGGCTCTACTTTTACAGAAATAAGCAGCAGAGTTTACATACACCTAACTGTGGACATGCACACCCCATATTTACTGAAGGTGAGCTCTGACCCAGTTCAGTCCATCAAACAGTTATGGTCAGTTCTGCTTCTGAATGCTAAATTATAATGCCAGATCAAAAGAGGAATGGGGGGGAAGAAACAATACAGAGCTTTTTTTGGTGGTTACAGGGCATGTAACTACTGTAGTAGAAACATTTGGCACATGCTAACCTCCAGAATGTCTACAGGATTCTTTCCAAACACCAGCAAGTCACAGCCCCTCAGTGTCCACAGCAGGAGGAATGAACAGGGGCTTAACAGGTTTGGTACCCTCATGACAGGTAAATAGAGTGACACCAGTCACTCTCCTCCAGCTCTTATTACCCTACCACTGGCCAAGCATCCTCCGGGGTTGCTACATCTCTTAATAGCAGTAGGAGGGTGGATCAATTGCTAAAGAATCTGAAGTCTAGTCTATTTACAAAATCTTGCACTTTCGAGAGAAAGAGGAGGCAATCTTTTAGATTTTTAGAAGCTTTATATTCTTCCAACACACAAACGAATTAGAGCACCACTGTTACTCAACTGGAGGACTGAGTGGCTCCCACAAGATCAAATGAGATTGGCATAGAGAGGGTCTCAGAAACCCCTCTGGACTAATTTTCCTTTCCTTCCTTGCCTGTTAGCTTCCTCCCAAACCCAAGTGCTCTCAACCCTCTGGCTGTCAGCCTCCATGCTCCTGGTAAATGCAGCAATCGGACACAGCCAGCTACACTCAGTGCAGGCAACAGCTGTTCAGCACAAGGACAGTGCTTTGCCAGCATAAGGGGTGTCATGGCAGGGAAGGTAAGGTCTCCAAGTCTTACAGTGATATCTGAGTAGAGAGATCTGCCATACATCCGCTTGTACTCTGCGCGTATGTCCAGCAGGTCAACCTCGCTGCGCGATACCATGATCCGGATCAGCGTCCTGTCCTTCGTTCCTGCGCCCTGGAACAAACAAAGCAGCAGTTTAATGGGCTGAAAAGTGTATGATCCCTGTTTACTAGCAAAACCCCACTGACTTAATAAGCTTGAGCAGAATTTGGCCTATCATGCTTTAATAAATTAAATTTAGTGGTAGGACACTAATTTCTCTGCATAAGAACAGCTCAAAAAAAGAGGAGGATTGACAAAGGTACGGAGGGGACAGGAAAATTTAGTGAGTTAAATGGCCTACTTATTTATTTCTGCTAGAATTCTCTACTTAAAAATTATCAATTTCAATGAGTTTTAAGCATATTTATGTTTCACCAAGTGAATATTTTTGGTTTATGTATGGTTGTATTCATTGCTCTGTTAAGTTGGATCAAATTAGCTAGATTTTTCCAGCCTTTCATAATAATGACTGCATCTTGTTAGTCATCTGCCCACTGAAAAATGTAATCCCTTCAGCTGCACAGTTCCTTCCCAAGAGCTGTACAAGCATTTAAAAAGCCCCACACTAAGTTTATGTAACTTGTCACAGACACCTACCTTCATTGCTTTATATAATCTCTCTGCAAAAAAAGCTGGTGTGTTCTTGAGACACTTAACTGCAAAAAGGAACAGTATTACAGAAATCAGGCATTGCTCCTCAACCAGAACTCAGTAATTTTTTGAGTTTATGCAACACAGTCACATGCTTGAATTTTACATAAACATACACTTGATACAATGCAGCTTCCACTCCTTCCATTAGTCACAGAAATTATTTTTAATCCAAACAGTAGCTGCAGTACAGTTCAAGAACCTACACTGCATGGCTCAAAGCAAACATTTCTGTCACTAGAAAGCATCTAGGGTGAAGCAGCTTTGAATTCTAATGACCAGATTCTTGTTTATGCAGGGAAAAGAGGGGATGAGGAGGAGGCAGAAGACTTGAAGGAACACATAAGTAGTGGTGCTCCTGGCTTCTTAATTCTAAATTTTTAGGTCATGCATCTGCAAGGTGTGACAAATTCAACTCCTGCCCTAGTACAAATTCAGAAACCACTTATGATAGCAGAGAATCTTAGGTGGTTCCTTCTCCCTAAGGGTGAGTCATCACAACCCTTATTTTAAAGTCTTATTTTAGACACAAAGTTCATCAGGACTCCTGAAAAAATTTTAAGACGCTCATTTAGTAATGACTGGATATTATATTTAATTAGCACAGTTCATTAGAAATCTGAAAGAGCAAAACTTAGGTCAAATTACTGTCATGTTAATCAGGATAACGAAAGAATCCTCCATCACTGATCAGAATTAAAATCTATATATTGATGCAATGTTGGTTACAAGTAAACAATCATGCAAACTGTGGCAAACTACAGAGGAAACAGACCACACTTGACATTTAATAGCACAGTAAGGGCTCAAAATCAATCACATAGATCAACACAGAACTAAAGGTGTAGACCTAGATACGTTTTTCATAGCAGCACACATTCTGTATAGGAAGAAGTACTTTTCTCAGTAGGAAAATGTAGATGAGAGATAGCAGTTCACCACACAACTGTCAATGATATGTACAATACTATTCAAAAACAAATGACAAAATGAAATGCATGTTTCTGTATCGCTGTATTCAGCTAACACAACACACTTGCATTCTATGATGTTTAAAGATGTTGTAAGTTACCAGTTGTACAATCCAGAAAGCTTTAAAGAAAGCAAAATTAAATATTTTCAATTAGAAACTCCTTTTTTCCTGCGAGATTCATAGAACAAACGAAGTTAATATCATTTACTGATATATATATGTGTGTATATACATATAAATAAAACCCCCACAGAATCTATTTAATAAACAGTTATTCAATGAATATTAATGACAAGCCTTGCTCAAAAGGCTATTGACTTGTTTGCCAGCTACAGTCTTAGTTTTGAATCTGGATCTACACAGAGACCTGTCAATTCAGTATGAAGCTCCATGAAGTCAAACAGCTTCTAAACTCTGAGCAGTTTCTTCAGTTTCTTTACCAGAAAACTTTTACTACAAACAGAGAAATCTCTTTTCCCTAAGCTTGGTTTTCTAACAATAGTTTCTGAGGTGACAAAGTTTGAATCCTAGAAAAGGTCAGCAAATGAATCAGACACAATGAGCTAGATCCACTTTGGGTCATTAAAAGATCAGTAAAATGACAGCGTGGCCAAGCAGAATAAGAACGGTTGTTACGTAGCTCAGACATGCACAAGACAGGAGTGAAAAAATGAGGCTCTGAAAGTTGATTTTCATTTTGTCAAGATTTTGTTACAAACTTCAGTGAAAAAAATCTGTTGTGGTTGAACCAAATATCCTCTCCTATCTCATTTCCAAGTGATGCAAAGTTCATTTTTCCTAATTTGGTAGGAGTTTTTGGGTTTTGTCTATGTGGTTGTTTGAGAAGGTTTTTTTTGCTACATCACTACCATATTCAAAAGCAAAGAACAACACCTTAAAAGCACAAGCTCTAGATACTACAGTGTATTTACAGTAATAAAAAGAAATTGAGACGTAAAGACAAAAGACAAGAAAGTGGTTCACAGTTATATCTATAATAAGGCATTTTAAATAAAACTACTGCACAGCAACTTGAGGCCTTGTCCCAACCTCATAGAAACAAATGACTGCTTCTGAAGAGACAACAGTAGTCCTGAGGTAAGAGTTTTCACTCCTCAGAAGTACTGGGGGCAATTAAAAACAAAGATTTAATAAAATTGTAGCCACAGGAAATGTGGAAAAAATAACCCCTTTGCAATCAAATTTAAATTTATTTTCTACTAAATAGAGGTAGAGGTAACTAATTAGAGGGTTAATGCCTGCATTTTGCTGTATTTCCAAAATTATCCCAAATACTCCATTCTCACTGACTCAGCAGTTGGTACAAGTTCATTTCTTAAAACAGTGCTAATTATAGTTAATAATTCTCTCACCATTTTAACATGTGAAATTTAAATTCTGCAGCTGCATGAAATAAAAAACTTCATCTGTCATTTTGAGGTGAATTGAATGCCCCACTTTACTAATCACAAATGACTTCACAGAAAGCACAATATAAAAAGGAGAAAACTGGAATTACTACTAAAAAGAACATCCTTAGCTGAAGTCACAGGCACCACCTGAACCAGCTGTAGCAGAATAGCAGGAATGAACTTGCTAAGGTGGCACATACCTACAGCCAGCATGCCCTTCTCCAGGTCTCCAGACATTTCCCGACATATGCTGCTTTCAATGTCCCGGTTACACATCCTCTGGTACTCGCTGAAGACTGTTAATGGAACAGAAAGATTTCAGCTCCACAACAAGAGGTGGCACTGGAACGTGCTGGATGGTTTCATTTCAATGGCACTTCTCAACTGGACACTATAGTGTACTCACACTGGTTTGAACATCTCAAAGATTAATACTGTGTTATCTTGCTCCTTCTAGCTTGCCTAGATCTGTCCTTTCCTTTGAAGGGTTAGACCAAGAAACCATGGCAATTTTTTTAGGAAAGCTTCAGGTCTCAATAAAAGTAAGAAAAAAACATTCAGGTTCTCATACATACCCCTTTCGTCCTTACAAGTACCTCACATGCTAACAGCACAATGTAAAAGTTCTATGCAGTTACTAAAATATTTCCACCACGACAGACTGATGTAGCACCTTATGTTAGCAAGTAAAAAGAGAAAGACTGCAAGTGTCTCGCACACACAAGTATTCAAGACTGAAACAATTCTAGTTTTTCAACTCTTTAATCAGAGGATCATTTGAACAAGTATGACCTCTACCTGCTCTGATACTTAAGAAAGGTGACTCTTCCTCAGCAGAATTCACCCTGCTTTTCATTGATATCTCATTGGGCTCATTTTACAGATGGAAGAAATGCAGGCACAGAGCAGTGCTAGACATTTTTATCCTCACACACAACAGAATCAAGTTACTGTTTATGTAGGACATCATTACCTGCTCTGAGGTGGGCCCTGCTTCTTGCACACAGAATGGCATTGAATTTGGATTCATCAGTTCCTAGACGGTTTTCTCCAGCTGCATACAACTCCTGAACACAGAAAGGAATTCACACTTCATTACTCACAATAGTAGTGAGGTTGAACAGCTGAGTTGCAGATTTCCTTCCTTGCAACCTCTCCTCCTTTTATACTTATTTCTTAGCCTATGTACTACTGCAAAGCAGGAGCAAGCAATAAATAGCAACTAGTTCTAACCTTCCTATAATATGCTATGCTTGCAGTCTTCCTAGCTTGCTGATGCATAAGTGCTGAAACACAAGAGCTCCAGATTACTAAAGAGTGGACATTCTTCAAAAAGTACCTGAAAATTGCTCTTCCTAACAGTCCTTACATCTAGCTTTTCTTCTACAGTTCTAGGTGTGTTGTGGGACATTCTTGTGTTTTGGCTAAGGCACACTATGCAGAAAGCTAATGACATTACTATTTAAATGACACTAGTATAGCTGAAACAATCCAGGGTTTTCCCTTTGCTATGCAGTGAAATGGAACATACAGAAAAAGAAATGGGGCAAGCATTACTAAGTCGAAGTGCCTTATTGGCTGCAAAACTCCAGACTTCCTTAAACAACACACAAAGGCTAATGCAGGTGTTGAATAGTTTATAATTTAATCCACACACGTATCACCTCAAATCTCTGGACAATTTCCTTAGTAGGCAGCACAACCCAACATTTGGAAAAGCCAAAGACCTGACAGAATGAGAAGTAAAATATCCTATGGACTGTATGCCCAAGAGCTTCATCTCTGTATTGCACCTACATGGCTCTAATACTCTGTCACAGCATTTCATATCCCTTCCATCCAGTCAAACATAAGAACTGCATCAGAAGTCACAAGGTATCCAAAACTAACAGTAAGCAGAATCCACACAGTCAAACCTCAGCGTATTGACTTGACTATAGTTAGAAATGATGAAAAATTTCTACTGACCTGTACATCTCTTTGGACAACAGACATGTCAACATTTGTACTTTCATCTCTGTTTCCCTGAAAGAATAGAAGATCCAGAAGGGTTACTGATGGACTTTGATGGGCTGCTTTTTTTTTAAATAAAAAACCCAATCAAAACCAAACCAAACAATAAAAAAAAAAATCCACACCACCTACAAACACACAACAAATGAATTCCAAAATCCCAGCAAGCAAGTACCTGCGCAAGTGAAATTAAAAGCCTCTGAAAGTGTCCAGACGTGTCACTTTTTATTGCTTCCTCCAGAGTTTTCTTATATTCTGGAAAAGAGACAGTCATGAATGCGCATACAACCCTGCTCATTTCCTAAATTCATACTGTCAGTGATTAAGTAAGAAAATAAAGAAAATTTTGATGCAATAGATCTAACCTGCTTTATAGACCCTGCTGAGTTCCTGAATATGCTCATTACTGCGGGAAGCTAAGATTTCAATGAGACAATTTTCATCTGTGCCAACACCCTAAAACAAGCAAAAGAGAAACACTTCAGGTTCTTGATTTCTACAACCTGGTATAAAAGAAATGTAATAAAATAATATAGGAAAAAATTCAGACTATAATCTTGTATAGGAAGTCAAAGCAAGTAATCCCAGGTAAGTCCAAACTTTTAAACAGCAACCAAATATTTTATCAGCTCAACTATTTCCTCTATCTTATCAACTTGTATCGCCTACACAAACCTTTATAGCTTCCTTGATTTCATAAGCATCAAACATGACAGGTGTCTTCATCATTGCCAAGATTGTCTTCTCAAAGTTACCTGATAGCTCAGACTTGAGATCCTTGATCAAATCCTAACAAGAAAGAAAAACAAGGGAAAAATGTGTATAGACCAAACTTGCCAAAAGCAGGCACCAAAAATACGCATTTTTTACTAAGAATTCTTTATGCATAAGCACATGTATGTTCAAAGTAAAGCTATTCCACTTAAAAGTAAAACCAGCATAATGGAATGTGTACATTGAGGTCATTAAGGTCCAATTAAAAAGACTGCACAGATCAAAGAGTCAAAGTAACCATTTAGCATAGAAACTGCTTTACATGTCTCATCTGCAACACTGCATGAAGAAGTCAAGTGTGGGTTAAAAGTAGAACCCTGAAGTGGCTATGACTTAAGAAACATTTTCCCCTAATGCACCTTCCAATCTTTTTTTCTAACCACTAAGTCTTCTGACTTCCACTGAAGGGATGTAGACTCTTATTTTTTCTTCCTTGTGTCCTCAGAAAGTACTTACCTTTCCATAAGCTGTTTTGAAGGACAGCATTATCTGCTGCCGTTGCTTGTTTGAACGACTTCCAAGACAATCGATGATTGCCTGCTCATCAGTTCCTGTACAAGCACAGACACCATAGAATGAGCATCACCTCATGTGAGGATTCAGCTTTCTGTCTCTATTTCATCCTGTTCTAAACCCAGCAGAAGGACATGAATGCCTTGAATTCATCTCCAGTATCTACTCTTTTGTACAACCACAGAACTTTGAGCTCTACTTCCAATCACAAACACAGTAAGAATACAAAGAAAACCTAAACCAAACTCATGATGATGTTTATGCCTACATGAGCTTCCAATAATACGCCTGATAACCAAGGACAATCATATGTGAACTATCCCACTCAGTACACACAGAGCAATAGAAAAACATCAGTGCTGAACTGAGATGCAATTCTGCTTTTAACAGAAATGTAAATCCTCAGACTGCTCACCGAATCCTTTCATGGCCTTCCTTAAGACTTCTGCATCCTTCAGAGGGTCAAAACCCGGTGCATCAGTGATCGTACCTCGGTTTCCATGCTAAAATGAGACCAATAGTGTTAAACAGTGAAACACTGTGGTTTACTACTTAGGAAAGATGATCACTGTTACCAGTTTTCTTTTTGTGATAAAAGTAATAGAGAAAACTCCAACCAAGCCAGCCTTAAGCAATTTGTTAATTTCTAGACACAAATTACAAAGAAAATGCAAGATCAAAGTTTGCTGACATTAAATCTGCTTTCCAATTAATTAAAGTTTGATGATACTGTATATACGACTGGCAATATTCGCTAAAGTTAGGAAAGGCAAAATTATTTAATTTGAATTCATATCTAATCTTTTTTCTTGGATACAATGGTAAAATAATTTGTTTCAAGACATATGAGCCTATACTACTTGCACTTGAAAAGGTTCACCCCTCTCTTCACTCAAACTTCTTTTCATAACTTTCTTTTCAATTTTATGATTGGTTTACACTAATACAGAGAAAATGTAGAGGAGCATATACACAGGACACCTCAAAAGAAAAGCAGTGAATGCTCTTACTGTTACAGGAGTAACTGCAGGCCCTGTAGTTCCTGAGTAAGAGGGCATAGATGGGTTCACAGCTGGACCTGCTGGATAATTTGGCATGGGCTGCTGCCCTGGGTGAGTTGCTGGCAGTCCTGGATAGTTCATAGGCTGCTGACCAGGTGGTGGTGTGGGCTGGCCTGGCACAGGGCCACCGGGGTATCCTGGGTAAGATGGCATTCCAGGTGGTGGATTTCCGCCAGGTGGAGGGTACCCTCCATACGAGGGCTGCTGTCCTGGTGGGGGCTGCCCAAAGCCACCTGGAGGAACTGGTGGATAACCCCCAGGTGTGGAAGGATACATGCTCTGTGGTACATTTGTCCCTCCAAAGGTCCCTGCCAGGTTGGATGCCTGCAATGACAGCAATAAAGCAAGACACAGGAAGTGAGTACAAACAGTTGAGTTTCAGTAACATGCATAACACAATACAACCTCCCTCCCCACCAACACAGACACATAGTTCTTTATCTGCAAAAGATGGCAAGCAGGATGGAAAAATCTGCCTAAAACTTTACACCAAATAATCCCTTCTTTGCACATGGCTGCTTTGTGTGATCACAAGGGTGAACCCAGGTGCAAGGACTTCAAGCAACCTTTAGCTATTTTATGATGTGTTAGTTTACAACTAGCAGGAGTTCCTGGACTACATTTGGAAAGACTTCTGCAGAAGCTGAAATGAAGATATTCCACTCCAAATCAAAATCTTACCACTGAAACCCCTCTTCTGGTGATAAACCAGAAGTGACATTTGATGATTGCAGCATTGTCAGAAACTAGTTGCTGTGGATATTGCCTCCTGCACCCTACATAGTTTGTTGCTCAATTTGCCTGCTGGCTGCCATATCACTTTGTTTCATCACTGCCTCAGAAAGACATCTATAATGCAAATACCTTCCTACAAAGTGCATTCGTTATGCAGCATAACAGATTTCCGAACACTAAAGTTGTCAGAAGTGTCACTCATTTCTGCTCTATGAAAAAAATCAAATTGGAAACATCTACATTTTCTTCAGTCAATGTAAAAGGTTTTTACCTCCATCTGTTAAACATCAGTGTTTGTAAGAGACTGTTCATCCCATATTCTTTTCAAGGATGAATCATTGATACCTCTAATTACACAGCCTTTTTCCTTACTCTGACTGGTCAAAATCCAGGTACCAGGCAAAATCCAGACTGTGTTTGGCCATGTAAGTATAGTAACAGTGGTTAATCTGTGTTAATAGTTCCCTATTCCTCTGCACAGCAAATACCAAGTTATATTAGTTTTATGTCCACAGCTTTTGAAGTTAGACTGTTAACAACATTTAACTAGTGCTCCTAAAATAAAAAATAGCTGCAGTAACCATTTTCTTCAACAGGCAATATTGAATGCTCAACATCTAAACAGATTAGACATAAAGGCACAGAATTCAAGTGATGAAACTCTCAGTGACAATGCCAGAAGCACGGCTTTGCCCTTAAGGACATCAAAATGAAAGCAAACTCACCATTCCAGCCATGTGGCTGGGATTGAACTGGTTGGCATAGCCAGCCACATTTTCCAGACCAATTGGAGGTGGATTTGAAGGTGGATAGGCAGCACCACCCCAAGGACTGCTACCTGAAATCAAACACAGATGTGCTGAAACAAGAAACCATGCCTTTTTAAAGTTCTTACTACTTAAATTTCTAATGAAATGTATTTTCAACACTACCAGGAAAATTAATGGAAGAGGTGTGGGGTAGCAGTGCAATTATTATAAAAAGAGAAGTCTCACTGGGTGTTTCTAATCATGTTAGTTATCATTGAATCTGTACGTTCTCACTTAAAACAACTCTAAACCTATTTGAAGGTTAGCACTCAAGGCTGTTAACACCATATTTTGACTTGAGAGCACCTAAAGTACAAAGTTTTCTAGGTATTCCAGTAGGATGATATACTTAATTCCACTTTGCTCATTTGAGAGGTGTCCACAGAGCACAACAGTACATTTATAGACACCAGAGTCATAAAACTTGTCTGCACACAGCAGTATGGTTTAACTTAGAACACTCAGCTGAGAAATAGGCTTTATCTTCCTACTAGTTGGGCTTCTCACTGTACACTGCTTCCCCTTCCAGACTAGCCTGCCTAACTCCACACTTCACCATACTTGCATGACTCCAGTCCTTTCTTTCTACCTTTCAACAATACTAACAACTGTGAAGTTCAGCTTGACGACCCAGCAGTGGTTGAGTGTTTCATCAGCTTTATGTCGTTTTAAGTGCTACCCTTCTTAACAGTCCTCTCTCTTCTGTATGCAACCACCTGCCTAAGAATAGTGAATTAAGGATAATTTCCTGTTTCTTTGGGGGATATGGTTTTAAGCTGTATGAATGAATTCTCCCCAAACTCATTTGTTTCACCACCCACCTTGAAGACTCAGTATCAACCGGACACTGATCCTTGTCATTTATTGGATTTGATCAACTTAAGACCATCTTTTAATGCTCTGTGCTTTATTTGAGATGAATGAAACTGGACCTTACTGTATGAGCACGTGTCAGAACACACATATTAGACAAATCACAATCTCCAGCCCAGATAAAACAGGAATTAAACAAGAGAGTACAGAAAGCTTTGGTGCGTCAAGGAAACCCTCTAACCTTGTTATTCATCCATGCCACCTCTCCAGACAAGACAACCACTGCATTTAACATTTACTTCATCTGAACAACTTACCTGGGGCAGCTGGTGGATATCCACCCGCTGGGGGATAGCCCGGGTAACTCATTGCAAAGATCTGGAAAGTATGTGTGATACAGTTATTTTCTGCAATGCTTCACTCATTACACCACGCAACACTAAGGGGCAACATCCATGCAGAACCCAGTTACCAAAATTTAAGCATAACCTGCACATTTTGTCCTAGCTTTTCCCTTAGAAACGTCTTCCCATTTCCTGACTAATAAACAGATACCTAAGCAGTTGCAGAGTCACTCCTCACACTCTTTTTCTTATTTGTTGTAGTTGCTACTTACTGCTTGCTTTGTCTATTATGTTATTAGGGATATATTACTTGAACATGCTTCCTTTACTGTGCTATGAAAATCTCCAAAAGTTTCTGCCTATACAGAACTGTCTTATCAATGAAGAGTAGAAAATTATCTGACAAAGAAGCTATGTCTTCAAGTGAGTAACTATGAGAAGTTGTTCGAAGGCACCTAAATGCAAACGTCTGCAGAAGTGCAAGGTCAGAGTAAGAAGCAGAAGGGATACACCTTCATGCTTACAGCATTGCCATAAAATATGAAGGGTTTACTGATAGGATAAGATCACTAGAACAAATTGGGTCTCTCAAAATGGATAGTGCCTCTGTCAGCACAGAAGTGCACAAAGTCATTAGCTGTGCAAAATAGAAGAAGAGGTCAAAAAGGAAGAACAGCTAAATGAAGAACAAAATGAAAACTGGCTTCCAGAATGCAATGGCCTTATTTTAAACAGAATAACTACCAGGAAGAACGGTAAAAGTAACTATGAAAAAAATATCCAAGATTGTTTTTAATGGCAATTCACAGTCTATTTTTAGAATTGCTGTGTAAATTAACCTTTTTTTTCCCCCCTTCTTTCCCCTAAAGCACTACCTTTAGATGCCAAACTACATCTGGCATGTTTTGCTATGTTTTGGGTTTCAGCTGTGGAATTTTGTTTTGGATTTGGTTTGAGTTGGTGGGGGTGCTGTTCTTGTGAAATTGTTTTCATTTTGCATGATCACATTAACTTTCCTTTCTGGTTTGCATGGCTCTATTGCATAGCAGCACTGAAATGGAGAAACACCTTTTTTGTGGTTTTCTTTTCTAATAAGGAAATACCATTAGGAAATCTGCAATTTACTTAAAAGTTGTTTGGACTTCATGTTGCGCATACTCACTTAAATTTAAAGAGAGAGAAATGAACTAACAGAAACTGCAATGAACAGAGTACACCAAAAGTGATAACCCTACCTTACTTCTGCTGCAGCATGTAGCATCCAACAGAATCAAAAAATAAGTGAATGCAGTTTCTCAGCATTAAAAAAGCTGCTACCCATGCAAAGACTTACCCCACAGTCATGAGCCTGAGAAACAAAAAGCAAAACATGTATTCTCCCTCTGCTGCTGGAAAAACGAGCAGGCAGCTTCCTCCCTCCTGGCACTTGGCCACACAACTGCCAGAGGGAGCTGCCAGGGGCCAGGCCCACGCTGCCACCTCTGAGCAGGTACCCGAGCATGGGAGCACAGAGGCCAACAGAAAAAAAATAACATTAAAAAACTCAAGAGAAGGCAGCCTGCCACACTTCAGAGCCTCTCTAATTCAGAAATGGGCTTTACGTAACAAGGCATGGAAAAATAAAAAAGAACAATTACTGCCATGGCACTCAAAAACCAAGCAAAGAACCCCTGCAATCTAGATTCTTAGCATGCATAATGTCAATGTACATTTCGACATACAAATTATTACAACACTGAAATTAGTGTTATTTCTTCAGGTACAACCATAATTATATTTTCAGTTATTTTTTAGCTTTACATGTAAATACAATAAAGACAGAGTACTCAAAAAAATTCTAAGATGCCTTTTCAATAAAGCTTTAGGTACAAATTTAAGGCAAAAAGCCTTTTTTTTTTTTTTTTTAGAGGGTGAGAAGCAATGGGATAGGTTTTGTTTTTCTTAGCAAGGCTGTTTGCTTGCTTTTAATCCCATACAGAACGCTCATTTCAAATTGGAAAAAACCCGAAGATTAAAAGAGCCTTTTGGCAATGAAACCTGAGGTAGAGAAAAAACAGCCAACTTCAGCAATCTGAAGAAAATGTTAGTTTCTATATAAAAACGTTCCACTTGCTTCTTTTGAACACTGTATTTATCCAGGGCTTTTCCAAGGGGAAATTTTCCCAGACTGGTTTGATTCCAGGCAAACTAGATCTGCAAACACACCAGCTTCTCATGTTTAGAAACTTCCCTGATCACCACCTTTCCTGCAGGTCATTCGAGCCTCTGTTGGCCAGTACTCTAACTTTAGAAATACTAACATAGAAAGTTACCTTTCCCAACCATTCCCTCAATCCAGCCTCCATTTCATCTTCTAATCTCATCTTCTACACTTTCTCCTGCTACATCCATAATACTTTACTAAAATGGCTCGTTATGAGCAGCACTTGCCTGCTGATAACAAAGGGGTGACACAGGCAAGGGAACAGAAGATATGGAAATGCACCCTGCTATACAAATATTGAGTGGGAGGACACAGGAACAGCAAGATCTCTGTTTGCTCAGCCATAAAAAAATGTAGTGCATAAGACAAGGGAAAAATCCAAACAACCAAACCACACACGGAAAGAGGGAGTGCCTTGAAGAAAATAAAGAACAACTACTGTCAAGGTCCTCTCCCCATTCCCAGAGGTCCATTTCAGAACTTTAAATAAAGACCTGAGGTTTTACTCCCACAGTCAACATCGCTATCATGCTTCACACTGCAGGCTTTAAACCATTCAAGCTCTTGAGCATTTTCCTGCTGCTTGGCAAAGCTAAGAGAGAACAGACCTGTTCATGAAAGATTAAATCTGTGACAGACATTCAACAGGAAACTTGAAAATATGCTTCTGTAAGATACAGCACAGTTGCAGAGGACTGCAACTCGAGAAACTTATAATAAAAATACAAATTCCATAATGATGGCAGAAATGAAGAAGAAAATTTCAAGGGTGCCAGAAAACTTCTGTTTCAAGATGCAATAGCAATAAGTTCAGCCACTGCATTCACACCCATTCCTGGAATTTATTTAGTGGCTGCTGTTCAGGTTCCAGCTATGCCATGGTACAATAATTTGAGGACAAAAACAAGATGAAAAACCATAACCTTTATTTGTTCAAAATTATTTGTTTAATTATGCCCATTTCACAGGGAACACCAAGTAAAGTTAAACTCTTGGCCGTGACTCCTCCACAAGGTTAATTACCAGGATATAGTTGACAAAGCAGCCTGAAGCTATAAATTACAGTACCTGCTCCGAGACTGATCCCTGATTGTGAAACCAGCAGAACAGAATTTATCACCTTACAATATGCTGTCATTTTTCATCAGATATGAGCTGAGGCATCCACCATTGTGCTTTTCCAACACAAGGACAAACCACAGTCAGCACTGAACTGGCTAACTGCTATTTTACCAGCCTGAGCAAGATTTATCTTTGACTCATGCAATGCAGCATACAAGTTGTTCCCGTCTGTATCAGTTGTAATATTTTTCATCCTGACAGATAAAAAGTCCTGCAATTTTGGTTTTTTCATTAAGTCTTCTGTGTATATTTGTGACTCATATCTAGCCTTCCTTTCACTATGAAAAAACTAATTTAGTAGAATGAGTTTATCTTCCAACAAGGCTGAGTTCATGCCACGTAAAACTCAGGAAACCTCTTTGATACAGATATTATCCCTCATTGTTCACCTTTACAAACCTTTACTGGACTTCATGCAACAATGTATATTTAAAGAGTACTAACACATCATCCACTTCCTACAAAAAAAAAGCTTCCTTACCAAAAAACCCAAACCAACTCACAGCTCTGAGTAGATGGTGGAACAGAAACAAACTCAAATAAGAGGTTTTTTTAAAAACTATCCATTTGAATTGTTTGCTAGTATTACGACTCAGGAGCTCTGCCAGTTTTGATGATCCTTCTAATTCAGTATCATAATCTTTTTTTATTACAGAAAGTAATCTAGCACTTTTTGACCTGCTGGGGCAAGGGGGGTGAGGGGGGAAGAGCATCAGAAAGGTAGCACTTGCAAACTTTAGCCAAAACAGAACTGAAAAGAGATGCCATGTCCAACAAAGAAAAGCTGAATGGGAAGACATATTCATAAGCCACAACCGAGCTGTAAAAATATTCCTGTAACCTTTCCAGTGACAGAAGCTCTACATATACATCAGGGCTTCAAAATCCAAAGAACTTATTAGAGCTGCATGGACTTTCAAGATCTACATGCAGCAACAACCTGAGTTAATTCCAAGAGGTCAGTTTCATTTTGGATCCCTACTCTACTCTGATGCAAGCGCTTCCTTTTGTAGCACACTTCTTCAATACTCTCTTTCGAATATATAAAACATACAGTCAAAATATTTATGACAATACAGATAGACACCTTCCAAACAACAAAACAAGCAAGAAAAACAAAACCAAATTAAGGTTATGAGATGTTTGAAGAAGTAATGGAATGAGGTTGTTCTATTTCAAACTCATAACTTGTCACAGAAAATCATTTGTTGCAAAAAAAAAATACTATAAATAGTCTGAACTATGTTCTCAACTGACTAATGCCTCAGGGACTTATACTCCTCTATTTTAAGTTCCACCATGAAAGAATAAATTTTTACACCATTAGTGCAAGTCAGAATATGTAAATACCAATTACTCCATGAACTACAGCAATAGTATAGTATTCAGTACTCTAAAATAGTTACTAAAAAAGATGTGATTGTTCATTTCACACCAGCAGTTTTTAATTAGTTGCTGTGCCAAGCCTGAAGCGCAGAGCCAGGGAGTGGCCTCACTGCAAAGGCAGAGGAACAACGGGAAGAAAAGGATGACAAAAGGTTTCCATCAGGTCTGCAGTTCTCTGCGCTGCAGAGGAGGCCAGACTGACACCAAGCTGTTCCAGTGACAACTCCCAAAGGCAGGCACACTGGCAGCAGCTGCATGGCACCTTAGCTAAATTCCTTATGGACATACCCTACACTGTGACAAAACCTCTCTGCTGACAGCCCTGGAACTCCCCAGATGAACAAGAGGTACAAAGACAGCAGCTTTTTCTTAACAGTGATGACTTTCACACTTTCTGGACAAGGAAGGCTTACACATTCAGCTGTCCAGCAACACTGTGATGGTTACTACCCCTCAGTGAGCAAATGGGCTATAAGGAATTGCTCATTTTCAGCTGATTAATCCTTTCCAGGAACAGAATTATTCAAGAACCAACTCAGGGTAGTAAAATAGAGAGACAGGTAATTCAAAGCAACCATAAACAAGGAATGTGAAAGACAGCAAGACTAGAGCTTTCAAATCTAGTCTGCATTTGAGATCAGTAAGCTTTAGTCCTTAAAGTGTACTACTGAAAATAAAGTATTTTCCCCCTAAATCCTAACATTCGTAAGATGCATTTATTCTCTTAGATAATAGAAGACCAAGTATTTTTAAAACACTGCCAAGCATAGCCAACAACCAGTTATTTTGACTATGGATAAGTACACTGTTTACTGAAAAGTGCAAATTCCCAAGCTTAAAGTTGTTATCTCTAGCAATAATAAAAGGGATATCCACCCTGTCTGTTTTAGGCAACTTGAGCACTTAATTCAGAGCAACTCACTAAGCCAAAGTTCAGAATCAGACATGCTTTTCTAGCCAAGCCAGAGGTCTTTGGGGTGCAGGAATTAATTACAGCAAGTATCACTTCACATACACGTTGACGACATGTCTATAGTAAAGCTTAGCACAAGCATTAAAACTCATTTGGATCTTTAATATGGGACTGATGTATTTGACAGTTCTTAAACCCACCAGAAGTTAAGATCCAAAAGCCTGAAATGGAAGACCACCTCTCCTACTAGTGAACACTTTCCCAATGGCCTCAAAAAAACCCCTCACCACCCACACTTTGCAGGAAAAGGAAAAAAAAAAAAAAAGGCAACCAAAAAAATAATTCAAAAAGACTTTTAACCTTCCCTTACCAAGTAAGATAGCATATTTTCTCTCAAACAGACAGCAAAGAAAGGAAAAAAAGAGGCAACATCTAGAAAGAACTTGTTTCCCTTTCTTTGGAGATCTTCGACAAGAACATTGCTACTGACCAGGCACGGTGACACTGCCCTGTACAGGGAACAGGTAGTGGAGCGGGCTGTGTTTGTTTTATTCAGTTGCCACAATCTAACAACTGGCATGGGTTCACACTCAGCATCTGTGACAGCTGAATAGTATGGATACAATAGCACACATATAAACAAAAAACTAGCTGCCAAGCAAGAATCACACAAGAATGTGGTCCAATTGTCTTTTAGAAGGACACCACTGAGTCCTACCTTTAACCCATAACTGATTCCTGGTTTATCCCATTCAGGATCTAACTTCTTATCAAAATTCTCTAGTAAGTGCTGATAAAATCTGGAAGAAACACAGAACAACAATAGAAGCACTACACAGTAAATACCTATTGTTGTTCTTGGGTTTGCTTATCTATTTTACATTCTTCCCAGCTTGGGGAACTGCCTGAAGGAAATTCAGCATTCATATCAACCACACCCACTTTCAAATAAACTGGCAAAAATAAAGGGACAGCTCAAGTTTCAAATAGGTGAAAGTGCTACTCGCTGAGGAGTATACATGCAACCTTTTCCCTTCCTTTCTTTTAAAAAGTCTTTTGCCATCTTCAAGAGAAGCTCAAAACAAAACACACTGCATACAGCTGACAAGTCCCTGTCCTTATTACCAACAGTTTACATAAAACACTTAAAAAATATATCCAATAAGAAACACGGTTCAAGGTAGTAAACATAAATGTATGAAATAAACAAAAGAAATTACATTGATGCCATTACGCAGTTGAATATTTAATGCAATGGAAGCCTCCAACTGAAATTTGAAGCTGACAGAGAAGTTTCTACGAATGAGGCTTGGCTAAAAATAAATGAAACTTTCAGTTTGTTCAAGAGCCCTACTATTTCTGTAGTCACAATTAAACCATCTGCTGTTTTCAATTATATTGCTGCTTTAACTAGAGCTTCTTTTTTTTTAATACTTACATTGCTATCACAGAACTAGAATTAGGTCGGCTCTGATTAATGCAGTACTATTGAACAGACCCTACGGAAGCTCCATCTTCCAAAACTCACTAGAAGATTAGGAAACAGCATCTCCTGTAATCTTCACATCAGACAGACTTCTTGGCTTGATTTGTTATGGCAGATCAGGTTATGCATTTTAAGTTGTTATCTAACACTATGTCTTTACAATTCTGACTGCATAAATGAAACAGCTCCATCCCAGTGCTGGTTTTGTTATATCTTTTAGTGACTTATGAGATGAAAACTTCTGAGAGTTTTCAGTCTAACAATTCAAAACTTCTGGGGACTACAAATAATAAGCTAAAGAAGTGACAAATCATATGAATGAATATGATGGCTACTCCAGAAATTTTAAGTACAGATATTTTGGCCTCTGACCTTATACTAAGGTCAGGCAAGAGAAAGGAACATAAATATCATAAATATTGTTGACATAAAATCATTAGGCATTCAGCAGAAATGCATTGGGGACAAGCTACAGGCAAACATGTACGCAATTCTCACTTCTAATTATCTGCTGCATCAGTGGAAGGACAGTGGTCCACATGATTCTCAGAGGAACTCAAAATATAGGAAATTACAGAAATAGCCAAGCTATGGGGAAAGCATACATACACTCAGGCTTTACAGTAACCATACACTTGCACTGGTTTTGTATTGTTTTTGACGTTACCATGGGTGTTCCAGTGAAGTACTTACTGACTCACTTCACAGAAAATAGCTGTGTGATCAGCGAATGAACCTCCCACCTCCGAGAGCAGCTGGGCTTTCAGATGCATAACCCTCATAATCAGCTCCTTCATCAAAACACACTGCACCAGCACTATTCCTCTCTCTCGCCAGTCTGTTTTCTCTCCACACCTTCTATCCCAGTGCCATCCGTCCCGTTCTGGGCTGAGATGCCTTCCATGCTTCTGCCACTCCCCTCAGAACGTTATCTCTCGACAGTTCCTCCTTAACAGGAAGAAGGTTCCAGGAACTACTATAACTATACTTAAAAACAAAAATATACTCCACAGAAGTACTCCCTTACTGCCCAGAAAGAGGATGGGGACAAGAAGGAACTGCTTTTCTGAATGTGGAGATGTTTGTGATGTTTTCTGTCACACATATAGCTACAGCATAGCAGGAGTATGAAGAGTTTTGGTTTTAAGACAGCTAAAGTGACTCCAAGACACTTAAAGACCCTTAAGTGTCTTAAAGACATTCGAAGTGCATATGGTATAAGAAAAGGTAAGTATAATACGAGCAGTTTAGAGAGCGGGGCCTTCGGGGGAAAAAAAGGGAGCACTGTTAATGGCCAGCCTACCATCTTAGGCTGCTTTCTCCTGACAGCTGTACACGTCAAAATTATAAACTCAGTATAAACTACGGAGACGGGAAAGGACCGAACTGCAACAACAACAGCAAAACACGTCCTCTCCTCTGAAACCACATTTCCCCAGGATACAGGCGTTGCTTCCTCCCAGCGGCGGAGCTGCCGCAGGCCCTGACCTCCCCTCCGCCAGCCCTTGAGCCGCTGCCCGTCACCCCGCGGGCGTCTCGGCTGTCGCCGCCCCAGGATCCCGTCCCGCGGGGCCCCGGCCCGGCCCACAGCCCCGCCCGGCCCCGCCGCACCGGCTGGCCCTGGCCCCTGGCCCCTCGCCCCCGTCCCGCTGCGGAGTCGCGCCTACCGCGGGTCCTCCGCAGCCGCTGCCACCGCCGCCCGTCCCAGGTGCTCGCCGGCGCTGCAGGGCGGTGCCGGGGAGCGGCAGGAGGAGGAGCCGCTGCGGCCCCGGTTCACTCCGCCCGCCCCGCCGCGGCCTCGGTGCGAGGGAGGGCCGGGGCCGGGCGGTGCAAACCTGCCGGGAGCGGGGCCGGGCGGTCCCGGCCGGCGGAGCGCGGGGAGCCCCGGGGGACAGCCGGCAGCGAGTGGAAACCGCACAACAGGTTTGTCCAAGAGGCGGCTTAAGCGAGAGGCCCATTTTATAGAAACCAAAGCACACAGTAAAAAGGTAACTCCACCCGTCACGTGGGCAGCCTGGGCATTCCTCAAGAGCACAGCGTCGCCTGATGGACCAGGTGACACGGACACGGCACAACCAAATCCAGCAAGCGACCGTTCAAGCCAAGCAGCACAACATTGGGTTTAAACCAAAAACCACCCCAACTGTTCTCACCAGGAAATATCAGAAAACATGCTTTCCAGACAAGGTGGTACAGAATCTCCCCATTTTGTATATAACATACTTTTCCTTAACTAAAACTCCACAAAAAATCAAGAGGAAGGAGATTGATGGTGTCGACCTTTTCTAGTACAAGCAGATAAAGCTAAATATAATAGCTGAAGTCTTCAATAAACATCCTTTTTTTTTTTATTCCCACATGCATTCTTTAAAGATGAGTGAAGTTGCTCACATGAGAGCATTTAGAGAGACAAACCAAGATAATAAAAACGAAAAATAAAAAGGGCTAGCATTTTCCAATTAAATTTCTTTTGCCAAGACACTAATCAAAATAGCCAACACAGCATTATCTAACTGAATCACAGCATTATGTAACTTGGGTGGGGAATGAACTTGACTTTGCAACTGGGAATTTTGTGAACAGGGTTCCAACACTTGCTTTTCTAATATGTATGCTTTGTAAGAGGCAATTTCCTTTAGAATGAAACTAATTTGGATAGATGTGTTCACGCTTCTTAAAGCATCCTGTTCATCCACCAATATCTTTCAGTGGAGAGCCTGAGCTTTTCCTCCTCCATACAACTTTCACGTACCACAATGGCCAA
The DNA here is from genome assembly GCA_910950805.1 of Acrocephalus scirpaceus scirpaceus. Lineage (NCBI taxonomy): Eukaryota > Metazoa > Chordata > Aves > Passeriformes > Sylviidae > Acrocephalus > Acrocephalus scirpaceus. Next base: position 38,426,880 of record OU383781.1, read on the forward strand.
TCATTGAAATAGAACAGCTGTGATTGAACTAAAGAAAAGAAATTGCCATTTTTTCCCTCCCCCTCATCAAAATTTTAATTGGCACTGCAGAGGCCAAGGCTGCACTCATGGGAAACGGGTACATTTAAAGTAGTCTAAGGCACGTGAATAGCCCCAGCTTCTCTTACTCCCTGGCCAGCAAGATCAGGGAGAGAATGAGAAAGGCAAAAGCCAGAAAACTTGTGGGTTGAGATAAAGACAGTCTAATAGGAAAAGCAAAAGCCATGCACACAGGCAAAGAAATACAAGGAATTAATTCTCCACTTCCCATGGGCAGGCAGGTGTTCAGTCATCTCCAGGAGGACAAGACTCCATCACACGTAGTTACTTGGAAAGATAAATGCCATCACTCCAAATGTCCCCCCTGCTTTCATATACTGAGCACAATGTCATATGGTCTGGAATACCCCTTGGGGTCAGCTGTGTCCCTGCCCAACTTTTTATGCAACCCCAGTCTCCTCACTGGTGAGAAGCAGGAAGGCCTCAGCTCTGTGCAAGCCCTGCTCAGCAATAACTAAAACATCTCTGCATTATCACAACTGTCTTCAGCACAAATCCAAAACATAGCCCCCCACTAGCCACTGTGAAGAAGATAAACTGCATCTCAGTCAAAACCAGCACATTAGCTTATTGTGATTTAGCACAAATTATAAATTTATACGCAGATTATCTTAAGCCTCACTGATAAAGATGTTTCTCAAAAGACAAAGCTAAACATCAACACAGGTTCTGATGCAGAGTGTAGCTTGATGTTCACTATGCAGGCAGATGGAGAAATGAAGATGTGCCCAGAGTAGCTCAGGTGGAAAGAAGGCCAGGGATCTTTGTCCTCTGAGTCTGCTGGTATTGCTTCTCTTGGGAGTTAAACTCCTCTCACCAGTGTCAGCCAAAAGGGGCCACATTAGCTCTAACACAAGAGTTCTGTTAACCAGAGTAGCTTTCACTACTAACTACTTCCTAACTGAAACTGGTTAGGAGCCATTCAGAGGAGCTGTTACCCCCATCAGATGAGGACACAGCTACTTCTACAAAACATTATTTCTTCTTCCAGCAGGATTTGAAAAAAAACTGAAGGCATATTTCTATAACTTTAGTAGTGCTGCTTTTTCATGTAGAAAAAAGCCCTTTGAGTATCAATGGCTGGAAGGAGTGTATGAAGAAGCTTGTAGTGCTGCAACCAGCCTGGTATTCATTCTGGACTAGGTTGTGCTCATTTTGAACTCAGTTGCAATCATCCATGGGTTTAACCAAGGTCTAGATTTGGCTTACTTCTATGAATCCCTCTATTTATCCAGGCTCAGTGACTGGAAGTCTCACACCTTTGATGCTGCATTCATAAACAGAAAACTGGACTAGCTAGGGCAGCATATGGAATATTCTTCTGACAAAGAAATCATTGTATGGAAACCTCACTACCTGCCATTTTCAGACAGTCAGGGACTGAGACATTTGCTTAAGATATTTTATTTCTGGAAATTTTTCCACAGGAATGATAACCTCTGAGCTCATACTTTTTGGGACCTCTGGCTAGAATAAAACCTTTTTCCTGCAAAAACTGCTACAAGCACATGTACTTGTCAGCATTGACCTAAAGTGTCAGGAACCCTACCAGCAAGTTTTAATATCTTTTTATTTCCCAGCCTCTTGGGTTTTAATATTTTAGCTGGTGTTTAACCAGGACAGAACCCCAAAGGGTCATGTGCTGTGCAATTGAACAGAGGTTTACTTTTACTCATATAAAAAACTCTGTATTGGCATTTCAAACCAAATTCATATGGACAGTGATGCCGCAGTCAGAAATTAAGCATAAATGAGGCCTAGAATCCTTGATGTTGGGATAGGTGAGAGTTTGCCTGTCATCTCCAGCATAGTCATACTGATTTCTGACATTGTGCCGATACTGACCCAGTACCAACTGAAACACAGAAGCCTTTGTGGGAGAACCCACAAAAATCAAAACAGCATTTCCTGCAAGCACTGCATTTTCCTAGTGACCCTTCCAAGCTTACAAGCTCCAGCCTTGTAGTTTTCCAAGTGGATTTGTGCCATTATAACACACAGACCAGAACTGAGTGGTGGAAATTAGTACAACAAAACATCCACACTCCTGATTTCACAGGCACTCTCTTCTTCATTTTTCCATACTCATTTTACAGCACTTCATGTCTATCACTAAAATATTCCATTGCTGAAAACTCAAAAAGAAAAATCTTGACTATTTGCACAGTAAAAGCAAGCAGAAAATACTAAAGAAAACATAAAATAAAATCTGCAAGTATTATAACAAGTATTATAATCTGCAGTCTTTCAGACTGTTTAAGAACCTTGAGTACCAGTCAGTGTGAGGGACATTTTTGGGAGCTCTAGCCTGGAACTCAAATGGTCCAGGTTACCCCAAAGGTTTCCTGCATAAACTTAATTAGGTTCAGACCTCTGAAGATACACATACATACAGCCTACATTCATTTTGAGCCCTAAGGAACTGATAAACATCATTTGTCAACTCCCTCTCTTATGAGAAAGGGTGTTCTCTCACAGTCATGCTGGGTTGTAGTTCACTTTTTTACAGTCCTATTAGTTGATGGAGATTTTAGAAAGACATTTGCCCAAATCCTTTCACTCTACTTTAGCCACAAAAGACATTTATCTTTTCTCCTTGCTTTTTTACTGCTCCTGAGCATTCTGTAGGTTTTATACTCAGTCTTTTTTTGCACATGGTTTCTAACTCCATCAGCTTGCAACTTTTTTATGCACCTGTTTTCCTTCTTCATAAGTGGGCCTGCAGTTAAATCAGATGCCTGCAAGACAATATCATGTATTTGGATTTGCCTCCCCTGCTTGTTCCTCCACAAGTTGTTTGTACATGCCAGCATATTAGACTTGAAGATAACAAGCATTTGATGGTAACAGCATTATCCTCAGTCTGTGTTACACTCCTGAGAGAATTTCACTGCTTAAAATCCATTGCTCGGAGGCAGGCTTAGCTGAAATGACTTCTGCACTCTGGCTTCATTTCCCCAGTGCATTTGTGTTGCAATAGGAGACTGCAATGTTTAATTCTGCACTGTCACTAGTCTGGAATAAAGGTTATACTGTCTATTTCTTGACTTGCTGTATGCTGAGGAATGCAACACGACAGCCATTTCATAGCTGGGTGAGAATTTGTGATGAACTGTACAAACTCTGTTATCAAAGGCTATCTGCCTTAGACCTGGGTGGGTCTCTAGCATAAAAGATTTTTGGTGAAATAATTTTCTTACATGTATCTTGCATTTTCCCCCAAACCGACATGCTGTGAGCTTTGGTCTATGAGGCTGTCAATGTGAGCAACTTCCATTGTTACTAAAGGCATTCAAATTGGGTTAAGAGTGAATTGGAGTGTTGAGTGTGCATTTGTATGTAAACTATTACCCTTTACATGCAGCAGAATATAGCCTTGAAATAAACATTTTCATCAAGGAGTAACAGATGGAAGTGCTTTAGTTTCCAATTTGTATTAACAGAAACTTCTCATTAAACTCTTGAAGTGTTGCAATTGGATAGCCTGTGTCTTCCTGCTTGGTGGGCATAGCTAGGCTGACTTTGGTGGGCTGACACTTTGCCACATACACTCTTAGAAGTCACTAGTTCACCCCTTTACGGATCGGATTTTCTACCATTTATTTAGATTTTCTGCCTCGCATTGTATCTTGTATAAAATTGAATTCTGAACTGCAATCAACATTTAATTCTGAATAACAGAGCCAACAGGAAAAGGAACTCACAGGAAAAGACTGAGCTGGCCCTGGCACACACACACGCACACCTGCCGAGTTTAAGCTCCCAGTATGGGGAAATAGATAAATATCTGCTAGTATTTTTAAGTACTGCTGAATGCAATTCAGTTGGTTGACTGGGAACCTCATCTGAATGCCTTCTGGATGAGCCATTTATCCCTATGTGTCAGCTGTGGCAATTTGTAATACTGTTCTGAACTGATTGCTTCATTATTATAAATGACGTTCCAGCCCCACAAAGTTTCTGGGTGGAACTTAGTATGATGCAAATACAAATACCTACCTACCTGTGTTTTTCTCCTCCAGGAAGTAGAGAGCAAAGTAACTCAGGCATTCAGCAGTATCAAAGAGTTTTCAAGCTATTAAGAGAAGTAATTATTGTAGGGTTAACCAAAAAGTTTTATTAGAGTGATTTAACAAGGATGATTAAACAGTTACTAAACAATGGCAACAAGGTGGTCAAACACTCTACTACTTACCACACTTCTAATAATTAAGCTAGCTTGTGTAGAGTATGCTTTAGATTTAACATGAAATGTCACTTACCTTGCTGTAGATTCCAGATGCCAGGCAAGAGATCTCTTGACCTTGAGGAGTGACCTAGGGAGGCACCCCTGCTCAAGAGATCCCCTGCTCAAGAGATCACCACTGCACAGGCGCTCCCATGCAGGAGAGCTCAGGCTCTGAGGCTAGAGATATCTGTAGTGTGAAGTGATTGGCTTGCAGTCAAACTCCTCTCTGGTGGCAGCCATAGACGTTTGAGATATGTCTGGTCTCAGTTCAGGGTGGTCCTGTTAACTCCCACTAAGACCCAAATGCTTTAGGTGAAGAGATACAGCTTAGTGTAATTTCTCAGGGTTTGCACAGCAGGGCTGGCTTCAGCCAAGCCTATTTGATGGTGATGCCAAAAAATGGTGAACCACTGACTCAGAGCAGGTGTGCCCATTACACCATAAAGTATGGGAAAGGATTTGGGAAAGAAATATCTCAATTCTTATATGCCCTCACTCTGATGTAACTGTTCATACTTCTGTCTCACAGCAAGGCTTCTGTTGTACTGCTAATAAAAAAAGGTGGGATTTGGAGTCACTCACAAAGCTCCATTTAGCCTTGATTCTGGCCTTGACACCTTTTAGCTCCTCCTATCAGGTCATGAACCCACAGCTTTTTACCTTTGCTGTCCTATTCACTAGAACTGAACCATCTCCTGTATATTCTGTTCTGCTCTCCTCATCTTTAAGTCCTATGTCACCATATTGAACTATTCTTCTTTTCCTTCATCTACTATATGCCTCTCTTTCATATCTGTGTGGTAATTCTGTGAAGAAAGGAGTGCCTATAGCTTACATGTGTATTAAATATGTCAAAACTGTCATGGAGCTGAAAATATGACTGCTCAGTAAACATCAAGGTCTGGGTAATTTTAGCTCACTGTGGCCTAGTATGTGACTTTAGCCTCTTCATTCTTCAAATTCCCTAACACTAGAAATAAATATAATTAATCAATCCTTAGTGTGATGATAACAACCAAGAGGAATACATAAAAATAAATATCCTACATGTACAGCACTTCTTTGTAACTATTAGTCAGAATTAAAAGGACTAATAAAAATTCTCAAGACTCAAAAAACAGAGTTCAAACTGTGGTTAAAAGTGTAGCTTTTCAGAGTTCTGATCATTAATGGCTGTGGGTCATCTGTGCACAGCAAGCTCTAAGGGGCTTCTTCACCTCACTAATGGTATGTTTCAGCACCTCCTCAGACCTTGCCTCCAGCTGCAGCAGCATCCTGCTGTGGCAAAACAGTTCTTTGGGACATAACTCTTGGAACATAATAAACCAAGTCTCATATAGAGAAGTAGCATAATCTTCCCATGACTCAGCTCTGACTCACCAGGAGCCTTTTCCACATTTAAGGAAAACCATGTCATTCAAGCCATCTTTAGCACAGATGACCTTTTAAGCAAGATTGCTCAAAATATTTTGCAACTATTAAGAAAAGCAAGCACTGAAAGGTTGCCTTTCATAGGTGTCCCAGCCCAGGCTTGCTTGCAGGTAAGCGCCCTAACCACAGACTGGGGAACAGATTCTGAGAGAGCTGGACAACACGGCATTTAACTGAAAATGAATAGAGTCAGATTTGTGTTCTTGGTATTGACAGCAACGAGGCAGCATTTGTGGAAAAGGAAGGAGGTAAACTCAGATCTGAGTAAGCGTTTTTCCAACAAGTATCGCCCACGTAGCTGATACTTTGAATCAGCACATACTTCTCTGCTCGCCTTCCAAGTGCAGGGAGCGAGAGTCTCCTGGTGGTGTGGGAGTGCACAGCGGTGCAGCCTCGGGTGGTGCAGGTTCCTCTGCACCCCAACAGCCTCCACTCCCTGCAGCTCTGCCAAACACAGGCTCCACTGCCACGGTCATCCACCCCTGCCAAGGAATTCTCTTTTCTTCTCTCTCCAGCTCAGTCAGACCTAGGTGATTATGGTTGGCCTCAAATCTTTTCGGTTTGCTTTTTGGTTTTCTTGTTTTCTACCCCTTATCCTTATTTTGAGCCTACAAACTGCCTTTGATTGAAGTTTTAAGAAAGGGAGCCTCACTGCCTCTTGAACTGGACTTTAATTTTCATATTTAGAAGCAATAAAAAAAATTTGTTATTTTCTACAAAGCAGCTGCCATCAGTGAAGCCTATTATCTGAGCTGGTTCAAAGCACAAAGGAATGACAGCTCAGTGCTAACATTTAAGATCCAGAACTTCAATCTATTTTAATACATTCCATAATGAGTCAGAGCCCTCTCCTAGAAATATGGAAAGGCATTTTTTCTTTTCTTAAAATATTTTTTCTTTTCTTAAAATAGTTGTGCTACTTCACCTCAGAAATACTTAACACCCATAAATGAGCCACTGATATTCCTGCTTCCTTCAATTTTAGTTTGCTTATACAGCAGAGAACGCAAAAATGTTTTAAGAGAAAAGATTTAACAACGATGCTCAGATGTAAATTATGCGAGTATCTGAGTTTACAGTTCAGCCGAAGTTAGTTTTGTTTGTGGCTAGTTAGTTTTGTTTGTTTCTTTCTTTGTTCAAGCACAACATCATTAACTAAATTACTGAGACTTCACAAAATTAAAGTATCCCAGGAAGATACACGCACACAATAATTCTTATTTATCTCACAGTTACTCACAGATTTGCCAACAGAGGGAGTCCTCTTACTGTCTACCAAAGCTCTGTCGAAGTGATGGTGTCCCTGCTGAGCAGCTATCACCGCACTAATAGCAAGGATGGAAAAGGTTTGCAAAACAGTCACCTCAGGGTATTCAGCAAATCAAAACATGGGGAAATATCAGACATCCAATCACTAGAAGTGCACTGGAGGATTCAAGTGGCCGTTTGTGTTATTACAGCGATTATATCCATGGGCAGAGCTATGAAATATCTATGAGAGTAATTACTCTTAAATATATTGAGAAGAATTATGCCAGAAAAACATATAGTTCCCCTATGTCTGCAAATCAAAGTTTAACGATTAACTTTGAGTTCTTTCCTGTTGTTGTAGTCATACCTTGTCAAACAGCAACTATTCAGGCTGTGGTTTGGAGGAAAGAAAATAATTACAAAAAAAAAAAAACCCAAAAAACCTCAACAAACAAAAAATCCCAAGACTCTCTTCTAATAGTGATTTCCTTAAAGGATCATGTAATTTTAATCCCAACTGAACTAACTTGTATACAGTAAGACCTTCAGACCTTCACTTGCTTTTTCATTGCTGAATAAATCAAATTTTCTTGTGAACTATGAAAATGTTAATTTAGTATTTTATAGCTACTGTTTGGATCAATTATGGTTTCTGCTGCTTAGCTCTTACTTGAAGTGGCCAGTTCCCTTATGACTTGATGAAAGGATTTCAACAGCTGATCTGATAATGACATGAATCATGTTCCAGATTAGCTTGGATGCATTTTAGTGCATTTAAGGAAGAAAAAAAAAGAAGGCAGAAATAACATTATACTTATTACATCAAAGTAAACACCGCACAACTACAATGTATTGCCAGGGCTAACAGTTTTGTGAAGTATTAAGAAACCAAACCAAAAACTGAGCAGCAATCAGGTATGGTGGTTTACTAGCAGTAGCATAAGGACAAAAATATGAGATTACAATCACATCTGTACCACAGTAGCTCCTTACTTCTCACAGGAATTGCCATTTTTATGGTAGTCAAGACTGAAGTGCTCATGAAGTGACTCCTAAACCTCTGGGTTTTTTCAGCCTCATGTAACCCAGTGAGTCTCTTAGAAAAATAAAAATACAAAACCAGTATTATCTGCATCTGTTCCATCCCCTTTTGTCCTTTTACTGGGACCCAGATTTACACTGAGATTCCAGCAGCAGTCCTAACCTCAACAATTATCTTCTAAAAGGAGTTCAGGATAGGTAAACCAGTGCCAAGAAAACTCAGAACTGCAACAAAAATGAGCCTAATTATTGATGGGAGTAAAATCGAGATTTTTTTCTTCTTCATTTTCAAATGGATAAAGTTCTTTGTTTTCTACTTCTTGTTAACACTGCAAACAGATCAGCTTTGCAAGTTTTGGATGTCTGGCCATTTTAGATAAACATTCCAACCTTTTTAGTGTTTACAGACTAAACTGTAGAGCTAAATGTTTATGTTGCACTGAATAACTTCAGCTCTGTATTTTACAGAAAGACTGCTAAAGTAATATTGTTTCAATCAGTAGGTGAAGACACATGCTACTGAAATAACCAAAAATTTAAAGGAAGATATTAATACTAGTCTGTCTATAAATACTGAATACATCTCTGTGTAGTAGGCTTTATAGTTGGAATATATAAAACTGCCACAGTTTACTGGGTTTCTAATTTTAAACCTATTCCCAGACCCTTCAAAAACAATTATTATAGTCTTTAGCTTCTATGAAAATTAGACTCGCTTTTAGGGGTTCAAATAATATGTTCCTCCCCTAATTCTAGTTTAATATGAAATAAATCCCTGGCCATGTATTTCAAAGAACATGACCTCAGATATTGCTCAGAACAGTGTTTGGGTCCTATTATTGTACCTGTGCAGGCCAAGAGTTTACCCTGACACATGCAAAACTACATAGAGGAGAGAACTGGTCTGGTCCAGAAAACAGAAATTTCTGGACCAAAATATCTATTCTCAAGCAAGTCTCTTCTCAGTTTTAAATAATGATCTAGCTGTTGCCTGCTAAGATTAATTTGAATCATGTCTCTCTCCTTGGTATTTACATTTTTCTTACTCTTTGGGGACAGCAACAGTATAGTGTGTAAATCTGAAAGTATGTCATTCACTCCAAATACCATTTTGCTTGGAAAATGAAAACAAGCTGGGGTACAATATTGCTTCTAAGAAGAAGAAAAACAACATGAAGAGAGTGGCATCAGCTTGCAGGCTGTGTTATTCATTGCTCAGCTGCTCGTGTAGAGACTTTTCACGTTAAAGCAACACAATGCAGATGAGGATATTTCTTAACTTCTGTGGTTAACTTGTATGTTTCCATTTCACAGTGAGTTTGGGCTGGATGTGTTTTCCACAAGGTCAGAAGAGTTTGCCCTGGATCGGCTCCTCTGGGGATCATACCATTACACGTTTCCTGTTTTGCACACGACAACACAGTAAGCTTTTTCAAAGACACAGCTGTATGTATGAACCTTCGAGCAGGGTTACTACTGTACTCCTGCAAGAGTAAGACAGTACAAAGGAGAGAACTCTTGACTGAAACCTTTCCCATCTTTCTATCAAGACCTTCAGAACCTGAAATCAAGCCCACTGCTCAAAGAAGTTGAATTCAAAGAGCAACCACCTCAGGGTTTAACCTGGGTTTTCAAATCCCTGAGTGTAAAGTAATCAAATATAGCATTTATGTTTTGTCTTTTGTCCATTGCTTAGGCAAGTCAGTTTTACTCTACTGTGTCAGAGTAGTTGCATTAGCACTTGTCAAGTCTGGTAAAGTGAAATTACCTGAGACTCAGAACAGACACACCCTTTCTAATGAACCCAGAGGTAATCAGGCAGCAGTTCCTGAACCAGCTGATAAAAACTGACATTGCTATTCCTTTTTCATTGCTTCAACTATGTTTAAAACAGCTCCTTACCCCAAACAATTTTCTGAAAGTTCCAAGTTATTTAGAGGTTGAACCATGTCAAGTGATTTACAGTAACTATGCTGTAGATAGAAGATACATTTAGTCTTTTCAAAGGAACTAGCACCTGCAAGAGTCTTCTGTTACTATGTCGTATTCTAAAAGTATCTTTTTAAAGAGATGGCAACAGTAAAAGCATGGAAATTACAAAGGGAAGTGTAAAGGAACAAGAATATAAAGGAATATATACAAGTATACAAGGAACTATATACAAGTATAAAGGAACTATCAATAAACAGTTTTGGAGTTTTCTTAACCAGTTCAAGAGATGCAATATAGACATCCTTTTGAAAGTCCTGGTGACGATCTACAAAACTGAGGAGAGTGCTGTAATTTTAAGATGGTTTATATCAGCTAAGTATCACTGAAAGTATACCTGAAGACCTGACATAGATCTTACTTTTTCCAAGACTGCTGGAAACACAGTTCAAAACAGAACATTGCATCCCTCATGCACATTTCTAATGGCTGTCTGGTCACAGAGCATCTTTGGACCATCTCAAAGTAAAGAAAGAAATTGTCTGAAATGGTCAGGTTCGTCCTGACATGATCTTGAAATAATGCCATTCTCAATACAGGAAAAGAAATATGAAGGAGGACTTTTGACTAATTTATATAATCCAATAGTCCTCAAAATTGGGACTGTTATTTGTAGTTCACAAAACTTTCCTGTGAGAAAATGCTTGCAGTATGTGGGACAGAACAGCAGGAGGGGATCAAGGCAGCCTTCGTTTTTGGGAGCTTCAGCTAGCAGGGAATCCCAACCATACCAGGACTGAGATGGAGGCTGCTGTGTCCTCCCTCCCCTCTGGTGATTTCTGCATTGTTCTCGTCCTAAAGGAAGCTCTGCCTTGGAGGAGCCTGGCTTGCTTGCTCCTGCAATCAGGAATGGAAAGCATTGACAAAGATGAGCTAGAAACAGTGCATTGTCCTGCAGGATATTGATATCTAAACTTAACATTTGGGAAAACAATTCAAAGGAAGAATTTAAGAAATACATAGAAATATCATAACTCCTTTCTGGTATTTCCAAGGATCCTGGCAACATAGTATTTCCCCTGTAAGCCAGCATCCTGTTCCAGCTAAAAAAGATGGACCATCTCACTTCACACACAGTGAAAAATAGGTATAGAGAACAATCTGATGCCTGCTTGAATCCCTCAGTGAGATCTGTGGAGGCAGATCCATAAACAGTGTGCAGGGGCTGCTTGCATGAAATTCAGTACAGGACTGGGGCTGAATTCTCTGTTCTGTCAGCTGTTGGTAGCGTGCAAGGCCCCAGCTAGTGAGCTCAGATCAAGCCTCAACAGGCACATGCTCACCTCTTAAAATAGTACAGTCTGGCAATAGATTGCAAAAAGGCAAAGATACACATGCTATAAAAGCTAATTACCATTGCAGCCCCTATCATGGCCTGCCATTGCACACAATGCATAATAAAGGAAGGGTTTTATCCAGGACTCCGACAGCTTAGCATGGTGACTTTCCACCCCTGGAGTACCCGGGAAAAGTATATCAAAGGAGAGATTTCTATTTTCCTATAATGAAATATTTTTGAAGGAGTGAGATTATAGATGTTAAAAATGGGGAACACATAAAATTGATTCATCTATTTGTGTTCCATATCTAAACAAATCTGATCTCAACTGTGCATTTATGCATGCTTCAGCCAAACTACTCTGTACCTGAAAAAAAAAAATTCCACTGCCTTCATCTTTGCAGTCTCATGGTGTTCATCATCCACAGAGTAGAGGAATTTCCCTTTTCTGACTACAACCTGATAGTCTCTGTTATGCCACTGTTGAATTACTCACTTCACTCTCCAATGCATGAGTTCACCAAGTATTTGCTGGCATTTACCTTGAATTGTCTGTAGGAGGACTTCTGTTCTTTGAGGGTTTGAAAAAAATTACATTCTCTATTCATGGTTCTACTAATGTACTCTATGAAGTGGTAGCTCTGCACATATTTTCCAAATGCAGTAACTGGGTACTGACTATCAATTCAATGGCCAGTTTTGATCACTGCCTTCTGCACCTACAACCCCAAGTTTGCATCATATGTATTTCCTTGCCAGAACATTGAATAAACTTGTGTGTGCTATGGATTTATTGCCACCCTCCCATATTTTTTAGTTTCTAACTATCCTTCCATAAAATAATGACACCATATAAAATGCATGATCTATGGCAAAGCGATCTTGTTTATTTCTTATTCAGAGATCACATTTCCACAGTTATTTCTCAGCCCATTCTAACATTTACAGTTTTTCTAAATCTGGGACTATAAAAGTATTTTACTAATATGCTGCTCCTATTTTCTTTTACAATAGGCTCATGATGTGCTTTCAATGAATGTATTTAAATCAGTAGTTTATCTATGTACACGAGAGTAAAAAAAAGAGTAAGCATTTGTTCAGTGTTATCTCCCACTATGCCTTGCATTTGCAATCTATTGCTTCTAACCCTGAGTTCAACTCTAAATTTATTATACTCTAGGCTTTTAAAATTTGTCTGAAGCTTATCAATTGAAACTCTACAGTCCTAATAGTGGAAACTTAAGAAACAGTTTACTTACCATCTGTGTCAAATTAGACTCTCACTTCTACCTCTATGGCCAGAAATAGAAGAACTGAGCAACTTCATTTTTAAAATCCTTTTTCTAGGATTTGGGAAAAGGTAGGGGGAAGGTTTTAGTAGCTCAGCCACTTTACTAGATACAAGTTATTAACAGGAATTACTTGCCTTCTTACATATATACATGATTTATTTTTAAAATAATCTAGTATTCATATTAGCTACTAGTGTCTAAGTGATTGACATGAGCAAATCACAAAAAACCTAAGCTGAATTACATCGGCAAGAGAACTTCTTCAGAATATTCCACACAACAGTGCCTGATGTGTTTGAAGAAAGTTTACATTCAAAATCCACTTGGATTTCTAGTCAGGAAAGGCCCACTGAAGTAGGGGAACTCTCCCCTCAAGATAACCCTTTAATAGGCTCTTGCTTGGAAACTGAATATGCACAGGGATAGGAATAGAGTGGCAGAGAATGCCTGCTTAAAACAAGACAAAATAGCAGCTGCTACTATGACTGCAATGCACTTGTGCTTGCAGGACAGCCTGAAAGTTGCAAGGGACTAGAAAGCACTACTAATTTAAGAAAAATAAAAATAAAACCTCTAATTCACTGCCTAATTTTGTGTGTTTAATTTTAAGTTCTGCTGAATGATCAGCTGAACACAATGAGACAAGGACAGGCTAAAGAGAAGCACAGATGATTTAGATGGGATTTTGAGCAGGGTTCTAACTCTACTCCCAAAGGCAAGTGAGTTCTTACTAATCCTGTCCTTAGTAAATTATCATTTAAATTGACACAATTACTGATCCTATTACTGCTTAAGCACAAAAGCCACTTTATATATGTAATAATTCCACAAGCACTGAGATTTCCATTCAACAGGCCATCTAATGTCTGCAGTTCAAGACTAGGGCACAGCACTTCTGGCAGAAAAAAAAATTTAAATAAAAATTTCAGTCCCCAGTGTAATTGCATTAAACTGATAATTAACTGCTTAACGTGGTGTGTAATGAAAGGTCGAGGGCAAGGTGAAAGAGATGACTTTCACCTCTGCTACAGCTTGATAGCAGGAAGATTCCTTTAGAACCTACAGATTTACATAGGTTGTTGGTTGAAAAGGAAACATTGTGTGGATTTCTATGAGGCTTCTGTGAGAGGCAACAAAAGTTGTCCTTTCTGAGCAATGTACCCAGAATGAGAATATCTCCTGCTGGACAGCTTGGACAAAGAGCTGGGACTGCCAAAAGCTGTGGAAAGCTGCCAAAGGACAAGGAAGAAAATAAAGCAACAGAGAAGTGCTAACATTTTATCAACAAAATCTTTAGGGTAGGGAAAGGCAAACTTACAAATACCAACAATCACCATATGTGAACACCCTGAAACAGGAAAGAGCAGAAATTCCAGCTGGGGAGCGCAGTAAAAGATTTTGCACAGGAAATGGGGAGATCACATTACCATCAAAATGTTGATTTTCAGAGAGGGCCAGACACAATAAAACAGTTACAGTCTTATAACTCCTTTTAATACTACGAATAGTAAAAAATGTAACATCTAACCTGCGTGAATCCTTATGGATCACCATCTGCCAACAGCACGTTTCACTTGTTGAAGTGGGATCCAGGCACATCACTCTACAGACATCTTCAGGTAACATTTTGCTGACATTCACCAACATCTGAGCTTTGTTCAACCATTTCCTGGGTTAGGATAAAGTTTGTATCAATTGTTGCATAAAAAGGATAAGGCCAAGCAATTAAAACTCCTATGGAGGACTACAATCTTACAGCCACACAATTGTTATGATTATGACTTCAAAAGTAAAGCCAACTTTTTTCCTCCATATCCAAGATAAGTAGAAAAACCTCAGAAAATCTCCACCAGCATATTTCCAGAAAATACAGTGATATAGTGCTGGTGAAGCAAGAGACTACTTAAGTTTTGTCCTCAAATAAACTGATTTGTCTTTATTCCAGCAAACATTCTTACATTTTAAAGGAATATCTTCAGGGTTTTTTCTGTTCTTATGTAGTCAGGCCTGACTTTAACAAGAAGTTACACCTGACTGTGGAAACTGAGCTGCTGCATTACTGCCACAGAGAGATTAGATATTACTAAAATTAAGATCGCGGAGCCACATGTCATGCTTTGCAGCATAGTTACTTCTCTCATTACAATCTTTAGCAGATACTTCTTCAGTAGTATGCAATTCAGTGTAGCTACACAGAGTATGTGCCTATGCATTTGTTTATGCATATGCATTCTATGTTCCAAACAAATGCAGCTGTTACCATATATACCTGCTTTTTGAGTTATAATTTTAGCATTATCTGCACATGACTAATGTTATCCTGCTTTATTGTTTGGAAGATGCATATATAAAATAATAAGAAAAAGTGACACTGATTTTTTTGCATGATTAGTGAAAGCAATTCTGTGTAAGGACCTCTTGATTACCACAGGCTGTATAAATTTCAATAAAAAGCATTCAGTAGCTGGCACTAAACTCTACGTGGCAGTAATGTACCAGCTCAGACTGTACAGCCAAGGCTTAAAATAGGTAGGGGATTACATGACGCAGGTATAAATTACGAAGATATTAGGACTTGACCTGTGAAGCATGAGAAAAAGAAACAACCTGTGAAACAAATTTAAACAATTCATGATTTACCATAATTTTAGGAAGGCATGTCCCTCTCTCTCCTGCACAGCTAGCAAAAATTCCTCGTCATCTTTCTGAGAACGTATTCATGCTTGCTACAATCTTAAAAATCTACTTATATTTTGTGGTCATCCTGTCTAGCTTTATAGAATCTTTTGGAAGAGACCTCTACAATTTTCCACCCTAAGATATTTGATAGCTACACTAAAAATAGTCCCATGGCAATTCCTCTGTTGAAGATACACCTACTGGTATGTGTCGTGCTCATCATAGTTTAGAATCCTCTTGGACACTCAAACTACTGCTGATGCCCTAGGGGCTGTAACAGAATGAGTCTCAGTGTGCTCTTTAAACAATCATTAATAACTTATGCCCATAATAAACCACATGAGAGTGTATCTATTTTTTGCACATCAAATATGTCAAACTTGGAGTTCTCTGACAATGTGAGGGGAGAAGGAGGATGCAAATCAGTGAGTGAGGAGAGGGTATGAAGAACATCTTAGCATTGTTTGCACAGCTGTGGTGTCATGTTTTCCCCCATTGCATTACATTTTCCAGTATTCCTGTCCCAGGCAGTTAAATACTCCACAAATATCAAACAATTTACCTCTCATAATTCATAAGGAACCAAGAGTTATAAGAGCTAGGTGAAGTCTTTTTCTATGGATATCTGCTCATCCTAGAGAAATGTGAGCTAGTCTCTCACTAGGGTTTTTCCTGAGAATCACTTCACCAGGGCTACTAGGATGTACAGAAGTACCTCAGGTAGCCCAGGAGAGACCTCCAGAGCTTCCCTTTGGCAGCTGGCTGTAGTGAATGCTGTTGCAGTAGGAATGCTTCCTGAGTATAGTATGTTATTTCATACAGATTAAATAATTGCATTCTGAGTGTAAGGGGTATCAAATATTATAACAAAAGAATTAAAAGGCTTGAAAAATTGCAGCTTTAAAACTTAAGTTCTCTTTTAAGGAAGCTCTGTAGTATCTAGGTGTTACTCTGACTAAAACATCTATCAGATTCTGGAGAGTATAGGCCTACATTTCTGCACTGCTCTGTGAGCCAGCACTTTCTAGTTTATTGGTTGAAAAGACATTCTTGCTTTTTTTCAACCTTTAAAATGTAATTTCTGGAGCAAGTAAACTGAATTTAAATAAAATAGAATAAAAAATCAGCCTCCGTTATTCTATATTCAAACATTGAAATTAGTCACTAGATATCTGCAGTCTTGCTTTTCTGTTTTTAGCAGCATAATTATTGCATAGATGAACTTTCCAAATGGAAACCTACAGAACAACAGTCAGGTTTGGAATAGTCTAACCTATTTTCTCCTTTCAAACAGAAGTTTGTAAAAATGCCTTATTGAAGAAACAGGGAAATTGAGGCCATCTCAAAACATGAGCAAGAACCAAGCTACTAATGATACTGCTCATGAGCTAAATTGCCATGAAAAGTAATAAGCACCAAAGGCAAAGGGAGGAATGGAGTAGGTAGGGTGAGGGGGAAGCATCTTGGAAAGTGAAAACATGTTTGATAGGATCTTCCCCTAGGTAGAATATCACTCCTCTACCCTGGGAGCCTTTTGCTACTCCTTTCCAGCTGCTGGCATCAACCTCAAGTCCTGTTACCGATCTATGGACAGTCTTGGTCAATTTATACTGTTGCCTCGATTCAACTTTTATAAACATGACAATGTTATAAACCTAACAACTGTTATAAACATAACAGTGTCAAAAGTTAACAACTGCACGTTCTGCAGTACATCGTTCACCTGCCTGGAGTTCCATTCACTTCTTGCAGGTGTGGAATTCAACACATTATTATTACCTGGCCTTAAACTGGTAACATGGAGAAGGTCTGTCCTCACCTTTGGAAGTACAGGGAAACAGGAAAGAGAAGGAAGTCATAATGGAAGTCACTAAAGGATTCTGATTCTAGAGACTTCAAGTTATACTTTGAGGTTTTCATGAGAAGGTAGATGATAAAAATCCCTTAATTACTTGTAGAAAAAAGCCACATTTCTGTAAGTCCAAAAAGATACACAAAATATGATATCCAAAAGCAAGTAATGCAGTTGCAATTCATATTAAAAGGAGTTTGGAATCAGCATGATCCTTCCATGTGCTCCAGGCAATCCAGTTTTTTGGATATACAAACAAAAGCAGATGTGTTGATTTTTAGTGGGAAAGTGATTTATCTCTATATATGGTATCAGTACTAGGATACTGTGTACAGATGACATCCACATTTTAATAAGACCAGATGTAGCTTGGAGAGCAGGGTAGCAGGAAGGAAACACTTCAAAAATTTAAAAACAATAACCTAGAGTTAATTTTTACTTGGTAATAAAGGGCCTCAAATAATTTAATATAGTAAAATGAAAAGGCAATATGATTATGGAACAAAAGGACCTCCAGAGAAATAAAGCACCATGTAATTAAAAAAAACCCAAACCCATTGGCCTGGAGTATGGCACAGTGTCAGCAGAAAAAAAACCTAAACCCCACCCAAAAATCTCATAACTAGCAGCTGGGGGCAATTTTAATTTGGAGAGTGATTAAGCACTGGAGCTGATGCCCTTTCTGTTGCAGGAGTGTTTTTCAGATCAAGAAGATATCAAGAAGATATTTTTAGCTAAAGATACTAGAAAAATTATACAATTCTTGGCAAAATTTACTATCTTTCTTACTAGGATTGTTCAGAACAAACATTCTCATTGTCTTCTCCGGCCTTAAATTCTGTGAAGTTAGACCTTCTTCAAATCATTTTGAGGTGACGGCTCTTACTCAGTTTTTTACACAAACTCCTGCTGTCCACTAAGGTATCTTGTAACATCAACTGTATTTTTAAAAAGGTTGCTGCTTCACAGCAGTAGAAGAGAAGAAATATGAGCACACACAACAACGCTGTTAAACCCAGTGTTAAAATGCAAGCTCAAGCAAAGTGAGCCATGTTCCAGCTGTGTCTGTAGGGCTGAGTGGTCAACTAATTAAATAAGTCTTTTTGTAGACAGCTGGCAGTGATATATCAGGGATTTTTCTTCCTATTCCATGCCAAGAAAAATTAAGTACATTGAATGGGAATAAATCACACATCGATAAAATACACCAGAAAACACTCACGAGGAAACTCACTGTTGAAACCTCGATCAGCAGGTTTGCTGTGCCTGCACAAAGCTATGCACTATTGTGGACACAGAGCAAAATAAAGGAAATAATTAAGAGTATGTATTTGAGATTGGAACTTGGCAGAGTTCCATCATGAAACCTCTTTACAGGTTTAAAATCTCTCCTCTAAGAAATTGAAGAGACAAGTAAGAGCCAAGAAAGCTGTATTGCTGACAGCTACCTCCCAAACACCTATATTTGACTACCAAAACTCAGACATTTGTGTTTTCTGGTTACAATATATAGCATTCCCTTTTTCTTTTGCTCACCATATTTTTCTAGTTACTATTTCTGACCTTGATTCTTCTATTTTTTGGCTTGGGTATTGGTTTTTATTTGGTTTTACTTTTTTTTCCCAAGGAAAACTTCTGACTTTTTTGTGCTCTTCACCATAGATTTTGTTTTTCAAACATCATGAAGTTACTTGGCAAAATCTGTGAAGCCAAGGAATTAACCTGATAATAGTTATAAGAGCATATAATTTTTGCCTCCAATTCCTCTACAGTACAACCAATATAACAGTATAAAACTATTAGCCTGCTTTTCTTACAGTAATGGACACAGGGGGATGGAGCTATATAGATGTGACCACTCTGTCCTGGCAGGCCTTGAGCTCAGTGGGGCAAAAGAGAACAGAGGATAAAATGATCCTGGAAAAATGGCCACAAAGATCTAGCAAAAAAAAAAAAAAAAAAAAAAAAAAAAAGTGAACAGAAATAAGTGAAAGGGTTTTTCTAATGCCATAGAGTAGTTTAGTGGTTGAATGAGTAATAGGAATACAGTTCTTCCCAGGTCCCCTCTATTGCCCTAACCACAAGATGTGCTGCTGCATACCAGCAATTATTCTATGAGATCAAGACTTGACTGTGTATTGATTCACTATTTAGAAGTTGAAAACAGACAAACAGTTCAGAAGTGTAGTAAGAAATCAATGGATCACTGTTAATTTCCTTCCCAGTATCCATTGTTTGCTATGAGATGTGTCCACATAGCATTTGTGGGAGCTCTCTAACCAACAATGCAGCCCTTCTTAATCCAAGCAGTAACATACTTTTCAAAGTTTCATTTCCAAGAAGATACTTCAGCAGCTAAAAGGTTTAAAATTTCTTTGTTTGCCAAGCTCTTTAAGGGGGCTGGGGAAAAGAAAAGATTGGTAGATTCAGCAGTGAAAATAAATTCCCCAAAGAAGAGGAGAAGTTTTGGCAATGGATAATAAATGGAAAAATGGTAAAAAAATCAGTTGTGAAAACTCAGATTTCTAAAACTGTTCCTACAAGGTCTCAAATTTATTTACAGACAGTAACACATCTGTAGTTATAACAATCTTCTGAAATAGGTCAAGATAGCCTTTTCCCTGCAGATTAGTCATCCAAGGCACAAAGAAGATAACAGTAACATTCCCAAAGTCTGACTCCCTGCAAAACTAATAAAGCCAGATCACATATTTTCTCGTCTTGATACGAAACTCATTCAAAACAGCAGGCTTTACTAACACAAAATGCTTTAAACACTCTGCAGAGGAGCAAAGGGTTTGTGTTTTTTTTTTTTTATTGCAGCCATTTAGAAACACTGACAATCACTTATCAGAGGCCCGCTGTAGTAGTACTGGCACCAAAATTCAGTTCTCAACATATAACTACTGATTTTTACTCACCCTCATTTTGCATACGAGCGTAAGTAATTTGTACCTCTAAAAAAGTTAAAAGTAAGAGGAATTTCTTTTTTCTTAGATAAAGAACACACCAGCAAGTCATAACAGGTAATTACGAGAAGGTTACACTGCACCAAGAAATATTTAAGTGTGCTTAATAGGTATATAGAGTAACATGCAGCCAAACTAATAAAATGTAGAAATTTGTTGACTATTATCTACTGTAGCTAAGGTTAAAACTAGCTGTTTTAAGGAAAGTGGTCAGAACTCCAAAAGGCAATGCCCATGCATTCATCTGGCTCAGTCATACTGCAGGCTGTACAGATGCTGTGTGACAAACCCTGTCAGGATTACATGATTTTCTCTTTAGACTGGAAGAGCGTGGTCCTACAGAGGAAGACTAAGGTTTGTGGTTTACTGATTGGAAAGATCTGGTATGTCGCTGCCTATATCAGTTGTACTGTGGCCAACCCTTGGCCAAATTATAAATACATATGATTTCCTATTCTGCCAAGACATAGCCTCCACTGACATGTACACTTGAAAGGCTAAACTAAACTAACCCCCTTCATCTCCACAGCTATGCAATTTAGCAACATCTCAAATCTATAGATAAAATTTCAGGCTTTTGTGTAGCACTGAGGAGCTTTAACCAGTGATTATTTTCAAGATAGTAGAGCAAGACCTGCAAAGGAAAAAAGATTAATTCATGCACAGTCATGTGAATAATGAATTCCCTTATGTACCCCTAGAGATCCCCAGGTTAACAGTGAATGTGAGGGGTTTTGAACAAATTCTGCAAGACATTCCTAGCTTAAGCTAAATTCCAAAACTATAAGAGGTGTCAGATATTGGACAGGATAGTCAAAGAAGAAAAATAATATTTTAGTAATTTGTCCTTGACAAGATACTTTTTTTCCCTCTTAAAAATCAGACTTTTTTCCCGTCATATTTGTACATCATTTTCCCACAGACTCCAACGTAATCAGAAGTTACTGAAAAGATGAAAAAGAACCACAGCCCTTTACACTTATACCACATTTTCTTTTGGGTAAAAGCTGAAAAGGAATAGCTGTGTTATCTGCTGACAGATCATCAAAAGTCTTCCAGGAAATGAACTTACTGTCCATGTAGAGCACGCAATAGAATCACAGGGTCTTGATTAACCAGTGGTTAAAATAAACAACTAGGAAGCACCGTTCCAATAGCCACTTTCAAAGCCTGAAAACAAATAAATTGATAATTATAATAACTGCTGCTGGAAAAAGTCAGAGCGATTATTGCTTTATTCTTAAGCCAGATACAGCCTCAGCTAGGAAGCAGCAAATTCAGGTATTTCAAAATATACTTCTTCAAAGCAGAAGGTACACTGTAGGAGTTTAAAGAAAGCAAATAACAGTTTTAAAACCCCAAAAACTATGCTAACTATCACGTTAAAATTTTGTAGCTGCTTTAAATTTTTAATTTGTAATTTTTTTCATGAAGCATCATGCTTCATGAATGGCATCCTATATGTTTCATTTTGTTAAATTTAGAATAAACAAAATCAGTTTTTTATCAAGTGGCAATTGAAATATTTACCCCACACCAAACTCTTTCTTCATGTTCCTTTTGTGTTGGGAAAAAAAGAAAAAATATATATATAGCTAGAGGTAGGAAGTCAACTTGGAGAAAGTTTGTCAGAGCTACAAGTTCAGTCAACTGAAAGACTTTTAGTGTACAATACTTGAGAAGTTCTAGCTAACCACAGTCTATAATAAATAATTCCTTTTTAATAATAATAAAAATTTTACTAGGAAACTAGTAAAAAATTATTGAAGACAGCATAGTCCACCATTGAGATAAAAAGCAATAGCTGCTCAGTCAAAGCAGTGTGGTTTCTTTAAAAAAATCTGTTCCCTCCTTCAACAATTTGACTACACTAAGAAGTTAACAGAATAGCCAATAATATGGTTTTATGTGGTTTTTCACGAGGCATTGTGAAAAGCTGTCTCACAAATATTAACAAGGAAAATAAATAGTGGAGAGCACACATGCATGCAACCAGAGACATCCACATCTCTTCCTGCTAGGGAAGAAATTGTATAAATTTATTCTTCAACAGAAGAAGAAAAAATAATACTGGAATAACCCAATCTCTATTTATTAATTGTATTATTGATACATTTATTAGAGATTGGAAAGCAGAAGAGAGTCAGGAAATGAAGGGGCTCTGAAGAAATAGGCAAAGAAACTTTTTTAAAGAGAAGTAGAGGAATAAGGGGGATCAAGAGGAAAAGTACATTCTGTGTTGCTTTATATTGAAATACACTATCAATACTTAAAATTTTATTACACAAAAAGGCAGAGCCTAGTACTATTAAATAAATCATTTTAAAATATGATTTTTCAAGAAAAATGTTAATGGGCATCAAGTGTAAAGTCAAAACCAAATAACTTTCTTTATAAGCCAGTAAGAAGTGTTAAGTCATGAACATTTATACAGGTATATTTGAGAAAGTAAATCTTTGAGAAAGTATTTATAACATTCAAAACTATGCACTGTGGTTTGCAGAACAGATGCTGGACTCCTTCCAGGGCATGGAAGCATTCCACATAGAGCCAGGATGCTAGGAGTGATTATGGCAGATCCAGAGCCTTCCTCTTGTTAGAAGAGAGTGGCTTATTAGTTCTGGGAATCTGTCACAACCAGCCAGGGGAAAAAAAGGAGCTGGAGATGTTCCAGGTAAGGTATAGAAAAAGTGGTTTTTTCACTGGGTTTTTGTTGGTTTATATTAATTCTAGCAATGTTCTCCAAAAACACCAATATCCCAGTTTAACCTGTACCTATATTGCTGCATGAGCAGAAGTTGAAGAGCAACACAAGAACTTTAAGTGCAAAGCTCATAATAATTCTTAGCTTACATTGAAACTTCAGGGCCTGGGCAGGCACTTAAAAGCCACAAACACACAGGTGGCCAAACAAACCCTGGCTGCTGCAGAGATCCAAAGCCATCTCTGGAGGTTTGGGGTTTCATTGCCTTCTCTTGGCAATCTGTTTAGCTTGAAGGGATATCAGTATTAGCTGACATTGTGCAGTGAAGTGTCTGTAACAGACCTAACTGATCATGGGAAGAACAAGAAAACCTTATTTTTGTTCCCCACAAGTATTCCACAGGCAGTGGGTGGGGTTGACGTTTAAAGCCTTTCCCAGCATGAAGGCTGAGGTGCCAAATGGCAGACGGGTGCTTTAAATTCACTGCTTCGCGGTGCGGTTGTTTGCCTTAACAGGGCTGCAACTTTACAACACTGTCTGAGTGCTGTGAAAAGAAAGGAATAAGTTAAATGAAGGCTTTTAGAGTTCCCCAGTAGCTGCTGTCACTCAAAACACAGCCACTCTTAATCCCAGTTCCAATAAACAGTGGAAACCATTCCCCTGAAATTCATGTGGCAAAGCAGCCTAAAGCGAAAGGTTGAGACAACCTCCTTGCTCTCGGGTCCTGGGGGATGCCAGCAGCTTTAGTAGTCAAGTCAGCTCATTAGAAAAGGCAGAAAATGTAGTTCAAATGTAAACAAAACAATGAAATAAAAGAAAAATATTCTTCATGTGTCCAGATTTTAGTCAGCCCTTTAAAGAGGTCTAGAATTCAGTGGGACAAAAATTCTGGAAACAGACTAGCTGACCAGGTTTTTTTTAACCAAAAATTTTTCTCATTTCAGAGGTAGAGGGTTTGGATCCCAAGTGTAGACCATTTTTTCAAGGAAGGGGATGTATTTCAAGAATACCCACCATTACAGCACACTCAACAAGTCCATGCTATGTGGGTTAGTGATTGGAGTTAGAAATTAGAGGTCAGAGCTTTGGCTGTCTCTTCCTGCTAGGGATTCACATTTATCCACATTCAAATCAGTTCCTTGGTCCGAGTTTATATACCTACAGAGTTTAATAACACCTAGCAAATGGATAAACTAACCCTTATTTAATATTGATAAAGGACTTCGCAATTCAAGAGTATCATTAAGTTGAGGGTCACTGAAGAAAAACATTATTTTAGAGCATGAAAATATTTATACAGGGGCATTTTCTTCTTCTCTTGATGGCTGGAACTTGTCTCACACCACTGACAAAATCCTGACTTAATGGGTGTTTAGTGCCCTGTGACAAATATTACATACTTCTGATTCCATTTCAAGCAAACAAGTAATCAGTAATGCATTGGGCCACTAAGCCTCACAGAAAGGATAAATAGCCTCCATAATGAAAGAAACACAAAAATAGCACAAGTAAATACAAACTATTCAAGGTATCACAGCATGAAAACATTTTGTGATTCCTGAAATGCCAGTATGACAAGCTTTCCTGTAATATTCTGTGCTCTTCAAAAACACAGAGGGGGGTCATCTTACCATTTTGAAACCCTCGCTAACAAAAATGCTTGGTTGAGAGCTGTCTTTCATGCCTCCACAGAAGAGAAAGCATAAAAAGCTGTATAACTGGGTGAGGAAATCAACAACAAAAAGTGCAAACAAAACCCCCAGAAACAAACACACCCCCCCTCAAACAAAGAAACCCGGCAACAACAACAAAAAACCCACACAAGGGGGAGAACTACTATAATACATCCTAAATGGATGGGAAGGGGAAAGGCAGGAATTTGCATTTAGCCCCGGGACCAGCACAGAAGTAACAGAAGTAAACTTCATCTTCTCTTAAGGGAAGGAGGAAAGCCAGAGGAACAGTGGAGTTCATGCTCTGGTCTCAGGTAGGCTCACCTAGAGAACATTATGCCAATGTTTTAGTCCAGACCAGGACTAGTTCCGATCATAAGTATTGTTGGGGCTGTTCTCACTTGTTGTTATTCACATCTCAGAGTACCCATAGCATGCGCTAAACAAATCTGTGCTCTGACTGCTGGTCTAGATGGCAAGACTATCATCTTGCCTTAGGGAGAAAAATCCTCAAAAATGTGTAGGATGGGGATGCCAGATCCATTGATCCTTTAAAAAATACCTAAATCACTTATGCAGATATAACCCTATTTGCTATCCACCCCTTGGGCTGGACTGCTACTTTTCCAAACAGACACTTGAGACAATAAGCACCCAAACTATTACAGGCCAAGAAAAGGAACAAAGAATTTACTGATAAAGAATTACTCAGTAAGGAAAAGTGAATTATTAGAGAAGCAAATTGAAAACAATTAGACTTTTTCCCGAAGTTTGAGAATTACCAGAAGCCAAAAATTTAAGACCCCTAGGCAGGATATATGACTCTTTCAATTTCTACTGAGTTATAACTGAGTGATTTTCAAGCTTTCAATGGAATATGCAAGCACCACAGAGCTGTAGTAGTCCGATTAAAAATGCATTATAGAACCCAAGAAGGCTAAGCTCTATCTCTGGCACCTCGGAGGAATGTATTAGTTCTTGCAGACTGGCTGCTATTATGATGAAAAGCAATTATTCATGTTAAAAGTGTGACTGTTCATTTAAAAATGTAAACCAAAGTCTCCTGCTACTATAGAGCCATCAAACGCAGATCTTTATGAGGTATAGCATGAATTATTTATTTATTCACCTTCTAGAGCCATTCTTTATGAAAGAATTACAGTCACATAGCTGTGATGGTGGAAGGAAAAAGAGAATCTTTGAAGTGTACAAACAGTACAAGATAAAGGTATTTTAAAACAGAATGGAACCAAATCTGAACCCCATTCAAACTGTCCAACAACAGCTGAAAATTAGTTACGATTTTGGAAGTACTTTCTCAAATTGCTACTCCAGCTGACACCCCAGCCACAGTCAACCACAAATCAAAGCCAACCCACAACATTTTACTGGGGATCTTAGTTGTCACTGTCAGTTCTTCTCAAAAAACTTTTTAAAGAGAATTGCAATTTTGGCAATAATTGCAGCACAATCGTATTTTCAGTTCATCAAGGGGAAAGATTTAAGAGAAGTTAAATAAAGGATTTTATTTCTAATATATTGCTGAATTCTTTACTAAATTTAGGTAAGCATAAGTGAAACATTTTGGTAACACTCAGTTTGCAAAGGGATGCCTAATATTTTTCTGCTAACACAATAAAAACCACAATACAGATAAGTAGCTGTGGGGTCTCTTCCTAGCTGCATGAATCCTCTTACCTCAAGACATCTGGCAAAATAGGGAAACAGATGCAGGATACTGACATCTTCATGCAAGTCATTCATGACCTAGAAAGAACCAGGCTGAAAAGCATGATCCTTTCTTGTGCTGTGCCTCATTGGGGATGTTACTATTTGTCATCCCCACTTTGCTATATTTTGATAGAGATACAGTCAAAACACACATGCTTACACCAGAGGCAAAAGGACAAGCACATATAGCAGTACACCAGTGATAAAGCAGGATATGAACTTTTTTCTGCAGAGCCTTCAGTTGTGCTCTGGACCACTCTGGTTCTCATTGGGCTATGATGAGGACTAATACCCTGCACCCCAACTTTCAGACCATAAAAACCAACTTGCATCTACTCCTTTGGAACTAATCTGTACATGAGTGTTCTAACTCTTAAAATAGTAGATAATAACATATTTCTCACATTTGAAGGGGTTTTAAAGTTAATTCTCCTGTCCTCTGAACCTAAGATAGCAAAGATGAACACAGACTAGCAGCTGAACTCCTACTCACTATCATGTCCTTGATTCAAAATACATTAGCAACTAAGCAAAAACAAGCTAGACCTACAGAAAGAAGGTTCAACAATTTCATATGTTCAGTAATTTCATCTGTACCACTAGAAGTGATAGCAAACAAACTGTATATTACACAAATGTAAAATAAATACATAATTACTATCTAAATTTTTAACATTTTTTGGTTTTTGGAAAATCTGGCTGGTTTGTGGACCCACAGACTCAACATGTATGATTTTAATTTAGGTTTTTCTGTGAAAATATTATCAATGAACAGAGTGTTTTTCCTAGAAATTTCACTAACTCAAAAAGAATGTAACAAAACTAGCTCAATTTGCTCAAGTATGGTCCCATTTCTCTGGAGAACTGGATGCATACTTGCTGAATATAATTTCATTGTAGCATTTTTAAAGTAAATGTTCAGGAGTGGGAGGAACATTTTTTGTGAATGCAATAGATAACTGCCATTAGCAAAGCTGAAATTTGGCAGTGGCAGGAACACACAGTACCTTTGACAGCACTGGTGTTTGTGCTAGTGAGCTGAGGCCACTTTCCTGAAAGATGTTTCACCTGAAGGCATGAAAGGCAGCCAGCATAGGAATAAGCCACCAAGAAAAGATTTAAACCATGATTTTCTATACTTACCCTTTATATTTCCCAGGGTTAAAATGTGCAAGACCTTTTGCTATGGTTTCTAAGGTGAGAACTAAGATTACACTGGGACATCCACCCATTCCTTCATGTCCTTATTTACCTAGCAATTCACTTTTGATACTCTTAATGAATGTCTCTGACAGTGCTGATGGGGATGAATATTTTTCACTCAGTGACAGGGGTACTGTGGCAGAAACAGTGAGGTGGACACACAGCAGCTGGCCTACAGCTTGGGCTGAGACAAGTGAAAGAAAACAAGGTGCAATCAATATTAAAGGTGAGAAAATAAATTCTATGTTTTTTTCACTTGTTCATCAATAAACATTATCTGTTCATTTGCTGTCTACATTTCTGAGCAAATATGACATTCCATAAGGTAGAAATATTGGAAAGTTAATTTTGGAGCAATAACACCCTTGCAGACTGCCTCAGCTTTCATTTTTATTTTTCATTCAACAAGTTATTAGTGTTAATGATACCCTTGGCTAATCCCATCCTCACAGGACCAGGTGGTACATGTTAACACTTCCAAATTAACAGCTATGTTTCAGATAGAGACACTGGTAGGCTTGTTCAGCCCTTTATAGGAGAAGTAGTCACTTGTCTCACTGCATCGGACAGGGTCAGGTCAGTACTCGTGGGTTGGCACCAGTCTTAACTTAAGAGGTTCATTGTAAGGGTCTGCAGCAGTGTTTAGGCCAACACAGAGTAAAAATAAAGTTTCATGTTAGCAGGCAAGAAAAATTTCCATAAGAATGATATGGTTCAAAATATTCCATTTTTACATCAAGAAGTGTGGCATACTTTTCCCTAAGGCATTCATGCCTATACCCTTCTGGTTCATTTATTTACTGTAATCTTCACTATAATTTCATTTTTCTTATTTAGGATTGAATTGAAGAAACAAAGAAAATGTCTTGCTAGAAATTCATGTTTTGCCTTCAGCTGAATTAAACTGGGCTAACGTGAGTAGAGACTTGAGGAGGGACAAGCAACTTTATACCAAAAATTGTTTTTACACAGGCTTTGAAAGAGCACTTTTTTCCTTGTGAATATTTCCTTTTTCTTGGTGTGCGACTGGAATGTACTGCTTCTACTAAAAAAGACATACATGTGAGAGAGAATGTTTGTCAATTGTATTAATTGAGGTGGGAAAAAACCCTGGATTAAAAATGAAGTGGACAGTTTTTAATGTTTTAAAGTAGTTCTAGTGTTCCATTAGCAGTGCTAACTTATGTAATATCACTGTGATTTTTATCTATGATTGACAGATGTATATATACAGAGAGGGTTTTTTTCCTAGAATTGTTTAGTCCATATTTATGTCTGCACCAATATCATTGTTCTCATAAAACCATATACCTGGACTGATGTAGTAAATCTAACAAAACCGGTACAGCACATATGTGTTATAAAAGCTGATGATTTTAGGCCCTTAGTGGGATGGTAGCAGGGAACAGCTTCTTCCCTCACAGAGCTGTAAAAGGATTGGTACTCACTATACCACTGTAGTCATTCCACTGCCTGCATCAGACAGCTCAAAAGCAGATGGTCCTGGCAAATTCTGTCAGTGTGTGAGGTGTGCTGGCTGAGGCAAGAATTGAGCCCTTGTGTGAGACAGAGGTCCAAGTTTCAGAAAATAAAACCCTTGTGTCTTCAGTCATCTGCAGTTCATTCCTTTTATTTAAAGAATAGCCTGAAACCTGCTTGGAGAGTTTCCAAGTCTGATATAAATATTGTGCTGACTCAAAGTACCTAGGAAACTAACTTCCCTGCAACAGGGTTAGTGCCAATTAAGACTGGCAACTAATTCTAGGCTACTCTAGAATGAACATGGCAGCTCAGCATGGATAAGATACATATACTCATGAACAAATAAGACATTCTGTTATCCAGCCTAACAGAAAGAGGGGATAAAACAGAAAAAGCAAACCCACAGAAAAACCTGGGTATGAAAGGAAGCATTAAGAAGAAATTAGTGAGAGTGCAGCACTGACACAGGCAGTAGCGGTATGCTCTGTGATAGCTGGGGTGCCAGCAGATTCCCACACCATGAATAAAATACTGCTTTCAGACCTGATCTGACTTAAGGACAATCCCAAAAAGCAGTTGAATACTCCATTAATCAAAAGATAATTGTAGATA
This sequence comes from Acrocephalus scirpaceus scirpaceus, assembly GCA_910950805.1. Classification (NCBI taxonomy): domain Eukaryota; kingdom Metazoa; phylum Chordata; class Aves; order Passeriformes; family Sylviidae; genus Acrocephalus; species Acrocephalus scirpaceus. Next base: position 38,456,395 of record OU383781.1, read on the forward strand.
CAATCCCAATTTCCAGTCCCATCACAGCCACTCTGTTTGCATGTCCCAACAGTTCCCTCTTGTCATTTTCATCTCCAATTTACCACTATGGCCTGTGCCACCCTCTAATCACCATTTCATATACCTTAATCTCTGGCATTCTTTTTTGTCTCCTGCAGTTGCTCTAACTCAAAGCTTTGTTCTGCCTCAGCAAGCAGAGCTTATAGTCATTGGAAGAAAAAAATCTGGTGGAGCTCCTGGGGAAAAACAGAGAAGTGGCAAACAATTAGGCACTATCTCTGTCTCCTGGGACTTGCTGTACCATGGATTTGGTGAAAGAAGTAGATGGGCAGAGATACTATATGCAGTAAAGGAACACACAAAAAAATGCAAGTGAAAGCTTCCATGCATTTTCAAAAAGATCAAGTAAAGAGTCCTCCTTTCCCTGCTTGGGTAGTTGCTGGAGGATTTTTATTGCATTCTTTAACACCAAGGCCCTTTAAGGGGTTCCATAAATAGCACCTAACTTATTCTTCAGCTGAGAATGAGTTACAAAGCACTGAGGCCATTGAACCCTCAGTTAAGGGTCTCTTGCCAGTATAAGGCAGGTTAGAGGGATCCCCAGGTGACACAAAATCCCTGGGCCTCCCCACTTGCCTGCCATGTCTCTGGCTGCAGAAGCAAGCATCAGCAGCTGTTCCAAAGCAGACACTTCCAGGTAAGGTAGATGGGCTGCCTTGCACCCACTTCTCCCTAACTGCTACTGCTCTGCTCTCTTCCTTGGACTTTCTCTCTCTTGGATTCTCGGGTCAAGCAAGTGAAAGGGTTTAGGATGGGCTAAGGAGAAGGAACAACATACCTCAGCTACTGTTTTGGACACGGATGCTGAACTTTTAGATCAGTACTACAGACAAGGAGATACTGCCTTTCAAAACTGAAATAATGGAACAATTCAGATGACTGTGCTGCAGCTGAAGAAGGTACAGGAAGCTTTGTAAAACAATACAGAAAGATCAAACCACTACTTTTCACACAGCTACTCAGATCCAGGGCTTGTTTCATGCAATTATTCAGTAATGCATTGACATCTTAACAGAGAGCAAGCAAGAAGGCCCCAAGACTTGAAACCGCAAACTGGCCAGGTGCAGAATCCGTGTGCTCCAAGGGGATCTGTTATACCAATTACCTCCTTGGTGGTTTGAGACAGTCTTGCAGGAATTGTGCTTCACACACTATCCACAGCAAATCGTTACTGCATATGGTATATATTTACTACATATGGATGAACTATACCTTCATATCCATATTTTTCCAGGATTTTCTATGTCAAAGCTATAGGAGGAAGAAAACAGGAATTTTTACTTTTGTACCTAAGCACTGGGTTGCAGATGATCCTTTAGGTAGGTGCAAAAATCCATGGTGTTACATACCCCAGCACAAGAATTTCCCAGACTCACTTTAACTAACTTTGGTTTATGCTATGTTTCACTTCTGGCAGTGGAACTGTTGTACCTACACAGCGAGCACAAGTGGTTTTAACATCCATAATTCACAAATGCCACATGCAGATGTGCTTTCAAAGTTTACAACTCTGCTGAAATGCCTTCTCATAATTCGAAGAGTGCTTACACAGTTTCCACTGCATAGCAAAATTATTTCATAATAAGATAAGAATCTCTGCTGCAGCAGATGAAAAACATTCGTTTGGAATATTCCAGCTACATTGCTGCTACAGATGAACAGTCTATTGCATTATGTATATCCTGATTACAGAAACTGGAGAATACAGTGGGTTCAAGTTACCCATGTTCTCTAGTCTTATTGGCCGTTTGGGGAATTCATTCTATTTTCCTCCTGGAGCCCCATCTAATCTAGAAGGTGACTAAGAAGACAGCAATTCAGACCAAGACACATTTAAAAGCACAAGAATCCAGGATATTTGTAGTAGGGCACATTCATTTCTAAAATATGGAGGACCATAAAAATTTCTTTTAAAAAATTAAATCATATATATCTATAAAATCATATTTAAAGGCTGACATCATCTAAAGGTATGAACATTGCAAGCAAGAACATAAATACATTAGATTATGAAACAAGTCCTGGCCAGAAGTGGAAAATTACGTTCCTCACCCTTGCAAAGATGCCATGGGAAGGGTGCAGCTACAAGATGTGCAGATCACTAAGGGGACAGGCTGAGTGAGCAGTTATAAGGAGATTTTGGATAGATTTCATGATCACCCACTGCTTAAACATCAGGACTGAAGCAGCTGATTCCTATCTCTGTGTCTGCCTTTGACTTGTTTCAAGACTTCTATTTTCCAAGTCACTTAAGCCATTCCATTTACTCAAAGTTTGATGTTAAAGTCCCAGTTGTTTTTTTACTTCATTAGCAGTAGTCATAAATAAAACCAAGAGGATTCATAGATGTTTTGGCAACATAAGGCTGATGTAAAATCCATGTAGCTGAGGTCACTTTTGATGCCTGGAAGATATTTCAAAGCCATCAGACTACCTTGTTGGGCACTTTTGTCTCAAGTATTTCTGAGAAGAATAGATACAATTGACCTTAGCACCTTTTTCTGTACTGTCACATCTCTGCTAAACAGACCATTTGTATCCATCATCTTCTCACTTATCTATGACTCCCAGAGGTGAAAAGTGGACTTCTAATGAAAAAAAATTGCTTTCTTGAACTTAAGTGGACTCTAACAAGTGTGGCAGCAGCATTTTGCTAAGCTAAGATCAGTATTAAATCCAGAAACGGGAAGGAACTGCTGGAAACTGTTTTCCAGAAGAAACTGCACAGGAGACCAGGATGACAACTGAACCTCAGAGTGGGTGCTTTTCAGTTAAGCTCCTCATTATGCATGCATTTGCAGCCTTTCCCTTTCCTGATATGCCAAACAAAGCACCTATTCAACTTACTCATTCCTCTGCATGGTTATTAGAAGCTATCAGGCTCCTACTGTCAAGGGGCAATGACAGCCAAAAGCTCTCAGTGTTCAAATGCATCTGGTGGAGGGCACAGTGCCCTTCATATCATAAGGTGTTGCTGCATTCATGAATGCAGCTGTTGCAATAAATGCACCCTAACTTCACTTTCTCTTGCCCCGCAGCAATCTCTACTGTGTTGTCTAAATAAAGCAATCCAACCACCTATAATGAGAGCTATATTCAATTTAGGGGGGAGAAGTATCAAAATATACCAAAAACTTTTCATCCAAAATATTGCATCACCTTGACCACTCTTCATTTTGATCTCTGCTTTTGGCAGCTATTGCTCCAAGAACCCTGTTATCTTTTCTGCCTGTTCAGAACCCCCATTTCCTTCACAGCATCTTACTAAACAGAGTGAACAGTGGAGCTACCAAATAAAAATACATGTATTTAACTTAGCAAGTAAAAGAGGGAAGTGATAAGAATAGAAATTGTCTTTAAGGAAGGAATTCGCATGCCTACAAAAAAAAAAAATCCAAACAACTCCACAACAACAAAACAAGCACTTCAGGCTAGTTCCCCCTTCTAGACTCTCTACCATATCCTGACTTTTTAAATACTATCTGCCAGAAAAGCAAGTTCCTCAGATATGATATGTTTCTTGGGGTTTTTCTTCATTTATGAGCAAATCATAGAAAATCCTCCTCCACAATTTATTAAGCCTCATCCACCTTTTCCTTCTTTAAAACACTATGCAACTGTTTAAGTATGGGATGCAATTTGATTGAATTCTTCTGTTATGATCTCTGTTGTGGACAGAGTATAAAGAAAGACCCTTTACACTGGTAGAAGTTTGTTCCTTCTCATGCTGATGCACACATGTACCCCAAAGGGCTTTTAAACCAAGAAAGTGTACCAAGCCGCACTAAAGCTAGGTGTTGCAGTTCTGAAAAATTAGAATTTTCACATGCATTTAAATTCCTGGAAGCAGAAACCTTTGCTGCCCTACCTAGCAGCTCTCAAAAGTCGAATGAATGCATCTTTGGTGTTTACCACTGACAACTGAGCAGCATTTTCTACTGTGTGTGTATGCTGACCCTCATTTTCTGTTGCTTGTAACCATGCCTTTTCAGCACAGCAACTTTTCTCCTATCTTGGCAGAGGCATATGAATTATTACAGCAGACCAAGATGCCAACTTTGATGTTTCAAACATCAGATTTTTCTTCTGTTATCTAAGTAAGGAAGGCAATTTTTTTCCAAAAACCATACCGGGAAGACACATTAATTTTTACCCTTTTTCACTTTGCAAAGAGCACAAGGGGCCATGCTCAAGTTTTTAAGTTACCTCCTGGGAGCTCCTTTGAAACCTCCTAGTTTGATTACTACGGTGTTTGTACCCAAGCAAGAAATAGCTGCCCTGTTCTACTCATGGCAGGGCAGGCAGCACCGAAGAGTTTATGAACTGTAATTACCAGCTTACCCACTCAGGCTCCTTCCTAAAACAGGAATCATTCATCATCCTCTTTTGTGCTACCGACTCCTTAAAAGGCCTACTCAGCTTTAACTCCCGGGTATCCCACCACAGCCAGGCTCCCCAAGAGCCCACGCCAGGGCTACCTAGATGGATTTCAAAGGGATCATCGCGCCGCTTGCCTGCCTTATTTGGAAAACCCTAACTCCGCACGGCTTGGCACAACCTCAGCGCCCGCGCAGGGCTTCGTAAACCTGGAGCTCTGACAGAGATTTAACGAGGAGGAACCTCAGATTGCAATGAACTCCCAGCACCAGCAAGAAACAGAAATGAGAGCAAAACGAGAGGGCGGGCTGACAAGAGCCGAGCGAAGTTTGTCGAGATAAAAACAAGCCCAAAAGAGCCCAGCGAGGAGCCCTCGGGAGGGCTTTGCGCGCGTTTGGTGCATAAGTCTTCAGGAAGGAGGAAAAGGAAGGCAGGGGAGCGAGCGAGGGAGCCGGCGCGACCCAGGCGGGCGAGCGGCCAGCGGTGCGGGGACACCCGCGGCCAGCGGCGCGGGGACCTCCGCCGCACACGCTCCTCCGGCCGCGCTCAGGCGGGCAGGGCGGGGGCGGAGCGGCGCCGGGACGCCCCTGCACCCCCGCGGCGGCCGGGAGGCCTATGGGGGCGCGGCGCCGCCGCCGGAGCGCCGGCAGCCCCTCCCCGCCGCTGCCTGCGGGAGTGGGAATAAAGACAGATAGCGGGGCAGGCACCGGCCGGGCGGGCGGGACGGAGCGCGCACAAAGTTTCCTGCGGAGCCCGCGGGCGGCGGCAGCGATGCCCGTGCTGCGCGGAGCGCTGGGGCTGCGCGGGCGCCGCCGGCCTTAGGGGAGCGAGAGCGGCGCGGGGCGCGGCAGCGAGCCCCCGGCCCGTCCTCTCCTCCGGGCGGCCAGGAGGAAGCGCCCCGGGCAGGGACGGGAGAGCGGCACTGCCGGAGCGCGGGGAGGGGGACCGGCACCGCGGGGCCAGCCGCGCCGGCAGAGCCGGGGGGAAAGATGAGCTTGTTGTCAACCATCGACACCAGCGCCGCGTCCGTGTACCAGCCCGCCCAGCTCCTCAACTGGGTCTATCTCTCGCTGCAAGACACGCACCAGGCCAGCGCCTTCGATGCCTTCAGACCCGAGCCCTCCTCGTCCCAGCACCCCGACCTCGGCTACACCAAGAGCACCCCGGAGCTGGGCTCCTCACTCAGCTCCAGCTATCTCAACAGCTTCTTCCAGCTCCAGCGGAGCGAGGTGAGTCCGCCGCGCCGCCCGGCGCGGAGCCCCCGGCCCCCCCGGGCCACAACCGCCATGATGCCTCGGCAGCCTCCTGCCCCCTTCCCCGGGCCGGGACCGAGCCCGCCCGAAGCGGGGCAGCCCCGCTCCCCGCCGCGCCGCCCGCGCAGGCTCCTTGTCCTCCTGCCCGGCCGGCCTCTTCCCGCCCGGCGCTCCCCGCTGCCCGTCCCGCTAACGGGCCGGGGCGAGGCGCCGCCGCCGCCGCGGCATTGGCGCGGCCGCCGCCTCCTCCCGCCGCCCGCCAGCGGCGCGGGGCGCCCGTGTTGACAGTCTGGTCAATGGTTACACGGATTTCCCGTGCGCGGCCGGAGGGACTGGGGGCAGGACACGCAAAAAGTGCTACATCCGTCATAACGTGCAAAAATACCGCCGCTGCCGCCACCTCCCTCCCCCATTTTTTTTTTTTTTCCCCTCTAAAGTGTTACTTTAAAGCTTGATACAAGAATACATATGGCTTATGAGATCAAAGGCAGGCACTATTTGAAAGGAAGATATATAAACAGGAACGTGATAAAAACAGCGAAAAAGTTTTGTTCACGTTTCGTAACGCAAAACAAACCTAAATGTAACCAAAGGGAAGGAAGCTAAAAAACTCGGGTATGTAAAGACAATTCGCTGTGGAACTCCCTGTCACAGGAAGTTGTTGAGGTCAAGCACTTCTGCATTGGAGGGATTTCACATGTGTGGAGATACTGCAAGGTGGCACCTCACACACCACAGCTCCCAGCCTCTCCAGAAAAGATCCAGCTAGTTTGGCACCCTCCTGTGGGACTCTTGCCGGAGGCATTCAACGGCAGCTCTGTTTGATATGGTCAGATGAACTGTACATCCCAACCTGCTCTTGCACTTCCCACAGAACATTTCAAAGTCCTTCCAGCACCTTTTATGTTAAGCATCGACTTAAAATGTATTCTCAGTCAAAATACACCCTCCTGTTTGGTCAGAAAAGTTATGGAGTTATTAATTAAAACCAAATCAAATTCCCCAACTGCTCTCATAATAGAGCTGCTAACAGTTGAGAGCCAAAGCTATATAGACACATTTTCCTTTAATTAGAAATTCTTTACCCTTAACAATTTAAGAAAGCACATCCAGTCTCAAAATAGGCATTATTTTTGAGAGTATGTAGTTCAAAACCTGTTCAACCTGATTAAATCTTATTAAGTATGACATGACATAGGCAGTTTAACAACATATAGACGTAACAAGCACATTGATTTTCCAAAAAGATTAGCAGGCAGTGCAATTTATTAGCTACCTACCTGTTGATGACAAATTGTAGATTTTGCCCCTTCCTGCTTGACTTACAAGCTTTATGGTACCCAGGTAGCAGCAAGACTCCAGGAGTTCAGCCAGCATGGATTCCAGATTGGGACTCCGTTCAGGCCTGTGTTTGTTGGAGTCGGGATACATTCTGCTCACAGCAGGTCCTTTATTTTTTGGGAGAAAAAGGAAGAAACAAGTAAATGGAGTCTGCATTCAGGAAGCCTTTGAAACAGTCTCTGAGAAACAGTTTTCTCTTCCTGACAGTTCCCCGAGTTCATTTTCGGCTTCTACTATACTCTGTGCAAGTAGGGGCTAATCCTTTTGTCACACTGCCTTTCCACTTGGCTCATAGTTCTTTCCATTTTCCCCCCCTAACCTTTTTTCTTTCTTCTGGAAAATAATTTCCCTGCTATGCCAGGCCTTCCTCAGGCCACTGTCTCTGCCCCAACTAAAGCAGTCAGTCCCTGTGCAGTCTCTCCCCAGCTGTGCTGTTTTCAGATTGCAAAAGTCACCTTCTGTGTGGATTCTTATCATCCACAAGCTGTAACTTTATTTTGCTCTTTTTAACCTCATTACAGTTTCCTGAGGCACATGAACAGCAGCAGCAACTGAGAATGCCAGCTCTGTAGAAAGCCAGGAGCATTCACAATTCAGGAAATAAGCAGCCATTTCATTCTATACAGATATTTTATTATTTTTAAAAGATAAAACAAGTTAGTTTGTTGCCATTCATTTTCCAGCCTGTGATGGTAGCATTGACTATGTGGCTGATGGAGACACTTCTATGCTTCCAGTATTTACCTGAACTATGTCTTAATACCTGGTGACCTGAAAAGAGGGAAAGGAGCACAGCTATCTCCTATGGCATGGGAATGCATCTGCCCTGCTGGATATACCCTGAAGGAAGTAGGGAACCCTTTAATTTCCCAGGCTAACACTGTCTGCTTATACAGCAGCTTTCATTCAAGGGTTTAGAAGGTGCTAGAGATACTGTTGCTCAAAAGAAGTTCTGTCAATATGTTAGATGCTCTGTTCTTTCCAGAAACTGGAAACTAGACTGCTTTTTGGCAGGAGTCACCCAAGAGTTTCCGACAATGTCATGCTCTTAATTCTTGAGATTCTAACATCTGTTTATTTGCAGATGCCATTGGGTATACACTACATATTTCAACCACGTAAAATTATTTTGGAGAGCATTAGTTACTGTATGCTGTTTTTGCAGCAAGTGGGCTCATGCTATCTTTGGAACAACACATAGCTTTCCACAGTTAAACTGTTGACTGTTTTCTACACAGTGCTTGCTTTGGTTGGCATTTTTTTTTCCCCTCATGGTTTTGTCCTGGGTTGGCTTAGCCTGGAGCCGAGCTGTGACAATGATTGACACATAGCTGTACACAATATTTGGAAAGTGACCTAATGAGGGTCCAAAATAGCAACAGATTGAGAAATGATAGGATCATAGGGTGTAAAATAGTTGTGTGTCCTGTATGTTGCCTTGCAATTGAAAATTTCTGGAGAAGAACACTTGGAATAAGAGACAGCACTTGTGAAAAGTTGCTATTATAACAGGGTTTGCAAGTCTGCATGGCAGTGCCTGTGTATGTGACTTGCATACTGACCAAAGGACAGAAAAAAAATAAAAGTGCCAGCACCCACAGAGTAGTCTTGTACTTCAAGATTTTTGTCCTCCAGACTTTTTCCACTACAATGGATGCCTTCTAAATAAACATGATGAACACAGCTGTTTGGTGGATAAAAGCCCATTGTACCAAGAAAAAAAAGCAATAATAAAGGTTTAAACAGTAAAGCAACAATGAGCGTTTTGTTCCGTATGCAAGACTCATTTTGCAAAACAGACCTGCTTTAAACCAAACTTTATGGCAGCATTTGTTGTCCTAGATATGAAATAAAAGCGTGTTAGACCATTAAGATGCAATAAATTGGCCATTGAACTGAGCTCCACCCTCATTATAACACCATCCATCCGAGCCAAGTATTTGAGGCTTTGTTGTGAGGCTGGTTATATGGAATTTAACGCCTTTGAGACACAGCCAGGTATCTGTGGCTTTGTCATTGAGGGTATGATTAAAAAACCTAGAGTAAGGGGGCAAGAAACTCATAAGGCATTTTTCTACAGTAACAGGAGGCATCCTACCCGGTCAATGCTGTCTTTGGTCTAGAAGAGACAGCAAGCAGTAACTAGAAATTATCATAATATAATAGTTAAACCTTTTTCTCTACTCTGTGTCTTTCAAGAGCGAAATTCCTTCTAGAAGCCTCTGTGGCAGCCGCTTTCTGGATCTAAACCAGATTTTATTTAAGCACAAATAACTGCACATACTAGATGAGAAAATAATCACCATTTTCATGTTTCTGACTTGGGGATTTACAGATCCAGTCCTCATAGGCAAGAGGGGAACTAAGTGTGAATGAGAGCACACCAGCTAGTTCAGTTTGCTACAGTAAAGTATGGAATACTTGCTTGAAAAAAAAAGTGTGGTGTTAAAGCTTACAGTGTGCTGTAGAAAATAACGTTCAAATCCCTGTGAAACAGAAGCAGGTCTAAAGCAATGGGACAGATTAGGTAAGTTCCCAAAGAGGACAGTGACATTCAAAGACAATAACAAAAACTGATGAAACACTGGAAGAACAAAAATGTAGGGAAGGAAATTGGCAGTTCTACAGAAAATATATTTTATCAGACAAACTTGTTATCCATCTGTCTTTCATAGAATTTGGGGGGGTACACACTAGGCTGATACTTGATGAAGATCTGTTATTAGGCCTAGATGAAGTAATTTGGAGGATAATTATAAGATTAAAAAGCATCTCCATTCTTTTAGTATCGTAAGAATACAAGGATTGTTATACCAGATCAGGCCATTGGCCCCTTAAATTAAGTGCAATATCTTTGAGAACAGCCATGATTAAAAGATTTAAAAGAGAAAACAAAATGCCTTTGAGGAGGCTGCTCATACCCAGTATGGTCTGAAAGCAAATTCAACAGAGATGCAGGTTAGCAGAAATTGCCATATGCTCCAAAACAAGTCCAATTTGTTTAATTTTGTGTAACATTATTAGTTATTCTAAAACAGAGCATGTTTTTGATCCACAGGGTACTTAATGTGCTAGACACTCCAGTGAGGACTTCCTGCTTTCTCAGCTATAGACTGACAGAGTAGCACAGTCTACAGTACCTGAACGTGTCCTTTAATAATGATTATTACTCAATTTATTTCCCAATTTTAATTTTTTCTCAATATTCTTTGTGTAAGTACCAACATTGGAGTGCCTTTAACTTTCTCCAAATTTTATTGAAAGGGCACTAGCATAACAATTCCTGTGTTGCAGGAACTTGTGCTCACTGCCTCAGGATGATTGTACGCTCATAATATTTTGTGGCCACCTAAAGTGCCAGACAAGTAATTCCAAAATGCTTTCCAGGAAGTTAAATGTCAATTCTCACATCAGTCCTCATAAGAGATTCCAGGGAGCTGAATGTCTTATTTTAATCAGGGGATAACTTGCATTTGGAGATCTTGGCAGCACCAGCCTCTGTCCTCCCAACACAGCCAGCTCCAGAGCCCTTTTGATGATGCTGCCTCAGCACACAAAGTGCAGCTCTCACAGCCCACTGTATGCTGGTTTCAAAATAAGAGGTCCTGTTAGAGGTATTTGAGCTAACAACTATTCTGTTCCTAATTCTGATTGGACATATGCTCTAAAATGCAAAAATTCAAGGGTTTATGTCTATAAGCATTCTCTTTTGCTCCCTGTTCTTATCTTTTCAGCCATGGCCTCCTGCTTTGCTACTTCTGTGGTCTTTGGAATACACCCACATTTGCCAGGGAAATAAAAACCCCATGTGTGAATGTATTATAGGAAGTGGAGTCTGAAAATAAGATCTATATCTTGTATAAAAAGTGTGAAACTCAAATTATTATCCAAATTACACTCTTCATTTGTATCACCTAGATATGGCCTTAGGCTTTTCTATTGCCCAGTTTTAAATGGGTTTTTTGTGTGTGTTTTTGTAAATGGACAGTACTGCTTGTAGCAGATACTCTTCTTACTCTTGACATTTAGGCTGAATTACCAATAGCAAATTGATTGCAGGAAGAAATGCACAAGAGCCAAATTTGGGTCACTAAAGAAAGCAGTCTAAATACAATTATGTTGCTTTTACTCTAGCTTCCTTATCTGACTAAGAACAGCAGAACGTTCCCAGAAGTAAGAAGAAAATGTGTTGAATTTACACCAACAGTCGGAGCCTCTTGTGTTGCATCCTTACCCACGAACTGCCCCTGCCCCCAGCAAATGCTGCTGTAGCTCTGCAGCTCCCCTGCCCTACCTCGAGCTCTAATTAATTCAAACATGACTTATACCTGGGCTTTAATTTATTTACAGTGAAAGTATTATCCACCATAGTAATCTGCAGCTACTTGCTTTCACATCACAATCAGGACCACGCTTGGAAAGCTGGCAAGAACTAAAATGTTAATCACTGAAAGTAAATCAAGTCTTCAAGAAGAAGAATATGTGCTTTCTGCTTTACTGTTGATTTCTGTTTGATAGCTTGAAAAGAAAAATAAAATAGAGCAATAGAAGATAGACCAATTATATTTATTATTCCTGATCAGCTGAAAATCATTGCCAATTCTTTTAAATTGCTTGGGATTTTGTATCTATGCAAACTCCTCATTGAGAGAAGCACTGGCATGCTTTTTCTGCCTCACAAATACATTCACATCTTAAAAAAAACCTGTCAGGCAGTATATGGAAAAGAAAAATACACCAACCTATAGTTGGAGGCAAAAGGATGTAGAATTCTTGTTACAATTATATTTTATACACAGAGCTTTCATTTACAGTTATTTTATGCATTTACAGTGTCTTCCATGCCAAAGCACCCAAACAAAGGGGTGATGTAACCGTGTGTTGGGTAATGATTTTTCATCCACTCCTCTTCTGCTCTGCAGACACAGACTCAGTTATTCAGAACAGAAAAGGAAGATCCTTCTCCAGTGAACTGCACAAATGCTCAGACAACCGAGTCTGACTTGAAGCAATATATTAATTTATGAAGTCTATGGAATGAATTATAACCAAGATGTGTATTACACTGCTTTTATCCCAAAGCCAATCCCCCTCTTCCCCCCCACCCAGGCCTTTTTGGTTTTGTTGCTTTGTTTGGGGGATTTTGTGTACTTGTAAAAGATAGATAAACAAACAACTTGTAGGGTTGGTCCGGTTACTTTGCTAATTGACAACCAGAAGAAAAGATTGCGTTTTACTGACAGATGCTAGGTGAGGATTAACGCCAAGGAAAGTTCTCTAGATCAGAGTTTAAGGACCATAAAAGGACTTTGAACACGATTTAAGTGAAATTCAAATCTAAGACCAGAGAATCTTTTCCATGCTACTTATGAACCATGAAAAATAATGACACAGCACAGTTGCTAAAAGGTGCAGACACAGATATTACAAAGCCAAATAATACTATTCTGATAATATATATTTGCATAGAAACAAGAGCAACAGTGACCTGTTACCCAAATTAGATGCATACATACTAATGCTACCAAAAGTGATACTGGGTGTCACCTTCCATTAATCTCTTCAGAAAATGGAATGTCACAATCAATACCTGTACCTCTCCCCAGTTTCTTTTCCCCAGAAAAACTGCCAGTGGGCTGATGCCCATTTTGCTACCCTCTGGAATTGCTCTTCCTCTTTTAGAAAGCCACAATGAAATGATTAAATTAAATGGAGAGAATGTAGGTCTTTTCCTTATGGTTTACTTAGGTTCTGTGTGGGTTGAAGAGTAATTATAATAGATCAAAGCAACTAATTAAATTTTACAAAGCTATTCAAATCTTACAGTAATGCTGACATAATTCAGACAGACAGTATATCATAAGTGTGAAAACTTTGATCTCTTCATCTTTCCTGCAGGTTGGTTCTTATTCTCAGAACCATAGCAAACAATTTGTGATCTACTAAAAGTAGCATCTAAAATTATAGACAGATTCACTTGAAGAAAGCAGAAAATGCAGGGTTACAAGTCCTGGACTTTCTCCATGTCCCTCATTCTCTAGCCAGGCCAGTACAGATGTGGGAAGTTTTGGTGGGTTTTAAGTTTTAGACATATCACAAGCCTAGCCCTTTACTTTCTGTCATATGTTTTGGTGTAAGCAAATAGTAACAGAGTAATACTTTGACTAAGAAGTTTTAAGGAGCCTCATATAGACTCTTGCTTAGATCTTTCAACTGCTGCTGATGGGAGAACTGCTGCCTGGTCTTCCAAACCTGCTTCTTAAGAAAGACATTTTATGTTTTGACAAATTTAGTTTGAGGACTAGCCAACGCCCTCATAATCCTGGACTTGAGCTCATATGCAAAGTAGAGATAAATTCCTGCTATATTAACTCGCCACCCACACCTACTCCCTGCATGTGGCAGGATTTGGTGTCTCTCTTCAATGAACACAGGTGCAATACCCTACACAGAAGGATTGTGGGTACCTGGAAATCTGTATTTACATCTCATCCAGCTAACTGCCAGCCAAGCAAACACTTTAAAGGGAACAGCTTGCTCTCATAGATTTCTCTTGCTTCAAGGAGTTCCAGGTATCTTCATGATTTTTACAGGGGTGTTGCAGCCTATATTTCTTCACACTAAGGGAGCCTGCTAGGCAACTACTTTGTAAGTAGTCATTAGGGCTGTGGATACTTGTGGTTGAAAGGAAAGCAAAGGATCTATTGTATAGTCATTGCATCCTGAAAATAGAGGACTTAGAAGAATTTTTAAGAGGGTTTGAGCATCAGTGATCCTTGAAATACAGAGGGGTTCTTATATAACTATCTTTCTCCAACATAAATTGCAACTGAAATTAGTAGAATAATAGATTCATTCCTCTAACAGTCACAGCATGGGAATAAAAAAAAGCCTCAAATCTACTCTGAAACCAGATTTCTCAGTTATTTTATAATTTATCTGAAGCAGATTGTGATGTTTTAGGTTTGCTCGCTGATATAACACTTCAAGCTGTGCTTGTATCACATTTGATTAAGAGAGTAGCTTTAAACGTAGATAAAACTATCTAAAAGCTGGAGTCACAAAATGAAATTCCAGCCTGTCATTTAGTACATAGAAATAATTTATTTTCTTCACTATATTCAATTTAATAAAAGTTTTTGTCTTCCCGTGAGTGCAGGAACTGAGGCCCTCGGCGCATTGCGAGGGGCCCGTTCTGGGCAGATGATGTATTGTTTCTACCTCTGACAGCGACCTTAGCTTTGCCTCTTTTAAACTTTGGCAGCCATCGCAGAAGTTTCTGTGCCAAGAAGGCATTACTGAATGTAAATGATATAAACAAAACTGTCTCAGACTTAGAGTTCTGTTTAACCCAAAATGGACATTTCTTAGCAAAACCTTTCATCACACAAGAGCTGCACAGGAGGTAAATGCCTTCCTAAGTGTGCCTTGAACAGGCACATATCTATTTCCGGGTGTTATTTTTCTTGCGTTTGGAGTGTCAAAAGACCTACCAAATGAGAGGAAACTCGACTCTTGTTTTTCAGACTGCAGGTCAGATTGAGACAAGATTTCCTGCAGGAAGCAGAGATGTTAACAGAAAGTGCAGGGATCAAAACACGTCCATCCGTTTCTCCCCTCACTTCATGCTATACAGCCCTCATGACCTCGTCCTCGCCGGAGAACCCTGTCTCGACCAAAAGGACTCGTTTCTGGGCAGTGGGACAGAGGGGCCCGCCAGGGGCCCTCCCCGTGGCCTCTTCCCAAAGGTCAGGGAGGTTGGTGGCCGGGGAGACCCGGCTGCAGGCAGGCAGGGACAGCCCGGGAATCCAGGGCTCCTGGGGGATGTGTTAAAGTAATTTGCAATGTGAATGGTCTCCGTTGTCCCTAATATAGTGCTCATGTGTTAGAGCTTCTCTTTAACATAAGCAGGCAGTTGTTGGGCATTCAGCAGATGAAAAGCAGCCCTGCAGAACTTGGTGCAAGATTTAGAAAGTTCCTTCAAAACTGCATGCCTCTGACTAGAGCAAATCTCTGTCCTCTCCCACATCTGCCTTTAAAGGCCTTTTGTGAGGTGCCTGTACATGGTGTAAAATGAGTGTCCTCGCTGATATTTGCAGTGAACCCTTCCCTAAGGCTGAAATAAGGAGGATCAGAAAGCCAAAAGGCCTACCTGAGCTCCAGCAAGCCTGGGGATGGTGACTGAGCAATTCCTGAACTGTCAGCATGACTTTACCACTGTACAGTACATAGGGAGCAGGACTTTTTGAAGATCTAAGAAACTCATTGAAAGCTTTGGATGCAAGTGTTAAAGACCAGCAAGGCAAGATGGTGGCGTGTGTTGTTCTCCAGCCTTGCTGTGGTTGAGGGTACACACCAGTCATGCACAGAGGAGTGTGTTGCACCCACTTGCTGTTCTGCAGAGTCTCAGCAATTACAGCCTGAGAAGCCACAGCCAGTTGAGCTGTCAGATTTGGAATAACTAGATGAGGTCTGCATGCTGGATTAAAGATTCATCGCCCTTCAATGACTCGCTTCACTACAAATGAAGGTCACACTGCATTTGCAGCTGTCTCCTTAAGACACTGCTTCTGCAGAAGGAAAGGCCTAGTGCCATCTCTGAAAATATGTAGAAGTAGACATTAGTGTTAGCAGTTTAACATAAACATGTATTTTTCTAAAGCCCCCCACAGAAGGATGAATTAAGGTATACTTGGCTAGTCTAACTAGCCAGGAATGCATTAAGGTTAACTTGGCTAATCTACACTTATCTGTGGTTTTATATGAGAACTTGAGTAATTCAGATTTTACTAAAAGTCGAGCCAAAGACCAGATTTTTTTGACAGCTGTCTTAAAAGTTGACTTCAGAAGGAAACAGAAACCTGAGTCTTTTTTTTTTTTTTTCTTGCTCCAGGCAAAACATTTTCTTCGCTGAGTGATGAGCTTGGCTTTCAGTTTTCCAATGATAAAATGTTACTGAGCAAGCTCTTAAGTTGTTTTTTTGTAAAAGTATCCAATTTATCAGAGGAGCTAAAGCAGACACAAGCCATACAGGAGCAGTTTTTGAGGTTTTCCAGTTCAGCCTTGGTAATTAAACTTCTCTATTTCTTCTGGCTCAAATTAATACAACTAAATTTATTACAGTATTTTTATTTAATCCCTCTGCTTTCAGAAGGCCTTGGGGTTGGCCATAAACATTGATGATGATCTTAAAGGTCTTTTCCAATCTAAACAATTCCATTATTCTATTCTATGATTCTGCATTTGATGTTTTCTTTAGGGACAAAAACAGGGAATTGTTTTAACCACTTATGAAGAGCTGAAGCATAGAGAAGTCACAGATTTCAAGTGCTCTTCTCCAAACATGGTTCTCTTCTGGTGCAACTGTTGTGCTTTCACACATATTGCATGGCCCTGTGGGTAAAGCCCACATCAGAAGCAAGCCTTAGGACACTAGCAAATAAGACAGCTATAGGCCTTCAGGTTAAACTTTGTATATTACACATACAAGTCACTGAAGTACTGTTTGGGTAGCTCAGATTTCCATCTCCTCCAACATGAAAGTAGCAACTGAGTGATGGCAATGACTTGTCTATCCTACTGTTTTATCCATGACACAGCACAGGGACCACTCAGTTCTTATCTTTGTGAAAATCCAAGCTGATAACTTTAGCACCTTTTGATATTTTGGTGCAGGGCTAATGATTAGCGTGCCTATTCTGGTTACTGTCATACAGGCTGGAAAATATTTGCAATTTACAGTGTATGAAAACCTTACTTTTTCTATACTAATGACAGGTCAAATCAACTCTCTTTTCCTAAAAACTTCAAACAGCCATGGTGTCTGTTGACTTAACTCTGTCCATTAAGACTGCTTTATTAGGTCAGCAGCATACTAATGCAAAAATAAGTCATCAAAAATTCTTTGCTCATTGCTTTTCAATTACAGACTGTTTCATGTTGTGGAAGCATTAATGACTGGACTACGTTGTAGGAACATTGAAGTGCTACAGGACCTCACTTCAGTATGTGCAATTACTACAGATGTGGAGAGAACCATAAGCACAAATCATACTAACTTCTAGAGCATCAAAGAGATGTGCTGGCCAGATACAGCCCCCATCAACCAGCACAAGTCATTCTAGCTTTATGTAACTGGTGGATAGGTTCATCTTTATCACTGCCTTAAGGGTCTAGCAAACTGAACTTGGGGCAGAAACTGGTTTTTCCAGATATGCCTCTACTTTTCCAGTCCATGCCTAATAAGAAGATACCATTCCCACATAAACAAGTTGCCATTGCTTATTAATAACAGCTTGTATGTTCAGACGTACATGTCATAATTGAGAGGCTCTTGTGCTTTCTGGTCCCTGTTACAAAAAAACCTTTATAAGTAAAGCAATAGCTATACATTTACCAAAGGGAAATTTGGAAAGTAAGACTTGCTTCTTATTTGCTTCAATGTTTCATTGCATATTCACAACAGTTGTCTTTCTTCTCAACAGTATACCATTGCTAAAAAAGAGACTGAAGAGATAAAGCCAATAATTTGAGGTTTCTTTTTCTACCTCTTGACACATCAATCCCAAAAGATGTTTCTAAAAGGCAGGGACCCAGCCAAGGGAATCAAGAACATTAGCCAATCATTCCTGTAACTAGGAATATCTTAGAGGTGAATTAGATACTGGAACCTTTGAGTCACTCACGTATGTTACCCAACTGGAAATCAGAGTGAGGAAGCTATAGAAGACAATAGCTGCCTCTTTCACAAAGGACCACACTGCAACCTTACAGATTATGGGCCCTTTAACTGGAAACATTGAGCAAACAAATAACAAAGGGAACTTTGCTTCCCAACACCACCAACAGATACAGTTTTAAGATCTACCCAGCAAAAAGATTACCTTTGGAAAATACAATACAAGATTTTCAGTTTGGTTCACATTCAATTAAATCAACAAGTTTCATAGGAAGGAAAAAACAAACAAACAGACAAACTTACATTATCATCTCCAATCTCCCACCAAGGCAGTTTCTAAGTTTTACCACCAGGTTCCCCATCCCCCCAGTATGGCAAGATAAGGAAATCCTGAATTCATTGCAGCTGGGCTGATGAGCCTTGTAATTAGGACATGCAGTGTGGTCTTTCAGGCTCCTCGAGAGCACTAACCCTTTCACTGCCAAATCCTTTCTCTCCTGTTCTCAAGTGAGACTATTTGAGAGGTACTATTGTCTACCATTTAAAGAAATAAGTTGGTTTTACTAGTGTTGCATTGTGAACACAGAGCAGTCATTGCTTTTGGTGGAATTTGTGAGAGGAGCAGTCTCCCTGCCATCTCCCAGCTGAGTACTAATACACTTGAGACCAGAGTGAGTCAGAATGCATTTCTTTTTCTTCCTCTCTATTTTCTGTCTGAGGCCATCAACACTATCCCTGGCACTCTAATCACCCCCCTGGACATCCCCTTTTGGTGTGAAGCTAATTCAAAGTTTTTATTCAAAACCCTTCTTAAAAATCCTCTTTGCAGCAGTGCAAACGCTTAGTAAGGGCTGAATTACTGTTCTGCTCATTTGAGTGCCCCAGAAAGGAAAAAAAAAAACCAACCCAAAACTGTTTTATGTATCTCAGCAATATTCATTCACCCCTAGTCTTTTACAATGACAAAATGGAGTCAATCACCATTTCATCACATTCATTACAAGCCCTAAGCTTTCACTATTTGATTCCAGGGGCCAGGATGAACTTTCTCATTACCACCCTTATTACATAACTTGGCTTTTGGGAATGGCTTATTTCCACATCTCTTTCTGAAGAACTAGAGATTTCCAGAGTTAGAAAGAGGATGTAGCACCATTTGTCCTGGTGCTCTTTATAGCAACTTTCAAGTGCTAGATTGATGTGTTTTTCACATTGACTTGGAGTCAAACAGCTTCAAGACCATTTTCCAGGTCAGATTGGCAGGAACTGCTGAATCGGTTTGCCTGACTATACCCAGAGGGATGGGGCTGCATCTTGGGATCGTCTAGGCATTTTCCAGAGAAGTGCATTGTTCTTTAAAGTACTAGTGACATCAGCAATGTCCATCTTCTCCTTTACTGTCATGTTCTGGGCCTCAAGATGATTACAGGGAAATGTTTCACAGTGCCGTGTGTGGACTGAATGTTTTGCTGTGTCCGGCTGTGGCAAGCATTGCACAGGTGCCCTGGTCAGCTGAACCAGGTGGCCACTTTTTGAGCCATGTACCACTCTTTGGCCATAGAACCATTGGTGGTTGCTAAGGGGATGATTTAGTGTCAGTGCAGCCCATAGTCCGATGGGATCCTAGCCTCTGACACAGCTTCTGGCTGTCACAGTTGAAACAAAAGTCTGTGAAGATTTGCTGCCAGAGTGAGCCACCTTGTTTTTCAGTATTGACCTGAAACGTGCCAGGAAGGGTTGGTGGAGGAGTGAGTTACAAAATACTCAGCTGTGGTTTCAAATTGCTCCCTTTTGATGAGGGCAATAGCTCAGTGTAAAGAATGCGTAGGAAAGAAAACAGTCATCACTGCATGCCATATGTCCAATTCAAAGCCCGCCGTAGGCAGCAGATAGATATGTTTTGGACTGAGTTTTGCACTGAGTTAGCCCTAGGGGCAAAAATAGCAACCTTCTGATGGGCAGGAGTTATTCTACATCCTCAGAAGATATTCCAGATTTTAGCAATAGATAAAGAATTTGCGACTTCACACATTCTGTGTCCATAATTTGACCCTTCTATAAAATCAGATAATAAGGAATTTGCAAAGTTACTAATGGATGTAGTGCAGGTGAAGTACTTCAGGAATCTCTTGGCAAGAGAATCTCTTAAAAAGAAAAATTTTATATTTTTCCAAGCATATATAAGAGAAAGTGGCTCCTAGGGAAACAAAAACTTCTTGAAGACCATTAATTGATACTATTTTGGCATCCACAGCACTTCCCCTTCCTTTTCAAAATTTGATGCCAAGAATTTCTCATTCCAATAGCAGCCAGTAAATCCTAGAAATAAATTCCAGTGACCATTGGAGGTAGCTTTGGTTGCTTGATGGCTAAAGCAGCTAAAATCTTTTGATTCGTTTTTGAAATTACTTTTCTTTTTAAAATCTGTGGCTTTAACCCCTGAAACCAAGTGGCTGATTCTCCTCTCAGCCACATCATCTTGCACAGCACAGAACCGTGCTACACAGGATGTTTTAGTCCCAGAACATATGTGAAGTTTCATGTGAGATCAGATTCCACTCTGGGACCTCTTGAATTGATCCTGCTGCTGTGCTCCAGTTTCAGCTTTGCAAGAGGGATCAGCGGAGTTCAGCACGTTGTGTTTGACTACAGTGCAAGTGGGTGAAGCAGATTATTAGGCTGAATTTTTCTGTACAGTGTACACCGTTTGTGGTGAGATGGAATTCAGGGATACTTGGGTCTCACCCAGGTACTTGTGCCCAGAGCTTGAATGTGATTTTTTTGGTCTGCAACTGTCACCCAGAAAACACTCACTGTGCAGGCCCCCTGAATGTTTGAGATCTCTGAAATTAATTTAATTTCAATTTCAGATTTATTTCACAAACTCTAAATCAATTTCAGTGTATGTCTTCAAAATATATATAACATGTATAAACATATGAAAACACATACAAAGACCCCATTGAAATATTTGAATTCAATAGAATTAAAGCACAGAGGCACAGATTGGACCTCTCCTTACCTCACTTTCCCATAAGCCAGCAGTAATTCTCTAATGCCAGGAGAATTACACGAGCATAGCATTGCAGACCTAAGGTGGAAACACCATGTGAAATGTGTCCCATCCATGTGAAGGTGGAAAGGACACTCAATAGTTGGTCCTACTTCTATAGTGATTCATTATGATGTTAATTTTTTAAAGAGTTTTAATTTTCTTTTTGAACTCCATTATGCAGTTTCTTCTAGATCTTAAGCGGTTAAAGTGAATTAATCCTTGTTATCTCCATTAGGGGGAATACCTATTTAGGTGTTGATGGGTTTCCTGCTGTTCTAAAACTACTGAATAGCAAATTAGGAGCTACTGGTTTTGATTTGCAGATTAAGAGAGTGAAGATCCTATTGAGATGAAGCACAAAACCTAGGTATTTACTGTTTATCAGGAAACGTTTAAATCACAGCAGGTTCCCCCTTAGAAAATCCAAACCAGATGTAGATCTCAATGCTTCTTGTTATTATTTGAACATGGGACTCTGTGTTGACTGTCTGATTAACCAGATTGGAAATTGGAAGTTACTTTGCATTTTTCTTGGCGTTCTTTTCCTTTCCCTGACTTCAGTATTCTTTGTGTAAGTAGTTTAGGACACAAAAGGGTTCTGTTTTGTGAGTTGTTCTTTCAGCTTTTTGCCCACATAATCTAACTGTACTATGAATGCATTATGGTCAAACACAAGAAAGCAATCATTGCTTAGTGGAAAGGCTGGACTAAGAGAACCATGGCAAGCTCAGTAGTTTCCTCCACAGTGGGGTGACCAGCTCCATTGCACTGCCATCGTGAAACCTTCTTTATTAATAGCCTGTATGTTGCTCCCCTCAAATATGCAGCCGTGTTCCTAAGAAAAAAAATCACTTTTTTTTCCCTGCTATTTTTATCTATCCCCTATTCAGATCTCCCTCAGAACAATCCTTAATACAGTACTATGTTGCATGTGACTTATTTGTTTTCTTTTGCAGGCTCTGAGCAGCAGTCTCTACAAGAGTGCATCACCTTATGGCTCACTTAATAACATTGTGGATGGGTTAAGCTCCCTCACAGAGCATTTCTCTGACCTATCCCTTTCTTCAGAAGCCAGAAAACCCAGCAAGAGGCCACCTCCTAACTACCTGTGCCATCTCTGCTTTAACAAGGGACACTACATCAAAGACTGCCCCCAGGTAAGTAATATATAATATTCTGAAAAAATCTGCATCAAGATTTTCTTCATTCTTTGATTTAGCAACACAGAATTTGACTGAAATACTTCAGAGTGAGTAACACTGAAGAAGTATCTTGACAAAGTGCCAAGCTAGCCATGTGTTCTTTTAATCTATTCTTTATCACAATGCCGATGGACAAAATACACTATTTCATTTGGCTTGTAAGTATTACAGAAGACATTAACCTAGGCACAGGGCTAAGTAGATTCTGGTAACTTTAAAAATGGCTACTCTGTAATTTTCTATCAGGTAGCACTCTGTGTAGTCAGTTTGGTGATGGCACTTAATATAACAAGTTACATATGCTAAAGGAGAAGAAATTGTTACATTTGAAGAGAACTTTGAATCACTGTTGCAGTAACACAGGCTCCAGGTATTTTGGGTGCAAAATCTTTTTTGTCCTACAGAGAAGAGGTTTGCTGTACTTCGCAAAATGTGATTGTCTTTGACTCCTAGAACTTTCCTGTAGTGGCAAAGCTGGCAATATTTATTTCCTTGAGGAAGAGGTATGAACCAGTGTCCACTGAAATGACTCGCCAATCTATGATTTTTTTTCCCTGAGGCTCCCAAGCACAGTGTACCAGGTTTTTTAATTTTCTCCAGTTTCAGCTGGATGCAGTTGGGTTGCTGGCTTAAACTTTCACAATTTCAGCAACATCCTATGTAAAGTCCCAAAGAAATTAAAATGCTGCCAGTACGCTAAAAACACAGATGTGGACA
Organism: Acrocephalus scirpaceus scirpaceus; assembly: GCA_910950805.1. Classification (NCBI taxonomy): domain Eukaryota; kingdom Metazoa; phylum Chordata; class Aves; order Passeriformes; family Sylviidae; genus Acrocephalus; species Acrocephalus scirpaceus. The sequence continues at coordinate 38,479,078 of OU383781.1, forward strand.
TTACCAGCACCCACTTCATTATGACTTTAACCTCCTAGCCTCTTATTGTGTGACTTTCAGCAGAATTGATCTGCATAAAATCAACTACAGTTGATTTGCTACTGAGGATGTCAGACATTTATAAACCAAAATACAGGCAGAAAAACATCTGCCAGCAGAGCAAGGTCAGCATGAAATAAAATCTACCATCAGATGAGCTTTGAGTGTATTCCTCTTGCTGTTATGCATAGACTAAATCTATCAGTTTCACTGTATGTTATATCTTTCATTAATTCTAATGGAAGTTCTGGAATTAAAGTATGTTTGCAGACTTGGATGTGGCACTTGAAAATATTTTTATTTGTTCTTGGTTTGATCTTGGTTGAGTAAGAATTTTCTTTAGGAAAAAATTATGAAATTTTCTTTGCTAGGAGATCAAAAGTACTCTGGTTTATATACTTCAGTATTTAATCTACTTAATTTAGCATGGTACAGAAGAATGTAAAGATAGAACCATGTACTAACATACATTACTTAACAAGAAGATTGAAACTCCAACTAGTAAATATGTGGCAGAATGAGAAACTGCTGGAGGGGTGGATGGCTGTGCTTTGCTGTGCTGTGTGAGAAACCAAATTAATGCAACTCTTGACAATCAGTATGTGCAAGCTGCAGCTCACCCAGATGTTCCCAAGAGAATGTGTCAGTGTTGGAGCAGTAATGCATTGTTTATTTCATAGGTATTTTTGTGGCTTGAGGCACTAAGGATTAAACATGTTAGTGAAAATTGAAGACATACACACAGAAATCCAGAGGAACTGAACAATTAAGGATTGTGTAGGAACATTAGTTCTCTTAAATTGCACATCCTGTATAATTTTTTTTGGATTTCATTTGTAAAGTCTTCAATTTCTCTGTGAACCAGGAAGTGGAAAGACTTCCTACTGGCATACTCTGTGACTATCCTGTGAGTTTGGGAGGAATGAGTAAAGGAACACAGGACAGGGAAACATCTGCTCTCTCACCACATGCGGTCTATGGTTACAGGCAGCCATATCACATAGCCCCTTTTCAAAACTGATCAGGTTTTACTTGGGTAGCATTTCAGTATTTTGCCCTTGCTACTGCTGGTGTGGGAAGCTGCTCCAGAACCTCAGTCCTCTCCTAACTAGAAATTTTCCAATTTCTAGGATGAGTGTAACTCATGACCACTTTAGAGTCATTTGTTCTCCTGCCAACATTGTCCTCCACTGAAATAGCTCTTATCCCTCCCTGGTGTTTATCTCAGGATGTATTAATAGACTGCAATCATATCCTCTCTCAGCATTCCATCATATCCTCTCTCAGCATTCGTTCTGTACGACTAACCAAGCCAGGTTTTCTCAGTTTCTTCACAAAAAGTATACAGACCCTCTATTCCCCTGTCCTTCTCATGGCTGTTCTCTTGTGCTTTTCACCTCCTTGCACGTGCAGGACTACACGTACATGTGGCATCCCAGAGCAGAGCTTGTCAGTGCCTTCTGCTGAAGGTTGTGTGCACGTTTCTGTTTATGTTACCTAAGGGACAGGTCATATGAAATTCATTCTGCTTAACTGGAGATTTCTTGTAACACCAGCAAGTGCTTTATGGTTTAATCAGCAAGTGCTTTCTTGAGAAAAAGCAGAGTTAAGCATTCACAGAAACATACTTTCCTTATGTTATCTGAGTTTGAGGACAGTTCTGAAGAGGATGACCCTGTGTACACAAGTTATGTTCAAAACCTTGAAACATTGTGCACAGAAGGGAGCACCAGTGGCAGGATCAGGCCTTTGTCATGAAGTCCCCATTTGTCACCACCGCTTTTGACAATAACTGATTTCTTAATTTGAACATAATATGCACTGCTTAATATCTTAGATTTTGATGCTTACTTTTGCTAATGCTGTCAAAAATAAAAGTTGTTTAGCAAATCCTACCAAAAAAAGGGCTGGAGCTGTGGGTTTTTAAAGTACTTAGACCTGGATAGATAAAAGAGATAAACTAATCTGATCTGGACAAAATGCCTATCAATAAATCATACAGTATTTTTCTTTTGTTTTTGTGAAACTGCCTAATAAGAAACACATTTTGCAATGGGGTGTTTTATGAAGTTTTCTGCATAGCAAAGAAATTGTGTAACAACTTTAGGACTTCATATCCTCCCTTAATTTGGCCTGTTACTACCACTGAAAAGATACATTCTTTTTCTGTTGTTGTAAAAGTTGATGAAAATGCATGTATCAGTTCAGATTTATATCTTAAGTGATGATCATGTTCCAGGAGGTTAAATAATTATAAACAAAAATTGCCAGCTTTAATATTTAGGTACCTCAGATATCTGCAATTTGTCTAATATTGTGTCCATAACTATCTGTTTGAAAATTGAAATGGGATTTAGCAGACTTCTATTATTTTACGATGTAGTTTGTGTCGTACATAGTGATAGGAAGTGTTTTTTTCTGTTTAAGAAACTACCAGAAATAAGAGCAATGTTATGATTGCGATTCATCATTTCCAATTTGCCTACATGTGCAAAAAGCTGCTTGTTGTAATAATGATGTCTATAAAACACCCAGCATTTATCTTTAATATCATCTTTATAGCATACCTACATTTTTCCAAAACTAATTTGTGAGTTTCAGTGGCTCAGACAATAGCATCTTACTCATACCTCTCTGATGTTCTTACACATACAGAATTCTCATTGACTGGAATGAATTGAAAAATGTGTAGAAAATAAAGGTTAAAAGCAGTGTTCTTAATATAGCAGTGCTCTTAAATTATCATTGACAGTGCCATAAAAATAAACAAGATCTTTTTCTTTAAATAGCAAGGAAGGTAAGGAATGAGAGTACTTTTCCTATCTGGTTTACTAGTGGTTCATTGCATGATATATAAATATATATATATGTGTGTGTGTGTATATATATATATATATATGTATATAGATCTGTGAAAACTTTGTATACTTATTTGTGTACCCAAAGGTACTGTACCTATGCCTGGCAACCATAGGGTTTTTTTCCACTTACCAGGACAAAACCCAATGAGTTCTGGGCCAGTAATGTTAAAGATATATGATCCTTTATGACATTTTTTTATACAGCAGGTGTAGAAATTATTAGACCTTTTAAAAAGTTTTCTCTTTTCACCCATTATCACTGTATCTTTATTTTTAAATCCTATAAAATATGAACAGTGAGTTCCTTTGTACTAAGTGTGGCCTGTTAAAATGAACCTTGCTCCTTTAAATTGTAAGAATGTTATTGTAATGACTGCTCTTCCATAATGTCAGCAACCTAAACTTAGACCTAGCATATAAGTTTAATATGCAAAAAGTATAGAATAATGGGGTATGGTGTTAGATACAGTCTATGTGGACATTTGTAAATAAAGCACCTAGTTCACATTCTAAGATGTTTCTGAGTGATTGAACCTTTGCCATTTTTCAAAAATCTACTTAGGAAAGTAAATACACAAATCCCGGACCTCATTTATTGCCTATGTAATTCTAGTTGTTAATTTAATAAGCAGCAACAGAAGTCCAAGCTTGGAGCTCCAGCAAAGCATCTCTGTATTCAGAATTTTCAAATTGCTCTACCTGGTGTTTCTGCCAAGCACCAGTTCCATCTACTGACGTCTCTGTCCTAACTGTATTCAAGTACTGTGCCAGTGCCAAGCTCATTGAAAAGACCTCTCTGACAATTCTTCTTGACAATTCTTGACAAAACTTCTGCACAGGCAAGGAACCATTACCTCATGGTGATGTGGTGGGGAGATAAAATGGGCAAATATCACTGTTCTGCAGTCAAATTCCCATGCACTGCCACTATTTATCCCAGTTTCTGGGAGACAGAGGAATGTTGCACAGTGTGTTTCCCAGTTTTACATTGTACTTACGAAGAAAAATGCCATGTGCATGCTCACAGAAGTACAGACATACTGCTGCAGACATATATGTAATGGGAAACTATGAGTCTCTTTTTGCACTGCATGTTTAAATCTGTGGCTGAAATGCATGGCATGGTCCATGGTAATGTGGCAACATTGGGAGTCTTTCCACTGCCAACAGTGATCTTTGAAGCAGATCCTGTAATACTGAAGTGCCTTGAGAACACAAATTCAAGTCAATGGGAGCAGTAGGTAATTGCTGTGGCTGCTTGAGTTTGCATAGATTTGCTTTTGTGGTTTCATGCAGGATGTGGAAGAAATCAGTGTCAAGCTGAGTTTAGTCCTTTCTTCTTAGTCCATAGCTTGGTCTGCCAGATCACGCTGCCCTGAAGCTGTCCCTCCCTGTGGTCAGATACAGTGCATCTCTGGCAGCAGAGCTGCCTCAGCAGGCAGCTATTTGGCTGCAAGATTGGAGCAACTCTCATGCCTGAAACATTCATCTGATTTGTCTTGTGCCTTATGGTTGTGCAAGGATCTCAAAGGTGCGTAACATTCAAGGAATTCACAGCTGTGATTTCTCCAGGTACCAAAGGCTGACTAAGATGGCAATGAGGAGCAAACTAGCATCTCTACAAAGTTGGAAAAAATTTAACTTTCTGCTTTTTAGCTCAGAAATCTTAATTTTTTAAAAACCAAACACAAACCTCTTGGAATTTATCTTCCTTTTAAAGTAAAGGTGAGATTTCAAAGAGCTCTGGAATTAAAGGAGATCACAGACTGCAGAAAATCCTAACATTCACTCTGAAAATGTTTTTGATAGTTGCTACATTTTACATTTTATAGTAGGTTTTTGAATATTGTGTGACAGTCTCCAAATAAACATGTCTTTTCTCTATTGAACTGAGTGAAATATCATTATTGTTACTCACTTACAGGATGAGAGATTAATCTCCCCTTCCTCTTGGAGGAATCTGACACCCTGTATGGACTCAATTTTTCAGGTTCCACAATAGTTTTTGAGAAGAGTATACTCAGTGGCGTTTAATCTGGTGCTGTACAGGCCTCTCCTATTTATGCTCCACTTCTGTCTGCCTAGAGAGTTACTGAAGCATCCCTGATATAAATAAAGCAGTATTTGAATCACCAAAATTAGTATTCTTCTTGCAGAGGTAAAGATGAAAACATGGGACACATAATAAAAGAAAACAACAGCTAAACTTACATCTGGTGCAGTAACACTGGTGTAAGATCAGTGCTGAGAGAGACCCTGTTAGCCTGTATTACAAGGAGTAAGAAGGTGTTAAATCTCTGCTATATGTAATTGTTTTCAAACTATGTCTGGTGCTCTAGAAAAAAAGTCTATATGTCTAGCCCCTTCATTCTCTAGCTTTGAAATACATTTGGGTACATACTCCATTTTGTGTAGTGTACATTGCTTCACCTACATATAGTTCTATAAGAAATTGTAGCTTTTAGGTGTTTGTTCTGCAAATACTTATCCACATTACAAGATACTGGATGAATTTGAGGCTCTGAAGAGTCCTCTTTATACAACATGGTAATTCCATTTATTCCTATTTTTTCATTGAGAACCTGCATTAAGCTATTGTAGATGATTTAGACTTGGCTAAGAGTTTTTAAAATTTTTTTGTCACATGGAGCCACTTTGACAACTCCATGATATTAAATATACTACAAAATTTATTGCAGGCTGTTATTTTTTGTTCTCATATGCTTGAACTTAGCTCTGCCAAGTTTTCTCTGCATTTCTGAGATTAGCTGAATATATTTTTTCAGATAATTTCTACTTTTGTTATGAAGACTTGCAGAAATCTTGTAACCAAAGTATAGTGGGCTATAAATTGGTCACATCCATCTTACCTCTGAAAATGTAGGCTGTTTAAGAATCTGAAAGATCAAAGAATACCCATTGTGCACTGTTTTGGAAATTCTCACTAAGCTGTTCATGTCATGGATTCAAACCCCTGTCAGAGGCAAATCACTCAGACAGCTGTACATGAGTACAGGGGATCTGAAGAGCCCCATTTTGGGAGCATGTTCCCAAAGTTCTTGTTTTAAATCTGTGTCTATAGTATGTGGCATTTATGTCCAGTGTTTCGATAAAGTGTGTGCTTGAAAAGAAGATACTGAACCCTAACATACCAAAGTAAGAAGGGTTGGACAGTGAAAAAGAAAACAGAAAATACCTAGTAAACTGTGTCTGTGCCCCTTTCCTGTCTAGCACACTGCTTGACATTACATTCCCAAAAGTCTGGAAGTCCAGCCAAACCCAAGCTCCTCCTTCAGGCCCATGACTAAGCCGTTATTACTGCGGTTCAGCCTTTATATACTAATACGAGTTCAAACGGGGTTTTTTATCCCTGTGGGAAATGCAATGCAAACAGAGGTGATAAAGGCAAATACTCTAAGAGAACAATGCTTGCTTGGTGTTTGCAGTGGCGTTGGAGTGGAGTCCCAGGTCCTGTGTGATAGTTGCCAACAGGCTGTGTGACAGGTGTTGGATCATCCACCACAGAATGGGATTTCATTTCATTGAGGCTTTCCAATTACTTTTTATTCACCTTTGACTCTCATTTGCATATTCATTATTTAGATAATTTCGAGCCAACTGGCAATTAGCAACAAGGTGGATTTCGGGAATAGAATACTGTTTAAATTCAAAGTCATAAGGATACTCATTTAAACTGAGTAAGGTTTCAGCACTGATAAAGGCTCCTCTGGCTCCAGGTTGGGCATAGAAATTCAGGGTAAAGTAGAAAGGAGAAAAATCAGTTTGAAGTCTCTGAAACAGGACTTGTGCTGGAAGGCTGAAGAACCAGTGTTGTTCCCACAAAAAGTCACATTAAAAACTTGCAAATAATGTAGAAAGCCTCACATGAAGGGCACAGTTTGTTTTGCACAGCCACAGCCAATGAGTCCAGTACAGGACTTCAGCTAGGCTGCTCTAACTGTGAGGCCTTGAAATAGAGTGCTCTTGGTCACTGGAGGACTTTCAGAACAGTGTAGGTAAACATAAATCAGATTTGCACTGGTTATCCTGTCCAGGGACAAGTGAGGAAAACATCCCAAAGCACCTCCCAGCCTTGTGTTTCTGTTGTTGCATATCTGCATGCTAATATTGCAGTTCACTATCTTAAACATGCGTAATTTGTATTTAAAACCCATGCACAATAAACCAGATCCAAATCCTGTGCAAGTCACCCGGACACTTTTATAAGCTCCTTTGAAGTAGACTGGACATAGCTATTGCTCTGGTGTAAATGTGAACTCTGTTTACTAACAATTTAGTATTTGCTTAGTTTGCAGTAAAACTCCTGATAAACCATAATTAGGTGTTTAGCTTTGAAATTAGTACTGAGAGCATTCCTCTTGAGGGGGAAGGTAAGGTCTGGTTTCCAGCCCTCCACGAGCTGATTTATAGATAAGGTAAAGAGAGAGCTACCAGGTCAAACCACACTAGTTTATCAATTCCTCATTCGCACTGATAAGAAGTGAATAATGGAAAATTAAGTGAATCGTTTTTTCTCACTTCATAAAAGTATTTTGGTTTAGTGTGAAATACAGGTTCTGGAATTTTCATTCATGCTTGGAAGCATCTGAGATCTGACTGCACAAAGTCGTAGTAAACCTGACCTGAACTCAGTGTTGGTCTTTCTTTGAGCAGGAGGTTGGACTTGGTGACTTCACAGTGCCCCCATCAAATTTAATCATAGGGTGATTTATGAATATTAACTAGATTTTAATGCTCTGCAATAAAAGATCACTGTTCTTCAAGATCTCTGTCTCCCAGCTCTAATATCTACCATAAGCCTTCCTCATTGTGCTTTTAAATAAAATACTCTTGCAAAATAAAATACTGCTAAAGCATAAAAGTAGAAGGCAGTTCTACAGAAAACAGGCATTTATTACAACATCAAATACAGAAAAAAGCTCCTCTAAACTTACCACCTGCCAAAATGCCCATATACAAACACTTTCTGTAAAAAGGAAGCTTCATTTAATCTATATTTAAAAAATGAATCAAGTAACTTTTATTTCCAAAGGAATTTTCTCTATAAAAATACATTTCAACAAGTTGTTCACCTGAAAAAGCAAAAGTTGAAGCAAACACCTGAAGTGGAAGCTTTTCACTTTGCAATGGCTTGAATTTGTTTTGCAAGAATTTGTTTGGAAATGTTTCCGAAGCTTAATTTACCCAAAATGAACATTTATATCTTGGTGTTTCTGGTTTGAAATTCCAGAAATTTTCACATCTGCCAAATGTATAAATATTTCAGCTCCCTTTCCCAGTTTTAACAGAACCTTGTTTCCCTGTTTCTCAAAAAATGAAAGCGTGTTTTCTGATAAACCACATGCCCAATTACGGAAGGCCTTCAAGGTCTGAGCAGAGGCTGGGATGGTGTCATGGAAATGGAAAATGCTCTGGCTCTGTTGAGGGGAAAGTGACTGTCAGGGGTGTGAACTGCTGTGTCTCTCCCTCCCTTTTCCTTTTAAGTTACAGTGCAGAGGAGGAAGCTGGCAAAGAGCAGAAGCAGTGAACAAGAGCAAATGGCTAAAGGCAGATCAGCAGTTTCTGCTGGCCACAGCCAACAGTGGCAGCTCAGCCCCTCCTTGCTTTCCTGGTTGTCCCAGGACAGTCAGTAGATTGTGAAGGCACAAATCCAACGCAGGGGCCCCCTCTCATTTTCCTGCTGCCAGCATGCACCAGGCTGTCCTGCTTGCCCCTCCCATTGTATCACTTCCCTTAAGAAATTAAGATACTAAATGAAAGTTAATCCCTAATCCATTTCCCTGGTATAGCACAAATACTGGTGGTATTCTACCATATCTGGCTTGTATCAATAAATGATGAAGGATCCTTATATATTTGGATACGTCTCCTTTCATAACTATAGAAAGGTCTCCTATGAGATGGGAACAGTTTCTCAGGTAAATATTGTCATCTGTGCCTGTTCAGATTGTAGATATCCTTCAGACTGCCTGAGAGACAGAGACAGAAGCAGGAGAGGAGGCAGCACTGCCTCCTCAGGAACACTGAACTCCTCAGCACTGCCTCAGGAACACAAGACTGTGCTATGCTAATATAGGGAATGTCAGCTTCTTAGACCTAAGGCTTGGGGTAAATTTAATGTAAACTTCATTTTTTAACATTTTCTATTTTCTACTATAATTTATCAGTTATGTTACTGATAGGACATTGTTATTTAAAGAGGTGTTTCAAAGGTTTATAGAAGCTTTTTTTTTAAGACAAAAAAAAAAAGAAAAAAAAGGTTTTAAGACTTTTTTTCCCAAATATCCTTCATTTGGCAGGAAAGCTAAAATGTTTCTATAGTAATTAGAGAAAACAAAGAATAAGCCTTTTATTTCAGAGCCTGGTCAGTGCCAAATTATTAGCTAAAGCAATAAAGCCCATATACAGGCACTTAAGTTGAAACATTTGGGGATTTTAGCCGCAACAGCAGACATTTTGGAAATGGCATAATCTTGATAACTAATTTATCCCCAGATTTCTGACTGATTTTCCACAAGAAACTTGCTATCTTTGTTTCTAGCTGATTCCCTGACTGTGCAGAATGTGCATAGGAGTAGAGCAGCACCTTCTGAGATCTTCTGTATTATTGAGCCCTGCAAATAATTATTTTTTCATTTTGGAGAGAAATAACATATTTCAACTAGTCTTCGACACAGTCTCAAGCTATAATCTTGGAAATGAGTTCAGAGTAACCCTGAAAATTTCCCAGGCTCAAAAGTTTCACATACAAAATAGTGGTTTTAAGTCCATTTCTAATTTTAAACCACACTGCAGGTGTGCAACTATAGTTAAAACTCTGCAACGGCCCAGGCAAATGAATACTTGCACCTGAGCCAGGCTGCCCACACCACCTGGCAGCCAAGAACCCCCAGCCCAGGTGCACACTCAACCCTCCCAAACACTGCCCTGTCAGTCTTAAAATTTAAGAAAAGGAGACCTTCAGAAGGCTTCAGGAGAGCAGAGATAGTTTCTGAGATGATTTTATATAGAAGTCACATTTCTCTTATTCCCAAACTCCTGATTACACAGTTGAAAAAATTAGAAGAGCAAAAAATGGGGAAGAGAAAGGCTTCTTTCAAATAAACGGCAAACAAGAAGGCTTTCCTAGAAGATCAAAGGAGATTCATCATTTAAATAGAAAAGTGGCTTTGATTTGAATAGTGTTAAAAACCAAAATATAATACTAGTCATTCCAGACCTGCATTTTGTATGTCCTCTTTTTTCTATTTCTTCTATAGCAAGTTGGAGTTCTGCTACTTAAAACAGACATCTATAAACTCTAGTTAAGGAGATTTAATAGATTAGAATGAAAAGACAAACCTCACTGCTGTCTTCATAAGTTTTTTCAAAGTCATGAAAAAATCGTCCTGTTATGTCAGCTGTCCCAAGGCCAGATCCTCTGTACTTTATCTGAGGACAAACCAGCACCAAAATGGTTGCAGTGGATTTTGTGCTGCACTTGCTAGTGGTCAAAGCATTTGCACAAAACATGAGAAAGAGGAAAATCAAATCCAGCCCATGAATTGTCCAGTTTCCTTGAAAAGAATTAATTGTATAAATAAAGGACCTCATCCCTATCCTGAGGTGTGTGATGGCAAAAAGCATATTTACCTGCATATCACCTGCCACAAGCATGCACCTGTCTCAGGAAAGGTGGTATCCATATCTCCTGAGGTAGCATAGAGTGCTGTTACACATATGAAACTAACCATACTGTGGTTTTACAGCATGCTGGTCATTTTTGCATTAGTGGCTCAAAATTTTTATCAATTTTTAGCTAATTTGGGTATATTACACTGTTGTATCCTGTGTGATGTCACGTGGTCCTCAAATGTGTAGGTGAAGCCCTCAAGAGGGGATAGAGACCTGTCTCAATGCTGTATGAAGTTTTCTTGAGGTGACTTGTGGGGGGGTGTCCAAAAGCCTGACTTCAAGGTTTTTCTACAGCTTTTTTTCTTTCAGCATTTTTTCTTTCAGCTTTTCTCCAGTATGTGTAATCACACTACCCTCTCAGCTTTTTACCGTTTTGTAATTTTGCTAGATTCCTTATCCTAGACTCATCTGATCTTCTAAAACATGACCAAAAACTTGTTGTCAATCCCTGTTTCTCTGTGTTACCCAGACACAAATGATACTTAGAGTCTCCTCATTTTCTTAGAGCCCATAGAAGACAGGGCTGTCTGACTAGATGGCGTGGCACTCGAGGTCTGGGAGCCAGATGTCCTGCACTGGGAGGGAGAAGAAGGATAAAGTAGGTTATAAAGGTGGATATTGTATGCCAACAACTATCAGCCTTAGCAAATAAGATGAGCTCTTTCAGTCACCCAGAGGTTGTTGGCATAGCACCGTGTACAGCACTGGCAGAGTTACTGCTTCTATTACTATTTCTGCTGTTCTGCAGTGAAAGCTATGTTTATTAACAACAGTCTGAGTTTTCAGCCACTGCTAACACTCCTGTTAAACTTTAAAAAAAAAAGGTATCTCTTGCTGCTGTTTACAGAAGTCTCCTAAGCAGCAAATCTTAACTGTAATTTTATGGTTGGTTTGTGATAAATTATTTCCTTTCACATTCTATTGAATTTATTTAAATAGAAGGTAGGAGACACGACAAACCTACAAAGTAGTGGTATTAACATGAAACTACTGGAAAGGTTTGGTTGGGGTCTTTTTACATACTGACATATATAAGTAAGTAATACAATGCTCTCCTCTATAGGTGCTTGAGGTAGAATAAATCCAGTATTAGTGGGTACAGCTAATATGGCTGTAGTGCTTGTGCTGAGCTCACAACATGACTCACATGTTGTGTTTGTCTGCAAAGTTGGAGAAGAGAAGGGAGCATTTTTTTTTTTAGCATTAACGTGATTTTAACTCTCATCTGCTTTCTTCTGAGCTGCCATTCCTGATTCAGCACGCATGAGTCTGCTAATGAAATCCAGATGTCAGACGAAAAAACAATAAGCTCTCCCACCCTTGTGGTGGATCGGGTTTCTCAGAGAATGGAAAAAAAAGAATCAGGAAAGATTCCTAGAATGTCTGAAACTTTAGATTTCAGTGTGTTTTCAGAGAGCAGAGGGTGGCAGGGGGATGGTTTGAAGGTAAAATTGGTAGCAGGTCAAGATTTTTGGTGCAAAAGTGAGAGGAAATTGAGTGATTGTGTTATCAGTTACTCCAAGCCCTAAAAAGATCTAGTATATCCCAAAGTCATTGCTACGACTGAAGAATTACTGAATAATAAAATAACTCATTAATAACAAATAATTAAAAGTGGTGTCTTCTGTACTTCCAATAACAGTAGGGTGCATCAGGGTTTATTTTGAGTCTGAGAGGTGTCTTTCCATAGGCACATGTGAGGCATTGCAAGCTTTCCTCATTTCAACTATATTTGACTTAAGCCAAGTCACAAAGTGCTGCTTTCCTGCAGGAAGTTTCCAATGTGACTGAAAGCAGAATGCTTGACAGAAGTGGCCTCCTCTCAGTGGCTCCACCTCTCCCAGATCTGTCTGACCATGGTGCTTGCAGACCTGGACATGTTCTGCCTCCACTGCAGGCCACTGGCCAGGCTACTTCTGATGCCAAAGTCCTGTAACTCTACTTGTTGAGATGTAATCTGTAGATTTAGGATTTTTAAATGCCGCAGCTTCACATCTTTCAGTATTGCATTCTTTTCTGTGGAACACTGTGATTAGAGCTGTTATGATAGAGGTAAATCTTGCAACTCTCAAATGGCACAGTTCCTCATGGATGCTGCTCAGTAGTTAATTTAGCATCTGCACAGGCTCCAGAGCTCTTTGCTGTCAGACTGAACAGAGCTATTGAAATGTGTGCCTCCTATGAAGGGAACTGCTCTGTAACTACAGGCCCTTCAAAGCACACATTCACTACTATGTATTTGGCCCAGGTTATCAAGCTGTTCATTATTCATGAGCTGCTCTTATCTGAGCTGCAGTTCACAATGGTCATAACTTGTGATGATGGATGGTTAAGAGCTGGGTCGAGTGTGCAGGCTTTGCATTAGCACCTGTATTGTTTTAACCAGTTCCTCTGGTAGTTGTACACAGGGATCCAACAGGATAACTGCACAGAAACCACGGTGGTGACCAGTGGCAGTCACTGCTCTTGAGGGGGGCAGGCTAAATGATCCATTCAGGAAGGATTGAAACCACCTCAGTGCAATCCCTTGGACTTTGCCATTTTTTACACAAGGAAGAGCAGTATCTTATGAAAGCATCACTCTTCATAAACATTGCTTATCATGTCTTTTCTTTCTGCCTCATAGTCGTCTCTGTTACAAGCCCCTGATACATTTGATGTCTGATAAGGGCCAAAAGCAGAAGCTATAGAGATAAGAACCAGGGGAGTGAGAGAAGTGAGAAGACAGCTGTTGCCTGAAGACTACCAGCTGTTGAAAAACAATCAGAGGGCACTATACAGCATCACCCTAAGGTTACTTAAATAAAGACTTTAGCTCCAATCTCTGTCTGTGCAAAAAACCTACTTGTTTCAGTAGGAGCTGAAGACAGATAGAAGCAACTTGGATGGTCAGCCTTCAGAAATAGGCTGTTGTCTCACTCCAGCAGAATTATTGGAGTGCATACAAAGGGTACGACCCTGCTGACCCCATGTTCTGCATCATGTCATACCTTCTTTTTATCTCACGTCCATTCTTGAGATTCTTTCCCAATCAATTCCTCTCCTTATCCAGCTTCTAAAGGTAAATCCCTCATTTATTTCCAGAGTATCTAAGATCAATATTTTGACCCATTCAGTCCCCTTTCCAAGGTACCTTCCACTGGTGTGAGAGAATTAAGGCTGAAGAATGGGTATTTAGCACACCAGAACAGATGGGGAATGGAAAGCACAGCTCTTGTATTCATTGTGTACAGTTCCCAGAAACACAGGCCTTATCTAGCTTTTCCAAACTTAACCTTTTTTCCATTATTTTCTCTTTTAATCTCCAGTGGCTGTCATGTCATTCATCACTGCCATTTTATTAATCACTCTAGAAAAGATGTTGTGTATCTCTTTAGCACATCTTGCAAGTTAAGACACAGTGGTTTCTTCTCTGGATATTTTAACATACCTTGGTTGTGTTACAGCAAGGAACATAGCCAAAGTGCAGTGAGCATAACTAGTTAAATGTATAGATTCAAATCTGTGAAAATGCAATTTGAAGTTCTTGAAAAAGTCCAGACTAGGTTTTAGTAGGACTCCATGTCAGACCTAGCAAGCAGTTGAATAATCAGCAGTAAACATTCACTGTCTCCTTGTAAAGTTGATTTATTCCATACTGATTCTTAAATTTTTTTTTTAAATCCTGATTCCTTCTTACTTAAGGTAGAGATAAATAACTGAATTTGGATACTGTAAAAAGTGCCATACTGTACATGTCCAGAAGACTGATCATCTATCAGCTGATTTTTCTTTTAAGCCCTCCCTGACTCCTTGATTTACTGTTGGAGAAAATTAGGTGGACTGATCAGATAAACATCTGACAGAATACAGAACTGTAAGAACTGGTGTTCCACCACATATAAGCTGAGCCTTTTCTGCTAATGTAGTGTCACTTCATACAGGTAGAACTAAACATCTAGTCTATAGAACAAAATACTCTGTTTTCATTTCATTTATGATCAATTTGTGGGAGTCTGGTTTTAGTTGGATCTGAGCAGTCTGGTACAGTTTTAACCTGCAGTTGGGTTACCAGTGTTCTGTTATTCAGGTTTTTTGCTTAATTATGGTTGGTTACTAAATTCTTATGATACTGTTCTTTACCAAAAAAATAGCATTTTTAGTTTTTCAGAAGTATGGGACTGGGAAATATATTTGCTCAAATTTTTATAAGAAGTGAACGCAGCTGAAAAGTAAATCCATTAAAGATCCATAGGTATTTAAAGAAATTGTCATGCACTCAGTGCTCTTCAAAATCTAATCTAATCTACTTTTGCATTCATATCTAAATCAAGAAATGAGGTGCTCAGCACATCTGTATTAAACTTCTAAAGCTGAAGACACCCTGTTGTTTGCAAACCTCCCCACACTTTTCATACTAAATACCACTTTTATTCTCCCTGTTACTTTTCAAAACACAGGTACTTTACAGGAGACCTTCCACATGACTCCAGAATATTAAATCACAGAAACAGCAAACCTGCTGAGGCTGGCAGGGGTCTGGGGACATCAGCTAATCCAACCCCCTGCCCAACATTGCTCAGGTGTTGAGTATGTCCAAGGATAAAGGCACCACAACACCCTTGGGCATCCTGTGTCAGTGCTCAGTCACCCTTACCCTAAAACAGCTCTTCTTATATTTAGAGGGAATTTCTGGTATTTCAATTTGTGCCCATTGCCTTTTGGATCAGACCTCTGCCACTGGATACCAGTGAAAAGTGTCTAACTCTTCTTTAATCTCTCCCGTGCTACGTATCAGCTACACAAAACAAAACCTGGGAAGCCTTTTGAATTAAGTATTAGTCATGCTGAACAGGTTTTCACTGTGAGGGAAGATGGGGTGGCCACGTTTTTACCATCTGAGATGCAAAGTCTAGCAAGGTGGATGCTAAAATACATGATTCATAGGATGTTAGAAGTCACTTGGACCTAAACTCTGGCTGTGCTTAAAACAGTTGCACTTTCCATGCCACAGTGCACTGTCATGGAGAGAATTAGGGTTGCATGCATTGCAGCATACAATTTCCACTTCTGGAAGTAGCTTTTTCAAAGCTACCATCCTACCAGTCCTATAAAATAGAAAGTAAGAGGTATAGTCATGACAGATAATCATGACTTTGAAAAGCAACTATTCTTCCCTCAAATATACTCTGGGGAAAATCCAAACAGTCAAGTCAATGAATTGAGAGAATTTTGCCCATCTAAGTAGTTGACATGGAAACTTCTCTTGAGGCAGGCAGTGCATTTCAGATGCTGGGGGGCAGTGAATCTCTGAATGCATTGGATTAATACATGCAGAAACAATGATATAGAGTACACATTTTGATTGCCTCAAATACCATTTTCTCTGTTCCAATTTAATAAGAGAATGGGAAGAAAGAGAATCTAAAGCAAAACTCCATTTTAAGTCAGAATATCTGCACTGGCTTTAGTATTTTCATCAACTTCTTGACAGAGAATATTCTTTGCACTGCAGACTTTGTGTTGCAGTGGGACAGTCAGCTATTATTTCTCCATTTTAAACCTAACTACAGGACCAGGATTTTCAAGGTCTTCACTCTTTCTTCTCCATCTTTGCTGGGTTTTACCTCACCACCTCTCCTGAACTTGCGGCAGTGTTTTGTGTGTTAGGCTTTAAAGGTCAAGGCAGGCAAGCCCAACATGGTCAGCCCTCAAAGACAAATGAGCACGATTCTGTTCAAGTCTGTTAGGATGCATCTGTTAGGATGTTTGTAATATTGGATTATCTGGTCCACAGTATCAAACAGGAAAAGCCAGAAGATACTGTTAGCTGAGAATTTCAGTCAGTGCAGCACTCTGACTTGATATAGCTGGCATGTTCATGTCATGGAAAGAACTTAAAATCACAATGATTATGCCAATCTTGAGTTGTCAGGAGGGGCAAGCCAACTTCCTTGAGCAATTACTGTACCTTGTACTTTTCCATGCATTTCCACATAAACCAAACATTTCTCCTTTTGTCCAATGCTACTCCCTAGAAATCTATCTGCTTCTTTCTGATCCAAGGCTGGTGATAAAAGTTTTGAATCCCTGCATCTCAGCTGACACCAAGACCCTTGGCTCAGATATTGTGCAGTGCTGCAGAGCTGGCCTGTGGCAGATGCACACTCTGTTCCCAGCATTTTACTATCCACTTAGATCCTTGGAAGTAGTAAACTTTCTGCTTGTTTCTGCACAGCTGACCTAATTGCTCAGAGAACTAAATTAGAGTAGGCTTTTCTTTTTCTTTTTAATGACTAGCCTTGATTGAAAACAACCAAACCAAAACCAAAACCAAAACAAAAAAACAACCAAAAACCAAAACCCAAACCAAACTAGTGTTGTAGTGCGCAAGATCACCAGTGGTGAAGAAAAAGGTTAATTTTTTTCATAGTGTCATACTGGAAACTCAAGTTTAGCTGTTTCTGAATCACTCTCCTGAGAAGAAACCTCTATTTATAGTAACAAGCTGTAGTCCTTCAGTTTTACATTTGCCTATGGTAAAACATGGTCCTGTGCCACTTACGCAGTGATTGAGATCACTGGATCAGTTAGCTGATCCCTTCATTATTTACTACATCCCAGGCACTGCACAGACTTTATTATTCCTTATTACCTATGTTTCTCTTTTTGGCTACATCTTCATGTAATAATATCAAAGTGAAACAAAAGACAGGTTTGCTTCAGCATCCACGTATTAACAAATTTTTATTTTCAGATTCAGCTCACCCCTAAACTGCTTTTGATACTGAAAAACACTCATTACAACCAATTCAGCTATGGGGGCTGATTCAGGGAATGGGAAATTTGTGACACTGAATTACTAAGTCATCACTATGAGTAAGAGTCAATGCTGTTCTAATATTTTTCCAAAATATAAAAGCCTTTCTAACTTTGAATATTTGGCTTTGACCCTATCTATATTATTGTTTGTATTGGTGTAATTATAATTCTACTTATGGTCCCTTTCCCTATAGGAATATTGTGTAATTACAAGCAGGTAATATCACATCTTAAATGTTTATCAATAAAGAGTAATAGATAAAAATCCTAGAAAACCTCTGCAAAAAAGGTTTTAGAACAACAGCAATTCAAAGTTATATTTGATGAGAAATTACAAATTTTTTGTGTGCTGATGAAAATCACAAAACATTAGAAAGAACCCAGTTGAAACAGCATAGTTTCTGTTTTATCAAACTGATAGAATCTTAAAAATAATCTCAAATATTATTTCCTGAACTTCTTTTTCATTCATATAATTTTGGAGAAAAGTTATTTAACTGGCTTTCATGATTGCCCAATGATGTTTGAATTTGTGATGCTAGTCATTTTGCTATTCTGGTATAGAAGTTTCTCTGAAATATTTTTTTCTCCCTCCTCATTTGCTTCTTACACTTTCAATCAATCACACTTTGTGGGCTTGCTATAAGGCCACTAACTCATTTTTAAGGCCTACAAATCAATCCTGAACACCTTCTACATGCATAAATATACATCATCACCCAAAATAATGGTTCCTAAATGCCAGCATAAGTTGTTGTCACTGTTCTAATTTCTGTCTCTCTATGAAATCAACCCAGCATTGATTTTCCTTTCAACTTTATATTTTCAGAGCTGTGGCTTAAGCTAGTCAAGATAGGAACTCAGGACTAGAAAAGAAGAAGACATCCATGCCTTTGGCTCATCAAATCAGTGAGAGAGTTGTATCATAGTAGTGATTCCTTCTAGAGCCATTTATGAGAGTATTTATGTCTTTATCATTTTCTCACCTTTAACTAAAACTGTTTCCCTCTGGAGAAGGTTACCCAAGAAAGAGAAGTTAAACATAGAACAAATAGTAAGTTGTTTTAGCAGTGATCATGTAGATTTAGTTAATGGTGTACATCTGGAAAGAAAACCAGCACAGCTGGCAGATAACCGTGATGGGTCTATGGAAAATATTCCTTAATCAAAACTCTGCTAGTTCAGAGAATATGTGCTTAAAGCACTTGGGGATGGTTAACCAACAGAGAAGAGAAATTCTGGGAGGCAGTGGTTTGTTGTTTTGCAATCAAAGTTAAATCTTAATTTGTTACTTTGCAGGATGGTTGTAATTCTCAGGCACTAGATGAAATGAAAAACGTAGTGGTACCCTGAGGAATGCATTGGTCAGCTAACAAAATCTAATCACTTTTTTCCTTTTAACAAGTTGTAGCCACTGTCCTCTTTTATCTAGAAGTGGAGTATCTATTAGTCATTTATAGTACGGTCACTTGTCTTGGATTCACTCTGCTAGGCATTATTCTGCTACATAGTCACAAAGGTGCCTGGTCCCACAGGGATGGGAAAACTAGAAAGTGAGTTTTCTCAACTACTATTTAATAACTACTATTAATAGTGGAAGAGACAACTACTTTATACAAAATAAATACAGAAAATGAAAGTTGGAAACCTTCCTAAAATGAATCAGGTTTTCTATGACAGACTCTGGTCTTTCTTATGGCATCTTGCATACAACATTCACTGGTAATGCTCTGTCTTTGTACTGTATCAGTGTGAAGTTCTACATCATAGCATCTTTAGGCCAAATAATGGACTCTTTCCAAACACTTTTGGTCCAGAAGCTGCTCTTTGATACTGCTTCATGTATTAAATCCTAGACAGTTCAATTCTGCTAAATTCTAAAAACATTATAAGTCAAAATATAATCCCATGCACAGTTCAGTGAGGACTGAACTGTCCTATCTGCTATTGTCTTCTGCAGTACCACATACTCACTCATGACAGAAATACAACAGAAAGACTGTGTGCAGACCTCCCCAGTTTAGTTGCAGTGTGCACTATGCTCAGGAATTTCAATCACAAAGAAGATCCTTTTTTTACAAGAAGGCGGTAATGTGCCCTTAGAATCCATTTGTATCATGTAAAACAGAACTGTGTTTGTTCTGCCTAATGGACTTTGCATGGGGCATCTTTCTAGCACAGTCAGAAATATGTTCTTTGGCTGTACCAGTTTGCCCTGAGGCACTGCAGTGCCCCACAGATTCTCCCCAGGGAATTCATGCTTTTCGAAATCCTAGCCAGGTCCTCTTTGGTAAATGTGTGTGTCCCCAGAGCTTCAGTGCAGCATGTTGCCATTGGCTACATGTCATAACTGTAAAACATAGGTTGAAAACAGCATGGGAGTTTCGTCTCATTTCATTAATATAAAGAGAAACTGGACTATGTGCCTGTAGTTCATTGAAATCAATCATATTGCTTATTTCATAGAGGAAGGGGATTGTGTAATAAGTGCATTTTTACTTCAATTACATTGTAGCAACTAAAATAGCAATTTCTAAAGTGAGCAAAAGTATATGGCTTTTAGCAACTGACACTAAATTAATGGACAAATTCCTAGAGAACAGGATTCCACAGAAGCTTGCTGACTCAGCAAGCTCTCCCAGTTTTCTTTCCTTTGTTTGGTAGTTACAATACTCAACTTTACAGTAATATATTCTCTAAATATTTTTTTTTTAAAAATATATATTTTTCTTCTGTAGGTCATAATTAGTTTTACTAGTTTTAGAATGGGAGTTGGATTTTTTTTTTCTTTTAGTAAGCACAGATGCTGTGCATATTGACCTTAAAATCAGTTCTGCTTACTGTCTACCATAGGCACTATGACAGAACATACAAGCTTACATGGTCACAGTCAGGCTGACTGTGAACTCACTGAGGCAACAGACTGAATCCCAGCCAGTTTTCCTACACAACACACTTTTCAGATATTTTTGTTTGCATTTAGACTTCTTGTAATTTGTACCACATTAATTTGGAAGTGAGAGAATGGTCTTGGGGTTTAAGATCTGGACTAAGATTCAAAAACATGTATGTTGGATGCTGACTAGTTATATACACTTGCATTAGTGATACTAGCAATACTATATGCCCATGTTTTAATAATATGGCAAAATCCCATTTTACCTACTAGATTCAGTTCTTCTGGCCAAAGTATTTTTCTGTCATTTTGTATAGCTCCCACTGCAATAGACTCAGGATCTCCTTTTAGTAGTATATGATAAATAATTTTTAGACAAGGTTGAAAAACACTTAATCACTGCTGGTCTGCCCTGGTCTGGGGATCAATGTGTCAAGTCAGCACAGCTGACATACCACAGGTTTACAGAGTACTATTTACAAAAGACATGAGAAACCAAAGAAGAATTCAAATATGGTTCAAAACCAAGGGGAACCTGGTTTAGCCTCCTGGACGTGCCAAGCAGGGCTGGAAAGCAAAGGAGAGCAGTGTTTCATGAGATTTTCCTACTTCTGGTCAGGCCAGAAATTTTGCAAGAGCAGCTTTTCTCATAATACTTTGGCGCTTTTTTTTCTGGTCTTGCCTGAAGCCTGGAGGCTGAGCCATGTGAAAATACTGATGGAAAAAGAAACTTTTCTCAGTGTGTTTGATCTTCAGCTACAGCCTAAAATATTCATATTCTCATACTTTATCTCTGTTCAGCTGTTACTTTCAGGTTTAAATGTTTTTTAACTCATGCCTCTTTCTTTTGCTGCTGTAAACTTGCAGCCTCACATACAACTTCAACCTTCTTCGCCAGAAGAAATGGAAAGCATAAAATGAGCATCTCTCATTCTTAAAAGAGATGACTTTGAATTAAGAAGAATGTGCTGTCCTTGAAGCCAACCTTCAAACTGCCTTAACACCACTGTCTACTTTACCCCAGAACTTCCCCACTTGATGTCAGAATATTGTGGCTCACTTGAGTGGGAACTTGATGTAGCCACTGTAGTTATTAACAAGACTACAAGAGCTGATAGAATGTACTCCTCATACCCTCAACCCAAAAGTAATCCTGCGTTGTTTTCCAGTCCTCAGTCTCTGTCATCATCTAATGGACAAACTCACTGAGGCAGAGACTGACTCTATCTATAAGTTTCTACCAGATCTGCTGTGACAGACATCCCACAAATAGCAAATTATACTATTAATACCAACCCTTTCTTCTTTGGAGCATTTATCCTCCATATAATGTAGTGAATCATAGAATACACAAGGGTTAATAGGAAAGGATCTCTCTTGCCTTCTTACTAGGAAGCTTTGCTTCTGCTCAAATGAACAGAGGGTGTCTGAAGCCTCCCTTTGACAAAGGAGAAGATGCTGACTATGGATAGCAATCAGAAAAAAAGTTAAACTCACACTTGTGCCTCCCCTCAATTTTGCAGATGACACTATTCCAATGAACTTCTTAGCTAACCTGTTTATGGCTATTTGCAGTATTATTCTAAATGCAGGGTCATTTGTGCCAGCATGTCTGCCTGGTTTCTCTCTCACCCTGTTTATCTGCAAACACTTTTTTCCATGCAACCACCTGCCAAAACCAAAAGCTGAAATCTGGGGGATTTGTAATAAGACACCTTGTGGTTTTTTCTAGAGTGGGCAATAGGAGGGAGTAGAAGGTGGATGAACTGAGCATTTCAGTCTTTCTTCAGGGTGGCTCAGAGCACTGTCCTCACCTAATCAATCTCCCCCCAGACGTGTATGTGTATTAGGACCTATCGCATGTGTTCTTGAACTGTGTTCTGGGGACAGGTGATAACCATACTCTGGACCACTGAAATTTCATGTAGGCTGCAATTTATTTCTTGATTCAGCTACAGCTGTTTCTCAGATGATAAAAATAGGCTCGTGTTCTAGTGCTATTGCTGCCTATTTTGATTAAAACAAGATGTGCAACAAGATCCTGTTCTCATCCATATGATCCAGAATAAGGGAAGGGTGAAACAAAGTTTTCTTTCTAGTAAAGGTTTGGGGAAAGGGAGAGGAAAATGAACAAGCAAGAAACAGACAACTAATTCCTGTTTAGGTCTTTTTAGAGCCTTTCCTGGAGTTTGCAAATTGCCCTGGGTAAGAACACAACACTGCAGTTTTCTTAGCACCTCAGTTTGTTGCGTACATATTAGTAGAAGAAAGGTACTTGCCATGGTTAAACCATTACCCCAGATGAAGTCAACAGTTGATCCTTGCATGTTCCTGTGACAAGCACAAAATAGTACTGCACAGTTCTTGATCTCTGTCAGCATTCCAAAGGAGGAATTAAGGACTGGAATCAGGTCTGGGCAGCAGTTACCAGAAAAGTGATCACTGTGTTGGGCTTCAGATGGACTCACCAAAGCAGTTGCTTTCACTGATGCTGTCAGTGGTGTTCTCAAATTCTGTGCTTCTCTCAAATTATTGCACCAAACAAGAGGAAAAGAACTTCCACACATTCAGAGCCACATTCATAATGAACAGAACTGGAAAGGAGTAGGATGGAGAGAAATTCCATAGTTTGGTACTGCACTGTAGCAAGAGTGTTAAGTCTGGACAGATGGTGGTGAACCCAGTCTGAAGGGTACATGACATCACCTACCCTCAGAGCAGAGACAAATACTCTTCATAGTGCCCTCTTAGTTCAGCACTGATGAATTTTCTCTACACAAAAAGTATCCTTACAAACCTTTTAATACTATTTTATAAACCTTGCTTTATTAATACCTTCAAAAGATGTTGAAACAAAGATTTCAGATGGCTTTTAGTTCCACTAGCAGTACTATACTTGATCTCAAATATCTCTAGTACAGTTGTTACTCTCTTTAGAGGTCATTGGAGTCATCTTTAATCTAGATATATCCAATTCACTTTAGCAAGCCTAGAAGGTTTTTGATAGGAATCCAAACCTGGGAAAGTTTATATGAAACTCTGAGAATTCTGCCATTATCAAAGAGGATTAGAGAAGAGAAATAATGTAGCCCAGATCAAAGGGAAGAATATCAGGTTAACTACTAGCCTTGAATGGGCTTAACCAAAAGTTTCTTGGATCTTTACTTTAGAAAAGAAAATGGCTCAGATTGTGTGGAAAGGAATTATACTGAATACCCAGAGCCACTTGATAGGATACTACAGAAAAAAGAAAATCAGAGAAAAAAACCACACAACTCCCACCAACCCAGAGCGTTGCTTCTCTGTCCTACACATCTTTGTAATTGGAGATCTTTGATCATGGAGCACCTGTTGTCCTTTAGAATCAAACATGCAATATTGAAAAGAGCAGAATACTTTATTAAATTATTTACTTATGGTCTTTGTGAAAGCGTTTCATAGTTCAGCTGCCTGGATGGTTTTCTGCCATAATCTGGCACAGCTTTATCTCACAGCAAAAGGTGCTAAATCATCAAGTGTGTTCAGGCACATCTGTGATGTCATACCATATGCAGTAACAATGTATTTATTATGTGATGTGGTGTGCATCTGTCCTAGTAGGCCATTCCTATCATTGTCTTCATCAGCAACACGCCTTTTTTTTTTCTTCATATGTGTAATGTTTTGTTTTACTTTGAGAGCACAGACAGCTTTGGCAAGGACTCAGCTTTAAAAGTTAGCAGTTGCATGGACGTAACTGGACAAGTGAGCAGATCAAATCCAGGAGATAACAGTGTATATTTATAGGGAGATATGTTTATGGAAACCTATGGGAAAGGCCAGCTTCCTTTTCAAAGAAGACAGAGGTTTTGCATGCTCATTACAGCTTTGGAAAATTTTCCTTTTACCATTTTTCTTTATCTTCTGAGTGAAAATTAATTGCAAATAAATTCTTGCTACTCCTGTCAGCTCTAATGCTCTATTAAGCTTCAGTTTAATGCTTTGTTGCTCCAGAATCTTTGGGACAAATTATCTCCTGGCTTAACTCCACCAACTGTGGTGAAGCTACATTAGAATGGATTTGGCTCTGCAGTTTAATCTTTTTCTCTTTTTATTTTTTCCCCAGTGCTGCTTTTGCTTGACTCTGTACATGACCAGAATATAAAGACAGCAAGCTTACATTAGAAACAAGTCACTAGAGAAACCAAGCTTAACAAGAAACCAAGAGACATAGCTTTCTAAGCTATCAAATGTCTTTTCATGGGGTGTAAATGACTGCACAGTTCATTTCCTTCCTTTTCAATATCTTCTGGCAGGAGGACAGTGCTAACTTTCATGTAAACATCAAGTTTTACAAAAGAATTCTCAAAAGTAAGTAAAATACTGGCTTCCATTGCTTAGTTCACTTTCCCACTGTTTATACACAAACCTGAAATTCTCATTACAAAACTACAAACAATTGCAACCCCCAAAAACATTAATTTCAGAGGACATAATCTATTTCAACGTATTCATGGTTTAGCTGGTGCAACAGCCTCCTGGATTTACTGCTGGTCTGCTGTGCAGCAGACCCCTAGAAATTCTGCCAGAGAACGCTTCAGTCATCTAGATTAGTACAGTCTTTCCCTAAAGCAATGTTTTCCCACTCTTTCTGTCCCATTTTACATGACCCGGTGATGGAGTTTCACACTGAAGACAATTCCACATTCTGACTGATGGTTTGCTTTTTTACTGCTCTTTCTTCTCAGGGTTGAAAGAGAACTGCTTTTGTAGCCTTAAGGCACGTGGCAGGAGGAGATGGAAACATTTCTTTCATAACATCTTTCTGATAATAGAGCCCTTTGATCCTAGAAGATTTACATTCAACTGAAACAAAAACTGAGACAAAGCAACCATTTGTAATCACTGGTCACAAGTATAATTTGGAGTATCTTATCGGGCAGGCTAATAACAAATTGGCATAACCTCACAGACACACATACAGGAATATCTGTCCACCATATTATTTAGAAAAGCCACAGTGGAGGAGAAGAAACACTTTCAAAGTTTTGGCTAAATCTATTTGAAAGAGAATGATATCCT
The DNA here is from genome assembly GCA_910950805.1 of Acrocephalus scirpaceus scirpaceus. Lineage (NCBI taxonomy): Eukaryota > Metazoa > Chordata > Aves > Passeriformes > Sylviidae > Acrocephalus > Acrocephalus scirpaceus. The sequence continues at coordinate 38,504,431 of OU383781.1, forward strand.
ATTAGTACAGAAGAATCTAAAGATAGTGGACGTCAAAGCACCAGGAGAGCAGAGCTCTTCCTCATGTAGTGCACTGTGCCAACAAATTCTTTGCTGAAGATGACACTGTGGCAAAGTGGTGGCTTAAATTTAGACACTTGCTAAATTGAGAGCTGTTGGAAAACTGCAGAGGCACCTAAGAATCCATGAGTATACCTATCTGAAATGCTGTAGGTAGCGTTAAAGTAATGGGCCCTCTTACAATGCCACTGACCTAAATCCCACTTAACCTGCACATCTGTGCCAAGATGGTTTGCTCCTCTCTGATGCTGAACCTACTGACTTGGAAACTGAAGCATGGCTGTACAGCTTGTCCAGCTAGGGACATGAGAAGGATTGTTGTGTCGTCTTTGGCAATTCTTTGTCTATTCTGACTAGAAAATGAAGAAATCAGAAAGTAGAGACACATGAAATTACACACTAGTTGACTGTAGTAGATATTTACACAGTTCTAGCTACGAGTGAAAATCTGAGCAGAATGGAGAGGAAGGATGATGCTGGAAGCTTGGAGGAAGCAACAATCACAGCCCAAAAGGGAACAGCCTGTTGAGCTAGCCTGGCCATTTCCTCAGCTGCTGCTGCTGCACTTCAGTCTGTATATTCTCAAGTGTTCTCTGCAGTCTGACTTCAGATAGCTGAAAGAGTGGTGTGTCTGCAATTTCCTAACCTGGCAGCTATACCTTACTGTTAGGAATTTTCTTCTTAGACATTTAAACTGAAGTTTCACATCTAATACTAGGAAGAAGATGAATAGCAACACCTCCCACCACTTACTTTATAACAACCTGACAATCTTCACTTAAAACTGCTCACATTAATTCTTTACTCCCTTCGAACTTGTGTTTGATATATCTACAGAAGAGTCATTCTGCTTCTGAAATCTATAGGACATTTACCTATTTACTAGCAAAACATCATCTAGATTGGGGTTTTGCCACAAAATCTGACTGCAGTTTTATGATGCTTGATACATGAAGGCTTCTTTAGAAAACCTGATATGTTTGGTTTCTTCACAATAGATTATTTTCCTAAGTTTTATTTGTTACTTTATAAAAATAGCTTTTTGCTTACATCTTAATCTATGCTTATACAAACCTAAGTCACCTCAGCAAACTAGAATTCCCGTGATCTGAAATCTTCATCTCCAACATTTTGGAAACTCAGTCAGAACTTTCAAACTCCTCATCCAGTCAGGCACTCTGCTTTGATGACCTTGGAGAGGTACTGCTTGTTTTAAATGTCAGCTATCAAATTTCCAAATTAGTCACCAAAAATTTATATTTCTAGCCCCAAAAGCACCTTTTTCCCACAACACTTGATTGCCCAAGCACTTTCTAGCATTTGCTAGATTCTTAGCTCAAAAGATGAAAACAAAACCTAATTTTTACTGACACTTGTGGAGTTTTCCCACCCTGCTGGGGAAGCCTAAATACAAGCAGACTGGAGCAGAACAGGAACAAAGAAGCCATGCTGGAGGAACTTGCTCTGAAAACACAGCTGAGCATTCTGAGTTCCCGATGCACCGGAGACGGAAACAATAATGTAAAGTGAGGATGGAAGCTCTTGCTGTGAAACCTCTTATTCTCATGCATCTCTAAGAATATGTCCAGCCCAGAAGAATTTACATGAAGATGAGTGTGAGGCTGCCCAGCTCAGAGGTACAGCCAGCACATGCAACTCTGCATAAAGCCCTTTGTGTTTACGAGGGGCCAGTCTCTTGCTCAGGGAGCCATGTCTTTTTGTTTACCCACTGGGGTGCTGCCTGCTGCTCCTTATTAGGGCCCCTGCCTCTACAGGCATTTCTTGGTACAGTCAGTGCAAGCATTTTTTAACTATTACTTACAAAATGGCAGTGGCTTCCCCAAGGCCATATCTTTGTTTCTTTGTACAATGCTGTGATTGTGTAAATTGTCTTGCGTAAGCACATCAGCCCACTCTGGAATTCATTTTTCCCCCCTTTTGGCCTTTCATTGTTGTTCTTTTATGGTGGGATTTGTTCTTTTGCCATCTTGTCACAAATCCATTCCTGCAGCTATGTCACTTTTAAGAAACAGCATGGCTGAGTCTGGCCTTTCAATTTGCAGAGGTCTGGGGAGCAGCTACTTCTGCTGAGAGCACTGTTGTCAACAAACTGAACGTGCTCCCTGGCACTGTCACACAAAACTGCAGAGTCCCCAAAACCATGAAGCCTAAAGCAGCCACTTGTGTTCTTACATCATAATTCTTTCCTGCATATAGCTCAACAGACTGTCTTCTAAATCTAGTAATGTGACTTGTGACATCAAAGCTGCAAGTAAGAGAGCACTTCCTCTCTTAGGGATGATCAGGCAAACAAGTTCTTGGATCATGAATGCAGACACTGCAAGCCTCAGCATCGTGTACAGATATTCCTTCTTCCATTTGTGTAAAGAGCAAACCACAAGTGAAAACCAGAGTCTGTGAGAAACTTGCAGTTTCAAGATGGCACAGCATTTTGGAGCATGTTTGTTTCCACCCATCTCCACCTTAGCTGTAATCCCACTTCAAGGTGGGTTTTAGTCATGGATCTGACCACTATTTCCTCAGTTGCTAATATTAACCTGGCAAGTTATAAAAGGGTAACAGAAAAGCACACGTAGAGGCTTCCTCTTTTTCCTTTGCTACAAACAGAAGAGGTCTGGCTGACCACCAGGCTTTTCTGGCTCAGCGTGTGCAAGATCCCATCAGGAGATGTCTATATGAGGGGATGCTGCTGCAAGACAGACCCTCAGTGTTCATTACAGGCCATGTCTGCAGAAACCATCCCAGCTGACCCTGACAGCATTGCACAGGTTGTCAGCTATGCAGCAGCCCCATTTTGAGCTCTGGAATACAATAGTCAATTTGAGATTAGGCAGGAGAGATTTAACTATCAGGCTTTCTTGGAAGAAAGGAAAATTTCATGTAATTAGCTTGTGCCACCTAGAAGGATTGAGACTGTTTATGTTTTCAGCCAAAGACCCACTCTAAGGGAACACATAAATCGGGATCAGTATTGTTGATTTACCAGAAAGGATGTAATCCAAATCCCTGTTATCCGAAATGTGTTGGTTTGTCATTATAAAGCAGCACCCATGGAGTTTATTTCTTACCATGTGTACAGACATAGTCACATACTCCACTAAATGACCAGTAATGAATAAGCCCAAGTCTAACTGAGGGCAATGGAAATTCCATTGTCTTCCACCAAGCTTTGAAATAGCCTGAGTCAGACATACAGAATTTTTGCATGTGTCTTTGTTATAATACAATCATACTTCAGTGAACAGTGTTGCAAGATGTAAAATATTATGTTTAAATACTTTAAGCTAAGTACATAAAATAAATTACTTCTATTCATCATGTTTGCCCTTACAAATCTATTGTTTTAGCCACATTAAGAAAACAATCAATATTCTTAAGGCTTGAATGCTATAAAGGTTCAGATCAGGTATCACAGACAAACCACTAAAAAAATGTGAGAAATTACTTTCCTATAAATAAAATGTGTGTAATTTTCAACACAAAAATTTAGAAAGAGTTTACCTCCAAATCTTAAGTTATAGATTATTTAAAAGCTAAACTGTCTGAATGATGCTAGATAAATATAGGGTTATGCTGCTGTTGTCAAGAGAACTTAAGGATCTTGATGTAGGTTAAAAGTATTTTCTTTGTCTTTGAATGGCATGATTGTGATATCATCCCTGTGTCTAACATAAGATTTTATTCAAATAAAATCAATTACCATAAAACAAAAATGCTGCAGATAAAGTGGAAGCTGCCTTTGTAACAGTGATTCTCCAGGTATGCTTCTCTCCCTTTTCTCCCCCTAAATGTGCACTAAACTGCTTGTGCATTTCTGGTGAGCTGAAAGATCCACAGTCCACATTTGCTAGAACCTCTTATGGAAAACTGTGAGTATCAGTGATCCAGAATGAAATACTCTTTTGGCAGCATACTGAAGAACAACCTTACCAGCTTTTTCTCTTGACTTGTGTCAGCCTCATAGTTCATGTATAAATATCAGACCTAAATGTTTTCAATTCAGAATTGGATCTGAATGAAGAAATGTTTTATACAGGCTGAGATATTATTGCTGTTATCCTGGGCTATGCTTCTGAGGCTGTGTTTGGCACGTGTCCTCAACTTTGTGTTTACTGCTATCAGTATTATTCATGTTCATGCTGTTTGTGTGCTCAGCACACCTGATCCCTGAATTTCAAAGGAAATTCTAAGTAGAACTACAGTGTTGGTTGCCAGCTAAAGTTGATGAACACCTGCCTTTAAACACTGCTGTTGTGCTCCTCCTGCTAGCACTGGTGCAGTCTATTCATCATGACTGGACTTCTCTGCTAACACTAACAAGAGCTGGTTTATAATTTAGATCAATCTGTACCTCTGAATTTGTTTGAAGCTTGGCCTAGCAAACAAGAGCAAGATTTCTGTTGTGTTAAGGAAGGAAAATTCTGAAAAGCAGCAAAAATGGAAAATAACTCATTTGGAAATGACCTGATTGGTCGTATTGTTTATCCCATAATCTTAGGAACCTTGGAAATATTCATTCTGTTTATACTTTGGCTTCAGCTGCAGCAGAAAGTATTGGTTGTGCTGTTCATCTTGGTCTAAGCAAGTAATGATGAGAACAAGTTTAATTGCAGAACTAAAATACATGGAGGTAGCAGGAGATAAGACCTGCTTTTTGTGTTTTTCTTGAAGAAAATCCTGAAATACAGAGTTAGCATGATGAGGCCCTCAAGAGAAGATGTGAAGATGATTGACTGCAGAGATCATGTATATGTCAAGCGATAGCAAAAATCACCAGAAAGGTACAAGATCATTGGCTAGATACAGAAAATAGCAAAGGGGAGAATTAAATCCTTATTAATCCTAGCTTTCAGTGTACTAAAAAAACAATTTTTAAAAAGATATGTAGCTTTTTCCTCCAGCAATAGTGTCCTCCCTGCCTGCCCAGGTCAGTGCCATGCCAAGCTGACACCAGCCAGTGACCAATGGGGCTCTGCACCATTTGATGTGCAGAGCAGCTAGGGAGGCAGCAGGCTGGCCAGCAGGTGGATGGGCACTAAGGGAAAAGTAAGCATTAATCCAGGGAAAGATGCTTTGGGGATGAATCTAGCACTATGTTTATATTACTGATCAGAGGAGTTCAAATGGCTTGTGTTACATGGAAGGACATGAGTAGTAAGGGATTTTCTATAAAGGTGATGTTATAGACTTTTGTTTTCTTTGTGGCAAAACAGATGTGTGTGTTTCTTGCCAGGAAAACTAGAATGGAATTAAGCTGTAAAGCAAGCCCTCATTTTCTGGGGTGCTCAATGAAGATACTGTCCTTGAAATTCCCAAGTAGTAACATTTTTAAATTTTCAAATTGTGTTTCTGCCAGTGTATATATAGAAATGGGAATCAGACATAGCACGACAAAGGCCCAAGTATGTAAAGTCTTCAGATCATCACACTCTTTCCTATTTTCTTTGATCTATTTTTGATGAGACTGTTCTTTAAACAGACATTTCTATCCTCTTCAAACTGAATGCTAAGGACTCCAAAGTTAGCAGAAAAAGATAATCACCATACAGACCAAAATAACAAAGACCGCTGTGTAGGGTCATTGAACTAAACTAAGGACAGCAACCAGGCTTATACACTGCTGAGCCTGTTTAGAAATATCATCTCAAAACTGTTTACTTACACATGATGTAACTAAGTACTGAAAATTTAAGGTAGGTGCTTAGTTCATTGAAATAACTATTAATTGACTGTTGCTATATATTCCCTTCCCAAAATATACAACCTGAAAATGATCATTCTGCTAGGAAGTCCAGATGCATGCAAAGAACTGATTCTACCCAATTCAACCCAGGCACCTATTCCATAGAAGATGCCTGCAGATTATTTCTACTTTTTGTGGAATTACCTGACTTTGGAAGGATGACAAAGGGCAAAAAGTCATGATGTGGACAGCATGCAAACACAAATCTAAGTTTCCAAAAGGTATTTCTTATTTTGGGAAACAAAGCCTAGACACATCCCCTTCAGGCCTTCTTTGGCACTAGGTTCTTTGAGATATTGTCAAGAAGAGACAGTTTAGTTCACTTGTACAAAAAAGGAAGTGGAGTTCCCATCCTTTAGGTTGCAGTCTTGAAAATGGCTATATAGTATGATAATAACAGGGTAGATTTTTATTTCTGAAGAGCTGATATGATGCAAATGTAGACTATTTGGAGGCAGAGATTTTGTGTCTTCCATATCCCAGTTATTTCCCCGTTTGAACGGAGAAATGTGGGCATGGAGGTATGTGAATTCTTGCAGACAGCTCAGGGCTGACCACAGCTTTGCAGGCTCTGCTACGAACATATCCCTTTTGCTGGAGAGCAGCATGCCAGCAGGGAGTGATAAAACAGAATAACATGTACGCATGGTTTTCGCAACAGAGTTTTCACAACTCTGTTACATTTCTTAAACACCGATAGACACCAATTACCAAGTATGCATCATCCATGAGATAAAAAGAATTTCAGTTCTTTGAAGTGGTTTAGAGTGAGAAACCAACCTGTACCTGAGCATATGGTTGAGGAAAGTGAATACATGAAGCTGACAGTTTTCTCTGTGTCCTCAGTATGAAGTGCAGCCAAAGGAGCTACACCTTCTGTTCTTACACAGGTAAAGACTGCTCAGTGTCCCCCTCTCCTTTCACAAGGTTCATTCAGTAACTTCACACCAGCCTTTTTCCAGCATCTGCATCAGCAAAACTAACAGAGCACAGAGAAGCTCAGAGCTGGAGACTCCAATTGTCCTGAGAACTTTTCACAGACATAAATCACAGACACTGGCAAGAGTGCAAAGAAGGCCATGGGAAAAACATATCTAAGTATGCGTAGTAGTGTCTTATGGTCTGTCACTGCCATGACTTGGAGAGCTGCTCACTTAGAGGGGCTAATGAGATCACTTTGAAATTGTGATCTAAAACCTTTTCTCCCCTCTTTCTCCTCTTCTGAGTCCAGACTTCCTTCCAACTAACCTTTCATGTTCCAAGAGAAACAGTCACAACCTCCATCTTTAAAGGAATATATCATACTTAAATGTTATAATCCACTGGAAAATTAATAATGACATATTTCTTCTAAAGAGATTAAACTGATACCAACAGATTTTTTTTAAGCCTGGAACATGTGTGAGGGTCCCACTAACCCCAACCCAGCTGAGGCACAGGGCTTTCCATTTGTGTTTTTCTTCATCACAGCCCCTGCCTGAGGTAGGCTGCACATCGTCCCTGCCACAGACTATTAAATGGCACACAGAGGAGTACGGCATGAACTGAGAAAAGCTAGGTTCAGTCCCAGGCAGCTCTTCCCAGGCCTGTCCTCAAGCACACAGCTTTTGCCTCTGAATGATCTCCCTGCGTACACACTTCAGTGTAAAAAACCCAGCATTTGAAATTAATATCTCAGAAGTTTCTGTTCTTTGAAAATTACATCTGATGTCAGCCTACTGGCAGAACACATCAAGTGCGGGCAAGGGAGAAGGGGAATACAAAGCAGAGGATGTGAACTTCCACAGAGCTCAAAAGAAAAACTGTTGTTATCGTTGGCCTGGGTATTGTGGCTTTAAATTACAAATTACTTTAAATTGTAAAAACATCCATAGCAAGCCCCGGAGCAGAATCCCCAGAATGGCAGTAAATAAAGAGCATCCTGTCCCTCTTTATGCCACGGCTAATGTGGGAGGTAGTTTAAAATCCTGGCTTGGCAAGTGCTACATGTCAGAGTTGATGAGTCGAAAGGATGTGCATGTACGCAGACCCAAACAAAGAACTTCTAACACACAGAAAAATGACTGCACTTAGTGACCTTAAACGTTGAGCAGCACAGCAACATTTGCTCTTATACTTCGGACTAGTTGTCCTGAATTTTTACACAGGCTCCTATTACCTTGGAAGTGGCAGGTGGCTTTGCAGGGATCCTTGGGGCTGGTGTCACAGGGGAAAGTTAAGCTCACAAAGTACTTCCTTGTCAGATCCCTCGCCACCCTGGGAAGAGGACAGATTTCTCTTTCTGTTTTGTCCCAGGTCTGGAGTCTTTGCCTGGGAGTCCCACCTGCTCCTGCAGCTCACATCCCCTGAAACCAGACCCCGTCCAGCAGCTGCATAAATCATTGGGAACAGGGTTGCAGCGGGGTGTCGAGCAGTTGGGAGCACATGAGGGAGTGACTCCCTCCTCCCTTGTATGCTTCCATCTTCTCCTAAAGTAAACAACAGCAGTCCCCACTGTGAACTCAGTTGCGAAACCTCGTGGCTCTGAACTTTAACTCTGTGATGAGCAGCCAGCCTTTGCATGGACTGTGCAGCTGAGAGAGCCTCTGGTCTGTGTTTTTCTGCTGCCTTCCAGGCTGCTGCCAGACAGGGAATTCTTTCCATAGCTTGTACAGACACCCTAGGAAAGGAAGCCTGCTTACAAATCTGCAGCTGAACATGGTAGTGTGGGCAGCTTAATGCCTCGTTTTTCTGGGGCCACCGAAAGCACATTTAAATAAATTGCTAATGCCAATTTACATACAGTCAGCTCCATCAACATTTATCCCATGTCAGGTAACTTTCATTTCTCCTAGAAGCTCTTAGCATAAGAAATCAGCATAAAAAAGCAGGCCAGTCAAGTTGTAAAGTTCAATCACAGATCAGAGTAGTAACTCTCATCTGACTAGATAATGCAAATGGTTTTTGGTTCAGACATAATTATAACAACATGTTGTAGACACTGATGTGGTTTTTTTCCAAGATGGAATTCCAAAACTAGCAAAAGCTACCACATCACAAATGAGGAAACCACTCCCTTGGTGAAGAGAAGATGGTACAACATTAAATCAGTGGAAAAGAAAACCCTCAAAAAGCCAATAGATGCAGTGAAGCTATCCATATGCAGAAGTGGTGGTCCAGGGATCTGAGCAGTAATGCTCTGCAGATGTCTTGCAGTCCATGTCATGTTTAAAGGAATCCTTAAAAGTCTCCCCCACACAGGAGATTCTGGTTTAAAGCCAGCTCCACGAAACAGCATTCTTTCCTGGGTTCTATTTTATCATTATGATTATAGCATTCAGATAATGAATTGGAACCCAGAGCTCTGCATATTGAGATCAAGTTTATACCTTCCACTCTAAAGATTTCTCCCCTGTTGATATTTTAGTTAGAAAAATTTAACTTTTATACCATGTCATCAGGAAATATACTGTCCTGAATTTTTTTTTAAACTCTGTAAGCATGGAATCTCCACTCAAATTATTCACATGAGTTCTTTAAAAATAAGAACAATGGCTCTTATCTTGATATAAATTTCTGAACTTAAGGATCTCATTATTAATGGCTAAACCACTAATTTGGTTGAAATTGAGCTTTCAACCAGAATTTGGGCTTTATTATCTGGGTCTTTTCTTTCCTGTCTATCTAAAGATACAGATATGACTGTGCATTCCCAGGCATTAAGAAGAGAAACTAATCTGTGTGTATTGAGGGGAAGAACCTGACTGGAAGAAAAAGAGGGCTCTAATTGTAACTAGAAGTGAAAATGTATTAAAATCAGGAGAGAAAGGAAGAGCTCCAGGAGAGCAGGTCCTTGTTCAGCATGCAGGCTCTAAATCTCACTGCAGCTTACCCAGGCTCAGGTTTCAGAGCCCTGGAAGATCAGCAGGCTAAGCTTGGTGAGATGTGCTGTTCACAGCATGTTCCCTGGGCTCTTGGGAGAGGACTCTCAGTTTAGTCCTCTGTTCGTAGAATGGTTTGAGCCTTTTCCAATCACTTTGGGTGTAGAGGTATGTAAATTTGTTACAAAGGTAAACTGAACTGGGCCCTCTTTTTGTGGCAGAGGAGAAAGTGGGAGATAGCAAACAGCATGCCATGGCACAGGACACATAAAATGTCTGAGTGAAATTTGAGGTGTGTAACCCTCTTGTAACTGCAGTTGAGCTTCTTACTGCTCAGTATTTGAAATACTATCACTGCCATCATGCCATTGTTGTTCTTCCAGTACACTGCTTTGCTCAACCTTTTTATTTCTTCTTCTGTTATACCCAGAGGGATGGGGAGGCATTAGATGTCCCTGAACTATACTTCACCACTCTCTTCCCTAAAATCCAGGACCTCCTCAGGAGGTCTCTTCAGGAACATCTGTTCCTGCTTGTGCTTTCTTACCAGTTCCAGAGAGAATTGTTTCATCCTACACACATCATCCAGAGAGACAAGGAAAAAGGAAGAGGTTTCCTCTCTCTCTTCCTTTCCACAGCACGGAAAAAACTAACAGGCATGGCTAAGTTTTGAGGCCTCCCTTGTGCAAAGACACCTAAGCCAACCGTCCTTCAAGCAGTTGTATAGCCCTGACTTATGTCAGCAGGATGGCTGGCATCTTCTGCTAAAATGAATCTTCACTGGAGTTTGTTTGTTGTTTTTTTGCTGCTTTCATTATGTCTCTTCTTTCAGTTAACTATACTCCAAAGGAGTACAGATCTGTTGGATATATTCAAAAAGAAGAACACTCTCCTTCTGCAGTCTAGCTGAAGCCCAGGTTAGCACAGGATTATGTACTTTCAATGCACACCTTTCTGTAGCCTGTAATATATCATTAAAAAAAAAAAATCCAGCTCTCTCTGGAACATAAGCTGGTGCCAGAGGTTTTAGTAAATTCTAGCAAGTGGACAGAAATTTTCCTCCCTAATTTTGTTTTCCTCAGGGAGTTGTGGTTTCCACGTAAACACTTCTACGACCAGGCCCTTTGAGACAAGTCTGGAAGAATATATGTTCTGCCTAACACATATCCACCATATCGTAGCAGCTAAGAAAAATAATTCTGCGGTCTCGCAACACTTCACCACTATCACCTCAGCCTAGCTAAGCTAAAAATTAGAATAAAGACCTGAGAAATGTAGGTATGTTGAGAGAAAGCTATGGCTCATAATGGCTGGTATGTTGTTTTGGATTTTTTCCCATCTGTTCTGCTAGGTTTCTAGCTTCAGGAAATAGTGTTTGAAACCGTGAATTATGGTACATAAGGACAGAGAAAACATAACACGATAGTCATTCATTTCTCATTGCTATATGGAGCTGTAAGCAGCACCAGCCCGTGACATCCAGAGGATTTGCTCTAAAGTTTAGATCATCATTGCAAAACATATAAAGGATTTTTTTCTTCACTGTTTTTATGTAGTGTCTGATACATGTTATCTTATATAGAAGATCCCCTTTGATGTCCATTCACATTTCATAAGCCAAGAGCAAAATAGTTAGGGCCTTGGAGGACAAGGGAAAAAATGTAAATTTAAGTTATTCTTGGAAGTAATTTGGATCCCAGCTCCAGACCAGAGAATCTTTGAACCTGCCTGAGCAAACTGTTCAGTGTCTGAGCCCAGCCCAACATTGGATTTGCAGCTACAAAACAGACAGAATCCAAACCATGGACCTGGATGCTCATAAGCTCCTGAACATTCTGTATTTCTGATTTATTTGGTTTTTGGGTTTGGTTGGTTTTTTTTTTTTTTCCTCATCATGATTTCTCTCCTAGTTATTTATACAAGACATCTCCGAATCTTTTAGTTAGTTTGATTGGGGTTTCTTTCTCACATGCACTTACTCATAATGCCAGGATGCTATTAAATATTTGTGATGCTTACTAAGCAAAGCTCTGAGTAGTAAGCCTGGATCAGAGTACCCAGAGATTCCCTCCACAAATTCCAAGTGCAGGCTAAAAAAAAAGAAAGTCAGTTCTGGGATTTTTAATTAGAGAATGCTTATATTTAAAGCATGCACCTCCAGTAAAGCAAATTCTGAATTCATCTTGCATGTAATCATTGACATTCTTCCCTCCCAGCAAAATAGCAGTCCTTTATCCCAGCAGAACAAAGTGGGAGGCAAACAGAGCAGAAGAGTGTGTGAGTGTATGTGGAAGAGCTTGGACTCTGGTCACTTGGTGACTCAAGGACTGCAAAACAGAAACTAAAGCTTATTATGACAGGAACAGAACAGCTTCATGTGGAAGGAGAGAGATTCCAAGAGAGTTGTGGGGATGTTTTTTCTCCCCTTAAAACAGAGCATTTCTTTTCTAGTAAAGTCCAATTCCCTCATGGGAACCCAAGCCCTGAAGTAGCTAAAATAGCCTTTTCTCTCTCTCCAGTCAGTCTCTGCTTCTTGACTTCTTGAAAAGAAGGAATTTTGAGCAGGAAGTCATGTTGGTTAATGGCACAGGGCAGAGCTTCCAGAGGAAACTTCACCTACAGCCATTTATAATGTTGATAATGATGTGGTTTGTGGCCCTTTCTTTTTCCCTAGACAACAAGATTGAAAAACAGATCCTGATCCAAATCCCATAGCTCTTGGTTTTTAAGGACATCTGAGCACTCCTTATTCCCCACAAAGCCTCCATGCAATGCTGGGTCTCAGAATGAGTACATGAGTGCAATAAACTTTCCATTCTTCACTAAAATTCAAAGGAACCTTGGGAAACTGGATCCTCAAGTCCCACTGTTTCTGACAAAGCCTATCTTGCTTTCAGCTTGCAGTTCTTTTGGTTTACAGACACACCACATCTGTGTCTTATTCTTTGTGTTCACCAATACTCCTCCATTTTCCTGTACTGCCCTATTCGTATTAGTAATCTAAACAGTGCGTGTAGTTTTGCAGTTGCTTCTGATTTTATATCAGAGCCTTGTAGTTCTAGATAGTATTACAACAAAGTGCAGGACTTTAAAGAAGTAGGGTAGAGTGAGATGTTAACACACCAATTGGCCCCTTATCAGTAATCCAGGTTTTTTTCTCTAGATGCTGATCAGTAAACAGCCAGCTCAACAGCTGTAAACTTCTGTTTTCAAGCAGTGATGTATCCTGCTGGGTAACAACCCTTTTGATACTAAAGATATCTCCTGCCATGTATTCTCCATTGCCAAGCAATGATTGTTGACATAAGTGTTTCATTTAATAAATATTACCAGTGTGTATGAGCATGAGGGGATGATTCAGCAGCATCAGGGGCCCTATGGCAGCAGTCCTAACAGGAAGACAGAAGAGTTTGCTTCATAGCAAATGAATCAGGCCCCAAACCTAGGATACTTAGAGAAACATCCTTTTTGCACTAAAATGTCATGCTTCAGGGTTGCATTAATAATGACAATATATGCAAAAGCAGCAACTTGCTTCTCATCTGTAAAGTGAGGATCATGGCTTTCACCTCTCTAAAGCTTGTGGGTCTCTGTAAACTCATAACACTAATCAAAAAATCTTTTCCATGCACCATCCTCTCAGCCATACCTTTCTAAAGCTTTTCTTCAGAATCAAAATTATTGAAACTTGGTAACTGCTACTTGCCTTGGCAGCCAGTGATCAAAGCTTGTGACCAAACACTCATAGCCAGTGCTGAGGAACTGACTCTAGTATCTCCTTTTATTTTTTGTGTAGAAAATTGGTAACAACTTCCATGGTTAAATTCATAAAATCTGCTCATCTCTGAACTGCTATGCCAAAACATCAGCCTTTTATAGCAAGAATTCTACATGTTACACAAATAGAAGTTTGCAGTACTGTTCCTTTGGTAGCAAAGAATTTTAATTCCTCTATTAGGCTATCACAGCCTGCTATCTAACGCACAAAATTTCTGTGAGGTTTAAAATAATAAAATGGAGAGGCCAGTTATGTAGGTGTCCACAGATGAAGATAAATGCTGAGACATTTCTTCATTCACAAGGACCACATGCTCAAAAAATAACTGCATATACATCTTTGTGGTTATTCATGAATGAGAATATTCAGTGAGAGGAGTAAAAGTTCACAAAACTTCTCTAAAGAAACCCAAATGTTCAAAAATTTGCTTGTCAGTAACAGATTGATTTGTGGAAACTCTTTAATTCATGAAAGGCAAGTTTGCCACATAACTACTGGATGAATTCCAGGGAGCCTTAATTTGAGACTGGTTCAAGAATTAAATGGTATTTTAATTATTAAACATCTGTGTAAATCTAGTGCAAGTTATAAATCCTGTCTGTTCCACAAAAGGTTTTAGTAAACTTGGGTTATGCTTTCCATCATGTGTGTTGAATAGGTGTTGCACTGTTAAGTGTGGTGGAAAGTGCCCTTTCTGTTGCCTGATGCAGGCAGGACTTACCCCACTGCAGACCCCAAGTCTAGGAACATTGAATCTGTCCTGTCTGGGAATAGAACATGAGCAGAACAGCAGAGCCAAATTAGACCTGTGTGCTCTTGCTGGATGAAAATCTTTTTTTTTTTTTAATTGACTCTGAAATAAATATTTAGCTATATGCCTTTGAGAGTAATGGTTTGTTTGGGTTTATCTTCTACACCATCATGTCACAGTATTTGGTAATTCACATCCCTTGGGGTGGCTTCCTTCTCAGAGCATTACACAAAGAATGCATTTTCAGGCTAGATTTCCAGTAAATAACTCTGCAGTTCCAGGAGATTGACTAAAATAGCAGCACGCCTGCAGCACAATGCCACTTAAGTTCAGATCTCTCCCTTATTCTCGTTCTATCCTCTTCTGTCTCTCCCCCAACACTAGCATAATTGTCAGTGTCCTCTTCCTGTGAGCATCTTGGTTTTGACCAATCCCTTCACCAGCTCATCTTTGCCTGCTACTAAGCTCCCATGGAATCCTGCACTCTCAATTCATGTTTCCAGCCCTATCCATAGAGTCATCATCTTCCACCACCACAGTAACAATGGCTGTGTAAGTTCTGCCAATACTGCTGAGAGTCCGGAGATACACAGCACCTGGTCTCAGAAACAGCCTCCAAAGAGAGATCACTCTTAGTAAAGAACAATGACTAAAGATACTTCAAGAAATTTCAAAAAAACTTCTAATGGATGTAAAATCTTGAAGTATATCTTTGTCACATTGTTTGATGAGTTGCAGTTGCCACATGTCCTGCTGAATACTGGTTTTTATTAATTGCAGATGAGTTTTTACCATGCCTAACTCATTGTTCTCACTCTTTATAAATCCTTGATTCTGGTTTTGAATGCTGTTCGGTTCCCAGTCTCAGTGAGTGCCGAAGATTGGAATTATGCATCATATAATATATATTGCATAATATATTATTGCATTCCTTTAATTTTTTTCAGTGTGTTATTTTCTAATTCAGTTTGAAATATCTTAATCTGTGAGAGAGCTAGGAGAACTTCCAGTTTACCCACTCTGCACTTTCACTGTGTGCTCATTCACTTACTGTGTAAAAACAGAATTTTGTGAAGAGAGGATGACCAGCCTTTATTTTCACAGATCACCCTTTTGACCTCCTCACAACCCAAGTCTAAACAGCTAGCAGGGTCTCTGCAGGATCTTATCTACACAAGCAGAATAACCAATACAGATTTTAGCCCTCTCAGAATGAATTGGCCAGAAGTATATTGTCAGATTAGAGGGAAATCTGTGCTGGACAACTCAAACAGTCATACATTTGGAGGAACATCAGTTACATTTGTTTAGCTCGTAGACTAAATGAGCTCTTGGAGGTGACCTTACAGTTTTGCATACAGACACCATGCTTGGTTCAGCTGTTCCTAAAATGCATTGCTCTCCTTGTTTTGTCAGCTAGCATACTTCAGGACAGGGTGCCAGCTGGCTGGCTGACATATCAGGGTGAGTTAGCAAAGTGTTGTGAGAAATGTAAGGAAAAAAACCTGAATGCTGACAAAACAATTTTGTCTTTTTTTCCAGTGTTTTTTTGCAGTCCCTCACTTGCCACTTGACTTCCTTCTCTTTCCTCCTTATTTTCCTTTCAGCCCTGAGCATTTATTGTTCTCTCCTCTCTTTCCCTGGCCTGCCCTGGCAGGAGGTATCACTGAGCAGAAGAGAAGCCTCTCTCTCACATCTGTATAGCTTTACTACTACTCGCTTTTCCAGGCAGTACTTTCACTTACCCCATATTTCACTCTGCAGTGACAGCTTGGCCAGAGCATAGCACATTTTCCAGTCACAGATGTTTCTATCGGATTCATGCCTGCATCTTGGAGACATGGCAGAAGGAATCTTTTTTCTTGTACTTCAACTGATACAAATGATCCCAAGCCAATATAAAGAAAATTTCTTTATCCTATTTTTGTCTTTCTGAACATATGTGTTTGCTTCAGTATTTACATGAGGGAAGGTTGATACTTAATTCTAATTTTAAAAAATAATAGATATTCCATTAAGGATAAATGACTCAATTTTTAATATGCTCCTTTTCAAATAGCAAGACATTTGAGTACAGCTCTGGTCTTAGAGTAAGTGAGAAAACATACAAGGTCTTGAATTTTCAGTCAGATACTTGTTTGCATAAAGATCTTCCTTAAACTTTTGGGAATTTCCAACTGTGCCACAGGTCATCATGCATGAATCCAGTTGTAAGACTGGAACCTAAGATTATTATTTTTTCCACACAAAAACTCTAGCTGCCTGTTTTTAACTTCTGTAAGAGGGTACAGTTCCATCATAGATTCTAAGTACTCTTTAACAAAAGTATGTGCAGATCTACTGCCAAAAAGAAAAAAAAAAAAGACCAAACTATGAAGATAAGCACAAGGTATTAATAAGGTGCTATTTAAAACATTGTTTTCTCAGAACTAGTTACTGATCTGGTCCTAGTGATGGAGTGTTCTCATGCAGACACTGGAAGCAGGTCACAGCAGAATAGCTCAGCTCACATCAATGCAGCCACAGAGTGTTTGCATACGTACACTTTTAACATTATTTTAATGCATGGACTTTAAATACAATGGGTTGTATAAGTTGCTTAGTCTGATCATATCAACTTCCTTGATCTTTTATTTTTATTCCTTTCACTTTCCTTCCTTCCTTCCACCATTGCCATCTAATGAAAGAGGTGCAGAGGGAGGGAGAAGAGAAGAGAAAGGAGGAGTGTATTTCCTTGGCTCGTCCAACAAGGTGCATTCTAAGAGTTCTTCTGGGCAACCTTGCATATAAGGTTTTACCTCTAGTCGGGATCCAGAAAGCAATGTCCTAGTGCTCCCAGTAAAAGGGAAAATGTCACTTGGTACAGCTTTTCTGTACTTGCTGTTATTTCTTCACAGCTGAAGAAATAAGATAAAGTAGAAAAGTAAATTGGTTGGGTTTTGCACAGGCACTGTTTCCAGAGAGCAATGCTCCCAAGGAAAAGCAGTGGCTGCACTAGAGGACAACCCACGGTTGGCACCAGGGTGCTATGCAGGACAAAAATGGGATGTCTGCCAGTTCTCAAACTGAATGGGAGCAAAGCCATAGGTATACAGTCTCTAGCTTCCACAGCTGCCAGGAAAGTCTGTGTTACATCAGTAATTCCATAGGTCTCCTACGACCATTCATCCCAGTCTGTATCAGAGCTCTGGTTTTAATTGCATCTGAAGTTAACTCAGCAGAAAAACATCTTTGTCCCAAGTGATAGACAACTGTTTTCTTCCAGTTTTATGTAACCTTATATCTTCACCGGAAGAAAAAGACAACACCCACTCTCACCAGTCAGACTTTTCTCATAGTGTTTCTGGTGCATGTGAGCAAGCATTATAAAGCACTACAGCAAAAACTGTCACAGGTTCTTTGTTTCGATGAAACAATCATAAAGCCTAGGAATTAGCCACTTATATGTTCATTTACTACATGTTTGTTTACATCTATCTGACTTTAATAGATACCCTAATGGATTTTTTTTCAAATGTATTTTTAATGTATGAATAAAAGACAGGATTATCCATTTGACCAAAAAAAAATTACACTCTGCAGCATCTTACAATCCTGGCAGCTGTACAGTTGTCTTACATGGGAATATAGATGCATGTTTGTCTTGAGAGCTCCCAAATCCCTGCATTCTCCATTGGAAAAAATGGGACAGGAAATTTCTGTGTTAGTGGGCTCTTTGGCGCAGATGTCCCTTTTGCTTTCACACGTATTTCCACAGCAAGAGGAGAGCCATGCTAAGCAACAGACACAGAGTCTCATTCAGCAATGGTTCTTTTCTTTTTTGTCTGCTCTAAAATAGTCTGAGTGTTAGGAAGAGTAACAAGCACTGAACTTTTCCCCACATTACTCACACAGAGGAATGAAAGTGGGTTGAGATAAGACTACTATTTTTTTCCTCTCTAAGGAAAAACCCAGGTAAAGCTCAGGTTCCTTCAAATTAGGTTTATTATTGGAATCATAAGACCACAATCCAGTGAAGTTTACCTGATTCCAGTACACTTTTTGATGTGCTTTTGAAATTAAATATGTATTTAAGAACTTGCTTGCTTAGGTGGTTAGGCTTTTGACAGAAGATTTAGGCAAACACCTAAATTTGGGAATTCTGTGATTTCAGTTCTCGTGCTGAGAGCTTTAGATATCAAGTGCCAAAGACACAGCCTTTACATTCTCAAATATTTTACCACATTCTGCAATCCTTAAGTTCAAAGAGAGCTTTTCTTCATCACTAATAAAACTTCATCCATTTTTTCTCTTACACTCTTTTTATTCTGTTTGACCCACATTGCTATAATAAGAGTCTAAAATTATTCACTTTGCCTTGTCACATTCCTTTTAAGGTAAGAGTATCTAGTAATCCACAGGGAAGTGTGAGGAATAAGAAGGGCAGTGACATGTCCTGGGTGGCATTTGGAAGTAAGCCCTCTTCCCCTTGAGGTCCTGTTCTAGATCTGGAAAAGTTTTTCCCCTTAATGCAGGTCCTCCTTCAGCCATATTTTGTGCTTTATATCCAAAAACTACAGTAGGTAGAGACTTATTGTGAAAACCAGAAAAGTATGCCTACTCAACATTGTGTAAATATTTTCATACTAGAAAATATTGGGTTTGTTGGCTTTTGTGATATAACCTGAGAAACAACCTGAGCCAACATAGTGGCTTCCTATTCCTATGGAATATACAAAAATGAAAGAAGGAGGCAACCAAAGTGCTCCAGATGTAACAAGACTATAGGCACAACTTTTCTGGAGGGTCTAAAAGGTTTGAACTCCTTTATAGGGTTCTGCCCAAGCAACTGTGGTGCATCAGCTGTGTATTCTCCCTCCTGGCAGCAGCCAGCATCTTAAAAATGTACAGGGACCAAAATTTCCCAGTGGTTATTGCAAAGTGACCTGCTGTGTACAGATTCAGGTGGCCTGGGTAAAGATGCTCAGTGATTTTCAAAAAATAATCTGGCTTTTTGGGAGGGGTGAAAACAGGGTGCCTGGGGGGGAAGGCACTGGCATGCAGGTTTATTCCAGTGTGCACAGGAGAACTAGGAACTCAAAGTGATATCTGTATAGTACTTCAAGGAAAGCACAATAAAAACAAATGCAAAATACTACTGGTTGTCGTAAGTTCTGCATCAGTTGTGAGGCTCTCACTAAAGGAAATTTTAAAACTCATATTCTTTTAGCACTTTATATTCAATTCTCAAATCAGACACCAATTGCAAGAGGAAAAAATGTTACCATTCCTCTATTTACATTAATCCCACTGGTAGCTGTGTCTGATTCCCAGTGCCTTCTTCACCAGAACTTCTGCTGCCATTGGTTAAGCTCAGTTTGAGACCACATGGGTCTTTTAGTGTTCTGCTATCTGATTTTCCTGTGGATTATGAGCAGTAGGTTTTGCCTGTACCATAATCTGTTCACACATTCTGACAAGAAAATGCTAGCTCAAAATGCCTATAACAGAAAGCACTACTTTAGGCTCAAAGCTAAGACAAAAAAACTAAACCAAACCAAAACAGCAAAACCCCCAAAACATTAAACAGCTGCAGCAGAAATAGCCAATGTCCATATTTTGTACAGGAACAAGATAGTATCAGTGTGGAATATTTTAGACCACTATAACCAGCTTAAAACTGCTCAAATTTTAATTGATGACATTTTGACCACAGCATACAATCCCCAGATATGCAATTTGCTGAGTATAAACAAGCCAGAAGAAGAAGGGAGAAAACTCCTTGGCGCCTGCTACACGTGATACACACAAGAGTTGCAGAAATCTGCTGATAATCCCCTTTTCAGTTTGTGTTCGCAGCTAAATCTACTTCACTTCCTCTGATACTGAGCATTATGCAGTGCTCTGAGGTCCACCACTAGCCATAAATCCCAGGCAGGAAACAGTCTTCAAGTCTAAGGAGCAAAGACAGCATTTCATTTTTTAAAGCCAGCCCAGAGTAACCAGGTCAAACAAAGTTTGGAACTGAAGCTCTTGAAACTCAGAATATAATTGTGTATGTTTTTTCTGTTTGTTTTGTTACCGGTTAACCGGATGCAACAAATAAAATAATTTTTCTTTCTTATTTTCTCTCTCTGACTGCCTCATTGGGAGCTCCTCTTTGGGAGCCAACCTCTCCATGAGCCAGTGCTTGAGGTCATAGCTCCCTAACTTCAAGACATCTGCTGGGTCAGACATACTTGAAGAGAATCAGCTGCTTGCAGCCGGCACATTATTAGCACGCCGAGTCCCAGACAAATGCTGAGGGTCTCTCTCTTTTTCCATCTCTCTAACAAACACAGAATCACATATATCCACGTATTGTATTTAAATTTTCTTGTCTTGATCAGAGATCTATCTCCAATGCCAATACAGAGCATTAAATAAAGAGTTTGAGCTCATAAATGTTTGAATAATCAGCTAGAATAGTTACAGAAGAAAAATTACAAACCAAAATACTCTCTTCACATCTGATGCTAGATATTGAGTTTGCCCTCTATGGTACTCTTAACTTTCTGGAAAATCACAGAAGATACAAAAGAGCCCCTAATTTACTGTGTTAGATACCTGAAAAACAGGTTGATCAATTATATTTTGTGAGAACAAAACTCCTTTTGATGTCTGAAACTCCAGAGACTCACTAAAGCATTAGCTCCTTATGAAGCACTTGGTCCCCCTTCTTACATTCATTATTTGAAACATTTCAGTTATTTCAGTAACAGATGTAAGAAAAAGGCAAATAAATATCCAGTATTTGTGTTTGTCTCTCTGATATCAAAAATGTACATGCAGGAAAAATGTAGTTAGTAAGGAATTATTTCTTTTCTTCTTTTTAAGTCAGCAAAGGCTTGTCCTAGACTTCCTTTAAGCCACCTTTTCTTCTTAAATGAAGTGTTACTCGGAAATAGAACAGCCAGTTTACAGTAAGGAAAAAAATCTGCCTGGAAAAAAAATACACCAGGCTTGATTCAAAACTTGCACACTGGAGTGCCAGGTTGGCAGCAGTTGAAAGTGCAATGGAATTGAAAGGTTTCCATCTCACTGCTAAGCTTTAACACAGCATGTTAGATATTCACAGTGCTGTGGCACAGATCTGCAGCCCCAAGTGTACTAATTTCTACAAAGCTTTTGAAACTCTCATTCAGGTGCCTGGAAAAGCAGAAGGTACAAGGAAATTGGTAACATAACCCTCAGGGAGTACCTAAAAGCCAGTCAAAATTGCAGGACCTGTATCTAGGGAATTGCAGTAAAAATCCTTCTATAGAGCTCATCTCTTTAACAGACTTTAGGAGGGAATTGCTAGGAGCTGGATTCACAGCCACTATGAAGCCATCAAGCAGCATTTATCCATATATTGATATCTGTTTAGCTAAGGTTCAGTCCCTGCTCACCTCCACCAAATCTAGTGTTATGAAAATAAACAGGAAAAGTCATCATCTGTTAAGGGCTCTTTTAAGTTCTGTCCACTTGACCCTCTGTCATCCAATACACTTTATTCTTTCTAGTATACCAAGAACTAATTTCAGTTTTTCACCTATTCTTTTAAGTCTGCTGACAGAAAACACTAAGGAGGCAACATATTCTCAGAGATTGATGCAGGCTCTGTACAGCACTCTGTGTCTTTTGCAGTAAACAATGTCTTGGAAGAAAAGTAAGAACACTGCAATGAACAAATATAGTGCAATAATAGTTATATTTTCCATCTTAAAGTATTTCTCCCATGTTTTATCTGTTTACATCATAGTAACAAGATCAAAAATTAGTTGAGGTTTCATTGGACAGCCCCTGGGGAAAGCTCTTCTGCTGGCCTGCAGAGACCATGCAATCCCTGCTGAGCACAGGTGCAGGGGAGCCAGTGCAAACTGTCCGCCTTGTCTGCAGTCCTCTCTCTGCCTTTGTAAGATCAGCACACAGGAAGAGCATGGGGTAATGGCTCTGGTCTGCAGGAGTTTGTCTTTCAGGAACTAGACTGAAAAACACGTCTTGGTAAATCCAAAACAAGCACCGGGTTTGAACCAAGACATTTCAACAGGGAAAACAGAGCCTTTTATAAAAACATGCTTGCTAATCTACTTGATACCATTTGAGCCTTCAAAAAGTGCCAGTCTGAAATAAAACATATCTTTCATATGCAGACTGCAAGTAATTTTGATTCTATGTCTTCCAAGTTAGAAGCAAAGTGTGGGGAACATAGAGCATTTGACAGTTCATGTAGTATTTGACAGTATCGATCATCATCTTCCCTCGAAATAGGAAATATGGAACATTCAGTCTCTTGTGTTTTCTTCAGTGGAAATGAATTATGATCTAACACTGCCACTTGGTTAGCACATTCATGACAGGGTTATTAACGCATTCTTTAATCAGTTGTGCTCTATCAGATGCAATACTTGGATTATTCTGAGCAGCAAGATAAGAACAGAGTATGGGTAAAGATACCACCACTGGTTCAGGGCATCCCTCAGTTGCAAATTGGTGGGGTCTGGAGGAGCTTAGTGGGGTAAAACTATTTTTATGCTTAGCTTGGTTTTGTAGACTCCTCTGACATCCATGACTGGACCTACCAAGGACTGGGCTAGCACTTGGTCTGGCCCAGTACAGCCATTCTGGCATGCACGTGCCTGTATGAAATGATAGTGCTCAGTGAAGGAAATAACCACCTCCAGTTACAATAAAAATAAAAAAGAGACAGAGAGAGATAACTTCAGAGACAGCAATACAGTTACCATAGCTACTATTAGATCTTCATTTACAAAAATTTAAAGTAATAGGCATGCTATAAATAAAACCAAATCTTGACACAGAACTACCTGACTGCTGATGTCAGGCACCATTCAGAATGTGATTCAAGTACTAGGTAGTAACAACCTTAGAAATTCTTTACAGTTTGTGGAGAGGGAAATAGGCTTGCAGCTTGTTTGTTACATATTCATTGGAAACAAGGAAAGAGGTGAATTAGAAAACCACAGGGAATCTTTTATTTTCAAAGACAGATTAGATTTTATTGGTTTTTTTAAAGAAGTAAAAAATTAAGGTTGAGTCTCTGCTTCATCACTTCAAGCGTGATAAAAATGGTGCATTGTTTTAGCATTCTGCACGATCTGATCTGGTTTTGGAGTTGGAAAGCAGCACAATTCTGTGTCAAAATAGCACAGTTAATATTTTTAGCATGTCATCAGACACATACATAAACTTAAACATCGTGTGCCTGATTTTGTTTCTGACTGGATTTACCAGGTGTATGCACTGAGCTGCATGTCAGCACTGTCCTTTATTTGCCCAACACACAGAACATCTGGGCATGTACAGGTCAATGTACATACACACCTTGCATTCTCTTTCTGAAGTATTGGCTCATGCTGAAAGTCCTGCTTACAGCATCTGATGAGAAGTCTTTTTTAAGCTCTTTTTAATTTCAGTGCTGTCTAAATTCAGCTCCTCTGTTAATGTTAATACACACAGTAAGAAGAATATAGGAGTCATTTAGCATTAAAAATCTTTAAAATGTACAGTAGAAACAAACCAATGCTCCTGTCTGAACAGTGAATTTTTATCAGTCCTACACACACAGACTTCTAAATCACAAAGGGAAGAGACATGAGGGCTCTTTAAGCCTGTCCAGGAGACAGGAAGGAGGAAAAGCCAAAGCACTTGTGCCCTTTTATCATTCCTTAGAACATCAGGTTTCTGCATCACTGGGTTTGGTAAGAGGCTCCTTCAAAGACAATGAATAAGCAGAAGAAGGCCATATCAGAGGGTCTGAAATTTGGCCAGCAGGTTGCCTAAGGTTCCGAGTATAGATGAATTTTGAACTATGATATGAGTAATTTTACACTTTGTAGCGAATCTAGAATCAAGCTTGTTGTGTGCTTCTTCTTGAGCAGCAGATTTTGCTAAAGTTTTATTGTAGCAAATTAAACTTCACCAAGAGTGCTTTAGAGGAGGATTTTTGTCTGCAAAACACCTATTCACCCCTCTCAGGAGACATGAAGGCTGTAGCAAAGAAATTACTATAGCAGATCCCCTTCAATAAAAAAAAATGGCAAGGCACAACCTGGTATTTCTCATGAGTGAACAGGAGAACTATCTCATCTACCACCTTTTGATGGCAACAACAGGAACTCTTTTATAGATTTCCAGAGTCTCTGCCTAACCCCAAGTACATACATACACGTAGGTGCAATGTAGAAACTTGCTCTAACTCAGAGTGCTGGCAGCCAAGCTCCACTAAAATATAGGCTTCCAAACACTGAAGCCCTGCTCTTGGACCTCATCCCTCTGGAGGAATTAATTACTAGGAGGAGTTTGGGACTTCTTTTCCTTATTTTACATTCCCTTGCTCTTCTCTGCTTTCTGGCTTTGCTGGTGAAAATGTGTACTGCTCTCCCATTCTTGCTCCCCTTCCCTGATTTCCATGGTTCAGATGTTTGAAAACACTTTGTAGAATTCTGCAAGCTTCTTCCAGCTATGCCAAAGCAAACTTGAACTCACAGCCTTCTGAGGCTTTCCCATCACTGCTGACACTCTCTTGGTGATCTGCCTGCTATGAAGTTTTTGCTGGGGTTTTCTGACCATTTTTGCACATCCACTGTGTAACAGCTAAATGAGCTATGGATGCCAAGGGAAAAAAAAACCAACAAAACCCTACATTGCTTTCCTTGGTTAGTTACAGAGCTGTTTAAATTTAAAAAAAAAAAAAAGGAAAAGAAAATAAAAGAAAAAACAGGTGGGGGAGAAGAAGCAGAAAAAGAAGCAGTGTGGACATGTGTATTTGAGGGAGCAAGGCACTGTAAGAGAAGGTGGTCTTTTCACCAAGTACTGTCTCTTTAAAAATAAAATTAAAAAAATACTCTCAGTGTTTTCTTTAGTCTTTTTCATTCTTTGGCAGCATCCCAAAGATTTCACTGTCCTTGTCTCCAGCATCTGGAAACCATCAGGGTAAACAATAGAGTGCTAGGAACTGGAACCCCTGCCTCAGCTCCCATGGGACTTCACTCTGGAGAACATGAGAACACAAACCATTGGACACCATGTGGTCAATTACTTCAAACTAACAAATCTGTGTGCTTTCCTATTTTCTGTTTTCTTTGGCACCACATGACCCTTTCACAATGGAACCCAGCTGTTGAAAAAGCCAGACGTTTTCTTTTTTAACCTCTTGCTTACTTTTGTGCTTGCTTTCTGCAGCAAGCTTAGGGTTGGCACGTACCCCAGGTAGAAGTGTCCCGCTTATTAAAATCCTGGCTGGCTCTAATGTTTGCCTGTATTAGTCAGCAGAGAGGCTCGAGAGTATTAACTTAACAGGATCATACTGCAGTGAGGACTCCACAGGTGGTCCTGTGTTTTCTGGGTTTCCTGACATTGCATGCCAGCACTTAAAGCAGATACACCAGGACACTTTTATAGCCTGCCTGGTTTGTGCAATCAGTAATTGCATGTGCAGTTGTGACCTACTTTTTAAAATTTGTTCCTAGTGCAGGTGCTATATTGGCAATTGCAAAGACCTAAAGTCATCTCAAAGCCAAAGGCTGTTGGGGGGGCCACCCCCTTCTAGTGCTGTGAAATAAACTTTGCTCTGGATTAGCCATACTTGCTCCAGCACTAAAGCTGGTGGTCACAAAGCAGAGGCTGTTGGGTTCTTTTTCTCCCAGCCTTCTGTTTCAAAAGATGATCTTTGAATTGTGGGAAAACCAGTGCAATGTTACTGACTACACACAAGCTGAGACTTCTATACTATATTTAGATGCATCAACTTATAT
Organism: Acrocephalus scirpaceus scirpaceus; assembly: GCA_910950805.1. Taxonomy (NCBI): domain Eukaryota; kingdom Metazoa; phylum Chordata; class Aves; order Passeriformes; family Sylviidae; genus Acrocephalus; species Acrocephalus scirpaceus. The sequence continues at coordinate 38,530,421 of OU383781.1, forward strand.
GTGTGGTTTACTTTCATTAACTTTCTTCAGTGAATGGGGATGTTGAATGGAATGGATTTGTGCAAGAGATTAAGGTCTTCACCTTTAAGTCACCTTTAAAGTTGCTGAACATCTCTAGCACACACTAAAGAAAAGCAGCTGACCTTTCATGTATAAATAATCAATCATAAATGCTCCTAGATTGACAGTTTGATTTCTGGGAGAAAGATAGGTACATGTGCAGTGCTATGCCTAAAAGACAGGAAAAAACAAGGATGTGCCATGCAGTTGGATCCTCAGAGCTGGAAGTCCACTCAGAGATGTGGCTTTACCTGTATTCTGGGACTCAGCTTCAGCACCTCTGACCTCAGACAGGTGACTGGCTATCTGCTGTGCAAAGGCAGCTCTGTTAGCTTGTAAAGGTCACGGAGTTGGCACCAGTGGAGTCAGGAGCCTTGTGCAGGGTAACCAGATTCACAGTGGCAGCTATTTCCATCAGATCTGTATCCCAGAGTGACAGGGCCGTTGCACTACTGGGTCCAGCCCTTTTCCACAGGCTGCTTGGTGAGGCTGGCCTTGCCTCTGGATACCGGAGGGCTTTTCTAGGGCTTCACTGCTCAAGTCCTGACATCCTGGTTATACACTGAGCACCTTATTAATTTCTAGGGTGTTGTGTGGAACTGTACTGCCTAATTTTCATTAAGGTTACAGAAACCTGTAGAAACTTCAGACCTTCCTGGTTTATTTCTGTTAAGAGCAAGCAGTGGAGTTCCTCTACAATTTTTTTCCAGCCTCTTTGGATTTATATATAAAACTTTTTCACGGTAATGGCCTCACATTAAAACACAATCCAACTAACACAAACAAAATGAAACAGAATAATAATATACATGTATCTGCTGTGAGCCACAGACACCAACAATAATCATGAAAGCTGACAATTTTAAACTTGAAAGGCAGACAAACTAGGAGATGGCTTGGATAGGCTGAATAAGCAAGGAATGCTTTAAAACCTTACCTGCAAACTTGTTAAAGATACACTGCTGAGTCTAAAACTAAGGAGATGGATGCCTGGAATTGGTGGAATCTTGTTCCCTCCCCTTTCCACAAAGTGCAATATATATTTTGTGTACACTTTTATTTCTTTTAAAAGAGATGAAGATGACCCATTAAGTGGATTTGCTGAAGGGATTCCTACTGCAGGATCTAAGAATTTAGCCATTTTGTAGCCAATAGTATTAATATGGGGTTTTTTTAATCCCAGGTCCAGCCTATAGCTCAGCAGTAATACTAGGAGAGCTTTTTTCCCCTTTTCTACCAGTACTTTTTTGATTCCAAATGTTTGCAGAATTTATTAATGTGTTACTGAAAGGGCAGAAGTGGTAGGGGGAAGGGGAAAGTTAGGATTATGCAGTAGCAACTTAAACAGCACAGTACATGCTTAATCTTTTAATATTTATGAAAGAGTTAGTTAAATATATGGCAAAAGCTCAAATCAATTTACTACTTTCCTATGTGAACATCTTGGACAGCTTCTTGTCTGGCTGACAGATATTCACAGAAGTATAGATACAGTTCTTTAAGGGAGGTTCTGCCTGTAGCAAGAAATATATCGTACAAGAGTTAAGGGAGCCTACCTTAACTAACTGAAGGAGTCCCAGTGCAACTTGGGTGCAAGCCAGGACACAAATGAAACCACTATAATGGCACTGATGGATGACCTCATTCTGGTAATGAGGAGAGAACACATCTATTCTCTTCATCCTGCACCTCTTTAGCATTTGACACAACTGTCCATGAGATATAGCTGTTCCACCAAGAAGAGGTGACAGACAGCCATAGTGATGTGTTAAGATGGTTTCAGTCTTTTTCAACAAGAACAGCACTTCCAGTATTTGTTCCCTTTCCCCAGCTCAGTTTTGTGACATTCCACAAGAATCAGTTTCCCTCTGGTCTCTTACAGAATTTGTGTGCTTGCATTTACTAGGTAGGAAAGTTGCATTTAAATGCTAACAATATGTTTATGTGTGACACACAGAGCAGAGGCTGGTTTTCACTGCCTGCAGCTGTACCACTCCTGTGTAGTGAGCCTGTGTTCAGTGGGGCAAATTGAATTCAGGGATGAAAAACAGCTGCTTGAAGGTGAACAACAACAAGAGCTGACACTGGCAGAGCTTTTGGAAATGTTTTAGGACTAGTGCAATCTGAAGATTGATCAAATTTAGTCACTCTTTTATGGCTATTGTGGTATTACTGCCCAAATCTAACTTGTCCTAATTCTCAAGGGATGTTTTTCTGTCTCTCCAAAATGCCACAGTTATTCACGCTTTGCTGAGGCTGCTTTACTGCTCAAGTGCAATCCTGTGTGCCTGACTACGATGCCTACACCTCTTAAGAAGCTAAAGGCATTCACATATAGTCCAGCATGTATCTCCAGCAATTCAAGAGTCAGCTTGTGTTGTGTAGCTTTCCACAGAACAGAAGTACAGGCTGAATCACATGCTGTGACCCTACAGACATTTGCACTGAGTTCATGGGATATTCCAAACATCTTTGATTATTTGGTCCACAAAATCCTCATCTTTGGGTTGTTTCATGAACTGGGCCATGTTATCTGAGGGTACCCACCTAATAGTATCACCAAGAATTCAATGAGCACTTGTCACCAAGGGCAAAAACCTTTTCAATGGAAAGTTTCCTTTATGTTCAGGAGCAAGGGCAGCTCAGGAACTGAGGATTCCCACAAGCCTCCCCAAGTACATAGTGTGCACATTTTAAGCTTATGTTCAAGTAAACATGTAGTGAAATATATAGGTTTACAATATATTTAAAAACTAGTCCTGTTTAGAACAAGATTTCCACTGCACTAAAGGAGAGGGGGAGAGATGTACTACTGGAAGTGCTTTGGTCTTAAAGCGGATTATACTGGAATAACAAACTTTATGGGATACTTTCTCCCATCTTTCTGTGAATCTAAAAGATGCATATCTTATTGCCAGTTTTGAATCAGCACAACATGCAGAACACTTCAGTTCTTGTGATCCCTTTCGGTGTATTAAGTAGCATGTTTAAAATGAGTTAATGTTTGTCTGTGGTTGCTCCCTACTTAAAGGAACCTCTTTTGGCACTGGACAAGAGCATTTTTATTTCCAGTCAAGTGTGGGAAAACAATTGCAATTCTGATGTTGTACAAGAGAGAAAAAGACAAATTTTCAAGTCCCAGAAAGTTAGAATTAAAATGAAAAACACCATCTATTTTCATTTTTGATTTGAAGTACAGAAAAGCCCAAGCCAATGTGCAATATTGTTCCATCTCTTGTAGTTTCTATACTCTGGTGTGATCTCCTCCTCATTTTTAAATGGAACTGGTAAATCATTAATTGAAAACAGTTTACTAGTGCAATTTTGTGTTTAAAAATAATTTGCAAGTTATATTCAGTCAGATTTGTCTGACTTTTTTCATTAATTGCTACAGCTTGTACATCTGTTTCTACAATAGATTTTAATATATAGGTCCACAAGCCGCATTTCCTGTGACTCCTTACAGTACAATCCTACATATCACCACTTCTGACAGATCACAGACCATAAAGTTATATTTCTGCCTCATGGGGCTGAGTTATTACTAACCACTGAGCTCCACAGAGATGAGTCTGTTTATCATAATGTGACTAAAAAGAGCAAGTAGTCAGGGTGGAGAAGAGTGCTGAGGAGGGAGAGGTGTAACTGGAAAGAAAGCTTCATTTGTAGATGACAGAGCACTACGTTTCTATAGAGATGAATGACTTGGAGAAAATTTTACACATCCTGTTTTTCCTCCACTGTTCAAGTTTTTAAACATTAAGAACACTGATCCAAAGAGAAATAAAGAAGAAAATAAGAAAATAATACAGAAGAGCATGAAAGTTACAGTTGAAAAGAAAAAAAGATGAAAATGGAGAACTCTGTTGATTACCAGTGAATTTAGACTCCATGATGGTCATTACACCTCATTTAGTCTCCTGTGTTCTGAAAGTGAACTGACTTCAGGCAGCTGATCATCAAGAAGGATGTGCATGTAGGCAAGGCTGGAAGAACCAATTGTATTGCTCACACCATTCCTGCTGAGGGGAAGCGGGGCACCAAAGTCACACCTGCCTTCAGCACTAATCAGCATTTTGGAAGCTAATTCTCATTCAGATGTAATATACAAACTTTTTTACTTCCATTTAACTGACCAAATTTCCAACCATCTACAAGTGTCCATTTTGTGTCTATTTTGTGACATCAGGTCTGCAACACAAGCTTTCAGAGTATTCCTTTCAAACTCTGACGCTGCACACTGAAATTCCTATTAGGAAGGGACCAAAGGAACACATTGTATGTAATATGGGAGGACATGGCACGCAGTTTGCTGCTCCTGTAATCAGGTACCACTACATAATGGGATTTTGGGTCTTGATTTAGTAAATCTGGTTCACCTGGGCTTTTTTGTTCTCAGATACCTGTTTACGTTACTGAGCACTTGGCTTAGGGAAAGCAAATGTGCAGACAGTACAGATGCTGCAAAGGAAATTTCTTCCTCACACTGGCCAAAATGGTTGCAGGCCCTTTCCTCCTACTCTAAATCTTTCTATGGTAGTATACCATTAGTCTAGGAATTTTAAGCCAGCCATAGGACATCAAATATGCCTTGGGTTCTTACTTTCTTCTGCAAACTCACCCTTATTTTCAGTCTAAGGGGGTCTCTCCATCTAAGGGAATGAAAATATCCTTTGCTTGTGGGACTATCAGTCTCTATCTGAATGGTCTGATGAGAATTACCATATTCAAATAAGTGCAAAACTCAGTGCTCTAAGGCTTTTATTTATTTATTGCAGCAAACAGTTTTGTGAATAGTCTCTATTTCTTGGACAAAAGAGAAGTTCTCCATTATTTATATGCCCTTTTACTGGCAAGATTCAACTTTTTCCTTTTGTCCTTCCTATTTACTAGTGCAAATACTAAAACAACCTGCTCCCAGCTGTTGGAAGCCCCACACTGTCCCCTTCCCTCTGCCAGGAGCAAACAGCTGTTACTGTGCACAACACAGGCACTGCAGGATCAAATCCAGGCAATCTTGATCACTGCTTTTTTAGGGAGAAGTTTTGAACCATAGTTAGAAAAACTCACTGCCGAGCAGGAACATCATGTGCAATTCTACTTCTGTTCTTTGTTCATCCATAATGCTGGTTAACAGAAGAGGCAATACGTATTTTCTTTTGGTTAAACACTTGTAGTATAATCTACTTTTAGCTGAATTAATTGTTTAAAAGAGTGAAATACAAATCCTAAATTGGCCCCACACACTTCAGCAGACTATTGATAAGTTGTGGTTGAAAGCCATTTCTTCTGCAAGTTTACAAACCTGACAGCTAACAGCTTTACATTTTCAGCATAGCTCTCCATATGCAGCGTTAAATGTATGCTTGAACAGAGTCCCAAAACAGCTTCCAGTGAATACAGACAGTGAGAATGTTTTCCAAAGCAACATCCTAAGCAAAAAGCTGCAAAGTTACGATTGTGTTAGTCGGGGCAGACCACCCAGCTTTTATGAGATCCCTTGAGGACTGCTGTGGCCCACAGCAGTCACCTGAGCAGAAGCTGCAGATGCGTCACCAGCCGCGTGTGCTCCTGCCTGGCTGCCTGCAGGACTACAGCACCCAGCGAGCAGGGCCCCTCTCTGCTCCCCACGGGGGATGGGGGCATATCCAGGAACATGTCAGCACCTGTAGTCTAGGCACACAGATACCTGCAAGTTAACCCAGTGACAGATGTATATGGACACCTAGCAGCAGCACCCGTAATCTTGCATGCTCCATACTACCCTTATGCATCCTGGTCAGCCCTTCTGCCTGCACGGCAGTGCTGCCCACTGACAGTGCCTGTGCAGCCTGCAGAGACCACACTTGTAAAATCTGAACTAATAATTTTAAATAGCTCTCCTCCTTGGTTAAAAAAGTGCTGTTAAATGCAGATCCATCTACACCCTGAGATGGCTGCAAATAGCTGAAACTCTTCTACTAACAGGTACGAATACTGACATTGGAAGTGCTCCAGTTGTTTGCAGGCACTGTGAAACAAAGCAGTTCAGTTTAAAAGCAGAGTTCAAAGGCAGAAAAGATTTTTTGCAGCTGTTGTTCTGCCCTGGAATTTGTTGTGCATATCTTCTTTTTGGGAACATTTCTTTGTTTCACGGTGCCTTCAAAAATATACTGTCATCACAACCTTCTTGCCAAGTACCACTCCAAGCTGGTTACTCACTGCTGCCCTTTTCCCAAGTCAATGCATGCATTCTAAAACATTCCCATGCATTTCTAAAACATTTCTCACATTGATGGGGAGCAACATGCTCAGTGTCAGGCCAACCTGTGAGCTAACCAGCTGACCTTCATTTCTTCTATGTGAAGCAATGAAACAACAGTCTCATAAGAGAACTGAAAGATAGTCCCTGTGTGATATCAAGAGCTTTTTTTAACACCTCTGGTTTGACAGATTTACTCATAACACATAATTTAACTGGCACAAACTGCAAGATGTCATAGAGAGAAATTAATTGGTAGGCAATCCCAATTTAGAGACTCAATTTTTAAAAATAAAATGTTCAGGTAAGTTCTTTTGTATTTCCCTACCTACCCCTACTTATAGCAAATAGCTACATGTTTTAAGCTTTATAAGTTTTATATAAAATAGCACTGTGCTGAGTAATTTGATAAAGCCTGAGGAAAACAGCAAAAGGGCAGGATAGACATAGTAAAAAATGAGCTCCATTCCAGTTCACATGCATCCACCCTGATATTTTAAACCAGCTACTAGATCATGAACCTAAATTGAATAACACCGTGTGATCAGTGATGGCAAATTAAATAAATTCTGGAGGCTGTTCTTAAAGTTTTTTCAGAAGTATTAATATGTTTAAGTTTACTAATATCACATGATGGTTTTTGCCATTTCACAAATCAAACAAAAAGCAAAGAATTAAAACTACACACATAGGCATCACAACTGCTATTTTAACTTTAAAACACTATGATCAGTCCCATCCCCCTTCTAGAAAAGGTGACTATTTTGATATGTAATATTTAAGAATATTGCCCACTGAAAAAAAAATTAGTGAAAGAGCAGGAAACAATGTTGACTGTTGGAGAAGCTGCTGAGATAGCACAGATATGAATTTCTGACTGCTGGCTCATCTATATCTGTGCAAGTTTATTTGGTATTAACACTACACTTCCTTGCTACACTGCAAATTACAGTGTATACATAATTCCATGCTGTTTTCTTATGTCTTTCTCCTTCATAGCACACTGTTATGTTTCTCTTTTAGTTCTCTGTGTCTGTTCACTACGAATTATGTTTGTAGTCTAAAAATTGTCTGTCCACACACTCTGAAGAGTTCTCTTTACCCATTCTTGACATATTTCTAAGTAGAAATATATCTGCTCCACTGTTTTATACCTGGTGGGGAGTAAAGGACAGGCAAGGTAAGGGATTTTTAAATACTCCTTTAGCTGATGTTAAAGACATGACTTTAGTTCATGCTGTTTAAACTCAAGTCCTAAGAGATAATTTAGGAATAAGGTACTTATCCACAGATAATTTAGAGAAATTCCTTTTATACTGCTTATTCAGATAACAAGAAGAATGAGAAGGTCCTGTTTATATCCTAATTTCATGTGCAGAACCACATCCTTAAAAAGAAGTGGGTGGTGGGCAGTCTCTAAAATTATTTCTTGCACATACTTCCCTGATTGCATCCTGGCAGCACAGAATGTGCTGCTCACAGTCCAGTCCAACAGCTGTAGCATCTTGTTGTACAACCTAAGCACCCCTCACAACCATCAGAATGGATTAACAGTGACATGCTTGACATGTATTTCTTCCTTTTATTTTCAAGGAGGAGTTGGAATGCCTTAGAACACAATTCCTCCTCCAGGCTGGCTTGGCTACACCAGCATTTAGGAAGGGGTTACCTGAGGCACTATCCTACTGTTCCAGTCTTCTCTGTCAATTTCCATTAGCTCTCAGTATTTAGTACGGAGCTTTACAGATGAGCCCTCTAATAATATTATATCAAAGGGAACCATAACATTCATCATACTAAGGAAAATTACCTATATTTGCTGAGTGAATTGTATGCCTCATGCTAAATATACATTACACATACTTTTGTTTCCGTTTACCCATGAAAATTAAATGCCTAATGAATATTTTTCGCTTTCTGTATCCTTTTCCTATCGTTGCTGTCATTAACCCCATATTTAGAGTAATTATGTATTATGATGAAATTGTTTCAGTTTCTCAAAACTGATTCAAACCCCATTGCCTTTTCCAATACCTCACATATTGGAAGGTATTCGGTAGCTTCTCTTCCTGAAGAAGAGTGAGTACTGAGTGTACCCCTGAACTTTCACACAGATGCTTTATTATTGTGAAGAGTTAGCAAAATGCAAAGCACAGGCTGGTACTGGTCTCTGCCCCAAAGGTGCACTTCCATACCAGCAGATACACTGTATAATTTTAGAGTGCTCTGTAATGGGAGCAAGTGGGAAATAGCCCAAGGCATGTTTTTAATGACCCACAAAATTAGTTTAACTTTTCACTAAAACACAGCAATTTCTTTAGTGAGGTATGTTTTAACAGTCTCATTAGAGGACAATTTAAAATAGAAAAATAAGATTGCCTGAAATCAAGCCTTCCAAGGCCTGCATTGCAGCTGTCTTCATAACACGAATACCCCAGGGTTAATCACCTCTGTACACCACCCTGAGTATAGAGAGTTCTAAGTGAGCTCAGTGCTTGTGTTCAGATAGTGGGTAATATGATACTTACAAAACCAGTGGATCTGTTTTCAATAAAGTGGAATATTCTTGGTTACATCATGCTATCCTGAGCCATCTACTTTAACTCAAGAGCAAGGGCAAGAGGAACCTATGCTGTTTGTGAGGAGTCTGCTGTCTCATTGAGCAAACTGTCTAAAGGGATTTACCTTTTCCATCAGTTGTTGTTGATATATTTGTCACCAGTGGAAATGTCTACTGTCCCTCAGCATACTTCAGGGCTTACTAGGGTGTCCAAGGAAAAGCAGGCTTCCCCTGCTTTGTATTGCTGCCTCTCACTGGTACCTTTTGGAGAGCTCAAGCTGTCCCCTAGGGCTGGCAAGAACCTTTTATTTCGAAGTGTTGCGCAGGAGATAAAAGTATCTGATATTAGAATTACTGCATCTATGTACAAAGTAAGTGTGAGGATAAACCATTTCTTGTAGGTTTAATTTTGCCCAAGAGTGAACAGAGTAGATTGTACAATTGCTAAAGATGGCACTGCCCCAGAAGAAAGGCCATTTGTTGCTAGTCTGCTGTCCTAAAAACTAAACCTGAGCTTGCCCTACAACCCCAGCTGAAGACACGGTCAACACAAGACAGCTCTTTCTGCAGTTCTGCCAGACCTGAAGACAAACAGCAGCTCCTGTAGAGTTCAAAGTTTTATAGAAGACCATTTTCTGTCCCCTTGAAGGGCTTTTCCTGGGGCCCTATGCCTGTCTCCTGCCCAATGAATGCTGCCTTTGTACCCACCAAGTTGACAAATGCCAGCACTGCAGAATAAGGATGACATTTCTGCTGTGGTATTAGGCCTGAGAAAGGGGATTATTCTGGGCAGTTCGGGCCAGGATGCAGCGCACAAGGGAGGCTGCACGACGCCCTTGTTTGTGCTGCGACAAGGAGGCCCTTGAAGGCCGTGGCCAAGACCGAACACAAGACCTGTGTGTGGGGAGACGTGCGCGCACAGCCGGGGCAGTGTCCCCTGCCAAGTCCCCCGGCCTCGTGGCACACCTGTGTCAGCTTCCTCCCCAGCCCTCCTCATTATGCCCCAGCGCACAAAGAGCCAGCTGCGCCGGGGCCGGGAGCCCGCCGTGCTGGCCTGGCCGGGGCCACCGGAAATCAGGACCAGCCACCTCTTTTGTTGCCTTTTCAAAATCGAAGGTTTGTTTTGAGCCTGAGGAGGATAATGAGCCTCTTACCAGGCACACACTGAACTGCACATCTCCCCAAAATGCAGAGCGGATAAAATTAACTGGTCCTTGGAAAGACTGAAAAAAATAAATCAAGGGGCTAGAAGACTTTTGCTGTTGTGCCAATCTCCTCACAAGAGCCTGAATCCATGGCTTACCAGAACACCAGAACATCACAACCTTAAACAATACTCCTTGATTTGGAAAAATAACACTCAGAGACCTTATTATACATCAGGTGTTTCTGACTTGTTTCTGTTCCTGTTCTATTTTATCATTCCATATTGATTTTTTTTTCTTAAATCAGTGACGCTACTGAAATAATGCCATATAACAGAGAAGAGTACCTTAATATGAAAAACAAAATCAAAGGCTCCTGATAAGGTTTTCTCAATGGTTTAAAAAATTTTTCGCCTCCAAGATCAAGGCAAATTCACTTGTACTACATCCCTGGAAGCAGAGCAGACATGAATCTATCCTTAGACTAGCATCTGTCGATGGAAAGAGTATCAGGACAAAACAAGAAAGGGGAAACAGTAGCAAAACGGATAAAGAACTGCACTTCTCCCTTCTCCAAATCTTCATCCAACCTCTCCAATCATCTCTTGCAGCAAACACTGTGACAAGCATTTTACACCAAATGCTTCTTGCACAATACCTTTTTAAAAATGAATAGTTTCTTAGCCTTGAGCAAACAACAGTGAGACAGCATCTACTAAGGATATTTTCCTGTGGGCTATTCACTGTGTCAAGAAGACTGCCTTAGACTTAAGAAACACCATGGCCTTGGTCACAAATGCGTTCCCATGACAAGAACTGAACACAGCACAAAGCCTTGCCATGCCTTCTGTGCCCTACAGCCCTTTGGTGGATCCTCTGATCCCATGAGTTTTCAATTAGAACATGTATTCTTCCTTTCTATTGTTTAATAATGGGTTTTTCACTTCACTGGCCTGTGGATATTGAAACTATCTGCTACAAAAGTACAAAAGTGGGATCAGATATTTTGAACAGGGTGATGGATTTCTAAAATAGAGCTAAAAACTGTTCCTAGTCATGTAGAATAGCTGAACAGCTGTCCTTCCCATGTGCTTCCTGGTGCAGTATGTTATTCTCTAGTAAAAGAGATACCTAACTTGGTAGTGGGGTCTGGTGTTGGCTTGTTATTCTTGAAAAAAATTCTTCCTTTGGGTAGAAAGATTTACTCTGTAAGGCATCTTCATATGCCAATCCATGTTGAAGAATATAGAACTACCAGTTGGCCTCAGGCCACTCTCCTATTTTGGTCCAGCTGCTAGCAACAGATCTGGGGTACTGCCAACATCATATTCTCTCCAGGCTGTCCAGTGTGAGACTATGGTGAAATGTGTCCTATGGTGACAGCTACTGCTGTGTACACAGGCAAGAAAGTGTTGACTTTCAGGAAGTGAGACTTTGGGTATCCATGATAAGGAAATGCTGTGTGTGAGTGTCTTGACAATAAATTCTTAAATATAGGAAATGCCATTGGTGCCACTGGACAAACATATTGCAAATGGTTGATTAATTTTGCTTTTTAAAGAAGGACCAGGCAAAGCGGTAATAAAAAAAATTGGAATAGAAATGTCATCTACTTGCATGAAAGGAAATGGTGATTACAGCTCACTTGTTTAGATAGTTTCCATTTTGTTTCAGTTTTCTGACTATATTCTGGTTAAAACAGTTTCCTTCCAAATTTTTTAACAGCAATGACTATCTTATACAGGATGGGCCTAAAACATAGGTGTCTAAAAGACTTACAGTACAGCCAGGCAGCCTGATGAGTCAGATATGAGTTTCATATTTCAACACAGAAAAGATTTTATTTCTTTCAAAAATTCAAACAACATCCATGGCCTGAATCAACCTATGACCTTTTTGTTTCCCAGGAAGTGTCAGATAAACGTCCTCCTGGTTTATTTTTTGACTGAATAGAACAACAAAATAATTAGTTACGAAAAGACAAAGAGTCAGTTAACCAACAGAAAGCAGAATCCCAATTGTTGAAAAGGCTATAAATTTTATTCCTTTTTGTTGTGTAACAGTCACCTCCTAGATGCCACTTTTCTCTCTTCATTCTATCAAGAACTCTGATGTGAGAAGTGCTCTTCACCCAATACTGCCTATATTGTCCTCTTACCCTTCACAAACCTATTAGTATTCTCACTCTGTACTTACTGGTTGCACTCCATCCTTCCTCACCTTCAAAGGTACTACATATTTCTGCATATGATTAAGAAAGACATTACAGAGGGAACTGGTTTGCTTTAGCTTGTTTCCATTAGAATTTCAGTAAAATGCTCGAAGTTCTTGTAACACTACAAACATGAACTATGAATCTTACAGAATGGTTGATGAAGTCTGGCAGCTGCTGATGCTGTTCTTGGGGAATGACAAGTGATTCTTTAGATGATTCAAGTTAGCTTTGCGCAGAGTGGAAAAAAAAAACAGTCAAGGAGCCCAGTGGAAAATACAAATACAAGTGCAGGGACAGGAGGCACCCAAGAAGGGAAGGATGGAAGAGATTAGAGGTGCAGATTCTTGCTGTATTATCACAAACTGCACAGCAAAGGATGGTTGCCTTTGGGTCATCTAAAAGTATGGGTATATATGCCTATAAGCCTGTGTTTGGGTTGGCTGTGTTTAAAACACTGAGACTTTCTGATGCATTTCAGTTAAGATGTTGAAATCTTGCTCTTTCATCATGGGGAGAACAAACCTACCGTAGAAGAAAACTATCTGGGAGTTCCTCCCAGGCACCTCTACATGCACAGGTGGCCAGAGCAAGCAAGGGGCACTCAAGCAGTGTCATTCACATGAACCAAGTCAGATAGCTGGGATTTGATGGCTCTTGAGGTAGGTGAACAAACACATGAATGCTCTGGGCAGAAAGGGTGGGTTTCTAAGACTTTCTTCTATGCAATATGCTCATGTATGACCCGGCACAATATTTTGAGAGGAAATAATACTGGGACAATAAAAAAGTCCCCTTCACATTTATACAGTTTATGTATCAGCATCTGAAGTCATGTTTCATTTTTGGGCTATGCATAGCATGTTTTTTTCCAGGCTCAAAAAGAATGCTGTAATTCAAAGCAGGCTGACTCAATTGGTGTTTTTGTGTGTCATCTCACAGACAGCATGGCAGGGGGGAAGGTGGAGGGAAGGAGGCTGAGGTGGAGAAAAGGAGGGTGGTTGCTCATCTGGTCTTTATTTCCTTTCCCTGTTTCTTAATAGTTCAAGCAAAGGGCCCATTCCAGCCAGAAGCAATGACACTCTTGCTGTGGTATTTCATCTTGGAGGAGGACAGGACACAGCTTGCCCTGTGTGCTGCTGTCCTGGGAGCCTGTACCACTGCACTGCTGTGGGGTGGGGCAGGTTACAGAGGGCAGGTAGTCCTTACACTGCATTTGGTGTACGGGGAAGCTTTCTAAGAGGGCCTAAGCTTCATCTTTTGCAAAATAATTTCCTTGCTGGAAATCCTTACAACTGTGTAGGTACTTGTCTTACCTTCTGTTGTTTTCTTTTTGTGATGTATCAATGGAGATGCCACAAGCAAATAATTGCAAAGCAAATAATAAAGTTCTGACTGCTTTAGCCAGTTAGGTTGTGGAGAAAACAAACTGAACAAAAACATCTATGAGCAGAGACTTTATAAAAAATGGCTCAAAGGGGTGAGGCCAGGGTCACCAGTGACAGGCCTACAGCAGTCCTTGTTCAATACTCCTGCCTGAGAATTGTATAACAAGATTCATGCTCACTTTTGTAGTAACAAACATTGATTAAATTCCTAGAGTGTGAGGTACACTAGCACTGCACATACTCCAGATGAAAATTCAAACATGGAGAGATCAAGTAACTTGTGCGCAAACCAACAGAAAGAGCCTGTAGTCAAGCCAGGAATGAAACCCTGGGCTTGCAGAGGCCCAGTCCTGTCTTAACCACAAGATCACATTACTCTCATGATCCTGCACTCTCCTGCTGGAATTTTCTTACTGTAGTTATACCTATTCTCATATGTGAGATATGCCATGAACAGTCTTGAATCCTTAACGATTTAGCGGGTAGTTGAAAGAGATCCTGTCCCTTTTCAGAACAGAAGGAAGGAAGAAGGCTGAGTTCTCCTAGAAACATCCTTTCCCCTGAAATTTGCCCTTATCATCTTAGCAGTATTTCCTTTACTTTCCAAGAGTTGTTTTGAAGAGATAAAACCTTTACATGAGAATAAGCATTTCTAATTCAGGCTAAAAGAAATTCAGCATTATAATAATTCATACACATATTAGAACAAAAAAAGTGTGTCGGTCCAGAGGGTGCAACAAGCAACATTAAAAAATCAGAGCAAAACAAGCCATTTCCTGAGTGGTAAATTGCTGAAGCTGCAATTCATATTGCATTGAATAAAATATTCTCTGCTTTGCTACCTCCTTCTCCTCCCCACCTCCCAGTGCAATGTTTTCCCCTGCACACCCTTTGCCCAGCCTGTAGAGTACAAAGCACTCATCCTTTGGTCACTCTCAGAGCTGAGGACAATGACATTTATTTATTAAGGATATTAAAGTATCTGTTTTATGAGTTTAACTTGTGGGCTACAAACTGTGAGTATGGGAAAAACGATATTTTGGGATGACACAGTTTCATTCAAAAACTAAGCTAGAAATTAATGCTACTTTTAGATATATGAACATCAAAGATACTAATTGGAATAAAATTCTTATTTATTGTAATATCCTTGTTAATGTCATCCAAGTCATACCTCAAATGGAAAAGTACCTTAACATAAAGCAGCCATCTCCCCTGACATCTGAGGATATCAACACACTGTGAAAGTAGAACAAGTAGAAGAACAAGTGAAAGTAGCAGATTCCCAAGTTGACATCTCTTCTAAAGATCACTGATATATTAAAGTCCCTCCCCACGTACTTTCTGCAAGTGTAGCGCAGCAGATACTTGGCTTGGAGGAAAACCACAACAGGTCTAGATTGACAAAAGGATAAAGGCACCAAAAGCTATGGTTTGTCATACAGCAGGATTTTACAGTGCCACTCAAGCAGCAGAGAAACTTCTCTCCCCTCAGCATCTACAGACCTCTCTAATACAGGTGTTTTCTCTACTCCCCTCTGTAAATTGACACCAAAGTTATATCAGGCTGCACCCAGTATAAGATTAAGCTACAGTAGTTCATGAAGAGCAAGTGCTAAATGTTTTGCAAATTGCCGTGTCTGCAATTGCAATTTGATTTCCAATGTAGCTTTCAAACAGTTCAAATACTAAAGACAATCCTATTATTTTGCATACAGTTGGAAGAGAGAAAAGCCTCAGATTCTCAGCTGTAACACACCAGAAAACAACAAAAGCTCTATGGCCACCCCATAAATTGTAAAATTTTCTGATCCAAATACTCCTGAAAATATGCTTTGATAATCTGCTGGGTCCACCAAATAGTGGTGTATCCAGTCTAGCCTGGACATGTCTATGTCCATGTCTGGACATAGTCTTCCCATGCAGCTTCTTTTTAATAAGGAAAGAAATACCATCACAGAATCAAGCGGAGATCTGTTGCTTTATCTCATCATCACTATTTAATCCACATTTTTTCTTCAGGTAGAAACTTTGCATAAACACATCTCAGAAGAGCAATGAAGCAGAAAGCAACATCCCAGTTGTTGAATTTGGCTCCAAAAGCACCTGCTACTCACTTAGATTTGGAATAGAATTGCCTTCAGTGACAATCTGTTCTGGACAGTCTCGTGACCTAGGGGGAGGCAAGGGGTCTATCAGAACTACTCCACTGCTTTGTAAAGAACAGATCATAATCCTTGGACCTGTCAGTTTCTCACTAGATGAGTGCCCCAGCTGTGCCACATTAGCCCTAGGAGAATTGTGAAATCCACATGAAGGCATCTGAGGTGAACCAATTAAACAAGTCCAAAAATATGAGTCTTGACCTCAGCTTGGAAGAGGTAATGTTTGATTCTAGCAAGGGTTTGACCCTCCCTTCTCCAAAACCCTGATTCCAACCACTAAATAAATATGAACATATTAAATATAGTGTGCCACAGGAGGGGGAGGGAGAGGAGGAGAGTGTTGCCATTGTATGTTCTCAAGCAACAGATGAAGAGGGACAACAGAGTCCAAACATCAGGAAACTATTAAAATGAATACATTCCTAGTTTCTTCATAATTAATTCAGCATGTCCAATTTTATATCAGAGAAGGGAAAGGAAAGATTTTGACCACTTCCTTTTATCTCAAGCTGTTTGGAAGAATATGATCTTGTAATGCTGAAAAGAAGTGCCTCACTGCATCCCAGCAGGCGAGTGTAATTTTAACTCTTCCACATGCCTAATTTGATATGCAAATCCCTATTTTCTGTATGACATACAATTCTTAAATTACACAGCAAAGACCCTGGTTTACATAGGTACACTCCATCCCCACTTTCTAGCCCCACCCCCTTTTTTACTTTTTACTGCATTAAACAATACCTTGGAAACAGTTTTCACTCTGCAATTTCCTAAGTGAATTGTTTTTAGTTTGCTTGCTTTGTTGCACAAGCTAACATTTAGTTCAAATTTTAATGGTTACCTTCACACACATAAGGACCTGTTCTTGAAGCTTTAGGTTCTGGGATAGACAGAGTTATGCAATACTTTCAAAAAAAGATTCATTAGGCAGCTATTTATATGCTCAAGTAATTTCATTATTTCCAAGGTCCTGCAGGAACAAGTGTATTAAAGCTGTGATTGGCCGCAAGCATAGACAGCCCATGTGGGAGCTCTTTCATGGTCATTCAACAAGCAAAGAGTAGCATGTGCAGGTGAAATAAATCCTTGAAGTACAGTCAACCAAGATAATTATTTGCAGCTTCCCTTAACAGAAGATTTGGGTAGAGTTGGCAGAGTTCTGTGGCTCTGAAAATCTACCAAACACATTAAATGTTTGATCACTGCCTGTATATAACACATGAGATACTAAATATATATGCATACCTGGAAAAGTCATGTGAACATTCAGGAAATTCAGAAGTGTATGTGAGATTAGTTAGAACTGTGAATGCAAGGGGAGTTTGTCCTTCTGTTAAGGCTCCAGTGTAGAGAGAACAGGTTTCTGCGCAATTCAGTATGCACTCAAATATTTCTCTATGAAAAGGATTTACTGAAAAAAAATTTGAGTGTTATTTCCTTGTTTTTTTCATAATAACACTTATCTAAGTGAGGTGAAGGTCAAGGTTCAACTATGCTACACAAGCTACATTACCATAGGTAGCCCAAAGTGACTTATACAATGCCATAAGAACTGCAGAAGTGGCAGGAAACAGCAACAGGACATTTTCCCCCTGCAAATGAAGAGCTGAGGTACAATCTGACCATGAACAGAGAGAAAATCTCTTAGGGCTCTATACTCAATCCAGGTGCTGGAAGTTTAACACCAGTCCCATTGACATGTTACCATTCTACCAAATACCTTTGTCTTCTACTGTTTGCTTGCATCAATATGTCCTTTTTTTATCTGGGCAGAGGCCTGTGAAAGCAGCATGATATTCATGAACAGATTTGTTTGCTCAGACTGGATGGTACTGAGCATTTGCATGTTTCTTATGTCTATACTAGCTGTGGAATGATGAGTAGGACTGGCAAAGAAAACTCATCTGATAGCTTCTCAGGCCATTCAGTGTTGGGTAATTGACACGTCAGATAATTGCAGAATTGCCAAATAGCAACTATTCTGCTTCAAACTAACTTAGCATAGTAATGATATCATATCTTTGACCCAAAGGTTGTTCTAATGATCAGTTCAAATAGGCATTTTGTAGCAGAAGAAAAGCTTTTGCTCCTAACAGTATGGCTAAGACTCTGAAAAATCTGCAAAACCAGATATTGATTTAACAGTTGGAATGTTTGCCAAGCCAGCTTCTTGGATTTCTAGACTTTGATCAACATGTCCATGACAACTATACCTATTGATTTAATCATCATCAGAAACCATATGTGTTATTAGTAACAAACTGCTAAACCTTTGTCTTGGTTTATCTTTGTGGAAACGAGATCAAAATCACAGTTAACATACACAACACAGCTGACAACACTGGTCTTTCAAAGCAGCCAAGAGGTACATACTCAAAGTGACAAACATAAAATTGAGCTTCTGCAATATAGAAATTTACTTGTTAAATTTCTTTGACTCAGCTTAATCAATATGCTTTTAATCTTTAAAGATAAAGATGCGGGGAGTGAAAATGTTTGTAACAGCAGAAATTGGGTATTTCTTCAAGAAAAATAAAAGAAACAATGCTGGGTTTTACTGCACAAACTTACATGTTTTGTTTAATGCTCTTCTCCTGGGAAATTGAGTAAAGTATACTTCATTTGACTGTAACAGCTTCATTATTTGGGACCCTAGTACAAAGCCAGTTCCTGCCTTTGTAATATTGTAAGAGCAGCAGTAGCACACATGTGCTAAAAGGTTTCAGATCAGCAACAACTGATGAGCTTTAACTGCCATGAAAACATGTCGGTTTCTATGGATGCAGAGGTGGGAAAACCATACAGTAGACTCCCCAGTCAGAGGTGGAAGTAGCCCTAAGCCATGCTACAGACAAGTCTCCAAGAAAATCCCAGTCAAATAAAATGCATACTGGCCTCCTCTTTTAAGCTACACAAACACGTTAAAGTTTTATTTGTTTTTCAGCCATGTCTTGCTCAGATATAATTTTATCTATCATAAATCTTTAATCTCAAATATCCAATACAACTAGAAATTCTGTAATTCCTATTGTTCAGCAAAACTAATAGAACTTTCTATTTAAATAGTAATGCTGTAGTGAAGAGCCTACTTTTTGACCATTATCTGTTTTTTCCCTTAACAGACCTGCATCAAGACTTCTCATTGTATCACTAATACACAAATTAAACTAGAGACAAAGCTGAAAAATGCATTAGTTTGGTTTCTGTATCCCCTAGATGCTCTTTCTATATTGCACATACTAATTTAAGATGTAATGACTGTTGGTTTAAATCAATACCTCAGAAGTCCTCAGTGTCATTCCTAAACTCATCACCTATCTGCCTATGTAATCTGTTGATACTCAAGATTTATATAAGCACAAAAGTGAGGAAGGACAAAGGAAAAAAAAAAGTTGACCAATCCAAAGATTCCCTTTTATGTGCCATTTCAGCCTAAGTGTGCAAATGTGTCCTCATTCTCTATATAGTATACACAGAGCTGAGAAAGGTGAGAGCACTTCTGTGTATTTCCCAACACTCTGCAACTTGCTGCAGCATCAGGACTAGAATGCCACAACACCCAGTGCACACAATCAGTCCTTATACTTTCTTTTTCATTTTCTAATTGAACCTTTGGGGCTGCCTTATCATACCTTTGTTAAAACTATGCATGTACAGTAGTACACAATAAGAGCACTAGGGCATTTTAATGCCATCTCCCAGTTGTTCTGACTTTCAGTTGAGAGTGTCAGAGGGTTCGCATTTCAAAATACGGCTCTGACCCTCCCACTCCCCCAAACCACTTGGGAACCAGTCAGTGCGTCAAGCTGTTGTTTGCTGTTACCCTTTTCTCTTCATTTGATGAAGCATGCTTACAAGCAGACCCTCAGAGTTCTTCTGCAATGTTAGGCTGATTTCATCTTTTCCTATGCTGTACAGAGGCCTTTCAGCTGTGTAAAACAAACTTGGGGGGAGATGAAGGGAAGAAAAGCATTAAATTGTGTCTCTGAGTATCCTCAAAGCAAAATGCAGTCTCATGTTGTTTATAATGAATCTAGTTTTAAGCAGGACATGTTGGGGGAGGGGGGCATGTTTTGTTTTTGCTGACTCTGCAAACTGATACTTTGAGGGAATTGTTTAGGGAAAGCAGAGAGTCCTTTATTATGTACGTCATTGCCAAGTGATTTGGCAGAGGCCTCCCTGAGATGCACTCTCTGATAGGCTGACAGAGAGCTGGACTGGCCAGTTACCAGCAGAAAAGCTCAACTTAAACGCTTTAAAAATCTTATGATGGCTTATTTGTGGTTTTGGCTCAAGAAAGAAAGAAGATGAAAAATAGAGGCAGCTGGGTGTCAGTGAGGGATGGAATATTGAGGTAATTTTTGTTACTGTGCCCCACAAAATTCGCTGGCTTTGTACATTGGTTGTATCCAGCTAAGGCAAACACACATACTGACTAAGTACTCCTGCAAAGGTGATCTCAGTTGTGTCAGTGCTTGTCCAAAGTCAAAAACATCACAAAGGATCCATCCCCTAATACCTAGATCTAGACATTGAGACACACTTCAAGTAAGGGCTAATTTCTGGTCCTTGTAGAAAAATCTGTTTGGTTTTGATCGTTCTCAAAGGCCTACCTGTCCAGGATGCAGTAAATCCTTGAAACATCTGAATGAAAACACACCAAGTTTTTACAACCAAGGATAGAAACCAGGCCAAAGACTTACCTGGGCTTACAGGCAACAGGACAGTGTATGTTAATATGGTAACAACAAAATATTGTGCCATTATAAATAGGAGGATAACTTTGCCAGATTAACTTCGGACATAAATAAATCCCTATCTGCAGAAAGAGTAAGAAGAGAATGCTCAGTACAGGAATTGCAGGACCTAAACACCAAACAAATCCTATTATTAACCACAATTCAAATGGAACTGGGGTGGGAAGAGAATAGGAGGCTAATGGTTTAAACAAGGTAAATCCCACATTCTGTAAAGTAAGGGGGTTTAGGTTAATACCGAATTACAAAAATGTGTCTTCTTGCTCTCTTTTGGCACTTAGTTTAGGAAAAACCTCTGGTAAAAATCATTTTTGCCCTGCAGCTGAATAAGCACTGAGATACCCCAGTTGCAGAGTGACCGGGTGCTCGAGCACCCTGTGGGCAGGGCTGGCTGCTTCTGTGCCAAGGAGCAGGCTGTTTCTTGGAAATGTTTATGCAATTCAGCTGTGCTCCTGCTGGAGCCAGACACTTTAAATTAAAAAAAAAAAACAAAACCCAACAACAAATAAACCAAAACACCCAGCCTCAGATCTCTCAGGCCATTAGTGTATCTCACTCAGGTTTCGCCTTCTACCAAATATTGTCAATTACCTGTTTTGCTTGGTTCTGCAGGGTGGAGGGAGTTGGAGGGTTGCCTTCACTGCTGTCAGTGATTCCTAATGATGTTTCCCACTAGAGAAAATGAGCTTGCTTGTTTGCAAATACAAATTCCCTGCGGGGCACTGTTTGGGAAACCGAAGATATGGGAAGGAAAATAATATCTGTTCAGGCAATGCATAAACGTCCATAAAGCAGAATAGCAAAACACCTACAGAGACTGTTGTAACTTTGCCAGCAAACTAATTGGAGTCACTGATTGAGGAGGGAGCTGTGACAGTCAAAAAGTTAAAATAAAAATAAATCAGAAGTTTAGCTTTACAATTACAACAGGAAATCACCAGCAGAGTCAGGGCTCCTACATTCTTTTCCTAGTTCTGCTTCTGATTTACCGAGAAAGTTGGAGAAGCCAGATTTTAAAAGTAGCTTCTAATTTGGAAAGGCTCCATTTTTGATGCCTAGCTGTACACACAGAGGACTCCTCAGACCAGTATTTTCAGTGTTTCCTGTGCATTTGTGAGGGCAGAGTGTTTCAGGGCACTGGTGTCTCTGAAATCACCTATGAGACCTGGACAAACCCACAGTCACTGGCCCACCCAAGTGGCCGTATCTGAAAGTTTCCCATCTGGGAATTGTGGCTGGCACAACATATTGCTGTGGGAGTCTGATGTTTAAATGCTCTTTATGGCTGACATAACATATTGCTGTGGGAGTGTTATGTTCAAATACACTTTGTAAACATTTACAAGACTTTCAAGACACACTCTGTCTCCAAAGTCAGTGCTATTACTTTTGGAAATAATGAATCCTGTGACCTGCACATTTTCTGAAAGGACAGCTGCTTGGTAGGGGCACTGAGCTGCATTTTCAAGTCTGGCTGCAGGAGTAGCTTAAGTAGAGGGTGACTTAATCAGAGAATCAAAAATAATTTTTCTTCCATTCAATAACACCCCCCCAGTCAAAACTGCAAATACAACAATCTGTGATGCCTCAGGAGGAGAGGGATCTCAGGTTTGTCTCAAACACAGGAGCTCTCTGGACACAGGATTTCTATTCATTTCCATGAGAATTTCTAAATGCAGAGAGCATGTGGCTTCTTCTTACACTGAGTTGTGCTACAAACTCCTCAGAGGCAGAACCAAATTAAGTATTCCAAATAAGGATGTTTCCATAAATTGACATTTTCCTGCACTACATTCAGTTGCAATCTCATCCTTATCAAGGGACGCCATGGGTCAGAGAGGTACACTCTGGGTGCCAGCCAGCACTCACTCAGTTGTGGAAATCTGAATGTTTCTCATTATACCAATGCACTTGTTTTTCTTCTGTGCTATACTACTGTAAATGTGTGCATCCTGGTCAGCTTCATCTTTGTTATCAGCCAGAATATTTACAGTGGCTCGTCTGAAACAAATTATTATAGATGTTTGCCTGTTTGTAATGGAGGTTGCTACTGATCTAATCTTCTAAAGAATATTGCTATGCTGAGGAATAAGCATAAAAAAACCCAGAGAATGTTGTTTACTGACACTACAGAAAGAAAAAAAGGCTGGAGTAGGTTTGGTGTCCCCTGCTCTTCCACCCACAGGATGCGGGGGAGAGTGCACTCAATGTTCCTTTCCCTGTTGCTCCCACATGCGACCCAGGAGGTAACACAGTGTTCACCATCTCCATCAGCCACTGGAGCCTGAGTCTCAGAGCTCCTGCCAAGCTCAGGTCTTCTGCCAACCACCTGCTTTTGCAACCCATGTTTTCACATAGAAAGCAATTTGGACCTACACACTGAGAAATCGCACAAGCTCCCAAAACAAAAACAAATGCCTTCCCAGCATGATGGCTCATTTCACTTTTGTAAACTTTATCTGGAAGTCTTAAAAAAGAAAAGCTGCTTAGGCCTGACATGTAAGTGACAAAGTACCCTTTGATAGGTGGTCATAGTATCCTGCCACTGTACAGGCAAAGTATCTCCCTCTAGGCAGCAACAAACTAAACACAGTGAATACATGGGACAGTGTTTCAGCACCTGCTAGGGACTCTGGGAAAATGGCTTCATCTTTACAGCTATCCTAGCACAGCTGGATGCAACACCCTCATCTTCACATGCCACACCATATTTTGTAAAGTACAGCACACAGTTTTATTGAGTGAATGTATGTACATGAAATAAACCTGATATTTGTGTACAATCATTGTCAACTCTACGGGCTTCCCTAGATAAAAAGGCTTTCTTTAAGGGACATTTAACATTCAGACATCACAACACACCATTTGTAAATCCTTTCCTGTTTCCTTCAAAAGGCAGAAATAGTGAAACCATTTACCAAGAGCAAGAAACCAGATAAAGTTAATAAAAGTTATTATTTCCACTAGTTAGAATGTCTTTCCTTCATACTCAATCCCAGTTTGTGCACTCCCGTATGATAATATATATGCTGTGAAAAACAGAATTATTAAAAAATCTTCTTAACTACAGGGTTTTACTGAAAAATTGACTAGTTTTCTAAACTGGAATTTCTACTTAAAAAGCAGTCCTTTATTACTAATGAGCTACTCCTCTTGATGCTATATATATTGCTAGCAATATATACTCAATAGAGATGATTTTATCATAATGGAACTAATATTAAAACTGTTTATTCAAAAAATTAAAAGGCATATTTCTTATTACTCAGTGTCACTAACAAGTATTATGTTTTCTTGAACTTTTGAATACTTCTTATAGAAACCACTCTCAGAACTGTTAAACTCTAGCTTCAACATATGAACTCTTCATTAAAGGGATATGTCCTTCATGTTTGCCTCAATATTTTCTGCCCAAAGTTTCCTAATTAAAAACTTTATTTTTCTACTACACACACACACTTGTTTTCAGTCATTCATTGCTACTTCCCTTTGTTTTGTAGGCTCGTCCAAAAGGAGAAGGCCTGACACCATACCAGGGCAAGAAACGCTGCTTTGGTGAATATAAGTGCCCCAAATGCAAGAGAAAATGGATGAGTGGAAACTCCTGGGCTAACATGGGACAAGAATGTATCAAGTGCCACATTAACGTTTATCCTCACAAACAGGTAGGAGAAGTGCAAACCTGATGGCAACAGGCTTGGAACTAGGAATGCTGTTGACTTTTGACTTTGTAAGGCGTGCGTAAGACTTAAACAGAACTTGACATGGACTACAACACACCACAGAGAATGTTTCCCAGATGAGCTGTCTCAGTACTGGAAATCTGGACAGGTGTCATCAGAGTTGCAAAATTTGAATGTTCTTCTTTCAGTACGAATACCTCAAACCCAAAATCTTTACCTGCCTTTCCTATAGAAAGAGACTTTTTAATCTTAAATAGAGTAAAAAAAGTTCAGCAATAGCGATTTGCCTTCCAGTTCTGATTCTCTTCATATTTACACCAATTTATTGTTTCATTCCACTGGTGTCAGCAGAATTATTTCCCATGTGTACTGTTTTTTTCACTTGTTGGATTTGCTCAAGGGGCTATCTGTACTTACAAAGAGTAATGATAAAGGAAAACAATACTAAGATGACTCCTGCCTACAAAATTCCTTGGTTAATGACGCTAACTTAACATAAGAATCTCAAAGCTTCGAAGGTCTCTTGTACCTCTGTTTAGATAGCTTGTCTAAAAAATCCAAAATCCAGGCTGAGTCACTTACCACATGGCATGGAAGTACAGTCTTGAGGGTGGGAGAAATTACAGGACCATTGATAGCACAGGACCATTGATAGCACAAATTTATAAATATTTACCTTGTTCTTCAAAATTCTTTTCATCATTTATATTGATGTTCAAAGGGTCAAGAAATCATTCAAGCGATATCCCATCCACACTGTAGAGGAGGCATTATAGACTTAGATGTGTAAATTTTTGTAATGAAGTTTTGCAAGTAGTCCACTGTGCAGAGTTGACCCTCGTGGCTGGGCTGGAGGAGTCCAGTCTGCACAGCAGTGTAAAGTCAGACACACACTGTGGGAGGGTTGCAGTCTACAGTGCTTCTGTAAGCTGGGCTTGCCACTGAGCCATGTACATAGTACTTTCTGGGGAATCATCATAGCATGTGCAGTGCAGCTTTCCACGGTCGATCGCTGTTTGGAAACCACTGTTTCCACACTGTTCCCTAAGGACATCATAACTCATGGATGTCAAAGAGCACATGTCTATCCATGTGTTCATGTCCCAGCAGTAGATATTGCAGTTATTTGAGATTTTCAAGACAAGAGTGCACTTCAGCTAGGCTTCCCAATATAAATAAATTGCAACCAGTCACTAGTGCTCTTCCCCAAAATGTGAACTTTGAACCTCGAGCTGAAAGATCTACATCCTGTTGTCACTGCCTCACCTCCATCTGCTTCTATTTCTCAGTGTTACCACTGTCATCCTTTCTAGTCCTTTTCATTCTTCCAGGGGTGCTCTATGCTGCTTCTGGTTAACCATAACAGCAAGAGGCAGACAGTGAAGGAGACAGCATGATTTCATGCACAGAGCCAGCAGCAGAGAGCTAACGGGCTGCAGGAGGTCTGTGGTGCTTCTTGACACAGCTTCCTGTCTGCTGTCCCAAACCTGGTTTTTGTACAAGCATCCAGTGCCACACCAGACTCTCTAAACATTTATGAACATGTATCAGCGGGGAGCTATTCAGCCCTGTTTTGGAAAATATGTTATACCCAGTCACCAGTACTCTTATACTAAGAACTGTACTTTGTAAAAGCACAGCGGAAGATTTTAATTAAAAGTCCAATATTTCTAGATTGAGAATTAAAGCACAAAAATGTCTTGTGCACATAATATGGTTTTATTTTTTTTAATATAGCACTGCTACACCACCTTAACATTTTCTAGATATATTTCCTATTTATTCTTTAGATTTTGATTATTTTGTTGGTACCTACCATAGCAGAGGCCTCATTCATGTTTGATTTCCTATGCACTTCCAGAAGTTTTTAAGCCCTCACTTCCCTCTCAGTGGATGTTCTCAGTTAATTATGTGCTCCTCCTGCATTTATTGTATGGAATCAGAGTATTTGCATTCTCATCTGAATCTTCCATTGGACAAGTTTTCCAGCTTAAATAATTCACCTAAGAAAACATCTTGCCTCCCCCTACACACCATGATTCTCTTGTGTCCTTTTAACTCCATTTGAAAAAAAAAAAAGGGTGGCAGTTAAAGAAAACAACAGACAGACACTACAAAACAGCAAAGCCACCACAATATGTAATGTGATTGATCATAGTACAAATAATCAATAAATGGAGTTTTTTCTTCAGTTTAACAAAAACCAGATGAACTGGAGAAGTCTGACCTCCTTTCAAGATCAGACAGTATTTGCTTCTAGTGCAATAAATGATTTCTACTTTCAAGCAATCTTGTCAATATTTCTCTTCAGCAATGTGCTGGAATTCATCATCTCCTATTCCTACTCCTTGCCCTACCATTTGGTAAACATATAACTGTAACCTAACAGGAAAAAAGGTATCTTGGAACATTATTTTAAAAAATAATGGTCATTTTATCAGCAGATGAAAATCACTGCTGGTCCCTCAACATGAGGTAACCTTTTGTCAAGATACAAGAGCTTCCAAAACTATAAAAACTGTAAACATCTCAGCCCATATTAAAACAGTCTATGGTAAGGGCCTATGATAGAAAGTTTCCATTCACCATAGTATATTCATTGTGAAAACTCACACCAGGTCACATCAACTCCCCCTGTTCCACATCTGGTCCTAAGCAGTGGCAGACACTTAGGAAATATGTGTGTGTGGATAGACAAGACACAACAATCACCTCTGAGGATACTTTCTCAACCTCTTGTATGGCCTAGAGAATATCTCTGCATTCTCCCAGTTAGTCAAACAGATCAAACCTTGCAGAGTCTATTAAATAGCTGAAATCCAACCACATCGGCCACCAAGCCTTCCTGCGTCACCATCACTGTTGGACAGTAGGATGCTTGTGCCCAATTTAGGACAAAAATTTGAAAGCTTTATTTCAGGATTGCTCAATATTCATTGCAATAAATTAGGAGTTTCTTCTCAACTTCCAGGCTTGCCTTTTTCTCCCAACCTCATCTCCATAGCTGTATTTCATCTTCCTCAGCCATTTTCCCAAATCCATGGACTTCCCAGTACTGTAAGGTTTGTCCAGGTCCCACAAATGACGGTTTGGTGCTGAAGTACTCCCATGTAACTGGCTCAGGCAATAATATTAGAGTACTGAAGATAGTAATCTCCACTCTGGATAGCTCTGGGGTAGCCATTCAAGCACATATGTTGGCTCTGCGAATGGCTTGTGCAGCTATGCTCAAATCTTGATTTCCTATGCATACCTTTCGTTAGTGAGTCCCTGGAGAGGAGAGCAGCCACACTTTCCTGCCACCTGCTCATTGTTCCTGGAGGCTCATTTCACTCCAGGAAACTATCCTGGGCCAGTTCCCCACAAGGAATGTCTCAATTCAGCCCTGTGCTGTTAGTCCACATGGCCTAGCTGTGAGAATGAGTTTTTAATCTCTCTGGGGCAGGAAAAGTCTTCTCAGCATTTTACAGCTGTGTATATACTTTAGAGTGCTCTATAAATACAGCTTTAAATCTCTGTATTTAAAAGAGATGGTGGAGCATATATTACAAGAAGTAACACAAGGCCTGACAGGAGGACTGCTGCCATTCATTCCCCAACTCATCCACCAAGGAGGGAACCAGGTGGCTGTTGCACCTGAGCTGCAAAACTGCTCTTCAAGCAAGCTTTGCTAAATTATTCCACTGTGTTCCTCCTTCTGCATTTTCTCCACTCCCTCAAGTGACAAAGCTTCCCATGGGAGTGCTTACAGGAATGCACAGAACATGGGGCAAAAACCATAGGCCCACTGAGCTCAAGCCTTATGAAAGCTAAAGAACTACCCAGACAAGTGTACTCTATGGCAATTTCAAAAGTTGTTTCCTAGGTAGTTACTTTAGCTGCTCTAAACATATACAGGAATCTAAGACAAGACTTAAACCTCTCCTATTCTTCCAAGGAATTTGGATTTTGTGGTTGTTTATGCTCCTTCTTACCCTGCTTCAGCAACAGAGCTAGTCTTTATAGTCATTCACCAGCATTCTTGGCAGTGTAACAGCCCAGATGCCAAGCTCTGAATTCTCATTTTCTTCCCCTGCCTGCTATAGCAGCAACATCTGTGCCCATGGTTACTTCCTGGCTGGCCCCTTATCAAGGCTTCTTCTCCGACTTTGTGGCTAAGGCCAGTGCTGTTTGTGATGACAGCTGTTGCACTGGTGCAGAACCAGCCATCTGGTGACTGACTTGTCCTCTTGGACACTATTTTCTTCCAGCTGTCAGGAATTTACTGTTGGACTGGAAATAATTTGGTATGTAAATACATACCTCATGATACTCAAGTTATTACTTCCATGGGCAATTCAGTGGTCTCATCATAATTCCCATATCTGAGTGCAACCACAGCCACCTTGCTTGCCTCAGTATGGGGAGGGGTGGGTATGATTACTCAAGCCCAATAAACTTTTCAGCAGTTTCAAGCCTACAAGTATGATCTTTTGCCTCTTTAGATTTAATAAACCCTCCCCAGCATGTCCACACTTGTGTACTCCAGCTATGGGAATACAGTTCATCCCAGACTGCTGCTTTTCTCAACTCCAATAAGAGATTTGCACCATTTACCTCATGCTGTTATCATTCATTCCTAGCTGGCCTGTCCCAGAGGCATGCTGCTGACAGAGGCTGCTTGCTCTCTCTGAGCATCCTGCCTCTGATCTGCAGCCTTCTTATCACTGCCTCTTGGATTCACGGTGACAGCCCAGGGCCTTGGTCATGTCCCTCTTCCCCCAGGCAGGTAGAAAAGCAGAGGGTCTACTGCTCAAGAATGTACATTGCATTTAATCTTTTCTTCCCTGGTGCCCAATTTTTTTTATTGGACTAAAAATTTACAAATTCATAATAGCATGTGTTTCTTGAAGGAAGCATGGCTTCTTAACACTGTTAACCTAACAATTATCCTGCCAGCAATAGATGCAGAATCTTTCTATTTACATTCCTAATCTGACTTTTAATCATCTCATTTGCTGCATTAAGACTTGATGTAAATGAGTCCAGAAAATTATTTTTAAGTGTTTTCTCTCATTTGAATTCTGATGTGATCCTCTATCCATCAGTGGTGCAATTAAATTGTTCCATTCTACAGCAAATAAAACCTCAGTCTTCTAAATACAAGCAGAAGCATTATTCCATTCTACATCTTGGTGGAAGCAATTTCCCTCAAGATGTCCTAGTGATGCTTTCTTTATCACCTAACATTTCATAAGGGTGAGTTTTTTGTTTGGGGGGTTTGGGGTTTCAAGTGACTGTTGGGGAATGCAGAGGTCATGCAGTACATGTAGATTGGGACAGCAATAATTCACAATCAAGAGGTAATTCACAGGTCAGGAATTGATATATAAATTTAAATTTCTTTCAGCTTCATTCCCCTGAGGCAATATCTTTATTCACCACCACCAAATGCTTTCCTGGTGGAGCTGCACAAGATTATTTCCACCCCGCAACTACCAGGAGAAAATTAAAGAAAGATGCACAAAAGTGAAGTCCGGAAGAATACAACTGTGGATGCTTGCCAAAAAAAAAAAACAAACCAAAACCCCCTCCCCCCCAAAAAACAAAAAAACCCCCAGTAATCACAAAATTTAACTTTTACAGTTAAACTCTCCAATGGAAAAAAGGATACCTTTCCTCTGAGGAACATAGTAGGATTTACTGTTGTTCTACAAGCCCCATTTCACCACTTTCTAAGGAAAGGAGTTAACTCTAAGGAAAGGAGTTAACAAATAGCCTGTCCCCTTCTCCACCTCCTTTAAAAAAGTGCATGCTGAGTCCTTAGCAGCAGTGCAGAGCTCCTGCAGCCTCCTCAGTTACTGGTGTCTCCTGCAGAATTCAGGCAGTCCCCAGAGCTGGCACAGTGTGAGCCAGATCCTGCTGCATCCCTCTTGTGCCAGTGTCCTCCCCTTCCCCTCTGCTTCCACCACACCAGAGGCTGGGGAGAATTGCCCAGCCTTGATGGACACACCATTCTGACTAACATCCTACACTTTTAAGCTTGGTGTAAGAGGGCTTCCAAGAGTATAAGGTTATACTTTTAGGTTCTCCTCAACTAGTAACAGACAGCAGCAGAACAAGAACACTTGCCACTCAGGGTGATTAAAAGGTTCTTTTTTGCCTTTACAAGAAGCCCATGAAGAGAAAATGGCAAATGGAGATAAGCTGGGATTTCATTTTATGCAAAAGTTGGGTTGAAGTGGTTTTGAGAGACAAACCACACAAGTGCACTACCAGTTACAAAGCCTCAGCCCTCCACCACCTCACCAGAAATGCAGTCTGGGCTCTGCATGGCTTCATTCCTTCCAGCTGGCCCTTGGCAACCTGCTTTCCTGCATTTGTAACCCCTCTCTCCCCAGCCTGTGTTGTAACATACTGGTAACAATAACAGTTCTGAAATCAAAATGCTTTGCAGGCCAAAAAGCTGAGCTCAATCAACGCAGGGGGAAAGCAAACCACGGAGAGCTATTGTTTCTGAAAACCATCCAAAAACTCTTGGCACTTCAAGGCATTCCCAATGTCCTTTGCACTATTTCCAGGAAAAATTATTCCCAAGGCCTTGCATATTAAAAAAAAAATCTGGCTTATATCAATAAACATGATAACTGCTGTATTTTTCTCTTTAATCAGAGCACAGCTAGCATGTAGAAGCAATCAGAGCTGAGTCAAATAGCCT
Organism: Acrocephalus scirpaceus scirpaceus; assembly: GCA_910950805.1. NCBI lineage: Eukaryota > Metazoa > Chordata > Aves > Passeriformes > Sylviidae > Acrocephalus > Acrocephalus scirpaceus. The sequence continues at coordinate 38,561,329 of OU383781.1, forward strand.
GTTTCAAGTGTAGCATTTCAAAACTCTCATTCGCTGTTGAAGAGTGTAAATTAACCCCTGGGACACCACAACCTGCACTTCATCTTTGTATATTTATGTAACGCAAATTCTTGAAGAATATTTGTGGGCAGATGTTGGTGGAATAAGTGGTAGATAAGGTAGAAAGGCAGTTTTTCTGACCAAACACACTTATTCAACTTGCCTGTCCTGTGGAAAAAGCTGTATCTGCACCAGTGCTTGGACTGCAAGCCTAGAAACAGAATTGCTGGTTCTGATTTCAAATCTCAACATAGTGACAGCAAACAAATAATTGAAAGCTCAGTAGGGTTTCAGGGCATTTGGAGATGAAGAGTGCATCTACCTTCCTCATCTGACATAGGAAATCCAATTTGCAGTTGAAATGTAAATGAAGTTAGACTCAAAGACCTACATGATGCAGGACAATATCATGGTTCAAAACACTGAATCAGAAACAAAGCATTGACAATTGCTACTGAATCACTCCTATATATTGTTTTGACTAGCTGTGCAACATAATGAGTGTTGCACTTATAATCCAGTACAATCAACCAAGAATTTACGGATACCCCTTGTTCAAGATGGTAGAATATGTTTTGTGTCATTTAGCTATTCAGAGATCTGAGAAACCCTTCTTCTCCCTGATTTATGAGAAATTCTTGCAGTACTACATAGCCAAAGGAAAAAAGCTTTAAATATCTCTATTCCTGTCCACAGAGTTTCAGGTAGGTGGCTTGATGAAGAACCTATAAATGAATCTTAGATGAACAGGTGTACTTTAAGACTTTACAGATAAAGAAAAGTGTTTAAGATTAAGAAAGGTGTTAAGAGATAAATGGCCAAGATGGTGTAATTTATATTTACCCACCCACTGCTCCAAGAATCACATTTTGAAGATATAAGCAAGGGTCTAATATTCCTGTAAAAACAGTGAGAAGCTTATGGCTGGTTTTCAGATTTCACACCACATGCTGTGTCTACCACAGTCTCACAGAAGAGCTCCTGCCTTCATGGCACTGTGCAATGAAAAAGTCTTTCGGATATGGTTCGTGAAAACAGATCAGTTATGAGTTAGGGAACTTGGGGTTTTTTCCAAGCAAATGGTGCACTCTATTAAGTTCTACCTCACATCTCTTTCACTTCCCTACCTATTAGACTTCCCAAACATTTAACTTTGTCACAATATTTAACATGGGTATTTTACTTTCAGAATGATTTGAAGCCTTTCACATGGCACGGAAAATGTCAGCACAAATACCTACTAACAACAAATCAACTTCATTTCCTCCAACACTGTGATTTAATGAATATTAATAAAAATACATAATTTATTACTTAGATTCTGGGCAAAGGATTGTGTCAAGGGGCTGGATTTTGTTTTGGTTTTGTATTAGTTTGGATTTTTATTTTATTAATAGATTTGCAGCTGCTCTGCTTCAAAACTTTCAGCCTCAAAAACATGGCACTACCTATTGGGAAAACACCATTTAGCTGTGTAGTATCTGTGCATATTTAAGACAGTTTTCTTCATGTAGCAGCTAGTCCTAACGTTAGTAATCCCTGCTCTGCATTGCTGGGTAATGGGATTCCCATGCTTTAGGTGTTAATGCCTTTGGGACATCTAAGTTACTAGAGCTAAGCAAATGAACTCTTTTGTTACTGCTTTTATAAATGAAGTCCTCAATTCAGTATTTTTGTGATTTGTCTACATCAAAGTTAACACCACCTTTATGAAGAATCACACTAAATTGTGAAGTCACTCTGAACCAATGTAGAGCGAAGGGCTGAAAAAACCACTCCATACCTTCAGGAAAGAAACATAGTGTCTTTTTAATTACCAATAGAAAGCTCAGATAGGCCACAAAAATAGACTTCACATGCTTAATAAAGAGTAACGAGGACAAAACCTTGGATCTAATCTGATTTCCTTCCCTCCACTGCAGAGACCCCTGGAGAAGCCGGACGGCCTGGATGTTTCAGACCAGAGCAAAGAACACCCTCAGCATCTTTGTGAGAAGTGCAAAGTTTTGGGCTACTACTGCCGCCGTGTGCAATAAACCTTCAGTGGCCTCTTCCCATCCCCATCATCCTTAAAGATTCTCTGGCAGCATGCGATCAACAGCAGCACAACAGATCAAGATAAAAGCTAAAATAATTGCCAATATTGCCTATCTAATAATATGCCTTACCATTAATAGAATGTAACATTTCTCCTGTGCATGTGCATGCATGCAATAGGTATTTACAGGACTATGATTTGTATACATATATATGTAAATTTATATATGTACACACATAAAGTGTTACTGATGGTGTTCACAACAGAACTACATTTACAGGTTCTGCTGATTGTTTACACAGACCCTATATCACAACCAGGTGAAATGAAGTACTTTTCAAAAGGCAAGGAATAATATTCACAAGGAATATTTGTTATACATATGGCTTTTGCAGAGGTTCAGTAACTGTGGGGCCACTAATTGCAAGCACTCACCCACAACACGAATGCTGTTGTTATTATATGACAAGACAAAGGAAGATGAAACAAGCCACAGCATAAAAGGAGAATTACTGCTTTCCCAGTTTTAGAAAGTCTTAAGAGTTTTGTGCTGCTGATTTCTTGGACTTCTATTTGTTACCATCTCTTGGGCAGGGCTTAGGCAAAATAATTTTTGCAAGACATGGAAAAAAAAGTGAATAATTGTTTGAGGGTGTGGATTGGGTAGAAAGGGAATGCCATAAGATTCCAAGAGGTTTTTGGAGGAGACAAAATTGGCTTCTTATGCAACTACCAGCTCCTTCTCTTGTCATATAATCCCACTGACATGGCCCCTTCTATGTGCATGGCGTGTTCATTAGGCCACGAGCACACTAAATTTACTATGAATAAGGGGATAAGAACACTTAAAACTGACTCCAAACCCCTTAACTGAAAGATTAGCCAAACTTACTATTTATAGTCATTTTAAAGCCACTTTCTGGAAATATTTTTATGTCCTGTTTTCTACTATAGAAATTTGTTATAATATGAAACTTGTTAGCCATAGGGGTGTTTTGAGGCATGGAAAACACTTTATATAACCCTCTTTCTTTATGTCTTCCTGAAGCACCTACATACCTGGGGAGAAATTTAGGAATTATATTTCATTGTCCCATTTCAGGTAGAACTTTGCACAGGGACTTTGCCTGCTGCAAAGAACATCTCATCAGGGATTGGCAAATATAAACTGAAAGTACCTCGAGACAGTATTCTGTTTGTATGTCTATATGAGAATACATTGGCAAAAGGACACAACAAGCAATTCATTTGCAGCATTCACTAAAAAAAAATAGAGGGATAATGTTTGAAGTTGGGGAGGGTTTACATCTGCAATTTATATTTTTATGAAGGTTCCTTTAGGGAGGCTGATTTGTGTGAATGATACTTAGAGAAAATACTTTAAATCCTAAATAACTTGATGTGAACTAAATTTGTTCTGAAGACTAGTTCCCTAATGCAAAGACAACAGGGGGTTTATGCCAAGTGGTAGTAGGATGTTACCAGTAAGTCAAGACAAGCTCTTATAAAGCAAGCTGAAAACTTATCATGAGCATTCACTTAGGGAACATGAAGTTCCTGACAAATTTGCTCCAGGGTGAAACTTTTGCTTTTTCCCTGCTTTGCTATAAACAGGGCAAAATTGCATCTGCTTGTTCAGTGGGAGTGGCATGTACATATCTTGCAAACTCCTGTTACTTATGGGCAGCCCAAGCGACCCAGCCTGCTGGTCACAGCAGTAGATGAGCAGCCTACTCCTTGCTTCTGAACACAGCTCTTCCATAGCTCCCTGATTTTGGGCAAGTCACAAGATCCTTCTGGACCTCAGTTTCCCCAACTGCAAAATGGGGGTAATAATACTTTAGCATACCTACCTCACAGGAGAGTTGTGAGGTTTACTTAATATCTCTTAAGTGTTTTGGCATCACTGGATGAAAAGTGCTATGTAATGCTAAAATAGAATTAACTGAATTAATCACTTGGAAACTACTTCTGCCCAGTTGGCAACTCCAACTAAAATAGCTGAAAATAATATTCTTGAAAGTAACACTAATAAACAGTTCAGTTGCCTCTGCAAAGATATGCAGTTTTAGCATTTTCAAATGCAAACACATTCTTTTGCACAGATTCACAGATTACCTTAGAGACAAATTCTCTCAACAAAGATACTAATCTGTCTATACAAATAAGAAAATACACAAGCAAATCTAGGGGTGGATTTTCTGAGCTTGACCTCTAGGATTAATCTCAATAGTTTGTTTCAAGCATGAGTAATTTTGAAAGAGCAGCATTCTAAACCAGAGGTATTTTTTCCTCTTGAGCACTTAATAGTACATGAACAAAAGAATCACCTAGATGATGCACATCTAGCTAAAGAACATGTAGAGAAACCCCCTTAGATGAAGATAAGGGAAAATGTTATTTTCTCCCTGAAACTATCAAACACTTTGTTCAGTATTGAAATAATCTCCATGTTATGATAACCACTAAATCCAGTAAAATAGCACAACTCTTGATATAGCTGTATCACTATATCACACACCACCAGGTTCTGGCAAAAAGCTGACTAAAAGATACCATTATAAGCATTGGTATTTTCATGACATTTCCCTATTAAGAATTGTTTATCCAGACTCAACATTGCAAGGCAATGCCTTTAGCTTATGGATATTTAGATTGTACTAAAAACACACATGATCTACTTTAACACAATTAATGTCTATAGGTGTAGCAAAATAACCCTTAAGAGCATACTTATGCGAGTTCAGTATTTATATTATTGATGTGTTCCTAGGCAGAAGACATATAAAGTATTTAAGTAATACTTAGCATATTTGTAATAAGGAGGAGAGCAGATTTCCCCCTGCACTTGCGCTGGGGAAAAGCAGGTGAAGAGCACAACTTGTGGAAAAGCAAGAGGCGACACTGCCGTAGTTTGTAGTGCCTAAGCCAGAGGCCGGGATGCGGCTGGCATCACCCGGGGCACCTCCTCCCTGCACAGGGCTGAACCTGCCTCCCTACAGCTGGGGCCAGGGCGAGGCAGGAGCACCAAGCTTGGCCAAGGGGAGGATTCCTCTGTCCTCCCTGCATGACTTTGCTGGCAGGACTGGAGCGTTGGGCCCGAGGCATTCACTCCACACTCGAGTCCGTGCAGTCGGAGTTGCTGGAAAAACACATCCACATAAGTAATTGTGTATAACAGCTTATGACCGTTGGCTTTTAGTTAGTGGCACAGAAGGGACATTGCTGAATTTTCATTTCGAAGGAAAAAAAGAAAGATTGATTACAAAATTTAGATTTCTTCTATTCCCTCCCTCCCTCCTCACACAAAGCTGATTCACCTGTAGATGTAACCAGCTCTTTTGAAATCAGAAAAAAAAAAAGTAAATGTGCAGATTTTTGACTAGAAAAATGAGGAATTGATTTACCTTTTAAATTTTCCTGACTGCTTTCTGATGTTCTCTAACTAGCTCTGCATTTAGAACATCAGCTAGCAGTCCTTGAAGGCATTAGTAGACAGTATTGGCAGAAGTGAAGCAAGCATCAATAAAAAGAGTTTTAAATCAATACAGGCCTCCCTAAACCGAGTATTCTTTAGGGGTGTACCTGAGAACAGTTTGGCTCTGTGCATTTATTTGGCAAACTGGATTTTCAGTCTCAGATGCTTGCTGTTAACAGCCCACCAATATATCCAGCACACTCTATTTTTTTAAATTTTCACCTTTTTGGAGACTTTTTAAACTTCCATTTATTTATTTAAAAACAACAAAAACCAATCAAATGAAAAAAGCACCCCACAATTTGTTTCATTAGTTGCTCATAACATTTCATATTGAATTTGGCATTGGCGCTCCTCTGAAAAAATGTTTGAGTAATTTGAAATGAATGTTGTAGGGTTTTAGCTGCTTTAACTTAATGATGCTACAATGAAGTTATTACAAATACTTCATTTAAAGGTGATGAAGAAAAATCCTAGTAGTTTAAAGGATGGCCCCATTTTAGCCAGTTTCTACTGCTGCTACCACAGATGTCAAATTATGCCACACAAGCAAAGTTTGAGGTCTTTTTGTCTCAAAGTTGCTATTTAATTTCAGATAAATACACAAGAGTATATATTATTTCTGAAAATAGGTGTATTTTGAAGTTCCCCATTATATGGGACTTAGTTTTTAAACTAAAAATGTGAAGTTACATATGTCTGAGAGAAGCCTTATACCTAGAAGTATTATCTACATTTTACCTTTTTGTATTATGTGGAATTTAGATTATACACAGATTGTATACCTGTGACACTCTAGCATTTTTTAAAAAAAGAAACCTACTTATAAGATTAAAAGTTTAGAGCTTTTGGAAATGTCAGACCTCATAGATTCGTGCTCTTTGTCCTCCAGTCACATAGAAGATATTTTTTTTCCTATTCTGGATCCTAAGAGCTGTCCACTGAACAGTAAGCAATAAATCATCAACACGTGTTTTTCAAGTTAAGTAGATAGACATATATTTTCCACTTGCCTTTGCCAGCATATTTTAAAATGTGATAGAACTATCCCCATAGGAAAATCATTCTTTCAGATATCGCTCCACTCCCAACTGGGCTTCACCCCGTATCTCTTTCTTATCTGCAAAACCAGTGCTGTCCATTGAGTTTGCTATATCGCTCAAGTGCTCAGAGGGCTGTTTGAGATCTTAGATATAGGGATGATGGATTGTGTTTCTAGGATGAATTTCAAAGGGACAATCGTGTGCAGTTACTAGCTATAGATGATTGATATAAATGTTTACCCCTGTATGAAGTATTTTACAGTTTTACTTGCAGATGTGTATTTATCTTGAGTTATACTTGACATAGAGTTTCTTTCAATTTTTTTTTTAATACTATGTGTGTATTTTGGAAACCTTTTTAGATGTTAAAATTTTTGAATGGTTACAAATATTTCTTATAATACTGAATTGTTATCTGGAAACTCTTTGCAGTAACTTTTTTGTATATATTTGAGGGCCTTTTTAAAGAAGTATTGTTTGTTTTTTGGGCAAAGTTTTTACAATTGGGAAGCTTTCAGAAGGGCCTTCCTCTCAACTAGGATACTAACAGAGGTAAGAGTTTTCTTAAGTATTTTGCAGTATTTTGCAGAACTAAGGATGTATCCTCAAGAAAATATTTATGGAAATAATTTACTTTTTTTTTTTTTACAATGCTTTTGTCTGTATAAAGTATGCAACAGAACTACATTAAGAAGGAAATATTGTCTACATAAAATATTATATGAAAGTTGGTACATAATTCTGACAAGAAACCTTGCAATTCTTTAAGCCATATTGTTTTTGTTATCCTTGGATGAAAATATCAGTATTAAGTAACCAGTGTATTTTTCAAGTGCTTAGACTTATATGAAAATGCTTATACGGTTTATTTATGTGTATTTGGGGAAGGAGTGCTAGAAAAGCTATCACTAGACATGTAGCAAGTGAGGAGCAAATAACAGTATACTGTCACTTTATGGCCTGTGAGAGACACAGAGGATGTTGAAAGCACCGTGGAGACTCGGCTTTCAGAAACTCCGAAGCACAAGTGGTGGGTTTCAAATGGTGGCTCTTTCCTTCCCCATAACTAGAGGGGAAGAAAGTTGGTTGGGATGCTGTTTAACTTGACTTTCACAACTCTTTGCAGACTGTGAGCTCAGCTATGCAGTATCATCTACAGCAATAATATTAATCAAAGGACGTAAGAGAAAAGGATTGAAGTAGATTATTGTAGGGGTTTACATTTATTTTTATTAGAACTCATAGCAATATAGAATATGCATGTGCACGTATTCGAAGCATTTTACACTTTACATTTCATGTAGTTTGATTATATTATGAAGGATTGAGTTTTTAGTTTGATATTTTACCATGCTAAAACGGGAGGTCTGCCCAGCCCTATACTGGATTCTTGTTTCCTTTAAAAGGTTATTTAGTACAGCACTCACTGCGTTGTGTAATAGTGCTAAAACTAACACTATTTTATGAATTTCTTCAGCTTTAAAAAAATTAACCTAATTATTATTACATTTGTTTAGCTGTACCCACTGTCCTTGTCAGATTCAGTTGGAAAATTGTGTAATTTCTTTTTGTGTAACTGTTAATAAACTTGTACAGCTAAAACAAACAAAAAAACCCCTATGGACAAAGGCCTCAGAGGTACCAGTTCTGTTTCTGCAATCAGGATGACAGCTTGCTCATCTGGTGACTGTGTTGCTAACAAGACTGTAAGACCTCTGTTGTGGATTGTCCATAAAATGGCATTCCGACATGTGCCTTATTTGCTGGATAGTACACAGCTTTCCTCTAGTATTCTAGCATTTTAATGCTGTATTAAAGTATTGCAAAAAACCCAGCAAGAGCGTGGCATGGTTTTCTTGAATATTCCTTCCTTTGACAAGTGAATCCCAGCTGCAGTGTATTTCTGGTTAAGGCCTGGCCAGCCACAGTCTGGTGCCTGTGGAGCTAACCTACCCTACCACAGCTGTGACCCAGACCATGGGAAGAAGATTTTCTCCACTGCAGTGGGTCCCTATCCTGCAAGGATCCTGGTCACATCCAGGGTCACAGCTCTTCACTGCTAGTGGGGCACCTGGGGTTAATGGTGCCAGCTCCTCATTTTTAGCAGCCTAGTGTTGTCTAACCTTCCTTCTCAAGGAAAACTATCTATAATCAAAGTACACTTGTAGCCTTGCTTGGATAGGAAAGCTTATGTGCCAGAAAGTTGCTTTAATGAAAAATAACATTCATCATTCTTGCAAACACAAGAAGTTAGCAAGAACTAGACCTACTAAATGCTTGTTATGTATTAGCAATGCTCTTCTCACAGTCCCAGCCAAAGTTCAGTGGCAAGTAATTTTTCCCCTGAGACTGACAGTACTGCAGAGATTGGAAGCCAAAATAAGGGCATTAAGAAATTAACTTTGGATTTTAGATATCCTGCCTCTAACACAAGAGATTGTCTTCATTTAAAACAAGCAGAAAAAATTTATTAGACACACCAGGACACATTTTTCTGTGCTTGCTAATCCCTACAAACACATTGCATATTTGCCACTTGAAGATATTCACCACATTGACCCCATTTCTATCACATAGCAAGCCTGGTTTCTGGATTTGAGTCCTCATTCAGGCCACATGAGAGAGCAAAAACACATCCACACATTTGTGCATTGGTACTCCATGGTGGAAGAAGAGGTCGGCAAGGAATTGTAGAGTTCTGAAGCCTTGAAAACAGACTTTCATCAAATGGTGAAAGACATCCCCAGCTGAGCCCCATGGAAAGTGAAAGCACATATTCAGATCTACCTGTTGGTAGATTTCTGTTTTAAAAATAAAACATACTGCTCTTCACTTAAAATTTGGTTACAGCACTTTTCCCATAGCAAACACAAGCCAAGCTCAGAACTGAAATCTCTCTTTTTACAGAAGATCTGGGGCTTCACAAAATACCCACTAACACCTCAGATTTAGCACTCAAATGAGACAAGAAAACATGCTAAGTAGAACTGCAAAGTCTTAGCTTCCTATTACCACATTTTCTGACTCCTCAAAGAAATAACTTTTTCATATTTAAAACAAAAGTAGATTAGCACAAACAATATGGCATCAACAAAAACAATCAAACTACTCTTCCATCATTTTTCATTGCTGAGCATTTCACCTTCCTGCTCTGTATGAATGAGGCAAGAGACACTGCACCCACCCCCTTGTAATGGGAGAGGCAAATGATTCCCACTACAGGAAAAATAATAGGGCTTTAATTAACAGGGATTTCATAGAACACTTATACTTTGAAATAAAAAGCTGTTTTGTTATTCTTAAATGAAAACCCATTTAAACAGCACACCAGTGCTACTACTCCTCAAGTTAGTCACATCACACCAAAAGCTTCTCCTCAGATCCTCCCACTGTATAGCAGGCATACAGACTAGACCTTGAATCCTGGCTAGGAAGGGTGTACACCAAAGATTTTCTTTTAATCACTACACTTGTCTCCTGTTCACCAGCTGAGACCAGAGAAGAGAATGCCAGAACATCATAAGAAAGCTTTCTCTTACACAATTGCTGAGCACATCAAAGCAGCAGGTATGGGAAATCTGACACTAGTCAGCTTTCCATTAAGTTTCCTTAGAGTTTTGCAACATAAGGAGGTACAACTCAAAGGGTTTCCAAGGAGCCAGACATACTTATGCCCCACTTGATTTCACCCAGTAAAACTTGAAGGAATAACACAGGAAAACACTGAAGAAATAGTAGGAAGCAAGACCTCAAAACTCCCTTTTTGCAAATAAAACAGTGATAAATAGACAAATACCACTGGCACAGGGAAAAAAAACCAAACAACCTCTTCTGAGTACTCACAGGTCAAAATTCAGAGTTGAAATCCACAGGCCCTGGAAAGGGCCTCCTTTTTCTCTGCCTCACTTAAATTGGCTACTGGCCCTGATTGCTGAGGGCTCCATCTGTGCTGGCCAGCTGTGTGGGGGATGGGAGAGGGATGGAGGGGAATGGGCAGCAGCTCTGCCACAGGTGCAAGGGCTTCCTGCCTGGCTGTGCCTGCTACAGCACAAACCCAAGAGCCCTCTCCAATAGTGCTAGAGGAAAAAAGAGCACAGACATCAGTGCTACCAACAGGAATCTTCACTGGCTGCTGGGAGGTGAAGGGTAGTTCAGTTCACATCTAGGAGAGACAACTCTTGTTTTAATGTTCACAGGAAAGACCAACACAATTCAATCTTCCACAGCTGTAGAATTTTCACTAAGGGATATACACAAGTAAACTTCACTAGACAAAAGCTTGAATAGAACACATTGAAATTGACCAATTAAAATTGATTTCCAACATACCCTGCTAAAGTTTCCTAATGTCTTGGACAATTTGTGAATACAAAGAAATTACACACAGCAACTAATACCTTGCCCAGCTCCTGTGGTGTGGCTACTTCTTCGGATACTTGGCTACCACAAGTTTTTGCATTTCTTTAATTAAATTGAAGCAAAAGTGTCTGAGTTAAACAAAAACAACCACTCACACCAATATGTTCCAGGATTTGAAGGAATGAAACCAGGTTTATTAATTTGGGAGGTGAAGAGTAATGCACTGGTTCAGAGTAGCAAAAGCAAAACCAAACACAAGTAGCAGCTGACTGAATCCCTGATGTTCAGTGAAAGACACCCCAAATGGTACATATTGAATAACAGATTTTAAATTAACTAGTAATAATCAGAAATAAGTGTATTGTGTTATTTTGGATTGTTCAACTCAAAGTCACAGTAGTTTAAAAAAAGAGACAAACGGGATTTGGAAGTAGGAACAAGAAACTAAAAAGAAAACATCATTATATGATCTTTATCACTTTAAAAGGACAAAATAGAAATAAAAAAAATCAGGAATGATTAAATGAAAGACATTATTTCCCTGTGAAAGGTGACTATGCACTAGGCCTCCATCTTCTGGAAAAGAGATCATTAAGGGCAGATGTGTTAGTATCCCACAATATAACAAATGACACAAATAAGGGAAGAAATATTAATTGCTTCTACAACTCTCCTAGAAGAGGGGAATTTTGGATACAAACATCTGAGGTGATATAATTAAAACAAAAATTTCACACAGCAGACTGAAATGCATAGTCATGGGATATTTTAGCTGCCAAAAGAATAAACGAGATCAAAACCAACTACAAAATGACATTAAAAAAAAATTAAACTCTGCAAGGGTTGTTAACCACAAAGCTGTGACCCTGCTCAGGAAGTCCCAAAGCACAGAAGCTGCCAGCAGCAAGAGATGACGCCAACAGAAGGTTGACTGCCTGTGGTTCGTATCTTTTTCTCTCACTAAATTGCTGTAGGAAAGAGGATATCTGAGTAGGTGCTAGTCTGATTGTTGTCCTGGCCCAAGGATTACTTTTTGTGTGACATTAGGAGCTGCAATATGCAAATGTAAACGTACTTTAGCCCTGTACTTAAGGAAATACGTGGCACCCAACAGGCACCTGACAGCTGCTGGGGAAGACTCAAACAGACATGCCCAGGGAAACACCCTTCAGTTCCCCAGCACTCATGCTCTGGAAGAAGATCTTGAAACTCACTTATGCTCATGTTTGGTTGGGCTAATTGGCAGGAAACTAACTGAAACATCACCATCATTTGTAGTCTCCAATGGAATATTGCACTACTGTGGCAAATTTCTTTTGTTTGGGTTTATTTTTTTTTAAATTCCTTGCATATAGGGTTTTTTTAAAAGCTATTCCTAATTAGCTGTTTTTAAAGCTATTTTAAATACATCTATACACTGCATTCCTGTTTGCTGGGCTACACCACCCACTCTTGCTCTCCAAGTGGCAAGGACAGGGTTTAGCCTTCCATTAGCCTTGCCTTATGGTTTTCTGGGGTCACAAAAGAATTTACTGTGCCAAGGAAAATTTCGAAGAGGTGTTTAAGCACCTCTTAGCATCCAAAAGATCCAGTAAATGGAGCTCATAACAATGAGGTTATAGGCTCTGGCTGAGCCACGCACCATGTCACAATGGGAGGCAGCCAAGCTGTGTTGGGCTCCCACAGTGGTTCCAGCCAAGCTGGGCTCAGCCCTTCTGGGCAGCACTGAGCCACAGCCAAGGACTGTGAGTGCTTCTGCGTTAAGACCTTTGTTAACCCCAACCCCTCATTTGTAAATCCTGCCCCTACAATACCCATATAACCCCCACAATCCTGTTCCTGAGCCCTCTTGGCCCTCCTCCTCCTACCTGTCCTGCTGGGTTCCTGGTCTCTTGGCACTCTCCCCCTCCCCAGCCCCGGGGATGGGGGGGAAATATATAGAGCCTAACAAACACAGACTGGTCTGTCTGTTCCCTGCCGGTAGCTGTAACCTTCCTGGACTCGATCGATGAACACTGTAGCACCACGATGCTACAGAGGACACCCTGAATTAATAAGGAGGTTTGTTAGCCTGCACCCACATTTCCCCATCTACTGATTTTAAGTCACACCTTTGACTCCAAGGGTGCAGCTTCACACCCAGGAGCTGAGGGAAAGGCACGAGATGTGCATGTCTGGATTGAGAAAACCTTTATCTCTTCTGCAGTAAGTATGTCTGCCAATCTCTCTGTGTGTGGAGAAAACATCAGTCTGAGGCAGACAGAAATACTCAGACCAAAGAAGATACATCAGGAGATTTTTGTGAAACAAATGTAGGCAAGAGAACAAAGTGACCTTTTTCTCCCCCGATTTCCTTCCTATACTGAACCCTGTGCACCTCTTTGCAAGAATTTAGCACAACAGGAGAAGCAACAGGGTTTCAAACAAGGCTTTATGGTCCCAGCAAAGGGGAAGTTCAGCCTGAGGTGTGTGTGATTTGCTCTCTCAAGGACTGTATGTGTGAAGTAAATTTTAGATTTTTTTTTAATAAGCATTTAATGCACTTCATAAACATTATCTTCCCTTTAACACCTTACCAGTAAATCTGGCTGATGTCAAACAGCTTTCTAAACATGATAAGTAGGGGAAATTTGTCACCTGGGTTCTTTCTGTAAAGAGAGACAATAGAGTGGGTAGTGGTGGGTATATAAACCTCACTTTCACCACTGGCACATATTCTGGTTTTCTTAAGACTTAAAAATGGCACTTTTTTCTTAGTGCAGGTACTGTCTAGTCTCCAGCATGTAACCAATCCCTTTCAGGGATACCTAAGAAAGAAAGAAAAAGGAAAAGGAAAAAGAAATTTGCTACTAATTCACTCCAAGGCTGTGTCCTGTTACCCAGAACAAGCAAGCAAACAAACAAAAAAACCCCAAATTTCTTAAAAAACTCAGCTGGGTAAGCTGTTCAGTGACTGAAATGAGACATGTATGTTTAGATTATAAAGTTGGTAAATTTCATCAGAGGCTCCTTCACCTATAGATTTAGTTTGTGATTGTGCCTAAAATAACTGGAACTGTAGATTTCAAGTCCCTCTATGCCTTGTACCTCCCCATTTTCTCTTTTCTCTCTCAACTCCTCCCCACTGCCTGTATTTTACAGTTGTTGTTCATTTTAAGTCAAAGTTGTATTATATGCTTTGCACCATCCCTGATTTTTTCAAAAACATATTTGGAATTACATTAACGTGATGTCCCCTCCAAATATCCTTAATTGTGTTAAAAATTCTCATCACACACATTCTCCCAGCCCTTGCCCCATACCACCTGTGGCACAGGCAAACACCCTGGTGCTCTCCCACTGCCAGTCATACTCTAAAGAAACTTCTTTGTTCTGCAGAGGGATGCAGGTAAGTGACACAGCCATCTCTCTGCCCTCATAGAAAGGAAATCAAGGTCTCTGTATTCCAGTCACAATTGTGATTTCTGGTCTTTCTCACACAATCCCACTCACTGGCTTAGCAGAGAACCAAAAAAGTCTCAGATGAGGCAGATGGCACTGCTTTCTAATGGGTGTGAGCTGAGTTCATGCTTGCTCCATTAGTCTCCAGGTGTGGCCAATCGCAGTTGGCTTACAGCCAAATAGTCCTGGCCTTTTCTTCTTCCCAAAGCTCCTTCTGTCAATCCTCAGTGCAAGAGCTATAGGAGGATTTCCCATTAGGGATGAATCTGATTTTTCTGCCCCATGAATGGCCTGGTTGGAGCCTCTTTGCTTGTTTTGGTGGAGCCACTGCACAGCTCCTCGAGGCAGAGCACACACTGCTGGGGTAGCGCTTCGCTCCCCTCAGCCTTAGGGAAGATGAGTGACGCAGGGCAATGTGTGGTTTTGCAGCACAGCAAAAACCATCCCAACCAGAGAATGCTGGGTATGAAAATGATCTCCCTGATTCTCCTTTCAGCACATTTTGTTGCCTAGTGAGAAGGAGGCCGAGATGGAATGAGCAGACGGGTCTGCAGGATCGGTGCTGGCAAACGTGGAAAATTTTACAGCTTCTGGCTCCAGCCCCAGCTTGTCCCCACTTTCCACGAATGCTTAATTGAGACTGTCTGGCTTTTTCCGCAGAGGTGGGAGCCAGTTTCCAGGCAGGGCATATGGGTGTATTCTGTAAGTCTTTGCCTTGTAAAGTTTTAGCACCCAAAAAAGCCTCCTGTCTCCAGGATGATTCCGTTGGCTGGTGAGGGAGTGGCTGCCAGGCAGGGGTGAGGGTTATTGCTGTTGACAGGAAAAAACAGAGGGTAGAAGAGGGGAAAGAGCAGCTCTCTTGTAAAGAAATAATGCCACAACAATCACGTCATTTTGTATGGGGCATGGACCCCATTCAGGGTACTACACTAAAGTCCCTGTAAGGCAGAGGACACAGCTACAGCTGCAGCACAGATGCATTGGGCGGCAGTGTGAGGGTGTAGCCATTGTGGCTGTTCATCCCTTGATGACACCTGTGGTGCTTCTGGTGTGATCCATGAGCAGGGCACTCTCTGCTGTCCCATCCCCCAGCACAGCATGTGCCAGAGACCACCTGCCGCAGCCCTGGGACTCCCCTGGCCCTGCACCTTCACCTCAGCCTCAGGACCACAGCAGCTCTTGCAGCCCTGGTGCTATGCTGTGGGTTCGGAGGGGTGAGCCACAAAAGAAGAGGCATGTCTGAGTATCACTGGGCATGGCAGCAGCCCCTACCCTAGTTCAGGTAACTAGCCTGAGGTGCTGTTTCCATATGCAGAGCAGCAGAGAGCCAAGCAATGCCATGGCTCAGCATCCAGAGCAGGACGAGGCTGTCCATGCCACGAGCTTTGCCCCTCCCTGGTGTTCTGTAGGTGCCCGAGTCAATATTAACTCACACCCAGCCTAGATAGGGAGCAATCGAATAATGCCCTGCTAGGAAGCTGTCTGGACTCCCCAGCATGTCGTGTTCACACTATTCCTTTCTCAGTGGGACAGACCCTGCACCTGCCAAACATAACGTGGATGATGGAGTGGCCTGGCCTGTCATGGATGTTGGGGGTTTATATTAATCACATGGAAATAATTTTGGACAATTAAGCATACAGATGAAAGCCCAACTGGCTGCACATGTTCTGTGGGGCACGACCTAAAAGCAGTCCCAGTCATTGAAATGATGTAGTGTGAAAGCTGGATTAAACAGGTCAAGTAAATTTGGAGCAGCTAAAATAAACTGAACTCTCTTCCAAAACATATGTTGTACTTGCCATATAATATTGCTGTACTGTGGTAGCGTGTCCCACACATGCCAAAATTGTGATACGCTTGTTCCAGGGTCACAGTGCCAGAGGGAGAGAGCGAGGATGGTTACTTTGGAAAAAAGCCGGTCAGAAAGTAGTTCTGTGAAAGTCATAAGCTCTCCTGAATGAGCTGCCTGATAAGGCTTTGCACATCTTCCTTCCAGCCTACCTGCCCAAATAGCCCAAGCCCAAGAAAAGGGTTCAGTCTCACAATGAGCAATCAAACATGAATGAATGTTCTGGCCTTTTGATTCCTTCTATAAACATTTTCCAGCCAGTGGTAAGCTGTTTTGAAAGCCCCCAGCAGCTTGGCTGGGAGCTGGAGACATTTTACAACATCTGGGAATGATTCCTGAATAACTTCCCTGCATACACCTGTATTGAACTCCATTTGCAGTTGGTTTGCTGTGGAAAGCCAGCCCGCACTGCCTACCCAGGACCAGGGCTGGGAGGGCATTACCACTGGCCAGGATGGTCAAGTCCTCCTAGCAGAGCTGGCAGGGACCTGCAGGGGTGGCTGACGGTGTGAACTGCTCTCTATTCCCCAGTGCTGACCTTGCTTTGAACATTCACCAGTAACACACAGGGCAAACCACTTTACTGGAGTGATGTGGCCACGTGGAAAAATAAATAAAACAGTCCTCAACCACTCACAGGCAGATTAACAAAGCTGGGCATTAATCATTCTGGGAACACAGAGAACCCAAAGTGAGTTACAAAAGGGCTTGGATCAGCTGCACCCTTTTTCCATCACATGGTTCTCCACATCAACCCTTGCCCAGGTCAGTGCTACTCAGTCTTCCACACTGCTCTTATTTTTTTTTCTTACCATTTAATTGCCATATGATTTGTATTATCTTTGTTTTTACTTTGTCTTGGTCATCCCAATACTTTGCTACAACAGATAATCAAGAGTTGACAGCAGTTAGCCATTAGATAGCAAAACACAGCACTTGAAAGATAGGAAATGTTAAGGGTTGACTCCTCAAATTCTTCTTTTTTTGGAACCTGGTGATGTGTAAAGTTTTTCATCCATCTTGAACTCATCACTGGAAAAGTGCTTTTAGTCTGTATGTGTGGTTCTAGTAATGTTTTTTTGAATGGCTGTATTTTAGTTTTGTTACTAATTGCCAAAGCTCTGCCTCATTTGTGGGGCCCTGATGAAGAGTGCACGTGGTGTGAAGTTCCCAGAGAAGGTGGGAAGGGCTTGCTGCCCCAGAGACAGCTGGACAACACACTCCTTTTTATTTCTCCATGAGAATTTCCAAATGTACCAAAGTTTGTGAGTTTGCAAGTAATATTCTATAAATGAAACCTATAAATCCATGGAAAACTTTATGAAGGAAGAGGAAACTACTCAGTGAAGGTGAAAAAGCTGACTAGAAACTTGGGGATTCCCAGCTAGCCACGGGTGACCTAAGCGCTGGCCGCACTGACTGGCTGGTTGTGTGCAAAACTCATGGGTAGCCAAGATGCCTGCTTGGAGGCAGAGAGAAGGGAAAAGTGAAAGTCAAGAGATGAAGAAATTCTGAACCCCAAATATGTGTGAATGTTGCTGGAATTCAATAGACCCTGAAAATAGGAGAAGAAATCGACTGCTGATATTCAAATCTTTGTGTTCTGTGTTTTATTTTCTATACCTCTCTTTTTCTATATCTATTTTCTGTCAAACCTTGATCTGAAGGCTTAATAAATAATCATTTGCTTTGGTTCTGTGCCAGCCCCACTAATCTGACAGAATAATATAGAGAGAAGCACAACCAGCAGGCAGCCTGGTGCCCACAGGGGCATTTGGGCAGTGGGTAGGAAGATGCCCTTACCCTCTTCTGAATCCCAGACCAGGTTTTTTGTTAGCCTTTAGAGAAGTGCTCCTTGGCTTCTTGGACACAAGCATCCCAGACATAAGGAAGGGTGACAGTAAAGCACAACAGATTAAACCCAAAGCTTTTGGGGTTTGCCATACATTTATGTAGTGATTAGAAAATAAGTAGGGGGACGGCTGCAGCATAACAACCCACTTCCCTTCTAAAATTACACATGTGCTTGAAACTGTTCCTTAAAACTTAATGAGATGGTCGGCTTCAATGCAGCTGAAACCTCAGCACATCGATCTTGTTGGCTATCAACTGTTTTATCCAGATGAAGGGCAGATACAGCCCCTATTTTTGCCCTGCAAACCAGTCCTGTGCTGGGAAGGAAATTGTACAGATTTCACTGACTTCAGGTGAGCCCAGCCAGGTGACTGCTCCTTGGGGATGCTGTCATGAACCCAGGACAAGATGGAAAGGACACAGCAAATGTTGACAATTCCTGAGAAACTCTACCTGCTGTCTCCAAAGCCAGCCCAGGGATTCACCTACTGGCTCAAGCAAAACTCACTGTCTGCACCCAGCATGATTCTCACAAGTCCCCAGGGCTGTGTCAGCAGCTTGTGCTGATGCTGGGGGGCTGCAGTGCTCCCTGGCCAGCTGCATTTCCAGCCTTTCATTCCCCCTTGGTATCATGGGACATCCTGCACCACCAACTGCAGCCATTATTCACTGCTGCACTGGCAGTGAGCCTCTTGGGGGGGATTTATGTGTTCACTGAGGCCTATTTTATATATGTCCAGAAGGACCTTTGGTAAAATCAAACATCTGAACTGTGTCAGTGCTGCATGGTTATTTCTGAAGGCTGTCTCTGTGCTGTCTGTCATATTTCTCCAGAAGACTTTTGCCAGATGGCTATACATGGCTGTGGTGTTACTGAGAGCAAAATGAAGGCCTCATGCAGAAGCCCCTTAAAAAAGTTCGTGTATTTAGTTTGCCAGAAGTATTATGATTTTCAAGCTGAACCAAAGTTTTAAAGATAAATCTGGAATTTTCTCAACATATTAGAGCTTAGAGTTCTTTTTTCTGAAAAACGAACAGGGGCTGGTGGTTGAGTACTGTAACTACTCTGACAGACTGCCTGGCTTACACCAGGATAACATCCATCATTTTGGTAGGGCTGACAGGACCTGAGGGTAACACTGCAGCGCGAGGTCCAGCCAAGGCTGAGCATGCCTGTTTCTCCATCCCACCAGCTCTCCGCTGGCCAACGAAAGAGGTCCCGTAGGGAACTCAGGGTATGTGTTCAAGCTCTCCTATGCTGAAAAAAAGGAGAAGAGGGAATCCTTCATGCTGCAGACTGGCAGAGCACCGGGACTTACCTCTGATAACTGCCTTGTGTCTGGTCAGGTCACCTTCACAGTGAGGCAGCGACAAGGGTGGCTGGAAGCACAGCACCCCTGGCAGCAGGTGAGTGCTTCCCCAGCACCCTTGCAGGGGGCTGCTGGCTCCCTGAAGCCCAGGACCCCACGCAGCAAGGGGTCAGGTCCCAGGGTGGTCCTCTTTGCTGGCACTGAGGTGACACTGGCATGAGGGGACTCTGCTCTGGGCACTGGCCAAGGCAAAATCCTCTTTAATTCTGCTTTTGCTTGGCTCTTCCTTTAGTAGATGATTTCCACTCCCAATGGGCCTTACGGTATGAATAAGGAGTGCTCTGTGTTTGAGTACCTACAGCTCTGACAAAAACCAGATTGCCACCACAGTTATTTCCTCTTGTATGTAAAAAGGGAAACTGTGGTATCACACACACCTCTGGGTAGAAATAGCTGACAAATACCAACTTCTTCATGGCAAAAAATGCTGCTAGTGGCATCTGGACACCTCTTTGACATATTAAACTACTAATTTCAAATACTCTGATGTGAAACATATTTTTAGCTGGAGGAATTGGGGTTTTTGGGGAAGATTTGCCTTCATAAATAACCCCATGGCTTAGATGTTGACTTCAGTTTTACAGCTGTCACCCAGCTCCCTGAGCTCAAGGACAAGATCAAACCATGACCCTGCTCACTGGTTGGCTACTTGGGCAACAAAAACACACACAAATTAACATCTCTGGACATTTCCAGGAGCAATGGAAACTAATAATTCTTTTGGACAGGATGGATTTCCTGCTGAATTTAATAACAACAGTTGGAGACAACTGTCTGGATACTTGCTGTTTGAGATAAAAAGCCAGTTAAAAAACTGTAGTGATTTTCCTTGCAGAAAATTGGTGACAGCCAGACATGTACTTTCTTATTTCTAGTCATCAATGTGTATATTTATAGAACCCCCCACCAGAAAAAATGCTTAAGATGAAGGAATAAAGCTCAAGACAGCCCACTATCAGCAAGCTTGCTTTTTATGAGGTTTTCAAAGCTATACCAAATTTCAGGGCTCTGGGTAAAGGCTTTCACAAGGTCTGTGTTTGGCACCCATTTCCCTTTGAATTCCCATGAAGCTGTGAGACTAACTCCCTTCAGGACCTTTCACACTGCCAGTTTTTGTCTGCAGTGGTGTAATAAAACTGTAAGTGGAGAGAAAGAGACAGAGAGAGGAAGAAACTTCTCCAAGAACTGACTGAGAATAAGAGTAGAAAGAAATGATAAGGAGTGCTGGGAAGCCAAGATTCACATCAGGAAAGGGGGGTTTAAATGCAGTCAGAGGCCAAAATGGAGCATTAAAGCATCTATTGTGACAGCTCATATGCTACAAATCTTTATATTTCAGCCAGTGACTCTTATATTATATAACGTAATAACTCTTCAAAGAGAAGCACTTATCCTCATTTCCTATATTAATTTGCACACCTCAGATTCCAGGTGTGTTTTTTGTGCTTTCATAGAGAAAATTAAGTACCTGCTAATTTTTTCCCACATTCGACCTATATGATGTCACTCACAGACATTTCTTTCCCTCCCCGCAGTTTTATTTTCCTTGAAGTTAAAGAGTCTCTCTAAGTAATTTTCTTTTACTACAAATAATTTGTTGCTCTTCTCTGTCACTTGCCTAATTTCTCAACAACTTTTGATAGCAGTCCCTGAACCACAAAGAGCATATCTTTGTTTGTCTCTCCTGTTTAAACTTCCCCTCTTTCTGCTTCCTATTCCCAGGAATTGCAGTGACCCTTTTGCCACAGCACCATAATGGAAGCTTGTGCTGCGTTTTGACTCCACAACAGCCCTTAATTCCTTCGGATGAGCAGATTTTAGGATGTTATGCTCACTCTATAGGTGCTGCCTCCATGCTTGCAGAAGTACAGATTTGCAACTGGCTGTATAAAAAACATCCAGTCACTCTCATGATTGTCCCAGATCTTCCTGCCATCATCATTACCTGTTTATCATCATTCTGTCCATGTGTTTTACCAGCAGTGATTTTATGTCGGTATTGATGAAAAGAACTGATTGGGAATTGGTTAAGATGTCGTAATCCTTGTAAAATGCCTCTGACTACACAACCCCTGCAGGTCCCGGCAGTCCCGGGGCAGGGATGCATCAGCCTATGCGTACCTCAGCATTGCCCAGGCCTTGAGGGGCCCAGGGTGGAGGTCATTTCCCTGGGACACAGCTATATTTTGGGTGGGTGTGAGGGGCAGACAAGCCCATCTACTCCTGGATGTGTGACAAGTATGAGTTCATTAGGAGAGACTGCAGTTACAGCCCAGCCTTCCCTCTGCTCTGAGACAAATGAACTGGCTTCCCCTAGGAAAGCTTCTAAAGACTAATGGTGTTTGTGGGAAAGCATAGCTTGAAGGAATTAAACTTGATTCCAATCTGACCACAATCCAAAGTGAAAATTAATTCCATTTTAAATAGTAGATTTCTTATTATTTCTTTTTAGTTACTGAAGCAGACTCTGAGTTGGATCATCATCTCTTTTACTAGGCCCTCACCCTATAGAATCAGAGTGCTTTTACAGCTCTTTTTTATGTGACAAGGATTACTTTACTTCCCCACTGAACTATCCTGGGCTGCTCCTCAGCTGGAGCAGACTATGGAGAAGGAGAAAAATAAGAAATACCTAGCACAGGAGGGCAGGGAACCCCAGTAACAGACCAGCACATTTTGCTCAAAAGCCAATATTTCTGTCAGTTCATTTAGAGGCACTTTTGCCAAATTTCAAACACTTCAATAAAACTTTGGGTCCATGAATGCTCCTTGGTCTTTGGTACAAAAAGATGTCACAAAATGAGGTCAAGAGAAAACACTGGTATTGCAAATCAAGGCTCATAGGTGCCATTTCAGTCACTTCAAACCCTTCACTTTGCTTTGCAAAGCTCATGCAGTAATTCAGTCATATCTGTCAGCGGCTGCTTTTAGTTGAAGCCACTCATTCACCAGTAGAGATTTCTATCCCACTCATTTATCACCTAGAGAATCCTCTCTCTCCCCATTCATTTATCACCAAAGATTCCTCTCTCTCCTCCAAACACCCCTGCATCAGACTAGACGCAAAGCCAGCAGCAGGGTATCTGCAGGAAGAGCTGGCCAGTCCCTGCTCACCCAGGAGCTGCATCCTCGAAGCCTGATACTTATCCCAGTGTCTTACCATGGGAAAAATGACAATGTGTAACAGTGTGGAGCTGCATTACCTCCTCTGAACAAACCCTCCATGGGAGCTGTAAACACAGAAATCAGCCACCATTATGTGCAGTCCTGGATGATCTATGGTGAGGGTATGAGCTGTGCCCAGGTGCAGTAAGGGCTGTCACAGCCCCCTCCCAGGTCTTGGTGCAGGTGCCACCAAGAGCGAGATCCAGAGGACAACAACCCAATGGCCCAAAGCTCGCCTGATCCGGCAGCTCATGAGCAAAACCCAGCAGCCACCAGTGTGGTGTTACCCTTAGAAGACAGCCCAGCAGCACAGGCAGCTCCTGGTTTGGCCACGTCGCAGTCTGGAGCTTGGCTAACCCCTGGCAGCTCCAGCAGGAACACAAAGCACAAGAAACAGCTCCCCAAAATGCCAAGTCAGCAGTTTTCTTATCAGAGGAGACTGAAAAACAGGGGAAATACACTGGGAGAGTTTCCCACTAAACATCAACTACTAGGCCTTTATTTATAACTTATAAAAGTAATCACATTTCAAATCTGTCCAAGGGAAAGAGGGGCTGCTTTGTGTTTTTTAATTTATTAATTTTGTTACCAGAAAAGCTGCTATATTAAGCTTGAATACTGATTTTTCAAAAGCAAAGCCAATAAAAATGATCCAGAGGACAACATTCCTTAATAGAGACCATAAACTACAAGGACAGGAGGACAATATGGGAAAAAGCAATAGGAAATTAATACCTTTTACTGCCAGTTCGTCTTACAAACAGAACAAACCACATCAGTAAACCTAAAATAAATACATATATACTTTCAAACTCAATATTGATCATATATACTTGGGAAGAGTTTCAGGAGGCATTGAGTTTTAATTCTGAGACACTGCTAACCACACTGGGCATTTTGCCTTTAACAGTAGTGGGTAAGGAGTTAACCCATGAACCTAATGGCTTTGTATGTCCAGGTGTGAGGATTTTTGATCAGGGAGGAATCTAAGGGAGGAGAAATGAGAAGCTGTTTGCTGTTGTATTGGGCTTGGGTTTGTTTTAAACATTAGAGACCAGTTTTCAAAAGGTGCAGGGTTTGGATGCAGCCATTCAGAAATAGTTGGGCAGAGGTTTAGTCTAGGTCATTTCCAGTTTTAATAAAACAGTGGCCATAATAAAGGACAAGGAACTTTAAAGTGTGCAGGGCTAGAATATACTATTTTATAGTTCTTTCTGCGAGGCAGAAAGTTGATATCTCACTAATGCATACTAGAGGTGGTTGGAGAGTTTCCTAAAATAAAGGACCTAGTTATTTCTTTGTTTTTATTCATTCTGCTCTATAGTCTGTGGTTTTGTTTTTCCAGTTTTCCATTGCTCTTCCATTGCCAGGGAGTATATAATACATGTAAAATACTCTCTGTCCTCATTTATGCCAATGGTCTATTGGTATCAATGAAACCACCTCAGCACTGGGACCCTAAAACTAGGATGCTCCAGCTGTAAGATTATTGAAAAAAATTTAAGAAATAACCACTTATAAATTAAATGCTTCAACAGTAGGAAAGAGTCTTGTCCTAATAAGTTACATTGGATTGGAATTGGATACAAATGTCACTGATTATTGTACGTCTGTATCAGCTTAAGAATCACACAACATGGCCATAAATCAGAGAATCATAGAATCAGAATGGTTTGTGTTGGAAGGGACCTTAAAGACCACCTAGTTCCAAACCCCCAGCCAAGGGCAGGGACACCTTCCACTAGACCAGGTTGCTCAGGGCCCCATCCAGCTTTGTCTTGAACATCTTCAAGGATGGGGCATCCACAGCTTCTCAGGACCGCCTGCTCCAGTGTCTCACCACACTGACAGTGATATTTCAAGTAATTTTTCCTGATGTTTTTCCTGCTTTGGGACCACTGCCATTTCCCAGCACAACCCACTTACATGACTAGACAGGAGAGAATGAGCTAGAGACGCCTGGAGAAGGGACAGAATCCACCTCAGCACTCTGATCAGCAGGAAACTGGCTCACCAGGTGAATGATGTCAAATACAGACAAGACCAGAACTGGTTTATCATCCAACTTGTATTTCTGCCAGGCTTTGAGAGAACAACTGAAGAATACATGTTGAAGCTGTAACTTTGACACAGGAATACTGAAATAATAAAATAGGGGAAAATTCAGGATAATGAATTACATCAGTGGAACAAGAACAATTTAGGGTTTTGTTAAGCCCAGGACCTTAGTCAGCAATGACACACTTGGACAATATTATTTTAACCCTTTGACTCCTTGATACAGAGTTTAGCCTGCTCTTTGAGGGGCCCTGCTCTCAAAGAACAACAGGGTATGAACCTATGTTATCTGCAGGCTGTAAGTAGCCATTGAAAAACTGTCAGCTGCATTTCTGAGGAAGCAGCTTCTTGAAAGGTGGAATGGGCCATGCTCCAAACATCCAAAAAGGGGGAAAAGAAGGAACTGAGTTCTCTTAGGTGGGATAACAATGGCTGCAAAATCCCAAAGAAAGCAAGGCAGAACCCTCACACTGTAAGTTTAAGTTATAAAGGCTTAGGAGGCAATGCTGACACACACCACTGCAGAAGACTCTCAGCTGGAGGGGAACCACCAGCCCAGCCCCCAGAGTAACCCCCAACCACGCTGGAAGATTCTTGTTCCCATGCCTTCCTCCCAGATCCGGGGGGCAGAAGAAAGGGAAAGGCTTACACCCACATCTGCAGAGCCCCTCGCTGGGGGCAAGCAGGATAGCCCAGGCTCAGACAGTGTGAAGAGAGACCTGTGAGCCAGTGCTGGCAGGAGGAATGGGGATGTGGGGATGAGAAACTTTACAGCCCTGCAGTGTTGCAGGTAGCTGTATCCTCTGCTAGAGTCTCCTCTGCAGCTGCAGGCTCAGATACAGAGCTGATCTTCAGGCTAATGCATCACTGCTCTCATTTTTAATTTTTGTGGCTCCTGAAGTATATTTAGGTTTGGCTTATCTCATTTTTTTTTCCCTGAAATAATATGTCAGCTCTTCTCCTATGTATATAAAATATTTTCTTCTACATTCTAATATACTGTGTCCATACTGAGTTTCCAAGTTTGTTTCACTGACCCACCTGGCACTCTGGTGTATGTTACTACAGCTTCGTTTCTCTTCAATCTGACACTCTTGCTCTTTCACTTGTTTTGAGTGAATGAAACAGAAAGTGGAAGGAAAATGTTATTTTCCCCTCACAAGGCAGGATGCTGCTGACGTGCCTCAGGTGTGACACTGGCAGCAAAGGACATTCCTTCATGTGCTGCTGGGGGTGGAGATGCCCCCCACCACCCCACTCCTCATACACCCTTTGAAACAGCTTTGGAAGAAGATGACATAAACTTCATGAACTGAGGCAAGTCATTAAATAGGAGAAAAAATATCATCAACATCTGGGAAACGCTGCTGCGCTGCCCACTTGCAAAGGTAACTCCACCTTCGTCAGGAGTCAGATCATAACAGCAGAGAGAAGCATTAGCTGCAAACTGCAGAAGCCACATTTCTGAGCATGTCCAAGAAGAGGGGTTGTACAAATACGGGCTGGCCACGGCTTTGGGTTTGCATTCAGCGGGACCTCACAGGAAGGGCATGTCAGCCAGCTGTCAGGGTACAGTTTGGCCGTCCTCTCTTGTGAATTGTGTGCTGAACCAGATGCAGTTTTATAACTCTGCTTAAGGCGATCTGGGCTAGGATGGTTTCTGGAAAATTATTTCATATTATTGTGAAGAGAAAAAAACATTTCCTTTTATTTTGTCATGAAGGGAATGGTGCTGAAAAGGTGGAGAAGAACAAGATGTAATTGTCTTGCCCACTGTTCCACACCAGTTTCTATGCTTTTTGTAATTAACCATCATACAATCCTCCAGTTCACCCCAGCAATGGAACAACTAAAAGAAATATCAAGCTTTCCTTTTTTTGTGCACTCCTTCATCTGTGCATATGAATACTATTTTCCAAAATCCAGGGGCATTAAATCACTTTTCCAATTAATTTCAAAACAACAACCAAAGAAACAGAATGAATAAAAGCACTAGAAAAATGAACTGCTCTGCCTTGACTCAACATGACATAGTGAGTCCTAACAAGTAGTTTGTTACAGCAGCCACCCCAGAGATAGCCAATCCACTGGTGATCTCCTGTGTCTCATGCTTCAAGTTTTTAAGCTCTGTGTGATCCTGCTCACCCTGCAGTCAAAGGAAAGCATTTAACTCTGAGTGCGTGTTTTTCTCCTCCATATATTAAATTCTTGCACCTTTTTTGGCTTCAGTGATTTGGGATTGATGCTTTCAGACAGACAAGCCACCCTCACACAGAGGGGAGCATGCCAGCGACCCAAAGGGATGTGGGAGCACAGCTCAGAGCCAGGGCAGCTGCATCCACTTTTGCCCCTCAAAGATGTGTCAGTGACAAGAGCCTGAGAGCTGCAACCATGCCAGGACACTTCCTGCAGGAGTTGAAGGCAGACACTCTGAGCCCCACTGGGGGCACAGCTACTGCATGAGAGGCACAAACTGGTGATGGTGAGCAAACATCATGCATGCCAAGAGTTCAGTTTCTCAGCAACATGTGCATTTCACTGGTAGGTTGGCTGGTAAGAAGATGGTATTAAGATGTGATTTTAGGCTGGTGATTTACAGGCAGTCAAAGGAATGGTGTGCTCTTATCTGTGGGAGTTACTTCAGTACAGGGCAAATCCAGCTATTTGCGGACTTGCCATAGTCTGATATGGATAGCAGAGGGAGTGCATCTGCAGGCATCCCAGCGCCCAGGTAAGGAAAGCACAAGAAGCAGCAGTGAATTGTGTTCACCATTCCCTGTGACAGCCAGCAGCAGCGACAGCATTGCCACCATAACATCCCCCCTGAGCACAGCGCGCTGCCCGGCCCCACCGCCAGCCCACAGCTGGGGAAGGACAGGCAGCAATGGCCACAACCTGCATCTCACACCACCCCCTGGGGAGCCACACCTGCAGGGCTGACAGCCTGCAGCTCTGGATCCAGCCCTACCCTCGGAACCTCCCGGCTGCTGGTGCCGAGGCTGTGACTGCGCTGCTGCTCCGGAGGTGATAGAGGACAGTCAAGCTTTCAGAGAGCAGATCTGAGCACACTTCCTCCTTACAGGGCACGACAAAACTCTGCCTGCAACCCACTGACCCCAGGGAGCCACAGTAACGACCACATATTTTAGCAGTGAACTAAATTGCAGCTTTCTCCAGGTTTCTGCTGCGGGGTGGAGGCAGTAGGTATCTCAGGGGGACTGATCTGTATGGCCTCGCAGCAGGATTCAAGGCAGAGTTCTCTCCCTTGCTCTCCCGCTTGACATCACCGGCTGTACACAGAGGAGAGAGGGCGGTGGCGGGCAGGGAGCAAGGAGGGAGGCATCCAAGCCAAGGAATATTTTTTCAGGCGGCTTCCAAGCAGGAACTGCTTGACCTGGAATACGCACACTGTGCCTGCAAAATTTCCCCCGGCCTCCACAGACCCAAGAGCAATCTCAAAGACCTCTCTTGTCAGCCCCCGGTAACCAAAGCTGCCGACACCCACCCGGGCAGTAATCGGCATTGTTTCCCCACTGCTCAGGGCCAGCCCACTGTTTGCATCCAGCAGTGAGTCAGGGGGCCCAGGGGCAGTGGGTTAACAGCCCTGTAACGTCATGGCCAGCTCGGGGTGGGGACCCGGGCTGCAGCCAGTGTTGGGGTGTAGCTCTGTGCCGGCTCGAGCTGTGACCCTTCCACCCTGTCCAGCCAGCCCTCCTTGGTGCCGCTGCACACTCCTCCCATGAGCTGTGCAATCCCCTACCAAGCAAGAATCAGACCAAAGAATGCAAAACTTGAGCTTCTGCAGTATAGGCAAGGAAATGTTCTTTTAAAAAATGCAGAAAAGCGTTTATAGGATCCTGGCAACATCAGCAAAGCACGTGAGAGGCTGCAAGGCTGAGACTGCGTGCTGGCATCCCCCAGCTTTTAATGTACAGAATCACGCAGCTTTCTCAAAGGACGCTTCGCACTTTATTTGGCCTTGGCAACCATCAAGTTAATAGCAACGCTGCTTCCAAAAAAAAAAATTCTAACCAAACACTGACTTTTGGCAGGGAAGAAAAACCCTGAGATACTGCATCATTTGGAGCATGCACTGTTTAGTACTAATGCAAAATTTATTGCTCTGGCAAAACCTAAACATTAGCAGCTGCTGCCTCCTCCTCGCACTCCTCTGCATCTCCAAGGATCTCATGTCAGCTGTGCCAGTGGTGGGGTCGGAGCAGCGAGTCCCCCCAGGGCCGTGAGCCGCGGCCAGGGCTCCTCCTCGGGCCGGTCCCGGCGGGGGCCGGCGGGGCAGCTGCCACACATCACTGACAGATTGCCTTGGGCTGGCCGCTGTCAGAGAGACACCAGCGACACGAAAGCCTCTCGGGAGGAAAGTGCAACCAGCTGGGGATGAGGTAGGAGTGGAGGAGGAGAGCGTGAGCAGGAAAACCACAAGACTCTTGTGCCTGCTAAAAATGATTCCCACCTAGTAATTTTAGCAGCTGTTGTGCTCTTCTGCCTACCTTCCTGGATGAATTTTAAGTAGGAGGTGAGTGAAAATGAAAATGGTGACAAAATCTCTCCCTACCCCCTCCAGAACCTCTGTATCTGCACATTTTTAACTTCTCCTTGATCCCAGCTTAAAGACGGTTATTTTCCCTAGTTAAGTGTTTTTTTGTCCTGGCTGGTTAAAAGGAACAAAAATTCACACCAATGTTTCTCAAGGGTGGTTGAAAATAGTAACTTGTCAGGGAAGGATGGAGTGACACCATACCTCTGGTCCACCCCTGCACCCCTCAGACCTGCAGGGTCAGGATGTGGTTATGAAAGGAAATGTGTCTTTCTAATAAATAAGAAACGAAGAGAGCCATGAAGCCATTGCTCCCTCCCACCAGGCGAAAGAGGGTTTCTCTCCAGCATGTGCCAGAGTGGGTGCCAGCAATGCCCTGCCTCTGCATGGAGGCGCCCCAAAGAGCAGCTGCACCGGGAGGTCACTGTGACTGTCCCCTCACCCCATGCCTGCTCCCTCACAGGTGCAGAGGCTGTGCTTTGCAAGGATGGGGGACGACACCTGGAGAAGCCCCCTTGGAGCCCTGCGGTTAAGCAGGTGCTCTGCTGAAACACACACATGCCAAAGCACTCACAGCAAGGGCTGCTGGAAGGGAGCTGACATTTACACACAACCTGAGCTTTAATCCCCAAAAATATATATATGAATGATGAACACAAACTAACACCAAGCAAAGTGTATGGAGTGCTACCAATCCAGAGGAAGAATTGCCCCCTCAGGGGGTAGAGGTAGACTGGAGCAGCAGTTTTAGAGCCTGAAGTTCAGTTACCTGCTCACTTACACTGCTCTTTCACAGGGTCTTTGGGGTCTGAATTCCTGAGATGATGAGATGTGCTGCTAACTAAGTTATCTTCCATTCCTCCCAAACTCTATCAATCCCAACAATGACGGCATTTTAGGGGTTTGTTTACTTAACCAGCTAATAAATAACAAACACTTTGGAGTCAGCATTATCCTCTGATCTGATTGCACTGAACTCAAGCCAAAACCACTAGAAATTTTATTTCCAGCTGTGCTGCAGGACATCTTCACCAGTGACAGAGCAAGCAACAGGTACTGACAACCTTCTGCAGCAAGGTCCCTCAAATCTTTGTCATCTAGATATAGCATCTGCAGTCAAAACAGTTTGTCCTCATTCAGATCCCCTGTAACAGCACCAGCTCTCTCTACTACCCTCACAGTTACTGTTCTTCCTCTTCCACCATTTACAGCTCACAGTGAAGCTCCTCCTGCACCCCACAGCTCTTAATTCACAGCCTTGCCAGTTCCTGATACCCTTGGCCTGAGCTCTGACAAAAGTGAAAAAAGCACCACTTTGCTCCCATTTGCCTCCCAAAGCAGTGAACCACTTCCCTCTCCAGGAGCAGCCTTTCTATCCTACAGCTCCCCCAAGCCTTCCTCTCCACCGTGCCAGAGCACCATGAATGACCTGTGCTGGAGCCACAGCTCCTTCTCTTGGAGTATTTGGGGAGAAGAAAAACCCACTGCTGATATCCATGTGCCTCTGTCTGCCCTCACCCAGCTGCCTACTGCTGGGAAACCAGTTTTGCTCACAAGAAGCAAAGTGTCCTCAGTCCCCTCTCACAAGGATGGAAATTAAGAACTGGGGAGTGAGGCAGGGGCTCAGCCAGCCTGAGGCACGACACAGCCCTGATGTGGGGCTCCCAGACCTCAGCCAGGGCAAGGGGAAGAAGTTACGTGGGAGAGGCACCTGTGCCTTCCCAATGCTGCAGCTCTTTTCTCTCCCACGTCTGGCAGCTCACCCACAGCTAACACAGGGTACAGGCTGTGGGTGGCCACAGTGCCCCACGACAGATGTAGGGACCACGTGGAGGCAGGAGAGCAAGCAAAAAGCATATCCAGAGCTGTACTGGAATAATCAGAGCTGGTACTGGAGAAGGAATGTCAAGGCTCAGGACAATTGCTGCCAAGCTTCAGTTTTCAGTTCAATAGTGCAACAAATGGATGGTTTGGGCTATGAAGATCCAGGGCAAAAAATCACCTGTGACCAGCTGGTCCACACAATGTTTTTAACAGTCAGTCCCAATTAAGAAATCTGCAGTTCAAGATTTGAAAGTTTTTTCACTTGAAGGTCAATGGCTTTTTAGCCTGGCTACTTCTAAACTGGGTAAATGTGCTTGTCCAACTAAAATTTCTCAGCTAGCAGCAGGACATGCAGATTGGCCTTGAAATGTCACGTAAAATGATTTGTACTCTCAGTAATTCATTTCTTTGAGGTTCTGATTGTTGATACATTACTACCACCAGTGTATACATCATTACAAAAGAGAACAACACTTTGTACCTCAAATGTCTTGACTTCAAAGCATTTAAACTTTATAAACAGAGACATAGCCTCAGTCTAGCACCAAAGAAAGCAATTTATGTAAGCAGAAAGTCTGGAACAAATAATTAAAACATGAGACTAAACAAAAACATTTGTGAGTTTGTTGAAACAACTTTGAAATATAAACTCATTTTTTTCTGTGTATATTTACTTGCACTTTACCTAAGGGTGTGCTTTCTTACTTGTGTTGCATCTGGAAGCACATCAGTGGTAGCCACGTGAAGCTCTCGGCATGCTCTTTTCCTGGAGTGCCCCAGCCTCATTCCAGAGGCAGCCTGGATGTGCCAACCTCTCTGCCAGCATACAAACTTTCATTCTAAACATCCAGGTGGAAACTGGCAGTAGCACACCTGCCATTCCTCAGCTTTTCCCAGAGCTCCATAGTAAGTACCTGTCTCTTCTCTAACCTGCTAAGAGTTATGCAGGATTTCTAAACACTAGTTCCCAAACAACCTGTTCTGGACAATATATTCAGCTTCAATATCTTCCATCACACCTCAGTAAGCCGCTGCTCACGGCAATGTAGAGCTGTGGTTGGGAAAAGCACTACTTCACTAATATTTCTTCTCATCCCGCAGGAGCTGAAGCGGCCCCTCAGGTACAGTGGGTACAGGACGCACAGCGGCAGTGCTGGGGGCCTCAGGAAGGCGGGAAGGCAGCTGAGGGCACCCAGCTGAGGGCACCCCGGGCGGCACAGGGGGGCGGCGGGCACCCGGCCGCTGGGCCCGCCCTCCAGCCGCGGCCCCTCAGGCCGGGCCGGGCCGCCAATGCCGCGGGCGCCTGGCGCCACCTGGCGGGCAGAGGGACCCGACACCAGCGCTGTCACCGGACAGGGACAGAGCGGGACACCGAGGGCTGTAACCGGACAGGGACAGACAGGGACACCGAGTGCTGTCACCGGGCCGGACACGGACAGACAGGGACTGTGGTTGTCGAGACAAACACTGCACTCAAAGTGCTTCAGTAAAAACATCAGAAGGTTTCAAGCATCAGCTCCTTCTTATCTAAAAGTCTCTTGTACCTTTTCTCTTTAGCAAGCCCACAGGGCAGCTCCACACAGCTCCAGCTCCCCCTCCAAAGTCTTCTCTCTTCCTTCTGCTGTTCCAGCTCGCTCCCTTCTGTCCCTATCACAGCTGCCTGACCCTGTTTGTCCTACCTACAGCATCTCACCCTTTCTGTCCCCTACACAACCTCCTGTCCCTTCCTCCTCACAGCACAGCCAGCAGACTCCAACAACTCCAACTGAGCTCCCTCCCAGCTAACTCACTCTTTGTCACACCCAGAGCTGGGAGGGCAAGGCTGCAATGTATCAAGGGTAAGATTGCCTTCAGTACTCTCTCTTTGTCTCCCTACAAGGGACGGAGCGGGACACAGAGGGCTGTGACCAGTGAGAGGCAAAGCAATGCACCATCGCTCCCTCTCTTGTGCTGGCTGTACCTGAATGACCCCATGGCTTCTCAATACCAGCAGATCAGACCCATCACAAAGTCGACTGCATACAACAGCCCAGGTAAGCCCAAGAGGTTTCAGCTTCTCATATTCCTGCTTTCAAGAAAAGAACAGACTGTTTTTTTTTTTGTGTGGCAGAAGTATATTTAATAATTTTCATATACAAATTAAGAGAATGCGCAAAAAATCATTATTGTATCCAAGTGAAATAAAACAAACCATCACAATTTAATATTTAAAAAATACTACAGAGATTAGGCAGCTACAGTGGAAAGAATAAAAAGCTTTTCAATTCCATTTTTTGCAAAATTACATTCTAAATACTACCTTGCACTAACAAGTGCAGCCTTCAGTGCAAAAATATCCAGTACAAAATAGTTTTAAATGCACATATTATCATCCTGCAATGAAAATAAATTCACATTTGAAGAAAGCCATCACATTTTTTCTCTTCAGTAACAAGATTATTGCACAAAACAATCATGTGCTTTTTCCCACAATCATCGATACTTTACAGCCATAGTGATTCCAAAGGCAATGGTGTGAGGTTCCAACACTTGTTGCTGCTCAAGCCCGCCACATAGAACATACATCCTGCTTTATACAAATGAAATGTCCTTAGCTGATCAGCGGAATTTCTTTCCTTCTCATGCTTAAACCCCAACAATAAGGATTTTGCTGCACTGATTAGGCCTTTTGATTCTGTGGTGACCAATTTTGACTGATAACGATGATGATGATCCATAAGAAGAAATCATAATCCAAGTAATATCCAAGTTGGGCTGACTTCACAGGATCAACATGACAAAAATGCAATCAAACCTATTTTTCACTCAAGCAAGCTCACTATACTGATTATATTCTCAAAATACAAAAATAGGCCATATATTGAGAACTGAGCTTTATTCCTCACAGAACCAGATCCCAGAGCAGGAGCACACTTCAAGTTCACAGTTCCATAATAAAAAAGTCCTGAGATCCTTTGGCTGGATTGAGGTGAGGTCTTATTGCCAGGTAGAGCTCCAGTAGTAGCCTAACTCAACCTAAAACAATTTACTTCACCCAAAAGTCAAATTGCTCCACTGAAGCAGGTAAGGTAGAGTTTACTTTTAAAAAGTAGTCTGAGACTATGAGAAGAAAGACTAAACTAGAATTAATTTTTAAGAAACCCACAGTTGCTCATTAAATCTATTGGATAGAATTTAACTGAGACACAAAGAAAATGCCAGTGTTGTTGCAGACACCCTTGAGAGCACTGTTCAGTAGTATTGCTTCAAAATGGTGACACAAACAACAGAATAAGCATTTATTAGCCCCAAAGAAAACACAGCATTTCTCAATTTATACCTAACTTCCAACTGCAGAACCCCTGCTGTCAACTCCACCACCCATTCTAACACCTGAAACATCCAAATACTAAGGACAGTATTAACACTACGGTCAGGTACACCCTAGCGACTTTAGCACTTCTTGCAAAACACAAGGAGACTCTACCAAGCCAGTGTGACTACCATGGTGGTGCAGTTACAATGTGCTTCAGTTATTATTTTAACCAATATTATTCAATATAAGCATAGAAGTTGGACCAAGTTAAATAAAAAACGTGGTTCCATAGGTGGTACTCGTGAAAAAAGAAATGTTTGGGTGTTTTTATGATTAATTTTTCACAGCATCCAAGTTTTCATGAAGGGTAGGGCAAAAGGTTATGACAGCTGGCCACAGTCAGTAATGACAATCTTTTTGGAGGGCTTTCCACTCTTGGAACCAAAGCTCTCGATTTTTTTCACTACATCCATTCCTTCCTTTACATGCCCAAAAACAACGTGCTTTCCATCTAGCCTGTAAAACAAATACACAAAGGCAGTTTTACTTAAAACAACATAAAGACAGTGTTAGCAGATCTTCATTGCTCTCACCTGCTGACCAGCTGCCCTTCAAGTGACGTGAAGATTTTTAACATGACTTGAGCTCTGGACCTTAGAAACACTCTGAGGGATAGCAGCCTTGTTGCTGTCACAGCCCTTCCTCCCTCAAGTAACTAAACCACTTTATTTTCCATTGGAATCAAGTAATTTGGAAATAACAACAAAAAGAACCAACCAATCAAACAAACAAAAAAACGTCAACCCACAAGCAATACAAAAAAAAACCCTAAGAAAACCCCAAACCCTCCAGATTCAGGCATCAATTAATAAGGTTGATCTGCAGGGCTGAGAACCTACCAGTCAGTTTTTGCAGTGCAAATGAAGAACTGGGATCCGTTTGTGTTGGGTCCTGCATTGGCCATTGAAAGAACACCTGGAACAGCAGCAACAGCTCGTTAGACTGGTGGAACAAGTATGCAGCAGAAAAGACAATCTTCCTCTGCACATTTAGACTAAAGATTGACAGAAGATGTGATGGTCTCACAATATCTCCAAATAATTTCTAATGCCAACTTTTATCTTGGACTATTCTCTCCTGCCCAGCCTCCCCTGGTTCCAGAGCAACAGTGTTAGTAATGTAATTAGCTGTACACACCCTGAAGGCAATTAACACCAGCTAACCTCTCCTGCGGTTCAACAGCAGCAGTCTCCTGGGACAAGGAAGTAACAATGCAAAAAAGAGACTACAGAATTCAATCAGATATTCTTCTGTATGGCTTTTCCTTCGGTTTTTCTGGCTTTAATCTGAACTTAAAAGGACATACCTATGTTACCCTTTAAACAAGAAATCCCAGATTGCTTTGTTTTACTTCTGTAGTAATCTTCCAAGTAAAAATTGAAGTCTATGACTTATGAAAGCAGTAATTTCACCTTTGGAGACTTTTTAAGCCCCTTATGGGCTGACACATATTTGTAGAGCAGTCCATACAAATAAGCATATGCCAGGGACACCACATTGTTAAATTTCTTTGGTACTTCTGTAATTACCAAGTGACCTGCAAATCTAAAAAACCTTATTTTTTTAAAATACACATCTTCATAAACAATGCTTCATTATAGTCATCAGAAGGTAAAAAGAACAGGTTTATTTACCAGGTCCTACATGCTTAAGTGTGAAATTTTCATCTGGAAATCTACTGCCATAAATGGATTTCCCACCGGTTCCATTATGATTTGTAAAATCACCACCCTGAAACAGAAATGGATATTAGCTCTACCAGCACACACAGACTACTTCATATCAAAAGTGATGCTATTGCAAATACACACACTTGCTCTAATTTAAAAGTGTCAACATCAACAAATTTTCTTCAGATTAAGGATGAGCATGGCCATTCAATTTAGAACCATGTAACTAGATGAAAGTACAGTCAGGCTAAAAGTAGATTTCTGCTCCAGATATTGCTGATATTTTCCAAATGTCATCCATAACTCCAACAACTACCTCTCTCTGTCACCAGCCTTTCTCCCAAATGCAACAAACAGCTGTAATTTTAAGAAACACCTTAAAGGCCTCAAAACCAAATCACCTATGTTCATTACTGTAGGCAAGACCTCCTAACTCCTTTTTCCCTCTCCTTTCTTCCAACAGGTATAAACACTGGTCAGGATCTCCCTTTCCTATTTCTAGGTTTTGTTGTTAGTTACACCAGAGCTATGTTAAGCTTATGTTAGCTGAATCCATGCTGTTTGTCAGATGAGATGTGACCACCTGTCTCAGGTTAAACAGAAAAACCAGTTCAAACAAAAAACGTAGCCACGGTGACTCGCAAAGGTGGCTCCTAACCACTGCTCCCAGCACATGCCATCTCCTCTGCAGGAGTGACACCACTCGTGTTGGAGAGAGCTCATACCCAACAGGTACTGCATGTGACCTGCAGCTTCCCCTTGTCACCCTGAGTAACCTCCTACAGGTGGTGTCACAGCTACTCCTACGCAGTCCCAGGACTATGTGCTGCATGCCATGTGGAGACATGGAATTGCCGAGTCCCGGATATGATGGCCTTCAATTAGGCCATACCAATTGCCTGAATCACATTAACAATGCATCTCAACAAGTGCAGAAGTCACTACTGCCTTTTCTCACTTGAAAACTGCTGAAACCTGTGACAGTATTTCCACTTCAGCAATGACCTCTGAGTAATTCTAAACATCAATTCATTATCTCACCGTACCACAGAATCAACCATCTCATATCCTGATTTCCAGTCCATCTAGGGGGACAAAGCGAGGCAGGCAAGCAGAACAGACTTACACAGAACTTCACAAATCCGTGACAGAATTCAAAGTAGGGTTTGTATTTTTTTTATATTTATGTATTTCTGATCAAGAAAGACTTCTAAACTCTATCCCTCTGTCAGTATCACAAAACCTTAGTTTACATTTGAAAGGCAGAAAAATAGGTGCTTTGCAGCACACCTGCCCCCTTTTTTCTTCTTAGAAATAGGTCATACAACTAGGGCCTCTTGTTCCAACAGATGTGTTTTTTGCTTAAAAAATAATTGAGGATGGGGGACCATCACTCATCAGTTAATAATAAGCATGCTTACTTATAACCTTCAAACTTTCTTAATATTTTCTTAGATCTTTTACAAAGCTATTCAGCAATGCAATGTTGTTGAAATGCAACCTTTTTTAAGGTAAGAGAGGACCACCAGGAATCCAGTGCACTACAGCAGCTCCATCCTGCTCATCTGCCAAGCACAGCAGAAAAAGAGGCTTTCAAAAAGGTTTGTTGTTGTTATTTTAGTTGCTGCTGTTTAAGAAAAAAAATGTTGATATGCATGGGCTCTTATCCAGAATGTCAAAAGATCTGTTCTTTAAACCAAAACAAAATCCATTTCAGGTGTATCACCCCAAAAATCAACCCCAACCAACCCTTTTGGTTTCCTCATCCCCTCCATAGTACAGAGACGTTAAAAAAAATACTAAAACACATTGTCTATTGTAAATGGGTTATTCTACTGGGAATAAGGAATGGACACGTTGTTTGCTTAGCTCACTTAGAACAGTAAGGTGATTGTCATTCTACCCACAACTGCTTCTCCGAAGCAAGTGCTGTTTTGTCAGCTCTGCCCCACACTGAAGTACACTGCTCTAGTACAGCAGAAAGCCTTCAGACGGGCTTTTTTTGACCATATACACATAATTTACATTTATTTGTACAAAAGATGAGCTAAGCAACAGCCATTGCAAAAAGATCAGAAATGAGAGTCATGCTGTCACTTCTTTGTTGTTTTGTTAGCAAAGGTTAGAGCAGAGCCATTTCAAATGTTACTACTACGTTGCTTCTACAAATATGTAAATAATATAAAAATAAATTTAATAACAACATATTAAAAAAACTCCATTACCTGGCACATAAATGAAGGAATCACTCTGTGAAAAGTGGATCCTTTATACCCAAATCCTTTCTCACCAGTACAAAGAGCTCTAAAGTTTTCTGTGGAAACAAAGCATAAAGTATTATATTCTGCATCATGTGTGGCAATACAAACACCACTAGATTAACCACATCCCAAGATTATACATTCAAAAACTTTATTGCATTTTTAAAGTATTATCAATCTATTAGTTATTTCCATACTTTAAAAACACCCTGTTATAAAGCCAAGAAAACAAAGCTTATTTAGCCTCAGGACAGGGTACAAACATAAGCTTTTCCATCTCATCTCCCATTTATTTTTCTGTGACTCCAATTCCCTGACTTCCCCCCAACCTTTACCAGCAGTCACAGGTTTCATTTTCTGACTTTTATGCCTTTGTTCTTTATAGCAGTTGTGAGGATTATATTTTTTTTAAGGCCATTTGTCTACTAGGAACTAAAAAGAACACGTTTTTTTTCAGCTTCAGATGAGGAAGGAAACCAATGACAAACCACAAGAACTTTTTAAAATGAACACACTAATCAGCTAGTGACTCGTAAAATAAAACCCCACATACTCTTTGGAAACTTTAAGAAAGACCACCCCTTTGATTTGCCCCTCCCCATTTGCTCTGGGGTTTGATTTTAAAGCCGGCTAGTGTGGCTTTAAACATTTGTTCACCGCTGCTAAACCAATATATGAACCGTACTATTTTGGTGCAAATTGCAAAATGAAACTATTTGGAAAAATAATAAATTCCATCTCCTCACTAACACTTCCTGTCATATTTCTCCATCTAACAAATGGGGATGGAACATGAAAAAATAGTTGTAAAAGGTAAAAGAAACTCCTCATTCCTGCAAATCACAATCTATGACTTAAATGTTTAGGTACGAAATTCTGAAGATGCTGCCTCACCTGCTGTCTTTGGGACCACGTCAGCTTTCAGCTGTTAAAGAAAAATAAACAGACAAATTCATGAGTCAGCCTTTTCAAATGTACATAGAAAAGCATTTACAGTGGAGACTGCTAAAACTGAACCCTCTTCCCAAAGTGGTGAGTTATCTGAAATCACAAGCCATCCAAAATTCCATTAAAACCTCAAAACTTTCCAAGCATTTGGCCAGCAATGAAAAATATCCCCTCTCAATGCAACTTTTAGCTAGTTAATGAAGAGCCATTTGAGCAGCATCTAATGATTTAATTGATCAATACATAATTGAGCAGTAACTAAGAAGAATCTTCACTATGGACCCCATGGATCAGAGTTTGAATACAACTAGAGAGACCAAAGTCCTCCCCCAGCCCCCGCACAGAACCAGCTGTTGAAAACAACAGAACAGGCAAAGGAAACAGAAGAGCAGAAACTGTATATTGAAAACAACTTATGTTACATACACTTCTGCAATCAATGAAAACTTCTGATTTTGATTAATGTACATCTTTTTACTAATCTTAAAAAGGGACATAAAAGTCGCCATATCAGCCAGACCAAATTTTTACCTAGCTGGACACCCTGACAGTGACAAGCAGCAGACACCTAGATACAGCATGGCTGCAGCAAGAATTTAATGTTCCTTCCCTAGGCTACTCTTCTCAGATGGCTTTAATTTGCAGCTGAAGATGTCCACAGCTTAGCCAAAGATTCAAGGTAATGCTGCAATGCATTCAAATTTTCTGTAAATTGGGCACACTAAAAAACTTTAGCACAGAAATTAAATGCTACCACAAGAAATACAGGAACATTAATGCTATTTTTTAATAATACCATCCAGATTTATCATTAATGAGTAAAGAACCCGAAGAGTAGTATTTTTACTTATGACTCCCTGAAATGCTACCTCCTGAGAGCACAAGAGCTCTAGAGTCCAATTAAGTAATATGCTAACACTTTCAATAAATAAAAATATACTGGCTTCTAGTCTCAAAGAAACCTCTTTTAGAGAGAACTCTTATGAACTTCATTTAAAAAAAAAATTCTACAAATACAGACCCAAGGTGGGTCGTGGAGGCAGAAGGCCACACCGACTTCCCTCAGCAGGCAGCACTCCCAAGAGCTTCATTCTCTCTCCAGTGCGTGGTTCTGGAGCACAGCCCTCACTCTTTCCCATACAAAACGCATCTATCTGAGGCACATGCCAGCCCTAAGGTACGCAACGTGGTACATGGTGCTCACAGCGCATTTAAGAACGGAGATTACAGAAGTTTTCCTCTTTAGGCCTTCTTTCATGGCCGAGTATTTCAGAGACGGGATTTTTAAGGATGGAGCCAGCTGGTACCCGGCTCTGGAGCTTGTTTCCGTCCCAGCAGCGCGTGGAGCGGGAGGCCCGAGGAGGAGGCAGCGCTTCAGGAAACTGACCCCCTTAGGACTCAAAAGAACCACGCAACGCGCGCCCAGCAAACACAGGACGAGGCTGCCGGCGCGGCTGAAGGGCTCCAGGGGCCGCCTGCCCCAGAGCGGCAGCCCCCGGCGGGAAGGTGAGGGGCCCCAGTGCCGCCGGGACACCGCTCGCCCCTCTCAAGCAGTGGTACACGACAGCAGTAAGTTTATTATTTTTCAGTATTTCTGCTTACATAGTATGCAAGTAACCTTCCTTCGAGGCTCCCAGCCACACCAGGGCCCTGCCCGCCCCCACGCCCGGCCCGTGGAACGGCTTTAGGGACCGGCGGCCGGCACAGGTGGGTGCTCCGGCGGCTCAGCGAGCTCCAGCCCCGCTCCGAGCCCTGCCCGCCCCTCCTGGCGGAGCCGTACCACTGCTCTCTCACTGCCCGTCCGGGAGAGGAGCCCCGACGGCAGCCAGGCAGCGGCTCCGCCAGGCGGGCGAGCCCCGCCATCTCCCGGGCCGCTCTCCCGCCCGCACCGGGAGGTGTGTGTGTGCCCTCACCGCGGGCCCCGGAGCCGGCGCTGCCCGCCCGCCCTGACCTTGCCCGCTCCCAGGCCGCCATGCCCGGGGCCAGGCCGCCCTCGGCTCCGCAGCACCGTCCCCTGGGCCCCGCGCCGGGCGAGCTGCCCTCAGCCCCCGCGCCCCTACCTCCAGCACGACGCGTCCCAGCGGCTGGTTGTCGGCGCCCACATCCAAGTACACCACCGGGTTCGGGGAGCCGGCGCCGGCCCCGCTGCAGCCGCGGGCACCGGCCGCCCATATGCAGGCGAGCCCCGGCGGCGGCAGCAGGTCCCCGGGCGGGCGAAGCAGGCGGCGGGCGGCGCTGAGCGCCAGCATCCCGCGGGCGGGCT
This sequence comes from Acrocephalus scirpaceus scirpaceus, assembly GCA_910950805.1. Lineage (NCBI taxonomy): Eukaryota > Metazoa > Chordata > Aves > Passeriformes > Sylviidae > Acrocephalus > Acrocephalus scirpaceus. The sequence continues at coordinate 38,602,902 of OU383781.1, forward strand.
GAGCGGCTGCTGCGACAGTCACAGACACACGGACAGACACAAGGACACGCCGCCGCTGCCCCGCGGCCTTTATGGGCTCCGCCGCGGCGCCGCAGCGCCCGCTGGCGGCGGCAGCAGCAGCGCACAGGGAGATGGCGGCCGGGGCGGCGCGGGCTGAGGCGCCCTGGGGCTGCCGAGCGGGCTGAACGCGGGGCCCGGGCGGGGCCGAGCGGGCTGAACACGGTGCCCGGGCGGGGCAGAGCGGGCTGAAGGCGGGGTGCCAGCGGCCAGAGCCGGGGACAGCTCGCGGTACCCCCGGCAGCGGGACGTGCCCGCCCCGGCTGCCCTCAGTGCTGCCCCCTCCCCGCCCACCATTGCACCGCGATTGTTAGGGGCTGCTGCGGAGGGGCTCCTTTGTCCGTTTGCGTGTGGGGTTTTTAGGGGTTTTTCGCACATTTCCTCATAGCCCCCTTACCCCAGGGACCAACAGAGACGGGGAAGTTTCTAAAATTTCATCATCCCACACAGCGCCTCCGGAGAGCACCTTGGCAGGGAAGGCGGCGCAGCTGTCACAGGTGCGGGATAATTGGGATCAGCGGGATAATTGGGATCGGGAGACACAGGAGTCACCGACAGCAGCCCAGGAGTTTCGGCACTGACGCGTCTCGGAACGGGCGGGTGTGCCTGAGTCACCCCGCACCCCGGGCAGCCCCCGGCCCTGCCCTCGGCATCGCTCCGGAGCCCAAACCTGCCCGAGGAATTACAAAAGAGAGTAAGGTAGTCCAGGTTTAATATAGTGAAATATCGCTCATGTTTTATATGAAAATAACAACACATATAATTTTAAGTTTTTCTAACTTAGCAACTTAGATGAAAGTACTTAGTACATATGTCATATTTAGATATTACTTTGAATTCTCCAGTTTCCATCCTGATTCCATATATAAGTATACTTCCAAAAGTTCTTTAAATTCTTAATGCCGTAAGATGTCTTAAAAAAAAAAGAAAATCAAGCATGGTTCTAAAAATTTTCACATTTCTTGTATTATAAATTAGAGTTATTCTAATGAAGGTTCCAGTAATGCAACCATGTAATACAGTGTAACAGAATCATATAAAGGCAGTCCCTATGTGAGGAATAGTAAACTTTCCATCCTAAGTTCTTTGTGTCAAGCAGCTAAAAGAGCCTTTATCGATGACATTCACTGAATTGACAGAAAGCTGTCAATCAAGGCACTGCCTTGACCATAAAGATCAGGGCAGAACTATAACGTGCAATTACAAACAACTGAGAAATCCTGGATGAACACCATTTTTCAGGCACACGCTCCAGAGAGACCCTTAACTGCTGATGCTGTAGGGATGACTATAGCAGGTACCATGCTCTGGAACTACAGAACCATATAAAGCTATGTCAAAAGGTCCATCTTGTCCTGAAGGCCCAAAGAAATGCCTAAGGAGGAGTGAAAATGGGGGAGGGATGTATTATAGGCCAGTGTGCTTTCAATCTGCTTTCTCTCCAGAGAACTTCCTGACCTGGATGTCTGGATGTGACTTTGCTATGTAGCCGCTTTTTTTTTTTTTTTTTTTTTGTTACTCCCGTGTACTTATCCACTTATTGGACCAGTTACAAATCAGCAGCTTCCTGGGGGATGAACTGGAAGCTGCCCTTCCACAGACCTGCTGCCCAGAGCATCAAGAATCTGTTTGAATATTGCTCCAATTGCCTTAATCACTGTGCCTTACTTCTTGTGCTGGAGGAGCCAAATTGTTTGGTATCTGTCTCTGTCATACAGACCTACAGCTCTTCTCTCATTTCAAGACTGAAGAGTCACAGCCAAGTCGATTATTTGCAACAAAGCTCTTCCATGTCTTTGGATCATCTTTATTATCCTTCTCCGAGCTGTTCCACTTTTACAGATTTTTGGGATAAGAGGATCTTTGCACAGTATTCAAGATAAGGATGAATAATGATTTACTTTGTGCATACAGTGCCATGCTGGTATTTTCTATTTCTTCACCAATAATCTAAAGGTGGGGTATTTTTTCTTAATAAGAGCTAAATCAGCACTTCTACCTAGCTTGTCATATCTTCTCACCTTCAAGTCCATTTTTGGTAAATTTTGACTTCTGTAATCTAATCATCAACAAATTTTCTAGTGACCATAAAAAACCTCACAGTCCTTTCTGATAATGTTTTAATTGCAGTAGATACTAGAAGCCCAGATCAAAATTAGATGTTCTGTTTATACCTATAACAATGGACAGTTCTGGCCCTGAAGGATTTATTATTTAATAAACAAGACAAAAGATGAGCAAAAGAAAATATCTTGGTTCACATTTAGGAAACACAGGTGAAACAGCTTTGAACTATTTTGCTCAGAAGAGTTCACAGACAACTTTGGTAGAGCAAACAATGCAGTTTTCCTCATTTGCAGGCCCTGGTGAGAAGACAAAACAGCAGTGGTTTGGTTTTTTTTAAATTTGAGAATATGGACTGAATTATTATCTCTAGGCTTATGCAATAGAGCTACTAAATCACTTGTTATGGTCTGCTCCTGCAGAGTCAGATGAATTACAACTCATACAGACAGCTTGACTAGGATCTTGTGAATTACAGAGGTCACTTTCCAAGAAGGGCAGAAAAAGGTCTCCAAAAACTGTCAAAGGCCACTATATCACTACCAAATGAGGCTTAGAGCTAGCTCAGCAAGCTGATAGAATTTTAGGGGAGCTTTGAACACATCCATTTGTAGTCATGTTCATCACTGAAACTGCAAAATATGGCAGGGAGATAAGTTAATTGAGCTGGAAAATGAGTGCACCCTACACTAAACTAGATGGGCAACAGAGCATGGGTGCAGACAAAAGTCAAAAGAGGTGCTTCAGCAGAGCTATCATGGATATGGGTACCCGTCCTTATAGATTTCATTATCCTCTCTCCTTTCCCCCAAAATTACATTGAGATGGATAAACAAGGAGGGCCCTTTTGAAATAAGTTTCTAATTAGATAATTTTAAAAACCACCTACTAAAGGACCCTTCTTATATTGTAGCAGAGAAATTTCTGCACAGGAAAAAGAATCTTGAATGATACATGCCAGAATTTCATGCTGATATATTACTTACAACTTAAAAGTCTTCATAAATACTATTCAGTAACTGATAAAATATTACTACCACCATGCCAAGACAGCTAGGAAACAAGAGCAGTCAAGTGGCCCTTCCAAAGAAACAGAAGGAATAAATTCTTGAAAGGTGACCTAAAATTTGGGAATTTTGATTTCAAGGGTCTTGAAATGGTGTTACCCCAGCAGACAGGCAGTGCACCGATAAAAAGGTGATATGCATTCCTGATTCTAAGTGTCCAACTGCCTGCCTACTTGTTCGTGACACACGAATGTAGGTTAATTGTTAATCTTGGATTGATGCTGTTGGCAGATGTGCTAAGATTGCATTTTGCAATCTACCAACTGCAATAATGCAACTACATGGAACTCAGAATGGTCTGTGTCCCATTTTGATAGGCTCTTCATGGGGCTGTGTGCTCGGACTGTGCAAGTAAAAACTCAGATACAGGCTGCAGCAATCTTTGTCCTATTAAGTGCATTGCACAGGAACATCACTTGATGCTGTGATACAGGGAATTCCCACGATATTGATTTTGACATTCATTATAAGAACCCTTGCACATATGGGACATGGTTATCTCATGGACTCTGCTAATCAGGACTGTTAGAATAAGGAGAGGTCATACAGGTACTCAGCTTGATTTTAAGTGAGGAGAGCAGGAATTTGCAGTGGGCATTCCCTCTCTCCACCTGCAGAGCCTGGATGTGTTGCACTTCAAAAGACTCAGCCCAATTTTTTCTTCAAGGCTAAGCTAGAAGATGAATGAAGAGCTGGAAAGGAACTCTGTGATCTGTATCTGTGATATGCATTTATTTATGAATGGGGACTGGAGTGGAAGAGATGGTGAAAGACCTTTCCATTACACTAAGTGATTGCAGGGTGAAATTAAACTCTACAAGAGTTCAAAGGGCATAGAGTGGCCACATTAGTACACTTAGGGATAAAAAGAAAAAATGCTAATAAATATTTCCCCCGATCCAGGTTTCCTCTTGGGAACTTGTAACTCAGCTCACTACGTGAACATTCTCTCCAGCATACACTGTACATAAAGGAGCAGTTTCCCCACATGACTTCATACTAATTACCTACAAATAGTCATGCAAGAAAAACCTCAATCCACTCATGCTCTTTACAGCTGTGATTAGCATTTTCGTTTCAGAACTTTTGAGTGACATTGCTTGCCCGGAATTCATTACTCAATCTCCGTGCATAATGCACGGCAGCCCGCTGCTGATGTGTCACAGCGCCTCTGTGCAGTGCCCAGGGCCTGCAGCTTCCCAGAAGTTTGTCCATGCACTGCAGCAGCTGCCAACAGATAGATCACAACAGCCTGGTAAAGCACTTAGGACATTTAAAATGCCTGGTTTTAGATTCCAGGAAAAATGCAGTTACTACTCCCAGTGGCCTCACAAATCTTCAGGACATCGATAGGTGGTTCACCTGTGGGTGGGAGAGGCACTGCATACTTAAAAAACAATATTAAGGGTTACAGGAGCCTTTCTACCTTTAAAACCACAGAAATTTCCATTGTAACACAACTTGAAATTTACAGGGATCAATGCAGTTAATTTACCACCTCTGGTTTGAGGAACAAGTAGGGAGTAGTATCAGAAATACTTTTAGAATTGGTTAGTCATGATACTTTATCTTGTATGAGTTAGATAAAACTGGAGCTTTAATTGGCTGCCTGGTAAAGACTTGGGTTTTCCTTGAGTTTGTTATTGTGTGCAAATCTATAAATATAAATATATATATATATAATACAGATCTATACCTATATTTATAGGCATAATATAGATATATACACTTTATATAGCATATCTTTGACTTAACAGCTGCCTCTGTACCTTGTAAAAGATGAATTATCCTGTCTGCTCTAAACTAATTTTAACAATAATCATAGTTTTGGGACATATTTTTTAGTTGTGGAACATCACAGTTGAAAGCTAAAAATGGTCAGATAACATCAGTTTGAACAGGAATCACCTGGAAATTAAAAGCTTTACAGATGTAACAAGTCTAGAAAAATTCCACCAGTTATTCTGTAATGAACAACTCTGCTGGAAGCAACCTCACCACACAGAATCTCAGACTCCTCTGCTTTTTTGCCATTTCCTTAGAGAAAGCATTGCTAACTTTCAGCGTGCAGCAGCAGTACTACATGAGTTAGCATGGAACCTTGTGACGCACTTATATGACATAACTGTATGTGACCAACACCTGAATACAAAATGTGCCACCAACTGAGCTCTCCAGTTGTCAGATGCAAATTAACATGTGTCACATTTACAGTCAAAGGACATCATTTCTGGATAATGAAGTGTTTGGTGAATTATTTCAAAGCTAAGGGTAAGAAACTCTCTCCTCCGGCTTAGTGGCACTTCTGCACATTTTGCCATCAGTTTAATAGTGGCAATATGGAAGCCATGCTTCTTCCCAGACAGACCATCATTCATAACTTGGAAAGGAGAACTGCTAGGAGTTCTTGTGAAGGAACATATTCTGAATGACTTTATGAACCGGGTGTTACAGCCAGTCACTAACTAGGAAGCTCACCAGATGGGTAAATGGGTAGAATTCACTGATTTTCCATGTCTTAAAAATGTATTTTCTGAGAAACACAGAAGTAAGGAAAGGAAGCACTGATTATAATTTTGAAATGTAAAAAATTTGAATAAATTTACATATGCATTAAAAACACACTAAGACTTCAACTCCAGCACTTATTAAATAAATATGGGGAATTAAAATTGGTTTTGCAAACCAAAATATCTAAAAATTACATTTGCTTTTTTCTAGTGCTTAACTAGTTAAAATTTCTTAAAATTAGCAACTTGTCTCTGTGTTCACAATAATCTATGTGTTCATATTGGTGACAAAGTCAAGGTGACAAATTCAATGTGCCAGAATATTCTTAACAAAATCTAAAATAACTAACATCATGGAACAGCAATGGACAAACTGGAAAGTCTAAACTGTACAATTCAATTAAAAATAACCCTGACCTAGGGGAAAAACATAATTGATAATCCTAAATCTACCTCTTAGGATGTCTAATAGAGCCAAAAAGGTGCAGAGAAGCCATTATATTTAGGAGTGGTAAATACTAGCGTTAAGTTTGCTGGGTGTAATTGCATCAATCAAAAAGTACAGTGAGTCAGTGTCTGGAAAGATAGTGGACAAACCAAGCAGACATATTCAACAGACAGGGAAAAGAGCCTTATCTCATCTAGTCCATAAAAAGGGAAGGATTTTAACAGAAGGCTGTACTTAAATTGTAGGAACCAATTATGGTCTAAGCAAGGATTATCTGGAAATGGGGATGAACTATGTGGCAAACCAACCTGTCAGTCCATCCGTGCCACACTGTGTGCTAACACCTGCACGAGTTATGACCTAATTGCTGTCTGCTTGCTTTACAAACAAAATTGCATCATTGCTTAGGTTCCTTGGGGGCCACTTTTATATTCCCCTGGAAGATCCTGTAGATTGAGGGAAACAAGATATCTCAGCAGAGGCTTTTGGTGGTCTGTCTAATACAAGAAAAATCTTGTGTTCTTTTTAGACAGAACAAGTATGAAGAGTGCACTGATGCAATGACAGACATTAGGAGCAATATTCTACATAAGAGTCAGTAGAAGTTCGGTGACACAAAGTGGAAAACTGATAAGGTGACATATTGGTAATAATTCAAAATGTAAAAAAGAAAGGTTCATGACTGGAAGTTCATAATGCAGGAAGACTAGTACAGATGTGGAATTTAAGCAGATAAAAGAGAAGTGAGTTCTGGTTAATTACACATACAAATATAAGACTAGGTACACAAATGTAAAAAACACATTTTTTAATTTTCAAGGGAAACAGAGAAAGATAACAAATTAAAGAATTATATATAGAATATCAGGTGAGAGTTGTACAGCTGTTTTATGTGTTGACTAACTTACTTTAAATGAAAGATAACAGCTCTATGCACAGGACTCCCATCCCCATTGTCCAAGCAGAAAAGAGACAAAGGGGTCTGTCCCCCTTCCATGTTTCTAGTTGTTTTCAATGTGTTACTCCTGTAAAAAGCAGGATCAAGTGCATGGCAACAGAACACAATGTGCACAAACAAAATAACATGAATCAGAGATCCATACTGATGAGGAAGAGCAGAGAAGAAATGCAGGGAAATAAGCTTGTTCTGAAGTTGTTCAACAATTGATTAGCATATGGATTAACAGAGAAGTCACAGAGAGATACTCGTGTAGCTGGCTCTCTGGAAGCACAAGCAGAGTGCATGATACACAGAACATCCTGTCAGGACATGGGACAGGAGACAGCAGCACCAACTGTATACACACATCTTACCCATCCTGAGGTCCTCAGGTGACATCTTTGAGAAATACCACTTTCAGTGTTGCTGCAGCCTCCACAGACTTCAAAGTAAGCTTGTAAACTGTACAGTGCTTAGGGACATCACTCGAGCTCTTTGTGCTTTCCTCCAGCTGTACCTCCAGTGCCAAAGTCAGTCTGCACTATGTCTTGCTGACACTTCTGGGGAGATTCCAGGAAAACAGAATACCAAAACCAAAATAGTTATTAATTATGTGCTCAAATGGATAAATACTTTTTGTTTCACTACTGTGTACACTGTAACTTGGTTTTATTATGTTATCCGAAAAACTCCACTGGAATGGGTAGTGCCACCAAGGGAAGGCAGAAATTTAGAGTCAGGAACAAATGATTTTTCCCAATTTTGAGAAAATAAATCCCTAGTCCAGATTTATACACACACATATATATATATATATATTTACACACACATACACACACTTGTGTATATCTCAATCAACAACAAGGACTTGTGGAGGTGTGGAATAATTGCTATATGTGCTTGCATAGATACTCATATTGTGAAATGATTTGAATGTATATCAAAGGTGAGTTCAGCCTACACGCCTTCAGAAACGCCATCTACAAATACAGAGATACTCAGCAGATCTGATAAAACAAGTTCTCAGATGCAGTGAGTGGTGGCTGTGGCTCCGTTTGGTGCAGAACTCACCAGGACAGGACCTGTGCGCGTTGTTGATATCCCATGTGTACTCCTTGTGTCACCATTCAGGCTGCTTACAGCTGAACAGGGAGATAAATTAAACAGATTTTAACTCAAAGGCTACATTTAGAAATGAAATGCTTCAACTTTGAGATGGAGATGCATTAAGAAAAAAAAAAAAGCCTAATTTCACTTTAATGGCAGGTTCCAATTGAAAGAAAAGTATCAAACTTGGAAGAATTTAAAACAAAGGTGCTGGATGTTTAATATCTCCACATGTGCCAATCCCAGACAGAAGCCATCCTTTCTGGTTATTCATATCACATAAAGATTTAATTTCAAAGTAATTATTACTTGTTCGGGAGAGAAGCAGTGCCCTGCATACTGAACAGCAAGTTACCAATACCTTGCTTGGCAGGGACATTTTTCTATGTGATCCCATGTTTGCATTCATAATCTCTTTTTTATCTTCTGTCTCCAGGGTGGTTCCCACCTTTCCCTTCCTGCACCAAGTCCTGCTCTCTGAAAAAGGTACATCTTGTGCAACTGACTTCCACATTAACTCAAACCAGGGAGGGCAAAGGGGAAGGTCACCGTTTCAAAAAGAAACTCAGAATTTACAAAGCAGCTGCCAATTAGTCAGACCTTAATTTTGCAAATTTATTTAGGAAAAAAAAATTAACATGAGCAAATGAGAATACTTCAGTGTTACAACAGAGTATATAAATGTCTAGCAATAGTCAAATAATTTGATCTTTAAATACAAAATAACCACATGAACACCTAATATACAGGTTTCATCTGAATACATATTTATTAGATAAATATTAGGTTGTCACATCATCTAACTACATACAGTTTTGCAAGACTAAAAATCACAATTATTTTTTCTGACCAGTTTAAAGTATGAAATGATTGCATTGTACTGTACATACAATGTACAAACAAAGACAATGGCCATTTTTGCATGTAACCTCAGATTGTAATTTTTTTTTTTAATTCTCCTCTGATCGTGATATCAAAAATTGTACAAAGTATGAATTTGGTTACAATTTTTTTTTTTTTTTTTTAATCCCCGTATTTTTCTTCATTATTTCTGTAGCACCCTAAAAATACACAGGTGATAGACTAGTACACGTAAGCTAAATATTACATGTAGATAAAACAAAACAAAACAAAGGATCAGAGTATATTACAGAAGTGAAAGTGGAACAAATGCTGAGACTCCACAAACGCTAACAAACAGGATTCATTTTCCACATAAGATGGAGCTTCAAGCTTTTTTTTTTCCTGCGAAATAAAAACAATGCACATTCCAAGGAAAATGAATGCATTTCTGTTAACATGTCTCTATTTGTCATTTACATATGTACAGCTGTCCCTTGAGTCTCCGCTGCGGACACTGGCGTGTACTGTCAGTCCTATAATAATGTCTTGGCAGCAGAACTGTAGATCTCTGTGGGTTCTTTCCCAGACGAACTTCCATAGGGAAACGATTAAAAGGTAAACAAACAAAAAAAGAAGAAAAATACTACTGGAATCTCATATAATAATTAAGCTTTAAAAGAAATGACTGTGATTACCCTATTTGCTAGGTTTTTTTCTCTAAACTTTAATACGGCAGTGAACAGATTAAAAAATAACTAAATTTTCAGAAGCTTTTTCATACTGACTTCACTATACAGTACCTGATTTTAGCTGACAGATAAATTTTAAAACTGTCTCAAATGTTCAACATTTGGGTGATGGGTAAAAACTGTACTTTCTTTTTTAAGTTCTGTTTAGAAACCAAACGTTTCTGTAAGTTTAAAGATGTCAACTGTCCGCTTTAATTATCCATTACTGTACAGAGCAGATGCCAACACTGTTCCAAACATATTGCTAATATCTATGGGGCTTTTTTCCCTTTATGCTTTCCAACAGGTACTTTTAAATGACACAATTTAAATACTACCAGTTAGCAAAAGGTCAATCCTTAATATATCTGGCTTAAAATACTAATATTGTGTTTAAGAGAAAATTAGGTGACTAACTTAGCTGCTCAGGAATCAGTGGAGAATGGAAAATGAAATAGAATCAATTAAAAAAACAGCAACCAGTTCCAACTAATAATGAGAAATCTTCTTTATTCCCAAACCTATGGCTTAAGGAACTTACCCCCCAAATAGAAAAAAAAAAGTCTAAGGGCATAAAGTCAGTTTATCATTAGCCACCTCTGCACGTGACTTCCAGACCTATATAAAAATGCAGCAAAAAACTGGGGAAAACTACTACAGTAAAATGGCTACAGAACACATCCGCATCCGAAACTGAACAATGGTCTTTCCTAGGAATTGTGTGATAGCAGCACCACACCACAACCATATTACCATGTATTACACCAAGGTATCTTTAATATTCTGCAGAGATCCTCTACAGGTTGTCAAGCCTACATAAGAAAAGAGACACTTCTAAGCAGAATAAAATATACTATACTGTTTCCCTCCCCCACCCACCAACATCCCTAAGTGTCTTTGCCCCAGTTTCAGAGACTGGAGCACCAGTACAGCGATAGAAATATGGTACCATACAGATTTGCTGCTTGCCTTAGTGCATCTTTACCTGGTCAGACAGCTGGTCCTAACATGTTCTGCTCACTCGGGCAAACGAACAAACTCTGCCATTACCAGCTCACGATCACCCACAGTCAATGAACACCGGTCGATCAGTTGGGGTGCCTTTTTCCCTAGGCAATCACTTTTCCCTAGGCAAACACAATTGCATTTCTATGACAGAGCTGGGCCTTGACTATCCAGGTACTGCCTGATGTATCAAATTTGTTCATCACATAAATGGATATGAAATTTGGGCTAACTTATCGAAACAAAATAGGGGGGAAAAAAACCAAAACCCAACTCTCTTATTCTGTTAAAGAACCCTCAATTTTCTTTTTTAAAAAAGGACCCATATTTTTCTTCAGACAAGGTATTTAAAAACACCAGCAAAAGTATAACCAGATCATGAAAATGTTGAATATTATCAAAGACGATACTAAAATATTCACAAAGATATTTACAATAGCAATTCTTAAAATAATTGATTTTGCATAATGAACAGCGCCTTTCTTAAAAAAACTTGAAAGAGGAAAAATATAAGTGTGGGACCATTTCTACATAATACGTTTGACAGATTCAATACTCCTACTGGAAAATAAAAGAACTAAACCGCCATTTCCTTTAATATCTACAGCAAGGTGCTGCTGACTAGCATATATATACCACAACGCATGTACAGCAGTAGTGGGAAACGTTAAGAGAAAGAGCAAAATAAAACAAAAAATGCAGAGAATTTACAAATATGACTTTGGTGAGGAAAGCAAATCCAGAGTCGTAAGCACAGAGCATGCCATTTACAGCATTGCAAACTAAACACGGAGGGCTAGGAAGCTATCTAGTCAAACTGACAGGAACAAACAAAATTTTGCCTGGCACTTCAGTTTAAAACGCATTGTGGCGAGCAAACGAAGGGTTTTTGATTGGATTTGGGAAGAGGAAACGGAGTAGGGTCAAATATGCTTTAGTATCAAAAGAAACAAAACCAATAACTGTACAGTGGGCAAAAGCTGAAATGTTGCACCACGAGGGCAAAGTTGGCACACATGCACTTCTTAAACAGCTACTGTACATCATTTATAAGAGAGAGAGAGAGACAAAGAGCACAGAAATGGGCACAGAAGCAATAGGAAGCTCATGCAGGAGCAGCAACCACACGAGAAGCAAAGATCACAGGGGCAAGACAGTAATTGTGGCAGCAGGGTCTCTTGAGGGCAGTAGCAATCTACTGACAGGTACTTATTCTCCCCACACTCGGTCCTTCAGGAGAAAGAGCTCATCCCAGCAGCCAAAGTTAAAAAAAAAAACAAACTGAAGGAGGAGAAAAGGAAAAGGCTGAAGTATCTGTAACAGTCACGAAAACAGAATGCAAAGCAAAACTAAAATGAAGCTGTAAGACGTCTGTCCAATGTCAATGCCCCTTCTCAAGCTGATTATTAAAAATAATTATGCAGATAATGATGTTAGTCTCCCTCCATCCTGCAATGATTTCCTCGCTGCCTTCAACCCAGCTTGTCTCACTATGCATTGTGCAGTACAGACAGTGACACAAACTCTTGGGGCACCGAAGGCTGTAGGTAATAATCAGGAACAGTTTGGTTTTCATCCCCCCTCCCTCTCTTTTCCATTATGTATGGCATACACGGTAAAAAGATCTATTACAGCAATCTCTACAGCTGGATGTTAATGCAGCCAGAAAGGGTACTGATTTGAAACCAAATCACAAAAATCCCTAAACATTGCAAACTTTAAAAAAAAATTCTCCTGGGTGCTTCCAATCTGTGTGCTGGGCCAGAGGAACCCTCTGCAAAGAGGCGGTTTAAGATCCCTGCCCTTGCAGAAATCCCGACACCCATGGCTGCGGCCTGAAGATCTCAGGACTCTGTTACTGAAGTCACATTAGCTAAACTGCTGGCTCCCTCTGACAGGCCTGTGTGTCTTCCCTAACTTTGCCACTTGACTGTAGGATTTGTGCTTTTTTGAGCTTTGTAGGTGGTTTTTTTCATTTTGTGTGTGGTCAGGGCAATCATTCCAAGGCAAACCCATGGCTGGAGGGGGGCAGAGGAGAGGTGGGGTAGAGGGAGGTACAGTTTCAAAAAAATGGAAGAACAAGCATTGTAAAGACACTCTGAGACGGGTCAATTAAAGACAGTTCCATTCTGTTGACTTTTCTTCCTTGCCAAGATTCGGTTTTGCCAAGATACTTCACACTATGTTTATCACGGCACTCTCTCTCTAGAGGATGAACACCAAATGGGGTTTCCAATAGCTGCACAACTGTCTATGCTTCTTTGTCACATGTAGCATGGCAGACTCGGAGATTACTGCATTTATTTAACTTTTGTATTATTTTCTCCCGTCACTTTCGCAGTCTTTGAAGCTAACAAAGCAGTTCTGAGATGAAGAAAGCAGGGAGTGCACCATTGGATCAAGTTGTGAGGTTTTTTTCTTCTCTTGTGGAAAAGGAGTGTTAAGATTCCTCGCTGTGCAGCCACACACGTGTGAACAAGTGAAAAGGATGGGAGAATACATATGGTTTCAGTTGTTCTCAAAGAGAGACAGAAGGTCATCATTGCTATTGCTTGGCAAATCAGGAGGATCCAGGTATGAAAGCAGCTCATCTGGATTTGTGAGTTCTGGAAGCAGCTATAAAATACAAAGATAGAAGAAAAATTACAGAGAACAGAAACACAACTGAGAAAAAAACCGGGATTAAACACCTCACATTCCTGGAATCTGGTTTTCGTAAAAATATATCCAAATAAAACAGAAGGCAGCGTCGCAAGCCTAACACCCTCAGATGATGCAGTATCCACTTGCTTGTGAAAGTCTCTGTGACTCAGTTTTCACCTGTGAATTACATTATCATCTCAGGGTTTCTCAATCCACCTCTCCATCATATTGCCTGGCTTGTGGTGTTGACAAAAACTTCTGGATAAATGCTCACTATGGATGTTTCCTATAAAACACTGCATAAACACTTGAAACATGCAGTTTGGGTAATCCATGTTTGAGCTTTAGGGCAGATCAGCAAAGGCTGGTCTGGCTCTCACACATCAGTTTGATGGCCACCCAAAGCCTGCACATCTACAGAAGGAGGCAGCCTCTCCTTTCCTCACCCTCAGTAACTCCTCGGTGCACTGATCCAAGCTCTGGGACAGTGACCTGGAGCAAGAAACTCACCCAGGGTTAAAGCAACCAACAAACTGGGGAAAGTGGTAAAAAACTGAGGAGAAGCATGGAGAGAGGAGTGGCAAGACAGCTGGGCGAGTCCTCCTCCATTTTGTGGCAGGAATTCACAGTGGTTGGAAGTACTTACTTGACTACAGCATTACATGCAATTCCAGACATTTTAAAGGGTCACAGGTGTAACCACACCACTCTATCCAACAGAAGATGCCCTAATCTGCATAGTGCTTTAAAGTATCAAAATGAATAGCTGTGGGGCTTCAGTTTGTATTTCCATTAATACTGTATTCCAAGTATAAAATTTTGTTTTTCAAACCATCACAACACATTCTTTTTGATCTGACAGACAACAAGCACATCATAACTCCTGGGCTGGGCATCAGGCAATGTTTTCTGCTCTATAATGCGCCTCATCCTTTCCTAGGCAAATATAAAAGTGACACATAAAAAAAATTGCAGGGAACAGTTTGTAATAAAGCCCTTTTATATTCTGTATTGTGGTAAAGATGGAAAAATATGGACTGTTTTAACGAACTGAATAGTAGGTACAAGAAAGTAATTTTAAGTTGTTCTATGTTTTCAAATACTATAAAACCAAAAGCTTGACCACTTCACATTTAACAATTAAATACTGTGTTTATATGCTTCTATTACTCTTGTGCAAATGAAACTTCATTTTCTAACATTATATGGATGAACAAATTTTTCAATAATCTGAACATGAAATGCAGAAAAAAGTTTATCGCTTTCTAAGTATTTTGAAAAAATGCAACGTCAAGTTTACATAAACAGAATCTCCCAGAAGGAATCTTTTTCTTAAACTACCATCTCGTTTTCTTAATGGCAAAAATGCTACTGCCATAGTACTGGAGATATGAGACTTTTAAATGTACTTCACCTCCTATCATAATTTTTTATGAGCACGTCATTAAAAATCCAAAAAGAAAAAGAAGTCCAAAAGAAAATGGCAGCCCCACCAAGTGTGGAGAAATAAAAAAAAATATTGAATTTGTCCTACAATTTTACAATTCATTCTTAAAAATTTAAATCGTCTCTACAGGGGATTTTTTAAAGTTTTTTTAATAAAAGTGGGAGTTTTAAACAATATGCTCAGTATGAGTGAAGTTGAAGTCTTCCTAGATGTGAGGGTGACCTCAGCTTCCCTCAGTCAGAGGGGTCAGGCAGCACAGCAAGCCTCCTGCCCCAATGGTGTGAAACCCAGAGACCTCAGGAAGGACTTGCTGGAAGCTGAGAGTGCTGTGCTGGAGTAGGGATAAAAGAGAGGAGTGCCAGGGCCTGCGAGGGGGTGATGGGGACAGAAGCTACAGGAATGTGCCAGATTTAGGGTAGTTTGGAGAATTGTACCCTGTGGTCCTGAAGTGCAAATTGAGAGGTCTAACCAGTGATTTCATTCTCGAGCCTCTGCTGTCTGAAGTACCTGTGCAGATCTCCCCTGTTTTTCTGTGTCTGCATCTATATGAGGTGGATTCTTTAATCCAGGTTAAACTTAGACTGCATCGCACTGAATTCCTGCAGAATGACTGTGACTGTGCCAGTAGGGAATGGGCCAAGCTGCCCACAGTACAGTGCCCTGTTTGCTTTGCTGCATGGGACTTTATTCAGCTAGGTTCCACAACACACCCACTAAAATAATCCATCTGACCAGGATCACAAGTATTTCCAGTAAGTTTATTTCCCACACTGCACAGCATTTGCCTCCTATTAAGAAACCAGGAATCCTTTATTAGTGATAACCACTGTAATTGTACAGATTTTTGTACTTTTTTTCTCACCAAGGAATGAGTGCCTAACCCATAACAAAATATTGTATGTTTCTTTAATATTAGGAGAAAAAAAGAGACATTTTTATTTCACCTTTTAGTATTGCTCAGATAGGGTCCTTCAGGGTTCAGAACTCCAACTGCCACATGAACTCTTGTACTCAAAGGGTGTGCACACACCCATATGGGGTGCAACAGCAGAAGTTGCCTCACTGCAGCATCCTGAAGACTCTATCTGTCCCCTAGCCCTTTCCCTCCCCTGCCAGCCCAGTGGTCCTGTGTGACAGGGGAGATGCAAGTATACAGCAATAGCAAATACAGATATAAATCCAAGGCACAGAAGCGAACATATCTCTAAGAAAATTAATTGTGCAGCAGCAGACTTTGGAACAGACAGAAGATACACATACAGGAATGCAGGACTCAAACAAAAATCCAATCCTAGTGCTGAGGATTTATATTTTGGGAGGTAGATGGCTAACCAGAGAGATATACCTCAAATAAGTAACTTCCAACTCCACTGAACCGATGTTAAGAGATGGAATACTACTTTTGGCCTTAAAACTAGACTTCATTTAGTTAGTTTTAAGTCTAGCCTTAAAACTAGACTTCCATGGTGGCTAAAGAGGCAGAAAATGTCCTTGTTGTTACTTCCCTGTCTGGTGTACTGGAGGAGGAACTTGTGCTGCTGAGTCACCCACAAGAGCAGGTATGGAAGGACACAGACTGTTTCTGGCTGCAGGGAGCAGGGACAGTGTCACAGGGTGGGCCAACACAGATCCCCCTCCTGCTGGTCAGGACGTGCCGCAGGGCTCAGCGCAGAGCTCACTTGGCACAGCAACGCCACAGCCAGAACCACACACAGCTGTGCCCCCTCCTATCCAGACACTGCAACGGCTTCAGGGTCTAGGAGAGCACAGCCCAACCAGTGCCGAGGAGGGAAAGAAGGACGTGGCTCCCAGCCTGCTGCCGAAAGCAATGCCTGCCTTGGTGCTAGGAAGGGGCTTATGGCTCACACACCACACAGCTGCTCCGACCAGAACCGTCCATTCTGCCAGCAGGTCAGGAGTGCCCTGTCACCTTGGCTGCAGCACCTGTGCCCATGTACCAAAGCATGAAAAGATGGCATGTGCTGTGGAAGCGGGTCCCGTCCCCAGCCCTCCCCGCCCTCCCGCGCGATGCGAAGCACACGCTATGGCAGGCAGATGAGAGTATGACACAGACTTACATCCAGCGAGGGCTCCGGCATGTCGGGTGCTCCCTGTCCACCAGCCTGACCCTCTAAGGCTGAGGAGGGGTTAAAGGTCAGGTCACTGTGTGGATGGTTGCTAGAAGCGGCCGGGGGTGGCTGCCGGGACTGCTGGGTAGGAGGCCCGCTGTGATGTAATGGCTGCCCTGACTGGCTGCTGGGGTGAGGGACGTGCAAACCTTGCTGCATGGAAGTATGGGACTGATCAGTGCTGCCGGGATGAGGGATCTGCGGAGGAGGAAAAAAGCAGGAAAAGAAAGTGAGGCCACAAGGTACAGTGCTCGCGGTGCCTGACTCTGTAACTGCATGTTATAAAATGAAATAAAGTAAAAAATGACACACAACAAAAACCCCAACAAAACCAATCAACACACAACAAAAAAAGAGAAATAAAAAAGTGCCATCAGAAAACTCCATATCCCAATGCTGGAGGAAGTTTAAGCTTTTTGAAGGTTGACTGCAAGGGGGAAAAACACGTTGGACTTGTACTGTTGGTTTGCTTCCTTGTAATGTGGAAAACGGTGTATGAAGATGCAAAACGATGCACCACAAAGAGCAGGGAAGGAGCTTATGGGTACTGCTCAGCACTAGCAAGGCAGATGCTTTTGTCCTAAAAAATGTTATGAATTAATGGAGAATTTGTTGAATGATCCCTATGCCAGGAAAGTCATTAACTAAGAAAATGCATCATTTCTGCTTCCTGACACCACAGCCTATTCCTGTTTCAGCTCATTGCAAACATCTCGCAAACACCAGCTCTTCCCCACTCCTTCCCTCCTTCTCAGAATGCAACACTCCTGTTAAAGGCTGAAGGTTTTCCTTGCTAATATTCCTGGGTTCTGATGGCTGACAGAACCAGGGCAGCTCAGGAAGCACATTCCCCACCATGAGCTGAGCTTCTGTGGGTGGCTGCACACTGCTGACTGCAAAGTACACTGCCTTAGCTTAAACTAAGCCAATGATCACACTCTGCTTTGTATTCAGGCTGTGGATGAGTTGTCTAGCAAGAGCTTAGTGTTGTTTCATGTTTTCTGTGGGGAATAAGCTACCAATCCACATGCATCTTCCTAAACCTTTTACTGAATAGGGGAAAAGTCTTTCTCACGTGACAGAGAAGCAATAAAAATGCACAAGTACAATTCTTCCTTCTGCTGCATGTCACATTTAATGCCAGTGGATTCTCTGGGGCTTGACCTTGGTGCCATGAGAAAGAAGTGTCTGAATGCTTCAGAATCAGATATCTCATGTTAATTGGGCATATGGAGAAACAAAAAATGTAAACATTTTTTGATGAATGCTACATATTGGACAAAGTGAAGCTGAAATAAAAGAACAGATACATACAACAACAGCATGAAATTCATCCAGCCAAGCCAACAGAAACCAGCAAAATGCTATGTCAGTATTCACCCTTTCATATCACATAAACTGCACTTATCTTAACCTCAGCCTTCAGCTTCGGGAAGCAAAAGGTAGGTTATTACAAAACTTAATTAAAATGTTCCCATAAAAAAAGATTAGAGACACAAGTATTTTAAAAAATACTTTTCACCACTCTTAGGAAAACTGAAACTTGAATACTGATCCATTGGGACAGTCACACTCAGCTGCATGGAGGTCCTTTTCAATACTTTGGTATTACGTAGGTTTGAGGAAATGATTCTACCTGCATGGTATTTGGCTCTCTATCCCATATAAGAGTTTAAAGTAACTGGTAAAAAGCACTGATATACATCTCACCATTGGGGTCACAGTTTGACTACTTGAAAAACACTCTCCAACACTGTTGTTACTGTAGGGATAAGTTTGTACAAAATCTGCCCACAGATCACATTTTAATGTAAAAGAATTTGCAGCCCAAAAACTTTGCAGAAGTCCAAGTATAAGTAGATGTCTGTCTTCACAGTACTGTTTCCTTCCTCATTCATTGAGGACACGTGCAACAGAAAGTGTGGAAATTAGAAAGCTTAATAATAACAACAAAAAGTAAAAAGCTATTTATGACAGTGTTGTTAATGTGGGAAACCAGTTTCCGGAAAAAAACAAAACTAAAACCAAACAGGATTATATTGAAGAATCTCTTAAACTTATCCCTGAATGCATAAAGCAAGGGTCATGCTGGCACGTTTATATAAATAATTATTTTAACCAGGAGAGGCATTTGTATGCTCTCAGACAGATTTCAAAACAAATAAGCAGGTTAGATATTCTACATTGTGTTTATACAGGCAAGGATTTAAATATATATTTAGTTGATAACACAGTCACTTGGGTCCTTAGACAATGGGTATATAGGGACTAATTGTTTATGGTAAGAATGAGGGCCACCATACTCTTTTTAAAGAGCCATTGCAGATTCCAAATCCATCCGACTTCGGCTGCTGACTCTGCCAGCCTTGCAGTGAGAAAGCAAAATGTTCAGGATGAGAACATTCTCTATTTGCATTCAGCTAACTAATGGAAAGTTTGCTATGGTGCAAACACATCGTGAGCAGCACACTTTGGATATGTTTAGCTTGCACCCGCAACTCCCACCATTTTATTCTGAAAGCACTGACCTGCACTACGAATGCACAGTCTAACAAAGTTGCCTTTGCTTGCATAGCAAGGTAATTCCAGAGTTGTTTTTAGAGGCATAAGCTTTGGCACTCTTAAAGCATTTACAGTCTATAAAAGAAAAGCTTATAGCAGACAACTACATCTTCAGCTTAATAGCACAGATCAACACAACTCTACAGCCCAACAGTGACCTCTAGGAGTGCTGAGATGTATAGCTGTGGACCTGCCAGCTGCACAGCAATATTCCTTCTGTCTCTGAAGAAAATTATTAGTGGGAATAAAATCACCAGGTTAAGTCAATGGTTTATATCTCTCTCCATTACCAGGGTCACGGTTTTACCAACACTTCTGCTGTGTTAGCTACCAAAAACTATTAAAAGATGCCATCCTGCCTACCCTGCTGATGTTCTTGGCCACTTTTCCCATCCACCCCTTTGCCATGTCTGCAAGGCGAAACCTTGTAGACATGCACTGAATTTTCCCACCCTGCCCCTGAATTAGCTTCCAATCACATCAGTACCTGGGTCCAGATCCCTTCATGGCTGCAGTAACACTTTTGCTGGTGTGAGAGGGAGGAAAAGTGAAAATAGAAACATGAGCAATGACTTTTTAGCTCATATCACCTCTCTGTGCATATGAACCTATGGTGTCATCCATTGCTCAGTTACTCCTTACACTGTCTGCAAGAAGCACTAAACTAGATCTAACTGAATTCTCCTTTGTCTAGAACTTGTTTACAATTGCTCAAAACAAACATGATATGATTGTGGCAGCTGTTCTGTAGCAATCCTGCACTGTTGCAATGTAGCATCTGTTCCACAGCTCTCACCACACTCTTTGCTGGGGAAGAGGTATTACTTGTGGTTGTGTTTCAGGTCCTGATTTTTTTCTTCTTCCATAGGAGTGGAACAGCAGTGTTGAGGGAAGAAAATTCTGATTGATTCATCCCTGGTTACCCAGCCCTACCCACACTGGGCAAATATCTGCATTTCCTGGAGTGACCTACAGAGTATGTCTGCAGGGATCAGCTTTCTCTGCCTACCACTGTGTAAAGGCCACCACATAAATCTTCAAAATAAGAACCCCAAGAACTTCCTCAGCAGCATTCAGCTCCAGTAAGAGAGATCTCAGGTCTAAAAGGACTGAACATCCAATCCCAACTCACCTTGTAAATGGCCAAAGTGAATAGTATGTGCAAACTACAAAACCTGCTAACTGTAAAAAGGAGAGACAGAAAGCCAGAGAACAGCACAGGCAACACCTTAAAACCTTGGTTCAATCACACAATTTGTTTATAGTTGTTTTTGCATGAAGTGTCTCTCCAAAGACATGCAACTACACAATTTAGGAATGTGTTAAAGGCATGTATTCCTCTAAAAGCAGTGATTTTAAAGATGCCTTTCTTGAGTGTCTGCTGCAGACAAACAGTTCATTTTGAGAGAAAAGAAAAAAAGAGAGAGGGTAAGAGAGAAAGAGGAAAACAGAGATTTTATAACACTGAAAAGGCTGTGTGGGAGCACTCAGAGTCCTCAAATGTGGACTGAAGATTGCACAGCCACATTGACAAGGTTAATCTAATTCTCCTCTGCTAGAAGACCTGAAAACTGATCCTCATTTCAGAAAACCAGCCATTGACATAGTGTAGGAATCTGCTTTAGCACTGCTTCCTATTCCCAAATGGTACTGCTTGAGTATCGTAATAGATGAGGGAGAAGTGAGGCAAAGGTTTACTTTAATTGCCAGCTATCACAAGCAAGTACTAGATTTGGTACAGATTGCCCCACAGAACTGAAGTCCATTAACATTTGCCTAGATACACTCCCACAGCTCTGGAACGTGCATAGCCTTGAGAATCTTTCACCTCTGCTGTATGTAAACAGTCCCATTTTCAGAAAGCTACAGATTCTTCACTTTTATATTCAACTACTTCATATCCTACCACTTCAGAAATTTCACCAGGGCAACTACTACAGCAAAGGTATGCCTGTTAACTGATGAAGTCAAGGGGTAGGTGTCAGGTAATGGGAAGCAAAGAATAACTCCCTGTGACTGATTCAAAAGAAAGCAGCTGTGAGTGGCTCAGGCTGGTATTATTTCCTCACTACAGTATTCTAATACTGTGTGGTTAATTCTTATGCAGGGAATTCTGACCACTCTAAGCTGTGTATGCCGAATTTGCCAATGTGAAACTACGTTTACACCATGTTTGTCCTCATTTATCAGCCTGTGAAGTGCTAAAGTCATTCCAGTTTCTGGACTCTTCCTTTGCAGATAGTCTTGGTACTTGGGCTCTCTCCAAACTATATGAAGAACTCTTTCTCCACTCTTCTATTTCTCACCATCCTCCTTGGAAAACCCACTGCCAGCTAGAGGAGACATTAACTGAGTAGGCTTTTGCTGAGCATCTGCTACCACGTTTCCTCATTACATTCTGAAATTGTACTTTCTAGGATTCACTAAAGACACAGCACATATGACTTGTCAAGTTAAACATCCTTCCTGTGCCGTAACAGCACACTTTAAACCCCCTGCCCTGCAACTTAAATGAACATAAAAGGATGTATACACACCCCACACACAGAGTTAAAATAGATGACTAACCATGTCTAAGAGCTAAATGCTGCTGGTAGCTTTTCTATCACCTACTTGCTGCAGTACTGCATTTTCTGGAGATATATAAAGTTCTGTATAGAAAACTCAGTGCTCTGAGCAAGCTGCTTTTCCAATGCACAGCTCTGCCTCACCATCTGAGACCTGAGGAACCCCTATTTTTTAGTCTCTTACATTGATATTTTCAGACCTGTGGCAGTGTCTCTCCTTGAAATCTGCAGGCTTGTCCTATTATCGGAAGTTTAAAAGTGTCTTTCATGCTACTTGAGTAGAATTCCCCCTCCAAATGCTTTGATGCAAATTTTGCCCTCAGAGAAAAAGCCAGGGAAGATATTGTCCCTGCTCTGAAGTCATCCAATATCTTGCTTTAACAAGCTGTCTCTTGGAGATGGATATTCACAGTCCTGCTGGCCTAGGGAATGAAGTACATTTTTTTTTTCATGTGTCAGAGCAAAGCACAATGATTAATACAAGCAGACTGAGCCAGGTTCTTTCTTTCAGATAAACAAGCTTAAATGACAATTCAAAAAGTGCAAAAATGCTTCTCTGAAAACTCAAGATGGCCACAAACTAGAAATGGCATTTCCAGCATTTCTCAAGACTACTCTATTTCACCAACCTCCCAAGTAAGGAATCCACAAAAAGTAAAAGCAGTTCATAAGGTAAGTCCATCAGCTGGATGAGCACTCCTTACCCCCACAAACGAGAATCTACGTGCCCAGCACCATTACTTACAGATTCCTGCATGGGGTGACTGAGAGGTTTGTCGAGAGCTGCCATGCTGCTCGGCATGTCTGGGGGATGTGACAGCTGTGGCCCATGCATGAAGTCATTCATAGATGTGCCACCAGGATTCCCATGCGGGAAGTCAAAATTGCCATGACCTTGGTAACTGTTACCTGAAAGAGAAACAGATGTGATTTGTTTCCAGCGTTGATCTCTCCCAGTATCTTGCAGGAGCTGTGTGATGTGATGCCCTCCCTGCACAGCACTGGGAACTGTGACACTGAACTTGACAACGCTGTGCCCCCAGTGCTGAGTGAGCGGGGACAGGGCACTAGGCTTCCAAACACTGGCTGCTGCAATAATTCATTTATGTGTTGGAACTAATTGAGAACTGCTGACATTTTGAAAAACTACTGCCAAGTCACCACATAAACTTAACCATGCCAAGAAGTAAATAGGATATTAAATTCTATGGGATAGTTGTATCTGGAAGCATCTCAGTGTAACTGAGACTGACTGCCCAAGTCCCAGATTATTTATAGGACACCTGTGTTATTTATGTCTGTGCTTCTACACGCTCGGTAAGATTGTAGCATTTCTTCAGCTTCTGATGAAAGTAATTGACAGAAGTGAATCTGGAAGATGCCACAACACCAGTTCACAGCACAGCATCTTCATAAAAGGCATAGAACATGTGTTCATATCTAATCAGGGCTCCCACAAAACTTGTAAAATTCACTTAACTGACTGGATTTACACACACATCTTGAAGCAGGCCTGGAGTCCCCTGCTGCTCTGCAGGACAAGTACTGTATACCACTGCCCATATGGATCCAGCCCACCTCAGCCCAGGATCCTCACCCAAATTCTAAAGCAAGCAGGTATCCCAATACAGGGATTTTACTCTTCATATTTTTGTCAAGATTCCTCTCTGAACACTTTCAACTCAGATATCAGCTCTAGTGGCTTATTTGCTGTGAACAGCAAAAAAAATGAACTAAAACCACTCACTTATTTCATACAAGCAAGTGAACTGCATGATACTGAGCTCTAAAATAACAGAATAGCTTTAAAGCTTGCACAGAGAGCCTGCAGTTTGTTAGCTGAAGTACAGCAGTTTTAAATATTCAACTCAAGAAGGGAGTTTGACAAACTGAAGTAGTTGCATCATTTGCTCTTTAGCACAGCTTCACAAGCAGAAGCTTAATCTTGAAGGAATAGTAGTCATTAGCCATGTAAGAGTACTTCTCAAAGACATCAGGACTTTGATCTATCATGTAAATACTGCAGAGCCTTACTAATTCTCATTTTGTTAATCTGCAAACTGGATGAGTCTCACAGAACATAGCTGGTCTTGCCTTGCATCAGGAATAATTAATTAGCAGGCAGCTGGAATGGGGTCTTGTAGTACTGAATATTTGTTATGTTTGCAAATTAAACTTCAGTATGCTTCCTGGCAAACCAAAATAAACAAATACAAACCACAGTAGTAATACTACTACTACATTGCTCTAAAGAACTGTTAATCAGAGGACATTATGTAATTGCAATCACTAGGTTTCAGTGCACGTATTGATGGAGAATAAAGATACAAGGCAGCATGCCCAGGGAGTTACAGCCATGCAGCAGCAAGCCCCTCTCTGCAGCAAGAGTGGTGCCACGTGCTGAGGGAGAGACAGACTGCTGTCAGACATTCAGGATCATCTGGTGCTCTGCGCTGACATCCCTAGTGCAGGGCAAGTAGGAGAGCGTGGGTTTCACCTGCCAGTGGTGACTCAGGGTGCCAAGGAGCAGTGACTACCTCTGCTACAGGACCCACAGCGGAAGGCAGCAAAATAACAGTCTAGGCAGCAATGCTCACACAAAGTCTAAACCCCACACGTGACGTGGCTATCCTGTCTGCTCCTATGAGCTGGAAATATGGGGAAGAATAGACAGCTCTGTTCTCAGGCTCTGACTGCACTTCACTCCTACTAAAAGAGGGAAAAAAATGTGATTCAGTGCTCTTGGCTTTGTTATAGTAATCATTCATCTGTTTGAAAACCTTGTAAGTTTTATCATCTGTCATCCGTTTTGCAGTCACTGGAGCAAATTAACCGTATTTTGCACGCAATCTATAATTTTCTTCAACGCCTGCAAAAAGCACATGTATCACCTTGTAATCAATTTGGGGATTCTGATAGTGTGAACAGTTGGTCTTTTCCCAGAGCTGAACTGACTCATATCATGTTACTTGCAAAAGAAACAGTCTCTGGTTTCATGTTTTCAGAATTGTCACTATAACTGAGTTATTCGCAACATACCAGTAATTTGAAAACCTATCTCCATTGCCTGTATTTAGTTCCCCTTTCCTCAATCTGGTAGCACATGGTCAGAAGAACTCAAAAGCAATTTTCTAATGCAAAGGTGTTTGCAGAGCAGCTAAAAGCTCTTTAAAAGTTGTCCCTTTTCTGGTGGCCTATGGAATGTCACTCACCTGGCCACAAGTTAACCTAGTGGCCCAAGTAGCAGGGTTAATGGGTCAGGTGTTTTACTTATGTAGTACTAGATGTTTTCACTTGAGAGTGGAACAAAAGGAAAATGCACAGAAAAAACTGCAGAAGTGTGTCTATTGTGGCAGGCCACAAACATAAAAGGTAACATACAATGTTTCTTGATTCAGGGAGGGCTGCATGACTATGAATATGACAAGCACTAAATAATTAAAATATTAAGTAAAATAACTAAATACTAGAATATATTACTAAAATATAATACTTACTAAAATACACACTCCATTGAACAGATGAACCTTAACTGAAAGGACTTACACAGAATTTCAGCCATATAAATTGCTTTCCTCATGCATCACTCTGAGAAGATGCACTGACACACCAGAATCACAAGGCTGACTGAACCACTGGGTGCTAGGGTGAGCAGCTGGGTGCACAAAGCTGTAGAACTAACCTTGGTTACCATATTCAGTGGAGTTGTTGCCTCCTGGAGGAGGGGGTAGGGATGGGTACGGTGATGGGCCAGGACCCAAAGCTGCAATCATCTCCATTACGTTTGGCATGATCATCTGGCTTGGACTCATGGTCTTAAATCTTTTTGAGGGGATGCCATCTGGGTCATCTTTGATGTGAATATCTGACTTTATAGGGACCGGCCTCCAACTGCAAGTTGGATCAATGGTAACTTCTTCAAACTCAGAGCTGTAAAATAATGTGAAAATTTAGCATATCAGTTGAGTTTTTAAAATCAATTCTGCTGAAGTTTCCATAAGAATCTGCATGGTAACCAATGCTCGAAAATGCTCTGGTGTAATACAGCATTAATACAACATTAACTTTTACTCCTCAAGAGTGTGCTGAAAGCAAATTTAAAAAAAGGCAACCATGAGAGCACATTTCTGTGTTTATCCACACAATGAAATCCAAACATATCAATGTGGTTTGCCACCTCTGAATCAGAGGAACTGCTTGTAAATACAAGAAAGCATTTAATCCTCCATTCTGGCTCTCCCCTCTGCTTCAGTGGTGAGGCTGCCATTAAGAGACAACCCAAACAATATCTACAAAGAAGATAGAAACTGATTCACTCAATCACCTGCTCCACCAAGGCGCCATACAATAGAATATTCAAGTTCAATCACCAAGATCCGTTTTGGTGTGACTATCTCAGTACTCATTACCATATCTCCCAGTTGTTTAGTCTTGGATATCAGGAGGGAGATCACTTACTTTTGTATAGCGTTCAGAATACCCCACATATACTGGTCAACCTCCAAGCCCTCCAAGAGAGCAGTTTTACTAAAAAGTAAAAAGAGAAACAACTTCATATTAGAATATTGCTAGGGAAAGAATGATCTGGGGCAAACTGTTTTATTTCTACATCTACATTACCAGGATATTTGCATCAAACACATGAAGTAAGGATGCATCTACTTGTGTGTGTGTCTGCAAGCTGTTCACATTTTTTAAGTAATTTCTGTTAGTGAAATACTTTGCAAATTTAAAGTATTTTCAAACATAGCAGATATCTCCTGTGAACATCAGTTAGCACTATTCTTTTTTAATTAGATCTTTCTTTTTTTTGAGCTCCACAGTACTATGGCTTCAAAGCACCTACGTATTACAGCTATTCTACTTAAGATCGGCACAAATGGGGACAGAACAAAACAACACCAGAAATGATTTAGCTATGTAGGCACTTAGATCTCAATGCAGGTGCTCATGCTCAGAGACACAGGACAAAAATTTAGCCTAGATGCATGAATGCATGAATTAAGAAAGCAAGATATCCAACTCTTGAGATATTTTTAGCCAAACGTACAAGACAGAAAAGATTTGGGCAGTTTGGAGAAAATTTGGAAAAGTTTTGGAGAAAGCGTGTGCTAGGACACGAATCAACCATGGACAGTAATGGAAACAAGCTAGTCTCCAGCCTGCCATATCTGCAGAACAGCCAGAAGGGACAATCCCCACTGCTGTTTGTACCTGACACTGGCTGGCAGAGCAAGGACCCAACCGGAGACTTGTGCAGACCCAGGGTCAGCTGGTACAGCCACAGCTGCTGGAGCTGAAGAGCCCTGGGTCCTCAGCTGAGGCTGGAACATGCTACCAACCCTGTGCACTGAGCACAGAAGGTTACAGACACTGGCCTCCTGTTTTTTCTGTCCAGTAAACACAAGGATGGACAGTCTGTAACCACTTCCAACTTTTTCTTCCATTTTTTTCTGCAGTACACTAACTCTTTGGTCAAAACATTAGCTTGAAATTGTGCCAAGGTATCCATCCCTCTTTTCCTCTAAGCAACAACTCCAGCTTTTGCTCCTTGGTAATTTTTTACTTTTTAAAAAAATAAGCCTTTTTCTGGATTGTAGATATCTACCTTATCAATATAAATATTTGAGCCTTTTTTGAACCCTACACAACCCATTGATGATCTATAATGAAATCTCATGAGAAAATATCTCATTATAAGTTTTTAAATTTCTAATAATCCAGGGTGGTAAAATGCAGGAATGGACTCAATGGACTTTATGCTCTTTAAGTAAATGTGATATATAACCTTATTTCCCAGAACTTCCTTCTTCTCCCCTTCATGATCTTAAATATGATCTGAATTTGGTGAAATTGTCTACAACTGCATTTTATGTAGTATGGTTGCACTTACTTGCATACTGGACACCGCCAAGTTCCTCTTTCACAGTTCAGTTGCAAGTAAGATTCCAGATCAAAGCACTAGGTATCAGAAAGAAACAAAAAAGGAAAAAAATCAAACCAGACAAAACAAAAGGAAACAAAAGAAAAATTCTGTATTACATGAAGCAGTTAGACAAAAGTAAAACTGACATGAAAAAAGCCTCCTAGCACTGAAAACTAAACCAAACATCATACTTTTCCCCTCTACATTAAACATATATGCAGTTAACAATTGAGGCTTACAGACATAAACGCCAGGTGTCTATTAGGTGCTCTGATACAATAACCAAGCTGAAGGTACTGTAACAACACGTGGCTGAGGGAACCCAGCCAGGCACTGGCACCCACTCACTTGTACATGCTTGCAATCGTGACCCCTTGCCGGGAGCTGGATCCGCCGGAATGTGATCGGACACTTCAGAGACACCTTAATAGCAGTCTGCTCTACTCCATCCTCCCCATTTAGTGTTGCATTGCCAGAGGAAGCTGCTACGCTGCTGAAGTTCCTCTTGACTGTTTAGGAAGAAGGTGGGTATAGATGTGAGAAAGCACAAGTGTATTTTATGTTCTAACACAGAAATCTGAAAATTCTTCAATGTTTAAGAAATGACTTCAACATTTAAGGGACAATTGAATGAACAATATACCCACATAGGTGTAATTTAGAACATTCTCCTGAACAGAAAAACCATCACACATGCATATCAGCTACACTCTTAATCAAACTAAGTGTCATACAAGAACCAAAAGCAGCCCTAGATAAATAAAGACTTAATCTTACTTTACTGGTGAGTCAAAAACAAATATGGGGGAAAAGCCAGAGAGATTCTCCTGGAATAGGACAGTCCTGCTTAGGAACTAAGCCTGTGTCCTTGAAACTTTGTTACCTCCACTCAAATAGCCATTAACATTTCACGCTACCCGGGATTCATCTACCCACATCATGTTCTGCAAATTCTCTAAGTATAGCTTAAGGTTATCAATAAACAAGTAAATCTGGTGTAGAGATAGCTTATCACAACTGAGCATAAGCATTCTGGAAAGTCATCACCCACACAAAATGCAAACTCACTCTTAGTGATACAATGTTCTGCTGGGAGGAGGCGTTTCTTTAGTAGACCTTGAAGTACAGAGCGAACCGATGGCCGGTGCACCAACTGCAACACGAACAAGTGTGACTGCAAGGAAACACATTTTGTTAGGAGGAGAACCAAACACACATGTTAAATGCACTCTCAAACTGAGCTGCACTCTTCCCTTGGACACTTGGTTTCTATGAGAGCCTGAGGCTTAAACATAAAAGTTGGTTCTGCTCTGCTGAGCACACATACTCCCATATGGATATTCTGCACACTGTGCAGTTGCTCCATGCTTAATGTATACAAAGGCTTTAAAAAAGCAAGGATTTTCTGCATTTTCTCCCTCCTTAATATTCAGTATACGTACAGCTGACATATTAATCTCTGACATCAGGGCTTATTTTTAAAACCCTGGACTGTCTGACACAGTCTAGCCTACCTGCCTGCCCTCAGACCACTTGGAAGTTGCAAAACTAATTTGCAACTGATGTGCCTGGAATCAGCTGAATCTTCTTACCCAACACAGAGCTCGTTGTGGATTCACAGGATGCTGCCCCTTGCTCTTAGCCACCAGATAAATGACATTATGCAGGGAAACATCCGTGTGAAATAAAGCGAAATGGGTGGATGGCGTCTTGTCAAAGTGCCTCACACTGTGACCTTGTGAGAGCTAGCAGCTTGCTTTATTGTCAGTGACAAGAGAATAGTCAGAAGCTCAGACTGGATTTGCAGACTGGACTGCATCAAAAATACAGTACTCATCCCTGAGAGTAACTAACCCACGGAAAAGGAGAAAAGGGAAAGCTGAATGGTCTAGATTGCATCTTTGAATATGAATTTTTCATCTGAAAAGGTATTTGAAAAATCATCACCGGCACCAACGATTACAATGTTGATGTTTTCATGACAAACCAAAGACTGCTTAATACACTGTGTAAATGAAATTAGTACCATCAACAGTCTTCATTGCAATAATCTACTTCTACATCACCAGACTTCAGCCACCTTGTTACACAGGCACACATGAGAAGGTAAAACTCCCTTCCTCCCCTAGAACCTTGTCAGAGACATTGGAAGGACGCCACTACATTCTGCAACAATTAAGCAGCAAAAATTTCCATATTAGCACTCTGACTGTGTCAACATCATTAAGTAAAAACCTTACCAGAAAAAGGCATGGAAAAAATGAAAGTAAAGCTCTTTCAGCTAAGGCAACATTTGCAAACTGCTCTAAATAGCAGACTCAGCATCAGCAGCTGCAGCCCTGAGCTGGGTGTACTTACGCAACAACACGCTGTGACTGTAATCTGAATCGTGTTTCTCCCTGGCTGGCAGACGTGCTTTAGGTGCAGAGGTTTATGAGATGTCTTGTTGTCACCACGTTCGATGGTAAGTGGGGTTGCATTAACGCTGACCTGGACTGAAGCTGGCCAGTTTGTGTTCATTTGTCTGTCTTCATGGTGATAGCACTTAAACTGCAATTCCAAGTCAGACCTGCACAACAACCAAAAATCTTTCTTTAACTTTGCTTTCACACTGCAGAGGGAGGTGGTTTTTATGTTAGGAACATTTTTCTTGATCAATCAGATTATTTTTCTTGAATTATTGCCGTTAAGGATAGAACATACTTCCTTCATAAAAGCCCTGAACAGAAGGAAATCATGAAGAATTAATGATGCAAGCATG
Organism: Acrocephalus scirpaceus scirpaceus; assembly: GCA_910950805.1. Classification (NCBI taxonomy): domain Eukaryota; kingdom Metazoa; phylum Chordata; class Aves; order Passeriformes; family Sylviidae; genus Acrocephalus; species Acrocephalus scirpaceus. The sequence continues at coordinate 38,633,706 of OU383781.1, forward strand.
CCCCACAGTTGTTCATACTTTACACTTATAAAGGGCTTTTCAAGGAAACATCTCAAACCTCTTTGCAAACCCAGACCATGGAGTCATCCTGCAGAAAGAAGAATGTCAACATCAGGTAGCTCCTTCCTGTGTTAGGAGTTAAGAATGAGAAAGCAATACGCTGCAGTGGGTTGTGCTGGAAGTCTGGATTCTTCACTACCTCAGAGCACTTAAAGAAGCACTTGAATGAATGCCTGTCCGACAAAATAAAAGTACAGCTAATCCTGCCTTAGAACAAGTAAATCAACTAAGATAAAATGACTCCTATATCTCACCCCTCACTAAAATCAGCTTCTGTGATTCTAAATTAACATGGCTGTGGACTAAATCTATCCAATTTAGACCTTCTTTCAGGGCATAAATTCCTCCCATCTCCCCTATAATAAATTCCACTTACTATTTAGCTCCTCAGAAATTAGTTCTGTAACACCTTCAAAAAATGAAAAGGCTGAGATTAAGTTAATCAAAAATTAAGTGAGTAGAGACTATGACTTTATTTCATATATGTATGTTAACTTTGTGTTAGGAATGAGCAATTTCAAGAAGAAATTTTAAAGAACACAAAAAACTGAACTGAAATGTCAGAATTCTGCTGTTCATGACAGCACAAGACAGCTCAAAGTTTATTATTCAAACTTTAAAATCTACGTTCCTGAAAAATCTATGTTGCCTGAAAGAAGATATCTTTGTAAGATCCAAGAGGAGCAGCTCATTCAGGAGATTAACACCCTAACTGCCATTTTCCTTACAAAGGCTTCAATCTGACTCAATATCATCTTTTCTGGATTTCAGAACATCAAGATTTAGCAGTGGACACAAACATGTGGGTTTTTTAAAAAGAAAGTTATAGACTACAAACTACCTGACCTTTCAACATAATCCATCTACATGAAGTCTTTTCAGACTTTTTTCAATATTTTATTAACCATTTTCTGAAAGCTCATTCTGCAAGTTCCACTCAGTTTCTCACCTCAAGAGAGCACAGCACAGTGATCCAAACCTGGAGGGAAGCAAGGCTTGGTACCTCTAAAACCCAAGCAGATGAGGTGAGCAGGCCTGCTGAGGGTCACGGTGGTGACAGACCTCAGGAGAGCCTTGTGTTCTCAGCACACAGTGTCTCCACCATGGGACATTATTAATAACACAGCAGTGTGAAGACTGAACCAGCTTCAAGGAGACATTTTCCCTGCCTTCAACCTTTCTGTTTCTCGTAACCATGAAAAGTTCCCATGGGGAGAAAAATACTTGCATCGCTATTCATTATGTGTGTACACGTGAGAGGTTATGCCGAATATTTTAACTGGCAGAAAAATATTGAGAATTGGCTCGGTTCCACCATTCTCTATAAAAACCAAAATCCATCCACACATGTGACTAATTCATTTTTCTGGCATTCATCCAGCCCTGAGTTAAATGTGAAATTACTTCATTACAGGACTATCCGTTCTCCCCACTATTAACAGGCTTTTCAAAACAGCAGACCTGAGCACAGTTTACCTATGAGTCTTCATTAAAATAAGTTTAAATAAAGGCTATGTGTTTGGTGAGCGAAGGAGGAAAGAAAGAACAGATATTAAGAAACAGCCTCATGCCTCAGTGCAGCACTATAAATCTACTGAATGAGCCAGCACAATCCCCAGTAGTGATTACTTATTAATAAGAACTGGCAAATAACTGCCAAAACTCCCTCTGCTGTGAGTACTCCACGATAATGAAATGCAAGTAAGCAATAACTGACCTCAAAGTTAGGTGTTAATTATTGGATGTGGTCTGCCTGCAATCTCCCTCCCTCCCAGGCCCCAGGCTCCCTCAGGGCACAGGGCACTGTGGTAGCAAGGACTCCTGCATCCTGCATCAAGCCTCAGCTTTAGAGCCAGAGTCTGCCCTGGGCCAGGGAAGTGAGTGCATCTCACTGCCCGTCTCACACTCTTCACACCAGGAAAACACAAGTCTCCAGTGGATTCCAGTGAATGGGAAGAAGATCCTCACAGGAAAAACAAAACCTGAAGCTACACCTGTAAGCAACCTCCATGCAAGATCCCAAGCAACTAACCAGCCTCCACAGCACACAGATAAAGGCTCAGACAATGCAATGTTTATTCTGGCTCAGCCAGGATAAACACAGAGATACTTCCTGAGAAAAACCAAACAAGGGAGACAAAAAATATTCTGTAGTATTTGAAAATATATACATTAAAAGAAAAAGAGGCTCTGATTGTCATTTGATCTAAGGCCCTTCCATGAACATGATGCAACCAAAACATACCCTGGAATCACTTACAGATCTACATTAAATACAGGAAAGTGCCACCAAGGAAAAATATTGCTCTTTACTGGATATAAGAATTCACTATAAGTGAAAACCAGAAGCCTATGTATGAGGAAAGCTATGCTCTCACATTTCTGAGCTGTGCTTACTTGTGGAGTCAGAGAACAGGTGAATTTAGGAAGTTAGCTTCTGAAGTTTGGAGGATTTAAGCACTTGTCTTTCCAAATTATTTTACTGAGCCTCCAAATCGGGTCCTTACTCTTAAGTGGGTTATTCTTCATTATCAGATAACTCTGCACTGTTTAATTTAAGCATAAACTCTAAGAGCCCTGCAGAGCTACTCTCGCATCTAATGTTTCAGAAACGTCACAAAGCACCTGGGACTTCGGATTTCCAGAAGAAAGTTTGTAGTGGCATGGCTTAGGGAAACCCCACTCCTGTTTCACCCAGAGCAGAAAGGATGCAATAGTTGCAGTGGTTTTTCAGACACTGCATGCTATGAGCTATCAGCAAGGACATGCAATACATATTGCGAAGCATTTTAGAACGTGTTGTCTCTGGATAATGACAGGTGAGAGTACCTGCGAGTTGAAAGGACATTCTTCCTATCCAGGCTACCATTTTTGAAGTGAAATTCCTGGCAAATCTAAGTGCAGTGCCTCTGGCCTGCCACTCTTCCCTCACGGGATGCAGGACTCCCTTGCAGCAAGGCTGAGCTTACCTCCACATCAGTGTCTGGTGCACAGTTGGCCGTAGGTGAAAGACGTGGTTACTGACTGCCAGGTTGTGCTCCAGCCGGAAGGGCTCCAGGACAACCCCATCCCTCACAGGGAACGTCAGGCGCAGCTCATCGTTGTGGTTGGCTGGGATCGAAGAGGGAGAGAAAGCGTGAACTTTCCCTTTAGCATCTGCAGTGCAATAATAATGTGTATATTTATACAGCATAGGAACAAATTGCACAGTGATCTGCTACTGGGTCTAACTTAGCAGGCTCACACACACACAAAAATACAATCAGAAGTAACTCTATCATCTAATTGATACAACTGACAAGGCTCAAACTGATAGCAAGGGCACAGCAGTCTTCTATTGTCACACACTTCACATTAGGGCCATAGCATTCCAGCCACCAATAGAAACCAGGCATGGCAAGAATTCTTGGTTTTTATTACAGGATAGGTTCTGTGTCCAAGCTTACTCTGTTGGAGGAAGACTGAAAACAGATCTCTTAATAATGTCAAACTGTGATAACGTTTGTTTTCCCTGCTTTGAACAGGGGTCAACATTACCCAGTTAGTTTCAACAGTTTCACCAGCTGAAACTATGTGATTACCAAAGACACTGGTATTCAATTACTACCTGAGCCCGTAAGATGAGATTTTGATGTAACTTACAGCTGATCTATGAAGTCCAAATGGCTTTAAATCCAGTGTTCTTGCCCAAATAATACTGCAGCCCATCTTCTTCTACTTGATTTTTCAGCTATCCTGAGCTCCAAACAGAGTTGCAAAGTGCTAATGCAGCAGCAGTTATTTTACAGAAAACATAAGGTTCTCCCAGCTCCCTAGTAAATGATAGCTCCTATTGTTCATCAGTCACTTCAAAACCTCAAACATCCCATGCTAGTATCCAGTCAGAGAAATCTTGTTATTCCTGTCCTGTTCCCAGCCAAGTGTAGCTGTGACGTTGAGTGGCTTTGAAAGGAACATATATCAATTTCTGGCACAGTACTGAATATTCCTAAGAAGCCTGTATGGATCACAATAGAGACACTGCTATAAATATTCACATTTTATCCTACTCTGCAGTGTTGTTCAATGAATGGCTTTGCCCTTGAACAAAACAGACCAAATGGAAGTTCATACAATAAACAAGCCTACCAAGCACACACAACACAACCCAAAATCAAGAGTTATCTCCTCAGGAAGCATATCAAAGGAATAATTCTGGAGTAAAATCCTTACAAGTTTACCCTGGAAGAACTTTTCTGATATTCTATTTTAGAAGAGCATAGCAGTCTTTCTCTATTCTGTGCACTGGCTCAAGTGAGCCTACACTGTGCATGCCACCCATTACAACTTAGCAACTCCAGCCTCTCCCAGAGCAGCAATCAGAGCTACTTCCCAGACTTGGAAATGGATGTGGCAGAGAACAGAGGAACAATAAATGACTGTGGGGGCATTCTGTTTGCTACTCACTTGGAGGCGGTGGTAAAGCATTGATATTTGGTTTAATGTCAGGTGGGAATGGTGGTTTGACATCCTGGTTAGGTGACAGGTATGGAGGAATATTGCTCCCTGGTGTCATGGGTGGTGTGGGGTTTCCTGGAACAGGTGAATGAGGGTAATTTGCCACAGGTACAGGCCTTGATGGCTAGAAAATAAATAACATCACATTGTTATTGCAGTCTTGAAACAAGAACAATAAGCCTTGTGAACAGCACTGTTATCAAATACCAAAGACAACAGACAAGGGAGGGAGGCCCCTTTGTTTCTGGAGAAGTAACCACAGCACATCCCATGAGGCCTTCAGGGAAGAGGCACACCAGGAGAGCAAAGCAGGAACGGAAACCAACAAACCAGCCAGCTTAACTCAGGCAATGACCAGATACAAGCAAGGCTGCTAAAAGGTTTACTGTGTTCCTCTGAATGCTCTCTTTCCAAAACACACCAGCCATTTGTCAGGTTTTTTACTGCACCACAGCCCACCCAGCTCTATGTATCTCTCTGCCTTCCTCCTAAAATAGCCCCAGTGCACAGAAGCCTACACAAAAAGCAAAACCCAAAGACACACAACTGGCCAGTCTGTGTTCTTTTTACTTCCATCTATCCTTTCTTTCACCCTTGTTCAACTCCTCTACTCAGAATTAAAGCTCTGAGGGTCAGGGGATGATTTTTATTCTGTGCACCTACAACTTGATCCTGTTCCTAGTTTGCTGCTAGCTAAGACTAACTGACAGGAAGGACAATTAAGTACGAACAGTAGCTATGCATTAAAACACCTTTGGTTTAGTTTCTTATTATTAAGGGGATGGTTGCAGTCAGCAGAATAAACCAATAACCCCAATGTGAAGGAAGCTGACATTAAACAAAACTGCAACTGCATGGCTCATCTACCATAAGCAGAAACACAGGAGAGTGTCACAAGACGAAAATCTTTACAGACAGCCCAAGCACGGTGACTTCAAATCTGATTCTGTATCTAAATGCTGTTCTGCTAACCCAAGATACTTGAGAGTACATAAGAAGAGGGGTGCCTACTCAAATCTTAAGTATTCAAGTTTCCAGCCATCTTTGGTTTTTATCTTTCACACACACAATAGCTGCACAATCACTACAAAAAGGTTCAGGTTTTGTCTGTGGAATTTTTCCCCTAACCAGGATAATCTGCCTTTTTAACAAGATCTCTTTTTTCCTAACTATTTCCAGAACAGTCAACATTTGAATACAATATAGGGGATACATTGTAAAGAAACAAATTCCTTGTCGGAAGCATCTGGTAAACAAAAAACTTAAAATCCCATCTAAAATAAAAGTACATTAAATGTATTTAAAAATCTGTCACTTAAAAACTTGGCAGAGATCTTCTGCAGTTACTTTAGCATAAGTGACTGCACTGGAATTATTACACAGAGGATCTGTCTGTCCCTCATGTCCTTCCTGACAATGAACTCCAAAACCCACCGTGATCCAACAGGCATTCCTTTGGGTACCACAGTGCACAGCGTAGTTGCACACAGAACAGATGCTTTACAGAAAAGGGTTTTGCTTTCCCTTTTTTTAAGGGTGTTTTCTGTGTGAATCACACCAAACAATTCCAATTCAACAACAATGTGCAACTTAGATTCTTTCAGCCTACGTTCAAATTCAGAATGTAGTCCAGATACCTCAACAGCTAATGCTTTAAGCAGGTCAGAAGATCAATGGTCCTCCCCATTTTTATACTCACTGGAGTACCTGTGTGCAATAGATCACTTTTGTGTGCATTTCAAAGGTGGTGAACCTCAGCAGGCCCTCAGTGCAATCTCAGTTTGGAGAACACAGTGCTCAAGATGTATACATAAACAGGTTTCAGGCAACACTTTAACAGCTCTAGGTCTTACCCAAAACAAGCAGCACAGAGGGAAAAGACTGAGACAAAAGGAGGAAGAGGTTGGAAAAAGTCACAGAAACTTCAGTTCAAAGATGTAACCTACAGCTGGAACACCTTTTAAGTTTGGCCTGCCTTAATCCAACAGTGACCACTGTAGGTCCAAAACTGGAATGCTGCAACGTGGAACTTGTTTATTACAAATTTCCATAGTTGCATTCTTGCAGGGGACCATGCATAGGTGAAAATAGTACACCTGAATCCCATTAGGTACTTCTTTTTACAAGCTATTTTTAAAGTAAACACAACATTTTCTTGTAAAAACCTCTAATGAGCCACAGCAACATTCAATTTTCTTTATGAACTGCTCTGAAGTTGCAATACAACTTGGCTGATTGACTTGATTCTGGGATACCCAAAACACTAGTAAAAACTCAGCGGTTTTTTCTCTTTCCTTTAACTACATAAAAACAGTATCTATGAAACCATTAACGTGACCTCATTAATAAATGGCCACCAGAACAGAACAAGATAATCTCAGAACTCCTACCTTGTAATACTGCCCCATGTTGACTGTTGGAGGAGGGTACTGCCCTGTGTTTTGCTGGCTTGGCATCCTCTGTCCAGGATAGTTGGGAGATGTAAGGGGTCTTGGAGGGTTGGGAGTGGGGTACTGACCAGGCTGGTTTGGAAACTGGCTATTTGGTCCATACTGCTGGTTTCCATAATTTGGCTGTTTCAGGAGAGGGATACAAGAAGACAAAGGGATGTTTTATGCGAGCAGCTTTCTTGTATGGATTATCAGCACACATTCACTAGCACAATCAAAACAAACAAAACCCCTTCAGATAAATACTTCTTAAAAGCACGAAAATCTTGCAAACCAAAGTGGGGTAAGACACGCACTCAGCCTTGTAACACTGTCGAAGGGCACTGTGCTTGAAGAAATGAGAACTACAACCAGATGCAATGTTCACAAAATTTCTGTGTTTTTGCAAGTGCTACCACACCCAAGCCTGGGGCTCTTTTTAAAGATGTAGAATGGAAGTACAAAAAGAAAAAGTTAAATAAATAAATAAACCTTGGAAGGGGCAAGAGCATAGAAACTGTATTGTCCATGCCTGCCTTTTCAATCCAACTGCTCTGCTGGCCTCTTGCTACAGTGTTCAGCAATACTTTAACAACTAAAGAGAAGTTCTTACTAGTCATAAGCACTTTGCTGGTGCTAGCTAAGACTGTGCTGTGGTTGTGGAATTGAAGTCATGAAAATTGGAATTCTAAAGGTAGTAGAATGTCAATTTGAAAAATCAACCCATCAATGTTTTCATAAATGAACCCTTCAATAAACAATAGGCAAATATCATCTGCAAAATTCCAGCTCAACAAACATGCAATATTTATGGCACTTCTCAGAACTAACTTGTTGGAAACATGAACATATTCACTTCGAAGAAAAACCTGATTCTGAAGCGGCAAAAAGAAATTTAAAGTCATCCTTAAAATATGAAATATCATGTGAACAAGCCACATTTTGTGTTTTCTTAACTTACTTGTAAATAAATGGCAGTATTTATAAAGTGAAAAGCCTTGTAAGAGAAGCAACTCCTGCAAAAGCAGATCCTTTTTTATTTCTGATTATTTATTTAGAAAAAAAATAATTTGCAGAGCAGGAAAGAAACGTAGCTCAGGCAGAAATATTTTCTGCATTTTCTGCATGCCACGGTCCTCTTTGCTGTGAATTTTCTATCAACTCTTAGTACCATTATTATTGTCAGAGCAGTATCACAATATTCAGAGCTCTACACTTGTTGTTGAAGTCTCAGTTGAATACAGAATTTCACCAGGAAATGATCTCTGACACTACTAAGTTAAGTGATGGCTAAATTTGTAAAAACATTTAGGCGTATGTAGGTGCTGGGAGTTGGTGGTATTCTAAAAAGCCTCTACTGCCCAATTTATATTAACTTGAAGAGTAAAACACATTGGTGCTTTTTAATTCCAAAAGCTCATTTGTCTACATCTTTGGTTGTCTAAATTCCTCTAAAAATTTGACCCTAAGTGTTTTGCCCTGTCATAATACAAGTCAATGGCAATGTAGTTTTGCCTACAAAGCCATTCAGAACTTCTATAGCAGCATGGGACCTTATCACACTCCACATAAGCTGGTATTAGGTAAATGCTGACAGAGAGGGATTTGAGCTCAACATTACTTATATTCATCTTAGTGACTATGCAAATCAACACTCAAAAAGTTTGGAAAGCAACTATTCTCTAAAAAATTACTGTTACAGTACAATGCCTGTCCTGTATTTCGTTCCAAAAATAAAACTGTCCAAGAAAACGCAGATCAGGTATCTATTGGGCTAAAATGAAGTATTTCACCCTCACTGTCTCTTCTAAGTGCCACATTAAAAGACTCCACTCCTGTGATGGAAGCCTGCTTAAGATCTGTGAAGTCACCATGAGAATCTTAGAATGATGTTCTCGTTTGGGGCCTTTCTTGGACTTAATGACCATCATATGGACTAACATAGCAAGAGTCAACCTGAATACATTAGAGGTTAAAAAGGAAGAGCTGCTCCTGCTAATATCTTAATGGCTGCACTCCTACCAAGGCTGGAACAAAGATGTACCTATCTTAAAGGGATGTGCACCACACATTACCCAGTATGTTGCAACTTGCAGTCAAAGGAACAGCGTGCACAAAGATCATTTATTTTATTACCTCTCCTGGGTATGGTCTCTTTATGCCCTGTATAGGCAAAGACTGGGGCCGTGGGCCTGGATAGGCCTGCTGAGGCATCCTCTGCCCGTGGGTGCTGAAGGGGCTCATTCCAGGAGGCCGAGGCTGGTTCATGCCCATGGGTGGCCCACTCATGCTGGAAGGTGTCATTCCTGCTCCCATGCTTGCTGGGTTCATGTTGCCTGGCATAGAAGCAGGACCACGAGGACCAGGCTGGTTCATAAACTGGTTGTTGTAAGCCTGAGTCGGACCCATCTGGAAAGAGGAACAAACCTTCAACGGAAGAAGAAGAAAAAAAAAAAAAGAATAAAATGCGACATGCATTTATAAAATGGGAAGAGGGAGCAGAACATGCTTTTGGGGAAGGGAAGAAGGGAAGGATTTATGTCGCATTTTCCTTCAATGTCCTCTAACATTTGATGGGCGGTGAGGTTATTTATAATAAAAATCCAATTGGAATTGTAAAAGGCATAAGAGTGGAAGACATGTAAATCTAAGATGAGAAATTAAATTGTTTCAATTGACTGGTCTAGTACAGTAAGGTTAGGATGTTGGCTGTGCAAATTGAGCAAAACACTACAGTTTCTAAGACCCTGTGCTTTCATCACCTGGCATATGGACTCTTATACTTCAGAATTCAGAGAAGTAAAAAGGGTAAGGAGGAAAAACATGAATTGATCAAGCACTTGCTTACTTTAAGAAAAAAATTCCATGAAGTCATGACATGCTAGAAGTTACGGATAACTGGAAATGCATGTCTCACATAGCTGCCTATACAGACAACATTACTAAAACGCAAACCTCTCTTCTGTTGTTGTCTCCCTGTTTGAAGGGAAATAACCCAAACAACCAACTGCAGTTAGCAAAATAAACAATTGTCCAACAGCTACAAAACCTATTGCAAGATTCTAGAACATTTCACTAGGTACTCAAATTTAGAGGGCCTGCAAAAGCAGCAATAATGTATGACATCGGATGCAGCTGTAACTTCGAGAAATCTTCAATTGTTTTTAAGAGGCAACCCCTAAGCTATGAAATACAGTTAGACTCGTACCTACATACCCACATTCCAGCAGTTTCTCATAAGCGTTTCTAACCATGCTCATGCAAAAAAAATATATATATATTAAAAAAATTTTAAAATACACAGTAGGCAACCTAACAAACACAACAGGAGAAGGATAGCCAATTCCCTGCAATGGTCCAGATCAGGCAGGTATGAGGACACAAGGGTTACTCTCTTACCGGTCCATACTGGTTCATGTCCTTATTCTGTGTTTCCTGAAGGGCTGCCACAGTGGCTGTAGCTGTAGCTGTTGCTGTAGCAGCTGCAGCTGCAACTGCAGCAGCGGCAGCAGCTGCAGCTGGCTGGGTGAAATCAGCTGGTGGCCTCGTGTGGGGAGGAATCCCCATTCCTGCGGGGGTATTTGGGCCTCCAGGGTAACTAACAGGGAAGAAGAGAAAGGAGGAGAGAATTAAGATGTGCCTGGTGTATTTGGTTTTGAATGTTGGTGTGATCCTCACCTGGAACTGTTCCAAGAGCACGTATCAATGACTAATGAAAGCCAGCAGGCCAGGTAATTAGGGGTGTACAGGAGATAGGGGTTGCATCTACAGATTACACCGGCTGCCCAGGTGCAACAGCAGAGCTGCCACTGGGATTGCAAGGCATTGCCAGCAGTCATTTTGGGGGCAATGAACTTCTTTGCAGCTCTGTAGCTTCCTGCAAAGTAGAACTGAGGTCCTGAGAGTAAATGCTCTGTTTCTCAGTAGTGTAGGGGCAAATACACAGAAGCAGGAACAGCGAACTTCCTCCAAGACAGCACATTAATCTGCCTCAGTGGTGAATTATGGCAAGTGTTCAAGATATCATAAAAGCATTTCTCCCTGAACCTTAGCAGAAAGGCCAGGAGAGACTCAATGCAATCGACTCCACTGGATCCCACAGTGTGTTCTGCAGTTCCTACCCATCTCTTCTATTGATCCTCAGACAAACCAAGCTAAGCCAAACCACGCCTTTCGCACTTCAAGTTATCAAATAGCTTTATGAATATGGGCCAAAATACTGTGCCCATTTTAGAGATGTTAATACAAAGCTGAAGAAACTTTTTAGCTTCTTCAAGGTCACTCAGTAGATCAGTGGCAGAGATGAAGGAAGAGATAAACTCTGAGTCCCAAGCTTATATTCTTCACACTAGACTGCCTAGGCTAACAGCAGCAGTCTCTTCATCAGCCTTTGCACTGGGACCATAAATAGTGGTTTCAGTTAAGTGCCCTTACCATCCCTGTTTATAAAGTATAGACACAGAAAGTCAACATGTAACTAATGCCAGGCTATTAGTTCTGGATTATATGACTAATGCAGCATTTCTTTCCCCAAAATAAATGACAACACAACCATCTTTTTTAACAAACATCTTCATTCCGAATTCTTTTCAAATTCCTGCTGTGGAGTAAGTCTTTGGGCTGAAATATTCTGTTGCATAGGAAACTACTTTGCCCAATACTCAAGCTTACTCCTCCATACGCACACAGAAATTATACCATCAATACCTTTCACATCCTGGCCTTATTAAATGTTAATCATTCCTAAGCCTGTGGTCTGTTTAACATCTCTCTTAATTAAAACTTTATTTTGGGGTTTATTAGAGCTAATTGATTGACCTAAGCCATTTCCATTTACTGTGATGAATTTCTTTGCAGTTTGGGTAGCTGATTTCCAAAGCTGTAAAAGCAGTATGTGCTTCAGTTAACCAGTAAAAAGTAGCTACTGAGACTTTATATAATTAAAATAAGCCCGTGACACTTCTGCCAGGTCACTAAAACAAGCTTCATCAAGTATTTACATCCATTTTCCACCTCAGAGAAGTAAATCTTACCTGCCACCAAAGCCTCCACTTCCAGGATAATTGGGTCGTCCATACATGCCCTGCTGTATGTATGGCTGAGTGGAGCCTGCCTTGGCTGAAAATTGTTGCTGTTGTCCAGCAAACTGAGGGGAATTGATTCCAGGGTTGCTGGTTGTCATCCCAGAAGCCATGGGATTTCCTGCTGGGTTCATAGGGTTGTTAGCATTTGCCATTGGATTTCCCAGCACCTGCAAGAAGAAACATGAGAGTAAGGGGCTGTACCTTGAACTACTTCAAGCAAATTAAGTGCATTTGCCACAGTTGTTAAATTAAAACATAACCACCTGTACTCTGAACTCTGATGAACACAGACCTCATTGATGCCTAGGTGCACATTCCTAGTGATTTCTCCTTTTGCCATTTCCAAACAAACAGGAGATTTTCAACTAGATGGAACCCAAATTAATATGCTTATAAAAGAAGTTTATGAGAAAGACGTGCTACAACCATGACATGACCATTTATCTGACTACAAGAAAGGACATAGTTTTTTTTTTGGCGGGGCGGGGGGCGAGGGTGGAGGGTGTGAGAGCTTTTTTGTTTGTTTAGTTGGTTGGTTGGTTTGTTTGGCACAGGACTGAAGTAACTTGGAAGTAGTCAGTCCCACCAGCACAATGCAAAGGGTACTACTACAGATAGAAAAACTGTGAAAGAACATATTTCAGTAGTTTAACCTATTCTTGGCTCTCTAAATAGCGTACAAAAGTCTATTGATTGTTTTTATTGCTTCTTATAAAAGAGTCTTCTGTTCTCTGTATAAAAGGACTTGTTTTACTTTTTTAAAGGATTTTTTCCCCAAATTGCTATGATTTCCATGGAGATTTAAGTGTGGAGTTCATGGATCACCTGCACAAGATTTCTCGAAAAGTCTACTTGGGAAGAAACTCAGTGGTCATGATTTCTGCAGAAGACTAACTCCACAGCTTCAAGCATTTGAGAAAAGGAATTGGTGAACCCAGCTCACTCCTTTCCCTCGAAAAGCATGAAGATTTACAGGAAATCCTGATGTTAATTTCCATCTGCTCTGAGTAGCTGTAACCAAGCCTCATGTTCCAGAGTTTCACTGCTCCCTTGCAGTGACTCTGAAGAAGCATTTTCTTTTGTTGTGCATGAGATTTTTTCCTTCTATTGCACATTCCTCTGAAGTACCATGTAAAGTTCAAGTAACATTACAGTACTCTTATGACAGAACAAAACGCTGAGTATTTTTTTATCTTTCCTTTTGCCTTTTTAAGTGTAAAAGAAGCTATATTTTCATTTGCTGGCCAATATATAGACCAACATGTTTACTCAGATATTTCTCTACCAGATGGGATACCTTTTCTTTTAAGGTGTTAAAGAAATCAACAATAATAAAATGTTACAGATCCTGTAACTGTTTCCTCTTCCTGTTTTATTGAAGAGAGATTTTGCCATAACCACTGCTTACATAACTGCCATGTGAGTATCTATATGACTTGGCTTCTGAATAATTTCTTTTTCAGATGGCTCATTCCATTACAATTTTGTTTTCAATTTTCTTACCAAAATTAAAATAATAACCAAAAAATCCTCAGAAAATTTTGTATGGGATCCAACACCACTTGGTTTGAAGAAGTAGAAAAGACAGGTTAGATTTATGTACCATTTGTACTCATTAAATATGGTGATGTATTTTGAGCTCTTCATCAATGGTGTAAGCAAAGGCCAGACTGTCTGCATGCTTAATTTGTGTCACATTCCTGGGTGTGCACACTATCACAAATAAATGGTAACTTCTTCATAAAAGCTGCTGCTTTTTGTATAGTATAACTCAATATACAAAACAGAAGAAAAAGAGAATTAAGAGTGGAGGGAACCAAATGAAAATCCAGCAAGTATGGATCTCACCTGGGGGCCAAGAGGCCATGCTTCTGCTCCAATGCATATCGAAATATTTTTGCAAAGTTAGATAGCACTAACAGGAAAGACTGGAAAGAACACAGCCTAAAATTGGTAGTTAGCAAATCAGTGTGGGGTTAGACTTGGAACTGAATTTCATCAGCCCACAAGTCCTCACAACCCCAGGTAAAATCAACAACTATCATTTGGTGAATCTAGCTAAAATTTAATAGAACTCTTCACATTCAATCTGAATTCCCAAGAGGTTTGGGATTACCTCAAACCCATGCTTTTAGTGTTGAAACCACACAGTGCAAAATATGAGGTAAATCCAAGCCTGACATTTGCATGCAGCCAAAGGAGTGACTGACGCAAGCTCTCAGACACCTCTTGTTCAATGCCACAAAGAGGACATGACTGGGAAAACAATGCATCATATACAACAAAGAAGACACACACTGCTACTGATCCCAAGAGGATTTTCCGAAATACCTTCCATTTTACAAACATTAGCAGAAATGCGTATCTAGAGGGAAGGAGGCATAAAAATGAAGCTTACCTGGCTTTGAGAGGTGTTAGTCACACCCCATACTGTGGTGACCACTGATAAAGAGCCTGGAGGCTGGTTGGTATTTTGTTGCCAGGGAACAGAATCATAAGGGAAAGACCCATCACTGCAAAAACAAATATTCAGGAAGGTGAGATTTTGGAAGTTCAAACTGTGGCAAATTGCTGGTGGTGACAAAGGAATTAGTATCTGACATTACCTTAACTCTCCACTCCTCCTCCACTATTAGCTTAGTATTCTCAGAGGCATGAAGTTTCTTTAATAACAATGTGATCATATCAAACCACAGAGAATGAATGAATTCCTTAACTATATTGAAGCACAGGGCTTTTACCATAAAAAGGTCTGTTAGCAGTGAAAGTCCAAGTAAACTCAGGGGCAGAGTTTCAAGCAAGGACACTAAGTTACTCAGAAGCATGGTTTTTTTTTTTGCTATTCATCTCCAACTTTTCAACGATCACTGATCCAGCTGCCTTATATCAATTCAATTAGATTTTGAGACCAAACTGCAGCTCCACTGTCTGCAGTGGGTCCCCAAATGGCCAGAAGAGCCTTTAGAGCAATAGCAGTTCAACATCATTTTGAGAAGTAAATTGAAATTCAGATAGTGTTCTCCTACACGATGGATAAGCTGCATGCCAAAAACGGTATTAGCTAATCAGCATTCTAGAAAATCAACTGCAGATATACAACACATCTTTCAGATAAATATGTGGATGAGAGGATTGGGTTTTTCCATTAGCTTTGTCCACAGATACAAGCAAACATTTCTTAAAGTTCTTTTCATACAAAAGCAGAGGGTGGTTTCAGAATGAGCCCAGGATAGGTATGCACTTAGTGTAATTAATGAAATATCTTAAATCCAGTGATAGTAACTATCAATCTTATGACCATAAAATACATTCCACTTGAAATTTGCTCATTCTTGCACTATTAACTTTTAATTTAGATTTCAATTTGCATATATATACACATACACTCAGGTGATCTTTCCTCATATATATATGTGTATATATAAAAATTCCATTTAACAGACACACATTGCTCTTTCACTTTCAAACACCATTGATTTGTATTTTATATCAAGAACTGCATTTTTGTCTTAACTATCAGCTATCACCAAAATTCTATCCAGGTCTAACTTGCCTAAAGAATCTATACAGGCTCTACATGCACTCTGCCAACACGCTTCAAAGCCTGCTCACTCTGTGACCCCAGACAGCGCTCCAGGCTTGGACCACTCCTTCCTTTTGTGCTGTGAGCCAAAATCAAGGACTACCTCTGTGTTCATTCTTTAGCCTGCTCATAACGCCAAGTGTGACTCAATTGCTCTGCACAGGGTGCACGTGTGTGATAAAAACTGTCTCTGTCCCAAGCAACAAATAATGCAGTAACAGCAGCAGCAACTGTGTAAATGAAGCAGTGAATACATTTCACAAGCAGCTAGGAAATTTCAACCAAATTCCACAATGGTATTGCCAGCATACCAGCAATGTATTAGAACATAACTGTGAATTTGAACTGATCTATTTGCTTCAAAATACCCATATTCAATCAAGCAATAAAATCACACAAAAATTTAAATTAGAGAAAAGAATAATTTCCCCTAACAAAAAATTAGAGAAAATTAATGGAAAATGGTAATTCTCTATAAGATGCCTGACACGTCATGTTTACACTGACAGCATCCATATAAACCAGTGTGTGAATAAGGGCATACTGAACACCTTGCAATCACCAAGTCCTGCTAGCCTATTTTTCTTTAAAATATTTTCTCTTAGCATCTTGCCCCTCTCACTCAGAGGCTCAGACACTGGCCTCAGTGACTAATATTTGAAAGTGACGCAATGCAAGTCCCTCCACCAGTATGGAGACAAATGATGACTAACCCAGAATTTGTGACTGCTATTAAGATTTCTTCTTTTATCCTGCTCTGAATGATGCCTCCTACTTTACTTCCTTCTCTGTTTCTGATGATGTCTGCTCTGTGATTTGTTTGGATATTTATGGCACATATGAGTGTTCATGTGCTTCAGTGACTACAAAGAAGCTCTCTCCATGACATAAGCAGTGAAAGGACTCACTGCAGACATTCCTCTCTATTCCCCACTGATGTGCTGTGGACAGGTTATAAAACCTGAGGAGCAAGGCAAATATTTTGCAAGTGTATGAGTAAATAAGAAGCGTAATGACAGGCAGGAATCAAACCACAGAGTCACTAAAGATTCTTCTAATGCAAATATGCCATACAGTTTGTAAACATACTCCACTTTGAGCAAGCAATGCTTCAGCCTCCTGTTAAAAAGTTATAATTGTTACTTCACTTTCTTTGCCTCCTAAGCATGCTTCTCTTGCCCACTTCTCTCCTTTACAGTGTGCAGAAGGGATTTCATATATCATTCCTCCATAGTTTTCAGTGGTAGAGTCAGATTATTTGTTCAGTGGAAGGCTACCCTGGGTTCTTAAAGACTATATAATCACTTCATCCTAATTATAAATACAGAGTAAATTACTCAATTTTCACTGTATTACAGTTAAAATGGGTGACACCTCAAGAAACTATATCGCTGACAAATAATAAAGCCTCCAGCACCACACAAAAAATCCAGAAAAATAGACCAGCTACAGATTTGTTGAGAAATATTCACTGTGCACATTGAACCACGTGACTACCACATTATCCAACACAGGACCTAGTGTTAAATCTCAAACATTATTAATAACAGAAACTACAGCAACACTGAAATAGTGATAGATGTGCCTCGCAGAACATGAACTTAAATAGCCTAACATCCACTTGCTGTCCTAAACCTCATCGCTCAAGTTTCACCTCAGTTACCCCACAAGAAATCCAAGGCAATCTCATGGTTTGCATTCCCCAGCACTTACCCTGGCCCATCACCAATTACAGGCATGTCTGAGTACGCCTTTTGCCATACTGGATACAATACCCACCCTTTCTCCAGCGCACGAAGACTTCCTTGGTTTCAAGCAGTAGGAGATGCTGAAACTCATGCCACTCAACTAGAGGATTACTTGTCCCTCCACTCTGCTCTTTCAACTTCCATTTCTGTCCTTAAAACTACCCAAAGGAATATTTCCACCATCAAAGGAAAATCCATGTAAGTATCGTAATGAAACATGACCAATCCAATTCTCATTTGCAAAGAGCAGTGGTTTTCCCCTGTTATTATACAGAGCTGTGAATTATCCTGAAATCCCTTTCTTTAAACTTGAAGATGGCAGCCAATAAAGAAAGAAGCTTCAACCTCTTCAGCCAAAGCGAAATGCTGCCCATGACATTGTTCCTGTTGAACTGTACAAGGGTAATTAAGCCTCTCACTGCACCCTGGAGGGCAGTGAGTCAGTTTGGGCTCAGCTGGAGCCCACTAAAAGAGTATTGACTAAATTTACAATAGTGCTAATGAACCTATACATACTACTGGTCAGCATTAAAGGCCAAACAGCAGAGGAAGCCACAGAGCAAAGAGGAAGAGATTGTGGGAAATTACTTCTCAAAGTAATGTTTCCCTACTCTGATGTAGCAAAACTGCAATCAAGCAATGAGGAAGGATTTCTTAGCTACTGGCATATGTACTGAACCCACCCGCAATGTAACATTCATGTTGAACAAGTACACTGGTAGTTAGGTGTAAAAAGCTTCTCTTAATCCCAGTACCAGGCAGATATCCAGTCTCTAGGAAAAGTTACAGACTTCATGTCTGACAGAGATTGATAGTTAATTCTAATAAAAATTGCTTAATAACAAGTGACCTTTGTAGAATAAATTAATACAAGTGAATTACTGTAGTTTATACATGATTTGTGGCATTATTTGCTGTGTTTAAACATGTTTATGTGTCACTAAAGCAATTGTATATGTATCTGATACTCTGTTTACATGTCTTTATTCCTTGAGGAAGGAAAGATTCAGATGGTTTTATGAAGCATGCATCCCTAGAGCATTGGCACTTTACATATTGTGGAGGAGGGTGAAAACTGGAATTACACATTACTGGTGATTTTCCACATCGCTTGTTGAGAGGGCCAGGTGTTTAAAATACTACCTTCATACAGCACCTACCTCTGTTTTAAACACTGTAAATCTACCAACTAATGCACCAGATGCTGACTTTCCAAAAAAGCCTTTTCAGTCCAACCACTGACAATCAAGTTTCCCACAACTGGGCCTTCAATGGCTGCTTTCTGTTGCTTACCCTCAAGCCAGCTTTGCAGTTTTGCAGGGTCTTTAACATCTCTGAAGCGTGGTCATCCCACCCGAAGCGTAGCTGACACACAGAATTCACACAAACCTTTGAATCTACCAACTCTACCCTAACTTTCTCAGTTGACACCAAGATGAGCAGGTAATTGCCACTGGAACACTGACTGTCATTTCTCCCACATCTTCTTTTGTCACCCATGGACATCTTGAGAGGAGAGCATCTCATGACAAGGTGTGAGGTGTCAGAGAATGACACAGGCTGAACACATCTTTGCAATAACACATGGCCAAAAATCAGAACAGGCAAAATACAAACCCAAACTGGGGCTGCTGATGTGTTCCTGCCTGATGGCACCTCTCTCTGTGTCTGCACCTTGCTCTGCCTATGGGCAGACATGTGCTCAGCACCTGTACTCTTGGTTGGAGCCTCTAGGTGACACTACCTTAATACAAACAAAACCATAACAATTTCCAAACAAGGCTCCTTGCTCCCCTCTATCCCCTCTACAACCTGATGCATCTGCAGTGGAAAAGTATCACAAATCCCACAATCAGAACAGGCAAGCAAGTCCCAGATAACTGAAGCACCAAGACATGAATTTCATGTCTAGGTTGTCTCACAAGTTAGGTAGCTCAGCTTCTTTCATTCAGATGTAGTTTTTGTTTTACTAGGATTTCTTAAGAGAACACCACTCGTGTAGCTTTATTTATTAATATGGATTCAGTTTGCAAGCCTTCTTGATTAGGGCACCACTGTGAACCCAACACTAGAAATTGGGAAGAAAGATTGGGAAACAAAGTAGCTTAAGTCCTTTCTGGAGCATTTTAGTATTTCAGACCAAAAAGGCAGTTAAAATTGAGTATTTGCACTGCACCATGCAAACCTAACAATAAGATAGGAATCCCTGACAACCTATTCAGAAATTACAGATCAAATGGATTTTTTTTCCTCTTGGTCCAAGTTCCACTGAAAATATCCCTGGCCTTGAGTAATTATTTCAGAAAACCCCTCTGTGACAACTGAAAGCCAGAATTTGTTTTCACTTACTGCCAATCAAAAACATTTTGGAGATCAGCTTTCTTTACTTTGTGAAAACCACTAGATATTTAGAAGGAAACAACTGACTTGTCATTTTTCTTTGAGATTCTTTTTCAAAGAAACAAAGCCAGCACATCCCCACCTGAGATACATGCACCATCTTCATACACCTACAGTGCTTGGCCAATGTATTTCAACTTGAACACCGAACCTCAGTTTATAGCCCAGGTGACAGTTACTATAAACACATTGCTATGAAAAAAACCAAACCACAAAATTTAACCACGTTACCCCTGACCTTTTGTGCCGTGTTTTCTGTAGGCTTTGTAATCCTCTATGCAATTTGTCCTCTGTTCACACAGAGGAACATGGCAAAGCCAGGAGATACCGATGTGGAAAGAACATGAAGACCACTTACAGTCAGCAAGGATATACGATGACATATTGTAAAGGAAACAAAGAGTAAGTACCTCTGTACATCACACATGATGTACGTACCCAAACTAAAAGTTGGTATTGTGTGCAGGTACCCTAAACTTTTTACATTCAAGACGAGGAAAGCAAGAGGGTGATGTAGTCAGTCTGTACACTAATAACTGACTTTGGATGGCTAGCAAGAATTATCTTTTGATTGATGCCATCTATATGATTCACACCTTCCTCAAACACATTCCTCTATTTTGCATTATTATTTGAAGACATTTAAATTGTATTGGCATAAATTAAGGCAGCATCCTGCATTTCACTAAGCTAACACCTAAAACACAATTCCATCCAAATCACTGAGTGTTTTTATGTAATGTTAAAATGAAAAAAGCCAATTTGGAAGTATTCTACAAGACTTTATTTCCCTCTGCTTCTTAATGATGTGGCTACAAACATCCAGATTTTACAAAGAAAATACACAGTTCCAAAATATATCCCATCATGATTTCTCAAGTCTGTTGATTCCCTCCACTCTTTCCAATTAGATGAATATGTTCTCTAATTCTTTGGAAAGCTCTGATTCTCCCAATGTGAAATGCACAGTAGATCCATACCTAGTTCTTGCCTATCAAGAAAGAATTACCTGAAGTGTTGTTTCAGTACTGGATGTTGCCTGTACCATGAAAAGGAAGACTGAAAGCAGTTAGAAACTTCACAATTCACTATAAAAAGAGGGAGGCTTCCTTCTTCTGGCAAACCGTATGAGAACACAGAAGCACTCTGAATCCCTTCTAGGTGAGCACATGCAGGTGAAGCAGTCAAAAGGTGAAGGCAACAAGCCATTTTCAGCTCAGTGGTTTGGATGGCCCCTGCTGCTAGCAGGTGGCTATCACCCCCTGCCTGTGCTCTTTTAAATATCCACACACACATTTATAATAACCATTCGTGCAGCCACACACATATGCACAATATAGGCGTTTGTGTGGAGACTGAGACAGCAAAATCGAGCTGACAGTTCAGCAAGTGATACAAAGTACCTCTGGAAGCTAAAAGCCCTGAACTACTTCTTTATATTTGTGACAAGGCCTGTGAGGCCTGCATGACTTATGACTGCACAAGGCGGGAATGCTGCCTTCCATTTCATGTTGGGTTGCTACAGATCAGGCTGTGACACGCTCGCTGCTGTGCTTCCTGGCACCTCACTCTACCCTCAGTGTCATCACTTAGAGCCATGCCTGCAAGTCTCATGCTGCTCAGCAAGAGTTACTGCATCTGATTTTAACTCCTGAAATTAGAAAAATGCATTAGGCCAAATAATTAGATTAATTCGTAAGTTTTTGAACCTGCAAAACCCCACGTCTCCCCTGCATGCACACACAGTCCTGCTTCACTACAGATTTCATGTATGTCCACGCACATGTGTGTGCACACACAAAGATACAGAGATAACGCAACTTATTTCTGTCCATGTGGAATAAACGATCACAGCTATGCAGGTAAGAAACAAAAATGCTACAGAGACTCACTCCTGCCTCTAAGAAGCAGAAGGAGTTACATTGTCTGACATGGGAACTACAGCATCCATCTGATAAAAGGAAAAAAGATTAAACCATCACACCCAGTTCTATTGTCACACAAGTAGACCATGCAATGCATTACTACAGCCCAGATTACAGTTACAAAATCCACCGGTAACAGCCCTGCTATTAACATGCCACCTGTTACCTTTTTCAAAATGCTGAAATTATCTTATGATCGTTTTCAGCTTGACAAATGCAGTTTAATCTTTATTGCATCTCACAGCACAGACCTGCTTCATCCATGTCTTATTTATCTCACGTGTGTCGGAATGCAACCCCCGAGCCCTCAGTCCCCCCCTGCCACCAGGCATTCCTTCTGCTCTGCTTTATCAATATACCTGGGTTTCCATATCCGACTGCTCCTTTACAATAAAAAACACACCCACCCAGTATTCTACCATTGCCTGTTGCCTTGGTAATCCAAATGCCTGGGTACTCGCTGATTATCGGCGAATGAGACTCGCATTGTTCACACCGCAGCGCGTCTGCTATGTTAATGTGAGATAATGGCAGCCAGAAGACTCCTTTTGTTCCCAGCTTTGCTGTTTATTCATAGTGCCTGGAGGTCAGCGACTGCTACAACAACCGGGGAAGGAACCGCTGAGAGCGTGAGCAGATTCCACTTCTGCTTTTGCCTCTGAGACAGGGGGAAACACGAGCAGCCCCGCACAGCGAGAAGGGCACCGGGAGCTCTGCAGTCTGACTCACGCAAGGTGTAGCAGGCGGCTCGGAGGAAGATGTGATGGACTTGCACTTCCGAGATTTTAGATGAAGCTGATTTACGCTCCTCGACAACAGAAAAAAAACCGCTTTCTTCGAGAGGCACGGCGGGAAGGGAGGGAGAGAGGGAGGAGGGGGCAGCACGGCACCGCCGCAACTCACGGGAAGCGAGCCGGGCTGGGGGCTCCGGGGCTGGCCGGGCAGCAGGGACAGCCCTGCCGAGCCCCTGAGGGCAGCGGCCGGGCCGGGGGCGGCAGCGGCCGGGCTGGGACCGACGGGCCGAGGGGAGCGCCCGGAGCGGGGCGGGCGGGGACGGAGCGGCAGGGCAGGGCAGGGCCGGGGCAGGGCAGGGCAGGGCAGGGCCGGGGCAGCCCGGGTAAGTGACCTGACCGGGGAGGGACGGCGGAGGGGCAGGTCTGAGAAACGTCTCCCTGAGCCGTCTCCGCGCTCTGCCTGCCTGTCAGAGTAGTTTGGAAATGCTGTTGGTGACACAGGGACACGGGCAAACAAACCGTCACATCGCATCTCCCCTGACGCGTTAAGTGGGAACTGAGAGCACGAACAGGCTGTGGTACCTTCCCCGCATTCCCAGCTTGGTGGAGACGAGGACATTCAAGACGGTGCCCCGGCTGGTGCGCTTCTCCTTATCCCCGGAACAGCCCTTTCATGGGAAGAAACCACCGATTCCTGCTAAAGGCGCTGCCAGTACCTAATTAATGTCACCGACCCATCTGCCCAGGTTGCTGATGTGCTCTATCTGCCGAGCAGGCTTTGTTGTCATTTCTAGCGAAAACCAGCCAGGAGTGTCTTTGCTCGAATTGCTAACCTTTTTTTTTTTTTTTTAGAGAAACCATTAGAAAAGCCCTCCACCACTGCAAATAGTAATGACTATTTCCTTTTCTTCTCACTGCGATTCTGAGAGACTTGAGAATCCAAGTGTACGGGAGTAGCGGGAATACAACAATTGACAAAATTGAGCACCGGGAATTCACTCCTTTTGTAATCTATTTACAGAGAAATCCTGTGGAGGGTGACATTTTCATGTAAGTGAATGAATAACAGATATATGCAAAGAAAAGGCATCAAGAAAAACATCAAGTCTTAGACAAAATCACATCTGTGATCCTGCTGCCAAATTATCCAAAAATCGTTTAAAAAGACAAGGTATTTGCCGTAATTTATGTCAGTAATTTTTACGTGCCAGACTGTAAGCTCCCTCCCTGCTTAGAAGCCATGTCACCTCCTGGCAGGCAGGCTGGAGCGCGATGCTCACAGCGTGGGTACCCAGAAAACAGCTACTCACACTGAACTCCCCTGTGCTGAACCACCGGCTGGCCCTCCCCCAGCCCTTCTGTGCCTGGAATGGACTGCTACACCTCTCAGGGGGACCTGGTGCTGCGCACGTTGAAGGGCACTGACTTAGTTCTGATGTTCCCTATCCAGAGGTGTTCAATCCAATTAAGACTCCCAATGATTTTAATGAGTTTTGCAACAAAGGGCTAGGCAAAGTATAGCTTTCAGTGTCACCACATGCTTATCATGCTGACAGCCAAAATGGTTGAAAACCAGGGGTGCTGCCACAGTTAAATGATTTTTAACCCCATTGTCACCAGAAATCAGTTGGTTTCATTGAGAAGGGACAGAAGGTACCTTCCCAATGTGCTTGAAGAGGAAAATAATGTAGACTCAGCATATATCACATGCTTTTGAGAGCAGACCTCATGCAAAAAGCCATGAAACCTCTGTGATAATCGCTAAACATGAATCACAATCGACCAGACATTTTCTGGTATTAGTTGTTCAATACAGCCCAAGCATGAGAATGATACCTGTCTACGCAAAGCTGTTGCCATATTTTAAAAATTAACATAGATAGTACAAAGGCTGAGAAGATCAGATTTTGCCTCAGTCAGCAGACCTACCTTAAATATTTGCCTAGTGTTTACTTATAAAAATATCAGCCTTCTTCTGACTTCTAAATGAAAAAAAAAAATCACAAACTAAAACCGTAAGACTACAACATCTACAGGAAAAATACAGAATATATAGCCACCTCAACATACTTATCAGAAAAAAATCCCACAAAATTATAGTTGTTCTGCTACATATTAGTCTTACTACAACAGCACTCATTTTGACTGCAATCAATACAGAAGACGTGTTTTCACATCTGTGCAAGGTGCTGTACACACAAGAAAAGATGATCCTTATCCTATACATTTTACCAAGCATGTAATGAATATGTATTTGAAAACAAGTTGCCCATTATTGTTTCCTGTTACCACAGGAACTGACCACAAACTTACCTAAAATGAAATGCAGATTTTTCACATGAAAATATTCCATATTTAATTATTAACGCCTAATGGTTACACTTACCAGTTTTCAAGAAGGTACTCATCATTTGCTTTTAGCTTCAACAGGCTCAAGGTTTTCTTCCACCTCCTCCCCATAAGTGTGTGTGATAAAACTAGTATCAGTAGTTTCACTTAGAGGACAAGATGGACAAACTTGGGACAACAGTCTGGAGCAACTAGTAATTAGTTTGTCTTTCCAATGCTTAGAGTATAAGAAAACTGCTCTGAAGAAATTTTCCATTTTTTTTTCTTTAAGAAATGACACTTCTACAGGAACATGTCTTGATTCTGAACTCTTCCCTTATTGTCTCCTGATGGTAAATTTTAACATTTCTTGACAGAAAGGAAACCAGAAAAAACAGCGAAGCTACTCTCACAGAATCAGAAGTAATACAGGGTTTTTTTCTGGGTATATTCTTTTATATTAGGATTTACCATCTGTTCAGTCCCTAATTATATTTATTTCACATCTCCACAACCAGAAGGATGAAATGGCTTTGAAACAATTTTATCTTTTACACCTCAAGAGTTATGAATTCTTTTGCACAGGTTGTCCCTGCATGTCAAAGCCACATGACATAATGGAGCAATCCCCTGCTTCAAACTGATGTATAAAACATGCACAATGTGCTTGTTTTCATAAAAGCATGCTGCACCTGACCTCGTCCAGACATTTAAAGTGACTATCACTGTTGGTCAAAACAGCCTATGATGCAAAACTGAAAAGGCAGCAGCCTTTACAGAACTTCTGTAGTGCACCCTTACAGAACTGCTTGTACCAGTATGTTATAACCAGTTCGCTCCTGATTGTTAACAGTGCAAGTGCCAGTCCTCACAAGCCAGCAAAAATTTGGACAGAATTACCATTCTTTTCCAAGAGTTCCTATTAATGTTTCAAAGTACAGCTCTTAGTCAAGTTTAAATTGGAAGGAAAAAAAGGACAAAACCAGCACTAAAACAAACACTCTTTTAAAGCAAGTCTAACAAATAAAAGTTATTTATGACTGCCTGAACATAAAACATTAATGGTAATAAATAACGCATCTACTGTAAGATTAAATTAATGCTTCATTTCATCTACTGTTCAACTTTCTCTAAACCTTTAGCACTAAGTAATTTGTGATAAAAATAACATTATCTTCATATTTTTCATCAATCATAACGGCCCTACAGAGGCATTACCACCCTTTGGTCACTAACTGTGAGACAGCTGGCAATTAATGTATGAGACCAAAATTTGGAGCAAGAGTGAAAACAGTAAGAACCCTACAGATGCCCATGATGACACACTAAACTGCAACTAACAGCTGTCAATTTCTAGGTGGTTTTGCTGATAAATAAGCTTTATTACAAGCTGTGCGAGAAATGAGAAGCCCCCCAGAGCTTGCCTGGGTCAGACTGACATGAAAATGAACTAGGGTGCAATTCCTGCTGGGATTGATTGGAATTGTACCCATTTCAACCAAGATTCAATTTGATACACATGTACAGGTCCACCACTTGATGCAATAAAGTGTTAAGTAAGAACTTCATCAAAGCATCAGAAGGTGTATAATGACAATAATTTGTACTTGCCTAACAGCATTTGCCAAAAACCTTAAATTAATTCAAGAATCAGCCACCTTGAGTAGTATCTGTTATTATAGACAGTTTCTCAGATTGGAAAACTACAACACAAATAATTACATTATGCCTTGCAAGCTGGAAAGCATGAAATTTCACTCCTGTGCAGAAGGGCTAGCCCACAGACTAACAGTTCTCCTTAAGTTCCCCATAAATCCATTAAGTAGGACTTTAATTAGAAGCTACACAGGATTAAGGAGGTGGATAGGTCCTACACTGGTCCTTCAATACAGGAATAAAGTTTACTCACATGAATCAATAGAAACGTCTAAGGCAAAAATAAACAAAAAAAAATCTCACATTCAAGTTTGAGCTATTAGACTGTAAAGACTTAAAAACCCCCTAAGACTGGAAGGTTCTTTTAGACAACTCAGTGCTCATTCTGTTCACAAAACACAGGAGTTTGAAATCCAACCAACTGCCCTACATTAGACAGTAGGTATTTAGCTGATTCTTTTTCTATGCAACACTTGATCATTCTGTTAATGAAAAACTAAATTTAGAAAGAAATTAGCACAATACAGTCCCTATTCTGAAAGCATTTGTTGCATGTGTGCACATCCTCATATGGATTACATTCTCTCTGTAAGTGCATTTAACCAACAGCAACACTATGAAAGCCCTCCTTGATCAGATTTCTCTCATAGCTCAATTAACTTTTAAAAATCAAAGACTGTCCTTAAAATCAGGCCAGACCTGAATTGCTTCTAGTGTAAGTGCCCATAGTTTATTAAATATGAATCCTTAGATTTAGATTCTTGTGATACATTATTGAGTCACAATTTATTTCAAATAGCTGAGCCCTATTTCAACTTTGAGACTAAGCACCTCTGTTTCTTAAGGCCAGCTACATCAGAACTCTAGTCCTCTGGAGTTCTGGGTAATTTTGTTGCTAGTAAAAGGAACAGCAGAAAAAGCTCTGTGTGGAGTACTCAAGATTGTCTCATGATCAGGAAGGATTTGTGTGTCTAATGATAATCACATATATCTACATTGCCTTTGTTAAGTAAGGTTCTTGCATATGCTCTTGATTGTTCTAATTTAATATTTAGTTCTTTTACAAAACTTGAAGTAGCTGGCTACATTATTTCAGGAAATACAAAGCATACTTCTTTTTGTTTGAATTAAGAGAAAAGTCTTGTGGATTAGAGATAAGATACTGTGAACTTTAATACTAAGCTTTTGACCCAAATGTAATCTAATGCAAATACAAATGATGCTCCATCAACAGCTTCATCACTTATTGTAGTTAATACTGTACTTAATGGCTTTTCATCTTTTGTTTAATTAAAACAAATAGAAAGCTCAATTCTTCACCTCATACTTCACTACTGTCTTATAGACTGATTACAAAACATCCGTGAAAATAAATGGTTCCAGGTGGAGACAGAAGTTGGAGAGCCACAGGATGTCTCACTCTAATGTACCACCTGAGAGATTTTGAGCAGTTATGGTTAAATTACAGACAACAGCACACACCAACGCAGTGATGCAAATATTCCAAATCCCAAAGCAGCTGATGCAGCTATTGTATATAGGAAGTGATGCCACAGAAATTCTGTTTCTAGAGGGCATCTCATAGGTAAAGTGCACTGATTTAGAAATTACTCCCAGTGTTTTCCCCAGCTGAGCATTTCAAGGGCAATGCTTGAGAGAAATACACAGGAACTGCCTAATACTGGGCAGGATGCTCTGCTACAGGCAGAATATTGGATGAGCCAGTACTGCCGGAAATGCTGGCATGTAGGTTTAGTAGAAAAAAGTATTTCTTTTTTGACATGTGACAGTTTCAATGGAAAATTGTCACGAGAGAAGTGAGTTGTGCCTATCTTATCTATTATCTAGTAATGTGGCACACAGCCCCTGTGAGATAGTCTTACTTTATAGACTCTAGAGGAACAGAGGCTAAAAGGTCAAATGAGAATCAGGCATCTAAAAACTGCAAAACTACACCTAAGAGAACACATACACTGCACCACATTCTCTGCAGACTGGCCACTAATTCCACTTTGTCTTCTGAAAAGCTTCTCCCAAGAGTAAAATTATTTTAAAACATTACATTTTCTGTGGGTTTTTTGGTTAAGATTGTTTACAATCAGTCATTTCGTAAGCAAACAAAAAAGAGGAAATCCAGGTACTCTGAAAAGCCAGTGATGATATATTAATTATACTTCAAAAAAAGGACTTCATTTATTCTCAAGGGCTAAAATAAAAGGCATAGTGCTTGCATGGTTTTCCCTTAAATGCAGCAAAAATAATGAAAAAATATCCAACGCAAACCCCAAAAGTTGTTTTCAGACAAATGTGCACATGCAAATGCACTGGTACAAAGATGTCCCTAAGCTCCGTAAGCTAACACAAAAGTTAAAGTTGGTTAGGCTATCATGGAACTTAGGCACAAGGAATTTAGACTTATTCCACTCTCACAGTCCTTTACTAATGAAAAACCTCTACATTAAAACAAATTTATACTATTTGTGATTTAATGTGATGCTAAGGTAAAGAAAGCCTTGGAAAAAACTCCCAGAAACATAAAGCATGAATGCTCTATCCTGTCTACACTTTATCCCCCACTTTTGCTTTGACCTAGGTTGTGCAGACAAGAAATACAAATAGTACTACTCTACATAATTTGGTTATCAAAGGCTTCACATCATCTTCTTACAGTGTCCTTTAATGTTCATGTTTTCTCTAACTTAACACAAGTGCTGTGTGATCCTCACCGGATACAAGCCTGTGCAGGACATCCTGTGATCTATGGCTACACCCACAGTACAATTGCTTTGCATGCAATACATTTCCAATGATAGTTAGAACACAGGACACCAGTGAAACGTTTTCAACGTCAAAAAAAGCCAGTTGTATTTAAATAAACATCAGGCAAGTGTCTGATGAGAGACATGATGTACAAGTTTATCTCTAGGGCATAACTTGAAGCTTGAAAGCAAGCCCACTTGATCTGAACACAGATTTGAAGATGAAGTGTCACTTCAGAATGCACAGGGCAATAGCAAAGAGAAAATCTGAGTTTATTTTGTGCTTGCTGTAATTACAGATACCCTGTTGTCCGTAGTGCTGAGCAGTGCATGAAACAGAGTCGCTCCCTCCACCAGTGGCTTGGTAACAAGCATTTCAGGCAACAGATCTGTCACACAACACGTTGTCCACACTGCACTGCTGCGGGCTGGGCCCAGACTCACCTGTGAGAGAGGGTGGGTTTCATGGAGCTCATGGAGTTCATGGGGGGTTGCATGGGGAGCTTCCCAGGAGGATCGTTCTGCCGGCTTTTCTGGTGGCGAAGCAGCAAGAGCCGTCCCAGCTCCTCACACCACGATGAAAGCAGTGCTGTGCAAACAGAACAAATGACAGTGAGCACACATCTGAGGAACCAGCACAGCCCAGTGCAGGTGCAAACCACTGTAACAGGAGTCACAAGACAAACAAACACCAGGAGTGCAAAGCTTGTCCGTGAACCACCACTCACACGATTATCCTATCAAACTGAGTCTGTAATTGCCCTACACTATCATTAGAACATTTTTACCCAAGTTACAAACATACTGCATAGCCCAGGAGGCACAAGAGAACTTGTCTGAGCAGCACAGAGATGAAGAATGGATGAAGCAAAAGGACATGGGACAGCTGTTACAAGTGAAGTAAGATGCAGATAATTCATTTCACACCAATAAAAACGTAACAAAAACATAGAGAAGACATCATTTACAGAGGAGAGCAAGGAAAAAATATCTCTTTTCTGTTCAGCTGGTTTTTTTTCAAAAGATTAATTGGACAGAAACCCATGTGCATGAATTAATTTCCAAAACTGCTATGAGCTACCAGTCTTGAATAGATAAACAGGAGAATGATGTATGGATACAAAGTTAGGCACTTAAATCTATATCTGACCCAGCACAACCCCTAAATGTGTATTTCCATTATGTGCCTAATCTTGTAGTCAATGAGGGTAATTCTGCGCTTACAAGAAAATCACGTTTATGAACTACAAAGATGCAGAGATTTCTTAGAGGGAAGAAGAGCTTGCAAGTCCTTCCAAAGACATGAAAGGGGTCATTATTCCTGAAAATGTGGCCTCTCTCTCTTATGCACCCACACTCAGAAAAGACCAGGCCCTGTTAGAGAAACCACCTACTCTGCAGTAAGCAGAGCCCCAGAAAGTGATTGCAAGTGAAACCCGGCTCCCATGAGTGCACCCAGCCAAGACACCCCACCAAAGTCTCCAGCAACATCCACCAGAGCCTCAAAGCTGCCTATCTAATTCCAACATCAGAATGGCTCTGGTAAAAAATCAGCCAGGTATGAGGACTCAGTGAGGAGTTTCACTGGAACAAAGTGCAGACTAATTGAAAAATCCTGCAGTGGAAAGAAATCAATTTCTCAAGTGGAAGTGCTTGGGCTTTTTTCTTCTTTAAAGGATGCTTTACAAAACCCTCAGAACAAAAAAATGCTTCATGTTTAATTTTTAACTAAGTGCCTTCCTGAGGTGTTGCAAACTGAACACAAATCAACAGATTATATATAGGTGGGTGAGAACCAGAAGACTACTGAAAACCCAAGCTGCCACAGTGGTTTAGAGTAAGAGCTCTAGATGTAATTTCAGGCTTGCTCGTTTAAGAGACAAGTGCAGAATCCTTTAAAACTGAGGCTTGTTTTCATGTCTTAATTTTCTAATGGTTGTCTTTCCACCAAATAACATAATAATAAGCAGTAGCTATCATTTCAGGGTATACCACCTTCCTTTCCCAGTAGCTACTCACGTATACCGTTAACACAGAACAAATTCCAAAGAGACTAACTGTAAAGTCATGTTTGTAGGGGAGAAAAAGGAACCTGCTTTACCAAAACCACACACAAGTATGGTTTTTCAGTATAAGAAACAATTGGATTTTCTCAAGTTAAATGGCCACACAAGAAAAATACTTATAGCCTGGGCCATTGCTGTGAATTAATCACACATTTGGACAAAGAAGAGGTAGTAATTTTATTGCATTTGGACGAAGAAGAGGTAGTAATTTTATTGCATTTATCAAGCAGAAGGTCAAGAGCGGTGTTTAGGGAGGCACTTTAGAGCTCTGTTGTGACAAAAAGGGGACATCGTTTCTTTATGTAACTAAATATGGTCACTCGGAAATCGTCAGCCTCACATGTAGCCTACAAAAAGCATTCCCCCGAGCTCTGTGAAATGTTCCAGCAACGAGTGTCAGTCTAAGCTGCTTCTCTATTAGCCAAGGAATCTGTCAACAAGCATTTGATCAAATTATACTCACCTTTTATCCCTGGCATATCATTACTAATGTGCCAGTGACAAAGGCCCCCTCCCCCTTTCAGCCGCCTGGAGATACAAATTCCTGCCTCCCAGGGTTTCTTCCCTTGCGCCACAGCCACTTGAGCTCGGCAAGGCGAACAAAGTGTTCTGCCGAACACTTAACGCAGCCATCTCAGAGTAATAGTGGATGAGTAATAGTGGATGCTGAGCACTTTCACAGCCGAGTGTAATTACTACGGAATCATCCATCTTAGACGAGGCTATGATGGGAGAAGGGAGTTGCTCCTTCTGCACACCTATGTGCACTTGACAAGTAAGATAAAAAGCAACAATCCAATGGATCTGAGGGCTTGAATCTGCAAACAAAAGCCAAACCAGCTTGGAAAAAAAGGCAGTGTAACTCCCGGAAAAAGAACATGCCAATGAGAGCATTGCTTTGGTGAGGTGAAGATAAGAAAACATCTTAATAAGTTGTTATTATTACCAATATCCAGTACGCAGATTTATAAAGGGAAAATGTAAACCATCAAAGAACAAAGAGGTCCTCAAGATAAGCTGGATGGTTTTATTCTGCAAGTTATCTGGAGAAGACTCATGTTTTTAGAAACTAAGAGACTGCAGGTAAAAAAACCTAGCAAATTTACTCATCCCTATCACAGCACTCATTATGGATAGGTTCAACCTTTCCTCCCCCGGGACAGTTCAACTCATGTACCATGTATAATAATCACTCTCTTCCCTGTGTTGGTACTTGTGCATGGAATGAAAACAACGCTGTTTGTAGCCACCTTAGGAGTCACCAGTTCCCCTCTGACCTGCTCTATCCTCCCTCTAAAGGAGTCTGCTCTCTTCTGCTGGAAAGCACAGGGCAGCCTCCCACCTCTCCTGCCCCATCCACCTCCGCCGCTCTGCTCTCTTCTCGGTAAGATGAATATATACCCTGCCAACACACATCTGGTACAGCTGGCTTCTGGAGAACATCACTTCCTGGGCTATTCAAGCAAGATAAAACAAACTCAAAATGAATTTACAGATTACACTATTCATCTTTAGTGTACTTAGTTACTGCTTTTTATGCTGACAGTATTAGGCGTATCTCAACTCATTTACACTCAAAGCACGAGAATTTCAGTATCATACTATAATGAACAGATAAAGCAGCAAGCACAAAGGACAGCTACAGATGGTGCCAACAGTCAGTCTCACCCTCTCACAGCACAGCCAAGCAGCTGCTTTTTCTCCCCCTCCGCCCCTCCCCCTTGTACAACAGGAGCACAGATTTTGCAGATGGACCATCCACACCGTCTCTCTCGCAGCCCCTTGCTGCGGCAGTTTAATGATCAGATTTAAATCGTGTTCCTCTGCTGCATTGCTACAATGTCCCTTGCATACAATGATGCGCCTTTCCTGCTTAAGTTGAACTCAACTGTTGCAATGAGAGGAAACGAAAAATCCTTGAATGTGCACACACCCCTCCAAGAAGCCCTGTGTGCAGCCCAGGTGTAAAATATTACCTGGTTAATACACCAAAATTGACATTTTCTTTCAACCCCTGTTCAGTCATAGAGGGCTCTGCTAGCTCATGCAAAAAGATGCAGAATAATGGCAATCAAATAACGTACTGACAGTTTAAGTGTATTCACACATTTATTTGGCTTAAAGGGACACTCTCTGGGATGATTGGTGCAATATTTGACCTACTTTTCTCCATCTGTAAAACCTGTATCATTCTTAATGGGATTGCTTTTTACTTTTAGCACTGATCTATTTCCATAGGAATAAATCAATACTGATTTGCTAATGACGACTGTGTTAAGAAACCAACATAGACATGAGCAGCCTCAGCTTCCACATTTGTGAAAAGCAGAAACACAGATTTAAAAATAAGAGAAATTTCAATTACAACTAGCCCAAGGGGTTTCCCTAAGAAAGCAAGAGAAAAAATTCAGTTCAGAGATATTCAGCTTGCTGCTACTCAGTCCCATTTTTGTTTTTCTATTCTTTGAAGAGGACCAGACATGGCAAGAGTGTCTCAGCACAGAATGTGACCAACCTCTCCTTAAAATACTCATAAATACTCCCACACACCCAAAGCTGGCAATACTTTATGTCCTTCTGGATGTGTCCAATAGTTTTAAATGCTTTCATTGAAAAAAATCATAAGACATGGCAATGTATCCACATTGGGATCCTAGGGACAAGGAAGGAAAAGAAGGCAACTTTTTTTTCCCCAGTCAGTCCAAGTCACATTTTAAACATTTCTCTGCAACCACAGAGCTAAGCCTTGCTGAAAGAGAAAGGAAGCAATTGTTATTTAATCCCCTGCCTCTAGGAGCCAAGTCTTTAAGAACATGCCAAATATCACAAGATTTGTGACAATTATTAGGACTGGCCACATCCCCTGGTACTGTTCCTTTCCTCTAAGGGCCCTTTTGTGCCGAAAACCTGCCAGGCAGTACAGAAACAAAGGCCTCCACTGCTCGCTCTGTGGCACCTTTCCATCCTTCACAGCCATGAGTGCCCATCACCCAGCAGTAGCATCACAACTGCTTTGTAAGTGCTGGGGCCCTTGCATTAGGAAAATCAAGGAGCTTGAGCTGGGGGAAGCCACAGATCATGCCCAGGCTGCTTGCACCACTTTATACTTCTTGACAACAAATGATGCTGGCACACCTGCAAATATTACATGATAGATGCTGACGATGCAGCTCAAATGTCATTTTTTTTTGCCATAGCACAGAACATTGGTACAGTCTGTTACAACCCTTTTTGGGTCAGGGACCAGAGAAAGTAAAGAAACTGGAATGTGCAGTCGGTGCGACCCCAGAGAGGCACTGCTGCATTTCACCAGCTGCACCCAGCCCAGCACTGGGAGCTGCAATCCTGCACTGCCTGGCTGTACTCAGCGCCGTGCAAAATGCCAGAGTAAGCACCTCCGAGTGCATGAGCCTGCGGCTCCCTAGAAAGCAAAATACAGAGAAGCACAGTGCTAATCTATTTACCTATTATGATACCCTAGTATTAGTTACAGCTTATCACCTCAGTAAATCGCTGCCTCTTGTTAGGCAACGTGCTTAAAGGTGCAGCAAACTGTTATTTACAGGCAGACACTATATTTACAGCCACAAAGACAGGTGAGGAGGGGATAGGACAACAGCTCAGTAATTTCAATGCCTTCTGCTTCCCCGGAGACTGCTGGAAGAGCACAATAGGATTACTGCTTCCTTGCTGCAGTTAAGCTGCAGTAGATAGTTCAATAGGCAGACTGGCAGACCCGTATTTCTTATTCGCTGCAATGAAAATATTAGGAAAAAAGGAGGAGTTTGATTTGGAGAACTATCTGTTCAGCACCATCTCACTAGATTGGTTTCATGTCTCAGAAGGAAATGCATTTGGCTGAAAAGATATTTACAGCATGAGTAAGAAAATACATCATTTTTCACCAATCATATCCATTAATTTTATATTGCTTTTAGAAACAAGTTTGTATTTTTTTTACATGGAGAATTCCAGATAAGTAGAGTACAGAGCTACTGAATGCTTTCTCCTCTCTCCTCTACAGACTGCAATCTAAATACAGTTTTTATAAAACATCCAGTGAGATAATTTGGTGGGGAAGGAAAGGAAGCAGCAATGAGAAGAAAATGAGAGGAGTGGAAGTAACTATTGTCTTGGTTATTTAGAGGAGTTATTCTTTCAACATAGAAAAATTGAGACTATATCACATCTGGAAAAATACATTGAAAATGTTAACTACCTAAAACTCCATGTGCTGACAGTATTAGAAGAATAAGGTCAATTGCATTAAAAGGATGGAATCTTTGCAATTTTATGAAACTGAAAATCAGACGTTTTCCTTGTGTTTTAAAAGCCATTTTGCTTTTAAAGAGCTAGGAAATCGAGAGAGGGAGAAACCAGTCATGCCATATTTCAAGGATTGATTTTCGTGCAGCTCTCCTCCTCACATACTCCAGAGCAGAGCCTGGCAGTGGCTGGCTCACCGGTCCGTGAGTCAGGACAGCAAAGCAAGGCTGCAAACCCAGGATGTAACAGTCCATTAGTAGAGATTTGTGTTTGTCCCTCCTCTGCAGTTCTCTCAAGGTACTGCTCCATGGCCTAACCCTCCGAGAGATGAGCCCTAACCCATCATTACACGAGCTTCTGCTCGGTGTCTGCCTCAACACTGACAGCACAGAGGGAGTATATACAAAGCCAATTACAAAACAAAAGTATTAATTTCTCAGCAGTCTGGCTATTCAGCATGGATTCACAGCAGTTCCCAGGGAGTGCATCCCTCCTCCCAGGCCTGTCTCTCTGGCTGCCAGCAGATGCCCACTTTGCACACAGCAGCCCATGGCGCAGAGCCAGCGCTTACTCCCAGGTGTTTGCTGCCACCTCATCCCGGGAGGCTTGCACGCCAGCTGGCTGCTTTTTGGAGCACCTGAGGATTGTGACTGCTCTTCTCCATCACGCCAAATCAGTGATGTTAGCTTAGAAGTCCAAGTACATTGGATTAAACTGTCTGATTGTATCTAAAAAGTGCCAACACAAATGTGCTCCACGGTAGTGAGGAGAACCCCCTCCCAAGGCACACAGATTTAAAAAGCCCTCATCCCAGCAACTGCACAGCAAACTGCAATGGAACTGAATTCCCCAGCACAGCAAGGGGGCAGCGGGCTCAGATCCTCATTGGGGAGGCAGGAACTGCCTTGCTAATGACAACAGGAACACAAAGTTGACAGCCATAGTTCAACACTGAGGAACAGGACATGATACACATTTCTACCCCTATTATCTAAATAATGTCCTTTATCAAGAATGCCTCCTTCATTACTATAGCTACAGTGGTGTCCTGCAGAAATATCCAGCTTTGCCCCAGTAGGATCTATAATGCAATTATGTATCACAATTAAAAAACAAAATATCATGCAGGTTTGTGAGAAAATACATAATGAAAGGAACACCTAATTAAACTGAATGTAGTATCACGTTAATTAACAGAGGTTTTATTCAATAAAACCTTACTGCAAACCTAGAATTATTCAGCATGTGCTTGCAGGACTGCTGCATGACACTGACACCATGTACAAAGTCTGGTCTTGAATATGGGTCCAGCTTGCCTTGGCATATCTTCAACTCTTCACAAATACCTCTCAAGACACATAGATATGTAGGCTTCCCTAAAGGCTCTTGCCAACTGGAATAGTACATGCTGGAGACACAGATTTGAATACTGCTATCCCCACCCCGTGCCTTCAGTGGAACTGGGATTCCCTAATTTCCTTCCACACTTGCCAAAACTTGGCAGAGGATCTTACCAGATTCACTACATTAACTTTGAAGTAATACATTACAAAACATAGCAACAATGGCTCAATTTGGCAAGCACAAAACACTCTGTACAGATCCAGATAAAATACGTAAGCATCTCATTTAGGCTTAGCTCTACCCAAGCTGCTACATCTGAAAACACAGCCCATTATATAAAGAGAAGACAACACTGTTGAAAGGCTACCAGCAAGTGAATCTTGGATAATGCTTTCCAAGGAAATGCACTCCTATAGCATTAGACTGCTTGTTTTCTTGCTCATCCAATTGTTGGTTTCACCGCTTAGATTTCAAACAACAGCATCTTTCATTACTGCTGTATGCTTTTGTTTTGTAATGCCAGTTCTAGTCATCAACAGATTTTACATATAATCCAGACATCTGAAAAATGAGACTGACACACTTGAACCCATCTTTGGCAACAGCCAAAGCAGTGACTTACAGGTGAGAGGCTCTGTTTCATTTAATCCATCCTCAGCCCTCCAATTACTACTGTAAACAACTCCTGAGCTAACACCACCACTAACATCTAAAAGTGGTAGGAAAAAACCCAACAGATGAATTTAACAAGAGCTGGAACACAAGGATGCCATACACAATCAGTACAATGATGGAAGTCTGGAAGAGGGAAAATCTGGTGTCTATCACTAAAAGAAAGAAAGAAAGGAATAACTGCAGAATTGGAGGTTCAGATTCCTATCATGGAAACCTAACCCAAATTATTCAAAACCAAGAGGAAAGTAAACAATGAATAACAACCAAAATGGACTTTTTGGATTTCAGAAATCATGCCTTATCTCTGTACTTTCTTTACACTAGCAGACAATAGACCCTGAGCATAGATTAGTTTGATTTTAGTCAGGCTTTAAGTGCTGCTTAACATGACATTCTCATAAATAAACAAGGGAAATTAGGTCTAGCTGAACACAACACAAAATTGCAGCAAACCTAAGGCTTACCAAACTATTAAACTAGTAGCGACTAATAGAAATGAGCATTATCAGATTCCTCAGAGGGCCAGTGAAGGCAGTAGCTGTGCTGCCAAAGCACACCCAACCAGCTTCCCCAGATGCATTAGTGGGACCCAAGCCTGGGAGATGCACTGTTCTCCTTTCTCTCTACCCCACCACAATGTACAGCCACCGAAGGGAGAGAAAAGCAATCAGAATGATAAGAAAAAACCCTATCAATATATCCTGCAAAAAATGATTACATGGATTAGGGCTTCTGGTGCTAATGGTTTGAGCTTTTTTTTACAAGAGAGAAGACTGACAGCAGTATTCTGATTTACTGAGTAACAAAGCATTAACTATATCCACAGCAGAAACAGCAACATACAGAGATAAAAAAGACACAGATTAGGTATTAGGAGTATCCTAATACTCTTTAATATCCTCAGGGGTAAGGTGAGGAATTTCCACAAATGGAGATAGGAGGAGGGAATAGGATAGGATAGGAGGAAAGGTCAGATACAGATCTAGGGAGAATGGATTCTTCAGCCAAGGGGGCATGGCAGAGATTACTTTTTCAAGTCTTTTAGAATCAAATGAAATCTGTGTTTGTGAACAGAGGAAATTCAATCAATCTGCACTGGGAAAGTATTTAAATCTGGCTTGTTTTCACAATTATCCCAAAAAGACCTCTTAGCAACAGTGTGGGGAGCTCCTGCAGAGACTGCTGAAGTGGCCATCCAACTACATGGCTTACTGGCTAAGTTTTAAAGATAAAAGAAACTGAGAGCAGGTGATGTGCTGAAGGTCACACCATTTGTGACTGAACAGAGTCCCAGAACAGAGAGGATCATACACCTTCCTCTCTTTGCAAGGAAAAACCACAACCACCACATCAAGGGGTTACTGCTCTGTGCCCGCAGTCTCTGTGCCTGCCTTGGAACGTTTTCAAACAACAACTGTAAAACATCTGGAGAGGCTTTCAAGGAGAGCAAAAAAAATTACAAAAACCACACAACCAAAATTTATAGCAGAAACGTGTTTCCAAAGTTAACACTGCACAGCCAGAACTCAGAAGGACCAAAAGCTATTTTAGGAACTTTTGCCTTTTGGTTCTGTCGTCTCGCTCTTTGCTTTAACTTTACATTATTTTATATTTTTACAGGAAAAGAATGTTTTATCAGGTGTCCTCAGATTTTTTTTTTTTTTTTGTATGATTAGTGTAATACAAACTTTGCCAACTTCTCTATAACTGCTGAAGGAAAAAAAAGTGCTTGCTTTCAAAGCTGGGGGTTGCAGGACCATTTTTCACACTATCCAAACTTTGTATTTGAACAGGACTAAGCTAGAAGTACTCTAATCCTATCCCTCCACTCACTCTTCATTCTGAAAGAAATATTACAACTACATAAAATAATCTCTTAAGTGCTGAACATGAAAACAGGTAAGGACATCAGGAAAGAGAAACTCAGCCTACAGCAGTTTTTAACTTAACTGATTTCTGCCCGAACAATACAGGGCAGACTCTTGCTGCAGCTTTGTGCATGCATTGCAGCTTCAAGGCAGCAATGCTTCCCATCTCACTGCTCAGTTGATGAGGTAGTTTTTTAGCAGTGTCATTACTTCTCTTTTTTCCCTCTGTGTCTCACCAACCCCACAAACCTTGTCATCCTCCTTTACTAGCAACCTGCTCTACTCCTCTGGTACTAATCACCTTTTCTTGAGAACTGCCTAATTAATTAACATTCAATTAATATACCGAAGTCAAATACCAAATAATTGCTCCCAAGCTGCACTGGGAACCTAGTAACTAATCTGAGCAAGAGAGGGGCTTCTGTATTGTTGAAGTTCCATTTCTTCTAGCTGTGTCTTCTGGGCTAATGGACGTTTCCCACCTGAAACATGGTTGTATTACTGGAGCAGTCTTTGTGAGCCATGAATGCCCTTGTTAAGTCATTCTGATACCCCTAAAGACTCCACATAAACTATGTTTATTTTATTTATATAAATAAAGCAAAAGTAGCAAATCATCTATGCTCTGTTACAATTAGGGCCACATAGAAAACTCAAGATGGCGTAAAATAAGAAACATCTAAATGACCCTACGCCGATCTTCAGATTATTTTAGTTGTAGATTCACAAAGTGTTCAGCAGCAGTACTGTCTTGAGGTAGCCCCATCTTCTGCTGTCAGTGCCCATGCTCTGCTGTAACCTGCACTCTACTCTCCCATCTGTGCTGAAGCATTTCTTTGTGTGACCACCCTGTGAACCCGACATGCTTTTTTTTTTAATTCTTCCTTTTTTTTCTTTTAAATCTTCTTTTACCTTGTTTCTCTTTCTTAAAAAATATTTCCCCTAGACATGTATTTGGCTTTCCCTAGCCACGTGAAATCCCTGCTGTGGCTCTGAGCGTGGCCCCAGCAGCAAGGCTCCGGCGCTCTGCAGAGGCGGGACCAGGCAGCTGCTCCCTGGCACAGGCACTACCCCAGCACCGGGCTGAGTGCACACGGAGCCGCCTCTGTTCAATTAGCTGAGCTACAAGCACACATAGGGCTGCAGCAAGAGACTTTTATTTAAAAGCCTAACTACGAACATTAGTTTTAGACAGATTAGAAATTGCTGTTTCCTCGTCTTCAGGGGCATGTTTATCATTTTACATAGGTAGAAAGAGGTTATCTATGGAAGAGGGGAGAGGTATAAAAATGAACGTGGCTAATTGCTTTTACAAGCACCTAGGGAAGAAGCCAGTAGAAATCACAGCCCAAACTGATTTTTCAATACCTTTCATTTCTCTGTCTGAAAATAAAAAAGAATTGGGAGAGAGGGAAATGGTAATTTGTGACTACCTCTTCTTATGGACATTGGCAGAAGAGCAGCCTGCCTAAATTCTCGCAGAGGACACCTGGACGCGTCTCCCTGCAGACAAGTGCTATAATTTCACGACTGGAGAGATAATGCTGTAAGATAATGTCATCACTGCTCCTACCATCTATAAATAACTGCATTTGGATCCAGCCGAGTCACGTGGAAAAGCTGGCCAGCAACACATACATGTATGTCAGTGTGCCTTTGGAAACCCAAATAATTCTAATAATATTGCATGGAATAAGCTTTAGCTTTCCAAATTAAGCTCTGGTCCGTGCACTCACTGCGGCTCACAGAGGACTGCTATTATTCCTTTTGAAAATTCCGTTCTTCCTTTGGAAGCTGCTGACTTGGGCATTAGCTGGGTATTGTGCAAAAGCGTCTCGTGTGCTGCTGCGCAGACAGACTGCTCAGAGAGGCAGACAAGAATCAATTGCTCCGGCAGCTCGGCGAACCTGCCCGCCCCTCTCATTGACATCTTCTCTCAGCCCCTGAAAAGGCGCAAGGGCCCGAGCGCCGCGGAGAGGAGCAGTGGGCGGGTGCGAACGGTAGCCAGACATCACAGCATGGACGGCACACGCTGGAGCTGCTCCTCACCCAGCACAGCATGGATGGCACACACTGGAGCTGCTCCTCACCCAGCACAGCATGGATGGCACACACTGGAGCTGCTCCTCACCCAGCACAGCATGGATGGCACACACTGGAGCTGCTCCTCACCCAGCACAGCATGGATGGCACACACTGGAGCTGGAGCTGCTCCTGACCCAGCACAGCATGGATGGCACACGCTGGAGCTGCTCCTCACCCAGCACAGCATGGATGGCACACACACTGGAGCTGGAGCTGCTCCTCACCCAGCACAGCATGGATGGCACACACCGGAGCTGCTCCTCACCAAGCACAGCATGGATGGCACACACTGGAGCTGGAGCTGCTCCTCACCCAGCACAGCATGGATGGCACACACACTGGAGCTGCTCCTCACCCAGCACAGCATGGATGGCACACACACTGGAGCTGCTCCTCACCCAGCACAGCATGGATGGCACACACAGTGGAGCTGCTCCTCACGCAGCACAGCGTGGATGGCACACACACTGGAGCTGGAGCTGCTCCTCACCCAGCACAGCATGGATGGCACACACTGGAGCTGCTCCTCACCCAGCACAGTGTGGATGGCACACAGTGGAGCTGGAGCTGCTCCTCACCCAGCACAGCATGGATGGCACACACTGGAGCTGCTCCTCACCCAGAACAGCATGGATGGCACACACTGGAGCTGCTCCTCACCCAGCACAGTGTGGATGGCACACAGTGGAGCTGGAGCTGCTCCTCACCCAGCACAGCATGGATGGCACACACTGGAGCTGGAGCTGCTCCTCACCCAGCACAGCATGGATGGCACACACTGGAGCTGGAGCTGCTCCTCACCCAGCACAGCATGGATGGCACACACACTGGAGCTGGAGCTGCTCCTCACCCAGCACAGCATGGATGGCACACACTGGAGCTGCTCCTCACCCAGCACAGCATGGATGGCACACACTGGAGCTGGAGCTGCTCCTCACCCAGCACAGCATGGATGGCACACACTGGAGCTGCTCCTCACCCAGCACAGCATGGATGGCACACACACTGGAGCTGCTCCTCACCCAGCACAGTGTGGATGGCACACAGTGGAGCTGGAGCTGCTCCTCACCCAGCACAGCATGGATGGCACACACTGGAGCTGGAGCTGCTCCTCACCCAGCACAGCATGGATGGCACACACTGGAGCTGGAGCTGCTCCTCACCCAGCACAGCATGGATGGCACACACACTGGAGCTGGAGATGCTCCTCACCCAGCACAGCATGGATGGCACACACTGGAGCTGCTCCTCACCCAGCACAGCATGGATGGCACACACACTGGAGCTGCTCCTCACCCAGCACAGCATGGATGGCACACACTGGAGCTGCTCCTCACCCAGCACAGCATGGATGGCACACACACTGGAGCTGCTCCTCACCCAGCACAGTGTGGATGGCACACAGTGGAGCTGGAGCTGCTCCTCACCCAGCACAGCATGGATGGCACACACTGGAGCTGGAGCTGCTCCTCACCCAGCACAGCATGGATGGCACACACTGGAGCTGCTCCTCACCCAGCACAGTGTGGATGGCACACAGTGGAGCTGGAGCTGCTCCTCACCCAGCACAGCATGGATGGCACACACTGGAGCTGGAGCTGCTCCTCACCCAGCACAGTGTGGATGGCACACAGTGGAGCTGGAGCTGCTCCTCACCCAGAACAGCATGGATGGCACACACTGGAGCTGCTCCTCACCCAGCACAGTGTGGATGGCACACAGTGGAGCTGGAGCTGCTCCTCACCCAGCACAGCATGGATGGCACACACACTGGAGCTGGAGCTGCTCCTCACCCAGCACAGCATGGATGGCACACACTGGAGCTGGAGCTGCTCCTCACCCAGCACAGCATGGATGGCACACACACTGGAGCTGGAGATGCTCCTCACACAGCACAGCATGGATGGCACACACTGGAGCTGCTCGTCACCCAGCACAGCATGGATGGCACACACACTGGAGCTGCTCCTCACCCAGCACAGCATGGATGGCACACACTGGAGCTGCTCCTCACCCAGCACAGCATGGATGGCACACACTGGAGCTGCTCCTCACCCAGAACAGCATGGATGGCACACACTGGAGCTGCTCCTCACCCAGCACAGTGTGGATGGCACACAGTGGAGCTGGAGCTGCTCCTCACCCAGCACAGCATGGATGGCACACACTGGAGCTGGAGCTGCTCCTCACCCAGCACAGCATGGATGGCACACACTGGAGCTGGAGCTGCTCCTCACCCAGCACAGCATGGATGGCACACACACTGGAGCTGCTCCTCACCCAGCACAGCATGGATGGCACACACTGGAGCTGGAGCTGCTCCTCACCCAGCACAGCATG
Organism: Acrocephalus scirpaceus scirpaceus; assembly: GCA_910950805.1. Taxonomy (NCBI): domain Eukaryota; kingdom Metazoa; phylum Chordata; class Aves; order Passeriformes; family Sylviidae; genus Acrocephalus; species Acrocephalus scirpaceus. The sequence continues at coordinate 38,677,553 of OU383781.1, forward strand.
GATGGCACACACTGGAGCTGCTCCTCACCCAGCACAGCATGGATGGCACACACTGGAGCTGCTCCTCACCCAGCACAGCATGGATGGCACACACTGGAGCTGGAGCTGCTCCTCACCCAGCACAGCATGGATGGCACACACTGGAGCTGCTCCTCACCCAGCACAGCATGGATGGCACACACACTGGAGCTGCTCCTCACCCAGCACAGTGTGGATGGCACACAGTGGAGCTGGAGCTGCTCCTCACCCAGCACAGCATGGATGGCACACACTGGAGCTGGAGCTGCTCCTCACCCAGCACAGCATGGATGGCACACACTGGAGCTGGAGCTGCTCCTCACCCAGCACAGCATGGATGGCACACACACTGGAGCTGGAGATGCTCCTCACCCAGCACAGCATGGATGGCACACACTGGAGCTGCTCCTCACCCAGCACAGCATGGATGGCACACACACTGGAGCTGCTCCTCACCCAGCACAGCATGGATGGCACACACTGGAGCTGCTCCTCACCCAGCACAGCATGGATGGCACACACACTGGAGCTGCTCCTCACCCAGCACAGTGTGGATGGCACACAGTGGAGCTGGAGCTGCTCCTCACCCAGCACAGCATGGATGGCACACACTGGAGCTGCTCCTCACCCAGCACAGCATGGATGGCACACACACTGGAGCTGCTCCTCACCCAGCACAGTGTGGATGGCACACAGTGGAGCTGGAGCTGCTCCTCACCCAGCACAGCATGGATGGCACACACTGGAGCTGCTCCTCACCCAGCACAGCATGGATGGCACACACACTGGAGCTGCTCCTCACCCAGCACAGCATGGATGGCACACACACTGGAGCTGCTCCTGATGTTCCGCTGAGCTGTAGCAGGAGCCTGCCCTGCCTCCCAGGAACGGGCCAGGCTGGGGCAGCAAAGGAAGTAACCCACCCATAATGTAAAGAGATTTTAGCACTGATTTTCTGAAACAAATCTTTCAGAGCAGTGCAAAAGGCTGATTTTAAAAATAAAACTAACATAAAAATTTGGATGCTTAAACAATTCCATGGCAGTAGTAACAAACATAAATAGGAAAGCATTTCAAATGAGTTGTATGCAGCTCCTCAGGGCATTTTCTGGGAAAATGACTGGAATACAACCTGACATGACCAACAGAGCCTGCAGTTTAAGCAAGGCCACAAGACATTATCGGGGGAAAATTTTCATCTTTGGAAGCTAAAACTGATGAGAGCATGTACTGAGGAGGAGATATAGGAGGAGAGAGGGCAGTAATGGACACTGAGTATTTCCCAAGACTTCAAGCACCCTTAATTCTGCAGAGCATTTCCCAGGGACAGAGACTCTGTCTCCCTGTCTGTAGAAGAGCAGCAGATTCTAAAAAAAGCACTGAGCAAACATCCTAAATAACAACCATGTCTATTTCATGTTCCCAGAACATCTGGAAAGAAGAACCACAATCAGAATGGACATCAGAACATCAAATATTACTGTAAAACACACAGTAAGATGCTATCCAAGCAGATGGTAAATAAAATTCTACCTTCTTGGTCAGAAAAATTTTGGATTAGCTCCTGCTCCAACTGAAGTTGGTTGAAAATATTGCCATTTTAGTGGTCTGAAGCTCAATCTCTTATATTACATTTACACAACCTCTACCAATACAATCTTTTCTCCTTCAGTACACCATTTTAAGTGTACGATACAAAGTGTAACTTCTTCATACATTACGAAGTACTTCCATGTTAGTCTAGCAGATAATATTTTTAATTTTACTGATGTAAAGTAAGAAATGTAGGAAAGTGGCTAGAACAGAGGATAAAACCCAAGAGAAATTAGAGCAAAAAATAATATGTTGATAAAGTTTCTGAAAGGTTACAGATAGGTTATTACATACAGACTGTGCCTGGCTACTTAATGTCTGGGGACTATATAAATGGCCTTTCACAAACACATAAGGACTGACTCCTTCCATAAGGAACTTGAAAGAAATGCAATAAAATTTCAAAACCAAGATGTCATGGGCAAAAATTTCTAAAGGAAATTAACACAGGAATGTTTTCTGAAAGGAGCTGGTTGAATGAAAGAACAAATCTGCAGTCAAGTATTACAAGATTTTCTCTAAGAGGAATAGACTGTGGTATTTTGAAAACATAAGGGTGAAGGAAGAGATGAGGAGAAACATCAAGAGTAACAGAAACCCAGGGAACCAAGGACAAAGCGAACAAGGACCAGACCTGAGGGTGCTGTCTACTTAATAAGAGAGAAGGTATTTACATGGGCTCCAAGAAAGTGGAATTTTATCTTGTACCCCCACCCCCCCTTGCTGTTACTTTTCATTCTGTATCTTACTTTGAGAATAAGTTTCTACTACATCCTCTTCCCGATTAGAGGTTTTCCATGCAAGAAAGGCCTCCAAAAGCCAAACCATCTAAATTTGGCCCAATTCAAATTATATTTTATGCAATACCCATCTAATCTCGCCTATTGCAATATAAAACAATCTGCATTAGGAATCTGCAGTTTGATGCTACGAAAACTAGAAATTACAGCACTTCAAAATATCACATTCTGTTGAGAACATCTCATTTGTTCTCTCTTGGATTTCTCATGGATTGTTAAGATCAATTCAGGATACCAGCTCCAGTTCTACTGGCTGTCAAGAAGAAAAAAAAAAAAAAAACCCAAAATGAAAAAGGCAGGCATTGCAGCTTGACTGTGGTATTGGCCAAAACAAAATGGTAAAAACCCCCATTTTTTTAACTTCCTACACAACACAGTTGTTCTCTCTCTATCTTCTGAGTCATATCTGTTCATGTTACTAAGAAAGCCCCACAGAGCCAATATCGCTAGGGAAGAACAAGATTATTTTCAACAAGAGAGTTAGCTGATTCCAATTGCTGCAAAACCTTTATTTGCAGAAATTATAAAAGAAGCAGAAGAAACACTCTGAACTTCCAGGCTTCCAGCTACTATAACAGAGTTGAGCACTGCCAAGTGATCAAGACCACGCAGTCTAAAAGATATACATGTAAACAAAGCACCTCTTTTATCTGCAAGTCGCTGATAAACACCAGCTAATCCCCACCTAATCCTGTGAACAGAACATCATCCTAGCTTCACAAAGGGGGAATCTAAGGCAGTGAACTAATCCTTCGGGAAACATACTCAGGTTAGAATACCAGGGAGACTAGTTACTGGTGAGGGACACTGAGGTACTGACTGGTAGGGCTGTGTGAAAATTTCTGTCCCTTCTGACACATTTCTGCTGCTGAGACTATGCCCACTCCCTGAGGAACCTCTCAGGGCAAACGCTGACAAAAAGACCAGGAAGGAGAGAATGAGTTTGGACATCAACACAGAAACAGGATTTTCACATCTATACACCAGGGTGTCTTGAATGCAGAGAGAAACTTCTCTGGAGGAGGATAATGCCAGTCAATAAGGACATACATTCACAGCATCCTGAAGAGGAGAGGATCAATGCACTCAACATCAGATGAGGGATTAAAGGCTCTTTTCCTAGCCTGGATGCAGACCACTAGACCATGCTAATCTGACAGGAGGAGTTTCTGCAAGGCAGCTGAAAAAACCCACAAATTTATGTAGCAGAAAATAAAACAGGGATTCTAAAAACTCACTGCAAATTCTTGCCCAAGCAAACGCACCAGTGAACGCTGGAGAATAAGTAACAACCAAGGGGCAAAGGCTAAAAAATCTTCCTTTTTAAGTGGCCTTCCATGCACATGCATGTTCTGGGAAAGCGTTCGACTCTGCAGCCTATTTGACACCTGGAGCAGTGACCACAGACAACTCCAGCACCAGTCCAACAACCTGAGCCAGATCATTAAACAGAGAAAAGGGGGTTCAAAGCTGAAACCTACCATCAAGCAATCAAAGCTTTAAAGTGAAATAGTCTAGTTCACTGCAGTATTTATAAAAGGTAGTATCTCAAAGCTTTCATGGAGTACAGACTAAGCCCCTGCTATTACAGACTGGAATAAACTAGTAGAGAAGGTACATTTAAGAAAGCCTTGTAAAGCAAAAATGTATTTCATCCTGAAAAAATCTAAGAATCAAAAAGCATAGCAGAACACAACATGGGTAAGCCCAAATGAACAGCTTTGTAAGATAAAAGGGATATATTAAAAAAGGCATAAAGACTTCATAAGAGAAGACTGGAAGAATGTTACATGATTTACAGCAAACATTACTATAGGTATCATGATAAAACAAATGACAACTTTCTGTCAGACAGGTTCCTAACTAACCAGTTTCTGCAGATAGACACTGAATAAGAAACAACCAGCAGAATCCACAATCTGGACCCCTGTGGAGTAAGGTGAGGGAGAAAGAGTAGAGAGAAGTACAGGCACTGCACTAATGAGCAGTAACAAAAGAGCAATTAACAAAGACAGCTGTAATCTCTTGCAACTGATACTGCTGTGTTCCAGACATTCTATGACTGGAAGTCACAAGGTCTTTACTAAAGATGAAAAACTACAGTGGACAAAACCAATGGTCTCTTGAGTTCACAGCGTATTTTCATCTGTCGAATGCAATGAAAAAAAGTATTTCCAATATTCTTACTACATCAGATGCACCCTAGAGGGATCAGAGAAGCCCCTTCCAGTGTTTGGACAGGCAATATCAGCTCAGAAATTTTAAATAATAATCTTGCACACTTGTAGAACTGAAAACACAGCAATCTCAATCCTAACATACATGCAGGAAAGTTATAATTAACTCTCAATTCTAACCAAACCTTTAAAAAGCAGGAAACATTCCTTTTTTTGACACAAGCTCCAGCAGTGCCTCACTAAACATGAATCTTTCAACATCTTTATCCAATCTGATGATACACTGGTGTGGGGTTTTTTTCAATTCTTTGGAAAGTTGCATTTAATCCAGATAAAAACTGGCTACCTAATTATCATGAATATCACTACAGAGAGGAACAAGTGCAAAAAGAAGCAGCACTAAGTAGTAAGGTGAAAAAATGAAATTATTAATCTGTTCCACTCTTTGGAGCAGATACTGTCTCTTCAAAGATGTTTGCAGAGTGCTTAGCATAACTGATTTAGATAGGAGCACTAACCAAATAGTAATAACTAATAACAGCAAATACTTTAACCTCAATAAAACACTTCTTCTGTACCTGGCATTAAAGTATGGTGGAAAGAATGAGGATGATACAAGAAACTGCCCAATGAAATATTAAGTCATAGTACCTATATCTGGTGAAATCATTCTAAATTATTCTCAAAGCCATCAAAAATATTATGTAATCTTGTGCTGCCTCATGACTTGCACCACAGGGACTTGTCAGTTTTACATTTACCTTGTTCAGTTTAAAACTCCTTATTAAGGAATGTTTTGGTTATTAATAGTAAAGTACACTCAGAACAAGGCATAAGAAACTACTGACAATGGCTACGAGAAAAAAGATTAGCTGCTTAAAACAGGGTAAACACAAGTAGATAAGCAAAGACTTAACAAAGAACAATGTGCAAGAAACAAAAGAGTAAACAGAAGAAAGGATGGACACAGTGCGTGAGGGCGAGGTTGCCGTGCACTAAAACCCGACAGGAATGGACACAAGAAGCAGGAGGTCACAGCTTAACTTGTGTTTGGAAACAGTACGAGACAGATCTGCAGATCAGCTCAGGAAAGAACAGGAGAAAAGGGAAGGAAAACTGGGGGGGGAAGTTCGTGTGGGCAGTGGGAAGTGAAACAATCTCGTGTTTCATGAACTCTCCCATTATTCACTTGCATACCTGCCATGTCCCAGTTTTAAGAACAACTTGTCTACCAAGGACCAGAAAAAAAATGAGCTCCCAACAGGCCCAAGAGGCACTGGAGGATGCTCAATTCCCAGACCTGCTAACCCCTGCAGCAGGCTGCAGGCTGAAGAAAGCTGTGGGTCAACTCAGGAGTGGAAGTTAAAATTCAGAACGCTAACTGCCCAACTCCTAAGACTTTAATTAGCCCAAGGTATTTTTACATGCACAGCAGTTATCTACGATTTCTTCGTGCAAAGAGTGATTACACTGGGGTTTTTTGATGATTTATAATTAACCCAAATTTTCAGTTCCAAACAAATTCAAGTCTAACTTGTGATGACTGAACCTGAGAAAATTTATGAATAAAAATGCTCAAACACTTTGGATATTTGACCAAAAGTGATGACACGAGCCTCGCTTCCCCCTACTCTAAGCAGTCACTGTAGTTCAGAAAGCAGATAGGCCCCATTTAGATTTAATTGACACTTCAGTAACTGCAAGTCAAGCCAGAACACAGGTGTACCTGAGCTAACCGAGTGCCTGTGTAACCACAGGAGTCAGAGAGCCTCAGGCAGGGATGAGGGGGTGCATCCCTCTGTGTGCACACCTTAGACCAGGTAGCTCAAGGAGCAGACAGGGAGGTGATGGAATAAATGGCACCACAAATATTTGATCTTTAGAGAAAAAATTGAGATGATGTTTCATGTTATTCAAGTGAATTCCAACATCTCTATTGCTCACAATATGATTTCAGATTTTTACAGCTTGCTCCTACTACGAAAACAAACTATGAAGAATAATTTTTAAAAAAATCATGTAATTGAACATTTAAGCCATGTATTACTCCACTATTTGTAAATAAGTATTCTATTTCGAACAGACACAGTAAAATAAGTTGCAGTCAATTTAAATTAGATCAGTTCAACAGTAACATATTCAAAATTATCCACTTCAGCAATCTCTCAGCTTCCATATTTTTTCAGGTGGGAAACATCACATACTTTTGATAGCAAAACATGCAAACATCCTGACAGGAAGCACAGGACAAGAGATGTAAAAGAGCAAATGCTGTGATTTTTCTGATAGATACATTATGCAGCTGAAATCTAAAGCTCTGTGAGTAGACACTGATAATGTCTGATTTGTGTGTTCGTGTGACTCGCCCCAGCTGCCAAAGAGCTCTGGCCTCACTGCTGCTGCCTGGGTTTTGCCTGCTCAGCTGGTAAGTCAGGCCGGCGCCTGAACATGCTGGTTAGCAGTCAAAGCTGGGAGCAGTTCAAACATGGGCAGACATGAGGAGATCTTCTGAGATTTTCTCTTCTAAAGCCAAGGAGGTCCCTTGTGAGTACTTACAAACCACAGTTATTCAGCTGCCTATCAGCTTAGCCAACACTGGGTAGATTTTTTTTTTAAATGACAAAAGAATCTTGATGATTTTGCTCTTCAAAGGCCACTATTTTGCCAACTGGGAAACACTCTACTCCAGGAGGAAAAGATCAATAATTTTTCTTCTTCATAAACGATGTCCTAGCCTGCTCTCTGAAGTACATATATAGTTTCAAACACACACACAGACACACACACTCTTCTTTCCTTCCTCTTTTCTTTCTTTCCCTCTTTTTCCCCCCTTCAGTTTTAGATGCTGACTTTGTTAAATTTCAGCTTGAATTGTTAAAACCCAACAAAAGGGGTATGATTAGTATGATGAGCCCTAACAATCTTGCCTTTTTTAGAAATATACCTAAAATTCAGCTCCAATGTACCTATCCATGTAGGACTATTTAAAAAATGCTCTGACAAGCACTTTAATTCCACAAAGACTGAGTGGTAAAATTATCTTTGTAACCGCTGAAATAAGTTTGGTGCTACAATACTAGTTAGAGCATATGACATAAAGAAGATTTTCTTTTTTACTTTTGATGGTGATACCACCAAAGAGACACTTCTTGAACCAAAGAAATAATCCTTAAACCAAGGGCAAGAGGGATCTGTTAACTTGAATAATTTTTTTTTTTAAAGTTACCTCAACTTGTTGAACTGCAAATTTCCCTTTTAACTAGATACTATGGTTTTTCATGAGACATCTTCTCATTTTGACAGCTCTGAAGACTGGACTTTGCAATGCAGATGTCTTGAGAAACGATCAGGAAAGCTTGTAACAAGCACTTGTTTTAATAGCCATTGGAACACCCTGTAGTTAAAAACAGAATACATCTGAAGTTTTTTATAATGGTGAATAAATTTTGTCATCTCATTAGATTTTACTGCACATGTGTTTTTAAAGTAAAAAAAGATGAATTCTCTCAAAACCTGCAATAAAATCGGACTATTCTCACATGAAAGGCAGGTAGGCTAAACCACAAAGGTATCAACTCATACCTGGGATAAGTTGCAAGATGAAACACGACTGAAGCCAACCAAGGCAGTACCCTAAACTAGATCTCTGCTGGCTTCAGAAGTTGAAGTCACCATATTTCAAATTGAAAGACAGGTGCTGAGGACCTTTACAAGGTGCAGCAAAAGGTAAATGATAACAGTCTGAAATCTGAATTTGACTCAGCTTCTGACTTCCTCTGCAAGCATGAGGCAGTTCTCAGTAAAAAGATGAGATGCCAGAGAAGGAAATTTCTCCTAAAATAGAGACACTCTGCTAGAGAGGTTCCTGGGCTATAGAGCCTTGCTGCCCAGGAAGATGACCTATCACCAAGACTAATTGGACACTGGATGTTTGATTCAAACCCTCAGATTGCTTTCAAGCAATCTATCATTATATTTTTAAAATAATAAAAATAAATAGAATAAGCACTGAAAGTCTGCTTTGGAGAAAAGCCAGTTGTTGCAAAAGTTGCTTTGTCTGTGAGTCCAAAAATACAGCTTCATTCACTCATAAGAGAAACTATTCATGGACAGAAAGAACATTGCATAATTTGTAGGTCTTTGCAGGGTTCCTCCCTCTCCACCCCAAGACTCCCTTTTCCTCAAAACAGCATGAGCCAGACATAGCTTTTTGCCCCCCTACCAGTCTTGAATATTTTAGGTCTTGTGTGAGTGAATCGTAAAGAAGTGTGACACAAAGTTCAGTTTAACCAACTGCCAAACAGGAAAGCACTCATTACTTGTTTAAAAGCATCCTTTGTGCAAATGACTACAGTAGAGCATGATGAATTTAAAAAGAAAAAAAAAAAATTCACACAGACAACATGACCAGAGTCCATCTATCCAGCCCAGTGCAACCAGCAGGCAGACAACACTGTCTCCTTTAGCTGCTTTCTCAAACTGACCTTCTTGATTGTGAAGGCCTGGTACCATATTTATAAAAACAGCGCAGGGGCAGACAGCTGACTTGCACTAGAATGTCAGCTAAACCCCTGCTTTTATTTTGCCTGCAAGGCTTTTATTGCTGACATGAAATTTGAGTCTTATGAACAAGGTATTTGAAAAGCTTGTTCAAGGAGCGCAATTAATATCTGTAATTTCGGCAGTTACAGCACCAGACCAGAGCTCCAGTTTTATTTACCATGTACCTTACAATCTAAGAGGATTAATTGCACTCTGCACTGGCAACAGAAACAAGTACTGTCCTTCTTCATACTGCAGAGTTCAGCCCATTGCTTTTTTAAACAGTGAAACACCCGAGGTGTGCGGAGTCCCAGTTTAAAGGGTTTCAGATCAGGTCCCTGAAAACACTGACCGTACGAGAGGCAAACCAGCACAGATCTTGGAAGGTGTCAATGAAGACAGGCCTGAAGTGGAGCTTGGTCACGTCACCCAACTGCCCTTTTGAAGAGCCCTGAACAACCCTCCTGGCAACAGACTCTGGAAGTTTGGTGGCCATGGGATCTGCAGCAAACTGCGCTGTCACCCCTTGGGGCTGCTTAACAGAAACACAGACAGAACCAAAGTCCTGACTACGGCAAACAATTAACAGGCCATGGGGGATCGAAATCACATCAAAAATGAAAGGTGTTTAATGCATTCATCCAGTCTCTGGGAAGAATTTAAAAGGAACATGACAGTTGCGCACTTCTGGGTTAAAAAAAGACAATATGGGGAACCAAAAAAAAAAAGTATGGACAAGCGGATGCCACACCACATCTCATTTTGATGAAAATGACCATTTGTACAAAGTTAAAATATGAGGGGGTTTTAAATCTGTACAACCTTTCAGGATAAGGGCACAGCACTGTAAAAATTACACAAAATCATCAATTTATGATAACAAATAGGAACATGGGACATAAGAAGGAAACACCAACAGTACTTTAATTATTTCTACTTAAGTCAAAAGGTCATTGTTCAATGAAATATAGTACAGCTTTGGTTCTCTGTCTTAAAAAGCTAAGCAAACAATTAGAAGATTCAGAGATCAGCAAGAACAACTGAAGAAACACAGACACCTGATGGAGTAAATGGTAAAAAACTGCATTACTGATAAACACCAAGCGTCATGGAGAAGTTACACTTGACAGAAAGGTTTCAAAATTATGTTACTAGTATTCAGAAAAGAATATGTTTCTTTACTACCGCTAGTTTTTTTCCTTCACACAGTCAAGTGCATTGAAATCCCTATTACAAAGTATTCATGAAGCCAAGAACAGAGTGGAACTTAAAGTAAAATTAAGCATTTATATGTGCACACGCTCACCAACACCAGAAAAATATAAATTACATAAATGGACATTAAACATTAGTTCTTGTTTTTCAAAGTATAGCAAGTTTCATACATTTGTCACGTGACATCTAAGATCAAAAATGCAAGGAAAAAAAAGTAATTTTTGAAATGTAGGTTACTAACTTCAAAAAGGACCTAGCAATTACTCTTACCTAATGATTCTATTCAATGTTTACCTCTTCAATGAAAACAACACACAAAAACTTCATGTATTATTTAAAAAGGAAACAGACTTAGCTAAAAAAAATAGTGACGAACTGGAAAATCAGGATTAGCAAACTAAAGGCCAGAAAATAAGAACTGAATCATACAAGCCTGATGCCTATACAAAGCACTGGAGCAGTGCATTTTAAATCAATCTGTTCATTCTAGGCAATATGTATAGTGGGACAATTATTTGTTTTCTTTGCTCCAATGTTTAGTCACCATGAAAACCCTCTACATGAAAACAGCTTGTGCTTCACAGTTCTAATGAAGCTCATAAAAAATTAATAGAATATGAAGAAGGAAACATGATGATGCATAGAGATCATATGGCCAAAAGACAAGAAGTATGTGCAGGTCACATTGGTAATATGCTTATCTTACATTCGTATCTAAGGCAGCATTTGAAACATGAAGGTTTCAAATGCATATCAGGAGTTATTAGCTATCATGTCTAAAATGCACATGAATTGCAGAGAATGTATTCAAGTTGCTATATTCTAGGGAATGGGAGAAACAAGTACAAGAAAATTAACTCCCTATGGTGAAATTTTGAGTGTGCTCAGAAGAGTGACAAAATCAACATCAATTACTGCAAAGAAAAGGATTTTATCTCTTAAAAATTCTGTTTCCTTTTCTAGGGCCATGGATATTGACCTTGCGCTCTCCATCACAAAACAACAACCCTTTGGTTCTTGGGGAGAGTGGAAGTTACAGATCTGTGTCAGGCTTTCAGCCCCAGTCCCACATGCAAACACTTCCCATGGTGAGCATTAGGACTTGAGCAGGCCACTCAACCACTGCAGCTCATCAAGGAGGATATACCAGTGCAGAGCTTATTCCAGTGCTTTACCCTGGAAAAGTGGGTTATAAAGGAGAGAATCCTGCAGTAAATTTGCTACAGAGTCTTCTCAGCTCACCTGGGACTTCTCTATTCTCCCAGCAAACTTACATAGGGTTGCTCTTTCAAAATCATGTTGAATTGGGCCAGTAAAACTATTTTCTGTCTTCCAAGCAACAAATGTTAAGGTTGCTAAAGTTTGCTTAGGCTAAATTGTGTTCTGATGTCTTATTTATGATACACTATTTCCTCCTGATACCTTAAGAAGAAGTGTAAATACACAAGCAGCAGCAACAAATCAGATTAAAAACAGTATTGGAGAATGCAGTTCAGAACTGTGTTTGATTCATAAATCCTTAGCTTATGCTATCAATGTGGGAATCAAACTCTGATAAGCAACTCTAAAAAGGCTTTTTTAAGGATCCTCATTTATCCTCTTTAATCTTAAGACTGTTCTAAAACACATTATGAGAATAGGAAACTATTGTGAACTAATGTTCATTAACACCAAAGGCTGAGGAAGAAAGAAATCAGGTGCAGGTAGCAGATAATGAGAATTCCATTCATGTTTAAGAGCTGTGTTTGTTCATAACTAGATGTGGTAGATTGTTAACAAGGGAAAGGAAGAAGATGATCAGACATAATAGGAGGCATTGTTTTCAAAGATGCTCTTCTCTAAGAAAACAATAACCTTCTAGACTTCAAAATTCAGGATAAAATTGAAAACAAAGAACTCCTCCCTGACAGGGGAAACCACATCTCTTCACTGCATACACTGACACACTCTTAGTATTTTCTTGAATTAAGCAACTCAACAATATATCTTACTATAAACTATCTGTCTACATGATTACATTTCCAGCTGCCATTTCTTGGTAATTTAATGCTAATTCCTTCATGTTTATATTTGATGTTTTAATACTATTGTTTTCTAAGGCATTTCAAAGAAGTATTTACCTCAATGAGTCTGTACTGATGAAATTAAATTAAACAAAACAAAAACAGCTGCATGAGCCTCTCTGCTGTCGACACTGGCTAGGTGTCTCCAAAACTAATCTGCAACACTCCTCAAGCATATTAGTAAGCAACAGGCAAGTTGCTAAGCTCAAAAAGGATGTAATTACAAACACTAATGAGTCATAAGAAGACAGATAGATACTAAAATTGTAAGTTGATTAAAGATACCCTTCCATTGACAGGAACAGTGAAAGCAACTGTAAGGCATGTACTAATCCAGTTCTACCATAAACTGGTTAAGACTACTAGTGTCAAGATCAATCATTTGAGTCTTGTTCCAAATCATTCTTCTGCTTATGCCCTTTTGCTACTCACATCTGTCCTAACTATTATATACCTGTTTATTTAAAGAAAAAGAACATATGGCACTAGAGACACTGAGCTAGCAAATGCAGACTAATGGGTACAGCTGTCACACAGGAAAGTCAGGCAGGTACATTTGCCCATCTGCCTTTGCACACAGCAACCAGAACATTGGCCAGCCCCTTTCCTGAGCATGAGAGAAATCTTGAAAACCTGCTCTCAAAATTGAGACAAAATGCTGGTATCTCTTCATACATCAATTCTTCACAGATTTTTTTAGCTGAACTTCTCAAAGTAAGTAACAAACACTCTTGGCAAGTATAAGCTTGTAAAGCAAAAAGCACATCTGAACTTCATTATTGCTACTAGACACTTTATTTTCCCCACACTTGTACCTAATGTCTTCTTTAACGTAAGGACTTCTTCCTCAGCCTGACTAACATCAGATTCAGGTGTGTTGCCCGCCACTGTTGGTATAATGTTATGTTATTCCTGTGCTGATGGACTTCAGCTATCCTGGTTATGTTTTGGATGTTATAACTCTTAATTCAGCTGCCTTTACTCTGAAATTGGATTACTAGCTGCAGCTTTAGTTATGCAGCCCAAAAGGAGCACACATTAGCTCTCACGCTGACAGACACAACCTTTCTGCAGGGAGAAAACACACTGTCTCTGGGGGAAGGAGTACAGGGAGAGATATGTCAGTAAAGCAGTGTGGAGGGATCAGGATCACTATGCTGGTTACTTGCAACAGCATGTCCCAGTCCTGACCGCATTTCACCCAAGATGAGCTTTTTGTAGGACTGCAGCTGTTAAAAGTTTTGCCTGAACTTAAATTCTCCCACTTTCTCTGCTCCAATGAAAATAGAAACTTTTAATAGTCATTAATAGAAATTAAAGAATTCAGTTTGTGATTAACAGCTGAATTCTACAATTACTGAAACTAAATCAGATTACTGAATTGTTCTTACTCTAAAGTGTTATTTCAATAAACCAGCATGCAGATGAAAACATGATTCATTTTCAAATGGAAAAACTACCTACAGCAATATAAGCAAAGTAATCTGCACTGTGGCCTCCTGCCTGCATGCACACAGTGCGCAGGAACAGGTGAGGACTGACAAATGTTACATTTCTGAGTTCAGCACAGGCTTCCTCAGGTAGGGAAAGGACACTGCTCTGCAAACAGGCTCCACACGGGAACCAATTTTAGACCCATCTCGGGTAATACGTTGGTTTCACTGAACTGTAACATCAACAGTTAATTCCTGCTGGATTAACAAGACTTTTAGAGAGGATTTTAAACATGAAATTCCAGACAAGTGATTATCAAATGCTAGAAGGAATTAATTATCACACCCAAAGTGCTAGAATATGGAGAGATGTCTCACGTTATTGCCGTTTGATCCAAATACTGGTCTATTTGCCAAAACCTAAAAGATAAGGGAAAAAAACCCCAAAAACCCAAACACATTTCTAAAGAAGCAAATCAACATGGAAGAAGACCAGTAGCAATACTACCTTTGAACAGATCTTCCAAACACAGTTAAAGACCATTTGGCTGGAAAAAATGGACCACATCAATTTTGGTGTGAAAGGCGTAACTGCATTTTAATTCATTTACAAAAAGCTTACAGATGTGGTTTAGACAGGAGTTGCCCAAGTTGCAAATATGCCTTGCTCTGGCAAGTCTCAGTTTTTTTCCAAAGGGTAGGTTACTGCACAGAAGGACAAAAAAACCCTAACCAAGCAGCCTTGGGAATACATGAAAAGCACTTTCCACTCAGAGCTAGAATTGAATATTTTTATACTGAAACCAGGCTAAACTGCTTCTTCAGGAAATCATCAAAGGCAACATAGCTGAGGTTGTTGAAAGAACAAGAGGGGTCGGGATGCATTTTGGTCAACAGTTTTGGGCAGCTGCAAATTCAGGGAATATGGAAGATGTTGCTATCAATAAAGTCAAACCCACTTAAACTGAGTTCATCAGTTCTTTGATAGTCCTTTGAACCTGAAACTCAAGATGATGGGAACTTAGGATGGGACCAAGTCCTCCTGGACTGAAACCTATGCATTACGTACAGGTCTGCACCAGACTGATCCTAAAAACCCTTCTCAAGGAGTAAGGCCGTATTTCCATAAAGCTGAGAAGACTCTCCTGAGTAACATTTTGGTGTAGTTCAAATGATTACCAGACTTTTCAACAGCCAGCCTTTCTTTCTCCCTACAAAATTTGTAGACTAGGCAGGTTTACCATTATTCATGGATGATCCATGACAAAGAAAAATGATGCTATGGGCAAGGAGACTGTTTCAGAGAGATACACTGAAGTACATCCAGGAGAGACCCTCTGGAAACAAATTTGTTAGAACACAAACCTTAACAAACCTTGTAAGTTACCATTTTCATGGTAACTGCACTGCCTAACAAAACACACAATCCCAGTCTGTATGCACAGTATCAGATAGCAACAGAGCATTGTCCAGAAAACAGCACCTAGTGAAAATTTTGGAAAGATTGAACAAGCAGTAAGAGATAGATACTTCCAGGAGCATGGCTCTTGCCTCTTCCATTCCTCGGGACCATTTCAATAGATGCCAGCACAACGCCCCTCAAAAAGTTTGATATGTGTGCCTATTGTAAATATGGTTTGTATCAGCAAAAAAAAAGTGATCTTGCCAGTTTATAGCTTATACTGATTCCTTGAGTGAAACAAGCAGCATCAGCAAAACAGCATTTTTACTGTAGAATGATACCTATTCTAGCATTTTTCCTGTATTGAGTGTTGTAAATAAGCACAGTCCTTAATGGCATTTCCATGCACACACAAGTTTTATGTGCAGATCTCACTCCAAGTGATTTCATCCTCGCTCCACAAAACTCCTTATCATTTATACCTTAATGTCTTTCTTCCAGGTTTCAGAGAAATCACTGAAATCAAGTAATAAACTATCTCCCAAAAGGGCACATGCCTTTCACATCATGTAAAATGGAAATTCAGTGGAGAGCAGATAAATTTTCAGAGTTCAGTCTATAAAAAGGGAAGCACATGAAGTTCTGTGGAAAAATGTGAAGGACTAGTGTAAGGTAGGCAGAAGTTACCAGTCTGATGGCTAATTTTGAGCAAAGTTTAACTTGAACTTATGATGTTAGAAATTCCATAACTATCAGAGAATTGTTGATGTGGTAGTCTTTTCTTCCCCAGCATTTTTCCTCTTTTCCCTGCTTATTTACAGGGAATCAGAACACAGGTCTATTCTATTTCCTACACAGATGGAGCTATCTTCCTGCTTTTAAGAGAGAAATTACCGTTACTGGAGGAAATCTGATTATGGATTATTTCACTGCTTGAGTCACTACTTGTATGTTGATGTTACTACTCATGCAGTATGAAACACAATCTTCAATCTCTAGTGTAATTATGAGGAAAAAGGAGAGTTAAGGACAGCCCACAAATATCTTGATCATCAATGAAATCTGCAAGAGAAGCTTCTGGAGAGAGCCACTTAAGATATTTTTTCCCCCCTTGGATCCTTTGATTCATGCAAAACTGATCTCAAAACAGATTACAAAAACAATGAAAATACATATGGGAAAACTCAGCTGTAGACTCCAGTTTTAGATGGTGACAACTGGTAACATTTCTTTAAAATGCCTCAGCAGTCTGTTAACAATCTAAAGCTCTTTGAAGAAGACTTTGAAAAATTTGCCAAATACTAGGAGTGAAACTGTACAACAGCTTGAAATGGCATTAATTAGAAGGGTGGTTCATGGTGGTTCCATTGATAGAAAATTGAGAGCCACAATCACCCTTCAGTTTAAAGGTAACAAGCACTATTTAGAGTGAGATTTTTGAAAAATCACCAGCTGTTTGACATGCTTTGTGAAGATCAACAAATACAGAGACATTTCAGTGTAAAGACAATGAATAATAAATACTACTTTCACACTAAGACATTAACTTCCATATTGCAGTCAGACATTTTGACAGTCAAAGTACTGCACAAACACAGGCACAGAAGCAGAATGTTAGGGGAAAGTGCCATTATGTAAACACAGAGCAGAGAGAAGGCAGAACTGAGCTGCAGAGGGAATACACAGGCTACTAAAGACTCCACTGAAACAAGAGATGTTGAACTCTCATACACCATTGTTTTATGATCAGCCTTGGCTTCATTCAAATAAATTCCCTCATTTCAATCCACCTTGGGTCACCCTGATGCCTTGTGCAATTTGTACATCCTTGAAACTGATAAGATGGCTGGAGAACCAAATGCCTATTTCAAGTGAAGTGTCTGTCACCCATTATTTTGGATGACTTGGCCAAAGTCTGAGTGTTCACAAGTTCATGTGCTCTGACTACAGGAGACATACAATTGAGAAGTAGGATGCTCAAAGTAAACAAACCGGTAACAGAAACCATTGCAACTGGGAATCAACTCTGGGGATTAAATAACCTAAACATTGACAGAGCTCCTATTTTTCAGTGCATCAGCTTTGCTTCACTTGACACTAAGAAGAACACAGCAGAGAATCAGGACTGGTGAATCTGAACACTTTGGAAAGCTGCTTGTCTGACTGCACAAACTGTTTTCCTTGTTGTTCACTAAAATTTATTTGAAGAAAGGCATCTGATGTCTTTGCAATCCAGCTAAATAAACCACAGTAAGTACTGAAAGAAGACATTCATTGCTCCTCATTTTTTTCACACCATTATCACATCTTTGCCATGACAGTAGAAATAGCAACAGTTCAAGTACTTCCTCTTAGAACAGCTACTAGACCCTTAAAATATTAATCTCCTGGGAGGCAGAAAGAATCCCAAATTTTCATGAACAGACATTTGATGTCTGAGATGGGTCCTTCTCCCCTCCCTCCAGTAAGAAAGCATTGTAATCTACTTTGCACCTTTCCAAAGTGCTGTGGACAATTACATTCAGAAAGGAAAGTCATTCATGCCTGACACTCATATCCCAAGACAAGCACAGAAAAAATACCTGTCTTGCTACCATAAGCACATTGCTAGCAACAACTGATGAGATCATTCACTGCACTGTCACAAAGTAAAAATATTAATCATCAATATACTGAAGCTCTTGGATCAGAAGAGACAGCCCATCTCATGACACTCACCAGGGCTGCCTGATGACAGGTTTCATTTTTACATCTCCATTTCTTCTGCTTAGTAGTGGGGTCCTGGGAGGTTGAATCCTGAGATTCGTATACCAAATTCAAAGAAAAAAGAGAAATACACTTGTAGGAAGGTCAGGATTCCAGAGCACTCCAACTCAGGATTTAGCACTGAGTGCAGTTGCTCTAAAAACTGTAACAGGAGTTACTTTTTGGGGGGATGGGTATTTGTCTATTTGTCCTCCTTATCCAAGAGGTCAATTTATTCCAGCATCTATCCCAATTAAAGTCACCTCAGAAAACCTAAACTATTTTTCTAAATTAATTTTATTTAAGGGGCTAATGCCTGCATGCAGTTTAGCAGTAGGAACCACATTTTTTTTTACCTTGCTTGATCATGCTATATGAGAAGAGTAAAAATGTTAAAAAAAAACCAACAAAAAACAAAAAAAAACCCCTGCTGTAATAAAAGGGCTTTTCCTTGCAAAAGAAATGGCTGCTGCGTGTTTCCCTCTATCACTTATATGATAAGTCTCAAACAAGACAGCATTTTATTTGCTTTATTTTGGAATAGCATTTATTAGCTTTATTCTCTTTCCTCACCTGGCACCACCCTGCTGGCAGTAAGAAACTGAGTCAGCGTGGCACTACTTCAGAAAGCCAAAGTTGCATCACTCCTCAAAAACAAAACAGTGTTAAAAACGTGCAGTAACTTAAAGAAATGGCTCACATACAACCACTTCACAAAGACAGGAAACTGCTGTGAAGTGAGGCTCAGGAATCAGGCTCAGATAAGGCGACCTGCCAAACTTGGCTATAGGTTGCATGTGACACGGTCAAACTGCCTCCTCTATGGCATATTTCAATTTCTGTTGGATATGATACATGTAGTATCTCTCTGCTAATTAACTTGTGGTGTTAATGACCACCAGGCATCGTGTTATAATCACAGGAACACCACTGAAATGCTAGAAAATTACTTCCAGCATTTCCACAGGTAACTGAAAACTAACTAGCAAAAGGTAAACCATCTCAAAATCTCCTACTATCCTCTGCTCGGACTAAAGCACAAAGGTGGTAAATATGAGTAACTGCAATGTTACTGTCCTTCCTACACTCACTCTGCAGAGGACATTCATTTCCAGAGGTGTCGGTTCAGCACCTTCTGTGAGCACTTTGTTGAGCCCAGCCTCCCTCAAACCAACCCTGACATTCCCTCCTGACTTGTGCCAGCCCTCAGTGCACACTGACTGACTAAGACACATAACAAGTATCCTTATGCCCTTACTTTAAGGAGCAAGTTCCCACAGAAATATCTGCAGACTTTAATCTACAAGTGCAAGAGAGTGAAAATAAAAAAGGTATCTGGGACAGAACTGAAGAGACTCCTCATAAAGACGCCAAGGAAATGAATTTTTTTCCTCCACTTGCCCTCCCCCAGTTTTAGAAGTATTAATAGGAAGTAAAAACAAAACAATCAAGTAATACCACTTCAACCAGGTCAAATGTGTGTTGAAGCAAAGGTAAGAAACCACTTAAACCTCTCGCAGGATTATAAGCCCCTTTGACAGGTCTGATAATTTTAAAGGCTTAATTCCATTACAGTATCTGGCAGCCTGCAAGGGCACATTTTACTAACCATAGGGCACCAGGTCATAATAGATGTTGACAGAAAACGATAAAGGTTAAATAGATGTAAGACCATAAAACATTTCAAGCTGCACAGTGGCAGCAATGTTTAGTAGCAGCCGTGGAGCTGTTTGGGAGGAGAAAACAGTGATTGAGTCTTGCCCCCACCTGCAGTCCCAGGAAACCCTAGCAGAATCAGACAGCCAAGATGGCCAGCACAGGCCACGCTCCCACATCATAAAAATCTTTTTGGCTGTGTCAAAGCTCAAATTTCCTATCTTACTTAAAACTCAGAGGGCAAGATCAGATTAATTAAGCCAAAGAAAACATAGCCACACAATAGATTTCACTAGTCCTGTTCATCTGGCAAACACAGTGAGCAGCTGCAGCTGGCAGCAGCGGCTGTGCCACAGAGGAGCACTAGGGCTGGAGGCATCCTGGCAGCCGAGGTCAGGCAACCTGTGATTGCCTCTGTGCAACAGTGGAGCACTCTGACTCGGAAAAGTAGCGCTCAGATTCTTACCGTGATGAAGATCTAAGGCAGCAGTTAAAACAATTTAGCAAGAAACAGTAATTTTGCCTTCAATACCTCACAAAACTTACTCAAGCACTGCAATGTAACCACCGCAGGTGGCAACGCTCGCTTCAACTCCCCCTGAGAGTATTTATGCAACTTATACATGCAGTTAAAACTCCAATATGTAATTTGGATTGCTCACTCTTGAGGGGTGCCTGGATACAGCAACAATGGCCATAATCACAGAGTTAATCTTATTTCAGCCACTAAATATGAAACCTAATATTTGTCATTCCAAACTAGCGGAAAGGAAGGTAACACATAGATCATTGCCTGTGCGCATGAAGAGGCTTGAAAGCTGCTCTCTTCTGCATAATGTCTTTCTACAAGGCACTATGAGAATATACACAAATAGATCTTCTGCTTTTTCTCTTCACTATGCAAAAGAGTTCCCCTGAATGACATCAATCTGGATAGTAAATTGCCAATACCACAAACAATTAAATTAGCAACAGTTCAGTATGTAAGGGGGTGGGAG
The DNA here is from genome assembly GCA_910950805.1 of Acrocephalus scirpaceus scirpaceus. Taxonomy (NCBI): domain Eukaryota; kingdom Metazoa; phylum Chordata; class Aves; order Passeriformes; family Sylviidae; genus Acrocephalus; species Acrocephalus scirpaceus. The sequence continues at coordinate 38,698,195 of OU383781.1, forward strand.
CTGACTGCTGACCAAATCTGACATACAAATAGCCTGCTAATTTGTCAGCAAGCCAAAATAAATGGAATGGGCTGGCTACAGGTGCAGGTAAATGCCTCAGAAATAGACATCAATAAATCATTTAGCTCTCTATAACATTTTAGATTACAGTCGTTTAACAAGAAGGACATTTTTGCCTTTGCAACATGATTCATGAGTGCTTCAAGTGAGTCATTTAAAGTCAGCACTTAAGACAGGATTTTCAAACTTCCATTTTTTGACCTCCTATAACCTACTCTTAACTTAGCAAATATTATAAACGGTATCTTCTGTTCTGCTTATCACAAAATACAAAATCCAAGACTATGGGGTATTGCACGCTAATGACCAACTCTCCAAAGACCCAAATTCTCTCCGTGAGAGAATTAATCTCCCTGCTATTTTTTGTAGATGTAGAGACAAAGAGGAAGTTTGCTGAATGTCAGGCAAGCCAGACAGCCAACTTCCTAGTTTTACTAGATGTGTCTACATAGAAGGATGTACATCTACATAGTCATCACATATTAAATGTGTTCCTTACAAATAAAAATCACTTGGTCTTCATAAATTTCCATCTCAAGTACTTCTTCAAAAAGCCAGCCTGCGAATAACTGTTCTGTCTGCCCAAAGACCATCTGTGGGGCTGTGTTTCTATCAAAATGATACAAAGTGTCACAAACAGTAACAGACAGAAGCTTAACTGCATGTTCTAAAGAAGGTCAGCCTGGGACTGACATGAAATACACAAGGACCATTACATTCTTACCAATATAACTGTAATAAGATAAGATCTTCTATTTTGCAAAGATCTTAAAAGTATATTTACAAGTTGTAAAGTCATTAAGTAAAAAAATTAAAATCTTCCATTACTAATGGACCAAGACCATATATAAACTTATAGGAACATTTGTTTCTAACCTGATTCTACTGCAGCTTTGGTCTGATGAAGTGTACTTCTTGACGTAACCAAATTACTTCAAGGACCTCCTAGGTAAATCAGCCAATTAAGGAATTACAGTATTTCCGCCCCAAGAAATACTTAGAAAACATATATAATCACTTGGAAAGTGGGCTGAAACAGGACAATTTAACAGTACTTGTCTATGTGCAAGACGACTGGTTTCTAAATGTCTTCCAGACTAACCTCTCAATTGCCCTGTTGCTAGAAAAACAGTAGGAATGCAAAGGTGTATAGGAACATGAAGAACTGCTGGTTATTTAAAAAAGAAAAAAGGTATTTTATTACGCCTAGCATAGGAGGAGTTTTTACACACTTACAACTTCACTTGACAGCCAGGCACATTGCCAAACACCCATTTTAAACCAGAGCTAACAGCCAAATCAGGACAGGACCCCAGTTCAGTACTATAGTTCACTAAGGTGAACTATGAAACTTACTGAAAAACACAACCAGCGTGACACAATTCTGCAGAGTATGTCTGAGCAAGAAATCTGGAGTTAAAACTACTGACAGCAGCAAAATGAGAAGGCTGAGAAGTATCCGTGGCAGACCCCGTTAACAAAACCAGGGAGACTTACAAGCTGCTCAAGGCAGTCAAATAACAGCCTGTGATCAATAGAAGCAAATACTGCTGGCAGATCAAGCAGGATCAAGACTACATAAGCCACTGCAATCTGTATGAATAAGTAAATCATGACAGGCTCCTCTGAAAGCCATGCTGTTAGGCTGATGCTTGAAAACCTTAACTTTCTAAAACAGTTGGATAGTGTCAGCAGATAAGACAGTAGAAGTACTGTTAACACCCTTCTTTCAAGTCTGGCCTGGTATATGGATAAGTAAGTGGCACTAAGTGGCACAACATCCTCTCCCCAGCATTTTTTCTTTTCCTACTACATACTAATGCAGAAATAAGGTTGTTAATAAATGTTAAATATATTAAACCACAGAAGCAAACACCAGGTTAGTAAAACTGGTTAGCCTAGCTAACTGAGAACTGAAGGGAGTCCTGTGTCAAATTCCTGTTAGTTCTCCCTGTTACCTTCTTAGGCTGACTATGAAAAGGTAGTCAAGAATAAGTAAAGGAATGCTTTTTATGGGAATCCCAGTTCTTCTCATCTGCCCTAGTTCTGCTTCTACTGAAGCTCTACTCACTTTATTTGTAACTAAGTTAGGTCAGAATGATTTTGAAAATCCAGTACAGATAGTTTTAATGATAAGATCGTGAAAGGATGAACCTCTCCAGCTACTGTAACACTATATCCAAATAGCATTCTAACAAGCCTGTATTAACCAACAATTGTGGGATTTCGTATGTTTCCAGGATGTCAACAAAGACAAAGAGTTCAGCTTGCCTACCTCCTGAAACTTCATTTAATAGATGCAAGGGGCACTGAGGAGGTATAAAAAACCACAAACCACTAACAACAAAATTCAGTTTGAGGATTAGAAGTTTATAAATAAACAGTAAGGATTACTCATCAAAATGTTGAGAGCTGTACTTCAGTTACAATAAACAACAAGAATTAGGAGCTTAGTTGGCTGTCAGAACATTTTATTGGTACTGTACTAACAAGACAACTGAGAACAAAATTAACTTTTTTTTTTAAATGAAATAGGTAAAACTGTCATTGGTTGCACTGGATTACAGTCAATAGAATGATCCTAAATAAGCTAAGACTCAGGATTAGTAACACACTCCAGAGAACATTTAAGAATGATCCAGGTCAAGAACTGAAGAAATGTACAGTATTTATTAGAGATGGGCTGAGTGGCAGCCTTCCACACTACTAAAGTAATTACTGTCCCAATGTCACTCATTTTTCTTTATAACTATATATACTTTGTCTTGATTTTAAGGAGAAAATTCTTCAAGCAACTTCCAATTAAAAATAGAAACAAAAAACCTGTCTGTGTTCTTTCTGGGTTTCTCTTGTTTCCTTACTGAATTGTCAGCGAAAGCCAGACTGGCTGGCTGCTTTCTCCCAGCAGCATGATGAATGGATATGCACTCTTCGCCATGCCTTGGAAGCTATTATTGCTTTGCTTTACTGTGCATCGGTGTACCTCTCACAATTAGTGAAACAGCCATTTCATTTGAAGGCTAGCTCATCATTTTACATGCTGGTTTAAAAGGCTTTGTTCAGTAACTTCAAATTGGTTTTAGTTACTTCTGAAACAACTGTTTTATATACCAAAACATTGTTTTGCTTCAGCATTTTAGATAAAGGTATACCTCGTGGAATTTTGGTTCCTATCCTGCTGTTACAATAGCCAAATGATATTAACTTAATATATTCTTTCAAGTGTGTTAACTTTCAGGTATTTTTAATTAATTTTCTTTTTTGTTTGTTTTGGTTACTTCAAAGAAACAGCCAGTAAGAAACACCACACTACAGATGTCGTGTCTACTTTTTTTTTTAACAGAACTTTCTGGTTTCTTCTGGAAAGCCAGTACAAGGAAAACAAACTCTAGGAAATTTAGCTAGAAGTTGGACATGCAGTGGGGTCACTTGTTACATGATTTTTTTAAACCCTCTGGACATGTCTCTGCTGTATCCTGCAAGGTACCAGAAGTGGTGAACCATCTGCTCAGCCTGCACAGCTCTCCACATGCCCAGCAAGGCTTTTGAGACTTCAGTTGCATCACCCAGGTTTAGCTTGCATAGCTCTGAACTACAATGCAGCAATAGGTGAGCAGCACTGGGAGGAAGCCACTTTTCCCCACCGTTTTTTTTCGTTTTTTTTTTTTTTTTTTTTTTCTTGAGCAAAACCCTTGCTGTCCAGCTGCTTACAAGCAGTTTCATGACAGTCTGTTAGGAGCAACTTCTGTTTGTTTCACCCGAGAGAAAACAGAAGTTCCCCTTGCCAGAGCACCTCAGAGGAAGGTATTTCCTGTGGCACTCTCTGCTCTCCCACTGAGAGGAAGCAAACCAAACAGCATCTTCACTGAGATCTCTGGAACATAATTTTAACAATTTTTCACACGATAACATTTTGGGGTTATTTGTTTTCTGCTGGTCAGCTCCTTCCCTGATTAGCTCTCTTGATATTTTTTAATATAATCTACAGTCTAGTCTTTTCTTATGAGAAAAAAAAAAAGTTACAATTGTGCCATTCCATAGAGTGACAGTTTCCTGATGGCTTCACTCTAATGATTTTTGGTCACTGTTGATCAGCAATATTCCTTTTGCTGGTCATGAGAAAGCTGCCTTGCCTTGTCACAGTCCCAGCGACAGCTGAGGATAACGTGGGAACTTCTGTGTCCTCAGCTTACCTCGTGACATAGAAAAACACTATTCTCTTGTCTTAGTTACACATCTTGTAATTGCAGGGGCTTGGGGCATTGGATTCAGAGACTCTCTTGAACTAATTGCTGTACTAGCTCTTATGGCTACAGCAAGCCTGTTTGGCTGGACTATTCTCTCTAAACTATCTCACTGTAATTAATACAGCACCTGTTACTACAACAACAAATTGTTTATTCATTGAGTCTAAGTATCCTCTCTTTTTTCCTCATTGTTGGTTTGCATGCTCTGCTTCTGTGCTTTGTAACCAATAGCTGTACCCTGTCCACTCCATGTGGGAAAGCTTTCTTGGATGTTCCTGGAGGATTCATCCAGCATAAAGGTCCCAGGACTAAATGTTACTTTAGTACAAGTAATACCAAGAGAGCGCACGTGTTTCACTGAAATACGAACACAGCAACATTTCAGCCAGGATCACAGAGACATTGATACACACAGCTTTGACATTTGTACCCATTCTACTATGACCTACACAAGATTAAAGGCTTATGACTATGTTTCAAACCTCTCTTATGATCAGTATTTTCAATTGCTAACATGAAACTGTACCTTGCTCATTCAGATGCCTCCTTTACTAGTGAAATTTCACTGCATTTGCAGATGTATTTCCCCAGGGATTTTCTGATGGCTCCTCCAGAAAGAGGTAAAGGTGGGGTGCATGAGAATCAAATCAATGTTAAGTAGTGTTTTAAATCAAACTTTGACCACAAATTTGATACCAAGCCTTTGGTAACACTCTTCTGTTCATTTAAACTGCAGCATTACTGACTGAGTTCTTCTGAAATAAATTTACATAACCCCAAACTTTTGTTCACATGTTGTATTGCACTTTGGGTGCCATCTCAATTTAACGGCTAAGCAAAAAGAGGAACAAAATTCTGCTAAGCAGATTGTTGACAGCATGGAAAGACATGCTTCTGGCTCAACTCAGAGGAGCTTCCACTTTTATGCATGATTAGATGCTGATAATTACTTTCTTATCAATATAACTGTAATAAACTTCTAACTTGAACCAAATCTACAGGCAACATTAGGCATCATAGAGCAATTTTAGCTAGATCTTAGTTTTATGTACTTCTGTTTCCAAGTAGCGTTTCAGTCACACTAATTGCTTTTCTTAGGTCACCCCAGCCTAATGACCTGGTTAGCTTAACCTGAGACATGACTTCTTGAAAGAAACTGTCTCCACAATAACTTCTCATTCCAAAATCTACAGATCTGCAGAATGACATTATCTTCTATAGTATTATGAGCCAAGGTAAGTTGTCGTAAATGTGGGTTCAATTTAACGAGTTCACCCCATGAGATATCTATAGAAAGCGTTTATTTCATCAAAAGATGACAGATAGTAAGGGATTTTCAACCAGCTCTTATAATGGACTCACCTCAACTCAGGACAAGCAGTTTGTGTGACTGAAGTCACAACTTGTTTTGACAGTGGCTTTAGTGGACCCAGATTCACTGATGCTACTTTATACAAACTCTGTTTTACCTTACACAGCAATTTTTCCAATTCAAAGAGCTGTTATCTACAATAGCAACCTCTCTTCCCCCACCAGACCGTGCTGTCAACGTCTGAATTGCAAACATTGAAGCCGTATAGATCCTTTGCATTTTGTTTTTGGTGTACATTGATATATGCTATTTTATTCCGTTTTTAGATATTACTTGCATTAAGCCAACTAACTAAACTGAACAATAAAACTAACTTCCCAAATTCCAGTCTGGCATCACTAGTTTGAAACTTTCTCAAAACTCCTTAAATCATATGCAAATTAAATAACCTTTTTAGTTTTTACACAGGAAAAGATAAACAAGACACTTGTTACTACTGAATGTAAGGGGCAAAAAACTTGTCAACTGGAATACCCGAGACTGTCATTGATACTAATACTACTTTGAGATCTTCTATGAAACCACTTGCCACAGATGTGAGTTCTGCACGGCAAGGTCTTTATAAAGACAGCAAAAATGAAATGGTGGCAGCAGTATTGTCACTGCTGTTTGCAGAACAGCTTGTCACGTTCTGACAGTGCCAGACAAGCTAAAGTTGCAGGAAAGGCCACTGATAATTGGCGTTGCCTTTTGGTTTTGTGACTGCAGATGCAGTCAGCAAGCTTGCTGCCGAATGCCGCGGGCTGAGCCGCAGGAAGGGGCGGCGGGAGCCCCGCGCAGCAGCGGCGCGCCGGGCCGGGCCGGGCCGGGCCGACAGAGCCCGCTGCCATCGCTGCCAGCCCCGCGCGGCCGCTCCCACAATGCACCCGCTCCCGCACACACACACGCACGGACACACTGGCACACACGGCCCCGCACACGCTCACCCGCTCCGACACTCGGCCCCGCTCCCGCACGCACGGCCCCCGCCCCCCCGGAACCAACTTACCCCCGAGTTACATCCCATTCACCAGCCTGGGCTTCCTCTGCCGCCCCTCCTATGCGCGCCTGCCTCTGCTGCTGCAGAGAGGCCACATATGTCTGCAAACACTTCTAGGCAGAAACCAGCCAGTGCAGAACAAAGACAGCCGGGGTTGCCTTCATCTCAGCACAAGGCAGCCAGTAGCTATTTTCAAGCTTGTTCGCTCTCCCCCTCTGAGGGCACCCTGCTCTGTTTCTCCCTCTCTCTCTCCTCTTTGCCTGTCCAGCTACTGCACAACACACATCAATTATTCATTGCTTGTCTCCCGGTTTCCAGGCAAAACCAATCACAGATGGAGTCTTGCTAATGGGCTCATGCCGTACTTGCCAACAGGCTATTTGTGCTCAAGCTACAACCCTCTAGAGACAATAAAGAGAATCAGGTTAAGCTTTAAAACTTCACACGTACGCGAACAGACCTAAAACGGCGATAGACATGTAAGCATCCCTATGACATTGCTTAGGAGTACGTCTTCGGCATACAGCATGGCAGAAGGCTGCTGTAAATCTTCCGAAAGGGTTTTAAGAAAATCAAACACTCAGAAAAATCTCACCTCAGCTGCATGTTACTGATATTGATGGTTCTCTTTTCTGTCTCTAGTGATCCATGTCTTGCTTTCCCATTACACAGAGAGGTATGTCCTTCTCTCATTCTCGTGCACGCACGCACACGCACACACACACACGCAGCCACAGCCACTTTGCCAGAAGGAAGAGAGAAAGAGAGGAGGGAAAAAAAAAAAAAAAAAAAACCACCCAGGCAGCTCACATTTCAAACTTGCAAGGAGGGGTGGTGCTTAAAACGCTAGGACAAAGCCTCTGTCTCTGGCACCCAGCCAAAATACTAAAATAAATCCCCTCGATCAATTAATTGGAAGCAACACTTGTTCGAGCCCGCGTAACAAACCATTAAGGGCACCGGGGCTGAAAAGTCTTGAGATTTGGGAAATCTCATACCCTTGCTTCCCCCCTACCCTGTTTGCCGAATGCTTTTGACGAAATCCATCAAACTAGTCATGCTAATTAGCGTCCAGGGCAGCCTCGGCGGCGGAGCAGCGCCCGGGGCGGGCGGCCCCCGCGGCCGGGAGTTTCCTTCCGGACCGGCCGCCGCCCCGCACCGGGCAGGAGGTACCGCCGGGCCGGGCCGGGCCCGGGAGGGCCGGCGGGGGAGGTCGCTGAAGCGGCGGCGCCGACTGCGGGCCCCAGGGTGCCCCAGCGCTCCCGCTCGGCGGAGCGACGGACGGCGTCCCTCCCCGCCAGGGGAAACTGAGGCAGGCGGGGGCTGCGGGCTGCCACCGGAACCGCTGTCACCTGCGGGACAGCCTGGCCCGGGCAGGTTCCTTGGGCTGTGTTTGCCAGTTCAGGTCTTCACCTTTGCCGGCCGCACATTGCTCCCAAGACATCACCCGTTCCCACGCCACTGCCAGTTCAGGGCTGCCCATGAAAGAGTTTTAAACACGTCCAGCTGTGCCTGCGGTGGTCAGCGTTTCAACTGACAGCGCCGAAGGGGGAAAAATAAAAAAGCAACAGTCAACCCCCAGGAAGCTAATGTGACAATTCTTTGCTGCCTCTCAAAGGGAAAACTGGCAGTTTAAGTTGTGGCCAGCCGAGCACCAGCCTTTTCCTGCCACCCTCCTCGGTGCAGAGCCACTTCCTTCCCCGCACAACCTGCACAAAGGCACCTCCATCTCTTAAAGGCGCACCCGGCCCTCTCGCAGTGAAACAACCGGCAGCTTCCAGCGAGAAACAAACAAAATACAAACAATAAAAATAGAAGGACTTTAAAAAAAATACTGCCTCTCCAGCAAAATTCCTTTCAGTGAAAAAATGGCTCCAGCTTCCCTTGCCATGCTTACAGTCACTTAACTGTGCTTCCCAAACACCTTAGCAGAGAGTCGGCAAAATGACAGATCGGAGGAGCAAACTATCACAGATATCAAAGAGCAGCTCTTCTCTGAAAAATGATTCCACAAAAAAGCATTGTCAAATTTCATGTTCTTTTTCTTTTCCCCCTAGGGAATCCACTACAAACCGGTAAGAGTTATGTGTGCTCTCACTTAACTTCCACTCCTGATGTAGGATCTCAAGGTCAGCCTGTCAGACAGGGTTATTGCTTTCTCTCCACAGCCATCAGACCAAGCAGAACTGCAAACCAAACCCTCGACACTTTGTGCAATCTCAGAGCTGCACAAGTGTGGCTGAAGGAACACTTCTCAACATGGCTGCTCCAGGTGGTCCAGGACTCAGCACTGGGCCAGCGTCCATGGCACACAGCCTGGGCAAACCTCCAGCTGGGTTCTCATAGGTGCAGGTGGACCCACGAGGCTGCTGGAACAAACTCTTACACAAAATGAAGTTTCCATTGCAGTTGGTCGAACTTCAGATTCAGTCACATGGAAGAAAAGTACAGAACCTTACACATTTTTTCACTGCCTTTCAGAGTAGACAGATGCTTTAAGGAGGTGTAAATTATACAGCTAGACTGACAGAAGAGATATAGGAAGCACAAGTTTTAGGGGACTGTCAAAGCAATGAGAAGTATGTCAATAATCCAAAACAAGGACCAAATGCCCGACTAATGTAAGTGCAGTGAGTTCAGACTTGGTGGATGTGAATGAAATTGATAATTGCTGTAATGCTACATGAATTCTTGACAGAACGAACATTTCTGTGCTTGTTTCAGGTTTTACTGCATTTACAGAGTTTTCACATAATTCATAAGCTATCATTTTTTTTTTTTTATTTTGAAAAAACACAAAAAGCAGCAACAAGAATGTATCAGGTGATTGCAAGGTCCCAGATACTGAGACTGCATCTTTCCTCATAAAAGCCTCGATTAAGTTATTTTCTGAGGGTGAAAAGTAATTTTAATTTTTTTCTGTATAGAAAACACATTGCCCAGTATCCTATTTTTTTTTCTACCTACCATCATAGGCACTATTTCTCTGCAATTAAATTGCTCCTTCTAGTGTAACAGTGTAAGTTTCTCTTTTAAAGCTGCCTGTCTTTTCAGAGGAAGTGGTTTAGTGTAGACAAATCACTTATCTAAAAATTATGTACTTACTTCTCCTTTGACAAATCTTCAGCAGGTTTCTAATCCCACCCTGCCACTTGAAATATCACTTTCTGTGATGACATTTGAGTCACAGTTGTCAGAAGCATCAGGCTCTGCAGTCAAATGGATTAAATCACACCTCATAGCATGTAGTATTTTGAAGAAGGAGTGGTTTATCATTTGTAGAAATTAATCATAACAGTTTTTTCTCTAGGGCAAATTCCCAATCATTTTTAAAGATTACTATGTTTAAGCCCCTCTGACAGCAGTATGTCAAATTACATCACAAGGAAGGTTATCTCAGGCAATGGTAACTATTAACACAACTCATTGAAGACACGTACTACTGGGAGAAGCCGGTCTGTACTGGGAAGCACCTTTTTTATGCAGGGGTGGGAGAGCATGCTCCTTGGCTGTGCTTTGTGTGGCTCTGTGGAGGACTCAGGATCCCAGTGTCTGGGGATGTGCCTGCTGCTGGCTGTTGTCCCAGCTCAGCCTCACAGGGGAGGGAAGACAGGGGTCAGGACATCTTTGAGTTCTACTGGGGGGGAAAGAGGAGACACTTACTTGGACCACCTATAGCTGATTAAGGAGAAGCGTTGGAAGATTTTAAGAGAAGTCCTATTTATCTCAAAGCAGGAGGCAACCTTTGTCTGTTTAGCATGTGCTGTCAACGTGAAACAATATTACCAACAAACGTTCTAAATCACAATCCCGTCAGTCACTGTTTGGCACAGAAGCAAACCACATTCTTATGGTACTGCTCGTTGCTCTCCATGCCAAGGTACCTCTCTGAAGGAGTGTATTTTTAGGAAGTCAGAAGCCTGTCCTAAAGCTGAGATGATGCAATGACATGCCCATGGAACACCAGTTTTTTATGGCAAACAAGATAATGATGTGAATACATTAATATGTTCAGGTGCCTTTGATTGCTCAACATAAATAGCATGATGCTTATCTTCAACTACTTCAAGTGAGGTAGCCTTTGGGCGTAATTCTCGCTTCTCTCCTGCCTTGCCCCTCTTTGGTGATATTGCAAGAAAGTAATCAAATAGATCAACGCCTATAATAAAGATGCAGAGCAGCAAAAGAAGGAGAGGCTGCAGAGGTATGGAGAACAAATCACCCATTTGGATACTTCAGTATCAAGTAGACTCTGCCAGGAGGGACAGCATCATGTTCTACTGTAATATCATTGTGAGAGGTATGCTGAGAAAAGAGCAGAGAAAGAAAGCATAAATGGGTAAGGAAAATCTCTTCAAGTAGCTGTAATAGCAGTTATTGCCCACTGAGTCATAATATAATCCTTTAGCAATGCAAATTTTCTATGACCAAAGTCTTAAAGGTTTATCTCGGGGACCAATCTTTATTCATCTGAGTTTTGCTGCACTGCTGAACACAGCAGGGTAGTTCCTTACAATATTTGTCTAGAGCAGGTTATTTGCCCAAGAATTAGTTCCCTGGATATGTATATATTTTACTATTGATTCAAAGGATTCAAAAATCTCTTTAGAAGGCTTACAATTACATAGTTGAAATACACAGAATACATGGATCAGTGGCCTTGTCGATTTTTCCTAATGTTTCACAGTAGGTTGAATCAGTTGAAGCTGTTATAAATCTAAGGGCTGCATCCCAGTAAAAAACCAACCATGTACTTGAAAAAACAAAAATTAAAATCCTTTTACTCTGCATCAAGTGTCTTTCATGCATAACCCATTTTTACATAATCAAATAAACTCCTTCTAAAAAGAGGCATGGAAAGAAAACCCAGTATTTAAAAGCAAAGTAAAGGAAGACCCTTTCACATGGCTTAGTCTTATCCTGTTTAATTAAGAGAGTACTACATTGCAAAGAATTCTGTGACTAAGGTACATACCCTTTGGCCCCCTTCTGCATTAGGCTTCATAAAATAAAGGTAGGGAAGGTATAAAATGTAGTAACACAGCATCTGCTTTTTTTTTCCTGCTGCCCATGACCACTGTTTGCTTGTAGCCCTTGGTAACTAAATGTTTTGATGAACTGTCTGATCTGAACCTGGAAACACCAAATGCTGTTTTGGATGCACACAGCAATTGGACCAAAACATTCAAAATCTTCTGAAATACACTTACGCCCTATTTAACTTTCAAGACCCTGGAAATGTTCACGTTCTTGTTATCCCAATACAAAACAATACTCCTTCAAGCCCCTGCAAAGACTCAGGATAGACCTTTAGGCACTCCAATTAACACCTCTGTCAATTGCCAAAATATTTGGAAAAGGAGATCCACCTTAAGTCCATCTAATAATGCTGCAATTTACTCATCTCTATTTCCTTCGTTCTTTCTTTTGATTCCTTTCTTTCCTTCGTTCGTTCTTTCTGCACGTCTTTACCACGTGCAGAAAAACAAGATGATCCATAAAATTACAATGCAAAATACAACTCAGAAATAGACAGTGAAGCCACTCATTACGTTTGTATCTTTGGTTCTCTTCACAGCTATGCTTTTATGGAAAACTGCAAAGCAAAAGCAACCAAAGCATGCAGAAATAAAGAATGAAGTACACTAAGGAAAAATCTCATCTGTAATGCAGTCAGAAGAGAGGCTTTATAGACCTAAGGTATCACTGTACTGAAGGCATCAGCTCAGAGTTTCCTCAGCACTATTTCACTCACAGCAGAGCCACTGCAGCTGCCCCCTCACAACCTGACTTGTTCATCAGGCTTTTTGAAAGACAGATGCAATATATCCCACCTGTGATGCTCTGCCCTTATTTTAATGCATCTATTTTGCTACAAATGCTAATATATGTTTTAAAATCTGCTTTTCATGACATGAGAACTTCATTGTTTTTCTAACTTTTGGATGCTTCTAGTGGAATTCCTTGGTAAACTGGAACATGGCACAAATGGCTTTCAGTGCCTCTTTTGGTACCTGGGCTACAGCTCATGACATCTCTAGAAAATCAGAAAGAAATCAATATTACCTGAAACCATTTCCATTGAACATCCATTTTTTCAGCATGATCAAATGGATTTCAAAAACATCCATATTTTCCACTAAATTTTGATAAAATATTTCTATACCACATCTTGCAAACTGCTAGATTGTCCTCATATAGTTTAGACATTTTTAACCTTCTATCACTTTGGGGAATATCTCATGAACCGTTCTTTAGGTTTCAAACACATCTTTCAGCATACATATGTTCTGTGAAGTACTAAAAACTTGTTATAACAAAGCAAGACTTTCAAATACAATGAGGACTACTACCTCTCTAAGAAAGTTTTACTATGCACTTCAAGAAAACTTTTTTTTGCTGCTTTTCAAGATGGTTAAGAATATATTCTCCCTAAAAATATTTAGTTTTACTGAGCATATAACAGAAGCATCACCTCTGGCAAGCTGTGGGTTAATTAGAGTTAAGCTTTCTCTCTCCCTGATTAATTGTTCAAGGGGATAAGGAGGGAGCTCTGAAGACAGCAACTTAATCAGGTCTCACTGAAAGAAGATAGAAAACTATTAGAACAGCAGCTTGTGAGGCAATGTAGAACTAATGGGATGCAAAAGAGTAAATGAAACTGAAGCTTGGAAAGTAGAAGCCCTGCTAGGGCTCCTGAACACTTCTTGGCATTGTAAATCCAGTCTGAACCATTTTGACTCTTTACAATTATTTTCCAGAAATATAAATTGTATGAATATTCCTCATTAAGATCTCAAAAGAATAAGCCTTCCATGAATAGTCAATCCCAGTGACTATTTTATCTTTTCCTTCTAAGCCTTCATATCCAGTTAACACTTCATATCTCTGCCCCATCACAGTAGTGTGAGGAACTGCTGCTCTGGTTTTCTGGCTCAGTTGGAGTCGTCTCCCCTCTGCATGGAGACTCCTCTTGGTCCCACTTCACCAAGCTGCCCCTACTCCAAAAATGGGTTTGAGAGGAAATCTAGGCTATTTGCTTGTATCCTTTTTATTACTACTTTTTAAAACCAATCCACTAATATATGCAAGGTATCAGTTGTAAGAAGGAATACATGATACAAACATCCTGAGTAGGACATAAATGCAGTAAGAAAAGATGTACAGGGAAGATACGTCCTTCATTACCCTCACTATTTACATTCTATACATAGGAAAGTTCATGACAGGACTTCTTCTCTGTGGTATGAGTGAACTGCGAGAACATTAAAATGTGAAAGTTGAGATGCAGTCGGTTTTTTTGTTGTTGTTGTGGGTTTTTTTTAAAATTTAAAAAAACCCTATGAAAACAACACCACATATCACTTTCTTCAAATCAATTGTGGAGTGTAGAAAACCATTTAAAGTGCATTCAGATGTTTCATGATGCCATATCAAACATATGAGGGGTTATATAATAATCCAATAGATAAAAGTCCAAAGCTACAAATTAAAAGTTACAAATTGGTGGCTATGCATCACTGTCTTGGAAAGCTTCCATTCTGGAATACAAAGACATTCATCATTTGGAGGCCAGCTCGTGCTTCTAGCTTTGTATTTAAACAACCCCATGTACCATCATCATACACTTTTTATATCAATCTGCCAGAAAGCCATACAGAGTTATTTTTAGAGGACTGTGAGATAAAGTACAGTTTAGCTTGCTAAGTAGCCTAATAAGGCAAAATGCTCTTGGTGAAGACCAAATGCAGTCACTGTTGCTCTTTCCTTCATACTCTAATCAATTTCTAAGAACATCCCTTAATTTTTCCCACTTACTGAGGATGACTGTATTAGCAACAGTATAGAACTAGAGGGAGAGAGGCATTCTTTATCATTTTCTCTGTTTTGATAATCCAACGTAGAGTGATTGAAGAAAAAATGGAATGGTCTGAAAAGAAACTGGCTTTGCTCAGAGTTAAAGAAACCTCTTAGTAGATAATCATTTTAAGAGAAACACCAGCTAAACATCAGTTTTTGCTTTCATAAACTGGCAAACTTGGCTCTCAGTCAACACCAAATACTTCAAGACCTCAAAGCTTCAACATGGATATAAAGGACTCTCAGAGAGTATTAGTATGCTTAAATACTAGCAAGAATCTTAAAACTAAAAATGTTCCCAAATCCACTAGATTACTTACGATCTGAGAAAAATACTCATTTTGACATGTTAATGCTGAGAGGAGGGTGATGGTTAATACAAGAGGGGGGTGATTCTGTAACAATTTATGAGACCAGGATTAAACCCAGCAATTAACACAGGTTTCTATCTTTAGTAATTATTCAAATACCTGTTCAGCTGATTATAAGTCATAGCTCCAGGCTGTCTGCCTGCACTGCTAGGACACAGACAGCAACCTTTGCTAAATTGACTCCACTGACTATGCTCATGCTGCAGGAGCTGTTTTCAAGGACAGATGTACAATGTTATATGGGTAAAGAGAGGAGCAAATTAAAGATGGGTGTTCTGTCAGGAAAAGAACTGAAGAACTTGTGTCAGCATTTCTCTACATTAATAGGACCTTAGATTTTTAACCCTTCACTACCTATTACTTAGATTTAAGAAGAACTTTCCTTATTATATAGATAGCATAATTGCATCTTCTCAAATAAAATAATGAGAATACAGTAGTTAAGAATGAAATACAAGGGCACGCAAGAGAAATAACCATATACCTACATATAGATATAGTGGGATTCCATTAAGAGCATTCAATCCTTCTTAAACTGTGATTCACTTCAAAGCATCATAGCTTGTGGGTTAAATAAGCTGAGCACAGTAGAACATGAAGTTACCAAACCATATTATTACCACACAAAAGTATCACTCACTTTCAGATCACCAATATATACCTGGCACATTCCTACCAAATAGCTATACTCACATTTTTTATTTTTCTTTTTACCATCTTTTGTCTATTTCTCTTTAAAGCAGTTTATGTATTTCTTTAAAGGAGGCAGAAAGTCTTCTAGGCCTGAAAAATATTTAGCAGCACAAGCACAGAAGAAAGCCCTGCTCCCAGCTCCTACCAAGCACAGACACAGCTCATACTGGCCAAGAGGCTATGCCTTATATTGCCCTTACTGGCCTCCCACTGAAATTAAATTTACAATTGAGGGTTTATGTGATACCACTAAAAGAAGGCTTCTGGCATGCACAAAAACAGATCCTATTTTACTAGAGGATTTCTAGCATAGATCTAGCCTACTTTGAGTCTAAGACCAAGTCTACACCTTGGAATGTTCACACTTCAAGATCTTCTAATAACTACATCAATCTGTTAAATAATTTACATTCTGACAGAATTTGAAGCAATAGTATAGCAACAAAAATATACATTTCCATAATCTGGAAAATATCCAACAGCATTTAACACAGCTTCTTACTTCTCTCCTGCAACATCACATGGAGAGTTTCAAAAAAGCTGTGCTTTTACAATACAGACACCAGAACAGAATCTTGTCCCAAGAGATGCTTTTAAATAGCCTGATCAAGTCTAGAATCCTTCCCCTGTGGATGACAGGAACTATCCTCTTTTTAATCAATATGCATTAGTTGACTCTCTCTGTCCACTAGTACCTTGGTGGGCTGACTGTCCACAGTCAAAAGACTGAGTGTTAAGGATTAAATATTTCACAGCAGAAGTTTTAAACAGGAAGTTTGATGGTGAGCTATTTTTAAAGAAGCCTTCAATGTAAAATCAGGAAAATTTTCCATGTTTCCTTAGGCCATAAGTGTGGTTTTACTTTTTCTTTCATATTTAAATCCACTGTTAAGTAAACACTACAGTTGAACATAATCTTTGGAATTTTAACCAGACAACTGTATTTTAATCACTTAATTTCTTTTAATTACTTGAAGTACTTCAAGAACACACTCAAGTATCTCCTCTAACTACAAAAACTGAAGTGAAAGTTCAGGCGCAGTGAGACCAGCTTAAATGAGAGAGCACAACCTGGAGAAGATGAGAAAATGAAATTCTGGGTACTTCAACTTCAGAAAGCATAATTTGGTCTGATTTTCTAAAAGTGCTAAATCTCCTGCTGCTACAAGTTAAGCATCTTTAACAGATTTTCAGTTCGGCACATCCAAGAACTGAGAAACCACAGGTCATTACCACAGCTTTTAACTTTTGGCCAAACAGTCAATGTCAACAACATCAACTCTTCAAACTATTTACTGACTATTGCACCTTTATAATCAACATTTTGAATTCAAAAATGCTGGCAGGTTATTTAAGTGAGGCTTAACACACTTAAGTGCTTTTCTGCAGACCACTTATCTGGGCCTGGAGGACTTGCTGTTGGAAAAATGCTGTGTGGGCTTTAAGATCTAAACTTCTGTTAAAATTTTTTCTTAAAGCAGATGTAATATACTTTCATACCTACAAAGAAAAGCTAGTAGAGTGAAAGCAAATTGTTTTTACCAAAGTTAAGAGAAATAAAGTTACAAAAGTTACTTTTCTTTTTACTTTAGGCAAGGCAATATTAGACATATTTACAGAAATCAACATTAATAGAAAAAAAAATGCTTAAAGATGATTTCTGTCATGAGGTATTACAAATGACAAACCTTCATGAGGCAGGGACTTTCCAGAAGGGAAGATGAAACTTCTACAGTGCCTCAGATCTCATTAAAAGCACTTCTATTTTCTCCTGTATAGGATGTCCTCTCCAAATTGCTTTTCTCTTGCTTTGAATCACCTTTACCTCTCTGAAAACATTTTTCTGGGTGAAGGCCTACGATTTTAATATTTATAGCCCTGACAAAATTAGGGTTTATATTTTAGTACTATTTGCACTCTCATCTGCTGTATCTTTCTGAGATTTAATAGTAGCTCTTATCTCTATGGAAGGAGCCAAGTTTAGTGACCTGAGTCTCCTCACTTCCATCAGATCAGAATCATGGGGGTCTGCCATAAACTCCTGCATCAAAGTCAGAGAGGGGGAAGTCAGCTTTACAAAGCCAGAGCAAAGAAGTTAATGAGTAACTTTCAATACCCCTCCTCAACAGCTTCCTCATTTAGTAGAGAGAAATGACTATTTCAGCAAGCTGAGGAGAATTATATGCCTCCTAACTCTCTCAGAAATCTTCTCATGCTCCTGGAACTAAGGGGGAGAAAGAGGCAAAGATAAAATCAGTTTGTCATTTTTTTTCACACTAGTGCAAAGGGGCAGATGGGAGAGATATAACCCTCAATATGGCACTTCTGTGCTCCTACTCCCATTTCAGATACATGCCACTGACTGCAAACCATCTCCTGCTACACTATAAGCAAACTATTTCAAGTCTACAGCGCAACTTTTTTTTCCACATGAGGAAAACAGACTTTTTCTTGGGTTCTCTATGAAAACAACAAGGATTCACTTAATTTTTGTTAGCACTTCCTCAATAGAAAAGACTTTAGGAAGCAGTGTACATGGGTGTAGGTGGTTACTCTTGCTTCAGTTTTTTAACTGGCTTCCAGGCAATGTCATGTACGGTGACACTTCTCACCCAGTGCACGCCTATTGACCTGTACTCTCTCCGTTGGCCTCCAGATGAAAAATATATACACATACACACACATTCTTGGTTTGGTTTTTTTCTGTGCAACTTCATTCACATTACTGAATACTTTTTCCAAAATAAAGTAACAGAGCAATAAGGAAAAAAACCCTATGTAGCTTTAAATTTGGAGTTATTTAAAAGCAAAAGCAGCAGACTCATGCAAGCAGTTTCTATACTCTAGGAATAAACATACAAATTCTGTCAATTTATGATGAGAAATAAAGAAAACCAAACCATAGATCAAATCAACATTTTGTTTTAAGTATCACCAATGCTACAGGAAGAGATGAACTAAACTGAAGATGTATGGGTCCAATGTAAGTAATTTTTTATGACTAATCACGAGTTATACTACTGCCTAGAGACACAAGGAGGATTAGAATATCATCACAACAGAAATGATCCGTACTATTTGTTAACCTTTAGCTTTAGAAGTACACCTAAATTCTTGAGACTTTGACACTGCCTTACAAAACAGCAAGAATAATTCATAGGAATTAAAAAAGGGGCCTGAATCCCTACAGAATGTCACAGGAAGGCAAGTAACTACCTTAAACCTACTAAAATGTGTAGCACAATTTACATGATTCTGATAAAATATTTATGTTGCTTTCAGACAAAGTATTGACTGAGATATCTTATTTCATCAAAAACACGAAAACATTCTCTAAATAATTATATCAGATTAAAGAGCTGATATTTAAGCAACAATGCTCTTTCAGGGTACTCATCCTGCAGACATGGGAATGCAAAGGTAAAAAAGAATCTGTGGGAAAACAACACTTCTGTAGTGTGCATAACATTACTGAAGATGACTGTGTCAATCAACTGCAACGCAAGCTAGCAAGTAAGCTCAAACAGGGAGTGTAAATCTGATGGAAAATCCATACATTCTTTTAACTACCAGAGTGGCAAGTGGTGCCCTTGGGAGGAGCAACCACGACACGGGGAGCAGCCACCCTTGTTATTGCCTTCTGGGAGGCAGCAGCAAGAAGGAACAGCTTTCAAGACTGAGGTGTGCTTTGGGGAGGCAGTCACACTGGGGATTCCTCCAAATTAGACCAAATTCTCCCAAGCAACCTGGCACACTTTCCTTTCTGCATTTATAAATGAAAAAAACCCCAGAGACATAGAAAAGAAGATATTTTTGCCCAGCATCTTATGAAACAAAAGCAGTACCCAACCCCAAATACAATTGCTTTTATTTACAAAGACAGTAAACAGAGAGATGAAAAAGGAAAGAAGTCACTGTGTCGCCACTTGAGCCCTGCTTGGGAGGAATTCAACACATTAATGTAATCGATTATACCAGTGCTTAACAGCAAATCCACTGCTTGCCTGCTATCCTCACTTCAGGGAATAGACAGTGAGGAGGACTGTTGGTAAATCCCACGGGCAGAGGGTGAGGAGGTCACTGTGCTCTGGGGGGCACTGAGTCAGGTACTGATACAGAGCACTCAGTCCCTTGTGGCAAGACTGGATCCTTCTGTCACAGACTGCAGTGCCCTGAGCAGTCTCATAAAAACCATGATCCCTAAACTGAGATGCTTGGTTAAATTGGGTTTCTGACTGCTCTCAGACAAGACCTCACGGTGGCAAATTGTAATTAGTCTAAAAGCTCTTGTGACTGAGTTAACACTGTCCATTTCCACAGGAGGTTACTCACTTTTAAGAACCCAATCTCAAATCCAGGAGGAAGTTTTCTGACCATAAAGTCTGTAAATTCTTTATCTTCTCTCTCAAAAAAGGCACCAGGAGAAAAACAATGGTGTGACAAAGGCAGTGGGGAGACTCAAGACAGCAGTTCCCAGTTCTCTGACAGGGTTAACTCAGTTCCCACTTCTTCTTTTCCATCCCTTGCCTTCCCTTGCTCTCTTTCCTGTCTATCTCAGTAAAAGTTATTCATAGGAAGGACCTTCAAAATGTGTGCAGAGTTTCTTAGCACAAACGGCACTGATTTCATGTGGGACCTATAAGAGCACCAGTGAGTAACATCAACACTACAACCAACCAGTGCTGCATCAGGGCACCAGAAAAACCACAGATTACATCCTTTGAACATTCTGCACTTTCTTCTCTGGTGACTGCAGCAGATGATGTCACCTCCTTAGGACAGAGAGTACATTCACTACAGCCTGTAGTTGATGCAACAAATGTTTAGCTCACTAATAATCAGATCAAGGCAAGAACTAAGTTTTTCAGTAACTTGTTTAAGAAGGTAACATTATGCATTTATGAAGGCTTTGAGTGATATACTTCTTTCTTTTAAAAAGACATTATAATCAAGGATGTGACTATAACAACTGAGTTTCAAACTCTGTTCACTTGGCTAAGTGGCCTTTTGCTATGGTTTGGGTTGTGATAAGGACTGGGTTACCTCGTTACCATCAGAAGCTGTTCAGCAGCACATACATGATGAACACACTGGTCACAGCTCAGCTCTCATGCCTACATGGCCAAATTCAGCACGTCAAACTCAGAATTTCATGCCTAGGGATTCTGCTCTGACAAATGTTACATTTTTTGAAACCATTTCACTTTACCATTTTCATTTGCCATTTAATGCTCAGTCAGTAGGCGGCATCCCTGAAACACTGTCCCATAGGTGGCATTTGGGTTGTTTCTCACTGCTTTCCCCCACTGCCCCACTCCAAAAAAAATCCTTAAAAACACCTGCTTCACAGCACTGACACAGCAAAGCACATCATTCTTTCACCTTGCATGTCTGCAGACTAAGATGTAACAAAAGGAGTAACAACCTGTAGAATGATACTATCTAACAGCATAGTACCTCAAAAACATGCACACACAAACTCTTGTATACATTTTAAGTTCATTTTCCATGTAAGTTTTAATTTAGCTGTAAATTGATGAATTTCTAGCAGCAAGGGTGTTTTTTTTGCCACTGCTTCCTTTTTATTGGTTTCTCCTCCATGGCACAAACCCATTATTTTTCTCTGACATCTTCAGAAATTGATTTCTTTTAATATTTTGTTACCTTTACCTAATGTCATCAATATTCAATATTCTACCTCTGAAAACCATTTTTAAAAAAATATCTATTATTTTCTCCATTCCTCTCCCAGTTACAGTACTGTTATTACCATTAATTCACAGTCACTTTTTCTTTTGCATACATCTACCCTGTGGCCAGTCCAGGAAAAGACTACTAGGCATTGATCAAAGAATGAGATTGACTATATTAATCCTCATTTGGTACAACAGACATACTGCACCAAGTTTTAAAAATAAGATTAAAAAATATAATAAAATAGAGGTTTTTATAATATGAAAATAGAGGGTTTTAAAAATATTTTCTCCAATTAAATAGTAATGTCACCTTATCAGCTAAGATCTAAAAAGACCTTAAGTGCACAGCAAATAACCCTTAGATGGTAGAGCAAGTGACAACCTTGAACAAGACACATCCAAAATACTTGCACAGAAGATGCAGGGCATTTTCAAATGTGTACTTAAAACCAGCACCCAGTCTCCCCCATGGAGTTCAACAAGCAGAGCAATTTCTCACTGTCCATGCATTAAAAGCTGAGGCAAGGCAAAATGTTTCCATCATATTTACTAACAAAGATTGTTGGTGTGTACACTGGCCTTTCAGACATATGTGGTCTTACACTTTGTCACTTTGGAGCAGATGTTTAATTGGGAGGAAGTGATTTTAAACATCTGTAGCCAACATCTGAGAAGGTAGATGAAGACCACACAGAGCCTTGAGGAAATTAAAAGTCTATGCAATTATGTCACTTCCTAGTATGAGTATTTAGGAGAATTTAAAAAATAAGCAAAACCAGAAGTTTCAATAGAGAACCTTCAAAAACCTTCCTCTCCTCTCATTTGCCTCCCTGTGCCTTAGAAAATAATTGGTAATTGAGAAAATATCAAGTCCATTGGTATTGGAAAACCAAAACAAAGTTTGACCAACAAGAGATACTGCATTCCCTCAAAGGAAAAAACCAGGGAAAATCCCACCAATTTAGTATCAAGCCTTTAAATCCCTAGAGAAACAAAGCAAAACGGAGTAAAATATTTAAAGTGTAAACCATTACTCAGTTCTACTGGGTCTCAGGTGTACTGCAACAAGTCAGGTTTAGCAACCACACCTGCAGCATATACAACAGCAGAAGTCTTCCACCAAGAAGAGCCAGGGGACAGGCTCCCCAGAATCCAAGTCTCCAACTTGCAACAGCATTGCTGGTGAAGACCCCCAGACCTGAGCAACTGGCTGCCTCCTGATTTCTGGTTACAGCTTCCAGAAGCCAGGTTCTTTACTTCACGGAAGAGCCCAGATAAAAAACAACATCCAGCTAAGGTTTTTCTGCTTGGAGAGATGATTCACTGGGAAAAAATGAGGGGGGCAAACAGATCAGCTCCCATCACTGTGAGTGGAGGTGATGGCCATGAAATTCAGCTTCAGCAAACATCCAGCAAGATTTTAATTTTTCAAAACTGCTTTGTTTAAACACAGCATCATCTACAGAAATCAGACAGTTACTACAGCTTTCAAATTCTAATTTAAAACTGCAAACCTTAACAAAATTAAAAACATGTTTCCATAAAAATACAAATTCAGCCTGGTTTTGTTACCCCTCCATTCTAGAAGTCATTTACTACTGTACTGTACACAGATTGGGATTTTGCACTATCAAATATGTAAAAATAAATGTTACTTGCTAGGAAGATTACTGATTGAAAACCTTTAATTTAATTAGGATCAAGTCAACAAAATGTTAATGGTTCAGTTCATGCACAGTTTATCAAACAAGAGGAAAATCACAAGATTTCACAGAAAATTATATGACCAGTAAGTACTTCTCTAAATTGACAAAATCAGTCTCTAAAAATCTTTCTCAAGCAGATGCCAGACCTGAGAGCAGAGAACTACTACATAAAAATCACTCTAAGTAGCATTAGTAAACCAATAGTGTCTAGGAATATCGAAAGACCTTGTCATAATTTTCGGCCCATAAAACTGCTGGAGTAGCTCCATGGCAGAAGTGAAAGACTTGGAAGAGGCCAGGATGGTGTGTTGTGCCATCACACATTCACTCATGTAGCTGACATGCTTTGGCTTGACAGTTAAAAAATCTTTCTTTGATTTAAGCTACAGACTATGGCTTTAAGAAAAAAAAAAAAAAAAAAAAAGCGCTCTAAAGAGCAAGTACTGTTTCACAACATACATTGGAGAGGATACAACTCTGCTGTTTGCAAGTCCCCTGGTCTTAAGCCTTCAGCGGAAGGTATCTGTTCACCTGGAACAGCAGGGAATGCACACCTGACACTGACAGCTTTATGAGGGGTTTCTGAATCACAAGATTGTCTGGAAATTTCTGTGTACAAATCAATGTATTCAAATCACCAAACTCACACACCCCAAGTACTAAAACCAAATACCATTTTGAAGTGGTCTTTGCAGGGTCTTCATTCCAGTAGAACTGGAACACGGTTTTCCCCTCCATGAAATGAACCCTAACACAAGTAGCAAAATATCCAAGAAAAAAAAATTGTTAAAAGCTCCATGAAAAACTTCCAGTTTCGTCCTGCACGAAAATATGTTACCTCAGCTTTTAGTATGTATTTTTTCCATTTAAAAAAATTAAATGAATTAGTTACTAATAATTAGCATTCAAAGACAGAGAAACAAGCATGCTCTCTCCTCTCAGATGAGTTATGATGGTACCCTCAAAGCTGACTCAGGAATTAATGTAGTTTTTTCAAGAAACAAAATAGCAAAAGATTCAGTCTTTGGCAGCTTTTAAACCATCTGTTCCACACTATTTTAATCACTTCTGCTCAGTACAGAGATTACGGGTTTCAGTTCATTTGTGATGGAAAAACAAAGAATGCTGCATTTTTTCGGTATGTGGGGGAAATCCAGAATCCTCCCAACTACTCTGAAACTGGGGTATATGAAGAAAGCACAAGGCTTACTGGGTTGCACGCTTGAGTGTGATAAAACCACCCTCCCCCTCCATGTGGGATTCCTCCTGTGCTTTAAAGCAAACACAAATTGGAATGTGCCACACTGACCTCAAAAAAAGGGGGATGTGGGGAAGGAGTTCCTATTAGCCACTTTATTATGGCAAAACAATTAGTATCATTCTTTCCAATGAAGAACCCCCAAGTTCCCACTGCTGTTTGTTGTGGGAAACTGCTTATTAATGTGAAGAATGTGTTTCCTCAGCTCAGAAGTTACAGACGTACAATGACCTCCTTGTAACACTAGAAGTTCAGTAGGGTAGAAGCAGTAGGTGGGTTAGAAGGGATGAGCCTACTTTCTCTGGAACACAGTGATTTCTTGTCCCCTCTACCCATCCCTGAAAGAAGAGCAAACAGTTCTCCAGGATGACAAGCAAACACAGAAGCCTGGTCCCACAGTTCAACTTGAACAGATCTTCAGCTGGAAGTCTCCTCTGTGCAGGTGACTGTGGATTAACACGAGTGCTTGTGCTTACCTGCCCCAACTATACAAATGACTACTCCTCTATACCATTTGCATCTTTCCCAAGGAACTGCAATGTTCCAGTTTCTGCTTCCACTGTGCTGTCTTAGTAGTTTGAAGGGGATCTGACACAGCTCTTGGTGTTGCAGCTGAAATAGTGTGTCTGTTCCTTCTGAGAGCACTGAAGGGGTCCTCCCCAACATCCAAAGCTAATGTGGTCTTCTTGAAAACATCAAAAAGAGTTATCCAGACCTAAAATGACTTAGTCTGTGATTTAAGATGTAGGAAGCTGAACAGATTTAGTAAGAGGGGACTTGAACTCTGCCTAAACATGTCAGCTTGCCCAAGTTCCATGTCCCACTGAAAAAGTTTCTTCTGTTGTAAAAATTAATTCTTAATAATCCCATGATCAGTAACTCTCATACGTTACCATTTTATACTGATATTAAATGAGCAACTCATCTACATGAAGGTCAGCTCAAATTCAGCTAAACAGGATTGGTACATTTGTTTTGGATGGCCTTGGATGACTGACAGTGTTGGCTGGAAAATAAATAAATGCAATTTTTTATTTTTCTTATCAGTTTTCAGCCAGTCTGATGTAAATTCGCCTTTACTGCCTTTTACAGTCATCAAAACTAGCAAGAAACTGAATGTATTAATAAAAACGCTTGATTTCTGCATATAGACAAAGCATGCTCAAAAACAAAAATAGAATCAACAGTTCACCTTGAGTACAAAAGACAAAGCATTTATTACAATGCAGAATACACCCCTATGCTTGTAGTTAAGACTATAATAACTCTCAACTCTGTAAATCAAGGAGATAGAAAAGATCCTCTGGTTTACGTAGATTTGTGCAGCCACTTTCCATTGCTGAAGGATCCTCTAGGTGGATTAGTCATCTCTGATCTCAGCAGACTCAGATTAAGCTGTAGGTTTCCACAAGAAACATTCTCTATACTACAGCAAACAAAAACACTGTGAGGTACTTTCCTACCTCTTTTTCCACCTTGTTTTCCCAATTTGAGGCCTTTAGCATTTATTCCATCTGGATATCCAGCTACTAAAACCCTGTAAAAATTGAGACCTGTGTGAATATCATATACCCACAGAGGGTGCTGGTCTGAACCAGAAAGGGATTGTAGTGTTCTATTTTTAGGACAGAAATGTCACAGTCAATAGTAAGGCACATATCCTGCTTCACTCTGCCCTGGAGGTAATAGCTTTAAAGGTCAGAAAGCAATGCTTTCTGGAGAAACCCCACTCCAGCTTCTCCAATGAGAATATGTGATTTGCCTTTTGAATCCGGAAGTTATTTACCCATAGTGGTAAGACTTCAAACTGCTCACACCCTGCACACGTGTATTTTGGACAGTTGTTTCCCCTTTTGGCAGGGGTCTTTCTTAGAGTCCATGGGATGCTCCCTGCTCTTGCCCTCTGCAATGCAATATGAAAGACAGATCGAACTGTCCCATAACTGCCACCCCAGAAACAGAAAGATGGAAGGAAAAGAATGAAGCATGCTCCTCAAATGCTCCTCAAAGAACTCTTCCTTGTGGCTGGCAAATGAGTGCTTTCTCTCTTCAACCGATTGTTTTGAAACAATCTCAAATACTGATATTTGAGACACTTCCAAACAAAGATTTCAAAGCCCTCATGTTTCAAGAGACTGCAGGGTGGCTGTAACAGCCTCCTGCTCTAACCCACTGAAGCACCTAGGGAAACTGAGAACGGAAATCCAGATAGAGGGCTGTGAAGAAGAGAGAAAACAAGTCTCTAGTGAAGCCCCAGCTGTGACTCAAGACCTCCAGTAACATGATCTAATCATAATTAAATCTGCCCACTTAGGTGATTTTATTACATGTTCTACTGTAACCTGTTATGCATTTAGACAACTTTTATGTACAAAATGACCGTGTCCCCCATTTGATCCTTGTTATCACAATGAATAGACAGTTTCACACTTTCACCATGCTTATATGCAAAATATGGAGATATGGGGGAAAAAACTAAGAAAACCAGTGAAGAAATATATTGGTTTAAATTAATTAAATCTTGAAGAGACACATTGGATGCAATCAAAGAATAATGTACATAAAAAGATAGTCAAAAAAATCCACCATTCAGGCTTGAGCTTTCCTTCTGCTTTGCTGGCAGAGATGGTGTCCAGCATGAAAGACAATGTATACTACATTAGTGAGAGAGCTGCTTCCTTCCTCTAACTCCACGCACACATCGTCAGCAGCTGCAGTAGCTGCTGCAGCTCTTTACAGTTTATATACTCCTGCCCTGTGGCAGGACGATGAGCTGCTGGAAGAGAGAAAAGGATAATGTGGGAGACCCAACAGAGGAAAGCTGAAGCTTTGTCACTGACGCTAGCCCAGCTCTCTCATTCACAGCTGCTCCCTCTCTCCTTACTTTACCCCACCTGCCAAGGGGAACACTGAAGCTTTGATTTGACTCGAGACACCAGTGAGCACACTGCTCTAGGCTGTGAACATGGCTGCCAACAGGCATGAAGTGAATTACACCATACAGACTGTGCATGCCTGCACAGTTAACGCAACACCTTTCCAAATGCAACAGCTTTCAGTCACTACTGGAAAAACTGATGCAGGTGTCACTAGGAGCAAAGTAATGCATAAATGAATACATGTCATTTTCTGGTATCTAAATGAAGATGATCAAATTTAAGCTTTAGACTCATGCACCAGGTAGAAGTGATTGGTAGGTAATGTACACATGAACAAAATGTTGAATACCTTTTAAAACACAGGTCTAGATTTATTTAGCTCTCTTACCTGCTTTTCTCTTTTGAACTTATTCCTGTTGATGACTCAATTAGCTTTCTTTGCAGACCCTAAGTCCCCATGGCATGAGTTTTACCAAGTAGAAGAAATCTGATCTTTTGCAGTGCACGTCCTTGATTAATCCCTTGCTACTACATCAGGGCAACTCTACTGTGTTACTTAGGCAGGGACCTTAGTTAAAAGCTTCAAAACCAGCTCCAGCTCATTTACACAACGTGGCTGAAATTCCCATGTGTGCTTCTGTGTAAGAAGTATCATGTTGTCCTTCATGTTCCTATGGGGGAAATTCTTATTAGGCCCTAATGATCCAAGGCCAACCAATAATGGCTTATTTATTTATGACGTCATAAACTAAAATAATCCGTGAAATCAACAGAATCAAAACTGCTCCTGTATGACAGGCACTCTTCATTTAACATTTCCGTCTACACGTTTTCTTTTTTTTTGTTGTTATGAAAATGAGTTAGTATTTTGTCTTTCAGAGACTGGACAAGGGGATTAATTTCACAGAAGTGGCATAAGAAATAATAAAGCTGGAACGATTACTCTGCTGGGCATAGTCCTGCCATACTGCAGAACACAATACATGGAGGAAAGATGCCTTAAAAATACCAGGGATCCAACTGTCAGGTTTGGGTATTGTTAGCAAACACTCTAAGGAACTTTGAAATATTGACATTTTCCTTCACCACTGGGACTCAAATAAAATGCCAGCAGACCTCAGAAGAACTGATGGAAGAAAGGGGGAGTTTAAACTCCTTCCCACCCACAAAAATCATACTTTGGACCAGTAATGCTGTCCCATTGGCTCAAAAATACTGATTCAGCAAAGAATTTAAGCATGCGCCTAAATTTAAGCAGTTTAATTAACTTTGACGTCAGTGAGCCTACTTCTGTGCTTATAATTAGATATGTGCTTGCTGAAGCAGAGCCCATCTGAATAGAATCTCGTTGATTTTAATTTGGCCCTTTGTCTTCGCCCCTCATTTATTCTTTGCAGTGACTGAAGTATTAGTGCTAAGGTTCTAGCTCAGGAATGCACTTGAACAACTCATCTTCAGTCATAACATGCAGAAAGAAGCTAAGCATGTCTCAAAAAATCATAGACCTAAGTGCTTTCTGGAATAATGGTAGTTTCATGGTTGAAGAACATATGGTGGTCCAGTCCTTTTTTTTGTTAGTCAGATTTTTTTTTTACAAGACAGAAATTATTTTCCATTTCCATAAAGAGCTAAAAGTAGTGTTCCACACATTAAAAATGAAAATTTACAAGTAAGCAGCTACTTCACAGAGAAGTTAAACTTATATAGGAATCCTTTCACAATGTTGTTAGTTCTTGCAGTGTGGAAGAGCCTGCTATAAATGTCTTATTTGTTCATTTGAATGATGGCCCTTAGGTCCCAAAATCTGGGATATTTTAAGGTCATGTAAAAACAGTGACAAAATAGTAAAGTATTAAATTAATTTTAAAAAACAAAACACAAAACCAAACCAAAGCAAACAAAAATCCCCAATACCAAAACTGCACAGAGAATGAAGAGCACATGAACACCATGGATCCAGTCATCAAAAACACCGGTTCAAGTCCCTGAGGTAAAAAGACAATGACCTCCAAAGCACACACTAGAGCTAAACAGCAAGATCAAAGCTTCAGCTCCTGCCAGGCATTTCTGCTAAACACTTCTAGAGGAAAATCTGATGTCTTTTAACATGCCCATGAATTGGATTCAGCACACAGATAGGATCTTTAACAAGCCTTTTAACTCAGCTATTTCGGACCATTCTTCTGTGTTTATGGCCTTTTAAAACCTGGAATACATGACAGCCATTATTAACTGCAGGCATCCTACAATTAAAGGTGGAATTGGAAAGATACAGCAGTGCAGACAGAAGAGGGAAACAGAAGGGAAACCAAGAACTGAGTTCAGTATGAAAAACACTGCAGGAAGAGTTAGTCAAACAAGGAACCCCGAAGAGTACTTGTGCTGAAGACACTGCCATCCATCACAGTCCTGATCTACAAAGCTCCCTGCAAGTTCCCTGATCCTCTGTACCACAACACAGGGTGGCATGACTGGGCTGCACCACCGACAGAACCACTGTCAGGTGCCTGAGCTGCGCCATGAAACTGCAAGGGCAAAGGATTTGTTACATGGTTTGCATTAATTGTACTGATAATTATACAGCTAAAATACCAACAGGTCTTTGAGAAACATCTATCTGAAATCCCACTGATTTCATGATTTTTCAGAAACACTACCCACAAATGTGTGCATGCAGCAAGATGGCTCATCCTTCATTTATTCAAAATGTATAGTCACATTCCTAAATTTCTGCTGTTAAAAGAGCACTGGAGAAAGTTTTTAAAGGTCCAGCCTCAAATTAAAACTGAAGAGAAAGCTGACAATATCAAGAAATCAACTACGTATTTACTTCATGAGTGTATTTGGAGACATGAGAATAGAATAAGAATGTCCCAGGTGGATTATTAAAGCACTATGCTCTAAGTGACAACTGTCAGTTCTTTTAAAACCTACTATCAATTTCCTTAAAGCTATTTAGTTTGTTAAGATAGGGTGACATATTGGGACTGAAGGAGAAGTAGAAAAACCCCATCTATCTAGTAATTTTAGTTTTGGAGGTATTATTTGCTTATTAACAACTTGCACACGCCATAAGGAGAACCTGCAGATATCATAAAATTTCATTATCCCACCCCCCATTACTTTGGATTTTGAATTAGCACATGACTGGGTTTCCCTGGACACAACTAGATTCTTTCATTCAAAAATCATCCTAAGGTTCAGCCTCCCCCACAGTAACTCATTTGTCTAGAATTTGCCAACTTTACAGGCAGAGCAGGCATTTGCTGTCCATTTCCTCTGCTCCCACAGCATGACCTCACCCTTCTTTACTCTTTTTCTTTTTGCTGCATCAGTAAAAGGAATAAAACTATTTCAGCTCTGTCATCTCTAATGCTTTAAAAACATGCAAACAGCTGCCAAAAGAATGGGCACTGTTTATTGTGTGGGACAGATGATGTTTGGTCTGGGCACACTGAAAACACTGAATCCGGAGTGTCTCACCATCCTGTAAACAGCAATCCAGGCTTTTCCTCCAGGGAAGAGGCTTAGAGTTCATCATTAACAATTAATTTTCTAGGCATGGAACCTTCAAAAGTAACTCCAACACTGCTATGTAAGACAGCTATTTCTGCACACATGAGCTTTCTCACGCATAGTTTCATTTTTTCAATCTCTCTGCAATATTTTTAGCTTTATTGACCTCATTATAAGTAGAGTTTTGGACAGAGAGATGAAAGCCAGATAAAAACATCACCTATTGCAAATAAACACAGCATTAGAACAATGATCCACTGTAGACTTTTTTTTTCACCTTTGTAGACTAAATGGCACCTGCAGAATAAAGTTTCCTTTCATAGGGCAATGTACCTAATTCATATCTGACTATTCCAAGTTTCCAGTATGTTTTCAAACCACAGTCCAAATATATTTACTCCACAATAGATACCCATATATGCTTACATTCCTTCCACATTCTCAGTTTAGTTTTGTTTTCTTCTTTTCTCTTCAAAACTCCCCTCCAGAGTAATTTGTAACACACTGAGACTTGTCAGCCATGTATCAGTGTTAGCTTTTTGAAGACAATCCTTAGAGGTCACCATCCTTCTACAGAGTTTAGGATTGTATGATTGACTAAATTTAAGATTTAATTAAATGTGGGGCAAATACATTTCCCCTCCTCCCTAGATTTGAAAATATAACTTATCCCAGGGTTGGAAATTCTGGCTCTCCCACTCAATCTGAGTGAAAGCATACATTTATCACTGATGCACGAAGATGTGAATTCTACCAGAACAAGAAAATATGAGGAACACAGAAGATACTTTCAACTGCAGAATCCTGGCAGTCTGTAGTGCTGACTGAACCAAAGGGACTGTGCCAAGCCAGACATGGCAGTTCGGATTTCCCCTCTGTTTTTCTAACATTACCTTCAGTGTTTGCTACAACACATACTGCAATCAAAGGAAAGGAAAAATTGCTGAAATGCCTCTGCACATATAGCTGTTCCAAAGGGATGCTGAAAACCACTCTGCTGTTACTCAAGGACTGAGGTCTGTTTGAAGCATAGCTCCCAGCAAGGATTCCACAGGAAGACTGGCTCCTGAACTTTGCTCAGCTGACTTCTTTGCCCTGACATATGGCTTGGGTTCTCATATTAGCAGTAAAGTCACAAACTGTTTGAATTTTGATGTGTGTCAGAGATATCTTCACAATATCATTGGTAATTAATCACCAAAGAATCCCACTGAGCCTCTGGCAGTGGTGTGATGATCCATCAGCTTTGTGTCACTGGCTTAAGAACTTTGCTCTCAGACATTACTCTTGTTTCTAATCCCAGCTTTCTGTCCCGTTACAGGCAGTGAATGATCCTGCTCATACAGAACAGGAACACAACACTTCCTTCCAGCCTTCTGTCAAGATCCTCTAGAAGGCAGATCAGTGCCCAGACCCCACATCAAGCAGAGCTTCACACTGTGGTCCTGATGTAACCCAGTAGCTCAAAGAAGGAGCTCCTTGAGTGACAGCTGTCACACTGTGCTGCCACTGCCCTGGCTGAGGAGCTTCTGCCTTCTTGATCACTGCAGCCTGGGAGCAATAATTGGCTGCAAAGGATCAAATGAACACAGAATTTCCTCCCATCAAAGGAAATCCATCCATCTGTCTTTACTTACTAATTTTTCCACACACTGGAAGAAGTAAAATGTAGCTCTTTCTTTTGGAACATTTTTTTTTCTTCCATTTTGACAGTTGCTAGGCCAAAATGTCAGTCTAGCTCTTCTCCAGCTCATCTTAGGTATTGAATGTGTAATTAGCTAAACTGCATAAAACTTTAAATCAGAATTTAAAATCAATTTGCTGTCCTATAAGACATGCTAAATTTTGTAACAGAACAGAGAGAGGAGGCCTGCACAATTTTGGCTCTAATAAAGACCTACCCAAGTCTTTGCTTTTGCTCTCAAGACAGCGCAACATTGACACAATTCCAGTACCTTGGCTGCTTTTGCTTTGGTCAAGACAGTTACTGTAGCTACTGCTTATTATTTCAAACACATTTGGTTATAATACTAGAAAACCTCCAAAGCAAACTCCCCTTACTGCCTGCAATGATATGTAGCTTTTCAAGGACCACTAGGTCCACTACAACATTCCTACTGGGAGACAGCAACTGTTATAAATTTCTGGCAATTAACCTCTCACAATCTTATTTTAGACCAGCAGTGCTTCATTTTTCACACTGAAAACTTAAGAGGTCTCTCTGGTTCTTTGCCTTAATTGAAATTGCTTCTGTAGTAAATACACTAAATAATTTCATTTTGTTTTTTCTGTGATGGAAAGACAGTATCTTCCAAAGTGAGCAAGATTAATGTCTTTTGGGTCTGACCAGGCAGTTGTAAGGGAAACTATCACACATGAAACAAATACTCTGCTTTGTACACAGATGTTCGCTGTTCAATTTGTTTCCTCAGGAGCAGCTCCTGTTCAGCCTTCTATTATTGAGTTCAGAGTCAAGTCAGTCATATTCGCCTTTAAAAATGTTTACATTTATGTTTCCCTTGAGAACTTGCTTTAGAAGATGCACATTTTAAACCATTCTGTGAACCTGAATCTAAGGATCGATGTCTGTGTCGGCAGTTTTGAATCTACAGAGCCCTGTGCAGGGCTTTGGGAAACAACAGCACAGGCAGGCAGGATTTAAAAATCTCTAACTTTTTCTATCCACTGAAGTTAGTAGCCCCAGCACACCTTAAGTGCAGGCATTTCTCAAAGAAGTAAGAAGTGTATTGAAGAGGGTTGAATTCATCATTAGTTTCATCACATATTTCATAGTTGCCAACGTTCTGCATGAAATGCTACTGCTTTAAGTTTTGCTGAGAGTGAATCTCAGAAGCTGAGTAGATACTCAGTTCATACAAAATGTGAAGAAGCACTGGTTCTTTGTAACAGTGCACTAAGAAATACAAACAGCAGCAAAGCAGAGATACAACTGAGATACCTACTAGACAGACTGGTAAAAGTTGAAGAGATTTCCTTAGGACTGCACAATATCCAGGCACCTCAATTCTTGATCATTTCATCCTTCCAGCACACTAGGGAATCTTATCTATGAGCTTCAGCTCCAAAACCAGCTGCATCTATGGGGAAGTCTTTTAGTAGAGACACACTCAGCATCATGTATTTGCTTCTTGGACTTGACATCTAGACTTTCCTAAAAGCCTGGTTTAGGTCATAGAAATGAGATTCAAACCAACTTAATTTTCTAGTTAGACTCACACCTTTTGGAGTTTATTATTGTTAAGCTACTAAATGTTGTGAGGAAAATCTTATTTCTTCCATTTATTCCTCAAGTCAGGAATAATGATTTACCTTACATGGAAGTGTCAGGAATAAAGTCTGGATTTACTGGGATATTCACTGAAGTGTCTCACAATGACACGTATTGTTGCATTTTCATCAGAATACCAAAAATTAAAAAGGGAGTTACTTACCTTGGCATCCAGAAAACCTGCAAATGAAAGCAAATCTGATGGTTTTCTTTACATGTTTTACTGGAAGTAAAAGTAGGTAGAGGCAAAAACAATCAATGAAAAGGAAACAATCCAGAAGCCTCATCAAACATGAACATACTGACTTGTACTGAACTTCTCAGAAAAACAGCACGTTATAAGGAACAATATGCATTTGTTTTTGGAATGTATTACTTAGGAGCTCTCTTCTAATCAATTTTCGTTTAGTCTGTGGTCTTTCTCCTTGAATTCCCTTGCATGAAGTTGCACAGAGACTAATACAAATTAGAACTATCTATAATGATGAATCCTGATGATTTTTTGTTTATTCTTAACTGGTATTTACATGAATGTGTTGTATCACATAGAACTTTTGCAAATACCTTGCTATCAGCACTCTTTAACAGGTGTACTTGAATATGAGCATGAGAAAAGATGAAATAAAAATATTTTTTAAAAAATTCTCAGCATGGAAATCTCTCTTTTAAAAGAGAAATACTACATATAACATCTTATCTACTAATCACTGTGTTTCTCAGAGTGTCATGTCTAGAGTATTCAGAGCAAGAACTTTTTTTACCAGGTTGACTCCATGCTGCAGACAAGCCTGGAGGAATTAGGGATGGATCTGAAAATGTGAGCAGTAGAATCTCAATTGTATTTAGGAAGTGAACTTGCTGTTCTTGGAGCTTGATGATCTGATCTGTTCACACAGTTCATGCTTTTGTGGTTCAGCCCTCTAGAAGCACAAAAGCTACCAATCCCCACGGAAGTTGCTACGTTACTGTTCTCATAGCTGGACTTCTCACAAACTTCTCTGAATGCCTCCAAGATACACAGGCTAACAAGAGAGCACTGGCAGTGAGGTACATTTGGATGCACTGCAGCTCAAAAGGGAACAAGTGCAGGACTGCTTGCTGTAAGCTGAGAAAAGGTAACTTGTAAAGGGCAAATGCCATTCTAAGAGTTTGCTTTCTTCTCTCCCATGAACATATGCACACTTTCACAGCTGCCTCCCCTCTTACTTGACATTTGTGACTTACCTCATCTTCAGAGGGAAGTTACTCAAAACAACATAAAATGAAAAATCAAATTCACACCCAGACCAAGATCTAAGCTGCCTCTGCTACCAAATCTTCAGCTGTTCTCAGCACATATGGAATCCCTGAAGCAGAAGACAGAAAACACTGATAGAGATCAGCAGAAATCTTCTCTGGGGAATGCCAGTTCCAGTCCAAGTGAAAGTGTGGTGCACACATTAGGAAAAGATTCTTCCCAGGAACTGCATGATAAGTTAATGCACTACACATTCAAATCTGCTGCAATGAGAGCATTCAGGTAAGTACCAGCCGCACAAAAATCCAAGGCATAGACTAAGAAAACAGCAGAGCAAGCTCATTGCTGTAGTGGAGTGTCCACAATTTCTTTAAGTGCTATACTAAAGGCATTAGAGCAAAAATGTTCCAAGCTGGCAACAGTTTCACTGTGACATCTCTCGAAGTCAGAATTGGTACCATGGTAACAAGGACCAGTGAAATGTCAAAAAGAACAGGCCAGATACACCACCTGGTATTTTGACTACTCAGAATAAAGAATCAGCAGCTCAGCCATGCAATCTCCTTTATAAACATAGGTGTTGAAGAGTACAGCAGACCAGTGAATGCCAAAAAGGCAGTGAGTTTTTATCAAAATAATACCTATCTACATTGATATGTCATGAGGTCCTCAAGCTCCCAGCAGAAATGAAGGGGAGCTGCCTAGCTGAGGATAATGAAAATCTGACACAAGTATGATCATGTTTCCCATGAGCAGAAGGCAGATCAAATGCATGAGGAGCAGATCTCTCAGAGGAAGGGAACAGGAACAACCCAAACAAATAAGGCCCAGTGGGGAAAAGCTTCTCCTGCAGGCTCTTCTTAACCTCAAGATGTTTGAGAGCTGGCTACTGACATGCCTACCCTATGTCACGCCAATCTGACAGAGGCTCAAGATATAGGATATAATTGCCAAAACTGCAGGTCTTATAGTTTTCTTCTGAATGAACTCATGGGTGGGACAAATGGGCAAAGTCCACGGTGCCTTTTCTGTAGCCAGTGTAAACATGGCTGCCAGAGAGTACAGACATGAATTAATGCTGCTTGCCACTGAGCAGCACTACTCACTCTTTCCTTTTGGTCAAGAGAAGTGGCCAACTTCATTAAGAAAAACTAATAATCATCTAAACTAATTATCATCTAAATGAATTAAGAATTAATTACTCATTCATTTGTAGTATTCATACTATAAATCTTTAGGAAAGAAAGACTTAGGTGCAACAAAAGTGTATCCTGCCAATACACGTACCAGGACAGAATTATTTTATCTGTGTGAAAACAAAGTGTCCCAGCTGAAACCATGGCTCTACTGCACTGGATAACTGCCTACAGGGGAAGAGGTAGATTCTGTACTGCATGATACTAAATTTAATTAAATGAGATAAATAAAAGTGAGATGGAAGGCATATTGTTATCCTTGCTTAGAAAATACAGAACTACAAAACTGACAGCAAAGCAGACAAAGGCACACAGTGAGAACCTGTGCTAAGGGCAGGGAAGTCAACTTGGAGATCACCTGATATGTAGTCAGTCTTCAGTACCAAAAGCTGTTTCAGAAGGTAACAGCTAAAAGAAAATAATACCTTCATTTTAATGAGGATTGTCAAGTGGATGGTTTTAGGATACCAGCTCTAACTAGTAATGGATTAGATGCATGGAAATGTAGTAAAAATTTAGGATAACACAGATAAAAGGTTCTTAACCAGCTTCCAGCTACATCAAGAACCACATTACACAATTTCATACACTGAATTTTATTTTTAAAAAGGCTCTTCCACTTTTCCATTTTTTTTTACTCTGCCCCATCCCTCTCCCCTGTCATAGCTGAAAATATTTTTTAAATGTAACTGCCCTAACAATTCTGAATTCTCCACTTATTTCAGTGTTTTATTCAATTTACAGCAATATATTTTTGTGTCAATACTGTACTGCAGTGTCATAGCTCTTCCTGTTCTGAGTTGTTCATTTTTTAATACTTACATACATTTCATAACTCTGCTCAGCTTTCATTTCACAAACAACCCAAGCTTTTACTCTGCTCTCATAAAGCTGCTTACTTACTCTTATCAGCCACTTTCCTAAGTGCATATACAGCATTTGTATTTCTTCTCCAGTCATATAAGACCATTTTGACTTGACTTGCTGGAAATTTTTGGTGTGAGGCATGAGACTGACAATTTATATGCTTTTCTCTCCTAACACAAACCTGTCAATCATTTGGTTCCTTCAAGCTGGAGGGATGCATCAGCCTTGGCTGGAGTAATTTCTATTCTCTACCTGTAATCCCTTTAGCCACCTCACTTTGCCTTGTCTCCACAGATAATGTGAGCATTATTACTGCAAACTTAGTAAAAGTGTTAATCTAGCCCTATGGTCCCCCATGATTGAGAGGTTATCCTTACTTTCTACCTTTTTATTCATTCACATTGTGGCATCATTTTTTCTCTCCTTTTACATAACTTCTGGAAGTTTGATTTGATAATACACCAAAATACTCTTTGCCCAATCTCTACTATTACTTGGAAAACATATCCTGATCAGGACATACCTTAGGTCTCAGTATCTTGTCCAATAATGTTTTAACACCTCCATTTGCCAGCACTCTCACTGCAAATACCTTTGTTAACCCAGGATCCAATTTATTTACAGCTTTGGCAACCTACTCACAAGAACAGCTCTATTATATCACAGTCTAAGTACAATGAATGAAGCTAAAGAAATAAAAAAACCCCCATAACACAGAGTCCTCAAATACTATGAAGTTTTAGTCCATACTTCATATAAAATCAAGATTATTAAGTAATACTGCTCTTGAAAAGTAAAATCACAAGCACAGCCTAAGGGATTGAAAGCAAAGTGATATCAAAAAAGGGTTGCCATTTCTGCTATCAAACAGCCAACACTTAGCTGTCCATCCAAGCTATCACAGCATTTGTTTGCTGTAGCTGCTCAGTGACTGCTAAAGTACTTTTTCCGCACCGTTCTGCCCTCAGGCTTCTTCCTTCCTCTCTCTCTTTACAGATATACTGAACACTGTCCTTTTCTGACAAAGCTCCCTGTATGATCTCATCCTGTCGTCCCCTTGTCTGGCCTCAGCTTGGCCTCCTGACAAAAGCAGAAGTAGAAAAGTAGCTTCAAGAGCAATGAAATTCAGTAGCTCAATAAAATATCTTTTAAAAAAAGTATTTCAGAAAAGAAAATTGTTCCATCTCTTTCTCTTCCCCCCCTGCTTTTTTATTTAAATAAGCACTTTAATTAGTGAACTCTACTTTAATTGAACAGTTAAAATAAAGCTACCAAATGACTTAAAATCTTCTACAGGAAGGACAAAAGCATCAGATATGCTCAGAAAAAGTCCAAACAAACACTATTCAGAGAAGGGCTTCAGGTTTAAGGAAGAAAAGCTAGAATGCATAAACACCTATGCACTCACATACTAAGAGCAACTCAGGTTACTGCAGTCTGGAAGCAAATGAGCAGGCAGCCAACCCGCTGGGCCATTCCCTATAGGTGTCACAACAAGGCAAAGGAATTTGCAGTGGAAGGTCTGGGGAGCAGCTGTCACCAAAAGAGACACATATATTTTTAAAGGCTTTGTCATTTGTCTTCAGGGTGGGAAATGCTGTGTTTGACCTCCTGCTGAGGCAGCTGCCCTGTTGCAGCAGCATGGGCTAGAAGAATAAAAGGCAACAGCTATTATTTCAGGTACAAACACCAGAAAGCAGAGACAAAAGGCACAGTCATTAAATCATCATTTCTATTTAAAAACATACATGGCAACTTATTAAT
This sequence comes from Acrocephalus scirpaceus scirpaceus, assembly GCA_910950805.1. Classification (NCBI taxonomy): domain Eukaryota; kingdom Metazoa; phylum Chordata; class Aves; order Passeriformes; family Sylviidae; genus Acrocephalus; species Acrocephalus scirpaceus. The sequence continues at coordinate 38,737,185 of OU383781.1, forward strand.
ACTTCTCATACTGCATGAACTTCCCCCCTAGGCATTCTCCAAAACAATTTGCATTAGCTAATTGCTAACTATCTCAATGACCAAGTAAAACAACACTAAAAAGCACATCAAACACCGTCTCAGCAACACCAAACAATCCTGGATGGGAGAAGCCAAGGAACTGACAGCTCTTGGTCGGGTGCCCTGTCTTTCCCCAGGTGAGGCTGTGCCACCTGAAAAGCTGCCCCGCCCAGCTGCAGCCTCCGATCCCTGCCTGCCTCCCCCCATGTTTGCCTGGACTCTGATCTGCCATCTGCACCTCCTTTCCAGCTTAGCAGGGAGCCGCCACCACCACAGCTTAAACCAGCTGGGATGAAACATCGTGGGGCCATTTCCAAGAACCAAGGGGTGGTTTTCCCATAGAGTTGAGCCAATTTGGCAGCTGGCTGCTCTGCCCTCTAGCCCCAGGCTCCAGCCCATTTCCATCACGGATAAGTGAGATCCCCAGGCACTGCCATGGGGACCCTGACTCTCCTGAGGCCCTGCAGAGACATGGCTCAGGCAGCAGCCAAAGAGAAAAGAAGCCATACCAGCAAAAGCTCTTCTGTCAGAGAGGTCCCTGAACTACCTTAGGGTGGGAATTGCTGGAGAACAGAAGCAGGCCTACTGATTGCACTGGTTCAGTCATCTCTGCAAATCAGCAGACCTGAGGGACGCTGGGCTGGAGGGGTCCACCTGCTCCACACTGCAGAGCTGCAAAGCCTGCCAGCCACTTCTGCCAGGCCACTCCAGGCTCCCAGCCTGCAGGACATCAGTCAACAAGCCTTGCCCCAAGCTTGTAAGAAAGTACTAACAGTGGATGGTCCTTGAAAGGATTTAGTGCAATTATTTTCCCCAATGTTCACCTACTCAAATATGTTTTAATTAGAAAGTCTTTTTTTTTCTCCTGGCATCTAAGAATGTCAGACACTAAACAACATGGATTAAAAATGTTTCCAGAGCGATCCCATTGGCAGCATTAAATTCATACTTGGAGGAATGAATGCAAACCATTGTAAATTCCCCTAAAGCCTGGAGGAAGGGAAAAACAAATTCTTATTCATTAAAATTAATGCCATTTGATATCTACATCAGGGGATTTCTGCAGGAATGTGACTGGAAGAAGTGTTGAAAGTGTCTTTCATTAAATGCAAAAGAAAACAGAAGGAGTTTCTCAAAACAACCTGCAAGCATCCCTGACAACAACTTAAGCAAATCACAAAAGGCAGCTTTCAATGATGCACGCTCTACAAGAAAAGCAGAGGACAATCTCAACATTTTTACAAAAACTGAATGAAGGTGCTGTATTAGAAATCAGCAAATGCTAATGCACTCTGATGTGAAAAATAACCCTTTAAAAAAAGTCTGTGTGTTCTGAAATGACCTCACATTTGTAATCCCAGTCTGTCAATCTTTCAAGCTGCCTATTAAATGATGTAGCTCTCAGAACTTGTATGTGAATGTGACATCCTTAGAGTAGGGGCTATATGTGACATTTCACGAAATATGTTCTGGTATGCCCCAAAACATGAGTATTTAACACAGATAGTAAGAGCACAAAAAGCACAGTGTAGATGGGCAAGACAAAACCCCGGGAGGACCTGGTGAAACAACTGCACACATAGTAAAACTAAAGTAGTTGTGAAACCAAATATTTAAGATGATTGAAAATAAATTACTTGTATATACAACTGGGAAATGGGAGGCAAAGCAAAGGACTGAGAAGGGTTTTAGAATATACTGAGAGAAGAGCATGTGATTTACCAGCTTTCCCAGTATGTTATCAATTAAAAAGGGGAAGACTGATCTCTGTACAGAGTGCTAAGATAAAGAAAAAACCTCACATATATTCATCAAAAATGTAATTACTGGTAGAAATCAAACACTGACATCGGTCTTTCTAGACCATGATGACTGGCCAGCAGTTTTCAAGACTCCTCCCTCAGTGAGCCCTAAAGGAAAAAGACTGTAACATCTGACTCTCAACCTCATCTCCAGTAACACACTGATAGAGAGACATGTCAGGAAGAATTAGTAAGAGAGGGGGAATAGCTATATTTTTAAAGAAAATTTAATGCTGTCATAGTTGGAAAGCCTCCCTTGATAAGCTTTCTAAAAAAAACCCCCAAAAACCAAAAAACAAGAAGAGATTATGTGATATCTAACTAATGGATAAACTTAATAGGAAGTCAGAAAAAAGAGACATTGTGCTTGGTCAATGGAACGTTTTATCCTCCACACAGTTTTCCTGGATGAAAATCAGACAGTTTATTCAACATTTAGTAAGATTAATGGTCCCCTTCCATACAAAAAAATAAAACACTAAGTCCAGTGAATATGCTTTGATGTGAAAGCTGCTTTTGCATGAGGAACTGCTTAGAACACTTAGGACAACAGGTAGCCATGAGTAAAGAAGTTTGCGACTGATAAAAACTGAAAAGGAACATTAAAAGAAATATTAACACCCAATCAGTTGGCTAAAAGTCACTGTTTTGGAAGGAGGTAACCTTTTCTGATGTTCCAAAATGGGGACTGCATACCAGTTTAGTACTAAGCAGAAACGTTATCCACTCTCAGTCTAGAATGGAACAATTATCTTTCTGTTTTCCAAGCCAGTGCACATTATGTTGACATTCATCAGCTAAGAAAAGGAGAACCAGAATTAAATGCTCCAGTTAAATCGAACATGTGAGAAGCAGAAAGACCCTTAAGTGCATTTTCTACCTCTCTAAAAGGAGCAACAGCAATACATCACGATCAAATATTGCTACTTGATCAGAGACCTGTAACAGATTATTGCTGTAAAATACTGGAAAAATGGCTACTTCATACTACAGCAATAGAATTACTACCTACTCTTGGCTCAAAATTCTAATGCTAAGGACTATAGTGTAAGAAACCATGATACTTATTTGCACAGGCATATGAAGTCAAGGAGTACAAGTTTTGCAATAGCTATACCAGGAAATGCAGACTGGCTGTGAAAGATTTAGAGGTTGACACACGACAGAAAGTCAATGGTTTACCAACATGGAGGGGTCTGAGCATGTTCATTCCCACCATGAAATTACTAAACATCTGTGCTTCTGAAAGCAGCATTTCATCCATGAGATCAAAGGGCTACAAACAGCACTAGCTGGGGAAAATATGAATTTCCAAAGTCAGGTATCCTCAGAAGAGCATGCCATTGAAACACTAAAAGCAAAAGAACTATAACCACCAAATACGTGTTTGCTTTTGGTTTTGTTTTTTTTTGTTACAGAATGCAAGATAGTCGCAGGTAGCATTTTTTACAGAATATGATCATCTGAGAATCAACAATACATCAAAAAAAGGCTTTTCCTACCAGCTGATTTTGGAGTGAATTTGTCCCTGTTGGCTGCGCATACTGCCAGTAGCCTGTATCCAAGATCCAAGTCAAATCCTTGCTGAGCTGCCACTCGACTAACCACCTGCAGAGGGAAAGAGAGAAAGCTTCGTTAGGGGTTGCTTGAGCTCTCTGCAAAGTGACATTAACCTGCTTATCAGCACTGATGTTAGACACCTGAATTTGCTGCAAGAGCACAGTACCAACATGGTATGAGGTAGTGCTCCCCAGTAGTTTCCAACACAAGCACAACAAAGTGAACACAGGAGTATTCCGGTGATCCAATTATTTGACCACCTGTCAGATGACAGGCCTGGTAGGTCCATGAAAATTGGAGAGACAAAAGCCAGAAGAAATGCTGGAAGAGGAATGTATGTAAAGATTGTACAGAATACACCTTACTGTATTTGAGATGTGAAGATGAGAAATCCTCAGCCTCTCTCTCTGTTGTTCCTGGCCCTGTTCCCAAGGGCAGTGCCCAGGTCCTTTAGGTTAAAGTGCCCGCTCCACACTACTGGGCAGGGTTGTCCTACTCTGTGCTCAGTGTCACAGTTGCTGCATTTCAACAATACTGTATTGGGAAGCACATTTACTGCAGTTTTAGAATAAACAGGCCTGTGCAAGAAGCATTTGCCAAACATTAAATTAGGGAAAGACGTATTGTTGTTGTTGTTGACTGATCTAGAAGAACTAGCAAAACCAGGCAAATTGAAGACCGTAGTTAAGGACAAAAAGCAGTCAACTGTTTCCCCAAGCCAGCAACTCAGCTATCAGCCAAGAATGTATCCCCTTTAAAATCTGCATAGTACAAACACAATACCACCGTCATTCTGCCAAATGATGCTGAAGTTATACACAGCACAGCTTTTCTATTGCCTTCCAGTGGCACACATGACTTCAGACTCAGAGGCACAGATAAAACAGATTATTCTTAACTTCTTTGCATTGAATAATAGTGAAGGAACTGCACAAGAAACAGCACACCATTTCCTGAGGCAAAAGAAAGTCCCTATCCTTTAATAGCTTACAGTAAAAAAAAAATATCCTTTTCCCATCCTCTCTTAATCTGAAAGCTTCTTTCTTAATGAATGACACTGCAATTATCTGTGACCAGGACTGCAAAAAGCAACAGTATAGACCAGAGTGAAGAACTAACATATATAATAACTTACAAACATTATTCTATACTTTTTCCAATATATCCACTTTTCCTAATTAACAATTAAGAACCAAATTTATTTCTTAAAAAATAATGAATATTAATGAAGTTCCCAGGCAGAGTTTTTGTTCTGTTGCTCCTATAATTTAAAAATTAGACATTAATAAGACTTAATCAGTGGGAGTGTTCCCTCTCAAAATTTAACCCTTCCAACCTCAAAACTGAGAAGAGAGCTTCAGGGAAAAGAAATGAAAATTGAGGATAATCAGTACAGTAATACACACCTACTGTTTTATCACATATCTTTAGATAGAAAAATAAAAAGAAATAAAGTAAAAGAAATAATGCAGTTATTTTTGATAAACAAAAAACCATTTCCAACTTAGTAGATCAGCCTTTAATCCTTTACACTTAGTAGTCCAGTTGTTAGCATCCTGGCTAAGACTCTGGGTCCAAACTTGCAAAAATAAGGAAAAAAAAATAAAATTAAAGAAACCTCACCCACAAAACCCTTCAAAAACAGAAAAACAAGAAAGAATATTATATGTCATGTCTCATGTTAAATTAGTAATAGGAGTGAAGACTGGTGGGCTGCCATGAGATCTGGAAAACATACTTGGAAATCTGTTTCCCCTTCCTAATTCCAGTATCACTGTACTTCAGCCACCCAAAAGTAGATATTGGGAGAGGATGAGAAGAAAACAGATGAGACAAAAAGCTCTTCTGAGAAACCCAAAACAACACCTTGCAAAAGTCTCCTGAGAACAATGTCTCATTAATGTACAAACATTATTTAAACTCCTTTAGCCGTCATCTATTCCACCATCACAGAGGAACACAATTCAGAGTGCCCATCAGGTCTGTAAAGCAATGGAGAAAGGGCCCTCCCATTTTCTGTTTCAAAAAAGCATATAACCATCAAACCATTTATTTTGAAACTGGACAGGAATAAAGGCAGAAAACCTGCTCATCAGTGAGCACACGGTAACTCAGGAAATGCATTGGCTGCTTACACGCTCAATTCGTTTTAAAACATGAAGCTACAAATCCTGAGACTCCCCTAGCAAGAGGCCAAATCACTACTCTCAACTGACACGTTGCTAATTATGGAAAAATTTTGCAAAGTAACTCCGGAAACAGAGAGAACTGAAGCCCATAAAAGCCAAGTTCTGCTTGCATTGTCTTCACTGAATACACTGCAAAGCCTTGGTCAGTGCAGTCCTAACCACAGGCTGACGCCTAACACCCCCACATCACACACCAGTTTCCTTTTCTTAATTTCCCCTGCCAGAGGAGCAGTGCCATGAAGCTCAGAGGGGTGGAGAGCAGAGCTTTCTAGGTGCCAGAGTGCAGCCCAAGGCTGACACACCCCGATGGGCACAGCAAGGCCTGGGAGCAAACACCTCACAAGGACTGAGCATGAGAAGGCAGAATCTGAACCTGACGGTGTGCACAAGTCAGCCAGTCAAACTATTACTTACTTCTTCATGCAAAGTGTCAGGGAAAACAAACTGGAAATTTGTTTTAGCAAAAAAAAATTTAAAAATAATAAAATCTAAACCTTGAAAGAAAGTGCTTCCACTGACAAACTGCACAAAAAGTCCCCTCTTCCTCTCAAAAGAACAACAAAAACCACAGAAACTTAATAGAAAGCAGATATTTCTAATAAAATTTCTGTTTTGCCAAGAGTCATTTTCCACCTACAGTTTTCTTGTACACACTCCATTAAAAGCAGAAAGAGGGTCTATTAAAAAAACTTGTGGACCTGTGCTCTAGAGGGATTTCTCCAGTCCTTTCAGCCTCAGCTTGCTCAACATGAATAGGGCAGTGCACATCTATTCCCTTTACAAGGAATGGTTAGGTCAACTCTGACAAGTGCTTACAGCATTGCAGAATGAACTCATGGTCAAACACATGACCCCCTCCCAAGACTCTGTTTCAAGTGGCCTATAATTCAGGTCAGACATTGCTCACTTGGTACTCATCAAACTTTCCTCTGTATGCAAGGGACCCCCTGGCTTTTTAAACAGACACTGAGAATTCTCAGAAACAAGATGACAAATACATCATAGGAGCATGATCCACAAAACACAAAGAAATAGTTACAAGACATTTGGTAAGTTTAATATATTCAGGTCAGCAGACCCTGATGAAATTTATCTTTGAGTGCCTCAAAGGAACTTGCCTGGACAAACAGTGTAACTGCTAATGATTATCTTCAGAAATTCATTCAAGACAGAGAGCTTGGAGATATATCAAATCTGGTTTTAAGGCTCTAAAAGGTGACTCTCAGAAAGTACAGATATCCAGACAAACAAAAGTATAACAAAACAAAGTATTAAAGAAGTACTAGGTGAGCAGTACAGAACATCATCATGAATCCATCAGCACCGTGCAATTTCCTTCTTTGGCAAGTTACCATATCCTAACTCTAATACATCTTTTGACATTGCCTTATGTAACACTATTGTAACAAAACAATACAGCCCAGATGACAGAAGTATAAATTTTACTCAGATTATTAATTACTAGTTCTTTGTCAAATCATAACTTGTGCTTGCTACAGGTAATTTCTATGTATTTAGTCCTGACTTGGACAATGACAGTAAATTACAAAACCCCTAGGTGGTTTTGCAGACAAGAGTCTGCAAACATTTAACAGGACAGAGTAAGAGTTTAAAATCATCATTATAACCTGGAAAAATGTTACAAAAATGAGACCAAAGACACACATGAAATACTACAGATAGGAAAGAAAAATTAAATGCCTAAACAGAAAATTAGGAACAGACATTCATCTTCTCAGTGTATATGTGACTCACTGGGAAATTGTTTGAGGTATTAAAAATCATCAGGCACTGGAAAGACCTATCTACCATTGTCTGGATTTTGCAGGGTAAGGGGATTTACTATTTAAGTAGACCAGACTGTATCTTTAGTCTTTAGATTTATAGTAGACCAGACTGTATCACATCCTAGCTAGGAGAAAGAATAGACAGCATGGTCCCTTAGGTCTGGCCCAAGCCAAACCTCAGTGATTCCAGACACCTGCTGCTGACTGGAGCCATCCAGCTCAGTCTGAATCCTGTCCCAGGAATTCTACCACATTTGAAACCTCCTGTGATTTCAGTCTTATTTGGGTACCAGTGTGGATCAGATGGGATCAAGGCAACAATTTCAATAATCCATTAAATATTAGGGCTAAGTGATTATGATACCATTTGCAAACCTACTCGTTCTCTAACTACAAATTCAAATCCAGCACATCAGCAAAAATTCAGACAATTTGTAGTTGGCACCACATGTTCACCCATGACTTCATTCTGAAATGCTGTTAGAACTTATCTTACTTGACCTAACACACATAACATAGCATCCCACTGAAAAGCAGTGCATTAAAAAGAACCAAAAAGACATAGCTGCCAGTACCAGAATCATAAATTGAGATCATCATCCTTTATCATGGGTGAGAGAGGTGCTTGGCCAGCTCAAGGTTCAACACCTAATATTTCTCTATGTTATTTTACAATAACATTCCAGACAGCTAGACTTTATAAAAGCTAGCCTATTTCCTACACACACTAGCAACACCTAGCTTTTATTAAAAATTTGATGTGGCACTAACAGCTATTTTAAGCTATCTTTAGAAGAACATATACCCTATCTGCAAACAAATATTATTAAATCAACAGTCAGTAAGAAAATCTGATCACTCCAAACCTCTGAAATGTTTAATCTGAATAATTCAGATAAACAGCATTCAAAAAGGAGACATTGCATTCACTGTCTGTGACTCAGCTCTGCAGAGTTCCAGATGTCTGAACTCTCAGGGTCATTGACAGTGAGAAAATGATGAGAGTGAGGTTCTAATTACATGAAAAGCAGACAAATATGGCTACCAGCATCTTTTCTTTGCTGAATTTACCTGCAATACTTTCCCTACCCCCCGCCTTTCTCCTTTTGCAAGGCTAAGGAGCTTCACCACGGAGCGTCACTCCCTGCCCTGCTTGTCATCACCCCACGAAGTACTGGAACAATGTAGCTCTCAACCTAACAGCCCTGTTAATCAAGAGAGCTACATGACTGCTTATTTCTAAACTCCCTTCCCATTATGTTGCACTTTCAATGAAACTCTTAACTAGCAGCAGTCAAGAGCACTCCCCCCTGCTGGCATCAGAATGAATTTTACCAATTCAATTTGCTGGTTGCTCAAAACTAAAAATGCCAGCTGATTGCTAGTTCAGACGGCTCCGTGTTCAGCCACTTGTGCATACTTGAAATTATCTGAATGCAGTTTGAAGACTACAGCAGAAATTTTGTAATTAGAATTCTGCAATGTAGATGGTAATTTTTCCCCCTCAGTAACACACAAAGATCAGATAAACAGGAAGCAAATTGAGGAATTTTGCAACATGAATAGTGATCTGCCTCAAACAGAAAAAACAAAACAAAACAAAAAATGGTAGGAAAAGGAGGAAGAAATCTGTGATCTGAAGTCTTGATCTGATGAGACTTACACTCCAGTTGCAGAAGGGCTGCCTCAACAATAGAGACAATCAAAGCAAGTCAGGGAAGTTATATATATCATTAAGTAGTTTCTTGTCTTTGATGCTTGAAAACAGACATTAAGTAGGTTCTGCAAATGTAGGAGACTTCATGGAATCCTTGTATTCAAATTAGTTTTCTCAAAAATTAATTCCCACTCTATAAGGTGAATAAGGGCCACATTTTCCAAGTAAAACAAGCCAGTATGCCTGCCACGTACACTTTGATGCCTCCTGCAACTGTGACATAAATCATGCAGAATAAGGGTATCTCCTCCTTTACATCCTCTTCCTGTCTGCATGTCTCTAACAACCACAAACATCCAAGAGAAGGTCGCTATACTCAACCCTCTCCACTGAAAATTGTCCCAGAGGAAAAGTGGCAGGGATTGTGCTGTAATTAAGCCGGCTGATCACTGGGTCACTGCAATCCTGTTGTCACCTGAGTCCTGGCACACTTTGAACAGTGATTTGCATGAAATGTACATCGAATTCTAAAAGCACTTCACTTTGGAGGGCAGCAGATTTGGAAGAGTTTTAAATAACCCATGACAAGACTAAGGAAGCTGAGGTAAAAAGGGCTTTAGGAGGCCATGAAGTGAAAGAACAAGCAGTAACTCTGTGTTATTTGGTAGCGCCAGAGCTGCTGTGAAGCAGAGCGTTCTGTGCCTGCTGGCTGTGCCCTGGCAGCACAGCACGTACACACCCCCGAGTGCTGTGCTGCTCTGCAAACACAAAGCTGTGTGTTTCACAGATGCCTGGAGAGGATCATGGGAGCAGAATTTCTTCCACCTGAACTTTTTGCTCTGGAAGTCTTGGATACAAAGAATAAATGTAACATTTCCAGGGCTCTCAGGGGCAGCTGCAAACTCACATTTTCTGGATACAGATATGCTGAACCGTCTCTTCCATCTAACTAATCACATTCAAATCCTGATCTGACTAGGAATGTGATTTTTGGAATGTCACAGGTTGATTTTTGATTATGTGCATTTTATCTGCATTAAACAGAATGAATCCAGGCAAGCATGAAGTCAATGCAGCAGCAGCTGCATTTGCAGTCTGAGGCATCCTGTTATGGAAACTTCACATAATTCAGATATGCCATTCTTGTATCTTTTTTCTTTTTTAAAATGTACGTCTTTTTTTAACCAGTTATGCTCTTCATAACATATCATAGTGAAAATAGATTCTTGTATTATGAAACTGATAGCAGTTAGGGTTTTTTTCTCCTTAGAATGATCTAAAATCATCTCAAGAGTCTCAATTCCAGGATTTTCTGAAGAGAAATGCAATTCAAAAGATTACTGTACTATTATATCAGTAAAACATGAAGTTTTAGCAGATACTTCCATCAGTTTATCATTGATGCTTGTTATTCCAGCAGAGATGTAGTAAGAACCACATGCAGAACAAAAAATTTAAATGAAATCCATAAACTCTAGATGAAGTATAGCCAGGACTACAGCTTTGGTTTTTGTTTGTTTGCTTGTTTTAATTTAAAGAGAAATACTTCTTTCACAAACAACGCTAAGTTTCCCACATCTGATGACTGAGGCAGACCCAGTATTTGGAGGGGGAAATCTAGAACATTAAGATTTGGGGGGAAGGTATTTTTAATTACTATTGCAATGACTATTTCAGCATAGTTTTTTGTGGATGATTTGGGGTAGGAAGTCTTTGCATCTTTTGGATGCAGAGACTCAGATCCCAACCACAGTGGTTAGAGACAACAGCTTTCACTACAGAAGCCCTCTTACCTTCAGTGATTTCACCAGGAGTCACACCCCACTTACCTAAATTCCTCCTGCAGTCCAAAACCACTGTAGTGATGGATTTTAATTTCTTACATGAAGCCCCTAGGTACAGCTACAGAGTAACTGCACGCAGCTTTGCTTCTCTCACTCTTTTATTTCTTGACTGGACACACTGAAGAGCCCTAAAGAATGATAAACTTGGTGCCCTGTAAAGCTGAAGCACAGCAAGAGACCAAGGCAGTGCCTTTACGGTCCTTTGCTGAAGACAAGTCTGTAAATCTGTCCATTTTGCTCTCAGTTGTACCCTCATTTCCATTTTTGCTGCAGCACCAACACAAACGTTATCCAAAGCCTTCAATAAGATCATTTACACGTTAAACTGCTTGGCAAGAGCAGACCCATGGGATGAGACTACACTGGACCTGAGAAGAGGCAGAAATGAATGAAACAACCTTGGCCAAATGCTGATTGAAAGTAACTTGTATTGCAGTCTACTTTGAAGCATTCTTTCCCAAAAAGCTTTTGACCAATATTTTGCTTTTGTCTCCCATACACAGAGATATAATTCAATTACTGTGTAACTTTTTGCTCAACATTACTGTTAAACATGACTTTTAGCATCCACATGGGAAACGGTTAGGAGAAATGTTAACCTGTGAGTGATTCCAGTACTTTGATTTCTTTGCTTGGACTGGCATCTGATCTGGCCAAACAAAGGTTATTTTTTTTAATTGCTGTGTAATAACTGAAGCTGTTTATTTCAGAAGACTGTAAGATAATGCCATATAGAGTACATCTTTAGGCAATTATATTCTTAAATTTATCAAGACTATCAGCCTTGCCATAATATAATCTAGTGCTAGAGTAAGAACATTTTTCAATCCTAATAAAACCCAGCTATGTCTGGTTTGTGGAAAGTGGAAGCTGTTTTTATCAGCTCCCCATAACACTATGGAAGAAGCAGTATTATACACAAAAGAACACCATATCCATTGCCATTTCAATAACTTACAGAATCAATTATTTCAATTATAATTCAGTTTCTGGCCTACAGACTGTCTATTTGATTTGAAAACAACTACTGTTGAAAAATAACACCTAGCTTTTCTTGGCAAGTTGGAAGAAATTTTATTGTCTCTGAGAAAGATAATTTTTGTTTGTATGAGTTCCGTAAAAGCTGTTTAAAGGAAACTTTCCATAGCCTGTAGCTTGCAAGAATTAAAATACATTCCAAGCTCACCCCTTAATCCCTGACTTATTATTTATCTGTTGAAATGAGTATTCTTTATAAATTTTTATAACCCATTCACTTTAGTGATTTTCTGTAATGGGCAAGCACAAAAAGTTAATCTAGAATTAGTGTTTGTTAGAACTGTTTGAATGTAACAACACAATGCACGTGCATCAAGTTTTGGTCAGAAGAGGCACAGCTTTTGGAGCTTAGCTAATGAAAAAATATTTTCTATTTATAGCACAAGCTTTTGGTTTACCTATGTATCCTTTTCCCTTTGACTGTTTGCACTGCACAGAAATACTCCGATTTTATTTGTAGGCATTAGCCTAATTTATCACAAAAGGAAATTATTTAAATTCTAAATAAGTAATCATCCAAAGTATTCTGCTTAACAAATGCGAAGTATTTGACTACTGAAATGAAGTTTATATACCTTATTAGGTACCTCTCTGGCAAAATTTAGCTGTTGTATCAAATCCTGAGTTTCTTCTTGAGATAAGAAAACCATTCCTACTACATTGCATACAATGTCACTGGAGCCCACAGCAGCAAATGTAACTCCAGGATTATAAAATACTGCTGATATGGAAAAATTATCTACTGAAAATAGCCAGTATGTATACTGTGCACAGATTATTCAAAAAAAAAAATTCACCAAGGAAAGACAAACACTAGACACATGTTACATGTGTTGTTGTTCAACAATTGCTGGCAAGCAAACTCATGAAATTTTCCAGTCACCAAGATTTCTCTAAGTGTTGGTATTACAATTTAAGAAAAACCTCTACAACAGACTATTCTATATATTATTCTATATCTATAGTCTATATATTATTATCAAAACCAGTAATTCCATAAATGAAGCTGGAAGCTCTTCTGCTATTGCCCAGGCAGAATATTTCTAAGATCATTCTTCTGCATCTATTCTAAGATGGGCAGCAGGAATAAAAAACATTCTGGTGGTTATAAAGTTACCAGACATTACTGACAATCCCAACACAAAGGTGGTGTGTAGGTCAACAGAACTACTTCTAAGAACCACTTCTTAAATTAAAGCCTTATTTCAAGACTGTGAGCATATTCGTCCTTTATTAATAGGACTAAATCTAATTGGTTAATTTTTGCAAAAGACTATACATAAGACTTAAATGATGCAAAGAATCTGTTATACCTATGTTATGCATTTCAACTTTGCAGTGTGTCAATGAATGGTTTGCACATTCCTGAGAGAGCCTGCCTTTCTGCATTCATGGCATCCTAATAAGTTTCAATTTGGATTAGTTTATATCGTGTTACCACTTGTAGGACATGATCATTTCATCTCCCTTGATGGTTCCAGAACAGTTTAGCATACCACTTTTTTCCCTGGGCAGAGAGTTAATAGAACAGAATGTCATAAAAATAAAAAAAAAAATCATTCTCAATACTACAGAGGGGAAGCTTTATAAGCAAGCAAGCATTTGTAGTATTTGTAGAATTTCCAAATTAAATGCCTTAAAGAACCACACATCTCAAATGTTGTAATGATGATAGAGATTACTTGCTTTAAAAAGTATATCCAAAAATATGGAAATTTTAAGGGAATTTGATTTTGAAGGTAATTTTAAAGGCTGCCAAAATAAAACAATAATCCTGTTTTAGTGGCTGAATAGACTTTAATACTGATTTTTCTTTTAGCATTATCCTTACAAAGAAGGACACTGGTAAACCTTGTCAGCATTAAGAAATATAGGCTCCTGATAGTACAGACCATGCAGCTATGCAAACTGATGTTAAATTTACTCATGATATTCCAGTATTTCAGCTACCTTTCACTTATTTGCAACTTTCTGAATAATTTCTCTGAAAACAGACCAAAGTTCTACCATGTTTGTTAAATAAAAGTAGATAAACAAACCCCATTTCCTGTAAGGAAATAACAAGCCTCAAAATCCATGTTTGCTAAATTATGCATCAGAACATATTAAACAGAAAGAAATTATGTATGAAAATATGTAAGCTCAAATAGAAAAAAAAATATAGAGAGAAAAATTTAAAAGACTATTTTTTTAAAAAAGAGCATGCCCACTGTACTGCTAATGTATTAAGAAGATACAGGAAGTACAAACCTCTTGGGATACAACCATGCTGTTAAGTCTGTTTAATGGGAAGCAGGAAGAGGAAGAGGGATGTACACAATGAGAAATTAAAGAATATCTTTCTTAGAGGGATTTTAAAATTAAGAACAAGAAACATATTCATTGCAGTTTATAGGCATTCTGCAAATCCTGTGTATTTATCAAACATGGAACAAGCCACCTGGTTAAGTTCCTGTGTTATTTCCTTGTCAGGAATATAATGAGATTACAGCATGTGATAAAGATGCTGCTGCCAGTCAGCCCTACACTGTAGATAGTTCTCTCCCACAACAAGCATGGGAAAGGGAGACATGCCACCCTGTTCAAATTTCAGGGAGAAGTATGAAGCAAAGCAATACATGTGGCTGAAATATTAACAGTACTTAGATAGTAAGATTGGTTTTTTCTTTCATTCTTGCCAGGAGAAAAACAGTATTTTCATTTCAACACACTGAAAACCATGTATTGTGTTTTACCTCACCAGTTTTCATGGAACATTTCCTGCCCACTTTCTGTACACTCTGTGAGGAGAATGAATCACTGGCAGTCAGACCTTATTTTGACCCTCCACTTGGGCAGAGCTGAAGATCTGCTCATGTAGAAAGAAAAGATTTAAACAGCAAGGAAGTCGCAGATCAGACTCACAGTGTTCTAGCAGGGGCTGCAGAGAAATACTGTGCACAGACTGTCCAATTATACTTGAGGTGAATGTCTCCTTTCCCAAAAGCTACCCTGAAAAATGCTAGCAAAGTCTTAAAAAAGTATAAATAAAGTATAGCTATGGTCACATCGGACATTATGTGCATTTTCTCATAATTGATGCTACCTGTAACTTTTACTTCAAACAGAACTGCTAAATATCCTATTTATTCTATATTTTACCATTTTTAACTTCCTTTATTTTATTTTTTCTCTGACTGGAAGATTATATGCATCTCCTATTGTAAGTGGATTTCTTCTAACTTTTTGACATACAAATCTGAGGGATGCTATACACTGGAGCACACTAAGATGGAGCCATTCCTTAACATTTGGATTTCTGGCAACTAAATCTCAGTCTTAATGTCTGTTTTATATATACCAGCTACACAGTGCATGAAAATAATCCACGCACTTCTGCCCCACAACAAATAAAATTACGATCTCTTCACTAATAATTTCAGATTTTCTGTTTCTTTTGTGACTATTTATTTACATCAACTTTCTTGACAAACTGCAGTGAGGGCCTTTTAACCCTTCTGCTCAGTCAGAATTTCATTCATCTGAAGTCTTGCCTCCACATAACAGTTCTGGACTACTGCTGCTGGAAAACAAAATTTTCAAAACAAAAGATGCACAGACAAATATGTATTTTAATGCATTATAATGAAGTGGCCTTGGGAACTATAGTGGTCTTAATGAAAAGTGAATAGAAAGAAAAGCACTGAAACCAGTGGAACTGTTGGAATTAATATGTCAGGATTAGACCTGCAGTCAATACAAGTAAACAAGGTAAGCTGAACAGGCAGGTCAGAAACTGTTTAGCTGGAAGCACAGCATACTTAGAATAAAATGCAAGCAGTCCTTCTGTCCTACCACAAAAGCCAAAGGAAAACAATTACCTGGAAAGTTCATTACTGTGTAAGAATATGGCTCACTTAGCAATTTCAAACCACGAAATAATACTGCATGTGTATAACAAATAATCTAGCCTGTGCATTTGTAAATAATCTAAGTAAAAATGTTTAGCCCTCTTATGCTCTAATTTCTTGTTATTGCATTTTGCTTCCTGTTAAGCAATGGAGTCAAATAAACAGGTCTTAGGATGTGGCTTTATGTATTTAAGGTAAAATGACAAAAATACCCTTAAAATGAAGATTCTGAAAATCAAGTTCTCCTGGCCACAAGATAGTGAACACAGAATAAAACAGAACTGGAGCCACTGTCACAGCAGGATGGACCTACCGTCAAACAACCCATCAGGCTCTGCTCAAATGGTCTCTGGAAGGCTCTGGGGTCTCCACACCAGTCCAGGAGCTCTGTTGCTGCATTATGGAAGTTTGCTGGGTTCTGTAAGTGCTGGAAAGGGAAGGCAAAGCAACATGGTAAATAACATATACATATACAAGGGCTTACATAATCCTTTCTACATCACATTACTGTCAGGGCTGGCAATTAGGAACAGCATGTAATTCAAAAGCAAGACTTTAAATTGCACAGTGAATGCAGAAAATCCTACTTCATTCTCATTAATACTTACACCCTCTTCTGACATGATTTCATTAGTTAGAGACAAGCTGTAGCTGAAATACCAGAGCTCCCCAAACTCTTTCCTCCACAGCACCACTTCTCCCACCTGCCAATCATAATGGATTCTACTTGGAAATCAAAATTGTCTGAGCCCAAATTACGGGAGATTTCAGTCCCAGGTTCAATGTCTTTGAAGTGTGCTTATGCCCCACTGTTGGGATATGCCAGCCTAGCACCTTCCAATAATCAAGATGTCAGTCTTTGCTGCTGGCCAACGAGGCAAATGTGGCTGATTCAGAAAATGCCAGTGACAGGGAGAAGCACACTCACTGTACCCATCCTTGCTAGGAGCCTTGGTTTCTGTTGCTCGTGACAAATGGAGGGTTACTTCTTTACTGAAAATACTTTCACATGCACAGAAAGCATGCAGACATTTCAGAGTGGAACCCTACCTCTCCTGAAGAGGGTGGCAGGATTTTAAGAGGGAAAAAAAAATCTGGTTTTGTTTTGAAATTTGCATGGGCAATGGATTTTTTTTTTTTTGACTACCACATTAATTTCTGCCTTTTCACTGAACGACTGGAAGTCCTGATTTTAGAGGCAGTTAGTAAACTTACCTAATACTATTGTTCACACTGTCATGCCTCCCTGTCTGCATTGCCAAAGTATTCCAACATTTTAGCCGGAGCAGAGGGATGGCACAGGAAAGAAGGAATTCAATTTACATCAGTAATATTGCTACTAAATTCTCCAGTTCTGGTGATGGTAGATGTTCCAGTGAAAATTCCAGAAACAACAAGAAAAGAGAGTATTTAGGAATTCTTGGGGTTTTTTAAGTAGTGGTTTTAGAATTCTTGGAATTGCTGAGAAAAATATGAAAATTATATGAGTGTTTTATCTGGGATGCACAAATCTCAGGGGCATAATTTTTAAAATATATCATTACTTTTAAATCAGTTGCATAATTTGGGAAAACATGACTGCTCATTTCTAAGCATCTGGATGAACTATAATGTTCACAACCTATTTTTTCTCTCTTCATGCCCTCATGCCTGAGTAGCTGCATATATTAGCTTTATGACAAATGAAGGGAAAAAAAAATTCTTCCCATGCCAGGTTTTCAGGAGTTCCCAGTCTGTGAGCTTTTGGATCATGTTACATTAAATAATTCTTATTCAATGAATGCTCTTGGTCAGAGGCCTTGTTTTAACAAGAGATGATTGACATGCAGGGCATGGATTTTTAAAACAACAGCAGAATTTGAAAAAGCACACAGGCATTGTGCAAAGTGGGTTTCTACCTCTGCTCTACCAACATGGGTACAGCTCCCACTACCATCCAGTGAGAGCTGCACCTAGGCTGCATTTCAGAAATACATCTCTGGTCTCTGGCTGATTGTATAAGTATTGGTGGGGCAATCAAATGAATGTGTATACAGATTATACAAAGGCAAGAATCCCAATAAGTACATGTAAGAAGCCACATTTTAAGGTTTCATGGAAAAAAAATCCTATGAACAGAGCCAACAGTTTGGGTTCTGAATCTTCCAAGTAGAAGGGAAAAGGATGCCTTTTTGAACGCTTCACTTGAGTCTCCAGAGAAGTGACTGCCTGACACCAAATCTCTCAGTGAATACTGCTCCTTCCACAGACCACTTTGATCTGCAGGGGAAACAGAAGCTGGTTCAAACCCCTCCACAACAGCACATGTAAGCTTTGCTAATATCAAATACACTGTTTCCAGAAGGCAAGAGAGGCACATGAGCTGGTGAACAAATTGCACCCTACTGAATACCTACTGTACTGATAGGACCTACGTCACAGATGTCTCAGAAGGGAAAAAATAATCCAAACCAAAAACCCCTTCCACACAGAAACAACATAAAGAAAATTTCACTGAAAGATATCAATTCTGTATGTGAATCAGTTTTTAGTAAACCTTCCCTCCTTGTGGGAAGCGAAATGAATTGAGATCCACTAATCAAAAGCCCTAAGTAAGAGCTACATAATATTTATTCTCACCAGTGTTGCTGCTGGCCAGCTATACACATCTTCTACTAAAGCTTACAATGAAGTTTCCCCATTGAGAAACAGACACTATACCTGAATGAGAACAATTTTTATAGATACAGGCTAACAGATAAAAAGCAAGGCACACCCTTATCCATATGCCTAATTTTCAGTTTAGCACCTCAAAAGGGTACTTTCTACTTACCCTAACACCACCGAAAAGCAGTATTTTTTTTTCTAGAGTAAAGTTTCAACATATATTAAACTTGCACTTTCCTATGAAAGAAAAGTGCCAAAATGCTTGTGCCAAAGCAGGGGAGACATCAAAGACTTGGTTTTAACTGTTTGTTCTGTAACCCTCCAGCAAATTGTTTCACTGCATCAGGACAGACCCCTGAGGGACTCAATCGGAACCCATTTAAATACAGAGGGGATACTGAAATCCTGACTTCTTAAATGCAACTGCCTAACTGAAACTTGTTTAGATACTCACTAAGATAAGCAATTCTATTAGTTCCATCAGAGACTAAAAGACCCCAAACAAAACACAGGAAAAAGTCAGAATACCAGCGGGCTCTGCCTCTGTGGAGAGGATTTGAAAAGTTTATGGGATAAGATAAAACCTGGTCCTGAGAGGACACTTCTTGCAATGTCACACATAGTTCTGTCTGGGACATATTTCTCACAGCTTTCTGACTCCTTATATAATTTTAAATTCAGATTCTCCTCCAGTTTTTCTTTTTTGCATTACAAAGGCCAAGGCTACTTTTGTGGAAAACAAACAGAACATCCAACATGAACCAAAGCATGAAGGCAGGTGCAATTCCTTCCCTCAGTTACATAAGAAAACATTCCAAATGCCTACTGTGATTTTAATTTATTGACAACTCAAACACTGTATGTGGAGCAAAAAGCCCAAATGTCATTCACATCCTCACAACAAAAAGCCTGCCTGAGAAGAATATTACATCTACTATATTCATCGAACAGGAAATTAAAGAGATATTCTCAGTTCTTGATCCAAGAACAGAAGTACAAAACAAAGCTTATGCCAGATCCATCCATCAGCTTTGTTGTGAAGCATTTTCCATGCATGGCTCCATCTCTTCAACTGAAATTATTGGCAGCATTTTGAAGAAGCAAGACGTGTCTGAAGAGTCTTGTCTGAAACTGTGCTTCTTGTAAACAAGGGGGAAAAAATCCATCTCATTAGTAGCTGGTTTAGAAAAAAGTGATAATGAACCAGATCTGGTTACGACACAACTTGGTGTATCTTCAAAGCTGCTAGTGAAGGGCCACCTAACAGCACCATGATTGCAAGCAATCATGTTTTCAGCAAATGGAGAGGATTTGTATGAATAAAATCTGAAGCAAAAATGAACAAAGCCAATGAACTGAATGAAGCAGTTATTTACCAGATTGCTTTCAGTATCATTTGCTTTTCAGAAGACTATTAGTGAAACATGACAATTTCTATAATTGAAAAAACTTGGAAAATTTTCAGTCTAATCATTTATAATACCCCAAATCTAATATTCCCTTAGCCTCAGTGGAACAGAAATCACAGAAATACTTCATGCATGTGAGCATACCATTATTGCAGGGATCAGCAGGTGATGCTCTAAAGGGAGAGTCTGAGTTTCAGAGTCAGAATCTTTTGTTCTATGTAGCTCTTCAATTAAGTCTGGTGTAGACGAATAGAGACAACAGCAAAAGACTTCAGTCTTTATTTTACCATCTCCAAGAAGAGTGAACTGTACCAGCAAAGCCTTTTACTGAGGACTGCTGACATTTGAGCTGGTTTCCAGGAAGATGGGAACATCTACTGCTGCTTGTGACCACCTCTGGCTTAAACACTCCTTACCTAAAGAACAGACCATCTTTGTAAATTTGTGTGGACATACAGGGAGGGGTTGCAGGTACAGTAGGACCCAAGTTCACCAAATTCCACTGCAACTGTCTGTGTGCCCATTCCATGGTTTACTGCTCTGTCATTTCCTGGGCATGGGCAACAACAATCGCATTTAGAGTTACATACAACAGCTGAGGTGTGGCAATTTTTGGACCCAACATTTCAAAATACAGCCACCACTTGAAATTGTTACTCCCTTCCAACCAAACAGTGATCAGAAAGTCTCATGGAATACAATAAAAAATCTGCAATGGGCACAAAAATATAAGCTTCATTCCACATATGAATTCTGGCCCTTAGGATTTAAAAAGGGGTATATAATAAAGATCTTATTATTTAGAAGGATCCTAAAGCACAATTGAGTACTCTCAGTCATCTTACCAACACCAAAGTGGATGAAAACCACTTTCTGCAACCCAAGATTCAATATTATTGAATACTAATACTTGTGTACCTTAGACAGAACAGTCTAGTAAGCAATGCAAGAATATCAGTCAAAATTAAGAACAATAACAGAGGTTTAATATTAATCTCACACACATCAAAAAATGCTAACGTGACAGCAATGGTATGGAAAGTGATTCATTTAAACATGAAATCCATATGTTCCAGTTTGCCGCTATAGAAAACAAATGTTGAATTTCAATTTACAAATGACATATCTGGTGGAGGGTTTTTTCCTCTTTTCCGTGGAATACATCAGACTGAAGGCAGAGACCTAATTTGCCACAATTTAACCTATTCAAAATGAGATGTCATGCAAATAAGTTTTTGAGCAGCAAACTGCTTGACTATGCTAAACAAGTTATTGCATTTATTTACGTGATGTCGCAGCAAATTATGAAGGCTGACTCAAGTTGTCTGTTTGTTTTGCCGAGTTACGTCTGCTCTGTGTCTCACTCCTTGATTTAATTGAACTGCTGAAGATAATATAACTTATCACACAGACATTATGCCATGTTGTAGATTCTAGGTTAATTAACAGTAGCCTACAGTCACTGAATTTCTCACATGGTTAGCCACTTGGACCCTGTCTACTGTCTAGCTTCACTAATCAACGAGTCTGGGAATTTTACATCAGCGACACAAAACACTGCAACACAGGGAGCTTTTCAGTGCACAGAAAAAGAAAACACAGAGAGATGTAGGTAGCCATTTCTTCACTCTGAAATTAACCCCTTCCTACACACCATGTGGCAAGGTTGCGTGCTTGGCAAATATTCTGATCCACCAGATGGGGAAAGTGAATCCAGGAGGCAGCTGTTCTCCTGCATGACAGAAAGTCTGGGCTGCTGTTCCACAAGCACAGGGGGCTGCCAGCCCTAGAAGGCTTCTGCCTCCCTCTGCCTGCTCCCCTGCACAGCACAAGAGGACACATGCCTGCCTGCATGGTAAATCAGCCCCATTCTACACTAACAATTGGAGCTGCACTGGCCCTCCAGGATGGCAGGCAGGGCAGGTCCTTGAACCTTAGCACTAGCAGGGGAGACAGCAGCAGTGTGAGCCACTCCAGGAGAGGCCCTTCGGGAGCCCATGGGAATGGGCAAGGGTTTCAGCACATCATTTTTGCATACCAACACTAGTCTGATGCTGACCTAAATCTTAGGACACATTTTGTTGGTAATGCTTGGTCTCATGGCAGGTTGTCTCTGTGAGCTTCCTTGCCCTAACATGTACTTCCAGCACTTTCAGTGCCTCAGACCACACTTGCTGTTCTGACTGTGATCTAACCTCCCAAATGCTGACCTTCAGTCATCGCTCACAGTGAGATCCCTTACGTGACCACACAATCATTAGACCTGACTCAAAGAAAGTGGCAGCAAACAAAAGGTAAGGCTGGAAAGGTACCAGGACTCTGCTCTCAGCAGCAGCTTTGGATTAAACGCATCGTGAATCTTCTCCCAAAGGTGGAGCTGTATCATCAGTATAAGAGGATGACACAGTTAAGCTCACAGCATAAATATTCCTCTTGCTTCACAACACCCTCCTTAAGAAAAAAAAACAAAACCACAACCAATACTTTCAATTATTTCAAGCCAGATAAATATTTTGTTATTAATATTCCTCATTATTCTCCAGAAAACACAATGCATACAAAGAGAGGTGCCAAAATGAAACACAGATTTTTTTCTGATACTGTATATATTTACTCTTGAGGTAATCCTGAGACTTCAGCCAAGTTTAAACAGGTTCATCTGTATGCTCTCAAAACTTTCCAATAGGTCTAGAATTTCAAGGTATATAAAACCCAGTACAAAGCCCATCTCTTCCAAATGATGAGCCAGATACTCTGCATGACATAAATTTTGCATACAGGTGGTGGCATTTGAAATGCCTGTGTACAGCTCTGAGGTTCACACAACCTGCTTGCTATTTTCAGCTGCAAAGCATGCAGGTTTTCAAGCCTTTCTTGACAAAAATGGAAATTAAAATTCTCATATGGTTGTAAAATCCATAAATTTAGTAGCAAAAACCAAAAAGCCAAAAAGCAGGTATCAAAATTTATATATAACAGTAAGTATAATCAAAACTGTAAATGCAGAAACCATAATTCCTTCAGAGCTAAACCGATTGATAATGGCTGGTGAAGGAGCTAATCCACGTCTCCATGCCTACAGGACTTTTCTAACTCTGGTGTGTATCTCACTCTGACCCTTGAGATGGGATTTGGTGGCCAGGTGCTTTGGCAGATGCTGCCAGGCAATTCAGACAATGTTTTGTCCATGTCTTAATGCTCATCCAGACATGTCTGCAGTCATGTGCAATGAAAATGCAGTATTGTGCTGAAGGGGGGCAAAGGGGGGAGTAGGGAAGAATGGGACCGTGGACAGAGAAAGGGCAGAGAGAACTGACAGAGATTACGTGCCCTTCAACTTCAACAACCTGGGAGCAGAATTACTGTGCTCCTGCATGTGAGGAGCACATGGAGGGTATTCAGCTCCCAAATGAAAACTAATCACCTCTCTTAAGAATGTAAATAGGATTCCTGGTCAGACATCCTTGACAGAGCACAACCAAGGGGAGACAAAGCTGGTCTCTATGAGTTACTCAGTGCACTGGTACACTCCTACTAGACCTAAATTTGATAGCTCACTCAGTGCCATAAGACCTGCAAATCAGCAAGAGACATTTGCTTTAATACATTGGTAGAGTCTTTATTACTCTAAACCCTGAGCAAGCTCTGTGAGTGAGCTCAAACATGAGCCTGTCTCCCCTTCTGTGCAAAGGCCTCTACTTCAGATCCACATGCACCATGGGCTGCCAGAAATCTCAGGTACAGAAATACAGGACAACACTACCCAAGAATACACTTTAAACATAGAAAATGACATAACCTGAAATAGGTGGTTTTTCCATCTTTTTTTTTTTTACAGTCAACTGTGCACCTTGCCCTATCCACAAGCAGCCAAACTCAGTATATTAAAAACTCATTTGCAATCAATATTCAAAACAAATGGTCTTTTTCGTGAGGATAGAGGGGAGTATTGAGCTCTCTTCTGTCTTTTGGGAGTGTGATTTTTGTTTATCTGGATATGGGTACAGATAGTTCAATTCTCTACAGTCCCTTTCAATATCAAAGATTGTTTTATTTAGCAAAAAATTAAAAGGCTCAAGCTGTGCATTTAGTATTCAGATAATCCTCCCCCAATTTAGTGTTTGTGAGATT
The DNA here is from genome assembly GCA_910950805.1 of Acrocephalus scirpaceus scirpaceus. Classification (NCBI taxonomy): domain Eukaryota; kingdom Metazoa; phylum Chordata; class Aves; order Passeriformes; family Sylviidae; genus Acrocephalus; species Acrocephalus scirpaceus. The sequence goes on from OU383781.1 coordinate 38,761,198, forward strand.
GAGAGATCCCTAATTAATAGAATTATCTTGCACTTACATGGCTCATTCCATTGGAGGCTTTATAAATATTTTATTAGGCTCACATTTGAGAGGCACTAGATATACTAAGAGAGAGATTAAGACCATGTTAGCCATTCCTACTTATGAAAAACAGCAAACAGAGTCACCTTTTCCACCTTCATCCATTGCAGCTTCTTTTTCAAAAGCAAACAAATACTGAGCAATGACCAGCACCTCTTTATCAGATGTTTTAACATCAAGAAAATACTGGGCAAGATCACATGCTAAACAAATGAGAAAAAGAACAAATGAAAAATATGAGCATCACTGAACTGAAAAAAAACCCCAAGCTGTTCAGTTATGAACTGTAAGGGAACAACATCTATATTAATGCAGATTTTCATAGATGCTTCTCTCATACACTTTTAGTTTAAGGTGTGTGTATAATTCAGTACTGATTTCAGGAAAGGTGAATGCCTGCTAGTTGAGCAGCCTTGTTCTGCTGCCTGGATGTCCTATACCATGACATTTGTGAGGATGATTGCACACCTATAAGCATGTGGTGGAGCAAGGAAAACATACTGCAACATTGGCTTGTCCATTAGTTTTACAAAAGTGTAAGAAATGGATTTAACATCTGATCCTCAGGAACTATACACAGAAGCCAGAAGAGCTAAAACAAGAATCATTCCTTAACTCTGCTGATCAGAACTGCAACATTGTCTTCCTGCTCCATTCCTTTCAATCTACATAACTGCAGTATATTTATGATATACTTTGATAAAACTTTATGTTAAGTAAGGGGACATGCAGTAAATTAAACTTCTTTAGCCGTAACTTGCTGTTCCACCCCACCCTCTCCTGCTCAGGAAGAAACTGGGACTTGGGGGTCTAAAGGTTGTGATCAGATCTGACTGAAGATGAAAATGGGGCAGACTAATGGCGGGGTCTTTATTTGTACCTTCCTTACCCCCAGCACCTGCAATGCTATTAGGTCAGCTGAGAGCAGTGGGAACAATATGGTTTACAAAGACTCCACATAATCAGAGGGGTCAGAATTATTTTTCCTCAAGCACTCACAAACTGATTTTATGAGATAAAAGTCAAAAGACAAAGGTACAACTGTTTGCTCTTTCTCCAAGGCTGTGCCCAGTCATGCAAGGCTCTAGCCTCTCTCTGAATTTGCAATTACAGTTCAACAGAATTATGAAATCAGTTTGCCTAACCAGTTCACTTGCTCTTCTTGGCAAGTGAAACACTCCATTTTCCATTAGTATCTCCCTATTATACCATGCTAGCATGAGATCTCTCTGTGTGACAATGCTGACACTTCTTCAGCCTTACCATTCCAACAGGCAATTGCGTTACCATTGCAACGATACTGGAGCTTGCTTGAATGGCCTCGTGATTTTCAGTCAGTAGTTTAAACATCTCAACATATCAAGGAGTTCATTTTCTCAAAGCAGTGGCCATACTCTTTCTGTTAGAGTACCACTGCACTATCAGAATAATGTTTCATTATTACAATAATATTTATCTAATTTGGTAATGGATTTTATTGATAAAAATAGGCTTATTTGTTCTAGACTTGCTTATCTGCTGTCTTGACAAAAAAAATATCTACTTTCATAATGTGTTTTAGTAGAAGATTAAGTGAAGGAATCAGGCAAAATGGAGTGTCTATATAAATATTTTTGTGTTGTGAACCATTTCATAATTTGAGATACTTACTACACTATGAAAAGTTTGGTCAGTGGTCTTCTTCCATGCAGTTCTTACCTTATCAAGGTGTTTAAGGGCATTAAAGAAGTATTACATCATCCCTTTACTGGAAGATTATTGTCAAAAGTGCATTCTTTAAAAAGAAGTAACACCATCTAAGAGTATAAAGTGAGTTGATGGCAAGGGGGGGGGTGGAAAAGCACCAACTCCTCTGATATATGTACTGAATCAACTTTAAAAAAAATAATTAAAATACATACATTTATTAATTTTCTAAATTTCAGGAGAATAAATTCCCTGATTTTGAAAAATTATCAACAGTCTTCAGTATATCCTGTTGAACAGCAGCACATTTTTTGAACACATTTTTTTCTGCAATTAATTTTTTTTTACTCATTTGAGTAATTTACTTACTTATTGGGCTTTTTATAGCACTTTTAATCAACTGATTTAATCTTTATTATTTTAATCTCTTAATCTATGCAGAGATAAAATCTCAAGGTGATTACTTAAAATGATGACTACACAAACTGATACCACTGTGGAAGATATAAAATTCACATGACCTATTCTCACAGATCCTACCAACCAGCAAGGCATTACTGAGATATTTGCAAATCGAAAGAAAAAATGCTCCCCCAGACAGTTTTTCAATTACAAAACTGCCCACAGCACCTGCTGTGTGACCTGCCCATGTACAATGTGTTATTGCACAGAGGCAAGAAGGAGTGAAGAGACTTTTCCTTCTGGAGATGATGGCAGAGGTCTGCACAGCTGAAGGCTCTCGGTATTAAGAGTACTTTCAGCACTACAACTCTTTTGAAGACACCTGCTTATACAAATGGTCAAAATGGTGCATGCTCCTTATGTGCAAACTCTAAGCCACACCTCTATGGATTTGCTGTTGCATACAACAGCAGCAACTCGAGTAGCAAGCGCATATGTAAGAAGGAAGATCCAGAAATAGCAGGACAGAAGTCAGAGATGTCACCAGCTGTGTCACATTTTCACTGTGGAGCTTGACCCAGCTGCTGACAAAAATTACTTCCTATGCTCATCTGACACCAAGGTGACATCATGGACTCAACTTACAGATTTCCAGAATTTTCAAATGTTCATCCTTATTTACTGAAAGGCAATTTTAAACAACAGGCCAGATTAATCTGTTGCACAGAAAAGAATAGAATTATACTAAATCCTATGGGTACTGGAGGTTTTCTGTGTGAGTTTAAAATGTGCATTTTCTATTTTGAAATGGAAATACTAAGGATACTAACACGACTAATATTAAGAGTAATAACACCTCAGCCCTCAAGGACAGGTGCTGCAGAAAAGCAGCAGAACTGGGAATGGGTAAAGTGAAGCTGCCACAACTTTACTAATCCACCTCATCCAACTTGATGGGTTATATTCCACCCACTGGAATCTTGTCAGATAAACAAACCAGCCAAATGCTGCACACAACAAGAAGGTGCTCTCTTCCCTTCCCACTAGAAGTGCTTCTAGCAAATTGCCTCTTTGCTCTTGCCCTTGCAGCTTCCCTACCAGGATGCAGGATCTAACAGAGCAGGAATGTTGACTGACAAGTCTCTAAAACGGACTAGAGGAGCCAGGAAAGCTGGTCTGCTGTCAGTCTTTCCTAAACATACTTAAGTCTAGCAGAGGAATATTCCAACAGACTGAGCCCAAAAGCAGACAAAGAACTTGGGGCTATAGGCCTCAGAAAAAAAGATATGAAAAAATGTAGCTGCTAAAACAACATTGATGGACCATTCAACCAATAAACTTAACACTTGAGGTCCATTAAATGTCTTTTTAAGGAAAAGGTATTTTTCTCCTTTAGATTTGTTATCTCATATTTAGCTGCTAAAATCCCTGTAGCGCTTATATAGAATACAAAAAAATATATATTCTAAATAAATGCACTCTTTGTAAGAATACTTCTAATTTTCAAAGTTCTTCAAGAATGAAATTTTCATGAAACTACTGTGGACAGTTTTGTAAGCACATGCAAATGAAAAAAAAATGTATGGGGAGCATTTTTCCTTTTATTAAAATCTTTTCAGCTGTAATTTCATACCAGTCCTTGGTAACCAGTCCAAAATATACTAAAAATGACATGTTTAGGACTGCTTAGCATTTACATGAGTCTGCAACAATAACACTGAAGAGCAGAAGAATTAGTTCAAACACTTCAGCACTTAAAAACAGCTATGTAAATACACAAAGAATTCTATTTTCCCCTGAATTGCAAGCTACCAAAAACCTAGCTGCTGAATGATGAAAGAAATGGGCTTGCTTGTTTCCAATTTGAGCAAGAAAATATCAACACAAACACACAGCAATTACAACTTTTAGCATATCTCTCTGAATGGCTGGGTAGGCACTAAAAAGCATTGCTAGGCAGCAATTCAGCAAGCCTTCTGGAAGGAGAGGGGAGAAATGCTAATCGGTTTCTGGAAATCAGCTGTGTGACGTGTGTCTCCAGTTACGTGGTGATCCAGCATCATTTGATGATACTGCTCAATGTGCCCTGATGTACCATGACACAAGCAGCAGAAACAACCTTCTCTGTTCCCACCATGATCTAATACTTTTGACACCAGAGAGCCTTTTCACACTTCTGCTTAACCTGTTACTAACATTTCAGCACAGCTTTAGTACAGAGCCTACCAACTGTACTCAGCTCAGCGGGAAGATATCACACACCCTTTCTGAAAGGGGCAGCTTCCTCATAATTTAAATATAGAAAGGGTTTTTTCCATCTCCTTCTTTGCAAGAATTTCAGAACAAACATACAGAAGCCTTACCAAACTGACTGACAGCAAACAGAGACACAAAAGGTAGAAGTCCCTATTTTTATAATAGCTCAAAGTTTTTCAAGTAAACTCATTAGAGTAAGAGTAGAGAGATATTACCCAACCCACTGATTTTCCCTGATATTTGCTTCTATCACCCAACAAAAGCAATGGGCAGCATCTAGTTAAAGCCACACTTCTGGACTGCTATGAAGAATGCTTTAAGAAGCCCAGTCAATTCTTTACTGGGATTTTCTATGCAGCAGGAGCCAAGCTGGCTCCTTTAGAAGGCTGTGCCTGGGCAGCAGGCAGCAAGGAAGCTCTCAAATTCACCTCTGTGCCTGCCTGAGCCAGCTCCTGCTGCCCCACAGCTTCATGGTGGACATTGTGTCAGAGTCACCTGAGCCATGAGCCCTCAGCAGATAAACAGCCTCAAACGTGGCAGGGAATTTTCAGGACCTATCAGACCTTTGCTCTGTACAAAAGTAATTTTGTGGTTTTGTTTGTATGGATAAAGACTTAAGGAAAAAAGCCTGTGCCCTGAACATCCAGCTTCCTCCAGCGTACCCTGAAGAGCCTCCTGTGTCATGACAAACTAATTGTACGTGTTAAGGAAAGCCTGTTACTTTGGCTTTTTCCACTGTACATCAAAAAAGCTATGTTTGATTTTAAAGCACACACACTTACAAATACTAAGGGAATCAGCTACAAAGAGACCACACAAGCTGTTCCAACCTTCTACAGAAGTCTGGGGTTTTTTTAAGCATAAATACACAGCCACCTCTTCAGTTTGCCCTTTCATCTATTCTGAAACACTTCTTAACACACACTTCATTTCCTAACTAGCTGATCATATACAAGTTTTGGGTTTGTAGCTTTAAAGCACTAAAAAAGATGAAGGTAAAACACAACCTTGATCCTGGAACAGAAGTCAGCAAGGATATTGTGGGTGTCTCACAAGTCACAGAGCTGGGAAGAAAGAAGCCTGTCCTGACCCTGTGCTGAAACCTGATCTAGTTAAAGAGGCACATGGATTACCATTTATAGCATTTCTCAGGGGCTGGAGTGAGGGGCAAGGAGGGCGGCAGACAGCTCTCAGTCTGAGAGCTGCAGGAGCCACTGGCTGCCAGCAGGGTTATAAAACTTGCAGATGCTGGGCGCCAAGGAAGGATGGTTTTCCTCCCATTGTTGTAGTGCACTTCCCACACCACTGTTGTGTTAACCACCCCAAAAGCACGTGTGTGCTCAGGAGAACAGCAGCACTGTTTGCTCACAGTCTGGGAAAAGAGGATAACAGACGAGATCAGGAAGAAGAGGCAGACACATTCTTGTTTGACCCTGCAGTTAACCCCCAGAATAGGTGAAGATACATTTATATGGCCATGCAAGGTAGTGCTTTGCTCCAAACTCAACATGCACAGGGCAGTGTGAGCTCCAGTACTCAATGGGTGAACTGGAAATTACTTTTTCTAGTATTAGCCAGCTAATGACCTGTCTCAAAGAACAAGGTAAATGTCCTCAAGCCAGAGATTTATGACCGTGTGACAGAGTGTCTTCCAAAAGGGCAGTTGGTGTTTCTCTCTCCACTATGGCAACGATAACAGCACAAGATTTTGGAAGTATGAAAAAGCAAACAGCAGTTTTGATGCTATTTTCTTCAACAAAATAACTTTTTAAAAAATCAATTATTATTCTCCAACAAAACTACAAGTACTGTCACTCGCACAAAAAAAAAAAAAAAAAAAAGCTTTCTGAGACATATTTTTGCTGTTCAGCCCCTGTCTTAGTTAACTACAGTTTGTCATGAGTTGAAAACAAGAACTTTCTTCTTCTCTTCTTTTTTGGGGGCCTGAACTGAATGGGAGAACCATGAATTCATAAGCATTCCCAAAGAGGATAGCTCCTTTTCAGGCATCCTTTGAGCTCTGACACAAGCATGCTCCTGGTCTACCAGAAAACCCCAAGCTTTGCTCCAGGATCAAAGAAAACAGGATGCTACACAAATTGTGACAGCCTGACCTTCCTCCCTTCCCCCTGGCCTTCATCACCGAAGAAATATCCAAGCTGCATATGCAAAACAGCATTATGTATAAATGAAGTTAGTGGTTTAACTGACAGAGTACCCATTACATAGGCAAAATTATCTCTTTAAAACTTTAAGAAGAGTAATTTGATATTCTCTTATCTAATTAAAATAATATAAATTATGTACAGAAACTGACAGCTCTAGAAAAAGGAGCTGAGCAACATCCTCCATTTGTCTCCACTTGATGTAAAGGTCTGTTCTTACAGCTAGAAGGTTAAATTGTTCTGCAATTTAACCTTCATTCTTCATCCTGTGGGCTAGGATGGCCAAAAAGGACACCAATTTGTACCAGTCAAGGGCATGTTTTTTCCGAAACAGATAGTTATTCGTAAAAAACTGGGATGAAATCCTTGAATTCATATTTTCCTCAGGCCTCTGAAGGACCATTAGATGCATTAACTTTCACTGCAGATGATGAAATAGAGACACCACAGTGTGAGGCTGGATTATGACCAGCAAATCTGCAGGAAAAGATTCCTATTTCTGCTCCTTGACCTATGAACTAGCTTTGTTGGATTCATGCTGAAACCCTCTCTTATAAAGGAAATATTGAGAGAAAAATCATCTCATTTAGGTGTGAGTTGTAATCTTTTTTTGTATCACCCAAAGCAAGGTCAGACTTGCAAAACCCACATATTCCTGCACTACAACACATTCTAGAAAATATAAACTTCCACTAATATCTAGGCAAAGCTATTATAACGTAATGATGGAGACTGATGAAGCTCTATCTCTCCACTGAAGAGAATAGAAACACATTCTTATAGAATCAAAGAATAAATCAAGTTAGAAGGGACCTCTAAGTATTAATAAGTCCAACTTCCTGCTCCTCACAGGACTACCTAAAATTAAACCACATGACTAGGAGCATCATCTGGACGTTCCTTGAACTCTGAGAGGCTTGGTGTTGTGACCACTCCCATAGGTAGCCTGTTCCAGGGACTGACCACCCTCTAAGTGAAGAGCCTTTTCCTAATGCCAGTCTGAACCTCCCCTGACACAGCCTCATTGCATTTTCCTGTGTCCTATCGCTGCTCACCAGAGACAGATCAGCACTTTCCCTTGGCTGCTTCTCTTGTGAAGTTGTAGCTAAGGAAACAAATTTAAAAATCCAGAGCTACTCATCCAGTACTACCCCCATGCTTATCTTTTATCAGTTCCTTTGATTTAGGGTTGCCTGTGTCTACAACACAAATCTATCAACAGAGCAATGCTGTGCTGCCTCAAGAAGCAATATGCATATGTCCTAGGGTACAAGTAGGCAGGCAAGTTTTTAACTTAGTTAATACAAAAAAAAAAAAAAACCTAAAGCAGCAGGACTCTGCTGTGACCTGATCTGACAAAGAAAACTGCTCAGACAACAGTGAAAAATTATTTGGGAACGTTATTTCATGGAGTAATGGGTTTCTGATTTTCCAATTCAGAAGATTTCAACCAGTCTGAAGAGATGAACTTTGGAGCTCATCTTCTGGATCCGGATGGGATTTTCAAAATATCCGTGTGCAACTTGCATTTATGCATCCTTTTACTGCATGCATGCATTGATTTAGAGATAAACACAGGAAATATCAACATAAAAAAACATTCTCTTGCTCACCTCCTCTAAAAGTACCATTGATATGAAAATTTTGTTAAGATTGTTGCATGTGGATAAGAACATACATGAGGGGAGAATACACTGCCTGCAACCCTGGAGAGCAAAGTTCACAGAGAAGGGTAAAGCAGAGAAAGACAGTCTGCATCCTTGCCTTTGTAGTTTCACTCAGTTATAAAAGCATTTGCAAGCACAGTTACAGTGGGGAAATCTGTAAATGAGACATAATTCACTGAAAGGCAGTGGCATGTGAAGAGCCCTTCATCTTCACAAACAGATGCTTCTGAAAATTTTACCTCACAAACAGAAGTTTTTACAATCTCCGTGCAAACTGATTAAGCAGCACTCTGAGCACTTGGAGGCATGCCAACCATCCAAGTTCTGAGTCTCCAGGCAGTGCAGGTCTCAGGTCAGCTACTGGATTAAAATCAAAACTGGCCCATTGGAATTGTGGATTACTGTGCTCAGAGCACTAGAATGACGGCTGCCCGCTGTGACCCTCCAGGGCTGAGCTGGCAGGACAAGCACCACTCTGCTTCCAGCTGAGGCAGATTTGTTGAGTCTCCAGGCTGAAGATTTCTTAGAAAGGTGTAAGGGAGAGTTTGGCTTTTGAGGTTAATACACCAGCTTTCCCAGCAGATACTCTCTTCAATGAGATTACAGTGTCTCATTCCTTCCCTCTGAAGGGTAAGGACACTCATTAAGCAACAGGTACCTGTAATATGCAACACCTGCCATGCAACACCCAACCCTCATTTATTAGCAGCAATGACCTCCACCTTCAGCTTACCTGTTTTATGCACTGCAGCCGGTCATTGGTCTGCTGTATGTGCCTGTCCATAGAATTCATTTTGATTGTCTCCACTTTCTTCTACCTGAAAGCCATTAAAATCCCTCGATCTGCAAGACAAAAAGGACAATAAAAATCACTGAACGTGGTCCCTACACTTACACCATCTGAACAATTGAACAGAGCTGCTTGCAAGAAACCCCTGTGCACACTGTGAGATAAAATAATAATAATCCCAATAACAATGACAGCCCGGCTTTTGCAAGGACAAGGGCATGGGGATTCTTCCTAATCTTCCTCTAAGAGAAAATATCTCCCATAAATATTAAATGAATCAGATACAGCAGAGTATTACATGGCCAAAAATAGCACAAAATGTGTGTCCTGAAGAATCTGGATTTCTGGATTGAAAATAAAAGCAACAGGTACATTTTGGACTCTTCTCCAACTAGCAGATCTATTTCATGAGCCCTTAAAATGGCCAGGAGGACAGGGCAGGAAGGACTGGGATCCACACCTCAGCCCAGACTTTAAGAATGACAATATCCAGATGCACAACCAAGCATATATGGAATAGGCCTAATCTTCAGAGCAAAGAGCTGCACAGTTCCTGCCTTCTAGAAAAATTGTGTTCATTCAGGTATCTATAGCTGAACAAACTACTTATTACTCCTGGAAAAACACGGCCTGTGGTCTTTAGGTCCATCTCTTAACAAAGAGTGTAATTTAAAGCAAATTAAACCTTCCTGTAACTTTCAAAAAAAATCTAGAAAATAAAAACTATGGCTCAGAGTAGTGTCTGGAGTTCATGAACAATGAGTGGGCATAGAAATATATACCCAGATACCCTATTTACACCAAACTTTATAGCAGCACAAGCAAGGTCCCAGTCTTGCACAGAAATCTCTCCCTCATGAACCTCTTCAGTGGCACTGAGTGGTTTGTTATTCAGAGCGCTGCTCGTGACAAAACCCCACTCCCTCCATACACGTAAGAGAGAGCAAATTTTTCAGATAGTTTTCTGCTTAGAGAAGCTGTTCACCACTTCTGGTACATGACTCAACATCTCTTCAGTTAAACAATTCCAGCACTGTCCATACTCAAGCCTCCTGGGTGGAACAGTGTTCCCCATGGTGGGAACCTTGATTACACAGCTCTCGCAATGAGACAGACCCCAGACCACGGATCTGCACGTATCCCACACACCCACATTGCCAGAGATTTCTGTACCTAGCTGATAATGTTCTTTCGTGGCTCCTGCTGGATTAGACTCAGGGGAAAAAGTCTTTTCTGCTAAACAACTAAATGAGGTCCTAGAACAGCAGCTCAAGCTCCTCACCTCCACGCTCTAGACACAAGAGGGTTCAATAAAGCATTTCTGTCAATAAATTATAATACTGATGAAACAGAAGAGCCAGTTTCACATGCAAGTATTATCTTTTGATTATGCTACTGCCACATTCTCAATAGCAAATGCCATCCAAAAGTCCTCTAGCAAATGTAAATTGATATATTTTATTAAAAGCCAGTTACACAGTCTTATTTGCCTGTAGGACCCCCAAACAGACCTCAATAGTCATGAAGTTTAATCCCTCAGTGGACAGCAGAGGTATTTATCAAGAGATAAGCTAGCCTAGACATGACACGACTTCAGCAGTGATCCATCTTACAAGCTAGGACACCTTATCTGCATTTTAATTGAACATCAGCACAGATGGAGAAGAGCATACTGAAAACACATATAGAGGCACAGAGATGTCTGTTGAAAAATTTGAAGACATGCAAACTGAGGCACCTTTTTTTTTAAGAAAGGCCTGGCATTTTTGAATTATACAATTTCATGCGTACACATGTAATACCACCCCAGTTCGCCATAAACAAAGTTAACAGTTAACCATAATCAATGCATGCATTGATGCATGGTTACAGTTAACCATAAACAAAAATCAGAGGTTGCTATCAGCTACCTGAGCCACATCTCATTATAGTACTTGTCCAAATTGCCATTTCTCCCACGTGGCACCGTTCTCAAAGCATGGAAAAGCAGAGGGGCAGAATACACAGAAGTAACTCACCTAACTGAGCTGGAACCCAACAAGGCTCTTGGAGGCAGAACTGGGAGTGCAATCCCCTACTCTCCTATACAGACAGGGCACACAAATTCTGTAATAAACTGATGAAATTCAGTCTCCAGAATAGTTCTGGTTTTAAAAGCCAATGGCTCTCATCGAAAAGCACTCTGTAACTCTAAGCCTTCCCCTAGTGGCTAGAAGAATTTTCACTTCCATGCTCAATTCCACTTGTTCTCATATCTTTAGCTCTATGGCTGAGTCTTTTCCCCTGCCAGGCTCCCTCTGCCTCTTCCCCCTTACGGCATGGATGGACAATCACCCACCAGCTGTCACTGCCGACAGTTTGCTACTTTCACAGCCTGATCTCATTTATTCTCTCCTGGTCAAGAGAAGGCCCTCAGCCCTGGACAGTAAACATTTGTTGCATGAACCAAAAAGCCAAAATTGTACACAATATTTTGTATTTGAAATGCCCTGCCTCACTGCCGCAAGACTCATCTTTATCTTTCTCTCAGACACATCATAAGACCATCAAATAGAGTAATTTTTTTCAGTGAGCATACTGGCTCTAAGTAATTTCTGCTATAAAAAACGCAGAGCTTATTAGTGGGAAACCATTATTATCTGGAAATTACTCTTTCATGGGCCTCAGCAAGAATTAAAAGATTAAACACGGAAAGTGAAAATTATCATAGAGATCAGAAATTTCACCATGGCAGAATAAGCATTTTGACACCAGACCATTTTGGCTGGAAGAAAAATAACAGCTGAATTAAATTTCCAGTAACTACACCTACTACATGGGTGTTGCTGTACTCTGACCTCACTCCCCAAATGCACATCCACATCCTGAAATTAAAAAAAAAATGCCCTTTCTGGCGATCTCACCCTATTTTAAAAGTAGCAGCAAGATCACCTTAGTCGAAAATGACAGTACTTAAGATACAGAAAGGCCGTCAGGGCTGAGTAAGAACAGACTTCTATTCGGTTAAGTGCTGTGCATTTATCAGGTCACAAGTGAAAACGACTTTGCAGGGTCCCTGGCTGGCCTGTGGTGTCCCTGCATTAGACGGCACGCTAAGATTCAGGCCTGCGAGCAGCTCAAGAGACAGCAGGGGATATTGCTGATCAGGATTAAGGGTACCGGCAGAGGAGGATAGAGAAGGGAATTTTTCCCGGTGCTTTGTAACAAATCCCCTCTGTTTGATGCACGCATTAGCCAGAAAGGTTGTACACTACTGCTTTACATGCTAACTCCATCCAAAAGGATAAACAAAAAAAGAAGTGTTCCCAGGATAAACAAAAAAAGAAGTGTTCCCAGCACCTTCTGGTAATTCAACAGTGAAAACCCCCTTCTTTCTTTTCTGAGGGAAAGACCTGGTCTCCCCCTCTTTAAAAAAAAAAAAGAAAATTATGTGAATTGTTCTTCCTTCTTCCCTCCCCTCTAGCATTGAGAGTTTATAGCCCTAGGCTATAAGTAATTAAAGAGGCCTCATTTACATATTTATGATGTCTCAAAAATGGAGAATTTTTTTTTAAAGGAACAGATGTATCGACCTGTTAGCCTTTTTTTCCTTAACCCTAAACATACTGAATCTTTTAAACAATTACTACAAAACCCTCTTCCATACTGAAAAATGAATGAAAGCTTTCACTGCCTCTACGAAAGAGAATTTCAGGAGATTCTGCTACATTCTGTGTTGGGTGACAGTTCAGGTAAGGAGACTGCAATTGTTATATCAGAAACTCAACTTCCAAGTAACACAATTAAAAAAACAATTTAATAAAATGAGGTCCCCAAAAGTTCCTAAGGCAGCCTGAACAGCCTCCTAGAGAGGGGAAAGAAAAATTAAGCCAAACATTTCACCACTGCTTCAAACATGTCTAAAACCATCCAGCATATTGAAAGTTAGTGTGGATTCAGTTCTGCTCTGGGGCGAGCTCTCCTTATGGCTAGAACTGCCATCCACAGCGAGAGCTCTGCCCCCGCGGGACCAATGGACCAGGGAAATCTGCTCCCCTGCGGCCAAGGGAGACCTGAATCATCACTGAAACAGCCTTGTCCCTGAGTTTAGAGAGACTTCCCATAGTGCCTTCTGCTCTTGTTCCCACAGGCTTCCTTCCCTCACTGCTGGGCAGAGATGGAGATGGAGCGGAGCTCACCAGAAACATCAGCTGCTGCCCAGCCCCACCAGCCCCAAAGCACTGCCACCCACCCCCTGGCCGCAGCAACAGGGCGCCATCCCTCCAGAAACCAAGCTTTTAGCAAATAATCTTTTCACCAGAAATCCATTCTGAGGGCAGAGGAGGAAAGGCTGCTCTTCCCAGGAGGCGGGGGGCCTGCTGTGAGCGGTGCTCGAGGCCAGCAGCACAGCATTACCCCAGGTCTCCATTTCCACAGGGGACCAGCCACCCTGCGGTGGCTGCACCAGACAAGATCTAATTTGGAGGCACTTCGGACCACTCAGGGCAAGAAGGGCATAAATAAAAAGACACAGGAAATACCTTTATCTGTTAAGAAATTTTACGAGTGGGTGAGAAGGGAAAATGAAGATCAGTTCTTTAAGCAGGGGTTCAGCCCAGCAGCCCTAAACATACCTGCCCCCTGCCGCCACAGCACACAAGTTGGTTAATGCTGTTTATTCACTCAGCTAAAAACTAATAATTTCCTTCAAGTCTCCAGCATGCAGAGGGTCCTACGAGAGGGCAGACAATCTGCATCTACGAAGTGAATTTGATGAAGCAACAAGCCAGGCTGGAGCGAGGGCGGGAGCGGCTGCGGCGGAGCGGGGCCGAGGCTGGGGCCGGCCGAGGGCAGGTACCGCCGCGGCCCGCCAGGGGGCGCCGCCGGGCCGCGCCACCGCCCGCCGCGGGGCCGGGGGGGACAGGGACAGCCCGCGGGGCACCAGGAAGGAACAGTCGCTTTCCGTCGCCTGAAGCACGGACCCCCGAGAAGCCAGGTCCGAACCAGCCCAGCAGCTCCCGAGAGACTGTCATCTCCAGTGATGGATTTAAGAAGCATCATTTCTCTCAGCGCCCTGTCCTGCTGGTAAAATGCGGCCGTCCGGAGACAAAAACCATCTAATTCCACTTCGACATTTCCCTTGCCATTAAGCATATTGTAAGAAGTTGTTTCTTGAACTATCAGAAGGCACCTCCGTGTGCACACACAGGTTAACGCTACTAATTGCGTGTAATTGCATCGATTCTCCGCCGCAGCCCCAGGCGGTGCCCGCCCGCGGCACAGCCCAGCCCCGAGGCGCAGCCCCGACAGCCCGCACAGCGCGGGCACGATGCAGCTCGGCACGTCTGCACTCAGGCGCATGGCTCATACAGCATTCAAAGGGCTCTAAGCCCGCTTTTCAGTACGAGAATTTTCAAAGATGCTTTCAAAGATCATCTGCTGGAAAAAAGTTTAGTATCTATCCATGACAACTAATTTATTTCTTCTACTAGATATGGTACAAAACCCATAAAATGTCAGGTTAAAGGCTGTTTTCATCATTAAACACTTGAAAAAGGAAGTTATTTTAATAAAGCTTTATTTACCATAAGCTGTTAAATAGCTACTGCTGTTGGCTTTGAGCTATTAAAGAGGGCCAGATGTGAGACAAAGCAGCGTTTGTTATGCTGGGTGAGGAAGAATAGATATTTGTGCTGTGCTGCTTTCCATTGTTGCTCTACAAATGTGCAGTAATCCCCAGAAGACTTTCTATCATCTTTGACTGCGAGAGAGGGAAAGCGAGTGTGTGCGCGCACACAGCGCCCGGCAGGCACAGCTTCAGGGAGGTGGGAGCAGGTTTTTGTAATTTATGGTGGCTTGAGCTGCAAGGGCTGGCAATTTTGTCGGGTTTAAGAAGCTGTTTCCGCAGCCGTGTGCTTGGGAAGGTTTTTATATACAGAGCCTATTATATGCAGGCACCAACAGCCAGCCGGATACACACAAAAGCAAACCCACACACGCTTTTGAAAAAAAAGACAGCATGACAGCTTGCATAAGCAAGCCTGCTGGACTCCTCTGGGAGGAGGAGCGGCGGTGCGCAGAAGTTGTTCAATCATGAAGCACATCTGCACCCTGATTACAAAAGCAAAGGTGGTCGGGCTAGCTGGAAGCACACACACAGCACTGGGATATGAACTGTACTTAAAGTATAGACATAGAAATATAAAAAAATTCACACACTGTGTAAGAGAGAGCTAAGGAGAGAGCTCCCTTGAGCCTGGACAAGTTGGTCACCAGCCAGCACTAACCATTAAGCACATGAACTGCCTTTTGCACCGGCAGCCCTCACCTCCAGCCCGCTGGCTCAAATGAGTGGCTCCCTCAGACCGAGAACAGCATCTGCAGATCACAGGTAATTGCCCTGCTGCATGCTTGTATTATAAGGTTGGTTTCCCTGCATTCCACCCAGCTCCTAGTGTAATCAGCTCTGTCAGCTTGTTATCTTTAGGGAGAGCAAGGAGGTAAAAGGACACTGCAGTTTATAACAGCAAGAGATAATAACACAAAATTAAAGGCAAAAATGTGTAGAAGTGTGCTGCTGGGGAGCCAGGGCTGAGAGCCCTGCTATGGTGCTCTCAGAGGCTTTGCACATTCCAATATAGACAGATCTGCTAGAACAAACATTGACAGTTCCACAGCAGAACCCACTGATCCAGTGGTTTACTATATGTACTGTAGCTTGCAGGTAAGAAATACTAATCCTCATTGGGACAGCTACAAGCAAATGAGCCATCCCTAAAAGCTTGCTGGGTTGTGCTCAAATAATTTCATAATCACTGTCCCTGATCACTCACACAACAATGCTGTAAAAATGATAAATTGCCAGGCTTTAAACTGAAGCAGAATCAAGCACCACTTGCCACCTTCTGGGCCTGGTAGTAGGATTGCAGTCAGGTGAGCATAAGAACAGAAAAAGGTTTGCATTCTGGCATGCAATGCTTGCTTATTTACCTAATGAAAGCTTGGTTCTTTCAGAGGTTCTCTGGTAAGATGCAAAGTATTTACTGAGAATTCTTTGCGTCTGCCTACTAAATCCTGCAAACAGGCATGTAGCCTTGCTAACATCACCTGGCTTACAAGAACATCTATGAAGTGGAAACTTTTTTCTGCTTTTGCTAGACATTTATCAGCTGCTAAAGAAAACCAGTTGGTTTGAACAAAAGCACCTAAGTTATCTGCTTAAAAACCTGAAAGATGAGCTACAGAAGACAACCTAATATAAGCATTTTCTAAAAGTCTAGGAAGAAACAGTAATGACCTAACAAAATTACCAAAAATGGTCTCAGAAGGACGAGAAAAGGACAGAGAAGAGATGGCACTAGCAACAACTCTTTTTAAAAATTACCTATCAAAAACTGAAGATGCTACTCTGTGTTTGCTATGCTCCAATAACATCTCTCTTGCAGAACACAGCCTGCTATATAACAGAGAGGTCAAAATCTCTTGGGTCAACCCAAAGAAATGCTCCTAGCAAGAACTATCTGAAGCCCACTGTGAATTAGCAACGAGAAGGATTTGCATTCTGACACTGAAGGCCCTCTTACTTATCTGATGAAGCCAGGCATGTTTTGGAAGTTGAACTGTAGCATTTGAAGGAAATTGCTGATTTCTTCTCATGATACTGTACCATCACAATTCTATTCCTCATTGCTGAGTGGCAACACAAAGAATATAACAATCCTCCATCCCCAAACTATATTGCACCAAATAAAGGAATGAGGATAGATTTGGACTCCTTTCTTTCCCCCACTAAGTTTAACATCATAAAGAAGGCATATAGACAAAGTGGATGGTAATTTCTCTTTATTGTATATAATTGCAAGTTCTATTCATCTTTTCTTTCATTTTATGAGGTAAGAAAGTTCTCCTAAGACCAATGATTTCTGACAAGCCACCAGGGAAAGCATCACTACTTTGGAGAGGACCACTCAGGGAGAGGGAAGGAATGGAGAAAAAACATTAGCTCAATCAGCAAAGTCTCTGGAGAACAGAGGAGCTGAATAGCTGCTTTGAGACACAAGCTCCAACAATTTGGATATCAGCTATTATTCTGGCCTGTTCTGATGAAATTTAAATATTTACCAAGCTCCCCAGAATAGAAGCAATATAAATTCAGGAGGACGAACAAAACCTGTAAAAAATAAACATATCTGAACAAGTAAAGTAGATGTTGGATGGCTGTGAAATTTTGTAACTGGAGAAACAGAGCAGTTGCTGGCAGCCAAATTATATTGCCTGCACTGCTTTCAGGTGCTAACCAAATGGGGCTTCTCACAAACTCTCCACTTGCTTTGAGTTATGACAAGTTAGTGCTAGGGGGTTACTTTCTTTTAAGTAACTTAAACTAGAGATACTGGGCATCTAGACAAAATAAAACTACAGTTTTGGTAATGTCTATAATCTATTATCATCTTCATTTTAAGGCAGCTGACTGGATAGCCATCTATATTAATATTTCTGGACCTGCAGAATACACATTAAAACACAAAGGATTTGGTTTTACTGAATTGTCAATATAATTGGATAAACGTTCAGTGTTTCAAGTCACCACCAAATCCTAAATTTTAAGAAACCATACTGAGAGTGTGGGTAAAATGAGCCAGGATTGGACAAGCAAATCAAATGACTGTGTATCCCTCACAGAAAACTCTTCTGAACATACATAATGAAACACTGTGTGAACACAATATACTGGAAGACTTGAAATGTGACTGCTGTTTATGTTAGTCTCAACAGCTAGTATTCGAGGACCTGAAACAATCAATGGGACAGATTCATTGCTACCAAAACTTTATCAAGAAGCCCAGAAATATTTTGGACACCCTAGAGCTGATTTTGAAAACAACATATTCTAAAACTAGTTCCAACTGCAATGCCTTCAATTCCAACAAAGTCAAATCTGCACACATCCCTGCTACTTGCCTATCTGTAGTGTAGTCGTTGCTATTCATACTTTCCAAGTGCCCATAACTCCAGTAAGGTAGAAATTCTTCTAGACACCTAGATGACAAAATACTGCAGGAGCTTTACACAACAAAGCCTGCTGCCTTCAAGAAAGATTGTAACTGAAACATTCATGATCCTCTGCTCCATTTGGGTTTCTCACCACCTTATCATTTGAGAAGAACTTTTTATCTGGAAACTGGCCTCTGAGAATTACCAGTGTCCCAAACCTACTTTAGAGGCAAAAAAAGAGAATCTTACACTTACCATGAAATAAGTTTCTTTTTACCAAGAACCTTAACAGACAATTTAGTTTTCAAAGGTTTATGAATTCCATGGTTAATGATCTCAGTTCATGAATGTGCTCAGGTCACGTGCTCAGTTCACAAACAAGCCTCTTGGGATAATCAGGAGCAGATTTCAGCAGAATTTCTTCTGGGAGCACAGATCTCTGTTGCCCATCCACTAGGTCTCTCACCCTCAGGTGATAGCAGAACCAAAGCTGAAATTTGGCAGAACACAACACAGATCCCAAGCAGGTTTTTAAAAATCCTCTCAAGTATTTGAAAGCAGCAACTATACAAATGCTAAATTTGCCCAGAGCAAAAGCTGCCTCGACTGCAAAGACTAGGAACCAGTGTTGTATCTCCTGTTAAGAGGAGGAGAGCATGGTTCCCATCATGCCCACTGCTGTTTCGACTGGAACAGGCCAGGAGTGAAGCTGAAAACTTGTGAGCGACAACTGTCTCACAAACTTCCCATCTTTATTACAGACAATGTAAACAGGAACACTATTGCTAATGAATTATTTATAGTGTGGTCCATAAATTAAGACACAGACTGTCTTGCATTTTTCATACCACCATCATTACTACAAAGTATATGCCCAGAAGCTTTTTCCCATAACTACAGGACAAAGCCAGCCCTGTGAACAGAGACCTGAGCTCTTCTCCACAACCAAAGGCTTCACTTCCTCAGCTTCTCTGGCTTTCCAGTTACATCCAGTGCTGCTCTGGGTAGACACTATCTCCACGAAACACATACAAATCACAATTCAGACTAGGGCTACCACATACTCGTTTAATATGAACAATGAAGTGATAGTGTAAAATCTATAATGAATGTATTACTAGAAGTTAAGGATAAAACATCTAAGGATAAAACACCCTTCCTGCAATTTCAAGACAAAATTTCCAGCATTCAGCCACACTTTCAAATACAGAATTAACTTGATAAACTTCGACTGTACCTCCAGGTAAAAGCTGGATAAAAGCAGTTCAAGTCCAGACGGTATTTTCTTCTACTCATATCCTTCCTTTTTGTTTTGGTTTTTTGTTTTTTGGGTTTTTTTTTGTTTAAATGGTTATTATAACACAGTGGAACAGACCTCAAAAAGCTACACACTTTTCTTCTTTGCTCCCAACAGCAATACTACAGACTCCAGAGGTCAGCTTTAGAGCCTTCAAGTTTTTCTGAAGCCCTGCCTGATTAGACGTACTCTGGAGTGACTTTCATTGTGATCAAACGTGATGTGCTGGTGACACACATACAAAGCTGGCAGAGCAGCCACACTGCCAAGCCTTCAGCAGGCAGGAGCCGGTGTAACAACTCCTACGAAACAACTCTTGAATCCCCTGAAAAGGAAATGAGTATCCCCTTTGAAAAAGTTCTGATGAACTCAAGGAGAGACATACTATTGTGACAATATCAAACCTTGCAGAGAATGAAACTCTCCCTATCCTTTGTCTCCTTGTCTTTTGCTCTTGATTTCTTTGTGTCCTGGGGTGACCACATGATTGTATCCCCAATCATCTGTTCTGTTTATGCTGAATATTAAGTTCTGCACCTTTAAGACCGGTTCTGAGAGCGAAGGGAGGAAAGAAAAAGCGCTCAGTTTGTTTTCAGAAACTGCACTCACTCCTCCACATTCCCGTGGTTACATTTTGGCACTCCTTTTTCTGTTGTTTTTTCCGAGTAACTGAGGCACATTAGATCTGAAATTTGGAGGGATGTATTTTAAAGGATGGTTCATTGCTTAAAAAGCCTAGCTGTCCAATATGCCATCTTACAGGATTTAAAAGGTTCCTGCTTATTGCATGACTGATCCAGGCAAAGGAAGAAAAGAAATGGACAGGTTGGCATGAAACAAGTCATGTTCCAAAAGCAGCCCATTTGCTCCTGTCCCATTTGAGACAAGGGAAGCAATTCCCAAGTACCAGATGTGAGTTTTTATTTTTTCTGATTTTGTTTCACTTGACATACCCCAATTCATGAAGAAGGAGTTATTTAGTAAACAGCGGTTCTTCCTTCCCAATCGAGAAGCCATGTCACAAACTTGAACTACTTCAGATTAAGGACTTCTTTGACCCATACTTTCCTACCTTTCCCACAGGTGAGATATTGAGCCTGGCTCCACTGTCCCTTATAATTCATTTAGACACTCACCAGTCCTGAATAAGGAAATTTCTACTCTCTTACCTTTTTATGCTTTCAGCTGGTTAAGACCTAGGCATTTGCAGTTTTTCCTCCTAAGGTGACGGTGGTATTCAAAATGGCAGACAGTAAAGGACTAAACAATGCAGAGCTCTAGCTTTTCTATAGAGTTACTAGTCTATACACTTCTCAGCCTGTAATTTCACTATTTTGACTGTACAAAGCGTAAGAAGCAAGAAAACATGGGCATAAACACTGTCTTCCTCCAACAGCAGACTTCTGGGCTACTGGCAAACAGCAAAGCAGCAACAATTAAACAAGTCCTTAAGTGAGATGCAGGAAATAATTTTAAAAGAAAAGTCTAACAGAACCAAATTCACCAACCTCTCCACAGGTTGGCACAAATACTGGAGAGGTACAGGCAAATGGGATTGCTATAATAGAAGACATGACAAAATACTTTTATGAAACACCAAAGGACAAAGTATGAGTTCCCAGCTCTTTTCAACAACTACTTCTCTTTAGAAAAACAAGAATTATTTGACAACTTTCTCTTACCAGCTCAAATACAGAGGTATTACTATAACACTAGGCATTATGACCATCTGCATGGCAGGACAAAATCAGAGCATGAACTCTTTCTTGACTGCACAAAATGTTGTTCAAAAAGGAAGGTGTAAGCCAAAGAACAAAGCTATACTATGTGTAAACAGAACCGTAACCTGAAGAACTGGAGACCTATGTCTGCCCAGAAAGACATAAAAATGCATGGATTGAAAGTAATTTGTATTAGCAACCAATGAAAACCCCTCCAAACCAAACAAAGTCTGCAGAGTGTAAGTTAAGCCACATTAATCACTTTCCTTGGCATTCATTAAAGCATTACAATGATCTTTCTAAGAGTTTTAATAAAATATCAGTGTTTATTAAGCACCTACATTAATTCAATCATACACTCATTAACCATAAAAAGAAAAGGAATAAATAAATGGAAACCCTAAAATGTCCATTCTGTGACTGCAAAAATATTATGCATTAGTTCCTTGTAAGGTCAATTCAGCCCCTGAAAACATCCCATGATAACAGTCAAAAGTCAGTGGATCTTGGTTCCACAGAATGACATGCTACCACCTACAAGTGTTATAAATCCATTGGACAAGCTGCCTATTTTCAAGCTTCTCCCCATTTTACTTTCCGTGAGAAGCGACATAGTTTCCATTTTTTTTTTTTTTTAACTGCCTTCAATAAGCCTGAAAAAATTTCGAGGGATGTGAATGACATTATATAGCAACACTGTGACTTACTTCTACTGCTGAGCAGCAAAATCATGCACTTTTCGAAAACGGTAAGTGAAAAGGTGTTTTGCTCAAAGGTTGACCTTATTTTAGGGAACTAAAACTTGCTCTCTACTAGCATTTTGTTACTCTGGTCTCTTCTACAGCAGAGGTACATTGCAGGAGATCAGTCACATGTTCTCTAGGTGATTTGTCCAAGGTGTCAACACAGGCAATTTTGAACCTTTCACTTAAGCTCCAGACAGTGTCCTAACACCTAAGTCCTTCCTTCCCTGCCTGTCACAAGAAGCTAAATATGTTAACAGATTGTCCTATTCTACTTCTAGCTGACATTAGGAATCCAGATTCATTCTCTGAAATGGTTTAAAACCAATTTAGATATTTGTTTCCCAGGATGACTCTAATTTATTCAAGTCTCTCAAGTACAGCTAAGGACCTAAGTCTATTGCTGCCACCTCTTCAGACTATCAGAGCTGCCATCCTTGCTCCCCGCCTTGCCTCACATGCTGCTCCAGGCCTTGTTCAAATCTCTAGAAAATACTGGTTTATATTACCCACAATTCAAGCTTTTTAAACATCACTATGTAATACAAGTGCTTTTAATACATCACACCTGTCACAGAGACCTGGCTTACTAATGAACTGCATAGCAACTGCAGTGCTATTACGCAGCTCTGGGAAGAAAATCTCTGATGGGTGTTAGCAGCAAAGTTCTCAAGAGCTTTCTGACTGGCTGTGAAAAGCATCTCACCAGCACAGAACATTTTAATAAGCCTCCTTCCTTTTGAAAGCCAACTGATCTGTTATTTATAAGGCTTTGATTAAGCGAATACATGCAAATACAGATGTAAGCATACATGTGCACATGGAACTGGATGAAATGCTGGGCAGGAAAGAATTTGTATTACAACCTCAGGTAAACACTTCCTTGCAACATCAAACAAAAAATTTTAAGTATTACAGAACAGGGATAAAAGCTCACATGAGTGACATTCAGCGAATTTGTCCCAGAAACAGGGATAATTCTGCACCTTAGTTCATCTATGATGCAGAACATGCCTAGCTTTGGCCTAGGATTTTATGAATCATCCCATGTACTAAATTTGTAAGGGGAAAACACAGGGAAATGTGATACATTCTGTTTGATACATCATCTTGCCACGGCTCTACCTGTAAGAAATTGAATTTCTAAATTAGTTTAAAACATTCATTTAAGAAAACATGTCCAAGAATTGAACAAGCAATTTAAGCACTCAACGGAATAAAGCAGCATTTAACCCTGAGGGTGAGCCAGCGGCCCCTTCACAGGTTCAGTGAAGCACGGGCTGCTCTGTCAGTCTCTGAGAACAAGGCAGGGCCAATAGGTACAGGGGAGCCAGTTAGGACACACACTGGCAAGGAAAATATCAGAGTTGGAAGGTCATATAAATTGCTAGACATGGAGACGAGATCTGTCAAAAAGACAAACTACCTAACAATTTTAACCTATTGGCTAGAGCTGTCCATGTCAGCATAATGTTAACATATATTATAACCTCATCTCAAAAACATCCACGTAGATGGAAGAGAACTGCAGCAAAACTCCCTCTCTTATCTTCTGTTTAGACAGGAACTCATTCTAACAGAGGCTTAAGGAAGTATTTTCTCTGGGTTTTGGGTTTTTTTTTTAATCCAAACCTAACACACACACACACACACACACATATATATATATAAAACAAGGAAAAAAAAGTTGGCTAATATGCTAAAAACATAGCTGTCAATTCCTCTACAGTTAAGTTTATCAAAGCATCCATCACAAGCACCTCTATTTCCAGACAACAGTGAGTTTTTTACTTATTACTACTTTAAAATAAAAGCTTTTCTGAACAGCCACTGAAATATTTAAAATAGAAAAGTGGGCATTTGCTAGACAGGAGATTAACATTTTCATATTTTAAATTGTCTGCATTTCTCCCAACTATTATGACTAACTCAATCATAATTATGGAGCTATGATTTTTCCTCTACCAGATGTTGATGACTCTCCATTTTAATGTAAAATCAAGTCATGGTATCTCATCTTCAGAGATGAGATCTTGTGACTTTTCTATACCACATGATTTTTACTGGCTGCCTCAAAGCCCCATTGCCTTGCAGTATCCTGCTTGTGTCCCCTCTCCCCTGGCCTCATTTGTATCAGCGTTAGAGAGAAGGCCTTCGGGAAGGCCTGGAAGCATTCATCAAGTTAGTAGGTGGTACACTTCCCTGGGAGAGAGTATTAAGTTGAACCTCAATGAATACTCTCAGGGAATCCTGATATTGTTAATCCCTCAGGGTTTATGCATGAAATGTGACATTTGAGATTAGTTCAGAAGCATCTGTTCATAATGCCAAGAACTGAACCCCCAAGAACGTACCACGCATCCTTTTCAGAAAAAGACACCTCCCTAAAGCTTCATTTCCCTTTTGAGCCACTAAGGAAAAAATCCGATGATTATAAAATTGACCTGTTTTCC
This sequence comes from Acrocephalus scirpaceus scirpaceus, assembly GCA_910950805.1. Classification (NCBI taxonomy): domain Eukaryota; kingdom Metazoa; phylum Chordata; class Aves; order Passeriformes; family Sylviidae; genus Acrocephalus; species Acrocephalus scirpaceus. The sequence continues at coordinate 38,785,432 of OU383781.1, forward strand.
CACAAAGTGACACATGAACCTCAAACGACAAACCTCCTTCCAAGTTCCATTAGGTTAGATTCTACTTACGGTGCATGTTCTACTTCCAGTATATTCTTTTATTTTTGAAGAGTAAGTCAGGATTTTTCTTACATCTCGATATTATTCTTACATGTCAATTTTCATAGTAATCAGCCTGTTAAGTATGTCAATCAGTGAAGAAAAACAAAGCCAGCAAACAGAAAATGAAGAATTCTTGGTTTCTGATTTTTTGTTTGGGTGGTTTTCTGGTTGGTTTTCAGGGTTTTTTTTCCCCCTTTTGTGTGTGTGTGTGTGTGTGTGTGGTGTTGCTTGTTTCCTGTTTTTTTCTCCTAAACACAATACAAGCAGAAGCGTATTCTGAAGGATTTGTAAGGGCAATGTACATTCCCTCCCAGCTATTCAAGCAGGCAGTAGATATTCATGAGTGCTGAGAGATGCACGTAATTATGCCTGAATGATTATTTATCTAGAATAAAGAGCAACTGTGAAGCATCTATCACTCTTTGTTCCAGGTCAGAAGTTTCAGATAGCCATTTAAAAAGAAAAAAAAATAGCATCACATGGATGAAGCAACCAACAATATAGTGAGCACCATGAATACTGAATACAGAAATCAACGGGTTTCAGAAACACTGAAGCTCTAAAGTTAGAGCTGTTTGTCATGTATTGCTCAACATGAAAAAGTTAGTTTGGTTCACAAAAGAAACATTAACAAAAACCACTAATTCTTTTAAAAGATACATTATATGCTTAGGGTAGCCATTTTCTACTGATTGTGACATCTATCCTGCTAACCTCTTTTAACCAGACAGTAAGCAGATACATCCAACAGGAGATCAAGTACAGCCTATAGATCAAGGAGCCCATATGGAAGTACTGAGTAACACGAACAGCATCCCATACACTTGCAGGGTCTAGTTCCCGTATTCCATCACCTTCAGAAGGTCAGAAAGGTGTTGAGGAGCTGTAACACTCAGTTTCCCACGGCCTCTAGGTACAGAGCTCTCTAAAGTGTGCCATTTCTACTTGAAAAAAAAACCTAAACCTTTGGCATACTCTGTTTGGTACCATTATTAAATAGTGCTTTCCATTGATCAAGCACAGTCTGAACCAAGGCAGTATCGCTACACCTACATAAGGAATTTCAATTCCCTGCCATTATCAACAGCATTTCACATGGAGATGGATGGGAAGGAAAAGGATATAGGAAAGGACGGCTAATGCTTTGGAAACCTGCAGCAAGACATGCAGTTTTACTGCTGTGTCATTCTGCATGCTTGTGAAGCATGTGATCTGTCTGCACAAGGACATCCAGCATGAGCACCACTGCTGGGGGTACCAGCAACTGGGGACAGGTGCTGCAAAAAAATAGCTTGTCTGAACTAAACCAACTTAGACCTTTCCTCATTCTTCACTGGTTATGACAACACAACACAAACTCTCATCCTCCTTAAAAAAAAAATCAACAAAACAAAAGCTGGAGTTAGTTTGACTAACTTTGTTTCACGGACTTGATGTAGAAAAACAACCCAAAAAAGAAGACCCTGGCAGAAATCTGGAATTAATTCAAGTAAAATGTTGTTGGTTTCATGCTACCCTTCTATGCAGCAAGATAAGAAAGGAATACTAACCAAATTCTAATCTCAACAAGGACAGTTTAATGCTCATTTTTAAATATGTCATCTAAGAAAACAATGAATGAGTTAGGCTTTAAATTTGTTCTTTCTTCAGGGAAAAGAAATAGCAAAGGTATTTAAAATTAAACAGGACATTCACAATTAATCTGCTTTTTAATTAACTTACTTTGCTGCTGTAAGTGATTCTGCATTTACTCTCATTCTTTTGAAAATTCCAAAGTGCTACTTCTGACCTGTGATTTACTGTTGCCGTACATCTTTATAAGCAGTACTTTAGTTTAAGTGGCAGTTGCATATTAATTACAAAGTTAATTATGTGCTATGTAATCATGCTGTAATTCATTAGTTTACTCTGCAGTGCGAAAGGATAATGCTAAATGGAAGACCTGATGCAGAGTATTTTAGTAATTTACATTTTTTGCATCAAATATTCAAAATATTAACCAGAAAACAATGTCTGCACTTAAAGAAGCCTATAAAACAGCTCATCGTGATTCTACCAGCAATTGCGCTAGAACTTTTCCTCCTTAAAACAGATGCAGAAATTGAAGCAGGGTAAAGTATCTTCTCTAAAACCAAGCACACAATTGCTAAGACCAGGGCAAAAAATAAGAAATATTGGACAAGTTCAAGCATCCAAATTTGATACTTAACATGACTCATCCTCAAAAGACATGTGCTCTCTGCTTTCTCAAATCAGTTTTAAAGCTGTTTCAGCTTGAAAACCTGAACACTGATGCATCCAGTAGTATAAATCTCAGTTGAAGATATTGGCTACAGGCTTTTATGATTCTTCATTACTACCCTTTGCATGGAGTACTTATAGCCAGGTAATTTACTACTGGTTTCTGCCCAAAATCTGCAGGGAAATGCAATTCCTGTTTGCACAGGTCTCAAAATAACTCTGTTACTACAGATCTATGTTTCCCAACAGAAGTACTGAACACAAATGTAAATATTTATTTTTAATATAATGATTTTTGGTGAAAAATGAACTGGGCATAATACCATAAAGCTGTGTCTCTGTCCCAAGTTTAATTATCCCTGGAACTATACAGCTTACTCTGATCAATAGAAATACAAGATCTAATTTTTACAAAGATGCTCTTAGTCATGAAGAATTCCTCTTCTGCTTCCAAGGGCACTCCCCCACCCCGCCAAAAGTATTTTAGCATTTACTGTTCGTCCTCAACCAAGATTGGTTTTTCAACACCGGTTCTTGAGAGGTTGTAGTCTTTTCCCCTTCCAATAGCTACCACTGTGATGCAAAATGATGCTCTTTGTCTGATAATTAAAAATTAATTAGACAGAGGTACGAGTTTCTCCTCCTAAAACTAACACCATAAAACCCATGATAAAAAGGCACTTTAAAACCCATAATAAAAAGCAGTTCTATGCAAATTACAATGCAAAGGGTCTATGTTTTTCAGCACACACACTTCATCTCTACATTGCAGCTATATTCACTTACTAAAACAAAAGCAAGGCTACTTTAGCTATTGGTACGTCTGCAGAAAATCAAGACATGCCATGAACAGAGTAGTCAACTTCTGTGCAGTGTTTTAACTGCACAATCATTATTATCAAGCAGATTGCATCAATGAAAAGAAGCCCTAACTATCCAAATAAACATCAAGAGATTACCAAATCTATGGCTGAGTTTGCAGCACCTCCACAATTCTGTCTCATGGGCTGAACAAGTTTCCCTTTCAAGTCATTTGGGAAAAATAAAGAATCCATATTTTTACAGACAAATTATGACAATGAAATACTAAGAGCTTTTCACTCCTTAAAATTCTAAACCCGTTGTTTAGAAAACATCATAGGGACCTCAAAATAATACACAAAATGCACAAAGAGTAACTGAAGTTCCAGTGAAAAGAAATGGAATTAATGATATGGTACTACCAAAAATTTAAATACAGCAAAATAGCATACTGTTTCACACTACTGCAATTTGTATACTACATATATAATTACATGGGGCTGGAGCTGGTTACTCAAACTTTTTTAAACATCAGTGAGAGAAAATGCACATGTGCCAGTGTCTCTGTAAAAACAAACCTGAAATCTATGTAAAATCTTGATGTGCTGTCATCTCAGATAACAATAAATAGTTCTCTTTCTTTGAGCAATATGGTTCTGGATTTTCCTAAGAAATGGAGTTGAAAAATTAATCTCAAGCATTACTAGAGAAAACAATAAATATTCTGTCTAATACAAAAGGAATTTTTAGGATTCCTAATCAGTGGAAAAAGCAATTTTACTTGCAAACTTGCACACAAATACCACAACACCTAAAAAGAAAAATCCAAAAGCATTTACTCCCCCTTCAGAAACAGCCACAAGACATCTCACTTGGTCAGTAAAGCTTGGACTTGCTCAGCTGTGTAATTAATTTAGGTCTGTAAGGACTGGGTTACAGAACGCACAAATCTATGATCAGCTTTGGCTTCTATTTTAGAGCAGGTATCTAACACGTGTTGTTGAAATGTGTATGGTATGGACAGATCCCTGCATTGAGTTTCACAGAATCCAGAACCTCTGGTTTTTTGAATGTATGATGATACATCCAAAATCCAACAACAATTAAAGAAAAACAAACCCCAAACACAGCTCAAATTCTCTTCAACATGTTAGCTCATGGTAGCAAGTATTAGCCTTCTAGTTCTATATGGTGGTATAAAAAAAGCTTTTAAGAGTATGTAAAGCCTTGAAAAATAATAAGAGAATTAATTTAATTTTATTGAATTTAAATATAATATGGTTATATGGTTGACTCATCCTTTTAGGTTTCTTGATGATTTCTGCACAGAAAACAAAGAAACAAACCAAACCAAGTCTTTTGGTTAGTGATTTTTCTCCTACTTTAGCAGAAGGCCAACAAGTTTGGTCTGGATTCTCAGTATTACCCATCTCAAAGAGAGGTTTTAGCCTTAGCTAACCATCCAGGTTCCATCAACAGTCCACAGACAGCAAGACTTTCTGAGGGCACTTTGTCCTTTGCTAAGACATATATCAAAAATGGGTGGCACAAATTGCTCTTTGGAGATACCTATTTCTGATTATAGTGATTATAGAACAAATCTAGATAACTTCTTAAGAAACCTGAGTCTTCACTGACTTGGAGGATGATGAAAACTCTTTAATCCCAGCCTCATTTTTGAAAACCAAATTTATTTCCTAGGCATTTCTGAAATTCTGTGCCAATGTTACAAAATGCATTAATTTTAATCTGAGCAGAGTTAAAAATATTTGAAATTAGAATCCTTAATTGTTACATGATCCTTGGTTTCTCATTACAAAAACATGGCAAGTATTTCTTACATAATTAATGAGACCTATATCTAATTGCAAATTGTATGTAAATATGGTACTGTATATTCTACTTGCCCATTCGTAAAATATAAGTACACTCTCTTCCAAAAATTGCTAAAAATAAATATGAAGAGACCTTTCTAGAGGCTTGAGTTTTGCAGAGCATGGATAATTTATGTAAAATAGTCAGTGATTTATATAAGTCTCATTGTCTACACTAACATGTGCAAATGCACATATGTTTCATACATAATAAAAAGCAGTAAATTTTCCATCATTTGGAGTCCTAGACAAGGGATCTGGGAAGGTGCATTCAACTTCTCAGTCACTCCTCCTATGGAAGTCTGGGAAAGTCATAGATTCATCTATGCAGTTGTTTAACAGTAGTGGAATAATACACTTTCCCAGGGTGTTATGGGAATAGATCCATAAAAATTATGAACTACTCAATTAGCCCAATCACACAGGTAACATTAAAGTATCTAGATGAAGTATATTGCAATACACGTTTTTCCTTTAAATTAAATACTTCTCTCTGAGCCATGCAATGAAGTTAAATTACAAAAGATATCTCCCTAAGACAAATATCCTGAAAGAAAACAAGCATAGAGTCCAATATGATGTATTACCACCTCTAATTATTAAAAAGAAAATCTTAAAAATTACAAAAACTCTGGGATTACTTAGGCTCTTTGCCTTTATCAGTGAATTTACTCTAGAGCAAATTTTTAAATAGAGCCCAAAACCATGACACTTTAGGCAAGACCATTAGCACATTCTTTTAAGGCTGTCCTGGTACAGCCTTAAAAGAAGAGAATGCTACTGATTTACAACTTTGAAAGTAAACAGGACTGCAAATCTCTTGCACATATCTTCCTTATCACCCTTCTCGGGACATGCAGGCATGTAATGAATTCCCAGGAAGAGCACAGGCCGCCACCTTGTCTCACCTTTGCTAACATAAGGCTTGCATTTCTCATTTTTTGCTGGCTGCCTGTCCTTGGGCACCTTTGCTCCCCAATGGCTCCCACAAAGGGAGCCGGCAGGCTGCACCGCTGCTCCCACAGCAGCCCTTGGCTTTGCCCTCACCACCCACCACCCGGCAATCAGGATGGGGCAGCTCTGCCTCTTTACCGATGTCTGGACCAGCTGTGGTATTAAACAAAAAAAGACTCCGTTGTTCAGCAGTTCCTAGTGAGTCTGAAAGCTCAAAATTTGTTTCCAGGGAAAAAAAGTAATATATCCACTAATGGCACTCTAAGCCTTCTGTTTTCCCTTAGTCATGTTCTAAGATGAGCTACAAATCTGGATCTGTTCCCTCCAGAATTCAGCAACTTGGTCTCATTATTGCATTAAATTCCTTATGAAATGGAATTTCTCCCCACTAAGACCAAGTTTTGGTTACTTTTGTTATCATTCAACTGCAATAATTATCAAGGAAGTAAGAATGCTGAGTCCTTGCTCAGTGCAAATGTAACAGTTCAGGCAGCATTATCAGTGTGAAAAGTCATCAGAAATTTCCTTACCACTTCTGCTATAGGCTTCTGTATCACAAATACAGCTACTAATTTCAGATCTCAATTTTTTTTTTAATGGACCACAAAATAACATATCTGAGTCCTCCAGCTCAAGATGTCTCTATACTTACAATCTTTTACGGTTCAATTGTCTTCTTCCTATGAAAGCATCTCCCAAGAACTCCTTGTTTGTGAGACAGTTTTCTTTCAAAGGTTTACAAGTCTCCATACTCATGGTGGAGCCTCCAAAGCCCCTCAAGTAGCTTTCCCCAGTACCAGCAAAGAAAATGAAGTTGGTAATAGTTTTTAATGCTAAAAACCAGGACTGCCCCCCAGTGAGACATTTGTCAGGAAGCACTTCATCTTCATAGGTGGTCTGATCAGCTGGGAGCATAATTACTGCAACATACCTCCCATAGTGCCACGTCAAGTATGGGGAAGCAGGAGCAGACCGTGTGGGTTTGGGCAGAGCTGGCTCGGAGGGCCTGGCTGGGGAATGCTGAAAGGCCCAGCCCGGCCCCGCCGCACGCCAATGAAGGCTCTGCTCACCTCAGACACTGCCTTCGTTAACACCAGCAGGAGTTCAATAAACACACATCAAACACTAACTCATCTAACAGTATCTGCCCTCTTATTATATGCTTTGAAATGCTTGCCTCTCATCTTACAACCTGCTTTATTCTGTTGTTCACCTTTAGAATATTAAAATAACTAAACTGGAAATGATACCTAAATGAAGAGATCCAGACACCGCTGAAGCAGATAAAATGAAGTATACATGATCAAACAGGCAGTCTGAGAAACTCTGCATCCTGTTGTTTCATACTCTAGAGCTGCTGATCCATCAGCAACTCAAAGCAACTGAGAATCTTGCAGTATGCCTGGCAGCAGTGCTTGCAGTGTAAGCCTCAGGGTAATTTTTAACTTATTACAGACCTCTTTTTCTCAGCTCATGATGGCAGTTCTTTGTAGGGATAAATAACTTGCATATCCATCTTTGCTATATCTAAACAGAAATATAGTCATGCTTTAGAAGTCATGGATCAGATGCACCACTACTTTCCACTTCCCTCCAACCTGTTTAACTGAGGTTTTCAAGAAAGAAGTGTAAAAGAAGAAACTTTTTGCCTTCAAAAAATACAGACTTTTACAAATAAATAGAAAAGGGACAGAGAAAATTATGTATTAGAATCCTAAAGATTCCTTTTGTACTAGACCGAATATTTATTGTTTTTTCTAGTAATGCTTGAGATAATTGAAAGTAGTGGCACAGTACTGAATATTGATAATTACACACACACACACAAAATTTGAAGAGATCAATAGGTATAACACCACCAAAGAAAAAGTCATGTACTGCAGGTGTGCAAGTCAGACAGTACATAACAAGAGAATTGCAGGGATCACTGTTTAATCGGGAAAAGGTCTCTCAGGAAAACTATTTTCTAATTCTGTAAGAAAAAAATGAGAACAACAAGTATGAAGGGCACCTAATAGAGAAAGAGAGGGAAAGATTGCATTTTACAACAGAAAGAATTGTTCCTGAGATAGGATCTTGGAGTGTGGTTTTGCTAATTAATTTTCATTAACATGAGCATCTTCAAAGAAGACGCTGCTAACATGAAGAGTTGACAGACTATAACACAGAACAATAAAAGAAAGAACAGATGGATGAGAAATGTCTTCTTTTCCTTCACGTGAGATGTTTGACTTCACACACATCCCAGGCTACGTATCAAAACTAAAATTAAATTTGATGGCTCATAGTCCTAATAAGATACAGCGGCCTTCACCTTTAGGTCAAGAGTTCAAATGCAAGCCCAATCAGTGGCGACCAAATGTTGTTACCATCTGCCTGTTTAGAGGCCTAGACAAGAAGAGAAAGGTTGTTCAGCTCAATCCCGTTGTTAATGGGCAGGTGTCTCCATCACAGCAACAACCATCATGAGTGTTACTAACTGGAAGTTGAGTCAGAGAGGTCAAGAACTGAATGGGCATAAAAACTAAATTAGCAGATTAAAGAGTCCCTCTAGATAAGGGTCAAGGCAGTTGTGTGTCTAGATAAAGAGCATTTCAGTCTTCAGGGCTTGCAGCCACATGCCTATCACTGAACCAAATTATTTTTAAATGGAAATTGAATTGAATAAAACGATTCATAATTTGATTTAAATTTAGCTATTAGACTGGTTTCCATTTTCTTTAGCATCAGCTGGAACTGCACAGAAGCATACGCACATCTGAGGCTTATGCAACAGCACTGCTAAATATCAGGATCCAGAATGTTCCAAGGATTTCACATCCTCCAGCTTGATGGGTAACAGACATGGTTACAGTCACACCATGGCTACTTCACATAGAGCGAGTGGGTTTCATGCAGCAGGCTTGAAAACTCATCTGGGCTTTAAGTGCTGAGATTTGTAGTGACAGCACTGGAAGGGTGAACTGGGTTTTACTGATAATATCACACACAAACAGGAATCTGTATTTTCTTTTCTCTTGCAGAATTTGGAATTTGCAAATGAAGAGTGATAGTAGAGCTACCTTAACTAAACTCTTTAATTGATACTGCTAAGAAACTCTTGTTAGTTTTAACTCTGCTGTTAATTTTTAATTCCTTCATGTACAATTGTAGTTCTAATAATGTCTCAAAATGCTAAGGCTTTACAGACTTAGTTCAAAATGTTTTTCTTTCCTGTACACATACATGTATTTTTCCCTTCTACTTAGATCCACTGAAATCTGACGATAATTACTTTGTTTTGATTCTCACAGTAAGTGTTGTGCTAGAGTCAACAATGAAGCAGGAATATGTCAGATGTGCAGAGAAGATAGCTTGAAGCATCAGCTTTGAAAAATTCTGTACAGATAGCAGCTCTGCTCTCCTCCCTGCCAGGAGAGATAATCTGGGCCCTATGCAATTTAAAGCGTGTAAAAGCATATGTATCTTTGGGAACATTAACAGCAGCCTGAGGTTTGTCCAAGGAGGAGAGCTAAGCCTGACTTGCCCAACAATTCTCATATTACAATTGCCATGAATCAGATATTTTCTCAAATCAGATATTTCTCCTTGTCATTGTACACAACAACACCTTTCAACATCACTTTGGGAAACATGGAGTACTCTACCTTGCAACTCCCACTGTTTCTCACTGGTATCTTACTTGGAGCATACTTTTTGTACACTTTCCATAAATCATAAATATGAATATTATTTAACATGAATATTTAAAGCAAGGAAACAAAGCAAAAATTCTTATTCACCAAGCTGTTTAAAAAGAAAAAAACAACAAGAAAAGGATACAGGAACTTGCTGTTAGTCTCTGTACAAAGTCACAATAAAATTGCAGTTTATGTAATTCTCACTCTGCACTGAAACACCTCCCAGTAAACTATAGTTTCTTAAGACAGAAATAAAACAATTCCTACTCCAATTATTTCCTTTCATCAGACTTGAGAGTAGTAACACAATTGATGGGAAGTAACTGTGCTTCATAGATTATACCTGGGCTTGGCAAGCCACTAACCTGCATAAATGCATTGGTAGGGTGAAGGTAGGACTCAACAGAATAAGTTAGAAGAGGTCTCAGTAAATAAAATATTTTTGTAAAGTATTTATCTCCAAATACTATTTACAGTCCAAAGACTCAGAAATAGCAGCAATGGGCAACATCTTTATTGTGATAGTGTTAAACAGTCTCCAGGATGAAATGGGTCATTCCAAGAAAATGGATAATTCCTCTATTCATTGCTTGTCCGGATAACCACCAATTCAACAGTGGAATAACAGAATATGATCATGTACACCTAGGCCACCACACAACATTGTTTTTCCTTACTGAAATGTTACCTTTCCATGAGAAAGGAATTCCCATCCTTTTACCTTCACCTTCTCTCATACAATCCACATGTCTAGTAGCCTCTCAACAAATAACGGCCTCCAAGTTATTCTCATCCACCATGGTAGAATGGATATTTTATACTTTTAGCTTTTTCTCCTGACTACATTATCATCCTGGGAAAATACTTTTCTGTTACTCCTATACATTGGTTATTCAGACTGCCCCTTTGGGACAAGAACAATCCAGTATTTCAGGACTATCAGACACAATCTGGTCACAAATTTTTATGCTCTACACGGAAGATTTATCCTAAAGTTCTCTAGTAATTGCTGTATGGGAAAATAAATTCCAATTTATTTGGAATCTGCTAAAGGTTAGGTTCAATAATCCCAATTATGCCTTCCTATTACAAGGTTCCTGGGAACTGGACACAGCAGCCTGTTTTGAAGAGTTAGGAACAACTTTCTTTTATTTCAACTGAAGAAGTTCGATGACAATGCTTTAGCAGGGCCCCCCTTCTTCAGAAAGGGCTTCTCTCCGGACACTCTTCCTGAGTGCCTGCAGGGCTGAGTGCACTGGAATGCAACATGGAAACTACTGAAACCTACTCAGGCACTAAAGCAACTAAGCCAGATGATGCCACTGCAGTAAGGATACAGAGGTGATCTTATTGCTATGGTTTGGATTGTTTCCCCTGCTGTGCCTCTTGAAACACACTCTGCATGTTTTGCTAAAAATAATCATTGAATTCATTCTCCAGGTCATATTTAAATGGAGAAACAAAAGGAGAAACTTCTGTCATTTATAACCGCTCCAACTTAACTATTCTTTTTGCTATTCTTGCTGTTCATTACCTACAGCGTTAAAATATTCTAAACATTATAAAATCTGGTAACTAATAACCCTGTTAAAAATTGAAAAAAGGAGAGTACTCAAAAGCTGCCGATAACTAATATATCTAGTGAAGTAATTTTTCAGCGAAGCTACGGAATTACAAGCTCCACATCTAAGAGGTCTCACAGGAAAATGAAATATCTGTCTAACAACTTCTTCCAAGGCACACATCCATCATCTTTTCCAGCTGCTCAACCTACAACACTATTTCTTTGCACTCTGCCTTTGTATTAGATGATGCTTAATATCACTGATGTACTAACACTAGAAAATACAAGTAGGGAGCATGAACTGCTGAAGACACAGGAACCACATTCTCAACCCTGTTGTACAGAAGAGAGAGAAAAGCTTTGGAAAAAGCAGGTTCTAACTGTGCTGTGTAAGCACCACTGTTGAGGTACCTGAAATGTTTCCAGTTTGCAAGTTCTCATCACAAGCAATGGTGTGGTCTAGAACACAGGACAGCCATCCGAGGGTCTCACCTATCTTCCACGACTAGATGTGTAACTACTTCCAGGATGGGCAAATGATGGTGAAAGGGATTTGCTGTGCTGGATCTTAGCACGGCTTTGTGCTAAGAGTAACACTTTGTACAAAAGGTGTGGCGAGAGGCCCACGACAAACCCCACAGTTATGCCAAAATATGTGAAAGCTACAACCCCAGTCTAGTAATCAAACCAGACTGAACCACAATCCCGTATGCAGCAACTTATAATATATACCTTGCCTCTAGAATCTGCTAGTAACACACAAAATCAGCTCTTTCAGAATCACTTTTAATTCCATGAAAGTAGAAGAGAAACATTATTAATCACAGTCTAAAATAAATGTAGAAACGTCTATTTTGCAGCTATGGTTTTTGATAAACACATCAAATCAATTTAAACTTCTCAGAAAATGTAAGTGGAAGTACATGTCTGAATATCCCACTGACAGTCCTCTAGAACTGGAGGACTCAGAGGACTCACGAGACCCAATGCTCAGCAGACTGCTAAGTGATAACATTGTAAAAAGAGGGCAAATCCTGGTCTGTTAGTAAAGCTGCACACATAGCTGTGGATTGCTCTCATTAGATTTAAGGGGATCCAAAGCCTTAGAACACATTGTGCTTTCACAGAATAATAACACCAACAAGAAAACAAAACCCTTCATTTATGTGTGTCTCTTGGAAACTTTCATAAACAAATTTGAAAGGAAGATCTTACAACATTCTATCTTCAGAGCAATCAGAGCCATACCTATTGAAGGCTACAGCTGACAACCTGGCAATAGCCTCCATTATAAAAGTGATATTTTGCTATCTACTTTAGACACAACTTCATTATGCCACATGTTTTACTAATAAGGAGACAAATCTAATAGAACTAATGTGAGAGCTTAAATTGGTGAATACATATAAAATACACAGGCATACATATACACACACACAAATAAAATTAATTGCTGTTTTCTGAGTCTGCCTACCATCTTGGCCTTGCAAAGACAGCATTCTTTATGTTCATCATGTGTGTTAGATGTTTGCCTTTTGCCTTTCAGTTTCAACAAATCCATCTTTGTTCTTATACTATGAAAAGAGAATAAAAGATGTATGATTGTCCTCCATACTATTCTCTACTTCATATTCCTCCCTCCCCCCCCTCATTTAGTTGTCTTCTAAACTCAGTATGTCAGTCTTTCATTTTCTTCCTCCTCCTGAGTAATACTTCTTTTGCCAGGATTTAAATCTTGTCTATCCTGTCTCTTCATAACCAGACAGAAAATAAGATTTTATTCAAGGTGAAGTGACCTGTGTTTCATCTTTGGGTATTTCAGCACTATCCTTCAAATGTTTCCTCAGACCAAATTAATTTACGTTCTACATGAAACAGCCTTGTACTTTCCCCCATTTTGAAAATAAAAAATAAATTCATTGTACTCACAGAACTTTATTGGTGAGAAATTCACCTTTTCACACCATTCCAGTTTTGTAAGGATGATTAACACAGGAATATGCCTGTGTAAACAGCCTGAAAATACACTGTATTATCAGTGGTATATATTGCCAGTATTACACCACTGGCAAAGAGTTTCCTTGACATTTGCAATGGATCACTAATTATTATAACCCTTCCTTCACATATACAGGGTATATAAAACATAGTAGTGAAAACAGGTGAAGTTTGACAGACTCCATCTTCACGACCAGCTTCCCATGATAACAATTTTCCTATTATTAGAGAGGGGTTTGCTTTCTCTCTCACAAGGGCACTGTGGCTCCAACTCCCCAGCTGGTACAGCACACAGTTTACATTATCACACCACTAATGTGCTGAGACAGTAGCATGTTGTGGGTCTTATGTTGTAACTAAAATCTTTTTTCTTTTTTTTTTTTAGCTACCTAGCACACAAACCCAAACATAACATAATTTCTCCGGTCTTCAGGGCTTTCCAGAAAGGGATTCAGCAATCCAGCTGATGACTTGAGCCTCCAACCCAGAGTGCTCACTGAAGTAAGGACAACACAGCCTCCCATAAGCCATCCCAGTCCAGAACCTGCTCCTGCCTTTTTTCTCCTGTTCTTCATGGGCTGTTTGCCACACGGCCTCTGCCTGTGATGGCTATTGTCAAATCCAATGTGGGGACCAGGAGAGAGCTTTCCGTCACACCACCACTCTCAAAAGACACCCTCTAAGCCCACTGCCAACACAACATGCAACCTGTGTGTGCTCCTTGTCCTGCCTCTGCCTCTTTATGTCTCTACACGTTAGACAACACTGAGCTCAAAAATAGCACTCTAGTCAGAAAATTATTACTTAAATTTTTGTGTAGGACTACAGAGAAAGAAAATACAGTTACACACACCAGACACACATATACACACACCACATCTCTAATTCAATGCAAACATTTCACAGTCAGTTTCTTGGCATTTTATGTGAATATATATTAAGTCTAACCAGGCTTTATGTTGAACATGTGAACCATGTCATACATAAAGCTGTCTATCACAGTCTTTCAGGAGCAACAAAATGGTGAAACAAACACACTGGGGCTCCTGACTACCTTCAGGAGCTGCTGAGTGTCCATGGAGGCTCCTGACCAAAGTCACTTAGCTCTTTGGTATGGACCTCGGACACACAAGACTGCGTGTCCCCCTTGGTGTGAGCTGCCCCCTGAGCAGGAGCATGGCCATCTCAACCCGTGGGCACCCTGGCCATACCTGCCCTGCCCTGCCCCAGCCTTCACACGCTCCACGACAGCTGCTGCTGCAAACACAGCACACATCAACTCCTAAGACTGACACTGCTACCCCAGGTTGAGGACAGACTGTGGTTCAGCTCTTCAGCTCTAATTATTTTTTTTTTTCCTTAAGAATCATCTTTCATGCTATACCACCAGGCAGGAAAGTTTAAGATTATGATAATTTTCTGTTATTCTTCTCTGGCCATGTCTGATACTTTCTTATCTGCATTTCTTTTGCTAAAGACATTTGCTGATCTTAAATCTGGCTTGAATGAATAGCAATTGTTCCCTTCTGGTTTTGAAGGTACTTTGTTTGTCTACCCCATTCACTGGCCTGAAATCAGCAAGGCCTCAGATGGCTGTTGCTATGGCAACTCTGTTCATTCAACACTGGCATATAATGAAGACAATGTGTTTTCCATTTAGATGAGTTTTAGAGCAAAAGAGAGAAGACTCCTGCTTAACAGTCCCTGAGAATGCCAGGGTAATATAATCAGGGTTTCTGTAGTACCAGTAAAACCATCATGTGCAACTAAAAGAGTGAAGAAGGGAAGAAGGAAGGAAAGAAAGAATGAAAGAAAGTTACGTTGCTATTTCACAATAATTACAGTGCCGGGAAAATTAATCAACAGTGTGACTGCACTTTTTTACTCTTTACCTTCTCCATCGAGAATAATTCAGAAATAGATGTTTTGCTCATACTTTTTTCCTAGCAGAGTGGCAATTTGGACACTACTGCCCTGCTAATAAGACACTGAAAACCTTCTCTCTCTCCCCTTGCTTACTTAACCAAAGAGGCACTTTGAAAGCACAAGATGTGCGGGTATGTGCTTGTTTTCAGAACAAGTTTTCATGAACATTGACAGGCAGAATTACTAATGCAACAATTTTCTCTGCCTCCTCTCATCTGCCAGGTCCCGGCCACGCAGGCTACAGTGAAACAGAAACAAGGAACACAGTTAGCAAAGAAACAGTTCTTGAAATACAGATACCATTCACTGTACACGTCTATGCCCCACATTTTTCTACCTACTTCAGCTACGTTACAAACAGGTGTAATTAAGTGTGTGTTAGGAGAGAGGAAGCAGAAAGGGCTCCTGATCACAGGGAAGGGCTGTGCCTCTCACCCTCTTGGGTTCGCTCTGTCCCATGTATCATTACTGAAGAGGGTGTTTTAAAGAGATTCTTACAAATACAAACATTTCCAAAAAACATACCACAGAAACTTATTTACTCTTTTGATTAATGAAGTCCGGACATTTTCTCTCTCTCCCCTTCTCCCTGTTTCCCCACAAACCTTTTCTAACTTTTTATCTGGTTACCTCGTGGGCTTCACTCAGGAAAAGAAAATAGAGATTCTTAAGATCTCCAGCAATAACAACAAAGAAGAAAATGGAAACTAGTTCTTTTTCTATTTACAGTGGAAACATTGACTTGAAAAGATTTCTCTTTTCCACTGTTTTTGCAGAGCAGCAGGGAGCTAACACTTCCTGAAGGGAAAGCCAGTTTTCCATACTCAAATGGAGCCCAATGTTTTAAAATTCTTCAAACAGGAAACATTATGTTTTCAACTGACATATCGTTCATCTAATCAGGTTATCTCCTCTTTATTTTACTCTAAGGAGGTGAGCGAGCTTGGAACTTAGTTCTTTTCTTTTAGGAATCACATTTATGTCATTATTTTTTTAAATGGCGAAATGAAAAAAAATCTAATATCAAGCTGGAGTAAAGATACAGAACTTGCACTTCTTTACCTTCAAGGTAGTAGCTTTTGGGGTTTTTTTCTCACTGCTGAAGTTAAGATTTTCAGGAGTAAGGAAATGGCCCATTTTAATACACAGGAAACTCTCTTCAGACATAGAAGGGTTGCGGGATCAAAGTCAAGAAATCCTGGGTGTTCTTGGTGATTTCAGCCTTTGCGTAACAGCAGTCTATGAAATCACACACACTCACTGCAACACACAAAGTACCCCAGAATTTCAAATATATATGCCACCAGATTGCTTAAGATTTCTGAAAACAAACAATATTCTCCATACAGATTACCACAGTAAGATTTCTGAGACTTCTGATTTTCTCTAAAATACAAGGTTTTCCCTTATAGTACCCTTATATAAGGTGCAGCCAACTAATATTTCTCTATTATCCAAGACTGCTTGGGCTTTGATGGGTATAAAACTTGGTGACTACTCATACATTTTGTAACACTATCTAAGGAGGAGGATGATGTATGTCAAGATCTGTGTTTGTTCCTTTGCACTTCTACAGCTGAAGAAAGCAGTCATGTTTATGTCTGTCAGATCTTTTCTGGCTCTTCACTTGTGCTGACAGCTTACAGCCTTGCTTCAGTTCCTACAAAGCTCAAAACCTGCAGCTGCACTAGCTGGCATGCCCTTTCTCATTCCTCCTCTCCACCCCTTATCTCCCCCCTTTCACACCCCCATTATTATTTCTTATTTTTTGTCTCTATCAAAAGCATATAGTCACCAAATCTGACCAGGCTCCATGGAGAGACCAGATTTTAAGGCATAACTACAAACACGTTGTACACGCACTCACGCTTTCCTCTTGATTTCAAACAACCAACCCTGAATTCTGAAGACCAGCTATTGCTCTGATCTCACTTATTGCCAGCATACCAAAAAACAGCCATCATTTATGCAAGGAAGACAGCAATATAAATCAAGACAAGTCCAGGGTACTTGAATGTAGATTGATCGTCACTTCAGACCTTGAGACATAGCTCTTTGGCTCCTGTCAGCTAAGTCAAGATTCAAGGTTATGATTCCCCAGATGAAACAGACAAACCCATTTTGTAGTGTCAGCCCAGACAAAGGGTAGTTTTGTTTAAATCCAGTAACACCAAGTTTCCTAGCAATACTGTAAGAAATAACATCAGTTTTTACAGAAACCTCTGTATTACCTACTTTTTAACAGGCACAAAGTCTGCATGAAGAATTGTATTGCAGAGTTTGCAGAGTACTTGTACTGGCAGATGAAGTTATGTTGAAGCTTTCAAAGCATTAAACACCACAAGAACAGAACATTCAGGTCGAACTTTCCACTAAAACAGAAATTTGTTTCCTTTCCTCATCTCTCTTCTGTAAACAAAAGTACTGCAGAAACAGTGGTGAGTAGGGCAGAGCTGTAGAAGTGCACAACACCAACCAAAAGAGCAGAGTGTGCAACAACAGAGGATTCAGAAGGGAAAATTTTGCTTGTTTTCCTAGATCCAAATGTCCT
Source organism: Acrocephalus scirpaceus scirpaceus (assembly GCA_910950805.1). Taxonomy (NCBI): domain Eukaryota; kingdom Metazoa; phylum Chordata; class Aves; order Passeriformes; family Sylviidae; genus Acrocephalus; species Acrocephalus scirpaceus. The sequence goes on from OU383781.1 coordinate 38,803,123, forward strand.
GGTTAACCCAAACAGACAAGACAGCAGCAGTAAGCACTACTCCCTCAGAAACAAAGGCAATTTCAACAAGATTCAGCAATGAATCCGCCCTGTACTTCAGTATCACTTGTCAGTGTTTGTACCACGCGGGTGTCTCAAAGCTCTTGGCACAGTCCAGCACACCAGCACAGGAGGTGCTGCAGGGGCCTGACTGTAAATGTGAATAATCCCACAAGCATCAAGGGATTATTCTCCACGGTTCAGCCATCTCAGTCTTTGCACGCAAGGTGGGGGAGAGGAGAGAGTGGCTCTGCAGCCTGTAATGCAACGTGTACACATCCAACCTCACAACACAGGGATGACACCATTCCTCGGCTAGGACCATGTTCCCTAATGGAGTTAGTTTAGGTGCTAGCTGCCTAAATGAATGCTCACATCCTTGTGTGCAGAGCACTCCTCCCTCTGGCAGCCAAGGACCCCGTGGTGAGCAGCACAGCTGCTGAGCCAAAGTTAGCAGGTCAGGCTCCTGCGCCAGCTCCCTGTGCCGCCCTGTCAGCAGATGAGGGAAGGAGAAACAAATGCCAGCAACATCTTCCGGGCTCATTAGCTTATGACCTGCACAGGAAGGGGAATCACTGGAAGATGGGGCACAGTAGGGTAGCTGCTCTATGAGATATTTCAGATTTCTTACTCTTTTCACCCCTTCTAACTTTTAAGCTTGTGCCTTCTCTGCAGTGAACCTGCTTCTGTACAAAGCCCAGCATGGGTGCATGTACTGAGGGAGCAGGGAAGGGAAGCCCCAGTCCCAGGCCAGCTGTGGGAGTCAGAAACACAATCTGAACTAGCACAAGGCCAAGGTCCTTACAGCAGAGGTCAGCACAGAGCAAAACACGGAAAGGTGGGAGGCTGCTTAGAAGGAAAAGTGGCAGTAATCATCTCAAAGATACACTAGGAATTCCTGGTGTAGAAGATAGTAAAACTGAAAAAAATCTGATTTATTCTAACAAAAGAAAGTAGTATATTAGCTAATGTTTACTGCCCTCATATCATCTACTTCTGTAACAATGTGATTCATGTATATGAATTTTGGATCTTTCCGAAGGTAGGAGTAGTAGGTTTTTAATCTGCACTGAAACACTGCAGGTTCTTGAAAAAGAAAACATTTCCTTTATATTTTAAATTTTTTTCTTCCTTTTACCATCTAGGTATGCATATCAACTAGCAAACTGCAGTCAGGTCATAGGGGAGGTGCCTCCTAGTAATGTTATAAACCACTGAAAGAATTGTTTCCGCAAAACCAGTCTGAACAGTGGAAATAAATTTGTCCTTTTCACTAATGCACTAATAAATAGCAACTACAATAAGAACAGAAGCAGCAGCAGCAATTTGATTATTCAGTGTTTACAAAACTGTGTAATTTGTAAAAATTTCCAGGAAACTTTTAAATTCAGACAAAGAAAAATGTTTTAATTTTAAAAGTTCCAATTGTCTGTAAGCAAGCTGCTCAGCCCCTGACTGGGCTCACCCAACACTGATTTTGTTACAATGAACTGCTGAATACAGGACACTGTCCTGCTGAACATCCACTCAGAATAGAACATGTTCCAGTAAGATTAATTAGAAGTACTTTTTTTTCCCATCATATGCATAAACACAGATGTCATTTTCATAAATGACAAATTCTTCCTCATCTCAGGAAAAATTAATGAAATTGAAAGCCAGGATTTTCAACCAAGCAAAAATTGCCATTAAAATTATACAGATACATCCAGAAGTCAACAGGATCTAAGTCTTCATTAGGTAATTAAGTAATTAAGTAATTTAAATACTAAACATAAAGTTTTTAATATTCTACATTTTTGCTAACCATAACATGTGAGTTACCACTATGGGAATTTTGAGGAAAAGATAATTTTTTCATAGGGAACAGGATTTGCCTGAGTAGATGGCCAGCAGCTCTATGCTATTTCTTTTGGGTTACAAGACAGTGCACCAGCTCACGACTTCTGTCTAATAAAGACATTGTAACATGAGCAAACATCATGGCTAAACTAAATCCTAATGTAAACTACTGTTAGAGAGGTTACATTGTTTTCATTTGCTCTGTGAGTTGCAGACTTTAGGATAATAATATTGCTCGGTAATAGTGATAGCTTAATTTCATGTTGTAACACCCTAATGACTTTATTGTTTCACTCCCATTCCAATTCCAATCGCTATTACCATTTAAACACCTGTATTATCAAAGTGCTGTGGTTGAGTACCTTCCAGATAATTTACTTATGTTACAAAAGACTAATTCAAAGGAAGGCTGGATGTTTCTCTAACTGTTGTACCATTTATCTTTTAGCATTGGCAGAATCCATCAGGAAAGTATGTGCTGATTAAAACCACCAGCGTACAGTTATACTTCACGTGCAGGATATATCTCTCTCAACATGATGATGAGGGGGAGACTGACAAAAAAATTTTTATTGTAGGAAGAATTTCTAAAAAATTTCCAGGGCAGCAAATTCTTATTACACACAGTTAAGACATTCCTATTACACACAGAAAACAACTGCCCTCTGGTTAAAAAGGTACGGTTATATTAGCTTTTAATTTCCATTTTCAAAGGTATGCTAATGAAATACTTAAATTTGTAATAATTTTTCGCACCACACACAATGACTACAGTGTTCTCTCTTGTGCTCCCCACTTGCCTATTCCAACAACTCTCCGTCCTGAATCTACATCATAAATATAAATTTCGGTATCTGTAAGTATCCATATATAACAAATGGAATCAATAATTCAACACAGAGGGGGAAAAAAACCCCAAAACATTTATTTCTCTGCTTTTTCTGAGAAATACATGAACCATATGAAAGGACCAGGATGTTGGATGCAGCCCAAAGATCTGATTGGAGAAATTGCTTTTAAAAATACTATTTCTACTGTTATATTAAAAATATAACATTGAAGTTTTAAAAAGAGAGCTTGTTTAATAAAGATTTTGCATTTCATTAGAACATTACAAAAATTCTTAAGAAATTCATATGCACTGAATTCATTACTTGAAGCAACCAGCACTTAAGCAGGAAACTTCCTAAGGATGAAACAGCAAAGCATACTACCATGCTTAGTGATACACAGGATTAGCACAAACTCAGGTTCAAGAACTATTTATTATTCCACATGCTGAAATAATTAATATCTTGATGATAAACTTCTAAAGGGAGTAAGGGGAGAGAGCTTTGCTTAGGCTAAAAACCCCACTTACTTTCTAAAGGCAGAACAGTCTCAACATTTCTCTTGAAAATAACATTTTTGGGCAGAGGAAATCTAAAATACTCCAGATCAGTTGATTCTGGTAAACCAGTCTTGTTCTTCCTCTGTCTCAAATTCTTAATTTGTGCTCCTACACAGCAAAAACCTCCCCACCTCAGCATCCAAAGATTCTCACCAGTTGTGACTCTCAGCCCAGAAATAATCTGCTTAACATTCAGCTTTACCAACAACTGTACAAGGAGACAGCTGCTTTTAAAAAGGAAGTAAAAAAATAAAGCCAAATTGAAAAAAAATCCTTAATCTAGTTCACTATTATTTGCCCAAGGTCAGTTCTAATTCTTTTCCAGCATGGCATTTACAAGGAAACTGACACATACTGAACATTCCCCTACAAAGGAAAAACAGAAGCAAATTTCAAGGAATTTTGTAGCTTTCTGGTTCTCTCTGAGGCAACTCAAACTCCATATATCAAAGTGAATTTGGTAGTTGGTTGGCAGCATGGCCACTATGGACAACCAGGGGCTCAGCCCCAGGGCAGAGCAATGGAATGGTAAATGCCAGTACTCATCTCACTCACCTAAGAGGAAACTTGTGGACACATCACCTAATTGTGTGCATGAGCTTTTGGCATTTAAAAATTGCAAGTGCCTAAAAACATCTTCATTCTGATATAAATCTAATTGTGAGGCTAGAACACCAAGGTAAGAAAAACTACCCCTGATTTGTAAAATTACTTGATGGAAGTACACACAGTGTTTTCCATCTCTTGCTTTTTGGAATAAACAGCAACAGCACACACCTCCAGAGAATAAAGCCAGACTAAAACCTTTGTGTTTTGTCACTCTCACACATACTCTTACAGCACTTCAGCTCTTGCATGGTTTCTTTCTCAGCTAGAGCCAGCTATTGCTGGAAGGGAGCTGACAGCTTCTCATGCATCAAAGAGCAAAGCAAGTTACCTGAGCTCTCAGTAGTAGCCAGCCTGTGATGAAGGCAGTACCGAGGAAAAGGATGTTCTTATTTAAAAAGCAGCAAGGTAGAAAATTTGCCACGCGTATGCCAGGCAGGGAAGATTTTGGAATACATATTAGCAACACCCGAAGAACAGTTTAGCATAAGATTCAGCGGAGGCTGAGATGACACACACACAGACTGCAGTGGGTGAATGTGAGTACAAAGCTCAGCACGGCCTCTGCGGAGGGCCAGGACAGGGAGCACACGGCAGCCGAGCACAGGGCACAGCCACGCTGCCAGCGAGCCGGGGCAGCTCCCCGGCCTGGCTGTACCCGAGGGGAGGGAGCCCAGCCCTGGCACGGCCCTGCGGCCAGCACCCCCCTCAGCCCTGACCGGGCTGCACAGCCTTATCTCCTACTGACAGAAACCTTGTCTGGGGGCCACCAGGCATAACAGAGCTCAAATCTCACTCGTGAGGAATTCCATGGCTTCTCACAGAGAATAATAACAGTATTTAGGAAATTCATTTCCTCCTTGATGTGCCCAGACTGTCACACAGATTAGTACCTTCAGTGAAATGCTGCAGTTAATACACTTTTCAGTCCAGCTCAGTTTGTTCCAATCTGATTCTTGGAAAATCACGTGGAGAGTTTTCAGCTGTAAGCACCATTGCTTGCACTGTGTTATTTAATTACTGTACAGGAGCTGGTTACAGACCTGATAAAGCACTGCAGTCCCTAATTCTCTTGACTTGTATCTGGCCTTCCAAGTGAAAAGCTAAATAAAGGAATCATTCTTGGTGGTATTTCCACAATGTTAACAGTATTGCACAACTTGAGGAAGAAGGCCATGATCTTGCATAACTAAGCAACAACATGCAGTCAGCAAGAGCATTCACTCATTACTGACTTACCCTCAGACTGATTTTACCAAGCGAATCATGTAAAAATGAAGAAGTCTAAGACCTCTATTTGGCTAAGACTTAAACTAAGATTCAGTAGCTTACCTAACTAAATTCTAAGATTTTTTTTTTTCTGCTAGATAAAATGTTTGTTTACCAGGAATCTGGTAACTGGTAACAAAACTAAAAAAAAAAAAGCATTAAACTTCTATAATGCTCCAAGTTTTCACTTAAACCCTGAGGCACCAAATTAACTTAATTTCTCAGTACCTGATAGTATAGAAACACTATCCACTCTTAACTTCACAGTTAGCTCAAAATCTTTAATAATATTGCCAGAAACCAGGGTGGTAGGGGGAGATTGACTTCTTATTATTTATTTCTCATTCCCAAAGAAAAAGAGGTGGTGATAAACTGCATGCCTGTTAGAACAACATGATTTAAAATTTTACAACAGAATGAAGCTCCTGTTGTACCGCCTGGTTAATAAGCTGTCAGTTCATTTATTAAGAACTATAGAGATCTGATGGAATTTGGGCAAGCGGCTGACAGCCCATCATATTTCTAATTCTAAGGTACACCCTGTCATTCAGTAAAGTTTGAATAAAACAATTCCACATGCCAGGTTTGCAAGTGAGCTATACAAAGAACAAAGACAGTTGGGAGGAATCTTGAAAAGACCTAAAGCTTTGTAGAGTATCTAGAGAAATGTATCTATAACCAGACACTGAATCAGAGTAATTTCCCCTGCTACACTCCCCAGTGAATTTTCTCCCATTCCTCCTCCATCCCACTACACAACGTTCTTCACTACAAGGGAGTTTTGAAGCATATTCACAGAATGTAATCACTGTTGGAGGGAGGAAGGGTGGGAGTTCTTCATTTCCAAGAAGCTGACCTTAATGGATAGCATCTGCAACTGTTCTCAGAGTGTGAAGGGGGTTTAGACTAGCAGAGGAACAAAAATAAGTCTCAGCTTAAGCCTAAGAAAAAATGCTAGGGACAATATGAAAGAAAAAACCTTAGGCGTTTTGAGTTTTAGCTGTCTAAACTGCCATTTGGAAAAAGGTCTGCCTACCTTAAAAAACTGAAAGTGATGTAAAACTTAGTAGCCTTATTGGATGTTTTACGACATCCTCACCAGGATCTTCATTAAAATCGTACTTAAGATTAAGTCAGTGGTTGGTTGCAATGGTAAAGTGGCACCCCTGGGATGTTGCCCAACGTGATTAAGAAGCACACAGAACAGTGTCGCAAACTGTAGCTTTTCCAACTCGGATATCCCAGGTTTTGTTTTCATTTTTAAGGAAACATCGAGAAACCTTTTGATTAAAAATACACCAATGGTTAGGAAATATCTTCTGCTAGGAGAGAAAAGGTGTGCAGCACTAACCTGTGGGATTGGCACTAACACAAGCAGCACTTCTGCTGTGGCAAAACAGCATTAGAACCAACAACCTGATAGGTGGAATCAGGGGAACCAGTTCTATTTCTGAATATTTCAAGTGCAACTAACATTTTTTGAAATACAAAAAAGGATAACACAGTCTTCCTTGTATTACACAATGCTGGAAGACCACATATGAATAATGTTCTGATTTATATGTAAAAGATCCAAGTCCATCTGCTGGAGAAGTCTTTACAGGCTTCAGCTTTATTTTCAAGATTGTCAACCAGCAGAAGAAAAACAGTTTTATCTCTTGCTGGTAGGCCAAACAATAAGTCACAGAAAGTTTCACTTATTCCCCCAAAACCACACAGGAGAGTCTGACTGAGCCACAACTGAACATACCATATCCTGGTTAGACCAGGCCAACCAATCACAAAAATACCTACTTCTAACTCTTGTCAGAAAAGAGAATTTTGCCAAGATTCTCTATGAGTCTCTAAAACCTGGAGTTCTGAAAATGGATTAATGTCCATGTCATGACTAGGTTCTTCTGGTTACATGATCAACATTACAGCTCTGAGTCAGGACTGCACTACCATATATAATTAGATTCACACTAAGTGCTCCACAAAATAACATCATACTTAAGTTAAACATGAGTTCATGTCCTTTGCTAAGCTCTGGTCTTAACAGTGACATAAAAGTAAGTATTTTCATAGCTCAAAAATCTCAAAACCTCCAGCTCTTTTAATCCCTTCTGTTTTAGGCACTATTATTTAAATGCATAAAATTTATTTATTTTTTACAAAAACAGAGCATATTGATTTCACTGTTATTATAAAAATGTGAGCATGTTTCCATTTTTGTAACTGTAGGAAATGCACAAGGGTCCAGAACTTGCACACGTTTTATCACAAGAGTATGACACAACAGCATTTTCCAAAGTTGCAGTTTATTCTCTCCCTTAAAACCAGAACAAATGCTGACAGAACAAAAGGGAAGATACACCTGTTCTCCCTGTGTTGTAATGTTTTGGGGGATTGTCTGTTTTCAAACTGCACAGAAGAACAACCTAACTTGCAGAAACATACAACTTCTCAATGGTTTGAGTTAAAATACAAACAAACAAAAAGTGACTGTACAACAGTGACATAACAGTGAGAACATTTGGTAAGTTACTAGCAAAACTTTTAATAAAAATTGCTCATCAGTTACAAGTTTTGCCAAAGCAAACAAGCTTGCCAGTCTTTGAAACCCCTCAGAGGAAAAGTGTGGTAAGGGACGACGTTCTTGGGAGTTTCTGCTTTCCTCCTGCCTGCTGGAATCTGCAGTACCCCTGTATGGATAGCCCTTTCACAGCAAGGTCATGTCAAACAATGCTGATGTTTCCAGAATGGTTAAAAAAGTCCTATGGGACCCTAAACTGAATGGCTTTAACTCTAACCTTGTGAAGATACTTTTGAGAAACTCATCAGAGGCTCCAAGCCTTCAGAAAATTCCACACAGAGAGGTTCCTTTTTGCATACAGGATCCTTGTTGGATCCAGACCCAGGATTAATGAGTTGCACTGGTTTGCATGATGAAATAAAAATTTCTTTACAAAATGCTAGTTAAACATGAAATGTTTCTAAACACTATGGCTCCTTGATTTAGACTCTGAAAACGTCACAGGTCCAAAAATTACGAGCATTGGGACTTGCTGCTGAGTCAGTGATTAAGATAAGTCAGGGTCTTGGTCAGGACTGCCCTACCACTGCATATCCTCACCGCTCAAGCTACAATGCAGGTACATTATTATTTTTGTTTACAGAATGAGAATGGTGATGTACACAAAGCTAATGAAAGAAACTGGAGATGACAGCATTCTGCATCATTTAAGAGACAGCAATTTCAAAGCAAAGCAATTTTTTGTAAAGCGCTTTTCTTTTTAATAGAAAATTTGGAAGACATGGAATTTCCAGTTAATTTGGGATGGAAATTCAGACTGCCTGAAAAATCCTATTTCTCATACATTTCTCAATTCCAAAATAAAGAATTTCCAAAGTATTAAACTCACAGTGTGTTCCATTGTAAATGCAGGATGACAATATATATGAGAAGAAACAAAGTGTATTTTAAACATGCTATCATCATTTACAATGTTGAAGTTCTAATGAGGTTAAACGTTAAAAGAAATGCTTCTTCAAATAAGAGAGTAGAATACTGTTTAGAACGCTTAATATGTCTGCCATAGCCTAGGTAGCTTGTCACCCAGTCTTTCCTTCCTAAATCACTTTTGTAACTCCAGTGCTGCAGATTTATTGAAAAATATAAATGGGGAGGGGGAGGAAGTCAGGGTAGAAGAGACCAAAATCATTCCTCAACTCTTAAAATGCTTTAAAATATATTATGCTCTATCTATCACAGCAAGTTCTCCTTTTTCAAAACCTGAGTCGTGCATCTTTTTTCAGGCATCACTAATTGCCACTAGCACTGTGGAAACCTCCAAACTTCCAGAAGTTTTGGGCCAGCTTCAAGAAGTTGACACAGTTACCAGCACCTCTTTGGTCCAGAAATCCTGGGAAAGTTTCAATTTGTCCCTATTTCAAAATGGTCACAAACATTTGAAGAATAGCCTTTGCTGTGGTATTTCTCTTTCCTCTTCCAAAAACCCCAAACATCAGTTTAGAAGCATGTGACAATGCTGTAAAATGCATTAACCACCTACAAAGGATCAAAGTTTTGGATAAAGGTTCACTTTTTGAAGTAGGATACTCAACAGTAACTCATGACAAGCATTATGAATGCTCTCTGCAGAAGTTCACCTCCTTTTACAGCCCAAATGGGAACACCTAAGTCTTGTCTTCCTGGAGTCACAAAATCTTGTTACATTTGCACCTCTTACAGCAAAAGTCAGAATCACACACTATGCTATCTCATTTACAAAAAAGATGCATCTTTTTCCATATTTCCCTCATAGAAGTTACTGGAGCCAACAGCTGATTTGTACCTTTAACCTTCTGATAATCTCACAACTATGACACTGCCCTGCAAGGAACTGAGCCTTGCTCTTCATTGATTCCAGCAAGAAGTAGGTTTTACACAAAGAGGAATTATCTTCCCAAGACTGAAAAAGATTTATACAATGAAACTTTGATAAAAATCAGCTCTTTAGAGCAGTTACAGGATAAACTCAAAGGTCTAAGGGAGGCAACAAATAGGTTTAGAATCATGTTTGATACAATACCTACCAAGGCCAAAAAATATCACTGTATCATGACAAATTTCAGTGGATGCATGTTCCCATGCTTGGCCTCAACTACAGACCCTTTGTATTTGAGAAATTACAGGACAACCTAAACTTTTGCCAACCTCCAAAAAAACCAGCAATAATGCAAGAACTCTATTTTACAGAGATGAAATTTCAACAAAAATAAGCTGCCCTAAAAAAGAAAAACAACAGAAACCCCCAACCAACCAGAAACAACACAGAGGCTTTTGCTGTCAGTGACTCACAATATTATTTTTTTCCTTAACTGCCCACCAAAACTTCATGTCAGATTGCAATTGTTTCAGTCTTTGTTGAAATATGTTCCCACTGAAAACCATTGCTGCATCATCATTTGAGGCTTAACATAAGAGGTATCACAGACAGACCACTACCACGAAGTCCATGCTGCCAGCATCCCTGCTTTTGGTTTACCTTCATATGTCAAGCTATCATTCAAAGCCGGTCAGCAGCTGCTTGGTGAGCAGCTCTGCCAACCCCACTGGAGCAGAGCAAGCTTCCGAGAAAGGGAGCAGGCAGCTTGAGGTGAAACCAGCTCAGGCGTCCCGAGACAAGGCACGCTGCTCATGAATCACAGCCATTAGTCACGCTTACACAGCACAAACACGGGAGCCGCACAGCAGCGCGCCGCGCTGGGGACAGCTGCATGCTAACTGCTACAAAGGTGCTCATTAAAGCCCCCGGTTCCTTTTGTCTTTCAGGTCCCCTAGTGCTCCCATGCCAGACTGCTTTTGAAAATTATACTTACCGCTTCCACGAAAGCCTTGGCTTTTGGAAGAATAAGGTGTGTTGTCTAAGCAACATTTGGGGCCTTTCCAAACAGCTGATGATAGCTGAAAGTCAGTGTAGTTGCAATATGGCATGTCCACACTAATGCACAAAACCCACGATGGTTTTGTTCCATGATGACAAACACATTTTAAACCTGCCTGTATTTCAGTGATGTTGGAAGATAAAGACAAACCTTTTATTTATGAATATATACCACCCTCTCCCCCAAGCTTAAATTCTAGAAAGACATGAAGCAAATTATTGCTCTCTTTTAGATAGTGGGACTAAATGGCTTCCCTGAAGTCCCACACCTATCAAAGAAGTATTTTCTCTGTGCCCTAAGCACAAAGAACCCATCCCCAGTGTGACACCACAGGACATCCTGCTTTGCTGGACCCCATCCCCAGTGTGACACCACAGGACATCCTGCTTTGTTGGCTTCAGCAACTCCATCGGCAGTCCTCTCTGTCAAAGAACTGCTGCACCACATGCTCTAATCTACTGCTGGGAAAGTGAAATATCTCAACACTGTTTGTAAGCCAATTAGCATCTTGCTAGCACCACCTTCATATTTAATTATATTTAGGACACAATAATCAGCAAAGACCTCAGTCAATACCCTCTCTGCTATTAGCAAAGTCACGCCCAAGAAACAAACAGGAACAGCATAGGAATATTATCCAGAGTAAGCTGAACCACATGCACATATTGTATTCATGTCAGGTATGTTCTCTTTCTACCGTCTTCATTTTTTACTTTTTAAATTACTACATCACATGACATCTTTTAAAAGCTACAACAAATTAAACAGCTTGACAGAAATATTATTGGAGAGGAGACTTGGCTGTAGGCAGGAGTACAGATTAGACTTACATATTTATCCTTTCTGACATTATAAAACAATTAAAAAGCAATCTTTCTTATGTTACTTTGAATGAAAGTGTTATTTTGTAATTAAAGAGTCAAGTCATAGAATTAAGTGACTATCACCTGTAAATCTTAATTTCTCTTCCTTTTAAAAATTTGGTAGTGTGTTAGTGGAAAAATACTTGAAAAATAGACTTGCTGTGTCCTGAAAGGCATAGAAGAAAATAATCTCAAAAACAACAAAACAAAGCAACAAAAGCAAAAACACCCAAAAACTTAGAAAAAAATATTTGCTCCTCTACATAGCAACCGGAAGCAGGTAAGGTTTTCCTCCCACTGACATGCGAATCCATGGAGTTCAACTCTTAAACCCTGCACAAGACAGAGCTGAATTCCCACAACTGAAGCACAGGGCTCATCAAACGCAGCGTAGGGAAGGGCTCGGTGCGAGGCCAAGCACCGTGGCAGAACCCCCCTGTGACACGCAGCGTTACACAACAAGCTCTCCTGCCTCGCAGACCAGCAGCTTCTCCGCACGGCAGCATCTGCGAGTGGCCTGCATGCAAGCCAGTGAACTGGAAGGGAGAGCCTCCCATGTGAGCCTCCTTCCCAGCGCCAAGGCGAGCATGAAGGGTATCAGAGCAAAATGAGAGCTGAACTAGAACGAGAGTTTCGTCATATGGAATAAGGCAGCTACTTTCCTGCAGCAGCGTGAGCTGTGCTCGTTAGCATGTCCATGGGTTAACAGTTATCACATTGATCAGCCGCTCCTGAGTGACAAACCTTCCCCCAAGGAAACAGACTCCGACCGCAATTAAAATACACACTTTATACAACAATGCCACAGAAAACCCTCTCCTTTAATCAAAAAGAAAATACTGCAAATATTCATGTGTCGCGTGTTTTGCATTTTAGAATGCATTTGCAAAACTTTTCATGGACTGCACGGTCACTCACAACATTTATTTAGTTGAACAAACAGCAAATTTCATGTTAGAAGGTTTTTGCTGCTTGGGAGGCGACACAGTGAATGAACTTTTTTGTAGATGACTGGGCACCAGAGCAAGCTTATAAAGAAATTCCTATCTCCATCGAAGGCTAGCGTTCCAGAAAAAAATCTTTTATCCTTATTTCTATTATTTGTTTTACAATAACATCTAAAAGACCCTCTGCCAGATACAAAAGCAAACTGCGACAAGCATTCTCCCAGCAGAGATTTATAATCTAATAACAGGATATGGCATAGGTGAAGAGACTTGTCCAAGGTCACACAGTAGATACATGCCACAAATAAGAATGTCAATGCTTCCTGACACTCTCTCTAGCCCTTTGCCATCTAATTCACACTGCCTTCCTACACCTTTTATGACAAACAAGCAAACAACCTATTTAGGGTGGCAGGAAGGGGATGTGTGTGTTCCTTCAGATGAGTATGAGCCTATTTTGCTGATTAAATAAAAGGTTTCCATTTATCCTTAAATGGAATAGTTGCAGGTACAGTCTTTATTTGCCTTTACCACAAAATCAGTACAAGTCATATCAATAAATTTATCTACAAAAGTATGTAAAAATCCTTTTATTTGAAAATTGATTCTTAAAAATGGAAAAATCGACACCAATTTTCTTTTCATTACATTTGTTGCTGCTAATTTTCAACAGATACTTTTTAAGGAGAAGCATTAAAAACATAAGCATAACTATCTTCCTTCCCCTCCTGCCTTTGTTTACCATGTAAATTGCCACCCACACATCTTCCCATATAGAGCACAGTGGGGTACTATTCACCAACACAGAGCTTCAGCAAATGCAGCTCCTGTCCCCAGCAGGAATAAGGTTGTGCCTGGAGTTCACTCTTTAAGTCACATAAGTTTATCTGGGGGTAACAGGAAAAAGAGACCTGATAAGAGTCACTGAGCTAATCCGACTTACACCTAATGGACCTGAGGGTGGGGGCATGGAGGGAGACACAGCGTACAGAACACACAGAGAACAGATCACCTCAGGAAAAGTAATTTTAAAACCATGAATTTACATTTTACTGGGGTTCCTTCATGACACACACAACCAACATACTGTGCTATGCATCCGAAAATGTGCCAAATCAAGAAACCAAAAAGTAACCCAAAAATCCAGAACTATGTAGGTTCAAACTTTAAAACAACAAAAATTTTTAAGAAATATTTGGGGATGTCTTTTAGAATACTACTTTCTTTCTTTCAAAAGGAAATAGTCTTTTTATTCCTTTCCTTAACAAATGCTGTGCAACCTCAAAACCATTTATGAAGTGCTGTCCCACCACTGTACAGTCAGTGAAGGCACACAATGTTTCTCAGATAAGTATCAGCATTCGTATTTTCATCCATTCAGCACAACCCCCATCTGTGTGCCTGCAAGCTGGAGGTTTGTAATATGGGAAAAGAGCTCCAGGAGCAGCTCACTGCTCTCTACCTCCTGCAGGAGCTGCCGGAGGAAGAAGTAGGGAAACCTTCCTATACCTCAGTCTTCCTTTGGTTAAAATATTAGCAACCTCTAAAAAATAGAAATAAGACCTCTACATTGCTGTATACCACAGACTGTGAAGGAAAAGCCAGAAACACACACGTGAGCTTTGCACAGGCAAAAGTATTTTATTCCAACATCTCAGAGCAATGCTACTGCAGGGGAAGACAGGTGCCAAAAAAACCCCAACACACATGGAAGCAGCAGAAACAGAACTAAAACATTCTAGCATCCCCATCTTCAATATATCTCCTCTTTTAGAGGTCCACATGGACACACACACAATCAAAACCTCAGAAGACAAAATGCATGTTGTACAAACACACATGTAGCACTACGTGCACCCATTAACTCAAGCTACTTTCTTACATTTAAAGAGGAAGAAAAAAATCCAACCCTGACTTAAAACATACAAAAACTTAATGCAAAGTGTACGCCTGAGGATTTTCAAGTATCGCTTTTCCAGTTACATCAGTAATAACTTTCGTAATTTTGAATTTCCATGATGGGGGTATCCCTTGCAGGTTTCAATTAGTAGTCTTTACTGTCTGAAAGTCTTTACTTTAATCTAATTTTTTTTTCCCCTGCAGTGAAATGTTTTGCCATTAAGCAAAATGGAGGATTAGGAATAATGACAATTAATGGAGCAAATGTTTGTATAATGAAATCATGCTTGTATCAGCAGGCAAAGAGAGAGACTCGGGACAGCCTTTTACCACTCCTGATTTTACACTGTGCAGCTTCAGATATTATAGGAAAACAACTTAGAGCAAAATATTATCCTCTGGCTCCTCATCTGGCATTGTGTTTACTAAGGACACATAGAAGAGACATTATCCCAAGTGACATGTTAGGCAAGCTTAGAACTTATATTTTGTTCTTCCTCTTTCTTTTTCACTCCTTTGAAAAGGTTTTGGGGAACATGGATTTTTAAGACTACCAAGGAACTTTGTCACTGAGGAATTTAGAAATTAAGTTGCTCATTGTCTAGATACCATATTCTTTCAGGGAGACTGCAGTGTGCTTTTAGGTCTCTTTTCTGAAACATCTTTTAACATCTATTTATGATCATTCTTGTCTCAAAATACTTAATTCTAAGAACCAGAATGAATCTATAGATTAGACTATAGGCTTCTTGCCCACAGCCGAAGTTTCATAGACAAGATACAACAGTAACAGCCACCTGCCCACTTCCATGTAAAGAGTTAGATAGGAGGTACCCAGTGAGAATGCAGCTACTGAAAAATTTCAGAGTACTTCCTCAAAACTCCACTCTTCAACTACTCCCAGATTAGCTTTGCCCCAAAAGTGGCATCCCCTGCAAACGGCGTCTGTGTGGGAGGCTGCAGAGACTGCTCAAATCCCCACAGGGCAGAAAGGGGGAAAGGTTGGTTCTCACTGACACTTTAATGCTGTTCTTTGCATTAAGAATCAGGCCTTGCAGAATGGATGGAAAACAGCCCGGGCTGTAAATATCAGTATTTAGTAAGGGTCATTTTTGAAGTGCCAAGGTAACAATCTCCATATAGAAGAAGCTGTGCTAGGGAGCTTGAGTGTTAAAATAAAGGTTTTAATTTTGAAGGGAAGAAAAAGTCAATAAAAAGCAGATTCAATCATCTTCAAAAGACTTCAGTGCATAGCTCAAAAACACCGGCAGAAGAGAGATGCCTTTACCACAATAGGAGGACAAATGAAAATACCTGTTGGAAAAGGGAACTTGCTTTCTTGGAAACTTTACTGTGAGAACAAAGTTCTAGAGGCCTTTGTTGCCACCTAGTCAGAAGTTAGCAAGCTTCAATCCAGCTTGCTACCACTTCAGTTTTAAAACATACTCTAGCAGTCTTTCTTTAAAGGTTAAACACAAACAATTTTCAATAGGTAATTTCTTACACTTTGACAAGACTTGTAATGTGCAATATTGTAAAGTCTGGCTTAAGTAGCATTTCCAAGAGTTCTGCTTGTTTTTACCTGTGAAAAGCCTTTGTCATTTAATTTCTATCCTCTCCCTGAAAGTGAGCAGATAGCCACCCAAAACACTGCAACTGACACAAAGTGTGTGCACTTCACTAAATTTTACTTCTTTGCCCAATTAAGTGATACCACTGAACACTGCTTTTATATAAATATTTGAGCATACCATGTTCATTTCATGTTTATTTAAAATATATATTTAACCAGGAAGAACTTCAGAGAAACAAACTGCTCTTCCATTCTCTTAATTCCCAAGTGCCTGAATAATGGGTCAACTATATAATTTCTTCTTACTCTGTTTTCCCAGGAGATGGAAGGCATGGTATACACTTGGGGCTGTATTTTTCACATGCTAAAAAACTCCAATAAATTTAAGATATGTGCACATGCATGCATGAAGTATCCTTTTTAAAATTCCCTCAGCTATTTTAACTGGTTCTCTTTGGAGCCCCAAACACACATCTAGATTTAGTTTACTTCTGCCAACATGTCTGTACAACATATCTATTCAAAGTAGTGTGTGTTGCAAGATTAGGGGCTGCTTATGCTTTTACTTAAAACTGCTGACGTTAGTTTTAAGATGTAAGATGTACAGAAATCAGGACTGGTAATTCTGGGGATAGGTGCTAGATTACACTGTAATTTATTGACAGAGTCAGGGTGTCCACAAAGGTAAGGTTTAGATCTGCTCTCTCCCAAATTCTGACAAACCATCTGCAAAACTGACTTCTGATAAAATTACTTCTCTTAGCTACACACACAACAGTTTTTCTTTGGTCAATTGTGTGCCACAACAACATGAATTCTTTTTATGAATGGTGTTTTATAGTTCAAGTCTTCTGAACAACCCACTGAGTTAAACTATTCAGTTCAAACTGAAGTTCTTTCACAAATTTTGGCCATGTTATGGCTGATTCTTCTTGAATGCTCCAATTAAAAGATTCATCATTCATAAATGCACACTGACGAGGTTACAAATCCATTTCTAATGGAAATTTGGGGGCTTCTTACATTTTCTATGGGCCATTTCCTTACTCAAGGTGTATGACTGGACACAAAACAAGCACTTACTATTGCTACTCCAACTAAATTGCTGGCAGAGAAAGAACACTGCCTATTCTTCTTTAATTCCCCTTCTCTCTCCTTTAAGAAAAACCTCAAAACCAAAAATATGTCTCAATGAACAATTTCAGGAAAACCTCTTAGGCTAGAATCTGTGGGACTCCCTCAGTCATTAACACTGTAACAAAGAAGCCCTGCTTATCCATGTACTTCAGAAAGTATCATGACCCTAAGCCAGATTTTATACTCTGATTTAGCTAATATTTTTGCATTACTCAACAGCTTTGACCTAGCCAGAGCACATTCTCAAGCACACATACACAACAATGTGTTCTTAATTACTCTGTTGGTGGGAAAGTCTGTCAGGTTTCTTACCTTTTATTTTTAGCCACTTCCAAGTTCTTTTTGTCCAAGTCTGAACCAGGGTGCAGGGAGCATTTATTTCTATTAATCAATCAATGATGGCAGTGGTGGTGCACTCTAGTTTTTCATTCTGACTGCAAAGCAAAATTAAAAGCTATATTTTGCAAATTTACGCATTATAGATTGTAGCAGCAGCTGGTGGACTGCTGCTGAGACAGACCGTCTTTTCCCTTCCAGTCCCCTGTGACTGAGATGGAAGAATTACAGGACAGCACTAGCAGCTGCTGCTGCTGCCCCAGAAGCAGCAAGCCAAGGCCTCTGGAAAAATAATTGGGGAGGCGGGGGAAGGGAAGAAGGGGGACAAAGAAGTTAGGGAGGGAAAGGCATTGCCAAGGCTGGCAGCACAAACAGCACACTGCACCTTGCCCTCAAAAGAAACAAATGAGCTGGTTTGGGCTTCCTTCAGTAGACACAAGACTCTTAAGCCATTATGAGACTTGAAAACACTACCAGTTTTTGATAAGGATTTTTACAGAATTAATAAAGAGTGAGAAAAGGCAATATTCCTTCCAGTCCGATGCTTGCAGCAGTTTGCTCTTGAATCCTCCAAAAATAAAGCACAGTACAATGAGCAACACCCTTCCTTGCAGCTTCACGATGGAGTCATTCCATGGAGCACTCTGCATTAGCACAGGCACAGTCTGCAAGTCAATTCATGCCCTGTCTGTCTCCTGTAAAACAGGGGTAACCAAATCCTTCCTCACACACGTAGTCATGAAGATAAATAATTAATGACTCCAAGACATCATCAGTGTGAAAACACTAACAATCACTCATTTTTAGACAGATTTGAAAGTGGAACCAGTGGGAATTACGCCCATTTTTTAAAAGAAACTGCTCAGTGCAAAAATCAGCTTGCTTATGTATTTGGTCACCTAAGCAGTGGCTCAGTGCAAGCAAGCAATTCCCATCTGTGCTACTCAGCACACTAAATATAAAGCTCATCTCAATAGGCTTGAAAAAACACAAATACACTGACTGACCAAACCACATCCACCCACATCTGAGAACCTGAAGTTCACCCCAAAGCTTTCATGTTTCCCAGTGGATCTCCCAGGTTCAGGCTGACCTCTGGGGTCCCACAGAGTAGGACAGCAACATGCCTCACTCCCTGTGAATGGAGAGCACCCTTTACAACAGTGACTCCCAGTTTAAACAGAAGAGACCTGTGAACACTCATTTTCAAGAGAGATAATCTGTTATAAAAAACCACACATGGGCGTGTGTGTCTCACTGTTCCTTCTACTAAGGGACTTCAATGCAAGGTACTACTTGGTCCAGTGGACACTGCTTCATTTTCACAGCAGAGGCAAAGACTTCCAGATTAGCCATAAAAGACATTATTTGAAGAAAATATTCATCTATTCCAAAAGAAAAAAGGAAACAAACACCACTGCCACCACAACAGATGTAGATTTCTACTCTCTGTTTACAAAGACTGATTCAAAAGACATACATTCATAGTTTAATTCCTGTATGGGAGAACATGCTTAATTTTAAATATATAGCTTATCTTTTAATTGGAGAACCTCTTTTCCTCCAGTATATTTGATCATTAAAACAAAGAGAAAAAAAACAGAGAAGAAAATATCAAAACTTCTGCAAACTGATCTCATACACATAAGTCAAGAAATACTTAAGGTCAGAAGAAAGTACTGGTGGCTGAAACAGTTTGCATCGGTTTTGTTGTGTGTCAGAACCCCTCTCAAGATAAGCCGAGAACGCTGTATACAAAACCAGCACCATTATAAGCAGACACAGCCTTCTCTCAGTGTTTGTATTTCACATTCATTTTGAGAAGCTAAGCTAGTGATTACTATCTGAAGAAACAGCTTTTGATATATCATCAATTTCCTGAAGAACATATAAGTTTATTGAGCGGGGCTTTACAGACTCTTATCTCATTTGATAGTATTATGCCTTACTTTTTTAAAAAAATTTTTTGAAAACTACAGTTAAAATATTGAGATGCTGGTAGAAGACACTTCCTCAAAATCTAACTACAGGTATCAGCTGCTAAGATTATTAGGGACTCAATCTGTTTCAAAGTTTTTGAATAAAATTAAACAAATACTTCCTCCTTGGCATATTAGATCCTACATTGTTTCTAAACCCAGAGTATTTAGTCAAAGTACTTGTACACAAGTCTCATATTAAATCCATCACCACATGTATTTTTAATGCACATAGGAAAGAAATTTCAGCAACATTAAACTATTTCTGCTGCTACAAATGCTTCAAAAGTCATGACTTCCATTGTAAGTGATGATAAAGATTAGAACATACATCCAGCATTTATGTCAATTTATAGCTGTGTAAGTGAGTAAACAGCTGAGGACAAGAAGGGTTAAATTACACAAAAGCCTTCACTGTCTTCCTAAAAGTCTTAACCAGTTAAGGAACAGGGCAGATTTTTTCCTCCATAATTCATGAGGAAGGATTTATAGAATGGCTTGGAATATTGCCACAAGACAACCAAGGCATGTGGCCTCAGAAGCATCACACACAAGGAAATGGAGGATCAATAGAAACCAATAAATAGGATGCAATGACAACCTGCACCCGAAGCAACCCATTTCTGGTAGTGATATCCTGTGTCTCTATACTGAAAATATTAGCTATGGCAGGCCTCTTCCTCAGCAGCAGTTCTCTCAATGACATCTCAGACACTCAAATGTTATCTGAAGTTACTCATCTCAGTGACTATACTGTCTCTTTCTCCTCCCTCCTTTTTGACCCAAAGCTATTTTTGAACTTGACCTTCTTTCAGTCTCTCCAGTAAGAAAAAAGCCTTTGATTTTTCTCGCGTTTGGGATCACGATGGAGAGGTAGGCACTATCCCCCATTCTTTGTGTAAGAATGCTTTTTGCTCTCCTTACATCATCTCTTTGTCACTCATCTTTATTTACCCACAATTCACTTGTATCATTTATTTAACAGATCACCATACTTGTATCTTTCTTCCCCTCTTGGATGGGAGGCCTCACAACACAAAAACCTAAGAAAACCATCTACTTCATGAAAATTAATTCAGCAGATGTTTCTCCTTTGCAGTAAGTTACCTTGGTGTAAGTGGTTTTAGACCTACTAAATATAAACACATATGGAGGTATTTAAGGTATTCTGTCATTCACTTCGCTTTCCAAGACTGAGAAGTCTGAAGTTCAAGAACATAAGAAGTTTGTTTCGAAGACAGTGTGGCCTTACCACACACACATTTTCAAAAGACACTTGAAATCGCAGACTGTGCCTGTACTTCACGTTTCATATACATACAGCCTCTACACTTGGGCAATTACTTCACATTTCATGCAAAAGGCATTAGAAATATGACACCTGGGCTCACACATTTAGCCTGAAGCTTCAGGCTGAAAATGCACTTTGTGCGTGTATGTGTGAATGCACATTGCCCAAAAAAGAATCAACTGCAAACTTACAAAAGGAAGAAAGCAGACATACTGCAAAGTACACCCTCCTCCATCAGAGAGCATTACAGCTACAACTATTCTGGTAGCTTTTATAGTATATTCCTGTTACAAGTAGTAAATTGGATTCGGATATATTCATATCCAATTTACCAGCTACAGAAAACAAAGGCAAAACCTTCCCAAAAATGCTGGATGTTATCATGGGTATATTCTTATACCACTATCAAAACTGAATGTAATCCATTAAACTGTTTGCAGAAGTCAAGCTATATTTTGGCAACAAAATGAGCAAATGTAGTTGATTTCTGGTTTCACCTATAAACCCAAAATGTCAAAGAACCAGGACTCAAAATCTTAAAAAAGACATAATTTGAGATTAATATCTACAGTCCTACATCACACTGTGGATGAAGGAACAAACATTGAAATGAAACCCCACCACAAACCCTATTTCTAAAATACCTTCAATTCATTATTAAGATTCATTCTGAACAAAGAATTTTCATTCTACAGAGAACTGGCAAGTGAACTTGATATCAGTTCAACTTTAAATAAACATTGACAATACTTTAAAAAATTTTGACCATGGCTATTAAAAGGAAAGTTCTATTTTTGCCAGACCTATTATCGTGGTTCCCTACTGAGGAACATAACAAGTTGCTGGCTGATTGCTTTATTGTGTGATTTTGCAGAACTTATCATATACACATCATCTCATAAGATAATGTGGCTTGTCCTACAATCTTCCTATTTTCATGACTAGTCCTTACAAGAAGCTAGAGGCACAAGTTGGTTTGGCAAGTTTTTGGATCAAAACAGTATCTGGCAATGCTTCAAACTGACAGCAATCAAAAAAAGTCACAACAGAGGCAATGGCCAAGGACAGTGAGGCCTGTCCTCCAGATGTCTGCCATCAGTGTGATGGAAGGCAAACAAGCTTTAGCTGTGCACCACCAGTGACAGCAGCAGGATTATTTCAATTGAGAAAAGCAGATGTTGAATTATCTAAAACTTAGTGCAAAAAGTGTTGCAGCATCAGCAAATACATTCAAAAAGCAGTACAAGTGGAACAGTATCATAAGCACCAGGCCACTACGTATTTCTAGTATGCCACATATATTGCTATAAACTACAACACCTGGTATACAGTATACATTTGATAAACAACAGAGATCTCTCCTGTTCAGAACTTTATGGTATTGCTCACTGCTGCACCACGAGAACTAGTACATGTCCCTTACTTATGAAAAGAAGTCCCAGAAATGTTAATTCATTTAACTAAATTGCTGGAATAAAATTCTCTTCACAAGCTTACGGCCTTATGGCTTCACACATACTTCCTCAAGACCAAAACTTATTTGTTGTGGCACATTAAAATGAAAAATGTGACTGAAATCTATTTTCATCTACAAGCTTCTGGAGAGCTAGTATACAGATGTACATTTCTTGTACTTGCATATGTAATCAATATTTTACATTTTCTATTTTTACTGTAAAATGACAGCTCACAGGAGGTAACTGCTAACTGCACAGATCACTGGAGACACACTCTGGGGACTTCTTTGTATATGGACATTTTTCAGGAAAGCCCACCGCCTTCAACTTGAAAAAATACCCAGTAGAAATGGTTGGACAGAACTGGCTTACTGATACACATTTTAAAATAAAAGCTGATAACAACCAAAGCAAAATCAAGATCAAAGGAGAACAGTCCTCAAAATCTAAACTGAAACTTTATCCTCTGTGAAAGTAGCCTATATATATGTAAATAAAAGTTCAGTCTTTTCTCATGGAAGAAAAAAAAAAAAAAGAAAAAAAAAAGGAAGTAGAGACAGAGGGTATTGAATTTAAAATACACTGAATAATATTTGAGATTTTTTTACATACATGAAAGCAATAGGAACAGAAAACATGCTATTGTGGGTTAATCCAGTCATCCCTCTAACTGGGTATTCTGAGCAGAAGATACTTTTGTAGGTAAGGTAAAGGAGCCCAGCTATTATCTGTGATTTACTGCCTTCACTCCCCAGCAGCCACAGTCAGCCAGCAGTAGGAACATGTGCTTCCCTTCATGTTTGCTCACGGAGCTGTCATCCACAGCCATGTTTAACCTGCTGATCTGCCTTCACAGCCTCCTACGGCAGCAGGTCTGCCAGGTATGGCAACGCCCCCACTGGCATAGCCAGCACTTCTCTACAAATACCAGTCCTGCCACCACTCCCTAGTAAGGTTTTAATGCTGTCTTACTTATCTTTTACAGTGAAGACGTGTAAAAATAACACCCAGTTGTCCAGTATCCTCACCACTCCTTTCGAGCACTGGTCTGCAGCACACCTCTTGCTCATGAAACTTTTCTAAGAATTTCCCATCACATGGAGTGCAGCAAGAAGAAAACATGTACTACCCTATAACAAATTGGCCTATCTTCTAGATTAGAGGAAACCAAACTCTTCAAATAAGCAAACTGTTGTTGGGGTTCCCCCCTCAACCACTTGGAGCACAGAAAGATGACAGCCATGCACCCCATTCGTATGATGGCCACTCTTTTATCTGTAAAGGTTATTTATGAACCCTTGACCAACCAGCATGTTACCATTGTCATTCCCACCACTGGAAGTTAAACATCAGCTTCACTTGTTGTCAGTGATCCTTTTTTATCATTCTTTTTATTTTTAACAAATGTTCCCACCACCCCAAAAGCTGTAATTTAAAACAAAGTGAAGGGAAGACGAGGGAAGACTGGTGTGGTGAAATCTGCTATTAGACAGCTAGGCTACTTGTGTGATGATTATCTGTTTAGAAAAATGATCCAAAGCTACTATTTACATGTTTAAACTAACCCAGCCCAGTTTGTCTCTAATGGTGCACAGAATAATCATGTGAACTATCTAGCTAGCAGATCTGAATGGCAGCGACTTCTGCCAGAGGCAGCAATGAGGTGCTGAGAACACATGCTTTTCACAGCCTAATACTCTCTCTAAATTCAACCAGAGCTGTCTGAATGATGACTACATTTGAAAAGAGGTATCAAAATCATTATGATGGGCCACACACATGAATTTAGAAGGAATTTTTAAAGCACAAGGGAGAGACAGGCATTCATCTCCCTTAGTATAGTCAACTACAAGAGTGCCCCTGCCTCTTAGTGCTAGGGATCTGCTCGGTAAACACCCACCTTGGAGCTCAGAACTTTCCATCATTCTGGACACCTGCTGACACCAAAGCCTAATACTTGAGTTTATGCTTATCTATCAGATGCTGTGATTCATACAGGAAGCCCCCCAACCCTCAGTGCGGTGCTCTCTCACCAGCCATTTGAGCCATCTGTATCTATTACTCCCCTTCCCTTACCCTCTCAGTGTTCGTTGACCGTGCAAATGGTGCACAGGTGATACACTGGGCTGAGACAGGGGAGGGAACACTGGTGACCAATGTGTCATTTATTTTTTTTTAAACCCCTAATCTACATATTTGGAGAGGCAAAGAAACAGAGAATATACAATTCACCCTTGACATTCCACCAGATAACTTCAATCCTGTAAAATGCCCCCTAATGACCTGAATATAATACCATGGTGTTATAGTGTCACTTTAATACTGCAGGGCTCTTCCTCTGGCAGTGCAGTCTGCAGACTTAATATGTAATGTACAGGATTATACTGCCACTAAAATATTACTTAACACTGCTGAAATTTCAAATTAATTCAGGGAGCTAAATCATTATTCAGCTCTGCCTTTGCAGAGATACATTCCCCTGGTTGTTTTAATGACAGTGATTTTAGAACTAGAGGGTTGTTACTGTCTCTTCAAGGCTTGCTCAAAAGGAGAAGTGGCCTCTAAACTGTCAAGCAAGTTAATGCAGTGATGCATGGATGTTTGTGACTAAAAAAACAGTTTGAGAAAAATGGGCTCAAATTTTAAGAGAGCTCTCAGCAATGTGGCTGATGAATCATTTTATTATTTAACAATAAATTAAGAGACTAGCCCAGTTTTCTCTATATTTACATGTACATACACACTCCTATGTTCCATCCACCACCACCCCTCTCCATAGACAGAAGATTTTGTAATAATCAAGGGGACATATTCTTGATGAAGCCAATGATGCAACTGCTGGTAACTGATGAAACTGATCTTTGCCAGTTGAAGATGTGGCTTTCAAGTCATTCTGAGCTCCAGCTTTTCAAACCTAAATAAACAAACTTGAACTTTTTACAGCTCTGCGTTTCTTCTTCCTGAATAATTCCTGTTACTAATGAGTATCCTGTACTTTTAGGTAACTACAGCACTTCAACACTTAAGATGGGCCAATCCTTGCCATTGCATTAGAGCCAGTGTACACAATAACTTGCTAACATATGAAGTAAGGGAAGACAAAAAACAGTGGATGGGCTAACCATAAAAGCAAGTTTCTATCCTCTGAATGTTTGCCCATTTTTTAACATTGTGTTTAGATTAGTTTCTGCTTCTCAGTTAAAATACCAGGCTGCTCACTTCTACAATGAGGTTTCTTAAATCCGGGAAGCGTTCCCAAGATATACTGAAAAAAATCCTCAAACCAAACCCCCACAAAAACAGTGGTAAATGAGGAACAAGATAGGGCCAAACACACAGGCTGAAAACAACTTGTGGCAGTGAGTCTAAATTAGGAATAATCAAACTTTCTCCTTATTAAAACTGTTACCTATTTCCTCATTCATTAATATTGTCCTTGTTTACACTTGCAGCAGGCCAAAGATTTTCCCCTCCCTCCAAATATAATTTCCTGCTATTGACAGACATGTTCAAGTGCTGGATGTGTGTATGTCTACATGGCATACTGCAGGCAGAGGCGAGCCTTCTTGGCCACCATCCAAGCCAGCTGTAAATGAGCCAGCTCCAAACTGGAAGCTGTGTAAGCACAATTAGCACAGCAGTAAGCCTGATCTAACACATCCTGCCAAGAGACCGAGCTTATTAGCTCGAGCTCAACACAATGCGAACGATGGATATGGGGCTTCTGCTTTGGCTCCACACAGAACGTGGGCTGCTGAACACAAGCACATCAAGCTTGTATCTGCCCACAAGACATGATGTAAGTACATCTTCTCTTGGGGTACACTCTCTGCTGCAAGCACTATGTTTCCCTCTGCATGCATTCCCAAAATACTCAGAGTGCTGTGAGCAGATGGAGGGAACAGGGGTCTCCAGGTGAGAACTTCTGAGGCAGTATAAGAAAAAAGGTACCAAGCAGGTGTTTAGGCACTAGGCACCAAAAAGGCCAAAGGGAAAGGTGAGGGAAAGGCAGAACGAAGCACTGCAAGACTCTACAAACTGATAAAGAGCACCCCACTTCTGGCTTCTATCAGGTCCAGAGCAATAATGACCAAAACCCAATACCATACTGCAGATGTTAAATGGGTTCTGCACAGGTGCTCCCACCAACAAATAAAGAATTCGCTATTTTGGGTGGACATTCGAACGGTCCAAAAGGGGAAGGTGCTCAAAAAAGGAAATCTGTTATCAAACTGGGACCCAACAAACTAATGCTCCCCTAGTGCCATAGTTTTTATTAAAGGAACAGTGTCAGTCTAGTGGTTGGCAATAGTAGTATGAGAAACCTATAAATACAGAGAAAAATCAGATAAAAATCAAAAAGTAGCAATGAAAATCATCAGGGAAAAAAAAGAAAGACATATTTTAAGAAGAGCGCCTGAAGAGACTGGGAATGTTTACATTTAAAAGGACAGTGATAAAACTATCATTGCTAAAATATATTTAGCAGAAACCAACCCATACAAGTTAGTAAGCTTCTGCCCACCCAGTAATAAGAGCACACCGACAGGAGGAAATTTCACTGAAGTGCCCCAAAGGCAACAAAGAAAACACCTTATTCAACACATAATTATTTTGTTGCATTCTGTGTCAGCAGACTGTTCTGTAGCGAACACTTAGTATCTTTGGAAGGTGGTGTTGATGCCTGTTTTCTTTTTCCTCCCACTCTACTGTGAAGGAGTATTTTTAGCTTTCAATTTGAGCTTTCTGACGTATGGGACAGGTATAAGCAAGAGAGAAAGGGGACCCCACAAGGTGTGGTAGACACACTCCTCCACACATTCATATTCTACAGATTACCTAGTTTT
This sequence comes from Acrocephalus scirpaceus scirpaceus, assembly GCA_910950805.1. Lineage (NCBI taxonomy): Eukaryota > Metazoa > Chordata > Aves > Passeriformes > Sylviidae > Acrocephalus > Acrocephalus scirpaceus. The sequence goes on from OU383781.1 coordinate 38,830,028, forward strand.
ATTTTGACTTCTGAGATTATTAGATTACATTGTGTATATGGAGGTTTTTCATGATTTGCTAGCTTAAAATACTTTCTCTGAAAAGGCTTCATTCAATCTGTGGTGAACACTACACATTCTCAGCAGAGAACAAGCAGTTTATATACTTGTCCCTGTCCCTTGCCTGATCATCAGTTTGGGCGATACACCTGCTGGCATTTCACACAGAATTTCTCACACTCTAGGAACGCAGATCTCAGTCATATATACCCCTATGATTCAAGGCAGCATTTGAATCACTGATACTTGCTTCAAAGGAGCGTTTTTCTTCCCTTTTCTCTATCCTTTCATAAACTTCTAAAAACATGACCAAATCAAACCAAATTAATCACACCAGGTTAAGAGACATAGACAAAAGAAAAACCGAGAGCTGAGATTACAATTGTGCTGTTCTTTTGTCTTGAGAAGGAAATAATTTTCTCTCTCTATTCCCACTTAAAGGCCTGAAAAAGAAAGCTATGCTGTCAGAAATATCAAGGCCTAATAAAATGTGTGAAAAACCAGTTACACCTTGAACTTACTAACTTCAAGGAGGTGAAATAGAGAAATGCAGTTAAATACTATTTGGTATGAAACATTTAAAAATACACAACAGTATGATTATTGTAAGTTAATTTAATCTTATTTAGATTTTTCAGTAATTTAAAAATACATATGTAATCCTCAGCCATTGTTCCGACAGTGACAACTGTTTTGAAACAGGATCTCAATTTACACACACATTTAATATATCTAAAATATACATAAGTGGAGGGTATAAAAGTCAAATAACCATTCAGTCCCTTTACTTACACAGACTTTCAGTGAAAAGATAAAAATATCTCGGCTTATAAATCAGCTGATCTAAAATACCCTAAAAGAACACATTTCTAATAATCAGAAGAAAACACTGGGGAGATTAACACGATTAAGGGGAAAAGGGAGGGTAGAAAAGTAAAATATTTGCCAGTTAGCTCTGAATACTTTTGTATTGAACAAAAATAAATACTCAATCTGTGTATTATTTCTTTTGGAAATACTTCTTTGCAGAGAGGAATGCAAGTTAGCATTCTTTATAAGGCCATAAGAATCTTGTACATACCACCATAAAGTAGCTCTCGTACATGATACAGCAATCTCCCATGCAGTGAAACAGAATTCTTGAATACTGATTTTATTTGGTCTCCCTTCAAAGCAATACTTACTTTAAAAAAAAAATAAAAAGAGAAAAGAATCAGAAGCCATCTGCCAAAGGAAGTACCTCAGACTAAAAGACCTGTCTACATTCACTATGTGTACATTGCTTTTTGTTTAGACAAAGTAAAACCAGGATAGATTGCAACGTGTCTACAGAAGGTTCTTCTATTTTTAACTAATACTATCCTGCCAGTATCAATTCATCCAGATAGAAAGCCTTTCATTAAAAATATAATTTACTTTGGTAGCTTTCCACTATGTTGAAGTGACATCTTTCCCAATCAAAATGTCAAAGGCCATTAGGAACACAGAGCTTTTGAGAACAAGTTTCACTTGTTGGCCTGTCTAAACAAAAGTTTCCTAAGAAGGTTTGGGAATCCTTAGATGGGAAGGGGCAAAGCAAAAGGGCATAAAAAAATTATTTGGATAGACATAGTATTATTACAAAATTATAAAAATCTTTGCACTGTCTCATACAGGCATGAAGTGACAAACCAGTGAAATATCCTAAGGAATGAGACAGAACTTAGGAACATCTCCAAAAAAACCCCCACAAAAACCTCTTGTACAGTACTTCTGATACCTAAATAGGTGGAATTTTTCACCTAAAACTTGGGGTGCTACAGCATTTTACTAAAAAGTACAACAAAGAAGACAACTCAAGCAAGAAGTTACCAACATTTTACACAGCTATACACATTTCTATGCGTACACCTGGGAAAAAAAACCCACATGTACAAGCAGATAAGCTCAAATTAAAACAGTCTGCCTTCGGACTCATGGCTTACTTTTACAAAAGATGACTTATATATACCAGAGTATTTATATTTAAGCCAATATTTGAAACTATGTTTTTTCCCTATAAATTACAGTACAATAGTTTTAGAGCAACTTCTTAGCTTCATCCCATTCCCTTCTCAGTCAACTGCTCTAGCTAGAGACCAGTAGCGTAGGAGTCAAAGTGACAATCTGTGGCAATCAGACATCACAAAATTTATTGAAATAAAACATAAGATGTACTTTATTAACATAAATTATTCTAGACTTCATACATTTCAACACTGGGAGAATATAATTCAATAATTAGTCACACTTAAACAGAGAATTCAGAAAGTTCAGTAGGGAACAAGAGAAAGGAGTGAAGAAGCCCTGTCAAAGTGCAGAACCCAAGCCTTTGCTCAGTTCCAGATCTACCCATGCTCCTCTTCAGAGTGCCACTCTGGGGCCTGAAGTTGGGAAAAAAAACCTCTACTGATTCATACTTAAAAGGGAAGCTCAAAGACAAACTATGCTGCCTTTTTGTAACTTCTGATGCAATAAATAGCCTGATTCAGTAACAAGTCTGTCTTGATATGGTCATATACCTCCCACTGACCATGTCCTGAGCAGCCTCATGGAATACACAGGCTCATTGCTGGGGGACTTTTCACTAAGGCAATGTGAAACAAGCAGTTTCTATCTCTGGCCACTTGTTACCAGCCCCTGTTGCACTGCCTTCGCCCCACCCCTCCTGGTAGTGTCAGGACAGCTTCATGGTGCTGAGAAAGGACTTGGTTAAGCTAAAAATAGTCCATTCATCCTCTCCCTCCCTCCTCATTTTTGCCAGGTTATTTTTAAAACAGGTATGTTCTCTGCCCTTGTTCAACAGACAGCTTGGCCGGAAGGGAAGGGAGGAGGAGAAGATGCAGCTCTGCCAGCCCAGGCTGTAAGAGAGACTGCAGGGTCCCTTCAACATCTCCATGGCATTACAGACACACAGAGGTCCTCATAATCCCAGTTTAAGATGGTGTTTGCAAAGTCTGAAAAGGAGCATGAACTATTCCTACAGTTAGATGAAAGAGGTTTGCATTATCTTATCCCTCACATCCCAGGAGCCAGAACTAATTCTGTGCTTTTCTGATTTGACTTGGAGATTCTACACCACCAGAGCAGGACTTAGGAAATGGCTCTTCACTGTAACCTTGTCTGAGTGCTCATCTTTTGTTTGCATTACTCTGCCTTGCAAGATGACAGCTATCAAGTCAGATTACTGAATGCCACTCACAGTGACACATGCCAAAAGTAAACCATTAAGACCGCCTAAATAAGAGCCAGGCTTAAGATGTAGGTTGCCAGGTATTACATCTAGTAAGAAATAATTCTAGACAAGTTCAGCAATTAAAAATTACTAAATGTTTTAACTTAATTCTTAAAATTCACTGGACTAATCAAATAAAAACTCTTTTGAATTCCTAAAAATTCCTACATTTGAAGTGCAACGAATTTCGAATTTAGGATGTTGGGGGGGAAAAAAGAGGGGGGGAAGGAAATACAGCAATATTTTTTAAATTCTCCTAACCCCCACTGTTTTTTCTGTGTGTTTATGAAGCCTCCGGAAATACCATGGCAAACATTCCAGCTCTACAGCAGTGAGACCACACGACCCAAAGGCACAGCAAGGAACTTCTTTCCCAAGTTTCTTATGGTACAGAAAAGTGATTTTTATTTTATTTTTGAAAATGAGGATCCAAGTCCAGGGAAATCTCCAGGAAACTTTCAAGAGTACAATTTTAAAAACAGTGTTTCTTGATGTGGTGGGGTTCTGTGTTGTGTTTCCTTTTGTTATTTATTTGCTGCATTTCTATGCCTGCACATACTATTTTCATTATCTAAGACCAGCATCTTAGACCTATAGTCAGAGACCATTAAATACAGTATACCATTTAAACCACCTCTAAAAACTACTTGTAATGTTCTCTAAATCTTCTATTAGAGTTAAAATCAGTACTGCTGTATTTCTTAATATAGTCATGATCTTTTCCTTGCAAAAATTATGGCACTTAAAACTCTCCCCCTTCTTGTCTTTCAGCATTATTTCAGCTAGCACTATTAATGAAAGGATTTATGCCAACGAGCTTTGCTAAACACTGAAAAAAAAATACTCACAACCTGAATCACAACCTTGTATTTTTACTATCACGTGTACATACTTGGAAATAACTGAAATGTAGGAGTATTGATGAATCATAATGTAATAAGTGAGTATCAGAAATTTGTGGTTGTCTGAAAACAACATAGCAGAAAGCATTGGGAAGGTAAACAGTCCTGCGGTAGAAATGCACAGCAAATGGCAGGCACTCACCACTAACTTGCTTGGTAACCATGTCAGAAATGCTTCTAATTATCAGAGGTAAAATAGGGATGGCATTTCTGCTGGAAGCAAGTTTTACACTTTAGTCTTTCCTCTCCCTTTTCTTTCAGCCTATAAATATTAGTCTTACACATTTTTCTCCCATACAGCTCTTGAAAAGGTTGAGTTTTTCAAGGCTGAGAGCAGACAGAAATGTTCATCAAGAAATGCCTTGAGGTCAACTGTGTGTAACTCATCAAAAGTGCAGCACTGAAAATATGGATGAGATGGATTATAAGAGCATGGTAAAGCAGATTTTAAAAAATAATATTAATTTTAAAAAAATCTATGTTCTGACGATCAGTAGCATTTTTTCTTTTTGGAAATGGGTTCAGTTCTGCACCCCCAGTGGTGATGGTCGCAGGGTATTGACTCCCCCCCTAATTTCAGGTGCAGTCAAAACAACTACAGATGCATGGAAGTATCTTTAGTGCTATTTCCCAATATATGGAAATACCACTGGGATATGACAAGGAGCAAAAATAGAGAAGACCGACACAGCAGTCTAAGGAGAGGCAGCTGGTCCACAAGAAAATTACGACGTAGGCCAAATTCTTGAGAAGCAATGAGCTACACTGAAAATAAGGCAGAGATCAGCTTACCTATGACTTTATAAAGTACTTAAAATATCTAAAAAAAACCCCAAAAGCAACAGAAAAGCAGCAACAGAACAAGTCTGCAAAGACTATATTTCGTAAGTGATGGAGGAAACAGAAACCCTGGAGTGCCCACTCTGCATTTTTTAAAATTCTGTAGAACAGCTACACATAAGATATTGAACACATTATTGAAACTACTGTTCACTTCTACTCAGGGATTTCTGCTTAGTTTATTATAAATGCACATTTATTGGCAGCAAGTAGAACATATTATTGCTCTGTTTTATAGCTGGAATGGCTCATGCAAAGAGTAATTTGTTTGTATTCTGTATCAGGATCAATACTGTACCAGGGATAGCCCCAGGAATGTTTATGCTGAGGGCTTTGCTTGCAGTGTTTTGTTGTTGCAATCAATTGACCAAACAGGGCTGCTTCTTAAAACAACAAATAAACTATGATAGTGACCAGATCAGCCATTCAAGCATCAAACACGACACGGTGTCTGGAAAAAGAATGAAGGTCCACAAGTGTTTTTACTGCTTGATGATACACACAGCTTTCCTACCTGAATATTTCCCACTGGCCTTTCTTCCTCTCAGTAGCTGGGGACTGTTTCCTCAACACCCTCACATAACAAGATCCATTTTCCTGCAATCAAAACACAGACACATCATGCTTCCATTCTCCTGCAGAACACAGCAGCATTTGAATCAGCTCAGTGAAAAGACCTGAAATGAATTAAGAGCATTTAGGAGTCCAGTGACCACGCCAGGAGGACCAGATCTGAGGCTGGGTTGGGGTTCCAGCCCAGCTCTTGCCACCCCCAAGCTTTTGAGACTCACTCAGCAGTTTAAGTATTACAGGTTTTTATGCATCTAACAATAGAATGAGGAAAAGATAATGAGAATTCTGTTGAGGTTTATATCAAAATTTCCTGAGCCAAATGGTAATTTTTTTTCAGTTAAAGGTCATGCTGAAGTCTCTTTTATTCTCTTTATAAAGAGTACTCACTGATGGTTGTGAGCCATTAAAAAAGATAAACCAACCCCCAAACACTGCTTAAGAAAATCCACCAAAATACCTCAGAACCACCATCCTCTCTGTAGCAAAACAAAACAAGTTTATGGACTACACTGGCACAGCTCTGCAACTTCTAGGAAATGTTTTTTTAATAATAAAGAAAGATTGCAAAGGGAGACTGGGGAATGTTTACGGGTAGTCTGTATTTTGTTACATGCTGTTTTAGCAGGCAGACAAGGTGTCCTTACAGCATTATACTACCAGGCTCCAAAACTCAGCAAATATTAAGAAAAGTAACACAGTGACTACATTTTGCCTCTCTTTTGACTGACTTCCAAATAACTTCCATACAAAAAAAATTCCATTAAACATGAAAAAGCATTATACTACCAGAAAAAAAACCAAAACAACACAAAACCCACAAAAAACAACACAGCAAACCCTACACAATTTGCAACCAGTGCAGGTTCCTCCCCATTGACCACCTGTGGGAGCAGACACTTTCATAACAACTCAAATGAGTTAAAAGTCACAGGTGACTTAAAAAAATGCAGAAGAAAAGCCTCGTGTTATTACAAAGAACTTGTTTGTTGCATTCAATGTTTGTTCTGCAGCCATATTTACCCTTTTCACTGGTAATTCACAAAGAATAAAAACACGACTGAAAACCTTCTTAGAAACAGTCATCCCATCCCAACACACCCAGTGCCACCAAGGGACTGTCTGCTTCATACAGGGACACTGCTGGTTTTCTTGTCTCACAAAAGGCAATTTTAGAGAAGTTACATATTGACAAGCACCCTGGGTGAGTGATTTGCTTTAAGGCCTCATTGAACTGTGAATGTTTTCGCCCAGAAAGGATTTATTCTCATCCAGAAGTTTTCCCCAGTGCTTTTCTTCTGCTTACGCAAAGCAGGAAAAACACATTAATTGATTCAGATTTAGTACGTGTTAACATGTCTTTCTCAGCTAATGCAGACTGGTCTTTAATGAAGTTGCAATTAATTATTTTAGTTTGTTTCTCCAAAGGAAAAGCTTTTTTCCTGCCTGCCCCAAGATCTGGATACCATTCCAGCTGTAACTGGATTGGACTTTTGTCAGATCAAGCTGTAGCGCTTACCTGGACACTTGAATTTTGCCTCTCACTTCTCCCTCCTGGACTCTTACTTCCAACACTGCATTTGTGTAGCTGCATGGTTAGCTGGAATGGGGGAACTAATTTCCTTCAGCATGCTGTCTCATAAACAGCTGTGCCAACACAACACAGGGAGCGGGCCCAAGACAGGAGTGATGAGCCATCATGGCAGAGGACAGGAACAGAGGCTGTTTAAACCAGCTTGAACAGCACTGCTGCAGCACACAAGCTCAAAGCTTTGCCCCCCTCCTCTGTGCTTTATTCTGCCCATCTGTAAAACTGGCACCACAATTCCTACTTTGTTTTATAAAGCACCTCTTAAAATAAAAGGGCTATCCATTAACATTTCTGTGAATTCACATTACCGACCACCCACCCCTTTCATAAACCGGGTCCAAGCTGATTCTAAGGACACTGGCACTGTCCCCACCAGCATCTGCTCCCTGGTTTCCCCTCACAACCTGCTCAGGGGTTGTACAATGTCCCCCCACCACTCCAGCCTGTTCTGTGCCCCCACGCCAGCCCCAGCTCTGCCAAAACACTTCACAGGGTCCTGCTGGGAACCGCAATCAGCTTCTAAAAATAAAATTAGCTTCTTAAAGCCAGGTCCCTTCTCTCATCCTGTTTCTAGAAAGATTTCCAAAACAGTCTCACTGGCAAACTTCGGGGGTAGCGGGCTACACCTGAAAATGAGAACAGATGGTAGAGAAGAAATGTCGACTGGAAAGCCCTTACACCTGGCCTGCCTCAGCCACACTTTCCAGGTGTGTTCTTAAGCCTTACTGCGGCACAAGGACTGGACTCGGCACAATTCCCAGCCCTTCCCACACTCAGCCCTGGGTCACGGCGTTGCGCAGCTGCACGAGCGGCCTGCGGGGAGCACCGAGGCCTTCGGGCAAACCCCCTCGGGGCCGCCCCGGGAGCTGCGGGCTGAGGCGCGGGAAGGAGGGCAGCGCTCCAGCCGGACGGCTTCCTGCTCTTCCAGAGCCAGCAGGGGGAGCACAGAAAACCACAGGGTTTTTTGGCCACAAATGCTTTTTTGGCTACGGATCGCTGGATGCTCGCAATGCCGGACACTTTGCGTTAGGCTACTCCTACAGTAATGGGTATGTGGTGCATTACAAGTGCACCACAGGCAGAACTCTTGCTTCGAGTAGATCACATCGTAAAAATCAACTCTGTGAAGGAGCCGACCAGGACAGGCCAGGAAGGCCGCAGGAGCCGGGGGAGGAAGGAGAGGCTACACAGCAGGGCTGCCAACGCCAGCGATTTTATCGTGTCCCCTGCAGCACCAGGAATTTTTCTAAAGCCAGCTCTCCAAAGTATCATCAGCACATAAAATTTTCAGCTTTCAGCTCTTTGCTTGCTTTTTTTGTTGTTGTTGTTTGGTTGGGGTTTTCGTTTGTTTTTGTTTTTAAGGGATATATTTAGGCTTCCAAAGTTCAAAACCAAAGCTGAAAAATAAAACCCGAAGATTTAAAAAATAGCAAAAGCAATACAAGGATCCTCCAAATCTGTTGTCTGTACATCATGGGCAAAAGAATCTCAACTCGGGGAATTTAATATATCATTTTACTTATTGACGATTAACACACTGTTAATTATTGTTTCAGAAATTGAGGAGGAAAAAAAAAAAAAAGGAGACTAAGCAGTTCGGCAACCACTGAGGGGAACTCTCTTCCTGCAGCTTCCCAAGGGCCAGCTTGACTCAAACACCTTTCCTCCCCACACCTCTAGCCTAACTCCCCTGTTTTGTGCCATGTCTTACCCTCAGCCCAGCCCATGCCTTTGGTGAGCCAACAGGCAGCACAGAGAGCCACGGGCTGTGCCAGCAATGCCTTCTCTGTCTGCTCCTCCTCTCAGTTTGTCCTTCGGCTGCTCCTTGCTCCCTCAGTCCATGTCCCCTGTCCCAGGCTGGACTCCCCAGGTCCCAGTCTCCTGCAGGGATGCCCTTGCTTGGCCTCAGGTGGCCACAGCCCTCAAGGGTGACCCTCACTGCACTCCGGGGCAGACACCATCCCCCAGGGGCCCTCCTGAAGGGCAGCCCAGGCAATGCCCTCCACCCCTGCAGCCCCTGCTCCTAAACCCACCAACTTTGGCCCAATATACTACATAGTTTCAACTTTTTTTTCTCTTAACATGGTGCTCTGTTTCTTAGTGATTTTGCCAAAATTAACAGAAACGGTCTACATATATATATATATGGGAAACACCCAGAGCAAACTGTGCATTACAACTCTTAAAACTGAAATTAAAATTAAAGCATGCAAAAAATACCGTAAGGGGGAACTGGAGGAAATCCAACAGGGAAGTAACAAGGAGTTCATCTTTAAACCTCCTAATCTCAGCTGTATCACTGCAATGGACTTAGGTCAAGCACAAAGAACTTTCCCTGCTTTCTCATCATATCCTGGTCCCACATGGTGGCTGCCAGAATTTAGAGACAAGTTTATAATAGATCTCTCTGGACTATCACAGAAGTCACTTAGTCCTGGAATCCTGCCTCTCTTCCTCAGCCTTACCCTCTGCGGAAAGCAAGAGTGACCCCAGGGTATCTCACTGTCTATACCTCAGCACTTAGCCTGTGTTGAACTTAAATAACTGTAAATAAATCAATCTCTAAAGGTAACCAAGAGAAAACCCTACCGATTCCATATACAAAATATCACTTGGACTCCACATACACAAACAAAAATGAAGAGAGCAAATAGAAAACACCCAAACAGAAATTCTTAAAAAACAAAAATACTGCTAGGATAGGCAGTTAAAGAATGTTGTACAACCTTCCTACGGAAATGCATAAGGCAGGTGCATTTTAGGGTATTTTCCTACTTTCACGAATTATTTCAAAGTTCCAGAACTATTCTCCTTGAACTGCAGAACATGTTCGAACTCCAGATTCCTGTAAAACCACAGCATGTCAGCAATCCCAACTTCTCATTTATCCACAGCTGTAACTGGGTCATAAGTGAAGAACACGAAGTGCTGCTCTTCCTAAATAAGCTTACTGGTCAGCAAGTGTACTTCTGCTATGTGAAAACACTAACAAACTTCAACAGAGAGTTTAACTATTATATGCAGTCCTTATTAGGTATCATAGCCCTCTATCAGGACTTTATAGAAACTTGGGCTTTCTTGAAATTCTAAAGCAACTCAAAATCAACAGTGAGTGTATGCCTGACGAGTGTCAGATGCCATCCACACTGACAAGGAAACAGCCTGCTAGTTTAGTAAGAGAAAAGCAAAAAATGTTGTTAAACTAAGTAATGCAAAATAGGTGAGGGTTTTGGGGAGGAAAGAAGAGAGACAGAGAGAGACTAATGTCAGTGCAGGTTGGTGTGTTCGTTCCTGGGCAGAGAGAGAACAAAGGGAGGAAAGTAAAGCCGGGAAGATCTGTGTGGAGGGAAGCAGGACTGCAGCTTCTGACTACTTCCGATTTTGCTTACACCTAGACTTGCTCCTCAGTAATCCTTATTAAAACAAGAACCAAAAAACACACAAACACATCACACCAAAATGCAGCAGCAGCATGGCTGTAAAATACAGACATTTATCTGATGGAACAGACAGGATGCACATTCCTTCCAAACAGAAGTAGCAGAGAGCCACAGAAAGTGGCCAGGCTGCCCTGGAGCCTGCCATGTGCCTCACCTGGCAGCACCTAACACATCCTCCCCCCTCGCCCTGGCAAGCCCTGGAGCCAGCCTCCTGCCTTCATCCCAGCAGGGCTCCTCATGCCCTGCGGAGTTCCAGAAGAAGCCTGGGCCAGCACTCCCCTTTCCTCCTGACACCATTTGTTCCCAAAATAGAAGAAGCAGGTTCTCACAGGGGGCTGCTGCATTGAACAGCGCAGCCACTCAGACACACGGTCAAACCGGTGGCACTTGTATCACGTCCTTACTACAACCAGTCCTCCTAGGAGATTTCTCAAGCTCTCCCTGTTAAGCAGAATGCTACAAGGGTACAGCAAAGTAAGACTCACAGTAATAAATATGTAAATTTTGCTTGTGTTTTTCCCCATCTTATTTCTCACCAGTGCATAGAAGCAAAAGGTTTGTTTATTTAGTCATCATTTTCTCAGTTTTCCCAATTTAAAAACAACTACCTTTAGTTTTTTCTCTGCATAAACAGAAATGAAAGCCTTCTCAAACTTGTACTTCACACTATTTCAAAAAAATAAAAACATAACTGAAATACACATTTTCTCAGTTGTAGAAAACCATAAACTTCCAATTTCCTTATTTTGAGATGGAAAGGAAAGGTGCAGGTTGTTGTCATACCCTATGCATTTAAGGCTTAACAGGAGCTGTTTGCAGTATAATGATCTGCAGTTTAGAACAACAAAATCCTTTTCCTCTCCCAAGTTGTTCCACAAAAATCTAATTACTGAAAGAACTACTTTTCCAATCCTGTTCTCTTTTTCAGGCTGCATCTAAGATGGGTCCAGTGCACCTAAAAAATGGGCATGAGTAGGCCAAGATTTCTGGATCCATGTCCTCACTCTCTTGTCACAGCCCTGGAAACCCTGAAGTCCTTGTGGTTTTAAGCAGGAACAGGGAAATAGGACTAGGAGGACAGGCATTTCAGCATATCTTTGTGAAACTATAATCTGATGGAGGTGGCTTTGGCCCAAGCTGAACTAAGAAAGATTTGGTGTGGCTGGCCCGTGCAAGGCAGTCCAGGCAGCTCCTCCTCCAGCGCCTGCTCCAGCCCAACAGCGCCCAGGCAGCTCCAGTCAGAGTCAGCCTGGGGCTGATGGTCCCAAACCAAATGAGGTTTGCAATTCGTTATCACTTCACAAGTGACCATCGCAGTCACGGCTCCTCCCCAGGCCGCAGCAGGCAGCAGCACATTAGACTGCATCTGTTTGTAGCAGAGGACTGAGTTGCCAACTCACAGGCGTAGGGTAACAAGCACTATTAATCTTGGCTTAAATTGAACCATTGTTCTGGAGATTGGACATCTCTTGTAAAATCCCATTATTAAAGACCATTTGCCATCTATTCCCATAGAAACTTTTTAGTGTGGTTTGTTCTACTTTAGAAAAGGTTCCTCTTCCTTTTTCCTTAACTCTTATTGTACTTACAGAACCTTAAACAATAATCCACTCAAGCACAACCATGGAAGTGGCTTGAAGGAACAAAAGCTGCTTCTGGCATAGCCAGTGCATCTGACTCTCCCTGCCTAGAGCTGCCTGTATAGCCTCTGCAGATTTGCAGAGCACCAGCAGCTACTGATTTCCCTCTGCTCCTCCTGTGTGCTGGATACAAAATAAACAGTAAACATGAGGAGTCTACTCAAATTATACTTGCAGCATCAGCCAAGAGTGCAGGTGAGTCACAAGCAAGTTCTGCAGCCTATCTTGCTAAAGGAATAGGGAGAAGACTGACCTTAAAAGAAAGCAGGAGGCATGAGTAAGACCAATAAAAAAAATTAAAAATCTAACTCCAGGGAGACAAGGCAGTGGAAGCAAAGTGTCTCAGGCTCTGCTAGAGAAGATTATTGCCACATCTAACAGTTAGCACCCACCCGAGTAGAGTGCCCTCAACCTAATTCTCAAATGAGACTACCAGAACAGCGAGACAGGATTAGACACGCCTGTTTTTAACCATTCTTTGCTCTCTCTGGTGGAATACTATCAGCACAGCATTGGCATCAAAATTACTACTCTTCAAAACGTGCGGAGCACATTTTTTAATTTTAAATGTAGCAGTTATGTCATCTAGGGTTATTTATTTTTTAATATAAAGTGGTATAACATATTTAATCTGTTTTGAGAAAAGAAAAAATTGATTTAGTGAGCAGTTCAAGGCTCTCCCTGGAGACACTCAACCACACTCAGAAATCTGGATATAAGTTGAGACTTCGCTAAAGTAATTTTAATTGTAGGTCATAAGAAAAGTCAAGATATAAACCACCAAGGAATACTAAAAATTAAGCCATCATCTCTGAGAGTAAAAAATGTCTTATGTTTGGCAGTAGAATAATTTCTAAATCCTTACAGCATTGCTACTTAAGGACAGTAGCAGAGCAAAGGGCTTAGAACTACATGCAACATGTGTGCATTATTTTCACTGGGGACAGAACCCAAAACCTGCATAAAGTGAAAAACTACTGGAGTGAAGGAAACTTACACCACCACCAATAAAAATGTAGAGTTTTAACTTTTTCACTTTGTTTCACTGCACTGAACATCTTCTGTTAATAAACAAGTTTTGGGTTGTTTTGGTCTGAAAATGTTCCTCCCTATGCAGTAGGGAACAGAATTGTGAATACAGCAACATGTATGTGCAAAAACAGAGCACCACAGTCAGGACAGCTGATTTTTAAGAAAACTTTAAAAACAAACAGAAATCCACAAAGCCTTAGACCACTTCTAGAGCTTTGTGCCCAGGTTTTACAATGAAAAACTCTTCATTTTTTTTGTAGCTAAAGTACTTCTTAAACAGGTGTTGTCCTGCAGAAGGTACACCCCAACTTCGGCATATTTGAGCTGGATACGCCATTTACTAAAATCCTTTTATAGAACTTATAGCTGAGATCCCCAAGATTTTCCTTTGCCCGCTTACCTCAAACAACAGTGGTGAGAAGGCTCTGACCTTAGCAGTTCAAAAGTGAAAACCTTTCCAGTTTAACCTTCTTAAAACAGAGGAAATTAAAAATTAAGTGTGTTTTCAACACCAAAGAACAATATCTGAGAGCTCTTACTAAAGTATCTAAAGAAAACATAGATAAACCATTTCATTCTCCCACATTCTCCAATCTGAAAGTTAAAAGCAATGTAAAATCAGGAGCAGATTTGGGGTTTTTTTACCATTTCTGCCTAATAACCTCTTAAACTTGATCAACATACAAATTTCCTTTCCTGCCCTTACCGTCCACTCATGGGAGTGGAGATGGGAAGGCTATTTCCCTGCTTTTAGTTAAATCAGAATGGAACTTACCAGTGAACAGCAATTTGAACAGAAAGCAGTTCAAGTGATGTGAAGACCCATATTAAGGGAAACAAGCTCATGTATGTGGAAGCGGAAAAAAAAGTAATTTAGCATTGTATATTGCTGCCAGTCAACTCAATTACGAACACCTATTTTGTTGGGTTTAGCCACGGTCCCTAGCAGGTGTGCCAAGACTTATGGGTGAATTCCATTTCTCTAAATGTAGGCATTTCACAGAAATTTAAATCTTCCTCTGCTGAGTCCATTTTCTTGTGTGCCTTCACATCAGCTCACTGAATACCCTAACCACCCTCTTCTGTAACACTAAGCACCATGCATATCCAACCCCATGTCTGCACAGGGTGCAGCAGGGGGGCTATTGCCTGCTTTGCCTGCCTGAGTGGTGCTGTCATGGCAGGAAAGTGAAGGGCAGGGAAGCTGCAATACTATGACCCAAATAAGATGCAGGCAAACACAATTTTAGACATCCAAGCCTTTAATGCAAATTAATGTCATAGCAATAAAAGCTCCAAAAGGAATAATTGCACAGATGTCTCAGAGGAAGAGTCGTATCTTGGGATTTAATAGCTAGAAGCAGTTTCCTCCATCTTCTCTTCAGGTCATTTGATTTCAACAGATAGTGCTCCTTGCTGTCTATCACACAAGCTATTACACAAGTACTCTCAAACTGGTAGCCCTGGATCCTGGTTTTCTGGTCCCCTGGAGGGCTGCAGGGGCCTTTCCCTGATGCCAAGCCCTGCCAGGCTGCCCATGCTAAAACTCGAGGTCATCTGCAACATCAGAGAGGCAGCGTTACACAATTCATGCTCTGCATGGACATCTGAGCTGGAAAGACAGTCATTTCAAAGCAAGATGCAGTTTGCCTCGAGTTCTTCCAAGTTTTACTGCAGGCTGTTCTTAAAATCTTCCACTGATAGCATTTGTAAAACTAGAATTAATTTTCTGTGACATTGAAAGAGGGAGGGAGAGACCCTAAACAAAACCCCAGTCCTGCCTCACTGACTTCACTCCTTATATCTGCACAAATATCCACTCGTTTCTCTGCTGTCCTTGAAAGCCCTTTCTCTGCAGCACACCAAAAGCTTTTAACCCATATTGAGGCCACTGTCATCCAGCCCCAGCTCCGAACAGGCGCTGCTGTGCCAAACCCACTACTCTGTAGGAGGGGAGCCCTGGAAAATGTTGCCCAGGCACTTCGGGATGTGGCTGCCATGGCCAGTCTGCTGTGACCCTCCACCAGAGATGAGGCTTGCTGCAGCCCCGCTGGCCAGGGGCTCGTACCACACCTCTGCTTTACACGGGCGTGGGGTGGTTCTGCCAAGGAAAGTGCACTTTTTACAAAAAAGGGCACTGAGTTTCAACAGCTGAGGCAGAGGCAAACAGTGCCCTCTGGCAGCTCCTCTCCCGGGGTGGGATGGACATCCGAGCAAGGATGAATTAGAGAGAGAACAGCTGTTTGTTCAGTGAATGAGTCACAGGACTCAGCTATTAATTCTTCCTCTCAAGAGAATATGCCCCCATGCCAGCCCACCCACCATCCTATAAAACAAACAAATACATAATGGAGGTCAGGGAGGGGGAGCTCAGTAAGAGGAAAGGAAAAAAAAAGAGGAAAAAATAGTCAAGAATTTAGTATTTACATAAGAATGAAATGTTTCATTAATTACATACAGAATCAATTTGCAGCTATTTTCCTTAAATTTCTCAGTCAAACCCACAGATTTGAAGCACTTTGAACTGTGCTGCACCAGTAATTGTGGATGAATATTTTAGATCAGTCTTGAATCACTGTAGAGCACACACCAAATGAACTAATAAGCTACTCATGTGTGGACTACTAATGTATTTTCTTTCTTTGCTAGACAGATGGAATACAGTCTAAAATTGGTTGAATTGGCTACTGGTAATCTTCAGAAAGGCTTAGAAAAATCTTTAGTTCTACTGTTTTATTAAAAATAGCCCGGGTGCATTAGAAGGGAGCTGGCAATACGCAGCAAAACCCAAACAAGTTTTAAAGGTACAAAGGAAGAGTCAGGCATTTCACGTGACCATAGCCAGCTTCAGAGAGTGACAATGAACAGTGCACTGCCAAATGTTTTTAAAGGACTGCTGCAAAGCTGGACACCCCTGTCATCTATTTGATATTTATCCCAATACAACCATTTATGGGCAGTCATTCTAAATCACATATAGCAGCATATCAGTTCTATAATCTGACAGATGTGTTCCAGTTTACAGAAGCATCTGTTGAGTCATCAGGACATCAAAATAGTTAATTGCACTTTGGGGATGCTTTCAGAGATTAAAAGTTGCCTTACTTCAAGCAAATTTTAAGTGTCCTTATAGATTAAACTCCTTTTTCATATACAAAATTAACATATGTACCCACACTCCAGAGAAACTAATGTATGAAATGTAAAGAATAACTTCCCTCAGGGATCATCTGTTTTCTTCCGCCTCCTGTGCTTTGCCTCATACTGTGCTCAGCAATATGGAGCAGAAAACAAAAATACAACCTGAATCATGCATGATTCTGAAATATAAACTAAGACATGGCCTACACTGTCTGGGCAAAGACTACAGAAGAAGTTGCTTTAGGTCAAGAACTTTTACAAAATGTCTAGCGGCTAAAAACTGGAAGATGATGTCTGTTTCTTTTTTTGGTATAACACTTGTAATTATATTTCAGAAGGCTTTATTACTGTTTATTCTAAAAGGAATGTTGTACAGGCTGTACCTTTTACCACTACAAAAGTATGTGAGAAGCCAGGAGAACCACTCACAAGATTAAACACGGACTGATAGACACTGAACCATCCTCAGCTGAAGTTGTACCAACTGCTTCCTATACACAGCTAAGGACTGGAAGCAAGCAAACTCCATTCATACACATAATTGAATATTTTAATTAAAAAGGGTAATACTTGTGGAAGACTCCTACAAGTTTTCAACATGTGTGAGCAGATGAGATCTTCCCCATGCTTCCAATCTGAGTTTCCTTGCAACCTTCTGGCCTCCACAGCAGTAAGAGGATTAAGAAAATGTATTTCTTAGAAAGAGCTATCTTATAAACTTTGATTTAAAACAATTTAGCAGTGGATTTTTCATTTGGTTGGTGTTTCACCAAAAGAAAAAAAAAACCCAACAAAACCAAATGAATCAGTCAAAAAAGGTATATTTGGCTGTTTCTCAGAGGTGATTGAATCCATCTGGTCTGTAGCCCCTGAACCACAGGGATCCCCTGATTAATTCAATGAACTATTTGGTTTCACTCAAGAAGTGATCATAAAGCTGAAGAGCTAGTGCATAACCAAGAGCACCGTACAAGAACACAGACACCAACACTGCATCTGGGCTTTGCTTCCTATAAATCCTGAGGTGACAGCACACCTCAGCCTAAGTAGACTGTTACTCTTTAGTGTGGAGCAAATCAAACTTGAAGTGAGAGTGTAAAAGTTGAGACAAGCACTGCGATCATGACCGTGCTTTAACAAGGTGCCATACTTCTGAAGTTACAGCATATTCCCTTGCTGCTAAACCAGACTGAGATTGCTGTCTCCATTGCATTAAATTATTAGCTAATTAGCCCTGACTAAGGACAACAGTATGTTGATGCTGGCAAGCTGTGAAAAGAACACTTCAGCAAAAAAGATCAATAGCATTTTTTGTGTGGCTTACAATAAGAAAACTGCTGGCCCAGGTTATGAGTTTAAGCCATTTTTCATTTGGCAGACAAGACAGTACTAGTGACAGATCAATACAGTAACTTTATGATAGGCTGCTGCTCCTGCAGATGGCAGAACCATAAACAGGCATCATTTTTAAAGCCTGATGCAATCCATTACTTGGACAGAAACCACCTGACCTTTCGTAATATTTGCACTTCTCTATCGAAAAAGGAAAATCAGAGAACAAAACAAGGGAAAATCAGCACAATTAGCTGTCCTGCAAGACAGAAGAGAATATGTATTGCTTGTTTGAAAGTCAGTATTTAATGTAACAAGCTTTGTGCTATTTGGGAGATCACATTAAAGCCACAAGGTTGGCACCAGGGAACTACTCATCCCTTCAAAGAGAAAATGTTACTGGGGATCACATATGATGCAATTTTCTTATCTCCTGGTAATGTGGGATAACAAAAGAGCCTATTTATGAATCTTTAAGGAAAAAACCCAAACCAATCAACCACTTTAATGTGTCATTAAAACATTAAACCAGCCCCTTTTAACACCTACAATTACTAGGCAGTTGAGAGAATTCAGTTACAAATGGGCAGTTCTTTTTCCCATATTGCAGTATACACACTGTAGCATTTGCACATATGATTTCTTATTCTGCACCAGTATTAGGATTGTTGGGATTGCCTAAAGTGTTCCACTATTTTAACAAAGGCAAAGCAACACAAGAGAAAGGTTTGAAAATTCTGGAGTTTTTTATGGCAAGAATTTTAGCTGAAGAGAATGTAAAGCACAGCACCTTAATAAATTATTCAGGCCACATCTTCGGATAAGGACCCAGGTGGAGCATCTGGCCCTATACTTAAAGTCTTCTCTTTACTATAAAGATGAAATAACCACAGAATATGGTGAATCAATCATACAACCAGCTTTCCCCTGCCTCTCTGTCTGAGGCTGGTTTGTGTCAATTACTACAGAAATATCTGCTTAAGCAGGAAACTAATTTTACAAAAGCACATTGGGTTCATGGGCTTTCATCAATACTTTTTGGTTGCTGCAAGTAAGTAATTAACATTAATGTCAACATAAAGGATAGAAGGAGGAGGAAAATATTAACGAGCACAATATGAAAACTGAGCTGGCTGCTTCTTACCCATACAGTAGTGCCATGCAACCAGCTCCCAGTCCATGCCTGAAAAATGAGTTATTATTAATTTGGTCGCTAATTTTACTTTGCATGATGTAAGCAAACAGCACTGCATTTTCCCCTTAACGAATGCCAATTATACACAACATTAGTTTAAAATACAACAGAATAGCACACAAACCAGAAGTCTTTTGACTGGGTTCCACTCATGCTAAGAATAACTTGGCACACACGTACATGATGCTAAATCTGCCAACGATTTGCTTTGCTCCAAAACTCCCCCCTCCGCATCTTCTACAAGATCCTAAATACGTGAAGCTGTGTTAAAGCAGGAAACCTACGTATTGAATCTATTTTTAAAACAAATTGAATTTCTTTGAACTCAAATGCAAGGGACGGTTTCAGCAGTTTCACGTTGATAATCTCATGCGTTTTCAGCAGGCACAAGGCCTCTTTATTCCCAACTGCGCACAGACGCTGCCTGCCACATCTGCCAGCCCACAGCACTTGGGCTCAGCCCAGAGACTCTGTCAGCCTTCTGCAAAATCACTGGTGCAAACACACAAAGCAGCAGCCCACAGTTCTGATTTGCAGGACAGAAAATATCCTTAGAGAAAACGTCCCCATGACCAAGCCAAAAAGACACTAAAATTCAGTGGCTTGGGTTTTGTCATTTTGTTTTGTGGTTTTGTTTATGAGGGGGCAGGAGGGGTTTAATGGGTACTAGGTTTTTGTTTGCAAACCTCCCACTCCCCAACATTCATAAGTAAAACAAAAATCGCAGGACTCAGAAATAGTTACTGACGCTTCTTTTACAGTGCCTCAATGACATTGTGGCAATTTTAAGATAATCCAAAGCATTTCATTCATGCCATAGTATGTGGATGCAGGTTAGTGACCTCAGGCTGGCTGTTCAGAACTCTGGTTCAGCCTCAGCACACCTGTGATGCACATCCCATTTCAGCTGACTGCCACCTCTGGGAAGGAGGGAGGGCAACAGGGTTTGGCCCAGCTTAGCTCCATGGTCACTTGCTGAAGGCAGTGTAAGGAGGGATTATATAACCTGGCATTGGGCTGCTCATGGACAGAGTTCAAGGGGAGGCAAGGGCTGTGCCTGAAATGCAGGGGAAGAGAGTCCCCACCATCAAGTGGGGGACGAGGCCATGCTCCTCCTGCACCCTAAATGGTTATAACTTGCTTTTTGGTCCAATGACTCCTCTAAGCACACATCCATATTTCCACTTATGCTTTCTTTCTTTTTTCCCTACATCCTATTGCATCTACAATCCATTATGCCAATTCCTTTCCAAAAAAGTCCTCACAACAATGTTGCCCTTCCGTTATTTTCCCCCTGTCATTGTTAAGATGCAAACTAAACTCTTACACCCAGACTGCTCCCTGCAAATTCCTGTTCTGTCCCTCCTTCCATCAAATTCCCTAGACTTTTTGTACTGAGTTTTAGTCAGTAAGGACATTAACTCCCCTTATTCCTATTTTACTATTAAAATGACATGGTTCTTGTCTGAAGATAAGAACATGTAAACAGCTTTATAGACTTTAACACTAGCATCAATGAAACATCACTAAGGACCTCAGCAATTTCTTATTGAAGAAAGTGTATATAAGCGACAAATCCACAAATACAAATTACCATGCAGCAACTCTGCTACTGTTTATGAGGTTAATTAAGTTGTAGGGAAAGAAAACCAGGCTTCCAACATCATACCAAACTTCCTTGCCATTACAGTTCCAGACTCCACATTAGCTACAAAAACCATAAACAACACCTCATTATCATTTTTCTTTCCTAGAAAAACCTTGCTTGAAAAGTTATGTCTTAACACTTGCTTCATATGCATTCAAAAAAAAACCCCCAAAAACCCAAAAGCACCCCAAGAAAACATCTTTGTGTTTTGGAAATTGCATTCATGTGAGTGACACTCAATATTTGTTACTGTATAAAAGCATAAACTATTAGCTGGATAATAAAGCATTTGTGAAAGACATCACCTCTTTGTCATGTCACATCACAATCATATTTACCTCCATGATGGTGACCACAAGGCAAGCTCACAATGAATATAATAAAACAAACAAGGAAACTCAAACTAGTGCATTCACATCACACATTGTCTGTACCACCATCCACCAGAGCCAATCCTTTCGAGCGTAAGAAAGTGAAGGTATTATAATTAGAGAGTTCATAATGCCATTTAATCAAGTGTGGAGCTGGAGCACAGTGGGTTATATACCAAAGACAAAACCACATAAAGCAGTACAATGCTGAGTGCAAGAAAGGGCACACATATTCTTCAGGGAAAATAACAAGTTACTACAAAGCCATGTTTGTTTTCAAGTACTCAATCAAGAGTTTGCATACCAGGTAATTTTGCATCATGAAAGTAAGTTATTTCATAAACTGAACATGAAGTAAGACCACATAAATGTCTTTTGATTCTTACAGACAGAAAACCCCAGTTTAAAGTTCTTAATTTGTGAATTTATTCTTTGTAGTTTTACTGGAAGAATTAATTGTGCTTCAACAATATAATAATTGTGTTTCTATTACAGCTTATTATTTACAAAGTGCTGTATAATAACTAACCAGTTTCTGTGACACCTGTAGCAGTCTCCATGTAGTGAGGCCAAGACAGTAGTATCCTGAGCAATCAACAGAAGAACAGCAGGGCCCAAGTGAAATCAGGGGTAAACAAAAGACTTTTCCATTATCAGCCCATTTTTCCAGGGGTCACATGCTTATCACAATCAAGATAATGATGCAAATGCTCTTTCCTGCGTCTCAAAACTGGACTGGGAATTACCCCGATTCTCTCCCGTGAAACAAAGCCTGCTCAAAACCAAAATTAGTCAGAACTCAGGAACACCCTCTTTCAAATAGGAAGCATCAGACACTGACTTGCACGTTTTAGATTAGGCTCCTGACAGACCTGAAGGATCTTGCAGATCTGCCAGCCCAGGACTCGTGTTGCTTGAAGGCAGCAGTGAACACAACACACAAGGAAGGACCCTAATGTCAATGGCTGCTGCAGCTACTGCTCATTCCCTCTGATACACCAGAGATGTCTGTCACTATTCCTTACAGGAACACAGACTACTCCTGTCCAAAGCAACCTGTATTTTAATCATACCATAACGTTTTTAGGAAAACATCAAAAATAATTTCCATTCTATGTATGGAGAAATTTGCTTGACAAACACAGGAGCACAGCCACTGAATGCTCCAACAAACCCACACAGGAATTGGAGCATGAAGTGTTATAGGCCTTATCTTGATCTTGATTTGGGGCTATCAGAGGCCAAATATAATTTTTCATTACAATACATGAAGAACAATAAATATACATAATGTATGTATCCAGTATATCAGGTAAATCTAAAACCACACAAGCAACAGTTGAAAAATTCTAGCAGAAAAATGTGTGGCAGCACAGAGCTTCCAAAATTACTCGTGGGCAAGTGAGAGTCTTCAGACTCAAGCATTACTTAAAGATTTATTACATATATATATACATATATAACAGCACACTCTCAAATGGCTGCAGATCAAGAAATGAAAAGGTCTGAGCTAAAACAGAGTCTGATTTAACAACCATTAAGGTTGCAAAAAGGATTCCCACTGGCTTTAGCCAGCATTGGGTCGTACCCTGGTCACACCACTACGCAATTTCCCTGTGCCTTTCAGCTTATTTGTATGACAGTTCCACACTCAGCTGATCCCAAAATAGCAAGGTACGACCTTTCGTCTGCCTGGATATCCACAGACAACAGCACAACACTCCGAATGGCCAAGAAAGGACTTCGCAAACTGAGAGCCAATCTTACCATACACTGTAGAGTCCCACACAAGCTTTGCCATCTCTAGAGATGCACTGGATCACAAACCATTTATCTTACCATATTTTCAAAGTTTTACAGACTAGTTTCCTCCTCCCCTGCCCATCATGCTCAAGTCCTTTTTCATAACTGCATGTTTAAAGCAAGAAAGCCACAGAGATCACATGCTTTTATCGCTTATTCCCAAACAGCTCATTAATTTAAGAACTTGTATTGATTTTATTGGGTCATTTACACATTTAAAATACGTGCTTAAGTTTGTAGGAATGAGTATACCAAAACATCTCCTATTGTCATGAAAGGGAAATGAGATGTTTGCACATCTGCACTCTAAAAAGTATTACTTGAAATATGGGAGATTGCTTAAAACAAAAGAAAAATACAATTTAAAGTACACCAAAAAAAAGGGGCAGGAGAAATAGTTTACCCTCCTTTAACAGACATACACCATAATTCACAGCTTTGAAATGGATGAAATAAAAGTCTACACTTTATTAGTGGATATAAATGTTTGTCACCTTAATTTCCAATATGCTATTTTTCCATAACTATGGGGTATATTCCCAGTTCAGTCTGAAGGATATTTAGGCACACCATGTTAAACACGCTGAGGAACACGAATCAAGTCAAAATGCTGCAGAATACTTTAGCCACAAGCTGCAGCTCCCATGAAACAGGACACAGCTGAGATAAAAATCATGCTGTTCTAATATCCTTAGGGATTTATTCTGCCAGCACTAACTGATAGTTTTGCTTATGAGAGACATTGGCAAAACAGAGCAACAATAAGGACAAAACATACCTGAGATCCCTTATTGAAGCAGGTAATTTTAACAAATGCTTAATTCTATGCTTTTGACTGTGCCATGATACTAACCTGTTTAGATTCCCATCTGTTTCATTCTGCTTGCATGTGCAGTGTTGATTCCACAAACATCCCACAGGGCCATTTGCACCCAAGAGTATGTTGGCTCTACTGATTACATACCTCAAATACCATTCATGTCTGTCTTTCAGAAAGTCTGCAGCATCTTGTTTGAAAGTCAAGCTTTTTAAGAGCTGTAAACTAGAAAACTCAAAAATCAGCACCAAATCAAAAACTGAAAGTTCCTATTTTTCTGTATGTTCAATAGAAAAATTTAATTGTATTATTTTCTCTTGCTCTATTAATTCCTATCTAAAATATTAGCCCTTTATTTGCATCCCAGTTTCTTGCTGATGTATCGAAGTGAAAACCAAATGCACTTGTTAGATATGGATTAAAACTATTCGGCATCTACTTCAAATAAATGAATGTTCCACACCTAAATGCACTGCATCACACCTCCTAATTTTTTTTATTTCAGTAATTTTAATTTTCCCTTAGGCAAGACACTAGAATACTCACTTTATTATTACAATCATTTAAATGACCCTCAGAAGGTGACAGCATTTTATCCCATTTGATTACATTAGTCTTAATAGATCCTAATGAAAACACAAGTAAATCCTTTTTCTTATCACTCGTTCTCATTACTTTCAGCAGTCACTATAACTTAACTGCTCAAAGGGTTTTAAAGCACACACAGAGCACAAATGAAAGAACTTGCCTTTTGGATACACTTTTTATTTAATTCACTGAACGAGTTTAGGGAAACTCTAAAAATGAATTCCCAAGTGTCCCAAGCTAGAGCTGTCACAGTGCCAACTGGGGATAACCCTGTACAACACTGACAACACAGCAGCAGCCCACAGGAGAAAAGATTCAGGAAGGTGTCCACCCCAGAGCTCACATTCTAAGCAAAATCAAATAAACAGGGTGTACCTGGAAGGGCATAAAAGAAAATAAATTCGACTATTATTACTGACTGACTTCTTGTTGACACTGCAGAAGTCTTGAGCTGTTAGGTGGAACTTGGGCCGAGCAAACAGGGAAAGAAAAAGCTTGTAAGGAAGCATGTCCCCTGTGCAGAAGGTGATGCCAGCAAAGGAGTGAATAATGTCATGGGGGAAGCAGGTGGCCAGAGCATCAAGACTCATACTACTGAAAGAACAGCCTTCTGGCAAAGACGCTCACCTACAGGTGCTCACATCCACAGCGCCTGGAATTGATCTGGCAAGCCAAACACAAATGCACAGCTCCAGAGGGTAGCTGTCATCTGTATTTCCCTATCTGATGGCACCTTTAGAAAACAGAGGTCCTGACGTGAGAAATCAGAGTAGCCCACAAATGAGCCAACTGTGCTGAAATCTGGTTTGACTGTGGAGGTCAGGACAGCTCATCAGCCAGCTGCTCTGCTATGGAAGTGTAACGAGACACTCGCAGCTTGCTGCCCCTCCCGTGTAATTGCACATCTTGTTCTTTGTAATCATCCTTACCACTCATACGCTGCTGCAGCGACATAACTAATCCTCCCAGATCCCACTGAGAGGCAGGAAGAAAGTATTACCATCTCTATTTCACAAATGGAGAGAAATACATATTACCTACAGGAGTCAGTTAATGAGTGGAATAACCTGATGCACTTCCACAGGCCTGGGAGAATTCAGCCTCAAGCTCACCAGTGGCCAACTTGGCCAGCAGAGGTCAAGTCATTTGTCAAAAGTCATAGGGTGTTATTGGGAGATACAGGATGAAAACTTACAGTGCTGGAGCGTGCTTTATTCTCAGGCCACTGTAAAAACCACATCCAGTAAAATACCTTTGGCAGGTTGGGTTTTTTTTCCCTGGATTTTTGGGGCCTAAAGGGTTTTTTTGTTATCATTTTGGGGTTTGTTTGTTAGTAAACCAATCCATAAGGTATTCTAATTAAAAATAAACCAGAAGTTTTGCTACAGTTTCTCAAGTAGAAGAGAAACTACCCATAGTTTTATTGATTCTGAAAACAAGTACAATTATTACTTGTTTTCTGCAGCATCCAGAAAATAAAATGGTAGCTACTGCCAGAAGAGAGAAAGTGACTAATAAATGAAATGTGTGAAAAAAAACAGGGCAGCAATATATAAATAACATGATGGATATACAGAAAATAATACAATGATAAAGTAGCATGGTATCTTTTTTGTTGTTACAAGGCCACAAATGCCCTGGTAGATGGAGAACATTCAATAGCCATTTTTTATTATTTTTAAGGTCTCAAAATTGGGTAAATGTAAATAGCTATTTCTGTGTTTGAAGCCAAACATGATCAATAATAACCAACCATCTATCCTAATTTCCATGACCATCATGAAATAACATTATTTGTTCCTTACACTCTTCTGCAATACTTGATTTACATTTTCCATCTCTTACGGATTTAGCACTGCTAGGAATTTTGGGAATCGAAAATGATCCTATTAGCTTGGTTTAAACAATCACCTGATTCCAAAAAGCCAGATTTTAAATACAGTTATCAACACAAGGCCAAGAGCGAGGTTGGGGAATTGACACCGCATTATTTTCAGATCCACTGCTATAGCTCAGTCCCTTTTCGATGCATATGTCCCATCAGAGGAGGAGTTATCCAGCTTACAACCCTGCACTGAAGTTGCTTTGCATTAGCAGGTAGCATTCACAAGGCCATTTTAAGGACACAGATTGATAGTTTTAGCCAGGTCTGCAGACAGAAACATCAACACAGTGGCTAGCTAGATAAGTGTTCCCCCCACATTGTCTTTGTGCTGTTGAGAATTTTCCCATTGTTTGCCAACGTTCTTTTTTAAAATTCTCTGCTTGAACAAAAAGCAGAAAGGTTATTTTTCATCACCCTTAAAGGAATCCTCTCCAGACATCTCAGACTTGGGTGGGAGGTGAAAGGAGAAGATTTACCACAAGAACTAAACTGAGCAGTCAGTTGTTCCAACCAGGCTTTGCATCTGTACAAAAAAGAACCAAAACCAAAACAACATGATGCTTGCTTGTTGGTTACTTATTTTCAGGACCCGTGCTGAAGGAAACTTAGGTTTCATGGAAGGCACTGAGGCTTATTTTCTGTTTGTGGATGCCAACAGGATCCATTACTGTAAAGTAAGATTGCTCTGCCTATATTTAAAAAGAAAAAAATTATTTGGCTTTGGAAGTGGATACAGGATTGAATACACCTTACACAACTGAACTCAGAAGACATGAAGCTGAATTATGTGACACTATGTATCTGAAATCCAACATTAACATAAAAAATAACTTTCGGATAATCAATCCAGCTTGTTTACTGAACTACCTGGCTAACTGCCAAAAGACAGTGATTTCAAGGGGTTTTTATAGATTCACTCAGGAAAACAAAAATCCATTTCCTAGAATAGGACTCACAATTCACCAACTCCTTAAGACAAATGAAATGGATTAGAATTGTACCTTTTTCCAAACTTTGGTTACACAGCTTTACAGTCAAAACACACAGGAAAAAGCAACTCGCTTGTTTACAATACCTTTCATGTTTCCACATGCACAATTTGCCTACCAGTTTTTAGGGATTATGTAAATAGTTATTAACGTCATGTGGTTTTAACTACTAGGAGAAAATCCCAGATAAAATTGCTCACCAAATGACCTTTATAGCTTTCCTTTAGCACGCAAAATTAAGCAAGAAAGTCGTGTAATAATCATATGTGTTTTTTAAGTAACATTATTTCAGATGGAATGTCTTCTTTTTAAAGAAATAAAGCTGAGTTTGCACAAACCACTAAGATTTGCACAAACCACTACAACAGATAGATCAGAAGACACACTCCAAAAAATCTAGTATCAAAGTGTATAAACATGAAATATTTCCCCACATTTTAGGGCCCCCAGAAATTATAACAGCAAACTCCTAAACTGATCTCTCCACTCCCGCTAATAATAATTCAGTACTGCAGGGATCTCTGAGCCACAGTGGACTTGGATCATGCTTGGATTATAGAGCACATAAACACATTTTTAAAGCTTGTTACAGATACAAATATAGGTATACTACAGGCAGTTAGAAGTCTACTAAGATGAACTCATAAAATACAGTATTTTTGTTCTTTTTTACAACATAAAAGTTTTTGCTTTTTCTAGCAAAAAGAATTCTGACTTCTCATTGAAGGACTGTAAATGAAATTCATCAGTTGTTTGGGTTTGTTTGGTTGGTCGGTTTTTTTTTCTCTCCAGCAAATGGAACTATTTTGGGCCAAAAACTGAGGAGGGAAGAGGGGGAAAAGGAAGAAAAGCAAAAAAGCCAAACCAATTACCCCAGGGTACTTTGAGACAGCAGATACACATTTTCCAGCTCCAGTTACCTTGTAACAACACTGGAAGTTTCATTCCATTAGGATGTCAGACCCAGCAGCAGGGCAGAAAAAAGCCACACTTGTGTCTCATCAGGTAAGGGCATGGCTGTGATGTGAGCCCGAGCACAGCCTGCCAGTCAGCACCCAAGCCCAGCTGCTGAGGAGAAAGGCACACGCAAGCCTCCTGCCTCAATTTCTCCACCTGAAGCAACAACATTTACCCACCTCACACCAGAGCCCTGAAAAGGTTGAATCATGTGTGCAAAGTGCTTTTAGAATGAAAGCACACTTTATTTCTCTCCTTTCAGCAACGGCAGTCAACCTCGCAGAAATGTGAGTAGCCGGGAGCTCCTATTGAGCCAGTTATAAAAGTCACGGTTCTCCTGAGAGCTCCGCGTGACCCACTTCTGCACCTCGAGCCTGCCGCAGTACTATTGAAATGTCGAGGAGTTTATCAGTATAGAACTGAAATGCTAAGGGGGGAGCGTATTAGTGGGGACAGGAAAAGGCAAAATTTATGGCACATAAAAGGCACTGCTTATTCAGATGAAATTTATTATATCCCATTTGGGTTAAAATATCACATATGTATGAGACCTTAATGAAACCATAATCCAGACGGGAGTGGAGAGAGGCTGAGTGAGCTGCGCGCTTGTGCAGAAGGAATTCGCTCCCGAAGCCTGGCAGGCAGAGGCGTAACCAGCTGCCTGTCTGCCTGTGTGTTCATGGCCAGCATCAGCAATGAAAAAAACAAAGATCCCTCAGGCCCTGGAAATTAATGGAAGTGAATTGTGGAAACAAACCAACAAAGGAAGATGTACCAAAGGTTTCAAATCTATTCAGTATTAGATGTTGTGGGGTAAAGGCACAATGAATCACAGCTGATTAGCGCTAAGCCTGGCTCTTACTGCCTGCGTGCACAGCAAGTACCAAGACAGAAACCCAAACCCTGTGGGATGCTTCAGCTTTTCCAAGAAACAAATGTGAAAACAGCCATTTCCATACAAAGGGCTCTTCCAGAGATTATTTAAACCGAGTGGGTTTAGTCTATTCCATCCCTTGCACAGGAGGCTTGGAGGAGGCTTTCCCTTACCCTTCCTGTGGATGAGGGCAAGGATACTGCTGCCAGTTATTTGCAGATGAAAGAGTAGGAGGACAGCAACTGGATTCCTATTAAACATGCAGAGGTATAAGCAGAGCTCAATGACTCTGGCCACTGCCCTTTCTGCTGAAGCTGCCAGTGACTCTCTAGCCAGGACACGTGTACACATGCACAACCCTGTATAAGATGCACAACTGCACTGCTGTGCCCCCTTTTCAGAGGCTTCTTCCCACACTGCTGTTCCACCACCTCTCATCCACCTCTGACCAGCATAGGACTGTGCAAGAGAAGTTTGCATTTACAGCGTGCTGCTGGCCATCATTGTCAAGGAACAAAAGGCAGCAACATCAAAAGACATCAGCCTAGCTCATTTCAAAATTTTGAATTTGTTCAATATCATCTCTCCCCTGTAGCTCCCTTTGCAAATACAACACATGCTGTACACATCTTTGGTTCAGTTTGTACTGCTACTGCAAGAGAAATTTCAAATACTGAATTAAGGAAGTCATGGTTCAAGGTGCCTGTTATCAATTGACTATGTCATCAAGAAATATTATTATGGAATATTTATTTGCTAGATTAAATCATGATTAAATATTTCTAGAAGGCAAGATAGCTGTCTTCAGCACCACTTAACTAGGAAGCCTGAAAGCATGGCAGCATTTATAGGAGCCACTCTTATGTCAACTGCTCACACACAGTGTTACAGACAGCTGAAGCTCAGACCTGCAATAGCACATCAACTGCTGTCCTGGGAAGGCTTC
The DNA here is from genome assembly GCA_910950805.1 of Acrocephalus scirpaceus scirpaceus. Classification (NCBI taxonomy): domain Eukaryota; kingdom Metazoa; phylum Chordata; class Aves; order Passeriformes; family Sylviidae; genus Acrocephalus; species Acrocephalus scirpaceus. Next base: position 38,859,881 of record OU383781.1, read on the forward strand.
TCCTAGCACTCACTGGCATGCTCTATCATGTCTCATCCAAAAATAAAAAAATCTTCCTCCATTTCTCATCCTTATTGCTAAAAAATTAAACCACAAAAAGCCAGGACACAAGTCCCTGTAGAGCACAAGACAGACAGTTAAGGCCAGACAAACTTAAACTCTAATTTCCCTCATTTTGAAGGAGGTGAAAGATTTTGAGAAAATCCATTTGAGGAGAAGTATTAAATCAATATACTATGTTTGGCTTATGCCTGTTTATGAGCCTCATATTTTGTTAAACTTGTAAGTTGATATTAAGTGTTATTATTGCAGCAAGTAAATATGTGCATTATTCTTCAAACAGTAAACATGTAGCAAACTCATAAACCAAGAAATATACTGCATTTGTAAATAGCATAAAGAAATCCTGTGGATATATTTCTGAGCATCTAACATGAACTTTACTTCCAAAAGACTAATTTCTCCATATGGAAACTCATACATGACTGCAGGTGTAGTTAGAGCTCTGTCAGGAGAGCCTTAGCAACAATGGTCAGAATTTAGGAATTCTTGAAATGAATGTGTCATACAAAGAATGGAACACTGACAACTAAGCAGATCATGAGCCCTCTTAAAATGCAAGTTAACAACAGCTAAATTGTATTAATGCTTTTTACATCATTATTTTCTGAAATACAACACATGCCTACTGTACTCAAAATAGGAACTTTTCAGAAAACAATGAAAAATCTGGTCCAGTGAGAATAAAAGAAGTACAAGAAACAAGATGTCTTAGCATGGGCAAATATTAAAAAAACCCACCAAAACAGAACAAAAAGAAATACCATATCAACCAGTAGTAGTCTGTTTTTACCTTTTATTAAATACCTTAATTCATAATACTGGTTTATAGTTGCTCTGAGTTAGCATAGCAAATGTATGACTTCCCCATAAGCTTCATTGTAAGCAATGCTTACATCTCCTGGAGTTTGGTGGTTATCTGAGAAGACAGTGTCTAGAATATGTGGCCATTGAAGCAGTAACAAGCAGTAGACAGAGGATTTTCCTCTAGATAAATTCCTTGAATTAGGCTTGACTTGCTCTGTACAAATATCTTACATGGTGCTGTTTTCTGGTAGGAAATGCTGCCTCTTGAGTCCAGACGAGCCCTACGGTACCATTCCCAAATGCCTACAGAGGGGCCAGGTGTCCAGCTCCTGGCCAGACACGGCCTTGGTGGCACTGCCTTGTGCTCTGCACTGAAATGAACAGCTCATGATCAGACTGTGAATTTTCACCATCCCTTTTAAACTTGCTCAAACTAGGAAGTGCCCCTAGATGAGCCAAGGTGCAACAGGGACTTGCAGAAGTAGATGCTGTGATTTGTGCTAACGAGACAGAAATAGCAGCATGACTGGGACCCGAGTACATGACATGACACGTGCAGCTGTCTAAATAGCTCTGCTGCCACTGTCACTGCGTGCTAATGGCATTCCCTTCTGCTTGGCCTCGTCTCTCTACTTCACTCAAGAGCTTAAAAATTCAGGCCCTTCCAGCTCCACCTAGACTGAACCACTTATTTTAGCAAATAGAAAAAACAGCCACACAACTGGTTAAAATATCACTCTTTGGGAAGGAGTAGAAAAAAAGCTTGGATCACATGGCAAAAACTTACATAAGTATCTCTTATTTCAGGTGTATTAAAGCAATGGTGGCAAATTTTGGCTGTCATTAGGAAATAAAAGCATGTACATCTTCTATACATTAGCAATAAATGCAATATTGTGAAAATATCAAAAGAGGAATTTTTGTTTACCTGTCATCTCTTTAAGAACATATTTTACTGGGTAAACTGCTTTGTGGTGAAGTACTGCGTGCATTCTATGCGCTTTTATGTCTGAAATGTCTTAGAACAACTTCAAGCACAAGAACATGAGTTAGTAATATCCCTAATAATTTACCAGTCCAAGAGATGTATGCCTATGGTGCTGTCATGTCTCTTAATTTTAAAACCTTGTATTAATTTCAAGGGAAGAAACCCACAGTTTTGTTTTGATATTTATACTCTAATTGCATTGTAATCCCAGCACAATGCTGGATGCAGCACTCCTGCAACTTCAGTTTCTTCTTCATAGCACCAATGCAACCTATAAGATACCAAGAGCTAAAAATGTCAGTCAAAATACCTTTCTTCTCTAAGTGATTATGTGTCCTTACAAAAGACATTACTCCATGCCAGAAAAATCCAGATCAAATCATTTTAGGAGGTTTTGGGAGCATACATGTTTGGTAAATTCTAGATGCCATCACAGGAACTTGGACCTAGACTTCTATTTCAGATTCTAAACCGGGAAGAAATTTTAGACAGACCAAGACAAGAAAAAATAGAAGCTTTTTGTGATTGGATTGTGGCACCAGAGTATTAGAAACCAGCTAAATTCAGTAAAATACACACCACTTTTTTACTAGCCAGCAAGAAAGATGCTAAACCAGAAATTATTCTACCTTGCTAGCATAAAACATCTCTAGTGAAAAACAGGGCTTCTCTGAGTCTGTCACCTGCCAGATGGACTCTGCTGTGCACAATAAACAGAACAGCTCCCACCACAGGCACCAGTGATCAGACACTCAGGGCAATCAGTCACCAAAGAGCAAACCAGGCACTGCTGTGCCTTCTCCTAAAATGTCTACATGGCCAAGAGAAAGCATCTGCTCCCAACCAGTATCATTTTGTGTAGAGAGGAATGACTCCGGTCAGCTTTTGTAGGCATGAAAGAAAACAGAGATGGTCAGCCCTTGTATATGAGGGCTTTTTAGCATCTCGAAATTCTCTTAAGAAAATACCATTGCTTCGAAGGAAATAAAACTTAGATATCAAAAGCAATGCAGAAAATCACTTCCCAAAAGCAAACATTTCTTTGCCAGCATATTGACAAAGCATCAAATGAGCCCATAGAAATGTAGCAGGTTGAGGATTTACAGATTCTTGTTTAAAAAAAACAAACCACCAAACTACCTTTTATGTGGCTTAAAAGGGAACTGCATATATAGATATACCATTAAAGATTGAGCCATTCTATCTCAGGCAGTTAGAGACAAAAGAAAAGCAATCTTTATGCCTGCCAGCCTAATACAAAAGTCAGAGCCCGAGATTCCTACCTGGCCTTAGCTGCAGGAAAAGTTTATATCCCATGCAAGGAGACCACAGTCACCTGTGCATTGCCCCACTCAGAGCCATGGGGCATTGCCCACTGCTGGCAGTGCCATGAACCTGGGCAGGAAGGACAGGTGAGGGTGGAGAAAGCCACGTTTGATGGAAACATTCAACATCTGTGCAAATTAATGAGTTCAACTTAATTATCTCCCAACAGAAAGATTAAATAGGGTGCAACTGGTGATATGAAATCATCCTAATGGGTTCCACTGCTTGAATCCACCACTCATCAAGCCGAATTGATTTTTAAACAGTGGAAATTCAAACAACTCCCATGAGAAAGTAACACAATTCCCATCTCAATCAAATACATTGTAATAGTTACATATGAAATGTGATTTTTCAAGAGGGAGAGTCGATTATTTCTCCATCTTTCATTTCTGTAGGAAACCTGTGAATTGATGGTATTATCAGTCAATGCTGCAATACCAGCACACACTGAGGATGTAAAGTGTATAAGCACACTATGAAGAGTATTTTGCAAATAACTCAAAAGTGCACTTTTAAATAAAGGCTGTAGCTAGGTTTTAAGTGCACTCGTTTTTCAAGCAGGACAGTTAGCATATTGTTAAGGTCTTTATAATCCAAATCTTCTAGAAATCAACTTGCAAGTATGCAAATTCCCTTAAAGTAATTTAAGATAGCAATTAATTTATATTTAATAGTATGTTCCCAAAGCAAATATTTCATATTCTGCTGCTAATTTTGAGTATCCAACTGAGATACTTCAAGTGTACCTGAATGCAGAATGTGTCATAAATCCTTTACACAGTTTTTACTTCAGCATGAACCATTTTTGAGCAAAAATCACTCCTGAGTTCAAGGAAGCTTTGATTTAAAAAAAAAAAAAAAAAAAAAAAAGACGGTGTATTTTAATTAAAAGACCCCCCACTGTTGTACAAAACTAATCCTAGTCTTTTCACATATACATGAGAAAATTTCTACATAAATACACGAAATATCATACATCTTTTTGAAGAAGTTTTCTGCCATGACCTCTGAAGACAGACTTAACTTCAAGTATTTGCATTTAATTTCATCAGAAAAAGATATAAAAAATATGTATCTACAACTGAAAATAACTATCTAGACCCGAGATGCTGCCTGACAAGTCCTATCTCACACGTGATTAATGTGCTGACAGTTTACCAAAAGAGGGTCCATTTATCTGCTCAGTGGGCAAGCAAACATTTGTGAGAACAATTGGTATCTATGCAAGGCAGCCACAGACTGAGTGGTCATCAGGTGTTAAGTAGCAACTGACATTTTAAATGGAATCCAAGGGCTGTCAGCATCAAAGGTTCACTGAACTAGAGCAACTGAAAGAAAGGTAAAGGAAAGAAAGGTAAAGGGGAGGGAGCAAATGGAACAGCTGGATGTCTTCTCAGTGCTAGTTCTGTCTAATCTTATTTTTGCTAATCAATACCAAAACAATAAAGCATTTCCAATATTGGTTTTCTGTAGTAATTCTTCATTAAATCATACTTGCATGAAAGGAAATCAGACTTACACAGCTTTAGAGTGAGGCTCTATTCCAGGTGACATCAAAGACTAAAACAGGAGGGGAAAAAAAACAAGGGAAAATAAGAAAAAAACACCCTGTGCAATGTTAAATACCTAACAGGAGATGACAAATCAAATGGGAATTACTGTGGTAAAAACATAATTAAAAACTTGATTGAAGTTAAACAGAATTTACATAACACTACAAATTAACTTTATGCTGAAAGTATTCACTGGGAAAGCAATAAAAAGGCATTTCATTAGTAATCTATATTTAAACAATATGTACAATAGAGTTGTTCTAATGAGAAATGTAGGGGTTTTAATAACAGCAGTTTCCAATGGCTGCCAAGAGACACTGCTATCATGGAGATCTCTGCACATAAACAAACAATCTTTGGTAACACCGTGTGTGGATTGTAGCCCTGAGACTCAGCACAGGTTGGTGCTTTACAGCTTCTTGTTATAAATTAACTGCCTTAAAAACACTGGCACACAGCCTTGGACTACCCATTCATACTGGGCCTCCTGACTTTGAGGGCACAGCCCAGTTTTAGCAGGACCAGGATTTCTGCTTTTCTTTAAATTTTCCTTCCTAAAAATGTATTACATTTTCAGAACTACACATCTGTTGCTATGACATTTCATTCCCATTTCTTTAGAGACATAAACTATTTGTGATAGCAATGAGGAACCACATTGCAATCATTAACTAAGTCACATAATACTAAATTACTGGTAAAATAGTAATACTGAAAATAGTACTAAAAGCACATTAAGTAGAAACTACCCAGAGATGTAGCATTCACTCCAAATGCTATTGACCAAACACAGACAGAAAAAATGAACTACTAAAATCCCAAGACGGAAACTTCCTACAGCCCATGATGGAAAATATAAATACAGTTCATCCCAGACTTTAGAAGGAATCCAGAAAGATCCCATTCCCTTAATGATTTCTCACTTCTTCCTAATATCAGTCAAATATGTTTTTGTCTTTTTCAAGCCACAAATTCTGATGGAAGTTTAACAGGCTCATGGCAACAATCCTGCTTGGTCACCTTTTATAAATAATCCAGTTGTCTCCTCAGGTCCCCCAACCACAGTCTTAGACCCACGTCATAAAACCAGTGGGGTAGTTCACATCAAAACAGTTTCTGTATTTTTACTTTGTAAACCTAGTAGCAAAGTCTACAATTTCAAAAAAGGATTAAGCTGCCTTCAGGTGGGGGTAGATGCTCCTGACAGCTTCTGACTAGAATCAGGGTTTTGACACTTAGAGACAGCTTACTGCCTTTCTCTACTGAACACACTTCAGGGAATTCCAACCTGGGCAGGAGTAACTCTGAAAGAAAAATAATCAGCCAAGAGAAGAAAATTAATGAAAATCTCTGTTAACAAGAATGAAACATAAAAGCTTCTTCTGGCACTTTTTGACCTGACTCAACTATTTTTGTACCTTTCCTGTAAATAACTGTTGTGTGCCCTGGTACTATAACGTAGTATCTAGTAGAACAAAGTAAAACCTACAAAAGCAAGATTTGTTCTGTGTCTTGGCATGACAAACATCAGAGAGCTGCAGGTGAAAGTGGGCACTGGGTACTATGAAACTATAATGTTGAAATGGATGCTACCTTCAAATGCACTCCAGAATATTCAGAGTAAGACTTGGTTCCTTTGTTTAACATATTTCCCACCTAAATGAAAGGACTTAGGTGAAATGGCTGTAAGCCATGTGGTTTATTTCCCAAAGTGCCCCAAACACAAGCCCTAAGAGCAGGAATCAAGGGAGATGCTCTGCAGACTAATCTGGAGCCTGTAGAATAAGGAGTTCTTCTGAGACATGGAAACGGATTGCAGGTTTTCTGATTACTGCGGGACTACTGCGCTCACTGAGAGACTGTCTACATGCACACCTCCAAGTTTGGGGGTCTGTGCTTTAGGAACCAATATTTTAAATTCTTATGCCATTAGACAGACAAATGATAAACAATTTAAGTGTCTGAGACATGTTTTCTTACCAAATTGAGTTTGTTTGGGGTTTTTTGTCAGTAAGAAATGAAACAAGCAAATGGTGCTTCATCTTTTGCTGCTGAACTGCATTAAAAAAAAATATATATATAGATTAGTTTCCTCCCATTTGTTGGAAGTTTCATTGATAACATTTGTTGAACACTTGTGCATCATGCCAGTTTCACCGTTCCTGTCCAACCCCCTCCCCAAAGTTTTAGAATTATTTATTTCTCTAAAACATGCATATATTAAAAAAAAAAAAAAGAAGAAGAAAAAGAAAAGCAAAACAAACCAGACCGTTCTCTCTTGCCTAAGATCTATCTAAGCATATGAATACCAACATCATCTTCACAAATGGGTTTTCTTGGAGCAGAAAGGAGACAGCCAGCTTACAAATCTCTCTAAGTAGATGGCAAGTCAGGAAAGAGGCACAGTGAATAACATGACAAACCTCACCAGAATCTCCTTCCTGGCAGAGCAGATCCTCCCCAGCTTGTTGTGCCAAGGCTGGATTTCTCCAACTGGCAGAGAAGGGCAGGAGGAGGCACATTGTCCTCGGCCTCACCCAGGAGCAGTGAGCTCAGGAGAAAGGAATTGCCCCATCAGTTCCGAGAAGAGCATCGACACACTAGAAAGCAGGCTGCTCTCAGTGCTTTTCCTTTTTTAACACGGTGTATTTATACACAAGAGAATGCAGCTCACATGCAGTATCGACCCAGGTTGGAGAGGCTGCACTTTCACCACAGAGGACATAGAGAAGGCACGTGTTTCTAAAAGCTTTTTCTATGCTAGCCTTATTCTGTACCCTGAGGAGAATATGCAGTCTAAAGGGGATACTGGATTTCAGGGCAGAATGACTTAACTAGAGCTTGCAGTGGGAATAAAAAATACTAAAAAAATGTGTTACAGTAAAAACCACAGGTCCAGTCAAGACTGCAAGTCCATTGTGTTATGCACTGTGCAAAGCTATGAACATGAAAAGGTATTTCAAAAAGCTTGTAATTCAAGGAATAAAGAGAGAAGATCCATAGTATTTTTAAGGCCACATATAAAAATACAAATGCCCAGAAATATACCAAGAAATGGTTTTATGTAAAATTGTTGCAAGCTTTATCTTTTTCTTTAGATGAAAACTATCAAATTAATTATTCTTATCTGCTTTTTGAAACTGAAAAAAGCTGTGACTTTATTTACATATGTTAGGAAAAGGGATATTGGAAAAAACAGAGACAATGATGAGTGGGAAACTGGATATTCCAATACGCTCTTAGGATTACTGGTTATAAGTAACTGACGAGGCAGACAAACTTCCCAAGGTCTCTAACAGCTGTACCACCCCTTGTCCATAATGAAATTCCATTCTCTGCTCCCTCTTCCAAGGGTGTGCCATGCGGGCCGGCAGGTAACTGCAGTGAAGCCATTGCTGAGATCTGAAAACAGGATACTGTGGTGTACAGCAACACTGCCTGCCAGCTCAGGTTTGGAGAGCACCAAGACAGCTGTGTCTGTATCATGGTACATTTTATTTCTAAAGCTCAAATTGTTCACACCAAACCAGCTCAGCTGTATCTGCAAAGACATCATAAAATCAGAAGCAAGCACTGTCTTCCCACACATCAAATGTTCAACACAGTCCTACTGTAAAATCTTTGTTTCCAGATTTAAACAACCAACACTAAGCACTTGGTACCTAAATCCACACCAAGTGGAATTGATTAAGAAGTGGTAATAATTACAAAATTTCTTGCTGAAGCAAATGAACAAAAATACAAGATGGGCTAGGTCCTACAACTGCCACCTTCCTTCTGCCATTATCATCTCTTTGCACATTTGACAACCTGGAAGTATCTGCAACCCACATTAGACATGAAGAGGCCATGTGGCAAAAGAGACCTGGGCACACTGGGAACTTTATGACTTCTGAGAAGACTCCTAGCTTGTGCTTTTTTTTGTTTTCTCTTAAATCTGTCCTGTCTGAAATGGGGACAGAGATAGCAGCACAACTTCTGTAGGAGGCCTCAGTGTAGCTAGACCTGCTTCATACAGCAATAGCCACTACTGCAAATCCCTAGAGAAAATAGCAGAATAGAGAGGAAGCAATATGAACAAACAGCTCATCCAGTGAATTGGGAAGAACTCGGAACCCAAGTCATCTGCTCTTCCTGAGTCTGAACACTGCTGCTCTCCTCTCAGTTCAGCTCAAAATAGTGAGCACCTCCAGCCACATGCAAAGTCCCCTCAGCACTGATTTCCAGAGGACCTCAGAAGAACTGCTCAGGCCTCTGCAGAGCCCAGCCTGAGCAGTGTCAGTGCCCATCTGTTCCTGCTTTACCTTGCCCACGGCTCACGCAACTGCTCTTCATCCCTGCAGGCAGCTCTTCACGCAGTCCAAGGTCTCTGCAGACAGCAACTTGCAACTAACTCTACATGTGCAAGGTGGCAAGGCAAAAGCAAGCTTTCCAAAAGTGTACCAGCAATGGATGTCGAGATTAAAGAAGCTCCTGAACCGCACTGTGAGACAGAGGGACTGCCCTGAAACATGGTGCAGCTCAGCATGGCATCCTGGAATGGAGCAAATGCTTCCTTCTTCCTTCTAATCCAAGAGCTCAGCACTGCTGCCTTAACACAGCAGCCATGGCAGCCACAGAGACTATTTAGGTGAAAAACCAGAACATACATGAACTGCAAACTACTGGATTTTGCAAATTTTTCGTAAGAGAAGGAAGAAGGCTTTAGCTTTCAGAGACACGGCATTTAGAAATACACTAGGTGTTAGTTTAGTCACTTGCTGGACGCTGTTGGCAAAACAAGCAAGCTGAGGGAAAACTGATCTAGTACAGCAAATTTGTATAAAACCTTATTATTAAAAACCTCTCAATTATGGGTTAGAAGAAGTGACAAAACCTAAAAACTGCTCCTACAGAAGACACAATCTTTCTGCAAAGACAATCTATATCCTCATTTGACGTGTTGCACCAGTCAGATTTTTTTACAAACTAAGGGGAAACTCACTTGCCAGATATTATACAAGAAAACAAAAAAGCAGTCTGCCATCTTTGAAGCTGCTAGACGTTGGAGGAAAGTGAAACAACAGTATTTTCAGCTGACTGTACACAATGCTTTTGCTGTCTTGCTTCATGGCCCAGCCTTGCAATCATCTCATGCCTATAGCCACCTCCAAAAGTACACTCTGACTTCCCATTAAGTTCTTTACTTACTATGAATTAACTCTGATTTTTTTAAACCAATATTCTTTGTGCATCTATGCACATGAGTGCTTGCATATTGTGAGGATTTATTTTACACAACTCTTTAAAATAAAATAAAATAAAAATATATGTTAATGGCAAGACCGAAACCAATGGTAAATGCTCTCTTCCCATTTCCAGCAAGCTTACTGGAAATAACATCAATTCAGCAGTCCATGGCAAGTGAAAGTATGAGTTAGTACATGTTAGCTAATGCAAAAGGACTTCTACAAATCTAATAATTATACTTAATTTCATATACAAAGGTCGGCATTAAATTTTCTCTGGTTTTGTATTTCAACGGATTAAAACTTCAGCAATAATTTACTGAACATAAGAAATAATACCACAACATTAATTACCTGCAAACAGCAACACTGCAGAGATTTTAACATGGTATACTGGAAGCCATACAGTATTTCAGCTAGTGCACCCACAATTCGCCCACTTTTAGACCGTATCATTAAAAAAAGAAAAAATCAACCCCTGAATTCAAAACATAACAATTTCTTTTAGTACTCTAAGTCAAAATAAATGCAATTTAGTTGAAAAGCTGAAAAATTTCCAGTTGTGAGAGAAGAGGAAGTAATAACTGTAACTGAGGTTGAAAAGCAGTGACGCAGCCAGCTTAGAGCAACACCACAACAGGCAGTTTGCATAAAAACCAAGGCTGAGCCAAAGACTTCTTAAGAGGCATTACTAAACAATTGTATCTCAACAGTGCACTGCCATGATCTAGTAAGATGTCCTCAAGTTTCACTATGGGTGTGACAGAAGAAGGGGATATTTATCCCATGATGATCCTGGCTTCCCCACCTCTAATCTGCAGGCCAGGCTGACAAACCAGAACTGACAGAAATGCCACATGAGATGAAGCAGATTGGGTGACTACTACAGAACTGACCCGAAAAGGCTGGCTAGCCAATGAAAAGGGGAAGAATATGTTGGTATTATTGCTCAAAAAAAAAAAAAAGCCTGTACTATTAAAAGGTAGGGGAATACTGCGAGATGCAAGGATGTAAGATTACTTTAAAGCAATAATGGTAAAAACCTGTGCAAGCATTTCAAGCTTTGACCCTCTGAGCTCACAAAGTCACACCCAGATCCATTCATTTCAGTGTTTTCATTGACAGGCTGAAAAAAACCTGCATCACTTCCTTCCCAGTGGGCATAGCACTTAAATATTTAAAACACTTGAAAAATGTATCCAAAATCCACAAAATCAGGCAACATTGATCCTAACATTCTGGAAGTGGAAGAGAAAGTCACTTAGATAGTATACAAACAGCAACCTGAAACAGCATCCCACTGGCACAATGCTGCCATAGCTCTGCCTTACGAAGCCTTCATGGAACTGAATTTTAAGAAAACCATGATACAACCAAGCAACTGCTACCAGTGGTTTAATTTTCATGCAGGACAGTAATAACTAAAACCAATAATCCTGATTTCATGTTTCTCAGGTGCACAACAGCTAGACAGCAGGAAGCATCAGCTTCAGCAGAAGATGCATTTGTGCAATGGAGGGCACAGAACACTGCATGGGGCTGGGGGCGAGCAGACGCGGGAGGCTGGGATGGCAGGGGGCACTCAGGAATGGCAAGAACTTGGCTTTCCCCAGCTAGATGGGTTTACCACACTGAGCCAGATCTGGGCAGTGTAGCTGCAATTTGTAAATGCTGAGGCAGGCCGAGGCAAGGGGCATCCCCACCAGCTGCCAAATTCCAGACAATTAGAGCCACTGGCACCCTTGGCTCCCTGGGGGGTGCCCGGACAGAGGTGCAGCAGCAGGGAAGAGCCTGTTACTGGGGTACAGAGAGGAGGAGGAGTGCTGCTTTATGGCAGCATGGTAAATCAATTCCATTTTTTATTTCCACTGCTGAATATTATTATGGTCTCTGCATGGCTTTTATGAATGTTTGCCTTGCCATAATCTATCTGCCAGAAATCAATAGTCTCTTATCCTTGCAAAATAGTAACCAATGTCACCATCTTTCCAGCTTGCAGATCAACTAGCATGGCCCACTGCATCCAGAGCAGGAAACCTGGTTTCTTAATTGTCACATTTCATATAAATCTTCAGCTAGGAAAGCAGAGAAATACACCTATTGCAAGGCAGCTGCCAACAGCTTTTAAATCAAAGCCTGTGTCGTAAAATATGCTTTTCCATTGAGCAAATATGGAGGTACCATTACAGGTCTTCATTAAAGAAACAGTTCCTACCAGGAATATAAGTATTTTGAATTGCCACATCAGGATGTGCTGGAGATGGTTTGCTCTTAAGAGAATTAAAAGGAAGGAAAAGATGCTCTTATACAATTCATAGGACAGTAGCAAAAATTGCTATTCTAAATGTAAGTAATATAGAAAGGACCAAATGTGAAAGGTGTTGCACATTTATCTAACAGTTTTAAATACAACAAATTTTTAACTCTCATGAGAAAAAATAAAAGCAGAAGAGACCCCATACATGTAATTAAAACATTAAAAAGAAGATTCATGATACTCTAGATATCTCATTGCTATTTCCACAAATTCCTTTCTTCCTCTATCAGCCCTCTGCTGAATAACCAGATTCCAGTCTCCAGCCTTTGCTCCAAAGTTCAGGGCAAGTTCCCTAGAAATTCTTGTTCGGGATTGTTATTTGTTTTTCCTTGTAATTCTTTTCTTCTTTGCTACAGAACCTCCCAAAGCAGGAACAAGGTTTTAAGGTAACATCTGTATATGCCCCTAGCCTCCATATTCTTCCTAATTTTGCTTTTGCTTAGTTAAAAATTTTTCTCTACTGTAAAGGGGATAATAGCTGTCTTTTTACCTTCTCTTACTTATCTCCATTTACTGTTTATCCTCCTATTATGTATCTCCCAGCGGGCAGCATCTGTGAAACAGCTCTTCTGACCCCCTCCTGACTCATCTGCAGCTGTGGGGGTTGTATGGAGGAGCTACACTGTGGCTGGCTTTCAGAGCTTCAGGCTGCTCCCTCTGACCCTTACTGAAATAAAAACTTGTTGCCCAGCTGATGGTGCCTCAGGGTCTTCCAGAAAATCTTTAGGAAGAAGGGCTTGCTCATCACCCAGAATAGAGGGTATCATCTTTGAAAAATGGCAGCCTTTACTGGGACATATGAGACTGCGGGAGGTTCTGTGCTCCGTGCAAGCAAGTAAATCCCTTTTTCTTCCCATTGACATGGACTGTATTTTAGCAGAAGTTCCTATGACTGGGTGCTAAATAACCCTATAACTTAAAATAGCCAGGAAGAACACATGTAGTGCAAGTAGGAGCTTCTTTCCTGTCTGCAGCACTGAAGAAACAAACCGAGAGTGGGTATTGTATACAACTTCATGTAGGTAGTGCAGCTACTGAACCTTTATCAGAGATGAGCTCCAGTTCCTGCATGCACGGCTGTGTGTGCCCTCAGCTGCCTGGCTGAAGAACATCTGCCACAAATCCAGCACAGAGGTGCCTGTACCCACCAAGCCCTGCCATGCCCACTGCCCATCTTCCGTCCCCTCCTGAGGGCACCACCGAGCTAGAGCAGAAAGGATCACTCATGCTCTCGCCCAGCTCTGCAGCAGGTTGGAAGTCCATCTATTTACAGGAACGCCTTTTCCTGTGACCATCTCTGACCACAAAGTCCAAAATGCAATCTTGCTACTGCCCCATGCAAACACAGGAGAGCAAGCACCCGCTTGCTGCTCCTGTGAGCAGCCTCCACGCTTTGTCCTCAAGGGACTCTCTGTTGCTACAAATGGGCAAGTGCCAATTTCCACTCTGTCAAGACTAGTAAATTTTATGTTTGTAATTCCTGGTTGGTGAAAAGAAAATAACAATCTTGTTTGTGAAAAGCCCAGGGTTGGTAGTACAAAACAGAGAACTGGGAAGCTGCTTTGAGCAGCTCTGGATCCATCAGGCTGGGCTCAGATTATACCTCTGCAAAGCCATAAAACTGCTTCTGTGTGGGAGAGCCATCATTCAAATGACAGCCTGAGATAAACCACAATCTGATGACTGTCACAGTCCCTTTGACACCAACACTTACCATCTCCTAGTGTTTACAGACTAATCAGTTTACCCTTCCCAACTGGCTGCAGCTGCTCATCATGACTTGCATTTTCTTAAAGCCTCACACAGCAGACACCCAGGGCTCTTGTCATTTCCTCCACTCCTCAGTCTCAGACTACCCAAAAGGAGAATGAAAAATACATTCATCTGTACAAGTCCTGAGTGGTTCTCATTTCCAGGGAATGCTTAGGATTTCACTAGCTATTAAAGAACAGCCTTTCATATAAACCCAAAAGTTAACAGCAACTACAGTAACAGTTAATTTAAAATAATTACAGAAAGAATTTTAAAAATACTTATATTACCAAATACTAGAAAGGTTTTCTCAGATGCTGAAGTTCATATACTTGTAATATACACAGACATCTTGCTTGGTGTCTAACTTTTTTTAATAAATAAATTATATAAATAGGCGTCTTTGATTGCTCAGAGCATCCATCATTAAATACTGGGGCATAGCTTTAGGCATAATTGTACTACTGAACTCATCAGCTGCCTAATCATCATTCATTTTGCATCTATTTCTGCTAATTAAAAAAATTCCTAACAACTTTTACATAAATACTGTATTTGTTCTCAGCAAAGACACAAGCCTAATTTACCAGTGATTAACTGATTATCTAATTTTATAGCTGTCACTCTGTAAAGACCAGCACTCAGAGCCACCAGGAAAGACCAAGCAAAGTCTGTCAACCCTTACCTGCTGTCCCTCACACTTGTCTGAGACGGGCAGCAAGGGGGGCAGCCTTGGCACGGGCTGTGCACACAGGCTCTGCTCATCCTGCTGGCTGTAAAGGACACGTCCGCAGTGGAAAACTTCCCTTAGCTTCTGGGAGTGCTAAGACAGGGACTAAATGACTCAGTGGGAGACCAGAAACCTGCTGGCCATAAAAAATCTGTTAGGGGCACTACACAGCACAAGAGTTCAAGGTGGTTATGCAGCCTTGCAAGACCCTCAGCAGCAAGTTGGAAATTAACTTCAGTGTGCTCCCTCTGCCCTGACCCTTTTGCCTGAAGCCCAATATAATGCAGAATGCAGCAGCATCGCCTCTGCTTAGACCCCTGCTAACACCAAAATCTTTCACTTTCAAAGAACAGCTGTCAGCATTTAAAGATCTGTCTGGCCAGCACTCAGAAGCAGGGGAAGAACTGCCTCAGGTACCACCTGATCTCTCCAGGTGCACGTGCCCTGCTGAGAGCAGAACCCAGCCAAAACTGCATCCCCACCGGCTACCCAGACCTCCAGGGTGAACTGCAGTGCTCAAGAGGTGATGCAGAACAGCCCTACAAGGAGCAGCTTTTTTTTTTTTCCTCATAACCCAATTATGTTTAATTGGGGAATCAAATAACTTGAGAAATGTACCTTTAGATTGTGCAATTTTCATGAATTTTCACCAATTTCCATGCATAGCTGTTGCCAACCTGGTTCCAGAGGTACATACAGTACAAGCAACTGTTAAAGCAAGAATGAACAAGGGTAACAGCACCAACATTAATCTGCTAGGCAAGTGCTGTTCAGCTCTCCATAAATTTTCTATTAGAGTATTAATTAGAGACATTACCACTCCCAAACCCTCCACTCCCTGCAGGTGACAGCAGGATAGGCAAATTATTTCCACAGGCAGGGACAGGCATTTAAGATTATTATGGCACCTTGGATTTTTGTAGTTACGTATTTCAAAAGCTAAAGAGGAAAAACCAGCATAGTCATATTCACTTTTGATAACAGGTGAGGAATGACTTTTAAATATTCCTTTTTTGACCAAACTTAGTAACACCCTCAAATAGAGGAGGTAGGAAGGAGAATGTATTCCAGATACGGAGCTATCTGCTTTTTTCATAAACCGGACAAAAGAGAGAATTGGGCATTTCCTGAGGTGCTTCTCTTGCTATTATGGAAAGCAATTCCCATCCCAGGGAAGGCACGTACAGCCTGTTCCCAGCAATTGACCAGGACAGTGCATCCTGGGACCCAGCACATAAGCACCATTCCCAAAGCAAGGTTATATGGCTACCACCACATGCATTTATTGCATCATAGAGGAACAAACCAGACTATGGTCAAGCAATAACCCTGCTGTTTTTCCTCACCAGTACTGACTCACAACATGCAATCCTGTACTACTCTTGAAGGCATTACAGAGTCTGTCCCTATCAAAATTTTCATTATGATGCACTAAATTATGCGCTTAGGCATAGAACAGAGACAAAACAAATCAGCTACCTTGGTAGACTTCTTCCTAAGTGAATAACCAAGCTGAGGGGATGGTGTTATTTGAGGAGTGGAAACATTATCTATTATGAAGAGAGAATCCCATGAAGAACTGCATGCATTACACAACTCTAACTTGATGCACCAGAAAAGGTGCAACTCGGCGTAACTCTCTGAGGAGGATCTGCCAAACAGTGCATAAAGCTGAGTGTAAGCACGAATGCATCCTAGTGGACTACAGAGAGAGCACTATTTACAGCAGCAATTAACTGTTTCATAGTTAATAGAGTTGCTGAAAACAGTTTCACACTGATAGGGACTAAAATCAACTGACATCCCTTCTATACAAGAATACTGAGAGTACTGAAAAGCACGAATTCTGAACTTGATTAAAACATGGAAAAAAGCAGCATGCTATTCATAAACACCAGCTTCTTTGCCTCCACTTGACACAGAAAGCACTTAGATGCCAATTTAAATATGCAATATTAACTGAAAATAAAAGATTGGCAGCTACCATCCATTTAACACCACAGTGAAATGTGATCAGAAAGACAAAACGCTGATGTAGTAAGTACAGGTTTTTATCAATATTTACAGAAAAAACATGCCACAAACATTTCAGACAGTATCTATTTACAAAACACAGCACATGGAGCTGACTATCTAGCCCAGCTAAGTATAGATTATAACCTTACTTTAAAACTTTAGTAATAGATAATACCTTAGGTATCAACTAGAGGATATAGAAACAGTCTTGGTAAGTTTATGGCTGAAGAAATAATGATTCAATTCTCATCAAGTAAGAGCAGATTGCTTATAGATTTCAAATCAGATTTTGTCCACACCATTTCTTCTACAAAAATCCAGTGCACTTTTGAAACTCTAATCTAGGGACATAAAACAACAATTGACACATAACTTTACACACTACAGCCATGCACTGCATTTTAAAGGTACTGATTTATCTGATGAGTAAGATATTATACAGTTTTGCTCAAGTGGCTCATGCTGATTTGTGGATTTCAGAGCCATGTAGAAGTGCTGGGCTGAAGCAGAGGAAGAACAGTTTTGGTCCGTGGATCAATGCAAATGAAATGTTCAGGGTTCAATGATGTTTTTCTAAAATTTAAAGCTAAGTCAATGAATGGTCTGGATGCAGGAAATGGGGAAGTCAGGTTCTAGCTCTGCCATGTATTAGTACATAAATTACAGTCCACTTCTGCACCTGCAGCATTTATCTGCAAAAAAAGGATATTCTTGGATATTCTTTCCAACTTATTTTGATGGTGAACACTCCAGGCAAAGGCAGCCTGTTCCTGGGTACTACTATGGCTCCTAAAATGACAAAGAAATCTTGAAGCTGCTGGAATATAAACCACAGTGATAAACCTAGGATTGTTTACATCAAAAATGCCTGGGAGACTGGCTAAAATGTGTATTTCTATCTGGAAGCAATTTGAAAAGGTATAAAGTAAATATATTTTACTTAATGTAATATAGTTAATATATAAACTAAACATAAATTCAGACCTGAATTTCAAATCACAATATTGAGCATGGTGTTAATGACCTGAATCAGAATAATACAAGTTTTAATACAAATTATTACATTTTTGCTGTTCTTCTTTATGACAAATTTTGTATTAATGGCTAGTTAAAAAAACACAAATCTGTCAGTAAAAAGATACACGCTTATTTATGACATTAGAATTATATTTTAAAATTATGTGTGATATCTGAATATACACACAGGTGATCAGAAGGAATAATATTCATGAACATTATAATATTCCTCCATGGAAATAATTTCTATTTAATACCATTGTACAATTACAAATTGTACAACATTGTCGCTGGATATTATAACAGACTGAAAAGAACAAATTAAACTTCAAGAATTTTTGCAGCATTTAATGTCTTAGCATATTTCTTAATATCCTCATTTTATTACCATTATGATGTTAAAACTATAGGGTTCCCCAAAAGGCAGGTAAAACCTGAAAACTGTGAAAGAAATAAATTACAGACCGAATTTAGATGAAGTTTTCTTCTCTTTGCTATAGAAAAGTGAAATATGCACACAATTGGAATATCTACTTCTTCTCATTTACTAAGCTATCTTTTACACCTCTTCTGTCAACTCCTCAGAGGCACTGGCTGCATCTTCTTTTGGATGTTACATTTGCTAGTGAAATCACTGATGGACTGAAGCCAGTGGCAAAATTCCTACAGCAACTTAATGGGATCAGAAATTTGATTCTGAACATTCATAATCTCCTATCTTAACTTTTCAAGTGGCAAAGTCATTTCCAAGTATGAATTTCTTTTCAAAAGTGGTTGATGTCCTCCCACCCCAGCAGCAGTAGAGCTTACCACATGCAATCACATATGGTGTTCAAACATCCCTGCCATCTGAAATCCAACAATTAATAGTTACCAAGGAATTGGAAGGGGTTTTGACAAGGCAACATTGCTGAAATGCATTATCAACTTAGATTTTTATAATCCTTTGAAAGGCATGCTTGAATTGCGAAAGAGAACCATCACAACCGCAAACATTTTTTAGGTCTCCAAAAGCTGTAACTCACAGATCTTTCAAATCTTTTACATTTAGCAGCAGAAAGCAATCAAAGAAATGCAAGAATAACAAGGAATAACACATTTGCTCTTTCTTTAAATGGACTGAGTCCCTCCGAGGTTTTTTTACAGCAATTAGTTCCAGCCTATGAAAGGCTAAGACATCGATACCCCATTTTCACATTCTCCTTGCCAAACCAGACACTGTATTCTGAGCCCTTCATTTCTAAATTGAGTTCACTTCTAAATATATCCTGTCACACATGCACATGGAGGGCTCACACCTGTAGTCTTTGCCACTGGCTAGCTCCACTCGTGTGCCAGAGAAAGGGAAGGGTAGCTGCTGGTCTAGGACCTGGCTGCACAAACTCTTCCAGTGATGGGGGCTTATTCCCAAATAGAGCCAGTGAAGAGAACAGACTTGTAGCAGATGGACAGAAAAGGTCCCTGCATGGGGCAGCTTTTCATTCTGCCTGCTGGCCTCAGCATGAAGTCTCTCAGTGCTCCTTCCAAGCCACCAGCACAAAGCCGCACAAGGCCGGAATGCCAACCCCCCCAGATCCCCGCATCCATCTTTTCTTACAGACACCAGCAGCACATTGCTGGGGAGCCCTGTGGCAGCTGTGAACCTGCAGGGAGGTTTCCTTCACAGGGTAAGGAGGTCTTATATCAGACTGCACGTGACTTGGCTTCTCCCTTGAACTGCACCAGGGGAAACTGAAAGAGCTCTCCAAAATGTTTGAACTGGGTAATCCTGCTCCTGGAGGTCTCTCCATGCCTCAGGCAGATGGCAAAACCAGTTTCCAACCTGCAGGTGCAAAAGAATTAAGCCAGAACTCTTGAGACACTTAGCAGACATCTAAGATCCCTGAGTGGACGGTGCCCTGACTGACTGTGTGCCAATACCCCTGTGCCAGCCTCCCCCAGGGCTCACACTGCCATCCTCCCTCAGCAGTGCTCAGCTCAGCTCAGCTCTGCTGCCCCCAGTTACTACACGGCATCATCTGGAGATCAGCACTCACCCCCTGCTCCTCTATGGGAACAGAAAACGCAAACACTGAGCCAGACATGCAAAATCAGACAAATTACCTGAACACCACTAGCAGCTTAAAATAACTTGCCTGCCTCTGGAAGAAATTTGGGAGCTTTCAGAGGACTCTTGCCACATGCAGGCTGTGGGGAAGGTGATATGCAAAAAGAAGAGTGCTGTGCAAAGTAAGTTCCTCCATGTCCTCATCTGTGTTTCACTCTCACGCAGTCTTCACTTTGTGCTATGGCCAACCATTCCTCTGAAGACCATAACACACATATGGGGAAATATGGAGAATACATACTGTGAAGCTCCTGTTCTTAACACTGCATGTAAAATGAAGCTGAAAGACTGAGGATTTTGCTAATGAGACAATCCAATGGCTCACTGCTGTCCTAAAAGCTGGTTCCACTCCTGGCCACACTCTTCTGCTGCCAACCTTGTGTTGGCTCTGGCATTTGACAGACTACAGAAACCTACTCACTTTAGCTCAGCAAAGACTCAGAAGGGTGGATGTCTTTGGGCAGTTTAGTGAGCTCATTCAGCTAAATATCTACTCAGGAAGACTTAAGGGTGGGCAGCCACATACCTGCCCAATGAGGAGAGCTGACCTACTCAAGGGGATGCAGTGCAAACACAGGGGCAGGAGATCAATCTTCCCCTTGGTTGGTGGCTTCAGTTATTTTAAAGAACTTCACTGATAAGTGCTAGATCATGACCATCCCACAACCCTTTCCTTTAACCTGACCTGAGATACTTCCACTACTGAAAACGTAAAGAAGAATTAAAATTACATAGATTTGCTCCCTTACCCAGTTCATCCTACACCTCTCCTCAAAAGCACAGATCTTTATTAGAACATCAGCCAACGTGTTTATATATTTCCTTGTGCAACGGTGCCTATCTTTCGTCACAAAAAAAACCTGACAGTAAAGCAGCCAACATTTTTTCCCACCATTAATATGTTATTTTGCAGATATGTTAACCTCTCAACCCTCTCTTGTAGACCAATACACTTAGAATAGCCAAAGCCTTTTTGATGTTTCGTGACCTGGAGTTCTTAAACTCTGCCAAGTTCTGCCAATTTCCTCTGCTGAAATGGCTGACAGCTTTTATCTTCTTCGATGCTTTCTTTTTCCCAAATAACAGCCTAACCAAACTGCCCAGAAACTTTTTAAAAGTCTTACAGACTACCACACAGTCTTAAGTACACAGACTGAAAGAGGGACTGAAAAAAAGTATCCTACAACATCCTCAAGTCTTACAAGATTCTGATTTCTCTGGGTACACTCAAGCTTCTACTCATGGGAACATCATGTAGACAGCAAGGGCAGAAAAAAAAATTAACAAAAATCAGACAAAAATATTCACAGTTTCTGTAAACTTCCCTATGTTTTACTGTTCTTGCATTTGAACCTTCTGATGAACAAAATCAGAAAAACATTTTTTTTTCTTGTTCTTCTAATTCTTCACATTTCATCTCAGTAGAAAAGCAATTCTTTCAAAATCCAATATTTGAAATAATAAAAAGTGGCATTCTACAGGCAATCCAATGATTTTTAAAATTCTGTGGTATTTCAACAACTATTTAGTTGAGAACAATTTGAACAGTCCACTGTTACTCCTTCTATGCTATCACAATTACAGCTTCTCCTTGTACAACACACAATATTACATGTGTTGCCAGTGACAGATTGCTTGTACCTTTCCAGTAAGGTTACACCAGGCTTCAAAAATATAGTGAGGCTCAGAAAATCTAGCGCATAAAAAACCCACGAGCAGATAAAAGTTTGACATACACGGATAATTGATAGAAGACAGAAAGCAGTGGCCAAAAGCAGCCCAGGCTGCTGCCAGAAGGCACACAGCTGCCCCACTACTGCTGCAGCAACTCTCCACATTGGCTAAACAAGAATAGTAGTAGCAAGGGGAATGGCAGGCGAGGTGGGAAGTCTTCCAGAATGAGATTTACAATCCAGCTATTTAAATATACCTTGCATAATAGCAGATGAAAAGGGGTCAGTACTGGGACAATACTCTGCCAGCCTCAGAATATAAAAATAAAAGCAGACAGCTTGAATGTGAAGTACAATTTACACACCGCTATAGAGAGAATTCTTACTTTTCCAGCATCATGTGGATTTTTTGTCTTTTCTAAAAACCTTTAGTTCATTTCCACTCCTCTGCCCTTGTAAAGAGTTATAAAAATCTGTAGCTGGGGAAGAAGATTAAAATTTTTTTTAAAAAAGCAGGAGAAAGAAAAAAAGAGAAAGCAATGTGATGCACCAATTATTCTAAGCATGTTTACAGAAGGTGAGTGGTGGGGTGAGACTGTGAGTAGGAGAGCAGACAGCCCTGCTTTCTCAGCCAGCGGGGCGCTCTGGCAAGGATCATGCCCTGGCTGATGGGGCACCACTGACCCCAGCAAGATTATTCCCTCCATCACTCATGGATGTGAGCGCTGCTCTTTCTGTGCCCTCTCAAGAGGTCACCGTCTCCCACAGGCTACCACATCAAATTCCAGGCTTCTCCTGGGCCAGGCTTAATGGAAAAGGTTTACAGAACCCAGAAAGGAAGGTGGGAACAGCCACAGCTACTCCCACCAATCACAAAATTAGTGTCTCCTGAGTCTCTCTCAGCTGTATTCATCAACTCTGGGGTTTGGTTTTTTCCACAGGGCTGTGAAAAATCAATGAGATTTGTGCTGCAAACTGATCATTATGACAGGGAAAGCTCTGCAATGAAATTGATTTGTGTAACTCTAACACCACTACTTACACTCCCCCTCAACTTTAGGGGGCAGACACTCAAGAACTAAGACAAAAAGGTGTGAAGGCTAAACCTCCTTTCTAACCTGACCCTTCCTTATTAAACAAAATTAGCTTCGAAACAGTTCAAATGAAAGTAAAACAGCAGAGATGTGGAGTGCAAAATAGTTCAGTAAATGAATGAAACCAGATAAATACATTTTATAAATTACATGCAGCAGCAAAGATTAAAGATTCTGATCTGTCCCCTGTGTTTTGTCCTCATTTCACCTCCTCACAAGTGTAGCACTTGACTATCTATTTGCATAAAATCTCAAACACTAAATATGGAAAATCTAACATGAATACGAAAAAGACAAAGCCATAATAAGAAACAAAAAGCTGTCATTTTAACCCACAACTAATAGTTAAGTAGCTTGCAGCAAAATAAGTCCGCTCTGAATTAAGTGCCTTGGTCAGTTCAGCAGATGCACCACACAATAGACAAAGCACTGAAGCAGGAATTGAGAGCTGTTTTCTGTCCTTGACACTTCCCTTTTCAACACGATTTATCACAAATTATGTCTCTTGTAGAAGGAAAAACAGGCACTCACAACTGCTGACTCAAACGCTGCAGTTTTGGGGCACAGACTGCCTGTTGCTTTGAATGAGCAAGACGGGGGTCCACCCGCCGGCAAAGATTAATCACTGTTGTAATACCACTGGTAATGAAAGAACTACAAGAGGGTCTTGTCATTTAAAGCACTTGGAGCTGCTGCCTATCCTTCCTACAGAAAGTGCCCAGCTCTTTGAGGGGACGGCACATAGGTGGCAGAACCCCGTGTTTAGTATCTGCAGTGACACCAAACACCAAGCAAGACCACAGACACGTCCCAGCACTTGGAAACAGGACAGTACACACTCACACCTCAGTGTTGCACCTGATTAACAGATACAGTGTGCATCTGAACGGCATCTACCTGACTCACAGGAACAACCAAGTACAAGTCCAGACACATGTGTAATTACAGGTACAAAAACCCTCACAAACATCACCCAAGAATCACACATCCATTTTACTCTTCCACCAACCATATTACTAAATCTCTGCAAATCCTAACCTGAACCAGTAGAGAAACTTTACTACATAATAAGATACTGTATAACAGCTAAATAATGACTGTTACCAGTTATACAAGAAAGTCTTTTTAAAAGACCAAAACATACAAAACCTATCCAGTTTCATTAGATTAAATGACCCTATCAGACAAGCTTTGTCTCCACTACCATTAATTAGGGAGATTCAGAACACATTTCAGGAACAAAGTGACCAAGCCCACCATAAAGAGCTGCTTTGCTTTCAATCTGCTTAGCTACCCTCCGTTCTGGGTCAATTTGTCCTTATTCCCAGAGAAAAAGCACAAAGTACAACCAGAAGAGTAGATATTATCACATGGCACAAACGTCTTTGCTGTAATTCCTCTGCTCCTATTCCCATCCTAGTAGAGCTCAAAGATTGCACCCATCACTCCTCAAACATCAGGAACGTATTGTGCAAATGTCATCAAGTGAAGGAGAGAGTTCAATTTCCCCAAGAGACACTTCCACAAGAGAAAATGATAGACTTCATAACAAGTTTGCAATGCAAATAAGCAAGTTAAAAGCCTTAATGGTATGACTCAACACCATTTTAAGTGGGCAGAAGTGTTCTGTTACGTCCCATTGCTAATTTCTTCTTAAACATTAATTATACTCTAGTGAGAGGATTTATGTATTTGCAAGCAGGTATCAGTGGCCTGTTGAAACAATTATGCTGTGGTTCGTTACCTCATAACAACAGAGGAATTTCTGTTCTCTGAAGACCATATTCATTGGGAAAAGCACGTAATATATAAACATATCCATAAATACACAAAATGTACCATATGGAATTTTTCGTCACAAAATTCAGGAGCAAAAGAAGCTACAGACATGCAATACAGTATTTAATTTCTGTGTTACGCATTACATTTCTTTCAGAAGTGACTGGATTAGTGGACCCCTATGAAAGAAGACAATTCATTTCCATGGAGAACTTTTAAGCATACTTATGAAGGTTTAAATACTATGTTTGCAGCATGTAGAAGTTATAGCAAGCAGCTTGGTGCCTACAGCTGAAGAATAGAGTGTAACGACGAACAGAGTGCAAACACAACTGAGCCCCAGAGAAAATGGAAGGAGCTTCTCAGGGTCAGGGAGGACTGCAAAGAGTTTTAGGTAACTCAGAAATTCACTGAGTTGGATAAAATCTGCTCTCAGGTTAAGACCCACCTGCAGAAAAAGAAAAGAGCTCATAAACTCTTGTTTTCACTTTTTTTATTTAGGGTGCTTTGTACTGTTTTGTTTTTTTTTTTTTTTCTATTTAAAAAGTAAATTATTCCAGCACTTATTAAAATAAAATCTTTCTTTCAGAAAAGAAAAAGGCTTTAATGTTTTTTTGGAGTCATTCAACATTGGGGAAGGTCTAAGCACATCCAACTCTGAGCTCTGGATAATTCAGAGTCCTCTTGGTTCCCTACCAAAAAGATAATACATAGCAATCTAGCTTGGTCCTAGAACCAAATTGCCAAATGCACAGTGGCTGGAATTCTTTTGGATGAGGTACTAGTCACACATGTATGTAGCAAGCCCAAAATACTAACTCAAATGCTTGAAATCATGACCTTGCCTTTATTTCAGAAGTCAAACTATTGTCAGACTGGATTTTCAGCATAAAGGAAATGGAAAACCCTGAGTAGGACCTCTAGATCAGGAGGGAGGTAGGTGGCAAACTCTATGTGATTTCACAGTCGAAACCAACAATTCAGTAGGACCAGATTATAAAGGCTGAGGACAAAGGCACCACATCTTACTTGTTTTTCAATATACCATTCTTAAAACATATGAACAAAGAGTAAGCTGCCCAGGTTCATACATGGTACCCCTTTAGGAAGTGTGTTTATCCATGCTGTGAGAGCTGAAGTAGTAATACCAAATGCTGCCAAGAGCCAAGTTCTCCTCCTGTAGACCTCCAGCGTATGGTTACACTGCTCTGACATGCCCATGCTATTCCCAGGACAATACAAATACTTCTACAAAAGGTTGTGCTTTGTGAATGTACCAGAGGAGGGTAGTATTTGCTTGGGCATCTCTCTATGGCATGCCATTGTGTTGCTCAGGAATGCCCTAAAATAGCAGATCAACTGCTGAACAGTTTTGTTAATCTGCATGTCAGTGATTTACTCAGTCTGAGAAGGGTCTTGGTCCCATACAAGTCTACTGTCAGTTTTTTACGCTTTTTTTAACCTCCAGATGACACTCAGTTTGGAAGAGTATAATGCTCAGTGAATCTTCAGCTCCCTCAACACCAAAATTTCTGATGGAAAGTTGACTTTTAATGTACAGCAGAGTGTCTGGTCTCCTAGTGTAATCTCAGGATATTAGAAGGATATTTTGACATTGGAAAGGGAGACAAATGGGCGAATTTACTTTCTTGAAAGTGTGTAATCTCTCAGTAAAAGATTAGCAACAAACCTTGTACTACTGTGGGACTCCCTTTCTCCTTTCTATGAAAGGACATTACCACTTCTTATTCCTCTGTTTCCTCATTAACAAGAAATCGGGAGGTTTGAAATCTCAACTACTATGAAAGTAACCACAATTTACAATCAAAGTAAGACTAAAAACGTGTTAAACTAATTTACCATGCTATTTTCCTCAAACAGCAAAAGCTGGAGGCCTGCTGAAATACAGCATTCTCATCACAGCAGCGAGTGTTCTTTGCTTTATGCTGCTCTAGCAGCTGCAGCCCATCTATTTGTTTTATTTGGCCTTTTGAACATCTGCATAACTTGCATTCTTCAGATACTAGGTTACTTCTTTCTCTGGATGTGGGGGTGGAGAAAAGGGAAGGGTGACAGGGCCCTACAGTGTACCTGATTTTGAAATCCACCTGAAGTCAGACACTCAGATTTATGTGCTTTAGATATTTTTGTACTCATAGAAAAAATGAAGAAAACAGCTTTTTCAGGTACAGCTTTAAGTATGTATAATATAATTATTAGTAATAAAACCAGCACCAACAGCAATGCATTCGCAACTCCAAAAATATTAATTCAGCCAACTCCTATGGCTTAGTGGAAGTTATGGTCTGTGAAGACCTAGAAGAATAATTAACAGATCGCCTCTGACCTAAAGTCTGCTAATTATTACAACTAAGTCCCTTAGCAGTGATAGCACAGTAAATGGGCATAAAACATGCAGGTCTTGCCACGGATACTGTTTAGACTATTGCAACCACTTTGTTAGAAGTGTGGGTCAAAGCCCACCACCCAGAATTATTTGTCTTTTTTTTTCCTCCCCAGTCAGCACTCCTCATAGGCTTCACTGCTTGCTCAAATGGTTTGTGACAAGCACAGGAAATGACAGAATGAGAAGCACTGACACCGGTGACAGAGGAAGCCAGGCAGTGAGAAGTTTGCCAGATTGTTTGCTACCGTAATTTGCCTTGGTGCATGAATTAATACTGCACCAAATTGTAATAAGTCCTACCTACAGTCATTGCGAAAACCAGCAGAAGCTGCTGTAGACTCAGTATAATCTACTGAAGGAAAGTACAAATCAATAAACTAGAGATCAGATTCACAGCCACCGTAAACTATCAGACTTCCAGCAGATTCACATCAATTTATATAATTTGTCTTCTGAGTCCAAATAATGGTAGTTCACAAAGCCTCTAACACAGACTAGTAAAGAGACTAGGAAAAAGCCCTGAAACTAGGCTAAGCAGTGCCAACTCTCCAGGAGAGGACACGCATACTATAGAGAAAGGAAGAACCAGAGCTGCAGCAACAGCCATCAGCTTCAGAAGCAGCCACGATTAAATAATACATCAAATTAAAACACACGTAAAAACATGTCATATTTCCCACTGCAGTCCAACTGCATTTGTTTAATAAAAACTAGTTTTTTCAATAGGCTTCAACTTCTTTCAAAGTTACACCTCATTTCTTGTTAGTCATGAAGATCAGATTACAAACTACCTGGTCTTTTCACACATTGCAACACTCATTAAAAACCGATGACTCCTGACCTTGGATTAAGAAATCTGAGGCAGATTGTCAGCCTGAAATGAATGACACTTAATTGCTCCACCAAAACATTAAATGTAACTGAAGAAATGTTCACATCCACAAAAAATGATTTTTCCAACTGCATTGCCTGACCTAATTAGAACCCCTCTACCTACAAATCTTGTCCTGACAATTGAACAGAAATCCCTCTGCCTCTTCATTTTTACACTAAGTACTAGTTTTAAATTTCTGAAGTGGGGAAACATCAAACCAAAATCGTTTTTTAAGGTGATTTATTTCTCATTTTTTCTAAGATTACTTTAATGAACAACTATAGTGCCTGAAAGAAGACAGCAACTGGATAGAGGCATTACAACAGCTCCCGTCTCTTTTCATCTGGCAAGTAGGTAATGCTTCAAACATCTTTAATTTCCTATAGCCACAGGGGACTTTAAAGGAATCCAAGAGAAACTTGTAGACCCTACTGAAAATCATCAACAATTGCAGCAGCCTTCTGGTTTCACCCGCATTTACCATTCACATCTTCTGTCACATAGGGAAGAGTGGTTGTGGATGATATCAGACATTTCAAGAACCATTTCACATATTTACCTCTTCCCTGCAAACAGCTCATCTCCCTACGAGAGAGTTGGATAAAGCTGGAGGAACTCTTAAGCAAGAACGTTTTACTACTGAACTGGGCAAGTAAAACCTATTATAACAATTTACAAATGACTGAGAAAAGACAAGTCTCAGTAAAATTGCTTGAAATTTCCTGCATAAAGAATTCTCTGTCTGGGAGAGGTTGCTATGAGGACGAAAAAGAAAGGCAAGAGAAAACAGATGAATATCTGACCACAGAAGCAATTGATTTGGACTGTTTAGAGAACAAATCCAAAAGCTGCAAATAGGCTTCTGACTTCATAATGGAAGTGCCAGTCAAGTATAGCTGTTCTCATCCACAAAAAACCCAGCCTCAGTACACAGCCAATGTGTGTGTATCAGTATTAGTAATAACACTTTTGCACTAACTTACAATAAATTATACTTTCTTCTTTCTGAAGAAGCTGTTTTTTTAATCAACTATAATCTGATCTTACTGTGATATCTTGGAACATGAAATGTATGAAGGATTTTGATTCCATCAGTTTTATTTTCCACCCTTCTAGCCTGTTTGATTCTATGTAAAATACTAATGAACTCCTTTAAGCAGTCCCTCGACTTCACTGGGGAACACATTACCTATGCCTCTATTAGTGCAGGCACATGTTGATGAGCACGAGAATGCTGCAGCCATTGAGGTTATAAATGTTGTTTTATTATCATAGCAGCAAGTCACACTACGAATTGCAATAAAATCCCTTAACATTTTATTCATATTCACGGTCATATTAGGTCAAGTGCTTGTGAACAAACTCTAGAGGATGGAGGTCTGGCTTTGAGATCGTTGTTACCAATTGGTTGCATTTTAATAGATTTATTATCCAGCTCAAATTGCAGAGCTGTGACTTAATTTCATCAGGGACAAAATGTTTGTAAGATAAGTTTGAAAAGAGCAAGAGGAAGAAAAATAAATATGCATCTACATAAGTATTCTTCGAGCCACCCAGACACTTTAGATGACGATGTTGTTCTGGTAACTGTGACACCACACTAGTACACCTGCTTCAAGTTACTCCGTTAGTAAGTTTTTGTTTTGCCACAAAAAATGCAGACCAGTGTTAGTGATACAGGCATTTACAGTCTTCAAACATAATAACCAAAAGCAGATACATTTGCTCTAGATAAAACCTTTGTAAATACTGCTGCTCCTCAACAATGTGGTACAAATACAGCATCTGTATTTCTTGGATACCAGATTTTAAAAGACCGTCAGCTCCTCACAGGATAGCCAATATCCTGTTTTTTCTGATCTTAATGCTAGCCAGTTTGCTGAAAGCGTTATTTAATCTAATTATGGAATATCTCTCATAGCATAAATATTCCAAGCTCTAAAGCAAGCTTCCATTTGCAACTCAAGACTAGTATAAAAACAAGAGTTAATTGCCTGTACAAATATTTCAGGGTAGCGTTTACGTAATCTACAGTACATTAAGTACCAGAGTTGTGCTCTACTGATAGGTGAAAGAACAACTCTGAAAGGCAACTGCGTTGCCAATTAGCTTTCAACAAATATGTACACAAGCTGTGCTTGCAGGCTTGTGCTCAGCTTCCTCATTCTCCTCAGACTGCCTGCTTTAATAATGGTGAACTCCTTTCTACTCAAATGCCCAGCTAACTTCACACTGCTGGAACAAGGGAAGACGGCATCTTTTATTTAGTTGGAGTTGTAACCCATCCAAATTTAAGATCATGACCTGTGACCAAAGCCACACTCCAATCACAAGGACTGAACAGAAATTCTTTAGTCACGTATGAGCAGGGGAGTAAAATAAAAAAAACCAAATAAATTGAAAAATCTTCTGTTGTAGTTACTCCAAAGAGGATGAGGGTTTGTTTGAGAAAAACACCCCACAGGTCCCAGCTCCTGTGTGTGAGTCCTCCTCAAGGAGGCTGAGCCAAGAACATGTACACCCACATGCATTAGCTCTCTGCAGAAACACCATGTTTTTACCCAACAGAGTTGTACACAAATTAAGAAATAAACCTAAGTTCACAAAACCACATGAAGAGACTAATGTTTGCAGTCTTTGGGCAAATCTGCATGGTGCTCCACCCAGAACACAGACAGAGTTCTTTTAACTCAGGAAAGCTGATTACCTTGGGCAGAGCCCTGTGCCTAGGACACTGCCGCTTTGCTTTGGGTACCCAGATTTTATCACTGGACAGTAGTTTAGGTGTCACTGGACAACAGTGTGCAAATCCTTTGTTTTCTCTTTGTAACTTGCTTTGTAGACTACTGCTACCCCCATTGTACTAGAGTGGGTCTAAAAGAAATATTCTGCAGTTAGCCTTCCAATAAATGTTAAAGCACAGCTTTCTGCAATGCTTCAAAGTTTCAGCCCTTTTCATAAAATATTTTCCTGCTAACTTTCCCCTCCCCCTTCCACTCCCCCAAATTAAAAAAAACCAGTTATTGCAGTTACTAAGATGGAAACATTCTGCACGATCAAGAGAGTTAAACCAATTCCAGAATTCTGTTTCATAAATTCCTTTGGCTCACATAATTTATGTTATATAAATTGTAATTTTGATAATAATGCAGCTGAAAATAAGTCTAGTCTTGTAAGTTGTGTGGGTGTATGGTTATGCTTATATAAAAGTTTAGTTATCCACATTACTTCATAAATGTATGTTTAAGTATGTTTTCATGGATATCTATGCTCTCTGTGGGCACATTTTCTTTCAGTATTTAAGAAAAGTACCACTATGCCATATAGTGTAAAGCTTATGAAACCTTTTTGTTAGGTAAAAGTCAGCAAAGCCAGTTCTTCAGCTAGTAACCTCATGCTATTAAACTGGCTGGAGAGAGAGAGAGAGGAAGGGAGGCATGGTGAGACATGAAAGTAGAGCAGGGAGCTGTGTGGCCTTGCTACTGCTGAGTTAGAAAAGTAACTTCTCTTGCATTTTCTGTAAAGCAGTCCATATCTGGACTCTGTTACAACACAGAGGCTTGCCTGATGATCATTCTCGGACAGCCTAAAGATGCCAGAGAATAACCAGCTGTTCCTTTGATTTATTTATGTGTGATGGTCAGTTTAACACACTGACAATCTGTGGGTCCTTCATTTGCTAATGCAGTGAATGGCACCAACAAGCCCCTCCACTTTTTTTCTCTTTTCAGTAACTCTTTTGGAAATGCATTTGTCTCAAATGCAATGTGTTACCACACTGGGATGTCTGTTTCATAGAGTGGCTTATCTGCCCACAACTTTAGCCTTTCTCCAAACAGGTATTTGAACTTCTACTGAGGAAGTGACATGCATTTCAACAAAACAATGGGGTCAGCTTAAATTTACCTTCAAGTGCAGCGCTACTGAAAAACAACTCGGACCAGCCTGTATAGTTTAGGTTGTGCAGCTCAGCCTGAGCAAATGAACACCTCCTTGCTCCTGGGTGTGATGGGCCACAGCCTCCCATTAGGGAGCATGGGCAACAGCTGTCCCAGTGCCACTGCGCTGGGCCAGAGCTTTCGGCACCTCTTCACTTACAGTGACACTTCCTCCAACAAAACCTCAGCTGCTCATGTGCCTTTACGGGTCTTTAAACACAGGGCTTTAAAGCCCAAGTTCAACTTTTCAAATAAGGAAGGGGATTGAAAAACTCATTTCTGATGCACCTCTTCCAGATCATAGAGGCCTTGGGATGAGTAACATGCACATGGCGGGTTAAGAAAAGCTATATACTGCTAAGGACACAAATTACTTGGAATGTGCTGCAACAGAATCAAAATAAAGACTGAAAATACATATGGTGACTGGACTAAAATAATTATTAAAGAAGGGCCATAGAAGAAAAAAAATTTGCAGGAATAATACAAGTCATGTAAGAAGGTATGTTATCTTTACATTATTTTTTAAGTTTCAAATTGTATGTGTGTATATACATATAAACATACAGCTTCACATATACTGCAGTATCTAAGTAGTCAGATTCTTTTATCTCCAATTACTCACACAGTAACATGCTGCTCTGTTTTAGCTTACATTTGGATGTACATAATCATTATTCTCCATACACTTCAAAACTTCCTTGTCCTTCCCCACACACTACATATATTAGACCTTTCCAATTATATCAACTGTAGTCTCATTCCAATGTAGTGATGGCACAACTTGTAAATGATATATATAGAAATAGCTACGCACCAAATTGTATTTCCTCCTCCTACAAAAAGGTCTGAAGATGAACAAAAGATTTATGCTGCTGCTTTTAAATAAAACAGAGTTGTATCCTTTAGTTTGTATTTAGAATTAAAAAGTACTCATTTGCTTTAAGAAACATATGCTTTAAAACTATTTTTTTAAACTTTCCTTTTTTGCTTGTGTAACTGTCAAGTTTGTCATTTTTAAAATTATTAAATGGTAAAAACATGAAGAGGAAAAAAATATACTTAAGAAATACGAACATTTCCAGGCCTCTGCCATCCCCTCTAATACTTTACAGCAACATAACTTGTGGTTAATGCAAAATATCTAGTGGTATCATTGAAGGCAGCACTTAGCCCTATCCATGTACCTTGATATCAAGTGTTGTCAAATTGCTTTTCTTGCTACCATTTAATAAAATGAAACCAATGGCAAGAGGAAAATTTTGGAAAACTAAGGATGTTCACACATGAGGATCTCTAAACTCTTCAGAGTTATGTGAACACAGTATCCACCCAAATCCCTAGCAGCCAGAACTGATGCCAGTCGCAAGAACTGAGGTTTTCTCCTGGCTGTTCACTCGCTGCCCAACAGGTCACCTACAGAAATGCTCCTTGCAAGTGCCCACCTCTCTCTCCCCTCAGAACCATGGCCAACTTTTAAGACAGCATCCTAGGCATTCTACTGCTTCCACACTCCAGACAAGGTGAATGTGGCAGCATGCCCTCAAAATACCACTTCAAAATATAAAAGCACTCAAAACAACCCCACTATGAGACTCATCATTTTGATAGCCTGCTGCAGATCAGAAATCAGCCTACATCTATTTAAATCCATGTAAGGTGGCTGCTTGGCAGATTAAAGCCAGGGATGTTTTGATTTGTCTTCCTTCTTCACCACCCCTCCACTGTGAAAGATGGAATTACTTCACTGAAAATTCTGGCAGGAGGAAGCTTGCACCAAAAGTGGGAAAAGTGTAGCAAACCAGAGGCGACCCAGGCACACACATGCTCCCTCCCTGATGTGCACGTAGAATATCTGGCATGTTATCTTCTTCCAGAGCTCCCCTAGACCCTGCACTAGGAGCATCCAAAGAAGACCTTCAGTGGTGACACACAGCCAGGCCCTGAGACAGGGCCTGGGCTCCATCCCCAGCAGCTGCATTCTGCTGCGGTGGTGTGCACACACAAATGGGGACTCAAGGCAGGAGCCAAAGCTGAACAGGGAATTTCAGGGCTCTCTGCCTCTGGTGGGGTGACTCCAGCAGCTGCTTCATCAGAGTGCAAAGGGCAAAAACCAAGGAAAGGAGAGTGAGTGGCAAGAACAGCAAATGTTGCTCAAAAGGATTTCATGTTCCTTCTATATGCAATAAATGTGAAGAGGGAACTAGCTGATTTTAGCACTCTAACTCTTTCATGTTTAGTTGCATTCCTTTTCTGCTATTTAACTCCTCCTATCTGAAAAACAAACAAACCCCACAGTAAAAGAACCCCAAATATCTGCCATAATTTTTAAGTCAGGAATACTGCTTTGCTTCAGTTTCAGACCCAAAGCCGCACTAAGTTTGCGGAATCTTACCTGAATTTCTGATGCATCACATCAGTTTTAGACTGTTAACATTTGTCTCTCAGTAACACTGATCTCTAGTTGTGCTAATTTTAGAACAATCTGAATCAATTCTGAAAACTGAACAAAACTATTGAAGCACCACAGATAAAGCTCAGTTAAAATCCTGTGCTAGCTTTTCTTGACTGATATTTGAAACCATACAACTCATCAATATTATGGATTAATATTGACTTTTACTCTTCAGCTCACAGTATTTCTCCAGCTGTATTTAATGGCCATTACTAAAATTATCTACATTTTAACTTTTCAGCATTCACATTTTTCTACTACTTTTCCAACAGATTTCTTTTATTATCATTTTTTTGGCCCACTACCCTTCCTCACAGTGTCCACAATCCGTGGAGAAGAGATTGCTGATGGCGTTATCACAGGCAAACAGAATGAAGCTAATGGTAACAGGCACTCCTTGCTAGGTAATTATTATAGGAGAAGGAATGCAAATGAGCCCTAATCTGTCTCACACAATGGCAGAGGTCTCAGATTTGCATTAAACCTTTTGGAGCTCTCCCAGATTGGGGACTGCAGATAACAATGCATCTGCAGCCCAGGCTGCCCCAGCGGTTATTACATTGTGCCCCAGCAGGTACAGTGTCCCTGAATGACTCTCCCCTCCCCCCTTTATATCTCTGGTCCCCTCCTCCTTCTCTCCTTCCCCCCAGCTTTTCAGGAAAAAAAGCTAATTGTGCATGCCATTTGGCTCGATTCATGTTTACAATGAAGAAGAAAACAGGACTGTTTGGTAATTATAAGAGGGAAATGGACATCAGGAAATCTCCATTCTATTCCCGGCTATGTCATTCACTTGCCAGGGAAGTGAAGGAAAATAACTTTGCTTTTCTGTGCATCCATGTGTTCAGTTAGAAATACAGGGTTGGCATTTGTAGTGGCCCAACAGACTCTCATTTTACAGAGGCACCTGCTGAACACTTTCAGGAAGCTAATGCTAGACTTCACTCGAAGCTAGGCTGAGTTTATGATAAGCCGCGGCCCTTCAGAAGAACCACTGCCTAGATCTCAATTCCCCATCTGATAATAGCTTGTAAAGAATGATATTCTTTTCCAGCACTGTATTCTGCTATAAAAACACCTAAACTAACACCTGCCAGCTGGGGCCATGCTCAGGGTTCACACAGGTGTCTGCCCACTAGCAGATCTTAAAAGAAGGCAGTGTAGGAACTATGTTTGAGGTGCTCTGATCACAAGCCACACAGCAAAAGGTTTTCCCAAACCTTATCTTTTCTAGCTTCTTCCATATGGCTTGTTTGGATTAGGAGCATTGGAGTCAAACGTATTGAACCTTTCCCAAGTGAGTCCCTGCTCTGAGGTCAAAACTCCTTACCAGCATGAACAGAATTTTTCCAACACTACTGCCTTTTTCTTGGACACTCATTTTCTTCTGAGACATTTTTGTCAAATAGGATATTTCCAAAATTGATCTTCAGGAATCAAAGTCTCTGCCACAGAAATGCAGACTAGAAAATGGAGACTATCAAACCGTAAGTGAACATATAAACTAACTTCTCAGCATATTAAAACCCAAACAACACTACCAACAAAAAACCCGAAACAAACAAACAAAAAGAACACCAACCAAACCAAACAAAAAACAACCCCCCAAAATCAAAACAATAAACTATTGCCAGAAATTAACAATTTTTTTACAACAGCAATAGTTAAAAAAAACACAGCTGTAAAAAATGCTACAGGTTTTTTAAATACCATGTAACAAGTTAGTTTTTCAATAATCAAAGTTTGCTCATTTCCATCTCATGGTGTAGTAGGTGGGGCAGCACTACCTCTTCCTACAGTTACTGGAATACACTATACATGTCTCTGATAGCTGGTATCATCAAGCAACATTCATCACACCTAAACAATCAGTATAAAAACATTTCTTTTTAAATGATGCTACGGCTCTGTTACAGTATTGAAGTTCTCTGAAAGAATCTTCTCCCATTTGCACTGACATTTAAGATTCTTGCCAGTTTGAAGGACTGATATAGCACCACATTATGAATGATCAATCTTTACATCAGAAAAGCAAAAGCTGTCTTGCACTGATTAGTTCCCATAAAACAAGAAGGGGATTTTCATTCATCTGGTTCATAATGCTGAAAATATTTTCCCATGTAGTCTTTGTGCTAACTATCCAACACTAGAAAGCATTTCATTCAGAACACAAGGGGGTATTTTTACATTATCAAAGCATGGCAGGTATCAGAACCTACAATTTAAATTCTATCATACTCAGGTTCAGATTGGTCACTAGTCTCTAGGCTGCTCCTCCCCAGTGACCAGTTACTACCAACTGCCTACTGGTGCCATTTATATGTGCATAAAAACCTTCTTCCAAGCCCAGATGTAGTTGTGGAGAGCCTGACAGACTCACCCTCACTTGGAAGTCAGGGATTACCACATTGCTGCTGGGCCAGCAAAAGCACCAGGGCAGAGAAAGTCAGTAGGACAGCCCAAACCAATTTTACTGCCACCTGAACACACCCAGCTGGTTCTGCCTGGAGTGGACTGAGCTATCTCACCTCCTCCTGCCCACAAATCTGGGGTGATGGAGGGGGGAAAGGGAGGAATCCTGGAAGATAAGGAACAGGGAGCACAGATGTCTTCATGGGGAACTACTGCTCACTCTGTGACCCTTGGCCCATCACCAAAGCCATGCACTTCAGGACCACTCTCACATTAAGCATTAACTCAGGCAGTTCAGCTGTGTTGCCGAGTAGCCGGTCAAATATTTACAAGGGTTTCAGAAGGTGCAAGATTAACCTCACCCTTTCAGTGTAAAACCCAACGTCCATGATTTCATACTCTGTTTTGCAAAGCAAGAAGTCACAATTCCCAAGCTTTGAGACTTGCAACACAAAGTCGTTAGAAAGAATAATCCAAACAGGAAAACTAAGAGGGACTCAACGCACACTGTAGACAAAATATTGGCACCACATACAGTGCTGGCAAGTAGAGCAGCTTGCTGCGTTCCTAAGGGGGAGAACAAGTAAAATCCAGCTCCTAGAGTGGTGATTGCAACCTCACCTGAACAGCAGCTTTCCCTTTGTCCAGCTGCCTCCAGGTCATTTGACAGTACAGACAAAAATTGTCACTGCTCTTTCAAGGATCTCAACAGCTTTCCAACCCCGGGCTCCCCCCCCACCCGCCATTCTCACCAGCCTTTTGAGAGTTTCCCTCTATAGCAGCATTCTGCGTTTCAGGGATTCAACCTTTCAACTGAAGCATGAGAGATCGCTTATACTGTTGAACCGGTGGAGCTGCCAGCCTCCCCTTTGTTGCACAAGGATTTACACTTGAATGGCGCTGGGAAGCAGAGTCTTTTAAGGAAAGGCTGGTGGGGGGAAGACAATTTCCTTGCCAGCATCCTACTCGCAAATCTCGTTCATCTACCAGCTCAACTTCTCCAGTTCACAGGAACCTTATCGAACCACCAGTTTGTAAGTTTACTGTGAGGCGACTTTTACAAATAAATTGCTAATTTAACCTTACTTCAACAAGAATATACAGAGTCATAAGTGAAGTTCATTTCGAGCCTCAATGTGGGCACTTAATGTAATTCAGTCCAATGTAAATTACATCATTATCTTAATCTATGACTCATTTATGTATTTCCTATTATAGCCTTGCACTGCCACGTATGTCATAGTCCACCCAATGGCTTCTACTGCTTTTCAAGAGAGACACTGGGGACCACCACAATGGCACAGATGCACTGCAGAAAATCATCTGAGACAAAAGTATGCAAGCCTGCTCCAGTTTAACAGTGGCACGATGGCTTTGGCCCTCTACTTAATCATATACACACTTAGCCTGGTGCATTTCTGTTCTTAAGTTGCGAATGGGTAGATAATTACTTATTGGTTTCAGGCTATGTTAGCAGTTACCAAGCAGTATCGTATTGCTGCCTTACAAACAGCAGCACGCTGGTAAATCCACACAGGTTTTTGTTTGTCTGCTTGCCTGCTCGGAAGCATAAAGCCTTCCATCTCTAAAGAAAAATAACAGCATCCGAAGTTTGAAAATTGGCAAATGTTAATTTGGCATAGAAAAAGATCTGTAAGGAACATTCCTTCTGGTTTTAAAATGTTACACCTGCTTCTGATTAGATTCTATTTCCTGAATTCTGAATTGGCCACATGCTGAAACACACAGACAGCACAGCCTGCAGAGTGCAGCAAGGAAAAGGCTAGCACAATCCAGAGCTGGTGGCAAACCACAGTCCCCATGAAAACCACATGTGCCAGAGACCAAATATTTTGCATTTTGCTTACTGCTAATAAAGCTGCTTCACTTCATTAAAAGCAGCTTATCATTTTATCTACTCACTCTGATTAATTAGCCTCTAGTTAAAATGAATGAGCACTTGATTCAAGGATTCCATTAATGTGACACTGGTGAACCACCACTTGCATACTTCTTCCATCCTTTTCCTTTTACTGTCCATCCTCTCTACACCCAGCATCTTATTAGGCCGTTCCGACTGACATTCCCAGAACCCTTTGAGGATATCAAAACACTTTTAAGACAGAGGTGAGTAAGGAAATATCCCACATTCCAAAATTCTTCCAAGGCTCAGTTTTCCTGCTGGAATATACAGATGAATGTAATCTACTTCTCACTGTAATTATGATCACAAGCTTGGAAAGAAACAGCTTGGAAAGAGGAAAGAGCCACGGAAACAGACTGCGTTGCTGGGAACAGAGGCAAAACAACAGTACCTTTAATACAACTTTTTTGTCCTTCCAAAATAAAATAACTTTAACTATGAAGCACAAACAGCAGTCAGTTCCATCAAAAACCTGACTTTCTTAGAGAGCAAAGAACTTTCTCCCAAGCCAAATACCATGTGCTGTATATGCATAAAGACAGCTTCTGATACAGTATATGCCTACAGATTTCACAGTTGCATATGACCGCCAAAATCTCAATTTCTAGCAGCAAAAAAACGTATGTTACCATTATTTAGCCAAGCATCTGAAGACTGAAATATATCCTAGCTGCTCATTTTGCTGGAAAACAGTGCTTTGCTTCATAAACCTAATTTTCTTGTCTAATCAATCATTTTATTATGACTGTCAGAAATACCCAAATGTATTTGGGAACCTTTAAAAAATAAACAAAGAAAACCCAAAGCTACACACCTTCCCCTTTCCTTCTTCAAAATTTTAAGCCTCCACTCTTTCACAACAATGCCCACCAGAAGACTGAAAAAATCGTCATTAGGCCTAAAACTGCAACAAATCCATATTTTGAGGGAGGAATGGAAGGAAAGAAGGTGAGGAGAAGGGAAAATAAAACTTCCTGAGTCACTCTAACATTCAGATCTAATTTCCTGTTTAATCAAGAATAGTAAGTAGAATAGTAAGGAAGTGACTGGAAGCTTTCTATTTATGCTACAAGCAATTTAAGAGATCTCTTTCAAGAGAATAGCTTGGTTAGAGTATGAACTGCAGACCATAAGCACAAGCTTGAAATTCACCATCCAGCCAGACAAGGCTGTATTCGAGAAGGCACCAAAGCAAGATCTGGTTTACATCACACAGCAGGGCAGTAACTGACCATGAGTCACTGATGCACTTCATCTGGCTTTTAAGGCCATCAGCACCAGATAAAAAATGTTTTAGGACACATTTTACAAAGCACTTCTCAGTGTAAGTTTACCTGGCCAATTCAAATCTGCATAGAATTTTCTAGACAAAATTTCTTCATGGCAAGGCTTCCAAGATGAAGTGTCTTCTGTCCTGCAGCTGGCAAGAGCTTAGTGCAGCTCTCTAACTGTAATGACTGGGCTAACTGAACAGGAGTATTCCCGTGGGCTAAAAAGGATTAAACAAGATGAATGACTTCTGTTACCACAACCTGGGCTGCAAGTAGTACCTAGTTCTCACAATACTCTAGGCAACACCACATAAAACCATGTGTTTGCCAAACACAGTAGAAGAGACAAAAATCCTGGGAAACATGATTTTGAAGTATCAGCTCATGATTTTGGATTCATACTTTAAAATACTTGGCTTAGGAATGAAAAATCCTGCTGGTTTGGGTTTGTTATTATTTTTTAATGAATGGCCAATTTTTTGAAACTTATGAAGATTTCACATGCATCTTTGTGTACCTGAAAGATGGAGCAGTATGGAACTAGGTGGGTCATTCCCTAGCAGTAGAGGACAGTTATCACTTTTGAGGAAATGAGGCAAAAAACCAGGTCTTTTTCACTGGCACATCATTTCAACAAGGACTTTATAGCTGATTTGGCCCTTGCAGCTTTCTTTTTGAAGGACTAACAGAATATAAATATAAACAAAAGCAAAATACCAAAACCTGCCACCTACACTAATACCTGTGCGTTACACTTTGTTCCTCTCAGCCATTCATTATGGATTAGCACAACAGGTCTCTCCACTTTGTGTACACTTAAAACCACCAATGATGTTTAAAACTGTCCTTCTAGAGGTACAAAACAAGCATTTAGCTTTCTAAATCTACATGGTAAACAGATTCTAAACATAAAAATTACCTGAAAAATGCACTGCTGGGATAGAAGTTATTTTTCCTTCTCCAACAAAGTTCACGAGATTTAAGTCTTCTCTGTACCAGAATAAAGAATTAAGACCTGTAACATTCATGAAATGAAACTCTGAAAAAATATCAAAGGTTTTACTAAAAAGCAAGAGAGGGCAGGCTTATTGTTAAGTTAATGAAGTACTTAAAGACCTTAAGCAGTGCCAAAGTCCTGATTTAAAGTGGGAGATGGTTAAGGCTTTGCAAATTGAGAACTCTGGAAGAACCTGTCATCCTCTCCTAAGGTGCAATACAGCTTTGACAGGCACATCATTTTACTGAATACAGTTATTGAATGAGAAATCCTAACCCCAAAGATCTCAAAGGATTTGAGAGAGAAAAAAAATCCAACACCTGAAACAAAAACCTTGTTGAAATGCTCTACAAATGTTCAAGAGCTGTGAACTTGATTTATATATGAAAAGAAAAATACAAACAATTAGGGCAAACTTCCGCCTGACGGCTTACTTATTAGAGATATAGTGTTTAACACACAGTGTCAGCCACCTGAAATGTTAGCTAGCAGCAGTATCACCTTTCCTTTGGAGATGGCTCAGGTTGATACAAATAAAAAAAGGAAAATGGGGAAATAACGAGGGAAATAAAAGTTCTTAAAAAAAATCAGTGCAAAATAGTAATTCTAGATGCACTGATACAAAACATAACTTCTGAAAAATACTGAATGGAGGTAGGGTTGCTCTTTTAAAAGACAAGAAAATTAAAAATTATCTTTGCCCAAATTTGGTTAAGAGGAACAGGCAGAGGAAAGTACAGCATTAAAGGCAAAAAACAGAACACGGCAAACTGTGGACCACTGGACAGCCTGATCTTTTGTTGCCTTGACCCTGCCCTGCCTCCCCCTCTCCTTTCTGATCCCCCCCTTCAACACTCCCAAACTGAGGAGTATATGCTCCCCATCCTCCACCTCTACTGAACCTGCTCTAGAGCAACACATGGGCAAGAATTTCCTCTTGCTTTGGTTCTCAAATTTCACTGTCACATCCAGCCTCTCCCCCCAGAGCTTTTCACCCCGAGGACTACAGTCTGCATGACTGCATTTGATAATACAGACTCTGCTGCTTAAATACCGTACATTTGCAGACAGTTAAAGCATGTTTTACAAAGGTACCATAAAGGGGTTTAGCAACATACACTTCCTGGGCGTGCAAGCCTGCAGCAGCTGGAAAGGGACCCTGTCCAACATGGGAGAGTTTCCTTCTCCTCAGCAGGATGAAAAGGAGTACACAGAGACAAGGCCTTTGTGCTGGAGCCGTTCCCAAGCCATGGCTTCAGAGGAACGATCTCTCTGACATGTTGCAACTCAGGAAGCATGTGCAGGAAAAGGAGGAGGGGAGCAGCAGGCAGGGATTCCCCTCCAAATTTCCAGTGCAGTGCAAGAGGGACAAACAGACATATCCAGAGAGAAACGGCAGCAGGCTGTGCACAGCCTCCCAGCTGATCCTACTGAACTGAGCAGTGGCACTTGGCTCCACTGCACACCACTGCATGTGACATATGCTGGGAGGGAGACAGTAACAAGAAGCGATGCCCACAGTCCCACAAAACAGCTCTAAAGCTTGCACTTCCCTCAGCCCCCAACCCTGGGAGTTTGAAGGCATTCAGAAACAGTACAAAAACTCAGCTGGAGCTAGGAATCCTTATAGAATCTTTCCTCCACTCGTGCAGCTCAGCCAAGCCTCCCACATCTCAGTGTGCCCCAAAATTTCGTGTTTCAAAGGAATTTTAGAGCCTTTGCTTGTTTGGGAGAAAACAGGTTCAGAAGCCACAAGGCAGCTCCTGCAGGCTCCTCTCAGCATGCCACAGCATCAGTGGCAAGGCAGTGCCTGCCTACAACAGCACAGGCAGCTGCATTCTTTAGTCTGGCACCAAGGAGGAAAGCTATCATCCATTTTTAAGTTAGATTCAGGGAACCAGCTGGGGACCAGCGATTGCCATTTCTGAAGTGCATGAAGAGGAGTGTAACCAGCCTTTCCACAGTAACGCAGATTAGTGGCCTTGAGTCTGACACTCCTCCTGCATTAAAAGATAGGAGACAAAGAGAGAGACAGGTAATTACATAGAAGAAGCCCTGGGGAAATTGCAAACTCCTTGAGAACCCTTTAGCTGGTCTGTATGTTTCCCCTTGTCTCTGCTTCAGCTGAAGGTCCCCAAGAAACATTTGCCCATTAGATCATTAGCTTTATTGCAGAAAGTAGCCAGACAGCTGGTAGTGCTGTTCAATAAAGATTTAGCTTGCCTCTGCACCGGCAAGAACTAGATGGAGAATGAGAAAAAGAACATCCCAAGGCACATTACCTATCTGGAGCTTATCCTTGATACGTTAGTGTACTTAGTCAGTGTGAGGGGTCTGACAAATGAACTCTGACAAATCCTGCTGGGGCAATTTAAGACATTATTGCATTGCACTGTCTTTCAAAACCCTTCACAAATGTTAGCACCAGCGAGCAATCCGGCAGGAAAACTTGTATCACGCACTGGCCTCTCCAATTCAGAACCTGGCAAGTTAGCATAAACCCCTTCTCAGTGCTGGATTAAGTTAAGACATCAAGTCTGAAACAGAATGGCTGAGGTCTAGACAGAAGATATTGCCTCCACTACAAAGAGCATTAACATCTATCACAAAGATGGAAGAG
Organism: Acrocephalus scirpaceus scirpaceus; assembly: GCA_910950805.1. Classification (NCBI taxonomy): domain Eukaryota; kingdom Metazoa; phylum Chordata; class Aves; order Passeriformes; family Sylviidae; genus Acrocephalus; species Acrocephalus scirpaceus. The sequence continues at coordinate 38,903,229 of OU383781.1, forward strand.
GAAATGACATCTCAAAGCACTGCAGCTCCTAAGCAAATACAAATCTTTAATATTAAAATACATATGCAATTTGTCTAGCAACAAACTTGAGTCTACTCATGCAGCTCACGATGCTCTATGAATCAGCACTAATTTTTTTGATTTTATATATCCCTGACACATAAACTGAATGTCTTGCAGTGAAAAGACAGACATGTGTCTTCCCATCACCAGATAACTACAAAATTGAATTCCTCTCACACACCACATTTTGCACTTCTGTCCAAAACTAGAAGTCCAGAGAGTTAAAGACTTGCCATGTGTTTCATCACTCAGAACTAGAGTTGGGCTTCCAAATAGTTCCTGTCGTATCTGCCAGTGATACAACTCCAGTGACACAAAAACCAGCCACAAAACCATGACAGACCCCAGAGAGGCCCAGAAGAAAAAGTTATTTTGTTTCCAAAACAGGTTAACAACCAAACCAATCTATATTTGCCCAATCAGATGTACGTGTGTGATAACAATAAAAGAAGCACTTTGAGATAAGATTCTTCAACTTGTACTCTCCAGAACTAACTCTCTGTCTTTCCATCTAAGCTGATATTCAGGCAAAGATTTAGTTAATCAGTCTACAATACAGCAGTTTTACTTTTTTTCCTCTGCAAGCACTTAAAATAGATCTCCTAGATTTTCTCTAAGGACAGTATCCTACACTTAGTAGTAGAGCAAGAAGTGCACAAAGCTTCTGTTTGCATTCCAGTATTAGAAGGGCAACCCACATGAACCAGAAGCTTGGCTAAACTCCACGTAGACAAACTTCTTCTGCCATCACCTGCCCTTCCAGAAGGAGCAGAGCAGGCAAGACATCTTGAAAAGCAGATAACAATTACCCCTTACCTTTCTGAAGAGGCCGCCGCCAATTAGCACATTCCTGGAGCTTCTGAATCAGGCAGGAAGAAGAAAGGAGGGGAAGGGGGGGGGGAAAAAGGGGAGGAGGGAGCTGTTTTCTTCCTCAGCACAACAGTATTTCCTGAGGGGAGGAGAAAAAAAAAGTAGAAAAAAGGAAATAAGCATTAGCTTTCATGATTTTCGAGGAGGTTACTGATTACAACTCCTGCTTGGCAGAGCAACTGTGCCACTGCTTCTGCAGTTCTAAAATGACAATTTAGGGTGTCCTGTATTTTCTCCATAGTCACTTTATCAAAATAGGGAATATGAATGTCAACCCAACCACTACTAAGAAAAGCAAAGAGATTCCTGTCAGAATGGGATAAAGTCCCATACTAGAATGGGTTAAAGTCCGATTCAAAAATATTCTCGAGCACTTATTCTATTAAGTAAACATGCTTCAGCCAAGCTCACACCCACTTCTGTAAAAATTCAAATGAGCCACATTTACTATCAAAATAGTTGGCAAAAGGCAAATTCCAGCATGCATACTGAACATACAGGTATATACTGACATTCAAGTGCTTATGTACTCTGCTCTGAGAGGATCATACCTACAATTATGAGGTATTTGCAACTAATCATGAGTTCTGCTTCTTTTTAAGAGAACTTCTCTTTTTCTTAAGACAACCTTTTCCAGCTATATCAAACCTTTCAGTAACAGCAAGAATAAGTATTTGTGTGTGGGTTTTTAAAACAGAATGAAGGGAAAGGGATCTAAAAAACCTTTTGACTAAAGGTACCACTTAGAAATCGAGCTTCACTCCCATAAAACCACAATTCCTCACCTCTCTCTCTGCCCTACTCCCAACATGACTTTAAAGAACTTACAGACACAGAGATTTAATGGGCCCCTCCCTACCTCCAGTACCTGCCTCTGATGAAAGGCAGGAAAATCAAGTGGAAAATTATTTTAAAGTGTGCATGCAAGACATTAACATCTTTGAGGAAATGGCAATCAAGGTTTTCCACGGGGAGTGAGCACAGGGAAACACATCCAGTCTGTTCTCCATCACACTTTGTTGGTTTATATTCATGCAGAAAAACTCTGCCCTTTTCTGTCCCATGGAAAATCTGAACACAAGTTCTCAAAATAAGGAAAAAAGTCTCTGCTACCTTACATTTCCACACACACTTCTGCCATCCCTCAAAACAACAATTAACCCATCTGCTAACAGCATACAGACTCTAGTCTGCTGGAAGAGATTTTAAATAAGGGGCCCCAACAGATAGGAAACAACATAAAAGGCAGCACTTCTATCACAGCATCTCCCTCAAAGCCACCATGTCTGTCCAATTCTAAATGGCCACAGTTCCTGCATTTCTCTAGGGGACAAAAGCTCTCTTTTTCTCTCCTCCTGTCAGCAAGACTTAAAGCTGCAAGAGTAATTCTGTCCAGATTCCCCTCTAGATAGGCAATGATTTAAAGAATTCATGAAGTAACAGTGGCAGTGTAAATAAACAATGAAAAACTAAATAAAGATCACAGAAGACAACACACAGAAAATGTGCACCAAGGAGAGAAAGAACAAGCTCAGTGATTCAAAACCTCGTCTGCCTTGTTATGTGCACCCATAAATAGGTGCAGTAATAATCTGACAATGTGAGAGAAGGGATCCTGACACAAAAATGTAACTACTCAAAAACCTGCCTCCTCAACCTTCTGCCTAAAGGCAAACCTTCCCACAGTGTTTAATTTCACTTTCTCAATGTCTTACACCTCTCATCAGTTGCATTTCTGCTTTCTGTTGGCTTTCACCATCTTGTACTAATTGATGCAAAGCAAATTAAGCCGAAACCTGGAGAACTCAAATCAGGTTTGGGTTTTTTTTTTAAAAAAGGGAAACAGTGCTACAGCCCCCACTGTGGGGATGGGAGAAGAAATGACCCTTAGTGAATTGCTCCTGACACGTGTACATCCCGAGGCTATGTGCAAATCAATACTTACTGAGCAGCTCAGCACAGATCAGGCTGCAAAATGCAAGAAAAAAAGAAATTGTATCACCACCTCAAACATACACTAGTTTTGTATCCCTAAATCAAATGAATCATTTGCTTTTCTTTTTCATTATCAAATCAAAATAATGCTTTTGACAGCATTTTTCTCCCTACTAAGACCCCCCCCCCCCCCGATCTCCGGTAAAGTCTGTTAAGAATTGAAATACTGGTTATATTTAAAGTGCTTAAAAATTTCGCACTCCCATCCTGTTACTAGTAGGAGAAATCATTTAAAGCAGACATGGAAGATTTGAAGAAAGCATATTTTTAAATCAAACATAAGATCAAGAGGTGGCAAAAAAAGAAGTTTGAGTGCAAAAAACCAAAGTTTTTTAACAACATTCTCAGAGAGACAGAAATTTGTCTCAAGTACCATTTAGAGACATAGGCTTGACTCAAGATCACTTGCTCCAAAGAAGGTGAGATTGATCTGTTCTCAAATCCTCCAGCAAGAAAAAAAATAAAGTGAAATAATGCATTACCTGAAAGTCAAATTTTAAGTGGAGAAACCTCACAAAATGACTTACAATACCAAAAGACTTGACTAAATTTCTGGCAGGGCCAGAGATAATTTGTACGAAAAAAATGTCAAAATGTTTTGGGTATACAGCCACTACGGGAAGCAAACACACAGAAAACTGCGAAACACTGTATCAAAACCCAACAAATCGTTGACATCAACATTAGATAAATGACTAGGCATATGTTGAGTCAAACACCCTCAAGACGGTGTGTGAGTCAACTCCCACAATGAATTTAGCAGAGCTGCTTTCCTACATCAAGCTTAATAAAAATAATCCTCAATTATTCCAGCTAGGTCTGGGTTCTCATTAAATCTCACACGATATGTGCCCATCTCTGAGCTGGAGATCTAAACATGGACCAGGGATAATGATGATGCCAGATTCATTCTTCCTGCTGCATAACAAAGGTAGTGTTTTTTCCAGGCGTTACCCAAATATAGCCCACTTCCTACAGAAAAATGGAAAAACCTGCAAAACACTTGCAGGTTCTAGGTCTTAAGTGATCTAGAGACTTTTCACATTCAGAAAAAAGAAAAACTGGGGGAAAGTAATGCCCCTCACTTCAGTCTGCACTGCATGACTGAGAGGAGCTTGCTGACCTTATCATGTCTGACCCCTACATGGAGCCCCCGTCAGCTCTTAGAGGAACTCCTGTGTCAACAGAAGCCCCCATTTTACACCACCAACCTGGGTGATTTTCTGGTTTATTGCATTTTCTAGCTCTATGATGGCTATTAACTTCATTCCACTGAGGAATTAGATCAGAGCACTCCTGTATGCAACAGAACCCTTCCAAACCTCATCCATAACATGAGGGTTTAAACCAAAGAGGGCATCATCATCAACACCTTGTCAAATTTACAGAGAAAACCAAAACGCATTCTCAAGGTTTCTCAATCTACATTTAACTAACAGCTACTTTTCTTCAGGTGAATTGTATGTACATTCAGAGTGCACTAATAGATACCAGTCAAGTTTATATCACAGTAAAAAGTTCTGTTCTTTTTTTTCCTGTTGATTTTCAACCTTTTGATCTAGGAGAGCTAATAAAACAACTATTTCCTTAAAATCTATTGAGGGAAGTAGCAGTCTCCATTTCTTATTGCAGAAAACAAACAAGCAAGCTCAGAAAAAAGGAAGATTAAAATATCTACTCTTAAATAGCATGATGAAACTGAACAAAACCTCTCAGCCTTGGGTTTTGAAGCCAGGAACCTCTCCTGCTTCTGAATCAGGTTCTTTCAGTATGAAATAGAACTTACATGTTTCATTTCATGAAAACACATTATAACGTTTACCCAGAGCAACATAAAGAGAACAAGGTAGAAAATTTACTAAAATTTGCTAAAAATTGCTAATTTCATTTATTTTAGTATGAAGTAAAAGCATATCCCTAATATCCAGGCGTATGTGTGTGTGCACATGTCTCATACATACAACAGGGTAAGCCTTCCACCACAAACACCTGTACTGGAGATACTTGTGAAGAAAGAAGCTTCTTCAAACATAAATACTATTTTCCCAGAACTGTACCTGCACAAAGACAGGAAGCTCTTCTCAAAGCTCTTCTCAAGTATCTATTACAAAAAGCCAAGAAAAAGTAACCAAAACATTGTTGCAGAAGCACAGACAAAGCTGTGGTAAGAGTCAGTGAAAGCACAGACCTCCTAAATAAATTTTCCTTTCATTTGCCTTAGTGAACTCATAGGATCCACCACCAACAGATGTCTAAATAAAAGACTAGATTTTACTTACAAGAGACATATTTCCTAAACAAGCACTGTAATTTTTATTAATTTGAACAACCTTTAATTCAAATGCCAAATGTATTTTATTCCTATATCTTTATACAGAGGTATTCACACAATTGTTTCCTATGTCTTTAATGTTACAGCTATCTGTATTTTCCCACCTGCTTTCCTTGGATCCTGAATAAACCTCTTCCCAAAATGACATTTGTCCATGTGAAAATTCTGAGCTTTCAGAAGCACTATTCACATGGATGCATTTAGGTAACGTGTCTATCAAAGCATACCAACCTCTGTATGACATTTACCTACCAGTCTAACTGCAATGACCCCACCAAGAATGAAAAAAATTATTTAATTTTCTCTAAATCACCTAAAAAGGTACATACTGAGCACAAGTAAGATTTATACCCCATGTTTTATATCCAAAGTCTTGAGGACCAAACTCAGTGCACCGAAGCACAACGAGAGAAGCCCATCACTTGAAAAATTTGGTCCCTTCCGAAGAAACAGGGTGGGAATAATTATGTCAAACATTTATTTCTCCCTTTTAGACCTAGAAGGAAGTGATATCTTTGCCTAAAAGCTCATCCCCCAAACTTCCCCAAGTGATTAGGTGCCAGGATGTTGATAAACCAGCTAAAATAACTGGTGGAGTGGGACCCAGGACTTAGGACATAAGGGACAGGAGAGTCAGGTGCAGCCACATCTGGGAAAGCAACACCCTGCTGCGGCTCCCTGCTGGGGTGGTAAGCACTGCTGCTCCCTGCTACCAGGTGGCAGCCTATGTGCTGCTGTCAGTGGGGACTTAACAACAGCCCCAAGGATAAGGGGGGTAGGACGGGGGCATGCAGAAGCTTTTTTTTTTTTTGCAGCAAATACCTCTATATTACAAGCCTGATTTCGTATTTTTCTATCTTATTCCTAATTAAAACGAAGATACACTTCGTGTTGGAAATAGGTATTTTTTGAAGCTTGAATCATTTAGCCTATTAAACCCAAGCCTGTAATATGGGTGTTATTTCTTAAAAACATACAGTAAATGCATTAAATTATTGATGGTCATTAAACAGGAAAAAAATTTAAACAGCTCTCAGCTTTTATCAATCATTAATGCAGTTTCCACTTGCACATCTCACTGGGTTGCTATCATATAGCACAGAGCAAAGAGTACAAATCCTGAAGGCATGAATTCATTTTCTCTTGATGCAGAGTAAAAATATTCTTGGCAGCAGGAGAGAGGCTAAAACATGAAGCAGAATGGTTGAAAGGACGCCTCTGTCTTTTGCAGTAAACAGGTAGCAATAGGAGGGAGCAGCAATTTGAGGCACCAAAGCCCATCCACTTCTCCTGTAAGGGCCAGTAACAACGTTATCCATCACCTCCAGCACCTGGCAGCAGTTACGGCCAGCCTGACAGTGTTTGCAAATTTTCTCCCGATTTGAAATACTTGTTAATTCAATGGCATATGGGGAAAACAAGGAGCATTGAGGGGAATAGTAAAACATCCAGCAACTTGAGCGAGATGAAGATTTCACCCCAAGCTGCTCACCAGCTCGTGAGCCAGTAAAACCAATCATGTACAGAAAACCCCAACTTGTGACACGAACAGCCTGAGCTCAGAAAAATGACAGAGACTGGGATAGTCTCTTGAAGCTATTATGAACCTTTACTGGGGCAAGTTATAACTAGACCTAATGCTTTCAGCAGGTCTGAGTGACTCACGTCAATATGGGGAATCTGGAGACAGATGCCAGTCGGTGGCACCTTGCCTGGCTGCAATAAGCCAGCTACCAGAGAAGAGATTTTCACCAACATCCCATTTTTGTCCATTTGATGCGTGGACTGAAAACCTGTCTTACAAGAGCTGCTCTCTTACCCTTCATCCCTGGCAATTTATTGAAATTCACTACTTTAAAATGCAACAAGGAGAGAACACAATCCCCAGCGACAAGTCAGGTATGACTGCAGCGTGCAAAGACTGACCTGACATACCTCTACAGCAGCAACTGTAGGTGAGCCATAGCCATAAAAATATCAATGCAAAACACACAAACCTCGGCTCTGGCTAGATATTCAGACAGCAAAACCTCAGCCCTGCAGCAGGCCTGCTACTGGAACCCAAATTAATTTGTTTTAAACTACCTTGTGTCTGTTTAAATGAGCTGTAATAATAGCTCTGAAGCAAAGTGCAGACACATGCAAAAGCTAAACACAATGCTGAGGATTGCTTGAGAAATGTGTGCCCACACCCAGAGCCCACTTAGAAACTACCAGCAGGAAAAACTCATCATAATCCATGTGTTCCACTCCCAGCAATGGCTTCAATCCCTTCAAAAAACCATTTCTGTCCACACAGAAAAAAATGGATGTTAGAGGTTAGGAAAAAGTACAAAAAGAATCATTGTCTGCAACCAAAATCTAAGTCCTACGGAGGTTAGTATTTTTTCCTGAAAACGATTCAAGAATGCACTGAGTCGAGCAACTAGATAATGCCAAATGTTGATACAAAAGCAGCCAGGAAAAGCTGCAGTCACTGGAAAACATTCTCTAGCCTGATTGTTTACAGGCAACTATGTTATAAAATACAAAAATATTTATTTCCAACCGTCATTAGTGCAAATCTACATCATGTTAAAAAAACCCAGTCAATTAAGACACACGTCTCCTTACACTGAGTCCCAGGGAAGGTTACAGAGTATTTAAAGTAATACTATGAAAGCTATTACACCACTGAATTGATTTCATCATATATCAACAAACTAAGTAATTCACAATAAATTTCAATATAATATTAATCCTTATCTATATACAGAACTGTAAGAGTACTAGCCCATTAGTATTATTAATGCAGCACACAACCACTAGCAGCTTTCACACTGGCCCAGGAACCAGTATCAAGCTCCAAGAGATGCCCACTTATCCTCCAGGCCATAAGCAGTGTACCACCATGCTACCTGCCAAGATAAGGAAAATGGAAATCAGTGGCAGGAGGTGCTTGGGCCAGCTCCACAGCTGCCTGCATGAGGCTGCTGCTGCAGCTGAAGGAAGCACAGGCTGAGCACGCAGCTTTGCCAGCGCTGATGCCCCCTCCCCACTGCCACAGCCTCTGAGGTGGGACAAAGAAAAGGGACTGGTTGGGTGGGTGCTGGTGTACGTGCAGAAGTATTCACTGCTTATAATGCATCCTTCTTGCCAAACCTTTTCATTTTTTTTAAAGTATGTTATTTTTTTTTAGACCACTCAAGTTCCTATCTCCTCCCTACACCCCACTGAGAATGTTCATTTCAAGCAGCTACAAGTGCTATTAAATTTTGTCTGGCCTGTAAAGCACATCATCCTTCCAATGAAGTATCTGGAATTTTTATTTTGAAGCCACAATCTGTATCTATAGCTAAGAGATGTGTTGGAAGCATACAATTCCCTAGCATTTTCCCTTCCTAACCAATGCAAGGCTTGTATATGACTACATAAGCAAAGGCTACAAAATAAACTCAAATCCCCAAACAGAAGTCTCATGACAACTGCAGCTAAGTCTAATGAAAAGCAACTCTGAACTAATAGTTAAAGCCTTTCAAAATCCCTTACTGTTTGTAAGGAATACATTATTAGAGAAGAGAGATGTATCTTTAGTATAGAATTGCATGTTTAACTGAACCATTACAGATCCACACTCAAGGCTTAACTATCTGAGTTCCAACAGTTTCAGAGACAGGGCCTGTATTGGATAGTTGGGTTTGATACAGCAGTCTCTGAGCATACTCACCACCCGCCCCTCTTTGTTTTAATAAACTGATTCCATGATAAAAGGCATTTAAAATAACAAAGCCAAACAACTGTCAAACTACCACTAATGTAAGCCTTCAAACAGCTTTCCATTTCATAAATCATTTTGGTGATCTAGTTTCACACCACCCCAGGGAAAGTTACATGCATAACAGAGAAAATTCACTATCAATATGCAGAGATCATTTGGCAACCATATCACTACTAGTAAAGACCTGTGCAGTGGCGCCATGGTTTCAATGCATTGCATAGGCAGGACAGAAGAGCTCTTTAAACCAAATCCATTAACTCTAGGCTTGCAAAATCAGCAAAAGACAACCAGTTCTGCTTCAAGAGCTTGGTCATCTACTCCTCCCTGAACCAGCACCGAGTGGGCATGAGGAAGGTGGTGGGCACTAACTTGCCACCCTTGCTAGGAAAGTAATTTCGATAATTTTCAAAAGATTTACTAATGACCCTAAGGGTTCAGATAATGAACCCAAAAGTTCAGAGACCTCAAACATGGAAGACATTCCTCTGTTAGCTGAAACTTTTTCATGTCTCCTGTTCAAAGACGGTGCTAAGAACATCATTATTATTATTATGCACACTAGACACGTTTTCAGGTATTTATTACATTAATACTTCCTATTATTCTTACCAATAACCTACATTTAAACTACTCCTGATATTTTCTTTGCATCTTAATAAAATGAATTTTCTTACTCTGTTCACAAGTTCTGATGTTTCCTCTGTCACAGAGTTCTGCTATCGGTGGTCACTGGATGAGACTGAGTATTAATCTCCCAAAGGAGGAAAAAAAATAAAAATCAGTGAACCATGATCTGGGTGTGCACATATAGCAGGTTCTATTTTCTACCTCTAGCACATTTCCTTGTCCTGAAGCTCAGATGGTCACAAACAGCCCTTAGTCAATACTTTTCCTTTGGAAATTCATCCAAGAGCTAATTTCTCATTACAAGAAATTCAGCCTCAAGAATTTAATCAGCGACCAAAGCAGAGGGGCAAAGCAACTGTCTCCAAAGAACTCTTTATAAGGATAATCTCCTGAATGAAACTCTTATTACTGACAATTCTGATGTTCCCAAAACAGAAGTATAGCTGCAGTATATGGATGCCTGATACAATTAATGAGTTAATACTATATATTCCTTGTGCTCCAAATCAGAGGCTTTTCCATAGCTTGTATTTCCCATGGGAATTATTTCCTCCTCTCATCAAATACTTTCAAATAGAATAGAAGTTGAGCAAGAAGTATTTACTAACTGGTCATCTCAAGTTATTAACTAAAGAAAGTATTTTCATAATAATTGCAGTTATAGCTAATGTGAAATGCAGAACTAGAATTCCTGTAAGAAGGCTTCAGCTGAACCTCTTCTGTGAACAATAACAGAAATGCAGTAGTCAAGAGAGGACATTCAGGATTGAGGAAAGAGGTAACTGACAGAGCAGCCCAACCCCAAAACAACCAACAAGTAACCAAACATCTTTTAGCCAGAGGCTCCAAGTCTACAAACAGCACCATGGTAGGAATATCTTGACTTCCCTGGGCTTTGTACAAGCCAGTTAGCAAAAACAAGGTGTACATGGCTGATCCTGCATCTCCCATTTGGTCCATCTGTACTCTCACATGTCACCAGTAATGTCTTAGAAGTATCAGATGCAGTTTATAATTTAAGAATTTCAAGCAACATGGACCAGTACCATTGCATTTCCCTGAAAATTGTACACAAAATCCCTGGCTTTTTTCAATGGTACCTCCCTGCTCCCTGAGCCAGCATCCCCATGTAGCTGTCATGCAGCATCCCACACTACCGCAAAGGTCTTGAGCAGGTGGGACAGGAACAGCTGATGGGTTTGTTACCAACATCTTGGAGACCAGCATAGAACACAAAATGTAAAAGCTTCATTAGCTACAGGTCCTCTGTTTATGCTGTGTGTCAAGAGCTGAGGCAGTAGAGAAATAGAAAGAGGTGGGGAAATTTTTCAACACTGCCTATGTGATTTAGAAGGCTCAATCTCACTGTGTATCACTTAGATGTATTGAAAGCTGGCCTTTTCTTGTTATTCTATTAGATGTAACTACAAACTATGACTCAAATTTATGCACAAATATCACTTGTCAATAGAATGTTAAGAAGTAGAGAAAAGGTGCAATTTTTACCAGTCGGACCGTGAGAGAATTTCCCATCACACTGTGGCACATATGCAAAGCTTCTCAGCAACTTGTTCCATGACAATGGATTTGCAAAGCAAGAACTGAGGGGATTATTTGATTCAGCATCTAGTCAAGTGGCCAATTCCTTCAGCAATCAATATTAATCAGCACGCTAAAGCCTTGTAAGAAAAATCAGACAGAATCTCAATCCTTCCTGCTGCAGCAAGCAGGGCTCTGAGGCCTTATGGTCCAACACAGACACCTCAGCCACTGCAATTTTGAAAAATGAATTTTACCCAGGGTTCAAAATATACCCCATGCTTCTTTCCAAATGCCAAAACACAAAGGCTCACCTTTTCAATGAAATTCTGAGAAGAAAAATACATGCATACAACTTGGGTCTAATATCATCTTATTATTACTTTGCACTTCAGCTGTGCAGGAATGAGCACAGGGGACCAGGGAAAAAGAGCAATACATTTTAGAGCAAAACACAGGCCATCTTCACACACACAGTTTCTGCATTAATAACATCAGGAATTTTGCTTTTTCCTATTATTCATCTATTTCAGGAGGAACTATTAAGAGATATGAATTACATAGCTATGACAGTATGCAAGGGGAAAGTTGAGTGTCAAAGCTTTAATAAGAATTTATAAAAAAAAACCAGCACCTTTGGGTCCTTAGGAAAACAAAACAAACAAACAAACAAAAACCACCCAAACAAAAAACCCTGACGAAAAGGATTTAGGCTAGGTTTTCAAATGCCCCTTCTGTTCAGTTAAAGCCCATGTTTCATGCACTTCTATTTCCTTTCATAGCATATTAAAACAGAAGCCTTCAGATCATCAAAAGCAAACCAGAGGGCCTTTGGCAGCTGTTAAGGCCCAGTATTTGAGTTGTTTTAACAAACCTGTGAGCCCTTGCTCATCTGGCTTTAAAAAGCAGAAAGTACACAAATCTGTTTTCTCCTCCATTATACGGTCATTCCAAATCCCACTGCAATTACTCAGTAATCCTTGGCATAGCTGTATGAAAATGACCGAACCTACATTCAAAGAGAATAAATTGGCAGGCAAGCCATGCACACTAGGTGGAGGGGGGAGTTGGGAACACATTGTTTCCAGGAGTGCCACACACTTGGAGGACAGGGCAGAAACCGGACAATGCAATGATCTGGTAGAACAGAATGGCTTGTCTGTGTTTATCAGGGGACAGCTTGCTTGGATAACAGGAAGCATAATGACCTCAAGCTGTAAGAGTAGCCAGAACCAGAAGGAAAAGTACTAGGGTTTGGGATTCCTAGAAAACAGCTGAAGAAAAGAAGTGACTTGTAGCTGTGGACCGATCTGCAGCAATAAGTCTGACAATGAGAAACAGCTGGGCAAATCTGAAACAAAAATACCAGCTTTCCCAGAAATTCACCTTAAGACTCAGCAGAGTTTGACACACTGGCAAAACCTGGATTTTTGTATTTTAGGTAAAGCTTTAAGAACAATTCAGACATGTATTTAAGTTACTGTGAAAAATATATGACCGGATGTTAAATGCTCTGTGCTGCGCCACTGCTAATCTGCCAGCACCCAATGCTCCGTTCTGTGCCCTACTCTTCATTCACCAAAACATACACAAATTGTTCCCAGCAGACAAATCATTTCTTCCACAGCCCTTATAAGATTGCAGACAAGTAAATACAAACGTGTATACATTATAGATACATTCAGGTTTTTAGAAGTTTAATATATAGCTATTCTTTGTACCTATTTACATGCATTTGCTGTATAAATTCATACTTGTTTATGCAGAATAAAAGCGTAACATTTTAGAAATGACCAAGTTACAGTTTTTGCACTAGGCAATGATGATTAAAACCTGAATATTTCATAGTAGTGAATCACACTGCCAAGTCTCTAGAGGCCAGAGCAATTTGAATTGGCATAAACGAATGTTTCCCAGTCTTCTGCTGATTCTGTAATGAGTTATCTTCCAGCCCTGCCAATCATTTCTCGGAAGGCAGCCCCACTCTCCAGCTCTTTAGCTTTATTCACAGCTCACAAGTGCTGGGAAGGCTGTGTTTGCTTCCACAAGTGCAACTGCTGCTGTCTCACAACAGCAGCTTGTCTACACTTTGGCCCTTTTGCCAAAGTCATCCATGCATGTCCTCAGCATTTTCATGACCCTTGTCTGCACAGAGCCCATTCTCCCATCAGCTTTATCTTCCCAAAACACCAAATAAATTAACTTCTAGATCAGCAATGATGGAAAAAATGCAAACAAAGCAGTTTCAGTCCCTGTACCCACATTTAAACTGGCTGCCCTCTAGATACAGACCATGAGTCTTTTCATGCCAGCAGCTCTGCCAAAGAAGTCTCTGGAAGCTTTCTGATCTCAAACGCCAACACATTCCCCTGATGGTACAAGTTCAACCTCATGAGAAGATAGGAAAGGAGCTGCTACACACAGGTTAGAGCTGATGAGCAGCAGGTAATGACTGGAGCTGTGCCTAATTTGGGTTACACCAGCTTTTCTTTTTTTTTTTTTTTTTTGAAGGTACAAATGGGTTCACACATTCAAGTTTCTTTTGAGTTTACTGTGCAATTACCTGAACTACAACCAAAACTCTGCCAAAAAAGCAGAGTTGCAGGGACTGGTATGGACTTGCCTAAATGGTACAAGAACATTCTGGCAAACATGGATATAGTTTTGCTTGGGGGTTCAAACAAGTAGACTTGCAGATAACTAAAATGGATAAAAGGTTAAACTGGAGCCTATTAAACTCAGGCAGCTTTTTCTTCCAAAAACTGACATGACATTGCCAATCTGCTTTATGGAGATACACTAATTCTACGGTTAATGAAGTCAAAAATTTTGTTTCTATGTTTACACACACAAGACAAATTTTGCTGATACCTAGGCTTTTATTTTATTTTTTAATCTCCCATAGGTCTTCAGCCACCAGTTCTAGCAGAACATGCTACTTTTACTTTAAAATGACCTTATTTAGGAGAGTATTCAAATTGCTGACAAGACACACTGCTTCAAGCTGGCATCCTCCCTCCTACTGCCATCAGTGCATTTTTACTATCACACAGCTGTTATTTTTTCATGTTTTAGCTTTGTGTTTGGCCATTTCTTAAGGACTTCAACCACAAAATCCAAGGTTCAAAGACTATAGGCCAAAGAACCCAAACAGTGGTGAAAAGCACGGAAATGTATTGATTTAGTAAGATGTAACAGGTGTCATCACATTATGAGTACAGTGACCGAGCGTATGCATGTGTGTATGTTGGCTCCAATGGCTGAAATAAAAAAATAATTAAAAAAAAAAGGTCTTTTCACTCATTCTAACAATACCAATGTCAGCCTGTAAAATCACTGTATTGAGTAAATTAGTTACCAGCAATTTACGTTTTTGTTCTGGAATGGAGAAACAAGAAAAAGGGGAACTTGCAATGGAAATTTCTAGAAGTAATAACCTAGTAATAGAAAGTCAACAGCATTTTTAATTTATGCCAGCTCCCAGTCCCCCCAAATGCTAACAGCTGTTCATTAATCCATCAGTTTTGAGGCCTCATACACTTCGTCTCCTCCCTGCAACTCCAGCTGTGTGGAGAGGAAGCACAGGAGCTCTGTGAAGGATCACATCGCTAAAACTGTTTTCAGTCCCCTAGGAGCAGTGGTATTGCTCCACCCTTTTTATTACTAATATTATTTTGAAGTCAGATACAAGATGGTCCTTGATCAAATTTTCAGAAGTTGAAACGTCAGCAACACCCTGGGAGAAAGCCCAAAACACTTAAATAAATCAAAACCACACAGAACTTGTATCCAACAGAGCTGTGTTGTCCATTTCCTGACAGCTTCTATCTAGCCAACAAATTACAACCAATTAAATCCTTTTCAAGGAAAGTTTTCTGTTTACTGTAATGCTGAAGGGGGGGAAAATAAAAGAGCTAGGAGGCATTACTCCAAATGTATTAAAATAATTAATCCATCTACAAACACCACTGGAAATTGCCTTGGGTTTCTCCAAAGGACTTTAGTTTTGTTATTGTATGTAATTATAGCAATCAAGAGTTTCTAACCAGGTTCTGCAAACATTAGGTCAGTTAGAATAAAGGAAATGGATTCCTTCTTTCAACTCCTAGGTCCTTCCCTCCCACTAAAAGAAAACATTAAAAAATTGACATGTAGATCAGTTGTTTACTCTTTTTAATCTAAGATCTTCACATATGACAAATAAAAACCAAGCTCATAACACTATCAGTGTCTTACTGCAAGAATGCCAAAAAAAGAGCTCAGCTTCTCCATAGCCACACAACCAGAAAAATGAGCAAAGTCAAAAGGTAACTGGAATAGCAACCTGAAACACTGATTTCAGAATTTATAATTTTGAATATGTAAACCTAATAATAAATAAGCACTTGGAACTTTCATCATGCTTCCCCAATTCTAATATCTCCTCACTGTTAGTCTAAGGCATTTTGCATTCAAGTGATAAAAACTTTATGCTCCTGAGAAATGCTTTTATTAAAAAACAGTTTAGTACCCGGTGAAGCAAATGAGCTTTCTTTTCTTCCACATAAGGAAACTCTGGCGACATAGTTGAGTACACAGACACTTAAATGTTAATCTAATGGTCAAATCTAGAAACACTTTCTGAAAAAGGTGAGTTACCATTGAATGAAAGTAGGTTACATGCTCGTTTTATGGAGGCCTTGATTCACAGTATTCCATAACCTATCAAACAACTATGATTTCCTCGATGAGATTTCAAACTTTTGAAAGAGAGGCACAGAAGTGAAGCAGAGACTAAATCATGCCAACTTGCAAGCCATAGAGCCGTGGGTGACAGAAGGAAGTGTGCGCCTCACAGTGCGCGTGTGTGTGCTGCTAGCGGCACGAGGCAACGTCAGAATCCAGCGCTACGTTTTGGGCTCTCCCAGACAGAGGGCAATCATCTCCTGGATGTAAATAATGCATTTTGAGGCACATAATCCATGACTCGGGTAACCTCCACTGCTTTTTAGATTTTCCTGAAAGCAGATCCTCAAAATCATATAACTGAATCAGGGCTAAGGAGGGCAGAAAACAGTAGCAACAGATCTTGCAGGACAAAGAAGGGTGCTTCAGAATAAACTTCCTTGTTTGTCACTGTGTGATCCCTACACTCTTGTTTAATATGGATCTTTGTCCCTGGCCTAAATTCAAGTGAGCATTGTAACATATCAAAGAATACTTTCCAAAAGATTTTTAAGCTCTCACAGAAACTTCTGTGATTCTCATGGTACAGCATTTAAGCACCAGTGATCAGGTTGTGAATCCCAAAACACAGCTAGTTTATTCAAACAGAATGACTATGTATGATTTCAGATGACTCTGGATAAAGAATCCAGGAAAGTGTTTTGCTACAATGGTATACCCTGAAATTAAGGGACAGCTGAAAAATTAAGCATTCATTTCATTCTGAAATGCTTTGCTGGGTGGAACAACAGTTAAATAATTATATATATATTAAATAAAAAACAACAACAAAAAAACTCAGCTCAAACAAATAAAACCCCCCACCCCATACTGCCCATCTTTTTCAAGTACCATTTGTAAAAAGACCACCAGATTTCAATTCTTGACTTTTTGCCAGAGAGCTTTTGCAGTATGTTTCTCTCAAAAAAAACTTATCTCTGAAGGTTAAAACAAGCTTGACAATAATAGTCAGATGGCATTTATCTGCACAACAAACTCAGTTACAAACCATCAATATTTATTTGACATAAATCTCAAGCCCTCTTCCAAGTTACAAATTATATAAATCAATCTTACTCAAGATATTAATCAACATATTTTCTAACTTTAATATCAAAACAACAACATACACCAAGTACCCCTTGTCATGGTCAGCAGGTGTTTGTACTTAGCTTTCTGTACCTTAATCCTATATTCAGCTAAGCTAATAAAATTAATACTCTAGCTTCCTTTCTTTTCTCTTAAGCTTCAAGACTGTGTCAAGTTAAAAATATGAATAATAAGTTATTACTAACATATAGAACTTGCATAGATCAGAGGAAAACAAAGCGTTTGCAGTGTAAAATGCACTGCATGTTTTTAAAAATGTAACAAATTCAGAAAGAACTTCCAATTACAGTGTAAACCTTTGGATCTTCCAAAAATACAGCTGGGCAAAAATTTGAGAAAAACAATAGCAAGTGATACCTGTAGAAAGAAAGACCAGATGTTTACAGGGCTTCTTAAAACTTCAATATTAAATTGTACAATGCTTCGATATTTGCACCAGGAGTTATGTCACTACATGAAGAACACAGAGCCACAGACCAAGTTCACTGGCTTCCCTCAAGCCCCAAATGAGACACTATGATATCTTTACAAATTCCTGCTCTACTCCTAAAATTCTTATGGCACCAAAGATATTCCTATACCCATTTCCTGTTAGGAGGCACAGAGGCTGCAATAAAAGCAAGCCAACAGAACACCTGAGGTTTCTCAGAGTTTAATTCAGCAGCTGATGATATTTAAGCATACGGTCAATGTAAGCACTTTTCTGAGTTAGGACAAACTTAACATGTGCTTGACTGAACTTAAGCTCAAGCAGATTTAAAATTTAACTCAAGATTGGCTGAATTAACAGTCACACAGAACAGACCTGAATATACTCTGGCTCTTTCTACATACTTAGTTTTCAGAGTACAAAACACTCTGCCCTCTCTTTTTAGATGTTACATCAACATTCACCAATTGCCCCTATTGATTTAATGTACAAACACTTTAAAAGAGAAGAACACACTTCACCCAAAGATGTGATATTGAGGATTTACCTCAAAGTAAATGGCTCTAAGACAATACTCACTTTACTCTTCCCACCCAACAAAAAGACTGTGAGAAGTTTCTTCCACAAGAAACAAATCCAGTCAACCAACTAAATTATTCTAAGTGGTTTTAGGATAAGCTTTACTCATTTTATATCACAGTAAATCTTATTAAAAGTATAACTAATAAACTTTTGTGCAATTCTGAAGCCTGTAAGTGAAACACTCTGCATGCCTCAAGACATCTAAAAATACAGTATATACATGCTTTTTATTTGTAAATACAGCGTACAGTGGCACACAGTGGCTCGAGGACAACAGCATTATTGTGTAGTGTCAGTAAGCTCAATGAAACAATTTAGACAAATAAGTGTTATCTTCTGCTCATCAACAATTACAATTTAACAGTATTTTTCATTCCTGTAACACATAGAGAAAACTAAAGCTAAGTTTCAAGAGCAATAATTACATGATGTATTTTCAAAGAGAAATAAAACAAAGGCAACTTCATCTTATTCCAGCCATTTTCCTTCTTGGAGAAATCTGAACTTTTAAAAGATCCATCTCTTTTCTTGTTACTACTTTGTCTTTCCATCTCAAAAAAAGATATGAAAATCGGTTGTAACTCAAGGCTAATTCAGTCCCTAATTAGTTTGGAATCTAAAAGGCTCTGATCTTATGTGTTAAACCTAATTTTTATCATGTTGGATACTTCACGGATGTGTCATGTTCTTGCTAATCTGAATCAGCACTTTTGGCAAAATTTTATTATGAGTAAAGTACTATGGAGAAATTTCAAATATCAGATCTTGTGTCAATGCACCAGAAAGCAAACGTGAAAATAATCCAGCTCAGTTGATTCAAGGGATAGAAGTTTCTTCACAAAAGAGAATTAGGGAAGACAATGCCCTTTCAAAATTCTACATCAGGTTGTCCTTTGACCTTAAGAAAGGGAGAGAAATATATATCAATTCAAAACTGTTCTAACTGCTTTTCTTAGATGCTGCACTTGACAACTACAAGTAAATAGAACAGAGATCCTCTTTATTTTTATACCTGGTTTCGAATCAATTGCAGTCTAGAAAATAGCACAGACAGATTAAAAGAGGATGAAATATATGTTCTACTGGAGCAACTTTGGTTTTCTTGACGTGATGGGTCTGTCTCACTCACAGTGAATGCACTGAACCCAAGGAAACACGGAATTTCATACTCCCATTATATACTCTCATCTTCCATCAATAGCACCTACTTTAAAAGCAGCTGCAAATTTACTCTAGTCTCAGCCATTAGACTTGGGCACATTTTAAGATGTAAAGAGGTTCTCAACTGATTGGTACTATCTCAGTGTAGCAGTGGGTGAGTGCAGTCGCAAACCACTTTGCCTCTCAAGAGAACTTTCTTTCCAAGATGTGGCCTTCGCAAGCCAGCTGATCAAGTACATGTTAATCAGTCCAAAACCATCACAAGGCTTGGCACCACATTCAGTATTTCCAGAAAGGAAACCAGCTGTATAATAGTACGGGTAGAAGAAATCAGACAAATGAACACAGGCCAATGCAGTAGATATGTATGTTTTACATCACCCTTCATTAGACCTACCTCAAAGGGATGATGCTCAACTCAAAGAATCACAGAATCAGTTAGGTTGAAAAAGACCTCTGGGATCCTCAAGTCCACTCTGTAACTGAACACCACCTTGTCAACCAGACTGTGGCAGAGTGCCACATCCAGTCTTTTCCTGAACACTACCAGGGATGGTGACTCCACCACTTCCCTGGGTAGCCCATTCTAACATCTAATCACCCTTTCTTGAAGAAATTCTTCCTGATGTCCAACCTAAACCTCCCCTGGTGCAGCTTAAAACTGTGTCCTCTTGTTCTGCCACTGGTTGCCTAGGAGAAGAGACCAATTCCCAGCTGGCTGCAACCTCCTTTCAGGTGGGTGTAGAGATTGATAAGGTCTCCCCTGAACCTCCTTGTTTCCAGGCTAAACAACCCCAGCTCGCTCAGCTGCTCCTCATAGTGTTTTGTGTTCTAGACCTTTCCCCACCCTTGCTGCCCTTCTCTGGACACATTCCAGCAGCCCAGCACCTTCCTAAACTGAGGGGCCGCGAACTGGGCACAGTACTCGAGGTGTGGCCTCACGAGTCCCAAGCACAGAGGGATGATCCCTTGCCTGCTCCTGCTGGCCACACTATTGCTGATCCAGGCCAGGATGCCATCGGCCTTCCTGGCCAAGCGGGCACCCTGCTGGCTCACATTCGGCCTGCCATTAATGAGTACCCCAGGTCCCTTTCTTCCTGGCCACCATCCACCTGTCCTACCCCAGCCTTTAGTGCTGCCGTGGATTTTTGCGGCCAAAGTGCAGGACCCAGCACTTGGTCTTGTTAAACTTCATATCATTGTATTCAGCCCATCTTTCCAGCCAGTTCAGGTCCCTCTGCAGAGTCCTCCTGCCCTCCAGCAGACTGACACTCCCCCACCAGCTTGGTGTCATCTGCAAATTTTTCCTCCATATCACACACTAAGAAACTGAAACCTATAACCATTACAACAGGGGGTTGAAACTTGAGCTCCTGTTTGCTGCTCTGGCATGCCCTGGACCCATGAAAAGATCCACTTGAAGTATTGTTCAGGCTAGAAATTTGACTGCACTGAAATTTTCATGCCATGCGGAGATAAAACTTCACATACTCTGGCTCCACATCTCTGCAGCAGGCTGCATGCAACGTCTTTCTGGTTATCTTCTAACAAAATCACTAACTTTAAAAGAACGGTTTCACAAACTCCTACAAAAGGAAGGCAAGTGGACAAGCACAGGCACTCAGTCTAAGCTGAATTTGTTATTATGAACTGGACTCCATGCTTTCTTTCACATAACACTCAGCTAAGTCTACGGTTTTATAAGGTGCCAGAGGAATGTATTTCCTGTTATCTGAAACACATCACTTCTAGAGCACATGAACGACAGTTTGTGTCGAGTGTCTACAATAAACTAAGAGGGCTGTCAAGTCTGATGGCATATTAGTTTGTCACTTGTAACAGGCAAAGCTGTGTGAGCAGATTAGACAATGCTACATAATTTAATAATTTTATCATGTATTCTACTTGACATTACCAGCTATTCCTCATGATTTCATCTGCCTATGAGACTACAAGCCAGATGCAGAGCCTTTTTGCTAAAATGAATACTGTCTATCCATACACAAACAACACTGTCTAACCCACAAAAGGCAATCTTGGCTTTCAATACCAAAAAGCCCCCTTCAATTTTAATTCCTGAAAACTTACACATAAAAAAAATTAAATCCAACCATGCCAAAAAGCCTCTGACAGCATGATTTTAAGAAAATCAAGTACCTAATATATAGAAATATACAGTATATAGAATACAGATATATGGAAATCCTATATACACAGACAACTCTATACATACATTATCACGAATTAAGGAAATAGTTATCAATGAGTAGAACAAGGGGAGACACCTACACGTGAACCAGCAACAATGTTTAAAAGAGTAGCAACACATCGGCCACATGCATGTATTTGGAAGCATTGCAGCTTGCTTTCTAAACACAGCTTCCAGTTCTAAGGTTCCAAGGAAAGTGAGAACTGACAACAGATAAGTTTAGGACATCGGGAGGAGTTACAGACACATTGCGTGAACAACTTACAATGGGAATTAAAATCTTCCCTGGAAATACTGTTTCAGAGTTCTTTACTCTGCGTATTACCCATTTCAAAATACAGAAGAGATAAAAATTAGAATATTTTCCTCCAATTATTTTGCACTTGAAACTTCTCTGCAGGTCTTCAATACAAAAAGCTGGTTTTGTACAGATATAAAAAATCCCAAGGGGCAAAATGGGCCAAAAACTTTTGCTCAAACTTTTGTTAGTTGACCGCAACTCACAGAATTGTAGTTAAAATGGCAGCAAATATAGGAGTGTGGATAAGGCACTAGCCAAATCCAAACTACTGAAAAAGCACTGGGTTATGCTGAAAAAAATTCCTCTGACTCTGATTATCTGCCCATAGAGAATCAGCCTATCAAATTTTTAAAGGGCATTTCTTTTAACTAAACTCCTGTAATATATCTTACGCAGAGTTACATTACAAATAATTTCCATGGGATTTCACACAGAAAAAGTACCAATTACATCCTCCTGTAAGAATCTGTGGAGGTAGAAACAGGGACAAATCATGATGCTTTCAAAGTTTATCTATAAAGCACCTGCACACTAACTTTGTTCATGTCAAAATTCCAAACAAGAAGAGCAGTTTCCCCCAAAGTTTGCTGAGCTCACAAATTAACAACTCTGTACAAGGAGTTATGCCCTCCCCTGCAAGAGCAGCTCAAAACGCACACCCTGGTCCTACACTGCTTGCAAGCAGCTTCAACTCTCTCAGCCAACTTTGGCCCAGAGCCACCCAAAGCTATTGCTAATGTGATGCAGTAAGAAACTTATCCTTACAATGGGCAATGATTTGTTTTGTGTTTCTAGAAATCTCATTTTGTTTTAGGAGTGTGAAAAGAGAAAAACTCACATCCCAACTTTGTGAACATATAAATCAGTGTAGACCATAAGGAAAACTTGTTCCTCACAACTCCTAAGTGCAAAGTGTTCAGATTCAAATGTCCTTATCAGTATTTACTCTTAGCAAACTAGTTGGTTTATTTTTCCTTTATGTTGCAGATATTTGTGTCACTTTCCAGCTGTTTACGTAATTCTGATCTAAATCAGGGTTGATGGCAATTTGCAACATCCCCATTTGATTTTTTCAAATCTGTTCTAGGAAGTTTTTCAAATGAGTTATTCTGAGGATATAGTGAATTCCCAATTTACTAAGCAGTTTAAAACATGACAAAAAAGAGTCAGAAGGAGTGGAAAAGCCACTCATCCGGTTCCCCTGATACCTCCCCGGTATCAGTAGTTAATCAAGATACTGAAGAACTGCCTTCCTATTGTGTTCAGGCAAGTTCCTTGATGATTAGTTCTGCTTCCAGTTTCCATCCGAAGTTATTAAAATGACTAATAAATCACTAACTGTATAAAGTGATCACTGCGTTACATTTCTGATGTGATGCCACCATATACAGAACAATGTATTTAAAAGTGAACTTGCCTCTTCTTTTAACCTCTATCTCTATTACTAAACATTAAAAAGGTGCAGCTATCATTTCAGTCACCACCAGAAACTGCAAGGAAGACCACATATGTAGTGAACATAAGAGACAGAAGTGACAGATATTGATAAAAACTTCATCACATGGCTGACACCCCATATATCAAAGCCCTAAATCTCATTCTCTGCTTGCCTCCAATTTCCATCAAAGCCTGCCAGCTGCACATTTATTGAGAAGTTTGTGATCTGACAGCTACTGTATTACCAACATTAATGATGCATCAGTCTCCAGAATTACTGGGGAAACAGTCCAATTGATTTTATTATTATACAGAGTTCCTCACATTTCATTTCAGGCAGCTTCCTACTACAAATTTTAGCAATAACTAAAAATGCTACACAGCTGATGCACAAAATGCTGGGGCGAAAGATGGTTACCACAGCTTCATGCCACTCCATTCTCCCTCCAGGAGAGCTCCAAATCACTCAGACACTACTGTGTAACCCATGAGTTATTGGTCCATAGCTAAAAGGGCTTACACATTATAGGGTGATAAACAGTGCAGCACTAATATTCACTGATTTGCCCAAGAAAGCTACAAACATACACATGATGTCATCAGCTCCCTGAAAAAAGTAGTTTTCTCAAAGTCTTCTAAATCCCTGCTCTTGACATTCAAAAAAATTTCCCCAGGGCGGTGGCAGGCAGGGAGGCAGGCAGAGATAACTGTCAAGGTATTTCCATACAGACTGAAATTGTTTCACAGGTACCATAAAGAGAACGCATTTTCTTTGCAGAAAATAGCCCACTTTAGTCTGTCCTTCTCATCCTAGAAAGCCTTCTTCACTTAAATAACAATCACAGATACCAAAAGATGCAATACAAGAAATCAAGCTTACAGGGGCTTTTTTGAATCATGAACAAATATTTTAAATATATACATAACTTGAAATTTCCAGTATCAGTTAGGAAAGGACCTCTGTGAAATATCCAGCATTCGTTTCCAGCAGTTGTCAAATTTACTATTTTGTTGTTGTTGTTTTGGTAGTTTTTTTTCTTTGTTTTTTTATAAGCCTGGCTACAACTCCAGCAGAGAATGTTTCCTGTCACTATTTAAGTTTGAAAGAGGACACATAAATGCTGTCACAGTTTCAAGGTTCAGTATCTCTGGGGAAGGAGGAGGGGTAAGAAAAAGAGAAATACCATTTTCCTTCTCTATTTTTAATCTCCTAGGTTCAACTTTTCCAAAGGTCATGAACAAAATATTTTTAAGCACTTATATTAACAGAGGTTTACTTACTTCCTTGGATAGACAAGTTCTGCAGCATAGTGACAAGAGAAATACATCAGATGGAATAAACAAGAACTGCTGCCGAAGTAGAATGAGATCCTTTCACATTTACCTTTTTTAACTTGACAACAGCAATTCAGTGCAGGTGAGTTTTGTAAGAAATGAATTTGAGTTATTAGAGGAGATAGACCTTCAAACGGATCAATACGTGTGCTTTAAAAAACCTGCTACAAAAGAAAGTATCTGTATCTGCTGTATCTGCTTCTATAGAAACTCTTCCCTAACTCCATAGCAAGATCTCAAATTAGAAGCACTACAGAAAAAAAAAAAGTTAATCGCTAGCAAATGCACAGAGAGTAGCAAGCTGCTTCCAGATGTGTAACGCAACCCAGACCTTACACAAATAAGCGGTACGAAATGCTTGTTCTATTTTTCTTTCTTGTTTTCTTGCAGTCCACTCTTTAAAGGACATGCAATGTATTCATCTGTGAGGAACAGCCACAAAGTCAGCCTGCAATCCTTCTTCCAGGCTCTGCTCCCCAAGCAGAGAGCAAACATATCTGGACATAAGCATTACCTATATTAATTATAGGATCACCTAAAATGGATCCCAAGTCTTAACTGTGCTTAGATTCACAAATTTAGACGTAGAGCCACACTCCACACGGCCCACCTGACACCTGCCAGAGGGTCAGTTCAGCTGTAATTAATACCCTACTGATCACAGCCTGCAAAGCCAAGGGCAAATGAAATGGGTTCTCGTTCACTTCAGTACAAACAGTTCAGCAGCTCCCAGACAGAAGCTGAAATGTCGGAGGAAGGGGCAGAGTAGACCAGCCCATCTGAGCAGGAAACGGAACAGACAAGCCCAAAGCAGGAGATTTAGTGTGTGTTGGGTTTTTTGTTGTTTAGCTTTTGGGTTGTTGTTTTGGGTTTTTTTAAGTGCTACCTAATTATCCACTTATATATGTATAAAACTTTCACCCATACTTATATCTGGCATCAAGTGCAGCAGATACTTTCTTTGCATTACCTTTTGAGGTATCCAAAAGAAGAAGCAAAACACTCTGGAAGATAGAACTGGTTTGAGAAAGCAGAACTTTCCAAGTATCTTCCTGACTGCAATGAGCACAAGGTTAAATATCCACAGACCCTTTAGAGGATAGTCACAACCAAACCTTTTCACTTTACTGGAACAGCTTACCGTTAAACACAAACATTAAGAAAACCCCAAAAGATAGCAATTATTTTGTAATACATGTAACAAACTGAACGCAGGAAACTAATAGGGAATTCATTAACTTGGGAACGAACAGTTCTTATAATTAGTTACCAGAAAATATTCAGCATGCATTTACAGGTTTATTCTTGAATCACTACGTACAACTCTAGGCACTAAGATTGAATACTTTGGAGGAGAGAAGGGAACAAAAACCCTGAAGTATTTAAACTACCATCAGTTACTTCCATGATTTCCTAGATCAAGAACCAAACTTATACTGTTTATTTGTGCATACGGCCACTCCTGTTGTTAGAAAGCTGTTTTTCACCATGCAAAGTGACGACTTCTGTAGGTTGAACACTAGCATGAGTATGCTGATAAAAATCACGTTAAACTGGGACTTCTATCTCTCTTATACAGCTGGTGGAGATGCAGGCAGTCATACTGCTATTAATGTTTTAGATTATTAAAAAGACTGCTTAACTGGAAAATGCTTAATATTCATGAAGTCTCTTTAGTATCTGATTAGGTTCTTCCCTTTCCTCTGCCTTGTGCTTCATTTATTACATTTTTCACCTGGGCCAAAATACGCAACTACAAAACCACCATTCTTTTGCTTTTAGCAGACACTGAATGTTGCTAAATATTAAGGGATTTCTTTTCTTTTGGAAGCTGGAAAGGAACATTTACTCAGCAGAAAAACATACCCAGCTTTCAACTTAAACCAACAAATGCTTTTAACATACACTGACTTATGGTAAAAGCAAGTCGCACTAACGTAATCTGTTCTGATAAGCCATTATTACATATTATTATATTAATAATTAGGCTCCTGGGAACGGGCAGGAAGTACACAGTAATGGAAGATGGGCCCTGGGAGACTGCACCGACCAACAGCAGCCCTGAACCCCGCATCCTCAAAGCAAGGGTTCATGACTACCGTGCACAGATTACGTGATGCCAAATAAATTACACCTCGTGCCAAATAAATCCCCAGGGGAGAATGACGACAGGAAAACCCATCCCTAACAATGAAGGCCACGATTTGACCCGCTCGGCGAATTTTATTATCATAGTTCATGCAGCTTTCTGAGGGCTTAGGAAATGCATAAACGTCCTTAAAGTATTAAGTTTATTTCCTAAAACAACCTTGTTCCATCGCAACCACTCCTTAAACTGTGGGTCCAGTAGGCTGCTGTATGAACGCGAGCTCATTTGGGAGAGCCGCAAACCTGAGCTGCATCCCGTCGGAGGCCCCTCGGCCGAGTTTCCCATTCGAGCGGAATGGTTTGGGTCGGAAGGGGCCTTTCCGCCGCTTCCCTTCAGGAGGGAACGCGGGGCGGCCCGCAGCCGGGGCTGCAGCAGGCCAGCCCCAGCACGGCCGCCCTGCCACTGCCCACGGCCCCGGCCCGGACAGCGCCCGGCCCCGCTGCCCGCGCCTCGCATGGCTCTGTCTTTCTTTAATTGCCTCCACGGCCTTCACTCCAGAGGTGCTGCAGGGAGCCTCACACCCGCTGCACAGAGCTCAAAGGGACAGGGGATGCGCAGGGCACCAGCAGACCTGTCACAGCCCCCGGCACCCCCACGGTATCACTCATCCTCCTCAGGCCTCCATTAAAAAAATAAGCAAACCTAAAGTTCTTTTTAAAATAAACGTAATAAAAAAAATTTAAAAGATGCCTCAATTTTAGGAGTTAACACATACACAAAAAAAAAAAAAAAAAAAAAAGAGGAAAAAAAAGATGTGAAGTAGCTTAAGTTCATCTCCTCAGTGGTAATAAATAAGGCCTAAGCTTGGAGGCAAAGTTAACCACAATCCTGGGACTCGATCCAAGTCTCCCATGACAATAGGAAAACATTAGAACTCTAACATTCAAAATATTATTTAACTTTTAAAGCCTTAGCACAGTTCAAAGTCTCCTTTGTGGAACAGCACTTTTGAAAATGTCGGTTGCCTTCCAGAGACCATTTCCTCCTAATCAGGCCCGGCATTATTTAAATAGCGAGGAATACCAGCAAGAATAGGAATTGCTTGGCTGAGCCAGGGAGGGAGAGAGTCCTTAAAACGACTGCAGAATTCTTAAATGCTGGTAAAAGGCCTAATCCTATATAATAAAATGACAAGGAAAATAGATTTACTGTGACAGTTTGCAAGGAGACCAACATAAATAAAATTACTGCTCACACGGTGGCAGCCTCCCCACTGTCCCCTCAGTGGCTGCAGCACCCATAACAGGAGCCCTTCACCACCCAAGCCTCCCCCACAGGCACCGGCAAGGAAAAAACAACAGAGCAACTTAAAAAGCTAATTATTTGCTCCAAAGTCAGAAATTCTTTCCAAAGCACCAGCTTACTCTTGCCAGCACAGCAGTTCACAGGTAACTCTTCTTTGTACCGTTAGTCTAGATTTAAAAACAAAACAAAAGAAGGACAACTTTTTATCCCTCTCTCTTCACAAAACAAAACCAACACCACAAAACTTAGACCCAGGAGTTTTGAGCTTTAGTTTTGTTCATTAGGTTTCCAACTACAGCAGTGCGGTTGCAGTACATGGGGCCAGAGCACGGTACCAAGTATGTGGAGACCAAACATGTTCAGCACTTCTCCAGCCAGTAAACGCAATGTGGGTCAGAAAGGCCTGGTACCATTTATTTATGGCTTTTTTAATATATGGATGGCATACAGCCCCACTTAAACATTTCTCTGCTGAAGGGCAGGTGAGGGAGCAGCAGGGTTGATGGCTCATATGCCCTCCCCACCATCAGGCCCCTGTTGCAGTACTGGGGTCTGCACAGCCCAGTCAGGCAGGTGCTGAGGGACAAGTTTTCCTCTGCTGAAGCAAAGCCTTTCAGCTCCCAGCTGCCCAGCAAACGCACCCAAATGTGCTGGGGAGGGACCAGCTGCTCTTCCCTGCCTCCACAGCACCAGGCAGCTGGGCTGCTGCTGTCCACATGCAGACCCACCCCACATCAGCCCACACCCCCAGCTTCTGCCTTCTCTTTCCTGAAGTCTGGATCCTTCTGCATCCAGAAGGATGCATACTGAGGGGGGAACCCCTCCCCTGAAATGGGGCCACCCTCCTCTTTCTCCTAGGTGCTACGTCCCTTTATACTGCTTCACTCACTGCCTCCTCACAGCCAGTGTTGAGCATCTTCTGTAATGTGAAATTACTGAATAAATATGACGAATGCCCTCTCCCCAGCAGAGCCATGCCAAAGACTGTAAGCAGGTCATTAACTGCCAAGGTCATCTTGTTTGTGAAAAAGAAAGGAAAACATTACCATTAAGACTCTAATACGGTAAAACAGCAATGACAGCAACAAGGAAACATAAGCTTAATGTTTCCTTTAACCCTCACTTAAAAGCACATTTGAAGTCATCTGATTCGGCCACATGACTTCGCAAATTACCATTCATTGAGCAGGTTTGGGCTGGATTCAGCCCATTTTCACACTTGTACCACACATGTACCCCAACATTTTGTGCAGGATTTGTCGAACCTTATCTCAAAGCAGAAAGCAATGAATTAATCTGACATTTCAAAACCTGTCATCAGGAGGGTCACCAATCCCCTCCCACCCATCAGCTTTTAGGGCACATTACTGAATCTTTACATGGCCATGGGTGCCTGGGGACTTGCCTGGGTGCAGCAGCAACCCCCCTGCAATCCCCAGCAGACTCCCCAGCCTCCCCCCTTTCCTTCAGGGAGCATATAAATTTTTCTCCATCTGAGTCTTAACTACTGTTTGTCTGCAGACTTGTAAAATACACTAAGAAATGCCTAATGAGACACTGATCTGGCATCCAAATGTTCTCCCCCATGCATTTCCCCAGCGGGCCGTTGCCTGAGCAGCACACACGTTGAGGCTGTAATTTGTTTGCCAGCTCTCCAAGGAAGGAAGGAAGGAAAGTGGGCGGGTGGGTGAGAGCTGGAGTCAGTGCAACATCAGCACATGGCTGGCTTGCACATGTTTTCAGTCACTCACTACTAAGAAAATATATACGTAGATACACAGAGAACAACGCTGAAGGCCAAATGAAGACAAGGAGGTTGCTAGGATAACATCACTTCCTTCACACCAGGAGCTAATAAAATAAGTAAAAAACACAGCTCTCAAGACAAAGACTGATACATGCTAAGATTTTGAGAGCCTACAAAAATGCAATCCTTCCCAGTTCCAGGTAGCTGCACTACCTGGGACCTCTGTACTACCAGGGACCTTGCAAATTATTTATCTTACAGTAGCACTTTAGAAGTAGCTTCTGCACACCAACTAGGGAAGTCCAGGCAACAGACGGAAGATTGCATAATTAACCCTGTGTGCTGACTTTTTCCTCTTCACCACAAATCAATTCATGCAAAACCAGCACACCGTGTTTTATTACTGGGACACCCAGGCACTCGAAGTCTAAACAATCTTTTCAAAGTTACTTTAGAGGTTTGGAGGGGAAGAATTAGCTGAATCAGACAACCACAGCCTGGAGTTCAGCGACCCTAAGCCAAGCCTGCCCTTGTACTGAGCACTTAGCTCTTGCCAGAGAGAGCCTGAACATGTATACAAAAGCATCTCACAGGTCAGTGAGCTGTTACCTTGCCTGCTGCTGCTGGAAGGAGTTACCCATGTGGCTGGGTTTGCATTCTCTGAACGCATCTTTAATACTGCAGCACAAGGCCTTGCAGTATTTTTAAAAAATATATTTTTGAAAGGACTTTAAATATTTTAAAAACCTGAAATAGGCTCCAGACTACAAATATTTACATACATTCTTAACTTTACGTGCAAGGAATTGGACTAAGTTTAAAAAACCATTTTTATGTCTAACCTTAACTATGTATATAAATATTTACAGGGTTGTGACTTTGATTTCCCTCCCCTGTGCTCAGTACATCACCTGGTTCTTGAGTGGCTGGGGTCAAAGAAGCGAGCTGCTCTCTCAGTGTCATGCATTATCCCTATCCTGCATTGCCTGGCTTGCTAACAGAGGAGGAACAACAGGGAAATCCAAAACCTAAAACCCCAAGCTACTTTTAAGTGGTTAGCATTCTGCAAAAACACTGTCAAAGAGCTAGACTGAAACCTGAATATTCAACTGTACATATTCTGAAACCTCATGCAGATTAATTTGAGCAGGTATTAAAGGGAAGCTGTAAACCCATTTTCCTCTCTTCCTGCAAAAACTTACATTGGAGTTACTCACATGGGAGTTAGTAATGAGGCAGCTCATGTGGCCTCAGTGGTCTGCACACTGATAACCCTGTGACCTCTACAGGCTGGGGCATTTAAAAAGCTTCAGGATTAAAAACAAAGAAATCAAAACAAAACCCTAAAAATTTTGCTAGTTTATTCACAATTATTAAAATCTGGAAAGATACAAAAGAAGTTCTATGAGTATGAGCAGCAGCATTCCCTTCTTGGTTCCCAGGAAGCAGGGCTCAGCCTGCTCTTCACCTTCCCCATAAACTCATAGCATACAGATGGGGAGCGGGGGGGAAATTCTGCATGCAGCTTAATTTCCAGTATTGCAACAAGGCTCACTCAGTTTAAACAGCATACTCGCCTCTTCCTTCTTTGGCATCAGTCACAAGAAACATTTAAAACCAGTAAGTTGTTAATATGAACATTACTTTTAGAGGTTTGTTTATGTGTTTGATAGCACTTAGGCTATACTTCTTTTAACTATTTCCTCCCAAAGACCAGCTCATCTGCCTGTTTCCTCTGTGGAGAGTCTTTGATTGTGAAATAGGACAGAAAAAAATTTAAATGCTTCAAGTGCATTCATTTTTTCTTTAAAACCACTAAGCCTGGCAGAGTGATTCATTAACAGTCAAAACCCCCAAACCATTTTCTCTTTAAAAGAAAATCCAGTATTTATTTTGTACTTCAGTAAAAATAATATCTTCTATAACTTTTTATTAATTTGTAATGCACTTAAGTTTCACCAATAATTTCTGAAACCTGTACAGTTCCTACAGCTACCAGAACACAGCATCCCATCAAATTTGAGTGCAAATTTCCCTAACATGACATTAATGATGGATGCAAGCAGTCACTTAACTTGGGTAAGGCTAGAGATGCAAAATCAAATGTCTGTGTACAAACTGATTTCAATAATATGCTATGAGAGTTTAATATATTAATGAAAACAATTTTAAACAATACAATTTCTCTAAATTCAATCAGTGCTGCTCAACAGATACAGTTATGAAATATCACAATGAATATTAATGGAGAGGCTTACACTACGCTATTCTTGATATCTTGACACACAGAAAGATTTTACTATGGTAATTTGTTTGGAATATAATTAAAAGAACCAATTACAAAAAAAAAGACCAAAATCCCTGCAAAAATGAATCTGTGCCCTTGATTTCTAGAAATAGCCTACAAACTTAAAAAACTTTAATGAATTTGGAGATGTTTGGAAGTCTCACTTGATCTTATTTGGAAAGATCAAATTTTCAGAAATAGCATGCACTGGAATAGAGACCTGGTTCAGGCATTTTACTTTATCAGTTGCAGTAAGAAAAATTAGTATTTTTCAAGAATTCTATTTTTAATAAAAACAAAATTTGGAAAGAAAAATTAATGTGAGACATAAAGGTATTGACAATTTCTGTTTTCAACCATAAGTCATCTTATTTTTTTCCTGAGGTCTGAGAATAAGTTTGATTAAAAAAAACAATAAAAATGAACTGGAGCTATTAAAAGCTATTTTACAATAAAGGTTGATGCACAAAACATCTGTGTATGAAGCCATCAGCTCTATTCCAATTTGAACATGAATTTCATCATCAAAATCTTTTTGCTGTGTGGCACCCCAAACAGCAATCTACTCAAAATCTGTTCACAACATCAGGATAAGGTCTAGACTGAGTTCATCTGTGTACGTATGTACTTGTTAACTTCAGGTATTATGAATGGTCCAGTAGAATACTTCACTGAGATGCCTTAAGAGTGCCCACAGTAAAATGTACACAAATACTGTCCAGTTTAAGGTTCTGACTTGCTTTTTTATATGGGGACGTTCTCTCCAATACCGGAAGATGACTGGTTTATGCAGTTCTGTTCAACACGGCTCCGGCACTTCATTTTTGTGAGGCACGAAGTGTGGTAACATCCCTTAATAACTAACCCATGCAAAATAAATAGAGAGAACATTTAATTCCATAGAAGCATGAGGCACCCCACAGATGTAACTCATCTACACCCACAAGCCAGCAAGAGGGACTTATTCCACCCTCCCGAGGGGATACGGCCACTTGCGGTCTGATCCGTGAGCTCCAGCCCCCGCGCCCGGAGTAACAGAACACCTCTAAAAATACCGATCAAAGAAACACAGCGTGCCATGGGCTTTAGGAAACATAACAAAAAAATAATTTAAAATCACAACTAGCATTTAGACAACACACTTCGTTTAATAATAAGGGTTATTTTTATTATCATGGTGCCCAGGAGCTCCAGCCACCAATCAGGGCTCCCACCACAGCAGGACTGCACACCATGCAAAAGGCATCCTTTAACACAGCTTCTTCTGTGGCACTTCAGCCCCCAAACGAGGCTCTAAAGCTGCAAAAATTGAGCAGGGAGCAGGAGAGGCACGGAGCCAGGGGCTGCTGCCAGCTGGCCTCGGTGGAGGCCACGGCTCCCGGAAAGGAGCCGCCTGCGCTGGACCGCCTGCCCCGCGCAGGCACCAACAGGAGGTCGCCCACCAGCTACTGGCTCTCTCCAGGAAGGGTGGGAAGAGCAGATGCTAGCAGGAATACTTTAGGGCTGCAGACTGGAGCTTGGCTCTCCCTTCCAGGTTTTAGCTTTCGTTCTTACTGCACACTTTGTGACAATGCACAGCCGCCTTTTCTGCCAGGGATAAGTGTGATAGAAATATCCTGTAGCCACACCAACCACAGGGGAGGACAGGCTTCAAGCTCCGTGATACCTCCTCCCTGGCTGTACAGTGTAAAGCTCCCACGACCTGGTTTGACAGAAATGGAAATAATCCACTTCAGTTGAAATATGGGTTGTTCAAAGGGGGAAAAAAAAAGTGTCTCTTAAGATCTGCATTAGGGCTTTTAGTCTGTGGAAACCAGAGTCACCTTCTGCAAAACAAACGCCTCAGAGGTGGGAGTACTTGGTCCAAAGTGGAAGAACTAACCAGCAGGATGTAGCACAGCTGGTTTCAGTGGCAGCTCACACACTACCTCCTACCTCACAGGACATACAAGGGTATTTTAAAAGGCTCGGGTTCTCCAGCGATCCCAAACTACCCATCCCATCCCCAGGACAGCACCAGGCAGGATGGGGAGGAACAAGGCTCTGTGTGATGGGTAGCCCTGGCCCTGTCATGCTTCCCCATTGCCCTCAACCACAGACCAGCTGGAGACTGAGCCCTTCCAGCATGTTTTCATTTTTCCAGGGCATGTAGCTGGAGATGGCAGAGGCCTCCAACCTCCCAAGATCATACAATGGATGAAGGGCTTTAGACAGCAACCTGCACGGGCATAGTCCTGCAGAACTAAGCTCCCTTTGTTTGGGTTTTGCTTTCAGGACTCCTGATGAGTTCCAGAGGCTGCTCTAATGGACAACAGTGCCCAATGTAGGGAAGGTTACCTGCAATTTAGGTTTTAATTTAGTGAGAATCTACCTGCCCCCAGCAACAGATGCTCTCATACTAATAGGAAAACAAGTTTATGCAAATCAAAATATTGTGGTTTTAATCACTTGATCCAATCTATTTACAAGCTGGGTTTATTATTTTCTGCTAGTTGTGAGGCTGTGGATCTGTCTTATTTTCCTAGGCAGGAGGGCCAGTTAAAGCAATCTTTCCTGCCTCCGTGCCTGCCACACAGCTCTGCTTCCGAATCCTCTGCTGTTGCCCATGTGCTGCTCATGGGTGATTGGTGCAGGCACACAGGGAAACAAGACTAGGGAGGAAAGACAAAAGGGTTTTTTTTCGTTTCATCCTCATCAGTTCAGCAGTCTGATTCATTGTGCACCTGCACAAATATTTATGCTAAGACAGCATAAGGATGGGAATAACATGCAGCTGGGAACCAAAAGGCTTAAGTTGTCCTGACAGCACAAAACCACAGGATGGAAAGAGGGATTGTCCACCTTTCTCAGAGAGCAGCGTGTTCACACTGGGCATCATGGCGCAGCTCCCCTCAGTATTAATGGCATCATTTATTCCTGTCCAGGAGAAGTGAATGAAGAAAGCCATAAAAGATGCTGACCCATATACAAGCCACTCACCATGTGCAGTGATGGCCCCTTGCTTCCAAGCCACCCTACCTTTCCTGATGCCCATTAGCCCTATGTTAGTGGCACACAGTCAGCACCACCTCCAGGACACAATTTATGTGTTCCTTTGAGAGACAGTGAGAACAGGCACAAAGGGGACCCAGCACACCTACACACCCTCCCCTCTGTTCCTGCTGCTAGCACAGAAGATGGGGGAAAAGGAAGGAATGTGGCCATGCTAGGGACACCACAGTCAAAGCCCTGTGTTACTAGCACCAAAGCTTGCAGACTTACACATTCTCCAGCTTGCCAAAAGTCACCGTGCCACCAGCCCATGACTGGTACACTTCAGCAAGCTCAGTATTAAATCAGGTGTGGCTGGTAAGAGGCATTAAGTACAATGGAACTTAGAGGAAAAAAAATGCGCATGAAGGTGTCTGAACATAAATATACATAAATATAAGAACTTGGAAAAATAGCTTCTCTTGTACACTTGTCAATGTCAGAATAATATTCTATCGGGGAAAAAAATGTTTTTAGAAAACTAGGTTGTTGCATTGTTTTCAGATATATGAAAATACTCTTCATTTTTGCGGGGAACTGCAAGGTGCCTGGAAACTCTGAGGAAAGTGTCACAGCCTGAAGTCCGTTGAGCTGAGCTCAAAGGGAGGTCCTGGCCCTCCATCTGCTTAGCTGGGGTGTTCCTAGTGTTTCCTTCATTGATGCAGAAACCAGGCAGTCATGGACAGTGGTATCAATCATAGCTAAGTCAGCTGAAAATGAACCTTAACAAGAAAATAAACAAACAAACAAACAACAAAACCAGCCACAATAAAACATACCAAAAATGCAAAAGTCTTCTCTCGATCCAGGGATCA
This sequence comes from Acrocephalus scirpaceus scirpaceus, assembly GCA_910950805.1. Taxonomy (NCBI): domain Eukaryota; kingdom Metazoa; phylum Chordata; class Aves; order Passeriformes; family Sylviidae; genus Acrocephalus; species Acrocephalus scirpaceus. The sequence goes on from OU383781.1 coordinate 38,938,954, forward strand.
AATCCTGCTGCCCAGTAGGGGGGAAGGGGTGGGGCGTAAATTGAGACACAATTATCTCGTATTTAAATGATTCTATTCAAAGGACCATTTCTAGTGAACGCTTTATTTGTATGATTTATGTAACAGTTTCAAGTGCAACAGAAAGACAACTACATTCTGACCATAAGCACAGCACACCAAAACTCTGAGCACTTGCAGATACTCAAGTAGCACTGTCACAGTGGGGACAGGACACCACTGCCAGGCACTGCGGTCACACCTGCAGCAGCGCTGGGGCAGTGCTTGTTAGGGCTCCTGGTATTCACCAGTGTGCTGCATTCCAAAGCTGTGCTCCCCAAGGCCCAGAGCCAGGGGAGCCTCACACCTGAGCCAGACACCCAGCAGCCACAGCTGGGGCTGCCCTGCCCACACCGCAGTCCCAACGTGCCCGTGTGTGTTTGCAACTTCTCCCATGGTGGAGAACAAACTGAGAGCGTATGAACTCAGAAGGGTACTCTTGCAAGACCACTGTGAATGTCTGCCAGCTGCAGTACCTTGCTGGAGCAGGGCATCAGTGTCACATTCACTTGTCTAAGCAAAGTGGCAGTAACTTCTGGTCATCAAAACTTCTAAGCCATTAATTTATCAAGATTAAAGTCTATTAACCAAAACCCAAGAGATTAAGGTTGAACTACGTATAAAAAAAGATTTGAACATTTTAAAACGTATTCTGACATGTTATGCTTTTAGCAATAATTACATTATAGGACATGTGTTTGACACTTATTTTCTAGTGTTCAAAAAATATTTCAGTTGCTAGCTCTTTGCCATCTGTTTCCCATCATTATTTCATTAAAATAGTTTTCATCTCCCTTATAGTAGAAAAGCAAGACTGCTTTCTATGTGACTGGATTATCACCTCCCTTACTGAAACAGCATCATTCCACTATTTTTTTTTCATTAATTTTTTGAAGAGGCATATGTACCTCCTCCAAACTCCAACCAGCAAGGGCTAACAAAGCAAGCTTGTTAAAACCAGCCAAATACATCTCCTTCTCTCCACCTGTCAAGAACACTTCCCCAAAGTCTCTGAGGAAACTAAATCAAATAACTCATCTGCTGCAATAAGCATGGGGATTTTCCTCCCTGAAAGGGAAAACTCACACTTGAATACACCTTGGATGAAAACCAAGGTCCAATGTACAATATGTAGCTTACACCACACAAAACACCATTCCCAGGCAAAATACTAGAGCTCAACAGCTTACACTGCTGTGAGTACCTGTGCAGGGGCAAAGTCGCCCACATACAAGGAAGAGGTGGTTTCTGAGCAGTTATCAGGAGTGAGTGCAATAATTCTTACCTGGAAAATGCTGTTTGCAGCTGCTCACCGATTTGTCAGCACACACGCTGCTCTCACCTCATGATTTATGATGCTCTCTCCAGCACTGAGACTTCTATTACTGTCCTCGTTTATTGCCTGCAGCTGTCATTCTCACCAACAATTCTACAGTTGTTTGTAGGTGAGGTATCAAAGGTATTTAGTGTGCACCTAGAGACGCAATTTTAATCAAACCTACTCACAGGCAGTATTTAAACGTTAGAACAACTGCACAGAGTGCAGCAATTAATGTGAACTTGACCAACCAAAATTATGACAGCCAGAAACGTTTACTCATAAATGCCTCAAAAGGATGGATGTCCAACAGGCCTGTGAACACCTGCTGATTTGTAAATGAAGATAAAAATAGTACCCATAGATCACAGAGCCTTCCGACAGGTATTTGAATGCACAATAAATATTAACACAAGTTCAGCAATTTCACTTTCTATAGCCAAAATGTCGCTATGGTGGTAAATGCAGCTACATCTTTCTTACCACGTATTTTTCTCAGCCAGCTATTTCCCCCTTAAATTAGTCAGGTTTTCCAGCATCTCTTCAAAAGCTGCTGAATCTGCCCAGTTTAGAATAATGACAGTGGAAGGGGAAAAAATTTTCCAAAAATTTCGCTTTCAGAGATCTCAGCGTTTTCTAGACATCTAAATTTTGCAAATCAGAAGTTCTGATCCACTGCAGTTTTTACTTAACTTTTTTGGAAGCCACAAGTTGCTCAATGATTTGAAAAACAGACAAGCAGTGGTTGCCAAGTGTGGCTACCAATTGCACTACCCTGTTTTGAGGAAGGGTGGCAAACACCCCCTCTGTGGGTGAATTGGACCTAACATGGCACAAAAATGCAGCAGAAAGTGAGAAACTAGTCCTGGAGCTAAGCCTAATAGCACTTCCATGTGTACTCTAAAATTCCAAGTCCTTAAGTGAACCAATTATAACAGAATCTCTGTCCATTTAATGAGTTTTTAGTGCTTGTGAGCCAAGACGAAACCTGAAAAGATGAAACTTAAACAGGGTACTAAAGGCAGATTTTGCAAAAGAATTCCAGTTTATTATTATTTAAAATTATTTGATATGCCTGGATTCTAATGGCTGAATATTTTAAGGCTGGCAATCTTAAATAAGTCTAATCATTAGTCTAAGTACCAAAATCCACTTCCTGTATTGAAAGTTCTTTTATTCAAGACTATCCACACTGCATAGCTTGAAAATGGCACTCAAGGCCAAAACAATTGTGAATTTACAAGCAAAAGGTAGCCTGAAGGCCACCACTATCACAGTCAAGCCTGATTTATAGCTGAACAGATAGTGTCAAAATATAAACTACAAATTAAACGCAATTCTGAGTAGAAAAAAATGATGGTTTTACACTACGATGATAAACTACCAAAGAAGCTCCAGTGTTTGTAAGTTGTTAATACTTACAATATATGCAGATATTGACTGATCCTATTACATCCCTATGCTCCAGTGCCTTCAGCCAAGATGATGGGGTCACATTGAGAGAGTTGTGCAGAAGACGCACTCCACTAATTGTGAGCCCACATTAAACCATGAGTTGGTGTGCAAGAGTCTCCTTTCAGGTTAAGGAACAGAATCTCCTTGTAGAAAGAACACTAGTTGTAGCACATTTGAGAGTTCAGGAATCTTTTAGTTATTTAGATCCACAATATACCATTTGTTACCCATAACATTTATTAGGAAAATAGATCAGAATTGGTCATATATGCCTCATTAAGAAAAAAAATCCACCATGAAAAAGCTGACTTTACCTATATTTTTAAACTTAAGGCAGCTGAGAGGTCATTTAAACTATAATTGTTCTTAGATTCAAACACAGATACACATTCTATCCTCAGATGGTGTCTCTAGGATCTGATCACTCAAGCATGTGTATGATTCTTCACTGACAAACCACCTGACTCCTCTACTTGTGCAACTTGCATTACTCATAAGAAATCCTTGGCAGAGGCAGACCAACATATGTTAATTACTGGGCTGCATTATAATAGGTCTGACATCTTGTTTCTCACCCAGGGTTTAAAATAAAAGGAAACAACAGTCTCTTTCAATACAAAAATACATATTTTCGCATCTCAGGCTAAAAATATTCTATGTTAAAAACACAAATAGATCAACTGCCAAAGACTCCCTGCCTCTTCAGTGTTCCGTTTTGGGGGGGTTACCTTTATTAAATAATGAAGGAAAGCAAAGAGAGGTTGGTGTGTATGTATTCACCTTTCATTTACTACAAAATATTCCTAAATTGGGTACAACAGGTAAAATGGGAGCTTGACATCTCAATATTTTGTTTCTTGTATAAGCAGTTTTTCAGGTAATGTTGGCTGCCAGTTTCTACAGTAAAATAAGGTATAAATTCATGAACACTGAGGAGGAGCACAACTAAAGCAAATATATACTTTAAAATACATTTTTATTTTTCATATAGCAGGAGATATTTACTATTTCTTTATTTTATGATTCAATATGCTGGGATATTGCTAGGCAAGATGCTGGCAACATTACAAGTATTTTTGATTTACATTTCTCTTTATTGAGAAAGAGAAGCTGAGGGGCATAGCTGAAATTTCAGGAAAAGGAGTAAGACTCCACACTGACACACTGGTTTTTTTGGGTGACAAAATTTAAATTTTTAAATCTGAATTTCAAATTGTATGACACCATAAAACTGCTAGAAACATGTGAAGTTTCATTGAAATTTTCAAAACACTAATATTCTAAAATTAGGCATTGGTACCAGGTTTTCTTCCACAAAAGGTGTCGCAAAAAAGTTTATGCATTGAATGATTTATACATGCATTTAGGATGCAAAACCTTTAAGAATGCACTGAAAATGCCGTCTCAAATATTTGGGGTTTTTCTTCCTAAAGTGATTAAACAAGCATATCACGCACCCATGACCAGAAGCCTGCAGGGCCTCCATGGTTCCCTCCTTGCCTGCCCCAGACTCCCTGTGCTGGGTGCAGCGCTGCTCCCTCTCCGAAGGCAGAGTGCCAGCCAAGAGGCTCCAGCCAGGAGCAGACAGATGGTGGCCAATAAGGAAACTATCACGGCGTCTTAGTCACCATGGTGCAGCCTGGGCACCACACAATAGCAGCCTGACTGTCATCGACTTTATCCTCGTTTCAGCTCCTTCATGTGTTTACCTGCATTTGCCTGCTGCTCCCAGCTCTGGGCACACAGATTCCGAGCTGCTTGGGTGAACCACTCCAGTGGCACGGGGCTTACAAGGACCCATCACAGCCTATCGGAGAGCTAAAGGCAGATATCCAAAGGTTACAAAACACTGCCTTAAATGCAGCATTCCAACCACCACTGTGGGAGCAGCTGTGCTCTAGGGTAGCTAAGAGGAAGCACGCCAAAGTCTTGAAAATAGATGTTCCAAGTACCAATTAGTTAACAAAAGAAACATCAACAGACAAATCCTAAATTTTCGGTACTTTTTGTATTTATCTGGGGATAAAACAACCTTGCTTAAGGATAAGATAAGCAGCACAATCCTGAATTTAAGGCACTCATTTGTTTCTCCCCAGCCAGTTCCTCGAAGCTCCACTCTGAACACTCCAGCAGCAGCCACTGCCGCTACCTCAACCTTGTCCTTCTCTTCCCTGCACACCTTACACCTCTCAGGTGCTTTTCAGTTGGCTCCTTCACAAAAGAACAATCTGCCATGAATACAGGTAGAATAAAAATTATTGCAAATATTTTCAGAACCCATTTTAATCAAAAACCTTTTGAAGCACTAACCATCCGCAGCACTGCCCTTTGCAGAAAGAACCACTGCCTCACCAAAGCCTGTGCAGTGCCGAGCACCATCTGGTCTGTGCCCCAGGGGGCCTTTCCACTATCCCAATCTGCACAGCTCCAGCCAGTGCCACCGACACTGGAATCCAGCAGCTCTGCTCTCCTGCTGCACAGGCTTGGAGGACACAGCAATTTCATGTGGATGTTTTAAAATATTTATCTTCTGTCCTGTTGCTGATTGCTTCTGAAGTATTAACCATCTCCGAATGGCCATCTTGTTATGTGTAATTCATATCCAAGGATCCCTCGGAATGAAATGATTGGTCTCCAAAGGAAGCATTTATAATGCTCACAGAAGTCCAAGTACAGCATCTTTCATATCTAAACTGTACCTTTGCTAAACACCACATTGAAGTATTTGTTATCAACAAACATTGCAAAGGTTCCCCTGGATTAATTTTGTACTCTGTCTCTGGCTGATCACCAACAGCTGGTGTTTCACTTGTCCTTTGCTAAAGAATAACAAGGCCAAATGAAACAGTGACTCCTGAGTTACACATAAACAAGCAAGTGCCTACTGCAGAGGAGGGACTTTGTTTAGCAGAGTTTGAGGCCCTGCTGGGTACCCAGCTTCCCACACAACTCCTGTCCGTCTGTTGCCAGAGGCCGGAGCACCAGGATCACAGAGCCCCCTGGTTTCTCCTTCCTTCCAGTCCCACCTCAATGCAGCTGGGATTGAGGAGTGAAAGGCAGTGCGAAGCAAGCCCTTCCTCTGCAAGGGCTCCCCACAGCCACACGAACTGCTGTGGCAGAAGCAGGTTCAGAGCCAGCGATGCAGCCTGAGCAAAGCAGAGGGCAAATGACGGAGAAAGGACACAGCACCCACACACTTATATTATGTATTTATACAAAAAGCAGCAGGAAGATGATGGGAGCCCAAGTGTTTTAACTCGCAAGGCTGATTTAACGAAGTCTGAGAGGGCTCTGCTAGTGACCCAAAATAACTTCTCCTTACATAATACTGTTATGATTTTAATGTGGGAGATGTCAGAGTATTACAGTGCCAAAAGCCAAAGCTACGCATTCATTTGGAAAGCTAGCAGGCTCCCATCTCTAATGGTGTCTTAACTCCAGCTGGACTGCAACCCAGTACTTTTTAAATCAGTGATGCAGATTTTTGGAGAAATCTCACACTAGAGAGAAGAAGCAAAGACCCAAGTACAGTTCCTGAAATAAACATCCAAAAGCAGGACTGATAGCTGCTTTAAGTCTCACCAGGTGAGACATATCAGAGTGGATATCTCAGAATTCAAAAAGGGACTTGTGAATGGGATCAATTTGAACACTAGTTTGTAGAGAAACAGCCTTGATGGCACAACACACAAATTGAATTTGCCTTTTTAGTCACATAACTACCATCCACAGCTGCACATAAGTGCCCATTGCAACTCAGCATCTTGGTTTTCTGTGAAACAGAAAGGTAAGGTTTTGTAAAGCACCTAAAGGACAGTGAACTGAGCGTGCAGATAGTCAGGATCCAAAAGCATGTACAGGATGACAGTTCACTGGCCTAACATTCTTTAGAACAAGAATTCCAGTTAAAAAAAAAAAAGTTTAATTAAATGTGAAGTGCATCAACCTGTGCTAATTGGAGAAGAGAAGCTTTACTTGAAAAGGCTTGAAGAAAGCCTTGGATTGCTGTAAGAGACCTAAGCATAAGTTGTAAAGAAGTGAACTTCTAACTTCAGTGATCCCACTGCTGGGAAAAGAGTTATAAGCATTAAACAAACACAGAATTTACAAGGACACTAAGAGATGGGGTAGACTGCCTGACAACCATATCATTCTTCTTTTCCCATGCAAACTTGCAGGATAATAAACTCTTCTCTCTTTCATCTATGGGTACATGTATAAACAAAGTGCTCTTCCAAGAATTCAGTGTCAACAAAGTCTCTAAAACTGCTTTTTAGAGCATTTTCTTGCCCCATTTTTTAGGGGAAGGTAGGGTTGGCACAGTTTGGCAGGAAAGGGGGAGATAATAAAATGGCTCTTCGATTCACCTAAAAATACATAATCATTTTAAAACTATGCTTATTGTCAAAAAATAGTATAGCTGCAGGAACTTGAGTTTTGCAATGTAGTTTAAGCAAATGCATTCTCTAAGAAATTTTTCATGTTTATAAGGCTTCTTTTTGTCATTTACAATAGCCAAGATCTTAGAGATGTGCAATACTAAGGAAAGCTAAGGCTTATGTGAAAGCGCTAATATGTAAGGTATTTCTTATTTTCACATTATCTATGAGGGCACCCCACCTTGGGGCTGCACAAACAGAAGTGCTGCTCAAACTGGGCACAGACACAGCAGGACAGCAGTTGATGAATTTCTCTTATTTCCTCAACAAAGTGGCTGTAGTTGGAGGGGTGGAGGTCTTGCAACTCAGGGCTCTCCTCCCTGTCATTCAACTCTCTTGTGATGAGTTTTTTTCCCCTCAAACATCTCACTCTCACACCTCTAAAATAACCAAGAGCAGATGGTAACCTTTGAGCTGGAGAATGCCCATCTAGCAGGCGGCTGTTGGACAACAGTCATGTCCAAGAGAAGAGCACCGGGGAAGGGTCTGAGTTTCACACAAAATCAAAGTCATAAAAACGGCTTACAAGCTTATGATGGTTTCTGCTTTTGGTGAGGTAGACTCCAAAACCCCCTTTGTCAGCGTGAAGCCGGACAACTTCCAGGGAAGTCCCATTTCAAACCTTTTCAAGCACCAACTGCCCCACAGTGTCAGCCTCAGCACTGTCCTGCACTTCTCCCTCATCCCATGGTGCCCTTATTTACACAATAAATCAGTATTAGATTAGTTCATCTGTTTTGGGAATGGGTGTTCAAAAACACAAGAAGAGAAACCTGCACTGCAGAATTTACTGATGGAGATACAGAGGTGTGTATTTCAGAGCAGCCTAAAGGACTCCTCTGTTCTCAGAGGGAATCAGGAGTGTAGCCAAGAAACAAGCAGATACACATCAAGGGAACTGTTTTTGCTACTAAATGGCCAATTGAAGCCAATATGACTATTCTGTCATATATCTATGTCACTGCAGTCCCAATAAATAATGCTTTCTGATTAGTTATGAGACTATCTAGAAATCTCCAAGACAGATACCGTTCACTGTGCCAGCCAGTCAGTCATCGGAGCCCTGAAGTCTCAAAGGAATGAAAAACTGTGTGAATCCAAAAGACAACACAAACTTGTTGTCAAGATACTGCTTTTTTCTCTTACTCCTCAAACATGTTTTTACCTAATCAGCAAAGATGACAAACAGTATTTCAGGCACAAAGAGCTGCCATATGAACGAGGCAGTTTCCCCACAACTGTGCATTAGATCAAGCAGTCAGTATTCTCTAGCTAATGCTATCTGGACCAAGCTGACTACTAAACTAAATCACTAGAAGAGTTTACCAGTGACCAGGCAAAGAGTTGAGAACATGAGAACAAGTAAGATTTGAAGAAAACCAAACAAAGACAACAAACAATCTCCATACTAGTTTTGCATGACATTATCAGATGCATCACTTCTGTGGCTTTCGTTCTCGTGCTATCTTTGACAACACATATGTATTATCGATATGTTAAGAGTTGTTCCCCTTTCTGAAGTCAGGCCCACAGCAATGCTGCTTCTCCCTGGAAATAAAAAAGGCTTACAGCAACCACAGACCCTGTGTGCCCACAGCCAATACTGACTACCAAAAGCCTGGCATTTAGCCCTTCAGGGAGAGGATAACACAGCTGGCTATGGATCAGGCAGCTGGATGATCGCCTGGGTAGGTTTCACAGGACTGAAGGAGGATGTCTTAGCATGAGCACATGAGTTAAATCAGGTCCCCATCACCCACTGACATAAGCCAGGACAAACAAGCAAACAAAAAAATTAATAAGAAACCTCTTATATAGACTAACAACGAGCAGCAGAGGTAATACAAACTCACTCTTTTTTGAAATTTGCACAGGTTTGTAGCACTGTGCATATCAATGGGTTTTGAGCAATTTCTTTTCCTCCCTCCCCCTGCCTGGTACTGAGCCAGGAGCCTTCCAGCTTCACTTTGGGAAAAAAGTCAAAGCTGGTCTGCAGAATCAAAACAAACCCTGGATTACCAACCAGGGGATATGCTTCCCACATTTATGTTAAAAGAATGTTACTGTGAAAGGCTGTATGTGACTACCCCAATGTCAGTACACAAGACAATGTACAAACCAGCTTGATCTATATAGAATTATCTGTGTAAAGGACATGTCCCTTTTCAAGCTTAGATATTTCACTAGATCCTAAACCTTATTTATCAACCAACTGGAAAGGATTTCTTGGATGTTACACCATTCACTACAGGAGTAAAAATTACTTCCTCTGTCCTCTGCTACAGAACTAAAATGTATAAGCAACTGAAGGAAACTACAGGTATTCCAGAACAAGTGATCACCTATGTGAGCCTTCACAAGGGCAAGTTCTTTTAAAGAATGAGCCATTCCCTGTGGAGTAACTTAATTTCTATTGACACTTACAGGAAAAATTAGGTTGCAAGTGATTTTGTCTGTCTAAGAACAACTTTGCTTTTTTTACTGGATACCTAATACCCATAGAAATCTGCCCTGCTCCATAAAGGGAAGGGCAGAGGCACTGTACTGAAGCCAGGAAACTTCATCTTTGCAGGCAATGTAGACTTCAGTGTATCTTAAACTATTAGAACCAAAAATAACACGTAACAAGTGTAAGGCCATCTCCTATTCTCATAATACACTACTGCCTCCAACAGTCTAGCTGTGGAGATCCATTACAACTCATTGCCTGGACATTTCCCTAGCAGCCTATATTCTCTTTACAATATTCTAACATTAGCCAAGCTGAATGTTAATGATCAAGCAAAACCCAATGGAAGTAAAGAATTGAAAATTGCTACATAAGAATTTTCTGCTTTATAGTAAGAAGGGGGGAGGAGGAAATCAATACGGCAAAACAACTTTTTAAGCCAAAGTAGGAATTATTAAAGCAGGAATTATTTCAAATACCACTGACAGCCTCAACTTGTCATCAGCAGGACGGCTTACATACACTTGGAGTGAAGACGTGAATTGAGTGTAAGGAAAACATAAAATATCTGAGCAGGAGGTCTATCTGTGGCAGTTCTATATTGATGCATTGTTTACTGTGTTTTGCCATAAAACACACCTAAATGGATGAAGAGGGCTTGTGTTGCTTGTCCCACAACAGGCAGTTGACAGGAACAAGCATAAATCAACATAAACTCTTCAGCAATATTCTCACCGCTTTGCTGTAATACAGGATAGGATTTCACAAAAATTGGTCTAACTAGGAGTGAACAAATTAGCCAATTGCACAGTGGCCAAAGTTGCTACCACAGGCATTAACTGCAGTCCTACTTATTTATGAGAAACAGGCTTCCCAGGTAAAGCCATAACAAGCCAAGCTCACGCCTCCTGCAGCATTTGATCACCCACGTTGTCAGAGCAGCACAGCAGGCACCACGAGTTCCTGGCCAGCCACTACCTCCATTTCTCATAGTCACATTATCTTCTGTGTGACTGGAAAAAGGCTGGATCTCTGTTGTTCTGAAACCTATCAACAACACTGAGGAAGGCAAAAGGAATTCCAACTCTTTTTCCTTTCACAGATCTATTTTTCTTCCTTTTCAGGAGAGAAACCAGGCTTTCCAGGCTGCTAGTACAAACATCAAGTTGCTAAAACCCAGCCAACATTGTCTCCAACTATAGTATCAGTGATGTAACTGCCATCCATGAGGGTTTGAGGTGTTGGTTTGGTTCTGGTTTGGCTCTTTTTTTTCTTTCCCCCTGAACAGAAAACCTTTGGAGCCCATAAAAGTGGAAGAGATCTGGGGCAAAGGGCAAGCAACTAACTCCCAAGAAAAGTTATGAATGGAACTATGCTACAGAGCCTTGCCTTTCCACTCCTTGTACAGGAGAAATCATTCAGATGTTGCAAAAACTGATCCATTATCTTTTGTGGGTTTCTTAAAATAATCTAAAAACAGAATTGTACGCCATACTAAGATTGCAGATTTACTTCATCTCAGAGAGCACAAAACATTCTCTGTACATATACACAGCAACTCACTTCTTTCCTGAAACAAAGTTTTCATTGATCCTTTGCCACAGACTCAATTATTGTTTCTAATCATGATCAACGTTTATTTAAGGTATTGTGAATTGTAAACAATGTGAACAATAAAAGCATCTGTCCATGTTGACATGAATGTAATTGGCAGGTTAGATACCTATATCAACTAGTCCCAATGGCGTTCTTCTTAAATTCAGAAAGCCCAAAGTAAATTTAAATTACAATTTACAGAATAATCTTGAAATCAGCCACTTTTCGAGGTAGTGTTATCTTGTGTAGATAAAAATCACAATCTGTCAATTCAATCCCAGGAAATTCTTCACTGTTTTAAAACATAATCCTAAAGACATTTTTTTAAGCTTCTTTCTTTTTTTAATGCAGTGGATTCTGCAAAATTCCTGGTCCTCCTTGCAACCATGGGGAAAAATAATCCTCCTCTTGTAATGTAGCAATTACAGATATACACGTAAAAAGAGCAGAAATCAAGGCACTTTGAGACAACACTTAAAAAGATTTTTAAAAGTACTTGACTATGGGCTATTTAGGGGATTTCAAGTCAGGTTTTCCATAGCCTCATTGTAAAAATAAGCGACCTTTTCCTTCTCCTCCTCCCCACCCCAAACTCTGAGGAAAACGGCCACCAAATGCACTCAGCTAGCCTCAAAGTCACACGTGCTCCATTGCAGATCTTGCTTTCAATGTCTCTTTTGTTTGATGGCTGGTGTTTCAACATCCTCAGCTTGGAACAGAAAAAGGTCAGAGCGAGTCTTCTGGCACTCACAAACCTGCACCAGGCCCCGCCAAGAGAAGATTGATGCCATAGTACATTTTACCCAGTCCAAGAGAAGGAAGTGGAGCTCTGAATGCACTACCAACTACATTCGTCAGAGGGATTCATTTCCCAAAGGTGTTTAGCTTTGCTACATTCTTTTGTGAAACTTTTCTGCTAGTGCTAGTAATCATTGTGCCATGTTACTGCCCCAGTATCGTAACCTCCACAGGTTCCCACCAGTAAGTCGTTCTAGCCATACATTCCAGCACAGAGCGTTGGGTTTTTTTATTTATTCCCCTCCTGACTTTGCTTCACCCCTAGGTTATCCTCAGTGCCTTCACACCTGCCTGCTGCCCTCGCCTTTCCTCCCCTGCATGGGGAGGAGAGGCTGCACCACTAAACTTCCAGTGTGCAAGGCCAAGGTCCGTTCCACAGCTAGACAGAAGCTGTTGCTAAAGATTCCTTAAAAGCTTTGGCACTTCACGGCAGTTGGAACTACTCAACCAGAGCTGGGAGCCAAAGCTTTGCCACAGCATTAATGGGCTTTTGCCCTTTTAAATTTTATAAGCCTGTCGCCTTTCTGATGCGCACAGTTTTATTCAGAGCCCTAAATGGCCATTTCATATTTAAAAGAAAGCTTGCATAGGTAGCACCCTAAAACTACCCCAGGTCATTCATCACCCCAGCACTCGTACTGTCTCTTAGGAAACCTTTGATAGAGCATTTGTTCAGGCTGCCAAGTTAAATCCTCTTCTCTCGTGTCAATGCATTGAAAAAGGCAGTCAGAACACCAGCTTCACTCAGGCCTGCTGAAGTAAATGGAGAAAACCAATTCCTCTGGCACTACAGAGCCATTAAGCCGTTTGCAGATTATTAACTGAAGCACAAAAATACACACGGCGCACGATCGGACAACAGAGCAGACCTATGCCTTAAGTTTGCTTCGGTCTCGATAAACTGACGATACAGCCGCGATCTGCACCAACTCGTGCAGCTGCCGGGCTGGTGAGCGGGACCCCGGCAACCCCAGACAAAAGCGGCGACGCGGGGGTCCCGCTGCCACGGCCGGGCAAGTTCCACCTTCAGCAAAGACGGTGATGGGGGCTGCACTCGAAGGGGCACCCCCGAGGCGCCGCCCCGCGTCTCTCATCGCAGCCTCCGAGGCGGCACCGAAATTAAACTTTACACGTGCAAAACAAAGTTTACAGTCTAAAACCCCGATTATAGTAACAACTTCCTCCCCCTGTCTCAGGCTGCCGTACTCCTTCCCCGCTACCGCGCCAGCCCAGAATGCTATCCCGAGCCCCGCGGGGGGGTGGGGGGGACAAGAACGTGGCTGGATGGCTCCTATTTTTATGTTTACATTCCTTAAGTGTCTTTTCACTGGCTGCCATTCCCCCTCTCCCCGCGAGCAGCTCCGCCGGCCGCCCCTGGAAGCGCTTCCCCCGCTCCCCTCGCACAAAGGCGGGCGAGCTCCGGCCGGGTCGAGCCGGGCACCCCTGGCCCTCTGCCCCCGCGCCCCCTCCCCTCCGCCCGGCGGCTTCCTGGACAGATGCACGGGGGGAGGGAGGGGAAGAGGGAGGGAGGGGGGCTGCTCCTTCCTCCTGCCCGGCGAGAGAGGCCCAGGTCCCAACTGGCTCTCAAAACCCAGACACAAGGAATTTACACCCAGGCAAGCTTCCCGGAGCCCCAAGAACAGGCGCAAGCTTCCCCACGCGTCTCCCGAGCCCCGCACGGGCGGCCGAGCACGCACGCCCCGAGCCGCAGCCCCGGCCCCGCTGCGGGGCTCCAGCCCGCCCCGACGGCGCTCGCCCCGGCCGGGGGCAGCCGCCGCCCCGGTCCCCGCAGCCCCCTTTGTGCTTGCGGCGGCTCCGACGCCCGCCCGCCTCACGCCGCGGCTGCTCTAAGTTCGCCCCGGGCCGGGTCCCTCCGCGACCCCGCGGCCGGCCCGGGAAGGGCATTGCCCGGCTAGAGCCGCCTCCCCGCCGCCGGGCCCGGCTCCGCGGCTGCTCGCCCGCCCTCGCCCCGCGCCCTCGGCGGGGACAGTCTGCCCCTTTAAGAAGTCTCCACACATTTTCTCCCCTTGCAGAATAAATATGTTGTTGTTTTCTTTTTTTTTCCTCCCTGTACACCTATTTCCCCAGCGTGGTCTTTCCCCATTGTTTCTGCTCCGCCGAGACGCAACCCCTGCCCGGCCGCGAACGGGGAGGTGCGAGCAGGGAGCGCAAATAGACGCGAAACTTACCTACGGATTGCAAAGCAGCCTTGCAGCAGCAAAATAATAAGGAAGAAGGCAGGCAAAATCCTCTTTCCCCAACTGATTTGCAGCTCTACTCGGGTATTTTTAAATATATAATTTTGTTTATTCCCCTCCTTTCTTCCTTCTCCCCCTGCTTTCTTTTTTCTTCCTCCCCCCCCCCCCCTTTTTTTCCCCCTTGCCCACAGACAGTGAAAAGGAGCTCAATGTTAGTGGGTGAGTAAGTGAATCAACTAGCAGAGAGCACAGCAAGTTGAAGTGTCAAATTACATTGGCTATTCTATTACCAAAGGGCCATGCTTTGTGGCTGCTGGCAAAATCTGTCCCAGATTCCTATCTGAAAGGGAGCTGCCTCCTACAGGGATGTTCTTCCCTTCGCCCTCTCCCTTCCCCTCTCCTCCCGCAACACACCCCCCCCCCCCGCTCCCCAAATCACACCAAGTTAAAAATCTTAGATACGAGTTAAAATACAAATATTGTCTTACAGTGTCTTTTAAGGCGGGGATTCTCGTTTTAGTCTTCCTGAATACCAAGCACTCGGAAACCCTTCCACTCTGGAAACTGAAAGCTGGAGAATATGTATACTCCCTTCGGTGTTTTTGTATTATTAAATAGGGGAAAACCACCCTGGACCCAACACACGCTCAAGCATGAGGTGTCTCCGTCTCTGTCGTCTTCACGAGAGAATTTTTACGGGCATGGAAGGAACTACCGGGCGGGCAGGGGGATTACACGGGAACGCCGAGACATCCTGCTGCTCCGTTATTGCACTTTAGCCCCCCACCCTCCTGCATTTATTGCCACCACCGCCACCCTCGGGGCCGCTGTTATTTTCAGAGCCCGGAGCTCCCGCCACCCAGGTAGGAGCGGGGTTCTCCCGGGGGTCCCCGCTCAGCCGGGGAAGCCGGGCGGGCGGCGGTGCCCGGCGGGGCGGGCCCAGGAGGCGGCCCCGCCGCGGGGGGGGGGGCGGTCAGGGCCGGGGCCCCCCCGCCGCCCGGAGCGCGGCCCCCGGCGCTAACAATAGGGCGTGTTTATGTGCTGTTTTTTCTTGCCCTGTGCTCCTTAGGAAATCCAGCCCGATTTCCAGGGAGAAAATAAGAAGAAACCGTCCTTGTCTGACGAGCACCAATCTGCTAAAAAACATCTCCCTCGACTTCTCTTCCCCTTGATAAAACACTTCCAGGACAATCAATATTTTATGATGAGTTGTTAATAAGCCTAATATATTCATCCCTGCTCCAACGGGGCTTGTTAGATTATGCAATTAAGATAAGCAATTTAAACAGCACTGTGTAGCTTCTTGCTGGTCACATTCGTCTTGTTGTTGGAGGAGGAGAACGATCGGGACTGTAAAGGGATGTCGGATCGCTCGGGGAAAGGGGAAGATTGTCTAATTTATTTTTTTATCATTATTTTCAGCTGCGCGCAGGCGGAACGGAGCGCTACCGCCGCTGTCCACGCCGCTGCCCCGGCGGGGCTGCCCTGCTCCGCCGCCGCCAGACGCGCCGATCTGCGCGGGGCTCGGCGGCAGCGGGGCTTCGCCGCCCACCCGCCCTCCGAGGGCACTGCCCCCGGCGCGGCCCCCGCCCCGCTCATTTACGCCTTCGTGGCTTCCCCAGGAAAAAAGACCCCTCTTCCTGCCCTTCTCCCTGTGCCTCCAGCCGCCCCCCGATCGCCTCGGGGCGCGGGGGGTCCCTGCGGACGCTGCGCCCGCGGTCGCCCCCAGCGCGGAGGCAGAGCGGCGGCCGCCCGCCCCGGCAGCGCCGCGGGGGGAGCCCCGGGCGGGCGGGCAGTGCCCCGGCGGGGGTGGCCAGCCGGTGGCGGGCGGCGCGTCCCGCCGCTCCGGCGCGCTCCGGCTCCGCGTTTTGCGAGCGGCCGCGGTGTCAGCCGGGGAGCGCCGAATAACAAAGGCAAGTTTGAGAGCAGCCGCCGCCGCCGCCGCCGCCGCACAGGCTGCGGTGACGTCAGGGAACAATGCCGCTGCCAGCCCGCCCGCCCGCCGCCCCTTAAAGGCGCACGGGGCGCTGCCGGGGGCCCCCGCCGCCGGCCCGGGGGATGGGAGGGAGGGGGTACCTGCGCTGAGCCCTCCGCCCCGCAGCCCCCCGGCGGGTCCCTGTGCCATCGCCCGCCCGGACGGAGAGCGGAGGGGATTCTCCGGCTCTCGGCTCCTTCCCTCCCTCCCTCCCACGCCGTGCCCCGCGCGGCCTCCGCCGCCCCGATCGCTGCCTTCAGCCGCCGGGAGGACGCGGCGGCCGCCGGGGGTGGAGCGCTCGGGCCCCGCCGGGCCGGGCCGCAGCTCCCCGCGGCGGTGATGGGCCGGGCGGGCCGTGCGGCCTAGGTCCCGCTGCCCCGGCCTGTGATCCGCCGAGGGAGCGCTTTCGCCAAAGGGCCGGCACTCGGGGGCCAGGACCTGAGCGCTTCCAGCGCATTCGGCTTCTGCTCCCGCAGTGAGCCCTCGCCTCTCCCTGTCGCGGTGCGCTGCCCTACTCCGAGCCACACCGGTCCCCGTGATTGTAACCTGCAATAAAACAGGTTAAACAGCAGATACTGTCCAGCCAGTGCTGCCCATTTCACTCCTGCACAGCATTAGATGTCTGACCGAAACAGGCGCAGAAAAAGCCCAGCCTTTTTGAGAACCAAAAAGGGCACTGTAGCAATATCGTGATCTCCTGAAAATCACACACTCGTCAGGGCATCATACCTTAAAAACTCATTTGCAATTAATACCTTTTTAAGGCATCAAATTTAATATCTTTTTAAGCTGTCAAAACTTCTGTCCTAGACATGGGGAAAGTCAAAGCAGTAGGCTTTGATGTTTTATTGCTTGAAACCATCTTACAGAAATAGAAGACTAGAAAGTTAAATCTTTGTGCAGCAGCACTATTACAAGGTTACGAGGCCTGTCCACTTTATTTAAGCACAACTTCCACTGATACTATCCAGGCTGAAAACCAATTGGTAAACACACATTTACTTTTTCAAGCTTTCTGTAGTTTTCTTGGGGACTATGTTCCATATGAGCACATCATGCAGGATTTACCACCTACATCACCTGCCTTCTTTCAGCAACCAAGTCACCTGATCAATACAGTTCGTGACCAGGAAAATAAAGGAATTGCAGGAAATCATTTCAGTGATTTAGCAGGTGCCATTGTGCCCCCTGAACCTGCCTCTACTGAATTGGGCTGTGCCACACACTGTTCAGAGGCACCAAAGGGGTTGGAAGTGCTACCCATCCTCAGGGCTGTGCAACCCTAGCAGCCTTTGCCACTTGCAGTCAGCCAGCACGTGTTAAGTGGTGTCACAGCCAGATCCCAACTGCTACACCTGCCCACACGGAGCCCTTCACTTCTACAGTCGCATGATGTTTCCTGTTTCCGCCATAGGATGTGTTGGTCACCCACCAAGTTTTGCCTCAAAAGTGGTTGCAGCAGTCAGTTTATCTAGTGTATTTATCAGTTTGGTTGTAAATTAAATTAATTCCCTGAGGATTAGGACAGCCATAGTTTTCTCTGACCTGTGCTGATATGATTTGTGAATTGAGAAAGGTGCCACTAATGCATGTTGATGTGCTTTTTTTTCAGCCAGGGACCAGGCTAATCCACTACAAAGAACTTTTATAGCAGCTCTAATTCACTGCCAATTGCCTGCTGTGGCATAAAGAGTGGACTGGTCAGTTGGATTGGAAAAAAAAAGTCAGGAGTTTACATGTATGGCAGGGTTGGCTTAGGGTATTGAGTGTTGCCCCAAGAACACCCCTCTAAACAAAGTCCTCAATTAGGCCAATCAGTCTAATTATTCGACTCAGTTGCAATGTCAGAGCAAAGCAAAAACAGTATTCACAAAATGACAAAGGATTGGGCCCTTTTTGTTTGTTCTAAGAGACCAGGCTGCTCTTCGTTTTCTCGACAGTTCTGAGACCAAGAGAACTTGGAACAGCTTTTAAAACAGGCTACACAAGCCTCGGTGCCTGATCTGGGATCCTGGCTTAACAGAGTTCTGCAGTAGCGAAGCCGTCAGCAAGCATGCAGACAGACAGTTATCCACATTATTCCATGCTCTGTGGTGGGCCTGTCCACGAGGGATTAGACCAAATCTGCTAACCTCATTTCTGTTATATAACCTGAGACAGATCTGAACACTTTTCTCCAGAGGATTGTATGATAAACCAGAATATCACCTCCCCCTAGCCCTCTTCAGCTGCAGTTCAAATTAGGTTTTGCTGCTGTCATAATTCATCCTGTACCATAATGAAAATGGAATTGATTGAGATGGCATGTAGACATTGTGTCTAGACATACCCAGGTTACTTCTGTATACAAATTTTATCAGGTAACTGCTATCAATGCAGCTTTTTGTGGAGCATAGGATTTAGCACAGATCACGAGGGCCAAAGGTGGGGAGTGCATGCTTAGATCCCAAGTCCACACTGAGCTATGGCATGCTACAGCCACTAGTAACTAGGCTCCCTCTGTTAAGAGATCACACAAGTAAGCCCAACAGGGACTGCAGGTGTACAATATGCACAGAAAACTGCCTGGGATCAGTGCTGATTTTGTAATCAGCATTGCGTTTCTGGTGGCTGTTTGCTGCACACACCCCTGGCACCACACCAACTGATGCTCCCCAGGTACACACATTTAGAAGTCTTCTGAGCCCTCTTGGAACTATTCATCCATCAGCACAAGTCTCTGATCTGCTCCTCTGTCACAACCCATGGGTTTAGCTTAAGCAAATGCTTACTCTGATCAATAGTTGTGTTGAAGTTTAGCAAGTCTTTCTGATATAGCAACAGCAAAGTATGCCAGGAATACTGCTGGATACAGTAAAATTACACCTATGTGGAAGTGAGATTAACTTTCAGTAAGGCTGCAGTCAGGCTGTACACGTGAGAAACTGATACTATGTCCATTTATGTCTTTTCATTAATAGTATGGGAAAGAAAACAGGGTTTATTTGGATTCATAAATTAGAGATGAAATTACTATGCAAAGACATTAAGGAAATTTGCAGTTATGCAACTGGAGTCCTAGAAGAAAAAGCACACAATTTTACTGAGAAAAACAAATTGAGAACAATTACAAGAAATGAAGAGGGAACTAGCTGGAGGTTTGGACTTGTCTTTTTTCTCTTTTTTCCTTTTGAGGCCTGAAAACATTTGCATATTGTGTTAAATTTCATGCTTTGGTCCTCCTCAGTCTAGGCTGCCTAAGTCACAGAGTCATTTGCGACTCAGATGAGGGACTGGATTCCTCCAAAGAAACTTTCATGTGACAGGCAAGACAGGGAGTGTCAATGATACATTTTTGGTCACTAAGGATACACATCTTATCTTTTATGGGAATTTACACTGACACATCCTTTTTACAATTATTCTTTCTAAACCAGGCCACTACTCACAGCAGTCTTCTGCAAACTTTTCTCTGTACTCCAAGCCCCAAACTCACTAGGAGCTCTATGGGGTGCCACAGTAAGGCAACACAGACCCCCAACAAGCCTCCAGTCTTGCAAACACAAGCCCCAGGTAACTCTGACTGCTGAGCAACTTTGCACCCATGCCTCAGTTATGCATGGGATATATTCTGAGAAGGATCAGAGCGACAGTTTACGGCATTGTCCTCAGCTCTCACGCACACACCATGCACAATTATACAGGGGGATTTGATTCGTTTGACAAAGAGAATAAAGCCATTAAAATTATGTAGGAAGATAACACTGGACACCAGGATGTATGCTTTCAAGAGGCAAAATTACAGCTTAAAAAAAAAAAACCACAAGGGAAGGAAATTATAGGAAGAGAAGGTATGCCATGTATAACATACTGAAGAGGAACTTAAGGTATGTGAGCTGAGGAAATGGAGCATCATAAACATGCTGTTTATATGGTGCCAAAAGGATGCTTTTATAGGGATATAAACATTAGGTACCCCAGAGCATGCAAGCTAACCTTCTTAAGAAGATAAAGACTCTGCCCTGCTAGAGCCAAAACCAAGTCCAAATCTGAGAAGCAAGCATGTCTCCACTTTGAGAAATTTCAAATCAAAACTTGGTCTGGGCTGAAGCAACTTGACTCATCCAAACCTTGCCCTTAAAGCAAATAATTTCTAGGCATCCCAACTGAGATTGGTAAGAAGGGATTGTAGTCACTTCTGTTGTTATTAAACACTTATCTTCTGTTATTAAATGCTTTTCAAACTACATTATTACAGTTTCAGGAGAAAAAGTGAAAAAGAAAACAAAACCTTATCCAAGTTGAAACTCAGGGGAATGTATTCAAGCAGAATATAATTACCAAAGCTGGAAGACGGCCAGCATGAAATATGCAACATCATAACAAAACAAAAAAACCACTACAAACCCCCACAAAACCCAAGGATTTTGAATGACCATAACCATCAGGACCTTATTTTTAATCTGCTCCATATAAAGCAATCAGATAACCTTATGTAACCCCAGACAAGCCTGTAGCAACCTTGAGAGCACTTCACTTGGTGTGTTAACTGAGATGTCCATGACAGGGATTTCCATTTCATAGATGACAGAAGAAATACTACTCCATCTTTCTATCATCTGACTACCTCCTGCCGGATTTTGTCAGGAAGCGGGTCTTCTTTTAGCCTCACTAAATTTTAATAGAGAAAGTTAATGAGATTTAGAGAACAACAAATTAAACCATGAGTAAAACATGAATGTTGCAGTCAAAATTAGATTACTGTTTTTCCCTCGTTTTCAGTTTTTGTGTGTTGCAGTTGGGAGAAACAGAGATGACAAAAAATACCAGCATCAAGTGGAGAACTTGGGTTCAGCTCTGGTCTGAGTATCTGTGAGAGATTTTAGTCTAAACTGGCAAGGCTGACGATGTGAAAGGAGAGCAAACAACAGTAAAATAAGATGTTACTCTCAAGACAGTGAGAACTGCTTCCTTTTAGACAGAGCTTGCCAGGACACTATAATGCTCTGTAACACAGCTAGTCATGCTAAATAAAACGTAGCCTTAAACACACTTAGGACTGGATTCTCAATGGGTCCTCCAACCAAGCAAGCAGTATAATCTATTTTTTCCCTAACCAACAGTATTTAGTACTACAAGGGATAGTTAATACAATTTCCAGGAAAAAAAAATCATAAAATATGAATAAATAACCATAAGTTGCTTACGTACATAAATGTTCTGGAGCATGGGATTTTACTCATTAACTGCCATATTCGTCATAAAACATGCCTGAGATCCCAAAGTGTAACTTTATTGCATTTAGCAGCAAGAATTAGCTTCTCCATTTTTCACTGCCCTAACAAAGAGTATGGTTTTTTACTGTCTAAGAAAGGATGAAAAACCAAACGAAAACAAACCCCACTCTCTTCCGTGTGGCTGTACTCTCCAGAGGCATATGTCTGTGCATGTGGCACAAAAGGCCATGAAGGCTTGATCTGTGGTCCATGAAGTGAAGGAAACAAAAAAAAAGAAAGCAGCAGATTATTTTCTTTCCTCTTCTGGGGGACTACTTAGGGCAGAAGGAACAGTGAAGAATTTCATAATAAGGCTCTCTTGCTGAAGTACCACAGGCAACAAATTCCTTACAGCTGAATAGGAGAATAAGTGCAAAACTGAACACAACAGGAAGAGGTGTGGTCCCTAATGCATCATTTGCTGTATTTTATTGTATGTGAGCCAAGAAGAGTAGAAGGCCACTGAAATTCCTAGAGAACAGAAGAGCCCAGAGAACTATGGAATTAGCAGGCTTTCTAATGCTTGGGATATTTATGTTAAATACTTTCTATAATAAAGGAAGTGTGTGTTTTGCAAGAAAAAGCATTAATGAGCTGAAATTCCCCTCATCAAAATTCAAAGATTAATTAAGATAAATAATATAATTAAGTAATTTGGAAACACTTTTTTTTCCCCGGTAGTAGACATTCAGCTTGACATAACAGCCAAGGGGCATGTCATGAGGACTCCAGTCATGCTGACACTTGTAATTGGAGGAAGACTGCAGATACAAGAGAAATTTGGAAATTCTATTCAGGTGAACTACAGATGTGATAGAGGATATAGCTACAATTAACCTACGGGTAATCAAGTATTGTCAGTGTTGCACTAACTGCAGAAGCTATGGCATCCTGAAAACATTGCTGGAAGTATGTCTTGTATTTTCATCTCACTAGAACTCTAATTTGGACAGCTTATTGACCTACTTTCTGTATGCCACTGCTTTCAGCGTATTAACCCCCCTCCTCAAACACTCACGGCTATTTCGAATAAGTGCAAGAAAAAGAAAGACTGTAGTGCAGATGTTGCTTGTGCATACAATCAATGCATCCCTCCCCCACTAAAGTTTAATAAGGATTGTTAGTACATCATTGTAGCTGGTAATTGTGTAGGTACACATGGTAATTGCATGTATTTGCACTAATTATGTAAATGCACAATAATTAAAGCTCCAGGGTTTTCATGGTAAATTTTTAAGACACTCATGGATTTGTCATGGCAAAAGTGTCAGTCATGTAACCTAGTGGGAAAAGGGAGGAGGAAGAAGTTCAAGAGAACATAGTTCTTAAATTAAATGCAGATATTTATATATAAATGAGCGGATGGAGGACACTGTACCATCAAACACAGCCGTCATGCCCAGGCACAACTTTTTTTCAGAGTCTTTTACCAGACTTGAAAAATAAAACCTAGAAAAAAACCCCAAAACACATGGAGGTTAAAACTAAAGATCAAGTACACCCCCAGTCTATCCACCTAACATCTCATCCTTTTCTTTTAACCAGTGAAAGGCAGAAGTGAATTTGTGCTCTTTTTTGCTGTTGTGATCACTTCGTAATACTACCAGTTTTCTCCCTCTCCCACAGGCCTTATCACACTCCACTGAACACGTCAGTGGAGATATCTTGGCACTGCTTGGTTTTGGATCGATCTCCCAGCATGGTGTGCTGTCTTAGGGCAACAGCCATACACTGCAAATTCAAGTTGCTTTTTGAGGTTTTCCCCCTTTTATGCCCTCCCATCAGGCTTCAGGCATTCTTCACACCCTCAAATCTTCAGATACAAACTTCCAGGTTTCCCGTGGGGAGCACCCAGGCCCTCCCCAGCATTTCCCTGGCGCAAAAGGCCGGAGCTGCCTGTCTGTCCCCACCAGCCCATGCTGCAGCCCCTGGCTGAGCCTTTGCTGCCATGCCTCAGGGACCTCTAGGCTCTGGGAGAGCTAACTACACAATAATGACTTCAGGCATATGAAGGAAATGCAGCTGTGGAAACACACAGGGCACATCTCCTACAAAACCAGCAAAGTGGGACACGCGTGTTCCAGCTGTTTAGCTGTTTTTAATCACGTCTGCAGCAAACCTGAGCAGCTCCCTAGAACAATCCCATTATCCTCATGCCAGGACCACAAGGGGCTGTTCAAGAAGCACAGCAAGATAACATAAGGTACTATGAAGTCAGAGCACTACTAAGCATTTCACACTTAAAAGCCTTCCCTTTCAAATCACAGTGGTTGAGGACTTAAGTGATTAAGATCTCAACCACTATGATTTGAAAGGGAAGGCTTTTAAGTAAAGCATAGGAAGCTAGGTTTTTAGCCATTGAAAATTATCTACATTCATAAGACTTAGACCATTTATAAAGCATCAACCTGATTGCACATAATGCAGAAATAATCTGAACGCCATCATCCCCCATTTGATTGTGGGTGTGCATGTTGGTCCCCACAGCACAGCAGCAGTCTCACCGGGTCACGTACAAAGCTGCCCACCTTCACTCACGGACACCTCAACAGAGAATCAGCACAAAGAGTTTTAAGCCACTTAAACTTGAGAGCTTGAGCCAAGGCACAAAAGAAAGCTTCCTCAGGATTTGCAACAAAACTATGAGAAGATTTGTCAGACTCAAACTCACAAACTCCTACTTATTTAAACCTAACCCCCATGGGTCAAAAAGCTCTCTTTTCATATCTCCTCCCATTACTGTGCCCAGCACAATGCAAGCTACACTCCTTACCTGGCAGACTGGCTCCAGGGGTAGCAGAAGATCCCAAACCATAGCCTGCAGCCTTGAGACTCTTGTAAAGTCACACTCCAAACCTTCCTCCAAGGTTCCCTGGGGTGTACCCAACTGCTAATTTCAGGAGGGCTTTTAGTACAGATGTTTCAAATTGGCTCCTCAGCCACAGCTGGGGCAATAATAAGCTCTCTCTTTAATACTTCCTGGGCTGGAGGGGTTGTCAGGAACGCTGTTGCTTTTTTAAAAAGCCTATTTTTGAATGTCCAATCTACCAACTGTTTTCTGCTTAAAAAAAAAAAAATACAAAAGGCAACCTAATTCAAACAACCCTCTCTCCCTGCAAATACCTCAGTCCTATTTCTGAGAAGTGGACTAATAAATATTTCTGCACTTACTTAACAAAAGAGAAAAAAATTACCAGAACTACATTTGAATCAAAACAGCATATTTTTCCTGGTACTCTTTTAAAGCTAAAAATTAAAGGAAAAATGTAGCTATGGGTCAAATCTAAAAAAAAATGTCTCAAACACAGTTTTTAATTTGTGGGGTTCAATCCAACAAGAAAAGCAGCTGGAGACAGAGTAATTTTAGCTTTATTTCTAACAATAGACATATCTGTGAGGGTTTTTTCCCCCCATGTTAATAAAAATTCCTATACTTATGCTTGATGGGAATTACAGATAAGGCGTCATTTTAAAATTTTCAATTTGCAGTAATGTTTTATAATTGAGAATCTTTCAGGAGCAGAAGATTTCACAAAAATGCAGTCTTTCTGAAAAAAAAGAGAAGCATTGCTAAACCAGTGATCTGGTGTATTAATTTGCTTTAATTTTTCAGTAAATTCATCTGTTCTTCAGATAATGGATGATGGATGTCTAAAACCATGGAATATGGGGTTTGCGGGCATGAATGGAAAGCAGATGAGGTGGGTTATAGCTGGAGCACATTTTCTGTGTGTCTGTAGGGAATTTATTTCAGCTTGTCTTTGTTGTACAGCAGCATTGCCAGGTTAGGTTGGAGCTTTAACTTGTGCTAACGCAGGACCAAAGGTCTTTCGGATGTTTATGTCTAGTGGCAACGTGTATGATAAACACTTGCTTCCAGCAAAAGGACTACCCCAGCTGGGTAAGCCTGCAATCCAGTAAGGTCCCCTGGACCCAATGCTGCCCAAATATATTTGCATAGACAGGAAAAACCTCATGCCTCTGTGTGGGAAGATTTACATTTCACAAGGAGAAAAATTAATTTTCCTGGGCTCGAGGGATTTTTTTAAGACCTAGTGAATTGAAGGCATTTATGATATCTGCTAATATTATCCATGTATGTCCTTTTGATGTCTCATATTCCAGCTGTGATGCCTGGTGATGCCAGGCCTGGTGCAAACACAGAGCTCTTCTCTTCATATTCATATTGCCTAAATGTCACTGCTTTTCCAATAGGTTTCAAAGATCTTTTTACCAACAAGGTCAGTACCAGCATCTCCATTTCACCAGTAGGAAAACTGTGTCATCAAAAGGTGAAATGATTCAAAAAGTGAAATGACCACAGTCACTTAGAAAACCAATAGAAAGAGGCAATGTAGATGTTTTAGTGTTAGTCCTACTCACTCTTCTCTGCTCCAGTGCAAGCACCTTTTTTTTGTGAAGTATCTCTCTGGTAAGTGCCTAATTTGTGAAAACATTTTGCTTAATCAGATTAGCAAAAGCAGTTTGATGGTACAACTGACATTCACATTCCTTAGCAAGAAAACTTGCAGTCTACTTGTCTGAAAATCATGTTCACAGTGTCTCAAATTGATAGCTTGGACACAAAAATATCTGCAGTTAGCAAACAGTTTATTTAGAAATTAAACATCTGTGCAATTCTTTTGGCCTGCCTGAAAAAATATGAATAAACATTGTTAAATACAAGTAGATCTAGTAAATACAAATATATGCATATCAATGAGCCTCACAGGTGGTGGTTGTGAAATGAACTGGTTGCTCTGAGATCCTCACCAGAGAAGCGCTGACACAGCAGGTTATTGGCAGGGACTGTTGGAATATACAAACCACGTCTGTTCCAAACCTGTCCACAGCAAAGCTGCCCTTTATGGGATATTTGCAACCCGAGCACTGAGCAACAGGCGATACCCTCACAAATGCAGGCATCAGGGTTTATTAAAAAATCGGTGGCAGATGCTTGACCAGAACCTGCACCTGAACCTGTTACTGAAAGGGAAACTGCATTGTCAAGTGCCTTGTTCCAACAAGTCGGCAACAGTGTCTGCATATTTTAAATCGCTGTGTTGAGTCATCGTCATTTAAATGGAACTTAAACCACCTGAGTATGTCGTCCTTACTCTCCTCCTACAAACAGCTGTGGAGCTTTCCCCTCGCAGGGCAGGCAGAGCCCCATAAATTCATCCCTGGTGTGAGCCAAAGCTGGGTAGTTATTTTCTAGTCGCTGTATCACAATGTATGGTGACAAAGGGAAGCATACTAGCAGTAGTTTGTTTGCTGTGCTTGTTCTTTTAAGGAAGACTAATAACACTATAGTTCCAAGCAAAATTACACTTGTTCCACTTTCCCTTCCCCTTGAAAATTTGAAAACAGAAAAGTAATCATTTAAGTAATCATTTCTTTAGCTGTGGGGTTTTATTTCATTTACTCTCTATACATACACCTTTTTCTAGTATACACACTGAAACAGCAGCCATTTGATTTCCTGTTAGTGATTCTACATTTTCTCTGAGTGTTATGTATTAAACAGTGGCTCATGCAGCAAGTTTGACTTAAATTAATGGCCTCCTTACTTTTGATGAAATTATTTTTGTGAATGCTACTTTTCTGTATTTTTTATTTTCTTTTGGCAGCTGGCATGCAGCTGTTATACCCTATCAAAATAGTCCCAAGCTGTGGAGCGGCTTTAAGACCACTTCTTACTACATCTTTAAAAACCCGAAATATTCCCAGAACTTGGAAGCACCTATAGCATACATTGTATGGCTGCTACTATGGGTTTTGTTTAAACACTGAATCAAGCTTGTGGATGGAACAGGGAACCAAAGTTATTTTGATTCCCACTCAATACTTTCATGAAAGCAGAGGTTACCATGCCACCTCCAACCTTATGTTCTACAATGGCTTAGTAGGACTTGAAGATGAGATCGGTGGAATACAAGGTACCCTCATCAAAGTCCTGAAATCACCAGGCACCTTACTAAAGGAAATCTTAGTGAGAAGAATACAGCATGGATTCTCATTCTGCCTGTACTGCTTCATCATTTCCACAGGTGAGAGAAATCCCAGTTATGGGCAATCCTTGCTAATGCAGCCCATCCTCTCTTCAGTCTTGCTTCTTTGTGTGATATTTTAGAATCAGTCCTTGGGGACTGAAGGGAGTCTTTGTCTGGCCCTACAGAACAGGGAAGAGACAAGCAGAGCAACCATCCATCTCTGTCACAAATGATGGAGATGGGAAAAAGTAAGAAAGAGATAAAAACAATTCCTTAGCCTGATATGAAACATCCATCCTCTCTTGTTTTAAAATGAACTGGAGGAAAGGGTACAGAGAAGTGACTGATCTTTTAAAATATATGAACAGTCTTTTTGCTGTTTTACAGGAATGTGGAAGACACATCTTGCCAGAGCTGAATTCATGTAATTCATTAAATATTTAGACATCTGTAGTGAGATTATTTTTCATGTTTTAATTTGAAAACCCTGCACTTCTCAGTCTTTTTTGCTGTTGAGACTACTGAAGAAGCTAGCTATTTCTCTGGGGAAAATGTATGCGAAAAACCTGGCAGTCTGGCCCAACAGTACTTAAATTCCAAGTATTATAAAACATATGTAACAAGAAGGCTGTTGCTTTCTTTTCAAGGAAGCTGAACAATGAATCCCACTGGGCATTGATGGGAGCAGAGTCAAACTTCCCTCCATTTCAGTGGTTTTATTCCACTTTTGTGACATGAAGTTAAGACCCAAGTTATACAAAATGCTCAACAGGGAAACTCATGCAGCCCAGTGCCTTCTGTGAGGGATCATTTACATACAGTTTGTTGCAAGATTAGAATCAGGGGCTCTTTGCTCCCTGTCCCCTTCAATTTTATATTTCTATTGTTATGTTTTTCTTGTAAATTGGTGTCCGCTTCTTTAATTATTTGGCTGCCAAAAATCAGCAATGAAGAGTTTGACTTCAGAGCAAGATGCAGGCACACACGAAAAGTGATAATAGTTTAGGAGATATGTAAGGACCCATTTCTGCAAGACTGAGTCAAGCCCTAAATGATGTAAGAGTACAGCAAAGCCATGGGACATTCACAGTGAAAATGTAGCATCCAACTTCAGCTGTCCTCCTTTGGCAGAAGTCAGAGCATTTATGAATATCAGTCAAGCAGGGTAAGATCTGCCCCTTTTAAATGGTCTATAACCATTCACAAGTGGTGCTTGGTAACACAGAGGACAGACTTCTGCCCTCCTGGAACAATGCTGCAAGATAAAGCTGCTCCTCTGAAGTCAGCGGAGCTCCTTTGAGTCTGGCTGCCAAGTGGTATATGTCTAATCTAGTTCTGTACATTTTAGTTTGATGGTGAGATTTCTACTTCAGAATTTGTTTCCGTTCAAAGTGTGAATAAAAAACAGTTGGCACATTGAAGATTTCTCATGCATATTTAAAAAACCATGCTTGTCATCAAAATATTCAACAGTAATATCAATGTTGCAATACTTAGTATAGCATAATGTTGGAATCCAAAGAAATTGAAATGAGTCAGCATGAAATGTTTTCCTCTTATCGAAATAAATTAGAGTATTGAAACAATGCATTTCTGCTCTCTGCCTTTGAAAATGTCATAGAAATCACCACAGCCTCACAAAAGATTTGGATTTCCCTTTCCAACTGAGAAGTGTGTGTTGTACGCTCTCCGTCAGGTGAGATGACTGGAAGAGGCAGAAGGAGAGGATCAGCTGGGCTGTCTAGACTTACACAGGAGTAAGAGAGAGCAGGCAAGTGCTACACGGTGTGTGCTAGTGGGTGTTAATTCACATGTACCTGCTTACAGGGATCCGTGGGCAGCTCAGAACATTGTGATGTGTCCAATTTTTCTGTATGAGTAAAGAAGAATATGAATACTTGAAAAGCCGATGCCTGTGCTGGAGTAGAAAAGCCAGCCCTACTACAAAGAAATTCTTGTGCCTCTAATTACCCTTCTTCACCTATAGGTGGAATTTCCACTCCAACAGCTTTAGCAAGGAGCCTGTCAGCCTGGGAGGAGATTTCTGTTTGTCTTTGTACAGCAAACACTGGCTCTGTTGTGCAGCGCCAGTTTCTGATTCTAATGATTTCCTGAATTCATTCTCTTTTGTACCTCAGGGAAGGAAGAAGTGATCCTCTTGAAAATTCAGATAATTGCTTTTATTTGATTTTTATTAAACCTCATTCAAGAATAATATGATGGCTTTTTTTTTTTATTACATTGTTCATCACTGTGGCATTTTTAAATTTGCTTTTCTAAAAGAAAGAATTTACTAAGTCAAAGATTTAATTCTATGATTTTTGCTGAAAGAAAACTGGGAGCTCTTTTTGGGGTTTGTTTTGATTTCAAAGACTTTTATAATATTGTTATCTATCTACTATCTCTGCTTCCTCTCTTTAACAGCCCAGGCTCCTTCCCCAGCCCCAGTCAGCAGCCCATGCTGTGGTTTATTGTGTGTGCATCTGGGGCTGGCTGGGCTGGCATGGCCCCGGCTGTGCCCGGCGGCTGCTGTGGGGAGGCAGTGCAAGGGACGCTCTTTCTCCCCTGCTGTGGCTATCACATCGCCTGGGAGACGCTGATAGCAGCGCTGGGGAAACTGCAGGCTCCAGCTCCATCGGGAGATAAGCACGGGGTCAGGCACAGAACTGCCATGGGGGTTATCCCTCCACAAAGCAGGAGGAAAGCCTCCCTCTCTGGCTTTGGCTTACCCATGGGCTCTGGGGTGACCACTTAGTCTTCCTGCTGGGGAGCAGGCAAAGTCCTATTCTATATCCTAGATCCTTGCTTCCTTCCTTGATTCCTCCCTCCCTCCAGCTCTCCCTCCATACCTCCATCCATCCCTATAAATCTCTTCTGTAGCTGATGTTACAGGTATACACAGGGTGACTGATGAAGAGAAGCAAAATGTTCTGCACTTAGGAGAGATAAAAGTGGACAAAGTTCAGGACTGACCACTTCGTGTTGCTTACTTACAGTAACAACTATGGATTTGGGAAATTTAATCTATTTACCTCTTTGCTGCCAGTGTGGCACCATCCACCATCCTTTAGTAAGTCCCACACAGAGCTACTTGATGTGTAGTTTTATGAGAGCTATTATTTTAAGAGTTGGTCACTTAAGTGTTTAGGAACATGAGATTTTCATATACTTTTAAAGCAAGTTTTCCCCCTTTTCCATTTTATCACAGGAAATGACATCTCAGAACACTGTGAAGACTTTGTAAAAGGCTCTTTTTACTCGCAAAAAGTTTTTAACAAGAATCCAGTTATCTTAGTTAATCCCTTTAAACTGTGTCAATATTTACTTTTAAGTGGAGTTTCAAATACTCAATGAGCTGCACTCTTAGTTTAATCAGGACAATTCCCATTGACTGGGAATTACGGCTGAATACTGCTGGGGTTTACCTTGCGTCCTCATAGTTACAACTGGTGATGGCAGTCAGGATGATGGGATGTCTGTTGTTAGCACATGCATCTGTCCATGAATAAGTGGGTCCCCCAGGACTGCTTTTAGTCAGCTGCTGGGCTCCTGTCACATCTGTGATGTTCTGTACCCCCCACAAGGTTTCCAGAAGGGCCCATGGTCATTAAAATAATCAGCGTGGGACTTACAAAACAGCATGTTCACCCTTGTCTGTTCATCTGTGTCTTTTTGGAAGAAATGTGGCAATTTGGCAACAGCTTGACCCTTGCTCAGAGGGGTGACAGAGAGGACCAGTCACAACCCCCACCACCCTGCAGAGGGTTATGTGCCCTGAATGAGCAGCTGATCCCCATCCACAGGACACAGTTTTGTTACCAAAAGCCTGTAAATACAGACAGGGCTTCAACAGCTCTTGGAGATTACTGGACAGCTACAGTAGCTTCAGCATAGGTGTCTTTGACAGAGCTAAAGACTCTTATTAAGCACTGCAGCCACTTCCCATGGTTATCTACAACCTATAATTTGTGAGAGAAGCATATTTTTAATGTAACTGGCACATAGACTTTTGTTTTCTAATTTTGATGGAGTAATGGCAACAGACTGCACTGCAGGACAAAAGACAGGCAGATGGAGCACCAATTCATTATATAGTTACCCTATTTCACCTTCCCTTTCTTGCGGCAAGGGACAGGATATTTCATACCACACAAGACAGCTTGCCCTTGCTCCTCTCTGGTAGCAGATGTATTTGGATCAGAGGAGAAGTTGCTGGATCCAAGATGTGGCTGACATCACATGCCTTAAGTTATCTGGTCAATGTGTTCTACTCACATCCTCAGTATTAATGAGAAATTTTTGTTCCATTTAAGGCTGGGTTTTCCTTTGCTTTTTCTGAACAGAAAAGAGTTGCTGTCTGTAATGTCTGGGAAGTTTAATTCAGTAAGTCCTCTGTTACTGCAGTGACACAGGGTATTCACAGTACTCTGATGCCCTTCTTGTCTGTGATAAATCATAAATCCCTGGGTTTGTGGGTTTTTTGTGTGTGTTGTTTTTTTTGTTTTTTGGTTTTTTGGGTTTTTTTTAAACTGAAGTTATCGTGGGGAACATGAGGAAGCATTTCCATGGTGGAAGATGTGGAATTATCATACTGAGGAGCCTTCTGTCATTAAATATCTCCCACACCATTGCAGGAGTCACTTTGGATGACTTGGGTGTCCCCTTCCAGCGCCACATCCCCAGGTAGGGGAGAGGTTTCCTATCTGGTAACGTGGTAACAGAGAAAGGCCTCACCCCACTCTCATGATCTTCAGTGGGGGGGCACCACATGGACACAGAGGAGGCAATTGAAATAATTAAAGTCTTGCCTGGCTCCTCAGGATAACGCCTGGCCTTGGACACCATGTTCCTTGTCATTTTCCTGACCACGTCTTACTTGGTCGCACACTGTTTGCACTTAATGTTAGTGAAGCAAACTGAAAATTATAAAGCTATGGCAAAGATCAGAAGGCAGAAAAAGGTGAGTAAATATAAACAGTGAAGTGAAAGAATGTGACTGGAGAGCAGTGAGTGCTAAATGATGTGTTTCACAAGAATTTGAGCGTGAGCTTCCCCAGGAACCACACATGTCTCTGCAACACAGCTAGTCTCCAGCTAGTCACCCTTTTCCTTCCAGATTAATACCCATTTTAGGACACCTCAGCTTCTGGCTACTGCTGGCTCTAAGGTATTTATTTCCTGAGAAACTGACTTTCACATTGTGTAATAAATTACTGGGATATATGGGGCATGCAGAGAACTGCTGGATACACTTCAGCTAAAAATCAGACTGGATCAATCTCTCTGCATAGATATATTTCATTTTGTGAGTAGAAGTAGAATCTTCTAGCTTCTAGTAGAAGCTAGAGATGATTTTTCTGTGTTTTTTCCCCACAAAGAGAAAAAAAAAGAAGTGGACACTCTCTGCTTTTAATTTCCTTTCTGGTAGAAGTTTGCTAAAATTAAACATTTTAAGATATATTTTAAGCTTAAATAACTTTAAAGTAGATCTGGATCTGAAATTTAACTAAATCAGAAATGTAAAACCTTTTCTCGTTGCTTTGTCCTGATGTTAAAGATTCTTCATATTACCATGATCCAATATTTTGGGTTGTTGAGCCACCCCACAGAGTGACTCTGGAGCCCCCATCCGCTGTCACAGCTGTGGCAGTTCATACCATACAGAGATTTCTTCCATGTTCCAGCTGCTCTGCAGTATAAATGGGCAAAGGCACTGCTTCTTTGCTTGGTCTCTTTGGAATCACTCAAAAATAAACCAGCACATATCAGATGAACCCTACATGCTTTGTCTCTCAGATTCTTCACCATCTGGGAACAGTTTCCTTAGGGCCCAAGAGTTTTTTCCCGAAGACCATCCCCCCACCAGGCTACTGAAGCATGCTTGTCTCTTCCTCTCTCCTCCTCAAAAACTTCCTTTTGAACATTATGAGTCAGTTATACATTTCCTTATTATTGTCTGGTCTCATGGTTGGCCAGAGGAGCGTCCCGTGTCAAAGTCTGTTCCTTTAACAGTTCTTGAATAGATGACAATCCAGTTCAGTGTACAGTGGATCCCCAGCCATGCTGACATTTAGGAGAGCAGAGCAGCTCTGCAGCAGATCTCTCCATCATCCCTATTTATCCTGTGCTGGTTTCATGTGCTGTTTTGGTGCATATGAATCATATTCCTTGTGAAGGAAACTAAACCAGAAGTTCTCCTTGAGGTACACGCCAATGGTGCTTCAATCCCTTCAGAGAGAAAAGAGATCCCTGGCCTACACTTAAACCACATGGATTTGGGATGTCCAGTCCAGCAAATCAAACTAAATGCAGTCTGAAGTAAAATGCCAAATCACATGCACTCTAAACGTGACTGTGAGCCCTCACAGCCAGCTGCACTGTCCTGCTGCTCTGCTCTTACTGTGCCTAATGGCTCACTAATGTAGGCAAAGTCAGAGGCGCATAAAAGGTACAGCAGTTTTATATCATCAGCTTCCTAAAATCAATGAGTTCATAAGTTTCTGAGATCATTTAAGCTCCTGACTTATGTCTTCAGGCAGCCAGCAATATACAAATCGTATAGTCTACAGTACCTGCAGAGCTGAATTTGTGAGATGGTGTACAATAATTAATGGATTTGTAAGTGATAAAAAGATGGGGTGAGCAGAGAGATCATCTATCAGTATTTCACCTATTGGGAGCCATGATTAAGTCCTTGAAGCTTTGAGATGTGGTCAGACTGCAGAGCAGTTTAGGATAACAAGTGAAGACTGTTATCAGGTCCAATTACTCTCTAAAGGAAATTAAGAGAGGCAGAATATAATTACTTGATCTGGAATGTAGCCAGGGTGTTGGGATGATCATTTGCTGTATGACCATTAATGACTGTGCTAGAAAACTGTGGATTTAATGCCATGAGGTAAATATTCACTCTCACCAAGGAGTCTGCTCGTTAAGAATAATATGGATGCAGTCATAAAAGAATGTTAATTGAATCCTGTGTTTGGGTGAGCATTCATCTTCTGAAACCAAGTATCAGCACTAACATCACTCAAAACACATAGAAATGCTGTTTAACATCTGTTGGGGATAGGGAATCGAAAGGGCTCTCTATCATTTTTTTAGTTCTGATGATAAGGAATAAGATGAAATTTCCATAGTGCAGACTGGCCTCTTTCAGAAACTACAGAAGCAAACATACAGGGATGCAAGCAAAACTGCTAAACAGAATGGATTTAAGGAATGGCTTATCAAAAATACTAGATATAAGAATAAGATTTGAGATTTCATGGAAGCCAGAGAGTTTAGCAAATGATGTACTACTGTGCCTTTTGTCCTTCTTCTGTCCTGAAAGTAATAACAAGATTTTGTATGTCAGTAGTCTTTCATGCATTTAGATTACCCTTCAATTGAGTTTCGTAGTACTCCAAAACAGAAGGATAAACACTATATGATAATTGCTTTACCTTTTACTGCAGTGCAGCAGATACATAACCACATTATCAGTAGAGGTGTGAAAAAAAATCAGTGCTTGACAATGCTTCAGAAATTTGAGATGGTAAGAACCCAGTTTATATTTCTAACATTTGAGAATAAAATCTTTACTCCTGTGACTGTTCCTGTGCAATACTTAGGTCATCAGCTACCAAGATGGTTACATACATCTTTTATACCAAACCTAGCAGTTCATAGCAATACCCCTTAGGATGCCGAGCACTCCAGTGGTTGCCAGACTTTGAAAACTTTTTAAATACTTTGCTAGTGAGAGGTGATTTGCTTAATTAGTGCCCACAGTGGCCAGGGCTTCATAGCTCACCCGAAGACTCTGGAATATGCAACTGCTCTGTGTCTCTCATCACATAGCTCACAGGTTCAGTCAGAAAGGCTGCTCTACTGAAACAGGTGAGCTGTATCCACAGATGCTCCTACAAAAAGAGCTTAGAAAGTGACATCTCTGAGTTTTTATCAGCTTGAGGAAGATCCTGCAATTATGTAATTCAGGTACAAAGCTAAATCCTAATATCCACTAATATAGTTTATTGCAAGTTTCCTTCCTTTAGTAGATCTGAATTTACATCAGAGGCTCCTGTGCTTGCCAAATTTTTGCAAAGAAATCTTGATAGACTGTAAAAAATGTTAAATACAGCTTGTGAAGCTTGTTGGTAAAGAACAGGCCTCTTAAAAATGTGTGAGACTTGATCCAAAACTTGCTCAGTTCCATGGGATACTCACCTTCATATAGCAGGTGAGGATTTTTTGGAAACTGATGAGCTTGCAAGAAGGTTCATCCAAACCCAGAGAAAATGGCAAAGACATTTGTGAATGAGGACAGGGGTGAGAGAGAGAGAGAGAGAGAGCAATAGCAATCTCACCTCTTACTGCTTTCCTGAAAGTTCTACAAACCTTTTTGTGCTTCTGGAAGAGCCAGAGGTAAGAGATCTGCTTGACTTAAATCAAGAGAATCTTGTTAAAAATATTCAAGCCTCTGAGAAAGCTGCTTACATTAGCATGATTATTTAGCCTGGAAAAAGGACTTCATTGCAGTCAGCTTTGGGAGGCCCAGAGTGCCAGCTCCAGCTCCTGTGAAAGGAAATTCCAGCCAGCACAGAGAGTGCTCCTGTTCCCATTGCCCAGAGTCGCCTGCGCCTGGCCAAGGCTTCTGGAGGCTTCAAGCCCCTCTCACCTACAGCTTTTCTACAGAGGCAGAGGGCTCCTGTCATAAACACACATCCTTTCTGAAAGGACCAGACCTGCCTTCTGAGGCACCACTGACAACTTTAATAACTTATCTGGCAGAGGACGACCAGAAGAAACCGGATCTGGAACTGGCAAAGGGACCTCAAGGTCAGCCCTATTTCAGCACATTGCATTTCATAATGGAATGTGAACAATAAATCCCATCATGTCTTTAATAATTCAATAGTTAGCATGCTGGGAGAGGAGAAAGTCTGTGGTGTAGTGCATCAAGTTTTATGCCATTCTCTTACTTCTGAGCCTGTAAAGGCAGCTAACAGCACTTAACCTAACACTGCTGCTACTGCTACACAGGAAAACATTCATTAAACTGCATAACTCTGAGAAGAAAACCCTTGATTCATCAAGCCATGTACATCAAAGGGGGATCTTTTATAACATCATTACATGAAGGGTATGTTTTTTTCCTTTTTAACTGAAACTGTGACAGGTCAGTCCCTCAGGCACCTTGTAATGGTGGTGGCCATGCCACAGGTTGTGAAGGATTTTATTGACCATGAGGCCTTTCATACCACTGCCTGGAATGAAAAGGAACTTTATTCTAGCAGAAATATACAGGATGTAGTGAGCAAACATGGGCGCTGGAACATGCTGCCTTGTACAGAAAAGAACCTCCTGTGTATCCACTACAGCAAGCTAACTGCTCCATGGACCATCTCTGATGGTTTGTGGTGCTGGAGGCTGTGCCTGGGCAGCTGACATGCAGGCGTGTTCCCTAGGACTTGTCAGCATAGGGGTTTATGAGAAGCAGATGAGGATGTAAGACTTGGGCAGGTGGGTTGGCTAGAGGGAGATGTTTTAAATGTCATTGTAGTTCCCAAATTTCCTGCTCAGAGCAGCTGGGATGATTAAACAGAGAGAAAGAGGCATCTGACTTTTTAAACAGGTATAAGCTTATAGAAATCTTTTTCTTTCACATGCTTCTCCTATGGGTTTTCCAAATGTATTCTGTTTTCCCTCTACTCTATTGCAGTCAAGTACCCATACTGAGGCTTTGGAGCAAAGCCACGGTTCCAGTCTTTATTTCTAGCCTCCTGGTACAGACCCATAAATAAAGTAAACCCCCTTATGGCAGAGTAATCTTCAAGAATGCCTCAACATGAATAAACGTTTATAGCAAAACTATAACCCTTTCGCTGCAACTCAAATGAAGCTCATCTGATTTGTATCTTTTGTTATTATGATTATGGACCTCACTGAGAGCAAGCAGGTTCCCCATTTCCTGGCAGATAAAACACCCAGTGTGCAAGAGATAGCAAGAGGCAGCTCAGTGGCAGAGCACTGGGAAAGCCCCCTGGCACAGGCAAACCCTTCAGCTGGGCAAGGCACGGTCACGGCTGCTGGGGGTTTCTCTGCCGCCTGCCGAAGTCTGTGGCAAAAGGAAAAACCAAATAGGAAGTAACATTTAAGTTTGGTTTTAAAATTAAGATGCAAATCTGCTACACAAATATCCTACAGC
Organism: Acrocephalus scirpaceus scirpaceus; assembly: GCA_910950805.1. NCBI lineage: Eukaryota > Metazoa > Chordata > Aves > Passeriformes > Sylviidae > Acrocephalus > Acrocephalus scirpaceus. The sequence goes on from OU383781.1 coordinate 38,976,679, forward strand.
AGGCAAGTCCAAAGGGAGCATGTTTCATTTTGGATCAGCTTAAATTTCTTAAACTAACTTCACTGACATTTGTCTTGTGCTGGTTAATTTACTTATGCCTGCTTTACACGCTCACACTAAGCACAGATAAAGTTCTCCACACAAAGGTTTATGCTGGCATGACAAACCTTAGGCTGTAACAGAAATGTTTTTGTACCACACTGGCCCTGTGCATCGGAACAGCCACCACCGTGCACGGTTATTTGTTCTTGGCGGAACATTTGCTGTGTCACAGGCGGGCTGTGAGGAAAACGGGAATAAGCCTTTGGCCAAGGAAGATGCAGAGCAGACTTGAACAGCTGAAGGGAGCAATGGAGGCAGTTAAAACCGTGTGGGTAATTTTTAGCTGATTCTGCTTTTCTTTTACCAGAAAATACTAATTTAAAATATTTCATTAATATGGGTATTAAAAATATAGAGGGATTTCAAAGCCCTGTGAAACTCCTAGTGATTTTAGGAGTAGAAGGGTAAAGTTACTGTGGAAAGTTAATCCAAAAATTTGTAGGGATTTTTTTCCCCCCAAATTATCCTGCTCTAATCAGTTCTAATTCTCTCTATATAAAGGAGACAGAATGAGTTTTGTAGAGTATTTTGAGTAAGGTATAAGTTCTCAGTCTTCACTTCCCAGTCCTCCACACCCCAAAAATGCCTTACTTGGAGAGTTATAGTTCACTTATCAAAAAAAAAGAAGTTAGAGAGTCCCCATTTCTGATACACCCTTTTATCCAGTGTATCACAGTTCCTATCACTCCTTATGGCTGCTTCTGCCTTTCACAACAGATAGATAAAAATAAACATGTGCTTCTAGTTCTGCTTTCTAAACCATTAGAAGAACACATAAGCAGAACAATAACATCAATAGCTCAGGGTTTTTTCCTTTGCACTGTCATGATCCAGAGCTTTTTGGGGAGCAGCAGCCACCAGCTCCCCATGACATGACTGAGCGGGTTCTGTGGGAACATGGGTCAGTCTCCCACCTTTGAGGTTGGAAGAACAGAAATGTAGAAAAGCTCCTGCTTGTTTAAGGGCAAGAAGGAAGGCAATTTTTTCTGTTCTAAAGCAAACTGCAATTTCAAGCTCTCTCTGAATACCTTTCAAGTACATCTGCTGTAAAGCCTTTGGAGCCACTGTTATTTACAAAGTAGGAAAGTGCAACCAATGCAGATTAAAAGAGTTCTTTTCCAAGAAGAAAGCAAGAAGTATGCACTCTTCCAGCATCCTACCAGGGCTAAAATTATGGTGGTTGCACTTGTAGGCAGGCAAATAGTCATTTAGCATAGCACTTAGCCTGTACAGTCACGGTGCTTGCAAAGATTAATGGATAGGTTAATTTTCTCTATTTCATTTTAAATAAATAGCCCTTCTGGTTAGTTCTCTGCATATTATGCTATGTGCATGCTATGTGCAAAGCCATCCTGGTATATATTGTCCCCAGGCACTACAACACTTCCATTTCCCAAGTTTACTCCAATTTTGACCAAATGGAGCAAAGGAAATATGCACAATTTTTTCCTTTCCTAGCTATTGTTCCAGATGTTTTCATTGCCATTACTTTTCCTTTCAGCTATTGAATGAATCAAGTGGCTGGCACTGTTCAGGGTGATTTCTTCTTCTTCTAGTCTTCTACCTGCACTTACAAAGTTAAGCTTCCTGAAAATATTTGCTATCAGAATATTTAGTTTTTAGTATTTATATATATTTGGGGCAAATTCAGAATGAAACAAATAGGCATGGATCTGACTTAATAACTCCAATTTAACCTCGAATAATACCTGAATGAGCTGCATATATATGAACTATGAAACCAGGGAATTATTCTGCTGTGTTCTGTAAGTCCACTATACCCATGATTTATTTTAAATTACTTTGGGTAGGGTCATCTTTTAGCGTGTTACTATACATGTTTGTGCATGCAGAAGTTGATCATATCATAAACAGCTATGGTGTTGGGATGAACCTATTAAATGCATTTAAGGTGCATCTTTGCATTGTCTTCACACCAGGGTTAGTACCTACGTGAGATGGAGGCTGCACAAGAAAGAGCTCTGAAATAAAAGCAGAAAAAACAGCAAAAACCTAATTTTCACTGGGGCCTGGTGCTTTCCCAGTTCCACAAAGAAATCTGGTCCTCTCTCTCCTTGTTGCCCAGGACATTCTGCCGTGCAAAATCCTGTATTTCACCTGTAACATTTTATGATGGTTTGTTCAACTCCCTTCTGTCATCACACAAGGATTAACGGATTGCTAACTTCTAACGTGTCCCTTCCTCCTTCCCTGCTTTAAATGACAAATCAACTCACTGGGAGTCTGACTTCAAAACCATTTATTTCTTTAAATGCTACCAGGCATCAAGGTCTGTCTCCAGCTACCTTTGTAATTTTGGCCTAACTCTGCACTTGTCACTCATAAGATCTACAGTTGTGGAAACTGTCAGCAGTACCGCAGTATAAAATTCAAACAGTCTCTGTGTGGTGGTGTCTGATAAGATAAGAAAAGTTATTTTGTGATTTCAAGATAGTTTGTCCCCTCTGACAGCTTTCATTTCAGTGTTAAGGAGTTCTTGCACAGCATTTGTCTGTACTTTTAGGAACAAAATAGCTTAGGAAACAGTTTACTTGATATTTTTGAATATAATAAACTACCAATACTGATTTTTAAACAAAATAAGAATTCCTAAATGAAATATACTTAGTATTCTAATATGTGCATTTTACTATTGCATTTCATCAGGTTTCACTCTATTCTGCTGAAAAATATTTATCAGAGAAGAAAATATCACATGATACAGCTTTCACAGAAGTGCTGTTACTTTTTAGGTTGGCTGAAATGTTGAGAAATGATAGTGAGGAAGAACATTTTGAAAATTTTAGGTTGCCTTTTTAAAGATCTTTGTGTCTTTGGAATGGTGTAAAAAAAGAAAAAAAAATGTAAATCCACAAAATAAGACCTTCATTCTGCAGTTTCATTCTGGCTGAGGCTCATGTAAGGACATCATTTCCTGCTTTGGAAAAGGCTCTACTTTCTCTTTAACAGAGATGGTCCTGTTCTCATTTTCTTTATTTTCTGTTTATTTTGGACCAGCACTTCTAGGACTCCCAAAGTGTGTTACAATCATGAGACTACAGTACATGCATTACCTGCTGCAGGCAGTGCCCCTCGGTTTTATAGTATCTATCTCAGGATCAAAAGGTTCTCTCTAGGCAAGGTGAGTGCAGCATGACCTTGTAATTCCCTCTGAGACACTATTGCAGAAAAAAATCTTGGTTTTTGCTGTGATAGTTTGTGTTCCTCCATGTATTCTTCAGTCATGCATGCGGTCTCCTGAGTGTCTTTGCCATGAAGTGGAGCTTCCCCAAGATTCACTAAATGTGTTCTGGAGCACCCCCCATATGTGTGCTGCCATCTCTGTTCTTACAGCAGCCGTGCTCTCTGCTCTGCAGGGTCCTGCTTTTGAAAACTAAGTCTCTCTAGGAGTAGGGGTGCAATGAGCAAGCAAGGCTGTGAGGAGAGGCTTGGCCGCGTTCTGATAAAATATTAAGGACATCAATCGGAAATCAATGTCAGTTTTATACTCCTTGCAGAGTCAGTGCTGGATTTAAGCTAATGTAGAGCACTTCTGGAATACCCAAATGCACAAAGCGTTACCTGTTTGCAAGGGAGAACCTCACAGAAGTGAACTGCCCCACACAAACCAAACTTGCTCAGAACTACATGCTCTCTGACAACAGCATCCACCTCCACAGCCTAATTCTTATCCCACTTTATGATCATTCCTAGCAGTTCCTTTCCTCCTACTGCCTGTACAGCTGCAGTTTTGCCCACATCCCTGCTAACTTGCTCCGGGAGCTGTGCAAACAGACACATAGAGCCTGGATCTCAGCACTGTGCTGCGGGACACACAGCAGACCACCCCGAGGCAGCAGCGCTGCCCGGACCACACTGCATGTGAGAGCTGGGATGAGGGCTTTCCTCACTGCTCAGGTCCTCACTCAGGCGGGGCTGGAGGTGTGCTATGACCTCGAAGTCCTCCTAAAAAATGTGAAACAGACTGAGAAATTTGCTGTAAGTCATGTCCATTTTCAATTTTTTTCTGTTAAAGAGAGGCAATACGTGTTTTTTGAACAGGACACAGCATTCCCTGTCCAGGGGTTTGCTCGGGAACTAGGTCTACAAACTTTTTCTGGCAGTTTAGAAAAGTGTAACAGCATATTAACATTTCCTCAGTATGGAACCTAACTTGGTGCTTGGGCAGGCAAGTTTTGGAAATTTTGGACAAATGTATGAAGGGCTGCTGGAATCCATTTTAGCGGCTAATATGCTCAACTTCTAAGTAAGTGAGATTGTGCTGGTGTATATTTTCAAAAGATTGAACTATTTTTTATTACACTGAAGATTTGTTCTTTATCAGAATGAAGAACCGAAGAGGTTTAATAAATGCTCTTCTCCCCAGAGTCCTTATCCTTTGAAAATTTTACCTGCACTGACATCTAAGGGTCCAATTCACAGACCATGGACTTGGGGACAATGTTCTCCTTTAATGTAAGGAGAGGTCTGACCCAGGTCCCCAGGAGAAGACCCAAAGCCATCATTACATGCAATGCTCATCAGCCTTAAGTACCACACAGCAGCCCATTTGAACAGGTTTTGTGTGGGGGTTTTTGTCTTCAGTGTTTCTGTGGTGTGTGACTGCATTGAACTTTATAAATATCAAATAGGCCTGTGGCCAGACTGCTGTGGCTGCGGCCTGTACAAGGGAAAAAGAGAAAGGCACTCTTTGAAACTTGTAATTTTCCCCTCTTTGCTTTCTGTGTATTGTACTTTTAACATTTTAATATCCGTGTCTATATTTAGAGGCACCTGCCAGCCTCTTTGGCTGCAGCACTTCAGAGATCACAGCCATAGTGTGCTGGCTCCACTGCAACTGGCTTTGTCCTGGTTTCTTTTGCTTCAGGTAACTTTTGCATGTAAATATATTTTGCTTCCTGTGCTGTGGAACTGAAGAAACACAGACTAGTCAAAAATGGGGAAAAGAGCCTGCCAATAATAAGGGATCTTTCAGAAATATGATTAAGAAGTCTTGACTGAAAATCAATTAAAATCCATCACAGAGTATTTGAACTTCAAGACATTTTGAAATGAAGCTGAGGCAGAAGAAAACACCAATCACAGGGAGAAATCCTGTGTTTTCATTTTCGCTCAGTGTTCCAAGGACAAAGTACACTCCTTCAGACTTTTGCACTGGATTCAGACTAAACAACCTGAATTTAACAGAGATATTTCCTTTCTCTTTTACTCAAACCAGCAGCCATACTGTGCAGATCTGTGTGGTTTGCGTAAACAGCAAAATCAAGGTGTTTTCTTACATATCTAATAATAGTTTTAACCTCTATTCTGTGTACGTCCCAAGACTGGGGACATCAATAGTACTGTAATCTGCTTGTTCCATTTATGTTATTTTTCCATACCCAAGTGTGCTTGTGGTTTTTGATAAAAATTCAGCCTGTTAATTACTCAAAAAGGTTTATATTAAGGAACTGGTCATGCCAATCACATCTATGGCCTACTGGCTCATCCTTACAGTATAAGCTTTTTCTGGGAGTACAGCCCAATGTACATTCTGGTACAGTCATCAAGTGCAGTATATGATCATAACTGAGAGAAAAAGAAACAGGAATTGCATTGCAAGTCACCATATGACTGTAAAATGGTTGCTTTAAGTAATTTTTTTGTGTAATTGCTTTAAACTCTCTCAGAGATTACTAATTTCAGAGGAGTTTTAAGGGCATAGCTTTAAAAAATACTGTCACAAATTAATAAATGCAATGATTTAGGGGCCTTTCCCCCATTTTATTAAAAAAATCCTAGAACAATTAATTTTAACATTTAATCACTGCTTTTTAATTTTATTTTTTTTTAAAAAGGCCATAATATGTTTTATGTGGGTACTGAAACACAGTGCCTATGTCAGACTTTCTCCTGTTACCAGCACGTGGACAGATATGGTGAAAAATAATTCTTTCATTCCAAGGCTTTCTTTTCTGTACTTTATGTCCAAATATCTTTTCCCTGTGGCATAATATCCTAATTCACTTAAAACATACTCAACTTCAAGGTCCAAGTCTCTCAAGGGGTTTGTAGGATATTGTTCAGTGATAATCTACAATATAGGGAACCGTGCATTACAACCACTGACAAAAAATACAAAACATACACAGGAATAGTAGGGTTTGCAAGACAGTGATATCAGGCTGCGGCACATAGCAAGAAGCAACACAGGCAGTTTTATAGTGAAACTTGAAATGATCAATGTTTATAGTATAGATTTAAAAAAATATATCAAATAAATAAGGCCAGTTGGGGAAACAAATGTCTGGTAGAGGAGAAGTGCAAGAATGAGGAAGGCAGTTCCCTAGGAGTTATCAGGTTGCACCTGGAGAGCAGAGAAGCTAAACTTAACCAGCAAGAAGAAGTTTGCAACAATACATCTTAACAGTGTGATTAAGCAACATAAAAACACTGAAATCAGCCAGAGATTCTGATATTTAATGCCTCATATCCCAGGAGCTGACTCAACAATAGCACAGTAATATTTCAACATACATTTTACGACATATTTCCCTTGCCAATGTGCTTAGGCCAATCTATAATTAGATATAATAATTAGGAGCCAGGTAATATATTATTTGAGTGAATGTTTTGCAGTAAAGACACGCACTTTCTTGCTTGGATTTTCCTTAAGAAAACCGTGTTTCCCAGGGATTGCCAGCTTACTACTTTGATTACTGCTTTTTCAGTTTCCTTGAATTGCAATGATTACTGTTTGTCTGGACTATTCTCAGTCACCTACACTTCTGCAGGAGCTAAATCGTATGTAAAATAGAAATTGAGAATTTGAAATTTTGGTTTGTGTAGTCCTGTATGATTATTACACATGTGGGTTCTTTTGAGGTTACATCTCTAAGAAAGTGAGGTCAGGTCCTCCTGTCAGGGCTATCATTTAAATCAGTAGAAACTGTTCTCTTGACATGTTCAGTGGAGGCCACATCCCTTTCAGGTTTGTTACTTTCTGCTGGCCTCACAGTGATCACTGACAGAGGAACTGCACAGGGGTACAAACAGCCCGGCCTTGCCTTTCAGCTCCTTTTCAGAAGCATCTGTGAACCCCTGGGAAGGATAATGGCAGGGATCTGCCTCTGTTTATCAAAAGGTGGCCAATATGATTAGGCATTTTAATCTAGAGGCCTGGCCACCATGCTTAGGACTTCCAGGTTTTCCATGCTGCCATGGAAACACATATAAGGATTTACCAAGGAAAAAAAAAAGGAAGAAAAAAAAAGACAGAAAATCTGGGAAAGGCAGCAGTGTTCAGGGTACAATGTTTAATCCTCATTAAGTGGTGTAATGTTAATATGATTTGCTGTACTGCAGCTTTGTAGTCAGCTAACAGCTGATTTTACAACTGTGCGCACATACAGTAACGTTTGTATTTAAGAAACCCCAATAAAGGTAATATGCCTTGTGCGTAGCTGTGGCTTGAAAAATAACTGAGTTAAAGCCCAGTTTCTTTATATGGCACTTAAAATTTAACAGTGGGTTTTTTTCTTTTATTGATCTTTTGAACGCTTCATTTGATACCAAAAGTAGAAGGAAGCTGAATCACCCATCCAAAGCCTAAGGCAAGACTGGGCAGTACAGATCTAAACTGAAATCTGAATATTGAAAGATCACTTTCATCTATGATGCTAAACCAAAACCTCCATTTCCTCTCATCTTCCTGAACTTTGGGTGGCTGATCTTGCCAGCCTGTGTAGAGGCTGTGGAAGAGAACACCTGAACTGTCATGCCAACCTTGGCTATGAATTTCTGCCTCTTCTAGACAAGGGCATTTTCTTCTCTATATAGCACACCCGCTGCTTTTACTGTGAAATAATTAGGATGATGCAGTAGAATTCAAATAGCACAAATATCCTTCATGGCCTCACCAGCTGCCCCAGCTGTGGCTCTGCTGCTGGTGGCACTGTCCTGTTGGGGGCACATTTGCTGTATGTGCAGCTGTTCAGCCAGGATGGCTTCTGATTTCTCACCCTGCCTATGCTACGCAATGTGATTAAATTAGATCTCTTACATTGTTCACTGACTTCTGGTAAATTACACCTTTGATTTCTGGTCCAATGAAAAGGTGCTAATTATCTTTTTAAGTGCTCATTTAATGTTCTGCAGTGACATAAAGCATGAGTGCAGCCGCCTGCATGCCCAAACCATCCAGAGGTTTCTCCCAGGCTGCTCACTCTCATCAGCCTTTTTCATTTTTCCTCTGCTCTTTCCCTCTGTCCCTCCAAGGCACCTGCTGTGTGCCAGTTCTGCAGCTGAATAAATCTACAGCATTGTTTGCTGCAACTGGCTCCATTTAACCATGAAAAAAAGAAAATTGGCATCCTGTCTGCATTGCCCAGCTCGCATTATGATTTCTGTCTTAGATGGAGCTTAGCAGACCTCACTTTGCAAATGGCTGCCCCTACTCTTCCCTTGAGAAAGAAGTTTATCTGGGGAAGTGTCTTGGTTTTGAAAGAAGACAGGTATCTGCTAAAGAGAGGCAGGGCCTCTCTTGGGATGGATAATTCAAATCCCCTTCCCTCAAATTATTATAATTTAGAAAATTAAAACGGCTCTCAGGCAGAGATATGGGGATAGGAATAACAGTTCTTTACTAATAGTATAACAAGGCAAACAAACAACAACAACTACAGCAATTAATAGTGAAAACAGAACCAGGGACCTTGACGGAGCTTGGTCCACAAAACCCGGGCAGTCTGGTCTCTGGGGACTCCAAAAAAAAGGTACCAAGCTGGAACGGTGGGGGATCCCGGGCTGGTGGATCGGAAGAAGTTCGGTGCTCCGTCGGTGGTCACTGGAGGGCAGGGATGTTTGGCAGGGAGGCCAGTGCGGGCCCGCGGTGCAGAGCAGCTCTAAAACAGCGCCGAGGCAGTGGGACAGGGCTGAGACAGCTCCAGCAGGGCAGGAAAAGGAGAAATCAGGATCCTCTTGGACACACGAGCAGATGATGGCAGCTCTCCCCAGGATCAGGTCCCGGTGGTGCCAGTGAGAAACCCACGCAGCAACGGCAGCCCAGTCTTCTACTGATGCAGACCACACCAAAAGTGAAGCTGCCTTCCAGCACCGTCTTTCTCCCCCCCTCCAGAGAAACTCGCAGAGACAAAGGGTGTAGCCAAATACCAGGGTCCATCTTTTTGTCTCAGCTGAGCACTGATAAGTACCAGCAATTAGCTGCCAAGCAACCCTTGGGACAAAAATTCTATAGGTGAAAAAGAAAAGAAACCTAACCCCCAACATTAATCCACCCCGAATTTTTTTCCCATACCAACATATTACATTGAATTTAAACCTCTAAACTATATACATACATGCACTACCTTAATTATATACATATATACATGCAGATATGGGTACAGATACAGTGGCATGGGTAGTTCACCCTAAAACAAGGTCTCCTTGAGGTATGCATCGGGTTTGTCCATCTTTCTGCATTACCCACCAAGTGCAACCTGGTCCCTGAGCGAAGACAACCCCACGGATGGGATTGTCTTTGCTGGAGGCAGGATAAACCCAAACAGTTTTTTCCAGCATACCTCTCATGTGTACCACTGGAACCTTATCCCCATGCATTGTTCTCAGGGGCTCAGACTGGGCAGGGCCTGCTCGGTTGGTGGAACCTCTGGTGTTCACTAACCATGTGGCCTTTGCTAAATTAATCTCCCAGTTCTTGAAAGACCCCCCACCCAGTGCCTTCAAGGTGGTTTTAAGCAGGCCATTGCATCGTTCAACTTTCCCGGCAGCTGGTGCATGATAGGGGATGTGATATATCCATTCGATGCCATGTTCTCTGGCCCAGGTGTTCACAAGGCTGTTCTTGAAATGGGTCCCATTGTCTGACTCAATTCTCTCAGGGGTGCCATGTCTCCACAGGACTTGTTTTTCAAGGCCCAGGATGGTGTTCCGGGCAGTAGCGTGAGGCACAGGGTAGGTCTCCAGCCATCCAGTGGTGGCTTCTACCATGGTCAGCACATAGCGCTTGCCTTGGCGGGTCTGGGGAAGGGTGATGTAGTCAATCTGCCAGGCTTCCCCATACTTATATTTAGACCATCGTCCCCCATACCATAGGGGCTTCACCCGCTTGGCCTGCTTGATCGCAGCGCAGGTCTCACAGTCATGGATAACCTGGGAAATACTGTCCATGGTTAGATCCACCCCTCGGTCTCGTGCCCACTTATAGGTGGCATCTCTGCCTTGATGTCCTGAAGCATCATGGGCCCATCGAGCTAGGAACAGCTCTCCCTTGTGCTGCCAGTCTAAGTCTATCTTTGATACCTCTATCTTGGCAGCCTGATCTACTTGCTCATTGTTTCGGTGCTCCTCATTAGCTCTGCTCTTGGGGACGTGGGCATCTACATGGCGGACTTTCACAGGCAGCTTCTCTACCCGAGTGGCAATGTCCTTCCATTCATCAGCAGCCCAGATTGGTTTTCCCCGACGCTGCCAGTTGGCCTTTTTCCACCTTTCCAGCCAACCCCACAGAGCATTGGCCACCATCCACGAATCAGTGTAGAGGTAGAGCTTTGGCCACTTCTCTCTTTCAGCAATGTCCAGGGCTAACTGAATGGCTTTGAGTTCAGCAAGTTGACTCGACCCACCTTCTCCTTCCGTGGCTTGTGCAACCTGTCGTGTGGGGCTCCACACGGCTGCCTTCCACTTCCGGTTCATGCCTACAATGCGACAGGAACCATCAGTGAAAAGAGCATACTGTGTCTCTTCCGCTGGCAGTTGGTTGTACGGTGGTGCTTCTTCAGCTCGTGTCACTTGTTCCTGCTCTTCTTCGTCTATGAGACCAAAGCTTTCACCTTCCGGCCAGTTGGTAATAACTTCCAAAATCCCAGGGCGGTTTGGGTTTCCAATACGGGCGCGCTGTGTGATGAGGGCAATCCATTTGCTCCATGTGGCGTCGGTGGCATGGTGGGTAGAGGGAACCTTTCCTTTGAACATCCACCCCAGCACAGGCAGTCGGGGCGCCAGGAGGAGTTGTGCTTCTGTGCCAATCACCTCTGAGGCAGCTTGAACTCCTTCATAGGCGGCCAAGATTTCCTTCTCCGTGGGAGTGTAGTTGGCCTCAGACCCTCTGTAGCTTCGGCTCCAGAATCCCAGTGGTCGGCCTCGAGTCTCACCCGGCACTTTCTGCCAAAGGCTCCAGGACAGGCCATTGTTCCCAGCTGCTGAGTAGAGCACGTTCTTTACCTCCGGTCCTGTCCTCACTGGGCCAAGGGCTACCGCATGAGCGATCTCCTGCTTGATCTGGGCAAAGGCTTGCTGCTGTTCAGGACCCCAGTGGAAATCATTCCTCTTGCGGGTAACCAGGTAGAGAGGACTCACAATCTGGCTGTACTCGGGAATGTGCATTCTCCAAAAGCCTATGGCACCTAGGAAAGCTTGTGTTTCCTTCTTGCTGGTCGGTGGAGACATCGCGGTGATCTTGTTGATTACCTCTGTGGGTATCTGGCGACGTCCATCTTGCCACTTTACCCCTAAGAACTGGATCTCTCGGGCAGGTCCCTTGACCTTGCTCTTCTTGATGGCAAAGCCGGCTTCCAGGAGAATCTGGATGATCTTCTCCCCTTTCTCAAACACTTCCATTGCCGTGTTCCCCCACACAATGATGTCATCGATGTACTGCAGATGTTCTGGAGCCTCTCCCTTTTCCAGTGCAGCCTGGATCAGTCCATGGCAGATGGTGGGACTGTGCTTCCACCCCTGGGGCAGTCGGTTCCAGGTATACTGCACACCCCTCCATGTGAACGCAAACTGAGGCCTGCACTCTGCAGCCAGAGGAATGGAGAAAAAATGCATTGGCAATGTCAATAGTGGCGTACCACTTCGCTGTCTTGGACTCCAGCTCGTACTGGAGTTCCAGCATGTCCGGCACAGCAGCGCTCAGCGGTGGTGTCACTTCATTCAATGCACGATAGTCCACAGTCAGTCTCCATTCTCCATCAGACTTGCGCACAGGCCAGATGGGGCTGTTGAAGGGTGAGTGGGTTTTGCTGACCACCCCTTGGCTCTCCAGCTCCCGGATCATCTTGTGGATGGGGATCACGGCATCTCGATTGGTCCGATACTGCCGGCGGTGCACCGTCGAGGTTGCAACTGGCACTCGTTGTTCTTCTACCTTCAGGTGTCCTACTGCAGATGGGTTCTCTGACAGTCCAGGCAAGGTGTTCAATTTCTTGATGCCCTCTGCCTCCACAGCAGCTATTCCAAAAGCCCATCTGAGTCCCTTAGGGTCTTTGTAATACCCATTCCTGAGGAAGTCAATGCCCAGGATACACGGGGCCTTTGGGCCAGTTGCAATCAGATGTTTCTGCCACTCTTTCTTGGTCAGGCTCACCTCGGCTTCCACCAGAGTCAGTTGCTGTGATCCCCCTGTCACTCCAGCAATGGAAATGGGTTCTGCCCCCACGTGTCCCGATGGCATCAGGGTACACTGTGCACCAGTATCTACCAAAGCTTCATATTTCTGTGGCTCTGATGTGCCAGGCCATCGAATCCACACAGTCCAAAAGACTCGGTTTTCCCGTGCCTCTTCCTGGCTAGAGGCAGGGCCCCTCTAGCACTGGTTATTGTTTCCTTCCTGGGCATACGCAGTAGAGGTTCCTTCAAGGGGATCTGACATATCATCTTCACTTCTATAATACCTGGTGGCTCGGTCATGGGAGGTTAAGGCTACCTTCATTTTAGCAGGACCCCCTCGGTTAGTGTTTCTCTCTTTGAGCTCACGCACCCGTGCTGCCAGGGCAGAAGTGGGTTTTCCATCCCACCTTCCCATGTCTTCCCCATGGTCACGCAAGAAAAACCACAGGTCAGCCCTTGGGGTGTACCCTCTCTCTCTAGCTGGAGGGCGTTGGGCTCTGGCTCTGGGGCCTGTGACTCGCACCGGTGCCGCATGGGAACTGTTCCTCCTCATCTCCTCCCTCATCTCACTCATCTCCTCTCTGAGTTCCTTAATCACAGCAGAGACCTGAGCCTGCATTGGGCCACTGATCATGCTGTCATAGTTTCTGAGCCTATTGGCGACAGAACCCACTGTCTCTCGGTTGCTATCAGGATTGATCATTGCAATGAAGGTGGTGTATTGAGATGGTCCTTTACTTGCCAAGTTCCACAACATCTGCCCTGTGCACCTGACCTTGTCAGGGTCATTGTCATGCTGTCCACCCCTCCCAAAGAGTACCTCTAATATTGCCACTTCCCTCAGCTGTTGGATCCCTTCTTCAAGGGTTTTCCAATGACTTCTATGATGGTGCTCCTGCATTCTGTCTCTGTGGACAAACCTCTCCCTTACACTCATTAGAAGTCGCTCCCAGAGGGGAAGGGGCCCTTGCTCCCTTACAAATACTTGATTCACCCCTGGGTCAAGGGTCCCAAATTCCTTGCCTCACCACCATCCAGTTGCACGCCTGTACCTATAAGGTCCCAAACCCGAAGTAACCAAGTTGTATAAGCCTCACGTCCCCGTCGTGCAATATCTTTTTGCAGATTACGTAGGCTTTCATAAGTCAGGGACTCGGTGACAATCTCAACTTCTGGTTCCCCTGTGGGCTGTGAGGGCCCTCCTTTCTTATCCTTATTACCTGGGTGCTCTGATTTCATCTTATACTTCTTTGTTTCCACAGGGGCAACTGCAGCTGGTTGTGACTGGTCTTGTGGTTCAGCTGGAACCTGGACGGTTGTAACCTCCGTGGGTTCCACTGCTGCACCATCGGATTCTCCTTTTTCAGGGCAAGGGGAGGGCTTCCCACCAGCTGGGGAAGTGTATTCTTTCAGCACCTGGCCCATCTCACGTATCTCTTTCACTAGAACCCCCACCCAATCTGGGTGGTTCATTTCTGGGGTGGGCTGCGGGGCAGGGTCAGGCAGTGGGCCAGCATCCCCAGTCTCTGGGGCAGTATCAGGCCCCACAGCAGTATCTCTAGCCTCTGGGGCAGTGTCAGGCCTTACAGCAATATCTCTAGCCTCTGGGACAGTATCAGGCCCTACAGCAATATCCCTAGTCTGTGCAGTGCTCCAAATTGACCTCACCTTATCTTTGAAAGCTAAGTAAGCTAGGATCATCAGCAACATTTGGTTAGTTTCTAGAGGAAATTTGAACTCTTCAAAAGCTGGTAGAGCAGGCATAAGGAACTGGCTAAAAGTCTGGAAAACTTCCCCCACTGTCATTTCCTCACAGAAAGTACCATTCTTAAAGTAACCCCAAATACACCCACTTAATATGTGGTAGCCACGTATCCACGTGCCTGCTGTCCAGAGCAAGTTAAAAATCAGTGAATTCCTCACCTTACCAGCCCATAAAACAAACTGGATAACAGCCACAGTAGCTTTTGTTATAGGACCCATGTTTAGGTAAGGGCCTGCAAATGGGCAAAATAAAGCCACAACCACATGCCACCCGAACCAGGATAAGTTAGACCACATGGCGTTACCTATCGAGGTTTCTATATCCAGTGCACAAGAAATCAGGTCACTTAAGAACTGTTATTCCTTTATCTCTCAATGCCCTCGAGCCCCACGTTGGGCGCCAGAATCTGTCTTGGTTTTGAAAGAAGACAGGTATCTGCTAAAGAGAGGCAGGGCCTCTCTTGGGATGGATAATTCAAATCCCCTTCCCTCAAATTATTATAATTTAGAAAATTAAAACGGCTCTCAGGCAGAGATATGGGGATAGGAATAACAGTTCTTTACTAATAGTATAACAAGGCAAACAAACAACAACAACTACAGCAATTAATAGTGAAAACAGAACCAGGGACCTTGACGGAGCTTGGTCCCACAAAACCCGGGGCAGTCTGGTCTCTGGGGACTCCAAAAAAAAAAAAGGTACCAAGCTGGAACGGTGGGGGATCCCGGGCTGGTGGATCGGAAGAAGTTCGGTGCTCCGTCGGTGGTCACTGGAGGGCAGGGATGTTTGGCAGGGAGGCCAGTGCGGGCCCGCGGTGCAGAGCAGCTCTAAAACAGCGCCGAGGCAGTGGGACAGGGCTGAGACAGCTCCAGCAGGGCAGGAAAAGGAGAAATCAGGATCCTCTTGGACACACGAGCAGATGATGGCAGCTCTCCCCAGGATCAGGTCCCGGTGGTGCCAGTGAGAAACCCACGCAGCAACGGCAGCCCAGTCTTCTACTGATGCAGACCACACCAAAAGTGAAGCTGCCTTCCAGCACCGTCTTTCTCCCCCCCTCCAGAGAAACTCGCAGAGACAAAGGGTGTAGCCAAATACCAGGGTCCATCTTTTTGTCTCAGCTGAGCACTGATAAGTACCAGCAATTAGCTGCCAAGCAACCCTTGGGACAAAAATTCTATAGGTGAAAAAGAAAAGAAACCTAACCCCCAACAGGAAGTATTTCACCTGTGCCTTACACAGCTTGAACCTGCCCTTTTTGTAAATAGTTTGTAGAAGCTCTCTGCTGTTGACTGTGCTTATGTGACCAGCGGTCCTTGGAGGCCAAGGTGCCCAAACCCACCCACCAGGACCTGCACACACACATCCCTGGGGAGCAGCTGGTGCCAGGGGCTGTTTTCTCCTAGAAAGCAGCCCACGGCCTGGGCTCCCCATCTCCAAAGCAGTGGAACCCTGGCAAAGTCCATGGATGTCCTTTGGATGGCTGGGACACTGTCCTGCTCTCAAGCTTCCCACTTCATTCCCTGTCCCTAGACCTGGATGCTGGTGACTCTGAGCTCAGCATCTCAGTGAGTTGTGCCAAAGCTGTGGCTGCTCCCCAGTTCCCACCTCTTCACATCATGGCAGTGATTCTGCAGAGGGGTTTTCATGGCTGCTCCCTGCCAGCCCCACCTCCTCTCCTCAGGGAGAAACTGCCCAGCACTCGTGGGTAAAGGCACAGCTCCCTCTTGTACTGGCTCTGGGCTCAGGTTTTCAGTGGTGGCTTTACTGCAAGGAAAGCAGAGGCTTAAAATGCAGTTGTCATCTAAGTACATGTAACTACATTCTGTAAAAAACTGCCAGATTCTAAGGGTTTGTATTTTAAACAGTGGAAAAAAAATCCCCAAACACTGCTTTTCCACTTGCTAATGCCATCCCTGCCGGTTCTCCCTGTGTGTTCTGGTAGGTGTCCTCAGACTATCACTGTCCCACAGTTGTACACTGGGCAGGCTCGAGGTTTCCCTGTCCCTGGCAGGTCCCAGCCTTGTACCAGGCTGACAGCCAAAAATGTTTCAGTTTGGGTTCTATAAATGGTGCAAATCCAGCATGTAGGAGAGTAGCACTGACAGCACCCAGTGCCCTGCCTCTGTGGGAGAGGCCTGCTGATGAACCCACACATTTATTACAGGTGGACCAGGCTGAAGCTGTTTCACAGGAGATTATTCTCCTCCCAGTTTGAGCACTGTTAAACCTTTTCCACGTTAGCTCTGTTTGCTGCAACCTGTTGGCCGTGTCTCAGCAGGGGCTCTGCTCACAACTAACAGGCACAGCCGTGCTCCCAGCCACTCTCCCAGGACAAAATGTGTTTGTGGAGCACAGCAGTGGCCAGGTTCAGCAGGGCTGGCTGGCGTGTGCTCATCTACTTCTATTAGATTTCTCTTTAAAAGCACACTGGCTTATTTTTTGTTGTTACTTCCAAAGAAGATTAAATATGCCCTAGTTTGAACTTGAAGAATTATTTTGCTTTCACTCAAACATCCAGCTATGCTGTATGAAACCCAGGCTTGTGAGGCTGCTGCATGAGAACTGGGTTGCCCCCACCTCCTTTTTCAGAATCCTGCTGCCAGAGGTTTTACTCTCTAATCATTACCAAGACAAATATTCCCAGGTGCCATAGGGAGCGCAGTCATTAAACAAAAAGAAAGAGAGAAAGGAAAAAAGCTACAAATCAGATTTCAAGCAGCAGTTAATTTGCTTTACCATCACTTGCTTGCTATGTGCCAGGGAGCCTGTAGGTATTTGTGGGAATCAACCTGTGGCAGTGAAGCTGCTCTCTCTCACTGAGCGTGTATCTGGGCCATGCACCTGCTTGCCTCTATTGTGGTCCTAGACTCAGTTTCTGCAGTTGCCCCCACCCTTAGACACGTTTGCTACTGCACTCATTCATGGAGATCAAGCCCATACAGAGCGGACAGCGTGACTTCCAGGCACCACACCAGGGACAAAAGAACTTGGATTTCATCAAAGTTTGTTCCCTAACCTGAGGCTGGGCAAACAGTACCTCTGTGGGATTTGTGCTCTCCAGTGCCTCCACAGCTCCTCATGCCACACAACATTCCCTGAGGAAGCAGGCTGCTTTTGTGCCATGCTGGTGGTTGTCTGTGCACCTTATCACTGTGGGCACTTAGGTACATGTGATGAGGGCACTGGTGTCACTGGACAGACTGGGAACCCGCAATTATGAATCTTGACACAGTCAATCTCCTTCAAAGAACTGAAGTCCAGAGCACTGTAGACACAATTCAGTGCAATCCCATTGACCTGTAGTCCTGGCTTCCCTCTCTGGTGTAGTCCCTCAGGATGGGTTGGGGTGAGAGCTTTTTCCTGTTCACTGTGATCAGTTCTTCTGGTTTATATCTCCATTAGCCCTTTCCTGCATCGAGCCCTTGCACACTGAAATAGTGTTTGCAGACATATTCCAACAAGGCCAGGGGGATGTAAGGACATCCAAGGACCAAAGTAAGATTTTTCCTAGCACTTCTCCTTTACAATCTCCTTTAATATGGCTGCACTGAACAGTAAAACAATATTGACCTAACCAGAGCAGTCTTCAGAATTTAGTCTCTACCAAAACTTTATACAGTCCTTTATAGTTTGCATATCTCTTCACAGGTCTCAAATATGCAGGATTGAGAATAAATGAGACTATGTCAAGTGGAGAGATCTACCCAGATAGTAAGAAAGAATATTCTATACATAGACCTGCCAAAAAGACAGATTTCTTTATTTAGGTGTAAACTGGGGAGGGTTGGTAGGTAGCAGTGATGTTTATGAGCTATTTATGGCCAACTTGTGAGGTGAATTTTTTTTTTTTTTTAATTCTAGAGAAGGGAAACCTCGATGCATAAAAATATGGGAGTGTAGTTAAACTTATTTGGGGCACAATTTTTCTTACTTAAAATGCATTCTTACATTTTAACTAATGCAATTTGGTTTAAAGGAATACTGAGAAGGTAACTCATTCTTTCAGATTAGTAATTGTTTTCATCCTAAGAAGCTGTGAGGTTAAATTTTTGTCACAAGATTTTTGACATGTGTGTGATATATTAATGACCCAATACATTCCCCCAAGGAGCCATTTGGATTTTAGCTTTTTAACTACTTTTTTTTATTTATATTGAGGAAACAATCAAACTCTCATTTGGGACTTTTTTCATTGACATCAGTATGATTGCTTTGGGCTTTTATAAAGGAGAATTAATTAAGGACACTGATTCATGATTGAATCAGCTTCAACTTTGGTGGCTAAAGAGGTTACTTCTGAGGTGATAACCCCAGCTCTTCTGAACCTGACAGGAGTCATGAACCAGAGATCCCTCCTGCTGCAGCTCACAGCCCAGCATGTTAACATAAATTGAAATCAATAGATGTTGGAATGAATACACCACGTGCTGTGAACTGGGCTGGCCCAAGAGCAGGGAAACTATCCCTTCTGCCACCCTGCTCCAGTAACTTCTGCCAGAAGGGTGAGATGGACATCAGGAAGTGATAGATTTTTCCATGGTCCAGAGCCTGCAAATCCCCTCAGTGTTGTACCATCGAGCTACAGCACGAAAAGCTAGATATTAAATATCACATCAAACTGGATTTTTGTTGGACTCCTGCATCCGCTTGGCTTGGCTAGCACAACTAGTCTGGTTAATTTCAGAAGGAGTTTTTTTGTGGAGGTTTATGGCTCTGCAAAACAATAAGCTAAATTCTGTATAATTTTACTTTGAAATAAGCCAGACAAAAGATATTCTTCCCAGTTCACATCACCATTCCCTGCACAGTAAGTATTTTACACATGATTTTAACTCAGAGGTGGGAAGAGAGCCAAGAATGAGTTCCCAAGGTATACAAAACCTTCCTAAATTGGAGCGTAATACTAGGAAAAAAGTGCACAAGCAGATGTGAATTGAACTGATCTTCAAGGGGACAACGTTTGCTTTTCCAATCCTATTCTCATTTCTACAGCTGCTGGTGATTAAAGCCCAGACCATTGTAGCTACTGCCAGTAAAAGAAAAGCCTAAATGTAAGTAGTATCTCCAAGACAGGAAAAATTGAAAACAAGGTGCTAGTGTCTGGCTGTTAACACCTTAGACAAAGACCAGAAATACAGCTGGATAATTTTTTCAAGTGAAGAAACTTTCATCACAGAGGAGCATTAAAAAAACCATCGTTCAATGTCAGTCAAAGTTAGTTGTGAGTTTGTGCAAAGTTCAGTGAAGTAGGTTCTGCAGATTTTCTTGGAAGAAAACAACATGTGATTACACTCTTCAAATGGTTCTATTTTTGCCTAAAACTTGAGTTAAATGTTTAAATAACGAAGGAGGAAAGACACATCCCAAATAAACCAGATGGTTTAGGTACTTTTGGAGGAGTGCAGAGGTAGAGACATTTTTACAACTGCTTTTGTTTTTAGACCCATGACTTATATGCATATAAAGTACCAAATTTCTTTGCCATTAATCTCAATTTCTGAAGGTCTTGTATGTCAATACATAGCTATTTATCTTAACTTCTATAGATTTCACCTAATATCTACAGACTGCACTTGATCTCAGACCTGTAATACAGTCATTTCAGTAAGAATATATATGATGGCAAAAATGTACAACATTCTTATAATTAGGCATCACAAAACATTTGTCACCATTATGTAGTTGTAACTTAGGAACTATATTGCAGAAAAAAGTGCAAGACTCACCCAAAAGAGCATCCTCTGTCATTCTTCCCAGCACAGGCTGGTTTCTGTCAGGGACTTGGGTCGGGTGTGGGACTGTCCCGTCATTATCTTATTATTACGTGCAGCCCTCCCTCTGCTCACTTTCACTGGGAAGGGCAGGGTGGGTGAGACATGATCTGGTTCTAACCAACGAATGACCAAACCACCACAAGTCTGTCTGGTTTTGCCAGCCTCATCAGGCCTGCAGTTCCCTGGGTAGCCTTGTATGAATCGCCAAACCTGGGACCACTCAGGCCATGGGATTATTTTTAATTTTAGGAATCCTCAAGGTTTTCATGTTCACAGAGGGCTGCCCCCCATAGAGATCACGCTTCTCTCTGCGATGAGTGATGATGCAATTCCTACTGCTTTCCTAGCAAATGGGGAGAGGTATAAGGAGTGGCACTTCATTTCTTATTTTGGTTATGAGTCATCAGCTCTCACCTTAAATACTAGGGCGAGGTCTCCCACTCAAAAAAAAAAAAAAAAGGCTCTAATTGTGAAAGAAAGGTAGTCAAGCCTGGAGAGAAGGTTTAAACTGATAGTTGTGAGGGGCTTAATTTATCCTCACATTAATGAAGCCAAAACCCCCATAAGAGATGATATTTTGTTAAAATAGCAGGGCCTCAACTGGCTTAGAAAAGCCATTGGGATTGCGCCCACTCGTGTAACTCTGTGGCATCTCACAGGATTAGAAAACTTGTTTTAAGCTGTATTCTTTCCGAAACATTAAGCTTTCTGTTTCTCTCCCCCATCACCTAAATTGCAGATAATTATAGCAGTACTGGAGTTGCTAATTCTCAGGCTTCTGGAAATAAACTACCACTATTCTGAAGCAGAGATCTGGTGCTTGCACAGAGCAGAGCCCCTGACCCAGCTCCTCCGTGGTGCAAACCTACACTGAGCTGTGAAGGAGGCAGGAAGGAATTCTGATTTATAGCATCTGAAGGGCTGACCCAGAAGCTGGAGTAAATGGGCTTGATCTAGCAATTCCCAACATCCTCACACTCCAGCAGTATTAACGATCAATTAGGAGGCACTTTGTTTCCATACCGAAGCAGCAATAGCTTTAGCCCTCCTTTGAAAGGGCACAAAAGGGCAGAGGGCAATGGCTGAGCAGAGAGATGACAAAATAAAGTGGGGAGAAACCAGGGACTCTTAGGAACCTAACTGCAAATCTTGTAACAAAATGCAATTGGACAGAAGGGACTTGGTTTCAGATGTAAAGTAAGCTAAATAGGTGAAAGAGTTCTCTTTAAACTGTCATCATTAATTTAAGCCAAACTTAATTAAAAAAATAAACTGAAACAGCTGGGTGTAGGAAGTGGCTGGCTGACCTCAGTGCTGAGGCTGTTTTCCTTTCTCCTTTTAAACCATTGTTCATCAGCTTCCACTTAAGGCAAACCAGAACCATCAGACTAACCACAATCAAAACCATAGGGTTTGCTTGCATCTAATATTTCTCTCTGTGTCATGACATCCATTAAAAGAAAGTAAGGAGTATCAGTGGAAAATTCTCTTTACACATTCACATGGTGCCATGCTATGTTACCTGAATGAGAGGACCAGTGAAATACTTAAAGCCTCAAAAGCATCCTCTATTCCAGAAGATCTTTGAATGTGCTTATGTGTTTCTAACATTTGAAAAAAACATTTCTACTTCCTATTCTACATAAACTTCTGAATAAAAGCAAAATTACTGCTTTATCCCTGCCTCCTACCCTAGCCATCCTTTGTCAGGCTGAGGTAAATAGTCAGATTTTTGGGGTAGTTACTGTCTTATGATGTGTGCCTTCAGAGCTCTCCTACCGCATTTCCACCTGGTTCATCCAAGCAGAAATGCAGTACAAGTACATGCTAATGGCTGGAAGGCAGCCTACTCCAGCTCCGGTGGAGAACCGTGCACTGCTCCTCCGGAGGGCATACAAAGCATCTAATTTACTTGATTTCCAAATAGTGGGAATATGATAGGCCTGCCCCAAAAACGTTCTAGTCCTGGTGTCAGTGCAGCGGTCCAGCCCAATGGCGGGTTCATTTCTGCACTGCTGTCACCGTGGAGCCCTCTCAGAGGGAAGGACTACTTATGGCTCACCTAGTATTGATTTTCTGTTGTGGGATGTCCAACAGAACATCTGTTTCTATGTGAAAATACTAGAGTGTTATTGAAACTCATCAATTCTGCAGTAGGAGGAGATTACTAACATACAGCACACTCCCTATACATTTCAAATACAGATCAAGTGATCGTTTCTGAGAGAAGTTATTCCACAAGTAATCAATTATCCTTGTGAAGGAAACAAGATCTCTCAGCTTTTTCCTTAGCTGATAGTCATCAATGCCCTTAAGCACATCCTTTTTACTTTGGTGGGACTTACTAATGTGTCTGAAGTTAATAATATGTTTAAGATCCATATTTCAAGAGTCTGAAAGACTTGTATAATGCAAATAATCATCCTACCTTTGCAGGGCTTGTCTTGGCTTGGAGCAGGCATCAGAAAGTCATTAAGGAGCAGTTATGTTTTACCATACAGAGAACAGAACTTAAAAAAACATTTAACACCACACACAAAACCCAGGATGGAGTAATGTATATTTTTGTAGTAGTGAGAAACCTTAAACCCATTCATCATGGTAACAAAATGGTGGTTACATCACAGCTCCTGCTGCAGCAGGGAACACTGGTGCATGCACAGGTGCCATGTATAGACAATAGGTTACAATATTTTTCAGTATCTCAGTAGCATATTGCCACACTTCGGAATATTTAAAGGCAATTCAAGTCAAATAGCCCAATCTGCAAAACTTTGATTTTAAGTCTCTTCGTTTTTGGTGTTTGTTATCATGTCTAGATTCCCAGTACCACTGTAATGAAGTAGGAGTTTCTGGTGGTTTTGTGCGAGTTCTCTATCCTTTTTTAATTAGTCTAGTTAATGTATTTTTATCTCAGTGTCACTTGTCCTCCCAGCCCACTGCCATGGCTACCCTAGTAGTCTAATGGCTTTGAAGAACCTACTGTCATCTCTGGATCATTTCACACACTTAAAAGGACCATCTATCAATTCCCTGTTAAAAAACCACATCAAACTCAAACCCATGGTGGTTCTGTCTGTGGAAAGGAAATGGTGATCTGCCCATCCAACAAAGATTAAAGTTACTTTGGTCCTTTCTGTTCTGGCTGGCTCCTAAAAATCGGCTGTGACCATTGTGGATGCACTCAGAAATGTGCAAACCACAGCAGGGGCTTGTGCTGCAAAGGGCAGCACATGCTGTGCCTAGCATGTCCCACGGTGGGCTGGGGGCGCACTTACCTGGTGCAGCTCTGGGCTGGGGCACTGCTGAGCAAATCCCAGAGCTTCTGTCCCCTCCATGGTGGGACTCCGGCCACCTGGAATCGATGTTGCCTGCCCTTGCTGCAGGGGAGCCCAGGAACCACGAGATGAGTGGCATGAGCTGCCTTCCCAGGCTCTGCAGCACCTTGTGTAGTTGGAGCAGTGCTAGAAAAACAACCCAGGGAATTTTCCCTGAAAAGCTTTGAAATCAATATTCCAGTAAATCATCAGATGCTGAAGAATAAACAGGTTGTCCCAGGATGAAGCAATTAATTTATTTTACTCTTTGACCCGCTAAAATGCAAAAATTGCTGTGGAATTTACTCTGTGTGACATGTTCAAGCAACAGAGCAGTCTCCATTAGTGCTAGTGTTTTTCTAATTACAGCTATAAATAAAAGCTAACCTCCATCCTGATTCAAAATGGATTCCATGGACTGCCAGGTACATAGGTGATGCAATGCAGAGGGATGAATGCAGCAGCATTTGCATGATCATATTGACTTACAACTCGGGGGTTAATTATTGCATTCTTTTGCCAAGTACTGGGACGGCCATTTTTAGTCATTTCCAAAATGCTAAAAAGAAACTTGACAGCTTCTCATTAGATTAGAATAGACAAGATGCTTGAATCAACAGTGGAATTTTATTAGGGATGCTGAAGTATAAAAACAAGAGCTTTTCATTTTGATATTGTATACTTTATGCTGTATTGATTTGGTTTTATTGACTTTTAATAAAAAAAGTGTAAGTGTTTCTCCGATGGTGTAAATTAATTGTTATTGTGCCACGGGAAACAGAAGACTGCACCACAGTAATTAACATTTCCTGGCAAGGAAACTAAGCGAGCTTGCTGCTGAAATGGGCTTTAAAGCATATTTTGACAGAGCACAAAGGCGAGCATATGCCTGTGAGGGGTGATGCGGCAGGCGTGGCAGCCACTGTGAGGACTGGGATTGGGATTGGGGCAGGAGCCCTCGCAGCTACACAAGGTGTCCCTGAGCTCACCTGGGGCAGGAACAGGCTCCCAGCCCTCCCCCCGTGCTCTCCATGCAGCAGTCTGGGGGCGGCTGTGGATGGAAGGTGGAGTGTACTCTTCATGGGGCAGCTATTTTGAGGCAGCTCACCAAACTGCAGAAGTGCAGCTGTGAACCTTTCTGATGCTTTCAGTTCTTGGCATCCACGCATTATCCTCTGTCATATCCAGGATGTCTCTGTAGCTGTAGGGGGCTTCTGGGCAGTTCAGCCCCCAGGCCTGGCTGGAGCTGCTGAGAGCTGTAATGGACTAAGGAGCTTGGTCCTGTCAAACGAGGGAAAATGAACCACCACATACAGCAGCTATTCCAGCATCAGCTGAAATGAGGAAACTGAAGATAAATGCCTCTTCTCTTCCATGAGGCACCTTTAGAGGACCTGAACAAACTTCAGTAGAATGAAGTCAATACAGCTAATTCCTGAAAGATTACAGTTTAACTAAGAAGGGGAAAGAAAAAGGGACCTTCTCTCTAAGTAATGAGTAAGGAAAGGGAGGTACAGCTAACTGAACGGATTAATTAGCAGCTGGGAGATGAATACTATTGTGTTAGCTACTGTAACTTAAACCAACTCAATCCCTTCTTTTGAGACCATCTACATTACAGACTAATTATAAGCTATGTGCTACAAGACAGGAAGCTCTTCTCAAATAGGTTAAAACACATCCAGTGACAGTGATAAAGCCATTAATAAAAAAGCTCTCTACAGCTTTTCTCACACAACCAAGTTTTCTTCTTTTGTACTAAATTAAAAGAAAAATTTGATGAAGTAAATAACATTTTATCTCAGCGAAATGGCTCCACATCAACACATCACCAAAACCCAGGAGCTGGTCTGTGTGTACCTTCAGACAGAAAGTAAAAACTGCTGATGAAGACTAACCCTAAAGCTGGAAGTATCAGGGCATGGAATATTTAAAGGAATATTTAAAGGAAACTCAATATGAATAGAGAATCTCTGCAGGAAGGGAGAGCATGTAACCACCCTGACTGCTGTAACCAGTCAGGTCCTCAGACTTAGCTGAGAGAACAGCTAAAGCCCAGCCTCCAGCTCTGGGGTCAGCATCCTTTGGCCTCTCAGGCACCTAGTGTATATTTCTTGTCCTAATCTCCAGTTTCAGGGAAGCTTACACTATTATTAGCACCCTGTTCTCTGGTGAAATTCCTACATCTAGGCAAAAGCAGAAAGACGTTGTGTAAACAGGCAGAAGATTTCTGTAACTGTTTTCTTTTTGTTGGAAGTGATATAAAAGTGCAAATTGATAGTGCTTTATGTTTTGTTCAGAGAGACATGGGTTACATGCATAGGTAAATCTGATCTCTCACCTATTTTCCCAAAAATGTAACTAAAACTCAGGTTATTTCTGGATACCCCATCCCACTGCTATCTTTCCCTCTCATGCAGATCTTCACGTGAGGGTCTTGCTGTGGCATGCAAAGTCAGACTCAAAAATAGTGTCCATATGTCCTTTAGCCTTTGGTACGTGTCATCTCCAGGAGGTACCAATCTTCTTGTGAGAGAGACCACCAGTGTGTTCCAACTACCTGGAGCAGAACTCAGTTCTGGAGTGTGTTACAGGCTCCTTTGTGAAGTTTCTATGAAGCATGTTTCAATAATTTTGGACAATTGAACTAGATATAGTATCAAAATAAAATTCTCAGTCAAGGTAGTATCTTGCTATCTACTATTCTTACAGTCAAATTGATTTTTGCCTGTAACGGGCAGTTATTCCCAAGTACTTCAGACATCCTGCTTGTTGATTACAGATGGGCCCAAATCGAAGCCTCAGATTCCCAAACTTTGATATTTCAGAGAGATTTAGAAATAAAAGAACAGAAAACTTTATTCCATCAAGGTAATAGTTCATGAGATTAGTTATAATGCAAAATTTATTCTTCATGAGTACCATTTTCCACTCTCAGTCAATTTTCCAGAAGTCCTGCTACTGGATGAATGACTCAGAAAGCTTTAGACCTGACAAGCACAGCCTATATGAGCAGATGGTACAAATTAAGGAAGTTGTGCTATGTTACTTCAGCCAAGAAGCTGAAGTTCAAATTTTTGTCTCTGTTTTTCATATAGCTGTATTTGATATCAGGAGCCTAAATCAAAGAAAAAAGCAGCAAAACTCTTACTGGTATAAGTGGAAGACTGAGATGGGCAGGACTTCCTCCAAACAGGCTCAATAGAAGTCATCTGTCACAAAAGTGACAAAAAGTATTAGCAAGCACATGGGCAAGATGAGACCTATAAACCAAGAGCAAAGCCATGGGTGGTTGTAACTCTGCTTGGTAGAGCACTGCGTGATCAAAACTTGCTTTAAATGTTAGGAAATTCTGCATTCCAATGAGCTCGTACAAAATACATCTATACTGTTCAGTGGATCAAGACATTATGGTGTTAGTCATGCTGATAAGGTTTTGTTACCCTTATGGTGATCTGTAGGAGAAAGAATGTTTGCCTGTAGAGGAGATAAGACAGTAAAACTGCTCTGCTCTGCTGTGATTCGGCGGTCAGGAGCTGTTTCCACTACTGAGAAGTTCAGGTCCAACAAAAATCCTCTGGCACTCTCAGCTAGTGACTTCATGATAGCTTCAGACAAAGCCTTTTGCTTGAGACAGGATATGAATTGAAACAATCTGGTAAAGAAAAACATTCGGTCAGTATTCAATAGAAGTGCAAATCTAAAAGTCTCCCCTCACCAGACATATTTTAATGAATGCATAGTTACAGGGTGACTATGTTATCTCATAGTTTTCTTGTGTCATTAACTAGAAGAGAGTTTTTAAAAAGTGTCCCCACAGAAATCTTATTCATATGTTTTATTATATGTTCCAGCACGGGCACCACTTTAGTTTAATGGTATGTTGGATGATGGTACAAATTTATAGCCAAAGGTTTACATTGCAGACAGCTGGAATGAATAACAATAAATTAATTTAAAGTGCTACAAAAGTGCTCCCCATAGTATGCAGTGCTTATGTGCTCAAGGCTAATAATTTTTAAATGCACGTCTTTTATAATACTGGTCCAAAGTCCTGAAAGCAGCTAGTTAAAAAGCAGTCACATGACATAAATTATTTTTATTAATATTTCAAATGCATGATTAGGGTGGGCACCATGGTCATTAGCATTAGATAGCTTCGTTTATGATCAAGAGCAATGAAGCAATAGCCAGACACGGAAACCGGCTAAGCAATGGCAAACAGCCATTGGGAAGCCTGGGGTCACTCCTGCTGCTTCTTCCACGTGCTCTTTAGAAGCTACTGGTCACCACAGCTAAGGCTGCTTCCCCTCCTTCTGCTTCTCTGTTGTGTTTGTCACTTTAGACCATCAGAAGGCTTGAAGAATAAAAAGATGTGCCATGAGTGCAGTCAGAAGCAGCTGTGCACCTCTGCATGGCTTTCCTTCCATCCCCAAACACCAAATATCAATGGTGCAGAAGGCAGGGACAGGGCAAAGGGTGCTCTAACCCCTGCCTTCATTACACCAGCAGTGCTAATTTCAGCACTGAGTGAATACTGAACTCTAGTACAAACTCCTGCTTGGATGGGGTAGGCTACCTGAAAACATTTTACTTCTTTGGGATGACACATTTTTGGTTCTGTGTCAGGGAATAAGAGAGGAGTGATGCCTCCAGGCAAACAAGTATTTGCAGTAAATCATTGTGGAGACTAAGGATCGGGTCAGGCCATAAGCTTTCCTTTTGGAGCACGGGACTGTTTTTTTCCTAGTGTAACCCAATATCTTTCTGCAGTCTTCTGCAGTGAAAGGGTATATTCACTGTCACTAGTGAGGGTAAAAGAGAAACCAGTTCAAACAACTTGGGTAATGTTGCATCTTTTCCCCCAGTGCAGCTCTCTGGCATACCTCACTCCAGGGATGTCACTTGCTTTAATAACACCCCTACTTGTCCCAGGCAAATTTGGCTGCTTTTCACTTTTCTTGGTGAAAATAATTTGCTTCTTAAATGCAGAGTTATTAATCTGAGGTTATAGAAGGAGTCTTTCACACTGAAAGAAGGATCATGAATAATTTCTGTGTCTCTTCTTTTGGGCCATTGCCATGTATTAGACTACATATTTGAGTCTTGGCAGATTGAAAAAATGTGCACCACAATCAACCCCATTCACTTTGGTGGTTCTTTAGCAAAGGAAGTAGAGTGAGACACAAAGTGGGCAGAAGTATCATCATCTGGTCCCTCCCCTACCTCTTTTTAAAGAAAAGAAAGCTGTTTGTGCCACACAGAATTCAAGCTTCTAAGTAACAATGCCTGATTAACTTTTTTTAGTATCACAAACATTTGCAAATTCATACTCTCTCTCCTCTTCCTTTCTGGCTTTCTTTGAAAGTACTTTGTAATGTAACACGTTTTTCCAGAGGTCAATGGGGACATATTTGCATTTTGATACACTTCAAATTTTTGCCTCCAGCATGCCACTCAAATGCGCTGCGCTAATCAGAAGCCAGTAATGATCTCCTACATGCTTCAAGCGGGTGGCTGGGCATACAAAAGCACCTCAAAATGCAAAATTTGTGAGAGAGCAATACACACAGTAAAGATAGATAAATACAAAAAAAAGGGACAATGCTGGCAAAAGCAGTTTGGATTTGTTAGCTGAGTGTTCTGCCTGAAATAAGCAGCTAAGGTGTTTATGTGCACCACTGGAGTGATAAGGGACTGGGGGGGCTCCTGCCTCAGCCAGCTGCACTGATGGACTGCAGGTTTCTCTGAGCAGATCACTTGTATGCCAATATACCCAGATGAGGCATAAGCATTTCTGAAGGCTTTATATTGTCAGTGATACCTCATGTTCTGAATGATCCAAATCCAAGATTAGGGAGGATCGAGGAAAATGGGGCAGCCCCAAAGCATGGGTTTAATCTGTGTGGAGGTCTTTTATTTTTAGCAGTAAGGATGGGTTTACACTCAAATTTGCCTGCTGAAAATGAGGGGGAGTGTGAAGCTGTATGGGAGACAAAAAAAAAAAGATCCCAGAACTCAAGAGATAATTTATTAAAAAATTTTTTTCTAAAGCATGAATATCTTTGACAGACAGAGTCACAAGAAAACCTGAACACTTTCTCAATAACCACTGTATCAGGAGAAAACTCCCGATAAGCAGATGTTGCTTAGGCAGCAATCAGCCAGGCTGTGTGTGTGTGTGTGTGTGTGTATATGGAGGGGGGGAGGGATGCAGAGAGAGCCAGGCAGACAGGTATTAAGGCACTGTGGTGAGTGTGTGTGTGGCTGCAAAGGATGCCAAACTGTGTGTGAGAAAACGAGCATAACCAAGCTGCTCTGCTGAATGTTTTATATGTTTTTTTAAAAGAGAGCAGCAAGAAGAAATCAGGAGAGAGAGACTGAAAAGACAAGGCAGGAATGACCAAGCAATTGCATGTCTGGGCTAACAGCAGCATAAGACAAGAAATCCAGGCATCAGGGAAATAATTTAAAGCCATATTGATTCGTTCTGGAGGTGAGAAAAAGCAGATGCACTCAGCTACTATGGAATGGCTCTGACAGCAGCTACAGCTGCTTGATTTTACTTTTTTTTTCTTTTTTTTAAAACGAGTTTCATTCACAGAAAGCTGGCACTGTAAACCCAAACCAGCCTGCACCCCTCACTGCGTCACCTCTTCCCGCAGCATCCGGAGCTGCCATCAAAGTGTGTCCCAGGCAGGCAGCGCCTCCAGCCAGCTGAACCTCGGGCAACGCCAGAATGGACGGGGGACAAAGACAGGGATAGGGGGAAGGCAGCAGATCAGTGGCTGAAATTCAGCAGCTCTGGCCATTTGTAGTGAGCTGGGAGCGTTCGGAGGCAGGGCGGGTTCAGAGCGCATCCATCTCCACGGCAGCCAGCAGCTCTTCCCGGGAACTCTGCCCGGCCCCGTCCCCGGCAGCGCGCAGAGCCGGGCTCCGGGAGAGACAAGGGTCCGCTACCGCTCCGTGCTGCTCCTTGCAGCCAGGAAATAGAAGGTGAATTGCACCTGACATGTGGAAAAAAGGGTTTAGTCTTCTATTTAGTATTTAGTATTAGTATGTGCTGAGGAAAGACAGAGTGGGCGTTTCTATATAGAGATACTATCAGGTGCTGCCCGCACTTCAAAATACTGCTTTTCTGGAAGCCAGATACCTGTGAAGGCTGCCCTAGGTGACTTATCCTCAGTCACAGAGCGAACCGGATCCTCAGCCAAGGTTTCTGAGTCTTCCCCAGATTCAGATTTTCCTCATGCAATCAGCTTATTCACTGTGAAGTGTGGTTTCACCATTCAGTTCAAACTTCGAGCGTAGCTGTAGCATGTGGTTCAAAATTTTCATGTTCTGTTAAAAAAGAAACCGGACTTCACAACAGTGAGGGTAAGGGATGTTCAGGAAGGTTTCCTTAAGAAGAAGAATAGTACTGTTTTACTCACTCTGAAATGAAATTTGGTCTGGCTTTATTATTTCTGGAAACAAAAATCTAGCTGCTCTTCTGAATTAAACCCCTTTTGCTCTCACAGCACCTTAGATACCGTCCCATCCTTCCTGGTTTCTGCTCCAAGAACCTCAAGTGTAACCAGGTAGGGATGTGTACGTGTGTGCTCACTGGCTTGGTCCTTCACAAACATCTGCTGAGGGGCATCTTATTTGTAGGAAATGCGAGTCTGGCATTGAAAAGGTCAGAAAATTTCTATCAGGACAGTTTTCCTAAAGAAAATAGCTTTCAGGTAGATGGAATGCTTTGCAACTATATAAAATTCTATTTTTCCATAGCAAATGGGTATTCAGGTCAAAATTTAATATTCATTTCACTGAAGGTATATGAAAAAATAATCAAAGCTTGTCCGAACTGGCACTAGTTCACTTTTTCTATTGGCTACACTGAGGAGTGTAAATCCAGAGTAACTTCCTTGGCCTTTGCCTTATCCTGTTGCAAATGAGTTTGAAATCTCAGTCTGGTTCTTGTGATGAATACCTTCTCAGTATAAATATACTGACAAAAAATGTAACAAAAAACCCAGTGCAATTCAAACCAAGAGGCTTAACGGATTCTGTGTCAGGACTGTTGTGAAGAGTTCCAACTCCCACTGGATTTGGTTTCAGGACCAGTGGTTAGAACATGTCAGAACGTGTAAATTTATAATTAAAAGTAAAAACATACAGCCAAGTACTTAAAATAATTTACAACTATATTTTTATCAGCTATAATTTGAAAATTATCAGTGTTACACAGAACACTGGCTCAATTTTAAAGGTTAGGTACATCTTCCACTAAATTAAACATACCCTAAAATACCTTTAGATCTGATGACTGAGTAGTTTGACAGCATCTTAGCAATACTGAAACATCTTTATAAGTCTTTAGATTTATTTGTTGACCAATATATATATTTTTTTTCACTTGCTAAAATAATTAATCCTTTGCTTTAGATAAAGAAAAAAAGATAAAAATTACCACAAGATAGGCTGAGTGTCTTGTCTTCAGAAAACCACAGACCATTCCCACAGAAGGCAAACACGGGGTACAAAGTCTTTGTACTGCTGGAAGTACTTCAGGACTATGAGTCAATGGTAGCTCCCTGCATGGATTCAAGTGGAGAAGTTAGTTATTAATATGCAAATGCTACTTTTTATTTTAATTCAGCTGGTTTGCAGCAGGCCAGATCACTTCATCTAAAAGTATCAATTAAAATGATCACAAGTGCTGCACTGCTGTATTGTGACAGGTATCACCTTGAGAAGAATCTCTTGTAGGTGGCTTTTAATGCTTTTCCAAAGGATGCCAATTTTCTGCATCTGATAAATAACCAAGTTGGGGTAATTCTTTTTTCCAAGGCAAATGTATAAACTGAAGAAAACAGGATGAGAGCAAAGTCATCCCTTGTGTAAACTCACTGACTTCAGTGGTATTACACTAGAAATACTTGCAGATTGGGGTTTCTTATGCAAAAACTGACATGAATTGTGCCTAATAAGAAAGTACCTTAAATCATGCCTTGGGCAAAATAGCTCAGTTAATCCCAAAATGTTGTTGCAAGAAAATCCCTTCCTTTCCACAGTTTTCTAAGGGAGTTATAAGGCATGTTACATAGCCAAGCTTTTCCAAGGACTTTAAATAATTTCTTTTCTTGATTCAGATCAGCCTAATATTTTTGTGAAGCATTTTATTGGTTAATTTTCATCTCTTTCCCCCTCCCAGCCACAAACCAAATAGATTTACAAGGTTACTTACTGCAAAACTTCACAGCTTTTCAGTCAGCTCTTGTGTATATTACAGAAAATGCCAATTCTGCTTCCTCGTCTCTAAGCCCCTAAAATAATCTGAGCCCCCTTTTAATTCTGCTTGCATGAAGTCAGGAAACATTTTCCTAGAGTTACATGAGCACTAAGTAACACAGTTGCCCAGAAATGATTTTTTAAAATTTCAGTATATAATAAAACCAAAAGAAAATGAAGTGAAAATGGCCAATGTAATGAAACGTTGGCACTCAGTCAGAAGTTAGGTGCTGAGTTTTACTTTGATTTTCCTGCCCTACCCTTTCTAAAATACTATGAGAGAAAATAAACACTGAGATGAAAATACTGAAATAAACCCCAAAACATTTCAGAAAAATCTCTGCTATGATTTTTTTCCTCTGTAATTGATATATACACTGGTAAATCTTTTTGACAAAATCATGTTTACAGACAAAAAGGATTCTGTCAAATAATTTTCAGCCAGCTTTACAAAGGAACACTGCTGTGAAAAAAAAATATCCTTCCCAATGTGTCTGTGTGGTGTGACTGTGCCCATTTGTGACTAACCCTCAAGCCCAACAGTTTCAGGTTTGCCCAGTGCTGAGTGATTGCTTTCTTTTCTACTGATTGCTTTCATTTCTGAAGATGGCAGCTTTCACAGGAACAGAGCATCCTGCTCCCTACTCCCTTCACAGCACTTCCATGTGCAAAACAGCAGCCACAAAAGTCCACTCTGCATTGCTGGTGATGTGCTATGCATCAAACCCACTTGCAGTGCTGGCAGTCTGAAATATTGCTGAGTAGGGGCAGCAAGAGCTGGATCTTAATGATTTGCCCCCTCCCAATCATTTGGGTTCATTGATTTCTCTAATTAAATATGCATTCCACTTCACCATTATTCCCAATGATTGCATTTAATCTCAACGACAGGGCCAGAGATACGAGGGCCTTTGCTTACAAACTGCTTTTGCAAGCCCTGCTGTTCTGCAGGGGCTCCTGGATGCCTCCAGGTCTTTGTCCAGTGCTGTTTGGCTGCATCCTCCTTTCTTCATTGAACTGTTTCCCCTACGTATTCAAGCCTCTCCTCCTTTCAGCTGAGCCTTCCAGCTTTGCTTTAGAGGGCTGGAGCTGCAGTTCTGTCTGACAGTCGTGTATGTAAAGCTGATTTATTTGGCTGCTGTGGCACTGTGCCAGGGAAGAGGCTGTCTGAATAGTGAAGCTGTTAGGAAACTAATTACATGATGGACAGCAGTTGCAGGAGAGTCTTCACTGTTTGCTTCATCTAATCACATTTGCTACCAAGGATTTTTCTTGTTTGCCCCTTTTCCATTGTTTGAATTGGAAGGATACCAGGTTTACACCAGGGATGGGCTTGGCTGATTGGCTCCCAAGCCTGTATCACTATCCCAGTCCCTTCATATGTTAAAGAGACTGGAATGCTGTCACTGCTCGGAGTGCTCCCTTGCTTTCTCATCTCAGACTGGGAGGCTTTGAACTTGCCAAGCTCTAAGTTCAGCACTCTTGTTTGTACTTCTTGTGCTGATGAAGTCACTAATCTCTAAATGTAGGGCAGGGAGCTGTTTGGGTTAGCAATTGCATCATCTTCAACAGAGAAAACAGAAAGCCCTGCTTTCTGAAGAAATACAGGTGGGTTAACAAGGAAAGCATTTCCCTCTGCCTTGCTTTCAAATGTCTTTCTGAACAGTGAGCCTGAACCGAAACCTTGAGTTGCAAAATACCAGCCTATGAAAAAAGCAAAATCACAGAAGAACTCCATGCCACCAGATCACCTTTATTTGGGCCATGCTCCATTTCTTTGCAAGCAAACATGCCTCATTAGGCATTATTTACGTGACAGAAAAGCAGCCATGCTGCTGCTTGTCTTTACTGTTTCTACTCTGGGAAGGAGTGTTGGTAAATGGTGGGCGTAATGATAAGCTGATTTCCATCCTCAAACCACAGCTCCCTCGGGGCCAGTGCCAACCACTCTTCCCCAGTAGCACCAGATAGTTTGTTACTGCTTGCATGGCAGCATTGATGCTGTTCCCACGCTGCTGGTGATCACATTTTTCATTTGAGAGGTTCATCTTCCTTATGGGTACCAAGTTCAAGTCAACATTGACTGCTGCCAAACTAGAGAAAGTTGAGGTGAAAACTCCGAGTTTCTTCTGATTCCACCATAAAACTTTCTCCACGTCCACTGCCTGCCTCCTGGGAGATGTGTGCTGAATCTTGAGCCCAGACCATGAGCTGGCACAGGGGAATGGCTGCAAATGGCTTTCTATGCATACTTTGCAGATCCCTTATATGCAATAATTTTAGAACCCAGCCTTATTTAAGTCAATTTCAGGTAACCTTTACCTGTTACATGTTTCAAATTGGACATGTATCACTCAGCTTTTTCTTCTTAGCTGGTGTTACTCTACCTTTTTTTTGGCATAAAACAGAATTAATCTGCTGGTCATTTCTTTTTGAGGTCAAGGACAAGCCTCCCACCAACTTCACTGAGCAGTGAACAAGACCTGCTAAATTTCAATTATCAGAGCAATTTGCTCCCCTCCTTCATGGTCTCAAAGACCAAAGGCATATTGGAAGGTGTGTGCTTGCAGCAAGGTACCTGAGCTCTAGGAGGTGCTCCCTCTCAAAGCCAGGAACTTCAAATGGGACCCTGCACCCAGCAGTAACAACCAGCAAGCAAAGGGAAATGACAGCTGGAACTCAGTGCAAAAAGTCAGTCTGGCAGCTTTGCTATATCCTCCCAAAGAACTCAGGGAGAAACTTTTGTCAGCTCAAATCTTGTTTACAACCCGTGGTGTTCTTTCTGCAAGGACAGAGTATGTTTTAAAGCAGGAGGTGGAGAAAGCTGTAGCCAATCTCGAGGTAGCCGCTAGTAAGAGCTCTGCAATTTAAGCCATCTCAGGATGTTGCAAATTTCTATCTAGTTCCCTCATTCATGAGTTTCAGCCCAAAAGTGAGGAAGTTCAGCCAATACATCACCTTAGATCTTCCCCATATGCTTCCTCGTGTAGGAAGCTGCAAACCTTGCCAAGCCCCAGCAGTCACCCTTCCTTTGCAGGGCTACACTTCTCAGCAATAAGGGGCAGGATGACTTGAACAACAGAAACATTCACAAAACAAGATAGCATTGCAGAAGTCTTCAGAACTTGGACTTCTGAGTAGGAAAGGTTTGGGGAGTTAGAATTTCTGGGGAAAGTGGAAAAAAGGAAATAATTAAAACAGGATGTAGAGACTTATTTTGATATACCCAATCATAAATTTTAGTAGAGAAGCAGAGTCTGGTTGTCCTTGTGATATTGCACATCAATAAGCTATCAATATCCCACTGCTTTGTGATATTCTTATTCACCTTATTTGTCCCTCCTTGCCCTAACCATGAATTTTTCAACTCAAAGAGAGAGTGTAGATTTGATAAGCAGGAAAACTACGAGAAAAAGCTAGATCAAGATGAAACATCTATGCTGCCTGGTCAAATGATGGTAAGAGTAGAGGTAGGCTTTGTGGAGCCTGAGGACATTCAGAACATTGTAGGAACACTGCAGAAAAGAGCCAGTGGCCATGCCACGGCACTGGTGACAGCTTTGAAGAGATCAGGTCAATGTAGTAGATTTTTTCTATGCAATGAGTGCCAACAGTACATAATGCAGTACATAATGTATAGATGTACAGAAACCCATTTTATATCAGTGGTTTTTGTGCATCTCCCTCTAAGCCCTTGCATAGTTTGAGCTGCACATCCTCCTCACATACCACACTCCCCAAAAAGATTAGCAGTGCTTATCTTGTGTGTGCCTGGGGAGCATGCGCCAGCGCGCCTGGGCAGGGAGTTCTTGGCCAGCTCGAAGTCATTTTTCTGGGTCCTCCTTAAAGGCAATTAGCAGCTTCCCCCTTTAACTTCAGAGGGCAAATTCAATCATAGAATAACTTTCTTGCAGTCAGTACAATTAGCAGGAATGCGTTTGACCCCGGCTTCACCTTTTCTGAAACGCAGTTCCTGGTACAAAGTGTTGCAGGGCTCTTGAGAGTGACATGTTAGGGGTAACTGGATGTCAGGATCATCGTGGGAAAACAAACAAATCCCCAAATTACTGGAAAGTCCTGAACCAGAAACTGAAATAATAAAGGTAGAAATGATTTCTGTTTTCACATGTTACTTCTCCTTTCTCATAATACAAAACCAGTGCAACGCACCACAGCCCTCACCCCAAACATATTCTGTTACTTACCATGTCTTAGAAAAGCACAGCCAGAAGTTGGGGTTTGATGGCTGCTGCATCATGGAAATGTAAATATCTACTTTCACAGAGACAATGACTGAAACACTTCTCAGTGCCACGAAGAAAGTGAAAACCTTTGGTTTCATACATATTTTTTCTTACACAGCTTGATATTTAATTCTTTTTTCCTAAGGAAACAGTAACAACAGCAATCTGCCTAGGCTTACACTACTCCTCTATTCATATATAGAAAAGAACCATCTATCTTAGAGCTGGGAGGCTGTGATTCCTCCCAGCCAGTCAAAAGGAAAGTCCTGGACCCCCAGCTGACCAGCAATGCTGGCATGTGGCACCCAGTCTCAGCTGTGGTATACTCTGGGCACATATTCTTATTTCTTGAGAAATACCACATACACTGCCCTGCCCCTTCCATGATGTATGTACAATGACGTCTCTCATGTCATACATGGTCTAGTCCTTTTTCTTGAGCATCATTTGCACAGTAATCCTTTTTCTTCTGTGACAAAATAACAGAACTCCCTTTCCTCTACGGTCACTTGTAGAACAATCCCTTACTTCTAGCAGCATGCAGACAGAAATCCTTTATCTTTGTGCCAAACATAAAATCATCATCTCTAGCTTGCCTCCTATATGTTTGACAATGAAGCCCTTACATTAATTCTATGAAGAACACACCACAGTCTTTTTATTCCCAATTTATCCAAACACAACTTTCATCTGACCACTGCACAGTATGAAATACACTAGTGAAAAATGCAAGGTATACAGACCAAATTTTTTAATCTGTTTTAAAAACTTCAACTTTTTCAAATGTTTAAAGAGAGACAAAAACAGGTATATGGATATTCTAGCATCTTTGCCGTTACTTTCTTTTTTCCTTTTGCTCCCCCCTTTTTCAATGACATGATGAAAAATTATCATGGGGAGGGGAATAGAAGAAAGATAGAAATTTGGATGTGACTCGAAACTTGAACCCAAAAGTAGCCTTTTAAATTTCTCTGGCTTAGGTACTTTACATGTGAAAGATTTTTATTTTTTTTAGAGCTAAAAAATGTTTTGGCTTAACACACACATTCCCACTCTACTTGCATCAGATCAGTTACCAAAGCAAATCAGAGAAGATGAAAGCAGTGACCAGGAGTGCCAGTGTCATCAACTGAACAAGTAATTTAGCCTGCTTTACTCTGAGCCCTATCCAAACTCAAACAGATACCTGTTTAACCAGGGCTTAACAGGAAAGCCCTACCTGTAGCTCATCCCCTGGGAAGCTGCAGCAAGACAGGAATCTGGTGGGGGTTGGGAATCAGCCCCCTAATTTGATATCCCCTGTACACAGCAGCATTGCAATTAGTGATGATTTGGGTTTAAAGTGATCCTGTTTATTTCTTTGGGATGCCTATTTCCACCCCGCTGCACTGCACACTTTCAAAACAGGGTTCAACTAAATAAATGCTAAGTGTGACCTTTTGCAGAACCTCCAATTTAGACCCATTGATTCTAAATGGGTTTTGCCTGCTCTTGGAGTGCCATATGTCTGCCAGGTTTGGCTTGGCACTGCATCTTTGGTTACTGCACACCACTTCCTTGTAACAGGACTGACTCATGCCTCTAGGTGCTCCTGTGTCTGAGACTTGCTTTGACATCCCGTGTGGCTGGTACTTTTGAGCTGCAAGATTTCCTGTGTTTGCTCCCAGAGCAGTTGTGGTCAGTGCCTTTAGCTCCTGACTGGTACAGCCACAGGGGCTGCTGAATGAAATTCCAGGTGGAAAACCACTACTGCATTTCCTGAACAAAGATAATAATTATGGTAAATGTATCACTTTAGCATTTTTTGCCTGTGTTTATGAACCAAGGGTGTAAGCTGACGAGAACAGCAGCTTCTTCCCTTCAAATTAAGTTGTGCTTTGGAATAGCAGGGCAGATAGGATAAGACTTTTCATTTGCTATGTTTTCTTTTGCATCTTTTCAGTGGTGCATTACACAATCACCACAATTCTTCACCTCTACTGTCACTTTTATGGCAGTGTTTTCCTTTTCCTCCTCTTCAGTCACAGGCATGCTAATCTTTTGTGTCACAAGCAGCACAAACCCTCCTTTATATGGGCCTCCTCCTGCCTGTGCACAGTCCTGAATTATACAGTTAAAAGAAAAAATCATTTCACCTGCAAAATGTAAAACAATGTAATTTTTGTCGTTGTTATTTTTATTTCCATTACCACTAAATCCAGTCTGGATTGAATAAATAAGCAGCTATTTGTGTCATGGGCTTCAGTGCTGCATGTAACCCATTAACCCTGCAGGAACAAAGTCCTTGAATTCTGAATAATTCTGGGACTAAGCTGTGATGAATCAGGACTGAGATAAGAGCCATGCATCTCTGAAAAAAATCTGGAGCGTGTTCTTGGCACTCGAGGTTTTTTCTGTGTTGCAAGCAGTTTCTGCTCTTCCTTTTTTTTTTTCTTCCCTCATTCAACTGACTGTCATGGGAAATGCAGAAAACCTCTACTTAGAAAGAGGGTTTGTTATAGTTCATTCCATTATTTTCTTTTTTTCCCCTTTGAAATATTTGTATGTAAAGAGCACCTTACCATTCTTTGAGGCTCATGTGTTCATATTGCTTATTCTGTGCTTGGAATTGTCATAAATCTCACTCTGGTCTCATCTTTTTCCTTCAGAGAGAGCCTTATTAGCTGTAACTAGCCTTGAACATGCTGATACAGCACGGTTGGGTGACCACAATCAGTAGCAACATTCCTGGCACCACCATGAGTGTGCTGCCCTGTCTTTACCTAGCAAGCTGTGGGGCCAAACTGGGCTGTAAACTAAAGGTGGGCAGTTCTCTCCTAAGACATCAGCTGCTGCTGGAAGCAAGGGAATGAATGTTTTCTACATAACACAGTCCATTTCAAGGTCTCTTCCATAACAGATACTTGGGAGGCAGTGACAGCTCCACCCAGACGCACAGCTCTGCAAAATAATAAAAAAACCCTACTTCTGGGTATACACAACCCCCCCCGATAAAAATTCATAGTATTATAGCATAGTTGGAAGAGATCCACAAGGATCATCTTAGTCTATTTCTTGGCCTTGGACAGGATCATCCCCATCCACCATGTCCCTGAGAGCATTGTCCAAACACTACTCAAACTCTCTCAGGCTGGTGCTGTGACCACTGCCTTGGGAAGCTGTTCCAGCACCCAAACACCCTCTGTGTGAGGATTTTTTCTCCCTGAGGAAGAAACAATAATTTAATTCTGATTAATATACAGAAAGTCTCCTACAATTGAGACGATTAACTTACAATGAAATACTTTATGAGCCACAGCTTTGGCTTATCTGAATGGCTTCTGTGGAGCTTTAGCTTTGCTTTATGGACCTCTAAGAACCTAAACCCTCACCATTTAAGCAGGACCTTTAGCTGGTGCTGGAGATTGAAGGGGCCTCCTGAAGTAAGACACTGACCCGTGAAGGACCCATTGTCTTGGGAAAACTGCACTGGTGTGAAACCTAGAAGAAAACATAACCACTGCAGAAACCAGCTTGCACACCTGTGAGCTGCCTCCAGCTCCTCATAAACAAGAGCCAAAGACTGAAAGAGCCCTACGAGAGATCTGTTGGTTTACTTGTGCAGGAAACCTCATTCCCACTTTCTCCACAGAAATAGCAGGAGTGGAGAAGGTCTGATGCTAACATGCCCTGTCCCCGGCATCCCAGCCCACCCACCTGCTAGGGAAGCTTTCAGCGGACTTCAGCCACCCATGGTGCCTGAATAACTGAACCAAAACACTGCAGAAATAACCTGCTGGTGTGCCCAACCCAGGGTGCTAATGGTCAGTGGCTGACATGGCTTGCAGCCTGGGTCACTCTCAGTGGCCTGTGTGCTTGGGGTGAGCCCCTGCTGTCTTTTGCATGTTAGGAGCCAGCTCGTTCCCTGAAGCTGGAGGCATGGGCTGCTGGCCAAGAAGGACCTTGCTTCAGCTTTGGGTCATGAAGGCAGGTGTCACACTGCCACCTCTGCTGTCACCACCACCATTATGACCAAGGATGTGGTGCCAGGATGTTTCACTAAGCAGGGATGTCGCTGAAGCTGCTCTGGATCGATGAGCAGTAGCTGTCCCTTTCCATGCAGAAATGCCACATGTTTCTGAAGGATTGGAGACTGCTACTGGGATCCCTGGTGTTGTACATGACCTGCCACAGTGACAGGTTCTCATCTAGCCAGTAGATATGTGTTTCTCAAGGAGAAAATTACAGTCTGGGGAGGCACTCTGTGGGCTCAGTGTGAACAGGAAACAGCAAACAGAAGAAGTCTGTGGTGTTGGAGAGGAACATGGCAGAGTTGCATGAGTCAGTCTGGTATCAGAGTATTGGAGAATAAATTGCACTACCCCCAGCCTTAAGGACTGCAGATAATGTGCAGCAACGAAGTTTTATCTGTGCTCAAGTACATATTTTTTTATGCAGCT
This sequence comes from Acrocephalus scirpaceus scirpaceus, assembly GCA_910950805.1. Classification (NCBI taxonomy): domain Eukaryota; kingdom Metazoa; phylum Chordata; class Aves; order Passeriformes; family Sylviidae; genus Acrocephalus; species Acrocephalus scirpaceus. The sequence goes on from OU383781.1 coordinate 39,018,010, forward strand.
AAAGCTATGTCGCAGATGTTCCTCACTAGAATAGATTTTGCCTTTGCTAATCCTGTATTAATCTGCTGGTAGAGCTATAGCTGCGTGATTACCACTGGGCTCCTCGCAGAGAGGAGCCTCTGGTCACGAAGGGCACAGCTCCGTGTCTGTCCCCCGGCAGGGCTGCGGCTGGGGTCCAGGTTTGTTGTGCCAGGGAGCACCCCGTCCCTGCTCCCGGTGCCGTGCTCTGCCAGGAGAGGGAGCTAGGACTCTGGGATTCAGGGCCTTTGATGTGTGCTGTTCACAAACCATGGAGGTGTTACGGCTCTCCAACGTTAACGAAGGCTCTGCTGTGGGGCTGAGTGAATGTTCAGGGGGCTCATGATTTTCTGTGGAGGCCACCAGCTGAAGAGGTGTTTGGTTCCTGCCAGAACTCAGAGGACTCCGAGGCTCTGGACTGTGTGTTGAGGCTCTCGGTCCTTTTTTTGACTGCTTAACCAGGTGAAATCCAATGGGAGTTTGGACTGGTGGGAACAGTGAAGCCTACAGATTCTGGAATCCTGCAGGAGGTTCAAAGCCACTGCTGGAGTGGAGAAGGCAACCAATGCAGAGGATTGCAGAGCAAGGCAAGCAAGGACTGGGAGGAGGGAAAATTTTTGGTTAAGGCTACCATGTGGCAAACAGATGTTGGACAACATTTCTTTTAACCTAAAACACACCAGCCTTCTTCCCCCTGCAGTATATGTGTTTCATTTTGAGCAAGTAACTGGCAGCTGGATAAAGTTAGTAGAAAATGCTCCGTCTATATTCCAGCACTTGCAACAGCAGCAAAATTACCTATTTCCTATTCTGCCTGAGCTTTCTGTCTCCTTTCTTAGATATTGTTGGCCTCAAGTCAAGTTTTGCTTAAGTTATGTATCAGAAAGGGAATAAGTGGAGCTCCAACCTTGTTTAAAGTGTAGAAAAGGGAGTTTAAACAAAGCTGGCAGAGATACTGACACAACTATTATCTAGGTTCTGGATGTGGTTGGGCCTGCTGGTAAGAAAACAGGAAATAAGTGAAAAAACAACTCTTAAAAATGTGAAAACCAGCCAATTCTACAGGGCTCCACTCTGTGTTCAAAAGTCTGTAAGTACTGATAAAAGAGCACACGTGATGTGAAAGTGCTGTGTCATTATCGCCGGCCCTTTCAGTCTTATTCTTGTTTCAGTTTTCTCCAAGTTACGAAATCTGGCAAGGGAAGAGCATGCTAGTGAAATCTGGTAGTGTTTCCTACCTGATTTGAAAGTAAGAGCAGAGTAATTTGTTTGGGACAATTTTGGAAGTTAGAAGAAGAGCTTCTCAGAGAGAGCTGGGCTCTGTTAGCCAGGAAGGGGCCAAGCTAGAGAAAATATTGTTGAATAAAGCACAGTGTGAGCAGACACTGGAAATAGTAAATAGTAAGGGAGGCTCCTTCCTACGAAAGGCATTTTATTGGCTCTGTATGAGTCAGAAAAATCCTGTGATCTGTTGCCCTCATTGCACATTACCCTGTGGTCCAAGGGGTTGGCTTTGGCTGCTGGTGGCTGGGAGGCAGCAGGCATTGCAGAGCCCTGGGAAAGAAGCTGCTCCCAGAAGGGTGGCCAGCAGCCATCAGGTGCAGGAGGGTTGGTAGCCAGGCCCCCAAGTTTATGGCTCTTAGCATTTCTATCCTCACAAAGGGCTGTAACTGATAAGGATGAATGGTGTGGAGTTGTGCATGCAAGCACTGTGGTTGTGACTTCCTATCTCTGTACCAGCCAACAAGTTATTATAAAAATAAATACCTCAGTGGCAGCAGCAGCATCCCCAAGGGCCTTTTTACTTCCACTGGCATGAACTAATCCTGCAGAGGAGCTCAAGCCAAATCCTGCAGAGACCAGCGGGAATCTCTCCAGGCTCTTGCAAAGGCAGTTTGCACACTGGAGAAAATGCTGGTGCTTGGTCACATTTATTGCCATGTCAGTTAAAACATGTTGTCAGTTAACACCTTCCCTAACACAACATATATTTTCTAAAGCTGAAGGAAAGTGAGCTTTTTTACCTCCTTTTATTCTGCAGGTAGTTATTCTGATTTATTTCTGAAATTGCACAACACACTAAATGCTGGTTCATGAAGTGGCCAGGGATCAATTATTACCTTTTCATGTGCAAACCGATCTTAAGACATCTATCAATCTCTTATAGTCCTATCCACAGAAGATATGTTCAATTTCAGAAAACTGAAAACATATAAAGGAAGCTAGGGCAGGGTGATATTTGCTTTCCTCGGCTTGCTCTCTAGATGTTTGATGGGTGAGTTTATTATCTATAGGAACAATGAACAAGCCAATACACCCTTTTCAAGGTTTACAGGTGCCTTAATGTAACTTGCTCATTTAATTTGGATCTATATACCTCCTGAGAAGGGCAGAAGATTTTCATTTCCAAGGCCTTATTTAGCCATAAAATGTGTATCCCGTTAGCTAAGAGCAGATCTATGAATTTCATTTCATTTGGTGACAGGAGAAATAGCGATGTATGTCCCACCCTCTCAATAACTGCTATTGAAAGGTGTGCGTTTCATGAAGAAACAGTGTGTTCTATGTCATAACGTCTTTCATGAAATAAAATTCAGGGCATTTGTAGCATAAGTATTTGAAAAGTATCAGTTCGCTCTTATTTTAAGACTGTGGGGAAAATACAAGCCCCTTTTGTGCCTGGAGCTGGCCACCTGAAAAATTAGGATGGATTTTGCTGGCTCCAACAAAGTCAGTAGGAGATTTTCAATGGCCTCAAAGGGGCCAAAAATTCTCCTAGATTTCATACTATTATAGATATTGTACAATTTAGCCACCAAGGTCATTAAAATGCTATAATCCCTCGTGTGATACATGATGGGGTAAAAGCACTTACAAAGGTATTGCTTTCTAAACTGGTGTAATTATGGTAGTAATTCCCAGAGAAGTATTGCAAATGCATTTCCAGTTCTAGTTTCTCAATTTTTTTGTCAGTGTTCATTACAGTAGTGATATGCTTGTGTCTAAATCTTGTTGATGTCCTTCCAGAGGGCACTAAAAACCCTAAAGTAAGTAAAGAAAAATTTAGTTGATGATTCTGACTGGCTGCTGAATTGCTGCCTTTTGAGCCTTGTCCCTCAGCTCATAATCTATAATGTTTGCTCTTATACTACACAGACTACTCGCTCTTTGTTTATATTCATCCCCTTACAGTTTGTCTAACTTAAAGAGAATCAGGAAAAAAAAGAAGAAGATTAAAGTCCTTGCCACACCAAATGTGGATGCTTTGGGCCTAACAAGCCTGAGACAGCAGTCAATACTGAGCTGCATTTTCAGCCCCTGGGAAGTTTGCAGCTGGGCAAAGCTGCCCTGTGGGGCAGTGTGGGGCTGCTTTTGGTCAGGCTCTGGTGACAGATCTCAGAGCAGAGGTCTACCCCTCCTGGCAGTGCAGAGAACAGGAAGCTTCTCAATGTACCAAAGCAACATTGAGTTGTGAGTTCTCCTTTTCCAGTTTTAAGAAAGGGAAGGACAACAGGTCTCTGAATTATGGCAAAAAAGGATTCAAACTGAGATAAACATGAGCCTTGCAAGCAGTGAGAAAGGGGCCTGACTGTTTCCTGATGGTGATCCTCTCAACAGTGATGAAAATCAGCCAGATGTAAATAAAATTAAATGCTGTCTTTATGACAAGTGAGAAACCTGATCTTAGGGTCCACCTGTTTTAAACCTTGCAGTGGCACCATATTCCTCAATGGCTGGGGATGAGGCACAGAGGTGTTGGAGGCTCTGGTATTTTGCTTTTCCCAGGGCTTGAAATGAGCCTCATGTGCTCTGTACACGGGTGATACACAAATTTCCCTTTGCTCTGAAGATATCTAGATGTGCATTTCTCTTTGCTTCATAAAGCCACCCCCTTTCTACTGCTTAAGTAAGCTCTCAGATGTTATTTGAACAAAGAAGGGCTGTTCTTTACTAAAAAAAACAGGAATAAGCCCAGAGTATTTATTCTTTTCCTTTGAGTGTGTCAGTCCTTTGACTAATGCTGACAGGATTTCTGTTCCTGTTGTGTTGCTAGCTTCCTCAAGGATGCTACCAAATAAATACATCAGTTTGGAAGATGATTTCTTACAACTGCCTGGCAAATTGCACTGACGCTGTCAACTCATTCCTCACATGCTTTTATCAGACAGATACCAGACTAAAAACTAAATGAACAATACCTACTTTGATCAGATTAAACATCAAATGAACAATACTTACTAGGCCTAGATTTGAAATGGTCACTGGGTTCACTGTGGTTTTACATCTCCTCATTAGCCCCTAGAGGTATCCAGTCACAAACAGAAAATGTTGCAACAAGGAGCTTTGTGTCTTCTAAGGTAGAAAAAACCTGCAAATAATAACATTTTGATTAAATACATCCCCTGAAAGCTGATGGTGTCTCAAACAGATTGCCAGTTTGGATTTTCAGAAACCATGCAATTCAGTGTTTCTTAAGAATGAAAAGCATACAACATTTACATCTCACAATTTCATCTATCTTTTCTAGTAAATAATAAAGCCAGGAATTTTTATTTTTTCTTTAACAAGAATTTTGTTGATGTTTAGTTAATGTGTATAATACACAAGCAGTCTACTTAATCCATGTTTACAGCTTTGTTGAAAGTTAAAGAGACATAGAGGTGAGGGGATATAACACTGACGTGGGATTCAAAGCGCTATCGCCACGCTCCCACCTGGCTGGGAAATACCCAGTTATTCCACAGTTCTTGGATTTAATTGTGGGGACTTTTTGCTTTTTGACTTGGAGTCTTTTGGCTGGCAGTGCTAAGAAGCCCCCACATTCTAGGCCAGGATCTGCAGTATTTATCCAGCAGGTGTTGCAGCCCTTGGTGACTGTGACAGTCTGTACCACAGCACAGGACAAACAACATGAGTTTAGCAGCTGTGTTGGCCACGTTGGTGAGCAGTGCACAAATCAAGCCCTTTAACCAAGAATTTATGAAGCAGAAGGCTGCTGTATATTTTACTGATATAAAAGGGCTCAAGTCTCCCAACTGGTGGCTTTGGTTGCTATAATAAAAATGATACTAAAAATAGTGCCTGATGTATTAAATAGGTTTTTTGTGATAAATAGCTTGATCAGTTCTATGAGAAAGACAGAAAACTTGATAGGACATATAATGCACTGGGACAGCAGGAACTCTCTGTGGTTACTCATGTATCTACATGGGAAACAGGAAAGCAAGAAAATGTAGTGCTTCAAGCATATTTTAAACCGATCATTGTGCAGAAAAATTCTCTCAACACAGAAATCAAAAGGTTTGTAACAGGGAGAGGCAGTGCTTGCTCTGAAGTGACAGCTTCATGTTTATTTATTCTAGAAAGAATAAGAAGGAGATACTAAAGTAAAGACAGGATAATTTTATTCCCAGTTCAAATAAAGAAACACAGAGTGTGTTCTCAACAAAGTGATTACTTTAGGGAGAACTAATACAATGAATGTTATTAAATTAAACAACTTTTTTATAGGGCATCTCACATTAAGGATTTTAGTGTAAGTAATAGTTCTGTCAGGCAAAGTGATGCAAGACAAAATAGCTTTTGTAGAGGTATTCCTTAAGACAGATATTCCTGTAAAAATGTATTCTATCTAGTATACATCCTCTGCAGCAAATTATCACTTCGCTTAACAGCTCTGAGAAACAGGGATGTCAGGAGCAAAGATGACTACTCTCCTTTCACTAGATGCCTGAAATCTTTGATTTTAAATTAGCTTTTAGGGGCTAGAATACATAAAGCTGAGGTGAATGTCTGCTCAGCACAGATAGCTGGGAGAAATCCTCAGCTCCATAGGAGCTGTCTTCAGTGCAAATCCCAACGCCTTGCCTGTCTGCCCTACCATAGTGTGGGAAGCCTTAGGAGCGAACCCTTGCAGTGCTGAGCATGACGTGCAGCTCAATTGAATTTTTACAGAAACCATGCTTTCTCAGTAATTTTACCCACGTTGGCTGTGGCAATCAGAGCTAAGAAATGTGGACCTATTGAATCCTTTCCAATCCTGAAATGGACATCCGTATATCACCACACTTGAAGACCTAGAGCTACATTTTATTATCCTAGAATCTGAGAGGTCTCAAGGGGTAATTATGTATAAAATGACTAAAACATCTTGCCTCAGGTGCAGAGTTCTAGAAAGCCATGTCTTCTCTAAGGGTCGTGAGACTGAGATGAAAAAGCCTGACTGCATCGTCTTGTATTGTTCCCTCCAGTGCCTTTGCTAGTAATTTATCAAATCTGTATTTATCTTAGCATTTATATATGGCTCCCATTGCACCACTTTGCAATATTCAATTCCTTTATTCTCACAAGGGCCCTATCTGGTATATTCTGCATCACATCTCATGCAATCTTGAGGAGAAGGATCATAGCAACAGAAAATGACAGGAATGCAGTCCTTTTTACTTATTTGCTACCTTAATCTCTAAATTGTGGTTTGATGCTTACTAGATAGGGCTTCCATCTCTCATGTGGGAAATATGGAAACTGAGTTTGTTTAGAAATATGAAGGGCTCAGAGCTGTCCTCTATTTTCTCCTACTTTTTTCCAGAATATTGAGGACTTTTCAGGAACTAGAGAATTCACACATCATGTCACTGCAATTATTTGGTCAAGGTCTACAGCTTCTATTATTCAGAAAAGTTGACCGCAAAATGCACATGTGCTTTTTGTGCTGTGGTATAATTTTTTTTTCTTAAGGCACGTGCTGAAGTAAGACCTACATGTTTTAACCCAATTTTGTGTTTTAATTCTTTTACTTTCTCAATAAAAATCTTAAAAAGCCTCCCAAAAATTCCACACAAAACAAAGAAGCAAAACCCCATAAATAAATAATCCACCCCCCAAACCTTTTTGTTTCTTCTTGTATTTGGAAGGATTTCTAAATGTTTTAATCCTTGCCCTGATCAAATATTACTATCCTGTGTGCTGAAATACCATCTTCAGTGGTCATATGTGGAGATAGAAGAGATCTCTTTTTGCAACCCTACTCTTCTCTGGGACAAGAGATTTTGAATCTCTGTGGTTCCTGAAGTATTGGGTAATTCCAGAGAAAGGCTGTTTGGGTTGGGTACAGAACCAAGAGCAAATTGTTGGCAAGGCAGTGTCTGCCTATTTTCTTTGTAATTCTTCCAAGGAGGAAAGCATAGCATATGCTGTTAGCTATTTATGCTCATCCTGACTTCATAGAATCATGGATGGACACAGGCAAGGACACATGGAAAAACAGGACTCAAGAATTCTACTGCTTCAGGAGAGCTTAAGTGGTAAAAGCACTGTCCAAGAACAATGGAGGATATATTTTGTAGGGAAAATATATTTCTGGTGGGCCTAGACTCAATTATTAACCTTAGAATTCCCCAGGTTTTTATTGGCAAAGCACACTACCTTCAGTCACAGCACTTAGAGGTAATGTCAGATCCTGCTGTCAGAAACCACCTGTGCTGGCTTGAGTGGTTTATTGGTCACTTGCACAAGCTATCAGCCAAAGTACAGTGGAGTAATAAAACAGATTTTGAGAAAGTCCACTAGAACTCTTTCAAAAAGTTAGAAAGTTACCTACAAATACGGAAAAGGAGGTGTAAGCTCTGGCACTTTCATGTCTAACCCTCAAACAGCCATTCTCTCCTGATCGATTTGACAGTAATTCAAGTTTTGAATAATACATTGGAAAGACTGTGATCCTGAGGACTTGTTACAGACATTTTCTCAACAGTCCTAATCCAGACTGGAGGCTGGAGGCTTTGGCTACAGGCTAATTGTTGATTCTTGTTTACCCTCTGGGCACTTTTCACAGTTCTGGCAGAAAAAAACCCAGCCTTGAAGTGTTTGCAAAATATGGAATACATTTGCATCGTAGCAAATGAGAAATGAGTCCCAAAGTCTTAATGCTATAACATTGGTATGAATGTAAATTTAATAGACCTGCAGTTTTTCCTTAATGGCCCCCATACCTTCTCTTTGTGATTCACAAGAGAAAACAACCCTTCAATAAAAAATATTTTAACCTTAGAACCATGCAAAGAAGTATTATCATCCTGTGGAAGAAAAAGTATAAATTCAGTGTTATTTTCTGTTTATTTTTATTTTACTTTTCACACATAACAATATAAGCCTTCCCATCACTCCTGCTATAAACATATGGAAATGTTCAGCTGCAGAACTTGCCCTAGTGATGGGGTTCTCTGACTTGCCCTAAACCACGGATGTTAATGCCCAGACTGCCAAGAGGTATTGTTCTTTCATTTATGAATGCACATTTATAAATTTCTGGGGATACTGAACTGCCTCTGACTACATATTTTGAGATAAGGACAAGTGCTGATGAGACTTAAATCATCTGCTTTGCAGACTTTGTATTAAGGGGTTTGTAATGCACATAAATGCTTTTATTATAAATAAATGCACCAAAAAGTGTATTAAAAAATCTCTAATATTGATTTAATATCTTGCGTCTTGTTTGAACTTAAAATTAAACATGTCAAGTGAAACTGGATAAAACACTTCTCACCAGCTTTGTAGTTTTAGAGAGATTATTTAATTTACTTTGCTGGAATTTTCTCACTGAGAAACCTGAAGGAGTACAACTAAAAATGATAGACTACCAAATAGCCAGTGAAAATTTCTTCATGCCAGGTAAAGAATGGCCATGAAGAATTTATTAGTGGGCTTAAGAGTGGGTATTCTCCAGTCTAATTTTCTAAGTTCATTCCTCAATTAAGGCAAATAATAATGAAAATTAATTTTAAAATATATTTAAAGTTTGCTAAGTTCCTGTATTTAAAACATGTGAGTAGTTTAGCTTTCTCAGCACTTCAAGATGCTTGAAAACTGAGCTATAAAGGAAGCTAGACACCCAATTTGCAATGGAAATATATAAGATGATGAATTGGATTTAATGGGTTCCAGTAAATCATAACATTAATGCTATTTCATGATACTTCACCTTAGCACCAGATTAAAAAAAATCTGCCTCGAGTTGAAAAACATGCTCAAAACCCTCCAAGTCTGAGAAAAGAGCCAATTACTATGAACTCTGTAAGCATATTAAGCACATCTGACTTTTGGTTTCAGTACAGATATGAAACATGGATGAAATATCCTTAAAAATTTTTACTCTTTAAAATTTAATATAGGAATTTGCAGGACTAATGGACCTTTATAGATTAACATGTTTGTCACAGTTTTAAAAAGAATTGAAGAGTACGTCTGTTTTGGGGACAAAGAAACATAATCAATTTCACAAATCCCTTTTATCAAAACATCAATCCAGCAGAAAACACAAATATCACACAGAGAAATAATTAAAAAATGTATGAGCTGTGAATCTTGGATTATAACCAACTTCAAAAAATTGCAAAGCCTTAGTCACTTTATTAGCTGCAACAATTTTCTACCTGGAACTCCTTCTGTTCTTTCTTCTGTTTTGCCTTTTTTTTTTTTCTTGTGAGCATGACTATAATTTAACTATCTCAAATTGTGAGTGCGGTGGAAGCTTTTGTCATGTGGAATGGAAAGGAAAAAGTATTTTGGCACCTGACTGAGTAACTAACCCAGAGAGTCTTTGTTACTTAACATTTGGTCAGGATATTTTCCGATAGTTCCTCAACATGAAAAAGAAACCACCTCCTCGTGAACTTCCAAGTGTGAGCAGTAAAGGAGTTCCATATGATTTTCCAATGGCCTTTTGAAGGATAAGGAAACTGCAGTGTTCACTGATTTCTGGCCCTTCCTTCAAAACCGTAGAAGACATTTATTCAAGCAAGAGTTGCATATACCGTTTAAACATAACTCTAAAAAAGGTGAATAATTTGCCAATCTAAAAATCTAGCAAAGAAAGAGTTATTGAAGTATATTATTATTATTATAGATATTATTAAAATATATACACATAACTGTAACAAGCCATAGAAAGGTCGCAGACTTTCAGGCACAATTACGTAATATTCATGGTTAGGAGAAAGATAATCCAGAAATTCTCAGTTGTACTAAATCCACAGACTCAAATGAGAGAACAAAGTAAAAAGCAAAGCCTCCAGACCCAGACTGGAGTGAAACAGAAAATTTCATCACTCCTAAGCTTGTGTTCAGAAGGGCCAGACGTGTCCTGGTGCCTGTGAGCTCCCTTGGGGCACACAGAGCAGGCATGGCTGGGCACAGGGAGGGGAACTCCTTCCCCCACGCCCCTGGGCTCTGGCAGTGTCTCTGGCCCGTGGGCTCTCCCAGGAGCCACAGAGCCATTCCTGCCCTTGCTGCAAACCCGAGTAGTTATGAGCAGCTGTGCCTAGACCTACTTGTTTTTCCCTTGTCACCAGTGTCTGATTTGACACTACCTAACACACAGGAAAACAATGAGAAACCTCGGGGAGGAGGGTCTCAGCTACAGTGAAAGAGCCAAAGCCATGAAGGGTCTCAGAACATGGGTCTCCACATGGGTGCACATGTCAATCATGAGGAAACACTTGACTGACAGCCATGTTTGGGGATGAAGCAGCATCTTTTGGGTGTGTATTCCTCCAAAGGATACTAAGTACATGGGTCCCCTGTAGCAGGACAGACTTCCCAACACAGCCTCTTTCCAAAGGCTTGAATGATTGGGTGTGGCAAAGACAGCATTGCCATTTACTGGCATCTTTGGCTAAAGGAGTTTGTTAAATAGCCATTAAAAAAAGAGAGTTAAAGAATTCACTGCTTCTCATTTTCAGCAGAAATAGAGGAATTTCTTCACACTGCTTCAGAGAAGGCAAATCTTTTCCGGCAGAGAGGGAGTGGGAAATGGGCAGCAAGGACAGAATCACAACAGCTGACTGTCTGTGCAATTTATGGCATGATTTTTCAGAGAGAAGTGCCCCATCTGTGCAGACTAAAGAAGCTGCCAGCAGTAGAAACAGGCAAGGTTTTTTTATATTCTTGGAGGTGCTGGTGACATTTCCCACTTGAAGCTAAGGACAGAAATGTGGGGTGCAAAAGGAATGGTAGAAGTATTCCATGACTTGTTTAAACAGGGTTTAACAAAACTAGGGCTAGGGTCACCTAGGCCATCTACATTTTTATTGCAACTGGGCATTTGTTTTAGCAGGTTCTGAGTGTCATACTGAGAATTTCCATACTTGCTTCCTTCCATGCAAATACCAGCCTGTTTTTCAACTGTCAATACATGTGAGTGGGAAATTTGCACTCTGACTTGTGTATAAGAGACATACTAGAGAGGGGATTCATTTTATCTTTGGCAGTAGAGCAAAGCTTTTAACATGTGGCTCACTTATTAGCCTGACACCATCCTTTAAGAGCTGCTGTAGTTGTAATTTATCCTAAAATTGTGATATATTTTCTACTGTCTTGCTGTGCATGACAGAAAAGGAAATTACTCAGATTTTGCCTGCAACATCTCAATAGTTCAAAGGAGCAAATAGAAAATAATTACACGAAACAAAGGGAAAACTGAAGCAACCCCCATAATTATTTTCTCCCACCCAAATAGCATTACTATAATTTGGAATTTCCTCCTGCCATCAGGAGAACACCTGGATTTCCCTTTCTATTGTACAATTCAAGCTTCTATAATTTTCGAACACCCAGAGCATAAATATCTGCTTCTATTGCCTTGCAAATACTCTGCAGTAATTAGAAATGACCTGAAAACACAGTAGGATGTTGGCAGTTTCCCAGGGAAATCAAAGATGGGAGTTGCTAGGAGAATTTAGGTTGGGAATTCTGTGTCCACACCGGGCTGACAGCACCCACAAAACATCAACTGCAGGGTGAGGCAGAAAAACCAAGAGGGCAAGGTGGCTCTCAGCCAGGTCCAAGGTGGGAGCTTGGGTCCTGTGCACTGGTGTGACAGACACTGAGCTCAGCTCATGTCGCCCTGCTGGATATGAGGTGGATGCTGGCCACAGAACTTATTTCTCATGTACCAGCAGCCCCAAACCAAGTTAATCCAGGAGGTTGGCTGAGCTTTGGGCAAGTCAAAATGGTAATCATGACAACAGATCATATTCCTTGATTTAGGAAAGCTAGTGGGTTTTGTCTGAGCCACTCTAACACTGAAATGTGTCCTTGACTTTAAGCCTAAGTCCCACTCCAACTCGGTTTAGGACAGAGAATGGTTACCATGAACAGTCTTATGTAAAGCCAGAGTAAACTCAGTTTTTAATAAATGCAGGTAATGAGACCCCTCAGAACAGCAGGAATTTGGCCTGGCCAGATGTGTTTGTGCAGCCAGGTTATAAGACCTAAATTTAGACAAGCGTAACCACAAACATAAACAATGTGTAGCGAGTGTTTATGGCCTGCTCATTTATATATGCCATGATTTTTTCTGAGCATCCTGGCCCCATAAATCCAGAGAATTGTTTAGTTTAGATCCCAAAATGTCAGTTTGGGTACTGCTGGCTTTTTTTTCCCCACAGGAAGCACTTCATTTTCAGGAGGTGCTGAAAGAGATCTCTTCAAACATATCCTATGCTGGGCATCCATACAACAGGGGACAACAGCCATGGAAATGGTGACTCTATTCCTATAACTTCATTGCACTGACCAGTTCACACACCTATTGTAAGTGAGGAGTTCTATGATCAGGAGGTGCATGTGCAAGCCAGCACCATGCATTCAGAAATCCATATTTTCCATAATTATAAACCTGGCTTATAATGTTCTTGAAGAAACAGATGTTTGCCTTGACTATAGCAGCCCATATAGAAACTGAGATCTTAGTAAGAGAGGGAGGATTTCATAGGTACAATGAAAGAAAAAATCAAGGCTCAAAAAATAGTGAAAGGAAGAACTGAATAAAACAACACTATCTATATTGTAAATAGTCTAGATTCTTTCCTGGAAGAGAAAAAAAGAAGGGGAAAAAGGCTCTTCTGTAGATATATGTAAGAAGTTGAAGGTTTTGATTTGATCAGTTACTGGCATGATGCCATAACTGACAAGATTCTTCAATAAGTTAGATTATCCACCACTAAAATCTTGATATATAGGGTTATTAAGATCCAAAGTCTTGCTGAAACCAAAGGAATTTAGGATCCAATCCTTAATTCAGTTTAGATTTACAAGGTAGGACTCTCTGAAGAGCTGAGAATAAATCCTGCAGACAGGTAGTTCTGGCACTGTTCCAGCTCTTATAAAAGCTGTGATGTCTTTCTAAGAGGCCCAGAAACCTGGGCAGTTTCTGAGTTTGTCTTTTTGAACATACCTACTGTGGGCACAAATGCTCTTGCTTCTCAAACCCCACTGGAAGAACAGCACCTCTTAAAAACAGTCTGGTGATAATAAAACCTCACCTTAAATGGGGATTTTTGTATCAAGTACAGGAAGGGTTTGAACATTCACAGCTTTTACAGTCTCCTTCTACATGCTCAGTACACACAGTTCCATGATACACCTCTTCCCACTCGTACAACAATGGTGCACTCTGTTGCTTAAAACTCACTCTGTGCACTGGCTCTCATTATGAAATGCTGTTGTATGTGGAACTTGACACAATGATGACCATAACTGACCTGTCAGTGTAGATCAGAACAAATCATATTCAGCATGGTAGGTAATTGTGATTAAACCTTGGCCCTGTTTCATAATATAAACAAGCATCTCAAGACCTGACCGGGAAGGGCTCTAAAAATCAGACCTCCATTTTCAAAGGTACAGATATTTATTGATATAAGACAATAAAAAGGAGACAGGAATTTTAAAAATTAAAGGAATTAACATAATGTATATGCTGCAGGCTGTAGTTTAACCTTTGAGAAACACAGTTATCTGCAGCATTTTTACAGAGGCATATAGGAATTTTTTAAGGTAATCGATGGTAAAGGTATAACTTCCTTTCAGAACATCATCCTGTACATTTAAAATCACCCTTGGAGCAAGCCAGTGTTTTCAAGCTGCTCTCTGCCGAAATGCCCAGTGTGTCCTATTATCTACAACAGTATGTGTGCTATTCTTTCCCAAATCAAAGCTGGTATTCAAAACTGGACACATACGAGCAAAACTAGAAGGGAGCAGGGCCTGAATATGGCCTCGGAAACATTTTCAGTATTTTAAGATCAGAGCATTTTATTCTTTTGGAAGGTATTTGCTGGTGCTTGTTTTTTGTGCAACATGATATTTGCAGGTATGGCTCAGAAGATACTGTCCTCACATACAGGAGCAAAAGGATCCACGCCTGCATGCCTGCACTAGATATTGATCACAACTTCTAGGGACACACAAGGAAAGAAAAGGAGGACTTTTCCCTTTTAAATCTGTGCTAGGAATTATGCAGTCCTCCAGTGGAGCCCCTAGCTGGCTGTATGTGCTGCTTTGTTTCCTGTAGGGAGAGGGATATAAAAAGTGCAGATAACGAAACCTAACTAGAAGGGTAGGCCTCTTAAAAGTATTCATTGTCTGGGGAAAGAGAGAGGAAGGAACTCACCTGACCTTGACCACCCAAGCTTTTAACACTCAAAAAGACTTTCAAAGCTTTCTGAGGGAGATTTACAACTGTGAAAGGACGCTGGAATTACACTGCAGCAGAAGGAATATAATTCACCTTGACTCGCTCTCCTCCCCCAAAATCACCCAAGTCACTTCTGCATTTTTAGAAATGTGAATACATCATTTTGGAAATTGATTGACAGAATCAAAGGAATTCCTGGCTTAACACCCTCACACAGTCTCTTCCTCTAAATTTCTAGCACTTCTCTCACACTGGCTGCCTTTGCTGTGAGAGTCAAGCCTCCATGTCCCAGCTCTCTGTGCTCACTGTAACAAAAGAAACCCATCTCCCAAGGTCTGGGGCTGCTGCAACTAACACATTACAGCCACAATAAGGTCCTAAAAGCACTTACTGATAAAGGCAGCTGTTGTGGGCAGGCCAAAGTTTTCAACCTTCTGGGCTCTTATTATCAATAGCAGTCCAGTCCGGATGCCTCCTTCCTAAATTACTGCAATATTATTGCTGGCTCTATCCCCAGAAAGTCCAGGCAGGGTTAGGGAGCCACTGTGTTGCACACTCAAAATTCACGGTCTCTAAATTTTGCATGATATTTTTATTATGCTAATATGTCCCAACAGCAATAACCAGAAATATTTACTTCCAGGGGCACTGAGAGAATGACTCCAGATCAATCCCCTGTTCACACCTCCAAGAGAAACTGTTTTTGTCAAAGACTTCTGGAATAATAGGGAATATACAAAAAAAGCTCCTGGACTTCTCAGCATCTAAGGCTGCTGCTTTAGTTTTAACTTGCTCAAACACAGGATTGTTCTGGTGGCAAAAAGCAGGTGTTTTTCTCTTCTTATTGTATTTGAACAATTTCTGGGTCTTTGGGTTTTTAGTGCCTGAGGGTACAAAACAATTCAGTGCCTCAGAGAATGTATCTCTAATAGTTTCTTCCAGTCAAAGAAGCTGCAGAAAACAGAAGAAAGTTTTCTTTTTCACTCTTCTTTTCATGCATCAAGAAAATGATTAGAGGCTGGGGCAGCTTCTGGCAGGTGCAACTCCCAAAGGGGCCCTGTGCCACTTACGTTGGTGGTAGGTGATGTGTCGGATAGCACATGGGACTGCTATGTCCCAGCCTGTCTTACAGTGCTCCTGCCCAAAGAGATGCTTCCCAATGCTGGCATCTCTGAATCTGCTTTCAAGTTCTTTACTGAGGGTACAAATAATCATGACAAGCTACAGGAATGCAATGTCTTCCCTTCCCTCTTTTCTCTCTGCTATGATGTATTATAATGAACATTCTGGGGCAGATGAGTACAAAGTCCCTGAATATAAGACTCTGCACTTAAAATATCAAAATTGCAATTAGGACTGTGTTCCCTGAGCTTTGTAAAAAAATTGTAGAATTTTATTTGCAGACTTTACCACTAGCATCTTCCTGAATTATTTTGTTCATTATGTTTCTTCTTTACAATCAGTATTCATTTCACAAGTCAATAACATATGGGATGTTTCAATACGCTCAAGTGAAGATGACACATTCATAACTCATACAGCTGTTTTTTCACACCTGAGAAGGAATATAATGCTCTGTATCAGTGCTCATCCACAGCTGTACCACATAAATAAAAAACGTAGATTGTGCGGAAAAAAGAAACAGTGACTTTAAAGAAAACTCAGCTGCCTAACTGCACGTTGCTGCACTCTTTGGAAAGCCAGGAATCTATTAGGCCTGGCTGTGTGGAGTTGTTATCTCAAGATTAACTCTTTCTCAGGGAACACTGCACTGCTGACTGTGAGCTGTGATTGGAAATGAAACATGAAGCACCAGGAGGAGAAACAGCCATGCCCTGGGCAGGGAGCATCCCTGAGAGCTGCCCTGTGTCCCATGACTTGAGAGCTTTTTAGATCAGGAGGAAGGGGTTAAAGATTTTGCTGCATAGATTTTGCACTCTACTAAAACTCATTTGTGTCCTTAAGGCCCAGCTGCAGCTCTCTAGATGAACTCAAAGAGCCAAGACCCACACCCCCACAGTCTCTCTTCCCAGAGCAAAGCAAACCAACAGCCACTTCTGACAAGTGCCAAAACCTCCCCTTTCTTTGCCATCTCTGCTCTTCCTCGGCATTTCCTCCTCATCAGGCAATGCTCAGACTTAGGAACCTTTGCTCTCCCGACAGCACTCATCACTCAGCCAGGTGCCCTGGGGTGGCAGCAGCCTTGCTGTGAGCAGGTCGGCACAGAGGGCACAGTGGCCCCAGAACCCAGCCCCCTCCCACCTCCAGATATTCAACAATGCTCAGACAGTTTCCCCTTAATATTATCACCTGGTTGTTCTGCTTCAGCTTATCATGCTGTGCATTTGGGGGGGTGAGAGTTACAGAGCAAATTCTAAGTATTTTGTTCGAAGTACATGAATGTGTCAAGATTTTTTAAAACAGTTTCCACTCTTTTTTTTTTTTTTTTTGCCAGCACTATTTGATTTGAGAAAAGATCATCTGTAGAAAGAAAAAAGTGTCTTTTAAAATATTGGCCAATTCTGAAACTTTAGAAGAGAAAGAGCTAGCCTCTGTTTCACTCGAACCTAGACAGGACCAAAGCTGTATGTTCCTGCAGCAGTTATGTAAATAAAAGCCCTGATCCCAGAGAATTGTTGATCATTTTTGTGAACAAATAAAGCAGCAAAAAGACAGCCCAGTAATGATCACGCTTCTGCAGGAACAGACAGAAGGGAATTGGTATTTCCCAAATAGATTAGGAGGCAGCTGAAATGAACATTTTCTCTTGGTTTGAGTCTAAAAAATATTTGAGGTAAAAATAACTACTAGTAAAATTCATTTACTTAAGGGTTATGAAATTCCTTCCTGTTCCTTGTTCCTGGCTGTCTGTTACAATCTATTGCAGGACTGTGACAGCGTTTAGGAGTTTAATGCCCATGGAATAGAAAGTTGTCACAGGTTGATGGGCTCCTGCTGCTAGATAGTGTCCACATCATTAATCATGGACACTTATCTCCTCTGCCTCACAGGAGAGCCATAGTGACACTTGCTCACTGTACAGTGGAGGACACCAAAAACTATAATCTACCAGAGGTAAATTTACCATGAGATTGTGACAAGGACCACAGACGAATACAGGCAGCTCAGGAACACATTTATCACCCAGTGACGAGGGCTCCAGCCGACCTCTGGCCGAACCTTCACGTCCCTGCCCCCAGCTGCAGACCCCAGCCTGGGCCCTGCCTGCCTCTGTGCCAGCGCTGCCATCTGCACTCTGAGCTGGGGCACCAGGAAAAGCAACAGCCAAGGTTGTGTCTGAACCGACAGGAACTTTTTTCTTTGCATTAAACCCCAAAACCTCACCTATTTCACTTGACACAGAAGGATTTTGTTGGGGAAAAATTATTTGCTTTGTTTTCTTAAAAATGTTTCTGATGCAATTAATTCAAATGAAAAGGAAAGGTTAATTTCATGCTGGAGTCAAAAGACAGACGTGTGTGTAAAAGTAAAAAAAATTAGTTGAAATACTCTGGAAACCCAGATTAGCTGAAGTTCTAAATAGGACTTGAGTTAACAGATCCATTGTAAAAAAGACTATTTTAACTAATGGACTATAAAACATTCTCAATGCTGTTAGCATTTTCTCTTCAAGCTGTCCAACACTGTAGGGAGATAGGGGACACTACAGCGTCCAACTCTGTAGATCGGCTCTCGATGAAGACTCAAGTCTCTTTGAGTTTTAAGAGCTGTGTATAAAAAACATCTGAATCACACTCTACCAAGATACCAAGAAAAGATGTGAACACACACACTATAATATTCTGGTTATTTACTACTAGCTGGAACTCAGACAGCAAAGACAATATAGTTAAGAAGAAAAAAAATTACCCACTGCTATGACTTATTGAAGGGAAGGTAGATGGCAGTGTATTCTATTACTTGAGAAATCTAAATCTGTCTACTTTTACACAAAACAAACATATAAATTAAAACAAGTAGATTTGAGTATGTAGGGAGAATTTTCCCATGGGAGGTTAACTATCACCCCTCAAAGCCTTTTTTTTAATCAGCCAAATAAGACTTTTTTTTGCAGGTCCTACTTTTCTGTAGGTAACAGATAATTCACCTTGGACACCTCCCTTTACAAGAACCAGGATTTCCATTAGAGCTGGAAGAGTGCTAATGAAAAAAGACATGATTGAAAGCAAATGGCTCTCTTGATATTTGTAGCTCATATCTAAGGGCTGGTCAGTGTTTTCTTTAGTTTCTTTGGAGCAGATTTTGCATCAAAAGTCAGAAACTGGATATTTTGAGTACCAAAGAACATCACAACTGATTTTGTAATCTCAGAGGGAATGATATTTTTCATTATTTTCTTCTCTATTGCTTTTATTTTTTTGTATAATCTGTAATGTGGCCCATTACTAAAAAAACCAAACCGATTCTTACTGCTTTTTAAAATTAATATAAGATGTTAGATGTTAAAAGAAAAAAAACCCAAATCATTATGAATGATAATACATAAAATAAGGGATGAACAAACAAATAAAAGGTGCTAGATGCTGTTCATCATGTTAGATGCCTGTTCAAGCAAATGAAAAGATGAGTACATTGATAAGGATGAAGTACTTTGAAATTATTTTGGTTAGAGCTCAGTGTTACAAACACCGAATGTGGGATTTTGATCCCACTGTGGCTTAAAATTGGTGTAATTTTGTGGAGTTAATTTGGCTTTATTGAGACATAACTGAGGTCAGAACTGTATCTTGATGCTGCTGTGAGTGAATAAAGGATGAATCAATATTAAGTTTGTTCTTTCCACGTTTGTGGTTTTTTGATGGCCTGTAACAATGAGACACCAGAGTGCTACTATTATCCTTCATAATGAAAACTTATCTTGACTCGGACTTTACATTTCAGAACTTCCTTTTGATATTTTCAGATAGTTTCTCTGTAAAGATCTGTATACTAATGTTATGTTGAAGGGGAGCAATAAGATACTGTTCTAGCTGAGATGTCGACAAAGCTAACTCATGCCATTTATTTTTTCTCAGTTTTGCCTTCATGAAATTCATATTGCTTGATCTTATTTTAAAAAGGAAGCAAACCCAGTGATACCAGATCACAGAAATAAATGATCCTTTTTCCTTGTTTCCTTAAACCACTTAACTATTGCTATGTGACATAAAAGAAAAACATGCAAACCACACACAAAAGAAGATGAAGAGGAAGTATATGTTCTTAAGTGATTCTGACCTGATCTGTTATAATCTCTTAGATACAGTAGATATCTTAATCTTTTGTGCCATTGGGTATCTGTACTACAGTATTACAGAAATAGAAACATGAGTGACCAGAGATGTCTTTTCTATAGAAAATATTGAAATATTGGACCAGAAAATAATCATCAATCTTTTGAAAATTTGTGAATGTGCGATTATGAACACATTTCGAGGATACTAGAAAAATTCCAGGCACTTTGATATTTTCCTGATTTTTTCACTGATTTTATGATTTCAGATATGTTGGCCTGCTGCAGGCACACTTGTAACCTCCCCCTATGCAAACACAGCCTAATGGGAACTCTCTCGCCACAGATTTACTTTGAAAGATGTGCTTTGCACATATCAGCCCATTTTAATGCCAAACATATTGTAAACCTTTATAGTGATCATGGGTCAGAGTGGAAATGAAGCAGTCAGGGTAGAAAGGAGGAGTGCTTGTTCACCTTGAATTTATTTCAGATTTATTCATTTTTCCCATGTTTGAGCCTGTCTCTCATTCATCTTGCAAACTCAAATGAAACCTAGAATTAGTGCACATGAATAATTTGGTGTAACCACAAACAGTACATGAAAGCAAAGCTCAGGAAGAAAGAATTACTTGACATGAATTCTCCTGTTTTTCTGACAGTTTTTCTGGCCTGATAAAATGTTATATTTGTATATTTGCATCGCAGTGTTCCAGTCACTTGTGCTCCTATATAATTCCATCCAGCCTCTTACCCTCGAAGTATAGATCTGATGATTTCTTTTTTCATATTTTACTTGAGATATTTAATTTACTTTTAGTTATTTTCAATGCTTTTAAATATTAAAATGTGGGATATCAATAAACTGGTGCCATAATTAGGACAATTTGGTTTTTTACTATCTTCTGTGATACTCCTTTGCTCTCAGGTTTAAGGCAGCTGGTGAAAGGCAGAAAAGCTAGATTCCTGGAGAAGGAAAAGGTGCAAATCTCCATTCCCTCTGGTCCTGTGCAGCATTTCAAACTCTTTATGTCATTAGGAATAACCTCTCTTCACCAAGTGCTTTGGCTTGGGACCATGGCAGTAGGAAGTTAGTTCAGTTACTGTCTATTCAATTTTAAAACATAATTGTGTTTGTTTAATCATGGCCTCTGCTGAGACATGATCTTATGATCCTATAATATTTTTTTACCAGACTTTCAACCAATAAAAATCCCAGAGAATTCAGTGCATCTCACAAGGCTCACTTGATTTCAACGTCTGAGAATCCACCATTCAAGAAGTCACTACCCTGGGCTATGGTAACAAATCACACAAGTGTTCCAGGTCCATCTCAGCACAGGATTGCTTAAAGCACCTCTTCACAATAGGTCAAAATAGAATCACTTTTTTAACAGCTGCAGCTGTTTCAGGATAAATATGTGAATTAAACTATAGACTTTGAGACTTCCAAAGACACCTGAGAGAATTCAGCATCTTGATTTTATGTCAGTTCTACAGATCTTGAAAACTTCAGTTGTGTGTGCTGAAAAACTCTTCCCATATCCTTTTAGACACTCACATTGATAAGAACATTTTGTATTTGTACAGTACATGGATACATATAGTACCCACTTAGTGATAGGTACAAGGAAGTATCTTAAAGAGAAACCACATCATGTTGGATGCAGGCAGCCCTCCATAACATCAGTGTTACATCTTCAAATACTGAAATTTTATCACAACTTAACTGCTGTTTTCCAGGGAGACAAAACTCACAATACTCCAACAAACATTTATCTCAAGGAATATTGTTCCTTAAGGAATAAAAATTAATAGGAAGCACCAGTAATTTTGAAGTTATTTGTGAAACCCAGCCACATTTGCATTTATTCCTCTGTCAGTTGATACAGGAATGTTATGTCACATTTTAAGTTTGCAGATAATTGAGGGGAAATAACCACAATAATGAAATCACTGCTGGATTACATTCTGATAGGTGACAAATCAATTCATTTATGAGATTTCTTTTGTCATACTGAGGTATTTTATTGTGCAGAGGAGACCTCTCCAATTAATAAAACTGTTAAATCCATAAAGTCCTATGTACCAAATAGAAAAAGTATCAATTGTTAACAGAATAAAACTGATAAATGCTAGCATGAGAGATCATTTGGGAAAAGAATCTTGCTTTCGAGAGGATTATGCTATAACAATGATACACCATGGTATGAATACATGCTTATAACATCAGTGTGCATACATCTATATATATGTACACACCCTGATGCTGTGACCTCTGTTATCTCTTTTCTATTTGATTAGTTCTGCTCTCAGGTACCAATTGCACGCTACACAGAAAGAGCCCAGTGAGTCCCAAGCAGTTGCATCACAATGTTATTTAATAATGTTTCTGTGGTACTTTTGATTTTTAAATGAAATATGATTTAATAACAAGAAATAAAGCTGTTATTAGGCTCTTTCTAACATGATTTAGCTCAAATGGGATTTTTTAAAATTGCTAAACTTGAGTAAAAAGGAAAGAGCTTAGAGAGACTTAAAAATTATGTAATAATGTATTTATTCACCCCCCTTCCACCACAGCCTGTGTACATGTGCAGAAGACTCACTCATGTTGCACCATACACTTTAAGAGGTTGTAACGAAGCTGTGGCACCAAACCACCTTGTCAAAGATACTGCACAGATGACCCTGGCAAATACAGAGTGCAAAAAGCTCTACAGCAGTGCCCTTCAAATTCATGGTCTCTCTTTAGTGATCGCACCACTAACAGTCATTTATGTGGTAACACTGAAAAACACATTTTCCTTCTTAAAGACAGTGAAAAGCAACATGGCACAAAGCAGGCTAGGGTGAAAATTTTAGGGAATTGACATATCTAGAGGAAACTGAATTATGAATTACTGGAAGACTGAAACTGCCTCGCCAATGGGTCAAGACTAACTATTCAATGCATGTTAATGTTTTTTGCAGTTTGAAGGCTTTCAAAGCGCACAAGGCAATAGTGCTAACTAATATTTCAAAGAACAGCTAGTGTGCTTTAAACAACCAACCAACCAAAACCAAAAACAACAACAACAACAAAAAATAAAAAGGCTTTTAGTTCTTTCATTTCAGATTCTGGATTTTCAAATGTTCCAATACTCTGTGGTGGGGTTTCAGCTTACCATTTTTTTAACAAAGGAGTGGATGAATGGATGGATGAAGAGGGGACTGAGGAATCCCAAAGCTCACTCAGTTCTGGCTGCACTTCACAGTTGAATAAATGACAAAACCTACTGAAACTTGCTCAGCTTCCAAAAATTGTAATAAAAATGGAAATTGAGATAGGAATTTCCCAGGATTTCCTGGGAAATCTTCACAGCTATTTTCTCCATTGCTCAGGTAACCCTATCCATATGATTTGTGTAACCAGCCCCTGAACCCCAGCCTCAGCAGTGTGAATTCTGCTAGCCCAGCCCATGTGCCAACTCAAAGCAAGAAGTGCTGGGTGAGGGAAAGAGCAGCCTCAGCCAGCTCTCCTGCCCCCTTCCCTTTGAACCTTCAGCAAAGGCTGCCCAGTCTATTCAGAGGAGAAGAGAGACTCTACATGCAGCACCCAAGTCTCCTCTGAGGCTGGAGGAGTTCCTCAATAAAACCATAGCAGGGTCTGTTGGACCCTATGAACCTTTAAATGAGGGTGGGATTTGTCCTGTTAGTTGCCTTCCAGCTTGTGTGCAACCCCCTATAGTGCAGAGACAGAAATCTGGATGGTGGAGATTCCTACTCTTGTTGCAGGCTTTTTATGGTCCCTCCTGGATCTGGCATTCCTACACCACTTGTCATGTCACAGGTTTACCTTTTAAAGCTCTTTGAAACTGTCATGTCCTATTTGACACTGATACATCCCCACATCAATGTGCATAAGATGAGTAGATAACAAGAGCTGTATTTTTACCATATGCATAAAAATTCCCAGCACTGGCAAACAGAGAAAAGACAACACATGGACTCACATCCTGAATAGGCCGTTTTTTTCCCCCAAACTGGAAACTTTTGCTAGAGCATCAGCAGTTGCACAGTAAGTAAACAACCTGTAGTTTCACAGTGGTCAAATGATTACAGCATCTACCTAGCAGTCCTAAAAAAAGCCTTTTAGTACATGATGGGCCACCAAGACCAAATCTTAATCAAACACAATATATGTTCACTAAATAATGGAACAGCTGAAAGATGAGAAATTTCTACAATAATTTTTTACTAAACTGACGCTCTGTGAATATGTTTAACGAGTTGCCAAAAGAATCTCAGCCTAGCTTAATAGCAGTAGAGGAAAATGTAAACTGCCCTGTGGCCCATCCATTAGTGCTGCTGGTATGGGAGGCTGGACTTGCTGGGATTCTGGGCACCAATGCCAGCCTGATTTGCACAGATATAACTCTGTTGAATTTTGAAACAGCAGAAGCACATATAATTCATGATGAAATATGGTTCTGTTTCCAAGTGGCGCTACAACAATTGAAATATATTTATTTAGGCATTTAGAAAAGATCATCGTTATTTTAAATGGAAGCATAGATTTTTTCCCATGTGTTTACTCCTAATGAGGCAGTAGTGGCAATTTATCTGATTTACTGGAAACTATAGGCACATCTTTTATAAAATCTTTGTGCAAAACCAGTGAGTTAAAAGAATTTAGAGTAGGGAGGTTTTACCTGCATCACTTGTGTCAGCGATCTGAAGGGAGGTGACAAATAGGCATATAATGAGACACATGGCTTTATACCTGGCAATCTCACACATAAAAAGAATGTCAAGTGTGTTTGACAGAATGAAATGAAACTAAAATGTTAGCATTAATTGCTACTCAGTGCTGTATTACCAGCCCCACAATCCAAATCAATTATGAAGATTTGTATCAGTTGTGAGACCAAAAAGATTTTGGAAGCCTGTCAACTCTAGGGTGTCATTACCTAATGATGATATGACTGCTCTGGGTTCTGCTCAGAACAAGGAGAGTCACAACCACCCACTTCCAGGACTGCAACCAAAATGGTACAAATGGAGTATTTTAAAGGAAAGTTGACAGGTGTATGGTTAAACATCAGAGGTTTGAACAAAAAGATGTCTTTCCCACATGGAAATATAAACCTCAGATTGCTTTGGGGAGTACACCCCACCCTGCTCATCTAAGCTAAATGAGAATTATTTCTGTGTGCTGCTCCACAAGCCATCACATTTATTTGATTAGCAAAATTAAAACACTGATAGTCTGAAAAATTACAGATTATTTTCTTAATAGTAGATATATTTTGGTACCTTAAAGAAACCGTGTGATGACTTACCAAAGTTTGCTGCATTGGTGAATTAGTCAGGGAAGTAACCTTTTAGTGGTGACAGCAGAGATGATAAAACCTTACACAGAGAACAGTTAGATGAAGAGCAATTCTTTGTCACTGAGAACAAAAATTCCATCTAGAAGAAATGGCATGGGATTTTTGTCACTTCATTCCATCAGTGAGATCAAATAGATGGTGATTTAGGTAACAAGAAAAAATTTCATGTTAGGAACAGTAAGTGGATGTGGCTCTTTCCATAGGCCTTCCCACTGTGCTTGTAGAAAGATAGAGAGGACTAAACTCAAAGTTCTGCTTTTATTAAAAAAAGAATAAAAAAGCTTCCTCCATTTTCAAGGGAGTAAATTGCTCTCCCTTTAGAAGTACAAAATGCACAAGACTGTCTAGTGTTGCCTGCACCTTTGTGGTGAGTAGCATCTCATCTCTGTGCACAGTGCATAACGCTTCTGCATCCCTATTGAATTTCATTTGAGAGAAGTCTTTTGCATATACTGGGGAGAAAATATTAAGTAAAGCAAAATATTTCTGCAAAGCAAATCTGGAGAATGGAAGAAAGGTAAAAGCAGAGCTACCCAGAGGCCCAGCAGCCTCTGTCTCTCAGGATTTCTTTTCCCACTGAGCTGAGCTGTGATGGGATAGCAGCATGGACAGCTGTCACTCTTGTGTTGGGTGTTGGCCTGATGCATCAAACATCTTTGAAACCTACTTTGAAACTGCAGCTTACTGCCCAACGTTAAATGCAAATAACTGGTTAAATCACACAACCCCAAGTCCTCCTAAGAATAACACACCTGCAACCACAGGAGAAGGGAAAGGAGAAAAACCTGTCAATGAAGCATGACTTCCTGAGTTCCAGTGGGTTTTGCTTCTTGGTTTGTTGTTGGGGTTTTTTCGAGTTTTTTTCAATGCAGATTGAAGTTTCTGAGTCTAAATATGTCCCATGTTGTGAACACATTTAAGCTATCCCTATCTGTCCCTGAGCTAAACTCTGTATTAAAAACCAAGCAGAGCCAATGAGTAAAGCCTACTACTGGGTGAAAATATCCATTAGAGAAGGATTCTAATTTTAGGAATAGGTATATATGTTTAAGAAAAAGTATATTTAGCTTTTCTTCAAGAACATCAAAGCATATAATATTCTATAATGAAAAAATGGCAACTACTTTGTTTTAGCCAGAGTTTACCAAATAAGGATGCTCTTTGGGTGGTGCTGAAAATATAAGTATTAACGTCAAAAGTGAATGAAGCACTGCTTTACCATATTTGATTCATGCTATAGGAAACAGGCTTTTGATTTGCATCTTGGGACTGATTCATCAGCACTTGTCCCACTCATCAATTATCAGCTTACAATATTTTACTGATGTTGACACTGCATGCTGGAAGACAGGAATGGCTCAGGAAAGATCACTGGGTGAGGGAACATATCCTTCACGTTCCTTAGCACAGAAGTCCTCTGTCTGCTTCATCTCCCTTCACCAGTGCATATAACTGAGGTCAAGAAGATTGTGTACTTTCGAGTATTTTAGTCAGCCAAAGAAATGTTAGAAAAGTTAGAGAGAAAATGAAGTCAAGAGCCATGTAACTTATGCTTGGATCATGTTCTGTGGAAAGGAAGACATGAGCCCATCACTTGGAAAAGCTAGGTTAATGTTTATGCATTTTCAGTGGTTTTCCCTCCATATGTAGGCAGTATAAAGATTACCAACATAAGATTTGATTTTTGTCCCTCAAAGACTCTAAACAGACTAGCAGTACAAACTGTTGACTGTGGAGCCCTTGTGATGGCTGGCCTGCCACAAGCCTTGAGACTTACTGAAAATTGTTTTTTACTGAGCTACATCAAATACTGTTTTAGCAAAATTTTCTAGTTCTTCTGACTCCTTTCCTTCTAAACTGCAAATTCACTATTCAAAACCAGTTTAAATAGGATATATATAGTAAAACTGATAATGAAAGAATGGAAAAAAAGAAGTAATTCCCTTTTCAATATCATGAAAACAAGATATAAATGTGCAGAAGTGGAAGTCTGACAGCTATGTCTTCCAAACTATATGCTACTCAGTGTATTAGAGACCAAGTGTGAAAACGTGACCTTATTAATCCTACTAGTCAGGGACATAAAATTATGCTCCAAGTAAAAAGACTTCCAAATTTACCAAATCTTCATAATTTCTCTTTTCACTTACATTTCAGAATACCATTACCAAGACGATCAGTGCTAACTAGTACTGGTGACCTTTGAAATTTGTCCCATGATCAAGACATGAGCATGTTCTGGACATGCTAAACAGCACAACACAGCTGGCTTTCTAGTAAAATTTCCCATCTACTCCCTGCTCCCCCCTTCCCCCACCCACAAATTATAATCACCTTTCTGAGATCCATATAAAAAGTTAGCAGTGTTCCTATGAAAGATTTTTAATGGTTACCATGGAATTTTCTGGATTATATCTTATCTTGCACACTTTCAGAGAACAGTACCAGATGCTTAAACAGAGGCTTGAGGAGAAAGGCTAAACCCATGTGTGCTACTAACTGTGCTGTGATTGTGGGGTATTTTGTTAATCAAGAACACATCCATCCACAAGGAATATCTTCTTATAGGCTACCTAAAAGAAACCTGTTACACATGGTTAATTTTTCAGCTAATAAACACCTATTCTGGTTTCTTCAGTAATTTCTAAATTCCACAGGGCTCCTTTTTGATTCCAGCTTTGCATTAAAACCAAACTGAACAAAGCAAGCACACAGAAGCAGTCCCTCAGTCTTGGCTACTTCTGCCTGCACTGCAAGAGCAGACTCTGAGGCAGGTTGAACTCTGCCAGCTATCCTGAAGTTTATGGCCTCTCAAAGATGAATGGTGCACTTCAAGGAATAAGATTTAGAAATGCACCCATCATAGCACTGTGAAACAACAGACTGGAAGGATGAATAAGAATTTTTATTCTGGCCTTTATTAAGTTGCAAAGACTTAGTAAAACATTTCTGGGAAAGCAACTACATTTATCTTTTCCATTATAGCCTTTGAGCCTTGAAGATCTAAGAATCCTATTCCTCTTTGATATCTGCTTTAAAACAACACTAGTAACTAGTGTTAATATCATTGATAGACAGCATTCATACGTGTAAAGAAATAGGAATTTTATCTTACTTCACACATGAATCCTATACTGCAATTTTTGATTCTGTAATTTGTGATTGCACCTTATGGTTGATTAACACACTCACAGTCTGCTATTCAAGTGTTTTCCATTGCATTTTTGGGCATCCTTTATATACAGCAGGTGACAGAACTCCGTGCATGCCTATTCCAGTGAAACACCAACAACTCTGGATCCCAGCGCTCCAACACCCAGCCAAACCTGCAGGGCTGGGACCAGTCCTGGAGCAGGACATGCCAGGGGGTGGCTGCTCTTTCCTGGAGCACTCCTCTGCCTTGTTACTGGCTCAGATCACCAGCAAGCATTTCATTCCTTCAAGCACCCGGCTGCTTAAGATATATTCCCTCTGAATTTCATGTCTTGTTTGAAAAGATTACTCAAAATCAATGAGGAAGACAGGCTAGGAAAACAAGTGTAGCCAAGTAATTTCTTAAGCACGGTTATCTTTACACTGAAGAGAACACCAGGGAGTTACTAATCTTTACAAAACAAAAAGGATCCCTGAGACATGCTGCTTTTCTTTGCAGCCCCTCAGCTGATATATGAGCCCAAAGCCTGGTCAACACTTAAATCCAGACAGACTCCCTCTTGAATTCTCTGCACTGGCTCACTGTTTTTCTGGCAAGTTGCAGCGGGTCTGTATTCAGCCCAGACAGCATCTTGCCTTAAATACATTTTTAATCCTGTTTTGCCACATAGTCAGCCTACATAATTTGAATCCTGAGCCTGGGGAAGCAACCCAATAGAATAATTACTGAGTCTTTCCGAAGTGATGTGTCGGGCCAGGCTGTTACAGTAAAATCAATGTTTAGCATCAGCTCCCAGTCTCCACCCCTCCTTCCCCCAGCCTCCAAATCAAGCTAGTTTTTCAATAAAAAGAGGCCCACATAGATTTTCACAGACAGCCAAACAGAGAATTAGAAACCAGAATTTACAAACCAGACCTGGTTTGTTACAATAGATACTGACTAGGATGGACGAGCTTTGCTCAGTGTCCTCACTGACTGCTTCTGGTCATTAAAAACATCAATTCCCAGGAGTATTGGTGTCTTTCCTACTCTGACATATTTCAGTGCAGCTCCTGAGATTCTCCCTTCCAAATCTGTCTGCTCTCATTTCAGCAGGATGCAGTATTTATTTACTTCTGGAAGGAAAATTCCTGCTCAAATTGACTGTTGCATAGCATGTCAACAGCATTTCCATTTGATTCCAAGGGGAAGAAATACATACAAAGAAATTCTGTTAGTTCCAGGAAGAGAGAGTCTTTAAATTCTTTCTAAAGAGAAATGCTGACATAAATAAGTTCCATTAAAATGCCTATTGCAAAGTGTTTGATCACAACAAAGGCAAATTTAAGAGAAGTTTACCTTTAGGTCAACTAAGTGACAAAACAGGTTGCAAAGTTTTAAGTGATGCCACAGAAAATGGACTGAAGAATGGATAATGTTGATGTACAATTTATTCAGCAATCTTATCCTATTAACTTTGAAATAATGGGTTTGTGCATAACAGGACTTTACTGCTTCAGACAATATTTCTTTGTGGGTTAAAGTACCTACTACGTGGCCTATAATTTGAGGTACTGCTCAAATGCACGCACAATCTCAAAAAGCCTACAAATAACATTTTTGCTTTTTTTCTTTCTTCCCAAATGAGCCTACAGTTTTTTCATCGGTTCTATTTTTAGTATTTATCCAGGTCTTGGTTGAGTTCTTTGGCAATTCCCATAAACAAGATGAAATAAGGTGAAATTCAAGATTGCTGCCATATCTCCACTGCTGCTTTTAACATCTTTCTATGTTTCAGAACAGTAATGGTTAGAATAAGCACAGAGTGCAGCATTATTTTTACTCAACCCACTAATTTTATTCTTTAAAGAAATTAGAAATTGCATTTTCTTGTAACAACAGCACTGTCTAACATAAATGCTGTAATAATAGAAAATAGCTTCTAGATTAATAAAAAATAGTTTCTAGATTATCATAATTTAAAAAAAAAAAGTTTAAAATCCATTGGAAAATGCAAGTAATTTAAAGACTCTTTTGAAAAACAAGAGCTACTCTGGGCAGATCAGCATTGTATTTATTATTGTAACCATGGAAACAATATAAATTCCCATCTGTTAAGGTATTCGTTTGCTGCCTGCAAATGATGAGTATACTGTACTCAATAGGTGAATGAAATAGTTATAATTTCAATGAGTAGCCAGATATGTAATTTTTCTTCTCTGTAAAATACAGCACAGAGCTCCTGGATGTGATTTAAAGCTCTATGAAATGTTTGGAATGAAAGCACAAACCCTGGGAAATTTGCCTGGCTCCAACACTTTGTGACAAACCAGAAACTTGGACTATATTTATGAAGGTTCATACTAAGTTTTGAGAGCCTGGGGAGAGAGGAGAGGGGAAAAAAAACCCCCACCAAAAACCCCAACAGACAACAACAGAAAAAAAGGCAAAAGAACCCTGCAAAAAAAGAAAAAAGCAGGGGGGAAGCAATAACTTTTGTGCCATCACAAGGCAAGTTCAGTCAGTCTGGTCTGCTTGATTCAGTCCTGCTTCAAGGTTTGGGCTCATGCAGTGTGTGACTACAGCAGAAGTGTCTGCTTCAAACTCTTTGAACTTTCCACACGCTGAGACCTGGATCAGAGTTTGGGATTTGAACTCCACAGCTCAATCTGTCTGTAACAGGCTGCAGTGAAACAGTTAAACTCAGCACCACAGAAGTACATTTGATTGTGGAATTCAGGCCTATTTCTAGTTCAAAATTGCAGTCAGAAATTCAGCTATGAGCACCTTTGTGGGCACACTTTGAAATATGTGGCACCTTCCATACATTCAAAAAGGTGTAGATTTTGTCTATCTGACAAAGATAAACTGTGTTCATCTGACTCTTTTGTCCTAAGGGAGCCAGAAGCTAAAAGATAAGGAAGCTGGCAGAACTAAAGAAAGAGGAGAGGAGGAAAAAAGTTTATGACAATTACTAAATTCTATATAAGTCTCAATGTTTCTTTGACAGATATTCCTCGTAACCTTTGGGATTTTGCAAATGAACTTATTATAATACAGGTGCAATATGGGAAAAAGGGAAGAATTCAGAAAGAAGCCCGGATCTGTCGTATAATAATCCTTCTGACTCTGTGTATATCATTATATTTTATAGTGTGAAACAGTGACATAGGAAAGAGGCTTTCCCTGGACAGGACTTTTTCTTTGAATGTTTGAAAAGGTTGCTATCCAAGTGATCAACAGCCTAAGCTTTGAAAGACAGTATTTTTACTCCAGGGGGAAATCAGTGTTGCCAGCAATGACTCTGAAAGGGTCAGAAGATGAAAATATTGAGAATCTCTGTATTGACCAATAACTTTTTTCCTTTTCATAATATCTTCAATTAGACTTAGTATTAAAAAACTATTTTAATTATACTGTGAGATGCTATGCACTGTTGTCTTACAGAGCATATTTAGTTAAGGAAAATATATTGAATGTCAACAAACAAGAAATTTAAAAAATAGTTGAAAAGTAAGAATGCAAAAATGATACATTTTTTACATGTAAAGCCTCTTTCTAAGTGTTTTTCAATCAAACAGCCTGACAGTGAAGTCTTAGGATGAGAGCAGGTAGTCCCATGTAAAAATCACAAGTATAGACTTACAAACTGGAATTGGTTCTGCTTTTCACATCAAAGGAGTTATCCAAAGAGATTGGAACTGACAAATATTTTTGGTAAAAATTTCTGACACAGAAAGAAAATGGATTGGTGTTCAGAAAGTTAGGAGAGCCTGCATAGCCAGAATCTACGGAACAAACCATAATAATTGGATTTTGGGATGGTGTGTGGGATTTGAAAAGCCATTTGAATATAAGCATGCATTAAAAATTTAAGGGTTATTAATCTTTTAATTTAAGGGTTGTTTGAAAAAAATCTTCCTGCTTGCTCTTACTGTGGTTTTAGTCCCTGTATATATACAGATCTTGGGAATCCAAAAATAGTTGGAGTGAAAGGATTAAAAGGAAAAGGCCAGAGGAGTGCTGAAACACACACCCAGATTTAAAGTTAGAGCAGGACTTAAATTTAGAGGACCTCTCTGAGCAGGTAACTTTGAGAGTTATCTACATCATAACAAGCCAGAGAGTACACCAAGATCGTGCTGGATTTGGCCTCACACATAAGCTATTAGATTAGACAACATTTGTCTTAAATAGTTGTCAAAATTTTCACAGAACATCTTTTCAGAATTTGTTGAGCATCTATTTGTATATTCTCTGTGAATGCAAATGGTACTCGTGTTAGTGTGCAGTTTAATGTAGAAAGATGCATTTGGGGAGCAGCAGCAGATTTTGTGGGCATATTTAAGAATGTTAATTTGAAAATGTGTGCTATAAACTTTGATAATTTTGGAATACACCCTAGAGAAGACTCAAGTGGCAAACATACAACACCTACTCAAAAAAGAAAGAAAAATGAAGAGCGCATCAACTCCATTATAGGCAAGCAGGCAGAGCAGAACAGGAAAATTACCGGAAGGAATTTTACAAGACGGAATACCAGAATGCCTTGAAAGCCATCACTGACCTTCCAGACACGACTGATTTATTGTCTGTGGAAGGACATGCTTAATTAACATAGAGGGAGGTTTTCTTTCCAGTGATAACTGCTAGAGTAAACATGGACTCAATATACTTTACATTTTGGTTTTCAAGAAGCATCTGATACTCAGTTTCAGACCAGAGATTACTGGCTTTGGCACTGAGACATTAGGAAAGGTACAAAGCCACCTGCTTGGAAGGGAGCTGTATTTAGCAGCATCTTTGCTGATGGAAATGCAAATAAAGAGGATCTAAGAATGGCTCCCCTCACTTTGGAATAAATACTAATGATTCAGTCAAAGAATGACGTTGTGAGCTATGAACTGTGAGCTAATTACTCCATTAATGATACAAAGAAAACAATATGCATCTCAGAATAGTCTTGCCACATTGTACCAGGAGGGCAAACATAGGCGATTCAATGTTTATACACTCCCTTCACTGAAATATACTCAGGCATTTTAAAGATTGAACAAGCACAAAACTTGTTGAGTTGTAGAGACTGAAACAGACAGTCCAAGTGAATAACAAAGGTAGAATTAAAATACATAGAGGCTTTTCTGAGAAGTCCTATGTATTCTTAGAATCAGTACACCATCACTGTTTCCCTCTCACTGCAAACTAGAAACCAGATCTAGGTTCATTTGTCACATCAGCAATGTAGACTTGGTAGCACTTTCAAACTGAATCCAAGACTGCCAAACCCTTTCTTTCACCACTTCTTTAGAAATCTGTAAGTATATGACTGCTAGATATAAGTAATAACATCTTTCTTCAAAGTAACTAGAAAGAGAAAATCCCTTCTCAGACTATGAAAGAAAGGATTATATTGAGTCAAAGGCTTTTGTCTTGGCTGCTCTGACCATGTGTTCAAATAATTTTTTAGATTTTATAAAACACAGCATTCTTATTACTCTTAAATATTTTTATTAGTAAAATAAATTGCTTAATTTTATAATAGAAGGTTTGGCAAAAAATAATGCCTGCCTTAAAATATATTTATAAATCACTAGTATGAAATATCTGTCAGCTGTTTTATGACTTGTAGGAATTCTCCCAGATATTCTTGCTCTTAGAGTTACTGTTTCCTGTGCATAGCTAGATTACTGTTTTAGTAAGCTGTTTTCTCTTTTTTGCTCCATCAGATGTTACAGGTTGTTCTCACCTTTCAGGAGATTCTGAACAAAGACAGTATTTGAGCTCAGAGATTTTAAATTTTTTTTAACATTAGAGTAATTTTATTTGTCTTCTGCTTCTTTCTTTCAGAGAATCAGATCTGATTTTCTCTCTCCCAAAACCCATAGGAGAAGGGAGAGGACAAGGTCTTACACCCCAGTATAGAAGAGTTTGTTAGAGGGGAAGTGTGCTCTCCCATGCCTCTAGAAGTCTTTCATTTTCCCATTCTAATGTAAAGATAAAGTCCTCTCTCAAATCCAAATCTCAGGCACAGAGACTCTAAGCAGACTACAAGGAAACAAAGCAAAACTGTGCTTGGGTTCTCTGTGACCCAGGTCGGGAGAACTGGCAGCGCCTGTGCTGACTGACGGCATTTCTCTGCTGGGCTTGGCTCTCTGATAAAAGTGATATGTAGGTGGTCACCCCTCCTTTCAGCCTTCCTAAGGATCTACTGCATGTTCCCTTTACCTCACCAATTGGCAGAGAAATTAGAAGTTTTGGTGATCCTGAACTAAGGGGGTGTGCCCAATCTCTGTTCAGCTTGCACAATAATAAAGACACGTGTAGGCTAACATACCTTCAGAGCACAATAAAGCCCTGCCAAACCCCCAAAATATTCCCTTGCTATTGAAATCAGTAGCTAAACTGTTTCTGATTTCACAGCTAGCATTGCTTCTGTTTAAGTCTCTGCATTGTTCACTATTGCAAGATGCCTGTGTGTCCTTCCAATAGCTCTGTGAAATGCTTGGAAAAAGCATTTGCTATTGGTCATGATCATTGAAGGGGTTTTTGAGAAAAGTAGAGGTAACAGTCACCTGAGGGCCCCAGCACCTGGGGAAATACTCTGTACTCTGACAAGTTTGCTGAAGCTGCAAGATAAGACTACAGTCTTTCAAAAGACAACTGCACACATCCAAGCAGCCCCTCCAGTGTGTGCACGAACTTGCATAAGCTCTGTATCTGCCACGTCTCTCTCCCCTGCCCCTTGACCATAGCAAAAAGTCAAATTGCCTCTTCATGGAGGCCAGAGAGTTGAATGCTTATTTGGACCCAGAAGGGCAGAATCAATAGGATCCATTTAGCAGCTGAAGAATTTCAGCTCTTGACTGTTCTAGTTTATGTTGGGTAGCCCCTAACAGCCCTGAGTAGCTTTATTTAACATGGTGGTAACACGGATCAGAGGTTACAGGGAAAGGTGTCAGAGAGGTATTTCTGGAGAAACCCAAATGTCCTGAGCCGGTGTGTTCCTCTGAACAGCTAGAGAAGAAACAGGGCAAGCCTAGGCACAGCTGAGACCCTACAAACTGTATTAGTGTTTTTAAAAGCCCAGTAAGGATAAATTGCCATGATGAGATCACTCAGATGGATTTGTGTGGCATGGTGCCCAAAAGCAAAATGCAGGAAGAATGGAAGGAACTGATGTGCTACTGATGCTAAGAGGAAGGGGTCTGTCAAGGGTGCTCTGTAGCGGCTCTTGAACACCACCAAGTTCCCAACTGAGGAAGAAGAGGGTAAAGATGGGAATCTACTGCTGGTTTTACTTATCCCACTGAGTATATGGCAGAGGATCATTACAAGAGTAAAGCTAGAGTTCAAGCTTTGCTTTGCATCACACATTTAGGAGAGTGTCAGATGTCTGATCATAAAGAGAAAATTAAAGGGCTTAAAAAGTAAAATGGATTTTTGCAAATACACAACTACATATGAAGGCCAGAAAATATGAGAAATATAGCTTTTAGAAGAAGGGAAACTCCAAAATACAAAAGGAAAAAGCAGACCTCCCACATACGTTGTGTTAGGTTCAAATCAAGAGATTTACTTGCCATGATCTCATGCTTTAAACACTGATGTCCTCGGTGGATAACCACACACAAATTCATTAGCCTGACATGCAAATTCACCTTGAAATTTCATATGTGTGAGAAAGAATCACCACAGGAAGGCAGCTGGAGAATTTAACACTAGGTAGCAAATCAAACAGCTTATGAACACAAAACCAGAAAATGGTTTCTGATATCTCCTAGCCTGTAAATGGCACTAATGGTCTTCTATTCCAGTTGTGAGATGTTGATGCTAGACAGAGGTGCCATTGAGGCTGACATCTGTACTGTACTTGTTTATCAGTGTAGAGTCAAAGAAAAAATACTTACCAAAAACCCTAAAGCCCAATCGATCTCCCAAAAATCTAGTGGTTTTTACCCATACCAAGGTTCTGGGACAATTAATCCAGCAAACTGAGCAAGTGCCCCAGCAACAGGTAAGGTATCATTTAGAAAAACACCACAGTATTTTACCACAGTAATACAGATAATATATATATGGTATATATGGACCCCTAGTCTAGATAACAATGGGTAGCAGGAGGCCAACAAGCAGAGGGAAGCAACAGCTCCTTTGCCCTTCATGACTGTTGGAAGAAAAGGCTGCCAGACCTTTCAGAAAAGACCAGAAGAGTATCAAGTTGTGACAGGGGGCCTGTATTACCCCTCCTGCAAGAGGTGCATTCCCCATGCAAGGGCAGTACATGGACTTACTATTCTGCTTATGTTTCTGAGAGAATCACACCCAGAATTTTGAAGGCGTTGCAAAGCAGGAAAGCAGGAAGGTGGAGATGTTCAGCTGAGGGACCTAAACATTCATACAGTGGGAACTCTTTCCCTTTAGACAAGGCCTGAGTAAAATCTCTCACTCACACATTATCTGTTCAACATCTCATATTCATCAAACTGCCCAGGCAGACATGCATGTACTTCCTGCTTTCTGTAACACTTCTGGGACCACTGCTTGTCCCTAATGGGGATAATTCCTGCCCCTATAGGGATAGATGCTGTTGCAGCACTCTGAAGTGATAAGCTGATGCATCCTCTTCCTGACATACAAGAAAGAAGAAATGAACTAATAATTACTTGGAGTTAAAAAAGGCTAAATGTAGTCTCCACAACAACTTCCACTTGCTACATTTTGAAGCGTTGAACTTCACTTGTCTGCTGCCCAACTGTATCATCAGTAATTATAATGTGCCTTCCTTTGAGAGAAAAATGAAAGAGCACGACCTCATGTTATTTCAGAAACAAGATGGGATTTTTTTATGTGTTTCATAGTGAAAATCCCTAGTATTACTCCCACGCTGTAAACAATACATCTGCTATTGCCCAATAATTTCTGTATCAGTGAATAGCAACAATTTTACATAATTAAAATAGGGACTTATATTTCTCAGGCTCTTGCATTCCAAGAAACCACATTCTTTTTAGTAGCTCGAGTTTTTAAACAGAGGCAGGGAAAACAAGGTGATTAACATGTAAGACACAGAAGAGTATGAGATCAAATGATCAAATCCCTTGTAGCTGCCAAGTGCTGCAGCTCCCTCAGTAGTCCTGAGTTAGATACTGGAGAGGCATCTGATACAGTTTGCTCCTTCTGTTTTGTTCTGTTAATGCAGAAGAGAGTTACCACACTATGAGAAACATGGTCCATTCCCAGCTACCTCTTCAGGCCAAGAATATTTAGGGGGGCAGTGTAATTGCTTTGCATAAGGTACCCAGAAACTCTGCTCACATCAGCCACTGATGGCTGGAAATGCTGTGGAGTTTAAGGACTGTAACTGCCCATCCAGCTCATGTAGGTGCAGCTCAAAACTCACTTGTTTTGTTGTGGAATGTTCCATTTTAAAACCAGATTAATTTCTTAAGTGTGGAGGGAATTTTTAGCATAAAAGATGATTATCTAGGTTATTCTGCTCCTCTGTCTGCATGGTGGTATGATTTAATAAATACAAACTAAAGCTGTGTCTTTCTTCGTTTTAGGAATATTAAATTAATTATAAAAATAGGGTTAGGATTGCAATAGTGATGCTTATTCAAATGAAGAAATTGAAAATTCTGTGGCCTATCAAAGCTGGACAGAAAGACATGGTTGTATTGCCTACAAAAACCCCTCTGATATGATGAAAGCTGCTGATGATTTTCAGTAAGAAAAAAATGCAGAAACGTAGCTCACAATCTATCAGGGAGGCTTCTTACATAGCAGAAGTTACAGAAATATTTTTTCCTCCACTTTACACTGTATCCTGAAATTTGAACATGAAGCTTTTGTTATTAGAAAATGATTATTAATGAATAAAATATTGTGTGGGGTTTTTCTTTTTTTTGGTGATTTTTGCTTTTTTGTGGTTTTTATTTTTGTTTGTTTGTTTGTTTGTTTTTTTAAAACTGGACACATCCAAGCATTATAATTCATACAAATAACTTTTCTAGATGTGTTTGTGACTTTTTAACATCCTTCTTGTTAAATAAGGCTATGGACACATTAAAAAAATAATTTAAAGAAAGAAAAACTAATTTTCAATAAATTTCCTTTGAAAATTCTCTGTTTTATAGTATGAGGATGCTACTAAGTCTGTTGAACAAACAGTGAGGTCCAATTAATTTCTGTTTCAGTATTTTGAATTTCCTCAAATTAAAATTTACCATCAATAACTTAAATCTATTATTCTATTAGTGCTTTATTAATCCAACATGAATCTTATTTTAAGTCTGCTTACTCCTTATTGGCCCAAGGAAGGCATTTAGCAAGGTTTGGGAACAGGAAGAAAAGGTGTATTACTAACAAAATTTATTACCAACTTTTATCAGAAACAATTTCTTAGGCCATTTATTTTGGCTCCCCAGTTATTTCTGAGGGTAACTCTATCTGTGGAATGTGAAATATGTTTCTTAGACTGAAACAACAAGACTGCTGATTGTCTCAAGTGGAGCTTCCCATTCTGTGCAGTTATCCATAGCTTCAAAACAAGTCCATTACAAACTCCCTCACATATTAAGTCTCACAGTATAGTATTATTATTTCACTGATCTAAGCCAGTTTGAAGGATTTTTTCTTTGTTAGCAAAAGAAATCTAATTTGACCATATTTCAGGAAGGTTTCCTGTATGTTTTTTCTTTCCTTACATCAAATGCCTTAGGATTATATCAGAATATTCTAAAATCAATGAGAAGGCAGACTGAACACTGTTCATCTAGTACAGCAAGCAGAATGTTGAAAAGATGATGACTATATCTTCCAATATCTGAATTCAGTGCATGAACTGGTAATTGCATAACCTGGGAATTCCATCATAATTCCAGAGTTAACTGACACTGAGCATTAAGAATTTAAACACAGTACTCAAACACACTATACTTGTAGCTATTCAGTAGAGATCTTTGTGTCTGCTTTGCACCTTCCTTACTAGACCCTCACCAGAAATTTGAGAAGTATTTTACTGGGCTAGAGTGGGTTATCCGTGAATATTTTCTCTTTCCCTTCTTGTCCTTGGAAATCTTCAGCATGAAAGAGAAGAGACATCTTGCTCCCCTGATTCTTGGACTTTGGGTTTGAAAACTAGGTTAATTCTAGAGAAGAATTTCTCTTTGAGACAGAGGTACAATATCTTCAGCTCTGGGATCTGGATTCCTTAGGATTCAAGTCTGCACCAATGGTTTACATCAGTGGTGAACTACCTGGATTCCATTGACTACTTTTGCTCAGTCTTTACTTTTGATTTTCTCAGGGGCTAACAGAAGACTCCCAAAGCACTTGCTAAAGCCTCTTTTCAAACAATTGCCCAGCTCCTTCCCATGGAACCACCTCCATCTCAGTTCTTGTATCCCCATTCTGCACCCACTCTGATTTCATGACCAGCAGGCAATCACAAAATGGATACAGCTGACAGAGTATTTCTCTTTCGTTCCCTTCATCTCGTGAGGACTTTTCATGAATAATATTCACTGCCAAAGACACAACCACACTGAGCCTTGTACTGGGAAATGAGCAGCAAGTGCTGCCACAGATGGCCTTGGAGTGGTTAGCTCCTTAGCAATCGCTGGTGCACGTGCTGACAAGTGTTATGATTCATTCTGAGTGCCTGGTTAAGGCAGGTCACTTATTGACAGGGGACAGAAAAGCAATCTCTTAACATTCTAGCACATGGAAACAGTAAAGAATAAAACAAGAAAGGCAACCACATTTCTCTACCAAAAATTCTTGAGCAAACACGTGGACATGATCCCTTGCAAAAGGTCAGGGAAGGCTACTGGAGGGATAAATTTCCAAAGTGGATGGTTCATTTCCAAGATTCAGTCTAATTTCTGTTAGCAAATCCTCTTACATAAACAATGCATTTTTAAAAAGTGCTTGAGGATTTAAGCAGTCCTCAGTTTCATGGCTCCCATATTAATGAGCTTTTAAAGAAACTAAAATTTTTTAGAAAAAAATTTTTTTCAGCACTTTCTGTAAAAAATAGGTCACTGTCTCTCTGTCAGAGTGGGAGCACCAAAACAGAGCCTGGAACTCCCTACACCAGGCAGTTCTGCAAATGGTGTCATCTGAAGAAGTGGTTCCCAAGGAGCAAGGTGTGATCACATTGCAGATCTTTGGGTACATTACAGGAGAGGTGTGGAGCTCCCAGACCTGAC
Source organism: Acrocephalus scirpaceus scirpaceus (assembly GCA_910950805.1). Lineage (NCBI taxonomy): Eukaryota > Metazoa > Chordata > Aves > Passeriformes > Sylviidae > Acrocephalus > Acrocephalus scirpaceus. The sequence continues at coordinate 39,058,460 of OU383781.1, forward strand.
ATCCAGAGCTGTGACGAGACAGACCTGGGGCTGACAAGACTTGGGAACTGTGGACTGGGTCAAAGCTATAGCCCAGGGCTGCGGGAGGACCGAACCTGACTGGGACCTGTGTAGGACAACTTGTCTTCTCCAGAAAGTTAGGAACCATTGACTGAGGGGCTCACTCCTCTCTCCTTGAAGCTGCTGAAAATTTTACTATTCATAAGAGGAGCTAGATCTGTAGTTCAGTTACTTAACTTTGAATGTGGAGTATCATTTCTTTCCCCCCACAGCAAAAAGAATTAGCTCCATTATTACGTTTTACCATTTGACATCACTCTGGTAAACAGTGCTCAAAAGTAAAAATAGTAAGACTTTGAACCAGAATGCTGATTTACAGCTCTAGAGTGATAAGTAACCTAATGCAAATAAAAATCAAATCCTACATATTGCCTTATTATTTTTTTTTTAAATTAACAATCTCCATAGCTGGAAGCAAGAGAAATTAATTACGCCTGGCCTTACATCATGCTCAATGTGTACTGATGCAAATGCACCCATTTTAATTCCTCTGAATGTTAATAATAGAGCAAATGAGCACTAGATTATGTTATACAAAAGCAATGGAAGCAATTAAAGTTCATTTAATAAAATCATCAGGGATACAGAAGCATTAATGACTTATACCCCTCCTCTGCAGGGAGTGGAAGACATGTTGGTACACAGGAGCCTGAGAACCACTGAGATGAGAGCAATGTAAATATATAAACAGCAATGCTAAGGTAAGTAGTGTATCATATATGAAAAGTCTTAGAGTGAAAGCCCCAGGCTAAAATAAATTATTTACTTTAAAGCACCTGGAAATAGTACCATCTCAGGCAAATGACAGCAAAAATATCTTCTATCCTCTGAGAGGCAAAGCATCAGCACTGAATTACTTTGTAAGTGCAAAGCTGGTTAAATATTGTACTGATGGTGTTGGAGAAAAAAAAAGGCTTGAACTGTGAATGGTTGTTCACTTTGTACAGCCTTCTGTCCCTCTCTAAATTTATACTCACAAAGAGCATTGTGTTTGTACAACTCCTGTCTGGAATCGCTGTTAGCTCTGAATGCTCTCACTTGGACACAAAACCATATATTCATTTTTTATGACAATGAGCACTGGCTGATCACCATTTATTCCTTGTTTTCACCCATTCCTAGTCATCTATTTTCTGTTAGACAAAGTACAATAACTATCTCCTAGTCAGGAAGGGAGAAAACTACCATAGAAATTAGTTGATGTGTACTACAACTGATAAGCTGTAAAAACTGCTTATCAGCAGGATTATTTAAAATCAAAAGGAGCTAGTTTGGAAGAAAATTAGAGAAAAAAAGCCCACATCAACAAGAAACACTATTTTGTCCTCATTGCAAATTGAATGGAATTACTTTCTTTGCTACAATAGCACTCTCCCAAAACTCTTTCTATGAATGTTAAACCTCCGATGACTGAAACAATATGTAGAAAGCAGACTTAAGTAATAATAAGTATTCATTTTTTGTTTGGATTGTGTACTTTTATTATAAGTATCTTACTGTCTACAAAGGATTAATAGCAATTGATGATAGCAGTGATTATATTTCTGTAGTTTTTCTATAGAGAAAAGTTTTTGTGTAAGTATGAACCATTCATGGGAGGAGAAAAAAACCTAACTGGACAGCAGGCATCAGCAAAATGCTTCAGATATTTAAACATAAACCTGGTTACAAATTTTACAATTGTTTTTGAGCATTTTTCAGAAAGTGTACTCATAGCCTGATTCTTGACATGGCACTTAGCTGTGGTGGCATTTCACCAAGAGCTGCACTTTTTAATTTTTTGTAAATAAGGCAGCCAGAAGTGACTTGTATGATAACTTGTATTTCTTATTTGAATTCAAAGAAAATAGCTACTAATGTTTTCTACAACATCATCAGTCTGTACATCATTGCATTAATTGATTTTCTTAAGTCTCTCCTCTATCTCCTGAGTATTTTCTTTTTTTAAATGTACAAACTTTTTGATGTTTATCTCAGCTCAAGCTTCATCCACCTTTTCACCCTGGGTATATTATATAAGCCAAACAAATATTTACCAGCACGGCAGAAGGGATTTGTCCTGAGTTTAGCTATGTCCATATCTGGCGCTTTCTAAAAAGAGTTGAAGTGACATAGACTGAGCATAAAATATCTGCTGCACTGTAAGTGATGGCTGTGGTATGTGATGAGGTTTTATGGGATTTTCTTGAAAAAAAGGCTTTTATGAAAATTAAATGTTGGTATTACTGCTTATAAACTCTTGCAGAAATATAAATACATTTGGCAAAGATGTGACCGTTAAGAAAATGTATTGAGACTGAGACATACATCAATGTTTTGTGTTATAAGCATCAATAATAGACAATAATAAATTTTCACTTCTGCTAAATGACTCAAGGCTCTCTGCAGCATGGGTATATTAGAAATACTGTTTCTCATTAGATGAAAAGAAAACTTGAAGGCCAGTGGCTGGAGTCTGACCCCAGCTTCACAGGCCAATGTTTGGGGCAATGCCTTCTGCTCCCAAGGAGTTACTTTTGGTTTGCATCACTGTGTCCAAAATCAATATCTGTCCCCACAAGTACAGCAAAGGGTGATTTTCCTTCACTTGACGTGCAAAGAAAAAGGGGTCATGTTAGGAACACTGCTCTCTTGAGGAAAGACAACAGAACAATAAAAAAAAAGAGTAACAGCAGGGAAATGTTCAATCAATCCTGGAGCATTAAGGTGGCACATCAATTTGTGCAGCACTAGTTGTCACTGTGTGGAAGCTGGCATTGGTGCCATTGTTTATCCAAAGAGATTTGACTTATTTTGTGAGCAACAAAAAACTCCCACAGTGGCTAGGACCCCCTTCTCCACTGTGAGAAAGCTTTATTATTATTTCTATGACAAGAGAGATCTATATCAAGCTTAAGGCAGGTTGGATAAAAAGCAAAGAGTTCAATCAATAGCAGGATCCCTTTCCCACTTATATTAAAGAATGATTGAAGAGGAGTTAAAGATAGGTTGGTAAAGACAATTTCAGCAATATCACTGAACTGCTGAGACACAAAGCTTGGCTTTTTTACCTTCCTTTGACCAGGAATTAAATATCTTCTATTTTGTCAGATATGCAGTGCAGGAAACAAGATTGTGGAAGTGTCCTCAGATTTACATCAGTTTGATTGTGATCTGTATTATTATCAGGATAGTGTTTTTATATTGCTGTGCTTCTGTAATTCCCATTGAAGGGCATCTGTTTGAGCTACAGTAAATAGTACCAGTTTTGAGAAGCTCTTTACATTTCTTCACTTGAAATATTGATGACTGTTTTAAGCTGGTATAATAGCATATCATATTTCATGAAAGTACTGCAAAACTGCTCATGCACAAAACTGCCTAAAGTGATACTCAAGGTAAAGACTGCAGAGGCTTTTAAGAACACCAAGAAACAGGGATTGGTGCCACTGGTGTGACTCATTTGAGAACCTCCTTGCTGCAGTTTTCCTCACACACTGTCCTTGACTGTGCCCTGCTGGTGCAGCACATCTGGCGCTTGAAGCACCCACTGCCTGCAGAACATTTCCAGTTCAGCCTAGCAGGGAAACAAGGGGTGCAATGTTGGGGCAAAGGAACACATATTTAGTCTGAACTGTAGAATTCTGTGTTTCTGAAGGTTTAACACTAACATCCATTCTACCTAATTTCTAACTTGTGATGCTACATGTACTACTCGGTATTTCAGACATACTGAAATGGTGGGTGGTTTTACAGACCATATGTGCTGTAATCTCTAGACACATCGCAGCATGTTAAAGATGGAGAATCAGATGCAGTCCTCAGATTGAATTTTTGGTTCCCTTGTTTTGTGGGCTTTTAACAGATTCGCCATAAAGTTAATTGAATTCTGCTTTCATTTGGCCTTAACCAGATGTGTAAGTAAGAACTTTGCATGGAATTTGTCGTGACCTGAAGTGAAAGGTGAGATAGCCAGCAAAGAATTGTTCATAATTCAGTGAGAATCAGGATTAAACAAGTGACTTGTTCTTAATTCACTTTGAAAGTTTCAAGGTCACCCTCCTCTTCCATGTTGAACACCATCAGAGTATGGGATGCTTAGCAGATACTATTAATTTCTAGTTTTGGGCACTCTGGCATGCATGATTGGCTCATGAAGTAATGACTGTTTTAGACTATGATGTAGAAAGAAATGAGTATTACTGTGAAGCCTTAGCCAATTTTAGAAGCAGTCTGTAGCCAAATCTTTCTTGAATTTTTTTCGTGAGAATCTCAGCATGATTTTAAAACATTAACAACGTTAAGAACTTCACATATGTTTTAGAGAACCAGCTGAACTGTGCAGCGTTCTCTGCATGGATCCTAGCTCACTTATTTTCATATTTGGCTGCATGTAATTATAGAGGATGGTCTTTTTCATATTTTGCTTTTTTACAATGCTTATTAAAAAATAAAATTGACAATTAGTCAAATAATTTAAAATACCTTTTAGTTATCTCCACAGATTTAAAGATGGTATCTCTGACGGTTTAGGAAGAGCACCATGCAGAAACCCTCTGTTGGAAATTAAGTTCCTCTGATAAAAATTTTGCAAAACTGTTTCTTGTCACCTTTTCATTATATCAAGCATGTCAATGCCATGCAGATATAGCTCCAGTCTCTGCCCCAGACTGACCTGGATGCTAATGGTGTATATTTGCCTTCTATTTTTGTTCCATTTTGATAATCTTTACTCAATCTAAGGAGTTCTTTTCTTCCTTTCCAAAGAACTGTTTCCAGAAGGACACTTCCAGTGTGGTTAAACAAGGCTTAGAGGAACACATTTACCTCTTAATTTCACTTAATAAATATTAAAAGGAAGTGAATTTTAGATGAAGTAAGACAAAACCAGAAAGCTTCAAGAATATCATCATAGAATTATAATCTGGGCAGACTGGAGAAATCAGCTGATTCTGATCTAAGTAAGTGTTTAGAAGTGCAGTTGCTACCTGTTTGTACCAGACCATAACCACTGAAGGTCTGAAACAAAAACAAAACAGTTTCAACTAATACAAACTCTGCAAGGAAAATTTGCAAGCACAGGTTTGAAATGTGCACATTGAATATTGCTCATTTAATATTTTATATCTTATGGAACCATGGTAGTGTTAAAAATTATGTCTCAGCTGGATTGGGGTGATCTCCCAAAACCTTCACTTATACCTGTCTCTCAATAAAAGTATAAATTGCAAAATTTTTTTAGCTAGCAGCCTGTCAAAATATTGATACTATTTATAGTCTCTTTAAATGATTACCAGTGCAGTCTTTTGAATGAGAAAATTACACCACAGGGATGTAGCAAATCTGGGGGTCCTGAGTTACAGATGACCAAAATGTATGTTTGAACAAGACTGACAGCAAGAACACAGTAGAAAGCATTCTGCTTTAGTTTCAAGACCTTTTGTACTCCATATCCCAAAACATCTACAAAGTAAGGCAGAAGATATTATTGGTATATTGCTGAGACATGACATGCCAGCATATTATGCATCAAGTGTAGTTTATTAAACATGACCTCTGGTAAGGGCTCTGATGCAAAGTTTGTATGTTTATTACAAAAACCCAACCCAAGCAACCAGAGCCCCAAGCCACCCACACCTTCATGATCAATACCTTTCATTTCAGTAATTGCCCTGGATGCACATAAACACAGTAAAAAAAATTCAGAGTATAGCACACCTCCTAAATGTTACATGGCCACCACTGTAACACCACCAATGGTGTTCCTAAAGGTGTGCTGGAGGAAGAGTCTAACTTGAATCCTTTAATCAAGATTTCAGCGTGCTGTCAGCTGAGCTGGTGCCATACACCAAAGCAGACCACGTATTTTCTGCTAGGTGACAACCACATGCAGGTTCATAGACAGAGGTTTGATGCTGCTGTCCCAATCCTCAAGAAGTGCTACTAAATAAAACTCTTAAGTTGTATCTTACCAGTAAAGACTCTGTGTTCTGATGCTCCAGCTCAGCAAAATACATGGACATGCAGACAGCATCCACCTAGTTAGTACTGAGCACCGTGAAAGAGGTGCAAAAATGCTTATCAAATCTGCATATGCAAGGCAGCAATAGACAGAGCCATTTCTCTCCAGCTTAAGTAGTTGTAAGGTATCTACCAACCCGGTGTGCAAGCAGTGCTTAGCCTTTTGTGAGCCAGCGAGGCATTTGTGGACCAGTGTTATTTACAGAAGCTACAGGAGAATTTTTGCTGAATGCATTCATTAAGACAAGGCACTTCATGGATATTCTGTATAGGAGATAATTCTCCTAATCATGCAAGAAAACTTAGAGGAAAATGCACATTTACGAGATGAACTGGCTGAGCTCCCTTCCCCATGCTGCACCCCAAGAGATGTGGGAACCCATATAACCAGAGAGGAACATCCCAGCCCCCAGCTAACAACCATCCATCTTTGGAAGTTACAGGGTACCTGCCAGCTTTAAACTGGTCCAAGTTACCTAAATTTCATCTGATACTGCTATCATCAGAAGACTCTTTTCTCTCTCCACCCTTATCTGCCCTTAACAGGTCCCCCTCATAATCTTATAACAATATAAATTATAAAGTATACCTAGTTAGGGCAATGGTCTTGGTTTCAAAAGTTATTTCATTTTAATATATGACAACATCAGGGTTGAAATGGCTTTCCTCCCTTTTTTTGCCCCTTCATTAGACAGACTCTTAAACTAGATGCTAGGTCATAATACAGATTGTTTCTCTAGAGATATAAGTAGAAGTACTTTTTGAAACCAGAAGAGTTAAATCAGCAAAACCTCATAAGGATACTTTTATTTCAAGCCAAATACTTTAGGAATTATTTTTGACTAAGGTAAAATATGCTACTCTTACAGCACGATCTAGGGGATATACATCTGTTGAAACAATTCCACAGAAAAACGTAAAATGCAGATGATGAAGCAATAGATGAGCCCTTAGTGCAGTTATTTTCATGACTCCAAATGTTGGTTCAGGTGGTTTCTCACAGTGTAACTCTTGTCCCAGAGTACATAAGGATGTAGCAGCTTTTATTCTGGTGATGGGAAACCAAAGGAAAGAAGCCAGCTAAAGAAGATTCATGAGCAAAGAAAAGAATATCAGGAAAAAAATTACGCTAAAGATTTTGTGGTTGTCCCCATTATGTTTAAACATCTGTCTGTCATGTGGGAATTTAAGAAAAAGGAAGTTTCACTTACAGAATGAAAACAAATAAAAATATTAATAGTGAATGATGCCCATTGTAAAGTAGGCCCATTCATTACACTTGTGATTATTAACTTTGTAAGTGCCAACATAGAGAAAATGCGTGGAGAAAGATGATTCCCTATAGAGTCGTGTCTCATAGGAGCTCCTGAACCTCTCTGTGAGCTCCTGAGCCCCACAGATCCCATACTTTGACAGAAACAGCCGTGGGTGGGTTTGAGGACTTGCCCTTGCCAACTGCTGCTGGAACTCAGAAATAACACGTCAAAAATAAGGATCGAAAAACTAGAGAAAAGGGAGAAAGAGCAAAGAAAATCCTACTAATACCCTCTACTTCTTGCTCATACATGCAGCGGGGTAGTAATATTAGATGCTGTAAATTAAGAAAAGTACATATAAATACATGCATGTGTTTATGGAGAGAGATATATTTAGTCTAAGTTGAGGATACAACATTTTAGGAGGGCTCAGAAGCCTGCGGTCAGGAGAGCACTATAGCTTTTAATATGGGTTCTAATGATCAATATTTAGCAAAGCTTACTGCAAAACATGGGGAGTCCCATCAGTGTTAATACAGACTTTGTAAGTTGCTTCTGATCTAAACATGTGCTTAGCTGACCTGGATGCACAGAAAGATGAAGCTTGCAAACAGGCTTAGGGAACATATCTTTTAGTGGTTTAGCATAAAAGAACACATAGAGATGGAATTAATTTTTTGTTCAGTTTAATATTCTTTACCATAAACCTAAATGGAAGTTATGTCCATATAAACAAAACAAAAAAGGTAATATGAATTTGAATTAGAACATTTCCTCCAGACTTCTCTCCTTAGAGGCAGGTTCTTTGCTGGTGCAAATTTCCATAATTTAAATGAGTTACAACTGCTTACACCAGCTAGACTTGGACCCATCTATCACCTCTATTATCTAGATAATATGGAAAATAATCTATTCAGAGCTTTCATTTTGAAAACAATGTCATGTTACAATTCTCAGCAGAGTCAAAAGGCTTCCCAAAGCCATGCATGAAAAATAAACTGTAACCTTTTAAGATTTCCAAGCCGTATGATAAATAATACTGAACTAATAATAACTCAGATAGAAAGAGAAGCAGTGTTTATCTTATTTTTCTGCTTTAGGGGAAAGAATCTAGGTAGCAGATTTTGTCATGATTTTATTGCTCATTTTCTGTTCTGCAGGTTCCTTTCTTTGTGCTCATAGATGGTAATGACTTTTGCGAGAGAAATAAATTGTATTTCCATGGGAGCCAGGGCGTTAGGCAAATTGCAAAAGATGATGATGAAATTTGGACTAAGCTCACAACACGCTCTAGGTCCTGATGATTTAAAAACATTCCTTTAGCAATAAAAATCAAGTCCTTAAGTGCAATCCTAGCAGCCTGCATGAGAACAAAAACATACACAGGATTATTCTGGTTTGATTTATAGTGCTTTTGCCTACTGGAAAACTTAGTGCAAGAAGCTTGCCAAGGTCAGTGCTTCTGCTTTCAGATTTCTTTATGAAAAAGGAGAAAGCAAGCTGCATTTTCAATTTTTTTAAAGGCTCTGGCACAATGCCAGCCACTAGGCATTCAAGAGGTGTTCCGTAATCCATTCAGCTGTAACATAAAGTTTTGTAAAAGGTATGCTAGCATATTTTGCACTGGCTCTGCTAATCAGTAATGTTCCATTAAATTGGCCACTGTCATATTAAAGAAAGATCTACGCAGTTTGTGCCCTCTTGTAACAATAATATTTGACAATAATTATAGTGATACCAAGGTGTAGGTGGTCCAGTTGGCAAGAATAGCACAATATTTCTCTTTAATAGTGACTTGATCAAACATGTGTGGGTGCTTTGTTGAGGCTTGAAGAGGATTATAATAGCTGAAATAAGATGAGATAATTTGCTGACAAAGTTGTTTCTTCTTTAGGAGAACACATCCTTCTGTGCATTTGTGTGTGTACATGAACATCCCCCCACACAACCACCTCCCAGAGAAAATAACCCTTAAGTAGCTGTGCAATGAGAATGCTGATGGGGTGGAGTACTGTGCCAGAGGGAAAAGGGAAAGCCTGCCAGGCTTTGTCTGTTTGGGAAGAGGCTTTAACAAACAAGGGCACAGCATTGAGGTTTCTGCCCTCAAATGAAGAAATGGTGACTGTGACATGGCAGACATTGTGCAAGGATAAATTTTGTTTAATGCCACAGGGCCACCTCCCCCAGTTCTGGACAGTCATGTCTGCTACGCGCTGCAATTTGCCATGCATTGATTGCACCAGCACAGTAAATGATACAAGCCAGAGCACTGAAATGATCACCCTACAGCAAACCTCTATCCTCACTGCCTACAGAACACAGGAGTGAACCACCAGCAGCCAAGAGCTCCCAAGCCACATGTCCTCCCCATCATCACCCAAACTGCCCCCTCCTGTGCTGAACTCCCAGCTGAACATTATTCACTGGGCCAGACAGCTCTACAGTGCAGCCCCACCAGGGGCTTGGGGACAATTCTTACAGCTTAGCTCAGAATTCTTAATGGTGCTCTAGACAGACCAGTGAGTGACAGTGCCTTTCTGCATCCTTAGCCTGCCTTGGCGTGGCTGGTGAGGCCAGTGAAAACTGGTAAAATGAGATACTGTTGCTGCTGCTGGAATAAGCAGTGCCCAGGAAATGGGCAGTGGTGGGTCCTGGAGTTATGGTTTTGATGTTGTGCAGAGGTGTGAATGTGAGGGCAAAATGAAAGAAGCCTCAGCTTTGAGAAATAAATCTTTGAGATGACACAGGAGCACAGAATGGTTGGGGTTGGCAGAGACCTCAGAAGGTCATCTAGGTCAATGCCCCCACTCCAGCAGGACCAACTAGGACTGGTTGCCCAGTACACTGCTGTCAGGTTTTGAGTATCTCCACAGCTGGAGGCTTCTCAACCTCTCTGTTCAACTTACTCCAGTGTTCGACCAGCTTCACAGTTAATGCTCTTTTGTGTTCAGATGGAGTTTCACACCTGTCAGTTTGTCCCCATTGCCTCTGTCCTGTCTCTGGGAATCTGAGCCAGATGAATGATCTGTCAATTCACACTATGAATTCTGGATTCATGGAAGTCTGCACGGACACAGCAATCAGCCTAATGAAGCAATCTCTCTGAGGGGAACTGTATTTTCCCCTTCATTTCTCTCTACTCCTTTCCAGTATCCTGTCCAGGTTATCAGGAAACCCTAGAGTGGACATTTGCAAAGATGACAACTTGAGTATATTGAAATGCATGGAAGAAGTGAAGGGGGGCTGTGGGGTTATTTGCTGGTACAGTGTGGTAAGGATACTTCCTGGGATATCTGTGGAAGTGTCAGATTTTCTTCAGCTGTACATGAAAGATGAATACAACCAACGCTTCAGACTTAAACTTGCTTAGCCAGTTCACAATCTGGAATTGAATTTGTATCATAATGATTTAAATAATTTGGCACTTTCTTTTTTTTTTTTTTTTGTGAGAAGAATAAAAATTAGTATTCTGTCAATTTCCAGATGTTTTAGCCCCTTCTGAAAACAATAACATAACTAAAACTGACTGCCCAATTTCAATGAAGCCCTGTATTCAATCCCTGGTAGTGTGTTACCACTGCCCCTAGCATTTTTCAATGCAAACCAGTCATTAGCAATCAGAAAAGAAGCCAGAGTCCGGAGTAGTATTTCTCATTGCCCTTACTGGTGATACCTTCTGAGGTTATTAAGAGACAATGCAGAAGTCCCCTGTGGTTTCCCCTCCTTTCCTCAGTGTCTCTCTCGTATACCCTTAGTGGAGCTGCCCCGGCAGGAAAGCTGCCCCCATACACACACACAGTGACACATTATGACATTGATTCAACCCAGATGCAGGGCGGGACAACTGCTCCGTGCTCAGCCTGGCCACCAGCCCCGGCAGGCCCCAGCCCAGCTGCTGCCGTCCCGAGCTGGTGCAGCACAGAGGCCACACAAGATCACAGCCCGAGGTAATACGGCCACAGGCTATTTGCTGTGATTGTTCTGTACCTCACCTCCACCTTCATGCTGAGAATACTTTCAGCAGGTCACTGTTTGAGACAGTGACAAAGACTGGCAGATGCCAGAAATCTCCTGTTGCAGTTTCTGCTCTGACTTTTCCCAGGGAGGACAAGGAAACCCTTATGGGGTATAGCTCATTGCTCCCTCCTCCTACCCCTTCAGATCTGGAAGACTTCCCTGGATAACTTCCAGCAACTATCCCATATGTCAGAATAGGCTTTTCTCTTTGTTCTAGAATATATTGAAAGGAACTGACAACAGTAAATAAAAAATTTCAATAACTAGCAGAGAAACTAGAGAGAGACAGCAGTTGCTAGTGAAGGGTGTTGCAAAATGGTCACTAGCTAAAACAAGCAAGACAAGTTCTAGTAGTCTTCAAAGATTTAAAAGAACCACTTTACAATACTAATACTATATGGTCAGTAAAATGATTTCTGGAAAGTTCTAGATAATTTTGAGATACAAGTTATTATCCTGTCCTTGATTTGGTAATTCTCAATAACCAGGAGGTGTGAGCAGGAACGTTATTAAAGTCACCTGAAGGCATGTAGCTCAAATTTAACTGGAAGACGTTATAATTGTGTACTAATTCTGACAAATACTTTGTTGACTTTTCTCTGAAACAAGAATAGAAAAAGAATATTTTGTTTAAGTTTTAGTGTTCTGATATAGTTTGTCAGCTCAGTAACTCCAGGCCATGTTCCTGCTCTGTATATTATCTAGAGATGAGCGTAAAAAATAAGTGGACATTCATTTCCATAGATATAACTATAAAATAGTGTGAGAGAGACTTTAATCACATTAAATAATTTTCCCCCTTGCAAGACAAAACACATCAACAAAACAGTCCAATATTTATAATTTGGAAGAAGTATTTGGAGAGGAATCTGTTTCAGAATAAAAAGAAGTTCTGAATTCTTTCTTCCTTAAAGGTCATACCTGCTTTAGTAGGCTAATTTTAAACACATCTGAGACACTATTCAAAGTAATGAGATCAGAGCTAATGGGTTCATTCACCCATCATGAAAATTTTGGTTTTTTCTGTCCTTAACGTGTGCTTGAAAATAAAAAAATAAATTTGGATTTTTCTCATCCAAAGAGGAACTAACAGTGAGCAGGACAGAATGAGCAGTTTTTACAGAGGAGCAGATAGTTTGATTTGGCCTATCTGACTGCTCAAGGCATGAGACATCCTGCTCAGTTAAAGGATGCTGGAGCCTCAACTCATCATATCACTGGCTATCTTCTTTGCATGGGTGGTTAAGTTTCATGTGAGGGTTGAACAGCCAGCAGCCCAGGCACCCAGCAGGTGTGAAGCCTCAGCACAAGCAGGGGAGCACCCTTTACGTGGCAGCAGAACCCGTCTTTGCTGGAAAGTGAGAGCAGCTCAGCAAGTGTAAGGCAAAGCTTCTCAGGAAGTTTACAATGGTTATTTCAAAAAGAGCCAGCTGGCCACCATCACTAGAAGCTGAAGCCAGCATGCAATTTAAATCAGACCACAGGCAGAGATTTATCTGTACTCCATCTGTAATGTGGGGATGAGATCGAACTGTGTGACTTTGTGCTTGCGAGGTACCTTGAGACTGGGTGGAAGGCCAAAAGGGAGTGCCAAAGATTCTGTTATTATGAAAAGCCATTCAAAGATAAGCAAATGTTGATGTTAGCAAAAGCATCAACTTCCAAAGCCTTTTAAAATTCTTCTATGAAGTAAATTAATTTACATATGAAATACCCCAAATGTATTTTCTTTGGTAACGGCAAATTATCTTCCTATCAAGTAAGTACAGATTGCAGAAACCTAATTGGACTTTAACAACTTGTGAAAAATTATGGATGTTATATTTTATACATGTAAATGTTTGATTTTGTTTAAAAAACAATCCCCTACCAAAGAAAAAAATCAATACATTTCATGTAAATGAAGCTAAACATAAATGTCCCTGTTGTAGCCTCAATTTGTTTATGTAACTCCATCGGCAGCAATGGATGCTGTGTACATATCCAACTGAGTGACATATTGTGTTAGCAAGAATCTCACAATTACAGACAATTACCTTTTTTTTGCACCTGGTGCTTACAAGCATTCTTTGTTAGTTGGATTTCTTGAAGAAGGAAAGATTTTTATGTAAATCTCTAATGTCTCCTGAAGTTAAATAACCCCAAAACCAAACTACCAACACAACCAAAAACCCCAGAACCCAGTAGAATTGTAAAAAATCACAAACAACTCTTAAAACACCACCATGTCATGGTGGTGTTTTAAATTTCACAAAAGTAAAAAAGTTTTAGATATAAACAGCTTCTCTGTTCGGAAAGAAACAAAAAAAGGAATACCAAAATAATTATCAGTAGTCTAAGTTTCTAAGGGTTATGCAAACATGCATTTCTGCAAGAAATCCTTTTCCACCCAATCTTCTGCACATGTGGCCCCTGCAGCACTTTATAACAAGTCAAATTTGAGTGCTCAGGTAACACTGGAATTACCCTTGTTCTTCAGAACATGAAAGAGGAAGGTCTGTCAAGAGATAGAGACCCCTATAACTCAGATGCTGTTACACAGGAACAGTAGCAGTCCCAACACTAGGGCTGAATAATAATTTCTGTTGTTAAAGAAACCTGTGGTATTTTTTGAAAGGCTGCAACCCTCCCACCACTCATGGTAAAATGCTAAAAGTTGACAGTGACAAAATATCTATGATTAGAGACATGCTCTGTGCTCAGCCTATCTATTCGCCTTTCAGTTTGGGTAAGTTATTAACTTCTGAACTTCACCACTTGCTCTAAAGCATTTGCAATATTCTAGAAATTTTGTGTGTTCAGCCAAAACCCTAACAAACATTGCAATGTTAGGCTCATGCCTCTGCCAAAGGATCAGCAGTGCCACATGCTAAACTGGGAACACATGGACACTGATGCAGCACAGAGAAATAGAGTGAGAAATACAGAATGTCTCCTACTCCCAGAGCTTCTGCTCACCTCTGTACACTCTGACACAGCTGAACCTGTGGGCTCTGCTCTTGTTATGGTGTAGCTCTCTCTCTCCCACTCCTCCCACAAAGTGAGAAATTTCCTTTGGATTTCCTCAGTGAGCATCCCACACTAGACCCCAATACCAGAAACGAATGGGTCTCTTCAGAATCCCTGTTTCTTCTACTGCAAACCAATTTCAGTTTCATTGAAGTAATTGCAACTCCATAGAATATTCTTTCTTTGGAAAAGTCCAGAATTGCATACACAAAAGTATATTTAAAATAACCCTTCTAAAGTAAGTTTAGGTACTTGAAATGCATGAAGTGGCAGATCAGTCTGGCACTTGACCTCAACTCAGCCCTCTTGCATGTACAGGGTATGATGCAGTCTTTAATTATATGGTTACATAATTATATTTCCACAGAAACCCAGATTTCTTCAGTAGAGTGGGATATAGAATGAAAGCATATGGCTTTAAAAATGTATTTATGGTAATTTAAAGAGATTAAAAAACAACCAGTACTGAAAAGATCATTTATCTCAGCAGTAGCAGATGGGGCTCCTGCTGAGATCAGGACTTCATTGTGCTCTGCTCCGTACATGCACATTAGATCAGACAGCAGTTGTTCCAAAGACTTTCCAGTCTAAGTAGGGCAGTCAGGCAAAACTACAGGAAAAGGAATTATTTCCTTCATGTTACTAAGGGGGAAGTGGAAGTACTGAAGCACAAATAAGTTAAAGCAAGGTCAAGTGACTGAATTCAGCTTTGCTAAGGTGAAAACAATTTTAACCCATTACTGCTGGCCTCCTGATCTGACACTGGTTAGAGCTACTGGTCTGCAAGAGGAATAGAGTTCTAGGCATTCAGAGATGTAGAGGTTGGGAAGTGTTTCACCATGAGCTAGGTTAGTTTTAGTAGTTTCCTGTTATTCCAGATGTCTCTAAGTATCTGAAGATAGGTGTCAGAGGATAGAGCAGAACTCTGCTCAGTGGTGACAAGCAGTAAGAGGAAATGGGCAGAAACTGATGCACAGGAAACTCCACCTGAGCACGAGGAAGAATTTTGTTACTGTGCAGTGACCACTCACGGGAGCAGAGGGTGTAGGGAGGCTGTGGGGTCTCCCCCACTGGAGATATTCAAAAACTGGACACAATCCTGTGTGGTGTGAGCTGGGATGGCCCTGCCTGAGCAGGAGGTGGGACAGACTTACCCCTGTGGTCCCTTCAGTGATACTCTGCTGTACTTCTTTATCAGTGTTACAACTGTTACAGTTTTGTTTTTCCCTTCATGGCCAAGTCAAGACAAACTGCTCATTAACCTTGCCCTAGTAGATAATTTTGTTATATAAAACTAAAAACTATCAACTAATATTTCCTCTTAAGAGGGAAAAGTTCAGAAATTGCTTCACAAAAGAAATTAGGTTTAGCAGCCTTAGAATTAGTGACTAACTGGCTAAGCATGTTACACAAGTGTGACATGTTTTAATTGAATTTACAAGTTCTTTACAAAAGAGAGGCAAAGCATTGCTATCAGAGTGCAGAAGGTCAAGACTAGGGATAATTTGTCTCTTCCAGAATCAATAGTGCCTAATAAAAAACATGCAGTGGTCTAGAAGTAGTACAGTGGATTCAAGAATTTCAAGATCTGAAAAAATATGATGAGAAAGGATCACTGAAGTTTTGCTTATCCAGGAAAAGGTTTCTCAAAGAACAGAGATTTCCTTTAGGCTAGTAAAACCCTTCAGCTAACAACTCCTAGACAGACTGCCAAAAGATTTCTTAGTTCTTCTTTGTCTGCTTTCTCTCACCCAAACATGCTGCAGAATAGTTAGTTAAAGGGAGTTCTTTGGAAAGGTGTGTGTGGTGTAGGGAAGATTTTGAACAGAAAATCAGTTAATAAAGTAATGTTATTTCAAAAGAATACTCTGCAGTATAATAGAAATACAGTGTATTTCTTCTTCATTGGGAAAGCTGGAGCAAATATATTTTTATTACATGAGTGTGCGTGTTCTAGCTAAAGTAGTGGGATACGACACATTATTGAATTCAATTAGTATGGTTTTAAAAATTTTGTAACACAGATCTCACATTTCCTTTACAGATATGAATTTCCAAATAAGAATTGAATCTTTAAACCAACATAAACAGCTGCAGTGGTTTTCAGGCCTCAATGATACAAGTAATATAAAGAATATAGCTAAACTCATTTGCTGAATCAGAAGAATCATATTCTACATGCTTTTAACCATCTGTAGGACAGACCTGAAGAAATCTTGCCTTTGTAATATTCTGTAATTTGTAAATATTATTACATATTTCAAAAGAGAAAGCCTGGTTCAGTGCATAAGGAAAATCTTTAATCTGAATTGACTTACTCAGACTTTTTCTAATCATGTCTATCAGACCTTGACTCAGAAAGGGCATTCCTAATATGAATGTCCTAATGAAACTGTTAGAAGATTCAGGGTCAAGCCTTTGAACCTACAAGGCAATCTTGAAGGCCAGCTCTGCTTCTTTCTCACAGCTCTTTGCTATAGTTTATGGCAATAGAAGTGGCAATCTTCTTTTACACTTACCCTGAACAGCTCTGGAAATGAGACTAGCTGGTTTAAGCAGAATAGGAAAGGGTGTGGGGAATGTAGAAATTCCCAGTGGTGGCAAGATCCCAGCATTATAGGATGGATATATAAAATTTTTACTCTGGTGCAAAGTGTTGCAATCAAAAGCAGATTTCAGAAGGCAAGAAAATGACAAAATAATGTCCAACGTCTTGCAGTTGAAACACAAAGTAAGATTAATATAGAAGAACCAGA
The DNA here is from genome assembly GCA_910950805.1 of Acrocephalus scirpaceus scirpaceus. Taxonomy (NCBI): domain Eukaryota; kingdom Metazoa; phylum Chordata; class Aves; order Passeriformes; family Sylviidae; genus Acrocephalus; species Acrocephalus scirpaceus. The sequence continues at coordinate 39,075,558 of OU383781.1, forward strand.
AATGGCAGAGACAATTATGATGCACAGTATTTCAAAAGACTTCAAAAACTGAGTGATTTTGAAGCAGCATTAAAACAAACAAAAAACCCCCTCACCATCAAATTAAGTCCCTTATCTGTCTTTTTATATGTTTAAAAAAACTGAGCCTGGAACTCTTGTAATAAGAGCCCTCCATTGTTACAATAGGAGTTGTAACAGTTTTATTTCTTTGTAGAATTGCTGGGCTGGAAATGTCTATAAAATATTAGAAAACAGTGCTCAATTGCTAAAAGTTGCAGAGCATTACAGCATAGTATTGTTATGTACAATGAAGTTATGTTCTGCAAGATATTCCTGAACAAGAGTGTTTGAGCCTGTCCCTCAAAACTAAGTTGAGTCCTCAATGTGAGCTTGACAAATCTAGCGAGAAAAACACTAACAAAGCCTTCAAGAAAAAAGAGATACGCCACTGTCTGAAAAAGTTAGTCACATTATTTTACACAGGTGGTTAATTTCCCATCACATAAACAGAAAAGATAACACATTCTACTTGCAGAGCAGCACAGTCATTTTCTTCAAGTAATTTGGGACTAAATTTAGTTACATGTATATTTACCTATCACAGTGAAGCCATCATCATCATGGTACTACTTTGGTTTTTGCTCTGAAATTTCTGCTGATTAAAAAACTTGAAAGACTATATTGGTTTTCTTATGAACTTCTGTCTTTCAGATAAAAAAAACCCAACAAAATAAAAACTGCTTATTATTCACATGCATTTGATTCAGAACTATGTTACTCTTTAGCAGGTAATTAGATGTAAAACAATAAAGGCTGCTCATCTGGCTGAAGTGAGGAAAATATCCTGAAAAAAAGCATGATGAGCTCCTTGAGCAGCAGTACTGGATATGAGCAGAGAAAGTCAGCTTTGCAAAAAAGAGGCAGGGACACAGCATCATCACGATGTGTAGTTAAATCTTTAAGAAATAAACATGCATAATCTATTAGACTGAATATGAATAAAGAACTCTTTTATCCTCAGCATATCTTAGACAACCCCCAGCACAGTCTCCTTTAAGTGTATAGAGTCCATATCTATACCCCAAGTCTGCATTGCTTTGATCAGCCACTCTACCAGCCAAATGTTTCAGATGGTTTTCAAAGGAACACATCTGCTCACAGGGACAAAGTCACATCTCATGCTCTGATGAGGACAGTGGTGCTGTTGGAGCCAGCAAGCAAGTGGCAATCCACAGCTGGTGCCAGGAACTCTCCCTTGGGGTGGTCACACCAACTCCCTGAAATAGAGATTTGTTTGTTTTGAGGGAAGCTGAGGAGGTGAGGGGCTGATGCAGTAAACCAGAGTGAAGATGATGGGGGTTTGTTAATTTCTGATGCCTTAATGCATGTTTGCTATGCCAGAGCATAAAACTAAATGGAGTGAACCTTACTTTTAGGGTATCTTTTTTTGGTCAGTTTTACATCCTGCTCTGTTTGTACTATGGGATTTTATTCACTCAGTAATGTTTTGATAGTTGTGCTGGTTTATATAATTGCTGCCCTCAGATGTTCATTTCTGCCCCTATGTTACTCCTCTCTCATGCCAGCACAATCATTTCTGCAGCTGATTTTCTCAGTTCATTTTACTGTGCAATCTGGCTTGTAGTTAGCAAGAGAAAATGTGGTTTTTTTCATGAACCAGTTTCCTGAACTTGTTCACTATGAATATGCAAAGAAGGAAAATGCTTCTGAATACCTAAATTCTTCATGACTGCAAAGGGAGAGAAAAGCTTTTTTAGTATTATCCCATAGGAAATATTCCATATTCAAAGTAATAGCCAGCCTGCAGAACTGACTCCTGGAGCACTACTGCCTTTAAAAGGCACACAACAATTTCCCTAGAGCAGACCCATCTAAAGGAGTAATGGTTGTCACACCAGTTACAAGTGGAGCAGAGCCCACACTGTGGAGGAGGAGACCAGAGCCTCAGTGGAGCTGGGTGCCATGCCACACAGAATGTGACAGCACACCTCAATTTGTACCAGTTCTGCATCCAAGGCTGTATAAGGGAGGGGAAAGGTTTATCCTAGGCCAGTTCTAACCTCTATCTGCATGAGATTTCTCAAGTCTAAGAAGAGCCAGCTCAGCAGTGAAATATGACAAAATGCCTAATTCCAAGGCTAGCATTGCTAACCCACTAGCAGAGCACTAGTGAAAACAATCTGCTACACTTGGCTATGTATTCATCCTAATATTTGGAAGACAGCACGCAGGGGGACTTCAGCAGGAATAAGCCCTTTCTGTTCTTTGCCTGTATTTCATCCCCAGCCTCAGCTCTTAAAGATCTAATTTCTCCTGCTTGCATAGTTTAAAAACATTTTTGCAATAAGGCAGTGTTTTCCTTAAACTAAAATTAATTTTAAAAACAATTTTCTATATATAAAGTCTAGGTAGATTTATTTTGCTATTGAAAATTAAAGTTTACTTTTGGCAGATGATGAGGGACAAATGGGTTAGTGAAAAGCAAAGACATATTCTACCCTTGACTTCTTTTGTCTGGTCATCTTTCCTCCATTTGCCAGAAATTACAAAGCAATTGAGTTCAAAGGCACCACACATTGTGAGTCAGAGACTGGATTTCCAGCGTGTTTATGTTGGATGTATTTGCATAATGTTTGTAGTGAGTGCTGAGGCCCCACACCAGAGACAGACATGCCCGCACTTCCACTCACAGCTTTCCAGCACCTGATGGAACTGGAATTCCTTGCTGGGTGGGACTCCCTTACACTCTGCATATTCGGAAGAAAGCACTTTCATATTGGCATGAAATTCCTCATTTTTTCTTGTTAAAACATGAAACCTGGGCCAGAATCTGGGCTGTTGTGTGTACTTTGAGCTGTCTAAGGCGGCGAGGCAGCACGGCCAGTGCAGGCGGGCATGGAGCTGGGGAGCTCCTGTCGCCATCCCTGCTCCTTCTGTGCCGGGACAGGCTGATGGAGCTCCTGTCGCCATCCCTGCTCCATCTGTGCCGGGACAGGCTGATGGAGCTCCTGTCGCCATCCCTGCTCCTTCTGTGCCGGGACAGGCTGATGGAGCTCCTGTCGCCATCCCTGCCCCTTCTGTGCCGGGACAGGCTGATGGAGCTCCTGCCCCCAATCCTTTCCCTTCTGTGCCGGGACAGGCTGATGGAGCACCTGCCCCCAATCCTTTCCCTTCTGTGCCGGGACAGGCTGATGGAGCTCCTGCCCCCAATCCTTTCCCTTCTGTGCCAGGACAGGCTGATGGAGCACCTGCCCCCAATCCTTTCCCTTCTGTGCTGGGACAGGCTGACGCTGCCCAGCCTCGGCTCCGGGATCAGCAGGGTGCCCGGGGGAGCGGCGTGGCAGCGAGCTGTGCCAGCGTGCAATTCAACCAGACTAACAAGAGCCTCGCCCTGCTCCCCGCCCCTGGCATGTACCTCTGAGCCAAAGCTTGCACTTCGCTAACCCCACAGTGAACCTGCTCAGAGCACTACACTGGCAGAAAACTCACCCTACCAAATGAACAAGCGAAAACTTAACAATGTTTCTGTCAGATTTCCTCCCTCCACCTCTTAAGCCAAGTGCCGGTTCTGCAACAGCCAGCCAAGGGGCAAGGAATGCAAAGTGCTAACCTTTAGCTGAGTCCCATTCTAACAGCAGCCATCACTGGATAATCTTGGTTAATGTGTCTAATCACAACCTGAGGAGACATGGACATTCTTCATAGCCTGCTGTAGGCCTTAACAAGGGGATGGACAAACATAGCCTTGAAAAAGCTACCCTGACAAGACTTAAACATATAGAGGATGTTAAACCTGGTAGATAAGCTCTGCACTCCCTTTCTAAACAGGAAGGAAACCCAAGTTCTTTTGAATAAGTAAGATGGTTATAAATAGAGGAGGTGCTCATACACAACAACAGATGCTTTGGCAAGGCCATTTTAAAGAGCTTTCAAATTTTGAATTTTTACAATTGGATTTGTGCCCCAAGGACGATTGAGAGAAACAAGAGAAAACACAGATGCAAAGAAAGCAATAGTCAGAAGTGTGACCCCAGGGAAGGGCAGGGAGGGAGGGCTCTGTAGCATGAAAGCAGCTGAGGAAGTGAACATGGAAGCTGAGAGCACAAGAGTACCCATCTGGGGCACAAGACACTGTCTTTAGTTTTGGTCGATGAACAGACCCACACAGGAGAGACACACACGGTGTGTACACAGAATGCTTCCCTTCTCCATTTAAAAGGCATGCTTAGGTCAGGAACTCTCTCTGGGCTAATTGCTTGAGCCTGAAATGGCACTGCTGGTGTCTGGGAAACTGTTTCTATTTATTATAAGCTTGTCTGTTCCCCAGGCTGTACCAGCACAGACTCCACAGGCAGGATCAGACCTTTCAGGAAGAGGATGTCATATTGCAGTGCTGGGCAAACAATGTCACTGCCTCCTGTGCTTGTCATCCAAGGAAAGCTAAGGCTCTTGTTTCAATTATTTTTCAGGCAAGCTGCTTGTGCTAACCAGCTGCCATTATTTCAAATGGAAAATGTGGTTGGTAGAACACGTGAACAACTTATATTTTCCTGTTTGTAACTGGTATCATGTTATCATGTACTAGTGCCTGCAAAGGCACTTTATGCTGAAACACTGTATTAATCTTTGAAATCCTGCATGGTAGCAGTGCTAAAAAACAAAGCTTCTCTTTCTCTTCATAAAAGGAAGAAGGGAAAAAATCAAAATCAGTGTGGGGAAAAATCCTCTACTTGTAAGGTTTTTCTTTTCTACTCGGACAATTTTGTGGGTGAACTTTAGTAGCTTTTTGTATCGAAAACTGGCCACTCCTAACTGATGAGCTCACTGCTGTTTACATCCTGAAGAGACATTAGGACAGAAACTCAGCAACAGCAAATCAGTTGCTTCACCGATGAAAAGCGAGCAGTGGTGATTTATGTCAGCTAAGATTCATCCTGCCTAAAGACACTTCTTGTTCCAGTAAGGTACCTCACTCAACTTACAGGAGAGGGATGAAGCAGCACTTAACCAGGTCAAAGGGCAGGTGGGGAACCAAAGATATTTCCAAATGTACACCACAAAAAAAGAAAGAAAAAAAAAAGCAGCACACCCCACCACTGGACTTGAAAGATGCATTGTAAAGAAATCACTGATGACACCAGTACACTAGTCCTATAAATTTTTAGGAGGAGGCTACAGGCTAGGGGACATTCGATTACTTCATGGTGGGAGTGTAAAAACACATGCCCAGAAGAAGGAGCAAAAGCACAACTCCTCAGACAGCAAAATAGCTTCTGGAGTTCCCTGGTACTGGTGGAGCAAGGAGTGCAGGGTTGTCACTGCAGATTTCTACATTTACTGAAGAGGTGCAGAGCTTTTTCCCTTGCAGGGGGAAAGGAATAGGTGGAGGTACACCCTTCTCTCATCCGTCTGCTACCTCTTCCCTCTGGAAGTCACACCTTGTTATCAGCTCCATCTCCCCACTTCCCAAAATGCATGTGCTACAGTTTGTACAGATACCATGTGGTTCATGGCATAAGACTTTGGGGGAAACAATACACTCACTTCTGTTCAACTGATATTAACTCTTTGTGCTCATTGCACCCTAAGAATCCTTTCTTGGATCAGTGATCCCATTAATGCAAGTATCAGTAGAACTACAATAGACTCTATCATTCTTTCTTGCATTTGAATTTCATCTTGGATTGGTTGGTGCAACTTTTTCCAGACGGCCACAACTAGTTCCCATTGTTTTACTCAACACAGTTCTATTGATATTTCTAAATTTCAAGACAGCAAAAACTTGTTTGCTTTTATTTCATCCCCATCTTGCTTATGGATGCAGTCATAGGCTGAAATGTGCTATGGCTCACAGTTGACAGCTGAGTAGGTTTCTTTTCCTGTATTCTAAAAATTACAGTTTGCCTTTCACAATTTCTACTACATGCCACTCCTACTGCTCAGTTGTTAGGCAGCAAAGCACATAAAAAAATAAGAGAATTAGAGGGTGTCAATTCAGTTTAAAAGAAAAAAAGCCACTGAAAAGCCACATCACTTAATTCTGATTCAGAAAAGATCACGTTCATACCTGTATGGCTGCACTGAGCAAGGACTCTCTGAACCTACACCACAAGTCAATATTTCCCTGCCATGCTTGGAGGGAAATATCATGACACACTGTCAGGCAGTCATGGTAAATGTATCTCTTTGAAAAGTTAGTTTCTATTTGAAAAGTTAGTTTCTTCAGCAAGTAGTTTGCCACCCTCCCCTCCCCGCCCCCCCCCCCCCCCCCCCCCAATTATTCAAGAATTTTGCATTTTCCCTCACATTCTAGGAATGTTTTGATTTGTTTTATTTGACAGTTACTTAGTAATTATTCCAGTCTGACATTATGAAAATTAATGTCATTGCATAGTATAAACTATCTTCAGAGGTCAGGTGGGAAAAGAGCATATAATAATGTCTTTGAAATACATAGTTTAGCATTCCAAATTAGAACAAAACAACAACAATTAAAAAATGAGAGTTCTCAGAGTAACAATTTCCTTCCTGACTGATAATTTGTTTTTAAGACCTCTGCACTTTTTGCCTTATGAATGATCTGCTGAATGGCCTTGTACAAGTCACTTATCCTCTTTATGCCTCAGAGCAGATACAGCTGAGAGAGATACACACTAGCTATAACCATGTGTCATTATGCCAGGGCAGTGCAGTGTGTCAACCTGACTATTATCTTATTCCACCTACATGGAGTGCATCCATGCAGACTTTGCTTACCTAGACAAGTACCCCATTTACAATTTCTAATGAATAGGGTAAGGGACATATACTGCAACTGCTCAAAGTTTAGAGAAATAACCCCTCTCTCCCTGGCCCAAACAACAACAGTCATTTTTCCCCTCTGTCTCCTGTGACTGCAGTTCTTGGAAGCAGAGCTGCATACAGAATGCAGCTAAAGGCAATGGGTAGCTGTTTTCAAGTATCTGAGGTACTGCTTTCAGCTGCATGAGATGTTGTGGTCTCCTGTTCCTTGACAGCAAGAAAATTCAATGCCCATTTTTATGCAATGGCAGAGAGATGTGATTGAAATGGCAAATACACTCTAATAGGAACAGCAGCATCCAAGGAGAGCAGGGGGCACAAGTGTGTGGGCAGCAGCCCTGGGGGTAGGTGTCTGAGTGGCAAAACCACGTAAATAACATTTGGAGGTGCATTACTGTTAGCTGCCCCTGACATTGTCAAGTTGATACACCTCTGGTTGTTGTAACCAAAGTGCACTCCATAGTTATGAGGCTTTCCCTCTGAGGAAGCTGCAGGTTTAGATGAGCTTTTCCTGCTTGAGTGAAGACCTTTCCTGCTAACTACTGATCTATGTATGTGTTATCAATTGTGTCACCCTGGAAGAACTTAACCTGTTAACAGCAGAATGTTAGAGGATATTACTGCACACAAATGCAAAGTCAAGAAGATTATATTAAGCACACATTAGGATACCTGACATTAACTACAGCATGTTTACCGGGTACATCTTCCTTCAGCTTGTCTGCTTTAAATGCCTTTGCTGAAGTGGCAGGTTTCCATTCCACTGTTACCTGAAAGAGATGTGAGCAGGAGCAAACTCCTGAAGCTGCAGCTCTGTGCTAGCCATATGTTACTTGCAGATGCAGAAGACTTACCTATTAAAATTCAGAGCAGCTGTGTTCAATGATAAAATGATAACTAGTATCAGCTCCTTCTCCAGGGAGCTGAGCCACCATCATCTGTGTAAGGGAAAAACAGTGAACTTTTTCCCTGGATGGAAAGTCATAGCCAAAGGAAGGACACAGAATCCCAGGAACTGATTTTGTTTGCAGCATTTATTCAGGTCAGCTCATGAGGTGAGGAATCCTTAAAGGACCTGCACACTCCACAAAAGCAGACTTATTCTAGTATATCCTTAGGCCTTCCCTCACTCTGTGTGCATGGGAAGCTCCTTTTTAAAGTTGCCATTTCTATTAGAAGCGCTTTTTATAATCTTATCCTTCTAGTTTCAGCCTCAGCTCAGCACCCACTATTTAACTGGCAGCTGATCCTCTGTAGCTGTGTGAGCAGCCAACAAAGGTCTTCCCACTTTTTATCAGCAGCTCTTTATTACAACTGGAGCTGAAAAATGAGATGACACATCAAAAGGATTTGGTCTGGATTTCAAATTTCATAGTATTCAGAGTTTTGTTGATTCCCTCATTTTGGATTTAGACCAGTTTAAAAAGTCAGTCACCAATAGCTCATTTCACCTCTGGGTATCAAATTCCCTCACACAAACTCACAGCATGCCTGGCTACACAGCCCTAAACCATTTTACTGTGAATTGCCTCTTACATACTGCCCCTCACCCTGATGACAGGTCTCTGGTAGCATTGGGCAGGGATCTCCACTATCCACCCTTTGCTCTCACAATTGCCCTTTCCACCGTGGCAACAAGAGGGTGCTGCATGGGCCAGCTGACCCTTTTGTGCTGGGCTGCATGCCCTCCATCCACACTCCTGATCCATCTTCTCTTGAGTGATATTATTTTCATTAAGGATTCAAATCCATTAGTGGAAGGAAGCTAGGGACATAATGCATCTTCAATGTTTCTTTTTGTGAATACTTATTTTCCTTCTCTCTTCTAATTCTTGAATTTACTTTAATTAAGCCCTGAAACAAAACCACTCAGGCTAACTCAGCAAGTTGGACTGGTGCTCTCAAGATGAGAATAAAGTACAGCCAGTAAAGCTACAAGCATACACCCCAGTGGGCACATGTGTCAGCTTCCTACCAGTGTGGCGTGGGCTGTCAGGGTTGGAGGAGTAAGCAACAAACTCCTTTTTTTCATGGCACTGCACATAGGTGCACTTTTTCCTCGGGGAATTCTGGTGATTTTCTTATTTCTGCCCCTTTTGGGCAGTGAGTCCAGAGAGGGGTGGCGAGAAGGCAGTCCTCAGACTTTCTTGCTGCTTTGGGCACAGCAGTCTGCACAGAACACCTCCATTTAGTTTTCTCCAAGATCTGCACTCTCCTGCTGGGGAGGTCTCTGCTGCTTGCATCTCACTCTGAGCTCCAGATCCAATGCTACCCTCAATCAGTGCCTGGGATCATTAAGTCATGATCAACATGATTTTGATCAGTGCTTAATCAACTGCAAATCTAAAGTCTTGGAAATGAAAGATTTCTCCCACATGCTGTGCTTTTGCATAAATGCAAAAAGCTTCAAGAAACACAGCTAGGGATGAATGGCTGCAGTGCAGACAAAAGTCTGTTCCCACAGATATATTAGATACATGCAGGGCTGTTGCTTTTTAAAATTCTCCTGTCAGTATAGGAGACTTACAAGCCTTTCTTCATTTAAATATGTGTTGTTGCCAGCAGACTTCTACATGATAACCTAGACCTTTGCCTATCGATAGTACCACTCCAACCAAAACATGAAGGTGACACACCATCCTCTGCATCTCTTATAGAATGATATTTTTGTTCATTAGTTTTAGCTGAAAGCTGGTGTGGTCAGGAAGCTTGCTTCACTGGCCAGTCAGTATGTGCCAGGGACTGAGAAGTAATTTGTGACTGCGAATAATGAGTTTTTCTCCATCATGGGTTTAGTGGAATTGCAGCATTGCAGTGTCCAGCAAAGGTGCTTCAGAGCAAATCACAGCCATCACAAATAGGTGCATGCCAGAAACTCTACCAGAGCCCCAATGCTATCACAAGCTCTTGGAAATTCTTACACTTGAAAGCAGTTCAAGCGTCCTATGATAGTTTTGTGTTATAATTTACTAATGCTTTGTGGCTATGCTTTGTGGCTGTAATTATGAAGATCAACAACCTTTCCTTCATGTAAATCTAGACCCTTAAGCTGTTGTCCACTCCTACTAGCCTTACTTTTCTCATGAAGACCTACGTATCAATTACAGTTCTTTATTTTTAACCCGGAGGCATCCCTAGTTTTCTTTCTTGTAACTGCTCTCTACAATTTGTTCTGTCCCCTCAGAAGCTTCCAACCTACATACTACTTCACTTAACTCCCACCCTCTCCTTGTAAATCAGGAACATTTTCAGAAGTCTGTCTTTCTTCCATGGTCTTGTGCCAACACACAACCTGAAAATTCCACAGTTTTTTGGTTTTCACAGCAAGTTTTGTCACTTCATTCTGCCCTTAACAAATAAATATGCAGTGCAAGAAAATCTTCATTTGTGCCTTCTGAGACAGGGTTCAGTACTGTTGTCTGTACAAAGAGCCACTATCTGTACAGAAAAGCCCACAAAAGAGCAAGAGAGGAGGAACCAACGTGCATTTAAAACCAGGGGTGCAATGAAAAGGCCAACGGGGTGAATAGTTAAGACTATCAGTACAGAATCTGGCCAGTTTTTCTATTCAGCATTTTTTTCATGTATTCTTTAAAAAAAAGTTAAATTTCTAATCATCTGACAAAACTCCACTAGCTGTTAAATAGTATGTTCACAAGGTCTTTTGCCTTGCAAGCTTAGTAATGTTCCCTCCTCCTCACAATGCTGAAATATGAAACCTGAGAAATTGCAGATTTTTATATGCTACTGAATCACTTCAGAGGCAGAAGCACAATACATCTCCCCTCTGAACAAAGTTGTAATAACTAGAAGAAATGCACAGAATTTAAAACTAACATCTGCTAGAGCAGGCCATTTTTATTATGTTAAATGTATGGGAACTGTTGGGTTTGCTTTTGTTATTGTCGTCATTTTTTAAAGCAGGTTCCGTGTAGGAGAATTCCTATTTCCTTTTGAGGCACAGCTAATCCAAAAGTTAAACTTAGAGGGCACAACACACCAGGCAAGATGGGACAGTAGCCTTGCTAAGATCATAGTTACACAGAAGGAAGAGGAGAAGATGGAGAAATTGGAAACTCACTGATTATTTCCACTTGCTTTCTCTTTCTCAGGGATAATCATAGAAGATAGTGGTGGAGATGGACATATTTTAAAAATCATAAATATAAGGTGCAATGAGGCAGCAATTCACATTTCCAGAACATATTAAGACAAAACAAGGAAAACCTAAGTATAATATAAATTCCAATGCAACCAGTGAGAATGGAAAATATTAAAACTGTAAGTGGGATAAAGAGTGGGAGAACATGGATTACTAAATCATTAATGTGCAGTACAACTAGTTTTTCATATCAGTTAAAATGAAAGTTGAATTTCTCTGGTTGTCATTCTGATTTTGTGTGTAAATTGATTAGCAGTAGCAATTGCTGTTTAAAAAAACTCAAACAACCAGCTCTCCCCCAAAAGACAAAAACAAACAAAAAAACCCCCAAACAAGCAAATCTCAAAAACCAAACCAAAAAAACCCAAAGGCCACCCAACCTCCAACAAAAAACTGTTTTAGCATGATCCCATAAAATAATCCAGTTTTATGATTAGAAATACAGCCCTTACTTTTGATTATGATTTTTTCTCTTTCATTAAGTGTATAGAAGAAGTTTAAAGTCTTGGGAAGGAGAGAAAAAGAACAAATCAACTCTTGGTGTTTCAGAGAACTCTGGATTTAGTCAAAAGATTGTGTTCAGACACAGAAGAGTTTAGAGGTGAATGTTTTATTTGCTCCTGGAGATAGTCTGGATTGTTTAGGAGCAGAAATTTATTACTGGCAGCAAGGATGAAGCTGATTTTCCATTACCTGGTATTACTGGGCAGTGGCCGGGTCATGAGCAAATAAAAGCTTTCCGGTCTGCCACATCTCAGGTGAGTTAATACCAACCTAGGCACGTGGAATTTCAAGTTTTGAAGAAGATCAATAGCCTTGTGGCCTCCCCTAGCCCTGCATCTCCACTTCCCTGCTTGTGTAGCAAGGGTAATAATGGAACAATGCTTCATTATCACCCAGGGTGAGGAGCAGAGGCTGAGGCTCAGCTACAGAGCAGGAGGGGAGACCCATCTTCTGAAAATGGGAAGCCACACACAGTGAGCACCGGGTGCTGCATGAATGACTTTGATTTCCTTTTCAGAAGGAGCCAAATTCTTTCATCAAGAACACTTGCATCAGCTAGCTGTAATAAACTCCCAGGCCTCGATGCATGGCTGACACTGTCCTTACCCCCTGAAGCAATGGCCACACTCCAGACCCTCTGAGGAAAGCAGAACACATTTGTAGAAAGGCACAGGGCCCCGATATACACAGCAGCAGGTGCTAAGGCTGCTGACAAGGGCCCAGGCAGCACAGAGAGCTCTGCTCCCTAAACAGACAGGTCTAAGTAACAAGTCTGATGTTTCACAATTTCCAACCGGCAAGAACATCTGGTGCTAAACACTGTACCTCCATGAGTTTAGAAAGGAGAATTTAGAAAGGAAGTAAATGGACACTAATATAATTGGAATCCAAAGGCACATTGAACTAACATTAATGTTAGTTTTGTCTGTAACACCAAAGTCTCTGTACATTACAGTTTGCACAAGTAAAATCCACCTTGCATCACAGCAGAGCTGTTTGAGCTGGTGGGCACAGATGCCAAGTTAGAACAAGCACCAATGTGCACAGTTGCAGCAGAACACTGCAGGCAATATCTGCAAACAGTGAGGCTAATGACAAGTTTTCAGCAATAGGAAATAGCTTTTTGTCTGCATACTAGCAATTGTAAGGGCTAAGATCAGCAGAAGATGCAGTAGCAGTGATGAACCCCTTGTTCTGTGTGTTCTGGACTTTCTTTTGCACCATCAGCCCTTATGGCACAAGGTCTGGACAGCTGTACCATCCTGGTGCCCACTCTTGCAGACATATCCCAAAGAGGGGACCCGAGATTAGCTCCCCATCAGGGTTGGTACCATATGACTCAGTAATAGATCAGCATTTTTATTAATATTTCAACTCATAACATTATTATTAAAAGTATGAGATCACCAATAAAATAAGAGAAAGATTTAATTTAATTTTTCACTAAGACTTTAGCCAGTGTTATCTAAATCTGTGGTTAACACTGTTTTTTTGCTCACTTGCAGTCTCACTCATTTCACATGTTCTACACTGCTGGATCACACTGTGCTTCTACTGGTGTCTCTAACAATCAAAAAAAAAGTATGCAACAAAAATCTACACATCAAACCTTTGCCTCTAGCAGAAAAAGCTTGCATCTACTCCCACTGAAGTGGGAGCATCCACCTCACAGAGGGCAAACAGCAACAGCTCAATAACTGTTCACGGCTAAGCAACAGTTCAAGATGAGATTTGTAGAAACTTTGACTCTCTGCCACCTTCCAGTTTACTCAGCTGGATTTCTCTCATATTTCAAATAAGAAAAGACATATGAAAACATAAAGTATTCCACAATAAGTTTCACAGCAAAATATATCACTGGGCACCAAATAAAACAACAACCAATACAAACAGTTTGGTAAGATAGATAGAAATTGGATTACTTACAGCCCTAGCAGCCTTCCATCATCTTCTACAGAGAGTGGTTGCCAATTAGAGCCATATATTTTAGTAAACTGTGTTGTTTGTGTTAAAAATGAGCACAATAAAAAAAAAAGGAGGGGCATAGAAATCTGTTTAGGATTAATCTGTACCTTTGAGGTTGTGGTTACAGAAGTATTCCAACTCCCTGCCTCACACTACTGGGCCCTAGAGACAAGTGAGCTGTGTCATCCTTCTCACATGCAGGGCAAATTCACAGCATCTGGCTAAGCAAAAAGATACTTCCCCATCTGAACCTCATCAGGAAAGGCCAAGCTCCTGCAAATAAGCCAGTCTGTTTTACCTCACTACTGCTCAGCCCCACTGTTATAACCCTTTCTTGTTTGTATTCTTTGTGCGGCTCTTTTTATACAATGTAAATATACATTTTATAGTCAATGACTATAGCTATTTTTGTAAATCAAAGTACTTGAAAAGCTACAAAATACTAAAATTAATTTTGTTTATGCAACTTTTTTGGGGGTCCTCTTGTGGATATATGGTATAATAAAATCCTTTAAAAATTATCACATGCAATTGATTCTTCTGAACCCTCTCCCTTTCATTGCATGAAATAGACAATGTTCACTTAACAAAAAGCTATTCAATCTTTTGTGGGTTTGTTTGTTTGCTATTTTTTATTGTTTTACTCAATATCTGGCCCATGCCTTAAACCCAGTATAACAGTACATTTCTGCTGTAAGGAGAGAAGCACTAATTTTTTCATGGTCTGTTTTATCCTGTATATTACACTGGCTGTCCCACTGGCAAAGATGATTTTAACACATCCCTGGTATGAGAATGGAATGAGCCAGACTGCAAATGCAAAAGTGGGTCAAAATTTTGTAAAGTAAAAAATACCCTATACTTTTTGGTCTCTGTTTCAAGATTTGTACATACTGATTTTTTTTCATCCTCTTCTCTCAGTGATGGTTTACATGGGTTAAAACAGAAGGAGGGTGATAAGGACAAACGCCCATTTAACCATCTGAATACTGAAAGTGAAGTTTCAAAGGAGTCAAATGTTACTTTTGTATCACTCTTATTTTGTGAACAGAGGAAGCAAGTTCAAATGCTAATTTAGGAAAACTTGTGCAACCTCTTATAGGGACATCACCGCAATGGTGCAATGCCCTGCAGTATTTTTATTACTCCTGCAACATTCTCGTCATTCACACTTCAGCTTTTCTTTCAGACTACTGTAAGGAAAGTTCAAATTGCTGTAAGGATTTCCACAACCAAAATACATTTTCAAAAGCAATGCATAATTGAGCTAGATTGATATGACTTTGTATGAACCCTACCAGATTGTTTATTTTCAGAAGTCTCCTCTTAAATCAGTTGCTAGATTCCCACAAACCACTCAAAGTAAGCAGTTCCACTTTTGTTTTTTATCATTACTGCCTTACTCAATTCTACCTGAGCTTGTAGTTTCTTTATTCTTTTCTTAAAGGCAGTTTCTGTTATGAGACTGTAGCCAGTACATCAATCACAATTTCTCTGTTCCGACTTCCTTTGGAATAAGTGTCACTGGAAGCTCCAGCCTCATGTGATCAGCAGCTCAGGTCAGCATTGCATTATACACTGCAGACTGGTATATTTCAGTTCTGCCAAAGTATTTAAGACTTGTGTTTGACAGAGCCCTTGACAAATGGGTCTCTTCCAGAAGCAGCACAGTGAAAATCAGAGCACCAGCTGAACACAAAAATTGCTGGTAAGGTAAGAGATTGCAGAGGTTTCTGGGGATATTTTCCAAATGAAATATTTTCATGTCCTCTGTGAACCTGGCTCACCTCCCTATTGCTGAACATGAAGGCTGGCTTTAGTCATCAGTGACTTATGTGGTTTTATATTGATCCAAAATCAGTGGCCTGGAGCTTTTCCTGAAAGATCATTTAAGTACCACAACTATGTTTTCATCCCTGCCTTTAGTCTTGGTTCATCTCAGACAGACAGTAACAGCTTTCAGGAAAATGTCTTTTGAGTAACGAGGAAAAGAGGAAATAACCTCTGCTATCAAGGATAAAATCATCAAATCATAAAAGCTTTTAGATTGAAAAAGACCTTTAAGATGACTGAGTCCAACCACTAACTCAACATTGCCAAGTCCACCGCTAACTGACGTCTCTAAGTGCCACATCTACATTTTTAAGTATTTAAAAAATACTTCCAGGGACAGTGCCTCAGACACTTCCCCAGGCAGACTGTTTCAATGCCTGATAAACTTTTCCATTTAGAAATTTTTCCTAATATCCAGTCTAAACCTCCCCTAGTGCAACTCGAGGCCATTTGCTCTTGTCTTGCCACTTTTTACCTGGGGGAAGAGGCTAACCATCACCTGCCTACAAACTCCTTTCAGGTAGTTGTAGAGAGCTATAAGGTCCTCTGCCTCCATGCAAGCCCATGGTAATTACACTAGATCTTAATTTGTGCACCTTAAATTTAATGAGTTACGTGCATAAAATGCAAAGTTGAACAATTTTGAGTACACTGGTTTATTAGGAGAGACAAGCAAGTCAAAGTCCAAGAAAGGTCATAACAACTTGTTATTGTTTTAAATATCAAGTTGCAACATTCACATCCATCATGAATTCCATGTCTGTGTTCAAGTACTCATATGGGGGTAAGATACAGCTTTTGCATAGGATTTAAAGAAAACCATTTTAAGCTTCCAGACTGTGGGAGCTAAAGTAGCAAAGAAAATTCTCTGCTTCTCAGTACAACTTGTTATACAATTAATTTGATCTAGGAACAGAGTATTTACAGGGTAATTTGCAATATGTAAACTGTTAAGCACAAAATGGCACTCTTTAAGTCATTAAACACAATTCACCTTCATTACAGGCACAGTTGGGATCCAGGGATTTCTTTTTTTGTGAGTGTGAGCATAAAAACTGGTTGTTGTCAGGAGGATGACTTCTGTAGAATTTAATCAGGTCTAATACCAAGTATAAGTGATCAAAATTATGTTTGATCAACACAGCTCACAAAATGTTTTTTCTCAACAAGACTCTGATATTAAGCTTATTAATGCACTCAGGAATTCACCTTTAATGTGTAACTCTAGGAGCACAAAGCAGTTAATGTGATCACAGTCAAATTGCAATTAGATTTCATCAAGACTGATAGAATGGTATTTTCCTTCATGCTAGATAAACTATTAGTTAAGGGACTATATCCTTGTTTCACATGCTTTCTGGTTTTAGTAAGCATACAGACTTGAAAAAGCCCAATAGCAGCTGCTTTTAGCAGGTTTTATCATCCCAAGTAGTTATTCCTAAATGAAAGTCTAGGGCTACATACAGATTTAACTGTTTCCCTGATGGTTTTAAAGATTCAAATTTGGTTTTTCTTCCTGTGATTTATACATTTGTAAGGGCAAATAACATTTTCCTAATGATCCTGGACATAATTAAGAATAGATTATCTTTCCTCACATGAAATTCTTGCTGATTTCTACCCACAGAAAGTTTGGGTGCAAGTACCAAACACTACAGTCTTGTCTGTAATTTGAAAAGATGGATGGGCCAATGGGCAGGTTCATCCTTGTGCGCAGTTTCCAAGAGCTCTCACAAGCTAGAGGCATGCAGCCTATGCATGTGATTCCCCATCTGCATTCACAATCTAAGGAATAAATTCAAGGACACCATTGTTCTGTACAAACAGGAACAGCTCCAGTGTCAGAAGTTATGTAGAAGGCAGTAGACCTGACTCTTATGCATGTGGATGACAAGAAGAAACAAGAAAAGTGTTTCTGACTAAAGGAAACCCTCAAAAACCAGGTCAACTCAGTCTCCTGTAAGAACTCAAGAGACTTTTACACTGAAGTGTAACAGGTAAAACAAGAAAGTAGAATTTTCTTTTCCTGAGAGATGTGAAGTTGGATTCACCATTGTCCTACCTTCTTATTTAGAGCAGATATCATCTAGTGAACCTATAGTACACAACTCAGAAAACATTACTAGACAAAAATTACTTGCAAAAAGAGAGAATTGACAGTTGCCAGGGATTTTGATAAAGAGAAAGAAATTACTTATTTCCCCAGCATCCAACTGAAATACAATTCTTAGAACCTGGACTTTAAGAAATACCAGTAGGTATTTCAATATTTTCCTTGATTATTTTTAATTTTAGTTGAACTAGATAATGTATCTTGAGATGGTATTTCTTAGACTACATGACTATGGCAAGAGAGCTTTTAAAAATATCTGTATCCTAGCTCATAGAGCTATTCATCTCTCTAACATTTTTGTTTGATGTATAAAAAATTAATAAATAGAATGACCCAGATTTTTTAGAGTTCCATATAAATTAAAATCACAGAAACATAGAAGGAATCTCAAGAGAGCACTTAGTCAAACTCCCTGCATGAAGGAAAAATCAAGAACACTTAAATCATCCCTACCATATTTAAACTGTTCTTAAAATTGCTGGTTAAGGAGTATTACCAGAATGTTTCTGTACAAACCACTGCAATTTCTGAACACAGAGAATTCAGAAGTTAAGCACATTTATTTTTTGACATCATTGTAGGCCAGTGAGTGTAAATACTCACAAATTTAAAATATCTGGGTTGTACTTGAAAGTTCCATATTTCCTCTAAGTTTTTTACATAATAATTAAGCAATGTTTATTCAAACTTGCTCATATGCTATGCCTTATAGATATCTTATCATTTTTCTATATGTAGACATCTTCTCCAGAGTGTAGTGTCCAAAACTATTTACCAGCAAAAGCCTCAGCCATGCTTATCACAGCGATACAGATATCTCTTATTTCTATGTGACATTTTTGTTAGTACATCCAAAACCAAGTTCTTTATTTTTTGCAATACTATCCAATTCCCTGCTTATAACTTGACTGTAACTCCTAGAATGCATTCTGAACTTTGTAACTGCTCTGTTTCCGACTGCACCTATTGATTTTACTCTTCTTGACATCAAACCATTTCCTCAATTTATCAAGATGTCTTTGAATTACAGTTTTGTCTCTCAAAATGCTTGCAGGCAAACCTTTGTGTTTTGGTGTCACTGCCAAGTGATGTAACTGTATTCTATATTTCATTGTACAAGATATCAGTGAATATAATATAAGACCTGAGTGCAGAACTTGGTCCTTGTAGATATTCACTTGAAATTTCCTAGTATTTGAGAGAATCTTTTAACAAGCTCTGCATTCCCATTACAATCATCACATCAGGACTGCCCTTTTCCAACACCCCTTGAGAAAGCAATGTTAGAAAATACCAGATCCTTTATGAAAGATATATCCTATCTACCATTTTCCTCTGAATCACTTATCACAATCTGATAAAGAAGGAAATTGTATGGCTTTGATGTGACTTATTTCCCATGGATATATCCACCTGTATTTTAATAATACTATTTCTTCCATGAAGAAAATAGCTCCTTCTAAATAGATAATTCTAGAATATTTGTGGAGATTGATTGGTATCTATCACTCTTATCTTCATTTTCCATTTTTTTATTTTTGAAAGGAAGATTCAGTGTTTATTCTTTACCAGTCTCCCACAAGCTCAGCAGATTATTCAGAGGTTATTTTGGTTAGTTTTCTTAAGTACTCTAAAATGAACACCCTCTGGTCTTGAAGCTATATCCTGCAAAAAGTAGTGATTACAAGAGTGTCTTTGAATTTTCTTTTCTGGTTCTCTCTGGTCCTGTAGAAACTCACAGTGTAAATAAATATGAAATGGCAAATTGTTCAATACCTATATAATGATACGTATTTACACCAATGACTTGTGTGACGTGATGCAGCAACTCATGAAGCAAAGGACTCTGCAATTCCTATTTTACTGGTACAACACCACTTGTCTGTGGCTGAGAGATGGTTAAAAGAAAGGTAAACTAGGAGTCAGGTGTAGATGGTGTAGAAGGAAAAACAGTAGATGGTTGTTGCTTTTGCACTGCAGTAAGAGCACAGTACAAAACTTAAAACATTACTGCTTTCCACTCCAGTTAATTAGCTACCACTAATAAAATAGTTTCAGCTGATGCATCTGCTCTAGAATCCCTTGACATGTTTTGTACTGTAAACATTTTTTTTTCTCTCTCTGAAACCAATTTTGTCCTCTGTAGTCCTCCTGTTACCACCTTGAACCACAGGGAGTATCCTCACTCACTGAACATGGAAAGTCGAAAAGGTGGAAAATTTGTCATGCAGCAATTGTAAGGAATCTCTTTTTTAACAGCAAGCTAGAAACTTCATTAAAGACTGAAGAACAGAGTTTCTATTTCCATTCCCACTTGCAAAAAATCCCCATGGAAATTTTTTGTTAAAGGAAAATTATTTTAACTCCTCATACTTTTTCTCCTGGAAATACACCCTTGATAACTGAAAGTTTGGTCTGAATGTTAAAATGTTTCTAAGTGTTGCAATATCCCTTTATTAAAAGACAGTCAAAGTGCCAGAATTTCTTTGCCCAATGAGTAGGGTACAAGTGTGCACAGGTAAGTAGTGGACAGTTTTGTACAAAAAGATTTCTATACAGTAGAGAAGAAGGGGGAGGAAAGGCAGAGATGATAAGAAGATGGACTGACACTGCATTGTGCAAATTGAAAAGAACAATATCCCCTTCTTCCTTTCAAAACCAACCCAAAGTAGAAGCAGAATTTGAGACAAAGAAACACTGTCAGAAATGTTTACTAGCATTTTTTTAGTACTTTTTTTCCAAAAATTTTCTGTTTACTTTTTACATCTCTGATTCAAAAGTCTCTTATACTGTAAGCAGTAAATGCTGAAATGTAGGTCCATATGTAGGGCTTAGTAATATCAATGAAGCTGCACTTCCTGTGCAATTACAGTCGTACTACACAGACAATAAAATTAGGAATATTTTTTTTCAAAGTAACCAGAAACTGTAAGCATAAAGTGTGTCTGGTCACATATTGCATGAATGGCATATCCCTGCTTTCAGCCCCATACTCCTCTGTGATTTGCCATAGAATAGTGAGTTTGATATACCTAGAAGTAGATATATTTCAGAGGAAAAAGAATGTTATACAAATATAATCCTCTGAGGAAATTTGGAATCCTAGGAGTACAGAAAGAGATACCAGCATTAGAAATTATTTCAAGGGCTAAAGTCACAGCATCACAGATATTGTAGACACTACAGACTTTATAAATTATTATAATTTCAAAAACCTCTAAATATTTCATGAACTAAATTGTATAATCTGGCCAACATTTACTGTAAACCAAATAAGTAACTAAGCTGCCCATTAATTCACAGAGCAGAGTGTGATAATAAAACTGCTCTTAAAAATGGGAGTCATTGTGAATGACTGCTTTTAACATTTTAATAAGCATCATTAACTTCATATGAAAGGTTTATAAACATTTACTTTGCAAAACTTCTCTACTAGCAATAGGATGGATTTCATTGCTTGTTCTTACAGAGGTTCCTTTCTTAAATCATGAACTGAAAGTAGGCAATGTGCAGCCCAAACTTCACTGCAAACCTTCAGACCGTATAAAATATTATAAACCTTTTCCTATTCCTGAGATCTAGTTCCAACACATACCATAAGATGGTCACTTATATTCCACAGAGCTCACTTTTCTTGGATATTTTCCTTCTTTGTCTGTTCCACTTCAGGCAAAACCTTCCTTCTCCCCATATTTAATGGAATAAACCTATTAGCAGTCAATCATTAATTCCTGGGGGCTCAATTCAGTAAAGAAAAAAATTACCTCTGCAGTTGTCTGCTATGAGATCTCCTGATGGCTGTGCAGATGAAGAGTCTGATCAAAATAGCTTACGTGGAAGTAATAAAAGGAATACATTGCAGTTACATGGCATTTTCTGACTTAAAAATCTTCACATATTAATTAGTGAAACCTCACAACACCCATGTGAAGCAGGTAAAGGCTATAAATGTTTCATGAAAGGACAACCAAAGTATAATGAGTTGAAAAGTACTTCCAAGGGAAAACTGTAAATTGTTGCTGGACCAGGGCAAAGTTGCTCAGGAAGTCACTCTGTCTGCCTATGCAGTTTCTCACACAGCACTGCACTTCTGCAGGTAGAAGTTTTAACCACATACAATTGCCTTTTTTCCCCCCTCTGCAATGAATCCCAGTCCTTCACTGCTCTTTCCTGTGCCCCTTTGTCACCCACGCCCAGCTGAGGGTGGGTGCATTGCCCCTGATGAGCAGAGGAGTGTCCCCAAGTATGCTTGGCACAGAAGTCTATGTATCATATACTCAGCATTTCCTGACGAGTGTTATGGAAACAGGAAATTTCAAGGAACACTGGGTGCTTTGTGCGCTGGACTGGACTGGAAACAACTAACACAACTAAGTTTACTGTCAGAGAATTTCTAATGAGGTCGCTGCTCTTACTCATTCCTTACAGTATGATCGGTTACTGCTGGGGAGGCATTTTATCTGCTAATTGAAATTAGGCCAGGAGTGCATTTTTGCTGGTAGCGAGGACATGATCCTTTAAGAGATGTAAGAAATACTGGCAAAAGTCTTACTGCAAACAAACAAATATCAAATTAAAGACACTTTTGTTGGTATAACTTATTTGCTCTCAACACCCAGTCTCAACTATACTGTCAAACCCATCTCTTTTAGCCTGGTTTCTAAAGAAAAGAATAATGAAATCATGCTACCAGCCTGTCTGTCAGCCCTGACCCTAATGATCTTGAACATGCCAGCCAATTTCAGCCACATCTGACAATGCCTTCAGGACACAGGTCTCAAAAATCTTCCTCTCCTAGGAGCTTAATGAAAGTTGGTAGACGAGAGAAAATGGCTGTATTATTCCTTTCTCTGAGGAAAAGCCACGGAGAAAGGAGGCTTTCTTTATTCAGCTGGCAGCAGCTAGCTGGGCAATCGCATGTTGTGTGGACTGCCTGATCAGCACAGCTCGCCGGGCAGCACAAATATCCCTGCTCCAGGTCTGCAGAGCAGAAAGCCAGAATGGAAATAGAGAGAGGGCAGGGAGAGGGTGGGAGTGGCACAGAACTGCAGGGAGCAAAGAAAAATACATGTGACAGTGCAAAAAGGGGTGATTTTAGGAGCAGGAGATGGAGGTGGGGTATGGTCAGGGATTCAGGAAATGGAGGGGTGGGGGCAGATTGTAAGCATCTTTGGGAGAGGGGGAGGAAATGGGGCACTGGGTTTATGGGGGAGACCTGCAGATATTGTAGGCAGGGCTGCCATGGGCTGGCTTACTGAGTGGAGGAGATGTAGGTTAATTAAACCTGCTGCTTCTGGAATCATTTATTAAATTACCTGCAGCTTCTGCACTAGAAAGGTTGGCCGCTCTGTGCCTGGATAGCATATTGTTTAGGACAGGCCTTACACAGGAGTGGCTTTCAAATACAAGAGGGGGATTAAAAGGACTGTGCTTTTTGCTTTTTTCATGGTGGGCAAATAGGCAATGAGTCAGTTCAGCTAAGGGGAATGATTTAGTGATTGATCTAAGTGTCAGGTTTGAAATCACTGCTGTAGACTCCTTGAAGTTACAAGGTCATCTCAGCCCTTCATCGTTCCAAGGAAGAAAAATTAAGTGCCACGCAGTTACCACATCTGGTCCTGGCCTTTAGAAATGAAAGCCTATTTGTTCTACATGGATTTGAAAGAATCTGAGGAACCTGCTCACATTTTCACACCCCCTAGTGCTATGTAGCAACCTGCACAACACAGATTTGTATGTTTACCTATATCCAGCTGATAAAGTACATTACAGATAGATAAAATATATACATATATCTATTAAGAAAAGATCTATAATACAGATTAGAATATGAATGAACATACATTTTGCACTGAAAAAGGAGAGAACATTATTAATACCAGTGCTAAGCATGATTCTGTGTGAACAGATTTTTAGATGACTGACAATTCATCCCCACTATGGTACACACATGAAATTCTCCTTTCTTAGTTTACTCAGAGTAACAGTATAATGCTCAAGTCAAACATCAAAATAAATTAATTTGTGACAAGCTCTGTGCCACAAGGACAATCATAGAGATTCTCAGCAGAAGTGAACACGCTCATTTGAATTTCATCCAGACCCACATATCTGGGTGTTCATGACTGTCATGTTCAGGAGAATATCTGACTGAAAACACCCAAACAGCACCTCTTCATCAGCTCTGCACTGACTCTGTGACAGCTGAGCTGCACACTAGCCAAACATGGAGCTGAAATGAGTCTCTTACTACCAAAGGTTACCTCACCACTGTCTGCTCTTGCTTCTTGTTTGTACACAGGGTACAGCGTTCCTGAGTGTACACAAGGCACTCTCCATGGCTGAGACTACAATGTTCTGCAGAAACTGTACCTGCACTACAGTACTGATAATAAACACTGGCCTCTGGAACTGTCAGCGCATCACCTTTCCATCCCAGCCATACGTTCACTATTGTCAGATTCTCAGTTTTGGAAAAAGAAGTCAGATTCAACCATTTCACACTGAAAACTAATAAAAAAGAAATAACCCAAAGTGGAAAAATTAATTTCATGCCACTTTTAAAATAAACTTAACAGAACAGAGAGTAAGCCAGGTAATAGCTACTTGTGTTTTCTGTAAGCTACTTTGACAAGAAATCAAATCAAGTCAGGGAAGCATGTTTCTCCAATATTGAGAATGTAGCTATAATAACTGTTACATTAGCTAACACAAATTGAGAAAGCCTCCAAATCTGTGACTTGTCTCCACATGTCAAAAGGAGCATCTGGTCCTGTGATTTGCTGAGAATGAAAAATATAGCTTAGTGTAGGGGGAGGGCTGTAAGTGACTTCTGAACAAAGGACACAGCTATCTGAGTGCAGAAGGTGTCTGGTTTAAGTTCAGTTTAATCTTTGCACTTTTGCCTTCTTTGTTTGAATGTATCCCTTCAGATGAGGGAGGTGAAAAAAGTCTAAATGAAAGGAACATCAGGTACTGTTGCAACTCATTTAAAGTGCAATCTGCAATAGGCAGGGACTTAGGTTGCTGACAGAATTATAGCATCTGAGGGGCCTGGAGAGAGGGGCCTTAGCAAAAATGTGTGTGCTTTCGATCACAGATAAGCCTTGACTTTTTTTCTTACGTGCTCTGTGCTCTGTACAAAGTCATTGCTCCCGAAAGAGATAAACTAATAATAATGGGTTGGGCAAGGCACTGAGCGGACAAGGAACGTGCAAACTACACACACAGAGGCGTGCAGGGAACCTGTGCTGCTCCTGCTCTCTTCTAACCCAAAGGATCACTGAGCTGGCCTCAGCTTCCCAGCTCTCCCTCTTAAGGAGATGGGTGACATGAGAACTTTCACAGAGAGTTTTACTCTCGAATAGAGTAAACATACTTCAAAGTATTGCCAGTTTATCCACAGTTTACTTATTATCTCAATAATGAGTTCAAAACTCATCAGAACTGTCTCTACATATTCTTCCCAGTTTTGTATTACTTAACCCCCACATTTTAATATTGACTCATAATTTTTTTGCCTTTGTAGGACTCCCATGAATAATGGGTATTGATCTCATCCTCTTTTTCCCACTTATCTGCAAAATACCTTCTCACCTTCCTATTCCAGACCACTGAGCTAGTTCTCATGTAAAACTTTCCTCTTTGCTTCAGCCAAGGACTGGCCGACCCTATTCATCTTTCCTTTCTTACAGATTGCAAAAATCCTCCTAACTTGCATTTCTTGCTCTTTAAAAGCTTATTTTTCTTTCCTTGTCCTTGACTCAGGTTTTCTCTTGAGATGTTTCTCTGCTTCTGCAAAGTTGAACTGTGATGAGATCTGGTCTGCAGAAGCAGTTTTATTCACTCACTCATTTTGTGAAGGAATGAGATCTCTGTCCCTTACAAAGTTGGTGGGAGAAAAGGTAGAAAATAAGGGATGTGTAGAAACACCGCATATGGAATATGAGGGAGGAATTCTTCTTTCAAGGAAAAGAAGTCTGGATTTTCTCTTCCAAGAAGTCAGGGCAGAAAGCCCCAGAAAGATGGATGCGGTTGGTTTCTTCAGTAAAGAACACCTTCAATTTTAAAAACATGGACTCTTCTCGTGTTATTTTCTAAGAGGGGAAAATTAGAAAAAATGTGGCAAGGTATATACTTACTAATTTTCAAAATCCTCAGTATACCACACAACTCCCCCTCCCTGCATTTTCCAGTATATCCCATCTCCTCTATTTTCATGTGTTTTTGACTCAAAGCTAAACTCCAAATAAAAAAAATGTATGCATTCTTTTTCTGCTGCCCTCATCTGGTTATCTGTTCCTTTTCAGAGGCTCTTGGAGGTCAGACATCAAGACTTTAAAGTTTAGCTGTAACGTAGCTTGTGGTAAGTATTTATTCCTTGCAGTAAATGCAAGGGCTAATACTGAAATTCTTTGAGACTGAGATTTGGAAGATGTCAGAAACCCTTCAGTGATTTGCAAGCATTGTTTCATTCAACTTTGCTCCCAGTATCCACAATCCTAAATATGCAATTGCTTTTATTAAAAGTGTGTCTGTAGTGTTTATCCATGTTGTAATTCCTACCAATTTCAAGTAAAAGATTATTGAAAACAAGGGGAAAGAAAGGAATACATATAAGATCTTGAGCTGGTATAAATAGCTATTGATATACTGAAGCTGATGAAGCCAGGCTAATTTACTCCACACCAGGATCTAGACCAAAACTGTGCAGGGCATTCTCCACCTGAGTGGCACTGAAATCCAGGTGTTTCTGGATGTGTTTTGATATGGACAGGAAAATATTTTATGTGCAGTGAAGATATCATAACTTAAGCAAAAAGAACACATAATGCTTTTGGAGTTTAGATGTGAAACCACTTTGTGGCCTCATTTAGGTAGATTTATTTCGCTGCTGACTCCCTTCCTGCACATTCAGTCTAATACTATAAAAATCCAACCTGTCTTATGGAAAAAGTGGATGTCCTCCAAAAATACCTGAAAAGAAATAAAATTAAAAAGTTCTCCCCTCCTCCTAAAGAAAATATAAAACAGAGCCTATTTTTTAAAGATTATTTTTTACTCAGTTCTACTCATTGTTTTTATAGCATCCCTTGTGAATAGTAAATTTTATAACAGATGGTTGTTAGCCTGTGTCAGTTTTGAGGAGGATAGATAGTGCAATCTAACCTCCAGTAAGTTAGTAAACATCTTTATGCAGAGAAATAAGATTGAAAGTAGAAAAATTCAGTGGAGTGATGCCTCTTGGTACATTTTAGATATGCATTACTTTGTCTATACATTGACTGCCTTGAACCAGGGCATGAACAATTACCCTACGTCTAAGGCACTGTGAGTAGCTGGTATTCTTACACCAGCATGTTATTAATCAGTCAACAGAATTTAGAAATAAGGCTCTTAGTTTGAATACAGTCCCTTCTTTTTGATATTGCCTGGACAAGCAGCTTCTCACCCAAAGAAGTGCCCATTGAGAAAGCAGTGTCACCTCCGCAGTAAAGTGTGCCACAAGCCAGGTCCTTCCAGGATGCCACAGGATGCTGCATGTGCTGCACAAAGTGCTCCTCTGGCTGGGGACAACTGGCCAGAGAATGGGAATCTAGTACTGAAAAGCACCCAAGTGAGATCTCAGTGAGACCTGAGATAAAGTATTGGTCCTCACCTCAGGTAGTTCCGCCTATGTTCATCACAGCAATGAAGCAATTCATTTAGGAGTAAGGTGAAGGTGAAATTAAGGTTAAACGTCTCTCATCTTGAAGCCAATGTCAGTTTTGCCATTCCTTGAGTAAGGACAATGTTTCATCACAAAGTATACTAAAAGTTTAGTAGATACTGAAATAATTTTCTGGGTACTTGCTTTTTTGGCAAATGTAAATCCTGTCTTTTAGATTTTTTTTTTTTAATTCCCAATAGAAGGTCTATTTCTGCAGCCTTAGATTCATGTTCCTGCTTTTCTCATTTTCTGGAGAGTTCACATTCATCTGGAACGTAGAGCCTAATGAGAAACATCTGAGAAATGCTGCTTTCTTATCGCAGTAGAGCCAAAAACCTTAAGCAAAATAATCTAGCTCATTTTTTGGGTATGGAGTGTCCTCTTTTATAGAAACTGTTTCCCATTTTATGTGTTGAATGGAACCAGTAAAAAAATCTAAACAGATAATCCATTTGATAATTTGAGAGAAAGGTAGTAACCACTCTTTAAATATGCAAGTAAAAAGCAAATAGATTTCACATGGCTAGTCAGTGTAGCTTCCTCATTGCCAGAGCAACAAAATTGATTAAATATCTAAAATTATGGAAGTTAAAGAAAATAAGGAAAATGTTATTTCCGATATTTCCGCTTTACTATTTCCAGCCCACAGGTTCCTGTTACCTCAGATCAATACCTTTATCCTTTAATTCAAACCAAGAATATTATGCTGGTCCCATACTATTACACTGCCCAAATAATTCTTTTAAAACTTGAAGTTCCACTAGATCACATGTTAAAATAATCTCCTCAATCAAGGTGACCCAACATGATCTTGCATGCTGCACCCCAGAGGATGGCCAGGCCTGCAGAGCCTTGCCATACACTTTAGGATGCCTTTGATGGGGCTGGAACAGCCGAGGGCAGCAGCTCCCACCTTCCCTGCACACTATGGCTGGGCACAGTGGGGTCTCTGGTCCCCTTTTGCTCCTGACATGGCCACTGTAAAACCAGTGAGATCTGTGCTCAGAATCATTTTCAAGTAGATTTTGAGACATTTACTTCTATTATTCCAATTAAAAACATAGTATTTTTATTGCATTCTTTTGGGAAAAAAACTCCCTAGTTTGGTACTTAAACTGGTAAATGCTAAAACCAGACAAATTTGGAAAAAATCAGTGAGGTGTACTCTGTAGCTTTTAGTGCAAAACCGATGAAGTTCCTACCGAGTTCAGTGGAGATTGTGTCTAGCCTGCAAAACTTGTCCCCTGCTAGCCAGTCTTCTTCACAATTTGAACAAGGGCTGCTCTTTAGAAAAAGAGCAGTCTTCTCTTAACTTTAGAAAATGTCCAATATTTTGAAATAATTTGTAGTTTTGTTACACTTATTATTAAAATTTCATTATTTATAACCCCCAACCTTTTCACCCCACAGGAGGGTCAAATCATTCTGTCCCACATTGCACACACACACATATACATATACATATACATATACATATACATATACATATACATATACATATACATATACATATATGTATACACACACATATATACATCTATTTTTATGTATGAGCCCAAAAGGCTTTCTTCTGAGCATGGCCTGAGGCCATTGTTGTCCCTACAGTTTCCTGAAATAAATCAGAGGTGGTGTGATTCTCATTTGTTAAGCAAATGTATACAATTTCTCTGGAAAACAACAAATATTTTAATTTTATATCTTCTAGTCTCTGCAGCCATTGATTTGTCAGTAGAATGGAATGAAAAACACTATCAAGCTCTGGCAGCAGAGCTGCAGTGGTGATGAAAGGTTGCCCTGCTTTTACTCTTTATTACACCACTCACTACCTTTCCAAAGATGATTTGTCTGCACTATCGTTTTTATTACCTTTGGTGCAAAACAAAGAATACTCTTCTCAGATCATAGTTAGAATGGAGAAAAAAAGTAATCCTTTCATTTCCATCAAGGAGTTTCCATAATAAAAATAGCTGAGAAGGAAAATCCTTCCAATTTAATTTCTATTTAATTTCTTTCCTGGCTATACAACACTTAAAATATAAATGATAGCCAAGGTTATGGATAAATTAAGCAAGCTGAAAAAAGGAGACAGGGAAAAAAAGCAACTTTTCACCCATGTTCTTATCAAGATGTTCTGTGTATAAACATTGTGACTATCCCTTAAAACTTCATCAATTTTCAATTAAAAACCCCTCACATATCCTGAAACACTCTTTGCTTATGTATATTTTTCATACAACAGTAGCAAGAGAAAGAGTTGGGAAATCATTCATAGTTGTTGCAAGTAGTCTATGTCCATAGGGATCAGTAATAGTGTCCCTGCCTGGAGCTTGAGCCAAAGTTGTTCTTTATTTCACTGCATCTCCTCCAAATCAGAGTCTCTTACTGAGCATATGAGGAATGTAAGAAAACATAGGTTTTGGATTGATTTGTAGACTAAAATTACTTTCAACTCGAAAAAGGTCTTTATTTCATACTATATTTATGGACTTTTGGGGAGTGGGCAGGGACATTGTGCTCAGTATGAGAAGGAGGAAAGAGGTAAAAACCCCACACCACAAAGAGGTATTAGCAGAGCTTGACACTTTGCGTCTGTTGCCTGGCTATTTACTGATGCTGGGAAACAAAGATAGAGACATACAGGTTTAAGGTCTACTAGGCTAACATAGATAAAGCACTCAGTCGTGTCAGGATGAACTCACTGGAAATTTTACTCATGAGAGTAATCCCAGTGAATGCAATGGACCTGCTCAGAGGAGCAAAGCAAGCACAGCACTGCTGTTGGGCTCACACTCATGTGAGATTCCCACGTAGAATAGCTGATAGGACAGAGGCACACGTGCTCAGCAACAACTGATAGTGCTTAATGAAGACCATGTGTATTAATAGGCCTGAGCACAGGAAATGAGAGATTTCCCCCTGCTCTTCTAATGATGTCTAAGAGCAAGTTCTGTGTAAAGAAATATTTCTTTAGGAAATAGCTGACTGACTGGAATCCTTAAGAAAAAAAGAGACAGATTTCCATTACTTTTTTTCTTGGATTAGAGTTAGTTTTGGTTTATACTGCCTTTCCAGATTTCTTAAAATTGTTTTCCAGACATTCCCACAGTGCTAATGTCAGACCAATATCTAATAACTTTTTCCTGAAGGCTGATATTCCAACACATTATCTTTCAGCTCAGAGTGCATAAGCCAATTACGTTACTCTCCCAGCCAACACTCAGAACACACAGAAAAACTTCCTGCTTCTGATTAGTAGCAGATAGGCTTTTGTAATGGATTGAGACAAAAGTTTCCAAGTGCTAACAAGTTTTCATGACATGTTACCAATGCATATGTTGAAGCTATAGAGCCTGATCCATGCAATTAGTTTATAATGTAAATTCTTGAGCAGTCCAGGTTTAGTAGTATAGAAAAATACAATTGTTGCTATTCATAGTTAATTATTGAACACAAGCCAGAATGTTTATTCTTGTACAATTGCCTATTATCACAAGTAAAACTTCAAGTGTAGTCATAATTTTTTACTGTTATTATTTTATTGCTCTATCGACATAACCTGATTTTCTTGAGATGTGTCAATGCACTACCAGGAATTACATATAATTGTATAAAGAAAAA
Organism: Acrocephalus scirpaceus scirpaceus; assembly: GCA_910950805.1. NCBI lineage: Eukaryota > Metazoa > Chordata > Aves > Passeriformes > Sylviidae > Acrocephalus > Acrocephalus scirpaceus. The sequence goes on from OU383781.1 coordinate 39,106,284, forward strand.
AACCCAGCAAGTTATTCCCAATGGCTTATTTATTAGACAACACATCAAATTTCACTAGCAAATAAGACAACTCATTTTTGTTAAGCAAGGCTGTGCACAATATTTATAATGCCACTACATATACAATTTTAACAAACCTGCTAAGAAAGAGATCTTGAGGGAATCCAAAAGCCTGTGTAGCACATTCTCACATATAAAGTGCCATCTATCTTGGACTACTATTACCTGTATTAAGACAGTCTTATACTTGTCTGCCTTTCACACCAGATTAACCAAGCTTTGTCTCAGAATATTTCTGAGAGGTCCTAGAATTTCACATATGATCCTAGCCTAAATCAGGAGAAATGTGGCTTTCCTCTTCAGACTTGTTTTTATGGCTCTTTATACTTTACATGTTTAATACATTCTGAATAGCATGAGGCAATTTCTGTGAAAGATGCTATCTTTTCACAGGACTCTTCATAGATCCAATTGCTCCTTAAAGAAGATGTTTTATGTTATCTTCAGGAGCTAGAATAGATATAAAATGTATATAGTAAAATGATGGAATGCAGTTTATTTTAAAATCTGTTAAAAAGCTACCAAATGTCACAAAGAAAAGCTAAATCAAACACGGTGAGTTTCAATTTTCTGTTGCCAGCCTTTAGAAAAGCACTTTTGAAGCTACTCCATTCAAGTATTTGGCCATGCCAGCCTCAGTCTATATTGTTATGCAAAGTTGCTAATAGCACTTGGCTGATGTGATCGTGATGCTGCCCCAAATAAGTGGTTGCTCATACATGTTACAGTTCTTAATCGGATTTTTCTTCACTGCATTAAAAGGAGTATCCAGCCCTTTCTTCATACCTTATCCTCTACACTAGCTCCAGATCTGGGCAAGGAAGATACCCAGTTTTCTTCATAAAAGTGAACCTTCAAGCATGCAGATTTGTCTTTTTTCTGGACAAATCATAATCATTTACTTACTAATCTCAAAAGAAAATTTTTGGAATGGTTTGTTGAAGTACTTTTTAAGAAACTGTTTCCTTAAGAAAATTAAGAATTTTGTTCAAACTTCTGAACACTGGTCATTTAGGGAACTAACTGGAGGACCTCTGCATTTTTAGGATGTTTATGCCATTATCCTCCAGATAGGGGATCTCCACATTTTTAGGGTGTTGCTGGCAGATTGGACCAGCTGTTGTTGAATTGTTCACCAATATGGTTCCCAGGTGGATACTAGAGGAATTTCTTCAGAAAGATTTACCAAAAATGTTCTAGGACTTTGAGACCTGTTCCTGGAAGTGAGCAAGGCTGGAATAATTAAATCCCCAGTTTCCATGGGATGACTTTGTGGCCTATCCTCATATTTCTACAAGACTTTAAAAGCAAAAAAAAAAGATGTAATAATGTGTCAAAAGGCTCAGAGAAGACAGCAGCTCAAAATACAGACAATTTTAAGTGAAGATTCATAAAGAATGCATTTTCAAGTTTCTTTCTTTTAGTATTTTTGCAATTCAGTTACAACAAATCTTTCATTGTTTTTAAGATACTTGCATTTGTATTCTGACCAAAAAGTTTTTATGAGGTTGAGATAGCTTTATGTGACCTTTATTTCTTATTGTTCCTGCATGGGACACAGCTCTGTGTTTATTTTTTTCAGTGTCCTAGTCTACAACCAAGTGTGACCCACACAGCCCTGTCACTGCTCTGGACTGTGGGAGCACGTTCAGGCAGCGTGTGGGCCAGCTAGCTCAAGGTGATGAAAAAGAACCACCAAAGTTCAGTGGTAGGTGTGGCATACTTTTTAAAATATTTTAGGTGCCAGAGATATATCTGTGTGTGTGTGTGTGTGTGTGTGTGCGTGTGTACCTACACACATGGGACACACTAGAGACAAGAAGATAGCAGCAGGAAGTTGAGTCTATGTTGTTTCATTTGCTCTTGCTCTGGAGACCTGGGCTGTTCCTCAAATCCATCACTGAGTGGAAGGTTAGCCTGGGCAGACAAATCAAATTCCCCCCAAATGCAGTACATGGAGGGAGAGGGGCACCTCCTTCCATGTACTGACCCCACTTCCCTCCAGGAGGGATAGGGCCCTCAGAGAGAGCTCTGCAGAGTCTGTGGTTGACACTCTCCAAAACCCTTCATCTCAAAGTCATTTTACTGCAAGAGAGCCCAAATAATCTTGAACATGATGGCAATTAAAAATTAGCTCACAGCCTCATCTAAAGTATGAACCTGCAGTTAGCAAAGGAAACTTACAGTCACTTGTTGGTTTCTAAATGAGAAAACACATGGTATGCCAAAACAATCAGCAGGCTGAAATCAATTTGTACTTCTGCAGTGTTAAGTGGACAAAAGCCACCCTCAGATCACCACCCACATGGGCAACAGAGCTCCTGCAAAACCTGGGGCAGACAAACGCTGCAGTTGCATGGAAGCAACAAGGAAGGGCCTCAGGGCACAAGGTGCCAAGAAGAATGATTTTCAAATTTAGATTTCAAGAAATCATCCACTCTATTTTAGGTGGATGACATCGTCCAGCTTGAAGAATTAAGAAATGTGTCATTCAATGGGAAAAAGGTAGTAGCATATAAAACTAATGACAAATAATATGAATAATAATATGACTGTGAACTATGCCATGTGCTTGACATGGAACCACTGGGATAAGAGCACTTAAAACTGTAGGCAACAGCTTGCTTTCATGCCACCAGGTGTTTTGCTGTAGCAGAAAGGAAGACTAAAGGGCTGACAGGTTAGAGAGGAACATAACCCCAGTGAATGCCCTGGCATGGGGCAGTTTTGGCGCTGGCCTTTGGGTTCTGCCTCCCACTGTCAACACCCAATTCCAGCAGAATTGGCTAACTGAAGGAGAGATGCTTTTTGCTGCTTTACACTTCTGAATAAAACTGAAGAACCAGAGTTGAGAGGACAACATTTTAATTAATTCTTCATGTTGTGCACAAGTTTCTCCTGAAATGCCAATCAGCTGGGCTGGCTCTGGGTGCCGTCAGAGGAACCCTGCACCTGGCTCCAGTTGTTTGGAATTGCTGAAAATCTTGGTGCATTTTCATGACATTTTCCAGGCAGGTCTGCAGCAGGAGGAAAAGATGCAGAACATGTGCCTACCTCAAGCCAGCATTTTCAGCTAAGGCCCTGAACTTCCTATTAAAGAGTTAAAGTACAAGCACTAAATTCCTTCTGCTGAAAGGAAAGGGAAGTATCGGGTAGAGAGGCAGACTATAAAACTGGGGTCAACAGACCTTAAAGTTCATTGGCAAGATCTCTGAAAGTGTACTGCCAGAGCTAAGGCTAGTCAGACAACAAAGTCATACATAAAAATCACCTCTAGCATGTTATTGGTACACTCACTGCATTAATTAAAAAGACAACCCTGCCTCTAGTAGGATGTAATGCTTGAAATTAAAACAGGAATATATATCATGGTGTTTCACCTTGCAATCTGTTATGGTTCTAAACTAATTAATTAGGCTTCTTACGGCAAAGATAAGTATTTTCAATGATGTTTTAGACAGTCTGTTTATAAGTGAACCCAAAAGACAGCTTGACTTGACTTTTTTGCCAGTAGCTATTAAATGTATAAACCAGCATCCTAGAGACTGGCCTGCAAGTGACTTTGCCTGCAAAGCTAAATGGAAAGTATTATTTGTTCTAACTGCTGCTTGCAGAGGCTTTCTTTGTGGTTTCACAGCTTGGCCATAAGGCAAACCTTTTTAATTTTTATTTTTTATTTTTACAGCTGTTTAATTGGGATGGTCCCTACTCTGGTATTTATTTGTGATGTTTATTTACACAGAAGGCTTTGCAAAGGCCGAGTTTTGCTGGAAGGGCCAGGTACAGTGTTTGTGCAGCTGGTCACCAGGTAACCCTCTCAAACACTGCTGGAGACCACTGGAATCAAGCACAAGGTTTGGAATGGTGCTCTCCCCAGGACTGTTTTCATTGCAGCACAAGCTCTGATGTTTGCTCAATTTTGTTTGATATCATGCAGACCCATAATTCTATTTAGAAAAGATAAAAACCGTGAAGCAGCAATTAACTTTTTTCAATAAGCACATTTTAAGCAGAAGAAAATTAACAGTTTTATTGCTGAGTGTGGCTGGGGAAAACCATGATGGTTGATTAATAAAATTTCAGTACATGGTTAAACTGATGCAGTCAAAAATCCCAAATTAGACCAAGACGCTTAAAAAAGAAAAATTAAAAAATAACATTCATTCTCAAATAATGAATTTGAAACTCTACTTTTATGTGATATTAGAGATTTTAGGCTTACATTATATGTTTTTGAGTTTTTCTCTCTCTGGTTGAGGCAGTAAAGAAGATGGGTTCGATTCTCAGCACTGGATTTGTCTCCTGTCCCCAGGACTAGGCGCAGCATGTGTGTAATTAGCAGCCAGCCCTGCATGAGAAGTGAGGTCCTGCTGTAAAGCAAGGCCTGGGGGCGCTGGCAGTGCTCGAGGAGCCTTTCTGGAGGGCACTGTTTTAATCTAAGTGCCACTGGCTGTTGATAAAGATCTCTGAAGCTGGCAGTTCTGCAAACCTATGTGGAGCACTAACAAAAAGGTTTGAAGTTTATACCAAAGAATAACAAAACATCCAGAAAAAAACCAAACAAACCAACAAAACAAGTCAAGAACCCCCAAACCAATTACCAAACACATTGAACACGGTTTAATCTGGTTGTGACTGTTCTCAGCTGGACATTCATGGCTCCAGACAGTAGTAAAACTTGTAAGAGAAATATCCTATGCCTTCATGAGTAATAATATAAATATAAATAACCTATAACGTAAACATGAAATCCTCTCTTTTCTCCCTCCTTTGAGCCTGTTAGAAGACATTCCCTTCCAGAATTACTTGGGTGGGTTGGGTGTGTGCTGTTGAAGAAAAATTGTTGAGATTTTCACATAGTCACAGGCTATCAAAAGCTAAAAATTTAGAAGAACATTTCTCACCCTGGTCACCTTTAAGTAGGCTTGAAATTAGTTAAGTAACATGTTTATTTGGAATCAGTGGGAAGCAAAATAAATGTAAATAATAAATAATATTTTCTTTTGTACCTTGTAACAATGAAGAAGCACCAAGACAGTACAATGCACATTTATCAGGCCTCATATTTTTAATTTTGGTAATGTCTTGAATTTCATTGTGCTTGACATGTTTACATTTCATAGTGCATCTGTAGCATTTCTAGTCATCCCTCTCTGAAACCTGAGTTGTCCTAATCCCACTGCAGTTCTGCACAAAGTGCAAGATAGGCAGGCTGCGTATAGAAAACTGGCTTAGAACAGAATTTACCCTATTGAACACGTTTGTGGGCATGTGTGAGACCACAAAAGAGCTGGAAGGCCTTGTCCTTAAGGAATATGTCAGTCACACCCCTCACCCTGAACAACCTAGATGCTGAATCTTATTCAGTCTAAATTTCTATTTTCTTTTGCCTGGATCAATCACTGTGAGCTTTTTTCTTTTTTATCTTATAGTCACCTTCTGTCTGTTCATCCAGATATAACTTCAAATAATGGATTCCACCAGGGATTTTTTCCTTTCTCCTTTTCAACATCGAGAAAGAAGTTAAACAAGGAAAAAGGGTTCTGAGCAAATCAATGAAGCTGAGGTTAGTGGCTTTTAAAAACAAAACCCCTATAGTACTGATACTAGTGGGTAATGGTAATTTACCAATCTGTTTCCATCCCCATGGCAACTAATCTAAGTACTATGGTAACAAACCTAAACAAACATAAATATTATCTTTCCTCTGGTCTCCAAATTTTTACATTTAATGCTGTTTGATAAATAGCCACACTAGCAGTTCCTCAACTATTGTTCACAAAGACATACTACAGTAAACAGGCTCTCATTGTGCCTACCAGAATCTGCTAACAGTTGCAGTGCTTAAAAAATAATAGGTAATTATATATCCAGAATTGGTTTTAATTAGCAATATAGGTACAGGTAACAGTAAGTAGCCGTATGTCAATGAAACATCATTTTAAGTAAGACAGGCTTAATGAACTTACTGGCATGGCTTTTCAGTTTGTCTGACAGTCTGCAAAACTAAAGCTGTTTTCCATGTTCGTAATACCTGTCATAAATATATTATGTGATTAACTTATGATTGTAAGGAGAATAGATGCCTTTAAAAATTATTGTTCTGGTGGAAATTCATCTGGGAGTCCACGTAGGCACTTAGCTCTTTTCTTCTTGATCTATCTCTCAATGTTATATACATTATTATTTACCCACAATTCAATTTTTGTTTGGTAGCTTGATCACATCAAATCTTAACCTTCTAATACAAATATACTCTGCTGCTCTCTGCCACGGGAGCTTTCCAGTCTACACATCCTGGAGCCTCTGCAAGCAGCTCCCTGAGGAAGCCCTGCCTGTGCCCTGCAGAGAGCAGCTGAGCCCTGCCCGCCCTCCTGTGCCTAGCCTGGCGCTGCTCCTCGCAGGTGAGCTGGCTCCAAGCAGCCTCCCTCACCTGGTTGTGCTGCACTGCCCTTCCCCACACTCCTGGATCAGCACTGCCAGCTTCATACAGCTGTCAGCACACTACAGACACAGCTCATCTGGCATGCCTGTCTTACACAGGATTCTGATCAGACAGCTTAGGGTTTTAAGAAGAGAGGAAGACAGCCGAAAATAGTGACTCTTTAGAAAAGCAGTTGAAATGCAATAGTTCTTTCACTTATCTTTCCCTTGGAAATCCAGAAAGTTTGACTGTGCTCAAGAAGACTCCCTCTTTTATGAGGGAGTATCTCCATCATGAAATAGTAAAAGTGGCTTCCAGAGCTGGGAGGCTCTTGCCCTTTTGTCGTGTTCCAGTCTGCCATCACATGGGCCTGCTCAGCACCGCAAAGCAAGCACAGACCAGACCTTAATGCTCAACCTTGTTGAGAAGAAATGTCTTCCCATAAAAATCTGTTTTCCAAGGTAAGAGCATGTCTTCAACTTGATTTGATTTCAGTGGTAGTCGTCAAATCAACACCATGATTTTTCTGTCTCTAGCCTTCAGTATTCCATCACAGAACTCCTACCAGAGTATGAAGAGCTCAATATTCATAGTGGAATTTTTTTAAAACTCATGCGGAGACCTCGTAGGCTCGGACAGCTCTATGTTGCTTGAAGAAAATAGTTCCTAACCTGACCAAAGGGAAAGGGCAGAAAACACTAACTCAAGTACCTAAGTGCAGGCTCACGTCTGCAATGTTTCCACTAGGATTGCTGAAACTACACAAAACACACCAGCCCTTGATCCTGGGCTTGTTTGGGTTGGAGGTCTAATGCAAAATCTGTTCTCAGCTCTAGTCAGCTGCTCCTTGGCTTTGGCATGACCACAGCTTTGCATTACCTCATTTTATCTGGAAAACACTTTGGGTTCAACACAAACATGGTTAGTCTTAAAATGACAGATTTCCTGCTTTAGATTTATATCTTTTTCTGCAATGTCTGGTTCACCAAATGTCAGCAGGGAAAACTGATCACCAGGAAAACTGATCTTGTTGCCTGTCTTTCTTGAGCCAATTCACAGCTATTGGAGTTGCAATGGGAAATACATTTCCAGTGAGGCAAACTGTTATTTTTGCATAATGTGAGCTAATAGTCAATGACTGATAGTCAGTTGTCAGTGGTGCTCACAGACACAAGAAAAGGCAATGGGCACAACTTGAAACATGAATTTCCATCTCAATAAAAAATCCCAAATCACAACTTGAGTATAGAACATGGAGGTTGTCTAGAGAGGTTGCAGAGTCTGTCCCTGGAGATATTCAAAACCTGACTGATCACAGTCACTGCTGTGGCAGCCTGCTGTAATTAGGTGACCCTGCTTGAACTGGGGGGCTGGATCAAAACCTGGATCTCAGAAGGTCCCTGCCAACCTCAAATGTTCTGTGATCTTTCTTTCTGGGCCAAATACTGTGCAAACCAGGAAAGGAGTCATCAAACCTCAGTGAAGTTTTATCTCTTCCATTTTCCGTAGTCAAAAGTGATATGAATCACACTACAGCACCTCTCAATCCTATTCTTAATTTGTTGATAGAGAACTCAAAATCCACTGGGATTTTCAAGACAGATGCTTGCACTGACGACCATATTAGTGTCTCAAGACAACTATTTTCTTTCAAAAAATTCCTAAATTCCCTGACCTATAATACAGGTATAGTCACCTAAAGACATCTGTTCTTTGCAGATGTTTTCAGAATTAGACCCAGAAGTATGTCTGGAATGTAAAAATTTCTCAACAGTGGATTGCATCTCAGAGGGATACAACTGGAGACTCTATTTGCTTTTCTTTGAAGCAGGAAGCTTGCTTACTTCAACAATACAGCTTAGGTTGGGAAACTTTCACATAGTTTGCCAGCTTTTGTTTTTATTACCATTTATCTTTGCTGTTCTTTGTCAGCTAACACCTCAAGAAAATTTCAACAGCCAAACATAAGATTTAGCTTTTTCTTAAATCCAAGTTAATAGGTTCAAAGATAAAACCCTAGGCAGACCAACGGATAGTTGATGAACAATCCATATAAGGTATTTCAATAATTTGCAATTTTTTCCCCTTTAATTTGGAAATTTTAAAAAATATTTTAAGTGGCCTAGCTAATGTCTCCAGATATTTGGTAGAAAAATGCATGTGTTTGATTTGTCTCTAACACAAGCAATCCTGTTTCTCTGGATTCTGGACTGTACATGCACCAGAGTGTGCTCTGACAAACTCACGGACAGGAAGTGAGGTATTTGCTTACCAAAATGCTTTAAAATAAACCAGAAAATCTGACACACATGTGCAGAAGTTTGTTCTCCAAGTGTATTGTTCAGGCTCCTAAAACATGAAGCTATTGTTACAAAGGTCTTTAAGTGTCACTATCTGTAATTTGAAGGAAAGAAAAATGTCTTTTATGGAGTGGGACACCTTAAAGAACTAAAAGGGTTTGATTTGGTTGGGTTTTTTTTTAATATTATAAACAATCCATATTTAACCCAACTTAGCCATAAGGAATTAATTTTTATTAAATTCTAAACCACAGTTTAGTGCAGTTTATTCATATGATTTTACCGTCATTAAGTTGCTACTAAAAGTATGAAACCAAAAACCTAATATGAAAAACTTCCTGTCAACTGATGTTAGCAGACAGCAGTTATTGCAACAGCTACTGCTTAATTTTACAAAAACTTGACCAAATTCACATTCTTTGGAGCAAGTAAGTAGCAGAAGCTCCAGTTCCACCCAGGCTGCAAGTAAGTGATGAATAGAAAACAGCCACACAGTTCTAAAGCAGTGCAGTGTGAAAACAGTACCAACAGTAACCCTGTAACTCCCAGACAATGTGTCAGACTCTTTCTCAATAGCCTAGTGAACATCCTAGAGCTGGTTCTGAGCAATGTACACCACCACGTACTACCTTTGTATGGCCTTTTGCTCTATATAGATCAATCAGCCATTAATGTTTTTCCCTAAACTCTGTGATATCTGAAAAAATCAATAACCATCCTCAAAAATAAAATTAAGTGTAAAACTAAGAAGAAAGTAGCAAATTTTAGTTCATACAAAGCCTATACTTCATACAAAGCCTATTGAAGAGTTAAGGCACTTTGAACAAAGAGAACTTGAGAGTAAATAAAGAAAAATGTTAGAAACAAAAAATTTGACATTAATATTGTAGTGGTCTTACAAACTTATGGAGAAATTAAGGCACTTCTCACAACCAGAATTCCTTGGACAGAAATGTACTGCAAGCAGGAATTTTTTATGACAGTATGTCAAGGTATATTCTTTCTTGAAATTTCTAGCTCTGATATTTTTATTTCCAGTCTCCTAGTTACTAAAGTTCAACTTAAGGAGGGTAGTTTTCCTATACACCATAATTGCCATTAGCTACGGATTTCTATCCATTCCCAGGAAATCAGAGTCCTGGAAGAAGAGAAGAGGACCTGCATTTTGGCAGTAGAATTTGTCTCCTGCCTCATGGCACTGTGGGTTCTGATTTTTCATTCCTCTGTTCTGGAGGCTCTTATTGCATAGCTCCTTTCTGTTGCTAGAGCAGGAATGAGCAACACCGAAAAGAAACAGTCATTCATTATTTATCTCTTCACCTGTCCCTTTTGGCATTACTATGATATGATACTATGAGGTTTTGGTGAGGGTCCACTGACACAAAGATGCAACACATTGTTTTGAATGGTGGTTTGTATTTTATGTACACATGTTACCAGAAGCAGCTTTCTCTTTGTGCCCACCGCACCACTGAAAACAAAAAGGACTGTACTGTGTCTTAAGGACTGGATGTGTAAAAACAACCTTGTTAGTAGGAGTACATTGCACTGAAGTGTTTCTGCTGACAAGGTACAAGGTATTACAGTCTGACCCCTCACAGAAACACATTTCCACAGCAAATACACAAACTGTTTACAATGGCAATGATAAAGCATTTCATGCTTCTCTCCTGTCTTCCTGCTTAGACCAGAAGCCAAAAAAAGGCTGAGGCTCCTGGATATTTCAGTAGTCTGGAAAAAAATTACCATAGGAGGCAGAGGTCCACTTTATTAAACTGAGTCAAAGGCTATGTTGGACACTTTTGCCCTTTTCAAACTTGCACTTCTTAATAGTTTGTACATTTGGGTTATTCCAGTAAGTGTTTATTTCTGGTGATTACTGCAGGGCCTCTGCTTAGTGCTTCTGGAGAGGGACAGGAGCCATCAGCTACTTGAGCACTAATTCCTTGCAGGAGGCACAGGGTGAGAGCAAGCTCTGCCTCAGAGATCTGGGCAGGCATGTGTGGGAATGAGAACGTTGAAGCACAGAGGAAGACAAGCCATGTGCCTGCAATGAGCCCAACACAGAGCCTTGCAAAGGATAAATAAGAAAATGGACAATGTAAGCCCTGGTAGCAGCACTCTCTGCTGCTCAGCCAGCAGTCACAGATCTCCATTGACATGTTCAATACTTGAATGAAGGCAAGGGAAAAAGTAGTTTTCATAATTATGAGGCAAACTCTCCCAACTCCCAACTCAGCTAGCTACATCCTCTTATCCTGGCATGGTACCCCAACTTATTACATCCATAAATACAAAAAAAATATGGAAGAGTAGTTGTAGCTGAACATTTTCATATATATTGGTATGTTGGAAACTTTCAGCTTTGCTTTTTTTTCCTATTTCACATCGCTGAAACAACCCACATCCCTGCTGGGCTTTGATTGCAGCTTTTGCTAATTATATTAGTTGAGATATTTTGTCATACAGTGAATCAGATCCTCAGATCCTCTACTGATCTAAATGAATGCAGCTGCACTGATGTTACTGGAGATTTTCCTGTTCATACCAATTATTTATTATCTCCCCAAAAATGAAAATGCAAACTGCCATACTCTAAAATACAGTTTTTAAAGCAAAGGGATATACCTTTAGTAGCTCTTTCCAATCCAGTTTATTCCCTAGAGCACTTTGGAAACTTTATTTGCACTCCAGAAAGAACCAAAACAGCATGTTGGCTAACAAAGAGAAATGAACTATGTCTTCGGTACATTCTCCAGATGTATTTTCCCATAGAAATAAAAAGATTATTACAACATCCAAATGTATTACGTATATCCAAGAAGTCAACAAGCATGGAAGTCTACGAGATGACTATTTTTATACTGAGTATAGGAGAAACCACAATAGGGAAGATTGCCTCACAGTTTTCCTCCTGACATGGATTGTCGCATAGGAACAACCATAAAAATATTATTTATATTACACCAGTTCTATTTTGTCTGAAAATGGTTGTACTTTCTGGCATGTCAAAAGCTTTACAAAGCAAGTGAATAAATCCACCTAGAAGCACACTAGCTTTGAAAGGCTCCAGTGTTCTGCAGCTATTGGCATTTAGGGCACTGGATTTGCTTTTTCAAATGGTGTGGCATGAGATAAAAGCAGATGACTTTCCTCCATCAGCTACAGATTTTCCCAGTCCTTTTGCACAGATGACTGTACACATTCTTCAGCTATCAGCACCTAAACATTCAAATTCTTCCTGGCAACATGAACTCTGGTTGAATTTCAGCTGTCATCCTGCCTTGTCCCTGATACCTAGAGATACATCTTGATAGACCCACTCATTTTCCATAGCCTTAAACCTTCTGGAAAAAAAACACCAAGAACCCAAAACAACCAAACAAAAAAGGCAGTCTAACAGAGGTTTATTTCTGCTTTGGCATCTAGCTTAAACTTCATAGATCAGATATTTAATGACTTGTTTTCCACAGCGTTGCTGGCAGCAGCTGCGCCGCCGCCGCCTCAGTGTTTGCGCAGAGGTTTGGGGCTGCTTTGTAGCTGGCAAAGTTGCAGGAGGTGGCACAGGAATGTTGCAGAGGGAGCGCCGCCGCACGCAGCCCGAGCTGGGCCCGCCCTTGGCATGAGCACAGGCTCAGCGTGTGTGTTCCCCCGCTGGGAACACAGAAACAGCTTGCAGAGATGCTGCGGCTTTTCCAGCCGCGGAACTGACGGCACATTGACTGCTCCTGCAGGCAGCCCTGGGCCCCCTGTCCCGGAGCGCAGCCCGCGCCGCTCGCTCCGCGGGGACAGCCCTGGGGAGAGCCGGCCTGGCCGCAGGGCCGTGCGGGAGAGGAGCGGCACCTGCCGCAGCAGCCGCTGCTTCATCAGCTTGGGAATGAAGCCGCCAAGGCTCTGGCACTTGCTAGATACAAAATAAAAAATTGCTCGTTGTTCAGGTGACTAGTGCATTTTCCCCCTTTCCTTTCAATTTTGCCAATCCCACTGTTCAAAGTGTTTCTCAGGCATAACAAATAAATTAATGACAATTCATAATAATCGTCTGTGCCTTTTCTGTTTCTCAAGGGAAACCATTGAACCCAATCCTTCCTGCTATATGGAAGCTGAGAAAATGTTTTCCTCTGTTCTTTTCCTCTGACATTGTTACTCTTCACCCCCACTGAGAAAGTCTATATTTATGAGACCACTATTCTTATAATGGTGATTCTGCTGACTCTTCCATCATAAATGCAGATGATTTTAAACAGTGCAGTGTTCAATTGCTTGATTGTGAAACTCTGATGTTAACAGGATTATTCATGCAGGCACTCTCCATATTACGCAAGAATTGCATAATCACTCCCTGAATATTGCCCTAGGTTCCAGCTCCAGATTCTCCAAAATCTCATCCTCCCACCCTGTTACAAGTTTTTATGCTGCATGCAGCTAGGAAAAAACCTCCCTCCAATAAGTACTGAAGATAAAGCACTTAGACTGGGATTCTTTCAGCTTTCTAATGCTCATCTTAGCTCTACAGCTCTAGAGAAGGCTTGATGGGATTTGGAGGATTTTTTCATTTGATTCTGTGTCTGATTCCTTTTTTGTCCATTGTTGTTGTTTGCTGAAAGGAACAGAAATGGCAAAGATAAAACAGTTTCCCCCAGTTTCTTCCTACAAGTGAAACAGTTTTGTTTTATAGCAAACACAAATGGAAGTGCAGCTGTTCAAAAAGGGTTTCTAGACTTTGCCATTCTGAAATGGAAAGAGGAAAAGTAGGTGATGATTGCTGCTTTTTCTCAGCCTTTCACATTCAGACTTTGTTTGTAGCCACAGTGCTAATAATTTTACTACTTTTCTAATAATTGCATTGTTTCTATGTGGTCAAAAGGTGGATAAAAACATTCAGCATTTAGAAGGTGCATTGCTCTGTAGGGACCAAGGCTCATCATCCATACTAGAAACAGTAGTAAAATTAGAGACCATCTGGCCTATTTACCTGCTGATGGAGAAGCCACAGGCCTCAGGCCAGCTGGAGCTGTGTTTGCCAACATTTTGGAAGTCCCCAAAGCTGAAATTAATGACCAGATGTTAGTGGAAGCTCAGCATCACCACCTCCACTTCAAACATCCTACGCCTTTCAGTCACAATTTCAGTTGCCTTTGGGTGCAGAGAGCACAGAAAAGCTGGCCTTAGATTCTCTGAGCCCTGCTTGGAGGTTTAGAATAAGCTGATTTTGCATGGTAGTAGGGAAGGGATGAAGTGTGCCAGTGTGTCCTGGGTTTGGCTAGGATAGAGTTAAACTTTTTCCTAGTAGCTAGTACAGTGTTGTGTTTTGGATTCATCAGGAGAATGTTGATAACACACCATTTTTATTTTTTTTTAGTTGGCACTGCTTTGTGCTGACCCTCAGTCAAGGACTTTTCAGTTTCCCCTGCTTTGCCAGTGAGGAGGTACTCACGAAGCTGGGAGGGAGCAGAGCCAGGACAGCTGAGCTGAACTGGCCAAAGGGATATTCCATACTACAGAGCATCATACCCAGTATATCAACTGGGGCAGTTGTTTGAGAGATGCCAGTCATTGCTCAGGGATGGGTTGAGCACTGCTCTGCAGGTCATGAGCAATTTCATTGTGCATCATCTGTCTTTCCTGCGTTTTATTGATTTCTCTTTTTGTTCCCTCCATTTCCATTATGATTATTTTATTTCAATTATTAAACTGTTTCTATCTCAACCCACAGGTTTAACCTTTTTCCTATTCTCTTCCCCATCCCCTGGTGAATGAGCAAGTGGCTTCATGGTCCTTAGTTGCCAGCTGGGGTTAAACCACACCACCATGAAACAATGTCTGTGACAGTAAATGTAGTCTGAACCTCATAAATGTACTTGCTACTTTGAGAGCTGCATGTATGGAAAGCTGATCAAAATTCAAATGCTGTATACTCCCAGGCTCTATCTGTACTAGCATATTTTCAGTTTTTCTGTACAGTATCATTAGCAAGTGCCCTGAGTCTAGGCTCTCTGGTTTCTTTATACTTCTATGTCTGGCTTTTCCTACCCCCCCCCCCCCTTCTGTCATTATATCACAGAGCTAGGAAAATACAGAGCATTGCTGTGTGTGCAGTCAGCATGTGCTGGCTCAGTGACACAGATTCCTTCAAAAAACAATATTATCAAATTTATTACAACACTTTGTGAATGCACTTGGCATGCAGCACAAGCTATTGAGATATGGAACTTGAAAGATGCTGAAGCCAAACCCCTCAAATCTGCTGGTCTTTGGGGAACAGGATGGCAATTGTTCCCTGATATATCAGGAAGCTTCAACAACCACACAGTTGTGGGTAATCTCCATGGCACAGGAAGAACTGGAAGGCATTGCCTTCTCCCAGCGAGACTCTTCTGCTGCCAGACATCAAAGTAAAGGTTGGGGAAAACGGGAATACGTACTGCAGACAATAACAGAGACTACAGATTAACACTACAAAAGTTCTCTGTATTATTTTCTGAACAAACTAGATTTCAAATATCCAGTAATGTTAGATTTATCTTTTATATTACCTTCTATCATTATTAAAGTCAGGGTAAGAGACATCCACTTCTCTACTAGTCCACAGAACCACCTATTTCATCCTAAACAAGCCTGCAGATTGTTCAGGAACAGTTTACTCTTATCAGTCTATTCTGGCTGCTCCCAAACATCGTCTTGTCCTAGATGGAACTGAAGATGGAAAATACAAAATGGTATATTGGTGGCAGCCCACATAGATTCCTGAAGAATACACCTAATTATTACAATGGCAAGAGTAAAAGTGACAAATGCAAGACATGAAATCACAAGTATAACAATACAAGTGTCCCAACACTCTTCCCTCAACTTCTTCCCCCAACACTCCAACCCCAGGAAGCCATCAGTATTCAAGCCTACTTTGTATATGTAGGATAACTCTGATGATCCTACATTTTCTATAGCAACCACTGTTTGTTAGAGTAATACAATCCCATTCTCAGAAATTCCAACCTAATATAAACCAGATGAGATCAGCAAAAGCCAACAGAAACCCCTCCCTCTCTCCAGTTCAATTGCTACCAAATGTGCGTGGTTTATCTGAAGGGACATGGGCATCTCTGCATCTCCCCATCTGGGTAGTGAGATTGTGTGGAAAAATATGAAATGCTGGCAGCTACATCATTTTAATAGGGAAAACACATTAGTAACTGCAAAGCAACTTGTCTGTGTTTAAACCTTTCCTTCATTCCTTTCTTGGTGCTTACAGCTTCCCTTGCTCAGGCACACTCCCTGTTAGATTAAGCGTGAGAAATTTCAGAAGCTGGCCAGTAACTCAACAAATTGGAAAGCATTCTATGCATCAAGTGATGATACCCTTTTTACTCCATAACCAACCTGAGGCACTCCTAAAAATATTAAGGCTTGTATTAGTGCTTACCTAAGGACTGATCTAAATTTGTTGGGAATCAGTGGCAAGGATTCCATCAGCTAACACTGGACTAAACCCCTGCTGCTCAAGAGGTGATTCCTGTGCATCACAGGATTTAGACACACCTCAAATGTGTATGTTAAAGGAATGGGTGCAAAACCTTCAGCTGGCTAAAAGAGAGAGGTCCCATGTGGAAGGCAAATCTATAGCAGGGTAGAGGAATGACTTTGCCCATCTTCTCACCCCCTACTCCAGAAAAAACCAAATCCTCATAAAATACTTGTGGATTTTATTCTCTGTATGTTAAGAAGCTCTTAAGGGTATTTTCCTCTCGTATTGGTTTTTTTGTCTGCTGGAAATATTCTTCTCTATACGTGGTCAAAGGGGACTCTGTTCTAAAGAGACATCAATTCTGGGGGGAAAAAATAGCATGCTGAGCTGGAAAAGTGAAGGAAGACGGCAAAAAAAAATTTAAAAATTATGGTTATAGCTATAAGGGAAACTAGTCAAAAAGTACATTATAATTCCCAGGAACTTTGCCTGCTCTAGAGTTCAGGTTTGGACAAATTTGAGTTGACAGCAAGATATTGTCAGATTCACATTTTTTTCCATAGAAAATAAGTTCTCAGGACCCTGCATCTGCATCTGCACTGACTGACTCATTTTCTGTAAGCCTTACACTTCTTCAAACTGATGGATTCTGGACAGACTTGCTGGCAGCCCAGCCCTGAGGTCACAGGCATGGGACAACAGTTCCCACCCTTTCACCCAGTTCTTCAGCCATGCCTCACGGCAGGAAGCGGCAGAGGGGCAGAGCCAGGGCTCCAGCTGGTTGTGCCACCAGATGCTGCTGCAGGGCCACCCTGCTGGGGCTGCTCTGGGGGCTTCCTCCTCCCCAGGACACAGCTTGCACTTTCCACAGCCTCAGAGACAAATGTCAGGACCGAGCCCAGCTTTGGGGTGACTTGCTTAGACTCCACAAAGTTCACTTTTGGGGCAAATCTCAGGACAGCCAGTTTTCCCAAGGTAAGTATCCAGCCCTTTCAAGGTTGCTGGTGCTGGATAATCAGGATAGGAGGCCTCAGCTTTTGTGGTCCTTACTTTGGAAAGGTTTTGTTAGATGCAGAAACAACTGGGCAACCCTTGTGAACATGAGGAGTGTTTTAGTTTCCACCAAGTGTCTGTTGGTATTTTTACATATAAGAAAATTCCTTTGCCTGAAAGACCTTCAGCTTAGTTCCTACCTTCTTTCATGGGTCACATATTAACAAGTTAAACATTTACCTATAGTGCTTGTCAGCTGATGGATCACAAACAAAAACTACATGCAACTAATTTAAGATCTATTCCATTAGTTTTAGTATAATTATTTAGTCTTTTACTTATGTATTGTACTGCATTTATATTAAATTTCTTTCATTTCATGAAATGAATTCATGAGACATCTACTGCTCCCAAGATTTAATTAAGACCTGATCAGATAAGCTACTTGTACCTTCCACACAAATATAACTACAGACCAGCAACCTAATTTATGAATATAAATGCCTCTTTCTACCAAAATATGTCCTATCTAACAGGTCTCTGAAAGCCAGTTAATAAATATGCCAATAGATCTTATCTCCACTTTACACATACAAGTTTGTGACAGTACCCTTGTGTGTTAGTAGCAAAGCCATAAAAGCAAAGCATTGGAAAGTTTATACATATATGAAATGATCTGCCAGGAACAGATGGGGAAATGGAGTCAGAAGGAAAGTTTTCAGTAATAAGAAAATACTTACAGGAAAAAAAGTCACGTGAAATGTTTAATTATTTTTTCAAAATAAAATTTGGTCCTGTGCAAAATGTAGTATGCATTGTAACTAATAATTTCAAAGTGCAGAAATCTGCTGTTTCTCAAAATTTCATCTTTGATGTTTTTCTTCCTTATTTTTAGTTCACACCAAAAGCCATTATGAATTTTCCAAAGGATGAAACCTTAACTTCTGTCTCACTCTGATATTCCATTCCTTGAATCAATCCAAACTATAGGCTATAAAGGCTCTAATGAAGCTATTATAACATCATCGTGCTTTTTCGCAGACAACCAAACATTCTTTAACTAAACAGAGATGAAAACATGGATGAAAAATACTAGAAGCCTTCAGAGCAGCACTGGTTTACTGAAGTGACCAGGACACTTCACCGTTGCACAACTATTTTCCATAGTACACTGCAAACGACTGGCAATGATCCTGATAGATGCTGTGTGGCTAGAAGCTCCCCTTGACACAAAAGGGCTGTGTTTGTCTCAAGATTCTTAGTTTATTTTTAAAATAGATTGGTTTAGTTCTTTAAAAGTTAAAATACCACAAAAGTAAAACACAAAAAAAGGTAAAAGTAAAAAAGTAAAAGTATTCCTCACAATTTATTTTCAATTAATTTTTGTTCTTTTTTTCAGAATTGCATAAACCAGAACCCATAATATAGTCACAGCTACTTCTCAGTCTCTGCAACAGCGCGGAGAGCGCTGAGTGGAAACATGAACCACCCCAGTGCTGAGACTGACAGCACACCCCACCTACAAGTAGTTTAAAAACTGCTTTAACAGCACTGATGGAAGGACTCTCCTGCCTCCTAACAGCATAGAGTTCAGAAGTAGTTTACAGCACTGAATATCTCAGAAGATTGAATTTATCCTTTTTTGTGTGTGTAAAGCACCTAGGGAATCTAATACATTATCTTTCCACTGCAAAAATAAATTTAATTGGTAGCTCTTCTGCCATACCTAAACCCTCACAGTTTTACACTTCCATTTATGTTTTTTACTAGATATTTTAGCTTTCCCTTGTTATCAATGGTTTGAAAACTCCAGGACAGATACAATAGTTCCAGGTCTGCCTTTCTTTAACTATTAAACTAGCTAAACCATCAGCTAGTGGTGCAACTTAGTAGTTTGACAGATTTCCAGTGTACACAGCAGTTACACACAAAAATAGATTTAAATTCAGCTTTGTAATATTGGCTATCATGCACTCATCAATTTCTATCTAAGAAAAAAAAGTTAGAGAAAAGCCTGATGTGGTTTGGTTTGAGAATGTATACCTATATCCTAAATGCATCATTAATCTTGGTGCCTGAAAATTGTGGCTTATTCCATGTACTATCTTATAAAATGACCAGTCTGGACAAGAAACTCTGTTCATTTCTGTAAGTAAATAAATAGGAAAACAGTGGATTGACCTCAGAGCAACTGAGCCATAATATACAGTCATCTTCAGAAAGTTAGTGAACCTGGTAAATGTTTGGTCACTAAGAGGATGGACATTAAAAATTGAACCATATGGACAAAATGAAATAAAAAAGCTTTTACTTTTAATGGAATACCCTTTTGTCAATTATATAAGCAAAGTCAGCATGTAATGGGATAAAACCCTAGAAACACAGGAAAGAATAAAATTTTTTACCATCAGGATAACAGTTACGTACTACAATTTAGCAAAATTGAATGAATGCTTTAAGTCTAATTCCAACCTTCTTAGGGTGTAGTCACTACTGACTTCATCCCACAGAATTTGGCTTGTAAAGGCCTCCTTCCTTAATACACACCTGGTTTTGCTGTGTGAGATTGCAGTGACATACTGCAGATACTACTGCAGCATTAGCCATGGATTGTGGAATTGCACTGAGATCACAGTTTTCTCTGTTGCAGGTTACTCAGGAAATAACTTTTTCTCTTGCATATGCCAGGTATTTGCTGCTATTCATGCAGTGATTGATACTCAGCTCAATTAACTGACTCAGTGGTAAAATTTACTCTTTTTCCAAAACAAAAACCAAGAAAGAATAAAATAATAATAACAATAAAAAAAGGAACATACTCCCAGATATTCTCCAGAAAATACATTATGCTCTTTTCTGTTTATGGAGGTCTTATTCCGCTCCAGCACTATTACAATTCCTTGCACTGTTTACCATCTCTAAAAGAAGTGTCTGAACCTTTCTGTTTAGATAATCACAGGAAAGATCCATATTTTTTTTCAGTTTGTAAAGTTAGAATGATTGGTTAGAGGTTGAAATGTTTTATATCCTCCATCACTTACATTTTCTTGACTTGAAACAAAAAATTCCCCGTTTCATCTAGGTCACTTCAAAGAGTGAAAGAGAAGCCTCATCACATTTACAAAGTTTAACCTCCTTGCCTTAAAATAACATGGAATAGTTTCCTGGGATTTGTTACAAGCACAATGCACAAAGGCATGTTAATTATCTGATCTAAGTTTACATTTGCTTTATCTTCCTTTTGTGCAGACTGTAGCATATTAATTTCATGCTGCCTTCTTAAAAATGGTTATTAGAACAGCAATTGGTGTTCAAACTACCTCAAGGCAACTTTACATTGGACACATGCCTCAATAGCACAGCACTGTCCACTACACTCATATGAAAGAAAGATGAGCTCAATGACAAAGAAGAAAGAAATCAACTCATCCGATGTTGAAGATTTCTTTGAGTGTAATTCCTAATATGTGTCTGCAGTAATTTTCCGAGGAGAAAATTTTCTACTGAGTACAAATGTTGATTTTCAGTAAGATCTTTGAGTATGGCTCCCTGGGGTGTCTTGGAAATTATTCAATTCAGTGTCAGTAAAAACCCTTGTACCTTTTCTGTTAGCCTAAATAGCAAACTTTGTTTAAAGCGGTAATGGGCTTAATAGAAACTTAAAGTGATCATACCTGTACTCCCAGTGTCCAGACATTACAGTACCAAGTGCAGAAGGCAAGTGGCCTTGTCAGCAGGTTTTCGGGTATTAGTCTACCTCTGAGAAAAATTATTGCATTGCAGGACACTAGAGACAGCTGTGAATGTTTTCCTTCATATGAGGTAAGGACAACTGAGGAAAATGGATGAGATTTTTCTTCATTTCTGTCAAATTCCATACACAGAGAACACATTTCATTTCTGAACAGGGTATGAAGCAACCTGTCTAAAATAAACAAGCCTAGCTTAAAAAAAAAAAAAATCAGGTACGAGATGGCAAGAACTGCTGCCAACATCTATAAGAAATGATTCCATAGAGTGGGGTTAGGTACATCTGAAATGACAGGACAAGATAAATATAGCCGTGTGTTACCAACTTCCACTGACTCACAGAATATAAAATCTAAGAGTAATGTTTTCTTCTGCTGCAGTTGGTCTAAAACAAGGCCTTCTATGATCAAATATTTAGAGGAAAAGGTTGGGAAAAACATATAATTTTACTTGTGAATAAGTCACTTGTTTTTCAACCTTGGTGATCTCAATTAAAATTCTTGCCTCATGAATGGGTTAATTGTCTTAACTTTCATGACCAAAAGACCCAAACTTCTACCTTAAGATTTCTAAGGCAAGGAACCTTTATTTCAGGGTTAATGGAAAATACACACAAAAATAAGTACCCTCATGCATCGGGAGGGCAGCAGATTCCTTCTAGGAATCTTTGGTGTGCTGTTGCATATAGGTGCACCCACGTGAAACCAGTGTTTTTGTTGCAGCTGGACTTCCTGTTCTGACAATGCCAAACATTTTGTACATTTTAAACAGAGATGCACATCCAAATGCCAACAGCTGTGACATAAAACTTTGCAGTTCAAAAGCAATCCTTAAGCTCAAAATCTACTTTTGGGGTAGGGAACCACCTTGGCTAAAAGCTTGCGGATAGTGAAGTGGAATTCACGTTCTGTTTGCCTATGCTACATCCACATGTAAAGAGCTCATGAAGAGGAAAAAGCCTAATAATTAGTTATAGAACCATTATGGTCTTTCAACAATTGTAGTGTCTGTTTTACAGACTGTACCAGAAGTGAAAATGAGCTGAAGTTTCAGCTGGCAAGGAATTTCTAGGTGGAATGGAATTTCCACAGCTCTTGGAATTCCAGACTTAGGCAGGGAGCTCAGAAAACTGAAAAGGTGACTAAATTGAGGTAAGTACCTACACGGATAAAAGTCTCTGAGACAACAAACAGAATCACAATAAAATCCACTGCAAAACATCCTGGAGGCTGAGTCCCATTTGGGGTGAAGTAGTGTATGTTTCCCTAAAGGTAGCAAACCCAAAGTGTGCTGGAAGAGAGCCCAGAATTGGTAAGGTTGCAAGGGACCAACCTCTCTGCTCAAGCAGGCCCATCCTCCATCATATGGCACAGGATTGTATCCAGACAGTTCTGGTATATCTCCAGTGAGGGAGACTCCACAACCTCTCTGGGCAACCTGCTCCAGTGCTTGGTCGCCCACACAGTAAAGAAGTTCTTCCTCATCTTCAAATGGAACTTCCTGTGCATCAGTTTCTGCCTGTGGCATGAGAATCTTCTAACAAACAGCACCACACCAGCCTCAGGCTAGAAACAACTAAATGGAATGGGATGCTACAATTCAAGGCCCTTTCCTAAATAGTAATTTAAGAAATAGCTCAATCCCTATTTATTCCAAACTTGAGGGTGATTTGCTTTGCACGAGAGTTGCTTTGAAGTCTGGGGAGTGTGTGAACAAGTTGTTTGAAATAGCACAATGATTAGAGGGGACAGCTCACATCTGGGAAAGAAATTACAAGGATCTGCAGAGAAATTGTTCCATGAGCAGTGGAACTAACTACATCTGGTTTCCACTGGACCAGTGTCTCCTAATTGATTAACTTTTAACTGAATGTGTGAGGTCACCCTAACTAAATATCCAGTAGGTATTAGACAGAAAAAAATAAATCTTTTTCTGTTGCTCTGTGTTTGAAAACTGGTAATTCACACAGGAAAGAAGCTTTAGTTGAGGAGGGGATTCTCTAACGTATGAAACAGAGAACACTCCAAAAGCTGGTTTTTTTCCAAGCAGCTAAGCATCCATGATGTACTATTCTGTGTTGGGTTTTTTGCTTTAGTAAGAATTTCAGTGATTCTTATTTTTCACCCTCTCCAATGGACATATTAAAAAGATATTTGTTTTCCAGAAGTATTTTATTACTTATTAGGAGTTTAATGTGATTAAGAACTTCATTCACAAATATGTCTGATTCAAAATGGCAGATGGGTAAAGATCTTTTCATAAATCTTATTTCCTTCAGAAATGAGGATTCAAATAAATCAGATATGCAGAGAGGTGGAAACAACCTGGGGGACTGGGTAAACTTTGAATTCATAGTGGTTTCCCTGTTGATTAGTGAATCTTATTCAACATTCCTCACAGTGGAAGAACAAATGCCCTGGGAAAACCCAAGTCCTTCTGTGATTTCCAAACTTCCATCTACTCCTGAAGGAGCCTGTGATCCATGCAAAGAAAGGAGGGAATATTATTGCTATTTTACAAACAGGCAAACCTAAAGCTGTTGCAATTTATGGCATTGATTTCTCTACATGTTCAGGGACACGTAGCTGAATCTCAGAGTTTGGATTTCCACATGGCCATGTTAAGGCCTTGAGCACAGACCCACTTATGCTCCTGGACATACTCATTTAACAAGGAACCAAATTAGACCCTACCTGGCTATTGGGCAAAATGTACTTTATTATTTACACTAGAGAATACAAATTAAAAAGAACTAACCACTAGAAAAAAATTTTCCTGTCCTGCCTCTAATACAGTCAGGAAATGTGTAAACAGAAAAGAAAAAGGAAGATGTTACCTAATTCAGAATGGAAAAAAGGCAGAATTAACTCAGGGTGTCTCCACTAATTATCTGCCTCAAAAGGAGTGGGAATTATGTAGCCCTAGGAACTTTCCAAGGTATGAGCTCTAGAAAAAGCAGTAGTTCATTAACCAGTCCCATGAGCAGGAACCAACATCATAGGTTCCTACATAGGCTGGAGCCAACAACATCTACATTATAGTTAATGACTGATTTTGTTGCTTCTCTCTTTTTATCACTCAATTGCATTCACATTAACCTGTTTGTAAGCAAACAATTCCTAAAAATCTGTTGTGGCCTCAATGGCTCCCAAATGCTCTATCCCAGCACAGAGCATCCATCCCAAAGACAACAGGCAGCTGGAGACTGAGTAGCTCCACCCTTCCAATGCTGTGCATTCTGCCTTAAGGCACAGGGAAGAAGAAAAAGTAGCTTGGTAATTCTCTTCAAAGCTTAACAGGCAGCTTTGGAGGTTAGAGACAGTACTGGATGTCTGCTTGAAACCACTCATGGGTGATGGTGAAGAAACTTCTCGCTAATCACAAGTAGAATCCAACTGCACGGAAACACTGCAGTCCCTCACCTTCACTCATGATGGGGTAAGCTGCTTTCCAGGGCACTGAGCAGGACCAAAGGCAGTCCTTTGTTTCCCAGTGCTGTTGTGATTAAACGCAGGAAGCTTATTATTACAAAGTAATATCAGTTATACAGAGCACTTGCACAGATTCAAGAACCAGAGCTCTAAATAGCATAGGGAGCAAGGAACACTTAGTGCAACCCTGATCATAGTGTAATTTCTATTCAATTTTTCCTCATTGAAAAATTACTTCCTTAGTCAAAGTTCCAGTTCTAGGCAGAATTAACCTTTCTTTTTTAAAAAAATATGATTTCTGTGAAGAGATAGCACATTCAAATACTACTTCCTGGCCCTTAAATTCTTTACTTTGTAATGGGGAAGAGTGAAATCAGACAGCTGGCCCTGTACAGACCACCAGTGGAGACTGCAGAGCAAAAATGAAGAAAATCCTTTATCTGCTTTTCCCATTTCTGAAGCTGTATTGGCCATTTTCCATCACATTAGTAACAGCAAGAGGTGATGTCATTTTTCACAGCCTCCACCCTTCTATCCTAGTCTTCAGGGAGGATGCTCTGCCGCTGGGAATTCAGATCAGCTTTAGAAACTGCCATGCCCAAGAACTAAACCTCACAGCTTTCTGTTTTTATCTCTTTTGTGTCTGGAAAAGGAGAAAGATCCTTTCAAATTTAAAGATGCTGTTCCATGCAGTCTGTCAAAACTTCTCTGAGGATTCCCTCCTCTCTGACACAAATAGCTTCCATAGATCCAGAAGGAAGCTGGAGCACATTTTCTGTTTGTTCCACGCAATCCTTGCAGAAACGGCTGCTTTTCAGTGGAAACAAAAGGGTAGCAGGTATTGCTTTCCAAAAGAGGCAAGGAAATCCCAGAGCCCATCTTTAACAAGATACTTTACACAAAGCTGATCATGCTCTCTGGAAGCTATATAAGGAAACAAATATGTACAAAACCAACAGGCTGAGCATTTGATCCCATTTCCATACTTCTGCTTTTACACATTTTAGGCAAACCTCCAGAAAATATCCATAGGAGTCACAATCTTGAATCCTTTCTACCTTCCTGTGACATTATATTGGTTTTGAATCTGTTTTTACTCAGTTTTAGAGGATCCTAAAAGAAATTGTAATCATATGGTGCCACTGCACAATGTGGAGACAATACAGCGGCACTTGGTCCAGGTATGAGCACGTCAAGTGACTTGGCAAACTAATTTAAACCCTCTAATGTAAGTTCTTTCTCTGCATTCACACTAGAATATGTTATTTCTGTAAGTGATGTGTTCTGGGACAGAGTTTTGCACGAAGGCATTCATTTTTTGGCCCTACTGAAGCCGCTGGCTGTCCTTTTTAAATATCATCTCCTTCCTGCCTCAGGACAAGTGCCACCTACTGACAGCACGAGCTGCTTCTGCTTGCTCAATTAAATTCATCAAGAATTCTAACCACAGCTCCTGTTGTTTCAGCCAGCTTTGCTTCAAGCCCAAGTGGTGAACAGAGGCCTCAAAGATGAAGGAATATTTCAAAAATCTGGAATGGTACGTGCCTGATTCCTTTCAAAACCTGCTTGACCAAGATGCTGATGACTGATGAAGAATCCCCTAACAGCACCCTCACCAGTGACTCTACCAACCTTTTCTGGAAAATAAAAAAGCAAATCCAACGAAAATATTGATACTCTATGGATTATCAAGTGTTTAATTCAAAAGGCAAATTAGAATGAAATCAAAAGAGCTAAAAATCAGTGGAAATATATGACTAAATCTGGACAAAGACAACAAAGCTCTATGTAAAGGAGACTGAGTATTACAGAATAATAAAAATACTGCTGCATAGTAAAACGTCAGCTGTATGGCTTCATCTGAAAGTGTTTTGGAAAAAATTTGATATCAATTACACCTCTCCTCTACATACAAGCTTCATAAATGAAGTATAGGGTTTTAAGAGACATTTTCTCTTTCTTTTGTCAGGTCTGGAGTCATTAAACAGAGATTAGCTGGATAAATAGAGGAAGTGATTTTTAAACTGTTTGCAAACTTAATGTGAAGAGCCCAGCCTTGCAAATTATCACATCTAATCAGAGATGCACGCTTCACTGCTCCAGTAATTGTACTAGTATTAGTCAAATTCTTGTTGTCTCCTCATTAACCATGAAAAGGAGACTCAAGATGTACTTCATTAGAGTATCCTGAATATAAATTTTTAGTGTAAGGAGGAAGAAATATGTTACATACTGTACTGTATATAGAAAGAAAAAATATTAAGAACATAAAACATATTTTATCATTCTGGGTTTTCACTGAATATATGTCTTTAACAACCAAACCCCTCTTTTCTCTTCTCATTTTTACTGTCTTGATCCCTTTTATTTGCAGTGAGAATATAGCACTTGAAAATGTAATTTACAACCAATGTCATAAAAAAAAAAATTAAGAAAAGTGCTGTATTATGCAGCCCTTCCTATTTCTATAGCCAGAAGAACACAGCTTAACCAAGAACTGTCTTTAGTAGAAATGTTCAGTAAATTCTTGACTACTGGATAGGTGATCTAACTTGCATTAAATGTAGATCAAATCAAAAGGTTTGTTCCTTTGATCAGCAAAGCATTTAAGTATATGCTCATGCCTTTCTTTATTCAGCAATGCCCTTAAGTATATGACACTAAATCAAGAGAACTTAAACACATGCCTAACATGTGAAGCATGTACTTAAGGGAATTGGGGTTTAAAAAAATCCAGCTTGAATAGGATTTCCAAACAGGTCTATTAGAAGGGTAAAAGTAAAAACATTTCCAAGAATTTCAGTAGAAAGAGAGGCTAAGCAAATTTTCACATTTGTTTTTTCACAGCTATTTTTTTTGGTGCAAATCCCAGTCTGAAATATTTGTATTACTCAACAACAGTTAAGGGAAGCTGAAAAGGAACTAGGCAGGTCACCAAAACGCTACCAATAGATGTCTTCTACCTCTCTGCTTTACAACAATTAAAGAGAACCAGAAAGCAAAAAACATGCAAAAATGTGGCCTTTCACCCCTTGAACTACAGCACTAGATCAGCACAAAGTCAGATGTGTGGAAACTAGAATCTCAGCCAAATGTGGTGTAGGATTCGATTTTATGGAACACAAGGAATGAGGACTGCAAGCAATTCTGAAAGGGTGTGAAATCCATAATGCATTGTCCAGGAACTCTGTGTACTGCAAGAAAGTAAACTGGATTTCTATCATGCTCCTCAAGTTGTCTCTTGTGAGAACACAGCAAAATCCTCACCCAACTTCAGCTCTATCTCTCAATAAAATACCAAAATATTCAGTTAATTATTATTTACTACAATTTATACAGCATGCAGGAGCTCATCATTGGCTCATCATTGAAAGGATGATGCTTACTTGGTCAAAGTATCCTGGACAAGGAAATAAAAAATTTTTGAAATACTTCCAGGTGCCTCTTTGAACAATATTAAAACACTTCAGAAACCTTTCATTCAGAATTAATTAACATAAAAAACAGCCTCCACAATACGGCAGAGCCCTAAAGTGGTTTGTGGAATTTAATTAGGCTAACCTTCTTTTCACTACATTGGTACCACTCTATAAGAAGTGCAAATCATTATTAATTCCTTTGGTGTTCACTGTAATAACATTAAACATGATGAACTCTTTTAATAGTAAAGTGTATGTAGTACGTAATTCCATAATTTAGCATTGACTCGAAATTAATTTATAAAATATGCTATTTGTCACCATACACTGAACACTTACAAAATTCCTCCTCACCATAGTATTAGGATAACAAGATGATATTGAAGGTCCCATCCAACCTAAACTATTCTGTGGTATGATTCTGTGAATAGTTCAGTAATTCATAATTTTGGGGAGAGAAGGCATGTCAGTTCAGCAAAAAGAAAATCAAAGCAAGCTCAAGTCCATTCAGAGTGACTGTTAGTACTAGATCCCCAAAAGATCTGTGGTACAGTGGTTTCTTTGGTCTAACCCTTGTTGGAAAAAAAATGAAGGAAATAAATTTTTACCAGTGTCTTTGGTTTCTCTGGAATTTGAAATAAATCCAGAACTCATGTATTGTTTGTAAAGAAACAATTTACTGTCAGCAAGCTTCACTTGCTCATCAATTGTATCATTTTGTGAAAAATACAGCACAGACCTTGAAGTTCAGGAAAGAAAAGAAAAAAAGAAGAGGCAAATACAAAGCACAAGTGCTTGTCAAGTGACATATCTTGTTGCTAGAAATGGTAAAATGATTAAGTTTAAGATGCTATCAGACACCAACCATATACAAACATCCTCAATGAATGATACTAGTGGAAAACAGTTTTGTCTTTCCACAGATGATTTGTTTTCATCACTGGACAATGCAAAATCGTTTATTAAAAATTCACAAAGGATGCATTTGGAATCCTTTTATCTGTCTGTCTAAAGTATTTCTAAGGTGCCAATCACTATATTATCTAAACACATTAACAGAATAGCTGGATTTTACAAAACACAAAAAAAGATTCCAGAAGAATTCAAGATGAAAACACCTTATCCAGCTACAGAAAGCCCTCCTTGGTGCTGGGAAAGGTTTCTCACAGCTGCTCTGAGGATGTGCAGCACTTCACCCCAAGTGCAGGGCCCAGAAGCCCCGATGAGAACACATTTACTCGCACAGCTACAGCTCTGAACTCCTCCTCAAATCACGGATATTGCAGTTCTTGGACTATGCTATAGCTGACATAAATTGTGTGTGAGAGTGAAGCAATAGCACATGTAAGCATATGCTGTGAGTGGGAATGAGTTTTAGCATCTTGGCTGAATCACACCCCTCACCACTTGGGCAGATCTTCAGTGGATTTTGCATCAGCATTGCCTCAGCAGAGTTGCCTCTCCCTTGAATTGGTACAAGTGAAACATAAGAAGTATGTCCCATAAATCTGTGTGTTGAGAAGTATTACCCACCTTACATGAAAAATACTGAGCCCATATGTATTTTACTTTATATGATTACTTTCCCAATACACTAGGTTTATGTAAAAAATGGTTATTTAAACAATTTCTTCTGGCCTTATACCTAAAACTGCACTTCATTCGTTAAAAAGTATTAAGCTAATTTACATTAAAGAGGACTGCTTTGGAAAAAGTCAGGGATCCTTTGCCTCATCTATTTCCTTCCATGATATAATGATGGATAAAATAGACCAGAAGGATGAGATCTCCTAGTATAAATAGTTAGCTGCAGACCTTGCATAATAAATACCTTCCTCTTTTATATTATTGATAATGTTAATTACAGGAGACCCTGTAAAGAAGAGTTAGCCTCGATCCTGTGGTACAGCCTGCACTAAGCTTCCTGTTTGAAGTGTACATTCACCTTATTAGTAACACACAAAAAATTCAGTTTATTTGCCCCCAAATAATAACATTTATTTTTTGAATGCAGAAAAAACTTCAATAATGTATATAGTAATACCCAAATGACTTACATTTAAGAAGTCTCCTCAGACCCGGTGTTTAAAGTTGGAACTTGGCTGAATTCCATTTATGTTCCATGCCAATGAACATAATTCACTGTGTGCTGCAAAGAAAGAAACAACAGTTTGGAAAAATTATATTATTTTCTTTCATATATTTGGTATTACAAGTGTGTACCTAGTCCTGCTGGAGAGCTCCTCTTCATTCTGCATTTTTCTGAATTTCCCTCATTGATACTGGAATTTAACCATGAGAACTGGAGAGGGACAAATTCCCATTAGCCTGACCCTCATTACAAGAGCTGTCAGGATTCTCTTGTGAACTGCCACAGTCCAGCACTGGCCTAATTCCACCACTGCTTTATTGCTTTTTCTCCTCCTAACTCTGCTTTTTTTCTTAATCTTACTCTCCATTTTTTGATATGCTCTTTTCTGCATCATTTTCCTTATCCCAACTTACATTGTTTTTATATCCTTCCTCTATCCTTCTCCTTCCTTGATCCAGTTTCTAGCCTTCAAAACTCACTTGTCCTTTTTATTTTGGTTTTCTCTTCAAGTTTTGCCCTTTGATGAGGACCCCTCTTGTCTTCCAATCATCATTTTGAAAAGAAATCCCTGCAAATTTCCTCTCTGTACAAAGTGAGACTTTCTCTAAAGAGATCATTTTTACTGCAACTCAAAACATGCTTCTGCTGATACTACAGCTTCACTCAACTCAAGGTCATAAAATGTAGCTTATATATTTTACCAGCCTAGTGGTTTCAAGTGTTTATTCTCAACACATGTGAGCCTGAATTAAAATTTCCAGCACATGCCAGAAGTCACAGGTATTGCTCTAAACAAATCACTACTCAAATGACTTCATGACACTGTCCTTCCAGGAAAAGTATCCTAGGTATTTTATCTAAGGCTCAGCCAAGCACCATTCGGAGACCTACACACAATATTTATGCACCTTATAAAGCGCCTTTCATCCCTAAGGATTTTTTTGTTTTGTTTTGTTTTGTTTTTTTTAATGAACTACCCCTACCTAAATGCCTTTGGCCTGCATTTGTTGGACAAAAGGACGCCAAGAAGAAGTTTTAGTGAAGTATATAGGGTTAGACTCTTATAGAACAAATGGTGCAGAATGTCTGATATTTCTGGAATAAACAGAAAGCTTGGGACTAGAAGGCTCTGTAGAAAAATACCATGTGGCTTGCTTAAAAACTTTACATTTGTATAATATGGGAATAAAAGAAAACAGAATATTTAGGATCTTTTTTCTTTTAAATAAAAGATTCTTTGAAAGTGTTCGCAGCAATTGGCTGTGATTTAAAACATCCTTTTGTGTGTGGAATTGCATGCAGAGAAAAAAGCTAAGTCAATTAATTACACACAGAAATTGGGCTAGGTAACATTCACGCCACAGTCTCTTTACATAACACAGAACTCTTGTGAACATGAAAGAAACAGGAAGCTTCCCAAAATTATTATATCAAATTCTTGGCTGGAGTAAATGAGCACAGCTCTTTTGTGCTTTGAAAGTGGGAGGAATTTATATGGCTAAACTATTATTTAATCACTGATTAATAACAAGAATCATGTCTCAGTGTAAGATTTTATACTCCTGTCTAATATGCCCCTGCAGGTTTTAGCTCTGCCTTCAAAAACAGAGGCTACCCAGCCGTTTCCTAGAGCTTCTACCTCTCTTCCATGCTCAGAAGCAGCAGACTCTCCACCCAACACGAGGTATTGTAGCTGGAGCCACTTATTTCACTGGGAAAAAATGTATTTTAATGCCTCCCACACCAATGAAATATTACAAGGAGCTCCTTTCCTCCTTTTCCCCATCACACAGCAGAGGGACAACTAGGCTCTGTGTGAGCCCAGAGGTCAGAGCCTGGTGCTAATAGTGCCAAGGCAGAGAGTTTGACCCATGTGCAGGCCATTCACTTAAGACTTGGAGTCAATGACCCTTGTGGGTCCCTTGAAATTGAGAATATTTGGTGTGATTCTGTGATTTTCTCTACTTGAGCATCAGTTCCTCTTCTCCAAGGTCAAGGGGGCACTTGCAAGGCTGTGCACCTGTGTATGACTGGCTTAGTTCTCTGGAGCAATGCAGCCCTGCAGCAAACTGCCTCAGTGCTACCTGTGCCCAGGAGGTGCCTCCCACTGCAGCTGTGCCCCACACTGCCCTGCCACAGAAGCTTGCCTGGGAATTTGCAGTTACTACTGGCAAGGTAAATACGCCTGCCAGTGAGTCTGCATGGTGTGACTTCATAAACACAGATTGCTCCTGGCTCTTAAACAACCTATGGATTTCTTTTTTACAGACTTGTTTGACTGTGTGCCTAAGCTTCTTTGAGCTTTACATATACTAATTCATTAGCAGCATTTTCAGGTAATCCCCATCTATTTATATGTTCCCAACTACACCAAAAGGAAATTTTGTGGGCTGTTACCTAGAAATCACCTGAAAAAGGTAAATGGATTGCTCTCAGAGGCAGGGAGATGAAGGGGAGAGATTAATAGGTGTTTGGTAGGGGTCGTGGTTCATCTTCTAATAATAAACTAATTCAAATAGTGAATGTACTGAGATTAATGATGAAGCTAGAGTAGTCAGTGAGTAACAAAGATCAATGCAAGTCACTTTGATGCTGTCAATCCACATCTTTCAAAGAACTGTGATGAAACCAAGGGCATAGAGCCACTTGCAGTTCACTCATCCAAAACCAACACAAAACCTTGTGGATGCTGCACAGTTCCCCTGGTGGTGGCCCTTGGAGGTGGGAATCAAACTGAAAGAGAAGCTTCACCTCTATTCTAGTGAAGCATCACCCACATCTGCAAAGTTCATAGCAAGTCTACTGTGCCTCTATGACACAATGAAGAGAATATCAACCTCTTCCACCAGAAAAACCTTCTTCTGAAGGCTGGGGTTGATTCATGGATTTTTGCCTTTCTGGAGACAAGGCTGGCTGTGCCCTTCCATTAAAGATGTCTGCTGCATCAAAGGATATTAAATCATGATTTTATCTAATTTTTTAGGCCGCTTCTGAGGATGAAGCTAAGAATTTACTGCTTTTTTCAAAATCATTTGTTTAAATGAATATTGCAACCCTGAGTAGCTTCAAGGAAATTGTCCTGCTAGGAAGATATTTCACTTGGTTTGGGCTCATATAAGGTCACAGGATCTCAATACAGCTCTGCAAACAAAGCCAAAGTTCAGATGCAATTATTTTTTTCACAATTAAAGAAAAAAACCCCTCACTTCTCACACCCTCATCACCTTCCTGGCAAATTCCAGCTCCCTCTCATTCTACTGTTCAGAGAAACTACTCACTTAAAAATGCAGACATTTGAACAGTGGCTGTGATGATAACTTATCTTGTGCATTCAAGTCACTCTTTCTTTTACAAACATGTATAACCCTACTTATAGAAATCTGTTAAGGATAACACACAATCAGCTTGCCATCCATATCAAATGTGTTAGAGAAAAAATGCTGGGTGCAAACTGGCCTTTTTTGGACAGGTAGGAATGGGTCAGTCAGAAATTGCCAGAGCAGCTCTGGCCAATACACCAGCTGACACTTACAGCATATCATGAAAATCACCATTTTTCCTCCTTTCTTTTCTTTACTTCTGTTTCTAGTCATGGAGGGAGGGAGCTACACAAACCAAGAAAATGTACCAGGGCTCACTAAGGAAAGCAAGGAACAATCTGGAATCAGTACAAGCCAACAGCTTGGGAAGACATATGAAAAATATTTAGAATTTTAAGCCATGTTACAAATAAAACAACTAACCAAGAAAAAAACCACCCAGGAACAAAAAGAAACAAACCAAAGATTTAGAAAGAACTTTTCAGAAGCCCCTGAATTCTGAAGTTATGAACAGCTTGCTTACCCTTTTCCCTACTTCTATAACCTCTTCTACCTGCTCAGCACAGGTGTTCAGCATTCCCATTTCAACCTGCTCAGCACAGGTGTTCAGCATTCCCATTTCAGCACAGGTGTGAATCCTTACACAAGGCTCAAACAAAGAACTTGTGTGAGGGAAGGTTTATCTTCAGGAGAGCCCTTAATTTCTTTCTAGCAAGTCTTTCTTTGCATTGAAGCAGTCCCAATATACCTCAGAAAAACCTGGCTTAGCAGGCAAGACTGGAACCCTAGTTCTGAATTTGTGATACAAATGGTGTGGAGGAAATGAAAAGAAACTTAATAATCTCACAGAATTGCTGAAATTAATGAGAGATCCATTCAAATTTTTCAAACAAGAAACACTAAACTATCTCCTCCTAAAAGAGCAGTTCTTTCTTTGCAGCCACTCATGCATTTGCAGGATATAACAGCATTACTAATCCAAACATCGAGCTGGATGCCAGAGAAAGGACTAAGGAAAACATCTCAGTGAAAATCATTTCAGTTTCTCTTTGTTTAAGTTGCACTTTCTTAACTCCTTCTCTCTGCTGAGGATTTCCCAGACCCCTTGTCTGCTGGTTCTTTTTACCCTCTGCTATCTGCTGCCCTACCTGTCTTGCTGGCAGCTGTCACAGCCCCACCTGCCATACTACCCTTCCCTTCTAAAGCTGCATGCTTCTCTCCCCACTGCCTGAGCAGCTGCAGTTTAGGAAAAACTCCAGCATATAATAAATAATCTAATCTAATGTATAAAAAAAGTAATCTTACAATCATTAAACCCTCAGCTTAGTTATTTATATTAGGTATTTTTGAACAGGGAAGAGAAGACAAAGGAAGATGTTCTGCTGATTTTGTTGTAGGTTTTTTTCTTCCAGTACAATACTTTAGACAAATTATTTTCCAGGGGAAGAAAAACCCCAAAAAACAAAATAAAACAAAAAAACCCCCACCCCCAAACCAAAACAGAAACCCCAACAAACAAACAAACAAACCAAAACAAAAAAAGAACCCTAAACAAAACCAAAAGACAGCATAGCAAACCTACAGTAAAATTATGGACAGTGCCTTTCTTTTTAATCATATAAATTATTGCCAGCTGACTGATGAATCCACTCTGGGCAACATGACACAGTTTACAACCTTAAGGATTACAGTAGTCCAGATGCTATCATCTTAATTGGAAAAGCACAGTATTGCCAACTGTCCATGTTAGAAAATGGAAGATTGCATTATTATTTTCCCTTCACATTCCCCTGCTTTCCTTTCCTCTAAATAGCAAGGAACTATTAGATCCTTTGTATGGTTTTTTTTATTGAAGTCTTTTTATCAGCTCATAAAGACAGCATTTTTGAAACAACGTAAATCCCACTGCATGGGAGCTCAGCATTTCCATTCCCTACACTCTCATCTTCCTATCAAGAAGGGGAGGATGGAGGAAAACCTTTCCAAACATCAAGTTCACCCCAAGAAATGCCTGAGCTTAAGCTCTATGTCAATAACACAGTAATTACATAATATGCAATAGGTCACAACCAGTAATTACAGTGAGAGAAGAGAAGAGGGATAACTAAGTTGTTATGGTAATCATCCACAAGTCAGGAACTTCCTGGTCTGACTTCCCTTGTTCTCCTCTTAGCTGTGGGCCAAAACAACAGTTTAGAGCACTTCTAAACTTTTTATGCAGTTACCTCATACTACTGCGAAATAATATAATTATCTAAGGCCCACAGGGACTTTCAGAAGCATCTGACAAGTCACTGAGCTAAATTGGCAAGGCTCAGGCTAATGCCCTAGCCATTGCTCCTTTTATTCTGTCCTTGGGAGAGCCACTTAAATCACACTGTGTCTGAATTTCCCATCTGCAAAAAGCCCTCTCAGACTGTAGACTGTGTGTCACCAGGTTTGCTCCTTTTGTGGGGAAGGTACAGTCACAATGCATAATTACATAATGTCAAATAATTCCACTTTGTTTGTGCATGTGAAGCAGCTGGTGAAAAAAATCTTCTTTAGGTCTGTCCTCCTTCAAAGTATCTGGAAATACTCCCTTGTGATGTGGCCAGTTTGGGAAGGAACAGGGAGGAGGAAGAAGAGGCTTTAGCCTCTTTTGATGCAGGCAGTGATTTAAGGGAGATTGTTCACATGCAGTTCAAACACAGTTCTCCCCTGCACAGTTGCTAAACAGAACAACACATTCCTACTGCTGGGGTGTGC
Source organism: Acrocephalus scirpaceus scirpaceus (assembly GCA_910950805.1). Taxonomy (NCBI): domain Eukaryota; kingdom Metazoa; phylum Chordata; class Aves; order Passeriformes; family Sylviidae; genus Acrocephalus; species Acrocephalus scirpaceus. Next base: position 39,142,286 of record OU383781.1, read on the forward strand.
TTACAATCCTTCTAGGACAAGCTTTGAGGATGGGAGATTCAGAAGCATCCAAGGGAGTTAAGGACAAACCTCTTTGATGTCTTAGTGGGATTTCTGCTCCTAAATTCCCTAGATACTGTGAGAACCCCCTTTGCTTTATATTTTTGACTCCTTTTAGAATATGTGGAAGAAAGGCTGCTTCTAGTACATTTTTTGTGAGATCAGAACCATCTCACAGTATTTCTTAAAGGAAAATCTGTCAGTGGCAATGGCCTTATTCCAGCCAATTGAACCGTACAAGATTCTTTACAGAGAAGGTGGTAAGAGCAGGGACAGTGAGATGCTCTGGGGAGGGGGCGCCTTTATGGACTGGTGAGATATTTACTACTTTTGAAAGGAAAGAAAGGAGACAAAGCTCTCAGTGCTGGAGGCACTCTGGAGCTCTGCCTGTAGGGTAAAATGAGTGGAAAATATACATGGAAATAATAGAAAAAGGGGTACTAAAGCAATTAAAATAAGATATGAGATATTAGAGGATAGAAAAAGACTTAGTTTAAACAGCATAAAATTACATAAATAGCACAGCATGAAAAAACAAATTAACAAGTCCAAGGCATAACAATCTGCGGGTTTATTCCAGAAGTCATAACACCAGTTTACTCATGCCTACTGCAACCTTCATGTCTGATTTTGTATTACAGTTGTTATGGTTTGTATGTAATGTATAACTATGCATGTAAAATAAATCACCGAGTCACTCTTTCTAACCTTTCAAATTCTCAGTTCCTCATCTCAAAAGCAGACACAGAATAGAACTGAAAAAGAGAGAAAGATTGTTTAAGGGGTGGGATGGTTTTCATATATGTAATGACTACAGCTCTTCAACCTGGAAGAAAGACAGCTGAGTGGGTGTATGATAGAGATGTTTAGAACATGAGTGGAATGAAGACAGCAAATACTGTAAATACAGAATCAGTATTCATTGTTTTTTCCAAAACAAGGGCTAGAGTGCATCAAATGAAACTAGCAGGTAGAAATTTTAGAAGCAAATATATTACTGTGCTGTGCAGAATAATTGTGGAAGGCATAACAGGGCATTAGAGGAGCTAAAATTTACGTTTGTTCAGCAACTGATAAACTCAGACGAAAAATCCACAAAGGGCCATTGAATGGGAAAGTAATCCATTTCATTTCAGAAAGACTGAACTGCAAATTGCTAAAGGCTGTGAGAGTGTGTGGACAATATCTGCCTGTTCTGTTCTTATGAACTTCTGTGGGTGCTAATGGTGTCGTGGGAGACACCTGTAAATCCCATCTCGTCCTGGCTGGTATTGTTTCTCAGCATGGCTCCTCTCAGGTCTGAGGTTTCAGCATAAGAAGTCATTTGACCCTTCCAGAGTCAGCAGTGCTGGGTTCTATTTGTTGCTGACTTGAGAGGAAGCCTTTGGCCCTGGTGCAGTCCTGCCTCCAGCTGCAGTGCAGAGCTGTGGCCCATCCTTCTCGGATGGGTTTCGATCCCAGTGCTCTGCAGCCAGGCTGCTGGGCTGCACCAGTCGCACATGAAACACAAACAGAGGCTCTGAGATTTGGCAGAAATGCTCTCTGTGTGCAGAGGTGTGCTTTGGGCTAGAAGGATGAGCAATTAAGCCACAGAAACAAGTGTCTGTATAGAAAACAGGTTTTAATATGAATGAAAGAAGATGAATATTATAGATGATTATGCTCTATTCCTCTTCTTACTGAGGGATTTCAAAGTGAGTAAACTCTACTGTTTCTTAATATTTCCATAAATAGAAATGTAGCTAATGTTATTCAAGCTTTCATGGGGTTTTTCCTTTAATTCTTCCTACCCCTCCAAAATGTGGTCAAAAAAAAAAAAAAGTGGGTGTTCCAATTAACCTTTTGTTTAATCAGTGAAAACATAATATTTCACCCCAGCTGGCACTACAAGATTGGACAGAAAGGTCACTGGGTGACTGTGTTGAAAATGAGGAATCAGTGTGAGACGGAGTGGGGGACAAATGGGAGAAAGATGAATTTGTGATAACACAATCAGCTCAGTGTGACTGTATGGCTAGGAGGTACATCCAGAGCCACTGTCTATCCTACAGCCAAACAATTTTCCCTTTTTTGCTGTACTTTGTTGCCAACTAAATCCTACTACAGTGAGTTGGTTCCCTTCACAAGATGTCTGACATCTGTGAATGCATTAAAGATGCCAGCTTGGTTTTCCGTGAATGTGAAAAGCCACAATAAATCCAACACTTTGCACCTTTGCTTGATGAATGTTGTATAACTACATGGATTTCCTTCACTTTATTATAAAATTTCATAAGGGAAACTAGAAAAATGAGAAAAGATCAGGGCTTCTGTGAACCAGTTTAAAATAAACCCCACAACTTTACTTTAAGATAGGTAGATGATTATGAAGACCAATCAGAGGTCACATATTTGTTTTGTCATGAGCTGGAATGGGAAAGATTCTAATTAAAACTTGGAGTAGAAAGCTTTTTGCAAGTTTTCCTAAGTTCAGTAGGCTTGGGATCTTATGAAGTGCTTAATAATGAAAAAATCCTATGGAGAATTTTAAGGCAAGGAAGAAGAAACATGACATTTCTTAATTAGTTCATAGCCTGTTTCCCCATTGGGCAACCACGCCTCTCAAAGCATTTTAAGTAAAGCAATCTGCAAGCAGCTGCTCCTGCGCCAGACACGTCTCTGCATATTCACTGGATGGGTGTTTGATTTGGCATTTCAAAACCAGTCAGATTCAGGACAAGGAGGAAGAAATCACCCAACAGTATGAAACCACATGAATACCCAGCAGATACTTCCATTTAATTACAGCAATAAGCATAACCAAATAGCCTTTGATTCATCTGCAGTGTTTGTTAAGACCCTCACCACCTACTGAAAGATGAATATTTGAAGCTCTTACTACTGTTTTCAAAGTCAAGCTGTACAAACCTTTTCACCTGGAGAAACACAACTGAGAGAAAATATGGATCCTATCTATTCACATTCAAAGAAAAAAGGAGAGATATGCAAAACATGAAAAAAAAGGTAAAAAATGGAAACTCAGAGAATCAAGACAGAAAAATGTTCATTTAGGGGATGAGGAAGATAAAAGTCTAAAAAGGCAAATGAAAAGGAAATATCTTCAATGTTATTTTCTTGAAGCATATAATTATATTTTGTATTTTCTGTTGTCTTGTGTCTCTTCTACCCATCATCTCTGGATCACAAATGACTGCAAAAGGCAATCAAAACAGGCCTGGCTTTGTTAAGTCTTACTAACTAAGACCAATCCAAGTGAAAACTCAGCCACTTTTCATTACCAAAGTGAGACCTCTGACTAAATCCTCTTAATCTCAGTATCCTTCATCTTTCAACCTTTTATTTCCCCATTCCTTTTTTCTCACTAACTTTTATTTTTATTATACATTCTTATTTTCCCTTCCTTTTCTTTCTTCATGTTCACCCTGCAAACATAAAGTAGAGATGGCAAAAGGATAATCTGGAGCAATCACCATTAAAAGGACATTAAAGCCATTACTTAATTCACTGGCAGTGGCACCAACAGCACACAAGCATGGCAGACACTTGCAAGCAACACGAGACCCGCGCCACTGTGATAGTTCCAGTTACTGATGGCAATCCAGGCAGGATTTTTCCATCTGATGACTGAGTCCAGAGGATCACAGGATTAGTGAAATGGTTTGGGTTGGAATCAGAGAATGATTAGATGACCTTACAGATCTAACTGAAAACCCCCTGCCATTGGCAGGGACACTAGACCAGGTTGCTCAGGGCCACATCCAGCTTTGCCATTAACACTGACAGGCACAGGGCAACCACAGCTTCTCTGGACAACTTGTTCCAGTGCCTCACCACCCTCACAGTAAAGACTTTCTTCCCAACACCTAATCTAAATCTACACTCTTTCAGTTTGGAAAAAGTGCCTGTCCAGGTTCCCTGTAGGATCCCTTTAGGTACTGGAAGGAGTTAGAAGGTCTGCTGGAGCCTCCTGTTCTCCAGGTTGAACACCCCCAACTCTCTCAGCTTGTCTTCATAGAAGAGGATAAATAAAAACTTTAGCATATAATGAGCTAAGAGCTTAGAGCCTTTTAAGTTTTCTTACACCTAAGAGCAGGTCTCCAGCTCCTGTAAAATGGGTGCTTTAGTGAATTTCATACAGTGCTTAGGAGATGCACAGAGGAAGAAACCTGTGGTACAGGAAGCCTTATTACTTCTACAAGAAACTGGAATGATGACATATATTCTTCAATGCCATCTGCTGGCACTTTATTTAATAGTGATTTTTTCAAAAATATTTACATTTAACATGCTTATAAAAACAGGACTCTGAGGTTTCATATTGTTTAGATTTCAATGCCTGGCCAAAGAGAAACATGAATCTGGATTGCTCATGACCATTGCTTCACTTCCTCCTGTTACCTTACGATCATTAAGGATATGTCATGGATTTTTTTTTTTTTTTTGGCAGGAATGTTTGAGCTATTTAAAGGGCCTATTTCATCTCCAACTATTTTGAAAATTTTAATTCTATTAGCTATTTCATACAGTAACAATACAGATTTTTTTTAAACTGGTAAGGGAGGCGTCTGAGATACCCAATTTACAGGGGATTTCCTAAATCTATATAAAAATATATAATCTATATCTATATATAAAAATAATGAGAGCACTAGTAATTAAAAGTAATGTGCTTTTCAGTCAATGTTTCACCCACAGCCATTAACTGGAGCTTTTCTTTGCTCTTTCCTGAGTCTGTAGGCTCAGTGCACAGAGCAAACACTGCGACGTTACAAAGCAGAGATATATTTATAACAGGACCAACAGCTGAAAAATCAGAAGACTTGTAAGAAGCTTAATGTGCAAAAGAGCTTGATGCTGGGGTGAAAGGGAGGGCACTGGGACAACCAGTGCTTCTGATCTCTGCCTAGTCTCCTTATAAAATAATGACAAATGATCCTCAATGATTTCTACATTATGGACTCCTGATTACACTTAAATTATTTTGAAAGCTTAGATTTATGTTAAATTAACACTTTCTCATGATTTCTAGAATAAGGCTGTCCAGTGCTGTCACAGACTGTAAAGGAGCTTTTGTAGTATCCAGGGTTAATCTTGAATGGTCCAAATTCTGTAAGAAATTTACAAGAAGTTATATGCAATTAAGAATGTTTTCATACCTCTTCCATTTGAGGGGAGAAACAAGGTGGTTACTTAATTTTATTGACACTTATTTTATTCACCCTTTTGTGTACTATTTTAATTATTCCAGGACTGACATAATTCAGAAGACCTTCAAGGTAATTAGACTATAAACCAATGCAAATTATTAACCTATTAATTTAAAATTTTATTGAAACACTTCAAACACCACATATCAAATTCTGCATTCACTTACTGTCCCTGCAGAGTTAATCCAGGAGGAAGAAGTCACCCCACATCACAAGGGACACAACCAGACTAAAATTACTTAAACAGCACAAGAAGATTGGCATGGTTTGTGACATGTAGCATGTCATTCCCCATTGTCTCACCCCTTTTGTAGTCATTTATATCAATATATTTATACCAATGTCTGTAAATGGCACACACATACATGATTGTATTCCCAGGAAACCCTAAGATACCAGACCCCGTTTTTACAGAGACTGCACAAAGAAATGAACTACAGTTTATACCTTGTTACTCATCTATGAAAGAATAATTTAAGGTTTTGATCTACAAAATATTCATATCCTTTTAAATTATGTGAAAGCTACTCCTTTTTAATAATGGTGCCTCTTACCCATATTAATACAGAAAAAATTACTTGCGTTTAAAGAATTCTATTTAGTCTTTCTGTGCAACGACTCTTAATTTTGTGGAGATTCATTGGCTCTTTAATTTCAGGGCTGAATTCAGTATGAAAAAAATGCATAAATCTTTTCAGGAAATAGGCAGGTTAACAAGCCATAGATGTTCTGTAAGCCAAAATGTAGAGGCAATCATTCAGCCCCAAAAAGGAAGAAATGAACAAACAAAAAAAAAAGAATAAATTTGAAGTTAAAGTCAAATGCTTGTCAGCCTACCAGTGACCCCACTCTTACTACATTTGAGAAACTCAATTCTTTCAAGTAAAATAATTGTTTAAAAACCCACAAAAAAAGGCCTATATTTCATGAATGCATTGAATATAGTTTCTGTGCTCTCCCCAGTGAGACCTGCAGAAGTGAAGTTACAGAGTTTCAGAAGAAAGAGCATGAGCACTTGTTTGGAAAGACTGACATTTATTCACATGGGTTTGTATAATGGGAAAACTATCAGGCTTTGGTGCAGTGTTCAGTGGTGTAACTCAGATTTTTCCAGCTAGATCTGATTCAAACTGTGGTAGAGCTATTAATTAAAAAATGAGGACTAATGAATTGTTCATCTGGTTTTCTGATAAGCTCAAAACTAAAATCAATCATATTTCAAACTATTGGAAAATTAAGTCCTTTTTAGCAACCTTTAATTTGAGAACTATTGCAACTCTCCTAGGCATGAAGCTTTCAGGAGGGAGAAGGAAAGGATGTATGCTGCCCTCATGATAGTCACAGAAAATGAACCAGAGCTGGCAAGTCCCCAGCAGAGCCAGGCAGTACCAGATGTGGCCACAGGTAGAAACACTGTATGATCTGGCACATTATCAACAATTTGGCACAACCATATCTTGTTCTGTCAAACACGCCTTGTGAATTGTTCCCCTAGAATTTAGAGCAGGGAAAGTAAAGGAGAAAAGGAAGTAATATTCCTCATGACTAAAGTGATAAACCAATATACTCTAAAAACACAAAGACTGAAATCTGTTCTTTGTATAAATCCATAGGATTTAGTTCAAGGATGAATTCAGGGTGAATTTTGCTACCTAGCCTCGAATTAGAATAAAGATTTTTAAAAACAGAATGCACAACAGCCTCATTTCTTTTCATGAAGCTACACAGATTTACATGCACCTCTCATTTATTCCCTTCTCTTGATTAGAAACTTTTTTTTTTCTTTGGTCATTCCAAACTCATTTGGGTTTTGCTGTTCAGGAGATCAGCTAAAATGTGTGCACTGATTTTTATACAAAGATGAAAAAATAAAATAAGTAAGACTCTAAAAACAGAGAAAGCATCAGGGAAAGTAAAACCAATCCAACAATTATGTAAAAAAATAGGCTGAGGCACTAGCATATGAGAAAAAGCATAGCTTCCTTCTGGCCAGGCTTCACCTTCTCAGGAGCCAGAGTCCCTTGTAAATGCATACTTCCTTTTTTCTTTTCTTTTTTCTCCAGTACAGTTACGCTGAAAATTTAATGTCCATGACATAAACAGCTGGAATTAATGGCAGCTAGAGTCACTAACCTAAAAAAGCTGCTCTGAAATGCATCTTTCACAAAAAGCTTGATCTTTTGGTTTTGATCAAAACTATCAGTATTTTTATCAAGTCAGTAAAGTATTTTGAACTCTCCCATTCTTTCTGTTAACAAACAAAAGAAATATGAAATCACAAGCAAATGAGGAAAAAGCAAAAAGCTTTTCCTTTATGAGAATTAAAAAAAAAAAAAATCAGTCACTCAGAGGCAAAGATAAAAAGTAGTCCAGTACAGTGCTCATGTTACCAGTCAGAGAACCTCCTGAACTAAATGACAAGGAGTACCCTGCCCAGAGGGGTTATTCTGTTAAGAACAGTGGTACCATGCATCAAGGGAAAAAAACACTCCTCTTCCACAATTAGGAAAGGGATAGGGACTCTGTTTCCGAAAGTGTCCACTCTGTGCATTAAGTCCTTTCTCACTAATATCAATCAAAACTTCCAGCAGGATTAAGTTTTTGAGCCTTCTAAAATGGAAAATGTAATACTCAGAATATTCTGTGAAATCTGCGGTAGGGGGAAGGAAAAAAAAAAGAAATCAAGGCTTTAGGGAGGGATTTTTTGGAGAACCACAGTAAAGAGGGCTCTAGGCTTATGAATTGGATCTCAAATTCTCCTTTAATTTGATCTAACAACATGAAAACTGACAAAAGTTAATACCAGTGGCTGAGAAGTAGTACCTTAATATTGTGATATTGCAATAAAAATCACTATCCTAGAAGGAAACACTGCATCGCAGCATCACAGAATTGCAATAGGAAAACAATTTTCAGTGTTTTCAAATACTTAAGATATTTTTTGGGCTCATGAATATTAGGGGAAAAAAAATCCCAACAGCAGGATTTCCTAGCCAATAAGACAATCCCTTAAGAGAAGTAAAGGAACCCATTATGATTTCCTAATTTAGGAAGGATAGGACAACATGCTGGAAGATCCTGTAGAGAACAATATAACATTTGCCAGTGAGTTGCACAAGATGACCTAAAATGCCTTTTGCATAAGCCTGTGAATTAGCCAGATGCTTTAATTAAAAATATTCATCTGAGGGTGACTGATTACTAAGCAGAGCTGCAAATTTTTGGGAAAATCTGTCTCATGAACAGTCCCATTTTTAAAAAGAAAAGTAGAGCCCAGTGAGTAGACTAAGTCAAAAAATCAAAGTCACTGGAGACATTATAAGCCAGGAAAAAAAAAATCAGAAAAATTAGTTGTTAGGAAATGCACCTCTTCCTTTTCTTGAAAATGCTTCAAGTTTCTTTCCAATGTCCCAGTTAAGAGAAGGATTTGGGATCTGTTCTTGCCCCTAGGTGTCTGTTCGTGGTTATACTTGAAAACTAGTTGGAAATGATTGTCCAGAGGAGATAAAAAGCTTTTCTTCATGAACTGTAGGGGAGAGGTAGTACAATTAAACAAAATTATATATAAATTGAGTATAGTGCCTACCTCAGCATCCACATATCATGAAATCCTGTTGCTGATGCATGGATCTCTCTCTTATATATTATATTTGGGATCCATTAGTAAGAGCAGGCATGCACTCTGTGCCACAAGGAGCCGAACTGTTCTGAGCTATGCTACTGAACTGATAAGAAGTTTCTAACAAAAATGTATACCACTGCTCTAAAAAACACAGCTTGGATGTGATGTGCAGCCTTCTCCAAACGCTCCATTTCACAGGCTGAGGGTTCTTTTATGCTATTGTTAAATCTGAAACACAAAAGTTGGTTTGCTCAAAGCAGATGTTTGAGTTTTCAGTCAGAAGCACACACCTCTATCACCTGCCCGGCAAAGCCTGGATTAATTTAATTTAATTTTCAAGCATTTTTGATCTCTTTTAACTCCATTTCTCTGAGTAGAAAGCTCACAGTATTTAGGTGGAGTCGTGTGTTTGAAGCAAAGGCTAGAAGTGCTTTTAAATTGATTTGTCTTTATCATTTTCTATTGTTTAACTATGTGGGGTACTTCCAGAGATTACCAGCAGGTACATTTTCCACACAACAAACTGCAACAAACACAGTGTTGTGGTTTAACCCCAGGCAGCAACTCAGCTCCAGGCAGTTGTTCACTCACTCCCCCCTGGTGGAAGGATGGAATCAGAAGGGCAAAAGTGAGGAAATCTGTGTGTTGAAATAAAGACAGTTTAATAGGGAAAGCAGAGCAAGGAATTTATTCTCCCCTTCCCATGGGCAGGCAGGTGTTCAGCCATCCCCAGGAGAGCAGGGCTCCAGCACTCTGAGCCTTCCCTTTCCTCCTTCTTCCCCCAGCTTTATATGTCATGTGTATGCACACATACATGTCACATACACGCACATATATTAGCACAACGTCATATTGTCGGGACCATCCCTTGGGTCAGCTGGGGTCAGCTGTCCTGCCCTTGTCCCCTCCCAACCCCTTGTGCACTCCCAGCCCCTTCCCTGGTGGGTGAGGAGCAGAAAAGGCCTTGGTTCTATTTAATGCTGCTCAGCAGTAAGGAAAACATCCCTGAATTATCAACACTGCTTCAAGCACATACCCAAACCACAGCCATACCAGCTACTAGGAAGAGAATTAACCAGCCCAGCCCAATCGAGCACCATAAGCACACCATGCACAGGGACAGGGCTGTCACCCAGGCTGTGCAGGGCAGTGTGCTGTCCTGGCACTTCCTGCACACAGGCCAAGGTGAGGGGCCCCTCTGAACTAGCCAAGCCTGCTAACAGCCAAACTGCCAGGGAAAAGCTCTGGGGTTTGGAGGGTGATCTTCAGCAGGACAAGTGTAGAATTCTTCAAGCAGCTGAGAGAGATATCACTAGAAATAATTTGATGGAACTGATAAAGGGGAAATTTCACTGTAATATTTTGGCACTCTCATCAGTGTCACCAGGAGTGGTGAGACTTGTTCAACTGTGTAATAATCATCCAGGAAAACAGATGAAGTTTTGTCACAAGAAAAATGGAAGAATAATTTGACACATCATTCAGATGTATACTTTCTGCAAGAGTTCTGTACCAGCAGGTAGATAGGACAAACCAGCTCTTTTCTAGGTCTGGGGCCAACCTCTTATCAGCATCTCTTCTCTGAAATGAGGAGTGCAATCCTACCTTCCATCTGACAACTTGACATTGAATTTCTGTGAGGCTTAATGTCTACCTACAAAACACCTCCACTGAAGTCTCATAGGGATTTTGACTCTGCAATAATGTGACATGAAAATTTCCAAATTGGTAATAGAAAACCCATAGGAATAAAAATACATTGTAGGAATAAGTGATTATTTCTTGCTAAAATGTCTCTGTGACAGTGCAAGAGACCTGATGCCTATGACAATTCCATGCCAGTAGTGGAAGGCAGAGCACAATCTGTTACTTAATGGACAAGGAGGCATGTTCAAAAAAATGTTGAAACATCCCTTGTTTTAAATGCAAAGCAGTTTTCAGAAAAAAAAAAAAAAAAAAAAGCTGCTTCCCATTTCAGAGTATTTTATCTGTGAGCTGAATTTTTTTCCCTTTAAGAGAATAGACAGCTCTGCAAAAGGAGTTGATATTAGGGTACTCATTACAGGGCAATTATATTCTACAGCAAAGGCAGTTCTGGAACTTCCATAAAAATCTTCTGCCCCTTTTCCACTGGTCATAGATCACATTTTCCAGGCTCAGACATCAGAAGCCTCATAAGTGAGTAATCCTTAAAGAGTTTGCCTTCATCTTTTGCAACCTGCAGGGAAAGGTTTTCTCTGAGATCCGAAAGCTCACTGATGGTAAACGGTTCAGGTGAAACCATTTTCTCTAGCAGTTTTATCCTCACTGAAGTTAAACCCACTGCACTGAGTACTCGGTTGCTGTTTGAAGGGGAAAGGAAGGAAGAAAGAAAAGGAATAAAACCCAATCTTTCTCCAGCTCAATCCAAATGTCTTTTCTGTAGACCTTGGAAACTGATTGCAGTTACAGTCAAAGGAGCTTATCTAGTGGGGGCTACCATATTCTCACAAAGCACCCTGGCCAAGGAATTGTGTACAAAATGCACCCCAGGAGGATTAAATCTGAGTGGGAGGCTCATTTCTCTCTGTCACTTGGTTTGCTCCAGCATGGGAAGGAGTAGTATGTTATCAACAAGGGCAGGATCCACAATCTTAAACCCTTGCTTCATCTGGACTGTGAGAAGTGAGAAACGAGACTGGGACATTCACCATTTCCCTGCTTAAGCACGTGCTTGACAGCTCAGTCAAATGTTTCACCCATAGCATTTCGTCAAGGCTCCTACATTCCCCACAACTCAAACACACACACACAAGCCCCCAGAGAGGTGGAAATATTTAGGAAATAGCAGCAGTGTGCTCACAAATGTTCATTGTGAAGCGTGCTGTCATAGCAGCAAAGGCTTTCCTAAATCCACACAAATGGTTTCCATTAGCAAGATCCACCTGATGATGCTTACTTATAGGAGGCAAAATTGCCACTTAAGAAAGACAAAGGAAAAAAAATGAGATCATGGTTAGACTATTACAATATATTTATGTATTTGGATGAATTGTACTTGCATCACTGTGTTTCCTCTTGACTATGGAGGAAAGGAGACTGACATCTGCCAGTCTTTGCACTGAACTTTTCTAACAGCAGGACTTGTAAAATAAAACCTGTTCTATTGGCCACTCGTTTATCATCTCAGCTAGAAATAAAATTACTAATGAATGGAACTCACATTGCAGAAATGAATTAAAGATTTTCCTCACAAGGGGTGTCCGAATCTGGATTTTTCTCCAGAACTGAGCTCTCTGGAGCAGCTCTCAGTCAGGAGCTGCATGTGGCACACTCACATGGAATGATGGAACATCTCAGCCAGAGCCACAGGAAGCATTTTCACCCCGCTGCACATGGGAGAGGCAGGATGGGGGATGGAGCATGTGTCCTAACTGAAGGACCAGATGTATGAATTTCAAATGCTTCCTTTCCTAGACCCCTGCAGACAGATCTTAAAGGACAGCCTGGTATAGATTTAAACAGCTCTTCTATAAATTCAAAATAAGTAGAAAATAAGGCAAAGCTGGTCCTTACAGGATCCAGGACACTTGTTTGGCTGGACAATGGGAGCGAGGCTGTACAGTTCCTTTACAATGTATGTTCTGTCAGGTATTTAAATGTATGCCCTCCCACAGCTAGGGGAGACAACCCCTTGATTTTTGTTTCATTGTAAACAGAACAAATAACATTTTTTGTTATTCATTAACTTGCTAATATTTTCTTAATTTAATCTCTTCCACTTTCAATTATGAAAGCCTTTGAGATTTGAGTTGTTAGTCAGGCATGGGGGTGCTTCATTTAAGGGCTTTTTGCAAGGGTTTAATTAGCAATCAGAGGCTTATCTGCTTTGCTCAGAGACACTGTCTGAAGAAATAGTGATCCTTTGATATTAAATTTGGAGAAGCAGATTTCTGCTGATGTTTGATCAATGGGGATAGTTCTGATTATTTATGCTTTTTCTATTCTCACCACCACTATCATAAATATGTCTGTTTTCTAGTTGTCATCCAGACAACCACAATACATCTGGTATTCCTTCTCTAACCTTGGATAAGCAGAACTTCAAATTTTCATTACTTAAACAGCAAAATTATTAAAGTCTTGAGGTCAAGGATGACCATTTGGTCTGATAATACAATACTGTAGGAGACATTCACAGTCAGGTCTGTATAAAAAATATGTTGCAAACTTACATGGCAGTGAGCAGAGATACTTTTTATAGCCTTACAGCACCAGGACATGCAGTTGGCTGCTCAGATGCTTGTGATGAACAGCACGTGGCAATTAACTGCACAGGCATTTTCTGCCTAGATTTCCAAATAGATTATGAACATGATATACCTTAAAGTGCCTTTCCCTCGGCTGGAAAAAAACCCAATTTTCATTATGTAATGATCTTTCCATTTTGAATCCTTAATTTTAACACATAAAGCCCTCCTTCTTTGGAAGAATATGCTTCAGACTTCACAGTATATCCACAGACTGGATGCTGTTGCTTGGGTTTAATGCATTTGGTGTTATCGAGGGAGAGCTGGTAGTATAGATCTCAATTGAATACTGTAGATTTTAACACAGGTTACATTTTGAATTTTGAACAAGACTGTGCATAGTATGAAATTGTAACTCATCAACCTACTTAATTAATGCTTAGAGATAGCTGAAAAATAAGTAGTAGCTTATTTCCTACAGTAATTTTGACATTCAGAATTATTTTCTGTAGTGGGCTTTTTAGCAAAAAGATACAATATGACAGGGTGTTAAGAAATGCTTTAAGACAATTCCAGAAAGATCTTAATGGGATGTTCTGAATTACCTCATTGCAATGTTTAGTTTATATATTTTCATTAGAAATATAATTGAATTTTTCTCATAGAGAACTTTTTTCTTTTCTTATTTGCTGCTGTGAAAACTGGCTAAAATATTTTAAACCATGAAATTTCTGATTATTTAAAGTTTACATGAGCTACAGATGCTGTGAAATATCATATATAGAGCAGATAAAAATGTATAATCCAAATTATATAGCTTTAAGGCCTTTTTTCCACATACTACTAAAGCTGTTAAAAACTGCTTTACTTCACTGGGAGTGCAGCCTCTGGGATAACACAGTATTCTATGCCTAAGTGGCCTGGAGGGAATTGTCACCAGGATTTCAGATGGAGTTAAGATAGCTTAAGGCCATTGCAGGTCACTTTCCTAGCTAGGCCAGGATGCTTTCAGTGCCTGGAGCATCATGTGGTACCAGGTACCGAAGCAGCCCTGCCTTGCCTTGGCTGCTCTGGCTGGAGAAGGGATGAGAGGGGAAATGAGGGGCTGCACTGCCTCCCTTCCTTACATCTTTGTAGCTGGGGAGGAGACACTGGCTGGAGTGTCAGTTGTTTCCTAAGGACAGCTTGCTAAAGAGGGAGGGTAAATGAAGTGGGAAATACCTACAACATGGGCAGACACTCAGCTTGAGGATATGAGAATGCCCCTACTGAAATCTGAATTACTCTGAGCATAGCAGCTATGCTCCTTTGGTCCTTTGGTCTGGGCAGCTGTAGGAAGCTCGACTGATGGATCTAAAAGGCATTATCAGAGCAAGAGTAGAAGACAATGCAGTGATTAAAACCACAACGATCCACATTGTATCTTGGATTTTAGATAGGGTGAGCAAAGTCATGAAGTTTGAGAATCTTTGGTCTATAAAACAGAAAAAAGTTTTAAGGCAGCACTAAAGAATTCCACAGGAGAGACCCTCTCAGATTTGGGAGAAATATAAGTAACCTAAAAGGCACTGGTCATGATTATATCTATTAATGCAATTGAGTCTTTGGGCTTAAAAGAGCAGCAATGTTGATCTGATTTATATACCAGAAACATGCTGTCAAGGATTAAAAAAAGGTATATTCTGCCTATTGTAGGAGGCCTCAGCATTATGTAGTATTTTTAAATCAAATTATGCTGAGAGAATGCAGAAGAGGTTAATATAAATAGCTCTTCTAATGGAAGCAAAGTGAATATCTGAGCATCTGAGCTAGATTATGGCTGGCTACTGTGTGTGCATGTGTGAAGGTGTGTGACTAAAACGACCAGTTTCCCCTGCAGAATGCACCACTGGGGAGAATGATACAGGGAATGGCTCATGGCCTGTGTGTCTGATGGTAAAAATCAATGACTTGCCTTATTGAAAGGTGCCCTCAGGGGCAAAAAGCAGTGAATAGCTTATTAGTTTGTGTGTGCATGCTGGCAGATGATAAAGCAGCATTGAAATCAGTCATAGACCATAATAAAGTACCCATCCCCATCTTAAAGCCAGTGTGTACTTCTGTCTCAGGGGAGAATGCCTCCATTAACCCAAACTGTGCAGTAACTCATCTTTAACCACAGAACAAATATGCAGTAGAAGAGGAACCAATAACAATTTCTTATGGTTACTGATGCAAAAATTATAGCAGATAAATTACTGATGTGTAGGGCAAGATTCTTTTTGGTGTAATATTACATAATTCTATTTTACTGCTATTTGGAATGGTGTAGAAGAGTTCCACTGTGGATCTGGCCTGATACCAAAAGATATTTTACTCATTTCCAAAATAAAAGTGGAAAACATACAGTGATGCAACAGAGAGTAGATGCAAGAGACAGAATGTTCTGACCTTATTATCCTGTCAGTGAACTCTGCTTCGGAGTATATTCAAATCATCCACTCAGATACATAAACCCACATACAAATATGTTGTTACTGAAGTATTTATTGACTTTAAGATGTTTTCATCCTAGGCATGACGTGCATTTGTTGGCATACGTCTGATTAATGCCAATAATGCCTTCAGCAAACATAAGAGTCATTTAATGTGAAGCTTTCCCATAAGAACACTAGGGCAGATTTGGCCTAAGAAGTAGAGGTGATGATTTCTCCTGGTTACAGGGTGAAAGTACCAACTTCTGTAAGTATTTTCATAGTTTAATTATTTCCTGAGAGATGCTGAGGGCATCTGGGCTTGCATCCATGGGTATACAAAACGAGTACAAAGAGTGTCTTTTTTAAAGGACTTGACACTGCAAAAATGCAGTATTTTGCCTTGAAATGTGTCATAGTGATGTCTGTGGGGGGCAGAAAATTCCCCTAGCTGGAGTAACCGATGTGTAGTGTTTATTAGATAGATGGATAGACACGTGTACACTCACACACAGATCTGCTAACATTATGATAGTTGTGGCACTCCCTGAAGGACGTGCCTCTGGAAACCACAGGCAGAAACCCTGTCATCATATTGTTAGACAGAAAGGTGCTAATGGCTTCCATAACGGAGCTTTGAGTGAAATGCTACGGGAAAAGAGTTCAGCGTAGAATAGTGGCATCCAGAGAGTCAGAAGGACTCTTGCACCTCTTAACCATATGCTCCTGTCTTAGACATTTCTGAACTTCCCAAACCTCCCACTGCAGCAGCTGCTGAAGGAACAGTGATTGGGCTATCTTTGCAAACCTGCTTATCCCAAAGGAGCCTTGCAGCAGGGAGTTTCTCAGGTGTAAAGTCAAGGGAAACAAGAGGGAAATTCTGACCAAGCAGCTGGATTCTGCTCAGATTTGTGCCTTGGAAAGAACTGGTGGAGGTATTGGTGAATAAGGTAGAGATACTCAAGCTGAGAAATCTACAGCTAGTTGTCCCCCCTTCTTAAGGAAGCAGTCCTTATCAGGTACAAAATACATTCTTCTTACATTTAGAATAATTCTTCACACTTCATCAGTGTCTAAGACTATTCCCTTTCTACTGTGGCAGATGTACATGGCTTTACTGGTTCTACAGAGTAATTCAAAAGAAAAACAAGAAACAGAAACAAAAATCCCCATCAGCTTGATGCAAATATTTGTTTGTTTGACAAATACACATATACCCTGCTGCAAAGTACTGGTCAAGAGATAGAGCACTTGTGCTCCTCTCTTACTTTGTCTTCTTCAGAAAAATTCATGTATATTATTAGGCTGTAAACATTTTCAGTTACTAATTTCATCATTCCATCATATAAAGCACTATTTTGAGGGTGGTCTACTTATGGGAGCTTGGACAAGCCAGTCCTTGTGTGGCATTTTCCCACCAACTGTGTAGGGCAAAAGCACTTAGGGCAGTAGCCTGATGTGAGAACTGATTGTGAAGAAAGATTGTGAGATGGCAAAATCTTTGGTAATATGGAGAACATATGTATGTAAGACAGATTAATATTGGCATGCTTTATGTGATATATTATATAAAATGTGTTTGAAATTTGTCAACATTGCACTAGTCCATTAAGGATCAATCTTTTCCTTATCATTTTGGGCTTTCAACACACTCATGAAAGAAATAACACTGAGAGAATAGGCATGCCAACTGAAATGAAGGAATGGAAACTGCACTTGGAGAAGGAAATGGGTCTTTCTGTAAAGAAGACTCTTTTATCTCCTCACAGGCCATATGCTGAGGAGGACAAGCTATTCCCCAGACAAACGTGCAGGAAGGAAAGGCAGATAGAAAGGCAAAAATGAATCTATTATTACTGCTAATTTTTTAGAGAGGAAAGACAGCCTTCCTTGTACGGGGTTCCTCTAGTTCCTCAGAAGGTACAGAGTGGTTTTGGACTTGCTGCACCACACTCAATGAGAGAATCAAAATGCCTGTGCTGCCAGTAGGGACAATTTCCCAGACGTTTTCTCCTAGCCTAGAGTAACTTGCAGTCAAGACCAGTCACTGTACACTTTATTATACTTCCTCCTCAGAAAGTAAGCACTAGTAACTACACCTGCTGGGTGCCTCAGTCTCTGCTAACTCAATTCTCTCAAAAAGAAAGGGACAACTGATAGCCTTATCTGAGGATGGATCCAAAACATGCTGAATTCAGTGTCTATATTCATGTTAGTGTTTGGGATGAGACAAGGCTTGTCCTTCTAGAAAAAATGCTCCACTTTTCTCCATTTCCTGGGCTTTGGTTTGCTCTTGGAGAGCACTGGATTCTGTTTAAATGAAGCTAATGAACTCCAGGAGCATCCCATGTATGCCAGCTCATGGTAGGAGGTCAGTCCATGAAACTAGACTAGAACTCAAGTAACCCTCCATTCCCAAGCACACACCCTGTAGGCGCCAGGTCCTTAGCAGCCACTCTTTCGAGCTTCAGATACACTTCTGTTGTGCTGCCCTCCTTGTGAATAAGATAGAGCTAAAGAAATTCCCCTCTGGACAACTGACACATGCACAGCCTGACAAAATTGAAGAGAACTCTGCACAAACAAAGGGGAAGACTGGGTAGCATTTAAAGTCATGACACAGATTACCAGCCAAAACGGGGAAATATGTTTTAATTTTCTGTAGTTTGACCTTTCTTCAGGAGCTGCAATTTTACACACAGAAAAGAAAGTAAGTGCAAAAAATTACTGAATTACTGTGGACAGTAACATTTTTTTTTTTGTGTGCTTTCCTAGGAACCTTATAATAAGACTATCCTGATTCCCCAAGGAGGTAAATTTGTTATTTCTCCAGTGAGAATCCAGACCCCTTCTGGATATTAATCCACTTCACAAAGTCATTACGAATAATTTAGCATAAAAGCAGCCTTTTTCCTCACAAGACAAAGCACGGAGACAAGCATTTGTAGAGCAGTGTGAAAAACATACTGTAGCTGCCTTGGCTCCATTTGGATGGAGTATAAACAAGGAATTTTGGCTGCAAATCCTGTCAGTCTTTTAGTCTTATTTAGGACAAATATTCAGGAAAAACAATGATAATATAATTTGGCTTGCCTTTTTTTTCCCCTCTTTTTTTTTTTTTTTATTTTCATAGTGCTAAGTCAATGCATAATTACTGGAAAGAATTTCTGACTGAATTTTAGATGAGCATTTTGATAAAATATAATATTGGAAACAATCTTTATCAAACATTCATGTGTAGTGTTAGAGATAAAAACAGGAATCCATAATTCATATGGCAGAATGTATTACCAAGTGTGAATAAGAGGCTGAATTTAAATGAGGGGGTCTGAACAATATTTTCTGCAAGGCATCTGCTTTAATCATTTACATTATTCACTAGGTTTTCCAGAACTGTAAATCTTAAATATATATTTGTGTTAGTGAGAATGTGTATGTAAATACACACATATATGCACACATACACAAAGCATTATACACATCCACACATTAGCACATATTCACACAGATACAGAAATGTGTTTGTATACAGAGACACAACAGCGTAGGGCCCGATTACAAATCATTCTACATGAATGAGAAGACTCCTATTGACAATGATGGATTTTAGGATCAAGACCTTAGTGCTTTGGTTTCTCACCTCACCCTGAGTTTGCAGTGATATGAATCAGATTAAGGTTAAAGGAAAGATAAGTCTTTGTTTACCTTAAAGTAATTGAAACATTTACTTATTTGACGCACACTACAGGAAAGAGAAAAACCCACAGTGAATTCCCCTACCCTGAGATGAAATCCTCGAGACCTTTCTGTCAAATGTTATATCCGACTGACCCTCTCACCCAAGTTTTCAGTACTGGCTCTCTGTACTTTGGGGTGCAAGGACAAAAAGACCTGGAGTAACTGTGCAGGGTTCGATCAAAGTCTGCTCGGGGGCCCACCCATACCTGAGGCTTCCTTTACCTCACTGACTCACCTTAACTCAGTTGGAAGGACTTTTAATCCTCCTCCCAGTGCTTGACCCTGCTTAGTTTGATTCTGGCTGTGCACTTAGGTATTAACTCTTGCCAAGGTAGCAGAAGGAGTCACCTAATGATTGCTGGGTGCTTCACTAAGCCCCAGACAGATTTTTGGATCTTCATGATTAACCAGGCCCTCTTCTCATGGTGCTTCTAAATCCCAGAGGGGCTTCTGGGGTTTTTTTTTTGTTGTTGTTTGTTTGTTCATTTGTTTTGTTTATAACATAATAATGCCTAGATTTCACATAAACTTATCTACTTGCCAGTAATAATGCTTTCTTACAGGTATGCTTTATGTATATAGCAGCTACTGGCTCTTTTTTAACTTGTGCAAAGGCAAGTGAAGCAGATAATGATTTTGAGAGCCTGCTGCTTCCCACCCCTCTTCTGGAGAGACACCAAGAAAGTCTGTCTTTTCCCAGTTGTGGTTACAGTGTACAGTTCAGCCCTCTTCTTGAGAATTCCTTTTCAGAGACTTCCTTAGGACAGTGTAGAACCAAAGGATGATTCACGATGGCCAATAACAAAAGACAAAGGCCAGCAGTAACCCAGACTCAGAGTCTGATGCTCACATATTCATTCTGACATTATATCCCACATAAGGAGCATCCGCTGTGCCAGCTCTGTGTAACTATGTCATCTGCATAACTAATCCTTTTATTTCCATGTCCCAGTTTAGTGCCTGGTAAAGCAATGTCACAAAGCAGTAGCTGTCACTTTGTTTCAAGAGAAGGGCAGAGGACTAGAAATGGCTGAGTTCTATTGCACCTCTTCTGACAGGGCACAGGGATTGCCTGTTTAAAGAAATCTGTCTCTGCTCCTTCCATTGCTGTTCATTTGTTACAAACAACCCACTTTTTGGTTGTTTTTTTTCCCCCTTTGGAACTCTGTGTGCCTTTCACTTCTCACTCCCTTCTATTTAATAATGTGTTTCTTGATTCTAGCAGATCTGTTTGTCAGGTCAGGAACAGCTGGTATTGTTGCACAGGAGGCTGTCTTACTGTGGCATCTATGTGCTTATTTCAATAATTGTTACTTTCTTGGAGGGTAACTGTGAACAAATGATACAAGAAAAATACTCAAACACTGCAAATCTTTCTTAATACAGCATTCACTGAGTTATATAGGGCATATTAAAAAAATCACATTTTTTAATTATGTACAAGAGATGAGTCAATGAAGAATCATGCATGAAATCCAGGCACTCTGAAGACCAATGAAAAGGAATTTCACCTCTTTTTATGAAGCTGAGACCAAGTGATTAAAATGATTTTGCCCTATCATTTTAATTCTCTTTCCTCTAAGCTTTATTTAATGGTGCCCTCTTCCTCTGCTTAACCAAAATGATGAATTAATCCAGTTTCTCCCCTGTGGGGCAGAAGAAAAGCAATATTCACACATCCCATTCTGCCTATACTTCATTCACAAGGCACATTACATTTACCCATTTTTCCCTCCTTGATTGTTTTATATTGTTATCCTGAGGAATAGACAGAGATCATAGAATTTGTGACTGTGAGACATTCTGATAAGACAAGAAATCAGATGCAGTGCAAAACTGTGCAATGCAATTTGGAACAAAGCACTGCTGAGAGGATGGGGAAGAGGGAGAGGCATATATTTCTAGATGATGAAAAGGGGCTGGCTTGCCCAGGATGTGTACTCTTGAAGCAGTTACACAGTCCTAACAGCTCTGTGACCTTTAGCTGGTCTCTGGGGGGTTCTGACACTGCCCTCTAAGTGACCTGGGAACCCAGGCTCTGGCTGGGTTCACACTTGTGAGGGTATCCTGAAAGCCAAATGCCCCAATCATACCCAGTCTGTGGATTGCTCTTCAGGGTTCTTGTGTGTTTCCTGGCTGGAAATTCAGGAATTTAAACAATGCTCCAGGGCTTGGACGAACCATTACCCCAAGTGTCCCTGGTGAAGGTTGCCTAAATCTCCCAGCTTGTGTCCCCCAGGGCATTGTGGCATAACCCTCAGCACCAGGCCTCACACAGAGTCCTCCCACTCCAAAGCACACCATGTCTTCTCATGGCTCAGGCAGAACATGTACCCTTTCCACACACCTGAGCCTCACATCAGCCTCTAGATCCACTGTCTCCTTTCCCTTCTTGTCCAAGGGAAAGGAGACAGTTTGGAGGTGGGAGGTGGAGTAGCTACTTCTCTTCAACATCGTGCATTACTCCTAAGAAGATATAAGAAAGGCTTTTCTGAAGCAACACTTTCATTCATAGATTAACTTGGTTTAGAGTCTCAGATGGAAAGAAGTTTTGTATCAGAGGTATAAACAGAGTAAAATTGAAAATAAGGCTGTTTGAGTGCCCTTTTCAGGAGGCTAAAACAGTGCAGAAAATGAAGGCTAGAAGTGGGCAGTCACTCCTACGCAGATTTGGATACACTTCTGCCTCAGGAATGAGCAACCACTGTAGATATTTATTAGGGAAATTGCTATAGAGTTTATACATTTTCCCAAAAGAGGAAGGCAGGAATTCTGTATTTGCATCCTAATATTTGCAGGGAAGAAAAATCTGGCTTATAGATGTGGCTGTGGGCCTTCTCCAGCCAAAGAATGGCCACCAGCCCAAAGCAAGTTTTTGATGGCCAGGCCCATGCATGGTTTAGGTGGTCTCTGTTGTACATCTACCATGCTGAGGCTGATCACAAAGCTCACACCAGTAAGAGCTGCTATTTAGTGCTCTGTACTTGGCCAATGGGCCCCTTCATCAAGGATTCTCTGCTCCATTTAATGACCATGACTCCAGTGCGTGGAAATAGGTCATCTCAGAAGATGCCAACCTTTGAGTCTGAGTGACAGCTGGCTGCTCTAAGCTGGAAGTCTTGATTAAGACTCTTTTGGTGTATCTTGAGTAAAATTTTAGCTAGTGGAAAGCTCCTTCCTTCTTCTCGGATAAACCTTAGTGACAAATAAGGAGTAACGCAGGATGTCACTGAATTTTCTGGGTTATTCTGCTCACAAAAAGGGAAAGATTAGAAGTGGGATTATGCATTGAAGCAAATCTTTGTTACAGGAATGCGGGTAGGGTAAGAGACCTCTGTATTTGGGTCCAAACTGCAGGATCATCCATTATCCAGACTCTTGGCACAGGGCAAAATATTTTCACTTGATGAAGCCTTTGTCATGGTAATTGATTACTATATTGTCACATCTTCTCAGTTAATCACATCTTTTCAGACACTGCCAAGGTCTGGGTTGACTGCAGCAGGGTCATGAAAGTTATCATTCAGGGAGAGAATAGATTGTGACAGTAGCACAGGGCACTCATATGTTCCTGAAAAACATCTGTTTGAGTGCCCTTTTCAGGAGGCTAAAACAGTGCAGAAAATGAAGGCTAGAAGTGGGCAGGGTATTTTAGATGGCACAGAGCATGTATTGGGCAGATCAGTGAGGTAAAGGCAAATACCAGAAGGGCTCAGGGAGCTTAAAGAACAGCCTCTGAATGGTTTGAAGGTTTGTCTAACCATGTGATATGTGGATGTGATTCATTTTGGATAAGTAGCTGTCCTAAAAGTTGAAGTGTGAATCTGCAACGTGCAGCTCAGGCAATACCACTGCTGGAGAGCCCCAGCCAGTGTCAGCAAAACCATTAGCACTAAATGATGATCCAAAAACTTGAGCTAGCCAGCAGATCTCTTTCACTGACCCGTCACTTTTACCTTGGAGATGAGAGGTTGTTTGAGGCAAGTAAGAAAACCCTCCTTTTATGCTTCAAGGCTCAGTAGGCAACATGAAAATAAAGAAAGTGAACAATGCCTTCATAGGTTGACCAACCTATTTAGGGGAGATGCCCTTAAATGTATTTCCCAGCCTTAACAGTAGCACCTTAAAAGGAAGCAATTTTCATGTTTAGAGCAATTGAAAAATGACCCAGAACAACTAAATCCATAGCAGCAAAGATTAAAGAAAGTGCATACCACCTTTTTGTAGGGTCAATTTTTCCTTAAGGAAGATAACTCAAGCCTATGTATACATTCATGAAAGAGTGGATTTAGATGAAATATTGAGCTGCAACTTGAACAAGAACAATGTTAAGAGGTAGTTTTCTAATAAAGATTCCATCCGCATAAATAATGGCTTACTGCAGCCTAATAAACCTACCCCTCCTACATAATTATGTAGGAAGTGTAATACTGTGCTGCCCTGGTCCAACAGTCTCCTCCCCGTCACACACTCACACACAAATTCCATTTGTAATTAACAGGAAAATTCTCTGTATTAGTTTTCTTTGCACTTTGTAGAATAACAGAGAGATTAATTAAGAGGTCTGTATTTCTATTTCAAGGTTCAAGTACTTTCATTGAGCACATTGTGCTTTCAAAATCTGTACTGTCAGCAGAATTCCTTACTTCAAAAACACAGACATTTCTCTTCCTTAAGTTTTACTTTTATATGCATTAAATGATTGTGGGTAGTTAGGAGGCCCTAACTGTTACCTGTTACGTATCTAAGCTGTGCTGTAGATGTGTGCAACACACACACAGAAAAAAAGTTTTCAGTGATGCTCATGATTTACTGCTATCTTTAAATATAGCCTTTCATTAGCAAGCCAGCCAAATGAATAGAAAAACACTCTTTTCCCTCTAATTATTATCTTCTGTGACATGTTTCTTCTACTTTTTTTTTTTTTTTTTTTCTGTGGGTAACCATCCCATTAAGAGGACTATTTATATAACTGCTAATCCTAAAAAATATTTACTTTTGTGACTAAGTTCTGTACAGAAGTAGTGTCCCTAGGTATGGGAGTTTGGACAACAAGGGCTGTGATATAAACCACTTAGTCCTGTTCAGCAGAAATCTTTGAGTTTTGCTCACTAAGTTCCTTAAAGACGAACAGAGATTTAAATGACCACCCTGAAGAGGAGCCTTGGTGTCTGCAAATGAATATACAAAAATCAGGAAACAGCAAAATTATACTCTCTTCCATTTGTGCCCAGAAAAACACTTCTCTGCTGTTGTGCTGTAACTGTAGCTCTGTGAAATGGGAAAGGATCTCTCTGGAATGAGAGAAATGTTATTTCATTACAGAACTGGATGGAGATCTGGGCCCTAAATCTGCTTGTTTAGTTCCTAAGCAGCTGAGTATTTTCAGTAACTCCCATGGAGATCTGCAGGCATCGAGAACACTCACTCACTAATAAGGCACCGCCAATCAGCCATTAAGGGGCAATGCTTTTCTGTGGGCTCTTGTAACCAAAATTCAAACTCAAGGTCAGAGTTAAAGCAAAGAAAGGAAGCGAACAATTTTCCTGCAAGGCAGGGGCCAAGGAGCTGCACTTTGAAGCTGCAGCAATTCTTTTATGAAGACTTTATTGTTGACACCATCAAAACAGAGAGTTCTCATGAGTGAGAAAAACACTACCATTAAAACAAGAGGAGTGCTAGAGGCAACTGATCATTCTGGAATGTGCTTGCAAGGGCACCCTTTTGGTCCATCAGGGTTAGCTAAGGCTTACTTTATATGATCTTGCATAATGTTTAATATAAAGATATCACAAAGAAAAAGACTAAGCAGCAAATAATAACTAACAGACCTAGATACAACCATTTATTTTCTAATGTGTCGCTGAAAAGTTCTTGAGAAATAAGGTATATTTGTATTTTTAAAATAGATTGCAGTGAAGTGTACTAAATCCAATATAAACTGTGAAGACAGTTGTAGCCAATCTGCAGCATATAAAAACATCTGGGACCAGACTCCGACACAACTTCAGTACCCACTCACTTTCATGACCACGAATAGCACTGCTTAAAGACTAAGAAAAGGAATGGGATTGACACGTATTAGCAAACATGTTCTAAAAATGTTTTAAAGGCCTAAGGCAACTGAGTGTATAATAAAATATTCACTGACTGCTCCACATTAGGTGGTGTGAATATACTGGAATACACTGATTAACATATCATAACATCGTTGTTTTAGACAAAACCTGGATAGTAAAGATAACCCAACAGCCTAGTTCTTGTTCAGAAAATGCAGTGGATGTTATTTCCCAAGAATTCAGAATGCAGCTAAAAAGTTTTGAGCATTTTTTAAAGTTCTGTACACCAGAAAATTAAAAGAAAAGCACTAAATCAAAGCAAACATGAGAATCACAGAAATGAGGCGTTGTGGAAGAAAAGTCTTGCCTCTGTGCCAGCAGCAGTCACAACACTGACAGGTTCCACTCTTGCTGAGCCCCTGGGCTGCCTCACCACTGTCAGTCTCAGACAGACTTGAGCATTCATGGCTGATACATTTCAGTCAGAGAATCCAACCCAGAGAGGAGAATAGCAAAATAAGGTAATCAAGCTAGAAAAATCAATTTTGTTTTTGGAAGGAGGGATAGATTTTTGTGTGAAATAAGACTTTTTTTTTTTTTCCTGGAATGTTTGCTGAAATAATTTACAATGCTAAATAATTTTTGAAATAAAAAAATTTTAGCATTTTTATCTGATATACATTGGAAAATCTCAATTATTCTATCAAGAAGTATTCTGTTTGAACCTTACTTGCACTGCCTGAGAAAGATCCCAATGAGATAACGTTCTGCAGGCCTTTTTCCAATTTCCAGTTGTCTTCTCAAAAATCAGAGAGCCACTTGGCAGTGCTTGCCCTCATTATTGAGAAAGGGAGTTGAAAAGCATTGTCATGAAAACATTATTTTTTAAAATTAGGAATAAATATTCCCATTGTTCATGTTGATTGACTTTAGATAAACATATTGAGATAAGACTGTATGCCTACACCAAAGAACTGAAACAACATATATAATTTACAGACAATTATTCATGATAATTTAATTAGCTCTTTGTTTCCCCTTGATTCACCACTGAACTGTGAGACACTTTGTCACGAATCTGCAGAGAATGAAAAAAGTCAGAAATGTAGTGAAGCATGTATTTTGGAAAGTAATGAAAATTTTACACTTTCTAAGTAGTCTTTAACAGTCTGTCATCCAAGGGAAAATCCCCATGGGTCTTCTAATCCCAAACAATATTTTTGGAAAATCCTGTCATCTCTTCCCACTACAGCCTTCTGTAATTGAGACTGAGAACAGGATTCAGTTAATCTTTGGGTCCACCTAAGTATTTATCACCCTTCAAGTCTGCCTTTCAAGGTGCCTACGTAAAGCTCACTGTTTTTTGAAGAGTAGACTACTAAATCATGCTGTGCTGAAGATTTCTTTATGCAAACAAGATCTGTCTTAAAAATTGAAAAAACCCAGATACCAGAACTATTTATTCCAAGCAAGGGAAACTCCATCTGCCTTTAATCAGTACATGGACAACAGAGAGACAGCGCAGATTTTCAGGCATATGCTTTTTGCACAGATGTGTAAGCCAGAGATTGTGGGTGTGCAAGACAGGGGCACATACATTTCCTTGTGCTTAATTTTATCCTCATGCCCCTCATAAACGACAGACACCTGCAGAATTGTCTTTCCTCACCAATTTGTATCCACAGGTTTGCATAGCCATTAGAATTTTTTTGTTTAAGTCAGTTATTCTGGGGTATCTAACCAAACAAAAATATTTTAGAAAATTGTTTCATGTTCTTTTTTAGGATGATTGAGGGGAAAAAATGGATCTGTTAAATAGCCATTGACAGTGACAATAGTTATGAGCTTAACCTCAACTAACATGACCTCAGTCTGAGAGACCTTTTCATCACCAGCTCAGATAGTAGCAAACAAAAATCATTACATATCAGGTAGTTGCTCAGAAATCTAAGAGGGCATGAATGGAGTACCTTGATCTATTTCTTAGTGGAGAAATATGGATTCACAGTAAATGCTTCTCATGTCGTCAAAAGTCACTAAATTAGTTGTGATCAAGGGCTGATTAGGAATCATAAAGGATATTAATCTTTTTTCCTCTATCTAAAAAAATACTCTCTACGGAATAGGTCAGAATTTAAAGGATGATGGTGGCTCCTTTTACATGTTCATAAAGTTCAACAAAATGTGGGCCTGCACCTAAGGCTGCTGTATCTGGCATCTTTCTCACAGGTGCTTTTGTGTTTCAGTAAAATTTTTTAAATTAATGTGTCTTAAACCACATCTGGTTAGAGCTCACATTTAACCAAACCTTGTTCCTGAAACAGATTTAGTATAAGGGAAGGAAACTTTGTGTTTCCTGAAGCTGTGTCATCACTCAGACTTGCCAGGCCCACGGTCTCTGTTCACCATTACCTGGTGGGTAATGGAACACATACCCGCCATGAAACCTCCTGCAGCGATCTCCCCGCTCCTTCTCCCTTTCCCTCAGCCCTCATGAACTCCCTGTTCTGTGTCTCTAGAATCCTTTAGTTACAGTACTAACCTATAACAATATGAATCCCACCCTGTTCCACAGAATTCTACAAAATCAATTTATTTTTAAGCCATGGGTTTTAATTGTTATATTCAGCACTTTTTTTTTTTCAATGGGAAGTGCAGAACAAGAGAGCAGAGGTCTTAAAATACTTTCCTTTATATTTATTTATATTTATATTATTTTAAAACTTTGGTGTTCCAGGAGGTAGAAAAATAGCATCATTTGTTGGTTTGGGATTTTTTTGTGGGAGGAATGGGAAAGGGAACAGATCACTTTCTTTTCTTCTGCTGTATCCTTGGGCCTGTTCCTAGTATATCTGCACAATGCTCAATTAACATATTTCATGTTTTAGGAGGCATAAAGTTGCACCTCATGAGATGCATGGCCCTAATAAGCCCAGTGAGACGTGGCCAGGCTTGTCACATTAGTGGGCTTTCAGAAAACAGTGCTAAATTCATTGCTTTTTTTCCTGTAAACCTGATTCAAACTCAGGTCTCAAGCTGAGAGGCTGGTGAATTAACCTAATGTGCCCACTTGACTCTCTCCTAAGTATCATGATAGATTTCTTTTAATCTGCTGCAGAAAATAAATTGCTGAAGAAAAAAACCCAAAGATTTGTACTCTTTAAAGACTAATCACTTTCAGGCACTGTATGGCAAACAGCAAGATTCAGAATGAATCCTTTTACTGCATTACTCATGACAGCTTACAACCCAGACTATTAAACATTCATCAATAAAAATTTAACATCCCATCTTCCCTTTGATATCCTCAACTGCTCCCTACATAAGACAACAAGAAGGCTTTCCACAGCTCAGTGTGATGGCAGGACATCAAAGCAGCCTCCACAGCTAGCCTGCTTCGAACTGTGTCTTGTATTTAGAAAGTAGAGTTGTCACATGGGAGGGGAAAGAGCAATGCAGGAGATTCTCTCTGGTTTGAATATATATAATCCCTCCCAAGGGGTGCATTATGGCCATGTTGTGGCTGAGCAGCAAGTTGCAATTCACTTTTCTTCGTATAAGGATATGACAGACCACACAAAAGCAAAAAAGAAGAGCTGGATATTTTCCTTTGTTAAGCAATGAGCACTGCATGCCAGACTTTAAATGCAGGAAAAAAAAAGAACAGGCTTTTGCTTAAAAAATTACCAGGTTTTATTATATCCTGGATTGACAAATTTGTTGTAGCTACTGTTTGCTAGAGAAATGAAGATTGTAAACAAATAAATCTATTTGCTTTCCTGCCACCTACAGAAGATTTGTGCTTGCCATTGAAAAGCCAAGCAGGGAATCCTCAGTGGGCAAATTCAGTTCAGTTGAGCAACTTCCATTTTTAGCTACTTAACAGAAAAGAGCTGGAAAATTAGACCCTGAAATAAACCTCTCCCAACAGCTGCTGAGCCACAGTCATACTTATTGTCCTGAACCTGACTCCAATCCCACTGTAAGTGTTCTGTGATGCAGGTAGGTTTTCGATCAGATGCTAAACTGAATGGGCCTTAGGGTAGACAAGCTTAGACTTTTTCCATCTGCCTTTCTCCTGCTCCCACATCCTAATGCTGGTCATTTTTACTGCCTGCTATCCACCTGCAATGGCCTAGGGTTTCAGCACTACTCCTGGCCAAAGCCTGCCTGTTTCAGGAAGAATGGAGGGCCAGAAGCTGGAGAATAAATCCCACAGCGTACATCTTCTCAGTATTCGTGCTCAGTCAGAGCTTTGCTGTGAGGAGGGATGTAACAGGGTAAAAAGGAAGAAAGCAAAAATAAGAAAGCAAGGCTCTCATGGTGGTAGTAATTCCTAGGTTTTTTTAATCATTTGATTGGAAACTTCCAGTAGCTCAGCATAGATTTTGATACCATGTCAAAAAATCAATTGACAAAATAAATTGACTTTATGTTAGCAAAGGACATTGAAAGGAGAGTGAGTATTGTCCAGTATTCTGTCTAATTAACCTGGTTTTGCTTAGTCTGTAGTGACCTGTTTAGCAGGTGGAGTGCTGCTAAGAAATCTTAGAAAAGACATGTTCCCTGTTGGCCTCTCTGTCATCCTGCATTATTATCAGAGAACAAAAGTTGTTCAGCAATCACACTTACTACAAGTGTTTTCTGTGGCCTCCTACTTAGCTTTAGTTTGCCTCACCCAAAATCCTTTGCAGTTTGCTCAATTACAGCACTAAAATATTTGCAGAACAATAAGCTAAGTTTAAGAAAGTGCAATATTAGGCTATATGCATTAAGAGGCGATAAGTGCATTTTTTTCTGTTCTTAGATTTAAAATCAATTCCCAGTATTTAAAAACTTTCTCTAGCAATAGCAGAAGCAACCAATATCTTTTACTGAGACAAAAAAAAGTGTCTTTTTGTCTTTTTTACTGAGACAAAAAAGTCACAAGTATGTTATAGAACAGTTAGTGGTCTAAAATTAATGGCATTTAATACATTTTCCTGTTTTGTTTCCTCCCTCTAAGAAGCAGATTTTGCTGTTTAGTTTTGAGTTTTCTTTTCAGTTTGGAAATAAGTCTGTATTTAGCAACCTTAGATCTGTCTGTAATCTGCTTAAGGGCTTTCTATTGACTTTCAAGCTCTAGCAGTGAAATAATATGGGGTGAGAGAATGAAATTATCTGGGTGAGACAAGAGATTTCATTTGATTTTGAGTCAAGAAGGACTAGGGAAGGAAAATCACACCTCTTTATGTTGCTTCAGAGATGCAAAATGATGTCAATACTACCAGGGCAGGCACTGCTGAAATCCTACAATTGGTAGTGCAATCAGTAGTGCAGCCACTGGCTAGTTGAAAATAGCACAGTGCCTTATCTGTCTCAGACCACATGGTAATTTGTGTTTCAATGCCGGTTCATCCTATGCTAGGCTTGCCTTTGCAGTGAACAGATGTCACAGAATCATGAAATCATAAAATGGCTTGGATTGGAAGGGACCTTAAAGCTCATGTAGTACCAATGTCCCTGCCATGAGCAGAGAGCCTTCCACTAGATGAGGTTGCTCAGAGTGCTGAGCCTGGCCATGGACATTTCCAGGAATGAGGCAGCTACAACTTCTCTGGACAATCTATTCCAGTGCCTCACCACCCTCACAGGGAAGAGTTTCCTCCTATAATCTGTTCTAATCTAATCTAATCTAATCTAATCTAGAACTACTCTCAGTTTAAAACCATGCCCCCTTGTCTTGTCACTACATGCTCTTGTAAAGAGTCTCCATCTTTCTTGTGAGCTCCCTTTGGGTTCTGGAAGGCTACAATTAGGTCATGCAGAAGAAGCCCTCTCCTCTCCAGACTGAACAAATTCTCTCAGCTTTTTTTCGCAGGAGAGGTGCTCCATCCCTCAAATCATCTTGGTGACCTCCTCTGGACTCACTCCAGCAGGTCCCTGTCCTTCCTGTGCTGGGACCCAGAGCTGAATGCAGTGTTCCAGGTGGGTCTCACCAAAGTGGAGCAGAGGGGCACAGTCCCCTCCCTTTTAAAGCCAGCATCCTTTGAAGCAGTCTCTTTCTTTGCTCTTTCACCTAGTTTCCATCACATTCCTGAGCAAACACAGTGCAAATACACACCATGATTTTTTGTTTTTCAAATATGCTAATACTCTCTGCTTATGGGGGTGTGGTATGCAGGTTCAAGTCATGTGGATTTGATTAGTGAAACTTAATCGACTGAAAATTGTATGATAAACATTCCTATTAATAATGACTTTTATTCTCTACTACTAAAATGGCGCAGAAGGCATTTCTAATTTTAAACAGGAGACATTCTTAATACAAAAATCACATGATATGCAGAATAAGGCTTTGCTGCAGGGCAGAGCTGCATCTGTTACCTCAAATATGTAAGCTGTGACTCTCATTTTAAAAGTAAAATTATCGTACATTAATACCTGTGCATACAATTTTCATTCTCCTTAAGTAGATTCCAAGCAGCTGTCTGTCCTAACTGCAAAGCAATTTGAGGAAATTCTTAGCACTTTGGTCAACATTCACACCTGTGCAGACACTGCACAGACCATCTTGTCATTCAAGTCCCACTCACGTTCTGTGAATCTTGCCTCTACTCATTTTCTAAAAGATGATGAAAGGGGAAGGTGCTCAGCGTGTCAGAAAAGCAGGCACGTTTTTTGTAATAGTGGGCATTCACTGTTTTCAAGTGGCTGAGGTAGGTGTTTTGCACAGCAATGAAAGAATTCTCTGGTTTTAAACCCTGTCTAGTTAGTTATAATTCTACATGGATGCAATTTTAGCTCTAAATTGGCAGAATGTTCTAAGAGTCACACGATCTTTTCAAATTTGTACATGAATGTAGGAATCAGGGGAAGTATATTGCACTAGTAACATCAGTAATTTTAAGCTTAGGTGGCGTGAGGGTATAATAGCAATATAACAACAACAGTGAAACTGTAAGCTGTAACTGTATTAATGCACAAGTCAGTCAAAACTGACTTTGACATTTGTGTAGTAGAAGCAGAATATAAAAATAACTCATGACAGTAGTATAATAAAAACATCAATGATACTAACACAGCTGGTAGATTTCACCACAGTGAAAGATTTCTACAGGCAACAGGGGGGAAAAAGGCATCTCAATACATTGGACCTCCTTTTCCTGCTAGTAAAAGAAATTTAGGGTCAAGCAGTCTCTCTAACATCACCCATCTATCTACACCTGAACGTTTTGGTGAAAAACTCCTGTTCATAGAACAAATGCTCTTGTAAGCGTCTCTACTCTTGCATACTGCAAATCTGAACTAAAAAGAAAATGCAAAGTATAAAATTTTTCCACTCAACCACTTTATTCTAACAGCTGACAATCAAAACCACATTAGCTGCTGTCAGTCGCCATCACAATTTTATAATGTTGATATCTGTATAGCAGGAAATTAATCAACATATCAACTCATTTCACATATGTAAACACACAGAAGCTCATTCAGTCATGATAACCCTTACTATACTAGAGATTTTCAAATAACTCAATTTTCACTCTTCCAGCTTCCCCTGAAATATATTATGACTGAGAGAATTAAAAATAACTGAAATATTATCCTCAGTTTCTAGATAGTGAAGTAAAAGCACAAGCTGTGGGATGAAATAAGTATCACACTGAGGAAACCACTAATATCTAATTTTCTGTGCTGGCCCCAGGGGCAAAGGAGACCAGAGAGTTCAGGGCTGACACCTAAACCATTGCAGCTTGGCAAAGTCAGCGTGGACCAACAGCACTGAGGAAATGCAGTTCCCTCGAGGAATGCCTCCCTCAGATAACTCTGAAGCTGACACCCCTAACACAGCCCCTCCCTGAGATAACAGAGGTTCTGTTTAATTACAGCAGTGGTCCCACAAGGCCGTGCTTGCAGGCACAGTTGGTTTGAAACTGGTCTGCCTCGGAGTAATCACTGAGTGGTCCGACAACCCATAATTTATCCTGAATTACAACTGACCACCAGTGAAATACCAACAGCACCAGTGCAGAGTCCTGAACCAGCTCTGCATTCCTTAGAGTTTAAATATTTCTGTGTGTTCGTTTCAGTCTGAGACAAACTGCTTGAGATTCAAAAGTCTCGGTTAAGGAGTTGCAGCACAGTTGCTTAACCCTGTATTTGAGCTCATCATTCATTCACGAGCTTCTCCTCCCAGGGTGAATTTGGCACAAAATGTGCTGGTCCAGGGATTTCTCACCACTCCCACTGTTCACATACAGACTTTTCACACTGAAGCACTTGGCTGCTGTTGAGCTCTAGACTGCCACGAGTGCCACTGCACTTACTGGGATGCAAACATGCCAATGAGGGAGAAATTCTAAAAGCAGAAATGAAGAGCTAGCAATCATTTAACACAAAATATCTGACCAGCATATGCTTATATACCATGAGCTGCCAGCAACAAAAGTAAAAGTGGGCAACATGATCATTTTAGTACATTTCAGTTGTTTTGAAGGAACTGCAAGTAAACCACTGTTTTGATATGTTACAAATATAACCAAGGCCCTGTAACAAAACCACGAACCCTTCTGCTGTGAATGTTGTCCATTATTTGTTGAAGCATTATTGCCCACACAGCTGGAAGTGGAGAAGACAGAAAGTACATAAATAATGACATTAAGGCACAAAATCATAAAAGAGTCACAGCTCTATATCTAGAGTGACACTGACCTTAAAGATACACCATCAAGAGAAGACAGTCCACAGGCCAGAGCTTAAAATCAAAACTTGAAGCACAAGTTGGTCACACTTCATGCTAGAAATCCATTTGAAATGGTTTATAGAGGGTTAATATGTGGTTAAGAGATCCTTTAACACATATTGTAAGCTCTTGTAGCTTTTGTGGTGATTATACATGGTTGCAGATGTTCC
This sequence comes from Acrocephalus scirpaceus scirpaceus, assembly GCA_910950805.1. NCBI lineage: Eukaryota > Metazoa > Chordata > Aves > Passeriformes > Sylviidae > Acrocephalus > Acrocephalus scirpaceus. The sequence continues at coordinate 39,176,525 of OU383781.1, forward strand.
ATGTACATCAGTAGCAAGTGATGAAGATGGCTGTGAGTCACATTTGACTCTCCTATAAATAGCCTATAATTATTTATTAAAACAGCCACTAATCTTTTATGAACTTTTCACACACTATATATGGATTTCTTGGTTCCAGTGCTGACTAGCTGTCATTTGTCAGAACACTCAACTTCCACAATTATAAAACAAAGATGACAAAATTTGAAGTTATGGACCTTATAAAAATACAAGTCAAGGTTCTGTGGCATGAGCTATGCAAGTTGAGCTACACATTTCAGTCACTGTCATGACTCCTTCTTGAAACAATTCTACACATTTATTTGTCACAGAAGAGTTTCATGATACTTAGTTTTTGTGAAATAAATTCACAATCCTGGTTAAAGGCTCACTGCCATATTTGGTATAAAATATCCACACATCAGTACCAATCCAGAACTAAGAAAGGTTATATCTTTATAATACACCTCCTTTATGTATATGGAACTGAGACATGCAAAGATAAAGGACCACATTTTCCTGGGAGATCTTTGCCTTCACCTGCAGACCATACTTTGTATACACTGAGGAAAATGCCTGGGTTCATTTTTAAGATAAGGAATGCAGAGTAAAATCCAGTGCTCCAGTTTCCCAGCGCTATGGGATATAGTTGTGCTTTTACAACAGGATCATCCTGTCACTACTGGTGAATATCAGACATATATTTAGATAAAGTCATCAAACATTCAGGGCTGAGGACACCTGGGATATATATAATCCCATCCTCTTTGTATGGGATCTTTGTAGGTCTGCCAATCCCCACTCAAAATAATAAAAATGTGAGCCAGGCCTCAAAATTATTTTTTTTTACTTCAGTTTTTCTTTTTGAACTAACTTAAAAATCTATTAGTTTTTATCAATGAATAGTCTCATTTTCTAAGCTTTCCAATAATATCTTCCAAGTATAGGAATTAGAACCTTGCTTTTCAAGTTTTTAAATGAAAGCTAAAGTACTTCTGAAAATACCAGCAGCCTCAAGACTTGCTAGAAAACCAAAGGAGGTGGAAACACTGTATTTTTTACCATTTCTCAACATAAAATTTCCCTCCCAATTAAACTAGACATCCTGTCTACCAGGTAAATTTGAATTAAGCCCTACTCCAAAGAAATCCAGGGACCACACATTCCAGAGTTTCTTGAATCAAGGAAAGTTAATGTAATTTCTACAAATTCCTGTATGCCATCAAGATCGATCCTAGCATTTTCATCAGCTTTATTTTTGGTTCTAAGAAGGTCCAAAAAGAATACAAAAAAGGAAAATAAGCTGAACTATTTTTAACTCAAATTAGCTGATTTTGATTGAAAGACTGGGCAAAATTCCAGTAGTGAAGTGTGTTTTTTATACAATCCAGACTGCTTTGCCCTTTCCTTCACATAATGCTAATGAGTAACAGAGTAATTTGAAAATCTGAGCAGTGAGCTGTGCTATCGTTTGGGTTAGTCTATTCCAGTTTTAAGAAGGATTACGGAGCGGGAACTACAGCTCTGCTGAGGTGTGGAGCTGCATTAATGGTTTGATACGTAATACTAAATCACCAGACCTGTTCCTGACATTCTTAAGTATCAGACTGCACTTGATTCCCTTCTCAAACAATTAGAGAAAGCATCTACAGTGCAGCTGAACAGAAAAGAGCAAAGGGGAGTCATCAGGTGTTAAGCAAGAAAATGCCTGTATACTCTGTCTACACCAGGTAAACAGCCTGATTTTTGCAAGCCATCCAAGAAGGAGATCAATGCTGAGTACATTTTTGATATCCTTAGGAGCCAAACAATATTTTTATCTCTTGTCTTCAGAGGAAGGTTGTCGCCCTGATTTTTCAAAGCCTTCTGATATTTACATACTTGGAGTCAGAATTCCCACACTTTCTACCAAAACACTATGTGTTTTTCACATTCCTTCTTGGAGGAAGAGAAAATTGACAGACTGTTCAACTGGCCAGTGTGATTCGGAGGAGATATGTTACCCTCCAATCCACTCTCATTTTAGAGAGTCTATAAATTGTAGAAACTGTAAATAAAGTTCTCCTTTTTTGCCTTGGGTGACTGAGCGTGTCCAGCGTGCTCCTTCCGTGTCCAGTGTGACAGAAGGTAGTTAACAAAATTGTTTGGAATAATTTTGCATGGAGATGCTATATTAAAAATTTATAATATTCTGGAGTAACTCTACAAAGATGACAGTGATTTTGACTTTGGAACAGGAAGGCTGCACAGTTAACTCTTCCAGAACAGTTATTTTCCAGCAGCTAAACTGGGTGTTTCCTCATGTAAACACGGATCTTAATGGATTCTCTTCAGATGATTAATCCTATTTTTTATCCAAGGGAACAGTTTCATTCTCAACTAAAATTGATCTGAGTCCATGCTTCTGTCAAAAGGGGTGGTCCCTTCTTGTCCTTCTGTTGCATATGCTTACTACTTTTCTCTTGTAAACATTTGTGGTTTTATGACTGCCCAGGGATCCAAAAGAAAGAAGAAAAATAATCCAAGACTGAAAAGGGATATTTTTCATCAGGATCAATACCTGATCTTCCTGTGCACAAAGTTCTCTAAGATGCATGTTGGCAGAAAACAAAAGATATTGCAAGTGCAATAGAAGTGGGGATATACCATTTGGTATCTGTGAATTTGCATCAGTTGAAAGTAATTATGAAAGTGCACCCTGGCATAATTTCTCTTTCCTTCTTTCCTTAATATATGCTTTTCTTTTAAATTATAACATAATATATTATAAAAATTATAAAACATAAAAATTATAAAACAAACAATTTACATAGGAACATAGTATTCAGGTGACTTTTTCTCTTTTCCTCATGGGTAAAAAACGTTTTGCTACCAAGAATTTTAATGAAATGTAAAGTTTGATTTATACATTAGGTCCAAAATATAGGTCATTTAATATTGTTGGCAAGACAAATGATGACAGCTGGGTCACGTAAAGCCAATACTTTCATTGAGCAGGGGACACTTACTGAGTGACTGGCTGCTGTCAGGGCTGCAGAGTCTGTCAGCTAATCACAACTTGAGGTGCTATGCCTGTAAAATTGTCTCAGACAGGGAACATTCACAGCACTTTACTTTAGGCTCTTGACTCAGGTGAGGAAGTAAGAAATTACCTTCTGGATCCTATACATGCACAAGAGGGACAGTAGTTTCTCTGGAGTTCAAGTCAAAGCTTAATGTGGGTACTGTAGATGACCAGAGAAATCTCTTGGTTTTATTTGTGACTCTACAGAGAAAACACGACTGAAAGTAAAAAAGAATAAAGCTTGCCTTTATCATGTTAATAAAAAGAATGAATGATGTATCTTAGACCTTATTGGAGTGAGTTATATAGTCCCAGGTTTCACACTTGATTTGTTTGAAGAGACTAGGTGGAAATGCAATAAGACAGAGAGAGTGAAACTCGTAAATCATAGGAATTAAGGATAAGGAGGAGAAGCTTTGCTTTTCAATTCCAAAAGCTCTATAAAGGAAAATGGAATTTCCAGAAATCCAAGACCAAATCACCTTTGAACAAGGTAATCATTTTATCAAGGAGGATTCTTCCCTAGTCTTCAACCCATGTCTCTCTATCAAAAGAAGACCACCAAGAGCATGTTACCAGCATTTTCTGACTTCTTGATATTGTTCGAGATCATCAGGAATCTTGAGGTTGCAATCATGAGAGTTCTTTTTACTTTCTCTTTTTTTTTGTCTTGTGTTTTTTATTAGCTGAGAGATGGAAAAGGCTTTTATCCTTTGATTATAGAGAGTGAAAGTATATTGTAAGTACATAAATCTCTATGATCCTGTAACATTTACACAAGAAAGATGTCAGACAAAGGTTTAAGTATTCTTGAAATAATCTCATAAATATACTGCAATATTGACTTCTAAACTAGTATTAAGACTGGGTCATTGACTTCTTCAGGTCTGATTTGCATTATTTTAGAAAATGTTAATTTTGCTGTTATGAACAGTAGCCTAGCACATGTGACAACATTTTCTAAGTGTCAATTTTTATAATACTTTTAGCATAATGCATAAAAGGGAGTCTGTGTTTCTTTCCATCAGCGATGTGTTTCAGGGATCTTTCAGACTCCATTTGTATTAAGCAGGTTGACACGAAAGCCCTGAGCAAGCACGGACTCACACAGAACTCACATCCGTTCCCATGTGCTGACTACACCTTCACAATTGGCCTTGTAGCTGATACAGCATGAGAAACAGAACTCAGATTGTTTTCCTGCTCTGCAGAAAATGCACTTAAACTTGCTTTTCTCTTGCATTACACTGGCCCCACACCAAGCACTATCACAAAGCTCCAGATATAAATATACATTTAACCCCTGTGCAGCTAAAAAAGGAAAGTCATGGGTGCCAGCAGCAATTGTATTTTGCATACAACCAGTTGCCTCAGGCCACTAGAGGCTACTGTAGGCTAGTAGTAATACTCATTTTCCAGACTATTCTGCCATATATTGTTTAAAAAGAGAGGACATGGAAACAGAGACTAACACACTTGATATAATGAAGTAACTTAAAAAAAAAAAAAAAAAAAAAAAGAAAATTAGGTACATCTCTAAAGAACATTTTTACCTGCTTCAAAAGATTTCTGCCAAGAGTCTGAACAATGGCATTAATTAAAAACAGAAATTGTTTTTTACTACATAAATTAATCAGTCTTTTAATTACTTTACATTCAAGGTCTTAGAGCAAAATTTAGAATTTTTCTTTCCTAACCTTCAAACCCTCACAAATCAACCTGTTTTGTTCTCAAACAAGTTTCTAAACAAACACACTAGAAACAACTCCCTGCTGCCGTAGGCTTTGATGAATCCTTTAAACCAAGGTAAATGATATTAGATTTGAATTAGAACTCCTCATATCTACTTTATATTCTCTCTCATGTTCATAAAGATCATAGAGGCTCAGGCCTATATGTTCTCTATTTGCTTTATAATTTCCTTGCTCTGCTTTCCTCCAGATGCAATAGCACACATTTTTAGTTAAAAAGAAAAAGTGCATCTACATGGAGCAAACTTATGTGAACCTGGAGAAGTTATGTGCATGTCTAATACACAATGGCACCAGCACTCATTTCTGAGAGCTCAACAGTTTTTTATAGCAAAAAAAAAAGTGAGAAAACACATTCAACACTTTGCATGGTTTATATTCGTATCCAGGCTAAGATTTCAGGCATTTGACAAGTGAATAAAAAAGCATGATATAAAAGTAATCATTAACAGCATTATGTAGAACTTTTTATGAACATATTTAATATTAGCTCCTAAGGAAGAATTTTAAAATGAGAGATGAGCTGCTGCAAAGGGAATTTAAAGGGCACAAGGCAAAAAAGGGATTAGGAACTCTAAAACCAAAGAATGAACATCAAATTATTGCTGCAAATTTACTTATTATTCAATTGTTAAAGAATTTGCATAGATTCAGCTTACTAAAACAGTTCTAGAACATTAACCATATTCTATATATTTTAAATGCTGATGTTAGTGCTCACTCCAAACCCCATTTTTCTCCCTGCATTGTGTTTGTACAGTAGCCAGTGCAGCAGAGACATGCTCATGGGTGAGGCTTTTGAACACTAGCATCATGCAAGTGAACAACTCAGGAAAGATGGTAGTGCAAGAGTCATGTTTTTCATACTCTTAGGTCACTGCTCCAACTGACAGCAGTAGCCAGGTTTTATTTGCAATACTTTAAAAACTACCTGCTCTCAGCTGCTCTTTCAGAGGTTTCAAATTACACTCTCTGAAGCCAGTGTTTTTTCCTCCAAGATGGTTTTATCTTATCTTGTTTTAAACCCTGTTTTCCAAATAGGCTGCTTAGATAGCACTGCCAAAATAATCATGATGGCATACTTTAACCTTTAGGGGTTATCAACATCATAATATGGATCAGAAGAGAAACTGGACCAGAACTTGTGCAGGGATTTATCACCAGCTGGGTCTGTTAGCAATGATGACTTCAGAGACCCATCTCCCTCCTGGCAAATTCCCTCTAGTGCAGGGCACTGCAAATCTCAGCCTGGCCTGGGGCCCATGCCCTGCTCTGCTGCAGCAGGCACTGCCTTGGCCTCTGCCCACGCTGGGCTGCAGCAGGGGACAGGTGCAGAGAGCTGGACACTGCGCTGCTGGCAGCTCTCATCTGGAGAGGGTCCAGAGACAGCGGATGGCTGAGCTGTTCAGAATCCAAATGGAAAATCAGAACAGATGTTAGAGGTGCGGGAGGTTCTAAACAAAGGCTCTCTCTGAATCTAAGTCAGCTTTTGAGTTACACACTCTCTGATCAGGACAATAATGAGTTGTCAGTCTCCAGGGCGAGAAAAGTAACCCTAGATTTTTGGATCAAGTAACTGGTTTTGAGTTGTTCATGAACAGTCATTTTAGGATGCTTCAAGAACATCGTGGGCCATAATGTTTGTTCTATGAATAAAAAACACCAAAGGAAAATAAGCTACATGTCATTTTACTAGTAATAAGTTTGGCTTTAAAACATCATTAACATAAATTACTGACACAAGTTTCATAAGGGCTTTCTAAGCCTTGACACTACCTGAGAGCAAAGAAATTAACATAATGTTATAAATCTCATTATCAGGGTATAATATTATGCCCAACTCTTTTGGGCTCCCACTCCTGAAGTTTTTGGTGAGCTATGCTGGGCTGGGCTGGGCAGATAATGTCTTACTGCCAGTGCAGTTTTACACTGTGAAATACACTCTAAGAACTGTATTACCAAGTTAGACTGTCATATTACACTAGTGTCTTCTGGAATAGGTAGAATCATTAGCCTGTTTTCTTTTAAACTAAGTTAATGAAAAAGAAACGCACTAACACAATGAGACAGAATGATATGGGCAGTAGGTCTGTAAGAAGAGTCAGGGACAGAACTTGAACTACTGAAAAGTCTGTCATGTGCCCAAAACAAGGCATGCTGATGGAAGAAGCATTAGGAAAATTCCATTTTCCTTGTCTTGACTGAGTAAAACTAACCATGAAAGTTGTTGTTATGTGGTAACACTCAGTCACAGACTAGAGAAGAATGTATTTTTCTGACTCCATCTGTGATCAAGTTTGAGGTTTGCATTCTTTTTCATTACAAGTTATACAAAATTCTGTTCTGCTCTGTGAAGAGTTTAGCAGGTCACTCATTAAAATGAACCTATTTAAAGGGCATGTACAATAGGCTGTGCTTTCTTGCGTGTTTCAGATAAAAAATTGTCAGCAAAAGCTGTATTTTTAAAGTAAATTTATTCTTGTACAACTCCACTGTAATAAAGGTAAGACATTCCTCCACAAGAAAAAAAGGAGCTTGCCTAGTAGGGGAAAACAAAAAGACATTGTCTTAATAATAAAAATAAACAAAGTATCTGGAAGGATTAAACCATTCAGAGAAACTCGCCACTCAAATAAAAAGTTGTCCTTCTGGAAGCGATTTTGTTAAATTTAAAAACAGATTAAGTTGTCTCAAGTATTTTTGTTGCTATTAAGTACCAGCTTCAAAAAGCATTAAATATAAGGTGGGCCTTTTGCTTTTACTTACTGAACATAAACTGTTCGTAGAAATTAGCAAGAAGATTGGGCTGAAGAGAAATGTAATTTAATGCTATAGTGTAGTCCAGCATGAAACTGGAGGGCTCCTGTTTTGTTCCTTTGGCTAACAGAAAAAAGAATTCTATTCTGAGGCTCCCTTTTCCTTTATGCAAAACTTACAGAATTTTCAGCCCAAGAGAATGACAGAAGCATTTCATTCTACTCCTTCACTTCATAGTTCTTCTGGCAGGGTACTCCAGCACAAACATCACTTTCCAGTGTAGCTGACAGCACACAGCGAACATCTCACTGTCCTCAGCAAGCCCTAAGCATGTGCTGAAGCACTTTGACAAAGATGGACAAACTTAAGCACATGCCCAACCAATTATTCAAGTTTGGATAGACTCAAATGTAATCTGCTATAGCTCACTGAAGGCTAATTTGTAGTAAATTTGAGAGAGAACATTCATATTATAAATAGAAAACAGATCTAACTCAAAAATTCAGCGACAGTTTAGCCTTTGGGGTGTTGTGTCAAAGTAGAGTAATTATAACAGGCAAAACTGGAGAACTCCTGATGAAACTAATTTCTATTTCTTGTTGAACTTCAGTCTCAGAATATGATACTCTAGTTCTTGTTAGAATTGCCTGTGGTAAGAAAATTATCAGTTGGCACTGGAGTTTTCAATTGATGGTCACATAAAGGATGGTAGTAATAACTCTGATTTCAAGCATCTTAATAACCAAATCTCATAGACTTTTATAATGATTCATTCCAGGGTCTCAATAGGGAGGAAAAAAAATCGAAGTAAAACACCTTAATCATAAGTCATTCAAATGAAAAATGTGAAACAGATTCAAAACCTTATATCCGTTTCTGTTTGGTGTTATGTGAACAGTCTCCTAATCTGGAGAGGCTCCAGGTACAGTGGCTGTAACTGTGTAAGCCATGGACATACCAATAACTATAACTGCAGTCAGCCAGTAAGAGCAGCTCATATTTTAAGAGGTGTCGAATGGGTTTGAGTGCCTCAGTATGCACAAAAAAGATGCTTCTTAAAACCATTTTTTAAATGCAGATGGATAGTTATAACCCATTTATAATCAGTCACACTAATATAATTGAAATAGATTATATTTATACACACGAGATTACCCAAAAAGGTATGTGAACTGATTTTAGTGAGAGATAAGAGATAGATATTTATATTTTGAAATTATTTCATTTTCACACGTGTGTGTAACTTTAAGCGGCTATTTCAAGAGATTTTATTCATCATTTACAAAGCCCACCACACTCTTTGATGACTCTTTAATCCCTGAAGGGAGCAAGGAGTAAAGCTTTTAACTACATAATACAACAAAAGGAAAATAAAGAATTTGTAAAATTCTTCCACATTCTAAAGACAAGGGAGAAACAATCCTGCTGAGATGATGGCTGCCAATTCACTCTGGTTTTTCAATGTTATTCCCCTCTACCCTCTTGCAACCAGTTTTCAGACTTCCCTGCTGCTAATTTTGATCTCACTGCTGTCAGTCAGTGATTTTTACCTTGCTGCTACCATGAAAACAATGGCAAAATCCAACATTAGAGAAGATCTTCACATGACATTAATGTCTATTACCTTTAAAAGTCAGTACTTCTCACTATGCAAGTGCTACCTATGTATATCCCCACAGCTAATCTTTAGGATCTGAAAGGATAAAAGCAAACAGGTCTAAGAACCAACCTATCTGTTATAACTTTCACTGACCAAATCCCATGTTTTCCTTAATTCTAAAGAAAAAATATTAATAAAATGAGACGTGCCAGAATAGCTTTAGAGAGAAATTTGGTGGCATTTGTGCTTTTGGTTTTCATTAAAAACAGAGGAATGAAGAAACTGAAACTTCTTCTCCAATGTAATCCCCTAGTAAAGTCAAAATTCATTGAGAAGCAAAGAATTTAAAATAATGTACTGTTGTAGCAGAAAAAACACATATTAATGATTTAAACCAATGCCTTGTTAACAGTGATGCTTATTTACATATTTGATGAACATAAAAGCATCATTAGTAACTTGTATGAACATGTTACTCTATATCATTAGGTTTCAGAGACAGTTTTCAACCTAACAGAAAGAATGAAACTTTAATCACAGTCAGCTGAGTTCAGCCCAATGCAGAAGAAACACTTCACACAATGAATTATCTTGGCCCAGACACAGATGCCTGGAAAATAGATTAAATTGGTCTGCTAAAACATTATTTGCCATTATTAATGCTGAACTCCCATATTGTATATCCTCTAATCACCAATATTTCCCACAGACTAAATTAGATGATTAAAGTTCTTACATACCTTTTAAAATTCTCATCTTAGTTCTTTATCCTAATTTTACTTCCTCAGACCAGACCTCTTCCTCTCATTGCTGAGAAATTCACCATGCCCAAAATTTCTCCCGCTCTAAAAACTTTGTTTATTCAGTCAGTTGTCAAGAATGTTTTATTACTTCCTGATTTCCTTCAAATAACATAATAGATAGAGAATGCCCATATTCCTTTTGAAATTTCATTATTGTTCTTATAAAATTTAAAATAAATCTAATTTTTGAGGACTATTTTTTTTAGTCAATTTGTACTGTCTCATTTTCCATCATTTCTCCCCAGTAATCACACTGCTTAGCCCTGACTCACTTGATTCATAGCTTTTAACATATTTCAATTGTTTATAATTTTCCTGCCTCACTCATGAAAGTTATCTTCTGTATATTGATGTCAAACCTCAGTTCTTCCCTAGTTTTCTGCCTTAGTTCAAGGATTTTAGTGCTTTACAAAAGGTGTTTTCTGGAACGGATGGCCTTGTTACTCCAAAATGGTTTAGCTATTTTTTTTTCCCCTTTGGAATGCAAATTCCTTGATTTTCAAGTTGCTTAGTGTTTTGTTGATTGGGTGGATTTGGTCTTTGGGACAGTCTTCCAGAATGTGGGAGTCAGTGGTTTGCATAGATGGCTTGGAAAAAGTAGTGTGTTAGAAAAGTTACAAAGACCACTGGGGGATGGAATGACGTCTAATGGCAAGACAGGAGCTAGAGCAGTTCTGATGCTCATTTCAAGTACTTTTGGGTGCCTAGTGGCCCTGGAACAGCTTGGATATTAGAAATTACATGTATGATTGACAGGTATATTTTCTACTATCCCCCCCGTGCAGCTTTCCAAGGAATGTGAAGAACAGATTTCTCTACATTGAAGATATCTCTGTTTCTATCTATTGTCTCTGCATAAAGCATAATTTTCAGGTATTATTATTTAAGATCATTCAGTGAATACTTAATCTAAATATTGTTTTCAAATTCTTCACAGATTCTGTATGAGATTCAGAATTGGAACATAGTCTCTGTTTCTAAATTGAAAGGCCCCCACTGTCTGCTTTCACTCAGAACTTGTTCTATTTGTCACAAATAAAATTTATTGCTTTATCAAAGGTGATTTTGGATGCTGGCCTGATACAGCTGTTTATGAAACCTATCTTTTAGAAAGTCCATGGACGACACAGGCTCAAAGGATTCCACAGCTGAATTCATGAAGGCAAATATACAAATCTTTTCCCTTTCTGTTTCTCTGCCACTTGCTAATAAGCCCCCTTCCTGAATAATCACAAAGAGAAGTTAATACAGAACACCTTTTTCCCTCTAACTACCCCTCTCTAATGCCTCTTATTCTGCGGGTTCTTTTTCAAAGCTTTTATTAAAAAGGAAATCTGTGACAGGTTGTATTTTCCAAAAAGAGTAGCTGCACACCTAAAGCAGTTGCAGACAGCAACATTCAAACACACTGTGGCTGTAATGTCCACTTGATTTCTACACCTTTCCTCAAGGACTCACTGTCTGCATGGCAAATAAGCAAGGTCTCTCATGTTTTCATTTCACTTGTAATGATAATCAAGAGGCAAAGGGTAAGCACTAACCTATCAAGTGATATGATTACTGTGTAATTACTGAGTTTCTAATAAACAGATTTCAGATTTACTCTATTGAAATAAAAAAATAATGATTTCAATAAACAAACATAAAAAATGTTAGTAACTGGTATAAAAGGAGCGTATTCTCCCAGCTTCACTTAAATGATGGATTCCACAGTGAAATCAACGTAACAAGTCTTTTGTTTTCTTTGTGTCTGTCGTTTTACAGTTTTGACAAGTAAACATTGTTTAAGGAAAGAACTGTAAATATTAAGAGGTCTGGTTTAGCTATCAAGGCTGGAAAGTCAGATTGACTAAAGCAGGATGCAATCACAGACATTGCCTTGCATGCTGTCTGCACTCTAGGCCTTGGAAATGGCAATGGCTGTTCTGATTAAATGTGTCACTTGTTCACTGAGAAAAATCATGCCTGCGCACACAAGGGCTACCCAGAGAGAGGCATAAGAATGTGGCAGTGCAGCAGAGACAGTAAACTGAGAGCCAGCAGAGCCCACACAAAGGGAGATTTTACAAGTGGCAGAATGAGTGAGGGAGCCCTTACACAACCTGGATTTGTGTACTGGCCCCAGAGGAAGTGAGAGAGACTGGAAAATAGCTCACACACAGAAGGAAGCCCAGGGTAGCCAGAAGCTAAAAAAAAAAAGCTTTTATTGCACAGTGTTGGAATGGAAAGATAATGCAAAATCTCAAAGTTGCATGGGGACAGCCTTATGGAGATTTAATAACACTAAAGAGGAAAAGGAGGGGGTAACAATGCAGTAGGATAGCCCAGTGGTGGCCATGTGGGCTCCAGGAAAACACTTCTGGACTCCTGGAACAGCCTGTTTAGCAGCAGCTTGCTACAGCCCTGGGGGATATACTTGTAATGTGTCACTGTTTGACACTGCAGCCTGTCAGATACAAGGACACGTGTGCCTCCCTCTCTCTCCAGGCTTTTCTGGGACTCTAACATGGCTGTTCTCTCCAGCCTGGATCAGCTCATTGGGATATTAACTCTGACTGGTGCCTGCCCACACGGGGGTTCGGGCCTGTGCCTCACTATCCTCTTTGGACATACCTGTGTAGAAGAGGTACAGCTGTGCATGTGTCAGGCTCGAGTGGACAAAATAAACCCTTTCTCATACATTTAGTTTATTTTGTTATCTATCTATCACAAGCTGGTCAGATGCACTGACACCAAAGGCACACTGGGAAGACATCGAAGTACTCAGTGGCATCAGCACTGCAGCCAAATGCCATTAACCATTCTCAGCTGCCCCTCACTTCAACACTAAGAAGTTTTCTGAACCCTGCTGTCATAAAAATATGATGCAATGACGTTCATTTTTAATTCCTGTGAACAAAGCTAACAGGTCACACGTTTTTTATTGTCTGTATCTTTTGTTATTATTCTAATGTCATTCCACAATGTAGTAATGTCACAAAATGCTTTATTACTGCTGTTACAATGAAGGAAGACCTGGAAAATTGGTATTTCATACTGAAACAGTTACACTTTTTCCAGACTCAAGGGGTTTGTTGTTTTGTTTTCTCTAATTAGTTCAGCATTTACTTAATAATCAGTTTCATTTGTATTATAAAGTAAAAATCAACATTAAAGTATTTAATGTCAAATTATATTTTCCTGAAAATTTGTATTTCTTTATCCAAACTGAAACTTTAAAATGGTGCTATTTTTTGTAGAATTAAATGCTGATATTTTGGTTAGCTTTACACTTCCATTTATTGAAGAATGTCACAGTAACTTTATGGCACAGTCACTGACATACAGGAGTGACTCGAATGTGAGTTTTGTGCCACTCCCTGCAAAGCTTGCTGGCTGTTTCAGCTCAGCTCATGCATATGTCCATAATTTTAGCTTTGCAGGTCCCTGGTTTGAATTCATGTCAAATGCCAGGGGTTAGATCTGCACTTGCGGCCAGGGAGGAGGAAAGTGACACCTGGTTCATGCCTCTAACTTGGATTTTGGAATGACAGTGAACAGCTGATAAACCTACTGGCTTTTCTTAATATGGCACCATCAAGGCTTTCTAAAAATGTGGTCTGATATGCAGGTCAGGCTTTTTTCTTCACTATTTCTATCACCAAATTGCTTTTGTACAGATTTCCATATTCTAGACTGTGTTAATTATGCGTTACATAGTTTCTGTGAACAGTTCCTGGTAGCTCAGTCACTGTGCATTTTGACTTGACATATGGGTCACAGGCATCCTTGATTAAGTAACCATGTCAGTAAGCATCAGCTACCTAGAATAACTATGACTCTGAATTAGGAATTCACTCTCCATCTTCTGTGATACTTCTTTCAAAACTGTAGGAACAATAAAGGCACTTGTTCCAGAAAGCGAATACTCGGAAACCCTTGATAGTTCAACTTTCTAACAGTGAAACAAACAAGCAGCCAAGAAAAACAGTGAAGTATTCCTACCACACTGTGTTCATACCACTCCTGTGCTTATAAATATTTGTCTAGAGTTCAGAATTCTGACTTTTGTTGCAAAAATAATGGCAGATTCCAAGTGTTTTTTCCTATACAAAACAAGATTTAGAAATAAAATGTTGGACTAAAGAAATTATCTGACATGTGACAAACACCAAATAGTGTGTCAAAAATTTTTATATGACATGTTGAATTTCAAAAAATTTGGGATGATTACTGTAAGCTTTTAGATTTTTGACCTTTTTTTTTAATTTGTAAAGCGTTTCTAATGACTCATTCCCTTTGGATATCTTATCACAGCCTTTATTTGATTTTTACTACAAATAATAAGGTCACAGAGCTACATGATAAAAGAATGATATAAATAAATATGTATGTCACACAAGACAAAAAAGGAGAGATACTACAGAGCAGTGTTCAAGAAATGAATGATGGTGCTGCATACATGAATGATGCTGGGCTTGGCGAGGCACAAAGGTAACAACAACCCTCCCCTTGCTGCATGGAACGATGACTGGAATTGACCCTGATCCAAGATTAGCAGTCAGGCGTGTCACTGGAAACTTTTACATAACCATATGACAGATGTCACAGAGCATACACGGGATGAATGCATCCTAAGAGTCAGGATAAGCTGCACTTAAAACTGATGTGCGGTCCTTATGCTTCCTGGGATTAAATGAGACGAGTTGCAGGGTGTGCTCAGTCGTTGCAGCACACATTTGAACAGATTCTCTGATCTTCTCCTTTCAAGCAATTTAGCACTGGTGCTCTTACTGTATGTACTTTCAACTGGGGGAAAACCAGTTGAAAGGTCATCCAGATTTTAAGATTTTTTTTTTTAACTGATTTACTTTGATTGTCTTTGCCACAGAACACCAATGTATGAGGGAATCAGTCACCTGCAATAAAATATTGCCATCTCCAGGAAGCAGTTATTCTGCACCTGCAAAGCTTCCTACCTTGCATTCTAAAAAAACCGCAAAAAATCTGATAAACTTGGCCCCATAAAAAAGCAATTATATAGATAAAATCCCAGAATTATGTTCTATATCATGACAAATGCTCAAAAATCTTCTACAAATTAGGATTGTTTTATAATTTATGCAAAATTACAATATTTTCTAAACCCACTCCAAACATAAAAAATGTGGATGAGATTAGGATCAATGTAGACTCAATTTCAAGGTAGAATTTGAAGCTCTCTCTTGCTTTTACCCCCTTTAAATATCAAACTGATCAAGAACTTCAAAATTAAATGGCCAGTCTTTTGATTGGCCAGTGATTTAACCTGCATTATCATTCAGATTTCTTGTTGGAGAAATCTTCTGTCCTTCACAGTAGGAACAAATAAGAAGAGACAGTGACAATACAACCAGCATACTAGCTGCTTGTAGTAGTGTCTAAAAAAACCCACAGAAGGTGTGCATATGAAGTTTAAGACTTTGACTAGTACTTTTACTATTTTATGTCATAGCAGTCAGAGTTTTTAAATTTAAATTTGTGCTTCACAGGTGAATTGTGGACTTTTTAACTTTGCAAGAAAAGTGAGACTAGATTTACTTATACCATTTAAACAGCTCACAATATAAAGCATTAACTAAAATTTCCATATTTGTGTTCCATGTAGACTCTTTCACACATCTAGTAATAGACACATAACAGTAAGAACAAATGGAGGACTGTAAGGAGCCCAATCCTTGTACAAAACAGGGATCTGCTGTTTTAAATGCATGGATTTATGGCAGTGCAAAAATTGAATTCTCAAGGACTGCATCAACTCAACCACTTACTTGGCAAACGAAATTGTAATAATATAATAAGACCATAAACAAAGTTTTGTGATATACCCTCAGCATAACAATTATAATTTCTTCTCTGGTAACAAAATATTTAAATTGTTTCTGCTTGTCCTTTTGCTAAAGGAGATGTGACATGTAACATGCAATATAAGAAAGAGCTAAGCTTCCACCAGCACAGTCCCAGCTGAATCAGCCCTGCTGACCAAATCAGGGAACAGAACACTTGGAGTGTTGATAGCAACTGCAACTTGTGATGGCCTAGGAAGGAAGGAATCCCTTATGAAGTCTCTCAGGAAAGGTTTATGTGAATGAAAAGAAAGCACTTTAGAAGCAGCACCTTTCCATCCACACAACCTCATCACAAGTTAGGAAAAAGATGTCTCTGCAGGAGTCTCCGCTGAATGAACAAGCCAACACCCATAGTCTGTTTTATATTTCTAAATCACTTGTTTATTTGATATTACTGACTGATCCCTTAGACTAATTTAAAGTCTTTGGATAAGAACTTCAATTACAAAGAGAACAAAATGTAAACAGAACTTGAGATACCTATTAAACTATTTAAATATAATGTAAAATTACAGAGCATAAAAGCATCAACTATCTTTCACTGACAAATCAATTTTCAGCTAAGAAAAAAAATTCCTTTAAAGCTGTCAACAATGTCTTTCACTTGAGATGATAGAAATCTCCAATTTCCAAGTCTTGGAAACTTGGAGTAAGTCCTGGAGTAAGTCCCATTGATAGTTGTTTTTAAGACTCCCAAAAATTCAGACACATGCAAAACCTTGGAAAACAATAAGTTAAATTTCTGAAACCTTCATGCAGGAGGTATATGGATTTCATTGTGTGAAAAAATCTAAATTTTACAGAAAGAGAGATACAGAGTTAGGTTAAGCAAATGCTCCCATTCATATTATATTGCACTGATATCTCAATGGTTACAATGAAAGCCATACAACACACAGACAGGTAGGATTATAGGAAACAAACATGCCTTTCTTAGGCTAAAAGTCCCAGGTTTAACGTGGACTGAAAATACCAGAGGTTTTCAAATTCTGGGCAGGCCTTGTTCTTGCAGTTCTCTGGGTTACTGCAGACAGAACGTATTTCTCCACTTACACTCCTGTTACAGTCAGTGGTTGTGGTTCATAATCAGCAATACCTACTGCAGATAACAGGTCTAAAATAATCAGCAAGAACACCTAAATTTTCATCACTCTTCCAACAACTCTAACTATAAACAGAGCTGGTCCTAAGTTTGTTCAGAGCTGAAACTAAACTTGTACTATTTGCAGCTTTTCCATCCCCATGCACTACATCAGGAAGCTTCAGATTAGACTTTTAGCCCTCCCATCCCATTCACACAGATGCTGAGCAGCCTGTAGCTCTCTCCTTACCACTACCCCATGTTTACTTGCTCTCTGTCACACAGCAGGAGACAAACTCAATTTTTGACCTCAATAGGTCCCCAACAGCAGCCTTATTTTGGGCAATCCTGTATTTGGCAAATGATGTTTATAAGGCTTGTGGGCTGTAGCAATATCCAAAGCCTTAAATGCCTTGAGAAACATGGAAGAGAGGCTATCTTCTTGTGAAACTGATATTACATGGAAATAAGCATGAGTGGGTGATTTGAAATCCAAAGGAGTTCTGCTATCTGCTTCAGTGGAGCTGGATTTCAACAAGAGCCTATGAATGTAAATCTCCTAAACTGTAATATTCCCAGGCTGTATGGTCTCCCTCTGTGCAGATGCTCACGGTGCAGGTGAAACAACACGAATCACTCAGGGCTCCTCCTTTTCTACCAAACATATGCACATGCCTCCCTGTGAACATTCCCCAAGGAGGGAGGGAAGAAATCAGTGTTGGGGGTGTGGCCTTACACATATAATTCCTCAGTGCTTTGGTGATCAAAGATAATCAAGCTCTGATCCTCCTGGACCGTCACACTCCCTTTGACTTGATGTCATAGACTTTTGTCTCGTACTACATGGAACCATGCAAGGCCATGCAAACAGCTGAAAGAAGCTTCCTTTGGGCATTGCCTTAGAAAATCACGGTATTCAGGGACAAAGAGAGGCTATCAAAATCTCTCATTTCACTATAAGTTTGCCTCCCAAAGGAGACAAGTGCCTCATAAGGAAGGTCTCTATGATCTTGAGGGAGAAAGGAAGATTTTAACGTACTAATCTGAATGCCAAAAACCAGAGAGGTAGATTTGCTTCCTTATCTGTGAAGATAAAGATTAGATGAGATGAACTTGCCTTTGCATCTCATATATTTTAAGGCACTTGCCCCTCAGCCTTCATCTGTATTACTATTCCCAACAGAGTGTTGTGAAACTATTTGCATAAAATACTTAAAAGTGTAGAATTGGCAATTTTATATTGTCAGTTGTGAAACCTTTATTTAGGTTCTACCTTTTATTAACCTCCAGGGTTCTCCTATTTTCCCTGATGACATTATACTGCATCAAAATTAAGCCAAAGCTTTTTACTGGGAGCTGTGCTATTTCTCATGACTTGGTAGTGCTAATGTTTAAATTCTAAGTCCTCTTACTGCTGATTAAACCTCCAAAGACTACAGGAAAATTTCTGCTTCACTGCTAGAAAAGAAGAAATCCAGCACAGTTTGTACCAAAGAGATCACTTGAAGAATGTACGTAAGGTTACTGCATTAATGAATAAAGCAAAGCATTATCATTTTTAATAGGAATTAAACAGCTAGAGGGAGAAGTAGGGCAATGCTGTGATCAGTGCAAAGAAAAACAATCTAACCATTTTAATTAACTGTATTTTAATAGCTTTAGTTATAATTGAATAATTTAAATACCAAGGGAAATAGTTAAATCTCCTAAAAGCCTTCTTTTTATTTACATTTTAAATACAGTTCATGGAGAAGGGATGGCACTGTGAAGGCTTAAAATAAATGGGTGGGGAAAACCTTACTAATTTCTGCAGCTGCTGGACCAACAGGAAATATTTATGGGATCTTAGTCATTGCTCTCTGCAGGAGCTCCAGTCCAAACCCTAATATATTTTCTGCTTTTCTCTTCACTCCCTCAAAATATTACACAGTCCCTGGTGCTGCTACCCTTGACTGTTATAACCATAAAATGCACAGAAAGATAAATGTGAAACAAGGATCATCTAATCAAATTTTTTTAAGTGGGCATCGGTGAAGAGGATCTCTGCAGAAAATAAAATCATTGGTCAATGAGGAGTTTCACTTAGATTTAGACAGAATAAAGATATTTAGACAGAATAAACTGACATACACATTTGTCTTATATAAAAAACCCAATACCAGTCATAAACAGAGCCCTTCCCTACTGTACTTTTCGTGTTGCCGGTAACAATGATCATTGACTTCTGTACTGGTTTTCAGAGTCAGTCTTACACGGCTCGTGCTTCCTCTCTGGCAGATTTTACCTCTTCATGGTTTCTCTGACTCTGTCCCATTACAGCAGGTCGGGTGAGAGGGGCAGGAGTCAGCCCTGTCACTCCACCAAGTCTCTGAGATGTACCCTGCTGCACTGAGCCCACTGTCCTGCCTGCCACAGCACCCAAAATGCCAAACATGCCTTTGCAGGGTAAACACACAGTAGCTCTCTCTGTGATACAATCTTCTGGCACTCAGCAATTTTTAACTTTCCCAGCTAGAGGAAATATTTCTGTTTGAATAACACAATACAGAGATCCCTTCCAGTAGTATCTCTACACGACTTTTTAAAATGGTGTAAAAACTTTTCATGTCCAAAGTATCCTATGGTGAAGCCTTTCTGCCATGCATCACCTTCTGCTGTTTTGACCCTGCCATTTCTCGAGGCCAATTAGTTCTTCTCTTAGAAGTTACAATAAAGGATAATTTTCCAATCACTCCTGCTTGCTGGTTGGGACTTAATAGACCTCTGTCATATTCCCCCTCACTGGTTTATTTTCCAAACTAAAGAACCCTAGTCTATTTAATCTTTTTTTTAAAGTTTTTCCAAACCTTTGATATGTCCTTTCACACAGCTCCACCTCTCTAAATCTCCTAAAACCTTTCAAAAAACAGAGAAACTGTAAATGAAGACAGTATTCTGTTCACACATTTTTACTTTCAGCAAAAGAGTATTTCTGGTTTTCTTTCTCTGTTTCTCCTTTTTAAGATTTCAAGTAAAATGTGGAATGCATTATGGATGTACAGTATTTCACAAAGGATAGAGGCAAAAGTAACTCTAATACCTGGAAATAATTAACATAAATGCATAAATTAAAATATCTGTATACTCTTCATGAAAATACATAAACACAAACACAACTAAGGGACATCTCATACTATTTTTTTTTTACCAGGTGTTAAGAATGACAATATTACCTGAATGAAATTTCATCAGAATAATGGGGATTTTATTGGAATTATATGTGAAGTGTTCAAAAATCCTGATCCAAAAGCCAGCCTATAAATTTTGGTAGGCTCAGATTTCTAATTCTGGCTCAACTGTTTCTCGAAATATAAAGACAATGCTATTGAATCTCATTTTTATTGTTTTTTCTGGGAGCCTGAAGTGCATTAGGTGCCTCACAGGCTAGGAAATAGACTGGAGTCAGTCTCAAAATGCTTCCAACCTAAACACACAAATTTGATTAAGAGTTTGGAGGGTGGAACCAATGTAAAAACAAGATGATCAGTCTGGTGTGGCTGACATTTTTCATTAGGGGATATTTGGCAATACTGTAATTTCTAAAATTCAGTTCATCTGGACATTCTCACATGTTTGATTCCTAAGGACCTTAACCCCTCACAATCAAGGTTAACATTTTGCTCAGTTTTAGCTTTTTCAGCTGGAAAAGTCATGACACACCTGCTTGATGTAGCATGCTGTACATTTGAGTAAAACTAGGGAACAGGATTCTTTTGTTGCCATGAATGGCAAGCTGAAGAATCCCACAGCCAGGAATTCTGACCAGATTCCAGAGGATGTTTGTCCCAGTGTACCAAAGTGATGTGAACATCTAACCTAATTTGCATCTTACACCTTTCTATTATGGACATACAAAATAAGAAAAACTGCAACAGGCGTCCAAAGTTTCAGTCCTGGCTTGAATTTCTCACTGATTTCATTGGAAAATTTACTGCTTTTTATGAAATGCATAAAAGCTTAAAAACCCAACTGAGCTTTTGGACAACCAGTTGCAAGACTGTCTATTGACTCAAAATCATGCAGAGTTAAGTTTCTGTATTATTTAACATAAGCTATAGTGAAAACTCTGAGCTTATCATTAGTTTCCTGAAATTCACAATTCACAGTAAAAAAAAAAGAATAAAAAAAATAAACTAACTTTTAATAAGCTACAAAGAATTGTCATTTCTACATTTTATTATAGTCTAAGAGAAGTTCTATTGCTATTTCTGATTCATGTTTTAAGAAGAAACATTTTGTGCAATGATTCTGGATTCCACTTGGCAACAATGCACTCATACTGTTTATTTTTGAATGTTGAATTCATTCAGAATATATTTTTATTGGTATTTGACTTCCAAGTCAGGCTTTGTTTCTGAAAGTTAGAAAGAGAAGGCTAAGAGTAGAGAATTATGATAATACCATATATGACAGAAAAAACCCGTCCATGTAAGATCAAGTCCTTTCCATGGCTGGAAAGCATCAGGAAGAAAATGGTGTTCAGTTGGTCTCTGGATGAGGAAAATTCACATTTATAAAAGAAGTTGTCATTATTGAAGTAAGGAGAAGAGAACATGAAAAATGGCAGCAGGAAAAAATTCCAGGTTCCGGAAGTGAGAAAGTAGAGAGGAGGAAGCCTTGAATTCCCAAAAATTGTCTAACATTTATAATAATAACAACAACAACAACAGCCAATGAGTAAATTGAGACAAGAGAAAGAATAACATAATTTTACTTTATAGTGTCTGCCTATGTATATTAATATAATTTTGACTGAAAACCTGTGCAAATCCCAGACACAGACAGAGACTAAGACAAGGCTTTAGGAAAATACGTTTATGCTACTGAGGAATATGGAAATGAAAAGTTAGGGGGAATCCTGGGGGCCAAGGTTTTTAAAAGATATAAGCCATATCTCTCAATCAGATCATGACATTCTACCAATTACATTCTGTATATAAATAGACAGTCAGAAGTTTTAATATGGACACTTAGACCCCTGACCCACTATCTTCTAGATGAAAATTGTTCAATCTACTTTCCTTCACTCAAATTTCTTTGGATATCAACCAACACACTTATTAGGGATCTGATCTAATCCCTAATGACACATCTGGTGTGGGTGGCACTCATTAGAATATGCTCTCCAATAAATGATCTGCTGAGGTTCTGACAAAATAAATGCTTATTTTCATTATCAGTCACTTACTCCCTGCCACTTCAAATGCACATCCTCCCAGGTATGGCTTCAATCCAAACTGACATCTGAATTACCGTCAAGCGCGATGCCAGATTTTAGTTGATAACATGAAAGTGCACATGTAAAAGTGGAAGACAGACACAGCTATTTACAGTATAGAAACAGCCTCAGAGGTGAGGGCAACCAAAAGAGAAAAGTGCAATTAATTACTTAACTGGAGAGTTTGCAAGAAAAAGGCCAGAAGAGGAAAAGGATAAAGAATAAATAGCAGCAGTTTGAAGAGCCTAGCTATGAACATTTTAAAAGAGTCCCATCTATCAGTGGGAACAAAGAACAGAAATGGACTGGTAAGAGCTAACTGGCTTCATTATTGGATTGTCCAGCAATCTGTTAGCAATATGTACAGATGATTTCATGCAAAGCCTACATCTGTCTTTCTGAAGCTTGTCAGTAACCAGAAAAGTGATGCAAAGAAAGGATTATCAGGGTGTGTGTTTGTAGATCTGTGGTTACCATTACTAGGGAAAGCTGGACATGCTGAAAATAACTATATGATTCTTTTTGACATGAAACTAAAAGTAATGAAAGAATGTTTACAGTATGACTCCTTCTCATAAGGCAAAAAAATGATGATCTAAGCTGTATGACAGATGTCAAGAAAACTGATGTGTGCTTTAGGAAGATGCTTTTAATGACATGCTTGCAGCAGTTGGAAACAAACTGTCAGACCAATAGCAATTCTTTTTACTGCAGACCAGCCCAAGGAAATGGAAGTTCTGCCTTGGAAAATATTGAGGGGAGAAAGATTTGCCTTACTGCAAGCAAACAAATAACTTCCCTGACATGACAGCAAAATTTTCAGAGTTAGTTTTCACTTTTATCATCTTCAGTGTTCAGGGTGCAGTGGTACCAGTTAAACTATCAGTCAAATGCTTTGGACCACTGTATTTTTCTCTTCAGTGATAGTCATGCCCTGCGCTATGCTTCAAATTTCTCAGTGAGTGGACAGGTAGTACTAGATCCTACAGTTTAGAAACCAAGGCATAGAGAGACTAAAGGACTTGCCAAGGTCATACACCAATTGAGCCCAGTCTCCCAAGCTTCATTCAATGCCCTAATTACAAGATCTCTGTTTCCCTTTGCAGTGAAATAGGAGATTTACCTGGTGTGCTGTTGTCTTTGAGGTAAGAAGTCCCACGGGGCTTTTTTACAATGTAGGCTGAAAATGTGGCAGGGAAGAAAGCAGGGGAAAAGGGGGTTTGTACACAGTTCCTTCATGACCCAGGGTGCTGTGCTAAGAGGAACTACTAAGGCACTCTAGGGAGTAAAATTAAGTAGAATTATGGGAATCTCTAGAGAATATTCACAACAGGGCAGTAGTTGGACCATATGACTCTCTGATGTAGCGTGAGAGCTGAGACCTTTCTTCAGATTTTAACTTCTCTATTTTTAGTAAGTTAAAGTTTATACCATGGTAAACAGACTAGAATCCCCAATTCTTGGTTAATTCTGCAAATTAATATTTTTCTCCCTGCTTCAGATACAACTGGTGTTCTACTTGGTTTCATTTCCTACTTGATAATTTAATGTTACAGCACAATCTTAAACAGATGGCAGCACTTCAGAGATAGGTGACTTCCCCAAAAAGGTCAGCAGTAACACACAATCCTTGGAGATGGAAACAATTATTTAAATCTATTGTTGTCTTTAAAAGAAAACAAGTGCATGATTTCTGTAGACCCTTTTGCATCAGTTTTATTCTCGAGTCTCTTCTCACCTAATATTTCAGGATCTTTACTTTCCTTCAGAAGGCAAAGTTTCCCTCCCTTTCTCACAACATATTTTTTATTTCTTAGCAGATGCTGGACCATCCAGTACAGATCAACTCCCTCTTATGATGATCTCTGCACAGCCTCTCCCATAAAGACAAATTAAACAGATCATGAAGAGTTAAAGGCTGTTCAAGGCAAACAACCAATAGAAATCAGCAGTGAAAGAAGTAGGACTTGAAATATCTCAATTTAACAAGAAGTTACAAATGCAGATATTAGAAATAATTAGTCAGTAGATTTGTATTTTAGATCTGAGATCAAGTCTGGAATGCAGTTTTCTCCTCATATCCTCTTTTTTTCTCTCTTTTTTTTTTTTTTTGAAAGAGGACACATAATAGCAATGTATTTTTTACAAATAATATCTTCTTCTTTGTATTTTTTTCTTTTTTAAATGACTACTTTAGATTGGAGGAAATAAATAGAAGCTCTACACTTAAACCTGCATTTTAATGGCAGTCTTCGTACCACAAATAAGTCTCTGATCATAGCTATGAACTACTATGTACCACTGAAAATTCATTAATTTAATGTGTAAAACATGGATTAAAATGTGACAGAAAGCAACTACAAAGTAACAAATCAAGTCAAACTGGACTAAATGTTAGTGTAAACAGAATAAAAATAAATCCTTTGAAAATTAAAACCTACTTTCTTACTTAGCTTTGGGGTTTATTCTAGCTAATTTTAATTTCTGTGCAGTGAACATTTGTTTTGGGGCAAAATCCATTTCCTAATAAGTTTACATAACGTATATTTGCAATCAGAAAATAATAATACAGAATGACTTTTACTATTTAAGAAATGGAGTACTACTAGCTGACTATCATTTCAGATGTAAAATTTTCTTGACCACAGGCAAAATAACTCATTTATAGATTGCAGTAAGTGGAGGGTGAGTCCTGTGGTCATAGTACATGATGCAAGTTATAGAGTTCAAGGTCATATTCCAAGCTGTGCCATACCATTCACAGTGAAAACAAACAAGTCACAAGCTCATATATTTAAGAATTAGTGTCAATTACCATTATAGGCAGGAATTTTCTGGACTAGAACATGAAAAGTAGATATTGAATATTTTAAATAGGCCTCACAGGATCTGGGAATGACTTGATGCTCCATTTTTATGAAAAACGTGACTATGTCTGGGATATGTTGGTTTTAATCTTTCCAGAAGAACTGGAGAAGTATAAATTGCATTGTGCAAAGTATAAAGCATAGGTAGAAATTACTCTGCTTTGTTGCATTGTCCATGTTCAAGGAAGATTAATTCACATGCAAAAAGTATGCAGAAAGATTTTAGCATGACTAGGAAGTGACATGAAAGTAGCCTTCCCAGGAAGTTAAAGAGAGCTGAGATTGTTTATTTATTTGAAAATTAACATCCTTATGATTATAGTTCATCAAAGGCATCAACCTAATTAGGAGCTGAGATTTCAATGTTCTGGTTCACAGCTGGTATAAGAACAAACAGCAGAAATCTAAACAGAAAAATTTGGACAAAAAGATGCTTCAGCCACTAGAGAAATGAGGATTTCTAATGCAACAAAAAAAGGTGGTTTAAAGGTGGAGTTTGATAGGAGTTTGTGCTGCTGCTGCTACTGTTTTAGTGGCAGAGTGGATTTGATGACCCAGAAGTTCTGTTCCTGCCAATGCTCTAATTTCTCTATAAAATCACCTCAAGTCCTGAAATCAGGCTAATGTTCTGCTGTTCTGCTGTTCCCTCTGAGTAAAACAGACATTTGAGAAGTGTTCAGATCTGTCAGTGCTGACTACTATAATCGTATCTTACCTCATTAAATCAAAAAAACAGGTTTGCAATAATTCAGCAATACAGAAAACTGGTTACACTATTTATTAGGCACTTTATTTAATTCATACAGATTTTCTAATTCCGAATTCTGATCTACCAACACTGAGATATTCACTAAACTCATTATGGTTGTATAAGTATTTTTCTAAACTGCTATTTAATATGGTTAAGGAAAATTTTTGCATAATATGGAGTTTGCTTTGTCAGTACTTCATCACCTTGGGCAGATATAGATGAGATATAACTCTCTAGAATACTCATTATTCCACAGAACCCTCAATGTCACTACTAAGAGTTGAAATTTTACTCTCAAGTTGGTTTGTAAGGATTTTGTCTAACATAAAAATGGCTGAAGTCAATAGGAAGACTCCAAAACTCCATAACATTCAGAATAATATCAGGAAGAGCTTTTATTAATGCTGTTTTTCCTTTTTTGGTTTTTTTTTTTTTTTTTTTTTTTTTTTTTTTACCACAAGTAGAGTACTATTAACATAAGTTCAATTATTCTAGCTGATATACTGAGGCAAGAAACAGTGATACGTGGTTTTGAGAGTGATTATTCTTTGATGGAATTGTTCTACATTGTTTATGTTAAGCTTTCAGTTGAAGCTTGCAGATTTAATTTATGGAAAATGCCTAGAGTGTTTGACAGATGCTATAAAATCAAAATGAAATAATTAACTTGTAATGAGAATAATAGGTCTAAGGACAAAGACATGAAAAGTGATTCAAGGTGGGGGAGCAGGGAAAGCAGTGGGCTCCATCTAATTAGAGTTTTCAAAAGGTGACTGAAGAGTGGACTCATTGCAAAGGTTTTCTAAAGGCAAAGAAAAGGCATTACAGAGTGAGGTGGAATATGGAGGTTCAAATATTTAGTTGGCTAAATGTCAAAAAACCTGATCACAGGTGAAGATTTACCTCTGGAATAAACTATTATAGCCAAAAAAGGCTCACTTTTGATAGGTTCAGATGAAGACAAGGAGAGTTTCTTGAACAAGTTACAAGTTAAAATAAACAAATTACTTAACTGACTATGCTGAAACATGTAAAGCACAATGGTCTGTGAAATACAAAAGCTGAGATTCTAAAGTAATAGTAGAAGGGAGCTCTGTAATCACTTCTTGTGTAAAATGGGTATTGTGGCAAGCAGATAACTGACAGATTAAAGTGTTAATAAATTAGTCTGTGACCTGCCCAATTTATGTGCCTCTTGAAATGTAGGGCTGCCCTTCTAACAGGATGTAGGCATTAAGCTGCATACCCCTGTAATGTTTCTCCCCCACCCTACATCACAAACAGACCCATGCCGGTTTGACAGCCTCAGTAAACTGAAAAAGGAGATGAACTGCTGATGCAGTCAGCATGGCAGATATTTTAGTTTCTTCACAATAACCTCAAGGCAGAGCTTGAAGACAGTGTAGTGGAATTTGTTAAATAATATAAAATGACAGGGAGGCTACCATCACACAGCAATTGTACCCTACGGTTCTTAAGAGGCACGAGGCAGAACCAAATGCCTCCCTGACCCCTGCGGGCACGATTATTTTGTAATAGCCATGCCCACACCCTGCAGCTGCTGTTTGCCTTATAAAATATATCTCGTTGTCCTATGAAGAAAGAAACTGTCATTCTTTACTAATTAAAACCATAAAAGGTGGCAGTTAAGCTGGTAATTAACAGCTCTAGCAGACCTAACATTTAAAAAGACTAGTCCAGTAATGTCTATTGGCCCTTCCACCTCAGATGGTTCTGAGACACCAATGTCTGTTATGTCCTAGTAATACATGAGATTCATCTTAGTCTGGCCTCTAAAGCTAGGCTGTGGCTTTCTGGGGTGCTTTATGGTTCTTTTCAATAAAGGGCCCCATAGAAAGAAATTTAAAAAAAAAAAATCTGTTTTATCATATCCTTAAAGCATGGAAGCATAAATCTCCATAGTGCAAGAGTAAAAAATAGAGTCACCATAAGCAAGAGAGATAAAATGCTCTCAGGTGCTTCCTAGCTTTCATAAGTAGATTCTGTCCTCTGGAAACATCACCGTTCCCTTACTGTTTTACAAAGTTCAGTAAGGAGATGTTGATATGAACAAGGACCAGCTAGCAAGTTGTGGGCAACTGCAAGGAATCTTAGGCAATCAATAGCTTGTACCTGTGCAAGGAGGAGCCACTTCCTGTACAGCAGTGGTTTAGTAACTTCTGCTCTTTGCATGGCTCCCCTTGACCCTTTTGTCTGCTTATTCAATTTGTTTATAAAAAGTATTCTGCTAGCTGCTGTTTTCCTCCTGAGCCTGCTGTACAATCAAAGTGGGCTTCTGGTGTCAAGCATTTACCCAGTAAAAGGAAGTGAGGTTATAGCTCTGGGATTATGATGCACAGGATAAAGTAGAAAACAGACTGAATCCAAGAAAAACTTTCCATAATTATCTACAAACATGTAATAGCAATGTGAATATATACATCAAGCAGTAAAAAGGGGAGTGGGAGAGATGGGGGTTTCTGCCACAAAGTAGAAGTTTTGTCTCAAAACAAGCATTTGAGATGCAATTCTTACTGTGGTGAAAAAAGACTTGACATAACAAGAGTTGAGTAAATAGAGTTGCTTGAGGGTGCCCTTACTATTGCTAGCATATGGTGGCCCCCTATTTCATATAAAATAATTAAGCTCACAGAGTTGATACAAATCTGTTGCCCTCAATAAATTCTTGCTTCTGTAAGATTGAGTTATGTGATTGCCCATTTGGGAAGATCCAGACTCAGCCAACTGAAGCTATTTGTTCAGGTAACATGTACAAACACCACAGCCAAACAATGCCAGAGCACAACACAGCTAACAGGACTACTTTCTAATGCTGGTCTTCAAAATACCCTTCATCAAATCATGATAAAGCTTTTCTGCTACTACAGTTCATTACAGACTATGCAACCTCTCTTTGTAGTTGGTGAGCTCTTTAATTCATCAGATTTAATCTTTTAAATGAATATCAAGTTTTCCCCCTCCTTAGCCTTTCTTGCAGTTTCTTAGATAACTTACAGTCTCTAATGGAGCACTGCATACAGAGCAGCTTTCTCCGTAAACTCCCTAAAATTACTCCAGACACCTTTTAGACCTAAAGAAGAAGAAGAACAACAACTTTACTTGATGGAAAGAGCACTCAATTTTATAACAACCTAGCTCAATGACTCATGACAAATCATGGTCACCAAAGGGAAACTTGTGACTAACTTCTCCAGCTTTTAGGAGGACAATCGCCTGGAAACCCTTTACTCCCTAACAGAACCAAGACTTGAGAAAGGCTCTTTGCTTAAACAGTGCTAACAGGCTAACTCAGACATACACCCTATCTGCCCATGCATAGCAGTCAAAAGGAAAATATGAAAGCACTTTCTGCAAAGTTTGAAGCTAATAAAAGGAGAAAAAAAGCAAGAAAAATAATGTATTTTTCTTTTTAACTCTTGTTTTCCCCTACTGTCCCTCACAAAACATCTAACCCATAATAGCAGCCTAACTGACCCCTCTGAGCACCTCCCTTTTACTGAGTGCTGAGGAACTACTTAATTCTTGACAGCTGGGTCTGCCCAGAGAGTGGAAATCCCTGTGCTTAGGGGATGCAGCTGTGGACTTCCACCCCCAGTCAGGGCGAGTATTAACTCTTTCCAGGGCTTGCTCCAGCAAAATTCATCCACAGTATCTGCTTGTAAAGCAAGACTGAGTTGTACACGTGATGAAATGCTGGAGTTCTCTGCAAATACCCTCTTAGGGCAGTATTTCTTTAATCTATGTTACTGGAAGTGTTCCTCAAAGAAAGTATCTCTCATTTTTTCTCCTCCAAAGTTAACATTTTCTGAGAGACTGGTTTATACTGTTTTGCACTCAGATATTTACCTGAAACCCAGACATGCTGATTATTAAATTAGTCAAATACGTAATACTAAAGTCTCTGTACTACTCACATTTGGAGAAGAAACTATTTAAATCCATAAAACTCAGAGGAGTTAATGACAAAGTGATATTGAATCAAATTAGCAACCTAGGGGCTAAATTTGCCTAGATCCATTGCTCTATTAAACTTTCTAACTGTGTGGGGTTACATGTCAATTAAGCAGTCTAGCCTGTTTAATGTTACGAAAAACAAAATCGGATTGTGAAGCCAGCAGCTGAGCTGAGGTGTTTGAAGGAGAGCTGTCTCATTTACTCATTTGGTCATGGCACAAGTGCAGCAGGAGGAATGCCTTTCCCTGCTCATACCTTCCTGTGTGCCTAGGCTGGCTGCAAACACCCCAAGAGCATTTTCCCTCCATGTGCTGTATACTGCATATACTTCACAGTGCTGGTCCAGGGGAATCCCTGCCTGTGTTCATTCCCATGGGCTCTCCAGGCCGTTAGGAGGCTGCATGACAAGCCAGAGGCACACAGACATGGTGGCCACCACCCACTACATCCATTAGCCACGCTGAAGGAATCATACCGGGCCACTGGGCCCACTCCTCCCACTGGCACAGTTACAGAACCTACTCTCAGTTATGAGCAAGAAGCTGCAGATTGAGATATTGCCATTTACTGCATCCAGACAAAACTCCTGTGCCTGTATGCAGTGGTGTACGAGACTGGTAGATGAAGGTATGGGTATGCAATGGGCATTTTGTAGATATACTTATTTCATGTATAATTAAAATATATGTAATATTTAAATATTTCATGTATATTAAAATATATAAGTGTATGTCAACTCAGCACCTATTAATCAAATTATTTCAACTCTCTCTATAGCCAACGAGTGCAAGCTGCTCTGCCTGAGTATCACTTCAATATGTACATGAAGTTCATGAAAGAGGCTTAATAGGCCATCAAACCCTGTTTCTCTGGAGTACTACCACCCATTTATATGGCTCTTTTCATAAAGGTTTCAACTTCTGACAAGGTTTATTAGACATCTAATCAGTTTCATTCCATCTACAAGGCTATTCCAAGACCTCTCCCTCAGGTAGTAGAAGGCTCAGGAATTTTCCAACCTATTTTAACTCATAGCAAGCTTAATTTAGCTCCTTTGAATCCATGAAGTTTATTCCTATGAAGTAATTATGTAATGTAATCTTGTTACCCCCAATGGGAAAGAATGGACTTGACCCAAGCATTTCTAAAAATGTGTTCAAATCTGTATTTTTATTCATTGTGCTGACTCTTGCCTTAAATAAAATACACACACAAGAAGAGTTCCCACAATTTTTAAGGTTAACACAACCCAGCCTCATGGGCTGCGAACTGTAGCTACTTGTCTGTGTCAAAGTCATGTGAAATTTGAAGTTTCCAAGACATTCTTGCTAAAAATAATCACACGTATATAGACCTTTTCTGGAAAACTTCACCTCTCACTGGTAAAGGCAGCAGTGAGACACTGTTCAGGAAATGGCCAATTAATCAAATATTTGAGAAAGAAAAAAAGTAAAGCAACTCTCAGACACTATGAAAGTCTGTGTTATTTAGAAACATGCAGGGGTATTTCACTAACAGCCAGCAGAAACTCTGCTGTGCAATATCTGCTTTAGAGACTCTGCCACTAGTTCATTAGTGGCTTTTTCTGTTGATTAATACTGGTAAATTAGTTCAGAGCAAATCAGAATAGCCAAACTGTCTTTTACTGTTCTAAAAAATATCAAAGGTTAGCCCTTCCCTAAAGGCCCTCCCGTTAGGCTGGTGGTAGGCTCATGAAAGCAAATGCTCTTGTCATTGTGGTACTCACCATGAGACAAAGCACAGAGTATGAAGCTTTTATTCAGATGTATATTACCCAATAGTCACCCATTTGCATGATGATGGAGAAATGAGAGATCTGTGGAAAGCAATTCAACAGTTCACACTGGAAAATTGTTGTCTGATACTGTGCATCTAACCTTAAGTTGCAGATTTATGCCTCAGGTGGATTGTGTTTTACCTCTGAATCTCATTCTCTTGGGAGGGGGTAAAAATGGAATTGGATTTATATCCCTGTGTTTTCTGAACCAGACACTGCCTAATAATATAGGAGTCTAGGTACAGAATGACATTAAAGGCTGTGAGTATTTGATGTTAATCAATGGATGGCTGTCTCAGTGGGAGTTTGCTCATTTCTGCCTTAAGAGAGCTAAATTGCTACATCTAGCTATGCTGGGCAGTATTGAAACAAGCAGTCAATACTTTTTTCCCCAGAATCAATATATAAAAAAGTAATTCAATGGAAGTGACCTGAGAAATGTGCTAGAAGGAAGAAAACAAGAAGCAGTCCACCTTGTGCACTACACCCCACGCTGGTTAACCAGACAAAAACATACACACACCTGTAAGAGGATACAGTATTTCACAGAGAAGTTGCCTGGCCCACACCTGGCCATGTAAACTCCTCAACAGTAAGACTGAAGATTAAAAGCAGGGAAGACAAATATTTCCTCATCCACTGACACCTGATACAGAAAAGCACTTAATCATTTGCTTACATCTACCCCGACTCAGCCAAGCTGTTAAGTTTAAGTGCTAGAAAGTCGATAGGATATAAGCACGTGTTTAACTGCATTGCTGAAAGGGGCAGTTTGCAGCTCAGGATGTGCAAGATGTGACATGAAACACTGTTTTCTGCATTGGCCTTTGCCCAGTGCCAAATCCAGCTTTCATGGGTGGCAGCTGAATCCCTTTCCATCTTTAAACTGAGAGAATGGTAAAGATTTTACAAGTTATACCCCCTGAGAAGTGCTGAGTGCTGTGAATCTTCCTGATGTCTCTAAAGGACTACAGTCTCTCCAGCAGAAAGCAAGGGAACAGGTGAAAGTCTCTAAGAGATATCAATAAGTACATTTCTGACCCAAGGTGGAAGAGTGCCTCGCTGAGTCTTCTTACTGCTGCAAATCCTCCCCATTAATCCAATATTTGGGGAGCACTGGAAGGGACTCCCCACTGTTTTGATGGGAGAACAAATGACAGCCTTCCTAACATAGTCTGGTGCATTCCCGTGAAGCAGCTGAAGTACAAATGAGTCCAACAGGCTGAAAACCAGAGACAGGGATGATGTGCAGTGACAGGGTAACACTGAAAGTATGCAGTAAGGGCGTGTGTCTGTGTGCTTGTGCCTGGGTGTTTATGTACAGGAGGAGAGCCGCACCTGTGCCCCAGTCCCAACATCTGCTTTATTCATGGGTAATATGTGCTTTTTACAAAAACAATTTTGTTATGTGATTTGCAAAACATGAGCCCCAGGAGTGTCTTAGGGGAAGAGTAGAGATACTCTGCTCAGATTTCCTGATCAAAAAGTAAACATGAGCATCAAAAAAAATTAAGTATTATATTTCAGAAGTAATATTTTCTTCTTATACAAGCTTAACAGTAATTCCACTCATTTCTCATGCTCTCAAAAGAAGCAATTAAATTTTCTATATCATAGGACCTAAAAATTAGGAAGGAAATGGAGGGTTGTGATGATGTGCTTTTAAAATCACATCCAATATCTGCTGGTAAAAGCTCTCTTCATATAAATGGAGAGGCAAGACCAAAGTGTACTGTGAGGGGCAGCATCCTGGAAATGAAGAGCACCTCAGTCCTTCTGTCAGCCTGGATTGTTGTGTTATGTGTCAGAGATCTTTACTGACAGCTAGAATTTGGGGTCAGATTTGTACCTAAATTGATTTTGCCTTTTTTTTTTTTCCTGTAGTTTTTTTCTAATAGACAAAATAATGTCTTGCTGGAATTTTTTTTTCCCCTTTAAGCTTATCAGTTATGAAAAGTGTGGGTGCATGGAGCAAATGGATTTGAGTTATTGCTGTTTCTCTGAAAGTGGTGAATCTCTATTGAGCAGTATATGGAAGGAACCCTTCACCTGAACCAACAATCCAAAAATAAGCTCAGTACTCCTAGGAACAGAAATATGTCTCCTCAAAACCTTCAAGGACTATTTTGGGTGCTAATACTTTCAGGCATTATGTCCTGGGAGAAAAGCAGTCTCTGGGCATAAACCATTACACCTCTGACAAGAAGCAGCAACAAAAAGAGCCTCAAAAGTTGTCCATGGCAGCTGAAAAGAGATGAGTGTTATTGGATGTGACAGAAAGTGATGGGGAGCTGGTTGCTAACCAGGTGTACATAGGCTGGAAATAGATGATTAAAAACACTGTAAGCCTTAAGTGGTGAATCAAAGGAATAGCTAATTTTTTTCCAACATTTTCTTGAATAGAGGGGACACAGTTTTTCCACTGTGACAAAAGTAAATCCAAATTTATTTTTATCTCTGGCTCCAGACTGTTAATTGTATTGACAGTCTAGTTTGATGATACTACTGTAAAAAATCTAGCTTAGCTGTTGTTCTTTATGCTCCTGTAGCAGTTGCTTGTCAGTCATCTGGGATACAGGTTGAAAGTAACCAGAGTAAATCAGGCCCTAGTTGAAATGAGCAATCTATCAGTTTAGGAGAAATTTTTTTAAAATATTATCTTTATATGTAATGTTTTTCCTCTGCTCTTTGTTAGATGAGTCTCATGCAGCTTTTTCAAGTCAGGATCGGTATTTAACGAATTAGCTCAACTTTAGAGTCATACTTAGATAATTTAAAAAGTGAAATTCTTATTTCTTTCCATATCCAAGCATGCATATAACTACTTCATTCAGAGAAATGTTTTAATACCTTGTAATGAACAAAATTTGGTTTTCTTTACCTTGGGGAGAAACTCTAAGTAATAAATAAATTTTAAAAGCTGCATCAATAAATCCAGCCATTACTCAAAAGCTGTGGTGACATCAGGTTTATGGTGATTTCTGAAGATTTTGGGTAAAATTATGGAATATGAGTGTGTACATACAGCCCAGCTTTGTACCAATTTGACACAGCTCTCTCAGTTGAGAGCTGCATTGAAAAACAAAGCTACGTCAGTTCAGTTTCATTCCCACAGCAGGAAAATGAGAACCCAGTATTTAACACAAACTGACATTTCCACTGCTGATGTCTTGT
The DNA here is from genome assembly GCA_910950805.1 of Acrocephalus scirpaceus scirpaceus. Lineage (NCBI taxonomy): Eukaryota > Metazoa > Chordata > Aves > Passeriformes > Sylviidae > Acrocephalus > Acrocephalus scirpaceus. The sequence goes on from OU383781.1 coordinate 39,211,270, forward strand.
AACGTGTTAACTAGATCACATTTGATCATTATTCCAGTGTCTAGAAATGTGGTCAGTAATACTTCTTTCATACTTCTAGAGACCTCTACAAGAATCAATTTTAAAAAATATCCACAGCTAACTGAGAAATAAGTCTTTTTCATATGCCTCAGGGCATATAATTGATAATACTTACCCCAAATGGCACTTATTGCAGAAAAATGTAACCAGCTGCACAGCAATGAAAAATCATGATAGGACTTTCTTTTACATACCAGTGCAGCCAGAAACATAACCTGGAAGGTCCCATTGGCCATTAAAAACTGTTCTGACTGTAGTGAGGTCATGTTAGGTCAGCATAGATGCATATATTACTGACATTTGTATTGTAAGTAGACATTAACTTGAAATCAGATGGCTATAACCCACTGGAGATTAAAAATGAGTCTGTGCTTCGTACAGCAGGGAACTGGTACACAGAGCTGCAGCTCCCATCCAAGAGGTACTGATAGCAAAAGTCAGAAACCAAAAAATGATAAAAGCAACACCAACCTGGGGACACAAAAGGTCTACCATCCTGTTTCTGGAAAGGCATTGGAAAAGACAAGTAGAACAACCCACTAAACGTAATGGCATTTTCCTTCTTTGACTGTACATCTCCCAATTGCTATCAGTAATTTCCCCAATTTCAAAAGGTGTCCTGCCACCACTGAGAAGGCTTCAACTAATTTGACTGCTTATATACTCAGCTGAGAAAATTTTCATAGCAAATGATTATATAGTCATAATATCACTAAAAGAGATTAAGTAATGGTTAATAGAGCTAAATTAATCATAGTTAATTGATTAAAGTATATGAACAATTTTTTGCAGCATGGCACCTTCATTTGAAAAGCAACTTGGTCTAAGTATGTAGGAGTAGGAAATGGGGAAATTAAAGCAGAGAAATGTATTGAAGGAAGATGATAAAGCCTGAGAAGTAAATGCGACTAAAATTCGTGGGATTTAATGTTTCAAAACCAACATACCATCTGGATCCAAGTGGATGTTCCCAGCCCAGAGGTGAGAATGATATGATTTTGGGAGCAGCAAGGAAAAACACAGCATATTCCTCAAGGTATGTCTCACATTTTGCAGTGCACCTGTTATCAAACTGAATGTATCTACTCCTAAAGCATTTCACAATAACTGGAAACTTTCCAAAAACCAAAAGCAATATGAGTATTATAATATATTGATTTTAGCATTTTATAGTGTCCCAATCAGTTTCATTTTCTTGACTAAGTAAACACAGATTTAATATCATAATTCAGCCAAAAATAGAAGCAACCATTTAATTAAGTAAAGTTCACATCACTCAATTAAATTATGAGTTTAGAGACCAGCAGACCATTTTTATAGTTTTACAAAGCTATCATAAATACTTGCTGTAGGCTGAAATTTTTGCAATTTTGGGGTTATGTTGATTGGTTTTTTACTTTAACTAGAGAAAACCATTTTGGTGTTATGAATAAAAAAAGTAAAAAACCCCAAACTTTTAAAACTACAGCTCCTGAAAAGAAAAAGTCGTGAAACTGGCTTAGAAATATTAATAGCACCCCAGTTCTGTAAAATCCACAGAAGGTTTAATTTAGTCATATCTCCAAGAGATATATCTCATTTTTCACTCAGGCCAGTGACCCTTCCCACATTTCAGTTATAGTGTTTATCTATCCCAGTTTCCCCTTTTTGGATAGAAAACAGTAGTGGAAAAGGAGCTATACCTATGTAATGCCTGAAAATTACATCTAAATTACAAAGCACCAAAGTACCTCATTGATTCAAAGCCTTTAGCTCGAGCAGGAAGTTCCTGTTGTGTGTACAGCACAGTGCGAGCTGCTTACATCAGTGGCTTGGCCCAGAGCAGCGGTACAGTTTTCAAGTCAGTATCATGTTATTTCTGTTCTCAGAATATTTTGGCATTCACAAATTAGAATGCAGTTGGAGAAAGCTAATCTGAAAGATCTGTCATAGGTGCACATTTGATGTGCACCGACACCTTTGGGAATACGTGGGTTTGAACCATTTCATCCTTCCTACAGTTTCGGACTTCATGGATAGCTTGGCTGCTCACTCCAGGGCACCAGACTAAACTTAGTCTAGAGGAAAACACCGCAGTGAGTCAGGGTAGACATAAAGGCTTTAGTACCAACTGTTTGAATCTACTGCCAAACTCCTATTGTGCCTAATTACCTGCTAACATAGTTACAGCCTAAAACTCTGTTAGGGCCATTACTTCTCATTCTAGATAGCAAAACAAATTACTCTCTGAGTAACAAATTCCCTTTCTCTTTTAAAATAACATTTACATACCAGAACACTATCTTCACACAGTCTTCTACAGACATCACAGCCTAATCCTTCACTCTTTCCAGACTTCTGGTTTTCATCTGGAGCTGCTCTAAGTATTTCACCTGTTCCCAGAGGTGTGGTGCCAGCCTTTATTGGCACAGTGTGAAATGCAAGGCTTACTTCATGTATTTTCCAGAAGATGCGTCTCTACTTTCCAGTACAAGATCTGCATTTTTCCAGTAAAGGAAATGGACATAATGCTGATTCTTACTCACTTAAGCTCTGTTAGAAAGCATCCTTTTGTACAAAATTGCCCCACAAGAAGCTGTTCTCTGGTGCATGTCTGTGAAGCTGATTATTGCTGTCTAAGCACACAGACTCATGCAGCGTGGCCTACATAATTTGCCAGCAGAACTCTGTGAAATCTCCATTTTCTATTTTATGAGAAATTTTGCTTGGAGTTCCTACAATCAATTATTAGTGCTTCATTTCATAGGAAATGTTGTCATATATAGACTTTAGAAATAGAAGACAAGTACTTGTGTTGAAAAACTCAATAAATTTCATTCTTGTTTTTACTTGATAAAATTACTTGTCTTAGTCTAAACATAAATGATTGAAACACTCATTTCAAAGTGAAATGTGCTTTTTAAAGAGCTGAAATGAAATACTTCTAGTAGTATGTTTACCAGCTTTTCAAGAAATAGCATCAAAATTGGTGTGCTTCAGCAAAATATTTAAATGAGTTGACATTTTCATATACAAAAATGTATTACATCAGAAAATTTTTGACCAGATACTCTCTGTGTGATATCATGGACAGTTTCATTCTGGATATTAATTTGAGAAAATATTATGCATTAAGAAAAACCTCAAAGATTGGCAACCAAGAGGGACTGGCTCTGTAAAATGTGGAGAATAGTATTTCCAACTGAGATAAGCCTGCATTTCACATAAACAGATTAGAGACACAGTACAAGCTGGCTAGTTGTTAAACAATGTGATAATAGGCTACAAATTATTAGTGTTTGACAAACAGAAAAATATCACTGAAACTGTTCTTCACTGCAGACTGTGTTGAATATACTTTTTTTAGGACGAAGTTAAAAAATCTCAGAACACACAAATATCTCAAGGTGTTAATAATAATGTGAATAAAATGATAACAAAAATGCATGGATCTGACGAAAAATTGAACTTCCCCCCCCCCCCGCCAAAGCCTTTGCTTTGAATTTTCTTAAAGCATTTGGAAGATAGACATTTTCATTCTGATTACTTATAGCTTAAAAATCTCAACAAATGCTATAGCAGGGCCTGCATGTTACTCCGAGACCTGCAAGTGCTCTCTGTAAGAAGCAGAAAGGTAGTAGCAACTAAATGATCTCAGGATGCTATTCTGCTCCAACAGCAATGAGTTTCAAGGTAAGAATTTCTGTCTTGGTGATGAGGTAATTCTGATCTGGGGTTTTAAGATGAACCTGTGTTAATCATTCTTTAGGTTTCTATGTAGTAATAGAGTACCAAAAAAATTGTAAGCAGAATTCATTCATCTCGTGCTCAAAGCATGACACAAACACTACAGACTTAAAAACTTTAAACAACTACATAAGCAACCTTCCATTTCATACATGAATTAAAATAAAACAGGATGATTTCTTTTTTTTTTTTAATAACTACTCTGATACTTTAAGCTACTCCTTTTGAAAATAATGATTAGAATGATACATGTTAATTAATGTGTAGATATGATTGGCAGAGAGCTAGTTAGCATCATCCTTACTTGCTGGGCATTGCACTTGAGCAGATGGTAATTGTGCACATGCTCTGAAGCTGAAGCAGTAACCCAGAACACACAGCAGAGAAGGAAATATAACTTAATTACTTGTCATATATTTCTCTTTCCACTCGCAGTGATTGAAAACCTAGAATTACCTTTTCCCCTTTTAAACTCTCTGTCCACTTTGCCTTCCATTTGTCTTAAGCTTTCTCAAACACCATACTGAACCCTAGATCATGGATTTCACCTGAGATTTGCCTGCCCTTAGCTGTGCACTGCTTGCTGGCCATGTATCTCCTTCTGTATACTGTAATCAACTCATTTTACAAGTGAGAGCTGTGTCTCTCTGCTTCTCTCAATGCAGTGCCTAGCACCATCAGGTCCCACTGCCTATCAGCAATTTTGACAACCTTTTAATCAAGCTGGAGCTCCAGTACAATTTTTGAAAGGCAAAGCTGCTGCTGTGTGCTAAGCAATGAAACACAGCTAAGGGCTACCCCTTTGGTATTAGCTTTTTTTCTGTTCTTTAGCTAGCTTACTATGCATGCACTATGGGTCTGCTTCTCGGTCATGATAATATTGCTTCACCAGAATGAAGGCTCTAAAAGCAGATGTAGAAAATTCCCTCAAAATCCACCTTCTAGAGTGAGCCCTTATCCTGCAGCCTCTGCATAGCATCAAAAAGGCTGAGGGGTTTTACAGAAACCCCATTCCAGAGCCCAAATATGGGCAAAACTGGGCACTCAAGCAGTTTCAACCTGTGGACTCTACATTATTTCAGGGAATCTGATGAAAATATGCAAAGAAAATATGCATTTCATCAAGCTTCAATCGTCAGCACAAAGGTCATCCTGCCATTAGGAAATTCCTACAAACTAGAAGTTAGCAGAAAACTTTGACATATTGGTGCTTGTTTCCATATTTGGTCAGGGATAATAGAAAATAAATTCACATGCAGAAATCACAAGACCCCACCTATGCCAAGATATAGGTGTTTTAAAGTCCTGTTTATTCTCCTCCTGCCCTGTTAGCTGTATTAATTGAGATTCAGGTAACAGGATATAAATAAATATTCTGGATTACGTTAGTGTGTTCTAGTGAATGAAAGAAGCCATCTGCAAAAATAGGTGATTAAAAATATCTGCTTAGAAATATCCATTTGAAATGGGATTACACATTTGTATTTTTTCCCTGACAGTTGAATGTGACAGTTTATGGAACATATATTATTTTCCTCTTCCAGATTCCTCCCACTAAGTAGAGGAGGTCGTCCACCTTTATTGGTAGCATTTGATCTACAGCAATTCACTGTCCTTCAGCAGCATGAAAAGCCTCTAATCAGCTGGTAGTGTGGACCCCAGCTGGAGAATGCTGTATACAGTAGCAAACAGGGTACCTGTTCAGAATGAAAATGTACTGCTCTATTTGCTTAAAGCTATAGCAGCAAAGCACCACTCCTTGCATGTTAGTCAGTTTGGATTTGATCTTTGGAAAACTGGGCTTCTGAGAATTTGCAGCTCTTGAAAGGTGGCGGTGTTTACAAGAAGATGATTAAAATGACCAAAGATTTGCATGCAACTGTCCTGTCCCCCTGCACCCATACTATTCTTTGGAAAAATTAATGAAAATAAAAAATAAACACCTCTGTATAACACCCTGTTTGTCTGACAAAGAAAAGAGCAAAAGATGTAAAGCACACAAACATTTTTTTGTGTGTAATTTTAGAACAATAGTTGTTGGCAGACTCCCACAAACATCTCTTCCCAGGCAGAAATTAGTCACCAGGAAATACACAGCCATGATTGTTTACCAGTAAGGGCAGGACCCAAGACATACCCTCTATAAATGTAGTGTGTGACAATACTGTTGCCTGAAGATGTCTTCATAAATGCATTTAGCAGATCTATCAGATGTGATACTTGACACAGTAATTCCTCAAGGCACTGCACAGAAGAATTATTCAACTGTATGCAGAAAGAAAGATACGGACAGCAACTATAAAAAGAAGGAACACACATGCAATTCTTACATTTTGTGGCTTTTAGCAACTCCAATGAATGCAGCCCGATAACAAAAGCTTCCTCAATAAATATACCCAGGAAGCCGGTGAAGGTAAGTGAAGCCAAGCAGGAGACACTGCAGCAGCCAGCAGAGAACAGCCAGTGGTCAGAAATGAGGATTTGCATTTATTTAGCTGATAAAACAAAAAACCAAGCTAAAACCAAAACCAATCCCAAACCCACCAGCTGTGATTAGACTGCAGCTGTGCAGGTGAGGAAGCAAGGAAGTAAGGGCAAAGACCCAGTCAATAACTTTCACTCAAATGTGGGGTAGAGCTGTGGGGAACTGGGGCAGGCCACAACCTTCTAGCCCCAGTCATGGGGAAGCTGGTGAGGAAGTGATGAAACACAAAGGAGAAAACCAGCCACCTGTACCATGTACTAGGCCTACTCCATATAAATACTGAAATCTGCCTGTGAAAGTAGAGTGCAAATTCTGCTAACTTTTACTAAGATATCTTGGCCAAAGATAAACCAGAGTAATTCTCCATGTAGAGAGCAAATATCTATACAAAATGTTTATTTTTCTGCAAAGAAGAGAAAGAAACAGATGTGACAGGGTAATCTGTGCTTTCAACATCTTCCTTATCCATCTCAGGTCTGCCTTGACCCTTTTCCTGAATGGAGCTCCAGAATCTCTCAGAACAGATCTTTGGGCTGAATCTCTGGCTCATAAGTTCATCTGTGTTCCTAATTGTAAAGCTTTTTTCCTCAGGAAACCTCCAATACATCAGTATTTTTTTTTAAAGCTGCCTTCTAAAGCATCATTTATTGATTCATTCAAAGCATGTATGGCAAAATAATGAAACAACATTCAGGACTATAAATATTTTTCCTTTACCAAATGCTTGATCTTTCAAGCATTATTAACCTCTTTTCATTACAGCTACTCCCACCTTGGGCTAGGAGAAACATCTGTGTATTGTGAGAGACCACAAAACCCTGCTAACATTCATGGATATTTCCAGTGCAGAGCTGGGAAAACACTCAGCCTCCTTTCTCCCTTTTCATCACCAGGGCAGGGCTGGGAACTGTAAAATCTTTCTAGAACACTGGAACCAGGCTAGCAGTACTCCACCCAAATAATAGCTTTCCCATCATTTCCCTTGAAACATCAGGTATTTTCTAGATTATCCTTGCTATTACTGTGAGGGAGATTTTCCCAGTAGTCTGTTGCTTTAACTCTTTATAAGGGGAAAATGTTAGAAAGGTAAACTGAGGTACATGAGAGAGAGAATAGTTTTTTTGTTCTTTAGTCTCTTTATGCTCACATTTTCCATCATGTCCATGAATCACTCTGAGGAACCTGTCATGGAGTGTACAAGGCAGGATACTAATGAAAATGTCTTTGACTTTAAAGCAGCATAGACAAATGCCTAGCAGGGAAGTTCTTGTTCTCTTTTTATTTTCTTTTTTCTTCTTTTTTAATATTGATCCCTAAATTCATGTTTGTCTTTTGAATACAGCTAAATCCTAAGAAAGAATGACACACCACATATTTTAAATAACTACTGTAATAATCAATTTCATGGGTTCTCCAAGGTTGAGAGCAAATTAACCAATCAACCTCCACTTTAATCAACTCTTAGGTGATTAGGCCAAGTGATTTGCAAGGCAGCATGAACAACACATATCAGCTTGCTGAGTTTTTGCTGACTCGAGAAGCCTTCTGTGTTTGCATAATAGATCTAATAAAGATTGAGAACTACAGCTGTGGAAGGCTGCTCGATATGAAATATTCTGTGAGGGATGTTATGATAATAATCTTTCTAGTGCTGCCATACAAATAAGTCAAGTTGTATGTATGTTTTGTTTGCACATATGCCCAATTACTGGCTTCTACCTCACAGTGCAGCTTTTCAAAACAGTAATAAAAACCACAGGCTGCCTCTATTTAAATTCTTAATATGACTAATCAAGAAATTCTGTCTATGTCATTTTGCTTCTTCCTCAGATAAAGCTCTCCTGACCATCTTAAATGTCCTCCTGAGGAAAAAAAAAAAAAAAAAAAAAAACCAAACAAAAAAACCCACTGGAAATGAAGTGTCAGGATCTAGTCCTTGCCTGGTGACATAGAGAGATGAGAGAGATGAAAGATACCTGGTGATTCTGTAGCCAGTAAGTGGGTTTACTACATGCAGCATATTTTCCTGAAAACTTAAGTGCCAGTGTATGCCATATTCTCTCCAAATGCAAGATGCTTGTGGGGGAGAACTGTGTCTTCGAATCCTTACAATATAAAAGCATGAAATCTAGGATTCAGTCTAAGTTATCCAGAAGCCTACTATGCTGAACACCTGCAGACTCAGGTGTTTTCCCAAGAAAGATGTTCAGGGTTCATGAGGATTTATCCAAATAAGATTAATATTAGTAGCAACAACAATTTTTTGGACACTTCCTCTGGTGAGAACATGTGCAGATAAATCAAATAATTATGCAACTGAATCTAGATATTTAAAATACATGAAACTGCCTGTATGAATGCAGAGCCTCAGGTACATATACTCAGTTCCTCCTGCCTGCAGGGACAGTTATGTGCTGAAATGTAAGAAACACAACTGCCCCTTTTGTTAAAGCCATCTTTTCTCTCCTGGCTTATTAGACCTCCTGCTCCACTGAGTCTCAGCAGGATTTTCTGGCCTCTTCTTGCCTTAGATACATTCTCACAGTCATAATCTTGTATAAATCAACAACTAACTGCTGGACAGTCAGATCTCTGGTCCACTTGAGGATATGGGAATCTCAGCTACTTTCTCAGGCTCCTGTCACTCTGGGACTCAGTGAGAAAAACAGCCTGACAATGTGAGATCATCATGGGGCAGTGTTTGTCTGAATTTTCAGACAGTCTCAGGAGAGACAATTGCTGTAGCTTCTGAAGCTAGAAGAGAACATGACAGGCCCAAACCTGACTAAATCCTTAAGAAGAAATCGCATTGGGCACTCTGCGGCAGGTTTAATAGACACTCCTTCCCACAGCTGACACAGGAGACCTTCTGGAAGTTACTACTGCTTAATGCCCAGCCAAACTTTGCATGTGTTGTGGCAAGTGACTTTTTTGACAAAACAGACTTTAGTATCATGTCAGGAGCTTGCAGCCTCTATGGCAGACATAATATACAGCCCAGACCAGCACCCACAGAAATCAATGATGAGTCCAAAGGGTAGAAAATTAACAAAGGGCTGATATACAATTTTTTGGCCAAGGAGCAGTTTTTACTCTGTATTCAAGTACCCAAAACATGTTGTAAAAATAAATTGAGGTTCAGAAAGGTATAATACTTTAAGAACCAAAACTGAACATAGGCTGTGCAATGTTACAAGGACAGTAATTCTTTTTTCCTCAGGAACTTAAAATAAAAGGAATGCATTTTCCTCAGGAACTAAATAAAAAAATTGAAATGCAAGCAACTCTGTAAAACCATCAACTGAAAAACATCTGCCTTTTCACACAAGAAACCAAAGAAAGACATTCCTTTAAAAGTCACTTCTTCTTAAACGTTTATTTATTTGCAGATTTATATGTATTTATGTTCAGAAGGGCTTGTTCTCAGCCTTAATCAGATCAACATGCTTGTAAATGTGTGTATTTTTCATAAACTTGGGTGGGCTACTAATCTGTGTAGCCCTAATAAAAAGGACTGAGTGGCAATTAGCTCTAACCTACCCCTATATATAAGCACTATTACATACTGGCAGCAAATTATTGGGACAAGTCATTAGAGTTATAATAACGAGATCTGGAATATATTGAATGTCTGGTTACAAAAACACACAATCTAGCATACCCTAGGAAATTAAAGGAAATATTATCCAAAGAAAAATAATCACTATTTCTGTTATAATACCTTCATTTTTTCAAATGTTTTCTCATTTTGTCATATAAGATTTTAAATCAAGTTGTGAAATGAGAAATACTAAGCGGCAAACCTTTCAGTAAGCTTTATTCTGAGGAACTTGAAAAACAATCCACTCACAACATTTCTCTGTTTTAATTTTGTGGGCAAGACCTAAATTTCAGCTGGTGTTTTGAAAGAGAGAAAAGAGACAGGTACCAGAGCAAGCCTCAAAGGAGCTGGTGCAATGAAATAGCATCAGTGCATAGAAGTCTTCAGACTGCTCATGTGAACACCTGTTGTATTCTCATACGATCCTCAGAATAGTCTACTGTTTGTCATGAGAACCAAACCAGACCTACTTCCCATCTCTCCTGCAAATCCTTGCACACAGAGGTAGGAGAGCCTGTGGTGGGAGGATCTGTGGCCAGGCCACTGCTTTGGCTCTTGGCAGCAGCACCACTGGCTTCCATCCCCTGCTGCCCTCTCAAGGAGCAAGCCCACAGTCAGCCTGCACCATGGTGGTCACCAGCAGGGCAAAATCAAGAGTGGACTGAGATGGCTTTAGGTTGTAGGAAGAACATCAAAGGAATAGTGCTCAAGGCACTTGGGAGTGACCCAGAGGAAAGGAAGAGCCTACATATCAGCATGAGAAATTACTCTTCTACAGAGTAATCCCCCACAGGGCTCTCAGGGTTAATCAATTTATACTTTATGTAAATCACAGATGAACCTGTCGCCTGTTTGCTGGCACCATGGTCTTTAGCAGTCTGTCTGCTACTGGATTATTTTAACATTCCTGTGAGTCTTTTGACCCCATAAAGTCACTGCAGTGTTGCTCAGTTTCAAACCACACGTGAGCTCAGGAGCACTGCAGAAGCATGAAGGAATGTACCTCTCAGCATCCATGCACCACTAACTTTCCAGCCTGTGGTTGTCTTGCATACACAGAACTGCTCATTTGTTATAGTTCTGCTAACAGTGACTATATGAAAGCACCAGATTTCATACAACCAGCCTATGCAGGTGCAGAGAAGCCAGTATCTTTTAAAATACATTTCTAAACCAAAAAAATTAACACCATATTTTTGTTACTTATTTACTGTATTTTGAATTAAAGCAATGTATCAGCTTGTACCAAGCCATTTGCTTAATTTCTACATATAATCTGTAATTCCTAGTTATTTGAATCTCTCATTATTTTGAACTATACTGAAAATAGGAAATACTGGTCTCAATGAAGAGTCTTGATAAAAGAGCTGAACTCTGTAGCTAGACAGAGAGCATGATAACTTGCTCTGCATACAAACTTGCCACTGACTCCCAGTTATCTTCAGAAGCTCCATTAATAAGGTGAAGCTACAAGCCATGGCTCAACACCTAATTGAAAGTTTGTCCTTTGATCCCAGTAGAGGAACTTTATTCTTTAATTGAGCAGGGCCAGGTCTTGACTTCTGTCCTGAAGACATGTAATTCACCAGAGAAGTTTGCTGTTTCTGTTTTTTCTCGGTACCTGCTCACATATGTAAAGGTAAGCATGTGCCTAGTCTCTGCAAGCCTTGAAACCTATTTTATCTGCCACAAGAGAGTAACATTCAGTCCTTATAAAGTAATTGTATTTTTTTAATGTAAAATGATTTTAATTGCATAAGCCTTTTTTTAACATAACCATCTGTAAAGGAAACTATCCAGAAGTCTTTTTTCTGGGACTTAAGGAATAAAGGTCAAACATTTCCTTTAATTCTGGTCTTTGACACATAGACTTTAAAACATAGCCAAGAAACTACACATCTGGCACCTTTGTTCTTACTGTATTAATCTGTTCCCATCCAGTATGAGACCTGAGTTAATGAATCACTGGTGCTGGATATGATCCTCAGGGAAGTTTTGAATTTACTGTGCTGTGTTTTATATTGATGGCATGGTGCTGAAGAACTAAAACAGACACCTGCCCTGGCTCAAAGGCATGTCTTTCACATGATTCAGCTAATAAAGTTATATGAATAGGAATTTATTACTGAATTTTATGAACACTAAAGTCACCATTTATATAGTCTAAGGCTGGTCTGATCCTTAAGACACTGCAGTATATTGTGTTGCCAAATAAACTGAGCTGCCTGTGAATTAGTCTGGGTACCAGAAAGAATATGACCATTTTAGCATACTGGCCCAGTAATATATAATACTCTGAACTACCTTTTTTCTCAGCTAATATCACTGCTAAAATTATTTTGATGGAAAGTTACTCTAATCAAATTACCACCATTTTTATTTGCTCAGTTGCACTCAGCATTCAGTGATTGGCACCAAGACTAGAGACACCCTTCCAAAAGTCTGTTATTTCTCACCTAGGCTAGGCAGTTTTCTCTGAACTACCCAGAAGCAGGGATTAAATAGGTTAGTTGATCTGCTTCCTCTCTTGGGAACAGCCTCGCACAGGCCTCAGGGAGAGCACTGAGCTCAGGAATGCCGATGAGATTCTACATCTATCTTCCTGATGAAGGGTTTGTTTCTCTAGTCTCTTCCTTTCACACAGTTTCTGCCTTTTCAGTCCTCTTGTACTACTTGCACTCAGGCAAGGTACTCATACAGACCATGATCTCACTGCTGCTCTCCACCTGGGCTCCAGGGCATTCTGTGCTTTGCCAGGTGCAGCAAGGGGCTCTTGCCCTGGCTGAACAAGCACGGCTGGCTGTGTGAAGGGAAAGGAGTGTGCCCTCTTTCCCCTTTTGCAGCTGCTAACTGGACAGAGGGATGACCCTGCTTCCTGGATTCAAACAGCAAGTGAGTCTAAAGGAAACAGTCTATCTGTTATCCTCATGGAGAACAGGAAGGGTTTAATCATGGAACTCAGCCCTTTACTCCCTATTATCATGGACAATCCCTTTTGCGTCCTTTGCAACAGAATACAGAGAGGTACTCAGTGCAAGTAGATTTCTAGATAATGATACCAATTCAAATATATTTTGTTGCAATTTCCCCACATATTTAGTCAATGGCTTTGTGAGGCCAAAGTTGAAAGATGCTACAATTTTAGAGGGAAAGCAAAAGAGTAAAGAAGATATATAAATCGGCTTAGCACGGGTGGGAAAAACATACAAAACTCCTTAAAAACTACTGTTTTTACAGCTCCAAATCAGTGTCCATTGACATTATTGCTTCCTGCATCAGTCCTTCCTTGCTGAAGACTTTGAAGGCACTTACCCGTTCTTACCACTCTGCAAGATCTCCCAAATCATTATTGTAGTCACTAAATTAGGAAAGACGATCAGCAACTTATTATCACTAATCTATGTTTGTCTTAACAACTCAACATCATTTCTAGTCTTTATTACAGTCTATAAATGAAGAATTATTGAGAAGTGTTGAAATAGCCTCACTGCAATTAACTAAAAATTTAAAATATCTTCCATGCAAGAACTATAGACTGGTGCTGTACAAATATAGTTATGAAATAAGTCAGGCTATTCAGGCTTACCAGCCTCTAGTACTAGACAAGACTGAAAGCATCAACATGTCACTTCCAGAGAACAAGGGCCAAGAGAGGATCTGACAAGGGCTGGAAGCTGAAGTTTAAGAAATAAACCTCCATTTAGAAAAAAATAGATACAATTTAAAAATCTTGATTACCTTTTCTTCTATTATATTTATTACAAGAACAAAATTTACACAGTCTCATATTTACTGAATATTTTCCCAGGTTTTTTTTTTTGTTGCTCTGTACACATGCATGATGCATGACAGGCACTGTGTCACACAATAACAACAGTAACAAAAATTGGAAAATAAACAATATAAATTTATCACACTAATTAAAATATTTATTCTAAATTATTTTTTCAAAGTCTAAACTTCCTTCCTTCTCTCATTCCCCTTTACTTTTTTAACAGGATAACAGGGTATGTAAGTCAGAATATCAACGTGAGTCATGCCATCACTACAGAAGTAAATTACGTCTCTTACTCCCTTCAAACTCACGTCCTATCAAGTAAAGGAAACTATAGCTACACAGAAAGTCAAAGTTTTAGATTGCTAGTGCCCCTGATGACTTCATAAATTAGTCTCCATGCTAGTAGGATGATATTTTGTTACTAAACTTAAGCAGGAAGGGTCTTTTTCTTTCAAAGGTAAGCAACAATAAAGCAATCCAGTCTCAGTTAAAAGCCACCAAAGATTCCCAACTCCGTTACAATGCTAGGACAACTGTTCAGAAGAGTCCTTTTCATTTCTGAAACATATGATGCTCAGTTCTATTTGTATCAATACTCTGTCTAAAGGCAAATAGTCCTTTTTCTTTTCCAGTCTTTCCTTCTAGCAGAAAGAACATTTTGTTAGGCTGAATAAATTAAGGTGTTTTTTCCTTCTCTTGTGGAACAGTATATAAGTGTCCCTGTTCATTCCAGTAAACTTTTTCTGTTACACCTTGGAATTATTTTTCCAGACACATCCTCAGACCACACCTTTTCCACAGCTGTGTTCACTGGGGATTCATACCTCTATTGTGATCAACTAAAAGGCCCAGAAATTCTCCTTCCCCATTGTTTCAATTTGTGTTGCTTCTAGATTATAATATGAACTGCTGCTTCAGAATTTCAACAATTAATCCCACCTCCTGCTTTTAGGAATCCCTTATCTTCTTCTCATCAAGTGTCATTAACTTGTGTCTATTTTCTGTGTCCGGGTGGTTAAAAGAAATATTAATATTAGTCCTAAGAGTGGTCCTTGAGGACATAACTGAGTGTAGCCTTTCAGCATAACCCTCTGTCTCTTCTTTTTAGCCAGTGCCTTACCTACTTCACAGTCCTTGCTCTAATCTCCACCTCACCTGCCTTTACCAATAATTTCCCAGGTGGCACCAAATGCTGTAGTGAAGGCTAGAAGGATTAGAACTACCACATTTCCCTTGTCTTCAGACAAGCTATTAGACAAATCTGGGAAACAAAGGTTGAATTTAGATAAAAATCCAGTAAGAAATAGGCCCTGCACCAAAGGGAATATCAGGAAAGGAAGCACTAATGTCAGGGAGAAAAAATGTAGACATCAGGATTCCTTTGAACAAAATAGGTGCCATTTAGAATTTCTTAGAATGACTTCGAAAAGAAGGAGTACAGAAAGAATGTTGGTTCCTAAATGAATTTTTTTCAGGATAAGTGAAGAGGATTTTGAGGTGTAGAGAAATAAGCTGAAAGAGCAACTCCCCATGAACAGTCCTTGTGCTGCAGAGTCTGACAACAGGTGAGAGTTGAGGCACTTGTGCTTCAGGCAGCAGCACTGGCCTTTTTTGATGCATGGATCACTAATAATGATGAAGTAATTATGCATGTGTGTGACATGGTTATACTACTAAATTAAGCTAATTGAGGTGCCTCTTCTCTCCTTTGCTCATCAGCCCCTGAGTCTTCCAAGTGTATCCAACAAATCTTCTGATAGACGCACAGCCTCACAGTCTGTGACAAGTACACACACAGTGTCAGCTACAGTAGGAGGGTATGGTTTGTATCCCAGATAACTCATAGTTTAGCTGCATTTTGTTCCCTGCCACTAATTTATTCACACAAGTATGGAGAAATTACCCTTGGTTTTACTGTGGACTTCTTGATCTCATATCTCTTAGATTAAAAGTAATTTAAATTATCAAAACAAATTCTTACACTCGTATATGCCATTGCTGAATGGATAAGTTCTTTGTCAAGTATGACATCAATTACTACATCACAGGCTTTAAAATGGACTTTTGAAAAAAAAGACAAAAACCAAAAGCAACCAAAAATGTGTGAATTGACACTTTTGTTGCTGTACATTTCAGTCAACATTTTAAATGCAAAATAAAATTTAAATTTAAAATCTAAATTCTCTTAGAAAAGTAAAAAGTAATTTTTAAATTAGACCCAGTCCACTTCAAACTTGCGCAAAAACTGACTCAGCCAAACATTCGAGTTTAAAAAGAAACGTGTGTTTGTTTTTAGCTGCTAAGAGTGTTTCTTTCTTCTCAAATAGCAGGTTCAGAGGGTTGATATGAAAAGAAAGCCTTTCCTATCAGCTTGTGCAGGCAATAGAGCAGCATAGGATATTATGATCTGCAAATGATATGAATTCATGTATCCTGAATGCTACAAGTGGGAACTTCATTTAAGACCTGAGTAAATTGGCATGGCAGGGGCAGCAGGAAAGGAACTCAAGGAAGGAATCCTAAGGACCAGCCCAGCAACACAGAGTGGCCCCAACCCTTTTTTCTGGCCTCAAGAATGAAATAACAGATGTCAGGATCCTTTGTTACAGTCCTGTTGTGGCCTGCTTATAGATTGGGATATTTGAATTTCACTTCCCTGCCTCCACTAAGAGTTTCTTTGAAAGCCTGGTGACATTGGCTTTGTGTAGGTGAGGTGGATTTCCTCCATCTTAGTGTTGGCACAGTAGCACTTGAAATGCAAAACACAAACATTTTCTTAACAGTGCTAAATGTCCTCATTATTCAAAGGCATGGAAACAGGCCAGAAACGGTTCAGATTACCAGTGAACCATTCAAGCTAGCTGTACAAAAGTAGGTATTATAACATGTGAGAAGGTACAGAGAAAAGTGACGACTCTGTTGACTGTAGGAACAAAAGCAGCAACAGTATAGATAGTTTATAGTACTTAATCCCTATAATCTGAAAGGTGAGAAAGGATCAAGAGGACTGTATTAACTGAAGTATATCTGATTTTAAGGTTATGGTTGCTGCTGAGAGATAATCAAGCACACATTTTAGAACAGTGTGTAAAATGGAAAGGAATAATTTCATACCTGACATTGGAATTACTTATTCCAGAAAAACAAAAAATGGTGCAGAGGCAGGTAATATAGGGTTCTCCCGCATCCTTCAAAAGACAACCACTATCATTTTAAATAAAATAACATTAGAAAAAAAATGATCTTCAATGGGCTGAAGAGCCTTTTTTCATTCCGACATTCCTGATGCTCCTCATAATGTGCCTTTTTTAAAACATTACCCCCTCAATTAACTCATAATTGCTGTCCATGCCATATGAATTATGCAGCATTTGATGTAAATTCAGATTCCCTGGCACTGAACAAATCTAAGGGCATTTCAGAACTTGGTGTAATTACAAAAGTAATCCCTTTAGACCGAGAAAGAAAATGAATATCATCTTTTTTCATCCTGATTGGTTTGTATGGTACTACTGTGCTAAGTTCCCCTTGGGCTGCCATGAAAGTGCATGGATTGGGTCTGGCTGAGATGGAATTCATTTTCCCCACTGCAGCCCTCGCAGAGCTGTGCCCCACTGGTGGCTAGAAAGGTGTTTCTCACACACAGTGTTTTGGCCCCTGCTGAGCAGGGCTGGCACAGCATCAGGGCTGGCACAGCGTCAGGGCTGTCTCTCCAAGTGTTACCCCTTACCAATAGGCTGAGGGTGGACAGGATCTAGGGAGGAGAAAAAGCCAGGAGAGCTGACCCGAAATGACAAAATGCAATAAAAACTAAGAGAAAAAAGGAGGTGAGGGGCATTTGTTTTAACATTTGTCTTCCAAAGCAACCACTATGCGTACTGAAACTGTGCTTCCTGGAAAGGGGTTGTACATTGTCTGCTGATGGGAAGCAGAGAATAAATCTTTTGTTTTCCTTTGCTTCTGCTGAGGAGGGGAGTGATAGAGAGCCTTGGTGTATGCCTGGCATCCAGCCAAGATCAGCCCACCACAGTGCAATAACAAGGAGATCCTAAACTGTGGTAAAGGAGTACAGTTCAGGAGAAATTCAGGGTTCTAACCCAGTTTACACCAGTGATACCTGTGGCTCCAATTTCTCCTCAAATTTTATCCTTGGTGAGTTCTTCACTGAAACTCCAACTAAACTAGAGTGTGAGTGGAAAATATTACTGGAAAAAAAAACACAACAAAACAAGTCTTGCAATGTACTATGCTCTGAATTATTCAACTGTTGAAAGATTCAACATTTATCCAAAATGAGAGGAACAGGGGCAGTAAATTGGTTCATCTAAATATATGGCAACTTGTAGAACAGTGGACAAAGGAATAAGACAAGAGGCAATGGGAAAAACTGTTGCATAGGAAGTTCCACCAGAAAATGAGAAAGGACTTTACTGTGTGAGTGACTGTGCACTGGAACTGACTGTACAGAGAGGGTGTGAAGTCAAACTGTCTGAATGAAATCCTGTGCAATGTGTTCTAGGATGACCCTGCCTGAGCAGGGAGGTTGGGTCAAATGACCCATGGTGGTCCTGACCTTCTCCTTCAATCTCTGTAATTCTATGAATATTTCTCTACCTTATTATGTTTGTTTCTGGAATCAGGCTTATAAGAGAATAAATAAAATATGCTAGGAGGGAGTCTGGATTCTAAGTGATTTCTAATGCTGTTGGAAACTAACAGACTCTCAACAAATGTGAAATATACAATAAGATTTATGTGCATCAAAATTTTTTAGTGTACCTAGTACAGAAAAAAATATTTCTGAAACTTTTCTTTGGCTGGGAATATATCTGATCAGCAAAAATCCAGATGTTTACTACATTGGCCAGGCATAAAAAACCTCAGCATATTGATAGCCTTGATATTAAGGTAATTGGTCAGAATTTTCACTAAATACAAGATGAGAGAAAGCAAACTAAGTAAGATAAGGTGCTCAAGGTTGACTTCCATATGCATTTCTTAGCTAATGTGCTTTTTTCAGTTTAGAGAGAAGCAAATCTGCCTCTCTAAGGCTGCCGATAGGGGTGGGGTGTCTTGCCAGGGTTGAGGAGATCCTAGTGAAGTAGGGACAAGAAATGCTTGGAGGAGCTGAAAAGGCAGGAATAGAGAGAGAAAACAAAAAGCAAGGACAGGAGACAAGATATCAAGAAGATACTGTGACCAGTAGCACAGGTGGATTGCACACCAAATCAACAGCTCTTAAAGCCTACAGATTTTCAGGCTGAACTTTCTCCAGTTCAAGGGAATTTGGGCTAATGCAAAAGTTTGCATTGACACAAATTTGACACTGAGCTTGACTAAACTCAAACTTGAGGTTTCATGATTTTTCTTCAATACCAGGAAACATAAAATTGCAAGACAACACTGAAGAGTTTTGGCCAGAAAGCCTCAATTACAGAGCTGCCTAAAGAAACAGGTGAATGAAAGTCTATTAAGAATCTCTCCAAACCTGTTTTTCTCTTAATTAAATAATGCTACCATCAACATATGTAAATACAATTTCTTTTTTTAATTACTCCAACCTGACTGTAGCTCAGATTCAGTGATACAATGACATTTTTATCTTCTTAATCTGTTTAACAAAGATGTGCTGTAATCAGTACAATTACAAGAATTTTTGAAATACATCAAGCACACCTATAGAACGGATAAGACTGAGATTTTCAGCAATTTTGCTATTGTGTTTGCTGCTCCTGATCACTCTAAGAAACTTCTGAAGCTGCACAAGTAGGAGTGAAGATGGGCTATAAGCCATGAAGTGCCTGTGTTTAACATCCTGCTATTGACCCCCTGTCACAGATGTTTATGCAGCCCTTGTGATGGATTACCTGAGTATATTATGATCTTTATTACAAGGCATGTACGAAATACAAAAGTGTGACTATTCCTTCTTTACAGAAAAAAGGTAACAGTCAAGAAAGATGATGTAATTTTCCTGAGACAACTTAAGAAAAAAAGATATGTGAAATCATGGACACTTAATTCAGCATGGCCAAACTTAGGCTTGCTCCTCCACAATAGGAGATAAGTAAAATTCTACCTCCAGTTTTAACCTGGCAATCACACTCATTTATCTTAGTCTGTGTGGTGGGGAATATTCCAGCTCCTTTCTTTATATACTATAAACACAGAACTTCTAGCCAAAATAAAGAGCTGAAGAATCAAACTGAACAAATACTAAGTTCCATGCAATATTAAAATAATTGCAACCACTACTCCTCACCTTCAGTATTTCTGGCGGTATTTCCTGACTGTCTTTAAAGGGAATCATTAATATTATCCCTGCTTTGCTGCCTCTTTGTCTCCCCCTCCCCCTCCTTTTCTCTCTTTATATGGAGACAAGCACCATAGTCTCCACTGAAAACTGAAGTATAACCATCTAATTGTTAATCACCCAGTAGAGACTGGCTGATAAAGCAAAATGCCATGATGACTTCCACTTGAGAGTGTAAAAAATTAGGTAAAATTGACCTTTGGTGTAGTCTTACCATAACTTTTTTTTCTGGCTACTCAGAGTCCTAAACCCACATTCTTAAAATCAAATGTCCTTCCTTTTCAACAATCATTATTGCAAATTTGAAGTCAATTGATGGTTTGCATTGACTTGAACAGGACAACTGTTAAATGATGTGCCCAAGGTTATACAGAAAGACTGTATGAGGATGAGGAAGATTTTATTAGGTGTGTACATTAACATTTTTTCTCTCTGGCTATGACAGCTCTAAAATTTATTGTCATTTCCCTAGGTAGTGCTCTGTATTGCTAGCCTGAAATCATCTGAAGCAAAATTATTTACTTTCAGAGATTTTTAAGTATCCTAAAAAGATTATGGAGTCTGACTGTATTTTCTGACACTTGGAAATAAAGTTGCATTGCTACTGAAACAAAATTCAAGAGTAATTATGTTTCTGTCTAAATATTTGTCAGTAAAGCTTTTTATTCCGCCTCCCCTTCAAAGTCTGCTACATTCAAAATAGTTAGTCACACCACAGAGCACAGAGATTCCTTTCTGAGCATTAGCCATCCAATCCAGCTTTTTTTAGAAGCCACCAAGAAAACGGTGACCCCTTCCACACACATATAATACAGACAGCCACTCATGCATTAACAGCCATAAACCCCCAAAGGTCGTTTCCATGACAACCCCAGGGTCCTTAATGACCCTGACAGTTCAATGATTTTGTTTTGTTTGAGAGTGAAGGAATAATAAGTCTTCTCCCATCACCCCCTACCCCCTCCGCTGCACTGATATGCTGTTCATTATCTGATCCCAGGCTCAGCCCTGGAGACAGAGCGGCAGCCAGCTCTGAAAGACAAGAGCCTCGCTGCAGACAAAGAGCATCGAAGGAGCTGAGCGTGCTCAGCATACTGCAGCAGCACCAGCCTCATTAATTCCATCACTAGCCCAATGAGTTTAAGCAAGTGCCAGGGGTATTACAATAGTTTGTAGCAATATGTTGCATAAGTGAGCCCCAAATCACTGTACAGTTATTTAGAAAGTACATTTTGCATACCACTAGCAGGAGTGCTTCTATTAATGATGTGTACCAGAAACACAATAAGACATTGCAGCTAGTCTGCAGCAAGACCTATAATTTTAATGACATGATGAATAAGGCAATTAATGTACTTCAATCTATTTCCCATATGTATCATATTTAACTTCAGAGAACTAAAGAGATATCCAAGAGAAAGAAGCGTAATAATGCATCACTAAATGGGTAGGCTACTCCTAATTCTTTGAATGCACATTTCTTAGTACTGCTCTTCAGCTGAACCTTCTATTCTTTAATTAGAAATCAGCTACAGGCATATGCAGACTTCCATTCTCAATATTAAATAGAGCCTTCATTAAATTCTGTAGAAACTGGCTCGTTGATCCAATGTTGTTTATGAAATTCCACTAAAAGCCACTTCCATTGTTTACATGAAACTATATCCATTCATTTGATCCCAGTCCAGCATTACCTCGTCGTGACTATGGTCTTACTAGTGCCATATTAAACCAGCTCTTTGGTGACCTATTTTATGGATGGATGAATCTAAATTGCCTTCGTTTTCCTTCACTTCATAGATTAACTGTGCATTGAACATAAATGGTATAAATTACAGCTTCCAAAAGGTTTCTTTAAGTAATATCAACGGCCATTGGCCTTACAGTTTTCAGAGTTGCTGCGAGTTGCAACTGGGCGGGGAGACCACGGTTGTGTCTCCTTCTTCCTACTTATACAGAGACCCCAAGGCAGTATCCTGGGACAAAAACACTCAGTACAGCTGACAGGTCCCTGTCTTATAGGTAGACATGCTAATGTTAGAGTAGGTTTGTACCTGTAATATAAGAGGTGGCCCAACCTTTCTAGTGAGACAGAGGACTCTTTATTGTGCTTTAGACCAAATTATAACAACTTTGTTGTATTCAACTTTATAACATTCAATCCTTTGATCTACAGAAGTGCTTAACTTCAGATGGCTTTAGGAGAAGCATGCAATGGCACAATCCCCTGAGGGTACACACATCCTTAGAACACAGGCCCCATAATGCAGCCATCCAGAAGAAATGTCCCCAACTCTTTAGTTCAATGCCCTGGCATTTATCCAAAAAATAAAAAAAATTTTAGACAAATATTCCCTGAGAAACCACCTCCCTCAGCAGTTGAACTCAATGAACTGCTTGAATTTTTGCTGTTATTTGTATGTTACATTCAGTCATTATTTGGGGATAGTTACTCAGTATTTTCTGGGATTAAAAAAATATAAATTGTTTCTTTATTCTGAATAGTAGAATCTAACATGAATCAAAGTACTTACAGAGGAAGTCAGAGATAGGACTGGAGCACAGGCACTTCTGCTCTTTCCTAGCACTCAGTTTCCACTCCCTCAAATATAATGATACGGCTTTTAATCTTGCCTGCACTTGGTTTATTCCTCTTCACTGCAACCTAAAGCAAGGTCACTGGAAAGTCAGAAAGAACACAGCAAGTCCAAGTCTCATGCAGGAAAGAAGAGAGATTTAAAGAAAAAAATTAGCAAGTTGCTTCTACAGTTAGTCGTTCCCAGCAGCATGTCTTGATTGTACACTACAAAGGTAATCCAAACTATCAGTTACAGCTACACTGCAGCCTATGTGCTCCCCAAATATGACATTTCCTCCTGCATGCCGTCCATGTTTCTCTCCATGTTGGCAGGGTTTCCCCGGTTCTGCAGAGCTTCCCCACGGAGCGCTATACACGCCTTCCTAAGCAAGCCCTTTGCTCTGAGTTTCATTACCATGTTCTATGCACACCCCATGTTATGCAGAAGTAGTCTTGGTCTGATAGCAATTAAATATGCCCAGAGGCCTGGATTCTGTCTTCGAGTGCACATGCAGCTCTCATTAATGTTAATGTTGGCTATGCACCTTATCAGAAGGAGAAGCAGGGAGATCCATAAAGGTACCTAACCTGGGGAAAATCTGGCTGGGAAGCAAAATTATGTTGTGTGCATTCACATAGGATGTAGTTCTCCATTTCAATCTAGTTTTCATAAACAGTGGAAAGTCTCCAATCCCACAAGGCAAAGAAATTAAGCACCTAACGTGTCAGGATTCTTATACAGCTTCCAAATGTAAGCACACTCTGTTTCTGCCCTGCTGACAGTAAAAACCAGTCAGCTATGAAACACAGTGCGTAGTCCTGCAGAAATTTTGAGATTTTTTATTATTTTTGCCACAACCAGAGACACTCAGAGAGCCTGAATCGGATCCTACTGAAGTTTCTCCTCAGAGAGAGGTGTAACATAAGTGTCTCTTCCCTAGTAAGTTTTGACATAAAACAGGCAAGACAGACAAATGAAGTGGTTATCTCCATCTCACACGCTAGCAGAGGAGGCATAAAGATGAAGTTATTTTCCCAAGTTTACAGCAACAGGAAGCAGAAACAGATGGCAAATTTCCTGAAATCTATCCTAACTCTTTCACTACATCAGTGTCTCTCCCCAGATCTGAAAGCTTCATCCCATCTCACTCGCTTCAACAGTTCATGAAACAAAAATGCATCCAACAGGATTTTTTTGTGGGATTCCCTCTTTCTTACATTTCATCTTGTTAAAGGCATGTAGCACATAGTAAAAGACAACACTTCAAATTCCTTTTCCAGCAGGGAACAAAAGACTCTCACGGGGCCAGGCTGTACTACCTTTAGGAGAAATGCTCCACCTAGAAAGTGAATGACTGACCCAATATACAGGATGTCCCCCTAGCTTTAACTTCTATTTATAACCCCAATTTGCCAGGGACAAATTTAAAAGTTGTTATTGCACACAGTTATGTACAAAACTAGCATGGTGTAGAAAGAAGAGAAGAAGGTGCCAGTCCTGTTTAATATCTCTATCTATGACCTGGATGAGGGGATTGAGTTTGCAGACAGCAGTGAGTTGGGTGGGAATGTTGATCTGACTCTACAATTACCTGAAAGGAGGGTGCACTGAGGTGGGTATTGGTCTCTTCTTCCACGCAACAGTGATAGAAAAAGAGAAACCAGCCTCACATTGTGCTGGGGAGGCTCAGATTGGGTATTCTGAAAGGGTTGTCAAGAATTAGAACAGGCTCAGGGAAATGGTGGAGTCACCCTCCCCAGAGGTATTTAAAAGATGTGTAGATGTAGCACTTAGAGTCACAGTTTAGTGGTGGACTTTGAAGGATTAGGTTTATGGTTGGACTTGAGGATCTGGAAGGTATTTCCCAACCTTAATGATTCTACCATTCTCTGAGGCACATCTGAATATTCATGAGGCAAGCCTTTCCCATGAGAACATTAGCATTGAGGGGAAAAACTTCAGCAATTCAGTGTCTGCACACCATGATTCATCCCTTCCAACGCCACAGCTGTTAAGTACAATTTTGTTAATTTATTTGGAAAACTTAGAATTTCAAGTTTTCACATATATACTGACTTGTGAAATAAAATTGCCATGAAGTAAAGATTTTAATGACTAGAACAAGTCACTTCAACTGAGCTTCTATAAAGTGTGTCCTAAATGTCTGAGGTGATACGAAATGTACTTAGGATTACAAAACGTTTTAAGACAGCCATGTGGACAATGATTCAACATAAGGATGAGTGTAAGGGAGTGTTAACTAAGCATGGGTAATTATTTACATTAATGTAGTATTTCTCTTTGCATATATAAAATAAATGTGTATTGAATGAGAAAGAGAAATTTCTTGAATTAGTATCATTTAAGAGCCATTTGAAACTCAGAAATATGCATTGCCTCTTTTTTTTCCCAATGGTACTGCTCATAGCTATAATTTCCATGGCAATGAAAAGAAAGGCATCTGAAATGAAAGTGTTAGAATAACAAGCTTTTTCCATTTCACTGTTAAGAGCAGGACAATAACTGCTAAAGTTCAGAAACAGCAGACCTGAAAAAACATTATTTTTATCACCTGCATTGCTAAAATGTAATCTGTGGCAATTTGCCCAGGCCTCCTAAGGTTGAATCAGAAGATACTACTGTTATTCCTCCCAGTACTTGTTGTTTGTGCTAGTCTGGGCACAGTTTGATGTCAAAAAACTGACTTCTACTGCCAAGAGGACAGGTATTTAATGCTGGAATAAAATACATTGAACTACAGTAACCTCAAGCTTTGATGCTCTACTTCCTTATATTGGAATTAGCATGAAACTTGGACACGTATTGTACTTTTTTTAACCAGGTAAAGTTGCTTTACATTATTTTTAGAATCATCATTAAGTTATAGATGATTTCTTCACGTTCTGCAACTAATGAAAAGCAAGTCTTCTTTTCCCCATACGACAAAATTGTTCTCAATCAAATCCTAGTGCTTGTGCACAGTACAAAAAGAAAGTACCAGTGGAAGAATAATGTGCCTAGCAAAGGTAAAGCAAAAAGTATTGTGCTGCAAATTCCAGGAATCTGCTTTACCAAAGCCACCTTGGCATTCCAGAGAACACAGGTTTTTTGAGGTTCTAGGTGTTGTTTTCAAAGGATGTAAGCATATGTCTGCTTTCTACAAAGATCAATAGCTGAATTGCGTAAAAACCCCAGCTGAAGGCAAAACATTCCCAAGGTGACACAGATAAGTCAATAATGTGTTAGAATTTCCAATTTTCATCTGTATAAAACAAATTGTTCTGAGACCTTTACTTTCTTCTGAGTCTGACACAATAAGATGTTGACCTGCTCTCTTCAACCAATTTTTGGAAAGCATAAGAGCTTACCTCAAAACCATGGGAGTTTCTCAGACATGAGGGATCATGGTTGGTACAGACATCTCGCCCTAAGCAACCCTTCTTAAGCAGAACTAAGCTTGAGTGTCCACTGCAGCAGCTACGAGAAACAACATGTTACAGACACAGCTGCACTGACACCCACTGACTAACCAGAACACAGGGACCCAGCTCTGGTTTTGCTTTGTCAAACCAGAGCCAGAAACACTAATAAGGATTTTGCAATTGGTTTCATCAAGAATTGTTTCTCACTGTGTGAACACTTGTAAGCTTTTCTGATCAAGCTATCTGTGGCTACCTTACTGATTCATCCTCAGGGAAGTCATTTAGATTTTCATCTTTCCACATCCATATTACGCAAGGAAAACTCTATATGCTGCACATTTATTTTTTTTCCACTTGCTAGCTGATATCTTGTTTGGGCTGCTTCTTTTGAGAGTAATAATGATAACCCTACATGTCAATAAATATTAGCTAAGTAACAAAATACCAAGAGGCGAGTTCTAAAAAGCAAGAGTTTTAAAAAGTAATTGCTTTCAATTTTTGAGCTTTATATGACGGAAAATTTTGAGAACTTGCAACACAAAATTAGTTTGAACACAACAACCTTTTCTTCATTTTGCAAGTAGTTTTAAGACAGCACTCATGGCAACATAACACTGGAAATTAGGAGGCAGATAGCAAGCTGAAGGAGCACTAACAAATCTGACTTAGATGCAGAATCTTCTCTATTGAAATTGGGTTTTTTCACTTTCTTCTCACTCTGGTGCTCCACAGCAAAGCTGTTTTTGTCTCCTATTGCATTTCCCAAAGAGGTATGCTAAAATATCTCATCTTTTAAAATAGGGCATTCAGGATTTCAGATAATATGATCAACATTTTAGATTTTTTATAAAACGCATAAAAACAAATTTCTAGGCGGAACTGTCTGTGCCTGCATTTATTTCTGTATCTATTCATCCATATGTTCCCATAGGAACATTAATTTCAGTAGAAAACATTTGGTTAGAAGAGTCTCAGATTAGTCACCTATTCTGCCATACCAGGACTAAATTTCCTGTTTGCATTAGCCCATGAACACCACAGTGTCCTGCTACCAATTGCCATCCTGAGCATGTTTTGTAAGCAAGGCCACGCTACACTTGTGGACCAAATGGTGTATGCCAAATGATTATGCAGGCCTTGAGGCACTCTGAGTGTATAAACATTTACACTACAACAGATCTTTGGCCAAGTGGCCAAGTAATTGATTACAGGGCTATGAATGTCACTGGATTTATTTATAAAAATCCCATGACATTGGCTCTACTGTGTGCAGAACTAGTACTGGCAGTTTTAAAAAGCAGGATTCTCTTAGGTGAATTCAGAAGCAAGCAGTCCTTGCAGAAAATCGTGGAGAACAAATGGGGGCAGCTCTCACCCTGGCTACCACTCCTTCTGAATTCAGAATATCTGACAATTAGGTAAATGCGTTATGAAGGTTCCCTGTTCTGCTATAACATAAGTGAACATGAGGAGGTCTTTCCTATAGCAAATATTATATAAAAAGCACCACAACACTGACCTATGCCAACCAACCCAAAACACAAAATAATAAAATGCATCAGAAATGTTTTAAAATAAAATCAGTTGATTTTAACTTTAAATACAGACACTGAATAGAAAACATCAAATGCTAGACAAGAGATAAATTATTACAGGAAATATTTTTTCAGTTTTAATTACTTTTCCCATCAAGTCTTAATTTATTATTTTGAAAGGTAAGGAAATATCTGTGGAAAATCAGGAGATGTAATGATAGTCAGCTGTATAACTTTAGAAGTCAGAGGCACCATTTTTATCTTTAGAGGTGGCACACTTAGACACATATATGATAACCAGGAGCCATGCAGAAGCATATTGGCCTTTAGTTTTACCATCTGCAAAAAACAAAGTCTCCAACCCATAAAATCATATAGGCAGTTAACTTTACCCACTGTGTTAAGCCTTTTGACAGAGCATCCCATTCAAAAATGCACATAAGGGCACATTCAAGCATGCTTCTCTGGAGCTGAATTTGCTGTCCTGATTTCTTCTCAGTTAAAATATTTTTTTCCCTTTCTTTTTCTGCTTAACTGGAATAAAAGAATGAGTGAGTGTACCCTAATGTGATTCACTGCATCAGACACCGAGGATAAACTCACCTCAAGTGACTGATAGACAAAAGCAAGCTGTAGGTTAGAGACAATGATTTTAACCATTCCCCTTTTTGTAAAATGACTATCTGTCTAAAAGCTGCCTTTTCAGAGCTAATGAAGAATATGCTGCATCCATAGCACTTGTCACAAACCTGCTCAGTGTGTTGCTCTCAGAAGTACTAACCCATGCACTCTAAATGTGGTTTACAGACACTGTTCCCCACATGCTAGGTGATTATAGGTCCTCCTCCTAATTTATTTGAATCTCTGTATTATTGGTGTAGTTTCCTTTCAAGCATCACCCTCTGGCAGAGATAAACAATTCTGCAAGCATACCTAGGGGACTGTGAGCATCTCCACATCCACAATGACAGCAGTGGGACAGGAAGCTCATTCCAGAGTTCTGAGCTCACCATGTGACATCATGGCACTGGTTGTCTCCAAACCCAGATTCAGCCATAATTTAAAAAATGATGCATTTTTCAGAGTATGCAAACCTGGATTTGTAAATGTTTTGTAAATGGAGAGAGGGAAAAACTGAACAGGTAAAAATTCTGTGCCTCAGTTTTGATTTTTCCTTTAAACTTCTGAGCAAAATCACCCAAGAAGGATGAAGTTCTGGCTCTAAGATCCAAAACTGTTTTCCAAAACACCAGTACTATATGTGCTACTGATAAAAAAAGTTGCAATCCAAAATGCAACACATGGATTGAACCTCTCTGTGATATAATTAGAAAATAATTAGAAAGATATGTGGTATGTAATATTTACATTAGAATGGCACCCAGAATAAGAGTAAACACTGTTCAGGTACTCTGTGACTGTTGGGAGCAATGCCAAGCTGCTTCCTGACAAGTCAACAGACCAGAGAATAGGAAGGTGGTTTGGGGTTTGCTTTGCTTCCTTTGAAGTCCTGCCCTGCACAAAGGTTAGTCAGACTCTGCTGAAGGTCTCAGAACAGCTAATATTTTTTTTTGTGCAGGATCTGTAATTGGAAAGCATTTTGAGCAGCAGGAGGGCAACTATACAGTTCTGAGAAAAAAGTAGTGCATTTCCTCTGCCATAAACAAGAAACAAATCACTTTCAGTAGTAAGAGGCCAACAGCAGCATCTCTAGAATACATGTGGAACAGAGCTGCTGTTGTTAGAAATGAAAAAGACCTATTGATCTGCGAGTCCAGCTACCTGCAAATTTAAGACTGTACTCTACAGGATGTCTGCTATTGTTTATTTTCTAGACTCGTTTCAGAAGACTACATATCGGTGATCCCACCACTTTCCTGTTAGGTTTTATCCCAGTTTTCACATAACTCCCTGTCAAGAGGAGGAGAAGATGGTGAGATTGTTTGTTATCCAGACTACTTTTGAGTTCCTTAGACTGTATCTGGATGGCCCTCTAAATTTTTTTTTTTTTTGTGGTTACCTACCTAGAAAAAGTTTTCTTTTCATCTTTCTTTACCCAGCTTTGATATTACATTAGAAACCAGGAGTCCTCTGAATGCTCATTCTGGTCAAGTGACCACCACTGGACATTTTCTGGTTGCCCTTTAGAGCTTGTTAAATTCTTTCTTTCCAAGTTCTCTGGGCAGCATAATTTTAGCAATGAGCTGTCCAGGATGACAGGCACAGCAAATAGGAGTAATCCAAGAGTGTAAGGACCTAATTTAAAAACTAGTAGATGCATGTAAATGCAGAGTGTCAGAGCTTAAAATGAAAACAGGGACAAACATGTTGGTTTCTTAGAACTTTTGTAATTGTTTCATGTCAAAAGTGCCCAAGGCTAACCAGCCTTTAGTGGATTGATAAAGGACCAATGTGTCAGGTCTTATTTAGTGGAAGAACCCAATTAATTATTATACAGAATTAGATGCCATTTAGCATTGCTTATATTACTGATGACTCGCTAATTTGGCTGGCTCTGATGTAATTACAATTAATTTACGTCCTTAATCCTAATGCTCTAACCTGGCTTTGATTTAATCAGGCGATGTGGAGGTATCACAATCAAAGCAGCATTGAGGAGCTCACTGCTAAAAAGAGATAATTACACCTTACACAACATATCCTGTCTACCACTCACATGTCTTGAAATACTGAATTAGAACAGTGAAATTCTCAGTCAGAAAATCTCCAATGGCAAAGTTCAGAGAAGACCTGAGAACACTGCCCAAAATTCTTCTTTTCCTTCTTTCAGAATATGCAAGAACAAGAACAGTTCTTGTTTAGCTGTAATCTACAGCTCTTCAGATAAGCCCAAAGAAAAGCAAATCTCCACACCACACCATCAAGACACAAGAGGCAACAGACAGTAAAGCTGAACTGCCTGTAACATCTGGAAGAACACATCAGTGCAAATGAAAATAACAGTAACCCAGAGCTCAGCTTCAGCTTGCCTTGATGAGAAGCCAAAGCAAGAGAAACTAACAATCCCTTTCTCCTGGGGATGCTGGTCTTTTGCAGCCATTATGCATCCCTAAATGCCAGCTCCCCTTGACCCTTCCACACTGTCAGCTTAGAGATAGCTGTGCCCTCTATCTTACCCGAGAAAGCATGGGATTTCTTTATAAGGAGTCCTAAAGGTGGGGAAGGACAAACAGGTCTCTCTGAGCCATTCCTGCAGCTGTCAGAGAGGGCCCTTGCTGTTGGTTTGTTCTCTGGTGCCAGAGAGAAAAGCAGTTTTGAGGAATTGATCTTCAAGAGCTAAGAAACTAGATATAAGGCAAGCCTGGACCCACAGAATTTTGCTATGGATCTTCTTACCTTGGTTCATGACTTCCCCTTGGGTTGCAGATCTGTCCCCAACCCTAACAATGCAGTGTGGCCTCTGCCTTATTTTCTCCTTTTAAAATTCTGTTTTGAATAGGTCTGAGAAATTTAATTTCCTGATTTTTATATTTCTACAATGCTAAACTATTAATCCATAAGTCATTAAGTTAATTTTATTAATTTTTGAGGAAATGTTTTAGCTACTCATTCATTCTTTAAAATATAACTTAAATGTGCTTCACTATGAAAAGCTTCTTTGCTGTTGCAGAGTTGAAAGGCACAGAAAGTCTCTCTCTGTTCCCTGTCTTGGAGACCAGCCTGACTAAAAAGACTTCAGCTGAAAAAAGACTGCCATAGTAGAATGCACATGGGGGCAATGCAAATCTGCTTACTCTTTTGCAAACAGCACATCTTCTTTCAGCCCAGAATAGCACATGTTAGTGAGGTTATCATAACACTGGAAGTTAAGACAGTTCACAGGCTGGAATGCAAAAAACTGTTCAGTGTAGGGAACTTAATTTCGGTTACCCTGGTTATGTTGCTTTGCAGCCATCAAGCTGTTATTTTTTCTTATAACCTTGCTGCTGTGTAGTACAGTTCAAAACCACTGAGCTTACCATTACTGATGGCAGCCAAAGGAACTGCTGCAACTTACTGTCTTGTGTCTTGTTAACTAAAAGCAGGACATTTTTATGAGAAAGAACATTAACTTCCACTTTTGCTCGCTTGCTATGATACCTTCTAACTACATGCAGGGTGAAAGATTAGCTTTACAGGACCCACAACTTCCCATCTCACCTTTTATCAGTTCACAGAAAAACAACCTGTGCCCAGATGTAATGGGAAGAGAGCAGGACTCACATCTCGTTTTCTCTCCCCTTGTCTTGTTCATATCATTGTATTAGGCTGCTGCACACTCAAGTCATCCCAGCTCAGTATAGCACTTAATCTTATCAAATATATGCTTAAGTCCCACTAAAGTCCCTGAGAGTTGAGCATACATTCGTATGCTTTGTTGCAAAGAGGACTGTCAGAAACCCGCCTGTGTGCTCTTCAAGGACAGATTGGCTCCAAATTGTTGCAAGCACTTTCATTAGTCAGCCTCTAAGACAAGCCTGCTTTTATCAAGTTGTCAGATTTTGCACGGAGGAGAAAGAAGAGAAGGTAGTTTGGAGAGAGAAGGGGAGCTGCTCCTTCCCTGTGCATGCAAACATCTCCCCAACAGCTGACAGAACTGCAGATGTGTTGTTTTGAGATGCCTGCTCTCTCTACAGCAGGCATGCTCCAGAGGAGATAATGGCTGCCGTCCCACCGAGAGTGCTGTTATATGATCCTCTTTCAGTTATTTGAAATATGGACTTCACTCAGAGGATTCTAGGAATAGCTGCTCCAGCTGTTCTGGAGAGATAGAAAGCTGTCACAGGAGACATTGTTAGACTGTGCTAAAATCAGTGGCTGCACTAAAGATCTCACATAAACTCCTTAAGGGTTTGTACCATTCAGTCAGGAGTCAAGGAG
Source organism: Acrocephalus scirpaceus scirpaceus (assembly GCA_910950805.1). NCBI lineage: Eukaryota > Metazoa > Chordata > Aves > Passeriformes > Sylviidae > Acrocephalus > Acrocephalus scirpaceus. The sequence continues at coordinate 39,243,650 of OU383781.1, forward strand.
AAGTGAAATGTGGTCTGTGACTATAAGGCAGTTTGTATTCCATGCATCAAGGCTATGCTTGCATTTGGCAGACAGAATAGGAGAGACGTTAAACGGATCCTTTTATCAAGTGTCTGAGCAGTTACTTGATCTAAGGGGTTTGTATACCTGCAACCAGCAATGTAAATGTCTGAGACAAATTACAAGGCAGCAGCAGTGTTACAGTGAAGGATGAAAGTGCACACAGAAAGGCAAACAAGCAAAGCATTACAACAGCCACTTAATGGCAAACACATTTATTAACATCAAGTGCGATGTTTGTAGGTTTTCCCTGCCACAACCAGCTGCAGATGCCAGCTACTTAAAAAGATGAAACAGTGCAGTGAATAAAATTGAGGGATTTTTTTTTTTTCAGTGTAGCCTGCCTGCATTCTTGGCAGAGGAAGCAGGCTCCTAGCTCTGCCTTCGAAGGAACAAAAGGCATGCTGGCACTCAGCGAGCAACTTGATTTCACAAGGCCTCCTGGGAAGGCTGTACGGGAGCGTGGCTCTGTGTCTGGCAGCTGCATCCTTGAATAAAAAGAGGAGGAGGAAAAGGGCAGGAAGGAAAGAGCACACAAGGTCTCCATACCACACATGAGAAGCTTTTACACACAATCAGACATCCTTGCCCCAAAGTATTCAATAAAAGAAGTGTTCAAGGTGAACCACTATACTTACTGCACACCACAGCAGCACATTTCACAGGCTACTGTTCTTTTATTAGAAACATTTCTCAAAGGTTTTACTGCTACTCATAGACTGAAAAGGTTCAGGTTTTTTAAGTATAGGAAATATAGTGAAGCAGAATAACTAAATAAAAATTTGAAAATTTGAGATACTTTATAAAGCAAAAATAGCATTCTTTTACTTTTTGCTTTTATTCAGGAGAAATATGTAGTCAAAATGCAAGCAGGAAACTGTCCTATTGCACCAGAGTACATCAGTTTATTTCAGTTTGAGGGATTGACTCAAAATAGGTATTTTATCATGCCAGTGGTATGATATGGACAGAAAACAGTTACAAAAATTAATACATGACTCTGTGGAAATTCAGACAGAGATATAGATACCCATATTAGTCCTGGATTATGTCTGAAATGTAAGACTGTGAGGTAAATCCTTCATATCCATGATACTGATTCTCATCAAGACCTTAATTTGGGTAAGCAAGGTACAAGTAGGGGATTGCTCACTTCAGAACCTTAAAAATACTATGAATTTCAATGTAGTTAGGACACTTAAAAGGCAGAGTCAGGGTTATTCTGTGTTTCAAAGTCCGAGAAAACTTCTAGACAAACTAGAAAAAGAGGAGGGCAAAATTAGTATTACCACAACAATATTGGTGCTTCAGCACATTTCCAGGATTGGTCTTTTCATTTAACTCCAGTGTATTTAGACTCATGCAGAGAATTAAATCAATCATTATGCAGTGGAAATCAGGACAAATTTCCTTAAGGGCATATTGACATTTTTTCTCTCTGGTTCATTGACACAGATGTAAACAGGAGCTGCAAAAGAGTGAGAATCTCTTCGCTCGCCTATTTCACATTCGTAAATCAAAATAGGGTTTAAACTGATACTCCTGTTCTTCCAGCAGGAAAGAATGAGGGAGGGCATGCACTCCTTTGGCAGTGAGGCCAAAGAAAAAGAGGTGTTCAGTTCTTTAAGGAAGATGGTGATCCTAATAAAAATAAACATCTGGTTATCTGAAACCACTGTCAGAGAAAGTGTTTATTTTAACTATTAGCTGTACCTGGTAGATCAGATTAATTCTTTCTCCTACTCCAAATATTTTTTTTTTAAATCATAAGTAATTCTACTGACTGCAGAAGGATTCCTGGCATAAGCAAGATTGTTGTGGTTGTAAATTTAGACAATAGAGCCTTTAAAGAAAAAACCCTAAGCAAACAAACTAAAAGCTCCACAACCCAACCCAACCTTCATCATGACCTGTTACTAGCATGCCAAATTCTTGCTAATTGGGAAGTATTTTCTGTGTAGAATAGAAGTTGCTCCTGCATTGCAAATGTTGCTGGGAGCTTATGATAATGATGTACTTCAAACAAAACTTTGTTGGATAGTCCACAATGGTCATCTCATTTCTTTGTTGGCCGATCACCTTGGGTTAGTAGTTTAAGCAGCTTAATCTCAGCAGAATCAAGTAATCCTATCTGATCATCCACTTTACATCTTGCTAGTATTTCCTTATTCATCTTTAGCCCAGGTGAGCTGAATAGTGGGGAACTTGATTCTCTTAACCTCTTTTAGTGTTGTTTCTCTGAGTTTGCATGTGATATCTTATTGCAGAGCCTTACTCCAGCTTGTGTGTCACTAGTGGCCCACTCTTTTGTCCCTCGCGGCAAGCCACACACAACACACTCTGCAGCTCTGGAGCCAGGCTCGTTCTCACAGACAAACTGGACCACCACCTTTTATAGCAGACATAGGATCCATAGCAATTGGCATATTTATTTCTAATCAACTTTTAAAATGGCATCATTCAGCTGTGCTTAACCACATTACTTAATTTGCAGTCTGTTTTGCTATTGATTTCTAATATCCTCTACAGATATAGGACATCACTCAATACAGCATTTTTTTTACCTAACACATTTATCTGCCAGCCAAAAAGCTGAGAAATCTAGTAAATATGTTTGTAAATTTAGGATTACAGCTCTCTTCTAAATTAGTTGATAAGGCTATTTACTGAAAATATGCAGAATCATACACACAGTATTTTTCAAAAAATCTCTGAAATAAAAATTAACAGAAAGTAGTAGAAAAATTAACTTTGCTCTAAAAAAAAGAAAAAGCCAAAACCAACCATCTTTTTCCTTAAGGCAGACCCTAGCTCTGTGTCCAAATTCCTCTTATTTTCTATTCAGATCAGAGGCTTTTTAGGGTTCATTGTTTTGAGTGAAGAATGTTAATTCTTGATGACTTGTGAACAAAATAAAGGAAGATACATCTGGAAAACTGAGAAAGTGAGGAATATTATATTTCCACTTAATTATTATTCATGGGACAGAAAGAATTATGGATTTCTCCAGTGAGGAAAGAAGAAACCGGAACACAGAATGCTTTCAGATATTTATCAGTTGAAACCTTGATAAAAGCATGAAAAGAGATTGCTGTGAAACTTTTACCATAGAAAGTTCTGAGCCTACTCTTTCCAAGGTATGTTTGAAGTGGACCTCACAAGTGGCACACAGGGTTTTCAGCTCCATCAATTCCCAAAATCTGATATTAAGCAGTTATATGGGAACCTCATTTTACTCTGAAATCTGAGCACATTTCTATCTCTCTTTGCAAGGAGGGGCATTGAGAATGTGGCTGACTATTCCAACTTTTGAGCTCAAATAGCAAAATCAAATTTTAAAAAATCCACTCAATGGTAACAGTCTTATAAAGGTATTCCAAAAAATTTGCACAAATTTTGGTACACAGGATTCTTCATATTTGAATGACTGGTTTTCTCAAAATTGAACTGTTTTAAGTAAATTCTAGAAGAATAACTCTTACTCATGCTGCAACAATAATCACTGTTTCTTGCTTTAAAATATTTTTTTTATTTCCCAAAAAGTAGCTTAGTTCAATGAATTTAAACTGTTTATGAACTCATTACCCAAAGGACTGGTTTAAAAAAAGTCCCTGTACATTTGGTAGAAAATATGCACATTCATACACTAAGTATTTAAATAGTCATTTAGCATGTGCATTCTACCCATTCTGACTGTATTGTTTAGTACATGATTTCCATATTCCCACTTTATACAAGAAGAAAGTCTTAATATATACAAAAATAGAGACTCCAAATCAGAACAGGCCTTTATCAAACTCTACATTTCATCAAAATTAATATAAACACCCTTTGGTTAAGAAAAATGTGACATGACATATTAACCTCTTCAAAGAAAGACACAACACAAATTTCATAAGAACTGCTTGTTCATATCACTGAAAAGAAGAGCTGAGCAAACAAAACCTTTGCCTATAGGGACTAAGCTGTAGTTAAATATGTTTGGTTTAGAATTCACTTCTCTGTGAGCTTCAGCCCAGTTGCTTCAGTTTAAAGGGAATGACAGCTGTGAATGAAGTTAACAATATTTTCACAAAAGATGAAATTTGAAAGAGCCAATGTGGAAACCTGCTCTTATGAACAACTATATTCAATCAGGGGATTGTGTGTGCAGTCAATACAATTCAAATTGCAAATATAAACAATGAATAGCAAGCACTCAAAGGACCACTGACAGAAAACATGTTGTCAGCAGTTCACTGCCTGAAATATCTTAACAACAAACATTTGCTGAGTAATTGCAATCAACAAATTTGTTGAAACACATCCAGTTGACAGACAATTTATCAACAGGGGAAAAAAGATAAACATTTGAAAAATTTTTGTAGTTCTTTCACTAAGATTTGTGGTCCAACATCACAGACTTGGAATTCAAAAAACTACCACTGGCCCTCCTGCCTCTGCCATGATAATACTACTTCTAATGCTATTTATAACATAGTTACAAGTCACACCACATACAGGTAAATAGCCTGAGTCTTCAGATAAGACTTTGTACTGTAAGATTATCACAGACAACACTTGCTTTATTTGCTTATTCTCAAACTGTGTATGTACTTCAAAAAGAGTAATTGGGTCAGGTGAAACACTGGAGAGGAAGACTGCACTTTTCCTGGAAAAGAACAGTGTGCTCAAGCTTGGAAAGCCAAAACAACCTATGAGAGGTGGCAGAGAAAAAAGAACAGGATCATTACAAAGCACAGGGATCTTGATGCTCACAGGTAGAAGAAGCAGAGAGCTTGCTGGAAGTCTCAAGGAGCAGACAGTGATGCATCAGAGGACAGCAGTTTCCAGGGGTAATTAGAATGTGTGTTGCCTTTCAGAAAGCCACCATGGTGTATCTACAGAAGCATTTTAATAGCTCAAAAGTGCACTTTTTAAAAGCAAATTTCCCAATTTTTCCCTATTTCATACCATGCCTTGTTTCACATCATGAAACTCTTCCGGAACAAGAAATATGGATTCCTTTTATGTGAATTTAAACTGAAAATAGTTTTACAGGAGCAAACCTTGTGTGCTCTGGGCACATCTAATCTAATGGGCATTCAGTCTTGAAAGGTATGTGGGTGGATGTCACTGTCCGTCAAATATTTCACCCTACAAAAACACTGCTATTTCCCTACAGTGCCTGTTAACACAGATGTAGCTTGAGGTGATGGAAACCAAGCCAGGAAGTAAAGACACATACACACAGTCTTGATGAGATTAGTTTATAAACCATATATTCTCTCTCACATGCCCATTTCAAGATTTTCTTGGTGTTAAGTACCCCCTTTTGCAGTATAGGAGCATATATTGGGCTTTTTGAATTTATAAGCCTTTTGGTCTACTTTGTGTTCTGACAAAACAAAATCTGTATAGGCAGATTTCAAGCTTTACTTGACCACCATTTGGTCATCTGAATGTCATTCTTTGCATACATTTGCAGTTTGGAAAGCAATTGCAACTGGAAATAATGTCCCACACAAACATACACAAACAATAATGTTAATATTTCCTACAGACTGGAAAAGGAGAAATATAACTCCCCATATGTAAAAAGGCAAATAAGCAAGACTCAGGGAACTACAGGCCAGTCAGTCTCACCTCAGTACCTGGAAAAATCATGGTGCGTGTCATAGTTTCCATCTGGAAATTGTGCTAAGGCACATGTAAAGTAAGGAGGTCATTGATGAAAGTCAGCATGGCTTCACTAAGAGCAAATTGTGCCTGACAAAGTTTGTTTGACTTTTATGACTGGGTTACAGTCGTGGTGGATGATAGAAGAGTGACCAATATGTACCTGGACTTGTGCAAGTTATTTGACAGTACACTACATGACATCCTTGTCCCTACATTGGAGAGACGTGGAATTGATGGATGGATTGCTCAAGAGATAAGGAACTGGCTGGATGATCACACTTGAGTACAACACCAGGCTGAGTGGTGCAGTTTGCACACCAGAGGGATGGAATATCCTCCAGAGGGACTCTGGCTGAAGAAATGGGCCCATGCAAACCTCATGAAGTTCAATGATCCCAAGTGCAAGGTCCTGCACCTGGGTTGGAGCAATCCTGAGCACAGGCTGGGCAGTGGGAGAAGCCCTGCTGAGGAGGACTTGGAGTACTGATGGATGAGAGGCTGGAGATGACCTGGCAGTTTTCACTTGCAGCTCAGAAAACCAGTCATACTCTGGGCTGCATCAAAAGCTGTGTGGCCAGCAGGGAGAGGGAGGGGATTCCTGTCCTCTACTCCACTCTCATCAGATCCCACCCGGAGCACTGCCCTGCCTCTGGGGTTCCCAAAATAAGAAGCACACAGATCTGTTGGAGTGAGTCCAGAGGAGGTCACAAAGATGATCAAAGGGTTGCAGCATCTCTCCTATGAAGACAGACTGAGAGAGTTTAGGCTGCTCAGATTTGGAAAGAGATGGCTCCAGGAAGATATTATAGCAGCCTTCTAGTACTAAAGGGGGCCTACAGGAAGGCTGAAAAAGAACTTTTGACAAGGCCACGTAGTGACAGGACAAGGGGGAATGCCTTTAAACAGGGATAGGACACGTTTAGATTGGATATTGGGAAGAAAATCTTCATCATGAGGGTGGTGAGGCATCGGAACAGGTTGCCCAGAGAAGTCGCAGATGCCCCATCCCGGGAAGTGTTCAAGGGCAGGTTGGAAGATGACCCTGCCCATAGCAGGAAAGCTGGAAATAGATGACAGTGAAGGTCCCTTGTGACACCCAAACCATTCCATGATAATTGCTATTGGAGCAGCATTCTAGCTCTTTTGTCATGCCAAGGCTGGTGTTTGTGCTTGCACCTCTTGGCAGATGTTGTCCTGGTCATATGCATACACTGGTAGGTGACAAGCAGACTTAGCTGGTCCATCATTCCAAAGGTATTCCCAGAATTTAAGCCATGCAGAGTAAGCTGTATGCCATAGGGAAATAATAAAAGAGGATTAAAATCTTTCTTACATATTAATGCGTAAACTAAATTCCCACAGACTTAATTCATTGCTGTACCCAGAAGTGGTATTTTTTTTACTTCCAAAATAGAGAATATTTATGTAGAAGAGAATAGGTATGCTTGGGAACAAGAAATGAGTATAAATAAAACTAAAGAAATCCGAGAAGACTTGGCATAAATAAGCCAATTACATAGGCTCTTGAACTGAAATCTTTAATAATGCATAAAGTAAAACACAGACATGCAGCAGAGCTAATGCTTGCAAATGAGCAGGTCTGCGATGCGGAAACATTTTCCCAAAGCGAGGCTAACATAAAGAATACAGTATCTAAAAAGATCTCTCCAAAACCCACCCCAAACCAAATCAAGAACTAAAAAAAATAATTCAATAAAATAAAAATATATAAAGAAGAAAATCTATTCAAATTGCATTTAGAAAAATTTCAACTGAAAAAAGTTGAAGCCTAGTGGAGACCAATATATCATAATAAACCTTCTGTAAATAAATTATCATGTTTCCTCACAGACCCCTTTGTCAACTTAAGATCTTTGCAGCCCATTCTCTCTATTGTAATCCAGCTAATTTCATTCAGTCACTAGGTATGCACGTGGTTAGTTCAGCTCACAAGGGTTCCTGGTGACAGCTCTACTGTTCCACATGTCCTCCTAAATCTGAATTGCCATAAGATGCTGGAATGAAAACCCTGAGCACTAAAAATCACTCTACAATTGCAGGAAAGCTGAAATGATGTAAATTCCTTCACACTAATGCAGAAATGTATTTGAGCAGAAGACTGCAATTAGGTGGCAAAGAGCAGCTGGAACTCTCTCAATTCCACCCTAGTGCTCCTCCTAAGGCTAGAGGGAGGTACAGAGATTCCGTGTGGATTACATGTGGACAGGCACGGAGATGCTGCAAGGACACATCATCAACCCTTGGCAGCTGCCTTGCACGGCACAGTGCAAGGAGACCTCCTCACACACTGGTACCCTCCTAAATTCACCAAGGTGTCACATGCTTGCTGGGAACCGTGACTCTCAGAATACAGTACAGGAACTGAATTATGTCACAATTTCTGGGGAGTCAAGTAAATATGTTATCCTCTTGTCTCATATTGCTTAGCTTTTACAGTGATGTGAGCGCTGGAAGAAAGATGAGAAAGAAAGCTGATACCCTTTGTATGGTGACAGTCCTGTGACCACCTTCCCTGGCCATTAGAAAATGGTTGAACTTATTGGCAATACTTAAAATTTATTACCTGGAATTTCTCACCTCACCAAATGTTTTAAAACTAAACTTATATTTATAATACATACCATAAAAGAGTATTTTAAAACACTTGTTAATATGCTTGGGCATAAAATTTAGTTACATCAAACCCAAAATCCCATTCAAATACTTGGATTTTTTTTCCCACATAATACATTACCTTTGATTAAATTAACCCTGGATCTGCTGAAATGAGTATTTCATTAATTTCATGATATTTAACCATGGTGTCAAGTATTCCAAAGTTTTGAAACACTTTAGAAAATTTTTCCAACTTTTTGGAATGAAAATTTGAACTCAACACACATTTTCTCTTTTTTTTCCACATGAAACCATATTTGGTCAGAAAATGAGCCAAGCTTTAAGCAGAACATTATATATTCTATTACATCAAGGGGTAATTATTTGGTGACTAGTTTAATATCTCACTTCAGGTCACACATGCAAAAGCTGTCGTCGTTTTACATATTTTACCTTTTGCTTTATTCATGAATAAGGAAGTAGGATATTATAGGACCTGACCTGTTGGTCAAACTTCCAATAGCAATTGCAAGCAATTATGGCAAGGTGAAATGTTGCTGTGCTCTGAACCCACTCCTTGTTACTCCATCTACAGATTGGGTAGAAACCATCTTTGTTTATAATGTAGTCTGAAAGAATTCTCACCTTAATCAAGAAAAAAAGTGGAATTCTCTCTACATTATATTTTCACAGTTTAATGAATATTCAAAAAATTATGTTATGCTTCTTAGGTGTATCTACATCCCATAGTTTTTGCCATGTCACTCATTTTAACCTGATGCTTGCATGCCAAAAATACACTACAAATTATTATTCAAAAATGTGTACCGTACTGTTTATTTAATGGTAAAGTCTTGGTTAATCTGAAAAAAATCATTCATGCTGTCTAAAATTTCAATCAATTTTTCACCAATTTCAATCTGCAAATTTTACAAAAGTTCAGCCAAAACTGAGCCATGAAGGTAATTCCGTATTACCAGTTATGAAGTCATGAACAGATTTTTCAAGTTTATTTTTAATCTTTACTCTATAAACTGACAGGAATGTAAAATTATTAATGATCTTTATTTTTTAATAATTTATTCTTATCAAATAATTATAAATTATTTGCTTCTATTTGTAAGGAAATCAGTTTACTGATTTCCTTACAAATAGAAATACTAGGAAATGTAAAATTGTCTATTGTGATATAAAATAATAAATGTCTCTTCAGGGATCCACTAATCCCTCCAGCAAAATTAATTACCCAATAACTGCAATTAAATTAAATCAAATACCAGCACCATAAAACTACTTATCCCACAGAAAATAACTCAAACAGCCAGCTACCTGTAAAGTCCATCCCCTAGGGTGCATCCTGCAGGCATTTTCTACAGACTGATGCATGACCAGATAGAAAAATTCAGGCCATTTTGTACCAATGGACAGTCAGGTACAGAGAGTCAGATCTCTTCGTAAAAAAACATCCTTACAACTCCCTCTAGCACTTTTTCATGGCAAAGATGTTCCACATAGGACATCTGTGGGGATTGAGGTTGTGAGTGCAAGGCACTGGAAGGACAAAAACTGCTTTTGTAACAGGAATTTCAGTGTCTTAGGGCTCTTAATATCATAACCAAATATTCAATCACATGTTTTATAATCATCAGTTTAAAAATAACCTTCATCAGGATCTTGATACCTACTAGGACCTGAAGCAGATCCAAGATCAGAAAAGTCAACATGTTCTAATATCTTCTGCTGGAGTTATTTTCTGGCCAAAGGAAGCACCACAAAAGTCTTGAGGTGAGTGGCAGGAACCAAAGTGATGGCATAGCCAACAGCTGTCACCATCTCTCACTATAATCTGATAGATGAACACCTTAAAGTATAGGAGAAGAATTAGAAATGCTACTACAGAGAGAATTAATGAGGACAAAAAATAATTCTAAACTATAAAATACATAAAAGTTGCAAAAGAGACATTTAGAAACAATGGAGGTTTTGAGTGGTAGGGTAAGGAGAATAAAAATATGTGGTAGGAAGGGAGAGAATTTATAAGAGAGGAGACTAAGTGAAATGACACAGAGAATTTAAGAATTGTGCAGGGTATAAAAAGCCAGAAGAAAAAAAAATCCACTGTCAAGCCAAGACACGTAGCAGAGATGTAACCATTCTTATCTGTACTTGAGGGCATGAAATAATTCCTTTTTTAATTTTGCCTTTTTAATCCTGTCAATTGGAGCTGTCACTATGGATGTAATAGCAAGTATCCCAATCACAATATCAAAGCCTCTTCACTGACACTCCTTGAAATAGCATTAATATCTGCTCACTGTGGGTACTACATTCAAATGTTCATGTGCAGTGCCGTAGCTCCCCCTCAGTCAGGTATCAAGCTACTATTGCACCCTCTGCTTGTAAAGTTAACAGCTGGCCTAACATTACATCACTGGAGTGTGGTTTGTTAGAAAAGACACTGCTAATAAGACTATTTCCTACTCTATCAAGTTATTACTGACTCTGTATTTCCTAATTATCAGAATTGGCCTTTAAGCCCCAAGCAGGACTTAACTTTCCAAGAGCAACAGGCCTGAAGCAAGATGTCAGGCTTAAATTTTGGGGAAAGATGAACTTAAATCTGAGTTCATGGATTCCACAAATGTTCTCAAAAAAGAACACCAGGCTCAGTAAAATCCAGGTAGAAATGTCAGGTAAAATAGAAATGTCACAATCCAGGTAGAAATAGAGTGGCTGAATATGTGATGATCCAATATTTCACCATCTTGGTTACTGCTGTTTCATCACCACCCTCAGACCCTTGCTCTCGCTCCCACCTTGGCATACAAAAGGGATGGGGACAGGAAAATTTAAACACTATAAAGTCTCATACAGTAATACAGTAATTACTAAGTTCATAGACAGCTACATAAGAGAAAATGAAATCACATGATATGCTGAGGTCAAGCAGGTATATAGACAAGAGTAATTTCATACCTTAAAGCAGTGGGCTGCTTTAAAATGCTAAAGTTGCCTCTAAAAATGCAGATGATTAATACTGAATGACCTGTGGACTCATATCTGCTTAAAGGATGTAATATCTAAATGGTTCACTGGATAGGAGGCAATTCAGAGGGGATCCATTCTATTATCAGTATATATTAGAAATATAATAAAATAGATAACAAATTGACTGCTTACATGAAATATTTGTCTAGGTAAGTGATACAGGGAAAGATAAAACATGCCACTCAGAAACAAATTAAAGAAGTATATAGGACAAGACAAAATAATATATACTGGATTGATTTGGAAAATAGTATTATATAGTCATTACTATTTTTGTGGTTGTGGCATCATTAGGAATTTCATACAACTTCATTAAAATTTGGTGTGTGCTGACAGTTTTCTGTAGGAGCCTAAATGGATGAAGTGCTTGTGACCTTCAGTCTGGATAAGGACTCTCTCCTTGGGAAGTGTAAAGCTGAGTGTATGCTTATACGTCCAGTGGGATTGGAGTGGGATCTTTTTTGTGATCAAGTAATGTTCTTAAACAGGTAGAAGTCAGTGTAGTGTTTAAATCATTATTTTCTTGAAAATGCACTGAATTAAAAATTTCCTTCATTATGTACCAAGGAACAGGACTCAGGTATCAGGGGACTGATATCTTACACGTTACAGAACCATAAGAAGCATTAATAACAAACCCAAGGAATAAAGCCTAAGAGGTGCAACTCTCATGAACCACTGCAACTGGGGAGGTGCACAAGTTAATCTGACAAGAAACATCATCTGACAGTGAATGAATTTGCATTCATTTACTAATTTGTAATGCACATTTCAAGTTGATTGACATAACTCCTAGTCAGGAAACTCAGTCTCTTGCTCAATGTAGTAGTACAATAGTATTTAACAAAAACTGGGTTAACACCTTTGGAATGCATAGGTGAGTCCAGAATTCCCTTAAAAGTAACAGAAACATCAAGAAAAAAAAATAGAATTAAAAGCCTAGGGATTTAGCTATATAGAAGATTAAAGACTCATATTTTGAGAGCCTGCTCTGAGGAAAAAAAGCCTCTAGATGCTGTGAATTAAATCATCTTAATTCCGAGTGATAGTAAAATTTGGTATTTACACACAGACTAGGAAACTGTCATGCTGAAAGTAGCATAACTGCTTTTCTGATTACATATTATTTTTGTTTCATTCATATTTAGTACAGCTTTCCCACTTGGGCTAACATGCTTAATTTTGCAAAATCCACAGTGGAAACTTATGGGGTCGGGATCTCTACTTCACCTCTTCTCCAAAATACTTATTAATACTGAAATGTTGCACAACAAATTGAGAACTGACTGAGAAAGGCATTAGCCATCTGCTCTATTGCAAAAATTACTTCTGTTTTTCATACACATCTACCACACACTCTCAGCTATTTCTAACAAGGCAGAGCATCAAGATGGAAACTTGGGGGTTTTGTGCTGGCTGAGTTCAAGGGTTGCTCAGGGGCTGCACCAAAATCTTTCATATCTCTGCCCCCTGCTTTCGCCCCACTGTCTCCTGTTCTGCACTCCTCTCCATTCCAGACTTTGGTAACTCGTCCTGAGCTCATAGTTTGGCTTTCTATGGAGGACAGAAATTATTATCATCTAAATATTTATATTGCCTTAGAGCAATGGAAGTAGGGCTACTCGCAGGTAGGAGTGATGCTGAAAGCTGCTAAGTGGGTGGGTGCTATCAGCTACTTTTGATTTTCACCCAGGCCAGGAATGACCTAGGGTCTGCTGACCAAATAATTAGTTGTTTGTTCCCTGACATTTCCCATACTTTCTTAAATTTTCACCAATAAAAAAGAAAAAATATTAGCAAGGCACTTACTAATTAACTGATTGTAACTTTCCAAGTTATGAATTTATATCCAGTGCAGGCTTTTACATTCTTCAGCCAATTGCAAAACATGTAAAACATGCACATAAGAGGGGAATTAACCTTTTAAAGGAGCCAGTGACTGCATTGGCTGCTTTGAAAGACTAATTCCCCTCTTACATGGCAGGTGATACTTGATCATTCTCTGGACATGGGAGAACACAGCCCGCAGAGTTCTGATTTGGTGACTTGTTACACTACAATTTCTGCCCTTTCAGCAGGTAGTCAGTGCAACTACAGGACAGCTAAGTACGTTAACTTTTGGCAGGAGATCTCCACCAAAACTATCCTGCTAGCGTTGCCACTGATTTCTGTGGAACAAAATTACATTATTTTTTAAAATTTCTGTTTAGAGATGCTGAAAATCAGTCCCATGTTGTTTTCAGCTTTTTCTCTTCTACAAGTTAAAGTAGTCACTCTGCTAAAGATATTTGGATCCATACAAACACAGTTTTGTTGTATTATTGAATAAGGAGGCAGTGTTAACTGTCAGTGTAGTGTCTGCTTAACAGTTTCCAAAAGGCACGAGTCAGCACCTGGACCAAGATCCAAGATAGACACTGAAGCAAAGAGACCCCAGAAATTATATGATTATGCCATCAAAGAAATTTAAACAATATGCTTCTGATATTTTGTATTTCAATGCTTTAAATGTGAGGTGATAGCATTTTTCAGGACCAAAAATCAAAGGACTTTTTGTCTGCCAAATGAGTTAACCTGGCTGTACATGTGAGGAAAGGTTTTGCAGCCCATAATCCAAGGGCACAAAATAGACTGAGGATACCAACATCAGCATAGATGCAAACATTAATAAAGGTAATTGGCTCAGAAGGGATTTGCTTTAACTTTTTAGCTTATTGTGAATCTATTGTGAAACAAAATATTTGAATGTGTGTTTATTACTTATAGCAAGAATTTAATTTGATTATACAGTCCAATATTGTCATTGTTCTCACCTTAAACAGGATCACCTAAATTAATTTACACAATAATCTGAAATTATAAAATCAGAGATCTCTGTTAGAGGGAGTGGGCAGAATTCTCTGTGAGGCAACGGATTTAACAAGAATCTGAAGAGAGAAAGCACACAAAACCAAAATATCATTTGTTGGGTTTAAATGTTAATTATCCTTCCTGTAGCCCTGCCACACAAAGTCCTTATTGAACAGAATAATCAATGTATTCTCTTTGGAAAACCATAGAAAACCATACATAATCATGAATCAAGGTTATATAGTAATATTTCGCTCTTAAAGGGCATTTGTTTGTAGAAGGCCACATTTCAGTGCAAAACCAAACAGCTTTACAGCTTTAGCAAAGTATTTTCAGCTGCTCACATTATTTTTTTTTAAGTAGCTCCCCTGAATGCTTCCTATATATGCATGAAAAACAGGGGCCACATTAGCAGTATTATGATTTTTCAATATTGGCCAAGATTTTGAGAAAAAAACTATCTTCCTACATATTTTTAACTGAATTTTGTTGCTGTTGTGTTTCTGCACCACTCTCCTGAGCAGCTAACAGCAATATAGTATTTCCTGCTATGGCAAACAGGGTTCACACTGACTAGAAAGATGTTTCATAGCGTGATGGAAATATTTTCATACGTGTTCATCTCTAACAGCTTCAGACACCATTAGCTTACCAAAGATGACAGGATAAGGAGTACTTGTACAGCAGAACCTAGACTATTCAAGGATGGAAAGAGCAAATTAAAAATCAGTATATTCAACACAGGAACATATTTAAACTTTCACAATGATTTCTCTGGTATCTTTTCAACTTCCTAGAATAAAGGACATCTCAAATCCAAAATTTCTCTGTATAAAATTAGTATTTTGGAAGTCCATTGCCTATTCCTCATGAAGTCTATGATATTTACCCAATTTACTGACTTTTTTTCAAATGAAATTTTCTTCACTTTGAGGTTCCAGGTCACGTCATATTAAAGTGTGGGGTTTTGGTTTTCCTGTTATTTTTTAGTTACAAGTATGACAGAGCAAAAAAGATAAGTAGGTAATCTCTATCAGCAGCTCTGTCTCAGACGTATTTTTTCCATAACTGTAAAAACCTCCTCCCATGCTGAACAGAACACTACAAGGAGCAGAATCCCTTTGTTCTTTTGGACTAAATTAACAACACTGCAATTCAGCCATATTTCTTCTCCTTACATTGACTGCATCTATGGAATGTGGTTTCTACATATTTCCAAAAAGATCCCCAGAGGACTGGCACTTGAAGCTTATGGCTAAAGATTGAACAATGAAACAGGTCAGCTTGTCCTAAGAAATCAAGTCATTCAGCTGCAGTTCTTGTTATCATTTTGACAACAGGGGATGGGGGAACAGCCGCAGTTGTAAGCCAGCTCTTTGGGAGAGCCACTTACAGAACACAGGCAAATAGCAGCACTTCTACTGTAAAACCAAAGTTCATATTTAATACATGGTCCAGGTGTTATGGGTGCTGGTATCTCCTTTTTTAAATATATTTATGAGGAAAGTAAAACTCAAAATCAATTTCAGGTTGATGATCCTATATCTTGTTGCTTTTGTTTGGGTTTTTTTGTTTGTTTTTCTGGAGGCAATGCACCACTATTAAAATATTCACTATGGAGGATATTTTATTGCTGTGGATGTTTGCAGGAACAAATTGAACAATCACAAATTAAACAGTCACATAGTTCTTTAGAGAATTTTAGCTTGTGGTAAGATGCTCAAGTTTTCCTTAAAAAGGAAATTTGTTCAGTATCTCTATACTTTAAAATATCTCTAGACTTTAAATATATATATATATATCCCTATAGTAACAAAATTTTTTTTGCTTAGTTACAAACTACAGGGGACATGCAAGATTTTCTCTGTGTACACCCGCAAATAATTCTGACTTTGTCCATAAAGTCACAGAAGCTCTCCTGAGATGGGATAATTCTGATATATTTTGTCAGTCTCCATCCACAGGCAGCCTAAAGTGAAGACAGTGGTTGCTCCACAGCCTCTAACTACACCCCTCCATCAATGTAAGCAACCAGTGTGGAGAATGAATTGGAAGGATAATGAAGAGAACTACAGGGATGTCTGATGGCTGCAACGTCCTCTGTGGATGCCAAGAGAGCAGGCAACTTGGAAGCAAACTTTTGATCTCCTAATAAGTAGAAATAGGTGGAAGTTGGAGAGTTTTTCAATTTGTTTGACTTTAATTCAGATGTACCTGGGTGTATCTTGAAAAAATAATTTTGAATGAAACATCATTACTTGCTGGAACCTCTAATTTAACTTCTGCAGACAAGGGGCAGTACACACACATAAATGTATATACATCCACAAACATTAATTTTCCAATGCTTTTCTAGTATCTTCCCTTTCTCTTGAAATAGTTAAGCTCATTTTATACTCAGAAAATGGGAAGAGTAGCCATTCACGTAAGTACAAATAAGACAGAAGGTAGGTCTGTTTGACATGCTTTTCACTGAAATGTAATCAATGTCTGAAAGTGTTTCCAGATCTCTAAGCTAGCCAATAGAGCAGAACATAATCATATGATACATCCAACTCACCTACTGATTCTGATTCTTGGCTAACACCTACTTAATCACAAGCAAGTCTAAGTGAGAACTGGGAAGTTATGAAAATGCCATCAAGACCTTGTCTTGGCCTAGAAACCACAGATTTTGCCAGAGGAACAAAAACAAGAAATGCAAGAGAGCAGGACCAAGCATGGTTTGAAGATCACCCCATGCTTGGTACCCAGCTCAAAGCCAGAAAATTCTAGGCAGGCCAAGATCAAAACACATGCACTGTGAGTAGCAAGGACTGTACATTTGTATGTAGATGGGTAAATGAGCTGGGTAGGTGGCCAAGTAGATAAGCACAGCTGAAGAGTGCTGGGCTGTGCATATTAAGAGAGGAGTAGCTAAGGCTGTTTTCTTCCTACTCTCTGAACAGTCAGTCTACACTGTACTGCTCTGTGACCAGCAATGTGCAGTACTTCACTGCCACTCCACTCACAAAGCTTCCTGAATAAATAAAACCAAATTAATGATTGGTGCATTAAGTCAGGTGTCTCCATTAAGGGTGACATTTTTTGCCAGAAGGTATTGGGAGGAAAAGCCACAATTTTATTTGTAGCTTTTGTTTGGTTTTGGTTTTGCTTGTTTTTATTTTTTTTAAGAATGGCCACATTTATTAAAAGAAATGTTTCCCTGCAGTTTAAATAAGTAAATTAATATTAATATGAAAGAGCCTGTACAATTTTCCACTGAGGTACTGACCTAAATCTTTCACTAGAGCAACATAGATGATTATCAGAACATTTGTTTTGCTTTTCTCTCTTAATTCTGCCAACCAACATTTCATGCTGGAGCTTAAATAATAGGCAACATTTTTAAAAATGTTGTTCTTGCCTGTTCCCAGATGAACTAGAAATCGGTAAAACCAAGCCAAACTCCAATTTGGAGAGAATCTAAAGTAAGACTGCTTTAATAGTTAGCTTTGACTAGAGGGCCAGGCCCTAAGATGTTTGTGATCTTTAAGCTGCCACCTAAAAACCTATGAAATTATGCTTCGCTACATCTCCAGGAAATATTTTTTTTCTCTGCTTCCCAAAGATGCAGAATCTATTGAAAATCCACATTTCATCTACATCTGTAGCACTTTGATACGCCACTTCCTTTGACAGTAACTTGTTGTATATTGCATCGACCATTCAACACCCATGTTGTTCATGAGGTACCATATTCAAGAGAATAAGAAGCAGTTGTACCGTTATAACTCAGCTGGCATTCAGCAATAACAACTGCATTCATTTCAACAAGCTTGTCTTTTAAAAATCTATTCTCCTCCTATTCCCCTGGGGAATTCAATATAACCATAGCTAGGTGCATAGAGTATACAAAATACCCTTCAACTTAACAGTGAAATTCTAAACCCCACTCATAATAAAAAAGGTGCAGAAAAAACATCTGTGGAGCTGCAGGACAAAGTCTTCTAAATATCAGAAATACTCTGGTCAGAGCATTTGGAAGATGCATTATCTAGATAAGCATTAACAGAAAGGCCTATCAGGAAAATTTCACCCAAACTACCACATTTTATTAAACCCAGGGGAAATTTTCAAATCATGCTATTATTCTGACGGCTTTAGCGAGCCTGTTTCCTCTGGCTTGAGTGTAACATGAAAGAGATCTGGCTTAACCTTAGTACTAAATAATGTGGAAAACTACCTCCATGTCAGAGCCAGATTGAAAGAAGTATTTTCATCTTGGCAGACTTCACAGAATCAGGAGTAGTGTCTTTTGATCAATGTCAGCCTAAATGCCAGCTGCTTGGCTAGCACTTGAGGACTGAGCTGCACATTAGACCTGCTTTAACCTCACCCGCACTGCCACTTATTTAAAGGCCAGGGATCTCTCATGGAATTTTGGAATTGTAAAGTTTGTGACATCTGGACCATGGAATGTTAAAAATGATTGTCCTAGGTATGCATAATAATTTGCAAGTGGAGGGAAAGAAAATAAAACTCTCCAGAAAGGTATCTCAGTGTCTAAGAGAGATAATGATCACTGTTTGAGTGCGAAACAATAACGTGATAAATATAAACAGCAAAAGAATTTGAGATTGCACTGATACTTTAAAGTGAGGAAAATGTAATGTTCACAATCATAGTGTTAAATTATTGCACCCTAATTTTAAAACATCATTTCTATTGAAATATAAATGGGCACAAAAAACCAGCCCACACTTGGCATGTAGAGATTTCTCTTAATGGCAAACAAAATAAAACCACCTTCATTAACACTTTATACTCTCCTCTCATCCATGCTTATTCTTGATCAGCTAGGAAGACTGACACATATCTTTCAATGTGTCAAGCTAATTTCTTTACAAAATTGATTATAAGCTAAATTACACCTGTTCAAAAGATACCATCCAATCTTATTCTGCACCCCTCTGGAATAATAATTTTTAAACACAACTTCAGTTTATCCAAGTTGCAAATATTTTCTGTTTCTACATTTTTTTCATCTTCCTCCCTAACTCACTGCACTTTCTTTGGAAAGAGCAGTTGCATGCTTTAGGACAGCATTTAAAATGTATCAACCAAATGGCTCCAATTGCTCTTATGCTTGTTCAGCCACCAGTGCCAGGAACTGTTGAGACTATTTTGGATGCTCCATACAAAATACAAGCCTTTTGCTATGGACTTGTTTTTCTCAGTTCTTCCTTTTAATGGATCACAGATCCCTCATATCTTGAGAAGATTTAAAAGGTTTCGGGTTGAAAAATCTCTATAAATTGCTAAAGACAGCACACAACTCTATGGATTAATTGTTGTTGGACATAATTTTTAACTTTCAGAACACTCATATGTCATTGATAGCCATCTATGGTTTCAGTGACTATTAGAATATACCTCAAGAAAATTCATACTGTGGAGCTTGAAATTTGTTCCTATCAGCTCAAGAGGTTTTCTGTATTGTTTCTTGCTTATTATTCCTCAAGAATTTAAGATCATGAAAACTAAGTTTTTGTCTGCTGTTTCAATGAATTATAACTCAAAATTACTGTTTTGTTCCCTCTCTGCCAATAAATTTCCTAGAAAACTTGTGCAGAGTCTCTGCTGTTTAAGTCAGATAATGGTTAGAAGGCAAAGAACCATAACTGCAGTAGCAGTACAGATGCCTAATTCTGAGCAGCGTGGTTCACAGGCATTTGATTATACCTTAGAGATGATGCAAAACTGTTCTTACTTGATAATCATGCCAGGAATCAGGATAGGATATTACGTAATTTGTTTTAAAGGAAAGAAATTTTAATTAACAAAAAACCCCCTATGAGCAACTACACTGATAGCAGAAGAATGCATGATCTTCTCACATAGCCTAAGATTTGGGCCTATCAAAAATCTCTCTGCTAAGTCATCCTAGATTATTTGGAATCACCTCCCTCGAACCTGCTGCTCAAAATTGATTAGATATACTACATAGGAGTGAAACTGTAATAAGGAGAGTGTTGAAATAATGTTCCATATGTTTAAAAAGTGTTAACACACTGATGGGTTAAAGTTTCCCTATGGTCCACGTTGCCCTAACAAGAAGCCATGGATAAAGGCTGACAGACAGGTCTCTCCCTGCTTAGGCAATTTTGCCCACTGAATTAATTGAGACCAATGATCAAAGATGTGAAAATATCAAGAACCTGTTGGGTCATTTGCCTCGCAGTTGCAGAGAGGAATTCCATACCCTGGGGGAATCATCTCACAGCTGTCTAGAGACATACCATTGCCAAGAGTGCTCTCCCTGAAGGTAAGAGCAGCATATGCTGGAAAGGCTCTGGAAGAGTAATCTACACTTTGGCAACACTCATCCTAAATATCATTCTCGAGGGAGACATTGATATGTTTTACTACAAAGTGGGCCTGGGATCCATCTATCATACACTGTGAAAAATAGAGAGGCAGGACCAAAATTTATAGCATACCACCCATGCAGACACACAGTCTACCCTGGAAAAACACTTCAGAAACAGAAAAGGATCCAAGCCCCTTTGTATTTTCACAAAGGTACTGTGGTAACAGGTTGAAGAGGAAAAGGACTTTTTATGGTAGAGGTGAGCAAGGATGATGCGTATTTAAGGCAGCAAGGGCAGGTGTACTTAACAGTCCATCCACAATGCTTAAAATATATCTCAATTACAACAATATTTGGATAAATCATTCTCAGTAAACACCCTTAGAGCTTTCCAACCTTAGCACATTATTGTAAGCATAAAATAAAAGTAGATTTACTTTTCAAAAAGTAAATTTGAAACATATTTAGCATCACATTAAAATGTACTGAATCAGTTTGAGACATAAATGCATTTTTCCCTTAACATCATGGGTAGATTGCAGGTTCAAAAAGAAAAAAAAAAGTTTTAAAAAGGTCAAATATATTAACAACCCATCCTTCACCTTACTGATGAACATGATCTGGTCCAGACCACAATGGTTATTATCAGAAACTTGAAATACATCTTTGCCAAATATCATATAAATTCCCTTTGAACAACAAATTACTTCAATCAGAAGAAAGTCTGTTTAGCATAGACTGATTTCCTGATAGTGGACTTAGTAGCTGAGTATTTATTTATTCTTCCTTCATGACTATTTGCTGAAGAAAGAGAAAAACTAATACCTAGTCAAGTATAATATTACATACAAGCTTTAAATTTTTTCCCCTCAAAATTCCACCTTGGGCTAGTTGCAGAACTGTGCCAGAGAGGGAGGAGGACCATTTTGCCCAGCCCTGTTTCTTCTCCATCACCTACTTAGATCTTGGACCTGCAGGCCCAGTTGGTAGGGGCAAGTCTACTTTGTTTCCTCTGTCAGGAGTGCTAAGCCTGCTGGAGGGTGCAAAGTAGGCTTGCAATGAGAACACACTTGCTCTAATTCCATTTTTATAGAAATGAGAAACTATTTGAAATTGTAGAGATTATAAACATTGTGTTCTATATTGTGCCATCAGATTTCAAGCAGATGGCTCAGTTTATTCAGCAGATGTCTGGGTAGCATGATCTATTCCAGTGTTTGGCTACAATTAAACTGACGAGGCTGACCAATCCTAAAGGAATTAATGAAAACTTCTCGTGTTCAGAATAGTTCTCAACAGGAATATTTATATATTACTAGCTTTCCCATGTAAATATATATATATTACTGCCTCCATTCATGATCTCATGGCCTTTTAGATGTATATTAGCTTTCCTCTTCCAGAACAAAGTGCCATCATCTCTGAAAGTCTCAGCTGCAAAATGTTGGAGTGAAAATTATGCTATGAATTTTTTATGATCATATCCTATTTGGTATAAAGTTCAAAGGTCTATAAATATTCAAAGATATGTAGGATTCTGTGGAATGTATTTCTTGGTTGTATTCAGATCTGATAAAAAAACCATTTGTGACATGAACTAGAAACAATTTTTGAAATGTGTTGTATTAATTCCCTGCTCATAATGGTAGATAAGAACACAGGATAAGAACTTTTCAAGTCTGTATACTTATAACTTTTACTTTTGAATTAAATAAAGTTCTCTGTAGGACTGCTAGCAGATGAATATTTTCTTTTTATGACTGAGCTGAGAGCTACAAAAATATAGACACTGCCAGTAACCAGGAGCTAAGCGTACAAACAGAAGGGAAACAGAACTTCAGAACCAAGTCAGCAGAGCTCTACTGACAGCAAATTTTCCACCAAATAAAGATCAGGTCAGTCATCTAAAAATTTCTTCCAGTGGCAGAAGTAGCATCTAAAGAGGGAAGTATTTATTTCAACGAGGTTAGGATAAATGATGGTTACATTTTTGTCATAATAATAACAACATTAATTAAAAGAACCTTTCCTAAGTGTTTTAGAACTTCTTTTATTCCAAGAATCTAAAGCTTGACTTTTTTGTCCATACATTTGATTTTGCCAACTTTCTTTCATTGTTGTATTTTAAAGTTTGATATAAACACAAACATTTTAGCTCAGTCTCTGATGTAATGATTACAGTTTGTAAATGACTTAGTTTTAGAGCATTTATAATTCATGGCATTAGATGCAGCTAGAATATAAATGCACATATTTTAGAGAATCTGTATTTCAAAATGTTTAAAATTAAACATATTCTTAAGTTTGTCAATTAACTGATGCTTACAGTTATCATATATTTTGCTTGCAGAGGAATCAGAGCTTGGGGAATAGGAAATGGGAATCCCTACAATATAAAAACATTACTTGCAATACAACTTTATATGTTATTGCCTTTGTGGATCACTCATCTCCACAGAAACCTGAAAACAGAATTGAGCTAATAGATATCATGCCCACACCTACAGATGTGTTACAGGTTTACAAGAATCCTACACAAAACCTAGAAATCTTCCTCCTGAAAATTAATACCAGCTGTAATAAAATACATGTGCAAAATTCTCTACAGGCTGAATAACACCCCAAATTCCAGACATTTTACTCTGAAGAAACCTTACCAAAAACCCATTTCAGGGCCATGCTAATGCAGGCAGATTGCTTCTGGGCTCATACCTGTGTTTCTGCAAGATTTGTGCTGTGATTTCATACTGATGGGGGGTTCTGCACTGCATTGCATTGCACAATGAACACACACTAAAACAATTTTACAGGCAAGACAACTAGGTACCTATGGATTAACAGGCACTTAAGCAATGAGGAACAATTTATATGCAAATTGTTTTTGAATTGAGTCTCAAACTGCAGCTCAGGTGAAACTGAAGTATGTGAACTCCTTTTTTGAATCCAGACCTCTGTCTTAAGCTTTTCAGATCTACCTGCAGTGCACAGCAAAGCGACAACTTAGTGCCATAAAAAGCACAAGAGAAAACTATTTTGCAGTAGAAAAATACTGCAGTGAGCTTGAAAGTGAATCAAATTTAAAAAATAAAAAAAAAAGGAAGAAGAAAAAAACAAGTGAGAAACGTAAGACTGGGAAAGGGATAACTTTCTACAAGAAGCTGCTGCAAAGCAAAACAACATGAGTGAATTATGGTTTGCCAAAGTAGCTTAAAGCAGCCTTAAAGAAGCAAAAGTCTGTCAGTGAGAAAGCATTTCCCTACAACTCAAATCGTCAGGTTTAAAGCTCTAGGACTGTCACCAAAAGGAGCACAAGTTGTTACACCACAAACAGAGACATTTTTAACTCAAACTACATGACAGCCTTGCTTTTCAGTTACAAGGTGTTTCATTCTGTTGCACAGAGGCTCACTTCTAACTACCAGAGTACTTTTATAGAGCTTGCTAGTTTAACTTGTGATCAGCCTTTTAGCCATGAGCTACTGTCTCAGCTCTCATCCTTGCCTCCTTGCTTTAAATTAACTCCTTAATTGCCACTGTACTCAAGTCAAAGCACCTTGGAGTGTACAAATGCTCTGTTTGAAAATGCCTCGACTTATCATCGCAAGATGAGAAAGATCTCAGGTGTGCCCTAAGTAACATTCCTGTGCAGTTTCTTAAGTTTCAGCCCAGAATTATGTGAGTCTTCCTGCCTGTCATGGCACAGACTACACCAGGACAAAACATATTTAGTCTTCTCTTAAGAAGTACTCAGAAGATACCAGTATTGTTAGGGCCTGAGCCTGAAGTGAGGTAGTCCCAGTAGGAAAATAAAATAAAAAATAAACATAGCTAATGCTTTTTACAGTCCTGTTTTGAACAGTTGCTATTTGAAGACTTCTGTTCCGTCTGATCTTTCAATCAAGCTATGAAGTCCAGCTTTGCAGCCATTCCCTCTTCACCAGTATCATACCACAGGCAGGGAGTTCTCGTTTCACCCGTGGGAGTTCTCACTTTCACGGGGATAACATGAGGGCTTGGGTTGTCCTCAAGGTCACAGAGGTTTCTAAAAGGACAGACAGGAATCTAGAGGGATTTACCAGCAGCCTGACTATCAGTGATTTTGGTGCAGGTCAGACTTGTAGATGGTTCTGAAAATCCCAGTTCAAGCCTGTTTCCAGCTGTAGACACCTAAAGCTCTTTAAAATAGGGTTGCATAAGAGTCACAATAAGGTCATTTAAGGAGATCAAGTAAGCTTTAAGTGGCATATGGCTACAAAAACAACAAAAGCAGCTGTGAAATAATAACAGCTTTGGACATGAACTACAATAGTTAGGATGCTTTTAAACTGCCCTTTTAGATAAGATAGAGATTAATAAAACAACAGCAGTAAACATCATAAAAAAAGTTCTCTTCTAAGTGGAAATCTGTGACCAGAACTTAAAAAGTCACAACAATTAACTTTTTCTTCAAAAGAAATAATTGCACACTATTTTTCTTTTATTTAGATATTACTAAAGTAATTGTTTGGACTGAATATTAAATCTCAGCATCAAATCACAAGTTGGCCAAAGAAACTCTGTGCTGATGATGTTGTCATCTACGTTCAGGAAAAACAGCTCTGGTTATCCAATAGTTCTCATAGTCAGTGGAGTCTTTGGGTTCTACAAATAATGTACAGTGAAGTTGTACACTGTACAAAATCTGGGGTTCCAGAGTACTCCCCACCACCTCCAGGAGCCAGTCCTCAGCTTCTCCTCCTTAAATGATGACTCCTACTACTGTTCAAGAATTCCCTTCCCTACCTTTCCCACCTCAGCAACCTTTTCTCTCCACACACTGGGCTGCTGGGCAAGCAGGGAGAGGGAGTGGCTAGAGCAGAGCTGGCTCTCACGCAGAGGAGGAGATGGAGGGGTGGGCAGGACAAACCTGAAGGTGTAGGGGACAAGGGAGACACAAGTGAAGGCACAGGGATAGTTCCCTGCCCAGTAACTGCTGCTACCACACATCTTGGCTTCCCAAGGAGGAATGAGAGCAGAGCAGCTGCCTGAGCTGGGTAGTACTTCAGGTCTATTTTCAAAGCAAAGATAAAGCTGACAGTCTGATGTTCTTGACAAGTGACTAATTTTCCATTCTTAAAATATCACTGAGACAAAGAGGCATTTGAAGAAAATGGTGCAGGCAATAACCCTTAAATAAATGAAAATGAAATACAGCATTTCAACAATTAATTACAGTATGGTCAGCAACCACAAATCACACTACTAAATTATTATAGGAGATAATTCTATGTATGCAATCATATTTTCATTACCTTCTTATTTACTGAAATTTTTTCCATGAGATAGGGAAAATTTTAAGTGCTACTGAGACTCAGGGCAGGCAAGTGACTAACCTCAGATGACAAAGGACTGGTGCAGCTAAGCCAGAATTAGAAGCCATGGAATCCCATCGCAAAACGAGGTATCTGTTCCATGCTTCCCATCATAGTGCTCTCACATTGGCCTCTGCTGACTTTGTGTCAGGGCCTGAGCAAAACAAACCAACTCACCAAAATGGTCTAGTCACCCTTTGCTTTCAGACTTTATAAATATATATCCTATTTGTTAACCTTCACTGAGCTGAGCTCTGCGTTCTACCAAAGGCAGAAACTCAGATCCAAAGAACCCTCTGTGTCAACTGGCTTCATTTTAGTCAGAATTGCAATGACCCTGTAAGGAAGAGTCACATGAAATGAATGCATTTTAACTACCCGCAATGCTACAACTTCAGATGAGACGAAGTACACTAACAACAACAAATCCTTGCATTTCTGAAGGGTTTATATTTCACCAACTAACACAGGACACTAGATTTGTGATGTAACTAGTTTAGAATGTCTTTTCCCCCCAACACTGTAGTTTTGCAGATTTAAAAGTCTAAGATTTTGTCCTAACAATTCAGCAATTTTAAACTTCTCGGATTTGCCTTTAACAAACACTACAGTTTTGAAGCTTTAAACTTTCAGGTGAATAAAAATCAACCCCAGTTCGGAAATAAAATTTAGGAAAATGTTTTTTAATGTCTGAGGATTACATAAGCAGCCATTACAAGAGGTTTCACCTAATCCAGGAGAAAACAAATTCCATCCATTTCCTTCATTTATGTACCAGAAACTGCTTTCAGCGGCTTCCACTGTCCCTACTGCTACATTTATGTACATTTGGCTTTTCCTTGTGTTTTACATAAAATTCCTAATTATTTTGCCATGAAGTTTAAATTCCCTACTTCATCAACATGGAAAGTCGCATTTTGATAATGCAACAAACTTGGAGGAAAAACCCCCAAAGTTCAGAAAAATGCCCTTTCTGGTTCTACCAGCTGCAACTAATGAACCCTTCCCTCATTGCTGATCACTGCTTCTCTGTTCTGCCCATACTGCTGTTTGTACAGTTACATTGCAAAGTAGAAATGATTTATTTATTTAAGGTCAGAGACACTCTTTATTTTTTTAGAGGGTTGAGGTTTTTGCTTAGTTGTTTTTCTAAAACCAGAAACTTTTTAGTTGACTGGTCTGCAGTTTAATTTCAAAAGCTGTGGTAGCAGTGCAATTGAAAAGGCAATGAACTCCTGCACTGAAATGAATGTCTGGGGGCAGAGAGAGGTGGGAATGTCTAATCTGGCTTCCTTCCCAGAACTGACATGGCACAAATATGTTGTTTTCAGTGAAGCAAAATGTTGAGCCTCTAGGTAAATATTCGTATTTATTTTGGGTAAAAGGGTAAATTCTAGTCAGGCTAAGTGTCTACTGAAGTGTGTAATAATTAAAAGAAGACTTTAAAAGATAGAAAAGTTGAACTTTTTTCCCCATAAAATACTGCTCTTACCAGTCATCAGCTTGATTTGAAACCAAGTTCAAGGATCTCAGCAATAATAAGTCAGTTTTATCAGAAAGGTTACAAATCCCAGTTCTTGGTGGGACTTGGAGAACTGGAGCATTTTTCAGAAATCTAGATCTATAGGAGTTTTAATTTTCAGATAAATATTTAAGACTGAAATTTTAGTCATTTTGACGACTAAAAAACGTGGGTCTAGAAGTTGTTTTGAAATAAACCTCAATTTTGTTTAGAGATTTTTTCAGCTATCCCATGTGCACGATCTACATAACTCAAAAATACAGCCACAGATGAATAGTAAGAGTTATTATTATTGTTTAAAAGTATACACAGTGCAGCCTCCTGATATTCATCCAGATTAGGATAATCTTACTGAGAGAAGTTACAACTTATTCTTCATATTTAGAAACCTGAAAACAATAATCAGGCAAACAAACACTCAAAGATGCATTTAGCATTTATCATCAAACCGCTCAAAACAGTGCACAAACAACTACAGAAATCTGAATAAAGATGCTATCATTTTTACCTGATAATCAAATAATTAATAATGATTTGTAATTTTGGTTTTGTAAACAAGCACACAATTACATTTTCCTACTAACTACTTCTGGTACAAGTGTAGAACAAAACATCAAATAGCACAAAGGCTACATCTCCAAGTGGAGTCTTTAATGATTCAGTAATATCTTGACACAACTACCTGAAGTGCAGTATTTTCAAAATACATAAATTCAGGGGTTCCCCTGCCTTCCCTATACAGGTATCTTGTAATCACTGGATTCGAATGAAGCCTCAATCTGATGACATATTCAACTCATTGAAGCTAAAGCACTCCAATCCATTAAGCTTGCTCTAAAATGCAAGGCAATAATTAATAATTGTTTTTTGTTTTGTTGTATAAAAAATGCTTTCATTTGGCTGGTGTGGAATGACAATGTACTATGCCACTTCCATTTATATTTCTTTTACTTCACTGACTTGAATCTGTCAGGATGCATAGAATTCAAGACAGACTTTGTTTTTTAACAGGCCTGCTTCTGCACGTGTGCCTGCTATCATTTTTGAACAAAAAACCCACTTGAATGAAAAGTTATGAAATAAAAGAATAATTTTAGCTTCCTTTAATGATATTTTTGTACCTCTAATACTGAAACTATTGGAACGTTTAAACTCAATTGCTTTTGTCAAAAAACTCTTCATGAAGTTCATATGAAACCCAGCTCCACTGAAACAAATGAGAACAGGGAACCATCTACCTCTAATGACCATTTTCCACACAATCTAACTCATTTATTTTTAGTTCAGTCCACTTGCTTCTGTGCTCAAGTATTTAGATTTGATATATAAAATGAACTGTTTTCAATTAAATTATTTTCAAAAACCTGATTTATTCTATTTTTACCTCTAGGGATGTTTTCTTTTTCATTATCTGGCTGGTAACAATTTCAACACTAGGTTGGAAATTTCTTCCCTTGGAACCCAACATGTTTGCTCTACATTTCTTGATTGTAATGGGAATCAGATCATCAGTAATTATACAATCAAATATACTAGTCAGAAACATGTCCTTTCATCCAATGTCATATCAAACATTGAAATTATAGTTTAAATTCCAGAAATTTGCAACATTTCTCCAGTGTAATTGAATTCTCCTTCTCACATTTTCAAACCAATTTTTATGAGCCCTTTAATGGGAGATGCATACAGAAAAATATCTTAGAAAGTGGATGCAAAGATCCCCTCTGAACAGGAATTTCCAAACCCTGCTCATGGAATCACATCTCATAGAATCATTGGAAAAGACCTCCGAGATCGTCAAGTCCTGAAAATTTATTTTAATTGCCAGGGGAATGGCTGGTTGAGCTCATTTAAGCTCATGAAACATTGCAGTGCAGACAGCCACATGCTGGTGGATGTGCACACTCGCAGGGGTATGAACTTCAGGTGTCCTATCTGCTCCTGGGGCATTTTCTGGGATCACCTGCCTCTCTAGGTTTCCTGAGCCCACCTGGAAGCCTTTCCTTTGTCTGGAGCACTTTAAGAGTCTCTGCCTTTTCTGGCTCCCAAATTTCAGGACTTCCAGCAAATGATTTCTCTTAGAGATTCTTATTCATCTTTCAGATTAGATTTGAAAGCGGCAATGGTGTTAAAAATTAGCAGTGGATCATTGGCAGCCAGACACAGGCAGTATAGAGACATAAACATTGCCATAGAAAACAAAATTAAAATCTATATAATGTGGGCTTATTGATGGTTTCAGTAGGGATCTCTTACTACATATCTATCTGTGCCTTTGATATTGCTCATGAAAATTTGGCTTTAGACCCATGCTCATTAGCTTCACTGGAAATAGCTGTGGACTATGCTGAGAGAAAAGAAGGTCTTCCTGTATTAAAGAGAACTTGTCAGGATCAGAAAAAATAAAGGTCTTATATTCTAATCTAAGATTGTCTTAATATATAGTTAAACAACCATTTATCTTTAAATGGATTTCATTCATTCATTATCTATTTCTGGCAAAATCATACAAGAGAAATAAAAAGGTGGAGATGCCATAACCAGGATGGCTCGGGCTCAGCCC
This sequence comes from Acrocephalus scirpaceus scirpaceus, assembly GCA_910950805.1. Taxonomy (NCBI): domain Eukaryota; kingdom Metazoa; phylum Chordata; class Aves; order Passeriformes; family Sylviidae; genus Acrocephalus; species Acrocephalus scirpaceus. Next base: position 39,273,673 of record OU383781.1, read on the forward strand.
TCAGTTAGAAAATACGGAAATCCTGAAAACCAGATAAAGGGAGTCAAGCCAACATGTTTTTATGCCTTTCAGCCAAGTATTTATGCATTTTCCAGCTAAGGTGATGAATCTATAACCTTGAAGTGTTGCGCAGTGTAACCATATTGTATTTCCACACAACAAGATCTTTGAACTTAGGCTGAACTCTGCTCAGGAGTTTTCTACTGAGAAAAGAAACTCCATTTGCATCGATCCTCCTAGCAGCTATTCTCTTCAGAGCACTGGGTTGTGCATTCTTGGCAGCCTAGAGAGACAACTTTTTTCCTACATGGTGTTTACATAAACAGAATGAGCTGTAAATTTCCAAGACCACAGATGATTTCCAGTGAACTTCAAAACACAGTTTTCACAGGTAGCAATGGTTCCAATAACTCCATATCAGCTGTTTATCAGAATATTTTATATTGAAATATGACAAGATGAAGTTATTTCCCCAACACATTTAATATCAGGTACAAAATGCTGACAATTTTCTTATGTGAAACCAAACTGGCTCCTGACTTACATCTACAGCAACGACTGAAATTGAAGCAACAAAAATTACTAGTTTTAACTGTAATTATATTAATAACAAAACATTCAATATATATAATAGATTATATTAAATAATTTTAATTTGATTTTTATTTGTACTTTCTAATAACTTTTCCAAAAGAAAAGCAGACTCTTTTTGGGTATAATTTGATATTTTCTTCTGCAGCTTTGAATATATACATGTGTATTTAACTCAGTGGTTTTACATGACGACTTTATGTTTACTTTATTTCTAATGTTTATCTATATTATCTTAGAAAATACATAAGAAATAATTTTTCAAGTTTGGATAAGATGAGGTTTTTTAAATCTATAATAATAATATTAGATAGAAAGTGGAATCTGCTTAAGATAAACAAAACAAGCAATTTGAAATTTTATTTGTTAAATAAAGTTGTTTTAAATATATCTGGTTCCTAAGAAACTTGAAGTATTAATAAACTAATTTTCAGTGTAAATGCAATTTAAGTAACATGAGTACTTTTCTGCATTTAGTGATTTAAATATATTACTTCATTCTTCCAGGACTTTAGGACATAGATTGGAAGATGCAGGGGATTAGTTGTTGCTTTTTCTGTTCTCCCAACTGGATTTTAATTTCTCAATGAATTAATTATAAACTACCTAAGAAAAACCCAGAACACTAAAATATTCACACGCATGGGGAAGGCAGTGTCTCTATCAACAGCTGGCTTAATATTTCAACAAACTAATTCCAGAAAATAACTTTGGCAGAATACCTAGGCTGCTCTTACTATTTTCAAAGGCAAATTGTTTTAATAGTTTGCAGCAAATATAGTCATTATATAGATTACTTTAAATTCTATGTGTATATAACACTTTATTTTTTTAACTACTAAATACATGTTTAGAAAGTCAATTAAGATGAAAACAGATGGGTTTTTTATCTACCTTCAGATGAAAAATATAATACATGACTGCTGTACTCTTAAATCTTGGAGGGAAATCCAAAAGTAGTTACATCATGAACTGTGACAAACCCATTCGTCAAAAATTAAATCCATGGAGTGCAATAATTAATATTTTGCATTTACCTAGGTAGTCCTTCATCTCAAAGAATCCTGAAGCACTTTGCACATACATTTGAAATACATCTTCACAAACCTTGAGATTCATGCAAGAGCTCAAAGAAACCCTGTAAAACTTAGCCACTTATCCATCATGTCTTTTTCACCACGTAACTATCAGCTACTTGTTCAACAATTCTGAAAAGCAAATTCAAAAACTCTCTTCCACTAGTAGCACAGGAAATTAAAAGCATCTCACAAATTACTCCAGTCCCTGCTACAACTTAAAAGTCTCTCTGGGGGCCACCTGCCATACCCTTCTTTGATCTTCCCTTCCCCTTGTAAACCATGTAGCCCTAAGTCCTCAAATTAAAAACATACTGCTTTTTCATCTCCAGTCTCTGCAATGGTAGCTGAGGCGTTGATTCTGTGCCTTATGGCATTGTCAGCTTTATATTGCTCCTATTACACAATCATTTACGAAATTGTTCAGTGGAAAGACACTTCTCTATCTTTATTTGTGTGTGATGACTCCACTGCACTTGTAGATTGAAAAGTTGTAATAGATTGACAGGGATCCTTATCACTCATCTGCTTACCCTGTATCTGCCTCTTTAAGAAAGTAAAGTGAGTCAGAGATTCTTGGATTTTATAATCTATCAGTGAGCAAATGGGCTATAATACATATTGTTGCACAGGACTCTATTACGCTGTACACACACAGCAGTTGCCACTGTGTCCTTTCCTCTGCCCATCAAGTCTAGAAGTTCATCTCCTGCAGTGGCCAAACACCTCATCATACAAACACCTCAGATAATTACATAGTTAAGCAAAATTCTCTTTCAGACCCCTGCAGCAGCTGAAATCTGCTTACAGTTGTCTCACTAATTCTAATTACAGTGTAGACTTTGGTCAAGATGGTTTTCACATTATTACCATCTGAGTATAAAATTTAGGATGGCCATGGCTTCACACCCACCTGCAGCCAAGCACCACACAGCACTCACTCACTCCCCCACCAGCAGGACTGGGAGAGAGCAGAAAGGGTGAAAGCTTGTGGGTAGAGATAATGACAGTTCAATGGGGAAAGCAAAAGCCGCAAACGCAAGAAAGCACAACAAAGAATTAATTCTGCTTCCCATGGGCAGGCAAGTGTTCAGCCACGTCCAGTATGGTAGGGTGACTTGGGAAAACAAACACTAACTCCAAATGTTGCCTCCTTTCTCCATCCACTTCAACTACAGAGCATGATGCCACAGGGTCTGGAATATCCCTTTGGTCGCTTTGGGTCACCTGTCCCAGCTGTGTCTCCTCCCAGCCTCCCATGCATGCCCAGTCTCCTCACCAGCATGGCACAACAAAAAGCAGAAAGGCCTTGGCTCAGCAACAACAAAAAGATCTCTGTATTATCAGCTCTGTGATCAGCACAAATTCAAAACACAGCCTCACAGCAGCCACTGTGAAGAAAATTAACTCTACTCCAGCCAAAACCAGCACAAGGCTGCACAGTGCCTTGCTCTTCCCTTAGAAAGAAATGGAGGAAAAGTAAGACACTTTTCTGGTGTCACCTGCTAAGCAACAAGCACATTTGCAGTTCTCATGCACTTCTTAGGGCATGTGATGCTCTAGTTAGTCAGATACCTCTTCCCTACAGTCTGCAAAAATATGTCTTTAGGAGAAAAAAAAAGAAAAAGACAAAATAACTTAAGATTTCTTTTATTTATTTTTAAAATTCCACTGAGATACTTAATAAGATTAGGCCTTTACAAAATAAAGATTCAAGTTTTTTGAAAGGATTTTAGCAGAGCTGTGGCAACACCGACCAAACACAATAACCAATCGTTAGTCTTTCTGTAGTTCTGCCTAATATTTGGCATGATCCCACATTTCCCCAAAACCCTCTGGGCTCAGGACTAATGGAACAGTGGCAAATATATTTTTTGAGTCTTCCAGTGATGAACTGAATGTTATTTTGCTTTTTAATATTTGACTTTCCATCTCAGGTCAGTGATCTAACATCGGTCAGGCTCCTGAGTAACTAGAAGTGACATAATTTGCAAAATATACCCTGCAGCACAATGAAAATGATGTAGTTAAATAAAAACAAACAGTCTTCTGGGTAATTGGAAGCTGAACTTATTTATTACAAATTTAATGACTCCACAGATCTACTAAAATGAAGCCTCTGAGCGTAACTCACAAGTACCAAGGCATCATTGCTATGTACTCACTCCTCAGGGTAAGCTGGGATCATCAAAAGACTCACAAAGGCACTCCAAACTTTGCTTCCCACCTTGACCTACCCAGCTGCTGAGAAGACCCCATCAAAAGAGCAGCAGCATCAGGGCTACCTTTTTCCTGGCCTTAAAGTGCTGTTCCAGCAGCTGAAGCTTGCTCAGCTGTCAGGAAAAATCTGGTCTGCCCCTGCTATGTGCATGAGAGGGCAGAGAGGTGGTGCTGGGAGGGACTGCTCAGCATTTAATAACTGGAATATGCTCTTATGCTCAGGACATCCTTTACTAGTCCTTTAAACTGACCACTAGGAAATCACTCCACGTGTACAGCTCTAGAAATCTGTTGCATATTCCGACTTATTCAGGTTCCGATTATAATTCAGGTAGTTTTTATACAACAAACTGTTGACATTGCCATTTCTTTATTTTATTACCATAGCAAAATGGTTTTCCCTTATATCTCTGTTTGGAATGAATTTTCACTTTGAAAACTATAGCCAGTTTCAAACCAGAACAGGTAATTTACAAACACCTACAAATACACAGACAAAGCTGACTAAGTGTGCTCTGTTTCATAATGAGACAGAGTTAAGTCTTAATGGAATGAAAAGGTAACAGAAAACAAACCAAAAGAACTCAAAAATTTGGTGGCATTCTATTTAATACCAGGGCAGAAGTTGTACTACCAAAGAACTTTTTGTCAAATAATAATAATGGAACAAAAAAAGAAGCTACCAGTCAAATGAAACTACTGGCTAAATATGACAGTTCTGTGCCATGGAATATTTTAACATAAACACCAAGCTATTTACAAAAGCTAACAATGAACTAATGATACAATGGAGAAGGAATGTAATGCTGAGATATTCAGCCACCATTCAAGAACAGGCTCCTGTATCGTGCCAAAGTTTTCATTACAAAGGTTATTTTTCCTCAGAGCAAATTGACCTCTCAACAGTCTCTCTTTCTCCCCTTGCTATGCTGCTGCTTTCTAATGACTTCTGTTCTGACTTCTTGAATATTTTACCAGTAGTGCTGCCATCCTCAGCATTCCATTCACTTGTGGTAAAGACATCCCAAAATATCTTGTGCTGGATCTTTCTAGAAATTATTGCAACAGTTAGCTTTGGATGAGAAGGTTTTTCCTGTCCATTAAGGAAAATTAGAGGGTTCTCCATGTGAGGCTGTATTTAAATATAGGTCCTATTTACACCTCCTGATTTTAGCCAAGCAAATTTTATACAATTTTGTGCAGGTGTTTAAGACATCTGCTACTTTTCAAATGATACAGAAGTAAAAACATGGGTAGATAGGCGGAATCCCTAACCAAAATGCAGACTTACTTTTTCTCAACACCAGTACACATGCTAGCTCTGATATTTAAGATCCCCTTTGAAGTTAGTATACTGATTTAGTAGTTAGTAGTAGCAGTTAATTGTTCTGATTTAATATGCAAATGACATTGAGATCCAGTCTGAAAACCAGTAATATTCTAGTCCCGTTCATAGTTCATACCCTGGGAAAAGCATCTGTTATAAAGGAATGAGAAAGAGTTTTGGATTAGGGTACAAAGAGAATGCTGCGCTTCAGTTGTTAAATGGTTTCTAACAGAAGTCTGCAATGTTAATTTCATTATAACAGTTCAAGTGATTTTCTCTAATTTTTTTCTCTTGCTACTGCAGCTACTGTTAACTATGAAGACACTTAAAAGCTGAATCTTAGTATGAACAGGCTACAATGCAGATCATTGCATGTTACCTTTTTTTAAAATTTTCTAACATTAAAAAAGGCAAATTTATCATCCATCCTTTAATGTTTTTGATCAAATTCAGATACGGTGTATGCAGGTGGAACTGTATCTTTTGAGAAAAAGTTAGTTTCATTTCCTGCTGGTACTGGGTTTAGAAAGATACCAGCTTGAATTGTTGCACTCGGAATAAACCTCTGCATTCAGCAGAAGATGAGGGAGAGAAAATAGCACCAGCTGAAATCCAGTGACAGATATAAACTAAGAAGGACTAAAACCTTTTGATCAGCAGTTTTGTTTGCTGCAAGAAAAAAAGTGTGAGAACCTCTCAAAATCTTTTTTACTGCTTTCCAATGTTTCTCAGTTATGTGACTCATCTCAGTGAAGGCCTACTTTAGAGAATGACAGTGTTTACAGCTAGATGAAAGGTGGCAAGACCATAGAAGCACAATCATGTGAGTCAGAAAATTATTTTGGATTCACCGTTTACTTGCCCTGCATATATTTATCTCTGTATGAACAATATCTGATTTCAATGATGACAAGGGACATGCATTTGAGGCTCACACCAGTATTCATTCCATGAGGAGGTAAACTTGGTTTTGGTGCCTGCAGCTGCCTACTTCAAGAAACTCTTAAAACTTACATAATCCTGTCATATTTCTTCTTTTCAAAGGGAAAAAACACCCAACATATTCATAAGTTCACCGCACTGTGTCAAAAGCATAATAAATCGATCTTATTCTCCCCCCCTTCGTTAGCCACACTTAACCAGTCATAGCACAAAAATATTGCCATGGCAACATATAGTGATAGCAACAACAAATAGCAAAGACATGGAGAGAACATCATTTATGTACAGTCCAGAGGCTTTTACTCACTTGAAACATTGCTGAGAGATTCTGAATAACAAATTAAAATTAGCAAATTTGCAAGAGCAGAAGAGAACTAAGGGATCTTTTCAAAGAATACTCTTCTCAGCCTCTTTCCATCTTTATGCACTTGTAACCTCATTTCTCTTATTCTCCCCTGCTGTGGAATGCAGAAACTTTCTGTTTCTGCCACCTGGTATGTAAATCAAAAATGTTCAGGATGTTGTATACTTTCCAAAAAACTGGAAATGCATTTAGTTGTGAAACTATAACATCTAGGTGAGAAAATCATGCCTGCAGAAAGCAACATAGAAACTGATATTTTTATGTAGAAAACAGATCTGCCCAAGAGCTGATATGCTAGAGGGCAGGGCAAATTCTAGTGAGATTTATCCATTTTATAACCCAAATGTAACTCAGAGAACCAATTTCTGACAAGCCATAATGGAAGATTGCTTTCACTCTTGCTATTCAAGGAGAGAAAACCGGATGTTTGATCTTAATGAAGATCTTCTGAAATCAGACAGGTCTTAATGGATATAAAAATAGCAGCAGAGCAAAAAAAAAAGGGAGAAAAAGATTGCTTCATAGCTTTATCAGGAACCATCTCCAGTCAGGGTGTAGATGTACAGAGGTGACACAGACATTGGTAGCATCAGGGTAGCACAAGATAACAAACCAGTACATTCGGGTGTCTCGGTACGGATTTCAAGACAGCAAAGCACTGTTTGTGTTAGGAATGTAATACACTGCACACACCTGATATCTCTCAGCACAGATTGCTGAATGACTGCAGGGCCTGCAAGGGTCAATTTGGCACAGAGGCCTTTATAGGAATATTAGTTGCAATGGTGGTTTCTGTGTAAGCCAACAATCTCACTGCTGTCACTGAATAAAAATAAAGTAATGCTCAAAATATTCCAATAAATAACAGACTGGAACCTAGTTCTGTTGCCATTCCCATTATTTTTTCAACTCTAACCCTTCCAGGATATAAACTACTCTGTTTTAACCAAGGAAGATCACACTAAAATTCTTCTCATTAGTCTTGGATCTGAACATCCATGCAGAAGAAACACCTGACACCAAAGCCAGGTGTACTACTTAGGGATATTCAGAAGTCATGAAGTTCCCAAAACCATCAGAAATCTTTCTCCCTCTCTCACATATTTCCTTGCTATGGGGAAATAATGATTTCTTAGTGGGTGGAATTATGATGTTTGACTTGGCAATGCAGTGGAAGCATCACACTGCTCATAATGAAGGCCCAAAGTGCAGTTTCTATTATTGGTAACTGGTTATGTCACCAGAACATTCTCACATGTCAAGAGCAGGTGTCCCCACTGCTGATTATAAATAAAATCATTAGCAGTCAGAATCTGGATTTAAAATGAAAGAGGCAGAAAGTGACTAACTCTTGCACCTCCAAATAACAGAATGTATCTGAGCTCACTTAGCTGTGAAAAGTAAGTGAAGGTTCTATCCAAACTAGAGGGAGGAGAAACTAAACTCGCATACAAAAAAACTAGATGTGGGAATGAGAAAGGAAGGCAGGAATGAGAAAACTGAGAGGGGAGCTTGAATGGAGAACAAAGGATTACTTAAAATCCTTCAGTATAAAGTTAAAAGTAATACAAAGACTGAGTGAATTCCAGATCCTTGAAAATCAAATGCAGTTCCTAAAATACAAGCCCAGATGGTTGACTGATGTAAATAAATGCAATTTCATCGGCCCATAGGGAACAGGATCAATGTTTACCAGCTGAGGTTTTGGCAAATCCACCTTCTAAGGTTCAATCAACACTCACAGGTTCTCAGGTCAGTGGACAGAGATTTGTAAGATTCATTCCCAGCCTACTGTGATGACAAATAGATATTTTTGAGGTAATGAGGAGATCATTGCTCACCACAATCATTCTTCACTTAATTTTTCATGCTAGAAAATTCTACATATTAACATCACCAAACCCATATTTTGGCAGACTCTGAGGATTTCCACTGAATCTTGCCTGCCAGCTTCTTTCTATGACTTACCAAATAAGCTATGTACATGGTACCACAGAATGAATTTCAGATAATTATTGGCCTCAAAGAAGTACAGTTGATTTGAATAATCTAAGAAGGAAAATATGATCTGCATCAACAGGCATATAATAAGACATCTTCTAAATGCATTAGCACCAAAGATCTGTCTTTTGTCTCTTGTCTGTAGGTCTAATATTGGCTTGGAGTAACAACTACAAGCAGTAAGGGAGAACTGCAGTCTCGCACATTGATTTAGCTCTTGGACTGTGCCCTGAGAATGCAAATTAGGCTACTGCTTGAGTGAATGACATCTGTGCAACTGGTAAAAATGCACATGTAACTGAACAAATACCATTGACTTCTGTCAAGTCAGCAACAATTCATTAGGAACAACAAGTAGCAATGAATTCTGAACTAAGACCCTGAAAGCATCAAGTCCTGTGACATCGTTACCCAAGCCTTATGTGCTTAGAGGAGCCTAACAACTTGATCAAGGATGTGATGGATAGCAAAGTGCTATCAGTATCAACTCTCTGCTAGTTCCCACCAGCACATCTGATTATTCTCCAGAAGAGAAATCACTCTGTGTAACACATCTCTCTGCATATTATGGTTTTTATCTCTAACTTTAGATTTGTAGAAAAGGTGAACACAGGGAGTGGAAAACAGGGAAAATAAGAACTATTATGCGTAACAGGTGAAGTGAGGTGAGAGAGTAGAGGCACTCTCTACTGGTTGGCTCCTAAAGGTAGTTGTTGTTTATTGCATTTTTTTCACTTTCTTGTCTCTATCATCACCAACAAAAATGTATTTCCTGAAGAGAAGTGAGGAAGATGTAGGGAACATAGCAAACCAGTGCAAGCTTTCTCCATGACAATGCTTCCAGGTAATGAAATAAGACACTCATTTTCATTCAAGGCATAAGTCACAATAACCAGAACACATACTTGACATCTGAAAACATTCCAAATCTGAGAAAAATGCTTGCTTTGATATTTATAGTAGGAAGCAGAAACATTTGGTTTAATAAAAATTTTGCTGCAGAGAGTTGCATATGGATTGTTCTGGAACCAAACTATTTATTTAAGAAAACATTGCAGCTGTAGCACTTCACCATAAGGAAACCACAGTCATTTAAAACATCTAGTACAGACAGCAATGTGAATTGAATACTAGCAACATCTGGTGAGAGACATTTTGTTTCCATAGTTATTCCTAGTCAGTTTTTTTTTAGCACCTTGAGCAGGCGCTAGCCATCCCATTTGAAAATCAATTCCCCTTACATAAGAGGCACAACCTGAACTTCCACTGGAAAACTAAGTTATGCACAACTATTTGTGTTTTTTCTCCTTGCACAACCTCGTGAAGCATGTTTTGCACCATTAGGTAGTGTTAAATTGGGCATATCATTAAGTAACACTTCTTTGCAACTGTATTTTAAAGCGCTATCACCACACAGATAAGCTTATAACCTAAATAAATGCATATAACTATCAAAACAACACAGCAAACTTGCTGAGTCCTCTGTTCTGACTGCCTGAGGGACATTTCAAGTCCTTCATGCCGAAAGCATAGTTTTATTTCTCCAAGCCTCCAAGGACACCAAGAAGTGAAGTGCTTCTGGAGAATGGGAAGGGGGGAATGCTACCACCCTAAACCTACAAATTTGAATTACTGAAGGCTTTGGAATGAAGGGATACAAGACATCAAGAGAAATACCATCATTAATGAGTCCAGAACTGCTTCATGCACAGCCACATGGAGAGCCTGCAGGGTATGCAATGTGGTGCAGCCTCAGGGTGAGCCCCAGGTGTTTTTTGACATGGAGGAAAATCCCTATCCTTTTATTTGGCTGTAGTTAGGTTTTGGGCAGAACCTGTCTAGGAACATCCATTCTGAGTTGTGTAGGGCCTAAATTCTGGTCTGGGCCACTTCTCTAGTTACAGAGTAATGAAAAGAAACAAAGGCGTGTAATGGGTTTCATCCATAATATTGAAGTGGTTTTGGAAGCACATGCTTTAGTAATCCAGCACAAGCAGTTCAAGATATAAAAATGTCACTGATTTTCAGCTAGGAATGTGTAACCTATGATGCCATAATTTTGATGAGGAAAACATATTAAAAGATATTCAAAAATAAGACAAAAGGGATATCTCTAATTTCCTTAATAAACCTTCTTGGTGATTTCAGACATATCATCAAGCAGACATTTCAGACATATCATCAGTCTCTATGCTTAGCTGCACAGTCGGGCTTCTTACTGCTCTAATTGGAAGAGTCTGAAGATTGTTGAGTTCTTCCTAAATACATTAAGTTGGGGTTTTTTTTTACTTTCTCAGGGTCTAAGTACATTCTAAGTAGCAAAAAATTAAGCTTGTTTGCAGGCTGACGAAATTCACATTCTGATTGTCTTTCTGGCAATAACAATTGTACCTGTCAAAGCTTCTGAAACCAGTTCCAGGTTTTCTCTTTTGTGTTATTTTATCTGTGAATGACATGCTACTGCCCATCATTAGCAGGCACAGGAATAAACACACAAAGGTATACTTTATATGCATGCATTTGTTAAAGGACTTCATATTAGCATCAGGGATACTCCACTTGGGCACAGACAAGAAAAGATACTCATAGACTCAAACTCATAAATTTTAAGATGTTTTAAAACTCACTTTGGAGACGCAACATTGTTCTTTCAAAGGCAACATTAGCACAGAATTGCAAAAACATGACTTGGAAATGACCCGAAAGCCCTAAGATGACCCACTAACATGAAGTTCACTTCAAGAAGAGAGACAATCCTAGGGATAGCATGAAAAAACCCAAATGTAGGGCATCCTAACTGTATCCTGGGAGTACTGGAACTCTGTAGGGTCTCCAGATCTCCAAAGCTTTGGGCACATACAAACTGTAATTTTTGACCATTCTTTGGTCAATTCTCGTTCACCTGTTGAACTAATCCACAATTCCTGGAGGCCTACCTGGCAAAACAATTCTTTAGAACTGAGATCAGGACCCTCAGAGGTGGCCTCCTTCTGCCAATGAAAACAAAATGCAGCTGCAAGTATGGTTTAGTCATGGTGACTGGAATGCAGAGCTATTGCCCCAAGCTCTTCAGGAAAAAGAGAAATGGGCAGGCTGACACTTCTCTGTTGCTTCTTACAGCATTCTGTTCCCTGTGTGGTACTGCCTACCTACCTCTCAGCAAAAGCCACCACTCATGCCTATCTGCAAAGAAGAATCAGTCAAAGGGTATCAGCTGACAAATTCCTGGAACTAGAGACCTACATGATTTATTAAAGAGTATTCACTTTTCTGCTGCTAATGTTGCAAACAATAAAAAATGAAGTAATAAAATTGCATATGGCGTCTGATATGTGAAAAACAGTGCTCTTCCCATTTCTTCCATGTGGTCTGTACCTCTTATCCTAAAGCCTTTAGAAGTGCACAGCAGTATTTCTGACTCACATTCCTGAGATCCTGGAAGCAGCCTGCAGCCCAGTGAAGCTGGAATAAATACGTTCTAAAGTAACATCAGTAAACTTATGAAGTGAGCTCTTTAAACTCAAGAGTCTAAAAGAAAAAATTAGCTTCTCAGGTGTTTGATTCCAGCTTTCAACGTTGTAGTGCATGGCAATACTTTCTCACTACTTAAAAAATGCTTTATAGTAAAACAAAAAAAAGTTCCACACACTTCTTTTGTATTTTCACATGGGGTTTGCTCATTATTGGTGTTAGCAAATGAGCAAAGGAGAAATATCCTTGCTGCAGATCCTATATTCTCACCAAAACTATGCAAGTAAAACTTAACCTTTATGACTGAATCACAGTAAACATCACAAGAAATTCACTTGTTCTCTTCGTGTATCCTCCTCCAGAATAAGTTTTTGAGTTTGCCATTTTGTACAGAAACACAACAAAAAGCTTATATAGCCAGGAAAGTATTTCTTAGTCATAAATATAACTTTTGGGCAAACTGAAATTGTTCTCAGAAGCAGATCTCTCAACAGTTGTTAGGTTGGTTTTTTTTTATTTTTCAAATGTTCCTTTTATTTCTCTTTCTCTAATACATCAAAATAAAAGGAACAGATGTTGACATACTTCAGCCAAAATTGAAGTAAGCCCTTATGGTCAGGTCTAGCAAGCCAGGGAAGATATCACTCCAGTGGAAATAATTCCAAAATGGATAAATGAACACAGGGACACATAACACTACACAAAGTCTGCAGGACAATCCTCTTGGTAGTAGACATATCTGACTCTTGTGTACTTTTGTAAAGTATGTCAAAGTAATTCTCATTTCCTTGTCAAGGATGGACACAGCAATTGTGTGCTCTCTCCAGGCAGTCTACAGGCCAAGTGCCATCTTGACTTACAGCAATCCAAACCTACAGGATGGCCAGCAATACTGGCACAAAAATTTGGCATCTCATGGTAAAATAGTGTCAGACCTATAAAGGATGAGGTTTGCTCCATGACATAATTTTTAATTGTCTCCACAGCCCAATTCTGCTTCTTTGAAAATGACTTTGTGAGACTCACTTGGTCTACTCTAAACCAATATGCCCAGTATACAAACTCTTCCATAACCCAGTAACTGTCACCAACATGAGCAGAAATCTGCAAATTAAGCAGGTAATTAATTTCAAATATGTGCTGCTCACATTGCTGCTGGCAAGAAAAGGTTTCACAATATCAAATCAGGGCCTCAAAACACAGCTATTCCAGCAGCTGTTCTTTATTACCACCCCGTTTGTTGTTGTCTACTGAGAATGTCAGGACATTTCTTTCTTATTGTAGACAGGGTAAAGTAATCCTGAGTAACATCTTCAATAATGCTGTCATATGCATAATGCCCCTCTTTTCAAAGATTGATCATACCTAGCTAAATTCATTGGAATTTAGTGAGATATCAAGTTCTTTGTATATAACCGTAGGAAATAGACTCCCATGTCTTAAAACCATAGTTTGGTTACTTAACACAGCAGAACTGAAAACATTCAATATGTGGAACAACCTAAATTTATAGGAAGATGCTCTGGGATGACTCTGCTTAGACAAGGAGGTTGACCAGATGACCCATTGGGGTCCGTTCCAGTGTGACTCATTCTGTGACTCTGTGATTTTCATATTAATAAAAATTGCAGAGAGAAAAGTAGCATCAATATGCAGATTAAAAGGAGGTAAAAGAAAAACTATGGGGTTTTTTAGGCTAAACCTGACTGAATCTGCAGGAGAAGACTCATTAGATTAACTGGTTGTTTATGCCGTGCTATTTCAGCAATATCCAGCGGAATAGGGGGAAAAAAAAGGAAACATTGGAAATATTTAAGCAGGAAAGCTCAAAGCTCTGTCTAAAAAGACAAAAAAGCCTCTCTTTTTTTCCTAAATGATAGCATTTAAAGGTCCATAGAATATGAATGATGTCTGGCTGTCTGCTACAAGCTGCTTCTTGGCACTGCAATCATGGAAATAGCTTTCCTATACGAACCCTACAGTGCAAGGCTGAAAACAACTTTTATTAGAAGCAGTTCAAGCCTCTAAATGTTTTTTATGTACAGGATAAGTAGAGGTCAGTTAGTTACTAGTGTCTTCTTGTTTTATTTAACCTGCTTTATGCAGGAAGAACTCCTAGATCAGCAATAGTCTAAACTGCACAAAGATGCACACAATTTATATATTTTACCCAGCCCTACGTAGCTGTGCAGGGTGAGTGCTGAGTTACCACTATATTGTTTAGACAGAAAAGTTGGGAAGTCAAGAAAGAGGCCACAACTATAGGGCATTTGCTCAACCTGGATCAATAAATCAAAAATTACATTAGCAAAGAGATGCATGATCCAGACATGGATATGAAGCCATAAATCCTTTCATCCTAAAGTCACCAGATCTCTCCTTTGAGCTGTGCAAAAACTGGTGCCATCTGTTTTCTTTTTGGTGGCCCACAGGAAGGAAGTTCACAGTCTCAGCCAGGAGAATGTTGCCCCTGGCACTAGAATGTCTAAAATCTAACTACTGGATGAAAACACAGACTGAACTGTGACAATCAGTGCAACAGGATGGCCATATAAAGATGGATACTACATGGCAAAAAAATCAGAGGCACAGAAAATTAGGAGCTGCTCTTTTCTCCTCTGTTACCACATTTTTAAAATACAGATACCAAAAAAATTAGGGCAGCAAGTTGTAATTCTGGAAATGACAGCAGGGGTAAGAGCCTCTGTTAAAGATTTTAACAACAGTTCATAGCTTCACACTGATTTTTACCTTTTATTGGTACCAAGAGATTTACCTTGAATTCACATTGCCTCTCTATTTGTCACCTTTCTTTCCCATTCTTTATTTCGGACTCTCCATTTGCCAATATGTGTTTGTAGATTATATTTTTTTTGCAGTGGATGTGGTTTTGTCTGCTTGAATGGTTTGGCAAAATTCAAAGAGGCTTATGACACAAAAAGAACAGAGTTAATTAACTATTATCTGTAGTATATAACCCTTCTGCAAGGAAAGGTCTTACTTCAGCAGTCCATCAGTATGATTGGCTCTGTATTGTAGCTCCAGTAGAAAACTCCATAAAGGATTACTAATTAAAGCCAATTCTGTAAAGTAGACTTAAGTGTTGATCCAACACATGTATTAATCACTTATACAAACTTGTTCTGCTGGTTTAACATGTTTTCAAGGTTTTGAAGCTTTGTATTGTCAGCTCATCCCTCAAGCTAGACAGCATCTAGCCAGGATTTTGGTTAATTCAAAAGAAATTCAATCCTTCTGACTTGCCAGGCTGAACTCAAATTTCTGTGACAAATTAAGCAGATTGTAGGTCTACAATCAAAGAACATGGAACTAGAATCTCAAGCTCCAAATGAAAAGGTAAGGGGCTGGAGACAGTCCTAAAACCCTGGCTTGGCTCTCTAGAGATCCATGAAGGAAAGCCAGAATTTCAAGGAAGTTCGCTGAGTAAAATATATGTCACTATCAAACCAGGTCTTGTATGAGACAATTTGCATCATGTTTTAAAAATAGTAATTATATGAAAAAGACTTTACCAGAATTACCTTTCATGTGTACATGCACAGATCTGCTCTCCTGACAGTGCATTCCTTAGGCTGGGCTTGCAGAGGAGCAGAATGTCCTTTGCTCTGGCACACGTGTACTCAGATCCCAACTTCCATGACATGCAAGCTCAGTGTCCTGCATTTTCCAAATCACTAATACATAAAGAAGATAGGACTGAAGCATTTTAAAAACAAAAAAAACCAGACCCATCAGTAAAATAGCTATACACACTGTTGGTCTGCAGGCCTTCTTAGAGCTCCTATTCTAAATCCAGACCTCCCTCCATAGTTCCAGACCTATCTGATTTATCTCTTTCTGTTTATTTCATCCTGTTGCACTCTGTGTCATGTGTATGTATAAAACACACAGATACATAAGAACACACATAAATCTTTTTTATAGAATGAAATCTCCCCAAAGGCAGCATCCTGTAGACTCTAAATCAATTTATTTTAATCTGATCTTCATCTCTAATGGTTTTCTTGGCTGCAGCCATCAAGGAAACATCCTGGGAAAGAATGAAAACATATAACATTTGTTTCTAGTGGTTCCTTGCACCATGCAGTTTTGACTTTTCAGTACAGAAAAGCCTGCAAACTCCATGAAATATGACTGGGCTTGGAACTGACCTCCAGTGCAAACTTACATCTGCACAGCTGAGAACTCCCTAAAATATGAACATAAAGATGTCAGAAACTTCTTAAAACATCTTTAAAAATCATTGCAGTAAAGTTGAAAACTGAACTTTTCTACCAAAAAACAAAGCTGAAGCGAAATTTTTCCATATAACCATTTCATCAAATGGAAAGCCTTTTCTATTTCTCAGACTTTTCCTTTCTTCCTCAGTACACAAGTTTCAAGTCACCCAAATTGGTTTTCTATTAGGAACTAAGACCACAAGCCCCTAGGAATCTCTATGTATTTTGTCAGATTTTCGTTCCTGTTGCCAAACTTAGTGCCTTACTAATTGCCCGGGGCTACGGTGCTTTGCTTATAGAAACAAATTATTTTCTTGATGGAACAGCAGGATTTGCACCTGCAGAGACTCGGCTTAGGAAGCCTGGCAAGCAATCAAGTGGGCAGCTGGGGAGCCTCGCTGCCCAGCGGTCCGCAGGACCAGCCTCTGGAAATCCAGGACGCCTGTCAGGTCACTCTCAGCTGGTGGGCAGCTCGCTGGCAAGGGGGCTGGCAAAAAACCAGCACCCCAGAACAGCTTAGTCTATGTATCTCCTCACCTGGCTTCTGCCAGTAACCCTGAGGAATTAACACACTGAGAAAAGAAAAAAAAAAAAGAAAAAAGAAAAAAAATGTTCTGTGATATCAACATTAAACAAGAAATGAAGTTTATCAGGAAAAAACCTTTTTAAAATGCTGACCACAATTTTCCTAGATCCCTGAGCCCTCAGAGAGAAAATCAGCTCTAGGTTATGTCAATGTTCCTTGCACATGTTGCGCTGTGGAAAATAACTGAGAGCACAGCAAGGAGAAATCCCCAGCAGTACCCTGATCATGTGTAATATAATGTCTGCACCACATTGGTCAAGGTTGCTCTGGGGCTTGTTCTTTGAAAGGCCACGGCCGTAATTCACATTCATTCACACACCTCATAAAATTGCAGAGCTGAGTTACTAACAGTGGTAACCACTTATTCTTTTGACCACTAAAACAATAAAAAGTCAGTTTGATTTTAATTTATTAACTGAAGGGAGGTTGGTGGTCACAGATTAGTCCTCTCTGGGAGTCACTGCAGAACGCAAGCAACACTTGGTCTGGCACACAATAGCTGTGCTACAGCACCCTGCTGATGGACAGATAAAGTAGAACAGACACCAAAATCTGCTTGTTGCTTTGAGTCACACTCTTCAGAGGCACAGGCGGCTTTCTATCAGAGGGTCAGACCATGCCAAACAGGAATGTGCATATCACCACATGAGAAAAAGGTTTCATCTCATCTATTACTTCAATAGGTTTGCACCTGGCCCAGATTTTCTCTTTTTTTGCCAAATTGATCTGACTGCTGTAGCTGGCAGGCAATGGAGAAGAGAAACTACTTATGTTTTTCACTGAGCTTTCTGGTTGGCTTCTCGTCCTAAACCGGACCTGTACAACATACTCTGACTTGAAGAAGCAGCTACTGAACATGGAATTTTCTATCACATTTCTTACAGAATCATTGTTAGGTCAAATCTCACACAAAATTAAATGTTGAAACAACAAAAAAGTGCATGAAAAAAATATACAAGACAAAGATTAAATATCTCTATTAGTTCAATTTTAATTTCTGAAAATGTTCTTAATAAACACAGGAGCAAGACTACTTAAGTAGTGTCCCTAAAACCATGCTCACCCTCTCTCAAAAAAGCAGTAATTTCACAGTCAGCTCTAAATGTTTCACTCAGGTGCTGCAAACACATTTGAATTTAGCCGGAAAAACAGTGATTGCTGAATTACCAAAACAAAAAAGAAATTAAGAAACAGCATTAATAGATAGGATGAAAAATAATAGAGCAGGTCTCCTTCTCTTCCCTCCCCTCCAAATTGGGTCAACAAGGAATACATGCCAAGAGAATGTGCTTTATTCACATCAAAAAATCAAAGTTAGCATCAATCATTTTGATCACAAAGTATTGGTCCAGCTAATCCTCAGCCCTCCAAAGCTACAATCTCACATCTCCTGAAATAAAATGCCTTTTCTCAGAGTACATTAAGTAAGAAAACCATATGGCAGAAAACTGACCTCCACATCACAAGAATTAAAAATTAATTCCAAGACACATTATGTTTGGGTTGCATTGATGGGTTATATTCACTGCAACACAAGGCAGCATAACCAACTCACAACACAAACTGTTTTCTTGCACAGGTACTTGAGCAATGCTGTTACAAGAATACAAAGACATTAATATAATGGAAAATAATGTTTACTATTCAGCAGCTACTGGTATAAATCAGAGTTCTGGATGAAGAAACAGAAGCAAGGTAATTTTAAGGAGACCTTTTTAAAAGTAAACAAAAATATGTGAAATAAGAATGAAAAATATCTGGGAGCATTCTAGGATTTGTAAGCCTTCCAGAACACTGGCATTTTCATCTCTGCCATCTCTGTCAAGTACCTTGCTCTAGTAAAGCTTCTGATTAGAAAGCTAGAATGGGACAATTCCAGATATTTCCACTTGCCAATCCTACCACATGGAGACTGTTCAACAAGAACTTTCCTGGTTCATGTGGTGTTCTATGAAATATAGAAGCTTTCAATCACACATACACACAGAAAAGAAGAATGAAGATTTACTATTAAGAAATCAATAAAACCTTGAATATTTGAAAGCAAAGATTTAACATCAAAGATCTTTTGCAACCTCTATAAATGTTTTCCTCCTGAAAATGTAATCACATATTATCACTGTAGGTAAGACATCTTTCATGAAAGCCAGTTCCTGTTTTTGACCCTGACAGAGCTCTGTAGAGAACTTATATATAAGCAAGGAATCTCTCCTTTCCCGACTTCAATCTACTTTCACTTCGAACAATGAAATTATTTTAAGTCACTTCTTTAGTCACACCTTTTCAATATTATTTAAAAATTCAACCTGCAAGAAATCAGTTCCTCATCCTCTCTGGACTTTTCTCCCTTTCTTACTACCTCAGGCAATGGACATTATTCTGTTTAGTTTTCTATGTGAAATACATATATGTATATAAAGCCACAAATCTTTATTGGCATAATATTTAGTTTGAACACCTTAACCTCTTCTTTTCTTTCCCTTTTTCCTTCCACAATTATCTGCTTATTTGAGATTTATAGTGGGCAAACCAATCTAAATTTCAATAAAGGAACCATAATAATCCCAAACTTACTACCACTACCTAACTGCTATCTAGTTTTTGAATATGTTTCCCGTTGTGTCTTATAACAGCTGAAGAACATACAAAGTATTGAAAAACTGTAGTTGTAGACATACTGCTGGCTTGACCTCAGCAGTTTAATTTTAAAGCCATTGCTTTTAAATTTTTCACGCTTAACCATCTCCATTCTTAGGCAATATCATTTTAAATTGGGTAGAGTAAGAACTACCATAACAGTAAGAGGTTTTGAAACACTGTGAATTGACAAGGCACCTTTTTTTTCCCCTGCAAGATGACTATTAGCTCTTAGATAATGCAAAGAACTTAAAAGAATCTGCAGGATCTTCTTATTTCTCACTGTCTCTTATATCTAGGGGGATTCTAAGAATTATTAAATATTTTAGTCCCCCACTAACCTCCAAATTGCCTGTAGTACACTCATTTCAGACCATAAGACAGGTGAAAAACAAGATCACTTTTAACTGCATTGCCAAGTCTTTCACTATAATGCATCAAATGTAGTCTTTGTATAGCAAAGTGCTCTCCTGAGTGGCCTAGATATTGGAAAATAGTAGGTACCCAACACTACGGTTTCCTTTGAAAATCTCTTCAATTTTTCAAGTAACGGGAAGTAAAAAAATGCCTTTTTTCCTTAAAAATATTTAGTGCAATGTAAAAGGCCGTTTGTCTGAATTCTCACTGAAGGCTAGAACAGAGTCATTAAGTCTCTCTGACTATTAAATACAAAGGCTGGATAATTTTAAACATATCCATATTAAACAAAGGGCCCCTGAATTTTAACTGAGTTCTTAGCACTGTAACAATGAAGCAATACTTTCTATTCTTTTCATTCCTCTAAGCTACGTTCTCTCTTCTTATATATCCATAATAGAAATGAGAACATGTTTTCAGCATTCAAACTTTTCCAGATATATCAGTGTCACAAAGAATGTGTCAGAATCAATATGCATTTGGAGCTAAGCTATCATCTTCAACTAAGAAAAGCAGTAGATGGGGTTCGAGGTAGCCCGTTTATTTTGCTGGCAATTCATTCCATAGTAAACTAGCTCTATTCACTAGCCCATGAACATCACATACATTTACACTCCCATTTCACGCTGCAGTACATCAATCTAACACCATCTCTCAAGGGGAGCTGTCTATATGCAGTCCAAATGGCTTTTCAGATGAAAAATAAGGGCAACAGCCTTTTATCTCGGGAGACTTGGGTTCAAACCCTTGTTTAGGTCACAAGTTAAAATTAGTTTGGTGCTCTTGTTCTTCCTCTCATTTGTGCTCCTGACACAACTGCTACTCATTCAGGCACTATCGGGTGTGACTGGCAGTCCTGGCTCCAAGGCAGGCTGCCCATGGCTACAAAGGAACGAGGATCATGTCTGTGATGTGTGTTGACGTGGAGGAAAAAGGGGAACCTGAAAGGGGAGGAGAAAAAAAAGGGAAGAGCTCAGAGTTCTCACTGGTTTTGGCAATATGAAAAGCCACTTTCTTTCTAGTATCCTGGTCTCTTTTTTTAATGGGCAACAAGCACACTGAGGCAGAGTTGTATTTCTGACTTTTGACAGCGAAGGGCCTTCTTATGTGCCTTGGTTATCTCTGGACCATACATAACATCTGCAGTTTCTCACTGCATAGTCACACAACAAAGTGAATGGGTAAAATTCTTGTGCCCATGAGTAAAGAGCCATCGTTTTTCAGACCTAAATACTGAATTTTTGACCATCAGAATTACCTGACAAAGAATCACCACCTGTCAGGAACTGTGCAACAGAAACACAGTGTTGGACTATTTACCTCAGGCTCTCCCTGGTTTCCAGCTTTGACGATATTCAGTCAGCTAGAAGGAAAGACAGTCTAGAATCTTGTTATTCCTGCCCAGAGCTGTCAATCCACACTAACAATGAAAGGCTTCCTGTACTTTGTTGAACATAGCAGTAAATCAGTGCCATCTGCATAGAACACAGCAGCACCATCTGCATTGTAAATGTCTCACTGAAGTTCATTATTGCATTATGCCAATTCAATAGCAAGAAATTGCCAGAAACTCTGTTGTACACCCAAGTGCATGTTAATTTTTAGCTTCTCCTACTTTCTACTGTAACAGTTTTCCTAGACATATGGGTATATAAAACACTGACATACAATTATAAGCAAAGTGTGTTTTACACCTAAATCCATGCAACAAGCTTATCTTAACAATATCTCCAAAGTGAAGCGTTTACCAACATAAACCCTAATGTGTTTATTCACAACCATATTCCTGTGAGATAAAGCAGGGTTAGCCCCACTTTACAGAGGAAAATTGAAGTGCAAGACAGAATAACTTGCCCAAACCTGTACAATAGCAATTCTGAGACAAAGCAAATTTGAACAAACCAAATTCTAGACTAGCTTCTTTTACACATTCTGAGATGAGCTCCTACTAAAAAATACTAAACACCGTTTTTTCAAATACGATATGATAAACAAGAAAGAGGACATGAACAACTAAATTTTTTTAAATGGCAATTCGAAAGCATGCAAAATTTAAAAAAAAAGAATTTGATGGGTACCTTGAAGGAAAAGACAATTCCCAAAGAAAAAATTTTTACAAACATTTATGCTCTTCTCTGAGTGACATAAGTTTTGGGGAGCAGGGTATGTCAGAAGTATGGCAGAGATATGATTTTCCCCCAAAACACATTTCCTTCAACAACTAGATTTTATTTCACTTGTATTCCCACTTGACCTCTACATGTGTATACATAGTCTCCTGAACAGAACTTAGAAAAAGAGTGGATGCTTGTCATATTGACAGACACCCAAGTTTGGTAACGCTCCTGCATCTAGCCAGTTGATGACTGAATGCTAAACTATTCACTGCAGGTTTGTGCATACCACTATTGAAAACATCGATATTTTAATGTGTAATCTGCAATTAATTACATGAACCACTGGATATGCCACTTACACTAATTAAACTTCAATAGGCACTATTTTGCAATAGTTGGCTAGTTCACATGCAACACACTTTCTTAAATAAGGCACTTCACTAAAGAATATTGCCAGGATTGGTGAAGGGCTTCATCATCACTACTGGCTGCAATTTATAGCAAAGGGAATATCCCCTGTTAATGGTTGAATACCTGGGACTTCACTCAGATCGTACTCATTCGTTACTATTTTTATGTAGCCTGGCCTGTTAAGCATAATGAGACAAGTACAGAATACATTTGGGGCATCTAGACTGAGGTGGCAGAGTTATTCTGTGTACTGTGGCTTACAAAATTTAGGAATCCACAGTCATCCCTCACAGGCTTTTGTAAGACCAGCTTGGACTTCTCTGAAACACTCTTCTGATCCTACATTGAAACTAAACTTCCATATTTTGATGTGTCATTTTTCTTTATTATGAGCATTCAAGGACAAATTTTCCAAAAGTGTTTAGGCACCTAGTGATGCAGATAGGCAGCCTGTGTTATTTTTCAAAATCACTTAGGCAGGTTAGGCAGCTAAATCCCTCTGAAATTAGAGAGAGTCAGGCATCTGAGTTAGGCACTTAGAAAAATTTAGCCAATGCTTATTTGTATTTTCAGCTTCTAATCATTTTGAACATCTGTGTGATAAGTTTTGATTTATTTAGGCTGGTTCCCAGTACATTATTTTCTCTCACCTGACTGAAAGAGCATTCCTCATTACACAAGTTGCAGATTTTTCTTGTAGACCACGTTAAGACAAACAAGTGAAAGAGATGAAAACCTTTTTTTTTCTTTTTTTTTTTTTTTTTTACTTTACATAGGTAAGGAGACATTGTGGAATAGTGGATAATGTAAAAGGACTGTTTTATTCTAAAATCTACTCATTGACTCAATGAGCTTTTAAATAACATTTAATTTTGTTTAGCACAAAATACAGTGAGGGTTTAAAAGCTGGCAAAATACAAAGCACTCAGTGTATAACTTGGTCAGACTATTTTGCTTATCTTAAAACAAAAAGAAAATCAACCCCAAAATGATTTTTCCACAGCTAAACGGAGAAATAGTCAAATTTGAGTCAAATTGTAATTAAATTTGAGAAGCACCCAACAAAGACCTCATTTTAATGTGAAATATTTGTCTCTCCAGATCCTTGGCTTATAGTTTTTCATTGAATGAGGAACTTTAGGTTATGAAATATTTCGCCGCTGAAATTTTGCAAGATTGAGATGTATATGATTTAACCATGAAATTGTTCATATTCATATTTCTTGCTAGAAAATAACAAAATATTTTGACCTTTTTAATTTTAAGATGATGTTCTATGGAAAAGGGATTAATCTGAAAATGTCACACTACAATAAGTCCTTTGCACCAGCTTAACAGCTTTTGAATCCACTACCAAATTTCTAGAATATCTGATTTAAAACAGATGAGGTCTCAAACAGAAGGAGTTCTTATAAGTGCCATGAAAATTTTTATCTGAATTTCTTGAGAGACTATTTTTGGTTTCAGATATATGTTTTTTGTCTGTGACAATTCTGATCTTTTAATTTTCATTTTCAATCAAAAAAATATCCTCAAGCATTTTTAAAATACCCTAAGGAATATCTGGGATTTTTTTTCAAAGCTGTTATTTTGCCTCTTTTAAAAGAGGATTTTTTCCAGTATACAGTTCTTTTCATTAGAGAAAAGGAAATAAAAGAATTAGCTGCCTCTGATGATTCATAATTGTACATTTTGTGGCTTCAATGACAGGATTTTTTTCTTTTTTAACAGGTATTAATTTATCAAAGGAACACAAGTCTAAAGCTGTCTTTTTACATATATATGGTGCAATTTAACTCAAGGTACAAATTTTATAATTTCTCATCTTATATTTACATAAAGGGAACAGTGAGGTCCAAATGTAAGACGTTATGTATCATAAAATAATAATCACTATAATGTGTGGGTGCTGAAGTTGATTACTGACTTAAAGCTTGTAGAATAAATGTACCAGGAGAGGGGAAGAAGTACGGAAAGATACACAGAATATATCAAATTTAATCAGGCAAATACATCCCTCCAGGCTACTTAGCCTGACCTAAGCTTTCCATTGGGAAACCAGAGTTCAAAATAGAATTTCTGCAATGTAATTTCAGGTGCAACAAAGTCACATAATAAAAAAAGCTTAGAAGCTATTTCTCATGCTGTGATTTGCATGGCTAGAGAAGCAAAGGGCAGGCAATGTTGTCCACAACAAATCTATAGTAAAATAACTCACCCTACTCAAAAGCCTCAAATTCCATTTGCCCACAGCTGTATAGTGTGGTCTCAAGATCCATCTTTAATTGAGTCATATCTTTGACAGGGACAGAAAAAGCTGTCTGAAAAATCACATCTTCTAGGTTTCCTCTGAAACAGTTTAATTTGCTTGAGCCAAAGTATTTGGGTTGAAGACAAGTTTCTATATGATTTATAAAACTGCTCTCTTCCTTTCTTTTTCTGTGTAAACTCTGATCACCTGCATAGTGGAGAATAAAAAGCAATCTTCTTCTGTTCAGGTGCAGCATCAAGCCTTACCCAGCACTGCTAAATATTTCAAACAAAACCAACTGGACCTGCTATCTCATGAACTTTATGTCATTATTGACTACTTTGACAGGAAACTACTTTGACATTAAACAATCTTAGCTCTCAATTAACAATATATTTGATGTGGGGCTTAGATCAATTTTTTATTAAATTGTATTCAAACACAGTTCTCTAAATACCTTAACACTGCATTAAGGAAGGGAATGACGTACTAGATACACATACCATGCAGCAAAAAATAAAACCAGCCTCTAACACCTGTTGGGGTTTAAGTATCTTGAAAAGAGTAATAATGCATCATTTCATCTATAAATACCAATATCTCTAAGAATTCCTTTAAGTTCTTCCTATGTGGATAATGTAATTATATCAGTCAATGCTACATCATGCTCCCAGCAGCCATGGGTTTGCCAAACAATATGTAAAACAGGCTTTTTAATGTCCTTTTAAACCAACTTTATTTTCCACTTCCCAACCCCTTTCCCCCACTCAGACCCAATTTATAAGAGACCACACTCAAAGAAATCCTACATGACTGGCCAAGGTTCTTTTCTAACCCTAAGTTGAGGTTTTATTAAGGAGAACACATTGCTTATGCAACCTCACATTCAGCTCTTGGCATAAATAATTTAACACAAGCTGACTTGGTTGGCTGTGCTTACAGAACTGAAAGCCATCCCACCTAGTTTATCAGGGATGGGAGCTCCAGAGAGGGTAAGTATAGAGCAGAGCAAGCTTGCAGCAAGGCTGCCTAAGGAGCTCCAGCCTCAGTTTTCTTCACAGTCTCTGCATGTCTAATGCAGAGGAGTGACAGCACCTCATCACTACAGCTTCCATTGCTTTCTGCCGGCAATCACAGTGCTGCTATGTCTCAGTTTCTGCCACAAAAGAGCATTTCATTTCCCCAGGGATCAGAGCTCAAGTGGTTTTTGAAGACAGGTTTGAACATTCTTCGTTTGGACCTTGTTTATCATCCACATTAACTTCTTTCTGCACAGCACCATTTTTGTGTAACTGCTTGTGCTGCACTCCACCAACTCACTGTGCAACTCACTTTTGTAGCAACTGTAAGTGAGCCAGAATAGTTTACTGGCAGGCTAATTATCTTTGTCTATTAAGTCAGCGTACCATAGACAGCAGGACTGCATATTTTCCTTTCAGATGTAAGTTTCACACAGAACTAGAAGGTGTTTTTTGGTGTTCGGCATATATAAATATTCCAGCAATTAGGTATTGCTTTTTATATTTCTGGATGTATATCCTGAGAACGTCTTTGACTTTCCTGCTAAGAGAAGTTTCTCAGGACAAACTCTTTTCACAGGGATCCCACTTCACTAACTGTTCCAGTAGAGGAACAAACTCAAATCAATGTATCATTCAGCCATTATTAATTAACGAATACAAGAAAGTACATGTGTATTTTTATAGATATCTATGTACACACACACAGAGATATGTGCATATGTGAAAAGCTGTCCCAGAACATTTCGGTGAGAAACGCTGCACAAACCACCGTAAGCAGTAGGCAGAACAAATAACAGAAGACATCCTGTGTTGGAACCCTGGTCACTGAGAATTTTAGACTTTCTGTGCTGACAGGGAACTCACCCCCAAGAAAATGCTGCATTTGACCTGAGGCCGTGGTGAAGGCTTCCAAAATTGAATGACAGAACTGAGATTATGGGTGTGTGGTTTGAATAGAAGTGTGTAATATCACATGGTGGAAATTAAAGAGTTTAAGGGTTTAGGACATAGTAACATATAAAGCAAGATGGAGGCTTTAGAGTGGAGGCTAGTCCTTCTTTTTCACCTTCTTCTTCATGAATTAAGGTGGTAATTTGTAATTGGATGGAAAAGTCTGCACTGCGGGCCACAGGAGGTTGGTTATTGGGTTAAAAGTTAAAATAATTTAGGTGTCATTTCCTAATTGGACAGTTTATCCTTAAAAGGCCTTGTAGAGAGAGAGATATGGCTCTATTTTTACTTTGTTAGCAAGAGGTGCTGTAGAACTCATGGCTTGTGAGACTGTAATATAGACAAGAATTCATAAACATCTGAGTCTGAACAAGAAATATTGTCTTGAGCATTTAATCCTGACTCTAGCAAAAAGAAGATAAAAAGCAACAATCCTGAATTTACAAACAAGGCTTGGGAAAGGATGTTCAGGGCAATGAAAGGTTGGCTTGGAGTTAGAAGTTCATGGCGCTTTTCGCTTGAAAACTTTGGACTGCAAAATATCAAGTCAAACTGTCCCTCCAGTTTATATCTGGCAAACACAGATAAGAAATCCTCACCTTATGACACAGGCATTGACAGGACCAATTCACCTCAAAGTATGAGGCACCAAGGTATTACAATGAAAGATATAAAAAAAACCCCATAGTGGCAGGAACTGCAGCTGCCTGATGAGAAGATTCTGACAGTTCTTTTCAGTGATGAAGATTTATTTAGAGGTTCAAGTATCCATAAGTTTGGATGCTTGTCTGGACTTCCTCACTTGTGAATAAATACAGGATCTCCAACATCACATGAAAAATAACACAAAAGGCTGGAGGTAAGAGAGCTGTGGTGAAGATGAGAATCTGATGGCATTTTGATATTCTGCTATTTATTCACAGAAAACCCAGGAAACAAAGGCTGACAGCTTGTTAAGGAAGCAGAACTTAGCAAAGACAAATTGCATTCCCTGTTGAGATTGATGAAGATTCTAAATTCAATACAAGGTTTTGGTGGAAAAATTAATTTGGCACTTATTTACTACCATCTGTTTCAGATATTCCAAGTGTGAACTAACAACCTATCACTGATGTGAAGGATTTGAAGCTGTAGAAGTAAACAGTATGGAAGATGATTCCTGCCTTCAGGAAAGTCAATCCCTCTCAAACATACCACATTCTAGGCTGCGACCATGAATTAAATATAGGATAAATTGGTTAAAAATCATACCAACTAAAACCGTATCATTTCAAAGTTCAACTACAAATCTAATACTATTTGATTGCATTCAACATATAATAGTAAAATATTTGAAAATAAAGGGATCAGAAGAAGGGTCAAACAAGTATAGAGGAAGCATGCTTAGCATGCCATACCGCATTCTGAGCATGTTCAAAATTGTTATTTTCACTGAGGTTCACAGAAATTGAGAAAATGCAGAATTTATCCCAGTGAAAACTTCTTTAAAAGATTAGAGAGCAGCACAACATTCTCCACACTAGTCTGGGTTGGTATGACAAAAAATGATCAGTCCCAGCCCAGAGCTACATATCAGGCACAAGAGCTTCACTCCTGCAAGGGTAAAGAAGGGGAAAGGGCTGGACACATTCTTGATCTCCTGAGTGCTGATGCTCCTCTTTCTCCGCCAGTACTTCACACATATCCCCTTTCTTCCCTCAAAAAAACCCAAAACCCAAAAAAACCCAACAACAAGAAGAAAAGACCCCCAACTCCCCCCTCCCCCCCCCCCCCCAAAAAAAAGGAACCTATCTGTTTTGGATTCATTTGGTGTCTAACTCCCTGAGCTAACAGGTAATTTGGGTGCCAACCTTTGCTCTGGGTGCACAGAGAACTGGTTTTCTGGGGAACAGGTAAGACAGTGAGAGAAGACCCTTAGAAAGATTTCTTCCAAGGGCTTTTCTGACCTTCATCTAAAACATTAAATGGTATTACAAGTGGCATGTCTGTATTATGAAAGATTTAGCTAGCAAAGCCTTATCATCACACTCACTGTCATCAATTTTCATTTAAATTAGGTATCCAGTCTGATGAAATATATAAAAGCTATCCAATTTTAAAAGGAGCAGTTTTCTAATTTCAGAAGACAAATCAGAGATTGCATCTGAGACTACCTAGTGGGGGCTGTTCAGGGAAAGGTCTTGGTTGGCTAAAGGTTTTGCAGATAGCTGAGGTTTTGTGGAGTGGCTCGATGAATGCCTAAAAAAGGAAATGAGCTCTACCACATGTGTGGACAAATTTCCTACTCAGGCTGGGCCTGCTTCTCAAGAAAATGCTACTTAAAGTGAGTCACAAATTTAAGAGCTGGTGTGGGGTTTACTTTGTTTAGTTTTTTTTAAGAGCTCTCTGGTCTATGAGAGATAATAGACCATCAATTTTTGGTGTGTTTACTCTATTTCAGTGATCAGAACCAAAATGCAGACAGAACTTTGCAAGGAGTGTATATAGCCCACAATCCCATGGATTTACAAATGAGTGTAATGAATCTCCCAACACACTTGAAGTTAACTGTCCAGCACACAATTAACAAGGATCTAGAGGTAACCAGATATCCCACAAACCTGACAGCAATAGTCACAAGTGCCACATCGTGTAAGAGTGGCTTACACATCACAAAAGTGAATCAAAAATTGACTTTGTTAGAATTAGGGGGAGAAATCAAAGTGGGAATATTATGATCTTGATGACACCAGGAAGGCAGTTCAAAAAGTTACTTCAGATTTATCTTACTGTCCTACTATCTTTCAAGCATCTTTAATTTCATTTATTTTGTTTCTTTCTTCAGTATGTCTCACCTGTTTCTTTATACAGCACTTCTACAAGTAGAAAGAATAAATCATCTAATGTGTCACCACTATCTGAAGGGGGTTTTTTTGTAGCAGGCTTCTAAAAGGATGTAATTGAAGACAGAAATTTTAAGTCCAATAAAACTTTTCTGCTACATTTAATACAATTTGATTCAGGCCATACACAGCATGCTTGATTGAAATATCAGGTGTTTTTATCCCTTCAACTGAGGGGTGTCTTGTCTGTTATAGGACTGCTTTTGTCCTTCAATTTTACAAGTTCCATACACAGTTTATAGACCACATTCACTAAGGCATTCAGCCATTTAGGACTGCCAATTTGCACTGCTTCAATGCAGAAGTTACTTGGCTTAGATATACCTTAGAAGTCAAGTTCCATTGTCACATTTTTCTTTTTCACCTACAAGTACTTCTGTTTATTCCCAACTCAGCAGCCAAGCTATTGATTAGGTTGGCTTAGGTCATCCCACCCTGCAATTCCAGCCTCAATCCTTGCATTGTTTTCCAATAGCTTGCTTTATTGATTTCATGTTCTTGGGTTTGACTTTAGGATCTTGCTTTTAGCTTTAACTCTGTCCTGTGTTCTTTGCTTAAGTTTTGTTTTACTGTTACCTCAAACTGTCCAAAGAAATTGCAGTCAAATGTAAAATGTGTCTACTGGGCTAAAAGGGAAGAAACTAAATCAGGCAGCAGTAAAAAGGCACACAGGGCCTGCCACACACTAGTTTCAGAATAGGTATTTTTCCATCTAAGTGCATATTATGCAATATCAAAAGCAATCTTCCTAACAACCATTGTACCGTTTCCTCTGCTCTACTAAAACTTTAGGGAATCACTGATCCCCTCTGCATAGCTCACTTGGTGAGCTATGATATCTGAATTGACCTTTGATATCTGAATTCTTGAAATGTTTCCTATTTATGTGGATTAATTAAAGGCAGAAGTCCAATTTCTTACCATCTCATATTCTGTTGAATTACATTTGTGTTGAGACAACAGTAAAATCTCATTATTCCTCTTGGGTAGAACTTTTGCTCACTTTGTCCAGTGGGGAATCAGGCATACAAATCAGACCTGAGGTGTTTCTGTGAGACCCCTAGCTGTGAATCTGAGGGCAGAACGAGACCTTTACAACACGGATGGTTCCAATATATGAATTTGCATTTTGCAAAAAATCCAGTGGTAGTTACTTTCACAGTTCTGTATTACGCTTCTGCAGCTGAAATTAGCATTCTCTCAGTACGTTTAGTTTGTTCTATTTATTTTACTGAAAAAACATGAGAGATTTGTGTGTGAATAGTTCTAAATATATATATTTTCATTGAACTAAAATATTGTTTGGGTTGGTCAGTAAAAGCTTTCAAGAAATCTATGCTTATGGAAATGTTTATTTCTGCAAAAAGAAATATTCCATTATTTGTGTTGCTGACAGTCAGCTTTGTTGTAGTTCCAAATGAAAAAGGGAGTATGTTGATTAGGGAAAATACAGCTATGTTCCATCTTCCTCCCCTGCTTCAGTAAGAGAAGAGCATTTGCATATTAATTCTAGGACTGAACAGCTGCATTCCCTAGAAAGCTCCATTCATTGCAGCACTGAGCCCCTGAAACCAGGCAAGAGGGGAAAAAAAAAGAAAAAGAGAAAGAAAAAAAAGAAAAGAAAGAAGTGGGCATAAAGCTTAAGGTAGATAGAGACACTGATTTTGCAATTCTTTATTTCCAAAAGGAGTACTTTTCATTTTAAGGACTGCAAGTAGACATTTCCATATGGCCTATCTCAAGAGTATTCCAACCGTCTGATGAGCAAAAGGAATACTCTTATTTCCATTTCACAAAAAGGCAAACAGAGGCATAATGGGGTTATTTACTAGGCTTAGAATATTTACCTATAAATTTGTCTTTATTCTATGTCAGAGCCAGGTGATTTGCCCAGGATTACACAAGAGCCATTGCACATTCAGAAATAATTTCCATCTCTAGCTCCCACTTCCATGTCTTATCCTTCACAATACAGATTCATGCTTTTGTCTTCTCTACTGTTTTGTTACATAACTTTAAAATATACTGAAAGCAGAGATACAGTTGTTTTGACAAGAACTGCAACCAGGGTTTTCGTATGTTTTTCTCATCTGTAAAAATCTGTAAAGATGGAAGACAAAGCCTTCTGTGAGGCACTGAGCATTAACAGTACCATAAGTTGCTATGTTTGAAGCGCAGAATAATATTGACAGCTAGAAAAAGGTTATAAATTCTTGTCTTAGATGGATGCCATCCATGTTTTCTAATTCTGTGAACTCTGTCTGCAGCTGGTGATCGCCTCTGTGATCAAGAGATGTGAATGAAAATAGGTGGCCTCCCACAATGCTTCAGAGGGAAGGATGGGTGAGAAGCAGGAATATCTTGCTTCACTCACAGGACACGTCATACATAATCTTCCTGGCATCACAAGTCAAACCAGAAATGTTATATTAGAACAGACTGGCAGAAATTTTCTTGATGAGGGTCTATTAAAATAGTAACACTTGACATTAGAAAACACAAAATTACTGAGCTGAAGGTCCAATCCTGGAGATGTTTCACTACCAACATCAATATATCCAAGCAGATGAACAGGGACTACTTTTATGAGCAATGAAGCTGTAAATTTCACAGTATATTTATCCAGTTTAAAAAGATCTCCTGATTCCAAGTTACTTTGGCCACTGACATCTATTACTACATGTACAAATGCTCCAGAGCCACATGGCAAATTCAATTAACGCAATTACACAAGCTAAAAATAACTCTCCAAAACACTCTTGTTTTTGATTCAGTCTGCTTGAATTCAGTCATCAATGTTCTGCTTAATATCTGCTAGCAATGCAAGCAATGAAAAGAAAACGGTTCATCACAATGTTTCAAAGGATTGCCATTTATCAATGGTTTAGGGAGAAAAAGAAGTATTATTGATCTTATCAAATATCATAAATGTCTCCTGACCTTAAAGTTAACGAACGGGGAGACAGCTGTTGTTCACAAGAAGTAACTAAATGTCTTTAGCAGGTCACACTGCCTCCTCCTCAGCAGGTTCACAGCCACCAACCATACCTGCCTAGTCTCCCACCCAGCCTTGGAGAACTGTGTGTGCTTCACAGCCTGCAATGCATGGTAGAATGCCATCTTTTCTACAGCTCACAGAGTCCCGTGCACAATATCTGATTATTTGTTGCTTCAAAGATGTGTGCTATGTACTAGCAATAAAAACTAGGAGCTTGCTCAGCTGCCTTCTGGAGCTTCCAACAGTGTTTTTATACAGACTTATACTTAGTCCTCCTCCCCCATATATTATTTTTCTTCTAAATTAGAACTTAATGGAACTTTTGAAAGATAGAATCCTAAGTTAAAGGCAAAGTAATGTTTTTTAAAGCTTATTCAGCTGCAGCTATGAGATCACACGGTAAACTACCAGGAACTGAAATCATGCAGAGGAGAAACTCTTAACAGAAAATTTATTTGAAAGAATTGTGGTTAAAAAGAAAAAGAGGGGACAGTAAAAATAAAAAGAACTCTAGCATTTCCAGAAATGCTATCACTTTATAACAGCCTTCTAAAGAACTCAGATGAGCTCCTGTCCCACAACAGATTATATGATTTGTAAAGAAAACACCTTGTCTTTTCTTTTTTTGCTTTTCTCCCATTTTCTAACAAGAGCTCCTGCTCAACTGGCAATTAGCAAGAGCACTAATGGTCTATCATACTGTGTTCAGGAAAGCAAAACCAGCCATAGAAGAGAGAAATCATACCTTCTGCAGAGTTCTTTCACAAATGGTTTTCATAGTTGCTAGTTTTCACAATGCAGCATTC
This sequence comes from Acrocephalus scirpaceus scirpaceus, assembly GCA_910950805.1. NCBI lineage: Eukaryota > Metazoa > Chordata > Aves > Passeriformes > Sylviidae > Acrocephalus > Acrocephalus scirpaceus. Next base: position 39,306,984 of record OU383781.1, read on the forward strand.
CATCTCCTGGAGCATTTTATTGTGAGTAAGAAAGGTTGCTGTAGAACTTCTGCCTTGTTAACCAAAGCGACCAGGAGTCAGTGGGCCTCAGCTCAATGCACCCAACAGCCATGGTGCCATTTCCACAGTTCTGTTCTTCTTCAGCACTACCCTGTAGATTTAAAAAGAGCTATAATGATTGTGACTGTCACATTTGAAAATCACACTCTACATTTCTGCAAAGCTCTTCCATGAACTTTCTGCACAAAATAATTTCAACAACTTCAGCGTAAGTATGACAATTTCAGGAACTTTCATCAAAATCCCTCAACTCTGTAGTATAAGCCCAGCATGAAAAATTTCAGCATCAATTACACTCTAAATACACAGAATTTTAATGTCTGGAGCAAGCTTGAATTTTCATCAAACATAAGGCTCAAGTGATGTCTGACTGAGCAGTTCAAGAGGGCTTCTTTTAACTAGAATACCAAAAACATGTGTTGCCAGAAATTTGGCTAGAAGTAATCATTTCCTACGACATTTAAATGAAAGAGTTTTCTTGCCCAAAGTACCCTTTTCACAGTCACAATACCAGCCTAGCTCTAATTAACAGCATTATTTCACTATTTATGAATATATTGTACAGCTCTTAAAAGGTAAACTAATACTCTCAAAGAAAAACAGACTGATTATTTTAAATCAGTTACAAGGATGAAATTTTATGTATAATCAAGTTTCTATGACTATATTGATAATAGAAATTTTAAAAAACCCTAGTATCTTAAATCTTGAAGTATTTCTCATTGGTATTAGTTTCTAAAAGTATTAATTTTACTTAGAAAGTCAAGAGGTCATGGGCAAGTTCCCAGATGTTAATTTAGTTTATTTTTGGCGTTTCCTATGTTTGGATTTTGGGGAGCTGGGGGGTAGGGGGGAGGGCTTTACTTTTGTTATTACCCTCAGGAAAAGAATGTGCCGACTGTTTCACAGTTTCACATCTTAAGTTTCCTGACACCTTGCAGGTGTACTCTACTCCTAAAAGACAAGATCAAAATTTTATGCTTTTAAATTTTTTATGTTTTTACACCTTCTCTTTTCTGGGTAATTCATGTTTAATATATGTCCCAGGTGGTTGAAAAAGAAGTATATCATTTGGCATAGACATACCACACACTTTTGTCTTGCTGCAGACAAGCATACTATGTTTGTGTCCTTAGCTTAGCTGAATGGGAAATTCATATTTATGTCAGAGAATGAACAATTAAAAGAGCTATCCTTAGCAGCAACCTTATCTGAAAGATATTAGAGAGGACCAATCACATAAACCAGGACTGAATTCCTGGCAGACTTTTGAACTCAAGCCATTGAGCTAACTGGCTTTATGCACAGAGAACTAACTACAAACTAAACACCACTTTGCTATTACAAAGCAATATTTTACTGCTTTTCCCTGACTAATCCAGATGTCCTGTATTTACCTGTTTTGGCAGAGAGGAAGGGAACTGTTTGAAGCACCACCTTTTTCTCAGCTCTATTGCCCACTTTCATATACAGGACAGTGTCACACAGTCCTCAAGCTAAGGGATGACTTCTTGTCAAACAAGTATAATCACACTTTCAGTTTCCACATTAAGATAGCTGGACATAAAACAACTTGGATCTGGAAACAGCACAACTGCCAGGAGGCAGAGAGTGTTAGCTCCATCTCAGCGCTGCTCTGATACAGTTACCTGGTAACTGCAGGGTAAACATGCATCTCCCTTTCAAGAAACTGCACACATACACTTGGGGCTTTTTGTTTTTTTGTTTTCCAGGCTTGAATGTCAGACTTTACACTCCTAAAACTTTGGGAAAAGGGCTTAAAAAAACCCAAGAAAACCTGAAGAATCGGGAGACTATCATATATACACATACTAGATGATGTTAGGTAGAACCGTGGCAGTGCTCAACATCAGAGTAAATACACTTCAGGGAGCTAAAAGGTCAGGAGAGATGCAGAATCCTCAGGATGCACATGAATAATCCTGTTCTGCTGAAAATGTGTTTGTCAGGTACCTCACTTGTTTAACCAAGCTTCATGGTACCTGAGCTGTACTGAGGAGTAAGTGCCAGGAAATCAGTGCCTTGGTTCACATGCAGATCAAACATGTCCCCAGTTGACTTTATCCACCTCATTTCTGGGCTATTTGTTTCAAGTTAGTGTTCTAAAGAACTCATATACTTAATATGAAATGAACAGCAAATAATACCACCTTTCTTATCACAGTTTTCATATCAGAAATAACTGTGGTACACACACATTAAACAGAAATCGCTACAGGAGGCTGAGGGAAGATATGTAAAGCAAAAACTACAGACACTCATATAAAGATTATAATCATATTAAGTTATATAAAGATTATAAAGTCCTGATACTACTCGATGCATTTGTGCCACTGTCAGCGAGTCAAGGTTATGGTTGTGAAGACCAAACTCAACTAAAACATAAACACAAGAAAGTTTACAAATATACTGGAAACTCAGACGGGTCTTGAGCTTTGATCCTGGAACAATAAAGAGATTTGAAATGCCATAGAGATATAAACAACTTAAGAGTATAGCCATACTCAGTTTAAATCCTACTAATGTAAAAAAAAGAAAAAAAAAGTCTTTGGAATCTCTAGATTAGAAGAATAGTTAGATTTGAATTTATGCAAATAATTAAGCTTGCATAGTCCTTTAGAAATAATCAGCCACAGCAGTGACTTACCTTCTGACTGAGTTGAAACGTGCAAAAGAGATTATATGCTGAGGCACTGTAGATAGGTGTTTCTCAGTGTTCATTCACTTATAAACACTGGATATTTCTGTGAAATTGACATGTTTTCGTCCTTTCCAACTGATTCATTACAGCCCCAGGTCATTCAGGGTCAAGGGAAAAAAATATATAGCATTTATAGTTACCTCCCCCAGTTAGTTTTATAAGGGTAGGAATATTTACTTGAAAGCAGAAATTTTCACAGTCTCTATGCCTATAAAATCAACATGCTGTGTCTTCTCCCCAGTCACAACCTTCAAAAACCCCTGTGTTCCTGTTTTTCACAAATTCTTATTTACTGGAAATAAAAAGTCAAATCAAACTTGGAACCAAGCAAACCATCTGGTTTCTGGTTTTCTGTACAAGATGCACAACTGCAAAAGGAACTCTACAGGTGAATTAATATTCTCCCCATTATTCCACAGAGATACGTTTAACTTTGTATAAAACTTTACATGTAACAGATTTTGCTACTCAGTAAATAGTAACCCTACAGCCCTGGCCAAAACATGATCAGATTTTCTTACTAGATTACATATGCTTTAAATTATTGGAAGTCTCATAGAATTCTTTTTAAGCATATGAGGGTATTTTCATGCTAAATTACAGTCTCATTTAAAGTGAAAGGATTATAACACAAAACGTGATGCAGATGCTATATAAAATTACTGAGATACATCTCAAGACAAGAATGCTTTTCTCTTTTTATTTTCTCTTTAAGAAAAGTATAAGATCTCAACCTGTTTTTAGGGAGACTGATTCCTCAAGAATACATTATCTGTCAGTGCACTCAGGTCCAGCTGCTGGGATAAATGAAAGCTGTCTAGTGCTATGTTCAATCGTCCTTGTGCTACTCCTCCTTCTCATTTTTCCTAACACACTTTTTCCATTTCAGATAGAGAAAATCTAAAGGTAATAATTTCTTTTCACTGAACTAAGCACTGATGTTTGTTGAAAAACAAGCCAAAACTATAGTCAAACTTTCAGAGCCTAATGAAGCAAGCAGGAATAGAAGTTAGATGCAGGTATTTCCCAGGTATACCATGCTATTCCTGCCTACTTGGCTATTCATCCTCTCCTCCTGCCTTGGGGAGCTGCACAGAGCCTGGAGTGCTGGCCTTGCCAATCCACTCGAAGCTTAAATTCAGCAACTCCTTTGCAAGAAAGATTTTGCAAATGCAAAATAGTTTATGTTTATTATTTTCATTAAAACAGACAACATGTGATAAATATTTTTATGATACTCTGACCCAGGATTAGTTGATTTCCAATACAATAGGAGAATAAGGCAGCAATATAATAAGGAGCGCAAAAATGTGAAATATAGAAGACCTCAACGTATCTGAATGTCATTGCAAGTAAATGTTTGCATTCCTACACTAGGGAAGATTTAATTTTGGAATTCTTTATCAGACACATAGTGTAGAAAGTTTAGAGATACTGAAGGAAGTCTATTACACAGGGGATATTAGTACCTTCTGAGAACTCAAATCCAGCCTGAAAGAAGAGACAGATCTAACTCATATAATTCTTCTTGCCCTTATAAAGCAAGAAACTGTGATATCAAAAGAGGTAAACAGGACTCCTGTCCTCTGAATTAAATCTCAGGAAGCAAACCTGAGGGTATCTTATCACAGTTGTCAGTGACAAGGCATTGAGAAAGCCTGTAGGCCTGGTTGTACTGCTGCTATCAACTGCAAAATATCAGCAGTTTTAAATGTCTGAAGTGCATGGTGTTTGTACTTTAGTACTGCATATACTGCTCCTCTATAACCATTTCAAAGTAAGTCTTTTATCTTTATTTACTCCATCTGTAACCTCAAACAAACATGTTGCTTGCTGTTGTACTAATAAAAAACCCGAAAATTAAAGGACCATTAAAAAAAATAATTCTTCCATCCCTAAACTTTGCTTCACATAAAACTCTGCATATGTGTTCCTTCAGGGTCCTCTGACCTAACCTGCCACAACATAGTAACACGAATGACATTTTTTACCAAGCTTCTGAATAGAGTGATCTGTGTCACAAATAAAACTTACACTTCTGTCACAAAATACATTTGATTGCACTCATTTGGGGCTCCCTAGGTCCATCTATGTCTCTCAGCATATCTAATCGAAATCCTAGTGGCTCTGCTGTCAGCCTGTAAAGCAAAGAAGGGGGGGGAAAAAAGGGTCCTCTTGTAAGGCTGCATATAAGTTTGTAAAGGTGTCAGAGGTGTAAGATGTGTGATTCCATCACCACATACCAGAACAATTCCTGCCAAGCATTTCCCACCATGGTTCCCCTCAGAGTAACTCTCAGAAGGATAGCCTGTTTGTTCTTGCCATGTGGCAAAAGACACCACGATGGCAGATGTTGTGTGGCTCAGGGTTTGGGGGCGAGTTTAGACCACCCTATTTTTGCCAATCTTGGGGCTGGCAGCCCCGCAGGCCGAGGCCAGGCCGGCACAGGAAATGGCGGCTGCCGCGGCCTGTCACCCCAGCCCCACCTGCAGCAGGGCCGGGCTCCCCTCACGGAGCCAGCTGGGACATGAGGGAGGAGATATTCCATGCAGGGTATTCAGAATGCAGTACTGCACATCACTGCTGGGTGCTGAGATAATTATTGCAGGCTGCACTGTTAGTTTTCTGAAGGAACACGTGGGGCTACAGCACTGCAGCATCACTTTCCATCGCATTTCAGGAGAACTTTTCCATCTTTTTTACTAATTGGTGTTCAAGCTTCTTCCATTCCTTATTAATTTTTGATTCTTCTGTTGAAGAGCACCAAGCTGGCGTTGCCATCCTTTCTAAAGCAGGCTTTCATAGCTGCAGTGTGGCCTAAATGACCATGCAGGGGTGAGGGGGTGCTGTGGCTGGTACAGCCTCTGGGCCAGCACAGCTTCAAAGGCCTGAAATAACTGTTTCGCCCCAGAGAAAAGGGGAGGAAAGTCAAAAGCTGTCTCAAACCACACATGTACTAGTTATATAGTTCCCCCTACAAGAATACATAAACACCAAAGTCCAAAATGGCTGAGGATGGAAAAGAAAGGCACGTTACCTGTTACCTCTGCCACAACGAAAGGACAGGACAGCAACAGGTCTTTGGCGTGGATTTCAGTGCTTCAAAAACCCTAAAATCATTCAGCTTAGAAAATAGAATGAGAACGGAATAGCAACAGATCATTCTTTTGCCTTAAAAGAGCAGAAAAGAAAGAGAGAGGCCCTTTTCAGGCTATAAAGAGATCATCTCCACAAAAAGTTTTAGTTAGCACCCAGCACATCCAACACTTATATGGAAGAAGGAAATTCCAGCTTGAAAAGCCAATTAACTTCTCTTCCTACTAATGAAATTGATCTAACCCAAACCAGATTATTTGGTTTGATGGTCAGAATTTTAACATATTGACTTTGAAGTCTGACCTCTAGCAAGTTACTAATATGTCAGCTCATGCTGTCCATCCGTATCATTTTCTAATGGTCCAAATCGATAGGATATTTTTTGCTTGTTTCAAACTGTGTTGTATTTTCCAAGCTTTAAACTGCCAGATAGCTAGATCAGGTTACAGATGTCACTCAGTGCAAAATCCACCTCTTACAGATGACAGTCACAATAAAAACACCTCTTCACATGTACTGAAGAACAAATAGAAGCACAAATAAACCACAGTTCAAGGAAATGTAAGTCTTTTAGAACCCTCCTGATAAGAAACATTTGTGTAACATCAAAGAAAGCATTTTTGCTCAGCCAGTCTTTTGTATCATTCACAGCACACACATGCACAGAGATGTAAACGACACACCTCTAGGATTTTTCTTTTATTTTACAGATCCTGTGACTTGTCCTGCATACCGTAGTACTCGAGGCAAGCAGTGTCACTGACAGTGTTTCATTTATTTTTATGCTACTCCTTATCTCATCCCATCTACCTGAGACCAGAATACTGGGGCTTTTGTTTGTGCACATTTGTAAACAGCTCCCTGGCTAGTAAACAGAAGCTAACTTCTAATAGTACTAACACAGAAGACACAGAAAAGCTATGGAAGAGAAAAAGGTAGCCATCTCTTCTATTCTGTTTGGGATAGGCCGTGTTTCAAGTCCCTTTAGCAAGTATAATTTTAGATTAAATAGGATGGAAATTCATAACCATAAATCATCGCTGAGTTCTCAGACACTTCAAATTGAACTAAGCTTTGCATTGCCATTATAGAATCATAGAATACTTCAGGTTGGAACTGGCCCACACAAGGATCATTGAGTACAAATGGAAATCTGGAAAGCCTTATTTTGTGCCATAGTGCTCCATGGGGGGAAAAAAAAAAAAAAATTAGAGCACAGAGTATTTCCTTAAAGTAGAGTAAGAAAACATAAATGGTTTGTCATGTTCATTGTTTTTTAGAACCACTTTCTCTGTTCCACCAAATCCATCAAATATTACTTTTGCAAAAACCATAGTGATATTGTCATTACATTCGAAACAGATAATGTTTCAGCAAGTGGTAAAACCTCACTATGAAGAGGAAACAAAAAACTATGGTTCATTTCTATCATTTCCCCATCTGTCTTAAAATTTATTGCAGGTTCTCAATTTTCAGTGATAAGACCCACACCTCCAATAGCTCACTGCTGTAAAGCAAGGCTTCTGTTCAAGCAACTGCTTAGATAATCCATGTTCAGAAATTAGGTGGGATTGAAAACATGAAGACAAGAGGCAGGTTGACACACAAGATAACGGCCTGCTAGGACCTTCCTTCCCCCTTTCCACTACTGCTACCATTTTTCACACTTACTAGTCTTTTAAACTATCCCTCAAAAACTGGATGTAAACTGAAGAAGGAGGGATTCTGCTGCAAAACAGGGACAAGACCAGTGAACAGAAATTAGCAGATGGCAAAACAGAAGAAAAGGAGAGATGCACAGAGTTCTGTGGAAGGAAACTTGTTTCAAAATTCCCTTTTCTTACTGAGATGTTTATGGCTCTCGCAGTACAAGATAAATGCCCCATCTTACATAAACATCATTCTTGCACTGTAGCTCTGTAACAACACCTTTAATATAAAAATGTCAGAATGAAAGTACACCACATTTTAGTTCTTAATTTAAAAACTCAACAGAAGCTTTTGCCTCTCCTTTGTCATAGAATAAAAATAAATACCCCAACTCCAGGTTCTGACCATCTTTACTATTCTTTTTCTCATGCTAACTAGAAAGTAATAAAATCCATGAAATCCTTTGAAGCTGACCTCCTTCACATTAAACTTGAAAGTCAAATGCTGTGGAGACATTATAAAATAAAAATCAGAGAGGTTTGTATTTCCTCATTCAAATGGACACAAAAACCCACAACATTGCTGATTCTAAACAATACCTAAAGTGAAAATTTAAAAAATACCTGGCAATATTTGTCAGAAATCAAAAGCAGCTACAGGATCTCTGAATTGAGAAAAAAGAAATAATAAAAACAGATGTTAGAGCAGACAAAATATCCTGGGTTTAGGAAATGAGTCACAGCAGGGATCACGATATTTTAATCGGTCACTAGTTATTTTCTGGGTTTTTTCATTTAAATAATGCATTCTGATATTTGCAATCTCCCTCCCTTTGCCTTAGTGAACACACAGACAAATCACAATTTTGTTGTCTTAATTAGTGCCTTTAAATGAATTTCCAGAGGGACATTATACCAGCAACAACCCAGCTGCTAACACCAGAGTTCTCAAAACCATTTAGAAGGAACAGTTTGGACTTACTAATTTATTTATTTTTGCCTAAAGAAGTCTAGCAGCAGCAGGTCTCCTTAATCCAGTTTTCCTTTTCTCAAGTGAACAAGTATATGAAAAGCAAGGAAACTGGAGGGAAATGCAGTCTGAGTGGAAGACACTAGAAGAAGTGACTAGAGACTAATCAAATGGTACAACTCCATCTATTTCAGTGATTTTCTGCATCATTGTAGTACTCTCCTCTCCTCTGATGCAGCATCAAAACAGTTTCCCCATATTACTTTCTTCTTTGTGCATAGCTAGTACTTCCTGTAACAAGTTTTATAAAATAAGAACTCTGAGTTACTGTACCAATTTCCTTTCTATTAGACAGGTACCATCTTCCAGTGGTACATATATGCCCACCACAGGAGTACACAGAATATGAAAGCAAGCAGTAGACTCTGATAGAACAGGAATGGGGAAAAAAATCTACAGAAAGCATTCCCAGAAGAATCCAATTAGCAATTTTTCCCCTACTGATTAACCTAAGGAGAACCAATTAAGCATCAAAAGTAAGAATAATAATTGAACTTACTGGAATACCTATGTACTAAAGAAGCATTTACTTCTGTCAGCAGAAGGCTACAACCAATTAGATTTGCAAAAATAGGTTTGAATTCCAGCCCTTTTCCCCTTGAATAAGTCCAGTATACTTGTTGGAGCCTCTTGAGACATATAGGTACATGGAGCAAACTACCCTGACATGTAATTAAATTAACTGAAATAAATTACAGCCTTAAACTCTTAATAAAATAAAATAAATCCTAAACTAAACCCACTTTTTAGGGTTCCATTCTTTCTTTGTATCATCATCTGAGGGGTTTTCTCCTCTGAGCATCTGGGAGCCATCATGTCAAGCTCCGGATATTAAATGTACATGTAGTTCTCTGCAGGCCTAATGAGTTACAACAGAGGTCACATTCTCCACTGCCCAAATGTAATTTGAACAATTCCTTGCAACAAGAGTTGTGACACACCTGTGTATAAACACTTTGGACAGTAAAAATGACAGTAAATTTTGTTATTTTTCTTTCTCTGAATTTTTCTGAGAAACTTTCACGTATTTTCATAGTGAAAACATAAGATCCGAAATGTGAAATATATTTTGAGAGCTTGGAAACAATCCAGCTGCTTCTAAGTAGTAATCTTAAGTCTTGAGATAACAATGGTTTCTCTAAACTATAAACAGCATGTTGCTTTTCAAATAACTATTTTTTTCTATGCTATAACAGTGAAATTAAGATCACCCCCCATATTTCAGGGAAAAGAAGAAAACATATTCAAATATTGTTAGATTAAGTAAAACATATGGATAAATGCTGAATAAATTCTAACTTTCTAGCATGGCAGGAAGACAAGCTGAACAGGATCATCTCTGCCAAAACCATTAGCAAATTGCCTTACGGTGATTGGCTTGGCTGCGGGTCTTAGGTTTTATGAGTTTGGGAATTTTTTTTCCTCCTCTGCTTTGTTTTGCTTTTGACTTTCTTTGAGGATGGAGATATTGGGTAGGGGGAGGATCAGGGAGTTACATTAATCCACACATAGCTTGTAAGTTAAATCATTTCTTCTGGATATTTTGCTACTTAAGTCCATCTGGCTTTGTTTAATGTCAGTTTTTTAACTGAACCACATTTTTGCTGCAGTAATCTGCAATACAGTAATGAAAAGCTTGAAGGAAGTAAAGGCTAAACACAATTCATCCATTTCTGCCCATTTCACACTGCTGCCCCAGTCACTGACTGTGTAAAAGTGTTTTTGTCTCTTACTACTTTCCTGGAAACTGGCAAGCCAGATATTATAAATATATTATAAACATGCACACACAAACATACACACACATCTTCACACCACCTATCTCCTTCTGGAGAATAGCAGTGCCCTGTTTTTTTGCTGTTCAAAGAATTTTTCTGCATTCTCCACCACGTGACATCATTTGCCATTATGTATATCCCCTGCTGGAAAGCAGCCAGCACAGATTTTTGTGAACCCCCTTCTCCGTCTCACCACAACACCCAGTTTCAAGCCCTTCCTTGAAACACTTAATCCTTCTGCTATTGTGAACTGAACGTTGGGGAGGAATCTGAAGCCATGACAACAGCTTGCTTCCTGAAGGCTCTGCTCTGGGCCACTCTGGAGGCAAACCCACTGCCCAGGCCAAACAGTTCAATGCACTCGATAACACAGTTTCTCCTCTCTATGGGGCACTGGGTTTAATGCTCGTCATTTAACGAGGGCATCTCAAAGTGTCTGAAATTTGGGTTCACCTCTGTTAACTTAATGGATGTTCAGCAGTTGCTTTGGAGTTTGCCAAAGCTTCTAAAAGTTCCATCCATCTTTCCAATTTAGGTAAGAGAAATTGGTATTTCTGACGTGGTAAATTCTGGAGAGTGAAGATTGTGCAGAATTGTCTATTTGCAGCATTTAGATTCTTCTGTTTAGTCAATTTCCAAATGGTTCAAATTGTAGAAATTTAATCATATCTAAACAGAACAGAAGCAATCCACATAATTTAGGCAAACAGCAGCTTAAAAATAATGATCATAAAAAGAAAAAAGGCAAAAAAACATAACAAGGAAGCCTGTAGCCTCAGGTTCTAATTTCAGATGCAGTATGACAATAGTCTAGAATACTGCACACTAACAGATGACAGGAAATTCTTGGGTATACATGTGATTCAACCTGCAGAATTTACCAACATTGGCTTCACCAAGACACTTGGCCTTTCTGAAATGATCACGTGTGTGTAAATCCCAAGTAATACATAGGGTAAAAATCTAAGAATATGGCAGAATACTCACATCGTCATGAATAGAGATCCAATTTTTTTTCTAGTAAAAGCAGTCTTTGTCTAACCCATGAATATTTAAGACAGTAGATGTTTGACTTCCCCTTTTCCACCCACTGGCTAGAATAAAGCACAAAGTGGACAAGAGTAGAGGTTTTTTGTGAGAACTTTCGTGGGTTTAGATCAATTAAACTCAGAATAAAGACTTTCATCTAGATTCACGGGTCACCAACTCAAAGATTCTGCTCCTAAATATATTTGAGCTACTGAACTAACAAGACAACATACAGAGCCCTGTCAGTCAGCATGAACATTCCTTTTAAAAGCCATGAAAAAACAAACACTCCTTCAGCAGCAGAGATAGGCAGAAAGCTGGGTATCCCAGGACTAATGACTTGGCTCTGAAATCCAAACAGAAGTGGAGCAGCAGTTCACTTTTTCAGAGCCTGGCTCCGGGCAGCATGAGACTGAAGCGTGCACAGGGTGTTCTGCAAACTCTGCTGCCTGCTTGGATTGTTTGTTCTTCCTGCATAAGCAGCACTGAAACGAACACTCAGGAAACACAAGGTACAGGGAGTTGGTCAGGGAGAGAGCAAAATCAGGATATGTAAACAAACTAACGAGATCAGCACAAGCAGCAATAGCAAACTGTGTTTCAAGGTGTGTGTAACCTGTTTGGTAATTTCAGGCTGCCTTTACAGCATCCCTGGTCTCCTCCTTCTCACTGGGGCTTCTGGGTCCTAAGCACCACAAGCAGATGAAATATTTTGCTACAAACCTCCCCCCCTCGATAAATCTCGTAAGTTAAAAACATGCCAGCATTGAAAGTTGTCTGTGACACTGTATAACTGGAGGCGCATCCTGCAATGTTTTCAGTCCTTAGCAAACAAAAATTTTGACATATTTTATATTTGTGGATGTGAAAAAGAATGTGACATTCCATCTCCTTTTCCCAAAACTAGGACACCAGTGATAAGGGCGTTTGTTAATACTGTTTCATTACACACTCTCTCATCTCCACCGACAAGGACTTCACATGGTATTTTATGAAGACCAGAGGACTGGAGAAAACTTCTGACTAGAGGAGTGGCATATCACTGCGGAAAAGGTCTTGAAGAAAAAAAAAAAGACAAAAAGAAAAAACCAAAACAAATCAACCAAACCCCACAAAACCTACCAGACCCCTAACAGTGGGTGCTGTAGTTGTTCATACAGTTGTGCCATCTTTCCAAGGGCTCTGTCTGAAAGTAGCAAAATCACCCTGTAAAACTGTATTTTTTTTCCTGCATACTTTGCCAGTGGATCATATGACACAATGAACTAATAAATAGAGCCTGTGGGACCAACAGCAGCCAGAAAAGGGCTTCTAACATTCTTCCCTGAGTAAGGGACGACTAAGCCCATTCCACCCATCATCTCCTCTTCTCCAGAGACACAAAGACACAGAAATGAAAGGTGCAACGACATCTACTGTTTCTAGTTATAAGTGATTTTCTTTTCCCAATAGCGGGCACATCTACAGGCATAGAACAGTAACATTTCAGTTTACTGTGGGGAAACTGAGGTTTACTTATAACCATGTGCATAATTATTGGAAGAAAATTATTTTCAGATTTTTTTCTTGTGGTATACAATCATGCTACCCATGGAAAAGAATTTCCATTTACAATATTTTTCTAATTTTGAATTATAGTCTAAATTCTACCCCACATGCAGACACACTCACTGTCACTCATACTAAAAAAAAAAAAAAATTAGCTACTGCATCTGAAACACCAGTCAGAAATTTATTTCAAAATATTAACATAATATTTAAATGCTTAGACTGTGGACTCAGTTCTCCCTGAGACCAACTTCTTCACAAAAAGAACTCCCTGCATTTCTTTCTCCTTTTTTTAATTCATAAGAATTTTGTCTAAGTTGTCAATTTTAAGTGACCTGGACTTATTTACATGCACACAGCAGAGAAGAGAGTGTTTATAATGGCTCAATACAGGCAGCCCCATGAAGCAAGCCAAGCATTCCTGCTGGTCTTACATATAATCAATGAGCCTGCAGTGCATTCACTGATGAATTGGACAATGAGACTGAGGGTCTGAGTCATATTCAATCAACTCCATTTCCAGAAGCCTGTCAGGGATGATGGCAGATCTATTTTGTAATGCTGTACACACCAACCCATTTGGGAGAATGTGTTTTTATGTGTGTGTGTGTGTGTATAAATGTGTGTATATGTAAGTGTGTTGGTGTATATATAAAGATAAATTGATGGATTTGTTCAAGAGTACATTTCAATGCAGCTCCTTGTTTGCCTTTTCTTAGCAACTGCATGTCTACCCAGAAGCCTTTTTCCAGCAACAAGAAAATTAAAGTACAGAGAAGCATATTCATAAAGCTGTGGTCATTCAGACTGAAGATAAAAACATTACAAGAAGATGGTAGATGCTCAGCTAAAGAGATGTGTCTCAGGGGCAGACCTCTAAATGGTCTATTAGATAGGATGAGATAGTAAATCTAATTTGCCAAAATGCAGGCGTGCTCATCAACGTTTCATGCTGTCAATATTCCATGCTAACTTGCAGCCTTGATAGAGTTCCCATAGTAATGAGCCTGAGAGCTTGGGAGGATTTGGCTATTCTGTAGCCAGTCACCCTTTGTCTCACCAGTGAATTAGAGCTCCAGAATGTGCTCCACGCACTGGCTGAGCAAACAGCCCTTCAGGTGGCAGAGCTATGGCAACTGACCACTGACGTAAAATGCAGGAACGGTTCCAAGAAACACATGCTTCCTAGATTTTCTGTCCTGGAAGAAAAAAGGATGAAAGTAATATTTATTTTTTTTACTTTTCAAAGTTCCAAATATGGTTTCATTTGGAAAATGGACAGTGCCTTGGAAGGAAGTAGGCTGCATTCTAAGAAACAAGCATTAAGAAAAGTAGTGCGGAGGTTTTCATTTTTTTTTAACTTGGGGATTCTTCTCTCTTCCTTAATGTTTCTTAAACTAAAGTTTTCATTTCTTATGCTTAAGCCTTCACCAAATTGAGGTCCCAGATCTTTCTGCAGGCATGCCTTTCAGACTTCAGGATTCTGATTTCACACTGTTTATGGCAGCATCCACTTCAGCAGAATATTTTGAGAAATATTTAACACAACTTTAAACAAATATTTCTAGCAGAACAAAAGTACAAGCAAAACAAAAGAATAAAAAAAATAGAGAGAGTACAAAGGGTACTGGAGTGACATGTGGTACACTGACCAGTCCTATCTTTTGTTTCTGAAGGACATTTTTCCAATTCCTTTTGAGAACCATAAGCATGTGCTTTTGTAGGCCACATTAAAAATGCACCCGTGCCAAAGTGGGAGAAAACTCTTTCTGGAGCACAATCTCACCTCTTCAATTCTACCTGCTCTGATGCACATGAAATTCCCTAGTGAACTTACATAACCCATTAACCCAACAATTAATGAATCCAATGCCAAAAAAGTAGGTACTACAGGCAATGGAGGAGCCTGGCCAGCAGCAGACATATGTAGTCATAAACTCTCATAAGCAGTCACTCGTTTTTTACAGCCTGCTGTCCATAATCCTGTCTTATCTCATTTCCTAAGGCAAATCTGGAGGAAGAGGGTATCTGCATGATTCTATTCTAGCCTTCTGGTTATAAGAATAGGAGTCCTTTTCTTACTCCTCTTTGACTCAGATGCAAAGTGAATGATTTTTTTTCTATCTCACACAGGAATAAAGAGTCCTTAAAAAAAACATTTTCAGGAAGAAGAAGGGGTAAAAAAAATGTCTCTACCTGGACAAATCCAGGAACCGGCCATTCTGATCCCAGATATCCCGGAAGTGGATGCAAATTGAATCCCCTGCACTCAGCAAAGAGAAGTTTGTGCTGTAGGATACTTTAGCTGACAGCATCTGTAGGTGTTACCATGGGATTTTCCTGTGAGGAGCACCACTCATTGAGGTTCAGTGTAGGGTTGTTTCGAGGTTTATTCACCTACTGCCTAACATCGGATGTTAACTTGCAGACCTATTGCAGAAAAGCAACTTCTAAATTTGTTGCCACTCGACAGAAATCAGGGTTGGAGCAGAGGTGATCCAATGACTTAAGACAATGAAGATCCAACCCTTATCAGTAAAAGGGAAGCAAGTTATGGGATATTAAGGCAAAACTGAGGACCATGATACTACAACGTCATACATTAATTGTCCAAAGTGCTTCCAGTAGCTACTGCAAGCGGCTGATTTTAGCCTACTCTTACAGAGAGCTATAATATCATTAAAAATGCATAGTCCTGGTCAAACCTGTACAGAGAGTCATATTAGCTTTTATGGATGTGTTGAGTACCTGACATTGCTTGCCAATTAACTTGAAATGAAAAAAAAATTCCTGGTGTTGACAAACTCCTTGAAGATTTGCATTTTTTGTATCAAGACATCATTTTTCCAGTAAAGACAGCAATCAACTTGATATAAAATCTAAAAGAAAGCAGCAACAATAAGCCTATGGTGTGAAATAAAAATCACCTGCATTTCAAACTGAAGGAATAAAAAACCATTTTCCCTCTACCTCTGACATTTACGCAGGACTGAGTCAGCAAAGGGTCTGTACTAAATGCTGTTAAATGTTCTTTAAGGAAGAACTTTCAGCAGCATGCTGTGGTAAAAAAATCAGAAAGATGGCTATTTCAGCAATGACCTGCTCAATGTACTTGGAAAAAGCAGCTCACATATCTGTATTCTCCTAATTGCATTTTAACCACACAAAATGCTTTCACTTTACATTTTTTTAAGAGAGTAGAGATTTTTCAGATTCTACTGGGGTAGATGGAAAGCTTATTTATGTATCAGAAAACCCAGATTCTGCATGCTGAAGAATATGCCAGAACATGGGATATTATGAACAAACAGTATTTCTAAATATGAAATCATAACCCTAAGTACAAGGTGGGTTTTACTCTGTTTTATACTGAAATCAACAGGAGCTTTAACAACCTTGAATTTTGCTGGTATTACCAAAGCCGATAGTATTTTATAAAAGCATTATGCTTTTTAATGCCTTCTTATATGCAAATAGAGCACAGAGTATCTTCTCTGGGAAACCAGCAAAGGAGCCCTTAAATGCAAACACACTTCCTGTACTTCGGTTAGGGACATCTCAGCAAGAAAATGGATACAGATTTTCCTAGGAGATATCTGAACAGTGGGGAGAGAATGGTTCATACTTACAATATTTCAAAGCAACAAGGCAAGAAGCATGAGCCATGGAAGGAGAATTAAATCAGGACGTAGCTAACATACATTTCTGGGTGAGCCACAAAGAGAAAAAAGTTAGGTCAGACAAACTGTATAAAGGTGATAACAAGGAACTGTTTAGAAGCTACCTGAGGCAGTGAATAACATATGGATTTCAACTTGAAAGGTTTATCTTCAAACAAAACTTTAGGGTATGTGCAAATAAACATGAGGTTCTAATGTTTAAATCCGTTTGAAGGGCATTTGAAAACATCTGATGCTCATGTTTCAGTTTTCAGCAAGGCTCTGAAGTTTTTTCCTGCACTTTTATCTTTACCTGTTCTTCACTGAGCTTGTAAGAGCCCTCATTTTTCTAGTTTACAGTTCTCTGCCTTGTTTCTTTCACTGGGTAGCTGACTCCTGCACTTGGATTGAACCATTTCTTGTTATTGGCTGAGTAGTGTTTTTGCAGTTTGTGCTTTTCTAGCACAAGGCAGTGGTTCTTGTGCATGTTCATTGGTATGAAGGCTACCCAAGCCTCATATATCCACCACGCTGCTTTTTTATTCCCATTTTGGATTGTGTCACAGTTCAGTTACACAAGTACAGCAAATTTGCTTCAGAATCTTTAAAAAATTCGCAAAGCCAAATTATCCCAAATAAATAACCACTAAAACCAATCTACAAATAAGTGAAATAGAATGTAACTAGCCCTGAATTCCCAGTGTTCCTAAATACCTCAGATATTGTTTATTTATTTTGTGATGTACGTGTCTAATTAGATTCTCTAGCCCTATATCCATAGCTTGTTGGGGAATTTCTGGTTATATAGGCAAACACAAAAGTCTGCCACCATTCCCGTTATATCTAGAATATGATATAATGATATGATTTACAAGGAATGAGGCCTCAAAACTAAAACCTGTCTTATGAGTTTTTGTTTCAGGACATTTCCTTTTTACCTCTTCCCCTTCCTGACTTACAGCTAAAAAACCAGACACCTTTGATTTTTTTCAATAGAACAATAGTAAAATTAGTCAACAGAATACTTCAGATTCTAGGGGTGAAAACTCATCATTTTTTTGAGTTCTTTGTTCATTTTTTATATGCAGAGTTTTTTTCCTGTTTGTAATTAAGCTGGAGTACTTTGTTTTGAAATCTAACATATTTCTATAGTATTGCATCACATCAAGATTTTTTTTACATAGAGCAGTTTCATATTTTAACTGTTTTCTAGAAAGCATTTGTTATAACTTTCTCACCCCAATCAGCAACAGAAATACCACAATGCTGTAATACTATAAACCAGGAATTCACAGTTTCCAAACATTAAAATTTCCTTACTAATTTTTCACACAGTCAGATTTTGCAGAATACACCTGGTTTGTTTAAGTCCCGAAACTACAGCTACCACCTTTGTAAGAAGACAGTCCTGGACTGATTTTAGCAAGCTTGTAACAGACTTGATGTTTTGATTGCTCTTCTACAGGGGGAAAGCGAGGCATTCTGTCCCGGTGAGAACTATGGACATAGTAACCAACAGCTGCAGCACCATGAACATCATCTGCAGAGTGAGAAAACCCAGATGCTTCCAACGTTACAGCCCTAGAGCTGACATCCAGGGAAGTCTAAGATGAAGGAAATAAAATGGATTTCACAGTTGTGTAGTCTCAAACACATTAATACTTTCAAATTCTGTAAATACAAACTTGCTGCCTATATCCACCAAAGTATTGTGGTTCGGTTTACTCCCTTATTTCATGAGGAGGGATACCATGAAAGAACAAAGTCATCATGTGTCTCCTAATGACAGGGCAGAAATCTCCACAAAACCTAAACATTGCCCTCCCTTCATAAATGAGATCTCTGGATTAGCAGTCTACAAATAGCATTGTCATTAGTCTATTTCTACTTTTTTCAAGTATCCTTTTTCTTATGACAGGAAGTCACAGGAAGGAAAGGTCCTAAAAAGAGATGCAGGAGATATTATTAAAATCTCTGGCAGATGAGGCTGATGCCCAATGGAAAAAGGAAATGTAAAAGATTTTGTTGAAAGCTATGTAACTAATCACATTGGTCACTATAGCAAAAGCAGAGAGCCCTCACCAAACCCAGAAATGACTGCCCAATCATCAGAGTAGAAAGAACAAGGGTTTAATGGTGTCAAGAAGCTATGGAGCTTGTCACACAAACTGATCCGATAGTAAATAAGACATTTGATTTAACTACTCCATCTACTGGCAAATAATTATGGCTAGTGTGTAGAGATATAGGAGCTGCTTGTATAGAGCTTTGTCTACAGAAAAGACTCACAGAGGTATTTTTTCTCTTCTTTGAACAAGTAGCAAATGCATTACTATTAGTGCAGTTCCTTTCCAGCTTCCAGACCCCAGTGTTTGTATTAACACCCTGTCCCAAATGACACAGTTTCAAGCTGAGTTTTACTTGAAGAGTGTGAAGATTTTTTTTTTCAGTGCAGTGTAGCTCATAAACACATGAGATTTATATGACCTGTATCATGATATACTTAACTTTTATTTGTAGCTCATCCAATTGATTCTTATTTTGATTGCTTGGGAACACATTAAATCTTATGGTAGATTACACAAAGCTCCACCTTAACACTCTTCATCACAGCCAGTTGTTAAGTCACAGTGACTTCATGCAGTACAGATTTTCATTTCTTTTCTCCTACAGGCAGTACAGATAGCAGAGGTCTGCAGGAACACCTACCAAAGACCAAAGATCTACAAGATACAATCTGAACACAGGAACTGGAAACTGTCTTTCCTTCAAACAAAAGTCTCCAAATATTTCATCTTCTCCAAGATGAGACATCATCTCTGAAATCTCATCTTTCCTACCCTGAACATCAGGGCATTCATAATTTTATGTGTTATATTTTTATGTAATGACTATTATAGAATGCCAATAAGTCTACAATGTCACATGCAATTAGTAAAATTACCTATTTAGTCTTTTCTGCCTTTATTTTGTAAGAGTCCTTTGTGTTCCTAATTTTTGGGTTTTCTAATGTAAATTCAACAACAACAAAATAGGCAATTCCTACACCCCGATGGAGGAATAAAATTTGTGAACCAGACCAAACCCTCTTCTACACCCCTGGCTAGCCTTCCAGGAAAAAGCTGCCTGGGTAGAGACCACAAACACTGTATGGTCCTCTCAAAGGCCCAGGAAAGGTTTGCCAGAGCTATGGGAGCAGGTTTTGGGAGGAGAGGGGGTGACAGCTGAAGCACTCTATAGACCATGGGTTGTGAAGTTAAAACCAATAGTCCATGCCAAGACAACTGCTGAAAATGTGAAACAGCAGGTAACAATGGGGTTCTACCACTTCTGGGAGGTTTCAGGCCTTGCCAGAAGCATGGCAATCAAGTGTGAACGAGAATAACAGAATTAGCTTTTATCATCTATATCATCTCTGGAGACATTTCTGCAAGTCCTGGAGCTGCAGCTTAGATAACTGAATTATAAACACAAAATACAATTCTATATCCACACACCACCATTTGCACACTTTCTTATAGATTTGGTCCATGAAATTAAAGTTTCTGGTCACAAAAATTTTTTAACTTATTCGTTGTCCAACGATTTTCCCTAGTGCTGCTTGCTATGGATAAATACATCCTTGATAAAACAATTGCAATTTCGAACTCACTCACTGTTACCTCCAAGGGGACTAAGATGATATATTAAGAAGAAGCAGCACCAGTTCAGTTATGTATTTTTTTTTCATGGCTATGCTCAACACAAATGAAAAACACAGGTATAATAAGATTCAAATAGTACTAAGGGCAGGAACTGCAGCCTGATTCCCAAAATTCTTCAAATTGAAGCAAATTTTATGGCTTTTATGACCACTGTTGGACAAAGAATAACAAGGATCAACCCATATACTTCACATACCTTTGTCAATTATTGTTTCATCAGCGTTTTGCAGTTTAACACCTTCTGTGTGACGATTCTGGAGGGTTTGATCTGTGAGTCAAACCGCTAGTTTTACTTTACACCTGTCAGGGTCAAAAGAAACTCTGGGATATGTTTGGTTGCAATGGGAAGTGCTGGTGTGTTTTGCATAATGAAAGGTTTCACAATATAAATTTGGATTTTTGTCAGGAAAAAGTGATGTTGGTTTTTTTAGAAAAGTAAAATAAGTTCTTGAAAACTTTGCTGGATGTTGCCACAGGGGAAAACAATGTTGTATAAGAAAACAACAAACTTTCCCCTTTTCCATAGTTTTGTGATACAGACAGGGAATGTGGTGAAGCTCTCTCCTCCTCCCCTCACAGTGCACCCAGCAGGGAGCTGGACATTTGTGGAAGCTTCAGCCCTGCTCCTGGTCTCTGCTTAGAGCATTACACTCATGTGCCAAGTTCAGTGTTTAAACAAAACACTGGTTTGTTCCTTTAGCAAAAACTATTCAACAGGATAAGAAAAAAGCGTGTTGATTTTCAGTGATGAGTTAAATAGCAGAAATAGCAGCATATGTTTTCAATGTTTGCTCTTCTGGGGAAAAATTTCGCACTGGAATATTGGCAGCTCAGACTGTGACCTCAGGAACATTTCTCATGGTTTCAGAAGGGATCTCTGAACTTCTTGTGTTTAAACAACTAAGACAGAAATCTTGTCCATGTTTCAGGTGTTTCCCACTGCTTTAAGAAGATGAGTGAAAGTCTGTTCCACTGAAATCAACAGTAAATATTTTAACAGGGATAGGATGGGGGTTTTGCTGAACTTCACTAAATTGTTTCTACCATCTGCAGGCTCAGTGGTTATAAACATTAACTTCAAGAGGAGTACATTCAGAGCCTCTAAGTTCAGGACAAAAGAGAAAGACACCTAAGTGACTTTGGCATTTCATAAAAATATCACCTGTTCCTCTCATACAAGTGTACATTACAACCTTTTCCTCTAACTTCTGCAAAAAAACTAATCAGCCATATGCTTGCTCTCTCTGCTAATACATCAGATTTTAAGTGAAATTACAAAAACTTCTTGACCAAAGGATTAGCATTGTTAAATGAATCAGGTGGGAATTCATGGATCTACATTTTTTTCCTAAATATATTCAGGCAAAATCTTTGGGCACCCTTAACCCAGATTTGAGCATGGATTCACTTGAATGGAGAACGCAGACAGTCTGAATTGGTTTCCCTGTCAGGTGCCAGAGGATGTCCCTGATCTCCGAGTGTGAACACAATCAGTTCTTTGTGCACTCTCCCTTGGAGACTTCAGGCTGATTCTTTGTTCATATTCAACAATTTTTCAGTAGTCTTCTCTTCCTGTGGTGGTCTCTGAAAATAATACTATTTAAAATTACAGTATTTTACCTCACCAAATGCCTCCAGGCAGTGGAAGCAATTGTCAACAAATATCATTGTTAATTAATTGGTAGAGGTGCAGAAAGACGAACAAGGGCCTTGTTAAGATTTATATCAGATCCAGGAGTACATCTGCTCTTCAACCTTTATTTGTTTTGTCAATATTTAAGTGTCTAAAATGTGGAAGTATATAGCTTCCAGCTAGGGAAAAAACTGTATAGCATAATATATCAACAGAGCACCTTTAGGAATTTTTAAAACTTTCATCGGGAAATCCTTATGGATTCCTGACAATCCCCTGCACTTGTGCATTATCTGATTCAAATTAGCTTCTTGAACAGCACACAGAACTCTAAGAAAAGGAGCTTTATAGAAGTCAAGAGCAACAGTCAAATACAAACTGTGCCATCCACACTGTGCCTAATTATATTATGAATTACTATCAACTGTTAACACACAATTGTCAGCTATTAGCCTAAGTATATTGCAAGAAATTTATTATATATGGAGGAAATGAACCTGCTCGAATCATTCCAGTGAACGCTGGGGTAGTTGTACTGTCTCTTTACTCCTTTGCCATGGTTGGAGCAACACAATCTTTTGTACTTTTGGCCAATGGGCCTTTGGGTCAGACCCCAGTTCCTGCCTGTGTCAGTCTAAATAGGGGAAATGCCAGAACAAAGACCACAAGAAACAAGAAGGACAACTGTCTGTTTGCACTCATAGACCACTAACTACAATTACAGCATTTTTTATGCATCCTGCCATTAACAGAAAATTTAATTTTGAAAAACATATTTTAAAAAGGCATTTTCCCCTATTTTATTGCCATACACATGGTAAAAGAAGTGTGAGAGGTATATCTCAATTTGGTACACATTCATCTGGCTATTCCTCTCAGACTCAAGGCAGGCAACCCTTTGACATTCCAATTTCATTGAGAGTTAAGACAAAAGCCAGAATTTTAAAGGAAATAAAATTATTTCACAATGAAGAAAACAATATCTCAGATATGTTTTATGCCTTATTTTTTTTAACTTTTTTGCAAGAGCGTAGGCACGCACAGAACACTATGAGTTTCAGCTCGGGCAAAACTACTTTTGGAGGCCAGAAAGAGCTGTTTCAATTAGCTATTCTGCTCTCTCACATCAGTTTCTTTATCAAGAGCAACCTTCAAATTGAACAGTATTTACTTCAAAAAGACAGTCAAGCTTTAAAGAATTCAGTAACACGTGGTAAAGGAAAAAACCAAAACCACAACCAGAGGCAGAAAATCAAAGGAGAGCTATTACAGACCTCAGAACATGCAGTTCATTCCAGTAACCCCAAGGCAGCACCTGAGCAGCTTGGGGCTTATGCTTATCTTGTTGGTTCTTGAAGTCCCTATGGAATACTTCCACAATCTCCCTCCTTAGTCTAGGAGACACATAGATGGGTTCTAAACAAACAGCTGAACATTACCTATATCAATGGCATCACACATATTCCTTTGGTGTGGGTATAAAAAGAACATGTCCTTAACTTAAAATGTTAAGGGATTTGGAGCCAAGTCTTTTGGTTTTAATTATTCAGACATCCTTAAAATATTTAAATTGATGACATTTCTTGTGAAAGACTGAAGGCAGACTGGACAGGATGGTGAATTTTTTTCCTTCATTTTGCACAAGACTCTGGTAAGTTATTTTTTGTTGCAACTTAAAAGTAACTCTCATTTAAAAATTAGAATGTGTCTGAACAAACAGTTCTGGATTTCTCATAAAGCAGTTCAAAGCCATCATGAAAGATCATCATTCCACACTGAATTCCTGAAATAATTCTATGATAGTAGAAACATACACTACCATAAAAACCTATTTCCAAACGAAGTTGTCACCTTATATGGTGAATTATTCAGATTTGGGTTTATATGCTTCATGGTATTTTGCACATATATAAATTGCAGACAGTAGGCAACACTTGGTGGAGGGAAAGCCAAGGCAGAGGTCAGAAGGCCTCGTGCCATCATTGGCCCATGGAAGGATCTCAAATATGCCTTATAACCATACCTCATTTCCCCACTGGTGATAACAATGCTTCATAAAGCAGAGGTTTCCAAACAGAGAGGAAAGAAAAACCAGCAGCTGTTTTACCTTAAATATGGAAATTTTTCTTCCTGCCACTCAAGCAGACTCAAATACACCTCCCTCTTTTCCCAGATAAAGGATTTATCTATGAATTGCATCACTCAAACACTGAGATTCGTCCTTTTGGGTTTTTTCTTCAGAGCAGCCCCAGACAAGCAGGAACATTACAACTTTCAAAGGGAATGTTTGTATTTTAAGCTCAGCTGTA
Source organism: Acrocephalus scirpaceus scirpaceus (assembly GCA_910950805.1). Taxonomy (NCBI): domain Eukaryota; kingdom Metazoa; phylum Chordata; class Aves; order Passeriformes; family Sylviidae; genus Acrocephalus; species Acrocephalus scirpaceus. Next base: position 39,331,201 of record OU383781.1, read on the forward strand.
TGCCACAATCTTTTTAGGTCAGGTCATTTCGAACAGGGGCTGCGTACAGAGGGGGGAACAACAAACATTTTTTAACTGTCAGTTGGAACCGAAAGAAACGGAATGAAAAGAGGCAGCTTAGCTATTGGTTTTGAAGCAATGGCATTTGTCTGTGAGCACATAGCCTACGAAAGGCGACAGGTTCTAAAATAATGGTACTGTAGCAGGCACTGAAATGTAAAACATATGTCACACTTTTCCCTGCTCGCAGAGAGGTTTAAAATATTTATAATGCTGCACCTTTCCCTGAAAGCTTTCTGCAGCATTCCTGGGTTCACGGGTAGGTGAATCATCCCCCTAGAACTGCAAAGCTTATGCAGATTTGTTCCTCTGCATAAAGAGAAAGGCACAAAATTTAGGGTGCAAAGGTACGGCTAAGCAGCAGCCCTCAAAGAGCTATTTTGTCAATATACATTCATCCTGATGCAATGTTGGATTCCTCAACCAGATTTTTTGCTTTAAACAACTGCTTCATTCACAACACAAGCTGAAGCACTGATATTATTACTTGTCCATGTGAGAATACTACAAATTTATCAAGAAAGTGATATCTAGGGCTTTAAATTAGGTAGAAAGGAACACAGAGCATTTGTGTGTGCCTATGTATCCGTAGACAAGGACACAAAGGTAGGTGATATCCTTTGTTTCTTCATTAATGTTCTGTAGTGTGCATTTGATTAGCACTGGAGAGGAAAATATTTTTTAAGGGTAAAACTAAAAAGGACATAATCTACTTTTTCATCTAAGGAATTAGAGGGTCTTAAGAACCATCTGCTCACAAGAGATTTGAACTGTGGACAAACACATCTCTCTGACCCCAAGCTGCAAGAAACTAAAGGGTTGGCCTCTATTCACCAAAAATGTAGAAAGGCTCAGATTTCCAAATTAAAAAGCTTTTTAATAGCTGATGTAAAAATTTTTTGGTATGCAAAAAACTTGGAAGTCAGTGAAACAGAGGTAGATAGGATGTATATGCAGAGTCTCATAGGAATACATGGAAAAGTTCCATTCGAGTCAAAAGGAAGCACACCCAGTCAAGCACATGTAACCTGCTAAAGACCTGTCTGAAACCAACATATTGTGGACATATCAAGTCAGTCTTCTGGGAAAAAAAATGGTTGAAGGCATGTTGTGGCCCCTCACTTGCACAGTGGTTTGGAGGATGTATGGATCTCACTAAGAATATAGCACAAAACATTTCTGTGATTCCTTGTTCTGCTCTGCCTTCTCTTACTAGCAAAGGCATTAGCAAAATTTGTAGAGGTTTCTTCAGAGTGGCACTAAAGCACCTCTAGAATTACTGCATTTACTTAGAACTGCAATAGAAGTATGATCAGACTTTATGACTGAGATGAAACTTACAATTCGTTTAAAAGAAATTGAAGCTGAGTATATCATGTCACATTTCACACAATTCTGCAGCTCTCAAGATGGCACAATACTCCCCAGAGAGGCCAGAGACTGAGCTTTGTGCTGCCACAGCACACCTGGATGTCACCCATTCTCCCAAACTGAGGTGACACCACTTCAGCTCCCAGCCAGCCTCCTCACTTCCTTCTTGCCTGCAGTCAAATAGTACTTCCATGCTCTGAGACACCAAACAAACAGTCAGAATAAGAATAAGAGAATGAAGCAAAGGTGTGGCCCACAATCTGGAATAGGGAATATTTTACTAACAGGAACAGGGGAAAAGCCCTAAGAAACTCTGGGTGAGGATTGGTTTGGACTATGCACATTAGACTCAGAGATAAATGAGAAGTATTAACACATATATTAAAAATACATTGTACATTCCTGTCTGAAACCATTGGAGTGGGGTCCTGAGCAATTCCTCTTGAATTTTTGCAACTATTGCCAAAGGGGTTGACTCCTCAGGTTTCACGAGCAAAAGTAGGATTACACACATATAAGGAAAATTGCATACAAAATGTAATCATTTCCAAAGTAACATGCACAGCAAGGAAGTAGATTATGAACTGAGTGTCTTGGTGTAGGTTTATAGGTATGATGAACAAGAAAAGATTAGGTCGCTCCCTTGTAGAGCAAATTATGTGCACCAGGCCACTTATTAGGGACAGTTTTGTTCCTGACACATTTACAGGTGTTAGCCTGTAAAAAAAGGGTAATGGCTTCCTCTTAAAATGTTCTTGAGTTGAAAAATGGAAAAGAACAGCATCATTGCTGTGCTCCCCCACACAAGAGGAAATGGGTGGAAAAGAAAGTTGCATAAATTTAAAAAACACTTCAAGCTTATTCACTGTTTGAGCATAATTCAATACCGTTCTAGTCTGTGAATTTCTAGTGCATACAAATTTGAGGCCATGAACTGAAATTTCAACATTCCATATACTTCTGTGCAAAATTCTGACTGTTGAGACAGGTATAGAAACTTAAGTATCAAGAATATATGAAAACACCTGACAGGCATTTAAATGTAAAAATATTCACTGAATTTTCTTCTGCTGCTCATATCTTACTTCTGCCTAAATTCTACCAGATTGCAAGCTAGAAAATGGATTACAATAAAATTCATATATCCTACTGAATCCAATGTTAAGACTCTTCACAATTTCCGGAAAAAAAATTTCCTCATAACAATTCTGATCTTTTAATCAGAAAACATTTGTATGCACCACTTTTTCTTGGGCCCCAACAGTAGCAAAGTTACTGAAATATCATCAGAAAAGCATATTCAAAGACGAGCTGGGACACATTCAGTGAAGTATTTATCACAGTCAAGATTCCAAATGATTTTTTGCCCAGTGCAACTCATTTAAGTTTGTATGAAACTTAGCCAGGCATCTAAAATGTTATGTATCAGAATCAATCCTATGCAAATCTACTCTTATGTGATGCTAATCATCATTTGAGAGCAATAGGCACTCCATACTCAGACACAGGCTATTAGCAGCCTCTAGCTTTCTAATTAGAAAAAAAAAACCAACCAACAAAAAACCAAAACCAACGAAAATCTAACACTTCTCCATGTTTCTTCACCCCAATATGTTTCCCACTTTTTTGGTGTTCTTCACACAGCGCTTGTATGAGCAACCACTTCCTTTTTTAAAATTATGCTTGCTTCATCTAAGAATCAAGTACCTGCAGATCTTTTTAAGTATCTGGTTCTGCAATAACATTTACCAAACCATTTCCTTCTCTCCACACTGAATTACTTCTGGTGCATGGTAGCAATTTGGACAGCAGGCTATGCAGACGAGTTTTTGTAGATAATTAGCTGAGAGGATATTCAGCAGAAGTGGGTCATACTGTACTTGTTCACAGATGGTTCAATAGAATGGATTTCAGCACATCCACTTCTCTAAATGCATAACATTTTGAAAGAGGAAAGAAAGAGGAAAAATAAATAATTTTTACAGTTTAGGAAATGCTAAAGAATATATCCTTTTAGTGTAGATAGATAATAGATAGACAAAGGATTTGACATGTGTAGGGAATACACTGCATTGTGAATTAGTGCACAAAGAAAGGCACTTTTAGAAGAAACTCACCAAGAAAGAAACAAAGCAAGCACTGCACATACAGAGTCTGCTGTCTTACAAGTGTCAGTGAAGTCTGACCAAAACTGCCATTTATCTATATGCACATACTCAGCTGCAAATGCACTGACTCATTGGACAGCACCAGGGTTAGGCAGTGCACTCATGGGCACTGGAAACACAGAGGCTTGAGAGGAAGCTGCTGCTTCCAGTGCCATTTCCTACTGCAGCAGGACTGCATCACCAACCAACCCTCCTCTGAAATCCAGAAAAAAGAGTCACTACAGAATCATTATAAATTCAAAAGCACAACTCTTCCTTTTCCTAGGATAACTCCACATGTGGATAAAACATCCTATAGAGCCCAATGATGAACAACACAAAGATACCAGGAGAAAAGATACAAGTAACTGAGCTACTAAATCCTTCAAGAGTTGTTGCCAGTCTTTAAAACCACCAGTGGAAATTCAATGACTTCACAACATTTTGGAGTCCAGTCTCTTTAGTAACTTGTTATATTTCTCCACAAATGTGATTATATCAGTGGCATTAAAAGATGGAGAAATCTTTCTGTTTCATTTGTTGTAGAAACATAGTAAACCTATTTTCTCCTAGCAACAAGCAGCTGACATAAAATTATCACTCTGAACAAGATTTACTTCCATGATGAGGCACTCCCATAAACTGTAGCCTAACTGTGCCCTCAGAGTTTTACAGTGGTCACTGAGGTTCATTCTGCAGTTTTCCTGTTTCAGAGCTCAGACTGTTTTGAAGACTGTTTGCAGAGCAGATACTGTAGAGAGAAATTAATGATCAATTAATTATTGGGTAAATAATTAATTAATGAAAATTTATAATTTTCATGTTTTCCAAAACATGCAACTGACCAGATACCCTATCATAAAGGGAACATGAAAACTCAAATGTTAGTGTCAGGTATTAAATTACTTTTTGCCCTAAAAGACATAGCTCTAACAAATGTTTGTTACAAAGAAAGAAAGGTTGGAACAATTTACTTGATCTATATTTATATACACAAACACAATAGGATTCTCTTGCTTGATGGTGAGTCTCAAGATTGTGATGTACTTATCAAAAAGTACCCCCCAAAAAAGTGTCTATATAAAAAATGCTGAATATATTTGTCTGTAGTGTCACAGAGTATCACACAACTAGTGAACACATTCACAGACATTAGATTTTGCCCAACATTAACAAAAAAGGTGGTCCCACTATTCAAATAAATAATCAACAAATAATTTAGCTATCTGTATTAATTTCCATGAAGTCCTTGATCATTATGCTTATTTATTTTTTCACCATACTTTTCCTGGTTAAAGAACATTGCTATATGGCAGCTACCTTACATCCCAGACAACATCCTGTCAGACAAACTTTCTGTTACAGGACAACAAATCCTTCTCAGGTACACAGAGTGTCAAAAATAAGTGTGTGAGGTGGGACTGAGCACTTGCATAATGTCTGCATTCAGAAGTTACAACTTCACTGTTTGACATTGCACTGTTCTTACAGTTCAACATTTAAAAATTTACCCTTTCCAACACGACTGTTAACAGACAAAAGATTGAAATGCATGGGGAGGGTGGAGAGAGGAAGCATGCCTTCCAGATCAGCAATTTCAATTCCAGGAAAATAAGACTGAACTTTAGAGCTGCACACAGAGTGAAGCACTTAAAAATCTATAAAGCAGTGATTTAACAAACCACTAACTAAAAGGAGGCATCTGATTATATAAAATTACTAAGCAGATGCCAAGAATGCTGTTATGGTTTGCAGCCGTTTACTGCCTAAACTTCGCTCCAAGAACTCTCCTAAGCTGCTCCAAAATCTAGCTAGCATGATGGTTGGGAAAAAATCTGGGAAAACAGGGGGACATGACACCAAACAAAATCAGAAAAAGCCACCACACTCAACTTATTGTCTCTTTCCAATATTTTCCACTCTTAATTTTCAAGAAACAGGATATTTTAGCAACTTGAAGAACCAGCACCTAAATCAGAAAGGACTGGTTCAAGAAGGTAGGAATTTAACTAAACCTAATTTGTCACTCAAGTTTAAAAAATGTAGCAGGCTTACAATCCCTTGAAGAGTTTGACTATTAAACTTACTAATAATGCTTAAAATTCACCAGTCACTCATTTATACAAATGTTAGCAGAACATGGATGAGAATCTAAGATTTAAATCTTTCAGTGAAACATCAATCCAAAATCACCTATAATTATTTCAAATATTACACTCAAAATTGTTTTAGAGATGGCTAAGATGCAATAAGGCTGACAGGTTGCAAAACAAATGATCAGTGTATGCAGTAGGCCTAGGAGTTGTTACTTGCAGTATAAAATATACATGAAAGCAGGAAGAATTTAATCATTCCCCATTGCATAATTCACAGAATTATTCTGCCTTTTTTTTGTCATGGTATGTATCCTGTACAAGACCTTGCATAATTACATCCATAGTATAACATGATGAAGCTGCTACTCTGAATTATAGGCTGGGACATTTTGTATATGTACTTGATAAATAGCAACAGCCATAGTAAGCCACAATCAGTACAAAGAATATCTGAGGGTGAATGCAGTATGTTACACCTCATGGAGGAGTAAGTATATACAGTGACATTCTCATTCCCTTAGGAAAAAATAGGTCCTTCATGGACTCCTCTCTCCCAAGTAGTCATTTGAGCTTAATTTTCAAAAGGCATTAACCAAAACTTTGCTGAATTAGCCTATTCCACTTGGATGCACAAAAAAAAAAAAAAAAAAATTGATAGAATGTTGTGTATTTTCTTCCAGAAAACATCTAGCTGATTCATTCTAACGATGTCCCTGGATGGTCATTCAGGGTTTAGTGAATGTATTCCATCTTACATCAAACCATTAGGAATAAAGACATGTGCTATTTGCAGTTTAATTCTGACTCATCTCACTTCTACTTTTTGCAACCCTTCACACTTCATCTTGACAACTAAAAAACAGGAAACATATACAACTAGATGTAAAGTGCCAACTGGTGTATTTTAAACACTGTCCCTCATTGTCACAAAGAAGGGGAAGAGAATTGTCCTTTCAGTTCTATTCCTTTATGCAAGGAGAATGGAATATTATGAAGTTAAAGAGAACAAACTGAGGACCTGATAAAATGATTTGTGGCTTGCCTGATACACAGAATCAACTTACCATTGCTTAAAAGTAATCAAGTCAAGCAGTGTGAACAAATTTTACTTAAAAGTGTTTCATGGCCTTACAAGCGGTAACATCTGATAGACAGTGAAGAGATTCAATCCAAGCTGGCCAGGATTATTTAGAGCTCAGATGCCTCAGCTCTCTCATGGGTCAGAAAGAAAATTCCTCTATATTATGAGATGCTTTAAAGTAGTGCAAGAATTATGCCAAGGGAATGGAAAGGAGGGAGGAAGATTATCTCAGTTTGTGTTCACAGACAAATAGGAATGGACTGCAGTTATTAATTCCAAAGGGGCTTTGTAAAAGTATGTGGAAGTATTCTATTTTTTCACAGCTAGTCCTCACTCCCCTGTGTCCATTACACGTGGAGTGCACAGGTTACAAACCCCAGCAATGCTCAGAGGATAGAGTGCTCAATGCTGCTGCTGCACCATGAAGCTGCCATTCAGTGTGCCCAACTGCACGCCTGCTTTCTTATTTAATGCTTCCCTGTACTTTCAGCTCTGCTGCTGCGTGATGTCAACTACCTGGAGTGAATTCCATCACAAATGACCTATTCTCCTGTTGTTTAATGCAAAGCCAACAAAAATGCAAACATTTGATTTATCACTGTTCTCAGCGGCTATTCTGGGGAGCAGTATGAGTAAGCCAGCTCACTTCCCAAAGGATAAGAACTCCCATTGCCAGATTTTTCTAAGGCTTTAGGGATCCATGAAGTCAAGGGAGAGAGAAAAGGAGGAGAAATATGAGAAAAGAAGATTAATGGAATGATATATTTCCTTACAGTTTTATGCCTTTCAAGAACAGTAGAAAGTATCATGTCTTGAACTGACCCACTATATGAAAGGCCATTATATTTCACCCAGTCATCCCCTGCTACTCATGCTTTGTTAGCTTATCTTCCAATTTTGATACATAAACACATCAATTCTCATGGTATTCTACTCACAGGGATAATCACGTTATCTGAATGACAGATAAGCCTGCATCTCTACAGTCAATGTATACAAGCCAGCTCTAACACAGACCCCTCTCAGTATTAGCCATTATTTCTGTGGTGCCTTGAATACATTTCTCAGCCCACTACAGGCTGCCCCTGTATTCTGTTCAGTGCCCGTTACAGCACAGATATAGCCAGGCACCTATCCACAGGCACAGGGGGGGAATTGTTAATTGCTGAACTACAGGAGACACCAAAAAATAAATGCCACCTGCCACCACTATGCCCACTGAAACACGGTGCAGTGATAGCAGTCTACTTCAGGAATTCCTTGTTCTAATTTCCCTCCCTTATGTTCACATAGCAGCTACTTCAGGAATGATCTGCTACACTCAGTGGAGATTCGTTGTACAAAGACACTGAATGAACTTTTATTCAAAATTAACTCATTGATGTCTCTAATTAAATTTCAAGGCTGCAATTTAAATACAATTTAAATCACATGCAAAACTATTATAGATGGATAACTTGGAATAAAGCTCAACACCTAAAATTAATGTCAGCAAAAAGTTTGCCTCCACGCATAGGAAGGATTCACACAGAAGACAGGTGTCAATGGATATATATAACATATACAGTTACAGAACAAATCAATTCATCTTCTTTCCCTAGGTTTGAAACAAGGTGCTTTTTTGCCTCAGAGTCGCGGGGTTTCCATGGCATTTCTAGGATACGCTGTTTCCAATTTCCTCAGTGGAACCACGCACTGTCAGGTGCACAGCTGAGACACTACTCAGCATCTTCAGGCAGTATCAAAGATGCTACTTGTCCTACTCTGCAGTTTCCCCCAGATTTCTTTTAAATGGCATTTAAATGGAAACCAGGACAGCAGTAAAAACCAGCAAGCTAAAATTTAGCTTAGTTTTTTAGCACACAATATTACTAATGATTTGAGAAGAACTGTTGACAAAATTATTCTGAAGAATAAAAATAGTTTCCCTATTTAACCTATCACCTCTTTAACTAAAAATTACCTTGTTGTTTCATGGTACAAAAATGTAACTCTTTATCTGAGCAAGGCCCTGGAAAGACAAAAGCTGCTGAGGATTTTTTATTAATGGTTAAAACCCCTCAAATTACTACACATCTACTTCAGTCATACTCAGAGTCCCTAACTGACTGCTGCACTGAATTTACCGCAATGTAATATGTGATCTGAAAGTTGCTTTGTAACAATGTAAATGCATTTCAATTTCAAAAGGAAAATACGGTATTTTTTAATTTTTTTGCTATTAAAAAAAACCCAAAGGAAAACAGGAAGTCCAAGAGACAGATTTGATTATAGTCAGGAGGAACGAATACACAGTCTTTGATTATCATGAAAACAATGCCACAGGCTTGTGATGACTTTGACTTAAAAGCAATAGTTTAAACCAGCAGCAACCAAAAGACACTGGCACATTAAAATGCATTGACAGTAATCTGATTTTAGCTAAGTAAACAAGGTAGCAAGGGTTGGGTTGGGTTTTGGGGGTGTTTTGTTTGTTTGTTTTATTTTTGTTTCAAGAAAATATTTACTGTGTGCAAAGTATGCATTTAATCTTAATTAACATGGACAAAATTGAAGCTGTCATTGGATCTTTTCTCAAACATTTTATACCAATAATGAAAAAGGCAAATACACACTTTTTATAAGCACTGCCCTTATGCAAAAGAGTTCAAGCAGAAGAGAGAAACGAACTGGAGGAAAGACATTTCAATTCCTTCCAAAGCACAGGAAATGAATGAGAAAAACCTAGATGCTCATGTATTTCACCAATTAAAAGATACAATGATTAGAAGTTATTTCTCTAACTCACAGCTGGGGAGAAGCTTGGCAGAACTATCCCAAAATAATAAAAAATACCTTAGATTAAAAAGAAGCCTATGCTCAAGAAGGGCTTGCAACAAGATTGCTAACATCACTTAGGTTTATTCAAAGTGATTCGTGAAGAGCTTCCCCATCTTTCCCCATTAATCCTTCCATATCCCCAGGATTAAAAACACTCAGAGAAAAATGCAGCATCACATAGTAGGAGTACCAGAGGGGACTGAACTCAGAGCTGTTTAGATTCACCCATCAAGGAGCAGATATGTAAAAAAACCTGCAAAGTCTCTTTTGCTTTCTGAGCAGCTGCATGGCCTGGGATTGTTAACGCAACAGCAAGTTTAGTTTTGCGGGTCCTAAAATGAAAAACAGTGTGATGAGACAGCCTTCAAAGTCATCCCATGCTACTGTGTCTCTTGGTCAGCCTCAAAGTCCAGCAGAACTGAGCAGGAATCTGCTGCTGTTCTTATCCCAAGTTTTCTGCCCTTCTAATTGTATGTGGCTCATATTCTGAACTTTTTGTGCCACAACAACTGGAAATTTTAAAATCACTAAGAAGAATTTCAAACATTCTGTTCACTGTAAAGACAAGCTTATGACAACGCAAAGTAGTTTTTGAACTCAAATGGGAAACATTTGATCCTCCTTCTTCGCCCTTTACACACATTTGCCCTGCAACTGACAGCACATGGAAAAAAAACCTAGGAAAATTTGATCCCCACTTGACATGTTCTTCTTAGCACTAATAAAGGTAGACTTGCTGCAACAAGCACTGTGGAAACACCCCACAAATTAAAACAAATATTTTTCAATCCATAAAATCATCTGACCAATTTCTGTGATTTTTCTTCTTTCTTTCATCTTTAGCCTTTTCTGGTTCTTAACAACTCCTGCTTCAATTCACTTATCCACCAGGAACCACAGCAGTAGCTTGGATAACTAAAAAGCAAGGAACAAGTCTCCACACTCCTCAGGGACAGCTTAGGGCAGAAGGTACATGGAAGCCCTGTTGGTATGTCAGCTACCAGGCTAAACCATCAGTTTCATCAGTGAGAAAACAATGCCTGCAAAACTGAAGGCAGCTTTAGAATGACAGCTGCATGCACACACACAGAACACTATTCAGAAGCCCAGGGCAGAGCTGCAAAGGCAAGAACTTCAGCATCACATTTCATTACACTACCTCTGCTCACCTAAGAAGAGTCTGCAAAAGCTTTACCAGCACTTTTCTGAAGCAAAAAGTGCTGCTTAGTCTAGAGGACAGAAACATCTACAGGAGAGCAGTGATTTGTTCCAATCACTTATTTTTTCACCCACGTGTAGAAATCATGGGTACAATCACCAACACGAACAAAAAATAATAACACCCATTACTGAACCCAACAAGTGACTGCTCAAAGGCACAAAGTTACCCTGGGCAAACTGCCTTATGCCTTGTATGTCCTTGGGCTACAGCTAGAGCCAACCAAAGCTCACATGTAGGAATTAGTGGGAGCTGGATACAGCCAGATGGCAGAAGACGGAAGGCCAAGATAATTTGGCTAGAAATGAAACCTCTAACGTTCATTTTGCAAGTATCATTCAGCATTTTCTGTCTCCCTTAACAAACTGAACAATCCCCCTGCAGCAGAGTGTGATGCACTGACTGCCACTGACTTCACAAGGAGTGCCAGCACACATGCAGCTAGAAACTCAGAATGTGAGGACCTACAACGAAACCATATATGACAAGAAAAGAAACCACTGCTACTTCAAAGGATCATCCTCCCAGAGTGAGCAATGGTGCTTCCTACAGGAGATTGAGGGATTTTCTCAGAATCCATGCAATTTTTAGTATGCTGCAAAACTCCAAGTGTACAAAGAAAACTATAAATTAAATATATATACAAAAGTTTAGCAACACAGAACACATGGTGAATTATATGAGCCTGTATACCAAGAGGTAAGTTTTAAATATACGAAAAGAACACAAATGTTATAAAATAAAATCTGTTTTGGTCTGCTACCTACATGCAGTAAGACATCCTTGAAATCTTTTATATGGTGCAATATATATGAAATGTACATTGCATCACCCATGTTGTTTTTCTCAAATATTTTAAGTTTTGACTGGTCGTATTCCTGATGTAGGAACTTATGCTAAGAAACCATAGATCTTGACATCCAGACACACTGCTTTTAGTATTATCCCAGCACAAGTGAAGAGTTTTAAAAACTCAGGAGAACTGGTCTAATGAGGGATTTATTTAAATTGTGCAGTGGCCACAGCCAGTTTTCCACATACAAAGCGTGAGCCCTGTAAAGCAATAAAATTAAATGTCTCACAATACTGAGCAGGACCAATGCAGAATTCACCCAGATCTGCAAGCTTTGGCTGTGGATCAGAATGCAGGATGGATAGATATGGGCCTAAGGTACCAGTCTAAAGCACAAACTGGTCTTACTCCCTGTAACTTCACTACACAGTTTGTCAGAAATATCTAATTTATTTACATATGATCCAAAACATACTGTCAAATCACAACAATGGAATTATTCTTTTCACCAAATCCCTCTTTTAAAGGCATATGGACAATTATAACTCTATTCTGCTGATATTACTAATTAAATCATGCCCTTATTACTATGCAGGCTTGGATTTGCTTTCTTATTTTATGAGATTGGTTTTCTCTTGGCCTAGAACTTATGCAAATACATTTATCTGGGTATTCTCTCAAGCAGCTCTAAATGGCACAGTTAGTTATAAACATATTAAAATGGCAAGTAAAGGCAGGTGGTTATACCAATTTAAGTTAATCTATGCTGATGTAGACACACTACAACTGACTCTGCATATCTATATATATATATACACACATCAAGCACACAATTTTTCTTAATCTACAATTTAATTCCTATTTTGTTTCTACTTGTTTATGATTCTCTTGTTAGAAGTGTAATATTGGCCAACACTTACAATAGTAAAGCTACAATGATGAAAGATTTTAGTACCTGGAATGAAAACTGGCATTACTGTAAATCTATTTTGTAATTTAAACTTAACAATAAAAGTTACAAGACCACACACTCCTTTGCTCTGCCTTTTGGGGAATCACTGGTTTATGTTACCATACTGGGCACTTAATTCATATTTGTGATCTCAGTTAAACAAGAGGCAGACACCACAAAGTGTTAAATACAATGGTGTGCATATTATTTTTTAATTGTCTTCGTAGGGACAACAGTGCAATCTCTCTGGACTATTACTGTGCTTCCTGAGCCAAGTAGCATTCCTGAGCTTAGAAAGACTTTCCAGATTAAAGGAAACAAAAATATCTTGTATGTCTGGGAGAAGAAATAGTCCAGAGAGAAGGAAGGGAAAGGGAAATCATCTACAATTTAGAACCGATTTATTTACCAAAGGGAAAATAGATAGAAGATGTGAGGCTTTCTGTTCTAATCCACTTTGTATTTCCAAAATCTATTTGAAACACAGCCTGATGTGCTATCAATGAGTCCATTTTCCCCCTCTGCCTTGCTCCTCTTTGCATAAAGCCGCCACTGCCACGCTGTGCACTCTGTGGGTCTCCTCATCCTCTGCTCCGCCTGGGAATGCTGCTTCTGCTTAAAAACATTCAAAGCCACCCTTCTGCACCCATTAATCTCTCAGAAAATACACCTCACTACTGAGCTGGGTGGGCAGAATCAAGACACTTTCAGCAGGAATTAGTCCCTTCCTTTATTTGGGGAAAGTAATATTAAACAGGCAAACCCTGCAATCACAGCCCTGTTTTGCAATGAAATAGCAACTTTTGCTGCCAGTTGGGGGTCAGAGGGTGGGAGTCAGGACGCCTGACTGGAAAAGGTGAAAAGAAACAAACCCTATGTATATTACAAGTGTGTGCACTCACACTGGGAAACAAAAAAAATCCTTTGATTAGTTGCAACAACAGCCCCACATGACTCGGCCCCATGTTGTTAACACTGAGCCTCTGAGAAGGCTCATGCTGGAATCCATTTCCATCATTTGCTTGCCTTTCTGGAGATCACCAACATCTAAAAGGATCAGAATCATGGAGCAAAATATCATGCACTTTACCTAAACACGGTACACATGTAGCTTTATTTATCTTCACCCTCCTGTTATACATGGCCAATTAGTTACAGCAGGCACACCAGTACAACAGGAATGTTTCTGATGCAGTTTCGTTTGCTAAATAACCTTTGTGACAGTTTCTTGGCAAGAACTGCAGTAGAGAGGTTAACATATGTTAAGAATACATACAGCAGGCATTCCTAGTTAGAATGCAAGTAAATAGGAAACATCACAGCAGTAGCATTTCCCTTGCCCACCATCCAAGTGAGTTTGCTACAGAAGTTCAAGGCAGATTTCAGCAGCAGAATTGGCCACTGCAAAAAGGGATCTTTGTCTACAGATTTATATTCAAGAAGTTTGCTCATTAGTGATCCTAATCCATAACCAGCCTCCTATTTCAGAGACAGTGCTCTGAAAAGTAAAATTACAGGTTGGGAGAGGTAAAAATGAACTCTATTTAGAGCACAGGACTAAAAGAAAAAATTATTTTTAACATAAGATCTGGAATTGCAAAAAACATACATGTCTTCAGTTCTTCAAGGTATATAAAAGATGTCATTTGCTTAGAAATTGCTTCTCTATTAGCACCAGGAACAGCAATGTTCAAGGTTTTTCTCCTGTTCTTGGCACAGTCATGACCTTTCATTTTCCACACTGGAAAATGCTCACGTTGTCCTTCCACACTGGCAGGGCAGTGCACAAGTGTCACTGTGTACCACTGTCAAAAAGAGTGAAAAGGCTTTAGAATGGAGGTTTCTTAGAGGTTGGAAAAGTTTCTCTGTTCCCTGAGATCTGCCTGGAAGAAAGACAGCCAGGTGAAAGGTGTGGAGAAGGAAGCCCTTGGTCTCATATGCAGTGCTCAGAATCATCTCTTTATTCTTGTCATTATAAAACTGTTAGAACTGCCATAACCTTGCCCAGTCTTATACAGAGAAACCCTGACAGTGCCTTCCTTACCAGCATCATGCAAACTACCTTGACTCCTCCCAAATCCCCTTTCTCTTGGCTGCTGCAGCTACAGACTCCCCGCCTTCCAACTCCTTACACCTGTATCCCAAACCCCTATGGACACATTCCTGATCAGTGGCTCAAACATTGTTTGCTCTTTCCATCCATTCCACTCCTACCACAAACATGCATTTTATCACGCTAGGGACAGTAAGCCTTGAGCTGATTCAGGTCCCAGGTTCAGTCTTTTGAGATGGGACTCCAGAGGTGAGACTCAACATATTTCTCCAGAAAATCACAGCTGTAGGTGATCCTACTTAAGCCAAAATGAAAAAAAAAAAAAAAAAAAAATATATATATATATATATATATATATATATATTAAAAACCATACCTATTTCAAGTCTGCTACTCTGCATTCTTGGAATACCTGCATTTTATAATTGGTCACCCAACTATGTTACATACTGTATCACAAGAACAATTAAAATTTAAAAAATTAAATTATTACTGAAAAATTAGAAAAATTAAATTATTACTGCCAGCATAGCAGAGTGAATTTTCATAAGCATCACAGAAAAAAAAAAGCTAACTTGAGGAAGAATTTAAAGGAGACAAGAAGATACTGGAAGAAAACCAGAAAACATAACAGGTGGGTGATAAAGGAGACCATAAAAGGCCAAGTAGAGACCAGTCTTAAAAAGCTCAGCAGAATGAGAGAATGGTAAGTAAAGAAGGGATTGAATGTGAAGGGTTTTTGAAACCAAGTGTCCTTTTTTTACACAGACATTTTTCCTACATTGTCATTCTTGCATGTTTCATAAAACCTGGAATTTTCACTTCAGCAATAAAGTTAATTTAAAAGAATCCTAGGACTGTTTGCTGGCCCTAAGCAAGGCATGCACATGGATTATGCCCGAGATGCAGGGCTTTCCTGGACCGATCCAACACCCTGTGCACAGGGCATCCAGCTTTTTCTATGCAGCTTTTTATTTAAGTTGGGAGTTACATCCAGTTAGCATGTAAATAATTTCTAATGAAAAATGACCACTGAAAACTTTTAAGGCTGAAAAGGAGAGATAGAATTTGAATGTAGCCACATAAGAATGTTACAGAATAGCATTTGTGAGGATCATGTGTAAATACACACAGAGAATGCTTCACTAGAAAAATTCCCAATGTTAACTAAAAGCTCGTATAAAGGAGTGTTACTTAATCATTACAGATTTGTGCTTTAGTCTATATTTCATTGGAAGTGTAGTCTAGACAAATTGATTTCTTGTCATTACCCATGGAAGCACAGAAAAAAAAATGGATCTCCTGAGAATGTTCTGGGCCAAGTCTGGATTTTCCTGGGCTACTCTGGAAAATCTAGTGTCTTTTGCAAAAACATCAGGAAATGAGAAGAAAATGAATCATGACAGAGATCTGCTCTTAATGTTTTCCAGAGTTTTCAGTTTTATGATGGTATAACGTTGGCATTTGGAATGAAAATTGGCTGCTTCCACAGCCTTTCATCATGCTTCATCTGCTAACTTCCTCAAGGAAAATAACCACCAAATGCTGACCAGAATATTCTAAAAGTCCCACCAAGAGAATCCTTCCTTCTCAATCACTGTTTGAGGCTACAGACACAGGCATATTTTATGCTGGCATAAACTAGCTCCCATTACTATTAAGAATGCTGCTGTTCACCCCATTATCCATTCCAACCTCTTCATTGCTGCAAGTCTTTGAGCAGACAGCCTGTGATCTGCATTGGAGCTAAAGCTGCGCACACTTTTGGAAAAGGGAAGGAGTGGAGATGATTTTTGTATTGCTGTCCCTCCTTGTATGGCCTCAAATCCAAAGCTTGCTCACTCAGCCTGTCTAGACATGGCAGAGGTGGGTGGGAATGACAGGAGTTAAGAGGGTTTCTTCTCACAATACATTTGCTCAGATTTTTGGAGCTTTGGAGGACGTGCATAAACCTCAATATCACCCAAAATCACCAGGCTAAGCACAGATGCAGCTATTTCCTAAGAGATATCTGACCTTGCTATCTAAGAGCTAGTTGAGTTATGACTTCAGATACTTGATATTTTTATGACCTGCTTGTAAGTGTTACGCAGCAAGGTCACACAATAATAGCCCCCACAGAGCTGTTTCCTTATTTGCCCAGCTCTAGGGATCCTCTCATCCCTCTTGCTCAGTCTCCTTCCAGTATTCTTGTTATTCCTTTTCAATCATTCCCTCTACTTCCTTTATACAGTTAAAAATTTGGTTTTACCCTCTTTTTGAAGGCTAAATTTGTTAATTTTTGTTTGTTCTTTCCCTAGTATCTGTTATCTAGTTTCACCATCCAAGTTCCTTCTAGCACTTATTTCACCCTCCTTTAAACTCTCAGATGCACTTGTGTTTGTTGCTCCCTATTCCCCTGATCTTCTGCTCCAGCTTTCCATCACAAACCTGTCTCTTGCTGCTTTTTTCGCTAACTACCACATAAACAAGTAGTCTGCAAACAGAATGTTCTGTGGTATTTTCCTGGAAGTGTTGTATCATCTATTCTCAGTATGGAGGGCTGATGCCAAGAAAATGAAATAGCTCTACCAGAAGGGACAAACACCATTTTGCTGATAAATTCAGACACAGTAGAAGAGATGAACTCCCAAGTGACTACAGCCTCCTTTCAGGTATTTCTAGGGAGAAATGAGGACTCCCCCTCCCCTCAAGCCTCCTCTTCTCCAAACTAAATCACCACAATTCCCTCAGCTACTGCTCACAGAACACATTTTCTAAACCTTCCACCAGCTTCACTGCCCTTATATACCTGATTCGTCTCTTTCTTATTTTAAGAGATGAAGGGAGAACCCTTAACACTCAAACCAGGATTTTTAGAGAACACAGGAGGGTTCACTACCAGAATATTTGTTGGAGAGAATTCTGAACTAGTCAGGTAACTTAGGATTTAATTACTAAGGCAATCCAATCAAATATAATTACTAGGAATTATAAATTAATAAGAGAAGAAGCAACAATATTTTATGTGTATTAACATCTATTGTGTCAAAGTTCATAGAATACATATTTTTATAATAAAATGTGAAGCTATATAATCCCTTTGGGGATACTCACAGAAGTGCTTTTGGGCTTCAAGAACCAGATCCTTTCAATCCACCTGTGTAAAATCATTTCAAGTTACACAGGGAACTGTACTAACACAAAGTAGGGTATGTAAATTTATCCTAAATTGTGATATGAACTCCAGATATGAGCCCATTTTCACAAATTTCAGGAAAGAAAAACTCCTGAGGAGTACCAAAGACTTCTTCTCCCTGGAGTCTAACTGAAGGAAAAGAGCTGAACCTGGGTGTTGATCCATTTAGGCGGGACAGCTGGCCTCATTACTTTAAACAAACTCAGAAGCAAGAAGGGAGAGAGACAGAATGGCCTCTCTCTGGAGCCTCCTACTGTCTACAAGCCAGCACATGGAGCTCTGGGAGGCAAGAACTTGCATTTCACTGGGACAAAGTTTGCTGCAACAAATTTTTAATTCTGTTCACATATATATATATGAACCTCCTCACTGAGGAGCTGAACTCCAATTATATATATATATTTAAATATAGCCTGTAAATACAACTAGAGTGCCAGTGGTAGTTTCAGTTGGATTCCTGGTGAATATAAATACAACTAGAATGCCAGTGGTAGTTTCAGTTGGATTCCTGATGAATACTTCTCTCAAGCTGCACTGACCTCAAGGTCTTTTGTGGGCCTTTCTTAAAAAAGAAAATAAATTAAATTATTCTCCCAGATGGTGAGCCCAGCAACTCAGACGCTAATCCCCCAAGCTCACATCAGCCCATTCACAACACATCAAAGCACAGATCTTTTTCACTCCCTAGAAAACATTCAAGCAAGTGGAAGAGCTAATAAATGCTTTAAGAAAAAAAAAATTGTCAATCAAAATGTAAAACATTAAAAGAGACATTTGAAGAGCTGCAGAAAACAGCCCGTTTCTTTCATAGTTAACAACGGAGGAAAACACCCCAAATTCTGAAAGTGCTGCAAACTACTTCTGTTGTTAAAACACTACTGTAATATATAGTACAAGCAGTGTGAATCATATGGAATTTCTGTACACACACTGCTATAGAATTCCAAATCACAAATATTTTGCAAGCCGTTTTTCCAGTAACTTTCCTGAAGTGTCTGCTGCACAGCAACTAGAGGATAACCAGGCCTGTAAGGAGGCTCAGGGCAGAAAGTGCATGCTGCAGCTGACATCAGGACTAATAGTGAACCCATCAACAAGATTGTTACAGCTAACTGGTTTTCATTTAGAAGTGTGGTTTTGCTTCCTTTCCTCTCAGCGCCCTTTAGCAAGTCGGAAGTCAGGCTGTTCATTTTATTGCTATGTGCTACAAAGAACACTTATGGTTAAGGTGAACTCACAAAGCATGGCTCCTTAGTGAATATTTATTGTTATTGAGAAGGGAGATTTTGTCACACTATAGATCTTTAAATAACCTTGCTAGAAAAAGAGATATGAAGAGTTTTACAAGTAAGCAAACACAGCTCCTCTGAACTTACGCCACTGCAAATAGGAACAGATTTGACAAACTCCAGTTCTCAGCAGCTTCAACTCAATACTTACATTTCGAATAAGGCTCAGTCAAAAAGTTAAACACCAACTTTACAAAATGTCTTACTAAGCTACAGTAAGCTGACTTCATTTCCTGAAAAATGTATTGAACACCAAAGCAGAATCATGAGGGAGGTATGCATCTTGTTTTCTAAAGACAGCTAAGAAATAATGGCAATGACAGTTAAAACCTCTTTGTTGGATTCTTTTTATCTACACAGAAAAATTATGGCTAGCAGATGTTACTAATGTAGGAACAAAGCAATTTAAGTAGCTATAATCATCAAGGGTGGTGAGTTTTTTGAACTTAATCAGTTCCATCTTATTAATGGAGATAAGGCCTAACTGGAAGGACAACTCATTTTGAGCACCAGTTAGAGTGTAGTGGAGCAGAGCAAGCCATAGGAACTGTTACTGGTGATGCTGGTATGTACAACCTGCTACAGACTTCTTGCTGTGAAAGGAGGCATTAAGGACAAAAAGTGTTGAGAGGGAAATGTCTTCTTATCCTTTGAAGAGAATTCTTGCTGGGTCCTCCAGCAAGAAGAGTGGCTTTGCGCTGGTGGCATACTTGGAGGGAAAGATTACTAGTGGGAGAAGAAAAGCTGTAAGAAAAAGAAACAATGAGATTAAATGGCCTAAAATGACAGGTAGGAGCTGAAGGTTTCATTCTCACTCAGTGCAAGAGCACCTGCACAGAGAATGTTCTATCTGTTCACTAAAAAGGCATCACAGTACTGAGATCATTCTGCAGTTATTCCCCCAGAAGAGAAATATTTTCTCACTACCCATATTTTTTGATTCAATATTGATTGTTTTAGTGTTGCCAAAGTCAGAGGTGAAAGTAAAAAGTGCCTCAGAGGCGAAGCTCCTCAAATGGAAGCGCTCCGTTATTTAATAATCTCTTCATTGATCTGTCTCAGTTTAGGCTGTGAGTCCAAAAGCACAGAGATCTGGCAAGCCAGACTAGAGACCGGGCACAGTGGCTTGAAGACAGAAAAACTTCCACTTGCTATTTTACACAATGGGAGTAAAAAGAAAAGGAAAAAAAAGATCATATAGTGTGCCCCACACAGCAAAAGTAAAACAGAGAGCCAGGGCTGCTGAGGATTCCAGCTTCATGGGATAATCCAGACAATGAATAAAAAGCACATGGGTTAGAAACAAAAACAAATCCATATGCTGCCTAAGGGAGGAGTGCTAAGCAAACACACAGCAATACATTAACATCTCTTTCTCTCCTCACAGCAAGGATGCACTTCACTAGAAAATGCCACAATGTTAGCCAATGATATGATTATTTTTAAAACCCTTTAAAATTAAATTCTCTAAAAATTAAAATCTATTGCTTCAAAATTATTTTCTAAGACTTTTGATTACTTTACTTTTGGCAAAAATGGACAACATTTTTGCATCTCAGACTCCTCACTGAGCACACAGTCTTAAGAGTGGCAGGAAGAGCAGCAGCTTTCCTCTCATACAGTTTCTGGAGTTCGGATTCTCATAGAGCATCCAATGTCCGTATGAACACTGCTGCCCCAAGCAGGGTGCACACCAGCATTAGTTTATAGCAAAGCACAGTTTACTGATTCTTTTGACAGACTCTGCCCTTCACTGACAGCAACAGGGAACAAGGAACCTGCCCTCCAACATCCAGGGAAAACAAACATCCCTAGCTTCCATTCTACTTCTTTACCTTGAATCCTTTGAGTCAGTATCTCCTGACCCCATTTCACTGCTGAGTTCTCTAATCTGCTTTAAACCTTCACTGACCCTCATCCCACCTCAGTAAAACCATTCCAAAGGAAATCCCTTAAAGGCATGCCTACCATCAGCACAACATGCCAGCTGTATCACCTGTAAAATGCTTTGTTCCACAACACCTTGATTTATATTGAGATTTGAATGGCTTTGATGTGCAACTGTGAATCCACTACAAGGATCAAGCAGAAGAGTACTCACAGAGGTGAAGATTTGCAGCCTGTTTGCTTTTCGTTGTTCCACAGAGTACCAACAAACAGAAATACATCCCTGGTGTAACTGAGGAGTAGCCAGTAGCCTACTGTGTAACACTAAATCAGGTTTTAAATCCAAAGACTGTTTGGGCTTTCATTTAGGAATAGGCAATTTAAATTAATATTAGACAGGCAGTAAAAAAGTACTAAATCTCCTGAGGCAAGACCATGCCAAAACAAGACTGAAGGAACAGAAGAAAGTCTCTTCACTCAGGCAGCACCTCTCCCTAGGTCTGCATTGATAGAATTACAGCTCCATCTTAAGACTCAACAAACCCTCTTCCAAGGCATTATATTATATATACATTGAAATTTGATGCTTATTAAAGCATAATTCAAGAAGTTCACTGCTATTACTTGAGACCCACACCTATCACCCCCACATCAGTCAGCATGTTAACTGCCCTTAGGTGTCATAAGAAATCAAATAAATGCCTTGGTGAGACAATTTCTGTACATGTTCACTTCACATTTAATGGATGTTCTTGCTGAGTGCAACTGGAACCTCTTCCTGTAGGTCAGGGGCACAGGAGGGGGAGAGAACAGAAATGCATGTGGAGAGCCACACAACTGAGCATCATTTCCAAGCACACTCTCCAACAACACAGCATTACTTTGGAACTAACCAAAAACCCTAACAGGCACAAACGGAATTGCATCTTGAGTGACAAGTCTACTATTCTGTCGTTCATTCTCCCCACTGCCAAGCAGCTGACTGAAACGACAGTTTGATTTTTTTTGTTGTTTGTCCTGTTTGTTTGTTTTTTGGATGATATTTAGATTTGAAGAAAATGATCTTTCTTTACGTTGTAATAACCAGGAAATGTGCAACTGAACCTGCAGGTCAGAACAGACCAGTACAATCAATTTCTTGGTGCAGCCCATGATGAGGCAGCCCATGGAGGTCCACAGGACAGAGATCCACCTGAAGTCATGGAGGAGCCTCATGCTGGAGTAAGTGGATGCCTGAAGGAGGCTGTGGCCCTATGGAGAGCCCACGCTGGAGCAGGATTGTGGCTGGACCTGTGGCCCATGGAGAGAAAGCCCAAGCTGGAGCGGGGGAAGAGTGGGAGGAGTCCTCCCCTGAGGAGGAAGGAGCAGCAAAGACAACGTGTGATGCACTGACTGCAGCCCCCATTCCCTGTCCCCCTGCTCTGCTGGGGAGGAGGTGGTAGAAGAATTATGGAGTAAAATTGAGCCAAAGAAGAAGGGAAGGGTGGGAAGGAAGGTGCTTTTAAGATTTGGCTTTATTTCTCATTATTGAACTCTGATTAGATTGGCATGAATTAAACTAATTTCCGCAAGTAAATTCTGTTTTGGCCAGTAATTAGTGAGTGATCTCTCCCTGTCCTTATATCAACCCACTAGCCCTTCATTATGTTTTCTCTCCCCTGTCCAGCTAAGGAGGGGAGTGATGCAGCAGCTTTCACAGGTACCTGACATCCAGCCAGGGTCAACTCACCACAAACTGGATTCTGTGACTTCCATCTCCAAAGTTCTCTTAAGAAATGGAAAATTAATTACATTTACTGTGCTGGTTTCCCACATATATACCAAAATCCTATAACATATTTTACTGCATCTTCAACAATTTTGGAACAAAATTTCCTTTTCCACTTAAAGAACAAGTCTACTCAACAGAGCAATCATTAATAACAGCTTACTATTCAAAACATCTTCATCAAGTGTAACTTTATGTGCAAAAAAGCTAACTTAATGGACAACAATAGATTTCCACCATGCTTCCCAACCTCACATACTGCAAAATTAACACACCCAGGACCATGAGCTGAATTCCCTGATCAAATGTTTTGCTCTTTAAGTTCCAGCCATTTGCTAATGGCAGAGCCAGGAATGGAGAATTCCCCATGGATGTTACTGGAATCACAGAGATGATCTATTTCTGCACTCCCAGCTCTTTTACTGGTGGTGACACTGAGAGGATTCAGAAGGCTTCAGCATAATTTTCAGATTTATATTAGTATCAGGTTTTTCAAAAAGTATATTTGTTGAGCTGTTAGGGGATAGAAGTGGGAAAAAGCCATCCTATTGTGCCCCTTCTACCATGTTAAGACTTTTAATTGGCTTCAGTAAGTTAGCATGTGAAAGCAAAAACTGTGGAAAGAAGCAAACACCCTCCCACAAGAAAAGCCCTACTGTTCCAGGCCTTTGAGTGTTTCTTTAATAGAAGTGGGGGATCTAAAACAGCAGGAACAGACATGGATCAGTTCTTGACCTTTCAATATTTTGTAAGTCTGGCCTTTATGTGGTTGTGGGGTTTTTTAGGGTTTTGGGGGTGTTTGTTTCTGTTTTATTTTGTTTTGGTTTTATTATCCAGCAACTGTTGTCATTTCTCAAGGTCCCAAAAATCTCTTAGTGTTAGACAAATACTCATTCACTTGCCCTATGACAACACCTTCAAAATTAAAAATAGTAAAGTGTCCAAAATACCATAAAAACTGGAACAATACAAGCCAGCTTCAAGTTTCATGGCTTAGTACAAACATGTATGATCAGATATTTGGACAAGGATTTCAGAAAAATGCTATGCCATGTGTAAGATGAGATCTTAGTTTGCCCCTACTGCAGAGGAATTATCCTCTACAAGATTTGCTGTCTGCCTTACTAGAAGCATCAAATACACACCACGCACACGAACAGATATGCACAGGCACCTCCTACAGATGTACAACCCACAAGCAAAGGGGCAGAACCAGAATACCTCGAACTCCTTCAGCACAATGCAGAGAATTCAGCCCTGCAAGACCATGATTTTGACCAAAATTGGTCCAAAACCAATTTTGAAATCCTTGACATACAAGTATTTTCCCCCCTTCCAAATAAAAGTCCCAGGTTAAAAATAAGACCTAATTTATAAAACCCTACGTAGCATTGTTATGTTTGATACATTGATACTTATAGCAGTTCTTACCAAGTTGTATGTGAAAAATAAACAAAACCACTAAAGGAGGCAAGGCAGCAGCAAGTTTTATAAGCTTCTTGACTGGAAGTGAATTGTCCAATCCAAGGTTTCTTATCTGCCCTAACTGACACACAAAACAATAAATCCTTCACAGTATCACTAGGCAAAGTAACTCTAAAAAATTTCTGCCTAATACTCTACAAGTCAAAACTGTAAGACGATTTTCCTGTAGTGGAAACAAAGTTATTTGTTAAAAAAATATATATGTATTTAGCAACTAATCTAAGAAGAACTTTAAGATTGACTTGACTATTTTGTACAATAAATACTCAAGACCTAAACCACCCATTAAAAAATAATACCTAGGACCTGTTTCTCCTTCTATGACAAACTTTACGAGATCACTCATGAATATACAGTACATATTTAAATTAGGTGCACTGAGTTTGAAGCAACGTGACCCTGCAGCACAAGAGTAAAGGCTGGGTATTTGAGAACAAAAATTTATTGAACAAAAGCACCCTGGAAGCGTCTCTACTTTGTACACATAGTGAGTGCTGAACTGCATAAGGTCCTAGAAGTGAGTCTACACATACTTAACTAATTTCTGCATGAGCTTTGTTTTAGTAGCTTTAGACTGAAACAGGTACACAAGTAAAATCAAACCCTTACCTCCCAGTTCCACTCCTAGCTGACTGATGATGTGTTAATTCTACATGCACTGCTGCTGAGTTTTTATATTAGGGTACAGTTGAGTGATTCTGTAGAGGTTTAATCATTTGTATGGCAACATAAGAGTGCAATAACAATCCACAATGAGTTCTAATTAGTACTAATGAACTCAAAAACTGAACAGGTTGAGGTTTTTTCATAGTGATTTCAAACTTAAAATATCTATACTCTTATAAATTAAAAAGATTGTCCAGAGAAGAAAAAAACCCAGCAGATGGGGTCAGCTCTGCAAAGCAGTTACTCTAAGGAGAAATGCCTCTGTAGAAGTCACTTTTTCTGAATACTTCAGAACGTTGTTAACTCTTGCTAAGCATTCATCAAAAGATGCTGCAAAAATGTCCAAGTACATTTATAAAACAGAAAATTCCTAAATATCAGGGTATGGCAAATCACAAATTCGCCATAATTGCACTGCAGGAACAGTGAAGAAAACATCATGCAATCTCTGCACAGATTCCAACTTCCAGCCAAATTCTCTTCATCTCTGAAAGGAACAGAGAAAATGTGGGCCTTTTTCTGTTGCTAATGAGTGAATCAGCTGTCAGCCCCATATAACAGGATTGGGGGTTGAAGAGGAAGTTGCTGTTTCTCTTAAATGGAGAAGGAAGATGCAAACTATCTGGACAAAAACCAGGTATTTTGTCAGAAGCTATACCTGCCTCCAAGCTTGTTCAGCTTCTAAACCCAAGCCATGTCTCCAGCCTCTATTTATACAGTGCATCAGAAGAACAAAAGCCAGAGGTGACCAAGAGCCTCCAGAAGAGGTTAAAGTTGATGCACGCAATTTCCCTTTCTCAGGAGGGGTGTGGATGGCAGAAGGTGGGGACAGCGAGGAAATCACTTCCATGAACCCTGAATACACGGTATGATTTGAGACTTAAAAATTCTTAAACAGTTGTTTAGTCTACCAAGGAATGCTGATATTCATGCTGCTACCTTTCACTGACAGACTGGATTTCTGAGTTGACAGAGGAAGCTTTATTTTCTGATGGTGTCTTGGCCCATTTGGCTATTGCTCTTTAGACGCTGGACACAGGACATGAGGTCATGTCACACAAAAGGATTTCATGACCCTCCTGCAGCATCACTGTTCCCTGTTCTTATACAGTCCTACAGTTCAGGGGGCCAGTGTGTCCTCTGCACTGGGGAAACCCCAGCTGGGATAAAGGACTCAGCGTTACTGTCTGCAGGTAGCACTTCTGCCATTTGCAAATTAAATCAGGAGATTCTGAGAGGTCACAAATACTTGCTTCTACCTTAGAGATTTTCCTCCCAATTCAGAACTCTTAGCCATTTAAGACATTTCCACCAGCTCAATGTCTGTTCAGGGCAGAACACACCTGCACAGCTCACCAGAATTTCTCTGTCTTCTCTAGGGAACTCTTCATAAGTGAGAACCTTTTAACTGTGATCATTTAGCTATCATATTTTTTCAATGTTGATTTTGACATTTATATAAGGAGAACATAGCAGAAACAGAAAACAATTGTCAATAACTTGTCAAAAGCATACACTTCTAAAAGCCTGGAAGATCACTAGGATTCATTCCCAAATGGAAAAATCAACAGTCTGGGTGACAGGCAAGTAGGCAGGAGAGTACTAGTTATGAAATGCAATCTCTGAGCTGACTTGATAATATTTCTTATGTTCAGTACATACAATATTAATTGGTCCCCAAAAAATTACTCAAACCCAGAGGAAGGAAAAAAATCCCTTGTTCACTCATCATCATTTCTGCTGTCGTATTTTTCCATTTCTCGCTGTTGCTGTCACACTTTCCTCTTCCTTTACTTGTCACCCTACAATTGACTTACAAGAATATCTTTTCTATTGCTCTGATTAAACATTCACTCCCTCTTCCTCCTTGTATTTATTTAATAGAAATATTTATTTTCCTCATTATGTTTTTTCTTGTTAAGTATTTTCTTTTTCAGTAGTCCATCTTAATTGCAATTGTAGTGAATTCTCCAAAGTGCAGTCTCTGAGATCACAACAGGAATCTCTGCATAAACAACATGACAAAAATGTACATTATCACCACTTACCTTTCAGTCAAACCACCTCATGCTTGTCCAGAGCCACCACACCAGTAATTTTTTTCTGGCTGATTCTCTTGAGTAACACTCCTACAGACCCTCAGACAAAGCAGAAGCCTGCATGACTAATACCCTGAACACTTCCATCTCCTTGTCTTTGCTGTTCCATCTTTGCTGGAGCCTGCTAACATAATAGTTTCTTGACAGAGAAATCTGCCACCAATGTTTCCTCATTGATACTTGTAAGAGTAGGAATATATTTCAGCTATACCAGATTTCCTCCTTAAAGGTTACAATCCTCCTTTCCACAGCAAATGGCAGCATAAAACCAAGTAATCAAAGCCATATTTGTTTGAGACTAGATATATACATATAACCAGCATTTTAGGGAAACCGTCTTTAACTGTACGTTCTTTCTTTTTAACTAAGATAGTCATACTATTTACAGGGAATATGGCAACTTCTTCTATCTCACCATGGCTCAGTTTATAATGTCTACTGACTATATGCAAGTCCAATATTTTCCCCTTTTCAATATGCTTCCCTAAGCAGATTCTCCAAATATTTCCTGGAAAGAAAGAAAAAAAAAAAAGCTGGAGGGGGAGGGAGGGGTGGAACAGGACCAGGCCAGCAAGCCAAAGCTATTTTCCAGCAGATGGTGCAACAGGGAACTGAGAACACTTGGCAGTAACAAATGGTTTTCTGAAAGTTCTACCAGTTAGTTCAGATACATTCTTCAGAATCACTCTGGCAGCAGTCTAAGAGTTCAGATTTTTTGGTGAAGTCACTTAAGTTATGAAAAAAGGCTTGAGTTATGGGGAGAAGTTCAGGCCATCTGCCCCTCGTATGTTTACACACAATCATTCAGGTGCAAACAAGAGCCATTAACACAGGAAGAATTACATCCCTTGCAAACACATTCAAACTGTCAAAGAGTCAAAATAATGCAACAAGAGCTATAAACCTTAATGTGAAAGGTCAAGAAAGCAATTTCCTTTTTCAGAAGTTTAGGACTCCAGTCATACAGTCAAATATCAGCCAAACATCTTGACTGGTTGTTGTTTTATTTTTCCAGATGGGATCATTAATCTTTTTTTAAGATCTGAAAGCAGTGAACAGTCCAAGGATCAGCTACCAAACACCTCAACAATTAACAATAATTTGAACTAAGTCAGGAGGTGTGATGAACTTAAAGACTGTGACCATTTCCAGCTCAAGCAGTTTTACATCAAGACGTGCAAGGAAACCTCCTGAAAGAGCAATAGGATAGTTTCAGTCTCTTACTGTATGAAGCACTGTTAAAGAGTATTTTTTTCCAAGTGGCTGGAAAATTGTTGTTGTGCAGAGAGGCTGCATCTCACATAGCAAAGATTCCAACCTGTTCTTAGCTGGTTTTGCAGATATCCCAACAACTAATCTCTTCACTGAAAAGCCAGGACAATTTTAAAGTTAGCTGAAGATAAGGAGAAGCAGTCTCAAAACTGCTAATGGAAGCAGAGCCGTCAATTGCCAACTATAGCACCAGGAAATAGCAGTGACAAAAGCACTGCAAAGGAGAAAGAAGCAGCAATGTGTTTAGGGAGCCAACATAGCATGTGAAAGGCTAAATGAAAGAGCAAATAGAAGGTATAAGTGGATGAGAACAAATCTTTTTGAAAAAGCATTTTTCCAATAAATTGTTTGCAACCTGCAGTGCACCTGGGAATAGTGAGAGTCTTTCTCTGTGTCTCTCCCCTTTAGCACAATCTCTGTTCTCAGGACTGGGAGATTTCTTTCTGTAAAGGACTGTGCCACCTTGCTTGCTTTGGGTCATTTCTAACTGGGGCAGGTCTCTGCAAGACCCCCTTTATTACAGCATGGATGTCAATGCCCCACAAGTGAAAATATTTGCAACATAGAATTCTTTCTCTTTCTGCTTTGAACATCAATCCTAGGACTGATTAACAAAAGCTGCATTCCTTGATTTGTATTCTGAAAGCACTCAGGAGAAATGGAAGACTTAGCTGATATTCAGGCAAATGAAGTTATATTTGCAAGAGCTGCCATTTTTGCTGTCATGGAATGTTTGCTGGAAGGACAGTTGTTATTTTATAGGCTGTTTTTAAGCCACCACTGACAAGTCATAAGAGATAACTTTCAATATTTAGTTCCCAGAATTAAGATGATATTCACACTAAAGGATAGACAAGGAGACAGGAAAACACAATTCTAACTCATCCCAGACAAGGGTCCTGCTGTCTGGGGTAACCTCCTTTGGCACAGTTTCTCTGACTGTAAAACTTTAACAGTGGTACTCATATTGGTAAATCGCAGCCTACTGGACAAGAGGGTACTAGAATTAGATGTTACTACATTGTAGCACCTAAAACAAAGCACTCAGTTGATTTTTAAAGATTGGGAGTGGGGGAATCAAAGTTGAAAGGCTTGATTTTAGTGATGTCAAAAGACATATTTTTTATAATTTAATAAATGACTTTGAATTTAGATGCACATCTACAGACTTATGACTGCATGAGAAGTAAAAAGAAATAATAGCTGTTTCTAGTATTTTTATAGTTCACTAAAGTACAAAAATAAACTACATTCAAAATAAGTAAGATATCATTTAAAATTATGGAAAGCACAAATATTTTTTAAACTGCCATCAGTTTAGACAATTTGCCACCCTATAATTAAAGATATCATATCCCATATAAGAACCAATAGCTGCTATGTGAGGCTAAGAATACTCAGCTTACCTTCCGTTCCCAGAAAAGGAATAAACAAATAATAAAAAATAAACAAAAAATGAAAAACTAATTGTAAGTTGTTATATGAACACAGAACTCAAGGATTAGTAAGAGTTAAAACAAGCCAATCTTAATTCTTTTTACAATGGGGAAAGAGACCTAAAAACCAGGAACAACATGGTAATTACCGCATCCCATCTTCACAATACTTTCAGCACTGCTTCTTGAAAAAGATTTTGGGAAACAAGGACTAGAAATTATGAAAAGATATGTGCAAAGCTGACTGGATTCTGCATCAATTGGGAGTAGTTTATAAGAAAACTTATTAGCTGGGGTTGTTTGTACATCTGTCCTGGATCTGGTACAACTTAATTATTATCAAAAGAGCTAAAACTAATAGTTAGAAAATATATATGTTCCTTCTTGCCTGTCTGACTGACCGCACAGAAAGGAGAAAGAGCAAAGACAAACCTCTTTGGCTATCAGTTTGTTGCACTGGAGAGAGGGGAAAATGAGCTTAATCAGTGCTCCATGCTTTAATCTGGGCACCTCTCCCCACTTCAGGCCACAGGGTTGAAAAGCCTACCGCAAATTGAACTGCCTTGCAAGAAGGTCAGAGTTCCTTTTCCTCCTTCAGTCTTTATAATCATAAATTTTATGGCAAAACTGCAACATATTAACCTCACAGAGAAACACTTAAGCAGCCCTGCCTAGCCAAAGGACAGATCTACTGAACAATGCCGTGTACACCTAAAAGCCTACAGTCTTCAGTCATCTTTTATTGTAAGACTAATTTGACTTTTGACCAAATAATACCTTGTTCTCCAAACCCAGGATACACTGCAAAGTCTGTATCTAGTTTATTTAATAGTAAAATATTTGTGTTATTTTGTATATTTCATATATTACTTTCAGAAAGGTGTTTTCAAACAGAGGTAAGAATCACTTCCTTCTTCATTCAATTCATGTCTCATTATCATTTATCTCTAGCCTACTTAAAAGTTGTCATTCAGTAGGAAAATGTCACTTCAAAACATCTGTCCTGGAAATAATGGCTGTGTGTATCTCCTCAAACATTTTTTAAGAATCCCCATTGTACTTCCTCATACTCTAGGCTGACATCTCTTTCGAGCTTTCAACTCATTTCATTCAAACACTCATTCAAAAATTTACCAATACATAATGGAAAAAGTTAAGCCATGGGTAGACCAAGATAACACCAAATAGAACAGAAAATACTTTCTGTTGTGCTTTGTTTTCTTTTCATGGTCATCTACTGTCTCTTGGCCTCAGTTTGGACTGCCTGCTCTTCAGATAACAGAATGAAAACCTATATATATGTGTGTGTGTGTGAGTGCATACTTTATATATATATATATATATATATATATATATAAGAACATTACTGGTGACTTTGAGATTTTACATAAATTCTGAACTTTCTGAGCTCTCCTGCAGAACTTTTGTTCACCAGCTCTCTTCCTAGCAGCTTCTCTGCAATCTCATACTGCACTGTGACAGTCTAGAACATAAGGACAGGTCGCGCTAAGCTTCCACCAAAGCTGCTGCAAGTAAGCAATTTCCCCATTAATACTCTCTCTGCAACAACGAAGTAGTTTAAGTCTCCTTAGTATTTACTATGCAGGAATTAAAAAGGAA
Organism: Acrocephalus scirpaceus scirpaceus; assembly: GCA_910950805.1. Lineage (NCBI taxonomy): Eukaryota > Metazoa > Chordata > Aves > Passeriformes > Sylviidae > Acrocephalus > Acrocephalus scirpaceus. The sequence continues at coordinate 39,362,493 of OU383781.1, forward strand.
AGAAAAATGGATATGCTTCATTTTAGAGCGGCTTTCAATAGAGAAAAAGCATTCAGAATGACCAAGTGTAAATTAAAAGACATTATCTAAGGTATAACCAAAACAATTATGACATTAAATTGACAAACACTACACCACTATCACCTCTTGAAGGAGTTCAATCATTTACCATTCAATTTTTCTGTACGCTTGAAAATCCCAGGTGACAAGAGACATTAACAGCAATTTAGGCGTACCTACAATTACAAACTAAGAGGACATTTCATTTAAGATATCTGAGCTGTATCCTTCATAGCCACACCGAAGGTCAAATCCTGCATCGATTTTCAATGTTAGAAGTTCCGTAAGAATAAAAACACAATTCAGAACAGAACTTCAAAGCTATCAGTGCTGCAAAAGAAATAATAAAAATTGATTGTCACAGATCAAGTAATCTTATGGGCACAGTATTAATTTAGAATAAGTCTCACTCTTCTCCACAGTAAGCCACTACTGTATACAAATTTCTGAACACGGGGAGGCAATTGACATCAGCTTGTTTTCCTGACAGCAGTGTGACTTCACATTCATGGCTGTGCATTATTTTTCACTAGCTGCATCCTAAAAGCAATGACTGATCAGTCAAACGTAGGCTGTGGAATACAGAGATAAATAATTATATTTTTAAGGCCTAATACATTTAGTATTTTACCTGGGACGTTATCAGCACAGTCCCTTTGAATTTAACAAGACTATGCAAGTAAAGAACATCACAGACCTGTTGGTAAGAGGGGTCACAGCTGGCCTCATTTCAGTTCTCCAAAGTCCTACTGACTCTAAAATGGGCAGATAACAACTCTGCTTCTCATATAATACTGTTATTCATAGAGTTGATTCTACCAACGCAGGGATGGTGGAGGTTTTGAAGAAATAGACACTTTCCACTCATGAAAAATAGATATCCAAGAACTAACCACAGGAATCATCACTGAAGGCTAAAGTTCTTAATTCTGCAGCTTTCCCCAGGTTTCCCACACAGGTTCCTTTTTCATACTGTGTATTTAAGAAATTCTAATAGCTATGCAGAAAGTAAGTTCTTCACTATGTGAAAGCAACACAGCAGGTAAACAGCTGCCAGTGTCAAGGGCTTCTTTGAAACAGCAATATGTTATGGGATTTTGTTACTTCTATTTCAGTGGATTCTTTTAAGAGTAAGAAAAATCTCAGACATAATCTATTTTTATGTCTAAAGGTTCAAAAGATCTGGAGCATTAGAACACCTGTTTTTCTCTTAATGCACTACATTTTTACATATAAAAATTGACAAGACAGGTGCAGACAATGCAAGCTGCTATAGATTGCAGGAGCATTGATCATTTCTGTAATTTTAGTCATCTCTGTGTGGTGCACTATGGTCTAGTGTTTACAGTATTCAGAGCTGGGCTTTTCCCTTTTACTGACTGCCTAGAGACTGCTGGTGTGCCACTCCAGCTTGCCATGCCTTCATCCCTCAGCTACAAGGGAAGATCCTGAAAGTTTGTTTCTTTGTAATTTCAATGTGTAAGGGTTGGACACTGTCACTGACACAAAATCAACAATCAGAAAACTCTCGGAAGGCCTGGTGCAAAACTCTAAGTCAATGTTTTTGCCTAATGATTTCAATTGTCTTTGAAACAGATGCTAAATTATCTTGGAGTTTAACACGCAGCTGGGATAACCCTTAAAAATATAAGCCAGAAGTTTTTTAGAAACACAAAACCTTTAGAATTACTGTGTACAATAAGAATAACGTGTCACTAAAGGAATGCCATTCTTCACTTGGAACATAATTTAGCATCTATTTCCATGTCATTAAAAATATGTTTTATGTAAAGAAAATGAGCATTAATATTTGCCTTATATTTAGTTCAAAATATTTGCATTGAAAAGTTTTCAGTGTGTTACATTTGGAATCACAAAAATTATGGCACCTATTTTTTCCCCACAGATGAACAAATGTACAGTAGGGAATTTGCATGGATCCAAAAGAAAAGAGGGAAGCAATCATTCTAAGCATTTTGAAATGCACCAAAGCTTTGGAGATTCAAGATAGGGCACAAAGCAGTTATTTCATTTCTTCTGTTTTCTTGGCCTCTTATTCTTCTATCCTTTTCTGACTTCCCGTGAGACAAAGAATGATTATGTGCTACCACTGCAACAACACTCCTGAGCATTAAAAAGATTGTAAGCATGATAATGCAGGTGATTGGAGACTATAAATGGAAGAAATTTCTTATACACTTAAAAAAATTATCAAAGAGGTATTTACCCATGAAATTTCCTATTCCTCCTATTTTCCTTTTCTCCATTCAAGCCCGTAGGGTTGCTTGGCACAGGGATTCATTATTACTCCCTTTCTGATAAAAGGCATCCTACTACTTGAAGGTAACATAGTATAGTTGGTTTACACCAGGCATAAAACTGAACTTTTAATTTGACATTTGCAGAGCTGTCCTTATTATCATGTGTGAACAGTCTAAAGAAATCAAATACACCATGTGGGTAATTTTGTGCTTTTGCTTGAAACTCTTTTAAAAGCTCGTATGGAAACTGAAAGATGGAAATAGATGACAGATCTTACTTTGAAGACAGACTCAACTTAGCAATTAAAACCAAACATTAAGTACAAACTTCACTGTAAAATCACTAAGGGAAAAGGATTACGTTACTTGGTAACAATAAAAATTGCCTTAAAGATGCAAATATCATGTTGGATAGATCTCCTTTCAGTATAAATCAAGTGAACTTTTTTGATTGTAATGCAGGTAAAATAAGATATCTGGTTAAGAGGAAAAGCCCAATCATCATACTGTGAGCCAAAGATCCCTGAAGTCCATGACTTTGCAGTGAATGCTCATGCAGAGTCTCAAAATCAGAACTTGATCTCTTCTGTAGATCTTACTGCCTTCTGAAGGGTCAATAACTCGGGGATTTTGTAATCTAAGTAAACCATCCAGCTGTTTGTATTTAACAGCTTGCTACAAACCTTTCTGCAAAACTCTTTAGGTATTGACAGCATTACATGAGTGGGGTTACACAACATAACTCTTACACACTGCGTGGGAAAGAACCCCAACTCATTTCAGTCATAAAATCATCCTCTAATCACTTCCCCACGTAGTCTCCATTCTGCCATTTCTTCTCAAGCTCAAGGGCCTTATTCTTGCCTTGCAGGAAAACAGGTTTTTTACCTCACTTTTTTTAGCCCTTCTCTGTGAAGTATACTCTTTCTTCAGATGCCTCATTCCTTGGGAAAATTAAAACCAAAAGAAAATTCAGAAAATGCATACACCTTTTAATATAAAGTGGCTGCGGGCTTTTTCTGTAGTATTTAACGCAATAAAATTAACCTTGTAATCATTTTATTGGGCCTTTGACAGCTTCGGAGCAATAAGCTGACATTGTCAGAAAACTGTTCATTAGAGGCTTGTCTAAGTTATGGGACAAAAAGAAGGATTTTCTAAGGGATTGGTGAGAATCCTCACCAGTTATGCACAGAACCAAGATCTAGGTTCCCACCTTTGCCTGTCAAAACAGATGTGTGTAAACAGGTAAAGTAGAGAGATGTGCTACAGTAAGTCCTTTCATTTGTCCTCCTAAAGAACCACAGCCTTTGGCACAATATGAAGAGCTATCCCATAATTAATATGGAAACTAATCTCTGCCATCACTTCCCTCAGTATGAATTGGTTTATATACATGTATACAGAGACACAGAGAAGATTACTTTTTTTTCCCTGAATAGGTTTATTTGCTCTCAGCAAAATTAACTTCATCATTCATTTTTTGACTCAGTCACAATATTAGGATCTTTCAGATCTAGTCCCATACATATTTTTACCCTAATAAGAAGTATTATTTGAGGGGTGAATTCCATAATTTTGAACACAAGTTATAACCCTCCCAGAAACGTGGATGAAAACCAAGATAATGATCCAGCTAACAGATCCACAGAATCAAAGGCAATGAATGCTGTATGTACACAGAAATATGCCTAAGTTGATCTAACAGCAGTATCTGATCTAATATTAAAAACTACTGCTTCAATAACACAGTTCTTTAATTTTAGATATTGTTCATTTGACAAATTTACCTACTTTTATCCAGATAAAATAATCAATCTATGCTTTCAGATAATTTTACTTGAGAGTATTGACATTAAGGAAAATTAAAAAAACTGCAAATTAGGGAAGCTGAAATATTCAGCCAAGGAAAAAGGAGTTAGGGAATCTTTTCCCAAAAGGCTCATCTCATGTTATGGCAGTATCCACACGCCACAGTTTCTACTCTAGTCAACTCTGCATCAAGCTCTGTGTTGAGCGTATCTACCAGAAACACATCCAGTGTTAACTGGAAGATTGCAGGAGGCAGACACCCACTGCAGCATTAGGTACACTGTTCTACTGATTAACTGCTCTTGCTTTTAAAAGTTCACATCTATCCTTGAGCTTATTTATCTTACCTCAGCTTCTAGCCATTTTGTACTGGATTAAATAACAAGTTAGGAGAATACATGGATAGACTACAGGAGAGCTGAGAGAAAAAAGCAAATAACTAGGAACACTATTTACCTCACTTTGCAGCTCGTAGTTCCAGGCTTTCCTCCAAATTGTCATCATTAAAAAGAACCCTACACACTCAGCTACCTTCACAGAGTCCCCAAACCTGCTGACAAAACTTCTACGTTCATTTTCCTGCTGTATTTCTGCTGATGTTCAGCACACTTCTTCCCAGCTCTTAAAAGAGGAATTGCAAGAAAAAGTACCTAAATTATACCAACACAGATCAGTACCTGGTGGTGCTGTCTTTTGCTCATTTCCCAGAGTAGTCTTTCCATGAGGAAAAACAGTGTCTCCCACTCAGACCGAGTACACTCACAGGCCCAGCTGTGTCTGCACTGCTGTGCTCTGAAAACCTCCCACATCCAACTTTGCTGTTCCCAACCCAATCAATAATGCCAGAGTTACAGTCCAAGAGAGATCGAAATTCCAAGGAAGAAAACAACTACAAATTTGCTGGCTTGTCAAAATAAAGTGTTACAGTGATAGCGTAACACAGCCTATGCCCATCTACAAATATGTCTTTTGCTATCTTTGAGGCTTCAGAGGTTCATGAATTACTGGGATCTTGCTTGCATTACTGCGTTTGATTTGTTTGCTGCCTGACAGGTTGGGAATGGCAGCTCACTGTTATGAAGTGAGCTCTTTAGATCTGCAGTAGGAAGTGAAGTGACAAAGCACTAGCTGTAGTCATGCAAGGAGGTGACTGGAGGAGACTACCCCAGTGACAAATCAAAGTAGCAGTTGTGAAAGAAGCATGGGGAGGCTGCAGGGGGGAACAGTTCACTTGTCACTTCTGTACTAAATAACACGACCTTTACAACCCCATGTGTGTTCTCTTCAGAAAACAGAGAAAGGGGAAACAGCAGAGGGACTCTGCCAGCAGATTTCTGCCAGTTTTGGATGCCAGAATAAACGTGCAACCAGAAGGAATTTGGTAAATGATGCATAACTTAAATCTATATGATACGATGTAAAATTTCAAGGTGCCGTTAAATGAGATAATTCAGGTGTCAGCATTGTGCAGTGCTGTGGCTCAGCCAAATTAACTACACTGAACAGTGATGGAGTACTGCACCAAAACAGCCTTAGTAGTACTCCAGAGCTAATTCGTGTATATTGACTCCACATTATTCTATAGCTTAGCAATACAACCACAGAGCTTGTAATAAACAAAATCCCCAAAACAACAAAAACCAACCAAACAAAAACAAAACCAACCAAAAAACCCCAACCACAAAAGAGAAACTATGATACTGAAACATGAAGATATAAGAAAATATCTTATTGTGTTAAACCAAGGACCAGAAAAATTATTTTGCATGCACTGAACAGGATGGAACTCAGAAATAGAGCCTCTGTATGTTTTGTGACAAGAATGAATCAAAATACAGCATTCCAGTCTACAGAAACCAGTGCACATTGTTTTTCAAATTCATTAAGGGGCATCTGAGGTATTAACAGTCTCCATGGCAGCTTCTGAACAGGCTGCAAATTAACATGCTCTGACAACTGAGCTCCTTACCTATCTGAATTCTTCATTGACTGGTGGAATTGTTAAGAGCTAGAGTTCTATCCTGTCTTCATTTTCCAATTATTCTAATATCTCTTTCTGATCTGTTACTCCTTGACACAAATGGATTAGCACTGTTATGCCAGTCATTCTCCAGACAACCAGTGGAATCTATTTAAGTGCATAAATACATGCATTATGTCTGTATGTACACAAGCACTTAATAAATACATGTATGTTTTCATAGCATGGTAGCAAGATCTACCAGAAGCATTCAAAAGTCAGGAATTGACTCAGATACTGAGATTACAGATCCTCACAAATGAATGAAATGTCAGGCTGGGGGGTCAGGGTTATGAAAAGGACACAGAGCAAAAGGCACATCCTACACTAGGTTTTCCCCCAGAAGGAATACAGAATCCTTCAAAAAAGAACCAACAAGCAATCAATTAAACTAGGAAAAAAAAAAAAAAGGAAAATATGCACACACAATAATTCTCAAACAGCTGCACATCTATAAGATATTCCAAAAGGACTCTGCACAAGGCAGAGACTTTGAACAGAAAATATGAGTCTAAACAGTTAATATTTGGTAAAGCTGTAAGCAGCTGAAGACAAAAGCCTACAATGGGAAGTGTCAGGCATCTTAATAGGCAGCAATATAAGCACCACCTATAATAAATGAGGAAGGGACAGGAAAAAAAATATAAATAAATTAACTATAGCCTAGAAATCTCAAAGTAGTGTCTCTCTTTGCTGAAAATAAGATTTTTCTTACTAACAAGTACAGGATTTTTATATGACATATTGAGAAGTATATTTCTTTGTGATGCCGGTCTATCTCAGAGGTATCATAAGTATAGAACCATGTAATGTGGCTGTTACTATGGAAACAACTCCTTTTCTAAGGAAAATCAGAAGGTATAAGTCAAGTAAAATCTCAAATAATTTCTTGTGACACTCGTCGGACACCTTGTTAAACTGCACCCTTAACTTATTGCATTCCCATTTCTGTCAATTTTCTCCTATTGCTACATGTTTCACAGAGAAACAAGCAATACTAATTTTTCCCCACATTAATTGAAGCAATATATCCTGAGTATGCAGCACAAATTTCTTCACCTCAGCAGTAAATGCAGAACAGTTGAAGATGGGCTCTGAGGATACCTTTGCTAAAAGATATGCCTTGTTCACACAAGAAACTATCTAATCAAGGCATAACTTTCCACCTTCCATTCTAATCAAAGGAAAAAATGGTCAAAATAAAACAACATGTCAATTATATAGCAATTTCTTTATTTTTCTTACATAAATAAAAATAATTATATACAGCTAGACAAGTCGCTATAGTAAGTGCAACACTCAGGAAAACAGAAAACAAATATTTAGAGAATGAATTGTTGAGGGTCACCACTACAAATTCATCTCTCCTAAATGCTTAAGGATGTTATTTGCTAACAACCTCTTAACGATTACTTGTCCTCCACAAGTACCATGTCTCAAATCTCCACAAAGTCTCTCCCTGATAATTAAGTGTGAATAAAAGCTATAAGGTTTAACCTCTGTTCCTGCACTATTATGCGAGCCTGCTCTGCAGACTACCAAATATTCTCCCCTTATTTAATCTACCAACCGATTTTATCAACTCTCCACTTCCAAATCCAGTTTTTCTTCACTAAGGTCAGTGCTAGTGTGGATCTGCTCATTACCTGTACTCAACTAAGAACAGGCTCATCACACTTCCTGCAGAAAAATTTGGGGTTTACAAATCCTAATAACTTTTCACTTTCTCACTATTACTTAGGCACATAAAGGCTTTGCACCACAAAAGGTGATGATTTGGGGTCATGACAATGCTTGACACAGAAAAGCAAAACAAATTTCAGGGAAATAAAAATAAACTACACTTTTTATGTGGTTCCAACATTAAAGATATTAAAATCAGTAGATCGGGACCTGACTGTCCCCCCCCCCCACTATGCCTGTAAACACCCAGCCCTTACTTTGCATGACATGAATGAAAGAGGAAAAATTTAAGCCTGAAATCTACCCACAGCCAATATATTTTACATTATCTGAAAGAATGACACCTCACTCAATGCCTCTGTGATCCAGAAAGGGAAAAGATTAAGCAATTACAGGGAATTTCAGATTCATTGCTGTCTTTGTTTTGGAAAACAAAGCAGGAGCACTGCCTCTTTTCTGAGTACTTTGCTTCAGTATAAAGGTTATGCTCAGCCAACTGGGAGACACAGACTCTCCCCACCTGGTTTTGGGGACCAGCTGCAGCATCCAGAGTCTGTTACTTTGCAGTACCTGGAAAGCTCCTTACCTTATATCAGCATGCAAAAAAAAAAAAAAAAAAAAGAAAGAAAATGGCAGAGAAAATTTGAATAATACATAAGTTGAAAGACATTGTCATCTGCTGGAAACTGCACAAACAGAAAAAGGGGCTTCAGTAATTCATCAAATAAGCTGCTTGCCATGAATTATTCACTTAGTTTTACTACTAAGGCTTCCATGTGCTTCAAGTCACACAAGTGTGATAGGGAGATAGCAACCTGCAAATCAGGGTTGTGAAGGTCTTGCCTGCTCTTATATTTTCCAAGAGAGGAAATGAAGTTAGAATAATTATATTTTTCTATTTTTATCTTTGCTATTAATCTCTTGGCTGGATTACTGAGGGATGCAGAATCTCTGCTTTGCCCTTTCAATGCCCATTTCCTTTATAAGTCACTAAGGGGAATTCTTCCTTTCAGCTGTACTTTTCTCCCCTTTGTGAACAGTCTCTAATGATCAGAGAAGTCTAGAAGTGAGCTAAAGAGCCTGTGAATCAGAAGACTTGTCTTCAGGATGGTACCCATATTCATGAAAGCAAGCAATCCAAAGAGAAAAAGCTTCAAGAGAAGTTTGGTGATAATATTATAAAGAAGGGAGAAAAGAAGTAAGAGAGGGAATGAGAGCCACCTAAGGAACAGCAAAAAGTAACCATTAAGATGCAAACAGCTTAAATGTAGAATCCCTTCTCCTTGAGTTCTTTTTAAATGGAGCCAAACTTCCAAAATATATCAAGATCATGGAGAAAAACTCAGTCATGTTATTCTGATAAAAGACACCACTGTGTTTTCCAGATCTCCAGACACCCCATCTCTCAGAAAAAAAGGTCCTTCCTTAGTCCCTATAGGGCTGCAGAGGTCAGCCTGCATTCTTGAACAGATCTGCAGGTAAATACAGTCCCTTTAATGACTGACCACAGCCCAGGAACAGACTATTCTATTTAGTGAAGCATTAATTCCATTTGCTGGAGCTCTAGAAAACAAGCTCAGAGAAACACACAGTGAATGACAATCCATCCTCATGGTTTGAAGACAAACCTACTAATATCAATTGGATTATCCCAACTTCTGTCTTACAGTTGAACACTCTGAAGAAGTCTTCAAAGTCCAAAAACTGAATGGAAATGGATTCTGCTGTGGTATATACTTTGGGGAAGCTGTTTGATATATTTTTCCAAACGGTATTTTATTTCTCGATTTTTCCTTTTTTCAGTCCTGCATGTTACAGTATAACTTAAGACTAGAAAACATATATGTAAGATTTTTATTACTAAATAGTTGTAAGGTTAATACTAATGGGTGATGCCTTTATTTAATATGTGAATGAGGCTGTGATAACTAATTTCTAGACATCAGACACCACAGTACTTCTTTTTTATCAGTAAAGAACATAACTGAGGACTGGAGATATTTTTAATTTTGTTTTTATCAGACTTAAGAAGAAAATTTTGGCATCACTCGACTGACAAGCAAAGACTGCACAACATTGTCTAAAAGAAGGTTTAGAACAGACTCAGGTAGCCTGGTGCCATCCAAAATGAAGGTCATGATTTGCTGTATAACAGGATTGCTGGTGGTTCCTTGTCCAGACCTGGCAGCTAATGACAGAGCCTGGCACGTTTCCAGCACTGGTTTCAACAGGGGTGTGCAAAGTCATAGGAGGTCTGGCTGTTCTTAACACCACTAGTGAAAACATCTGTTCCAGAACAAAGAGTCCATGTCAAAGTATCCTTACTTAAAAGATTTTTTTCCACAACAGTCCTACATTACTTGCAAGAGTCAGAGTCAAAACATACCATTGAGAAAAATCTAAAGTACTACTTGCTTGCTACAGGCTCACAGCTACTCAGTCTTGAGGGCAGCGCTGTGTGAAGGAATTCAGTTTGCTTTATATCATAAAAAGATTTGTAATAATGTCCTTTCCATTCCTCCTGACAGCCACTGGAAATATATTTCATTCACTTTCAAATGCTACAGCCCACCAGTTGAGAAATGCTACTCTGCTTCTCAAAACACTTGCTGGCCACCAGATGGTTCTCCTGTATCCACCCTGTGGTGCTCAGGTCTGCTGCTCTGTCCTGCCCTGACAGAGGTAGTGCCCATGACAGAGGATGCTGTCACTGCTGCGACAATCAGATTTTGGGCCACAGTTTGCACCACCAATCAATAATATCAGTAAAGTGGCAGGTTATCCATATGACATAAGTATGAGCTCACTGTTACTATTAACCTTCTCGTAAGGATTATATACCTTTATTTATACTCATATATACAAAAATATAAGTTTCCATAGCCATCTATTTTTAAAAAAACAAATGCTAGGAAGCAGTTAGCAAGCTGCCAGTCACTCAAATCATCCTGCCATGCAGTCCTGTCTGGTGTCTGGGGTTTAGGGATGTTTGGCAGTCAATGTGCTTACAGTCCATCTGCTCACAGCAATATTAACAATGTGCCAGGTCCCTAACTGTATTCTTCAGCTACAGTGTTTATTGTTCAAGTAGATTGTTTTCCTACTACTCAATGCTGATTTGGAAACTCTGTCTCTTTTTAGCGCTGTTTTCATGAAAATGAAAGGAAACACAAGTAACAACCTTTCCTTCTGGTACTGCAGTTTAGGGGAGGGAGCTGGGGAAGCCCATTATTGTTGGTTACAAATAATTTACTGAATAAGAGAAGGTTCTCTATCTAAATTTGAATATGTAAATAATCCAGTTAGAAACACATATCTCTCTGCTGTGTATTTAATTTCTACTTGCTATGCTCTTCCTCATGCTGTTTTGCATCTCTGTAAGTCTTCAATTATTATCATTGAATCAGTCACACAGCATACATCCCGACTGTCACATGGATCTGCATCAAAGTCACACAAATACTCTCATGCCTATAGTTCAACTTGACTGTTTCTATGGTTATGACAGATATATTAGTGCTTTTCCTTAATTATATACCTTGCTATTGACCACTCTGTGATCTAGCCCCTACATTAGACTCTTTACAACAGGGCCTGCTGACATTAACAGGAAGAACTAATATAGCAATCTATTTTTCCCCTGAGCTGAGAAAAACTGAAGGCTTAAAGAAACTGCACAATACAAGTCCATGCAGCCACAGATAGCTATGGACACTGACTTAAAGGACACAATAATATGAGACCTATACTACTATATGCAAGATTTTGTGAGATGTTTTGATGAGCCTGGTTCTGGTTTTAAGCCATTTAATCACCATATGAAACTTTCTGTGGATTTTGCTACATTTCACATGACATTGCACCCTAATCTTATACTTGGCACAACAGTAGCTGTTTTGTCTCAGACATCTTGCATTTTATGCAAACTGCAGTTCTTAAGCGAAAACATGTGTCTGTTTGGAGAGTTAAAAACAATTTCCTGCTAATGTCACAGAGGTTTATGCTGCTCCAAACCTAGCTAGCCCCATTATCTCACTGTTTACCTAGCATGACTCACAGAGGTTACATCAAGTAATCAGCCTAACTCTTACACAATAGCCAAGCTCTTAAGATTTCTTGCTATGTTCATTGCAGTGCACAACATCAGCATCCAATTCATTCAGCATGTCAATTCAACACAATTATTTTACACCAGGTGCCATCAGCATCTATTCATTGTGACACAGTACATTTTAGAAGAAAAGCTTTCTTTAAGAAAAAGAATGGAAGCTCAGGGAAAGAGGCATTTCCACACTATTTCATTTGCCACAGCTCACTAGGCAGTGTGGCACAGTCACCTTCCTTTCTGAGAGGCCAATACACTAACAAAAGAGAGGACTGTGCTTCTGATCTTCATCCATGCATTTCTATCTCCAGTCTCCAGCATCCTTTTGGGAGAATGTGGTTAGTACCTACTGCTGGTTGTTACAGCTCATTACAGCACCCATTCCTGCGCCAAGACATGTCATTCAGAACAGCATTGCAAAGAACAGGACCATAAGTGAAATACCATCCCCTCCTCTTCCTTGTGCAAACTGAATGCAGTGGAGATCCGAGACATTTCCATCTCTTCATCCCTCTGCAGTGATACCACCTTAGATTATACAGACAAACCAAAAAACCAGATGGATCTAACTTTATACCGTCTGAAGTCTGCTCAGAGCCCTGAGAGAGCTCGGTCTGCCTGTCCAGGCACAGGCAGTAGGGAAAGGCATTATGAATGTAGAATCATGAACAGGATGCTCATGCACACCATTTACTTGTGAGCACACTGAGTCCAGAACACAGAACCTCACTGGAAATAGAGTATTTGAAAGCACAAAGACTGGGGATAACAGTGGGGGTAGGGGAGAGGAGATCAATATCCTTGATGGGAGATGGGTGAGAAAAGGAGAGGAATGTGTTGGACCAAACACCCAAGGTACTGCAGAAGTGCCCCACAGAGCAAATAGGGCACTAAACCTATTGGAATGGCAGAGAGAAGCACTAAATGAGAACATCCTCTAATTCAGTAAAAGCAAAACATAAAGGAGGGATGGCCTACATGTTAAAATAATGATAAACAGCACCTTAAACTTCCCCTTTGCCCAAAAGCATGCCAGACAGGACAATCTAGCAGGGAAGCTGCAGGCTGAAGCACGGGGACTGCTTAGCAATGCACACAATAGTGAGGGGCAGGAACACAGGGATCATCACATTCAATTCAAAAGGATAAGAAGAACCTGGAAAGACAGAAGTAATTACTTAACCAAGGCATCAAACTGGAGTCACAGCTGCTATAAAACCTTCAAGAGGTAGAACAACAGGGACAAAAAAGGACTGGGAAGATTATATATTGAAGTTTTGAGAGCACGAAAAGAAAAAGCACCACAGAGGAAGAAAGCAAAGCCACACAAGGGGCTAAGCTAAGTATCAGGAAATTTCAAGTGAATTAAGAACAGGAGGTCAGAAAAGGAGACAGCATGACAGTCCTGTAAGAGGTAGGAACTATAATTTATTCACCAGAAGGGGAGAAAGGCAGTAATTCAAAGTGTGCTAGAGCCAAGAATCTAAGTGTAAAGTTCAAAAACTACACATTCTGTCAAAGGAACCTGAAAGAGACATAGCACACCAGGTCAAAACATTAAAATGGGACAAATTACTTGGAAAATATCTACTAGAACATCACTGGTTTTAACCAAAACCTCAGCTGTAACACAAAGATGCCAAGCAAATGATGATGGGAATGAGATTTAAATAAAAGTTGTAAATAAAGCTGGAAGTTCCTAACAGGAAAGAGAAATAAAAATTTTAAAAAAACCAATGCACAAGCTAAGTAGTGCAATGAAGGTCACTGGTCAACAGGAAGCATTTTTCACTATTGAAAGGATTAAGCAAAGTAAAAAAGAAAAAAAAAGATGGCAAAATGCCAAATTTCTGGTGTAAAGAATATATGGTAAAACTGAGGTCTCCACCAACTACAGCAGTGTTTTATGAATAGTGAAGAGATACATGCACTGGCACAACACTTAAAATAATAACCAGGACAGCAAAGTGGCCTAAAAATCCAGTCATGGCATCTCTCTGCTATGCAGAAATTTAACACATCTGGATCTCTCCAGTAATTTTAAACTGACATGATCAGATATTCTGCAGAAAAAGATCTGGATCCCTGTATGGAATTACAAACTCAGGTCCCTGTGGCTTGATTCATTCTTCAATAATGTATTTATTAATGTCCCATCTGCCAAAAGAATCCTTTTCTCAGCTTTCCCCTATTTTTAACAAATAAAGCATATAACATCCCCATGCTTTCATGCCTAAGAATAGGAAAAATATCTGGAAAGGATTCGTATAGACAAACTAAGTGGCATAATGATTCTATGAGCACTTTCTCATTAAAAAAAACCCTTTTGCTTAGCTCCTCGGGAAAACTCAAGTGCCTTTCAAGCAACAGAAACCCAAATAATAATAATAAATACTTTTTTTCCTCACAAATCTATATGCATTACTTAAAAAGATAATACTATTGAAGACCTCACAGTATATATTCACAGAGCCACACCCACAAAGAAACCTATCACCTTCCTGATTTAGAAGCCAACTGATTTTGTGTACGATAAAATAAATAAAGACTTAGAAATAAAATGGTGAATCATTCAATTAGTTTTAGCTTTCCATTGCAGCAGCTAAGGGAAATTCTGATCAATACAGTGAACATGCAGATTCCTAAACATAAAGCACATTTCATACAAAGCTGAACATTTTTCTCCTTGTCACACAGAATTATCTTAATTATTGTTTCAAGGAACAGCTTTACATAGAATCATCTAGGAGTCCAAAATGCTGCTCAGAAACTCATCACTGGAATAATTTATGATTTTTTCTTCCTAACATCTTGGGCTTGTTTGATATGCTTGCCATTTCTCTCTGACAGGGAGGTCGATTAAATCACATTTATATTGTAAACGTATGCATTGCTTTTTACCCTAGGCGGTGGATGAAGAGATACAGAGCCCCATGGGAAAAGCAAGCCAATCCACTTTCATATTGCAAACTTCTGCTGTTCAGAAGAAATGAATGGTTGCCAGGGAGAGCTGGAATTACTCGAGGATGCAAAATGTTATTTTAGAATCCTTTTGAGAGAGGTTTTTCTCTCCCCCACCTCACCATTTTCACATCTTCTGCTAATGCAGCTCACATCAGTTTCTATGAAAACACTGAAGGAATGCACTTCACCAGCATTCTTCAGAGGATCTGTATAAATCAGGCTTTAACTCTGCCTGCATAAAGCAGGCCATTTCTTTACTTTCAAAGGGACAAGGGAGAAAGGATTTGTAACATTTTCCAAAGCATTATGTCTGCCAAAGATCATTCCAGATGAGGAAGGTCACCACATGTTTTTGAACTAAAAGAAAGTGCTAAAAATGGGGAGGGTAAAGGTCATTGCTTAGGGCCATGGAAAAATGAGGCTGCAGTATCATTAACCTAACAGAACTAATTAGGAAACATTCAGCTTTTATAAATTATGCAAAGCACTTAATTTACACTTTTTCAGATTTTTACCATAACAGAGATAATTAGGAAACAGTTACAGCAACAGTGTAACCTAATAAAGCAACCCTTTCATATCAGGATACCTTCCCACTAATACCTGTATATCTACAATAGTGAGAAATAGGTATTATTACCTGAAAAAGCTTTCAGGAAATCATTTCATCTGTGACCGAAGACCAACATGATCCTGATGGTATTTCCCCTTCACTTGAGGCAATAGCAAAAGTCAATCAACTCAACTAAGTAAATAACTGACTCTTTGTAGTTCTAAGGGCTTCTTGCTAGTTTAATTAGCACAGAAAATTAGCTTCTATGATTCAACGTTAAGAATATAAGCCTTGCTATTTGGAGATTATGTAAACTCAGGGTCAAATCCTACAGTGGAGTCCATTCCCACTTAGTGCCCCTGAAAAACTGGAGAGATTTGACATTTCAGTGTTAAATTTAACAGCATGAAGTATTCTGAAATATCAGCTTGGTTCTCTGATTAAATTTTACAGGACTTAGATTGACTAAGTATTTTTAAAATGATGCTCTAATGAAAAATCCTGATCTTAGAAACACTCAGCAAAGCGTGACATTTTTGCAGGTACAAAATATTAGTTACGTATCTCCACACATCCTGTGTTTGTTTTCAAAACATAGTTTGTAAAGCTAACCAGATCATTCTCCTCCTCCCATCACCGAGAAAGAGACAGAACAAAATATAAAACATGGTGAAAAAGAATGGGGGCTGAAATCAAACTGGGGAGTGATGGGTTAGGAGTGGAATTGGGTAACAGGAAAGGTGAAGTAAGGATAAAAGTCTCTGAAAGTCTAAAGTTATAAGAATTCAACCACTTCTAGTATTTGAAGAGGTTAAGGAGATAAGCAAATACACTCCTGCCTCCAGACCTTCCACTTGTAATGCTCTAAAGAGTGACTTACAGCGAGACTCAAAGTCAGTCAAAAGATTCCCTGCACTCATCTTTAGATGTTCTGTATGAAATACATCCTGATTCGGTATAAGATTTTGACAGTGCAAAAGATTTAACACATAATCATAGAAATTCAGCTTGTGAGCTGGGAGAAAGAAAGACCAAGAATGAATTTTGGCACACTACAGCTTTCAGAAAAAGTGCAGAACATAATTCAGTGAGTTTTCTTGTATATGATCCATCATTTTTCCTCCCATGAACTGCACAGGCAAAATATACGCTGTAAAATGTTACTGTTGCCTCTAACAGGGTTGCTGGGCCCCACAGTGGCAACTGCAACCCTTCCACCAGGAGCAGAGGGATTCGGGGAAACAGGCTGGTCCTCCAGAGCAGGAACAGAGTCAGGAGCAGGGCAAGTCCAGCGTGGCTTTTAGCAGAAGGCTTTGACAAACAGCAGAGACGAAACCTGGATCTGTAATGGCTTCCAAAAAGCTTTTATTCCAGCTTGAGGAGGTCTTGTGTCCGTGGGAAGCGCGTTACAGAACGAGGAGCACATGGCCAGCATGCTGCTTTTACCTGGGGAGGGGGGAGGGCAAGGGCAGAGACTCAGCCAGTAGCTGGGGTGAGGGGAGTGACTCAGGATGGACAGGCATTCCAGGGGTCGAATCCCTTTTGGGGAGGGGGGTGGCTTTTCCCAAGATATCCAATTTCCTGGGTGGCTCTGCCTTGCATTTTGCAGGGGCTTGGGAGACCTCGTGTGTGTGGAGCCCGGGAAAGGAGAAGGGGGGGGAGGGGAGGCAGTAGAAAGCACAATGCTACAATACACCATATGACTAGAACATCCATGTCCATTTCTGGTATTTTTCCTCTACACCAAAAATTAAGTTTTCACAAAAATATTTGAAAAACTCCTATGTTTCTGCTATTATCATAACTCCGATACTGACCAGCTCTACAGAAAAATAACTCTTGAAACGTTTTTACAACACCACTGAATAAATCTTTTGCCATGAATCAGATTTAAATAAACTTAGCTTTTCTCCATCACCCATGTTTATCCAGTTAGAGCAAAGGCCTCACATTCCAGTGCTCCAGTCTCAAAGCAGTGGATCAGCCCCTCAGCCAGGTACACTGCATTCCCTGATGCACACAGGAGTTTGCTCAAGTGGTGTGTGTATAAAAACCAGCCAATACTGAATGATATCTAAAGAGTTTTAACCCAAATATTAACATTTTCCTTACCAGAACTATCAACCTGCTAATATGTATTTTGGTTTGTGTTTATTGTCTTAATAAAGTACTCCAGGTGTATGAATCTTTTGCTGTTCATACATAAGAATTTAGTTCATGATTTTACATGGTTTAGTGCTACTTGTACCATAAATGACAGGAAAGCAAGAATTTATACTACATCATGAAAAATTTTTAAAAATACACCACAAACAAAATCTACAACAGTGTAATTCAGTGTAGTCTGATACTTTTAGTGACATTAGCTCAAAGCAGAAAACAAGAAAACATAAGATTATATCTTTGGTTCTGCCACTCATCTGCTGTGTAACCATGGGAAAATAATGATGGTTGCCTAATTCCATTTCTTCACTTCTTCTTAGGTGCATTAGGCAATAATTATTAATTTTGCTGGAGGGTAATAGGTACAAGCATAATCCTATAATACTACTAAAAGACAACATGGGCCTTGAAAGATTAATTACGTTTCATGGCACTATTTCTATGCTTTTGATTACCTGACTGGAAGATTACCTGGTAAGTCACAAGAACATTATACAGACTGACAGCTATACTGGACATCAGGATGTGTAGTGAGAGATCTCTAGTACAATTTATCCAAACTTACTGCAGCTATGGTTTAGAAGACAGCCAAGATATCGAAACAAAACAGAACAAAAAAGAAGCTGTGAGAAGTGTTTCTTTACTTCCATTCATACTGAAGAAAAGACACCTTCCCCTGTTAGTATCGGACGCCAGAAAGAAGTGTTGCTCCATTTCATAAACAGAGATAGCCAGTAGAGCTGCCAGAGTTGCTGAGTGAACTTAGAGCTTCATTATCTTGGGGCTATCATAAAGGCTGAATGTACAAATTTATCCATACTTTTCCATAAACTGCAAGGAGGTGGAAACACAAAATAATGTTGCAGCTTTGCAGATGGCACACTGTGAAAGCTCAGTTCTAACACCCACATCCGTGGCTGCAGCCACTCAGCAGAGCCCTACCTACAGACTTGTCAGCTGCTCTCAGATCACCCAAGGGCACTGCTGTGGCTACACCAGAAATGCTTTGTGTGAATTAATCTGATCTCTCATCTCATATGATGATGACTATGCCTTTTGTTTGTTCTTCTCTTGTCTCATATTCCTTTAAGAGCAGGTGTCTGAGGAAGTTCTTCTTGAATAGTTAACTTTTTAAACAACCTGCTACTGTCCCAGGCATACAGAGACACATAATCCAACTCTGCCATCCCATAGATATTCAGTAGTAGAGAAATTCCCTCAGAAACTGCTTCATAATATTTAGAACAGAAATTTTCTCAAATCTTCCAACAACATCAGTGGTCTTTGAATAATCTTTTCTAAATTCTACATGAGTTCTGTGGCCAGGACCTGAGTCTCATGAACCTAAGCCCATTACCATAACCATTGTCATCTGGAGTAAATGTCTTTTTTTTTAACAATGCAAATTGATCAAATTTTTTTTCAACCCCAAAAAGCTGAAGATTTAAAATAGTCTTAAAGTAACCCCCCTTCATTCAAGAGTTCGCCTAGTAATGCTTTTTCTCATGAATTCCAAATACAACAATATGAATGAGAAACATTTGTCCACATAAATAAAAGCTGCCTTGCCTGGTCCCTCATTAGTACAAATCCACCTGTCCTTCGTTTGCAGCTCCTGGGTGAGAGGAACAGATATACATTGTATTCATTAGAGTCCTCATTATGACTCTCTCTACAAGAACAAGATACCCTAATTGTAAGACAGATGAGAAAGACAGCGGCATCCTGTAGTACTGTGACCTTTCCAACACTTCATATTTTGACTTGCTGACCATTCCATCTGCTTGTTGCACACTGCAGGGAAGAACAGATAGTCATGCATGACGGCAACTGGGAGGAAAGTTAACCCTTTACTGTAAACCAATGTAATCTCACTACAAGTCTTAGTTCAGTCCTGTCTGGACTCCTACTAAACTGCCAGGGCTCAGCCTGCATTTCTGTTAACAGTGGCAATACAGATTTTTATTGTATCTCTGAGATCACATTCACAGATCAGGCTTCTTTTGTGAAAAAGCAATGATGGATTACTATTCTGGGCAACCCTTTGCAGAAAGTGACAAATCACTTTTAATTCCTTGGGTATTCATTATCATAACACTAATCCATCTGGCATTAAGGAATACTATTCAAGCCTGTATTCTTTCCTTTGCAATTTAGTACAAGTCTTGAACAGCTTTTGAGATCTTATTATCAGAGATCCCCAGGTACTTTCATATCACATAAAATACTCCAAAATATTACAGTGTCACTAATGTCTCAGCATTTTTATAACTTGACTTGAATATTACAGCATGAAGTTCTTCAGATAAGACTTGGCCTTTCCAACAGCAGTGGCACTTGATAACATCATTACTTCCCATCAACTCTAGAAACTGTCAAAATTTCCTGGTGAGCATAAATGCTTGCAAAACTAAAGAAAATGGAAGCCTAAAGCAATTGATAGTCCACATGAGGGAAAATGAGACAGACTGAATCTCTCCAAGCAGACCTGTAGACCTTAATAGCACCTTCCAGCACCTAAGGGTGGTCTAGAAAAAAGCCAGAGAGGGGCTTCTGAAAAGGGCACACCAAATAAGAGGGAATGGCTCTAAATTGAAAGGGGGCAAATTTAGATCAAGCACTAGAAAGAAATGCTTCACCATGTGGGTTGTGGGACACTGGGAGAGGCAGCCCAAAAATGTGAATATCCTATTCCTGAGAGTATCCAAGGGCAGCTTGGATGAACATCTTCCTCCTGGTCTAGTGGGAGTTGTGGCAAACACTGCTCCAACAATGACCAGGAATATATATATTAAACATGTACATAGCTTTAAATAAAACTCAGATTTCTTTTAAGAATATGAATGAAGAACTATGGCAAAATCTTACAGATCCAAGACCTAGATCCATGTTTCCTTCCTCTAAAGACTGACTGAGCCATGGAATCAATCTGAGAAGGGTAATGCTCCCCTAGATGTGGCCAAGGGCCAAGAACAGGAAGGAGGTGGGTAACAGAGTGGTAGAAACAGTTTCAAGGCAACAGTCCAGACTAGAAGAAGGAAAAAGAAATACAGCAGAGAAGGAAGGAGTCAGATATTTAAGAATCTAAAGAGCAACAAATGGAATAAAATTTTACACAAAATCAAACAGGCAGTCAGTGGAGGACTGAAAGAATGTGCAGGAGTTGGTTACATCAGCACAGAAGTTACTTGGAGAAACAGAAAGGGAAGCAGAGCTACAGGAAAACAATTGAATTTGAGACACTGAATTTAAGATACCAGTGGTCCAACAGAATATATTCAATATATAGTCAAAACACAAAACTGTTAAAGTATTACTGGGAGGTCTAGAGGAATATATAAAGCAGGGAATATGAAAGTGAAAATGATACCCTTTCCAAAAGTACATCTAAAAGTACACATAATCCACATGGGAAATCTGATGGAAATTTGATTGTCAAAATAAACCAACAAAAGCCCAAAGCAAAATCCAACAATAGCAAAAACACAACCCCACAAATGGGCAACTGCCTGGTATTTTGGCTTCTTAAGGTTTGATAAAGCTACACCTTTTTAACTGCTCTTTGCCTAACTACTATTCAGTATGTAAATAATCCCAGTCATGAGGAATTAATAATTCATAAACCATGAAGTAAAAATTAATTTTCTCATGTCTGATTTTCTTTAAAAAAATACATAATACACAGTGGAAATTATAACGGCTCAAGCTGTTTTACACTGGCTAAATGTATTAATGTTTTCTATAGAGCACTCCTTCTCTTTGTATGAGAACTGTTAAGTCTTATTAATATTATTATTTAATAAGATTAGTAAAAATTAAACACCACCATTTAAAAACTTGAGAAACATGTTTCTCTTTGTTTACAGGTAATTAGGTAATTTTAAACCAGCATACAGAGAAAGAAATTAATTAATGGGGGAGGAGGGGATACGATGACTAGAAAGAAGCTGATTGGTACTGCATGAGAACTGAGGCACACTGTTATTTCATATATTCCAGTTACATAGCAATATCTAAAGTACAGAGAATTTGAAATGCACACAATTGTGCAATGCATTAACTACTTTTCCTGTGAAATAAACCATTTAAAATCCTGCATTACGAATGAAATGAACAGACTGTAGATCTTCACAGAGACTTTCCAGGTGCATTTATAAAACACAACATTGGGAGTCAGTGATGTATCCAGCACTGGAGTGCAGAAACTCCCAGCACTGAAACAAGATGCAGTGTAGCATCTGCAATTACCTAAGGGATTAGTTCTCACGTTGCACACATTTTGTTTCTCTAAAAAGCCTTTGATATGCAACCTGTGTTGGAGTATGACTTACTGATGCCTAACATGTAGCAAGTTAAATGTATATGTAACTGCTGAGGGGCTTGTGCTGGTTTCCCTTAACTCACAGAATGGACTCAACATCAGACTTTGTGCTTAACCACAATCTGCAAAAGGAGCATCCAAATTCCCCAAATCAGCTACTCCAACACGTGCCAAGAAACACACATACTGAGGGCTGCAGGACAAATTGACAGAACCAATCACAAGCAGAATTCACTTCTGCTAAAGATTTTGGCAAATACATTAAACAAGTGGAAAATCACTGAGCTGAAAAAATTGAGTGTACAAGAAGCACTTTTACACCATTCTGAGATAAAGGACTACAATCATTCATTAGTAACAGACCAGCCATTTATGTATTCATGACTCAGACTACACGAAGACCAGATTCCTTCAACTCTTTAAACTCCAATTCAGAGAAGCATTGAACCATGTACTCAACACTAAGTGCACACACATGCCAATTCTTATTCATCAAAAGCTCACGCATACACTTAAAGGTGATGGAGGACTGAATACTTTGTTACTTGAACAGGGAGACCAGGCTGGTCCTGCTCTCTGTATTGCAGCTTGTTGCACCTTTGCAGCTGAGGAGGGCAGGGCCTGCCCTGCACTGGGAGCCCGGGCTGTTGAGTCCAGCCCTTCCCATTTCTCACCTATAATTTTGCTATACTACGCCAGAAGAGTCCTTGCATTAATATGCTTTGTGGGACAAAGTACAAACAAATAATCTCAACTTGTCCATCACCTGTCCTTAAAGGGAAATTCCTCTCATTCACTGCAAGAGGCTCTGCAGCTCACACATTCTTCACCTGTCAGCTATGTGGGGCACACTTGATTTACACACTGAGTAATGGCTTTAACTCTGGTGTGCATGATCAGCAACTTCTGATCACTTAAAGTTGACTCCTGAACCTTCAATTACCACACTGGTTTGCAGGTTTTGGCTTGGGTTTTCTGGGTTTGATTCTTGGTTTGGTTTTCATTGGGTTTGGGGTTTTGGTTTGGCTTGGGGTTTGGGTGGGGTTTTTTGCTCCTTTTTTAATCCTTTTTGTTTGACGTGGGACAGGCAACAACAAGCAACCAGCAAAATACCCCAGGACTTAAGCCTGGCATTATTCTCCCATTATATAAACACAAAGATAACAATATTTCCACTAAAAATTCTATTTCAAGTACAGTGTGAGTGGGTGATCAGTTATTTGAAAGTACATCCCTACAGAACACCCAGATGTGGTCAAACTGAAGATAAAACTAATGATTATAACTCATTAGTTATAGTTAGAAAGTCTGTGATAGCAATAGATTAGAGTACAAAGCCATGTGACTGCCCAAATTATGTGACATCAGAGTGCAGAGCATAAGCTTTATAACTTGATAATATTCAAAAAGGTATCCTTGTTTCAGTCTCAGCTTAGTGAAGAGCTAGATAAAACAAAAAAATCTTAAGAAATAAAATTGATGTGCCTCATATCTTGATACTGTGTGTCATATGGTGCATTTCATGTAAAACTTCCCTATTTACCACTATTAACATGCCACTTGTGCTAGATCATCCTCAATCAAGAAAATAAATGTCAGGTTTTTCTTGAAAGATCTTTGCATTCTTATTGTGAAAAACCAATCAATTGGTCATATTCATTTAAAGAAATACAGGTCTAGTCACATTATCCTGAAAAGTCGTTTTTAGTCTTTCTACCTCTACTACCTTAATGCAACTCTATTAATTACAGTGTTTTTCTCAGTAAGAACATTGGCTGTTACAAAATAAATGTAATTTTCAAAATTAGTCAAATAGCACGGGATTACAAATCAAATTCAGCTATGGTAGAAACACAAACACAGCATATTTGCAGCATTTTTCTTAAGGATTTTGCTGTGTCAATACCATAAATAACAGTATCTGTAAGAAAAAAAAAATCACAAATCAGAAGCATCTACAACACTGTGTATAATTTTTATGATAGTATTTGCTAGCTCCCTAATCCAGAAGGCATTTTTGGAATTCAGATATTTCAGTTTAGGCATGGCCACCTTCTTTTCTAAGGCAACCAAGAGAGTGCTCTCTCTCCTTAACACCTTCGATGCTGATAGACTGCTCACCCATCTCCTGGCACCGTAGTTCCCAAGAGGGAATATGTTCAAATGAAGCAGTATCTAAGGATTCTTACCACAGCTATTATTTCCTAGGTGTACCTGGTGGAAGTCTATCAGCCTTAGAAAAGTTAATTAGTCAACTGAGAGCTGGAATCTCACCAGGCTAATTTTTGCTGTCAGGGATAATGATAGATTTTTCAAGCCTTAAACCAACAATTGGTGCAAAAGATCAGCTCACTAATGATTGTCAATTAGTCGTGTGACTGTTGACTTCATTTTTCTGCCTTTGAAAAACATGTCATACTCATTCAACAACAGCCCACGCCACCTGTATTTTGCAGCTGTGAAAATACAGATATTCCAAATGAATCCCCAGAGACACCAGAGCCAAATGTTTTCCAGTAAACAGTAAAAGCCTTATCATTGTAGTGTTATTAACTATGTTAATTTGTCTAGCAAAGCACAGTGCAGCATTCATAACTGCAGAATAACACAAATATTTCTGACAATAAACTAAGACTTTCATTGTATTTGCTTATAGCTATCTTCACACAAGGAGTGAAAACAAGATTTCAGTTAGAACACTGAAGGTTCCCTCTCAGAGCACTATCATCTTCAACAGACATGACTGCATCAAGGTAGAGAGTTTGTATGTTCAGGTACGTAATCTATAATTGTTGCAGTAGCAGAAGTGGTGGAGAGATTCTATAAAGGAGAGTAACATTTTACAGAAAGCAATTCAGGCAAGAAAAATTTACCTTCATCCCAACTGAACACAGCCTGTACTTTAGCAAGCATTTCCTTTCACATGAAAGAGCACATTTGAGTGAAAGGGTTCAAAACATCACCTCACTGTATAATCTCAGCAGCTACAGCCCAGAAAGCAATGGGAACTTCTCAAAGTCTTCCTAATAAATAAGCACATGCTCATCCAAAGTAAATAGAAGGATCCACTACCACAGCAAATTCTCAAATTGGTGTGAAGTTTTCCCCTAATACTAATTTAAGGTGGGCCTCAAACTGAGTTGCTTGATGGAGAGGGTAGCTCTGCCTCCCTCTATCCCTGCCACTCCCACATGATTAGCCGAGGCATCAAGAAGTCCTAATAACAGCAATACTTTAAAGCAAAATCTCTGCTACTTGCAATCCAGTCAGAATCAAACTGGAATTTTTACCCTTCCTTCGCTTTTAGTAGTGTACATTATTAGCAATATAGACACAGAAATAATACCACAGCTTTTAACTGATAATGTTGAACTCTGAAAACTTGGTTTTATGTGCAAAAAACCACAGTGTGGATCCAGGTTCATGCAGGGAAACGTACAAACCCTCCTTGATTCCTAATCCTTTTAGCCCTTTTTATCATCCTACCAGGCCTCCAGTAAAAATCTCAACTACAAGTAGTTTAGCACCCTTTACCAAGGATTTTAGCCTTGCATGGCAAGGTCAGTCATTTCACATAAAAGGGAACATATTCTCTTCCATCTCTCTCCAGCTGTTACTGATGGATACAGAAGGTCTGGCTGTGTCCTAAATGCCTTCCACACTGGCTTTCATGGTCACAACTACTCTGCCTCAGCCCCTGTTACTTGAAAAAGGAACAGAAAATGCAAGGATCAGCACCTGAAGACACAGCATGAGGCTGACAGATCTATTTCCCAGATCTTACAGATAGGAGTAACAAGTTCCCAAGGGACTGCAGGAGGACCATCAGACAAAGCCCTAGTGAACAGGCACACACACCACACTTGTAACAGGAAGCTCTGAAGTTGTTATAACATATTGCAATATGCCTTTCAGAAAATTTAGAAAGACTGCTATCCAGGCTCTACAGAAAGGCAAATATCTAACATGCCTTCCTGAACTATCTGGAGAAAATTACTTTCCTAGAGAACCTGTTCATTATTTTGGAAAGAAGATCATTTTAAGCAGCCTGTTAAAATAATATCCCTGTGATTTCATTCAGAGAATGAAAATTGATAAAACTTTTCACTGTGTTATAGATGGAGAAACAAAGGCCTTAGGAAGCTGAGCAACCAGTTAAGTTCCCCTCATATATCAGTGGTGCTGAAAGGAACTAAGTTGTAATGCTAATTTATTTACCATTAAAATCTAAGTAATTTATACACATAGAAAAGTGGTTTAGGGCTTAGTTTAATAGCTCAATAAGAAGTTCCATTATCATTCAAGTGTTAGGAACTTGTTGAAAAAAAATTAAAAATTATCCCAGCCAATAATAATAATAAAATGTTACTCAGATGTTGGAAAAGGGTGTACTTTTAGCTAATTTAATAATTTTAAATATGCCAGATTTCTTGTGAAACTCCATCTGAGTTTTAAGGTCACAACCTAAGCATATCTCACCCTAAAAAGCCTTGCTTGTAGAGCCATACAAGTCTCAGTCTGTGCTCCTTCTCCTAAAGGGTTTCTTTAATGGCTACTACTTCCCACTGTCCTTCCTACGTCCCATCATTGTTTTTTGTCAACACTTCTCTCTTTCCTTCTCCTTATGTGTTCAGCTGTTCTTTCTACCAGTGGTCTTCCACTTTTTCCCTATATTTTAAGCCCCTGCACCAGAGCAAGCAAGTACTAAAGATTTGGTGAATCAGAATTAAGGAGTGCCTGATATCAGTGTAAAGGCTAAAATTTAGAACTAGGAGGAGAAAAAGGTACTCATCTCAATATATAAAACTCCCTCTGAGAAGCTGTGGACACTCTATGCAATGCATAACAACATCTACGAAAGAGAACAGGTAATCTTAAAGCAGAATGCTTGATTCTACCTTTACTGATAACTACTAAGATTCATTCAGTATTAAAACCTAGACAGACAAAATTCATCAGGATATATCATTTCCAAATTGTAAGATTTGGAGCTTTGATTTGCATTTGGTATTTGATGAGCAGTTTTTGAGCCTCACCAAATTGCAAGTTTCCCATCAGAAAGGGTTAGACCTATTTACTTATTTAGTAACAGCAGCTGAATGGATGGTGCAATTTCCTGATTCTGACAGCTGGCACATGGAAAAAAACAACAAAACCCATGACAGATCTAATAAAAATCTCAAGAAGTGATACTGCCCCCTCTTACAAAAAGGCTATGAAGGCCAATCCTCCAAAGATGTTGAAAAGACTCTGCTCAATTAGATTGGGAGCTGTGAGCATTTAGCAATTCCAAAAGAAAAAAATAAACCACAAAGTACCCAGGTCCTATCACATATCATGGTCTAGTAATTAATGTACTCTATTTCTGTATGAATCATCACAAGGAAAGCTGATGCTAAAGCAACTTTTTAATTATAATTTTCCCAACTTCCCACATGGAAAAACAATTTTCGGTGATCTTAAAATTAGTATTTGGAATTCACATGCTGGAGTGTAACTTTTTCTAATTCAGTTCCTGACTTGAGAGCAATGAATGAAAAGGAGAATCTTCTACCTGGTACTTAATTCTGTTCACCAGAATTCCCATGTTGATTTTTTCCACCAATTTTTTTTTTATTATTTATTTTTTAGAAAGCACGCTCCTGGGAGTAGAGAGTGCATTCTGATTTATGTCCACATGAAAAAAATGTAATTCCATATTAACTGGGGATTTCCATCCTGCTTGGGGACTGAAATTAAGTAATCTCATTTGTATTTTTAAAAGCAGGCAAACACGGTAAGCTGACCAGTAAATGTCGCAGTGTCAGTTCAATCTGTAACTTCCATATGTATATTCCAGGAACAGGGCATGCTGTAATGAAGCTTTTTTAAAATTTTACATTAAATCTGGAGCTAGGCTAGACAACACATCATATGGGAAGGGGGAAAAGAAAACTTCATGCCACTGGAATTCTGTCTCAGTGGGAGCCGAGAGCTTGACTGTTCTTTGGTTATTGCTATGCTGAGTGCTAAGATGGCTGTTAAATATTTTATCAGCCGAGACTAAAACCAAGAAATGTGCTGAAAACAAGAGTTGAATGATCTCTGTTTTGAGTCTCACATTGTGTAGATACACAACCAGATTTTCTTTCCTTTTTTCCTCCCTCTCCCTGCTTTTTCTATTTTCATTTCTCTCAAATACCTTCCCCCAAAGCAGCTACTCTGAGGGTTTTCTTTTCCACAGCAGCAGCTGTGGTACAGTGCATGTTATCAGGGCTGACAGTTAACCGAAGTAAACATAAGGACACAGCAGCATTAGGGTTGTCAGTCTGAAAATAGAATTTCGTTGTAATTCTCTGCGTGAGGTCTCGGAACAGCCGATGGCTGAATAAGGAACAGTGCTTTTGCAGATTTTATGGGGCTGATGCATGTGACTATCCTCCCTCCCTCTGTCACTAGAGGCTTGGATGATGGAAAATCATGCAATTATCTGTGTGTGTATGTATGCATGCACAGCAAAATATTTCTGTTCTCAGGTTCTTGTTTTTCCTTACTTCTGTCAGCTTTTTTCAGTGACTCCCTAACACCAAACACTCTTTTTTAGTTATAGTGGATGGGCACAACAACTAAGCTATGCTTCCTTTACCACCTCGCAGCCCACTTCCTCTTTCCCTCCCCTGCACACAGCAGAAAGCCCCTCTTAAAATCCCTGTTCTGCTGCAAACGCTAACTTCCAGCTATGAATTTGTCCTTTGCTTTCCACCGTGTGGTTTGCACTGTCATCTGCTAATAACAGAGGTTTTACCACCATCTGCAACACTGAGCTCTTCCTGTGGTTTCTCTCTGCCATTTCTAAGAATTTGACAAATAAATCACATTTCGTCGGCAGATCAAATGAGAAAAATACGGGCCCCGCATTCCGGCTCAGTCTTTGTTTCAGGGAGTTTAAATGACACACAGGAGCGGCATCAGCGAGAGCCCCGCTTCGGGTTTGAGCACAGCGGAGCGGGGGGCCCGCCAGCCGGGACTGCGCTGGGAGCGGAGCGCTCGGACTCTGACAGAGCCCGTCTAACACGGGAACGCACGGCAGAGCCGGACCGTGCCTGGAAAGGGTCCATCTTTGTTTCAGAAGGTGGAGCCATTTCCTTCGAAGTAGATGGGTTTCGATAAGGAAAGAGGAGAACGCGGTGAGCGCCGCGCTTGGCTGGGTGGTCTGTGCATTTATCAGAAGCCCTGGGCTGGGAAAATGTCTGCGGTGGGGCCATGTTATGGTTCCCGGGAAATCAGAAGGTATCGATCGTCTCCAGCCAGCCGCTCCCCCCGGCCGCCGCATCCCGCGCGGCGGTGGCGCAGCTGCCGCCGCCGGAGCGGTGGGAACGGCCCCCGCATCTGAGCCCATTAGTCACCAGATGTCACCTTCTGCTGCCAGCGCCTCCGACAGCCCGGCACACAATGTCCCGAGCATGCAGAACATGCGAGCCGCGGCTCTCGGAGCAAGGCGGCCGGCCCGGCCCGCCCTGAGCCATGTTTACAGTGACACCTACAGCCCGCGGGCACCGCCGCCGCTGCGGCCACCGCGGGGGGTGGCTCTCCTTCTCCCTCCGCCCGCCTGGTTTGGGGCTTTTAATTTGTTTTAAAGATACACCTCTTCTGAAGATGTAATTGATTTTATTCACCGGAGGAAATACCAGCTTCTCTATCGATTTCTACATTTGCTGAATTTATTTTGTTTTCTCCTCTGTGTGATACCATAAAATGTTATTAAAAAGGTGGTGTACATCAAACGGAAAATTATTTGTTTTCCCCTAGATAGACTAATTTTTAAAAACTACCGTATTTTAAACATGTCCGCTCAATGGCAGGGAAAGATATTATTTAGCATCCACAGCCATTACCCGGTGCTCGTTAGCAAGTTGTTTATGGGGCTGCAGAGCGCAGGGCAGAGGCTTCTCTGCGCCTTCCCTGCATTCACCATTTCTTTTACAGCCTCACCAGCCTCCTCCACCCAGCATCTCACTGGGAAGGACCAAGCATGTGTTAGAATAAGATTTTCAGATGTATTTTAAACAGTAAAAAAAAATGCCAAAGAGAAACATCTATGAAAACTAACAGTGCTATAAAAAAATAACATTAATAAGACTCTGCTGAATTAAGTGGAGGAGTGTGTACCTGGGGTTGTGTATGCGTGTTATACTCCACAACCAAAAGCAGATTAGAAATTTGCCCACAGTACAACAGTAATGTCACTATACTTGAGTAATTGTTCAAGTATTTCTGAGGTGAATCCAACAACAAAAAAGCCCAACCAAGGTGCTTCTAGTTAGTCCAAGCAGAAACAAATCATGCTATCAACAACATGCATACTGAAGATGAAATTTAGAGGACATTTAAGGTAAAATCTACTAGAGAGGTGTGAGACCTACAGAGTTTTCAAGCCAACCAAAAGTGTAAGTTAAGCACATTTTAACATGATATAACACTGCATAAAGCTGATTTTTTTTTTCCAAAAATGTAAGACAAACATTTTTAATTTCTTAAATCATATACCTTGACACTGAACCAGACAGATGCATTTTTTACAGATTTTCTGTAAGGTAATTTCCTCTCCTTTCTTTACACTTTGGGATTGTAGTGGCCATGGTTTTTTTTAATCGGATAAAATTTTTCACATCTAATTATGATCACACAGGATGTAAAAGATATTTGGCCACTGTATTGAATGGGCTAATAATCCACTCCTACACTTTGAACAAAATACAGGGAATTAAGCAAAAATATATTCTGCAGTAAAATAAAAGAGGATTTTGTATCAAACACAAAAAATAGCTCTTTTGTCACCCTGTAGTAATGTCATTTTTGCAATAATGCCTTTCTTATATTTTAACTGTATGTATGCATAAAAACAAATACACTTTATCCGTGGGAAATTTCACAATGAGGTCTAAATAGTAGGTTTTAGATTTGGATATCCTGTGAGATTCCTGCTGCTTCTGCATATATTGCTGCAACTAAGATCAGATACCTTGTGGTGCTGAGACACAGAATGCTATTTCCCATGTTTCACTTTAAAAATTGGACTCCTATTAATTTCCTTTAACTCTCATACTTCATAATCTGATTTGCATATAGCAGGGGGCTTAATTATAGAACATGTCTTCTTTTTGGGGGGGAGAGGTTAGCATCCACAATATCACAGAAGTGAACTGCTAAATTTAAATTTATAAATTACGTATTCTAACAGAGGTGCAAGGCTGTTTGGGTTGCACAGTTCAGGAGGTTCTTGATGTTTGCTTCCTGTGCATCCCATACCAGAGCAATACTGGGACGTCCCTTTTGTCTGTTCAGCCTGAGGCTGGATACTATTAAATGTGGTCTGCAGTGAAACACCTGAAGTTACCGGAATCTTTCTGAAATATACCTTAGTATTTTCAAAATTCCCAGAAGTTCAAGATTTGTTTCTAAACATAGCCATTAGCACAAGTGTTTATGATCACAGATCCTTAACCACCACCTACTGGTGCAGGGCACGCACACAACCAACATTTTTAATACTATGTTGAACTCCAAAGTTATTAATTCAAACAGTGTCCAAAGTGTTTAGAAAATACTTTCAAACCATTAAGAACTGCCATTTGTAAGACTTTGGAATCTGCAAGTGTTTCATGTAAAAAGCTGTTATGCTTCTATTATCAACACGCCTCAGGACTTAATAAAGCAGGCATTTCAAAACACAGCATGCTGAAATTTGGCATTTTCATTTAGTGCTTACTTGTTATTGAACAGAGGGCAATGTAAGGAAGAAAAAGAGAAAAATCTAGCAGGAAGGTCATTTTCAAAATTAAGAATCTGTATTGTTGATGTTGCTGGTCAAAAGGTGCCCCAAACCATGTAAAATTGATTTTGTTTTTTAGCACTAATGATCAAAATCTAGGGCACAGGCTCTGAATTAATGATCAGTTGGGTGGAGCTGATTCCATTAACCTCAGGTGCTCATTAATCCCTACAACTACTTCCATCAAGGTCATTAATGCTATTAAAAGTTAAATATTTGCCATACAATTATGGGGTTTTACTTTATGAAAGGCTTTCAGCAGAAACGCTTTGATTTTACTTGTGTAGGTGCACTTGTTTGGGTCCCAGTAATGTGTCTACAACTTGAAAGAGCTCACAAAAATTGTTGCCACATTTTCTTACCTTGTTGTAATACGAATTAATTTTAGGGATTGGGTCCTGATATATCCAAATATAGACAAAATGTGCACTTATAGTCAGTACTTGTTATTTACACTGACATGCACAGGTAGCAGAGCTGGCAAGGACTCACTCAAAGCCATCCTCAGGTGAGAGGACGGACTTAAATCCCTTTCCAGATGAGACATGCCCAGTGCACAAATTTTCTTTCTTTGACTTTTATCTCAAGGAGGTAGCAGGCTGTGGTTTCAGCTTGTAACAAGCACCTTTTGCTCCCACCTCCCAAGAGCAGAGGTGAGCACTCATGCAGTGGAGCAGCAGTCTCATTTGAAAAGCAGTGACTAGGTGGTGCTCAGAAGGGGTTTTTGGAATTCCTCAGCTGTGCTTCGTGACACATTGCCTGTCATGGCTCTGTGCTCACAGAAGAGCCTGGTGGCTGAGTGTCCGTAGCCTCACTGGGTCAGCTGAGGTCAAAGCTGGAGCTCACCCCAGGACAAGCTGGCAGGGAGGCCTGGGAAACACAGTAAGTGTTTATTACTTTACAAACCCATCCTTCCCTGAACACTCATGCACTTATTACTAGACTGAGTGGCATAATCTTTATATCAGAAAATATAACAGATTCAATGTTTAAAGTAAAAACATGAACCAGTTTTGATTTGTGCCATAATGTAAATTCATCTAATGCTTATTTTTTTTGCAGCTTTCTTGCTAATTGTCATAAACTGAAATATAACCAAATTATCCATTTGGGATAGCACAGCATTGTTTTAGCAGCAGAAGGACACAGGCTGGCAATGGTTACTCTGATCCCTACCTGCTCTCTATGGTAGGTCTCAAACCCATAAATATCATGAGTTTTAATTTTGTCTTTTGAAATGGAAACTAGCATATACTTACCTTCCCAGAAAAGAACACAAAGCATGTAGGAAGTGACCCTGAAATGGACCTCCTTGTTATCAATTCCAGTTCCCTATCAGCAGCACCATATCATATAAACTCCAGGGTAATTTCTTGCCCTTTTCTACTCCAATTAAAGTGCTGCTTCAAAGTCTGACTCTTGCCATGGCAAGGATCCTTCTTCCATTTCCAACCTAAAATTTATTCATGACTGACTACTTTATAACCATTTGTTCCTGTGTCTGTCCTTTTGCAGTAAGTAGCTCATCTCTTTTCCCTGTCTGTTTAAACTACCTCCACTTTGTTTGATGTCCAGTCAGCTTCATTGTCCAAAGTTAAATGAGCAATTTCTTTTCAGTCTCCTCTCACAAAGGCTTTTCATTAAGCTCATAGTAATTCTGTGTACCTGTTATAGTTTGAGTTCATCTTCCTGGAACGTGGACGAACAAACTTGTACCCTGGGAAGTCTGCCATTATTTTGCACTACTGAACTAACATTATTCAGTGTCAAGTGGATATACTTTATTTCTCAAACTCTAGGACTGTGCTCTTGCCCACCTCCAGCTGACTCTGTCATGGACTGATTCACTAACATGCAAGTCTTGCTCTAAACTTGCCATGTCCAGCTCATGGTCTCAGCAATAGTAAAATCTCCATAAATGGAAAATAAAGATGAGAAACTCACTAAAAAATCTTAGTGATTATTCTTCCACTGTGTTGAAACTGGTAACTGGCAAAAAAACCCAAATTCAAATAAAAAACCCTAAAGCAAATGCAGTGTTAACGGTCAAATTCCTGATGTATTCATTGCCCAAGACTCACTGTTCCACACATATATAATAGCAAATTAATCTATGTATCTGTATTTCTAGTAATAGAATGCCAATAGGCTAAGGCTCAGGAGGGTTTATTTTCCACATAGTGCACTATGTGTGTGCTTCAGTGTCTCAGGAAAGAAAAAAACCCCAAACAAAATCAAACCACCACAAACAACAAAACATCAAACCGATCTCTTGATTCTGTAAGCCACAGTGTTTTCTTTTATATTGAACTGTCAACCTAGTAATGAAAAAGACTTGCCCATTTCACTGCATACAATGACATTTAAGAGTCCTTAATTAGGAGAACCTAATTTTCTCAAAGTTTGTTCCTGGCAAAATTACAGCTTTGAAAGAGAAGTTTGTGTGTATCTATGTGCATCATTTTGGTCACTTGCTTAAGTGCAGCTGCACTGTCACAGATATTTTATCCAGCAAATTAGTCTGATAGGGTCAGTGCTTCTCCAAAAGTAGGTTTACAGTTTTATTTACACTCTTGAGTTTGGCTACACCAAACCTTCAATCAATTCAAGTTTGTTTTCTTTCACACAAACTACTTGTATGACTAAAACTAACAATGGGAAAAGAACCCCCCACAAAATTGTCACATGCCACCCTTTGGAGGCAGGTGGGGCATAGGAAGTTTTCTGGAGGAAAAGCAAGTTTGTTTGGTCCTCTGTAAGTTAAATCAAGCCTCAGAAGTGACACACAGAGAAGCAATTTTATACTAGCAGAAAAACTATCACCGGTTTCTTTCATCTTAGAGCAATGAATGAGCAAAGCAGCAATTTGTACCCACAACTAGCATCTGTCAGTCATCATTGATTTCCTGTACTCCTCAGGTAGCACCACTGTAGCCAGTGTGAGACTGCATGGTAACAACCTGACCCCTTTATGTCAAATACAAAATTGAGCTGGTGGGCTGCTCTCAAGTTTTCAGCCAAATGAAACTTCTCAGGGTCTCTTTGCACTCATGCTGTTCACTTCTGGCTAATTCAAATATGAGGATATGCAGTTGAGATTTCAAAGGATAAAGAAACTGTTCAAAACTATAGCTAAGAATATTAAACCTGTCTGCATGTACAGGTGTTTCATTAAAAATAAAATCTGAGAAAAAACAACCCAACTTTTCCTTTCTTCAGAGATTCACAAATATCTCAGCAATAAAACCTGTGTTCTATTTAGCAGTGATGTAATTGGGAAGTAACTTTTAATATTTCACACATGCTGCAGAACATTCAGTCCTTCTTCATAAACAAATTAAGGATAAGCAAAGTGACTAAACAGAAAAACACAAACATTCTTTCTCATTAGGAACTGTAAACAAGGTCTGAGCATGAATGTGATGTCAGCTATGAGAACTCCTCCTGTCTAGAGACAAGATTGCAAAAGAATTCCTCTGACAACTATTCAAGAATATAATATGCAGAGTACTCTCTCTTGTTAAAAAACCTAATATCAATTTGGTGTTGCTGTAACATCAAAACGATTCTGTCATTTTTCCACAACTAAACACTAGGAAATGAGGGGAAAATCAAACTGAATAATAACAACAAATTTTTCTGACCAAACATACTCAGCAATGCTTACATTTCTAGTGATCACTCTTATAAGTATAAAAAAAGAACATAACCTTCTACGAAATTCCAGTGAGAAAAACAACTCGTTCTCATTGATTTTTATTTCCCTGAAAAAGCCTTCCTCCACTCCCAGTACCCTTTTTTTCAGAGACACAGACTATTTAGTGTATAAGGTACGATATAGGCCAGGATGAAGAAACACATGGTCATCAGCTTGTGGAAGTGTGGTTTGACTAACAGAGTAACCATCTGCAACACAGTGGACTGATTGGCTGCTATTCCCCAGCATTTCACCCAGTCTAACAGATATAATTTAACTCTTCAGGTTCTTTATTTATCATCAGGATGTAGTGACCAACACTGGGTTGTAGGAACCCTCATACACACAGAAAAAAGCAAGTGCCTTCAATACCTTATAATTGAACTGAGCTAGACAAGCAGGAGGTCAGAAAGAAATCTTCAGCAGAATACTACACAGATTTCTTGAATATCTGTACCAGAACAAGTGAGGTTGGAAAGAAAACATTTATTTAGACATTGTGAATACAGAGCAATATGAGCAGAATATCTGGCAAATAATACAAGGTATCCCTATTTAATTGAGTCACTGCAAAAAAAAAAAAAAAAAAAAAAAAAAGTAAGAATTTGAATCATTTCCTTTCATGACAGCATCTCTTATCTGTGGGCATTCCACTGCAATTTCAGCAGCTGCCCCCCAAGGATCAGTGAAGTCTAGCAGCTTTCAGGAGGAGCTACAACACAGAGGGCAAGCAGGAAACAGATTTTCACTTTAAATAGCCTATTCCCTGAGGCACTCCTGAGAGGACAACAACTATATTTACGATATTGTAGCCCTCACTACGCTCACCAGTTATATCCTATTCCCAGTGGAAATTTAATCACTATTTTATAAAGTACAGGATAAGCTACAGAGTATCTCATATCTATGTCATCTAAGAAGCAGCCCTGTAGACAAGTTTTCAAACAAAATGTTTTATGTCCTTGTCAGCAAGAGCCTTATCATTCCAGTAACACCTTACTTCATACATTGCTCCAACAGTGAGAATTCAGGTACTGGTGTAGTATAAACAGTTGCATTCACCTTCAGTAAAGGCTCAATATAATCGAATCAGAGTGGCTGAGGTTGGAGAGAAGCCTTTGAGTGTTGTGTTGTCCAAGCATGCCACGACCTCAGTCAAGAACAGTTATGCAATGGCAGCAGCCAGCTTCCTCACCAACTGGGGCTGTATCCCATCAAGTCCCATGGATTTATGGACATCCAGTTAATTTAAGAGTTCCATAGCATGCTCCTCTTCCATTCTAGGGAAAGTCTGCCTTCCTCCAGCCTTTCTGACTGGTTTGAAGGACCTGTGTCCTGAACATTAAACTTACCAGTAAAGACTGAAGCAAAAAAAGACATTGAGTCCCATTTCTTTGGAACACCCTTTCGTGTAACAGATGTGCTCTTATCCAAGCCCTTTCTCTTGAAACGTTTTCTTCACAAGGACAGCTCAATCTATGAAAAGCAGTCAAGCCATTCAGTAAGGCCTGGAGGAATTTGTGTATGACAACACAAGCTGTGTCTATACTTTGAAATGAAGCACACTACAGAGTACTTTTCTGCTACATCACTTTCCATTGCAGCATCTTTTCACACTCACTGCTCAGGTCCTTTCAGCTGCTTTGCCCTGACTTCTCAGTGGAGTATCTGCTGCCTGTATCCTTGACCTGGCCTTCCAGTGATTCCTCAAGCCTGCAGGATATTGTCAGTGAGTAATGACTACAGCAGTGCAAAAGAAAACTGTAGGGAGAGTAAACATGCTCAAATCACCAGCCAGTCCCAACCAGATAAAAAGAGCCTGTATTTGAAGTGGAGCAGTTTCTCTGATCTTTCTCCCTGTAGAAAAGCTACTCCTCTTCAACATAAGGGGCCCTAAAATTTCCATTGCTCTGAATCTTCCTAGCCACTTGCCTGTCACATTTTGGCCGTGTGGATTTTCTCTTCTGTGAATCCAAAGCTAGTGATCTGTACCTGACAGGTTGCCTAAGAGACTACAATCTCTTCCATTTGGGTGCCTGTTTCTTACATATCTATGACAAAAATGTACAGATACACATGTATAAACACACACATATATATTCTAAACATTAGAATCACATTTCCACATCCCATCTGATCAGTTTGCTCATCAGGAGCACTTGGGATGGTAGGGGTGCAATCTAAGTACAGCCGTTTTGCATGCAATAGTGCACTATAGCAGTTTTTACACTGTCTTCTATCTTAATGCAATCTCTTATCCTTTTCTGTCATAATCTATGGGCTGAATGTGCTCTACAGGAAAGAAATTTTTTCACTACTTATCTTTGTAGACCCTTTAGTAAGTCCATGTTCCCAAAGTTGGTGTTCCCTAAAGCACCTTTTCCAGAAATAATAAAATGCTATGTTTCTCACAAAACACGATGTCAAAGACAGAGGAAAAATAATCACTCTTTGGTCCCAAATTTTTTTTTTCAAATTATGCCAGAATTCTCTACTTGTTCTTCATGTGAAGTCTTTTGACGTCCTGACACTTCAGCATCCAATAAATCTTTGCTTTTGCTGTTTATTTTCCACAAGGTTTTTCATAGATAAGCTCAGAATATGGAAGACTATCCATTTTATCTCCTTTTATTACCAGAGTTAGTCTTAACGAGACCTCCCCTTGGCAAATAATTCTCCTTGATTATAGTATCACAGATACAGAGAGAGCTGCATATTACAAGTGACAGAACCCACCAGTACTTTCAATAGTTCATCTTTGTATATATTCATGTTGCCTTATTACAACACAGTTTTAAATCATAATTTTCAGACTAAGTCCTTATTTTCACTCCAAGTAACGACCACTAAACCCATAAAGCATTTTACAGAACTCAGTCCATTTTCCTCAAAATTTTAAACTATTTTCCCATTTGAAATTCCACATGTGAAGAATTTTACTAGCTTAAAAAAGGTTTCACACATGAGTTTACTCATTATCTGAGCTCTCACAAGTCACTCTCAATACATAACTTTCCCTTTTAGCTTTGAAATCTGCCTAATTTTATAAATGTCATAAATCAGATTGTTACACTGAATTTATCCTTTTCACTTCTGTTATTTTATATGTCATCCTCCCATACTTGTCTTCTGCCTTTTCCTGTCATCTCATCCTAAATCAAGCCAGAAATATATTTCCCTTAGACAAAATAGGTTCTATTTTATCTCTGCATTTAAAATGATTTCTAAGGAAAGGTGAAGCAAATCTTGAATAAAGCACATATTGATGGTGCAGTGCAGCTAAGTCATGTATTGCATGCTACTAGTTTTCTATAAGGCATCAAACATTAAAATTGAACTTTTGCTTGGATTCTGTCATTTGAGATAAACTATTTCTGCTAGGAAACACGTTGGCCGTGGCAGGTGAGGGTCTTTATGGTCTAACTGAAATAACAATCAAGCAAGGCTTTACAGAAAAGCCAAGTATTGACCACAAGGAAAAGGAGAGAAATAGCAGCTTGTAAGGGCTGACAGGAAGCCAAGCTTCTCTTACCACTTAGTTCTGTATATGAAAAGGTCAGAACTGCACTGCAGAATTGTTCCAAGCCTTTCAGACAAAATAAAGAAATAAATGAAAAAAATGAAATAAACTAGTCTGGTTTTCCTCCCTTCAAGCATTTCAGCTCATTGTTGCTGGTAGATGAAAAATTTACTTGCATTTCTACTAAGAGACTCTGTTATCCCTAAATGGTCACTGACAGGGCCACCCATTATGGGATCGCCTTCTATGGCTGACAACAAAAGGGGACACAAACGAAGTAACTGGACCAAATCCTAATGTAACTTCTTTCCAAACAGATTCTTTGCTCTGGCTCATTTAAGCATCACCCAGGACCATAACATGGCATGAGGCCCTTTATTTTCCTCTGTGGTGGGGAGTGCCCTTCCTATTTAAGTGACTCTCAGGCTAGGTCATGTTTGTCTGATTTTGTTTTTCCCTCGTAACTATTAAGAAAATCCCATCTATTAACTAGGGATTATACTCTGCAGAAAAAAAAAAAAAGCTCTTTTCCCTCCAAGTTATGTTATCCAGCTAAAGTACAGTCAATTAAAACTAGTCTATTCTTATAAATGGGGTAGATATTGCTCAACAGTGTGCAGTCCCTGTAAGCAAGGAACCATACACTTGTCTGCAAAAGTTATGGAAAAAAGAATTAACACAAAAATGTCTTCTAAAACTCAGAAAAAAATTACTTTAATAGAGGTCTTCCCTGGTTTTGGCTTGTTTGAGACAAAGGTTGTACTTTAAATGCAGTCCAACTCCCTTCAGATTCTTTCTATATCAAATTAGCTCTTGTTTAAATGTGTCTCAATCTACTAAAAAATTAGATAGGTATACATAAATTAGTTACAGCAGATATCTGTTATACATATTTGCTTTTTTGTGTGGCAAAATTGCAGCTATTCCATTTGATGCATGATTTCTTTGTTTCACAATCCAGAGGCAGCAACCATTAGCCAGATTCAGAGCACACATTTCAATGCAAGTCCATTAGACATCATTCCCTTACAGAGGGGGTGTTTACCAGAGCCTTTGTAGTCCTCATAACATTGCTCCAGGTTTTTCATAGCCATTATTCTAGAAGTTACCTACTAGAGAAGTCAGCTTTTATAGTTCACTGTTCCAGATCTTTTAGAGCGAAACAGTTCTCTGACAGACTTGGTTGCTAATTCCACTAGTTACAAATACCTGTGCAAAAGAGTCTTTCAGAACTGGGCTGAGTGTCTTTGGAGAAACCAATCTCTAATTACAGAGGTGCAGAAAGGAATCATAATGATCAGGAAGAACCTAAGTTCACCATAACACACACACACACTAGTTTTCTTAGCTGATTTCTTTCTACGGCTATCATGAGTTTTCACATACAGTGTCTTAGTTTTATAAGTTAGGGTAGCACATAGCAAATTGAGGGAAAATTGTCCTCTATTGGTACTGTTAAGTGGAGGATCTTTTGTGGAGAAAAAGGCATTTAAGTTAAGATTGGGCTGCTGTCCCTAGTCATGACCTTTTATGTTCTCAAGAAAGAATGAAATAAAGCCTAATGACCTTTGCATCTCTCAAAGACCTCTAATTAAAAAAAGGAAAAAAAAAACAAACCAAAAAATCAAACTGTTGTATTTTAGACAAAAACAATTTTTTTTCAGGTTTTTGTTTTCATACTTGAATTAAATTCAAATAATTTTGAGAAATATGTCCTGAAATTAGATTCTACTTAAAATTACATTTAGATGTCTTTATCTATAAGAAGATACTATAACTTTTCAGCTACTTGAAATTCATAGAACTTCACTAATTGAATCAAAGTGCTAAAACTGGTGGAGTAAGATCAAAATTTGAAAATCAATTTCTATTTTTCATCTGTTAAATTTCACACATGAAGCAGGTTTTCCACTTTGGGCATTGGGAATATAATTCAAGTAATTTACAT
Source organism: Acrocephalus scirpaceus scirpaceus (assembly GCA_910950805.1). NCBI lineage: Eukaryota > Metazoa > Chordata > Aves > Passeriformes > Sylviidae > Acrocephalus > Acrocephalus scirpaceus. Next base: position 39,403,411 of record OU383781.1, read on the forward strand.
AATTCATATGCAACAAGGGATGGTCTTGTACAAACACATTGAGCTGGTTTGAAAGCAAAACCAGTGAAAGAGTCCAGGTCAGAAACACAATTTAATAAGAGGAAAAGAAAAGAAATAAAAGAAAGTAAAATAAAGGTAATAGTACAAAAAACCACTGACAGAGTCAGAATACAACCTGACACCCTGTTAGGGTGGTAGTGGCAGTCCAGATGAGATGGTCTTGTCAAAGCAGTGATTCCTGTAGAAACGTCTGGCAGCTCTTGTCTCCTCTGGGAGTCCAGTGGATAAAAGCTGCCTGTGCTGTCCCAAACCCTGGATTTATCCAGGTGGGAATGCTTGGCTCCTCCCCCTGGGCGGAGCATCTCCCAATGGGCTGATCTCATTCTATGAGTCATGCAGTGGGTCCTTGATGGCCCATTAAACAGAGATAGCTCCCAGAGGGAGTTATCTATGAGTCATGTGGCAAGGCATTGTTAGGCTCGTTAACAGAAGATAAGGAAAAACACTGCTCTACCCTGGCTCCAACGGCTCATGGGGATAGAATACAAACCTTGGGCACAATTTTACATTGTAACCTAGGACACACATGCAGTGAAGGAATGAAGTTTAAGGTCAGAGATACTAGATTTATACATTTGGATCTTTCAAACAGCAGTGGTTTATATTTTCCTGGGCACAGCAAACTGGGAAGAAGTATACACGGTGTAATTACTACCCTGCCCAGAGTACAGGGCACTTCTGCTACTGCTACGCAGCACTGCTCAAGGTACTTAAATGCACAGCACAACGAGCACAACACAGATCAGTTTTATATAACTTCCTTTCAAAACATTCCCTGCAGAATTCCTTATTGTTGCAGCTTGTTTCCAGCTAATCAAAGGTGCATGAGTGAGAACACAACTTGCAAGCGCCCGCTCCAGTGCCATCCTCGGCCTGGGGAGTCAGCCACAGTTAAAGGACAAGACTCAGCCCATCCTATGGCAAAGGCTTTCAACATGTAGAGAAGGAAATGCTGTTAAGCAGCCCTTTTTGCTTTTGTCAACCTTCCAAAAAGGACTTGTCAATATAAAAATGACGTACCTTGCTGACTAAAGTGTTTCCTTCAAAAGCCTTCCCATACCAGCTTGCTTCAAAACCACCTCTGATCACACTACCCAAACGCTGATACGACTTCTGCATTATCTTTTTTTGACCTACTTAGATCTAAAATAACAAACTAGAAGTTTCTTTCTTTACTTATTTTAGTGTTTATGCTGTACATTGCCCAAAACTGAGTAAGCAAACATTAATTCCTCTTCTCCTTGCTGAGAATGAAAATGACATTAATTTCCACTGGAATCTCTCCATCACAAGCTATTTGGGAATCCTTCCTCTTTTCACCCAATTTTGCAGAAGTGTGTATGTCATTATAAAGTTAGTTAAAAATAAGTATTTGACTATTGAAAGTAGTGCCCATTTTGCAGGCTTCCTGCCTGCACTGACACGGAGTGTTTGAAACTGTATCCCAGGCCTGCGTTAATTATGCATTGCAACAGCTGCCATAGATCCAGCAGTGCCAGCTCTTTAGGATAGGCCTTGCTATTTGAGTCAGGAATAGAGGAGTGACACACTGACAGCACTGTGCCTCCCATCCAAGCTGAGCACAGTCATTAGCTCTGATTCCAGTGCTGCTGCAGAATGCTCTTAAATCTGGATTTAGTTATGTTAGCCCTTCCTCAATGTCAAGAGTTTTGCATTATGTTTCATCTTAAATTTTATCAGAAAATTGTAATGCTCCTAGTCCTACACCTGGGATTTTTCAGGGATGCTACTCAGAAAAACAATATCAGAGATGACAAAATCCCTGTCCTTGAAGCACCTTGGATCCTGTGAAATGTAGCAGTAGTAGCTGTACAGAAGAGTTTGGAGATAAAGCTGCTTGTGCAGAATGCAAAGATGAAAGAAAAGACAGAAAAAAACTTAGGAGACCAACAGAGTTGTGGAATAGAATCTTATGTAAGTGGAAAATACTTCTGGTTTTAACCAAAGAGATAAAAATATTTTGAATAAGATAGAGGGAACAGGACATGAATGCTAAATACATTGTCCTGCAGGCAAAGCAGCTACTTTTAATGAAGTGAATGTAAAATGCTTGAGGTGAAACACATCTTGGAGACCATCAACTACATTTATTATATTTGTCTTTCCTTATCCTTTAATATTTCTGCATGGTTCTGTGATCTACGGTGACAACAATCTAGTTAGAGGCCCTTGTACATACTAACTAGAATATAAAAGTAAATTTCCAGAGTTCCAAAGCACTTTCTGGAATTCACAATAAATCCTTATATCATATACATAAAAAAGCAGAAGTGTAGGAGGAGAAGGAGAAAAATATCAAGAACAAGCCTGTAAAAACACAAAAGAAATCTCATTTGTCTGCTGTCTAATCCCTGTAATCCACACAACATTCTATCCTCAGCTACTCTCCTTTGCAGTGCTTTCCTTATTCAGGAACCCCTTTCAAGGGCATGACACTCACCCCTAGCTGTGGTGGCATCACACCCACAGTATTGATTTCAAGAGAGGAGGGGGTGTTAAATTCTCTATTTTTCATTTCCATTTCAATTTCTAGAATAGCTGTTCATGACCAAGTTGGAAGGTCATTTCCTGGAGGAAATGTAAGCATTTAAAAAAAAAGATTTGCTGACTCTTAACTGCAACAAAGTATCAGACAAAAAAGGAAGGTAAACTACAAGTTACTCTAAAATGACATGTATTTACCTAAAACTTGTGTGCACACACAGTTGATCTGTACTTCTCTTTCTGTCAAGTAGAGCAGTCTGTTGTCCCACCAGCACCTGTCCATGGAGTTATCTCCTCCCCAGACTCTCAGCTCTATTACCATGTGCTTCTTCACCCAAGACATACGGGCTTAGGCAAGTCCCAGCTTCACAAATAGCTGGGAGTAGTGACCTCCTCATTATTATTTACTAATTTAGTTTACAACTTTTATGGGCAAGAACATCTGAGATCGAGGAGCTGGACAGCATTTTCTTTCATAATAAAAAATACTTAGGCCCTAATCCAAAAAAGCACTTAAGGATGTGTGTGACTTCAATTACATTGACTTCAGTGGGATTACATGGAACTGTTGTGCTGGATTTGAGTATCCATGGACTAAATTTATATATGGCCAGCACTGTTGAACTGATCTAATTACTATGTGTTAATTACTACAATAAACATTTCAGCATTTAAATATTCAGGCTAGGACTTGCCAGTACAATAGTTTTTGCTGAACTATTCAAGAGAAACAATCTGCAACAGATTTTCTGATAGGAGATGAGCAGAACTGAGTTGACAACTGTTTATGCAGTTTGCATTTGGAGTCTGAAATACACAGAGCTCTCTACACAGATCTTCTCCCAAGATGCTTAAAAAAAAATGAGATTCATTTTGAAAGAAAATACTCCCTATACAGAGGATACCCCTCCCCCAATAGCTTAGAAACAATCTCTTTTGGTAATTTTACATTTAGAAATTCTCAATGAGCTAACATTTCTAGAGGAAAGGAAACATATATATAAGGGAAATTTCAGAAACCAAAGAATGCACCTAGCAAAAAAGGATCTTGTAAATATTTATAATTTTTGCTTTTCAAAAGAGTAGTTTTGGTGAAAAAGGGCAGGTTAATTAAAACTCTGAATCAATTCATACAGACAAAGAACAAAGAGAACAAAAAAATTGAGTTGTGCTCTTTGGATTTATTAGGTGCCTGGATATTTACAGCAGATATAATTTTACACAGGACCACACAGCAAGTGACTGCCTCCCTAAAATCTTCAGCTAAACCACTCCAGACCCGGAGGCACTGTTGAGTGAAAATGCGGCGCTGTTACCAGCCTCCTGTTTCAGATGACCCAAGAGTACAGCAACTGAAAAGCCACAGATTTTTCTCAAAATGCAGTGTTATTAATTATTAATGCATACTCTGGGAATTGCTTCCATTCATATTATTTGATTGTTTTTCATGCTTCACTCACTATCCCTCCCAGACTTCTGTTCAGAAATAAGCTTATATTCTGCTCATTAATTTAAGAGCTGAATGAAATTTCAGAAAAGATAATAGAACTTTTTTTTTCTTCTCCCTAGAATGAGATAAACTATTTTGAAAAGGTTGTAGAGAAATCTGTTCAAGTCACTACTGTAATTTTTGCACCAGTAATACAGTGTAGTGTTCAGCAGTGACTAGACTGTGTTTTGATTCAGGAAAGTACAGGCTATCAAGCATTTTAAATGTTGAACTAGTTGAAGACATATTAAAAGTACTTTTTAGATTTTTTACTGTATATTATGGCAATTTTTGTAATAACAGAAATCTTAAAATCCTTCCAACCATAAATATTGTAGGAAATACTGCAGGGACTTTTTTAACTTTTGCTGCAGGTTAGCACAGACGTGCTCACACTGACTTCATACAGGTTAGTCCCAGGTCTAGCTTTACAAGATTCTCATCATGATGACACTACTGTGGATATGTCAAGTGATTTAAGTTTCCACATCTACTTTCAGAAAGGACACTTGCACTACAAAGCTGATGTCCTGCAGGTGCAAGCTTTCACTTTTGAAAGCTGCTCAGCTACTAGAACTACCTTAAAACCCCCTGGGCTTTAGCACCTCATTGGAACTTTCTCAGCATTTTCAAAAGAGAAGCTGATAATAACAAAGTAAATGATAACTTCATCTCAACCTAAAGCAATAACCAAGACTCTCGGCTTTAGATATTACTGCAACATATCCTACAGATCACATTGTATTTGACATGAAATCCTACTTTATATGTTACAACACTCGCACTAATGGACACCTTTCCTTTCTGAAATGTGCAAATGCTGCCACGTCCCTGTTACCACATTTGGCTCATTTTAACCACACAGATTTCTTGATGGCACCATGGTAATTTGTTAAAACTGTCCTAAAACCCTCAAGGCTACTCATTTAGCCACAATTATCCAGTTACTGAACTTCCACTTTAGATGTCTGTCTCTTACACAAGTAAAAGGAATAAGAAAATCTATATACAAGGACAAAGCTACACACCCTGCATTCCCTTCTGTTACACAGGGAGAGACCCAGACTGGAACCCTGCATTAGGGTTTATCACTGCTGGTTTTTATGGATGAGACCATTGTAAAATTATGCTAACAAAAGAAACACCACATTTGTTTGCTTTGCATTGCAAAGAAGGAATATTATCTCACTTGAATAGTATCGATTTCCTTTATTTCTCATTATTTTTTATTTTAAAATTATCACAATGAATGAATACAGCACAAATAGGGTAAATATTCCTGGCAAACAGCACTGCAGGGATGTTAGCAGGAATGACCACCAAATACAAAAGAGAATTCTCATTGCATTATAGCTCCTTCAAGAAGAATATTTTTAGGATGTGAACTGTGATGACCAAAGAGGGAGGTCCAATCCCCTTAGCCAGCCAAAGCCTCTAGAATTTCTTAAACCTTTACACTACTGGTAAGATTTTCCTTCCTTAGAAACATCTAGCAGCTACCAGTAATGCAAGGACATTGGATTGACAACCAGCAGGCTGGCGTAACTGTTGTTTTTTGAGTATCACTCAAAGCCATTGTTGATGTAGTATTAAATTCACAATGCTACAATTCCTCAAGTAGTTAAAATTGATGAAACAAGCAGTTTTCTAGCACCATCAGCTCAGCCAACTTAGTTATCCACAGTGGTTTATACTATGTATTTTGTGATATAAATTGCTGCATACTAAACCACATCAAAAAAAAAGGAAATAGAAAATGCCACAAATTTTCTGAAAACCTGAGCCTGATTTTATTTCTCATGAATTTATATCAAGTATTTACTTACAATTTGGTACTAAGAAGGGATTAATTGGTTTCTTATTTGCATGAACTTCCCTCAGATTTTCAGAGACAACTAGTATAACAACCCTTTAAAAGAAAATAATTGATCCACAACTTTTCCTGCCTGGCCTGCAAGTTTGATATGAGGACTTCTTTCCCATGGAGCAAATACCCCTCCACTCAGCCCTGATCTCCAGAAGGAGGGCACAGACAAGCTGACAATCCAGAACACCTCAAACACCACTCCTGAAAACACACATAGTTCACTATTAGCATTTTCTGCTGGTAACACAGGGCTTGCTACAGGTTATAATATTTACACTCTATCTGGCTTTACATAAGGTCATTTGAGGCCAGCAGCAGTGAAAACAGGGTAAAGCTGGGATACAAAACAGAAGGAAAAGTTTCTTTCTACTTGGAAGACCCAACAATGTAAGCCCTTCTGCCAGTTGTAAAGCAACGCCATTACTAAATCATCTCAATTTAAATAAGAAAATAGAAGCAAAATACTTAATTTCCAGTTAAGAGCTTTCTAAACCATCAGTGACACACACATCTTCCTATAATGTATCTTGTAGACATTAACCTGAACCATGAACAGAATGGTCTTGATCTCAGTAAATGCATTCTTAAAGTACTTATAATGTACTGCTTCATCATTGATATTTTTACAAGGTTGTCAAAGAGAAATATAATTTTTCATCCTCCTTTATTTCACTTTACTTCAAGATGTAGTAATTAACAAGAGTCTTTAGATGCTGGCAAAACTATCCCTTTTGAAGTTTCTACATAGCTGTCACCCTGGAGATAAAGGCAGATTATTCAATCTTGACATTATAATGGTGAATTCAAGATAAAAGACTGGATTAGCAACTTCATAACTTCATGCCTAGGAAAAAAATTGAGATCACCATGAGGTAATTTTACTTCCAGTTTTGAGGGTTTATGGAATTTCATAAGGATGAAGAGAGGAAGTATATCATGTCTTGAAAGGGTATGAAATGAATTATATATCCTTTTAAGCATTCCAATAAAAATAATAAGGTTATCTTTTATTTAAAAAATCATACAAGAATACCAGGGTAACCATTTGGCAGGCAACTTATTCCTACCTAAATGATGAGTACTTTTATGTGTTGCAACTGTTCTTATGTAATTTTCTTTTTCCTTCTTCTGTACAGGAATAACAGGAAATGTGGAACTGAGCATATCAGGAGATGGACTGCCCCGGACCTCTGCACCTAAGGCACTGCAAAAAGAAACAGCCTGAACACCAAAGAAGGCTGCATCCTATAACTCTTAGGATGTGTGTATAGTGAAGTTCATCTTCAACTGAATGCATCATGTCTTTCTCATGAAACTGGAAACTCTGAGGCTGAGAATCTGAGTTCTAAATCAGAGGAAAATTCATTGCTAACTGCCTCCTACGTATCTTTCTAGTATTTTGGTGCATTCTAAAGAATCAAATTCCTTCGCCCTTGGAATACTACTGATCCATTTTGTGGTAAACAGGAAAGTACATCAGGGAAATGACCCATCAGGATAGAAATCAGAGATAAAATTTAAGCCTTCTAAAGAAATATTTCATGGACCTGCTAGTTAGAGGTCTCCCAAAACATCAGAGTTGCAAACCTCATGTTGTAGCCAACTCAAAAGGCTTAGTGTGATTCAAAACCTTACCAATAAAGAGTCTCATTATAAGCAAATCAAAATGACAGAATGAAGACAACACAGCTCACCAGAAGAGTAAGGAAGCCTCTTTGGAGCAAGATACCATTCAGAAAGCTGGGGCTATCATCAATTTTAAAAACCCATAGAGAATTAAAAGAAGTTAAACTAAATGCCCCAAGGTATACCAAAAACAAATTCAAAGAAAGATTATCAGAAGGACTCATATTTGAAAAATAAATTATTCTCCACATACAGAAGGAAAATGAACATTATAAGAGAAACTGTAGGAACACCAATAATAACAACAGGTGACCTGAAGGTCAGATGATGATCACAGTGCATATGAAGGTTTCAAAGGTGCAGCAAAAAAATCAAAGTCATTTGAATCAGTGCTGATCATGGAAAAGATGAGAGATATTACTGTGCTGTGGGCCTTCATTTTGGGAAATTCTAAGGGTCTTTCTAAAATTAAAATGCTCCAAAGAGAATAAGGAAAAAGTAGAATTTGACACAAAGCATCAAATTCCCAGGACTAGGTTATACTCAGCCAAGGATTCAAAAGGAACTCAGAGCAGAAGTTTAATCATGAACAGTAACAACTAACAGTTTTGCTTGAAACTGTTATAGCACTTGAAGACCAGTCAGTAGCAAATGGGACTCCTAGGCAAAGAGGAACCAGGGAGATCCAACTCAGGGGAAAACTTAACAGCTTCAGAGAGGAAAAAGTACCAAAGTACCAATACAAAATAACCTCCAAACATCTGAACAAGTTGAAAGATCAAAAGTACTTATAATGTATGGCATCCACTTGCCACGTTCTTACTCATCCCAGGGCATGCACTTTTGGCCACAGTCAGAGGTGAAATAGACTGGCTATGTCAGCATCCCTCTTGTCAAAACCAGTACAAGGTTCTAAAGTCACGCTAATGCATCTAATTAAAATTCCGTCCCCTTATCCATGAATTTTACAAAATAAGTCAAACACAGAGACCAGACCACATAGACTAACAGCAATCCTGACATGTAACTGCCCAGACTGAGTGAAAAAACCTCAATAATATGCTATGCATATGCTTAATAAGCCCCTCAACCCTTTGCAATATTTATGCTGAAGGAGTGAGACTGTGAGTAAAAGTGATCATCTCCATCTCTGTTTGTACAAAACACTCACGCAGCTTCAGCATCTGATAAAATCCCACAAATTTACCATCTGGTCAGAACAGGTGTTATTTCATTCTTAGCTTATATCAGTAAATGCCTCAGAAATGAAAAGCTAGATAAGCAAGCACACGTGGAACCATCTCTTTGGAATCTTTAACTGTTTGTGTCAGAGGAAGCATTATACAGCTCCTCCTCATGCTTGCCTCTGCTGGGGTACCACAGGGTTTCTCCAGGGGGATGAGGGATAATCCCAGCACATTGCTACCACTTACATTTAAAGAATTTTGACGTGACTAAAAGTAAAAGTAGAAAGAGCAGGACCTGAGTGGCATCACTTGGTAAACTGATGTAATACCTCACTACAAATCTCTAGAAGAACTTCATTTATAACCTTAACTTAAATAACTTAAATAACTTAAAAGCCTTTATCTTCAAAGAATATTTATTTCTATTACAATTACCTATTTTAGAGTATTTCTTTAGCATCACTTCTTTTAACACAAGCGTAAGGAATTTTCCCTCAAGAAGTCATTTACATATCCATTAAACAGCATCTTCCAGGTTATTTACAATCAAAACACTGGTCTGAACTCAGAATTATCTCACTCCTTTAAAATGGATTAATTAGATGTGGTCACTGTTCAGCAAAATTCAGAAGCGTTTTTTTAACTAGAAAATATACCAGTAATCTTCAAATATATGGAAACTTGGGGAGCAGTGCACCACGTAAAGAAAATCCTTTTAGATGAAGTGTTTCAAGAGCAAAATCAGAAAAAGCTGCAGTTCTACTGGAATAGATGGGTATTTGCTGAGCTATGATTTTTAAGGATATTTTTATCACAGTAAAACAGAATAAACACTTGATAAAATTCCTTTTGAAGACAATCATTTGGCATGAAATTTGAGTGCACCTGTGTTTTTTTCTTTTCCTCCTCACACAGCTCATTTACATTTGGTAAATAAGATCTTCGATACTGCACACTTTGACCTCCATTTCTTATAAAAAGGTATTTCTAAACCAAGCCTTTGTCCAATTAATTAATAGAACAACTGCATTGCACTTAATTCTGCTTTTTTCTTTTTGGCTTTTCCTATATGCTAACTGCAGTGACACATCAATAAGGCAGATGTATTTTTCTGTCACAGTCACGTTTAGTGCATATTTAAGGTGACTTTTTTTTCCTTAAATATCCCAAAGTAATTTGTAACTCTGAAATGTAAAGTCTAAGAAAAACAGGATGCATGTTTTTCTCTTGCAAATCTTTACTTTAAAAAAAATTGAGTAAAGACAGCATAAAATGCAGGGCCTAGAAAAAGGAGTGCTCAAACTCTGAATTTAATGAACTTGGCTCATTTTAAAGTTAAAAAACTAACTGAATCAACTCTCAGCTGATTCAAAGCAGATTCATACATTTTAAATCCTCATATCTATATCACTATGTGAGAACTCACAGAGCACTGCAGTTGCCAGCAGGTCTCAGCTGATTCCAGAAAAGAATTGTGAGGGGCAGGTACTTGAGTACTGCCACTCAGTCTGTTTAAGGAAATTTTGACTGTTCAACTGTTTTTTCCGAGGTCAGTATCACATATCTGTTAATTCTTAAGCCTCAATGAACTGATGTCTGTTCAGTGTAATGTAGTATTACTCTACCATTACTTAGCTACAAAGAAACAGCTCTAAGATTTATGACTACTTCAGATTACAAAGATTGAAGACCTCTAGAGGCTGCTGATGTAGGACTTGGAGTGAATTGAGCACAAGTCACACTGCACACAAAAACACTCTGTCAAGTCTGCTGTGAGATAATTTCTGTACTATCAGCTTCAACAAAGAGCCAAGGGTCTGAATTGAGGGGAGGCTCAGCTACCTCCTTTTCCCTATCAGATCAGACCAATTTCCCAGGCAAATTTCCCAGGGTTAAAAGCAAATTCTGTATTTCTGATGCCTCTAGTTTGCCTATTCTGTCATCCAGTACCACTGTTTTGTTTACATTTCTGTGAATCTTGCACATTTCATCAGCAGTCATTTCCTTTCTGAAGGCCTGAAAAGGAAGTTCACCCGGGTAACAGGAAGATTAGCAACTTTATAGCTTACAAATTACTTTTAGAGTACCCTTAAAAGGGAAAGGAACAAGAGAATACCAGAAAAACATGTCCTGTTATAAAGTGTGTGTCCTTATGTTCTTTAACTTAAAATGTTAATGAAATTACTGCCAGACAATGGTTATCTGTTACCATTACACTATAGCAGAAATGAAAGAGATGGCCTAGTACTGTTTTTAGATGTTTAAAATAATTTCATAAGAAGCAGGTGTCAAATTATAATATCAATCAAAAATTTATGTGTTTTTCTGAAGATTTATAAATATAAAAGCAAACACTTACGAGAACCTAATATTAATTCTGTGGCATTTTAAAAAAATTAAGATATTGTAGAAAATAAAAGATAAGTACTTCCAAATATGGAAGTACTTAGCATTTTAAAGTGCTATACAGCATGTGAAGAACCTCTCATCACTAAGTGCATCATTCTTATCCCCTAGGTTAACTCGAGCTGCTGCTATGTTGTCAGTGAGTCTACTAAGGGCAAGTACTACTGCTTCAGTTAAGGATTCGTGTTTGAGTTGTTGTTGATAGTTCTGATGAAAGGGTTTAGGTTTTCTTCAGGTTTTTTCTTTGTGTTTGTATTTAATATATGGCAAGCGTACTTTGCAACCTTGCTCAATCCTCCAGGGATAACCCAGTACCAAACACACTATTTAAGAAGAAACTCTTTCTGGGAAAGTCTGCCCATAAAGACAAAGTTTCCAATGATTTCCATAAGATCAGGTGCTCATTCTTAAGTTTAAACTTGAAATACATCTTAACAAAATAGGGGGGGAAAAAAAGCAATATTCTAGAAAGCATCAATGTTTCTCCGACTTTCCCTCTAAGGTGCAAAATGCGAGAGCTGAACAATAGTCCAAGAGAATCAGCAATATAAAATGGCATGGAGAAAAACAGGCCCTTTCCATATTCCATTTCTAAAACAAACTGACAGCCAGGTTTAACAGCCAATGAAACCAGTTCAGACCTTGCTTAAGGGAGTTTAATGCCCAAAGAAAAGGCTTCTGCCAAGGCATCCTCATCAAAATGACCAGCATGCCATTTGTAGCAAATCTGAAACTCCTGACAGCTGAGGTTGTCTACAAGACATACAAGGCAGCCCATAAGGAGATGCAAGAGAAGATAATTACAGAATGTAGGTCCACAGGCCCTACTCCCAGCAAAGAAATTACCTGTCACTCCTGTACCTGACCCAAGTGGCAGCTGCGTGGCTGGAGTCAAGGGGCTGGGGTTCATGTGGCACTCAGAAATGTGAACAAATGAGGACAGACACCTATTTTCTCCTCACCACTGGTAAATCCTATTATCCTTTTGCTCCACTGCCCCAACTTACTTCCCAGAAGAGCCAGTTTCAGAAATTTGAACAGCCTCTGTGGTTTCCCATAAAGACGAAAATAATTGACAAAATCAATTCCCTTTAGTCAGAAGAGGTTTTTTTGGAACACATTGCAGGGAGGGGAGAAGGGGATTTTCCCATGCTGTCAAAATATTTTGACATGTTCCACGTTGAAATAGGTCAAATTTTTAGTTAGCAACAACCTTCTGTTTTTCAGTTTGCTTTGAAATGCTTCTTTATACAGAAATACTCTCTACTGTCCAGCTTTACGCTCCTGCAGCTTACAGGATGGCACTGGACTCATCTTGTTGTGACCTCCAGCAGCCCTTATGTGAGCCAAGAAACAGCAGCAAGCTGTCACTTCTCACAGCACACACATGGCCACACACTGCAGAGACTTAACTGGGAAGAGATTAGTCTGACTGCAAGTTGGAGCAGAGGGGAAAACTGGGGTCATCTGCTGTAGCAGTAGAGGCACAGTCACAAAAATGTTAATTCCTTTTTTCAATTACATATTGTTAATGGGTGTGTTCAATCACAAGCTCAACTCTGGTTATTTTGATTTTTTTTTAATTGGGAGTTTAAAGTATAACTAGGTAGCTGGGTATATGAATACTGCCTCTACCCAGAGAGAACATCTGTAGTCATGTAGGAGCTGTACCTAACTATAGTACCTTTATATTATATAGAGCTGAAATACTTCAATAGAATGATAAGCAGCTTCTAGTTAAACAAAACTGTACAAGAAAAATCTCCACCAACTCATTAGATGCGTACTACCAGTGAAGACATGCAGCAGCATACATTGGGAATGTATTTCAAATTTAAATCCAATGTAGCCAGATAGATCTGGAAGTCCACTGGCAAAAGCTTGGAGACTGACTCAGTAATGTAATCTAGTACATGAAATGGTGCCCTTAGAGAGACCTCATAAGAGCAAAGCATTTATCTTGACATCAGCCCAACAGTGGGTGACTTGTCCTACACAGCTGCTCAAGGCGAGGAAGGAGCAGGAAGGCTTCCTCTTTCATCTCTCCCCAGCAGAGAAACTAATCAAAACTGCTGTCCTCACACTGCACAGGGTAACTTGTACCAGAACTTGGACAGAAAAACATGACAGCACCATACACCAAAAAAACCCTCCAAGCTCCTGGAATTAATACTGGGACTTATTAACAAAACAGGCTCTGGAAACAGACACAAAGCATGCCACTACCTATGGGAAGCAGGGGCTAGATTAAGGTAGGGAAGGAAATGGTTTCGCTTCACATAACAAAAATAATTAATTAGGGAAATCAGCATACACCTTTCTAATGGATTACAGCGTGTGTGCCCAGCCTGCCATGCCCTGAACAACCCGTGAAGAGACAATTCTCTTCCCCCATACTCTTATGAGACATCATGTTGTCCATATACTGAGGCTTAATAAAAACTGTTGTTCAAAGTCTGCTTGAGGCTAAGGCTTGCAACGATGCAGCTTCACCATGCACGAACAGCACAGGCCCCCATGACCCTTCCTGCCACAGGCACGACTACAGCCCAAAAGGCTGCTCTGAATCCCTCCTGGAGTACCTACTCAAGTAGTGAGGCTCTCCCGTGCCCCTCTGCCCCGGGGATATTAGCTCAAGTCTAGCCCACCATAGATATGCTAATGCTGCTAAAACTGAGTGCTCCCAAATGAAACTTTTCCCCTCACAAGCATATTGTGTGCTTAAATGCCATGAAAAAATATAAATTGTTCTCCTCAAACCCCAGCAGGTTCCTTAATGACTAAGCTCCACTAATTAGTAACAGCTGTTAATGAAGTGAGCAGGTACAAGCATAACCTCTTCAATTAATGTATGAGATTCTTGAGCTAAACTAAAATTCAAAGGAAAGCTGTTGGGTAAAAAAGAAAAAAACAAACATTCAACAATCAATTTTGTTGTTGTTGAGACCATATTATTTCTTCCAAACCCACATATATCAATGTTTATCAAATGAGAACCTATTTGTTCCTATTTGTTGGAAACCTTACCATTTCCATACAGCTTAGGTAAACACAGCCTGCCATTACTTTTTTTAAAAAATGCATCCTTCCAAACAAGTAAGTCAAGACACAAATACTCAGAACAATCCAAATATGAAACACTGTTAATGGCTGGTTAACTCTATAATTACGTCTTAAGAAAAGTTATGGTTTTGGAAAGCCTGATTTCTCACAGAAAAAGTTCCATGTCCCAGCAGATCACAGTAAAATTCAGAACATCATCACAATTTTCATCCCATTCTACTCAATGCCTTTACTGCTAAATTGTGGTTTTAAAAGTCCACAGACCAAAAAAAAAAAAAAAAAAAAGAAAGGAAATCCAAAATAGGTCCTTTAAGGATAAATTGAGGAGCTCTCCATTTTCCCAAATGTGATGCAACAGTATTCCAAATATCCAGTCATCTCAATACATCTGTTTCATCTGTTTTCATTTTAGATAGCATTGGTGGAAACCTCAAGTTTCACGATTATTTACAGAGAATCACTGCACAAAGAGATTTATAGCTATCTTGAAATGTCCTTCTCAAGGCTGAAATTAAATTATTTTTCCTATTATTCCACTTGTGAGGAGCCACTACAAGTCTCCTGTTTATCGAGTTCCTAAACTTGAGTGGTAAGAGAAAATTAGATCAGGGACTTCCACTGTCATCCAGTGTAGTAAGTTTTCCATCCAAAATGTTAAATTGTCAATTAAAATAAAAATATTCAAATGAATACTCAATACAAAGAGTTTGCCTTTAACTGTATTCTAAACCTGCTCCACAAAGCAAAATTTTCTTAAATATAAAATGCTATGGAAATCTCCTGTTATTAAAGAAGCCATAAAAGAAGCAGGAAAGTGAGTGAGGGAAGGGAAATGCATTCTCTAAGTTACTTCCAAATTATTTACCTAAACCTGACTACCACCCTTTGTACTGTGGGTAGAGCTGTGCAGATGTCTGGTTAGAGCTCTTTGGAGATCCTTTGGGGACTTCTTTGTGATGAAGTAGCAGGTAGGGAGACATGACTAGGGACTAAGGGTTATATATTTACATATTGGCCTTAAGGATCCCCATTTTCAAATTCTTTATCCCAAGTGATATTAGTTTTAAGCTAATAATCACTTATTGTCTTAGGTAATTAAAACCATAGAAACATCATGAGTTATTTAGCTAACTGTATAAGTCTGGGATTACCCAACAGAGATATTTTTGCTCTTATAGAGTGTGCCCTAGAAATCTTGAAATATAGAAGAAAAACAAAAGAACAGAATCATCTATATGTAATGATTTACCGTGCTGAGGCAGCTTTGGGGAAAATGTGCAACTCCAAAGAGGATCATCATAAAAAAAGAAAACCAATAAACCCCCAAGCAGATAGCAGTCTTCAACTTCCTCTAAAAATAAACACTTGTTTGGTCTTCGCAATTTTTTTGTGTGCGTTTGTATGCCCTGAGCTTCACACAAGTTCTCAAGCCCAAATCTGTACAAGCTCATGGAAAACTCCCATTCATATGACTGCACTTAGATCATTGCATTGAGATCTGGGTCCATAACTGTTGTCTGGACACAGTTCCTGTACCAATGTCTCTGAATTATTTCACTCTTCAGCCATTGTCCTCTGTGTAGGTGAAGTTATGTCAGTGCAGTCTTGCTTTATACCAGGATATCTTATTCCCACTTCCATTAGAGAATACATTGCCATCCCCCTGAGTAGTCCCTTTATTAAAGGATCTATAGGTGGGAAAAGGATCTCATACTCTCTCATGTGCAGATAAACCTCAGGCCAAGTACTGAATGTTGCAGACACAGGCCCACACGGTCATGTAAGATTGGAAAGAACTCTTCTAACTTCAGAGGGCACATTGAGCATGAGCTGGGTGGTGGTGGCAGACTAAGAATTGCTAAGAGTTCTGAATGCCAGCCATACGATTTAACAAGTTGTCAAGCACCTGCTGAATATGGAAAGTAAGGGGAAGCTGGTCTGGAACTGACTGTGAGAACCAAACAGTGAACTACCAAGCAGTAGTTGTTACAAAAAGTCATGGATTATTTCTACATTGGTATGAGTATACCTGGGAACTCCACTCCATTGTGTGTTTTAAACAAAAGATAGCAACAAGATATTTCTGAAATAAAAGCTTTCATAGTTTTTTCCTTTAGTCTTTCCTTACGCCATGCAAATTTCCTTCTAGTTGACATCTTCAGAGTTAGAAGACAGTTCTGATGGCACACATTCCACATACTAAAAGATTATTGAAATACATTTAGAAATAGTATTTACAGGGGAAAAAATCCAACTTATTTCCCTTCATTTTCTCGTTGTTCAGCAACGTCATCTGTCTGGAATAGGCTTTTTTTATCTCCAAATCCTAAAACAGCATCAGGGAAAAAGCCAACCCAGTTTGCACAATTTACCAATATCTGAGTTTATGCTCATCAGAAGAATTTTGTTGGTTGATTGTTTAAGCAACATGCTTAGGCTTCAAGCAAAGTCCTATTTTTATTCTGGCTTTTCAGATAAGTCACAAACATTTGAGGCTCTGATAGACATCTTCCAGCAAATCTCCCTCAAGCTGGTTTAACACTGTCACCCTCTACTGTCTCCCCTGTCCCTCTGCAAAAAGTTACTGACCTTAAAGAGCTTCCCCATGCAATAAATACAACCACAAA
Source organism: Acrocephalus scirpaceus scirpaceus (assembly GCA_910950805.1). Lineage (NCBI taxonomy): Eukaryota > Metazoa > Chordata > Aves > Passeriformes > Sylviidae > Acrocephalus > Acrocephalus scirpaceus. Next base: position 39,420,241 of record OU383781.1, read on the forward strand.
TCAAGTAGCCACCTTGACCACTTTCAAAGATGGTACAACATGGTTGTCTTTACTAAAAAAAATAAAGACTATTTTAAGTTAAGGATGGGAAATTTAGTCAAAAGCTAAACATAAGTCAAAGCTTCTACCTAAGTGTTCTTAGTAATGCAAAAATGGACACAGCTTCAGTATTGGACAGCAGTAAAAATCATGGGCAGTATTTTACAGCAAATTTACATTGCCTTTTAGCATAATTGTCCCAGTGTACTACACAGTAGCTAAAGGACATCTACTACATATCTAGGAATGGGTGTTACTCGACTAAAAATGATACTGTTGCTTTTTCAAATGAGGCATACAATATGCCTGCCTAGGCCATAATTTTTAGTCTATCCGCTCCCCCCACCCTTGTTTGGTTTTTTAACTTCTGCATTAACTCTGTTGCCAGGCATTTTGGAGATTACCTGCAAATACTGGAATTTGCAAAAACACTCATTCTTTGCTGGTCAGGATGCAATCTAAACAATAACAAATCTTCAATATTTTCCCTAAAATCACTACAGCAGCACAAATACTCGTGTCATTAATATTTCTGTTTAATATCAATGGCCTGAGTGACTCAGTCTCAAGTGGGTCCAGGTGGTTAAACAGTTAATAAAACTTAGCTCCAACATATATCAACCATAAGAAAGATTAAGATGGTGAAATTCCTTTAGGTTTCTTTTTGTCAGTCCTTCCTGCACACAAATATAAACACAATCCATTTATATATATATATATGCTCCTGTGTGTACATATAATTCATAAATCATCGTACATATGCATTTGAAATGAAATACTGATAGCTTGTTTACTTTTTAAATTTCATCTGTGTGGAGTCTGAAGATACAAGACTCAGTCACATTCAGAACTTTAGCATAAAAACCCCAAAAGAGTAATTTAAGTCTGTCTTGAGTGAGAACATTTAATGAATCTTCTAGATGTTAAGAGGTTTTATATGCTTTAAAAAAAATCATTTCCCAAATGCAGCGCCATGATATTGCCTCTGAGAGCTGAGATAGTGATACACATATGCTCAGCACATGGATGTGAACGAAGTGGTTACCTTGGCAACAACAACCTTGTAAAAGCTTCCTTCTACTAAATTAGAATAGTGACTATTGGAGAAAATACGGTTTTTCTCAGTCAGATCTTGAAAATAAGCTGTTATATCTCGTTTGTAGATTTTTCAGATCCTTAGACTTTTTGCAGTTAAACTACACCTGCTTAATCCCATGTACCTTCAACGTTCTAATACTTAGAACTTTTGTAGTATTTGGCTTCTATTGATTTCCAAATTCAATACATTTCTCTCTTATTCAAATAAAGCTGCAGATATATTTGAATGGACTGAATTTGCCACCATCTGCAGCTGCAGATATTCTACGTACAGCAAACATATATAAAACAAATATTTTCGCAGAGTTTAACAAATAGCTTTTTAAAATAAAGCTGCACATAAGAACCTGTTATTAAGAAAAATATATTTCCAGCCACTACAAACAGCATTTCCAAAGAGTTCCTGTGTTCCAAGAAACACAGCTTCAACTAAAGGATTTCCATGTTCCCAAATTACCTCTCTGTTTATGAAAGTCCTGTGTCACATAGAGCTGAAGAATGTATGCCTGGGGGCATTTGCCCAGGCCATCCTTTGCCACAAACAAACATGTTCCCTCTTTTGCTAGAAGAGTCCAAAGAACATTCTTACCACATGCGCTGCAATGTGAGGCACAAAATACTTACAAAAAGCTAACAAATTTTTGATTGGTGACAAAAGACCAAAAGTCACAGTTCAGTGTGCCAGGGGAGAGCAGGAAACCACAAGGACACAGTGAGTATTTGATCAGGCATCACTGAGGAATACAGCATTTCCTATTTTTGCACAATGTATACAGGCAAAGCAAATAAAGTCTTATTCATAAGTCATATCTTCCTGAGATCCCACAGGTTTCCTACAGGAGACAGAAAGTTTACAATTTATATCTCAGATGAGAAGTACACCTAACCACTTATATTATATTCTGTCTTATAATGGTGTAAATTACTCATTATGATCTTGCTTCTATTCAGTGTAGCCAGCCATTAAGATAATCTTACATTGTTTAGTTACCACTTATTCAAAAATACATTAAAGCAGTATATTAGTATAAACATTCAGCCCAGCCCAACTACTTCTTGGACAAAATGGTAGGAGGGTTACCTTTTTATTATAATTTGTGTTCATTACATTCCAAAGCTTTCTATGTGCCTCAGGAAAGAAATACTTTCTGAATACTAGTCTAATATGCTAATTACTACCAACAATTAATCATTTAGGTTCAAATTATGGTTAATAAGTCATAAGCCAGACAAGTCCTGGGTACATGAATTTGCCAATATCCTACCAAAACTGGACAAAGAAAAAGCTGTCATGTCCAGCAGGTCCAATTGCAACTTGATCCCAGTCACATCAGACAAAGTAATGAGCTAGTGAAGACAACAGGCATTTACAAATCTCTACCTCTTCCACCTTCACTTTCATACACAACTACAACCCAGAGCAGCAGTACACAGAACTAGAAATCTTTCTTTAGTTCACAGAGGTAACATGGCAATTGCTTGGATGAAAAAGTACAGCATCCAGGACCATCCACACAAGAAAAATGCTCCAGTTCTGCCCCATTCCCTTCCATGGGAGAGAATCTCACTGGACTGCACCAACGTATATAAAGCACATACATATATCGGACTATGAGATGCATAGAGCCAACACTGCTTATAACATACCTTATTATACCAATAATAAGAGGCACTTGGGACCTGGATGAGGAATGTACCTGCTGGAAAAAGCCATCAGAGGAACGGTTTAATGTCAGTCTAATCAGTGTCCCCCTCTGTTGCCTGTAACAGGACCAATCTATTTGAAGGACACGCTGCACACCCAAAAGTCCTCTTTTCTGGATATGCTTTCAGCCTACATATTTAGAGAAGCCCCTGAATTCAACTTTTGCCTCTTCCGCCCCTTCTCAAAAAGCTTGAAACTTGCATCCCCTCCTAAAACCATATAGAAAAAGCTGTACCCTTTGCTCACTGATGAAGTCCAACTGGCAGCACATGATACAGCTTTTTTTGTTGCTAAGAGAATGTACGTTTTATTTTATGACTTGCTTATTCGCATTTCCTGGTCATTTGGAAACTACTTCTAAACCTTGCTCTGCTGGTATCATTTATTTGAGCAGAAATGCCATTATAGCATCATTTAACATTAACACCTCTCCCACAGAGTTAACTGTTTGTGACCCCACAAGTCAATTACTGTAATTCCTTTCCAGCAGTGATCTGCTGCTTCTGCTTAGAGCCTGGCACACACAGGCCCAAGGAAAGATACACTAAACAGGATACAAAGACCATATGCTAATAAATGAAAGCTGTACTGGGTATCCAAACTGGGGAGAGACAGCTCAAACTAAAACTGCAAGTGCTTCAATAATTTTAAAAAATTCTTTATGGTGTTACAGATGTTTCTTAAAATAATCAATGCAACCAGATTAGAACAGTTTCACATCACAGTGCCATAATTAGCTTCAGCATCCTGGTACAATTACATAAGCAACAGCTGCTGAACTAACCCCTGAGCCTTCCAAGAAGCTTCTTGACTTCTAACTGCGTAGAAAGTGGGTGGCTTAAGGCTTTTCAGCCTGTAAGACACTGCAAAACTTACGTTTTGCCAACTATAAGCATTCCAGTCTCATGGCAAAACACTCATATGGCTGACGGCTTGTATCCATCTTACTCTGTTAGGAAAATAGTCACAAAAGAATGGAGCTAAGCAAAGACATACTATGTACCTGTATTTCTATCCAGAGTCAGCTAAAAAGAATACTGGATCACCAGATTCCAGACCCTTAATGCTATTTTAAGTGTTAATTACTGGACTAGAATCTACTCCCTTCCATATGACTTTAAAGTAAATGCAAGGGAAAGGTACATCCATGAGCATTATTCAAATTAGGGATTAAGAAAAGTGTAAGCTTGAACTCAAAGTTGTGCAGTTCAGCAATTAGCATTTATTCCATGTATTTGTGTATTTTACTCCCAGATGGTTCACTTCAATGCAATCTTACAGGAAGATACTTCTTGTGCTGCATTTTACCGATTCTGGGTGGACATGACACTCAACATGTAAACCTTTGACTAAATTTCTGGTGTATATTAGTTCTAATAAACTTTGGTGGAGGAGTTTTTTCTAGAAAATTCAATTAATCTATGTTGCAGTTTCTCTATAATATATCCAACCTTGTAAGACTTTGGTTCCTAACATATCCAGTTCTCTCAACCAGTGGTTTCATTTGTTGGTTCAACATACATGTACATGTCAGTTGAACATATCAGTACATATGTGAGGTGCTGTTTTCCACATCTAGTCAGCATATAGCAAATGATTTTACATTATATCATTTCATTTTAGCTAACTGATGAAGTACAGCATTTCCAGCTTCTGGTAGAGCAAAGCACACAAGGTTTCATAGTTTCATTCACTACTACAGCTGTCCACTAAAGAAATCTTGATGGTATGGATTTCTGGAGCATGATTTTTGAGCAGAAAGGTCACGCCCACAAGTCAGCAAGTAGAAGGACCTACAGCTGTTAATATAAGATTATGAAAACTGCCATTCTAGGTCAAAATAAAGCTCTGTCTTATCCAGTGCAGACACAGGAGCATGCATTGTAAAAACTAAAAAAACTAAAAAAAAAAAAAAAAAGGCATATTTCACACTTAGATTCAAATGCAGCTTATTGATTAATAAAAAAAAAAATAGTAGAAAACTGAATTTTCAATTACTACAATTTATGCCCCACAAGAGCCAGAGGTCCATCTAGTGAATATGTAAGTGGAGCTATTCTTCCTTTCTTATTCTAACCCTGCTCTAAAGAGTCTGAACAGACCAGCTAGGACACAGTGAGACAGGAAACCAAGGTGCAGTGACATGAACTGATCTGCTCCCTGTCACTTCCCAAATGCATGTCAGAAGTTGTGGACAGAATTAATGCCTTCTGAAATCTAAATCACATTGCTTGGCTGTATTTTGTACCACAAAACTTGAAACATATGTCTGTGAAACTGTACTTGAAACTTGAAGATTACCACGTCTACAGCATTGTTATTTTTACATAGAGGACATACAAAACAAAGAAACATGTGAAGCAATTTAGTTCAGAAAAAATCTGGATGTTGCATTTCATAGCAAAAAAACCCAGATGTCGAAATTAATACGCTGCAGGAAGCAGAAATAGAAAGAAAGAAGAGGTATGAGATAAAGTCATTTACATCACACTTCAGCAACTGTATGTAGCTCCTTGCTACCACAGATCTGCTCTCCAACAGCAAATAATAAAATCATACTTTTTGTGCTGTTAATTATATGCAAATTAAAATTGGGTGCACATTAATGCAAAGAGTTGAATATCCATTCAATCAGATCCTCCCTGCAGGGTCCAATGATAAAAATGACAGAAGACTTGCATTACTAATTCTGAACTTCTCACATCTTGTACCTACTTACCTTGCAAACGAACAGCTACTGTGACACCTGCCTGCTGGGCTGAAGGTTTATGCTGATTAGGTCCTATAGACCTAATGGTAATCCTCCTGAAGGGAAAGTTCAGCTCCCTGAGCTAGGAAATCTAAAGAGCAAATCCCTGTAGTAACTGCAATCATTTAGCTGCTGGAATCAACAAGTTCCTAATATTCAAGATCATTTGATAAGGATTTATGCTGTAGTCAATTCTAACATGCTTCATGGTGAGGCCACTGATCTATTGTTTACATCTTACTTTCCTCTCTTAAATCAGCAGGAAAGAGAAGTGTCTCTAAACTATCTGATAACATATATCATCTCCATTGAGTTTTCTTTCCTGAAAAAGAGTTGCTGAGTATCTACCCATTTCCCAATGTCTACTTTTTTCTGCTTTCATCTTCACTTCTAATTCTAGCATTTAGAGAAATTTTCCAAGGATTAGAAGGGCAAAAAATCTCCTTGGTGTAGATTCTCTGAATTAATAAAAGTGACAAGAGGACCCTTAACCCTGTTTAATAGCTAAAAAGACAAGTGACAGGGGAAGAAAACAAATTTTTACGAATGAGACCGTATTCTATTATGCTGCTTCACATTGTGACAGAATAGACTAATGAATTTTCATCTGACATGACAGTTGAGATCATTCCCTGGGTCTTAGTGCTGGGAATGCAGATTTGCCTTCCTCCCCACCTCACAGGTCTGTTCAAACCAGCAACAGTTGGTCTGGCTTCTCATGAAGTCATATTTATAGGGAAGAAGGATAAAAATATTCCCACTCCACCCCCTTCAAGTATACTGCTTTATGGGAAAGGTACAGTTCCTTTGGGATAGTAAACACCACCAACCTAAAGAAAGGCTCCTTTACTGTGAAGATGCACTGCTTTGCCCAAATCCCCATGGCAGTCCTGTTTAGCAGGTAGCAGTGCTAACACTGGGCTGGGGAGAGGGCACTGTGTAGCAGGATACTTGAAGGGTTAGGTATGCGTCATGGATGTGCTTCCATTCCACCCCAGGCTGCAGAGCTGATAAAGTGAAAGAGGCAAACAGGATGGGTGACAGCTGTGAGCCCTGGTGAAAACCCTTCCTCCTAGGTACAGGTAGGAGGGACTTCTCTTGGAGTCAATTGCTACAGAGAAAGTGCACAACTACTGGAAATTCAGCACCGTGTCAGTGCAGCCCTCTCTAGGTTCCAGAGCATCTGTAAGTCTAGAAGGAACTCAGTTACTGTTGTCTTATCAAGATCAATGCAGTCTGAAATTATTTCTTTTGCTGTCATCTAAAAAGATCAAAAAAGCATTTCATCACACCATTCAGCTTACCTGCGATCTACAGCAAAACTTGGGTTTAAAATCTATTTCATTTCCTTGCTTTAATGGTTGCTTATCTAACATTGGCTATTAAATAGACAGAGTATTTTGTTTAAAAATTTCTACAGTATATTATATATATTTTGAAATTTCCTTAATTATACATGCAATAAATGCATAAATGTAGACTTCAGAAAGAGTGTATTCTTTCCTCATTTAAGTACAATCACAGTATTCTTGCCAAGTATATAATTAAACCAGTCTAGCCATGACATTTTAGGCGCCACTGTCTCATTTGCAAACAGGAATCTTTATTTCATAGGCTGTTGATCTAAAATGGTATAAGCTCCCCTTAGAAGCTTTTTTGCTATATCCCTTTGGCTACTGCCATGAGAAACAAAGGTGTAGAAGAGCTGTTTTCTTGAAGGAGCCTTTGGTTTTTCTTAGTTTGCTCTTCCAAAAACATGCTGTTTCCTTGGTGTTCCTGGGTTTGTTTTTTTATTTAATAAGCATGGTTAAATCATTTCATCCTTCTTTATCAGTCATATTAAAACCACATTTTGCTTCAATTAATATTTATTCTTAACATCTACTAAAAATGGCAGTAATGTTTTCTTCACTGGGTTAAACTCATTGAGTGAGTCAATTTTATTTCAAAAGAGATGGTGTTCTCTTCCATCTGTAAATTAAAACAAATATAAAAAAGACTACAAGACTGCAAGCTCTAAAATTCTGAAATCTATGGGGAAAGACACTGAAAGTTTTTTAGACCTCTAAAGATAAGTTGATGGATTTTTTTCGGTATCCACACTTTTGAAAATACAGTGTGATGACCATAGATATTCACTACAGGTAATATATTTTCAATAGTTACTGAACAAGAGAACTAAGTCACACTTCTTTAGTAAGTACTTTTTAAAATAATGTATCCATCTCCTTATATGTTTTTTCCTTATGTAACTTAACCAATCATTTAATTTACATTTCATGAACCATGGTATGCTTCTTGAGAGAAACCCTGGGGGAAAAAAGTATCCTCAAAGCAGACAACAAACATAATTCTCCATTCTCTAATACCAGAAAATACAAAAATAAAGAATATTAATAAATGTATATTAAATGATGTAATTACTCACATATGTATTTCAATATACCTTCTCTATTAACAAAATATATTACTAATTATTACCATAAGATTGCATCTGTTTGCAAATCAGTGTGTTTTAATTGTTTATACCTACCAACAGGACTGAAATTTCTTTAGGAAAATAATTAAGTACAGATTAAAATTAATTATCTAAATACAGAGCTCCTGCCTGCTGACTTAAATCATGATTAAAATTGGTGATTTAAATCAAGCCACCCTACTGTGACCTACCAAAAAAAGTTTTCTGAATTGTAATCAAATAATATGCAGTATTCAGTATTAATTGGAGTGCTTTATGTTAGCCCTGGTTTCTGGAATGACACATGCAAGTGCTTTCCTAGGACTGAATTCTTAATTTCTCATTTCCCCTTTCATTACAGATGTCAGTTACAGGGCTTTATTGCATAACATGTACAGTTGCATTTGTACAGAAAACCACAAAAGATGGAGAGCATGGAACTGCCTTGCAAGAGACAGCCTATCTAAAATACCTGAAATATGTCAAATGAGTAACAGGCTGACAGAGAGGCAGTCATGGTGTATATGTATCATCAAAATACCTAAAGTGCCCTATAAAAACTCATTGGTCAAATTTGTTCATATCATCAGATCGTTTGTGACCTACTATTCCAACTCAGATTTCATTAATTCCTAATTCCCAACAAAAGAAACCCGTCTGAGAGTACCTATGCATGTCTCTTGTCCAGCATATATCGTACTTCTAAAGACTTCTGTGTTTACTATCATAACAAGCAACTACATATTCAGTTTCATGGAACTCTAAATATATGTTTTACCTTATTGTCTTTATATTCTTCATAATGTGAATTATAATTAAATCTTACACTGCTCACTAGCGAGTCTGCTTTGGATCTCAGAAAAACAAACCTTTCTCATAGTCTGTGCATTTTGACTTTCCATCTAGTCATGTTTAAATGAGCTTGCATTTGGGTATCTTCCATTTGCATACAGAACTTAAAGACAGAAAAGGGGGTTTTCTTAGGAAAAATAAGATGCAGCCATATCATCCCAAAACAGCTTACTGAGATAAGTCTCTATCAAAAAAAGTATCTCGATTCCCTCAAAACTCGCAGCTCTCTTTGTCAACATTTCAAGAAAGTTTTTTCACATCCCACAGATTACCAGAACTATTTAATCATTAGGAGACGTCTATTGCCAGGGCCAGATGATATCTTGAGATCTCTAATTACAACAATAAGGTAGGGAAACTAGTACAGCAAGAAATGTAATTGTATCATATAGCTGACATTAGGAGGATGTCGTTTATAAAAATTATTTTATGTGACTGATGATTTACAGTTATCATAATGAGATACATTGCATTGGCTTTTGGATCTTTTGTACTGCACAGAAAACAGGGACACAGCTGTTTATTAGATGTCAAAATTCAGTTTACCAAAAAATTAATAATTAAAAAATAAATCCTTATCTCATGCTATTATCAAATGCCAAAGTCCTGGGAAAGGTGTTTTACTACAATTCTGCCAAATCTCCACATTCTTCTGTGTTCTTCTTGGAGCAGCAAAAGAGTAAATATGAGACAAAACATATTTTGGCATCATACACCTCTCTACATTTATAGTTGTAGCAGATACTATTAGCTAACATATGAACATATACTTGAGTGACATTGTTGAATCTTCACATTTAATTATTTTCCCATTTCTCTGGAAGAAAAAAAAGAGAAAATATAGCTCTAGTAAAGCTACTCAATGCCATTCACAATTGCAGTGTCTGCTGGAGGCCAAGTGACAAGCTAATGTGATAGTCAGCGGTGTGTCGCTTTGAAGTTAATCAAGCCAATACCTACACCCCAGAAATCCTGGGATGGACTTCAAAAGATTGCAGGAAAGGAAAAAAAAATCAAGAAATCCTGAGGGGGAAAGTATGATGGAGGACAAAGAGTTGCCCATTTAGATAATTATGCAAATGGCCACAAAACTATGTCTGTGAAACTCCATGACACTAAAGGGAGAAGCATTCATAGGAATGAATTAACTTGATTTGAAATGCAACAAATCATAAAATTTGCACAGAGATCATGTCTTTTATAATTTAATCAAAAGCTTCCTTGCTCAACATAATAGTTTTAAAAACTTAGCAGGAGCATCCAAGTTAGAGTTACCATTAGTTTCTATGCTTTCACCTCTGCTTGTGTGCTGCCCTTTAAAATTACTTTTACCAACAAAAACTTCACTACTCAAGATAGCTCTGGGCATTCACCAAAAAGCTTACAAGATAAAATTTCTCAACGAAAAACAAAACAAAATACGAATGACAAAAGAAGAAGGTGTAGTGTATGCAATCTCCTCCCTTAGTTTTTCAAACTAAGAAGTATCCCAAAATCCTCGAGGGAGGTTTTCAAGGTCACAGAGGACCCTGAATGGGACACAGACTCACATGTATTTGATCTGGCTGTTTGCCAAGGCAGACTTGATGTCAAAAGATACATGATGTTCCTCTGCATCAGTCCTTATCTGTATTTTCCATGAGAGATAGCAACACAACTATTGCTTCAGATTTCATTTTGCAGTTTCCAGGGAGGGTCTTGAGGTTCTATTTTTGTTCTTACTGCTTGCTACATTTCAGGCAACAAGATTCACTCTCCCTTGCTCTTACACTAGTTTTTATCACCGCTGGTTTATGTTGCATTTCTCTTCTAGCACTTTGCACTCACCTTCTATGGCCTCAATGTATCATCAGATGCTGGAGTTACTCTTTTATTAGATATGTGCAGTTCACAAAAGAGCTCCTGCACTTGAACAACAATTCTAAATTGTTACAATGCAAATAAAAATCTATGTTAGTATTAATCTTCTTGGGGCTGAATGCTTCCAATGCACAGCTTGCTCTGCAGTGTGAAACTACGTGAGAGGACTGCTTGAGTTACAAGAATGTCATGCTACACCTTGCTAGCAGCCATCCCAAAAAGCTTCACACACAAAATAAAAGCCTTGAAACAAAGCTAAGTTGCCAGAGCAGGATAAAGCAGAGGAACTATCACAATTCGTGACTTATCTGTCCTCATTCTGTGTGTTATAAATCAGGAAGAAAAATGAGGAGGTTCTCAGGTTGGTCATGACAGAAATGGTAAATCTCACAGTTTTTCACGAGCTAATAGAACAGAAAATATTAAAACACAAATACATCACATTAAAAAAAATTAATTTAGGTGCATAACTGTCTTGATAATAAATATTAAATAAATTATTTTTTAAATTATATTAGTCTATAAGCTTTCCTTTTGCAAATAAAGAAACTGACTTAGAATAATAACAGCTGAGGCTTCAGGCACTAGGTCTCTGTTCACTGCTGTACAGTCTGGAAAATTTTAGTGATTGCTGAAGCAAAGAAAAATAGATAGAGAAGGTGCAGCAGGGCAGTAGCCTGTCATCAGCCCAGCCCCATGCTGCTCTGCCAGGTCTCTTCCTGTTCTCCATCCCCTTTCCTTCCTTGGTTTTACCAGCATGCTCAAAGAATGGAGCACAGATTGCCCCAATTATATATTGTCAGTTATACCTTGACCTTATGAGGGGATCTTCCTTCCCTGACATTGTTGCACAGTAACTTCAGTGCTCAGCAAGAGACAGCTGCTGAACACACAAATCCCAGGGAAGCAGCTACTCAGGCCCATACAGACTTCTACCATTTTCTTTTCAACCCAGGAAAGACTAATGGGTAGGTCTTGGTAGCTGGGTAATCTTTTGAATCTTGTTCAATGGTTTTGAAAGCAAACAGAAGGCAAACTGTTGTACTTCAGACAGATAAAAAGAACTTGGTAAGAAGGATTTTTTTTCACCATTTTGCCTAATCCTGCTAATGAACACAGACCATTGCACTTGGTGGGATGGGGAATTTATAAGGCTTGGCACATTTGTTGTACTACTAAGGCTTTCACATACACACACAAGAAAAATCAAAATTTTAATCAGGCCATGAGCAGTAGCACAGCCTGCTTCCACTGCACATTTGTCAGATCCACAGAAACTGGGATTGGGTCCTACCATTACACATCTGCAGCACACAAAACGTGCTTGATATTGTGTTGGTTCACAAAATTAAAATTAATTGTCACTACTGCCAGTCAAGTCAGAACATAAGATGAGATACCTCTAAGCAGCTTCCTCAGACATCAAACCCTTAAATACCAGGGAAAAATATCCCCTTGGAAAGCTATGTCAGGGAGCAAAGAGACAGTATGCAAATTTACCTTAACAAGATGTTCAGAGATGTGTTATAGGAAAATTTGAATTAAAAACCAGCACCAATAAGACTTCCAAAGGACTACAAAGTCTTACCAAAACTCAGTGGTAAACAAATACCAAAATTCCATAGGTTTCCTATAAAAATTTCAGCTGAATTATAATTATGCAAATCTGACTTGGATGTTGGGATCAGCATGACACCATAATGTTTCCAAGGGAAACATCCATTCTATATACATCCTTCAAGTACCACTGTTTGCTGTCAAACTTCCTACTCTGTGAGCACTTGGAGCTTGAACTCATTTGGATCTTCTGGCTTCATTTTATTATTTGATGGGGTGATAAATTAAAACTCACTGTAGCGATACAATTGATAATAAACTTAAGTTTCTCCAAATCATTTTGTTTGGAAAAAAAAGTCATGTATTTCCATGTTTCTCTTGTTCCTAAATATTTTCACTTCAACATTATCCTTTCAACACTTACCTCACATTTAATAGGAAAAATAATAACATGCCTCTGAATTCATAGTCAAACAAATTTTGAATTGAACCCAGATTCAAACTGTAGAGACATTCATAAGCATTAAAACATAGATGGATGGTTATTGAGTTTCAAAAGCACCTGAAGACACTCAATTCTGAGAATCCCTCATGGCATCTATTTATACTTGGTTGTCAAATATCTCTAAAAGTCTGGCTTGAATTGATTTTCCTGAAAAACAAAACAATATTTACAGGTAGACAGAATTTTGATCTGATTTTTACAACTACTAAAAATCCCATTGTTCTCAGTAAGTGGGGCTGGAGATTTATTCAGACAATGAAATAAAGCTTTAGCAGTCATCAAAAAGATTCTTATTTTTAAAATACTTGACTAGATTTTGCAAGGAGAGGGAAACCAAACAACCTCACTGTCCTGTATAATGCTGGACCAGCTACCTTGTTGTTCTTGTCAAAACAGCTCCCATTTTGAGTATCTAGTCTGGGTAAGATGACACTTGCCAGGTAGGTTAAAGATTCTGGATGACTCAGGAAAATGAGAGGGGCCCTCAATGGCCTCTGAATGGAAAATAGTCAGAAAACACCAGTATGGCCTTGTGTTTAGTCCCCCAAGCTATCACTTAAAACTGTGTACATCCACAAAGACACAAAAGTTAACAGTGGAGGAAAGGTTCAGTTCAGCAAACATTTTATATCATCACCCTGGTGATTTTTTCCAGCACACTTAATTCCTTCCTCAGATATTTGCTTACACTTGGAATGCAAAGCAACACAGTTACAGCTAACAGAGCAGTGAGAGCCTCTCTGAAGACTTGAGTAAATGCTCTGACACACAGAACCATGCTGATTTCCAGACAACACTGACATCTGCTTCATCATGAAAAAATGAGACTTTACAAAGCCCAACTTCAATTCATTTTAAAGCCTCATTTGAAGATCCCACTTTAGACCCTCTTGCTGTAGATTTCACTTCCCCAGCTGCTTAACATGCACATTGGACCCTCCAACACTGAGCCATATAGATTTGTCTTTGTCTTTTGTGTTAATTATTAGCTGCTGCAGAGCTGTCTCTGTGGGTGAACGCACACAGAAACAAAGGCGGTAAGGTTGTAAAACCTTTTATCTCTATCAGGGCACATTATTTGATAAGGTGCTAAGCTAATAGCAATGCATGTCAAATTGTGTTTAGACAGATCAGTGTGCTGGGAATTGGAGGTTATATTTGTCTCTGCAAACCAGCACCTGCAGAAGCAAAGAGAAATTCATACTAATATTCACAACGTTATGTAAACCATAAAGCATCTCAAAGTGGTTATTTTACAAATGGCACTAAGATAACAAACCTCTGTTTGTTTTAAGATAATAAACCTCAGTTTATTTTTTTGAGCTTTAATCATTCATATTCTCATAAAAGCTGTGAAAATAGGAAACTGAATAATGGACAGTGAGCAACATTATATGGCCTATGCATTTGAAATCATGTCTGAGCACTCAACTGGAGACACTAATTTTGCAGTAAGATCTAAACATCTGTCCTTGAGAAATTGGCAAGGGTAGGTACTATGGCATCCAAACCATCTTAAAAAAAACCCCAAACATTCTTCATGTTAAAAGAAGCAACATGGTGTGAATTTAAATCCAAAAACTCGTCTTTATCTTCTGAGCTTTGGAATTAGTTTTTTGTTTTACTTTTATTCGCCCACTTCCCTATTATATGCCCACTTCCCTATACCTCTATTCTGATTTTAGCTAACTACACTAAGTGCAAGGCAGCTTCTGGACAACACCCCTTAATGGGAAGGCAACAAAAACATCACTTGCCCCAAATGTGAACAGATGATTATGGTACTCAGTCAGCCTGGAAAACTCACCATGGGCTCCTTTACCTTTTCAGATAGCTTTGTTAAGTTGCACATTTGAAACCTGAGTCCTGTTAATCAAGGCTGTGTAAGTTCACTGTCAGAGTCTCTTTCAAAACGCTAAAGACTATTTTTATGTGAAGATCTCAAGGTATCACTAGGAATTACCCCAACTGCTAGGTGTCTAACTTACATGAGGGTTACAACCTTGAATATCTCACTCACTGGAGCCAACAGACACATTTAATAGATTTCAGATGCTCAAGGGTGGCTTCAGCACAGTTAACAGTTGGACAAAGTTTGCAATAATTAAGGTTCAAATAATCTGAATTATTTTACATATGAAGTTGAGATTACTTCTCCTTCACATACCCTGTGATCATCTTGAAATTAAAATCTTATGCTTTCAACAGTTCAGTACGAAAATTGCACTTGCAGAGCTATATTAGATTGATCTTATATGATTGTGTGAGAGTTTATATCTAACAGGATACTTACGCATTTTTGTTCTTGCACTGGTTAACAGGCAAATTCAGCTGCAAAATGCCACACAGACTAAAAAGCCAATAAAGCAGATGATTTTTTTCTTCAATCCCTTTTTAGGGAGAATAACTGTTTATGAAACATCTTTAATGTGAGTATTGGTAATTATACTTCATTCTTCTTAGTTCTGAAGATAAGGTTTCCAGGAAAGAAAAAAAAAAGCAGCTTCTAATATTGTCTACAATTAATTCAAGATTTTCTCTACTGGAAAACCTTTTGTATTAGTTCTCTAATACTGCCTTATTGTCTACATCAGCACTGATACCAGCCTGCTTTGCTTATGGTACAACCCAAGAAAAATCAAATACCCACAAAACCAGGGTATGTTTTTATCTTGGCTGCTGGCTCCAGTGGGATGATATAGGACAGGAACCAATTGTTTATATTTTGTGTGTCTCTTCATATTCTAGGTTGACCTCCATCTGAGTGCTAAAAAGCAAAATAACAACAGGTTTCTTGGTAAAGGAATTTTCTGAATCCCTGCACTCACCCATCAGGGCATGAAGGCAGCCTGAGCAAATAATTTCAACTGATAAGTGTCTTGCATGTGTCTATGTATGGGTGTTGTTTGGGTCTTTTTAAATACTGTTACTGTTATGTATTTTAATATGTTATTCCTGATCAAGGAAAGCAAATCTCCCTTTCAAAGGTCACTTCGCTATTTGTGAACTCTCTCCAGAAAGAAATTAAATTAGCTACTTTGATTCTTTTCCCAGTAGAGAGATTACTACTCCTTCCTTCCTCCCCACAAAAAAGCTCCAAAAAGAAAAAGTGTGTATAGATTAAAAAAAAAAAAAAAACAGAGAGGAAAGAAAGTAAAATCTTATTTTAGATAGAGTTTTAGAAGCTTTCTGTACTATACTTTTGCAACAACTGAATAGAAATATCTGATGGTGATGTGATAGGACTAGAAGCACTTAATAACTCACTGCTGTGGTCAAATATAGCTGAGGTTACTGAGCTCAAATACCTTTAATTTGGGAATTCCTGGGGACAGGGAAGGGAGGCAGAATGAAGTTATCTTAGTGACCAACGGTGTGACAGGAAAAATACTGAGTGTCCCTGCTCAAACTAGGAATCCATTTTCTACCTGGTAAGAATAACCATAAGAATAATCTGGAAGACATGTAAATTAATTGGAAGCCGTAAATGAGGCAAAAACTAGGAGGCAAATTCTCCCTTTCTGACCAGAAGATCATAGGAGCTGCAGATGCCATGCACACAAAAAAATCTTCCCTCTCAACTTTCTCTTTGCTGTGTGTCTGGAGAAGCAGAGGCCTTCTATGTACTCCCTGCTCTTCTGACCACTACAAAATATGTAGTCCTCAGAAGAACTGCTTTCTTCCACCTAAGATTAAGTTACCCAATCACAAGATCATCAGCATCATCCAAGTTCTTAATTTTGGACACACTGAAGTGAAGACGAAAAAAAATCAGGGTGTAGCCCAGGTCCTTCCATTTGACTAAGCAGGCCAGCAAATAGGCAGATGGCAGAAGCAAAACATATGAGAATTAATAAACCATTACACAATGCTTTTCATCCAAACGTGTACAAGTGGGTAAACAAAAAGTTCATAATCATTGTTCCCATTTTAAATGTTAAGGCATGCAACTCATACAGAGATGAAAACACTTATCCCAAGAGGCCAGTGGCAGAATAGAGTATAGAGGCAGCAAGGAAATACACATCTCCAGTCCCCCTTTCCCTGTTCTGTTCCTAATGATTCTGTTCATCCTTAGAAATAAACATTAAGTACTTGCTTTTTTCCCATTTCTGCTAAATATAGTTATTTTAATACCATGTTAAATGCATCCTTCTCAGTCTAACTCTGCTATTAGTGTAAGGTTGATAAACAAAATATAACTATTGAGTCAAAACATGAGGAATTATTTCTCGCAAAATTGATTGTAACAACATGTCTGGCTTGTATGTTACACCATTTAAATATATTTTCCAGTCATATCAATATGCTTGCATAGGGCTTCTAAGCCACAAACACATATGTAATTCATAAGAGCATGACACTCAGCGAGAGGATGCAAATGGGAGCAAACAGCACAGTCCAGATAAGGAAACCTCATCCACCCACAAAGATGGGTTGTGCAATGTCACATTTTCCAGCCTATTTCTCTTAAACATGTTTTGCACTTTCTGGTGCTAAAAATAACTCTGTTGCATTAGAAAAAGAGCAGTGGGAGAAACCAGTGCTTGCTGGCAAACTGCTTTCTCTCCCCCAGACACACCATTTTTTATTTTTTTATTTTTTATATAGAAACAAATTATCTGTAGCTTTTCGGACACTTAACACAGCTGTTAAATGGTCATACTTAATATGAACTAAGCTGAAAAGTGTATTTATTTTTTCTTGTGCAGACGTAATCAGTTCAATTCTGTTTTTACTGACACCCCTGTTAGTCAAGTCGCTGAAAGAAATCTCCCAGCTGCAAAACTAGTGAGGGTAGAGAGTGACTGAAAAAATGTATACATATGTGCACACACCTACACACATTTTTTCATCTGTGTATTTAATAAGAGCATGCATTTATTGTGTATGTTACCACACTGGAAAAGCAATGCAACAACAAATCTCCCCTCCATCATAAACAGAGATATCTTCTCAAGAGCAGGTTTTGCTTTACCTCTCATGACATGATGACAAAGTTAAAGTGAACATAAAAACAAAGCTATGTGTTAAAAACTGATTTTTTTTTTTTTTTGGTAGGGACTCCTAAGCTCCTTAAAAATAATTAACCCTTGATGCATAGAAGTTAAACATTATTACTTCTCCAGAATTTTTCCAAAGAGTCCTGCACACCTAGTCCAAGCATCAGTCCAAAAATTAGTTCCATAGGTATTTTTCTTTAGTAACAATATAACACAGAACAGACTTAGACACATTTGAGCTACACTGAAGTACACAGGAGTTGTTACTATTCCTTAGGAGTAAGGACATATGTACATGCTTCTTCAGACTGGCTACGTTATTTAGTGTTTCCATAAAAATCCAATTGATAAAATGACCATATATCAAACATATCCTGTGCACTGAAATAATTAACGGCGTTAAACAAAAGTCACCAAATAGTGCCACCTGCTGTAACCTGCCCAACAGCGCCAGCCAACAGCCCTGTTCTCCACCTCCCAAAATCAAGTATTGCACAGCCAAACACCTTCATTCAAAGGAAAGACTAAAGAGCTGTAGAGAGAAAGGAACAAAGAAACAAACAAACATCATTTAACAGAGCTCTGCTGGATTCAGAGTGATATAAATAGTCTGTTGTTCCAGCATCTATCTGCTTTTGTAGTGCTGCACAGATCAGTGAATAGGCAGCAATCTGCATTAAAAAATCCTCATACAAACACCGATCCTCATAGGCTGATACTGATAGGCTCACATGTGAATGCCTTTAGGAGCTTAATTTATGAAAGGCTCATTAACAAGTGTGATCTGTTACTACTGAGATTCTAACAAGAACCTCCTACAGGTTCCAGATTGATGGTTTTGCAGTTGAAGAAACTGAACAAATTGCACTGTCACAACCTGTGTGTCACAGAAATCAACAGCAAAATTCCCAAAATGCTTCTACAGTACTTAAAAACAACTAAGATAAAATTCTACTGTAAACTGTAAGACAGTCAGGATTGATAGGAAACCTTAACCTGAGCATTTACATTTTGTGATGATGAGAAGGAGACAAATAATTAGTCAAAACATTTTAAAACATGTCCAGGAGATGCCTACAGTGTATCTAAAAAGATAATATGATTAATTCTTTAAATAGCCACAGCTCAGAAGAGAGACACAGGATATTTTTAAGGTGCTCTTCTTACAACTTTCACAGGATCCTGAGAAATGAGGATAGCAGTCCTCACAGGGAAAGATCAACTGGTGTCACTGAATTCACGCACAGTCAAAAACAAAGCTAGGTTTCTTATACCCATGATGATAAAATCCACCCTAACATAAGTCAAGTGAGCTAAATATATTGAAACAACATATTCACCCCACATCTGGATAGAATGAGCTTTCTACCCTTTCATAAATGTCTTAGACTTGAAGCTGACCAAACGGGTCAGGCTAACATTCCATTTAATCACAACAGAGTAGCCCTCAGCACTTTTTATTCACCATTTGGATCCTTCACCTGGGGCCAGAAGTTCCATCTCAGCCAAGCTTTGCAATTGCTGCAAGGCATTTGATCACTGCCTCTGCCTCAGAAGTGAATAAAGTTGCTCAATACAAGCATGT
Organism: Acrocephalus scirpaceus scirpaceus; assembly: GCA_910950805.1. Taxonomy (NCBI): domain Eukaryota; kingdom Metazoa; phylum Chordata; class Aves; order Passeriformes; family Sylviidae; genus Acrocephalus; species Acrocephalus scirpaceus. The sequence goes on from OU383781.1 coordinate 39,439,652, forward strand.
CAACCTAGCAGTTAACAAAATACAATGTGAATTAAATGTGTGAAAATGAATGGAAAATGCTGCATAAATGTAAATTGTTATTAACAAACCAAGGATATTTCTGTGCTACTTCTATCACTAATTTTTGAAGCACATGTCTACATGACTTCTAATTTTGTAAAAATAGATTAGGTGCTGATTGATTTGTATTTTCTAAATCACAATGAAATTGCAGTTCAAAGTGCCATGTCACAGGTAAAACTGTGAAAAGCCACAGCAGTAATGAAAAAGTATCCATTAATTACTTGTACATTTATCATGTAATTTTAATTTTTTTTTAAATCATTATTTTAGGGCACTGCTTTTCTGTCTTGTGAAGTGACTTCACTCAAAAAGACAGATCAGCTGAAAATACTGGAGGGCCAGATTTTCATATATCCCTAAGGAGCCCTTCTCGTTGGCTCACTGCAAAGGAGCTCTAAATCAGGTAGATACCGAACTGAAGGCTGTTACAATAACCCTGCACAGTTATTCATATTCTGAATAACTAAGCTCTAAGCTCTCATATCTTTTCACTAGGTGAGATCTAAGCCTTCAGGCTTTCCATGTCTCTGCACTCTTTCAAGCCCTATTGCTGTGACCAAGTATAAAACTTCATGCTGTCATAACACAAAAGTTAGTATTTGCACAGAAATTAGCCTTTCCACTAACATTAAAAAAATCTCACCATACTGCAATTCCAGGTAAACTATTTCCTTGGAAACTCATGTGGTAAAAAGAGTGCATTGTTCATACTTGGAGATCAGTACTAGACAGTTTTGGAGAACTTGGGCTTGTTCACACTTGGCACTGATTATCTCCTTCAAATAAGATTATGGAAGTATTTTGTAGGCATTAAAGGTATTAAAATTGAAAACATCCTTGTAAAACAAGAAAGTTCTAATGTCTTGCTACATATGGATGAACTGATGAGGCACTGAAAAATTAATGACAGCATCCTTAACCTTAGTTAAAGTGAGGAGTACAAATCCTAATTCATGCATTTGAGGAAATAGCTGCCTTTGAAGAGGGACTGAACACATGCCTTACAGATCAAAATGTGGTGAAAAAGTTTCTAAATCCAGTGCTGTTACAAATCCTCAATTAAAAAACAACATTTGAACATTCTGTCTGAAGCATCAATGAAATGAAAGAAATCATAAAAAATGGTCAAAGAATACAGTTCCATAATTCTACCTTTCAGGTGATCTTGAAAAGACAAACATCAGGTTTTGTTTTAATTTCTGACTGCACTAGTGACCCAGAAATCACACAATGCTGTAGCCAAAGAGGACTCACTTGGCACAGCCTCCCATATTCAGGAGTGCTAAAGTGTAATCTATTACAATTAATAAAACTGCCCAAGATAGACCATTAGTTTCATATTAGCATATATTATTAGAGATACCTGTATAAGTATGTGTGTATAAACCCAGCAGAGAAACTTAACAGCATTTTCCTCCTGCTTAATGTGGATGCCAACAGGACTGAAATAGATATGGATACCTAAATCTTTTCTTACCCCAAACTTGATAGAACAAATACAAAATTGTGCTTAAAACATTTACTCAGGGTCTCACCCTCTATATAAAAGTTTATTGGTAGCTTCATTGTCACACTAAAGTCACCTCCACCCAGCCACCTAGAAAAAAGAAAGAAACTTGAAGAGTATTTTAGAAAAGACTGCTTTCATTGGGGCGTACAAGAGACTGAAATTGGATGTGTGTGTAGAAAACTTAGAAAAGATAAACAGACAAACCTGCAAGTTGTAATGAAAATATACTAATTCTTACTATACAAGGCAGCTGGATTTCAAGGAAGAGGCTCCAAACTACAATAAATTTTGCAACATCCATTCAAACAAAATTACTATTTGCATAAGTAGCAGAGGTTTTTCCTGAGTGTTACAGGCCCCCAAAGTTGAAAGAAAAATTGAAAGATTGGCCCCTTTTTTAGCATATACCAGATACATCCAAGATAAGAACAAGAAAAATTTCTACTAAAATTTCTGAATATTTTCACCAAGCCACCACCCATAGTAGCATAAACTATACACTCAACTCCTTTATCAGCACAGAGAACAGAGACTTAAAAGTTATACAACTGCATATAACCCACATTGCCACCATTTCTGCACCACTTTTAAAAATATCCATTTGTATTTAGCAATTAAACACAGATTCATCCAGTAACTAAATAAACCCATTGAAACCCATTGTCACTACAGGATCACTGTAGCTGTTGCCCTTCTATATCTTACATACACAGACGTATTTTAAGTCTTGATAAAATATTTCTTACTGTTGTATCATACGGAAACTATGTATTATATACATATATTTATCTGTATGTAGGTACCTATGCATGAAGAAGATATTCTATGGATTCCTCTCAACTAGATGTCCACTTTAAAATTACTTGAAATTACTAGGCAGCTGCTTAGTGAGCCAGTCTGAAAGGCCTTCCCAAAACTTGTTTATTTAATCAACAGTCAGCTTACAAGAAGAGTGGTTACAGAGCATGGTCCTTTTTGTGCACTCACTACTACAAGATGTCCATGGTCTAGTAGGGAAATCACCTGGCAGGTGACTTCAAAGACAACTAGCAGGCTGAAATAATTCCTGCCTTCAGCTGGTGAACTACCTCTAGATTTCTCACAGCAAAAAATGTACAGTGTTTGCCCAAGATTGGCCCATTTGATTTACTTGTGGCTAAGCTGCTTTCTCTCACTTCTGAGACACTATGTGAAAAATAAATTTAAAATCCTGTGAGTTTGCAGTTGGGTAATTGGCAACAAAGGGGCATCACCAACTGCAGTAAACCACCCTTTAAGCCATGATTCACATTTATGATTTGTACTATAATTGTTAAAAATTGTCATCTTGACTGTAAATAGCAGTTCAAAGAAGTCAGTTTATTACAAATATTTGTAACAAATACAAAAATATGTTTCCACATACAAATATAGTGCTAGAGTAGCTGATTTTAATTGCAAACTCATATTCAGTTGCTACAAATCAATATTTCAGATTATGGCCTTAAAACCACAAACGAACTGTTAATTTTTACTTTTCTGTTACAACAGTGACGATTACTGAACACTCATTAATGCTTTTATGCATGTCAAAAGGAGCTACTTTGATTCCTGACAAAGCAGCTTAAGAACACATACTCCAACAGCTGCTTTTTTGAAAGGCACAAGTAAAAAGGAAAAGAATGAAGCAGAAATTGTGCTTTCTAAAAAATAAAAATTAAGACTATGAGGGTTTGTGTATCCTTTGCAAGTCTTTATGCTTCTTCAAACTACTTGGAAAACAGCTTGCAAGATTATGAACAGAAACAACATCACTACAAAGTAAATTCTAAAAAGCACATTCTGACCACTTACTGTGTTTTAAGACTATGGATATGATAATTTTAAGAAACAGCATATGGGGCAATCAGCTCCTGTACCAGAGAAGTACAAGGCTTAATTTACATCACCACACTTCTGCCTTGCTCGCTGCCTGAGGCAGAGACTGGTAGTACCGGACACAAGCATTTTTTCTTGTCAGTCCTCCTTGTCCCTTTGGCATTCTTATCTCAATTCTTCTTTTTCCTCTTCCCATCTCAATTTTTTCCTCACCCTTCACCTTTCCCTTTACCAAACTTTCTCACTTAGCACCACTATCTCACTTCATTCACCCATTATCTTCCTTCTAACCATGCCAAGTCCTTTTTCTTCATATTTTCCATGCAATGAGCTTTGTGTATCCTCTGAAGGTAGCAATCCACATAAAGATCTCATTCCTCTGTTCAGCCAAATGACCCAGAAAATACATGGAGACCTCATAAGTCTCAAGTCCAAATCATCAGCAAACAGGCAGAGTTCCTCACCATTTTACAGTCTCTGGACATACACAAAAAAAACCCCCACACCCATTCCTTGAAAAAAACGTTAGCACAACTTCAAGCCAGAAGTGCACAGATACTCAAATTACAAGTTGTGATTGTAATACATCTACATTAGCTATGAATGCCTAAACACATCTCTGGTATTCTCCCTCTCTGCTCAATAGTTAGCAACAAGGAAACTTACATTAATCTTACGTACACTATAGAACAGGATGCAAAAATCAGCATTACTTTATGTTTTCTATGTTTGGATAAGAGGTTTACTCCAACAGATCAATAAATCTAGGGACTCACTGGTTTTCCATTAGTAAGCAGTTCGAGTAAATCACCGGAAATGGAAATCCAGTTATCAGCAGCTAGTGTTAGAAACAGCCAAGAGTGATGGTAAGCTGATATTTGCCTCCACTAGTAACATTAGTGACAGTTTTGCCTTCCTACTCTTGAAAACACTGAAAACTGGCAACTGATGCCAGTTAAATTAGAAAGAAAAAAGAAATGGGGAGCTGAGAGATGGGGGCAGGGTGCTTGCCCACTTGGTTTTTGTTTTGGGGAGGGGGAGTGCGTTTGTGGTTTTGCTTTCAAACTGCAACTATATCAAGTCATGCACAAGGACCTTTATAAGCACAATAAACTCCAAGAGGTTTTTAATTTTTTTTTTTTTTTTGAAAAGGGCATTATTTTTCAGAAAGCACACATGCAATTTTTGATGTCATGGAAGTTCAAGGCAGATGTAAAAGACGCAAGCAGTGGATTCAGGATATTGCCAATTTGGCTAACATTTCCTGGCTTTATCCTGTCTGCCTATTTTGTGACTAAGCCAGCCAAGTGGAAAATGCTGATAGCAAATAAAATATACAGAGGAATGAGTAGTTTCAGCCATTAGTTGCACTTTAGAAGAAAATTCAGTACCTGGTAAAAAGTTATATTTTGTATGTCATATTTAAAAAACATAACTGTCATAGGACTCATGCTAGAAACCATAAGACATAACATGGACACATCCATTCTTTTTCAGCCAGACAGAGCAGGTATTCCAAGCCTTTGGCAAGAACAGTGCACCTGCTACATCTCCTCTAGTGCATTAAGGAGTCTCTGGCACCAGTGGCAGTGTGCCACCTTCAGAAGAAAAGCCATCCATCAGCTAGACTGCTTCAAACCCACTTACAGCTTATGTTAATGTGCACATGAAATGAAATCCAATTAGGCTACAGCATCCAAATTCACAGCCAAATTTCCTATGAAGTTTAACCCCTTGTTTGCAAGGGAAAAACATCTGCAACCCTGAGATGAGTAATTCTTCTGTGATAAAGCCACATCTTGATTTTGAAATCTTTACTTGCAATTTCATGAATTCTGGGAGATCATTCTTACCAAACTCCAAGTGTAATGGGTAGGGGGCTGTGGACACAACAGCCAGAAAAGCAAAACCAATTTTTGATAAAATGCTACAGTGTTATCTCCCAGAGCAGCATTTCAGATTCCGCATTTGCCCATAGCATTTTGCCTTACAGAAATCAAAACCAAAATATCCAAGCTTATTCTCCCCCCAGAGGGCAATTTTTAAGCTGATACTTTATATATTACAGGACTCTTCTCATTCCAAAAGGATATTCAGTGTGCTAGCTAGGTCTGATCTACAGAGCTTAGGCATATTTTAGCACAAGCTTCATTTTAATATTCTTCAGGGTCCCCTTTATTACAGTAATCCTAATTACTGTCAGTTTGAGGCATAGAAGGTTGACTAGAGAAGCAGCACCTTTTGGCTAGAGTGTTGTACACGATAAATATAAAAAGTATATCTTCATTAATCTTGTGTTTTCTTTGGTTTATAACATCTCCTAACAGTAAATAGAACATATCATCCTTTAGCAAAAAATTGTATCCTCTTCTCTAACTACTAATGTTTGGGGATTTTTTGTTTCATAAAATGTTGTTGTGGTTTAACCCCAGCAGGACACTAAACACCACCCAGTCACTCATCTACTCCCTTACACAATGGGACGGGGAGAAAAATCAAAAGAGTAAAAGTGAGAAAGTTTGTGGGTAGAGATAAAGCTAGTTCAAGAAAAAGTAAAGCAACAGCCACACGCGTAAGCAAAGCAGAATTGATTCACCACTTCTCATGAGCAGGGAGGTGTTCAGCCATCCCCATGAAAGCAGGGCTCCATCATACAAAATGAGGGCTTGGGAAAACAAAGTCCATCACTCTGAATGTCTCTCCTTCCTCCTCTCCCCTCAGCTTCATACGTTGAGCATGACACTATACAGTATGGAACATTCCTGTGATCAAGTGAGGTCAGCTGTTGTGGTCTTACAACTTCTTGTTGCACCTCCAGCCTCCTTTCGGGTAGGGTGGGATGAGAAGCAGAAGGGACTCTGAGGAATCACTGTTCAGCAGTAACAAAAAATGTTCTTATACTATCAACACCATTTCCAGCACAAATCCAAAACACAGCCCATACTACATGCTATGAAGAAAATTAATTCTACCCCAGACAAAACCAGCTCAAATATTAATACAGGTGAAAAATAGAATCTAGAAAAACCAAATCCCTTTTCAGAGCTGCATGTTCATATTAACCAGCACATAATGGACTCGTGGACACACCATGTAGTTCAAGTGTCTCAGACACTAGATGGTGGTGACTGGGGGAGACATGACCCCCTTTTCCATGAGTGTTTGGCATAATGTCCCCGTTTCCTTTGCCATTCATATGGTTTTCATAAGCACATCTGAAACGTGCCCTGCAATAAGATCCTTTACATTTTAGTGTTCTCTGGGAAGTTCTACATCAGGTGGCTTCTAGCATTCCTGTACTTCTCCCCAGGCAGCATTCTACATGTCACACTGCAAGTACAGGAATTATTGGTGCCACCCAACAAGGAGAAAGGGGTCACCTGAGCCTTTCACTTGAAAAATGAGGTTGATGAGTCTAGTCGTGGATTTTTCAGCAGTGGCACCAATTCTCTTCTTATATAGGCTTGTCCAGAGCCTAGCAAAGAGAGGCTCCAGCTACATATAGACTAGCATGCAAATAATAAGTTTTCCTAGGATACACCCAATCTGGACATGTATGGATAAATAAGCCTTAAAACAAAGATGGCACAAACAGAAAATGTACTTCCGATCCCCACTAACCTTAGCTATAAACATGTTAAGAAGGTGATGGAGTAGTCTGCTTTGTCTCTGGCATTTTTTATCTAGAGTAGAGTTCACATAAACATGTTATGTAGAAAGCAGTACTGAGGACAGGATTTTTAGAATATATCATATCACAATAGCTGTGAACAAAACAGCCTTGCAAATTATACTCCAACACACCATGGGACTGCTTTCAGTTCATATTTACATAAGGACAAATTAGTGCGCACTTATAGAGAAGACTATTTACCACAGCTCTGGTACATCAGTTGGCAACTTGTATACACAGCTACCCCCAAAGTCACTCTGAAATTCAATGTACAAGCTCAGGCAGGTGTAAATGATGTTCGCTTTCTGATGAAAGCATAGAACACCCTGTAGCCACAATGGGATGACAAGGATGTCTGCATATTAAAATTGCACTACAGATCTAAAATCCCTGGAAGCTGGAGCAAAATACTCTCTAACTTTATAGGCTGGGGGTTTTCCAAGAAATAATTTCCCAATCTGTCTCAGTTCTGCTAAAAAAAACCAAACAAACCCAAACGTATTACTCAGTTGTATAGTTTTAAAAGATTAGAAAGAGATGACTGATTCTGTCAGTAGACAGACTTTTTCCTTTCCTATGAAAGAACTGATCCATTTTTTTCTAGTTCTCTGGCTTGGAGCAGGAGAGTCAAAGTATTTATCCAAGTAATAGGAAAGGATTACACATGTAGATGGATTTACGAAACATCAATCCCAGCAGGCTTCTGAAATTAAAAGAGCCTAATGCATGAGGAGTGATATATTTTACAATAAGAGAAATGTCAAGCTGTGGAAAAAACTATTCCAGAAGGTAGCTGCGAGTTAAGTACAGAGTTCACTTCTCTTGTCACTTGATCCTCTCCTTAGAATTAAGAACTGAACTTACCATTTTGAAACATGTAGAGTAGCAGCTATAAAAATCTACCACGAGAACATTCGTATTTGGAAATTTTTCTTCTTTTACACAAGTTTAAGGGATTGTCAGAGGTCAAAGAATTGAACATCCCTGCTGAGTCACTTCTATGAAAGACATGCTGTGGAATGGTGTAGGTGTACTTACTCTGCACAGCTATTCAGACAGGACCAAAAAAAAAAGACAGGCTTGTTCATTACGGAGTTGTTAGGCCTCTAGTAGGGACCAATATTTTCCGATATTTTAAACATAGAAGCAAGGATTTTCTGCTCAATAAACAAAACATACTCAAATATATTTCCAGTAATCAGTCACACAATTAATTATTACTTTTAGGACAAAGTAGGTGTGGTCAATGGGTCGTTGTTAGGTTCAGCTTGTATAATAAAAGAATTTTTTGTCTTTTTGCAGAACAAAAACAAGAGCCACTTGAAGGTCTTGAAATAGCTTTTAATGAAAAACAGAACAACTTCTTGGCACGTACACCAACTGCCCCTCCCCAGCTATCTGTGATTGCTTCTCTCTCTCCATAGGTGGCAGGTGTCTCTCCCTGGCAGCAGCCAATACACTGTGTTTGTCTGGCGGGGGGGCAGGCTAATGAAGCAGAGTAGGAGCATGACTCCCATTTAAATGCAAGATTGGTCTGAATACTTTTCCAAGCTCTTGGAGATGCAGTGGTTTTGTGTAAGAGACTAGCAGAACTTATTCTTACCAGCTTTTAAATTCTAACTGCTAATGAATGCAAAATTTTCTTGTTTTATCATTTGGAACACATTAAAGGAAAGATCTACTAGTGTATAACAGCATCAAAATCCTAACATAAAACAATATTTTAATATATGCCTTGTAAAAAAAAAAAATCTAACCTTCTACATCCCAGCAGTGCATTTATAACAGGGGTTGGTGCTAGAAGAAAAAGAACTATTGAATTACATTCAGATACATTTCCTTACTGCAGTCTCCTGCATTTGAAAGAAAGCTGCCCCCTGGTCCTTCCTGAACAAAAAGCTTTATATGCCACCATTAAAACTACATTCATTGTGACATACTCATCCCTTTGGATGTTTAGCAGAAGTGCATGAATAAGTTGATCTCTGTTCAGGAAACACGTTAAACATATAAGTGCTTAGTCTGTAAGTTATCTAATCACCACTACTCCTCTCCATGGTAGGTACAGTGAGCTGTCACTTGCACATGAATTTTCGGCTGATTTTAACTTTCAGCACTTATCAGCCATAAAACTTTGGCCTATATAGCTCACTCTTTTAAATAGAGTTCACAATTAATTGTAATCACAGCTGTACATCAGATTGAATGGAAACAGTCTGTGTGAAAACTCATGCAATGTTTTTTGTTCTAAGAATATCTGTAGAAAAACACCCTATAAGTGCTAATTAAAAGACTAATCTGGAGTAAATCAGGTAAATAATAAAGACTTTCCTATAACATTCTATTATTACTTGCAAAAAATTAACTCAGTGTTGCTTCACAACACTGTTACGTAAAGATCGTCGAAGTTCAGCAGATACTTGCATTTCCCTAAGTGCAAGCAAGAGTGACTCACAAACTATAAGGTCAAAAGGCAGGCAGAGCCCAGGAGGAGCCATCCCAAATCTCTATACCCTTAAACTTGAGGGTTCCATGCTGTCTCTTGGGCAAACACCCAACTGAACTGCCAAGAACTGACAATAGCAGATTCATTGCCTCTCCAGCATTATGGCTTGCACAGAGGAGAAACCTGTCCCTGGTGGAAGAGAAACGTGTAGAGAAAAAAACCTAAAAAATCTGTCCCTGGTGGAAGGTGGACAACTGTGTCCCCTTTTTTGGGTTGAGACTACCCAAATTTCTCCGTATAGCTGAGGCCACTGCTGGTGGCAAACATGCCTGGTTGCATATCTGATCACATAAGAAAATCCAAAGAATTATTTACTACTACCTCTTAACCCCTTCCCACCTTAGGAACACTGCACAGAATAGAAAGGTTTGCTCACAGGATGGGGAAAATGGATTTTTTCACTAGTCAAAGTTAATGACCACTGGAGTCTGGTACAGAAACAAAATGCACAAAGGTCTATTCAAAGCCAAAGCAAAGCTGATAGAAAAGATTTTATAGTATCTTTATCAAAACAGCATAGATGGACACATGAGACTGGGATGCAACACAAGTAGGGTGAGTGAGGTAGTGGAAATGCAGCATTAGCAGCAATATCTAATGTGCTGGTAGGCTCCAAGAATGACTGTTCTCAGACAGCAGCAATCATAATCGCCTTTAATAGCAAATTATACTTCAATGTTTTTTTAAAAATAGCATAATAATAACCTCTAAAGCCTAGAGGAACCCATTGAGAAAACTAATCTGTAGAAAACTGCATTTCCAATATAAGCTAAGAACCAGTGTCCATGCCTTCAGGAGGAAATCAGCCTATGAGAGTATATTCTGATGTTGTGTTTTATCTAAGTGACTGCTGGAGCATGGCATTTCTCTACTCTTACTGTAGAGGTCCAGGGCTAGAGTTCACTCTGAGGTTACAGATTTTTTTCAGCCTGGCTAGAAATAGGTAATTACATAGGCTGCAAGTTCATGCCTGCTATGACAATGGGTTACATTTCATTTTTCTACTACTGCCCTACATACCCGTTGTATGGGTAGAATTTAGACTCCCCACTAAAGAGATGTAAGTGCACAGGACTATATCTTTTTTCAAAAATTAGTAGGTTTTTAACCCAGAAGTATTACAAAGGAAAACTACAAACCACTGAAATAATTAATGTGCTTTCTGCTCTCGATGATTCCACATTAGTAACACAATCTGTATCCAGGTTGTTATACATTTAAAGCTAGAGCTCTAACTGAATAACTGCTGCTTGGTGAGTCTGTAGGTTAAAAAAAAAAAACAAAAAACCAGATCCAAGATCCCCACTAGACCTAAAGTGCTTCTAGTAATTCTACCTTTGAGCAAGGTTTTAATATTAAAATTAAATTAATTTACAACATGTCATTCCTAGACCTTATGGAAAATATACTTTACTGCCAACAGAGACAGCTTCAACCATACTCAACTTTAAGTTGAATTAGTGTCCCTAAGTGCCTGCTCCCCTCCTCCTTTTAGCTGGTCTTTGTTTAGGCACAAGGTCAAAAATGAAGATGGGCTACATGCTGTTTCTGAGTCCCTCATCTGCCTATTAAGGGGGAATCTTGAGTTTTATGACTACAAGGCTTATATCAGCTAACTATTATTAACTTAATTTATTAGGGGAAATAGTGAAGGATATGTTTGAAATCATGTATAATCAAGCTATTCTGACAATGCCCTATTGACTTATAGGCAAACCTGTTCTACTCTGTACCTCTATACTAGGAGGCCATCTTTCCCTCTGGGCTCACTTAAGATGTTGTTATCTTTTGTATTTATCTTCCCTGTGATCAAAAACCAAGCTCCATCTGCATTCTACTCCAAGGTGGCTCCCCTCAACCATTCCTTTTCTTTTCCTCTCTCTGTCTTTGGGGAATATTGTCATTTTCCAGTCTCTAGAAGCCTGATTCATTTGCCTGTGTGAGATCAAGAAGACAATAAGAACTTGAAAAAGACAACGAAGGTAACCCTAGGTAGACTTTGTATTCTTCCCAACACTGGGAGCAACACTGCTTTTCTATGCAGATCACACATCTGCTTCTAGGAATTTTTACCAGTTAAGTCAACTCCATAAAAATACTATTTCAAGGAATCCCCTGATGGTTCATCAAGCTGGATGAAACATTGTTTGCAGTAACATTGTTTGCATATCTTATTTTTTTAACACAGTCAATGAAGATGCCAGTTAAGTCTGTGCATTACAAATAATTAGTAAGTCTTGAAAATAATTATTGTGCTAACTATATATTTCCATTTTAAGGGAACCAGAAAAAGACCCCTCCCAGTGATGCACAGGAATATGCACAATAATTAACCTGAATTTCATTACCTGTCCAGCTATACTTATCAATTACACACTTCAACTTTTGCCTTGAGCATCCTTTATTTGGGGCTCTGGATCTATAGACAGAAATTTTGAAAGCCATGCTTACTTAACATTTATGAATAGGAATAAAAGTGCTAAACAAAGTTACAAATACATATTAACCATTCTCACTATCACTTGAATATGCTGCATTTCAGTACACACACCAAGTTGGGACTGTTTTTCAATCATCGTACTCTGCTATTTCAAACAGTTCAGCGTTTTGAAAACTGTTTAGAGTGATCTAGAATGAGGCTGCTGAGCCATTACTTTCTGATATGGATCCTGCTTTGACATCTGAAATCATTTATCAGCACACTAAAACCAGCCCCAAGAACAGATTTTCAACAGAATGATAACCCCTGCACAAGGATACCAACAATATGCTCATTATTTTGACTGTTCCCCAGAGGACAGGTGTCATCCCATCAGAAATATAGTTGTCAAGTTAGACCTCAGTCCTTTCAGACAACCTCAACATAGCTTTATTATTATAATAGACATTTAGAAGTAGTCTATGTTTATATACTATGCTAGGATACATTTATGTAACATTTCATGTACAAAGCCACAGTAATTTGGGATAAACTTTCATCATTTTTTTTGAGAACCTAGCAAAGAGAGGTACATTTTTGCAAGTTAAGAGTATTGCATCTAGGCACTTAGGGCAAAGGACTAATAGAATAGCAAGAGTTTTTCTCTTCGCACAACCTTCGAAAAATCTTCAAATTAACTGTTTAAAAGTACATGGAAGTGCCTGAAAGTATTTTAATCTTCTCTAATGTTCAGCTCTGTGAAGTATTAAGAGTTTCCTCTATATTAATTAGATAATTTTTAATTATTCTAACAATAGTGAACTCCCCTGTGGGCAGAACTTGCAAAAAGCATCCCTTACTGTAGCCCACATGGAATGACACATGCTCAATCCCTGACATTTGTAGAAAATCTTCCTGAGGCTGTACTAGCCTTATTGGTATAACTACAGTCCACAGAGCAGTGTACACAAGTTAAGATAATTCCAGTGCCCCACTGAATCTTGGAGATGGATCTAAAAAGCACAATAGCTCATGTGCCAACAGCTAACATATTCACTTCTCACACTGATCCCAGCATCAGCAGAGCTACTGCAACAGTGAGACATTACCTAAAATTTTCTACATGATCCAGAGTGTACGATAGGAATGGTACTAATATAAAAGGAACCACATATTCAAAGTATATTCATTAGGCACTACCAAGAAAAGTTACATCCCTTCAAATGTTTACTCATTTTGGTAAAGTACTCAAAACCCTCTCTGTCTTGCATTATTCAAATCAGAAAATACTCAGCGGAATACATACAGCAATCTGCTATTGTTATCTTTTGTTAGTGGTTTCTTTCTCAGTGACTTGGTTCCCCTCTGTCCAGCCATCACTAGAATGCTAGAATGCTGATGTTTAGATAGATTAACAACTGATTTCCTAAAAAGACCCTAGAAGCACTGAAGATTGATAGCTAAACACTGGATAGATATCCTTTAGTTATGAGATGATCTTGGTGTCATTTCTATCCATTTGTCATTAAAAATTACTCTCAACTCTATCCTAAGTTTTTATTCTTGTAAAGAAATTGCAAGAGAAAAATATTTTAGTAATAATTTCTAAACTGCATTCTGCTTTTCAAATCCAGTGAGCCCTATTATAAACTTAGATAAGTGGTAAAAGGAAAAAGATCCTTTTTTCTCACATTATTAGTTTGTCAAGACTGTCATTGAAAGGTTTGATTTAATCACCTCCACAAAATGTGCCATGTTCACCCTCTTGTCAGTATCTCCCAAGGGCTGTGGAACTAGGATGTCAGTCAAAGAGTAGAGATGTGGTTAGATCAGCCAGACTCCCAGGTATCCTTTGCTAGCTTGGCTCCAGGGATTCATTTTGAAGCAGCAACAGTACTATTACTGAATTTGAGTGAATGGGATATTCATATTCAAATAGAACCTGCTGAATAAGTTTTTTGTCAAGACTGACATGCTAGTAAATTTCCCGATGGTTCAGTAGGAATTGGACTGAGTATACATAGGAAAATGAACAACAATATTAGCTACATCCTCTGCATTATTAAGACATTAGAACATTGGGAAACAGCTATAATCTTATTTTAGGAACTGAATTTCTACATTAACAACTTTTGACACCAAATTATCAACATTCAGCCTTCAGTGAGCAATGCACAGCTGTAAATTAAGTAATGCATGTCCATGGATATTTAACAGTGATTTACAGCTTTGAAATAGCACAATATCATACTTCTGCTGCTTAAAATAGCAGAGACAATTTTCTTTCATACACCCTGGCTCTGGGCTTCACTCTTCCTACCACTAAATCACATGAGAATTCCTTATGGCATTGAAGTGCAGAGTCCTAACACTCTCAATAAAACACTGAATAAGTGAGCAGCTGGGACATTAAGGTACAGAGAAGAAAAATTTATCTTGAATTTTTTTCTAGTAAGCATCCATTCCAAAGACTTGAATAGAAAGAGTGCAGCTCATCCAAGCAGGTTCACAAAGATACTGGTACCTCATAAACAAAGGTTGGCTAATCTCTGTTCAAATACCTCGACTGCATGGGAATTGGCTTCTTGTGCACTGGGTGAAAGAACCTGTTCTGGGACAAGCCTTCCAGATGGAAGTTTATGGACAGAAGGAGGGAGGCTCCTACCCAGTAGAAAACAGGGAAATGGACATACAGACACATGACCTAAACTCTGTAGCTAAGTGAGCAGCAGACATCTGGGCAGTTGCAGCCACAGACCAGCTGACCACACCACAGAAGGCAATACTGCGCCCATCCTGACCATCCACACATTGCATTTTCTTCACACATCTGCACAGCTTGAAAGGCTATTATCATGTTCACTGTGGCCTTTGTTGTGTATACTCAACTCAGTTAGGATCAAATTAAAGGGACAAGAAACAGCAGGGTAAATAAATTCTTCTCTAACACGTTTGCATTTTTCTCCAAGTCAGATTCCACAGCTCAATCCACCTTCAGTTTTGAAGAGCTCTCCAATATGCAGTGCAATGTCATGCTGAGCAAAAGCCTCTGAAACATCCCCAGGTCAGGAATAAAATAGTCTGTATCAGGTGTCAAGTGCAGATCATGTTAACCAGCAACAAATTGAGTAAAAACAAAAAAAAATTCCAAGTCAAGACTGTTTTGCCCAGGACAGTCTTGTAGGGAAATTTACCAAAAAGCTGAGGTAGGGAAGCAAAAGCTAAAACTCACCATGAAGTGTGAGGCACATGAATAAAACAGTCTACTCTTCCTTCACTTAAATCAACATGAGTCAGGAATGATTTAACTCCCATAAGTACAAATATAACCCAGTGAAGTTAGGTCTAAGGGAAGAAACTTATGTAAATAACTGCCAAAGTCAGCTTGTGCACTACCAAGTGGGCACTGGAAAGCAAGAGCAAACTTCAGCAGTCTGTTTACACATGCACTTCTCTGCCTGCCATTCTTTAAATAGATATTTTCCCACTCTACCTGCCACATTTTGTTTAAAATGTGAAAAATTTTGTTTTAAAAAAAAAGAGCCTCTGCCATACTGATATACCATCTATCTTCTAAATACTGTCTGGAAACCAATTGTTCCCTCTTCCCTTAAAAGTCTTAATTTCTCTCTCCTTGCTACCATTTAACTTTATATCTGTGTTATCTAACTGCACAAAGACTTTGAGATATCATTTTCACCAAAGAAGCTATAAAATAAAGTGGGAATGCGCTATATCATACTATATCACTGTCAGGGCTCTTATCTGAAGTTCCTTCTCCTCTGCAGTGAATTATTTGTTCCCCTAGATAAATGATAAAACAACTCTGAAGTATTCTGTATTTCTAGTTCAGTCTGGTGTGCACGTGTCCAAAAAAGCCCAGCTTATTGCTTCACTTTTTATCTACAGCATGCAAGATGAATTTTTGTGTTCTTGTGGTGAAGGACTGACACTCAACAATTTAGTGCTTTATGTCCTCTCTTTAGGGTTATTTACTTCTACTTCAAGGCAAGCCTACCATCTACTGTAAGGTGCCATAGTCTCAGAAAAAAGTTCTTTCCACCATGAAGGCATTTCTCTTTGAAAATAAAAACACTAAAAATCACCCCTATTCAATTCAGGAAAGCTTTAGCAAGATGTTTGTTGGAAAGATTTGGTGGCAGTTTCTTCGAATGTGTTCATGCAGTTTAAGCAATATTTCTTATTACAACCTCAAACTACTCCTTTTTTAAGTTATTGCATCTTATGATGTCTTTAATAATAAGATTTTCTCCCACTGTGTTGCCTATTTATTTTCATGCATTCACAACAACAAGTAAACAAGTATCTAACACACTTCTTTAGCTCCTATCTCCTAGAGATATCACCACTACTTGCCATGAAATGCTCCTGTCCAAACAAACAATCTGCTGTTTGCAGTAAAAAAAAAAAAAACCAACCTAAATGCTGCAGACTAGAATTAGACAGACACAGCTGATGACATCAAGTTTTAAATCAGAAAGCTTCAGAGTTTTCTGCGCCATATTAGCTCACCCTCCAAAACTAATTTCAATGATCTAAGGCTTTTCAAAGGAGGGTACTACAACCTTTTTTTTTTAACTGACCAGTTACAAGACAGAATCAGATCTAGATATGCTGTTGTAAGGTGAGACAAAAAGTTTTCTTAGGTATCTACTCGCAGCCCAAGAAACCTCAGTTACAATATAAGCATAGGGTTTAAGAGCTTGGTCAACAAGTGAGCCTTTGATGGCCATGTAGCAATACTGTGAAGGGAAGTCTGGGCCTAGAGCACAGAAATGGAAGTAGTTCATAGAAAAAGAAATTATATTGTGAGTAATAATTCATATCACAGAATATCCTAGTTTAATACTGGTTACCTACACTGGTATCTTGAAGGAAATATTTTAAATTCATTATCTGATTGTTCTCATTGACCTCAAATATTCTTTAAAAATAAACCTTACCCTCTGGGATTCCTACTAAACTCTCTTCTGCAAAGTTAAACTCCCAGTCCAAAGCCAGCTGCAGAAAGCTTTAATATTTCTATTCAATGAATCTGAGCTCAGCAGTCAGAAACTAATGTTCTGAGACACAGGAACTGGCTGCTGTTCTCTGAGCAAAACCATTTGCAAAAATTAATCACTTAGAAATATAGGAAATATGAGAGACTATCCAACTTTAGCCCTCATTTAGGATTGCAGACATTGCCCAACAGAATAGGTTTTAGACCAAAAAAACCCAAAACTAAACCAAAACAAACCCCCACTAGAAAAACACAGCACGCTGAAGCACAAGTGTGAAACAGAGAGGAAAAGGCAATGACATATTAGTTTCTGGTAAGCATACGAAAAATTGTTCAAAGAACCTTTCATTCTCACAACTTGGCTAAAGAACCTGGTGCCGGCCGCATTGGAGGTCATTATGTGACAAAGAGGAATTAAAATGCAGAACTTAAGGGAAGGCTAGCAGCTGCAGCATCCAAAAGCACAGCACAGACCAAAAGGGAAACAGCATTCAAAACCAGACAGAGCCAGTGCAGACCAATCCAGATATACCACACAAATCACCATGTTATTACTATGTAGAGATAAAAAGAGCAATTTCAAGAAGGTACAGTTGTGCCAAAATAAGAACATTGAGCTTCATCAGTACTCCTAGAATTTTTATGCAAGAAAACTGGGTCACAAAAGTCCTGAAACCATTAAAACAGATTATGCAGATACTGCTTGACTGAATTACTGTGGTTGCTTCAAGAATCTTACCTTGTGTTAATAAAAGACTTCGCACTTGAAAATACACACATCTAAGCCACATTTCAGTTGACCCAATTACTTTTTTTTCTTGTCCAAAAGAAATTAAGAGCTTCTAAAATCTGGTACAGCCAAATTTAACAGGTTTATTTCTTCATAAACCAGAATGTGTATCTCTCACACTAATTTGCTGTCAAGACCAGCATGATTTAAAAGCCCAAATCAAGCATGAATGTTACATATGCACACAAAGACAGAATGCTTTCCCAAAAATTAGCTAACTGTTGCAGAAAGGACTGCTCAATTCAAGGGAAAATACAAGACCACATTTGGGAGTAGTGTCTCTCTAGTACACTATCTAAAAGCAAGCAATACGAACCAAGAACTTACACAGCCTCTTCCTGCACAAATTTCAAACAAGACGCAGACAGCCTCATCTGTCTCACAGCCAATGAAACAGCAAAGTAGCAAACCATTGAACAGTCCTTGTTCACTGTGATAGGGAAGATGTGTGATAAAGGATTTACAAATAATTCTATGGGTGAAGGTATGGGTGTTAACGTCTTTGAAATGGGGCTTAATGTTGCTACAAACTCAAGGAGCAGGCTGACTCCTGAAACAGACAAGTGGGTCTGCACAAGCCTGAATTTTGGAACTTTGGGGTAAAAATGACAGGTTGAAGGGGGAATACATGATAGGCAGTTCCGGAAGCCTGTATCTTCCTGGTACCTCAGCCAAAGAGGAAAAGCAAGAGGGCATCATGCAGCTGGGAGTTTAGGAGAAATGGAGGCTGTGCCCTCTGAAATCTCAAGTGAGAACACCCTCCAGGAAAGTGCCCCAGTGGACTCTCTCCCTTTATTCAAATAAAGTTGAAGGGTTTCTCTGGCTCCTCTATGGACACTGGCTTTTCTTAGCGTGTTTTTCCACACAACTGCTAGGTTAGGAACACCATGGAGACAATGGAGAACTACCCACAATTTAGCAAAGCTACAGCTGTTCAAAGAGTATCCACAGTGTGATAGCAGACAAATCTGTTCTAATCCGTGCAAGGAGCCAGTTCTACTGGTCTTTGTTTGTTGTGCTGCAACGCAGCTTGCCCTGCCAGAGAACCAACTCCCAAAGGTCCCAACTAACACCCAGATTTGAAACGACTACTACTGAGGAGATGGCTTTTCTACTCTTTGCTTTCCCAATGCAAACAGACCACATCAGTTTAGTTATAATTCTTGAAGCATACAACTTGTTACTAACGCTCAAGTAAAAGGAGTCATTTTTAGCAGGTACAAATGAAACTACATGACCGACTTCATTTGCTTTCCATTTCACCCTTGGTCTCTTCTTTGTACATGCACTTCATTTCCATTGCAAAAGATTTGGTTTTGTTTTGCAAGCTTCTCGTGTCAGCCAGTATTTGGAACACAAAGATCCTTTTGTATATTGTACTTGCTGTTTTTCCTTCCTCACTCCTTTTCCTAGCAGACAAAATGTACCTCATTAAAAATTACTTTGCAACTGAAAAATGTTTCAGTTACTTGGTGAATTCTTGCTTTCTGCCTGTCTGTTGAAGTAGTGAGTTGCAGAAAGGTAATT
Source organism: Acrocephalus scirpaceus scirpaceus (assembly GCA_910950805.1). NCBI lineage: Eukaryota > Metazoa > Chordata > Aves > Passeriformes > Sylviidae > Acrocephalus > Acrocephalus scirpaceus. Next base: position 39,459,020 of record OU383781.1, read on the forward strand.
ATCACACTAGATAAATAAATAGGAATTTATCTAATTGTACTAATCAGTAACTTTTTTAAAACATAGGAAGTTAATATACATTGCAACAAAGGCAATGTACACTCAAAACACTGCAAATAACACTGATACTGTAAGATTGGGGTGCCATGCTCAAAAGTATCAAACACTAATCATGCATAATATTGAATTTTTGAAATATCAGAGCTTTATTCTTACTAAAGATTGAAATTCCCTTTGAATGTAAGTTAAGAACAGAGGGTGTTAACTCTACATTGACAAAGCAAAACCATCAATTGCACCTGGTTTCTCATCAGCTATCAGCATGATACATCTGTTGATTACCAGTTTAATTTAGATCTAAGGTTACATCTGTTCCTATGCTCGGGACCACCTACTTTTAAAACTTCAGTAGACCTGGATGTATTTTCCTCCCATTTGAAGTAATTTATTAGGTTTTTTTTAAATGCTGCCTCATCAGCATAGACAGAAGCATTGAGAGCCAGCACAAATAATTTACTAGGTAAAAAATGAGAAAGAAAACAGTAGGAAGAGTGTCTGAATGCCTCATCCTACTCTTAAATAAGACATTCTGCTGAAGCACTATCTTGACAAACTAGATGGTTTTTACAAATAAAATAAGCATCTGTCCAAGACAGAGAAATTAAAAGTTTCTTCCATTGAATGTGGTTTTCTTCTTCATAATCCTAACACATTGACATTTCTCTTTATCTTTTACTAGAATGCAAATTCACATTTTACTATTAAAGCTTCACTTGGTTTTATCGTGCACTTTGTTCCTATGAATGTGACAACAGAAGTCCTGGAGTTTACGGTGCATTGTCTAAGGGGGATGCTGAAATCAAGGTATAAATAATTCAGCAAAAAATCAGAGAGCAGCTCACAAAGGACAGTTCAGAGAATGGATGATCCAGGGAGCTCGCTGCCATACAGTATATTTTTACAAGTGGAAAAGGTGTACTAGTTCTGCACCTGTTCAAAGAAACATAACTTTGGGTTTTCTACAAACTACTCAAAATACAATACAGTCAATAATCAGAGGAGTTCAAAAATATAACCATTGTAGACTTACGAACTTGCACTTGAAAACAGAGCTGAAAATTAACTCCTAAAACTTAAGTGAACTTTTGTTCAGACTCAAATATATAGCCTATGCAATTCTGGGGGAAAGAAAAAACCAAACAAAAAAAACTCACCTAAATCTTAGAGAGAAACCTCTTTCCTTAAGCTTATGGATATTCTCTCTTCTGCTCCACCTCTAAAAGTGAAAATTCCAATTTTATCAGAGAAAAAAACAAACCAAACCAATGTTAAATATATACTATCAAATGGACCTGCAAGCTTTATACTGCAGACCAAAGCAGTCATTTAGTTATCATGACAGAAACATCTTTACATGACATGACTGCTTTCTCCTTTTCCTGATGTAATGCCGGCCAAACGCTGTCATGACCATCAAGTGGCAACTACAAAGTCTTCATGAAAATGATAGAATTGAAAACACCTGAAGGCAAATGAGTCAGAGAAAAAAAAAAAAAAGTCTTGCTTAGAATAACAATAAGAAATTGATTATAAGCCCAACAGGAACATTTGTAGTATGACTGCTATAATTTCATAGTCCCATTCCAATGTTTTCATCTCAGTATAAGGGCTATGCCTAAGTCTCGTTCATTAGCACACCATCTTCAACACTTACTGTCTTTGACAATGTCCTAATTCACGATCCACACTATTTGTTGCATATTCTCCTTATAAGCAATTCTACTCCTTGACATTTTCAGGCTAGCAGGTAGACACTGCTCTTGGGTACACAGACCCAGACAGCACATTAACATAACTTAAAATAAAGTTTTAACTAGATAAAGAGGATGAAAACTTGTCACTTATATTCTGCTGTACTTAAAACAACAATAAAACTGTCTTAGAGCATATCATTGCAAAAGATGCACTTTAATAATTTACAGTGATTAATATAAGACAGTAGAACAGAACATTAGAAAGTTTATTTCCTCCTACCAGATGAAGTATTTCTGTTCCTACCTATCAGTTCCATGTTCTGAATATCTAATATAATTAATTGTATCAGCTCATACAAGAGATACAAGGGGCTTTGCAATGCAAATTTAACATCTCAGAGAAAGTTTTCAAGTGGTTTGCAACTACAAGGGGGGTTTTTGTCCTCCCTCTGCTCAGTGAGTTATTTCTGGTTTAAATAGGTGTTTGAGGGACCAATTTAGAAGCTAGCAATATCCTTCACTGATTGGTTCCCCCGGGCCAATAGAGTACATGCAGCACTCCACTACAGAAAGGACTTCTATACATCTGAGTTTGAGGCATTGCTCTGCTGCTATATACATCTGAAAAGCTTTTCCTGCTCTGAATAGAAAGGCCATGACATATTTTCTTCTCTTTTCCTTCTCTTTTTATTCGTTTTCCTTATTTATCCAGTTTCCTTATTTATCTTATTTTCCAGAAGGAATATCAAGGTAAAGACCTTATGTCAGGATTTTTCTTCTACTAACCCCTAAGAAGTGTTCCAAAAATATATTTTGGCAATTACATTCAGTTTAGAAAAGTATTTTTTTGAATACCACACTGCACAGTCTGCAACCAGTATGGGCCAGGAATTGCTCCACTGAAAGCAGTAATACCACAGATTTGTGATCAATAAACAGAAAATCAAAGCTCCTATGTCCTAACAATTTACCACAGCATGTAAAAAGTCAGAAGTGTTGTCACAAAATTTTATTGACACAGTTATGCAAGAAATTTTAAACGTTTTGAAAAGAAAGATCATGAAATGCCACATTGGAATCCAACACATGGACTACTTTAGCCTTGGAATCTCAAAATTTGTCTCAAATTATGTGTAAGTCTCTGTCAGACGAAAACTTCCATTTCAGAACTGAAGCCCTGTACCTTCTTGGTTCTGCACAGCCTAAATATGTTTGTCAAAACACATTCTGGATAAGCTGGCAGTAGAGAATTCAAAATCCCAGTAAAAATTAGAATTTCCCAAAGCAGTTTCATCATGTCCTTATAAAACTTTTCTGCAGTGCTGAGCGAACCTCTGTCCTCATCACAGATTACTATCACACAGCAGCAGCAGCACCACACACATTGCTATGCTCCTCACGTCCTGCCCTCCATCCATCCAGAGACTGCAATCAGGTATCTGATAATAATGCCAGTCACATCAGCTGGACTGCTGCCGCAGTGAGCTGATCCATGCTGGTGCCTTGATGCAAATACAAGGACACCAGGGCCACAAGACATAGGATCCTGTCTTTGTATTACAAATACTGATTTCCAGATGGAGCATTCCAGGCCTCTTGCTTCTCTTGCAGGTATGCAGTGTAGCTGCATTCCCTCTTAGCCTCTAGCTGAGCAATGGCATTGTGTGACACATTAAATAGATAAATGAAAGAGCGCTGCAAAGCAGGAGTTGTGGGAACAAACACTATTTAATCACTAAGTTGCTACTGTGTTCTCAGTACTGTGGCACTACTTCTTACTCAAGTGATGTGTTTTCTCATCATCTTTGCCACCACATGAAAACTTCCCTAATAGCTGTGAAGCATCGAATTTAAAGAAAAGGTTTGTCAAACACGCTTAAACTGATAACTGATCAAAAAATAACTTGTATTATGTTAAACAGACATTTCTGAGGGTTTTTTGTGCTCTGTATACATAAAAATCTTGATAAATTATGTACAAGTGTGTATGTAACTTGCAAGTAACAGATAAACAGTTAATCCATGTAGATATTAATTTCTAAGCCTACATACTAGTTTTATTGTCCTAGCATCCCAACGGAAGTGTTAGCACCACAGAACAATCCTCACATGATGTACTTCTTGAATACACTCAGTAGGACAATATACTGAAGCAGCAGCAACCTGAGGTATTGTCAAGCAAGTACTGGGGGAAAACTAAAAGTACAGGAGAAGGCATTGTTTTAAATTCCCTCATCCCATCTTATTTTATTTTGCCCAGATTTCTCTCTCACAATTTGGGATTAAATGTATGCATTGGTAGTTTAGAAACAAGTAACTTTTTTTTTCACCTGAGAGATGACTCCCTTGTGGCTTTTTTCTTTTTTGCTTTCAACCAGGAAAAATGAACTTTGAGTTGAATTTGAAAAAAAAGTAGGGAAAAATTAAAGGAAATTAGAAAAGTGAAATAATTAGAATTTTCATTGTCACCCTCACCTACACTAGACACTTTTCCTTCTCAGCAAGTGAGGTGCAGGCCCTACACAGATAACCACATCAGTTTGAAGGTATGAAGAGAACACACACTCCCCAAGCAGCCACGGGAACACTACTGCTATTTAACAAGTGTGATTCACCAGTCCTCTAACAGGAACCATCCAGCACAGCACCTGCACACAGAAAAAAGTATTTACTTCTCATAAGGATGAACAATAGACCTCTACAGGAAGAAAAGAATTTTTTTCCCCTTAAGGTGAAAAGTGGCAAAACATTGATCACAAACAAACTTGAACTGAAACTATAAAACCTTCAACTAACAAGCATACATGAACCACAGCAAAACATCCAGCGCAGACACTGGAGGACAGGCACCAATATCAGGGGATAAATAACATGAATCCTTCTGACCAAGCACCTAGCCTTAGGATCACCAGGAATTACATAGGGTCTGTGAATAAGGGGTGGTGTTTTACTGACTCCAAAGGCATCCTCAGTACAGCATATGAACACTGAAAATGTTACCTGCCATGACCACCCTTCTATAGAAAATACATTTAACATATATTTACTTTGATAACTCTATACAAGCCTGCTAGGAAAATTGCTCCTCCTCAAAGGGAAAAGCTTTCTTTTCTCAGAGAGCTAGGGATTTTTTAAACTTATGTCAGAGTCTACCAATCACAGATGATCTTCCACCAGTCCAGTAAAGTGAGAAAGCTACTTCATCAGTTTCCATTTCTAAGATGGGGGGCCAAACAGACTGCAGAGCATCAATATCAACAAGCAAGCACAACAGGCAGTGTGTTGTTCTGACCCTTTCAAGCCAGAAAGTCAAAGTTTACCCACAGAAAACAAGTAAAACAAGAAATCAGGCTCTCGTCTTCAGACATAAGCTTGTTTTTACACAGCAAGACTATTATTCTATTTGAAACCTACATGCTTGAGGACTTTGGCATAAGGGCATACTTGATCTGCTGAAGGTATGTGGAGAGAGAAGCCCAGAGTGGAATGTGCTGGCAGGACTTGGAGCAGTTTTTGAAGAGCTGCAGCCTGTGGGGAGGTCCCATGCTCAAGAAGTTTCTGAAGGACTTCTCCCATAGGAGGGACGTCACACTGGAGCAGGGGAAGCAGGTGAGGAGTCCTCCCCTGAGGAGCTTTGCTTGTTTTGTTTAATTCACTTACACAGGCTCACCTGTATGTTATGTGCAGACTAGTAAAGAAGGCTGTCAACTCAGGGAAAAAAAAAAAGAAAGGGGGGGGGGGGTTTATATACTAAGTTGGTCAGAAGTTGCCCTGATTCAGATGTGCTGAAACAAGCCTTTTTCTCAGAACCTGTGAAACAGAGAGTAACCTCAGCTCCCTAGCTGCATCTCTTGGAACCAGCTCCCATCTTAGCTATACTCAACAGGAGCACTTCTCCTACCAGAGGCAATGAAAGAATAATTTGCACTTCCATAAGTCAAATAAGCTATCAAAACAGCACTGCAATACCACAGCCTTTGGGTCAAGGTCCTTCAAGTATGAGCACACTGCCTACTCCCTGTTCCACCCCAGGACCATTGTTCTGCCAAAATGCTTCATTTTTATAATCTTAAGATTCCGAGAGCTTGTGTTTACAACAAATGATTGTCTGAAGTCATCTCAAAATAAGAAAAGTCATTGATCCAAGTTCTTTCCATTGGAACTGACATTGACTGTAACAGTAACTTCTGCTGAGCCCTCCATCTGGGTCTCCAGACAGGAGCACAGCCCCTTCACTGCGAGGATGGCTCCTGCAGCCAGCAGGAACATATGGAGGAGGCCCTGCTCTAGAGAACCACAGGGAATGCCATTGTGTGCAGGAGCAACAATTCCAAGCAAGAAAGTCTGCTCACTGATTTACAAAGCCATTTCAAGTGCTCGGTTTGAACATCATCTGTCAGTGAATAACAACCCCAGAGTTGATGGCATGAATTTGCTGTGACCAGGAGAGTTAAAGATGTAGGGCCCATAGGAAAGATGAAATTCCACCTTTTGAAATTCACAGGTTATTCCCTCTCTGATCAAAGGATGTTTTGGAATATTTACTAGTTACCACATTAACATTTTGCTCCAAAGACAGAAGATTTGTGACCTCCCCTGCTGTCTCTGGCAGCAGCTGAAAGTTAAGAAATATCACCAGGTATTTTGATTAAAATATTTCTTCAGCAACAGAAATTAAACTCACATAGACATACTTTGAATGGCCTCATGAAGAGGCAATGATAATTGCTACAGATTAAATACAGTGGGAAAAATGTGATAGAAATGTACCATTGAGATCCTTTTGGGATTGGAGGAGGGTATGTGTGCAACTATGATGCTCTTAGTAGCCAACGATAGTAAGATGGTAGGCATCAGCTCAGGGCAGGCAGATCCATTTTTCCTTTCTGTTAACACTTTCAGATCCAGACTGCCACTGCACTTGTTTTGGAATTGCAGGACTTCAACTACTGGGAGCTTTAGCTGCCATAGATTCTTTCACAGCTGTTTCTTAGTTATGTCAGGCTAATTCTGACATTAGATGCAGACACTATTGTGTAAGAAGCAATAGTAGTTTTGCTCATTAATAAAGAAAATCAGTAAGGAATGAAGATGAGGACTACCATTTTCCAGTACACTGCATCTTCAGTGGATAGGTGAGTTGTAAGAAAAAAATCAGTCTTAAACTTTATGAAGACCATTATACTTAACTGCCAACAATTCAGATATACTATGGTCAAAAGCATAAGGAGAAAAAATTCAGTATTCATCAAAATCAGCTCCTGAAGGAGTTTGTGCTCTTGTAATTTTTGCTTGATGTAATTTTTTCCTATACAGTAAAAGAGATTTTTCTACACCATACGTCAAATAAAATCACGTTAGTCCTTTTACAAACCACTCAAACCAAAAGAAAACAACTCACTATGAGCTGTAACTTTAAATATTTAGTGTCATCTAAAGTATTCTTAAACTGCAGCAACATAATAGGCAACAACTGCATACTGAAACAGTGATTAATCCATAGAAAATGAGTCACTAGAATATTTTTAGACTGCATAGTACCTTTTCTTTCAAAAAATGATGAACAGACAATGCAACTGTGAGTTGATTCACCAGTTGAGGCAGCACCTTCAGAAGGAAAAAGTACCATATACTCTTTCACTTACACAGAACCAAATCTTCCTTTTTATCCTACATATCAGAAATCTCCTAATACTAAGTTAATAATTAATTTAGCAGTCAAATTCTCTCCTGAAAAATCTGTGATCTTGACTTGTCTCACAAATCACCATCTGTACATTGCCTATGCAATTTGTGTTTGGAGCTTTTCCGTACACAAATAGGAACAGCAGGTACATGTACAGAACATGAATCAGGGTCTCATTGCTCCAAGTCTGCACCACTAGTACAAATCTTTTTAAGGTCCCAGAAACATTGTTTTCCATACCCCAATGGTAAAAGTTGCATCACACAGTTTTCTACCCTATCAGAGGTTACGGTATGGTAAAGTGGTTCATATCTGCAAGGAAGCATCAGGGCCTGGCTACGCCAGCAAACCTGGGACTGATGCACTGCTTCCTTCCAAGTGAATCTTTGTAAAATTATATACCTCTCTTCAGTATTTGCAGACCTGCAAAAATAGCCCTGAAGGACATGCTCCACTTGTAGTTTAGATACACCACCTTAACACAATCCTGAAATTCTTTAGTTGCACAAAACCAAGGTCCTGGAGGAATAAATTAGAAATAACAGAGATGCAGGGAAGCCAAAGGCCACTGACAGTGTTACTGCACCCAATATTTCTTGTAAAATATCTCTGGTAATCTTTCTAATGACCCTGCAGTCACATCTCATTCTGGCTTGCAAGATGCTGAATGCTTAATATTCTACTTTTTTTTTTTTTTGTTATGTGATAAAGACAATAACATATTACTGTGGTTTTGCCCCAGAATTTCTGCAGAACTTGAGTTTGGACATTTCACTTGAGTTGTTGCTAGTATGTTATCACAAAAGAAATGGAGTGAAAAACTCTGATACCAATGCAATAAATAGCTGCTTTATGAAGTGCAATGTCTCAATAAGTGCTGGTACTGTTCATTGTCCAGTGAGTACCTAGATGGGACTCACAACACTAAATACAACATACATTCACATGGACAACTGCAGGATGAAGCTTCACAGGACAGTTCAGACATAGAATCTCACTAAGCCTTTGCAAAAAACCCTCACAAGAAATGATCAGAAGTTAATTAAAACTCTATACTCTGTACAAAACTGTTAATATCCTAATTTGCCTTGTTTTTTTGACAGAAACTAGCTTTACATGTGTAATGGTTGAGACCCGATTCATGAACCGTGTCTGTGCTAACCACAGACACGGTTTATGTCAGGCAAACAACTACACATTTACAATACAATGTACAAAGGACGTGAGCATGCTGCCTTCACATTCATCCTTTCCCAGATGATTGGAAAACTCTAGTGGGACACAGGACATGCTAACAGAGGATTATACGTGAACAAGCAGCATAAAAGAAGCATGATCAAACTTATTTGCACAGCCAAAGAGAAGTCTGCTTGATGTTCCTGTTTACAACAAAGCAGTCAGTGGAAACCCAGGGACTGCTCCAGCCCCTTTCTGCATGGCACAGGTGAGGCCAGGCAGTAGAAAGCAGCCCCAGCCTGGGGACACCACAGTTTGGCCCCCATTTCATCTCTTCAGAGCAGCTCAGCCGACTTTTATCAGCACATGCCCACATAAAGAGCAGACCCTCGCACAGTCTGAGACCACCAGCACCCTGTGGGTGCCCACAGGCCCGGTCTGCTCCGGTCAGCCTCCCCAGCCCCGCACCTGCCCAAGAACTGTACGGAGGAGGGACCCTCACCCACCCTCCTCTGCTCCTGCCGGGGATGGACCCTCACCTCTCCTCTATTGCTCATCCCTGCACCTCTTTATCCTGGCATGGCCCAGGCTGGCTTAGCCAGCACTCCCTGCCCAGGCCAGGCCTCACTGGACGCCTGAGTGCAGTGACCGCTGCCCTCAGGCCAGAGTGGGACACGGGAGCTGTGCCCAGCCCAGCTCATGGACCACAAGTGGTCGGAGTGCAGCAACAGAGAGCACCCAATAGACACTTGTGTGAAGCCAGCTGGTGCTGCTCTGGTGCTGGGGGTTTTCTTTGCTTGCTTTGGGGCTGATTTCACATCGTTTGCCCTGTACTGACTCAAGATATCAAACAGCTAAGACTGCATTCTTCTGGGTTTGTATCTTCTACTACTCATGCACTTTGGGAAGTTTCAGTGTTTCTAGTCCAGATAAAGGTTTTTAGAATTTTTGCTTGTTTGGGGGGGTTGTTGCAGGGGCTTTTTTGCTTGGTTCTTGTGGCTTTTTGTTTCGCCCCTTTATACCCTTGATGCAGAAAATACTCAGCAAGTTACAAAACAGCACTGGTAAACAATATGGGTAAATGAAATATATCATTTGCCTAAGAGAACACTACATGAAAATCATTGCACCTATTTCCATTTTATTTAGAATGAAGGAAACAGATCCTTTGTTGTCACCTTTCAATAATAAAGGTTATAGTCAAGCAGACGATCCATGTTTAAAACTGGACTAATTCAGAAGTTCAGAGAGAATAGGATGTTTTTGAGTAATTTATCATTTTCAAACAGAAATTTACTAACAAGATGAAATTCAAATTAAATTCAATATATAGTCCATAATTTAAAAACTCAAATGCCCATAATTAATGTTATTTGAATCAGGCAAGAGGTGCCATTAAAATGGCACCACAAAAGGTATCAGGTGATGGTTTGATATTTTATTTTCCTTTTAAGAAACAGTTTTTTCATTTCCAAAGAGGAGTTCCACTGTTGTTCCCTACTGTTTTCTTCAAAACAGGGACTGCTCCTGAAGCAGGAACAGAAAAGCTCTTGAAAGGAGCACTAGCAAGGAAGGAATCACATGTAAGCAAAAGCAGTTTACTCATTGTGTGCTTCAATAAAGACAGAGTCAATAAAAACCTCTAAAGCCAGCAAGATGCAACATGTCACAAAAAACCTCTGCACAAAGCTGAGGACTTAAAGGACTATCTAGCAATAAGCAGATGTTATCTAGGAGTTGCATGTGAAAGCATTGCAAGAGGCTCCCCAGCACTCCAGCAAGACAGCACGGAGTTTCCCAACATGGGAAGATATTTTCCAGGCCCAATTTTCTTCCTAAAAGAATATTTGGGCTGCCAGGTTCCCAGCTGTCTGCATTGCTGTGAATTTCAGATTATTTTTATGTTACAAGTGGGATAGGAAAACACAGAGGAAATTTAACTTATTCACCAGAACACAGAGAAAAGGCTGAGTGGCTGACAGGCTCTGGGCTTATTCTGTAAACATCCCTTGAGAATATTCTGCTCACACATGTGTTTCAAAAGAACAGCAGTAGGTGGTAAACAAACACCCTACACCTTTCACCAAGGAGCTTCAGTCATCTCTTTCTGATCTTAAACTATCAGATATTCAACAATCCACTGCTACATCATTTCTTGAAATGCATTTTCTAAACAGTGTGCATGCACACACAAGATACTTATACTTGGACATTAGCTTTTGATGAAATAGGACTGTCTGTGCAGAAATTCTGGTTTTCTTCAGCAACAATACACTTCATGAAAAGCTACAAAAATTATTTTCTTCTCTAGATCAAATTCTAATGAATTTTAATTTTCCAGTGACAGAGAAAAATGTTCTGTTCTTTTTTCCACCAGCTGATCAGACATTAAAACCAAAGAATGCCATTACAGAGTAATATAATTTCCTGCTTGAGATAGCACTTAAAATGTTAACCAATTGCCTGTGTGTTTAAGCCAGAAACTTGTTTGATCAAATTATACTTTCTAGTCTCTACCTGAGGGAATTAAGGCAAACAGACTCCACAGTTCTCTTGACACTTCGATTCAACAGTTAATCAACTTCACCTAGCAAAAACTTCCCATTTTATTTTTCTAGGTTCAGCTTTCAGACATCTATGCTTATTTAGATGAAATAGGTATTTTTCTAGAATAATTTCCTTCAAGTGAAGGTACCACAACATAGCCATCAAGGTACTGCTTAATCCTTCTGACCACCCAAACATATCATTAAATCAATCAATGAAGGACTGACTTCAAATAAATCATTGTTCTTTTTTTCTCCTTCCTCCCCTCAGTATATTGCAGATTTGGATTGAGTGCAAAGAATTCCAGTACTGGCAAACTGTGCACAAAGACTCAGGGTCATCCCTAATTGATGTTCTCCCCTATTCACCTGGTTGAGGTTCAGATTGGACATCTTGCACTGCAGCACACTTGGAGCTTGTACCAAGTCCCTAATCCATTACCAAGACCACAGAATCACTGCTGCACAGGATACAGCTCTCAATTCAGTGTGTGCACAGAATCACTGCTGCACAGGATACAGCTCCCAATTCAGTGTGTGCACAGAATCACTGCTGCACAGGATACAGCTCTCAATTCAGTGTGTACACAGAATCACTGCTACACAGGATACAGCTCCCAATTCAGTGTGCACAGAATCACTGCTGCACAGGATACAGCTCCCAATTCAGTGTGTGCACAGAATCACTGCTGCACAGGATACAGCTCTCAGTTCAGTGTGTGCACAGAATCACTGCTGCACAGGATACAGCTCCCAATTCAGTGTGTGCACAGAATCACTGCTGCACAGGATACAGCTCCCAGTTCAGTGTGTACACAGAATCACTGCTGCACAGGATACAGCTCCCAGTTCAGTGTGTACACAGAATCACTGCTGCACAGGATACAGCTCCCAATTCAGTGTGTGCACAGAATCACTGCTGCACAGGATACAGCTCCCGATTCACTAACCATAGGTTAGCTCACCCTCAATATCTTACTTGGCCAGCAGCATAAAAACCAGTTATTTGAACAGACATGGGTTACCACCCCATGATTTCAACTACTCTAGAATGCTTTCCTTTCTTCTTGACCATATATTATGCTGCTTGTCCCTTATGTAGATAGATAATTAGGCATGTGCTTGAGTATTAGTCTAAACTACAAAATATCCTTGAGTGAGGAAAGGCATGAACTTGCATTTAAGTAGTCGTATTTCAGTTTTGTACCAGAAACAAGGTTGCTCTCCAACCAGGTCTGATGCTCTGTGCTTCTGTCCCTCTATTGCTCCCAGTTCCTGAGCTCACTCATTCAAAACTAGCAGATTACCTCTGCTCTCCCCAGCAGCTAGCAGCAATTGAACATAGTAAAATTTAAAGTTCTTTCCCACATAAGAGGCACTACTCTGATCCTGGCTGTAGGGAGTCCAGCTGAGGATTACAGCTGAGCATTAAAAACCTTCTCTCCAGTCCTCAGCTATTTTCCATGTACCACTGAGGAAACTGTTCCTTTTTCCACATGCGTCTGCACCTTGTAAGTTCTTAGAGCCATTTCATGTGCTGCCTTGACTCCCTTATAATTATTGTCATACACTTCCCTCCAAGTTGTGTAATATTAGGAAAAACATGAGACTGCCTACTGTAAAATGCTCCCTATTATCAAAAAAATTCATCTGAAAAACAAGCCACCCATATAATCAAAGAGCAACTCTGCAAGCCAGGGATCTTGTTGAACAGATGGCTGAATGCCACCCTAGATAACTCAAATTAATCTCCTCACTTGTTTACCAAACAAAGTCAGATGAAACTTCCAAGTTGGATATATGGAGCCAGCTGAAAACCCAGGAATAGAAAAAATATTGAGAGAAATTTGAGCACTTGTGGTGTTAATCCATCAAAGTAATTGTAGAAACCTATATACTTATGGATAAAACACTGCCATTAGCAGTGAAAAAGGCATGTAACAGCCTATCACTATTGACAAAGAAAACAAAAAGAAAGAACACTGTTTCCCTATTCACAAGTGCTGAAGTATCAAAACATTACCATAACTTGATTAACTTTTGGTAAAGCCTAAGAATTACTGCAAGACAATATTATCTCAGTACTGTGGTCACAAGCACCTTGAGCTGCTTCCATGGACCTCCTTCCATCAATTTTAACTATCATTTGAGTTTACTGTGCAAAACAGCAATGCACCAACACCATCTAAAGCAACAGCTTGTACTTATATAATACAGTTAAATGAACAGGCTCCTTGCAAAAGCCCTCTGTGAAATGCAAGAGGGTACAAATAAGATCCCATGATCTGCTGCATCTGTGGCCAATGCAGGATAAGGATTAAAGCCATGACCTTTAACGCAAACACTACTTTCCTCCCTGATACAAAAGGATGTCAGTAAATTGCATCAAAGAGAGGAACAACAATATCTTTCCAATAGGTGTTCAGCACTTGGAAGAAGCACCTGATAGTCTTGAAAGTTTCTGCATGACATTTTCAACTGTGGGATCTACTGTGCTTTTTCCCAGGTTGGAACCCAGTAAGTTTAAACTGTCAACTGTGCTTGAAAAGAACTGTTAAGATTATTTTGCATTCAGACACCTGGGTTCTCAACCTAACTGGCCCAAATTTACTGCAAAACCTGAACATCACAGAAAGTGTTGGGTAGGTGGAAATTTGAGCTCATATTCAATACCAAGAAAAACTCCTGGGGAAAGAATTTTTCACACTCAAAAGAACTTCTTCCAAGAATTCATAATCTGAGTAACACACATTAAGAAGTACTGCTATGTGAGGTGTTGATTTGAATAGGCATTCTCACTTTTTCCCTTCTCAGCTATAAACTAGACTAGCTCCAAGGATCTATCATAGAGTCTACATTAGATTAGAACAGAGTAGCTTTAATCTCCTATAAATCTCTTTCCTGCTTCCATGCACACCTTATTGCATTCCTATGGCCAAACTGTGACAAGGACAGCAGTAGAATTATTGTGCCAAATAATAAATCCCTTTACAAGGGAAATGAAGTGAAATGTATAGTACAAGGGACTGAATTATTCAGTAACGCGCTTGGCACTAGAGATGTGGAACTGCCACTTTTCATTAACATCATCAACCTTATATGTCTACATAGTTTCTATATTGAGGTCATCCAGCACAGAGGCACCAGTCACTTGAACCAGATGGGTCACATACATCATCTTTATTTCCTCCACATTGCTAACTCCCATCCTTTTGGGTCATCTCAGCAATCTGAACCATCCAACAAACTATAGCCCAGAAGCAGGTAGCCTAGATAACTCTGCCCATTCCAGAACACCCTAAAAATCCAACGAGACTTTAGACTAACCCAAGGACCTTATGTATCTCAACAATAACCACACAGCTCTATAAGACTTCACATCCCTAGACATGGTTCTGAGGAACCATAGCCCAAATTGAACAATATATTATTTTTGCTGGAAGACGTCTTTGCTGGTTTCAACTGGGTTAGAGTTTACTTTCTTCAGTGGCTGGTGTGGGACTGTGTTTTGGCTTTGTGCAGAGCACAAGGTTAATAATACAGACATAGTGTTGATATTGCTGAGCAGGACTTGCACAGAGCCAAGGCCTTTCTGCTTTTCATACTAACACACTGGTGAGGAAGTTGAGGGTGCATGGGAGGCTGGGAGGAGACACAGCTGGGACAGGTGACCCAAAGTGACATTCCAGACCATGTAACATCATGCTCTGTAGATAAAGTGACTGGAAGAAGTATGAAGAGGGGAACATGTGGAATGATGGTGTTTGTCTTTGCAACTTTAACTTGATGGGCTCTGCTCTCCCGGAGATGGCTGAACACTTGCTGGCCCATGGGAAGTGGAGAATTGATTATTTTGCTTGCAGTTTTGCTTTCCCTGTTAAACTGTCTTTATCTCAACCCATGAGTTCTTTGGCTTTTACCCTTCCACTTCTCTCCCCAGTCCCACTGGTGGGGGAGTGGCAGGATTCTAGGCAGAGGGGATATATTGTCACACACAGTAGATAACACCACAAGTATTTTGCAGACAAAGCTGTTGCAAGTCCTGTTCTTGGGTTTGCCTACTGCTGTTTTTCTTCATCTTTTAGCAGTGACAATTTATTCTTTCCTATTTTTCAAACCCCCAAAATTCAATGAAGGTCCATCAGTCTGTAAACAAACAGGACCACTTTCATATAGGCAGTTTAACATAACTGGTTGAAAGAGGAAGAAAGCCAAGTCAAGTTACTGACTTTGTCCCAATATGGCAGATTGAGGCTAAGAACAATATTTATAGCTGAATTAGAAGAGAAACTGTGCCTCTTTATTACCATTGCCTATTTCAAAACTCATTCTTTTACATATCACATGATTCAGAGACTTTTCAAGACAATATGCCTTGTAATCTAAATAAATGCAAATATACCAGACATTCTAGAAACCACCATGGACATTTGTCCATGTCAGATATTTGTTTATAAGTCAGTTTGATAGAGTAGCACATCTTCTGACTCCTCTTATGACTTAAATTTTCATACTGTCTCCAAGTAAAGCTGCTACATCTAAAAAAATTCTTTTCAAGAACTTCTGTTATGTGGGTGGAGAAGAGAGCAAAATCAATTTCATTTGACTCCAGAAAATAACTCTGAAAAGTAAGAGGGTTTAAAACTTGCCTTTCTTAAGGGAGAGGATGGGCAGATCTTGAACAGTTAGGGATTTGGAAGAGCTATTTCATTTAGTGCCTTTGATCAACTTTGGTACCATCAAAATCACTCTGGCTGCACTGACCAAATTATTCTGTTTAACTCTCCCTGACAGCCCAGCTAGAGCAGACGAACTTGGAAGAGAAACTTGTACCATCTGCAGTCCACCCCACTAAGGTGAGTCATTGGTAAGTTAGGGAACCATCTCAGTACTCACCCAGCTGCTCACAGAAAATGCTCACATAAAACAAACACAGGTAACACTATTATACAAAACTTCATTTAAACTGTAAGAACTGCAGTCCAGATATGACCAAGCAATTAATTCATAGACATCAGTATTCACAAGCAAGGAGAAAGAACTTCACAGTGTGTGTAAGCAGTGGCATACCAATGAAAT
This sequence comes from Acrocephalus scirpaceus scirpaceus, assembly GCA_910950805.1. Lineage (NCBI taxonomy): Eukaryota > Metazoa > Chordata > Aves > Passeriformes > Sylviidae > Acrocephalus > Acrocephalus scirpaceus. The sequence goes on from OU383781.1 coordinate 39,475,261, forward strand.
ACAGATACAAAGAAGTTTCTATTGTTAGAGAACAAAAGAGGCAGTTGTAGCATGGATCAGGCAGTCTTACTGAGCCAGAAACCCCACCATCATTGTTTTCCAGACCCCAACCTCTCCTAACTTCTCCCCTGCTGTTTCATATCTCCAGTTGCCAATGAACCTCATTAGTTTTCCTGCATGAACCACCTGCTAATCTACCCATCCTTGTTAGCACATTGGAAATCATCTGGTGGTCTAGAGAGAGGAATTTAAAGCCTTTCACTATTTCTGCCAGACCTTTTCACCACCATGCATTCAGGTCATAAACATTATAAACTGAACATCTTGAAATATACTGTGTCAAATACCATCTCTAAATAACAGATCAAGGAGTACTATTCACTGGTACTTGAACCCAGAGCAGTCTGTCACCAATGCACAAACACCTCCTATAAGATTCTCATAAGACAGAAATTGTAGAGCTGGCAAATGAAAACACATGAACAAAAAAGGGTTCTCTTACCCGCAAATTTTTGCCTGATTTGAGTTCTGTGAACAGATCAGCTTCTTGGGTTGGGATTTTATTATGTTTGGGGTTGCTTGTTTTCTACATAAGATAAGAAAAAATTTTAATAGTAAACCAGTGAATGGTGTAGACTCTTGGAGGATCTCTTGAAGCATTCATCTCCAATCACAGCATAAGTGGCCAAGTTACTCCAAACTACACTTATAATCCTCTCATCTCAAGGTTACAAAATACTCTATAAGGATTTAAATACTAAGACATCCAACACTGCTTTGATAAGGATGATGAAATGCATGAAGAATCATCATCTGTATGCAGATGGTTTTAGTATATCTTCCAATTGGAGAGGAATTAAAAAAAAATCACTATTTTATAGTCAAAAAAACCCATGTAAACCCCCGACATTTCCTTGAAATGTTTCCACACACACACAAAAAAGGGGAGGCATGAAATCCAAGTGCCTGAATTCTAAACTGTACCCATGTTCTTGTCTGCTGTGTAGTGTTTTGTCTTCATATTTGGATCAAATGAGTACTGACACTCAAAGTTACTTTAATTTTTCTGGGATTCAGGATGTTAGTAATTTTTTTCATCAGCGTAAGAGTTTGGAAAGTTTCTAAGTAGTCATCTAAAAATTAAAGCTAGTATTTTGCCAGAAAATACTTGTTGAAATATTAAACTTTTTAGCTGCTACAAAGCATCAGTCTGATTATTAATCATATTTTTCCATTTGACCATCACTGTGTGTGAGCCAGAAGCAGGATTTAGAGCAGGATTACTGAGAAAGCTCTGCATATCAGCATTGTTATGAAGAGTATGTAATTTCATCACTGGGCAAACAAGCCTTCAACTTTGCTATTTTGTGTTGTCTTCTAATTTGTCTGTTCACAGATTTCAAAAAGCTTGACTAACAAAACAAACATTTCACCCGTTGGCCATGCTTCTGCAAATCTAAAATTAAACCCCAGAGATCTTTGTTGATAGATTATCTTGGCCATCATCACAACAATCACCACAGAACCAGCTTCTTTCTCCTTCTGACATTAAAGGGTCTACAGAGTTCAAAATTACAGTAATAACTTTCATTCACCAAACATCTATACACAGAGTACACATCTCATAGCATAGTACAACTTGATTACTCAGTTCATATAGCAAAATTCACTTGAGAATCAGCCAACCATACTAAAGAATCTAAGCCAAATTACATGCATTTTCAGTTATGCTTGAATAGCCACTACATTAACAAAATTCACTCCTAAAATCAAGCAAGCTGACCACCACCTAGCTATCTATGCATCTGTCTCCTCTTCTTCCATGAAGAAAGCAAGTGGGGTGGCCAGTTGAGAGAAGAAAATATCATTCCAAAAGCCTGCAGTATGCTATATACTGGACTTGCTCATGCAACTCTCTCTGCATGATTCCCAGACCCAGGTGACTGTAAAAGCAGACAAATGGACTCAGGGCCCACAGAATCCAAACAGGCTACCAAGCCTTACTGCTGTTGTTTGGTAACAAACTGATGTTTTTAGTATAGGGTTTTAACCAAGCCTGACAGAGTTCAGGGAGCATTTGGACAACACTCCCAGGCACATGATGTGACTCTTGGGCATGGTCCTGTGCAGGGCCATGAGCTGAACTTGATCCTTGTAGGTGCCTTCCAACTGAGCATATTCTGTGATTACCAACCATTGCTCAGTGTTCTTTAGGCATTAAATTAAGCGAGAAGAACCACTGCCTTGGCACACAGCACCTCAGTGTGAGATGTGTCCCACACACAGCCACCACATCCACCTGTGTGTGGGTACCAAACATGAACAGCCAGCATGGTGCACTCAGGTTGACCAAATACACATAGATGGTATTTCAGTCTCAGATAGAATCCTTCTGGAATCAAGTAATAGACTGGGTCTAGATCTGGGATTGACTTCTCATCAGTGCTCCTGCAATTTATAAACTTTGTATGTGATCAACATAAACACACTGACTGCACACTCGTGTATACGTTCTAACAGTGATTGGTTTTTAAACCTAAGTCTGATTACTAAATAAGTCACTTAATTGGAAGAAATAATGTTGAACAAACTTAAGACAAAAAGGCCAAAGGTCACATTCCTTGGCCATACACAGTATTTGAGGTACCTTTTTGAGGAGTTCAATGTTAAATTTTACATAACAAAACTTCTCTGTAAAGATAAAGCCAGTTAGTTTCAAGGAAAAAAAAATCCAAGTTTAAATAGATAAAAATAAAACATTTCAAAACTAAATGATCCTATTCTGTTCTACTTACCTTATACTGAAACAGACATTTATTTTGCCTACAGTATTTCGTTTGCTGGAGACAAAAATGTGATCAGTAGTTTTCCAAAATGAACCATGTTTATTTGGGTTGGCAGCAGGGAGAGCTTTTTTTCTGAGTCACATCCATGCCCTGCCACCTGTGGCAAGAAGCTTGTTTTGCAACAGAACAGTGCTAAATTGTGGATGAGTGCTGGAAAATTTAATTAAAACTCACTTCAAAACCAACACATCATGTAAGCATCTCAGGAAATCTATAGGTTCATCATTAAATTCATTAGCAAGTTTATAAAATCCAAAACACAAAAAATCTGTTCAAATATGCATGAACACACACAGAGAAAGCAGCCACCCCCAGTAATTCAAATTCTCTTGGACCTCGTGCATTGTGGTGAGGCCCCCGGAGTAAGGCAAACACGAGCGACCATCTGTTATTTTTGTCTGCAAAGCAGCGACTTCCCCCCTGATGAATCTTTGATAGCAGCCAAGCAATGGCAGCGACTGCTGTGGCAAGAACTGACAGCCAGCAGCCCCAGCCTCCATTTCTCTTTTCACTCAACCTGCATGTTAAATGGCTGCTTCAAACCCAGGAGTAGCTCTTTACATATTAAAACCAAATATGCCTTTTCTGTGCTTTCATTTAAATTACAGCAAATGAAGGGAAGTGTCAGGGAGCAAGCGAAGGGAAAAAAGAAAGGAGAAAGAATTGGAGAATGAAGAACCCCTCAGGGAGCATTCATGGTGCCAAAGAGATACTCATTTTCAAGCACCATCTGTCAAGAGCTACTTGGAAGTTTTTCTCTCTTTATCTTAATACCCTCCCCCAGGTTTTACCATCGCATTTGCTATATACCAAGTGGCAAAAACCTCTGCACCCCCCAGAAAAACAGACTGGCCTTCCACTATGTGAGGCACAAAAATTCTTCTCCAGGACCGATTGAACTATGGTGAAACTCAACATTAAGCTCCACTTAGATGCATCTTGGATGCAGGACAGTCCACAACTGACTTGTAGGCTTTTAGCACTGTAAAGTACCAGTTTCAAGAAACAAACAAGTCTGAGATTTGCTCTGAGAGGATAGATTAGTCTGGCAGCTCAACTACAGCCCCCATCCTACACAGCTTCTGGGCAGCAGCACTGAACCAACATCTGTGGCAGGGCAGTTGCAAAATAGAGGAAATCAACTTGTGCACCATTGCCACATATTGACACTTTCTCTCTTTTTATTTAATTCCATACATCGTCTGAGTTCTCTCTCACAGCAATTTAGCAGCAGAGACAAGAGAACGATTCTTACCTTGTAGGTAAACAAATGCCTTCACAGCTACACAGTAAATGTTTATGTAGAAAATTTACAGTGGAATGCAAGTACATAGATTAATGACTTATTAGAATTGGTATACATATCTAAATCATCTCTGAAAACTCAATGGAGAATGTAATAATCACAAGAGACTGCAAGCTGTTGGCCCTCAGGAACAATGCATTTATCAGCAGTGATGGGAACGGCAAGTCCAGCATGGTTTTAAAGCAGGAAATCCAGTATTGCCAGAAGGGCTAACTGTGATAACAGGCTTCATTTTGCCAAAAATTCTAGGCCCCTTTTACTTGATTTCTTCAGTCCTTGATCAGCTCCAGGAGCTTTTGAAGTGTTTTTACAGACAGAAACAGGGACAGACAGAATCATCTGTGGATAACAAGCAGATCAGCAACTAGTTTTCCATGGATATAGTATATATCAGCTCTGGAGTGGAATTTATGTTCTTCCTGTATACCAGGCAAGGTCTTACAGAGAATACAGTCTTTCAGCTTTTCTTTGAGTAAGATTATAGAATTATTTAACACAATTGGGGTTGGAAAAAAGGTACCTTCCTCAGGCTTCCAATAATATGACTCAAACACAGAAGAGAGCTTGAACCTCCAACCCAGAGCAGTGGCCTAAACAAGTATGGATATGGAGAGGGGGACCAGAGGGCCATTCTCAGTTGCATTCTCATTCCAATTCTATTGAGAATATGCATCAGAAACAGCATGTTTCACTGAAAATGTTTTAATTTGTTAAGTGAGACACAGGTGCATAAAAAGATTTCCCTGTCAGGTTTGATTGGAAGATCCCACATTTCAAAACCATCAATCCAGACAAAGATCAAAGATTCCAAAGACTGATTTTGACATCATTATGGTTCAATTCGTCAGCTTACATTTCAGCTTTTAAGATGCACATATTTTTTTGTACTTTTATTAAAAAATGTTAGAATCAGAAAGCTTATGTTTACTTAAAAAGTTCAGGCTCACAGCTTTTTTTAATTACAAAATAAAGCCAGAACAGTTGGTAGCAGTAAGCATCAAAACCTGACATTTCAGAAGCAAGAGTGAACTACCAACTATTTTTTCATTTCCTATTTAACCAATTCATTTTCTCAGGCATTACAGACTTCTGGCCCTTTAGAATTACTAGTATCTTTTTCATAAAGGATTTATTCCTTCTGCAGCTTTGTTGTATACAATGACAACAAGATATGAGACAACTATTTACTTTGCTCTACTATTCATCTTCTAATTTTCTTTGCTCAGTGAATCAGAACAACCTGTGGGACTGAACCAGAATGCCAGGTCAGCAAGATGCTGAACAAGATACTGAAATAAGAGTTCTAAGCATCAGAATTCTCTTGTTGTCTTGCAGAATTCTTTATGAGATCATGAAGTCCATGGTGATATATGTATGCTCTAGGCTGGGGCCCACACAATTCCCAAAGCACTGTCAGATTCATAAACTTTCCTCCAGAGCCAGTCCTGAGAAGTGGAGACTTATTTCCAAAGCAAGTGTTTCTAAGCAATTCTGAAGTTTAAAATGGTTACCTCTTATACCTAGTGGGAAACAGAAGGAATCTTCCACTGTTTTTAGTGGCAGTGTAATGACCTAGTCAGGAGCTTGACGAATTGTGGGAAATAGTTAAAATAGATAATTCCAACTGGAAATCAGATAACACTTGTTATTTCTATTTTTCTACCATCCTACACACACGTAATTCAATTACATTGAATTTAATAACTGAAAATAAATCCAATAATTATTAGGCTTCTTTATTCTAACACTCCACCATTCTAAACCCTTATTTTTAACTAATTTTCTTACCTTCTTCTGCCTCAGTAGCTTTCTTTTTCTTTTATTGATAAATTTTTCCTGTAGTTCCTATATTCTCCATTTGGCTGTGTTTGTTGTTGATGATGGCTCACACTCCATTTTGTTTCCTAGTTTTAATATGCTAACTTTACTTCACTCTGTGAAACACGACCCAAACTTCATCTCCACTTGCTTTAATTTGGTAGTGGGGTTTTTTTTCCTACGAGGCTTGTGACTGAAGATAGGATTGTCAGTCTCTCAACTGCTTCTTGAAATAAAAACACCTACTTAGTGCTATTTGATGGAGGGGGAAAAGGAACAAAACATATTCAAGTAGAAAGAGATGAGCAAACACACACCAGCAATCTAGTTGTTCTGCCACCCAACCACTGTTTTCAGTAAAGGGTTTGCATTTGAATGTCTTCAGATTTGCTCCTGATGCACTCTAATTTAAAAAAATACCATTAATGTAACGTATTGCTTCCTCCAAAAGGCACACCCAAGCAATCCAATTACAGTTCATGTTTGAGAGAATGTCTGGAGAGGATATATGATACAGGAATTCAGAGAAAAATTTGCATCTTTATGCACGTTTCACCTTCAATATTTCTCAATCCTGACATCATCTTGTGGAAAGTCCTAGCAAAATCTACCAATTATACAGACTGGGTTTAATTTAATTAAAAATATAGTTACTATCACTAAGAGCTCAAACAAGTTCATATAAATATCTATTCAGATGTGTGCCTATGTATATTTGAGTATGTAATAAAAATTATATACAAAAACATTTTTTACACAGAGCAGCAAGCTAGACAATAAAAACACCATTCAATCACATACCATCTCCAAAGCGCTTGGAGTCATTGCATTTCAGAGGATGTTAGTGATTTTTTCCTTACATTCTGTCTTTCCAAGGTACATAACTAATTTTCTCTTTCCTCCTATAAGAACATTGATAAGGCACAGATTTCATCAATACCAATGAGATATGGGACCCTCCACTTTTGGGGTTTAATAAAGACAATACACTTTTGAATCTGTACAAGAAAAACAAGTCTGAAACAGGACTTGCAAACTATTAATTTAAGAACTCAGTTGCAGCTCAGAATCAGACTGATACTATCTCAAATCACTCTAACAGGGTTTTTATTCCTCCCCAGCATATTTATTTTGCCCCAAAGAACAAAGAGTCCCAACTTCTAGAAGACTAATTTTGATTTCATTGTGCCATAATAAAATACATCTTACACACATGCTATTTACAGTAAGCATTCAAATTAGGTTGAACTCTCTGGACATTTCACCTGCTAGGATCTGAAATTAGAGGCAAGATATGCTGTGTGTCTGCATCCACTTTATTGGCTGTTGCACCTTTTTCCAACTTATCTTGTTTCACCTTAGCAAGTACATTATTTTTTTGTCGCTTGAGCATCCTACATCTGATAAGGGAACCAAGTACTACCCATCAGCAGAAAAATATTTTACCAGAAGTTCAGTTGGTAGCAGATTTCTCAGGTACTAAAACAATAGCCATAAATAAAGTAATCATAAATAATCCTAATACAATTACCTGACCTGGAAACTGGCCAAACCCTTGCAAGAAGTTCCACAACCACTTATAAAATCCTCATACTGGTACTCATCATTCATTGAACAAGCGACAGAACAAGAGGAAATGGCCTCAAGTTGCATCAGGGGAGGTTTAGTCTGGATATTCGGGAACATTTATTCACCAGAAGAGTAATCAAGCATTGGAACAGGCCCTCCAGGGAAGTGGTAGAATCACCATCCCTGGAGGGGAAAACTTGTAGCTGTGGCACTTAGTGACATGGGTTTGTGCTGAGTTGACAGTTGGGTTTGATCCTGAAGTTCTTCTCCAATCTAAATTATTCTATCATTTACAAGACATTATTTACCATGGCAAACAATTCAGAGGGATTATGGACCCACTTATACATCTATCAGGTTTCACAAGCATTTCCAGGTCAAAAAGACCTCAAGAAGTATGTATTGCTTATTCTCACAGTATATCACAAGGAGCAGGAAACATCACACCTTGTGAGCTTCTGTAAATGCGAATGTTTGTATTGCAAGCTCCACAAATGACAGCATGCGTCAAAAACAGGAGCACAGTGTGCTGTGCTTGACCTCCACTCCTGTTCCATCATTTTTCCAAAGGTACACATTTCACAGCATAAAGAGAAAACTGCTGGCAGTTGGCATTAGAACAACTCAGTCTCATAACTGAGGCTTCATACATCTCCACCACTTTGAAATTCAATTTCCAATAAAACATACCATCATATTGCCACATACAATACCATCATGTTATTCTGCAGTGACACTCGACCCCACTAGCAAGCTTCTGTTCTCCCAAAGAAAAAGATTCAATTCTTACACAAGACTATAAAGTCCATGTACTGTAGCTCATTTTTACCAAGAGCTCTCACCCCCAAAATTCTCTCAGAGTTACTGCCACTGCCAGTACGAAAATCCTCAAGACTTGTGTATTTGGTTGAAGCACTTAGATTTATTTTTAGCCATCTCTTATTAAAATGCAGAATGATATAACTGACACATAAGCAATGTTTTTACAAAAGAACCAGAAGTGAACCCAGAGTAAAACATGCCAGCTCTGCTGCAGTATTTCTGCTTGCAGTCCACAAATTCAGGTGACATCAAAGGTCATGGCATCTACTTCTGAGCTATCAAACAGCAATCATGATAAACTGCAGTGGAAGAAATGGGATCCTTGTTCTTATCTATCTATGGCTATTTTTAACAGGATATACACATATGTGAAAGGTACAAAACCTTGTTTCAGTGATAATGGGGACAATAGCCAATAGTGGCACTTATCACCACTGGCTGCACTAACTTCCCTTGCTCAGCACAGTCACCCCTCAAGAGCATGGAGCACTTTCTCAAAACTCATGGACAGATGCTGCACACCTTCATTAAAAAAACCTTAGTTTTTTACTACTTTTTACTCACATTAATTTCACAGATAAATATAAGCATTAGTAAGGACTAGGTTTCATGTCAGTGTGTCCAATTTTACATGTATTTATATTTATCACCTAAATGTGTGTGTACGTATTCTGTCATTTAGACATACAAATTTAATGCTAATATTCAGTATGCATACATAAAACACTTTTTCTACCCACTGCTCAGAAGCAATCACCTCACAGCTCACTGCAGTAGTTATTTTAAGGCAGACAGATAATACCATGACTTAAGCTATTTGGATTAGAGAACAGAAGAAACAACATTGAGTTGCTGGAGAAATATTATAGGTTGAGTACAAGTGGCTGAGTAATCATGGATAGCTTTTCTATGAATTCACATATATTTTGGCTTGTTCTTCTCTTCAGAGGTCTGCTAATAACAAGAATTTACTGAATAGTTTGGGCCTATGCATCAATAAGTTTGATCATCACAGCTCTCCTGGTGTGTATCAACTACGATTGCCTGAACAGTATTTACTTCGGGCTCTCAAGTACAGTGCGTGAAAAGGACAATGCTCTCCCTGACTATTGTCATGGTGAATGCATTAAGTTTCAGTTGATCACTGAAAGAGGTGTATATAAATAGGTCTGATAAAGGTGTAAAGCACGAAACTAGTTCCAATTTCACATATAATTTTAGAGGATTAAAACAAGAACAAACATATATGGACAAACAGAACCAGATAGGCAACAAGTAAATCTGCATAACTAGACAAGCTCCCATCACGTCCCCAAGTGGTAGCACTACCTCACAGCCTAAAAGCTAGACTTTTGAAAAGGCAGAATCCCCTGGGCTTGTAATTTGATGCCAGCCATAACAGCAGCTTGCCCTCAAACCCATGTGTCAGGACCGAGTCTGGTGCAGGGTGAGCTCTCAGATCCAAAGGTGAGCAGAGAGTGTTTGTGGGGAGTTGTGCAGGCTGGTGACTGACGGGCAGAGCATGCCAAGCTAGCAGCCCTTCTGAGGCTGTGACAGACAAAACCTGGCTCCTGGTTCCTCAACTGAGGCCAGTCCTGACAATGGGCATTAGAACAATTACAGAAGAGAGAAAAACAAAATTCCAAGATGACCAAAGGCTTTGTACTTGAATGATTCTGAAGGTAATGCAGATATGCCTTGAAAAATTGACATATTCACTCAGAAGACATACTGCTGGATTCAGTTATTTCCCAAAGGGAAGGTCAGAGAGAAATTACAGGAAAGACTAATGTCAGTTTGAAGGAGGGAGGAAGCTTCAGGATGTCAAATAAAAGGTAATGGAGCAAGAAGGCCAACTAACAGTGGCATCAAAGACTAGGAGACAAAAGGGTTTAGTCAAGTCCAGAAAAACTGAAGAACAGAATACCTGAATGCCTGTGAGTATCTGAAATTCTTCTGCTCCCTTTTGATGCCTGGCAAAATGTGTATGCAGGAAGCATGCATAAAATTTGATCAAGAAAGTGAAATTACTAACACAGGAAGGAAGGAAAAAAACCTCAAGAAATAAAAGTTTAATTTTTAAAACTGGAAGATGACATTGTTCTGCTCAAGACTGCCTTTCCATGTCCCACCCATATCAAAACCAAATATTTCAGCTATGTTTAATACACACTGCAATAGGATGTCATGTTCGGGTTTCTTCCAATAGCGAACCATGCCCTGAGAGTAGGTTCTTCTCATTCACCATTGTGCCAGAGCTGCCAGGTCTTATTAACTTCATGAAGCTAACGAGGTAATAAAAAGTATCTCTGACAAGCAAAGTACTTTCAGGGTGAGAGGAGTCTGGTACCCAGTCTAAGACTTGTGTTCTCTAACAACACTGGTAATGCAAAGTTAATCACCAAACCAGATATTTCTAAATGGCCCCTAATGGGTGGAGTTTCAATTCTGAGCACTTTCCGTGGAACAACTTAGCTAAATGGCCTGTCCAGAATCTTATTTGGGATTAAAGTCACAGTTTCTCCTACTCATGTGGAAAAAGAAAGGAACCTCATCTATCTATACTCACAGTCAAGATTTTTCTTTCAAATTTTAGTACATATGACAGAGCATAGTTAACTAAGCAGTTTAGCATAGTTATTTTTCCAGCAAGGGAATTGATTTTAACAGCACTCCACAAAAAAATGAATGGCAACAAGATAGGAGCACCTCATTTCACATTGTTTCTGTAGACAGTACTTCAGCTGGGAAAAAAAAATGGTAGCCATTTTAAGTCATACAAATGACTTGAAAATTGGGGCCCTTATCACCTACAAAGTACTGACCTTTCAACCCCAATCATCATAGGAGGGACTTTGACCAATTGTTTTATTAAAGCACTTGAATAATGGGAGTTATTAGAGATTTCCTCACTATCTTCAATAGTTGCAGTCCATGCATTGACAGAAAAAAAAGCAACTTCTTACTGCAAGAATGCCAGCAAGCATGAACAGAGGTTTCTGGCAAAAGCTGAGCTAGAAACATCTTTGAACTCCAAGCATGTGGATCACCCATAGCTTGGGATCAAAACAACTCAGGATTAATTTGCTGGTTTATATATATATATATATATATATAAAATAAAAGCCTCGTAATTCAAACCAGTTTTACGCTTCTTCAAAATTAAATTTATCCATCTTGGATGACAACCAACATTCTTGAATCCAAATGTGTTTTAACTCTCTTCTCCATATATAAAACTCAAAAGGATCCCTTAAAATCTAGCAAGGCATTCTGGTGATAGTAAATTAATACCCTGGTCCTAAATGCTTGCAGTCCCATCCTATCTCTCCCTTCTTACTAACACAAAGGTTTTATTAGCAAAACCTGGAAGTGGACTGCACTAAATATCTCTATTAATATGAATCTGTGTCAATTAAGCAAAGACATCACTTCAAATAGATACAGTTACACTAGACTTAAATCACATCTCCTCCTGATACCAGCTGGTTGGCCTCTGTCATCATCCCTCACCGAGATAGGTTCAGACATTTTTATCTGGGTAATAAATGTTATCTCGTCCCTCACAATTTAATTGATTTCAGGCTTGAAGTAATGTATTTTTTAAAATTAATATAATGTCATGAATTTTTTTTAGTGTTCTAAGAACAGGAAAATAGGTATTTTCCTTCAATATTTAACTTTCATTCTAAGTGTCTATGGCTCAGCTAAGGTGATCCAAAAGTAAAACTATTGAATATGGAAAACAAAAATAGAACTCAATAAAAGATCTGAAATAAAAGATTCTGTGAAGCAGATGTTTTCTTGACCAATATTCATCCAGAGTAGTACACATTGAAATGCAATATGAACAGGTGCCACATTTAACATATACTATCCTGCTTCAGCAAGCTAAGCAGCACAGGTAAAGGTATTTCTCTTTCCATTCTAAGTTCCTTCACAACCCTATCATCAAGAAAAAATATTTCAAACTATCATGTGACAGCTTCTATATACAAGATAGTTTGTACACTTCGCATTGATCTTAATGACTCAAAAATATGTTTCAAGACCCAAAAGAATTACTAGAACACATCTTGCTAACATCAATAATAAAGTGTATTTCAGAAATCACAGATTCATCATTTCAAGTTGCAGAAATAATTTCTATTGTGACTTGCCTAAACTTTAGACAGAGTCTTTAGGCAAAGCTAGAAAACATTGTGTAATAGCTGATTTGCCTACCACTGATCTTCGAACACTTTTACAACTGCACCTGGCTGCATTTCTGCCATCTTGACATAAAGCAGTCTGAAGGAATAATTTCTCATTAAAATCTTATGTCTTCTCTGTGAAAGGATGCTGCTTTCCTGAGTAGCATTCTCACCTGCATATTCCAAACTCATGGATTAAGTGAAACTCTATCTTGAACAGGTACATCATTGCACAGTTCTAATACCAAATGATCCCACCCAAACACATTCACAAAAGATCCCTTTAAGCAAAGCACATGTAAAACTCAAAGTGGATACCACAGCTCTGTCCTAGAGGCTAGCACATGTGTAACCAATGACCTTAAAGAAAGACAGGCTAAAGAATTCTGCACTGTTTTCACATTTACTGAAAGGAAGATTTGAAGCTCCTATCAAGTCCTCTTGCATATATTTTTGCCTTATAGAAAACCCGCTAGATGTAAGCAGTAGCTTGATACAACAGAGTTCAGGTGAGTCCAATTCTAGTCCACTTCTCCTTGTGAAGTCAGTGGCAGAATTCCTAGACTTCAGCAAGCAGAAGCAGACATCACCTCTTCTGAACTGACATGCAAAGGAGTTGATCACAGTCCTGCGTTTTCCTGAAAGAAGCATCAATATATCTCTACATAATCTAGTGCGTAGTTTATCCTGCACTTGACTTCAGAGTTTTGAGTTCTGTTCTCACAATGCAGTTTGGATATCACAAGCAGAAATGCCTAGACATTGGTATAAACCCTTCTGCATAAGTGGGAAAAATTAGAATTTCATTGTCAAGTGGGTTCATTCTTTGTTTACAAGTGCCTTCTTGTTAGGGGAACGGGTGCAACAGCAGCCAGGACACCATAAGTGGGCATCACCGAAGACTGTGGCAGCAAGAAATTAATGCAGATACACAGAGATGAGCAAAAATTGAGAAAATAAGGTAGTTCTGCAACCACCACATGAGCTCCTACAGCTCTAAGTATTAATTGTCATTCAATTCCCCATAGTATTCTAAAACCTAGATGATCAGATAATAAGAGGTTGAGTGGTATGCATAACATCAGGCTGATTAAATTTGTTTACTGATAATTCTTTCAGGTTCCTATGAATATCATGTAATTTTCAAGGTTTATTTCAAACAAATTTTATGTAATGCATTATTGACAACATCTTCATGGACCATTTCTACAATGTCATTCAGGATAATTATTTCACAACAGATTTTCAGAGTCCCTGATTCCTGTTGGGATTCACTTTTGCATAAATTACAGAGCAGCATATTTAATCAGTGTCTCTATTAGAGCCCTATGGCTTATTTTTAGGAATAAGGAATGAGAGAATAGAAAGATTTCAGGAGAGGCAAGGGAAAGGAAAGGAATTTTTGTAAGCATGAATACTTTCCTTGGTAATATTTTCTGAAGTAGCAAAGTTAAAGGCTATCCTGAAGCATCTCTGCCTTTTTAGAAATAAACACTGGCATTAATCTTTTGACTCCATTAAATATTAATGTTACCAAATCATGTAATGGGGAGTTAAAAACAATCAACATTTACATCACAGTCTCCTTAAGGTTGTTCCAAGAAGTGAATTAACCCCTCTATAATAATGCTAAAACAATAATGAATCCAAGAAGTATGACTATGAGAATTTTCTATATTTTTTAACATATACCCAGAAAGATAAAGACAATCATTTGACACCTAAACATGACAAATCCTTATGATTACACACATATTTGTTTTCTTATGTAACATGCTGTAAAGGTTGAGCATCAGAACAGCATACCGTATTAATGCTTAAAAAAGGAGATTTAAAAGGCAGAAAAATATGGTCCTGTGATTTGCCACTATATCAAGAATGAAAACATATTAATTCATTTTTCTAGTAGATTGATTCATAGTCCACTTATGTCTGCTCACAAGAAAGGGTTTTAAAAAGTTAAAAACCTAAACCTCTCTGACTGATATCAATCTGAGTTTCCCTGAAAAAGGACAAAAAAAAGTATTTACCATGATCTACGTGTGAGCATACGTTTATTTTGTCTGAGAAAGGTAGTGTTTCAGGCCATCAGAATACACTGAACAATCAGGGGAAAGAGCAATGCCGCCATTGCCTGGTGTGAGCCAGTACTGTCATTCCCGTGTTTTAAGTCTCTGTCACAGAGGCAAAGTGTGTTCCTGCTGTAGGAGAAGGGGCCCAAGTGCAGCATGAACCTAAAAATAAACAGCTTGAAGAGCAGATGGGGTAGTGATTCTCTCCACGGAGGATTTAGCTAAGAAATCGTGACTAGCACTGGGACACACAACAGGCAGCACAGGAAAGGACTGGATCATCTCACTTCCCAACTCAAATTGCACCCAAGATTCACCAGAAATGCAATGCACAGGGAACCCCAGTTTTGGTGGGTGGAGCCTCAACTTGCAGTGTTTAAAGAGGCCTTGAAAGCTGGATGCCAGACTATCTCGGGGCCTTCACCCTGCATAGAGTTCATTTGCAAGGGCTCAGAGTGGTACAGATCTCCTGTGCTGCACACGTGACTGACTCCTTGAAGGTCCCATGAAGCAATCAATGAACAAAAGGGTTTTACACATTACCCAAATGTATTTCTATTTGTGAAGGATGTGTCAAGAGCATGAGCTGTGTGAAGCTCTGCATCCTTCATGCCTTCCCCAACCACTATCACTCATGCATATTCATAATACCTGATCAAGTGCAATGATGTTAATTTATACATGTAAATAATTAATCAAATATAGAAGCTACTTAACTGATAATGCTTCAATCTCAGTGCAAACCACCAGCTTTAACTGTTCCTAAGACTTCAATGTGTTATGATCTCTCCAGAACCCACACACATGTTTTTCTTACTCAAGACATGATTTCCCCTGAACCAGCTGGATCACAGAGCTGGCATGGCTAGGACTTGCTGAAACATGCAACCTACAGCACAGCTGTGCCAGCAGCCCACTGACCAACTGGAGTTCCTACTTGGTGGCAATCAGGGTCATCAGGGTCTGGCCTTCACAAGGAGCCTACACCCATGCCTTGCTTTCCACGGAAAAAGCTTTCACTATTTTGTCACTGGGCCTCTCCAGCATCTTATTTAAAAAGTCAAAAGTAAATTAGTTCTCTTTTACCTTTACATATGAATGTACCAAAACAAATAAATCTATAAAGTGTTACAATTGCAAGACATTTGAGCCTGAGGCTACTGGCAGCCTGAGGCTCAAATGTAGTGAATTCTGTACTTACCCAGGTGCCAGACCTTTATTGTAGCACTTTCTGATAAGAGTGATATAAGCTGACAGTGGCTAAATACTCAAATCCCTACAGAAGACAAAGTATCCTACCATTCTATAGTAGTCATATTTGTACTTTTACTTTACATGCAGTACAGGAATTGAACTAAAAAGCCAGCATCTAACTCAAGTTGACAATGGTTTTGAAAGGCCTTATATAGAGCCTTGTGGTGGAAGTTATAGTACACTCATTGGTACACACAAGTTGGGTTTTGTTAAAGCAAAACTTTTGAAGTAATCCCACTGCAATATATTCACTTCATCCCTGCATGCAGACTTAAAGCAGCAAATCCAAGTCATTAGTTCACATTAAATATGCAAGTCAATTATCATTCATCAAGAACAAAAAATTTAGGAGTCCATTGTTTCTTTTTCCCAAACCAGTTTTAGGCTGGGGCTTGTTTTGTTAGGGGTTTTTCTTTGGGTTTTTTGGGTTTGGAGGGTTTTGTTGGTGATAGTTTTTCTTTTTCTCAGAAGTCACCTAGACAATCAGGAAAAGTGTACGTCTCTATGATACAAGAAATTAGGACCTGGAGATATCACCAATAGCAGCAGCTCTGGGTCTATCTAGCACAGCAGTTCATGACCCAGCCTGTAAACTCTGCAGTGGCTATAAATAGAAGCAGCTCTAGCTTGAAACACAAGTGCTAAAAGCAAAGCTGGCCTTCCCTCCCCTTCACTACAAGTCTGGTACCAGAGCATATTGTTGTATGAACTCGATTTGCAAAAGATGAAGACCACTGTGCTTGAATACTTTGAAAATATTATAATCTCATTAAAAAGCTTTTAAAAAGACATTTTTATTAAGATAATTATATGGATACTGCCTGGAAAGCTCCAATAAAATAAATTTTCCCATGTGCACACACTTAAATTTCTTTGGTAGATGTGAAATACCACAAGACATTTGTTACCACAGTACAAAGTACTGTATGATCTTCATTTGTGTCCTACAGCAGATGGCAGAGGAGCTGAACTGCAGAAACACAGAACCACAGAGCCTGACAGTGCTGTGAGGGGTTTCTCTCACACCTCACAGTAAACCTGTGAGCAGCAGCTGGGTGAGGCAGAGCCAAGGGACAGCAGAGGAGCCCCAAACAGCTGGTTAATGCACCATCTTCTCCATCCCAGGAGAGCAAAGGACACAGCAGCAAAAGCATCGTGATGATAATTGACTGCTACAGCTTCAGGCATTGGTGTGTTCAGCTCCTGCTACTGCAACACCAGCCTGCAGCTGGGAGGCAGAGCCAGCTGGAGTAGGGCCTGGGGCAAGGTGAAGGGGCCCCATATAATGTACAGCCTCTCTCAAAATCAAAAAGAAAGCCTATGTGAAATTTCCAAGTTAGGACCTTTGCTCTGCAACCCAGCCAAGGTTGTAGAAGGAAGCCTGGGATATCAGCTTCCTCTGACCAATGGCTATGGGCAAATCCCACTGCCTCAGAGTCTTCCACACATGAAGCGAGCACATGGCTCACACTATGGGCACCAGCTGTGTCAACTTCCCCAAACATGGACACACTGACCAACATCCACAACAAGTGCCTCCTAACGCAAATCTAAGTACAGACTTGGTGCTGGGGCACAAACAGGAATTGCAAGCTAAAAAAAGAGGAAGTGCTGCCTGAAAACCCAGTTCTCTGACATGCAAGAGACAACATGGAGGTCTACTAACGTGTAATGAAGCTCACAACAAAATAAATGAGAATCAAACATCAGTGGACAAAAAGCAGTAATCAATCTTCAACTCTTGCTTCCAAAAAGGTAAGGCTTGATTAATCAGGCTCCTCTAACAAGCAAGGCTGGCTGACCTGCATCTTTCATTTGTATTATTAACAAGGATTAAAGCTCATTATTCCATGTGTTCCCCACCCTGGCAACTAGAGCAATGTTTGCCAAGAGTGATATCAGCCAGCTCATCCCACATCTTAATCCACAGCAAATACCTTTAAGGCCAGCCAAGGCTTTCAGAGTCATGGTCCCTTACCCTGCTACATCTGAGTGAAAATCTAAACCAAATAAAAAGTAAGTTATTCACCGATGAGGAATCCAACCAGCTGCTCAGGCTCAATGTTAGAAGTACAAGAACCTTAATTTCATAGTTTACTTCATAGTAAGTCCTGGAAAGTCCTTGGTGAGAGGATATTTCAGCTCAGGTCATCAAGAAAAAAATATGACTCATTCAAATACAAAGTGATTGTAGTAAATTACTGCAAGAGTAAATTAAGTCCACAGTATTCACAGTTGTATTTGCATACTTGCAATTTCCTTCCATTTTTTTTTTCAGCAAGTGAGGATCCTTCTTTGATATTCAATATAAAAATCTATATAGGTGATTTAATTCGAGTAACAAAAAAAAAGAAAACCAAGAACAATTACAAAGAAATTACCAAGAACTGTGGGAACAAGCATTAGTGTTTATGATGGGGACCTTTGGAGAAGAGAACTCTTACCAGACTGAATCCCATGAAAGTAACGCCATGGAACAGAGCTATACTAATCAAATACCCTCCTCCTCAATGCCACTATTTGAATGGAGGTAGACATCTAAAATCGAAACAAAAAAGTTTTCACTTTTCTCCCCACATTCACACATGCATTTAGAGGGTTTTTAAATGCATTTTATGAATCTCTAGCAACTTCTATTATTCTCTGTGGGAATATAATAGTAATACCTCATAGCAGATAATTAGAAAGAGGTGCACAGAAAAATATGATATGTGCAAGCTTCAGTAACTGGAGACAAAGAAGGGAGGAGAAAGAATTACTATTAACAATTTAGAAATAGCATAGTATGAAACAAGGTAGTGTACCACAAGATCACGTTTGTGTGGCAAGGCTTTGGTCACACGGGGACTCCAGAGGTGGCTTCTGTGAGAAGCTTCCCACATCTGACAGAGTCAAGGCCAGGCAGCTCCAAGTCAGCAGCTGGTGGCACCTCGGAGTTAGCATATCCAAAAATGGGGAAAGGAAAGAGAAAATGGACAATGCAGCTACAAAGAGTGAGAGTATGTGAGAAAAACAATTCACTTTAGAGGCAGAGAAAACCAGGAGTAATGCTGGGCGCAGGAAGATGACACAGGTGAGGGAAGGCATTTGAATATTTAGGTTTTATTTCCTCATTACCCTACTCTGATTTGACTGGCAATAAATCAGTTTTCCCCAAGCTGGGTCTGTTTTCTCCATGACAATAATCAGTGAGTGATTATCGCAACCCATGAACTTTTGTTATATTTTCTCTCCTGTCCGGCTGAATAGGAGAGAGAGAGCACAGCTTTGGAGGGCACTTGGCATTCAGCCAGGTTAACCCACTACAGTATGAAACAAAGTATTGTTAAAAACCAGAATCTGATTAGCACAAAATTACCAATTCTACCATATATACAGGAAACCCAATAGGTAATTTCAATTCCTAACAGCAGATTCTGTGATACACCTTTTCAAGCTGCTGATGTTTCCCCCAAAAGCACCTCTATTATATATGACCCTATTTTCATGATTCATAGAAGTTTTTAGAGTTAGACAGCATTATCAAGGGTCTTCCAGTGAGTGTATACAGTGTCATGATTTTCAGCTAAGGAAACCCCTCTAAATCCTACACCTTTATTCTGGGCTCTGTTCCAGTGTGGGTCCTGAAAAGATGTCAAACCAGCCAGTTCTTGCCCACTTGCTTGATATGCATCACTAAGAAGGCTTTTTCAGCTGAGAGTGAGGGACTGGTAAGCCCAGTACCCAGAGTGTGAATTTTGCCTCCTTTGAGATTAAAGTCGTTGAAGAGACAGACTTCCCCAAGGACCTGACATTCAGGGCCTGGGAAGGAGGGTTTGGAAGGAGGCACAGCTTAGGAACCAGGGCAGGGCTCACCAAGAACCTGTGATCTCTTCCCAGCTGACATGGAGTTACCTGCAGAAGGCCATTGTACCTTTTTTTACACCTGCAGTTCTGCTCCTCATGAACGGACACACACCAGAATTAGAACTATGGGATTGGACAGGGATAATTCACATATCATCCAGATAAAGGCAACTCAGCAGGTTTTGGTCTTCCAGCATCATCCCTCCCTGTCAGAGGGAATATGGCAGGTAAACCCAATAAAGTGAGACAACAGAGATGCTGGCTTTCCAAATCACAGCCAGAAACAGCAATGAAGGCAGGGCTGAACACCAGGCTTATTCTCTTTTATGAGGGGAACTTTCACTGCAACTCAATTCTGAAACCTCAGTACTCCCAAGACACAAGTTCCTACAGCATATTTATTCATTTGCTTTCCCTGACTGGGTCTTTCCAGAAGGAAAAAAAAAGTGATCTATCTAGACTCCCTTGTCACATTTCTTTTCCCAGCTTATATTTTTTTTTAACACACATGAGTTCCAGTGGGTTTACCATTGCAAGCTCACAGTTAATAACTCAGGAAGAAGGCAGAAGTTGATGAAAGGAAGCACATCTTGAAGCAGAAAGGACAGGATCTAAATTAAACCATTGGATCAGGCACTAGCTTTTCCTGTGGGCCTTCATAAGCCACAATCTCTTTCTGTTCCTGCTTCCTATCAGCAAGATCATTAGCTGAATAAATGATAGTTAAAAACCCATTAACAAAAGTCAGATTTGCTAGGCTTGATCAATTAGGTTTTCCAAGTGTAAAAGGATCCTGACTCACAAGCCTTATGGAGGAACTTGCTTCTGCCAAATGTATTATGCAATTTTTGATCATTGCTGCCTTTCCAATCCCTTCTCCATTGCTTCTTTAAAAGCAGAGATTTGGGGCAGGTAAAGATAATAGGTTGTACTTCCTGATATTCACATCAAAGATTTTCTTTGTTTTAAAGTTTAATTAATTTTATTCATTTGATTCTTTTTTTCTTTCCTGATCTCCAATTCTGAGCAGGGAATGAAAAGCAAGATGGATGCTGCTAGATAAACACAACTTGGTTCTGGTTCCCAGGGTTCATACCAAGGCTGCAGTGGTACTGCTGGCTGTAACCATTCAAGCTCAGCTGCCCAGTGGGACCAATTACTGCATTTACAGTAAAACATGCAAGGAAATCTATCTCCCTATCTCCATATAACCAGGTTTACTGAAGGATAACCTACTACATTACACAGATTAATACTTCAGTGAGTAAATTAATCTTCAGAATTTCACTCACTATTTGTGGCTTATAAATTTTAATTGGTTCTAAACTGCCACATGAATTTATGTGAGTGTATATTGATGAAGTAGAAGGGATCAGAAATTACTCTATTAACACACAGAGACAACAGGAAATGTTGGGGCAAATGTATA
Source organism: Acrocephalus scirpaceus scirpaceus (assembly GCA_910950805.1). Lineage (NCBI taxonomy): Eukaryota > Metazoa > Chordata > Aves > Passeriformes > Sylviidae > Acrocephalus > Acrocephalus scirpaceus. Next base: position 39,496,416 of record OU383781.1, read on the forward strand.
AACATCTCTAAATGTTTACAAAGCAGGATTCAAACTTGGTTTAGAGGTGTATCATCATACTGACATGGAACTCCAGGAGAAGGGCAGAAGCAGCATGAGCTCAGAATGAAAGGCACTGAAAGTGAAAATTTCAGAAAGGGAAATTCTTCCATTTTGCCAAAGCCAGATGCAAAGCTGAAGGGTAAGCAGCACTTGTACTATATTTGATTGTACCATTATTGATCCCAGTCAGTCAATACTACCAGAGCTGCAATCAGAACAGCTTTCCAACACATTGACATGCTGGCACACCATAAAAATGAATACTTGTACAAGAATGAAACACAGAAACAGATTTTCAAGTACATCAGAAGTGCCTAACAATATAGACTGTCCTCTTTAGGATATCATACTACTTCACAAAGTTTTATCATCAGGATAAAACTTCCCCCTCCTACCTAGCTGTTTACAAATGTTCAGTTCACTGGTTGAACTTTCCAACTGTGTATCATGATGGAATTAGTTCCCTGAAATATTACAAGAAAAGTTTAAACTGAGGTTTGTTGGTTTTTTTAACCACTTACTATGATAAATTAATCCTGAAATACAGCAATGATTATTTGAACACTAGTAACACATGGTGTTATGCACATATTCCTACCCGTAACAGCAGAGGCATTCAGTACATATTATCAATTTTTGTGAAATGCAACAGCAGTTAACAATTTAGTGAATCAGACATCTGACTTAAAATTAATGTCAAGACTTCTCAGACTTGGTAATATGAAAGGCCAGGTCTCTCTCTAATCTCCTGCCCAAATAAAAACAGCTTCCCAAAAGCCAGGAAGCAACACCGTTACCCAAGGACTTTCTCCCATCTTTGCACTTCAGTTATGCATTTTTTCATTTAATGAATGTGGCACAAACAAGTAATTATGACATCACTAATCACTTTTATATACCATAAATGTAAATAATCTACAAAATAATAAGAGGCTGTTTTTTCTCTCATATCTATTTGCACATCAACCCAAAGTTTCCATGTTGCAGTATGCTTTGTATTTTCATGTTTTGTTTTTACCTGTTTTTATTATGTAAGTTCTGCAATGGTTTAATCCAAGTTCCCCCTGTACTTCTCCCCCTCTGGTACAATCTCCCGCCTGGGAAATTCCCTTTGTTCCCCTCTGTTGCAATCTGTTTTCAGTCATCTGCTTCTCTCCTCCCAGTGCCTGCCCCCCTCCGGAAAGCCTCTCCCCCTCTTTCCAGAGACTTCGGAGGGACTCAGTCCCGGATTGGAGCAGGCTGGGAATGCCCCACCCCTCGTCTTCCAGTGGTTGTCTGTGTGCCATCCCCATTCCCCTGATTGGCTTTCCCTCTTGTGTCCACCCCTCTTTCCAGTCCCTTATAATCACTGACCCTGCCCCCAGCTCGCTCTCTTCATCTCTCTCTTCTCTGTCTCTCTCCTCGGCCTTGTGGCTGCCTGCCCCATGGGGTGCATGTGACAATAAACTCCATCTGCCACGAGGCTCTTTCTGATCCTTCGTCGAAGCCTCACCAACAGCTCTCGTGTGGCTCTGACTCACCGGAGGGTGGTGGCCGGTCTGCCTGCTACTGCCTAACTGAGTCTGGAACGATTCCTAGCCAGGGCCAGCCGGGACTAGCTGGAAAATCATCTCCAGCAGGCACCAGGAATCTTTTCATTTCCACAAACATTTCTGAGAAGCCTCACAAATTTCTTTAGCTTCCGAAGCAAGTTATTTGGGATGGCCCATTCAGCATCATTAGCAGTGAGATGCTGTAGAGCAGAAAAAGGCCCCAAGGCTAAAATAGCCCTTTATGTCCATCTCCTCTTATGGGTGGAATTGCTCCAGCAAATATTTCAGCAGGAAAATATGCATCCCTTGCTCCAAGCACCTCTCAGACTACACTTTCAAGCTCTGTGAACAGATTCTTGTACTTATTAGAGGGCCTAACTATAAATTGAGCCCCTATGACCACAATATCTGACTAACAACAATATCCAATGTCTATCTTCAGGAGCCTTTATATCTTTTATAGTTTGAGTAGGCTGGGACCAGAAGGCAACAGGAGTTTTCTTCAAGGCAAACTCCTTAAACCATAAGCACTGATATCATAGAGCAAACCCTGAGATTTCCCTGGAATTCCCAACACTCCTTGTTACATGGAACAAAAAATAAAAAAGGAAGGAACCAGTAATTTTACAGCCACATATGCACTAAACTATCAATTCTTACATGTCTTCAGTTTACACCCTTCAGCTGTGCAGGGCATCACCAAGTAAAACAACTTGAAAAAACCAAAGCTACACAGCCTCCAAATTGTGAGATATACTATACTACACTACACAAATAACAACTTACTAAAGATATTTTACCAGTTCAAATTTTAGTTTCCAATACTGACTGAAACGCAAGGTTCAATACAAGTAGACCTTTTTATAAAGCCACCTTTTGGGTCAAAAACTAAGGGGTGAATAACTAGAAATAATGACAAAAATCAGCCTTACTTATAAATATTTTTTCCTAATGTATTTACTTCACTCATTTATTATCATGCCCTTTTCACTTTACTACCTGCTGATTTGCTCGCTTTTGAGATCACAAAGGACAACTTCACATTTAGAGGCAAGGCAAACTGCCTCTTTTAACTTAAAAAAAGAGACACTATTGCAGTCACACATTCAACTTTTTGCTCTTTCTTTTAAGTATTTCCAACTTCTGACTAAAAGCAATGAAGCTCCTGCCGTCTTAAAAATCCCAGAGTTTTCCTACTTTTATCTGCACTCAGGGCTGCTCTCCTTGAATTTCAGGATAAGTGATTGATCCCCAGAGCAGTCAGAAACATCTTAGTTAAGCAGTCACTCTTCCACCTTCTCATCCAGAAGAAGTGAACCGGTGAATGTTCAGAGCCCCACTCCTGCTCCTCTTTTCTTAGGGCTTGCAGGCTCTGAGCAGCAAGAAAAGCTCCCTGCCTCACCTGGCTCTGATGAGAAGCAGCTGTGCTGCATCACCACTCTGCTGACCCTGGGGCACAGGAATGGGCATCAGCTGGGCCTGGTGCAGAATCAGCACCTGCAGCTGTGTGGAGTTAGCTCCTTTCTCGTTAGGGCTGATACGGCCAACCTGTGAGGCTCTTCAGCCTGCTGGGAGGAGGAGGCTTGTGATAAAATACCGTGGGGGGTTGTTTGTTTGTTTGTTAGTTTTTTGTGGAACAAATAGGGAGAAAAAAAAAGGTGTGGTTGAATTTGTTGTTCTATTTCTTAAGAGACAGTATGAGGTACTCTAATTTCATATCACACTTTTTCTAATTTTTTCCATACACAGTGTGTGTGTCTTAATATGAACTCCTCTTGGTAAGATCTCAGAACTTTCAGTAGATAATAAGTAATACATATAATACACAATATTATATGTATTACTTCTAATATACAATAATTAACACCTATTAAGTATTAATTCTTTGATTCCATTTGGAGAAAGAGGAGCATACAGTAAAGCATTTTATGATCCTTGGTATATACTTGATGGTGTTGTCCTCCACTTCTGTTGTTGCATGCTGTATATCATCTGGAAATCAAAAGATGGCTCTTTAGTTTCTCTCTCAGGTGTAATCCAACACATGCAGATTGCCCTACATACAAGGGATTCAGAGTTGTCTGGTTAGGAGTTTAGAAGGGTAAGAGTATCATCTTTTCTAGGAGAATTTATTGCTTTGACATCCTTTAGGAAAACAGATGCAGAATGTAGCCCATTCTTTATTTTCCATAAAGTGCTGAGCCAAAATAGAAAAGTTCATCAGAAGAGACTTGGCTAGACACATTGCACAGATAGACATAGTGTGTTACATCTAGGCCAATAAACTAATTAGACAGTAAATATCAGAAGACCTACTTGTTCATTAGTCTAATTGAGCTAATACTGTCCAGACATTAAAATATGAGGAATGAAAGCTATATGCAAACAAAACAGCTGTAATGACTTTCTGATAAATACTGCCTGGCTGCATAAGGCTGGGGGATATTACTCCAGGGGAGTAAAAAGATTTCCTCTGCACAGCAGCAATAATCTGTATATCCAGAGAGAATTTAAACAAGTGATTGAGATCTACAGCACACCATGCTCGCTGCAGAGGTAGAGGTGATGTTGCAGCTAAGCTTGTATTAGAAACCAGCATCCCTGAATTTACATTTCATCTTCAGGAAGACATTTTATATTAAATCTTTAGAGAAATAGACAAAGGATGTTTGAACTAAAGAGTTGGCAAAAATAAGAGAAAGAATCAGTCATTGGAATTGTCTAATTTAACTGTTACTGCCTCAACAAAACAATCAAAAAAAAAGGGAGAAAATTGAGCTTCTGGGTCTTAGATACTTAGAAGATGAATGTAACACTTCTTTTTAAAGCTCAGATTTTAGAATCATCATAGAATAGTTTGGGTTGGAAGGAACCTTAAGCATCATCTTGTTCCAACACCCCTGCTGTGGGGAGGGACATGTCCCCTACACCAGGTTGCTTAAATCCCCACCCAACCTGGCCTTTAACGCTTCCAGTCGTGGAGCATCCACAGCCTCTTTAAGCAACTTGTTCCAGTGAGATTGTGTGACTGCCACAAAAGTTTGGTTCAGCTCTCTCAAATAATTATTAAGAATCCACGCTCTGCCTGGAATAACTTAGATGGAATGCATATATCACAGTGCTTCTTCCTTTTGAACAGTTAGAGAAAACTATATTTATATCAATGCCTTCAGACCTCTCAATGGCAAATATCTGCTTTGGGCTGAAAGGAAACAAGAAACTATTCCAAGGATCATTTTCAAATGGACTGTCCTGAAGCTGATATTCCTCCACCTGTGTCCAAGTGATAGAAATTCAATCACTCATTTATGAGATATCCTCTAATTTGATATGAAACTGTAAAAATGTTTTGAGAAATAGATCTCAGCAGAACTTACTGCAGATGCCCTACAAGTCTCTTACAGCAAAATCATTTATCAAATATGTGAGAACCTGTCAGGAGTGAGGATTTCTGAACCTTGTCCTAGATTGCTTTTTATATATGGATTAATGAATGAAGTAATAAATCAAGAAAGACTGCTGTGCTCTGATTATTCTCAGTTCCTTGTATACAGCTTCTTCTAATGTCCTACCTACAAGGCAACGGGGAGGAATAGCACAGAAAAAGATAGGACTGGAGAGAATCAGCTTTTCTTTTTGTAATGATCCTACCTAGTGCTGCTTACCCTTTTTTGGTTGTATTTTCTCTGTGATGCCTAAAAGTTGGGTGAGAAACAATTCTTGCCTTCCTAAAAACACCCATGTGATCTGAGGGAATGGGTTTCTTCACACATAGCATAATTACTGACAGTATTTCAGAAAACGGTGTTTTCTCAGGTTTTACAGTGTATTTGTTCTTGTCTACAGTAAAGCATGAAAATACACGTAACAAATTTAGGCATTATTACATCTTTTTAGTCTCCCAAAGCAGTCAGCTGCAGCCTTACTGTCAGTTATAGTCCTAAAGGTCACAGTTATTACAGAAAACAGTGTTGATTTAATTGTCTAATCTAGCTAAGATAACTTGTTAGAAGTTGATCTGAAAGCAAGAGCACCAACATGAAGGTGTTACATCTCTTTACTAATTGTTTTTTTCAATTATGTACCAATTTATTTATTTTTTCATAACTTGAATTTGCCCTACATACAAACCCAAAACGTCTTGGAAATTCATAAACTTTCATAGCCTACACCAGGGAGTTCCTAGCAGGTAGTACACAACAGAGTCCAAGAGTCTTTTCTAAGGCTTTTAAAAGCAAATCTTCCTTCTGTAACTTGTGGAATCTGTCTAGATTTGTTTTCTTTCAGGCATTATAAAGTCTTTGGGAAGAAGTGTAAATGAGGAAGAGACATTTCTGACTCCCAACTGCGGAGGGCTATATGACTTGTAATCACAAGTGCTCTGACAGTGTTTGCTGTTCTGTTGCTGGAAAATCCCCCTTGCCTATCCTGAAGCTTTTATTTTCTCCTTATCCCTCATTTGCATTCTCTCTTTCATCCAAACAACAACACAAGTTCAGCATTTTGACAGGTTGTCATCAGCACCATTCCTATCCTGAGGGCTAGATCCACGATGTACAATTGTTCTCCACGGCCTCTTTCATCTTTCCTACAGAGAGCAAAGGAGGATGCAGAAATATTTCAATGTTTTAACATGCAGACTACTGTAGAAAGGGGGATAATGCATTTTAGCATTCAAAGGGGTGGGTGCCAGATTAATATGACAAACCTGGAAGAAGCTGGATAGATAGCCAGGAAGAGATGACATAAGGTGCAGGAGGATGAGTTTTAAATTGGTGCTGAAACAAGCCATGTTAGCACTGATGTCATGAAGTCATGGAGTGTTTGCATAGCACAGCAAGTGTTTGTTTTCTCCTTAGGGACAGTTTGTGTTTGCTGTAGCTGACAAGAAGAAAGGTGAGGAAGAAAGAGCTAGTCTGTTTTAAAGCATGACAGGAGAAGGGGAAAAAAAAGTGAGTCTTTCATATTTTCCTGGTGTTTGGAGAATATTTTGCTCTGTAATTTAAACAGATTGCAACTGGTGAAGGATGGGAGTCCTTCAAAAGAAGAAACACAGGAAAACAAAATGGGAATTGTCAGTTAAATCCTGAGTCTGAATTCACCAGGATTGTGTAGGGTAGAGGGGTCTAGAAACTTGAAGTCAAACAGGCACCAGCAACTTGGAAAGCTGTTTGCTAGTGATTTCAGGCCATGTGTACTTCATGATCCTATCAATATAATATAAAATGGCCCAGACTGTATTTATTTTACAGCTAAAAGGAGCAGATTACCTGCAATTTCAGCATGCACACATATACTCACCTGCAGCACAGTTCAGGTGAAAAAATAACCCAGCATTCTGGGGATCTTTTGGTTACCCCTGTGCACACAGAGGGTTTCGAAGGTAGTAGCTGATGGCAACCACTAAACAGCCCCACTGATGACAAATTTGGGACACTTCCTTTCCCTTCGTGATCCTGGATTGGCTCCAAAAACATAACAACTGCTAAAATCAAAAAGAACTCTTTCACTACAGTGACTCAATATACTCACTGAATATACATAGAAAGACAGTATAAGAAAAATATTTAACATATAGATACATTTTAACAACAAGTACTTACCCTACTAAGGCTTTCCCTACCATATCAGGCTTTTAAAATAATTTTTTCTATGTACTTCAAGCTTTAAGAGTTCAGAATGGAGATGCAAAATCAGTATTTCAAGGTAGAACTGTGTCTCACTGCTTATTGTGCAGTAGCCAGAACAGAGTAATTTCCTGTTGAAATTAGAAATTAAATAGAAATTAAAGTATGGTTCATCTCAGAAATTCACATTGCAGACAAGTGATGGTATTGTTAACTCCATTTTTTTTAATCTATGTAGAGATTTCTTTTTCTAATTGGAGAGCCCTAACAAATACTCCAAAAGAGACAGGTAAGTGGTGAATTTTTATGCACAGACATGCCCAGAACAGGTTAACTATCTTCAGGGACAGGCAATTTCTTGTTTTCTTTTGCAGTAATGCTTAACAACCCAGCTTAGAGGAGACCTTGGAATTCCTTAGGCTGGGAAAGATGTAGCAAATAACAGAATTTTTTAGAATTTGAGAGTTTGTGTATTTGTTTTTCTCATGTAGTAGTCTCAGCCTTCATTTAGATTTACAGCATTAGGGAATGTTTTTAAGTATTTTATCCATGTATCAATTATTCTCTGAAGAGGGCTTCACTGTATATCTACAATATTGCACTTGTGCAGTAAAAAAAAGCATCTGAAGAACCCTCATGAAAATACATAAAAGCCAATTATTGTGATTTGTGTTTACATTCCAGCTGTCTTCTAATGAGATTTTTTCCATGCCATTAAAAAAAAGAGGATAGCACTGTCAATTTCTGGACTCAGAGATAAAGTTCATGAAAACATTTGAGTATCTATTTCACATTTTGTCTCACTGAGAAATTTTCCTGAAAAGATATTAATTTAAACATACCCAGGAGTGCCTCCATGAATTAAAAAATCTATTAAATAGAAGCAAGTAAATGCACAGTGAGAGTGAATTCAACCACCAATTTATAGCCGTCATTCCTTCCCAACTCAAAGTAACTGCTCACCTTTGATGATAAATGCCCAATGTATTTCAGGGCAGTTAAAAGGACAGATCTGCCTTCCAGAGGAATTCTTCCAGGCAACTCATATTTCTACTTGACTTTGAGCAGGGGATAGATGATCAAAGGTGAGACCTTGTTACTGCCAGTGTGGGAACTCCAGCTTTCATGGAGTGCCTCTGGTGAATCTGCCCACCCCAGGCATGGAGCCCTAAAGCCCCACACAGACACAAATGTCTCTGGAGTGTAGTTTGCTGGGGCATCCCAGCACAGCTCAGGCATCTGCCCACACACTCAGAAGTTGTTGAATGAACTCCTGTAGGAAGTGGGAGTGGAGTGAATATGCCACAGTAACGTACCCAAACCGCAGCTGCTGTGATAGCACAGTCAATGTTCCCATTTCCTAGAGGATGCCATGTATATCAAACCATTCTCAGTCTTCATTATAAAACAAAAAATAATATGATCCTCTTACTGTATATCTTTCTTTACCCTCTCATCTGCTCTGGTGTTTTAAATACCCAAGTTTTAGTTAGAAACAGATGCCTCAGCTTTAGCATCCTCTTGTAATGGCTTAATACTCTAGGTAAGGCCAAAGACAGAGGGAAAAGATGCTACGCTGTGCACAACTTCTGAGCAAATGGACTTGAATATTCATTAAACAACATTTAATTTAAACACCCAAACCCTAAAAGCAGCAACATATGGGCCTGTTTTATTTTACATAAGCTGAATAGGAGGTTGTGCCATTAGTTTCTGCAGACATAATGTTCATTACAAATGAAGTATGTTTTCCTTTAGGGAATGCACCACCATTTCTGTAGTGCTGTCATTCCCCCAAAAGGTTCGGTATACTTACCACATGAAGTACTATTCTTGGCAATGTGCTTCAAAATGTAAACAAAATTCTCATAGATTTTCATCGACAAGGGGAACCTGAGGCAAATTAAATTCCTTAATGAGAAACAAACAATGAAAAGAGCCCTGCCTTTTCAGTATTTTACCATATTTAAGAGACTATCTTGACTACATAGTTTGGTACATGGATTTTTCCCCTACTCTTTGTGACAGAACATTTTTGCATAACTGTGTGATACGTGGTTCTACGGTCCCCTGCTGGCTAAAGGATTACTTTGCACCACCTCTTTCAGAATCTAAGATGTTTTTATGTATGTGCCTTTACTGAAAAGCAAGGTATTTACTCTTGAAGCTTGTGTAGATTAAAAATGGCTAGATAAAAACCTTTTTATTTCTTAGCAAGGCTCATGAAAAAAATTTTGCACATGCTCCTGCACTTCATATCCCAAGAAAGCTATTTAAGTGGTAAAGCAATTGAAAAAAAGGAAAAAACGACTGGGAGAACTAAGCTGAAGTGAGCAAGAGAAGCTTCACTACATCAGAAACTGTTTTGTATCTTTGCTAAAAATACAGTTAATGTAGGACTGAAGAAGTGTAGTATCTTGATACACCTGGGAAGTCTATCTCCTTTCATCCACATAACAACAACACAAAATGCTTTACAAACTTCCCTTGGTCCTGCAGACAGCAACCTCAGGTTTCTGCCGGATTTTTTGGCATTTATACCCACAGAGGTTCCAGAGGAGCACTGATGAACCACTAGGAGAGAGGCTGATAAACAAATTGTTTTATATGAGCTTTGAGATTATTATCATTCTTACACAGTCTATGGGAACGTAAAGATAGAAAAGGCACACAGAAACAGTCAGCTTGAATAAGGACAAGATACACTCTTGGCTCAGCAGGCTTGTGGGTTAAAGAAACCTCAGGAGTCTTTAAGGGGATAGCAAAAGATCAAAGATTGAAGAACTAACTAGCTTCTCCCACTTCTAAAACATTAAAATCAGTAGTAATCACACAAAGTATTTAGAGGACAAGGTGTTTATGCTATGGGCCAAAGAATTTCACACAGGGATACAAGTTAGAAACCTCAGAGAACAATGCTCCTGGTTAGGCAGCCAGATATGGGAACAGCTGAGTTGTGAGACTGAAAGGGTACAAAATGATGTTTATCTATCATCACTGACAAAAGTTAGTCCCCACACAGTAAGTCTGGAATGTTCCAGTGCTCCCTCTTCACACACAAAGTACAGAAAAATAAAGTAGGAGGACATAAATTTTTAAGTGCCTCACTGTTTTAAAGGCATAAGTGCAAATATACTTCCGTACAAATACATAGAATGGACGATTTCACTTGGAAGGGAATTACAGTTATCATCTTGTCAATGATCTGACTGAGTCAGGGCTGGCCTTAAAGCAAGTATGAAGGGCATTGTCCAGGGCATGGTAAAGTTGTCCAATGACATCCTGCCAGGACTGAGGAACGCCTCACTTGTCTGCAGCAGGACAGGTTTTTCTAAGGAGGCTCCCCAAGGTCTGTCTGTGCAGCACACCATGTTAAAACTTCTGTAAAAGTATTTTTTAGTCCTACACTGATGCTTTCACTCAGGTTATCGGACACTTCATACCAACAAGGTATTGCCAGGAGTCAAATATTGTTGAACCAAAATAAAGTATTTTAGAGCAATCATTCACCATGCTGAGGGGAGATTTGTTTTTTTCAAAATCACAAGTCAGAGTGACAAAAGGCAACTAACAGACATTAACAGACATGAATATTTTCATGTTTAATAAAAAATGAAAAAAAAAATTATGCATATTGCAGTTAGTGTTTAATGACAGATGTTTATTTTCAGCATTTCTTTGACTCTGGACAATTCAATTTCACCCTGTTTTCTGTGGTTTATGCATGACTACAGTGCTTCAGTGCTTGTTTTTACAAGCACTATGCAGTTCAGGGCTAGGAATAATATATTCTTGGTCTAATTAATTGCTCAGAAAACATACAAGGTTAATATTAGTGTGTGGATAGAGAGCAGTTTCTCCAAGTCCTAGATCCTTACACTATTCTTGCCTTTTGTAAAGCCCTGAAATAAGGCCTAAATCAACCTCTCTACAATAACCAGAATTGATCAATTAAAATAAATACTTAAAACATGAAATCTCTTAGTTCTCATATTTTCTAATACCCTACTACTTGCCTAAAAAAAAAAAGAAAAGAAAAGCTTAATTTCACCCCTTATCTGTGGCGGGATCCATCACACTATGAAGAGAACAGGGAAACAAGCTATGCAAGAACTATTGACCAACATTTTAAAAATTCAATTGTTTCCACTATTTTAATTTTAAAATATTAAGCTGTTTTGATTGTTACTTTTACATTGGCTGTTAAACCAGACAGAAAACATTGAAAAAGCAAAGTGTCAGTCCCAATTTTCTACTTACAGCCAACACTGTGCAGGAGATATGGATCTGAGGTCATCTGTCACAGAAAAAGTTTTATTATCAGTGATTGAAACCTGTTATCAAATCAACACAAATGATGCCTGGCTTAACAAACAGGCTAGCAAAAATTGACAGAAAATGATAGCAGGGTAGCAGCTCCAGTACAATCAAATCAGATCATCATGAAAGGCAGCGAAGCATGTTCCTCCTAATGGGGGTCAGTGTGCAGCCTGGCCAGCTTCATTAAATAACAGCTGTATTTTAACCCAATGAACACAAGTACAAACTGTTATCATCCACCCCAGTGAAGCATTGCACTCATCGCTTTTGCTGGTTGTGCAACATCTGCTATGTTAAGAGAAGGCAGAGGTGCTCTGAATCCTCTGCCCCAGCACATTACCTGACTTTACCCAAGATCTCCGTGTATGAACAGCAGCCACAGAAAGAAGACGGAGCTTTGTCAGAAGTACTGGTTGCCAAAGGCCAGCTCTTGGAAATCAGTTACCTTCTAGCACACAGGATGTCTTTTAAAGACAGCCACTTCAAAAGCCACATCCAAAGATATGAATGTATGTGGGTGAGCCTGCTCCTGACACTAATTTGTAAAAAGTTTACTTAAACCTTTAACATCTTAGATGCATTAGAACAAGTATGTTCATAGATATAATTTAATCTTATTGCTATTCTGTTGGGGACATTAATGAACAAAAGAAAATTTTGCCACCTGTATTGGAAAACTCACCCGCTCAGATGAAATTTTGCCAGTGTTCATAGAAAAAGATGATTAACTACTCCTATCTCATCTCTTAGCAGGATCAAAATACCCATCCAAAAAAAGGCTCACTAGATCTTGTTTTGCTCAAATAGCACATTTGAGCAGGAAGCATTCACAGCGGGAATTTCAAACTTATTGTATGAATCTAATATCATCAACAGCTGCTACTGGATGGTGTTCTATTTCCTCTGTGTAAGAAACCAACGACATTAAAATTCATTTTTATAGGAACTGACGAGAATAATATGAACAAGTTAATTTTTTCTGACTGTTGTAAACAGATTTGATAGTGACCTACATACTTCAGTCCTTAAGTGACACATTTTCTATCAATAGAAAGAACCCACATTGCTCATTCAGCTGACTCTTGGTACTGCAGCCTTCTCAAAGCATAAAAGCCTCATTTATTTCAAGTCACTGTTGATATCAGCTTCATTTCTTCCCCTCAATATTTGTTCTCAAACTTGTTACAAGCTGGTCCTTAAGCAAAACTACCTCATTGCACCTAGGTGCTACCAAATTTTGCCATCTCTCATCCTTATCAAAGCTCTCTTTCTGTGCAGCCAGGACAGTAATCTCTGCATTGCTACTCTTCCTAGGCCTGCTATACAATTCGGAGTCCTTCCTACAGGAGAGCACCAACATTTTCTGTGCGTGCAACTCCAACAAGACCTAGCCATTAAACTGTAATTAATACAAGTCTTTCCACATATGTACATTTGAGACTGCTCTCCACCAGATTAATTTAGAAGTTGCTCTCTGAAATTCCTTCATCATCTAATCTGGATTCCAGGCTGCTGTTAAACAGATAAAATTTTTGAAATACGGGGGCCAGGCCAAGCAGGCAACCGTAACTACTACCTCTAAATGATGGGATGTGCCAGGATCAGCAGGAAATAAAAGGGTTCCTTCAGCGCACAGTAGGGAAAAAAGTGAAGATTCCTGTTCCACCTAATTGTTTTACCTCCCACAGGAAAGGGGATTAACCTAGAGTGTTCACAGCACGACATGTGCATTAAACCTCTGAATTACAGAATACCTGTTACACCTTGCTTAAGACAGGAGTGCAGAGGCAAAACACTGGCAGAGCAAACCTCACATGAAGACCTGTGTACAACTCCCAGCTGCTGAAGCACGAAGATTCCAGTGACAGCTCTTCAGTTGTTTGACATTTTCCAGGTAGAATGATAGGAGAAAAGGACAGCCTTGTCAACACAGAACGTTGCAGAATAGCGGGGAAAACTCCAACAGCCTGATGTGATTTGATCAGTTACTTCTAGATCCATGTCATTTTGACCCCTTCCCTAATTTTTGTGCTTATTGCCTCACATTGCAGGACAAGAGGACAAGTTATGAATATGAGGTTATAACTTAACCATGCAACAAGAGTCAATTGTTCTATGGATTCACTACATGTTTTTTGCTGTCAATCTTCAATCAAAAATAGAGCATCAAATACCAAAATATTGCACCAAGCTGTAACTATTTCAATCCATCTGCTTTGCAGAGTTACTGTAATACCCACATAAACAAATCTGTACCAAATAATATATAAGACATTACAATGCTGAAAAGAAAGAAACCTTCAGTGCTCCAATTCCAGAAATAATTTCTTCTAGAGGTAGACCCCCCCAGGACAGTACTGTTTACTATGTAAACTCAAAACATCAATCCTACAGAAGCACTTTATGCCACATACCTTTACGCGAGCACTTATTTAGAGATCCTTTCTTGACTGCATAGAACTAAGGTAAGGAGGCTTCTGAAAAGAGCAACTAGAATTTGTGCCAGCACTCTACAGCTTTCAAGTAGCAAACATTTGGAAAACACTAACTCTATGGTCTTCACTGAAACAGATGGTTTCCATTGAATTCAAACCAAGAGTGAAACAAGCATATCACTTCAAGTCTCAGCTCCTTCACACAACTATTTTTAATGTATGTTTTCAAAGAAATTGACCTCTTTGGCAGAGGACAATTTGGCCTCCTTTCAGCCTATTCTATGAAAAATTGCTGCATGTTTTCCTTGTATTTGTATTGCTGTGTTCACACCACCCCCTAGTGATTGTTTAATTACACTAAACAGCATCAACACTCTCTCCTTTCATTCTGGACATGATTACATGGGAAGGGTCTACTGCAGTACCGCAGCTATGAGCTGTACAGCTAGCAGTGTGATGCTGCTGAACACAGACAGCAGCAACCCCCCTAGTTCAAGACTTAGACTGAAGGTACTACAAGAGGCATTAAGGGCTTCATCTATACTTAGCAGATCTTGTACAACATCCCCTTTGGAACCCTTTAACAACTCTTAGCTGTGGTAGTGCTGGTTTTCTCCCTCAATCACTAAAAGCGCTTTACCCATCTTAAAACGTGCTGCCCAGTACAAAGGTACAATTCAAAAATACTGCATTTAGGTAAAAAAGTCAGAGCTTTATTCAACAGTTGCTAGAGCCACCCAGTTTGTTTCAGTCCTATTTATAGTACAGAATTTCTGCTTTCCATAATCCTCAAAACACCTGCACCAGACTGCCCACACTCCTATCTTAAATGTCTACTTTAACACTATTGGATGAAAAATTAGGGGTGCGCCACACAGCTTGCAGGTGGGAACCTCAGAGCACATCCTGACCAACCAGGAATGAAATACAAATCACTCCTAATGCCTTCACTAGCAAAAATTTTAACTGTGGAAGTAGGCAGCTCTGAGTGTCTCTGTCTGCATGTTTTGCTCTCCCTTTCGCTGTGTTCTACAGGTCTATATAAAATAGACAGCCAAACAAAAGGACTTTCCAAACCACAGTTTGAACAAAAGCCTATCCACCTTTAACATTGCCTGCTTCGAGTTAGCTCCTACTACTACCTGTAGGAAGCTGTGGTTCACTTCAAATTGATACTCAAAACAAGACTTGTTTCATTACGAAAAGATTTTAATCCAGTGCAAACAGTACACCTATACTGAATTTCTGAAACTTTACAAAATGGTAGCTTTTGAATCAAAATTAAAAGGCAAACCAGTATTTTATTGGCAGAGTTTATTTGATGTTAAAGTTAGATGAGCAGCTTCTGCTTCCCACAGTGACTCATCCTATACTTCTTCATAGAAAGATGCTGCCTGTAAAGGAAAAAATACATCACTGACACACAATTAAAACAATTTTTATACTTGTACTTTTATAAAGCCTGAAAAACTGTTTCCCAGACAAGTCAGGTAACCTACATTGCTCTTCCTGTAAGACCATAAAGGTCAAAATTACCCAGCACTGCCATGGCAATAAATGAGCCTAAATTATAATAATTCTGTAGAAGATATCAACAAGCTACAACTACTTTGACAGCTTTCTGTTTAAGACATTACATTCACTATATCAGCTCTCAGACAGACTGGTTAAGTTCCTTCCAACTGAGTCACTCAGACCATTTGTAATAAAACCAGAGCTTTTTCTGGAGCAGTTATTGACCACAGCACTTAGGTTTCTGCAGCCAAGATATAAAAATGTAGTCTGACTTGTCTGTAAGAGCATCCTGTTTTTAATTATTTTACTTGAAATGAGTACCTGTAAGAAAACAACATACATCTGTTCCAAAATTAAGTATCATGGTACTTTAATCTATTTTAGACAATAAAACTCCCAACATCTATACTCTCTTTAGCGTATCTACAAATGAAAAACATAAGTCTTGTTTACAGTAAGGCTAAACGATCAACAACTTTAGTAACAGTAAATCTGAAGTAACTGATGTATTATTTCAGTCTTTATCAGGTATTTCATGCAAGTCAAAGTTCACATAAGCTACCAACTCAGTAGTAAGTGAGAAAGTGATTTGTAAATATTCTTAGCCTTAAACTCTTGCACTGGGTTCTATGTCTGAACAAGTTATCAGCGTCTTTGTATAAATCAGCCTCAGACTTGTTATCGTAATAACAGCACTGCTGAATGCCTGCCCTTACTAAGCATTCTGAAGGCATACCTGTTATCTGTTTTCCACCCGAAGAATGTTCATTTACTGAAAAAAAGAAAGCATCAATTAGTAAGAATTTTATCTAAATTCTACCGCTGTAGAAAATTGAGCTTTGAGGGTTTTTACTGACACTCACAACATGCTTTTTTCAATTAACCATATTGAAATGTGACAGGAAACCCTCCAAGTTTTGACTACTGCAGAGACTGAAGACTTAGGTTTCACTTACTCCCTTAAACTCAACAGCTATTTAGAGCTTAACTAATGCTCAGGATGCAACTGCCTGTTCAATCATACCTACAGGCTACAACGGCTGAAAAGTGCTTATCCATCCACACTTCTGTTTGACAGCCTCACCTGTCAAAGCCTGCCACAGCTGCAGCTGTGACAGTGAAAGGGAGGATGGGGGCTTTTTTGCATTTCAGTACTGCTATTTTGAATGCAAAGACCGGGTGAGGCACATCCACATATACTTGCTGCAAATTTTAGCAAGCTTGACAATTCTAGAGCTACAGAATATATTAATTAACACAAGATATTTTAAAATATTTCTCTTGAAACCGCAGAGGAAACAGAATGGAATTCTGAAGGAGTGAAAAGTGAAAGGAAGCATCAAAGAAAATTGAACAAGCCATCAGCATAGTTATATCTGAGTTTTTCATGACAACATCATACGTAACTTTTAGGACCATGTACACTTGCCTGAACATTTCTCAGAATCAAGTACTGACACATTTACGAAATAAAATAATTCTCACAGATTCTGTAGGTGAACTCAAAAATGTATTCCAGGGCTCCTATTAAAAATTCCTCCACATAGCTGTGATAAGGATGATGAACCATACCACATTATGATCTTTGAACTTGCATTTCTGAAGACAAAGCTTAGTGTATTTCACAAATGTTTTTCTATGATGCAGCACAGAATTCTTCTCAAGTAAGTTGTTCAGGAAGTGCACAAAATTTAAGTGACAACACAAAGATTAACAAATCTGGTAAACAAGTCATTTCTAACCCATGCATACTTATCAACTGAAAGATCATTTTAAAAGACATCAAAATATCTCTAATACAAAACACAGTTCACTACTGCTAAGATTGCACATTAGTTTGATAAGCACTTGATAGAGAAGTCACATCTCCTACATAATTATCACAGGGCATGATCCCTGCCTTCAATTTCTGAACTGTTGATATGCTTTAAGAGTGCTGCTATGAACTGGACACCATTAATAATTCAACTGAGTCATTTGATCACTTTTCATGAACACGTAACAACAGCTACCTTCAGGTGCAAAAGTCTTAAAAGGAAGAAGTTCCTCCATTCTACCAGGATTGGTGCAACTTGAAATGACTCCTTTGCCATTGACAGAAGTGTGTACATTAGGTGTTACTACTACACCAAATGCTAATTTTGTGCCATAAACCATTGGAGGACTTCATGATTCAATAGCTTTAAAGCACAAAGGAAGAAGGTTCCTAAGGTTTACCAGTAGAGTAGTTCCCTGATCTAATGACTGTCAGTAACACTGATTCCTTTCCATCCAGGGATAACAAGAACTTCTAACTTCATACTAACTACAATATCTAATTTCGCAGAGACTTCCAATTCCACTGTAATTTGTGTTTTAACTTGGAATACTGCAGGGCAATAGTTAAATACAGTTTAATGCTGAGAACTGTGCCGTTTCTAAGCACCACTTCAAGTGCACCAAGTGTGATGTGACTTAGCTTTCATGTACGCCACTACTTTCACACAATGGTCAGGTTACACATGCAATTGCACTGTACTACTTTGAATCAGATACTGCAGAGACTGAACCAATGCCTCAGCAAAGTCAGCAACTTTGGGTTTCTTGGGTTTTCTTCTCACTGGGAATTACTTTCAAGTTGATTCACTGGTTTCCAGAAGTCTGGTTTGCTGCTAGCCAGATTTTACTTCCAAGTCACATGAATAAAATTCATTATGTAATTAAGTGAACCCTCACATGACAGATCTAAGTTTAAATCACACATGCATACAAGGCAGTACAGTGCTTCAAAAAAGGACAGAACATTTCAGTGATGTATAATTCAGGCATCAAATCCATGCTCACTTCCAGTACCTGCAGATACTTCATTTCTGATGGAGAGTTCCAAGAAAGTAGGAAAAAAGCAAAAGTGAAGATTACTTAAGTTCAAGATATCAAGGTATTTTCACAGCTACAGAACTAAGCATCAAAACCCATTACCCTCTCTCCCCTTGCTGAAACACCTGAAAAAAACCCCACTTGCCTGCACAGCTTATTCAGTATTTATCAGAAGACAGAACACTGTGAAGGAAAGTGACTGGTTTCCCACCCAACCTACTTCTCAGCTTTGGTTCTGTTTCATGATGGCAGCAATCTGCCTACCTCCAACCTGCTTGTATCACGTCCTAGGCAGAGCCCAGGAGGGCTGCATCAGTCTAGGCTCACCAGAGAAAGACTCCCCTACCTTGGGCATCAGTCCCTCAAACCCCAAGGTTTTTTCTACCTTATTTCTATTTACACACTGTCCTCATTGTCTACCCCACACATCCTAAACAAACTTACCTTAGTAAGTAACACCATACCAACAGTCAACATGGGGGAGTAAGCATTAGGAGTTTAGTCAGCCTGAGTAACAAGCATTAAGATTATCTAATGTGTGTATTGTGAGATTGAGTTATGTGATTAGAGCAATACTGTTAGATTTATAAAGTTTAACTTTAGCTCAAGTGACACATAGGAGAAACAGTAATTTAGGAAGCATTGTTTCATGTCATATCAGCTAGGCTGGCAGCAGTGAGGAGCAAAACTAAGCTACTGAGCTGATGACAAGCTGTACAACACACAGTTTACCTTCTGTTATCCAGTAGAACAGGTGAAAAAATGGAAGAAAAACAATGTTATTCTGTTGAAGAATTCCTAATCAACATTTCAAAGGCATATGCTCACTCTAGCCTAAAAGATATTCTCATCCTACCTTCTTGCCAGCACCAACATTTGCCTTGGCTGTGCCCCTGACTTTCTTCATTCTGTTCTTACGCTCTTTTCGCTGCTTCCTGGAAGTCTTTTTCTTTTCATACAAGCCGTGCTATCAAAACCAAGAAAGTTGCTTTTAACATTGTTTCTCTACTTACAACTCTTGAATTGAAGTTCTATTTCTGAAATGTTCAAATACAGTTTGAATTTGAAATATTAACTAATGAATGATTCAACACAGAACATAAACATGGAAGTAGCACATGGATCAGCCCCATTTCTTATGCTTACTCTAGACCTCTATTAGTGTTTTGTTAAAAGTTACTGCTAAACACCTCTGGTATTATCAGTTTTGCCTTCCCAATAAAAACACACTTAGACTATTTTGCAAATGCAGAAGTTAACATGTGCTATTTTAGGAGCTCTTATATAACTGCACTTTCACAAAACTTTAAACACACAAATCCTGAGTAACTGAACACTTCCAACCTATCCTGCTTTCAAGATACCAGCAAACAACATACCCTGGCAAGCCTGTGCTTTGGTTCATTTTTCTTTGCATAGTCCAGGGAATCATAGATCATGCCAAAACCGGTTGTCTTGCCACCACCAAAGTGAGTTCTGAAGCCAAAGACGAAAATTACATCAGGGGTTGTCTTATACATTTTTGCCAGCTTTTCCCTGATTTCTGTTTTGGGGACTGTGGCCTTCCCAGGATGAAGAACATCAATCACCTAAGAAAGAATTTTAATAAGTTGATAAAAGGTCAATATCCAGTACACAGCCCCACCAGGTGCTACAGTCCCACCATGAGCTCAATTCTTAAACTAACCCACTTCAGCAGCAGAAACTATTAATCATTTGATACAAAAGCAATCAAAAGTTTCTTGCTTCCCAAAGTCATTTAGACTGAAAAATACCTTTAAAAATATTAAATCCAACTGTAAATCCAATCCGGTCAAGTGTGTCCATGGCAGTAAGCCATCTGTTTAAGTGCTACACCTATATGTCTTTTAAATACCTCCAGAGAGGATGACAACCACTTCCCAGGGCAGCCTATTCCAATGCTTAATAATCCTTTTGGTGCAGAGACTTTCCCCAACATCCAGTCTCAAGCTCGTGTAACTTCACCATCAAGATTTACCTTGAGCATACATTAACACATTTAAACCCATATGCTCTTACAATTCTTAATAAAAGAACCTTGGAGATTTTAAGGGCCCCATATTTACAGTGGCTAAACCTTCTTCCAGCTCAGAACCCCCAAACAAATAAAGGCGATTTTCTCTAGTCCTTTACCATCTGCTTGCGCTGCAGAAGTCTGTTGGTCATGAACTTCCTGGTTCTGATGGTCACCGTGTCATTCTGCAAGACAAAACATTAAGTAAAACAAAACAATAGCTACAGATACAACAGAAACTTAACACATGCATAGATAATGCATGGTACTGCAACAGTCAGGAGCCTCAGATACTGACAGTGAGCTCATAACCTCAGTGGGCTGATCTTGGACTACAGAAAACACCTTTAGGTAATACAGTGAGAAACTGGCAAACTCATCTCCAGTGTCTAAACACCACAACAACATACATATCTTTACTACCATCAAAAGCTGAAGCAGCTTTTAGTAAAAGATGTGAACCTCAATCCCAAGTACCACAACAATACAACATTAGTTTCCTTCTAAGCCCAAATGTTATCTACCACCTCTATGGCTTCCCACCTCTAAGGACACGGGAGCACCCAAGATTCCTGGATGCTCCTGGCTGAAAGGAAAAACAGGTCAGTGGGTCCACAAAAACAAAAGCTTAACAAGTTTTTACCAAGTGCATGCCAATTACACATGTGGCATGCTACTTGGTGTGTTAGTACCTGACCGAAAAATAAGGGCACAGCAGTGGGTTGGGGTAAAGGGCAGGGTGAAAGTGAAGAGAGAACATAGAAGACAGTGAGTGACCATACGCTGGAACAGTAAAGAAGCTCTTCCTGATGTTCAGGTGGAATTACGTGCCCATCAGTTTCTGCCCTTGCCTCGAGTACTACTGCCTGGCACCACCAAGCAGACCCTGGCTCCATCCTCTGACATCTTCCTTCAAAAGCTGATAGACACTGCTAAGGTCGCCTTTCTGTCATCTCTTCTCGAGTTGAAGACGTTAAGCTCGCTCAGCCCTTCCTCATAGGAGAAATGCTCGAGTCCCCAATCATCCTCACTGCCCTCCACTAGAACTGCTCCAGGAGCTCCATGTCTGTCCTGAAGAGCCCAAAACTGGACACTATGCTCCAGGGTACAGCTTCACTAGAGCTGAGAAAAAGAGCAGATCAGCTTCCTCGAGCTGCTTCCCAATGCAACGTGGAATTTCTCTGAACACCCTGCACGCCACTATTTCCACAAGACTTTAAGGCAGGAGCAGCCAAGATAAGCGCGGGTGTGACCCAGGGCAGCCCCCAAGCACCTCCAGAGCAGCATCACACTGGTGCCACACTATCAGAGCCCGGGGCTGCTCTGACTGAGCACGGACACGGCGCAGCCGAACACACGGCGCGGCCCTCACCCCGCAGCTCGCTGCTACCACCGGGCACGGACGCGCGGCAGCCCGGCCGCAGGAGCCCGGGCTCGGTGTCCGCCATAGCCCCGCGGGCAGGTGCGGGGGGGCCGGGCCGGCGGGGCGCAGCGGTGCGGGGGCGCGGCGGGGCGCAGATGGCGGCGGCGCGGGGCGGATGGCGGGGCCCAGCCCGGGCACTCACCATGGCGGCGGCGGCAGCTCCTGCGACCGGAAGAGAAAAGGATCGGCGCCACCCCGCGGCCAATCATAAGGCGGCGTGGGGTCCTTCCTGCCGGGGCGGGGTTCTGCGCGGGGCTGGCTTTTCCGGAGCCGGCCGATAATAGCGGCAGGCGTGGCTGTTGTGTGCCTGACGGGAGCCGGGGTGCGGGTAGCTCCGCGTCCCGCTGGGGGAAGGCTCAGCTCCGGGTGAAGGTTCAGCTCCGTGGCCGCCGTGCGGCGACCTCAGCCGAGCTCAGTCTCGCGGTGTGCTGGTGCTGTTACGGATTGGCTCCGCCGTGCGCTCTGGGGGCCCCGCCGCTGGTGACACAGGGCTGTTGTAGGACACGCAGAGCCACGGAGTGAACGTGGCGGCGCAGCCCTGGCTGAGGGGTTGTGCAGGGCTCAGGGAGTTGGGTCTCTTCAGCCTGGGGAAGAGACGGCTGAGAGGGGACCCCGTTCATGTGAACGGACAGGGAGCGGTGTCAGAGAGCGGAGCCGGGCTCAGCTCCGTGGTGCCGGGTAATAGGCCAAGGGGCGATGGGCAGGCGATGCTCAGGAAGTTCCGCCTGAACAAGAGACGCAATTTCTCTGCTGTGCCCTGACCGCGCACGGGCATAGGGTGCCGGAGCGGCTGTGCAGGGCTGTGCCCTCGCGCAGGTACCCCCGGAGCGGCGGTGCCGGCAGGGGGCGCTGCGAGCGGAGGCCGCGCTCACCGCCCCGGCCCGGCCCCGGCCCCGCGTGCAGCCGCGCGGGCCCCGCTGCCGCCGCCGCGATGGTGAAGGAGCAGTTCAGGGAGACGGATGTGGCCAAGAAAATGTGAGTAGGGGCCGTGCAGTGCCCGCGGGCTGAGACGGGGCGCAGCAGAATTGCGGGGGGCACAACCGCTGTGGCCGGAGCTGGGAGAGTGTTGGCGTGGAGGGCCGCAGTGAGCTGCTCATGGCAGGGCTGCTCCGCCTCTAGGAGCGCTGGCACAGGCTGGGTTCTCCCACACGGGTGGCTGTGCTTGTGTCTAGTTGTGGGGATGCTCAGGAAGGTCAAGAAATCCTTCAGATAAATACCATCAGTTCACCATAAAGCAGCTTTATTTTTTATAGTTATCTGAAAAGATCCTATTTCAGCAATGTTGTGAATCATCCTAGCCACTTTTGCATTGTTTTCAAGTAGTTTGGGGCCCTGAGAAGGGCAACGAAGCTGGTGAAGGGTCTAGAACACAAGCCCTAGGATGAGCGTCTGAGGGAGCTGGGGTGTTCCGCTACAGAGAAAGAGGCTCGGGAGACACCTTATCACTCTCTAAAACCCCCTGGAAAGAGAGTGTAGCCAGCTGGGAATTGGTTTCTTCTCCCAGGCAGCCAGTGACAGGATGAGAGGGCACAGCCTTAAGTTACACTAGGGAAGGTTTAGATTGTACATCAGGGAGAATTTCTTCATAGAAAGGTTGGCTAGGCATTGAATGGTCTGCCCAAGGAGCTGGTGGAGTCACTGTCCCTGGAGGTGTTTAAGGAAAGGCTGAATGTGGCACTCAGTGCCATGGTCTAATTGACAAGGTGGTGTTTGGTAATAGATTGAGTTCAGTGATCTCCAAGCTCTTTTTCAACCTAATTGGTTCTGTGATACTTCTGCATGTAGGTATGCTTGTCATTATAAGTGGTTTTGCATATATATATATATATGAACATACATAATCTGAAATTTCTTGTCCTAGAAGCCACATCTGTTTTGGCATGAAATCTCCAGAAGAGATGCGTCAGCAAGCTCACATTCAAGTGGTCAGCAAAAATTTGTATAGTCAGGACAACCATCACTCCCCGCTGCAGTATGGAGTGCTGGACCATCGCATGGTGAGAACCTTTATTTTGGTTTCCAAACTCTTTCTGGGGAACCATTGCTGAAGTGGTTAAAAAAAAAGTTGGGGTCACTGAAACGTACTGTTTGTCCAAATAAGTTCAAATGAGCCTTTACTTGAATTCCATAGACTACTAGCTGCAGTGCCAGCTACTTTTTTCATGCTTTTGGAGGGCAGGAATGCGTTCTCTTGAGGCAGGAACTAAGTTGCTTTTCTGCCAAACTGCTGGGACACACAGGGACGTGTCACCAAAATGCCACAATGCAGATTAATGAGCTGTAGATCAGTTGCAGGAGCTCCGTGAGTCTGGGTCATTGGTGTCAGGAGGGGCTGTATGTAAAACCATTTATCTTAAGGGTCAGAGTGACTGCAATGCTATTGAAGTGCTTTGGATGCTGGGGAAAAGGAGTGGCTCTACTATGATTTCTGACTAGCTTATAAACTGTTGTATTTTGTATCTATCCCATTAATTACAGCTAGCTTTTTTTCTCTGTATGTGTGTGCTCTTTCTCCCAAAGGGAACCAGCGAAAAAGACCGTCCCTGTGAAACCTGTGGGAAAAGTCTGGCTGATTGTTTAGGCCATTATGGGTACATTGACTTAGAACTACCATGTTTTCACGTTGGGTACTTCAAAGCTGTGATAGGCATCTTACAGGTAAGCATGATTGTGATTTGTTGTCAGTTTCTAGTCTAAAAAAGGAAATTTTCTGGGAAGGTGATGCTTGAAAGTAATTGAGAAGGCCAAAATAAGGTTGCATTATTAATTTGTCTTTATGTACAGTTTCTTTTGTAAAATACATGTATTTAAAGACCAGTCTTAGTGATGTTCTATGTAATCTCAGACCAATAAATTTAACCTATTATTTTTCTGCAGTTTGAATTAAATATATGCAGGATAATTTGCCTTTTAGAACATCCCAGTAAATCGAAGCTCTGTTTGCTTTATATGAATTTTTAGGGCCCTGCAGAGCTTAGCTAAAGATTTGTCTCATTGACTGTATTTTTCTTTTTCTCATGTGGTTTTTTAATGTGTGTTCCTGTATGTGAATTGGTCTTTCATTAAAGAACCTCATTCAAAAAAATGCACTGTGTTGAAGAACTTAAGCTGTAGTTTAAGCAGTTGCATCTCTGAATGACTCTCAAACAACTGTGTTTATATATGCTTACATTTAAGATGATCTGCAAAACCTGTTGCCACATCATGCTGTCAGTGGAAGAAAAAAAGCAGTTTTTAGATTACCTAAAACGACCTGGCCTTACATATCTTCAGAAGAGAGGGCTAAAAAAGAAAGTGTCTGAGAAGTGCCGGAAGAAAAACACTTGTCCTTACTGTGGGGCCTTTAATGGTGAGTATTGACATGAGCAATTTGTGAAGTTACCTGCTCTGATGGTTTTCACCTCAGTGGCTGTGATAGGATCCAAATCTTGAATGTGCTTGCTCATTGCACAGCTAATGGGTGTTCTCTCTGGCCTTCCTTAAGAAACGGGTAATTGTGTTTTTGAGGCCAGACACATGCTTGTTCACATCTCGTTTGTGTGGATATAGACATTTTCCTAGTTACTTGCATTACTTCATGTTTCATGGTAGCAACCAATATTTGATACCTGAATCATGACAAAAAGTTCCCTTTTAACATGTTTTTAATAATATTGGGAGCTATTGGCAGTGATCAATATGTTCACATAAAAGTATTGATAGCATTTGTAATTTTGAGTGAGCATCATTTTCCATCATTGTATTAAATTATCTTTCCTAAGATTATTCTGTCTTCAGGGCAGAGTATTTTTGTAAAGGTTTATATCTGGTTTTCAAAATATGTCTTGGGTTTTTTTTCATCGACACTGATCACGTGTTACTGCTGTTTTATGAATCTGTAATATTTGCAGTATTACAGATTCATAGTAGGTGATTAATCCATAACTTAAACTTCTAATTCATGAAAATTTTGGATTCTTTGTTGAAATGTTCAACAACTCAATAAAAGGAGAGCTGCTTTATCATAAGTTCCCTATCTACACGTAGGGAACATAAAGAGTGGGTATTTAGAAAAATTACCTGATGGGTCAGAATACTTCAGTAAAAAAAAAATTGAGCATTTGGACTAGTCTGTGGAAGTTTCATGAATAATGTTACCTGCATGACATGAAAATATTTATCAGATTTTTCTGATAACTCGTTTCCAAAATTACTTCAGAAGATACTGAAGTAATGATAACTGTATGATAGATAAATGGCACTTCTTAGTCCTGTTTTTAGTGTGGGAACTTCTACTTTAGAAATCTCTGGTGTGAATGAGGTGAAGCTGAATTGAAGTGTGGCTACACCACTTACTTTCAGCCTCAGAGGCTGCACCATCATGTAGATACACCAAGCCATCCTTATAAAAAGGTATAACTTGATTGTCCTTTTGCTGTTCTGTGTGCTTAGGAAACTGGTTAATAGAGCTGATAGGTTTTATTTTATTCTTGTGTTGACTGAAGGTTTAGCTTGTTTTGGAACTGTAACTTAAGTTTTGGTGGTGTTTTGTTTGGTGTTTTTATTATTTTTGAAATAAAATCCCAAAATAATCTGTATTTAATTCCTTGCAGGAACCGTGAAGAAGTGTGGTTTGTTGAAAATAATACATGAAAAATACAAGACAAATAAGAAAGTCGTAGATCCAATAGTATCTACTTTTCTCCAGTCCTTTGAAACTGCCATTGAATATAACAAAGAAGTAGAACCCTTACTGGGAAGAGCTCAGGTGAATTTTACTATAACCTAAATTTTTTGCTCGTTTTTGTGCATAAGACTCATTAAAGGTTTGCATTGTATCAGCTAAAATCTTGTGGTGATCTAAGAATTTTTTATATCAAACGATACACGAAGAATGTTTGTATACAATGCAATAATGTTAACTTTGCTAAAATGAGAAATTTAGTATATTAGCACATTCTGAAACACCATTACATGCCTGTAAAGAAAGGAATGTTCTTGGTGTGTTATGCTTCTATAAATTAGACAAGGAAGAAGAAATACAGGTCCATATAAAGTTTGCATGTATATATAGATTCATTGTAACTCTGGTATTAATTCCAATACACACATTTCTTTCTTCAGAAGTTCTTAATATTGAGAAGGAGAGAGAATTAATTTGCTAGCTTTTTGTTTCATTGGCTTTTCATTGTATGCAGGTTTTTTCCTTCTGCTCTTTGCAAGCTGGAAAGATTTCCAGGTACATACTTGGATGGAAAAAGTAGTGAATACAGCAGCAGCTGTACTAAGACAAGAGAAATTAAGTTTTGAAAAATACTAGGAAGTGCTGTGGTCATGTGATCTTTCACAAATAAAATGAATGCAATGTACTGTAAGTTGGTTGTAGGATGTTAATTGAGTTACTTTGCCTATTAATGATGAACTACTCTCCATTAACTCTTGAGACAAGAGAGCAACAGGATAAAAAGTAAACATATAGGGGAAAAAATGGAAGAAAAGGATATATAGCAAGTTAACATATGAGATGCTAAAAGCATTGGTTCAGAATAAATAAACCAAAACATAGTTTTGTTTGCATGAGTAGTTCTCTGTTTGCCTTTGAAAAGGGCTATTTATTAATGTGAGTAAAAGGGAGGAGGGAAGCAATGAAACTTGACATTGATGGCTTCTTCTCCCCATTTTCCCAATGGATTTTGTAGGAAAACTTGAATCCTTTGGTAGTTTTGAACCTCTTTAAAAGAATCCCAGTGGAAGACATCCCTCTACTTCTAATGAACCCACAAGCAGGTAAACCTTCAGATTTGATCCTCACACGACTCCTGGTGCCTCCACTGTGTATCAGACCCTCTGTTGTGAGCGATTTGAAGTCTGGCACTAATGAGGACGATTTGACGATGAAACTGACAGAGATCATTTTCCTCAATGATGTTATAAAAAAGGTGAGTCAGCCTTCCTGCTCTGAGACTGTTGCCTTCAGAAAGATTTGTGTAGAATTGAATGTAGCAAGTGAGTTTGGTGCTTTGTCTGGTGCTGCATTTCTATGTTGTGGGGCATTTTACTGAAAGATAGGAGAAGCTCACTCCAGGTGGAGCTGGCTGATTGGCTGCTTGCAGTGTAGGACCTGCTGAAGGTCTGCTGGGATTCTTATGGTGAAATGTTTTTTCATTTCAGCTCTGGTCTGTTGACTCTTTTTCTTTTTTCTTTATTTTCCCCTCTGCTGTGGCTGTTGCACCTTTTGAATAGTCACTTACAATGGAATTATTACAGCTATTGATTTGTGTTGGTTTTTTTTCTTGTAGACCTTCCTCTTTTTTTACATCTTTGTGCTTTATTTATTCCACCATCTGTTCTTGAGAAATCAGATTTCATTTAGCATAGTCATCAAATTGAGACTAAAAGATGATTTCGTATTTTATCATTTGTTTAGAAGAGCACTTCTACCACAATAATACTTTTCACAATTTTCAAAACTGCTCCTCTGTCAGGCAGACAAAATGAATTGAGGTCTAACTCTTTCATAATTGAAAAATGATTAACTATTGATTTTCCTGTCTATTAATTAATATTGGCTTAAGTGGACTGGGAAAAATGTTATTTAAACAAATACCTAATTTTATGAGCATTTGTTCAAAGCCCATATTAGTCAAAAGATTTTTTTTTTGCTGAGTTCCCTTGTAGTGGGCCTTATACTAGAGCAATATGCACCCTGTTACAAAGTTATTTTCCCTTTTTCATTCCCGTCAATGGAAGTTTCATGATATTATCTGCAAAGGAAAAGTCATACTCATAACAGAAAAATTCTTGGCTAGTTTAATATATGTTATGTTTATTTTCTGAATTGTATGACTATTTTGTTTAGCATAGGATATCAGGAGCCAAAACACAGATGATTATGGAAGACTGGGATTTTCTTCAGCTGCAGTGTGCCCTGTACATTAATAGTGAGCTCTCTGGAATACCCCTCAACATGGCACCTAAGAAATGGACCAGAGGTTTTGTTCAGAGACTTAAAGGAAAGCAAGGTTTGTCTAAAAAATTGCTTTTAATTATTTTTTTATAATTGAACCACAAATCCTCGCTATTGCCAAGTGTGTCTGCTACTGTTGTGTTGCACTTCAGCGCTGTACCTTAAAAGATGTTTTAATGTGCTGTCTTAACATATAGTGTTTTGAAAACTATTGTTATTCAAAGAGTTTTAACTGTTTTGTTTTGCTAGGTCGGTTTAGAGGCAATCTGTCAGGAAAGAGAGTGGATTTTTCTGGCAGAACAGTTATTTCGCCCGATCCTAACTTAAGAATAGATGAAGTAGCAGTGCCTATTCATGTTGCTAAAATATTGACCTTTCCTGAAAAGGTAAGTAGTGTAGGACTCAAAAACTTTTTCAATTACTTTTTTTTTCCCCAAGCCAGAAGAACACAGCAAGTAAGAAACAGTGTTGTTTCTTTACTCTAAAAGGGAGTGAATGTATTGCATTGTTTGAAATGCCATTCAGTGATGCTTTGCCAGTTCTGTTGCTGCTGGCAAATAGAGATCTGTAGTATTGGGTATAGGCAAGTGCTGACAAGATGTGGTGTAAGGAATGACATCTCTAGAACTAAGAGTTTTGCTTCATATTTTTTCAACTCATTCATAGATTTGTATTAAAGAGTGGTTGAGTATTTTTATTTTTAAGTTTCCCTCCCAGATTTTTAATTTAATTTCCCTCTGATATTCTGCTCAAAGATAGGCTGACATTTTCCTTTTCGTCTTCCTGCGAGTTCCCCTCAGCAGCTGGAGGCTGTGTAGGGGGATTGTCAGTTGAGCCTAAAATTTGAGAATACAAACGCCATCAGTAAAAACAAGATCCTGAAACATGTTCTGTTTGTTTCTGATTGAAGTCTTTATACAACAGGTGAACAAAGCAAATATTAATTTTATGAGGAAACTTGTCTGTAATGGTCCTGATGTTCATCCTGGAGCAAACTTCATACAGCAAAGGCACACCCAGATGAAAAGGTATCATGCTTATCTGTAATGACTTACTTTTTATTTCTCCCTCAACTTGCTTTTGTTGCCATGTGAAGGCAGTTCTATCTGCAGGGATTAAAATTTATTTTTAGAGTCTTTCATAAAGGGCAATAGAAGAAGGAATGTTTTTATGTTCTCAGGTTTAGTGTACAATTTTTTTAAATAGTCTCTTGCATTTAAGCTCAAGTACACATACTAATGATGTTGAACTACAATTAGATTTATACTCTTTTATGATTGAGTCTATCTTAGTTGAAATAGAGGGTGTAGTACAGACACAAGTTAAAACAGGTGGTTTTGGGCAAGTCGTACTGGCTGTTTTCATGTGAGAGCTAATCTGCAGTCAGTGTATGGGTAGGAAGAAGGGATAGTACATGAGTGAAACATCCATTCTCTGATACAATTGAAATAAATTCTGTATATTTACAAATGGACTTTTTTCTTACTTAATGTTCTAATCACTGTAGCTTTGTTGACTAATGTCAAAATACATTCATTGCATAAAATAGCAGCGACTGATGTTCAGTCCGTGCCAGTTTTGTCTTCTGGTTATTGTAATACAAATACTCCAGTATTTAATGGAAAAGTTGGCATTATAAACACAAAATTAATTTTTACTTTTCTTTCTGTCTGTGTATCTTCTGACTGCATTATTCTCTCTTCCTATGAAGATTTTTGAAATATGGGAACCGAGAGAAGATGGCCCAGGAGCTGAAGTTTGGTGACATCGTGGAGCGACACCTGATAGATGGTGACATTGTCCTGTTCAACCGGCAGCCCTCTCTGCACAAGCTGAGCATCATGGCTCACATCGTGAGTGCACACAGGCTGCCACAGACAGTGCAGCCTGGAATATTAGGCACTTGACCTTTGTGGTGTTTCTGTCTTACACAAGCAAAAATAAACAGCTCCTGCTGAAACAGTGTGTGGAGCAAGGATGGATGCAGTGCAGTTGTGCCTGTGCATGGGAATTGATGCGTACCCAGGCAGGATGCTGTGTGCACACTTCTGCCAAGAGCCATAATTGATCTCACTGTCTCCTTGTGCAAGCATTTTGTTTTTGTGGAGTTGATGTGATCTCTACAAAGCATGTTGTCTTCTGTGCTTCTTATAAATTCTTCATAATGAAATTATTAGCCTACATTTCTATAATATAATGTGAGTACAATTTCTGTCAGTTCCTGGTTAAATCCTATAATCAGGAATTTTGACTCATGTTTGTAATATAAAGAGGAAGTCTTCAAGGAAGCACTTGGGCATTGCTTTTTTTAGCCATTGCTTGAATTTGTGTGCATCTTTTTTTGTTTGTTTGTTTGTTTTCTTTTCCAGGCTAGAGTAAAACCTCATAGGACATTCAGGTTCAATGAATGTGTCTGTACACCGTACAATGCAGACTTTGATGGAGATGAGATGAACCTTCACCTTCCTCAGACAGAAGAAGCAAAAGCAGAAGCACTTGTTTTAATGGGGGTGGGTAGATAAAATGCTCATGTGGGGATTTTGCTGGTGACAGATGGGCTGAGCCTTTTAGTACTTAACTTGCATGTGAAATCTGAAATACCCTTGAGATTACTAGGTGTGGATAATTTACAACTTTGAAGCTGCCTGAAAACTGCAAAAAGGACTTCAGAATAAATTAGGACTGTTACACCCTGGTAATCTAATAGCCTTAGGTTTAACATCTGGGGAAAATGCAGTGTAAGTAGATGGCATCAGTATGTTTCTGTCCTGACTGTCCTCCACCTGCTTACCAGGCTCAGGTGGCTCTGTTACCAGCAGATCCATCACTGCCTTCTGGTTTGACAGCCTGGGAATTGCAGATAGACGAACCATCTGGAAATGAGGCATGGATACTGGGCTTGTACTGGAGAAGGCAGCTGCCCAGAGAAGGCAGGAGAGAGTAGGCTCATAGGGCAGCGTCAAAAAGGGAGAAGGGAGGGTAGATAAATAGGGATCTGATCTGTGGTGTGAGTCAGTAGCACCAAGCTGAGGGCTTACCAGTCCATTGCTCCTTTAGGGTTACTGAATGCCACTCCTACTCCAGATGTACCCATACAATTTTTGGCTGCAGCCTGTAGGAGCTCACTGAACTGACTTGTGACCTTAAAAACAACACTCCCAGTGTGATTCAGGTCTCCGTGGGAATGGGTTCAGGCAAAACTGGTCCATAGGTGGGGGTGATTAACTGGAGCAGTAGTCTGAGTAAAACATAAGATTATGGGGCTAGAGATGGCATGATTGTTACCCATCAGAAGGGACCACAGAACTTGCAGTGTTCCAGTAGATCCATGTAGTGAATGTAACATCCCCTGTCCTTTCCCCTGTTCTCAAAGCTAGTTTGTCTTCCCTTCCCTGCCCTTCCAAAACACATCAAGTTGTTTGCCACTTCTGCTTTGGAAATGGAATATGTAATTTCCAATAACTTTCCTCAGACTATTTCTTAGCTGTCAATAGATGTGCATGGACTGAAGTGAACAGAAACTTCTGGCTTGTTTTTTCTATCTTTTTGAAGAAAGCTGTAGTTCAATTTAGAATAAGCTTTGACCATTTCACCATATAATAAATATCTTAAACAGCAAATAGAATATTATTGTCTTCAAATGCATATCTTTTTGTGTCATGCAGACTAAAGCAAACTTGGTAACACCAAGGAATGGTGAACCTCTTATTGCTGCTATTCAAGATTTCCTGACAGGTGTGTATGAGCTTATTTCAGAGATGTGATTTAACAGTTACTCCTTCAGAATCACCTCCCTTTTTCAAAATTTTTCTATATTAATTAAAAACTTTCTCCTTTCACAAGTTAAAGTGACATTAAATAAGACCCCTGTTTTCCTGAAATATAATGATGCCCTCAGAGTAATTTCTGATGCTGTCTACTTTTGTAGCTGCAGTTATTACTACCTTTAAGTGTATTTAGCTGTGTTTTTCTGCAAATGAGTGTTTGGGATCTTTGTCTGCATTCAGTAGACAATGTAAACTGCCTATGATTATGGTGGAGGAGTTGATTTCACTCAAATATTAGCTTTAACCTACAGTATGTGCCTTCAATGTCTTTAATTCTTTGGGAAATGTTCAATGAACATAGGGAAGAAAGTGTACAAAAATAAATGTCAGGGCTTTATTTCACTTATGAAATAGTCAGAGAGCAAGAGAGTAGGTTATAGAAATAAACTGTTCCTAATTTTTAGACATTTAGTATGGAGCAATTAAATTCTGGAAACGATTTACAACTACAGCTGTCTAAACTGTTGTTGTTTTGCGTAGTAAGTAGCTGATTAGTATTAGAATGAAGTAATTGACACTGAGTATGCAATAGCTTTTAAATTGAATTTAAATTTAGTCTGTCAATACTTTTTTCATTCTAGGTGCCTATCTTCTTACATTGAAAGATACCTTTTTTGATCGAGCCAAAGCGTGCCAAATTATTGCTTCTATCCTGGTTGGCAAGGATGAAAAGATTAAAGTTCGTCTTCCACCCCCAGCAATTCTGAAGGTGTGTCAAACTACTTTTTTCATGTTACTAAGGCTTTCTATATTGTGTGTTCCTGACCCATGGTGATGTTACATGAATCTTTAAACTCCTGAAGTTTTAACTCAAAGGTACTTTATAAAGAAGTAATTATGAATGTTGCAACCTCTTTGAGAAATGACGGCAGCATCTTGAGGTTTTTTCCCTTTTCTGGTCAGAAAGGGGAACATGACAGAGGGAGCAATAGAGCATGTTTCTCTGAGTGTGTGCACATCCCCTGTTGTAAAGGATAACCATTCAGCACTCAGGGGGTTTAAATCTGTGAAAGTGGATAATATTTTTCAAAGGAATGCTATTATGCATTTCTACAAGTATGATTCTCTGTAGATATGTTCTGTATATAAAGCAATTTTACAATTAAATTCTTGCTTGTTGTTTTTTCTGTAGTCATAGCATTCTGTAGTTACAGCAAACCTGTAATCTTTATTCTTCTTCTGTTTCTCTCAGCCTGTAACACTTTGGACAGGAAAACAGGTTTTCAGCCTCATTCTCAAACCCAGTGATGATTGTCCTGTAAAAGCCAACCTTCGAACAAAGGGCAAACAGTACTGTGGCAAAGGGGAGGACCTGTGTTACAATGATTCTTGTGAGTGACACTTCTAAAGCCATTTTTTGGAAGTCTTCAAAGGAATCATAGAAATTGAGCTCATGGAGGCATTGAGGCAATACTTTACATAAGTATTCTTGAAATGAAAAATAAAATCTTGCAATTTTTCTTGAGAGTTGAAGTCATGCTAAATATGTTTTCTTAAACCAAAATGTCTTCTGTAAGATGCTTAGCTTGTCATTATGCTAACTTAGTGTTTGAAGGTGAGAGAGAAGAAAGTAAAGCTTTGGGAAATGGTTGTTTAGAGGGCAAATGTAAAAATTTGGTCTCTTGATGGGGGGTAGTAATGCAGGGATTAGAGTCAAACACTGAAAAGAGTAAGAATATGCAGGGAAGTTAAGTTCCTAGGATATCCAGCCATCCATGTCCATCCAGGTAGGGACATCAGTGGCAGATGGAATGCAAAGCACCATGATTGAAAAGGCTGTAGGAGATGAGCAAGACTGCTTAGAATTAAGCACCACGTTAGTTGTGGTGACTGTTGGAAAGGAACTTGAGCAGGCAGGGTTAGGCTGGCTCCTTGCTGCTCACAAGTGTAAGTTGAGGAACCATTGATTTACACTAATTCTGTCATGCAATTTTGCCTCAAGAAAGAATTTCCCAGTTGGCACTCAAGTCCTGTCTGCAGATGATGGAGTGATTTCTGTAGGTGAAAGGAGCACTCTGAACTTGGTTGTGAACGTGGTGGAACAATATTTTTCAACCTCTAAATATTGTAGACAAAAGGCCACAAAGCAATCCTACTCGTGCTCCTGTGAACATAAGACATTTTCTTTATTTCACAGTCTTAATTCTAGAAAATATGGGAAGAGTTTCCATTTTCCAAGTTTAACAGGAGCATGTGATGTGGAAAACTTAGATTTTGTTGTTGGCTGTGTTCAGTTCTCTGAAAAAAATTCATTTCTGAAGACAGTAATTCTCTTCAGAAGGTTGCCTGCAAATTTTCAAAAGTCTCAAGAAAACCTGGTATCATGTTTAGATTTAATATAATAAGTGATAGAGCAGTGACTTTTGCTTCAAGATGATAATTAAATTCACATTGAAAATATTGAGCGTGGACAGAGCTTTTATTTAAAAATTCTCTCCGTAAGTGATTAGTAGTGTTAGTGAATGTTTTCGAAAACCGGTGAGTTCTTTTTGCCTTTTCTTTTCTAGATGTCACAATTCAAAACAG
This sequence comes from Acrocephalus scirpaceus scirpaceus, assembly GCA_910950805.1. NCBI lineage: Eukaryota > Metazoa > Chordata > Aves > Passeriformes > Sylviidae > Acrocephalus > Acrocephalus scirpaceus. Next base: position 39,531,500 of record OU383781.1, read on the forward strand.
TGAGTTAATGAGTGGCAGTATGGACAAAGGAACTCTGGGGTCAGGATCCAAGAACAACATCTTCTACATCTTGCTGAGAGACTGGGGCCAGGTGGAAGCTGCGGATGCAATGTCACGTCTGGCCAGACTTGCTCCAGTCTATCTTTGTAAGTACATTTCCTTGTAAAATAGTACTTGAATGCAGAAATAAAGAGCAAGCAAGATTTTTGCTTCAAATATGACATTGTACTTTTTAAGAAATAAGCTTGTTTTGAAGCTGGCAGACAGTGAAACAACTTATTGTGGTTATGAAGTGCTTGTGATAGTCACAGGATGGGAGGCAAAATTGAAAGTTCCTGATAATATTTCCTGGGTTTAATTTGTTTTCTCTAAATGAGATGGAACTATCAAAATAATTTATTTTCTTTTTAATAATAGCTAATCGGGGCTTTTCAATTGGAATTGGAGATGTAACCCCTGGGCAAGGCCTGCTAAAAGCTAAGTATGAGCTGCTGAATGCTGGCTATAAGAAATGTGATGAGTATATTGAAGCTCTGAACACTGGCAAGCTACAGCAACAGCCTGGTTGTACTGCAGAAGAGACACTAGAGGTAAATTTTTTTATTTAATTCACTATCCATTTGAAGTAGAAGCTTCACAAATATTTTTTTATACATTGCAAAGTCTAAAGTTGTCTTCTGAAATGTAAAAATACAAGCAAAACCAGTCCCTAGGCATGTAATTTGAGCTGAGTCTGTAGAGACTTAAGATGTTTGTATGCATCTAAAAATGTTAGCTAAACCCAGAACAACTGAAATCCTGCAGGGTGTATTGGGGTCATACAAGAGAACAGAACTACACAGGTAATTGGAATGGAGTTGATTACATTGATCAAGATTTTCTTGATCAAGTGGTTATCTTTCATGCAGCACAGTGTGACTTAGAGCTTATTGCAATGCTCAGTTTAGCTGATGTTTTTGATGCTGATAAGAGGTTGTCATGTTCCTGGATATGCCTGTCTTATCCCAACAAAGACATTTTCTTCAGCAAACTGGAAGATAGGCTAGCTGAAACTTAAATTTGTTTTACCTGAAACAACAGCTAGGTTTGTTTGTCTTTACTGTATTTTGAATTCCCTTTGACTACTGAAGATATTGCTGGGAATGATAAAGTTCTGTTTGTATAAGTGTTTTTTAGTAAATTCTGAACCTCTGAATTACTGTATTTCAGGCCTTGATCCTTAAAGAACTGTCTGTTATCAGAGATCATGCTGGCAGTGCCTGTCTCAGAGAACTGGACAAGAGCAACAGTCCCCTGATCATGGCTCTCTGTGGTTCTAAAGGTAGGGACAGCTGAACTTGGCATGTAGGTTACTCACTCCTTCACTTATGTGAAAATTACTTGTTGCCTCTTTGCAGCTTGTTTTACACTGTCAGTTGTGCAAGTTCATGTCATAGCTGTGTTGAGTGGGTCAGTAAGTACAAGTTGGGTACAGTTAGTTAAAATCAAGCTGATATTCTGATATTCTTGTGTCTTAATTTTTAGTACAAGTTGCAAAACATCTTGTTGGAACTTGAGATATTCTTAGGACTTGAACTAAGTAAAAGGTTTTCAGTTGTATTTCTAGTTCAAGTATTTATATCACATAGAAAAATCAACTGTGGTACATTCAGAATTGGAACTAACATATCCTAGAATCATGGAACAATTTGGAAGGGAATTTAAAGATCATCTAGTTCCAACCCTCCTGCCATGGGTTGGGACACCTTCTACCAGACCACGATGGGGCATCCACAGCTTCTCTGAGCAAACCTGTTCAAGTGCCTCACCACCCTCATAATAAAGAGTTTCTTCCTGATGTCTAATCTAAACCTGTCTTCTGACAGTTTAAAGTCATTCTCCCTGTTCTATCATTTCATGCCCTTGTGTCAAGTCCCCCTCTCTTTCTTGTAGTCCCTCTTTAGGTACTGGAAGGTGCTATAAGGTCTCTCAAATTCTTGTGTGAGTTTTCATTTGTTTCCTTTAAGAATTTGAAGAAATCACTGTTGCCTTTTTTAGCTGTCTAATAAATTGTGGAAAGCCTCATAGAACTCAACACACGTTGTGTTCTAAAGAAATACTGAAATCTAAGATGAAGTGTAAGATTAAGTGTATAATTTTTGGTGAGGGTGATGGGGAGGCATTGTTTGCAAACATTCAGCAAATAAAACTTTGGAGTTAGTGACTTAATTCTCTGGGACTTAATTTGTTCTAGGAGTCCTGGTACACACTGAACCCTTAATGAGAAATATTGTTTAAGTATGTTTATTGAAGATATTGTGAAGCAAAATATGTAGGTTAGGATCATGAGCTGTGTAAAACACAATGCATAATACAACCCAGGATAATAAGGACTGGAGCCTAGAAACAGCATGAATATCCATGACCCAAAGGGAAAAAAAAAACGAAAAATGGTTGGCTGTATCATAGACTCAATTGCCAGCCTTTGCATAAATGCTGCTGAAATGAACAGGGTGAGTAACAGAAAAGCTTCTCTAACTCTTGCAGTTCTGTTTTGTTGAGCAGTTACAAGGCTAAATAATTGACCTTCATGGAAGTGAAGATAGCTCCTCAGGGAGGCAGTAAATTCCTCATTTGTGAGTGAGGGGCTTTCTTTTCCTTTGTCTTTTCAGGCTCCTTCATTAACATATCCCAGATGATTGCTTGTGTAGGGCAGCAGGCTATCAGTGGGTCCCGTGTTCCTGACGGCTTTGAGAACAGGTCCTTGCCTCACTTTGAGAAGCATTCTAAGGTAATTCTGGATGTTTACAACAGACTGTTGTAAACTTTCACAGGAAAGTGAAACAAGCTTCCTCAAGCCATTTTGAGAAGGATGCATGATAAAATGTGTTGTCATGATATGCTGAAGGAAAAGGGTCATATATGGTCAATGTGAAATGTTTTGTGTGATTTGGGAGTTAACAACAGTGTTCTGAATTGCCATAGGATGTCTGGTTAGCTTGACTTTTTACAGTTAAGCCTTACTTTGACCATTCTAAAATTAAAGTGAGGTGATGATACATTTTTTTGTTATCTTGAGAGTCCTAAAAATAATTTGTCAAAGTTTCTCACTGGTGTTGTGTTTGACTGCACTAACACTTTCCAGGAAAACTGCTGAATGTGTGTTGGTGTCTTTATAAACAGGTGAGACATGCCAAATAAACCATTCTGGTTTTTCTCTTTTTTCACTAGGATATGTACCATAGGTTACTCGCGGTGTTTCATGTTGCAGTTTGGTCTTACATGAAGCAATAATGACTCTCATACACTTGTTGATATAATTCAGTGAGATTAATTTATTTCTAAGTGCTACTTGAAATCTAATGAACACTAGTGAAGGTTCTAGGTGTAAGCCCATAGTCTGGTTAGTGTGTTAGCTGAGTGTCAGATGGTAGCTACGACACTTGTGTATGTGACTAAATGTTCAAATTTCAGTTTCTGAGTTCTGTAATGTACTGAATAAATAGAAAAACAATACTTAATGTTTTAGATGAGAAGATTTACCTCTAGCTTTTTTTCTGATTTAGAAAGCATCAACAAAAAGTGATTTTTGACTTGAAGAGATGATTGCGTAAATTTCATTAGCAAGAACTTTCCTCGGGGTGAGGGCAAACCATTCCAAAACATTAATTATATACATATCTCCAGTCATATTTTTCCTGGATTCCTTAGTCTTCGACAAATACCTTTGCACTACTGTAGCAAAATGAACGTTCTTAATTGCATTTTCAATTTTTGTAAGTTTAACAGAAATGTTGGTGTGGTGTTGGGAAGGAATAACTGGAAGTATGACACGGCTTGTAGGAGGAAGGAGAAATTCTAGAAGAACTAGGCAAGGATTTCTGAAACCTTTATTTGGATCTGAAATATAAATATGGAACTTGAGCTAAGCAGAGCTGAGATCATTGTCCTGTGTTGGTGGGGATAATGGCTAACTTTCAGAAAGAATTTCGATGACATGCACCATGTCTTTCTGTAGCATACAGAATGTACATTGCATTGCATTTTAACTGTGTTTTTCCCACTCTTCCCTGCAGCTCCCTGCAGCAAAAGGCTTTGTTGCAAACAGCTTCTATTCTGGGTTGACTCCCACTGAATTTTTTTTCCACACAATGGCTGGTCGAGAAGGTCTGGTTGATACAGCTGTAAAAACAGCTGAAACTGGGTATATGCAGGTAACTGTCAGTAAAGTGAGGGTTTTATCAGTCTTGAAAAATGTGGCTGTTTTCTCATGTGCATGTTGAGGTGACTGATTAGGGAGAAGTGCAAACACTGTGTTTTCAATGTAACAGAGTAGTTTATACTGTGAAATACATGGCTTGGTCTGTTCTTCAGGAGGTGTGGAGTTTATAAATGAGGCTCAGCCAATGGTACAGTAACATGCTTGTATGAAGTTTGTTTTGTATGTTTTCTCTTGAATATGGGTTGCAAAAGTCCTTGTTCTGTGCAATTGTTGAGGATTACTTTCTGTGTAGTGTGTTCCAAAACCTGATATGAGTGATGACAGAAATGTAGCTAAAGCTCCTTTTCAGTGTCTATTCTCTCTAGGTAAGAGGCACCTTGGCCATATAGACATATACTGTAAGATTTTAGCATCTTGGCTGTAAATAAATGTCCCTCCAACAAAGCTTCTTGCTGTGCTGTGCAGTCTTAAGATTTCTGTTCCAACATTGAAGTAGTATTTAAATTATAGCACTCTTCCCAGTGTAACAGACAGTAGAAAAGCCAAGATAACTTGGGGCTAGGAACACATTCCAAGATACACAAGTAACTGTACAAAGACAGAAAAACACCACCTTTTGGGGTGGTTGACTAATTAGACCATTTGTCTCCAAAACTAATGGAATAATCTTGGCATGTGTGAAAGTATTTACTGATACATATATAAATATAATAAGCAGCCTGCAGAGTACTTTTCCTCTTCAACTTTTTTCCTATATCAATCAACTGTAGCACTTGGACTTTGAAATTTTTTTAAAAAATCTTAACATTTATTCTATCTTACCTTTTTTCTCACCAGTGAGAAAAAAAATACCAATTTATAGTCTAGTTTAGGTCATCTAATTTGCTTTCATGGAACAATGAAGTTCATCTTTCACATAAAAATGTTTTTAACCTAGAATGTTTCAGAGCATGCCTTCTTTTGGGGAATGCAAAAGAGTATGGTAGTTAGAGGATTTCCCAATACAATGAGTTAATGTAGGAGAAGCAGATAACCCAGACAGAAAAATGGCTTTGGCAGGTGACCTCTTTGCTTTTTCCCAGTGAAAACAATCGTTGAGTGGTTCTGCTTTCATATACAAAAAGTATTGTATCCCTTGAGAAATAGATCTGCTTGGAAGAATGAGTGTTATGTCAAAAAAAAAAAAAAACAAACCCAAATAAATCTCTGGAGCTACAATTGGTTTCTGCAGCTTAGCATTAGGTCATTACGTTTTCTATGCAATGAATTTCTAAATGTGGAGTATTATGTTGTTGCGTGAAATTTTGTTGACTTATGTTCTGTGGGATGTACAGTAAAGCCTGAGGGGTAATGTGTGATTTTAAATAGGCTTTCATGCCTGCTCGTCACTGTGTCAGATTTATTTTGTGAGTCCGGTTTCTGTTCTTGTATTGCAAATCAACAGCTATTTTTAAACAGATCCATTTTACTTTCCTTGTTCTTTTTTTTTTCCCCTTCAGAGACGTCTGGTAAAATCCCTTGAAGATCTTTGCTCTCAGTATGATTTAACAGTCAGAAGTTCTACTGGTGACATTATACAGTTCATTTATGGAGGAGATGGCTTGGATCCTGCAGCTATGGAAGGGAAGGATGAACCTCTGGAATTCAAGCGCGTTCTAGACAATATCAGGGTAAGGATTGCTGAAATCATTTTTGAAAGTGTGAAAATACTGTTAAGCATGGAGAAGAAAGTTATAAATGATGGGGAAAATTGTTTCACTGGAAGTACTTATTTTCAAATTGCCTTTTTTGAATGGTCCTGATCAGTCTTTCAGCATGTGTATTTGAAGAGTAATAGTAATTTTTTCAGTGAAACAGAGCAATTTGTGTACAGAGACCAAACTGTATAAGCTGTGAAAAGTAAAATTTCTTTCTGTGCTTGAACATAGTTTTAGGGCCTAATATCCACCTCACTAAATAAGTTACTACTGGCTTATTTAGGTACTAGTTTGGTACATTGCACAGATTAATTCTCTATTAAATCAAGACTAAAGAATGCAGTTTTTCAGTTGTACATATCTGTGTTCTGTGTCGGCAATGGAGTTTCTGTGCATGTGCTGTCTGTGAAGAAGTTGTGTTTTTCCTGTGAAGGCTGTCTATCCATGCCGAAGTGAACCAGCCCTGAGCAAAAATGAGTTGGTGTTGACATCTGAATCCATCATGAAGAAGAATGAATTTCTTTGCTGCCAAGACAGTTTTCTGCAGGTAATTCTCACTTTCTTATCACACTGTGATTAACTTTTCCTTACGAATTAGGGACAGGACTTTAACCTGTCTGGAGACTACTTGCATGGCATTTAAGGGTGAGTGAAGGTTCACATGACTGCTTGCACTTTGAATTGTAAAATTTGATTTGTTTGAAAGAGCACTGGGCAATTTTAAATATTTGAGTGCAACGACTCTCAAGACTTCCTTGAGAAGAATCACTGATCAAAACTGTAGAATTAACCTGCCTGTAGAATTAACCTTACCTCCATATAAAGCTGTTACCTTGATGAACCTTCTGATTACTTGCAGTGATGACAACAAGGTGAATTTAACGACCTGTGTTTGAAGGGTTTCTTTTGAATAGATCACAGTGTTCAGAGCACAAGCAAAACCTAAATTGCACTTCCGTTGATAGAGTTGAGTTGAAAAAACAGTTACATCCATATTTGAAATATGCTGTAAATCTTAACTGCAAGTCTGAAGGGAAAGAAATCAAATAATTTATTATCTGAGTTTGGGGATAAAGCTATTATTTGAAGTATACATCTTTTAAATCATATCATGAAAGTTTAAATAATCGTTATTAATTTCAGAAGCACAGATATGGCTACATCACTTTAGTGATAATTAGCTTAAGATTAAGTTTTAGATAGTTACATTTTCTTCTTTCCTTTTTTTCTCTGTTCATCCTTGGAGACATTAACTGAGACAGGTTATGAAAAATATAATGAGGTAATTGTAGCATGTGTGTGCACTGTGTGAGCATTAATGTTAGTGCTTTTTAGCTAAAGATGTGTGTATAGTGCTAAAGTAATTGATTAGCATATATACATTACTGCTTGCTAGATTATGACATAGGTGTTCATCACAACTATTTAACTTTCTTAATGTGAAAACTGTGACATGTTAATTAATACCCCTTGCTAAATTCAAGGATTTTGAGGAAGCTTTCTTTCAGTACTTGACACTTCTTTCTAAAAGTCATTCTTTCAGTCTCTAGGGATATGAGCATGCTTTTCTGGTGTTTTCCTTTCCCTTTCTCCACTTTTCCATTCCAGAACAGAAGTGATTCTTAGTGGTGTTATTTTAGCTGGAGATTCCTATAATGGGCTTATCCTCTCCAGTCCAGAACACAGTATGTGTAAATAGCCTCCTCCAAAAAGGCAGCATTCTTTCTTCCTGCACTCTGCTCTTGCTGGAGGGAATTCAGCTGATGAGAAAGCAGATTATTGGCTGGCACAGTTATGTATGTTAATGTTTTAACTTACTTGAGTATATTGAAGTACAGGTGAATGGAATTTTTTTTTCTTCTGATTGGAATTGGGGAAATCCTTAAAAACCCTCAAAATTGAAAAAAAGTCATTTTTCTGTGCTTTTTTTTGAGATGATGGAATGGAAGTGCTGGGAATGTGGTGCAAACACAGAAAAAGCACACAGCCAGTCAGTGCAGTCATATGCAGAGTTGGCCTACTGGGTCTGCCTGAACTGGAGCAGATTCTGGCTGAATCTTGTGGCATTGTCTGTGCCCGTGTGCATTCCAGTGGCTTCTTCACTGTGAGGATTGCAATACAAGCAATGCTTCTGGTGTGTAATGATCCCACTAACCTGGCTGCTGGGACACCTGCTGCAAACCCTGAACTGCCCTTTTGGCTAAACAGCAGCTCTGGAGGGGCTGACAAGGCCCATGTTCAGCCACATCTTACTGAGCCTGTTTGGTGCCTCTTTGTCCAGACTTCATGGATTTAGAAGTTGTGAAAAAAATCAATGGTTTTCTGAGTCCACTCTGGAAGTTACGTAGCTGTGCTCATGGAGTAGTGTTGCACTAAAAATTATCAATCCAGAGAGAGGCTCAGCAAAGAGTGAGCTACATTTCCATTTCATTTCATTTGTAGCAAAAATCAATCCATAGTTTGGATAAACTGCCAACAGATACCTGAAAGCTGAGAAGAATAAGTAATTTCCTCTTTTAGGTCTTCTGCATGAATAAAAAAATTGACAATGAAAAATAAGTCCTCAGAGATGTATCTTCCACCTTTCTGACTCTGGTGTATGGAAATAACATTGAGTACCTTATTCAGAATTATATATAATAATTTATTTATTGTGTTGGAGTTGTTTGGATTTTTTTTAAAGTACTTTGGAATCAGGCACTGTCAAAGAGGAAAAGTCTTCAAGTCCTGCAAAATTCCTTTTTTATGCACCTGTAGTAAAAAGATTAACTTTAATACCAAATGATTGCCTAAACAGTTATTTTAGGAAATAAATCCCATGATCAATTTTTTGCAAATATTTTGGGGTCAAAAGCCTCTAAAATGTCCAAATATATTGTTTGACTAATGCTACTTACTGCAGGGCAAAAAAAAAGGGGCAAAAACATAAGAATGCATCGTGTCATCCAAGTGGGGAAGCAACTTTGAAGCATACATTCCAGCAGCACTTCAGTTGTCTGTTCTTCCTTTTGGAATCTGTTCTGGTATTCACAGAAAATAATGTACTCTCTGGAAGTACCTTGAATGCCAATAAGAATGTTGTCATTTTGAGAGTGAGAATCTGTTAGAATGTAATAGAGGTGTTTGCATAATGATTCTATGAACTCAGCTGTGAAAAAAAAAAGGCAGTCAGTCCCTCAGATACTTTGCAAGTAATTGTCAGTGCCCAGCTGACTGTGGTGATTGCAGGAGTCCAGTACCTAGTGCAGGAGAGGTGATGCTGTGTAACCATCACCCTGTTTGTTAGGTAGGACTAATGGTAGGACTAGAAAGGGTTTAAAAGGACTCTAAAACTTCAAAGTATTTGTTTCTCTGTGGAGGCTTTCCTGAATCATGGTTGAAATAGATGGGAAGGATTTCCTCTTGCTTTTTGTTTATATTTTGGTTTTGATAACCTTGTGTTATGGTAATGACTTGCACTGAGACCACGTTTGTGGAAGAGTTTAATCACAGATCTCATATTTCATGACTTCTAGTGTATGTGTCTATATCCAAAGTGTCATGACCAAATGATCTTTTCTAGAATAAACGTTGGATATTTTTCTAACAATATTGTTTCAGTTTATGTTCCAGTAAAGACTATTGGAACTTCTTTTGGTAAGAGGGTGAAAGGTCTATGTGCTGTGATGTGTTGAATGCAATTATCTGCAAGACCTCTCCACGGCATAGAGAAGTTATTTGAATTACATGATGTTAAGACTGACATGAATATAATAGTTTTGAGGGTTTTTTTCTCACAAATAAAGCTCATCTCAAATCTCTGAAGTCTATCCAGCAGATATACTTTTTATACTTCCTCTCTTGCCACAGTCTTTCAATTTTGACTATTTTGAATACTGAGAAATGAGTGAGAATGTATTTGTGTCAGTGTCACCAAAAAATAAGAATTTTGGGTTGGAGGTTTTTTAGTTTTTAAATCACTTTCAGTAAGTGGTGGGTAGGAAGGATCAAGCCAAGTCAGGTATCTTCACCTGTCAGTGTGTGCTCAGGAAGGATGCTTTTATTCAGCATGGACCATAGTCCTCATGTGCTGCAACTGATTTGTGGCTACACAAAAGTGGATCTGGTTTGCTAAACTCTAATGTATGTGTTTGTCTAAATTTTGATGTTCCTCACTTCATATTGTGCATTAGTAATTTATTGTAAAAATTTGGAGCTTTAAGTAAATAATTTACTGTTGAAGACTTCAAATGGAGACCATGTCCTTGCTAACTGTGGTTTTAATGTGATTTCAGGAAATCAAAAAATTCATCAAAGGTGTTTCTGAGAAGATAAAAAAAACTAGGGACAAGTATGGAATTAATGACAATGGCACAACAGAGGTAAATAGTTTCAATGGGGTAATGATGTAGTTCTTTTCAATCTTCTTAAGTTGTTGCTTTTCCAAATATTCCATTCTCTTTTCAGCCAAGAGTTTTGTATCAGCTGGATAGGATTACTCCAACACAACTGGAGAAGTTTCTAGAGACTTGTAGAGACAAATACATGAGGTGAGTGTATACCCTGCTGTTCTCAGTGTATACCTTGTTCTCAGTGCTGCTGTTTTGTTGGTAATGTAGGAATGTATTTTGCAATTTTTACTGTATGATTGTTGGTTCTCTTGTGAATGCAGTACAAAGAATTAGAAATAATTGGCTCCAATGACACAAACATTGCAAGACAAAGCTAGGATGCAAAAAAAAGGCATCACTGTCTAAAGATGTGTTTGTTAAGGCAGAGTTGAGTCCTGTACAAAAGTTCTAGAGGTCTAACAGGTGGGGTTTTTACATTTGTCTTGAGTCAAAATCAGATCCTTTGGTATCTAAGACAGACTTTGGTATCCTTTTACATTGTAAAAAAATGCTTTGTGTTTCATTTTATATTTCTTGAGCATGCAAAGCTATCTGCTTGTGTTCAAGCACCTTCCTTCTGAAGTAATAGTAATCATACCAACAAGCACAGTTTTAGACTTTAGCTACTCATTACTTATATCCACAGACTGTGTTTTGACAGCAGATTCTGGTAAAAGCCAAAAGTGATAGGATTCAGAGTAAGGGAGGATATTGTTTAAACACTTCACATTCTTACACCCACTGCCAGACATGTTTCCTTCCTCCCCCTCTTACAGGAGGTTTTTGAAAACCTTCAATAAGTCCATGCAGAACAAAGTCTAAATAGATGAGTTTCAAATTCATATGAATCTTGATAGCTGTTCTTTATTTATACCGTCTGCGGAGTTATATTCACACTTTGTTCTAAAATGTTCTTAGATCTGTTTTGCACTCATAGGATCCTTTTGTTTGTTATTCTTGGTTTCTACCAAGATAATGCTGGTGTGGATGTTCTGATCTCTTTATCCATTGAGATTTATTTAATTTACTTAGTCTTCTCAGATTTGGACACTCACATGCAGCCATGGGTGATCTCTCCTTTGTGGCCTACCTGCATCAGTTGTTTTCTAATGTTTTATTCTTCTGGAAGGTTCATGTATATGTTAAGTTCTTAACTATTTTAAAGCAGTTACCAGTTTTTTGCTTTGCCTTACTAGGAGACTTGTTTACATTTGTCTTAAGTGTTTTTAGACATGAATTATCATTTTTACTGTAATAAATAAATATTAGCTTGTGGGATTTCCCTGAAGGGAGAATCCTGGATCTAGTGCTTGATGCTTAGGAGGAGGAGCACAAGCATTTTGTAATCTGTTATGGAAGTTATACTGCATCTGTGGAATGCTTATATGACAGAGCATCTGCTTGTTTTGCATGAGATTAGTCTTAAGGTATTGGTGATCTTTCAACCTCTCTTGATTGTTTACTAAAATAATATTTTAACAAACTTCTCATAAATCTACCAGAACAGTTTCTGTTGTTGTTTGCTTAGGATCTTATACCTTATTCAGTTCCATATCTCTTTCTATATTTTTTTATCAGGGCACAGATGGAGCCTGGTTCTGCAGTAGGAGCTCTTTGTGCACAGAGTATTGGTGAGCCTGGCACACAGATGACTCTGAAGACTTTCCATTTTGCTGGTGTTGCTTCAATGAACATTACTTTGGGTGTGCCAAGAATCAAAGAAATCATTAACGCTTCGAAGGCTATTAGGTATTAACATTGTTTTGATTTGTTTGGTTTTTTTTCCTTTGCCCAAGTGAAACCTGATGGATAAATTTGCAATACATGATAGCATTTCCCTGTCCTCAGCAGTATACTAGACATCATTCAATGCAAATACCCAAAGAAAAATCTGATGCCTGCCCAACTGTGATACTTAAGCCTAGAGAGAAATCAAATAAAGGAAAGTGATTATTTGTTAAGTATAATATTTCCTTTGTCTCATCTATTGTAACATACTCTGATCCTTAGCAGTGCTTGAAGCATATCTATTTCTAGGTATGCATGAAGCTATGCTTAAGTAATACTAGAATAACAGACACCATGGAAACAGTCACTAGTACTTGTATGTTTGCTTGTTTTTACCAGCCTGAAGTACCTGAAGAGTAATTTTTCTTAAATACACCTGAGGAAGCCAAAAATCTCTTTATCTTACTAAGTACTGCACTAGATAAGAGATAAATTCGTTAAGGCAGGATGTAATTCCAGTTGCCATCTGTACTCCAGCTGAACAATTTCCTAGCTGGGTTTTTGTATCTGTGTGTTTATTCTTGTAGCACCCCTATTATAACAGCACATTTGGACAAAGATGATGATCCTGATTTTGCCCGTCTGGTTAAAGGAAGAATTGAGAAAACTTTGTTAGGAGAGGTAAGAAAATTGTATTATTGCTAATGCTGTAAATGTAAGCATTAGCCCATTGCCATGGGGCATTTTAGCCATTTTTGGCACGCTAACTGTTTTGTCCTTGTCTCTTAAAGATTTCTGAATATATTGAGGAAGTGTTTCTTCCAGATGACTGTTTCATCCTAGTGAAGCTGTCTTTAGAGCGCATTAGACTACTGAGATTAGAGGTGAGTTGTTCAGTTCTTACACAGAGTATACCTTGGATATATTGCAAAGAGTCTCTTAATCCTGTGTCAGTAATCACACCAGGGAAAGCTAGAAAAGAGGAAGTGGATGATAGATGTTGTGTGGCTACATTACATCTTTCTTTTCCTTGCAAAGTGGATAATTTCCCCTTTATTTGGAAATGAGAGAACATACATTTGTGTCTTGCTAAACACAGGGATGCCATTTCTGTCCATTGGTTAATGTACAAGACTGGTACCCTCAGCATAGGATACTATTTTCTGCAATTTATAAGATTAATTTAGAAGAGAATGTTTGGAGATTCTTTTCCTACATTTTTCCTTTTTGTAATCTGTTGGAAGATTGCTCCATTTATTTGAGCACATTGATATCTGCTGCAATAACCCTGATGTTTGCTGGTTGCCTTTTGCCACAGGTGAATGCAGAGACTGTGCGCTACTCGATTTGCATCTCTAAACTCAGAGTGAAGCCTGGGGATGTTGCTGTCCATGGAGAAGCAGTTGTATGTGTGACTCCTCGTGAAAATAGCAAGAGTTCCATGTATTATGTATTGCAGTCCCTCAAGGAAGAACTACCAAAGGTAAAAGCAAAGGTTGTCTCATGTTTTTGTGGGAGATAATCCGTAGTAATAACTTATTCCTTGGTGGCCAGATGAAATAATTCTTGTCAGTATTGACAGTGAAGATAGGCTGGGTCAGTAACTCTTAGGTTGTGGTGGTACTGCCTTGCTGTTGAAACTCAGCCATCCTTTACTAATATTTGTAAATAAAATGGAAGCTCTGATGTTTCCCTTACAACATTTACTGAAGCATTCCAAGTGCAGCAGTTATATGAAATAGTTACATCTGCTTCCAGCTGCATCTAGAATTGAACCACATGACAGTATCTGGCATTTTTTCAGCTTTCTGTGAGGAGACTGCTCTGGATGTTAAAAACACAGATAAGTGAACCTTTATTGTTAGCAGCTTGCCCTTTCATTTGTATAGGTCTGCCAGCATTCAGACACCCAAACCTGAGTATGGGAATTTCTGACATAAAATATAAAATGTAGATAGTAAGATTTATAGTACAGTGTCAGTGTCAGTTTTGCACTAGTGTATTTAAGAGCAAGAAGTCTTAGTCCTAGGTGTTTTGAGTGAGCCTTTACTCCACATTAACTAGACCTTCTCAATAGGTTTGAATGCCGGTATGTGTTACCCTTTTAAACTGTGTTACTGTATACATGAAAGTTACTAGGGGTTTTATGTTTTGTGAAGGTTGTAGTGCAAGGCATACCAGAGGTTTCCCGAGCTGTCATTCATGTTGATGAACAAAGTGGAAAGGAAAAATACAAACTTCTGGTTGAAGGTGATAATCTACGAGCTGTTATGGCTACTCATGGAGTGAAAGGAACAAAAACATCCTCTAACAACACTTATGAGGTAATGTCTAAATGGGTGCTGTAGGATTTTCCCCATAGCATCTTTACTACAAGTGCTTTTTTGTGCTCAGATGCAGCAGTTGATATGGAATGAAGCCTGATTTCACTAATACGTGTCAGAATGCATTAACACAAGAGAGTAATTCACTGGCAGCACTGTTCACATCAAAGAAGCTGTTTCTATAAATATTTTTCAAAGGGGGAAGTTTAAAAGGGTAGTCACAGAAATGGAATATCTATATGCTATCAGATGGTATTTATTCCAGGAATATACTTGCTCCAAGCACTTGGTTCTTCATTCATGTAATATGAATCAATTGTGTCTCTTGGGTAGGTAGAGAAAACTCTGGGAATTGAAGCTGCTCGGACGACCATTATCAATGAGATTCAATATACGATGGTGAACCATGGCATGAGCATTGACAGGAGACATGTTATGTTATTGTCTGATCTAATGACTTACAAGGTTTGTACTCTGTTTTTTTCTAAATGTTATGTTGGCCTGTTTATACAAATTAATTTTATTGTGTTTGAGAAGGGTGGGTGAACTCAGGAGATAGAAGTTCATTCTGGGCTTAAAGAATTCAAACTTGTGCTGACCTAATAATGGTATTTGTATTTTATACAAAATGCTTAGTTACTCTAGTCCTTTGGGGGAAGGGGGATCTATTTTGACTAAAAATAAATTGATATAATGAGTAGGGAACAAAAATTTCATATTGAAAATAGGAATCCTAAGAATGATATTGTGAAAAACAACTGTTTGGGTAGCCATGCATGCAGTTTAAGGCTTGCTGTGCAGAAAACTCCATGGGGAGTGGTTTGTAACAGCTGCACCTTATGTGAGAGGCAAAGGATACAGACATTACACACAGAATCAGCTGACATGAACAGTCTTACACAACGTGTTAGTACAAAATCATATCTGCTCTTTACTGAATGATTTTCTTTCACATCCAATATGGTTTTTAGAGTTGAGTACACTTAGTGAAGTAAGGTTTTGCAAATTGCCAGAGTGCGAGGGTTCAATTTGGGTGAAATGGATGGAGTTCTAATTTGTTCTAAAACTGCAGAGCTTTGTTGTACTGAGCTGCAGCAGTCCCCAGGGTTGACCCTGTGAAGCTGCAGCACAGCAGTAGAAAAGGGCAGAGTGCCATGTTTTAAACTTGAATGGCTCCTACCATACATTCTTTTACCTGTACTTCTGACTTAGGCTTCTGTGTGCAACCTGATATAATCAGGATGTTTCTAAACAAACATAGGCACAAACAAGTCAAGTTAGTTTACAAAGCTAATTACCTTTTTTGTGGGGGGGGGGGGGGCGGGTGAAGAAATGAAGATTTTCTGTAATCTCCTGGCAGCTGAGGTCAGATTTATCTGTAGGTAATACTAGATTCAGCACAGTACTCTCAGACCCTGCTGAAGTTTGTAGCTCAGCAGCCAGTTTATAATTGTGGGGGGTTTATCATGGCTGTGTTTCTTTCAATTTTTTCAATACTCAAGATTTATTCAATATTCAAGATCTCTTAACGATTTATAGCAGCTTACGTTGTATATGAAGAATGACTTTCGTTTTATATAAGTATTGATTACTACCCAACTATTAACTTTCAGGATGTTCAACTGTGAATCAGTGTATCATGACAATACTGTTTTGTAGATAGTATATTTCTTTACTCAGGCTTACTCTTTGGGTTTTTCCACCAATCAAGGGTGAAGTGCTGGGCATTACCAGGTTTGGACTGGCAAAAATGAAGGAAAGTGTGTTGATGTTGGCTTCTTTTGAAAAGACTGCAGACCATCTCTTTGATGCTGCCTACTTTGGACAGAAGGATTCTGTTTGTGGTGGGTATTGCAAAGTCCATTCCAGTTTGTGGTCCTTACCCAGCATCTCTAAAACCTCTTCAAAGCCTTGGAGTTCAGCTGATATGTCAAAAACTTGAGGTCTGAGGCTAATTCATCCTAGAAGTCCTAGGAGTTTGTTGTGTGTTTCTCTACTTCTAATCGCTGAGATCTTGAAGTCAGTTGGATATTTGTTGGATGTTTCTTAAAGTAGGCTTTGAGTAATTTGGTTTTACTTCTTACCCCAGATCTCAGTGAAATACTAAAAAAATTGTCTCACTATCAATAGTTCTGTTTTTTTCAGTTGTGAAAGTTTGTGTATCTTCAACACCTAGAGCTGTTGAATAAATCTAGTACCTCACTCAGTATTTAGGTTTCATTTTTATTCCTGTTTAGGAATAGGAAGATAGGTACATCTCAGCCTAGCTGAAGATTATATTCTTACCTGATTGCTTAGGTCATTTCGCACTTGTACCTAGAAATAGACAGAAAGGCCAAGTTCTTCACTTCTTCATTTAGTTCTAATTTATATAGATGAAAGTTGTGGATCTTGGATTTTTAATTACAGGTCCTGTTTATCAGTTTTCATTTCATTAACAGCAGACAATATAGCTGTTGTCAGAAATTTCTTTTTAAATATATCTGTTCTTGAGTTTTAAATTTAAGTACATTAGCAACCACTGAATCATCTTACTGAGCTCATGAAAGAATCTGGTAAATTTTGAAAATCCATGGCTACATATGCACAAGTGTATGCATGCCCACATACATACAGCAAACACAAAACTCAGTAAATGAGTTCTGGCATTGTTTGTCTCTTTATTTTGTATTTTTGCCATGTGCTCTAATATTTGGAATTGAAATAATTTGGGGTTTTTTTTAATGCCTTTGCCCCCATTCATCTCAGATTTTCTTCTCCTTTAAACTACATATATTTTGGGACTGAATTGTTAGAAAGCCTGTCTCATAGGTTAAATGGAGATAAGTAAAACAGGTTTCACCCTTTCCAAGGTCTGTTTATGCAATGCCTACCCTCCGGGAGCTGGAATTGCTCTTTGGGAGATTCTGGGTGCTAATGAAATATAGAAATATGTATGTGTTATGTTAAAGTTAACTAGTTTGTGTGTATGTCTAGGTAGTCTTAATGTAGCCAGTTTCAAACAGTGCTTTGTGCACAGTATTTTCTGAATCTTCATTCATATACATTCAAACTGTGAATCAAGTCAGAATTCTAAGCAAATTTATTTCATTCTTTGTGCATTCAAAGGTACAGCTAGTGATTGTTACTTTCTTAAACATTTATGTGCGGGACACTCCTGGGAGTGTGTAAAAATGTCATTTGGATCATAACAATATGCTGAGGGAGAAACACTGGTATCTGAGAGCTTGCTTTGCATGTGGAATGTTCTTTGGAACAGTTGTGCACATTGGTGAATATAATCTGGAATATAAATGTGTCAGCACATTGGAGTGAAAGTGTTATAACCACCAAAAATCATTGGGACAGACTCAATCTTTCACTTCAAAATGAGCACTTTTTGAGTGGTGAAAATGCCAGGAGCGTTGCAGCTCAAGTATTTCTGTGCCTTTCTCACTGGGAACTTGGGGAAGTTTCAAGGGAACTCTGCCAGGTTTAGCACTGAGTCAGAGAGTGAACATGAAGTTTGCCTTGCATCTTCTGTTACAGGCACTGCAATGGAACATGCCTTCTCTAAAAAACAACCTTCTGAAGGGCTTTCATTACTGGAGAAGGTGTTTAGGTTAGGTTGAGGTTTTCTTGTAGAATTTAACTCTGTTTAAGTAACATACTGGTCTGATGACCATAACATTTAACTTTGTCTAGTGAAGAGCCCTTGGTCATTATGTGTGAAGTTCAACATTTTGTAGGCAGCACAAAACAGAATGGGTAAATGAAAGTAGTTTTGCAAGTATCTACTGTTCAAATGTTCACTGTGTTTGTTTGGTTTTTTCCTAGGTGTTTCTGAGTGCATCATCATGGGAATTCCAATGAATATTGGAACAGGACTTTTTAAACTGTTACACAAAGCAGACAAAGAATCAACCCCTCCTAGGAGGCCTCTGATATTTGATCATAATGAATTTCATATTCCCCTTGTTACATAGAACTTGGACATTAAACAAGATAGCAGACCAAGAAATAGTAAGCAAACATTATTTAAATTAAGAGAAGTGTATTATCAGTTCTGTGTGTCTCAGTAGGGGTGAATTGGAAATAATATCAGAAGAATTGCCCAGTTGTTCACCACCTGTTGTTAGTACAGACCCTGAAAGGAGAGAGTGCACCAGAGCAGAAACAAATTTAAAGTTGATTTCACCTGATAACATTTTCTTTTTCATGTGAGAGTGTTTGCTTTTTCTGTTACTGTTAATGGGTGGAAGCTGCTATTAACTTAGTATTTATTACATGTGTATTCAAATTTTATTAAAAAACAACAACAACAAAAAAATTGCAAGAGTGTTCTGTGAATTTGCCCAGAGTGCTTTTGGAAATGTCCTCTCAACAGGAGCTGCAGAGGTCTGCAGCTGTTAAGAACAGGAACTTCAGAAAGCTGGAACTGAGTCTGTGATTAATTCATAGTGAGTGCAGGAGTGCTCTTCAAAGTGTTTGAAATATTTGCTTTTTGCTTTTGGTTTTTCTTTATCCCAAGTTATTATGCAGTAAATTATTTTCCTCCCCAGGATTCTGTTTTGGGACCATATCTACAAGAAGCTGTACATTGTGGATACTGCTAAATTCTGAGAAGACTGTTGTAAGAATATTGCAAATTATAGATAGCTTTTCATATGACAGCAACTGTCTGACTTCTGGGATCGGTAACTGACAGCAGTCTCAGTTTTGGGAAGGTTTCATAACTGAGCAGGATCAGCTGAACAACCTAGTTTTATTTTGTTATATAAAGCAGAAATTGAAGGGGATGCTGTTTTTATGCATTGCCATGAAATAATTTGGAAGCATCTTTAGGTTTAGTCAACTAAAGCAATTTTCAGAATGAATGTAGATCTCAAATCATTTCAGTGTAGTATATTTAAATTTACTGTGGTGCTGTGGAGGGAGAGCATTGTAGTGTTTAGTCAGCAGTGTTGGGATACTCGGTGTGCTTATGACATGGGTTAAGGTTGGGGAGAAATGAAGTAGAGAAAAAAGCTGCAGTTGTGTCCTCATAAAGTAAAAGCAGGCTGCTGAGTGTTCTAGCATCTGAAGATGAACAAATTTGTGCTGCGGTTAGTCTTTATGTCCACCAAAACTGTAAGGCTATATTCAGAGACTGAATCTATTTGTTTAAGTCTTAAGGTGCCACTGTGTCTGTTTTTAAATTCATCCTCCATGCAGACAAGATCTCATGTGAAACTCAACACAACTATTCCCAAATTTTTTTGTATTTTCAGTGTGATGCTAAGATCTACGTCTGCCTAGATTTTGGCAGGGTGAAGGTGGAGAATGTAGTGCATTTATTATCTGCTCTAAAAGCTACATATATTTTGCTATCTCTGTTTTAGCAATAGAAATTTCAGAATAAGTTAGTTTTCTTTGTGATCTCAGTGAGATTGATACTTTCTCATTTGTCTATTTGTTTTTCAAGATATAAATTTAGCATGGGTAGGGGCTTCATGTAGAGAAAGCCCATAGACCTTTCCTGTGGCTAAATTTTATCCACTTTGTATCGTGGGAAATTCTACTGATAATGCTTGGTATTTTTGAGAATAAAGATTCTTCTCAAGGTCTAAATGGGTGGAGTTTGTATTGGAACAAATAACTATGTCTTTCCTTTTTCATTTTGTTGGTTGGTGGGGTTTTTTACTTGGTTGGTTTTATTTTTGGGGTTTTGGGGTTTTTTGTTTGGTTGATTTGGAGGGGTTTTTTTGTTTGGTTGGTTTGTTTTGGG
This sequence comes from Acrocephalus scirpaceus scirpaceus, assembly GCA_910950805.1. Taxonomy (NCBI): domain Eukaryota; kingdom Metazoa; phylum Chordata; class Aves; order Passeriformes; family Sylviidae; genus Acrocephalus; species Acrocephalus scirpaceus. Next base: position 39,551,566 of record OU383781.1, read on the forward strand.
GTTTTTGTAAATATAGGAAAATGAGCTATTTAAATGCTTGGGTTCACTCTTGTATGTTTTAAAATTAAGAATAAAATCACGTCTTTTATCATTGTCTTAAATATGACAAAAACAGACAGAGGTAAAGTATATGAGAACTTTGTGTTATTTATGGGTGTATTATATTTCTGCGTAATTAATTTATGGATGAGCTAACCTCCATTTCTTATTCGCTTTGTTAGTGAGACAGTAGAGAATTGCTGAGCTTAAATCTCAGGTATTTACAACATGAATAATACAAAAGTAATACAAAACCTATCTTGCTTAAAGTCACTATGTCTTGTCCTCAGAGCATGCTCTGAGCCTCATGAGTGTTTCAACCAAAAATAGATTGTGTACAAGAGCACTCTGAATTAGTAATTATTGTTTGAACCCTCTGTACAGTCAGTAAACAAATTAGTTGTTGGATTTCACTCCTAAGCAGCTTTAAGGGTCAGATTTAACAGTCAAGAAATGGAACTTTGGAATATTAAAATTTACTCCTTTTTTTTAGCTTTAGTTTGGGTTTAATTTTTAAAAATAAATACTGTTTTTCACATTTTCCTCTATTTTCTAATTAATATGCTAACTGAAATTAGTTAAGTGTAAGTTTTCAAGAAATAAATTTGCTTTCAAATATCCATATCCTGCTTTCTCGCCTTCATTTTTTTCCATCTGTTTTAAAACAAATATAAACTTCTTAATAAATGAAATATGTTCTTGGTGTGTTTATCAGGAAACTACCTCACACATGTCTCTTATCTGCAGAGAGAGAAGAAAACAGCTGCATGTGCCATATAGGCTTCCTGTTATGACTGTGGAAAGTTGGAAGAAAATCCAGAATTTTGCTGCTTTGGTCCATAACATGAAGAAATTTAGTAGAGGGAGGGCTATACCCCTTTTTGCTTATCTGTGGTTAAAGAAAAGAAGAGGAAAGCATGTGAATGCTGTGTTTTATAAGTTAACTACAAGTAGGATAAAATTTGGCCGTTCCAGGATAAATGCTCCGTGATGTCTGACCATTTGTCACTGTTTCAGTAGTAGTTGAAGGAACCACTGCAACAGGAATTCCTCAGTTTTGTATCACTGTGCTTGTAGGCAGGAACGTCTTTAGAAACCCATGGCAAACAGGATACAGATTTTCACAGTATTTGCATATTTACCTAGATTATTCTGTGCAGGTAACTATCTTCGAAGTGGTTGGCTAAGCTTTGTATTCAGATCAAGGAAAGTCTGTTGGTAATTAAATATGTTGGGGAAAAAAAAGAGAAGAAAATAAGAAATGGCCTATTATTATATTGTTTAAGAACAGAAAAACTAAAAGGGACCAAAGTGTAAGATATGTTAATATTTTAATGCACCAATACTTGGCAGGTTATTTGGATATGAGTATGGTACTGATATAAATGCATAGCAAGTTTGTCTTGAAGAATGAATACCAAAATCTCACAGGCCAATATAAATACTCAGAGAAAACAAACCAGCCCTGCTACTTTTGTGTTTCGGTGCTTGTGAAAATGAATCAAAAGTTTCTTGTAACTGATAAAATGAAAAGTTTATAACATTCCTTCTAGTGGAATTAGATCATATGGTCATCTTCCACTAGAGAGCAGCGTTTTCTTTTGAGAAAAGAGGTATTGGATAGGTTCTTTTTTTTTCTATTTAAATGAGGGGTTTGCAATATCAGGACTGAAATGTAACTATGGGAGGGAAAGTTACCTGTCAAAATGATGTTCATGAAGAAAGAGATAAAGGGACTGTATTTTCTTAAGGAGAAAGAGTCCACATATGCTTTTTCATTATTCAGTAAAATTTTCACTTGCATATCTTTTGTCTATCTGGCTTAAAAAACAAACAAAAAGCAGTACTTGAGTAAAGGCTATAGTCATTCCTAAAAGAATGTTTAGAGTTGCTCCTGGGAAGTGATAGAACAGCAACTCTGCAGTGCGTGGGGCCGTGTCTCTTGGGGCAGCATTTTCCATGCAGCCGAGTTTGTTCCAGTCTGCCTTCAGTCTCTCCAGCGGGCGCTGAAATCCAGCTCCGAGAGCTGCTCTGAAGCGTGAAGTTCTGGCAGCTGGCTTGGGAGTGTCTCACATCCTTCAGCTGCTGCAGAACTCCAAGGCAAGGCTGCATTAAAAACATTTAAAGGTGATGCTGATCAATGCAAGAGACCAATGGTTAGAACTGGAAATAATATGAAACAGGTGCTCTTCTCTGTGTATAGACAGCTGAAACCAGCAAGATTTATGAAAGATGACTTCCACTTGAATGTCTGAAAGCTACAAGGGTGCCTGTAGTTTGTTAGTTCTTGTTGGATTTGTGACTCAATTCACAGTGGGGAGAACCTGGCATTGGCTGGCTGTGCTTAGGGGTTCTGTGGGCCTTGAGCGGCTCTGACACTGCATTGCCATAACCACCACCATTATTTCTGTGTGTGTCAGGTGGTAAAAGGTGTTTCTTCATCCAAAGAGTCTGTCCTGGGAGTCTGGGCCTTCAGGATCAGGAATAACTGCATGCTCCTTTTGGAAGCAAGGACAGTAGATAGGACTGGTTTTGTACAGAAGTATTGTGGTTTCTGCAGGTTCTGTGGTTCTGTTAAGGACAGAGGGAGGAAAGCTGAAAAGATAGGAAACATGAAAATCAGCAAATTATGTATTGAAGCAGAGTAGAAATTCAGATTTGCTTGGAGAAGAAACAGAGGTGGCAGCTGTGTAAAGTGAGACACAGATATTCATAATCTCTTTAAGGCATTCTAGTGAAGTAATGGAAATAGCTGGGGAAAGGACAGGTATTAATTCCTGAGAACTAAAGTTTTGTCACTTGTCCTGGGGATTGCTCTTAGTGGTTGTGACAAATGATAGTTAAATCATCATTCACTTTGTAGATGACTGTTAATAATGAGCAATAACTCTGAATTAATTTCTTCAGGTATTGTATCTGTTTAGTTATAAAGCTCTTTCAACCAACTGTGCATAATTACAGCTGCTGAAATACAGTGATTGCTACTGTTAAGTGTAAAAACTGCTGTTCCTGATAGGTTCTGGTACAGCTCATGTGAAAGATTATAGCAATAATTAGCAGGCAAATAGGAATCTTTTAAAATGTTGATTACCTGCAGTTAGATCAGAAATGTTCCTAGAAAATCCTTAGCTGAGATGTTTTTAATAATACGTAAGTCATGTTACTGGGACAAGAGACAGAAATTAACATCCATTACATTCCTCTCATTGTGTCTCTTCCTAGAGGAAAGGTGACAACATCTGTGAAGAGCAGATGGATAATTCAAGGAAGTGTGTGAAGGAAAGCTGTTCTATGTAGGTTTTTCTGTTGCTGTTGATCGTAGCACTGTGGTGGCAGATACTCATTGCAAACTGTCCTAATTTTTATGTTGGTTTCAGAACTAGAGAGGGTGGAGGAATCTTAGTCCATGGGTAAAAGAGGTGCCTCCCTCACTGTGGCTTTCAGGGTTCACAGAAAGCTGGGATACTCCTCAAGATTTCATATCAAGTTTTTTTTTCCTCCATGATAGAGGTTTTGTCAGGTGGAGACAGTGTTGGCCAGAAAATGAAACAGTTGTGAAAGCAGCAGGTTCCTGGACTATTAACCACAGGCATATTCTCCTTTTTGTGAAAGTGTAAGTTGGTTGCTTAATCTTTTGATACATATGACAATTTTCTCAGTGGGCATCCCTTTTAAATGTTAAATTGTGTAGATTTTTAAATGCAATATAAAGAAAATTAATTGCCAAGATATTCAAAAGCAACAGTGAAATTGTGCTGGTGAACTTCAGGAGTCCCAGAAAATGTCAGAATTAGTTATGAGACTTTGAAATTACTTTTCTTGATTTATTATTCCAGGGTTTGTTGGGTTTTGGGAATTGATTAGTGTGGTGTGATTCATCCTGGTGTGTCATGGGCAGGGGATTCTTCAGCTCAGGCTGATTGACAGCAACCCCATGATGAACTGCTGATGGTGTTTGGAGTGATGAGGGTGCTCTGGCCATGTCGTGGTGCAGGCTTGAAGCAGGGACAGTGTGACTCACTTCTGTGGGGCACAGTGGGTAGGAGGCCCTCTTTCAAGGAAAGGAAGGACACATCTCAACCCTTACTCTGCCCTGATCCCTGCACTTTTCCAATTCAATGATGCTAAATGTCTGCTGTATGTGTAGGTACCTTGACAAGCCCACACAGTAACTTGCTCCCTTTCCCATATGCCATTCTTCCAGATTTTCCACTCATGCAGATATTTTCCAGTTACATCAGAGACTTTCTTTAAACTTTTATTTTTCAGAAGATACATACTTCTTCTGATTTACACTACTGCTGTGAATTTCCTAGTTCCCTTTGCATTTATTTCTGTCTCCTTGTCCTTGTTTCTCCCACAGATTTCTCCCTTCTGGACCTGTAGTGACTGTCACTGCTGGTGACACTGCTTCCCTGCAGCAGTGCTATGTCAACCATACTGTGCCACTGGCTGGATTCAGCTCAACCATGCAAGGTTACCATGAACACTTGCCTGGAGGATAATTAAACCACTCAAGAAAGAAACATCTCCTCAGCACATCTGGATGTGGAAATTTACTGCCATCAAAATTACAGCTATGGTCAAATAACTTTTGAAAAAAAATGACCTTATATAATATAATGTATTTGTACTTTAAACTGACATGAAAGGAATCCCTGCTTCATGTGGCTCTTTGTAAGCACTAAAAACTGTATTCAGGCCTTTGGATCTCCAGTTACTTTTGTCTTTAGCTGTTTCTGCTTTCTTCTTCAGCATTCCTACTTAGCTGGCACAAATGTCTTCTCCCTTGCCTGTGTTTGAATGTGTAAAGACTATTAAAATAGAATAGTCTCTCCTGAGCAATATGGTTGTGAGAGGAGATGACAGAATCATCAAGGTGAGTGAAGGGACTATGCTTGTGAGACCATACATGTTATAAGGAGTACTTAATAAATAACATTGTCAGGATGTGGGGATTAAAGGATGTGATTAGCATCTGCTCTGAATAGTTCTTTTCATTCTTTCATCTTCCAAAGAAAGTTTAAAAGGCTAGTAGTTGATGCTCTTGAAGTCAGGCGCAAGACAGACACTGACTTCAGCCGGAAAAGGAGAGGGCAAAGCAGTGAAGCTCTTGGCTGCCATTAATGATCTTGGAAGGGGAGGGTGGCAGCTCTGAAGGTGAGTTAAGGGAAAAAAATTCTAAAAGTACAAACAGCCCATGGTAAAAAGGGTAATATTTGGCTTGCCTTGCTGATGAAGTGTATTTATCCTTCATGGAATATGGAGACTAGCAGATTTGGAGACTTTTTATTTCGGTTATTCTTCTGCATGGTCTTTTTATTACCAAACTGGGGCTTAATCTAAGTCCCCTGGAAACCAATTAGAGAACTCAGCAGAACTGGATGGGCTTTGATATATGCATTATATTAATTATTTCTAGCCATCAAACTCCCACCAGTTAATGCATCTTCATAAGTTTCAAACAGTTGCACAACACTTCTCTAAATATCATTGCTGCAGATTTGATTCAAAAAGAATCATTTTAACCTCAATCCTTTTTAAGGCTTCCATGCCACTCAGGACTTTGTCTCAGATGTTTTTCCTTATTCTGGGCTGTGCTGGATATGCTCCTTTCCATTTAGTATTGAGGTGGGGATTTTCTGTTTGTTTTGGGACTTGTTTGTTTGTTGTTCAATTCTGACAAATCTTAGTATTTATAAAAATTTAAGTTCTAAATTATTTTTGTGCCATTTTTCTTTTAAAAATACTGACTTGAACTGCTTATTTTTACATTTGTGTTATGCGGGGGAAAAATACAGATAGGTTGAAGATCTGTAGTTCATTTTAAACTGGATGACCAAACCTTGTGGAAGCTGGTAATGCAGCTGCCGCTGTGCCAAGCTGAGACATTATTTTATTCTGGAACTCTCCAATGGCTTTCGAATCCTTCCAAAGCATGTAGGCTGAAGCAGAGACTGTAGTACTTTTGCCTTTTAAATGAGAGTGTAATTTAGGAGTTACTTCATTTCACATTCATTACTGTTTTCAGAACTGATTTTAGTTAAGTATTTTTGTCATTTTAAACACCCTTCTGTCTTAAGTTTCATCTTGGTCCGTTGGTCTGCTTTGTCTGAGCAAATTGACTACAGCAAGTTGTACAAGGGTTTATCTTTGACTTTATTCTCAGTGTCATCCCAGTGCTGTGTTTTCCTCCTACAAAAAGCATTTCCCTCTCCTGCCCAAAGAATATCCTGCAATATTAAAAGTAAAAATTTCTTCTCAAATCAGAAGCATTTGAAATTTATGCAGTATTTATGTAAACAGAAATCCATGTATTACTGTCAAGTAGCAGTTCAAGTCTTAGCTATGAGTACGACACATGATTTGCTGCAAGTCCATCATGTTCTGACCATGTACCTTTGTCTGGTTTTCACAGGCATTTGTAAAACTCTGCAAAATTCATAAAAGTACACTAGAAATGCTTCTCCTGTATCATAAACCAGATTAATTCAGAATGCTAGAGCATTTATTATGAAGCAATAATAATCCACTCCAGCTCCCCAAAATGCTCTTTATCTTTTTCCATGCATGAGGAGCTTTTGCAGTCCAACCACATCTGAGTATTGGTCTGTTCTCAGATGTGGATCTGCTGGGTTCTGGGGGGTTTTAAGTAATGGGCTGCCACCTCTGTTATCCCTTTGGCTTAAGCATTGCAAAATAGATGAGCTGTAGGATCAGCTCTTCAGGCATGTGTGGAAAGACAGGTGTTGCATGGTATCTAGAGAAACAGAAGAACCACACTTGCAGGCACACCTGTCTCCATTTCCTCAGGTAGATCTTTGGGCTTGGATGAGATACTTGGACAACTTTGGAATTTTCGAGGAATATTGACTTTTCTGGAGAAATTTTGAGTTCAGTTGTGCCACGATCAAAGCATTGCCCCTGGAGTCTCTGAAAACTTAACTTGTAGTTGACAAGGATTCAACTCTTAAACCCTTGTATGTCAGTGAGCAGGGGAACTACTTGCTGTTAAAAGTACATATGTAATTCTTAGCAGAGCTGAGAGATGGAACAAAAGGAAATACTTTTGCTTCTTCATGAGCCTTTAGATTCAAATCCAGTTTGAAAATACTCATTGCTGACAGAAATGAAGATGCCAAAAATGTACTGAGGCATTCTCTGGAATCTTTACTATTATATTTCACTATCTTATTCAACTGCAGTTTGGTTTTTCTTCTTACAATCTCCCAGTCTGTGCATGCCTTGTTTATAGAAGTTGCCCGTGGATGTTTAGGGCACCCATTTGCTTTTATCTCCCCATCAGTGCTAAAAGAAGTAAAAGCAGATGATTGGTATAAATAATCTCTTGCCTTGACTTGAAAAGTGACCTAGAAACTGAACCAATAACAAACTGCAAGCAACAGCTTTGAAAGGGGCTGTTTAACATCTGCTTGCTTATAGAAGTTAACCACATCACAAGCCAGCCCAGTCTCCCTAAGAAAATTAAATCACGCCCCTGGTCTATTCTAAGCAGATGGGTACTTGGGATTTGCTTGCAGCGTCTTCAGCTACAACAGCTGAAATCCTCACACCCCTGCAGGATCACAACCAATGTGTCTCCATAGGGTTTTCTTTTGCTGCCTGTTTTTGGAAGCAGTTGTCTGAGTAACAGAAGTGATTCTGTGTATTCACAGCTCCAGGAGGAGACGATTTACCTACCCTTTTCTTCTCCCCCTCCTCACCCCAAACAAACGAACGCCCTTCCTGCCAGCTGTTCTGCCCTTGAGGAAGGCCTTTTCTTTCTCTTTTAACAAGTTGATAAAGTAAAACAAGTTTTTTATTTGCTTTTTGAACAGCCCCGGGGGGACTCTAAAAACTTCAGCAGTGTTTTCTTTCTATTGAAGCTTGTTGAAGCTGACTGAAATAACTGTCTCATCTTCTTCATTTTAATTTGCCCAGAGTGGGAAAAGACCATAATAATTTTTATCTGAAAACTGCCTAGTGCAGTTCAAGATGAAGTGACTGGTAGGTTTGATGGCTACAGAAAACAAACAAACCAAAAAAAAACCAAAACAAAACAACCAAAAAAACCAAGTGTCAATTTAATCCTCTGGTCCACTTTCCCTCATACGGTATGTCTCAGAAGTTCAGTGAAGAAAGAGCTAAACCATTTCCTGAAGTTCACAGTACACATTTTTGGGAAGATAAATAATCCTTGTGCTTATGTGAGTGTCCAGCAGTAGCTCCCTCAGTCTGCAGCTTCAGCAGGAGCCCTGAGGATCTCAGAATTTATGGGCCTAGCCCATTCCTGGATACAATACTGTGAGGTTAAATATCACCTGGCACTGCCCAGACTGCTCACATTATATGGTTTCAGATTTTTTTAATGGCTAAATGAGATCCTTGAATCTGCTGGCACATTAAACTAGCACTGTCCTATCCTGCAAGTGCTAATTAATTGTCTATCAGTTACATTAATGTGAAAAAATAAGCTGCTGTTGAGAACTGCTTAGCTGCTAGTGTTTTGTGTTAGACCTGTAACAAAGTCTCTGTGGTGTTCATGTTGTACCTAAAGAGCTCTAATCTTAACATATTTTTCATATGCCTGTCTTGGAGACTGCATAACTTTCCTTCCATTGACTTATGGTAAATCTCTCAATATTTTTCTATAAACCACAGTTGTTTGAATCCTGTGATTACATAAGAAGTGTAGCTTTCCTTACAAAGCCATTTCCAGGATACATGACTGCCACTGGAGCCTGAAGACCAATAACTCAAATACCAAAGAGCAAATGAAATGTATCCGAAGTATTTAAAATTAATTAAAAAATCTTCTAGTCTTAAAGAAAACCATCTACTTTTGACCATTATAATCTGTGATTGGTTCAAACTGAGGATTTTGAGGAGGGAATTTATCAGGAAACCTACAGCAGCAGAGCTGCTGCTGCAACTTGGGCAGCCGTAAGCAAGCAGATGCAGAGGAGGAAATGTTTGAGGAGTGACAACTAATTTTGCACAGAAGACTATTGTCCAATGAAAAGTTCCATTAAACTGAGTATAAGAAGCCTCTTTTAAAGCCTAGATATATCTAAAGGGTGTCTAATCAGAAAAGTATCAGCATTCTGGGGTACTGTACTTAATTTGGGTCACTGTATAAACTTTTGGCATGATAAATTTGCATCCATTTCATCATTTGAGTCTTCAAACTATACTTATGTCTTATGAAGACTTTCCCTGCACTTGGTAGAGAAGGTCTGCACTGAGTTAAGTAACCAAGGTAACAGCAAGGTCCCTCTCTTAGACAGGCAAGCGTCTGACAGCTGGACCCATGGAAGAGACATTTGTGCAATGAGAAATTTATCTGAATTTTTGTGAGAGCAGACTTGCCATTTGCAACAAATGGAGTGTTAGATACGACAAAAATGTAGAAACTACATTGCCAGAAAGAAAGAAACCTGGTACAACAGGAATTTACCTGCTACATGGCACTGCCTGAAAAGGGCAACAGGCAATGCGGATCTGCAGGCAAAAGGTGGGGCAGGCCAGGCATGATGAGAAGATGAACGTTTTATTTTGAAGAGAAGGCAAAAGACTGACACACTTCTGGGAAAGGCGGGAGTAGCAGTACCCAGAGCCAACACTTCCCTCTAGGTTTTGAAATGAGACTCAAGATAGCCAAGTCATGCCCTGCCTGAATGATGCCATTCCTGTGTTACTGCAACCCTCAGTGAAAGGAGCACTTCAGTGTCCAATCAGGCAGAGGACAGAAACCAAGATTTTCTTTATTATTTCTAGTAGCAGAGAATTGCTGCATCCACCTAAAGCAGGGCTCTTAATGCCTCGTCATGAAATTTGATGGCATGTTTCCTTTCCTTTACAGGAAACTATTTAAGCACATACACAATAAAATAATGTTGTTAAAGGAGATTAGCTGAGATTAGAAAGTCTTTAAAAAAGGACAAATTTGAATAATTTGTGCAATCTTTCTGAGGCTTCCTGTGCATGTGCCTTCCAAAAGCTTTCCACTGCACGGTGTCCTGTGGCAGGCACAGAGGAACCTGCCTTGGCACTGGCCAAGGGAGGTCTGCTCGAGTGGGTGACACCAGGCAGCTTTCACTTCTTACCCGTGCTGTGAAGCCAACAATTAATGCACACTGGTTAACTAGCACTTGTGGAATGTACAATTACTTGACTGGCTAAACTGCCCAACTTACTAGAGAGAAATAGGCAGATTTTCTGATAAATTCAAATAGACTAGGACTATCACAGTTTGCAGGAAATTGTAACATTAGTCCTTAGACAACAAAGGTGATCTCTGTGTATTCTGTACAGCAAAGAAAGTTGTTGAAAGAACCATGGATGCAAAATCAGAAAAAATTAGTCTACAAGAGCATTAAATAAAAATGAATGGACCAAATGTGAAAATACTTGTTTCAAAATCACCCCATAGTTTCAACTATTGTTGTAAATAATGACTTGAGGTTGGGAATAATCCCTAAGTTCTCTTATTCTCTATCTGCCTTCACCAGAAGTAGAATAGCACAATTATGTAACCCAAGGTGTTTTCACGCGAGAGAAATCATCATCTACTGAGCTACATTAAGTGGTTCGAAGCTCAGTTCAGGACCTGAATTCTCCCAAAGGGTGTGTTGTTAACAGGGAATTTTAGGGAACAAAGGCTTTCCCTTATATTTCACTGAGTCTAGGTCTCTGAACACTAAATAAACCACGGGGCTGGTTGACCAGAGACTGTCAGATAATTGTGGTTCCTTCTTGGTGTAATTGGGTTAACAGTACTACCAGTAAAGCCCTTTCAGTGTAATTGAAACGTATCAAATATGAATTTAAGATAAGAACTGCTTGTGGTCATTCTGCAATCTGTTTGCCTTGCTGTTTGCAAATTAAATTTGCAAATTAACATTTGGTGCAAGTGATGTTGGCAGCCCATTCACTTTCAGACAGAAAAGTTGTTACTCTCCTATTTCTTTGCTAAACAATTGCGTCCTCCTGCTACGGCTGAGTACGGACACATCTGTACTCTATTTGTAAATTACCTGGTCTCCGGTCATTCATGAAAAGCTGAAGAAATTTACAAGGAAGATGAACCAACAGCTATTACTAGTGCTTAGATCTCGTTTGCAAACTTTTGTTTTTGCAAATTCTAATGGACAAAGGCCCAAAGCAGTCTAATATTATTTTGATGTTTAGCTTTTCCCGGTTTAGTACGAAATAAATCTCGACGCCTGAAGCTGCCGCTCGGTGCAGACTCCGGCCCCGCCGCCGCACCGCCGGCAGCCTCAACAGGCGGCCGCTCCCGCCTTCGGGAGAGGGCAGCGGCCCGGCCCGCTCGGCCCCGGCCCGTCACCAACGCGGCAGCGCCGCCTTTGTCTCGCCGCCGAGACACCCGGGCTGGGCACCCCGTCCTGGCCCGGCGGAGCCCCGGAGGGAGGAGCGGCCGAACCTCCCGCAGGCCGCGCCGCGGGTCCTTCCCCCGGCCCGCCCCGCTCCGCTCGGCGCCGCACGGGGGCCGGCGGGCGGCCCTGACTGACGGCCGGGGGGCGGGCGGCAGCCGGGCCGGGCCACAGCGGGCCGGGGGAGCGGCGGCCGCCGCGGCGGGCGGGCGATGCGATGCCGCGGCCCCGTCTCGGCGCAGGCGGCAGCTTTGTGTAGCCAATATGGCTGCGTGCGCCCGCCGATGAAAGGAGGCGCCTGGAGCTGAGCCCGTCTCCCCGCACCCCTCCCGGCCGTGTGGCTGCGGCGAGCGGCGGAGAGAAGTTATCCCGACTGCCCCGCGGGGGTGCGGGGTGCCGGGAAGCGGCGGCGCTCCCCGCAGCTCCTGGTCCCGGCGGTCCCTTCCAGCGGGCAGGCGACAGGAGGAGGAGGAGAAGTTGTTTCGCCGCCCGGGGGGTCGGAAAGGAGGCGAGCGGGGCGCCAGACGGAGGAGGAAGAGGAGCAGCAGCCCCTGAAGGCGGCTCGCCCCCCGCCAGCTGGAGGAGGAGGAGGAGAAGGCAAAGCCGCCCTCGGCCCAGGTCCTGTCCCAGCTCCGCTCCTCCTCTCCGGACGAAGTTTCGCCGGGGGCCGCTGCGGGGGCGCCGGGTGCCGGAGGAGGGCGGCCGGCGGCGCCCGCCCCGCCTCGGCCCGCGCCTCCCCGGGGGCGGCGGTGGGGGAGCGGCGGGGCCAGGGGCAGGCGAAGTTTGGCCGGCGGCGGCGGCGGCCCTGCAGCGGCCATGGAGCCGAAGCACAAGGAGCTGCTCGCCCAGTGCCGGCAGAGCCTGGCGCAGGCCATGACCGAGGTGGACAAGGTGGTGGAGCTGCTGGAGGCCGCCGGCGCCCTCGGCCCCCGCGACCTGCGCGACCTGGAGGCGGCGGGCGGCGGGAAGGCCGAGCTGCTCATCGCCCTGCTGCTGGGCAAGGAACGGGACCACTTCCAGGACCTGCGGGTGGCCTTGGAGAAGACGCAGCCCCACCTGCTCTCCATCCTCTACCTGAACGGCGTGGCGGGGACGCCGGCCGCGGCCGAGACGGCCGGTGAGTGGGGCCGGGGGCGCGGGGCGGGAGCAGGAGGAGGGCAGCGGCTGCCCCCGCCCACCCCCGCGGGCAGCGCGGGCCCCTCGGGGCCCCCCGCCCGAAGGTGGGGAGGGAGCGGGCGGGGGTCCTCCTTTTCCGGTGGAGAGTAAAACTCTCCCATGTTTGCTCTTGGGCTCTCGATGCTTGTTTTGTGCTTCCGACCCTTTCGCTTTTTCCGCTGGCGGGAGCGCCGGTACTGGTCCCCGAGGGGTGCCGCGGATGCTGCGCCTTGCCCTTTGGAGAGGCCAGCCTAGCCTGGTTCTTGCGGCTGCTGCTGCTCCCCGAAGTTGGGTGTCGCCCAGGGGACTCGGGAAAACCGAACCCGAAGGTGCTCTTCTCCCTCGAGCACCAACGCCGGTGGTGTTACACAGCCGCTTCTCCACCGCGCAAAACTGAAACTCCCCCGCGCAGCCACTCTGCCGGGGCTGGCCGGCTGGCAGACTCCAGCTGATGTGCCTTTGAGTAAATATTGTAACTCTTTCTCCGGACAACCGTGCGGCTGTTTGAGGCTACATTGTTGTAACTCTTCTTGGTGGCTAGAACAGGTTAGAATATTCATTTAACTGAAAATCCAGACGAGAAGATTTTGCGTGTAAAACATCTCCTTAAGTAAGTTGGGCTTTGATCCACAGGTCTTTCCTTATTCTCCTCCCTCCAAAACAAGTGACAGCCTACTTTTATGTGTACAAACCAAAGCTTTAAAATAGTAATAGGTGACAGTACACAGGGCCTTGCAAGTGCAGCTTTGTTTCTAAATGAGAAATTGTTGTAAATGGTAATTCTGTATTATCGTGATGTGTAGGCATTCTTATCTAGTGCAGCCAAGTTGACTGATTCAGAAATGTGGGGTCTCTCTTTGGTGTTGTTACTGGATTTGGGATTTACAGTGTCACTACCTATTCACGTTAGGAAACGCATTGAGAGGGCTTCCTGACTCTTATAAACGATACCATTCCTTTAAGAAAATAAAGCCATTTAAGAGCTGTTTCTGTCTGGAAAATAGTCCTTGCGTGTGTGGTTGCACTGTGTACTCTGCCCTTACTTGAATTACGCTATGGATGGTAAGAGTTCCGTAACCACAAATGCTTGGGGGTCTTAGGTTTTGTTTTATTTCAGTGTACTGTTGTGTATGGCCTTTTCTAATGAATATATGGCAGGACCTCACAAGATGGGGGAGAAATGGACTGAACAATAGACCTCAATACTTGAAACATTATGTGGTCTGACATCAATGGGAGATGAGGGCACTCACTGCCGTCCAGAATGGCACCCATGATGGCTTTGTATGGTCAGAGTAAAGCTCATTCTTGTCTTGTTGAGAAGATGGATTAATGGTACTGGGCTACCAGCACTCCTCAGGCTTAAAATCAAAGGTGTAAAGCATGAAAGGTAGGATAAAAATGAAGTATATGTTGGACGTAGTAATAGTCTTCATTTTTAAAATGCAAGTTGGAATTGAAGAATGTTTCACAACACTGAGTTGTTGAGGGAAAAATAGTTTGTCAAAGTGAGCTACATCCTGTTTGACTGACTGTGTTCAGGAGGCTTAACTGAGTTAAACTAACATCTGTGTGGGGAAGGGTGTTTCTCTGATGTGATGAGTTTTAAAATGTTATTGCTTTCATTTATCAGTGGTAATAAAGAGCTAACTTTGAGAGTTATGGATTTGTTTTCCTTGTGATAAATATGTTTAAAAATTAGTGCACAGGAGATTGCTGACAGTGAGCTTAATTAATAGTAAACTGTAGGAAGGTAATGGACCTGAGCATTCAAATACTGTTGCATATATTCCAGCACCCCCCTGAAGAGGTGTTAGGGTAATTAGTCATGAGACTGCTTGTGTGTCCACTGAAAGTCTCTGGTAATTCCTGGTCTTTGTGTGAGTTTTTCCTGGATGTGTTTTACAAAGAGTTAACTGTTTGAGGGTAACTGTGATAGAAAGGTTCTTGTTTGAACATGTATTCAGCTGTTTTATTGTGATCAGTTTTATTCTAATATCTATCTCCCTGTAGGAAGTTTGACCACCCCTCTGCTCTTCTCATGCCATTTAGGAGTGTTACTCCTTTTCACTGCAGATATTGTAGGTAGATGAGTCAAGTCACTTTTTGTTTTTTGGCAAGAAGTAAGATGTACATGTGGTAATGAGAAGTGTTGAATTATGTATTTAAAATACCAAAGTGAAACAGTTCATGTTATGTAAAATGCCTTTATTCTTAAAAGAAAAAAAAAATCTCAAACATCCCTTTTGTAAGGGGTAAGTTTTTTGTATTACCATCAGTGTATGTGAAAATGATAGCTTACAGTGGTACACATAATTTTAGTATTGTTTGGAAGAGGAGGCTAATAAAATGCACATCACCTGAATGCTTGTTGGAGATGAAAATTATTTATAATCAATAATGTCTTGTAGTGGTGTTTGCTAATTTCTTTTTTTTTCCAGTATGCTGTTGTGAGGGAAGTGAGAAGGTAATTTAGGAACATAATTTTGTTCAAAGTTTCAGAAATCAGCATACAGACCACTCACTACAGTAGGATCAGTGTTTTTTCATCCATTTTAATGTGTGCAACATGTACTATTACTTTGTGTTTTCTTCCTTCTCAGTTTAAATATTGCCTCCTTTTGTACTTTAAAGGCGATGTGTGAACTCTGATGGGAACCCAGGCTGTTATTTATACCAGCAGTTCTTGTGACTGGCTGGGTAGTGTAGAGCTGACACTTTTATAAGTATTTAGCTGTGCCACACAGAGGGAAGTAAACAGCTGGGCAGACTGCTCAAGGGAAATAACTGGGGTCCTGGTGGCTGTTGAAAGATTTTTTCACTCTGTCTCTACTTTACAAAGATCTTTTTTATCTTTATAGAGTTTCCCTGTGTTCAGTCACCATTTAAATATGTTTGTCTTCTATAGGGGCTTCTAATTGCTGGTTTAAAACTGTATAGTTTCTCTACTAAAATGTACATTTTTAAAGTTTTCTCAAATTAGAAATAAAGCATAGTATGCCCAACAGTGTTGCAAAATCAAACAGGAAATTACCTTCTGTAAAGCAGAAGCTAAAACCAAGTGGGATTTTCTGTTTCATTTAATCATGTTTGGAGACTTCAGTTCTTCCTTAAGTAAAACCTTTGATTACTACATTGCACTTCTTTGTAAACATTTGAGAGAAATTGGCTCTGCCCATGTGAGAGTGGTTACTTGGCTGATTTGAAATCTCCTGGTATTTTGCACATGGATGAATTCTTTAAGTAGTGTGCTAAATGTTTTTGTTTATTTACTTGGGAGTGAACTCATAGATTACCATTAAATACTTGATTTGGCAAATGACCTCCATCATGCATCTGGGAAATCCTTATCCTGATGGAATTACATATCCTTTCTAATATGAAAATAAATTGCTTCTGAGCGTTCAGTTGTCTCTTAGATGTCTTGCTAACCAGAAAATGTTTCATTCTTACTTTTGCTATAATATGAGTTTTGTGTCATAAAAAGTGTCCATGACAATAATGCAATGGAATGTACTTCACTGTGAGAAGTGCTTTGAAGATATATTTTCTTTACATGTAAGTAAAAGACCAGAACAGAAATCTGAGGAACCCTATGTAGTTTTCAAATTGGTTCAGATAACGTAGAGCTTTGTACTTAGATTTTTATGATGCTACAAAGATTGGAAAAAGGCAGGTTTGGTTGTTGAGCTTGGAATTTGTTGTTGAGATGAACTTGTGGGGCTACAGAGGTGCACTTATCTTGAAACTGAGTAAATTGCAGAACTAAAAGGTTTCATTATGGCTTGCACAGTTAATAAAATTTTAGGTTCACAGTTTTCTTTTGTATTAGTAGTTGGTCTTCTGTACCCCTCCAACTGCAGTCAGTGAGCATGTGTTAGGCTTTAAAGGTGCTTTCTTTAACAGTTTCAAGATGAGAATTTAAGTTTTAGAACTCAAAATTGATTGCCTATTTAAAAAGATTTTTAAAGGGGCAGGAAATAAAGAAAGAAGATGGTTGTGGATTGACTTTGAAAATTTTTCTTCTATTATTTATTAAGACTTATTTTTTCTAACTGTGTTTGGTCAGACATAAAGTGTTAGTTCCCCCTCAAAAAGTAAATGTGGGCATGTTTAAGAGTAGGGGGAAAAGTTCCAGCTTTTTTCCTCTTTTTAGAGGGATTGTCTCAACTTCCTCAGTCTGCTCTGTATATTAAAAAATGAACCAAGTTGTTTCAGACAATATGGGATTTGAAATCACAAAGTTTTAAATATTTCAAAGTCTTTCAGCATGTTTTAAACCAAACACAATAGGCAAGCTCTGTAAGTATGAATTTAGGAGATAGGCAGCTGAGACCCACTTCTCTGACAGCATCACAGGAGACCCACAGGAAATGCAGTAATTCCAGGGTTGACCTTAAAGAGCTGGAATCATGACTGCTTGGACCTGGTGCTGGGACATCCATATTTTGTTTCTTCTTTCCTATCTCTCACATAGTCTTGACTGATCTCCACAAAGTGTTGGCAGGTGACTGGCTAAAGGAGCAGGAATGAGAATTTGTGCTGGTGAGGAGCTGAGAGGCTCTGGAGGAAGGGTGTGAGATGGGGAGGCAGGATGTGCTCTCCTCTAGGAGCAAGGCGGAACAAAGGGGAGCTCAGGAGGCTCTGGGGTGGGGTGAGGGGAGAGGACACCTTTATCAAGGGGATGAGAATTAGTGCTCTAAGTGTGCATTCCCTGGGAAAGGAGAGAGGCAAGAATGAGGAGAAATTGTAAAAACATGATTTACTGACTCAAGGACTGAACTGACAATTTTGCAATTAAGTACAATTTATACTCCCTTCTGTCACTGAAAATTGAAGAGTGGGAGAAGTAGAGCAGTATGTTTGGGTTTTTCCAGACCTGTTATTAGTTCCCAGGGTAGCTACGCAAGTCTTGTTGCAGGATTTCTTAAGTCGTGTTGATGAAAAAGCAGGCAGCGTTCAGAAGTCACCTTTGGAGGAGTGCGGCTCCTCAGCAGCACTGAGCAGTAATTAAACTCAAGAAAATACCTGGCAGTAGTGTAGCAGTACCTGTGTCTTCTGATGATCTCAGATTTTTGGTATCTCATGGAATTGCCAGGCTGAAAAAATGCAGGAAGATCCTGGCTAGTGTCCAGATGGGTATTCCCAATGAAATGTCTAATAGTAGTAAGTTCATGGAAGTGGGTTCTCAATTCCAAAGAAGGAAATGCATGTTTTAGTAGTTCATAAATCCCAAGAGTGGTGGCTGTCAATTACATTTTTGCTGTGCTCAGGGAGGGAGTGGAAGGAAAGCTGGCCACAGTAAACTCCGGGGGGACATTGTTTTCATCAGAGTAAAGGCAATAATAACCATTTTTGTGGTGTTGGTGCATCCAGCTATCAAGTTGTTTTGGACACACGCAGGACTTGGTGTCTTACAAAATTAGATATGATCACTAAGGAAAGCCAACAGCTTTCTGTAGCCTGCTCCTTACTTACTTGCCAAAGATTAAAGATTGCCTGTCTCAGAGGTTTCAGATTTTCAGCTTGTTTAAACTACTGTTCTCAGTCTCACTCCTCTCTTGCAGCTGTAACCAGTCCTGATTTGTCAGGTTTTTTGGACCCTTTGTCTAGCTAGTGAAAACCAAGCCACTACACGGGTAGTGACTTCGGGCTTTCCAGTTCTCTCGGCAGACTGTAATATGAGCTAAGTAGTCTTTTTTTTCCCCCCGTCATTTACTGCTTGCTTTTGCCACTTCCGGGGTTTTTTTAACCTTCATTTCTTTATTTTTGCTTCTTAGTTTTCCTTGCTCCTGTTGATTGTTACTTTAATTATTATTTTCTAGCATTAAAATTCCTTATTCAAAACTCCAGTCGTTTAAAAGAGATCAGTAAGTCTTGATAAATTGCTTGTAACTATTCCTTACGCTGTAAAATCCCAAGGACAGGGGTGTTTTTCAGAGCTGTTCAGTACTGTCCTGGTTTTGGCTGGGGTTGAACCGTGATAAGTCACCAGCACACATTGGATGTTAGTGTGAAGCAATTAGTTACTGTTGTGGGTTTTTTTCATAAGAAGAATCGTAAAATGCTGTACATATGTTAGTGCTAAAACATCTCTTTATATAAACTGTTCATAGTATTGATGGAGACAGACAAACATGTTAGTAGATACAACTTTTTGTGAAAGGGGCTGTAGTCATGTAGTTGAGACATCTAGGCTGCTGAACTATATTGAGTAGTTCATGGTGAAACATTTGTGACCTTCAAGATGTGAGTCCTTGGCTGCTTTTTGTGAATGGTGGCAATTTAGAACTGAATCTTTCTGATGTAGGAGCTGGCAAGTTTGCAGTGGCTGAGCTTTGGCTTGAGGCTAACAATGCTTTTCTAGTAGAAGCAGACAAGAAGGATGCTGTCCTCTCAAGAGACCAGTGTTGTTAGTCTGTCTTAAATGTTGGAGCCTGCCTCTTCCAACAGGGCCATTTTTTTGAGTTCTAGGTGATACTTTGGTATATTAAGTCTTGTCAATGGAAGACAGAATTACTAAAATGTTGAAGGAGGTCCATAGTGCTATTGCTTAGAAACCAATTCAAAATAGCCAGAGCACAATGTGTGATGTGCAATAGGTACATTTATATGCTTGTCACAGGCTGTGGTGCACTAGCAGGTGTGTTGGTTCTGAAGGGGTAATACCAGCATCCACTCCTGTTGTAGCTAACAAATAAGGTTAACTCTGGGAACTCCTGTTGTCAGCTGTTGTGCAAGAGAGCCTGATCTCCATGGGGCACCCTTTTCTGGCTCCAGAAGCTGGTGATAGTGAGAACTGATGGCCCTTGAAGCTGATGGAAGCACTTGGGGTGAACACTGGATGATATTTTTCTTGACAATGTATAATTGCTGGGCAGTACAGAATAAAATACTACATATATAACATACTACAACTGGAAGGCCCTTCTTACTCAAGCTGGTGTCAGAGGAAATTAAAGGTGGCCTATTTCATACATACAGTGCCACATTCTTCTTCCTCACAGCTTCCAAAACCTCCAGTTTCACTCAGTTCATGGGTTGAGCTGCTCAGCAGTTTGCTTGTTCACAGTATTAATATGTTTGTTCTGGAGAGCTGCTCTTTGTATTTGAGAAAATCATAATTGTTTTTCTAATTGTCTGATGAAGGCATTGTATTTTAAATAGGCAGTATCACCCTGATTAAGATTTGCTGACCTGCAGCTGGAGACAAGAAGCAAGTGAGAATGTAAAACCATTAAGTGTTTCAACTGGAGAGTTGAAGTGTTGGGTTTTTGCAAACTTTTTGTGTAGTTGACAATTTATTATGTATTGGATGATAAACCAAAAAACTCTTCTTCCCCGCCTCCAAACCCTTGAAGGCAATGTTCTTTAAACTTGCTTCAAAATTAGTTTTTCTAAAAACGTCCTTTCACTTTGGCTTTTTATTCTACCTGCACATAATTGCTGATTCACGAACATGTTTATTATTCATGTACTTACCTTCCAGCATGTGAGTAATCCCCATTTATATGTATCAGGTTGGGCATGTGCAAATGTTGGCAGAATCCAGGCCTTGCATACTAAACTCTCTGCGTTGAACAATGTCATCAGTAAAGTATCTCTTCTACCTCAGAAAATGAGGCTGATGGTTGTTTTCTGCTCAGTAATGCTCAAAATGGAGTTTGTGTGGGAAGAGATAGCTGGAGTGTAGGAAGAAAGGTATTTTCCTTGAGGATGGATGTAACATGTAGTGGGAATTATGAACTCACTTTTGGTGTAGGTGAATTGTGTTCTTTTGATGTTGGTGCACCAAAATCCCTTTTCAACTATATTCTCTTTTACTGAGACAGACCAACTGACAAGTATATTATGGTTTTCTGTAGAAGAATCAGAACTTTTGGTTTGGGGAAATAAAGCTGATGTAGAACATATCTTTATCAAAATTTAAAATCTGTAACCCTAAATTGTTAAATAGATGTTCATGGGGTTTTTAAATAAGCATAAAACTGTATTTATTTTCTCTATTCATTTTGTTTCTTGTGGATAGCTTTCCTCTGTTGCATACTTTTGTGGAAAAATCAGTGTAGGGGGAATTTTGAGACTTTGGTAACCATGTGATCTAGCTCTTTTTGGAGCACTTACATAATCTGAGTTTGCCTTAGACAGTCATGATCCTCTTGCAGAAGGAGGGGTTGATTGAGTTGTTGGGAGTTCTTCAACTAGAAGTTGATAGAAGATTGACAGATGTTGTTTTAATGACTTCTTTCAGGAAATCTTGATATTCAGTTTTAAAGTCCTCTTAAACACTTCATGCATAATCTTGTGAACACTCACAGTGATTTTCAAGAAGGTCTAATTCGCATTTAGGTCATGATGATGTGTTTTTCAGTTGGTGAGCAAGCGTGTATATGGTGGTGAAATCAGGTTATCTAAAAGTTTTATTTGAGGCTAAATGCATCGGCGCAACAAAAATACCTTGTTATTTACTTCCCTTCTCAATATTTAAAGTAGTCATGAATTTCCAGTCTGGTTTTTCTTTTTTGAACATTTTATGACAGAGAGCGATGTAATTTGAGAGCTTGCTTAAGCTTTAATTGAATGTAGGGCGTGTTTTTGCTCTTTCAGTTTAAAGGCCATTTGACTTAAGTAGGTGTGGTTAAAACAATATAAAATGCTAAGGTCTTAAAGAAAAACAAAACAAAGAACTCCCCAACAAGCAAAAAGTTTTAACTCCAATAATAAAATATTTATTTAACTCCAATAATAAACCAAAAAGTTTTAACCCCAATAAAGCAGTAGGCTTTCCTTTGTAATTGATGAACTGTTTTGTTATTGTCATCAGCTTTTCCACCATGTATTTCTGATGTAGGGCTGGACTTTTAACAAACTCTGTAGGTGCACCTGAATTTTAGTAATAATGAAAGCACAAAATGCAGTACTAAACCCTCTCAAGATCACAAAAGAGCTATTCTCAAGAGGGCATTCACTTTCAATTATACTATTTTCACCTTCAGGTATTGGTATTTTCCCCCTTCTTTTAATGAAGGGTGTATTAAAAATCTAACTTGTTCAATCCCTTTTCTGCTTTCTGTGGCAATCAACCTTGGGATGCTCAGGCTGCCTATTTTCCCCTTTCTATTTAGACATACCGCCACAGCTTTCCTTTGCTGCTCTGACAGTTCATAAGCAGTCCTTGCTTTTATTTTCATGGGGAAATTTAAAGTTTTGAGGCTTCTAGTTACCTTTAGGGCATATTGGGAAAGGACACTGTGTAAGATGCATTGACTACTTTTGGTTAAGGATCTGATGACTTTGCCTTAATGGGTTAACCCTGCTTCCCTCCCTATTGAGTAAGGCTGACTTAGGTATAGACTGCAGACATGAACTTTGAGAGATATATTGTGATATTTTTCTAAATTGTTGGCCTTGAAAATGTATAGGTCATCACTTTAAGGCATGCTATATTTCAGATATATTCATTTGTTATTCTGGTTCAAGAACCTTTCCTACTTTCCTGGCTCCTTTGAGGTAATAATCAGGAGTATTTCAAGGGCTGCCCTGCTACAGTATCAGAGCAGTGTTTTGGCTGAGCAGAACGTTCCTCGATAACACGGAGTAGTAGTTTCAGATACTAAGGTCAGAGGTACTTTCTGCCTCGGGATTTTAGGACTTGATAGAACATCAGGAGCACTGGTATGAATATGAAAATCAGTAAAAACATACAAGAAAAACGTGTCCATCAGGGCTGGTGGCAGTCCTGTTCTGTACAACACAGTTTGGCTGAAACCTGTGTGTAGTGTGTGCTGGACTGGAAGAAAACACAGCGTAAATGCTGAGCTGTTTTTCTGTCTCTGGCTGAGTTGATCTTCTGTGATATGCTGCGCATACATGACTTGCATAAAATTTCATTTGTCAGGGAGTACCTCATTATATTGTCTAGAATGTCAAATCTCAATTTAATTTTAGAGCCAACTATAGCAAATTTCTTAAGTGCTGCAAAATGCCAGGTTGTTAGTATGGTTTTGATACTGAGCTTGTCTTTTGGGGCCTGTGATTTCCTCCATACCATTGATAGGCAAAAGTAAAGGCAGACAGTGGGACTGGAAGGATTGCACTGGCTACGGTGATGAGCACTTTGTTGAGCTGTGCTGTCCTGTAAGGAATTTCAGGGTCCTGCACCATGCTTTGCTCAGCATTTCTGGAAAGTTCTTTTTCTTCTACTGCAACTCTGCATTGCAATAATACAGTGTGGAGTTTATTTATTTTGCCCTGTATCTGTTTAGCTTTCTCATGGGCACATGAGCCAGGTCCTATCTGAGGGTTGTAGTAGCTGATGGAGGAAATCCACATACAAAGTTCTGTGAATTCATCTCATCAATTGCATTGTATGTGTACATTTGTGCGTGGAAATTTTTAATACCTGCTTCTTTTTTAATGAGAAATTCTTAAAAAAATTATATTGAAAGTAGGTAAGACTTTTAAAGACTAGTTTTCCCCTATCAAAATATTTTGACTTGTTCCTACAATGCACCCCTCAATTAAGGCTTTGCTGAAGTATGGTTGCATACATTTTTGTTACCGTGTAAGACGTAAATGCACAGCAATAGCTAAAACCATTGTATTCACATTGTGGTGAAATAATAGCTTTTGAGAGATAATAAATGTTCAAAATAATTCCCTGGTCTTATGACAATGAGAGGAGGTGAATTTGGATCGCTGAGTCTGTAGGATTTCTGACCTTATGGATTAGATCATGAGGCCTTGGCCTTTGATTTAATTCTACGTAGTGTCTAATGTAATTAGTATCTACATTTTATGTCACCTGTTTCAGAAAATAACCAAAAGCGTGCTTCATTTGGCTGTTTTCAACAGAACATTATAAGTTATGGAGTGGAGTCTCCTTTGGCTGGCTAATCTCTGTTCCCCGTTTTCGGCTGTCCTCACGTGTTTTTCAATTCACACGTGGTGTATTGTGAAGACAGGCGTCTCAGCTTTCTCACCCAGTACTCGGTGTCTGTTCATGATGGTTGTGGTAGAGGACCCCTAATCTCTATGGTACCTATAGGCTTTGTAAAAGATAAATATATAGGAAAGAGCCTAACAGGACGAATAACTCTTAAAACTATATTACCTTAAGAGAGATCCTTATGTTAAGCACAGCTTCTTCAGTGAGACTCAAAAGTTATAATTTTCTGTAAATTATATAAATTTAGATCTGCAAGAGTTACATAAAAGACAAATTTCTGATGTTCATGTTACGAACTTGTTTTGGTTAACGAAAGTTTTCTGAACATTTATAAATAAAGGTAATAAATGGTGTGGCATGTTGGGAAGGGGAAGTGAATTGTCTGTGCCTGATGATTGGATTGCAGGGTACAGCAGGGGCTAGGCATTTCCTGAAAGGTTTTTTGAAAATCCTTGAAGAAATAAAATTTCTCTTGAGTTCTCTTATTAGAGAACAGAAGTGAATTATGGGAGTTAGTCTTTCTGCTCCAACAGTTTTTTTGTTGTGTTGTGTAGGTGTTTTAATAAGTGCACCTTAAATATGTATATCTGCAGCATACTGAATGTAAAATTCGGGTTTCTCAAAGTGTTTCTTCCTATTACAGATCTTGCTGAACTTACAGGGGTTTTCTTCCTTCTTTTTTAAAACACTTCAAAGGAAATGCTTTATAGTGCTTTTTTTGTCTTAATTTTTGTATCAGCCTCGAGAAATTTACAGACTTCTTCCTAAACAGGAATTACTCGAAGACTAGTTTTCAGTAAGCATAGACTAATTATCATAATGAAAACAATGAAATATATATAATTCTCCCTGTAATTTTTTGTCAGATGAAGATTAGGATTTAAGTACAGGAATGTGGAGTCTTAGAAAATTTCATTCTGTACACACTACAAGATATAGTGTTTATCTGCATTTTTGTCTGGAAGTGGCGTTGTGGGGAAACGATGCCATTTTGAGTCTTCCAAACAGATCTAGGTCTGTGTTCATTAAGAGTGAACCTGCTAGTGCTTAAACTAAAAATGCTCATTTCGTCTCAGTATACAAACCAATTTCAGCTTCAAGTAATGCTCTTTAAAAATGACACTTCAGAGAGAAGCTTTCTTTGCCAGCTGCCTTCTGATGATTTTTTTTCAGCCATTTTGTGGATGTCTAGGCTGAACATCCAGCATTACTGATGGCAATTGCTCTGCATTAGGTTCCTAGTGCAAAACTAAGGAATAAACATCATGGAGGTAAGTGTGAGAATGTTGTTCATGGAATGATCATCTCTAAAGGACTTCTTTGCCATGGAGTGAGAGAAAGGGTGTGCATTCAGAGCAGGATGTGAATAATGCATTGTTAGTGAAGTATGAGGCAACTGGTCGCAAGGACTGCTTTCGTGATGGAAATCAGGTGGAGTTCTCTAAGGGGGAAAAAATACATAATGGGATATACATTATGGGGAATACATATGTGCTTGCTTGAGCCCTGAGTTTTGTTGGCAGACCTAAGTGACCTTTCATGGTCTCAGGTTGGGGTGGGATTTAAGTGTTTCCAACTCGCCTTGCAAATCAGATGTTCTGTGAGCTCAGGGTCAGAGGAGAACACACTAGCCAGCCTGGGCTCAAGGTCTCTCAGCTTTGTGGCATAGGTGGAGTGGTGATGATCTTTTTAGAGATTCAGGGCTGAGAGAAGTGAGAGCAAACTTGTTGAACTTCCTCTGCCATGGTGACTGTGAGCTTTTCCTGGGTGCTTTGATACAAAGCCAGTTAAAATAGCTGAAATTGTCCTCACTAAAACTTAAGAGTTTGCACAAAAAATTCCTTGCTAACACATAATAAATACTTTAAAAAGCTTTTTACTTACCAGTACTGTTGTAGTTGCCACTCTGGTAAAGCACATCTGGTTTTGGCATATTATTTGAACATAAAGGTTGGGGTGTTTTTTGTCCAGGTCTTTGGCATGGTCAGATACTCAGTGATCTGTAATTAAAAATGTGCATGAATACCCTTAACTCCTGTGTTCTTAAATTTGTCACTTCATGACCCTAGGGTTAAGAGTTTTGGTCTGAACGTTTTACCATTACATGCATCTATTTTGTGATTCCTTTCTCAATTGCTGTGTAAAACTCTTAAAGAAAGCCCTTTGCAGTGCATGGGAGGTGCAGCTGATTTCCCCAGCTTGGATGGGATAACTGTGGTAGAATGGTTGATGCAAATTTAATCTTTGCTGCCACTTTCAGATAAGCAAATGGTTCATGTATGATGGTGGGATGTGAATTGACTTCTTTATATGAAGATAAAATATTCTTTTTTTGCTCTGCTTCAATGCTACTTGCAGATCTTAAATGGAAACTTAATAACATTTAAAATGTGCACTCTTAGTACTGTTTTTAGATGCTAAGCAGAAACTGTTCGTAGGTTTGTAGTTAGTGGAAAATGCCAGACTACGTCTTACACCTCGCTGTTCGATAATCCTCTTCAATATCTTGCTGAAAGAAATTATAGAAGGATAGTTGAGTTCTAATTGCTATACCATATTTAGATGTAGGGCTACAAAATTCATGTGAAAAATTGATTCTTAGATGGATCACGATATTATTGCCTCTTATCTCAAAATTGACAAAAATTGTGAATTTCCATGAATGCGTGGGTTTTAGTGACATTAATGAGTTGAAAACTCATTAATTAGAGGAAACTAAGATGTGCATGCAAACACCATGGCAGATCAGAACACGTATTACAAAACCAGAAATGATGTGCCAAGGTACAACTTGAACTTTTTTTTTTTTTTTTAAGAATTTAGGTTCAAAATTATGTTTTTTTCAGCAATTAATCTCACTACAGGTTCAGAATGGTGGTAAAATAGAGTTTTACAGTTGGAGAGGTTTGAAGCAGAGAAGGGAGGAAGTTGATCCTGAAGAGCAGAAATGAAGCTGGGAATGCAATACCTACTCCAGCGCTCTGTGAGAATGCAGTTGTACTTTTTTTCAAAATTAGTGCTTTAAAGTATACGATGCAAGCTCAAGCTTATAAAAGTGCTGTGACTGTATCACAGTAGCTGTGTGTTCCTGGTATATTTTGATAAAAATAGCCTACCACCTTATACAAAGTAGAAATACAGGAAAGACTGCCACCTCTCCCAGTGGCTTACTGCTGATGGACTTTGTAATTACATCTGTCTATCTCCATCTGTACCCCACTCAGCTACAGGCTGGATTTAAGGTTAATTGTATGATGGAGGATTCTGGCTTACAGCTATATCTTAATTAGAATTCACAATCCTCTTTACGTAAAAATATCTGAAAACTCTTTTAGAAAAGAACTCTGATTATAGGGCAAATAAAACCATTTTGATATTTCTTTTTTCATAATTTGTGAATATCTTAAGTATATATAAATGTATTTCTGTGCCATCTGGTTTATTTCTCTCTTCATCTTACTCTTGGCTTCTGTCATCTTGCTTATTGCTCTTTGGCTTTTTAATTAAAGGAAAAAGCAGTAGAAATTACATTTGTGATCACAGTAACATTTCAAAGGTTATTGAATGCTATGAAAAATAGTGCTGTTCCATGTTTTGAGATTTACTGCTGTTGAACATAGCTCTGACATGAACATACTAAACCCCCTTTAGTTGGGTGTATAATAGTCAAATTAGTGTAATTAATCAAATTTTATTCTGTAAAATAGAACGTTTTTCAGAAATATATGGTTCAGTTCTTGCACTACCATGCGGAGATTGAACTATCCATGATAAGACTGTAACATTTAACTCTTATGTTCTGATGGTGTCCTGACTGAAATAGATCTGTTCCTTAAAGTTGTGATTTGGAAGTATTTAATTAAATGTGTAGGAATTAACAATTACAGCATTCTGGGAGCTCTCAGGATGCATTTTGGTGAAAACAGAGAAAATTCTGTCTGTTTCAATGAGTTGTGTAAGAGAAAAAGGAGGAAAATACACTTTTATGTTTCATTTTGATCAATTTCATGTCAAGTGCTACAGTGTAACTTTGGTATTGGATTTTTTTGGGTTTTGGGGGTTTTTTTGTTTGCTTCTTTTTTTTTCAACTTGTGAAAACAGTAGTTTGGTCCCTAGAGATTTTTCTTCAGCTGAAGTGAGTTTCAGTAAGATAGCCTCTTAGGTCTTAAAAAAAAAAAAGAGGGGGGAGAAAAAAAAAGGAGGAAGTCCTAAAGACCTTCCTCAAACAGCATCACTTGAAAGATTCAGTTCACAAGGTGCATAAGCATATACTCCTCTTTAGCAAGAGAACACTTTGTCTCCTGGGTTGTATTCAGATATTGCTGCTTGCATGAGTGAAGATGATTAAGTATGACCCTAATGTTGTTAAACCAGTGCCTGAGTTCCTGATACAATAATTTGCAAACAAAATTTGCTTTCTCATAGTGTCAGTTGCATTCCAGTTTGGCAGCATTTGCAGGTTAAATGCCCTGGCTTGGTGATTCCTTGCTGCTGTTGAATATCCTACTGGGGAATCATCTTAAATGTGAAAGATGCTGGACTGAAACAAAAACATGAAGATATTTTTCAAACCTTAGGATTTCAGTGTTTTGATTTAAAACTTTTGTTAAGCACCTGAATCGTGGGATAATAGTTTTTAAGATTCTTTTAAAAATTGGGAAAATGAAGTACTTTTTACTCCAGACATAATGCATTTTGAAAAGACAAAAATATGCAGATTTGTATACCGATTGTTGTCACTGTGAATCCCCGAGTACAGGATTGCAGGAAGGTCTGCCACAAGGCTGTGTAACTGTTCAGAGTACCTGAATCAAGCTAATCTCTGATTAGCAAGTGATCTTTAGCTGTACTGCTGGAACCATACTAAGAGTGAAGAAGAAAGAAAACTGTTCTGACACTTTTATTACTGCATCAGCTAGGAGCTTTTCGTCTTTATGTGATTAAATGGCTGGTATGGTACAGAGGTGTCGTGATCTTGGGGCCATTTTTTCTTCCTTCAGGTCTGTCTTTATTAGTTTGGCATGCACATTTGGAACTGGTGGTTAAATCAGGAGAGTTGTGTCTTGGGGAGCAGCAGAAATGAGAGAGGAGATAGTCCCGTGACAGCACCTTGGCACTGAGGTGGTGAGAAGGGCAGTGCAGCGTGGTGGGGTAGATGGTGTTGATGCTGGTAGTGTCTTCAACAGAGGACAAAGCACAGCTGGGTTTCTTTGTAAGGAGGTATCTCTTGAGTTTATGTTTACATGTGTGTGCAGAACTGACAACCTTACTTTGTGCTGGCATGTTATACCTTATTGCTGTGGCTTGAGTGTCTGGCAATAGGGTGTGATTGTTGTCCTTGCTAATTACCCTACAGCTGTTCCCTCCTTCCCTCACCAATGTCTCGGTTAACTTGGTTACAGGGTTCTTTTAGAGAAGGTAACACAGTATCTATCTTTGCAAACTAAAATTGTTACACCTATGTTTAAGTTACTTAGCTCATCTCAGGATTTGCACTTTAATTTTGCAGTAAACTTTATACAGAATAAGCAATAAAGCAGTGTTGCAGTCACTTTGCCCAGCTCTGGGGTCAGCCCGAAGGCTGGTTGCGCAAAGCCAATAATACTGCTTTATAAAGGGGTTGTACTGCAGCGCTAAAATTCATCCGTGAGTGACCTCTCGGAACTCTGTAACTCTACACCCACACATCCTAATTGTCTGCTTAGGTCACAGGCAGCCTTTGATGTCCCACAGACCACGGTGGGGTACCGGGCCAACTGGTTCAGCTGCCGCCTGTGCAGCCTGGAACAAGAGCCCTTTGTTGTGCCCGGGCTGCGGCGCTGCTGCGGGACCCGCGGAGCCGCCCGCCCTGCGCGGCGCTGCGGCCGCCGCTCCGCCGTGCCTCTGCACCAGCGGCACAAAGTCCGGGCAGTGTTTGCAGGGTGTTCTGTTTGGTTTGGGCCGGGAAGGTGTCTGCTCTGTGCAGTTTGTAGTGCCTGAAATATGGCAGCAGTTTCTGGGTGAATTAGCAGACTTTTCAGTCTGTGCTATTGCAGGAAATCTGCTTATGTTTTAGTTTATACTGGTGGTGTTTCGTGTAAAAGCTTACTAGAAAGTGGTTTGGGGTTGTTTGGTTATTTGGTTAGTTAGGGTGGGGGTTTTATTCTTTGTTTCTTTCTTTCTTTGGAGCGTTTATTTGGGGTCTTTTGTTTGGTTGGGTTTTGTTTGTTTTGGTTTGGGTGGGGGTTTTGGGTTTGGGGGGGTTTTTTTGTTTGTTTGTTTGGGGTTTTTTTACTGCTTCTCTTCAGCCACTCTTGGACAAAGGTTTCTACTCCTTTATAGTTAAAACTAATACTGGAATGTCTTCTCCAGACCTGAGTTGATAAATGTTCTGTTATCGAGAATAAAATTTTAAACAGAAAAACGTTGATATATGCACACTGTCTTATGATTCCAAGTATTCAGAAAACCAGAAATCTGGGTAGTTATAGGGATGTTGCTTTAGAAGAATATTGCCATGCCAGGAAACACATGAAGTATTTCGAACCTGTATCTAAACTGATTGGCATGCAAGACACGAATTTGTGTTTCATTTATTCAGACACTGCTCTTAAGATTGTTAGTGCTGATTTATAACTTCTTGCCACTTTAATATAAGTTCATTCTGCAGCTTGATTAGCAGTGTTCCAATAATACTTGGTTGTTGAGCATACGGAACTGTAATTTCTTTAGCCCCCCACACCACAGCATTAGCTTATATTTTTAAATCACAGGGACTGAGTGCAATTGTTTGATCATAGTCACAGAATATGTGTTGGTACATATACAGTCCTAGGCAAAAGTAATATGGTTGCTTGTAATAAGGCTTCCTGTATGCTTTTTTTGAGAGTTCTTATTCCAACTTTTTGTTTTCAAGCTTGCATTAACTTAAGCTTAAGGCTTATTTCATGTTATGAGCTTGCTTGCTGATCTCATTCATCCCGAAAGCAATGCTGAAGAGGGCAACAAATACAATTACAGCTATAACATAGTAGAAATAAGGAAATTGAAGTGTTATGCAGGCAGCACCTGAAACCAGGTGATAATGACTATGGTTATTAAGCAAACTTGTCTGTCTTTAATCAGAGACCTGTTTGTGGAACACGGACTTGATGAGGAAGACAATAACAACGTGATAATGACAAAGCTT
Organism: Acrocephalus scirpaceus scirpaceus; assembly: GCA_910950805.1. Classification (NCBI taxonomy): domain Eukaryota; kingdom Metazoa; phylum Chordata; class Aves; order Passeriformes; family Sylviidae; genus Acrocephalus; species Acrocephalus scirpaceus. Next base: position 39,582,269 of record OU383781.1, read on the forward strand.
AGCCGGGTTGGGAGGATTTGGGAGCAGCATATATGAGATACTGTCTGTACAATCAACCTGTAATCTTCGGAGTTGAGGAAGATGAGTTGGAAGAGAGCAGAAGCAGCAATGGATTACTGTATAGCTTCACTGAAAGGTATTGGAAAGTTGAGTGGTTGCATTGGTGTTGAGTATCTGTATGGGCTCTCTGTTGGTATTCCTCTGGCTTTCTGCTTGGTTTTGGAAAGGAAATGGTTAAAGGTTGGGAAAAATTTGGAGTAGTGTTTCTTTTTTCCTTTTGTAATTTTTATGTTACTCTTCTCCTTTTCTGAGTGATTTGATAGCAATTGATCTGTGCTTAGATGAACAGTGACTAGATTTATGTCAGGCATTCTTTTGAGTAAGTTGGCTGTAAAATACAGCAAATTGCTGTTTACAAGCAGAAACTAATGGAAATAAATTGCCAAAATTCCTTTAAAGAAGGAAAAACATTTTGACAGGCAAATTAAAGTCAAATGTTCTATCCAGCTTTTACATTATAAAGTTCGTGCTAAGAATTGTGCAGCATTTAGAAGTGAAACACTCTGTGGCCAAAATCAGAGTTTTCTAGTGGTTTGATTGTGGTGGTGTCATAACCTACTTCCCTCTTTCAGTGTTCAACAGCATGGGAGGCTCTCCAGCTGAAGTCCCAATGACCTGGGCTTCCTGTGTTTGTGTGAAGCCTCATTAAAAGCAAAATTTAGGGGAAGAGAATTCTTTTTTTCCTTCCAAGACAAGTATTTGTGTCTTTGTTGTGTCTGTCCCATCACCAACCCAGGATATATGTCCTATAGCCATATATGTACTGTGAAGTAATTTCTCCTTGAACCACATTACCTTTTTAGTTTTGTTTAGAACCTGGAGCAGTTGGATAGCTTTTCAGGTCTTAGGTGGGTTCCCAGGCAGTCAGCTTTTCTAGAGACAAACCAATTGATCTCTGGCAACAGGTTGCCAATAGCTAAAATTGCATATCAAAAAAATTTCAAGCATGTCAGTGGTCTGCATATGTGTCATATAGAATTTGATAGAAAGGAAAGAACCTTCTTGAGTGTGATGCTGAAGTCCTGAGTGTGAAAGTGTGATGTATCAATTTATACCTTCCTCCATTTATAATCCTGTATAGAGGATATAGTTTTACCAGCAGATGAGGGCTGGAAAATGAAAGCATTGCAAACCTGGCTTTGACATCAGGGCTTTCTGCGAGTGACTTGTATGTAAACAGAGCTCTTGCAACTCACTGTCCTCAGACATGGTGCTTTCATTTCTGTGTCATCATTCCCAAACCCTCGATGATTTTGTTCCTTGTTCTAAAATCTTTTCCTGGAAATCCCATGGGAGAGTTTGTATTGGCAGTGTATGTAAGGAAGTCTTGAGCTTGCAGCTGCAGAATCAGATGGAAGTTGCTGTGTTTTGGACATGCTACAGCCTATATTTTGGATGAAGTGAGGGCATAGCTTTTACTGTGGAAGTTAATTTATTGGCACAATGTTGGTTCTACACAGTGTGTGTCAAATGGGGCATGGCCGGAAGCATCAACTCTGAAGCTTGCCAGGCTTTTCTATAAGACCTGATGTATTGAAGGCATAAGTGGGGCTGCAGTTCAGAGCTGCTGTTTTCTATGAAACTGTCATTCATAATTGAATTTATTAAAAAAAAAACTTCTAATGAGAAAATCGAGATGTGTAGTTGATGTTGAAACATTTTCCAGAGTTTTTTGTGCCTATATGTACACACACAGGTTCCTAGACACATGTAATGTACACAACTGTGAGACATTCAAACGAAGGAGACTGTGCTTTTAGTGGATGCGTGAAACCGAAATAATACCCATTCTCAGATCTTTAACTGGTGCAGTAATTAGTGTAGTATTTCAGTAGTGAGAACAGATTTCAAAATGAGCAAATAGCAATAAATTAACAAGGTTCAAACTTTTGGAAACATGAGTAGCATTTCTTCCTGCATATTAGCTTCTTATTCCACACCAAAAAAAGGTCACTAAGGATGAAAATACACGTTAGATGGTGCACAGCAGTTGTCTTCTGCTGGTGCTGTGCCGAGGCTCAGCTTCTGAGAAGCCTGTGTCTCCTGCAAGTTATAAAGAGATCTGTCAGTTTTGATGAAAAATAAGCAGAATGGGGATCTCTGTCACCTTGGTGTAAAGACTAAGATTTGATGTCAGCAGCTTTTTCAGTCTGCAGGGAAATGCAGGGACAGGGATAATGTGCCTTTACTGTTTGCTTCACTGATATAGAACTTAATTTATGTGAGATGTACAATTTATGTGGGAAGTAAATTTTGCTTTTGCTATGTTTCACATTACAGCATTTGTTAAGTTTGAGCAGAAACAGGAATATCAGGACAAATGAACACTGGCTCCAGTTGTAGATCAGGTTTCTCCAGGTTCTCAATTTCATCTCTTTGTCCAGCAATTTAAAAGCATTCCTAAATATCCTTCTCAGAAAATTTTTGCAACATTCCTCTGTAGTATTTCTATTCAGACAATAAGGAGAATTTTATTGGCCTGTCTTTTTAACAATCACAGTACTGTCATACTGGAGCTTCTGTCTTGGTAACAAGAGTGGGTTTTATCATTCCAGCTTTCTTTGTGTGTACAAGCTATGCTGACAGATTTTCTGCTGTTCACAATTAAACACAGAGGCAACAAGACTTTTAAAAACAAAAGTTGTGGTTTGTTCTTTAGGGCTTCTGGGTCATGTATCTTCTTCCTCTTAAAACACGCTGGTAGAGCTTTAATGTTGCTTGACATAGAGAACACGTGCATCGTACATTGCAACTGTAGGCTGTTCTATCCAGGATATTTTTTTGCTTTGAGTTTGCTGGAAAATTTTTAGTAGAAGAAAGTCAATGTGCTAACATTAATTTTTGGTTTTCAAATTGGTGTTTTATTGTCTAGGTGTTAGCATAATTTAGCTTAATACCAAACTACGTGAAAAAGATGTCAACCATTTAAAGATTTATCATGCTTTAGATGACTGTGATTTGGTTTCTGGATTTTTCTTATACTATACCTGCTTTTTCTTGTGGATGTGTGAAATTGGGAGCTGTGTTTCAGGCTGAGCTGTCCCAATGAGATCAGTCGTCACAGGGGTAGGAGAGTTCTTGTGCCACAACACAGTTCAGAATGCAGTCGAGAAAACTTCCCTACTTATCCCTCCTGCCCTTGTTCTTTGCATTATTTTCACTTCATGCCATCTGTGCTTAGACCTTCTGTTCACAGGGACACAAGAGGTTCCTTCAAGTGCTCTGGGAGTCTGGCATAGGGAGCAGAACATTACAGAAAGTGTTAACATTGGTATTACTCCTCAATAGGTGAACATTTCCTTTCACACCACAGCATTTTGTCCAGACCTATTCCTGCTGTTAATTAGCATGTAGTATTGCAAATATCTTATTCCCCATTCTTTTTTATCCTCTGTTTCTATGCCTGTGTCACTCACTAAAATGCAGTGGTTTATGGATAGCCACTAGAGAACAGACTGAGCTACTATGAGTAATTCTGTTTCTCAGCAAGATTTCTGATTCCCATTAATTTGGGGGGAAAATACACAGTAATTTAACAGTTGTTAATGTTGATTTCTGTTCTTTTCATGTTGAATATTGCTGGCTAAAACTTCTGGCTGTCAAAACCCATCTGTTATCTTTCTTCTTTATTTGCATTGTTTGTGGGAAGAACAATACATGTATAGTCTACGGACATAGTGTGTTTTAACAAATTTTAATCTGAAATTTTAAAATCACTAATAATGTTTTCAATCTTCACTAGATCCATATTCATGCTCTTATAAATGTAGGCTACAGCACTTGGCATAAGATACTGTGGATCTTGACCTCAGGTATAGAGGTTGGAGGGTTTTTTTGAACAGTTCATAGTTTTGGGAAGGTAAGTCTAAACATAATCTTGCTTCTGTGTATCAACAGTGACACTCAGTTATTTTTTTAAGTTTAGTTTTAAAGAAATTAATCAAGCCACTTTATTATTCTATGCCAAGACTTGCAACAGAAAATTGTTGTCAATTTGTTCCAAGTGACATCTGTTTGTTCAACTCATAACACAGAAAAACCACCTTGGTAAATTGAATTAAATATGCAATATACCTGTCTTTGTGCTGCCTCATTGCCAGTTAAGACTTCAGTTTTTGCACTTAATGAACATACATCCTCCAGACACAATATTCTATATTAAAAACAAAACAAAACAACACAACCCAACAAACCAAAAGTATGCAAGTGTTTTCCTTACCTAATTTCTTGAAAAGTGGAAGATACAGGCATGATTTCTGGTTTTGAAAATAGAATACTAGATTTCTGGGTAGGAAACAGGGATATTGATGAGGTGATAGGTGTTTTGAAAGATGATCATATGTGTGTTTGGAGCCAAGTCCATGGCAGGGTGTTTCTGGTCCTATAAAAGTTGGTCTGCTTGCTTTCAGAGTTCAGCTTTTCTTTCTCTTCTCCAAAAATACAAATCATAAGAGCTTTCCCTCCCCACAGTAATGAAAATTCTTACCTTTTTCATGCTAAGACAAAAAATTAAAAGGAGGAAAATTAAAGAGGTTGGCTTCAGTAAGAACATAAACAGTGTCTCAGAAAGCCATGAAAGATGATGATGATGATGATGAACTAGGAGAGTTTCTGCAGTGAGATGTAAGGAGGAAACAGAATACACCACTTCGGAGGGATGAGAATAGTACAGGGATCAGCAAGTTCCTTAGGGCTCTGATTTCTACTAGTAGGGGGAGCATGGAGTGTGGTCGTTGCTTTCCATTGTCCTAATGGACCAAGAAAAACTTTGCTGGTGCCTGTGTGGATTTCCTTATCCTGTTTCTACTAGTTCTAGTATTTGGTTTTTTTCCCCCCATCCAATAGAAGGGGGGGAGCACTTTGTAAGATCGACTGTACTTTTGAAAACACAGCGCAAATTCCAGTGCCTGACTGGATGTGTCAGTAAAACATAATGGTTGTTTTGTGTATAGTCTTTCAGTTTGAGTGTTTATCTCCACAATTTCTTTGAATAATTTTGTGTCTTATGTTCTCTTTAGCTGTCCATTATCACTGCTATTTATTTGCTGAATACTGCTTTTATTTGTATCTGCTCTTAATTTGTATAGGTGATAAATGTGCAGTAGTGTTTCTGTGTATGACAAAGCATCCCAATTCCCAATCTGCCAACACTTTGTTTCTGATGGATTCTGGCCAGAGAGCTCTACTTGCCATGCAGGCATGAATCAGTGAGTGATCATTTAATCTGTGCAAGTGCTTGTCCTTTTTTGTTGCAGCTGAGGAACTGGGGAGGTGACATTTTAAAAACACTTATATTGTGACTAGAATCATCCTGCCTTGAAAACTAGATGATGCTGATCTGCTGTGCCCAAATGTCAAGTGATGAATAGTAGTGGTTAGTATTTGCACTTCTAGGAATGATTACAGGGGTTCAGCCTACAAGTAGCAGGAGGGAGGTAAGTTCCATAACCAGGCAGGGCTTGTTCTGACTTGTTCAAAACAGCATACTTCCCTGATATGGATTTTTAGTAAAGGGTTGTTGCTCATCTCTTCAAAGGGCCGTGGTAGCTCAGATATTCAGGGTTTAATTTTTCAAAACTTTCCTGATGGTTTCTCTTCACATGTCATGATTGCTATCTTATGGCATCACCAGAAAGCACTCAAAGTTGTGCTTTTTGATGGGCAAACTTCTTGATGTAGAATGAACAGATTCCAGATGTTCTTATATACAAACTGAGTTCAGTTTTGAATTGTAAAGCTTTTCTTGTATGCTTGGGAGGGTGCTTCTGGCCACTGTGTCTTAGATAGTTGCAAATATTGATCAGCTCCTGGGTTTTATGTATGTGGAGCTGGTGGCAAGTCACCAGCTTTATTTTTTTTCCTATTAGCCTACCTGAAGGTAACAACTTTGTTGTATTGCTTATTATGTTATAGGATTCTGATGCTTGGAGTTGTTAATAATGCAAGGGACTGAGACAGGAGCTCCGTTTGGGTGGGTGAAGAGGGTTTGTGTGGGGTTTTATTTGTTTGTTTTCTCAAGTGTTAATGTGTATTTGTGCATTGAGACCCTTCCCTCTGATAATCTGTCCAGAGTATGGAGAAAATCATGCTTTATGAAGCTGATAGATAAATAAACATGACCAACCTCAAACTCTCACCTGTCAGGATACGTCACTGGATACATACAGAGAATATGCCAAAAACTAAGAGTGCTCTTGAGATTAAATCTTTCTGGTTCATCCCATTGTTCATACTGAAGATAGTAGCATGTAGGTAATCTAACTTTATTCTTAATATAAAAAGTCTGGACCTCTATGAAAGTCTGTGAAGTCGTAAATGCTTTCTCTGGCTGGAAACAAGTTGTTGGATATTTCACTTTTTTGGTTTGGTTGCTTAATTTTACTTTCAGGATCTCTGCAGTGGCTTGGATTTTTTTCCCTCACTTATTTAAATTATCTTAATTCTGTGCATTTTTTTTTTTTTCTTAATACTGATTTATTAAGTATTTCTGGAAGGATCTCTGCATTTTAAATAAAACAGAATCAGCACAAGCATCTTTAATTAAAAAGCAAATTTAGCCCTTAAGTGAAAAGCTGCAGGATTTATTTTCCCAGCAGGATAAAGGGTAGTACAGGAAGGGAAATCAATGATTTAAAGAGCTACATGCTATCAATCCTCTTTTCAGTTGAAGAATTTAAATTTTCTTTGAAGTTTTCCTGTGATGTTACTTGTGAAAGAAAAGTGATGGTTATATACTTTTGTACAAATTAAAGCCCTTTTGGGATTTGTTACATTGTGAGTTTTGAAATGTGAACTACTTTCTAATGGAGCCAAGCTAATATTCACAGTTGTTTTTGACATATCTTCTGATTTACTCAAAATGTCCATTTTTGAAAGGTATTATCCAAGCAGAGAGAAGATGTAGTATTCCCTATGAGGAATTTGTGGTTTATAGATAGCACTCTTAGGAAAGATGGAACTGTTGAGCTGAGCTCCAGTCATCTGTTTGCTTTTACATACTTCAGTTTACACAATTAGTCTTCCTTTCAAAAAATTTTTCTACTTTGTATTCTTAACATTAAAATCGTTCAGCAGCATAAGAATAGGCGTGTGTGGAAAAATTGTAATTGAATGTAACCTACTTGTTTGTAATTTAAATATCTTGAATATTCTTATCTAATTACAATGTAGAATAAAAATATCTCTGTTACAGCAGCAGTACTATGAGAGAATAAAAAAAAAGGGTGAAATTGTCTTGTAGAGAAGAGTTGCAGTATCAAAGATGGCTGTAATTCATGATGGGAGATTTTAATCCTGTGGCAAACAGTGATCCTTCTCAACCTGTGTCTTCATTGTCATTTCAGAAGCAGTTTTTCATGTTACAGAGTAGTTGAATTTGGTTTTCGTTGTAATGTCTTCCAAATATTTGGTGCTTATGGGTGCAGTAGCACTGTAATTCATCCCATTTCAGGGTTTTGTTAAGGGGGAAACCGTTTCTTACTTTATATGATTTGGTTTTGATTATAATTTAGTCATTGTTTAACTGTATATCATAACTGTCCTCTATGCCATGTTCTACTTCTGTGTAGTGTAGTCTTGTTTTCGTTCTTGCTTCTTCTCTCCTGTCACTGTCTTAGTGGACTAGGGCATTATATTTGCATTTGGAGTAGCCTGCTGGACATCAGGTGCATTTGCTGAATTTTTAGCCTGTGTTTCTTCCACAGACCCCAAGGAAGTCGGCTGCACTTCATATAGCTCACTGTGTGCTGTCATGTAATGCTAATGCTACTGCTTCCTGTCAGAGTGTGATTTCAGGCTTTTATCAGTACATTAAGCTTTAGAACTTCTTCTAGAATTGATAGAGCCAATAGCATTTGGCTGCCTATATTGCAGGCATTGCCCCCCTTTTCCCCCTCTGCCCTTACAGTTGCTCTTACGGTGAAAATTTGGGTTCTAAAAATCCTCCCCTTGCTAAGATCTGCCTGTCACTAGGCAGTTGAAGTTAAATGTTGAGGTCACTAGGACCTCAAATTCCCACCTGTTCCTTGTACTCTGCAACTGCTTGGTTGGTAACCCAGACCTGTTGGTTTCAAAGGTCCTATGTAAGTCGTTAGCCACTAGGTGACTTGCTACACTTGCAGCAATTACGGTTGCTTTCTCCCAAAATAAAAACTGCAAAAAAGCTAAAAGGCCCATCTAGCACGTTGATGTAGGAAAAATCCTCTCTAGAACTCAAATGGATTTAGTCCCCAAGCAAGGTCTTGTCCTTAGGACAAGCAGAGGAAGCCACTAGGAATATCTGTGTCTAAGCAAGGAAGCTCCTTTGGCGTTGCAAAGCACCGTGTGGCTGCCTCCCTGCTCTATCAAGCCATAGCAGAGGCTGAGAACATTGTCTCCTCCTTGTCCTGCCATGGCCGAGAGAGGAGGAAAAGTAGCAGCACTGGTGTCCTCCAGAGAGGAAGCAAGAAGCAGGAATTTGCGCCATAATTCTTTCCAGATTAGTTCCTTTTTTTTTCCAGCATTCTCGGCTCTTAGCTCCCAGGTAGAGTGAGCATTTGTATGCATGAGCACTCTGGTACTTGGGGGAAGATGGCTTTTTGTTCTGCTTAGTACGTATGTTACTTTTGCCTTCAGGAAGCTGTAGCACTGTTTTTCTGTGTATTCCCCATGCATGTCAGGGAGAGATCTGCTCACCACAAGCTGGCAGTGCCTGTGCCAGTGACGAGGTTATCGGGCTGTTACGCCTCATCGCAGCCCAGGGATGAGAAGTTCTTGTGGGTGGTGCAGCTGTAACCAGAAGAGGCATGAAGTTCCCGCCTGGGGATTTCTGCAACAAACTATTTTTGTAAATAGTTCATAGGTAATAGACTACTGTAATAATCACTTAGTACAGCAGAGCAATTAAGGACATACCTCATCGTGTTGTTTGAATGAGAGCGTAGGTGCGGTTTCTTTTTAATATCTTTGTGTTTGTCTTCTGAAAAAGTAGAGTCCGTGGATCAAATATATTCTTAATTGATATTGTTACTTTCTCCACCCCTTCTTCTGAGGTCGTAGCAGTGCTTGGAACTTGCAAGAGTTGTCTGGTTAAGCTATTAGCTTTGTAAAAACGGATACATTTCTGGAAAGATGCACACAGAATGATTGCTCCAGTCTGTCTGGGCTTAGTAGAGAGGGGTCTTGGTCACTTTGCCATGGATTCAGCATCTCCTTTGTCTGTGGTACTTGGGGTGTGCAAGTAGCATTCACACAGTTCTGATGACCTCCCTTGTAATTGCAGATGTCCTGAAAAGGACTTGGGCCTGAAGTCTGTAGGTAACTAGGACTGACATGTCTTTTACTGAGCAGAGTTTTGTACTCTGTGCCTACAGAATAAATATATATGTATTTAGTATGGAATTACCACTGGCAGTAGGATTTCCTGATCTACAGCACTAGGAGGGGAAAAAAGCTGCCTTTTTTCCTTCTTCCTTGCTGCTACTATCTTAAATGAAGTTGAATGTCGAGGAATAAAATTAACTTGCCAAGTCAACAAGAAGATTTAAATTAAATTATTTAGCTTATATATATATTTTCTATTAGCATTTTAAGTAACAATTGCTGTAAACAAAGACAGAAGAAGCTTGGATAGGAGTGTTCTTCTGTATGAAAGTGTGTATCCTTTTTTCCATTGTAACAACACAACAAAGCTGAGTTTAAAACCCTTCTGTAAGATACCTTAATGAAACCATTATTGTCAAATGTCCCCAAATGGGATATTTTTTTCCCCTTGTTTTTTTTTTCTGAGTGAGGGTTTAATATTGAAGCATGCTATGAAGAGCAGTATAAGGAAAGTTCATTGTTTTAGGACTTAGTTGGGGAGTGTGTATCTCCTCTCAAGGTTGCAAGGAAGTTTCTTGAGCACTATGCCAGATTTCATACCAAGTAACGTGAACAACTTCTTTGAGAGAGGCATAATTTGGAAAAGTCAAATCTCCCAACCTGACTCTAATTTCAAAGGAGGCACGTTCAGTAGTGACTCCCCCACAGTCCAAATGAGTGTTGATACATCTCTTGCAGTCCTGAGAGCAGCAGATGTGAACTGGTTTGTAACTTGTAGCGAAAGGGGGATTCCAGACTGGAAACAACAGGCTGGTTTGAGGAGGTGTTGTGTAAGTAATTTCTTCAATCAGTGGCTGGTTTGGTTCTGCAATAGTAATTGGCTGATTTTGAGGAGAGCATTCCAATTACTTAGTTCTGGTTCTTGTTAGAAAAAGAAGTTTGGCCCATGTCATTGTGCTAGGTAGAAATCAGGGTATTCAGAGAAGATAGCTTTATAAGATTAAATTGTACTCAGGTGAGTTTGGAAAAGATAGATAGCATTAGGAGAGGGTAAAAAAAGCCTTTTAAAATGTTTTATCATTTTTTCTTTTTTTATCTTTGACTTATCATCAATCTGGCAAACAATGTTCCTGATAGCTAGAAGGAAGAAAAAGTGGAGAGTTTTGTCTTTTTACTGGTGAAGTGGAATGGATTCCTCAGAATATGTTGATGGGAACTGTTAAAGCATCTCTGTTAAAAAGTAATTCATAAAAATATCTGTAGTTGTTTGATAAGAGTCACCTGTAATGCCACATCATGTTTTAGCACTGAAGACGGCACTGCTGCATAGATAACAAGTTGTATAATCTGTGCAATCCACCTGAGCTGAAATATGGGACAATTTGTTTCACCTACCTGCTGTGCATTTTTACTAAAATTTGATTTTAAATGCGAATTTTTCCCATCTGTACTAAATACTGAGGTTGCAGAGTCCATCATCAGTTATTCTTTTCTCTGCCTTTTGCACATGAGCCTATAAAAGTAAATATTTCTCTTGTTCAGATGTTGCTAAGAAAATAGGAATTTTACGGGTATTTGTCTAGCGTTGTTTTTGATAGCTGAAGATCTGATGCTGTACTGATTGACAACTAAGAACTGAATTCAGGGCATCTTTACTGATGTCTCTGGCAGGTTATTCAATTCTTGAATCTAGATCTTAACATAAATTGTCACATTAAATCATAATTATCACTTAAATCTGACTTTAGGTTCATTTTTACTAAATATTTTGGAGAAAGGCGCCCCAGTCCTTTTTAACATGTTGAGTGTTCTGTCCTTAACAAGAGTGTATTTTTAATCACTTGGAATTCAAGATTGACTTAAACAATAAAACATATATCTATATTTTCCCAAATGACACTTTTAATATTAATACCTAAATATCTCATTAATAGCTTGTTATGAAATTTTTTTTTTGAAAAGGAAAATAAACTTTTTGACCCTCACGATTTCTGTAAAACTGTTACAGACTGAGCTATTTGGGAAATTTTTTAAAAAGTGATTTTTTTTAGCTGCTTAATTATTTAAAAAGCCATTTCAAGTTCATTTAGTTTTCATGGTGTCCTAAAAATAGATATACAGAATAAATAACAAAACCATGTTTAAAAGCAGATGGGGAAGAAATAGCAAACTTTTGGCAAGATGGCGTCTACTTTTATTTGACCTTTTCTGCTAAGTTTGTACCTTTGCTCTTGGAGTTGTTCATATCCTTCAAGGTAAATTACTGTGAAACTGTGAAATAAGTGTGACACAGATGGAAGTAAATACGCAATTGAAGGCTTTGTATGAGATGAGAATTGGGTGTCTGAATGTCACACAACTTGCAAGCAGTGACCATGTCTTGTGGTTTGTGACAAACCTGGCTGCACAGGCTGCCAAGGAAAGAGAAGCTTCAGAGACAGAGCATGGCACATCCATGTGGTCTTCTGCTCCTTGGGCAGTTTTGTTGTTGTAAAGGCAAAAGGAACATTGAACTCTGGGTTGTTTCCAGTTGTAATCAAACAACTGCTCCCCCCCAGCACACAGGAGTCCTGCCAATGTCAGTTTGGTTTGGTGCATGGAGATATGGATAAAGCAATGTTTGTCGTGCTGCCCTCTCATCCAGTGCATTGGATTTCCATCAGAAAAATCATTTGCTGACAATAAGTTGAATCAGCTGGCAGTCACTGCACTGCAAAGGGAGGTGGGAGGAAGGACAGAATTTAATTAGCAATGGAAATTTTCAGCTGAGGAGCATGGAGGGTTGTTTAATGTCATTTTTAAACACAGAGGAGTAGCAAAAGAAATTTGCAAAGGCTCCTTCCAGTCTTGGTCCTGCAATAAGCTAAGTGTTCCTGGTTAGAAAACATGCTTAATTGAGGAGTCAGCCATACTGCAGATCGAAATGCTGTCCCTAAAGATGGATGACCTACCAAGAGCAGAGCAGCCAAGGTCTGAGCACTCCCCATCTTGTGGGATAAAACACCTCATGCTCCTTAAATAAAACCCTTGTTCTTCACACACTGAAGCAGGTTCAGTATACTCGTCTCTTTGGCCCTGTGCTGAGGGTGTTTATCTGAGAGGAACTATTCCAACACAGTTCATATAATGAAGTTTGGAAGATGAAATGGCCTTCTTTGAGTCGAATTATAGATAAGAGGGTGGAAAAAAAAATTAGAGGATTGAAAGCATATGTGCAATGAATTTTGTAAAGGTGAATCCCTATCCCTTCTTTTACCGCTCCGTCCCATTGGATACACTGTGCTTTCGAGCAGAACCTGCATGTTTGTATGGAGGAGGATGAGAAGTTTCTGTGTAGTACTGGCAATTGACAGCTTAACCTGAACATTCTCTCTCTTAATCTGAACACTATTTTTTCTCACAACTCATTCAATAATATCCTAGTAGATACCATACTTGATCCTTTGTACTACTTTCTCACAGAAGGTGCCAAGTGCAAGCTTGTTTTGGAGACATTATTTGGAGATTAGCTGACTTGGCTTTTTTAGTTTCTCCGTGAAGAACAGGTGATATCCAGTGTTACATGGTGTTTCACAATTCAGAAGTTAGAAAGACAGAAGAGAGAAATGTTCTTTTTTTTTTATTTTGTGTGATTAGTTTAATTTCACCAGTCTTGATTTTGGTATTGCTGAAGAGGATATTGCTGGTTTAGACAGTTGCTGTCTTCTTAGAAGAGTGTAGCTATTTTATTTTCTCTCTGGTTTTTTTCCTCTTTCCTCAATCATTGTCTTTCTTAGCAAGGAAAATACATATCACTTTTTCTGTGTGGCTGTTGTGTGAAAGATGAAGGCAGACTGGAACACAGTTGTTTGCTGTCCCTGGAGGTGGCTTCCACACTTAAGCAACAAGCTCCTTTCCTGAATTTGTGAGTTTTTAAGTGGCCTTCCTGTAATCTGATTAATAAAGACAATAATAACTTAAAGAAATTTGACTTGCTCTAGTTGTTGAAAATAGAAGGAAATGAGATTCTTAAGGTTCTCAAGTATAAACTGTAGCAGTTTCTAAATCCCTGTGCTCTGCCAAAGCTGTTTAATACAGCCAGGAACTGATCCAGAGCTTATGTTGGGATGAGTAAAAGAGAAAGCAAGTCTGCCATGTAAAGACAGGATGGTTATGTATTTCACCTCTGTATGAATGTGTATCTGTAAAAGACACATTTGGTTTTTGGTTTGCTTGTGCTTTTCGGGGTTTTTTGTTGATGTAATTGTTGGGTTTGGCATTTTTTATTTTTACGTAGGTATAGGTTCTACTGTGTTCCTCAGAATCTTGTCATTGCAAGGTGCAATTTTGAACTTTAGGAACATGTCAGCAATTGTTATAAATTGGTAAACTGAAATCAAATGTAGCAAGTTTTACCACTGGGGGATTTCAGTATGCAAAGTGAACACTAGCAGAAAAATATTAAAGTCAACTATTTGGAAAAGTGTGGTGAAAGGCATGTAAACTAAGTGTGAAGCACTTTCAACTTTATCTAAGAAAATATTTATGTCTTCTTATTGGGCTTGGTGTTCTGATTTTTTTTTTTTTGATGCAATTTGACAAGATGGACAGTCAGAAAACATTAAGAATAGGAAATAAAATGGAAAATTCTTTGGGGGGAGGGTGATTTTTCAACAATTTTATTAGAATGCTGGGGTTGTGCAGCTCACAAATAAACAGGGTGTTCTAGTACCTTTGATTGTAGAAACTAGCCTGTGCCCCTTCCTTCCTTCCTTCCTTCCTTCCTTCCTTCCTTCCCTCCTTCCCTCCTTCCCTCCTTCCCTCCTTCCCTCCTTCCCTCCTTCCCTCCTTCCCTCCTTCCCTCCTTCCCTCCTTCCCTCCTTCCCTCCTTCCCTCCTTCCCTCCTTCCCTCCTTCCCTCCTTCCCTCCTTCCCTCCTTCCCTCCTTCCCTCCTTCCCTCCTTCCTTCCCTCCCCCCCTCCCCCCCTCCCCTGTATCTGAATTGCTGTTGGGATGATTTTGAGTGTTTTCATTTATGTAGAAGGCATTCTAATGAGTGGGGAAATGTTTCTTGGAGCATTTGCAGGTACCAATGATGTTGTATTGCTAGTTTGATCAAGCAAAATATGCCAACCACAATGCCACTTTAGCCGGGATTTAATATAAGGATGAGGGTCAGTACAGTACCTAAAGATGAATTTTAATGTTGTGACAGCTGTGTAGGGACCTCTGGTTGTTGTTTCTGATGCTTACTAATGCTGCTTCTGATGACAAAGGTGGCACTTGTTACAGATAATGAACTTGAACTCTGTAGTTGAAAAACAAAACAAAACCGGACAATGTTACTAGGTTGTTGTTGTTGTTGGAAATGAGAAATTATGAACGGGTCAGATGATTCCTCCCCTCTTCACAATTGTGGGTTTTCTTGATAGCATGCCATGCATACCAGATCTTGTGTCTACAAATATGAGCTAATGTTTTAAGAACATTGCTTTGGAGAGTCATATTTCTCCATTCATGAAGTCAGCTTCACAAAACCTTTCTGTCCATTCCAAAGAGCAGAATTTAACTCATGTTAAGTCCTGTCTCTGGCTTGTAATGCAGGGCAAGAAGGCAAGAGAGGATCAGTGTCTTGAAGATAAATAAAATGAAGATAAGTTAAGGTGATGAGATTTTGAGTCTTTTATTTCTTCACTCTTAAAAGCAAAAGCAGCTAATAATCACTACAAATTTCTTTAGGTGTGGAACTCCTGTGTAATCTTCTAGAGGAACTGGGTGATTTTGGCATAGATTGCTGAGCATAATTAGGTGTCACTTCCTGGCACAAGGTTTTGTTGTGCCTGAGTCCCACGCAGTTTTGATAAAACTCAGTACACATTGTCTGTCATAAAGATGTCCTACTCTGTTTAATATATTGATTTGTTTTTTAAAATATTCCCTATGATTCTAATCACTGTAGGTCCAGACTGTGAGAAATACTGCAAGTCATGAGTTTAGAATGTGCAAGGAGGTTAAATATAACTAATGTGGAAATTATTTTGCTTTTAATAAGCTTTAATTAAATAGGAATACAGCTTAAATTATTATTATTTGAAAATGTCTGAAATAGAAGCAAAAATGTGCAGCAGATTTTTTCTGAAGCCAGACAGTGTGCCAGTGGCATACTCGTCATGTGTTTTGTTTAAAAATATGAACAAAACAAAAATATTACATCCTCTACAATTGAATAGAATTATTTGTACCCAATATATTTAAATTAATTTTTCATAGAGATTTGTCAGTCTACTGTCAGTCTACTTTGTCAGTCAGTAAACAGTCTACTTCAAGATGCAAATTTTCTTGCTTCTTTTCAATTCTTTTCTATCCTTTTAAATTGATTTTTCTGTTATTACTCGTGTTAGTAGAATTATTTTATCACGTCTTGCTTTTCGTTCATCTAACACCATAGTAGTTTGAGATGTCATGCTTTTCTCTAGTAAGAACCAGAGGAGATGAACAAAAATCCTGATTTCTTTCTTATTTTATAGCCTGTCCTTCCTTCAGGCTATTTTGTGCAGTTACTGCTGCTACTTCTCAGCTTTTATTTCTTAATTTCAAAGAAACTAGAAGAAAGAAATGTTGGAATATGAGAAGGAGGGACTATAGGAAAGCGAGCTCCTGAAAGTAGTGAAACTGTCTTAGAGCTTGGCTGTTGTGAGCACAACTCTTGCATCCTGGGGAGTGCTGAAAATAGACTAGATTTCTAATTTGTACATAATCATTCCCTGCCCATTACTATGGTGTTTATCCTGTCTGTGAGGGATGGTGGAGCTGTTTAGTTAATGTTTTGAAGTAGGACCTGTCCTTCTAGTTCTTCTGGTAAATAACATCGAGCACACTTCTAAAATAGCTGAAATGAAAGGCTTCGCTGTCTATTGAGCTATTAATACATGAGAAAACTTGCTGCTTTGTGTGTCCTTGCTTTTAAAACTAGATACTGAAAGTTGCAAATGGATATAAGCAAATTTTATTTACAAATTAAATGAAATTTTTAATTCTGAATGAAGTTTGAGAATAAGAATACAAATTAGTTGCACAATTAATTAGGGGTTGGTACATGTAAAGACATGAGAAACCAAAGTAGATTGCCACTATTCTCACAAGTATCACTCCTAATCTTCCTATTACAGACATGAAACTCTGTATTTTCAGTCTGTCTGGAATAACCAATGTATTTAATATTTTGCTGAACTCATTTTTACTGTGTGATCCAAAATGGTTTTCTACCGAGTGCACAGTGCAGTGTTCATTTACAAATTATACTTTGCCTGTTAGATTATCTTTCAGTGATTTGTGTTCTCTCTAATTTAGTAATTTGAATAATTTTAGTAATTTTAGTAAATTTATTTGGCATCTACAATATCAAGGAAATGAATCACTGCTTTGTTTGGAGAGAGAAGAAGGGGGAGAAAAAGTAATACTGTTTTTATTTTTCTGATTCTAGGGTCTACTTACAGTGTGCTGTCCATAATGCCTTCTGACTCTGAAAGCAGCAGTTCTCTGAGCAGCATTGGTGAGTAAAGTATTAATATAAGAACTTGATGAGTGTGTCTTCTGGGAACTGGGAGAACAAGTTTTTAAGGTTGCCTCTGGGAAGGATAAAGGGATCCTGGTTGTAAAATCAAAGAAGTTGAACATAAGATGTACCCATCTATCTTCACCAGGAACAAGTGTACTTTTGTGCAGTGCAAGCTGAGCCTTTTCATGGCTGGCTGCATGTAAAATCTGTTACATTTGGATATCTTAAATTATGTAGCTATGCTTTGTGTTACTTAGTAAAATGATGTAAAAATGGCAACATTGTGTTTATACGAGCCTGGGTATATGAAAATATATCTAAGCTTGTGTATATGTGTATGTATGTGTTTATGTAGATGTGAAAATTGTGGTCAGAGTCAAAAGCATCATAGAAGTTATAAATAATGGTAGCCAAGGCCATAGCCTTCTAAACCTTTGACAGTGACTCCAAGCTTTAGCATTTTTTTTCCTGTGTTCAATTAGTTGCTTCATTTTTTCTGTTTTTAAAATTATTGGGAAAGACAAAATACTCAGAAAAAAAAAATTGGAGGTGTAAGAAACATTGTTAGAGGTGTTTTGCCCACAAGATGATCTTGGAGCAGCTCTATTAGCTGTCAGTTTTCCTCATCTTTACTTTTACAAATACCTTCTATTGTGAAATCCGTGTAAAAGTCATTTGCCCTGGATAGGGAATGCAGCCTCTTGCATATTTAAAGTTCCAGTGTTGTGTCAGGCATCTGTAGACTTCCCTGACAGCACCAGGCAAGTCAGTTGTCTTTTTAAGGATGTGGGTAGACATCTGTTGCAGTCATTGAGATGAACTTTTAACTCCAGCAAGCAGGAACAAGATTTTAGGCCTGAATGAACTATTCACTGAAAATACTGGAAGCTGTGACACATTAGTTTGATTTTAATCAAGACCACACTTGTATGCTACTACTTGAAGGAAGGGTAGATTTAATTTGCTGCAAATAAACTGGAGACTGGAAATAGGAAGAAAAAAGTTCCTAAATTTTTAGGACAACCAGACTGAGAAAGGCACTTTTAAAGAAGGCAGTTATTCTAAAATGAAATCCAGTAAGTTTGTGGGGTGGTTGGATGAAGTAATGGCTGAGATAGGAGAAATGCAGGTGGTCCCACCTAGTTCCATGTTCCTCATTTTAAAAAGGACTGGCACACTTAAATCTTAATTTTGTTTAATTTTTTTTTCCATTCCTTCCCACAAACTATGATTTGTTTGTATTTTAAGATCCTGAAGTTCATACTGGATTTGGATCTGTGCATTTGACATAAGAGGCCATCCTCAGAATTGATTTATGTCTTTGGAGTTTGCAGTGGTCAAAATTATTTTATGAGTTGAAAATTAAGTGCCCTGCTATTAAATAAAAATTGTGATCTACTATTCTCTGTAATTTTGTTTTATTCAAATTATTCATGTGAGCTTGGTATTTAATATTTAAGAGATTAACAGCCAGGGGAATTCTTTGTTTGAAGCTGACATGTTTATTTTACAGTGTGATTATAGACTTGTTATTAACAAGTCTGATTTTTGCTCAATTTTCTCACCCTCATGTCTTGTTCTACAAGAGACAATATTTTTTGTAATCCAATATCAATAGAAAAATTGCTTAACAACTGACATATACTAATAGACATCTTTGCAAGTCACCTCTAAGATTATTTTAATACTGACTGATTTATTGAATGACAAACCATCATAACTAAATCTGCCTGCATGCCAGCTCCCCTAAGGCTTCATATGAGTTGTTTGAATGGAATCCTAACAAATACTGAGGTGCTGTGGCATTTGAGGAATTCCACATGCATCTTCCCCCCACTCTGTCCCATCTCACCAAAGTAGTTTTCACAAGTGTATTTCTGTGCAGTGGAAATGGTAAGTTTAACCTGTGAAATGAATGCAACAGTGACAAAAGATAAATGCATCATGGTTTGGAGGCAATACAAGTTTTGAATGTGTTCAGTTTGATATTGATAGTTATATGTGCACACACATGTATATCAAGGAGTATTTTTGGTTCCCCACTCACTTTAGGCCTTCCTCACAGGAAGGATAAGGGATCTATTTTGTTATAGCTGTGTTCAAAACACTGGTTTACAATTAATACATTGATTCTGTTTGTTGAGTTTTTGTCAGAATTGATTTCTGAGCTCAGAAACAGATTGGCACATTTAATTCTTTAGGGGAAATGCAAAAGGTTTTGGGACCACTAATTATGCCCAGATAAATCTTCAGATAGTTAAGCTTTGCATCATCTAATTAGGAGAGATAATGCCATCTTTCGTATGTAGTCTTTAGACTCCATAGTTCATAAATGTAACTAGAGACTTGTATGTCCATGTGCTTCTTCTTCCCAAAACTTAATTACCCTAGCTATTGTTGGAGATGGTTTCTGCTGCCAGCATTTTTAATTAAATGATCTTTTTCTGAAATACTTCCAAGTCAGGAAGTCATGAAATGGAGATGCTGCTATACATTTTACAGCTATCTTTGAGTTAATTTGTGAAGGTAAGGTATATAACAATGGGCTTATTTTCCAGAAAAAGACTCTGATCTAAGAACGAATCTTAACTAGAACTAAGATTGTTGTTAAAAAATAGTTCTGAGAGAACATGGGCTCAGTCTCAGTCCAATAAATAAAGCTTAGTGTTAGGATTTTGAAAGGAAGAGAGAAAGATAAAACAGCATCATTTGATCACTATATAAACTCATAGTATACCCAAGTCTTGGGTGTATTTGCAGTTCTGGTTCTGTCATTGAAAGCCAAGAGTGCAACAAGCATGGGGAGCAGCAGCATAGATGAATAAACACTTATCCAGCAGCTTCTGTATGGGGAACAAATGGACATTCTGGAGTTCTCTCAGTCTTCTGTAATGTCAATATAAGAGCAGAGCAAGGAGTGATGCAATTTGCATAATGTAACTCAGAGATAAGCTTAGGGCTAGTCTATTCTGAGTACTGTGTTGTCATCCAAACTTTTTTTCTCTTTCCCTGCCTCTACGGGGCTTGCAGAGCATGAGGGATGCAAGAGAATGAATTTCCATCCTCATGTGGATGTTGAGCATAAGCAGCTGAGTGGAAGCCAGTTTCCCCCCCATGTAACAGCGGGTTAGCATCCTTGGAGAAGAAACTCTGCCTTTTTATTCATTTGCATCTGTATGTTAATAAAAATGCAGAGTGACAGCAGGTTTTTCTTGTGTATTTTCCTCATTGTTCAAAATTAATTTAGATGGCAATATTTTTTTTCCTTTTTGCTTGCCTCCATTTCTTTCTGATGTATTAATAAAATTCACATGTAAAACAGGTAGTTTTGATGGTATGGAGAGCAAATATTCATGGTTTATTTCCAAAAGAGGTACAATATAAACTGCTGTTATTGTGTAATACCGCCACTGTCTGTCAGCCCCAGCTTTGTCCTCTCAAAGGAACAAATCCTCATTAAATTGTCAGGGTCTTTCTCTGTATTTCCTTTCTCTTTGCTCTTGGCCAATGACAAAGATTTTTGTGTGTAAATAAAAGCATCCTTCATCTGCCCACTCCCTGTTCCCGGCAAACTCTCTGAACAGAGCTGCAGTCCTGCGTCTCTGATAGCAGAACAATTATTTATGGAGATTCAGTGCCTGTGGTGCCAAGCACGGAACAACAGTGAATTGGATAGAAAGAGTAACACAGTATATGTGACAGTCCCTGGCAACTCTCCCACCTGACCACTCATGATAACAGAGAGGAATAGAACACAGAATCAAGACCCCTTTTAAAAGAATTATTTTTAAAAAGTGTCAGTTTGTATAATGCACTTAATAATTTGGTTTGATGCCATTACAGGATTATGGTTTCTAGAATCAAGCCCTTTTTTTTACCCATCTTAGTACCATAATGAAGCTTCAGGATTTTTCCTTAGTGCTTTAAAAATGTTTTTTCCTCCCCTCCTCAATGCACAGATGTTTGGGTTTTGTTCTGGTTTGGTTTTAGGAAATGTTTTTTAATGCAACACAGCAGTTTGCATGAAGGCAACAGGCTGTGACTCTGAGAAGTTCGTCCATAATGGTTTTTATTATGAGTTTTTAGCAGAAAGGCATTGCTTACTCTTCCATTCTTTTAAAGTATACTGAGTTCTCAATTAGATGAATTTTGGAATGGAAAAGACCCTCCATCTTTTCACATGTATAAATTTCTTCTTTCCACAGCCAGACCTCTTTGCATTGTTTTGATTACAGCTGTCCTACAAGATGTTACAACATCTTGTAGCCTCTTCATTCCACATTGCATATTAGCACCTTTCTCTTTTAACAGACTATTGCTTTTCCAGCTGCTCAGCTCTTTGCAAATGGTATCACTTCTTCATCAAAAGTGGTTTTTTTTACTCTTTTCTGTTCATATCACTGCTCCATTTTGCTGTTGGAGCTCACACAGAATCGTAGAATGGTTTGTGTTGGAAGGGACATCAAAGATAATCTAGTTTGAAGCCCCATGCCATGGAAAGCAATCTGTAATGAGCACCACCGCGGGCTCTGCAGTTTTATGCCTTTCCTTGCAGCCATCAGGTTGTCATAGATCTGTCTCCACCAAGTTGTCCAACTTTGACTTCAACTGACAGTATTTCCTTGCTTAACACTTTTTTAGCTTATCAGCCTGACAGGCTATTAACAGATAGTTTTTACTAATTGCATTTCAAGTTGCCTAAAGTGAGGGCCTTGGTTTTTACTCCACAGCAAACATTCCCACCCTCCCATCAGGTTCCTTCCCAACAATGCTAGTCTTTCATTCCTCATTTTCATGTTGGCCATTTTGACAAGTGTCCTTTCATGTTGTTGTGATTTCAGTTTATTGCTTCATACTTTCTACAGCTGGATATAACAAAGTAATTGTTTTCACTATTCACAGGAACTGTGAATTGCAGGTGTGGCTTATGATGCTCTTTCAGTCAAAAATAAGCACTCTATCCTTTCCTGAAAGAGTTATTTATTTTATCTTACAGCCTATAGTAGTCTCATTGTATTTCTCACCTTTTTTTTTTTCTGACAAAAAGTTTATATTTGCTAAAGATACCTCAACAGTTAACACCAAGGAAAAAGTGACAATATTACACTTGCTGAAAGGCCATGAATGAATAAGGAAAGGTACCAGGAACACTATCAGTTCACCACATCATAGTTCTTCTCTGTACAGCGGTAATTGCCTTCGATGTTCTGCCTCCTCACCAACCACTCTTTCTCTTCAGAAGTCATTTTCCTGTTAAATTTGGTCTCAATGATTGAATTAAAACTCTTCATCTAGATTTATTTCCTAGGTAGTAAACTACCCATTTAGTTTGTTGGAAACAAGACATAAACACTGTTCCACACACTTAGGGTAAACTTTGCTCTGATTTTACTCTTTGCAAATCATGTAACTGTCTCTAGGATTGATCCTTAATCTCTAGGTGATTTTCAGTGTGCTTCCTAATGAACATCTCCTCTTAAGTAATAAGCATTCTGAATAACTTTAGTGTGTTATTGCTGTCTTCTTTGCTGTCCATTTTCAGGCAGCTGCAGTTTGACATTAGTCATGCACAGGGTTCTCTCAACTTCTTTCTCTTCAAAGCTACTTGAGTTTACTCCTTTGATATCATGTCCTATTTCATTTGGCAGCTCTGTGTAGGAATTTCTGAAGATTTGGTTGGTCTACAATGATTTGAATGGAAATAGTGTATGTGAATTCCTATCTCCTGCACTCCAGACAGCACCTCTGGTGTCTTTCACCGCTCCTTGAGACCCTTTATCAGTCTGTGCGTTTAGAGAATGCTTTTGGTGACAGTGGTTTTCTTTTGGAGCTGTGAAGTTGATGTGGTGAGTCAGTGCTCACAACTCCTACAGGAGGAGATGTGAAAGATGGAATGCTGAAGGAGTCTCATCCCCTTGGCTGGTGTGCAGCTGGTGACCATAGTCATTGTCCCCTTTGTGTTCAGTGTGGACACTTCGATGTGGGGTATATTTTCAGTACACAGTTTAGAGCTTTACAAAGGTAGGGTTTGAGCCAGGGAGCTCCTGTAAATTCAAACCCAGAAGCTTCAGCTGCACATGCCTTGGCCATGGTAACAGATTTTACTCTCACTTGTATTTCGGCTCAGCAAAGTTCTGCAAGGACTTCCCAAATTGATGCATCTGCCTTTCCCCCACTGCCCCCCGCCTCCTCTGCTATTTTTTCGTATTCGGTTGTAGATATTTTTTCGTGTTGAACTTTCTGGAACCACTGTTCAGTGCTTTCTCTAGTCTTAAACTTATTGAAGTTGAAAGTTTATTTTAGATGCTGCTGACTTTGTTTAGGTTTTTATATCCTGAATTAAAACAATATACTGAAATGCTACCCATCCTTTTGTCCTTGCACCTTACATGATTGTCACTGCTTTCATAATCTGTTAGGTTTTCTGCCCGTCAGATGAAACTGTTGATACAGTTCATTATTCTACCTTTCATTTTTCTTTCCTCAGAGTACTGCTGCTTGTTTTTCCTAATGTTTTATTTTACCTTCATGCAATTCTGTTCTGTGCTCTCTGCTGTTTCATGATCACTTCAAAAGATACACCTGAAGAAATGTATCTAAATGATAACTAGAGTGTAACCCTCTTCAAGTGCTCATAAATTATTGGAAGAAAGTAAATATTTTAGAGTGCATTTTCCTACATCAGGCAGAAGTCTTTACTCTCCACACCTTCCCTAGCTTGGGGAGAAACCCTGTTGATCATGCTTTGCAATACATCTTGCAAGTATTTTTTATCATTTTCTGTCCTGATTTATGAGGCCATAAAGAAATAATATCCTCTGTTGATTTTTTTTTATGGAAGAAAACAATGGAAAAGGCTTGACTGTACAGTGAGTAGTCTCCTGTTTGTTTTCAAGCAGGAAGGAGCACAAATCTATGAGTTTAAAAAAATCATTATGAAATTAAGGCATTCTGTTAGCTTGTGACAGATTGCCTTCTGAATTAGTTGAATCTGTCATGCAAGTGTATTTCTCAAAGACCAAGGAATTTATTATAACTCAAAGTATGTTAATGATATTTCTTAAAATTGGCTGTTTATGCATTGGTACCCATTTTCTTATCTCAGCATTATATTTATTTGGCATTGTGATACATTTTGGTCAGGTGAATAAGTTTTCCAGCTCTGTTTCTGTTAAAATGTTCTGTTATTCTTCAAAAAATATGCTACCCCTTCCCCACATATGAAGTTTCTGTGTGGACATATTATCTCTTCAGTCACTGTTGATTAGAGTAACCATGAAGGATTATATTCGGTATGTGCTACAGTAATGGATCTTTCTGGTTTCTGTGAAGTCCAGCAATAGGGAAGATATGATTGCTCCAGCTTCAGTCTGTAAGGCTTTTCTTTTATACAAGCTGTGATGGAAATCCTGCAAAATCTCACTTTGGAGGTAGTCAGTGCAGGCTCAGGACTTATGGACTGCACTGCATTCTGGGTGGGGTGCGTTCTCCCCACACCATACATCCTGCTGCCGGCTGCTCCAGGACTCACCCAGTGCTGCTCACCTGGGGACTGGCCAGGGAGTGACTTCCAGGCGGTCCAGTCCTCAGAGCCCAAGTGCAGCTGGTGTCAGAGATGAGTTGTGAGGCTTATCAAAGCACATGAGTGAGTTACACTTGGCAGGATATGCAGTAAATGCCTTTTCAGGAATCCAGGTTGGCTGAGAAAGGTGAGTTACTGAAAGGTGCCATAATTTGGATAATGGAGATATAGCCTTCAGACTTGTGCATTTTAAGACCCGTTTGACTGGTTGAAGTACAAAAAGGAAGTTCTTTTGTGTAAAATATGCAGTCAGATGGAAAAAATATGAAACTGGAAGCACAGGTCACTTTCCTTCTGCTGCACAAGATGTCAGATGCAATAAAAGGATTTTAGCATTCAGCTATAAAAGCTCCTTTAAAGGAAACCAAGACTGGAAATTTTCTGGTGAAAAAGGATTTTACTGAATGTGTGTGCTTATTTTTTAAGCATTCAGAAATCTGATTTAATCTTTATAAGACCTTTTGTAGAACTATTGAAAATAGAAACCTGTTAGGAAATCAAGCAGAGGCAAATTTTGAGTCTTCTTCTAAGGATAGGAGTGGGAAGAACTGGGTTATATTGATCTCTGTTTTTACAGCACTTAACAGGTGTCCATCTCGTGGCTGATATTATGTGTCAAAAATATCATTGCATTAGAGATGGAAGTATCTGTTGATGTACTTGCAAAAACTGACAAGTTAATGAAAAATTACCCCTTTTGATACTAAGACAAATGGTTTCACAATCATGAAAAAAGCTTCTTTCCAAAGGCTAATTAGCCCGTCTTTATTTAAAGCTGACTTTTCTTTCTTGGCACAGTTTTGGGACTGTGCACAAATGTTCTTGCCTGAAGAGGATTGTCACTTGGATGCTGTTAAAGCTGTCAGGGAAGGCTGAGGAGCAGAGGTAGATCTTTGGCCTGCTTTTACTGTGCTTAGAGATCTCCAGGGCAGGCGCTGAGTGCTTGTCTAGGTCTTGTGTAGCAGACATTGTGCATGGGCCTGCTGCGGGGTTAGCACTGATAGTAGGGATGGACATTGTGCATCCCGTGCCCTTTCGTCCCTGGGAAACACAGCAGCCTTCCTGATTCATTTCCTCCTTCCTCTTGACCTCTTGCATCCTCTTCATTTGTTTTGCTTGCAAGCAGCCCCAGGATGACATAAGCTTTTGAACCTCTCTATAAGGATGAGAGGGGATTTTTTTCCGTGTTACACATCCTCTGATGTGTCAGCTCAAGTGAGATGATGCGCAGGTTGCCACTGAATTTGTCAAAGACCATGCAGCTTCTCAGTACCTGAATTTGATTTGTCTGCCTTTACCTTTTAGTTTGTTTATGAAATTCCTTTTTCATTGATGTGTCCAAACTCTTTCAAATTAATACATATTCTGACTTTTTGTATCTGTTTAGTTATTTCCTTCATTTATTCTCTATGTCCCCTCTATCATGTGTATTATTACTGGTTTCTTGCCATAAAAATATATAGAATATAGCTCATCTAAAAGAAAGGGTAACTCCATTTTGGAAGTGTGAAATCCTTAGTCCTTATGGATGAAAGGGCTTTGTCTGGATGTAAGAGTGAAACAAAATAGTTGGAAAAGCAGCCTCCACTGAGAATTCCTCAGAGTGATGTGAGTTTGTGTCTTTTTCCAGAATGCACATTCTTCCTGCTATTTTTTATTTCTTCAGTTTGCTGTTAGAGCATTTGCATACATTATTAGGCAATAGTTAGATTAAAAAGATCAGTCTGTGCTCATAAATTCTCATTACAGTAGCAACTGGAAGGTATAAAAACAGGGATCCTATTATTGAAGATGCTGTACATATGATAGCCCTGACACTGCAGTTATTTTGGTGTGGGAACTGCAAAGCACAGGAAGTTTTGCTGAAAAGTTGGAGGGGATTTTTACATTCTGCAATACCTTCATGAGCTGGGTTTAGGGATAAAAAGCCAATCCTTGCAATTCATTAGCATTTGATCCCGTGAAATAATATTGGATTTCTTTCTTTGAAAAGACAATGAGTGAACAGCATTGTTTTTCTATGCTTTTGTTGCTTAATTAACTAAAAAAAGGAATAATAAAGGTACATCCTAACAAGTTAATATGTATGTCAGCAACTTGTTTCAGTTGTATAATTTTGCAAACTATTTCTAAAATTTCTATTTTGGGTAGGAAATAACCACCTGTATATATTTAAGCCTTTAACTTTCACATCTGTGACCTGTAT
The DNA here is from genome assembly GCA_910950805.1 of Acrocephalus scirpaceus scirpaceus. NCBI lineage: Eukaryota > Metazoa > Chordata > Aves > Passeriformes > Sylviidae > Acrocephalus > Acrocephalus scirpaceus. Next base: position 39,608,953 of record OU383781.1, read on the forward strand.
CTTTGAGTCTGCTTCCATGTGTCTGAGACACATGAGCAAAACTACATTTACAACTTAATTTTAAATGAGCAGAACTATAATTAGAGTTGAATTACTTGTCAGCAGTTGTTAGGAAGTGATATACCAGACTCTCTTTTCTTGGGAAGGAGACATGGTTGTACTCTCACAGTTGTTTGAGAGGACAGTAGCCATCATTGTTCAACTCTAATATTAGGAAAGCTGAGAATGAAGAAGTCGCACAAAACACTTTAATGTATGACTGCCCCTTAGAGGAAATTTGATGTGTAGTCCTGTTGCAATGGTTGTAATGTGCTTGTGTTAGCCACTGTTGTTAAAAATGAAGCCCAGTTTTCATGATCTATTGGTGAGTGAAATCCTTAAGTTCACATACTAGACTGAAAAATTGTGACATGTGAAAGCATAGAATTGCATTAAAAGTAAATGTTGTCTGTAGCCCATGGCAGAATGGCATTTCTCTGCTGCTAGAAAAAGAGGCTCTGTGCTGCAGCAGTTTCCTTGCTATCACTGGAATAAGTTGATGTGGGTGAATTTTACTTGGTTTTTGTTGTTTTTTTAAAGCATTGACATTGTTCTTTATTTTAAATAACTTTTTCACCTATGACTTCTGTCAGTATGTCAGTTTCTGAGATCTTTGCAATTGTTACTGCTGACTTGCCTTGCCTTTTAAGCTGCTTGTAAGTTCTTGAGTAAGCAAGGAACCTAGCCATGCAAACTGAACTTGCAACACAGGGTCTTTCTGCTAGCGTGGGATCTGACTGGAGTTGTTCTGCTTTCAACTCACTGATGAAAACTTACTTGAATTGCTTCATTTTTGAACAGGGTTCTGCAATACAGGATCGTATTTTTCTTTTGAGGCATTTGCTGACTGCCAAGTATTGATCTCTTCCTCAGGTACGACTGGTAAAGCATCATCTCCCCCCCCTGTGATAGACACGAGACAGATGAGTGAGAAGCTGGAGACTATTTTGTATCAGCTCCGTCAGGTGACTCGAGAGAGGGATGAGCTGCGCAAGCAACTTGCACTTTCATCTCCTGGGTCAACCTTCGATGACTGCAGGTAAACAGAAAGGAAATGCAGCATTTTCATTTAGTCTTTTGTAGTGTTTTCAAGTGCTTTGACACCTGCTTGCCTGGAAAGCATTAAGGAGCTTGCAATGTATGTATGTTGCTTGTAACCTACTTGCATCCTGGTGAGGTGACCACATCCATGTTTCAGAGCTTCCTCTTGAGTGCATATTCCCACTTTGTCCAGCAATTTTTCTGTGGGACTGAGGGGAGAAGGTTTCATCTATGTGTTGAGAAAAAAAAGCAAACAAGTTGCTTAGGCTTCATGGGCTTTGTTGTGGGAAGAGAAAGAAGACAGTGGATGAAGTATTTGGTGTTTTGAAAAGAAGAGAGAAGAGGGAAAATAACTGAATACCTGGCTGGAGAACAGAAATTAGGAGAGGAAAAAATCTCAGCTATTCCTATGCTTTCTGCAAGAAGACAGAAGTTTGGATTTCTGCTGAGTGGAGTAAGTGTTTTTTAGAAGATCATCTTCCTGATATACATATGTTGGGGAACTTGTAGCAGAAATATGTTCAGAATAAGAAATTCTCCTCCACTGAACATGCTTTTTAAGCCATTTAACAGCCAGCAGAGCTTGTCTAGCTCATTCAAATTTGGGGGCTGACATGTTATGAGGAAGACAGTACTCCAAGTATGAATTAATTGTAAATAAGGGTTTTATTGGGTAAGCAATAGAATTTGTTTCTTTTGAAGGGTTAAAGATCTGCTAATGTTTAAATGTGTCTGGGTACACTGAGCACTTTTTGCCTGTACATGTATAGAACCTTGGAAAAAATTGTATGTCACTGAATCTGAAATAAGAGCAAAGAACAGATTTTCTGGGAGGTGTTGCAGTCACGTGTACCTTTTTTGAATTTTATTGTTTTGTTGTTGTTGTTTGTTACTTCATCAGCTGTGTCTGTATGTGGTCAGGTGGTTAATTAAACTTTTTGTCTGTATGAGGAGGTTAAGATTTGAACCAGTGAACTGGCATTTAGAGAATCTGGAGATTTTATAAACTCAGTAGCTTCTCATCTTAATGCCCCCTTCCTCCCTCCTGGAGTTCTGAAGGCTCCTTTAAGAGCATTGTGTTCTGTGTAACCATCTCAAAGCATTGTGGGGATGGGAAAGAGGAAGATTGTCAAATGCCAACATCTTTTGCTCAGCTTCCAGTTACTTAGTTAAATAGAAGGATTTCTTCTTTGAAGTTACTAGAGCTTAGGCATAGAGGATTTTATAGCTCACAATAATCTTCTGTATAATCCAGGATGCTATTAATAAAGTTCTGATGAGCTGTCCTCTAGGCTGCCCTAGTTTTCTCTTTGTCAAATCAATCCTTTGCTTTCAGTGTAGGATTTGTATGTTGTGTAAAACATGAATGTTTACAGCTTCAGGAACAGCCCATCAAAATAAACCTTGTATTCGGGCAGTCCCTGGACAGTACATATTAGATGGAGAATGCTGGCTTCCAAACAATCAAATACTTGAAGAGTGGGAAATGAATGAAGATTATTAGTTGACAGTCTTTTCCTTCAGTGTAAAAGCGACTACTGCTCCTATCTGCATACACATTTATGGTTTGTGAAATCTCACTGGTATTTTTTTTATTTTTTGAATTCTTTCCTCTTATAAAACTATAATCTTCATCGTTCCAGGAGTCAAAGCCCAGACATGGTAAATGTTAATACTGAAGTGTGAAAGCTGAGAGATGATGATGTGGATGGCAGCTTTTACTACCCTGGCATTATTTTCCTGGCTGTGAGTGCTGCTGTAGCTATGGCTGTACCAAACACAGGTGGTGCAGAGGCAGACTGTGACACGTCACCTTGGATGCTTCACAGCAGCTCACAGCACATTTGCAGTCTGGGCTGTGCTGGCTGAGGAGGTTGCAAAACAGAGAGCTGTTTTCCAAAGCAAATGTTGACTAAGTCTAGAGCAGTGGCAGAGGAGCCACAGCAGTGGATTGTGATGTGCTGAATCAGATCAGCATGTGCCATCCTGCTGGACAGGAGTAGGATTGCTCATGCTGGGCTTGTGGATTGACAGTGACTGTATATGTGCATGTGTGCTGGAGATTAAGAAAAGATTTGACCAAATAATTCAAGCATGCTCAAGCTGCACTTCAGAGACTTAAACTTCATGTTATTGCTATCATATAATAGTAATAGTAGAAGAGAAATACAACACAAATAAACCCCCTGAAGATAAGAGACTGTTTTATGTGTAATCTATAATTGTTGTTGCAATTACAAAAGTAAATGATAACTCCTTGAAAGATGTTAAGTAGGATTGCCCACAAAATTGGACCCATGGTTGGCATTAGCTTTTGTGTGAGCATCAGATACATGTAAATGTCAGTCTCACTGTGGCCTTGTTTTATGGCCAGGATAGCATGAAGGATTTTTGAAGTTCTTATACAAATATCAGAAAAGCAGTTGGGTCTTTGACACTAGCATTTTAAATTTTGTTAATGTTTGAACAAGTGCTTCCAAAGTAGTAACTGATACTTCTCCTTTATTGAAATAACAATTTTTGGTATTTTCTGGTGCATTTTAGTGTAAAACTGTGGTGGTCTTGCTTAAACAAGAGTCAGCCACTACATGCAGTTGAATGGGCTGTTGTCTTGCAATAGTTTTGATTTTTGACTTCTGACCAATATTCCTTCTTCTCTTATTCCTTTTTTTCTGCTGAGACATAAAGCCTTGGAATAGCAGTGTGGAACATATGGCCTTGGATATCCATCTGGTTTTTATTTCATGTAGATGAAGTAGAATACAGGATGTTATTTGTGGCACTGTTGGTCCTTCCTCATTGTGTAGGTTGGCTAACTTCTGTAGTTACCTACATAGTCTCCATATATTTATAGGTGGTGTGTTGGTTTTTTTTAATGTTGGTTTTGGGGTTGGTTGGTTGGTTTTGGTTGTGGTTTGTTGTTGTTGTTGTTATTGTTTGTTTTTAGAATCATGTCAGTGTTACTTCAGCAACACATGAAACACACATGATGGATGATAGACTTGTAGAACAAGTTTCACCATAGCTTTCAGACTGGCCTAGTAGTTTATTATGAACATCTGTTAATAGGTCTCAGTAAGCCTAATGTTACAGCTGAGAATTAAATTGTACTTCAGTTAATGCTGTCATTTAAAACTGTGGTGGACAGATGGTACCTACTTTCAATAATTTCACCCTAAGGTCTAATTTAAATCAATAACTTGGATTTTAGTGATTCTGTCAAGGGTGTGAACATTTCAAATCAAGTTTAACTTATGCTAACGATGTCTGTATTTTAAAAGAATAACTCTTCACTAGTTGTGGTGATGTCCATAGTAATCTGTGAGTAACATACTACTTTTGGTACCCCTCAAGAATGAATTTTAAAATATCCTAAAAGACACCCCTGTAGACATGACTTGAATATTTGGTTACTTTACATGATTTTGGATTTTAATTGTTAGTAAAGTTCATTAATCAAGGAGGGGGTTTTTGTTTTGTTTTTCCTCAGAAAGCACTTCTCTTGAGAAAGGAGAAAAGGAGGAATTACAATTGAAGGCCTCACTATTCAGCAACCCAGATGCAACTGAGTTGTCAAAAAGTACCTTATATCATGCACACACCCCCAGAAAATCTGTGAACCAGATGTGGCTGGCATTTCTTTTTTTAAGTTTTTTTTTTTTATTGTTATTATTTTTTAACAACTCTTACCACTGCAGTAGTGCAAAACCATTTTCATTTTGATTCAATTGCCAGCTACATTTCAGTTCCAGAATCCATGTTGCTGTTTTCTGTATGGAGCAATGAAAATTTTGATTGCTTTTCAGTCTGTGCTTACAGAGGAGCCATTTGGGGGAGTTTGAGGTTTGAGGGAGGAAGAGTCATCTGTGCAGCAATGGAGCAAATCTGATATGAGAACAAGCAGAGTTAAATTAGAAAGCAATTGTTTTCTTTTGGAGACATTAGTTTTCTCTTTTGGTGGTTTGCTTGGTTTTTTTCTCGTTGCCTGTGGGATTATAGGACACCCAGGAGATGATGCAGGGACAGATGTCAGAAGCTTCATTTTGAAACTGGAAAATTCAATGAAGCAAAAATCCTGTGACTGTACAGAAGAGGAACAGTTCAATTCAGAGTCTCTTTTAGAAGCTTAGTGCTACAAAGCAAGAAGATATAATCCTGCTAATTTAGTTTCTAGCATGACAGACAAATCTAATTAATTCTAATCTACGAAAAAACATATCATGTACAAGTACCATACATTCTAGACATAATCCATGCTGGTCAGTTGCTTGACCATGTAGGTCATTTTAGAAAATTTCTCTCCCAATCATCCAAAAGAAATTTAGGTAAAAATTTATTTTGACTGATTTTGGCTTTTATTTTGTTCCGTTTACTGAAAAGTGCTTGTTGGAGATTATATTGTCTTGTAGATTTCTAATAACCCAGATTTTGTTCAAATAATTATCTTATGGAAACGTGAGGTAGATTCTGACATGTTTTCTCATTATTTATAGTAGCTTAAAACAATATGGTAGCACACAAAGAGGTGTGTAATTCAGCACAATGACTTGGTCAAGTAGGTCAAACTCTGCCAGCACAGATGTGTGTGTTGGACACCCCACTGGAAGTCTTTCTCTCAAGCCTAACTCTTTTTCTGAGGGAGTTATAGACAAGGTCCTCCTGCTGCTGCCTGTGAGAAGCTTTGCTTAGCCCAGGTCTCCATGCATGCACAGCTGACTTTGGCAGCCTCTTCCAGCCCTACCCTCACTGCAGGTCTGGGCTTTGCCACTGAGAGCTGAATGTGGTGGCACAGGAAAGCCGAGTGTGCTGTGATGGACTCGTTCTTGTATCCATGGAAGTTCTGTTCTGCTGCTGCTCAGAAGAGAGGGACATGCAGGTTCAGTAGTATGTTAGTGATAATTAGACAAAAGCATCCCGTTATCAGATGTTACATCACAATATAAAACTAATAAAAGTTCGAGTCAGTGACTTTTTATTAGTGGTTCCCATTATCTTAATGGGAACTGGTCAGTATTTAAATTGGCTCATATTATACCCTAATATATCAACAATTATGTGATAGTATTTTTTTATTGGATAATAATTTCCCAGGCTTTTCATTCACTCTAGTACCTGATGTTTGACCTCATATTCTTTTTTCTATGCTAGGCCTAGTCCAAAACCAAATCATGATTATGAAAGGTTGAAGATTCAGTGTATGAAGGCCATGTCAGACCTACAGTCCCTGCAGAACCAACACACCAAGACACTGAAAAGGTGTGAAGAAGCAGCAAAAGAGGCAGATTTTTATCAGTAAGTATTAGCAAAGCTGTACAAGGTAAGGGTTTACCAGTCTCTGCTAGATCAAATAGCATTAGAACATGGTAATCAAGTAATTTCTTAATGCTGTTTTTGCACTTAAATTGCAAGATTGATGCTTGCATCAGATAAAACATTTCTGGCCCATTTGAAATGATCAAGTATGGCCTGCCTGTTTTACTTTTAGGAATTTGAGATAGAAATCCCCAATGTCTTCATGGGATCAAAATAAAAGCCTGATTTCTGATTTGAAGTTGCAATCTAACAGTTCTACTGTTAGGCTAGAGAGCAGAATATAATGTAAGAGAATGGAATTTCTTACTCTCTTAATAGATTAATAGATTGTGATAGCTCTTGTGACCATCTGTGGAAGTTTTAACACAGGTTTAATTCAACTCTTATTTTCTCCTGTAGTAGTTGTGTTCTTTACAAAAAAAAGTTTGCCTTCTAAAGAATTTATCATTTGCACTGAAATCTGAATGACAGCAGATTAATAACCTACATGTAAAAGTTATATATGCTTAGCCGTGGGAATATAATGTGTGAAAATGGGTTTTTTTAACAGGTTGTTCTAATTTTAAGGAAACTTTTTTAATGCTTTGGTCATTCTGTGATGGAAATGTTGGTATTTTACTTCATAAGGAAGAAATACAACATAGCTTAGAAGGCAAATTTTTTATATATAAATACATATTTAAATATTTACCAGCAAGTATGAGTGTTTAAATAGAATCATTCTGTTTCAACAATAGAAATACTTCTCAGTATCCAAAAGTTACTTTTTTGATCTGCAGTAGTAAAATACATTCAATTTACTTATCTGCTCTTCTTCAGCACTGGTTTAGTCTAATTTTAGGCTTGTAGCTTGAATTTTAATCTGAATGATAGCCTTCTCATGTGACTTTCAGTTGTTTAAGTGAGAGTGTATTTCTTTCAATAATTATAGCTGGAATAATAAACTTTGGAGTAAATTTTTATCTTGAGTGTAGTTGAAACATACATAGTGTGTTTTTGTTGGTTGTGGAGGTTTTTTTAATAGTTTGATGGGGTTTTTTGTTTTTAAAACAGTAGCACACAAGGAGATTTTTGTCATTTTCATCTGTGTTTTGTTTAGCTGCTGCTCAGGTGAGGAGCACAAAGGAAAGTGGAAATGATTGGTGGGATAATTCCTATTATCTCAATAATCATCATATGATGCTATTTGTGTTTGTGTGTCTGCTTTTAATGGCTGTGAAACGGCGTAAATCCATCATCTCTTCTGATGAGGTTTAAGAGTGTTGTGTACAGCAATGTATTTTCATACTTAACTTCCCTGTTCAGTTTTGGTTTCTTTTCCTGGTGCTTGGAATACACGAATATGCAGAATTGAGTTAGTTTAGCCTGCTTTCTTGGTAGGAAACTTGTACTTGAAATGAGTTACTCCAGGACTTTGTCCTTACGAGTTGGCCTCTAAGAGCATTTTTGTGTGCCGTGACAGCACGTTGCACAGCCGGCTGCTGAGCGACCAGTCCCAGCTGAAGGAGGACATGGATACCTTGAAGAGGAAGAACACGCAGCTGGTGCGGGAGCACAACCACTTGCAGCAGTCCTGTGAGGAGATGAAGAGGCTGCACGATGAGGATCAGAAGGAGATAACAGACCTGCGCAGCCAGCAGCAGCAGGTGAGCCACGGCCTGGAAGAGATCGTGGCTTCTTCCTTCCACAGAGAAATCTGAACGTGCAGTGTTGCTGCCTTTAGTGTCCTACTGCTTCCCAGAGAGCCTCCTTACCTTGTGCAGTGTTAGGGGAGACATCTTGATTACTAATTGACTCTCTTTGTCTAGCTGGAAAAAAAGGAGTATTTAAATGCAGAGATGAAAAAGTGTACATGAAGATGGTATTTGCATGGTATTTTTTTAAAATGGGTAGAAAGACATCAGAAATCCAACTTAAAGTTGCAAAGTGATTAAAAAGATGACTGTTTTCCTAGGGTATTTTATGGGACAGGGCTTACTTTAAACTTGCATGTTATATTTGTTGTTGGTTTTTTGGGAAGAATCACAAAAGGTTCATTAATTTTTTTGACTTTGAAACAGAAAGACAAAATTTTCAAGACTGGAAGAGTTGGACATTTCAGAACTTTATATCACAGGCTGTCTCCAGGCCAGTGTTGTTCACATATTCTGAAAATTTAAAAATGAGTAATGCTAAGGAGCAGCTGGTTGTATCAGGTCCACTGTTCACCTATGAAAAAGTCTGTTCATTTAGTTAGAGTTGTTACAGTAACATGTGGAATGGTTAAACAGAATATCTGGGTTCACTGTGTGTAGGCTGATTCACAGGGCAAACTTGCAAGTCAAACATTAGGCTTCAGAAGCCAAATCTGTGTAAGCCAAAATAATTATTTGCTAGGGTAGGAGGGGCGAAGGTCAAAGCAAGCTGGATGTGCTGAATGGTACTTTAGGAAGTGCGTGAAGGTAGAGCAAAGAGGAGTGAAGATTTGTTCTTTTTATCCATTTTTCTGACACCATCTTGTGAGTTCTGCTGTGAAACTGTTTAGTGGCATGGTTCAGAAGATAGCAGAAATGGTTTGCTCTGTCAGCCTGGACAAATAGCTTAATTGGTCTGTGCCTCACTTTCCCAGTTTGCAAAGCAGGGATGCAAAACCTCTGAGAGAAGGCTATTCTGTTTTGCCATTTTGTCCTGAAGTTTGGAATTATCTGGAAGCACAGAAGGAGGCTGAAGTATCATTGTCAGGATTGATTTAAAGAAATCCAGTCTCATGTCAACATCATGATTAAACCTTTAAAGAAAATGATGTATGTGACTCTTAGTGGGAAAATCGTGTAACTCCATTTCTCAGCTTGTCAGAGTGATTCATGGTGTCTTGAAGGGGTGTCAAAAGTCTTATCTTGTCCCCATAATTTCTCGTATGAATTAGTCTAACTCTGTGCTGATCCCTCTGACGTGTTGTTTCGTTGTCAGGCCATAACAAAATACATCTTGGTGGCCTCAGAGAGCAAAAGCTTTTGATCAAATTACTCTTTGTGTGGGATTGTCATGGATTTGAAGCGTAGCAGCTGACCAGCTTAAGTTCCTGCTGCTCACATATGGAGTTTCATGTTGCCATGGCTGTGTTCCTTGGGCCAGCTGGGACTATTTACTTTCTTTCACTGGGATTTTGAATGGGAGACATTTATTGCACTGGTGGGTCCCTCTTCCTCTGGCAAATCTGTTTTAGCAAGTTTATGCTGAACCCATCCAATTTCTTGTGTATTAGTCCTTCTTTTCTTTAATTATTTACTGTGTTTTCAACATGAATACATTCCATATATGCTTTAGACAGTGAGAAGTGGTTTGTTTCTGTTTGAATTCCTAAATAATTTGTTCTCAAACCTGTTCTTAAACTCATTTGAGAAGTAGTCTTCAGGGAAATGGCTTTCTTGAATGGGTTTAAATCTAGGCATTTACGTTTTACGTATGCCTACAGTTTACCACGTGTTTAGTTTATCTGAAATGGTTCACTGAAGCATGCTGGCTAATCACGTGCCCAGCTCTGTGCAGGTTGTGCTGCTGGATCCATGGAGGATTGGGATGTATATGGAAATAGCCCAAGTGCAGTCTTATTCCAGGGCCACTTTTATATATCCTGGTTAGAGATATAGGAGACCAGTGTCAGGCTACAGAACTTTCGTCTCTGTTCTGTTATCTGTGTAGCCAAGTGGTTTATTAACAATGGCACTTGTTAGCCTTTGCCTCAGGGCAATGAAGAGTGGGCAGCCCCTTGCTCTCCCCTTCCCTTCTGGTCTGCAGCCACCCAGGTTCCTCCACGTTCAGGAACTGGTCCTTACTCGAATATAAGACACAAAAGATGAGGAGCCAATTTGTGCAGGATAGCTACTGCATGTTGGGTTTCAAATTTTTATAGAGCTCATGTTTTCTTCTGTTTTCCTTCTAGTTTTTTAATACTTTTTATTTTCAGGTAGTTAGGGATATACCTCTGTAGGCTAATGTTAGTATTATATAATTCCTGGCACCTCTCTATATAGAGCATTCCTGTTTCTTCCCACTGCTTCATCAGGGCCAAATTTCAATTTAAAAGACAAAACCAGAAAAAAAGAGCATAGAATTAAAAAAAAAAAAAAAAAAAAAAAGAAGAAGAAGAAAAAAATGGCTTTAGGCTTTCAAGCATATTTTTTGCCTTTTGAGAATGAACAAGGACTAGATTTGCTGACACTCATTAGGGCTTTCTTATGTTGTTGCTGGTCATGTATCATCAGTGTTGCAATTTACAGCAAGATTCCTACATTGATGTAAATCAATTTAAAGCTAAGATTCAGGTCAGGCTTTATTCATGTTTAAACGGATTTTTCTCTTCCTGTTCATCTTTTATGTATGCTTTTTGAAACACAAACCTCTGTGGGAAGTTCTCTGTGGGAATATTGTATGAATATTAAAATAATATGCCTGAGTGTATAACATATTTTGGATAGATTTTATTCTCATTAAGTTTTTAATTATTTAATTCATTCAGAGATACAGGCAACCTATCGTGAATGCCACCTTGTGGGCACCTCCTAAATTACCACTATCATCTTGGTCGTCAAGTAGTGATTATGTCTTGTTAAAACTACAAGTACTTCAAAAACAACACGGATTGAATAGGTGTTCATAACAATTGCTATTAGAGAGAGACTTTCATACACTTGTGCCTTTGTGATAAAGCAGACTTTTAACTCAACAGTAAACAGGTGCAATAATGCTTAGAGTAACAGTGGCACTTAAAAGAGCTTCAGTCTTTCCTTAGTCATGAAAAAAGAATGATGACTAAAATTGGTTAATACATTTTTGTTCTAATTTTGTTTCTTATCTATATGTTTTAAATCGAATTTCTTGAACTGATTAACAGTATATGTTATTGGCAAGAGTTTCTGGCATTTTTTTAAGGTTATGAAGCAAAATGGATCATCAGAGATACTAAATAAGCTTTACGACACGGCGATGGACAAGCTGGAGGGTGTGAAGAAGGACTACGATGCCCTGAGGAAACGGTACAACGAGAAGATCGCCAGCCACAACACCGATCTGAGCCGCCTGGAGCAGGCTGAGGAGGAGAACAGACGCCTGCAGAAACAGATTGACATGCTAATGAAGCAAAGGGACACAGCTATTCATTTCCAGCAGCAATATTCATCTTCTCTTAGGAGGTATAACTGAATTTTGGTACCTTTGACTTAGCAATTTTAATGTAGCATCTCATTTCCATTGTGCTACAATCACAAATATCTTTCTAATCTTATTTCTAAAATTTTCCTCTAGTGTATGTAATCTTGCTGTGATGAATAAGCATATGTATTTATATAAAATTTTCTGGAAGGTACTAGCATGTGTGATGAGGTGCTAATTTGGAGAAATGGTGCATTTTCTAAAGAAAAGAGTTTCCCATTTACAGTTTTGGAATTGTATGTGGAGTTTTAACCATTGTTTAGCTTGTGTGAGAAAGGGATCCTCTGCTTTTCAACCTATGTTTATTTGTAGTTGTAGATACAGGAGTTAAATATAACCAGAATTTTGTTAAACCTCAGACTTTGTTCGAAACAAACTTGTTATGTCATGGTGAGCCTGAAAGATACCTCTCTCCTTATTTAAATACTAAAAGCAAATCAATAAGGAAATACAATTTCTAAAGGCGTTTTGCAAATGAAGATCATCTCAAGCCTAAGTTGAGTACTAATTTAAGTATTTTTCATGGTATTAGAATTGCAGACTGTGGGGCACTGTGAGACAGGGCTTTGGGCTGGAGCAGAGTTCTCTGGCTGGAGGTGCTTCACTGAGAAGGTGCTGCTAGAGCAGTGCATGTGTTAAAAGGGCACAGGCACTCACAGCACGCTTTTCCTCTCTGGTCCTTGATACCAAGCCTACACAGTTAACCATATGGGGTAGGAAGGACATCAGCACACACTAAGAATGCAAAGAGCATTCATGGGTGAGTTAAGAATGTTTTCACTGACTGTTAGGGGTAGTGCACAACTCCCACAGACCAAAGCCGAAAAATGGTTTTCTCCTCGTTTGTAAATGGTTCCTTATAATTGTTATGGTTCAGTCCTTAAAGAGGTTCCGTAAAATTCCTTAAGGTTCACTAACATTCCTAAAGCAGTGGTTATTTTGCAGCACAGAGAATACATTTTCTAACAAGTCCGCTGTGGTTATGTTTCACCAATGGATACATTGGTGTACCCACCCCAATCCTTAATGTATGAAAATGAGTAACAAGTGTCTTACTAGTGTTACCACTTGTTTTTAGGTTTGAATCAGTACAGCAGGAACTAAGCAACGCCACAGCACAAAATAAAGAGTTGCAGAGAGAGATGGAGCGATTACAGTCAGAGGTGACAAGGTTCAAAACAATGCAGCTGAAAGCAGCCAAGGACGCAGAAAAATACAAGGAAGAAAGGGATTCAGTTTTCAATGAGTACCGCCTCATAATGAGTGAGAGAGATCAAGTAATCAAAGAGGTAGATAAGCTTCAAACAGAGCTGGAGCTGGCGGAGTCCAAGCTGAAGAACACTTCCTCTGAGAAGCGAGTGGCCAGTGAAGAGATGGAAGCTTTAAGACAGGTACGAAGCTATTGTTTTAGTGGGCAAGGGAAATGAGTATATGTTGTTGATGCTGGAATCAGAAATGTATGACTGATTAATGGAAAATAGGAATCCACTGCAAAGAGGAAATTGTGTTCTGATGTTTTCCTATACCAATCCTTTTTATTGTCAATTTCCATGTTTGAACAGAGTACCTGCCAATTGAAATTTGCTATACACTTGACTTAAATCTGTCCTGCATATTATAAATCCTTTCCTTTGGTGTGTTAGTCTTTTATATCTTCTTAAGTAATGCTCTCTATAATAATACAGCTCTAAATATTCATTGTTTTAAACTTTTAACCTCTGCAGGAACCACTGGATACTATCTGCTGTGGCTTAAGATGGTACATGATCAAGTCATCTCAAATACTTATGCAAAGCCTGTGCTGACATGCATGTTCTTACTCATTTGCCCTTCTACTGCCTATAAGTTAAAGAGGATATTTTGAAGATTTTTTTCTTTAGAATTCAGGCATGCCTTAAAGTGTGTGAAACCAGAACTTTCTATTTTTCAGCAATGTTCTTGAAACGCTTATATCACAACCGTGTCAGACTGAAGCTGTTATGATTTGCAGAACACAGTTTCATTTCCGCTGACATGCATTCACTTGACTATTTGGTTTACAAATACTTAATTCAGCATGAAATAGATACAAGCAAATGTATTCTATTGCCTGTAAATCTTATTTTACTCTTCTCACAGCATTACATCTGAATAAAATACTCTTACAAAAAATTATGGATGGAACTTTCTTTTAAGTAAATAACACCATTTTTTGAGGAATATACGTGGTCTGTGATATGTGGCATCAGAGCTTCTAAGTGTGACTGAATTGTGGTTTTAAGAAGTCATATTTTCCAGCCCTGCATATTTGTTAGCTCAGTGATTCAGCTCTAAAGTGAGTGAGGTTTTAATATGTTTCATACCTCTTCTACTTTCACCAAAGCATTTAAGCCAATTGTAATGTCTATTGATTTCAGTGGGATCAGTGTAGGTTAGGAATCCTCATGGAAATAGCCACAATTAGTCATTCTGTTCCAATTTGTTATATCTGTCATTCTGGCAGATAAGTAATTTGCTGAAGTGCCTTAAGGGGCAGGGAATTAAAATTTTAAATACATGGGTATTGATTTAAAGGGGTGTTTGAACAAGAATCAGCAAGAGCCTAGGACTGGAGAGTGTGGTGCTGGCAAGGCAGAGACACATGCTTTTCTTCACCTCCAGAACTGGCCCTTCAGAAAGCAGAAACAGCTGCTGCTGTAATGTTCTAAAAGGTGTAAAATAGCCATAGCTGAGTTGTCTTTTTGTTCCTGTTTTTCTTACCTGTAGCGATGACTCTTCTCCTTGTAAAGAGGTATGTTCTTGTGTCACACAGTACTGGCTTGCTGCAGCCATGTTCAATGCATAAGGGATTTTGTAGGTCTGCTAAGGAAAATGTTTGAAACATTAAAAAAAATTATTGATCAACGTATTGATTCACTTGAAATATGTCTCCTGTAAGTGGTATTATCCTCTCAATGCACAGTTGTTCTGGTGCTCTCTGAGAAGGCAACTTAGTGGTTTTCACTGTTCTTGTGATATATGGCACCTTTAAGTGCCCTATTATGTAGTGCTCATTGATTGTTTAAAACAGCACTGAACCCATTTAGATAATTTAAATGTAGTTTCTTCCCTAAAGCTTGTGTTTGCTAGTGTTCCTTTGGTGTCCTGGAGAAATTTTAAAGCAACTGAAACGAAGAAGAGGTTGGTTTTTTAAAGCATTATATCTGAGCAGCTACTGATGAGGTCAGGTAATTTCCAAATTAGACATGTAAGCTTTTATTAGTCATACATGCCTAAACTTATTGGTTCAATAGATGTCTAAAATGTATTCATTTTGTGATATTTATAAATGATAGAAGAAATCTCATTACTTTTGCACTAATGGACAATTTTGGATGAAGTTCTCTTGAACTCACCCACTCAAAGCCAGGGATTGGATGATAGAGATTTCCCCCTCTCCTTTCTCCAATGGTACTTTTTAGTTTGGCATAATCTTTTGCTCTGGCAAATACTTAAAATGTTATGTTTCATCTCAATGGTAGTTGGTTTTCCCCTCAGTTTAACAGATCTGTTATATTTTGTCCTTATGTTATATTCAAATGTGAGAACTTCCTTAAAACAAAAATAATTCACAAATTCAGAATCATTCAACTCAAACTGCTCTACTGTTTTCAAACAGAAGCTGTTCTAGTCAGTGCCAAATGGCACATTCCTCTGTGCTGTGTAGCTGTAATTTTATGCAAATGCCATAGGAAAAAGACAGAGGTGAAATTTTACCACTGACCACTGGAGGCAAAGGCTGCTCCTATTCGGATGGTTTATACTGAGCATGCTGAATTAAACTGTGGTAGTGTGTATTTTTTCCAATCACTTTAAAGGACTGTAAATTCTTGTTTCATGAAAGTCTTGCTGAGAACTTTCCCTCTGCCTTGGTGACTTTCATCTCAGCTGCTTGTGGGAAAAGACTTAATATTTTTGTGTAGTTGAATGCATATTTTATCCAAACTGTAGTTAAACTGTGAAAAATGCTGTTTTCAGTACTAAAGCTTGTCAACACCAACAGACAGTTCAGGGATTTTTCTGTCTTCAGAGTTACTGAGTAAGGAAGGTCTTTCTGGTGTTGAAAGCACTTGGGTGTTATGGTAGTTGAGATTCATACAGAGTGAGTCATTAATTCAGTGCTCATCTGCTACTCTACAGCAAAAATGGCACTCTTAATGTCACTGTTAATAGTCTGACTAGCCTTGGTTAGATGCACATCTCCAAAACAGTTCTGTTAGTACAGCAAAATGCAATTGTCATCTGTGCTTTAAATATTCAGTTTTATTCTTTGCAAACTGTAGAGGTAAATGATAATCAATTTAACATACGGTGTCGTTCTATCCTTAAGCACTTCAACCCTTTCTTTCTTTTGCTTTTGAGATATCAGCTGTCTCTGGTGAGCTTTTGGCAACCAAAACATCAGTAGTTTCCAGCTAGGAGTGCCTATGTGTAGGACTTCTTTGTAGCCATTGACTGAATGCTTCTAGAGACCTGAGCCATCTGAAAATGCAGTGGCATGAAATTGGATTGTTTCAATGATGCATTCTTCTAATGGGAAGTCTAATTTAAATAATTTTAGAAGGGCAGATTTTATTTCAGAACACTTCTACATTTACCTTATTTTTTTATTACAGTGCAGTTGAATTCCACGCTTAAGTTGTACTGTCATTCTGCTTTATAGACTATTGTAGTTTTATCTTCAACATTCTGTAGCACTTTGGTATCTTAATGGCATATAACTTTAATGTTCCTTTAAAACTTATCTCCAGAGAAGTTGTAAGATGCTTATATAGCTGCGTTGTCTAAATTATTTCAGAACTGTAAAATTGAAGCAGTTGTTAAAAAATATTTGTATTATATTCTTACTCTTTGTCATATTTAACAACTATTTTTTTTAAAACACCAAGTCTGTCTGGTTAATAACCTTTTCTCATCTAGGTTCCTCAAAGCTATCAGTGCTCCTAGAGTCATGATTATTTTTGACAGAGCACTATGCTATGTGATGGTGTGATATTTTTTAATACCACATTTAATATTCTTTGCTAGTACTTACTTGTATGTAATGTGATCCAGCCCCATTTTTCAGAACATTAATGGTAAGCTCTCTAGAATTGGAAAGATGAACTATTTCCTTCTGAACTTAACGTACTGCAAACAATGGATCTTGTTTTAGGAACTAAACTCTGCTCTAGTGGAAAGAGATCGAGCGATTTGTGAGAGGAATGAGTTACTGGAAAAGTACTGCCATGAAGTGAAGGACAAAGCTGAGGCCCAGAAGGAACTTGATCAAGCTTGCAAGGATATAGAGACAGTGAAGGAAGAAAGAGATGTTGCCAGGAAAGAGAGAACAGAAGCTATCATCCAGAGAGACCATCTGCTAAGGGAATATTATCAAGCCCGTCAGGTATTGCAAGTCTTTACTGATGCCTTCTTCTTCCTTAGCTTAGTTAGCTCAGTAACTTGCAAGAGATTAAAGGTCTGGGCACATTGGGAGTCTTCCCTCTTTTCCTCAAGTCACTCTGAAATACAAACATGTGCATGTATATTCTTCAAGACACACTGACAGAAATTCTTGTTTGGAAGAAATGCAGTTGTGCTTCTTATTAAGATTCTGTTTGGAAATATAAATAGAAAAAGTTTACATTTTAACCAAATTCTTAGTCAAGTCTAGATTCATTTGTTTCATTTATATTCTTGAAATTAACTACACACGGTTGTTTGCAAGCCCACAGCTTCGGGTGGGCTGTATTGTTGTAGTTGGCTTGTGTTATTGTGCTGCAAGCTTGGAGTTTCTTTGTGTATTTGTCTTCCTGTTGTCAGCATCTCACTTGTTCAAAATAGGGAATTTTGGAGGGATAAGTTAACTTAAGAATAAAGTAATTCTTATCTAAAACAAGAAACATTAAATAAAAACTTTCTTTCAGTTCCATTGCTCTTCACATTGCTTTGGAATTAAGGCACCTGTATGAATCCTAAGTCTTGGGATTGTTGTCTCAGGGTAAATAACAGGAAATTAATGCAGAAATATGTTTTAATGCAGGAAATATGTGTTGTCTATATATACTATATATATACTATATGCAGTTGCATATAGTAATGTATCTGATTTTTAGGTATACTTGAAGGTTTCTTCTGTCTGCTAAGCAGAACAAGATTGAAGCACAGAATATCATCTGAAATATGAAACATTCACTGATGTTATTTTGAAGTGAAGATTCTTATTTACATAGTTGTACAAATTTGTGTGCTACTGGATGAAATGCATTACAGCAGGTTTTATCTTTTCTCCCTCCCCACCCCAAAGCTGCTAAAAGAAATGATTATTTTTCATGGAATCATAAGAATTGAATACATCAGGCAACATACAGATAGTAAAAGCTATTTGTGCATATGTACCTAAAAATTGTGCCTAAAATACTTATCTGTGTTTCTTAATTCCTAGATACAAGATTCTGCTACCCTAGACATAGAAAGAGCAAACAAAGAAATTGAAATGCTTCGGAAGCAATATGAGGCAATGTCACAAGAACTAAAGGAAGCTGTCCAGGAAGCAGAAGTAGCCAAGTGTAGGAGGGATTGGGCCTTTCAAGAGCGGGATAAGATTGTTGCAGAAAGGGAAAGCATACGGTAAACAACTGCTAGATGATACCTGAGTGATCTCTGTAACACCTGGTGTGCAGTTGATGCAGCTCTAGGATGGCTGGATTTTGCCAGCACTTCCTCTGCATTAGCTGTCACATGGTGATTTTTTTTTTTAATGTTGAGGGCACCTTACAAGATCTTTGTCGTTTTCTGTGCTTTTATAAGCAAAATGTCTCTAGTTAATACCCTTGAGTCTAACAGCACTGCTGTGTAGGAGCAGCCAATCGTGCAATCTTTCAGGCATGCTATACTAATAATCCTGCTGTAGCTCTCGTCCTGCACATAACTCTTTGCCTGTGGGGACATGCACAAAAAGTATCCAACATATTTGCTACTAAATATATCTAAGGAACTAAGAAAAATACTTAAATAAGGGTTTTTTTCTGCTAGCTTAAAGAAGATAAGTAGAAATAAGGTTCCGAAAGGGATGAAGGGATGAAGAATTAAGACCTAGCATATGTCATTTTTTTTCTTCCTTATCCTTTTTTATTTTGCAGATAGAAAACTTTTGAAACTGCTCTTTGAAATTTTACATTAAATATACAATGTGGTAAAACCAGTTTACTTTAATAGATTCTTAAGTAACTAGATTGAACCCTTTTTCTTTTGAAGAACTTTGTGTGACAACTTAAGACGGGAGAGAGACCGAGCTGTGAGTGACTTGGCTGAAGCTCTTCGCAATCTGGATGACATGAGAAAGCAGAAAAATGATGCTGTTCGTGAACTGAAGGAACTGAAGTATGTTAGAAAAATGACCAAACTGCATGAAAGTTTGTGATGAAAACTTTGTTATATTAGCTGTGTTCTTAAATGAACCACATGTTGCTACAGCTGTAGGCAGCAGGCATTCATGTAATTGTGTGTGGAAGCATTGCCTCTATTTTTAGTTATCATGGAAATTATTATGCTGAGAGTATCAGTTTTATCTTATTAATGAGACTCATAGTGTGAGCTTTGTGTTGTGGAGATGCAATAATTAAGCAATATTGGGATGCTTTCACTGAAGTCATATTGACTGCAGCTCAGTTACTCTCAATTGTTTACTCACTGGTTTATGGGAGAGGTTTTGCCATTGGTATTTATCATGCCCTACATAATGATAGAGCTCATCTGAGGGTAAATTAAATTCATTTTGGAAGATGTGAGAAACCTAGTTGTGCACTTAGTCATGCAAAAATATTGCAAAAAATGTAAGACTGTGTTAAGACAATATGTTGAATGGAAAGTCAGTTTGATAGCAGACCAAGAATATTGGAAAGACAGAAGCCGAAGGAAATTTTTGACGCAGCTTGGATTTTTGGTTTAGAAAACCAACTATAATATCTATCACAATTGTAACATTATTTTTCAGTTTATTTAAAGGGATATTGTCTGTGTCTGCAAGTAATAATTTTCTTTGCCTAGGGAAAAGATGGAAAATCAGTTGGAAAAGGAGGCCAGATTTCGTCAATTGATGGCCCATAGTTCCCATGACTCAGCCATAGATACAGATTCTCTGGAATGGGAAACAGAAGTGGTAGAATTTGAAAAAGACAGGGTAAGTAAAATCATACACTGCATTTTCTTGTGTATTGGATAGCTCTGAAGCCAATTATAGTCTTTAAATACTAGGTAAGATTAAAAATATGATTTTGGTCTTTTTAGTTCTCTGTTATTTGGCAAGGAACTGTGCAGGTGCCCATGGAGGCACCAAGTGCAGTTACAGCTACATGAAAGTAATTGATAAAACCAAGATGTTACATACAAGCTTTATAATTTTCTTCATATGCATTATAAATAAAAATATTTCCTACATCTATTGTTGCAGGGTACCCAGGTCCCTGTAGTACAGTGGTCTTTAAGTCTGTGATTCACTGCAGACATAGCAGTGCTAAGGCAGCCAAAACTAAAGATGTGAAGGAAACAGTGATATTAGAGGCCAATCTTTTACTGGCAACAACACTTAAAATCTATGCGTTAAACAGGTTGTTTTTTTTTTTTAATAGCTTTACACTAAACTATTTCTCCTACTTTTGCTCAGATCTGCTGGTTAGAAATTTTAAAGTATTAAAAGTACTTATTAATGGTGAACATGTATTTTAGGGCAACATTACTGTTCAGTTTGAAAATCTGGGATGAAAGGAGATGCTAATCTCTTGCTTGTCTGTAGAGGAAATTAAATCCCTTTTCTATTTTGGCATATTAAGTAAAGTTCTTAAGTTTAGCAATCCAGATAACCTCTATTTCCTCTCATTATCCTACTAGTATTTTTCTCCATATAATTTCACTTTTTTTCATTGTAGTCTAAAATTTTCAATTTACTGCAATGTATGTAATTCTTGAATTCTTGAACTCTTGACTTTATCTTTGTGAAAAGATAAAGTGGGTCTTTGTGAAATGTTTGGTCAGTACATCCCATTGTTAATGGTAATGTTTTTGAACACATAAAACAAACAGGTAGTCTTCCAGATTCTAATTCATTTGTAACAGCTTCTATATATACCAGAATTTCTTTGTCATTCCTGAATGACAAACTTCAGTGATTAAATGCTGTCAAATTAAATCCCTTTTTTTCTACTGCAATATTCAGGGATCATCCTTTTTTATGCCTTTCCAATCTGTCTGTGTTCTGACAGTGCATCCCTACCAAGTCACTAATATGTTCAGTTTTTGACACAAAAATATTGTTTAGTATTATTATATTTTGGAATGCATATTGAAAAGATAAGATAAACTGAGTACCAATGTTGATCCATCACAATCACCATCTGTAAATTTTTTCAGGAATAATAATTCCCCTTTCACCAAACTTTTTCAGCACTTCTGATCAGCTCCATCAGTTTTGTTTCTTGCCATCTCCTCAGTTTGAACTGATAACTAATAATTTTGCCTTTCCATTGTCTGTTAAATTAATTAGCAAGTCTAGCATATGATGTGCCTGTAATAAACAACGTTGCAGCCTGATGAATTTTCCATTCATATGCAGTTATTTAGTTATTCCTTACTTCAAAGATTGCTCTACATGTTTGCATCACTGAGATCAAATATGTGCATTTTGTCATTTGAATGTGTTTCCCTTTTCTAAACATAGGGGTTACACTTGCTGCTATCAAATTATAGTAATAATACTGTGCCAACCTTGATCAAATATAAGGAAAAATCTTTGCTGACCTACCAGCATTTGAATTCCAGGGTCAAGATTATAGAATTGAATACATTTTTGTCCTTTTATTTTTGCTTAAACTTCACCTGTCTGATTAAACTTGTGTTATACATAATCACTCAGCTCAAAATGAAATTATACTCACTTTTCAATTCTGATGCTGTGTGATGATACTGTGATCTCTGCTTGATCCTTTTTTTGTGGCAGCCTACCTATGAAATTTTTGTCTTGCATAGTAGTATACATTTGGAAGTATCATAAGGATTTTAATATATTTTTGTCAGCTTTAGCTCAATTTATTTTCTGGTAAATCTTGATCTTTTTGCATGCTGTATCTTCAGCTTTTATCAGGCATTTTTTGTATCCCCTGAAGACGTTATGCTCTTCTGTTTTTCGGGGGATAACTTGAACCGTACTTACACATCTGCTTTAGACTCTACTTAATTTTTTCATGTGAGATTTTAAATTTCAAGTATCATTACCCTTCAGTATGCTGAGATGGATCCAGTAGACAGCTTCAAGTAACGTTCTCTAATTTTTAAAAATGTATTATTTAACAGTGAAAATAGCAATAATAAATCAGTTTGTGGTCAGTTGATACCAATTTACTATTTTTCGGATCATTTTTTTCCTTACAGCGGCCTTATCATTTAACAAAGAAGCACTACATTAAAATTCCTCTGGTTTATTCAACGAATGATCTCTTAAAGATTTTTGTCACTTTTCACATCAAGAATGATCTGGTTTGGATCAGGCTTGGTAGAATATCACCTCTAAATCTGTATTTAGAAATGGTGCCCCACTAAGACACAATGCTGTTTCCTTGTCTTGGCAATTGTTTTTTCCCTCATTCTTGGGAAATACACCCTTGTTTTGTCATTACACAACCAACATTGTACCATAAAACAGGTTATATGGGTCTGAACGGGCTTTTTCACATGCTCAGCTGCTTTTCTGTTCCTCTTTGGTGAAGTTCCCCATTTGTATTATTTAAGCCTCAATCTGAGAGAGAAGGATCATTCTAATGCCAGAAGACTAATGGAAATGGGACTTTATATATTTACAAACAAAAAAACCCAACTTAGCTGATGCAGGTACCCTGTAAATACAAGTACATAGCGCAAACATGCAGTAATGCCTCTTGGTAACAGACAGTGTTAGCCAGTGCTGTGGAATCACTTGTTACTGATATTTACTAGGATGATATGGACTTGAAAGCACTTGGTTTTGATGTGGCAGAAGGCGTGAATGAGCCGTACCTCCCTGGAGACTGCGGGATCTTTGTGACCAAAGTGGACAAAGGAAGTATTGCTGATGGTCGGCTAAGGTAGGCTTTGACTTCGGAAGATACCTGTTGGTTTTTTGATCAAAATAAACTAAATATGAGCATATTGGAAATTATCTTCATTATTTTCATTTTTTGAAGTTCTTTTTTCTTTATCATTTCCATGTGTTATTAATGTTGGTTGAGAAATCATGCTGAGAAGACCAATGCCTAAAAGCATTACAGGAATTAAATACTGTTTGACTCAGCACTTAAAACTCAAAAGAATTTGAAGTGTTCTTTTGTTGCACTGTGCCCTGTTTATTCCATTATTATCTTTTCAAACCTAAATCTATTTATTTAAATTTTGGGAAAGACATGAGGGTAGGTTATTGAGGGAGGGCAAGAGAAAAGAGTAGAGCAAGGGATCATTTGGAACCATCTGCTATTTTTGGTATCGATAGAAGCTTTTTAGTAACTCTTCTCATTACAAAACATTGCTTTTAAACAAAAAGCAAACAAAAAGTAGTCAGTAGCGATTTGAGGATATACTTTTCCTAGTGAAGTGCAGACTAGCAGTCCTGATTTTCATTTAGCTCCTATTTAATGCTTTTTCAGGAATGGATAACTCCAGATAATGAAGGATGAGTTTATTGAGATCAGCTGTGTTGCATGTCTTTTCATGGAACGTTTTTCATGTGCTGTGTCCAGCAAAGTGTGCTTATAACTGACCTGCCTAATTCTGTATATCTACCAGAGTGAATGATTGGCTGCTGAAGATAAATGATGTGGATCTTACCAATAAGGATAAAAAACAAGTTATAAAAGCTGTTCTAAATGGAGGAGGTGTTATTAATATGGTGGTTCGAAGAAGGAAGTCTTTAGGTGGGCGAGTGATAACACCTCTTCACATCAATGTTTCTGGACATAAAGGTAATGACTATGAAGGATGGAAGTAAATGGCACATATTTATTCAGCCAAATAAGGCTTGACATAAAGGTATATGTTCTCTGAGCCTTTGCTTAAATCACATTTATATGTTAATGGCCTCCTAGAGACGAGTTTTCATTAATATTTTTTAAGCAAACCAAGAATGCTGTTATTGATAATAGCTTCATCTTGTAAGTACAGGTTTTCTTTTTGTTCTTGGGTAGGTTTAAGTTGATTTTTTTTAAAACACTTGTCTCTAGTTAGCTGCCTGTTTGGAATATTCGTGGGACTGTAAACAAATCCATTAAACCCGGTTAGCCCATCTTTGTGTGATTATATTAATTTTTGAGATATTCAAAATCCTTGTTTTCCCTATCTTATTACTTCTTTGAAAGGATTTTCAGAAACTGAAATTCAGCTGGATTGGTAGTCATATTTCTTTCATGTGCAGGCAGGTCAGACACGCCATCCAAGCAATATATTTGAATTGCAGAATCAAATTCTTTTTTGTGTATTTCAGATAGTGGGGTCAGTCTAGAAAATGGAGTATTTGTTGCTGCTCTTGTGCCCGGAAGCCCAGCTGCCAAAGAGGGTTCCCTTACCGTGGGAGATAGAATAATTGCTGTAAGTTTTAAAAACGCATTTGTCTTTTAAAATTTTTATTTATTTTGGAGTGTTGTCATTAATGCTACTCTTTAAGATGCCAAACATTCCAATTAATTTTTTACTTTTGCAATATTAAGTCCTTTTTGTAAATTCGCTGACTATTTATTCCAAATTAATGTTTTTGTATGCTGAGCGATGAATATAATGTGCAGTTTATTTCCTGAGTTCATATGAGAATTTTTGTCAGAAGCATTAGCTTATTCTTCACACTTGGCTTTTATAGATAGATAGCTAGATAGATAATGATATCTGTGATTCTTGTATTGACTAGGAAATGTCAGTTCCAAAAAGGCATCCCTTCATTGGATGAGAGGTTCCTTGTTTTGTTAATGTTGGTACCACAGCTCTCATCTGTTCTTGGGAGGGAGTCTGTCCCTGGGTGCATTTGCAGCCTTACGGGATGGATGTGGTTTGTGCACTGTGAAAGGGAGGTGGATGCTGTTGGTACAACTGCACAGAGGCTGCAGTGAATTGGGGTGTTACCCTGTGTACTGCAGGAGTAGCAGATTGGACTTAGGAGTTTTCCATTCTCCACTCTTGAAATTGCACAAACATCAACCAGACTTCAATCACATACAGATGTGTAGTGTTTTCCCTGTCTCAGAGATACTCTACCTCCCTACCTAATACCTTTGATTTACAGATATCTGTTGTGGTTTCTTTTGTCTGCAGATCAATGGCATTGCACTAGATAATAAGTCACTTACTGAATGTGAAGCTCTGCTACGAAACTGTAGGGATTCCCTTACTCTGTCACTCATGAAGGTGAGTAGCAGAAGCTAAATTTGCAGAATTCTCTTGAACTTATGCAGAATTATTCTAGTTGTTCAAGAAAGAGTATATGGAAAAAAAATAGTATATCAAAATGGGAAAAAACCAACCATCTGGATGCATTTCTCTGGTGGCACGCTTCCTTAACAGTTATTTCCAAACTAAGGCTCTTGTGCCATCTAGTAGGAAATGCGACTAACTTACTGTCTTCTTTCCCATTTGTTTGCTGGTCACATGAAATGAGTGTTACCACAATTGCTTGCTGCTTCTTGGGTTTTGCTTCAGAGCTGCAGCATTTTTGTATGTGAAAGATAAGCTGCCTGCTGACTAAAGAAAGTTAGCTTTTAGTCAGGAGGGAGTTGTGCAGAAAACAGAACTCTTGCTATCATGAAGATTAAGTACAAAGCTTATTCTGTTTTGCTTTTTGAGTTTAAAATCCCGTTATTCTTGGCCTGTCACATGGATTTTGAGGCATAATTTCAGATCTAGAGATCTTGAGGTTTCAAGAAAGCCTGAAGATTAAATGTTTGAGGGGAAATGGGCAGTGAAAGTTATCTTATTGGCATCACTTAGCAGAGGCAGAAGTAGAATGCAGGTCCCTTCACTTTTGCCACCATGTGGAGTTGCCCCTTTGGAATTGTTCTGAAAATGTTACAAAAATGTTTCTAGCTTCATTTCATCTGATGTTCTGTGCTTTGAATTGTAAGATAATATTAAGTGTTTATTCAGGTATGGATAAATCAAGGAGGCTAGGATATGACTCATACTAAACAGAAATCAGCCACAATAATAAGGTTTAAAAAACATGTGGTTTTTGTTTTAGGTTTTTCCTCAGAGTTCATCTTGGAGTGGTCAAAATATATTTGAAAATTTGAAGGATTCAGAAAAAATACCAAACTGTAGAGTTCATGCATCAGAGATACAAGCACAAAATAAAAGAAATCTGAAACTCAACAGCTCAACCCAGACTGACATTTTCAATCCAGACATCATGGATGGCAAGAAGGACCAGAGTGATCAGGGCAACACTTCATTTTGCGATCACAAACCTTTCCCCAGTAACACATTACGAGTAGACTCTCGTAGGAACACAGTGCACAGTTGCCACAGTAATTCAGAGCACAGTCTCAGCTCCTTCAGCCCAGAGACATATGGGGACCAAGGCTATGGGGCTGTTGACTTGGACAACAGGAGGCTGCCTTACGAACCTACAGGAACTGACTGTATGATGGTTGAGACAGCATTTGACAAAGGACATGGAGCTAAGCACAGTGGTGGTACCTGGCCAAAAGTCATGGTTAATATCTCAGCAACAGAAACAGAAAAGTTCTCTGTGTATAAAAAGCCAAAACAAAGGAAATCTATCTTTGACCCTGATACTTTCAAAAGGCCCCCAACTCCTCCCAAACTGGACTACCTTTCCCCTAATCAGGTGACAGGCCATTCACCTCAGCCATCAAAAGTTGAAGTGGCTTCAACTCCTCCAACTCCTCCTAAGAGAAGTGACTCTATCAAATTTAAACATAAACAGCAGGCAAGCTCTGCGTCAGAGTCTACGGTAACAACAGGATCACCACCCACCAGCCCAGCCACTGCCCAAGCTCCAGTTTCCTTGGCACTTAAACAGGACTCTGCTACTCTCAAGGGGCGCAGCAGGAATGCTGGGCATTATTATCGGGAGGAGGGAATTGACTGCACTCACCTATCTTCAAGGAAATCCTGTGAAGATGACATTGGCTTTCAAAGAGTTGAAGAGCCAGAGATTAAAAGACCACGGCCAAAATCGGCTCCTGCTCTAAGGCACAAAATGACCCCTGTGCCCATTCCTAATCCTGCACTTCAGGTAGAAGTTTGGTATATTGAAGCACAAAACTAGAAACTGTGAAGTGTATTAGCAGTGTGGTTTTGGGTACCCAGTTATGTACCAGAGCAGGAGAAGCATAGTCCATCCTCAGAATTCAGGTCCTCTGAACTCAGGCTCAGTTGGCACTTGTCACTACCACAAAATACAAAACCAATATGGGGAGTTCCAGTATTTACCAGGCAGTGGTGGCCACCAAACAGAAAGATTGCATTCTGGTTAGCTGCCATACCTGGGGTTTTAACACTGCTTGTTGGAACATCTAGGCTCTTGTATGTTGTTGACAACCTGAAAAGACATAAATAAAACCACAAAGCATCAGCTTTAGAAAAACTGAAAATAGGGTCTCTGAATTTTACAGAAGTCAGATTGGTTGTCCAGATCACTGTACAATTTAATGAAAGAAGATGTACTACACATAGTGTTGGTTTTTTTGTAAGTCTTTCTATGTGTCAAAATAATTTTGTACATCTTAATTGAAATTCAAAGGGTGTTAGGCCCATTACACTATAAAGGTGAACTGTTTATTAGAATATGATGCACGTTCAAAATCAGCATATATTTGCTTTATATAGAATATCAAGTGGATCCATGAGCACTGATAGTCCCATTCTTCATTGTTGTGCATTGTCACGAGCATATGCACCGCCCTGGTTATAACTGTAGTAATATTTGTATAGTGAGAAATGTGTGAGTAAAGAGTTGCCAGTTGTCACAAGGACACGTGTAGGTGGGGGCTTACGCCCAGGAGATTTGTTAGCTGGAACAGAGTGGGTGGGTTTGGCACTCACTGTTGAAGAGACCAAAGGATATATGGGGGCATATTGCAGTTGCTTCGATGTGCTGTCCAAGCTCTGTTACAGGTGGCAAGTAGGTGTTGGTTTGAGGTAAAGAAGAAAATGATATCATAGAATTACTTTTGTTTTGTTTTGTTTTGTTTAAGGTTACTTTATGTATTGGTTAATTTTTGTTTCTAGGATTAAATTAAAACTAGGTTCTATGATTCTTTTTTACATTTCTTCTCTTTCTCTGATCCACCCAGAAAATAGGCAGAGTTTTATAACTCCAAAGTTGTTGGCTGGAGAGCACAAGTGATACTGTGCCTCAAAATGTGGGCACTCTGAAAACTTTTTTCTGGTGGAATTGCCCTTGTCCTTTGCAACTACGTCAGGCTGTTGTGACAGTAGTGCCCAGTCTGCATGCATTCACTCCTGAAGTAGTATTTGTAATAGCAAAATACAGTTCAGTTTCATTTGTAGCCATATTGGGTGTTGTCATTTTACTAACATGTGCATATACACAGTTAATTTTGTGTACCTTGATAAGTTGATAAATTTAGGTGTGTTTAATTCCTGAATAGTAGGTGGATCAATTACTAGTACAGACATGAAAAGGATCGAGTACTGGTTCAAAGAAGGCATCTCTGCCTTTTAGAGTCTTTGTGCTCTCAATAACTCTTCATTTAGTTAAAATGCTGCTATGGTAAAAACTGTAAGTACATTTTCAATAATTATTTTTCATTTTTTTACATTCATCAGTCGCATATTTTGTGTTGTACGTTTCAAATGTGTGAACGCCGTGTACTTAGCCCTGCACTTGCAGCTGTCCTGCATCACTGTCAATGCCTGAGCTATTCTCATGTGTTCCTAACTCACTGGTGTCTACTTGTTATATACAGAACAGAAGTTGTGAGGTTCTAAAACCTGAATTGCTTGTTGAAGAGAGGTTATTCCACGTGTATCTGGAAATGCAGGCTTAGAGGAAAATGCTTTCTGGCTTTTTAGCCAGATTTTCCATAGCAAACACTTGCAACAGTAGCAGCTGAAATAACCCTGAGAAGGCTTTATTTTAAAGGAGAAATGTAACTATATGCTGGGTAATTTATTGCTGCAAAAGGTATCAATTAAATTGCAAATATTGGCCTAAGAAGATTATAAAATAACAAAAAATAGTAACAAAGTAGAATTGAAGAAAAAAGTATAGAAGGACATCATTGAAAGACAAATGTCTAAGAAGCACTGTGGTGGCACAGTTCTGGAAGATACTTAAAAATTTGATGTTGCTTATTGTTCCACAGTTTGGCTGTTTTACACTTTTGAATCTCCAACTTCCTGTCATCAAATTTCTGTGTTCTTGTAGGTGCAGAAATATGCTCCAGCCAGTGAGGAGCATCTGTCTCCGGAGCTGCAGGAATGGGCACCGTATTCCCCCAAACGTTCTGCTAGGCACAGTGATGGCTTTGTGCCTGCTGCCTTGTACCCTGGCAGCATGTCAGCAGGTGAGTGACAGAACTCCTTTCCAACAGCTTTCTAGGAATGCCCTAAGGCACTTGTCCACGTTGGACAGTAGTGGGGATTAG
This sequence comes from Acrocephalus scirpaceus scirpaceus, assembly GCA_910950805.1. Classification (NCBI taxonomy): domain Eukaryota; kingdom Metazoa; phylum Chordata; class Aves; order Passeriformes; family Sylviidae; genus Acrocephalus; species Acrocephalus scirpaceus. Next base: position 39,638,172 of record OU383781.1, read on the forward strand.
TCCTGTTAGGTACAGAAGAAACATGACTCACAAACCCTGTTTCCATGGTCTGTTGTAGTCTGAACATGGTGTGCTCAGCTTTTGGACTGTAAAGAAGTGAAGCCTGTTAAAGAATCACAAAGGAAGCTGGGCAACTTCAGGCTGAAGGATTTGTGTTATATCAGTTTCTGTGCAGAGAAGTTCTCAATACATTAGGGCAGAACAAGGTGTAGCCTATCCTTTAGGAGGAAAAGTAAGATTTTCAGTATTTTTGAAAGTAAATGGAGGTATCGTAGGCTTTAGCTGCTTCACTTCTGAAATTCTTCCGAGGAAAAAAATCTGATATTCAGGAAGTGAAACATATTAAGTTCTACCTGTTGGAAACATTTGGGGTATCTGATGTTGAGTGCCCAAACTGGCTGTGATCTTAATCTAAGTGGAGGGTTAAATGTGAGTATGTTTGAGATACTGAAGAGGAGACTTGCAAGAGGTTCAATATATATCAGTATAATCAGACGGAACAGCAAACAGCATTTTGTCCCAGTTGATCAAAGTTTTTAGTATTGAAGTTCATGTTCAAGTTTTGAACTGGCACTGACTAAATGGAATGCTTAAGGAGGTAGTTAGGATATTGTATGGTAGTTAATTGAAACAGTCAAGAAGCGTTTGGTAAATGCGTTGTCAGATAGATCTCAGTCTTTAGTGTCCAGTGTTAGATTTCAGTTTTTAGCAGTTGCATATTAATCTCGAATCAGATTATATTGATTTTATGAGTTTATCCTCTCTCCTTGTAAAGCCCTAAATTCCTGTAAGTTCTAGAAGTTATGGAAGATTTTATTTTTACTGGAGAACATGAAGGTAATAATCTCTGTATCTGGAACAATGGACACCTTCAAGCAATGGTGCCCCAACCAGTTGAAAAAACATGCTCAAGAGTAGTTCAGACCAAGAAGCTTTTGCTCTTCTTTGATTTCTTTTACTGTTCTCTCACTTTCTCTCTTTTTATTTTTTATTTTTTTAATGAAATTATTATTTATTAAATTATTATGTTTAAAAAGTATATTTTTAATTTTTTTCTTTTTAATAGCAGCAGAAAAAGTATTAAAAATAATATTTCTAACCTTGTAGTTAACTTTTATCTTAGCATGATACTTTTGCATGATAACTGAGTCAAGTCAAACCTGCTTTAGACAATACTAGACTACGTGAGCCTATGTCTTGTAATCAGAACAAGTTTTTGCCACTGTGTTCTATGCTACCAACTCATTTAAGAGGAAATTCTAAGATGGACTTTCGTTTAGTACTGAAGGATGAATATACTTAAAAAAGCAACTTGACTAATAAGTTTGAGAAATAAGTATTAGAATTTAAAGTCACACTGGAAGTGGGACTCTTTGAGGCAACAAAAGAGAGGAACCAGAGTAACTATAGCTGCAGTCAGTTCAAGTGCCAAATAAAATCTTGCATGCTGGTTGGATGACTAAATGCAGAATTTTCATTCCTGGTTAAAAAATTTCTATACTTGAAAACAGAAAATCTTTTATTTACTAGCACATATTAAAATCATATGCTGTGAATGGCTTCATATTTGGTTACATAATCCACTTTATTACTTACTCATTACAGAATTACAAACAAGATTTTAAACACACATGTATTATCAAAAAATTGTTGTATGGTGCTTAATAATATATTTGTATGCTAATATTTTTATTTATCATAACATGCAAATGTTAAAATACATAATTATAAAATATTAAGGTATATTTTAAATCTGGACTTTATATGCTAATAATGTTGATAAGAATTTGCTTTTATCGTCTGAAGCAGGGACGGTACCAAGAAACTTAGCACCGTGTCCTGCAGTGACTGCTGTCATGAGAAATCCAATCTATACTGCCTGGAGCCATAGAGTTCACACCAGCAATTGCCCATCAGTGGCCAGCCAAATATGTCATCAGCATCTGCATCCCAGGTGTTTTAAAATTTATATCTCCCTAAAATTTCATTTTTATTAGGATAAAATTGCTTCTAATAGTTTGGTAGAGTGCAGAGTGAAACATGCTGCTGTTGTGTGTTATTTTGATCCAGGGATCTCAAAACTATTATTGTATATAAATGATGAGCCAGTTGTTTTCATGTCTGTCAGTAACTGATGGATTAGGTTTTCCTCTGCCCCACTGACTGTACAGACAAAAAAAAAAATTATTAAGTAATTTCTAATATTTTTTCTTGTCATTGCCAAAACAAACAAAGCTTTCTCCTTTTTTATATTTTTAAAATACTTTTTAAAATACTTTTTTAATAGTACTTCAAGGCTGTTTTTCTTCTGGCTTCTAATAATTCATAAGATGATGGGACAATGTGGAATTTTATTCAGCACATGAGCTTAACCATAATTTTTTGTTGGCTGGTTTCTGTTTGCTGAGGTTCTTTGCCCAGTTCTAACTGTTGCCCTCTTCTGCTTTTCTTTTGATGCAGTTCTCAGCATCAAGGTCGCCTGAGTTTGGACCTCAGTCATAAACACTCCAATGACTACTCTGAAAATTCACGTACAAGAGCATCTCATGGCTCAAATTCATTGCCATCTAGTGCCAGACTTGGTAACCAGCTTTTCTGATTTATTTCCTTTGGAACTCCTGTATATTGGCGAAAATTATAAATGGAAAACTACTTGAAATACCCACATTATGGGATTGTCATGGTTGGCAAATGCTTCTGGTGTTCCTTTTCTTCATTTCTTGTGGGTTTATGACTAGAGGTGTTCCCTGGAAGTTGCTGTGTTTAATTTGTTCTTTACAGTCTCTTTGAAATGGCCTCTGTTTGTGAGGGATTCTCCTTTCCATGCCTGTTAGTCTTTAAAAGTATCCTTAGAGAGATGGGCTGCAGGGCCAAAGGTTGAGGTTCAGTGAGTGGTGAGAAGAAAGAAAAGGAGAGAGCCCCCTGAAGAAAAAGTCAAGGGTGACTAATGGCCAAATGTAAATTGTATTCTTGGAAAATAAATTATGTTTAGTTGATTGACATGTAAATATTTTTTATGCCTAGCCTAATGATACCAAAGCAAAATGCATGCTTTGTAGCAGTAAAGTGACATTTTAACATTTTAGATTTATTTAAATTTTAGATTATGTCATAACTGGGGGTTTTATACGTGGTTCCTGTGTTCTGTCAAAGATTGAGTAGAGCATGGTAGCTTTATAAGCACAGCAAAAAGGGCATAACAATTTTCAAGCAGTATCAGTGATGATGTATTCATCCAAGCACCATGTGATTAGAATATTTTAAATTCCTTTTGCAAAGTCCCATGGATTCTTAGTGTACAGAGATGTTAGATTCTTGCTTGGACATGGAGTAAAGTTTAATTTTGTAGGAAAATACTAAAAATATTTATTCCTACAAGCATGAACAGTGCATATATATTGTGTAGCTGCACTGTGTTCTGTTTATAGTGGCTGTAATCAAGATAATTTGCTATAATTATGATATTCGCAATTATGAGGGTAAGCCTGAAAGCTTTGGTCTTGATAATTTAGAGGCCACTTCAATGTTCATTGAAGAAATACAATCTAAATGTACTTTTTTGTTAATTGTAGTTGCTTTTGCTTCTCTTTTAATTTTTCCTTTTTTAAAAATAGGTTCTTCAAGTAACTTGCAATACAGAACAGAACGAATTAAGATCCCTTTAACACCAAGATATCCAAGGTCCATGATGGGCTCTGACAGAGGTGAATTATTTAATAACTAATTTTAGTCATACTGTTTTCAGTATAACCAAAACAAAGCCCTTGCAGTTGTTAAACCAGGTTGTGCCACAGTCTAAGTAGGACAATTTTGTTAAGGCTACAAAATCTGCATTTTGCCAGAGAAACATTAAAAAAGAAAAGAAACTTTCTAGTGAAAGTTGTTTTTTCTGATAGTTGACTCGAGCACTGGCACACTGAATAAAAGGGCAGACAAAAGCAAGAATAAGCGTTGCTGTATGTTTTGTAGTTGTTGTTTCTTCTAGAATGATGCCTTGAAAATTTTAACAGTGAGCTGACTTGCATTTTTTTTTCATCCTTTAAGTATATTATTTGCTTACTGTTGTATCACTGATTGTAAATTATTCTTTGAAATACAGTGAAAATATTTCAGTACTTCACTCAAAATTGCTTAGTGGAAGATGTTCAAAGACAAGCAGTAGCTGGAATGCTGCAGAATCAGGAGTTTGCTGACAGCAATCAGCAACTCTTCACTGCCATCATTGCTCAAATGTTCTGCAGCCTTAATGCATTGTGTGCAGTGCTTTTCCTAACTGGCCAAATACAATTCTGAAAAATAGCTTTCATTTGTGATTAATAATTTGAGGTTTATTTTCTCTAGCTTTTCAAAGAGAGCAAACTGTGTCAGAGGACTTGTTCTGTAGATTACTTAGGAAGGGTATAACCAGGGTGAAGATGCAAACCAAGTCATGTCAAGCTTGTTTGAAATTTCACAGCTTTCTTGTCTCTGTGTAGGATTCATGCTTGGCTTCTGTTATCTTTTTCAGGTGTTGCATAATATACCTCCTATGTAAAGGGAATGGCTGCACATCAATATTTTATTTTAAAACAAACCTACATATTAGATTTTTTTTTTACTTCTTTCCTGTCTTTTATTTTTCTTTAACGTGCTTTTCGGACATGCTCATGGTGTAGCTTGTCTGTAACCTTGTCTGCTGTTGAAAATGGCAGTAGTTGTTTGCACACTTAGAGAGGACGGATTTAACAAAGAATCATTAAGGACAGTAAGTTTGCAGTGTCTGAAATGAGTTACCTGCTCTTCCTCAGCCCTTTACATGGCTAACAGATAGTGAACAGTCAGCCTTTTTTCTTGTCTCGGATGTGTGTGGTGTTTTTTGCTGTGCCTGGGTAGATCTGCTAACTATGACTGATGCAGGATACTAAAACTCAGCTGTTGACTTTTCCTAGGCTCCTTGTCACACTCAGAGTGTAGCAGTCCCAGCTTGATAACTCCTCCCCAGTCACCTCTTAACTTGGAAACATCTTCCTTCACCAGCAGCCAGTCTCAGAACTCCCTTGCTACATTACCTAGGATTTCCATTAGCCCCGTATCTGTTGGAGAACGTAGAAAAGATAGGTAAGGTCCCCCACATTTTTTGTTTTTAATACAAATGTGTCTGAGGAAATTTTGTGCATTTGTTTATTAGGCTGAAGGAATGTGAACATTTAATTTAAATGAAAATATGTAGGTTCGGAGGTGCATCTCAAGTCCTGTTATTGAATGTTGTTTTCCTTAGAAACTATGTAAGAGATCTTTTTGTGGATTTTAAGAATAAGTGATTTCATAAAGGTTTTGTTTCTTCCATGTTAGACTAATGGTCACACCAAGTAAGAGCAGTCTAAATTGGAATATACTCTTTCAGGTCAACTACCTCACATGCTTCTTTATGATAGCCTTGTTGTGTGCTCTGGAAATCTAAACAAAATCAAGCTGACAGCCAAATATCAGGTGCCTTAGCATTGCAGAATATGTGCTCCAACTACTGTGCCTTGATTCCATATAACCAGATAACATGAAAAATTGAGCACATAACTGTGGAAGAACAGTACTGATGCAATTTTACTGCAAACAGTATGGAACATGTACAGATGCAGTTTTACTACTGTGACTGATCCCTTTGGCTGTACCTGGACTACTTCTAGTAATAGCATTCAGTATGTGTGTAGCTGCTTGCAGAATTTGAATCTAATGTGACAGCTTTCTTAAAAACATGTGCGTTGTGTTTAATGACTTTATATCTCACAATGAATATTTCAAAGGTACATTGCTTATAGTATCAGTCTTGGACATCAGTTTTCATTTTATCGTGATCTGGCTAGACAATATATGAAAAGGTTTGCACAAATTCAAAGCATAGATCAGTAAGACACAAATTTGAATCACACTTTTATTTCCAAAAAGGCAGCTAAATGCCATTCTGGCAGTGTAAAGGAGCTCTGATGTGTTGAAATAGATTACATTTATGTTGACCTCAAGACCCCTGTGTATACTTAATTTATGTAAAAACACTGATCATAAAAAATGTGAATGATAAAATTATGAGGATGTTCTGTATTCTAACTTTTCTGGTAGTAATAAAAAAGCTGTTCGTAAAATGTTACATGAAACCTTTGTCTTGTTTGAAGAAATTGCGACTAAGTTATTTAAGCAATTATAGAATGTCTTGTATACAAAGAACAGTGTTACTTTGAAAGGAAATGTGAAGAAGTTTCTGTGAATTTACATTCTTTCTAACTTCAGTGTGACACCTGTACTACATGTGTACAACTTGTGTTCTCGTATAAATGTTCCTCTAGTTGTCACTTGCAAATTCCAAGTCAGAGTGTCTTTTCTCCTTCACGTGACTAGTGATGTGAGTGTTCAGCTGAACAAGCTGGGGTTTTGGCAGTCTATATCTTTGTGTCTCTGAGCACAAGATACGTGTTCTGATCTCTAGGAAATAACAATTGTTGTTAATGTTGATCATATTACTGAAGTACATCCATGTTCCAACCCCTTTGCTCTTGCTGTGCTTATGTATAAACCATAGTCTGAACTGACTTTCTAAAAAGAATATAATTCTAAGGTTTGGTGGTGGGGTTTTTAAAACAAAACAATTAAACGGTTCTCAGTTTAGGAAAGTAGCTACTTAAATCTATCCTAAGAAATGTTTAAATTTGGGGGGAGTTTATAAACTTTCTGTTTCCCACAAAATACAAATAATTCACTTGGCATTTCCCCAGATAAAATTATAATTATATAGATGAAAAAAAATTCAATGTTTTCTGTTTGTTCTGCTGATTTTAATTTAAATGAAAATTAAAAGATCTCATCAATTAAGACTTTTTCTCTACTCCATGTCTAGTGATTCTGGCAGACAGTCTGGAGTGCTTCACTTGATTTGATAAAACTACTTATCAAGTTTAAAAGTTTAAAAGTAAAACACCTTTTAAATGTTATTATTCTTTTTTGCTTTATTACTGATTTCCTATACAAGCATAGTTATCTGTCATTCTGTACTTACTAGAATTCTCAGATAGGACCCTGTGTGCTTTGTATGGTAGATGAAAAAGCAGAAAGGTACAATAAACAAAGCTCGAAAAGATGCAGTTTTAGTTTTTAATGTGGAAATATACCTTGGTAAATTTTGTAACATGAAGAAACTTCATATAATACTGCTTACGTGCCTCATAAGTGAGTGAAAAAATAATCCATTTTCTTCAAGTTATCAGAATTTAGTTAATTTAGGTTACATGCAAAAAATGTGAGCATCATTAGTAAGTAATTGCTGAGGGCACTACCTCTAATGGTGATGTAAGATGGCTGAGTTCCAGACTTGCATTCGTGTCAGCAGCCAACAGTTTTTATCTCACATGCATTAATAAGCTGGCAAACTATTATGCCTCTGCTGCAGAAGGCTACCAAAAGGATCCCTTCAAAGACTGCAAATATGCATAGTTATGAAACAATGTCCCCTTCCCTCTGTCCCCAGCCCCAAATCCTACTTTTCCCAAAAATACTCTTGCTCAGCCTCACTCACCTCATCAGTGGTAATGAGTGAAGTCCAGTTAACTCTTCTGGTCTCTGAACAGCACAATAAAATAGTTTAGGCAATTTGTACAGTTTAGAGAACATCTCTATGGCATAATGAAATGTTAGGAAAGAAAACATTCAAATTAATGCATGTCAAATGCAGTATAGTGGTATTAAAATAAAAAATAGACCACACCTGGTGCCCAAGCTACTTCATTCACAGTGAGCTCAACTGTCAATGACTGGTGATGCCTCTTGCTGTGTAGACATTCTTAAGTTTATAATAGTGAAAACCAGGACTTTTTTAGAAGACTACTGTTTGTTTATACACATCATGAATGGACCAGCCCCATGTGTACAGCTGGATACATCCCAAATATGGGGGGAGGAAAGGGAACTATATGAGGGTTTTCTTTTGTATAAGCCTTTTTCTTGTTATACTTACTAGTGTCTTACTACTGTTTGTCCTTTTCTAAGTGTTCTTGTCTTCTCAAATCTTCTACATCTTTCAGATATCTGTTCCGTAATAGGTCTTTTCTGAGAATCCCTGTTGCTCCTAGGCCTAGGTTCTCATCACTAAGGAGTTTGAGGTTGGCCTGATCTAAGGTTGTCCTTCTCGAGCAGTATTGCGCACTTTGTGCTTTTTTTACGTTTGGATAATTGCCCTGAGGAGAATTTGCATGGTAATTGTAATGCTACCATGCAAACTGCTGTCTTTATGGCTTGAGTTTGCAACTGCTTAATTTTCATTACTAATTTGTGTTTCCCGGCATACAAATATGAAATATTATATTTGTGCTTTGTTGTCCTTTGGTTTACCACCTTAGTATTCATTATGTTTATTTTCACTGGCCATGAAGGCTCCCAGCATTTGTATTTGTAACATACCCTTCTGGAATATGGTTTGACAGTGACATATTATATACGGTGGTTCAATTACTTTCATATAATATGCATCTGGAAGCTTCTTTCCTATCAACTTCATGACCATTCTATTTATAATTCATATTTATCATCATTTTTGGACAGTTATGTACCTGATGTACATTTACTTCTGCCCCTGTATATTGCATGGTGTTAAAGGAATGCATTTAAGAGTGTTAACAGTTAGTGGGGTTTTTAAAGTAACTGTTCAAAGTGATTTTATTACTACAGTTCAGACAGGCATAAATATTGCGTGTAACTTTGATATTATGGTGGTTCAAGTGCAATATTTTCCAACTCAGTTTTAACTATCTCCTTAAAAGGCCCTACATGGAAGAGCCACGCCACGTTAAAGTGCAGAAGGGTTCTGAGCCACTTGGGATTTCCATTGTGAGCGGAGAAAATGGTGGAATATTTGTTTCTAAAGTAACTGGTGGGAGCATTGCCCATCAAGCTGGCCTTGAATATGGTGATCAGTTACTGGAGGTAATTGTTTGCTTACTATTGCTAAGGTTTAATAAAGTAGTTTCTATGAGTGCAGCCATAACTGCCTTCCCCAAAAAGACTATGTTGTGAAACCTTGTGCACTGTGAGATGTAGCAAAGAGTACTCACTATTGTAATATTCCAAAATTGTGATTGTTGTGACGTTTTCAGGCTTTATCATAAAAATAATGTCTTTTGATGGTGTATCTGCATCCTGTCTTATATATATATAATTAAATTTTAAGCTAGTTAGTTTCAGTACTTAAAACAAAATGGTCCCAATCCCATACTCTTCTTGGTAAGGGGAGTACATTTCCAAGCAGCTGGCTTTTACCAAGTTTCATGCTGTTGTTGCTATGGCATATTCTTAGCTAAGATACCTGGTTTAAAAATTACTCATGTAGGCTCAATGATATTCCTGCCTACTGTGTTAGATAAACACATGGAGTAGCATTTTGTAAAGTACAAAGCTGCTTTGTAAATGTAACATCATGTTAAAGCACCTTCTGTTGCACAGTGTGTTTCTGATACTAAATCTATTCAGACCTGAATAGATCTGAATTTATTTCAAATTCTGAAATTACTCATATTGGTGATCTGAATCAACTTATATTTAATCAGTGATATCAAATCATAGCACAGCTCGGAATACGTATGTCTTTTAACAGTGAAAATATTGTTAAACTCCTTGTCAGGTTACAAAATACTTGAAAATTGTGATGATTCCTTCCAAGGTGTAAACCCTAGGAAACACTGTATAGCAACATTTTCATTCTCCTGTTTTCTCCAGTGCGAATAAGTGAGCATTTAGACATTACACTACTTAGGACACTGAAAGAATGAGCTTGCTAGTTTCCATTTGAAAACTTGACATTCTGGTTTGTGCAATTTTTCCATAGTTTAATGGAATAAATTTGAGAAATGCTACAGAGCAACAGGCTCGACTAATCATTGGGCAGCAGTGTGACACCATCACTATCCTGGCTCAGTACAACCCACACATGTATCAGCTTGGCAATCACTCACGGTCAAGGTAAGGATGGCTAGACTTGGAGAAAGACAGCTCTCCTGTCCACACAGCTATTTAGCTAGTAACTAACTTCTGTACAGTTAATATGTTTATAAACATGAGCACATGTGTGCTGCTAAGTGTGGTTGCTTTGAAAAGTAATGTGTGAGTACGTGTTTGTCAAAAGGAGAATGCTTAATGCATCTAAATATATTTTCTCTTCTATTTGGTTATAATCCCTAAATATACTAAACTAAAATCCAAGATGACTTCTTCCTAGGATTATGACATTTTAATACTTCAAATATTTTTTACTTTTTTTCCCTAAAATTGGAATTTCCAATATTAATTAGAGAAGACATATGGCCTGGTGAAATTATCCATCCTCTTTTGATGCATGATCACACTTCAAAACAGAGCTTTGTCTTTCTCATAGACTTACGGTGAACATTATGTTTTTTGGCCTACCCATTTGAGTTATAGGGTTTGGTTTTAACTCCCTTACTCTAAAATTGACTTACAGCCAAATTAAAAATTTTGAGTGGAAAATATTTGGCATTAAGCCACTGGTCTTTTCTTCTGTTTGTTTTCCCTGTCATAGTTCTCGCTTAGAACCTGTGAGTAATCATTCCACCCCTCAGGGCAGCGGGGCTGCAACGCCTGACAATCATTCCGTAATCGACACTGTGAGTGAGCAGGATGAAGGAACAATGACACCCCCATCCAAACAAACCACTCCAACTACCAGTCCCCGGAACTCCTTAAGGTAGAGTGACACTTCTGTCTTAAAGGAAAAAAAATGGTCAGGGTGAATATGAAGGATATTAAAAAAGGAAGTGTACTTCTGTGAATGCTGTGTCTGGTTAAAGTAAGTCAGCAGATAAGTTTAGTGGACCCCAGGATATAAATGTACATGTTTTCAGACTGTTTCTGAAACATGAGGTCTGCAAAGAGTGAAGAAAGTTTTCTGCAAGGTTGGTTTAGTTGGAAAGGTGTTATTTGTCGTTTAAGACTCTGTCTGTCGGTGACCAATTCTGAATATTATTTGTATAAATATATATTCTTCAGATGGCAAGTTGATTTTATATGTGGCAAGTTTTTCAATTCCAGTATGTGTGTTACTTCTTTCTGTCAAAAGGGGCCCTGTGGACACAAACAAAAGGACCCCTGAACCTAGGATTGTTGTTGTTAAAAAATCCCAAGTCGATCTTGGGATCCAGATATGTGGTGGAAACCTGTATGGAATATTTGTCTCAGATGTAGATGATGACAGCCCAGCAAAAGGACCTGATGGACTAGTCTTGGGTGACATGATACTTGAGGTAAGCACTTCAGAAATGTCTGCAGTGTACTGACTAATGGCTGGGATGGCATAAAGAGGGAGGTGCCAAGTGCTGTGCTGTCCCACAGTGTGGAATGTTCTGTGAGTGTTGAGCTCCTGCCACAAAACCCAGGTAAGAATGGTCAGAAAGCAAACTTGTGTTTTGGCTGCAGCACATGAGGAGCTGGATGATGTGAATGTGGAGAACTATCACTGTTGGTAGCACAAGATGCCCCAAAGTTTGAAGGACTCACACACGTCTACCTGTAATTACTAACACCTGCTCCCTTCATCTAAATGGGAAGCTTTGAATCCAGTTGCTGTATGTAGGAGAAAGGCAAGGATATGAAAGATATGGTAAAACAGAGACTATTGATCTTACCATTATGAAATTTTAAATAGAGTTTAGGGAAAACCATATATTGTGTCTTTGCCTTGCTTTCTGTATCTGAAATGAGAACATTTATCTACTTTTTAAAACTGTTAAGGTGATAAACACATGTCTTTATAAGCGTTTTAGATACAAGTGAGCACTGAGACTCTCCCATTGAACTTCTAGTATCCAGATTTTGCTTTGCAATAATGTTTGACTTCCTTCAGACCACTTGCTATCCCTAAAAATACTATTTTTTTTCAGTGTGAATTTTATGATTCTCAGCTTACACTTGGAAAATGTTTTCAAGAAGTGCTCTCTCACAGTACCTGTCTGCCATTTGCACTTGAGTTTTTTGTTTTCCACTGTAATGTCTCATTCTCCTTCTAAACATCTTAAGGTGCAAACTGTACTAGAGTAAATGACAAGACATTTATTAGAACCTGCAAGTGAGAAACACAAACTCATTTTGCATGTTTTACAAGCTCACCTAGTTCTATTGCTTGTTAAAGTACAATTTCACATCTAAAGTTTTATTTCTGTGTTTTGCAGTATGGGTCCATTGACATGCGAAATAAAACAGCTGAGGAAGCTTATCTTGAAATGTTGAAGCCTGGAGAAAACATCAAAATAAAGACTCAATACAGAATAGACGAGTTTAATAAGATAAAGGAGCTTCCTGGAGATGGATTCTTCATCAGGTATTTGAGCATGGCTGGTAATGACAGCATAAGGCTGTTAGAATAATATGCTGACCATCATATGAGAGAGAGAGAACATAAATTTTGCCATTTTTTTAAAACTTGAAATTTGCTAATTTATCCAACTATTCTCTGACAGCAAGTACACAGTCTAGTATAGCAAGTCTTCACTTTTCACTCATGTATTCTTGAGAAGTAGGGAATGCCACTAATCTGCTAACTTTTTTCAGAAAGGGTGAGCTCTTCCCTTGAGTGGATGGAGAGCAGTTGCAGAGCCTGTTTGTCTTCCTTTACAGAGCACTTTATGACCGTGTGGCAGAGATGGAACAGGATTTAAGCTTTAAGAAAGATGACATTTTATATGTGGATGACACTCTACCACAGGGAAATTTTGGATGTTGGATGGCTTGGCAGCTAGATGAGAATGCTCAGAAGCTGGAAAGAGGACAGATTCCCAGTAAATATATGTAAGTGACCTCAGCTATAGTATTCATCTTTTAAAAGTATTTGTCTTTAAAAGTCTGACTGGTGAGATGTGGTATAAAAGACTTGCTTGCTGCTGTTTTTTCTGGGAGATAGTAGTTGTTAGATATGTCATTTTAGGGATGGCAAATTTTAATATACATTGAACTAAATATATTGCTCTATCAAGTTGGTTTTAATGCTGCTAGATAGTAAACTAGAAATGACAATGTCCTGGGGTGGATCAGGCACAGCATCACCAGCTGTGATACTGTCAAAAAAATTTAAAAATATAAATTTAAATATCAGCCATTTTGTCTGTTTTATTCTAGGATGGATCAGGAATTCTACAGGAGACACAGCATGTCCGAGGCTAAAGATGAAAACAGCTCATCTAAGACATTGTCAGCAGCAGCAAGGAGGTCATTCTTCAGAAGAAAGCACAAACATAAGCGAAGTGGTTCCAAAGATGGAAAAGATTTAATGGCTCTAGATACAATCAGTACAGACTCAATTCCTTTCTTGGATGGCAAGTATCTTTGTTATACTTGGAAGGGCTTTGCCTTTACTTCTGTTTCATTTTTAATCAGGTGCAGCACAGCACAATACATAATATTACTTTCTAATAGCTCTGAATACAAATGGTGATCATTACCTCTAATAACAATTTTTTTTGTATTAAGTTACAAGCCAGTGTGTTTCAAAATAATATCTTCATATTTTTTTCCTAGATCTATGATCATTACTCTTTCATTTGGAGGGAGAGATTCTTTTTGATGCATGGTTTTGATCTTCCTTTCAAATATTTAATTTCTTTTCGGGTTACTTAGTCTAGACAGAAATCCTGTGCACCACTCAAAATCTTCATTTCTTTATAAAAATCGTGTTGTTACAATGTAACCATGTTATAATGTAGGTTACAATATAATCTTCCTTGTAAGAGCTCAACAAATTAAGCAAGAGATATCAAATATTGTGTAATATTTACACTTCTAGGGATGATTGGGGAAGGTGAAGAGTTCATTTTTTTTAGTTGAACAATAGGTTCAGTTAGAAAAATGTCTGGTTTCAGCTGTCAAGTGGAAAAATTGCAATAATGACTGACCATATTTTGTATTTGTCAAGGCACCTTTGCCCATGCAGAGGAGGTCTTCTCATAATTCCTATAAGGATGCTTCTGCTTATTTGAGGAATTCAAGGAAATGTATGCTTTTACAAATAAATATCTTCTGTGTGTGTAGATTCTGCAAGTTTGGCTTATCAGCGTGTCCAGAAAGTGGACTGTACCTCCCCTAGGCCTGTCCTTATTCTAGGACCTTTACTTGATGCTGTGAAGGACATGCTGGTCAAAGAATCCCCTGGAAAATTTTGCAGATGTCCTCTTGGTAAGTATGCAAATATAGCTAATTTATTCATGCTTAGAATACATAGCAGTAACATCTGTATAAATTAACAAAATGACAACACAAGAAAGGATAACACCCCAAGAATCTGAATTTGCAGACATTGTCTTCTTAGCCTTGTTCTGTGCCTAAGGAATAGTAATGAAAGGGAATCTCTTCTGCAACAGAGGTTATGAAAGCTTCCCAGCAAGCCATTGAGCGAGGTGTGAAGGATTGTCTGTTTATCGATTACAAACGGAGGAGTGGACACTTTGATGTGACAACTGTAGCTTCAATAAAAGAGATAACAGAAAAGGTGAGTCAGTTTTAATGCTCTAGTTCTTTGTACAACTTACATACCTATGTTGGGGGGTGGGAATTATGTTAGTGGTGTCATCCTTTAAGACATTCAGAGAACTGTTCCCCAGGCTGCAAAATAAAATAAAACTTACCTTACTTTTGCATGTGGCTCTTTAAAATGAGCTCACTTTTATAGAAACTAGAAATGTTTGTATTCTTCTACAGTATTGCTAGATAAAGTTAGAAATAATTTTCATAAATTCCATCTTCTATCCCCTCCAAAAAAGGATTTAATATTTTTTACCTATTCCATTTAATGCAGTCATATAGAATATAAACATCATCATAATCCTGGAGACAGATGTTACCTAAAGTCTGTTCACTGCTTACAGTTTTCAATTAAACCACATGGAAAGTCCAATTAAGGTTGTGTTTGCTTATGATTTCTGAAAAAGAAAATTAATAGGAATATTTAAATTTTGAAAAAATGTATTGCATATATTTCAATCTGAGTTTTCATTTCATTAGTTCTTCAAGTACTTTTTTTTTCTATCAGTGCATGCTTCTGGTACTATGAATGCAATTTCTTGAAGTTTTTCATCTCCTATCTTTTGTTGTAAATCCTTTGGGTACAAATTGCTCAGTAGTCCCAAAATGCTACATGTATGGCAAAGTTCTGTTGGGTTGCTATGATTTATGTAGGGGAAGAAATGGGGGATTTGCATGTGTGCTTGTGCTCTTTAACTGAATGAGTGTTTTGCATTTACATTTGATCTTAGGATTGTCATTGTCTGCTTGACATCGCTCCTCATGCCATCGAACGGCTCCACAGTGTTCATATCTACCCTATTGTAATTTTTATTCGCTACAAAAATGCTAAACAAATCAAGTAAGTCTGTGAGGGGTATAGTTCAGGGATGTTTATTCTAGCTTAAAATACGTCTGTTTTACCTTTATTGTTTATTTCATCCTAGTAATCTTAAATCTCTTGAAACAGCCACTGAGATTGGCTGAGTTGGTCAGAGCCTGGTGCTAGAGCACCAAGGTTGTAGATTCTATCCCTGAATGGGCCACTCACTGAAGAGCTGGACTCAATGATCCTTCTGGGTCCCTTCCAACTCAGAACATTCTGAGAAATGTGATTCTGTGAAATGGGGAAATTAATCCCCATAAAAGCTACTGTGAGGTATATGGTCTTATCTTCTTTTGGGTTGCATGACAATTAAGTGAATATTTCAAAGAAATCCATGGAGACCAAACTGAATGTCCTCCAGGAGGGTCTTTCCTGCTAACATTCGTGGTACATTGTAAGACTGATACGGTGAGATCCATTGAGGATTAAGCATTGACCACAAAGAGCTGTTCTTCATCTTCTGAGAAGGGCCAAGGGTATGGATCCAGTGCCAATTGATTCATAACCTCAGCTTTCCCACCCTCTTTCTCCAGTAAACAAAGCAAGGGAAGTCCCCTTTTGCCACACAGTGCATATACTGAGATCTTCTCAGGCTGTGTTCTGTCAGTAATTGTGAAATCCCTGTTTGAATATAGCCAGGAACAGAAGACAGGACATGCAAATGCCAGTACTTCCCCTGATGTTTGAGAAAGCCCTCACACATTTTGATAGATTGATTTGGCAAGAAGGGATATAATCTTCCAACATGACTATTGAGGAAACACTTTACTAAGAGATCCTATACTTGTGCTATCTTCATATTTAAAGTCGAAGACTTCTTATATTCTTGATCTGTAGGTAAATTTGATTACTATCTATTTAATAAAGAAGATAAGTATCACTTGTTTAAAGTAGAAACAGGACATAAAGCAATCCAGGTGTATTTTATTACAACTATAGGATTGTGCACTTAAATGATAAATGTAACTGTTGTATCTTGACCCTGTTTGGAAATAAAATGGTGACCATTACAGCTTTTTCCTTTTTTTGGAAAGTGACAAAGGTCAAACTAGTAAATCAGGGATTTCTCGCAGTCATCAGTATAATTTGCAGTGGTATATTATATATACACATTTGGTGCCTGTTGTGTGCACCAAAAGTTTGTCCAAACACCCTTTTTGATACAGCACAAGTTCTATTGGCATCCTCTGAAATGCTCCACAGCAATGATAGGTTAGTTTAGTAATTATGTTTTTTAAATCATTATTTTAGCATTTGTATTTCTCTATGGCTTTTTCATATTTTATTTTGAAGAACTTGTGTAATAGAAAAAGAGGCATCTCAAAAATGTGTCATAGATATGATAACATGGAAATACTGTATTTACTTGATGCTTGATACTTCACAAGCTGTTAGAGGAGTGGTACTTGTGCCCAGCTTTGTGTGAAGAGTACTGGCATGTAGATGAGATGATGATCCAATTGATATGAACTGGAAAAAAATATATTCTTTCTTCATCAACTGCCTCCCAGTCTCTGAAACTTTAAAGAAATACTATCTTGGTCTGAGAGTAAATAAATTTGTTAGGACTGAAATGATCCTGTTGACTCTGCTGATACTGCTGAAACACAGTAGATGGCACTCTGGGCCTAGGAGTCTGCTTGCATGTGAATTACCCTTTCCTATTCACTCAGCTAGAGGCACTCTTTTCAAGTCCATTAAAAAAAAATTACTCTTATACAAGGTGTTTCTTTTTTTTTTCTCTTTTGTTTGTTTTTTTTTTTTTCAGAGAGCAAAAAGACCCAATATTCCTGAGGGACAAAGTTACACAAAAGCATTCCAAAGAACAATTTGAGACTGCGCAAAAAATAGAACAGGAGTATAGCAAGTACTTTACAGGTTAGTATTTAATCAAATTTTCAATAGGAACACAGTGGTAATTTAATCAATTTGCATTTTAATTCAAAAGATCAATGTCGCTTCAATGAGCATCTTATATTTTTTTCATTCTGCCTTCCCTTTTGACAAACTCATGTTCTGTTATTTTACCAGTAGAGGAGATGTCAAGATAGAAATCTCCTTTGTTCTGAATGTTATAATCTTATGATATAAAGAGGTTCTGGAAAGGTTTTATTACTAGCCAGTAGTATAGAAAGTATGGTCAAGATTTGACAGTTTGATATAGTGTCATCTGTGTTATACCATGTAAGGAGTAGAAGGATTTTTTAATTGTAAAAATCAAAAAAATCAACAGAAACCCCTTGTATTTTAAACTAACAAATGATGATTTCCAAAGGTCTATTCCAACCTCAACCCTTCTGTAATTCTGTGTTATTTTGTGATTTGTGAGACATACTTTAAATGGAAAAAAATTGTCCAAGGTTTCTTGAGCATGCATTGTAATTTGGAATAATTAAATTCAACTTTAGAAGCCTTTTTAACTTCATAAAATTATGAAATCAATCGCAGATTGTAGTATTTTTATTAGAGAAAAAAAAGTGTTTGGAGACTGTTCATTTCAGAGTATATTTCCATGTGGTTCCACACACCTAGAATTTTATCCCCACTCTTTTGAATGTATCTTGATGTGCATGGCAACAAAGTTTAAGTAGAATAACAAACACTCTAAACTAGCCGAAATCTGACTTTTCATCTCCTGAACAAAGGGTTTCTTACAGAAATATTTTGAGGCATAACTGCCAAGTGCAGAGAGACAAAAGGGTGTGTTTAGTTTAGAGCTCTCTCAGTGCATCCTGAGAGAAGCTGTGTGTTCTGTACAAAGTGTTATGTAATAGCCATACAAACGTTTCTTACATGGTACATACTAAACCTACAGAGAACTTGACATGCACATGGCCAGATTGCATCACCACATGTTATCTTCTGCTTCTTGTTTAGTCATTTGTGGCATTTTAGTTTCACCCTGACAGTGGAAGGGGCACTCAGTCCAAGAGAGTCTTATGTGTATCTTCTCATTTGCCCCGTGGGAAGGGCCTCCTTCTGTTGGTGCCAGTGTGCAGTGGACTCCAGCTGTCATCAACACTACCAGATGCTGGTAGTCAGAGAGGGTTGGTGTTCAAACTGCACTGACATTGAAGCTTGTTGAAGTTATAATACTGTACATAAAAAAAGCCTGTATGTAGATATAAGCACGTTGTACCTGGTAGGTTAGTCATGGAGCTGTAGGTCACACTCTAACTACTAAGAGCTCTTTACTACTTCATGGAGTTCACTCTTTGAATAATTACTTTCAAGTTGGCTTTGTTTCCTCTACCAAGTTGTGAACACAGTGTGTAATCTGAATCACTTCTTTCCTGCAATTTGTCACTTTTCACAGACCTTTTCAGTTACTGTGTTCTGTATCCAAAGTCACCTGACATCATTAACTGTAGTATATATTGCAGAGCCAAATATTATATATTTATGTGACATCATATTTTCTTTTTTCAAAAAGAAAAATTATGCCTTAAGCTCTGTAAGACTTTCCATACTTTTTCAGCATTAGTGGTAGCTGTAGCCAGAGGCTTTGCTGGCTGACATATTTCTCAAGTCATGAAGTTCCTCAGTTTTTAAGTATTGAAGACAATATGTTCTCCTCTCTTGTGTCAGTGGTGGCATTTTACTTTTTATGTTTAGCAAGGGTAGAATAAAAGGTGTTCATTTATCTTGTGAATTGATTTTCAGGGAGTTGCTTGCTGTTGGCCTTTTGTTCCTTGAATGTAGTTGATGATAAGAATTGGAGTAGCAACCGCTGCTGTTTTATTTAGCTCAGCGATCTGTGAGCTGCTCATAATTTACTTCTAATATTTGTAAATAGTGTCTAGTTGCTACAGCTATAGTCTCTATGTATATTACCCCGTAAATATAAAACTCTTAACACCACATGTTGAACAGAGAAGGTTTATTATAGCAGGTTCTGACCATCTTTAGACTTAAACTTTGCCACCTGATGCCTCTGAAAATAGTACATGGAGGCCACTTACCAAACAGTTGTCTTAGTTGATTATAGCCATCAGTTCCTTGACTTCCCCGGATTGTTTTAGGAGCTAGCAGAAGAAACTGTATATGGAATGCCTGACCTCTTTGCTTTGTTTATTTTTTTTTTAAATAGAGACATGCGTCTGTCAGATACTGAGCTGAGTTGCTTAATTCTGATCTGTTGTTAAACACTTTGCAGATAAATGTAGAAGACTGCTCTTGGTGATTACTCACAACTGTTCCAGTCTCATTTGTATGTGGGGTTTCTTCCTCTCCAGGCATTGTCCAGGGAGGAGCCCTTTCAAGCATTTGCACTCAGATTATGGCAACTGTCGACCAAGAACAAAACAAGGTCCTGTGGATCCCAGCTGGCCCACTGTAGATTTATTGTGCTGTGAAACTACTTTCCAGATGTAAATAACCAACTAACTTTCTATCCAACGGACTCAGTTCACTTCTGTCTTTATAAAGATACCCATAAGTGATTTCTGTTTCATGAAGGGGAATGATAACACTGAACACAAGAGGACCTGGCGAGGCATGTGGGAAGGGGTAGATAGATCACTTCACCGAGCTTGTCTCTGACGTCATATGTGTACACATGACAGGTGGTCACGAGGGTTGTGACCTGTGTGTACTTGTCCATGAGTAATGAATTTAACAATGCTGCAAAACCCTGTAGAATGACACGTTTACAAAAACCTTTTCAAAGTATTTGGTTCTTGCTGTTTACTTGAATGTCTTTTTGTTTTGTTTTGTTCTTTTTTTAACTCTGTGTCCTTTCACTTAATGAGGTAACTCTCCAAAACGGAGTGAAATTTCTGAGTATGAGCGGACAGTTTATATGCAATGTGACTCTTAGTTACAACTTTGACCATTTCTAAGCACATTGTTGACTTGACAACCAGGTAATAACGTGGGATTGAACTGGTACGTCTTGGGAGTAAGCTCAAAAGGAAGTACACTCTTACACAGGGCAGACCACTGTTTGTATCCTGTCAATGCTTGTCTGTCAAAGATATTGTTTCTTGTTTTATGCATGAAGCTAATATTTAAACGTCATAATATCTAAGCAATCCAAGCTTAACGTGTTGACAAATAATAATTTGTTGTTGGGCCTGGATTAAGTACTGGTGGGGTAGAGTCATAAACTAGGCCTAGCATGCTGTGTTCTGTCACTTTTAGATACTGTAAATATGGAAAGCTTATGTTGGTGCAATTTTGCAGGGTAATTCTTAAGCTTTGTACTTCAGTGTGTAGCATTCACATAGACTGTTTTAATTTAAGAGCAGACACAGTTTTAGGGCTTTGATTAAAAGCCTTTAGAAAGGTACTAAATTGTTAGTGTTTTCACTGTCAAAAAATAAGTGATTGTTTAGTTTTGGTTGCAATACTTATTTACCTGTTGTACCAAACTCTATTATATCGGTTCCCTTTTTGGTTTTTTGCACTTCTGACTCTGTGTTCCTAACACAGGTTTTGTACCTGTTTCGTCTGTCTCTTGTGCCATGTTTCCTGGGTACTGTATTTTAATTGTTTTTAAAATATTATTTGAGTAGATCTGCTTCTCAGCCACTGTTTCTAACATTTCATTATGTAGGGTTTCTAGTTTTACACTACAGGCTGTAATTTTGCTTCTGTTTTCAGCTTTTATAATTAAAAAAAGGGATTCTTCTTGCACAGTTCTTCAAGAAAGATCTGGTCCTAAATTTAAAATCTGTTTTACAGTTGCTATTTTATAGTTCAAAATACTTTTTATAGTATTTATATAGTTATACACTATGTAGAGTATTCTGAACTATAAAAACATCTAAAATATATATAGTATTTTATATAGTATTATACCATACTATTACAATACTGTATATATAAATTAATAATTATGAAATGGTATGGATGAATTAGTAGTCCAAGTACTTCTCATGGTGAGGGACAGAAGTTGTTTTTTGTTTATCTCAGTTTTTTGTTTGTTTTGTTTGTTTTTTAAAGTTAAGAGATCATGGTAGACTCCAGTGGTACAACTGAAACAGACAGGTACTGTTCTGACATGGATTTTTCTGTACTAAATGAAAATGTCACTTTGTATCAAAAAAAAAAGTTAAAGAAACTGATTACTAAATAAAGGTCAATTTCTGTAACTTCATTTGTGTGTAATGGGTGCATAGAGCTCACGCTCTTCTTGACTCTGTTGAGTCCTCATATAAGGTTTGAATTTCTGACTAAAATTGGCATATCCACCTGATAGTTTCAAATACTCACCTTGAGAAGAACAAGTTTGTTTTGTGCTCTCACCTATCCTTGGATGCATAAGTTATATGCTCTCACATATCCTTTATGCATCTCTGTTTGTGAACAGAGATGTTCACAAAGTGTAGGACGCAAGAAGTTAGATGTTGGTTTGTGTTAACATTTTTAATGTTCTGGCCCATTGGTGTTACGGGTTTCAAATGGAAATGCACTTGATTGAATGGGGACTTTAACTGAAGAATGGGTCTATCACTGATATTTTCAAGAGAGTGTCACTGGGTAAAAGTGAGAATATTAGCTCAAAGGCACATTGTAGAATGCTGTCAGTTTTTATGCTTCAAACAGTCCAGCCTCTTTTGTTCACTGAGTTATCCAAAAGCCTAGGGAAGATAATTATTATGTACTAACTTTTCTGCTTTATCAGTTTCTTTATTCTCAGATGCCAAATAGTCAGCTTCAGCATGAACCCAGCTGGTGAATGGACTAGTCTTGGAATCTGCATAACTAGTAATAGCCTTTAGTCATAAGACAATCTTGCACCTTGCTTGCTCTTGAAAAAAGCCACGCCGTGGTAACATTGTCTAATAGGGGATTAAGAAAAGGAGAAAAGGCAGGTTCTGGCAGGTCAGTAACAGCCACACATTGCATATCTTCTGATCACAACAAAGCAGAACTGAAGTCATGATTGAACACTAGGAGGAGAAGTCTTTTGCTCAGATCAGGAGTTTCCTGATATACCATTTTCTTTTGTAATATTACGTGCCAGAGATAGATTTAGCCCTTGTTCTGGAAAGAGTAATTTTGTCCAGGTGTTTCAATAAAGAATGTACTTATGTGGGTATTTTAAAAATAATTTCAAAATAGTTAGAATTTAGAAACAAAAAGTCTGAAAATTTCACCCTTATGCTTATAAGCCACAATTGAGCATGTGTGGCTGCTCGATTGGTAGAGTTCACCAGAAATTGACATCTTGGAACTTTATTTCTCCACAGCTAAACTGACACAAAATGGCTGAAGATACTGCAGCCCATATATATGGTTTGTTTTTAATATGTTGACAAACATCTACTTGCTTTCAAACCTTTGCATTCTATTCACATTGACCTGAATTGCAGGGCAAGTGTTTGCCTGATCCAAAATTACACTGTGACAGCTGCCAACCTCTCCACCTCAGACAAGGGTTGTTTTTCAGTGCCTGATAAATTTGGAGGCCACATCCCAATCCTATATAGTGAATGCAAACATTGCCTTAAGCAGTCTTGAGCAGATCTCCTAGGTCTGTCTCTGATGGATGTATTTTTGGTTAAAATACAATCTTGTAATCTTCTAGACTTATGTTTAAGGCTCCATGTAATTTCTACAGTTCTGTGCCTACACTTCACATAGACAGTTTCTATTAAAATAGACTGACATTGGAAAAATATGCACTGGCTTGGAAACTAAAGAGAATACTGTGAAAAATACAGATACCCAATAGAGCAGACTTTTGTCTTGTGCAACAACTAGTGAAGATTCCAGACTGCAACAGAAATTGAACAGCAGAAAAAAAGGTGCTTGGCCTTTTCTTGTAAATTTTCTTAGGCTGCTGTGCCCATGAGTGTGAGAGTTTCTTTCTTATTTGGTTGGGTTTTTTCTAACATGAACTCTGTGTAATTTTGTTTAGAAAAGGTCTTCCTGTTCTTAACTGGAAAAGTACATTTTTGATAGCATTTGGTAGTAAACTTTTTAGCTATTCAATTTGTCTTCTTTCTCTCTTTGAATACTAAGAGATGCTTTAGCTAACACGACATGAATGATGGCGAGCATGAGTCCAAAAACCAGGGGATCCTATTACTTAAGTGTGAAAGTACCAGCTTAATCTGGGATTGTTCAGCTCTGTTTTAACAATTCCTTACAAGTTTTTGTAAGAGGAGTTGTTTTTTACATTATCTATAATTTTAGATAAGGGCTGTAACTTTATATTTAGACAGCTTCATCAGTTGTCTGTCTACATGGATCCTTTTATTGAAGCAAACTGTGGATAAACTGTGGTTATATGTGGAAGTACACTGTGACTAAAGAAATTTAAAACATTTTCAGGTCTGGAGTTAGCTTGCAGACTTCCAGTGTGGAAGATGTTTTGGGTTTTTTAATTCTTTTTTTAATATTTATTTAATCTTATTACTTAACTGACTTGAAAAACAGTGAGAAGAGGTGTATTCAAGTTTTTTCAGATTTCCTTAGATCTCATTCAATTAAGCAATTTTAATTAATTTTCCTCTACAAAGTGCACCTGTTAAAGATGAAGAGGTTTTGTGGTTTTATCCTCCTGTGTAAAGTGTGAATTTCTAGGTGATTTTTTTAACACAGATGTACACACAGGTTTTTAAAGTATCAGCCTTTGTTTTAAAAATGTAGGAGGGAAAATGGAAGAGATATAATAACTGTTTCAAGAATCAAATCATAAAAATCTCTGTACTATATAGCCTAGGCACTTCATCTTATGGTGAATTACCTGTCATTGATATGTTTCATTAACAGTACATTATATGCTGAATGTGTGTGTTCACCGAGATATTTTCTGTGTCCACCATATTGAAGGAAATACCACCAAGGGCTGAGGAAGCTGTCAAAGGTACAGTATCTTCATTTATGACCCTTTTCCTTCGCTGGCTCACGCTATAGTGTCCAAGAGCTGCCCTGCTGCTGCTGCTGGTTAAGAAAAACAAACAACCCAAGCCTGGAACAACTACAACCCTCCAACCCCGCCAAACCCAATGCACAAAAAAAACCAGCTCTCTTCCCACCAAATCCCACTTCTAAAGTGTCCAGTTTGGCTTTTTTATGACCTCACATCCTTCCTGTCTTCCTGAAGATACATTAAAATTTCATTAAAAAAAAAAAAAAAAGGACAGGAGTTTACTCTTAATTCACAAACATACTTCATATCTTTCCAGAATTAGAAATAAGTCTGTCAAAATGTTAAATTCTTTCAACAGCTTGAAAAAAAACAATCTGTTTCTTGATAAAATCACACTTATATTTGTAATGGTTTTTTTCTTTTAAAGTTTTTTTCAGTGCCAATGTTAATGACATTCCTTATGTAATATTCCCTATGCCCTTCCTCTGAAGGCAGGGAATGATCAGCTTTCTCAAGATGGTGACTTTGATCTTCAGAGTAAATGACCCTTTTTTTTTTTTTACAACTTTTGTACCTCATTTTGCTGCAGATTATTCTTATCTTGTTAACAATCTTATTTTATTCTTTATCTTACAAAGATATATCTTATCTTTATTCCTTCATTTGACAAATCCATTTGGTCCACAAATGCTTACCATTTGAATTCAGCAGTTAGCTCAGTCATCAGATTTTTTAACCAAGTTGAGATGATATTTGTAGCCCACTGTGATAAACTTAAGGTATTAGGTTGCAAGCTTGTCTTTTTGGCTGGTGTAAGAAATAACAGGCTGAAAATGCTGCTTTTTTTTTTTTTAATCTAAATACATGCAAGGATTTTAAATGTGATTGTAAGTTTTATAGTTTTGTGATGAAAATAACTGTTATAATGTTTTGAGAGGATAATTCCAGCAAAGTTAGCCAAAAAAACCTGAGGTAAGAGAGAGAAAATTGTCCTCTGCTGTGAAAATAGGATTTGAGAGTG
The DNA here is from genome assembly GCA_910950805.1 of Acrocephalus scirpaceus scirpaceus. Classification (NCBI taxonomy): domain Eukaryota; kingdom Metazoa; phylum Chordata; class Aves; order Passeriformes; family Sylviidae; genus Acrocephalus; species Acrocephalus scirpaceus. Next base: position 39,663,420 of record OU383781.1, read on the forward strand.
CCAGCAATTGCTCGTATCATTATAGTAACAAGTAGGTTTGTGATGCAAAGATGAGTAAGTGCAATTGCTGAAGAAACCAAACACATGGAGCTGAATTCCAGGAAGGTGAGAAAAACTGCGTGTCCTCAGTAACCACCAAGGTTGGTCCCGTGGTGACAAATATATATCTCCTTTATCTGGGGTTGGCTGAACTGTATGGCCTTGAAGAGCTTCTGGCTGAAAATATATTTCTAGCATTCAAATGAACTCTCATACTTTTATACCCTGACTTGTGCTGTATTAAAAAATGTGTCGTTAATAGCTGCAATTATAGTGTGATCTGTTGAAACCTGCTCCGACAGATTTGCAGCTCAATTATTTAGAACTCATTTGTCAGGGTGGTACCACATATTTCATGCCAGAGTGACTATTTTACAGCTGCAAAATAATTCAAGGGAAGTTGTAAAAATCAATTGGCTATCCTTCCCCTCCTCCTGGTCTTTACATGGCAGAGTTTCCCTCAGAGCTGCAAGACTTGAACTGCCATGGGTTCACTTGAATTTCTGTCTGGTGTTGGCACTGCTCTACTGTCCTGCACAGGATGTGATCAGAGCTGTTTCCTGACAGCGTGGGGTAAGGAAGGGTTGAGTCTTTGCCTGGGTTAACTCTAGCGAGATTCTTCCAGTCCTGGCTCCATGGGGCAGTTCTGAGCCTTCCAGAGCCAAAATGGGATTTCTGATCAGCAATTGCTGCAGTTCTTCCTTTCAGTAGTCCCTTTCCTGCTATGTAAGCATACACAGACATAGAGTTTTGTGAAGTGCTCCATGAAATTTTTCTCAATTAGGAGTGAGGTTGTCATTTGTGAGAGTTGCATTATGGATACATCGTAAGCTCTCACCTTCTTTCACTGTCACATGTGGCTTTATTTTCCCTTTGCTTTATAGTCTTGCTATCACTAGTAGATAAATCTTCCATCAAGGTGTGTCTGTCCTCCAGTGCAGCCTTTCCTGTTTGCCTCATTCCTTGCTTTATGCTTCACTTACACATCTAAACTCTCTCAGGTATTTTTTCCATTGCTGATGCAACGCAATCTCTCCCTTCCTCTCCCTGTTAACTAATGCTGAAGTATTTTGGGACATTATGTAAAGTCTGTTTGTTTCACAAAGCATACCATGTGGTTGTGTATAAATCACTGATTTGATTTTAAACTTTTAAACACTTGTTACCCTCACTGTTGATGATCTGTGAGCAGCAGTGGCTGATGCACTCCACGTTCAGCAGCCAGCAGATTCAGGTAATGTTTTAGCAAGGGCTTTACGTCTGCAGTTTCTGAAAGTGATGCCTTGCTATGTTTCCAGCAGTGTCAGCAATACATTTGTAGCAGGACATACTTGGTAAGCAAAAGAAGACAACTTGAGAAAGTCCACAAACCTGCCTTAAGATTTTCTGACCTCTGCTGGCTTACAGAGGCTTCAGCCTTAGCATTGATTTGGATTTCCCTCTGCACTGCTCAGATTCTGTGATAAGCCAGCACTGGTACGGTATGCAGAGGTATATCTGAATTGATTTGCTGACAATTACCGAGATCCACAAATGGTGCCTGATCTTCACTAGAAATCAACTGTTATTATTCTAATTTTAACCTCTTTTGCTATCACTTAGAATATTACTGGAGCTACAAGAGAACAGTTTGTAATGAGTTCTGAAATGCTGGGATTTGCCAGAAGTGGCTGTTTTTATCTTGTTTCTTTTCCACCCTACTCTTGCCCAAAAGCCCAATTTTTATTTTACACCCTCTGTAATGTCAGCCATTTCAAGATGCAGGTAGTCTATAATACACAATATGGTGAAAAGAACAAGAACTGCAACAAGCTGCAGTTGAATGTTGCAAGTCATGATCCCTTAAAATCCTTTTTCAGGTCTCATAGTTGTAGACGGTGCCACTCAGAAACAGAAATCCTTTCTTGAAACTATTAAGACAGAGTTTTGAAAGTTATTTTCTTTCTTGTTCTCAATGCTCTGATAATGAGACTTTCAGTGTCTGACTCACTTATTTTTAAAAATCTGGTGTCCAGACCAAAAGCATCTGTGGCACCTTAATACTTTTTCCTGTGAAAATACTATTTTAACTTCTCTGCCTCAGGATATGTACTTCATCGTCTAGGCTACTTTCAGCTTTTGTTTTATTAGATGTGAGCCTCATCTATTTCAATGATTTAGGATTTATGACTTTTTGTTACCCCCTGCTGTTTATGGGATGTGGGGGTTTTTTGTTTAAAAAATGTTTTTCCATCATAACCCATCATCCAGATTGATGGTGTGAATTCATGGTTCTACAGTCACTCTAAACAGAAGTGTTCTGTTTCTCAGTGGGGAAAAAGTTATTCCAGCTAACCTATCCAATGTGGGACTGCCCTTCTAATGTATATACATGCCTGTGTTTTGTGAGTGGAGCATTTTTCTCTGTTTCTTTTTTTGTTTTATATGTTTTAAAAATCTAATTCTGCAGATACCACACACACCAAGAATGTGTCTTGAAAATCAGTGGTGCTACAGAGAAGTAATTGACCAATATATGGTTTGTTAGTCAATGTGAAACAGAAAATGGCAAAATAGTTTAGAGTGAAGCTGACGGGTCACATAAAATCCACAAACCCCTGATGCTCTGTTTTTCAATTATTTAGCCTTGTGTATAGTTTTTAATATACCTGCCTTAAAAGGATATTATTATCCTGAAAGTTACATTTGGAAAATAAAAGCATTGGAATGAGATACTTGATTTAATAAGTACTGAAACGAGACATTCCTCAAAAGGAAAGCTGTTATTCTATTTCATCTTGGTATTTACTGTTTTCATGAAAAATGATTGGTAATTTCTGAAAAAGAAAGTACCCTTTAAAAGATGTCTCAAGCCAGCTACTGAAGACAGGAGTTATACTACATAATTGCTCATCATTCAAAGTTGTGCTTGGGGATTCTTGCTGTGTGTAGTACGGAATGTAAAATGATTAGAGAAAAAAATTATTTCTGGTATGTGGGAGAGAATAAATGTTTCTTTTCACAGCGTGCTAATATAGTGGTGCAGAAACTACAACGGATACAAAAAAGCACCAAAAAGTTCTTCAGCAACAATGGAATATGACTTGCATTTATCAAATTATTCTTTTAAAATCTGAGAACCTGTCCCTTGATGCAAACTCACACATCAAACACCCCTGATACTCTATTTGTGCTACAACATCTCATTTACAGTCAGTTTATGCTGTATATAGCACTGATTGTTTTTCTTGGAAGATTAAGAGCAGAGTTTTAAACTGTCTTCCTCAAGGTCACAAGCCTGGCAGTAAATTCTTCTCTTGTATTTTTTTTTTTGTAGATCATGAAGTACTTCAATAACAAACAAAAAAACTTCAAACCAAAACAAAAAAATAGCAGACAAACATGCTTAGGTTTATGAAAATCAAATGATATGTATTCTAAGACAATTTCTTCCATAAGACAGAAAGTGTCAGCAAAATAAATGGTAAGAACTTGCAGCCCTAGTGATGGCTCTAAATCAGCAGCTGCCATGCAAGGCATGGAAAAACAAAGTAGCTGAATCTTAAAATAATGTGTGTGGCAGTCTATAATGCAAAACTAGTGGGATTTCAAATATTGGTGGTTCTGAAGGGATCAAAAGTATTGCATATTGCTTATCTGTAGATCCAGCATTTCTAGTATGTTAAATTCAGACACCTATTATGGACTATTTTATAACAATCACTCCAAATTGATGAAGGCATACTAAGCCTTGTATGGCCACGGACCTTTAGTTAAGACCAGACAATAATAATCTAGTCTCTCAAGTATGCAAAAAGCATGAGAGAGCATCAGGCTCACTGGCTTAGTGTCAAGTCCTTCTTATAAAAGGTATGACTTAAAATGGAAAGCCTTTGTGACAGTTTATGCAGACTAACTTAATGTGTAAGGCCTGTGCAGTTATTTTCCACCTATTCGTGAATACACAAGCTTGAATATTTGGCTTTAAACATAGAGGGGTGCAGAGAGTTCTTTTGTTTAGTCAAATAAATACTTTCCAATATTTAACCAGTTCTAATTTATGGGGAACAGATGGTTTTTCTTCATTAGTAATTGTTTTTCCAGAAGATAAGTCTGTATTAGAATTTGTGAAGATTCATGAGCTCTTTTATTCAAAGTAAAGCTCTTTGTTGAAACCACTCAATTTTTTAAAAAATGAAACAGCTAAGAGGTTTTTTCAAGCCTCCAAAGCCTGTTAGTTTATTATATTCTGTTTTTTTCTTAGAGGCAAAGGTTGTCAAACTTATTGTTGCACTCTTCCTTGGAACGAAAATCTGTAAGTGTTCCTGGGGTGCAGGCACAACAGAAGTTCACTAAAACTGCCTTGGCTTTTAACTCAGGTAAGATGCAATGGCATCCAGTCAAGATGTCAGATGCAAGTCCTGAAAACTCTTTTGATTCCACCTGTGACTAAAATTAGGTGTTCACAATTTCATGAAAATGAAAATGTTTTGATTTTGTTTTGGCGTTAGGGAATGGTTGGATTTTTACGTCTGCATCCTTGTCCCACTGAAACAGAGACCTTACTCCCTGCTATAGGAGCAAGAACAGGAGCTGAAGCCCATCACATTTCAAATGCCCCTGCCAGATGCATATTGTTAAGTTCTATTTAAATCATATTCAGTATTTTGAGTAATGGGAGCAATAGCAGGCAGTTTTAACCCTCATAACTGATATGCTGGCTTGACGAGGTTTTCACAGCAGAAGTCACTGTTGTATAAGCCTCCACAGATACAGTGCTTTTCTCATTATGGAAACATGTACAGCTTGAGTAGCATTTTCCTTTTATGACATATTCAGAGCTCTCTGCAGTCCTTTACGGTATATTCATACAGATTTGTGGAGGAAGCCCTCTAAGGCACAAGTTTACGCAATACCAGCATCTAGTTATTTGGACTTTGAGCTTTAAATTCTAAATGCCTAGAATTCATATTTCCCACTGACCAGATGCACACTTTTAGATACCAGCTTCCAAAGTTAGACTTGCAGAATTTCCTCGTAAATTTTCCTTGGTAAAACTACAGAGTTGCATCTTCTTTTGTTTAGCCACAGAGTAAATAATACAGTCATTATAGGTTGTCAACAAGCTCCTCTGCCATGTGTTGCTGTCTTGTACACAGCATATGCAAATTGTCCCAGTGGCCCAGGAGAAGCTGCTACATGTCTTTCCTTTTGCGAGCCGTGCGCTGGGCCGTGACCTTTCACTTGTGAGTTTCTTTATTCAAGTTACAGACACCTCGGTGTGCAGGTCTGGGAGCGCTGTGTGCCTGTTGCCAGTGCACCCTCTACCATCAAAGGGCACAAGGAGCGTCTCACTGGAGTGAGGAGGAGTGTGGCTGCACTCCAGCTCTGCCTGCTGGGCTCGCTCTCTACATTTTGGGTTGCTGTTTTTGAAGGGAATGAGACACTGGCTGTGTTTCTTTGCTTCTCTCTTCACCCTGCTGGAGGCCCGAGAGCCCCTGTTTGCTACACTTCACTTTTTCATTTGCTTTGACACCATGGACGTGCTGTAAAACTACCTGGGTTTTACAGGCATCTCACCTGTCTGTATTTTTACCCAATCTAGCATTGGAGAGAGGGAATGAGGCAGGAAGGTCATTGACTTGTTAGCTGTTCCTTCAAACAGGAAAATAATTAAAACAAGCTCTTCAACAGTGAAATTCTCTGTGAGAGGCAGATCACCATGTTCCCAGATTTGAGTGCAGGGGCAGGGGTGGGGATTTTTTGATTGCCTCTGATTCTTGAAAGAGCTTGTGTTTTATCCCAAAGATTAGAGAATCCTTTTTATGCAGCTTAATGGGTTTTTTTACAAATGTCATACAGATAGGAAGTTGTATCCTATTTTACAGATAGAAAGCAAGGCAAATAGAGACCAGTTTTAAAGAAATCATGTGGGATTTTAAAAATATGGCTAATAAAATGGTCTAAATGATACCATAAAGTAGAGAGGCATGTTAGAACTCTAAGTATGCAGCTTAACAAGAGAGCTGTACTACACAAAGCTGTGTGAAGTGTCAAACTACCTTAAGTGTGGCTGATTTCTGGGCACTCACTGAGGCAAATAATTACTCCAGGAAATAACATTTCAGTATCTCACAATCAGCATTTCTCTGAGTTTACTCCTTGCATCATTCTGCTCCTCTTTTCTTCTGGTCTTTCAGAACAGAGTTTGAGCACTTGCCCAAGTGCCAGTGAAGGCAAGAGCATTTCTTTTGCAGCTCAAAGGCAAAACTTGTTGCTGCCTTTTGTTGTTATTCAGCAGCCCAACAATTCTGACCTGTGAGGAATGTGGGGGTAGGGGACACAAACATGTTTTATTTGTTGTTGTTTTTTTCTAATGCTGAGAGACTGAGGAAAGATAAATTTGGTGCTCTTTGGTTTGGGTGGGTTTCGTTTCTTCTTTTTTTCTTTCTCTTTTTGGGTTTGTGGGGGTGTTTTGGGTTTGTGGGACTTTTTTTCTTTTTTTAGGTAAAGCTGAGTTTCTTCAAGTATAAAGCTGGGCAGTCCCACATAATTGATGTTGCCGTGGCCTCCAGCCAAAGTTGGAGCAGTCATCAGTTAGTTTTAACCTGGAGAAAAGCAGAGGGACAAAAATCCCTTTTTCCAGCAAGATGTAAATATTTGTTTCCTTCTTTTCATGAAACACGTAGAACAAAGGGAGCAATTTGAAGGAGAAAGGTCTGGACCCTGTGGGTGCTTACTTTGTCAATGCAGTTTGTTCTGCTCTGACACCACTTGGTGCTAGAAGATCAGTATTTGTTATGCAGCTGCTTGGTAGCTCCAGTTTTACGTACAGGACTTCTGAAAGGCAGTTGAATTACAGCCTTGATTTCCAGCAGGTTCTATGTGCCAACATGCCATCCCTTCCTTTGCTGACAGAAGGGTATCCATGTCCAGGAGCTGCAGGAAGCTGTGCAGGTCAGCTCTCCAGAGCCCTCCTCACTGTGCTTGCAAATGGGGTGTGCACCTCCCTGACCTTCTGTGGCCAGTCCTTTCTGCCCTGAAAGACAAGCACTGCCTGTGCTTCAAGCACAGACTCGACCTGTGGCACTTGTGACAATATGAATGACGTTAGACTGCCAGTATTACTGACTTTCCCTACAAAGTCATTTCCCCCTAATACAAAGGTATTAATTACAGATAGAAACATGGTGACTCCAAGGTCGAGAGATGAGAGCATGCAATCTGGAATTTCCATCACAACTGATTATGATTATGCTCCAGCTATTAAAAGTTACAAGGTTGCATTTGTTATGTGGATGCTTGCTTCTAATTAAAGAAAATGCCTATCCTTTAAGAACTCAAGAATAAATAGATTCCAGTTTTTATCTTCAACTTAGTTTTTCAATAGCCTTTTCATATGAATGCTGGCTTACTCATTTTCTGCGCTAATGTGGTTTGTGCATCTGTTGGATGAATTAAGGAGTGCATTTATACTCACCTGATACCTTTAGAGCCAAGCTTTACCTGCAGCACGAGATAAAATGAGATTTGTAGTCCTGTCTTATTCTTTCTTTTGTCTGTGGTGCATCTCTTTTCCTTATTTACTGTCTGTCTGTGTGGAGGTGCTTCAGACAGTTAATCTAGTCAGGTGAATTGAACGTTGATTGCACAAACCAAAGTGGACTGTGTGGATATACTCATTCAAGAACAGAGGCTTCTTGAAGTGAGTTACACTGCAGAAATAAAAGCTCCTTGAATTCTGATTCTCATTGCAATGTGAGATGTGCAAGTGCTTCACTCAAAAATAAATTCAAATTACTTTTTCTCAAGTGACTCTTTGCAAACACAAAGGACTTGGTTCCCTGTACTCCAACATCTTGATAAAAAAATGAATCCATGCATTTTACTCCGCACCTCAGTACTGATGTCTATTGTAGCAGAAAGATATGCACAATTTCCTATATAGGAAATATCCTCTGTTTTTACCAGTAACCTTGCTGCTTTATTTGTGTTTCAGTGGTCTCATTTGTACTCTCTGCCTGCCTTCCTTATTGCTCTCCTGTTTATGTTTTCATTATTTATTGTGGTTTGCTTGTACTAGATGGAGTACTATTTCTTGACGCAAGTCCTTTATGATGTTTATTGATGAGACATTTGTGAGAACAGCCTCATTGTGCCCTGTTAGCATTAGTGTTTCACGTTAATGTGCAGCTTCTCAGAGCCTTTCTGCAAGCTGCATAAATGAGACTCCCAACCGAGAGCAGTTCACAACATCTCCCTTTGGCAGAGTAGCTGCCTTGCTGTTTTAACTGAGAGTCAGTGAATATACTGAGTCTTGAATGAATATATGCATCAGAAGCTGCATTAGTTTAGGTGAAGGTTGCAAGGGATTTGTCAGGTGCGTGCTTCCAAAGAGATGCTCACTTATAGCTGTACCTATATATCATATTTATATTATGAGGCAGTCTTCTGTCAGTTACATGTCTTTGAAACAGTTACTTCAGTTACCTTTTTTTCATCCTTGTCAAAGCCCTTGATGTTTATCTTGACTAGAATAAGATAGAATAGGAGCTTACAGACTCCTGTATAGAGCTGTTCTGTCTGTAAATAAGGGATATATTTTTTTCAAAGCGAAGGTTGGGTTCAATATACTGGAAGTGGTGTTGGAAGGTGCAGAAATAAGGAGGGAAGGTATGATAAGGTACTAGGTGGGGATTCAGAAAATTGTCTCCCATTTCTGGGAAATGGTATATTTTATTATCCTAGGTAAGGCAGTCTGGTTTGATACTAGGTATTCTGTGAAAATCTCAGCTGAGAGGAAAGGAAAAAAATTACAGTCATAATAACCTTGAACTGGAATAAATCTACCTCAAATTCAGAAACTTTGCCCCAGGTTGTATATATCTTCTGTAGTGTGTTTTCTTCATGGGCCGTCTAGACTAAGGAGACCCACCCCAAAGAAGTGTCATTCTCTGTCTCTGTGAAGAATAACAGCACTTACCTTTCCTTGCCAGTTCTGTTGACTTCAGGCTGTAGCTTTTGATTGATAAATTTGTATGAAACCTTGTAGAAAGAGGTTAAGATCTCATTTATGATCCATGAGCTGCCCAGATAGGAAAATTTCCAGCACTGTTATACTTGGAAGAAAACGTTTAATGTAATAGCTTTTAGACAGCATGTCTGTCTGGTGAAAGGAGGGTCTGCAGCTGCTGGAGCTGCAATTGAGACACAAAATAGAGAGTGCTATTTGTTGGTCACAGAATGTTCAGTGCTTTACAGCACCCAGCTGAGTCTCCACAGCCAAGTGACATGAGAGAAGTGCTGGTTCTTCCTGCTCTCCTTCCCCTGTGCCTTTCTGGTTTCAGCTCTTTGGGAGTCCACAGAAGTGGTCAAATGCATTTTCATTGCACTACCAGTCTGCATCTGTCGTGAAATTTCAGTAAACAAAACCACAGCATTTGGCAAACAGACTTTAAAAGCAGAGAAAAATCCAAAAGGCACAAGTACCACAATGCAATTTCTGATTTAAAGAGAATAAAGCTTTGCATTTTGCAGGCACACATAACAATTAATACATAAAGGCATAAACTGCAGAAAATTGGCTAATGGAATATATATAAATGAATTTAATGCAAATTTTCAAGCACTTTGGGCAATTAACTGTGTGCCTGTCTAGGCACAATGTTTTGACTGCACAGATAAATGTATTGATTGCAGAGCAAACGTGTCCCCCTTCATTCTTTCCCAGTAATGAAAATAGCATTTAGTGATGTGGGAGTTGATTTGCGAGTACCCAAAGCAGTGAAGGCTGAGGTCAGGCCTGCAGTGACAAGCTTTGCTGCCAACTGCTGTCGAGTGGCAATATTGACAGCTTGTAGCATCACTGGAATACCCCCATCTTGTGGCTGTTCCTGCCAGCATCAGGAGCTTCTCACAAAGATGTTTTATATCTGCAGCAGTTGTAGGCAGGAACTGGGAAAGAACCCAGGGCTTTCACCTGTTGCCATTGCTGCTGTGCTGGCTGATAGCAAAGGGCTGTGGTGTTCAGGGAAGAAATCCAAGTTGTAGAAAAGGGAGCGTTGGTGCTTGAGTGAGGGAGAACCTATGCTGAGCTGAAAGAGGAGCATCCATGTTCCAAGAACTTTGTAAGACAAATGAGTACAACTACATATTTGCCTTGGGCATCTTGTGGGTAATTTTGGACAGTAGGTATTTATTTCAAGGAATGCTTCCTTACCAGGAAACCTAGGGAATTGCAAGAAGGAGCACTGAAATTGCTGCACACAGGTCATGCCTGAGCTCAGCCTCCAGGCTGGCCATGGGTGCAGATGTCTCTTTCTTTGGAGGGCTCCTATTGCTTATTTACTTTTATCACTGACAGCTGCTCTCTTTTGCAAGTATGATATCCTGGTCTGATATTCTGGCCAAATTCTAACTATAATCCTTACCGCCTGCTTGACTCAAAATAGCCCATACATTAAAATGTGTCATTTCTCTTCTAACTGAATGTGAAGTTTTTAAACAATTTCCATTTTTCACCCCAAATATGGCTCTTTCAGCTTTGTATGTTTCTCTATTTCTAGCTTGTTAAAGTACTTGGAAGGCATTATGCATTGCATGCATAAAGACAAGCTATTATAAATATTTAGCTAGCTAAAGCATTTGTGATTTTTTAACTTCAAAGTTAGAAGTAAATGGGATACTTGTAATGACTCTTGCATTTTTTACAGAAAATTATCTAAGTAAATCTTTCACAATAGCTTGGGACTTTTCGTGGTGTGCCAAAATACATCCTACCTCAGTACCACTGGGACTCAGGAATTAGACAAAGTGTCAGAGAGGCTAAAACAAAGACTCATGCCTGGAATATTCCTAAAAGAATCCGACAAGCATCAGTGCTCTCTGACTGAGTGGTGCTGTTTGGAGAGGGTCACCTGATAATTTAGTTTTCCTTTTTCTTCAGGAAAGGAAAGGTATTCCACTGGAGCCCCTGTTTATGTTTTCCTTTTTCCTGGCCGATCTCTACAAGGTTGTTCAGCCTCTCTAAGCCTTGCTCTTAGGCTATAAAATAGGAGCATTGGTACACCCTTCCCACATGGAAACATTTTCTGGGTAAGGCTGTGAGGTACTTAGTTCTGGCTTCTGCACAATAACTGGATAAATCTTTCTTAATTGTTTGATTAATATCCTGTTAGCACAGTACAACTTGTCTCTGTTTTAAGAAAGTGGAGAATTTTATCTATGATCGGTATTCTCATCTTAGCAGTATTTTAGCAAGGAAGTTTGAAGAAATCATGGCGGAGAATGTTTGTGAAACAGCTAATCTTAGACAAATAGAAGTATTTAAAGAAGGCAAATGTTGAACTCTAAGACAACTATTTGAAAAAGGAACCTGGTCTCACTCAAAGTAATGGAAACAGCTAACGAGCTATTTATCAAGTGGTTTGCAAGGCTAGGGTTTAAAAAAAATTAAATTTTTTAGTCTTTAGCTCAAAAACCTATTGCAGAAATCACTTAGAGAATATTAGTAAATGTGAAAATTGTAAAATGTTCAATAGCAATGCATAACCAAAGTATTTTTTCTAGTGTGTTTATCTCCTGGACCAGTAGTTCTGTCTAGATGTGACTTTTACCTTGCAGTCAGGCACTAAGAATGGAACTCTGAAAAGGAATGTGTTCAATATTGTTTTACTTTAAGATTATGGAGCAGTTCTACTACAAAAGTCTTTCCAGATTTTCAGACCAGGTTTAGATCATAAGAAATATACACAGGATGGCACAAGCACTGCTCAGTCTAAAGCCATCCTTGTCTGCCCCTTTGTGCTAAAGGCATCACAAACCACTGCAGAAAGCATTACACATTTCCATCATGTGGAATCCATCATTTTTATTTTATTTGGACTGGATTTAGGCTACGTCTAGATGCTCTTTCAAGATGTTGTGGCTTTCATATTTTTCATTGAAACTGACCAGAAGTGATAATTTATATCTTGTAGAGCTGATGACTTAGCACTTTCCCAGTTAGATCTGGAGCCAAGTGCTGCAGTAATTATTCTGCTGCTGATTCCTAACAGAGCTTTGAAAGCTTGGTGTGGGTACGGGTGAGGCACAGAGGCAGTGCTGCAGAGCCTCTGGCACAACAGCAAAGGGGGTCACTAGCAGTTCATGCAAACTCCAAATCTCACTGTTGCCCATTCTTTTTCAAAAGAACCTTCCAGTCCGTGATGGGACTGACTGGTCTTCCTCCATAGAAAACAGATCGAAAGTATAACACACATATAGTTCACTGAAAAGATGTGCTAAAGTCTTTGTAACTTAATGCATCACAATTTGCTGCTCCTTCAAAAAACTGAAGATCCATAATCACATTGTTCAATAGCCTGAGGATCTCTAAATCTGCTTTTCACTTATAAGTTTTACTTCTTGATTATTTTTTAAGCTCAAAAGACAAACTGAGTTGAAAGAAACAAAGGTGGAAAGCACAAGGGAGTCAAGATGCTGTTTAAACTCCGGGGTATATGGGCACTGCCTGCTTGGTGTGATGTTTATCTCTGAATAGATTTTACCTAGCCCTTTTGTGCTTGTGAGAAGAGGAAAACAAGGGAGAAGCAGTTTCTAGCCCTTCTTGCATATAGGAAATAGTTGCCTGTCTTTCTGCCTCTGCTGCTTGCACCATATTTATTCCACAGTAGTTCTACCAGCTTAATTTGTCCTATAGTTCTCTTTAATAATTTCTTGGCAATGTTATTTCTTTTACAACCTGAGAGCTTTTGAAGTAGGAGTTAAAATGAAACTTTAATCAGGCAGAGTGTAAGCCACTGCCTTCCCTCCTCTTCAAGTCCCTCGAAGTCAGCTCCCACATGGGGTCTGTGCCTGCTGGCCTGTGACCCTGCGAGTTCACAGTCCCCTGCAGGAGCAACATTTTCCAAGAGCTGGATATGGCTGCCCAGCATGGCATCGTGATTTAGGGAGGTTTTCAAACCTTCTTAAAAGCTCCAGTCCTTCCAGGACTATTTGAACCTCACCAAGGTCACCACAGTGCCATGGTAGGCATGTGCAACTCGCCAACAAGCACTTACAAAAACAATTGAGATACACATTAATATAGTAAATGATACTGAGAAGGCTTAGAGGAACATCTTCACCTATACTCAAACCAGTAGGTGTAGATGCATTTTCTGTTTGCTGCAAGACTTGAGATATGCTTTGGCAGCCCCTTGGTGTTCCCAGCTGTCCCCTGGGAATTGAGGTGCGTGAAGTGCTTTGTGAAGCCCATAGGGCCTCTTACTTTTGAAACAGACCTTTCAGAATGTCAGATGCAATTTCATGCATTTTAGGATAATGCAGGGTCTGGAAATCAAACTATGATTGAAAAAGTCTTGAACTGTCTCCATGAAAGTCTGTATTAAAGCAGTCCAACTCTAAAAATAAGGAAAGAAAAAAAAAATAGGAAACTATGTAGTGCTGTCATTCCAAGTCATCTCAGGTGAATATCCTTTTTCTGATGCAGAATTATCTCAGCCAGAATTGAGAAATGAAAGTTGCTGTCACAAAACCCAGCTCTTTTTGGCATATCTAGCAGAATACCCTTCACTGCCCTCTCACCCATGCATTACCTCACTTCCCCTGCTTCCAGTGCCTGGACACTGTCTATAAAGCCTGGCTTCTGGTGACATGTATAGATTGAGTGGCATGCTCGGGCCTTGGTGTAGAACTTCTGAAAGAGTACAATTTATCCAAAGTCTCTCTGTTGATTTAACTGCTGATTTTCATTGCTGCTTTGTTTTCTTCCACTGGCATAAGTGTCTTAGGATTTTTTAATTTTTAAAATTAGGATTTTTAAATTCTGTTTGCTTTCAAGTTCATCCTCCCACCTGGAGTATTTATTTCTGTTTTTCTGATATTCTAAGAAATGCACTGCCTCATTTGTCTGCCATAGTTGACCCTTATTTCCATCCCTCCATACCAAACACTGACTTTATCTATAATTCCTCTTTTGCTGACCTTTCTTGTCTTTACACTGGGAAGATCTGGTAACTTGTAAATCTTCACTCCTGGTCTTGTCAGAACAGTCAAGTACAGGAGGGGGTAAATCTTTTTTTCCTCTTCATAAAGGGCCTTGGTAGATATTGCATATACCCAAAGACTGGGTAGAGAGGGTATCCCCTATTCACTCCAGAAGTGTCACATTTTGATTCTTCTTTTGGCAGATATTTCCCTGTGCAAGGATACCCTTTTGGAGGAGAAGACATGCCTATCTGGCCACTTAGCTAACCTAACCAAGTTTTCCTGATTTGGATTTATTCAGTTGAAGTTATCACAGGCATCCTTATGTCAGTCATCTTTGACTGCTCCAATGTAGACAGGTTAAAAGACATCAGAGTTCATTCATCTTGCAAGTTGTGATGATGGTATACTTTGTCTCAAGTCTCTGTCTTACAAATTCTTGAGTAGCTCATTTCCAAAATCATCTCTTGCTGACAGACAGGACAGAAAGAACAAATCTGTTTTCTTGGTCCAAGGCCCACCAAGCCATTTTTTTTCTGACCCTCATGTTGCAGTCATTTCCTTGTTTCCTTTCTTGGCAGTCTCCTTTCTTGTGGTGTAGCTCCCACAGCTTCTGCTGGCCAGTACCTCTGAACTTTCCCTGGCTCCGAGGCAGTGTCTGCCTGGCTACTGCCTCTGTCTCCCACTCTGGAATGTGAGTGCAGATCCCTCTTTAACTCCTAGGCCCCTGCTTCCCATGGACACAGACACCAAATCCTACCACCTCTGGTTAGCAAGGCAGCCCCTGAACACACTGCAGAGACACAGAACCGCTGTTTTCAGTGCTCAGCTGGACTTCTGTACCTGTTCTCTGCCCAACACAGAAGTGTGCACATACTTACTAGTGACCTACCCATTATAGCTCTTTATGTCCTTTATTAAGGTACTTTAATGACTTCCATCTATCAAAATATAGTTGAGAATTCCTTCTCTTCCATATGTGCTTGGGCTTGACAGGAGGGGGAATATCACGCGCA
The DNA here is from genome assembly GCA_910950805.1 of Acrocephalus scirpaceus scirpaceus. Classification (NCBI taxonomy): domain Eukaryota; kingdom Metazoa; phylum Chordata; class Aves; order Passeriformes; family Sylviidae; genus Acrocephalus; species Acrocephalus scirpaceus. The sequence continues at coordinate 39,678,443 of OU383781.1, forward strand.
GGCAATGAGCCTGCCTTGCTTAGTGAGCTGAGTAATTAGTAATTTACAAATTCAGTAAGCAGTAAATGTGCTCTTGACCTTCCACTCGCACCAGCTGCCTGATGAGGCACCCAGCTGACACGTCCAGCTGCCTAATGCCTTTTCCCCTGCAAAGCCCCCTCCGAAGCTCCTGCCTGCTCTGTGCTGGTGTTTCAGGAGGCAGCATGGTACTGCCTACGCTGCATTGTGCTTTCTGATTCATACTAATCCCCTCATCTTCCTATGGAACATTAAACATAATCACGATATTGAAAATGAAGGCGTTGCAGATTTAAAAGTGGGATCTGCTTAACTAAAAATAGCATTAAAGCAAACCCTGTCCTTCTGTACTGAAGGACTGGCTGGTATTTACAGTGCTGTAGAGTCATCAGACTCGAGCATAGGAATAGGAAAGAATGCCAACCAAGAGGGACTAGGAATTATAGGCTTGTTCTGGTTTATTCCAAGATTTGCTCCTCCTTAACTGTGTGACCTTGAGCTTGACATGTGGTGTGCCCAAACCACCGTTTATTCTTCTGTAACATAGCTATAAGGCTGGTTTTGCAAGTCCTGCGTGTGAATGAAAGAATTTGTATTTGCAGAGTGCTTCAGGAGCCTTAGAGCTGTCCTAGTGATCAGCAGGCAGCCACGGATATATTCACTTTTCATTTCTCTGAATTCTAAAAGAAAAAGTTTTTTATAATAGAGAAGTTGAAGTCATTCCTTGGGAAGAAGATGTCTATAGTGCACCTTCCAATTTCCAGCCCCAACTTCCATGACTTCAAGAATCACTCCGGACAGCACTATGAAGCTAGCCTTTAAATAATGCTGGTTCCTTTGATACCTACATGTGATTCTGTCAAAGTAGTACTGACATTCAAAACAAGATAATATTTATGATAAGAACATTTTACTTCTCATTAACTAAGTTATATAAATGATGTTATATAAAATATAAGTTATATAAAATCTCCTGAACGTTTTTTCCCCTTTCTAAAGGATTCACTGTTTTCACTAATGTGTAATTTCGGAGAAGCTGTTACAAATTTAGTGTTGAAATGACCTGGTCAAGAGCTAAAAGTATTCTAATATTAAATCAATCTCTCTCCTTAGTCCCTTAACTCTAAAAGCTGAAGCTCTAAGGAAAACACCAACTGTCACAAGTCTTGCCAATCTTCTTATGCATCTCACTATATCAGTTTTCCTTCCCTTCACTCTCCCTATTCTCTGCAGTTGACTCAGGCTTTTTTCCTAGGTCTTAAAAACCTATTTAAAACTCTACAGCTTGCCTCCCACACTGTCCTCTCTTACAGTAACAAGCAGCTACAGTCTGTGTTCAGATGTCTTGTGGTCTGCAAGCTCGTCTGGATGTGGTTCCTGTGTTCAATATGGCAGGACAATCTAAATACCCAACCTTTTCATCAAATCCAGTGAGAAAGTATTGAGCAAGCTAATTACTGCAGGTCTTGTTAGCATTGGTGAGCCAATTAAAGCTCTATTCCATTAGATCTCATTCCTCTTTTCATCCTGTAAAGTTACTAAAAGAGCTCAAGAGGAAGTTGTCTTCCCCTTTTATCAGAAGTAAGCAGTCTTTGATAGACATACCTACTTCTGGGGCCCTCAGAATATTTGATACTGACCCTTGGCTGAGCTTAGGTAAGTCTCATGATTGATTGTGTTATCTTAAACCACCAAGGTACCTTTTGCACACTCACTCCTCAGCTTCCAACTGAGACTTGAACCAGGAGAAAGCTAAAATGTTAGGATATTTCTGCCTTAGGAAATGTGGTGAACAGAATGCAACTTCAGGCAGTCAAAACAGAGTGGAAGATAAGAATTGTGGTAACTGTGTTGTCATGGACAACCCTGCGTTGTGAAGGAATAAAACTGCTATACTTAACTTTTACCTTATGTAGAGCCAAAAGGAGTTAAGGTCCAGGCAATGCTTTTAGTTGTGACTTGCTGGATATTATTTTTGGAATGGCTGCCTGAACCTCAAGAAGACAGTATTGTAAACAAGGCTGTGCTTTTCCCTCCTCATTCTTCTTGTCCACATTTAGACATGGAGTGAACTATGGTGATGATATGGGTTTAGTTTCTTTGTGTCTATGAAGTTGTCACTTACAATGAGGTGCTCTTGTATTTTTGCTGTCATAAAATTAAAATTTTTGAGAGGTCACATTTCATTTTGGGTTTTCTACTGAGATTTATTCTGGCTCAGGTATTTCCAGATATCTATTACTGCTGTCATGGCTATAAAATAGACAAGGATAAGCAGGCTACAGGAGATATTTTTTGAACTCAACAGAATTAATATTTTTTCTCCTATCAGGCTGGATCTGCTCTCTTGGTAACATACCCATAGTAATAAATCTGGTTCTATATATAGCCACAGACAGCAACAGCTAACTAAATTGCATATAGACAGCACAGGCACCACAATCCAGGACCCACTGTTTGAAAAGCTACAGGTCTCCACCACTGCTGTTCAAGAAGAGCAGCTATTTTATTGACTCACAGTCCATCCTCTGTGCAGGAGAGACAGTGACAGCCACAGGGAGAGGCACAGCTCTGACTGAGCTGATGTATACATAAGCAGACATTTACATAACAGAAGGTGGTAGAACTTACATAAACTTGGTGTTTTATCTCCAATACACTCAAATGTACTCTTGAGTGTTGCTAGCTGAAAGTCAGATTTTCTGCTTCTAATTAAAAGAGCATCTGTTTTGAATACCCTAGAAAAATGATCTCAGGCTAAGAGACATACCCAAAAAATAGCTGTTCCTCTAATTACTATGCTGAATGCTTATCTGTTTTTCTTCTTCCTTGTATTAAATGGTTTCATTGAATTTGGTGTTCACTTCCATTGCAAGCCATTATCCAATAAATCAGAAAGGAGATGTCAACATGTACCATATTAAAAAAATTATTTATGTATTAAAAATAAAACAATGCACTGTTTCATTGTCTATAATGACATTTAAATAAATGGCACGATGAGCATAATATGGGATATGGCATTCCATACTGAGCTGTGACTTGCCATTTTGAAGTGTCTAAGATCTAGCAGATATATTTGATAAAGAAGAGCATTTTTTAAGGAGAAATGTTGAAACTAACCCACTGCAGTAGGATTTTATTTTATTTTAATGACCTTCAAAGGTCAACATGATTCCACAGCCATGTAAAGGAAGTAATTTAAGAAATTTTAAAAGTTCCAACACTAAGTCTTTCCAAGTAGAGACTATTTCCATGCAAGCAACAATGCATATTGCTAGTTAAAGTTAAAACTGGAGTATTCTATTAGAGATATGAAAACTTATATAAAAATTTAGTTTTATCACATCAGAACTTAGGAAGGTTTTGAGAGTTGTTTGGAGCAGACTGTTGATCCAGGGTATAAAAGGAGCAGTCAGGGAAGATAAAAGCCATTGCTGAAAAGCTAAATATATTGGCTGCATCACTATTGAGGGAAAAGGGGATCAAAGAAATTCTTCCAGCTGTACTTTTTTTTTTTTTAAAACCAGGCATTAATTGGAGAAATATTGAAGATACCATAAAAGAGGTGTTATTTACAGAAATCTTCCACTCTCTTAGTAAAGATGCCAGGATTTAAGATTATTTACCTTCATGTTCAAAAATATGTTAAATAGAAATGGTTCATGTAGCAACGTGCTATGTTACCTGTTCCTCAAAATGCTACCAGAGGCAGAGCCTGGGACATCTCCCCTGTGGGTCCAGGGATGACTGCAGGTTCACTGCAAGTCTGATTTGCATGCTAGGCAAATTAGTAGAACTGTAATGAAGAATACAATTAGTAGACACACAGGTAGCTGTAATATACTGGGGAAGAGGTGAGAGAACCTTTATAAAAGGGATGGCACAACCTCACACCTCTGTGTTTATTAGCACTGTCAAAGGCTTTGTGAGGTATGAATGCAAAATGATTAGGGTTTTAGGAAAGCAGCGAAGAAGATTCTTGGTGAGGTCTGTAAAGGCAGCTTAGTAAACCTGGCATGAGAGGAATAGTCCAGTTCTGAATTAAGAATGAAATAACAGAAAACAAAGGGGACAACTAAGTGCTTTGTTTTCCATAAGAAGGAGGTTGCCAGTAGCCTATTCCTGTTATCTGTGAAAGAGAGGAAAAGTGACTTGACCAAAGTTCCTTCCACGTGATCAGCTCAAAAGCCAACTACAGGGAGTTGTAAGATGGCAAATGCAAAGCAATTTACAAGAAGAAAAGAAATACACGTGTGTGTAGCTGCTGTGATTCCTGGCTGAGCATTGAGCTCTGCATGTGTATTCCATGCCCGTACATGTTGGTGTCTGCTCACATCACGATGTCCCTGCAGACCCAGGAAACTCCACAAGTGGCCTTCCTCTATCATGGATCCCCAGGGCTTCTTGCTCTTGTTTCAGTGAGGCAGCAGGTAACTGAGAACAGTCTGGACTCAGCAGAAACACCTAACGGAAGAAAACAAGGCAGGTAAAAATGAATTCATTACAGAATACATCCTGTAATGGTAACAAAACACTGTGAGCCCAGCCCTTAGGGCAGTGAATCCAACAAGCTTATATGCTGCTCTGCATAGTTAATAATGTCCATGGACAGCAAAAGAAAAGAGCAGCTCTCATGCCTAAATACCCTGCATGAGCAATATAGCCATCAATGTACAAAAAGAATTGTCTGCATACTTTATGTCAGCAGCCTTGTCAATTGGATAATGGCTTCAATTCTTTATCTGGTTACAACTTAAAACAAATAAATCCTTGTACGAGGTGCGTTGTCATTACAGACTGCAGTGGTAATGCTGTGACTGTCTTTTTGATGATAGATTCTTTCCAAGGTAGCTGAAGTTTGGCCATAGTATTTGTTCTGGCTTGGCTCATTGAAAACATATCTTATTAAAAGAGACTGAAAAATAATAACAGCAAATGTATCTTGCTGGTTGTTCTGCAGTTTTGTTGAGTTTTTCCTATCTTTGGTTAATGGTACCTTTGGCATCTCCAGCTGGCATCATTATAAATGATGCTCCATTGCTGCAAATGGCCTGGGCTGAAGAACTGTACATTTTATCACTTCATTGTAATAACAAACTTACTGTCATCTTCAGAAAAATAGAAGTTGAATTTCCAGGAAAAAAAAGGGTAAAATATTGCACTCAGGATAATAAATGAAAAGTGTACAGAAACTTTAGCACAGAACGGGAGAAAATAATTAGAACGAAGACAGGAGGAACTTGCCATAATCAGTGCCTTTTTCTGAAAGAGCTAACTAAGTGAGAAATAATTCATGGCTGAGAGTTTGTCAGAGCCAGGAAATAAATAATTCACATTATAGGCATTTTTTTCTTCACCAGTTCCCATACCTGTAGATAGCTCCTTGTATCTTCCTGGTCCCAGACCCCTGTGTGAAACAGGATGTGTGTTTACATCTACAGCCATCAGATGGGAGTTTGGATGAGATCTCAAATGGCAATTTCCCTGTGAGCTTGGGTAAATCTTTATTGCATGTTTTTTTCGAAGCTTTGCATTTCAGGAATCCCTTGTAGGGCGTGATTTTTAAGAATATTTTAATTTCTTTTTTACTCCAGGTTCTACTACAAAGTTTAAAAATACATGCTATTTTGTGTGTAGCTGCATTTGGCTGCATGAACTGTAATATTTTGAGTATTTTTCCAGAATGAGTGGCCATGAAAATGGGGGAAATTGCACTTTTGGAAAGCAACTGATGCTGACAGGTAGGAAGTTTTGGAATTCAGTATCCTCATGTGAACAAACTCAAAATCCCATTCTTCATGCTCATAGAAAGCAAAAAATAATGAGCCAAAATTTAAGCAACTTTACTTAAAACATATGACAAATGGCAACCAACATGGTTTTTTATATACATGTAAAAGAGTCATCTGCTTCCCTTCCATACATGATCCCTGATCAAAACAGATTTGAATCAAATTAACAGAAAATGTATTTTAAAACATTGTCTAGGTTCAGACTATATTACTACTTAGCATTTTGGTAATTAATCTTGATTTAGCTAAAACAGGCTTGTCACTGACCTTTACTAAATCGATTTACTATCCCAAAAATGAGTGTATGCAGAGATTTGCACTCCAATAATCATGTTCTGTGCATCTTTCTTTTGATTGGTATAAATCCTTGCTGAGATTAGTTATTAGATGGGAGGGAAATGACAATTCAAGCAGCAGAATGTGTGCATTTCAGATGTGACCCCACGGAGCAAGCTGGCTGGGGACATCAGCAGAGACTCAGGCACTTGAAAAAAGGCTGAGCGCTTGCTAGCAGCTGTTGATGTGGCAATGGAAAATACTGAGAGTTCCAGAGATTACAGAGGTATAATTTGGCCTGCAGTGAAAGTAAGCAGAAATGCTCTCTGAAAAGGACTCCTGTGGTAATCAATGAGGTTTTGCCATTAGCTATAATGAGAAAAGCTAATGGGAATTTTTCTCTGTGTGCATTTTTACTCAATAAGTATTTTAACAAGAGATTTTCATGCATAGTAGTGTATGAGTTTTTTATCAAGACAGAATCATATCTGGTAAGCAACACTTCCCATTACGAGCTGTAGTTGTATCTTCATTGTATTTAAAATGCATCACTTTATTTAAATGCATAGAATATAGTGTCTATTAGAAATATAAGGAACAAATGTTCCATAGTTTACAGTGTACCACAAATCTATTTGAATTTTGGAAAGCTGCTAGGATTTTTAAATGTTGTTTTTCATTTTGAGTTCATTTCACATTCAAAGATGCCATTGTTTTAGGGACTGTTAACAAGCCCTCTAATTCATTTCATGCTATGTAATACAGAGTAGAATTAGCAGGAAAGCATTATTCCCAGAAGGTGTGGTCCTGCATTCTTTTGAAAGCAAGAAAGGACATTTTGTTGTGGTATTAGATATACTCCTGAAGGATCCAGAACAATGGTAGTTAAGGTTTCTAAACTTTTCATAATAATTATGAAGATCTCTGCCAGGACTACTGTCCATATGAGCACTAACTCCATAAACTTCATGGAACAAGACTAATTCTGATTGGGTTTGGGGGGAAGGAGGGAGGAAGGAGGAGAGGGTTATTCTACCATTAAATATAATTTCTATGGGTTTTTTTCATGACTGTCTTTGCAGCCAAAATGACTTAGGGTAAAAAGTTAGATTCTTCCCATCCCTAGTTAATTAGCCACACTGAGAAATAATACCTTTAATAGGTTTGGAGAACTTAGTTTGCTGTGGCTCAAACAGAACACTTCCTAAAATTCCCCTTTCCCCTCTCACAGAAATGTGTAGCAGACCTGTAACAGCATAGCCTGTTCTAACAAAATATTTGACAGACAGGGAAACAAGGTTTCATGTTAAATTTATCATGGTGTGTTCTTGTTTTAAGAACAAAGAGAAGCCAGGAAGAACTGGTTTCTTATTCTTATAATTCTGGGGTCTTATTGTTTGTCTTCAGGCAGATCAGCCATCAAACCTGTCCAAAATCAGTTTATCGTAGAAATTTTTTATTTCATGATGGCCTTTCCCAACAGACAAGCAATAATGAAAAAATATTTAGGATATATCTTTTCCTTATAAGATTTACTGCATCTTTACTGATGGCAAAATAGCAGCATATCCCCTACCCCCATAATCTTTTCTATGGGCTCATCTTTAAAATATCTCAACTATGTGTAATATTAATTTTCATTACTGCTGTCAGTATGAGATAAAATGAATGCTATCACTCTTAACTTAGAGATGAAGACCTGAGAAAAGCAGTTATTTATTCTAAAGTTGTTCCCTGGTTCTGACAATCTATTTTCATACATATAGCAATAGGATTTTTTCAGAGCTTAATGTTGTGTAGCATTTCATGGGTTAACAGAATAAATAAAATCTGAACTTTACACCACAATATGTTGAATTCTAGATGAAAATAGCTCATATTTTTAAAGCAGTGACTTGGACAGAAGGTCAATCAGCAGATGTAAAGGATTTTAAAAAGTCACTTAATATGCCTACACTTGGAAATGCTCTAAGTGAGATATATAGAATTTCTAAGATCTGAGGTGGAAGAGTTTTATAGAGAAAAATCAGAAAAAGAAGCAATGGAGAAATCATTTAAATGCCTATTTCCCTAGCTGGAATGTAGCATCTTACTTTCACATTTTCATTCCAGGATTATAACTGTCACACCACATTATGCTTTGCAAATGCCTTCAAGAATAAAAGCACAAAAAAGTGCTTTTAAATAAAAATAAAACAAAAAATAAAAACACAAAACATTTAGAAAACAGTACTTCAAACACAAAACTTTGTAAAAGCACAAAAAATTTAGCAAACACTACTTTAATGACAAAACTAGTTTTCTTCCACTAACCCCAAACAGTAACTGGTTTAGTCTTTATTCTGCTTCTGCTAAGAAGCATTATGTAAACAGCCCTTCCAATGACTTTTTTACTGTTACACCTAAGTTGTTACATCCTCCATTGTAACTTGATGTTTAAATGGGTTTTGAGAAAAAATTTTTAAAGTATTAATAATGATAATTAATGTTTCTAAGGGATAATCATTGGAGAGAGACTTCAGTCAGTCAAAGAGAGTGTTTCCTTCCGTAGCTATTTTCTTCTTCTACCTCCTCTTGCTAGATATTTTCCTGCTGGCTGATGCTCAGCTCACAACCTTAGTGCCACTATAGGATTGGGTCTCCTATGCCTGCAGCTGTTTTGATGCTCCAGAATGCATACACGTTCTGCCCACCTTCTTGAATGCAAAAGTTTGGAGTAAAGAAAGTTAAAATTCTTTTGATAGTTACCATATCTTCCCATGCCTGGTAATTCATCCAACAAGCTTGCCCTGGATTCCATTAGTGAAGCAGAAGTATCTCTTGACAATCACAAAATGTAGTGAACTTATTTTTTTCCTTAAAACTACCAGCTGAGTCTCCAGCTAGAGCTTCTGCACCAGAAATATAATGATTTCATCTGCAGTGGCATCAGCAGCAAGCATCAAATGAAAAGAGATTGAAATGGAGAGCGAGTGCTTCTATTTCTCATTCTCTTCTGTGCTTGTCATCATGCTGCCATTTCAGATATTGAGATCACTCAACCCTGACATGAGCAAAAGCTGTCTCTGAGGACAAGATGGCAAGTGAAAGAGCAGCTTTTAGACTAGAGTCTTTTGAAAACACATTATTGCTGGCAAATGTGAAAATTCAGCATTTGTCTTTCCCTACTTACACATTTTCCTTACCTCTATCACATAAGTATACATTCTTCCACCTTGGAAATGAGAAAGAAAACCAAATTTTGCAGCTGTTTTGAGAATATTTGAATGATCTAGCCATCACAGTAGATAAGGTACTAAAGCTGGTGTAAGCACCTATTTCAAACACAGTCTGATTTGCTTTAACATAACCAAACTTTGCTGGCACTGAAAATCATCCCCATACAAGTAAGGAGCTACATTCTTGTATATCAAGAAGCTCTAAATGTATCTTAGGTTTTTATCTCCCCTGCACTTTTACTGTTTCTATCAAGAATCACTCACAGACTGTTAATTGGCATAGTAAAAAGAGAAAAGAGAGAAAAAGCATGAAATAGAGTGAGGTTTCACATGTCAGATGAAAGTTTGGGAGAGAGGAGCTCTTTTCTTCATTCTGACAATTTTCCTGGAATCCTGGTACAATCTTAAATATCTCAGCTCTGTTACCCATCAATAAAATGGGGGAAATGGTACTTTCTCTTTGTTTCACTGCGATGCATTGAAGACAAGTACATCTCAAATTTTAAGTTTCATAGGTGCTTCAGTAATGGGCAACACGGAAGAATGAAAGATAGCAGCTTCCTCAAGAAAGATTAAATTTAACAAGTTTATCCAAGGCAAACCCTTAAGCAGTGAGCAGACAACAGTCTGACCTGCGTTGGTGGCTGATCTCAGAGTGTACCAGCTTCCTAAATAGTACTTTTGAGCAGGAGAACCCTTTCATTCCTTAAAGAGCTTCAGGAGGTTCCCTTATGTCCTTTGAATCTTTATACTTGGACTGTTGTGCCGAGCGGGTCGTGCTCAAGGCTGTGTGATGTGTAGCACCAGCAAAGACTCAAAACATTTCCTGTAGCTGCTGTTACCGCCCCTCCCTACATCTGAGATGAAGACAAGAGCAAGTTTTGAGATCACAGGTGTGCATTGCATGTCTGCCCTACTGCATACAGAGCATTTATTATATCTTAGGTTAACAGGTGGTAAAGGAGAAAGATCAATAAAGGAAAATGCAGGGAGACAGAGTTTTTTCTGGGTTTTTTTACCTCTACAGAAATAATTTGAGAGCTTCTGAAGATCAGAAGGTTTTGAACCTTCCTTTGAGACAGAACAGAAATTTCCTGCTGGGACACTGAGTGATTTCTGTCCAGACATGTTGCTTCTGTGTTAAGTTTCATCTATCAAGGTCCTTGACAGTGTTTTGAGAACATTAGCTATAATAAGATGAATTTATGAGATCAAGGAAGAACAAAACTTCTGAAAAAAAGTCCTGCTGAAATTTTTGAAATTCTCACTGAATTAGAGTAACTTTAGCCATTGACTACTCTTTTTCATTCCTTTTAGATCACAGTTGACTTTTAAATGGAACAGCAGCAATAGGATCACAAAAATGGCATTTTTATTGTTGAATTTGTTGATTTCTTTTTGGTGTCATGTGAGCTTTAGTTGATTGTTTCCTTTATCATTTTACTAGTGATTGCTGACTGAAGAAGGAACTGTATTTGTCCTTGTTAGGCTGGTGCCAAGCTAGAAATATACTGCTGCTGTCCAGAAAGTTGAACAAGAAATAGGATCTTTGTATGACGTGGCAGGGCTGGGGTCTTTGGAAAAGACAGTCAAAGTTTTCTTGACATTTGTATCCAGGCTGAAATCACTGATCGGTGAATTTGTCTTTCATCTATTTCAGTACCTTCTGTCTCCTGTTGAAATTAGGTTTGCATGCTGTGTAGCCAGAAATGTTTCAGCTACCTCTTTGAAATTTCATAATATATTTTCTTTGTGGTATTGGACAAAAACTACTGGTGGGAGTAGGGATTTGGGGCAGCTTTTAAAGGCTCAGCTCCCTCAGGGTCACACGTATCTCTGCTCTCCCTTTCAACTGCTGCTAGATGAGCCTTGTAGTTAAAATAGCAGGAGAAGAAAGGTTCCGAGACTTTGATTCCCAGTTTGAGGTTCGTGAGTCTCAACAGAGGTAAACATGAAGGCAATGATAGCAGCAGCAACTTCTCGAGGGCAGGCTGTGTGCCTGTTCAGGTGGAGCTGTGTCCTGTTGTTCTGTTACACGGATGGCAGCACTGTGAACAAACACCCTGTTTCGTGCCAGGCTCACCCAGAGTAGAACAGGAAGGGATTGCTGGTTTTCCAGTAAAAAAATGTGATGGGATGGAATGTTTTGTGACTCTGTAAACCTTTGAAGCATTTTATGACTGCACAAGGACAAATAATCAAAATTTCTTGTTTAGTCTCTACTTAAAAATTACTAATGATTAAGAGGTTTTCTAGGTAACTTCTTAGCATATCTAAAGACATTAATTAACAACACAAAATTTCACCCCATTTCAGCTGAATTTTTTTAGTTTTTCCCTGCACCGCTTCTCAAGGCTGAGATCCTGATGGCCATGTGGAACTGTTCTTTTTATAACTATTGTAAATGTTCTATAACCGTTCTTTTTATAACAACAGTTAGGTTTTGAAAAATCACAATCATGAGTTCCTTCAGTCTCCTACATTCTACTGTGAATTCCTTCTGGCTTTGTTAAGGGTCCTCTTCCTCTAATCTTATTATCCTGTTAGCTGTTTTAATGTGTGCTCACTGCAGCTTGTTACAGCTTTCTCTGTGCATTGCTCCTGGCTCCTGTTTAAGACTTTACCTCAGTCAAGGCTTCATCAGCACAAAGCAAGGTGAAATACTTTAACATGCAATGGATCTGGTCATTTTATGCATTTAAGGTCATAAAATTCTGCTCTCGCCTAGTCGCTTTATTTTTCTTCTGTTTTATTTCAGAGTTTGAAAACAAAAGCTTTGTAAGCTCTGATTTATATTTCCACAGAGCTCATGTTGCCAAGACAACTATTATAAATGTTCTCTTCTGGAAAAACCCTTGTAGACATAAGAAGCTTTTCCAGATATACCATTCAAACTGAAATGTTGTAAAATAAAGAGTGAATTCACCAACATTTTTCCTTACACTGTCCATTTAATTGACATAGTGGGTTTATTCCCCATTCTGTATTTGCACTTTGTTATTCTTCATCCTCATTTGAGTAGCATAAAGGAAAAAAATTACATTTTTGCCTTGATGTTTCTTGAGTTAAGAAGGAGCAGGAAGTGTTTCTGGTCAAATATTTTAGGTAATAGAAATGCATGTTCTCTGTGTTGCTCTGACATCAATTATCAGTACCTTCATAGGAAAAAAGCGGGGGAGGCTTAATTTCTGGCAGAAATACGCTAGCTGGTAAAGCAACTAAAGAAATTAGCAAGATTGTTGTTGGGTTTTTAAATTGATTTCTGGATTTTTTTTGTGATTTCATATGTCACTTTCTCATCGCCACATAATGCAAGGTGTCTAGGGGCAACAGGACTGACACTGGACTGATTACACAAATTTGGAAGTTGTAGAAAAGAGAGATACATGCTACTACCTTAATTTTACCAATGGAATCAATTAAACCTGTGCTTCAGTTCATTAAGATTGTCATTGGTCTTTAGTGTTGTACATGAATACATAGTTACATATGACAGCATCCATGCTGAATAATTTAACACTGCATCTCAACTGTTACATGAGCAAGCATGAGTTTACATTGTGGGTGTTAATGAAAACCACAGGAAATAATCCATATAATATTGTGAATGAAAACAGCTCTGTTTCCATCTTGAGATTGAATAGTGTGGTTATTTTACAGCCGTGGTTACTGTACAGCTGATAAATTAAATTGTAGTTGCACAACACAATCTCTTGAGAGGGAGCCTTGGACATTGCATAGACACATAGTGAGGAGCCACAACTAACGGGTAGGAAAGAAGTTGAGGAACATACTGCAGGCAGTATGAAACACTACAAGAACACTTTAGAAAGAAATTAGAATTAATAATAAAAGGTATTGCATTTTCATACAAACCCAAACCAACTTGCATAAACTCAGCATTCTTGAAAAAAATCATGTGTGACTGACTGGTTAGCATCTCCTGAGCAAAGTTGCTTGAACTGAAATATTTTGGCCATCACTCTATTTTCAGTCAAGGTAGGGAACACAGGAACTATCTAGATAAGCAGATTCCAAAGCATTCTATTTTTGCAAATGGGTTAAGATGAAGCTGATAAATGCACAAATGGCTTTAGTTCTCCGTTTATTTTTTCTTTTTCACAACAACTAGTTTCAAAAAGCCATAAAAGAGCTTTCAGAAGTAAAATGAGGAACTAGAGGGAGCAGCCATGAACGCATGTAATCCCTTCCTCCCACCAGCCCCCTAGAGGATACAGAGTACCGAGAAGCTCATTTTAAAAAACTATCATTAGCCATGACTTTTCAAAAAGGCACAAGTCTTTACAGATATAGCTGTTCTTGTTCTAAACATGTTTCAGTCATCAGAATTTGGAAGATAAAGAGGCATCTGAAAAGCTGTGCAACATAATGGCTGATTAAAGATTCTGCATCCCCAGGAGCATGTGAACACAGCTAAGACAGAATTTTCTTTCTTTTGTAAAAACACACACCAGTTCTGCATTTATATAAAGTAATCCTTTAAGGTGGGTAAAAAGAGGTTCTTGGCAACAGAGAGGTCTTCATGGAGGAATATGTTACTTTCTGTAGAGTTCCATCAACATATTCAAATTTCCTTCCAAGAATCTTCCAAGAATTAGCATATTTTTTTATAACTCCTTCTCAGATACACTGTGTCACTTGCTCTCACAGTTCCCATTTATAACTGATATCACATGAGCGTCATTAAGACACGGAGCAGAGCCTGAGTTGTTATGACACAGAATCACATATATGGGCACAAACTTTCTTTGGCAAGTAGTTTGGAGATTTTTTTTATTATTATTTTTAAGATAGTGTAACTATGCTAAATATAACTGCAGTCAAAACTGAAATAAATGGGGGTTCTGGGTCTCATCAAGGTTTAGCTCCCTTCCAGATCATCTTGGCAGAAAGCTGTGAATGCAATTTCCCAGAAAATTGTCAAACACTTTCAGCCACAGGAACTAAGAACCTAGACATCAAACTCAAATTTATTTCACAGTAACCTGTACTCTCATTTGGAGGTAAGAACCCACTCTACTTCAAGCAATTTTCTTCAATCATGGTGGAGAGGGCCCAAATCAGGCTGCTAAGCTTTGTCGTAGGTTTCCACCTCCGTCTCTACACAATGACTAACTAGGGTCATTTACAAGTCGTATTTATTAAGCTCTAGGTGTGATTTCTCTTGACCCCTCCTGTTCCCTTCCTGAGGCACGTTATGATGAAGATATTCTTATTGTGGTGCTGTCCTGTGACCTGTGCCATAGGCAAGGAATAGATGTTGTGTGACCCTTCCTGAAGTAGGTATCTCCTGCAGCTGGGAGTGCTGCTGTGGGTCACACACTCTGCCTGCCTCCCTGCCCTGTCCTTCTGTCTCCTGAGAACATTACCAGCACTGCCATCACTGCATCTCACACACAGACGACGCAGCCAGCTTTAAACTCCACAAATGAAATACAGCTCTCAACAGAGCTGTGGCAGACTGGAGCTTGCTGTGGGCTTGCTGCCTGAATATTTATTTAGCTTCCTGGGCAAGTTTTCCAGCTGAATCTGTCTGCAGCAGCTACATGGCAAGAACTTAGCTGGGTGATGTGTGCATTAACCTGCAGTACAAGTTTAATGCTTGAAAATGAGCTGCAGGGAATGTAGAACAAGATGACTGGCATGAGCACAAGGGTATTGGGTGCTTTTAGCTAATCCCTCCCTTAAGGTGTTCTCCAGTGATTGCGTACCAGCCTTACAAGTTAAAATTTAGAGTAACTTGCAACCAAAGTAAAGGCACTAAAGCAATATGATAGATTGGGGAATGATGGATTTTTGGATCTACTCTGATGATTCTACGGCTCAGCAAATCTGTATTTCTGTCCTGTACAGGGTAAGATTCACAGTTTATATCCCCAACAAAATGTTGAGAACATGAATCATACTAAATCTTGCAACTTCAGGCAAAGAAAGAACTCCCAAAGCAGCCATAGTCCAGGAAGAAATAAAGAAATCTATAGTTACCTATTACTATCACAAGCATTAAAAAAAATCATCTCTAATGAAAAAAAGTCCAGTGCATCCAAATAAGAAGGGATAATCAACTTGTAGATGGTGGGACACTCCATAAATCTTATGGTGTGGCAGCAGTACAGTGCTAGGTGGCTATTAAATACACCATGTTACAAATATCAGAATGCAAAACCTGATCCATGCAGGCATTTGAATACCAATCCCAAGGGGAAGGGACAAGCAGCCCTTATGGCAATAAGGATCTCCCAATGGGCTGCTAATGCAGTTGGCATCTTCCTCTTTCCTCCTCTGTGCTCTTATTCTCATTTTCTTCAAGCTCAGGTAAGTAAAAAGTTCATGTAAGATGAGAGAGATTCCTTAGATCTACCACGCAATGTGTAACAACTGCAAAGAGATTGCAAAGTTCTATATGGCTCTGACATATTTCTGCCTTGTTGGAGATTTTTCTTCCAGGTATTTCAATAGGAAATGTTTACACAGTGCAAGAGATCAGAATGATAAAATAAATAAACATTGTCCAACTGAATGTGGAAAATCTCAGCTGCCCTGCTAATGTGTGCGTGTGTATATATGTGAATATACACACACATACATCAACAGGAAGAATGTGAAATGGAAGCCAGGGAGGTCAGTGTGAAACCAGCTGTACTGCTGCTTATTTAGCTGACTTCACTGAGTAAATTGCCTTTCTACAACCTTTGTCATTTGCCATTCTTGCTCAATGAGAACTTTGTAAGGTGCTTTTGGTTCATGTAAACCTGTACCTCTTTGAATTTATCACCCTCTAAGCAATTTGTGAATTCCTGAAGACTAAAGTAGAATGCAAAATAGTACCCAGAAAAAATCTAAAACAGCAGTCTATACAGTGAGTACAGATTCCAAGGGCCTTCAGGGTGTACTAGGTTATGTATTTGGACTGCAGGGCCCAGGGAGAGTTTGGGAATGGCATGTACAGCTAGATGTCTTCTTATCAGCTCTGCAGAGACCCAAGAGCTCTCTGTATTGCACTAAGGGCATGATTGAAAGCCTTGTTAGGAGATGGCAGAGTGTGAAGAGCTGTAGTGTGGTCTCCTTAGCTGGCATAGCTACGGAATCTATCAGCAGGAACATTTGTCATACAGATTTTGCCACAGTATAGAAAATGGAAACTTTTATTTTAGTCTGAATAAGTATTATTCTTACAGTAAAGAACCAGAGTTGAAGAGCGTGTGTCCTTTGGCAAAGAGTGATTTCCGAGTCTAAAGAAGCTAGGAAGAAAGATATTTCTAAAGAAAGAAAAAACCCCAGACATTTTGTTCACTAATAAATTTTTCATCTGCACAGAAGTTTATGAAGCACTAAAACAGTTGTTACACAGAAGTGCAGGGCATTGCTGCCTTCTTGCCTGCCTTGGCCTCAGTATGAAAGGAAGAAAAGAGGAACCTGATAACCAGGAACTAGGTCAAGGTGAAGATTTTGAGTCTGGATACCCTTGGGTCCAGAATGGCTCCCATACCTTGCCACATTCAGAGCTGTGAAAGGGTAGGCTCAAAGCCCATTGTGTTTCTTCTCCTATTTCACTATTATGTGAGTCTTGGCTTCATCTCCGAACTACCCTCAGCTGCAGTGGTTGTGTGGAAGGGAAAGCTTTGCTAGACTTATGCCAGGCAGCAAAGAGCCCTCAAAGACAAAGAGAGAACTTTGGCTTTTCTGTGTTTGATCCGGATAAGCTGATGCAGCACAATCTGTCGGTAGGTCTCCAGAGCTTTTCCCAGCAGAGTGTGCAAGGGGAGCTCAGGCCAGAGCAAGGCTAATAGCCAGCAGTGCAGAAGGCTGTTTGGGCTGCTGCCTTACTTGTGTCTGCCTTTGAACTAGCTTTCAGCCTTGCTACACACTCAGTTATACGTGTATGACTGGAACATACTGGTGTGACTGGGAAGGAAGTGGCAGAAGAAAGCTTATTGAAAGTTTGTCTAATTTTTCAAACATCAGAGACTTCCATTAGCACTGAGGACTAATTATCCATCAATCCCCTATGAATTACATAAATTTGCACTACATGGGGTTAGAACTGCACCAGCAGACAGCTCATTTCACATGCTAATAGCCTTTAATATTCTTCTGTCACGTTTCACAATCCAATTATTCATTTATTTAGCAAATAAAGCTAAAAGGGAGAGGAAAAGTGTTGTACTATAGAGGATCTTAGCCACAGAAGCGGCCTTTATTTTAGAAACTGCCGCTTTCTTTTTTTCTTCTTTGACAGCTGGTGGTACGACTGGTATAAAGCCTAGGAGGGAAGGGTCTTACCCAGCTTGGCATCCTGCCATGAATTCCTGTGACCTGGCTGTTTCACTCAACCAGGTCCTTCCATAACCTCTATTTGCAGGCTCCCTCCTCTCTTTATTCCACCATGCTGGCAACATTTGTGCAGGCGTTTAAGCATTTTATTTCCTTAAGTCAGATTTGATTAAAGTGACACATCAGAGACACTTCCTGCTGTAGTCCTGTCCTATATATCCACCTGTTTTAGGGCACTCTATCCTTTAGCTGGTCTTTTGTTATGTGCATGAAGTCCCAAGAGTGAGTTTCTTATTACCAATGAAGTATCCCTCATTACCTTTCAGCTCCTGTCTCCCTTTTAAAGTACGCTCTAGCCTTTTTTATTCAGCTTCACCGCACTGATGTGTAAGCTTGGTCTTCTTTGATAACTGTTCCAGAATATATCAGCATCTTTTCCTCTCTCTGTGAGAAGGGGAGAAAATTGAAGAAAATTTTCTAGACAGGAAAAAAGTATAGCAGATAAAACTTGAGGAACACCTTACAAAGAAAACCTGAAGGAAAAGAACAAGGCAATCCTGTTATTTCCTTATGGCGCAGCATGCAAGCCAAAGGCCAGAGAAATATGTCCTGGCCTAACCCCAAAGTAAATAAAAGTCCTTTTCTTCTCCCTATTTTGTCTTATTTTTTTCACTGAAGAGGAAAAATACTAAATAAGAAAACTTATACTTTGTTACATAATGATGCATGTGAAAAACAAAGGAGTAGAATGCAGAGAATAGGAAATAAAATATGACTATTAGCTTCATAGGACTGAAGAAGAAAAACCCTACAGGCATTTTCACAGCCTCTTGCTAATTACTGTTATTTCTAGTGGTTACTGAGTGCATCCAGAGTATGACCGTGTCTTGAATTCTACTTTTGAATTATTCATCACTTTTACTTTCATGTAAAATAACTATTTACAGTCTTTAAGCCTTTAAAATTTTTTTTCACTAAAACATGGAATTTACGGAGGACCTTGAGAATACAGAGATGTAACTCTGTTAAAAACCTTGCCTAACCAGAAGGGAATATGAGAGACAGCAAATAAGACTATGTCTGTAACTGAAGCATTGTGATATTCACAGCCAGAATGGTTGAGAAGGTTTAGGGGACACAAAGCCAAAAAAAATCCCATTTGCTGAAGGTCTTGCTATAGGACAATGTCAAAGCCAGGAAGAGAACACAACCCTCTGCCCCTTGCAGCTCCATCCCTTATATGTGTGTCCTCCTTGCTTCTAGCCACTGGATAGTTGTTGAACAATTAAATTACTTTTTTTTTTTTTTTACATATATTCAATTAAAACTGCTGCTGGCAGGATGGAATGTCAGAACAATGTGAACTCTTATAAAACACTTTGCATGTCTTTCAGAAAATGTTTCATTAGCCTTCAAAATTTTCTTTCTGCCTTTTCATTTTCAAGCTCCACATGGAAGTGGTTGTTGATGTCTCACAGCCTTCTGGTTTGCAGAAAATGTACTGTCATTCTCTGTTTCAATAGTTTTTCATAGTCTGTTTTCCTGAAGAAAGGCAACTTGCTGTGCTGTCCTTTTCTGTTTCCTGCAATTGCTGTCTCTCTCAAATCACATCTAAACAGTTGTCTGATTTCATCCTCATTTGGCTGAAATGGAAAAAAAATCTGTAGGAAAACGAGATCAACAGATCAAGGAAAAAATACTGGGTTAGAAAGAGAGAGGAGATTCTGCTAGTGCTCTGGCTGAAGGAGGGACTGCAGGATAAAGCTTTCCTGCTCCCATTACCCAAGGAAATACTCTCCTATCTTTGCCCTCCTCATATTATTCCCATTAACTACATTTGGATGGCTTACTAGGGAGAAAGGAAAAACAAATGGTGGAAGTGCTTTTCACATGAGCTGTCACTATAAGCACTAGAAAACATTGCTGGATTCCATATAAGTAGAAGTACAGAGGAGATACAATTTTTCTTAAAACTTGATTTTTTATTTCCATTAAACTGTTTTCAGTTATTTGGAACTGAAACATTTTTGGTAGTTTTAAGGCTATTTTATTTCTCTTTGTTCATGCTTCTTTTCTATGAGGGGAAAGATTTAAATAAATATGGTGAAAAAACCCAGGAGAACCCTCAAAAGTTAATGTCGTAGTTTCTGTCATTTCCATTGAAACATCCCCCTCAAAAAGTGTTCCAGTCATTTACAGAAGAACCTGTAGTCACATTATGGTCTGTTTCCTCTCATGGTTCAACTCATTTAATTTCAGGATATTTGCTGGGTCAAGCAGCTTCTTCCTGAGAAATTACTTTTATTAGGAAAAGCTAAATTTTTTTACTTTTCTTCCAAGAAATGAATTGGCAAACTCTTAGATAACCTGTCTTGACTATACTGGTTTGTACTTCCAAATTTTGGTTAAAATATCTGTCTCGTTTCAAATGGGATATATGGTAAAAGTCATGATATTTTATTTTCTGCTCCGTAGCTAATGATGAAGCACCCCTAACATCTGAACTTTTTCTAGCAGAAATGAAATCTAAATCTGTCAGTTAATAATAGCTCTCTCAGGGATTTGAGGCTTTTCAATCCCTTTACCCAGTCTTCCCTCGTATTATTTTGTTCTCTTCTCTTGGCAGGTGTTCTGAGGCTGGGATTTCACTTTCAAGGTACTGTGAATAGTGTCTGTAGAATCTGAATGACTTTGGTTTGCTCATCTAAAAGGAAAGCTAAAGGCAGTGAGGCATCCTGCTGTATTTGTTTACTATGAGAGACATGTTTTTTATGATGGATAAGATGTGACAGGGTGTCCATTAGGGCTACCCCTTTTTAGCCTCCTTTATTGAATGAAAATGTCTAATTATGTTAACTGCTGTTTCTGACGAGGCCTAGAAATCAAATATTACATCCTGGACTATGCACAGAACCCTTTTCAAACATGTAAAATGAATAATCAAATGTGCTCTGGAAAGAGAGAATCATTTATTTTCTAGAGGACGAATACATCCTTGTAAAGATTAAAGGAGAAACTTGTGGTTTAGAATTAGATCCATTACTTGAGGAACAGATATCTCTGAGTTTGAAATTGCATTGTGCAAAGAGCCCAGACACAGCAGACAGAATACAACCCAATGTACAAAATGACTAAGGTCGATGTTTGCAGCTCTATTTTTTATGACACAAGAAACCCTGAGAGAGAAAGTTTTTGTTTTGCCTTAGGGAGAGTATGTAGGCTCAGGAGAGGAGGAGATTGCTAATCACAGCTAACACTGTAATGACTCTTGCCAGGGAGTAGCTGGCTCCACTGGGTAGTAAGATTACAGTCTTCCCTTCTGGAAGAGCAGGCAGTGCACCAGAGCTGAACTGTCCTCTGCAAGTATGCAGTAAAAACTCAAGCCTGGGCACAACCATGGCACTCAGTTCCTGCTGCTGCAGGTGGAGAGGCAGCTTTACTGTCTCATCACCTTCCATGTGAAAATGAGGTTTTGTAGCTTGTCCAGAAAAGTGCAGTGCTCCCTTTCCTTTTGGACAGGAGAAAGAGTGAGGCCTGTAAGTGAGCAGGCTTTTTTTTCTGGCAGCAGATGGTTCAGGATGTAAGCTCACATCCCTGACCTGAAGGGATCTGGTGATGGGATGTAGAAATTGTCACTCTCAATCATTGCCTTGACTAAGATCTAACTCTTATTTCTGAAGATTTGACATCACTGGTTTAGTGATTTAAAATCTGAGGTCCTCTCTGGGATGATGTGGTGTTTAGAGTTTATTTCCTAATGAAAGAAAAAACCAAAACCCAGCCAACCAAAAAAACCAATAACCATCCAACAAAAAACCCCAAACCAAACAAAACCAACATAAAAAATAAAACACAAAAAAAGGATCTCTGTTGCCTATCTCAAATAAGACTTTGGGTGAAAGGGTCTTAGAAGAAGACTCTTGCTTTTGTGATAGCCTACTAGGGCTATCAATACTGCATATTTTCATTAGTTGAACAAAAGCGCTTAAGTACTAAAGATATAAAAAAGTATGTTCAGATTTGTTGCAAGTCACTTGAGGAATTTGCTTGAAACCTCATTTCAGAAGGTTTTTTCTATGCTGCAGTAATATTTAAAATAATAAGGAAGGCAGAAATCAAAACATTTATACCAGTAATACTAGTAACTTCCACATTTTTCTTAAAAAATCTGTATGACTGGACATTACAGCTACTGACATCAGTATGAGAATTTATGATATATTAGATTACTTCAAGCTTGCAAGTTTGGGGGTTTGGTCAGCTAATAGAAGGTGTCCATCTGACTCCATGCACATTTTGCTTTGGTAACAACTGGTCCCTGATTGAAAACCTTATAATAGAATGGAGTTAACTGAGTCAGCCAAAATGCTCCAGACTTCCTATAGCACATGGATTCTTTTTTCAACTCGGTACTATACTTCATCCTTTGCTGTTATATTTTATGCTGTGGTATGTCAAGTAATGGGAACCACATAGGCCAGACGTCACCACATTACTGAGATGTTTAAAGCGTGAAACTGTTGACACGTCTTTTGAGGAACAGGCCCCTTTGGAAAGCAGTACCTTCTATCTGCTATCTGGTCACATTGTGCCTTCTAGATACAGTAATGTTTTCCTTACATCACCAACTGAGAACATCTTTTCAGGACAATCAATCAAGGAAATTAAGGAAACTAATACCATTTGTCTGCTTCAGATGCTAACATTGATTACAGAAGGAATGGAGGTAAGAGAGGACCAATTCACAAATTCCTTTGAAGAAAGAGGGAAATGCTTTATATTTCCAATGGGGAACCATTCTTTGTAGGCAGCAATTAAGATAAATACTCTAATATTGTTTATATAGGCTGTCAGATAAAGTCCTCAGGAGCACATATTGAGCAATTGCTCTAAGTGGAGCATTTGTCATTAACCTGAGATGCGCTCTCTGGTCGGTGTGGCTTGTGTTGCAAACGGAAGACTGAGCCTGAACTGGGGACATAAATTTTCTGCCTCTCTCCTGTTTTGAAGGTAACGTGGTCGATAGCTGGGAGAAAGCCATGTGGCTGAAAGCCGTAATTGCCTGCCTGGCACAGAAATATTGTCTCTCCTTTGGCTAGAGGGGTGCAGGGAGGGGGAAGCAGACTGCAAAGAGTCAGAGATAAAGTGGCCAGGGGCAAGATGTTTGCCTGAGAGCTTGGGGTGACTGTGGCCAGCTGGGACTGCCTTTTCTTTATGTCATGTGATTGTACCATACACCAGTTCTACAGCTACATTTTTTCCTAAACATTGCATCTGAAGAGAGATTAAGGATGCCAGTTTGTGAGGAGGTCTGCTGTTCCCACCCAGAGCCTTGCTTATGAGGCAGAGTGATGCAGAAGTGGAGAGGGAAAATCTGAGATTCTCTCTTGCTAACAGACCTGTCACGGCCACTTATGCCTTGTGTTAACAGCCCATTGACCACCTACTGCTTAGCACACAAGGATTAGCAGGGAAATCCCAAAACCTGCATGGATTAAAGTTATATACCCCAGGAATAATTCACAAAAAGCTGGTTTTCTCTTGACTGTGAAACTGCATGGGCAGCGTGAACAGCAAAGCCCACCTTGTAGCAAGAAATGGAGTGTTAGGCTGACAAAATTTGAAAGCCAGAAGAAGAATTCAGAATGGGATTTCCACTGCTATTAACCAATTAAACGAATCAATGTTTAAAGGACATTAAATCAATGGATCAATGTCTGTCTAAGATGAGAAAAAACATTTTTACATGTAGGCTGGTAAGGCTGTCTTTATGCTTATTATTACAAAATATAATTCAGTATGGCTGAAGTAGGGAGAGGATCTTGCCTGGAGGGAACATGCTGACGGCCTAGTGCCGCAGCTGGATATTCTTTCTGGTAGACACGTGCTGACTATTCCTTATTTGAATAGAAAATGCACAAATCAGTAATTAAAAAAGTCCAGAAATTTAGAAATTAACTACCAATTGGGCTCCCTATTTGGGCATCTAGTATGAGGCCCCTTGAAATGATTTCAGAGGAGTTGTCTCTGACAGCATCACAGGTTTTGCATCCTGAAGTGAAAGCATCACAAGTCCATAAGAGAAACCTTATGCTAATTATTAATGTTAAACCTCTAGTGTCTCTGTCTCCATTTCAGAGGGTACCCAAATACAGCATGCTGTTTACTTTCAGAAACTGATTTTTTGGTGGCACATCTTACCTTCACTAAAAACATGGGTTGTGTAGGCTTTACATCCAAGCAGCACTTTCCCCTAGCTGTATCTTGTTGAGCTAGCATGCACTGTGTGCCAAATGCAGACCTGGAGATATCACAGGAACCCCACCCCTGCAGCCATGCTGTAATGCAAACCTCTTGGCATTTCTAAAAGAGCAGTTCCACATATCAAAGCATGCTTGTCTCAATTTGTGTTCAGATTTTCTCATCTGCTGTAACAGCTGTCCCTTAAGTAGCACAGAATAGGCTCTGCAGACAAATCCCACCATGGGAATTCTCCTCCAAGGGAAATCTTGCACTGTGGTAATTAACAGCTCACATGTTCAGAGTGATGCATGCCAGGCATATCAAGCTGGGGAGATGTTAAAGGAGCCCTGATAGGGAAAGCTGACTTGCTTCAGATTCGGGTGTAGGACAGCACACATGTAACTCTTCTACACACGCCAGTGCACAGGAGTTACACGGGAAGATGTACAAACTGGGTGTCTGAATGGAACCGAGAACTGGTATTCTTAACTGCTTGGCTTCGATTTGTTCCTTTCCTTTGTGCAGCGTACCTGCTTGTCTCATTATTTTCCAACTGTGAGTGAGAGAATATTTCTCATACTTTTACTATTCTACAGATGTTGGGGGTCACAGCGAGGCTTGGATTCATGAAATCTCTGTTAGAGCTTTACTGAAAGCTGCAGGGCAGGGGGGTCTAATTTCAGGATGACCTCAACTCCTGTGTCATACTTTTCTTCTGATAAGCAAGTGGTGAGATTTTGGTCTTTATTCTATTTTTTACTCTGTTCAGAAGCCATTGTCATAGCAACTTCCCCTTGAGTCGTCTTTAGGTGGTTACTATTCAACCTCAGGGCTATCTATGTAACTGCTCTGGTTTTACCTGAAAAATTAAATGACCCACCTTTAGGGAATAAACAAACATAAACAAAAAAAGCATATTTTTATGCTCACACGCTGCAGAGGACACTACTGCTTCTACTCTGATATGATAAATTAACCATGTAGGACAGTCTCATTTAGAAAGACTTAATAGTGCAGAGTTAATAATTTTATTTTGGAATTTTAGCTTTTCAGGAAAGGGACTATAATTGAAATACATCTCAAAATAATAAAATTCATAATAGAAAAATATAATAAAGGCAAAAAACCTGAGCAGCTCTCAAAATGGAGCAAGCACTATTACCCTAAAACAGTTCAAAGCCTCAGAGAACTTAAAACAGCTTGTAAAATTTAAGGGTTCTCCTCCTGTCTCCCCATCTATTGTTGCTGCAGCTGTTCCTGCAAAAGTTTCCTTCTGAAGAAGCTAGTTTTAATACCAGTTGGAAAAGGAGACAAAAATATTTTTGCTATGATCAGTCTAGATGAATTTCACACCTCTCTAGCAGAACCAGCTAGGCCAACAGCAGTGAAGTCACACTTAATCCTTGTTTTGAGGGTTTAAGGGAAACATAAACCCTGTTCTGTTGAAGAATAAATGCAGGGTAAAACCTGTCCCTTTCCTTTAGCTGCTGGGAAGTCCTGCAATAAATAGGAGGTACCAAGGGGGGCTGCAGTACATGGCAATTTACTGACTCAGCAGGGGCTCTCTGTGTCACCAGTGGAGCTGCCAGGGCTGTGTGCTGAAGCCCCTTCTCACAGGGGTGTCCCTGCCACTGCAGCAGAGGTGACGAGGGACCAGCAGCACCCACAGCTCCCAGAGCTTCTCAGTCCTGGCCTCACCTGCCTGAGCTGGGCTTACAGCAAGGACTTAGGCATGTCTGTTTAGGCTAATTGTCTTGACAGCTAATTAGAGCTCATGAGCCCAAAGCACAAAACAAACCTGACATCTATGCTCTGCCTTTCATAACTCCGGCATTTCGCTCATTTTGGTGAAGCCTATTCATGTCACATAGATTGAAATAACTCGTTGATCTTGTTACCCATATGACTGCCCTGAGCACATGGTAATGCCTCTTCTAATGCCAGGAAGCATATGAATTACACAATTTAAGTCATTGTAGTGTTAACACGGGTCATCCCAATGGGAGCTCTCCCATTTATTCAGAGATGTGGTTGAAGGTTTGAATGAAACCAATTATTATTAAGTGGAAGGACACATATATGGAAGATTGTTTGCTGAGCAATGGTTCCAGTGAAGTTTTGAACTGGATGCAGTAAGTACTGAAAAGGGAATAGCTGCTAAAAATGAGGACTGAAATGATGATATTTTAATTCATAGGAAAATGAAAACATAAGTGGCTGATTCATGAGTTATGGAAAGAATAAACTTAATAGAGCTGAGCTGATTCTGCTGCACATTATGAAAAAAACTGCCAAGTTTTACTCTATACTGCTGCAAGATAACCATTGTCTTCATTGTTGTTAGAAAATTAAATTACCAAAATTAAAATTAAAAAAAGAAAACCAAAAAACAACACCCCCCCCCCTCGCCCAAACCTCCGCCAAATTTTCCATCAATTAATTAATAATCGAGCTGTATTTTTCCAGGTTTAAGAGGATGCCTGTAAAGGAAAAGGCTGACCTGAGGTCTCCACATCCAGTTTTCAAGCCAAAACACAGAAGATGCACTGCAGTACAATACATAATTATTAGTTTGGATTGAGTGCCAGAAAGTTTTTGGGCCAGTGTGGCACTCTGTTCCTTCTGTGGCTGGTCCCCAGACTCTGAACAGAATTACACAGGCATTGCAGTTGTATGTAGGCTATTTTGTTCTGTTTCTGGGTTCAGTTTTGCCTTACAGGGAGGCTTCAGACATGTAACATCATCTCTTGGCCTGAGTCTGTGCAGTAAGTATGGTTATTTTTTCTTATTCATTTCTAATGAATTCATTTCTAATTAATTTCACTTCTAGACAATTATTTCTAATTGTTTAGAAGAATATATAAAGAAAGCAAAACTATCTTTTTAGGTGTAATTTTGTTTCCACAAGTGAAGTTGCTACTGTGTCAGGTTCATTGTAAACTTACTGTTGGTATATAAATGATCACAAACACTGCAGCCTGCACCTTAGGTGTTTATGAAAGATTCAGATACCACAATGACAAACATCACAGAAAACATTACAGTTATAAACCCATAGGACTATTCTCTACCTATGGGTAGAGAAAACAATACCATAAAATAATTGTTTTAAAAGTATCCGATTTCTTAAGTAAGCTTGTGAAAAGAAAAGGAGATACAAAATAAAGCTTTTTGGATGGATGGTAGTTACAAAGCACTTCAGTATCTGGTCCAATGAGATTGATCCTGATTAGGACATCCAAGTCCCATTATAGCACAAACAGATAACAAACACATCTAGACATACTTTCTATGTGGGTATGTTTAATGCATCATTCTAATCAGGATTCTAGGAAGAAATACTAACCGAAATCCTTATTTATCACAGACGTAAAAACTCAGGCAATAAGGGAAGAATTAAAGGCATTTTTATGGAAAAAGAAGACTCCAAATTTCTTGTTCCAAAGGCAATTATTACAATTAAGTATGAAACAGCACCTTTCATGCCAGCAATTCACTCTGCATGAGTTCACTTGGCCAGAAAAGTGCAGTTTGTTCTTAAAACTAGAGCTAGAAGAATGCAATGTTCAATCTGGGAAGACTTCAGCCATGTGTTGATAGGGTAAGGAGTTGCTAAGGTTAATAGGAGCTTTTGAGAGAAAGGGAAGAGAAGAGAGAAGTGCCACTTTCTTGGGTAATTGTTTCATTCACAAGAGATAAGAAGCATGTATAAGAACCCTGGGGATGAAGGATGGGTTAGTCATGATCCAGAAAGCATTTTAAGCCTTTTATAGGGGAAGAACTATCCTAGCTTTCCCTGAATTGGTAGGCAGGAGTTGCCATGAGCTCAATTCATTCTACCACTGCAAGAGGTAGGGTAGGTGATATTCAAAAGCCACTTTTTTCATGTTGCATGACTCTTCCTCTTGGAGTGTTTCAACAGGATTTTCAGTTCACGGTCATAGGATCATCACAGAGACTATTTGCCCCACATCCTTTAACACAGAATTCCATTGTTTCTAATGACATACCAGCTGTGATGCATTTATATTTATTGTTCTCATGTATATTAGATATATCTAATATACAGTCTATTATTGATTTTTACCTACTAAACCAAAACCACTATGTCTTTGGATTGCATATGCAAAGAATGAGCAGGCTTGAAATTAAATAAGATTTTTTAGTGAACGTCCCTTACTAAAAGTAATAGATGCATATTTCAATATTTTACATGGCATTCTTAAATTACACTAGTTTTTAGACCACTTTTCACAGTCTGTATGATTTCTCAATTATAATTTCATTCTCATGGAAAATGGTAAAATTCTTATGATACAGACTCTTTTGAGACTTTTATTGTCTTTGTCTCCAGTTGAGGGAAAAAGAAAGATATGTTTCATATATACAGGAGCATTCTGGGGATCCATTTCAGGGCCTGTCATCAAGCTGGTAGCTATTGTTGTTGTTGTTGTTGTTGTTGTTATTATTATTATTATTCCTCCAATGATTCTGTAGTGCTCATTTCATAAGCAAAAACCTCAAAACTTAATGCTAAAGATATTAAAGGAAGCAATGTACTCCTACCTCATTAGAAGGAGTTGCTTAAGAACATGTCGTCCTTCTATACAGATTGCCCCTGTAAGGCTGCCAATGTCAGCAAGACCTTGGGTGCATCTGTCATGCTTGTGACTGTAGACTTGATACACTTTCTTGTGTACATTTGTTCATGAGTACAAAAAAATTCTAACTTTTTTTGTGAGTTTGCTCCCTTTGCTTCTTGAGTATTTAAAAACAAACAGCTGGAATCAGAAGACAAAGTCTCTTTCCTCTTATTTACAGCATTTTTTTCTGATAATTGAGTTAATTTTGAAAGTCAAAGTTTTTTTATCTGAGAATTCAGGTCTTGAATGTATTGGATAAATCAACAAATAAATTCCTTTAAACATATTATCTAAACAAAATAAGGATTTTGAAACAGTACTTGTATGGATTTTCAGGACCTGTTATTTTACTATCTCAGTGTACAAATATCTTTCAGATACTTTTCTTGAAAGGTTTATTCAGGATAAGAGTGCCTGTGGTACTGGTAGTTGCTTGCGCTGAATTATTTCCTAGTCCACAAGGTAGTCAGGGACAGATTTCTTCTCACTGCTGCTCTGAATATCACTGCAGCAGGCTCGAATGCTCAATTTTGTGCAAGAGTGATTCCCTATTAAGAGTGTTAACTCTGTCCAACAGATCTTGTGATCCTTCCTTTAATGGCTGTTATTGTCTTTTGCCACCTCCTATTTGTTTTTAATCTGTTTAATGTATGCCTTATCCTGCAGTGCTCCCAAAGCTAATAGTTTATGAGACATCTTAATGTAGCAGGGCTACATGACTTGCATAAATCTACTAAAATGGTGACCTATTGCATATTGCCTTCAAAATCTAATAAGCATTCAACTTTGTTTCTCAGCCAGCTGGCAGACCTTTGTGATATCATTCTGATTTTGTGACGAAACACTGATGCAAAGCAGTGATAAATAAAGCTAGCTAAACTGAGATAACAAAACTGAACCAAGAATCAAAGGTGAAGCGAAGGTTTATATAAGAGCAAGCCAAAAACCATAAAGAAACTGAGTGTGATGGCAGCCATGGCAATGCCACCTTGGGATCCCAGCCTGTTCTGCTGCCTCTGTATTCACGTTTGTTCCGATCGCATGACAGAAAAGGACTGAGCATTGACACTGTTTAATGTCAGTGTCCATGGGGGTGTCTGGAGTTTGCATGAAAGTGTTTCTGTGGTCAAGACACGGATATTGAAATTATGAACCACGACTCCAAGACCTCTCTTGGAGCTCTAGAAGTAATCCTTCAAATGGAACCCATTCCTCCCAGAGGAGGAACAGAGGAGGGAACCAATCAAAGTATGCATGATCTGCAAAGCTTGCATTGTAAAACGTGTGAAAGGGAGAACAACTAGTTGACCTAATAGGTATTTTCCCTTCTGGCTTTTGGATTTAATGAGAAAATGATAAATAATCTTTCCTAGCAATCCTATTTTTCTAATAGAAATGCTACTGCAGGAAAGAACCAGAAATTGTCTTCAAAAATAGAGAAGATGAGAGCTTTGTGACCAATGATATCCAGTAGGCAATGCCTGGAATATTAAGTCTTCTTTTTTCAAAAGGTAATGGAAGAAAGCATAATGATAAATGAGAAAAAAATCCATGCCTTGCTTACAAATGTTAATTTGTCCAGAGAGGGTATTTCAAATGTGAGCCCCTAGGAGAGCAGGCACACATGCATTTTAATCAGAGTTGAATGGTTAATCACAGAACTGGTTCTCAGTGAAAAGGCTCAACCCCGTGCTCATCCCCTGCTGGGAGGCTGCCTCCCTAGCTAAGCCTGGGCATGGAGGCTATGGCTTCTGAATCTATCAATCACAAGACTCCCAGCCAACCTAGTTCCCAGCCCCAGGTTGCTCCAGCCAGGACTCCTGTTAGGCTCAACCTTTGCAGGTTTCACAGAGCAAGTTCTGCTACAGAACGTTGTCATTCACAGTGACATTTCCCTGACTCAGTAAAGGCAGGGAGGAAATGTACTGTAATTCTGAACGTAGGTTTGCTGATTTGTCTAAGTCATCAAACAACTCTTATTGGGATAAATAACATCTTTCATATGTCTCTTTACTACAAAAAGGAAATTGATGTAATTCTTGTCAGACCGTGAGATTGTGCTTTGCTGCATAATGGGAAGATGATGTTGGATTTGAGATTTGGTGAATGCAGTATAAGTTTATCAGATGGTTTACCAAATTGGATACCTCTACAGGCACCATCTTTCAGGACAGTGATACTATCTGCTTTGGGATTGAAAGCAAAAGCATTCCAGATTTGCCATTGTTTTTAACATTGATCTGTAAACTAATGTGGTCTAGAGTTGGGAGAAAGGAATTGCAGTGGTATTAAGGAGATAATGGCTCTTAATAAGATTGATTTAGTTCAGCCCTGTCACAAGATAACTTTCTTAAAAACTCCTGGCAGTCAGATGTGTTCAAGGACAAGTCAATTTGTTTTAATGTGCATGGAGTAGAGAAGAAACTAGTGTCTCTTGTGGGAAGGAGTGAGCTATCTGAGAAAAAAGTGATGTAATTAATTTCCAAATCCCCCTACAAGACTGAACTGTTATACACCTGCTGAATTTTGTGCACCTCTCAGACTTAGCACTTTTCCTTTCCTTTTTTCCCCCTCACTCCATCTGTTCGTATAGCACCTGTATTTCTATGCCTCACTGACTCTCCATCTGTTTCCATAATTTGTATCTTTCTCCTCTGCTCGTGGCCCTTGAAATGTATAATAGAAGTAGGGAGATATTAGGAATGAATGCCTCAACATGTTCATCTGACAAAGTCTTTACACTAATGCTTTCAGTTCCTGCCTGCTGCAGGAAGTCAAGCCCGTTCCTGCCACTCCAGGGCAGCTTTAGACGATTTCTAATAGCCCACCATCTGGTTCCTATAAGAAGTTAAACCTCATTTTCACCCAGCTGCTGCTGCTGATGCAATTTGTACCTTTGTCCATGTTCATTCTTCATCAGAGAGTACGATCCAGCAGCAGGATCGCTGTAGACCACTGTGACCTGATTTCTTGCTGCCAATGACTGACTGGCTTAGCTCATGCTATACAGACAAAGTAGGTTTCATTCCCAGCTGGATGTTACTAGCCTGGAGAAAAAAAGTATTTCTCTTTCTATGTTCATATTGGCCATTTATGAAGTTTACTCTTACCCTTCACTTTCTTTCACAACAGACAAATTAAAAAAGAATTTAAAAGCTGCCATTCAGTGTGAAATATAATGCCAGAAATTGATCCTGTAGTATATTAAAACTACAACACATTAAGTGAAGATATATTTGCATTCATGTCTTTATTAAAAATCTAAAAAAATACACACACATAGGCATATTTCTGCCAATGCTGTTAAAGCAACCCACACACTCATGTTCTACATTACAATTCTTCAGAAGGAAAGAGACACGGCAGAAGTGGGTGGTATTAAGCCCTTCAGAACCTCAAAACTCCAAACACACTTTAATACAGATGATCTTAAGCAAAGTCCAGCAGTGGTTAATTATAGGGTGGCACTGTGAGTTCTCTGGCCACATGAGAGTTAGTGTGTGATCCTGTATCATGTATGATCTGGTATGAGGGTTTGGTGACAGCTGTTGAGCTACTGCTGGAAAATTAAGGGTTTGGCACTTTTAAAGAGAATGATCCAAGACTCAGGAAAACTAGCAGAGGTGCAGATTGTAACACCATTGGTGTTGGGGTGAAACCAAGTTGGATCGCAAAACAGCTGATTTCCAAACTAAAAGTCATAGCCATTTCTCATTGTACCTTCTGTCAATCAACTGATTATCAAAATGGAAAATCTTCAAGAGTTATTATTCCAAAGGTCTGAGCCTCTCTGCCATTTTTAGTTTATCATAATGCAATTCAATCTGTCAGTGAATGTCACTTCGCTCATGTACACTTTGCTTGTAATGCTTTCAGTGTAACAAAATATAGTCACTCCCACCATTTCTTAATCTTCTGCTGGTATTCAGGCCATTTTAAGAAGGTGACCTAGTATCATTCTCTCAGGCATTCAGTTAATCTGGTGCAAAAGAACTTTAAATAAGTAGCTGCTCTTGTCTGCTCTAGTCTGTTTTATTGGAGAAGACATGCAGCTTTACACAAATCCCCATGCTGGATACCTGAGACATAACCTGGAAAGATATGTGCTTATATATTATTAATAAGTCATACTTTGAGCTTTTAAAGGACCTTTCACCTAATGCTCTAAAAGTGCTGCAGAGATATTAACCCCCCACAACACCCTTTGCACAGAGGTAAACACAGGACCCACGGAGTACAAGTAACTTGCTCAAGGTTGCAGAGCAAAGGCTGTGTGTGCATCTTGGCCTAGTGATTCTGCTCTAATAACTAAGCTACATTCCCAAACTCTCAGAAAACAAGCAAACCCAAAAATACATAGTCATTTTCTGTGGTCTGGCAGGACTGGCTGGAAGTGAGGTATACTTCGGACGACTGCAAAATACCTCACTCAGGTGTGTAAGTTTAATACTTATTTTAATTTTATATGGAATTATAACAGTAATGAAATGAGATTGAACTCAAATGAATAATGAGTTCTAAATTGAGAAATGGTGTGATAATGCTTTCCATGGTTCAATTAGTCAGCCATCTGTAGTACTTTCTACTAATAGTTACATTGCCTGGTTTAGAAGAGATTTAAACGCCTCTGTCTAGTTTTCAAGAACATGTACCCATTATACAAGAGATATTAGGCATCATGGGGAAAATATAACAGGAAATGGTGTGTGCATTGACCCACATCCAACGGATCTAAGTTTAGTATGAAGACAGTCTGAATATTCAAAATTTTAACTGGAAAAAAAAAATCTGGCTGCAGCTGAAAGGACCATGCATTTCCTCTGTAACCAGCTCCTTCAAAACTCTATCCCAGACTTGAATATCTTTTTGCCTTCAGTGGCCATTTTCATCATGAAGCCCCTGTCTGGATGTTGCCTGGTGTGTTCCCACTCAGTAGGGCTAAGGGTAGGACTGTCTTCTGGCACACTGTAGAAGCATTTGAAAGCACTGATTCCTCACATACAGCTTTATCCTCAGTAAGGGATATTTCTTCCTTCATATCTTGAGTTCATAATGATCTCATTCTTCATCAAGGAGAGTTAAAAAAGCTATAGAACTGGGATATTTTTATTATTCTTAGACTGGGATGACAAGATGTTTCTGTGCTGCAGAATTATCAGTCCAAGGTGAGAACTGGTAAACGTGGTAGTTTTGAAGAAGCTGGAGCAAGATGAAGAAGGTAAATCAAATCTGTTCTGATTGTCCAAAGAAGAAATAGCTCTACCTGTAGTATTTCCTGAAACCTGATACCATTTGAGAGATGATATTCCATGTTTAAAAATGGCTAATACTGAATTTATTAGTCTGGAAGGCAGGATTTTTTTCTCAAAAGAGAAGGTAAAACATGGAGGAAGGTTGGCTGTGTGTTTCAGTTTGTGTTAGAAAGCACTTACTGTTCCATTCAGGAGAAAAGATACTAGAAACTCTCTTCTTTAAGAAGAAAAGTTGACATAATCTATGTCTTTACTGAAAGTGATAAACCCCGGGTAAATCTATTACTTTGTGATTCATGCAATGCACACAGAAGTGTGTTGCATTAACACATCAATCAGGATTTAAACACATCCTAATTAGTTGCCAGTGCCTGTCGCTGAAAGGGCACTAACCTGATGCACAATGAAGGAAGTATATTGCCTAAATATTGTCTATGAAAATAGTATTTATTTATATTAATGTTAACCTGCCCTTGACAAACTTTTGTTGTCCTATGGCTCTGTTGCAGTTAGTTAATAATTTACTTGTAACTACTTGTCTATAAGCTGAATCTTTCATCAAACAAAAGATAAAATGTTTTATGAATGTTTTTTTTATATAAGCAGGGTGCATTTCCTTCTAAGCAATTTAGTAGTAAGCTGGTTTTGTACATGGGACAAAAGTACCCCTGAAATTCTAACTTAATTTTTCTTCTTTTAACATGGAATGAATTCTGTACAGCCAGAGCTTCTCCACGACCTCACTTATATCACTGAAGTGCTGGTTATTCTATGTTATACAATCTTAATATAGCTGTAGGGTTCTCTAGCACTTAAAACAATGGGGTTTTTTAATTGTGGGAGATAAACAAATTACACAGCTTTGCATTTCACCTGCCTTGATCCTAAGAGAAGCAGAATGATTATAGAGCTTCATCTCTTCACAGACCTTAAAAAGTTCTAGGCTACCCATTTCTTGATACAAAAAGAAAACACTAGAAATTTGACATTGTGGAAATTCGGAGGAAAAAAAAGTCTTGATTATAAGTTTAGTAAAGTTGATAATACCAAGTAGCACTTTATAACACACATTTATACACATAATACACCTTATTTATACAATTAACAATAGGCATAATTTATGAAAAACAGATCAAGTTCAAGTACCATAAACTGTGTAAACATTTGAAATATTCTAACCAGTGCAGTTGTCAATAGACTGCATATATCAGTTTCTCCCATGCTGAGGGTACGTGAGCAATAATGTATTTTCACATGTATAGCAGGGAGCTTCCTTTTAGTAGAGGACATA
The DNA here is from genome assembly GCA_910950805.1 of Acrocephalus scirpaceus scirpaceus. NCBI lineage: Eukaryota > Metazoa > Chordata > Aves > Passeriformes > Sylviidae > Acrocephalus > Acrocephalus scirpaceus. The sequence continues at coordinate 39,713,474 of OU383781.1, forward strand.
CTGGGAAAACCTGTTGTGTGAGATAAAGTCATATAATATACAGGAGTGTATTATCAGAGACTTTGAATGGGGCTTGACTGACATGGTGAATAGGTGGAAGGTTTCTGATTAATGTGTCTCACAGTTAGCTACAATTCAGTATTCCACTGCCTAAACCTGCATGTTAATTAATAATTAAATATTTTCTGCAGAATATCCACCTGTGAACATTTATGAAAATACTTTATTATGCTGTTCTCCAAAGACATTGCTCCACCGATTACAAATTACCCTAACTATTCTTAGATATGCATATGTGAATTATTATTAGATATCCATATGTATGCTTCATTGATGCAGCTACAAACTTGTATTCAAGGGAAAACTGCACCCACTGCATAAGATACAAACAACTCATGCTTCTTCGCAAACAACTTGTCTTAGTTCTGACCATAGGCTGAATTACAATTAGTTTATGAGAGGAAACAGAAATTAACATCTGTCCATAGATCAGATTAAATTGAAGTCATGAACATGAGTAGATGCAGCATATGAGACTACTCAGTTAATAAAGCTTCATTCTACCATTACTATATTACCCAGAGTCTGCAGCCAAAGGTCAAAACCACACTTCCTTTATGTCAGTTGCCATTAGGTATCCCAACATTCCACTGCATTTAGCACAGGGGAAAAAAAATATTTTTGCTGCTGGAAAATACTTCCTTTTAAAGGTAGTTTTCATTTTGGCCTTGAATTCAACTATTTTGAATTCAGCCTGAGGGTATTTTGTTTGATAGCTTGCTGCAGGCTTAGTACTGCATGTAAGACTGCTGCATTAGCAGAGCTCTGACATTTGACACTTATTTGTGACTACTGGTACATACTTAATCCTTAGCAGCACCATTGACTTGTGAGGGGACATATTTGAATCTATCCATGAGAAAACAGAATATTATGTCTTCAGAATACTATTTCAGAGATTCATCTTTTATCAGGAGTACAAAAAATAATGTCAGTTAATCAGTGATCCTTCAAAAGTTTTGACTAAGTTGGGTATTATTTTTTCATTATTTTGTTAATTGAAGAACATATAGCTCCAAACAGAAAAGAAAATGTGAAAGCTATATTAATTCTGGAATTAAAGGTCACCTCTTGCATGCTAGCAAATACAGCCCCAGTAAGATATACATGCTGATGAAGTCAGCAAGCAATTAAGGACATGACTCCTACACAACCTCTTCAGCTTACTAGTCACTTAATCATACAAGGTGTCGAGCCTTGTCACCCTGGACCTGAAACACATGCTTAATTTTAAACATGTGACTCGGTTACAGGATTCTGTGAGATTACTTGTGCATAACATTAGACACCTGTTTAAATGCTTTGCTGGATCAAAGCAGGAATGCTCAGCATTTTGCAGGATTGCATGTTTAATGTGTTTTATCTCAATCTCCTATTGGAAAAACTCTTTGGTGGATATATGCTTACGTAGCGGGAAGAGAAAAAGTGTCTTAGCATTTTCTGATTATGGTGAGATTCAGCTTTTCAAATCTTACTGTATGGGCTGATGTTTGATAATAAAAGATTTATTTTGTTCCAATTTCTTTTCAGTTGCAAATTTCCAGCTCTCAGCTTTTACCTCCAGACAAGTGTGAGAGACAAGAAAGCAAAGCAGGTCCTTGCAAACACTGCTCTTCCTGAATTATGTTGAGACTACTGACAAAAATAAACACCAAGTTCCTAAATGTGAATATATCCTGGGGAGAGCAAGTGTAAGTGTCATAATGAGTTGCAAAAAATGGAGTGGCTGCTTGGAAACATATGGTCTCCCCTTTATGGTTTTAGTGTGATGTCTGATGTCTGATTTTTCAGTGTTTAGCAGATTTACACCTTGTGGACATGAAATTAGGTAGTGCTCAGAGCTGTTCTTCTCAGGGGCTGGTTTAAGGAGCAGAACACACACATTTTCACATTTTTCTTGGTTTTTACATTTAGCTGACTTTTATGATAATTTCCCCTTGCCTAATTAGAGCAGAGCAGCAGTACTGTCCTGCTATTGCTTTGCTCCCCAAACAATTTAAAAATTGTACACAACAGATTTTGGAGCCCTATAGTACATTAAGGCTGGTGGCTGCTTTTGGGAATGACTGGCAGAGCTTCCATTGTAGGGGCTCTGACTCTGACAGCAGTGACTCACTGCGAGTGCCTCGTGGCAAAGTCGGCTTGGACTTAAAAAATAATTGTCCGATGCAAACAGGCATCTGTAGGTTTATATTTTACAATGAAACTTTTGTTTCTCTCCATAGCCTTTTAGTTGTGCCTTAGAAGGATCTAGAGTCAAAGCCAAATTGTTCCTAGAAGCAAGCAAATGAAGCTACCTGGCCTACACAATTCCTGTATGCAAGAGACCAAGTGAAATGAATGGAAATACTAAAAGATGAGGCAATAATTCTTTAGTTCTCCAAATTAAATCCATTAGAAAAATACTTATTTGTCCTTGTGATCACTATGGCAATACCTGAGCAGTTCTGGAATGCCGTGTTGGTAGACAGTAGCTATGGCCACAGCATGAACACCATCTGTTGGAACCTGGGGGACACTGACTGCTTTGTGTTTTCATATTTTTTTCACTCACAGGAGATAGATATAGATACACACTCACACACACATATATATTTGCTGTACTGCTATAACAGTTACTATATTGCTCCAGTAGAAGTTTCTCGGCCTATCTGGAATGACCAACGAGTGTCAGTATTTATATAAAGAACTGGAGAGCTTCCACAAAACCAAAACTGTATAGAAAGAAGGCCTGGCATTTCCCTGATATGTTTGCAGAGAATTGTAGCTGTCCTGATTTGTTGCAACTAAAAAAAAAAACCAAACAAAGCAAACCACGGAGAAGTTTTACCTTGCTTCTTCTTACTGCTCCCCTGCAGTGGCTCTTTGCACACCACTGCACCTCTCTGTTCTGTCAATCATTCAGCAGAGGGTAAAGGGTTTGCTTCTTCTCTCTGGTTTGGTCATCAGGGCCCACTCAGAAAAAGGAGAACTAATGGTTTAAGAGATATTTTAAAGGTTGTTTTATGAATATGATTGATTTTCTATTTTGTTGACTGCTATTTCTGTAGCTCCTTTGTTAGTCTTTGTTTTAACAGTGGCTGCTACTATTCTGTCTTCAGAATACCCTGATGTCTTCCTACTTTATTCTCTTCTGGGTGGAAGGAAATCTCATTAGTACAAACAGTAACAGGCTCTGGCTCGCAGGAGTCAAGAATGCTTTTAAGTGCATGGATTCCTATTTATTAAATGCACTTATACAGACCTCAGACCATCCAACATGGCTTAATTAGTATCACCTCTGAGGTCATCATTTTGCTGTCACATTTTTTCAGATTCTAGCCATGTGTTAATATCCTATTAATGCATAAAACCATAGTAATTTTCCAATAAGAAGTGATCCTATTGGCAAGAAATATCACATCTAATCAAAACCTATGTTAAACTTGGTAAGAATGAGGAAGTATGTATGGGTCTAACAAGAGACAAAAGACAAGGATATGCAAGAATTGCTTTATTAAAATGATTTAAAAAAGCCTAAAGAAAATACTTTATGTTTGCAATATTAATTTGTAATAAATTTGTATTCATACCATATGGATTAGCGTAAGCAAGGGATTTTCTTTAATATTCTGTTTGGCTGGATTGAGTGCAGGGGTTCCAGTACTCTGGAGATGATCACTCTGAATGACTGGGTGACCCATTAAAGCGTTCTGCTGAGGTATGTCTTTGTCCTGCCAGCTGGAGGATTTTGCCAGGGTTAAGTGCCAAAATAGATCTCAACACAAAAGTTTTAACTAATTCAAGGAAATTGTTACATAACCTCACTGCCAAGAATAGTGTTCACGTATACTGTTACGGAGAGATGTGATGAGGTTGAATATATTCGTATTTGCAAAGCACTTTGATAAGAAGCTGTTACAGTGTGCAATATATTATCATGCTAAATATGTACTTTGGTCTTTGAACAGGCATTGGGCAGATAGAAAGTAAGCTAAACAGAATTTTCAATTAATGTGCACTGAAATAGGTTTGTCTAAATTCTATGAAAAAAACAAGTTCTAAAGATAATAATTTGCCATGTGCAAATATATAGTTATGTGCATGTTAGTATGATCTCTTGCTAAAATTTCCTCTTTTGAGTCTTTAAGACAAGGACAGTAGATCCAACCTTTTGTGTTTTACATCAGCATCTCAGAGAGCAAACATTTTGCATTGCAACAAAAATCCCACAACTGTTTCATGATATGATTTTGTTCCAGTATCCATCTAATCACTACAAATGTATTATTTTTCACTCTGTTCTCAGGAAGTAGGAATAGTAAGGAATAGTATTAAAACGAGGCCCAGAATTAATTATGCAAGACATCTGAGCTTACATCTGAAGTCTGGTTGATACTGGGTCTCCAGCATTTGAAGTCAAGACCAAGTGCTCCACTGACCTCAGAAACACAAACTTAGCCTCTTGACTAGAGGTACATTTTATTATTACTTTATGCTATTTCTGTGCGTAAGTGCTTGCCCTGCCACAGCTACTGATGTTACATAAAATCCAACAGTGTATTCCACAGGGACAACAAAAATGTGAAGGCGGCTATTGGACACAAACCGTTGGAACTTTGGGGTTTTTTTAACCTTGGAAAGTATTTACCTTTACTAATCCTTAAGGTGCTTCTTTAACATTTACTCTGTACCTTTATTCAAAGTTTAGGAAGGTTTTATATATAACCATTTAACAAAAATATTGTGGAAAACAAATTTTGGGTATATGGGTATATAAGGGCTCTTATTATTTTTTAACATTATTTCCCTCAAGATAATAACATGCAATTGTTTTCTATCATTTCCCTGGATTCAGGTAGACCATATATGCCTTTAGGAAAAACTGGGGAATATGTATTTATTCTCTCACATTTCTCTTCTTAAGAAAAAAAAAATATTCTTTGTATAATGTAGTCATCATTTAGAGAACACATAACTCTTAACACTGTTACTCCATTCGTATGGTTTTTTTTTCCAAACTGCCATGCCAAATTAATCCCTGGTGCAATATTGTGTCACCAGTGAAGCTGTGCCACTTGCTTGGACTCTTTAGTTTTAATAGAAAGATTTATCACTCCAGAGTTTCTTTGTCTTCTGTACTTAGTACATGAATCCTTGGGAACCCGACTGCTTTGCCATTACTGTCTCTTTTCTTTATATGGTGTATCTTTTTCTTGTTTTTTAATCATGGTTTCCCTTGATGGAACATGTGGAAAGTTTTCTCATATAAGCAAAATAAAAAACTCCGCTGTGATTTGTACTTGATTCATATAGGTACAGTTATGCAACTTTATTTAGCTTGTTGTGTTAATTGCACCTAAATAATTTGTTATTGATAATGTCTAATTGGGCAAGTTGTATTATGATTAAATGCAATAGCTTGTTCTTCCTCACATATTTAACTGCTAAAACCAAGAACGCCAAGGGGTTTGGATAATTGATGAACAGAGTTGGGGGTTTTAACTGCAAAGATCCAGGATTGATGAATATTTTAAATGCTTCAGTGATACTGTACACAGAATATCCACAAGAGGGAACTGTTTTACATAAAGAGGAGTCATTTCCTTGCTGCTAAACCACTGCTTTCTGGAACCAAATCCTCCAGAATTACGTTGAGTCGGTATGAACGTGTCCTGGACTATGCTATGTGGTGAGAAGAAGAAAAACAGAGGTCAGCATAGTGTTTGCTATGTTCTGTAAATAGTATTGTTAACCAAGTAAACTTTGAGCTCTTGTGTTGAAATATTAAATAGACAACTAATCTGAAAACTAATCCATTGAAGTTTTCTGTTTGTTTGGATTAGATCTCTCCAGGATGCAGAGCTTGAAAACCTTGTTGAGTCTGAAGGCAACATGAAATGGAGCTGTTGCCTCAGTAAATGAAGCATACAGCCCCAGGGGGCTTTCTTAAACTCTACTTTATAGAGCCTGCACTGGAAAGCAGGCCCTTCTTCATTCATAAAGGAGTAAGCTCAAATGGGACTTAATGGAAGGGATATTCATTCAAGGATCATTTTTTCCTCCGTCTATGACTAGGTGAACAAAATACTAAGTTACCTACTTTGCTTTGTCTTTGTAGATATTTCCTAGTAAGGAAACTTTCAACCGGTAAGTCTCACCAATTGATATCAATATTTCCTTTTCAGTGTGAGTTTCATGGTAAATATTTGTAGAACTGAGCCATATTTATGTAAATAAAAGTTTTGTTTATACAGATAAAACGGAAGGCTTTCCCCTGGATATATAGTGTGAAATTTATAGGTTAAGACTTCTACTGTATGTGTTGGTTGGTTTATGGACAGTTTTTGAGCATCAGAACTTAAAAGCAACCTTTTACATGTGATCACAATAAATCTCCTGCCCCTGTCCAAATCTGCATGTAAACTTTGTGTGGACATGTTTGAATCCAATTATTTGAACATACAGACTGTATTTTGTGGTGTACTTGCTTTGCTTTAGGCTCATCTTTGGTATGTGTGGGTACAGTATAATGATATTTTAAAGGTACCTAATGATCCTTTCCACATTTGGAGCGCTCTTGAAACCAGCGTCTGCACTGCTCAGCTGCAGCAGTAAATACTTTTTAACTCATACCTTCTGAACGTGTAAAGCAAGAAAATGTATTTTCGGACTGCTGCCTCTGTCAAATCTTCTGGGCCCTCTCAAACAACAGCAAGAGAGATTGTATGTCACAGCCATGGCTTCAGAGACTCAGTTCTTGTTATCTGCCAGACCAGAATATGGAAGAAATTCCACCATGCAAAAGCCTTCCCTGGGATATACTGTGCAGCTGCACTTCATTGTCCTCATCTTTCAAGGTGCACAGGGCTTGTGGTTTCTATTAGCTGTAAGAGCGTCTGTAAGTACCTGGCACTTCTGAAGATCAGACATCAAGTGCCTGTGTTACAATGCTCCTGCCCTTGTTCCACTCCTAGTGTTTGCTGATGGATAAAAGGATCCCTAGGTATGTGTGCAGCTGTGAAAAGGGTGTTCCTCGAACACCAACACAGGAACGCAGAGCAAATGACCCTGAGGAGCAGGTTCTGAGCCCAGGACCTAAGGTTGTGTGATCCTGTCGTGGCAACCCTTTGCAGTCCAGGTGGCTTTCTGGCTATGGGGAAGGTTGGTAATGAAAAGAGATGGGAAGGGGCAGCAGCTGTGGCAGTGCAGTCTGGGCTTGCATGTGGCAGCTGTGACAAGCAGTTTCTTTTCAATATGAATAGTTTTCTGCATCTAGAAATCCTCAACTAAATTCCATTACAGGAGTCCCCTGGGAATGGCCTGCTTCAGGTCTGCTATGTAACTGACTGTTTTTCTCTGGGAAAAAGTAATGTAGCATTTTTCCTACCTGTATACACTTCCATATCATTATCTAATGCCTTCTCTATTCAGAGCTCCCTATTAAACCCTCCTTGAAAAAGGAAGCTTTCTCTTGAAGGAACAGACTGGAGGAGCAGACTGGAAAGAGACATCATGATAAACTCATAGAATCAGACAATTGGTGTTATTGCACAAAAAAAGTGGGGGTGAGAGGGTTAGAGAGCCCCATAAAAAGCTTTGGGAACTCATAAAATCTCATTACCTTCACTTAAGTAGAAAACAAAAACAAACAAGACCCTGGCAGATGCAGAAACAGAAATTACTACTAGTAAAGGTTAAAAGATTACTATTTCATAATGGTGGTTCTCTGCTGGTATAGCAACTAGATAAGATGGGGGAATGTCACGCACACAAAGGCTGCTGTATTTTACCCTTGGAAAGATGTCAAGAGGATCTGCATAATACTTTGTACAGCCAACCCGGTGAGCAGACCATGTGCCAAGTGGAGATTTTGATTTATATGTAAATAAATACACATATAGACATTTAACGTCTCTGCTTTTCAACGTGAATCCGAAAAAAAAAGTAGGAGATGACTATCCAGATTTTCTTGCTGGCTTCCCCTTTCACCCCCATCCTCCCCAAGTGTGTAATTTTAAATTGTTATTTATATTTCTAAGGATTAAATTCAGGAATGTTCTTGGGATGTGCGGCAATTTACGGTGCGTTTGCGGAGCGTTTGCAATACTTCCCCGTGTCAATTAAAGACAAACCACGAATGCCTTCAGCAGAAAAACCCACGCCACGGTCCCCGATGTTTATTTCACGCTCCCTTAGCGCGTTTCCATGCCAGCTCCCCCCTCCCGCGCCGTGCGCATCCCCGGGCACCTGCTGCTGCAGCTCAACCGCCTCCTGCGAGCCCCGAGCGCGCCCCGCTCCCTCCCTCGCTCCCTCCCCCGCTGCCCCCCGGCTGCAGCCCCGGGCCCGCCGCCCCCGGGGGCGCCGTTGCGGCCGCGCTGCGGAGGGGTCGCGCCCGCGGTGCCGCGCTGCGCGGCGGGCTCGGGATGCGGGCCACGGGCGCGGGGGCCCGGCGGGGCTGCGGGGGCCGGGGCCGTGACTGCGCCGTGCGTTGGCCGCTGCGTCATGACATCCTTCGAACCGGCCCCGCGCACGGCCGGCGCGGGGGGGGCCGCTGCCGCCTGCCCCCGCCCCACCGCGGCTGCGGAGAGCGCGGCGCGGCGGCGATGGACGCGCCAGGGCCGGCGGGACTTGTTGGACCGGCAGCTCCCCGGCGCGGCCGGGCACCGCCTCGCCGCCACCTGTGAAGCGCCCTCCTCGGCACACGGCCCCCGCTCCCGCCTCGCCGTCCTCCGGAGCGGGCGCTCGGCGCTTCGGCGGCGCCGCGAGCGGGACCGAGCGGCCGCGGGGCGGGGAGCGCTGCCCATGGGGCGCCGGGAGCCCGCCTGAGCCGGCGCCCCCACCCCCGGCGGCAGCGGCAGCGCGGCACCCCCGGCCCGCCCGGCACCCCCGCCCCGCGGGGCCTTTGATGCGCCCCCGGAGCGGCCGCGGCTGCGGGCGCGGGGCCGTCGCGTCCCCCGGCGGCACAGAGGGAGGGGCGGGAGCCGGCGGCGCCGCTGCGCGTGTGGGAGCAACAGCCTGAGCGACAGCCGGGCCCTGGAGGGAGCTCCTGAAGGATGGGCGAGGAGGCGGCGGCAGCGGCAGCGCACGCACAGATGGGCCAGCGGAGGATGAATTAGGAGCCACAGGAGGCTGCTGCCGGCACCGAGGGGGGAAGAAGAGAGGAAGGGGCTGGACTTGGAAGAGGAGGAGGAGGAGGGTGCGCGCGGGGGGGTGACTGAGTATCGCTAATAACAAGTTAAAGACTAATAACAATAATAACAGACCACCTCCGGGAGGATCCGCGGCGGAGGCTGAGTGAGGGATCCCCGCTGAGGCCAGCGGGGTCGCAGCGCTGGGTATCTTGGAGAGACGCTCAGAGGCATCAGTTTGTGGTGGTGGTGGTGGATGATTTTTTTTGGGGTGGGCGGGGTAGGGGCTGTGTATGCGGGAGAAGGAAGGGGTGGGAATCTGAGGAGGAGACTATATTTTTATTATTATTTTTAATTTTTTTTTAATATTTTCGCCGTACAAAGAGGACGCTCGGAATTCACCGGCCTGACGGCTCCCGAGAGGGACCCGGGAATTGTGCGGTCGCTTTTCTTCACCTGCTCTTTTTTTTTTTCCGGTTTGTTTGTTTTTTTGTTTTGACTGGGGGCTTTTTATTTTTATTACTCTCCTTATCCTTCCCCGCTGAGCAGCGGCAGCAGCAGCAGCAATATGGCTGGTGATGGGCTTTTTGGGGGGCGCTGGCGGCGGGAGGAGCTCTCGGAAGCCCCTGCGCGCCCGGCTCGCTGTTAGCTATGGCAAATGGCAGCGGCGGCGGCTCCTACCCGGGCGGCAGCGGCAGCGGCATTAGAATGAGTAACAATATCAACGCCAACAATCTCAACACAGACTCGTCCTCCTCCCCCGTCAATGTGCCCAAGATGGATGCGCTCATCATCCCGGTGACCATGGAGGTGCCCTGCGATAGCCGCGGACAGCGCATGTGGTGGGCTTTCCTCGCCTCATCCATGGTTACTTTCTTTGGGGGACTGTTTATCATCCTGCTGTGGAGGACCCTCAAGTACCTGTGGACTGTCTGCTGCCACTGCGGGGTCAAAAACAAGGTAACTCCCCCTTCCCTTCCTTTCCCCTTCTGCTGCCGGTGATGGTTTGGTGCGGTGGTGGTGGTGAGGAGTAGGAGCCCAGCCTCGGAGACCCGGACACCTGGGCGAGGTGGCGGGGGAGCGGCCGTCGTAGGGCTGCTGATGGCACTGTGCTGGCCGCTCTTGGCTTAGGGTTGCCACGGGCTGTTGGGAGCTGCAACGTGGGCAATGTAGCTGCAGGGCTGAGGTGGTGGGTGCAGTCCCGATTCCCCGTTCCCCCTGCGTTCCACCCCACGCAGGGACTCTTTCGTTTTCGTCTGGTGGCATGGAAGTTACACCTGGTGTGCGACGCTCACCCTGTCAGACAGGCACATGCTGGTGTAGTGGGACGGTGCGGATCAGAAGTTACGTGCACCCTTGGGACCGCATATGATGGGGTGTGAGCTTGCTGATCTACACTCTTAGTTGCCTAGTAGAATGAGAAACTTCGGCAAAATTGAAAGGGTAAATTTCTCACTCAAGTGAATCTTTATAAAGCTGTTCCACTCTCTGAGAATCTTTGACGTTTCTGTTTGTTAAATTAAATGTAGCTATCTAGAAGTTATCTGTATGTTTGTAAGCATTCTCTTTACCTAAGGGTGAAGTCTTTGAGGCAGCCTCTCTGCCCCTTTGAATTTTGCATATTACCAGCTGGAAGAAAGCATAGTATGTGAAGTAAGTTCAGTTTCTGCTTTGAAGGGTCTATTTTCAAACCAAAGCTAAGAACTTGCTCAAGTCCATGCTTTCATTTCTGATTACGAAAAACGAGATAGAAAGTGTTACGACTCTGTATTGTGAAAGAGGATTTTGACAGACCCCAAAATAGACCAGCAACTGGAGTTTCTCCCCTTCCCTTTTCACATTTTTTGAATTACAGATGGAATAATATCTGCTTCAGTTATTCCTGGCACACAGACACCCACAAAAACACACACACCTTTTAATATATGGTTGCTAGGTTGCTGGTTTGCTTTGACGTACAGTGAGCTGTCTTCCCCTTTCTCCTGTCCCCTCCCCCCTAAACACACAGCACATACACCAGCTGTATGAAGGGCCCAGCATTTAGGGGAAACAGGGAACAAAGTTAGAGCATGAAAAGTTATGGTACTCGTTTGTTGTGTAGTTTGGGTTGCCTAAATGAACCTCCACATTCCAGCTGGAAGTTAAACTATTATAGTGAACTTGGTCTATCTATGGAAGGAGTGATTGCTAAAATTAAGGAATAAAAGCTGTTAAGTCAGCCTTAAGCATCAGGAATCCTATCAGACAGCACTACTTTTCTACAGGCATTTCTTTTTTTCATTCAAAACCAAACCTGAACTTTCTTACAGAGGTGTTAGCCAGGTATGATGACACAGCTCTAATGATTTTGTGATAATAAGATACTATTTCCTACAGCAGTAAAAGGCAATTTTCAAGGAAGGGTGAGTAGTGAAGACTTAAGCTCTGGTTTTGTTGTGTATTTAGCATTTCTGCCTCCACAGAATGAGACAAATCTACAAAGGCTTTCAGGGATCTTGATGAAAAAGAAAAAGCTGTGTGTTACTACCTCGTGCTTCTTCCCTTGAGAGTAAAAAGTTAGAGACTTGTACACAGACTTCTTAGGCATGGTTTGTAGTGGGTACTGTTGGTCAGATACTCCATTATTGGGACACAATCAGTTAAAGCAGAGAAGTAATTTCTTAACCAATATAGAAAGATACGTGCAAATTGTCTTTAAAACCTCTTGGGCTAAATGTAGCAGTTTAGTAACAGGCTTTGTTGGGGGGTTCAAACACTTCCAGTCTGAATATTTTGATGTACTGTGGTTTTGGCAGGTTGTAAGATTTCAGTTTATTTCATTTTTGAGACTGAAGTAGTTCCATGTATGTCATTCCCTGGGGCAGGAGGATAAAGGGCTCTGCAGGTAGGGGGAGATATATGTCTCCTTTTAGATCCTATTTGTTCCACTTGTACGGATTTTCAAGGCTCTGGCAAAGAGGAACTTTCAAGGGCTGATCCTGCATTCCTTAGAAATAAAATGGGGAATTGGAGGGAATTCTGTGTATGCAAGGATGTTGGTTTTAACTAGTTATTGCAAAACACTTTTCTAGTATTTAGGGTATAAAGGCTAACTGAAGTATCAACTGGAATTGTCTGAAACTGCTATCAAGCACAGACTTTGCTGCTTCATGAGTTGGGAAAACTTGCCAAGGCTGCTGGTGAGAAATATGAATGCATATATATGCTGTGTTGACTCTATTTGGCCTCCTACAAAAGCAATTTTAGAAGAAGTAGCTCCTCCTACTGCAGGACTGAAGAAGTTTTCTGCATGTTAGGAACTTTCCTGTGCTGCCTCTTCTGCTGCTCCACAGGTTGCAGGGGAGTTGGGCTATCCAGCATCATCTCACTATCTACATAAAGAGCACTCCCAGTGAGAGACCTAAAAGAAATCTTCCTCATGTCTACTTTCTGTGGCCTCTTACTGAATAATTCACATATATATGTGAATAATTCAGAGTTACTGTGCTAACACTCATATCCATATCTGTTATTTCAAAGAACTGCAAGGTTTTTTTTCCTCCCTGCTGTATTCTAAGCATGACATTGTATTTCATGGATTTGTCGATGATTGTGAACTTCACCTTGGGATGTAAAACTTTTTAATGACTACATAGAAGGATTTAGAGTGTGGTTTTTTTTTTTTTTTGGAGTGTCCCCCTCTTCAGCTCATTCAATTTAAAACCACAATATAAACAGCTTAACACTTTGTGGTATGAAATTTCATTAATTTTTTTTTCCCCTTGGAGATAAGAAAGTCAAGATACTGTAAGTCAAGAATATGAAAACTGCTAACAGACTCATGAACATTGTCCCTTAAATTTCATATCTAATTTATGTAATTGTATATGAATAGAACATCACTCTTAATCATGTACTAAAAATGATTGTTGAAGTTTTAGGATTTTCATGCTCCTTACTTGGTTTGTGAGTTGGCATTAAAAAAAAAAACTGCCCAAAAAAAATGTAACTCTACCTTTGTTGTCAGTGTTTCATGTAGTGTGACAGTCATTACCATCAGTGCCCTTATATTCCTTTATTTATTATGGCATATAATTTTAGATACAATTTTTCAAAACTAGCTACAGTCTGTTTGCAACCAGCCTTGAAAAATGCTGGTTTTCTTCTCAGTGTTTACATCTACCTTTCTAATGGGGCATAGATACTGCTAAAGAACTTGTCTGGTCATTGCTTGTTCTTTTTCCCTTGACCAGCTCATTTTTGTTTGTGTATGAAAAGTAGAATGTGAGATTAAACTGCCTTGGGTTGGACTCTGGCATTAGTTGTTCTTATTTGTGGTAACAATGGAAAAATAAAATAAATATGCATGGTGATGGACACATAGGGGCTAAATGCATATAATACAATCTATAGTTCCTTTGATTATATGGATCTGCCTCTGCATTTTCTATGATCCTGGAGGGCATTTTCTGCTGACATTATCTGGGATCATATTTTGGCTTAGAACAAACTCTAAAACCATGAAGAAGGAGCAGTGGAACGAGAGAGCACAGGTTTGGGGCACAGTCAGCTTCTGGAGCTGGTCAGTGGAGAATCAAATAGAATTTGTTTCCTTTTGAAGAATGGGATACCAGATTATTTATTGCTGCTCCTTGGTTCCCCAGTGAAGGGTACCTCTTACCGACCTTATATCATCAGCCTCCAGCAGGTAGAATGCATCCATATTGTGATGCTTTCAGTGTTTTGGAGGAGCTTTTCCTCGCCACAGCCCAGGACTTGTACATGTATAAAATGGAATTGTGATTATAGGTAGCAGTTGTTAGCCTGAAATTACAAGCCCTAGTAGTCTTCTTTGACCTTGGTCTACATATTTTTGAAATGTAGTAAGTTACACAGTGATAGATTTGGTCAGTAGAAACCAAGCAACATTCCCTGTGACATCCTGTGTATTTAGGAATGGAGCTCTGATGCCTTAATCCCAAGAAGCCACTCCAGAGAAGAAGCTGCTTGGAGAATCTCAGGCAAAGCAATCAGGCTCCCACATCCACATGTGCCACGTGGCCAGCAGCAAGGAGAGGCAGAAGGCCCTTGGTCTGGAACAGTTCCAGCAGTTTATTTCCAGGTGGTGTTGAAGGGATCCCAGTGCCAAGAGGGAGATTGTGTGCTGGTCCTTGCCTTAAGTAAGGGTTACAACAGCCTTGAGGCACGGGGGCAGTGCAAAGGGCAGGTAAGGTCCTAAAGGAGGAGAGGGCTGGTCACCAGGGACAGACACCAAGGGATGGGAGAATCTACAAGGCAAGGGGGGACCCAGGGCAAACCATTGTACACAGAGCACCATTGGAGGTCCTGTCTCTCAGGCCAGGCACGTGACTATAATTTATCCTGCCAGGGCCAACTCCTAGGTGTTATATCAAAAGGCTGCAGGGATTCCACAATTTCCATTTGTTTTGAATAGAAGAAAATCTGGTTTTGCTGGGAATACAGTATTTTCAGAAGTCATCTTTGAAAAGTTAAGAATTTCAACACAGGATTCTAAAGCCTGAGAAGATTTGTAAGTGGAAAAATTTTAGTTGTCTGTAAAACAAGCAGTTTTCATTCCAAGCTGGCTCTTGTGTGTGTGAGGTTTGTTGGTTTCTGAGCAATACCTGCATAAACATCCTCTACAAATAAAGAAACAAATTTGAGGTATGATCTATTGAGGAAAAGTTGGAGTGTACATTGGAAGACACGTGTGGACACATGATGGAGGAGATCCCTTCATTTAAATCTGTGCGTGGAATCGTCACCTTGACTCTCTTGAAGATGTCCTGGGCAGCGGCGTATGGTGAACAACTGGGAGGCTCAAGGGATTAGCGGGAACTGTAATGCGTTGTGCTGCTCAGTCACATGCACAGCCTGGCTCGATCATTCCTGTCTCATGGCTGTCAGGTGGTCTGCATGCAATTACTCCGTGAGAGCCTCATCACACAGGTTGCCAGTTAAGAGGTGGCCATGGTGGAGAGGTCAGGGTCTGAAAGAAAAGGTACTCGTAGCCCTTTGCAGGTGGTGTTTCTACAAGCAGAGAAAGGCGCTGGTGTGGAGAGGTGTGTGCTGCTGTTTTCCATGCTCTGAAAAGGAAGATACTTCTGGCTCCCTGGAGCTTATAAAGGATTTCACATTTTATAAACACATGCTAAAATAGGTTACGCAGGCAGAAAAGAGAATGCATAGACAAGGATTTAACCTAAAAACCAAACATTTTCAACCAAAATGTTACTTTGGTACAGTATCATACTTTCAAGGCTTTGCAACACATACATTTAAGGACAACATCTGCATTCAGAAAGAACTTGAACATCTCACATTTGCAAATCTGTAAGTGCTGGTTGAAAACCTTTTTTCCAGTTTAGCTCAATAGAAAAAAAGGCTGTAATAGCAAACAAAAAGCTTTTAAGTAACACTGATCCATGTACTCAGTTTTGATGCATTGGGATTTCTGAATGTAGAATGAGGGCAGTTTACACCCCCAGAGACGGAAAAAAATGAACATTTAGAGAGCACTAGCCCTAAGTATAATCTCTGCAGGGACGGGATCTCATGATTATAATTAAAACCAGCAATGATGGTACTTGCATGTCCTGTATTATTGCAAGAAAGTGGATTGTGAATCTTAGTCATTGAGTGTCCTTCCTGGGACAAATCTTGAAAAGAAGCTGTAATCTCTAGTCAGGTGCAACACAGAGCAGCAGTCAAGTGTCCCTTCTGAGACTGGCTGTGCTCTTTTGTGGAATCCAACTCAGAGTGACAAAAGTTTATATGAATTTCAGGACTGGCTGGTGATAATTCCTCAACAGGATCAGGCTGTAGTTCAGCAGCAGCAAGGCATCTGAGTGTGAAGCTGGGAGGGCAGCAGTCGCTGGGGAGGTGTAAACATGAAAATAACACTAGATGGAATTGGGTGACAAGGTATCCCTTTGGTTCCACTAAACATACCTAGTCACATTACATGAAACTGTGTATTTTACATGCATGAAAGTTACTGAAGTCTGAGGAGGGCACAGTGAATACAGCTTGTGGAGGTTTTCTAAGGGAAAGTCTGCTGAAACATTATGTGTGGGTGTTAATGGTTAAAAAATATTTTTCTCCCCCACATATGATTTTAGTGGCAAAAGGAAGGGAGCTACACTTTAAAAAGCTGTGATTCTGTAATGAGTTTATATGTTATGTGGCTGAAGGTTTAGAATTATAGAACAGCTTGAGTTGGGAGGGAGCCGTAAGGATCATTGAGTGCACCTCCCTGCTCCTTGCAGGAATACAATGCCTGACTGGGAAGTGAGTACAAAACTTGATTAGATCACAAGACTACACTGGCATTTATGGGAAATTACACAGGGCTAAATACACCAGTTCCAATTTAGACCTCCTGGTTTGTCAGTGTGGGCGCTTTGTCCAGGACACCCAGGTCACCTTGGGTGACAGTGGAGGGTGGAAAAGCAGCAGAGTCTGAGCAAATGAGAAGGAATGATACCTATCTTCCAGGCCTGTCAGAGACATACTGGTCAGGAAGGGCCCATTTTGAATCCTGATATTATTTATAGCCTGAGAATACATTGGGTTTGCATCTTTGAGAGGAACACTTCATTTCCATATATAGTATACATGGTTCTATGTAATGAATGTGCTGCTGCTGAAATGTGTTGAGTTCCTTTGCTTTGAGATGATACATTGCATGTATTTGTCTGAGAGTTACAGAAATGAGAGAGTTATTCAAGGTCTGTTGAAATAGAGGGAAGCAGCCCTAATAACTTCAATGGCTTTGGACTCAGGCCTGGATGTTCACAGTGTCCTAGATGAATCAGATTTTTTTTTTTAAATGCTAACATTTTAAGCTTTTAAAAGCTTTCTGTCTTTTACTGTAGCAAGTTGTATTTACTTGGTTTGTGGCCATTATGTCTGAGATTTCAACATTAGAACCATAATATTTAAAAGTCACACGCGGTATGTTTTCATTCCGGTCAAGAATTATACCTTCTGCAGGCTCCCCTTGGAAATCAAAGCTTGCGTGCTTGGATGGCTGATAATATCCTGTAAGGGCATCTCTCCTGCAAGCTGATGTGCAATGGTAAATATTGGCTCTTTTTTTAGAACTGCAGTAAGTGCACATTTAGTGGAACTGGCAGAGGTCCCTTGCCCCGTGGATCACTTGCAGAACACACACATGTGCAGCTGCAGCCCTGAGTCCTGGAAATCTTTTTGCATGTCCTGAGCTTCTACCTAAGTGAAGTATCAGAACTGGTAACATAGAGGGGAGAAAATAACCCAAATTCATCATCACCAGGACACAAAAAATGGTGAGGAGTACTGACTGTAATCTTGTCAACAATTGCAGCATCCCACAACAGCTGAATAGCTTATCACTGTAAGCTTAAATACAGGTCTACCATGTTGCTTTTTTATTACTCTTTACATAATAAATTTATAATACAGTTTTGCTTCCCCTTTGTCCAAGCAAATGATGACTAAATATCTCGGCATACTTGGTTATATTTCATTCATTTTTCACAGTATCTTTTACATTTTCATCTAATGGCTTAGCTCTTTTTTTAAAAACTAAAAAGGTGACTCACTTCTAATATGCTATTACTATTATTATTAGTAGTAGTGAGAATAACTTTAGCATTACTAGTGTTGGATTAATTTTCTATTTTAAGTGTGGGGAAAACATTGATACAGATATGTCTAAAAAAACCCTGTTTGAAAAATAAAGAGAAATGTATTAGAATGATTCTTTGTTTAATCATCTCGTAAGTTTTCTAGTATAAACTCTGTTCAACTCATTTTAGTTGTGATTATGCACAGATATTCTGCAGGACAGAAATGACTTGGAATGGAGTACTGGCCTCTGTGACCTATAGTTGTCATAGTTGGTGTAGAGCACTTCAGGTGCTTCAGTTATGGTGATGTGACATCACTTTTTTTTGAAAGTGAATTTGCAGATCAATAGGCAGAAGGTTTGTGATGTTCTTACATTTTCTAGGTTATCATACTAAAGGTACTGTTTCTTAAAGAAGCTGACAAATTCCACTTGGCTTTTGAAGACTGAAGGAAAAAGATCTTATTCCTTTTAGTCACAAGAGCAGCTTAGGTAGGAGAAAATATTGCAGAGTCCATCTGTATGTGGTGCAAACCTCTTTCTCCAAGAAGGATTTTTTTTTAATGCTTTGATTATGCACTTTTGATAGATTGGTTTTGTTATATGAGAAGTTTTTCCAGCATTTGGTGTTAGTTTTCTTATACTACATATATACAGTACACTTACCCCTAAAGGCTTCTTATTTCTTCAGGAGCAGAAACAGGGGACTGCTGGCTTTGTGTTCGCATTATTTTCATATCACTTAAGAGTCTCAGCTATAAGCTTACTTCTTTTCACCCTCTATTGTGAAAAGAAAAATGGGCCTGGCTTGTGGTTTAAGGCCACACAGAATTTTACCTGACTAAATGCTGGTTTTCCTCCTTTCCGCCTTAGATGTGTAACTTCTGGTGTCTTTTTGTGATTCAGAAGAGCTGAATTCCTATTACAGATTTCTTATTCCTGAAAGAAAACAACACTAAAAAATCACAGTTTTGATATTTGCAAAAACAATTTTGGTTGCTTTGCTGGAATGTGTCTCTAGAATATAATAAAATTTTAATTTATAAAAGTGGAAAATTGTGTCCAACATCTGGAGCTTTGACTCTGCCTGTATGATGTAAGTGATAAAGTTTTAATGTTAACTTGGATGATATGTACAATAGGAAGACTGTGATATCTTTGTGTTGTCAGCTGAATGATTCTGTGTGATTTTGGGAATGAAAGAAAAAACCATTTGCTTTTTCTTATTTCAAATTCATGGCTTTATGTTTGTTATTAAGTTATGCATAATTTTTAAAGAAAACATACACAACAGTTATTTAGGTTAATATGTGAAACTTGCATCACGTGCACAAAATAGCTGTTTAGAATTGAAAATTTCTATTTCAGATCTCAGTAAAGTCTTAATCTGAATTGATTTCAGTCAGTTTCAGTTGATTTCAGAAAGAGGTATTGTTGTTCTTGAAAACTTTTCTTTGTTTAGATGTTTGTTCTTGGATATAACAGCTAAAATCCATGTATTTTTCCTTTTTAAGTTTAATGTTGACCTTACACATCATATTCTGGACTTGAATTGGGTTTACTTAATTCCCTGGCTTCTCTTTATATATATAGGGGACCTGCTTCTCTTTATATATATAGGGGAAGGTAGTCAAATGTTTATAAATGTTATGCAGTGTTTTAAAGCTCTATAAAGCAATATTGTCTCTTGCATTAACAACTAGTAGTCTTAATCTTAATTTTCTTCTAGCTAAGAGGTTGATACATACCGAGTAATAAATATTTATTTTGAGCTAATTGCTCTTGGAAATACCTGTAATAAAAATCAGTTAAAGATAATTCTTCATGCTCCCATTTTGAAAATGTTATAATTTCCATGGCTACAGTTGGTTTAATAAACCTGTATACAAGCTTTTATCTTCATTGGCTTCCATGTGATTCTTTGTCTTTGGGTTTTATGTTCTTTAAACTTTTCTTTTTACTTTTTTAAACAGAAAAGCAGACACAGAATGTCATAGGCTTGTCTATTTGCTTTTTATACACAAAGAAACAGAATAATCAATTTTGAAGATTTCTGCCTGCAGCAGCTGAAGGTACTGCAGAAGGGACTCCAGATTTGCATCAGGTGCAGTAAGAAAGTAAACCTGCTGAGTTACTAATTGTTAAAATCCTTCATTAATGATCAGCCAGGGTGCCGCTGAGTGGTGTTGAGAGGAGGATCACATCACAAAGTGAGTTGATTTAAGGAATGTGGGTGGGTGTGTAGGAGGTGATTGGGTGATGGACAGAACAGGTTGTCATCCAGCATTTATCTGTGCTGCTTCTGAGTGCTCTTAAATGTAGGGGAATATCAGTTTGTTTTAGAGCATAGCTGATTGCATGGTCATTTCCGTGAAGCTGTCCAAGCTGCATTTTGCAGTGTTTGCATCTACTTTATGATTTGGGGTGAAGGTGATGTAAACCATGCCTCATTTGAAGTAAGGCTGAGACACTGGGTGATACCTCACTGCTTTAAAATGTCATAGGTGCTGGGTGTGTCAGAACTATTGATTAATTTCAGTATAATTCCAAAAGGGCTTTTTTTTTTTTCATTTTATTGATCTTCTGAGAACTTTGGCAAGTGTATGAAATCTGTATGGATAAAGCTATTATCATTTGCTGTGGCGGAGAGGGGAAAGAAGATGGTTTGGACAGGTTGCTTAAAGCAGCTGCTGTCTATTTTAGCTGATCTGAGGTAGCAGGTGATAGAGCTTAGTGCCCAGGCTGTTTTCAGGGTGTTTTTCTTATAGCTAATAGTTATATATAATAGTTATATCTAATAGTTATATAGCTTATAGCTAATAGTTTCTAATAGTTATTCTTATATTGAGAATTTGAGTTTTATTTTCAAAATGTTTATTAGATGTAGAGAGAAAGGTAACAATAGTTCAAATTAAAGGCAAAAGTTCTAGAAAAGCTTCTGGCAATATAAACAGACTTCTTGAGGTTGTGCCTCGTGTGTATTTGTGTTCTCCTAGCTCAGGAAAAATTTTTATGAACAAAAAGTAAAGGAATAATTTAAAGTTCAGACTGCTTTTATAACTGTTTTTCAGGTTGCATTGCCTTTTCCCTGGGACAAATAGTTCTGGTCCCAGGTATGGATTGATTTCAGCAGTGAGCACAAGGGTGTAATTTGCATTGATTTGTAAAATACTGTTTGGATTTTAAATGGTATATAAGTGTAGGTTATTTTGCAACTTCTATAGAAAATACATACTGCTGTGAGTTAAAATTGATGGCTCTACTGGTTATAGGTAAATGAGAATGTGGTCTGAGAGCTGATGAAAGTGACAGTAACTTCTGTGCTTTATGACTATAGCAGTGTGTGGGAACAGCAGTGTTTTGGCTCTTAACATCAGTGATGAAAGTACAGGGGGTTCTTCATCCCTTTAATTATATTGATGTTGGATCCTGGATGCCTGATTTTACATTTTCAGTTTGTGTTAATTGGGCTGCTTGCTAATAATTTATAAGACCATCAATTTAAAGTGTTATATGATGAAAGCCACTGAGATTGGCTCAGTTGGTCAGAGTAGAGTGTTAAACACCAAGGTTGTGGGTTCAACTCCTGTATGGCCCATTCACTGAAGAGTTAGACTCAATGATCCTTGTGGGTCCTTCCCAGCTCAGAATATCTGTGATTCTTTCTATTCCTAAACAAGCCCAAACCCTTACAAATAATTTATTTTAAATTTAAAAAAAAAAGTTTAATTTAGTGCAGATCTTGTAGCAAATGCTATATTTATAGAAGATATATTAAAAATAAGCATTATAGTCCGCAGAATTTAATTATAGGTTGTTTCAGTTTGTCCTCTGGTCTCAGGCATTTGATTAGATTATGTAGTCTGGAGTTAATTCTCAGTGTCTCACCAGACCTCTGAAGGTGAAAACCTAAGATTCTTGTTTAGTTGTATGACATTTAGAGCTAAGACTTTATGCAAATGGTTTAGTATCAGAAGAGATGTAGTGTATCTGTTACGGAGACAGACCTTGGAGAATTGACTTCACTTACAAGTGATGCAAGCTGGTTTGTGTTTTGTATTGATACATTTAAAGGAAAAGTAATTCCTGTGTTGTGTGTCAATGCTTCTGCATCATTTAAGTTCCATTTAGAGGGCTGAAAGGCTTATGTCTTTTGTAGCTTTTTGTGCAAGTGTGAAAATTCATTACTGGAGCTCTAGGATATTGTTGTGAAAAGTTCCCCCTATACAAGGAGTGCTGTGCCTTCCAAATTTGACATTGCAATTTAGAAGATCTGAACTCTTTTTCTATTGTGGTATTCTGAGGCCACCTGGTTTTTCTGGCTTAGTTATGCCAGATCCTCTTACCAGCTTTGACAAAGGGTCGATCCTCTGCCCCATGCATCTTATGATGTAAAAGCAGATATAAGGAGAAAGCCAGGAGAGGAGGAGGAGGACTGTCAAAGAACTGCTTTGTCCCAGTCCATGTAAAGCATCCTAGCGATTAAGATAAGCAGATGATTTAATTAACATGCATCCACTCACCCCTTCTGTTAAATCTATGAAGGGAATGTAGTTTATGATTCCTTTAGAGCAATTACTATTTTTAAGAGCCACAGGTAGTTACAAATTGCTGTGATATTCTAAGTTCCTGTGAAGATTAATTTTTTACATGAGCAGAGAATAAAAGGGGTTTAAAAAAAAGCTTTTATTTGGATGGGATGAAATTTTATCTGAGTATATTGAGGAATTTTTAAGAAGAGAAAAATAAGGCGGTGGAGGGAATGTGAAGGCTAATGGGATTCTGAAGGACAAGAGGGCAGGGATTCTGTCTAGTTCAATGTGCAGTGTGTGGTATTCACTTTATATGCAGACACTTGGAATATGCTTGCTGCATTGCCATTTAAAAAAACCAAATGTAGTTTTTGAGTTCCCATATTCATGCTGGATTTAAAGAATAATGTTACTTTTAGGATCTAGGAAGGTTCCCAGTTAAACATATGCTTGTTGGTTTTACTATTTTTAGCTGCTTTGAGCAGCACGTGTTCTCCTGAGATATTTATTTGTGAATGTTGTATTCTGTTCTTAAAAGGAAAATCTCTCTCTCTCTCTCTCTCTAGATTCTTTTTCTGTATCCAAGAAAGGAAAGGACCAGGGTTCTTGTCAGTGCTTTACTTCTTGGAAATCCTAGGAGACAGGGCAAATTAATTAAATCTAAAATGGATCCATCTGGTAGTGCTAGCAATGCCAGGGGAGAACAGGTGAAAGAATCTAAGCCAAAGGAAACATATAGTGCATTATATAACACTTCAAGTTCTTTGTTACATATTCCTATCAGGAGACTAATCTTGGTATTAGGCTTTTTACTTTTTGTTTAATCTTGTTTTTAAATCAGAGAGTTAAGGGGGTAGTTTGAAATGCTTGTTTCTGTTGCTAAAAAAAGAAATATTTTTTTCATTATTAATAAAATGTATTTAGTCTAACATGTGAGAAACACGTCATTCCCTTTATGGGTTTTTTGAAAATAAATGGGTTGACATTGTCTGAAAAAAAATGAAACAAACTCAGGTTTGGAAAAATCATTTATCTTTTAAATTTAGAAAGCCGTTAGGCAAAACAAAAATCATGAAAGGTATGGTCTGAACTTAGTTTTGCCCCCAGATTTGTATAAGAAGAATACAAAACCTCTATGCAGACTTTTTTTGTTGTCAAAATTACCTTATTGTTTAAATTACCTTGTTTAAGTTCTCAGCAATATTTTCAAGGTAGTGATTGCATCACTGGGAATAGGAATGTAAAAATGACTGTAAAAATTGAATTGTATTACCTGTGTTGGGAGGCATGAAAAGGTAAACAGTATAAATGCTGGGAAGAAGTGAATTAGATTAGAAAAGCAATGGCACTGAAGAGATTAACGGATGGTGTCTGTTCACAGCACGGGGTTTTAATTTGGTAGGGCTGCTCAGCACACATTCCCATTTCACTGTGCCACCAGTTGGACATGATTTCTGTGCCATTGCCTGTGATATGGGGCATGTGTCTGAGAGAAGGCTGCTAACGTGCAACCTCTGGGAAATCTGTTTCATCAGGGCAGGTGCTGGGCCTTTTGGCATGACTTTGAAACAAGTAGAGAAAGTAGGCCATAGGGCTTTTTGGGAACTTAGGAGCTTATTAGCTAGATCTTTATCCAGCTTAAAAAAAAAATCCATCTCATTATCTACCTTTAAGTCAAATTCCATCCTTGTCTATAATTTTTAAAGCATCCTCTGTTCTTTTATTTCATGCTGTTTAAGTTTCACTTTTTTTTGTAGTTTAAAAATCCCAACAAAGCTCAGTGAGAACATTTCACATGAAGTTTGAAGGAGCATTCTTGTTTGTCTCAATTGAATTTGCAGCTCTGAAGTGGAAGATATTAGGTGGTTTGTAAGATTGTCTTTTTATAGTGGAGAGAATTGCATTCTGGTTTTGATAAATAATTTTCAGGAAAATATACTTTTCCCTAAACTGGAGTACCTTGAAAACACTAATACAGTTTAAATAACTAGGGGAAGGGCAAAGATCATGCAGAAACTATTCTTTTTTTTTTTTTTTTTAGGTAAGAAATATTTTAGTTTTTAGTCTTATATTTTATTTTGTTTTGTAATGTCAAAACCAAAGGCAGTTAAGAGCTTGATTCATGCTACTTTGTCAGGAATCTTATTTTGACAAATGTTTATAGTTTTCAGGAGTTGTTTCCATATTAGAAGCTAATTTGTTGATCTTAAAATTCTGTGCAGTACATCAGTTCTAGTCTCTGCTGGGCTGTAGTGTCGGAGTGTTTCCATTCCTAGGGTATGGCTGTATAAATATTTGTGTAAAATATAAATTTTTGTATATATAAATATGACCAAATCTGTTATGAAAAATCACACCGAAGTTTAGCTCTTTTTACAATGTGCTGTTCTATTAGAGTGTATTATATTAATTTTAATCCCTGTATTATGTTGTGGAAAGCATGCAAGAATAGGGATTAAATATGTCTCATTTGTAGAAATACAATAAATTCTGCAAACCCCCTAAATGCGTTGATTGCATGGCAAGTGATGTAGCTGCTAAATTACTGTAGAAGCTATGGTCAGATGTTTAATATGTTTCATTGGTTTTGATAATTCTTCTGTTTTCATAGAATCGTGGATCTGTTAGGAATTTAGTGAGGTTTTTTTGTGGAAGTAGCTATTACAGCAGACACACTGGCACATTGAGACAGGCTTGCTTACTGAGTGATGAGCCCTTGGGAAATTTAGCACAGCTTTTGAGCATTGGAATGAAAGAAAGAAGTGGCAAGCTGAGAGCAATACAGATCACAACTGGTCTGTAAGAAGACAGTGAAAAGAAAATGTTGAGTATTATGTAATATTTTTTTAAGTGCCTGGTGCATTCATGCCTTTCTAGGCCATTGCTACGCTGTTTTTTTTTTAATCAGTGTGCCTGTTGTCTTCTGGAGTTTCCTAACTCTTCAGTGCAGGGCTTTTGGACTTAGCATTTTAATGCTGTTTTCTTTGATCTCATCTGAAGTTTATCCTCTCGATACTGACTGGTGTATACATGGTCATAAATTACACAGAGACTATCATTCCATGTCTGAATGTTTTTCTTTCTTCTGAAGTGAATGCTGTGATTGCTATGATTGGTATATTGAGTGTATTCATAGTTCCTGGTTAGTGGCCAAATTTTGGTAAAACTGATTAGCAGAAGGCAGAGAAGGTTTGATATAGGTTTCTGTATGTTTACATGAGGAATATGTTGGTGATACCTCAGGCTATTCCACTTTGCAGAGAGAGGTCTGCAATAGTCATTTGCAATACAACAGGCTGATGTTTGATGTTACTCCTCCTCTACAGTTGGCCAATTGAGTTGTAAAACATTCAATCACAATATAAATTAGCAGTCCTATTTTGAAGATATGTGCCCTCAGGGTTTTTTTCTCCACAAGATTAGGTGTCTCACTTTCTTCCTGTACTGCCCTCCTTATAAGCCTAATGAGTACTTCCACAGCTGAGTCTGAATGAGACCAGGATTAGACTTAGTGCAGGAAGGAGGTTTCTAGGTAGGAGCTGGTTGATCAGGGTAGCAGAAATAACCAGTGCCCTGTGGCTTAAAGGAGCTCTGAAGTCCTGGGCTTCTGTGCGTGACGGGCTGTCTGAAGTCTGGCTTCAGCTGGAGCTGCCAGTGTTCAGCCTTAGTGAGAAATTACACCGTAACTGTTGTTCAGTTTATCCAGATGGCTTTCTGATTACCTGGCTTTTAACCTGTTTGGAAGAAGCTTTTTTACTACAGAACTTCAGTAGTAAACATTCATGGTATATGTATGTATAAAATACAGCTCACTGATGGGATAATGTCTAAACCAGAAGTTTCTACTTTATACTTTCCTAGTAAGAAGAAATCAAGGTTGAGCAAATTTCTTTAGGCAGTGCTACTTAAAAACTTAGCTTCTGGTAGGAATACTGGAGTGGCTTTTTTCAATAATTTTTTAGATAATTATCCATAAATCCCAGTGTTCTCATAGCTGGGATCTTTGTGTGTGGGATTTATACAATTGTACAGCCAAAACCATTCAGAGGACTTTATTTAGTACAGATTTAGTATTTCTTTTTAATTTGTTTTCATTCTTAATGTAAATTACAGTACTCTGATACATTGCATTAAGAGATGCCACATAAAAGGCTTTGCTGTATTGCTTTTGTTCAGGACTTCATAGCAGTTTTATTTTTTCTGTCTTAGAGGCTAAATGCTTCTAGGAATAATTCTCCAATGAAATACTTTTATCATTATAGACTTAAAATACTTCTTTTTGTGCAGTCAAATGTCAGTTTGTTCACCCACACTTCTCCTCTTTCACCCAGTGCTCGATTCCTTTTGCAAAGAGCAGCCATTCCATGACTTTGTATAAATACCTTCTTTTAGTGTGTTGTCTTTGTGTAATTCTGGATTCATGTCATGCAGGGCTATGCATTCTTCAAGTAATTCATTATGATATGCAACTTAGTGTTTGTGTACAAATCCCTCTGGTGTTCTAAAGGCGCACGGATGCTGGGGGTAAATGATAAGTTCCAGGTGATGTATGCATCATATGGAAAAATGTGAGATATGCTTGCAGGACAGCAGGATGGAGGTTGTGGATATCCATCTAGTCTAGGGTGCATCTTCCTTGGCAGCCTGCGTATTACTTGGTCTGAGGAATTGTACGGCTTCTCATTTTTAAAATTCCTTTTATTATTACTCATTAGGGAACCTTCCTGACACTTTGGTATGAAGTTTTATTATAATGCAGACTTATTTTAAGTCTCAGTCTTAGAACAATTTCCCCAACAGCCCCCAAGTGGAATTTCAGGTCTATGTAGGTTTTGCTAGAGGAGTCCTGTGGAGGCTCTGGATTTCGGGCTCACCAGCTGTAGGTCATTCCTGGGAATTGGAAGTGAAGGAGTGCAATAGCAGTATTTTCTCATTCCTGAGAAGAAATAACATTCTGTAGATTTGCAAGGGTTCTCACTTTTTTTTTTTTTTTTTTTTTTTTTTTTTTTTTTTTTTTTTTTTGAAATGCATCTAGCAAGTATTCTCAGTCAAATCAAATCTGAACTTGTACTTAAGTAATTTTATCTGGTCAGGACTGAAGCACTTGTTCCATGATATTCTGAGAACTCTCGGTTTGTGTTGAAGGCACTGTCAGCTGAGGTTCTTAAAACAGTATGAAATTCTTAACTGCATAATTTATTACTGCTAGAGATACAAATGGGCCAGTGCCAAAGTCTGAATTTAGAATCCAGTCCAAGAATTCAATGTAAACGTAGCAAATGCTTGGCCAGAGCTGGTAGCTTTCCAGCACTCCAGGTCTGAGGCCATTCATTGTCATTGGTGACATCTCAGCACTTGAGAGTGTTTGCTGTTTAGATCTCTAAGTACTGAAAGCCTCCTGATAGCAGTCTGAGGAGGTTAATGAGTTTAAAAACCTCAGCTTGCCAGGGGTTTGTGATCCCCTGAGTAGGCTTTTTCCAGAGATATTTTCTCTTCATTTTAAAGAAAATCTTGGACTAACTGAAGTTTTCCACAGAGGTTAAGAATTAATGAAGGAAAAAAAAATAATCCCCGAACAATTCACAGCCAAAAGTACTTTTATGCCTAACAGGGCTGTTATTCTCTAGTATCAGAAATGCTGTTTTGTTTGTAGCTGCATATAGATCCTGGGGGGTTATTGAAGATTACCTGATGCTTATATGATTATATATTTTTTAAATTGTATATTGAGCTCTGATAATTTCCTGGGTTTGTATCTTTTCCTTTAAAGAATGTTTTTATTGAAGCAAAAAAAAAAAGCGCCCCACAGGTTTAGGATAGATGTCTCAGATTCTGAGTAGCTATACTTTAATTACATTTTTTTTTTCAGTTTTAGAGAGTCCCTGCTAAAAAATGTCAAACAGTACATGCTTAATTAGTCGTTCTAGGATCACTGTAAAATACAGATCTAAACCAGCCACATGTAATGCAACAGCAGTTGCTAAAATTTCAGTATGTTACATAGTAATAGGAAGTTAGAGCTGGGAACAGTATATCTCAGAAAAAATGTGTATGGGTGTGAAAAACATCAGTCATCAGTTAAGTGGAGCATAGCAGTTGTGTATGAGCTCATGGAAGCACTCCAGGAAAGAAAGAGGAACAAGAAATATTATACTTAACACAAATTTGGCTTTAGGTACTTAAAGGTGTTTACCCACAATGAAATTTGGCAAGAAGCTCAGAATTTAAAATAATCTCAAGCATAAATGCATACGTGTAATCACTGAGAGCTATGAATCAGTCTAGAAAATAAGCGAATTCTGCATTTCATTGGAAAGTTGAGTTTTGGAGAGCATGAAGATGAAATGTCAGACCACATAAGAGCCTACGAAACATTATTCACTTCTCCACCCACATCTATTCCTCATTCTCTTTGTATCCAATAAACTCTGCCTTTTCAACTTCAGTGAAGGCCTCCTTTGTCTGTATTACTCAAGTAAGATCATGTTTGTTCTTTACTCTTGTGTGCTCTTCTGAATATGTGTATTGTTCAGGAGGAGAGGGAGTGACAAAAACCTGCTGCAAGAAACAGAGATCCAGGGGTTGCACTTCAGCATCAAAGTCACCTGGGCAAAGATGGACATGTCCCACACCCCACAAAATGGAGGGATGCTGCAGTTGTGTGGAAGGCTGGAGAATGCTCTGGCCTTGGAAGGGGAAAGTAGAGTCCTGAATGGGCACAAGGAATGGCCTGAAAATATTCTTCAGGCTTCAGTAAACCAAACAATATGAGAAATGATGTTAGTCACAGGCCTGATTTATGGAAGGCTAAAATGCTATATACAGAGAAGTTCAGCAGCTTTTGTTTTTGCTGCCTGCACAAGGAAGAGATTGAAACTTCAGCAGAAAAGGAGTGAAGAGTAGCAGCTATGAACCTTCATGGGGTTGAGTGTTTTCATTGAAGGATTTTGGCTTAAAAGATGAGCACCAGAGAAGGGAAAAAACCCCAGCAGGTACCACATTGTTCAGGATGATTAATTGCAGTAAAAAGGGTGGGAGACTTGGATAGAAGTTGAAAGTTGGAATTGAAAAGTTGCTAGAAAAAAGGAACTCTTTTTATATTTGCTTGTTCAGTGTCCAGTACCCTCTTTTCATCGAATATAAATAGGAAAAAATTGTGGCATGTCACTATTGGTTTTGGTTTGTTGTCCAAACGCTTATTTTGCTGACTTGAATGGCAATTATGCAGTCTATCCAAAGTTAAAATACTTCTCTCTGATTTTAGAAAAGCAGTTCCTTAAATAAATTGCCACTTACATTTCTTCAGAGCATTTGGAGGCCAGTGGAGTGCTGTGAAAGTTCTCCTTTTTTAAGATGAGCCTTGGATACTAAAGGAAACAAATACTTGTAGTACAATGAGCATAATTCAAGTGCACAACAGGAACCAGAAGTTTACTTGGTAAAAATGGAAGCTGAAATTATGTAATTGTTGTATTTCTCTGGGAAACACAGCTTTTAAAATGACACAACTTTGAAAGGGCAGCAGTACAATGAACATTTTTTTTTAGTTTGCGTTTGATGGAAGGGCTTCCTAAATACAAATGACCTATGTAAATTCCAAGCTAAAAGCATGAACAGAATTTTTTTGGTTTATTTGAGCTTTATGAAAGAAGGGAAGAATCCAGTATATCACAGAAAGAGGAGAAACCTGTATGATGCTAGAGTGTGCTGATGGTCCTACTTGCAGCTCTCAGCTT
This sequence comes from Acrocephalus scirpaceus scirpaceus, assembly GCA_910950805.1. Classification (NCBI taxonomy): domain Eukaryota; kingdom Metazoa; phylum Chordata; class Aves; order Passeriformes; family Sylviidae; genus Acrocephalus; species Acrocephalus scirpaceus. Next base: position 39,743,523 of record OU383781.1, read on the forward strand.
TACTAGATGATTGGAATTTTAATAGATGCAGGTAAGCTTGGCACAGCTGTGATCCCACACTGTAATGCAAGCATCACAGTATCTTCTTTCCTGTTAATCATAAATGTCAATGCCTTACTACTTTTTCTTCAAAGTAAGGTAATTGAGAAGTCTGGTATGCCTTTTGATTCAAAGAGCACATTTTTTGGCAACTCCTGAGCTGGAGAGCTTCATAACTTAAAGACTTTTCCATCTATTTCTGTGATCTACCACCCGTATCACTTACAAAAAATAATCACAGAATGAATGAAAATTAAGAAGTGATCCTTACTTAGGCACAGGCTTTAAGTCTTTAAAACCCATGGTCTAAGAAGTGAAAGGTAGGTTATATATTTAAAAAGAAAAATTATGGTGCCATGGAAAAGAAGTAAAAAGGAGTGGCAGTCATGAAACCTGCCTTGCAGCCTTACTGTACAGAAATTCTTGGGTCATAGTGTGGAGGTAGACACTGAAGCTGTAGAGGGATGAGATTTACACCTTGGTAGTCTTGAGCGTGTTTCTGAGTGAATCCCAGATGGCAGAAGTGCTCCTGGCTCCATACAGGGCTTTGAGCATGGGGTAAGTTTTAACTGTAGATCTGCAAGTGTCCTGAGCCTCCAGAAACTGGTCTATTCAGCATGTTGTGCACCCAAAAGAGCTGACTAATATCATTCTTCCCCCATTTCTCATTATTATATTTCTGGTGTGGTGGCATCTGCTGTTCTTTGGAGACCAAAAGATAAAATACTGGAACCTCTAACATCCGTAGCCCCATGTAACACAGCCTTTGCGTGTGTTGGAGAACATGAGAAGGGGTGCTTCTGTTGAGATCCTTCACAGCACAGTGTGCCTTTATGGATGAGTAGTTACAGCTTTTAGCTAGATATTTGGTTTAAGTGGGATTGTAGAATGTTGTATTTCATTTTTTATTAATGTGTGAGATACTAGCAACTACTAAATTTATAGTTATATCTAATTACTAGCTTATTTGTTGAGACGTGCAAAAACCATACCCCATCTGAGACAGGAACTGAGTTTGGCACTCAGTGTAACTTCAGCTGTCTCTCCTCAGAAACTTTAGATGGGCTTTTTTGCATTCAGTCAGGCTGATGTCAGGATGGTAGTGCAGTGGGAAGCTGAAGCTGCTAAAGTAAGTGAGGAGAAAATGCAGTGGTAGAAGAGGTGGTAGTATTAAGTAGCTGAAAATCATCATATTGAGAACCTGAGACATTTGGGTAGTGCCTTTCCCTCTTCTGACATAGAAAGAGAACAAGGGGTTCATCTAAATTAGAGTGAGGCCCTGGGACCATACACAGTTACGTTGAGAAAGTAAGAAATCTGAGTGCCTGGATTGGTCTTTAGTTTGTTTAAAACACAACTACCTCAAAATGGATCAGATCCAAGACTGTGTAAGCATGTTTTGACCACAGTCTACTGGTGAACAACATTCATTGTTGCAGGGAACTTCCACTCGTGCAGGAATATATTAACTATAAAAAGCCTAAAGGTAGAGGTAGGGTGTTTATTGTTTTTCATCCCCTCTGGGAATGCAGTGTAGTGGGTTCTGCTGCAGCTGCCTGTAGCTCAGGGATTTGTCCTCTTGACACTGCCTGTGTGGCAGCTGGCACTGCCTGGAGGAAGTGTGCTGTCCTCTTCTGTTGTGGTCCAGCACGGACAAGAGGAAAACAGGTTGGACCTGTACCTGGGAAAGTACAGTCTCAGTGTTGAAGATTTCTCAGAATGTAGGTGCAGCTGTAGTGGAGAAGCCCCTGGATTATGTGATTTATTGCACAGAAGGCTATTTGGTAATATAAGACCTAGCCAAATTTCATCTCCTTGGGCCCATGTTTGATGATCGCATTTTGAATTCTTCCTGGTTTTGAAATGGAATCCAAAAAGTTCTGACAATGTCATTACCATTATGTTTATTTGGTCTCCTCTCAGCTTTTAATTTAGCTATTTTTTTCTAACTTCCTTAGAGATTTTACTTTAAAATTTCTGACAAAGTTCTACAAAATGGATTGAATGTTGTCATTATACTCCAATAAACTTGTCTATGAAGGATTGCTTCTTTCTGGCTTTCAAGGGACCAAGGTCTATGGAATCTTATTGGCATTGCTCGGTATTTATTTTTGTATTTTTAATGGCATCTTAATTGGGCTTTTTGCCAGCTTTATGTAGGAAGGTAACGATTTATGGCAGACTTACGGCATTCTAGTAAATGAATTGTAATGTTATTCCTATTACTTACCTTTTTATGATATTGGAAATTCAGACTTGCGAGTTTACTGCAAAAACATAGAAGGATTTTCCTTGGCTCTGAACCATGAGCACTTTCTATATTCATCGTAATTAACGACAGGGATAAAGTGCAGGTGATGAGGACACATGCTAGGCTGGCTTCTTTGTGATTTGCCATTTTCATACAGTTACTTAGACTGTATTTTAAGTTCATGCCAATTCCATCGTGAAACACTTGGAGCCCAAAGGCTCCAAAATCTCTCTTCGTGCAAGTCTTCTAAATGTCTAAATTCTGTATGAATATTCAACTTGTCTACCAAGTTTTGCTTCTGGAGTATGATTTTTTTAGGAAAAAGTGAAAACTTCCCAACTCTGCTTTACAGATTTTGTTGGCTATATTTTTCAAGTCTTAAAACTGTCTCTGTTAGCATGTAGTGAATTAACTGTACTTGGAAATCTATCCAGCATTGGAAGATGCCTTACGAGGTGCATGTAAATAAGAAAGAAGAATGTAAACCATGAAATTTTACACAAATCTTCAAGTAGACATAATTCTCTTTGTTTTTCTGGAGGTTCATGAAATTCTTGCAGGCATTGAGTGTGGATCTTTGTGTTTTGGAAGAGAATTCTTCATCTGTTCTTGCACTTGTATTTCTGTTGTATAAACCTGCATCTCTGTGAAGATCTTAATATTGGAGCCACCAAAGCATATCAGACCATCTTTAAAAACTTAGGATGAAGCCCTGGTTTTGTTGGAGGTAGATTTTCTTACCTTCAGGGAAGGAAATTTAATGATTTTTACCTTTGGTTTGGCTCCTCTCTGCCCTATTCCCGAGGCAGCTGTTGAAACTGCCAAAAAGCACTGAGTCAGAGGTTTGCACTGACTAGTCGGCTGTCGATACAATATCACATTTGCTTTGCAGAAGTGCCAGCTTACAGAGTGGCATTTCCTGTTGGAGTGATCAGAAGAATGGCAGGAGACAGAATTTACACAGCTGTCTAATGAATATGCTAAAACGTTTTGAGTTATTTTAAAATGTGGCTCTGAAATTCCCCATTTAGCTTATGCAGTTGTGAGGAAATAAATGTAACTGCCTACAACATGGTGAAACACTTCTGAAAGTTGCTTTTCCCAGCTGTACTACTACAAGGTCACTCACTGAGCCTCTGCCTAAGGGGAGGGAGTAATTGGTGTCTATGCAAAAGTTCATCTCACCCTGTTCTCTCTTTTAGTTACTCTGTGTTTTCTAAATCCTTCCCATTTTATCCTTCCACCTTTATGAGATAATTACTCCTGTTGCAAAATCCCAGACTTGTAAAAGATGGCACCATTGGTTCTACTTTGTCTTGACAGGGTATATTGGGTGCTTTTCCCAGTTCTTTGGTGGCTGTTAATGAGTTGAACTCCCCAGTAGCCAGAGGCAGATGCAGGGGAGAAGACCTATATGGAGACAATATATGGATGTATAAATAAGGAGAGTGTGGTCAACCTTGGGGTTCTGCTAGTGCAAGAGAAGACAGGTTTTAGTGACATGGGCAGATTTGATGATGAAAGGCAGCTAAGGGGAAGGTGCAGTAGCTGAAACAAAAACAATACTGAGGATGCAGACTTTAGCACTGGTATTACTGAAGAGGAAAGTGCTGTAAGCCTGATTGTGAGGGAACAAAAAAGTAAATGCTAGTACCACAGCTAATATGGATCTTCAGATTTTGCCAGTGTAGCAGGGCATGTGTGAATTGATGTGGGCAAAAGGCAAACAGGGATGTAATGCTGAGGAGAGGGCTGAGTAATGGGGTGATTTTGCAGCTGTCATAACAGAAGATATGCTGGGTAAAGCTATGAAAACAAAGTTATTGGGTGATACAGTGCTGCCTTTTGCAGTGTCTGTAATTCTACGTGTACTGAATTATCATTCAGTACACGTAGCCTAATTCTACGTGTACTGAATGATAAATGCTTGTATGCTTCATGGAGGTTCTTGTTTAATTCAGGCTAAGGAATTCTGACTCAAAAGTTTCTTTAGGTACACAATATGAAATAACTAGAAAGAAATGGAATAAAGCTAATTTAAATATATCAGTTGTTTTATGCAGTGCAAGGGGCATTTACAAATTAAATGAATGCATTTTTTGCTTTAGAATTAATTGTTCAAGCTTTTGATACTATGTGTTCCAGAAAAAGTCAAAATTGTGTAGACTTTTAATTTATATACAATATAACACTAGTAAGACTATTTTTGTGCATTTGCTTATTAACACATGAAAATAGTGCTCATTTATGTTTTCTTGAATTTGTTCTTGTGTCTCACTTTTGCTTTCAGAATCTAATCTCATAAAAGTTGCAGAAGCAATAATCAGAAATTTTATTTTTAAATGGTGGTTAAAATTTATCAGGTTTCATGCATGAGTGTTGAAGTTGAGTAATTGGATAACAGGGAAAGAAGGTGCTTGGACTTGTTGATTTGTGGGATATGCATCTGCTACAATATATACTTGTCTGCTGTAAGGTTTGTTTTTTTTTTTTCTGTAAAATATACAGGTCTTATAGTTTTTTTCTTTGTTTTCTGTATATATCTGGCATTAGAATATAAGCAGATGAAGCAAAGTTTTCTTAGTGTCAGCTAGGGAGAGCCCTGTAGTGTCCTGAGGATGTTCTTGTTTTTCTGTTGTGGTTTTGCATTTGATCATGTGCCGTGTTGCACATACCTAGGGCTCTCTATATAAAATGGTTTGATGGGACAGTGGTTGCATTCTGGAAAGGATAACCTGCAGCCTCTGAAATGGCAGTGGCAGGCAGGATTGAGGTGAGCTGTCAGTTCATTGTGGGTTGTGAGTACTCTGTTGTGTCAGAAGGCTCCGCTCTCTCTCTCTCTGCCTCAGGACTGTTAGTGTGCCTGCTGATTGCAGGAGGGGGAAAGGAGCCATCTCGACTGGCTTGGAGGTAAAGCCATGCTACCTCCATCTGCATTCAGTTGTCACAAATATTTCCTGTATGCAGGCAGCCTCTCTGGTCCTGTTCCTTGAATCTGAATGTAAACAAAATGTATTTTTATGGGACAGACTAACAGCGTTGAGGGTCTCCTTGTCTACACAGCTGGAAAACCACATCCATTCTGGCACGAGTTGGAGGAAGCTATGGGCTCACATCCTGTTGAGGTTTGAGTAATTGGTTGAGAATTTATAGCCTCCTTCCTTATTAAGCTTGAGGTGGATACTTGTTTTATTCATCCTCTTCCTTTAGATCCAACTTGAGTCAGAGGGTATGCACAGAAATACTGGCTGTGATTTGTTTTTTGGAGACAGTGGGTTGTTGCAAGCTCTTGCTCAGTTTCCTATGGGATTTTTTTTGTGTGTATTTTTCCAGTTGCAACCTATTATAGCTAGAGGGATGTGTGAGGTGTGGGTTTTGATTTATTTAACTGTGGTCAGACTTCTGATGACTCTTCTGTTGTCTGCAGTCAGTGACACATTAACTCTCCAAGGTGTAAGAGTTGCTTCTAGTAGTTTGGACAGCCGTAAAAGTGCTCCTCTTGTATATGCCTGTGCATTCTCCTGTTTCAAAGAGATAATGCAATGTGCAGAATACAGCATAATCATGTTGCTATTCCTGTGCCTCTTCTTAATTTGTAGATCAGTAATTTTGAGTATATAGGTGCAAACATAATGAGAAAATAAATTAACAGTAATAGGAAAGATGTGAGTTGCTTATAAATAAATTATCTTTCCAAATGTCATGGAAGTAACAAATACAGGAATTTTTGCACACAGCACGAATTTCTGTCTGCTTTTGCAGGATAGCCTACTTTTTGACAAAAAAAGGTTTTTGGAGAGTTTTAACATTTCAGAGCAGTAGGGATCTTTTTAGATACATGTGTAGAAGTAATTGCTAATCTAAACTGTGAATGACTGACAGATGATGGAAAAGAAACAGTGTTCTTAAGTTTAAATAGCATCAGTTTCTCACTACAGAGCATAAGGAAGACCACAACCGAAGTAATATGGCATAACTTTTTTTTTTTTTTTGTATTTTTATTAAGTCCATGCCTAGGCTGTAACTCTTCACCACTGACAGCAGCACAGAATGTACTACCTGTTTAAATTTCTTGTCATGGCGTAGATGAGCAAGGAACAAGGAGAGCACTGATGGCTGTAACCTCAAGTAGAGCAGAACGAAGAACAGGGTACTAGAGATTTGATCTATAGTCTCATTTCTACAGCTGAGAAGAAAAGAAACAGCATGTCATAGATAATATGACATAAAAAGTAAGTAAAAATATTTTTGAAAGTACTTAAATAGCTAATACCTATACTTGAAATTATTTGTTCTATATGAGGGCCATTTGGAAACACAATAAATGGAAAGCTTGTGACAGGATACCGAGGAGAAAAGTAACCTCTAGTAATAATTTAGAGTCCTAAAAGTCATCTGAAAAATCTTCCCTGTACATACTGCTAACTGTGACTACAGGCCTATTTTTCTTTTCCTTTCTGGAGCTTTCACCACCTTTTAGATCTTCAACTGACTAGCTAAGATATGAACAATCACAAGACTTTGGTCTTGGGGGTGGAGAGTGAAGTAGTGAGGAACACCTCCCATTGACAGCATCAATGTTAGTTACAAACACTCTAATCCTTGTTATATGGAAATATATATGAGTAGCACTTTTTGGATTTGAATGTTTTCAGGTCTTCTGTGTGTGTGCTCTATGCTTTGGCCTCTTCAGAGTTATTTCTGGTTTTCTTCCAGGACAGAACTTTTTCGGAGTTTGCTGTCTGTGGGGTATGTGTTCAGGGTTTTTTTGTGCTTCTCTTTGGTTGATTGCTTGCTTTTGTTTTTGAGGTTTTGTTTGTTTATTTGTTTTTAATTTCCTGACTTCTGCCTCAAGATTCCTTTCTGGTTTTTTAATCATAGAGTTATTGCCTAATACACAACTCTGCTAAGGTAAGTCTGTAGTTGGTGAGCACAAAGTGTGTGCTACTGGACTTCTGGTTAGCATCATTAACTTTGTGATGTTATAGCTAAGAGATTCTGTTCCTGGTGCTGGGGTTCAGCCTGATGGGCTGTCTGGAAGTGGCTTCACAATGCTGTTAGTTTTTTGAGGTGTTCATTTTGTTAGCATTCTATAATTACCTCACCACACTGTTCCAGTGAAATAGTAAGACAAGGCAAAATGAGAATAGTAGTGAAACAGCTCTGTTTTCAGAGCTCACATACTATACAGTGGTGAGTACTGTACACTCATACAGACTGGTGTGGAAGAGCATTTTGAATTCCCTCAGGAAGCAGAAGTCACTGTGTAGTCATCTGGCAAACTGCTCGAGTTCAGATGATGGGCTGTTGGTTAATAAATCACCAACACCCCACCAAGGGACTGTGATGATGGGGAAGAAAGTGCAGTGGAGGTGAGTCACAAGGGCCCCACCAACAAACATTTCTTAGGTGGAAAGAATGTATGTGGTGGTGAATCACCAACTCCACCAAAAGTGTGTGTGTGCCTGTCCTGATGCTTGTGGGATGACGAGTACTGGTAATGAAAACCTCAGCAAGTAAAAATCAACACCTCTGTAGAACACACTGTAAGATTCTGGGCCAGTATTTTAAACCTGAATTTGTTCTGTCTAGCTACAAGAAAATGTACTTCTAAGAGACTCAGTTTTTTGCTCTTTAGTTCTTAAGAATTTTTTTGTTTTTGAGCTATAATTTTTTTCTGGCCAGGTTCTTGCCTGTAGAAGGCTTTTCTACAAGATGGATGGTGCTTGAAGTATGTAAACTAATTTGGGATTTTTGATGTATAATGTGCTGTGGTTGATTTAGTGACATTTTGAAGAGGGGATGATAAACCCCCCCAGGTTCCATGTTTTATCCTTCATTCAGTGGAGTAAGTAAAAAAAAAATGTTACCTGATTTTTGCACAGTGAAAAGTTACCCTAAGATTGAGAAAAACTTAAAACATGTGGTGATAAATATAAAGGGTGATGTAATTCTCACATTAGTCTGTATCAAAGTAAAAAGAGACTTGGTGCAAGAATTTCCTAAGTAATGTTAGAAATGGCCAGATAACTTCATATCTCCAACTTCTTCATTTCTCCTCTGTGGTTCATAGGGCATCTGTGTTCCCTCCACAATATTGCTGCTTCTCACCTGTCCATTCACTGGCCATCTTCTAGTCCTACAACAGCCTGACCCGTAAGAGGACTGACTGCTTTGTCTCTGCAATCTTTCTTCATGGTGGTTTCCAAATTTTTAATTAGCAAACTTACTGGACTTCAGAGTGGCAATATTGATGATGTTTGTTTCAGTTTCCAAGAGAACTTTCCTATAGTTAAATGGGATGCTAATGGAAGTTAGGTAAAAAACCCCAGGGTTTACCTTATGCTAAGGTACAAGGTCTTGGGTATGTGAAACATTAAAAATTGTGTGTTAATTATTGTTAAAATTGAATAGACCTTATTAAATGAAATTATTATATGAGTAGAAATTACTAGGAAATGTGCACTCTTGACAGCATTTGTCTTGGAGAAAATGCTGGGAGAGTCTTGGAGCATTTGTATGGGGAGAAAGTGGAATTGCCCTTAAAATAAGGGATGTTTTTAACTAACTGAGCTTTTCCAGCAAGAAATGAGTTCAAAGAAAGTGATGTTTACGTGTCTATATACTGTTTCTTAATGAAAAAGAAAACCCAAACAAAGAAGAAAAGAGAGAAGGAACAGCTGCAACCTGAACAGAATGAATCATCTTTCAAGAGCAATGTGCTCATTAGGAAAGGTGTTTTTTTTCTGATCTTGGGGATTGTTCTTGGGGTACAGTGGAGAATGCAAGGACTTGAGGAATATCCAGAAATTCATGATGGGAAGGATGATGAAGACTTTGCAAAATACTTTCTAAGACCGGTGACTCTGGTAGTGAGGAGTCCTTGTTGTTACGCAGGAGGGTTTCTGATCAGCTTAGGCACACTGTAATGTGGTGTTTGGGCTGTTCATGTCCCACCCTGTTCCAGGGGGAGTTCCGAGTGATGACCTTTGACTTGAGCTGCTCAGTGGGGGCTGTCATGTATGCAGGCTGTGGGGAGCTGAGAAGATGCTCTCATGAAGCGTGCTGTGCCTTGGCCAGACATGTGGCATATGTTCCAATCAATGTGAACTTAATATCTACATGACAGTAGTGGTGACTCTCTTGTATGTGTGCAATGTGCCAGGAATGGCTTGGCATCACTTGGATGGAAACCTCTTTCATCTTGAGAGTCACCTGTTTCAGAGGCAGCTGGGGAGTGATTCCAGCTCTTTCAGCACCGGTGAGCTTGTGTAAGCTGATTCCTGCTTGAAACACTCAGCCAAAATGATTAGTAGAGAGTTCCTGGCTTGTCTCATGTCTGGCAAGTGGGTTACACTGTAGAACAAGTGGAACTGCTCTCCCTGTCTCAGCAACTGTTTGTGGCAAAATGAGGATATGGGAGAGGAATAGAATTCTACTATGCACTTCCTTAAAGTGGTGCTGCAAGTGCAGAAGTTTTGTTTCAGCTGCTCTTAGTATTTGAGTAGTGACCTTTAAGTAGGGCCTTCTTCCAGGGAGGTGATAGGAGCATAGCTCACGCATGGATATGCTTGCTTTATCTATGCTCATGCTTACATGCTGGCTTTGTAACTTGCTTATATTCATTATATATCTATATCTGCTTTACTTACATAAAAAGTAGTGTGTAGGGTATTCGTTTTTATAATGGCAAGATCTAATCCTATTAAGTGTGCTTAGCTTCTTCTGAAGTGGGGTTTTTTATTACCATACTTACACATCTTTTGAATGTTTTTGAGGAGAGAAGGCTGAAGAAAAACAGCATTTCTATTTGCTTTTTAAAGCATAGCTGTACAGAATAAAGACGACTTGGCTTTTTCTTTAAAAAAATACCCCCCAAAGTCACAGTTGCATCTTTCCCTCACATCCTATTTTTCCACAATCACAACTCCTTTTTTTAATTTTAAAAAACTTGCTTAAGATGCCTGCTACCTTTTTAAATGACTGTGTAATAGATCTCCAGATCTATATATCAAAGACAATTATTTCTTTTCTTTAAATGGAAAGAAAAAAGATAAGTTGTGTGAGATTTATGACTTTATATGTAGATATATATCTTTATATACCTATATATATATAGTTGGAAAAGCATTATTTCTAATAAAACCTCATATGAAGCAGAATTTTTCTTTTGTTCTTTGCCTTTTCAATGACATAGAGAGTTAATTTTCCTTTAGTGATTTGCCCCCACCCGGTCACTTCGCAGTGAATTGGGATTGCAGCATAAAAGCCTTCAGCTGTGTTTCTGTGCACAGGTTAACTGATAGGAAAGCTCTTTGTCAAAGTTGGTGCTGGTGAAAACTCATAATGAATAACTAGTGAGTATAAGTTTACATTCGTTTTTGCATAAACTCTAGTTAAAAGAAACCCAAACAAACTGTGACACACATTTTTTATATGGAAAGAAATATACATGTAGCTCAAAGGGAAAAATGGGCTTATTAATAGCCTGACATGTTGACACTTTATGAACACTTATAACTCTGAAATTAGCATTTATTTCTTTTTAAGAGAAGTTCTGGGACTTGTTTGCTTGAGCAAAGGGGATTTTGCTATTCCATGTTCTCTTGTGGGTTTTAACACAGGTAAAAGTACTGGAAGTGTATTGGAAGGTAAGAAATATTGCCGTTTATGTGAAGCTTTTTTTGGGCACATTTCAATCTAGGATCATAGTAAAACTACCTATATGTATGACAGGCTACTAAGTGACAGATGCCAGATAATGACTCTCACTTATTGCTGTTGATTTGAATTGATAATTTAATTCTGATAATATTTTAAAAGGGCCAGATCATGTTTTTGTAGAGCATCTAGTGCATTTTCATTAGTGTTGGAGATCTAAGAAAATGAGTGATGCAGGAGATGTGAAGGATTTTATGAATTCAAAAGAAAAAACAATTTTATCTAGCAGTTTCAGGTAAAATGTGGAATCCAAGTTTTGTTTGAAGCTCATCTCAGTTAGCAGTGTTCAGTTTTGTGCTTTTAACTCTAGTGATTTAATTTAGTTTTATTCAAAATGTAACTCTCCCTTATCCTAATTCAGGATGCTATAAATAGGATAGCTGCCAATACAAATGCTGTCCCTGACTTTTCACTCTTACTTCACTGGGAATGCTGTTTCTCTCAGTACATCTTGGCACTGGAGTTCATAGTTCATTTACTGGTGCTGCCATGAAATCCATTTTCATTCTTGGCTTCAATGTAACCATAGTTATTAATACCACCTTTATAGTGCTTTTGGAGATACCTGCAGCTCATTGGTGTTAGTCCAGCTAGCATTTCATTCTGAATGTAATGAAAACAGTGAAACAATAATGAAATCATGATTCAGAATGAGTAAACCCTTCACTGACCCAAAAAAGAAAACACAATATGAAATTTATGGCCACACTGGCATGTGACTCTAGTTAAGGATATGAAAATTACACAGTGTAACTGTGTCTCATGCATATAATACGTCCTTTTAACATTTAAAAAATAATTAGAGCTAAGAATATGGTTGGATTAAATGCACTTAAAGCAATAAATACAAGCAGTTTGATGCAACAGTCTGTATCCCTGTTGCTAAGAACACGCTTTGTAATAGGCTCACAACACACTGGAGTACAAAATGCATGAAAGATTTGTACGTGTGAGAGGCTTCTGAAAAAACAGGTATGAATGTGAGTAACCTATGTAATGTAAGAAAAGAAAATGCATGCTTGTAAAACAAAGGCTTTATCAGGATTTCCTCACCTCAAAATGGGTTACCTGGACATGAATCAGAGAAAAGCAGGTTGCTGCTTTATGAAAAGTGAAGGGATGCTCATTTAATGGCTGTACTGCCAAAGACCTGGTTGTGGATGAGGGTTATGCTGTATGCTTGCAGCACTGGAAGAATGGTCTATAACACGCTGATTAATTTATTTAAAGCTCTGGAACATATTTTGTTAATACTACTTGGCTGATTTTCTGCAGGTTGCCTTGTGAAGCAGAGTAAGGAAATGCTGACAGATTCTCCAAAATACAGTTTAGCTTTTTTGGCTAATGTTTCCTGTGTTTAAGCCCTGCTAACCATTTAAACCATTTTTTTTGGTTTTTTTTTTTTTTTTCCCTGGAAGTAATGAAGAGTGGTGTTGTTGGTGGTAATTAAACGAGAGACTTCCATGTAATCATGACTTTAAGGATACTGAAGACAATAGCCTGGTGTCCTAGGGTGACTTTCAGTGCAGAAAGTGAGATGGTCAGACTGGATGGTCTAGATCATCAAGATTGTTTACGTTGTAATGTGCAACTACAAAAAACAATTGAAGTGACATTCTCTTAATTTATAGCTTTGTCCTATCATTGCAAAGATGTGTCAGGTCCACTCTCACTGGTGGAGTGACTATGGAAGTGAACTTTCACTCTAGCATGGCTGAAGAAAAACATTTGTGTTGCCCTGGTTGCCTTCAGTTTGTTAAGAATCCTTCATTTGATGATGTAACTAATTGCCCTGGAAGTGGAATATCTCTGGTCAGCACAGGACTGTACCTGAGCAGGTACCATGAGACATGCAGTGAGCTTCTGAATTTTTAAAGTGCTTTGTTTTATTGAGACTAGGACAGATAATCTGTCTGAAGCTCATCTCTTCCCTATAACTCTTGATAGCAGGTATATTTTGATTATGGGTTCGGCCTAGTTCTTGTACTGAATGGAAGATCAGGGTTCATTAAAGAGCAAGATTCCTAATTGTCTGTCAAGTGAATCCCGTTTCATTGTGTTTTGAGAGTTAAAGTCTCCATCGCAGTAATTGGTGCTTGCTCAGAGCTCAGTTCCCTAGCATAGTTGTCTGCCAGTCAAAAACTGCCCTGACAGCTTTTGCTCTTTCCTCACCAGGCATCATGGAGGGATCCAGGTGACATCATCAGTCCTGTATATAATGTATAGCAGGACAGAAATTAGAGATAGTTGAAATTACATTTTTACAAAAGCTTACTTCATGAAGTATATTTGTTAGAATGCTATTCTGGACTTGGTTTTAGCTAATATATTGTAATGGGAGTGCTTGCAATAATAAAAACTCGTCAAAAAATGCATCCACCTTTAGCATAACACTATCATAGCAGCAGTGCCAACCTTCCCAAGCGCTGACCACCACCAGCAGCCTGTAGCATTAGAACAGTTAAAGAAATGCTAATGCCTGAATATCAGGAGACTGTTAATGAAGTCAGAGATGCCATTCTTCAAGATCACTTCCAGGGGTTTCTTTGTGCTTCTTACAAATCACTACATTACCACTTAAAGTTAAGATCATCTTACTGGGGGAAAAGGGAAAGGTTGATCTGAATCAAAAAGGGAAGTAATGTAGAAAACCAAAACTGCTGCTATTAAGAACATAGACTTACATCTCTGCTTATATTGTCATTCCATTTAAGCTAAAATAAATATGAATATACATTTATGTGTATATATATGTACTTGCATGTAATCTTATAGCAACAGCATTTTTGTTTGAATTGTGAAGTCATAGTCTAATTAGTACACAAAAACTTAATATTAAATGTTTTCTCCGAGTGGTTTGCAGACCAGTTGGAACAGGCACATAGCACAAAGGAAAAGATCACCAGGAAGGACAGTGACATGGCAGACAACTGGTGTGTTGAGGCCACTTTGGGTTTTGGAGTGGACCTCTTTGAAAAAGAATAAGCTAAGGGGCAAGCAAAAAGAAAGGGGATAAAAATAAAATCTTTGAGAGACCAGGCTGGAGAGAAGAGACAGTACCTGAATCCTGCCACTGTTGCTATGATTTGGGGCTTTTTCTTGATGTCCTGGGATGCAGCACCAGAGATGGACCAGGGCCAGGGGTGAGGATAGAAGAGGTAGAAAGGACAGGTAAGAGTAGGCCAGCAGTGCTGGCAAAAGAAGAGGATGAAGCAGTGGCTCCTGCTTGGTGGCTCTCAGAAGCCACTGCTGCCCTCTGTACTCCTGGTCACAGCAGTGGTGTGCAGAGGCAGCCTGGCTTTGCAGGGTCGAGCAGTCAATCATGACTGTTTTCATGCTCCCAGGTGTTTGCTGTCCAGTGCAATTTGTCTGCTTTATCCCTGTCTAGAATTGACTCTGCTGGAGGAGGTTGCTGTCCAAATTAACTTAGATGCTACCAGAGGCCTACTGATAACAAAAGATTGAGGTGTGTATTGAAAGAGTGCCAAGTCTGCTTTGTTACATTGTAAAAACAGTAAAAATTCTGTTTGCAAAAAATGACTGGAGCATACAGTGTGGCAAATGTGTAGCTTCTGTTGCTGCGATTTGAGAATAGAGTGCTGATGACAGTGACTAAAAAGACATGAATATTTAAGAGGTATTGAAAAGACTTAAGGAATGAGATTTTTAGGTGCAAATATCTTGAAGTCAAAGTAGGAAGGCTTTTAAAAGGCAGAAATGGGATTGCTTAGATATCAAACTGGTTTTGATTGTATGCCACTTTGATACTTACAACAAGCTAGAAAATTCTCTTGGGGCAAAGCTGGAACATCCAGGCTTAGTGAGTGAAAAGCAGTAATTTGGTTCTTGCCATCTTCAGACTTCCCTTGCGATATCGAGTGTGACATAGTGAACCTCAGCTGAGAATGTGATGATTGTACCTCTTTTCACTTCAATTTCTGGGAGATTCTGGATAAGAAGTTGTATTACGTTTTCTCTGCTTGGTTTATTGGCTGCATCATGCTCACCTGTTGAGGAGGAGATGTCCTTGACTAGCAAGGTAAATATCCACATAGTATCAGCTAATCTAATCACTGCAGTAGGCTTGCTGCACATTCTAGTGCAGATCCATCCCTAAATCTTCGGTGCCTCTTGCACAGGTCACCTGAAACAGGAATATTACCAGTCTGGCAGGAGCCCAGTTGAGGCAATAACATGCATCATCAAATACTTACATAATGTTGTCCCTGGAATAGCTAATGGTTTTTTCTTGTTATCTGGCCTAGCTCCTTGCATGACATATAGATTAGTTTTATCTGCACTGTGTGAAATTAGAAGTAACAAAACCTGAAATAAAAAGTGGCTTATCAGCTCCTGTTCTGCAGAAGCAGAAATAAAGACTGTGTAAATATTGGCTATGTTTCAGCATCCTGTATTACGAAACATGTAATGCAAATGTGTACGGGGCAAATGAATAGGGGATTGTACTTTCAAACACAAAAGGGCTGAGGGAAGAGACATGGCTCTGCATGAGTACAGCTGAGAGGTGCATCCATCTCTGCTAGTGCAGCATGGGGCCCACTTTTCAACCTGTACTGTTTGTGCTGCACAGGTTTTTTAGGTTTGGAGGCTCTCTAATGATCAACAGGTCCAGCTCTGTGTTTTCAGACAGAATTCCCTCCTCACTTATTTTTTAAAATATTAGCATCCCCCAGTGTTATTCTTTAGAGAGTATGGTTGTTTGCCATAATGGAGCTTGCTGGGAGGATTTGGGCTTATGCACTGCTGTTGGATCAAAGGTAAAATTACCAGTCAATGAAATGGGAAGTCGGTGTTTTGGTGTCCTAGCCACTTACTTGGTTCTCCTAATAGATTTTTGATTTTTTTAGTGTTAGGAGTAGTGTTTATGGGCAGTACTAGTCACTGTCTGGGTCTCTCTGGTTTATGCATTGTAATGGTACAGAAAGTGATGCCTTTGAGCACGTGGTTCCAACAGATTTCATTTGTGCCACTACATAATTGTCTGTAAAGTGTGTGATAGTGATCTTTATCCTCAAGATTCCATGTGAATATAGGGTGTTTCAAAATAAGGAAACCCCTTTAAACCCTTTAATATCATGAAGACTTCCAGAAAAATGCCTTTTTATTTTTTTCCCTTTAAGAATTTAAATTAAATTTTTGAAGATGGATAGAATTAATCAATAAAAGCAAAAGGGACCTAGATCTATGGACCAGATAATAACCTGAAATGGATGTTACAGGTTACAAAAATAACTCTGGGCCTGATGAAGTAGTTTTCCTTAATGGAAGACAGGCAGCTAACATCTGACTCTTGGGAATGAGCTGCCTCGCTCCACTTTTGCAGAAAATATCTCACAATTTCTAATTATTTTGTAAGTTTGTAAAATACTCAAGAATGAGTATGTCCTCCATTGTTTGGAAGCAATTTTGAGCTCAGATCTCTGACCTAAAGTTAGACTGCTGCTCTTCAGTGTTGCAAATTGAAGTGAGGCAGTTTTGCTCCCTGCGATCTCATCATGCCAAACCACTTCTATTTATACATGCACACCATCTTTAGAAATTCAGTAGGGCGTTTGTAAGGAAATGCCTGCTGCTTTGGCAGCTGGGTGGGGAGGAAAGGAGGTACTGAACTGTGTTTTTCTGTAGACCCTGTGAAAATTACTCCTCGTGGGAGACCTGTGTGTTCTGAATAATCAGACTGCCTCCCTTTGCAGCAGTTACAGGTGGGCCTGGAGCTGGTGAGGACAGTGTTGCTAACTTTAAACTAAACAGCCTGAGTAATCACAGCAATGGAGCTACGGCAGCACAGAGCTCTGCTGGGCCTAGGCACTTCTTTTAGGCAAGTTTTGGAGCCTGTGTGGAACTCCAGGCTGTCATAGTTATGCTCCCATCAGTACTTGGCATAGATGATTTTAAGTTAACAAGATGCATAGCCTCCTGAGGGGGCATGTGGGACTTCCCCACCATTTGGGATCAATCAGGCTTGCTGAAGGAAGGAGAGCTGTCCATGCTGGTGTATTCAGTCAGGTCCTCATGGTAGTAGATATATTGATATGTCTGTTTACTGTGTGGATGTTCCGAGTTGTTGGGAAGGGAGTGTCTAGCAGGAGGTCAGACAATCTTTTTGTGCAGTGCAGCCTTTGATAGTCTGGGTCAGATCAAACAGCCCCTTTGAGGGGAAGGATGGCTCGTCTTCCCTGAGAGCAATGAACTTGTTCAGGTAGAACAAGCTTCAGGAGTACGTGGGGGGAAGTGGGGACACAGCTGGAGAGATAGAAATTAGGGATGATCACAGCAGGAAGACCAATCAAGATAAATTGTGGTGAAGAGGGACCTTGCCTTCCCCTAAGAAGCAGACTTAGAGAGCCAATTATAACACTTTAGTCAGAACGTGGAGGCTTGTTTCAACTTGAGAAACAACCAGGAGTGGATCAATTAGAAAACAAGGCTGTCAAATGGGTCGTGTCCTTTCCTTTTCCCCATCTGCTGCAGCAGATGTCTGTCTTTTGCCTGTTTGTTTTAGTTATATTGAAGCACTGCTATAGTAGTTTTCATCCTTTTAGCAACTTCCAGCAAGTTCACTTTTGTAAATATAGCCCTGGAGTACAATCCATGGAAGCAGCCAAATCTCATTTCAGTTATATTTGCCTCAGCTGTCAAGTACTGTTGAAAGAAAGGAAGAGAGTGCTTAGATCCATGTTGGAAGAGCAACTTGAAATTATTGGGAGCAGCGATGGGAAACACAACTGCCTTTGGTGCTGGTGAGGAAGGAATATGCCATTTGGTTAATCTTGCACTGTTTTTCTTTCAAGAAAGGGTGATTGAGTTCTGTCTCAGAGGCTGGATTGATCCTGGATCTTGTCCTAATGATCTTCACTTAAATGTTTTCTTGTAGCAGTAATGTCATGTGCTGATTTGCTCCTGTATCATATGAGAAATACAAAGGTGCAGTGGTTTTTGAAAAATTACTTTCTACTATATACATAAAAAGAAGTCCCTAGTTTATAACTACTTCAATTTTATTGCATCTTCTCAAGGGATACATGCATATTTTGTTTTAGTTTTTCTACCCAACCGGGAAAAGAAACTCATTACTTATTCAATTAAATTAGTTTCTATAAATTAATCAGGAATAATTGTGTTTATATGGGTCAAGACTTCCTCAAGGGGGCATTAAATGGGGAGTGATGTAAAATATATTTATTTAGAAATCAATGGCAGTGATTTGAAGCTACCAGTTGAGATGAGTGTGGATGGCAGTAGTGCAGCAGTTTGTCAGATTTATTACCAGAGTTGCAATAAATCGAAGACATGTTTTAATTTCCTTTAACAAAGAATAAGCAAATAACAAGCACAGTAGGCTTGCTAAGCCACGATATTGAGTCTTGTTGAAACTGTTTAATGAAATACAGATCTGATATTAGAACTAGGGAATATAGGTGGGGAACAGGGAGTGTGCAATCCTAACTGAGACTACAGTCTGTACCCCAGGAGTCAGGTTCCGTGCTTATAACTGGTTTCTGTGGCAGCTTCTAGCAGTGTAGCTGTCCTGTTAGGTGAGTGTGTGTGCGTGCAAATACAAAATATCGAAAGCACACTGATGAAGGTCAAGCTGTGATGCAGCAACAATATGAGAAATTCAGTCTCATGTCCTTTGTTCAGAGAGTCGAATTGTATCTGGTACCTGCTATTTTGCCTCTCCCTTGTGCTGGACATGTAGCTTTTTCCATCTGATCCTCATTCTTCTTTTCTACTCTCCCTGCTATTTTTACTATCTGTCAATCCCTCTCACTGTTCTGCCCTGATTCTTTTGGCTGATGGGATACTCCTCTAATAGTTTTTTTTTTTCCTTTTGCTGTGTAATAAGTAAAACTAAACTCAAATGAAGCAAATTGAATTTGTTTGTATTAGCTTATTCTTATATGCAATAAATACACAGTTTAAATTATATCCAGCACAAAACAGAAGATATAAAAGAAAAAAAAATCAATAACCTGATTTCTGGGGTGGTTTTTAATCCAAAATTTTTCTCATCCTTTGATTTTACCAGAGACACTGGATATCAGTGAGTAGCTTTTTTTTGTTTGTTTTGCATTTCTTTTACCTAATCTTGTTGTTACTGTGTCTTATTAAATATCCAAGACAAAAATGGAGCAAATAATTTGATTATTACTAGTTCATTAGGCTTAAAACATGAATTAGAGCCAACTTCAGCATAGAGATTCATTCACGTGGCTCACACTGAGGTTGGTGAGAGGCACATGCATATTCACAAATCCAGAATTTGGCTCTATGCCTGAGTTTTTAGTAGACCAGTGTTCAGTGAAAGCTCTGAGGTAGTAGATCATTTGTTATTTACAGCAGATAATGAAACATTACTCTGATTTTATTCAAAGCTTTGTTACATAAAGTCCTTAAGTTGGTAGAGGAAAAGATACTGTTCCAATACATTAAAATATAAATAAGAAGAGCTGTCTTATTTTGTAAACGAGTTAATATCTTGTTTAGAGGTGTTTTAACTGACAAAATACTTGCTTGGACTTCAGATTTCCTTGGTGTGGCCTTGGACTCTGGCTGTATCTGAGTCACAGGTGTAGTCGCTTTCCTCCCAGCAGCTGGCTGCTCCAGAAATGCCACTTGGAACTGGAAACATTCAGAAATATTTTGCAGTGTTCTTGTGGCGAGAAACGCTTCTCACCACGTGAGGTTTTCGGCTCAGTGGGCTGATGGAGTGGCAGGAGCTTTCCTGCCAGGTGAAGCTGCCCTTGCCCGCTCGCGGCTTGCACAGAGGGAGCGGTTCCCAGACCCCTATGCAGTTCTCTTCCCAGGAAATCTGTGTCTGCCCTTGGCCCAGGCACGGCACTGTCCTGCCCGGGGAGCAGGTGCTGCCCTGCACAGATAAGGCCTCCTCGGGGAGAAGGCTGCACACTTGTTTGTCAATGACACTGTGTCGTTTAACAACTGGTTTGGTTTTGGTTGGGTTTTTTTCCCTCCTTTGCCCTGGATTTCAGCATCTCTTCTAAAGTACACATGGTAATAGGGATAGAAGTAAAGACTGAGCTGTCCCAGCATAGTCTCTGTAATCATGACTTTTGAAATAAGTTGATCAGTGAATAAAATCTTCTAAATTACTGTTCCTGGTCTCCCTCCTGCCAGGTATGTTTTGAGTAACCGTGAACAGGTGGTACAGTGCTTCATCATCCAGTATTGTGGCTGTGTTATCTACATAGTTGCTGCATCATGTATAATTACAGTCCAGATATGATTACATGCCATGCAACCACAGCAACAAAATTGCATCATGATTTCACTATGTAAAATACAGCAAATTGAGTGGGGTGTGATGGGGAGGTTTGTTAAAAGCAGCTGATGACCTTCAGCTCTTACGCAGGCGACTGATTTATCTTTCAGAAAAATGCATTGTCTCCTTGCTACAGCCAGAGATGACTTCAATGCTGAATGGCTTTAGTCTTCTGTAGGGCTTCATTTAAGGAATTTCCCCCTCCTTGTCTGCACACTGGATAGAACAATGCCCTAGAAATCAAAAATAGAAGTTTGTGTCCCAAAGGCAATGTCTGTCTGCCAGCAGTATGTATGACTTGTTTGGTGGCAAGTGTTTTAGAATTATGAGCATGAACTCATTTGGAAAAATGTAAAACCTGATCTCTTCTCCTAGATTTAATGCTGTCCCTCTTCCTTTATTTTTATGCTTGTATTGTGCCCTATGAATTTTAATTTTTTTAATTTACATCCTGTGGCAAGTGCATCTGTGGAGCTTCTTACCCACAGTCAGGTTCTCTGCAGCAGATGTTGACAGGCTTAGCTGTTTGCCTCATGGAGATGTGCATCCTGCTATGCATTTATGTTACAATCCAAATCATCCCTTTAGGATACTATTCTCAGTGCAGCTTTAAATATCTACTGGATGTCTTGAGATCTGAGAAGATTGGGAGATCCCTGATTCCCATGACCCCAGCAGTATTTCCATTTAAAATGGAAACATTCTGTCACAGGTTGAGCTTGCAAGAGACTGGAGGTGACACGGAATGTGTGATTTTCTTGTAAGATATTTCTCTTTGGGAAAAAAATAGAATAATAGTATGGATTGTTCCTTGAAGCCTATTTTAATTGAAAGTTTTGCCCATTTTCTGTGTGTAAACACTGATTTTATTTTTTGTTTCACCATTAGGCAGAAATTGGCCTCTTAAAAAAAAAACACAGACCACCGCTTGTATACCTTTTATACAATCTGACACAACCTGATGGAGAGGCTATAATGCTCCCCTCCAAATGTATGGCATACTCTGTGTCCCTCCTTAGATAAATGACTGACTCCACACCTTTGTACAAAGTGGCCATTGCTGAGAAACAGCGCCAAGAGTTGGGAATGCTGGATCTTCAGTCTTCTTGCAGGGTACCGCGTTTTAGATCTTAGCTGGAGGTGTGGGGAGGGAGTGAGAACTAAAACTCATGAGCACCCATGGCCGGCCTTCCACAAAAACAGGTGGTGGTAATCTGCAATTATTTATATTTCCAAAGTTACAAATTGAGTAATGACAGATAAGCTAGAATTACTGTTGAGGTAGGAGTGCTAGACTGGGAGGCAGATGAGTTACATGCAAAAGTTAGTTTTGTAAATCTAGTAGGTATCTCACAGACTGTAAATCTCAAGAAAACTTGTGTTCTACCCTTTGATATTCTTTCTGTATTTTCTTTTAATATTAAATTTGATCTCAGTACTATGATACATTTAAAAACTTGAAATTATATCTTGTTGCTGCTCTGCTAGTTGCTTGAAGTGTATTAAAGTAGATAAAAATCTGCAGGCCAACTTTTTTTTCTAACTTGGGGTGCATGGCTAAATGAAAGCAAGAATCCCTCCAAAAAACTGCTTCACTGAAATTCTCTGAGTGAATTTAAAACCCTGAAATGAACCACTTTTTCAGATGTTAAATTTACCATAGCACATGATCTAACAAATAATTTAAATTCATAGGTTGATTTAATTTTGTCACTGCAGCTGAAACTTTTTTTTTCATTAAAAATTTAAAACGAAGACTTGTAAGACTGCTTCCCACCCCATCTCCTTTTCTTATCTCAAGGTAAACTGGAAAGATCAAGTATCCATTACAATTCAAGCTATTACTATGTAATGCCTTGTGTGTACAACACACACTTCCATCTCCCAATGAAATCTTGTGTTGAAGAGATTTGTTGGTATAGGAGCTATAGGTGTATATCTTTGTTGTCTTTATGCTTTTAATAATATACTTCTCTGGATTCTTTAATGATTTTTATCATCAATAGGATACCATTCTACTCCTTTTTAGGTTTTTCTACTGACTCTGTTAAAAAATAAAATAGAGCTTCTGCATACCTGTCTGTAAATTCTGAGGTAATTTCACTAGCCCGAATAGTTAATTAAAGCTGAGTATAATAGCTTCAGGGATGCCAGAGTTGAAAAACCAAGTATGCTGAAGTGATGCTTTCCGAATTTGCCTGCACAGTGGTAAATTAAATTTTAATATAAGTTTGAAGGCACAGAAGCTTGCATACATACATCTTTTGTGTGTGTATTGTATATTTAATGAATACCTGTAAAGTTGAAGGGTTGCAAATACATAAACCTCCAGAGATTTAATAGTTCTGAAAATAAAACCTAAACTTTCACACAAGGTGCTTTGTGTTGTTCTACATTTCCTGATGAACCTGCACATTTCAAATGGAAGGCTGGACAAAACCTGTTTTTACATGGGATTTTTTTTTTCAGGATTCATTGAAATCTGTGTTCACTGCATGTGAAAAGTGTTGGTTTGCAGGGGAATAAATGACCAAGTAGAGTACTGAAAGTCCTGGGGTTTTGTTTTATTCATCTGAAATGTTTCCTTTGGGCAGAGCTGATTGAAAGAAAAGGAAAGGCTTAGACAAGAGATCTCAGCTACAGCTGACTGGCAAACAGCCTGCACATTCAACCCCAGGTTATGGATTATTGATTGGAGAGGAGATGAAGTGCAGCTCCTATTCTCAAGGCAAGCAGACTGCCTTACACAGAGTGCAGCTTAACTTTCTTTCTTAATTAGTGTGGAATACATAATGTGTGTGGAAAAAAGGAGGTCTTGTTAACAGGTCAGAAGAAGTTACGTTAGCCTGTGTATTGCCTGTCCTGATGAAAGCAAAGTCGGGAAAATCAACCTGGATTTTTTTTTCACTTAGTTTATGAATGTAAGTTTCTCTTTGTATGTATATGTGTTGTGTATATACATATTTTTCAGTTGAGTACCTTATCAGGTTTAAAAAATAAGAGGTTTATCACAGAAGTCTAAATTCACTTCAACACAGAAATTCAAAGCACTGAAATATTATAAACAGAGGTTGCTCTGCAAGGAGTTGACAGTGAAACCTGATTAAACACACCCTCTTCCCCCAAGAATTACCAACTAAACAAAATGCAAACAACTCTCACCTGAACCCAGCAACAATTTACCAAGGTCTAAAAATAATGCTTTTGAATTTAGTGGAAAACAGATTATGAAAATGGCACCTTGGGCAACATTTTGAAATCATAAACATTTAGGCAGGCTATGAACATAAATAGTTTTTACTAATAAAGGGAAATAGTATGGTATCCCCTCAACCCTCTAAAGATAGTCTGCTATGAAGCAAGTGCTTGTCTGTAGTTAAGACATGAATATGTAATACTCTACATGCATTTTTCTTTTCTCCAGAGTAGCCCATGGGATTTTGAGTTAAACTCAATTTTCATATCTAGTTGGCAGAGAATTTCTGCGCAAATCAAATTAGAGGGCTCTGCTGGCGTCTGCTGTACAGCAAGGGGGATGAATGTAAGATTGATGATATGAAGAAGCAGAGTTGCCCTGATCTGGTAATGCCATCATAGTGGGGTGATCCTTAAAGGAAATCTTGGGTGGTTTTTTTCTGTCATCTTGGGCAAGGATTTTGCAATCCTATGTTTTTGAAAATATTTAGTGTGCTAAAAAGGCTGATTTATTTACTGTCATCATGATTTCAGAACTAGCAGGTATTAGCTTGTACAAATTAGTGAAACATTATTTGTGTTGCTGTAAAGAAAATTCTTGAACATGAGAAATGATATAGATAGATGGCTGAAGTGCCATGTGGCAAAGCAAGGAGATAGAACATAATGCTTTGCAGTTCAGGTGTGAAAAATATGAGAGCTTATTTAGTCAAGGTGGGTATCAAAAAAAAAAAAATCAATACAGACCCTTATTTCTTCTCCCACATGTTCATCAGGAGGGGAATGATGAAGTCAACATAGTGCTACAAAGTAATTAGGATGGGAGAAGCTGCATAATAAGAAATATGTTTGAAGTTGTCTGTCCTAGGATAAAACCTTAGCTGACAAAGAAAAAACATAATTGATTGAAAATGTAAGAGAAGGTCAGGGAGTCATCTGGAATTTATAGAAATCTTTAGAACAGATAGTTGTGTTATTTTGCAACATCACGTCTTTAATTTGGTTAGTAATAATGATTTGACTTCTGCAGGCCATTGCTGTGGCGAAGATTTTGGGGGGGGAAAAAGCCTGTCAAGGAGGTTTATTTGGTGTCTGACAGACTTGACAAGGGCAGATACTGGGTTCTGGTATAAACCTAATTTTAGTGTAAATTCAGGAATAATTTGCTAAAGTTTACTGACCTACAGGAACGTGAAAATGTGGTAAATTATTTGCTATGTATGTTATATTAATTCTTTCCCTCCAAAAAAATTCAACTAACTCTCAACAGAAAGAAATAACTGATTTTTTGTGGTTGCAAGTGTTCTGCCTGGCAGCCTGAGTCCCCACAGTGCCATGGTGGTTGTTGTCCCTCCATGTGCCCTGGAATGAGTAGCAAATGGAGTTCAGGGACTCCTTCAAGGGCCAGTGAAGCCCCTGGTCACCTCACAGGGGTGTGAGGGTGACTCCAGCAGGATAATCATGTTCCTTGCGTGATCCAGTGTTTCTGTCAAGAGGTTGGCAAGCATGGGGCTTTTTAGACATTATGCTGCGTGCTAAGAGTGAATTGTGTTGAAGAGTTGGTATTTTAGTTTGAATATTTTCCTTTTAGGAACAATTTAAACAAATGGTGGCGTAACGTGACAGTCGCCACAAAGGAGTTTGCAGACATGGCAAGGAAATGCCACATAGGAATGCCATCAGGGCATTCTTTCCTCTGGTTTAGGGCAGAGGCCTGTTATTAGGATGTGTACGAATATTTCCTCAATTGCCATCTTTTTTGAACTTGATCTGTGGTTAACAGAGGGTTTCTTTTCCAGAGCAACCTTCTGATGTGTCTGTATTGCACTGATTGTATGGGCAGTGCTTTTATATAAGCATGAAAAAATCTCAAACTCTTTTGTGAACACCTTGTAGCATAATGATATTGAAATGAAACTCATGGATGCAATTCAGAATAAGAGATCCTACAATACAGTAATGGAAAAAAATGCTGTTTTCCACACTGTGAGAGATATTTGTTGTTGTTTATATTGGCGCATTAAAAATATAAAACTATATACTGATGCAAATAACACTTCCTAAATATACCTGGAGAAAGTTCTAATGATAGTGCTAAGTAATATAAGTATTCATCTGTTAATTAGTATAATAATCTTTATGGATGACATATGGCCTGGAATGATTTGGTTCTAGGTCAGTGTTGCCTGTCCGTTCCGTGTCTTGTTTTGGGATTACCAGCAATTGTCCCTCTGATCACAATATGTACATCTAGAGCTGTACTACCTTTGCTTGATGAATGTTGTGATAGTCAGCAGAATACATTGTTTTGAAATCTCTTTTTTAAGGTTAAACTTCATCACTGACAAAGATTGGCAGCTGTTGAAACTACTGTAATGAGGATTTTACTCCCACTGTCTGTGTAAATTTATCACTGAAGTTTACTTTTCTCATTTACCTGTGAAAGCATTTACCTCTGATGTTGTTTCCCTTTTTATCTACAGCTGTGTTCCTTTCCTTATCAAAACATTGGCCTGTGTGCTTTGTATTAATGTAGAAAATTGAAGTGCAACAAATAATGGTAGAAAGGCAAAGGAGGTACTCCTTAAAAGTAATCAGGATCTTGTTATTTGCTCTGCAGTGTTTTCCATGGTTACACATGGCCTATGGAATAGCATTTGAAAAGAACTGGTGAGCTTTTTTGCCAAGCTGTTACTCATGATGTCCTCAGCAGACTTTTTTCTTCTCACTGACACATGCATAGAGGGAGGCATCAATAACTACTATTGATGGGTAGGAGAGTTGTTCGGGTGTAAGTCATTTGGTTGCTGCATGAACAGACCAGCTTACAGCGCTTTGCTAGGAAGCATTACAGATGCACTTGCATGTGCTTCCAACAGTATGAACGTGAATTTACTCATTTGGAAATAGTTTAGAATTATAAACTTCATGGAGCCTTTCAGAGACCTACAGTACTGCCAAGGTGCAATTAACCACTTATGGCATCTCAAAGGTCAGTGGTGGTTTTCTTGAGGTGGGAGGCTGTCACCCTGCATTATGTCAATTCCTGTTTGTTTCTGCCATCATCCCCCTGACTACACAACAATATGCAAAGCCAGGCTTCTTTTTCTTTTCATAGGGTTTGGGCTGTTTATTTTAGTAAAGCAATGACTACAACTGGGTTTTTTTTCCATGTATGCTGCTATTAAATGTGTGACTTTATAGGACACAGAGCAGAAACCATAACAATGTATGCAGAATTCCAGAAAGGAGGAGATGAACACATTCACACAGTAGCAAAGCCTTATTTGGCACGTAGTCTCATCCAGGTAAATGAGTCATAAGCAGGAAAGAAAAATAGGAATCATAATGAAAGGAAATTAGTTGTGGAAAGGGACATCCTTACTCACTTGCTGATTTGACTTGTCTTTGTTTGTCTTTTTAGCCTTGGCAACTTCTTAGTTTTGTTTTACGTTGTCCTAATATCATAAAGGAAGTCTTATTTTTAGTTCCAGTTTTGAATCTCAGATAAAAAGAAAAAATATAGGCAACTCACCCTTGCCCCCCAAACAGTTAAGTGTAAAAGCTTGTTAATGGAAACCTATATAACAAATAACAAAGAAAGGAGAGGATAATTTTTCTGAATCTCATAGCTCACTTTAATAGCCCAGAGAGCTTTTCTTTTATTATCATGAAGTATACTAGTATTGTTAATATATATTCCCATTCTTCAGTTTTTCTGGCCTACTGATAGAAAATTCCCTTACATTGCTTATCATGCTTTCCTGTTCTGCTTCCAGTAGTGTGACAGCTTAGCTTTACTTTTATGTCAATTTAAGCTAGTTTACATTAATACATTTGCTATAAACTATTCAAATGCCTACTGAAAATCCTTTAAGCTCTACCAAAATGGAGATGTCTTGATCTGGAACATCTTTGATAAACCAGTGTGACTCATCCCTGCTATGACAGCTTCCCTCAGAAAAGCACTGAGTGGAGAGATTCTCTGGTTTTTTTCTGTTAGATTAAATAATATGCTTTAGAGATCTGTCTGTAGTGATATTTGGTGGTTCTTTCAAGGCTTTTGGTTTTAGACTCAATTGGTATTTGAATGGCAGACTGGTGGGAATGGATGTGCTGCAAGAAAAATTAATTATGGCCTTCAAGGAGAAGATATTTTGTCTTACGTGAGAATACTAGAACTTGAATGTGATCTTGAATGTGAATTATGTTTTTTACTGATGGTATGCGTAATATTTAGGAAATTAAGAATACTAAACCATGTTTGTCTTAGGTACTAGCATATCCCACTTATATAAGAATCAGCTCACAGTTGCTTCCTGGAAGTGAAAGAATGGTGTCTTTAAATAGGGTTAATATAACAAAGTGATGTCTATAAACTAGCTGAAATAAAACCAGAACCAATAAAAGGTAAAATTGCAACTAAATGTACAGATTTTTGTTTAGGGATTGATAAGAAATACTTCAAGGTTTTGAATGGACAGTTTTGTGGATGTGCCTTTTTTCACTTTGTGTATTTACTGTATAAACGCCTCTGAATTCTTGTCAATGTTTGAGTGCAGAGACTTTTCTTTGACTATTCCAGTTAAATCCATGATTGGATTTTGCAGCCTGTGTGTATAACTCTACCTTGTCCATGTTTTCTTACCAGTTTGCAGAATACCAGCGTATAACTTGTCAGGTCTGTAGTGAGTAACAGGAATGGGTTATCGAGTGGTGGAAGTTTCTAGTGCACCTTCCATTTCACTCTTATAGTGGTCATTACTTTTTTTTTCTTGAAGTTGCACCACTTCCTAATAACCATTTACTGGAGCACTTGTTTTCCTGGAGGAGAATAAAGCAACTTTCAGTAGACTCGGAGCAGATTTGCAAATGCCACACAAAAGTGCCTGAACTAAGAATCAGAAGTTTTGTTTCATACTCTTCCTGTCATTGATTGATGCTTTAACTTGTGTTTAAGCACTCATTAAGTAAGTTACATTAAATGACACTGTTCAGGGATGAGATATTACTTCTTGTGGCCAAAGGTGATATAATCTAGCCCAAATGCCAGCTTCCAGTTTGTATCAGCTGAACAATAATAAAAATGAAGTAGCTTAATTGGTACTTCTGGGATTTGCTGAAAATACAATACAGAGGCATGCATTGAACTGTAGCGAAAATAGCAAGAGAAATACCTGTGCTGTCATACTTAAAACTTGCTGTGGCTGAGGGACTTATTTTCCTTTCCTTTTTTCCCACCCTTCCTCTTGGCTTCTGCCTCTGAAGCAGTATTTGGATTTCACGGGGAAGCATGTATTTTATAATGGTAAATACTGTTCAGTGTGACATTTTTTCAGGGAGATAATGTGCTTGGGAGTGTCTCCTTCCAGGCCAAATGACTCAGAAAGCTCTGAAAATATACCATGGTGTGGAAAACTTCAGAAGCATTGCGGGAGGAATTGCTGGTGACTAATTTAGTGACAAAGAAGTGGGCATCAGATGCATATTGTGCTTGTGGCTGATCTATACTTTGCTTACTGCATCCTCATACTGTATCTGTGACACCAGTGTGATTTGAAATAGCTGCTACCTGTCTTACTATTTGTTACCCCAAAGTATATATCTGATACACATACAATATTCATAATCAGTCTTTAATAATCTCTTTTAATATCCTGTCTGCTGTATGTTTGTACAAATTACACTGAAAATAACTTTTGTCTTCTATAAAATCTCTTTATTGTTCAAGATCAGAGATTTATGTTAATTTAAAAGTCAATAAAGAACCTGCTGATAAAAGTTCAAGATCTGATATTTAAAACAGAAGAACAGTATATCCTTATGCAGCACATTTCAGTTGAATATGAAAGAATATAAAGAATAATAATCATTTTATGTAATTTCAAAACCTGAGAAAATTGGACAAACTGGTCCAGATAATGATACACTTGATACAGTGTTGAGATGCAATCTTCTTGTCTAGTGAAGAAGGACCCTGCTCTTTTGTAATACAAGTTAAGATCCATCTGTCTGGCCACGTTAACATTTTGTGAGTTTATGTCTGTTGTAGGTATATTAACAAAGGTGATGATTCCAGCCTGTACCTTTTGTTTTTGGAGGTTCTGATGGAAAAAAAAAAATCTCTTCTGTTGCACAGTTGGGAGATGGTGTTAGAGTAGGTTTCATGTTTATTTCAGTGTTTCTGAGAAACTTACCTTTGAGTTGAATTTTCTTTGGTTACAACTGTTGAACAGACTCTGGGAAATAAGGATCCTGCAAACAGTTGAAAGATAGAATAACACACAAGTGAAGAAAGGGGAATAATCATCATCATAATAGTGAATTTATTTATTGAAATAATGTCAGGGATGCAGTTCTAGTAAGCACCAGTGAAATAATTTTAAGATAGTTTTTGCAAATCTATATGCTAGGGAAAGGTGTAGAAACTGTGACCTGAGTGTCCTTTATCATGGAGTGAGAAATATTACACTGAGACTGTACCTGTTTGGAGTGGCTTTCAGGAAAACAAAATCTTGGCCTTAAGCAGTCTCTCTTAGCCTGTGAAGGTGGTGTGGTGGAAGGTTACCAGAAATGCTGGAGTTTGGCAGAATCAAAGAAGTTAAGAGCAAGGTTCTGAAAAATAGCCAATTCGATGGTTAACTATCACCTACAATAAGAGTAAAACATTATTTCAGATTCATAAAAGTACAGTGGAATTAACCTCACTCTTCCTGGGCTGTTTTAAGTGTTTTGACAAAAGCGTTCTGTGTAAGAACTGAACAACAAGACATGTATTTGGTAATGAGAACATCTGTCTTGGATAAATAAAGTTGCACAGATACATGTCTGGAACAGGGAGTGATTTTTTCAATTTGCTTGCAAAGCTTACGTATGCTGAGGTTTTAAAATCTGCTAGAACAGTCTCCTGACCTTGGATAATGCTTTCTCTGTTAGCTCCTTTAATAGCAGCAATTATTAGTCATTTCTGCAAGAGACCTGTGAGTCTGAAGAAATTGCCATTTATTTTGTTTGACCAAGTTAGTCATAAATTAAAAATTAAAAGAAAATAAATCTGTGTTAGTCTAGTAGGTCCTTTTTAAAGGACAGCATTCCCTTCACAATTCTAAATGTCACTGAGAGGAGGAGCACTAGAACCTGTACAGTGAGTTAGCTCAGATTTAGAACTGCTGTTTGACTCTTGAATTGGAAAGTAGTATGGTCTTGATTTTGGCTGGAATAGAGTTAATTTCTTCCTCGCAGTTGCTACAGTGTTGTGTGTTGGACTTAGTATGAGAATAATGTTGAACCACACTGATGCTTTAGTTGTTGCTCAGTGGTTCTTAATTTAAGTCAAGGACTTCTCAGTTTCCCATGCTCTGCCACCAAGGAGTTGCACAAGAGTTTGGGAGGGAGCAGGGCCAGGACAGCTGACCCGAAGTGGCCAAAGGAATATTCTCTAACATGGGGCATTGTGCTCAGTGTATAGACTGGGGAGGTGCCAGTTGCAGCTGTGGGCCAGGCTGGGCATTGGTCGGCGGGTGCTGAGCCATGGTCATGTTCGTCACTCACCTTTACTACTCTCTCTCTCGTATCTCTCTTCTCTTTGTTATTGCCCTTCTCACTGCTATTATCGTTACCATCATTGTCTTTCACTTTAGTTCTTTGTTTTTCGAATTCTCCTCCCCATCCCACTGTAGGGGAGAGAGCTATGTGAGCCAGTGTCTGCATGGTACTTAGTTGCTGACTGGGGTTAAACCACAACGTATGAAAATAAAATGGAAATTGAGGTTAAGAAAAAAGGACTGTTGTTACTACTCTTTTCTTTTTTTCAGTCGCCCATCAGCAGTGGTGCCAGACAGACCAAACATTTAAGTATCTAATTAAAAAAGAGTAAATGTCATCGAGGAAAAACTTGCAAGAGGCAAAAAATGTCAACCGAAATAAAAATTTATCATTTCAGTTATAAGTAAGGTGTTAGAAGTGAAAATATGCGCATGCTGGGAGCTAAAGAACAGAACATGCAGAAGATGATACCTTGGAGGTGCCCTGATGTTAGTGTAGTTCTCACTGCTGGTGCAATTAGAGACCAAACCCTGCTGTAAATGTCCTTGGCCAGTCCTCGGGAGCACCCCTGGTAGCTGTAGGGGGTGCAGCCTCCCTTCATGGTGACTTTAACATAACCCACTGCTAAATTACGAAGCTGAATGGCATATTCTTTTGTTTTGACTTTCAAGCTGCTTAGAAGATACTGGTATATTAGGAAATGAGAAAGCTGGGGTAATAGAGAAGACTTGAAAGCTGCTGCCCTTCACAGTGTTCCCAGAACTGAAGCCAAGGGTTTTGGGAACTGCATTTCACTACTTGCCATGAAAAGGGTCTGGCCTGCCTGATCATGTGAGATTCTCGTTTGAAAATGTGTGTTGCAACTCCCAAACAACTTGCTCTGTCATTTCTAGAGTTGCAGTAATCCACTGAAAGAAGGAAGTAGCAGCAACATGTTGGGAATATAGAGAACTTTATAAATACGAGACTAATTAGAAAAGAAAGTAAATTTAGTAAAAGAAATTTCCATGTTAACAATTCAAATTCTATGGACTTGACCTAATTTGGATTTTCTTGAAGTCAATGGTAAAAGGTAACAGACTGGGCCAAAGCTGAGTCTCTTAGGAGTTCCATTTCTGCAGAAATTTAATTTCAAGTTGTTTCTAATTATGCCTCTTCTCCATTTTTGTGCTCAATCCTGATTTTTGTAGTCCCTGTTTAGCAGAAGGCACTATCTCAGTCTAGCTGGAATCCCAAATGTGCCAATTCTAGAAGGCAAAGCAAGAAGAAATCTGGGTAACAATGAAATAATAGATTTGTCCCTCTTGCAGTCCTTCCTCTCATTCTCCTGACACGGGACAACAGGGAACTTGGGGATAAAACTAGAGGACAAAAACTTCCCCGGTCTGCATGGTGGATCCATTCCTGGAGTGGGAGTAAATACACGGTATCTCTGTGGTACATAAGGTTTCATAGGTATTATAATGCATTTTCTTTATTATGAAAAAGCTTTTAAACACAGTCAAGATTTCTATGGTGTTATCACAGAACAGCTACATACACATTTCAGTGCACCCTTCATTGAAATATTACTGTTTACCCTTCAGATGAAGATGACATTTTCCTAAGAGGCAGCCGTGTTTCCTTCAAGGTAATAGAATATTGGTGATAAGTACATACTGCTCTAGTAATAAAAGTGATTGTTAAGTTACATCATACCTTTAAAATATATCATACCTTTATATTGGTGGGGGTTTTACTGTGTTGTTTAGAAGTGCAGTGATGGTTTACTTCTCTGTAAGAAGAGAATCAATTTCTGTAATAAGGGGGTTGGTTGTTTCCAGGGGTTGGTGCAGATGATGTTTTGATTCAGCAAAAGCATTAAACATATTTATTTTCCTCAAAACATTTGACTGGTGGCTTAAATGCCATTTAAGGGCTTAGGAAAGGCTCCTAGGATGTATTAAAAAAAGCCTCAATAAACAGTCTAAAGTTCATAGTGATGGCAGCTGTAATTTGGGCCTGTTAGATGTCATATTTGAATTTTGGCTAGTGTACATTAATCATATTTGTGTATTGCTGAGCGTGCACACGAGTAAATGAGCCATAGGTTGCCTGGATAACAGAAGAGAATTGACTTTCTAAATACATAGAGTCTTTAGCATAAAGCCAAATATGTCAGAGAATTGTGTTTTCTGCACTAAAAGTTAGAAGAAAAGTTGTTGGTACCTTTATTTTTAGATTTAACATACTTGACTCTCTCTTGCTAGTATTCATGAGCTATTTCGTGTTTGGTGTAGTATAACTACAGTAATAAATTTGGTAGTTCAAGTTACATTAAATGCTGATAGACTTAGTTTATTTAAACCTTTTTAAGGTGAATTTATTACTTTGGCAATGGATCAGTCTTGGAGGCCTGACTCTCCGGGTCTGTTCAGATGTCACCTCCCCTCACATGCATATTACTCTTTTCAAACTTCATATTCTAACATTCTGGACAATTCCTGTGGTTTTTCAGAGTTTCTCTGAACACAGTATTAATAAAAGTTTCCAGTTGTGATTGCAGTTTCAGTACTGTTTTCCTTATTTATTTAGGAAAAAAGTTAAAAAGCTGATTTTGGACTGCTCTTGTAGCCTGGTCTAGATTGTGCTGGTCAGTTTCATGAAGTGGATGCTGAACCGTTTCTAAATCCCTGAGGTAGATTCCCTTCTTAGTGGTCAACGCTACCAGATATTTCTCCTTGATATTTTGTTCTTGTATTTTTGTTTGTTTTGTATTTTTGATTTTTGTTTTCTGCATATTGCTGTGCCCTAGTGTGTCAGTTTTCATTTTTGGTCTTGCTTTCAACTGTTGTCCTTCAGCCATTGCTGAAACTAGTGAGTGCTAGCTAGCCAGAAAGTTATTAAGAAAGGTTTTCTAGACTTGGCAGTCTAAGATAATGGGGCAAACAGAGAAAACACAGCTGACCAGTAATTCCATCAGGGGAATAAAAAGGATTAGTCCTTTCAAATCTGGTGACTTAGCACATCTCTTTATTAAATTGCAGGTTCGGGCACAGAGAAATAAACTTTATGCTGCTCTGTCTGTTTCAGAAGTCTCTGTATGGCAATAGACTTCATTAGAATAAGTGTTGAGAGGTACAGAAAAGATCTTTAAAATTTAGGTAAAAAAGGAATTGTTGGAATCTCAATAAACAGCACTTGAAGTACCTGACAGAGTAGGTGCCACAGAGAGTTCTGAATTTATCCCCTGCTGTATCTATTTCATGTAACACACGCAAAAAATAACTCTGAACGCTATCGGACTGAGTTACACATTTTCTGGCTTGTTGGTTGACATATCCAGGTGGTAGTCTGACCTCATTTTCTGTGCTGGATAAACACTGTAATAGAACTGGAAAAATAATTGTTTTGCACTGTAGGTCAATTCTCATGTCTTACATAAAACTTGTGTGTTACAACTTGAATTGTGAAAGTTTATTTTATTTTATTTTTAAACAGCATCTCATTTATTTTTGGGTAGATTACCAGAGAAATTCTTGCCAAATTAGTTCATAAGTGTTCTGCCACAATTTTTATATGTTGTTTACTTTAAGTTACCTTGCAAATATATACATGAAATAGCATTTTATAGTCTACCTTGCACTCCCTCTTTTTCTTTGACCATACAGCTGATAGACCAGGTATGAGTGGCAAGTTACAGAGCTCTAGAAGCGTGTTCTAAGTTATAGGCTCAAATGTACTGAAGCCATGAAATACAGTGAAATTACTGTTGTTTCTGTAAATTATACCATAATCCAGACATTAAATTATAATAGTAAAACGGAGTCTTGCAGTCAAGAAGATGAGAGAGGGGAAGGGAAGAGAGTAAAAAATGCAACTGCAGTGGCTCATCAAAAGAGAAGTTCCTGGAAGGGACAGGGGATGATGCAGAAAAGGGAAGAACAGGATGAGGTAACAAGTGGGACAGAAGGAAATTCTCAGCAAGCCAGGGTAGAGTGAATTAAGGGGATTTTTACAGGAAGGTAGTTCTTAATTGATGGAAAAACCCCAGAAAATTTAGTTCCTTGGCTTTCTATGTGTGTATAAAGGGCTGGGTTAAACACAGGGGAGGAACATTTCAGTGCAGTATAACAACTCAAGCCTTTGTTCCTTCAGACCTCTTTTCTTCACCTTGGGCAGTATGACCATTTGGAGAATTTTCTGCTCCTCTGAGTTGTGAAGAGCACAGTGAAGAGAAATCTATTCATAGCAAAGTTATTATTCGTAGTTAAAAACCTGTGTTTACAGAACTGCAGGACTGTTGGCTGAAAGAGGAAGTTTGACTTTGTAAGTTAATATGTGTATTATTGACCTGATCAGTTTTCAACAGTAGAAACAAGCATTGCACACTTCATACTGCATGTATTCATACAAGTTCAGATTTTAATACTCAAAATAAAACTTATGAGAATAAAGATAAAATCCTCATTAGCTTTGATATTTGAAGAGTATTTATTTCTCTTTTAACCATGCTGTATACTTTAATATTTATCATTACCACACCATGGAGTTGCTTACATTCTGTCCTGTCCATAGGCAACAGCTCCATACTTTTTATTTACTGCTTTTTCTGAGGAAGCCTCTTGCTTAGGATTTACAAGAGTTATGTGCCTCACTTGTCAGTGTCTCAATGGAAGAAAAGGCTTCTTAATGTGGTAAGGATCTGTTTTTAAATGGCTTTCAGTTCGTAGGAAGAAAAATCCAAATTGGATTTGTACTGCGTATTCTCAGCTTTAGCTGATGGTTGATACTTTTTCTTCCTCTCCTATTCCTCTGAAAACCAGAGATGGCCATGAAAGGTACTGCTGATAAGATGTGATGCATGTTTAATGTGTAACAAAAGTGCCCTGCAAAAAAAAAGGATTTAGGAAATGTTTAGAGATGTTGAAGTTGCTGGAGGGACAGCCCTCAGCATGGGGAGATACAGCGTGTGGGTAGCTGGAAATCCAGCATAGTTTAGTATAACCAGGCAGGCAGAGATTAGCTCAGAATGGAAAAGGGAACAAGCCACAGTTTTTCCTCTTCAAACTGAGACCTCTCCTGAGTGTTCAGAACACTATGGAGAAATCCTGTTTATAGATTTCAGAAGGGAGAGTAAAGCCAGCATGGTCTGACAGAGCTGCCCATGCTCCCTGTACAAGGGAGATGTGGAATCTGTGGCCTGATGGGCTGAGGGACCAGAGGAGAACCAGTGCCTTGGTTTGGCTCTTTACCTCCTCTTTTAACTTCCTCCCACCTCCAATTAAATGAACCTTGAGAGGGCAGAGTGGAGTTATCCTGGGCATCAAATACAGTTGTGGTGTTAATAAGAAGTCTTTAAAATGTTTACAAACTATATCCTGATTGTAAGTCTGCTCTAATCTAGAGCTTTCCAAAGTGCTGATTTCACAGAAATCCTTGGTAGCTTAAAGATGAGTCTTCAGTCAGCACCAGATTTCACCTTAAATCCATGAAAGTGATAGTGATTTCAGAGGGAGACTCTACATACCAGAAGCCAGATGTTGGCTTTTTGCTGGTTCTTGAGTTTAGTGGCTATAGTAATTTGCTGAAATGTTCAGTTCCTTGGCTAGTGCTTATTCTTTTGTTATTGTTATCGTTATCAACAGGAACTGTTTGTCCAAACCTTAATAATTGACTAAGCCATCAGTCTTCACTTGGATAATTCCACTGAATTTACTTGAAACAGGAAACTTCGTATCAAAATGTTGTATCTACAGCAAAGGCCAATTATGTATAAATTGCCATACAGTGGCTTTTTCACATAAGAGAAAAAACAGGTTATGGTCTATAAAAGAAAAAAAATCTTAGATTCATATTAAATTTAGAATGCATTTAGTTCCCTTAAGTGTAGGTGTGAGAATATTTTATTCTGCTTTATTACATAGCGTATGAAATCCCTTTGGAAAAAGTTGTAATATCTTTCCCCTTGGGGCAATAAAGAGTGCCAAGTTTTTACTGTTGGCCTTTCTATTTCTCCTGTAAATACTGTTCCGTTTTTCTCTCTTGTGTAGTTAGTTCTCAGCAGTTGCAAAGAATCTTTCCATGTCCCTTTGCATTAATACATGCCTTAAAGATTGTAAATAGGCTTTTCAGACTAGTTTCTTCTGGCTTAGAGACAAAGCATATCAGACATAACTATTTTTCTTTGGCTGTTCCTTGAGAGGGCTGCTTATTTCCAGTTGGAATAGCTGTAAAAGGATTCCTGACAAGTTGGTTTATCATGCACTATTTCATCCATTTCCTTGAGAGAGCTACTTTAAGATTCAAGCCTCTCCACAGGGTATTTCACACGTCCAAATGAATGATGTGGACTGTTGGGCTGCATAACTGTCATCCTGCTCAGAGATGCAAATTGTACCCTGAATTTTTCCTTACTTGTTTAATCTTGTTCTCTCTTCACCAGTAACTGGAAGTTTGAAACTTGTATGAACCACTTATTTTTCTTAACACTCTGTCAGTTACAAATTGAGTGGACAGAGGCTGACAGGTTTTTTTGACGGCATCTTCTGTTTTTCTATATTGTGTTTGTATTCCTTTTTGTGATGCAACAAAACTCTTGTGAACATGCTGGTTAAGAATGTGCAACATACATGATAAAAGGCCTGATTTTGATTTAAGAAGGGTGAAAAGTTCTTTTCTTGTTCTCTTGAAGGAGGGATTTTGCCCAGCCTTGTGTTATGAACAGTCGCTAATGGGTGATATATCTCACTTTTCATCCCTTTCCGTATTTAAGATAAGTAAACAAAACCTCAAATGCAAAATATTTAGAAGTATTAGATCACTTGTAAATACCAGATTCGCTCCAAAACCACTTGGTTGAGATTTTTCTGAGCATTTGTGCTGCTCAGGGAAGATCATGTGTAGACCTGCTGTACACACCAGTTCCCACAGCTGATGGAGTATTTCTGCCTCCAGCAGTGCTTTTGCTCTAAGGAGAATAGCATAATAACTGTTTCTCCCTCTAGGCCACAGAGAAGTAAAGAGCACAAAGAATAGCCTGCATGTCTAGTAATTTGGTAGGCACAGACCTTGCCTGAGGATTTAGTAAAATATTTAGTAAAGGGAGAGAAATAAACAGGGAAAGAAAATTTATAAATGGTTTTGTTTTCCCAGCTCATAGGAAAATGTTAAATGGTGCAAGTTTTTAGTTGTTGACTTTTTGTTTTCACTGTCTCAAAATAACTTGGTATTTGCCCTGTGTGGCTGAGAATAGATGCCAATTACAAGCTGTCTGCGAGTTCTGCAGACAGTGGTCACAGACAGTAGTGTGTTGTGAGCCTGCTTCAGCCATAAATATAATTGTCTGGTTTGTGTGGCACCATGGCAGAGATCTCTTGATGTTGAGTTGCTGCCTCCCTATTCTCTCTTTTTCCTCTCATCCTTTTTCCTGTATCTCTTTGACTCTTGGAGAATCAGCTGCTCAGGAGATACAGAAGGTGGGATACTATGCTGGTGACTTCATCTTATTCAGTGCAGGTTGTGGTTAAAGAGCCTGGGGAAAAGAAAAAGGCATTTTTAGCTCACTTTTAAATTTGAGGCTTTGGGATGTGCATGAGCCGTTTTACATGATGCACACTAGTTGGGAAAAAAGTGGAGTTGCTCCAATTTTGATCCCACAGTTGTGTATGAGTTAATTGTCCCAAAGAGAAACTGTATGACAAGGGAAAATAGATAAAAATACTTACTTTTTTCTAACTTTGCTTTTAAAGTTTATTTTGTCTGTGGTTGCTGGCTTTCAAGAGAAAACTAGGCATGGAACACTGTTATTCCCTTACGCTGTAGTAGCTGGTGTGCTGAGCTGCTGTTTGCATGTACGAGGCAATGTGTTCTTTTACAGAATTGTAGTTGCCTGTGGTGCTTAGGTGAGTGCACACACACCAATCTGAATTAGATTCAGATAATTATTTATAATTTAAGTGCTGTAATATTGCCAATTCTCACTTAAATACTATCTAATATTTGTCTGGTTTATAACATTTACCAAGTGGTAAATGTGAACGCCTCTAATAAAAACCTCTTTTCAAAGAGCCTTTTGTGCAAAGTCCTATTTTGAATGTGCCTGTGTAGTCTTATGTTGCTATATTTTTTAGCTAAGAAAACAGTGCTTAGTAACAGTGGCCAGTATTTCAATTTTTGCAGAAATAAAAAGCCATTGAAGTTAAAAGTCAGGAAGTCTAGGAATATCCTGTTTTACCTTACTACTCAGTGTCAAACTTTTCAGAAAAGTGTAAGTGGAAGAGAACTGTTAGGCTTTTTTTTTTTAGCTGATCTGTGAGTATTTTTGTCTTTAATTTATGCAGTACATTTTTAGTTGTATTGTTCTCAGATCATAAACTTTCAATAGATAATAACTGCTAGTGTCATAGGGTTAGGTTTTTTCCACTCTTTCTGATGTTGCCAAGATAATAAAAATATTTCCTCTGTGATATATCTGTTTGCAGAGATGGTCCTTAAGCTGTTTAATTCTTATAAATGCAAAAATGTTACCATGTTTCATGATAATGAGCTGTTCAGTAGCCAGTACAAGATGTTAGTTAAGACTGGCCTCAAATCTGCCATTTTTTTTTTCCCCTGAAGCTTAAAATATTTCATGATGAAGTAGAAAGAAGGTAAGGGTGAAGTAAGTATTGCAGGTTTTCCTATTTGTCATAAACTCTGCCATTTCTGACAGTGCTAACACATTTCAGATAACCTTGGATTACTGTTTTCACTCATCAAGCAACTGTTCAGAGCAAATGAATGTTTCTTCTGTACCATATTGTGTGTGTATACATAGACATGCTATATTGTGTGTGTATTTGCATGTATCTATTCTATGTATGAGGTGAAGTTCAAAATTCAGAGTGTCAGCTAATCATACTGGGCTCAGATACACAGTTCAGCAAACCATTGCCCGTTCCTGCTGGAGATCACAGCCACGTGACAGCATTGGCAGCCTGGGGAGACAGGTATGGATGGAGGCTGATCTGTCCCACTTTGAAGGAAAGCAAGGGGAAACACATTTTCTCCTTGGAGGAACAGGTGTTATTTTTGTATTGTAGTGTAGCAGAACTGGCTTTACATTTTTACTAAATTTAACTTTTTCTGTGTGCATGTACCAGCCCCTTGACAGCTTTCAACATGGGTAAACATCGATTCTGCTCAAGTGAAGGGAGGAGGAGGCACATAGCCAGAGCAAAGCTTATCCTGAATTTTCTGAGAACACGAGGAAATTTGGCTGTGCTCTGAATAATGCATATTGGTATTGCAGACAAGACTTGCAAGATGAGATTTCTGTATGTAGGTCACATCTACAAGAGAAATGCTGTAGCCTTCTGGGGTATCGGTATGCTCTCCTGGCAGGGCAGCTGCAAAGCAGATGCAGTTGTACTGCACAGCTGTGTTCTGTACTCACCACTGGCTGTGCTGCCCAAACTCCTTTGCTGCTTCACAACAGATCCTTCCCTAGCAAGTTGTCTTAGGGACTCTGCTTTTTCATGGTTCAATCGGTGTTGATTTTACTGGCCAGAGGTCTGTCATACAGATACTGCTGTTGTCTCAGCACTGTGTTCCAGGCCTCTTTTAACACTAAGCTATTTAAGTACTTTTGAGGGTTTTTTCTTGTTTCTCCTCTGTTTAGCCATTATGTTAAACCAGTGCTTTGCACTATGCTGTGCCATGGGAATATTTATCCTGATTTCTGGTAAAGATACTTGATATTTCTAGTTGGCTAGGCTACTGCTTCTGACTTCCTTTGGATGTATAGAGAGTTAATCATGAAAAGGAAGGAAGAACAGGATGTTTCCTATAATGCTGCTGGCCAAGAGACCAATAAATTATTTCTTCAGCATAATGTAGAAGTAATTTAGGACTTTTGTGGGATTAACTTTTACAACAGATGGAACCATGTGCTAATGGTATCAAATAGTCAAATGGCTGCTTTAAAGTGTTGAATGTTAAGTATGCTGAAATATTTCATATCTGCCACTTTTAGAAAGTGAAACTTCTGGTTCTATTTTTTAATGTAGTTATTTCCTTATTCCATAACAATACCACCTGCAGAAATAGTTACAAGGGAGAAAACCTGAAGCGTTACCAGGTGTGGCACATTATTAATTCACACTGTGCCCTTGATGTGTGCACAGAGTTCACCTGTGAATGAGAACTGCCTTGCAGACCAAGGCAGGGGATAAGTGGCTTAATCTGTAGGTTTTAAAAAGTGCTGCGGTGTCAGCAGTGCACGAGGGATTTAGTGTGCAGTGAACACAGAACATGTCTCCAGGCTAAAGAGCCAGGCAGTGGCAGGTAAGCTGATTGTCTGTGGCACAGCAGAGTCGAGCTGCTGCTGGAGCTGCATGAGGTGGGGGCTCTGCAGCCAGTGCGTTTCCCTGCCTGCAGAATGACTAAAGATGAGAATGGAGAGATCTCTGCTGGCACCATCTGCGATTCACAGCCACTTCATGGCGTGCTCATTGCACTGTGGGAGTAGACTCAAGCTGGCAATTCTGTGTAAAAGGGGCCGCAGTGTGAGGGCTAATGCAGAACTTTGAGTCAGTTCAGCTGCATAACAACAAATGGCATACATAATTACTTGTATCGGCAGAGAGGGGCTTCTGCCTTATTCTCTGACTACATTCTATTAGATTATGCAACTTTAATATTTTTAATTGTTTAGAACAGAATAAATTAATTGCAGAATTTTATTACTTAAGACTATTGGTCTTGTAAGGATTTTTAACTGAAAGTATTCATCTGGGTTTAACCCAGTTTCTTTCTGTATACTTCCAATTTATGAACATACCGTGCTTTTGGCATTGTGACAGACTTTAAATGAGAAGCTCTTTGAAATCTTGTAGAACACTGTAGTGGTGGTGGCTAGCCTGTGTCTGTGGTGTCATTTACCATCTTTAGTTTCCAGTGGTTACCAAAATACCTGATCAGCAGATAGGTGATTCAGTCTTAGTAAGTTCTCTTTCAGCCTTATAAGCAAATTCCTCTTTTCAGAGGATTGCTAATAATGAAGCTTCATGCCACAAAAATGGGCCAGCATAATTCAGAAAAGGCACATGTTTACTTTTTCCATTTCACGTGGACATGAACTGAACAAGATGCAATATAGATGGAGTATTCCTACTGCCATTCTGTCAGTGCTTGTTAATTTTATTTTTACATTTGAATTTTGAGGGGTACTTGTTACTTTTGTATATTTGGTACTGACTTTTCTCTCAGCAAATGCCCCGGTTTGACTGTGGGGTGGTCTGGGATGTTGGGAACTCTGAATGCTCTGCACTGCTGAGACCTTGTCAGTCTCATCCTGAAAGCCATCACTTAATGACACAACCTCTGACTTGCTCCTCCAGTTAGGCAGGACACGTATGCCTTCTGAATTCTTAAAACCCTGTTTGGGTTGTTGATGCCCCAAGGTACTGCCCAACACCCTGTTTCCACAGTTTCATTGTCCCTGGAAGCACTGGTAGTGTGCTTTGTATGCTTACTTCACTTAAACTACTACTTGATCTAAGGCATCCTAAAAGTTAAAAACATAAGGCTGCTGTAAAAAATTTATTTGCAAAGTTCCATGCAAGGTGTAGGAACTTGAAATTGGGATTGCTACAAAGTGCAGCCTCATGCTGCGTTTCATCTCAAGGTTGTTTTCATAATTGCCTGTTAGAGTTTTTGGAAACTGGTAGAATGGCAGCAAAAAAAGGTGAAGTAAATCTTTACTTTGTGAAGTAAATCTTAAAACAGATCAGAAACATGTTTTCTTTTTCTTTAAAAATTGTAAAAGGTGGTTGAAGTAATTTTTCTTCCATGTAGCTATGCACTTTCTTGTTATTCAGCATACAGTTACTGCATTAAATTGAGTAATTCACAGAGACTGCATTAATTCTAAGTTTATTACTTAGAGCATTTGATTGAAACTCCCAAGTTACTGACATACGTCTTCACAAAGTCCCAGGT
Organism: Acrocephalus scirpaceus scirpaceus; assembly: GCA_910950805.1. NCBI lineage: Eukaryota > Metazoa > Chordata > Aves > Passeriformes > Sylviidae > Acrocephalus > Acrocephalus scirpaceus. The sequence goes on from OU383781.1 coordinate 39,786,536, forward strand.
GGACAATAACTTGTCCTGTTCAACTCCTCAACAAACAAATACTTTGCTTAAGCCATTAGTGAGCAATTAACTAAGGACTTCTATGTTCCTGAGATACGAGTAATGTACAAGTGTACAATATATGAAGGAGAATGGCTTATAACTTCTCTGTTGAATCGGTTAGTGCCTGATAACAGCTATCAAAAGCTACCAAGTAACATTTTTAAAACTACTATTTACAATTAGTAATTTTACAAAGTTACGATTACAAAGAAGGAGACTTCTGTGGAGTATATGCTTAAAATGAATATGAAAAAATTGAACTGATAAGCTGTGAAACATTTTGATAATTTTGCATTGAGTATTTAAGAATAATTTCCTTTTCATTCAATATGAGATATGCTAGTACAAAAAAAAGTTATGAAGCTGTACAACCCACACTGAAGCTGGATGATTTTGAATAAAGTATCTAGCAGAGATAATGGTCTTAACTTTAGTGGAGGGCTGCTTCCCCTAGATAGTAATTCAGACAGTTATTTCTGTCACAGCTAGCTGAATGGCAACATAATTTTCAGTGAAACTATTGTAATTCAAACAAGTCTGTGTGTATTGAAGGATTCAAGATGAAAAATGCAGGTCTGTTTTTGACTTAAGGTCAAATAAAAGTTGACAAAAGCATGAGGATAGAGGAATACTTCAGAAGATGTTAGATGTTATAGAAAATGTAATGAGCTGAGACAGGTTTAGTTTTTCCACTTAATGTAAGTACTAACTGCTGCATTAAAAAAAGTATTTAGTGCATTTTCCTAGAAGCTGTAACACATATTTTCCAAAATGTGTAGATCCATTTCTTTGAGATTAAAGTTCTATTCAAAAACTACTTTGAAAGTATTTTTCAGTCTTTCTTACTAAGAACCAGTTAGTTTGGTAACAAGCAGTTAGTGTCCATCTCTGGTACATTCCAATCAATTGAAACTCACTACCTACCTTAAAGAAGTATTTCAAGAAAAAGGACTGAATTCAATGAAGGCATTGCTTTCTGTGTTGCTGTTCTTTCCATTGCATTTCAGTTCCTCAACACAGTACCTTTGGCTTTTGTCTTTTTTTATTACCTTGTTCAGGGAAAGTTCACTCTTGTGATGTTAATTCTGGTCCCTCTTGTCTTAGCGTGGTCTCCATATTCCACAGAGAGTCAGGTCAGGCTTTATTTCTCTCCATCTTTCTGAACTAGTTCACTTACCTCTTCTTGATTTATGCTTAATGGCAGTGTTCTCTTCCCATCTACCCTAAATAGATTTGTGAATACTTAATTGATGGTTATCTAAGGTATAGCCCTTTGAGAAGTATGCTACATAAAGTTAAGCATGTTCTAAGCATATAGTAAAATGAAAAAGTTATCTCCTGAGTAACTCTGAGGGCCATGAGGAGCTGAGCCTTCTGGCTGATATAAGTACCAGAAAACGAAGTGTGTGCATGGAATAATAACTCACCCAGTTCATCTGTCAGCATGTAAATGTGACTTGACTTTTTAGGAGTTCACCTTCCTCGAAGCAATGAACATTATGATGGCAAAGGAGAGGAGCTGCACCTCTGAGTATTGCTCTGATTACCTATAAAGGCCTTATAGGGCAGAAAAGAGGAGAGAAGAGACTAGGCTTAGTAGGAGATCAGATTTTTAATATAACTTAATGGCACCCTCCATTCAATTGGAAGAGAGGATGTAGTTGGCCTGCCTAAAAACCCCTCAGTATCATAATGATACTGCTATTACAGATGCAGTTAGGAGGCCACTGACATCAAGCTTGCTCACATTTTTTCAGACCTCATAGAGGCCAGTTGGTAAGTCTGATTTTTGTTGCTGCAGTATTGGTACCTGTATTAGACTGGCAAAATTATTTTTCCACATGGTTGAACAAGACAGAAAATTGTTAATATTTTCCCTTTTTCTCTTCCTTTATTTCTCTGGTGATGGTACTGTAGGCCCATTCTGTGCATAGTGAATTTTAAGCAGTCCCTGAATGTGAATTTTGGAACTATAGCAGTTGGGGACAGAAGCACACATTACTGTTCCCTTGCAAGTGTTCTTGGAATAGCTGTCAAGGACGAAGCACAGCTCCTTCTGGTGTCTGGCTTCTGTGGGGAAGATTTAATTTCAAGCGTTCAGGAGAATGCTGCTTTAGTGAACAGTTTGGATTTTTACTGATGGCATTATCATTTGGTATGCATAAGTAGGATGTTTTAAGTGGGATCACTGTTAAGTTTCCTTGCTGGCTCATGACCGGTTGTTGCTAAGAGATGTTCACACGTATTTGCTGTGTGAGGGAGTTCATCTCTGTTATGTAGATTTTGATAGCACGATCCAGAAAATATGAATATGCTAATGATTGAGCAGTACAGAGTGGGGGAAAAGCATGAAGCTAAAAGCTCTAAATTTTTTTTTTCCTAAATTAGATTCTGTAATAATTTTGTGTTGTTATTACAGTAATTTTCTGAAATACTTCTCTGTATTTAGAAAGCAGAGCTTTCTAAAGGGTGGTGAGGTCATGCCACACAAACCAGAAATCATTACTGCATGGGAGGGTGGCATCCAGAATGGCTGCTGGTGTGAGCCTTCAGCACTGGTGTGGACTGAGCCCTTACAGCAAATAATAGTTCTATATATTTGTGTTTTGGTAGAAATTCTTGATGAGGTGCAGTGAGGGGGGGTATAATGGTAGGGTTTCTCTTGCCTAGGGCACAGTGTTTATCCACTGTAAAGTGCATCTGAACCTCCACTACTTCAGTAAGCATTGCCTATTGATCTCCATGTGTCTGTGCTTCTTATCAGTGGGTGGCATCAGATGGTGGAAAATGAAGCATTACTGGAAGTGTTTCTAAGTAGAGCTTAGAAGCTGTGGTGTTTTAGTGGTGTTTGAAATCGGAAGTGAGCAAATAACATGGTGATGTCCTTCTTTCCACATTTTTTCACCTGAAAAAATAAAACCACAAAATTGTGATGTTGATGCTGTTTTTAGAGGGTAGGATTTGTTTGCTTTTCTGCCTTTAGACCTCTAAGTCATGCTGCTGACATGAATTCCAACAGGCACTTCTGTGGCCTTAAAACCAGGTATTTTTCCATATTCCTGAATTTAAAGATGAACTGAAATGGTTTATTTGAATTGGAGCTATCCTTTTAAGGAAAATGTTTATTATGGCATAATGATAATTCTTCATAGTAGTAATTTTATCAAAATGAATAATGATTTCACTTCTGATTGTTTAGGCAGGTAAATATTGATTTCCAGAGAAGTAAAAACCAAGTCTCCCAGCACTGACCTTGTATAATTTAGACATACCCTTTTTTCAAGTTTTTTTTTTCTGAGTCATCAAAATTCTTTTTCACTTCTCCTTTTCACTTCAAAAATGCTTTCTTGCTGTTTTTATAGATATAAAAGTAGCAAAGTAATAGGTTTGGTCTGTGAGATTCAGGTAGAGGAAACAACTTTTTCATTGAAGAAGCAGATTTCAGTTTCAAGCTTGGAAGACATCATCTCAAGACTGTACAGATACTGTTCTAATTAGGAAAAATTACCTTGTCTCTGTGTCCTTAATTGTTCTTCAAATGTCAGATAGTAATGACCAACTCAATAGTGGCATTAAAATAACCACATTTCATTGGTTTGACTTTGAAATAATCTTGAAGTGCTTTGATACTGGAAATACTAAAAGTAAAAAAGGTCACTGAAGAGCTAGTCAGTGAACAATGTGCAATAACTGCAGAAGTAACAGACAGAAGAAGATGATTTACTGAGCTAGGAAAACATTCTAGCATAATGCAGAAGTTTGGCAGTGTTTTTAAAAAGCAAATTAAACTAGCTCCTTCTGGGCTAATTGTGCTAAAATTTTCCAAAGTTTTAAACAAATTATCTTCCTGTGAAATTGTGTTAGAACAGAATAGATTTTGGGTGGCGAGTAGATCCATCAGCCCTGCATCCCTTTGAAGCTGCCTCCTAATGGGAATTGTCCCCTACCGTTTTGGCTGTTCATATTAACTGTAACAGTGATACAGAAAAAATACACCTGAAGTGCTATTTTGGTTCCATTAGACTGGGAGACTTGAACATCTTTTTAAATTATATTCTGAAAGGTGAATGTCCCCTGCAGCTGAGCTGTGTTTTGGGCAATATACAGTCGCCATGGTCTTATATGTAGCCTGGTATAGGTCATTTGGCTTTTACATGGTCATGGAACAGTAAGTAAGCAAATCCTTATGAGCATGGTTGGAACAGGGTAAGTGTGGATTTCAGTGCAGCAGTCCTTTGGAAAAATAACCATGCCATACTCTTTTTGTGACTGTTAGGTAAGATTGCACTGAAAACAAGGGAGAGTTTTATCCACTTCAGTTAACTACATTGCTTCTAGTCTTGTGGAGAGTCCTCAAAATGTCTTCTCTAGTTCTGGATTAACATGAATTTCAAGGCATTTAAGGGCTCAGCACAACCTGAAGACTTGTCTTGGTTCCCCTGGTGTTTTTCAAGCTCCTTGTTTGTCACGTGCTGGGTAATTGGTGTTTGTAAGTGCTTACACAAGCGAATGTCCATCAGTTACTCAATTACAGGCACTAGAAATACTGGTTACTTCAAATGCCATACCTGAGACATCATGTGGTTTATTTGATACATCTGTATAAAGTACAGAGAACTGGGGTGGTTGAGCTCCAAAACCTTGTAAGTAGTGCAGGATAGGTGATGAGTGGTTAAGCAGATATCTGAGAGCAGTTAAAGGCCTGATTTCAGAAGCTGTCAAAGGCCCTTCAGTCTAGACTTCTGATGGAAAATTCCCAACCTGTATCTTGCTTATGTAGTAGGTTTTGAATGATTATTGAACAGAGTACAGAGTAACATTCTTATTTAGTAATGAGTCTCTACTCAGGTCTACCAATGCAGCAGAATCTACCTGTAAAATAGTTTAAAATGGTGTTTAAAAAGTGTAGGGGTTGTTGTTTCTTTTTTTCAGGGCCCAAGGAAAGACCTGTATTGTAAAACCTTAACTGTATTTGGACAGTATTTTAATTTCCAGTGTTTCCTAAGTGGTGAGAAATAAAATAGAGGCTATCAGTACAGTTCTAACACACAGACTGTGCAATGCTAGCTGCCCTCCAATAAATTCCTAAGGCCAGAGTCTTTTTATTGCTCAGAAAATTGTAACTACGAGATACATTTATTCCTAATATCACATCACCTCTTTGAGATATTAATATTGTCTGCCATTTTTTGCCAAGATTAACTAATATATCTAGACATGCGATAAAACCCCAACTGAGAATGTTAGTGGTGGCAGGTAAAAATATTAGTGTAATAATTAAAGGAAATGCCTTTCCAAGGACAGCTCTGCTTGTGCTTGATACCAAGTGGGGAAGCTCAGTAATGTGGTAAAAGATCAGTTTTATTCAGTGTGGAAGGGTCTTGTCCTGAAACGTCCATGGGCAGATTTGTTCTTGTGTTTGTGCATTGAGATGCCGTGCTACATGTGCTTGCAGCCATTCTGTTGTTGTATTTGGTTGCCCATTCTGCTTCCCCTCACTTCTCCCTTTTCAGCTACACTGTTAGAAACATCTGTCCAAAACTAGTCCAGAGCTGTAACCATTCATCACCACGAGTAAATTATGCACTTGATAATGTCATCTTCACCACTGTATCTTCCTGAAAGCCAGTCTTGAGTTTTCATGTTTTTGCCCCCACGTATTACAGATGTCCTCCTTGAAAGTTTATATCATATTTATATATGCCTCCTGAACCACTATTTCACCAAGGCTTCATGTTTTCCTTCAGAAATACTTTTTGCTTGTGTGTTTTTTGGTCCTCTTCCTCCTTTAAAGAGATCGAAGGCATTGAAAGCAGCTTATGGTATTAGATGCTTTTTAAGCTGCTTTAACGCCTTAGATAATTTTGCATTTCCCTTACTTCCCTTGTCCCATAAAAGAAAATGCTCCCCTGACCCCAAAACCAAAAGCACAGTTCCAAAGTGAAAAGCAGGAATATGTGATAATGGATAGATATACTAAGGCAAAACCTTTGCAGGGCTTTTTCAGTGTAGTATCCTTTCCCTGAAGTGCATTTACTGTGGTCCTATATTTAATTGGTCTGTATTTTGTTGCTAACTTCAGATTTCCTGGAAAAATATACTGAGTTCCATCATATTAGGAAATAAGTACTTTATTAATTTAAGAAAAGGCTTAAGGCATTTTAAGGCAGTCTTCTCTTGCAAAAAGTTGGTTTTTAAAAAGCCCCAGTTATTGTAATGGTAGTTCTGTGAAGGAAATCAACAAGTATGCACACAGGAAAAGTATTTTGTATTTGCTTGATATGTTATTACATGCACTTGTTTCTAAGCTAAAAAGGGCAACTTAAATTGAGGGAAATTTTGGCTTCAGGTCTTGGTGAATAATCATGGGTTTGAATTTTGGCCAATAGTGAAAAATTTCACTTGTTTAGCAGAGAACTGAAATAAGTGGAAAGGACAGAAATAAGGACGGGCCCAAGGTGCTGCTTAAATGACAGAAAAAGCTGAAATCTGTTGAGATTTTAGGGGGTTGGGGGAAGCTAGAGAAGATTATTTAAAACTTCAGGTTGTCCTAAGCTTTGCTATGTGAACAGTTATTACTGTGAGGCTGAATTTCAGCAGAGTGAGAAATAACTTTCCAGTGAGGGCTACACAAAACCTCTGAGAGTCTTATGTAGTTTTTGATGGCAGGTAAGAAATAGCAGGAATTATTTATAGTGTTCTGAGATCTGGAGATAATATTTAGGTCCTGCTGAACTAAAGATAGAAATTCTACTAGGTCAAGACTGTGGCAGCAATTAATTTCATAGTCTTGCATGAGGAAGAGGAAAGAAAGGGTATGTGAGGGAGCAAAGTAGAAACAGCTTTAATTTGCTTGTCATATCTTTGAGGCTATCCCAAAATAAAAAACTCATTGTGCATTGTGACTCTGTGAGTTTTATATCATGTGACTATCCTTACCAAGTAAGCTATTTCCCTGTTGTGTCATCTTGAGGACACATTGTCTAGCCATTTCTGGCTCCAAAGCATCATAAAAATGGGAATTTTTTCCTTGCTCACCAGCGATTTATTGTGTTCTAGTACAGCCAGGTTAATCTGTTTTTAAAAAATCTGTAAAATTAGCAAGTAAACAGATAATGTCTAGACTACAAAGATGCAGAAGTTTACTAAAGGACATCATGCCAGGCTGAAGTAAAATTCAGAAATTCTTGATATTGATATCATGTTTATTTCTCTCTTTCACTTCAAATGAGAAAGTTATATTAAAAGTATTATTTATATTTTATTCTTAATGAATAAGAGCCTTTCCATACCTTCTTATAAATCTGTCTTTAGCAGAGCCTAAACTGATTCATTAGTATTTAAATTTTGTTCTTCCACCTGTGTGTGCCATTCTAATTAGAGATTCCAGAAGTTAGGTGAATTGTATATAGAACTCATAACTGCATTATAACTGGAATTCAATTCAGCACTTAAATACTTCAAGAAGAAGTATTTAAGTGCTGAAAAATTAAGGTAGTTTGCTTGAGACAAAAATAAAATTTTGATTTTGTCTTGAATGCCAGTCAACATTGCCAAGCCTTCAATTTTACTGTTTTGTTGTATCTTAGGGTTCATGCAAGATTGCTTGGTGTGTTGATAAAATATATACAGGCTGCCACCTTCAAAATTTTTATATTAATCCAGACTAAACTGCTTTTTTACAATAATATACACAGTTGCAAAAACCTAGTGCTCTTAATCCCTGAGAAGTCACTCAACTCTCAATAAGGGCTTAAATTTCTAATAATTTCTAGTCTGTTTGGCAGGCTGATAGCAAATCTAACTTGAAGGCTCAGCAAGCTCCTCCTTCCATTATTCTTGATATGAGCCATGCTATGGTTTCTAATCTTTTAACTTTCAGATAAATAAATACTTCTATTTTGCACTCTGTTTTACATCATTCATCTAAGTCGAAATGATCCACACGAATCTGGCATTGAGTAAGTTCTGTCTGATCAGAATTGAAAGCAGAACCAATTTCTAAGGAAGTACTCACAAATGTTTATGTTGATAGTAAGTCTGTGATCTCTTTAGTATATTTGGATCCAAGGGAAATTTGGAACTTTTGTCCATCTTATCTCTCCCCTAATGTGACTTTCTGTGCAATACCCATAGGAAAAGCAACTGTAATAATACCTAACTTGTCTGTTTCAAATGTTGGTCTCAAGATGAACCAGGCTACTAAGCCTCTGGGGTATTACAAACCTTTGCCTTTTATTTCTAATTGGGACAAGAAGAGAATTGCTGCCATGAATTACTAGATTCCTTGGCTGGTGGTTAACTTCATCTTTTGCAGTTATTTTGGACCCGAGAGTGTCTGCAGCAACATTTTCCAGTTCTGTGTGTTTTGGCACTTCCAAGGAGTACAGATGGATTTCTCTGGCACCTGTTGTTGTACATTCTGCCTCAGTAACATCCAGAAGGACTGATGTAACCTACTTGAAAAAAAGTAATGATGGACTGTGTTTTTCATCACATCTTAGCTATCCTTTCATTGTGACCCAAATGTGACTTAGGGAACAGTGTAGTGGTGTCGGTGCAGGGCGGAGTCCTTTCAGAGAAGGGTGACCTTCCACATGGCTGTGCAAACATACTCCTTTAGTATGTAATGGAAGATTTCAAGCTCAGGTTCATACCAGGCCCAAATCTTGACTCAGAGAAAGGGATCTTCTGTCTCAACCCCACAAGGCTGCCTGTTACTTCTCTTTTAATCATTTCATTAAAGAATGTACTATTAAATCTAGAGTGGTCTGGAGGTTTTTTTTCAATTTTTTCTGGATCAAAGAGATGGGCTGCATTGTTCCTGTCTGATCGCATCTTTTTGGTCCTAAATTTATCTGGTGTCTTCAGAGGTGTATACGTTTTGCAGACCCAGTTTGATACTGCATTATTGAAGAATTCTTAATTCTTACAATGGCTCAGACTGTAATGAATAGCTCATTTGCTATTGTATTAAGGACATCTTCTACGACAAAGACTTTTCTGTACCTGTTTTTCTCTCTTCCCTCTTTTCCTGCCTTTTTCCATAGCAATTGCTTGGTGTCTGGCAACCTGCTCAGGAAACTGCTGACTGGAGAGCCTGTGTGGTGGTCCTTCTTGTCATTTTAATGACACTAGAACCAAAAGCAATTACAGATTTCTCTGTAGGATATCCTTTCGCTCCGGTTTCCTTACTCCCTGTCTCAGTTCCAAATCAGATCCTGCTCCTAGTGCATTTCCAACCTGGTCAGATGTATTTCCTTCTCTGAGGCTAAACATCCTGCAGTTGGAGGCTTGCCTTAGAAAGAAAAAGAACAGTGGTCGTAAATAATTCCTTATGTGTAAGTTGTCAGTGTGACTTCTGAGTTTATTTGAGCATTTTTGGGGTTGATAACACTGCATGTAAAACCCATCCTGGAGAAGGAGTTTGTTGTCCTTCAGCTGCCTTTTCTTCCAGAGACATCTGTCACATGCAGGACATTAAAAATAACCTAGCGGTTAATAGCCATCTCAAAATAACAGCCCAGAAAGTATTTAGGAAAAAAGGAAATGAGAACTAAAATTATATTTCTGAAAAGTGTCACTTAATTACTGATTTATTTTAACTTCTGGAATGATTTCTACTTGGCTGCCTATAACTGTTTTAGCCAAGCCCAGTATGTCTAAGCCTGTGGGTACGATTTTAGAGCTACATGGAGCTGTACGTACTCAGAACCACAGCCCTGCAATAACTTGATCATGTTTTAGTGTGCCATCAGGCACAATATTTTTCTGTACATACCAAGATTTAAAATGCTATTTTAAATATTTCTTATATACCACTGTCATATTTCTTGTGATTATTGTATTTCTGCCAATCATGGTAAACTTGAGTATTTTATATGGGACAACATTGTTCTGTGTAATAACAGAACTGTAAAACCAAAGTATGGTTGAAAAATCCAATATGCAGAATTTGAAAGATGTTTACATATAGCATGCTTTTCTCTTCCATGCAATTTTGCTTAAAAATACCAATAGAAAAAACCCTACTTTAGAAATAATAAAGAAAGGTTATTTGCCTGCATTTGAACAACCTTCTATAGGAAAAAAAAAACCTTGTAAGGTCCAGCACCAGTTTATTGCAGGACCTACACAAGCTGCAGTTCCTGGTGTAACTAAAGATGTAACCATAGCTGTATTTTAATTTTTGAATTTTTTGGAGTCTTTCCTATGCCTAGGGTGAGAGAGGTTCAGCTGTATTTTGAGACAATACAGTGATCTGTTTATTCAGTCTGTAGATAGTCCTCTAGGGCTGAGACAGCTCTCATCTTGGTATTGTCTATATATAAACTTGAAACATCTTGAGAAAATATATTGTATGAATTTCATTTAGAAGCAGAGGTAGAAAATGTATTTTGCATCAGTATTTTTTTTGTAGAAGATTTAATGTAAGTGCTACTGACGTTGTGTGTGTGAGAAAATCCCATGTGTCAGTCACAGAGGACCAATGCACTAAGGTGCTAACTAGAAAATACAATCTTTCTATACTTCAGCTTGTAGGTGCCAGTGCACATAAAGCTCAGGTGATGGTAATTTTAAAATACTTTAATGGAATCTGAAATTTAATTTGGTTTGGAGTATTTTTATATTTTTAATTTACCCATTGAGGGGATCATTAATCTAACCAGGCAAATGCAGAAGGATGGAAATTCAGTCCTTTACCAGTTAGAAAAGTCATAAAAGTCACAAGCACTATTGATGCTTTTGTACTCTGGCAACAGATCCTTTTGTTAGCGGTGTGAGGGTTGAGGACAAGGTTCTTTTCTGAAACAAAAAGCTGATGTTTTCAACAGTATGATACTGTGATCCCTCTCCCACCCCTCTAACTCTTGCACTGTGTGTCACTTCTGACATCCCAGCTACTTGGAGTGATTAAAAGGAACGATGTAGCCACTGTTGATTGATGGTATCCATTTCTTGCTAAGTGCGAAGCGCCCAGCCTGCTTTGCTCTGTGTCCTAGCTTGTCTCTAGAAAATTAAACTGTGTCAGCGAAGGCCACTTATACCTAATGGATTAATGTCTGCTTGTTATTACATCCAAAGAAATAGATGTTAAGTAGTGTTCCAAATGATAGGAAAATTAAGGTTGGTTTGATTTGGAAGTATTTGAGAGTAAGATTTATTACGATGATATCTTATGAATACTGTCTAGCAGTCATTTACTATGGAGACTAATGGAATGTGAATATGGAAGTTAGAAAATTGCTTTCTGATGTCATGAGGTATAATTTGCTGGCAGAATGAGCAAGGTAAGACCAACAAGCCTCCTTAACAGGAAACCAAAGTTATGCATCATGCCGTGCACTTCAGTCTTCAAATGTGCAGTTCTCATTTAAGTGATCTATTTGCTGTGAAATGTGCCTGACTTGGCATTAGCAGGAGCGGCTTCTGGTAGACTATAAAAGTATGTTGCAAAGGAAAGTGCAACTTAACTTGTCCTTTGTGAGAACAAGAAGCTGTACTGTGAAGATACCTCCTGAGGCTCTGTGAAGATCCTTACATTTCCCCATTCCTCTGGTCTTGGCCTTTCCACAGTGATTTGCAGCAAAAGGGCCCATTGTTCTCTGTGGCCTGGAGTGATTAGCTATAGAGATTTATTAACTATCTCAAGCTACTTAATAGCTCAAGCTAATCATTAACACTGATGATTGACAGGTTAAAGTCTGTTACTTTATAGCGTGTCCTCTTCAAATGATGCCTATGTTCCCGAAGATACAGCAAAACCATGTTGTAAGCATAAAACAAACCTGTCTTCTTTCCCTTCATTTATAAGTCTAACCACTCTCGAAATCCTCAGTCTTTTTATGAGATCTCTTGTGTATGGTCTGTGTTCCTTTATTTGCAATACATATATATAATTTATAGATAAACATGCATATATTGGGATGCACATTCAGAGTTTTAGTCTAGTCACCTCTTGGTTTTGTAAACTTCATCTTTTCCACTGTATAAGGAGTTTGGTCAGAGGAGAGGTTATAGTTCTTTATTTGTAAAACTAGAGCTATTTTCGAGAAATAAGAAGTAGATGACATCAGCTGAGATCTTCAAAATGTGTATTTTCTTCAGCTGGATTTCCAGGTTTTTAATGCAATATATTTCAGTATGTTCTAGTTTTAAGACCTAAGGATTAGTGTTGAGGTTCTGGAGCTTTGCCATATGGTAAGATTTCTGCTTTCTGGGTTTACTTTATCTCAAGAAGTAAAATTAATTTGTTTGTATCTGTATAAACTAAAGGTTTAAGTTTGGTATTGATATGTGCAGGCCAGCTAGGAGATTTATTCAGTATCACTGATGCTGCTTTGATGTTTCTGTCAGTGGATTAAAGACAAGTAACTTCTGGAAAGTTTCTTACACTTGTGCTGTCTCTGCAAAGCTATATGTTTTGGTTTTAGTATTGTTTCAATGTTCTTAAAAGGAATTTCTGTTCTTGACTTTTAAACTGGATAATCTGCATGGGCAAAATTATAGGTAACTTCTCTCTGCCTTGAAAATAAATCTCCGCAGAAGTACAACATGGTATAGACATAATCAGTGACCATTAATACTTGCTCTGATTTGAATAATTCTAATCCCAAACAGAGTTGTAGTAGGTTAACAAAGGCTACTGATACTTCTTCTGCGAGTAACACAATAAAATTGTCACAGAAATATTTCACCTGTTTATGATGTGGCTTCGGTTTTATTATTCTAAACCCCTTTTTCTGTAGTTCAGTTGATTTAATGCTGTGCAAAACAACAGTATCTGTTCTATGGAGTGTGATAGAGGTTTTCAAAAAACAAGATTTTATGTTTCTCAGTAGTCTCCCTTATTTAAGCAAAAAAAATAGAGCAGAAACTTAAATTGAATGTCACAGATCAGCAATTTTTTATGTTGTTACACGCAGACTACATCAGCGACAAAGAAACCAGTTTATGAACTGGATGTTTTCCTCATATCCCACTGGACTACAGGCCATGAACTTCTATAAACCCAGTGCTTTTGGAGAAACCAAATTGAAAATTTTTATTGATCGTACGTGCAAAGAACAGTACAATGCATGACTTGGATGTAGTTCTTTTCCAGTAATCTATCTGTTATTTATTTGTTGGTCAAAATACCCTGGCAGTGCCCAGGGCTTTCAGAAAAGGGATAGCATGGTGTGGCCCAGATTCGCCAGCCTAAATGCCATCTAATTCCACCTAAGTCTTTTTGTCTAATGTTTCCTACTGGCTACATGCCTTTGGAAGCCTGGAGCCAACCAATGAGAACCAACAGGCATGAGGCCTATTGTGGATTTATGTGGGATTAAAACTGTGTAAATCTGAGCCATTGCTATGCTCTTGTGTTTTTTTCCTGGGTGTACCAAACAGCATCAGCCTTATCTGACAGTGGTATGCAAACGACAGACTGTACTATCCCACTGAAAATGCTGCTGAGTCTTTGAGTGTCATTACAGCCACTGTTCCAAGCCTTAACATCTCCATCAGCATCTGAGGATATTTTTTCAGTTCCTGCTTTGGGAGTGTGGAGAAAGATTTTCTGGACACCTCTAATGGATGCAGGCAGTGTTAGGAAGGACATTGTTTACACATACACTTAGCTGTTGAAATGGAAAATACTCTGTGTATAACAAATTGTAAGATTCTTTTGTGGGATACCTTTTGAAAAAAAATAGTAAAATCTATTTTACTTTATTCTGGGGTTCTGTTCTTGAGCCTCAGAAAAGAACAAGTCCTTCATACTTTGTTATGAGGTGCAAGATGTTTGCAGGAGTAGCTGAATTGTGGGTGGAGTCTTTTGTTTTCTTTGCCCTCTCTTGTTGCTTTTGGAATTGTTTTTGATGTGGCAGTCGTTGTCTTTTCGGTTTTGTTCTTTTTTAGGGACCTAGGGTTTGTGGTTTTTTGAGAAGACTATGCAGAGACTACATATTGAATCCTATTAACAGCCTAAGCTATTTCTCTTACTATTAATTTTTAAAATGTGTACAGAGGAGCACAAACTAGAGACATAGGTGGATCCCCTTATTAGCACTGTGATAAACTGAGCATTAAAAAAAAAGTGTTAACTTCGAACTGCATAATGCTGTCAAAATCTGCTGCATATACCTCTGTATATTCTGACAAGAACATCTGGAGAGGCAGAGAGGGAGCACCATTCAGGGCAGAGAGCAGTCTTTGAAGACCTGCTTGGTCAAAGTCCAAAACAACCTGAATTTGAAATTTTGAATTCAGTATTTTCCCCATTTTGAGCAGGAGTTTGGACAAAGTGATATTTTGAGGTGCCTGCCAGCCTGGATGATTCTGTGAAAGATTTTGTGGGAGCCAGGATTTAAAAGTTGATTTTGATATATCATTAATACAATGGAAATTTTAAAACAAAATAAAATGTAAATCTCTGCTGACTGTATGAATTTAAAAGAAAACAACCTCCCAAGTGCTTTTTGAGCACTTGGGCAAATAAATTAGATAAAAGCTGAGTGAAGACTAGTTCTGGAAGCTCATCAGAAAAAATCAGATACTTACCTCTGCTGCTTCTTCCCGATGCCAAATAAAACATCTATTTTGGGAGTAGTTGCAACAAATGCCCTTGTGAGAAAAATTAATTTGAGTCGGAAGACTATTTGCTTTTTATTTACTTTTGGTTGCCATCTATCTATCAACTTGAGTTTTTTCATACCTTATTAACTTACCTGTAATAAATTGAAGCTGAGCTGGCTTTGTAGTAGAGATTTGGTTGATGGGGCTACCAGGAGGCAGGAACTCTGAGTTTGAGTGCAATTGGTGTGATCAGGGATGTCTCAGGAATAAAGACTGAGGATTTTTCATGAAATGTACAGCTGAAACAGTAAAAGACAAAGGATAGAAGCTTCTTTTGCAAAGAAAGTTCAGAAAAACCAAGATAGTTTTCTCGAATGCTTAGTATTGACGGAATAAGCATTTCATACAAACATGTCTGTAGAAATGAATTCTCAAGATCTTCTGGTAAAATCTTTGGCGGGATTCTAGGTAAGAGGATAATCTTTTTATATCTGGAGTTTTGAGGGATAGACTTGCAGAATTAAATCTGGATATTCTCTCACAAAATTTTGTTTCCTGGTTACAATGTTTTGGTTCTAATAGTGTGCTGGCTTGTTGCTTTGTGAGTATTCATGCTTTATCTCTGAAGCTTTGTAACTGTTCTGATAATCTGTATTTTAAAGAAGCTCATGCTTGTCTTCTGCAGTTCCTAGGCCCTTCACTGTTCCTCACAGCATGAAAATTTGGAAGACAAAGGAGAAGCAAATGAAAGGCCTATTAAAGTTCAGGTCTTTATGTTATGAAAAATTTAACAATGGCTTATCAAAAATTTAATTCAGTCTGATGAATGAACTGCACAAATCTAGAATGAATTCTTTGCTTTGATTAAATAAAATGGAGGGACTTAAGAATTCATTCCAGTGCTCTGGGATAAAGTACTTTTGGACTGTCATAATAAATGCAGAGCTCTGTCTTTCTGATGTAAGTTGTTGAGGACATGCACGTTCTTTCTCTCTTTCTTGATCAGATCAATTTAAATTAGAGCTGAAATCTGTCATTGTTACGATTGTTTTCACTAGTAGTATTTGAAAAGCAGTATGGAAAAAAAATTACATTCCTTGGGGAGGGGCCACTACATACAATTTAAAAATATTTTCATTTTAGAATATGTACTATCAAATTATTGAATACTATAAAATTCAAGAACTGATGCAATTCTTTTGTATACAGCTGTGTGTGTATTTAATATTAGGTTAGCAGAGTGCTAATTGAGGTGGAGATAATTTCACGACAGTGATGCACTAATAGCTGTATGAAGTGCATCGTGAATCCTTTAAAGTGTAACAGTGCTATGGAACGATCAAACTGAGGACATGTATCCACCTTAAAAGGATTATTGCTTTGTATTGTATTTAGACAGTTAAATATAGATATTTAGAAAGTGTCATCTAATTACTTCATCAATTTAAATCTAACATACACCTTCAGAGCATAGGTTTTTAAATGACTTGTATGGAATGGCTTGTTGCTGTCTGTTGAGTTCCATGTTAAAGCTGTCAGAACCATAACTGTTGCTAGTAGAAATTACTTTCTCAATTCTGCTATATGTATTTTTCATAGGCTAAGGTACATTTGAAAACCACTGAGAGCTAAATCTAGTTCACCCATAGGCTTATTAGGAAACAGTTCTGCAGATAATATGATAAAAGTAGACTAAAAGTTAATGTTAGCTTTTTGGTATTGGCTTACATGGGATAGGACAGTTATCATCTTCTCTGACATATTTGATCACTGTGGAAATTGCTTACATCATAGAAGGGGAAAGCAGCCAGTGCCTGAGAGGCCAAGCTAAGGCAACATAGCTAATTGCTTTAAAAGGAGATAATGGCTGGAATTCAGATGGTAATGTTTTCAGAACAGGTACTAGAGGCAGTTGAAAGTCTGGGCTCCATGAAGCAGCTTGGCTGCATGTTTTACTACTGATGATCCTGGTGAATACTGGTGAATTTACTACTGGTGAATTTGTCAGATATGTCTAGTTACCAAGTCCATCTACTTAGTAGTTAACTGAAATAATATCGTGGGGTGTTTTCTTTGGTTTTGCTTTGTTTTTCATAAAGATCACAAAGAAACTTAAAATAAAACCTTTTCAGCCCTATGGGTATTGTCATCTCTGTCCTGTTTGTACTCCTGTAATAAAAATGAGGGGTTTTGGATGCCCACTGCTTCCAGTGAATAAAGAAGGAAGGAAAAGATTCTTGTAGCACTATGTGGCCTTTCCATTCTGAACTGCAAAGCAAAGTTGTGAATTTTTAGTGGCTTATGGCACTGGTCTCCTTTGGAGGATGATGTCTATTAATTGCCAATTAATTAAGCCGTACGTTGCACTCCAGGTGATTCCAACAACTTCAGGATTCTAGATTGTCTCATTTAGTCTTGCCATCACCAGAACCCTATTTTGTCGTCAGTGGCAGTTCCCTCATTGCTAAAGGGAACCCTGACATACTAAAGTAATCACTGGATTATTAATATGCCAAATAAAAATTAAGTTCATCACTAAATCACTGTAGATAACAATGGGGTAGAAGAAAAATGTATATCAGCACTTGGAGTGGGATGATTATCAGGGATTGAGGAAAAGATTGCTCCTTTGAAATAGCAGCATCTGTGAAATGAAATGGGATCAGAAAGGTGAATCAAGTGGCCTTCAGTATCTGGAGGCAAGGGTTTAGGATTAGGGAGCAGACAAGCATTGGAAATCTAATGAAGAAAAGCTCTTGCTGGATAAGAAATACTGATGACAACAGCTGAGTTTAAAAACGCCAGTGAAATTCTCCTTGAGTTCATAACTTACATTATTTTTTAGCATATTACTGTACCTCTTAAAGTGTGATTAAAGTAATTAATAAAAAAAAAGAATCTTCTTGTATGGGTTGCAGTACTTGTCTATAGGCTGCCAGCTCTGAGTGACATAAACGAGCTTTTCTGCTGAGTGCTGTTGGCAGTAAGCTCCTAGTGTACCTTCAGTACTTCTGATCTAGTTCCATGAGATTTTTCTGTCCAATACAAAGGGTATTTATTCTTTAGGACTAACTTGATGAGCAATCTGCATGGCAGGAGAAACATTTTGTTTTTCCAACAGAAAATTTGAATTTAGAAAAAGCAAGTCCAAACTATTGATTTCACAGTCTGACTTGGGGATGCCCATTGTTTGATCTTGAACTACCACTCTAGACAGCAGTTCTGCTACATTTGGTGATGAAAATTAGAGAACACAGAAAGATTTGGGGAATTTTTTATCATTTTTTTCTTTCCTTCCTCACTCATCTCTAAAGCTCTGTGCCTTTTAGATAGATTGGGGTGGAGGTTTCAGTCTTAATATGCTGGTTCTGGATATTTTGAGAGCTCATAGGATCTGCATAGGGAGATCAAAGGTGGGATGCTCCAAATGTCTTCAGCAATATTTAAATATAGGAAAAATACAACCATGAGAACTTTATCGATTTTAGAGTATACTGGATAGAAATTGATTTAGAAAAAAGATAAGAATTTCAAAAGTGCTTTTTGTATAAGCAAAACTTATGACAGAATTCCTACCAACCAAATGTCATTTGACAACTATTTCAGAAGGGTTTTGACTGTAGCAGTCACACTTTGCAATCTACACGTGTCCACAGTTATTTGAATTCTGATCTGAGCAGAACAATTCCACTTATGTCCCTTGCCAGAGACAAATTATTCTCTGAGTTACTTTGCTTGACAGCAGCTCACTTCCACCCCATACCTAAAGACATAATTTGAGACTTCTGATCTAAATTGAATCCTTAATAGCTTGTCACACTTACTATAAATAAATCTCCTTAAAGGCCAGCTAATGTAATTATTTTAATTAGGAAATAGTTTTGGTATGATTGCACTCCCTTGTTCTATTAATTGCCCATCACTGGCAGAACTGACTCCATTTTTCCATAGTCCTTAATACTGTCACTTTTCCCCTTTTCTCCTCTTGTTCTGTCTTGTATTGAGAAATACCTTCTCAAAGTTACAGACAAATGGAAGTTCTGAACTTGTTGCCATGTTGGCTGCATAGAAATTTTTTTTAAAAAATTTATTATTTTTAATTTTTTAGGCCTCAAGTCTTAGGAGTGGATTTTCAGCTACTGGTTTCTTTCTTACCAGCTTCTTACTCCTTTATCATTCTCTCTTGTGTTCACAATTTTGATTAGAGAAATAGGCAAAAAAGCCCCTTTCTATTTGTGCCTCAAACACTCGTTACTGCTTCTCAGGGGAGGTCATAGGATGGGCTGCTCTTCAACCTCTACTTCAAGAGCTGTGCCTAAACTCTGATGGATTATTTTTACAGTACCTTCTGTGCACGGTGTACTGTTGCCTCGTGTACTAGCAAACTTTGTCAAAGTTTTTTTAGTAAAGGAATTTGCAAGAAAGTAGTGAGTATAGCTGGTAGTCAGCTTTGTAGTTCCTGTCCTGAAAGTCCATACGGGTTTCTGTTTGATATTTAAGAAGAAAGGGTTTAGTTCGTTTCCTGCTTGCTTCTGATCCCCTTGATCTTTCTAGAGGCAGTCCGCATATTGCTGGAATACTTTTCCTCAAGCTCTGCTTATTTGAATTTATTTTAAATTAAGGTAATTAATGCTAGTAAATTATGTATTGGGGAGGAGGGGGTGGGGGGCAGGGCATGAAGGTGACCCAATTCTGTGAAGGCAGAATCTGAAAATAACCTTAAGGCTTTAAGAAGGAAAAGTTTAATCAGTTTTTATAATTAATGAATGTTCATGCTCCAGCAATGTTTCCCACAGGGTACTTAGAATTCAGATTTAAGAGCTCCCTTTACATCTTGTAGAAGGGTGATGTGCTTGCCGTATTTTTTGTTTAGTGCCTATGAAAAAGAAATTTCAGCATCTGAGAAGATGTGAAAATCTTTGGGGTGTATATAAAAATACGAGCACACACTAAAGGATGAAGGAGAGAAAGCAATTGGGTTCTGGTGTGTATTTGTGTATTATTGTTATCATTCCTCTTGTGCTGTGTAGTCTCTGCAGAGAAATGCGGAAAGAGCTCACTGCCTGACCTCTGTGCTCCAGAGCTTTCCCCTCTAAGTGGAACAATGAATGAAATTAGTACAGGAGGATGAAAGCTTGTCTTCTTGTTCTGTTACTAGGAAAAACCCAAACCGCTAAAGGTGTGCATAGGGATCTTAAAGGGTGAAAATGGAAAATTTACCTGGTTTACGAGAGGAAAACTAAATTTTCAGAACAACTGACTGTTGGTTTAGCTCAGTGGTGTAAGTAGTAAAGCAGACCATAAAGTCTGTAGTTGTTGACTTTTAATTTTTAGTTCTACAAGACTCATCCTGAGCTAGTTAAAAATCTTTGAGGTTGTGGACCAAAGAGGTAAAACTGAATGGAACTCCAGAGTGAGGAATATGGGTCATATGGAGCAGCATATACTCGCTGGATCATACTCACCAGTGCTTTTTCTGAGAACTTTCATATCCAAATTTTCTTGAACTCTTCAACCCAAATATTATCTAACTGAAATTTGATTACAATATTTCCTGCTTGTTTGATTTTCCAGCTTGCTGGAGTTTGAGAGAGAATTGTTTGAAATAGTCCCTGCTGTTTAATATCTCTGAAGGAAGTATTTTCCCTAATCATGCATCTGTTACTTACACAGTTTAAGTGGTTTTTCAGCTTTTAGTATTATTTAATTTTATTCTTGTAGAAAGCAAAACATGAGAGATAAGAAAATCTAGTTGTTACAGTATGGTATTGGACAGGAGAGGCCTCAGTTAAACCTCTGTGGTGTCACAGGCTTCGTGGTTTGGCACTGGGGGAATCTTGATGGGTTGGTAGCTTCTTTGCAATTGAGTAATTCTGTGGTCTTGCAGTTCTGTAAAGAAGAGATAGTGAGGAACTCTAGAGTCACACTGTAGTAGAGGCCTTCCTAGTGGTCTCCAGAAATAGAATTTATCTGATATTTTTACAAGCAATTGATAATGGAAACATTGCTCCTCCAAATAGTTATCTGATAACAAGTCCTTAGAACAAGTTGATTTGCATCTACAGTAGACTGCATGGTGGCATTTGTACAGGAGACTTTTTATATCCCTGATGTGAAATGTAAACTTGAATAAAGCTCATCATCTCCTTTTAACAGTGCACTGTGCTTTGGAAGTCTTTATAGAATGATTTTGGTAAGTTTAAAAGATGATGTCAGTTACTACCGAGAGGCCTCCTGAAGAAGTTTTATCTCCCTGGGTGGTTTTTTTTTTTTTCTTTTTTGGTGTAATTTAAATCACTGATAAGTTTTATCTGGGTTACTACATCATGATGCTTTATGTTCCCATTCTCTCCTTGACTGGCAGCTAAAGATAAGATTGATGACAAAGATACTGAGTGGCTGGCAGTAAGGATGCTGTGATTACTGTGTTGTCAGAAGCCAGGACTGAGGAAGGAACCTGATTCACTCACTGATTTGCTGTGGTCAAATCTGAACACAGCTAAACTCACTTAAAAAGATGGGTGAGGAAGTGAATTTTCTTTTTAATGAGCCTGAAAATAATGAAAACATTGTTAATAATGCATAGATTAAGGGTTTTTTTCCTTGCATTTTTTAGCTAATATGCTGTAATTAAGGACTAGTTTGATGAGTGGTTGAGAAATCCTCAAATGTAGAGAGGTTTTTAAAAGCTAGATCTGTGCCACGAGGGGATAAATATTGATCAGACAATATATGTTATTTTATGGTTACTTGAATGTCATATACTACAGAGAGGAAAAAAAAATTGGAAGACTTGGTCTAATTCTTGTTTTATTACCATCTTGTTTTATTACCATCAGTAACCATCTCTTGCCTTTCCTAAAATATACAGTCTATGCTTCTGGCTTTTTATATTTTTTAACTTTTTTTTGTGGGGGTGTTTTTTTTTTTTTGGTTATTTTTTTTTTTTTTGGTCGGTTTTTTGTTTGTTTTTTACTGTTAGTGAATGATTTTTATGTAGTGCTCCACAAGAGGACAAGTACCATTTAAAAAGTGACCCAATATCTGAATAGTTTCATAACAAACCATTTTTTCTCTCTCCCCGATGTGGTTCGATGTGGTTCGGGAAAACATTGCATCACAGAATGGGAAGGAACTGCATTCCTGGCAGTGGTGCTGATGTGCTGATGGCTGGCAGCAGCTGGCAGCCTGCCAGTGGCCATGCCTGGACAGGGATTTCCAGGTGTTAGCAGGATGCAGCCGCTCTTCACCAGTCCTGCTGGGGACCCTGCCAATGTATTTTGATTGCTCTGCTCTTTTTTCCTTATTGCATTTCCTTTTCTGGTGTTCTTTTATTCCTCCTGCCTCTGTACTGTAATGATGACAGTGTGATAACTTTTGTGAGAAGTGATTTTAGGAGAGTCTCAGTGCAGGGGCAAGTCAGTGGCTGTTCATACTGGGACAGATTTGCAAACTGAAATATGGGCAGAGAATCACTATTTTCTTGTTCAGCAAGCCTGTGTCATCACATATTCAGTAATTACTTTTCTTTGGTATTACTAACCTTTAAAAGTACTTAGTAAACTCCCCCTTTTCTAAAGAGAATGGAAAACCTTAATGAATGAAAAATAAGCTAATTTATAACTTCCAAATTATTATTTGAGGCCCTTTTGGGATCAGGATGCTAGAGCATACTATGCCAATTACACATTTTCAGGATTTATCCTTATTTTCATGATTTTGTTTCTTGAAATACTTAAATATACTAAAAATACTTGAGTCGTGTAATTTTTTTAAATACTCCATATGAAGTAAAATAAAGCTTTGATGAAGTACTTTGATTTTTTTTTTCTAGTGGAAAGTTAAAGAAACTTCTGAAAAATTAGTCTAAAACAGCTTTACTAAAAATGTGCTAGAAAGTACCTGGAAAAAATTATGATACCTAAAGAACCGATGTACTAAACTGATTTATGGTTTGTGGTGATATTAGGAGAGTAGAATGGATAATGAGAAGATAAAGGGCTGGGAAAATAAAGTTGATTCCTAGGAATGCTACTATCTCAATTTTATCAGTAGCCAAATTAAACTTAGCAATGGCTCCCTATTTAGTACTGTTTAGCAAAACATGCTTTGTCTGCACTATCCCTTAGAACATAATTTCTAATCCAGTCACTCCATTAGAGCATGAGAAGAAGGCAAGAGACACAAAATGTATGGACATTGTACTTTCATTTCCCTACTTACATTGTCATGTCTTCTGTGAGGAGGAGCTTATGTTCCACTCCAGGCTGGTCAGAATCCTTCCTTCTAGCTAGAGTTTCACAGCCTCCTTCAATGTACCAACAGTTGAGTGATTGGGCTAGAATAATAGATCATGTTGTCTTTTTTTAAGCTTAATTGCAAAACTCCAAGTCAGTTTTGTCTATGAGCTCAGTCTCCAGATATGGTTTTCACATAAAAACTGTGTCTAATGGGACATTGGTGAGTAGGCAAGAGAAGCTGAACTTGGTGGTTTTAAGGGTGCCACTGTAAGGAATTCTCAATACTTCTCTTTCATCATCTTGGCATCTTTGATATACTAAGCTTTTGAAACATTTTTTTCATATGGTTTTTGCTTTGGCATATTGAAGGTGGTTTCCTAACACTAAGAGTAGCCTTGGTTCCATTTACTTCATTTAGCTGATCTCCTGCAAGTCAAAATTACTGTTTAAGTTTATTTGGAGATGTTTCAGCAGTCCTTGAAGTGTTATTGCCTGAAAATGTTGGCTGTTGCTGGAGAACTCTTTAACCTTCTGCTGGCCATAAATAGCTCAGCATTAAGATAAGATCTGAACACAGACATCAATAGAGGGACTTGGCCATTATGAAGTTGCATAGCATTTCAATTCCTGCATGGAGATGTAATAAAATAAATCTGGTTTTATATGCAAAGTGACAGTGCTGTAGCAATGCAAATGACAGTTTTGATTATAACAGTACTTATTTACAGCAGAATTAATTTCAAGTATTGTTTCATTTAGACTCTGAAGGGAACTCATGCATTTCTCTAGATAGTTTTTTGTCATTCTAGTTTATAACTTCCATTGCTTCCTTTAATCCTCATAAAAGCTATGCTGTTGTATACTTGCTCTGTGCTCAGTGATATGAAAAGTAATTTTCAAAATCAATGTATAATTATTATTATTTTAAACTAGATACAGCTAATCTGTGTAAGTAAATGATGCATATCATGCTAACACTGATAGGACATGACATAAAAACCTGTAAAGCCTACCAACGCTGAAAACTTAGTGCCTGAATTTGCCCCTTTCTGTAGTACTAAATTATCTCTACTATTAGTTGAGCTGAGGTTTAATGAATTGTTCTCAGTTCCTTGTGAATTTTAATGGGAGTGAAGAAATCAAAATACCTCTTTCTTTGAACATAATAAATGTAATTATTCCTGTGTAAAAACCCCCTATAAATGTAACAGAAAACAGATACGGCTTTTATGATTCTGCAGGCAGCCAAGGCACAGGCAAGTAGGTTTGACACATCTGTAGGGTCATTTCACTCATCACAAACTAAGGAGTGCTTCCCAGCACTCTGTATTGACCTACATGTGCTGGTAACACACACACACACACAAACAACCCCCCCCCCCCCCAAAAAAAAAACCCCAAAAAACCAACAAACCAACAAGGAATAGCTCAAATACATGCAAACCTGACAACCTTTTTAAGGCAACAGAAAGGTTTGGTCTTCATAACTAGTTTGACCGTCTGTTTTTCTGTGGCTGGAGGCAGATTATTTTTCCTTTTTCTTCTTCTTTAGAAAATAAATTGCTTACAATCTTATTATTTTCTATCATCTTGGCTCAACTAAACCCAGCTTGTCCTAACGCTTCAGCAGGGAACTTGCTGTCTTAACTGAAGTTGGATGAAGAAAATATATTAAATCAGAAAGTCTTTGTATTTACCCAATTGTATTATTGCTTCTCAATTTTCTGAGAAAAGGTCTTGTACTAGAGCTCTGATTAGCAAGTGAAGCTAATTCTGTCTAGCAGACAGGTAGTGTATCACAGAAGCAATCTATCTGTGACTAAGAATTACACAGAAATAGAATACAGGAGTTGCTGATGAGCTGAGGTATACAAAAATGTGGATATAGTCATGGATATGTCTACACGGGGTGCTCAGTGCAAAGGCAATATTCCACATGCAAGAATAGTTTTGCAGGAATCTGTTTTCGTGAAATTCCTTGATGAATTTAGGCTGAGGGGACAGGGAGGGAGAGAACAGTGAAATATTGAGTACTTGGCATTTGAGGTCTTACTTCAACATCTGAGCCTGTAAAAATTCACATTTCTCTGTTGTGAATCCTAATTTGTCCCTGCTGGATGTTTGCCGCTTTGGAAGGCACTCTGGGGAGTGCCAGTCATATCACCAGGTGCGTCTAATTGGATTAGACGGTTCCACTCCTAGCCCTATTCTAGGGAAGATTTATCCTGGCTGCCATTTCAGAATATAATTTCTAACTATTTTTATATTTAGATTGGATGAAAGCTGTGCAATACCTGCAAAATGGAAGGGGCTTTGATCCTGTCTCCCTTGAAATATTTATATGGAAGAAAAAAATGTTTTTTAGAGCTTCTGAATCACTGGAGCCAAGAGCTCAGTTGGGTGCCAATTAAATCTCTCCCGACTTGCTTTCTTGTTTGCCATTTGCCCTTGTTTATGTGGACAGTGCAGATCCACATGCTGCTTGGTGAATAAGCACTGTTATTTTATTTATTGTGACATGTACTTAAATTA
This sequence comes from Acrocephalus scirpaceus scirpaceus, assembly GCA_910950805.1. Classification (NCBI taxonomy): domain Eukaryota; kingdom Metazoa; phylum Chordata; class Aves; order Passeriformes; family Sylviidae; genus Acrocephalus; species Acrocephalus scirpaceus. The sequence continues at coordinate 39,811,909 of OU383781.1, forward strand.
TTCTGTAGTTAGAAGTATTAGAGCAAGGTGACCAGAAATTAACTTCCATGAAATTTGTGATTGCATTTTTTAATGTGAATATGTTTCTGCTGCTGCTGCTAATAATATTTTTTCTCTTGTCTTTTAATATGTGAAATTAACCTGTAATTCTGGGTTAATGCCTGTGCTTAGAAATTCAGCAGTGTTTCATTTATCACTTCATAAGCTTGTGTACTACTTCAAGATTTCAGAAATCTCAATTACACTTCTAACTATTTAGCTGCTGTGGTGCACATTTATTCTGCATAAGTGTTGTAGAATTTTTCCTTTGGGCATAGCCTAGAATAAATTTTTTCATCTGTATCATCCTTCAAAGTGGTAGGAAGGGTTATTTCTGTATTCTGTTTTGTAACAGAATGGCTAGGCTAGTTTTGAAAGACTAATTCTCCCTCAGTCTCTAAGAGAACTGTTTTGTGTTAGGTCCCCATATCACACTGTCAGAACGTCTTCCATGGTAGATGATATCTTACTTTTGCCTTGTGACTTTATGAAATCTTTAGATACTTGAGCAAATCAATTGCAAACATAAATTGGTGATTTTTTTCCTCTTACTTCCCAAGTATTTCTTTCAGCCAGTGGATGGTTTTGAACGTTTTTCTCTGAAGATCTTTTCTCTTTCACCCAAGAGGGGTGAAATAAATATTTGTAATTTAAAATAATGAAAGTGAAACAAACTAACAACCCCCCCCCACCAAACAAGCTCATAATTGATTAACAATTTCCTAAGGTGCTTGAACTCTTTTTTCCCCTCAGAAGTTATACGCTTAGCTATTTTCATTTCTGGAAAAAAGTCTAGACTGCTGAAGGCATTACCAATTGAAATGTTGTAACTTTAATATGAACCAATGCTAATTGTCTCTACAACTTCAGCTGATGTTGATCCTGTGGCAGTAACAATGCAGAATTCTGTAACTGACCCAAATCAATAATCTTGGAAATTTTCTGAAGTTTGGTTTTGTTATCTTGAAATTGTATGTGATAACAAGGTAATCTTAGCTAAAAAATCCTGAAGTTTTTAATTCCTTTGAACAGACAAAGCAGTAATGATGCTGTCAAATACTTGAATATGCTTCATCCAGCAGTATGAGCTGCTCTGGAGTTAAATTCGGTCTCTGTGCAGTGTCAGTTTTACCTGGCAATGAAATAACTCCACCTCTGAGGAAGTGTCTTCAGGCCATTTTGCTAGAAACAGCTGGGAAATACCCTAGAGCTTGGAAACAAGGTCCTTCTGATACATAGATAAATGGTGACAGTTTTGAAACTGGAAAACTCCTTAAACCTAGTTCTGTTGTGAGGAAGGCAGTCGTGACTTGTGTAAGCTAATGTATTAACACAACACCGAGTAGAATTCTAGTGAAGCTATGCAGTTGATAGGATTTATGTGTTAAAGGCAAAGATTATGTTGCATCTTTTCCTAGTAATTATTTCTAAAATTAAAAAAAGACTTTGTTTGAGGGGCTTATATTGATTACTAGAAATCCTGAAATAAGAATTTATTTTTCTTCCAGTGGAGAGCAAGCTTATGCTAGAAAAATAAGCAGGTGAAAAATTCCCCTCAGTCCCCTAGGGTGATGAATCTCATGAAAGAATTTTTATAATATTCTCCATTTTGCTCAAGACTCCTGATCCAAGATATAAAGCTTTTTTGGTAATTTGTTTGTGAAACAATAAGAAAAATGCATGCCATCTTGATCCTTTTGGGGAGGGCAGTTGCCAAAAGCAAACTGTGTTGTAAATCAAATATTAGTCTGTGAGAACACATGGTGGAAGCTGGGTGTGTGAAGTTGGGTGTGAGTGGGTTTTTTGGTAGGTTTTTATTTTTGGCCTGTCTGGCAGCAGCTCTTTACCATCCCTCAGAGAGCTTTGTTTAGATATAATGGCAAAAAGCATTTCGTAAGCAGTAAGTGCTAAATGGAATTTTTGTTTTGTGATGGGTGACCCATATAACATTGTGTGGTTTGTCTTTAGTTGTGTCATTTATTTAAATATGTGTTATATGTTCCTTAATGAAGCCTTATCAAAAAGACTTTTCTGTGTTGTTTCTGAATTGAGTGGTAATTTACATGTCTGAAGTATGAAAAACAATAATGAAAGTTTATGTTTCATCTGTGCTCTGTAAATTAAGCTGCATTTACAGTGAAAGGGACATAATAGTTTACCTTTTTTGCAATCTCAGGCATGTTTTTTGCCTACCTGACATAAATGAGGATAATGGCAAGAACATGGGCAAAGTTAACTGTAGATTATGATACCATGCTCTAACTTTTCATCATAGCAAAGCAGCTTTGAATTCTTATTTTATTTTTTTATTTCCTTTAAATACTTGGAAAACAAATCCTGTACCACCAATTGACAGGTATTACTCATTACCAGTTCTCCTGGGGAAAGCAGTGACTGAAGATGTGGCAGTTTGCCCCTGCTGCTGCAGTGTAGCTGCATGGTTCTGAGAGAAGTACTCTTTTAGCATCCCTTTTTTTTTTTTTTTTTTAATTAGGTTATTTCCAGCAAGGAGAACTGTGTATTTTTATTCTTATTCAGAAACCTGTCTATACTGTGAACCTCATCTTGCATCTCTTGGGCTTAAGTTGGCTTTTTCTTAACTCAGTCATACAGAATGAAAAAAAAAAAAATCAAGCTGCAGTTCCTATTTGTTCCTTGAAATAATGTTTCCTTGGGTTGAAGCCACAAAAGAATGAAAACTGAATGGATAGACAAAACCAGAATTACATGAATGAGATTACATGCCTGACCTAGTTTTCATGGACTGCACAGGCTTGAATGACTGCAGTAGCAGCATTAGAAAAGTATGTTAAAACGTGTAGATACTATTTGATTTTTTTAGTTATGGTGGGTTTTTAAGATTTCAAATGCAATAATCATATAATGTTGTTTGGTTTATTTATTTTATGATGAAGCTAATAATTTTTAATATAAATTCATCAAATAGTCTTCTTGCTTTATTGAAACACATTGATAGCCAGGTTCAAGAACAAGACATGGCTACATCTATTGGTAAATTCTGCAAGGACTACACTCCTTAATGTAACCGGTGAAGAGTTAATTATCATTTCCTTTGCTAGACTGGGATGGACAGTACCTTAAAGAGGAACACATGAGGAGTACTAAAAAAAAAACCCCTCAAACAAATGCAGTTATTCCTTGTTACTGGTGTTATTTTTTTAAAATTGAGATAATTGAGGCCAGGTTTATAGACCTGTTTGAACTTATTTTATGCACTTGACTTGTAAAGACTGCTGTATATGAAAAACCAGGGCTACTATTGTATGTGCTTATTTTTTATTTCTTTTAAAGTTTTGTTGGCATTGCTCCTCATTTACACTGCTATTATCACACACATAATAATGTTCTAGAAAATATATGTAATGCCAGAAATCTAAACTTGAATAAACTGAAAACTGGGACATATCTTTGGCAAATAATGATGTGGTTTGAGGACATTTTATCTTTTTTGATGACTGTTGGAAGAACAGATCTAATATAAGAGGTTATAATTTGCAATTATAATTCGCAGAGCTGCTAAAGTGAACCTTTATGTTAGGAGGAATTCCATAACAACATAACATCTGAGCATGGAAAAGAACTTTGTTATATCATTAGACTTCTATGCCTCTATGTGGGAAATGAAATTTCAAATGTTTTCAATACACATGTATATGCATTGTATAAGTGGCACCTTTTAAAGATCTGAACTCCTTGACATAAAAAAAGAAGCAAGTAATGTAACAGTGGACCAATTAATAAAAAGTTCCAGCTTTCTATGATAATATTGCTAATAAAGAGTATAGAAAAGCAACAGCTGGAGGAAGTAACATGCTAGTGAATGGAGAGTGTTTGGATGTGAGCTACTTGTCAGTTGTGATAATTTTCTTCCTTGAAGGGATTTACACTTTCTGAGGCTGTTGCTTCTTCGTGTATTTTGTGTTTTTAAAACTCTTAAGTTCGTGAAGGACAGGTATTATGTACAATTATAACTTTAAGTTGTGTCAGTTTTCAAAGCCCTGGTTGTGCTTGGAGATCCCAAACACAGTTGGTTCACATTAAGGTTTGAAAGTTTTTCAGTTCAGGAGAGAAAATCAAATACTGCTGGCTGTGTAGCATGGGACATTTGTCTTGCCTATGCCAACTGAAATTCTACTTGGAATTTATTTGTCTATGTGTTCTTTGGCTTCTTGTTGTAGTCTTTGAACTGTATTTCTCTGCTTTTTTTAAATGGGTGATTCTTATAAGCATCAGGAATACATTATTTTAAACCATCTACTAATTTTAGAAAATGCTGGGTTCATACTTAGTTAAAAGCTTTGAGGCTAGTAGCAAACCCATCCTATTGGATGATAGAAGGGAATTTCTAAAGGATCATACTCTTGTTTTTTGCCTTTATATAGATTCATAGACTTTTTCTAAGGAATTATAATTTATTTTCTGAAACGTGACTGAAGGTGGTTCTTAGGCTTCAGCTGTGTTTTCCATCAAGCAGCACTTTCCTGGAAACACCATAGAAAGAATTAGAATTCCAAAAAGAACAGCTGAGAAAAGCTACCTTACCTAAACCTATTTCTGGGAAAACCTCTACAAAGAAAAGCAGCTTTACAGACTTCCATAATATTTAAATAAGCACAGATTTGGAGTTGGTTAGCTTCTTTGTAATGGTTACTTGGTGCATTACTTAGCTCAGAAACCACTGCAGTTGCATTTTGATTTATCTCCAAGGATGCTGAAAAGAAAGGAAGGAATTAAGTCAAATTCTCTTTATTCTGATCTGTGCAATCTTCTAACCACTCCCATTTTTGAAATGTAGCACATCTTATTGCACTTTATGTAGTTTCCCCTCTTGGAACCCAGCGCTGGAATTCGCAGTTGCTCTTAAGTCAGTGTCTTTGGGAAATGTCTGAACTCTATAGTGTTCCTGTTTTCTTGTTCCTAAAACAGGAACAATGCATATCTGAGAGGAATCTCTGACTTTTTATTTAGGTAGTTTTCATATCCTTACCTGGGATCAGTACAGAAGGAAGTTGTACACTGTGATTAAAGTGTATTATTTGGTGGGAAGCCGTAAACTTGCCAGGAGAATGTTGGGGTGCAAGTGTCTGTAGGTTTCTTGATTCCGTGTATTATTTGTGCAAAATTGTAGGTAAAGGCTGTATTTTGGTTCATCTTTGTCTCAGAGATTTCAATATTGTGCGTTTTCAGATTATGTAATGTTAAGAGCTCTTATTATTTTTTCATCAGAGAATTGCCATAGGGACATCGTTTAACCTTCTGGTACTATGTGGATGCATCAGAATTTTGTCTTTCAATTAAAATTGATTCTGATTTTTCAGGAAGTAAACCATATAACAGGATAAAAAGATTTAAAAGTCTGATGTGCAAGAAGGGGAGTATTATCTTCATGATAGCCCAGCCAGTTTAAATATGCAAGACCAAGTCTTTTAATACCTCATCTTTCTTTATCTTCCTTACATATATGCAAGGACAGTGTTTTCATACAGTATATCTAGTTTTTATTTATTTGTAGGTAGGAACAGGCTTTGAATTTGTTAAAGCAGTATACCTGTTTTTTGCTTTAAACTCCCATCTCCTCCTCCATCATGTTTGTGTTACAATTCTTGTAAGGGAATTTCAGTTTCGGTTACCTTCATGTACAGAATCCCAGGACAATAGCATTCATTCATTTCTTCTGGTGAATTTTGTAATTAAAATGCAATACAGCAGTTTATACTGTGCAATAAAGTGCTTTTTTATGTCAAAGACTGTAGTGTTATGACCTAGCCCTTTTTTAAGAACCAGTTGTGCTAAGCATTATTAGGCAGTATTAGCTGTGTGAGTGCATCGGAACCTGTAGAGAGTTCTGAAAATAAGAAATAAAAATTACAGTAAACCATATTGATCTATGGAATGAAAAGAATGTTTGCTAAAGTGTCCTTTTCTGTCACTCAGATTTTTCCAACTTGTGCTTTATATGGTGATATTGTCCTAACTTGACTTCTGTGACAGAGTGATTTTTGGATTTGGAAAGTTCAAATGTCAGACTCTTGGAGGGACAAATGGGAAGAGATGGGATTTAAGTGATCTCCCCCACCCCCAAATCTCCATAAAGACAGCTGAAATGTTGAATTATTACAGTTTGACATAAAAATAGCTCTGGTTGCTAGGCAATGATGAAGATGTGTTCTATAGGAAACCAAATTTGTGTTGCCCAGGATCTAAAACTGTATGCCTGTCGTGTGTGTGTTTGTTTCTATATATATGAATACATGTGTGTATATGTGTATATACATATATATATATATATGCTGGTAAATTCACAAATTAGTATGAACTTGTAAGTTTGCATACACTAGTGGGGTTTTTTTTTTTTTTCACTTCTTAGATTTTATATGTAAGCATAGCAAACACTTACTTGTTCCAAGCCCTCTCGTTCTTGTCATGACTGCAGTGCCTCAGTTCTCCCAGTTTTTGTTTCTCAATTTTGCATCTCCTGTTTACTCTAGCTATTAGATATTCTCCTTAATTATGCAGGAAGCTCTCCTCCTTAAGAATAAAATAATCTGAAAAATACCCAAGGGAATAAAGAAGGGGAGACATTTCCATTTTAAAAATACTGGAATGCAGAAGTTATGGGTTCTTTGACAGCAAAAATATTTGAGGTAGTTCCTTGTATACAGGTGATGTAAGAACATAGAATCGTATTACAATATGGAAATAAAAATATTGTGGAGCTATTTCGCTGAAGATAAAAATGTGCTTGAATTAAACCAGTAGGTTTTATCTCCTTAGACTTGCTTTTTGGTTTCATTCCATTTTTTCTTGATTTCACAATCATTCATTTTTTTATTATTGTTTTTGTCTGATCCACTATTATGTAATTATCATGAGTTTGATAGATGTCAATACATTTTGTCTCCTTTGACTTCCTTTAAAGGTAAAATTAGAATCTTTGCTTTGACTTCCCTGGGTTCTAATAACACAGGGACCAGCCAAAGGTTTATTTTTCTCAAGCACCCTCTTAGGCTTTCCTCTAGAAACTGTATCTTCATCTCAGGCAGTCCTTAGAGCCAGGTAGGTCTAACATAACTACAGTAGCAGTACTTGCTGCTCTTAGAAGGAGTCTGAATGTCAGCCTTAATTGGCAACTTCAGTCATGCACATGGAGCAGTATGATTTCTTCAGCGCTTATTTCTCCATCTGCAGAGAAATGTGCTGCTCTTCTTCTCTTGCGTTTTTTTTAGAATAGCACGGCAGTGTGAACCCCCACCTCAAACCTAAATACTCTACAGACACAACAAATTATAGGAGGGTTTCTGTAAACAGGAAAATTAAAATTCCTTTTGGCATACTGATTAAGCCAAGAGCATATATAAATTGGGTTTGACAGTGGCAAGAATAAGAGCTAAAATAGGGACCTGTTTTGCACTTCATAAAAAGGAAGCGTAACAATGGGTGAGGAGTGTGTCAAACATTGCAAAGGGGCGGAATACATATTTATCAGCCTCTTTGAACAGAGTACTTGAGCTTCAGTTTCATCTGCTGCTATAAAGAAGCAGTATCAGAGCGTGAAATTGGCAATCAAGTAATACATATGCCATAGCCAAAAGCAAAACAATTAGCTGCACGGATCCACAGTTTATCTACTGATTCTGTTGCATTTTCGGCTCCAAACTTGATGGTTTTTAACTCACTGAGCAGCAAAGGCAGTAAACAAAACTCATTTGCTGAAAAAGTATTATTCTAGCCTGCAGCAGAAACTCAGCCTTGTAACTTTGGTGGGCAATATGGTGTATGGAGCATCTGTAGTGAATGGTAAACATGTGGTTCTGTGTTGCAGACTAAAACAGGGTAACTCCTGTTAAAATCAGTTGGAACTTTGTACTCCAATACAGATCTTTATTTGTGAATGTAGAGATTAGAGGGAACCATTCAGAAATTTAGTTCTGTGTTTTAAGACCAAAGCTCATGAGCAGAGCATGTAGGTCAGGATTGGATTTTAGTGCCTTCAAGAACTGGGAGCACAGTTTATGATCATTTGCACTGTGAACTAAAAATATGCTCTTCTTATGTACTGTTGGATTTTATAAAGTATCAACATATGTTAAAAACCCCAATTTGAGTCCATTATGTTTTCTGTGCCTCCTGATAAAATTAAATCAACAGAAAATTGCAATGATGGGTAAAGAAAACACCTTTTTTAAAAAATTGCTGAACCATTTATAGACATGGCATCTATAAATTACGGTCTGTGGCATAAAAATGGCCTAAGAAATCATTGTGTAACTCAAATGTTGTATATAAGTAAGGAAATCTTAAGGCTTTCGGCATTTTTCCAGGCACAGTCATTTTGCTAGACTGTAATAAGGTCCACAGCATGCACTGGATCTCAGTTAATACCGTTTATTTATAGTTTAAAGATGTTCCCTGTAGCCATGTTTTTGTGCTGTTTGTTTGCTCTTGTGGGCAGTTACAAAGTAGTATCCACTGTTCTGTGAGAACAGGCACATATGGAAGGCAAGTCTTAAGCTCTGCCTTTCAAATCCTTATGAATGGGGTTTTAATTCTGGGAGTTTAACCTATAATCAGTGGCAGCCACAAATTCCAGTGGAAAGGATCTTCATTTGGCATATCATGGTAACAGCCAGCTGTCCCTCAATTACAGAATTACAATTTCTATTTCAGCCTTTTGCAAACAGAGAATGTTTCCACAATGTTTGTCTAAAGGCAATTTAAAAAAGGAACATGTGAAGCAAATGAAAAAAAAAAGGAGTACCAGATTTAATGCACTTGTCATGTGACTTTTTAATATAATCAGGTATAGGTATTTCCATTCTGTATCTTTTTTCCCCAAGATGTTACAGTGAAGCAAGTGTTACAACAATGAAAATACTAACATGTACAGGGTAGATTTTGTTCATAGGCTTTAAGTCACCAGCTTTCTTCTAAGTTTTTATTTTTCTTCTTTTCTTTAGCTTGTTTTCTAGTAAACCTGATGATACAAGGAGGATATTCCTTGACACAGCCATGTGTGTAACTTGCAATTTCTGACACAAAACTTGTATTTGTGTGTTGTGACAAGTGGCTGTAATCCTTTTAGCTGTACTGATTCAAAGCATTTACTTTCTTTATGAGGGCTTGTTTGCGCTGCTTCTTCCGTTTGAGTAGTTAAACCAAGCCCAGACATTTATTGTCAATAACCTAAGTAAATAATTTCCTTTTATGGATTAAGAACATAATAAACAGCTTCGTATCAAAGATAAATGTAGCCAAATATTCTTTTGCAAATCGTAGCCAAGAATGGCTGCCTATAGAAGAATATTAAAGCAAGGCTGGCATATGTAATTGTCTTTCCTTTTCGTTTCCAGATCTTCAGCTGTTTGCAATGGAAATGATTTTTATGAGACTTATATAGTTGCTGTGCAGTAAACAAGTAAAAGTGGATGGAAAACATGGTATTGCTTAATCAATAAAATCCAGTTGCTCTCACCTTGGATTTTTTGCTCATCCTACATGAAGGACTTTCATAATTTCTTTATGTAAGACTAAATAAGAATTATTTTTTTTTTCTGGTAGATGAATATTTATAAATGTATTTACACATCACTATACTGTACTTTCACTTCTCTGTATTATACTTCAATTTCACTGTTTTTCAGGTGAAGCTTCCTGTAACCTTCAGCTTATGTTCCTATTGAAATAATTCTGATCACACTTTGTTAAGGGAGATGAGAATTGTTCTGGTAGATTTTTAAGCACTTAGTCAAGTGATAGTTTAACAACTATAACTACATTGTATGATCCAGTAATTTGTCACAGTTGTTGGGATAATTTAAAATGGTAACAAAAATTTTGTGTGTATATATTTTACTACAGAAATGTTCCTTGATATGGAAGAACATTCAGAAGGAATTCAAGGTACAGCTAATTATAGAAGAGGGAACTTTGAGGAATAGGTGCACTTGGCTGGGTTTTTGTTTGTTTCACAGTAGGTTGCTGAATTGCTCATTAGAGGGAAAGTTAAGTAGAATCACTATCACTGTTCTATTTATTTAATAGGTTCCAAAATAGTATAATTACTCTTTCCAGAATATGTATAGAAAAAAGGAATAAAAAAGGCTGAAAAATTAATGCACCTTGATTTTTGATCTCTGAGCCATGTGTTGTTGGCTTTATAGTTAACAGATACAGATATGAAGTATAATTCAGAAGTGTGTTTTGAAAATGCCAGAAGAACACAAAACTAATCTGGGAGAGAATTCTGCATGTTGTAGAAATCTTTCGTGTCATTTTAAAGAATGAAATTCAAACAAGTTGTTTACTGTCTAAAAAAAAAGTATTGAAATGGCTCCTCAGTATTTTTGTATATAATTTGTCTTACAACAGAGTAGCTGTCATTAAGTGGAACAACAATTCTAGCTGCAAAGGAGCAGGAAATTAAAAAAAACAACAAAAAACCTCAAAGAAAATCCTTTTATTCATTGATTAAGTATTGGATGAGTACTATTTGAATTCAAAGAACCAAATCTCAGCAGCTGAGTTCAGTCTGATATAGAGACATTGTATTTTTAATTCAATCAGAAGCAAAAAACCCCAAACAAAAACAAACCTCCCCAAACCTCCAAATAAACAAACAAAAAGCCAATCAAAAAACCCTAAAGCACAAAAAATTTGGAAAAATAAAAATAATGTTTAAATAAAGTTAAAAAATTTGTAATGACTCCTAATTGGCACAGTAAGAATTTAAAGATATATGTAATTTGGTGTTCACAGGGCTGTTTCTCATGGTATGTTGATTTAAGAAATGTGAAAGTACTCAGTAGTAGAGCTTCCAGTAACAGCCCTCTCTGCTTTAGAAACATGTATTTCAAAAGTGTTGCTGCTAAATATTAAATGAATTGCTATCAAAAGGCTGTTGGAAAATTTCCATGTAGCTTTTTATTTGTAGATTTGAACTGCATAGCTGTTGAAGAACTTTTTGCAGCCACTTGAACTCTAGAGTAATGCTTCAAAAATGCTCAAGGAAATTTTTGTGTTGTGTGGTGAAATGTTTCCTTGGCATTATATTAAGGAGTGCCACCTTTGTGCTTGCAGTCCGATGATTATCGGGTTAACTGGTACAGTACTGGTTTATAGTGACAGTTTAGCTTGTTGAATACCCGATTTTAGCAAGCTGAGACATCAGCTGAGATCTGACTATTCGGGAATCATAGCAGCCTGTTCTGTAGTCTAATGTTCACTTCTTACTTTCTAGGCTAGCAAAAAGAATAAACCACAAACTACTTTTGTATAGTTCTCAGCCAGTGGGTTAGTCTTAAATTAAGAGATGTTGCTTTCATACATACGAGCCTCCAAAGTATTACAGTACTCTGTGTTTAATTCTGAATTATTAGCTTTTGCTTCCTAAACCTCTATATGAAAAACCAAAATTATGTTTGGAATGTGAAGTTTTCTTTCTATTATCCATAAGGCTGAATTAATTTTCTTTACAGGTTGTAGTATCAGTTCTTTGGATAGAAAAAGAATAAAGTGTAGTGCTTGGTATGGCAGGCAGGAATCTAGGTTGATTTCAACTGCAGTATGCAGGAGTTTCTTAGACATCAACTGAAGTAGCAGTTCCTTTTTTGACTGAGAATATTTCAGATACAGTTATCTTAAAAAACGTTATTCAGGTGCAAATGGATCATCTTGTAACAACAATGCTTTCTTGGGCTTAGAAGACTAGGACATGTGGATAAAGCTACCTTCCTGGTTTATGCACTTCTGCTGTGTTTGGGAGCTGTGCATCTGCTCTTACTTTTTTATATTCCAGGACTGAGTTGCTGGTGGCAGACACAAGGAGTTAATCAAAGAATTAAATTGACAGTGTGCCTTCTAAATGGCGACTTTGTTGCAAGAGATCTTATGATGAGGTGCAGTCTTAAAAAAGCACTGCCAAAACTTGGTTAGGAACTAGCTTGGATTTTATGATGACCCTTTCCATTTAGTGAAAGGCAGAAAAATGAGAGCACGGGCTAAATTTACTGTCCTGAGAAATGCTATGTTTCCTAGCCCAATGGAAACTAATTAGAATAGGAAATTGTCAAAGGATCCAGGCTATAAGTAAGGCGTTTTCTGTGTACCCCAAGTAATACGAGGTAATTTTGAAAAATGACCTAAAGGACCTAATCTTTTCCTAAAGGAAAAAGATTTCTCAGAGTTTTGTCTGTGTGTAGTTTATTTAGCAAGGTAAAATATTCTGCTTACATACACCACATGTGAGAGAGGAAGGCTATTCCTTTTATTAATGCTATAGCTTAAAACACATAATCTGATTTCAAGTAAGTAATGAACACAAAAGTATGAAAACTTTTCACTCTAAAACCATGTAGCTAATCAATCTCAAGTGTGCAAATGAGTTGAGTTTGTCAGGTTGTCATCTTAAGTTCTAAGATTATACTTCACTTTTGATAAAGGCACTTTGTCCCTTAGCTTTTTACCTCTCTGGTCTCCAAATGTTCCTTGGTGGTTGATTGGAGTAGGACTCACAAATTGAATTAGTAATTGCTTTGTGCAAAAAGAAGTTCCAATTTTACAGAATAAGTGCTTTGAGAGAAGCAACCGAATGAAAATGAGGGATTTTTGGTATTCATTTAATAGTAATGAGGTTAATGTAGGTTATGTTTATTCACAGGATTAGTACAGTAATTTCAGTTTGAGGAGGAATGCTATAATATGTAGACACTTCCATGTTTATTACTTGTCTGACAGCATCCAGATCTGATTATCTGAGTGAACTCTTGTTAGTTTCAAGGTAGCAGAGTAGCAAAAGTGAAACATTTCTTTTTCAAAATGTAACTATTTTCTTATATATTATTATATTTTTGCTTTTCCTTTGCTTAGCATACATGAGGAAATTATCAATTTTATTTCTATTTATGTTATATTTTTAGTAGTATGTTTTCCTTTACAATGTGCTATTATAATTTGGATTTTTGTGCACATCAGAGAAATATTTGTAGTAGTTTTTATTCCTAGGTAAGGATGAGCATGTATACATACATCTTCATTGACACAGAAAATAAAATCATGCTTCGGTGTATTTATCATTTATATTTTGTTCTGTTGCATTTTTATTTATACAAAAAAGTAAATTGTACTGTTATTTATTTTCTACAGTTATGTGACCTATGATGCATTAGCAAATGACTACTTTTATTTGGTCTGAATGCAACTTCCACATACAGAAAACTAAACTTTAACTGAAACACATTAGTATATCTTTAAACTTGTTTTGCCTACAGATCACTCTTTTCTGTTCTTAGAAAAGTTAAATGAAATTAGCACATACAAAATTAGGCAGCTCAGATGAGAGCAACTTGTCCTAGGAGGTTAGAGAAAGTAGTCTGCATTGATTAATACGTATGTTTCTGGATCCCAAGGCTACTGTTCCCATTCCTGTTAATAATGTTACAGAATCCTGCTTTTTCTCATCCCTCTTGCAGAAAAGATTGCATTACTTGCTTAGGCCAATTTTAGTTTGTTGTTCTGCTTCCCAAGTGTCAGCTTTGTGCTTACCCTGAGCATCAAATCCCTGTGCCAGAGTGATGCTGCATGGGCTGGATGATGTGAGCGGTAACTGCGGGTGGAACGGACCCCTCGGCAGCGCTTCCCAGGGTCCAGTGGTGCTGCCAGGAGTCCGTGTGCTTACGTAGGCATGATGGCATGTTCTCAAAGAATGAGCACTTTCACCTATTCCACAAATCAAACAAAAGATCAGATTTATCACAAAATAGTGGCCAGTTGTTCTGATTACTTGTTTCTACCTGGGGAAGGGAATTATATAAAGTCGGGGGCTAAGTGGATGGCTAAAAACTATGAAAAGTCTTGATATTATGTAGTAAAATTGGTTTTAAGTAGGAAAGAAATTTTTTGTCATTGCACTAATCATACTGAAGTCTTCTTTATTTTAATATAAATTCTTAAATGTTTTCCTTTGCATTTTGAACAACTAAATCCAAACCCCACTCCACTGACCAAACCAAAGTAATGTAACAGACTCTGCTGATGCTAGATCACAGTTGGGTTTTTTTAAATTGATTTCAATTAAGAAAGAAATGAAGCATGACTGATTTAAAAATAAAAATTGTTTCTGAACGATATATGAGTGGTTTTGTACATGTGAATTGCCTGTGTGTGTTTTGGTGGGTTTGTGCATGTGAATTGGTGTGTGTGCTGGTATAGTATGTGTTACCAGTTTTAGGAGAGTATTCAGCAAGGAGGCAATGAATAATGCTTCCAATTACAAATTGATGAACCTCTACTTGTGAGACAACCTTTTTTGCTCCCTTTGACTCAGACATGAAAGTGTTTAGAATGTGATAATTTTTTGCTTTGGTCTGGATGAGTTCAGTGTAACAGAAGTCTTAAGTTGTTACCTATTTTGACTGTAGTATCATTTCTCTTCTGAAATCATTTTTTTCATAGAATCACAGAGTGGTTTGGATTGGAAGGGACCTTAACCCAAAGCAGATGTATATTCATGCCAGAAACAAATATAACTAAGCAAACCTATTGCAATTTTCTTAGTATTGGCATAAAAAAGAGAAAGTGATGTTAAAACTAATTTTCCTATTTGGAGCCCTGCTATAGTGAGCAGAAACTTTTCAGTGAAACAAGTAAATCTTGTTAATGATAGATAATTACTAATTAGAAACCTGTGGAATATGGTTTTTTTTTCTAATTTTGAAGTTAAAATATGTGTGTATTTGTGGTAAAATTAGGATTAAAACTCTGTATATGAAATAATCGTAAAGGCTGTTACATGTAAAATTCTTCTTACTTAATTGAACACTTAACATTAATATTGCATGTTATATGAAATGTCTGTAAGGTCCTAGAGTGTGAATCAATACAGGTGATGCAATACATGAACCACAGCTTGTAGTTCTAGATTACTGGAAAGTGGAAGAGGAGTCATGGCACAGTAGTCAAGATAAAGGGAATTATGGGGACTTGAGTTGCGAGGGAAACAGATTTACCCAAGCTAAGAAGAAGAAGTTCACTTCTGCTAGAGAAACAGGAGAGAGGTATCCGTCCTTAACCCTTACCTCTTTCCTTTAGCCCCTAATCATGCAGGTATTCTTTTGTCATTCACTTCATTTGTACCCAGAAAACAGAATGTACATCTCCTTTTACTGTACATTGCTGACTGAAAAAAACATACAAGCAACCAAAAATAATAATAGAAAAAAAAGCAACACCAAACACCAAAAAAAGCCCCTCCAAGCCAACACCCCAGCAAACCCCCCCCCACCATATGGAGTAATTTACAGAGCCATATGCTTTGTCCTGTCCCAGTGGGAATGTGTGTTTAGAGTTTCTGGCCCAGATCCGTATTGATGCTTAGGAATGAATACACCTTTATTGTCTAGGTCACTGACTTGGCATTTCTTGAAGTTAAAAAAAACTAACCGAACAAAACCAACCAAGATAACCAGCCAAAATCCTTCTGGTGCTGTTCTGTCAATAACTAGGTTGCCATCCTGTGTATTCTAATAATCAGGAGTATAACTTTGATTAGACCATCTGGACCCTTTGTTGGTAATGCTTTACAAACTATGTTTTGCAAAGACATATAGGAAGAGGAAGAAATATTGTCTGTATGCTTTAGAAATAAGTCTGCATGTGTTCAGAAAAGTGAAAGCCATCATTTTTTCATCTTCAGAGACTCCTGCAAAATTTATAGATTTGGAGGAGTTTGTGGAAGATTCAGAGATGTCAGAGGTGACATTTTTTGGATGTCTGAGTACATTTGGGTAAAAATACTGATAGCATGATCAAATCTATTTTCTGAGATAGTTTTGTCGCAACTCAGTTCTAGTATCTAGTGTTTCTATGCTAAAATCTTGTCTTAAGCGTAGAGAGTGTCCTGGAGAGAGAGTGTGTATGGAAGGGAGTGAGTTAATTGTAAAACAAACAAACAAGAACCAAAAACCCCCAAATTCACACTGAGGGAAGGAGGGAAGAAGTATGTTAGAGTGAGTTGGGATTTGCATTCATGTATGTAATTCTATCATTAATTTTTCTCTGTTAAGTATTCAGTTTATTTTTATACTTTTCTACTGTTTTGCTCCAGCCATCTCATAAACAGCCTACCTAACAACAGTTTGGATCTGGCATCCAGCAGGGCTGACATTCTCATAATTGATATGCCTGTGCTGATGGAAAATTTCCCCCACTTAGATTCCAGCAGAACACTCTGATTATGGGGAGTGCAGAGCACAGCAGAAAACCATACATTTTTAAAAATGTATTTTTTTTAGATGATTGATGATCACCTTATTAAATCTCACTGTTGGTAGATCTCTGAGTAATGAAATGAAACATTCTTCTGAGCTCCAGGGTCTGGAGCACAGCAAGGCAGCGATGCCATCACTGGGATGCTAGGTGTCTTAGGACAGGAGGAAGCAAACTCTCAAAGCTCTATTCTAATAAACTAGAATTAATTGTCAACAGCTCTGTATAGTCTTTGCAAGAAATTGGCCCTTTTCTTGATATGAGTTAATTGTCAGTGTGGCCTTTGCACTAATTTGGTTGCCAGGAACAGGATTTGTATTCATACCCCTTTTCCTACAAGATGAAGTGACTCATGTAATGCAGTTAAGAATCTTACGATGGGAAACTTGCCCTACTTCAAGCATAAATTTGTGAGGATTAATTCTGTTTTCCTCCATTCTTCCTGCCATATTTGAGACTGTCTTTTGTTGCAGCAATTCCCATATGCTTGCTTTTAGAGTTAAATGCTCAAAACAATGAACTTTCATTCTCCATCTGGAGCTTGATTACTCTATCTGGTAGCTTG
This sequence comes from Acrocephalus scirpaceus scirpaceus, assembly GCA_910950805.1. Lineage (NCBI taxonomy): Eukaryota > Metazoa > Chordata > Aves > Passeriformes > Sylviidae > Acrocephalus > Acrocephalus scirpaceus. The sequence continues at coordinate 39,828,794 of OU383781.1, forward strand.
TATTTTTCTATTGTCCCAGTTACAGTACAGCCACACACACTACTGGGTTTAAACTCAGCCTAATGGTATTTTTTCGTTAGAATCATGCTTTATTTTGTTGTAGCAAAAAAAAAAAAAAATCTTTCTGGCACAGTGAAAAGGCTGTGCAATCATTTTGGTAATTTGGTGTGTTTACTCCTATGATGAATTATTTGGTTTAATGGTGACCTCAGTGGCCAGTGGACCATGGTATTATTCCAGCTGTCAGTGTTACTTTCAGTTTTTGACTCTTTCCCTGGGTTAGTATTGGTTCCTGTGGGACATGAGAACTAACAAATAATTCTACAACATCTGTTGTCACCCTAGGAGATTGGCAGGGTTTCATCCAGAGTGTATGTGCAGATGTTGATCATATTTCCACAACTCAGTACCACCACAATTGGTGATAATAGTAGCAGGTGCTCTGAAAGAATTGGAGACTTTAAGCCGAACTTGCAGACATGAAATGACAAAAGTGCTGTGTTTGAAGGGTGTGGAAGGGAAGGAAACCTCAAAACCCCCATTCCCGAATGAAGCAAACAGAAAGTAGAAGCAATTAAGAAGGATGAGATCTTCTTATCTCTGGAAAAAATGACTTAGATGATAAAGCTTTTCTCTCAACATATTCTTCTTTGTCACCAAACCCCTTCTACTGAACTAATTGGAAGCTAAGAGGCTCTTGACTCAGCTCCTCCTGTGTTAGGATAAACATCCCTTTGGCAGCCAGGACACTCTGTTGTTCATATTTGACTTGCCATCAACTCAGACCCTGGCAGAGGAAGTGCCAGCTTTATACTGCACTTCCATAGTTCTGGAAGGAGTGCTGTGATTGTGAACTTAGTTTTACATGATGCTTCACAATCTTTACAACCCCTTTTTCTAGGTTATAATCCCTATAAGATGGTACTGTCCAGAGAGATGGATAATAAAATCATAGAATCATATCATAGAATGGTTTGGTTGGAAGGGGCCTTAAAGATCGTCTCATTCCAATCTCCCTGGAGTGGACAGGGATGCTTTCCAATAGACCAGGTGGCTCAAAGCTCCATCCAACCTGGTCTTGAACACCTCCAGAGATGGGACTACCACAACGTCTCTGGGCAACCTGTGCCGGTGCCTGACAGCCCTTGTAGAAAAATCCAGACTCCTTTTTTTTCCTTTTCTGACTGGTACTATGCTTAAAAACATATATTAGGGACTTTCACAGGGTTTGCCTTCATATACTGACAGCTGCTGTGGCTGATTGTAATGGGAAGCATACACAGGACCTTTCTGGTGAGAGTAAGGTATGAGGACCCAGTGTTTCTCTTTGTTTCAGTTGTATCTGTTTTCATAAACTGGTTGAGAGATAAGGAGACTGCATTTACTACCATACCTGCAAAGATGTTGCTGGAGATCATAGAGCAGGAGAATTGATGAGGTGATGTGTACTTAAATAGTAGTTCACAAAGATCACTTTGTGACCTGTAGAAGCAGTAGAGTTGTGTAGATTTGTTGGTGTGTGTGATGGATGAAGTGAATAGGTATAGGAAAAAAAGCTGATAGAAAATAGCTCTTTTACTGTTTTGCTGTGTGGGTTTTTTTTTTCCCTGCCAGCATTTGTTGTGTGTAATTGCTTAGAACTTTGTGTAAAACATTCTTTACTTTATAAAATATTAGTAGAGATTGGAGTTTGTTTTTAGTTTTCTGTTACTCCTGTGGTTATCTGTGTGACAAGAAATCAGTGTAGGAAAAGATTTCTGTGGATCTGAGGGATTCCAACTCAATTTTGTAGGTAATAGTGGTGGGTTTTTAGAGGAAATAGAAGTGTTTCATCATTTTTAAATCCCATAAAAAGTGAAAAGTGAATGGAGGTAAAAATTTTCCATTTGAATTTTCACAGCTCTTTCTGTTGACCCAATCAATAACAAGGAGACTTTGTTTCCTTGGAGAGCCCTTTAAAATATATTTGAAGTCAAGTTTTCTTTAAACATCACAATACAAAAATCTGATATATGGCTTAGTCTTAAGGAAGAAACTTCCTTCACAGGAAGTTCGTTTTATTCAGCAGAAATCTTTTGCAACCTGGGGTGAGGGCCACTAGATGCCTCTAGGCAATGGTGGTTGCCAATGTGGACATCAGGTAAAAATTACGAATCACTTTTAGTTTATTGGGCACTTTACAGGTGTTAATAAATTGAAGCATTTGAATTATGCATGCTATATATCCATGATACCAGTGAGGACTTAGAAAATGATCAGGAAGAAAAACATCCTGGAATCCTTTGTAGATCTGTAGAGTTGTAGATCTGCAGACAAAATGGGATTCAGGCTACATAAGACTTCTGCATTTGTAACTTGCAGGTCCCACTTTCCTTGTTAAACTGCTTTGTGAGGATAAAAGCCTAACTTTTAAACTCAAAAAAAAAAAGAGCTGATCTTACAGCTTATGCATTTCCCTGCCCCCAATTTCCTTCAGCTGAATCTGAAATGCAGAGATATTTTTTATTTCTCAGATGCATCCCCTAACTACATATATTACTTCAGTGTCTTGTTGCTGAATAAGCTAGAATCAGATATTTGGAAGATGTGAATTACTAATGTATGAATCATTACTTTTTTTTTTTTTAACTAAGGCTTAATTAAGCCCTTTCTTCTTTAAAAAAGTAGTCAAGGTGAAATTTTTAATGTCATGTGATACTTGCATAGGATTGTCAATGAATCTCATTCACAGATAAATTATGGGAGGGGGCACCTGCATTTTGAAAAGCTGTGTGAGGTAATTATGCAGCACGGTAAATGGAAAAATCTCTAAGTTGCAAGCTGATGAATAGGTTCAGTAAAACACATCTTGTGAATAGTGTAAAATGTGACAGTCTGCTTTGATGAACTGTTCAGTCTTTATGCTGCTGCAAACTCTTTAAAATAATTAATATAAAATTTAAAAGAAAATATTGGAGTTTTAGGCTATGTAATAACATGTATCACTTTACCACAGAATTTCAAGATACAAAAAAACAGCATTCAAGATTGAGGTTTCCATAGTAGCCTTAACTTTATCTGTTGTCAACTTCCACTTCAACAAAGGTCGAGCAAATTAAAACTCAGTACTTGTTGATGAATAGTTATACTTTAATTTCTTATTTAATCTTACAAACAGAGCTAGAAATTTAAATTGACCTATCCTCTCACCTCCGTTCGTTACCTTTTCTGCTCAGGTGACAATAGCTCAATGCTGTGTATGCATTATTTATAGGCAGAGTGAGTGTTCAGAGGTAACATATTTTTGTAACATATGCTGTATCTGCTGGTTAGATAAATTTTGAAACCAAAAACTGCAGACTCATGAGACAGAACAATGACTGCCTTTAAGCACCTCACTGGCCCTCTGCTACTAATACAACATTGCCAGGGCTGCTTCTGATCACTCGGGCCTCTGAGGAGCTTCAAAGAGCTGCTGTTTTCATTTAGAAAATGACCTATCAGAGTAGGAGCTTCACCTACAGGTTTTGGTACAGGCAGATTCAATCCTACCTTGAACAGGATGCATTATGAGAGCCAAGAATGGACACCAGGTATCTTTTTTTTCCACTAGTCCAACTTCTGATTGCTTAAAAAGGCAATGTTCAATGTCAAAGTCATGCATCAATTCCTAGCAGTGCATCACTGCGCACAAGAGCAGGGGATGATCTCTGTGCTACTTGAAATTATTCCTGTTACTTAAGGTGATGAAAGTCAAAGAGAATTCACTGGGCTTGTTCTCATTCTATATAGCATAAGTAACAATTAATGGAGATGTAATATGCAAGTCAGACAGAGATTTATCATCAGTTGTCTTCTCTCTCTTGCAGGTTTCAGTCAGTATCTGTAAATTTGGAATGACTGTGTGTGTTTTCTTATAACATAAATATATCAGGTGCTGTATTTGTAGTCTACAAGTGTTGATATTGGATAATTTCGATGCTGATGGTTAGAGTCTAGGAAGTGAACCAAAGTAATATAAGCTACCTAAAAGAAATTTAACCTGAAAGAAGAAGAATTCCTTGTAGATTAAAAACTTTTGTCTGCCATTCATGCAAGGGAGTCATGACAGTTACATTACACAAAGTTGTGGGTAATAGCAGTGGGTAATAAATAAAGTCATATCTACTTGATTAAATAATAGCACTTACACATTTCTTACAATGTGATGTAACTGGTCTTTTAGAGGGAAATGCTGAGTCTAATATAATTATTTCAAAGTAATAATTAAAACAGTTGGCAAGTAGATCTGCATTCTCAGTATTTTGAGAAGTAGAGCTGTATATCTTTGCTCCAGATTCCTGCACATCTGTGTGCTCTCTGACTCCCCCCTGCACCAAGTTCTTGCAGTCTGAAAGCTGCATGGCGCTCTGATCTCTGAGTGAGAAGTGTTGTGTGCTAGTAAATAGTTTTAATTACTTACTCGCTGACCTACTGCTCTTCAAATATTTATGTGCTGCATACTGGAACTTATTTTCCTGCATCAGGGTGGGCTTAGATATGGCTTTATATCCTACAGAGAGCTGCCTTTAAGTCATTGTGCTTTCCTTTATGATTTTAATACAATGAGAATAAATGTTATTGAATCAAAAATGCCCTCGAGATTACTCTTTTATCGAATTTGGCAGATGATAGAATGCTTCTCTGGCATTCTTCAAATTGTTTTTTATACATGTGTTTTATATTACCAACCTGTTATATTTGTGAATCGCTCAGTTACTTTTGTCCCACTGCCTTTTTCCTTCATCTTTTATGCTGTAATCTTTAAAACCTTCTGAAAAATCATAAATCTATTTATAAAAATGTATATGCCAAATAAATTGTATTTGAGACTCAGCATTGAAGATTGTCAGTATTCCCATAAAATATTGATAACTTGCTATTTTAAATATAAAGAAAATGCAAGTATTTGAGTCCATTCCTTTCATGTGAAAATGTTTGATTTGGGTCTAATGAAGTTCTCAAATTCCTGTCAGCAAGTTTTTGAAGTGAAAACCTGTTCTTTCAGCTAAGGAAATGAGTGGTTAATTCCTTTTATGTTAGGACCAAAATTCCTGTTTTGGAGTAGCTATAGCACCTTGTGCTTTGTCCTTTAAGCTGGGCACTGCCTTTCCTACTCCATGGATTCTTTGTGATTTTTGGGCAATAGAAATGTGATTTTGAGCATGAGTTTTAGTCACAGGTTCTAGCCGCCTTGCTATTCTGTATTTCACAGATGAAGGGAAAGATTTACTTCTGCAGTTCAGTGTAGATCTCCTTCTTTTGGATACCTCTGATAGCACATGGAGGAGAGGGTTATGAAGTTAATGCAATGAATGAAAAGCCTGTTTGTTAATAGGCACAAACTCCCTTCTGTGATTGAGCAGGATGGAGAAAAACATAACTGAAAAGATACTGTGAAGTTTGACTGCACTGGCAAAGCAGTTTGATACCTCTTTTGTAAATGGTGCTTGAGTATGTCTTTTCATGAAATAAACTTTCTACTTTTGAAACATTTTAATGACTTATTTTACTATTCCTAGCAGTGAATAGTTATTTCATTAGTTTTCTTACTGCTGGATCTGTTACATAGTTATTTTGTAAAAACTACTCTTGTAATCTAGATCCTATAGATCAGAAAAGATTTACTAATAATACTTCTCTTAAAATTAGAAAAAATTAAATGTGTTATTTTTCTATCTTTCATCCTTTCATGGTAGAAAAAAAAGTGCCAAGAGGTAATGACTGAAAATCTTGGAACTGCATATTATTTAATGTTATAACAACAGCAACAAAATTACAAGCAATCAACTAGAGTACTTCCTGTAATCAAGATAAACAAGTTAGTCAATTTCCCCACTGTTTCTTACTTTCTTCTCATTTTTGAGACTGTTTTCTCCAATTTGTGAAGCACTTCGAGACTTCTGGATAAATATTAAAAGTGTTTTGTCATCTGTGACAGATATTTCTCACTCCATAGGCTATAGGTAATTTGGCAATTTACATTTCATGGCAACGTCTGTATCAGTTTTATTTTCAATTGTATGCTTGCTTTGATTTGTCTTCTGTTAGGTGGGAGGAAACAAAACAGAAGGATAACAGAAAATGCATGCACCTTTTTGTCCTCTACGCTTTTCTATTAAGGAGCCCTTTTCTATATTTTCAATAACTCAGTCCCATCTAAAATTGCTTCATATATTTTTGCAAGTTTAGCTTCTACCATATTTAAGGCTAATCTACTTAAAGGACTTTCAAAATGCATTTTGAAAGAATGATCTCAATAAGGCTTGAACCACAGAAAATACAGTTAAAGACTAATATCTTACGTGGTAATTGTCTGGTTTGCTTAATGTATATATTTCTGTGGTATGCAGGGACCAAAGAATAATGAAATGTGTCATTTCATTTAATTTTAGTGCCCCCGTTAATAAAGCGAAGTGCTTGTTTGCCCTCTTGTCTGCCACTTTATAATTGAAAGCGCCTTCAGAGACTATTTTAATGTGATAATAATTTGGTCTTAGTAGAGGAAATTAATAAGAAATACTCTGTTAACTGTAAAAAAGGAAAATAAATTTACGGGCTAGGTATTAGTTTGACATTTTGTGAAATATTTCCAGTGAATACTTTTAACCTGTACATCACTGACTTGTCCTATTTTTTTGTTTACTTACATATTGTAGACAGTAAGTTCACTTGTTACATAGTCTTAGGACAAGTTCAGAGGTTGTTTATTTCTAACAATGTGCTCTGATACACAATCAGAAGCTACAAAAGAAAACTTAGTCTTATTTTTATCAATAAATTTATATGAAATTATACACCCTAACTTCTTAACTTACAGTGAAAGCTTACATAACTGATATAAACTCCTACTAAATTGAACCAGTCATGTTTTTGCAAAGCACCTTTTGTCTGTTTGAACGTGTGTAACTCTGCAATGACTTTGTCCTTTTTCATTTCCCTATGTTGTCTGGAGTTCTTAATTGTTTTTCTTTTACACATCTATTTTAATATGTTTAATTGTCTTATATAACTAGTCTAACAATCTTTACCAGTAGGTTTTTTAGTGTGTCTTTCTTTGTGATTTCACTTAGATTATGACTGTGTTGTCTGTCTTTGTGTAATACTGAGGACACTTAAAATCCTACATATATTTATCTTTATAAGATCCCTATGCAACAGAAACTGTTGTTGCTTTTGTTCTATAGCTGTAGGGTGAAGACATGAAGAGATTAGACAATGTGGCTTAGGACTTTCAAAATTTGATGACAGAGCAGGGATGTCCAGCATGCCTCTCAATTCTTAGGCTGATATGGAAATCTGCCAGACAGTTTTTCAGTTATTTGGAAATACCGTTTCACATCAATGAAAGTGTTATGTTATAACACTTCCATTAATGTGTAGAAATTTTTAATCTTTGAAATGAATCTTTTTGTACGTTCTTCAGATTTCAGATAACGTAGGTGTCTGCTGTTTCATATTCTTAAGTGAGAATCATACCCAGGAACTCTTCATTTGACAGACTGTTGTACTATTTGTGGAATCATGGGTGGAACACTGTATTTTACTAGTCTAGTTTCTCTTGTCTCTCAGGTCAAGGTTTTAGAATTAATTCCTCTACTGCAGCAATTTTTGTCAGTCAAAGCAATGATGTGAAAAGGGATTTTTATACAAGTAGCCTGTACCAGAAATATGAAGGGCACAGAACCTGAAATCTGTGAGGATTACTGAAGGTGTGCACAAATGCAACAGAGAAGCTGGTCACTGCAAGAAGAGGGGAAAAAACGTTTTCTTGTGGTCAGCACAGAAAGTAAGGCTCTCGTTGTAAGTAGGGACTGGCAAGATGCTTCTCAGAAATCCCTTGGGAATGCAGAAAACAGAGTATAATATTTGAGTCTTAAACTAATAAGAAAACCTTTGTGTTCTGTTTTTGACTTACTTTTCTTATCTTCCAAATTTGCAAACGCCAAATTTTTATGGCTTGTGAATATTTTATGAGAGCAAAATGCTGGGTTATCTCATCAGTCATGTTTTCCACAGATCATTCTGGTTCTTCTATTCAGTGAAAGGAATGATATTTGTCTAGGTATCAATAATTAATCCTTTGAAGCAAGTCAAACCATAGCTACAGTATGATAACTGACATCAGTGTAACCTAATATGCAAAGAAATGCTGTGGCTAGGCCAGTTTAGAAGTACCTCTCAACTCACATTTAGTTAGTTTAGCCTTTGCTTTCTCTTTCCTTCAAGTCTGACTTTTGTAAGATTTTTAAAAGTCTCCATAAAGCTGTTTGTTTCTCACATTGCCATTTGTTTTGTTTATTAATATTCCAGTGAAAACTTGTGTTTCCTAAACTGTACTAGAACAGGTGAACAGCTGCAGGGTTTTTTTGCTTGTTTTTAGCACTGGATGAACTGGTACTTAGTAACTATTAAGATGGAGACCATGGATGGTAACTATATCTGACAGAAAGCTTCTGCGATGGCAATATATTCAGTAGGTACCTGAAGTCTTAACATTCACTGTACATTGCCCAGCTTCAGAGAAAGCAGCATAATATTATGGTTTTATATAAATTTAAGACCCCTATTTGGAGATATTAAGGTGATTGTATTGAAGGACATGAAATTAAATTATTGATAGAAGTCTAATAATTTTAAACACAGTGGTTTATACATTTGCCCAAGAGAAAGGAGAAATAGTCTCATATGCAAAATTATTCCTCTTCAATAGCATCTCTTGGTGGCTTTGGGGAAACAGGCGAATGAAAAAGAAAGGAACATAAATATAGATTCCTAATTTGTAAGAATGGCCATTATCGTAGTGTTGTTGATGTGATATAAAACATTTCCTAAAATACCAGGCTCTAGGAATGCAATGCTGTTAATTGAAGGGCAGTTAATAGAGATAAAATTGCTATTTGCTGGCATTATCTAAAGCTGCCCTTTCCTAACTGCTCCAAATTATATTTTCTTAGTGTATTACTACTGCATGCTTTAAACTAGGAGCAGCTGCTGTTCTGAGACACCCTTTCTCATCTCATGTTATCTAGGGTGGAGTTCCAAGGCCCAATACTGTGTTTGCCTCATTGGTGTTACTGTTTTTAAACATCTGATAAACTGAGCCTACTACTTTCTCTTGAGTGATGTGGGCATGACTCAATGCTCTGTATCTCATTACAGGTGATAGTTAATAATTTTGGGGTGATATTCAGCTAGTTATATGTTAGATAAATGGGATTATCAAATCCTTTTATTTGTTTCACCACACTTCAACCCAGGCCTTTTCCCTCACATTGACTGGCCGTTTCATTGTTTTTAAACATATTTTAACAGGATACCAAGTCTTTTCAGTACCATACACCAGAGAGGACTTTCCAGGTTGTCTTCATGGTGTCCTGTGTTTTTAGGGCTTTTAAAAAGACAGATTATTCTTAGATGATGTTTTAAGGTTTCATAATAATTTTCTAATTTTATTTTCTGTTGTCCTGAGTTGTTGGATGAGGTGTCTATGCAGTGGTTCTATGTTTGTATAGATATTTTAGAGGAGAAATGGAACAGGCAGGACTACATTTTGAAAACTGTTAACAACTTTGAGTGATTTTGCCTTTTGAGTTCTTCTTTGTTAAGGTGACTGTGTTCAAGAATCCCAGAACTTATGTAATCTAAATCAATATTTATTGCTGAAAATAGAAGAAAAACCATTGAAGTTTCTGTCCAGGTCTGTGTCAAGCTGTTGGTAGAACACTGAGTACTGTTCCTGTACACACCATCTCATCATGCTCTTTTCCATTTGGTCATTAAGTTCAGGGAGTATGTATTTCACAATATACTGCTTCTCACTTATCTACCTGCATGTTCCTGTCATCAAGCAATTAAAATAATGAAAATTGGTTAGCATAATGGATAAAGATGCCTTACTTGTAGTATTGAACTTGTAAATAATTAAGCAACTATCGTCACTGTCATGTTATTATTTTAAGCACATTTTTCAGGTGTTGGTACCCAATGCTTTGAGATGAGGAAATAACAATGAAACAAGACTATACACTTAATAACAGGACTGAATTTTGTGTTGAGTATAAAAAAAAAAAGCAGCCTTTAAACCTCCTTTAGTGATCTCTGCACAATTGCATAATGACTCGGGGATAAACTTTTCCTAATACTTAACTGCCAATTAAGTAAGATAAAAAGCTAGCCATGCAGATGAAAAATACAAAATATCCCAACTGAACACAAATATTACATAACAGCAACTAATCTGCATATTAATTATAGCTACAATAATGGCAAGAGCTAGGCTAATCATGAGATTCTGTTCCAAATCATACTTGGCAGGGGATGATTGTTTTACTTAAATTTTAATTAAGAAATAATATGGGTGGGAGATTTTAATAGAGGTGAAATAAGTAGTATAAATACAGAAATATAGCCATTCAAATGTATTACAGACTTCAATACCTTTAGAGAACCAAATGCTGAATAGGTTTGTCATGTTTTACTGCTCTATTCTATTGGCAACCAAAAGTCAATACAGCAAAAGAACTGTAGGTTATGGAAACCTTTTCAAAATATAAAAGCTACCTTTCTCCTTCAATTAAGTAAATTGCCTACTATTTCATTGAGTGCTAGGAAATTTGAAATTATTTTTATATCTTATGAGCAATCACATCTATTGACAAGAAGATTGGGGGTAAGGAAGATGTACACAATAAATGAATTTTCTGACCTTAACACTTACAAGTTCACTAAGATAAAATTGACTTTTTCATTCAGCTTTTTGTTTAGTGACCTGTAGTTCTGTGATTTTCTATAGCAAGGTCTATGGTTGTGGGTGTTTTTACCGAGGTGTGTATTCTTGCACTTTTAAACAAGAGTTGCTGGGTGAAAAGATGAAAAAATACTGGTTTCATCCTGACTCTACCAGGAGTCTAGTGACTGAGTTAGGCACCTAATCACCATCTCAATTTCTTATCTGAGAGGAAGAGATAATGTTACCTCCTTTATTATGAAAACCACATTAATTAATTCAGTATAAACTTGTACAGAATATGAACACTCATTGTGCAATGCAGAGGATGACAATGGAGCAAAATTTGGTGTGTGAAGCTTACAGGTCTGAGAGACAAGCTGTAGCAGTTACAAAAGGCAGAGAAACTGGTGGGAAGAGGGAAGAGGTGTCATGTGTGTTCCTTTAAGCAGTCTGTAGCTGTCTGGACTGCGGGGCTCCCGTGGCCCTGGGCCTGCCCAGTGCCCTGGCTGGGGTGGTGGGACAGGGCCCTGGCCTGGAGCCTTCTTGGGGCCAGCCTGGGACATCTGCCTGGGGTAAGGCAAGGGGAACTGGCTGTGGGCTCACCAAGGCTGGGAAGGACAGGGCTGTGGGAGCCCTGGATGGGGCTGAAATGGTGTCCTTGGTGTCAGAGTCAGGGGAGACCCTGGAGACAGTGGCTAGGACCAGTGAGGCCTTGGAGATGTGTCTAGGTTGCCTAAGCTCCAGTATTGTTTGGAGTATAGAGCGTAGTTTTCTCTTTCCCGGTTTATACTCAACACCCTCATGGTGGTGCCCTCTTTGGGGCTGGTCTCTGTGGCATTGTGATGCTTTGGGTCACCAGCTGGTTCAGGCCAAGCGTTGCTCTGTGGAAACGCCTCATCCCGTGTCGTACATGGCTGTGCTCTGCAATGAGCTCATTTCTGTAGGTTGTGCTCTGCGTGTGCAGCACAGGATATGTCTTTCAATGTCGAGTGCAAAACATCTGATTCACTGTGTCCAAATTTGTCAGTGAATGAGGTCCAGTTATGCAAATACAAAGTAATTTTAAACTTCTGTTGCATTATTTGCTTGGGAAGTGTACTGAATTACTGTTGTAACTCTGAATAATTTGTTATCATCAATATAGTAACATCACACGGTGCTGTAATCGCTAGTAAGAACATAGAGCCTGCTTTCTGGGAGGGAAACTAACAGAGAAAAAAGAAATCTGATTAGCCAATTAAGTTGATGCTGAGCTTCTCTAAAAACAACTCCATATTACATTTTTAGCATTGTTCTGCTGTTATTTGCAGACAGATGAAATGAAATAGCTTTATTAGTTCAGTGCTACTCTCAGGAAGTGCCTGTACTTTATGTCTGGCTGTGTCCTCAAGGCCATCTCACACCTACGGGTTTTGCCTGTCACAGGATTGTATTTCTACTATAGTAATTATCACATAACCAGCATCAAGCATCTTTGCTTGTATAAAGGATACCCCAAAGGAGATTAATGGCAATTAATTTCCTGCTTAGTGGCCTACAGACAAGTTATCTGTAAACAAGATCTTTCAAGCTGTTGGTCTGTGCAGAGTGCTTGGAACACTAATGCAGATCTAGTGCTCAGGACTTGCTTCAGCACTGAATTTTGCTGCTTCTCCTATTTTTGTTTAGCATAGCTTGTCAAGTTTTCTGGAAGTCATTAGTATTATGCTGTCACCAAAGGCACGCTCATGGCACAGTCTGATACTTTGCATGCAATATGATTTAAACACTGTACGATCCATGCTGGCTTTTCCTGTCATTTCCCTTGATGTTTGTGCAGCACCCATGACTGTAGCACATCGCAGGCGATTACAGAGCACGGCATCCTTGCTGCAGCAACCATGAGAGACTGATATGAATTCCAGTGCATGTGACTCATCAGTGAGCTTGATGCAGCTGAGGCTCCTCTAATTTCTAGCTCTTCATTCTGTGAGAGCCACTTACTGACAGAATAATGCCTGTGATATATTAAACACTTTCATTGAAACACAGGTTCACTGATAGCGTGGCAGCTCCCTGCAGATTCTTTATGATGGATTTTGTTCCCGTCACACTTGATAATTGCTGTCTTGTTACATCATGCTTCTCAGTGAAGGTTTACCCAGATAATTAATTCTGGTGATAGGAAATTAAAATCGTACATTAATTATATTCACACCTAGTATGCATTATTTTCAACTGATACATCAAAAGGTCTTTCAGTGTATGTCTGAAAAATTCATTTATTTCTAACTCTATTTGCCTACAGAGCTGTTGTCAATTATGTTGCTTGTAACGAAGGAACATATAGTATATTTGGTGTTAAGTATATGTTTTGAAGATGTAAGGTCAAGGAAAGGGTTGTTATCTTGTTAGTCTGGTAACTTACAGAACATTTCTATTTCTCTTATTTCTAAAGAGATGTGGCCAAGTAGGTTCTTAATTTCACCTAGCAGGGATCGAGGAAGACAGATTTTCTGTTTTTTATAGCAGTTCTTGGCTCTACCTATATACTGGCTTTCACTGTCAAATTGCTAAACGTTAACTAACCCAAATACTTACTTTGCAGGAGGCCCAGAAGATAAATGGTGGTGGAGATACACAGGCAGATGGAGCCTGCAAACCAACAGATGAAAAAGAGGAAAATGTGGCAGCAGAAGTGGGATGGATGACGTCTGTGAAGGATTGGGCAGGAGTCATGATATCTGCCCAGACATTAACTGGCAGAGTACTTGTAAGTTTTCTATGATTTTCTATGTTTTTATTTTAAAGAACATTTTTTAAGAAGCACTGTGCCCCAGAATTAGCAGAGGATTTTTGATTGGTTTGTTGCATCAGCACTGGGTCAATCCCAATTTTCTCTGTAAAATAGCAGACTGATCTCCCTCTCCCAAGAGAGAGGCAGAGACAGCAAGTAAGAAAAACTGACTCCCCAGCCTATTTCACTACTCTGGCCCCATGATTTTGAATTACAAACAGCGAATTTATTAATTTCATATTAGGTGTTAAAACTGTAGACCTATTTTATCTGAAAGTAAAGTTGTGCTTGGAAGAATGGAAACAAACCTGGAAAATAAGCCCAGTGTTACAAATGTAGAGAGCGGTCAGAACTGTAAAGCAAAGACAAGATTGAATTGGCTATGCAATGAGATTTGTGATCTATTCAATAGACTAATAATAATTTTATATTCTCTTTGTATTTTTCTTTCTTGACATAGAAATCCTTCAAACCTGTGAGTAGTTACTTATCAAATGGAGACAGATGATGATAATATGTGGTTTAAAAGGAAAAAAAACTTCTTAGTTTTTTCACTTTATTAAAACATAATTGCTTTAGGGCATTGTCAAATACTAAAATGCAAGGGTTTTCTGTGGAGTTCACTGCAGTAAAAAGTGTCTCCTGTGGTTTTGATTAGTTTTCTTTTTAGAGTGCACATACTTATAAACTAGAAGATAAAGTGATTTAAATCCCATTTAAAACTTCAGAGAATTCCAGTGAAACTTTGTAACCAGTTTGGGTTAAACTGGAGAAGGATTTGTGTCTTTGATTCTTTACTTTGGTTAGGAGCTATTATGGGTTAGTTCTGGGCTATAGAGTAAGTATTTGGATGGGGGAGGGAATGGAGGAAAATAAAAAAGAGATTGCACTTGCATAATCAAGTCTTCTACAGCAAAATGTTGAGGTGGCTTAAACATCACTGTATTGTTTGGTTCTGCAAGAAGTGTATGTTGATTATTTTCCTAAAAATACTGTTCTTCACTTTTGTTTGTTAGTTGCTGACTTTTATCAAAGTGTGTTCCCTTGCTGCTTTTAGCAATACCTGTCTTCTATGTGCAGCTGCCATATTGACAGTTTTGTAGTGATTATCTTCTAAAAAATGGCATTTTGCATGTTTCCTGGCATCTTCAGCATTAAAAATGAAAAACATTCAAGTCATGCTTCTAGTTCCCATTTAAGTATCAAGGCTAGAAATCCCCAAACAGAGTCCTCTGCTCCCACCTCTGCAGTCAGAAATTGCCCTGTGTTGATTTTACTGGGCTGTATGTGAACTCAGATACAAACCAATTGGGACCAAAACCTAATATACATAATGTAAAATACATTTTACTTCAGTATAGTGGGAGAACTTAGTCAACACTGATGACTTCATTTACTTCTTTGGGGTATGTTTTAGAGTTTACCATTGCATTTTATAAGGGATCAGCTGGTCAATGTCATTGGGTTAGGTTATTTCTGAGAGTATATTTATAGTCTTGTCAAGGTATAACAGCACATATTGTGCACATCTGGGTTTATCAATATGCCTAACCATCTGAGAAATAAGTAGTAATGCATGGAACCTCCTAGTTAATTTTGGTCAGTTTAGAAAACAAGGTGCATTTATTTTAGTATAGCACTTGCCAAATTCAGTATTTGAATTGACAGGATATAATTTATGGGGGATCATTTCCAGAATGGAACGTTTGGTTGTTCATTTAAATTTTACTTTCTGAGAATGTTTGCTAAAGGTTAACTGCTTCAATGAAAATTCATGCTAGAGGGTAATATTCTCATTATTTTTAGATATAGGATGTAGCGAAATCAAATCAGTATTTATGTTGAAGTGTATTGTTTGAAAATATTAGGAATTAATCATAGATTACTACTAGTTTAATAAAGCCTATTCCTGCAAGCTACTATATTTCTGAATTGAAGAACAAAGAATTGGTGATTTCACAGTTCTCTGAAATCAAAATTGTATGAGATATCTGCAGCTAAAAAAATTATACTACACTTTGAAAGTTTAAATTAAAACTAATCTTATATATCCAGTGTTTATTTAAAAAGTTTAGAAAGAGTTCAAGGAAGATGGACTTGGTAAAAAAGTTAGAACTGAGCTTTAGTTCAGCGTGATCACCTGAAGGCTATTACAGAACTGCTGCCTGGGCTTATTTGGGAAGTGAAGGAGACAAGTTAAGGCAGTGTGGAACACACACCAGTGTAAAGTAGAAGCTTATTTCTGTTTTCTGCTCATGGGAAGAGCTCCCATCATTATTCTTACCTGGACAGGCATTTTCTTCACCATGGATCTTAGTGGAATGTCACGTGCTGTTTGTGGAATCTAGAAGGGCTGCGTTTTGGAACTCTCTCTTCTGGGTTCTGTCACCATATCTTTGACATTCTGATCTAGCTTTTATTTCTTCCCTAGTAACCTTACAAAACAGTTTTCTTGTTTATTGTATTCGTTTGTCCAGGTGCTTTGCGAATATTGAAACAAATATATAAATAGTGGGTGCTCCCATAATTACCTCTTTAATTTTTAAACTTTATGGCTACCCACAGGTGAAGAAGATAAAAGGCCAACAGTATGGAAAATACAAGACACCATACATGTTTAAAGGCTATAGCTTTGTAGTGTAGTACAAGACTGGATGTTGACCTTGGACCATTTGTACAATTCTCTAGTGAAATAAAACATTTCTATTTATACAACAGGTGCAGACTTGAAGACCTTAGGCAACATTGCAGCCATAGAAATACTTGAAAAATTTTAAGTCAGAAAATACTTTTTTCCCAACATAGTTTACGAAATATTGTGTTTTAGTGCATCTGTTGGAAAGTAAGGGATGTTACTTGTTATTCATGATCCTGGGTCATTGGAGACCAGCAATGAAACGATTTAATCCATGCAGAGACAAACACTGAAGTCTTTGATAGAGATGATTCCCCTCCACTCTAGTTTTCTTAAAAATGTTTAATTCATTGGTGGTTGTGAGGGAAGGAAGGGTTCTGTACCTGAAATGAATGTTGAAAAAACCCAACCATATTTGTCTCCTCTCCTCCCATTCCATCCATTAGAAGGAAAATTACATTTAAAGTCTAAACAAAGAGGAGAAATAAAAACTTGTTGTTGTTGGGAGCATCGTGAGAAACAAGAATGGGAGATTTTAAGTAGTTAAACTGTTGAATTTTCAGAGCATTCAAGTCACTTGCTTATCATTATGTCAGCTGTTTTCTAGCCTGTAATTCTTGTCTGTAAGAGATGTAAAAGTGTCATGTGCATGGGATTGTACTAATACTGAATTGTTTCAGTAGTTCATGTGAATATAGTGAAGTACTGAAATAGATATTCTTACTGCTTTAGCAGCTAAATTCTATTCCAGAAAGAAATATTCACATTACCCAGTTTCATCTAAAGGGGATAGGATTTGGAGGAAGAGGTTTGTATAAGGAGGTGCAGAATGTCATTCAGTTAGAAACTGTTTCTGTTTTTTGAAGTAGTGCAGCTGGCTAAACATGTGCCTACAGTTGTGCGGCCAGAATGACCATTTTTCCTCATACTTTAGCTTTGAGAATCATGACTGGAACATATAATGTTCTTGGTGCCACCACCTTTGAAAATGTGATTTTTGCTCTGAAACCATGTAGATGGGAATTTGACTTATGATTTTAAAATATGTCCACATTAAATTGCATAAGCACATAAGAATATGCTAATTGAACCCTTGCAGTTCTGTCTTCATTTGATGTTGAGTGGCATAAATACAAATAACAGTAAAAGGTAACAGTTTACTTGAAATCTGTTCAGGGAAATACTGATTTACTTTGAAGTGCTGTAAAATGCTGTAGATGATGGAAGTATCAGATTTCTGAGGTGGGTTTTTCAAAGAAGAATCAGACACATTCATAATTAATCTCAAGATGTGGTAAATTAAACATGTTTATGAACTGATTTTTGCTTCCGGAAATTATATCATTTGAGTAAGAAGAGAAAGATTTCCTTAATTAGATGGAGTGTATGATATACAGAAGAAAGTCATGTGTATGTTGTTGAATTTGACACAGTTCAATCTATGGAAAGCTATAGACCCTTGACTGGACTTCTGAAGAACTATAAAAAATGGTAGAGGGCCTCACTACTCGTTTGGGGAAAACTAGTGGATCTTTATTACATAAGTATTTATAGTAAATTTTCCTAAGAAATATATGTAGGTATTTTATATGCTTTTTGATTTTGTTTGCTTGTGTGTTTTTGGGTTTTTTTTTTTTCAGTATTTTACACAACTAGATTTGTTCTTGCTGCTTTTTATTTACTTTTATATTTTTTTCTGAATGAGAGGACTCAAATTCTTTTAATATTGAGGGGAAAAATCCCCACAACCTCTTGTGATAAGTAATAGTTGTCTAGCTCCCATAGTGAAATTTAAAAGTACAGAAATTGTGGGGTTTCTTCCTGTTTCCAAAGACAGTGACTCTTGTCTCATTACTTAAATGAGAATAGGAGCTCAAAGGATAGTTTGGTTTGACAGATAAGAAATTGGAGAAGCAGGTGTGGTTGGTATGCTCAGACATTTTTTGACAGTGTTCTTGACAGTATCAGCTATTTCACTAGATTTTTCAAAGCAGGAAGAGAAACCTTGAGGAAACATGAGTATGCAACATATCCAAATTTAAATATGAAGTTTAAAAAGTTTTCTCAAGGATAAGCAAAGCACTCATTGTGGCCAACAAGTAAGAGAAATGACGTAAGGATGGAAGGGTCTTCCCGAGTTAGGGCGTTTGTAAAAAGACGGTGCCCCAACTGCTGAGAATGTACCTTGCAGTGTGTCAGTGTAACTGCACAGATCTGATCACTGCAGGTGTTCAGAGATTATTTTAAACTGCTTGTCACTGTTTGATACTTACCTACCTGCTGTTCATAGGGAATGGTTGAGATTCTGCTCATCTCTGTTGAGAAATGAACTTTGTCTGTTTAGTTATTTTTAATTTTTCATAGGCCTTGGTGGCATGTAAATGAATCCAAGAGATGAGTTCTAGATTGCCTTAATCTGTGACAATGATGTGGGCTATTTCCAGGGTTTCCATAGGAATAGGAACAATGTTCTCTATATAAGTTCATGAGATAATGATAATGGAATAGAGTAGGAAGTGTTGAGTAAGTCTTGTTCGTTTCTATGGCAACTGCAGCTAGTTTAAGTTCCAGTTATGCATTTTCTGAATATTTATTTATTACTGACAGTAGCAAGGGGTTTTTTTTGCAGGCTTTTTTGTTCTGGATCAAAGGATGGGCTTCTGCCCAGAGTCTTGTGAGAAAGTTCTATTGCACACATGTCATTAAAACTGCATTATTAAATTGTGCATGTAGGAGCTACATTTAGATATAGCATTTCTGATTGTTGCTGTACTTTTATTTTTGGGAAATTGCTGTAGTTTCAGTGGATCTTGTATTTAAAGAAATAATGTAGTGGTTGAATAAAATAATAAAAATAAGAGCATGCTAACTTCCCCATGTGAGGTGATATCTAGGATCAAGATGGCAATTTTTTATCAGCTATGATACTGGGATATGGGAATAAATGTGGCTGACTTAAATTCTTTCACCACCAGCTTGCTTACAGTATTTTTTTTCTTAGTGTCTTTTGGACAATGCTCTCAGGCATATGGTGACTCTTGGGGTGCCCTGTGCAGGACCAGGAGTTGGACACTGATCCTGATGCATCCCTTCAAATTCAGCATACTCTATGATTAACATATGCTAATCTTAAACTTTCTTTTCTGTGAGGTTGTTCATGAATTACATGGCTAATCAAACATAATCAGTATTTTTTCTACTCAGTGTTCCCAGTTTTAAGTACTGCTATGGGAAGAATGGGTTAGGTTAGCATAAGGTACATGTACTGGTAAAATCAAATCAAGAAAAGAATAAACAGCACATTTCATAAAGAAATGACATGAAATATACTCAGAACTGGACTTGAAACATTGCATTTGAATTCTTAGCTCAGAAGGTGGAAAAATAGAAAATTACTGTATACATCACACAGGCAATTTATCTTAATTAAAATACCTAAATTTTATAGGCCTCCTTTTTGTAAGCCAGATCTTACTGTAGCCTAGTCTACCTTATTTTCAGTCAGATTATAGCTGCTGCTATGGAAGTTACCCACTAAAGTTATCTTCGGACTCTGGGCTGTGCTGCAGCAACTTTTGTGACCTCTAGATAGTTGACCATGTTTGCAGAAAGCATTCTAACAGTATTTAAAAGCATGAGGCTTTTCCTACAGTGGGAATAAATACCTTCTGCTAAGATTTTTTTGTAAGTACCACTTCCTTTCTTGTCTAAATTAAGGTATCCATGGCATTCTGTCATTAAAATGAAGAAAAGCAAACACATTTTAAAATAATGTGTCAAGTTTTGAATGGCATGACTGTTTAGAGAAAGTCAAGAACATGGTTGCTGGCAAAGCTGGTTTAGGTAAACTTCTGCTTTACAAGTCTTCATTGTTGAAAAACTGTTGTAAGATTTTATCACTATTAAAAACCTGTATTGCTGCATGTGCATGTCAAACATAAGTAAGGGAAAGTTTTTACTACTTGTTTCCTACATAAATCTACAATGAAAGTGTGTAAATACAGAAATGTACCTTCTGGTAATGCTGTGTTGATCCTCATGATAAGAGTGTGGTACAGGGGAAATTTACCCTCCACCTATAGGCCACTGACAATAGCCAGGTATTGAACAAAAGATAGGAACACAATTTTGTGTATTTACAAAGCTCACTAGAGGAGACAGATGGCTTCCCCTAAGGCATTTGTGCTGTTCCCATGTGAAGGCCTGCTCTGGTAATGCAGTTGATAATATTGGGGTTTTTATGTTTTTCTTTTCATTGTGTTTAGGGTATTTGAAAAATCTGCGCTTGTAATCAAAACACTGATGTGATAATTAATATTTTTGAAGAAAATCCTGTGTATATTTTTGTACAGCTCTTACCATCAGTGATTTGTTCTGAGGCATGGGGTACATGGAACCAACCGCTAAACTTGTGGTAAAAAGAAGAATCTTCATTTTGATGTTCAGCAGAGTTTTCACACTAAATATTACCTATCAAAATCGGTTCCCTTTCCCTTTTTTTTTTTTTTTTTTTTTTTTTTTTTAGCTTGTTTTAGGTATTTACTTGCATATTCACAGGTTTCTTGAGAAATGTTCTCAGCATATCCTTCCTGGTGTCAGTAGTTTTATGTGGCTCCTTAAATTTGCATTGCTTTGGCACAGGAGATTCCTCTGCTTTAATTAATGCTTTGTTTCAGCTTCAAATGCTGCAGCAGAGACAACTTCAAAGCTTACTACTAAAGCTGCAGAAAGTCCCACTTTTCCTGTGAAGTCTGATGTCTGTATTGGTAAAGTTTGGAAGGCTTGGTTCAATCTGAAATAGTAGTAACACTGTATTTGTCTTTCTGAAAAGGGAGCAGGTAATCTAATGGTAGAAACTAGGATGGAGAAGTTGTCAGTTAGAAGGAACAGTCAGGGAATATTAACTACCTGTTCCATGTGTTTCACCTAGAAGCTGGAAGCTCTCAGAACCTTCCAGAAATCCACAGCAAAATGGCATGAGTTTAAGGGAGAAACTTCCTTTTTTCCTTGAATGATCCTGCTCCTCCTTCCTAGTTAGAGTCTTCATCCTGCAGATGCTTTCCTTTATCTTGGGATGAATATAGGAGAAATGTTTTGGGTAGGGAATATGGACAAAAAAAGGGAAAAAGACAGAACTTTTTAGAAGTTTGAAACCATCCTGGTGGCTCTTTCAGTCCCGTTAAGACTGCTTCTATTCATCAGAGCTATCTAGGATAGGTGGGTGAAAAGGTAATTTCTGCAATGTAATGAATGCCATGCCTTCTTATGAGCTATGGAATTGCTAACTGTGACTGTGAAGAGGGGGTCACAAAACTGACTTAATTGAGGCAGGGTAAACATAGAATGGGAAAGGAAATATAATCTGATTCTTCCTCTACTTCTAGTCCGAACTTAAAAAAATATTTCAAACACAGTGTACTTGCTACTGCTTAGAATGGGGATACCACTTGAGAACTAAAAGTGAAATATGGAACCTGATCTTGCCTTGTGTAGACTGCATGCAAACTAAGCCATCCAGTTCTGTCAGATGCCCACAGTCCCCTCATTGAAAAACATGTAACTCGTACAGACTGTTAAAAAAATCAGTTTGTGCCTGTCAGGGGTAAAATCTTGCAAAAATTACTTCAGTAGAGATGAGTGGATTTTAGTGAGCCATCTGATTGTTGTGATATACAAAATGTGGTATTGTCATGAGCCTGCTGCAGAATGCTAAGCTCTTGGTTCTTGTTAGCCATTGTATTTAACCCTATAACATGTATTCTGAAGGTGCTGAATGGCCCTGGAGAAAGTATAGCTATGTATCTTGGTAACAAGTACAAGCATACTGTCAGCAGTTTAGTGGCAATGCAAAATGTTTGTATTATCCCTATCAGCTGTTTAATTTTATATTTTTTTCCTTATTTTTTAATCTGTTCATTATGACAAGGGAGTAAGCCTAGTCTTGCAACTTCATATGAGCTAACTCAGATGCTGTAAGGTTGACTTCAGCCTTAGAGAGTGTGGCATCAGGGCAGTTGGCACTTGATCTGTGTGGGCTGTGAGTGTCATTGGACTGTCTGGACAGTGTTCCATGCTGGCATTTCTTTTCCATGCTACAGTTTAGCACCTATGCATATGTAAACAGTGCCTGGACAGTCAGTTCTATTGTTTCAGCTAAATCAGAGAATTCTGCATCCTGCTGTAAGAAACTCAGCAGGCTATTTCTTGAAAACTATAGTCATTTCCTCAGATTTATTTTTTCAAGGCTGCAGGTTTGTGTTTTTTGTTCTCAACTATTGCCAGAGCAAATTTTGTCATTGATGCTTATGTTTGATTTGCTTCAATGAATGTGATCAAGCTGCATGCTGTCAGACAAGGTTTGAAAGTTGTTTTCTAGTATACTTAGAGGATTTTAAAAGAATGTAAAAAATAATGAAGTAGATGTGAATCTGATGTTTTTTCCTTATTACGAATCAGCAACATAAATCAGCATGTAGAACATAACAGGTATGCATATCGTGCTAACAGAAAAGTATTGGAGAAACTCCTAGGTATTTTTATATCAGTCTGTAAAAAATTGTAATAATTTCCCTATAGATTACATTTTCTGATTTGCCTTTACCATTTACTCTCATGGTAAATATTACAAAATTAGTTTGGGTAGGTTGGTGGTTTTTAATTTGCTGTTTCAGATGGCCATGAAAAGTAACTAAGGAGATCAAGTCAACCAATGATAGGTTTACAGTTGCTGTTTGGTATTTGTAAGTACAGTAGAAAATTTTAAGTGTCTCTAGGCTGCAAAAGCTTGTCAGCCACTGACTTAAAGCTTTTGGAGGAGTTAGTTGGGCAGAAAACCCTTCTTTCTTTGAAGTATCATCTAGAGGATTCACAATAGATTGTATGCTCCATAACAGAAACTTTAATTTCCTAAGCATTTTTTATCACTCTTCAAAAATTCTGGGAGCAGTGTGAATTCAGTTGCTGCAGCATGTGACTGCTGAAGTTTACCATGTTTTCTGTTCTCAGGTATAACAGTAACTTGCATGACTTGGAACATGCAACTAAACTTTGTATTCCTCCTTTGTTTCTCTGCAATCTGGGATTCAGATTAATTACCCATGCTTGTCAAAAGCATTGAAATCAGGTTTTAAAAAGTAGTGAAATCAGGAATTTAATTGTTTAGGGTTTTTTTTTTCTTTCTCTCCTAGTACACATTTTCTGGTCCGAAATACATTTTCTGTCTGATATAGTTTAATCAATACAGTATTATGAAATGCACCTGTCCTCTTTATATAAGTTTTGTATACCTATACATAAATGATTTTTACTTCCATGTTATGCATTTGAAAATTTTATAGTCATTAATCAAAATATTTTTTACTGTACAGGCTCTTTCTCTTACTGTTTTGTTCTGCACTTCTGCTTTTTTAAAAATCTCTTTTGGGCCTGATAGGTGCAGACAGATAAACAATTTGAATTTTTCCTTGCCAGTCCATTAGACTTACTGTGAATTCTCTTTTGGAAAAAGCCTTAGGCATCAACACTAGTTGCTCATGGTCTCTTTACAGCTGATGCCTCTTGTTAAGAAAGACTGATTTTTAATTATACAGTTCCATTGCATATCCAAACCCACTGTTTTATTTCTACAAATGAAAAGCTTCCCTAATGTTTTATTTCACTTAGAGAATGCATCTTGTAGAGTAAAAAAAAATCTGGTTTTATAAAACTGAAATTACAGAACTAGTTGAGTTACCATGAGTTAATTCAGTGATGTGCAATTACAGGACTAAGCATAAGATGAAGCTTGAAAACTTCTAGTTTGCCACAAAGTAAGCATTGGATTGAGAGAGACTTGAGCCTTGTCTTACCTCCTGTAGCTAAGAATACTGACATCAGATGCTTGCACTTGTAATGAAATCTCTACTTGTCTTATGGATTGTTCAAGGAATAGGAATATATGAAAAATCTTGAAAAATCTTCATTTTTGTAACACTTCCACAATTAGCATACTAATTGAAAATAGCTTTGTTATTTGCTATTAAGTCTCATTTACAGGTACAGTGATGAGTATGTATGAATCCTCTTTCCCATTTTTTTTAAAATAACTTCTCACTTGACATGAGTATTGGTATTTTAGTGTTATTTAGGTGTTTATATAAGAAGGTCCATTGTTTTTGTCAGTAATACAGAAAGCATAGAAGAAACAGTTTTAAGTTTGGTTTGGTGCAGTTGGATTTGTTTTTTTGTTTTGAGGTTTTTTTTTTTTTTTTTGCATTAAATTAGGCATCACCATTTGATATGATTG
This sequence comes from Acrocephalus scirpaceus scirpaceus, assembly GCA_910950805.1. Classification (NCBI taxonomy): domain Eukaryota; kingdom Metazoa; phylum Chordata; class Aves; order Passeriformes; family Sylviidae; genus Acrocephalus; species Acrocephalus scirpaceus. Next base: position 39,853,239 of record OU383781.1, read on the forward strand.
GATTCAAATTTTAAGTCTCTCAACCTTTTGTCAGCAAATCATGGCAGCATGGGCTGTATAGGGATATAACATGTAGTTGCCAGTAAAGTACAGAGAGAATTTTGCTAGGCAATCACAAAGCCCTATGTTTACCTGATGGAAACTCAGGAGGGTGGAACTAAAGACACCATATTTCTCTAGATTTTTTAAGTTACTCTTAATAAATATTTCAACCAGTTCACTTGATACTAAGTTAAGGCATGCTCTTTTGTTCTTTCTGATGTGATAGCACCTGCTACAACTTGAATACTGTAAGATGAACTACTAATTATCTGCTGGTTCATCATATCATTTATTGCAAATGAGGGAATTAATGGGTTTTGTTATCAGTTCAACAGGTTTATTCTTAAACATTCAAAATGCTTGCTCCTTCTTTAATCTTGACCGTATTTTCTTTTTGTATTGAATACGTCAAACTGTACCAGATTGGAAGGTTTCTATGGTTGTTTCAAGAATTCTGCTTCAGATCAGGGATTGTTAGTCTGAAATGCAGTACAGTCTCTCACGCTTTACCCTTAAATTGAAACAAACAATAAAAAGTGTATTTTGAGAAATTGTGCCTTGCTCTCCAAGAAACAGTGCACCTTTGCGTCTCACACTTCCAGGGAGCTGTGTACGTGCCCATTCTTTCCTAATGTAGTAAATTTTCTACAGTTTTATTCTTGTGAATGATACAAAGTCCTTAGATTTCTCTGACAGATTATAGCATTATGTCCAAGAATTCTGGTTTGGACATTAAAGGAATACAGTAAGTGCCTCATGAACCTGTTTTCTGGTCTTTTATGCTGGATTAGTTTTGGCATGAGAGATGTGAAAAGGTGGCTTAATGTTATAAAAATGAAAAAGTGACTATAAAGAATTTTGCTTCACCTGGGCAACATTCATTAAATATGAATGCATATAATTAGTACTTCTACCTCTTGTACTAGTTGCAAATATTACTGAATATTTATTTGTTCTGTGTTTGTATGTTTTTTACTTTTTAGACTAGAGAAAAGGTAAACCAGTTGAATTTGAGAGTCTCCATGTAGAAAAAGTTGACAGGAGTATGTCTCTGTCATCAGCAGTTACACTTTCAAGAACTGTAAAAACAAAATACATGCCTTTATTTGCTAGCAATGCCAAAAATGTCTAAAAAGCATAAATTAGCTGACAGGAGTGTCGACAAGTGTGCTATTTGAATTACCTTCCCCTGCTTACTGGTTTGCTTCAGAAATACATAGTGTGATTCTTCATGAAAATGATAAAAGAGTTCAGAGGAAAATCTAGAGAACTGTAAGACTGAAAGCATATTAAAACACAAAGTTAAATTAATTTCTAGCTTCTGGGTCAAGTTTTGGTCTTGTACTTGACTGTGTAATTTTACTGAAGTTAGCTCAGTCAATCCATATTTACACTGGTTTAATTGGGGACAGATGTAGATGGCTATATTCGAGGATGAAAATAACGTATTTGGAAGAGCATGTTCCTGTCAGAGAGCCAAATGAAACTTTATCAGAACTGCAGACACCTGTCTTCCTACAAGAAATTTAAAGAGAGTACATGTGCAGGCCTATTGGTAATGTAAAGCTAATTATGGATTTTTTTTCTTAAAGGAAGATGAATTGGCTTTAGAATTAAATCCCAGCAGAAAAACTCTCCTGCCAAAATCCTCTAGGGAATTTCTAGGCTCAAGGTCGGATGCCGTTGAATACAATTTAAATTCTGTCCAGACTACGTCTGTCAAGCCTTTCCCTTGGCAGGACCAGATATGAACATAAAATTAATATTTAATGGTAGTGACAGTTAAAGTTTGAGGAAAAATTTGACTGAAGCAGGTTCTAATGAATTTGGGGACGTTCTGGTTTTTAAATGGTTCTCTATAGCACTTGCAGTTTTCTAGACATCTTTTCAGTGTTGGGATACTGTGCTCTTACTTGCAGTCTGAGTCTGTGAGCTTCAAGATGGAAAATTTAGTAAAAGTGCTGGAAATTTTAGTAGAACTTTTAAACTTGTCAGTGAGGTCTTTTCTCATGTGTTTGACTAGAGAATTACATTTTTGTTCCTAAGCCTGAATTTTATCCCCCCTATGGAAGCCTTGCCATTTTTTCCTTGGTAAAATTCTATGAAATTAGCGAACCCTTTTTTTCCCATTTTCATAGGAAGAGAATGTGAACCAGTAAGTTTCAGCAAAATATGATTTGTGATACATTTATCTAATAGTGCACTTCCTGCAGAACTGAAAGTCTATTAAGTTGACACCCCTGTTTACATGGAAATGCATTTGTGTGATGGTTATTCCCAAGGACACAAGTATCTATTAGTACATATTGTACTTCAGAAAGTCTATTCTTAAAAGACAGCAAAGGAAACACAAACTCCTGATTGTGTGTGTCTTCTGCTGATTCCAGTGGGAGCAGGGATTAGCTGTAATACTTATTTAGTTAAACTGTATGCGTAGGTTTTAAAGTACAAGGATTAGATTTGGTTAGTGGTTTTGTTAGTCTTTTGAAACAGTACTTGCTTATTTGCACTACAGTGAGACAAAGACACCTGCTTTAAATGCCACATTGGATAACTTGTTTTCTTTTTTGCCTTTGTCTTAAGGACATTTCTCTTTACTGGCATGCTGATTTCCTTTAATATGGCATAGATAAATCAATGTTTGATAATAGATAAGCAAAGGTGAATTTTATTCTTGCAATTAAAAAGACCCAAAATTACTAGATTTGTTGACACATTCAGTGTTCTATGACAAAAAATTTGTGTTAAAACCCACAAATTTTGTATGAAATCATGCCTACTTTCCTACTACTGCATGACATTATCTACTGGTCTATTGGTAAGATTTTTCCATAAAATATTTAAGTGCAACCATGTAGAGACCTTCATGCTGCTGTCTATTAAAGCAAGGTCAAGGGAAGTTATAATGCAAAACTCAGTGCTTGGGCTTTTTTTTCCTTTCCTCAAAATATTTTATTTTGGTAGTTACAGAAAACCATGTTTTTAATGTGAACATTGCAGCAATGAAGTCTCATAGTATTTCACTGAATAGAGACAGCAGTTAGAAGTAAAAAGACTTTATTGCATGGGAGGCACATTTCAGCTTAGTTTATGGTAGTTGAGAAAGGAAAAGGAAAATTATAGGGTTTTTTCTTGTTTTACTGTGCTGGAGCTCCCCATATTTAGCCAGGTTAAGCCAGTCTTGTGGAAAAGGTAATACATTTTATAAGGAAAGCATTATACTAGTGTCAACATTTCCTTTAAAATCAATAGATCTGGTAATGTTTTAATTAACATAGTAAATTGCAAAGCATTTCTTTTGAGAAGTACTTTGAAATAGTTACATGAAAAGACTATCAATCCAGTGTTAATATTATGAAATATCTTGACAACATAATGGCTTCAATTAAGTCTGGTTTGAAATTTAACTTGTACTCATGCAAAATTCCAGAGAAGAGAAGTTGCTTAACATAAATTCTGGCAGGTATGTGGTAATGCTTATTTGAGTTACGTGGTTATAAGATGTAACCTGGAAACTGCTTTTAGATTGAACCAGCAACCTTTGGCTTTTCCCAGTAACATTTCATGTAGTTATATGCTACCATCTATGGAACACAGTAATCCATTATGTTTTGTTCAGTTGGATGATGAGCACAGGCCACTGAGCCTCCACTTGAGAATCACTGACTTTATCTTTTTAATTTATTATTTTCTAGTTTGAGTTTCTCCATCCCCTGGTACAGTACTCGAGACTATGATGGGTAAAATGTCTGTACTTACAGCTGCCCTGCTACAGGTGCAGTTATTTTGCCAAAAGTTGTCTTTCCAGGAGAGTCTGTTTGTAAGATCAAATGAGTTATCTAGTACCAATTTTTTTTAACTTGTAAGATATTCTGATGTTTGTCTCATTCATTATGATAAGAATGTTTCATTCTTCTTAACTTTTGAATACTAACATGGAAAAAGTGATCCATTTCTCTTGTTTCTTTCAGTTTTCACATGAACTCTCAGGTTGGATTTTCATTTGAAGGAGTGTACCATGTTCAACACTAGCAATAAAATCCTTTTTCTTTCTCGTGAAAGACGGAGATAGTGTCAGAACCATGATATACAGGCTGAAATTTCATATGAGGGGCAGAAATACCTACCACCTGAAGGAAGAAAGAAAAAGCCCAAGAATATAGGTTTTCAATAAATTCAGTTCCTCCCCCATAAACCTTTCTTCTCATTTGTGCTTGGAATGTAAAGGATATCCTTATTATTTATGTTTTTATATGTATTTATTTATTCTATGACTACTCATTTGTCATATCAGTCTTACCTAAAAAACGTTGAATGGGTTTGCTGCACTAATATAACAGAAAGCTTTATTAGTAGCTCTTACTGTTTTACTAAGGCACTGTGGGCAGAAAAAGGTCAGTAAAAGAAACCTTGTCTAGGTTTGGGAAACAAATGCATAAAAACCGTAACATTTTCATTGTGTCCTGTAAATCAGAACTAGGCTTTGCTAAGCACTGCAAAGACACAAGAACATGAGCAAACACTTTTCTAGAGAGCTTTCAGTTTGATTAAGATGGAAAGAGGGTGTGAGAGCCAAACTCAAATTCTGTAATGAAAGTTTACCCAAGAAGCCAATAGCCAAAATCAGAAGTGAGTATTGATTCAGTTCTGCCTGATTATTGAACAGTTTATTTGTTTTTTTTTATGATCTTACACTACACCAGTTTCAGAAACTCATGACTGTAGTTAGTTGTTTAATTTTTAAGACTATTTAGTCAAGTTATCCTGTTTGGAAAAAAAATCCCATTCTTCTGTGATTCTGCCTGTTTGTCTTGTAGTAATAAGGAAAAAGGATTTATGAGTTCCTTTTATTTTGGAGAAGACCTAGCACTGAGAAATCATATCTGTGATACCCCTTTGCAGCCTTTCAAGGCAGAAGGATAACTTGGGCATATTTAGTACTGGCTTACTTTGCATCTCAGATGGCTTCTTTATGATTGTCTTTGCATGAAGTTGACTTGGATGAGGGGAAATCCCCTGGGATTTTTTTGCGCAGACAGGTTACTATAGAGGGTTTTTTCCCTGGGCCTTTCAGATGAGGTAACCTGCCTTCAAACAGTATTACCTTTAAATAGCATGCCTGGCCAGTTGTGTCAGCTTGTATTAGGAAATTCTTGTTTTACCTCTGTTTGGAAAAGAAGAGTAATATTATTACATAACAGTTGAAGTAGTTTCTTTTGCATGAGTGTGGGGGGAAAAAAAAACCCCAATAAGGTTAGCAAAAGATATTGTTAATCTTACTGTGCTTAATTGCTCAGGCTTTGAAATATATAAAAAGACATGCATGCTAAAATGTTTTTAAAAAGCCCTCACCAAAAAACGAAAACGAAAAGCAGCCCCAAAACCTTGAACACCAAACCGAAAAATTTTGGAATATGAGCCAGTACAGAAATCAATATGAATGTAGACTCCTTAACTTTCTCCACCATCCTGCTGAACACTTCAGGAAGAAAAGTTAAAGTGAACTTCGTGCTGCTATAAATAATATAGTAGTTAAATAAGAGTTTTAAGCAGTAGTCATTCTGACCATGTAGTGTAGAAATTTCAAGATTACCTGTCAGGTGTTTGGACCTACCACTGCACAATTAGTTTTGTCCTGTGCTATGAAAAACCTGCCATAGGATGGATAGAGGCTCTGTAGTGAGTGTGTGATGATGGAAGGTTAGGATTCTTACAATGCTTTGCAGTTACCTTGGGTGTGTTCCTCTACTTTTTTGTTATCGTAAAAGTTCCTTTTTTTATCCTTCTATACACTGTTTTTTAGCAGATTATATTTTAATGCTGAATTAAATATAGTGGAAGTGGGAATAGCTGTCACCTTCTGTATTTATGTGGGTCTGGAGACTATGGACTCGACTCTGCACTTGCCTAGAATTCCAGAACTCAGAACTTTAGTTTCTGGACTGGATATTGAAATCTAGTTTTAATATGAAAGGAATGTTCTTTTGTAGCATTCTTCATCACCTGCAAAATATTTTACTCAATTACAATGCCTCTTTACTAGAAAGGCTTGCTGCAAGGTGTGTTTTGAAGGAGATTGAAAACAATTATCATTTGACTTCTACTGACTGCTTAAAGGGAAAACTGAATCAAGGCTGATGTAGGGATGATTCTTCTCCTGGTAAAGAAAAAAGAGACTTTGAGACTTAATGCCTACTGTTTCCATTGTTGTTTAGCTGACATACTGGGATTGAAGATAATGACAGAAATATTATTGGTCTTGTCTGCCTCTTGAATCACGTATCAACTTCAGTCAGAACTTGTAAATGTTCTCTGAAAACAAGTTTTAACTGAACTTTACATCTGAACTGAGTTACTAAGTAGCTTCTTATATTTTTCAATATATAAAGTTGCATATGTATTTGTTTAGTTGTCTGTAAGTAAGAGTAATGGTGAAGCACTGGAACAGGTTCCTCAGAAAAACTGTGGTTGTCCCATCCCTGGAGATGTTCATGGTCAGGCTGGATGGGGCTCTGAGCAACCTGGTCCAGTGAAACATGACCCTGCCTATGGCAGGGAAATTAACTTGATGATCTTTAAGGACCCTTCCAACCCAAGCCATTCCATAGAATATTTATTGCAACAACTCCTAATACCTGAAAGCTGCAGCTATAGTATAATCATTCTCTTGGAAGAAATTCTTGCCTTCTTGGAAAAAGTTTTATGATAATTAAATTTCTTCGATCACTTTCTTATTTCTACAGAACAAGTCTTTTTACTGATGTCATCATTAAACAAAGCTGTCTAGTTCTGCAGTCTAATGGTTAGCATTGTAGCAGGGCTCTGGTATTCAGATGTTTAATTCTTCATTTGTCCCTTGACAGGGTTTTGTCCTCACTCATGTTTCCAATTTGCTGGCATTTATTACAAGAGAAATGTGCGAGGGCTTTTCCCTTCACAAGTAAAGATTTAAGATGAAGAACTGCTAAGTGTTGGTTTTCATCATAAAAAGGCATTGTAATGTCTCTCTTACTTTTGACAGCCTGTGTTCAGATGGTATACCAGATTAAATATTATTATTGGACATAGTTAAAATAGTACCACATGTAAAACAACACAAAACCCAATTTTCACAAAGCAGAAATTGTTTAGGGCACTTAATTCACCCATGTGGCTCTTTGATTTAGACATATGGATAGTGATAATAGCATCACTCTGTGCTGTCATACCTGTCTGTATGTTTTAGACAGATTAGACACTGTTTTATCTAGTCCAGTTCAAGTCACCCAGATGATCAAACATCTGCACTTCTTTAGGGAGATAATTCTGTAATTTAATAGCTTGCAGCAGAGTCTGTAATCCTCAGAGTGTGAATTTTATCTGCTGGCTAAGGAATTTATATATTACCTATACCTTCTCGCTAAGCAGATTCTGGGGTTTTACATCTTTTTTATCTTTACTTTTCTTCTGCCATGTTTAATATTGACATTGTGATTACATCACAAATGGTATATGTGCAAAAATATCCTAAAAGTCTTAAAATTTTTGCAACTTTTTGAAATGCAGGTCACTTTTAATTTGTTCAATTTGTCAGTATAACCAGATTTTAAGGGGAGATTTCTGTGGAGAACTGTAGTGTTCATTAGCCAACTTTAAAGTTTTAATAACAGATGAAGCGTGAATGCAGTCTTTAGAATGGTTTTCATTGTGTAATCTTTATGCAGCACACTGTCTATCTCCTGAACTCAGAGACAATTTGGAAAAGATAATATGTGATTTTTAATCAAGTGGAACATTTTAATGCATAAGTGCAAAAGAAAAGTTAAGTATGCTAAAGCAATAATGGAATAGTAAATTTGTGGAACACTAGATGTGTGTATTTTGTTTCAGTTTTCACCATGCTTAACACTGAACTATTTTTCAACAGTAGCTCTTATTCTTTGTGGCAGGATGATAATTTGAGCAATTGCAGAAATCTGTGTTCATGTTAAGCATCTTTTACCAAGTTGAAGTGACTCTAACTAAGCTTTAGTTTAGTTCAGGTAAACTATTTCAGAAGTGGTTGACAAATGAAAACCCCCAAGAAGTTGCTGCTGCTTTATATGCTTTCCAGTGTGATTTCACATCTTCAGTGAAACTCTTTAAACATTACAGCTTATTGATTTTCCAGTTTGTGAACAGCTTGAGCATCATATTGGTTCCAGCTCTTATATTCCACCTTTTACTAGCTTGAAAAATTAGTATTATCAGCCTGTTTACTGGAATTCTTAATATTAGAGGAGGAAGGCAGAATTAGAAGTAAGCCCTATGAAGATTTTTTTAAAATTAAAACCTTATCCTGTCACATTGTGTTTTCAATTCCTGATTAGCATTAAAATTTTATTATGCTTCTGAGTTGGTAGAAAGTGTTCCCATTATGCTGAGTTCATCTGGGTCTTGCTGTTTGCTGTGATGAAACTGAACTGGGCTCGATTCTTTTGATTATCAAAACTGAAATAATTGTTTTAAGGTGCAAATGCAAGTAATAGGTACTGTACTGTGTGTGCATATGTACCTTTTTCTATAGATAAACATCTTAGAGAATATATATCTGTGACTTAAGACTGCAAACTGGGATGAACTCTGCCACTGATGTGCTGTGCAACATGAAACACTGATCTTGCTTGTCCTCAGTTTTCCATTGGTAAATGGAAATTATGGCTGATATCCATGGCATTAGGCAGAAGTCGATATTTCATCATAGTCCCTTCATTGGCTGTCAGAACTTTCTTGGATAGGAATAAAAAGTAGGTATCTCCCATGTGGAAGAAGATATTTAATGGCAGAAAGTCTCTTACTTCAAAAGTCATTGTTGCCTTCTTTGCTCATGGGAACCAGACATTTTTCCACTCCTTAAATAAGTTCAAGTGAGAAGAATTTATTCTTGTCATCATGAACTTAAAAATATGTCTAAAAGCTTTCAAGATACTGTCTTGTGAAGTATAGACTCATGTCAAAACCCATTTGCACCTTACTTTGTGGTCACGTCTGAACATATCCAAACATTCAGAAGAATCTCAAATTATCTAAATTATAAATTATTTTAGATTTTTTTCCTGTAAATCAGAAGGAGCATTGCCTAGCTGATTTCACTCCAGGCAAAATGTGAGTTGCAATGATACAAAGAGGATAGGCTTTAATGTTATGTGTGTGCAAATACCCCTCATCTTCAGTCTTCAATGTATTATGTTCATGTTAAGCATCTTTTACCAAGTTGAAGTGACTCCAGCTAAGCTTTAGTTCAGTTAAACTATTTCAGAGGTGACTGGCAAATGAAAAGCCCCAAGAAGTTTTCCTGTGCAGTAAAAATCCTATTTTTATCCAGGTTTTGAAAAAAATGTTCATAGGAACCCACTATCCTGGGACAACTTTGTAAGACAAAGCAAAGATGCGTGGAAAAGCATAACCAGCCATACAATTTGTATGGGATTTATACAAGAGTCCTACTAAATACAGTTTGTCTGTAGTCTGATTAGCCTTATTTTTATCTCTAATGCTTGCATCCAGTCCTTTCCTTTCCACGAAATATTATGAATTATAATAAATAGAAATAAATCTTAATTGTGTATATCCCTGCATCCAAGGAATTGATGTTGATTTAACTTACTTGACATTTAGTTTAATTTAATTATGGGAAGTCTCTGTTGGTAACTAGAAGAGAGTATACATGGTTGCCTCATTATCTTGCTGTGATAGTGTGTTGCTGTTGTGTTTGCTCATTGTCATGATTCTTGTTTACTCAGGGCCCTCAGGAAAAACAATAATAAATAAATCTGCAATCATTTTTCCAGAAACAGCAACAAAAATATCTTAGTGTTTTCCTGTTTACAAAACTGACAAAAGCCAGTGAAATTGAGCTACTTTATAGCATAGCTTCAACACAAGTGGAATATATTGGTTTGGATTTGGAAACCCCACCATAGCTTCTTATGAAACAAGGATTTCTAGAAATAACATCCAGCTGAAAGTTGATATTTTCATATAATGTCTAAACCAGCGTTAGAACTTTTTTTGGCAGTCACTGAATCACAGCACTTTAGTGTTCTATGGGGAAGCTGCAGCAGTGTGCAGCAGCCACATGTGGGTGGCATGATGTGGGAACAGAAAAGCTGTAGCTAATGAAAAAGTTAATGCTGCATTACTTCCTGCATGAGAAATCTGTGCTGTTAGCCCACTGTAACTGCTGTTAGTCATGTAATTTCTGTTAGGTTGCAACACAAGACAGAAACTTTCAACAATTACAGTGTGGTTACCTGGTATTCCAAGGTGACTCATGAACTGATTAAACAGAGACGTGGAGAGGGCTGTTCTACTGATACAATACTTTGTGTTCCCAGTTATTGCAGTTAAAATTCATATCAGTCTACCATGAAGTGAATGACATGAATTATTGAAGAATCTTCTGGTTTTCCAGTGAGTAGTATGACACAACTCTAGAACAATTGGAACCCATAAACAGCATTTGCTATGCACACATCTATAACACATGGAGTATGTTTACTTAATTAAGATGGATTTTTTAATTTCAAGAGTCATAAAGAGCCATATCTATAGCAAAGCTCAATCTATGCAATATATCTGAACAACAAGCTTGTGGCTTGAACTTGGTTATGAAATTTAGAAAGCCAAGCATGTTTAACAATTTGCTTTTGAGGAACTAAAACTTCTTATTGTCCTGACGAGAATGTCACCTGTGGCTCATTTGCTTTTAGCCCTTTCTTGAATATATTCAAGTAGTCTTGATCCACAGTAGATATCTTGTATTAGCAGCAGAATGTGATTTAGAGGCAGACCAAGAAATTTCTGTCAGCAATTGATTTTTTAGTTCTAAGATATGTAACCCTAATTGCTCACTAAAGGAGGGATAGGTAGCAGAAGATAAACAAAAAAAGATGAACATTGCAAATTAGTGCAAGAGGTGAGACCATCCTTTCAAGCAAATCAGGATGTGATTGTGGACTGTAGCACCAAATTAGCATTGCTCCCAGAGATTTTTTCTGTAGTTTATGGGAATTTGTTTGTTTGTTGTTTTTGAGCTATAAAAGTAAGTATGCATTTTTCCTGCTATGGTCTACTGTGATCTTTCTAAGGAAACAGGGCAGGTTTTTTCATGTACATTCCCTGAGCATGAATTTCCATTTGGTATGGCACTTTTCCGCACCCCCCCCAAATGCCCCCAAACCCACACCCAAACTTTGAATCCAAACAAGTTCTCACTTTACATTAGTGTTAGGCATTAAAGTTTGAAATGACAGGAAATCCTAGATCTTGCCTGGTTTCCTTCATGGTGGCCTTAAATGTACACGTGCACTCCATTCTAGATGAATACAGGCAAGCATGATGGTCACAGGATGCAGCTTTGTGGCGTTTTGTGGTCATCTAAGGCAACATATCCTGTCTTTCTGACAGCTGTGAGGTCAGAAAAAGTTTCATGGTTCTTTTGCTTTCAGCACCCTTGAATGATGTTTTCTCACGCATCACTGTACTATCACTTCCTATGGCAGGCTGCAAAAATGGTTTTTGATAAGAGCTTTTCCTGATTTTTTTCAAATTAAGCTTTATCACTGGCATAATGCATAGTCTCAGTAAATGCTGTTTATTCTTAGACTGAGGACTCATTGGACCCACCCTTGGCAACCACTTAAAGGACAATAAAGTTCAGTGCAAGTAGTGCTCTATTTCACTTGGGCATAGTTTTTGTAGATCTTTCTCCTCATTGTATAACTTTTATCTTGACTGCCCAAGAGCAGAATAACAAGAGAGCCTCCAACTGAAAGGAGTATTTTGACAGATGTCTTATCTAAGATGGTGCTTTTTAAAAATAGTGTTAGCTTTACCATTAGTGTAAAAAGTAAAAGATACTCTTAGGCTAAAAGGTAATTCATCCCATATTGTTTAAACTATGACAACCTGACTAGATTTCATGAGGTGTCTCTTTCAGTAACTATAAAAAAAAGAAAGTCCGCCAATTAAACTTTTCAAGCAACCGAAACCAGCAATTAGCAATGTAAATTGCTCCTGTTTTAGTGCCTCATGTTTTTGTGGGTGAAAGATAAGTCTATGTAAAACCTGTTTAGAATGAGATAAAGCAGGAATAAAGGGGCATATGAAAGAAATCAGCAAAAAAACCACAGGCTAGGAGGACTAATCCAGATTACTTCTTGCCTACAAACTATCTGAATAATAGGTATGATCATTTCTTACAGGTTTTTACAGGGATGATTTTGTGATTAGTTGGCAGCTGAAATTATTACTGAAAATAAGGATCTCCAAGGAAAGGAGAGTTTCAAGAGACCTTGTCCTTTTCAAAACAATTTTTTGGGAACTGGCCAACAGTGTTTCCAACTCTGTATTTTACCATGTTTTGTAGTTTTGTATTTTAAACCAGGAAGTGTTTTGCCCTAATAGTTGACAGTATCTAAATCCTTGGGCTCAGTTTTAGGAATTGGTTGTTTGCAACTGGTGCAAGTGTTCCTAGCAGCACAAAACCATTCTGTTCTCACTTTCAGATTGCTTACAAAAGAAGCAATTCCCTATTTCTATGATTTCAGGATTTTGTTCAGCTTATATAATGAAGGACTGTCGACTACTCATTTTGATTTTATGATTTAAACCACCAGGTCTTTGCAGATCACTAAAAATAAATCAATTGCTTTTATATGATCTGGAAATGTCCCTCATTATTTGCTCATGTGAGATTGTCTTTTAACATCATCCTACCAGGAGCATGTTAGGGATCTCAGATGCAGTATAATGTGCTAAATAATGCATTAAAACGACAGCATAAACAATAGTTGTAAGCAGTGTTCACTATGATAGAACAAGTTCAGTTTGGTATTGCTGTTTGTCATTGAATGAGTGCCACAATTTGATCCCTTGGTTATTTGTCCCCTATCATTGGCAGTGCTGACAATGGTTTGGCACAATGCAAAGAGGTTCATCAGAACATTAGAGCATGTGGAAGTTCAGGAAATACAATTTTCTGAAATGTGCATGCAGTCTCTCTGAAAGCCACTTGTATGTGAGAGTATGTAACTCTCTGAATGTTTGTCTTCTTATTGTCATGTAAAAAGTAATTTTATTTAATCTAGCACTATGACTGTATTAGATCTGAGGGAGGAGTGATCCACTCTTGACACAGTGGTATACATGTGTAAATCATCAGATCTCACAGTTAACTTAGTGAAGATTGGCAATGCTAATATTCCTGTTCTTTCTGAAGATCTCAGGCAGGGAATGAAAATTTTAACTGCTGAAAAGTCTTGTTAGGAGAGGATGCTTTGGGACTATGCTGAGCAGCATTGAACATGCTGGTAAGACAAGATGCATCAACAACTCTGATAATAAAGCAAGCCTCCTCAAATATTCAATCTTCCACCTTGATTTCATTGTTAGTTTGAAGCGAGAGTGTTGTTGCTTGCAGACAGCCAGATAAGTGAAATATCCTTGTTAAACAGCATGCTATCAAGCATGTTAATACATGGAACACAGTAATCTCAGAATCATTAGGTTGGAAGAGAACTTCAATGAGTCCAACCCATGCCCTAACACCTCAACTAAACCATGGCATCAGGTGCCACATCCAGTCTTTTTTTAAACACATTCAGGGATGGTGACTCCACCACCTCCCTGGGCAGACCATTGCAGTACTTAATCACTCTTTCAGTAATGAATTCAGTAATGAATTATTATCTGCCTGAAGAACAGCATTTCCTTACCCTTGATATTAATTTTGGAGCCAATCAGGGTAATGTCCTAAGAGCTGGGAATTTTAGATAATACCCCTTATGAAGTGTAAAAAAAAAGGTTAAAACCAGAAAATGAATAGTGACACATTTTAGAACCACCCTTGATAAGAAGGCTTTTGTGTATAAAAGTTCTCAGAAACTGGGCTGGGTTTTGAACTCCTATCTCTAATCACATAAAGATTAGGGCCCATGGAGTGAGCAAACCTGCTTTGATTAATGCGACTTCTTCTGTACTGATTTCAATGTTGAAGGCATTAAACAAGTTTAAAATACCACCAAGAAATTCCTCCAAGAGGCTTTCAAACAAGCTTTTCTGTGTATAACATAAGGGCTTCTTCCAAAACTTGATTAAACTGTGCCAGACTGGTTACTATTTATATTGGTGGTGTGCTCTCAGTATACTATGAATAGCACTGATCACATCACCTATAAAAAAGATTTAGCTATAATGTAAAGCATGTGGAAACAAAAAAATCCAACTCAACATAGAAAACAACTGACAGCTGCCTGAGGAAAAAAGAAACATTATTAATTGTTTGTTATTCCTCTATTATTCTTAAAATTCCTCCTGAAGGCATTGATGTTCTCAGGCACCCAATAACTGGAGGAGATACGAAAGTGACCACTAAGCCAATCTGATTAATGACATGGTCCTTTCCTTATTTAATAGATATCTGATTTTAGCTGCTGATTAAAAGGATGTTACTCTGTGTGTGGGTTGCGTGATGCAAATGTAAATTTATTGTAATTAAATAATACTGAAACTGGCAGCAAAGAGTTAACTGTGACAGTTCTCTGTTGTAAATTCAAGTGAACAAAATACTTCACTGAGTAGGAAAACAGACATTTTGATCAGAAGGTCATTGTGCTATTAATAAGGAACTAATAGGTTTTCCAAATGAATGACTTGTATTTTCAATTTGAGGAGAGGTGAGAGTACGAGGTGATAGAACTGAGGTTCAATTGAGAGTTTAATCTATGTATCAAGAACCTTTGTCACTGAAACGATGGTGAATAGATGAATTCATTTACAAAGTGTAATGAGTTCCTATTGAGAATTAATTATCTTGGAACTTAGTTCTGAAACTGGAAACATATTTGACCCTTGAAATCAATCTTTCTTTTTCTCCCCTCATACCACCAGAAACTAGATAAAACTTCATGAGTCCAACATGATGAAAGTTAGCATTTCTGTTTTAAAATATTTTTTAAAACATTATAGTGCAAGCATGGACGATGTTCTTGTTCTCTTTTTTAGTTTTAATATACATCTGAATTCTGACTGCAGTTCTTTCTGATTATTGTTGACCTTTAGTTAATAGATGTGTTTTGTACTTTTGAGGGATGGAAGGCATTGTTACACCCTAATGTGGCTGAGTGCCTGGAGATGTAAAGAGAAAAGCCAAAGATGATCTTGGAATCTAAGGCAGAGAACAACAGTGAGAGGATAAAAGCCTCAGATGTTTGACAGGAGGAAGAGGAAAATCATGGGAGGAGCAGTGTCTGTGATGGAGGGAGACATTCAAAATAACAGACTAAGTGGCAAGGGAGATTACATGACTGGATTTTGTTATGTGTGGTTGCCTGACCATGCTTTGTGATAAGTGAGGCCAATGATAAATCTGCCCTATGAAATCTGTCCCAGTTAAAAATGTATTTAAATTCTCTAGCTGCTTTCATAGAGGAAGAATAACCAAACAAACAACCAGTGTACAAAAACCCCTCCAGAAACCACAACAAAAAGGGCCCTGATTACAGCTGGTGGTTCAAGAAAAGTATAAAGATATCCATTATGTCACTGAAATTATTGATTAATTTCAATTGAATTTCTTTATGAGAAGTGTTCCAAAATAGGTCTGCTTTTCCTTAGTGATTAACATGATAGCTAAGCAACTGGCATAAAGTTGGTGTTGGAAGCAATACATCCCTGCTGCCCTGAGGATCGTGCTGGTTATGATGATGTCTGACCATGCCTTTCACTACTTTATCCTTGTAGGTACTCACTCAGTGGTCTGCCAAACCCTGTTGCACTGTGTTTTGAAATCTGCCTTTGTTAGCCTAATAGAAAGTTTCCATTGAGAGAAGCAGAACCTGAAATCTAAGAGGATGAGCATTGGAGCAGTAAATCCTGTGCTGTTGTATGCAGTTTTATAAGCATCTCTGGCACAGATCACTTTATTAAAGCAACATCTGCTGCAAGCACAGTGCTTGGATTAGGGATGACAGCCATTTGCAGCCAAATGAACTCTTAAAAATAGAAGATATTTAAGTTTGACAAGGATTAATGCTTTATTAGCTTGCTAAATTCTTCAGGTTTACAGTAGCACTTTCTGTGGATGTTTTATATGGATGCTCTTTATATTTAGTCTAATGTAAGTGTGATCTGCATCACCAGTTTTCTCAGCTTGCCTTATGAGATTGATTGGTCTTATATCTGTCTGTTCTCTGTCACGAAAAATCATGAGGGTTAGGGATATGACGGCAGTGTTTTTCCCATTAGGGAAGCACATAAAAAATATCATCTGGGAGGTCTGTCTCTTCAGACACTTCTACCAGATCTACTGCCGTTGGAACATCCACATCCAAACTCAACAAGCTTTTATTCAAGCCTTATCAGTGTCACTGCTATTTTTTTCCTGCCACAGGATCCTTACTTTACTAACTTGAAATATGGATGGTTTGGTTATTTCCATACTTATTTCAATTAGCTTCTCCTTCACACCATTTTAAGCTGTTAGGACATAGCAGCTGATTCCAGTGGCAACCACTGCCCATTGACTGGAGCAAGCAAATTGTTCTGTGGTTTTGTCTGGTCCAGCATCTACTCCTGTAGCTTTTTAAAATTTTCTTTGCCTAGTTAGAAGACAAAGCTTCTCTCACATAAGTAGCTTCACTCAAAGCTTCACTCACATAAGTAGACTTTGTAAGTGCTGGGGGAAACCTTCACCCAAGTGAAGAAAAAAAATACCACTCTGATAAGTGCATGTTAAGAAATGCAAGCTGCCATGCATTCAGTACAGTCAGAGAAAGCTTATGGTTCATATTGCCCATTCATACTGGATTGATTGTGTTAGTTCATATGGTGGAAAATCTGTAATTTGAAGACAAATCACTGGCATGTTTAAACGTGATGTGTTGCAGTTAACCCCTGCATTGACAGTATGTTGCTGCTTAAAAGCCCCACCTGGAGACTGGTGCCAGGTAGAAAGGTCAGAAATTTGTAATAATAAGGAGGAATCTCTGCTCTGAAAAGCTTATATTTAAACAGGAAAGGCAGTTGAAAATTTGGAAGAAATCTTAATGCAGAAGGCTGAAGTGCTTTGCTGTTAAGAGAGTCTCACAGCAAGTGCAGACAGAACAATAATTCAGTCCTTTCTGACATTTTTCCCAAACTCATTGCAAGATACCCATGCTGAACTAGTAGGAGATGCTTCCTCTTTTCACTGCCCCTGCATTTGCAACCAACAAATCTTTGCTTTGTGACCCAAGCCTAATACAATTAATTTTTTCTTTTTTGGTGGGCCTCTGAATTAATTTATTGTTTACGTGGGGCTTTGGACACATTTTTTTCTAATTCACTGCTTTCATATCCTCATCTATTAAATGGCTGAACTTTAACCAACACAACACCTCAATTTTCTGAGAGTTTTTCTCCTTTTAATAATTTTTTCTCACATACTGTAATACCTGGAGTCAAAACTCTTCTTTGATTTTATTTTAATTGAAGGACAACTCTAAATGAAAAGATTGAGCAAAATCTGTTTCTAGCCTCAGTATTTGTTTAGTGATCTTCCCTTTTCACTCAAAATACATACAGTAGTAGGAAATTTGTGACACACATTTATTTTCTTCCTTTAGAGTGGATTTTGTAAGTGATCTTGGGCAAGACATTTAACCACTCTGTGTGTCTTCCCCCCACCCAAATGTGTATTACGGCATTTCTACCTTGTGGCACCTGCTATTTCACGTAACTAGTGGTTAGATTCTATGGTAACAGGGGCTATATAAAGTAAGTAGGATACTTAAATTTAATATGGAGTGGCCTGTGCGAAGGCAAAACTGTAGGACTGAAAGAAACATGTCAGGACTGTAGATGATTCCTTGGGTGCTCTCTTGCTCCCTTACCCAATATTTTTTTTGCCTTGACAAACTTCTTGTGTTGATGACTTAATATTTTCTCAGAGACTTAATTATTATTTCCCCATTAATGCAAGTCTAGAGTGCATTTTACTATCTGTTCAGAAGTACTTCTCTCTGGTTTTCATGCTACTTAACCTTTGTGCTCTATTTTTCCTTTGTCCTTCCAGGTTGTTCGAATGCTATCTGTAAAATGATAATCTTAACAGTAGAAGAATCCTAAAAAAATACATACTTAAATATAAACACTCCCCAGTTCCATCCCCCATAAAATGTAAACAATGGTCTTCTTGGGTTTAGGTTTATAATATTAACAACATGCATCTAAAATAGTTAATATCCAGGCTACACAAAAATGAAGATGTTTCCCTAAGAGCTTTTGTCCACCTCAGACCCAAGAGAAGTGATTTCTTTATAGTGTGTATGTTTCTTGTATGATCACTTGATGTAATTTGGTTAATTGCTCTTACAGAGTGGAAGTGCTGCAGATACTGTGGAGTCAATAATATGTTAGACTTCAGAATGTTTGAAACCAAGAAACACAAATGTTCTAGCATTTTAGATTAATTTTACTGAAGTGTTTAAGAGATTCGCTGTAGATGTATCTTGATCCTGTACAGTCTATAGTCACTTTATAACTCAGCTATCCGTTCTTGAACACTGTGCTGGAATGTGTAATGGATGAAGTTTGCATGGATTATTCTGATACTTTTGGATTCAGAGCATACGTACTTTCATAAAAGCCTTTGAATTAGGTACAAAAACTATGCTTTACATCTTATGCACACATGGTTCCACTGGAAAAGTACAGACAAGGGTAAAAAGTAATTTTCTCATCAAAAAATTGATGAGAAGAGTGTATTTTCATTTTGAAGGAGATTTGTTTTTTGCAGTGGTTTAGAGCTTTAGTGGTTTAGCCATTGGTTCCAGTTCTGTGGAAATTTCTGCATAAGGAATGTCTCAATTACCAAGATAATTTGATAAAATGCCTGCTGTATGACTATAGAAGAAAAATAGTTGCCTCTCCTCATTTCAGAAAGAGGGAGTTGAGTTAAATGCCATCTATAGAATGTCAATCCATCGCATCTACTTTAGTATTATTTTTTTTAGAGAAATTGTAATTTAGGACATTTATCATATCTCCCCTTCTTCCTGCAAAGTATGCTATACTAACGTGTTAATTGATATTTGATGTACTAGTGAGTGGATCATACATTAAATAATTACATCAGTCATTATGTGAAGCAAGGCATTAATACCAAAACATTCCTATTAATTTATCAGTTAAATAAGAAAAATGTCTTAAGTTGACAACCTACAGAATTTTTTCAAATAAATTTAGTTGTGTCAATAGAGGCTACCCTGATTTGGTGCCTCAAAATATTAAAGTATATTTACATGTATCTCACAGTAATATTTTATATTTATAAAATGTTACAGAATTCCCTGCATTCCTTGTTTATTGAGGACAATAGTTTCTCAAGGCAAGTGTTATGCTTCATGCTTATGTAAGGCACAGGATTTTGGCTCTGAAAAGCTGATTAATATTGTATAGTTTTATGAGCAATATAAATAAATGTTAATTCTGTCAAATGTCATAGGAGCAGTTGTCATACCTTGGGAAGGGATCATGCTTACTGGATTTCTTCTTTGCCCACACAAAATTTAGATGCAAAACTGGACTTACCTTAGCTGGTAAAGCATAGCAGAGTTCTTTATAGATGTCAAATGGTAATACATTTGTTTTGATAGAAAAAAAAACAATGATAGACTTCTCTGACTTGTAGAATTTTGCTTCATTATGTACTTCAGTGATCGCCATTATTGAAAGCCCTCAGGCAAACACATACTCATGAAGAAAAAGCATGTGAACTGCTCACTGTTTGGCAGATTTCAGTCCATTTAGTTTCTATGTTACATTCATAGCTCCTCTTTTAAATGAGTAGCTATTTCTGGAACATACACAACCATAAATTTATTAAATAATAGCATAGCTCTTATTATCTGAAAACTGTTTTAGTTCACAAATAGTAACTTTTTTCACGTGGCAAACATAAGCATAAAAACATGAAAACTACAAAAAAAGCATTTTTAATACAGGTTGTTCTGGTGATCAGCCATAACAGAGAAAATTAATGAATGCCTTGATATGGTGTGTTGTTGACAAAGATGTAATCATTACACTGTATTTCATTATTATTAATTTTAATCTGTATAAAGCCTTTTTCTTCATTTTATAAATTCTTTCCTGTTTCAAAGAGAAGTCAGAGTCCTGCGATAGCTTAGAAAAATAGAATGAAGCCTCCATAACCATTGGATATGCTGTTGAAGGGTTAAATTAGCTGGTCTGTGAGCTACTGAGCTTCAACCCTGTAATCCATGGAAGCCCAGGTTAAGAGCTTTGTGGCATGGGGACAAACTCTTGGTTGTCTAGTCAGACATTGAAATCTTAATGTGCATTAACATTAGAAACTTCTATAGGATTCAATTTTCTGAACCAGCTTCTTGCTTGAAGTACACTACACAAAATTACAGATGAAATCTGATCTTAATTAATGTCATTGATGGAATGAGTATTCAGTAGTTAAATATATGTAATAATACATGGTATTATCTAACTTTTTAAAAATCTTTACTCTCTAGATTATGGAAGCCTCTTCAATAAGTATTTTTTTCAGAAATTGTAATAGACAAGTTTATATCTTTTTCTGGTTTCTGAATTGTAGTTTCTGTTATCATTTTAGAATATTTTTTCTAGTTAATGTTTATTCAGCTGTACAGTAGTACAGGGTTGTCTATGAAGTCAACATCGTTACAGGTGACTAGAATTTGATAACATGTAAGCATTTGCTCATTGTGAATTATTTTGTTCCCTGGCTTAGAGATAACTTCTCTCAGCAATTTCTGGTAGTTTCATATTGCATTAACATCTGATTTGGAGCCTGCGGAGTATGATTGTGCTGTGTGATTACTTCAGCATGCTGTTAGAACTGAAGAGGGCAAGCAGTATTTTAAGAACGTGTGTTTTGAACTGGTGCTAGGAGACACAGAGATACTGGAGTGCTGACCTTCAGGTGAATTGTTAAAAAAATCATACAATTAAATTGAAATTAAATATAAACAATCAAGTGAGGTTAAAAGTCCTAACAAGAACTGATTGAAATTTTGTAGTCTCAGTTCTATCACCGCAGATGAGACTACCATATCTCTGAATGAGAAAAAGGGAATGAGGAAGACTCAAGAACTGGAAACCTAAATAACAGTTGGTAGGAAGCCTGATAGAGAGGGCAGTTTGGCATCTAGATGGAATTTTGTAGCCTTGTAGCTAGCCTTGTCCTCAGCCTCAGAGGACCTTTCTGAAGGTTCACAGGCGGAATCTGTGACTTGCAGTGTAGGTTGGAGCTGTAGAAGGATGATTGGCTGAAATTGGATGGTTCAGGAAATAGTGATCAGTGGGCCCTTTTGCAGATGAATTGTTTTTCCCTGAGAGTTTAGACGCATTCCCTTGATATCTTATGCTTGCTAATAGCAAAATAATGGCTTGAATAATGAGTTGATCTAAATTACATAGAAGGGAAGCCCCAGAAGAGAATTTGGCTTAGCACCTTCCAAAATTGACAAGGGAGCAGTATGGAATAAATAGCTTATGTAACAATAAGTCTTGTAATTATACACTTGTTTCAGCAGATGGATGTGCTATTTTGGGACTGAATAACAACTGAACATTAACTCTAGTAACTTGCTTTTTCAGTGATGGCAATCTGGACAAATGTGCTGTAACTCCAAGAAGCTAATGCAGCTGGTGGAGGCAGATCTCTGCGGGCTGGCAGCCTGCTGTGCTCCAAGCCTACACCTTTAGGGATGACTCACTTTTTGTTCCTGCTCATGCTCAAAGCCCAAGGCAAAGCATTGATCTGATCATGTAGTAGGAGTGGACAGAGTAGTTCTTTCTGTTTTATCTGTACATCTAAAATACCACACAAATGATCAAATATTAGGAAGTCCGCCCATGTCTAAGTGTTGGGTGGAAAACCTACACACACTTAGGAATATTTTGTTGTATGATAAACCTAGCAGGAATGACTATCCAATTCCACTCATCATCACCCCATATATCTCTTAGTACTTCTCTGTAAGATACCAAGTTTTCTAGCCTTATTAGAGCTCAGTATGGGGAAATCATTGCAGGTAGTTAACTACCTGCAGTTTACCTCTCATCAATTTTATTCTGTAATTTCTTTCATTGTGTAGACCCAATATGGTATGAGTATTTTCTCTGGTGGGCTTTTTTATGTTCTGTAGTTATTAAAAGCCAGTATCTCTTTATGTAATTTAAGAAATTTAGAATTGTACTGCTTTTTCTAGGTAAGACAGTTAAATAAAAACCTGTTTAAATTTAAACAAGTTTAAATTTTGCTTCCCTTTCAGTTTAGGTTTTCAAAGATGGCAGTTAAACACATTAAGAAAGCAGTCCTAAAAGATCTTTTTATTATTATTATAATCCTCCTCCTCCTGCTCATCGTCATCATCTTGATGTCTGAATTCTAATTCTGAGATACATTTCAGATTTGTTAAAATACTTTAGGGTCTCTTTTTTATATTTCAATTTTCTTTCATTATATGCAGCTCTTAGAAATGAGAATCCATTTATCATTATCAAATATTTTGCAAGTGTAACACAGGCAGATACTTGAAAGGTAGGGCTGTCTTCTTTGCAGTTACTTTCATTCCTCCTTGATGGCTTTTTCCTTCTGATTCATACACAAATGACTTATCTTTTGGTTTTGGATTGTTTGCATTGAAAAGCAGAGGTAATCTACAGAAACACAAAAAGACTTCATAAAAATAAAACACAGTTCACCCTTCTGTTTATTGAATACTATATGAGAAGAGTGTTCAATATTTAATGTGTTAAATTGCTTTGACAGTATCTGCTTCTAGGATCTCCTTGCAGGTGTATTTTGCTTGTGTGCTTAACTGGCTCTGTAATTAGAGCAGTTTGAAGCTTGTTCCATACTAGGAGCTGCTTTTATTTGAGTAGGGAAGCCAAAAGTATCATAACATGTGGTTCATGATTACTTTCCATGTACCGTCAGAAAAGCGCTTTGAAAAAACTTCTCAGAACTCCTCAATAGGCCAATAATCCTCTTGTTATTCTGTTAGGAAAATAATAGCATAGCTTGAGATGTGGAAGAAGTGTGTAGGTGATTTTATTTATTGAAATTGATTTTTTGGATTTTAGCAAAACTTTTTATATGTTCTCTCACAGTATTCTTTTGGGAAAAGAAGGCCAGCTTACAGCTATACAAGCCTGTGACACATTGAGTGGACAATTTGTTGATGGGTTGGGCTCGGTGTTACAGTAAATGGGGTTACATAGGGCTGGTGGCCAGTCACCAGTAGGGCTCCACAGGCTCAGTTGTTTATAGATTATCTGGACACAAGAGTTGAATATGCATTGAGTTTGCCAATAGTACTAAAGTAAGAGGAGCTGTGGACTCCCTTGAGGGCAGAGAAGCCTTACAGAGATCTGGATAGACTAAGAGCTGGATGTTAAGCAACTCTATAAACTCTCAGTTTAACAGGAGCAAGTGAGGGATTCTACACCTGGGACAGGGTAGTCCTTGTAACCCATACAAGGTAGGGGCTGAGAGGCTGGAGAGCCACCCTGTGGAAAGAGATCTGGGAGTTCTGATGGTGTTAAATATGGGCCAACAGTGTGCCCTGGCAGCCATAGGGCTGTCCATATCTTGGGGTACATCAGGCACAGCATCACTGGCTGGTTGAGGGAGGCGATTGTCCTGCCCTACTCTGTGCTTGTGTGGCCTTGCCTCGAGTGCAGTTTTGGGTGCCTCAGTATTAGAAGGGCATCTGCAAAGAGTGTATCCAGAGGAAGAGTGTGACAAAGATGGTGGGACGTCTTAAGGGCCAGATACATGAAGAGCAGCTGAAGTCACTTGGTCTCTTCAGCTTGAAGAGGAAAAGGCCGAGGGGTGACTTAATCCCAGTCTACAACTTCCTCAAGGGGATCAGATGAGGGGTAGGTGCTGATCTTCTTTTTCTGGTTATCAGTGATAAGTCACAAGGAATGGAATGAAGCTGTCAGGGAAAGTTCAGACAGGATGTTGGATTTTGCTCCTTCAGTGAGAGGGTGGTCAGTCACTAGAAGATGTTCCACAGGGAAGTGGTCGTATTGAAATATTCTATGATTAGCTGTATTCTTTGTCTTCAGTATGTGGTTTAGCATGAGAAAAATATTCTCAGACTTTCCACAGAAATAAAGCATCTTTCATTTCTGTAATAGGATATTGGGTGATTTTCTAGTACTTAGGATGGTTTGGGACTTCAGATGCTTTTATACTCACTTTTCTTTCCCCAAACCTTTTAGTTCTTTAGTGGGCTTTAGTGAGGCATCTATTCTACTGAATCCTAGTATCAGCTTACTCTTTTCTTAATCTCAAAGTATGTAATTGTGCCTGTAATTGGAAATGTACTTGGGTGCATAAGCAAGCTCTGTCTATGGGTATTGATTAATACGAAGTCTAATCTTTGAAATAATGTTGCTTAAGAAATTAAGCATAACTAAACTATCTGTAATGGAGATTTCTAGGATTCTAAAATTAATACTTCTAATTGAGCTGCAGGATGAAAAAGCCTTTTGGGTTTTTTCAGCTTGAGTGTTTGATATTGACAGTCATTACAAAAAAACCATTTTTTTTCACTTTTTCACAATGCTTCAAGGGGAGATGCCATTACATGTCATCTGTTCATCAGTCGGACAAACCTGCATTCTTAGAAGTTAGTTAAACAGAGATGCTTTGAGTTTCATCTGTACTTAGGAAAACAGCTAGCTATGACTTTTATATTGCCTGTAATAGGTGTTTTTCCATGTACGTACATTGTATGTATATATCATGAAGCTTGATTAAATCATTAACTTAAAAAGGAGGTGAGAAATGGAAAATTAGGTATTTGATGTTGTTTTTATAAAGGAAATTAACTATTAGGTAATGATGCTAGACAGCTCCATTAAAAGTGAATTACAAGCCTTAAGCATGCCAAAGACAAGATGACAGGACTGGTCCTACCAGAAACTTTCCCCAAAGACCTTAATTTTTACTGCATGGGAAGATCTTGCAGTACCTGACTGGAAACTCTCAATCATGTGAGTTAGGTGCAATACAATTAGCTATAGGTCTATTTTTCTGGTATGTAAATCATGCCAAAGACTAAAAGCACTTGATAATGCCAAGTACCACAGTTTCCAAGGATCCAGAACTTCTAAGCAACAAACTTTAGCTTTTTCTTGGTTTGAGTCACACCATCAATATAAGTTACAGTTTTTCTCTGTACATGTTGAAGTGCTCCCCCAGCACTTTGAACCTGGTTTCTTCAGACAAGAATAAGTTATTTGACTGTTAATTTCTAAATTCACTTATGGGTGCTGGGATTATGTTACATTTACAAGAGAAAATACACATTTCCATGTTTACACTACAATACAGTTAATATCTAAGAATAATAGAAACAGGAAATAAGAGATTCAACTATGAGACCAACGACTACAGAATAGTAATTGTCATTCTTAATGGTTCTGGGCCTGAAATTATTTTTCAGAAGACAACTCCCCTAATTTGATTTAATTATTTTCTTGGTCTGTAAAAACTAATAAGGCCAGGGATTCTAATACATGCAACAAAGAAAACCCCCACAAATAGTTATAACGAAAATAGCTGTTCATCAAAAAATGTCAAAACATGTTTTAAGACAGCAAACTACCAAGAATTTATACAGCATTCTTTATTATAAATTAATAACATGCTCTTCAATGAGATTAAGGATAAAATTGAAGTTACTAATTCTTCTCGCTCATTTTTTTGTATTTATTTTTCATGTGGCTCTGGAGAAGAGCCATCATTTCTTCCCATTTCTCCTGGATTTAGCTAAGGCAGCGTAAGGAATGGTTGTAAAATCATCTGTGTCAATACAAGCCTCACAGAAATCTTGATTTCCATACTGATTTCACTTCCCTCACAGATTACTTGAGCCAAAGTAAGCTGGCACAAGTGGATTTTGAAAAGTCTAGAGATGTGCCACAAGCAACTTTTTGTGGTCAGAATGGACTGTATATATAGCATCTCTTGTATAATTTATTTTAGTCTGGCTGGCATGAGATCACCAAACTTTTGATAAGCAGAAGTGTATGATACGTATAAATGTGCAGCTACATTTGAGGAGAACTAGTCAGTATCTTGCTGATGGTGAGGTAGCAGAGACTTAGCCTTTTGGGTTTTTGTTTGTTTTTCCAGTAGATAGGAATTAGTTGGTCTCAGTGCTGATTCTAACCAGGAAACATACCACTGAGGCAACTGCAATACTGTTTAGCTTCACTTTGATTTGGTGGAAAGGAACTGTAGAGGAAATTTGTTTCACATGACTGACAACTTAAATATTTGGTTTTGAAGCGGAAATAAGCACATGGATTCTCCAAGTATGAAAAACATGGAGAAAAAATCTGTGGAAGATGCAAAAGAATTTGACAGGGCTCTCTTCACAGGGCAAGCTTTGCTGCTGGGTTTGACAGCAATGTCCCCCAAAAGTCCCCAGGCTCCCACTGAGACAGCAAAAACTCCCAATATAGTAGGCTATGTCAATTTAAATACGACATCAGGATGTTTTGCATCCTTTCACAGCATCCAGACACAGCATCTGACATCATGCATTTCCATTATATAGGTCTGATGTTCGTTGCATGATGTGCAAAGAGACACTTGGCATTCAAAACTCATGAATAAGTCTAGGCTGCTTGTTCTGTTCTGCACATGGTTAGTATGGCCACTTTATTTCAATTTGTGACAAAGAGGAAATCTTTGCAGATGTTTACTTTGACTCAGTGTTGTATTGACAGAGATCTTTACTGATATATATATATAACTATGTACATACCTAATGCCAGGAAGCTAGATCATATTATTTTGCATTCATGTTCTTCCTTGTTTAGTTAATGCAATTTTAGAGAAATGAAATGGACAGCAAGGAAGACTGAAGGCCTTATATCACAGTAAGGCATCATGAGGACTCTGCTGCTCAGTAACTGCTTCCAACAATCTCTGGGTAATTTTCATGATTAGTGAGGATGCTTGCAAAAAAATTAAACACAAATACTTAGTCCAAGATTAGCTACAGATGGGCACTATGCTCCACCAGAAAGGCCTCCTTTGACATCATTCATTTGCTCCATTCTTAAAAACCAAGAGAAATTTTTTCAGGTGAAATACTAGGTGGCAATTTTCGAAATTCTAGGGTTTTTTTTTTCAGAAATACTGAATTAATGGTAGAGACTAAACACCTGTAACAGTATCCAGTGAATAAAATTGTCAATTTAAACTTGTTCTTTACACCTAAATTCCATGACTGGAGATTTGAAATAGTAATTAAAATTTGCCAGTCTCTTTAAACATTGGATCAATTCACTTTTTGCATTGATTGGGAGTCTCAAAACAGTGTAAAATGCTTATTGTTTGTTTTCTCTCTCTTTCTGTCTCTCAGCTACTCTGTCTTCCCTTGTTTCTTGGATTTTATTACGTTTTAGGATTGAACCTGTCTTTAAATTGCATGGCAGTCATTGATGCTGGAAAAAACATATTACTAAACAGGAAACTTAAAATATCCAATGAACTGTATGCCACCATGGCAGGCAGATGAATGTAACAAGCTATGAAATTAATTATACTGTCTGGTATGAAGAGGCAAAAACTTGATGGAAATAAACTTTGTAATTGGATATGTGGACTAATAAGAAGTTAGAAAATTAAGGAGATATTTAAGGGGCTAGGTGTCCAGTTAATGCAAGTAATTAGAATTAGCCATGGATAGCTCTTAAAACCCCCACTAAGCCATTATTTGCATATTATAGTTTGTGATGCATGGAATCGTGAGATGATTGAGCCAGCACCCTAAAGTGAATTCCCCTTGATGCTTTAAAATAATGCAAGGGAAGAAACATTTCTCTTTGTGATTATTCCATTCTCCCTCCTTCATTCCATTCATGTGAGAAACTGACAATAGGTTTCTGAAATTTTTTGTATCCCAGTTAGAGAATCAAGACATGTCCAGTGTAATAGTCTGTGTTTCAAGGAGTAACATATTTCCTCAAGTGAAGGCAGTAATATGAGTTCAGTGAATGAGATTTAATGGAATTCACTTTCTCCATACACTGGCCATGCAATTTAAAAATCAAAGATTGCTTTCATCTATGAGTAATGATTAGTGAAGAAGGTAGGGCTTATATTAAATTTTTAGTTACCACATACAGGTAGAGCAGGTGGTTGCTAGAGGCAATGAAGTGTTTATTGGACTTTTTATTGTGTGAATGATTTTTAGGCTGTGCTAGACAGGCAGATTTTAGCTTGCCCTGAGCTTTAAAATCCTTGAGCTGGCAGCAGTGGAGTTACCACTGCTGGCAAGACCAGCCTTATAAATATTAGAAGAACCATGAAAATTTCCAAGTCTTTAAACATTAAAATATTAATTAGGGTGTCATTGCTTCTAAACTTTATTTATTTATTTATTTCTGCTTCAAACTGACCTAACTTGTTTAGATACTGAAATTGTTTCTTATCCGAGTATATATGTGATTAGCATTTGCCTCTCTAGCTCAGTTTCTCTTTGGGTTCTGCTGATGCTGTTTTTTTCATCAAGAGGTAACTTCATTAAGCAATTTCTATAGAAATTCTCTGGAAGTCAGTCTTGTTCCTTATTTTTCCTATGAATTTTTTCTGTGATGCACAGTGTATGGTGGGAACAATATAATTATAAAAGTAATTTTCCTTGGCCTTTGAAAAGTCCACCAGCACACTGAATAACAATCTTCTATGCAATTTTTGGCACATCTGCTTGGGGAAAATATATTGTCTTTAAATCTTTATAAATTTATTGGTGGCAAAAGTTGTTTATAAGCTAGCAGATGAAAATCTTTTTTGTTTAATTTTAAAAGTATCTCTATTAGTTGTTAAATGCTTCCGAAAAACCTAGTCCTTTTTCTACTGAAGTCAAATTTGATATGTGCATAAGTATGTTTGTATGCTTTTTGTGTGTATAAATTTTTGATTATCAGATTACAATTAGACTTTATAATTTCTACCCTTTACAGGTCTATAAGTCTGTGCATTATCTAGTATACGTGAAGTGAAGGAATGTTTCAATCCTTTTTATAGCCTTAAAATTCAGGACAGCCTTTAGAAAAGTTTCATTTTGAAACAGGCTCTGATTTTTGTTCAGGAAGTTAGCTGTTATGGTTCAGAAAATGACTATTTCTTTTGGATTCATTTTTCTCTATAAAATGATGTGAAAACAGAGAGTAACAGTCTGACATATTCCCCTTTGCCAGTGTGCTCCCACCTCATCTCATCATGTTATCATTCAAATTAAATGCTTCAGGAGAACAGTGGAGATAATTGGTTGGTACTAAACCCACAAAATTTTAACCTAACCTATCAAATTGGAATATAAGACTAGCACTGAGGAAGATACAGCATGTATCATTCATGGTGCTACATTTTCATTACCGTAAACAGGAGGGTTTTAAATAGGAGCGACTGGCAACTTCTTAGACTAAGATGGCTAGCATTGGATTCTTTTTTTTTTTTTTAGTTATCTGGGCTGAATTTACTAACTGCACATTCAGTGTCGTAGTTAGTAATGGAAAGGTTTGATTAAAAAGTGATTTTCCTGCATTGGTCACTATATTGGTTACTATATCGTCCCACTACATGGAGTCTGGAAGACAAAATTCATTGGGGCTTGCTTGTGCTAGATATAAAATGGAATCTAGCCAAAATGATTTGTTTGCTTAGTTTAGACAAGCCACTAGTATGTGATCAGAATTCATAGTAACTATATATGTGCTTTCTAAAGATGCACATTCTTTAATATAATAGCTTCCCAAAAATAAAACTCATTATTACTGTGCTTACAAGATAAGCCTCAGGCCAGTGTCATATGTGCAGACCCATGGGGTAATCTCCTCATTGTTTTGTGACTAAGTTGTTTGCTGACTGATTTATGTTGCAGTGATGCCTCACAAGTATTCCTAAAAAATTTAAATATGTTTTTTTCTTTTTGTTTTAAAATAGCTTTCCTACTTCATTAACATACTGAATGCCCAGTGTAATTACCATAGAGTCACTCAAAAGAAGTATATGACAAGTTATTACTGTTTTCTCTACTTCATGGAGAAATCAAAAACTACTTTTGTGTTGAGTCACATACTTAATTCTATGAAATGCAGAAAGTATTGTAATAAGCAATAACTATCTTCACTACTTGTCATCCCTAAGGGAAATAGGGACAAAATCTAAACCCCTCAATATTATAAGATACTTTTGAAAGAATAAGGGAGCTCTCCCCCACCCCCTTACTCTTTTTTTAGCTTGTAATATTTTCCACTCAACACTAGCTTAGGTAAGTGGATATAATGAACTTCCTAACACATTTCTTGGTATATAGTGAACCAGACAGATGCACTGAGGGCAGTAATGGTAAGTAGTTGAATAGTATCTGCAGGAGGCCAGATTTATTAGTTTTTTAAAGCCTGAAGCTGTTCTGTGCATTGCTTTCCCACAAAGCAATGTTTCTCTGTGCACTCTCATGTTTCACTCTAACCTATATAACGGGATTTATTTCTGGATCATGTAAAGAGCCTGGGAAGGCACAGTGCTGAGCTTACAGGGTTTGAAATGAAGACAGATCCATTGTCTGTCTCACACGCAGTTTTAATTGCTTGTGATTTATTCAAACTTCCAGGATCACAGAGTTACTTTTTTGTGGAATAGATTTTAGAAACTTTTTAGATGTTATCACTGCTGTCATTTAAAGGCATTATATAATTTCTGTTCCCAGATAAATACGTTTCAGAGGTACCTTTTTCCCTGAGGGTCAGTGAGAGTGCAGTTTGCATTCAATGTTCCCAAATTCTCTGAAGTACTTTGTTGCTATTGCTTTGTTCTTGAGCACCTAGATAAATGGGGTATGATAGGCAAAAAGAAAACATAAAGATAAGAACATAAAGCATAAAAGAAGGAAATCCTTTACAGGAAAGTAAATAAAATTCAATAAAATTCACTCTATGCCATAATTTTCATATGAATATAACCATGCATTATAAAATTTGACAATTATAAACCAAGGATTTAAGAGAGATTTGAAGTGGGTAAGGGATATTTCAAACTGACTTGTTCTATATTTGAAATTCTTAATGGAGTCCAAAACTTTTAATTTCCAAACACTAAGTTGCAAATAAGGAGCCAAAAATGATCTCATTGGTGCTAGCTGACTGAACCGAGATGTGGCACTAACGGGAACGTACTGAAAAGTGAATTTCTATACTCTTGAATATTGTTGTTGGCTATCAGATCTTGGTAATGCGACTATATAAAAAGTCAGTCCATTTTCCGTGAATGCTTGAATGGCATCATAGTGAAATTGAAGTGACTGATAGAGGAAAAACAAGGAACAAGAGAACAATTTAATGACCGCTGTCAATTTAGGACCTGATCCAAAGCCAAATGACAGCAGCAGAAAGATTTCTGTTGAGCTCATTGGACTCTTAATTCAGACCTTGAAATCTTGAATGTAAACAATGTGTTTACCAATTCAGGTATTGCAGGGTGCAAGGAAAAGCTTGTGGAAAGTGTATTTTATGCTGTAATTTCAGGCTTTTTAAAGTTTTTGCTGTCTTTTGAACACATTTCCTGACTCTGTACCTCAGAACTTGCAAAGCAGATCAGGAAGATATAAAAGAAGGTGCAGCATAGACTGCATCAGTGAAAGAGTTTTCAGTGCAAGCAAGAATTTCATGGAGCTAAGGTTGTTTTGGAAAATACAATAAGACAGAGGAGAACTATAAAAAAGTAAAGTATGATTCTGGCAACCACATCAGTTTCAGTAGTGCAAATTCTGGTTGTATAGCAAATAAACGTGGACAGAGAAGAATTGTACATCGCTAGGGATTTTACTTTGCTCTTCCCTTTTGAAGATGTGTAGGAGTTGGTTGTAAAAATGAATGATAATTTCTTCTAGACCATTAAGGAAAAATCCAAATACTTCAAGCAATGTATTTAAAATGGTATGTTAAAATAATATGCTTATCTTTAAGGGACCTCTTTCAAAATATATTTTGGTTGAAGACTGTACTCTTAATTCTGTGTGGTTCTATATTGTCATATGTATGCAATTACTCTATAATGGGGAACAGCTATATGACTGAAGTAACTGTAACCCAACAGTGTAGCATTTTAAATAAATCAGGCATGTGTAACTGTTAAATAGAGCTTGCATGTAATGATTGTTTAGTTTACTGCAAGAGATAGGGTATTTGAATTTTCTGCTGCTGTTTAATTTATAAGAATTACCTTCTGAGGGAACTGTTTAAACCTTCTCCATTATATTTTACTCTCCTAAAATTTTTCTTCCATTTATTTTTTCTCAAATAAGAAAATATGTCCACGTATGTGTATATCTCCATATGTATGGAACAGTGTAACTTTTTAAAGTATTTTGGTTTTTTCTTTTTTTGCAATAGAGGGTTGTAATTTGGAAGCAGCAATGACTTTTACTTCCAGAAACACAAAAAAATAACAAATGATAATGCTATCCAAGTCAATTTCTAATAGCAGGTGTGATTCAAAAGATGCCTGAGTCACAGTATGCAACCTGTTCTTGTTTGCCTTGAGGAATCTCATTGAAATGTGACGGTAGGCACAATATCAAGACAGATTTCTGCAGCTATCCAAATTTATTTTTTAAGTAAGATGACAAGCTAAAAAGTCCATATCTGTGTCATTCAATAATAATAAAGCTAAAAAAGCCATACAACTGACTGATGGCATACTCATTGTGGAGATTTCCATCATAGTTGAAAAGCACAGGCATAATTTCCAGGTTACTAGTGCCACTCAGGATTAGCTGTTTGTTTTTTCTGCCACTGACATGATGATCCCATCTAATTTTTATTTGTTTTGTCCATCTTTAAGGGGATTTAGTCTGAAATACCTTTCATCTATCTCTATACTTAATGTTTGTGAATAGCAAAGTTACATGTTCTTCTTCTTAGGTTCCCCCGTAAAAATGTGGTCATTAGCACTTACTTTTCTTTAGAAAGGACTCTTAACTCCATTCATCCATCTAATTGACCAACAGCTGTGAGACCTCAGTGTGTGATAGAATTACCAGCTTTTCAGAGTTGAGATGGCTCACAACATGGTGTGTGTATGTACATGACTGTCGTTCTAATGGATGCATAATATGCTTGGACAACATTTTTAAAACAAAGAGGTAATGCAGCACCTACCTCTAATTCTAAGAGAAACATTTGTTGGACAGGTATACTGCTCCTTTTAATACCATGACGCTGGGGAAAGGATGAGAAAAACAGGAATAAAGGAATAGTAACTAGCTCACTTCAGTGGCTATTTAAGAGCAAGAGCCTGATTTACATGTTCTGATTTGTCACCTGAGACACCTTAAGAGTATGAGCCTTAAAGACATGAAAGTTTTTAAAAACATGAATATATTATTAGCTTTAACAAATGAGGTTCCTAAGGTCAAAGTTTTGATCATTTTAGTTAAAAGTGAGAACAGGATCAAACACATTTTGACCACAGTCACTAGGGATATACCATCTTAGCAAGAGATAGAAATGTTTATCTTTGGTCTGTATATGATTTTGTAATGCCTTTTTTTTAACCCCTCAGTTCAGAGCATTGAATAAGGCCAGTAACTTAAACATTAATTTTAGCCAGTAAGTCAGAAGATAAAAAAAAAATTCTTGAGAAAAATTAGTGCATATTACAGATCGTTACCTCTTTTCATCAAAGTAGTGAGCAAGCCAGATGCTACACTTTTCAGGAAAAATATAGCCTTTTCTGAAGAAGAAATATGAAGGTCAGTCTCTTGACAGTTCAGTAGCTCACTTAGCATAGGTTACTCCTATCGGATTATCAGTGACCTCTGCTAAGTATTTAAGTACAGCCAGTAAATTCTACTGTTGAATGACTTGCCTTTTTACCCTAATTTTTCCTTTACTTCTGCTTTTCTCCTGCATAGTTCTGTGACTACATATGCAGAGTGCAAGTTTCCAAAAATAGTCAGTTTTCAGAGTTTAGTTAACTCCAGCAGATGTAAGAATGTAGGTCAGGAATACTCTTGCTTTACTACTATGATATGCAAAGTAATGGCTGGTAATCTGACAGAAGGGGACTAAGACAGAAGCAGTGAATTTGTTTTTGCTTCTGAGTGTCTTATTGCATGGCAACATTTGAGCATCCTTCATTCCCTCTTGTATTCTACATTTCCTTATAGTAGAAAATGTCCAGTTAGCTTTCCTCATTCAGCTGTGTCCACTGCTTATTGATTTTTTTTTTGTCTGAGCTTCTTTCTTCTGAGAGGGAAAAACCAAATTTTGCCAATAAAACCCCCTGAGCATCTGTATAAATTCGGGTAGAGAGTTAAAAATGTCTGGCACTGTTGTAGACCAGTTCAAAATATATGCCTATTTGCTTTGCTTTGATTTTGCTGAAGTTTGACATGGTTTAGAACTATTTCTGTTACTAGTTCACAGATTTAGACAGATAGTACCATATTTCACACAGTTCTAATATGGTGTAGTAGAAGAGTCTGTACCAGATGAGTCTTCAGTGTTTTTTTGTTCCTTCTTGCTGTGACACTAGGCACTAGAAATTCTCATTACACTTTGTTCTCATTAATCAGGTTGGCGTCAGGGACCTTGCATCTGTTTTTTATGTAGACAAGTCACCGTGTTGACAAATCACCTTATAAATGTTATAGCAGAAGTGCTGAATGGATTGTAATGAGAAGAGATTCACTGGGGGGAAGGAAGTGTTAGCAACAGGAAAAAAATAAGTAGGATTTCATCACAAGTATGCAGTGCAGTGGAAGATACTTTGCCAGAAACCCAAACACCTTTTGAGGCTGGGAAGTTACAGGGGAAAAATGCTCACATCACTGTGAAGTCTCTGACATTGTTTTCTATTATTTAAAGTACAGTAATAGTTTACACTTTGCACATTTTGCAAATGACAATGTATAAACATACCACAAAAAATTGGTCCTTTATCTGCAGAGCTTCTGATCTCTGATTGCAGCTGTCAGAGCAGATTAGATGAATGAATCCATTCTTTCAGCCTAGATACAGTAATTTTTAGAAATCTTCTGGGTACTTGTGAAGTAACTGCATAGCTTTCAAGTGCTTAGATTGATGTACTAAAAAAAATTGGTTTTGTCCACATTCCATTTGTTTTTCTGTACACAAAATGAATTATCTGTTCACAATGTTTGCCTTGAAATATTTTTTTACTATCCTGTGATTTGTGATGTTGAAAGCATGACACTTTGGCTATCTGGTTGCATTTTGTTTTCATATGTTTTATAAGCCATGTCCTTGACCTCCATGTTTCTGTTAACAGATATATTGAAAAAAACCATATTACACAATTAGGCTGGGCTAATGAATTGGAAAGTTTTGTTTTGAAATAAAATAAGGTTATAATAGATACCTTTTTAAAATGAAGGACACATCACATTTTTAAAATAGTTTACTGTAGAAAAAAGTAGGAAAATGTTGTCCTATGGGTTATATTGACCGTTCATAAGAAAATTAAGGAATATTCAATTTCTTTTATTAATTAGTATTAAAATAGCTGTGTTATTTCCATCTCCTCTGTTGCCCCCAAAAATTCAGTGTGTCAGTTCATCCATCCTTATTGGCCTTTCATAATCTTTATATATTTTAGAGCTTTCCATGTCAACCCTAAATTATTTTTCATCCATGAAAAGAATTTTATTCACCTCTCAAACCTGCTCTTTTAGGATATATGAATGATAGATTGTTTTCCTCACAGAATGCTTCATTAAAGAAGCCTTTACTTAAATACATAAAAGGTCATCCACAAATGTGTTACAAATATGACACTTATCATGTGTCTAAGAATATTGGCTTGTTTTTTTCTTAAAACTTAAAGATATTTAAAGATATATTAAAGAACCTTAGGACCAAGCTTAAAAGCATGGTCTCTAGCTAATTCACACCAAGAGATGACTAAAAAGAACACTGAATTTGGGTCTAAAACAAAGTCTTTTAATAATTGATGCCTGACTCATAAGCCTTGTACATTTGGGAAGGGTAATCTGAAAATACCCAGTTTTGTTTGCCATAGAGTACGTTTGTAAAATTAATACATTTTTTAATGATGTCTCTGTCATGTGATCATGTCATAAACTCATAGGCTACTTGTGACATTTTAAAGATTGAAATACACCTTCAGTAGCTCAAAGGTAAGAAGAAATAGAAAGAGAACAGAGAAAAGGATATCTGAGCCCTAAGGGACACATTCTGAAGAAAACTAATAATAGCTTTGTACTGTGTAAAATTCAGGTATTTTTGTTAAAAATTTTAAAGCATATTTTTTTCTCTATTAAGGGCTTACTATGGTTAGTCTTGGTTAATAAATTTTCAGTTTATGGCTACAGAGTAGCTGTTGTTTCTATATTATCTCTTGTAGAAGAGAGCAAAATAGATTGAGGAGGCAAACTGAAGTCTTCACTGTGTTCTGTGTAAATGCCAGTGCTTACCTGTACAACATCCAGGACCACATCACTTCCAGAAAGGCTTCCCAAATAGTGCTTAGTGTATGCATAAATTCCACGTGGCTTCCCAATTTGTTAAGTTCCTAGAAGACCAGCAGAAATCAGTCAAGTTTCTCAGCAGCTCAGAACCTTTGGTCTCTTTTGTTTGGTATTTTTCCTGCTCTGTGGTTCAGTTGCTTTTTTTGTTCACTTGGTTCACATTCAGTCAAGCTTATTCTTGGAGTTGGGCATATGCAAAGTTTATTTTCCAAAAATCTGCTTAAACCCCAATAATTTGAAGGCCCATGCATCATAACTCTTTCTGCTCCTATTAATCAGAAAAAGTCTTCAGTGAGAGGCCTTACAGATAGAAAGTAACAGGTATCTTCATACCCACAATTTATCTGGTCAGTGAAGTTGGGAGTTGTAGATACGACTTTCTAGAGTGTTTTGAGTTGCCTGTTCCATTTGGATCCTTTGCTCTCAGAGCTGGGTTGTGGATTATTAGGGGCATATCTGAATTTTCTTTTTTTTTCCTCTAAGTGCCTGTTAAGTGGAGAACCTCTGCCTGCTGTTTTACCCATTGCACCTCAATAGCTTGTGCCAGGGAGCAACGGGTCTGGCTGCCTTGTAGGGAAAGGGAGAGTGGCAGGCAGGGCCATGACCTCAGCAATCAGGACACCATTCATCCCTACCCCCAAATTAATTTTGTTATTTTAATGGAATCAGATTATAGAATTAGGCAGTACTTGAATTTTTTTCTTTTAGGCCAATTATAGTGATGGGTGCTTTTTACGTAATTAATAATTTCCAAAGCAACCATCCTGCTGAGATTAATTGTGTGAGTTTTCTGTTTCTCTGAAGGCCAAGATTGTCTGAGTCTGCAAACAAAATGGAGAGATAAAGGAGGTGTTTGTAATATTCAGCTGCTCAGACAATATGGGCATGTTGCTTTAAGTCCCATCCCTGCGCAGGACTGAGAATCGACTACCGTTTGTGAAAACTGCTTGAGAATGCTCTCACACCAAGCTGCTTTTCAAATATTTTGCAAATCTGTATGTGGGTTTTTAAACTTAAACCTGTTACTGTACTAAAGAAAATACTAGTTTTTTATAATCTTAATATTATTACAAAAATTATATGCATTATGCTAGTAATATATATTACTGATAATAATAATTCTTCTCTAGTAATGCACTAAACTCAGGCAATCTGCAGAAATCTTGTTGAGAAGTCCACCTGACAAGGCCAGAAACAAAAAATGTCATTGGTGATGATGCACATGTGTAATATATGGAGCACAGTCTTGCTTAGAACACGTTTATTGTGGTGTCCCCTGAGCTACAAGAAGATAAATGGGTACTTGAAACACTGCTTGCTATTTAATGGTAGAATATGCTGGTAACTTATCAAAATGTTGTTACAGCACTTAATTATGCAAGATTCCTAAAGCTTTGGACTCTGAAGCCCAAAGTATGATAGTGAAAGTAGGCACAGTAGAACTGGTGTTAGTGAAAATGCTTCTGCTTATGCCCGCCTTGGGTTTTGCATATGTACACCCGTTCAGCTGGCTGATTTACCGTGACCATAGCATTGCAGTAAAAGCTTTAACAAGCCTATAAAGTGTTTCCTATGAAGGTGTTTGCAGCTGGACAGAGCTCAAGTCAGGAAAAGGCTATTGAATGATTATGTTTTCCTTTTTAGCTTTATGAAATCGTTGACATGTCAATTATTTTCTATCATGTTGTAATATAGAAATAGTAACTCTGATAATTGTACAAGGTGAATTTCTTTGGTGACCCCTAATGTCTCTCTTTATTTCAGCTTATTTTGCTGTGATATAGTGTCCTTCTCTGTAGTGTATGTAATAAATATAATAGAAATGCATACAGGAAAATAGTTTCAGACTACACTTTCACAGACTCTTAGCTCTCTGCTCGTCATTCTGCTATTCCTCACTTCTGGCAGTGGCATTCTTGATCTCCACTCTGAATGTAGAGGAAGAGGAGGGAATTGACAGTCACATTCTATTATTCCACTTTCTGTCTTTGTGCTTGAGTGACCACTTCATTCCATAAATACATGAATTTATTATTTTAGATAGATGATTCTTTCAGCTCCTGTTGTTGCTTCTGTCATGTTGGTAACCTCCTGCTGACCTGGAAGGGGTAATACCAGAAGTATGAACTAGTGTACAATTATTGCAAAGTTTGAGTGGGATGAAACAGAGAGAAGAAACAGCAAACGAAATGTTGGTGAACTTGGTTTCAGCATAATATGCATTACTGTGTTTTCTTATTAAAAAAACACAGAATCCTATATTTATGGAAAGAAGTATTTAGAAGCTCCAAGATAGTTCGGACACCTTGTATTTCTCTAAGCTGTTCTTTCATTTTGTCTGCAGTGTAAGGCAGATGATGCTATACTAATTAATCTTTCCAGAGTAGATGCAATGATAGTTAAACAAATCAAAGTTCAGGTTTTGGACCCTCATTCAGAAACAAATTATGGTGCTAGAAAACCATGGAGTGCTCAAGCCCTGACTGTGGTTGATAAATTTGGAAGTATTTTCAATGTTATGGCCTCATTAATGTAAAGCAGAATAGCCTACAAAGGAAAAAAAAGTTTTAGCCTCTATTTAAATTTACAAGTTCTCAACAGCCCTATTAAAAAAAAAAAAAATCCAAGTGACTTCACAGTGGTAGTAGCTTTTCTTTTTGTAATACAGTTGGGGATCTGTAGCCTGGCTGAAGTCTGGTGATTTCACATCACTTTTGTCTCTTCTTCCATGTCTTCCCAGTACTTTGCATTATAATTTATTTATACCTGTGCCCTATTTAACTTACTGGCCATCAAAGGAGTTATTTTTCTGCACCTTTTCATGATAAATTAACTTGATTAGAAACGAGGTGATTATGCTGCTTCTCTTCTGAGTCTGTTTCCAGCAGAACAGAGATACTCTAAAATCATGCAGTTAATCCATAGCAAAATGTCTTCTTTCCAAATTCCATTTACCAGGATACAATAGGCAACAAAGAGGTGGCAAGACTATTAAATTTAGATAAACATTATTATATTTAAATCTGTTTTATTATTTCTTTAGATCCCATCCTTCAACCTCTTAATAAAAGGCAAAGCTGGAAGATGAACAAAAAATCTAATAGTGTGGAGAGAAAGTGATTGTTTTCTTTTGTGTGGGCTTCATTTCATGCTGCACTAAAGCATGAGGCCTCTTGCAATTAATGATTTGAAAAGGAAGTGTTGAATAGGACTAACGAGTGTAATTAGGCTTCATTAGTAATGTCAGAAGTTACGTGTGCATTAAAGGGAAAGTGCAGTCCTGAGTGGTAGTCTAGCTTTCCGTTCAGTGGAATGGAGCATTGCAAAGTTTTGTAATATATAAAATGGTCCCTACTATGAACATTCATATATGCATATTCCCTATATATGAAATGAATATATGGTCCCTACTATATGTGGCACTTACTGAAGGAAGTCAAATATTTCAATCCATGTGCTGTAGAGAAAAACTGGTTGAGAGAGTGCCGTTCTCCTTGTACAGACACATTTCCTTAATGAACGTGACATTTGTGTTGGACAAAGGTCATAGTTTGGCATGAAACACGACTGCCTGTCTACTGTAATCCTCTGCAGGTAATGCTTTAGCATTTAGTAACTCTTTAAGGTCTTGTTTAATCTCAGTTTATTTTGGTCCAGGTCTATTAATTTTATATTTATAAATTTAACCATGACCATAGGGCCTTCAGCTGAAAAGGCTGTTTAAAATTAAAATAGATATATGTTTACAATCATTTTTAACTACCAAAACCATTGATTTTAAGGGAACATTTCTATGAGAAGCAACATCATACACTTTGAACATAGCAAACTGCCCACATTACTATCATGACCTTGAAAAGAATATAATAAAATACTTCAAAAAAACTTCCAAAATCTTAATTTTCAGCTATTATAACCTTATTTAATTTTGTAGTTTATCTGAACTTGTTATTTTTTTATGAAGTGGTCATCTCAGTTTCTACTTCATCTTACTGATTGTTTTCTTGGTCTTGAATTTCAAATTTATATTAAATATATGCTGGCTTGGTTTATTTATTATTTTTTCAAAGTAGTTACTTTATTTTTGTTTTTTAACTTTTTTTTCTCATTATCATATTTGTGTTCTCCATTTACCTGACTATGCAATTTGGTTTATCATGTCTTTTTATTCGAGAATTTTGTAAAATTCAGCAATGTCATAGTGCTGATGGACTTTATTTACTCTTCAGGTTAACTTGGATAATGCTCTCAGGCACATGATGTCATTCTTGGGGTGTCCTGTGCAGGACCAGGAGCTGGACTTGGTGATCCTGATGGGTTTGTTCCCACTCAGCATATTCTATGATTTTTTGATTGTGGGATGCTCATTCCCCTCTAGTTAGAGACTCCACAACAGATTGTTTTAATATATAGCTGAGAGAACTTAGTAAAACTTTTGTAGAATGAATCCTTGCAGGGGTAAACTACCAAAGAGATGAGATCAGCTCTGGTTTTATTTGACTGAGTCTTGAAAGCCTTCAAGAACAGTGATTCTATAATGTCTCCGGGAGAGCTGTTCCAGTGTTGCACTGACCTCTTATGGAAGTCTTTTTCCTGATGACTGGCAATGGACGTGTTAGGATTATATTCAGTTTTCCGGTGAAATTCTGCAGTTTAAACAATATTTTAGTGTTTGAAAAGTAAGTATAATACAGTAAATGTGTGATCACTCCTGGGTCATCTTTCTTGTATGCATTCTGATTCTATTAATGCAAATGTCTAAAGAGCTACAGCAAAAAAAAGAATCATGATTAGATGGTAATTTCAATCCTGATTAATGCATGTTTATCCCTTCAGTATATTTATGTACTAAGAAAAATTATCAAACTCTAGAAAGCTAGCACTCTCCATTATTCTCAAGTAGTTCTATTTTTTTTCCTTCGTTTATTTTTTTGTAATATGGATGAATGAGTTGTTGAATTTGGTTAAATGTTGTGAGTATGGAAATCTGACAGCGATTAATAGCTTAAAATTCCCTTGGCAGGAGATGAAGTGTGGGTTGGAAGCAGAGGGAAAAAAATCAGTCAAAAACAGAGCAGGGTGAGTGGAAAAAGAAAGACACAGGAGATTTCGTAGAATGAACAAAGAAGGAAGGAGATGCCAATTAAAGTGAACACAAAATCAACATCATACTGTCCATAGGGCCACACTTTTAAAACTTCTCCAAGGATTCTACCACCTCTCTGAAAAAGGAATAAATACAAGCTTCACCTCATTTAAAGAAAGCAAGTTTTTAATTAGCTGAACTTCAACAAAAAATAAAGCAATAAAGGTGAAGAACACAGGCTTAGAAGTTCAAATTGATTTCACCATTCTGTAATAGTCTGCAAAAATTCATTTTTTCTTGAAATGCAGGTACAAATAAATTTTATATTTGTTTAGAATATATTTGAAATGTGTAGTATTTTTAGTATATTTCTTGGGGTTTTTTTGACCCATGAATTGAAATTCACTGAAGTGCCTGGAAACTGAGCAACCTAACTTAGGATATATGATTGTCCACTTCTCTGGATGTGCAAGAGAAAGGCATCTCAAGAGGGATGATCCTCATCCTCATATTTACCTTCTCAAAAGTTTTAGCGAAGGAAAAAGTAATATTTCTGATGTAAGCAGAAAAGATGAGAGATGTGTATTTATTAAGAATGTTGTGTTGAGCAAGTCTTATCCCATAACCTTGTGTACTGTCAAACTTTTTCTTGTAAGTGAAAAGCTGTAAATCCCTTTGTTGATCTCATTAGCTAGATAATTTCTTAGTTAATCACAATTTGATCTGATTCTGAGTATGTATGTCCTTTGCACTATGAAATATTTTTACAATATAATTTTTTAAAAAATTGATATCTTGAAATGTCTTAAACTGAATATAAATATCAAATAATAAATTTTTATAGCGTGCCATTGATATGAATATTTTAATCACCAGCAGATTCTTTTAAACAGGTGAGATTAAAATTGGGGAAATAATAAAGGAAGGCGAGACTCACACAAACTGAATGCCACCAAATGTATTATCGTTTCTAGAACGAAAATGGTTCTCTTGCTGCTCTGGAAGTCATTTCAACTCATTGAATTAAAATGTCCACACGTCCTTCTAAAAGCAGTAAAATGAATTACCAAACCAGATTGAAATTGGAGTCAAAGTAATGTCAGTCAAGGAGCCCTGCAAATAAGTTTGTGAGTTCCATTCGTAGATGAAAAAATGCCTTCAATACAGAGAAATGCTAAAGACGTGTGTGACTAGAACTAGGATCTGGAAAACATATTCATGATACAGTGCGTAGAAGTATGGATATGTATCAGGGCATGCTAATCTTAAATACTGTAGCATCGTAATTTTTCTAAAATAATTTTATTTCTCAGTATCACACCTATATTGCTATAATTATTCATTTCTTTAATATGTTTTGGATGACAAAACTGCACAACTTTGCATTTAACATCCATCTAGGATATTCTCGTGGGCTGAATAGAGGTTTGCGTGAACTTTGTACATGTTTGCATTGAAAAAAGCAACATGCACACCTATCCCCATTCAAATTTCATACACTATCTTCCAAATAGTTCTGTGTCAATGAGAAATTTTATATGTAAAGTAGTATTTCATAAGAAGGGTGACAGGCCTCAGCAGCTGAGTAATGCTTGTTGCCTTTAGTTTACCCAGTAAACCCCCACATTGCCATTA
Organism: Acrocephalus scirpaceus scirpaceus; assembly: GCA_910950805.1. Classification (NCBI taxonomy): domain Eukaryota; kingdom Metazoa; phylum Chordata; class Aves; order Passeriformes; family Sylviidae; genus Acrocephalus; species Acrocephalus scirpaceus. The sequence continues at coordinate 39,896,607 of OU383781.1, forward strand.
CTCAGTTTGGAAAACACCAAGAGAGTGCTACTTGTACATCTCTGACACACGTTCATTAACACAGCACAGATGTTGTTTTCAAGGCAGAATGAATCAGCTTTGTTCTTTAAAGTGTAATTGTTAGTATTGGGGTATCAAACCTAGTTCTATGAGAACCCAATGAGATACTTCTGGAAATAAAGAAAGGGCAGATGGAGCTTACTGTACATCAGATGCTTGACTATATATCTGGTTTCTTGGGAAGTTTGTGTGCTGTGTACGATGTTGCCATGGAGCTGCTGATCTTCATGTAGCTTCTCTAGATGAAGTTGGCTTGGATATGGCCTTGGATAGCATCTAGTTTATTGACATATCCTGAAAATGATGTGTCCTACCTAGGCTGTTATTTGTACAAGCCTGGATTCTGTATCTATCACCACGTTTGTTTGCTAGTGTTCTGTTTAAAAATTCAAATGGCACTTTGCTGTTGGTCTAGAGACAGTAGAGATCAAAATCTTCCAGAGCAGGATGTTTACTGAAACTGGAAGAAAAAGTTTGGTTGATACCTAGCTGAAGTGTTTTAAGAAATTACTTATTTTCTAAGAATAAAATTATTTGGAGGGAAATATTTTTTCAGAGCTATTCTACTGGGTACAGTTGAATATTAGCACATACCAAGTGCCAGCTTTTATTAGTGATAGTCTTCCCCCAGGGTTCTGTTAGAACTGAGAGCTTGTATGAATGTATATATCCATCTTAGAAGCAGTAGAGAACATGGTGAACAGATTGGATAAATATCAAAATACAGTTATGTCTATTAAGTCTTAAACTGGTCTGGACTTTAATACCTTGCAAAACAAGTATCTCTCAAAGCCCACAGCCTGCTTTCCTTTTTTAGTTAATGGAAACATGCTCTCCTTTTTTTTCATGTAAAGTTTGCTTTTCATCTTGAGTATGTTCAATAAAATTATCCTTATCCTCCACTACTTTGAATAATTGTTTAATGCCAAGCATCCTGCAATATATATGCTCCGTGTTCAGCCAGCCCTGCACAGAGATTAAAGGCAGAACAAGCACATTTGCCAATGCAGTTACGGCCACTTAACAAGCTGAGGAGGAGTGGGAGCCAGCTAAGAATGTCCACACTGGCAGAGTCAGACCCTGCCCGTTGTCATGCCAAAGGCAAACCTGTTTAGAGTGATCTACATACAACATGGAGCACAAAACCTCGTTACCTAAAAGTCTAAAGAACATATTTCAAGAAGAAGAAAATGCGTGTGGAAAAGTCGTGTGTGAATGTAAGGCAATGAAAGAAAGGAGATCAGGAGATCATAAAAAGTGAATAAACGGAGGAGACAATAGAGAATAGGCTGCTCCTTCTTTCTAGTTTGTGGAATGTAATATAACAGGACAAAAAAAGTTGCTAGAAGTTAATTATGTTGGTATGGGGTAAATTTCTGTCAATATATTTGCTTTTTATTGTTTCATAAAGGTTTGGAAGATATTTGATGCTGTATTCTGAAGTTAGATACTGCTTGACAGGGATATTACATTAGAATAAAGTTGGCTGTTGAGTATAAATTCAAGTTGGATGTATCGGAGGATTTGTGTCTTCAGTGTCACTCCAAAAATCACGAAATCAAACAAAATTAGTTTCTCCTTGCCCTTGTAGCAACTATGCAGAGTAGATAAAAGGCATTTTCTTCTACCTCTCTTCTGAGGTAGAAGAGAGACGGTTTTGTTTACATAATGCAAAGTGATCCTTTTGCTACTGATGCTACTAATTATACATTAATTACCTTGTTATGCTGTGACACCGTATTGGAGCTAAGAACAATGAGCCAAACCTGATAATGTACTTTCTGATTTGTTATTTATTCATAAGGTACTTTGGAAAGTTTATTTGTTTTTCTTCTCCCAACAGCACTTTCCAGTGTTTGTTAGGAGAAAAAAACACTAAACACTTAAACCTGTGAATTTTAATGAGTGCCTTTGCAAAGTGGAAACTCACCAAGGAAGTTAGTTGTTAGTAAATCATCAAGGCCCTTGAGAAGATGATGTATTTCCAAATGGATAATACTTTAGCAGTAATAATCAGTTTCACTTAGAAACAAAGTAGAGACAGTAAAGAATAATGAGGCTGATGGAAACAGATGACAGGCAGGTTATTTTTGTGATGTCTGACAAGTTGGTACAATTGAAATTGCATTTGATACTCTTTTGTTTCGCACAAAGCAGTAAATAATTTTCTTACTCATCAAGTATCATTTATCTATTAGAATACAAAAATTTCTTAAAAAAAAAAAATTGCAAATGTATTTTTGAAATGGTTGAAATTACACTTTGTCTTTCTTTTTTATTCCAAATAATACAGAAAAAATCATACAGGTTTACATAACTTTGTGCCAAATGTAGGTTTTAAAAGAAAAAATTACTGGATGGAACAATTTATCAAGTTGATGAATGCAAAGGGACAGTACTTTCCTGCTGTAAAATTTACCTTTAAGTGAGGTTTAAAAAAGCATGAGAACTGAATGATGCCAATAAGTTGTCTTTAATCCTAAGTGTAAAAAAGTAGCATACAAATAGAAATCATTTTCATTCATTTTTCAAGTGTTACAAGTGTTGTTAAATGTCATTTTTTGCTCTCTGAGTATACCAGTTAAGCCTAGTGTACCAGAGCTTAATTTGTTAAGCTTTCTGAGAGTCTTATTTTGACACTGATTTCCATCATATTTAGCATTAAAACATTGTCTGTATCTGTTTTATATTTTTGTCACGTTATTCAGTTTTACAGGCCTTGCCACATTATAATTTAAGAAATCATACAGAACTCAATAAACCCATACAATAATCAGTGAAAACATAATACGTTATATGCAATATAATTTAGCTGAAATGAAGAAGGAATTTGATTAAGAAGTTTAATTTTGATTGATTAGTTATAAGTGGCAAGTTGCGTCCGTATGATGAAAAACCCCAAACATGTGTATGTATTATAAACTACAGTCCATGAAATTGCAACTAAAGGAGCTCTTAAGTTCATGGCTTATGCAACTTCATGCGGTGACATTAAAAGCTGACTAATACAGGTTAGCTGTGATACTGTTGATGCTTAAGTTGTCATCATATTGAAAATAGGATTATGAAGACGGCTGAGTGTCAGTTGTTGGTTCAAATTGAGTTTGATTTGGTGCAGGAAAAAAGATGATCCAGGTTCTCTTAAGTTCATGACTTGAAGTAGGACTTGAAGTGAATTTTAGTCACACATACAATGAGCAGAATTCAAAATAAGTATGAAGCTAATATTTTTAAAAAATGTTTTTATGTTTTCGAAACAGGTTCAGTTTTCACACAATCAAGCTTAATTGTGGTCTTTCAATGAGAAGTTCAAACATAGAGGTCTCAGATTCAAAACACATCTTCCTGCACAAGGACTTTTCCAGCAGAGAAATACCTGGCTCTTTAAACAACTTGCCAGAACAATTTTTGAAGTACACTATCCTTGCGGAACTTGTACAACCTACTTTTCAACTGTGTCAGTCTGCATGGTGTGAAAGAAATAGCATGAGAAAATGTGCATGGTATTAGCAGATAAATTTCAGAGGTGGGATTTTAGAGTTAAATAGAAGTTAATGTATATGCTGGGTATATTCTTTTCCTTCTTGTTTAGGTCTGTTTATGCTTTGCTTCCTGCCTTTTCCCAGACACAGCCTCCACAGAGTCCCCATCATCACTGGTGGGCTCAGCCTTAGCAACAGCAGTGCTGAGCACAGGGAGGCTTCCTGCAGCTTCTCACGGAATTCACCCCTGGAACCTCCCTGCCCCACTACCACAACCTGGTCGTGCAAGCCCTAGGGAGTTTTATAGCAACCAAGATCCTAAACTGCCATGGACAGTCTGAGCTTGGAAATACACAAAATCCCTTTAATTCTTGGAGTTTGCACTACCATATCAGAGTGTTCTTGAAAGTAATCTTTCAGAATGTCCTTTGAGTTTTGCATCACAGTGAAGCAGCTTCAGTAGCTTGAGTTGAAGGCAGGAGCTTTTTTCCGTTAAAATGTTTTCTATTGTAAAAAAGATGAAAGTATGGGCTTTTCATCAGTCTGCTAGAGACAGTATTTTGTGCATGTGAACAAATACAGAATAAATTAAACTAAGATTGTAAAATCCTCATACTTTCAGTCCATGTCAATGTGAGCAAATGCTATTCATGTACTGGGAACACTTCACTCTGACATCAGAGTAATAAGAGTTTCTCTTTTTTTTTTCTATGAAAAAGGAATAGCAATGCACTTGTGTAATGTACATTTTTCATTTTAGTTTGTGTATGCATCAAGAGACTACAAAGTGAACATTAAATACATGACCATTCATTTAGCCACAGAGTTTAGAAGCTTCTGGACAAAATGAGAACTATTTGATAACTGACTCATTGCTGTTAAATACTTGGTTTTAAAAAGTGGTGAGGTAATAATTTCACCAAGCATTATTTAGTGTCAAGACCATTGAAGTGGAAGATGATTCATGTGAAAATCCTGCTCCATTTTTAAAAAGCCTAAATTGAATTTGTTACTAGCCATAAATAACAATGATGTAGTTCCGTTGCTGCTGCCATGGGCAGGGACATCTTTCATTAGACCGGGTTCTCGAAGAGCCTTCCGTTCAAACCTTGAATGCTTCCAGAGATAGGGCATCCACAACTTTTCTGTGCAACCTTTTCCTTTGTCTCACCACCATCAAAATTTTTTCCTTGTATCTGATCTAAACCAGCCCTTTTTCAGTTTAAAGACATTACCATTGTCCTATCACAACAGGCCCCATTCCCCCCCCTTTATTTTTTTTCTTTCTTCCTTGCAGAAACTCTTTTGGATTACCAGGGAAAAAAGGGGTTATTTAGTGGCAAAGGTATTATACTAGTCTATGAATTACATAGTTTGTCATCTTTTAAAATGTAAACTCAGAGGATTTTTTTTTCCTGGAGCAATTGAGTTTACTTAATAAATCTTTTTCAGTGGAAGAAATATATAATAAAACCGTAAGGTAGCCACAAAATTCAAACCTGGTAACCAGCTAAATAATATAATTTTCATGAATCAGCTTAGAAATGGTCAAGTGCTTTACACTGAAGGCATTAGACTCTTCAGCTCGTTGCATAATAAATGGATCTGGGCTTAAGTTGACTGTCTTCTCATGTGTAATGGATCACTGTTGGATTTTGGCAGTTTCGTTGCAATTTGCTTTATTGAAATGAAGTCCTACATAATTTTCTAGCCTCAGCACAATGTCAGTGCTTAAATGCTTATATTTTCTTTGGCAAACATCAACAGGACTCATTTCCAAAAACAGTTAATGAACAGAGCTGGCAACTAAAAAAAAAAAAAGGCAAAAAGGCAAACCAAACTGTTAGATAGTCTGATGTAAGAAAAACTCTAAAAACTTAAAAAGTAAGAAACTGGAATCTCAAACCATATTTCTTGAAAACAGTCATTCTAACTTATAAGGAGACAGGAGCAGAGTATATCACTTAATTTGGTTGTGGGAGATGTGGCATGTTCCCCTTCCCAAGGATGCTCAATTATTTACCCAAAATAGAACATCTCAAATGAGAGGAGTTAGGGCCATAACAGTGAAGGATCTCATGTTCAAAGGCTGAGATTTAACACCTGAATCTGATTTGAAACAGATAAAAGTAAAAAAAAAAATCATGTCTCTACAGACCATTGGCTGTTCTGAAAAGGATGGAATTCTTATCTTTGATGCAGCTGTTAGCCATGTAAGTTTCCACTGATGTTTAATTAATTGACTTTTTTCTTAAAATACAGTGGTAACAAACATAAACACAGCTGTTTTGTCTGAAAATTTCCACAAAAACAAGTTGATTTAGTCATCATATACAATCACATGTATTAAAACCTTCTTCATTTCTTGGTATTTGTTCTGGAAAATTCTGAAAAGTTAAAAAAATGCAAACAGGTGCTCTATTTATTCAGTATAGTGGTCATTTGCTTCTAATTCATCAAGAACTGGTATAAAAATAAGACTGTTTGATTACTGTGCAGCTTATACCTCCACTGTTTGTGGCAGAGTGTCTGTGCAAACTCTGTGTCACCTGTTCTAACAAAATCTCTGCTCATCCACAACAGCCTTTCCTCATGCCCATGTTTTGTCATGGAATAGCCCTGCAGTATGGTCTTGTCACTAGTGACATCCTAATCTAGTTCTTATAGCTAAAAGATAGCTGCAGCTTTAACTTCAGTTCTGTAAGCATATATGCTTAGTCTTCCTGGTGTCTAATGTACCTGTAACCATGATAAGAAAGCAAACTATGAATTGAGAAACTGCTTCAGCAAGATATCTCCAAGGAATGCGTCAGTGCTGCTGGCAGGCATGTTAATGAATCAGTCTGTGGACTTCCTTTCTGAGTCAGCAGTCTGCTTTGGCATGCTTTTACATAGGTCTTTGTCGTAAGATTGATCAGAGAGGCATTCTGAGGTTTTAGGCAATCAGCAAAAGGAATTTTAACTTAGTGTTTGAAATTATGAATGCTGAAAGCTCTGTTTTCCAGCTCTGCCTGAGAGTCAGAAAGGAAGCACGTCAGCCAAGCTGTTGAGAAAACAAATTATTTGTTAGTACTAGGACTTGGTAGTGTTCGTTGTTGTGCAGTGTCATCACTGCAGAATAAATATTTCTCATTTGCAGATGTGGTATAAACACTTTTCAAGTGGTGTTATAATTTTTTAGTGTCATTGGACTACTTTTAATAATTTTCTTGTTTTCTGCTCACTTTTTGGTCCTGTGCACGGGGCTGTTAAGTGCAGTGAACTGGTTCAGAAAAGGGGGGGAGCTCTTTGGCAAAACCCAGGGGTTGATGAGATTTCGGTTTGATAGAAAACCAAAATAGACCACTCACTCACCCTGATGGTCTTTCTCTTTTACCTGCCCACTTTTCCTTTACTAGACAAGAACAGCGTCCTTAGGGGAGGCTGAGCATCAGGGAGGTGGGGTCGTTGCGAGAGAGAAACTTCTTGTCCCAGGCTAAAGACTTAAACTCTTATTACAGATAAAGATGTGTTAAAAAGGTAATTTCATTGACATCTAGTATTCAAACTTTCTGTTTAAAAATAGATTCTAGAAAGGTAACCTATATTAAAATAAAATGTTTTTTGAATAAAGCAACATAGGACTGAATCTCTGTAGGAGATCAATAGTAAGTAGAGTTTCAGGAGGCAGGGAAGGAAACCACATTAAAAGAAAAAAGAAAAGGGTTAACACTTCAGTGGCATAGTTTACATTACCAGAATCTTAGCCAGGTTCTGCAGTACTTATTCAGAGAAAACCACTTTGTCTTTCACAAGGTTTGCTCCTGGATGTTTTTATAGTTCACACAAAATATAATTTTTTTCTTGCGATAGTTAAAAAAACCAACCTTCAAACCCATTATGTACTTTCAACTTCTGCCCATTCTGTAATACTGTCAAAATGTGAACTGAAACTGCATACTGACATAAAGACATGGAGTCGTAGTAATATCTCTTATAAATATCTTTCACCATGACAGGTATGTGATTACCCGGTAGTTTTTCCAATTTTGCCTTTTTGATGGTTTTTGGAACTGCCCTAGAAAGAGCCTGTAGGCTGAAGCAAGCATGCAGTAAAAACGGGAAAAATTATGTACCAACTGGTATTTAAGAGACAGAACATAAGCTGAAGTTGGATGTTCCTCATTCTCCACCCTCTATTATGCCTGTGAATAAGACCACACCATAATGAAACTCAGTGGCCTTTCATTCTTAGACCTTTATAAGGGACCCTATAAAGCAGGTGGGAAGGCAGGCAATTTCTATGTCTCTACCCTCAAGATGGTGCCTGTATGAAAAATAAGGATGCTGACGAGAAATACCATAGGCTAGCAAAGCCAGATAAAGATGTAAAGACTGTGGACCCAGAGGAAAGGAGGATTTTGAGAAGATTTTTTTTAAAAAAATTAAACTCTTTGTGTTATATAAAAAGAAAAACAAAAGCCATGAAAGCAGAGGGTGAAAGTTAAGGGACCTGACAATGTTGTCACTAGCAGGAGAAAAGGTCTGCTGAGGTAACAGTTGGTTTCAAGGCTATATTTAGTGGTCACTGCTGGGTTTTTTTAGAAGTAAGGGTGCTATACAATGCTTTTAGAGAGAGTTACATTTGAAGCTGATTCTGCAAGCCTTTGGCCATGTGTTTATATTATTTTATCTCCAAACCACATAGGAAAAGCCTCACAATAAAGCTTTCAGTTTTAGAATTATAAGTACATGGCAAAATAGGAAAGCTCCTCTGCAGAGCAGGTTGGCTGAATAAATCAGCCTTTGTAACCTAACAGAGGAACTCATCTTTCCATCCTACCACTGAGAAAAAATACTTACTGCAAGAGAAGGTTTGTTGTGCAAAAATAGCTTTTACATTTGCCTGCTGCATCATTTGTTTTCTGCATTGGCCTTTAGTGATAGTTGCAAATTACTGATTTGATTTCATACCCTATGTGAATTTCCTATCAAGTGGTACATAATGTTGAATCATAATTCCAGATTAACAATATTCACAACATGCCATCACCTTGACAATTACAGAATGGAAGTCACCAGTGCCTATAACTGATGGCATCAAAGACTTCCTTGCCTTTCTCTGAAATATCAAAGTCTGCATATCAGTGCAGTCTTGCACCAAACTGTGAATCAAGATTTGACCTGTAGTAGCATATAATTATGCTTATGTAGTTTTTACCTAAGATAAAAAGAAAAAATGTGTTAATATTTTTTCAAGTTGCAGAAACCACTGTATGAACGCTTGTTCCATGTACTTCCAAAGCCCACTGAAAATGGCTTCTGTGAGTGAATGCTTACCCATAAACTAAGACCACCACAACCCTGAACAGCCTACTTGAGATTTAGCTGCTCCAATAAAATTGCTAGATTTTATTTTCTAATTATGTGCAGAACACACATCTCATGATCAATGATTGTGTCAAATAATTAATTGGCAGGCTTTTCAGTTCAAATTAGTGTAAAAACCAAAAGAGCTCACATTGTCTATATTTTTGTTGCTGTGGGAAATTGAGAAGTCTGATAAGAATTATATTTTGACATAGCCTCTGTAAAACTGTTGAGGTTTATGCCTTTGTTTAGAATATCAGACATCTTAAGACCAAATGACTAAAACTATTAAAATTTAGTGAGTACTACAATTTACAATGATCAGACTTGCTCTCTATAATTTTCTTTTGCACACTAATTAAAGGCAGCTTTTTGTATTCATGAATGCTCATGTGTAGCTGGATGAATAAGTAGGTTTAGATTTATTCCTAGTGATAAAAAAGTCAATTTTTTTTATGAGAGAGATTTTCCTGTGGCTATCAGTCAAAGCTATCAATTTTGGCAAAATGACTGAAGGACAAACAATGCCAGAGAAAAAGGAGGAGAAGGATGCTTTAAAAAGGTGACTTTCAAAAATACTGTGCTCTTTAGCTCTATGTTGGAGTTTCCCTCCTTCCTACATAACATAGTTTCCTTTGTTCATTTTGCTCATTGATGGTCCTGTGTTTGATATCTCTGTTAATTGTCACAGAAAGCTTCTGATGTAGTTGACATTAAGCTGTGCTAAATCACTGAGCACGCAACATGACTTGAGGAGCAGTGAGCTCCTGAAAATTCTCGTGTGAATGCCCGAAGGTTTAGTGGTCCCTGTTAAAAAAGTTATGTTGATGGCTACCTCTCTTTAGAAGTCTATGAAACAGAATTTTCTAGACTTACAGTAGAAGTTGGCCATTGTATTTCAAAGTATCAGAAATTGTTATACTCTCTATGTTTGGTCTGGAAATAGAAGTGCTAAATTATATTTGTTATATTACAAAAAAATTAAAAAATAAACCCACATTAGGTAATGGTACATGGAAGATGAGAGCTGTAGTGGCAGTACTGCAGCAGCAAACTCTTTTTGTAGCCTGTCACTGCATTTAGCAGTGAGTCTTTTCCTCTCTGTGTCTTGTTTTCAAATGTTTTAAGTACATTCTTTGACAAGCATTCAAATGCTCTGTCGAGTGCTTTATGATTTCAGCCTTCTTGATTCAGTCTTTTTCTTGAATAAAATTTTACTAGGCTTTACTGGAGCAGGGAGCTTCTAATTTTTCAAATATGTCCACAGCTGTATCTACCTTTGCAGTATGTTTGAGTTCTTGTGACTAAGAACCTAAACAGTTCAAATGGGAGGTATTTATTTCTGTGTTTGTGGAGTTCTGCTATTTGAAAATTTAGGAATAGTAGCAGGAAATCTGAGTAACACAAAATCTGAAAACTTACCAATTTATTCCATTATAAAACCTTAGCAAGGGGGAGTAACCTCATTCTCTAATTCTTCTTTGAACATTTGTTGGCATGACTGTCTGTTGTGTAGGTTGCATGTCAGACTAATGTCAAAATAACTGAGGAATGTGAGGATTCCTTTTGTCTGCCATACAATCTAGTATTAATTTGAATGTATAAGGTAAATAATTTCATTAAATGTAATCCTTGAAGTGATTCATTCACAAAGAAATATACTTCCTTTTAGTAATTTCTTATGACATGGCAGTAAAGCTTGAGCTCCCTGTAACAGTACTGGTAATATGTATAATATTGTACAGAAGCACTCTGAATTGGAGGAAGGGACCTAAATTCTCAGAAGGTCCACATTTTTGACTCCATTTTTTCTTGAGAACTCATTTGAGTGGTTTCCTTACCGCAAACCCTTTACTTCAGAAATATCTTTCTGATTATTGCATTTTAAAGATGTAGCATTTTGTTTACCCTACTGTATTCTTTTCTGGTATTTTTACCATTGTTCTTTGTTTCCTATCTTTCTTTGACAGTTTCTTGGATATTCTCCTGTTTTGTTGTCAGTTACCAAACTGTGAATGGTAACTGATGAGGAGTACACTATATTGAAGTAAGGACAAGAACTGTGAAATTAGTTTTTATGGTTTAGTTTGCTTTTTGTTTTCTTTTTTTTAAAATTAATTTTTTTTTAAACAAATACTAATTAAGAAATAGACAGTTGCTTAATTCAAAACGGCAGCATTTTCCAGTCTTTTTTTTTTTTTTTTTTTTTACAGTTTATTGATTTTTCAGTTCTGAATTGGGGTATTTCAGGTACAGGGGTGGGTTGGCAAATGACTACATTACATTTTACTGGTAAATATATTTATTTGATTTCAGTTGATTAATTTCCCAGACATTGCACCATCATGTAGTTAGATTATTTTATAAATTAATTACAAAGAATTTGATTGTGATTTTGGGGTAATATCTTGTCTTTTAGTCTTTCCAGGAATTAGTGCACTTTTGTGTTTTCCAAGATGTTTCATGCACAGATGGAGATTTTTTTTGTGCAGGCACTATACCAAAAAGTGCAGGAGTCTCTGCTTGCTTCTTCATCTTGCCTTGATCACTTTGTTTAGCCAGAGGTAGACCACAGTATTGTTAGAAGAAAGTGTTCCAGCTGAAGTTACCTGGTTCCAATTCTTCATGTGGAGATAAACCCCCTTTTGTCACAACTGAAGCATAGTAACAGAAACAAAGAAAAAATTAATGACCACATGCTGCGTTTCAAATCTGACACAATACCCAGAGTCTTTCTCGGGCTGGGCAATGGGCATGGGGCTGTGAATAATTGGGCACAAGTACAAGTGGTGCTCTGCTGCTGTGCAGTATGTGACAGGGGGACCCTGCCCTGGTTCTTTGGCCTTTCTGTGCAGTTTCGCAGCTGAGCTGGTTGGTTTTCATTTTCGCAGGATCTGATTGACAGTTCATCACTGGTTTCTCTAAATCAACATTCCAGTAGGCTTATTAGCAGCCCTTGTCTGCAGTGGGACAGTGAGGAGCTTGGAAAGGAGAGCACTGACATCCACAGTAGTTGGTGGGCGATGGCCACCAACAGAACCTGTGTGGTTTGCTCAGCGTGGCTGTGGACCCAGTCAGGCATCCACTGGAAATCTGTGAGAGTTCTTCTACCAGTATACAGAGAGAGAATTTGACCCTTACTGGGTGACTGCTAGGTAATCATGAGGAGGAACCTTTTAGATTGGAGAGCACAAAAGCCCCCCAAATGTGTATGCACAGTTATTAACAGACATATAATGCCATCCACTTAGCTCTAGATAATGGCACATTTTGATAGAAAGTACTGCTATTTTTTTTTGACTAGTGATACTGAATTGGAAAAGTTGCATGTATTTTAATTGGTCGTATTGCCAGGCACTCTCCCAGCAAACCTAATTAACTTCAAGCTACAGAGCACCATTAACAGATGGGACTTTTTGTCTTGTATTTTTTTCACTAATTAGAAAATCTCGGTCTTTTCACATTTTTGGTTTAAACAGAAATTTTCATTTTATTGTCAATATGTCAGTAGAAAGTTGAGGAAAAAAAACCCCAATCTATATAAAGAAAGCAAAATAAAGCTGAAATATTAACATACATTGAAGCATGTACAGAACAGATCACAGCAAAAAATGAGTCTTCAAATGAGATTGGAAATATGTGTGGAAAAGTACATAAAAGTACTCTTTTTTTTCCCCTGTTTACTTTCTGGTTTGATTTTTCATATTTCTGACTCTGATGTCTACTCTAATAATTCCTTAATTTTGATTTCACAGTATTCTTTATAATAAGCAGTCTGCTCAAATGAAAGGTGGTCTGTTCAAGTCTATGTAAGAAAGCTGAATCTTTTGTTGGAGAAAAAATAAAACACAGCTTGTGGCAGGCAGACTGAATTTGCTAATTCTCTTAGTGTGGGTTCATTCAGAGATATTCCATGTTCTATTCTCTGGGACATATTACATCCGTTACTTACTACAGTCATGAGTAGTTAGGCAAGCTCACTGTGATTCAGGCCTTTACCATGGCTTTTATTTGTACCTTTCAGATATACCCAAATTACTGCTCTGATGCATAAATTCAATATTTGGAAACTAAATATGTAGCTAGTTTTTTCTTTTTGTAATTCTTTGTCTGCTGTATATGTTTTCTCTCCCAGAAATGTTGTTTCTATATTTCTTATCAATGTTATTCAAGTCTGTAAGAAGAGATGCATTACATATGAACTCTGTTTTTAAAGATATATTTACCATAAATTCAGAATTTTAGTTTTAGTAATAAATTGAAACCTTATTATACTGGGTAATAACTTAATGATACCAAAAATATGGTTCCAGAAAAATGGCAAAAGGTTCATCTTAGAGTTATTGACACCTTTCTATTTAAATAAAACCCTTAAATGCACAAAGCCCCTTTGCTGTCATAGGCAATGCTGCCACTGTTGCCATGTCCTGCTTGGGCTCTTGGTGATTGCTGTGGCCTCAGGAGAACTCTCAGCTGTGCAAGATCCACTGCAAACACCTGTAGTGAAGAGAGTGGTTGCCCTAATGAGTTGGCATGGAGTATTCCTGCTAAGTGAAAGCAAGAGGGAGAATTGGGAGCTTGAAGAGGTCAAGTAATATGCTGAAGTCACACACCACAAGAATGGTAGGACTAGGGACAATAACTAAGTCTTCTGATTACTCATGCTCATCAATCAGAGCTCATGCTGGCCTACTTTGCTGCCTTTTGATTTTAAAATTAAATACTTGCTGTGAATTTTCTGACAGAAGTTCACTGAGAATTTACTGCCCATTGGTTTATCAGTCATTTCTCACTCCCCTTCACCTCCTCTTCTGGATAAACTCAGACTTTTCTTGGAAAATATAAGTCTATATGAGCTTTGCCGAAGGGAAAAATATATATAGCAAAAAATCTCAGAAAGCTGCCAAAGATTACAGTACTGTTTTTATTATGTGCTGATGACTAAATTAGTTACCGTAAAATTTAATAACTAATTAACTTTTTGTGTAATAACAGTAAACAAAAAACAAAATCAGAAAATGTAACTGAACGGAAATTACTTGCATGTAAACATTTTCAGGTCTGGGTTTCTGAGAAGTTTTTAATGTGGCTATAAAATTTGCCAAGTTTGGAATTAGTGCTTTAAGTGCTTCAAGCTCAAAACTAAGAGTTAATAAAGTCTCTTCAGAGTTGTGTGATCTTGAACCTTTTCTAACTTCCCTGAAAGATGGAGGTGCTCATCATCTGGCTTGGAGGTGCTTTAGTTGCTTCTAGAATTGGGTGTTAAATCCTAGCTGACATTCAAAGATTGGAGAAAATAGTAGAAATGAAGATTATGATGTTTTGTTATTTTCCCTTTACCACCTGCCCTTTCTGCATGCTAAGTGGTAGCATCACTAAGTCACTGAGACAGATTTAATGGCTAGGACACTGCCCAGCAGACAGAACCCTTAAGATTAATTGTTGTTAGCACGTACCCTGACATCAAGAGCAGGTCCTGGCTGTAGAATTTGCACTTTGCCTGTATTTGAATGAAATTCGCTGTATATATATCAGTGCTACCTGGTCATAGTATTATGTCCTGCCAAGTATAACTCTTATACAGGGAATATATTAACAGCAAAATCTGTTTCCCTGCATTTTTGAATAAAAGGTAAATTACAAGTTTTCCCAGTTTCTTTGAGCTTTCAATTTAGTATTGCTGGTGGGAGCAAGATGGAATCTTGTTTAATCTTTTCATTATTTTGTCACTTCATCTTTCTCCTCCTATTCACTTCCACCGTCACTTGCTTGTGTTTCATGGCTTATTCTTTCAAGGTGGCTCACAACTGGGGCATGCTTAGACAGTCTTCTTTAAAGAGAAGAACAATGGCATTAAATGCAGTTGTTCTAGAAAATATGAAGAGAGCATTTTATCAATAAGGAATATGATCTAGCACACTCGAGTGAGGTATAATGGCATTCTAGGAGCCCCTTGGGAGTCTGTGACCCCATAGAGTAGATGATGGATATGTTGTACTTTTGCCTTGGGCATTTTAGTGAGTTATATGTTGGCCTAGGAGGGCCCAGGTAAAGAAAAGGCACAAAGACCGTAGGCAGGGCAATGGGTTCAAGCCCAGAGAAAAGTCAGTGTACAGCTTCATCTAGAGCATGGTTCTAGGTCCTCTTGATGGACTTGAGAGATCCTCTTCTGCTTTACTCCTGGTTATGAGGCAGGGCATAGTGGGAAAAAAATGCCTCTAAACAGTAATTTACTACCAATTTCTATAAAAATATGAATACATTGTATTTGACTGGACAAATGACAAAGTTCTGAAGGCAATTTTGTTGGATGAACTTACATGAATTCTATAGTTTGACATCAAGCTGCTTTAGTTCACTGGTTTATGTTCAAATGTAATATAAATAAAAACATTTCAATGAAGTAACTATTACAGTACAAAAAGGTAGAACACTGATTTTTTTTTTAGAGCAAGCATCTATGTTGTTTTATAGTAAATAGCACTTAATTTGTATTTATATTATATCTTAGATTAATTGCTCTGTTGTTCGTGTCAGTTGCAGTGCATAATTTCTTACCACTTATGGCTTTGCCTGTATGGAATGATTTCTGAATTTTGTTCTTTGCATATAGGATGTCAGTTAGTGGGACAGCAATTTTAAGTAAGACATTCTGGATCTTCTATGGTCAGGAAGGTCTTTCTTTTGTTAAATTGCAGTAATTGCACAGATGTGGGTAAATCTCCTAGAGCCTGCATCTTAATGCTGGGATTGCCAAGCTAGAAGTAATTCCTAACTTCTGAAATGTACCTTAAAGCAGGTGTGTCATTGGATTTTTAAAGTTTTCCTTCCTTACAAATCTGGACAAGTTAATTCTCTCTGTCTAAAAAAAGAACTACTATTGATTTCTTATTTGATGGTTAAAGGAGATTTGGAGTTTATATTTAAAGTGTTAGAATTTTCATCCAAGTTAGATCAAAACATCAGGCTATTGGCATCTTAGCAGTGCCAAACTTTTGTGTAACAAAAGTTTAATGGATCATTGAGATTTTAGCTTTATCTCTAAGAAATAATTTGTGCTCTCCACAACTAATTATACATATAAAAACTAATGGAATTTTATTTTAAATCACAGTTGATAAAACTGAGTAGGTTATTAACAGAATTTACTGTGTGAATTCTGTAGAAATGAAACCCAAGTGAATTTCAAAAAATATTAACAAATGAACAGCCTAGTATATTCTAAGCATTATGGTAGCCTTTGAGTTGAGTAATTTAACTCAATAGGAGTTTGAAAGAAACATTTTTGAAGAACAGTACAGAACAGAATGTTGTCAGAAAAAATAAGAACTCTCTGATGCCCTGAGGTGTTAGGGGTTACAGATTTTGAAAGTTTTTTTTCTTTTCACTGCATACTTCCTATTTTAATACTTAATTTTGCAGGAAAATAAAAAGAGACGATTATTTCTTCTTTATTTTCTGCTTTGCCTCTTGAGTTCTATGCAATTTTGTATTAATTATGTTTGGATAATTTTAATCTTGTATAAGCAAGAATTTTCCTTTGAAACTTCAAAGAGTTCTGTTTTGACTTGTACAGAATAATCAAGTGTTACAGGGTGTGAGAGGCTGAAGTTCCTGCTCTAGAGTCCCTACATGGTTCTTCATTATTTACTGTAGCACTCCTGTCTAATGTGACCAGCCTTTTCCTTTTCCCTGTTTTTTTCAATCATGCAGTTATGGAGTTGTAGGGGGAACAGTGCCACCCCTTGGATTATCCCTTTGTTACATTTACATAGGCTGGGCCCTGGAAGGTGAGTTTAACTGGGACAGTGTTTCTCAGAGTTGGTGCTTCCCTGCAATATTATTATGCTGTACCCCCTTACCAAAACTCCCCTTCTTTTCTTTCTATTTTTTCTTTTCATGTTTATTATGGATGCCTAAATTTTGACTCTAGTTAAAACGCTCATAGAGCATTTTGGAATCAGTTAAAGCATTTTAAATTTTCCTTATATGGATTTTATCTGCAGTTTCTCTGATTCTTGCCTGAAAAAAGGCATTCTACACTTTCGTTGAAATTTGGGGCTGGATTTTCTCTGTTTCTTTTTAAATGAAAGATTTGGGGATATGCAGCAACTATTCTATGTATTTCCCCCTCTTTCCTTTAATCAGATTGGTGTTTATCTTTAATTCGTTAGTTAGTACTTAGTATAGCTGTTAGCATATGAGTTCACATTTCTCATTCTAAAACAAACAGCAAGTTATTATAAATTAAAGGATTCTTTCCTTCTGTACAGAGAGGTTGTAATAGATGTGTAGCAATTGCAATGTTTTGGCAAATGCATTGAAATAATAAGCAGAGCAAGCAAGCTTCTTGCCATGGCCTAGTTAATGAAAAAGACAGTAATTCACTTACTATGTGCCTTTCCCTCCTTCAGATTCTAGTTGCTGTGAATTTGGGGTATGGGTCTGTTTGTGACACCCCTCAAGCATAGTGAGGTCTCTAAAATAGACATTATCTCCCCAGGCAATCTAGGGAAGACTAGAACAAACTCAGTAATTGTCTTCCTGGGTCCAAATAACCGGGTTACACTCCACTTCATTTAGATGGGAACACAGCAAAAAACTTGCATCTGAGATTTTATCATATAGCATAGAAGAGTTTGGGGTTTGTTTAAATCTTTTTTTTTTTTTTTTTAAATTTTAATATAACTTTAACCTGATTGGTTCAGGGTCTGCTTTTTCCACACACTTCATAGTTTCAAGTTCAGCTCAATTCCTCTGTCACTTAGCAAAGGAAAAATGTGTTCTCTGCTAGCAGGAAAAAGAAATGGAATTTAAGATTCCATTCTCTTCTGATATGCTTTCTGTGATTCCTTGAGACATTGTGAATCATGTTAGGTATGTGTTTCAAGGTAGAAGAGAAAGTAAGCCTTGATTTAAAATCAGGTATATATATTACTCAAGGGTTATGTTGTAGTCTTGCATTTATACATATCTCACTGTTTGGTGTAGCACGGGAATCTGGAGCTGGTTGCAAAATACAGATATTTGCATTTTAGTGGCAGTTACATGAAATATCACAGAACACAAAAGCCTTAAGTGCTTTGGAAGGTCTCACCCAGAAACTGTGTAACATTTAGCAACACAGTGATGATTAATAAGGGATTGGATATAACTGAAATGTAAGGCTGATACAGTGTTATGCTGGATTTGCTCTACAACACTCCTCTGAGTAGGAGGCAATGGCTGAATGTTGTAACTTAAGACTTACTATGTGAAAAGGAAAATAAAAGTCCTTCAAGTTTCACAAAATCCTTGTGTGCTTTGTGAAACTTGAAGGAATGAGAAGAGTATTTTTAGAGTCCCAAATGGATTACAAGTTTAGTTTTTCAAATTTCATTTCCGGTATTAAATGGCCATTTCAGCATTCTGCAACCAAAAACTCCTGCCCTGGGGTAAATCTCTTTTGTACTTTGGCTTTTTGGGTTTTTTTTTTCCTTCTTTTCTTTTGTTATTTGTAGATTGTTTTCTTTTTCTTTTCTTTTTTTTTAGTAGTGGTTTTGAGGGGCACTGTTAGTATAGAAATGAATTCACAGAATGCAAGGTAAAACATTACCACTAATGCTTGACTTTAAGTTATTTAGAAGTGAATTTCTGTATTTAAAACTGGTTTGGGAAAAATCAAAATTTTTGCCAAGATTGTAAGGTCTGTGTTCTTAGAACACTCAGCACTTACTAAAATTCTGTTTTTACAAAAATGAAGACTTTCCTTGAAATGGATTGATAATAAATGATGGAGCAGATTAGATTCAGATCGAAACTGTGACTGTATATAGCTGGAATATAGCTTGGGATAACTGTATATAGCTTGGAATATTCCAACAGGTAGGGCAGAGTGTGCATAATAATTTGATTCTCACTATCTTAATTCATCAAAAAATGGGCCTTGGGATTACTGCTAATTATAATTTGGGCTATATTGTTGGATAACAATCCACAAGTTCTATTCACCACTATAATTTTCTGTGATGGTGAGACTCCTACCTGTAGATATGAATTTAATAGCTTATTTCACCTTGCAACACCTGTACACAATGAAAGAAGTTTTAAACTCAAGATGTTAACATTATATTAGACTTAGGTAGTAAAAGTATTATTTCAATGAATTTCATGCTTTGGTTCTTGAATTTGATGGACAGATCTCACTGGTTCAGATGATAATGTATCTGATAAAACAACAGATACTTGTACTCAGGCAATATGCCGTTTTCTAGACATTCACAAAATAAAAAATGTTATGGTCAGCAAGATAGGAAAGTAAGGAAAAATAATTTAAGCTTTCAGTTGAACAGTTATTTTAACAAGTAGTACTAATTATGCAATAATAATACATTAATGATTTTATTTTATTGGAAGGTATGTACATGTTTGATGTTGGCCATGCAGAGCTTCAGAGTTTGGTTATGTAATAATTATTACACCTTTCTTCAGATGCTGCCTTCACAGCATTAAGTGATAGCTGAGAGCAGAGGAACGTCTACATTGTTTCAGAAAGTCTACTCAGAATGAAAATATTCCGTGTCCCCTCCTTGCACTGTGATCCTCAGTCAGGCTTGTTCATAGTACGGCAGCTTCAGAAAGAGGTCTGAAGCTGTATTGAATCAAGATATTTTTATTCCCATGCTCATCTGTAGCTTTCACAGTTAAGACTGTCAACAAAAGTCATAACTGTCAGGATGTGCTGCATCAAGTATTGCTTTAAACTGTTTGAAAGTTCAGACAGGAGTGCTGTCTTAGAGTTTTCCTGTGGGTTTCACAGCCATGTATATAAATGGAGGTTCAGTGTAATCTGTTGTCACTCTTGGTTTATGCACCAATTAGCAATCCTGAAGGATAGGTCTGGTAAAACTAGATTGTCTCTCTTTCAATGCAAGAAAGCATTCTATGATAGTATATAATGTTTGAAGTTCAAAGTTCAAGGAGGAGTAGTTTTCTAAAGAAAATTAGAGCTGAAATTAAACTAGCTTATGATTTATTTTTGTGGTCCTTTTTTTTGTATATGGAAGAATAAATGATTAATGTTGTTAAATAATTACTCTTTTCTCTTCTTTTATAGGTTGTCTTAGTCTTCGCTCTTAGTATTGGTGCTCTTGTAATATACTTCATAGATTCATCAAAGTGAGTATTTGAGTACATTTTCCTTTTTCTCCCTTCCTGCAGCAATTACACATCTCTAAATTTCTCCATTCATCTACTTCAAATCAGTGCTTAGTCTCATCACCTGAGTGCAAAGAACTTTATAATAGCACAGGTTCTACAAAAATAACTCAAGAATGGGAAAAAAAATTACGTAAACTAAATTGAACGCAATCACATTTGATCTGTAGAATGGAGAGGAAAACTACTTTCGTGTATTGAGATTATACATACTATTGCAAAATTACTGTTTTTATATTCATTACGCATGTGTAGGATCTTTCAAAATTGAGACTAGGATAAGAAATACAGGCTAAAAATATTTGTCAGAAAATTGCAGTTAGGAGGAGGAAAAAAAGCATCTTGGGAGACTGACAAGAACACTTCTGAAAACCTCTGCATGAATTAGACAGTACGAGCGTATCTTGCATCTCTGCATTTCCAGCTTCTGAGTGTGATAGGTTTCTACCAAGATAAGGTGAACTACTGTGTGTCTGCAAAGCATCTCAGTATTTTTTAGGTTTACAGGATGTTATCATACAGTGTTGTGGTTTTGGCCAGGCAATAGAAAGTTTCATCAGGCTGTGTGGTGGTTTGATACAAACAAGGGAACTCAGACCACATTCTGATATTGTTCATACTCCACCCTTGTGTTCACATCCAGCTGCACACTTTCAGTGTTGTAACAGGCAGATTGGTAGCCTAAGACAGAAGAAACAAATAAAAAAGAACTTAAAAAAATATTCTTCCTTGAATACAATTCTTTTGGGAGAGTGATATTCTGAAGAATCAATAGCAATTTAAAGTTCTGTGATGACATGCTTACTGTTTTTCTCTGGGCTAGTTTAAGGCTTTCCATTACTGCAACAGTTAAGATTGTATGCTCATGTCAGTCCATGTGAGCCTGCCTACTGTCTGTAATGGCAGTAGTTATGTTCTAAAACAGTCATTCTGTGACTCAGAAAATCAAATATTCCACTGTTGACATCTGTACATCCTGATATTTAGGAACATGGTGGCACCAGCAAAAGACATTCTTGGATACATGGATGCCAGCCAGCTCAGTATTGTGTGTTTGAAGCTGTAGATGTGTCAAGTGTAATGCAAATAACTAAGGCAGAGATTTTCTTTGTGGAGAGGAGTCAAGTGGTGAGAAAACTCAAGTTCTGACTTCAGCACCCTTGAAGTGAGGACAATTGGTTTTCCTTCTTAACATTGCCGTGAGTGTTTTTGTTAATTTTAGCAATTTTTCCTCAATACGTCACCACTGAAGTATGTAAGGTGGCCCCTTTCTGAAGACCTTTGTAAAACTTTTTAAAGCACAGTGGCAAAGCTTCTGAATGCCTGATATTTCCATGTTAAAAGTGTGGAATAGATTAAAACCTGTTTCTACTTATGTTTCAGAGCAACTGAAATCAGCTATGTGTTGGGGCAATTGTTTTTTGTGAAACTAATGGAATATATAATGAATTTTAGGCACTGCATTCTTGAGTCTTTGATTGTTTTCCTCAAGGAAAGCTGACAACATGGGATAGTCTCTGGGACACTTGAGTTTTCTTTGGGCCACCTAATCCATGTGCTGCTACCAGCATATTGATTGCTTGATCAACAAGTGTTTTATCTGGGCATTTCTCTTGGTTTTCAGTCTACGTTTAACTTGTGCTGCAGTTTAAATTCAGAAACCTGAAGTTAGCATACTGTATTTGCATACTTTTTCCTCAGTTTCTCCTCCTTTCTTCCCTCTTACCCTCGTTTAGTTCTACATACACATCTTGGTGTTTTCTGTGGGGTTTTTTGTAAATGCTTAGTAGATTAATTCATGCTAGAAACAACCCAGATATATATATATATCCCCAAAGGGGAAAATTCTGCTTTATTTTATTCTACTGACCTGACACCTATTTAAGCAATGCAGAATCAAATACAGTGTTATATCAGTCTATTTAATATCCACAAGTGCATGCTTGGAAAAAGCTATTCCTTTGAGAATTTGGCCAAACAGGGAATAATGAAGGTAGGGTGAGAGGAATGCTTGTGATGTCCTCAACAAAGCAGCTGGAACAACAGAGACTACAGCTTGCCAGGATCAGTGGAGACAAATAGGTTCTAATGCTCCCACCAGAGAGATGTTGACATGCACCAGGGTGTGCTTTCCCTTAACGATGCTTTCCAGAGCTGGTGTGTTCTGCCTGGGCCATGGACTCTCACCTGTTACTGCCTCTTACATGGAGGGTTAGAAAAATTGTGCCTTCAGTCCAAAGCTGAAGAGTGCTGGTGTGAGCAGTCCTCTAATAGATCTTGCCAGTGATCTATTCATCCAAGACCCTTAATCTATCTATAGATTTATAGACGCAATGATGGTATGTCCACAGAGGAATCCTGCATGACTTCGTACTGAAGGGGCATCAGGAAAGCTGGGATGAACAGCACTCTTTCATTAGATACTGAAGGGAAGAGTGAAAAGACCATAGGGTTTTTTCAAGCAAGCAAGTGTCATGATTAATTGTAGTATGAAGGCTGAATTGAAGTATGAAGGTTGTCACAGCTGTGAAAGGAGGGTAAATTAAGAGCATTTTTATGTTACCCAGTTCATCACTCTGACAGACACTCTGCCAGAGTAGTACCAGATGAAATGGCACATCCAGTGCAATCCTCTTTGGAGAGATCTGAGCTCAGAAAATGGTGCAGCTTCAGCATCCTCCATACCACTTAGTCCTACATCTCAGTAGAGCCAATTAAGTAGCTTTGTGTTGCTGTAAAATATTTCTGTACAGATTCTGTTTCTGGTACAAACTTGGAATTCTGCACCATACTTCATCACAAAAAAATGGGCGCAATTATGTTCATGTATGTCTCCTTTGTGCTTTTCACAAATTGGCTATTCTTATTAAAGTGTGACTTTCCTTAAATCTTTATGTTTCTAAAACTATCAGAAAATACCCTTACATACCCTCCACATCTCTATACCCCTTTCATCAGTGCTATGACAGGAGAGAAAGCACAAATAAATACTTTTAACCATCACAAACTATTAATCAAATGATTTTTTAAGAAAGATGGATATCTTTAAATATCTTTAATGTTAAGCCACCTTGTCATGGTTGCAACTTCATTGTTGACATTCTAACTACTGCATCATTATTCTTTGGTCCAACTTTTCTTATATATATAAAGTATCTACAAATATATCTGACTGCATAAACGTTCACTCTTAAAGACACATATTAATTCTGTTTTCTGTTTCATTCTGTATGTGGATGACTATTTTAAAGGATTGTGATTCACCCCAGGAGAACAGTTCTCTTGTGCTTCTTCTGTCTCCTGTGGTACCATTGAGTTCATTTTTTAGGTCTTGTCTGTATTATTTAGGGTGAAGCCACTCTTTCTCATCTATGCTAACAGTAAGACCTTATGATTCCAGCCTAGGTGATTTTGTCTACTTATTTAGTAGCAATTTAGCTGGAAACATGTCAGAGATACTATACTAGAACTTGCTTAGCAAAACAATGCAATGTAAAAAGTCTGGTTTCTTGTTTTAGAGGAATCATGCTGGTTTCTTGCCATTGCATGAGAATAAATTAGGAAGGAAGCATGCATTGGAAATCTATATATACTGTTTGAGAAGTTTCCTGTGTGATAGCACAAGGAGAAAAATGTCATTAGCAAGTTCTCTTGGAAAGTTTTACTAGGAAAAAAAAGATGCTAAAAGCAGCCCTTTGTTTCAAGTCCTTATGAATTCTCTTTTTTTTTTAAATGGGAATATTTGAGGATAAGTTATTGATAGTGTACTGTGTTTGGCTTTCCTGCTTGTTTGCTACTGCTTCTGTGTTTTGTCTTCTGAAAGACATTTGATTTCCCTCAGCAAAATGTTCTACAAAAATACTGCCAACCTGGTGAGGATGATTTATTTAAATTTATTACAGATACAGTGTCACTGCCCAGGAGAATTCACATCTTTTTCACTTGTGTAGGCTGTATTACCCCTTTTACAGACATTTATGTGGTATGAAGTTTATCTGAATAGTTCAGTAAGTCTATGTAAACATAAACACTGAAGTGGTTTTAGATACCAATCTCATTTTCATTACAAATCATAAAGCTTTTCCTATTAACTGGAATAAGCTGCAAAACATTTTGATGACTCCTTCTCGGTTGGCCCTTCAAGGAAACAGCAATTTTAATTTCATTTGTAAATCAACTATGCTACATCTGAATTTTGAGTGGATTTCATTGGCCTGATGGATAAAAAAACGAATCCAACAGGATCAGAAATCAGTTCATAGAAGAAGTACAGTTTGAGCTTTGATTTTATTATAGTTTTCAGGTTACAGTTTGGTTTTATGGATGTATTATCTCCTTTAAATTTGCAAGACATATAAAAAATTGAATTTTTTCCCCTCAAGTTTTAGGGTTATGCTGTATCATTTTTGCTGAGGATGTCCTGTGCAGTTCATGGTTCTGTACTCTGAAGGATGTATTTACCAGTATTTTGAGAGTGTACAGATTTTACATAGCCTTTCAGTCTTTGTATTTGAGGAGTTAAGTAAGCAGGACTTCAATTGCACTAAACTTTGTTTCAAGCCTTCCTGCTTACAGTGAAATTTACTCATGCAAAAATATTTTAATTATGTTTATAAAGTTCTGCTTTGTCTTAGTACACTCATTAACCCACAATAAGTGACTATGGGAGGATTCCTTCTTACTAAGTACACAGCAGACTTAATATACGGATTTTTATGATGCATGACTAAGAGATGTAGAAGTTGACTTAAAATTCTGGGATCTAATTTAAGGAAATTCTGTTAGATTATGCTTACCATTGCTGAAATTGCTAAAATTACAGTGGTCTGTGTCTTGGCAAGTAGATTAAAAGAGTCTTGTTCCCTGCATTCTTGAGAGGGAAATCTCCCACAGTACCTTGCAGCTGGTGGCATTGTAAAATTTTAATATTTTACTAATTTTAATTTTGTTAACACTGCATCAGTTTCTGGCCGCTGCTGTGAACTGATAAATTTTGTTCCATGCTGAGAGAAATCCAGTTATATGTGTTCTCTCCACCTCTTTTTGACATAAAAAAGGAAAAAGAAACTTTTAATTCCCGTAGTTTTATTAAGTGCTCCCCTGTCAAACGGGTGATAGGTGTAATTTTCTAATTCAAAGAAAATTTAGCTTAAATATGTAAGTGAATTTCCTGTATTTATTTTGAAGTAACTTGGTTTGTAGTATTATAACAGAATTGTTCAACTTCTTGTTGAACTTATTGTTCAACAACTAAGTTGTTCTTACTGCTGATTCTCAGCAAATCACAAAATCTGTGCTTCATAAAGGCTCAGTCAATACTCTTTAAACTGATACATCATTAAATAAGATTTTTGGTCATAAGTATTTTAATTTTATCTGTACTGTGCTTATAGTTGGTACTGAGTGTACACCATTATTGCTTTAATTTAAAAGTGATTTCCCGAAGAAAGCATTTTTGGTGACAATGAACTTCAATTTTCTTCATTGCTCTGCAAATTTTCCTGGGAAAGTGTCCATAGCTAAGATTCATTGCTTTCATTAGCATGCTGCAGTTGAAGCCAGGTGGGTGTGCAGCTCAATGCATGGCCTCTGCAGGCAACTGAATACCGAAATGATTGAAGGTCTTTGTTAGGCACAGATGGTGTTAATTATGAGTCAAATCCAGCAACAGCAGTGATATGATTATTATAAGGCAAAACCCAAAAGAAACAGGCCACAGTGGAGGGAAAAAAACCACCTGGTAATGATTGTCCATGTGTTACTATGCACTTGGCTCTCTAGGACAATGGGATTAGGTATGATTATATGTCTCCTAGTTTTTGTTGTTAGACATTGTCCCTTAACCACCAATCATTATAGGTGTTATCTTGAATTATTAAAAAATCTGGATGTAGTGAGGCATACTGAAAAATTAGATGCATGATTTGTGTACTATCCATCTCCTAGCTCAGTGTTTGCATTCATTCTCTGACATGTTCAGAGAGCTTGAGTTTGGCAAATTATAGGCAGATAAAATTTGTAAAACACTACCTGAACAACTCCTCCAATTTATTTAGGAGATTATAATAATGAATAAAGGGAATTCCTCTGTATGTGTTTATCATGTTAATGAAATAACCTTGGATTACACTGGTTTTCACTAGTGGTACAGAATCTCTGGTTAGGCAATATGGAAATATTCTGAGTACTCTAGACAAACCACTGTAATGAAGCTTCTGTTAATTAGTGCCAGTAGTTTGTATTTGCTAAATAATGAAAATGAAATGTTGCAAATGAATTAAATGAGAAACACTGTGAATGAATTTCAGATAAAATGGCAAACAAAAATAGATTTCCTTCCATAACAAAATCAAGCTCTGGGGAAATTTTTGGGTACTGTTTTTATCCCTTGGTGTACTGCAGAAATTCTTAGTAATTGTGATGCACTACCTTGATGATGCAATGAATTCCAATGGGATTACTTTTCTGAAGTGTTAGGCCTTGTAACTGTCATTTCCTCTTGACCTCTCACTGAGTATGACTGAGTCGAGTTTGGCTCTGTTCTTAATATCTGAAGGAGGCTCCATCAGGTATTTATAGATGTTGAGAAGATTCTTTGAGCCTTTGTCAGACAAAAGATCCCTCCTCATATGACAAGACTCCAGTCCCTTAACACCTTTATACCTTTCACTGGTCTCACTCCCCTGTGTCTGTCTCCATGCTGGAGACACATTTCCTAAAGCAGCCTGGAAAATGCTGCTGACCTTCTTTACTGCAAGGGCCCATGGGTGTGTATAGCAAACTTCTAGACTTAGGTCATTTTCTGCAAAGCTGCTTTCCAGCTGCAGCCAGTTGTGTCCTAAGCTAAGGAATCACTGAAGTTCAGGTTTGTATAATCTTACTATTCCAAAAATAAGTCAGTAAACTGAAATAGCAAAAGTTTGTACGTGCAGTGATATTTACTGACTTTATTTGTATGAAAATGTTGCTAGATAGGCCTTTAAGTAAATATCTGTCACTTAAATTGATGTGTTTATACTGAACATAGCAGGCTTAAGAGTTCAATCATTAAATAGCTAAGTCCTCACTTTTTCATGAGCCAATTCTTATATGGTTTAAATTCTTGTCATCTCTTAGACAAATGAGAGTACTGTATTTCAGGAATCAGATCTTTCTTTTTTAAGGGTTAGGTGGAATGTACTACTGTGGTTTTTTTAAACATTTGGCCATTAGCTTTTCTTTCTACAGTTACCAGTTAATTGACAGAAGTCTGATTTCAGTATAGGCAAAAATCTGTATCACTGGCACATTTTTAAGACAGCACTTTTTAGGAGAGTAAGACATGCTGCTCTCTCAAGTTTCTCTCTTTGAAGGATGAATGGAGTAAATTAATTGAAAATGGGGGTGTGACTTAGGTGTTTTCTAATTTGAATAGCTTGTTAGCTATATTTACATTACAAAGCTTTTTCAAAGAAGCAGGGTTTTACACTAAAGTATCACTCCCTGTGATATAGGCAGGGCAGACATGGCACAGTTCCAGTAGGTAAGTGGAGTGGTACTCAAAGGTCATTCTCTGTGGTGTTTGGAGAAATGATAAAATTTACAACTTTGCAGATTTAGTTTGGAACTTAAGGAAAGTTTGATAGCTGTGACTGTGGTGAAATATTGGAAAAGAGAATCATAGCATGATTGTGGAATTTCCTGCGTCACTGATATTTGGTTTGTACAAGTTATACTTGGTGGTATTTCAGTTGGTAGGATGTTGGAACATTTGGTTTTTATGTCTTCTGCAATGTAAAGCTGACTATGTGGCCTGGGAGACTCAAAGGAGATTAAGACCACATTGTTGCTTTGAAGATCTAAGCCTGCAAGAGTGACAATGGTGTTTATACAATTCCAATCTTACAGGGATTTTTTTTTGCCTAAAAATGCCATTGGTAAAAATGAGCATTTAACACCTTCATCTTTTACAACACAGTTTCTTATTGGTTATTATTATAAATTCAGAGACTCTTGGAAGACTGAAATGGATCCAAGCCCCAGGAAGATGCGTGATCCTGGCTCAGGGCAAACTGTATAACATGTTGCTTTGCAGTTCAAAGCCACAATTACTTAGATAAGACTTTGGTCATTTAGTGTGGCTGATCTCTGAGTGGTGGTGGTTTTTTTTGTGGTTTTTTTTTTTTTTTGTTTTTTGTTTTGTTTTTTGTTTTTTTTTTTTTGATCTGGAGATTGTGTGTAGACATACAGTAATGTTTCTAAGAATTTGATGTTAGATGTTAGCATTTTATTTCTTGTCTGAAAATGAAAAACAAATCCAAAAAATACGCAGTACCACGAGGTAGAAAATTCTTTTCCCCCCTACTGTGTTGAAAGTCCATTCTGACACCTTATGACAAGTGGCATTTATGGCAAGTGAGTTTACTGCTTGTTCTGGAGCTGTTTGCAAGAAATATTTAAACGTGTATGTTTGGACATTGGGGTTATAATATGCTTTTGTGTCACATTCTTTTCTCTCTGCTGAGGACGGTTTGGTTTTGTATGCTTCCTGTGGGATACCTCAACTCCTTCAAGTGATGAGGGCAAGGCAGTGGCTTGACAGAGGCTGTAGCAGATTGTTGCCTCACCCAAGTGCCCATTGTTAAAGGGCATTTGAATAACATCGGTATTCAACCCTCCTGTGTGCCAAACTGCATCTTTCTTTTCCAATGAATTGCTTCTGCTTTTGTGTACTGAGAAATCCAAAGGCGTCAGGTTAAACATCAGGCTGAAAAAGAACTGCAAATTGACAGCTGCTTCTGGTTGATTCCTGGCAGTCTTCATTGATTTCTAGTTCTGTTTTGGGAAGATTATTCCCATCTGCTCTAAATTCCAATAGCTTCTGTAGGGCGAGATCTCAAAGTCTGATTTGCGCAAGAGTAAGGTCTTTCACCTGAAGGCAGATGTCAGGCGTACTCAGGCATGTTTAGAAAACCATACTTCTAAATGATGTTTTAAATTCAGGAGTTTATCCTCTGCTGCCCTGCTTGCATAAATCTTGCATTAGTTTTGATACCATATGCAGTTCATAACTCTGCGTGAACTCAGGTTTCTGAGTCCAATGAATCCAGAATGTTAAAAGTTACCTCTGTTATCTAAAAAACTCCAGAACCAATGTCCTTTTTAAAATTCTACCCATGACTATGGATAAAAACCAATTGTAATAGAACATCTCAGTTTCTCATTCCTGTGATTTGCTAGTCTTTAAAATTTATATTCATTTTGAAAATTATATTTGTGTTGCAGCGCTAGATGTTATGCAGTATCTGAAGCACAAGCTTACTTGCTGGCATGAATTACAATTTACTAATTATTGTTGTCTCTGAATAATAATTTACTCTCTGTAGAGCGTCAATAAAACAAGCTTATTGACACCGTTATGCTTACATACGCATTCTATGATAATGACTTTGATCTGACATAAGAAATATGGATAAAAAATATTTAGATTAGCATTTATTTGCTTAGATTTAAACACTTAGATTCTGGTAACTTTAACTGGAAACAAGTTCCCAGGAAACCTGCCCTGTGTTGGTTTTCACCACCTACACAATAATTTGAAGGTCAGTTTGTGTAATGAAACTGTATTTATGGCCTGCTCAGTTTCACTTCTCTGTTTTCATAAACTCATACCGTGTTGCTTGATCTGTTTCCAGTATTGCTATGGGAACAAATTCTTAAATTACAATTCAAATTCTTTCAAAAACCCCACCAGTGTATCATTGGTTAGAACCTTTCCTTATTTTTTTCCCTCTTTCCAAATGAATGTCTGCATTTTTTGTTTCATCCAAAAGTATCTTACAATGCATCTGCAAATATTTCGTGCCATGCTTTCTTTCCCTGTAGACAGGTAAGTTGTGCACACTGAGCTAGAAGCATTCTTCCTTAGCACTGGACAAATTCCCAAATCTATATAATATAAAAGAGGAGATAACTCAGCTGAGGTTTTAAAATTCCAGACCATATAGCTGTTATCAAAACATGGCTTGCATAGGAGATTGCTTTTCAGAGTGGAGCTAAATGTATAATCAGCCTTACCCTTCTACTTTTTAAGCTACAGATACAAATAAAGATGTGACCTCTTTTGGGTTTTTTTTCCTCCCTTTTCTCCTGACAGCTTGACAAATTGTAGCTTTTGGGACACCCCAGTAGTTGATGAGTCATTTCTGCTTAAAAATAGAATTCCTTGCAGCAAGGACACCCATTCCACTTTTGACGCATGTGTCATTTCTGACAGAGTCACAGGGCCAACTGTGCCATGTTAATTAAGCAACCAGGAGGAAAAGAGCTCTCTCTCGTCAGTAAATACCAGAGCTGGAATCCAACAGTACTGAAAAAATAGAAAAGGGAAATCCCATATACATGAACATGAATACCTGCAGGCTTTCCTGCCTTCCTTGTACTTTGTGAGCATTTTGAGTCATTTATAGATCCCTGGTGCAATGTGACAAACATCACTAGCCCACCTTTCTTCTGTCCCAACCCCGTCCTTTAAGTTTTTTTTAACCTTCGAAGACTCGACAGAACACCAGCTTCACAAAGGGAATTGTAAGGTCTAATTACTGTGTACAGAAGAAAATTTGTAATGGAGCATTACAATATTGTTATTCTTTTATTGGTGAGGCACAGAAATGGTGCTGCACGAGAGCAGAGATAAGCAATCAGCTGTGTTCAGCACCAGGTACATGTGATAGAATACCCTATACAAGCATCAATAGGAGAAAGTATTAAATACAAATGTGATTAATAATAAAATGGCAATTTGTGGCATTGTAGTAGAACTTGCTCACTTTAACATTCATGAAGTTTTTATTAATCTTACCAAATCTAGTGCAAGTACAGGGAGTGGAGCAGGCTTTTCTTTAGCAAGATTTTTAGCTCGTGGCATATTTATTCATCTGCTACTGATGGCAATTATTTGGTCTCAAAACTGGGGGCCAGCCCTTTGAGTGGAACAATTTTATGGTGCATCAATCCACATTGCTGCAATGTTTTTTCCTAGAGATTTGCAGGTTTGTTTTCCTCGCAGGTTTTTTATTTTGATAAGCATTAGAAATAGTGAATTTTATGCAAGCTGGTTTCTATGCATAAAGTAATCAATTCTTACAATTCAGGAAATGGCATGAGTGTGCTGGAGACTGTGTTACCTGTAAGATGCTTTAAGAAATGTAAGTCTGATGGTAGTGGCCCTAAAGATACTTCATCAGCCATATGTGTTCATGTTACCATTTTGAGTCTAATAGTTTCTCAAAACAAAGGAATTCTATGTTTTCATGTAATTATTTAATTATTTAATTTTTTCTTAATTATACTCCATCTCTGCTGAAAAAGATGATTTTCCAACTAAAGTGGCTCAGTTTCTATCCATTCCTGTGAAAAAATGGAATTATAAAAATAACATTATATGAAGTACCTTTTGATATTACTTACATTTATACTGTTAAATGATATTAATTTTGAGTAAAAGATGACTTAATGTCATCTGAACTCAGATAACTGGTGGCTAGTTTGCTGTTCAGTGTCATTATAGTCACAGCACTCATGGGTGAGAGATTTAAAAAATAGAAGCAGATACTGGTGTCAACAGTCGCTATACTATTATTTACAGAATATCCATTCATCACTGCAAATGATATTTCTGAATAATACTAATACTTAAATTCTCGCAAAGCTCTTTGGTAACTTAAAATTAAGCTCAAATTTTTCCCACCTTACACTTGAAATTTGGTGTCAGTGACTTACTTTATATTGATATGATGAAATTCAGGTGAGAAACAGGACTCATAAACTTGTATCAAAGTCAATTAAAAAAAATTACTCTTCTTAGTATCAGCCAGATTATCAGTCACTGTATAAAGAAAGATTACACTTTTACCTAAGTATTACACTTTTCCTGTAGATCTGAAGCATTGCAAACATTTTCTATAAAATTAAAGGATTAGAATAAAAGAAAAAATAGAAAAGACTGAAAGTAGTTTCAGGATTATCTTGGTTTCCCTTAATTAAAATTAAATTGCAACAAGGTACCAGGAATATTCTTTGAACTGTGAATGCTAAATGAAGGAAGCATTGGTTGAAATGGATTCTGTTGTTTATTGATTTTGGAAATTTTATAAAGATGAAATAAAGCTAAAAATTAAACTCCTCCTGAACCACTATTGGTGGTTACTTATCTATTATAAAACTAGGACATATTTCATGTTTTTAGGTTAATTATTAGTTGCATATGAAGACATTTTGATAACTTAGGTTAAGGATTTTTTAAATAGTTCATTTTTTAAATTCCTGTGGTTGTAGGCTGGGGAAAAGGCTAAATGAGATTGTGAAATACCACTGGTTCTGGAATTTAAGCCAAAGGGCTTATTTGGTCATTCTGTCACATTTTTTAATATAACAGTTTATACAGTATTTAGCTTCAAACAAATATCTTCTGATTAGAAAGTTATTTAGACTTCATTTTAAAGATGTGATGTGGTACAAAGTTTTTATTTGGAGAACTGGAGAACTACTTGCAGAGGTTAACTACCTTCCTTTTAAAAACGTGTCTTAGCTTTCAATCTAAATCTTTGTTTTTATCTTCCGTTTACCTCTATTTTTTTTCTCTTTAGTGATCTATTCACTAACGTTTTGTTGAGATATTTTAGACATGTTAAAATCACATTTTAATACTCCTATTAATTTTTTCTATTAATTTAACAAGCTCATTTTCAGTTCTTTAAAATAGTACAAGTTTTAGACTGAACCATTGTAGCAGTTTGGTGGTGATTTTTGGTTTTGGTTTTGTTTTTTTTTCTCCCCTGAACTCTTCAGTAATTTTATTTTGAATCTGACATTTCAGCTAAAATATTTTGCAGCCCATATTGGGTACTACTGGACATGAAATTTTCAGTGATTTTTGAGTGCTTCATTTCAATGAATACCTGCATTTTCTTATTCTCCTCTGGCTATTTATGAAAAGCATGATAGTTATTTATGAAAGACTAAATTAATGTAGTGCTGTTTTTATCGCTGCCCATTAAGTGAATACAAAAATAATATCATGCTGTTAGTCATGAAGAAAACTTTTCCTTCAGTTAGCATTGCGGAAGCCATGTATTATTTGAACTGATGCCCAGAGTTTAATTTCTTTCCAACTGGTGAAACCTGTCTTCAGCGATAGCTGTATTCATGCTCACATATTATATGTGCTGGTTAGCATATATTGCATAATACTGTATTTCTGTGTGTCTGTGTAGAAATAACCATTCTGAAACTGGGTTCTTAAAACTTGAATAGATCTGAATAGTCTGTGCACATAGATCAGCACAGTACTTTGCTGTAGTGGCTCATCTATTCTCTTTGTTCTCCCAGTTTGTCTCACAGCTCCTGTGATGTACAGAATATTAAGAAAAAAGTCTTTGATGAATAGAACAAAAAACGTGTGTTTCTGTTTCTTCTGGAAATTTTCACAGCAGTAGCATTAGTTTGTTATTGCTTGTAAAAGCCTGTAAATAGAAAGGATTAAAGGATAAAATAAATCCAAGTTTTGGGGTTGAAGTCTATTACAGAAATGCATATGACATCAATTTTTCTAAATAATTACATTTTCTAGTCTGTTTCAAGAAATATTCATTCCATCTGTACTTTATTAGTGTTTCAGTGCTACCATACCTACCTGAAAACTGTATCACTGCATTAAAAAAAAATTCTTTAACTCCATTTCAAAGCCCACTAATCCTACACATCTTTGTTTAAAATATTAAGTTGACAGAAAGCAGATTCAAGTACCTCCCTCCTGCTTAAGGCATTCAGTAGTTTAAATGGAATATAGACTCATTGCCATTTATGTCCTGGAAAATATATCCTGTCACTGTTCACAACCCTGTGTCTTAGCAACAGTGTTTGGAGAAAAAAAACAAAAAACCAACCTAACAGGCAAAAACCCACCCCCCAAAAACCAACCCAGACAGCAAAAGTTTCCCAAACAATACAGTTTATATTCACTGATCTACATCCCAAATTATATTCAGTGGTGACTTGTATGACAGGGGAAGACCTCTTCTCAGTTTCTGTAATGCAATGAGAGCTTACAGTGAGCCTGATTTATTTCTATAGTTTGATGTTGCTGGATGAAATATACAAAATGGAAAAAAGTATACAGTAATTAGGAAATGAATTCATATCAATACAGAAATAATCGTGGTTTGGGGTTTTTTTTTTATGTTTAGATTAAAAATGAGAATAACAACAACAAAAAAAAAACCACTGGAACATCTTGATATGAGTCAGTGAAGCCAAAGTTCCCTTCCTCTGGTTAGTCAGGCACTCGTAAGGCTGGGACTTCCCAAGGAACTGTAGGGAGTCTATTGTATATTCCTCCTCATGACACTGCATGCATATCAGGCATTGCTTCCTTTTTTGGGGGTGAGGGGAGAGGGTTTGGAAGTTTCCTTGGTTTTTGTCACTAAGAAAATGAATTCAAAAGAAGTATAAAAGTATTTCAGATCTTGCTTGAGTACTTTGCAGTAACACAGCACCATCAGGCACTAGTTACTGTCACGTGAAATACTGCATTACAAAGAGTAATCCCAGAATCTCAGACTATGCTGAGTTGGAAGGGACCCACAAAGATGGAGTCCAAATCGTGGCCTTCCATGGAATCATCCCAAGAGTCACACCACGTGCCTCAGAGCACTGTCCAAACACTGCTTGAGCTCTGTCAGGCTGGTGCTGTGACCACTGCCCTGGGGAGCTGTTCCAGTGCCCAACAACCCTCTGGGTGGAAAACCTTTTTCTAAAATCCAACCTAAACCTCCCCTGACAACTTCAGGCCATTCCCTCGGCCCCTGTCACTGTCCCCACAGAGCAGAGATCAGTGCCTGTCCCTTTCTTCCCCTCCTGAGGAAGCTGTAACTGCAGTGAGGTTCTCAGTCTCCTCCTGTCCAGGCTGAACAGACCGAGGGACCTGAGCTGCTCCTCACATGGCTTCCCTTCAAGCCCTTCACTGTCTTTGTTGCCCTAGTTCAGACTCTGTAGCTTAATATCTTTCTTATATTGCAGTATATGATACAGTAGGAAGTGAGACAGATAAAATG
This sequence comes from Acrocephalus scirpaceus scirpaceus, assembly GCA_910950805.1. Lineage (NCBI taxonomy): Eukaryota > Metazoa > Chordata > Aves > Passeriformes > Sylviidae > Acrocephalus > Acrocephalus scirpaceus. The sequence continues at coordinate 39,931,786 of OU383781.1, forward strand.
TTTTTCTGATCTCTTGAAGAGTGGCTTGAAAAAAATTCCGTGACAAACATATTTCCTGAAAAACTGCAATGTTTATTTGTTCTGTCAGATGTTGCATCTTCCCCTTTTTTCATCCATGTGGTTTCACTTTGCATTTCTTTGTCAAAAATAGTAATTTGGACATGATTTTGGTGGGATTTGTTTCCGCCCTCTGAGATTTCATTACTTTTAATCATTCTCTACTCTCTGCCTCACGTGATACTTTAGAATTAGTCACATAAGTCTGTGACCTTGATTATCTGAAACTTCTTGGTTTTTGAAAAATGAGTAATGACTAATTCTTTTTTTCTGTTAAATAACAAGACTTAAGTTTTCCTAGGTCCAGCAATATCAGGTATATGCCACCTGCAAAATTAATTAGGTAAAATCAAAATTCAAGTAATTAATCTACAACAGCTTGACTTTCTATGAAGGTATAATTTACATGACGTACATTGATAAGAAGACTGAATCAGAATCTCATCTTACCTATCCCAAAGATGGCTATCCTTATATATTCACTTACAGCTTTTAACTGTCTTCTGTGGCCACTGGCTCATACATTGGTGTGTGCAAAAGATACCATTTACTGAAGGTGAGCTTCCCAGGATAGGTGACAAGTTAGGGCAACTCGGTGTCCTGAGTGGGTGCCAGAAGAACAGCTCTTCTTCAGTTAGCCACTCAATGGCATTTGGTTAGATCCTTATTCTATGAAATATTTTTTCACTTAATTTTAATTCTAAACTGTGGCAAATTGAAAATATGCCAAGCAAAGCATTTTGAAGACATCTGGATTCTGACTTTGCTCCATGTCTTCTTGGAGTACTGTAAACAGATTTGCAGTATGATAAATGTGGGGGCAAGATGTATCATTTAAAAACAGAGTAAGCAACCTTTCTAATTTCTTTATCAAACTTCAGATAGTTTCCACTTTATAGAGGGGAATCCTGTCAGGTACAATTTCTTTTTATGGAGATTGCTGCTTTTTCACTTGTTCTCAATGCAGTTCATGTTACTCATGATTTCAATTTTCCAAAATTTAAATGAATTGGCAGATTGTGATACAGGTTTAGAATTTATAGTAATAACTTGGTGGACAAAAAGATATGGATCATGGTTGTATTATGAGATTTAGTATGAGACTGTAGCATTCCCAAAACAATTATTAAAAGAGGTAATGGAGGCATTATTTGTTCCCATTAAACCAAGAGCTTGAGAAGCATTTGGGGTGTTTGGATCATTTTTGTTGTTAAAGCTACCTTATACAGAAGATACAGATTGATTTTAATTTTTTTTTCTTTTTTCCTTCTGGAAATTATTTGCTCCTAAAGCAAGTTAAAAAAAAAATTGCTTCTAAAATGAGCAACTCAGATTAATTGACTAAAACCAATGAAAATGAGCATGCCAAGCATGCCAGGAAATGTAAAGAAAGAGAGGGAATGATTCTTCCCACTACAAAATATCCACATTTGATTTTTGGTGGTATTACTGTATGAACTTCCTCCTCCTTTGGCAAAGGAAAAAATTATCTTGCCAAGTCTAAAAGGCCTGTTGAGATTTCAGAGCTTGTAGATGAGTCAAAAAAAAAAAAAAGTGAAGGAAAAAACAATCTGTAGCAAAAGTAATTTTGGAATGTTGAAGATGGGAGAGAGAGGAGTAGTTGTAAGGCTGTGGGTTGTATGTAGTTGATTGGGCTTGTTTTTGTGTTTGTGTCACTACTCATTAAGTTTATTGTGCTTATGTGGGAGTGAATCTGTTAGTGTAGTTTATAAACCCTATAATTTTTGAAAGGTGATTTTTTTATAAAGTGTATTATTATCTTTATACTGAATTTGTTTATGTGCTCTTAATAGTAATTAGTGTTCCTATAGGAAAATAAGTATGCCTGGGAGAGAATGAAAAGTAATAAATTGGAGCTAATAATGAGTCAGAATTTAAATTGGAGTGGAGGCCTGGTCTTTTTCTGTAAGCATATGATTTCTTGATCAAAAATTAGCAGCCAGAATATCTAGTGGAACTATTATGCTGGACAAAATCTTAAAGTTTTAAAATTAAATTTTAATAAGTATGTCTGGTGATCTGTTTGCATGTACAGATACTCTTTGACTAGTCAGTAACTACATTTAGTGTTTCGCTGGAAAAAATGAAATCAATGTCATTTATTCTCAATGTATGACTGGTAATTTCATACTGAAAAAGCCCACAGATTTAGTATGCTTCATTTTCTTCACTGAATATGTGTAAATATGTACATAAATAAAGCTTATATGTAAGATAAAATCATCTACTTCCTGAAGTTGTAAAAATTTTAGATGTTAGATACAGGAAACTAGTCTCTGTTTTCACAATTTAAAATTTTTCAATCTTTGAGCATGTTACATTTGTTTTATTCTTAAACAACTGTTGGATTTTTATATTATATTTATGATTGACTCTCAAACCAGGTGTATAGGATTTATCCTTCTAAGGATTGTATTGGGTTTTATTTAGCGCAGACAGTTCAATGAATCAAATGTTTGGTTTTCTCTCAGTGCTAGCATTCAGGTCTGTTTTCACTGAGACTTTCATGTATAGTGTTTAGAAGTACTGTTGACCACCTGATAGAAGCAAAACATAGTAGGTAAATCAGAGTTCACAGGAATTAATTTTCCATAATGTGTGTCTGAGCAGTTACAATTTCCTCTTAGTCCCCTTCAAAATGTAACAGAAAATCTGGAAAAGGTGTTGCTTGGGGTTTGTAAAATTTTTTTTTTTGTATGGATATTAAATGTTGTGTTTGTCTTTTACAGTTTTTTGATATTCTTGTTACTAGATCTTTGAAGAATGTAGTATTAACTTTTCCCATTCATCATTTAAAATTAGAGAACACAGGTGGTTATTACCTCTGAATATTAATATTTGAGTGTTCTTATCTTTGGAAATAATTAGTTCTATTAAAATATTATTCTGACTAAAAACCAGTAAATACGTTACCATACTGTAATATTTGTGTAAAATGCATGACCCCCAGTGGCCATGTTGTAGATTACCCTCTGTCTTTTACCACTTTTAACAGGAATAGAAATGGAATTACTTTAAATGGGGCATCTTTGATAAATTATTTTTATACTAAATAATTACTTTCAATATGGAATTGCAACAGTCTGTCTTGAGGAGAACTGCTACCTAGAGAATATAATGAGAAGACAACTCTAGCTGGAAATTGTTCAGATCAGACCCACGTGTGCAAAAGCAAGATCTGCACTCAGTTATATTTGGGCTTTTGCCAAATATATTTTTTTCTTCGTGTTTTTAAGAGACATTAACTAAAGCTTCTTCTAAAGTAAGAGGACCTTGTAGTAATAGGCAAGTAACTTTGATATCTGCTCATCATAATTAATTGTTACTGTTTTGAATTACAAGATATTATTCCCTTAATTAGTTATCTATATTAATCACAGATACAGAACCAAAAATTTTATCTACAAAACTTCTTCCAGTAATACAGAAGGAATATTTTGTGGTTCTGATCCTGTTTTAATCAATAGGATTTGAGGATTATTGGCACCTTAGAGGCCTCAATGCTATATACTGCATAAACAGATCTTTACTAAAAATAGTCGAGATCTTTCCCCCTTTAGCAAGTTTATTTAATAGGTCTTTAATATCTATCTATGTTATTCTACTTAAAGTATCATTATTTGAAATATAATATATATAATAATGATTCTAGTGGTGATTCCATTTTTTTTTCATTGGAGACTGACATTAGACTAAGACTTTCAGCATATAATATATACTTTGTTTTCTCTAGATTTGAGTGTATGCATATGACTGTATGTGTTTAAAATCTCATGCATTCTGTAGGTAGTCACTGAAAATGAGTAAAGCAATGAACGTTCAGAGCTACTTAGCTCTAAATCAGATTCAGACTTCAGTCAAGAATGATGAGACTTTAGGGTGATAACTTGCCCTCCTTTTTCAGATACTAATGAACCCCATTTGTACTGAATTTCAATTCACAGCAGTTCTGAAAGTAGCAATAAGAAAGAATTGTGGGTGAGAAATACAATTTTAAGCAGCAGATCAGATTCTTTAGCAAAGCCAGGCTCAGTTTCCGATAAAAATGGAAGTGTCATTCATTGCTGCGTTTTGCACACTGTCCTTAGGCTGCTTACTCCCACTCATGCCAGCTGCCAGATCATTTCTAACCCCCACTCAGCATCTGATGTAGGTCTTTACATCAAATGCTAGTGGAATGAAATAAGCTCTATCTGGACCTCAGTGTAATTCAGGAGACTGATATCTCTTAACACAAAGGGAGACCACCTGAGCTTGTAGAGTCTGAAACTGATCTCGAACAACACGGGGAAGGAATCAGGATGTAAACATTGTGTGATCATTATGTAACTCGTGAGGGATTCTCTAAGTTAAATTCAGTCAGTTCAAAGACTGTAATGTAGAAGCACCTTATAGACAGAAATTAATTCTGTGTCTAAAAATAGATGGTTGAATAGAAAGTTCAACAGAACAATGGTAGATGCAACAGAAACAAGCAAAGCCCTGACATGTTCTGTATGAGAAATGCAAAGCTATCAGAGGCGCACATAACCAGAGGGAGGAAAAGCAGAAGTCTAGGCCATTGTATTCAGACAAATACATCCATCCATAGTTTGGCCACAAAGTAAGAGGAGAAAAGCTATTTAAAAGGAGATGCATATGTATAAAATTAATCACAGTTTAAGAGGATTAAGTGGTATATTGCCTGTTAATTTATGTATTGTTCGTATTTATGTCAGTTAATTAATGTGCTGTCAATGTGAGAATTATACATCTTTGCACTACCCCAGAAAAGAATAGCAACCCCTCTTCACCAGTTCTTTGTTTACAACTTGAAACTTGTTATTATGACAGGTTAGGAAATCAATGTTAACTTGACATGCTGATACATAAAGTGAGTTCATTAGGTACATTTATTTGTACTCTTTCATAGAGAATATTTTCTGTCATACGGTTTTAGTATTTAGTACGGTTACCACAATTCTCTTGGGAGTCCATTGATGTCGGGTCTTAGAGACATTGTTGATGTTATAGATAAGCTGTACCTGTTCTGTACATTAAAGTTATAGTGATTAAATATGTAAAGCAACATTTTTGGGTTCTTCCTAGTCAGTTGACCACTGTATAAAGCAAAAATCGGTGCTGCTTATTCTCCTACATGAATTTAAACAGAGCTGAAATTAATCAGTTTTTGATGTAATTTTTTAAAAATTATTTGCTTCAGTGCTATCCTCATTTTTAATAAATTGAACTTAAAGTATAGCAAAACTATACAAAACTTATCTCTGTTAGTAGTAGCATCAGAAGACAAAAAAGTCTTGCCAGACCTACAGTGTTTATACAGGCTTTGATAAGTGAGCTGTGATAATTTTCTTTTACTACCCAGAGTTGTTACCATGTCTCTTGGGGCTACTTAGTGCACCACAGTGTACTGCTGCTGTTAGAGAAATGCTGAATACATATTCATGAAAGTGCAATAATGATTTGTCATCTTCATAGATCTCAATACATATGCTTGATGGATTTGGAGCATCCAGATCCAAAACTGTGATTATGTCTCATCTTTAGTTCTTGGAGTGCTCTGTGCTCTAGCCAAAATCATGGAAGGTGATGTCAGGCAGAGTAGGGTTAATGACAGCCCAAAGGAAAGAGACTGTGCTAGGAAAACATCAAAAGGAGTGGAGAAAGTCTAATCTCCACTCTTTATAAACTAGAAGTGCTCAGACACTAAGAATTGGTTAGTATTTTAGAGGAACATTTTGGTCCAGGTTTAAAAACTACTTTTATTTTTCCCAGGCAAAGCAAAGCCTGCCAAAATATGGGTTATTGGGAAATTTAACCTTTATAGGTATAATACAGATGCTGGTTGTTATAAACTGTTTTGCTTAATTATTTAGCTAATTGATTTCTTTATTTTTCACAAGGTCTTTGCACAGAATTTACAGGATAGATAGATTCCTTAGCTGGTAGTTTGCATTAAGTATAAGGTTAGACATGATTTAGACAAAGAATTAATTAACTGACAGCTTGTGAAGTGAATGGACAGCTATTAAAAAAATAGTTGACTTAGTTTTGGTCTTACATGACATTGACAGCACTTAACCTTTGTCTTCCTTTCAGGGTTTCGGTCAGAAACCAATTGAATTTCATGGTAGGTTTTTTTTTTCCCCCTAAGCTGTCTCACAGCTTAGGGGGAAAAAAAAATTGCAGGAGTTTGCCAGTTCTGATTATTAAGTTGTGCTCTCGCATTTCAATCAACATATTTCTTACCTGGAGAAGATCCCCTTTTTAACTCTAGTTCTTTTTTGTGGGATAGGCCTTGTCATCTTCAAAAAAACATAGTAATGCATCATTTTCTCTTTCTTCATCAGTACTACAAAAAATTGACCATTACAATGCAAGTGAGGGGGAAAAAGGGCTCAAAGAGAAATGCACTATTTTTCCTTTGGGTTTTTCACTTCTCAGATATATGATGTTATCTTGGGCTACATTTTTTGTAACAGGAAAAAGCAAAGGAAAATGGTTAAAAAAGTTGAGGAATCAGATAAGATCCTTGTCCTTAAGGATCCACTTAATTTAGGGTATGTTACAGGAGAAGCAGACTGTATGACCAGGGTTGAATGTCAAATGGCCCAAACTGGCCCAGCACCTCCCAGTGTTTTCCAATAAAGTGTTTTCATTGTCGCTGTCTTTCCCAGACTGCCTCACTGATCTTATGTTCTGACATTTCTTCTGGTTTTCCCAACTTTTCCTACTGTTCCCTAGCACTTCCCACATGAAGGAAAATGATCCCACATCACATCACATAACAGTGTCCATTTCTCCCAGTTGAGTTTAGTTTGAAGCTGTCTGGAGCTTTGTGAAGAAATGTTTGAAGCAGTCAAAAGATATTTAATTGGTGACTAGAATGCATACATGCGTGAGTAATCAAATTAGTTCTGTTATGCATTTTTAATACTGGAGAATATTTGCCATTTCAGAGCGAAAGAATATTGGTTTATAGACAAGAGCTTTGATGTGGTCACTTGCAAGAAGAATGGGAACCTTAAGTGAACCCTGGCGCATGTGTGAGACCCGGGCTTTAAAGCAATTCAGTAAAAACATGTAATCACTCTGGCAGATGCAATTTCAGTGCTGTCATGAGTAACAGGAATAGAAACTAAATTCTTCAGAGCTATAAGACCTGAAAGTTCATGCTGATACTTTTTATCTCTCCCCTCCTAATATAAGCAGCGTAACAATATAGTTGGGAATCAAATCTGCTATACTTAGGAGCTTTTTACAAGAATTTTTATAGCAGCTGTCAGCATAGGAAATTATATATATATATATATATTTAATGAGCAGATTCATATTTAACATGGTGCTGTAGATCTGCCTGCTGGCTAAAGTACTGGTCTGAGTTCTTTTTATTTTTTTATGTTATTTTACAGGCTGCGTATTTTTGAGTGTTCTTCTACTTTTAATGCCTCTTGTTCTTTCCAAAATGTTACCTGTCTAAATCTGAGCTAAATGGCTCTTTTTTCAAAAGCATTTGATAGCATTATTTTTACATATAAAAGGGATGTTTTATCCCTTGAAGTAACTTACAGGTTAATTGAATTGTAGATTTATGATATCTCATCCAATATGTGAAAAAAAACCCACCAAGAAAACCCCCTATATTTTCTTAGAGTTCTTGTTTTTGCTTTACTGCTTTAAGCATCACTGATGGAAACATGAATCCCTCATACTGCATATTCCCAAATTACTCTTTAACATGATGGTTTCCTTAAGTCCTTTTCTTTCTGCTGTGCCATGTAAAGTTTACATTTCTATGTAAAGTGTATATAGTTTAAAATAAGATCAATATCTGTTTTTCAATAATTTATAATAATATTGATGAATCATTTTGAGACTGAAAAATCTTTATTTAGATAAATACTTGTGAAAAAGCTACCTCTTTAAGTACTGTTTCTCAGTTTCTCAGAACTGTTTGTTTGCTTTTGATAAATTATATCAGAAAATTGGCAAGTAATTAATTGTGTAGCGCATGCATAAACTAGAGTTTATTTATGAATTGTTCCTTTTGGCTGATGTGGCCTCTAAAAATTTTATCTTTTCATTGAATTGGAGAGTGGAATAATTCTGATGTGAGGGAATAGTGGATAATTTTGCTCTAGTAAGATATATTTTTTATTATGTGACTAGAGTACTACTATTCTTCTGAAAAGAGAGCTGACCATATCAATTGATCTGAATGTAGCTGACCAGATATCTGTATACATTTCTGTTCATAACAGGATTAGATTGCATTTTTTTTTAATGAAACAGAATTTCTGTGCATTTGATGTCCATTTGGGCAGGGCACACAGATGTTTTCATTTTGCAAACACCCACTATCTTGAGGTTCAGCATTTGTGGTCTGGAAACCATACTGGAACATTTTTTTATACATGTGCAAGTTCTATAGAGTATCACATAGGAGATTTCACAGTTTGCCATGAGCCTGGGTGCTTAATGTTAACGCTATAGTTAAACTGCCAAAGAGTCTAGCCAGGTATATAAGAGATCACCTTCTGCAGCTGCCAAAGAATTGTGATCTATTCATGGGCAGGTAGGAAGGAACAGTGCTCAGTTTTAGGGGCTTTTTTCTTTCTTTTTTTTTTTTTTTTCCTTTTTCAGTCCAACCCTTTTCTACATGCAAATTGCATCAGTTTGTTTTAAAAGTGAACACTGAAGCAAACTTACAGAGCAACCAGTGCACTTAACAGTATCTGAATGGCTATAGTGGGCCTGCCTGCATAATAAACATAATAAAACATACTGTATATCTTTGGAAGGAAATCTATGAACTGAACAACACATGCGTTGGCTCTTCTTGACAATTACATATGATGACATCTGTTGACAAAGTATTGTTAGCAGCAGAGATCAGAAAGACATGGCATGTGAAGTCAATTGTAGCTGCCAGCAGCTCAGATTGTATTACATAGCAGGCTTGGAAATCTCTATTAGACTCTGCAGAGTGTCAAAATATAGGTAACTTGACAAGGTTGACTGAGAGGTTTGTGTGTAGGGTCAAAGGATTTTCAACTGCTGAATTAAGGGCAGATGTTTTACGGTGAGGACTTCAAAGCTTTAGATTTGTAGCAAAGCTGTTTACTGTAATAACAGTGATGTGGGTCCTTTCATTCTTAGGGAAGTTTTCAGGCTTCCCATTAGTTCACTGGCTGGCACTGAGAACGTGATTATGAAGAGAACTCATTTATTCCTCTTACAGTAAGCTGTCATTGTGATGTAATATCACACTCCAAGCTTCCATGCAATGCTTGTATGTAAAATTTAATAAGGGAAAAGGATGACAGAAAAGATGCCCCAGACATTGGCTAATCTCTTCATAACTGATTTCTGCTAGCAGATGTTGATAATAATGTGTTTGACTCTAAAAGTAGGATTATGCTAGTAAAAATGGGTAGTTAAAAGTCAGACTTCTTTCTGGGCTTAAAGCTGAAGGTGTTTCAGGAAACACAGCCAAAAACTTGGTTTCCATAGTTTTCATTCCAAAGCTTGCTATTTAGAGGTTAACCTACATAAGATTCTATCAAGACTCACAAACTAAGATGCTAATTAAAAAACCCCCAAAACATACAACTGGAAATCTGTATGCTTTTCTGCAACTCTGTGTTAAATTTGCTGTTACAATTTTGTAACCAGCATAGTTACAAAATAATTTCTATTTTCTGTGTAGCAAACAAGCAGTTGACCTATGTTGTTTTGTCATTGTTCCCCCAAGAAAACCATGACAATTTCTGCAGCACAGTAGTAATTTGAGGACTTTCATGAACTGAGTTCAGAATATTTTATTCCTAAATGTATTCATGTTGTTCTCCTCTGTTTTGAAGGTACCATTTAGAACCTTACCTATACTTTCTTTCATATTATTGTTGTCTTCTAATTTTGGGATACTCTTTCCTAATACTTGTACAACTACATCTTGCAAAAATGAACTCATGTCCAAACTACAGGAGAATTATATTGCTGTATTTGTGGGTTTCCTCTGGAATAGAGCAAGGTAAATTTTTATTACAGAATGGATCAGGAAAATGCAATCCCACTGTTTTATTCATTGTTATGTATGGTAATGACAGGTGTATGTTTGCCTGTGCCTTCAGAATGCATAGGGAGTGTTATAGGGCTGGCATTATCTCAATGTTACACATTTTTGTAATTACTTTTTTCTCTTTAAGGGAAAATAACACTAGATGGTGATTAAAAAATAAAATAACACAAATGCTCATACTGAGTTTGTTCCACCTCATTTATGTCCTTAATGTAAGAGCCATAATGTTGTGTTTTTGTTGTCCTTTTTTTCACTGCTTAAAGCCCTGTAAATTAATTTTTAGTGTGGAAGTCAATTCAGAGAGCACTTACTGGGGAGGAGAGATTAAGAAATCAATTTCACAAATAATACTTTGCAGCATTTACTTAAAAGCAGCAATTTTTAATCTTGGAGCTCCTGGCCAACTTTCTATACATAAGCCTGTGACAATATTTCCATCCAAAAAAACCCCTTTGCCTCTCAGCCATTAAAATTTTCCACAGGGTTAAATATTCACTTGGTGCATTTATGCCTAGAAGGAATTCTGTTCTGGCACCCACGGGCGCTGCTGGCCCTGAGAGGCTGCCTGGAACCTTGGCCCTGCATTGGTGCTGCCCCAGCCCCATCCCCTGGTTTCTGTTGTGTTCTCCTGGGTCCGCCTGGATTCCCTCCTGCCTTGCCCTTTCCCTGAGGATCAGGGCTCATTCCTGGCAGCAGTGGCCAGGTCATTGTGGTGGCAGGCGCCAGGTCTCAGCTGTGTCCAGCCTGGGCTGCCGGTTCCCCCAGTTTCTCCCAGTGCCCTGACGGCTGCGCTGGAATGGCGCTCCTGGGACAACAAGCAGCGTGTCCTGCCAGGCCTCAGTGCCCTGGCCTTGCACAAAACAGTGTTAGAGTGAATGACATCTAAAAGTCACTCCTCAGTAGTAGTGAAAATAAATAAAATAAAACTTAGATTAAATTCCCCGAGAGCTTGGCAACAATTTCCAGTCAGATGAGAGGTGGGGAAAAAAATGAGCTTCTGTTTCAAAATCTGGTGATCAGTTTAAAACTGAACTTGTGAACAGGCGCCAGAACGCTCTGCCTGAGATTTGTTAGAGAGTCTGTGGAGCCTTGGTTGCAGAAAGCAGTTAAAAATGAATTTTGGGAGTATTCACAACTCAAGGACATCTTAAAATAATTGCTTCATTTGAAACAGTCAATCCAAACTTCATATTAAATGGTATAATCTATCTTCCTCTCCAGTTTGCTCTTAATTCTTTCTCTAGGCATGCCTTTAAGCTGTAGGTAAAACTTCTAAGTAAGGGCAGTGCCTTTATGGGGGGTACCAACCAGGCACAGAGTTAGGTTGCTTTTTTTATCCTTGCAAATCTCCCTAGTAATTTTTACCACATTGTTACATACACGTACTATTCTATATCGTAATAATGTGGCTTCACCTGCTAGTGTATAATAATTCAGACCTTCACCAAGATGTCGTGCAGTTATATTAATCTTACGAATAAACTGTGGTCTATTTCAGTTTTCTTCAGCACTAAGGGTTCATATTGGAAAAGCTGAGATTGTAAACTTGGCAAACTGAGGACTGTACATCAAAAGATAGAAAGGTTTCATGTAACCCCAAAGTTTTCTAGGTAATTTAGGGAAAAGACTAATAGCTTTTCTTCTGTGCTGTATTTATGTTACCCTAAACACTGAAAGTCCAAGGTTCTAGTTGATTATCTTTTGGGTAGATGGAGGGTAATATACCGAATATGATACGAGCTTAGAGTAAGATGAATAACAAATGGAAGGGAAACCCTGAGTGAACAACCCACAACTGATAGACTCAATTTTAGAGCTGGAGGAAAGATGCACAGGCAGAATGGTTTGGGGAGAGAAGAACCCAATTTGCTTTTTAATCATTTGCCTTACTTACAGAATCAGTCCTCTATTTTAGGGTTTCACATCAGTGTATTCTTTCTTTGTTTAGTACTAGGCAAGCTCAAGTGGATTATCCCTGGTGATTTTATCTGTCCTATAGCAAACTGGCAGTTTTGGTTGAATATTGTAGCTGAGATATTTCTTCATAGTTCAGATTTTGGTCATATGCGTATAAGAAAAATTTTTGAATTACAAATGTAGGAAACGTAGACTTTTGTAAGATAATAGCAAAAACCAGCAGTGGTACTGTGAGGTAATTTTTCCTAATGGTGTTTGGAAAAGCAATCTCAAATAGAAAAAGGAGATTTTCAGTATCCATGCATCATGTTAATCATTCCAATAACAGTTGGTGTGTTTACAGAATGTATTTAATGGATTTTAAGATTGTTTTTGTTAGTGATAATCCTGAGGCCTGTACGTTTTAACCTTTAGAACCTTTCTGATTTGTGCTGCACAAAAAATGAGAAAGCCATCTCTTCTTTACTAAACCCAGAAACAGAATAAAACAATATACAGGTGTACAGAACAGAAAGAAAGACAAGCAGAAGAAAATGGAAAGTAATAACATGTCTCTTCCCTACTTCCTCAAGTGATGTGTTTATGGGACTGATGATAAATTAAGATCACTAAACGTACTTCCTTTGGACGATATTCCACACTTCTACACTTTTTTTTTTTTTTTTTTTTTTTTTTTTTTTTTTTTTTTTTTAGCAAGAGCTCTAGTTTAACAGGTAATGATTATTGTCTTATATGGAAGATCTCTCAAAATATTTGGGACTCCCATGATTTTCTGTCATTTTTTTGGCAGCTGGTTACAATCTCTTGAGCAGATGCTTTTAGCTCAGGAATTTCTGGCTGATTTTCCTGAGATGACTGTTGCAGCTCCAGCTGGTAATTGTGGGTTGCAGGTCTCACCTGCCACCAAGTGAAGCTGGTGTTCTCAGGCTGTGTATTTCCTGACAGAAGCTCTCTCGGTTTCCTTTTTTTGTGTAGAAGGGAAAGGCAAATTAGATTTGGCAAGAGGATAATTGGGATTATCACTAGCAAAGGGTAGTGATAGAAACCCCAGTTTCTATTCAGTTTTTAGGAGGTTTATGAATAATAGTTTCTGCTAGTTGATCTGTGAATAATGAGATCCTTTGGGTTCACATAAGTGAAATATGAAGATTAAATGTTTTAAGTGTCTGTTTTCTCTGCATACAGCACTATATTTCTCCAAGATTTTGTCTTGGTAAGCGAATAGTAGTCAGAACTGAATCCCAGTGAGTTTATAGTGTGACATTAGGAGTCTTAATTTTGCAAGAATCTGTCGTTTTTAATCTACTTTTAGGAGGCAGTGCTTTTTCTATCTGTATTAAGCATTAGTCCTTTAATGTAGTAGTACTTGTAGTACTTGGTTGCAATGAGAAATCTGGGAAATTCTTCTCAAGTAGTTCAGATGTTGTATGTGTTATATGTGAGCAAATTTGCAAAGCTATAACTGATAAACAAAATATTCTGGGAGCTGGCACAAGAACCATGATTTTCTCTGCCAGCAGAGCACTGTTATGGGTGCTTAGTAGTTAAAACAATAATTTCCCAGTATTTTGGGAGGGGTAGAAGTCATGTTGTGAGGTGGAAATACGAACAAATTTGCCAACAAATTGATCAGAAGTGTCTTTCTCCACATAGATGTGTTAACTCACAAAAATTTTAAGTGGTGCCATAAATGGCATTTAAACACATTTATACTGTATTTAAAAAACCTATAATTTTTAACTTGGCTAAGCCCCTCTCTAGACTTAAATGTTAGTGCCGCCCTGTAGCTATTATGAAGCCTGCGAATTGCAAAAGAAGATTGCTTAAATTATAAAAATACCGTGTGTGATGCTTATATTGAATGCCAAATAAATGTATTCTGATCTTGCAGAGCATCAGCCATATTTACTCCGTTCCCCTCCCAATTTATGAAGCTGAGTTTCACAAGAACTTCTTAAGAATCAGTAAATTTACCTATCTGTAAAGTTCAGAGCATGAAATCTGGGTATAAGATATTAACAAGGGTGCTTTCAGTGTATCTTCCTTTATTCTACTTGCTCTTGAAAAATTCTCTCAGAAGTTGTGAGGAAGGCAGAGAAATTATTAAAACACCTTTTTTCTTTAAGGCTTTATATATTTAATGACTGATTTTCTTTGCAGATACATAGAGTCATGTAGGTATATTTTATACTTCCAGTCACTTGAATTTCTTCATTATTTTCTTGTTCAGAAAAAGGCTCTCCTACACTTCCAATTTCTGCTCCTGCCCAAACCCCCTGGCCTTACCTGTGCAATTTTGCACACTGCATTAGTTGTAGGATTAAGCTGTTGGAGTGAATGCCTGCTGTCATCATGGAAATCAGAGAAAATTCCCTTTTATTTATTTTGTAAAGCTGGTTGAAGACCATTTCTTTCTATCCTTATAAATCCTGTCTTTCTCAAATATTTGTTGGAAAGTCAGGGGACAATTTACAAAACACAAAGCAAAGTCTGCACCAACTGTTAGGAATTATTTTGTCTCATTGATGTTTGCTATTGAGAGGGACAAGCTCTATTAAAAGAATTGTTGAAATGATTGTTCTCATGATTTGTTCTTAGTTATCATAATCAATAGAGCTGTCAAGCACAAGACACTTCACATTGTAGGCAAAGCCTGTACTTGTCAGCTAAATAATCTGTCAGCAAATGGAAACCAAGGTGCTGGGATAGGTTGATGCCAGCCAGTGATACAACAGCACACAGAATACTGACGGCCTTTTGGAAGTTTTGCATTGAAGCTCAGTAATGGCTGATATGTGGCTGAGTTTGAGTAACACACCAGAAAGAAGTTTTCTGACTCTCATTGCTGCGTATATAAAACTTGGATTTATGGAGAAAAGAATTTTTGCATGTAAGTGACTAACATTGAAACGTAAATTGGAATTCTTTTTTATTGATTAGGAGTGTCACTAACGGTTTTATTGGGTTTGGAGAGACAGGAATGAACCTGCCTGTGTAGATTAATCAGTGAAATAACCTCTCAGGCAGGAGGTAAATGAAAATAAATTACTTGCCTGCATGAGATCTCAGTCTGTGGAGACTGCTCTAAAATCATGTGTGCCTCACTTAAAGGCTGGTCCCTGATGAACATTTGGAACCTTCCTCATTTCTGTGCACAAACAAAAAACACCCCTCATCCCCAGGACTGAACGCTTAGAGGAAGAACAGAAAAGAAAATTAACTCCAAAATTTTAGTAAAAAAGCAGGCAGCTACAGGATAGTGGTAAAATACCACAGAAATGGGAAGGAAAAACCGGAGTATTTTTGGCAGAGTGACAACATTTATTTAAAGGCAGATTTTTCATTCTCTGAGTTTCACTTATAAAAATTGGCAGACATTACACTGAAGATTGCTTTTTCTGAAGATCTTGAAAACCGGTCTTTGGAGTTACATACTTTTTGGCATTCTCAGAGGATACCAAGTAGGTGATAGAGTATGAAGCAAAGTCTGTGAGGTACATACAAATGCATATGTAGTACTTAAAAAAACCTTTCATAGAAACAAATTTATCCAAGGAAGCATTTCTGTGCAATCAAATGTGGTAACACACAATGGAAATAGACCTTAGCATGACAGCAGGCCTGCTAAGAAAATTAATATTCAGAGCTTTAACTTCATGGCATGTGGCTTAAGATTCCATGCAGGTGCATAGTTGTTTATTTAAATCTTTTTCCTAATCGTAATAAAGTCTTGAAGAGATATTTTAGTAGAGGAGGAGAAGGATTCAGTGGTGGTTTATTAAAATAAATAAATATCTTTTCAAATTATTGGTTTGGGTGAAGTATTGAAACTCATAACCAAAAGAAAAATAGCAGGTGGGAACCTGGAATTGGGAAATGCTACTGCTGGTACCACCATCCTAATATGTTGATCAGGATATCAGTTTCACAAGACAAGTGTTGAGAAGCATAATCATAGCTCAAGCAGAACTATTAACAGAAACACGTCTCCTCTCTGTACCTCTGCACATCCTAAAGAGTTGTTGCTTTGCTGCAGGGGACAAGGGCAGTATTACTGCTGCAGTACCACAGTGTCACACACTGAGTAGGGTCTTGTGTGATAAAATAGAGAAAGGAATTGACTTCTCTTGCATTTAGAGAGAGGTATGAAACCAGTCTATTTATTCTCTACTCCTATCATTCCTTGAAAATACTGTGGGGAGTAGGAAGGGGTCTGTGGTACTTCCCTTGTTTACTTGGGTTCATCTTCTGTCTCCTCTGACACGATACCTTATGCACTCTCCAGAATTTTGAGTTGAGCAATGGGCAAAGCAGCCTTCTTCAGCTGAAGAGAGAGCAGAACTGACTCATTTTCTTACTGTCTGCACTGCCATCTAAATACAACTTGTAGTTCTATGAAGTTCATGTGCAGTTGTGTCTTATTCCCAAGGGGTTAAAGGAAGCAAGTATTCCAGCTGGGAATTTGTCAGTTTGTTGGCTGAAACACATATGAGATGGGAAGGAACCAAAAGGTGTGGGGATTGTGGCAATGAACGTTCGATTTGGGCATGTCCTCAGTGCCTTCATTTTAAGTTCTTCTAAACTTTCCTGATCACTTTCATGTCTGTTCTTAGAAATGAAAGTCATGTTATATTGAAGAGTCATCTAAGAATAAGGTATGCTTCATGTTTGTTCCTCTACAGGACTCGGTCAGACAGCCTTATCTATTTGTAACTGGCAGAGAAACTATCAGAGGAAAGAATTTAAGCTTCATAAGAAATGTTTGAACCATCTGTAAGGATGCTTCAAGTACATTTCTTCATTCTATCGCCAAAAGCAATTGTTTTTTTTCAAAAAGGACATGTTAATGTTCAGATATTACAAGATTTAATATTTGTTTCCACAGTCTCTGGGGTTTTATTATATTTAAAAAGGCCTTAAAGCTGTCATGACATTTTTTGTACAGGCTAATTTTCCCTCCAACTTCCTGCTGTTCATTTCCCCTTCAAGGAGTCACATAATCTGGCTTAAAATGAAATAAATCTTATGGTGATTTCCTGTATATGGGTCATTGGAAAAATAGTGTCCCTTCAGTCCATAAAGGAATTCAAAGTGAAGAGACACATCCTAGACACAAGTTCATTTTCAGCTACAGTCATTGCATCTATAACAAATCTAGATGGTGGTGGTAGAAAAAAAGGAGGAGCATTAACTTGTAATAAGAGTTTTTTTGGCTTATCAGAAAAAGTGACAAAAAAGTCTCTTCATGATAAAAAAAATACATAAAAGTACATTTTATATATTTTACTCATATTTTTAAAAGGTTTTTAATACTACCCAGTGAACGCAGGCTACCTCTTGATGAATTCTATCCTTGTCTCTTCCTTTGCATCATTAAGATGTCTTAGAAAACAGAAGAGTAAATCTGGTTATGGTGTTTCCATATTAGTTTCTATACTAATGTCTTATTCAGAAATGTGAAATGGCAAATGAAAAGCAGATTTTCCTTTGGATATTAGGTTTCCAACAAATTGGCAACTGGGTAAAAGTTGGATTCAGCTTTCAGATGCATTCATACTGAAAATCAGCCTCTCTCTAAGTCTTAGATTAAGACAGCATGAGGATGGCAGCAAACTTCTGCCGTGTCCTGACGTGCTTCAGTGATTGCCTTCTCAACTTCTGTTTTTCCTTTCTGAGGTTTTATTGACTACTGTTTTCTAGAATGGCTGTTGTCAAATCAGTTACCAGATACAAAAACCAGTCAGTCTTTCTCTCCTAAACTAACAGATGCTTGCAACAATAAAAATTTTAACCTTGTTGAGGAAGGAAGAATAACTTCATTACTACTTTCAAAGTTCTGAAAATACAGTATCCAACATGATTTTCTTATGGCAAGATAAGTGATTAAATGCCTTCGTAGATCTTTAAGTCTTAAGTCTGGGTATTATTTGCCTGTAAGCTCAGGTCTAATTCTTCATAAAAACACTACAGTTAGGCTTGTGGAATCAAGAACGAAAAGAAAATGAGTCAATTCCTCTATTGGAGTGGTAGTCATACTCTCACAGTTAACTTGTTTCTGAAGTGAATAGGATATGTTTGTAAAGTGAACAGAAAGTGCCCCCTGCATATAATGACATATTGTATTTAGTATTTCACCCATGCGTCAGTATATATAAGAACAGTTGATCTGATTGAAAAAAACAAAGAGAAATCCCTCACAGAAAATACTGGCCATGACAATTGTCAATCCTGTAGATTACTAATCTTATAATGTCATACTAACATAATATTAGAAAAGGTAGTCCATTGGTGCATGTCATAAATGTCCTGTGGTTTCTTACAATAGGTTGAAAGGCAATACAGGACTTAAAGCAATGTATATCAATCACTTAGGGTGATGTCTATTTCTCTAATGTAATTTAGAGGAACATCATGAGCTTGAACTGTAGTTAATGGAAAAAACATGAAGCAGTTTAAGTAGTGTAGGTATTCCTGTTTTATTCTCCTCACAACTACATTGGCTTTAAGTCTTTGATTTGTTTCTCTTCAACTTTATATCTGCCCATTCCACTCAAAATAAATGACTAGGCGGAAAAGGATCAGATTTTTAAATACATAGATCCTAAAGACAAAGACCATTTTACAGTAAAAAAAGTACAGTATTTTCTTTCTTATGAAGTGTTTAGTTTTTGCTGTTCATCCAAAATGAAAGTAATGTTATGCATTTGTATAAAAACCCCAAAATATTTTGATTCTTAATTACAGTACAATATACACTTTGATATAACAAAATTATGCTGCTCAGTATAATTGCTCATGTTATTTGTAAGAGAGAAAGACATAACCAATTATGGCATATGGCCAGTCTTTATCAAAGGAAAAACATTCCTTTCCATACTTCGCAGGTGCACAGATTATTTTGGCTGTGCTTGTATTTAATTATCTATGACACTTCAGTTACACATTTACATAGTATTAAATTGTTAAACATTTTTAACTGTAGTGGTCCTTGATGTACATGCAGAAGGGTAATGCTGGCATCAAAACTTGTCTCAGTTTTTCTCAAAAATTGGTCACAGGAGGGAGTTTAAGATACTTATTTTTTGTTGTTGTTCATAACTGTGTTAATGCATTTTGGGAAAGGGAAGAAATATACATACAAAACAAAAACACTTCTTGAACAGAGCTTGTATAGGTTTTCAAAATACATGAAACTGCAAACTTTGATACTTCAGGAAGCACAGAGGTTTCTCCATATATGTATAGATATGGAACTGAAGTACTGTCAGGATCAGTCAGGAACACGTCTTTCAACTTGTTTTTCATAAGGCCTTAATTCACCATGTCTGTCAGTGAAGTTGCAATAATTTATAACCTCCAGTATCTTACTGCCATTGTGTATGATGAATATAACCCATCTTAAGGCCTTGGCAAGCTGCTAGAAGAGTTGAATGAACTACAGAATATTCGGTCTAGCAGTCTGTGCTCATCTGAAGAAGCAGCAAGAATGGAGAGAAGCCAGCCAAGAATTCCTAAGGCCAGTCTAGTTACTTTTGTTCAGTGTGTGTCAAGGTTTACAGTACCGATGGGTCGAGAGTTCTGTGGGTAACAAAGTTTGGCCTGTCAGTTTGACAGCTTTGTTAAAAAACATCTTTGTGCAGTCTCATAAAGCAGATAGACCTACCTACACAGGTTTCCACAAAGATGCTTGCTTTACACACTGACCAGTATGTCTAGGACTTTGCAATAGTGGTAAGATGGTGGGGGTGCAGACATGCTCATCAGTGATACTGTGCATAAGTTTGTCATACATGGTTTGTAACGTGAAGTCTGTGATATGATCTAAAAATAGAAATAATACTTTAGGATCCAACTGTTCTGTAAAGCACAATCCTGACATATCTCTCATCATAGCAATTCATTTACTGGCTAATGATCATTACAGTGAGCTTTTGTAATATGCAGTTATTGAACAGAAACATGTTCTTTATAGTCCTCATCAGAGATAGATTAGTAAGTCTACATTTCAGTCCTTACTGCATTATCCACACTTGCTTTTCCCAGAAGTCCTGGGACACTACTCTTCCTAGTTCTCCAGTGTATTTACTATAGTTTCTTCTTGTTTCTGTATGGACAAGCCCTTAGGGATTAAAGGTGTTTTGAGTATTTAGTAACACATTATGGTATTTTCAATGAGCAACATAGAATCCTACTAAACCATGTCTTAGTAGGAACTAAATGTGAATAAGTTACAGCTTACGATTCTTGCCTTTTTTCCTGATCTTCCGTAAGCCCTTGACTAGACCCGGGTTTGGATGTTAAGCCACTGGATTCTGATATCACTTGCTGTGTCCTTCTTTTCCCTTTAGTATGTCAAAGCTCCCTGGTTATATCAGTGCTCTACCCTTGCCAAGTGTTTGTGTAGATATGGATCTTCCAGAGGATGTGAAATGATTTAACTTATTTTTTTAATTCCCTTTTGCAGTGTTTACTTTGGGAAAACTTTTCATCTAGTATTTTTTTTTCTGTAGCATATTTCATAAATTATAAAATCAACACATGTGCAGTGGTTGTGCATCTTATCCCAAACACACACTCTGCAATGCCACAGGTTTCTGCCTGTGCTTTAACAAAGCAGCTAGTAATATTTGTTGTGCTAATTCACTTACATGGAACTGCTGCAAGTACAGAATCACATTAGAGAGAAAATCCTGGGCAGACAGGGACAAACTATTGTGTGGTCCTTAAACAGTGTTTGTAGGAAGAATTAGAGCATTAGGGAGATAGTGGGTTTTGGTTTTGGGTTTTTTTCTTTATTTGAGAGAAACTAGCTGGGAAGTGAGTGAATTTTGGAAAGGAAAAGTAATGGGCTTGCTTGAGGTGGGGACAAAAGTGAAATAAACAGCCATAGCAATCAGGACAGGCTGATGCTATTCTGCCCTGGATGTGAAAGGATGACTAAGTACATGCATTGTGGACTCTATAGTATGATATCTCAAGGCTTGTCTCAAGGCATTCCTAGTTCATGGGAAAGAAAGCTTTTTCTCTAAACCAGCTCTCTGTCGTAAACATGATGCAAGCTGAATAAGCTTTGCTGCCTAGGGAAGATTTGAACCTTCAATGCATTTGGTTTTGTAGCTAAAATGCAGGGCCAATGTAATTGTTCAAATCACCACAGGTTAATAGATATGAATCTACATGAATCCAGTCACCCTCTTGTTCCAGGAACTTGCTTATGGCCATCTTCAGTCAAATAGTTCCTAAGTCTTAAACTTATTAATTGGTTTACCTGGTTAAGTGAAACCAAGTCCTCAAAACAGAAAACTAGAACTAGGAATTGGATTCCCTGTTTTGTC
The DNA here is from genome assembly GCA_910950805.1 of Acrocephalus scirpaceus scirpaceus. Lineage (NCBI taxonomy): Eukaryota > Metazoa > Chordata > Aves > Passeriformes > Sylviidae > Acrocephalus > Acrocephalus scirpaceus. The sequence continues at coordinate 39,953,197 of OU383781.1, forward strand.
AAACTAAGCTTTGCCAGTAGTGGTTTATTAAAAGGAGTTTTATGTTCAGGGGTTGGAAGGAAATTACTCCAGGGCTAAATATCCCAGAAATCTAGTTACATTTGATAGCTCTGGTCATTTATTTTAAAAAGTCTAGGACTTTGAAATAGTGGTAAGATGGTGGGGGTGCAGACAAGCATCCTTTGTAATGATTAGGTTTTATAATTTGCAACAGTTTTGAATGAACTGTGTAAAGTTTGTTATGGCTTTTGGCTACACCAGGAGAAACTCCTGCTATTTTACATTATTAGGAAATAAATAAGTTCGATAGCTTCTCTCCAGCTGAAGCAGGGAGAGTTTTCTAACGTGAGATTGGCTCCTAGCAACAATGTGAAAACAGATGACTGAATCTCTTCTTCAACCTGATAGTTGAATCTCCAAAGACTAGCTGGTTTTATAGCAAAAAAAAATCACCATTTGCAGGACAATAAACTGTTGAGTTAGAGCATGTTAAACTGTAGTGTAACCTAATCATTGGAGATCCTTTCATTTGTAGCTTCTGTCATGCTCTGCTGCACTAGTAGCCGAATACCAAGGATATGATTCTTCTCCTTTTGTATTTACACTGTTATGGTCATATTCAGAGTGATGAGATTGTAGAACTCAGACCAGTTTTGTGTTCTGTGTGATTCTTGAGGACTTCTCTATCATAACTAAATGAAACATTACTCGTTTATTGATATTATTAAGAATAAATTTTAAAACTGCATTTCATCTTTTGCTGAGTCAATGCTTGTCAAGTTAGATAAGAAAGATTCTTCTATTTCCACAACAATGGGAAAGTATACATATATAATATGTATACTTTGTGCTATGATACATACATATATGTCATAGTATGTACTGTTGTATGCCAGAATTCCTATTGCTGACTGTTCAGTAACTATTTGAATGGTACACTTGGGAAGTCTGTGAGTTCCTAAATTTTTGGGCTCCTTATCTGCTTGCCTTCAACAATTTACTAGGTTTCTGGCTTTGTCAGCAATGCTTTACTCGCTCTTGTCTCAGTAACCTTCTTCTCAGGTGATAACATTTGCATGCACTTTGCAGAAGTTTGTAAATGCATATCTGTACACCCAAGAAGATATTCACATGCTTTATATACAATTAATGAAAAATTCCACCAGCCTTTTTAAATAACACACAGTGGCCAAAAGTGCTATGAGTCTTGACTGCAAGTTCTGTCCCTGTGAAAGGGTTAGGAGTGTTTGTCTGGAAAAAGAAAGTGAATTTTGCTATGTAAGAGTAGTACAATTGAAGGTTTTATATCTGGAATGAACAATTTTGAATTTTTTTTTTTCCTGTGAAATTCAAAATATGTTGACCGGGTTCTCTGCAAATATTCTAAGACATTTCAAGAGGTCAGAAAGTTTGAAGTACAGTAGAAGACTGTCAGTTATTTGATTTTATTTTGATCTAAATTTATTTGACAACTTACTAAAAAGATGAATATTTCACAAAGCTACTAGTGTATAAAAACAAAGATACCAAAAGTAATTGTACTACAAATGGAACAATAGAGTCTATTAAAAACCTTATACAGTAAGTGAAATTTAATTTTCTTGTTAAAGCTATTTTTTGATGTTGTGTGAATTGCTACCCTGCATAACTATTTCATATATTTGGGAACTGTGCTAAAAATAGAGTGAAAATGTACATTTAAGGGCAATTAAGAAAAATTGCTAGAAAACAATATACCTATGGATAAACATGGAACAAATAATTTTGTAATGGAACACAAATAATAATGTAACAATGTTGCAAAGTCGTACTTGTACCATCACAGGGTAGCACCTCAAGTGAATGCTGCAATAAAATAAATTACTTGCTCAATTACATCTTTCTGAACTCTCTGGAATCAGGCTGTGCAGTACTGTGCCTAATGTACATGATTTAGAACAGGCTAGGTGGTCACTCTATAATCCCAGTGACACTGTTGTGTTCAGTGCAGCTGCGAAGGTAAGGTAAAGGCAATTCAACACAAGTTCTAAAAAACTCTGCTTTATTCAGCAGAGATGTCTTTTACTAGAAAAGCAGCAAAAGGTGACCAAACAAATCACTCATATCAATGCATCCCTTATACTGTCCATATTCATTTAGTTTGGTTGATTATGCGTTCAAATCAGTGAAACTTGTGGTTTTTTGGATCCTGTGCACTGCATTGAAAAATTCACCTCTGCATATCTGTGTGTTTGTGGTCTTCAGTTATTCATCAATTACCGAACTCATTGGACATTTTGAAGTTGCTCTGTATCTCATTATTTCATCTTTTTTTTCTTCAAAATGAAAATTCAGGTTTGCTTTGAAAGCTCAAGTGAAATTAATTTGAATGAAATAACAAAATGCTTATTTAAAAGAACCGATTGGATTTCAGACTGGTTACTGTAATTTATAATTCCTCCTCCCTCTTCTTCTTTCTCATCCTTTTTGTCCTCCTTTCCAAGCATCTTCTCCCCCATCCCTGAGTAATACTGGTGCTATGTACAGTATTTTGTTTACAGTAGTATAAACATTCTCAGCCTGTGACTTCATTGCTGAAATAACTCACCTCTTTCATATCAACTCTTACCTAGGAGCCGTACAGCAGACTCATTGATGTAGGTTTTTTTCTGCATGGCAGCCCAGGCCAAGCTGGTTTCATTGCATGATGCAACTTCACCTTTTTTGGTTGTCTATGGGATTAATTATAATCTATTCTTGTATTGCCTGTGCATGCCAATGTGCTTACCATAATGATGTATACACTGAATGCAGTCTAGAGCATTAAGTGCATGAAATGGAATTAAAAACAAAGACAAAACCATAACATTAAAAAGTTTGAGCGAATGTAAATTATGCTTATCACTAACTTTAGTTAAGCTATTATAGAATGAATAGGACATAATCTATATCAGGTCTATGTATTTAAAATTTCCAGTATATTACAGTAGTTTATTGACTAGATGCACAATTTTAGTGTGGTCAAGATCTGAGGAGGAAAGGATGTACTAACTACCCTGTTGTGACAAGGATTGAGTGCTGCCAGTAGTATCAGAAAGATAAACCTTTCCCTGCTGTCAGCTTCAGCAGCAGGTGACAGTGAAAAGAGGTAAGATTGTAAATAATAATTTATTGAAATTCAGAATTTGGGGAAGCATTTTAACTGCACCAGATTTGTGTTTTTTAATGATAAATAACTTGTAAAATAATTCAAAATGTATTGATTTACAAAACACATGGTGACATTCCTTATGAAGAATTGTAACCCTGCTTGAAGTTTCCTGTACAAATGACATTGTGACCATTCTAAGCAACTTATTATTCATATGTTCTTAAATGTATTCAAATGAACCTTTCATCAGCACAGTATGAGATGTGATTGAATTCTAACCCTATTTTTTCCTGATAAAATGATGAAACAGCAATCTGGGAAGTAACTTGAAACATTGTACCTGAACACAATTTTCTTGTGCTGTTGATCACTGCAAACATTTAGCGTATGCTTGGAAGTTACAGAGTATGTGTGCTCTTTGGTATCAGAATTAAATGCACAGATTTCAAATTAATATTCATCTTGATGAGTAGGTATTATTGATTGTATAAATTTAACTTTGAGGACCTATAATATAGAATGTTACGATATTTGGAAAATGGTAATAGAAAACGGGTATATATAAAGTGAAAATATGCTCTTAGTACTTTTAAGCAGGTAGCTTAATGAAAACATACAATATATATTCAAAGTAGTACAAAAAATGGAAGTAATTTTCACAACTGTTGTCATGCCACCCACAATTTGATACTGTGCTTCCCTAAGAATGTGTGTTATTTAGGAATACTTAGGATTTTATGTTTAATATTAGAGTCCATATAATGGCAGTTACTTTTTTTTTCCCCTTTGCAATGAAGGAGAATTCTTTTAGTACTCTAAATCAGGTCAGATGCATATCCATACAGTAATATGAAGTTCTTCCTGCTCTCAGTCTAAATGGGATTATTATACCAATCCTTTTGTCTTTCCAGTAGCTCAGTGTGTAGGCTTAGCTACACGCCCATTCTCTTGTGCACAGCAGCCAGGATAAAAAAGTGATGGATGTTGCAGTGCAAACCATTTTGAGAGGTGTTAGGAAAGAGGCCACTATATATTAATTTTTAACACTACTATAATCCTCTTCTTATACTGATGTAAAGTACTTTTATATCAGGCTTCTGATAATTGATTTAAGCAACTGCTACAGCTGTAGGCAATTTCTTATTCCATTTGTTAATGGAGATAAAGTTACTGCTGAAAAAGAAAGGCATAGTGTCATTAATCTGCCTGAAGAGGGCCTTGCCTTTTCCATTTAGAAAAACCACTGGGTGAGACTGTCAGTCAGACTTCAGGCTAATTTTATTATGAAAAGTTTAAGTATTTTCTTAATTTCTTCTTTGTTTAAACTTCTCCTATTCTTTTGGGAAGTAAATGTGACTATTCAGTGAGTCTTTCATAGAGTCAGCATTTTGCCTTAAGAATATGGTAATTGCACTTAAGACGGTGGTAAATCATCAGGTCCCACAGCTGCAACAGCTGTGACACAAGCTTTTCTAAGAAGGAAAAATTACTAGATTGCAGTTATATAGATGTGAAAATTAAACCTCAGCAGAAGAGTTTATGGGTAGAGGAACTCACTGGAAAGAGGTACATGCAACAAAGATTCTTCAGGGCTAGGTTAAAAAAAAAGGGAATGTGATAGAAGGAATTGTCATTAGTGTTAATGTATGCTAGGAGTGAATGTGGCCTTGATTATGCCCAGAGTTGGTTGGAGGCAGCGGAATTTAAACAGCTATACTGTGATGCTCAGGGTATAATTAAAGATATTAAATGATTACTCTTGGTAGCTGGAAAGTTTTTTACTTCAAGTCACCTATTCAGTATTGCTAGTAAAGTGGAACAAGTGTACAAATACAGGCTTCCTTGTGACAGGTTACAAGGATATGCTACACATCTCACAGTTTGGAAGGAGAGTACCTTAGGTATTAAATGAGCAAGGTGCTTTAAAGAACCCTTACACTGATGGGGTAGGTAAGGCTGTGAGGGGTCCTCATGAGGAAGGAGAGGGAGAGTCTGAAATTATGAAAACTCATTTGGGACTAATATGTCTTCTAATTTTGTGTAGACTTTTGGAAGGAATTTAAATGGTTCATGTTATGCCTTCATTTGAAGTAGGAAAAAATATATTCTGCCTGATGTAACTGTCTATTAGGACTGCTTTAGAATTACTGTTAACACAATGTGACTAGGTTTTTAGGGTTGCTGATAGATTTGGTTCATGTTATTAGATAGCCTGACCAAAGAAGCTGATCCAGTAATGTAATGTCAATTTTCTACCACTTTGCAATACTTCCGACTTCCATAGTTCATTTACATTATTTGCTGTTGTTAAAGTCAAACAATATACCTTAGGCTGAAGTTAATTTTTACTCAGTAAAACTAGAGAGTAGCCAGATATTTTTCATCACAGTATCACAGGAGGAAATTCTAGAAGAGAGAGGCAGTATAAATGAACTGTAAGTATTTTTACATTCCAGTTTGTCTGGTACTCTCGTAATTTTCAGTTAGAATGGTTGAAATTAGACTAAATTTCATAGGACAGCATTTTTTTTTAGAATTACAGTATGTAAGCTACGAGAAATGTATGGAAAGTACATTCAAAATTGTAGCCATCAGTTATGCATATCAAACAGAAAATTAGAGCTCAACTCTTTACACAAAAGAAAAAATATTAATTTATAATCAAAGAGGATAGAGAACATTGTAATCTTTGTTCATTATATGTATTTTTTCAAATAATTCAGTCAGATGAGGGAGAATTTTAAAAGCTGGATGACAGTGTAAGAGAAGAGAATAATAAAAGGCACTGAGATGGAAGGAGTAGTTGGGGCTGGAAATGCATGATGATGGTGGGCTGTTGAAAACTGAGTCTGAGGAAAGTGGATAGCAAATGTGAAAAAACACTGTTGGGTAATTTTAAGAGATGGCAGCTGCCAACAAATAGAGTAGGGAATCTCAGGAATTCACTCTTGCTGCATGGTAAGAGTAGCTATAGATAAATTTATTCAAACAGGTACCTGTCTAGGAGTTCAGTGGTTTATAGGCCCTCTCCTACAGGAGGAGGAAATTTTAGAAATATCTCATGTATAGATCATCCTATTGATTCACACAAATACAGGTACTTTAGGTGGGCTATATAAGCCAGGCAGAAAAGTATTTACTGTTTCAAAAATCTGAGATTCTCCATCTCCCCAAAGAATCTACTCCAGTGTTTATCTGTATGTTATAATTGAAAATTTTATGCTGCTGATATACTTCTCACAAAATTTATTCATTTCCATTTGTTAATTCAGTGTCAACATGGAAAAAGGGAGTAGTGTATTCATATGAGTTGCTAGCATTTTCACATCACCAGTTATTTTCTCTTTTCTGGGGTAAGTGGCTACAACAACTTATTACTCATAGATAGACCTTAATAACTATTAAGTAACAATTAGACAAGAAATAATAGAAAGATATTATGAAGAAGAGACATTATCAAGATTATAAACTTTAGTAAATAAGCTATGCACTTGAACCAAATCCCTTCATAATGCAATCAGTATAAGAGGTAAAACTGAAGTGGCTTATTAAAATTTTTCAAAAAAAGTAAGGTTAGTTGAAACAGTATACTCATATTTTTCTCTTTAGAATGTTAGTAGTCTTATACAAAATCCTTTTTATTAAAATTGTATCATTTTTATTTAATTAAAGATGTGGTCCCAGTCATTGCTGTGCTGTCATTTTTCTAGAATTGATTTGTCATCAAGGAAATTGTTTTGTCAAGCTAATGTCATGCTATTTTTAGTTGCCAATGTTCTTAGTTCATGATGAGCAATTAAGGAATGTAATGCAAAATAAAATAATAAGCTCTTTTTACTTATTTATGTGGTTCTCAGCAAACGTTTTCAAATTAAGTTATCTTAGGATGAAAATCTTACTGGTGTATTTTGCAGGAAAGCACCTGCTCTGTCTTTTATATGCTACTGAAAGGACTTGGAAGTTATGGAGAGGGATTCTAGGCCATTCCCTTATGCCTGTTTTAACACTGAGTTCCTGGGTGTTTAGCTGTTCTTCAGGGACCTTACTTTGACTTCTGTTTGAAAAATTAGAAAAGACACATGCTGCAGACAGTAGTGAATATACACACATCCTGAGGAAATTATTATGTTGTTTTCAGAGTGAGAAATTTTAATGCATATTTTTTCTATATATCCCAATAGTTGAATTTAAAATTACAAGCAAAAGTTTTTTGTTATTATACATAATTTTGTGTTTGAGCTGAGGAAATTAGCTCTGCCCAATCTGATTTTCCTTGAGTGCTGAACATTGGCTTATATTTTACTAGGGCGTCTGTGAAGAAGCATGATGTGCTACAAATGAATGGAAAACTTGAGAAATCGAGAGATGAAATCTGACAGCATTATGCTGAACTTTTCAAAGTTTTATTAGTTCATTTAGGTAAAATAATTGCTAGCCATGTTACTTAACTGTCACTTGGTGTGTTGCCAGTTGCATATAGCTCTGTAAATTTGGTAGCATTAGATGGGCATCAGGAAAGAAGACCTTTGTTCTACAGCTGTACCAACTAAATTTGCCTCTTAATTTTGTATGTGAATATAATAGAAGTTAAAATTCAGAGCTGCTCTTTCTTTCACACTGGAAATCCATCTCTATCTTAGTTTCTAAACTGAATTAATTTAGCATTAAAAATTGCCAAGTCACAGCATTTAAGTATATTTTTAAATTTTAAATGAATTTCAGTCAAATGGGAAAATAAGAACAATGTAATCTTTTAAGCCCCATTCTTTATGACATGATGCAGAGAAGTGAAAGAATCAAAAGAAAAAAAAATCTCTGATTCTGAGAAAAATATTTACTAAAGACATGGTTATACCAATTTAATACTGATTGATCTGGTTTTGTTGGTTTTTTTCCTTCTGATATTGGAAATTTTTTTGAAGGAGGATAAGGAAACATGTTCATTTTACCCCAAATTAGTCTGAGGGCTTGTCAAGGTTCCCCAGAGTGGTAGGGAGATTGCATAGAAGGACTTAGTTGTAGAAAACATTTGCAGAACAGATGAGTCATGATGCACTTGTTTAATGAGGTTAGAAATAGAAGGGTAATATTCTAATGCCAGCTTGTGATCTGTCAGACTTTAAAGAATAATAGAAGATGTTGTAATAGAAATTAGGAAAGGGAAGGAAGGACAGACATTTAAAGTGTTCTTGGTTTTTTTTCTGAGAAGCAGGGTTCTTGCAAATTATAAGGTGTAGGTTAAACACAGTGTAAGAAATCTTGAAAGATAGCTATATTCCACATTATTTGACAGTTTTATTTTGATCAGATTTATATTTTATTTATTTTAAAATTTAAAAAAGAGGATTATGATTATTGAAGTAATTCACAGACAGCTTAGTGTGTAAGGTCATCAAAGTATTTTCAGAAGGAATGTGAGAGGTGCATATCAAAGGGAAGAGAGGAGGCCACTCCACATGTAGACTGCAGAAATGGAGAGGGAAACAAAGACAGTAAAACAGAGTAATCCAAAATTAATTCATCACATGCTGAAGTTGTGGAGTTTTTGTGAGTAGAAGGACAAATATGGTTTCTAATCCATTAAGCACAGGAGAGTCAGAATTGAGAATTAAAAGAAGAGTACTTAGAAAAGCCACAAGAAGCTCCAGGATTTGACAGTTAAACACTTCGGAAGCAGAAAGTTCACCCTCTCTCTTTGTGTACAGGAGAAACAGCTAAGAATTTAGATGTAGGGGTTGATTGGGCAAATAGGATTTAAATATAAAAAATATAACAAGATACAAGAAATTATCTCATCATCATCCTCAGCTATCAGGCCATAACTGTCTAGGAAATTTGGTGAGTAAGGGATCATTCCTCCTTCACTCACTAGCTACAGGTGCACAAAACCTCAGAAAAATACCTCTAAGCAGTGATGTAATGATCCCATATAGTTTTATGGACCCAAGTCCAAGGCTGTGACTACAGATTACATGGCACATCTCCTATGGGCAAAGTGGATCTTCAGCTTGCCTTTGCCACTGCCTTGGTCCAGTGATCCACCTGGCTGTCCTTCCTCCTTGGGAAGGAAACCAACTTAGCTCTGCCTGCATTTCCTGCAGCACTAACTGAAAGTGCTGGCAGCAAAAGTTACCCAGCGGTGCACCATGTCATGTCAAGAGAGAGTGAAGTAATTTAAAAGTACTTGTGATCAAAAACTTCATTGGTGCTATGACTCAAAGAAAAGCTTTCTAAACTGAGATGCATTTAACAAGCATCTTGTATTTAGAAGTTGAATACAGATACTGGAAGAAAACAATATTTTTCTTATTGTGGGACTCACTGGGTTTAATAAATGGAAGCCACTTGAAGTAAGAAAAAGTATGTTATGCTCTCTGTCCCTTTTAAAATTTTTGCCATCTTTGATTCTAATTTAGTCTTGATGATTTGTTTTAATTATGGTATTTGTCCTCAAGGTATATATTTGATAGGCATCTGTGTTATTTTGCTATATGTTCATGCCTGTTTCAGTAAAGAAGATTTTAACTGCTTATTCCCTTCTGGGCTGTGTGACTAAACAGTAAAGAAGCAAACTCTTCTGCATTGAATGAACATTGCTTTTACTAAATGATATATGCGGCTTTTCTACAGTTTTACTTTAGTACTAGATCACTGAAACAGAGTTAAAAAGCCTAACCATAACCAACTTAATTTTCTTCTTTGCTGTACTGTTCAAAATATGTATTAAAGGAGTGTAAACAGACACTGCTATATCAAATCCATGCCAAATTTATTTTTTATTCTAGACTTCATAAAATTTGGTTTGCTCTAGAAGTAAATTTGAAGGAATTCCTTAATAAAGAGGAGCTTCCAGTAAAACAAAATAATTTGAAAAAAAGACCACTTCAAGCAGTTTTTTGAACAAAGAAAATTTACATGCCCAAGTTGATACATAATAATTGCATTGAAATACAGTTTGAAAGTGCAGTGAGTGGAATGTCTTCAAATGATGCAATAGTAATGAAATTCTAAATATTGAGTGGTTTCTCTTACTTATTTAATTTGTGTTATTTATGTTTTAGCAGCATCAACTGGTATTTCTGTACATAGCTATAATTTCATTTTAAAATCTACTCTCATTAATGGACATTCCTTCTGATAGAAAGTGCACATTTCCCTGATTTTTCATATAATGTACTGTTATGCAGTCTAAAAATTGTCATGAATACAGGAAATAACTTCCTGATTTTTCATATGATCAGTTCTTTAAGTTTTGTGTTTTATTTTATTGATCCTAAGAATTAAAATATATTTTTATCTTGTTTCTGTAATGGATTTGGCTTTTCCTCCACCATACAGAAAGCAGATTTGCAAAAATTAAAATTATAAATTAGGAAAACTCTCTGAATTTCTAAAATTTTCAATAGGTTCTTTCTTAAAGTTCTGAAGTCGTAGTAGCTGTAGTAAGATCTTAACATCAGTACTTTCTTGAGGTCACAGTAGAAGTAAGTTTCTTCTGTGGTGGTTTATGGAAGTTTTACATACATATCTTCAGAACACTTGACAAAATGCAACTAGATTAATATGTCTTAAGCATTTTCTCTTTTTTAAAAAAAAATATACATAGGTAAGAATTGGCATCCATCTTAGTCTTTGCATGCCTTGTCATTTAAAAGAAAGAGAAAAAAAAAGGCAAAAAACCATTAGGAGCAGACTGGCACGATGTGCTAAAAGATACAAGAGTCCGTTTCCTTCTTAGGAAGAATGAGAGCTGTAAATTGTATATTGTAGAGTTATTTCAAGTGCTGAATTGGGTGGTACAAAAGCTTTCCCATTATTGTGGGGAACATTTTTTATAAAATCATCCAGATAACTGTCACTGTGATTACAAAGCTGGTCTAAAGTCTGAGTGAACATAGAACTCCTTCTCCTTACTTCTGTGTGGCCATAATGGCAGTGACTGCACTGTGACAGAGATTGTTGGTTTTACTAAGGCTTTGATCTGAAGTTCGCAATGGGGTTTGCAGCTCCTATCAAGTGGTGAAATGATACAGTAAAAACCACTCAGGTTATTTTCAATTCTGTTGCAATTTCAAAAATCCTGGAAATATATGAAGGCTTCTGTGGGAACTTTCATATTAATATAGTCACAGAAACAATTAATTTCAGAAAACATGAAAAAGCATTTTTTACTCTCTCCCACTCATTTTATGACTATTCAAGGAATAATTCCAGTAGAAACATTTTGTTACATTAGAAACATTTTAAGCCAACCAGAAATAAGCAAGAGTAATAAATACATGATGTAAACTGTTGACAAAAATAGTTCTTTAAACAGCAGTAAATTCTTTTGAATTGAAGTGACAAGTGGTACATTTTGTGGTAAAAGTGTCATGCACAGTATTGGCTTCAGTGCTGATTGCAATAAAGCTCTAAGGATGCTGGGAACACCTTGTCAAAATTTTGCCCCATATATGTAAAATTAAATGGAATTATTTTGTTACCACTCTTGTAGTCACTCTTGCTCATTGAAGTAGTTTATGCATATTATAACTGTAAAACTGGGCTTTATAACTACTAGTTTTGTTGAAAAAATTGTATAGATAATCAAAGATGCTCTTTCAAAGTACTTAAAAATATTAGAGAATCATAGAATCATTTATTTTAGAAATGACCTTTAAGTTCTCCACTAAACCATGTCTCTAAGTGCCACAACTATACATCTTTTAAATACCTCCAGGGATGGTGACTCAACCACTTCCCTGGGCAGCCTTTTTCAATGCGTGAAAATGTTTCAGTGAAAAATTGTTTCCTAATATCCTATCTAACCTTCCCCTGGCACAACTTAGGCCATTTCCTCTTGTTCTGTCCACTTATATTTGTGAGAAGAGGTCGACCCCTACCTACCTTGCTACAACCCCCAGGGAGTGGTAGAGAGTTGTAAGGTCCTTCCTGAGCCTACTTTTCTGCAGGCTGAACAACCCCAGCCTCCCTGTGCTCCAGACCTTTCTGCAGGTGTTGCCCCTCTCTGGACTTGCTTCAGCCCCTCGCTGTCTTGCAGAGCGAGGCCCAGAGCTGGACACAGTACTCGAGGTGTTGGGCTCACCAGTGCCGAGTACAGGGGGATGGTCCCTTCCCTGGTCCTGCTGGCCACACCAGTGCTGTTACAGGCCCAGATGGTTTTGGCTTCCTCGGCCGCTTTGGCATGCTGGCTCACGGTGAGCTGGCTGCTGAGCAGCAACCTCACATCCTTTTCCAATGAACAGTTACAGCTGCTCTTCTCCAAGCTTGCGGCACTGCATGGGGTTGTTGTGACCTAAGTGCAGGACAAGACAATTGGCCTTGTTGAACTTCAAAATATGGGCCTCAGCCCATGGATCCAGCCTGTTCAGATCCCTCTGCAGAGCCTTCCTACCCTCTAGGAGATCCACACTTCCACTCAGCTTGGTGTTGTCTGTGAGCTTACTGAGGACTCACTCAATTCCCTTCATTCTTGATCTTAGATCAAGATATTAAACAGCACTAGCTCCAAAGCTGACACCTGGGGAACACTATCAATGATCAGACAACAGGCAGATTTGACTCCTTTTACTACACTCCATGGGTTCAGCCATCCAGCCTGTCTTTTACCCAGCTAGTCCAAGCTATGAGCAGCCAGTTTCTCCAGTAGAATGCTGTGGGAAGTGATGCAAAAAGCTTGACTAAAATCTAGACAGACAGCATCCACAGCCTTTCCCTCATCTACCAAGCAAGTCACCTTGTCATAGAAGGAGGTCAGATTGGTCAAGCAGCACTGCCTTTCAAAAATCCAAATGGGCTGGACCTGATCCCATGGTGTCCTACAAGTGCTCGGTGCTGGTACTCAAGATGTTCTGCCCCATGACTTTCCCCACCACCAAGGTCAGGCTTGTAGTTGCATGCTCTTTCTGATCCTTCTTGTAGATGTGTGCCATATTTCCTAACTTCCAGTGAGGTGGTACCTCTCCAGTTAACCAGTTCTGCTGATAAATGATGGGAAGTGGCTTGGTGACCACTTCGGACAGTTCCCTCAGTACCTTTGGGTGGATTCCATGCAGCCCTCTCGATTTCTGTCTAAGTGGTGTAGTATTTCACTGCCCATTTCCCCTTGGGTTGTGAGGGCTTCATTCTGCTCCCCATCTGTCTTCCAGCTCAGGGTGCAGGGTACCCAGAAAACAACTGGTCTTGCTGTTTAAGACAGAAGAAAAGCAGGTGTTAAGTACCCCAGACTTCTCACTCTTTGTCACTGTGTTTCTCCCCCATCCAATAAAAGATGGAGATTCTACTTAGCTCTCCTTCTGTTGCTGATATATTTCTAGAAATGTTTTTTATTGTCTTTTATGCCAGTAATCAGATTTAGTTCTAGTTCTAATTTTCTCCCTGCATAACCTCAAAATGTCTTTGAAGCCCCCCTGAGTTGCCTGGCCCTTCTTCCAAAGATGATACACTCTCATTCCTGAATTCCAGACAAAGGTGTCTATTCAGCAAGGTTGATGGTCTTCCCTGCCAGCTTATCTTTTGACATGTGGGGATGGCCTGCTTCAGCGTGTTTCAGATTTCCTTCTTGAAGCATGTCCAGCCTTCCTGAACTCCTTTGCCTTTCAGGACTGCATCCCAATGGTCTTTTCTCAACCAGCATCATGAATAGTCCAAATCCTGCCCTCTAGGAGTCCAGTGTAGTGATTCTGCTGCCCCCCTCGTTACTTCTGCAGGAATCAAAATCTATTATTTTGTGACTGCTGTGCTCAAGACAACCTCCAATTGTCACATCACCCACCAGTCCTTCTCTGTTCAGAAAACAGCTCTGGTGAGGTGCCCTCCCTAGCTGGCTCATTTACCACATGTGCACGTCAGTTGTTGGAAAATTGATCCTGCCACTTTTTTAGGGGGAGGCACCTATTGCATTTAGAGTTCCATCATTACTGTGATTTTTATCCAGTTATATTAAATCTTTTCTGTCATTGCTAGTATGCTATGATTTTATCATAGTTTCTCCTCACTTTTTGTGGTATAAATGTATGAAACCATGCTTACATGGAAGGGGAATAAAAACATTTCTAATAGTCTATTGCCTTCTTCAAAAGTGAAACCTTTGCTGCCCTAATGGGGTGAAATCCCATAGGACATGCCATGTAATTTTAATATAAACCAGGGAGTTTTATTTGTATTATTACTGGTTCTGGAGACCCCAGTACACTAGTGCTAGAAGTCTAGCACTTTGGTTTTGGGAAACTTGATGTAAAGATGAGTTTCAAATTGGCCTCCTTTCTGCAGCAGTCTGAATTGTGCAATGATAAACATTAATGGCCATATTTTTCTGTCAGATCAAATGTGAGCTACTGATGAAAACAAAAAAAAAAAACCCAAACTAAAATTTTAATTTAGAATGTTTAAAATCTTTTATTAGTAAAATAAAAAACCCCTGAAAATTAGTAATTTCTTCAGTGTCATGCCCTTCTGACAAAATCATCGTTTGAAATAAAAAAGAAGGGATGCTGTATTTGTCTTTGAAATGGATAACTTAAACATTGAAAGGGAGGAATGATCTTTGAAATGAAATTTAAAGGATATGACAACAGAAACAGCAGTTTTGTTATTAGGTGAACAAAAGTCACATATCAGAATTGTCCTCCATTGTGTTAAGTGTTTTACAAAAAAAGAAAGATTTATTATGCATTAGGTGATTTATCAGGTCTTCTAGGTTTTTGTAAAGGACAGTCACACAGAAGTACAGCTGTTAGCTGCAACCTTAGCTGACCTTAACTAAAATTTGTTCTCTATCCTGGTTATAAGCCTCTGCAATTCCATTAGCTTCAGTGAATTTCTCCAGCTTTTGCAGAAACCTAACCTGGAATTAAGGGTTGGTGCAGGGCTGTTGATTCTCCTCCTCTGTACTTCCTGTTGGTAGGGTGCATTGTGACTCAGTGTGTGTGGTCTACCTTATTTTGACAAAATCCTTTGTTCTCATTAGGGCCATACAGCAAATGATCCAGTTGGGTTCTCAGAGTGCATCCACTGTTTTTGTAGCTAAAACTGTGTTTGTAAAGTATGAGGTATTGTCTGCTGTCCTATATGTTAATGTTAACATTTGGCTTCTCTTCTCCTCTGCTCTTGTAAATCAGTTTTATTTTAACTATAACAGAAGTGTCTCATAACTTCAATAGCCTTTGAAAAACAATTAAGAAAAATTCCTATAGCACTGAAGCTTCTTAAAATGTAAAGCTATTGTACATGAAGGACATTTTTGCTGTATACATTCATGCATCTAGAGATAGGAGAAAGCATGCTGTAATTAACTTGTTTGACCTGAAATGTATACAAGGAATGGGAAATTTGGCTGCATGTTTAATGACCTGGTAGTCCAGGTAATTTCCTTTATGCCTTAAATTAGGTAACTGACATTCATAACGCATAGAATCTTGCTTGTTGAGCAGTCTAGCATTATATTTGCAGAACTACTGCTATACTAACTGGTATTACATTCACATTCAGTGATTTATTTGATCTGGAAAGCCAACAAATTTCTGCTTTTCTAAAAGGATGTTTTCTAGGGCTCCAAAGGATCAAATGATCTACATTCTAGTTTCCCTCTGTTACAGTTGTGATGAGCACATGATCATTTGCAATATATGTGTGTATATATATGTATATATGGTGGGACATTATGTATATATAGTATATACATCAACATATATTGGGACATGATTTTCACTTTGGTCTGTGACTACAGCATTGGACTGGCTTCAACAACGTATTTTATAAACCTCACAAATAAATCACTGATGATCCTTATGGAAGTTACCACCTTCCTTAGATAAAAGTATGTAAAAAGTACCAGTTTGTATAGAGTAAGCTTTGGATTTCTCCCACTGTAAAATAGAGCATAAAATAATAAGCTAAATTTTGCAATGGCTGCCTGATACACACAAGGGTATTTTAATTAACCTGCATGCAGAAATTAACCCTTAGAGTACTGCTTCAAATTCTTCAATTTATTTTGTTATTTAATTTTACCAGTGGGCTATGCTGCTTTTCAACTCAGTTCATAGTACTGTACATAAAGTACATTAAATAGCCATACAAAAAAAAGAAGTGAGAAAAAGAAAAAAAAATCCAATCAACTTCTTATAAACAAGGGATTCTACAAGACTAAGTACTCCAGGTTGCTAATGGGTAATGTATTCCTAAGCAACTATTTTTTGTTAAAGGTTTTATATTATGACATCAATTAAAAGCATGTAATGTTTCACTGTACCTGTGTGCTTGTTAGGTTTCTTCCTAAAGTATCATAGGTGTGTCTCCTTTAGAAAGAAGTCAGTTCTTTAAGGGTTAATGTGGGGTTAAGCAATCCTGAGGTATTCTCCTGCTTGTCCTCTCCTAAAGGTATCTGCATGTCAATTCTCAAATATTACCTGAACAGGTGAATATAAACAATATATGAATGACTAACTGAATGAATGAAATAACTCCTTTGAAATGCTTGCTTGTATCTTGTAAACAACTGGAAAACAGAAACACGATTTCTGAATCAAGGTCTTTAATGAGATGCATACCATTCTCAGCAGAGTAGAAACTCATATACTGAAAATTTATTCTGGTTTCTTTGTCTTTCAAATAGCCCAATAGAATCCTGCCAGAATTTCTACAAAGATTTCACATTACAGATCGACATGGCTTTCAATGTGTTCTTCCTACTCTACTTCGGCTTGCGTGTAAGTAGCATGTCTTTGGTAGCAAGAGACAGGGAGGGAATACAGCTGTTGTATATGGTGATTGAAATAGAGATTGTATTTGCTTAGAAAGAAGCACAATATCTTTAATGCAAAAAATACAAGCATTGCTTTGAAATGTGTAAGGCAAAGTTTTAAGACTTAGATAAAACTGCTCTGTTCAATATGTTCATGAAACATTGGGTTTTTTCCCTTTATTGTATATTTATATTTAATGTTTATATAAAACAAATGTTTTCATTAGTATTTATTTATTAATCAAATGTGAATAGTAGTTTGACCTTATTTAAGCACATAGGCAAGTTTTAACCATGATGCCCTTGGCATCTAAGCTTGCAAGTTTCCCTGGGCTGATTTTATATTCAGGAGAGAGAAATGGCCACGGCCATGGTTCAATTCAAAAGACTGAAGTGCTGCTGCAGTTCTGAACTATGCATTGTAGGAGTCATCCTGCTGATCTCCTCTGCACAGATAATAATGGGACTCTCTGTAAACTGCTCTGTATTTAGAAATCTGTGAGCAGCAAATACATGATAAGACTACTACATATTTGGTATGTAGCATATTTGGTGTGCTAAAACAAAGGTGATGTACTTCAAAATACTTTATAATTGCCTACACATTTCTAATATTACTGATATGTTGTCAATAAATGTGGAAAAATATTTTTAGCACAGATAGTACAACTGATCACGTAGATGATCTATCTCTTTAGTTAGACCTTTCATTTTAATCTCAGTGTGATTATCAAGAAATACACAATACAGGCTTCCTTCCAGTGAGACGTGTTTTGTCTGGACTGACCTAAAACATCAGTTAGTACACTAACTTTTGAGTTTAGTATTTTAGAACATTATCTGCAATCAGCATGAGAATAATCTGATTCTTTCATCTCTTTCCCGCTTTTTTTTTCTTTCCAGTTTATAGCAGCCAATGACAAGCTATGGTTTTGGCTAGAAGTTAACTCAGTGGTAGATTTCTTCACGGTCCCTCCAGTATTTGTGTCAGTATATTTAAACAGAAGTTGGCTTGGTAAGTACAGTTGTTTTACCTTTAAAGTGCTTGTTATAAAATTACTTCAATGTGCAATGTACTTTGCACATTTTGGTGGAGAATTTCTTCACCTTGTGTCATTGTGTAAATAGAAGAATATTACCAAAGTTGTTTTCAAAGTGAATTTTAAGCAGAAAGGTAGATTTTGTCAGAAAAAGCACTTATTATATCTGTTTTCAACTCATTAATACTATCTCCTACTCTAAGTGGTGGAGAACTCCATTTTGGAAGTACTGTGTAACAGGAGGCTGCCTTTATCAAACCGTGAATTTGATTTGTCTCAGCTTGCAACCTGAACAGGTGATCTAGATAACTCATTCACTGAACTGGATTGTCATGAATCATTGTCAAGAATGAAATCACTATGTTCTCGTAGCATTTTTTGAGCCAGTGTGGCTAAATTTTAAATCCAGTGAAGCGACTGATTCGGGAGATACATTTAGACACTTAGTATTTTTGTCGGACTGCTAGGAGTGCATTAGAAAATGGATGCTACATGTAAAAGGGAATACAAAAGGAAATACAGAGAGCATTCAAAAAACGTCCATAATGTGACAGATGGAGTTTCTTGTACAAGTGTTATATGCTCTCTCATTAAGAAAAATGAAGGTCAAATCTTGTGATTTTTTTTATTCAGAGAAAACTTCCTAAAAATGGCATACTTTGTGATTGGCATGTCTTTAGACATATGTAACCTCACAGTTTGGTAATTCATTCCTCCAGAAATACAGGCACTCATTGTCCCTGAAAATTGAAGAAAATAGTTATCTTAAATGTTTCATATGGAAAATAAACCAGAGGATCTTTAATAGTCTTATAATATTTTCATCTTAATATAAAAGTGCAAAGATACAAAAATTATTGATGGTTTTTTGTTTTATGGAAAGAGATCAGCAAATTTTTAACCACAGTAAAGGTCATATAACCATATCAGTGGTTATTAGTATGCTAGGGAAGTAAGCAGTAAAACAGCCAGAAAATATCACTACACATATGATTACTCTCTTTATCACATATCATGTCTGTCATATATGGAAAACTAAGTAAGGCTTTTTGAAAAAGAAGATGTCATAGAGTTCCATATTATGATAGGAAATAATATTTAAAAAGAAGGTATGTAAGTGAAAAATGTTCTTATCCTTGAAAGAAAATTGCTGATTTCACTAGCTGTAACTTAATCTCAGATTCCTTGCATTATGTGAATTAAAGGGATGCATTTTCACTCTTTCATGTGATGTATCAGAGTTTCCCAAAAACTTTGAGATTGAAATCCTTGGAGATGAAGGCTATCTGAGAGAATAAATAGAATCACAGAATCCATTGAAAAGGAGTATGAAATGAGAAAGTAGCAAGACCACAAACTCTGGGAAATGAGGCAGAGATAATTATTTGGAATGAATACCCTTCATGAAAGTGACTGTGTAATTGACTGACTCATGGTGACACAGCAATCCAACTAACAGTACTGACAGGGATAATGAGAGTGCTTGCACATTTAGCAGTTTCTGCTGCATAGTTTTTATAAGTTTTATGTCAGGTTTTCAGAGAAAGTTAAGCACTCATAGGGTTGAAAAGATTTCCGTATCACTTAATTACATCAACATCACTTTATCTTGATTTCTTGTTTATAGCCCCACTTTGCCGGTTTCCTCTTGGAATCCTCCTGAGACATTTCTCACCTGCTGAAGCAAAAAATTGATGTGTTATTTAATGTAGTCATCTTAGGAGTAACATATTCACAATGTTTTAGCTTTGCACCTGCTTCCAGAGGGCTTTTTATTTTAAATAAATCATCTTTAGTGAAATCATTCACTAATTCAAAAATGTGAGTTGTTTGGATTCTTAACAATGTATTTTGAGAAGCTATGGTGAAAAGTATTTTTGAGTAAACATGTTGAAGTGTATTAATGAAGGCTGTGTATTCCTTTATACCTTTGAAAGAGATGGCCAAATTTACTGTCTGTAGAGCTCAAATACTTTGATCATACTTGTAGGTAATACAGTGGTAGGACTGAGTGTGTGAGTAGGGGGAAAGGAGGGTGTTTAGACCATATTATTTGGTTGCAGGTTAGATGCTTACTTTGCCTTTTTCTTTTATATAAATATTGTAATTGAGAGAGAGATATCCCTCTGCTGAGAGGGATTCAGAATATGTAAGTTTTGGGTTTTGCACAAGCTGTCCCCATGTGTATGTAGGATTAGCCAGGGAGGTTTGCCTTTTAGTGAGGCAAGTAGAGAGTGCTTAAGGTTAGGCAATGTGAAAATGATTCAACATTGGCACATTTTAGGAATTTCTTAATGATTTAGCAGGTTTCCTTTGTACACTTTAGAGTTCAAGATCATTTAGGAGCCGAAATAAAATGCACCATCTGGAGTGTATTGTGCATCAGGGTCTTTCCAGTTTATTTCGTTATTGATTCATGTCAGTCAGCTGTAATGAGTTCATTGAAGTAGTTGGCAGAATCAAAGTCCCCAGCGTGGCTCTCTGAGTGTGCAGTTCTACAAGAGCTGGCCTGGTTTGGCTGACTAGTATCAGTATAGACTCACAGTTTGAGCAGTATTTTAAAGAAACCAAACTATGCTAAATAAATAATAAACTTTGCCTTTGTAAGTGCTTACAGAAAGATGTGAAGCATAGCAGAGGACATGCTCTGAATGTATCATCTGTTCATGTACTGTAGTGGAAAGCCAGTGGATCTTTTCTTTCTTATGCTAGTTCAGAAATGCCATCATTCACCTGTTATGTAGCTCTTAGGATGTGAAGCCTTCTTCTTTCCCTGCTACTCTTTTATATTCAGCTGTTTATAACATACATTCTTGCACCTGGAAATGCTGTATGTAAATTGAATTTTCAATCAGTATTCATAAAGGATGTTGTTTCAAATCTAGTCTTCCATGTAGATTCCAGTTTGCAGACAACATTTGGTATTGACAGATCAGATTATGCTTTTTCAAAAGGTTTCCAGAAATGTCATTATGATCAATGTCTGAAGTAAAGCTGAAGGCAAAACAGCACTTCAAACCTGCAAAACACCAAATTTTTAGATTTGGTGAATCCTTCAGAAGGGATTTCTGTGGTATCATTTTTGCTTGCACAGGACAGCATAAGAAAATGAAGCACATGAAAAGAATGCATTTGGCATATTGGAAGAGCTACATATTATTGAAAGATTGGGGGAAATAGAGATAGGAAAGAAATATTTAATAAATCTGTAATAATTCAGTGATATACAATGCTTTATCATGCTGTATAAAAATTTCTTATGTTCTGACTTGAAAACTGTACAGATATGAATGTCAGTGTGTTTTTGGACGCTTGTTTTCATCTAGATCCCCATGACATTTTTCCAACGCTGTTTTGAAAACAGTAGCATTTGTGTAGATACTTGCTCATAAACTATAGCTCTACTTCATAGAATTGTATGTACTGCTTGCACAGCTCTGTACATGAAACTTTATGATAGTGGTAGGACAGTTCTCCAGGTGTAGGATTCTACAGAGTGGAGAAAATCTTCCCAAGGGAAGAATGTCTTATAGGTGATTTTGACAGTGAATTTCAAACAAATTATTTCAGTGCATTGCTGAGTTTGTATGTTTTGTTTATAGTCTAAGGGAAAATAGGCTGAAAGGGTTGGTGAGAGAAAAGAATTTGCAATGGGAGAAATAATGGCTTTTTTTTTTTTAACTACAGAGTTGTCATAATCTGAGTATCCTAGCTAAGTTTCAGATTCAGAACTTTTTTCCTTTGGATAGCTTGCAGTCTGAAAAATTGGAGAGTCCTGCAACAAGTGAATATCTTCCAGTTTTATTTAATAAAGCCTTAACAACACTTTATACACAACTTAAAACTGTTACTCTATCTTCTGTGATAGCAAAGCCAATTCAAATAACTGAAATGCCTTTTATCATGTACTTGTATGCTTATGAAAAAGAAAATGCTGATTTTATGAGCTGACTGTATTGGACTAAATGGCCTTGACAGGATTGTATTGTTACAGGCGGATTTAACATAAGAAATACTATCTTGGCTTCACATTTTCAAGAATATGTGAATGAGGAACAATCAGCCTTAGATTGTGATACTAATACAAAGATATTAATACAACGTAATATATGAATTTGATAGTGTCTCATTATTGAATCACAGAAATTAAAGACAAAAAAGATCTTTTAAACAGTCTTACTTTTCTTACCATATGCTTCATTTTTTTACTGTACTGAAATAATTCCCTGACCTGCTGGTGATGGTTTTCCAGCTAATCCTGGCTGCTCTGGCAGGGAATTGTTTCAAGTCTGGTTGGGCAGTGGCTAGCAGACCGGCCACTACCTCCTTAGTAGTTCAGAAGCTGCATGAGAGCTGTTAGTGAGGCTGACGAAGGTAAGAAGAAGGAGGCCTCGTGGCAAGATAAGAGTTTATTGTCACATGCACCCCATGGTGCAGGCACTCACGCGTCCCAGGAGAGAGAGAGAGCTAAGAGGGCCAAGGCCAGAGCCAGGCCCAGGCCCTGAGCGAGGCTCCAGCCGAGGCAGAGGCTGAGAGGCAGAGAGCGAGCTGGGGGCAGGGTCAGTGATTATAAGGGACTGGAAAGAGGGGTGGACACAAGAGGGAAAACCAGTCAGAGGAATGGAGAGGGCACACAGACAACCACTGGAAGACGAGGGGTGGGGCATTCCCAGCCTGCTCCAATCCGGGATTGAGTCCCTCCGAAGTCTCTGGAAAGAGGGGGAGAGGCTTCCCGGAGGGGGGCAGGCACTGGGAGGAGAGAAGCAGATGACTGAAAACAGATTGCAACGGAGGGGAACAAAGGGAATTTCTCAGGCAGGAGATTGTACCAAATGGGGAGAAGTACAGGGGGAACTTGGGAAAAACCATTACAGAACAAATTATTATTAACAGTAAGTAAAAACCAGAAAACGCGCCACTACACTGTACAGAACATCAAATGGTAGAAACGGTGTGATTCCTAGTAAATTCTATTATCATGAAGATTTTTTCTTCATCCTTATTCCCTGATATCCCTTTTAGTCTAGGTTGCTTCTGATGCTTTTTTTCAGAAAATAATCTGAGATACATAGTGGGGGAAAGAAGACAGACAACAGATACAAATATAGACACATGCAAAGCGTAGAGAACAAATCTCTTCAGGTGATGATTAGCACAGTTAGGGAAGGGGATCCTTTTTTCCAGTGGTTGCTCAAATTCTGTCCAGGTCTTGTTACATTTTAATTAATTTTGGATGAGACTTGTGGTTTCAGTATCAATGCCTGGTCTGAGAAGAGTGTTTCCAACAACTCTGGTGGAAATTCAGCTTTCTTGGCAAATCAGAGAATGAAATTGGTTTCCCACCGTGGAGAGAGATAGATGACTTTGGAGAATAAGCAGATGTGTCTTACTAAGATAGTTAAGGTGATGGTGTGAAGATGTCTGCCCATCCACCAAGTGTTCTTCAAGATGAAGCTTTAGTTAAAAATCTGTACATGAAAACAACATTTATTTTAATGCCGTTTCGACTTTCTTGCCATAATCTCTACAGAACAACTCAATCTGAAACCATATTTGAATCTGTAGAAGAGTTTATTCCATTTGGAAAACTTGGATAGTTTAATGGAATTTACACTGACTCAAAGAAGTCCTCTGATACTTTATTTGTAGGGGTACCACTTTGACTTTGCAATCACTTACTAGATTTTGGTGCATCTGCATGTCTCAAAGCTCCCTTGCTTAGCACCTTAAATTTGGTCATCTGCAATGACTTTATTGCTAAGTGTTGTGCATTTCTGCCATCTGTTGGTGGAATCTTTGAATGCACATCCAAATTCTACAATATTTCTCACAGAACCAATGTCTTTTATACAGCTTTGATGTATTTTTTTGATCATGTTACTTACTTTATGCATTATTTTATTTATAATGGAAGCCAAATTCTCTAAAATTTCCTAGAAGAATTTTATTTTATGTATATGTGCATGTGTGCTCCTTTTATGTATGGTAAAATTTCTTTCAATGCCTTCAAACAGGTATCAATTAATTTCATGCAAAGACTTTTGAAAGCTCAGTGTGCTTAGTGATTTGTCATTAATTTGTCATTGAATGGACTGTACCACATTTGCATTGTATTGAAGACAATATTCTTGCTTTTTTCTAGGCACCCTAATCAGTTCAGGTTTCAGCATGCGTATTTTGACAGGGCTCCAGTTAAAGTAATACTTACCTCCTAACAGGTATTTGAGTTGCTATTAAGACCAGAAGGTAACCTTGTGACAAGTACATATTTGCTGAAATCCATGACAGATTTTTATGGATATTGTGGCATTCATTTGTGACTATACACTTCTCTGCTCCACTGATGAGAAGTCAAACAAGTAGCCAAAAGACACTGGAGCAGAGCAGGAGCACAGGGACAGCACTAGTTTCAAGTGTCATTAGTGTCTGCCATCTGACATGCATAGAAACTTATATTCTTGCTTCCCTACCTCTGTGAACTCAAAGCAAATGAGATAATTTAAATCAACTGTCCCCAGTCTGTCTCTGTGAGTGTACTTAACATTGCACAGAAGCATGACCCTAAAAACATTCTGATTTCTATTCTGCTCTGGTGGGGAGGGGTGATAGGCAGGGGGGATCTTGATTTTTTCATTTGTGAATGAGTGGCAGGCTTAGCCCAAAAGTAGTCCTAGTTTCTGAATTTTGAGAAGCTGTTGAAAGTTAATATCATAGCTGCTTCAAAAAGTGCTTCCTACTGTATTTGCCAGGCTGGAGGGACTAGTTTGACCTCTTTCATCTATAATCTGACTGAACAAAATTGTATCTTCAGAGGAAGAAAAATAATCCAGTCCTAAATTGATGGTTAAATACAAGGAAATGTTACCTAGAAACAAATACATATAGTTTGTTGCCATCCTGCTTTACACAGTTCCAAGCCCTGCTTGTCACTCACTTACTCTCTTCATTATCAAGCATTTCATCCCCTAGTATCGTTGCTTAACATTATTAGGCAGAATATGAATAGAAACATTAAATAACTTAAGGTCAAGAACACATTCCTGACAAGACTCCAAGGGAAGACATGCCAGATACATTTTAAGACTCCCTGGGGTTTAGTCCATTTAATGAATGCCATGGCAATGCTGAGTAAATGACACCAGTATTTATAGCTCTGTCACTCAAACATGTCATTTAATAGAAAAGCAAATGGCATATGATGCTTTTCTAAATGTATACTTAAATATAATTACTTATCTTGGCTACTTAATTACTTTGTAGTAAAATTCTTTGTTTTGTCTGAGATTAATTAATAGGCTCATGGTTATTTCTTTTAAGCTTATGGAAATAACATGAACTTTCTTCTGGAACTGCTATAAACTGTATGTGCCAGACTTGCCTAAAACCAACACTGAGTAGCCAACCGATTTTTAAAAGCTATTGGATACAAGTTACCCATACAAGACATGATAACGTAGAAATGTCTGGCTTAACAGATGTGTTTATTTGCATTCTCCTTGGTCACATTAGGAAGGCAAGTATGGAATCATTACACGATTGGCTTTTTCTGAGTTGTGAAATAAAATATGTATGTTTTTCTCCATCACTACTGAAATGTCCACCATGTTTAGTCATGCAACACTACAATTAAAATGTCTTTGCAATGCAGTAAGTGTGTGGTTGGTTAACATATTTCATAAACATTTTATTCTTTTTGAATTCTGCTGTTTTTAAACTGAGAAAGTATATTAATATTTTGGACTAGCTTGCTTGCTTTTGTTTTCTTTTTTTTTTTTCTTTTTCCTTTTTTTTTTTTTTGGGAACAGTAAACATAATTAGTATTTTAATTTAAGTGACCTAAATTTGAATTCCTAGTAAGATCTCCTTGTGATATAATCAACCCTCCCTTCAGTGAAACACTCTTAGTATTCTTTCAGGATTATAATATTTAGAACTTCTAAAGGTATGTTAATGTTCTTCAGCATATGTTTTTCAGATACCATGCTGTAAGCCAAACTGCTTCTATGTATATTTCATACAAAGGAACATAAGCAGCTAGACTTTACAGTAGCTGATGTAGCCAAATTATCTGTTGTTACCATTGGTTGGTGTTCTATGTCATGTTTTTTCTGGACATCAATCCATAAATGTTGATGATCAAAGTCTGCCAGATTTAGTGATTGAGAAACACAGAATGCTATTTTGATGTAGATTGACTGCTAAATTTTACGTAGTTTATAATAACAGATTTTAATTTTGCTCATATTTAATTTAATAATACTCCCCTCTAGGATAATAACAGAATAGTAATAGCAAGTATAAAGGATTTATGCTGAAAAAGAAATCACTGCAATTTCATTTAGTAGCCAAACATTTTGTGTTTTTTAAAAGATATTACATAATTTTCTTCTCTCCAGATCCTTTTCTGTCCAGTTAAAATATATTCCCAAGAACTGGATGTTATGTGAAAAAAACAGACTATTTTCCTTTTATCCTTCTTTGTATTATCAGTTTAATTACTTCACTACTGCCCTTGGATTCTATAATGGTTTCAGTGGTCTTTCTGACTCTGTAATTAAGTTCTTCTGCTTAAATGAAGGCTACCCGGATTGTTGAGTTTTGTCTTTAATAGAATGTGGAATAATACTGTAAAAGGAGAGAACTCATTCCCTCAAACTGCTGCAGGAACCCACTATTATTAATTCTGTCTTCTGGCATTTGTGTTTACTTGAATGAGGGACAGTTAAAAATGCTTCTTTTAGTGTCACAACATCATCAGTCAGATGATTTCCAAATTTTCTTGAGCTATCCACAGCATGTAACTGACTTGCACACTTTCTTTAATGGTAATATGAGAGATCTTAACATTTTACTTTCTTACGTCAGCTGAAAGACCAGTTGAAAGTAAAATTTCTTTCCTTGTCTCCCAGATTTTATGTTAATATTTATAGTTCCTTGTAGGCATTCAGTCTAGTCCTTATACATTATCCAGCAGTTATTCCTCTGACAGCTTCTTTCATTGACTTTTTGACCATGTTTTTAAATATTTTGAATCTGAGTAAGTTTGTTGTTGAGTGGGATCTTCTCAACCTTGACTTTGGAATGGTTGTTGTTTACAAGCAACTTTATAAATAATATAATTGATATTTGCATAAATCCAAAACTAGAAGTCCTTATACTAGAACATGACAGTTTATATTTTGGCTTTTTTAACATGAGTTCTATGATTTTTGGTTACTGTTTTTGATCTTTAGCTCACTTTGTATTTCTAATTTCTGTAATACTGCTCAAAGGAACTATTTTATCTTCTAAGCCCTGGACCAACTGTACAGCGATGTCCATGTAGTTCTCATTAATTCAGCACCAGTTGTCTGGTGTCCTCTGTGGTGTGTGAGTCTGGGTTTATGTGGAATTAAGAAAAGATGCATTATTCTGTTTAAGTAATTAAAACCCCGAAACTGCATATCTGTGTTCCTCCTGACTTTTTTGCAAGACTGATTTAAGCAAAAGCAAATCCTCTTGGGACTGGAATTGATATATTGATGCAAATATAGTTGGACTTTTACTAGAAAGATTAGAAGTTAAGAATTCCATACAAGACTTGAGAAAGTTCTTTTGTGCTTGTTTTTTTCTGAATATCTAAGGGCTCTGATGGAACTTACGTACTCACCTGAGACTGGAGATTTATTTAAACTGGATCATTCATATCCTTCCAGTAATCTTTTGGCAATTCTGTCACTCCACTTTATATGTATGAAACTAAGAAAAGTCAAGGGAGAATTTGATTAAGATTTTTCACTCTTGTTATAATTCCACATTCAAAAGAAGGAACTTTGTTAATATGGTTATTCACATGCACTGCTTGACCATCACCTCAGAAGTCCAAACCCCATTGGGATTAGGTAAAATGACTTCTTGTGCTTTAGTGCTCCAGATATCAGTATGAGAAAAGTTAGGTCAGAGCCCACGGTCGTATACCTAAGAGTTGCATTGATCCTTCTGGGCCCCTTCCATCTCAGAATATTCTGTGAATCTGTTAAGTTTTGACCTTCCTGCTCAAGTGACATTTCTGAATTAATGGTTGGATGGCTGAAAAATCTGTTCCTTTATCCACTATTCTGTCTTTACAGTTGCAGTATTATGCTGTACAAAGTCAGGCAGCATGTAGAGAAGGAAAATTTGGGAAGTGTTCTTACAGCTGAAATATTTAAGGCTTTTTCTGGGGTTTTGAATTGTAGGATATTTATATCATCTGGCAGTTTCATACAATATTGACTTAAGGCAAGGGAACAGTATCCTTCCTAGTTTGTCATATTTTGCCACTTTTTTCACATCAATGTTTTGAATCCTTAACATCCTCTAGTACTTCTGTATTTATATTCTTACATTATACGGGGCTTGCACTTGATTCACTGCTGACCCACAAACATTTAGCCTTCATTAACCTTGTTATCACCTTCAGCAGTGTTCAGTATCATACTATCTCAAATTCTGAATGAAAATAGAAATACAGCAGAGCAGTCCGTAAAATGAAGGAAATATTTCTGCTCCAGAAAAATGTCTCTGAAGTTACTGACTCCTCCACAGCTACTTGCTCTGCCGTGGCTCACCTAAGGGATTGCCAGAAGGTTTGCCAATAAAGCTAGTGATGCTCAGAGGCAAGGATTTACATATTCTTTAGAACTCCGTGCTTTGGGAATGTTTTTGTTGCTTTTCTTAGTTTCTTCTGTTCAGGGAACTTTTTCATTTGGAACGGTGTTAGAAGCTGCTCCTAAACTTGGGAGCGCATTTTTGTTTCATTCAGGCATTGAGTTTTTAACTGTTTTTGAAAAAGTCAGTGCATTGTGTTTATAAATTGTATACAGTTATTAAAGATTTTTCTCTAAATCTATCTAGTGATCTCTGCTTTGATATGTATAAAGGGATATGAAGTGAAAAAAAATTACATTTTCTTGGTATTTTAGGTTTCAGCTATCTAAGCTTAACTTGTCTTCAAAATTGCTCAGGCATTTACCAGAAGCAGGTTTTCTTATGATAGGTCTCCAGATGCAACTTTGATTCAAAAGCTGAATATTGGAAAAGCAGCCTATTAAACTTTTAAATTTCATTTGTTTGTTGCTAGTAAATATATAACAGAAGATATAAAACAGAATAATGCATCTTTTAATTTAAAAATAGTTTTAAAACTTAGAAAAATGAGGGCTTCTAACTAAGTAAAACTGCTATAAGATTTCTTTGTAAAGCCATTTTCTTGTTGCAGTTATAGGTGATGTATACAGGGAAATTATTTTGCCATCTTTTAAAATCACCTTTATAAAGCAAGGCAGATGGGACTGTGCTACATGGACAGGTTTAGGACACAGCATTTTATTAAGCATTATCCTTCAAGGAGTGCTAGTTTTATTCAAAACAGTAATATTGTAGCATCACCATGGATGTTTAGCTGATATGAACCAGCTGTATATGATCTTAAGTGTGGAGTTCAGTTTGAAGAGGTTTTGCATGAAAGTTGGGATATCTAATGACCATAATCTTCATAATCAAAAGTAAATTATTACAGTCCCTTACAGGCACAGATGACTGAGAGCAAAATGCTTCTTGATATTTCTGACGTACCCAAAACTCTCCAGTTGTTAAGTTTTCCATTATCATCTAGTTACTCTGCTTCTCAGTATAAATTATCTGTCAGCTTTATTGTCTTCCTAATTGCTGATTATGTTTTTCTTTGATCAGCCCCACACCGTGTGGAATATTTTCCTACAAAACTGAAGGAGTTTTTGTGTATGGGTGAGCTCATAGTGCACTACAGAGCTACACTGGTGCCTTTCCAAGCACTGTGCACCCAGCAGTTAATGCCAGTCTCATTCATCCACACTGCAGCCCCTTGGCCATCCAAACTGTCATTTGCTTGAGGATAGGGAATAATTTCAGCTGATACTAGGCTTGGGGGTGTGTCTCATACCTGCAGAGGCCAGCAGAGGGGTTTTTTTATCTGAGAGCTGGCTGGATTATTAGTAGCCAAATAGAGCACTGACACTGTGTGCTGAAAATGAAGTGAGGATTGTTTTCACATTTTAACAGTTTGCTCAGTTTTACTTAATTCTATTTTTGGATGCTTTTCTCTGAAGTTAGTCAAGGGAGCCAGTGAAGTTCAGGCATGTAATGATTACAGTGTTATGAACGCAGAAGAAAAAGTCACAGCAGGATAAATATAAAATCCTAATATGGTTTGAATACCTTCCACAACCTTCATATTTGTTCGGTTTTTTTTTTTCTTCAAAATGCAACTTTTGCAAATCTTTCCTACTCAGCATTCATCTTCCTTGATACCAAACCCCTTAAGTCTTGGAGGGATTCTTACCAATGTATGTTAAGGCTGCTGTAGATAATAGGTATAAAAGTTCAATTTTTAAGTAAGAACATCAGTGATTAGTTAATTATGTAAGTAAATAAATTCGGATAATTTTATTAGTAAATATTAAAATCTGTATTGTAGATATGTAATTTGTATATATTTTTATGCAATTTCATTATTTGAAATTTAGATACTTATTAAAGCACAGTTAATGAAATTTTTCCTAATGGCTAATATGTGGTTGGGACAATGCTAATGCTAAAGGAAAAGTTATTTTCATGGTGGCTAGTGTGCAGGCAATATATATCATGATGGTGTGGCAGTGAATGAACGTCTGAGTTTCTACATGTAAAATATTGTGAATATAAATTCAAATGAGATGGGATGGTTTGTAAAGCAAATGGCATGATTTGGGCTTTTATTATCTGTTAAATTCCATATTTGTTTTTTTTTCTGTGTTTGATGGACAAATTGTGGATACCAGCACTGCAAAAGCAGAGACATCTGGAAATACCATCCAAATTGTTTCATGTTCACTCTTCACTGGGAAATTAATCTAGAGAAAACGATATATCATTGCGTGTGGGGCAGATCCTGCAAGAAATATGCTGCATTCAGTGGAAAATAGCCAATGATACACAGATTTGAGGAACACAGTGTTCCAGGAAAATTTCAGACCCCTACTTTACTAGGCACTGGATCTAATCTACTCTGATAATGCATAGAAATTTCACTATCTTCTCTTATTGATTGGGTAACATCAGCCTTTAGGGAAAGCATTTCTGTGTACCTGAAAATGGAAGAATTTTCTTCTCAGTAGACAGATAACAGATTTTCTGTCTGACATGAATTTGAAGAGAGGAGTTTTAAATGCTACTTCCTTTACTGGCTGTTTTCTTGACTCTGATGAATTGACACTTGCAGTTCTCAGACCTCGTATTTAAACATGATGCACTACTGAGGAGGTGAAGACTTATTTTTTAGTACTGGGGTGAAATAAGGGATGCTGAAACGTGGTGTATGGATCTATACAACAGCTCTGTTTGCAGAAAACAGTTAAAACACCATAATCTTTGATTTCTGTGGAATTTTATGACTAAATTCTTAATCCTACAGCTGGTTTGAAGTACTCTTGTATTACTTATTATTGGTACAATATAAATTTACACAATGTGCCAGGAATCATTCTGTACCCTGAGTAAAAGGCTATTGCTTCACCAGAACAAGCATAAATATTTTTTTTAATATTTGTCATCCATCTGATCAGAAAATGGAATTAATGCTTTTTGCACTTAGATCATAATCACATACAGAATTTTGTGTTGTATCATTTTCATAACTAATCTGTATATATATATCTGCTTATATCCATTCTCTAACTATTTCCTTTGTGCAACTCAAAGACTAAAGAGGCTCACTGAATAGGATGCATTATATCATACCAGTTGATTAGAAGTGGAATACTAGACTCCGTTTCCAGCCTTATTTCACAGTATGCTCATTGTTTCTTTGGCAGTTATGGCCTGTGCCTTGTGACTCACGGGAGCAAAGACAGGCAGAATTGCAAGTCTTTTTTTAAATCACCCTCCTGCAGCATGAGTCAGGCTTTAGATCTGGCCTTTGCCCTTCCTTTGCCTTTGTTCTTATCATTTGTTCTGCCCTATGGTTACAGCCTCTCAGAATAGCATATTCCTGATTTTAGTGCAATTTGTTCCTGATGAATGCCAGGGAAAATTATGTAAGATGCTAACTTGTCATTTTTCAGGAAGGGAAGCCTCTTTATACTGAGTGGTAATGGTCACTTTGGAAAGCAATGCCCAAATTTCCAACCTTCTGTGCAACCCTGTCTGCAAGGTTAGCTTGCTGAGGTGTAGCCTTTTACTTCAAGGGTCATTTTGGTTTTAGTAGCACCATTAGTAAAGTGTACAATTAATATTTTTCTCCCCAAATCAGAGAATTAAAAAAGGCATATTTTCCATCTATTTTGAATATGGATTTCCAGTATCTGGAAAGAATTACATGTAATATTAAAATGTAATATTGAAAAAATAGAAAAATGAAAGCTGAATAAAATTTTTGCCTTCTTAACTCTCTTTTACCCACTAGATAAATATTAATACTGGTTATTCTTCCCTTCATGGTTTCAGCCTTTTGTTAAAAATGGCACCAACATCACTTTGGTGGGATAATACTTCTCTTGTAATGTAAAATTTTTACAAGTTAATACTCTTTGATTTTATGTAAAGATCTGTTCTTCATTTTCTACTGGCTATAGCTGTGATTGGTTTATGGAATATGACATAGTTGTTGCCTGAAATGGTGTAAAGCAGGAAGGTTAATGTTTACATACCAAGTGATTGGTTTTGTTCTTGCTAATGCCAAGCTTTCTGAAAATGGTTTAATAGCCTAAGACTTTGGAACTAGGAGATAAAAAAATAAATAATGCAACTACATGTGTTTTCTTAGGAACTCAAGATTGGATTGTAAATTTACCTTCTAAACTTTTTAGTGAGATTAATGAGTGCTAAATTCTTGGCAGAATGAGCATTATTCTGATTTTGTCATAATCCATAGACGTTGCTACAAAGTTGTACTAAAAAGTAGTTGTTGACCAACCTGTAGAGTTTTTGTTTTCAGACATGGCAGGTTATTTTTTCTTTTCTATGAATAATACTTTTGCCATTTTTGAAATAGCAGCAATGAAAATTTTATGGGCCATTTTGTGTACAGCAAATGGTTTTTACATCATCGTTTTAGAAGTAGCAATTTAAAAGAGAGGAAAGGTAGCAATTGGAAAATTCTGTGTTCACTTACTGTAAATTAAATTAAAAATGAATTTTCAAGGACTGAATAGTCATAGGATATAACACGGTTATTTTTCTCTAGAGCAGGTTTCTCCTTGGTAGGTTTCCTTGTGTTTTGTGTTTTTTTACAGATAGTGCTTTTGAGCACAACTGTAGCAAATAGTATCCTACAAAAGCACAGCAAATCCGTCACCCATGTCTAACCTGTGTTTTAAAGGACAATAATTTGATACCCACTTCTATCCACTACATTGATTTTCCAGCACAGGATCTAACGTTCCCTTGCTCTTCTTCACAATGATATGGCAAGTACCTAGTCCCTGCATAGCCAATGGTGAAGTGGAGCTTAGCTGCTGACAAGTCTTGCTTTCTTCTCCTGCATATTTAAGTTTAATAGCTTCACATTTGGATGGACTTTGAAAGCAAGCTGTCATTTAATTATAGCAGTACTTCCATAAGTATGTAGATCTATTTTTATGATAAGTTCAAGGAGGGTCATGGAGTGATGTCCTTCAAGGGTACGCTTCTGTAGAAAATATGAAAAACTTACTTGTAAGTAGCTTGGATTCATTGAAGGCAAAATAGGTTTTTAAAGATCTCTTTATAACAGAATCCTTGTTGATTAGTTTGGATTAAATACTTCAGAGCAGACTGCAGACATTTCAGGTAGTGCTGATAACACAGTGTTTAGGAGTTGTAGGTCTGCCTTAGATCAGGAGGCCAAGGACTGTGTCCTTCACAGATGTAGGAAACTGTGATATTCTACTGGCAGCACCACCTTCTTGTGCTTAACTGGACTCCAGACTTTCACTCAGATGCTCATCTGAGCTAGAATACCTAAAAGTATTTTTCTGGATAACAGAAAAAAAATTAGTCTACAGAGAACAATTTTCTGCAATCTAATTTTACATCTAATAAAAAAAAACCTGGCCAAGTAATATATTGATATTATAGACTGTAGCAAACTAATATCACTGAAAACAGGAAGCCGTCTTGGGTAATTGGGTTGAAGAACAAAATACTAAAAAAATATTCATTTGGAAGCACAGGAAATAATACCAGCAGCTTTGTGTGGCTGGCTGTGATGTTGAAGAATGCTTCTCAGCCCAATATGCCATTATCCTGCTGCTGCTCAAATTTATATAATTTTTTAAAAAAAAAACTTGTGGAGCAGATTTATTTTAGATTTATTCCTAGTTTGTGTCATTTAATTTATGTTTTCAAATTTTGATGTATGCAATAGATTAAGCAGTGCATTGACCGTAAAGAAAGAAAATTAATAAAAATCTGGCTATGCCAGGAAGCTGAGGAGTTAAAAGAATACTGTCAAATTGTTAAAACCAAAATAATAGGTTATGTAAATTAAACAGCTTGGCTCTTGCTATTTATTACTTTGGTCCTATTTTCCTTTAGAGACATTCCTGGCTTTCAAGGTAAATGGATTCTACACCCAAACATTCGCTGTACTAAGTATGAAGTACAGTAATGATAGGTTTAAAATTGGGTAATAACAAGATTATAATACTAGTCAAGAGGAAATACAGAAAGGAAAATAGTGTGCCTTATATGGCAAAAAGTAAGTAGGATGTGCATTCATTTTGAGCTGTACAGGATGTGATTAGTAACATGGTTAAGTACTACCCTGTTCAAATCTTTTCAGTTTGAGAGGAATGATTCAAGTGCTTGCAGATATATCATGGATGTTTGTCAGCATGTGGACATAAACCCATCCCTATAGACTCTGTGGAACTTGACTATTGTGACCAGTGGGAATGTAACCAGGTAGTTTGTAAGAATGTAGTGTTAAAGGTTACAATGCAAAGAACTCATGGAAGTAGTTTGCTTCACTATCTGCATGTTTATAATTTGAAATTTGTGTGTGCTACAATCCCCTTTATATTTGGTAGTTCACCCCTTAATAACAGTTCCAAAATGCTTTGAAATCCCATGTATTTCATATAAGCACATGGTGCAGCCTATTTTTGTGTCTGCTTTGCATTGTACTCCAGATGGCATTAGTATATTTGTGGGTCTTCTGAGGCCAAAAAACAAGGGGAAAAAAGGGAAAAACAAAAAAGGAATGATAAGCATATTCCTCAAAATGAAGATACTTTTCACAATGAAGTTTGTGTATTATGCTTAAAGTAGGAAAATTCATGAAGAAGATCTATCTTGTGTAATGGAAGATCATGATTACTTTTGATTTTAAGAGCTTTACCTAATTTAATGAGGTGGTAGTTGACTGAACAAAACTCCAGTTTTGTGAATATTCATAGAGCAAGTTTGCTTGAGAGAGCTATGGATTCTATTCTTTGTGCTCTTGCTTGATGGCTAAATTGTTTTGTTTTGAATTCTTTTTTCTGCAGTAAGATAGCTGTCATTAACTGGGGTTGGAGGAAGGGTTGTTGTGTTTATTTGTTGGAGGTTTTTTAATTTCATCTGGGATAAATCCTGTAAGAGTTGGCTGATTATGTGACCTCTGCCTTCTGCATACTATCTTTAACTGGAAAACAGACACGTGAACTTGCCCAAAAAGCTAATACACAATAATCAATTCCCTTTACGTATGTGAATTATAGGAGCTATATTCTTTGCGAGTGTACCTGTTCATTCCAAGTGAACAGCATCCTGTTAGTGGGTTTTGAATCAATGGGTGTGGTTCTTTGATGTATCTGAAAGAAGCTTACGTGGTAATATCCGGATAGAAGATGGCTTTTAAGCTCTAATACATCGCGGATCAGAGGAGCATCTGCACTGCCTGCTTGCTTCTGTGATTTGTTTTGTCCATCCAGTTTGTGATACTCTTAGTCTGTTCTGTCAAGCCGAGTTTTGTATTTGAATTCGTTCCGTTTGTTTCAAGCTAACGGAAATGAACTAGATTATACTGAATTATCTTTTGATAACAACTGGTAAAAGGGAGCTTTATCTTTTGTCCAGTTAAACAAATCTGCTCCCAAAGAGAGGTTCTGTTAAAGAAAGGACTCGGAGCTGTCTCTCCGTGTTGATACTGAATTAGCAAAAGGAAGGGTAAATGTATGACCATCTTTACTGTTAGTGAATGCTGTGACTGAAGACTGGACCACAGCACGTACTTGCAGTGCTCCTGGAGCTGAAGATACGCAGTCATGATTCCCAGCAAGATTTTAGTCTACCACAACCCTTCTGGGGGCACGCGTACAGAAACGTACAAAAGTACCAGAAGGCGTAAAAAATCTCATGGAGAATTGTTCAAAAATGGATATCGTGTCAAACCTGGACATAACACCCCTGAAAAGGAAGAGCAGCGTACTTTGCGAAGCTCCTTGGTGTCTTGTTATAGGGTTGGCTCGTACTGGGGTAAGGTCCACCTCAACTTTTTCTTCAGAATTGTAGTTTGTTATATTGTCTCTGGTGCTAGTATTACTGTATCTTCTGAAAAGGATGTTCTGTTTTATTTTTCAACTTAAAAAAAAAAAAGCTGCAGTATTTCAGTTGCTTTGTAGGAAGAAATCTTTCTTAAACTTACGCACTGCAATGTCCTCCTATCTTGCCAGTAAAGGGGTTCATTGTTCACCTAGAGTCAAATAATCCAGTCTTAATTGAAGGATGGTATGTAATATTCTGCAGTGTTGGTGTTACCAAGAAATTTTGTTTGAAACTGCTGTCATGATTTAAAAGGTGTAATAGCCAAGTTGTGGCAGAGAGATTTATTAATGAATCTTTGATACAGAATTGTTTGAAAGCAATCTGTGTACATTCTAAACTTGATTGTAGCTTCACTGTCCTGGTCATAGAGCATTGATTTTTTTCATGCTGCAGGCTGTTCTCCCCAGTTGTATTGTTGCATAACAGAGGTGGGGAAATGTATAAACATATTTTGTCTGGGTTGCTTCCAAGGAATGACACATCCTTTTCCTCCCATTCTATTTCTTCTTGTCTTTTTTCTTTGAGCTATCATTTTCAAACCAATCTTGAAGTACTGGACTAAGGGAGTAAGATCTCAGATAACTCTGCAGTACTCTGTGAGGATGTTCAAAATGGGATTGTTTTGCATCCTAAAAATTATCCCTCCATCCTGTGTCTCAAAAAAGGCTCCTAAATATGGATTCTGGGGATTTTTTCAGACTTCAGTAAACCGTGTGATCTTAAATGAAATCTAGGGTAGAGGTAGCCATTGATAGGTTTGATGAAGATGCTGTTCTGATAAATGGGTGTATGGTTTGTCAGGAATAGAAGTGGTAAACAGAATCTCTGTGGATTGAACCCTTACACCAATATTTTGGATATACTATTGTCTATTAGAAAAAAAATAAACAGTCTAAGGCAGTAAGAAAGGGATTACATATCTCATTGGTGAGAAACAATGTAATTCTTGGTGCTGTTCTTGTGGATTCACCTCTCATGTTGAAAGAAGAAATATCCCGGTTCCTGTTTCTATTTATTAGAATGTCATTAAAATCATCTAAGTATAGTTGTCATGATTTACTTGCCTTTCTCTTTAAAGATTTAAAATGGTACGTTTCTTCTTTTGGGGGGAGAAGGGGGTTAGGGTTTGCAGTCTATAGCTAATCCTGGTTGCTTCTGTATATTAATCCAGTGGAAAGGATCAGTTCAATAGAAAGGGTGCAAAACTGTCTGATAGACAGGAAAATACCCTATTGCCTGTAAAGTCAAATAAAGCTCTGAATAATACTGTTTACTTTGCTGTAAACTTTATGGCTAAAATAATTTTCTACTGTTATTGCATTGCTACTGGCACATAGTTTATTGGCGATGTCAGGATCACTGTTCTGTACTAAAAAATCCATCCATTTTGCTGGGTCCTTAGTAAAGAGTCAGAAAACAAGTATTCCTGCTATATTCTAGATGTAGCCTGGTAGTTCAGCATGGTATATTGCTTCCAATTGAACAGATAGTTGATTTCTCTAAAACTGATTTCAAGGGTTTTTGTCAATATGTGGCCTCTCCTAGTGACATTTTTAGATTTTTTACAGATTTTAGGTTGAACACCATGATAAAAAAAATACTACACACATATTTTGCATTTTCAGTGCATTTTGAAAACGGTCTGCTGCACAGGCAACATGGTAGCTAAAGAAATGTTTTTGCAGTAAGGAAATAATCCTGTGGTAGAGTTGAAGGTTTATTTGAATCATCATACCTACAACTCAGATTATTGTACTAGAGGCAGAAACTATTGACTAAAAGACTTTGTCTCATATTGTTTAAGGAATATGGTTTATAATCACAAAAGCTTTTTCTGGTCTTGATATTTATGAATACCTTAGCTTTGTCCTGGATATTATGGCTGAAATTAACTCCAGTTCCTAGGTGTATTTTAGTAATCCATTTAAAAGCAGAAGACTGAGAAACTCAAGAGGTCCTCCTTTTATTTTATCTGTGTATTTTTTCTCATATTAGAGAGATTTTCTGGATAAATTAAATATTTTGGAATTTTTTTTGTATACTTTGTAGTGTAGCAGATTATATCCTATTCTAGTCAGATCCCATAAGAAAGTTCCAATGTAAAACTCTTTGCCAAGAAAAAGGTGAGTTACATGATGGAGAGAAAGTAGCAAGCGCTTCCTGAGCATTCTCTTTAGCAGTTTACAATTAACTTTAGCAGACAGGGTCCATGAAATGTGCAAAATTAAAATGGGCTTCACTGTAATGCATAAGAAACTTACCGTATCTCAACTCTTGATTATATAATTTAAATGTAAAACAGTTTTTAGGTATTTATTAAGAAAAGAAATTCTTCTCCACTTGTATAAAACACATTTCCAAATATTGCTAAGGAAAGAGAGCTGTACACATTTGTATATATAGCTGGAACAGCTTTGGGAAAGGGGGAATTTTTGTCAGTGCTTTCTATTTTTGATGCATAAATGAACATCAGCCATTTCTGTTCTTGGTAAGGTGGTAGACCTGAAAGAGGTCACATCATCTCAGTTGTGAGACAGTGGGTTTGCGTGCACCCTCAGCAAGTGTGCGGAAAACGCCAAAGCTGAGTGGTTCAGTTGGCATGCTTGGGGGGATGGGATGCCATCCAGAAGGACCTGGACAAGTTTGAGAAACAGGTCTGTGGGAACTTGCTCAGGCTTAAGAAGGCCAAGGACAGGGTCCAGCACCTGGCTTGGGGCCATCCCCAGCATCAACACAGGCTGTCTGAGGAAGGGATTGAGAGCAGCCCCTGCAGAGGGTTGGGAGGTGCTTACAGATGAAAAGCTGGACATGAGCCAGCAATGGGAATTCGCAGCCCAGAAAACCGTGTGCTGGGCTGCATCCAAAGCAGTGTGAGCAGTAGGGTAAGGGAGGAAATTCTGCCCTCTTCTCTGTTCTTGTGATCCTCACCTGCAGCACTGGGGCCCTCAGCACAAAAAAGAAGTGCAAGACCCCTGTGTGAGGAAAGTCTTAGAGAGTTGGAGTTGTTCAGCCTGGAGGAAAGAGAGATTTGGGACAACCTTATTGTGGTCTTCCAGTACCTGAAAGAAGCAGACTTTTTAACAGAGCCTGCTGCAATAGAAGAAAGGGTAGTGGTTTCAGTATAATAGAAGGTTGTTTAGAATACAGATAAAGAATTTTTTTACCATGAATATGGTGAAACACTGGAACAGGTTGCCCAGAGAGGTGGTAGATTCTCCAACCTTGGAAACATTCAAGGTCAGACCAGACAGGGCTCTGAGCAACCTGATGTAGCAGCTCATTGCAGGGAGAGTTGGGCAAGACGACCTTGAAAATTCCTCTCCACCCAAACTATTGTATGATTCTGTGAAAATCACATAAAATTAAATACATATTTCAATACATATAGAAAATAATGTACTATTTGAAATACATTTATATGAAATACATATAGGAATATAATAGCAGATTTGTTTGTGTCTAGGAAACTTCAGGATACTGGAAAGAATTAATTTGCTATGTAATAATTCCTTTGGCTTTTTTAATTGAAAACCATTTCTATTTTGTAGTTAAACTGTCCAAGCAAACTATCTAGCTTTTTTGTTTGTTTGTTTTGGTTGATTTTTTTGGGTTTTTTTTCCTAATTCTGTTCTCTGAAGGAAATTTTTTAAATCATGCGGGCTGCAGGAAATGCAGGACTTCATCTATAATGCTCTTTTTCTTCAAAAAAAATACATTTAACCCATAGTATTCTCTTCTATCATTTGATATCTCAGCGATTAAAATATATCTTAACCCTTATAATGGAGATAGAGGTTTTATTGCTTAGGCGTTTCTCAGGTTTCTTTTTGAAACATAGCAATGGGTAACTTGGTCTTATCATTAGCCTCAGATGCAGTGCAGAACATTTGAGAGGCAGGGTTTTTCTCACCCCAGCCATTTGTCATAGAAGTTCATAGGGAGTGGAGTGAGGAAGGCAGCTGGGTGGTAAAGAGCTGGAAAGTTTCTGATTGCTAGTAAGGATCCTCTCCTTCCCTGTCAAACCACATCTCCTTGGATAGAAGCAGCAACTGTGGGAGTGACTGGAAGTGGAACAGAGGGATGTGTCTCTCACAGTTTCAGTAATGTGATCCAAAGTTATCATTCTCTAATTGCAAAAGGTTCTGACATTTAGCATTATTCAGCTTCATTTAATTGCTTTTCATTTACCTGAATCCATGTAGCAAGTTGTGATTAATTTTCAGAGTTCCCCACAGTCAGTAATTAAAAAGAAACTTTATATCCATATAATAGACAGGAGTGTACTTTAACACTACTCAGGAGTCTTAACAAGGCAAAATATAAGAGCAAATATTTTATTTAACAACTTTCCAAGAATATTGCAGGAAAAACTTCTTGATTTAAACACGTCTTGCCACGTGCACCTTTGTGCTTGAGGGGAAACTCTTATTCCAGTGGGATGATGAGAGCTGTGACCAGCTTTATATATTTGCCAGGATCAGTGTTTCCTTAAGCTTCTAGAAATAAAAAAGTGGTTTCTTGCACTAGAGTTGGGTAAAATAGATGTCAATAAAGAGACTGTTTAAGAAGAAGCTGCTCTGGGCCTTCCTGTAAAAGTTGCAATACCACGTTACACAACTTTTATGTAACTCCTGGCTGTACTCTCTAATAAAAATTATCCTTCAAGCTTTACTTTAATTTTATAAGCTGTGCATATGTACAGTACAGAGTGTACTTTTATTCATATGCCAAAGATCTGCAGCCAAATCATTTAGTATCAGCATAAGACCATTTTAATAATTTAAGCCCTTAATCTTCTATATTAGTTTCTCTTGCACACACTCTTTTTGTCTCACTGACTTTGTATTTGCCTGGTAATTGCTATGCACGCAATCTGATTTCAACATAAAAATGCTATTTCTTTGTAAAAATACTTAAAAAAAATAGTTGATCTGTAATGTATTCCTATAGTTATAGACTGATAGAAAGAATTATAATAAATTTGCCATTTTAAGAGAAAAAGTGTAATTTCTATGTTTTCCTGCTCAAGTTTTTTGAGCAGGAGAGTGGCGATAGGGAGCATTATTACTATAAAAGATTTTACGTCATTAAGATTTACCAAATTTAATCAGGCATATACAGTCTACATTATCCAGGTTATCAGATCTCTTGCCCATGATCTGTTATTTTTCACTAAGCAACTCAGGAGCTTGGAGGGCTGAGATGTTTCAGACCTGCCTGTGTCTTTGACAGCCTGAAAGAGAAGGACATGTGCACTGCAGTTACCAACAGAAACCTCAGTGAGGCTTTTCCCCCTTAGCTTTCAGCCTGAGTGTCTCCTCCCATTACTTCCTACAAAAACAAAGGCTTTCTGGTAGGATAGATCTGTTATTACAGAAATAAATTTAAAAAAACAATTTGAAAAATACCTAAGGATACTTGAACAATTAAATATGGAAGAGCATTTCAAAGGTATTTGACATTTTGTATGTTACCTATGTTGATTTAATTGATCATTGCCATTGTGATGTGCTATTAGAATTTGAATTATTCTTTGCTATAACTTTGTTTTCTTTTACTGCAGGTTTAAGATTTTTAAGAGCCCTTAGACTGATACAGTTTTCAGAAATCTTGCAGTTTCTGAATATACTTAAAACAAGGTAAGAATTTTTGTTACATGCTGATTTAGTTGCATTGCTGAGAGAATATACATGGCTTAGATTTGAGGCCCTAGTAATATATGAT
This sequence comes from Acrocephalus scirpaceus scirpaceus, assembly GCA_910950805.1. Classification (NCBI taxonomy): domain Eukaryota; kingdom Metazoa; phylum Chordata; class Aves; order Passeriformes; family Sylviidae; genus Acrocephalus; species Acrocephalus scirpaceus. The sequence goes on from OU383781.1 coordinate 39,995,378, forward strand.
TTTCTTTTCTGGAACGACTTCCCCCCCCCCCCCACCTTGTTATCTGTTCTTCAAACTCTTTTCTGCTGATGAATGATTTGTCAGTGACAGCATCTTTTGCTATGAGATCATTTTAATTTATGTGTTATTGTATTTGAAATATTGAGCAAAGTTATGTGTTGATAAATTAACAGCAGAATGAATTACATAGCTTTGAACTGATTAAACATTGCTTCTTTCCATATTATCAGTCCATGTTCTGCTGTCTTGAAAAAACTGAAATCAAAATTCATTCAAAAGAATACAGTTAAAAAGTATTTTGAGAAATTCTCACTGTGGCTCTTCCATGTTTGAACTGAGCATCACTTTTCACATCAAAAACATATTAAAAATTACACTGAGCTATCTTTATATTGTGTTCATTATTCTTAGTATTCCATATAGTGATTAAAATACTCCAGTTAACCTTCTGGCTTACTGGTTCTTTGCCCTATTAATACATGAAAGCTGTGCAGGAAAAGCACAGTTTTGGACAAAAGATCATTTTGAAGGAAATAAAGAGAAACCTTCCCATCCCTTGCAGTTGAAGACATATTGTTTTTCATCATTCTCTAAAATGCTCCAGGGGAAGTATTGAACCCAGCTTCCAATCATTGCTGTATAATCAATTCCATTTTGAAAACCTCTCCTCTCTGCACCAGTTGCTGTAGATGAGTGAGGGCTTTATATGCAGATAAATCCATTTGTTGCTGTGATAATTTGTAGCAGTGGGAAAACAGGTACTGAAATTTGTACACACTCAGAGTGAACAGCTCTTTCTTCAACCCTTAACCTTGGAACTATTCTCTGTACTGTAAAACTCTCACACTATCTGTCTTTAGTTGTGTTACTGGAAGGAAGCCAGTTCTGGTCAAACAAAGACATCAAAGAATGTAAGGTGAAGTCCCATAGCTCAGAATGCTCAGTATGGGAAAGGAGAATAAGATTTAACATGCAGAACAATCCTGCCATAGGAAATGGCAGTCCGTGGAGAAGCCCCGTAAACTGAAGGGATTCTGGATAAAAGCTAATAGCCCATTCAGTAGTGGGGGATCTGTGAAATTCCAGATCCAGAAATGTGCATTAATCGCATTCAAGGTACTCAGAGCTGGTTTATTTAAGATTGACCTGTTCATTGAAATAGCCTTTGTCTGGTGCAGAATTTACTCTTATATTAGATACCGTCATTTCTGTGATTATTTATATGACTGCCAAAATGTCTGTAAACCTCAAATGTTGATTAGTGAAAGCCTGCAAAGCAAAACTTTCTTATGAGTGTTTCAGTTTAGGCAGTTAATTCATCCTTAGCAGTTCATCACTAACATTATTTATTTAACTGAAAAATTGTCACTGCCTCAAAACATTTCTTTATATCTCTCCCTGTTCCTGCTGATGCAACTGAAAGTCATGTCTGCTCTCTTTTAATGACCTAAAATGAACTAAATAATTTGTAATGTCAGCAGTGTTCACAAAACATTTTTTTAAATGGATATGTCAAATTAAAACAAATTAACAGAATGCAATTTGTTTTAGAAGAGTTTCTAGTAACACCTAACATAAATTTAATTGTGTGAGTGCTTGGGGTTTCTTTTAATGTCTTGCGTGAGTTTAGCTTTTAGAAAGCAACAAGCTAGAAAATTCATTTATTACTGCTACTGCTACCTTCAATGAGAAATTTTCATATTTCCAGTGTGTTCTGAAGTACTATCAGAACTGCAGCTTATGTGCTGCATACACATTTTCTATTACTGTACCAGAATACTCTTTAATTGAGAGCTTCTGGTTCTGAATTATTTTGCTTCCTAAAAAAATAAAGCGTGCTGAGCCCTTGTGATTCATGGAGAATCTTTAAAATAATTTTATGCAAGTTAGAGCAGTTAAACTAGTAGTCTCAACAAATCTAGTATTATTTAAATAAAATTAAATTCCTTAAATTCATTTGGCGATTTCAATGACATACTGTGGCCTTAAACCTTTATTATTACTTTTAAGTCTCATACTGTATTGTGTGCTTTCGGCCCGCTACTGCAACATTAATGCTCAGGGATGGTTAAAATTCTTATAGAATTAAGATATTTTTAGCATTATTTTCCAGTCTACTTTTAAGATTTTATTGAAATTGTCAACATTTTAGGATTTTTGTGAACATAAAGATGAAGAATCAGTGACAGAACTTGAATTGTTGAATTTGCGTAGCAAATTCAGAATATCATTACTAGCTCTGAAATTATAGTAGGGAAAAAAAGTACTTTTTATTATTTAAATATTCAGCAAAAGAAAAGAGTTCTCCATTTCAGGTGATATGTATTTATATGAAAAAGGTATGGAACTGATTTGACCTAGGCATTTCAGTGCATTTGGCATTAATACCACATAATAACTGAGAGGATGAGAAACTGATAGGGTAAACACTGTTGTGTTTTTAATATTTAGTGCAATTGCAGAGAAATTGTCTCCTCCTTTTTTTTTTCTCCAGTAAGGAAAAACATTTACTGTAACCTATAAATGAAAATTACTCCTGGAAATATTGACTGAGATATGAGGATTAAAGGAACACATATTATTTACACAGCGAGCAGAAGGGCCATTCCAAAAAGTGGAATCCAGTGAAAGAAGCTGCACAATGCAAAAGCAGAGGCAGTAAGGAGACCAGCAAAGTGTTAGGTGATTATTAGAATATCTGAAAAAAAAGCTAAATATATTTGAAAAGATCCTGTAAGGTAAAGCAAAATTTTACAGTGGCACTTCAAAAGCCTGTACTTTGCCAAGGACTCATTTGTTTCCCTAATTTGAAATTAAATGTATTCTACTCAAGATTTTTTGTTCCCATGTTTTATGAAATGGGATTCTACAGTTTCCAGTTGAAAAATTTCTCTCCTTCATTGTTTTCTAGTATTTTTCAAAAAAAACCTGCAGGGGCTTAGGCAGGACTCACAGTAAGGGATTTTGCACAGATGTTGGAAAGAGCTTAAAGAGCGGGGAAAATGTTTCTGACTAATCCTTCATCTATATTTAGACTCTGGCAGAAACACAGGGAGTATTTCATAGAGGACAGACAATGTACAGTGTTTAATAAATCTTCAAAAATAAAATGTACCAAACAAGTAATGTAAATAGTTACTATTAATGGGCATTACAGTAATATGAAGATACCAACAGACACATAATTTTTTATCAGGAACATCTCATGTTGTAAGTTCAGCTGAAGGATGATATTCAGCCTTTCATAATGGAGCTTTGCATCAGCATCACTCCTATGAAATTGTTTAATCTAGGAACTCATTGGTTAGGTCCTGTGCCTTAAAATGAATGTAACCACTAAGAAAATAGGGACTTTATTCAACCATAGTTTAAGAGAGAAATAGGGAATGTATGTTGATGTTGGTGAACACTAATGACAAGACTGCTGACACACTATTTTACGTTTGAGTACTGTATTCGTTTCATTATCTGTCATATTACCCAGTCATAGTTTGTTCCTTGTACCCCCATATGCCCACTAGCCATAACTTTAAAAAATATTTTTAAAGGAGCTGTACTGGTTAATTTTACAGGTTCTTTTCCCAATTTTGTTCAGAAAATAATGCATTTTTATTGTCCTTAAAGTAATTATAAACAGAAACATTGATTAATTCTACCACAAAACTACTACTGCTAACACTGATAGTGATTTTTTCCCCAATTTTTGTATTTATTATTGTATTGCTTTAAGGATAATTGTGGGTTTTTTCCTGAGGTGTTATGCCTTCTTATAAATATTTTCAAAACCATGAATGGGTAAGATTGTTTAAACACAGTCATACATGTTTCGTGTTTCTGTTGAATATCCTTCTTTGGACAGTGGCTTTTGTGAGAAGAGAGGGAGCAGGTTTTATTTGTATTTCTTCCAGAAGATTTTAAGTATGGCATTATTTTCCTGAACCGAGTGAGGTCCTTGCTTCAAAATCACTTCTGGCTACAGTAGAGAAAATACTACTCAGAGCAAGTAAAAAGTATTTGCAGAGTTTTTGGTTGGTTTAAATTATAATTTTTTCTTTTTTTAGATAAAAAGGTGATTGTGAAGTATGAAATAACTCTAATGTCATGTGAATTTACGATAAAGAGGTCCATAGGAATTCATGCAAGCAGAATAATATGAAAAATACTTAGAATTTTGCACAGGAACTGTAAAATATCTTAGTTCTTTAATTTGGGAATCATAATTTTCTCATGTATTTTTAATGTATTTACATGTGAATAATTCTGAGTGTATAGCAGTGAAAAATGAAGAGGTGAGTGTACTGAGAGGCAGCCAAATCATCTATGAAAAAGCATTATTTATTTCTATTCGTTTGTTTCTGACTATTGATATAGCTAAGATTTCTGTTTGTCTTTCTGCTCTCTTATATTGAGACTATCTCTTCAAGCTATCTAAATTATGAAATGTGAACTCTCCAAAGAAAAGATAATAAATATTACACATAAATATTTGAATAAATTTTTAGGGAGTCTGTTTCTTCTGGGAAATAATCATCAGATTCTTGAGTCTAAAGTATGCAGTTGTATACAGGTACCTATGAAAAATGTGTGACGAATTCTAGTCTCAGTTCCTGTTTGCTTTGTTTCTTTCCAGTAATTCCATCAAGCTAGTGAATCTGTGCTCTATATTTATCAGCACGTGGCTGACAGCAGCTGGGTTCATACATTTGGTGAGTGCATTTGAGAACACTTCCTTGACCTTTTCCGACGGAGTGCGGGCTCTCTGAGCTGCCTTACTCCTGACACCGCGCTGCCCTCGATGGAGTGCCATAAAGAGGCATCCCAGCTCCCCTGAGCTGAGGCATTTTCTCCCCTCCCGAGGAGGTGTGAGCGGGACCTGGGGCATCCCTGGCTCGGCGGGGCGGGAGCGGCGCGGGTGAGCAGCAGGTGGCGGTGTTCGCCAGGGAACCCTTCGCGGTACCCGTGTCAGGCCGGAGCAGTTTCACTGGCTCCATAACTGCATCCAGCTAGGGAGGATTACGTTCAAATTGCTTCTTTTCTTGCTATATCAGTCGTTTATTGCTCGCCCCTATAAAGATGCACAGAGATTTTTGAATGTTTTAATTTATGATATATTTCTCATTTCCATAGAACTGTATTTTTGCACTCCTCTGGGCAGATGTAGCATTTTTAACAAGAAACAATACCTTTTTCTATTTTTTAACAAACAGAGCATGACAACCCCTTAAATATTGCATCAAGACCAAGGGAATGCTGTTTTCTAGAATTTGGACTTTTTTCTTTTCCTTTGTTTCTCAACAAAAGCTTTTCTATTCTGCTGTAGGAATACTCAAACTTCAACTTTTTACTGTGGAACAAGTTTTAGATGGCACACTCCTTTCTCACTGACAAATTTATAATTTTATCTCAACAGTGGCTGGCTTTTTGAAAAAGAGGTAGCATACCTCTAAAGGTGCCAGTAATGTCTTCAATAGCTACATAACCTTCTAAAACAAAAACATTGAGGAGTATAATTGCATTAAAAGTAAGATTTACTTTGAAAATATTTTGAACAGATTTTTCTTAAATGAACTTACCTAACTACATGAGTAAGTGACATTATTTAGTGGTGCCTGGAAAAGATACTTTCCATTAATGATCCGAGTAGCAAGGCTGTGTATATTGGCAAAAGAACTGCAGTGCCGTGTTTGGCACAGGATCAGGTTCTGTATTTGATCAAAATAAATCACAGGAAAGGATTCAGAGTTCATATTATATGCCAAATTATATATCTATACACACACAGAGGCACATGCATATATGAGTAGAGTTAATTTGGGGTTAGTAAATTATAATTAATATAATTCATGATATGTTTTCTTGTACATTGTAGGTGGAGAACTCAGGGGATCCATGGGAAAATTTCCAAAATAATCAACCGCTGACATATTGGGAATGTGTTTATTTGCTGATGGTTACAATGTCCACAGTTGGCTATGGAGATGTTTATGCAAAAACAACCCTTGGTCGCCTTTTCATGGTCTTCTTCATCCTTGGGGGATTGGTAAAATTCTTCTTTATATTCTTAATATAAAGTTACCTTAAAACTTGATCCTGTATATCTCAATGTTGTAATTAAGGAAAAATAGTATCTGGATTAGTAAATTAAAACTAATTATAAAACATCTAAATATGTTTAATACGCATTTTTTCCTGTAGATAAATATTTCGGCAGAGCTTGTCAAATTAGTCCAGAATTAGTCTTGAATTAGAATTTTTCTAATCCATTTAAATGAGTAATGCATGTGAATACATAAAGTGCCTTAATATTTCAACATATAATGTTATTTGTAGTCTTCTACTTCTTAGTGACTGTAGAGCATTTTTGGAGGTTGCTATTGATATTTAAAGGCACTTTGCGGTTTCAGAAGTCCTACCCACCCTTCTGTGTTCCTTCCCAGAATTCCAACAAACACTGTGGCTTTGGACTGCCTTAAAGAGCAGCTTGCCTGATCCAGATGATGGCAAACTACATTCTCTTTCATGTCATGTAATACAAATTTACCTCACAATTTATCACATGACCCTAACCAGTATCCTTCTATATCAGCAATTTCTCATGTTCTTTGTCCTGCATGTAAATAGCACCCAAGTTACTATTTGTCTTGTCAACTTTTCCATTATTTGTCAGTGCTAGAAATATTATTACACCTTTTGCAATGTTCTCTAAACTAGCAAAGTTTATTTTAGTATTTGCACTGTGCAAGGTAAATGCTTTGCGGATGACTCGTAATGTATATTGTGCCCATACACACATACGTGTATTATTGCTTTACCCTCATCCATTGATTTCCCATATACATGTATCTCACAGAGGTGATGTATATATAACCAATGTTTTGAATGTCATATATGAGACACACATGGATACATGAGCGTTACGTATATGCATTCCCATCTCTGTTTATTGATATGTCAAATGGCAGTAGCTCTTCGAAGTATCCAGCCACAAGGAAGCTGTTTGTTGGACAAAACATGGCACAATAATTTTTATTTTCTCCTCAAAACCTTTTTTCTATCACATGTTGTTCCAATCCTTCTAAATCCAAGAACTTTTGGAAAAGATTTTTTGGGGGAGCGGGGGGGGTGTGATTTTTTTTGTTTCTTGATGGGGAAATAACCCCTGATTTCATCTTGTTTTTGTCTTCTTTTAAATTCTTACAATGGGAGGAAAGAGTCTGTATTTTGAAACAGAAATGCAAGAGTACTGATAATACTTGGCTTTGGTTTTTTTGCAGTGGGGCTTGAATAGGTTTTTTCCCCCTCCCCTCTTCAGGAAGAAATAGACATAACTGTTTTTTATGATTAGATACCAGTTTGAAGTAATTTTGTTCTTGTTTTGTTTTATGTGTCCATTTTTCCTCTTTTGACCATTTTCTTTATTTATAAGGTGTGTACCTTCTCCAGGACCAACTTTTACACTGAGCCCTCTTGTTTTATTTGATAAGAACTTTTTCATTTTTTTTTTAAATTTTCTTTTTAAACAACTGCATAGATCTAATTCTTTTGCATTTTCAGATCTTAAAAATATTTATCTTCTGAAAATATTCATCATCCCCCTTTCTTTGGTCTCTCTTTTTAGTCTTTTCTTCTGTCTCCTATCTTCTTCTTAGGCCATGTTTGCCAGCTACGTCCCTGAAATCATAGAGTTAATAGGAAACCGCAAGAAATATGGTGGTTCCTATAGTGCGGTTAGTGGAAGAAAGTAAGTATCCCATGAGGCTCTGCTGCCTCTGCTGCAGTAGAACACTCTCTGCATGCCATTTTCTTTTTTTTTTTGTGTTTTTGTTTCATGCATGTAGGCAATGTTTGCTCGCTACGTGCCAGAAATTGCTGCTCTCATCCTTAATCGGAAGAAATACGGCGGAACTTTTAACTCAACCCGAGGCAGAAAGTAAGTCCAAAACAACCAGGTGTGCTTGTGGGACTCTAAAGAGCCCCTGAAGGTGGTAATAGCTGACTCACAGCTTACAAGGCTGTATTCTTTGACATCAGATGTTACCACCGGAGAGTTGTCACACTGTAATTAGAGACCTGGGCTGTGCTATGGTACAAGTCACAACATTTTGTCCCTACTTCAAGAGAACCTGGATACCACTCAGACTACACTGACATATCTTGTAAAAAGTGCTGCTATTACAAATGCAGTTAACTTCTGCAGCAAGGGTGAGTTGACACTTCACCATTTTGGGCATCAGAATATCATGTGGTTTATCTCTTAAGTAAGTGACAATGATAATTCACATGATTTTCGGACGACTCAGTTCTTCAGAAAAATTTGTTTTACTGGATGCAAAATAGGAGATATATATTGTCCAGTTTGTTCTGTTGGACTGACTATATAAAAAGTCTAATAGCCCTGTTTCTCAGTGTTCAACAAGCAGATTCAAATCTCATGCAGCTTTTTTTGACTTTCCATGGATATTGCAAACTCATGATTTTAGAATCTGTGACCAGGGATTTTAAAGCAGTTCTCTTCCCTGTACCAATTAAGTGTATCTGAAGAGCAGGCAGTAGCCTTAATATCAAAATAGTATGGTAAAAAAACAAACCTACTATTTTTACCTGGTGGCAAAGGTTAAATTTTATTGGACCCCATTACCTCATTACATTTCTATTGAAAACCTGCTTGTTTTGTTGACCAAGTTAAAACTAGCTGTTTCTGGCATTCCCAGCTCCTGGATGTGCTGGGATATAGCCATTACGGAACTAGATGTCCTTGGTGATATCGTGCAGTACAGCACAATATCGCCTTCAGTGTTGCCATCCTTCATTTCATTACATACCATTGTGACATCCACTGGTAGAGCATATTTGCCCTGAAAGTCTAGTCATATAGAGAGTCCTTTCCATGTGATATAAATAAGGTACTGCAAGAAATTCATCTAATGAATTGGTTTTTCTCCTTTCTGTGTAGCAGAAAGACTGTAACTGTCCCACAGAGCTAATTCTAGAGGACTGTTTTATATCACTGTGTAGATAAATCAAAGTTTTAAAATTAGATATAACTTGCACTATTTTCTGCTCAAAAATACTCAAGCAATTAGATAGTAAACTTCAATATGTGAATTTATTGAGATACCCTCAAATGTCTAAGGTAAACTGTAAACACTGATGTTGGAAACTTGCATCACTCACCTAAACAAACTAAATGCCTTGATTTATTTCTGGGAATGAGTAGTATTGTTAATTTCCCAAAATATTTATTTGTGACAGAGGCCAGGACTCTGTTTCATATTACTATTCACACTTGTTTTCTTAAAGAGAAGTTTTTCAAACTCAGAACATACCCTCTGTTTTGAAAGCTCCAAAGGAGTTAGAGCAGAGGGGAATGTTTAAAACCTGTTTTACACACGGAGTTTGTCCCTCCCCTTCTACATTGTCACTAGTACCCGGCATTGCTCAGATGTCTCTAAATTTGGACCTGATCTTCAGTCAGAACCCCACATCCTGAAAAGTTCAACTTCAGATTACAGGCTTCTGCTAGCTTTGGGGCATGCTTAATTTTATTTTTTCACTGTTTGTTTTTGTCTTTCTTTATATGCACTATCTGTTTGTTTTTATCTCACTCTGTTGTCAATGCTTTCTCTGCTGATCTCTACTGCTCATATAATTTGTTGCTTGAAACTCAGCTCTGTCATCAGCATACAAAGTATTCAATTTACTTTATGCATTGTTTTCTGGTTCAATTATTAATTACTAAGTACTTTAAAGATGTCCTTTGCTCATGTGGGTCTTTCATCAGAGAATCTAAGCTTGGGAACTGCACAGTAAAAAGCCATTAGCACCCCTTGTTTGATGTTGCTTTTGCAGTCAGTAGAACAAGATTGATGAAATGTTATGTTTGGCCAAAATTGAAGTTTTCATTTGGAATTCAGTGTTGAGAGAATGGATTGTCAGAACCAATAAGTTTTCCTTTGCTTGGGATATGGGCATGTGGTAGTAATTAGCAGTATAAGGTCTTTAGTTGAGCAACCAAGCATAGACTCTGGCAGCAAAAATAATGAGAAACTACAGTTGTTCTAGTTCTAACGTCAGAAAGTTTCCAGATAAAATTAAATATATATCCAATATGAAAACAGCTGAATTTTGGTGAAAGATACAGTTTCAGCCCTTAAAACAGTAAATGTGTGTGCTTCTTAACTCTGTACAAAATAGATAAGTACATGGAATCTGCTTTGTAGTATCTACATATATGTTTATACGTTGTCATGGTTTAACCCCAGCTAGAAACCAAGCCAGGAAATAGCACAACATGTTGCCTCCTAAACTCTGTGTGTGTAATAACGTGATTAGTAAACATTTAGCTCAGAAATTAAAACCAGTGTATGATTATGTATGTTTTGAGTTTTGCACTAAGTGACTTTAGTACTATGGAGAGCCTTGCTACAAAATACGGAATTGTAACTGTAAAGGACCTAGAATGTATGCATAAGAATTATTGATACAAACTTCACTAACTAAAGAAAAGAAATAACCAACACACCAAGTTTGGTCTCACATTTCATTTTCGGCCAATAAAGTCCCCAAAGGATCATAAACTATGTAGGATTCATTTTGCATAATAAAGAACCTTATTTTTGTCTTAGATAAGACCTATACATACAAACTTTGGAAACAGAAGTCGTTTGTAGACAATATGCAGTTATCACTGGTTAAACTTACTAGATAATAGGTTCATTTAGTTGTGAACGTTCACAGGGAATCTGTTAGATTTTAAATTGAATTATAATTCCTGTTTTGTATTATTATTATAAGGAAACTTCTAAGAAACAGGAATTTCTTTATAGTCTTTGAAGTTTCATCTTCAGCTATTAAATGAACAGCAGTACGTAGTGAGTGTGGCATTTATACTAAAATATCTATTCCAATATATCTATTTGAAATGTAGCTGAGGCCAAACATACACATTTAATGATGAGTAATGAATTTGGCACAATTACAATCTGGAACAAAAAAACCACCCCAACAAACAAAACACAGATGCTTCTTTACACCCTGTCTACATTAAGCACTTTTCTTTTTAAAGCTTTTCGTTTGACTTTGTTTAGGATTTTTCTCTGAATTATTTATAGAATTCATGAGTTAATATTCAAGGGATCATTTTAAGGTGATGTTTCCAAAGTGAAGTACCATAAAAGGATGAAAAGGTATCTGCCACTCTGTCACCACAGCTGGTTTTAGAATAGAGCATTAAGTCTGCATATTTGTTCATGCATTTATACCTCTGGAAGGCCAGAAGGGGCATTGATCACTTTGGATGAATTTCTGAAGTGCTGTAATTCCTTGCTTTTTTGTAATGTTCAGGCTTTGATTCTTATGAAATAAGGGTTCTTTTTCAAGAAAATCTTGGATTTGGATAAGTAGATTTATGCTATAGCACTATTTTTGTGAAGTTTTGAGACTTACACATTTGGTTCCAGCCAAAATAGGACTTAAAAGATCATCTGTGTTAATTTAAGGGAAAAAAAACCCCCACTTTTTTTTGCGTATTTGTTTATAATATTCATATTACTGAGGTGTGGTATGTGATGTGGATAAAGATCCAGGTATGTTTTACCTCTACTAATTAATAATTAAAATTTTATTCTGTATTTACTAGTTTTCTTCTGAATCAAGATTGTTCTTGTTTCATTTCTCTATTTGTGTGTGCATACGATCAGACTGGATTTTAATTCTGTAAAATATTTTCCAGTTCAAGACATTAACTTATTGTACATCAGTGTGCAAAGCTCCAGAAAGCCTATGGAAGGAACATTTATAAACTAATGAACTCAGCCTGGATAACTTACTGATTTTTTTTCAGTCTTTATATTGAATTAATGACTTCTAATTCTGTGGACTAAATTATTTTGTCTTTTTTATGCAAAACTGCTTTCAAATCTGATGCAAAGTCTTTATGAGGGCAGAAAGTAGAGCACAGCTTTCCATGAGTAGGTGTGGCAGAGAGAGCAGTGACCTGCCTGAGCAGGGAGGTTGGCTCAGAAGAGCCACTGTGGTCCCTTCCAGCCTGACCCATTCTGTGATTCTGACCATGTCTACAGAAACTGCTTCCTTTGTCACCATCGTAGAGGTTTCTGCTGGACTTCGTTACAGGTTCAAAAGATGTAAAAATAAATTATCTAGAGGCATTATTGTGGTTAATACGTAGGATCAAAAAATGCATTTTAATGAAATCTCAGTCTTTACTGTATAAGGTATTGGAACCTCCTGTTTCTCTTCTCTCATGGACTGCTCTGCTTCCCAGAGATTTCTTCAGATTTCTTAAATTTACAAACCATAAAATATCAAATCATCAACACATCAACAGGAATAATCATCTGTTAGGAATTCCTTCCAGAAGGAAGCATGGGATTCAATAACTAAACTTCACAGAGGAAAATAAAAACTGTAGACAGATAGATATGGTAAACAGAAAGACAAACAGATAATTTAAGTTGACAGGCCATATTGGACTCATTAGACACTTGAATTTCATTACAAATTAGAAAAAAAAAAAGTGAAGTCTTAACCAAAGAAAAGGTCCATTTGCTACAGTAATGAGAGGCATCGCTCCAAAGAAAGTGACATTAAATTCTTATATTAAATAATTTGAGGCAATATGTAAGATATTTTTTTTCAGTGGGATGAGAATGTAATAAGAGAATGTGACATGGATTGCATTATGATCCCAGGGGTGTCTCTATTTCCCATCTGCTAGCCATTCTTCTAATCCCACTTTTTCAAATGAAACTTCACTTAGTGATAGAGAAAATCTGATGAGTGTTATATAGACTGACAGATAGAAGAAATAGGACAAACTTGGTTTTTTTCAATTTTGTGTGTATATTAAACTATATCCATTCTTTTGAAAGTAAGAAAGGAAATGTGGAAAGTGACATAAAAGAACATTATGACTTTAAAATGCGTATTTGAGGTCTCATATCATGTTCCATCCCTACGATAATAGCACTTATTTTATATTTCTAGTTGAAGTTGTAAAAGTTCCTTTTCTCTGCTGAAACTTTAAAAAACTCTTTTGGATTTGGCATCAGATAGCAGTAGTTGCTGTTCAAATTTTGACCCAAGAAAGACTGAATCTGGTTTATAAATCTGCTGATCTACCATCTTCTACAAACTATACAGTCCATGGCATTCCAGGCTGTGTAATGTGAGATGGCAGGAGTGATTAATTGATCGGCAAGTTTTAGAGACTTCTTGCTTTCACTGAGGTTCTGTCACAGAACATTAGTCATGACATTTTGGGATGATTTCTGTGGAAAGAAATGCATTGGCTCTGCTCATGGATGAAGTGCTCAAAAATCTGAAGATCCTTTCCTAACTCCTGCATTGCTTACAAAGGATTTAATTATTTTTTGACTCATTGAGCACTTAAAAAACATGTAAGGTGATTTGAAAATGAGTAATAATTGGAGAGAGCAATGTATTTAATAGAAAACACTTTCAGTTGATTTCAAAAGTAAGAACAGGACGGCTTGTGCGTGTGATATCTGCCACACAAAATGTTACAAAAATGAAGTCCAGGGTTTGGAGGGATTAGAACAGTAGATTAAGGTCTGTTTGCAAGTGAGATGCTAATGCTGGAGGTGTAGATTACTCCTGCATTTTAGCTTTCTAGGAGGGGCTCCTTGTGCATGCTATTCAGCAGTTTTTACTTCTGTTTATAGTAAACTATTCACTTTTGTCTTCTGATGGTAGACATGTGTTGTGCCTAAATGTTGTAGTATTTTTCATAAAAGCAGAAATACTCAAAATAATATTGCCTTTCAGACTGGATGAAAGGATGACTATTCATTCCTTAAGCTACAATGGAAGCCTCTTAACTAATCCAGATCCTGGAAGAAACAAATCACTGTGCTTTCATTTTATTATGGCTGGTTTGGAGGTGTGCATCAAACAAAGAATATTAACTTTTAACTTGTTTATAGAGAAAGATTGTGAAATTTCTTAGATCATGATCATAAAAATGCAAGATAAATTAATTTAGCTGTAGCTGAGCAAAGTTTAAATAAACAAAGCAGCCCAGAGTGAGTCATGTAGGATAGCATGCCATTGTAAACAGACTTGGATGAAAGCTCTAATGTGCAGTTTAAACAAAGAAGTGTGCTATTTATCCTGGTTTAAAGGAGCTGAAATGCACTCTTATATTGGTCACAAAGTGATTTAATATTTGCATCAGAGAAAATTTCAAATGTCTGACATTAACAATTTCCTATTTGTGTTAATCTGATGTAGGATCCAGTAGGGTTCTACTGATCTGTACTGTGCACCATAGACTGAATGAAGCTTTTCGAGTGCTTCCTGGTATTACCTAATCCCTTTTTCTTTATTGATGGTTTAAGAGAGAATCAAAAGGCATGGAACCTGGTGGAAAAACCAGATACTTTCTGTCAGAATTAAGCACAACAGCTGCACAAGTACAGTCTAGTTCCTAAATAGCTGACAGTTGAAACTATCAGGTCCAATTTACAGAAATTAAAGGTACCTGAGATGTTTTCATGTACTGCAGTTGCGTCTCCTCTGACAGTATGGCCGTATGCTTATATACTTTTAATGCTGATACATATTTTAGTGTCCGCAACACTTCTTAGAAACTGCAACATTTTTGAGATTTTTAATCCTTCAGGAATAAAGAGAATAATGAAAATCTACCTTTGAACAGTTGTAGAAGAAAAAATGTTAAACTTGCTTGACTGTCAGTTTGCTATATCCTTTAATATTTTCTGCCTTATCTCCTTTTTACTAGAAGATTTATAGAGCCTGATGGGAGAATCAAATTGAGAAATTAGCTTACGGTTTAATTTTTTTTTTACTGTACACATTGGCTACATAAGAGATCCTTAGAGGACCATCATCCTTGGGCTCAAGTCTTCTGTGAAAAAGAAAGGGAAACACTTCAAATTGTGGCTGCACAGCACTTACTACTCTGTTAACAGAGTTAATCTGAGAGGGGAGTTTATATTGAAATAACAGAAAGACACAGAAGCTCACACATGAAGTTTTGATCAAAATCCTGAGTAATGTTTGGTAAATCATGAAAAGCACAACCATCTAGAAATATACTGTAAACTGGTATGTTTAAGAATGCATATCACTAACAGATAAACAAGCAGATCACACATACAGTCTCTGTTGACATTTCTTGACTTTTTCTAATAAGAAAATGTGACTGACATCTGTCAATTCTTTGAGCAAAACCTGTTAGACTTTACAAGCTTCTGTCTGCTTCAACCACAGCAGTCTGCTGCTGGTGTATGAAGAGTTTAGATGGTCAGTAGATGAAGGAATGATCAGAATGCTAAGCAGAAATACCACGAAAATACCTAAGCATATGTATTTGATATAAATATCATAATTTTATAGAGGCATCCAGATCAATATGCACCAAACTTCCTTTAGTTACTTGACAAGTGAACACTAAATATTTAACTGAATACTGAACAGAATTTTGTGTTTATTATTTTTGATTTATTGGGACAGACTAGTTGGAGTGAGTTTTTTCAGGTTCTTTATAGTTGTTCCAATAAAATGGATTTTTCTTGCAAAAAAAACAGACAAAAGATTTGTCTTTTGTACTGTGTCCTCTGAAGGAAGAACCATGCAAGTATCCTTTTTAAAGAATCCCATTCACAGAGGATCTGTTTTCATTTACAGTGCTATTTACATGGTTTAAGTGTATGTTCTCAATTATCTCATGCCAGAAATCTAGATGTTTTAACTTTTGCTCGTTTCATTGTTTTCCTTACTGAAACAGTTTGTAGTAGCTTTGGATTTTTTATCACCATTTTTTTTTACTTTACAAGAAGCTGAGGTATTTTTTTGTAAATGGATCATTATGCCAATACTAGGGTGGTAAAAAATTCAATTGGACTTCAATCCTGTAGAATCACAGCTAAAATCAACTGCGTACATCTGTGCCAATTCTTCATATTTGAAATATTTTCTTACTTTTTTGTATTTCTCAAATTGATTTTGAGAATGCTAAATATATATGGGAGAGGATGGATTAGCCCATCTTTGTTGATAGAGTATGGCTTCTGATAAGATTTTGATTCTTTGTAAAAAGTGGGTTTTTTGCAGCATCACAATTGTGTAATATGGATTCCCACTGATATATTAAACCAGTTTCACATCTGATATATGTACCAATGATAACTACTACTTAACAAAAACCTTAGTCCTCCTAAATACCTATTAGTATTACAAATGCTGAAACTCTTAAATCATGTTTTCAATATGGCAAGGGACTTCTTTTTTTAAGAATAATAATTTAAAAATGAAATAATAGTAATGTACTAGTTCTGATGTTTTTCGTAAGTAAAAGCTTAATGCAGAAGTTAGACATTTCTGTTGACCAAATGAATTTAATTCAGTGTCTTTCTACTAACCAACTCTTTGCAGAAAACTAAAGATACACACTATGTTGGCTTTACTTTCACAGTGCGTGGAAAAAAATGGGTGTTCAAAAAAAATGGAAAAGTGAATGCAATGGTTACTGAAACAAACAGAGGTAGTTATAAATCTTCAAATCATATACAGGACAGATTGGAACATTATAAACTCTTCAAGTTTTCTTAAATAATATACCTAATAACTCTCTATGGGCAAGTAGGAAATGTGTTTTAAATTTCTTTTACTTCTAAGCAAAAATATAATTTATGTTAAAGGAAGATTTTTTGGTGGGAGTTTTCAACCAAAACCAAATGCAATTATCCTATCAGAAAATATTCTTTGAAAGCCAGGAGGTTTTGTTGCAGTCACTGTTCAGGAAATGGCCTTGCACTGTATAATAGCAAAGAATAGAAGAATAGGTTGTGTTCAACTCCAAATCAGAGTATAAAAAATAAAACCATAGTGCAGATGCCTTTTAACACTCCAAAAATAATTATTCCTGATATCCAAATGCAAGAGTTTTTGGTAGCCAAATGTTTTATTTTCACTGGAGCAGATTGCTGAGTCCCTACTCAGTGAGAGTCATAACAGGATCGTACCAAATGCATCTGCTTTTAGGAGGAACTTGTAGCAAATAACCTCTGGAGGTATCTGAGAGCGTGAATTACTTTGTAATCTCTTGATACTCTGATAATTTCTTCTGCAATACAATATTTTGGGTAGCACAGCCATACTTTTGAATTGTGTACTCTAATTAATGACAGAAAAGAGCCCATACTAAGTGAAATCAGCCAGGGAGGTAATCAGTTTTCTCCACAGGAATGCAGTGTATCAGAAGAGCATTCAGGAAGAGATCCAACTAAAGCTAACAGCACTGGATCTGTACTAAGGACTTCCCCTACAATCAGGAATTATTTCTGCTATCAAAAGCAATGTGTAAACTGTCCAGATGTAAAATTCAATTTCTTATAGTAATAAATGGAGAAATTTGAAGAAAATAATACCCGTGGTTTAAAATCAGTCATCTTGGAAAATGTGCACAGACAGCATAAAGAATACAAATTATTATTTTTAGCTGCTATTTATAATTTCCCTGGGACTTGGTGGGTTTTTGATGCTAGATAGTCAGGGTTTTGATGCTTTATAGTCAGATAAAGTGTTGAATACCACAAGACAGAAAGAACTTTACTCTGTGTTAGTGTAATGTAGTGTATCAAACAGTCTGTTCAGAATTTACATCAAGTAAACTTCTAAGGTTTTAAATATCTCTTCAGAATCTGAAGCTTTTCCATTGCTGTTTTATGTATATCAATGCACCAAGTCATATATGTACACCTCTGGCAACTCAGGCAAGTGGCCATCAGGGAAACAGGGGAAGAGTCCTTCTGCTGGGGGCAGCGTAGGCATGGTTCTCCGAGTACCCAGCGTGCTGCAAACTCTGCCAGGTTGCAAAGCTCCCAGAGGAAACCTCTGGAGGACCCCCTTGCCCCAAGGAAAAAGGCTGACCTGATAGATTTTACATCTTGTTTTCTGATACTGTGCTTACCATCTCATAAAACAGGAAAGCTTTAACTCATGTTTTTGTGTTTTTAAGTGTTTGTGGTTCAAGGGCATTTATTGCACCCAAAAGTATGTTTAAAAAAATCAGAAAAAGGGCAAAGCAGAAACTACGAATAGCAAATTGAGCAATAAACATTCATATATCAAGTCTTATGTTAAATACAAACCCGCATGGCCAGAGTCTCTTAAAAACTTCGATTTCTTGCCTGTTAAATAAAACAATTGAAATTTTAGATTGTTGCTATTTCTAAAATTGCATTTGAATCCTGGTGATGTCATTAAGTACTTACGTAAAAGGAGTTACCATATTTCAAAACAAATGTTTAACACACTCTGCTCTGCCAGAAATGGTAATAGTAAACAATGACTTTTTGTTGTAAAGTGCTCTCCTTCTAGGATTTATGGTAGGAATACGATTTATTATTTTGCTGCTTATGGCAAGCTTTTCACTACCTTCCTTGGCAGAAAAGTTTGCTTCAACTATAGAAAAATATTGAATTATTTTAGGGAGATTTGCTGTCATAACCCAAAAATTTAAACAGTAAATCTCATTAGAAGAGTTAAAGATATCAAGAAAGATGTGTAAAATGAAGAAATATGGCTTTGAAAGGGACTGGTTGATACAGTGCATAAACATATATATAACTGATCCTGCTTTCTGTTAAATGTGAAATACAACATGGGCAAATGGCTTTACAGGTGAGAGCGTGTATATATAAAAATTTGCAGTTGCAAAAAACCTTTTGGAATTGATATTTTTCTTCTCTGACTTTGTGGAATAGGATCTAGAGGAACATCAAGAGGAGACTAATGCTCTTTTTTCTCAATAAGTTATCATTTCCATCTCTGCTTGCTTGCTTGCTTGTTTAACCTTCTTTGCAAGAATAACTCTGATTTTTCTGTAACAGGCACATAGTTGTCTGTGGTCACATAACACTTGAAAGTGTGTCGAACTTCCTGAAGGACTTCCTGCACAAGGATAGGGATGATGTCAATGTAGAAATCGTCTTTCTGCATAAGTGAGTAATCTTTCAACATTGGTCTTACCATCTGTAACTAAAACTCATTAAGTTAAGTTGTATCTTCTAGGAATACAGAATATTTAAAGCTCCAAATAACCATAAAATTAATATTTCCATTTATGTTTATTAACAATATGTCCTGAGAAAAGGTGGGGCTTTTCTGCATTTTCCATAACTGCCTACTGAGTATGTTTGTTTCAAGCAGACAGACCTCAGACCCAGTTGTGTTGTCCATGAGGTACATAGCTAAATGCATAGATCACTAAATGCACAGGGATCAGGTTATGAAATAAAAAATATTGAAGTGCAAATAAATACATCAGAGATTTTTTTTTCAGTCATAAATATTCCTAGGGAAACTACCAAAATTAATAACATCAGTAAAACCAATGAAAAATGTAGCGGTGCGTGAGCTGTGCTCACAAGTTTTGGGTTTATGTTATTTATGTTGGGAAAAAGGGTCTTTTCTAAACCACTCTGTTTATAGCTGCATTCGCAGTGGTTTGTCCCCTCCCCCCGGAGCCTGCCAGTCATCCAGGGAAAGCCTCTCCCCCTTCTGGAAATCTCGGGGAGACCGGGCTTCTGATTGGAACAGGTTCTGGGAATCCCCTCCCCCCCTCCTCTCCAGAGATTGGCCCTTTTGTGTGTCAATCTACCCCCCAACTCCTCCCTTTCTATCCCCCTATTGGTGGAAAGTTTATGTACACGCCCCCTGGTACCTGTCTACTTAAGGGGGCTTGGGCGGGGCTCTCGCCCTCTCTCACCCACCACCGATGAGGAATAAACATCTCCTGTGAACCCTCAGAAGAGAGCCTTCTTTTCCTTCGCCATCAGCCACTAATTTACATCTAGTGCTAGCCAGCCAGAAAGCCCACCGCGTGGGGGTTGCTGCAGAATTGTCCAGTGGGCCCTACCGACTGCTGCCAGAAGCCGGGCAAGGCAAGGGATCACTGATCAAGTGACCCACGGAGGGCAGAAACGCCATAGAAAAACACTGTGTGTACAAACCTATGGTATCTGGAAGTATCTTTTCACCTTGGATTTCTGTAGGAAAAATGGTTATTTCAAATTGCAGAGTATTTATAAAATAAAAAATGTGGTACAGATTGAGTTTTAATATAACAGATACTTTACAAATATATTGATGATAGAAATGAATTCTTGTGGTGATAATCAGTACTGCACTTTATTATGTTATTTGCACATACCTATACGCACACAGTATCTTGCCTTTTTCTGATGTGGAATTTGGAAAGGTGTCTTAATGAGGTTGGTGTTTCTTGCAGGCTCTACTTGATGTGTAAGTTAATTCAATAAATAATACAATGCCAAAGAGCCATGCCTAGGGGAGGAACTGCTAGAAAAAGCCATGTGATAAGAGACAGTATCTTTTCTGTTCAGTAATGGCATGAGTTTAAAAGAGTTGCAAGATAAATAAGTAACGCATTTGCATTCAGTAATGCATTCTGCAATTTTATCAAAGAAAATGATTAAAAAGGAATCATTTGTGATGACTTAACAATGGAAGCTGAAAATGAAGAATCAGCAGCACTTGCACAATTTTTTCGTCTAGTCTTTCAATTTGAATGAGCGATGATATACTCAATTAACTTCATCATTTTTTTGCATTCTCTCTCTATGTAATAACAAGTGACTGTGAGAGGGAATTGGAGATCAGGATTTACACAGTGAAAATATGTGGTGATAGGAATCAGGAAACTGCACGTTTACCTGAAAGGAGTTTAGCACCTTGCTACTTGATCATGCCTGTAGCTATTAAATCTCTTCTATTTCAATGAGTGGCACCAGCAAAGATATTTACAATGTTGGTGCCATGTTATATAATTGACTGTAATCCATTTAATTTTTCTTTTGTTTCTGGCAAAATGAAATGAGACAGAAAGTCATGGCATCAGGATGTTTGTTTTAATTGTAGCTCATACAGGCCACAGAGTCCCTTTCTGGTTTCTTTTTCTGGTTTTTAGTGATCTTGCATTGAGCTGTTTTATTCAACACAGTCAGGCGTTCAGGGAATGGTGCAGACGTGCAGAGGATGGTTTTGGTACTGTATAATTTCTGGGTAGAAAGCTGGGAGAGATGTTTTCAGATGTTTGCACCCATACTTCTGGATTCACATCCTGTGGAAATGTACCCACAAAGAACGTGGGGAGTAGCACAAGGTGGGCCAGAGGTACTGCAGACAAAAGTGAAAGCAATGTACTGTTTATCTTTTAAGTAAGGCGCACTGTTTCCACGCCACAGAAAAAGCATCAGCAGAAGTGTGAATATCTAAAATAAATAAATGGGTGGGTTTGTAAGTGCAGGAAATGGAGCAGTTATGGAAACTGACTTCTCATTTGCTCTTGCGTTTTTTCTTCCTCTTTCCAATGCAGTATCTCCCCTAACCTTGAGCTGGAAGCTCTTTTTAAACGACACTTCACTCAGGTGGAATTTTATCAGGGTTCAGTCCTTAATCCCCATGACCTGGCGAGAGTAAAGGTAACAGCTCTGTTATTCTGTTCTTCTGCTAGTTGACCTTCTTCTAAGTACTCCTTGCATTATTTCGAAAAAACACCACTGAAGCCCTTCTTCATGTAACCCCAAAACAATGGTTTTCCGTCTCTATTGTCTTAAGTAATAAATTATATCTATCCAAGTAAATCTTTTTTCCCGATACCTTTAGATCTTTAGAGGTACAGCAACAATGACTTAAGAGAAATGGTCTGCCATTCCATTGAACTCTTTATCAAGTTTTCATGGACATTTCATTCAAAAGTGTATTTTACATTAATGTTTGACATAGCAAGATACCGTCTTACAGTAATTGTTTAAAATGCTGTTGTCTTAACTTACCAGAAGAATTAAAATTTTTTTTCACCCTCCAAACCCTTTTTCTGTTGTCTAGAATCCTGAAAGAAAAATGCAAGTTAAGATTTTTGGCAGATAAAATTAGATAGTTTTACTTACTTAGATACTTCTTTTCTAGAATTCCTAAATGGTAAATTATTTTGTTCTCTTAAAAGCATGAAGCTTAAAAAAAAAAGAAAATTAAAGAAAAATCAAGTTGTCAGATACATTGTTAACTTTTTTTGATTCTTTTTCTCCTGAATAGAAAGTAAACTGGCTACTTAAGCCAAGAATATTTTAATACAGTGTTATTGACACTTACTGGAGTACTAATCATGTCTTTTGTCCATTTTGACTGTAGAAATTGCTTAAGCTTTTTGTAGCCCAATGCACACTGTTTCAGTTCATCAGAGCATGTTCTAATTATGACCATAAAATCGTGTGTTCTTCTTTTGTGTTCTGTATTCCACCTTCTTTGTGTTGATATTTGGTTGTATACACTGGAAAATACTTTTGTCATCTGCTTTGAGTTCTGTAAAGCTCAGGTTTGTGTGAATCTAGAGGTCCTGTGGATAGATCAGTTGTTCTCCTCTTGCTTTCTATATCTGGTGCTCAGATGCTAAATCAGTTCAGCCACCTCTTCCTGTCTTGAAGAGGAAGGTACTTAAATTCCCAAATAAAGCTGCAGGGCTCCAGGAGCACTGTACTGATGTAACAGGAACTTCCCACAGATTTAGAAGTCTAAATTTCAGTATCTGGTTACAAAAGATTAATGTTACCACCTTTGTGACTTAGCTGATACAAAGTAAGAGTCATCAATTGAACTGCTGACCTGCTCTGATCATCATAAGCAAGTTTCAAGAAATTCTCTGTGTAGATGAGAGTGGTCATAATCACTGACATGAACTCATGTTAGCCTAGAAATGTTTTTGATTAGCAGTATTGAGAATTGACACTCGCACTCATGCAGCCAGTGCTGGATTCCCTGATAGTTTATGAGAAAAGCAGAGCTGGAAAGAGAAGTTGTTTTATATGTTTCCTTTTTCTTTGGTGTCTCAGATAGAGTCAGCAGATGCGTGCCTAATCCTTGCCAATAAATACTGCGCTGACCCAGATGCTGAAGATGCCTCCAATATTATGAGGTAAACTCAGTAGTTTTTAATAGCTTTTTGGTTCTTAACTCTGATTAGCTAATTTTATATCTGATCTGTTGCACTTAAAGAACATTGTAGGACTTTTTTTTTTTTTCTAGAGGACAAATTAAAAGATCCTCACAAAAGTCCAGAGGTGAGAATACGCTAAATTCCTACCTCAACTATTTCATTTGTCTTTAGTGTGTCAGAAGAGAAACTTGGAGCACAGGCTTTGGCACTCTTAGTCGTTTTGTAGGAGCTAGGGTTTGTGTTCCTAGATGTATGCAGAGAGGAAAGGGAATGCAGTTAGGTTATTGCAACAATACACAGCAAGAGTGCATGCACTGCAGGGGCTGCTGTCAGTGCCTTCAGCACTTCATTCTCTGCTGCTCCTGAGTGCATCTGCTCCTACAAGTAATGCACTGCTCAGGGGATAGCAAAATATACAAGGGAGTTATCTCCTGTCTCCATCCTGCTTTTTTTACACTGAAGACCAATCATTGCTTGCTTTGACAAAGCATTTATGACATTAGGGAGAACCAGATCTCCTCCTGTTTTCCTCTTTGTAGTCTCTGAAGGGAGGAGATAGAAAAGTCAGTCAGTAGATGGCAGCTAGAGTTACAACAAACCTAAGCCATTCCATTTTTTGTTTTGTTCATACAATCCTGGTTTTAATGAGACTGGTCTCCTTTTTAAAATTAAAATCTCAGTCAGTGATTGATTAAAAGTTTTCTAGTATTGGATTGGCCAGTGGTATAAAAAGATTTTACTGGCTTTTCAGATGTTTGCATGCTGTGTATTGAGGGAAGGGGAGAAATAAAAAAATCCTTCTAAAATTGCTCTTCTGGAAAACTACCACTGTGTGCAAGAGATATAGCTGTCTGAGAAAGACATAAGGCTAAAATATACCTCGTTTCATTTTACAAACATGGTTTGAGTTGCAATGCAAGAAGCTTTACTTTGACATTGATTGCGTAAATGCATTAAAAATATTCCAGTCACAGGTTGATGCATTCTTAGTAGATTTAATACATTTAATGTAATAGAATGCAAGAATTTTAATGTGAGAGTGGAATTGTTTTGTTTTCTCACAATTTAATTAGAAAAATTAATTTTTAATTAAACAATTCAAAAAATTGAATATTAGAAGAAAGACTTGTTAAAATAATCCAATTTTTTAATGTTTCCTGTTCTAGCTATATGTTTAAAAGCACAAGCCAGACCATTAGTTTACAAGACACTTTCTACAAAACATCGATGTGAAAAATTATGGCATTCAGTCTTACGAGAACAATGATTCCATAATAAGTCTGATAATTTTTTCATTGTTTTATCTTCTTTTTCTACTTTTAGCTTTTAAATACAAGACTTTTTTTTTTTTTTTGGCTTTTCATCTCTTTAATTTTGCTCAATACTTTTTTATAGCACATTACCAATTCATGCATTTCTCAACCATTTTTTTTTTCCAGCCACTTAAAATCTGTATACAGTTGAGTATATCTTAGATTCTTTAAGTAATTTGGAATGCAGAAAATGTGCAGATTATGAAAGTAGCCCCATGTTTTCTAAATTCAGCATTCAGCTATACGTTTTTAAATTGATCTTTGGATTAATCCATCAAAATGAAGATGAATTTGCATGTGTAAAAAAAATTTTTTTCAAGGTATTTAGATATGATGAATGTCTAGCAGCTATAAATAAATAATATGTGATGGGGCAGAAAGAAATTAATGTTTTCAGGCATTTATCATCTGGAAACTTGATCAAGTATGTTGATTCAAAGACGCAAAGATAATCACTGAAGATGATGTAACAATTCCAACTGCATTATTTTCGTAACAGAATGAGTATCTGAACAGAGCTGCTAAAACAAGTCCTTTTCTCTGCAAACTCCATAAGAGGAAACCATTCAACTGAATATTTCCTGAGGCTTTTTGCTCTGTAGTACTCACCACTAATTCTTACCTCAGTTTGACTATGTGTAAATATTTCAAAGGTCTGACATTAATCAGTTTGCTTTACAGGCAGATGAATAAGGGGGTACAGTTTTAATTGTGGGACTTGACAACACAGTAAAATAGAGGAATTTGCATACATTATCTAAATACCCTATCAGTTAAAAGTTATTTTAATAGGTTGTTCCTTTTCTTTTTAGAGTTATTTCCATAAAGAATTACCATCCGAAGATAAGAATTATCACTCAGATGTTGCAGTACCACAATAAGGTAATGTGATATCCAGTGTTTCTTCTCAGAGTTTTTTGCTACGTGGCATTCACTCATACATAATTTTTCTAGTTCCAGTAACAGGAAGCGTTTTTCTTTCCAAACTGAAACATCTTAATAAACCTTGTCATGTAATCCAGTTACCAAGTAATTTAGTTTTATTTATAAATGCAAGGGACTTTATCAAAATCTTGACATTTATTAGTTGCCTAGGATCTAATTCTCAAAGCTATAGTGTCCATAGTTGTTATTGATTCCAGATGACCTTTCACCACTTCAATTCTGTAAGTTCTGCTCTTACTGTCTTATTGGAGATTACTGTGATTTTTTGATTCTGGTGCGACCATGTAGACCTGAAATTGCCAAGCAGTAGGTATAAAATAAATAAATTTACGTGGGTTTTAATATAAAACATAGCTCAGTTGTGGAATTCGCTACTAAGAATATTGTGAAGTTCAAAATTACAAATCTACTTTGGAAAGGACTTCGAAAAAACATTTGATGGTGATTTTGTGACCCTTAAACACAATGAAGTCAGTTTATTCAATCCTGAGACGAAGTCCATGAACTGCTGGCTAACAGGGTAAGGAAGGATATATCAGATAACACAATACTCATATGTGGCCTGCTTCTTTTATTAGCTCTGAAAGAATCCACCACTGCCCAGTTTTTGAGAAAAAACTTGACTGGGTAAACCTTCATTTGATGAAATACACAATAAATCTGTTACTAGGAAGGTTTGATAACAACTCCTTATACCTGTAACCTATTGTTAGAACATCTACTGTTGCTAGTTATGTCCTCTTCCCATATGTTATGGAAGAAGCCTGTCTTTTTATAGAGTAAAAACAAGGTTTTTCTCTGCTTTAAGCAGCCACAGAGGGGAAGTTTTTTAAATACTGCAGTTTTTGTCCTATTCCAATGATTATGTCTTCAAGAATAGCTTTTATCAAAGTGCTGAACTGTGGAATTAACTTAGGAAGGGAAACAAGGAGGAAAGACTATGCTTCCTTGTATCTATGCAAATATAGAAGTTACATGTCAGAAAAAATCCAACAGTTATGCCAGTAACAGAACAATATTTTTACTTATCTAAGTGATCAGTTTCAATACTTCAGGTGTGTCTTGCTCAGTTATTTTCTTCATTCTATCCTTGTAAATAGCATTCTTAGAAAAAAAAGTTTGGATTTTCTCTGTCAGGTACTGTTCATCATGGTGGAAGAAAAAAATAGAAAAGACAGAAGATCTTGTATACATTTTTTAAATCATAGTGTACTTTAAATGTTGCAGCTTCACATAAGTTGTAATCTAAGTTGTATTAGCTTCCTGTATATTCCTGTATGTTCCTTATCAGTCAGATAGTAGCTCAAAGTGCTATAAAAGGAACATGCAGAGGGGAAGGAAAGCTTTACAATATTGTAAAGCTTGTTCAGGTGTGAGGATGGACCTGACAGAGTGCCACAGCATGTCTTGAGAAATGTAAGATTTTATCTCTAGTAGGTAAGAGTGGAACATTTCTTAGCATAGAATTCAGCTCTGAAACTCTTGAAGTGCTTCTGCCTACTCAGAAAGAGTCAAGGCATTAACAGAGAAAATCATTTACTGCTATCTTCTATTTCTGGTTCTTCACCTGTAGGATATTTTGTTTGTTTGTTTTCCAGGCCCATCTACTAAATATCCCAAGCTGGAACTGGAAAGAAGGGGATGATGCAATCTGTCTAGCTGAGCTGAAGCTGGGTTTCATAGCCCAGAGCTGCCTGGCACCGGGCCTTTCAACAATGTTAGCCAACCTCTTCTCCATGAGGTCATTCATAAAGGTAATGCCTTGTCTCATTAGAACATATTAATCTGCAATTGAGGTTGTCAGAGACTGGAATAGAGAGCATCACTCAAATGTGAAATAGATAGAAAGACATTAACAGAGTTTGTAAGACTAAAAAAACCCCCACACACTTCCATGCTAAGGTTTTTTTGCTGAAAATTGGGCAATAAGCCAGGTTCTATCAACTTGAGGGTTTTTTATTTTTTATTATAAAAATAAAAATTTTTATTCAGCAAGTGTCTGGCCTTTAAAATATTTTCCAAATTATCATCCATTTCCAGGGAGATATTTCTGGCATTTTGTGGTTTTGCCTGATTTTAGATAAACCACATGTTTTTCTATGAGAAAAGTTGCTGCTGCTAAAACAAAAAAATGATTTATCTAAGTCCCATGTAGCAACAAAGGAAAAGAGACTGGTCATTTTGTCTTTTACATCAAGAGACTAATGGACCTCTGACTGTGAATAAATAAAGAACATGTGTTAGAACTGAGGCCCAAACTTCCCACAACATCATTCATTTAATTGTTTCTCCTCAGTCTAAGAGCTCTTTTGGACTTAGATTGGAAAATTTTAACCCAGTTAGACTTCTGTGGCAGCTGTACTGGCTCACTGGACCAAGACCTCGATTGCAGTCATTGCATCCTTCCTGGTGCATTTCAGGGACACTGATTCCAAACATAAAGGGTGGGCAGATTCCAGTCTCATGGGTGTTATTAATGGGGTGAGAAACGCTGGACTAAAGCCATGGTCCACTTCAAGTCACTCGTGCAAGTAAGGTAAAAATAAAAATACCCTCATGTCCTCAGATGACAAAGCCAGGATTGTTCTCTTAGAGGTGCATATGTTGGTGCAGGACAGTGAGTCTTTATTTGCTTCTTATAAAGTCCTGACATTATTCTGAAGGTATCCTTAGAAGACAGCAGGCTCCCATGTGTCAAAAATATTTCATACTATTGCATTTAATCAAAAAAGGCTAGTTTTCAATATGGAAAGAGGTCTGGACTCTGCACTTTACTGCCTGCAGTTACAATATCTTCATCTTTATTCATCTTTATTCATGTTCTGAAAAAAAAACCAACTGAAAGAAATTAAAAAAAAAAAAGAAAGTTGTTTTACTTCAGCAAACCAGGAATCTGTCTGTGACTCCTCAGTGTGTAGTCCTTTGGCTATTAACCCTTTCTACCTATATCCCAGAAGAAAACTGTATCTCCTGTGAGCATCATCCTCCCTGCCAGTCAGTTTGGTCTCTCTCACTCTTGCCTGCTGTGGTGACCCAAGACTCTCAGGAGTGTCAAACATTTGTAAGAGTCACACTAATTTATGAAAATTACTGAGGCAGCCTGTTGTATGAACTCTGTCTTGGCACCAGAGTACATGTGAAAATTTTGCTCACCTTCTGTTTTTCCAAAATCAGAAGGGGTCATTTTTCTCCTAAGGAGATCCAAAAATATGGGTATCCTCAGATGCCTCAGTCTTAATTCAAACTATTTTAATACTGATTTTGAACAGTGAGAAAGTAGAGAGATTCATGAAATGATAAAGTGTATAAATGTCTGACTGTGGGGGAACTGTACTAGAATCACACACATTTATGGTCTGGATTTTTTTCAAAAAACATTTAAAGAAGTCAAAACCTGGATATGTACAGGTACCATGTTTCCAGAAGATATATCTAACCACTTCTGCCATTATCTTAGCCACCTAAGTTTTCTTATTTTATAATACATTTTTATAATAGTTTCAGTACAGTTACAGATTGGATCTCATTGATGAACAGTTTTCAGCTGAAGGCTCAGCTTTGCAAGGCGTTACTCAAATTACATCTGAGTATTTCTCTGTAAACAGAATAAGCATAAAAATAGCAATGAATTTGATTTGGAGGAAGCTGTCATTGTCAGTTTTGCTCTTGTGTCTGATGATATACATTTACAAACAGAGTAATGTGCAGACATAGCTTAACTTGTGTGACTTCAAATGTTATCTTCACATGGGACTGGGAGGAAAAAATGCCATAAGGGAGTGCATTAAGATTGCAATACTCTGTTAATACTGGTTAAAAATACATTTGCTACATAATTAAGAGTGAATTTTCTAGGCAAGTAAAATGCACATCTTCACTTCCTAAGATCTCCGACTAATTTGAAATCTGAAGCCAAATAAATGTACAAGAATTGAGACACATTTATGTGAGTCTAACCCCATTGCTGGTAACAAAAGTTTTGTTTATTTAGCTGAAAGAATGTTCTTTCTCATGTCTGCCTCACTCTAAATACTTGAAAACTTACTGAATAGTGGCTTTGAATCAACAGTGAATTGTAGGAGAGCAGCTACATTGATTAGAAATGCTAAAGAGGACTCCACTGAAGAGAAATATGTTTATTCCCTAACAGAACTTTTACCCCTTTTCATTAAGAGCATTCAGTTTAAGTGCTGTCAGACCTTTATAAATTCCTTGGGTAAACATTATTAATGGAGTCTCTCACCAGTCAGGAGATTGCGAGGAAAATGTAAGGAAACTTCTGTATTTTTTAATGAAAGCTTGAAATATGTGTTTGTTCCACCTCCATAGTGTGATTAGAAAGTGATTTAATGTGCCATAAATGTTTGGTCAGTCAAACACAAATGAACATGATTCATGGTGACATTGTACACATTTAACTCATTATGTGTTACTTTACAGCAAAATTATTTATGTAAACAGTCTGCTCAGTGTTAGAAGTAAAGCAAACTAAGAAACCTAAAAATATTATATTTGTTCCTAATATTTTCCTTTTGGTTTTAGCAATGTAATATCATATGGAATCCTTTATATTCTTTTTGGCACCAAACTGAACAAAAAGGAAATCAGCTCAAAAAGATTAATGTTCTGTAAACACTTAGAGACAGATAGATTGCAACAAACTCTATGTTAAGGAAAAAAAACCCCATCAAAACTTTACACCTGCAAACTGTGTTTTAATAATCCAGTTCTCTTATAACATAGACTGTTACTGTTGTATTAAAAAAGGAATTTGGAGTCTTTATTAGCTTGCACAGTCTCAAAAAAGATGGAAATACTGTACTGTACTGCAACTGCTGTATTGTTTGAATTAGCAAGTGCATACCAGAAGTCAGTCTACGTGAAAAACATTGCAAAAAGCAGATACATGGAATAATAGGCAGAGGTGATCAAATTTTGTCCCTGTGTACAATCCTACAAGTCAATCTACAACCTACAAGCCAAGCTGGAATTGTTGTGTAAATTAATAAAATGTGGAATGTGGTACTCAAGTGTAACACACAGCCAAGTTAGTTTTGTCTTTGCTCTATAGGTAAGACAGCCAGTACAATTCTCTCCAGATCTGAAAATCATCTAGAGCTGTGTGAATTATCCTCTAAGCTATTTTGAGAGCGGCAATGTTTTGTGGGCTCTTTTGGCAGCTTTTGCTCACACCTACACCTATGCAATGCCCACTTTAAATTCCTTTCTAGTCCAGGCTGAAGGAGAGACACAATAAAGCCACACAGATTTACATCAGGTGTGTGCTTACCTACACTGATGGAACTCATCAACTTATTTGCTATTTATTTTTGACCACCTAGGCAGCCTTGGACTGTTCTAAGGTGTGGAACTGGAGTATGAACAGTGAATTCCTTGACATGTAGGAGGGCTTTAAAAGGGGAGTGAGAAGGAAATGCAATATCTTGATTTATTGAGAGGTTCTTCAGGAAGATGCATAATAAATTGATTACATGATCCTACTCTCAGGTCCTAGACCAAATAATAAATGTAGCCTGTTACTAAATACATTTATCTTCAAGGATCATGTAAAGATCTTCCTGACTCTAGTGTTTTAAAATCATTGATTCTAGGAATTAAAACCTGTTGTGGTTTAAAACTGTTTGCTGTGTACACATAGTTATCAGTCCTTGTGATAAGAGTGTATTTGTCTTGGGCTAATGTCTACCATGGGACTGCATTTTCAGTCAATCATTTGAACAGATCGACATGAGTCTTTGCCTCATGACTGGATAGAAATCTTGCCCTGTTTTGTATATTTGAAACTATTAGAAGTAGAGCCTGTACGCCTTTCAGTTCAAATCCATCAAGGCCAGAATCTAATAAAGAATTAGATGTCATTATATTTTAAGGAGACTCTATCTGCTTTGACCCATTACAAAATTCTACATTAGTACTAATGAGGAAAGTGCATAAATCTGATTTGTAATTAGAACTAATCTTAGCATATTTGATGTTTTATAAAATACACACTTTATATACAAATTTTAAAATTCATCCTTGCATCCAGAAAGCTGTGGAAATGGTTGACTGAGATTGTAAGGTCTTCATAGTACTAAGGATATTTGTTAGCTTTGATTTCAGCAGGCAATGAATTGAGTAAAGAGGTAGTTGATAATTTATAATAAATAAGGAAATGCAATTATAAGACTGTAAATCTAAGAAGCTTTATATCTATGATATGATTGTAAGAACTACTTTCAGCCAGTTACTCTTCTGTCAGATTTAGATATCCATATGCAAAGGCATAACAAAATTAGACATTCACTCAAGCAGTTTGGGTGGACTGAAAGGGCATTATAGGTGAATGGGAGGAAATATTTTAACTACATTGCTTTCAATATACACTTCCTTTTCAACTACCAATCAAGAATATTCAAGGTCATACTGAATTAGGACAAGTGATTATGGCTTTAAACTGGCAGAAGGCAGGGTTGGATTAGGTATTAGGATGAAACTGTGAGGGTGGTGAGGCACTGCAACAGGTTGCCCAGAGAAGCAGTGGTTGCCTCATACCTGGGAATGTCCAAGGCCAGTTGGATGGGGCTCTGAGCAACGTGGTCCAGTGGAAAGGGTCCCAACCTACAGCAAGGGGGTTGGAATGAGGCAGTCTTTAAGGTCTCTTCCAACCCACACCATTCTATGATTCTGTGGGTGCTCTCTTTTAATTTTAATCTATATCCTTTGAGATAGAGAATTGTAACATCAAACATCCTCAAAGGCTTTGTCACCTCAAAGGTGAGCTGATGAGCTGATTCAATGCTAAGGAGCAGACTTTACATCTGCTTTCACTGTGCTCTAAAGGAATTGTATATCCACCATCCTTTCCCTTGCAAAATGCAAGGAAAAATCCTAGGTTACACTGCAACTCTAGAATTTGTTCTCTGTCTTGATAGTGATACTTAGATCTTGGCAGAAGAGATTATATAGCATGATCAGGTTCAGATCAATCTCGTTCCTAATGACAACTATTTATGTCAATACACTGAGAAGCAAATGCTATGAGCAAGATACATTTTTTTGGAGCTACAGATCTCCTGATAATTACACTGCTGGGTGTAGGGCTGGGTGTATTAAAGGCTTTCATTTTCTTCTGACAATACTAATGGTTGTGCTTGCAAGAGCTACATAATTTTTTCATATCTCTGTCACTATGTCTCACTAGGAATTGCTTGGATTATGTAAATATATTTGCTGATAACAATATTGTATCTATATGTAAGATAGAGAAGAGCAGAGGAGTATCATGACTTAAAGATTCAGATGAAAATTATATTTCTTTTCTTGGACTGCACTTCGTAATTTTCCAGCTATTCTTCATATAAGCTATTGAAGCAGTGGATAATTTGTTTTATGACTATCAGGAGACAGAATTGCAGTGTGACTTAGTCAGGGAGAGATAATCATGTGTTTGCAGTACTAGAGAGGAATCAGGAAGATACAGATTGAAGTTGTGGTAGTAAGGCTCATTCTGGATTGGTTCCATCAGTTACCTAAACTTTAAAATATCATCACAAGGGCTTAAAGTAGTCAAGAGCGTAATGACTCCTAAAGTATTTTTCCTCACAAAAGATACCAGGCAGGTGACCATCTTGTCTCTTTGAAGTCACTGGGAAAATGTCATAGTTCAGGTGGAGATAAAACAGAAAGGTCATCTTTAGTCGACTGTTATAATCATCTTGTGATAGTATTTTATAGCATCCCAAATATCATCAATTCTTTAAATTCTATAATCAACATTTTGTGGTCTCCAAACAGATCATATCTTAAACACTTCAATCACTAAATGAAGTTTAATTTAACTGGTATCTATGGAGCTTGATCATTTCTTTGTGAATGTTTGGTTTTTTCCAGTCCTTTCTTGGTCCTTGACTAAGGGTGAGTATTTAACTATAGGTCTGATCTGGAGTTCCTTCCTACACATCAAAACCATCTGCCTAAAGAAAAGAAAGCAAGGGAAGAAAGTAGAAAGGGAGATATGTAATATATTTGTATATTTTTTTTCCAATCCCAGGTGGTGTAAATCTAAGAAAAAGCCACATAATAGACCAAAAGTTACAAACATGCCCTTGCTATCATTACTCTTAGTTTTTTACCAAGCCTGCACTTTATCTCTCTTCTGTATATAGAGTTGCTGATCAGCAACATTTGAAAGCTTCCTATAAATATAAGGGTTATAAAAAATGTGATATGGCTTCTCTGTGTGTGGTGGGGAATAACACAATGCAAATCCCTTTTACCATCCCACATGGCCTCTGAATGGTGAAACAATTTCTGTGGAAGAAATTTCTCCTGATTGTTTGCAGCCCACTTGTCAGGCTGTATATGATTTGGAACATCTCCATATTGCAATTTATTCTTGCAGTCATTTACATCTCCAGAACTAAAGTAACTGATTACTTGGCAGCCTGTCAGCAGGAGGAGGGAATAAAACAACAATAAAAAAAGCCAACCAAAAAACCAAAACTAAACAAACAAACAAAAAAGGCAAAACCCAAACAAATCAAAAAACTGAACCCCCTCCCCCCCAAAAAAAAACCCAAAGAAAGGGGAAAAAAAGATAAAAAATAATATTAACTTATATTTCACCAGGTTTCTTTACAAGTTTCCGTCCTCCTGTTCTTTAGAGCCTTATTTTGAAGAAGTGCCTTTTGGCTAGTTTAACCTGAAAAAAGGATTGATGAATCCCAAATTAATACCCAGTTTTGGGATAAAAATGCAAACTTATCTAAAATACTACATTACATCTTGTCAAAATAGCTCTGGAATACTGAAATTTCAAAACTTGAAATTTTTTAGTCTAAGAGAATCATGGAATCACAGAATACCTTGCGTTTGAAGGGACTGACAGGGATCCTTGAGTCTGACTCCTGGCCCTGCACAGGACATGCCAAGACTCACACCATGTGCCTGAGAGCATTGTGCAAATGCTTCCTGAACTCTGTCAGACTTGGTGCTGTGACCACTGCCCTGGGGAGCTGTACCAGTGCCCAAGCACCCTCTGGTGAGGAGCCTTTTCCTGACATCCAACTTAAACCTCCCCTGGCACAGCTCCAGGCCAACCCCCCAGGTCCTGTTGCTGTCACCACAGAGAACACATCAGGGTCTGCCCCTCTACTTCCCTTGTGAGGAAGCTGAAACTGAAGTGAGGTCTTCTTCAGGCTGAGCAGACCTAGTGACCTCAGCTGCTCCTCATATGACTTCTGCTCAAGACCCTTCACCAGCTTCATTGTCTTCCTCTGGACACTCTCTAGCAGCTTCATGTCTTTCTTATATTGTGCTCCAAACTGCCCCCAGGACTTGAGTGAGGCTGCCCTGGTGCAGAGCAGAGCAGGACAATTTCCTCCCTTGTCCAGCAGGCGATGTCTCCCCAACCAAGACAGGCCAAGGAAGTTTGGGCTGTTCAGCCTGGAGAAGAGAAGGTGGTGTGGAGACCTCATAGCAATCTTCCAGTATCTAAAGGGGGCTGCAGGGAAGTCAGTGGAGGATTCTTTGTTACGAACCATAGTGATAGGACAAGTTACCCCTTGGTAGGTAAAAACTGAGAGGAGAAATTTAGGCTAGATATCTGGGAGGAATTCTTTACTGTGAGAGTAGTTAAACACTGGAACAGATTGCCCAGGGAGCTTGTGGATGCCCCAGTTCAAGGCCAGGTTGGATAAGGCGTTAAGCAACCTGGTCTAGTGAGAGCTGTCTTTCCCATGGCAGGAACGGTTGGGACTAGCTTATCTTTAAGGTCCTTTCCAACCCTTAACGTTCTGTGATTCTACTGTTTTTTAAAAGAGAAAAATGGGAAACTTTTTTCCTCATGCTCGATACAGCTTTATTTCACCTTATGCTCACTGTGCTTGACAAGAATTCAGGGTATGTTTTTGCATATGATACTTGATTTACTGATTACAATGACTCTGTTTTGGGGGCTTTTTACAGCATTCTAGAAAATCCCTTAAAAATAAGCGATGTTAATTGCCATAACAGCATACTGACTTATGTTTTAAAATCTGATTCATGTTTAAGCAGTTGTTTGCAAATTTCAAAGAAAGCTGTGATTTTTACTCAGAACTCTTCATCTGTTTCTTTGGTTTTAGATTGAGGAGGATACGTGGCAGAAATACTACCTGGAAGGAGTTGCAAATGAAATGTATACAGAATATCTGTCTAGTGCCTTTGTGGGTTTGTCCTTCCCTGCAGTTTGTGAGTAAGTAGAAATACATTTAATATACAGAAGTATTTCCCTTCTTGCAAGAGAAATCTATTTTTTTTGCATGAGTCCTTTCCACTCTGCTGAAGTTCTAATGTTACTACATCAGATGGTGTCTGATACAATTAACATGAAAGCCATCACTGTATGGAAGTATCTGAAACATTGCAATGCCTGGTTTCAGGAGAGATTTGTAATTAAGTGATTGTAAATGAAGGCATGAATGGTTTTGGTATTGAAAAAACTCATCAGCAATCTTTTTAAATT
The DNA here is from genome assembly GCA_910950805.1 of Acrocephalus scirpaceus scirpaceus. Taxonomy (NCBI): domain Eukaryota; kingdom Metazoa; phylum Chordata; class Aves; order Passeriformes; family Sylviidae; genus Acrocephalus; species Acrocephalus scirpaceus. The sequence continues at coordinate 40,031,163 of OU383781.1, forward strand.
GAGTTATTTACTCACAAGCACTATCCTGTTATTTTTCTAATGATTCTCAATCTTTGAACAGTGGTGGTCAGCATGACCATCTCTGCTTGTGTTCCATTCCAAGGAAACTATTCATTAATTTAAACAGATGTCATAGAGTCATATAAGCAGTGTGGTATCCAGAGCTCTCTGGAAGTGGTTTCAAGCCACTTGGAACAAGTGAAATATGTCAGAGAAAATGTGTCTATTCAGTTACAAGAAAGAAGCGCATAGTACATAACCATAGCGTGAGCCATGCGACAACTTCATTTCTGGAGACTGAAAAATGCTTATATTTATCCTAGAATGAGTCTGTGAATGAGAGATTTGTATGCATAAGGTTTGTATAATAAATACTCTGTCCACATAATCAGTTTAGTTTAGCACATGCACATTTCCTCTTTGGCTGGTATTGCTCTTCATTCCAGCCATACTGAAAGGGCACCACAAGGGCTGTGGACAGCTTTTGCTAGTGACTGTGCAAATTCTTAAAGAGAAGCAGACCCTACTTGGATGAGCTTGGTGTCAAACTAGTTAACATAGAAAAACTTCTGAAGACTCCATTCTTAGAGGAGGAAATAGATGAAGAAGTAGAATACCATCTCTTATGTAAAGGAGGATGAGTATGTTTATACTCCTCTAACTCCCCCACCTATCCCAATTTTTACAAGAGCAAAAACATGGCATAAGAAGGAAGGGGAAACAACTGTTAGACAAATATTATCCTCTTAGAAATTGTCTGGGATTTAGCTATGACAAAGCTCAATCTTCAATTTGCTGGTAAAGTTAAGGGGTTTTCAGTCCATCCTTCTACTGTGTCAGCCAAACTGCTGAGTTTACTGAGGGAATAAGTTTTTTACTATAGGTACAAAAGTACAAAAGTTATGATTTCCATAAGCAGGAAATCTCATAACAATTCAGAAATGCACATTATGTGCAGAATGAATGGTAGTTTGTGCTGTTAACACTAGCTACAGTAATGAAAATTAAATCTCCACACCAAACCATTTTAAATGTGTCAAGTTTCTATATGAGTTTGTAGGAAGATGTGACTGAAACTATATTTGACATAAAGCTGACATTCATTTGTCTGTGCTGGTAGAATAGAGATAAAATAATCAATAAAGGCTGCTTATGGAGAATTAGAAACATGTCTAAACTTTGGAGCTCTCCTTGAGCATTTGGTTATCTGAAACAAAAAGATTTATCTCAAATTTTCCAACACACTAATAGCTAGAAGCATATTGAAAACTAAAATGTAGTGTTACTTATTAGTGAGTTTAAAGCATAGGTATTTTCATTACTGTAAGAATTGACTGCTCCTTTTCCAGAAGAACCGAAGGACAAGGACAGTGCAATGTCCATTGCATTGGTTTGTGAAGGGGAAATTTAATCAGTGGATAGGCTCAGTGTATTCAGCTACCCGTGAAATATACAGATTTGAGAACAGGTTTTGTAGTGTAGCTTTTAAAATTCATGCTGTCAATGACATTTTAGAAGTCTGAAATTAAATGAAATGTTCTGCTTCCTCAGGTTTTTTGTCATAAGTACAAGTCTAGGAATGTGATTCTTTTGTAAATAGGCTGCCATACAGTCTGGATAACAAAGAGCATGCAGAGACAGTGAGGATGGGACATTCAATACTGATGAAGAATTTCAAGCTTTTGATGTCAACACTAGGGTGAAGAATTAGATGAAAACAGACATTAATATCAGTCTGCAAGTTCTATTTATAACTCCACCTGTGTGTACTGTGTGAATGTGTTCCAACCAATATATTTTCAATATGTGAATGTAGTTGCTAACATTCTGTACCCTTGGATATTGCTGGACCAGGTGTGGATAATGTTGGTTGAAGATAAACTAACCAGTCTGTCTCCCACTAGTGCAGAGCCATCTAATATTTAGTAATGCAAGGCTAACCTTCACCCGGGTTCTAGGCCTACCATTCTCTACCCCCAAATTTTCCTAATGAAGCCAGCACATCTCTGGATTGATGCTCAACCTAGAGGTGGGAACAGCCACGTGTCCTTGTGTGATGTTGGTTGTGAAAAGGGAGTGACTCCTGGCCTCTTCTCTTCCTGCAGACTGGTGTTTGCGAAACTGAAGCTCTTAATGATAGCCATAGAATACAAGTCGGAAAAACGTGAAAGCAGGTACGTCCAATGCCGCCAACTTTTGAAGTTCTCAAATGCACTGTCAAGAGTTTTGCCTGCTTTTTTTTCCAGAATGAACATAGCTATTCGTTGAAACATTTCAGAATGTAATTAGCATGCCATTGCCTTGCAGCATTTCACATAGGACTGAGAGGGACTTAATTCTGCCCTCTTCCTCCCTAAAATTAACCCATTGCTGATGTTTAGTAAAAGAATGTTTAGTAAAAAGTGTAGTAGTGCATATGTCTCATCTCCAGGAGTAATTTTACTTATGGAAAAGCTTACAATTTTTGTGTTTGTAACGTATCACTTTTAATCAGAGGCCCAGCTTACACTACTGAAAAGAGAAAAGTGGAAAACAAACGTGGTATCAAAATTCATTATAGCTATGTGTATTCTCAAAAAAAAAATTTCATTTAAATTAATTTGGGAGAACCAATTTAGATATGATACAGGATAAACAAATATAGGGTAAACATAATATTTAATGGTATCTGCTCTGACAACTTACATGAATAACATCGTAAAACTGGAAAAGATTAATTTAGTCTTGAAATTACCAATTGGCTGGCCACTTTCATCAACCAAAGAGAAAAAAAAGTCATTATTTTTAGTTCAAAATCACAGATGGGCAGTATTTCATGCTTTTTCTTTTGTGCAAACGTTCACAGAAACCTGATTGAACATTGGATTCAATCTTACATCAACTTGTCCATCAGTGCTTTAAACAATATTCATTTTTATGTAAAAAAATGTTATACATGTTCTCTGCAACATGTGGAGGGTCATAGAATAAAAATATAACAATACTGAGTCTGAGAGGAATTTGATTTTCCTCTTTTGAAATTGTTTTGTACTGCTGTAGTAAACCTGGAGTGATACATACTAGTTCATTGTTTTGGCCACTAATTACCTTTTAGTGGCCAAAGGGCATTTTTGAGGACAATTGCTTCTTCTCACAGGAGAACCAATTCTATCAATTGAACTCATTCTACAATTTCTGGGGCTTTGAAAGTTTAATACTTAGTATTAACTTTCGTAATTTTTCTTTATTAGAAGAATCTATAAAACCTGTGTTAGACATTTGACATGGAAAAAGCAGTGTTACAAATACTTAAGAGTTTTTCCACGCCCAACAGTTGATTTTGCTGGATTCTTCCATATGTTATAAAATGAAATGTGAAGTGGTGTATATACTATTGGATATCAGTTTTGTTCACACTATGCTGATCAAGAAATCGGTTTTTTTTTTTACTATCAGATTTTTTTATGCTGTATTTAGCTCCTTTGGACTCTTAAAATACTTTTCCATTGGAAGACCTCATTCTGCATTAGCTAATGTAATTCCAACAATCTATTTTTCTGTCTATGAACAATCAAATCTCTTGCTAGAAAAAGGAAAAAAATATGATAGTAACAGCAGTGGAACAATTTACCAGATTTTGTCTTCAATATTAAGAAATATTTGGTTTCTGTTTTTCTCCTAACAATTATCGGCCAACTTTATATTGCCATTACTTCAGTTGTCATTTACTTGTATAAGTGCTAATATTGCAGTCTTTTGCAGTAATAACAGATTGTTCTTGGCTTCCATATCATTCTTTGCATTAACTTCAGTGGGAGTTGGATTGAGTTCTTAATCAAAAGGTGATGCAGAGGATCCCACAAAAAGTAAAACTGTGATACAATCATATATTTCTTACTTAAATCCACACAGGTAACAGGTTGCAATAATTATTATAGTAGGGAAAAAAGCCTAAAATTGCTGGAAGCAATACTAACAACAGCTAGATTTGTCAAATGTGTATTTAACAAGAGGAGGGCATATAACGTACATAGTCACATTTTCTTATAACCCTGATCCACAGTAATATCTGCTGATTTTATTAACCAGTGATAATTTTATAGTCACTGCTTGATCAATCACAGAGCTGCCTGCAGCATATCTTTGCTGTTCTACTTGTTCCTGTGCTCTTCAACTCAAATATGTTAACTAGATATTTGTGGTTTTCTCATCCCTTAGTCAAACCAGAAAGGTAATGCAATAAAACTTCAGTTTCTCACCTCCTAAGTACATTTGCATTTCCATGCATCTTATTAAATGAAAAGGTGGGGAATTAAAAGAATAACAGCTTAGAAGCACAAGCTCTTTTTGAGCAATGTAAATTTGTCATTTCTCAATTATGTTTGTTGATGCTTGCATTGGAAATATTTTATTCTGCTCATATCCAAATTTCTTCCTGGTAATTCTTCATAAAGGTGAAGTGGGAACTGACTATGAATATTTTTTTAAGCTTTCAGTCTTTATGAGAGTGATGAAAAGTAGATACATGCTGTGATTTATTTTATAATTATGCTTTGCATTCATATTTTGTAAAATTATTACAGAAGTTTTATATCATTTAAAATTTAGAGAAACCATGTTAAACATAACTAAAAATTTAGAATATTATATAGATGGCACCCTTTCATTAAAAGCTAATACTTCCTGCCGTAGCTGAGACAGGTTTTGAAACAGTATTTTCAGAAGCAGAGTAAATTTTCAAAGCATTCTTTCTCTACTTAAAGGATGAGAAGATCCTATTTCCAACTGTTTAATTTTTGTTACTAGTCATAATAAAATGTCTTTATCATTAAATTATGTATCAGATTTTTTACTTCGCAGAGAGTTTCCTGTTAAGATTAGTTTCATTTCCCTTCATCACTTTGCACTCAGAGCTAAAGCAGTGAACACAATTCAGAAGTGTATGAAGCTCTAAACAGTAGTAATGTGAGGGCATTCTAAATTTCCTAATCCCTTCTTTAAATTTTCAACTCAGTCTTAAGGATAAATACTAGTCTTACCCCATTGAATGGCAGGCTTCTATTTGACTGTTAATAGCTTTGTTAGATGTAGAATGGCATAAATACTAGTTCACCTCCGCATGGGGTTTTTTGTCCAGACAATCACCTAGATTCTAGTTTTCTAAACCTTTCTGATTTACAGTCAAATTCTGTTAACTCTACTGTAGGGAATTTGAAATCAATAGTAATCAAAAATTATCAGAACTCTACCCAAGCTAATACTGCTCTATATGTTAGTGGCAGCTGAGCTTCCTGCCTGCAGATGGATTTTTTTTTTCCTGTCTAATAATAAATCACACCTTGATAACAAGTTTTGTCAGTTTAGGTAGGTAATTAATAACAATTATGATTTTACAGGATTGCTTAAAAGCAGATATTCAAGCCTAAATATAATAATAGAGTTATAAATATGATAAATGCATATTAGTTTTCATATAATAGGTAGAGTATTTAGAGTATGTTTACTTTTTTAGGCAACTACTTCTCATCAAGGTATCTTAATGATTAATTAAAAAAAACCCCCATTATTAGTTTTTCTTAACCTTTGCATTTATATATATTTGATAATGTTTATATTATTTCTCAGCTATCAAAGAAATCTCTGAGTTTACAAAACTCAATTTAGAGTGATTCTGACCAGCTACTAATGTCCGCACTCCAGTAACTCTAGCTTGCGATATGAGTTAACTATTCCTTCATTTCTAATTGATTTCTAGGAATGTTATAACCCGTGGTAAAGAACAGGAAGCACTTAAATGATTTTTTGTCTCCCTGATGCAAGCCAAATACTATAGCTTAAAAAATACTCTTTGCTCATTTGGAGAGGTTTTGGTTTTTTGTAGAAAAATGCAAAGGAAACATGGAGAACATGAACCTGAAAATATCTCAGTGTTAAATATATAGCAAAAAGTAAGAGTTCAAAATTCAGACATTCAAACTTCTCATCTGAAATCTCTTTTAGAGAGATTTCTGCCTTCCTTTTTCCGCTGTATTTTTAGTCTACATAACTAAGCAAGAAGGAAAGCCTAACCAGGATTCTTCCCTCCTGCTCCCCATTTATGCTCCTCTTGTAAAATTTTCTCTTTGTCTATCCATATATTTGTTCTCATTCTCAGCAGAAAAACCTTTAAACCTTGAAGACTTTTAAATAAAGGGTTTTTTTTGCTTTTGCTTTGGTGTCAGTTGATTTCTTATCAAAGTGTTTGATTTGCAATTTTTTTCTTGTCGTTTGCAGAAGCCGAAAGCGGTATGCCCTCTTCGTTACCTTTCCTTCCAACCTCAATCCTACCTTCACTCCTTCTAACTTCAGGACTAATTCCTTGCCAAGAACACAGGAAGATAACATCTTTGTCTATCTTTCTCTGTATATACACACACATATATACCTATATATATTCATCTATCTATGTGTGTGTGTATATATATATCTGTGTGTATACTTATATATGAGCCCCCAATCTCAAAGAGGAGACAGAGAACAGCATTTTGTCTCTCCAGTGTTTCTTGTGACTCACGCACTAACTTCTTTGCAGGAAGTACAAAATAAAACAGGATTAGTTTTTTAGGCTTTTTTTTTCCCCTTTGTGGAGTCATTGGTGTGTCCAATTGTTGCATTTGAAAAGCAGATTTTACTGTTAATATCTCCTGTCCTCATTTTAACTGTATCATGACGATGTATATTTCGTCTTTACCAGCCATTGTGCTGCCATATTGTTTTCATATTCACACCTTCATTGATGTCTTCTTTCCCCAGAGTCTTCCTTCAAGAAATGTCTTACAATAACGTAGTTCATGTTCTCTTGCAGTCTCATCTTCCATTAACAATAACCAAATACCTGATTCTTTGCATTTCTGGTCCTGTTTTGAGTCCAGTTACTCATAATACAGTACTTATTAAAGCTATTGTACTGTTTCAGTGAAAGTGCCATGGATAGTTTGTATTATATGTCACATTCATTTTAATGACATTTATTAACTCATTTATGAAGATGTTACTGAACATATTTTTTTTCTCAGCTTTGGGGGTTTTTTTTGAGATGGCATGTTTTGCATTTTCTTTGCTCTACCATGCTGTGAGTCCCTCTCTAGTCTACATTCTATCATGCTACTGTTTGAATGAAGTAAATAAGGCATGCTCTTCCATATCCTTGTCTCTCCTCATCTCTCTTCTCCTGACAGTTTTTTTTTTCCCTAATTGCTTATAGCAGTCTGTCTGACTGTCAGTAATGGTCTTTGGAGACCTGCTCTCATTGTCCAGACATTTCCTTCTTCATCGTACTTTTCAAACTCTTATTTTCCATGTCTGTTCTATTGTGTATGTTGTATGTGTTATATGTATTTAAGTTTTAGTCTTACCTTCCTATAGTTTCTTGAGTAGATATGTGATAAGAGAGGTGGCTTCCTGTCAGTTTGGCATTATTGATATGATCCAACTGCAGAGAAGTTACTGCAACACTTAGCATCTCCAAGGATCTGCAGCTGTTGCACCTCTACTTTGCTTCTTGCTTTTAAGTATATCTTACCTTGTGGTGAAGGCATGTTAATGCTGGCATGATGAGCAATATGAACAAGTGTTGTATCAAGTGAAGTTGCTTGCTCCCAGAATAAAATATATTTTTCTGCCTCACTGTACTGATAATTAATCACTTCTGGAATCAGAAGGAATAATTCAATTGTTTCCAAATGTATTGAGTTCACAATCACTGTTAAACTAGTTTGGACTATGCCCAAATAAAATACCTCATGCACATCCTGTAGACCATGACTGAGTAGGTGCTGTTGTAAAAAACTTAACTCCTGGGAGCAACCTTTTATATGCTTGTGGTAATTAAGCTTTAATATACTGTAGCATGTAATGTGCACTGTGTCTTTTGCCTTGTATTCTTTTTAGTGTCTTACTAGATTTTGCTGTATAGAGCAATATGGAGCATTATGAATTAATGTCAGTGATACAGCCCAGAAGAAAGAGGCAGTACTTACGAGTTACAATTAGTGTGAAAACTGGTATGTGCACAACTCCCACTATGGGATTTGTGCACCTACACTCATGCTCCACTTCAAAACATAACCTGAAACAAAAAATATTATCTCTATCTACTTCTAAAACTGGATGAATGACATATTTTTTATAAGGCCATTAAGCTAATAGTGGTACTTTTTATCTGGGCATAGCATGAAACAATCAAGAATAATAGCTGGTTTTGTTTAAAAGTGTGGTAGCTATAGTAAGTAATACCACATAATTTTGTTTTAGATAATGTATTCATAGTACTTAAACAATATTATATCTTCCTGATTACTAGGTGATATGCTACTGTTTGAATTGCATGGGGAATGGTACAGTACATCTACCACAAGGTTTAAAACAGAATTGTTACAGCTTTTGTCATTCGTTTAGTCAAAATTTTGGTGTTTGTGTTTCATTTAATTCAACAATTGGTCTTTTTCTTTAGAATAGGGTGATGGCAGTCACATGGGTAGCCATACAGCTGAAAACAAAAAAAGAAGTAGGGTTACTAAATCAGAAAAGTTTCCTTGATGCAGGGATGAACTGTTCAACTGGTCTCTGAAAATGGGTTTCATCACACATGACTTTATCCATCAAAATGTTAAATGCCTAATCTCCTGTTAATTATCCAGACTTAGTCCATAATTGCAAGGGAAGAGAGAGACAGTTCTTAAATGCATTAGAATTCAATCCTAAAATAAAGGAGATGAATCCCACCTTTAGTTCTTTCTAAAATGTCAAGTTGAAAGTAAGACCAAGCAGGAATAGTACATAACAGAGGCATGGATAAATCTTTAAAAGACCTCTCCTGGTCCATGTCTCTATTGGTTGACCTTATCTGTGCTTTCAGTTTTTATCTTCATGTAGTGCCACTAAAATGTTGCAATATTTCCCTTGCATATTTGCTGTGCTGTACTTGCTGGGCATCTCCACATGCCTTTGTCATCTCAGTTAAAAACCTTCCCCACACCTGTTCCATGTCAGTAAGATCCCTCTTTTGTTTTTCGCAAAGAAGGCTGACAGTTACGCCTGAGAGTCAGCTGCTGTACTACCATGTCTGGATTAAGAGCTTGAAGCGCCATCTATTCACAACTTCAGCAGTAGTGGAAGCCTGCTCAGTTTCAAGCTGTGCAAAGCAAAATGTGGAGCCACTTAGCAAGTGGCCTGCCAGTAAATACATACTGCCTAATGATGGTTCATACTCTGACACTGACTGGTTGTTTTTCCCATATAGTTCACCTTGAAAATAGCTGAATATTCTAGAAAACAACAGGAAGTGTTTTTCATCTTCTACTGAAATCTTTTGTATGCTGATAAATCATTATAAGTAATGTTTTAAATATTCTTGTAATATGAAAAGATACCAGCTTTCCAGAACCTTGTAATGGTGTTTTAGACCAAGAAACATAATTTGAGTGAGATATGTGTGATATTTGAAAGCAGGAGACAAAAAAATCACCTAGCAGCAGAAATGAGTAAAAAATAAATAGCTGGAGGGAGTTAGTCCTACCCCAAAGTGTCAGTTCACAAATTGTCTTATAGTTAAAGTCTCCAGTTATCAGGCTCTCCATCAAATGTCTTTAAGTTAAAAAAAACATAGAAGACACACAATTAGTAATGAAAACCTTTGCTTACTTTTAGTGCCCCAAAGGAGGATATAATATGGTATGCTTTAGCTAGGTCAGAATATTGGTGTCTTGTGCAGTCAGTCCATGCAGTACCAAAAAGGGTATTGAGCAGCACTCACGTACTGGAATAGTTTCAGTTAGATAAGAATGGATGAACAGATATTATCATGTATGTGTATTTTATTGAGGGTAGCATGTATACTTAAAATATCAGAAAGATACAATCCAATAAGTAAGTTGATCCCAATTAACACACAGTGAGAGACATGAACAGATAACTATTCTCCACTGTCATATGAAAAAGTCATCATGTCCTATCTGAAATTTTCATTTAACAATCTGTGTAAAGAAAACCATAAACGTTTGTCTAGAGTTTCTGTGATCTCCTTTGAATTTTTATTTTTGAAACTGTGCATCTCAAATGTGCACTGATTTCCATTTGTGTTTCACTTGCTTATATTTCTGTCAGTCTGGGAACTCATTTTTTAGGTGTGTAGATGATATTCATGATTCTTTCCTGTGCTTTAAGTGTTCACTGTCAGATTGGATGGAGCTTTGAACAATCTGTTCTAGTGAAAAGTATCCCTGACCATGACATGAGAGTTGTAAATGGATAATTTTAAAAGGTCTCTTGGAACATAAACCATTCTGTGATTTAGTCTGTGATTCCTAAGAGTCCAACTGAATTCAAGGGTGATTTCCACATTTTCAGTGTGGGACATCTTCATTGCTCTTAGATGCAAGATCCCGCATCTAGTCACCAAGTGAATCTTCTTCAGCAGACAGGGTAACTTTTGCAGATAAGTGTTAAACACAGGTTTCCAGAGTGCATATTCTGTTCCACAAGTGGCATCCTAATTGTAATATTATCAAAAATTAATGGAACTGACTTCTCCTAAGTTTATTGTGGTGAAGTACATTAAATTCCCATTGAACACATTGAATCACATTTAATTTATATGGCTTTAATTGCCATGTGTCCTAAACATTCCTGTGTGAAGGAGCAAGCAATCATGTGAGCCCTGTCATGAAAGGTTTTGACCCTAGGATTTTTTGATGAAGGAATGTATTTCTGGAACTTGAATCATTAAAGAAATTATGACTAAATGTTTTTGAGCTTGCTATTACTTGATTACTTTCTGAGGTAACCTAAACTAGAAATGTTCTAAAATGACAAAGTTTGATCAAGATCTTACAAGCTTATAAAGTTCTTGGCTTTCTTTGCTTGGTTTCATGAGCTGATTTAGGAGATAAAAAAATCAAATTGTGCTTTATGATAAAAACATGTATTTGGAAAAATCAGTGTCATTTTCAGTTATATTTTTTCTGATGTATAGCACAGAATGCATATGGATTAGCTATATATATTGCTACTAAACCTTTTGAGTTTCTGTCCTTTTTTCCCTTTTCCTTTGCAGCCTTGGAGATAAAAATGAGGCATTAGCTGAACCTGTCTCTCTTAAAACTCCTATTTAGCTTGCCATGTACTTATATTCTCAACTATGGAGATATATGTGCATATTTTCATATTAAAAAAACACATGCATCTCTAAGTAACTGATGGATGCATTTTTCTTGGAATACTCAAAAGATTGTTCTGTTTTTCTCTGTGCTGTTTGTCCCCCATATTCTATTTTAATGCAAAATATTTCCCTTGCTGCATATATTAGAGTGAGTGCTTATCAAAGCATAACTTCAGCTAACGACACTACAGGTGTCATGAGAAATAATTCAGTTGCAGCTTTAATAAGCAGTATATTTAATATATCCATACAGCTCAGTAGAAATTGCTCATGATTTTGCTCTGGTTATATATCAGTGTGTATATAAGCCCAAAGCTTTATGAGCTTTTGCTGTAACTCTTAGCCAGTAGCAGTGATGGGGCAAATTATTTTTATTTCCAACAGAAGATTTTGCTGCTGGGGTCATACTTCATTAACTGTGATCACATCTATATTTTGTGGTAATAAATACATTGTATTTGTTAAAAGAGGTATATGTCAATGAAGTATAAGATCTGACAAAAATAAAGTCTGTACACTGACCCATGTGAATTGACTTAATGTGTCTCAGAAAACCTTGAGATACAAAATCATGCTCACAATACATTGCATCCTAAATGAGGGCACTTACTTCTATTAAGACTGTGTTCCATGCATTTCAAAAGAACTTCTTCATTTGCTTGTTACTTCATCAAATTTTAAGTTTTGTTATGAGAAGTGAACATTTTTAGATCTAGTGGTTACCTCTGTGGAGTTTGAATTGTTGAGGTTTGGGTAGGATTTTTTACTCTTTGGTATGGTTTATCTTTATCCAAGAATTGTATTGAGGGAAAAAAAACAGCCTGGGTCTGTGTGAAGAAATGTGTTCATCTGTTCCCACTGAAAAGCTGTAACACTTATGTGACTTAAGAATCAAGTAAGGAAATAAAAATTATTTTTCAGATTGGGCGGTACCCATTTGTACCTAAGAAAAATGGCCAAGCCTAACTATACTATATACTACAAGACCTTTCATATTTTATAAGGAACAATATAATAAATACATGAGATTATCCCCTATAGAAGATTTTTTGAGTTTAGCCACTAAGTTCTCAGTATAATGGCAGGTTACTACATACTAGCATACAGGGAGGAGGAAAGATGGAGATTAAGATGGCCAGTACAGCACTCTGCAAGTGCTAGTAAGTGTTTTGTGGGTTCAAGTAACAATAGCTTATGCAGGAAAGCTAAATTTTCCAGCCTGTTTTTGACCTGAGAAACTGGTTTCATATGAAGAAATTCTTATGTGGTTGTTTATTTTTTTCAATTTTTCTCCTGTTTTATTCCATCTTAAACGAGTGAAAATGCATTTTAAAACTGCATTAGACAAAAGTTTTGATTGCAGCTGCAGCCATTAGGCCCAATTCACTAACAAAGAAATACTAGATATGACACTAGATGACATTAGTTGATGATGGATGATACTAGTTTAGCTGTATAATTTTATTTTGTCCCATTTATCTGTGTGTGTAATAGAGGTGTTAATTATAGCATCACATTTCATTTTTTGCTAATATTAGTAAAGTTTGCTGTGGAGATGAACCTGCTTTCTGTGGTGATACCTTCCAGTTCCTGTAGTTCTCCTCACCTTTTTATTTGTTGCAAAGCTTGAAACTGTGAATGAAGAAAAGGGAAGGATATCTGGGTAGACGCTTTCTTTGAGATTTAATTTCTGTTCCAGCCTCTGACACAGGCTATCTGTGTGAGAAAGAGATGATAATTTAAACAGCTGATCTCTGATTAAGTATATTCATTATTTTGGGACTCAGAGGCTGGGCTTTTGGAGATGCTGACCATTCCCACCGCAAAAGTTCCTAGAAAGTGTATATGGAGCTGTGCAATGCTAGACACTTAGAAAGAGTTGGCCTGTTGGAATCCCAAATTAATAAGTATTACATCTCATAGTGACTTAATCTCTCCTCTGTAAAATGGGGTTATACTGGGTAATACTATATCTTCATTCTTCCTGTAAAAGAAATTATGTGTTTGTGAATCTTTTGCATGCTGTAGTGATGAACATTGCAGAAAAACACACAAGAAAAACATGATGCAGATTTTAAAGAGAGGTAAATGACATGAAGCCATGCCTGAAGTAATGGCAGTAAAACACCACTGAATGAAGTTTCAGATTGTGAGAAGGAAGGAGTTTGTGGATGTTAAATTAAGAACTGTATCATAAGATCTACATAACGGGGGCTGAAATATGACTTCATGACCAACCTTTTACTTCTGAACTCATAAGCACTTTATTTTGTGGCCTGCATATTCTTGTCATAGGGCCTTGCAGGCATGTGGAATTACACAAAACAATGTGCACATTATTAATCTTTCAGATATATTATGTTGTCATACTAATTTGTTCCTAATGTGTAGAGAATAAAAAACACATTGAATAAGAGATGTACTGAGATCCATTTTCCCTCCTAACAATAGCATGACAGACTTTGAACCTTCAAATTTTAGTAATGTATGTCTGTTCAGCATTGTGCTTTATTTATTTTTGTGTATATGTGCTTCCATAAGGTCAATTTCTGCTAGATGGACAAGTGTTTAAGTTCCTGGTAGTTTTTATTTACTCCAAATTGCATATGCATACCATTACTACATTTTGAGTTAGAAAAGCTAAACTTTAGTAAAAGAAAAAAAGAGAAAGCTTTTGAAAAGCTATATTAAGTTTTAGAGAGTCAAAAGCTAACATATATTATACGTGAATAAGAATTACTTATTCATCACAATATATTTATCTTTATATTCATATTTAGCTGCGTACTTTGTAAAACGCCGTACCTAAAGTCTAGAGTTAAATTATTATGAAAATAAAGAAGATATTTCATAGACATGGAATACCTCACTTATTGATACCGGTTCCTTTGTCAGAGTTAGCTGAGGCTCTTCTGTCATGGTGGTTGGGTTATTTTTGTTCTTTCATGGCTGCATAGCAGTGTTTTAAAAATTTTCTATTCATTTTATGTTTTTTCAGCTGTCGTGACTGGTTGTCTTGTACCATTCCCCTTGAGTGTATGTGTGCATTTATTATTTTAAACAATAACATTATATGTCCAGATAGGGGTCCCATTAACTTTCTATTTCACTAGAAATTGGCAAAAATTTGCATCAAAGGCTTTAGTTTCATAAATGATGGTTTTTATTGTTACTGAGTGGTGGTTGATGGTTCTTTCCTTTTTTCACCCTATTGTGAATTTCTCACCACTTTGCATGACAGAGCAAGCAAACAGCAATGCTCAGCTTCACACTTCACATTTCTGAGAGGATTTTGTGTAGTCTATATTTAAAGCAAAAAGCTAAGGCAACAGATGTAAGCACTTAGATGATGTGATTATAGCAGAGGCATTTGACTGTCTCAAACTAAAGTCTTTGTAAAAAGCATGTGAAACTGTTACTTGATTGGAAATATTGAGGAAGAATGGCTTAAAATTTCCTTGCAGCCTTTCATAACTAGTGGGTCCCCTATAACAGAATCAAATAAAGCTAATTTGGAAGATTCAGTTAAAAATAATATAAACTTATTGTTTTCTTGGTTTTGTTCTTGTTTCACTGAGCAGTATATTAATCAATCCTGGAAACCACGTCAAGATTCAAGAAGGTACCTTAGGATTCTTCATTGCAAGTGATGCCAAAGAAGTAAAAAGGTAATAATATGTTTTTATCTTTAAATAGAAACAAATATATTTAATTACAGTTCTTTTCTTTACACATAAAAACATCACCTAATTTTCATTATTATCTGTTTTAAAATTCTGAGGAGGAGTTGAGTTGTTACTCTTGAACCACCTTTGTGCATGTAGTTTTCCTAACTTCTGTCCTAAATATCAAGGAAATGAAATTTGCAGCAGATAGGAAAAGAAATAAAAAGGCTGGGGTTTCAAGTCCTCCTAGAAAATGTGAAATATTTTCATTTGTTTTCTCTATACCTATTGTGTCTCAGAGGAATTACTGTGAGAGCAGAGGACAGAGATTACAGTTCTGTTAGTTTTGGGTTTAGAGGAGTTCTTATCCACACAGACTTTAACAAATTCTTGATGCAAGTTAGTTACTGTGTTCATTGTGTAATTGCATTAGCAAAATAATATTTATGTTCTTGTCATTTTTATTTAATAGAACTACAGACTCTATGGCCTCATAATAATAAATCAAACTACAAAAGTGTATTATATCCATTGCAGACAACTTCACAGGCTCGATGTACCTGGCTGTACTAGACTTGGGATGAATGCAGAGGAATTTTATGATATTGTGTTGAGGATGAAGTGTGTATACTCTTATTTGTTATGATTATAGTATGCTTGGAAAGAACAAAAAAGCAACGTGATAAAAGAATTTTTCGAAGAAAAATGTTCAATGTCCCTATGATTAAAAAAAAAAGGAAAGGAATATTTGCAGCTGAGTGCTTCCTCATAGTTTGTATCTTCGTTGTGAGTCATGCAATCAGGTTTTTACTGATGTTCTCCATGAGTTTGGCATGAATACTTAAAGAAAGTCAAACCACCAAAACAGTGGAATTAGATAACTTAAATTGTATTTTTCTTGAAAGAGCTAAGATAATTTTTGGCTAGGTGAAACATACAGGACATCTCTAGCACCATGTCTGGAGCATGTGCATCCTGCACTGCCTCAGGGACTCTGCCTTGCAGCATAGTTCTTTTCCTCTCTGCTGCTTTTCTCCAGTTGAATATATGGAACTGTCTTCACACTGCTTTATTGAGCTGCTAGTTTTCTTTCATTTATAAGGCATTTTACACTCTCCAATAAACTTCTTCTCAGACTGTAAGTAAAATGGCATAGTATTTTAACTGCTAAGGTTAGGGAGAAGTTAACTGTTATTAAGGAGTTTAGACAAATTTTTTGCATCATTCATCTACCACATTTTATTTGATAGTGAGTATGAAACAAGATTTCCAATTCTGCCTTGCTTTTGGCAGAAGGCTTTGTTTAGAAATATCCTGCCTCCCTTGCCACATTTCTTAGCTTCTCTCTGCAAAGCAAATGGTTTTCAGATGTGTTTCAACTAACAAAGCCAATTATGAGAAGTGTTAATTTCACCCTTTGAGCCATGAATCAGAGTCAGAAATATGTTCTAAAATTGAGATCTTTTAGAAGGGAAAAAATAAAGCATAATTAAACATGTTTTATACCTGAAATCAAATTAAGTTATTCTGGCTTTGTTAGTGAAGACATTTCAACTCCCTTAAGCTAAAATTATTTATATTTATATATGTCACAATGAAATATAACAGATGATGTTCAATTACTCTTTTTGGTAGAATCACTTTTGCATTTTTAGAAGAATAGTTTCCCATAAGAAGCAATTATACCTACAAACAATTTTACTTAGGTAAATAGCTTCACATAAAATGTTGACTGTTTAAATATAATACAAACTACATGAATTGCATCTTCATTATTCTTTATTCATTTACATGTTAGCACTAGCATCAGAAATCCGCATTCTTCAAATCCACTTAATTTACTCCAATTGTCTATAATAATTTTATTACAGCAATCACTTCAGGTATTTATTCTTTACTTTGGACATAGGATTATGTACCCTTCAGGAAAATTGTCCTGCAATGAACTTCAGAAACATGATCTCTAGAAATGACCAATATCCAGTTCCTGTTATGAAGATTTTGTGAGGGACTGGAGAGAAATTGTAAAAATTTGAGGCAGTTTTCTTCTCCTGGCTTGCATCTTGACATCAACTCATCATTTTTTTCTCATTTCCTTGGAAGTAATTTATTTTCTTATTGGTGGAATGTGAATATCTTGAAGACCAGAAACTTTCTGCAGAAAAATATACATGCTCAGAGAGGACATTTTCCTTTTACATTTTGCACCTTGGAAATACTAAGGCAATTTCACAGCCTGAGAGAGTAATCTTCCTGGAAGTTTCTTAGAGTGATAAAGTGTACTAGGACTTATATATTCCATTGGTAGCTTCATGTAGTATTGCTTTTAGAAATGTTAATAGCATTCAGTGAGGTCTCCCTGCAATTTCAATTTGTGTTTGAACCAATATGAAGCATTGATGTGGTTCATCTCTTGTAGGTTATCTCTGCTATCGCTTCTCGTGATGGGTCACTTAACTGCCAGTATAGTTCCACCTGCAGTGGCCACGCTATAGTTAATCTAGAAGAAATAGTAGTAATCATCCTGGCTGCAGGACCAAAGGCTGTGTTTAATCAGAGGCTGTGCATTAATATTGGTTTGGGTTTAGTTTTTTTCATATTTTGAACTGTAGGTTGTTTTGTTTCAGTGGCTTCCCAACGGTTGTAGAATCTAACGATCTCATAGTGTCAGCAAAATATATGGGTGGTTGCAAAGTGAGGGCTTTGCCTCTTACTGTCAGATTGTATTGATAAATATGCAATAAGAGGGAGTAGAGAAGACAGGTGGGAAGCTGACCTATCCTGAGTGTGGACAAGTGCAGGGAAAATCCCTCAGGTTAAAAAGTATGTTTCATTTGCTATGCCAGCAAGAATCCTGGTAAACTGTAACTGTCCTGCTAGAGTCCAGCTGGGTGATCCTCATGAAATGTGTCACGGCAGCCTTACATGACATGTTGACTTGGAAGTCACGATGGAACTCTCCTGCTGGCGATCTGATGAATATTTATTAAATCAGAAATTTTAGAAAATCCTATATAAAGTAAAAAGTTCATCCTTTTTCACTTCCTTATTTCTTCATGTGCTGGCAACAACTTCCTTGCGCATCCTGTTCCAGTGTCTCACCACCCTCATAGATGAGATCTTTTCTCCTAATATCAAATCTAAACATACTCCCATTCCCCTTTGTCCTGTTTTTGCATGCCCTTGTAAATATTTGTGCCCCATCTTACCTGTTAGTTCCCTTCAGGTACTGAAAGGCCACACTTGGTTCACCCAGAAGCCTCCTCTCTTCCAGGCTGAACAAACCCAATTCTCTCAGCCCTTCCTTGTAGGAGAGGTGCTCCATCCCTCAAATCATCTTGGTGACCTCCTCTGGACTCACTCCAGCAGGTCCCTGTCCTTCCTGTGCTGGGACCCAGAGCTGGATGCGGTGTTCCAGGTGCGTCTCACCAGAGTGGAGCAGAGGGGCACAGTCCCCTCCCTTGTTCTGCTGCCCACGGGGCTTTGGATGCAGCCCAGGACACGTTTGGCTCTCTGGGCTGTGAGTGCACTTTGCTGGCTCATGTCCAGCCTCTCATTCACCAGCACCCCCAAATCCTCCTCAGCAGGGCTGCTCAAGGTCTGTTCATCCTCCTGGACTGAAGCTGGGGGTCACCCCAGCCCTGCACTTGGTCTTCTTAAACCAAGTTAAACCAAGTTTCCCAAGGGCCCAATTCTTGAGCTTGTCCAGGTCCCTCTGGATAATATCCTGTCTTTCAGGATACCACTCAGCTTGGCGTTATCTGAAAATTTGCTGAGGGAGCACTTGATGTCTCTGTCTGTGTCATTAATGAAGGTATTAAGCAACACTGGTCCCAGTAGAGATCCTTGAGGGACAGCACTTGTTACTAGTGCCTGGTGGGACTACTCTGAGCCATTGGCCAATACCCTCTGGATGTGACCATCCAACGAATTCCTAATCCACCCATGGAATCCATCACTCCAGTTTGGAGAGAAGATGTTGTGGGGGACCATGTCAAAGGCTTTACAGAAGTCTGGATAAATGACATCTATAGCACTTCCCTATCTGCTGATGTAGTCATTCCGTCATAGAAAGCCGCTGGTTGATCAGGCAGGATTTTCCCTTGTGAGGCCATGCTGGCTGTCCTGAATGACCTCCCCATCCTCCATGTGCCTCAGCACAGCTGCTGGCAGGATGTGTTCCATGATCTTTCCAGGCACAGAGGTGAGGCTCACAGGGTGATAGTTCCCAGAGTCATTGTTTCTACCCTTATTAAAGATCAATGTACAATGTCGATCATACAGTAATGATCAAATATACAACCTAAAAAATTGGCACAGGGTGCTAGACAGTCTTTAAAAAAATCACCCTGGTGGAGCTGATAAGAACAAAAAAATTATTTTTGTGATAAAGTTCATTGGATGCTCTTTTTTCTAAGATGAAAAACAAATGAACTAATACATTGTGGCATAATTGTTATACATTCTTCCAATTACTTTTAAAATAGAAGTATATTATAAGAAATACTAATTTGGAGCCTTATATTTGAAATTAATGGACTTGCAGCAAATATTTCCTATTTTAAATGTTCAAACGTTTTCAAAGTTTAAAAGAAATTAGCATTGATGCATTTCATTAATTGGTCACTGCAACAAGAGGAAATATGGGACTAATTTCATTGGTATGGATTAAGAAATGTGTCAGTTTTTCCATTCTATCTCTCCAGGGCATATTTTTACTGCAAGGCCTGTCATGATGATATCACGGATCCCAAAAGGATAAAAAAATGTGGCTGCAAACGGCGTAAGTAATATTTCTATCCCTCCCTTTCTCTCCTTTTCATGAACTGTTCAGCCCTGAAGAATACCTGTACATGCATTTACATGTTTTACACAGTGGTGCAGAAAAGCTAAGAAATAAATGCACTGCTACACAGTAAGTGCTATTTGGGTTTCTAAAGTCCATATGTTTTTATTACATTTCACACCACTCACACCTGGGTCTTCATTAAAAAGTAAGTTAAAGTCCAAAGCTAACAAAAACTGAAGAATTAAGTCAAGCTATATATAACTGAGGAGGTTTCTGAGTTAAGAATTAGCCAACAGTGAAGTTTTTCTCTCATTCAGAACATTCAGAAATCCAGTAATTTCAATAGTTTTCTTTAAAGTAAAGAACTTTTGTCTGTCTTGGTGAACCTGATTCTGCAAAAGAAGAAACTAGGGAACTATTTTTTGTCATACAGCTGTTGAAATAAATTTTTGTTGACATAAATGAATAGTTTTACTGGAGGAAGGGGTTGCCTGAAAGAAATTAAATGTTAGTGCCTCTTACATGTATCCTTTTAGTTGTAATTCTAATATTAGGTTTAGGTAAGTTCTTAAACTGTTTGGACAGTTTTTAATGAAGAAATAATTAAGTTTTTGAATGGAGATGAGACTTTGCATCTGAATTTCTATAAATATGTAGCAATCAGCATTTTATTCATATACATTGAAAGGAACTTTTTCAGGAACTATCACAACCACACTTTAACCAAAGATGTGTTTGACCCATGCACATTTGTAATACCGATAGCAAAATTATTTAGGAATCAATTTCTCATTGAATATATATATATTTATGTGCATTCCATGGTATTCTGCCATGAAAAAGATAATTCAGTTCGAAAGTACTGATTAAACTAAAAGTCCTCAGAAGAGTTTGATCATGCCTATTTTACCATTAGCTTTAAAAGGGAAAAAGCTCTCTTATTTATAGCTTGAGTCTGCATTATCAGTGCACTATTATAGAGGATGGAAGAAAGCCTAAGTTGAACATTCTCTTCCTTCTGGAGTACCTGAAATGGATGAATTCTTGAAGATAATTTTAAAAAGAAAAAAAAAATTATCACTGGAGATTTTTAAAAAAACTCCTCTCCTCCAAAGCACCAAGAGTGTGGAGCAATAGTATGATAGGGAAAAAGCAGCTGGAACTGACAGGAAATGGTATTTATCTTCCCAGTAGCCACAAGGAGAGCAAAGCACATGGAAAGCATGCCTGATGTGGAAGGAATTTATGCCTTGCCTAACATATTGGAAAAAAATTGTTCAAGAACAGTTTCTCCATGTGAGAATGTGACCTTTGAACTGCTGCCAAAGCCAATGAGTCTGCTGAGTAAGTTCTGGTAAAGCCAGTTACAGATGCCTCAGGGTGCCTGTAACTCTCAAATGAAATCTTTTTTCCAAATTACTCAACAGTTAAAGAGAAATATGTTACCTGCTTAGTTTTATCTGGTTCTGTCAGAAAAAAAAAATCTGTTTTTGTTTTCTTCTCTACTCTTCCTTCACATGGTGTATGCTTTCTAAACATGTCCTGCTTAAAAAAAGAATAAATCCCAAAGATCTCTCAGTTTAATGTGAAAACTACACTTTTCATTGTCAACTGTTAGAAGATAGGAATCAGAAAGTCACATTATAAAGGTTAAGAGCCCTTTATTATACATTAATGAGAATCAAGGTAACCTTCTCAGTATTTTGAAACCTGGGAGGAAACAGGGTATGACCCAGCCAACACAATGAATATTACCAGCAGAAAGGCCTTGGGGAGGCGAGACTAACAACTTCTCTAAGTAGCAGTGAGAAGGGTTACAAATGGCATGGTCACACATATCAGTCCAGTAAATGAAAGGGCGTTGGGCAGATGAACAAACAAAGTGATTGAGTTAGTGAGGCAGAAGAAGGAGGTGGCTGTCAGAGCTGGTGCAGTGAGCACCGAACACTAAGGAGGGAATCCTCTGAGTCAGGTGAAGAATAATGGTCAGCAAGAACAAAATCTTAAATTTTGCTTTCATCATCTCCCCTCTCCTCAGTCTGCCCTCTCTTCTCCTGTTTCATTGACACACAAGGGGTCACAGATAGCATGAGGGCAGGCAGCCCGTAGTAGAGCTGAGAACAGCTTTCAATGAGGAGCATGCTCACAAGTATTAGAAATAAGGCAATTACCTTGCTTTTAAAGAGCTGTCAGTCAGCTGGAAAAAATGAAATGGAAAATTTCAATAGTAATTAGTGATTTTTGTTTCTCAAATTTTGTTGAGAATTTTGAAATCCCTATTATGGGACCTGCTTTTTGGGTTTGGGTTTGTTTTTAAGGTAAGTCGTTAGTGCAGTCTGTATTCACCTAAAATGTTTTAGCTTTCAAATCACTAATCACATTTGAAAAAATGTAGATATATATTATCCATCTGTAAATGATGCAAATCCTTGGTCTTAAAAATGCAGTTCTAACCAAAACAAAGCATAAATTGAGAAAATGTTTTCCCTATTGCGTTAGGAAACTCAGCTGCTCTGTCAGCATGTAATGCGTCACTACGCCAATTTGATTTTCAACGCTGTGCACACACGCATCTACCTAGCTCTGTATGAAAAATACATGCTTTAATGAGCGAGTAACATAGTAATTAGAGGCAGATGAATGTGGAAAATATGTAAGATGAAAGGACAGGTTGTATATAAAAATATTGACACATTCAGGTGAATTAAATGGGAAAGATATCTTTACATGGAAAACTTAATTATGGTGGCTCTAAATAATGCAGCTTCCCATAATGCTTAAAACCCACATTCTTTAATAATGCATCTGAGGTTGCGCCTCAATTTAGATACTTTCTGAACATTATCTTGGGATATTGTTGGGGTCTAAACGTGAGTCTGACCTATATAGCCATTTGTCCAAATTTTTTAGGCCTAATATTAATAATTCAGGGCAGATCAGTACATTTCTACAAAGCAAAGGATAATTCATGTAACCTTGCTTTCCTTTTGCAGTTTCTTTGCCATCCCTTTCTCCTTACCCATCCCACTCCCTAAATAACACATAAATGCTGATGGCATATTGTCCAAAGAAATACTTGTGTGGAAATTTTATTCACAGATTATTAATATTTTTTAATGTTTTCAATCTCTTTCCTTTTCCATTTAACTGTAATTTTTGCAGCAAGAGGCCAAATATATGTATATATTTATATAAAACACAACCATGTTGGGATGAAATCTTTAAACTGGATGACCTATTCCTCCTGTTTCTTTAATTTTGTGCAACAGCTATGGTCTAATTCTCTATATATTTTTTCCAGTGACAGTGCTTGCTGTGAACGGTGGGGGTTGAACCCCAGAGGGGACAAATCATGTGTACATTGATGTGTTTGAAGGAATTTCTTGTAATCGATGACAATTGACAAACTTTTGATTTATTTTTCCTCTTGCTGCCTTGGAACACGGCCCCTACTATATTTTAACTGCACACTGGTAGTGATCTATTGTGAGTAAAAATGGGTTCCCTGTAGCCCAGAGTACGGTCCAACCTGTCTTTCTCTAGCAGAGAGTATTTTTGTTCAGTATTTTGGTTCTTTTCTTTATTTATGTTGCATGTAGCAGTGACGTCATACCCACAAGTTTCTCATCGTTTACACCACTGGAGATTAGGGTGACGTTGAAGAAAATACAGCAGTTTCCCCTTCTTCCACCTCTTTGCCCCTTTTTTGCACAAGCTTATTTTTTTATCCCTAAATGAAAATGACATCTTGGCAATAGTATTTCCTTGAAATTATTCTAGAGATATCTCATGAATTTTTAGGGATATTGGTTAGGCTGGGGTAATTGCCATTATAGCACTCTTTGCCTGGTTAAATACGATTCAATTGTCAGGTCCCTGTTTAGTTTTTTCGGTACTTTGTCCTTTCCATCACACACCTGACACAAAGAATTGCACAGCAGTCTTCTACTGTCCTTTCTAACTTTTTTCTCCGCAGTGACGGAAAAAAAAAGAGTTATGAGGGAAAGCCAGACAATGAATTAGAAGTGTGGTTTTTAATGCATAAACCCAGAGATATCTTCAACAGGAAACAAGCTGTAGTTATTATCTTCCTGAGCTTGCTGGTTTTGACATTACTTACATAAGTAGACACACACTGACTTTTCAGGACCTTAGCTGTAAAATTTTACAGTATTATTATATGTAGAATATGAGCTTTATGGACCACTTCATGTCAATCTAGGTCATACCACTTAAAAGTGTGAAGAATCTATGAAGGCTCTCATCAGCCACTTTGTGTGTACACTTATGGTAAATACAGCATTTGGGATATGGAAAGAATTTCCTGCCTAGAAATACAAGTGCTGCAAAGAAATGTACTGGTTATAGGGCAGTGTTGGGATTATATGGGCTTGTTCTTTCAAAGAGCAAGGGGGATCAAGTATCTCATAGCTGCAGTGCCAGATTGAGGCTGTAACTTCACTGTGGAACTGCAGCCATTCTGAGTAAAGGAGGCCATGCAGTTTCAACATTTTACTAGATATTCTGAATTTATGGTGTGAAAACACTTCAGGTCTTAATCAGAATTGATATATTTTTCCCCTCTCAGCTCTACACACTGTAGGATCATGCAAAGAATCAAGGAATAATTTATGCTCTTGATAGTCCCGGCCTTCTTCAAATTATGATGGCCTGCATTATCATTATCATTATTTACTATTTATTTTATTGTGGTGCCTGCAAACTACACTAAAGGATTGAGATCCTGTTGTGGAAGAAAATAGTCAAGGAGAAAACAACAATTTCTCCAAACATCTATTCTTAGCCAATAGAATGACACAGCAGAAAGACGAAGCAGCAGGAAAAAGCAGATTGTGAAACAGGTCAGCATGATAAGAATCAACAATAAACCAAATTAATAAATTTCTCTATATTAAAGGGTGAATCCTATTGACTTTGAGGCAAAATACTGGAACTCATCTGTATTTACCTGAAGCAATGTATTTATTTAAATTATATTCTTAGGTTGAGACCTTTCTGAACTAAAGAAATTCATTTAAATGGTAATAAGCGAGTAAAGGAGTTCTTCATGCTGTGAAAGAACTAGAAGAGAAAAGCTCATGTAGTTTTGTTTTGGTTTTTTTTTCCATTTCCCCAATAGCTTGTTTAGAATTGCAGTTTGCATTGAGAGTACACTGGCTGAGAGTCTTCTGTAAGGTAATGAAGGAAAGGTCATGATCAGATTTGAAAATTAAAATGAATTGGTCTATAAATGTGCCATTACATCAAAACCTGTGAGTCATTCTTATATCTACTAAAATAGGGCAAGATGTCCACTCAGATCTCCTGCTGTTTTTGAAGTTCTGACATAGAACAGCACTATGTGATTTGGAGCAAACAAGTAACCAATTGTCTTTGATGGCAAAAATTGCAGGAGTGAACAAGCTCAGTTACTAGTTGAAGTTGTCTTGTAAAAATTAAATAATGGAGGAATAGGTTTTCCTCTTGTGTTAAGGTTAGTAAATTCTCACCAACAGTTTAAGGTATGCTGCTGTATTTTTCAGGAAACTGAAACTGTGCTGGGGGAAGTCCTGTCTGTGTTTCAGTCTCATGATGCTAACCAGCATTGCTGACAGGTGATCACACCGCTCTGGTCGCCATTCAATGCTGATGATTTTTCACTCATAGTTTGGATCATGAGAACTCGACGAATTGAAATAACACTGTGCATTTCAATTCTGAAGTGTTCTGGGACCTTTTTATACCCATTCGGTGGTCAGGAAACCTCCCGTTCCTGCTCCCAAGCAGCTGCTACCTGAGGGAGATCCACTAGATGTCCTCGGAGCTCCACTCTGGCTGCGCTGAGCCCAGGGAGCAGCGCTGCAATGACGGGAGCAGTACCGGGATGGGGTACAGCCTATGGTTTACAAAAAATCAGGGAAGAAAAAGGAATACTTTGTTGTGCTTTCTTTAAAGAAAAAAAAAAAGGCAAAAAAAAGCGGTTCCTTGACATTTTAGGTAGAGAATAATCTGCAGTTTCCTTTGCTTATTTTTGCAGCTGGAAATATTTCCCATTACTGTTAGTGAACTCTAAGTAACACTTTAGATCCAGACAATCTACACATTTTAACTGTACTTTTTGACTTTCTGAGATCAGAAAGTAAGGTATTGTGAGAAGCTTAGACATCTGGGGAAATATTCTTTCTTTTATAGAATGGAAGGCTACTGCCTTCTGTGAAAAATTGCATCTAAAAGTTTCTAGAAGTATTTATTACTTTATAAATAATTGAAAGAAACTTTGCTCTCCTTTTTGCTCTTAATGAGTAGTTCATATGAGCCTTGTTTTATAAATTATTTAAGCAGTCTTAACTTAATGTCCATAAAAACTTTCCCTGATACTTTTACTGATTAATTTTACAAATGTTGTGTGATTGTCATCATATTAAGTAGAAAGATCTGTTCTTTTTTTTTCCTATTTATTATACAACTGAAAAGAGGGAAATAGTTTCCTTTATGTCCCAATTTTGTTTTCACCAATATCAAATTACAATTCTATTCAACATTTATAACACACCTCGGAATAGAAATTAGTTGATTCTTATGCAGGTTCTACAGGTGTCAAATAAATTTAACACACACCCAGAGGCTGTTCTTAAGGTCCCCCTGTCTCTCTGATGATTCCCATTTTCTGTTAATGTTTATGGAAGTTTTATAGAAAATGGTACGTGTGTGGCTGAACCATTTAAAATCATTTCTGTCCTGTCTTTGATCTTGTCACTAGTCATCCCTACTAATGATGCGTGTTTTGTTTTATTTAAAATCAGTATTGTATTTGGTGTGAATGTAACTGACTGTATAAAAGGAATGAAGAGTAACAGCATGTTTTCTTTCCAAAAGTTATTGCTCTGATATGCAGTTGCTTATATACTGGTTAAAACCCTTATGGCAAGTCCTTTCTGCTACTTATATTTCCAGGTCCAAGCCTGTTTCCTGCATGTTAATGATGTGAAATATTCAAATGATGCATGATCTCCAGAACAACTGACAATGATAGTTACAAACAGTCCCTGAAGGGCATTGCTTTTGAGAAACGCCATCATGTCCTTCCCCTACTGAAGAGAAGGCCTTAAATTTCCAACTTTATTGGTTTAAGTCTGATGAAAATGATACAAAAAGTTTTCCTTCCCAGCCTTCTTTGCCCTTAAGGATTATTTCTTTTTAATTTTCATAAATGTGTCCTATCCCATTATTGACTGTTGACAAGATATGGCCAGAAGTAAATGAAAACCAGGGACTGTTACTAACCAACAACATAGCAGTTGAGAATTTCTGAGCAGTGTGTTTTGCTACAGTGTTTGATTAGAAAAAGTCCTTCAAAACAGCTATAATTACAGCAAAATGGGCCTGGTTTCTTTCCTCACCTACTGTTAGTGTGTCTCACAAATGCCCTTTATTTTTCTTTCATTTCTTTAAAAATATGAAAGTAGGCATACTGGAAAGACTGTCACACTTTTGGTAACTTATTTCACTTTTCTTTTACTGTCCAACTTTTCAACTTTAAAGAATGTGTTGGGAAGAGTTAGACAGAGGGAAAACACGGGAAAATGCTGTTTTGAATTTTCTGTGTAGTTTGAATGTGTATGCATCAAAAGCTGCAGTGGAAACCTCACTAAAAGCCAAGCTCTGAGGAATGATGTACTATGCAATGAACAAGCCTGATGCTGCATGATGAATTTCTGAACAGATGTAAGATAACTCTACTAGGATGCTAAAAGAACATGGCATTAGTCATGTGAGCAAAGTTTTAGAGGAATGGAGTCGCTGCTGAAGAGATCACTCATTCATCCCCTTCAATGCCTGTTTTCCACAATCATAATGTTACCCTTGCTTGACAAAGTATACTGTATGGCAAGCCATCAAGGCCTTAGAACAGGACTTGACCCATTTGAGTGATTTCAATCCCTCTTTCCTGGTGACTGTGGGATTAAGAAACTGGAAAAAAAAATTCTTTTAAATTTAATGTCATTACCATAATGCAAAAAAGACATCCTAAACTGATGGTACAGGCCAGAGAAACATTACCTTTTTTCTGCATTTGCTTTTAAGGTTTTGTTTTTGCCTGTCAGTGTTGTTTTGTTTTTAGTATAATTGAGTCAGTTCAATCTAAACCATTACCAAAAGTTGGTTCAGTGCAATATGTGAAACAATCTAAATGGCCTTTGGATTTCTTGAGATGCAAACATACCTGATTCAGATGACATAAAAAAATTCCAGGATGGTAATTATACATGTGTTTAAAAACAGGATGCTCTATATTTCTAGAAATGCATAACAAGGACATTCAGATGACTGAAAGATAACGATGTTCTGTCTAACCTGGCACTTGTTTTGGAACTAACATCTAATTCTACGTTAAATTATTTTGTTCTTGATTGACTTACTTTTGAATCCAGAGCAGAAATCGTGCCAGTGATTGGTTCAGCATGTTTCAGTGGACCAATGCTCTGTGTGCTTTTGGTGATGCCTTATTTGTGAACTGATCTTAATGTCGAGCATATTTACCATTTTTAGTTTTGTCTCTTATATGGGCAAATTTTGGTATTCTGTCAAGAGTTAATTTGAACTCCTGAAGATATAATGTAAGCAAAATTAATTTTTTGGAAAATTTTATAAATATCTTGTAACTCTTTAATAATGTGTGATTAATTGCAATAAAGGAGTTCCTTGGCACAGATTAATACAGAGAAATTATTATAATATGTTTAAGAATAAATATATTTATATATATGTATATATGTGTGTGTGTGTGTATAATGCATATGTGCGTATGAGCGTGTGTATGTAAGAATATATGTGTATGTGTGTTTCTGTGTGTGTATACGTACATATATATATTTATATATAAAGAAATCTCTGATTTTTACAGGTAACAGGATGGGCCAGAAATGTCTAATGGACTAGCAACTTTTGTTTTCATTTTAACCCAATGGTATTAATTGTGCCAAGGGAAACACATATTCTTGGTATTCTGTGCTTTTACTCTGTTCTATTTTGATCCAAACACTTGACTGTAAACAGTAATTTTTCCCCATGACTGCGGTCACCCTCTAAGACTGAACAGAAATAAAGAGCAATTAATCTTTTGCCCTACTTTTAATGTACAGCCAAAGTGTTATCAATAATCTCATTGCATTTTTTTTTCCTGGGTCAAGACTGTTGACATTAACTAAGGCCTGTATTAAATCCCTTAAATTACCTTCCAGCTGCCTTGTTATATATATAACCTTGCCATTAACCTGCTGCTCTTCCTCTCCTCCCATCCAACACATGGTTATAGCCAAGATGTCCATCTACAAGAGAATGAGACTGGCATGTTGTTTTGATTGCGGACGCTCTGAGCGTGACTGCTCTTGCATGTCAGGCAGTGTACATAGTAACATGGACACCCTTGAGAGAGCCTTCCCACTTTCTTCTGTCTCTGTTAATGATTGCTCCACCAGTTTACGTGCCTGTAAGTTTTAACACCAACACATGCTGTTCCATGTCTGTGATGTCTGTGGTATCATCCCTGTCTTGTGTCGTGCATTGTAGTTCTGTGAGTTTTACTGGGCTGGTGCTTTTTTTAAAAATCAACCCCAAATTTGATTACAGCTCTGTATTTATATTTCTGTTTTTATTTTCAATGCAAAAAAATGTAAATCATTATTTTGCTTTGTGTGCTCTTTATGAAGCATCCTCTTGCAATAGCCTGTAGGACCTTAGTAGTGCAGTGTGGTGAGATCTTTTTCTATTTAATTCAGACAATACAAATTGTCAGTAATTAAGCAATAAGTGCTATGGTGGAGGACCAGACCTGTGTCTAAATCTGTGACTGGTGCCAAGTGGGTAGCTTTAATAATGCTGGCACTAGAGCAACATACAATGGGAGTGAAAAAATTTACAGGATACAACATAGTAGCTGAACTGTAGTAGCTGAAATTCTATTCTGTGCTGATACTTTTATCATGAGTTTTGATTGTAACTCTTCATGCTCAGTAAGGCAGGATCTTCCATCTAATACTGAAAATGTTTGTACTTTTAGTAAAAATGGTTGTACTTTTTGTAGTGCCTTTTTAGAAAAACTGGGCTGATGCAAATCTCTAGTTCAAACATTTTAAAATTAAATGTAGAATCTGTTCCATAGGACAGTAACATTATGGAAAGTGCCCTGAAAGCTCTTTTGAAAGATCCGAGTTGAGAGGGAGAAGACAGAGAACCTAGAACAATTCTGCATGGCCATTAATTCTTTGGACAAACTGTAGGGATTCCAAAGCTTGGATTATCAGTG
This sequence comes from Acrocephalus scirpaceus scirpaceus, assembly GCA_910950805.1. Classification (NCBI taxonomy): domain Eukaryota; kingdom Metazoa; phylum Chordata; class Aves; order Passeriformes; family Sylviidae; genus Acrocephalus; species Acrocephalus scirpaceus. The sequence continues at coordinate 40,061,099 of OU383781.1, forward strand.
TGATGTCCAAAACTGAGAAAGATTGTTAAATTGCTCTTTGTTTGTTTGTTTCATTTTCTTGTCCTCTTTAGTCATTCTTAACAGGCAAAACTATGTCTTGGGACAAGAGCTGTTTTCCTTTCCCTACCCAAATGGCAAAGAAAAGCTATAAAATTATTCAGATACAGCTATGAGAATAGATTGGAGTTTTGATCAGGAAGCATGTCCACTTTCCAAGGCAAGTCATTGTGGACGAAAGTGCCTTCCTCTATGAAGACTATAATGTAGTGTCTAGATTATGCGCCTGGTTGTCTTTTGGTACCATATGTATTTCAGTATGTAGTACAAGTGGTGAATGATTTTGCTTTAACTATATTGATTTATGAACTATTTTTCCAGTCATAAATATAACAATCCTATAATTGTTACATTTCTTTTGTCTGAAGACCATATTAATGAAAAGTATTCTAATAGGATTTCTTGAAGAGTTTACCAAAAATTATCTCTCTCCATCTGTGTATAAGCACTCTGAACATCCTAGCTATCTACTTGCTTGCAACTCATGTATCACCGTAAGGTGGGTTGTTCCTAGTTTTAAGTCCTGTTCTGAATCACAGGAGGTTTTATCCTTTAACAAGCTTTTTATCAGGGTGAAATGTGGCAAAACCTACCTTGTTAAGAAAAGTGAACAAGAAACCTTCCTGTGTTGAGAATTGCTGCAGGCAGTTTTTTGTACAGTGTAACAGCCTCAGTGACACTGTGCCTGGTGGAGTTTTGTGCGAGTACAGAGTAGTATAGAGTATGTGGCTGGGTCCTGGCAGTGGTGTAAACAGCAACCAGGTTAGGATAAATTAATATGTCCCCAGCAAGTGGGTAAAATTTCTGCCATTAGCATGGTTTGGCAAGGAAAGAAAAACTAATTTGTAGGTTTACCATAGCTTTCAAGTCCACTTAAGACTCTACAGAGGCAGATAAAGTAAACATTTTTGATTGTGTTGCCTGCTGAGCCAAACCCCTCCACAATAATGGTATTATTTCCAACAAAAGCTTTTTGGGAAACATGTTAGAGCTATGTTATATTTTGAAGGATAAGTGATATTGACAGCTTTGAGGATTTTTAGCATCCTGTACTTCAAGGGCCTTTTCCCCCCTTCATCACTCCATCAAATCAAAAGAGATCTCAGTCTTCCCCTTGTGAGACTAGTCACCTTTGACTGTTAATAATAAGTACGAAAATCAATACCAATTCACACTCTTTGCAAAGCAGCATAAGCCTTTCTTTTCCAATTAAAATATATATATGCACGCAACATTGCACTGGCAGGGCTTCAATAGAAATCAGTGTGTTTTCTTTGCAGTGCACAGGGGTCGGACGATGCCCGTCTTGACAGAGCTAGTTAGCTCAAAGAATGGCAGGGAGAGTCAGCTTTTCATTAAATATGAGCAGATGTGAAATGTAGAGTGTTTGACAATTAGAAATGGCAGCAGCAGGGCCCCAGAATCAAAGTGAGGTCAGATTGGTGGATCAGATTACCTCTCTTACATTCTTTAGTTGTTCTGAAAATCATTTTAAATTAGTGTCAGTGGAGCCATGATGGGTTTTGCCCTTTGTCTTTTATGCTACGACTGTATTGTTTCCCCAGACACTCATTAAAGGTCATTATACTATTACAAGGCTTGCTTTGGTCGTGGTGCCCCAGTTGAGTTGGTTTGCTTCTACAGTTGCTTAATGTACTTCTTTCTTTCTTTACTTTTTCTTTTTTAGCTTTTGATTATAAAAGCGGGCTTTTTTTCCAAGGTAAATAAAATCACAGACCATTGTATGAAGCTTCTTGAAACAATAAGTAGTTTCTGTAAGAATTAGTGCTGTTTCTAAAAATCGGATGTTGAGTAGAAGATATCAATTTACATATTCAGTAGTGTACACAGGATTTAATTTTCTAATTGTATAATCTGCAGAGAAAGTAACACTTGCAGTGTATTTTCCACTGTGACTGAGTCTCTCTGTTATTATATTGTTGTTTCTACTTTCAGCAAATGAAAATCATATTTTGATTAAGTATAATTACATTAAAAGAGCTTTTGAGTTTATAGGCTGTTTTCTGGAAAAAATACTTACAATTTTTCGAAATGTAGGGAAAGAGAATTTTAAGTCTTTTTTTGTGTCTACATTTTTCAGGTTTAGCTGTATTTGGTAGATTGCTACATGAATAGCAAACGGTCCAAGTATTTTTTGCATTGGAGACTCAAGTCAATTAGAGTGAAGACAGGCACTTAGCCACTGAAAAACCTGGGGTGGTTTATACAATGAAATTATGTTATTAACAAGTGTGCTGTTTCTGCTTAGGTCTGTGCCAAGACTTGGGGGGTGCCATTCAAATGATTAATTGGTACAGACAGAATCTTAACCTGAACCATTTAATTTCTGAGTTCCCCATCACCATATGCCCGTGCTTCTCAAGAACATGAAAAGTTCATGTTCCTAAAGGAAACCTTTCCTAAAGTTGCCGCTGTATCCACTGCCATGGGAATATAAATTTTCAAGGATATTCTTGATATTAGGCCCAGACATATCTAATTCAGCTTGTAAGAAAACATGCTTTGACATGCTCTCTCTGGTAGTTCTGAGAAGCTTTATGGGAAGACTTTCGGTTTGGTGAATATCAGGGATCTCTGGTGACAAAAGACAAGAATAATTATTACTATATTTTTTATTCAGGGTTCAGCCCAGACTTGTAGACATCTTACAGAGAAAGACCATGCTAAGACAAGTTGGAAAAAGCTTAACTTCTGAAAGAAGCAAAGCATGTATCTACCTGCATGCCAGACCCAGTTTAAAGCCATATATTCCATATAATCTTCTAGTGTCAGCTCATGTTTTATTCTGTACAGACAAGTTATTGGCTGAATCTTTCTCAAAGGACACAAAATCGCATTCTGCAAGGTTAGGTGAGCATTTTGGGTACCAAGGTCTGTAAACTGCTGAAACTATAACTGGTGATATGACATTAGAAAGTTAGGCCAAGAAAACCTCCAGCTTCTTCATTGACCTGTTACTTCAGACTCTGCCTGTATGTCTTTACAACTGAAAAAGCCAAATTCTATACTGAGAGTTGAAATGATGTATAACTTACTGATTTATCCAGGGAGATGGATGCTTAACACACAGAGACATTGGTCAGTGTATCTAAATAAAACTTATCAGTTGTGTAATGATGCTTGGGCTTTTCTAAATGAGTTGACAATTATTAAGTCCTACGATCCTGAAATACTGGCTGAAAAGTCAGCATACTCTATTTCTCCTGAATGCAAAAGAGCATCCTCTGCTTTCTACAGAGGATATATCTTCTAGTTTTCTAACCTACTACTTCTCTAGTCCTGCTCTAGTAGACAAGTCAAGAAGTATTACTTGCTGTCATGCATTAGCTGAAGAGCAGGAAGGACAGGTATGTGGCTTGTCAGGAGACAACCTTCAGTGCTAAAATTTTCTGTTCACCCTTTAGCAACAATGGGTTTTTTTCACAGGATGTGTATACCACCTTGTGGTAGCTAGAGACTATGAGATGCTCAATACACCTATGAATATCATCATATTTACATTATGTTTATAATGCTCTGATTATGACAAGGTGGGGTAGTCCCACTGCTCTCTCCCTCTACATACCTTTTCTGAGCTGTGAGACTTCTGCAGTGGCCACAGGACGAAAGTAGACGTGTTTGTTTTGAAAATCTAACTTTTGCATGTGCTGCATAAATCCTTTCTCTTTTATATAACCCACTGACCTCTCTCTGGTCACATTGGCTCACTGCACAAAAAGCCAGTGCTATGTTTTTAATGTTTTGAGGAAGAAGAGGTTGAAGGAATAAACAAGCAATTGGGTCTTGGAAATTGAAACAGTTGGGAAAAGATGGACAGATCCTCTCCTTTCTAAATGGCTGTGTTTTTTACAGCTCACTTCTATGGAATGACCCCACTGCTGGATCCTGGACAATGAGAGAGCACCATGTTGTATAGTCTAACTTTTTTTTTCTTTTTTTTTTTTTTTTAAATGAGATTAATGAAAATGGAACATTAGAATGAGACATAGTGCCAGATAAATTCTTGGTAATTCAAAGGCACAGAGAATATAAATAATAAGCCCGTGAAAGGAACTGTGTGTGGAATACTGATTTATGTAAAACTGCTTCCAGATATTGTCTGTTTAGGGTGACAGATTTTTACTTCAGTTACATTGGTTTCCTTGCATTCAGTGTTGTATTCCTGAGAACTGACATGACTATGATGTCTTCTAAATACCTCTGCAAGACTATGTTTCCCCTTTCAAAATACTGAAAATGATGTAAAAATGGGTGCCTGTGTTTATTTTAGTTGCCAGTTTGGGGAAAGAATACATATTCTATATTTTAGATAACTCAGTTAAGATACAAGTCTAGTATAATTGAAAAAGAAATCAAGCATATACATCTTAACAGTTGCTGCTGGGTAATGAAGGGAATCACCTTCCTTAGCTGTCTTCTGAGAATGAACTGCTGTTGAGAAAGCTGGTATTGCTAAAACTGGACAGTGGGGTTTTAAAGCCTATAAAACTAGATAATGGAGCAATTGAAAAAAATACCACTGTGGGAGAATCTCTATTTTATAGAGGGTCTTAGGGTGTAGCCGCTCTCATGAAGTCAAAGCTTATACGTGCTGGAGATCTCCATATCTGCAGCCAGCTCCATAGCCGGTACTGCCAAATCAGGCAAGCCAGACACTATGAGATCTGCTTTCCTGGAACTGGAAATTACTCTTCTACTTTCAGGCTTAATTTATATCTGAAATTCTGCATAGCCTACTTTCTTTCTATCTTCTCCTTGTTGCAATCATACAAAGGTGCATGCAGGTGTTTCCACTAAAGAAAATGGAATGGGTTGACTCAATAATTGCAATCACAGTCTTAACTAGCATTCAAAAGCTGCTTGCTGGAACAGTAGTTTCACTGAGCCAACCCTTTGTCTGCCTTTCTTGCCCTTCTGATGTCCAGCCCTCCAGATGATCCCTCCTTGATCTAACTGGACTCCTCTCTGTATTGGTAACAGTGAGATAGAAGCAGTGATCAGAATGGGCTGGTGAGACTCCAAGTATCTATTGCATCACTTTCTTCATATATGTCAGTGCACTGTGACTTTTGTCTTTCCTCTTCAAAAACTGAAGAGACAAAATTGATTACAAAAGGAGGAGAAGTGACATTAACCAGTAGGTATTTTGCAATAGGTGACTTCAACTGTGTAGTTAGGCTCTAAGACAAAAAATTAATCCTTTTTATTGTTCTGTACTTTAATAGAACCTGAGTGCCGCTAAATGATATAAGCTTCTTTTGGGCATAGTAGGAGCATATAGGTGAATACTGAGATGTAGAAATGCAGTAGTAGAAAAAAACCCAGAACCATCCCTTCAAACTAGCTGTTTTCAGCAGGTGGAATGGTAAAAATGAGACAATCTGACTCATTTTTAGATAATATAAATAATGAGGCATGCACTTCTTCAGGTGAGTTTTGTGATGCAGCATATACTATGCTGATGAGAGGTGAGCTCTGCCCAATTTGTGATGTCTGTAACAAGGAGATGAACTCTCACATCATCATGGGGTGGAGGCACTGCTAAGTTTAGTGGTGAAACCTTTGAAGAGTTGGGATAGTGGGGGAAGGAAAGATCAAGAAGTCTGCATTTAATTCCTTTAGGCCTTTATGTTGAGTAGTGATTCTTGCCAGGGTCACAGGAAGGGACTAGTGTGTGGCTTGCTTTTATGGGTACGAGCTAGGAAAGATGCTGTCTGCATCCTGTGGAGTGAATTTAGCAGAGGGTCTTATGCAAGGTGACATGGAAATTATGTTTGCATTTTTAGTTCCTGAGTGTGGCTGGTTGTCATGAAACTCACCATGACAGTTTCTTACCACCAGGCAGCAGATTCTTCCTGTTACCTCCTTGGTGTGGGACAGATGCTGGCCGGTTAGGTCTCCTTCTCTACTGTTTTCGAGCTATTTCAAGCGACAGATGCCAGAGCTGGCTTGGTTTCAGCTTGAGCATTTCTGTCATAGCCCTGCCTTGAGCCCAAATTCTGACCTTTACTATATGAAGTAAAGTATTTATGAGCAAGCAGTGGCTTGATCCAGAGCAGGCTTAGAGCAAATGTCAAGTGTCAAGTCAGTCTCTTGCCTCCTTATACCACCTGCATTAGGAACCTGGATTAGACCCTAGACTACAGCATTGACTGCCTTAGGCTTTATGTGTCTGGAGCGACATAACTTATTAACAAAGAGTTATTAAATTTTTATCAGTTTTATAACGCAATGTAAATGCCTTCTATGAATCTACATTGTATTCATTATCATTTAAAACGTTAATTAAGTCAAAGTTGCATTTAATTTAGTTCTAAATATGCCTTTGGGAGGAAGCTTTTTAAAACAGCTGCGGGATTGAGAAGCTCATTGATGCTGGGAAGTTGTTAGTACCATTTTTCAGGTTAGGTCCCCCAAATTGATTGCCATTTTGACTCTTAGCTAGCTTGTGTGGATGTTGTTGGGCAAGGTCTCAAATTAATATTGAAACAACAGCAGAAAACTATCAGCTCATACTAGTCACAGAGACACTATGATTTGTAATTCATGTTCTTTTCCAATTACTTCAAAACCAAAAATTTTAATATATAAATCCTGTACGTATCTCTTGTTATACTTTATTTATACATAGAGTCTTATTATAATTTATTTTCTTTCATATCCTTATTCTTTGGCTCCTTTTATAATTCAAGGAAAAACATGTTCACCAACTTGAATATTTCCCCTCAGATTGAGGGAAAAAGAAATCTTTTGGCTTATTTCTTACTTATTTCATGTAATCTGAAAGTATTGTAGTATATAGAAGGAGGTGCTCAATGAAGTATACAACAGACCACAATATAGTTTCAATATAAAAAGTGGAATTCAGTTTGGTGTAAAACCCCCTAGAATGAAAGCCCATCCTTTATGTGTGGCAGTGGTTTTGTTTTTGATGTATTTTAATGTAAAAACAGGAGGAATATGGAAAAAATCAAACTCAGTGATGGATCCATCATCTGATTATTCCATGAGACCCGTAGCATATTTAATATGTGCAAACCTTTTATCAGGTTTGTAGTGACATTAGGAGTCACTAGTATATATACTATGTGGTTCATACCTCTGGAACTGGAAGCAGGAGCAGCCAGCCCATTTCTTACCTAGGCTAGGAAAATCTGTTGAATTAGAACAAGAGATCTTCAGATTTTATCAAGGTCAATGTAGGTCCAGCAGAGTGGATCTGCCCCCAGTCTGGAAGTCAGAAGCAACTTACAAGACAATTTTTCTGGGTCTTTGTATTTTCTACTGAACATCTAGAACCTTCTGAAGTATTTGTGTATGCCAGGAAACACAACCTCGTGAATTATTTAAGTTCTGCATGAAAAGAAGAGATTGTTGTCGTATAACTCCATATGTGGTTCTTGAAGTGCCACAAGAGAAGCTCCCATGCTGTATTGTTGCTTTGATTGAGGTTATCGTAGACAGGAGAGGGTTGGACACAACATACGAAGAAAAGTTTTAATTTATTTTTAAGAAACCATAAATACATTTATTTCAGTATGTAAGTTCTTAACTGTGTTTATAATATACTTTAAAATAGGTTCAAGTTTAGTCATCCTTTCACTGTTTGAGACTATTCACCAGCTTGTTTTAGCATTTTTTTTAATAATACAATGATATATCTTTCCTTATTATACTTTACTTAATATTGAATGCTGTAATTCTGTGATTCACTTATTATCAAAGATTTTAGGAAGCATGTGTGCTACCTCACAGACATGCTTCACTGACAGTGATCAGATCTTGTTAGCACAGCACAAATATTCTCAAAAGGAAAGGTGGAGAAGGCATTATTACTGTGTAAGATGTGTCCAGTGTTATCTGGTCAAACACTCCTGTGTGCATTTTAGTTTGACTGTAAATTTTACCTAGGCAAATGGGAAACAAAAGTGCCACAAGGCAAAGATCCTAATCTTGACTGTGCCACTGACTTTCTACATGACTATAGTTGTTCTTCCCCTCAAAGAATGAAAATACTGTATTCTCGAACTATTATACTGTATGACATTTTGTGCTAAGAAGTGCTTTGAGATCTTTACATTTTGAAGTCCTACATATAAGCCTGAATGTCCTTTTGACATAGATATTCCTCTTCAGAGGCCAATTTTCAGATTTTCTGATCTTTGCTTAAGAATGTAGATACACAGCAAGAGCAAGAGAAGAGAGAAATGGGGTACCAGACAGAAAGAAGGTGTGGGGAAATTACCATAACTGCCTTGCTGCTGTCTAATTTAGAGAGATTTAGAAAGGGTATACAATGTGAGAGGGCAGGAGTAACTTGAGTTTATCTGCAACAGTAGAGAAGTATCTCTGCTGCTGTATTTTTTACATAATCTGAAGTTTTTAGCTGCTTCTGAACTTTAATTGGAATGCAGACCTTGTTTACTATGAAGAACTGCTGAAGGAAATCCAGAAATTCATTATAGCATCTTTGATCTTTGTCATGCAATTTCCTTTGTTTGTTTTTGCATAATGGATTTTGCTTGCACTACGCGTGTTCCTTTCTCCATTCCCATGTTCCTGACATTATCTCCACTCTCTCACTCCATGGTGCTATATGTTCCCTGACACATCATGTCCCACATATGGAGAGAGATTTTACATCACCCTATGCTATGGAGGAAGACTGGCAACAGGAAATGGAGGCTCTGTTTTTGAGCAAACTTGTCTGAAGGAACTCATGTGCCGTTTAACAACCGACATAGTTGAGTCTAAAATTAGCCCCACTGCTGTCATACTTAGGTGATCCCTTATGGGATTGGTCATTAAGTAAAAACAGCATCTTGACACATGAACATTAATTTATAAGTCAAGATGAATATTTGCCTAGCTGGTAAAGTTTTATTGGCTGATAGGACAAAGATTCCTCTTGAAGAGAAAAAAGAAATTGCAAGTTTTGAGGCTAATGTAGAGATGGTGCTTATTCCTCTTCCATGAGCAATATGTGGTAAATCCATAGGTGCAAACTGATAGCACATTTCATTAGCAGGAATTTATCCAAAGATTTTTTTCTTCTATTCTTGCTTTACCTCTGAGAGAGTTATTCCTGATCTACCAGATCAGGCAAGGACTTGCCATGTTCTCTGTGATCAGTCAACCACAAGATGGGTGGCAGCAAGGAAGTGACACAGTATTTATTTAGAATTGCAGGGTATGAAACTGACTATAATTCACACAATGAGACAGCAGAAGGATGAGAAGACGTAAGATGCACTGCTGAATAGAACTAGGATGTACTTTTCTGACTTCTACTACATACTGTCCTTTCCAACATATGGGACATGTTTCCCAAATATTCGGATGACATGCTAATATTTCTCACCAATAATGGACTCCTTACCATTCTTGTATCTTGTTTTTGACAAGAAATACTGGTTTTTACTTGGTTCTGAACAAAGCCAATTAGCTTTCCAATGAGTAAAACATACTTGGCAAACTCTTGAATGCTAATAACTGCTTTTGGTGTTCCACAGAAAAAAGTATTTATCCTGTTGTGTGAGGTTGCACATTTTAAGAGTTCTACTGACATTAAATTTTAATTTTTGACAAATGACGCTTATTACAAATTGAGACTTGAAAGTGTAATTTTTGTTTCATTTTATAAACAAAATTCTGCAGAGAATTCAATCAGTTTTCATTTGCAAAAGATAAATTTTTCAATAGTTCTTAAAAGATGGGGTTTTTTTTCCACCAAAACTTGTGTTCCATAGAAGTTATTCAATGAAAAATAAATAAATAAATAGATAAATACATATATGAATAATTTAATTAAATATATTTTGATTATTTTATTGAAGGATCTCCCTGCCCTGAGTAACAAGATATACCTTACTGATTTCTTCATTCAGACAAAGGAGAAAAGATGAGAATACAGTAGGGCTGGGACAGATGTCAGTCTCAGCGGAGATTCTGTAACAATAATCATGGTGCAAAGATTGCAGAGCCTGGAGTCAGTAATGGGATCCTCACTATTTGATAAGATCCTTCCATACAAGGAGTCCAGCATGTAGGCATCTCACACATTGGAGAGTTCTATGACTCAGCAGAAGCCCTTGCTTATGTTTGGAAGAGGAGTAGATGAACAAACAATTTGCAGTGCCAGGGAAGACCCAAGCCAAGAATCCAATCACATAGTCTGGACTTGACTCATTTTACATCAGTGTGAAATTCTGTAAGAGCAGGGATTGACATTCTTCTAACTCACTGACACCAGATCCTTCTGCATGTTAATTTATGAAGTATGAATTCTTTTCCTTATCTGCACTTCAGTATGCCATTATCATATGGTTATGGCGTTCTTAGAACTCCCTATGCCTGAATTTGCCTCTTTCAAGCATAGGATTATTTAAATTTTTTGTTTCAGGTCTCCCCTGTTACCGCTACCACATGTAGTTTTTTATTAAAGCATGATCTGTGGAGAAATTTCTGTCTTTCTGGTTTTTGTGAATAATCCTTGAAAATACTATCTCCTACTTTAATGAAAGTGCCTACTCTGTTTTTGGATTCAGGATTTCTAGTGTTAGCATGTCTACTGGCTGATGAAACTTTAAAGGTCTTTTTGATTGGCTGATTGAGTCTTTGAATGCTGCAGCTCATTCATCCCCAGTTATACTGGTACTTCCACTGCTAAATAGCAAAATTCTTGCTTTGCATTTAAAATTGTAGCATGAGGGCATGCCAGAATCATGTCTTTAAGTTCATACATTCAGCCTCAATACTCAAGCCCCACATACTCCTCAGGAAACATCTTGAAGTTGTCCCTTGAGTCTCACCGATTTCCTCAGCAGTATCCTTGAGTTCTGCCCATGAGGAATATAAAATATGTCAAAATATGCATTTGGTTTTAATCTGCCTTTAGCATATGAGTCTTTTGTGTGCCCTCTTCTTTCTCCTCAAACAGGACAAAATAAAACCCTCAGAGGTAAAGCTCCAAGCAATTTGATTTTGGAAGATGACTTTCTTGACAGCTGTCAGTGTCCCCTGAGCATAGGATTTCTAGATGCTTTCAGTATCTGACTCTCAGAACATCTGGCAGCAACAGTATTTCCAAATATATTGGCATCCTGTGGCATTTGTGTTTGATGTAGTTTCTTTTAGGGCAGTAACTGACCTGTAAATCTTATGAAATTTTATACATCAATTTTTTTATTTGTTGGAGACAGTTCCTCAGTTCCAGGTGATTGTAGAGTTTATTGTGAAGTTGGTGTGATAATACAGCAGAAATCCTGGCAGTTCAGTGGTTTCCTGCAGTCTTCTTTACTTTTTTTTTTTTAATTTTTTCAGTCTTCTCTCTTCCTTATCATTCTACCTACTTTGAAAAGGGACATCACCTGTATTTAATTTTATACTCATGGTGTGGAAGTGGTTTTTTTTGCTATCACTATTTTTGCTATTGTTTTATAGATTTAATCTTAGTAATTTATATCTTGGTTGTTTTTATAATAATAGATTTAACAGGTGGTATTGGTTTTTTAGATTCATTTGTTCAGAGCAAGAAGAAAGCTTCAGAAGAAGGGAGTACATTGTAGAATACACTGAAGTAGGGATCACTTAGAAAAAAAAATATTCATTTCTTAGTGTTATAAAGAGTATTTAACTGTGTATCTGTGAGTAATAAAACCTGCATATGTGACAATAGCCTTTTAATAAAACAGGTTCAATCTATTTGATTAATTTTAATGTTTACCCTGTGACTTACAGTACTTTGCATAAAATAATTTCTTTGTTAACATTCCCTGCTTTTATGAAAGCCATAATTCAGCTAATAGAGCACTGTTAAATTGCAACCAATCTGCTAAAAATCTCTTCTAGTAACAACACTTCTGTGTATAAGAACAGCTGAGAAATACTGCTCTATATTTGCATATGGATTTGAAGACAGGAAAACAGCACTGGGTCTTGAAACTCCCTGTAACCAGCAGGTGGTGGTGCTGGCTTAGAAATCAGTAGTGGCTGAGAAGTCTGCAAGAACTTCATTATGTATTGCTTTGCTAAGGAAACAATTTTATGAAAAAAAAAAATCAGATGGCTCTTTTAAATATATACAGTTTTTTTCCATAAAGGTGTGTACAGTGTAAGCGCTTCTCTACGACCAGTGTCTGTGTAAATAGGCACAGCATTTTATACTTTACATATGAAATGATATGATGGCCACACAAGTAACTGTAGTGTGAAGACCTCCATCCCAGGGGATTATTACAGACTAGTCTGAAAGAATATTGGGGATCAATGAGCCTGATCCTATGAAAATTTAGTAAATGGAAGTTTCTCCACTGATGTAGGTGAAAAACTGAGTAAGACTAATGATAAGAAAGCCAGAGTTAAATGTTAATATTTCAGTTCTTCTTGTTCAGAGACACAGACATTTCTACCCCCTTTTTTTTCAAAGATAAACACAAGCCAAAAGAAATTCAATGGTATCAAATTTTACAAAGTAAAAAGATACGAATAAAACCCCAATTTATTGGTCATATATTAATCAAGTTAAAAAAAGAAACAGCCTCAGCCAAATCCTCTCAAGTGCATTTTCAAAAGTAAGGCAACTCATGGGGAAGCAGAGGAAGAACTGAAAAAAAAAAAAAAAGTAAAGTCATAGAATTTAAGAATACAATCACCTGGTTTTATAAGAAGGGTAGGAAAATCTTTATTCCACTGTGGTATTGGCAGGGACCTAGTCTGTCTTCTTGTAATGAGCAAGGTAGATGAAATTTTATTTGAGTTTAAAACTTTAGGATATGCAGGTTGGAATTACACTAGAAATATATATTTTTAAGATGTTAAGATAAATTGGCACTTCTAAATGGAAAACAAAAGTAATAATTCTAATTAGATTTCTGCAGGATGAAATCTACACTTCCCAGTGTTCACAGGAAGGAAACAGTTGTTGCAAGACTGAACTGAAATTTGTGGAGTCTTGCTCCAAAGGCGTGGAAATATCACTTTCCTGTGCACTGAAATACTCTTCCTGACAAACACAGTCTATGCTGTAAATACAAGATTTCTAATCCCAAGGAGCAGAGCAATCACCAAGGACTCGTGTGCTTACTTTTACTCTTAGTTACTTCAAGGCATTGTATATTTTTCTCTGAATTTAATGGAGCTGAGGGAGTGTAAACAGTAAAGTGATCATAGGCACAATGACAAGTGGCCTTTCAAATTTAGATTTTTTTTTTTTAATAGTAGCTTATTTTTTGTCCACAAATAGAGCTTCACTGTTCTCTGCAGTGACTGATTGTGAGTGTGTTGGGTCACAAAGGGGAAACTTCCTTAACTTTGTAAGAACAAGACAGATTCCTCCTACAGTTTACCAGAACTGCATAAATACAGAGTACCCTTGCTAGTGTTGCAACTTCTTCCTCTGTGTCCCTTATAGTCGGTGTCAAAATCCTCTTTGAGGCAATAGAACAAAGGACTTTGGGTTGCTGTGCATCAGAACAAGGATAGCCTATGACAATGCATGGGATATTATAATTTGCTCTGTATTTCTACTCTTAAAGAATCTCCCAAAGATGTGCCTTTTGGCTTTACATGTCATGCCTTGGGGAGCTGTCAAAGGGCCACTCATATGGAAATCAGTATCCTTTAATTGACACTATTTTTTTTTTTAAGGAAGGAAAATAGAAACACAAATAAAAAGGGTATTATGGTTATTCAATGTTAGAGGCACACTTTTATGTCCAATTAAAAAAAAAAAACAAACCACCAAACACTGTAATAACAATACACTCTTATCACATATGAATATAGTATATTTTTATGGAGTGTATTCTGAACATACTTTTCAAACAGCAGTAGCAACATTGCAGTCTTACACCTGCTAGATCTGACAAAATTAGATATTAACAGCCACAATTTCAGATCATTTGGTAACTTGAATTCTAGTAAGATCTGTGAGTAAGAAAATCCTTTAAAATAGAATTGACTGCAAGTGAGCCACCCAAGGCTGTGTAACCCAAGGTCAGTGGTAAAACTGAATCCCAGTCCGGAGATTCCCAGTCCTTTGCTTGTAGCCATGGGATCATCAGTCTGTTAAAATGTTAACATGTGGCTTTGAGCAATCCTTTTGTACTTTGCTCTGCTAGAGACAGCAGCTGGGGCTCCAAAATCATAGTTCTTGGCTGCTTGTGACTTGGTAGGAAACACACGGTCTGAACAGCTCTTTTCTGACACATGGGGTAACATTTTCTGTAGCTCCTCCTCCACGTTAAGAGCCCAACAGTTAGTTATAATGAAGTAACATAACTTAAAATTTAACTGGGCGTATTTACACTTGCCATGCCTGAGACTCTTTAACTTTTCTTATTCTCTGAAGTGCACTCTCAAAAAACAAAGTTAGTTCCCTTCGCTCTGATGTTTGTCTGGAAAACAGACCCCCTTGAAAACAGACCATGTTCATGTTCTAAGTTCTACAGTTTAGGCACATCTCAATTTCTTTGCCCTTTCCCAAAACAAACTTTATCCAAATTCTGTATGGATATGGCATATGGAGAAGTCAGTGGGACAGTTCAATGAACAGGGGGGAAAAAAGTCCACTCATGCTTTGCTTTTTTTTTTTTGCTTTTCTTTTGACAGCTTTCCAATAACAGTATAATGACTTGAATAAACTATTACAGAGTGAATCATAATTTGAAAAGGCAGTGGAGAATGAAGACTAAAAATAAAGAAAAATGTATGAGGGAATACTAATATTTGATTTAAAAGATGTTCAAGGTTCAATGGACCTATGACTTAGTCTAAATATAAATTAGGATTTGATAGGAATTGAAGTGGCTTTTTTTTTCTACTGTGCAAACTTGGCAGGGGAAAGAGAAGATGTTTGTTATGTACAAACAGTGTCCTATTGTCTATATACCTCTGTATTGGAACAAGAAACCAGATCCATGAAATCAGAAACCTTTCTTCTCAAAATTGCACACGCTAAAATGCGTAAAATTCTGTATATATGGGAAAAGCTTACTTCTCATTTATAACAGCATATGCATGAGGTATGAACAGCTCCTGATCTAAAGTCCACTGAAATCAGTGTAAATGTTTTCTCTGACTTCAGTGGACTTTGCATCAACCACAGTTCAGACAGCCTTAAGCCACTTCTTTGCTTGCTGAAGTCATAGTAACAGAGAAGTGATAACAGTTGATAAAGCATTCATAAAAGTTACGTTCTTGAATTAAACTGGAAGAGCAAATCAAAAAATATCATGTTTCTGTGGTAACCTTAGGGAGTTGTTCTACCCTTAAAAATAAGTACAAATGGTGTAAACACATATGCCAGACCTTTTTCACCAAAAGATTCAAGTTATAAGTTTTCTGTGTTTCCAAACTCCTTTGTAGTCTATTTTTCATTCTATATAGAAGTTACTTTAAAAGATTAGGAACTTAAAGTTGTATTGATTTCACTGAATATCAGAGCAGCCATCTTAAATTAATAACAGGATCCAGCATGGCAAGATTCCACGTTTGCTATTAATTGTCTTTTTTATGCATTCAAGGAAAAGCAAAGATGAGGAATATATCTGTTTCCGAGTTTCAGTTTTTTATGTGGGAGAAGAATTAAGACTGAAAGACCATGTATTATTATTACAAAATTTATTGGATAGAATAGAAATAGGAAATAGAAAGAAAATAGAAAATAGAAAAAAAGGAAAAAAAAGAAAAAAGTAGTAGACACAATGCATTTGTTTTGAAATTTTATGTGCCTTTAGCCAAAAGGTGCAAGACTGGGACAAAAGAGGGAAGAAAGAAAAGAACTGATCTGCAGTTTCAAAGAGCATGTCTCATGTAAGCACCATTCAGTATTTGCAAAATGTTCTGATGATGTATTCTTGACATTCTTGGATCTTGATGTTCTATCTGTTTCAAGTGGCACACACTGCAACTAAAAGCCAGCCTCACCTGCTTTTGTAATGGTGCTAGTGTGTAGAGATATGCAACATATCTTTTTGTATTAAGAAAACAGGATGAAATGCATTTCCCTGAGTTTGTAATGCACATAGAAACAAAAGCAGCAATCCTGTTTCATTTGAATTACCATTTCAGATACCAAGCAAATGCTGCTCCGCAGATTCTAAAATTAACATTCTTATATCTCATCAAGCACCATTATTTTGTAGTTTCTAGTCAATGATTTCATTACATCTGTTACCACCAAAAAAAATCAAGTAAATTTGTAAAATAAATAGTTCATTGGCATAAAATGATTTTTAGAGGATGAATAACGTGGGGGTGGTTTTTTTTCCCCAACAAATAACAAATGTTTTGATTAAATCATATTTCAATACTATGCTAAACTCCAACCCCAACTGATTTGGCACATTTTCTTTTTTGAAGCTACCTTTGATAAGAAATGCATTACAAACTCATCAGTTTAGCTTCCTGTTAACAAAGAGACAGCAGCCGTCTGGATTATTCTAGATCCGCAGTGAAACTGCCACACTATGTATGCTCAAACTAAAGCTGTGCAAGTTTGACAAGGGGCAGATGAATCCAGGAGTTATTGTGCAGGGGTTTAAGTCTATGCGGCAGCTGACGGTTGAAATAATCATCTATACATCGCTCTGAGCTAGCTGGGGAAAGGTTGAAGCTGTATATTTTCAACATATCTAGCCTAATGGTTAATCTGTTGTCTTGTACAGGGGGTGCTGGGTGGAATCACAGCAATAGCTGACAGTTTGGAGGAATTGCTGTGGGTATTTTCAGTTGCCTGATTCACAAAGTGGTAGGTAGCAAAAAGTCTAAACAAGCTTGTCATTGAATGAGGCAAGTCATGCTCACTGTCACTCCCATCAAAAGATCTCTGGTAGCCAAAAGCTCAATAAACATATTGATTATTTGCATTTAGTCATAGAGGGCTGCAGCTTGTCTTCACCCCCCCACCCCATGAAAGCTGAGCCAGATTGCAGAATGGTGACTGCTCCTTTGGAGGTCAGCTCAGAAGATGTTCAGGAGAAAGATATCGGTTAAGTTGGGGGAAGAAAAAAAAATATTTCTTCAAACCAAGATAGTTTAACTGTTAGAAACACTCTCTGTATTTCTAGTGCTGGATCTGACATGTCTTCACAGTGACATGGCATTACTCACTACAGAGATTAAGGGGGTGCAGTATGAATTAGACTGAAACAAAAATGAAGTATCTGCAAGTGACAGCTCTGGCTGATGGCTGACTATGAAGGAAAACACTGTGCTAGTGTCTGGCGAAAAACAGTGCTGAAAGCCTAGCAGCTGATAGAGATGGGGGAGGAAAGGAGCGCTGGGTATCGGTGGTGGTTGTTTAGAATGTCTGGTTTTGGTCAGGATATTTTTTCTCCTTTAAAACACATTTTCATCTTCCCTTCCAGGCAAATCATGCTGAAGCCAGTTTCAGCCATTTTGTTGAAAGCACTGTACTGGTATTCTGCCTTGTTACATTTGAATTAAAGCTCAGCCCAGTTTTAAGTTATGGCAAGTGTATGCTCACAAGGAATAAATAGAGATTGCCACAGGCATTAGTTTAACTACATTTGTTGTTTTAAAAATGTTCAGGGAGTTGCAGATTGCAATTCAAATTATCTTCATTATAATAAATAAAATGTATAGAAATAGAAACAGGCATGAGTCCCTAACGCAGTCTGTAGGCAAGTGTATATTCATTGGGCTTGAAAGGGAGGTCCTGAGGGTGGGGGTAAGGAATAGGAATATATGCAACTTCAAAATACCTTTACAATCACATTAATATATCACATTTTATGCATATTATTTTTTATCTCTCTAATGGTGGCAGGCTTCTTGGGCAAATTCTGTACAGCATTTATTAAAAGTAGGTAGTGTTCACCCAGGGTACAATTAGAAAATACTACAGAAAATGGAATTTCTTACCCTTACTCTACTTTTATCCTGTTCCTTACTGTTTGCCATTCTCAAAAAGTAGTTTATAATTTGCTCTCAAAATGGCTCTCAAAATATTCTTAGGTAATAATTGTGCCTTATGGATACATGACGACGTACTGAACAGTTCTAAGGAACTTTGACAGCATAAACAGTGCAGGCCTGTGACTGCATTGGAAATAAGGTCATATGTCATACTACAGAAAACGAAATTTATCTAACTATGAAAAATACTTCTGTTTTAGTAGACTTGGTGGTGCTAAACTCATCCCATACTTGGAAGAGAACCCTGGTGGATTTGGAGGTTGTGATTTGATGTTGTACAGTGGTACGACAAATTACCCAAATCCAGACAGTTTGATTGCCAAACCTAGTGAGGCAGTGACAATATGTAAGGATGTATTTAGTTCCATATAATTAACAGCAATCGTTGTTTCCCAAATACGTTTTCTATGGAAATCAGCCCACATAATAGTGCAAGAACCCAATTGGATTTTAAAGAAATTATTAATAAAAATCAGCTGTCTTTGCTGCACAGGCGGATGCTCCGTAAGAGGTTTAGGTTCAGCACACTAGTCTGTATCTGCGGAGGTTGGCCTGTGTTTCCCACCTGATTATACAGTACTGCTTAATCCAAAATCTCCATGCTTGCTTATGTAGTTCAGGGTGTATCCTGACAGCCCCATGTGTGTGGCACAATGTGCACCTACAGCTTGACGGGCTATTTACACTAAGAGTAACCAGCTTTACTCTTCTGTGGTAAAAAATAGATGTAATTTTAGGAGGAATGGAGAAAGAGATTATTATCTCTGCCAAGGATAGGTCATTCAGATATTATTCTGTAATTCTTGCTTTCGAAGATTGATTAAAAGGACTTGGGCCATAAACTATTGGTGTAAGAAAGAAAATTGTCCTGTGTACAAAGGATTTCATCACTGATCCACTGTGGGACTTTTTCCACTTTGATATGAGCTCTTGTCAGAGGCAGGAAGCTAGAAGTCATGGGATGAAAACAGTAGTTATAACTCTTAAATCTGCAATAATTTGACCAAAAAAAATTGGCAACTTGTTATGGCCATGGTCAGTAATAGTACCTGTCCACACAGTTGTAAGTAAGGGGAAGCAACTTAGGTTTTACGCAGCTCAGTCTGCCTTCCTGCTGAGCAAGATCATGTGGTGCTGTTAAATATGGTGCCAAGCTCCAGATATGAAGCCGTACCAAAAGACAAGTGTTTTCGTTCTGACACATGCTGTGCCACTGCAAGCACAAAATCTTGGGAAAGCTTGAATTTGTCTGCATGGAATATGGCATAAGACATACACTGCTATGGAAGGTTATTGCTTAATAGTCAGGTCTGGTATCTGAAACCATCACTTCTGAACTCCAGAAGAGACTGTAAAAAGGTGATGGTGTTTCTTAAACAACTTGATTGGAGGGTTGATAAACTTAATAGATTCTGGTCTTCTTCCATTGCATGTGAAGCTACTTTGATACAGGATGTGGATTTTTAAAGATTATTTCCAGTATTGCTATCTCCACTTTAAAAATAGAACTGAGTTGATGCCTATCAAGGCCTTCAAATACATGTTTGACCAGTGACATGTGTAGGGAGATAGATATCTGCAGATATATTTTATCCTCTGAAAATTATTTCACTTGGAGGAATATTAAAAGTAGAAGTAGAAAATTTGATAAAAAACCCAGTAACTCTTGAGGTGAAATTGATAATTTTCAAGTAGTGTATTCAATATTTTATACAGTATATTTTATTTTTGTGACAGTATTGCTAATCAAAGATATATGCTCTCCTCTGATAATTTAAAATATATGTGAACTCTGGTGAGAATGCATTATTATTATTATTATTATACTTCAAATGTTACTTCTGTTAGTAAAAATCAGAATAACATCATAAATTAGACTTTAGTTCTTTTCTCACTAATTTTTCTATCACATCAGTCAGAATAGTAGCAAGCCATCAAAAGGTCACTGAATTGGGATGGGTGCTTTGTCACCAACCAGTTCAACCTTGTTAAAAAGTACCTTCAAATGACTCTTGTAATTCCTATACACTTACCTTTTCTGTGAGAGAGACAGATTTTGTGCTTGAAGAAAAGTGGCAAGCATGGGAATGCTATTTTCTCTTTCCAGTAACCAGATGGTGTTTCTAGCTGGTGGTAAACTAAACAAAGATCCCAAAAGACATGCTGACCTCCTCAAATACTTTGCCTCTACTCTCTGCTCAGTGCTCTCCATTGAATCTTCAAGGCAATTGAAACATATGGAAATAATGCTGCAAGTCAGTCCACCAACTTAATCATCCCTTAAACTCCCTACCTAAACTTCTTGCTTCATTATATATAACCAAATATGAGGTCTTAGTGGCTCAACTCATTCAGAAAGAAACCAGCATAAGGACAAGATCTTTATTGTGGTTTTTTGCCAGAAAAAGATTTTGTTGTTGATTTTTACTTAGTGTGCCATTTGTTAGAGATACTATTGGGGGGGTAGTGTTTAAATAGCCTTGATATACTATCAACGGAAGACAAAGAATCACAGTTTCAAGCTGAATCCATATTTAGAAAATTGAATTTCTTAACTTTCTTTTCAGAGGTACTATGTATGACCTCCTGAAATTTACAGTATGCAGCACTGTTGAATACTTAACAACTTTTATGTGGGTTCCTTAAAATCAGTGTAATTCCATAAGTATGCTTGCACAATTTTGAAGCGGTGACCTTATATTTTCTGTGATTCCTTATTTATTTTAATAGCAGCAGAGTGCTTTACCTCCCCTGTCATTTTCAGTAGTTTCAAAGAAATAAACATCCTCCACAGATAGTAAATCTCAAAGCCCTTATCAACATGGGGGAATAAGTATTACCTCAGACATACTTACCCTAGGATGGGATTATTGCTTAAAGCTGATAATATTGTTGAATAATCCTTTTATAAGTATTCTTTTATAAAGAGTCATTTTAGAGGGGGGAAAAAAAAAAACCCGACATAAGAAAGCTGTGGGTATAAACCTTTATTTCTGCTGTTAGAACTCATACCTTAAGCTTTAATGTCTGTATTTCCACATAATATCAAAATTGATTCATGCCTGTGGTTTGAAATAATTTTAATATAAAGAAATTAATTTAAATTTTTTCTTATTATTTAGAAGTAAAGAATGCAGCTAGATCAAGTTACCCCAAATGTTCATATCAATTCAAGAATGCAACTACTAATGCATTGATTGATGCCAAGTCCACTGAAGGAATCCCGGAACCTGTTCCACTTGTTAATAACCGTAAAGGGAGCCTCTTCCTACCCAACAACCCCTCGCTGCTGCACCTTAACTTACTGAGTTCTGTTGAACAAGGAAAATCTACCTACTGTAGATTGCAAAGGGCACTCAGCTTGCCTGTAAAATACGGCTACCACTCCCAAAAGCCTGGGTTGAACCAAGATCTCCGTAGGTAGCCCAGTAGTTGGACGCATAAGGCAATACAGAATGGTTTGTGCATGGTTTTGCAGGCTGTTTTCAATGTGACTATGACATTACTAATGCTCTGTTAAGTGCTTACAGATGTGGGTTTCTCCAGATGTGGTGATTAATAAGTTAATCGAGATAGCTAGTCAACTAATGTATCTGGGTGGTTTGTGCTTTACCTTTCAAAGGATTTAATTGCTTTGAAGCATTTACATGCTAGGCAGAATGAACTTATCAGGTATCCCAGTTCATGTGATGTTCAGTAACACAGATGTTATTTCAAATTTCATCTCTTTTTGGTGTCTAAAAAAGTATCTGTAAACTAGTTCAGCTAGTGACCTGGGAGAGGCAGTCAAGGAGACAGTGTTGTTTTAAAAATAGTTTGAAAATAACAAAGAAAAAAAGTTATGAACTTGTCCACTGTTTTGAAAGACTTCCCTTTGTTTTGCTTTAAAAATGAAATAAGGATAAAAGTCAAGTAATATGTTGTTACAGATGTTCAAATCCATATTAAGGCTGTTAAAATTACCAGCACATCTTAAACCAATTCATGGAACATCGTCTGGAGGTTATGTCATTGAAATAATGAACACTCTTTACTCAAGAATAAGCAAACATGTTAAAGCATCAGTGTAACTTTAAATTAAACTCCAGCATAAAACTGAGTGTCTGAAGCCTCATTAGACTTGCCTGACATTTTTTTAGCATTGAGTCTTTCTGAACTGCAAAACTGTTATTAGACAAGTGAGCTCTGGGTTGTTACAGCAGTGCAATAAGTGTTACACTTAGGGATGTGCAAAGAAGCTCTTGAATGCTATTAGAACTCAAAGGCTGAATTGAGTTCCAAATCTATAAAACTCTATATCCAATTCTTGAATTTATTTCCAATTTTCATGAAAGCAGTAAAAAAAGTCCATGTAACATAATATTGCTGTAGTTAATACAAATCTTGTAGTATAAAGACATAAAAAGTGGGAACTCGTTAACAAAAGCAAACATACAATATCAGAATTGAGTTGTCATATATCACAGCCCCATTATTCAAATATGTTTGTCTTTCATAAGAACAAGTGAATTTAAGACTCTTCTTTTAAATCAATGCAGACACAGAAACCATGAAACTAAAATATTTAATAACCTTACTTAAAATGTTGCTAGATCCACTTCTTTAAATAAGCAGGAAATTGACAGGAGTACCTGAAGGATAATAATTAAATATGTTTTATATCCTACTTACTACTAAGAAACCACTTGTGAGTTATCACTGCAACATTTTTGGAAACCAAGCCATAGGTAATAGTGTCCATTAAATACTATTCACATGTTTCAACTTCATCTGTTCCCCCATTCTTGTGGAGCTGTGTTGCTAAACTGCAGATGCCCTGTAAACTCTGTGCAGAGATTTCAATGAAAAATAAAACTTGATTTTCTGTCATATGATTCATCTAGATCTCCTTTCATTGCTACAATGAGAATAAATGACTTTCTTGGTTAAGCAACACATTGAGATCCCTCAGAAGGCATTGCTAACAGGTATTAAATAGTGAGCTACAACCACCTTGGACTTCCCACGCAACTGGTGACAGTAACATAGTTTGAATATGACAAACACATATCCAAAAAGGAAGGTTATTTACTGCAGATGCAGTACCAATAATAAGTGCAGACTAGAAATGCACTTGTAGAAGTTGTTATTTTGGATGATTACTAGTAAGACTTGGATTTTAATTGGGCAGCAGGTTAGCATCACCTGGCAGCACTGGAGAACACGAGTGTTTGACCATATAGTACAAACGCATCCTTATTGTATAAACTTTCAGAATTTGAAAGGATCAGAGAGGAGTCTTATTAGCCAGCTGAAAACTTGGAAAAATATTACTTTTTAATATTGTTTTCTCTTGTTCAGAGAGATATTTCTGGTTATAATATTATCTACAACTGATTTGTGTTACTGTAAGATCTTTGCCCATGGTCCTGATGGCTATGTATCTTCCTTGAACTGCTAAAACTGTGTAACAATACACTTGTGGTGCCATACTGCATCTCTGGACAAACATTCTGTAACATATGGTTACATATTAATGGTAACATATTAATTTGAGTGAAATTTAGAATTTTTACTCCCAAGAGAGAAAAATAGATTTTTTGTTGTTTTCTGGAAGAAAGATTTTGCATGGTTCTTGTTCATTTGATCTTTTAAGTGCTGGAACTGATTATTTATATCCAATAAAGAACAAGAAAGCATAGTGGATATCTTGAAACCTATTGCCTGTGTGGAATAGCATGCAAATAACTTTTTGATAGAGAAGTTTAAAACAAGACTAGGTCATTTTCAAGAGAATAATTTGAAGAGGGTGTTCCGAAAAGTGCAAAGACTTGCACCTTTTTGCAATCAGAACTGCAAAGATATTACCAGCAAAACATTTCTGTGCATGTTCACTTCACGGTACACATAGCTAAATACTGAAGTGTTCTAGTTTAATATGTGAAAATTGTCACAGAAAGAAAATTTCAATTTGTGTATTTCTGAGAATTTTCTGTGGGCTTATTTATCTCTCAGCCAAAGAATGGCATTTGACTAACCATCAGTAGACATTTACACTATACATCTTCGATTTGGAAAAAGAAAGAAAAGTCAAATTAGAAGAAAATTCCTTTGTCTTTAGGGATGCTGCCCAAGAAGAGAAGAAACTTAGTGAATGAATCATTGTTAGACAGTCATTGTTCTGATTGAAGTATTATCTTTTACACCACTCTTTGGCACTTTTATTTTGAGATTAGCTTTGTTTGGTTTGATTTTGTTAGGTTTTTTTTTTCTTTGCAGTGCTTTCTTTCGTTGGGACTCCCTTGTGCTAGGTGATGCCAGGTCATCTAAAAAGAGAGCAAAATCTGTCTTTTCAGGGCCCAGCCCTTTGGTCTTGACCAAGGCAAAATGAAGTTCCATAGCAGCCTAGGGCAAACAGACAGATGTGGCAGGCTGGCATGCAGTCTGTAATAAAATAGTGTCAGAAGAGGGTTATACCAAAAGGCTATTGCTTCATTTCTTCACAGATAAGTCTGGAGCAGGTGACATATATCCCAGTTTTGTTGTTTTTTCCTATGTATCTTGTTGCAGGTAGTATTTTTTCTCAGCCTGTGCTTGTGCACTGCTAATGTGTACTAAGCTCTTTAAATATAGCAGCTACTACTACTACTAATGTCTTTCCTTTTAGCTTTAAAGTAAAAGCTTCCTAGGCATCAGCTGCATTATCTTCTAATTAAGTTTTCGGTTAACAGTAGGATGGGAAAAGAGACTATTTTTTTCTTCTTTATATCAGAATAAATTAGCATTAGCATGTACCTGAGAAAGTAGTCATGAGTTTATTCCCTTTGATAGCACATGTAAAGGTTACATACAGATTATCAAGTGCAGTTACAATCTCAAAACAGTAAAGGTTGTGGTTAATTCTTATAGATGAGTTCTTATTTAGGAAGCTGCACCTGTTTAAGCAATACGTATTGTGACATAAGTTATCCAAGAGTAGTTTATGATTGGCAAAACTGTAAGTGATTTTATATATGGAAATTGATCTGTCCTTGAAAATGCACTTCATCCTCATTAAAAGATTGCATAACACATGCATCCTCTGTTATACAGGTATTGTCTCCCCACTTCCATTCAACCTCATTCTGTTCACTCCTGTTAAAACTCCATTTTGTGAGGAGAGTAGGGAAATGAGGTCTGACTTGTGCTGGAGATCTGTGCACAATGGCAGGCTGCATTCACATTCCCGACTAACTGAATCATTGAACATCAAGGCATTGAATATTTTACATCTCTTCATGAAGACTCTGTTGTTTGGCATGTGAGGAGCGAGAACCAACTGGTGTCTAGTTCATTAGCAAAAGCAGGCTGGCAGCTGTTATGTTGACATTGCAAATAGTACTTTATCTGTCTGGGAATACAGCAGAGCACTAATTCTATTTTTCTGTAGCGCAGATTAACTGATAATAACTCTAAGAATAACCCGAATGTGGTCCCCCCGCCTTTGTTTTTGAAGTATGAAATCAATTTGAACACCTATGTTCAAAACCCTGGTATTCTTCTCTGCTTCTCCTTCAAACCAATCTCTTCGACTAACATGTATTTGATTTTTATTACTGTTGGGATGAAGTATCAGTGCGTGAATGGACATAGAGTGTGTGTTCTTTGCTACTTCACTTGTATTTCATATTGCACTCAGAGCAGTACTTAATCTCATGAGTTCCTTATATTTCCAGTTGAAGATGAGCAGCCGTCGACACTATCACCCAAAAAAAAGCAGCGAAATGGAGGCATGCGAAATTCACCCAACTCCTCACCCAAACTGATGAGGTAAGACTGTAAGAAACTCATATCTTCATCTCCTTTCTTTCTTCCTTCCTCCTCTCCTCCCCCCACATCAAAAATAAGGGGAGGGGGTGAAAAAAAAAAAGATTGTTAGATGGTTTCTGAAAGGCTGAAGTATTTATTCTGTCAGCTTGTCAGCAGTTAATGATAGAGCTGAAAAAAAATTCTGTCATGAAAAACAGTTTGAAAAGCTGTTTGAAAAATACATAGGCTTTAAAGTCTTAGCTGTCACCCTGTCCTGTCCATGTGTAGTTCTTAAACAGCAGTGGCACTAATGATAGCACTAACCAATCAGGGGAACTCATGTGGTTAGTTTGCCTCAGGCAATGCTCTTTTTGTTGGATTCCCTCTGAGTACTGTTTTCTGTACTTAAGGCCATATGTGAGATGTATCATCACAATCAAAAATGAACCTGAATATTACCTTCCTTTTATCCTGTCGATTGAAATCAAATTTCTGTTAATTGATTTAGACTGATGAAAAAGTCTAATAATATATGTACTTGCCAAAGCAAAGTTCAAAACTAACACAGTTTTAGTCAAGCTAAAAGCACATTAATTATGAAAACCAGGGATTTTTAAGAGGGTAGTATATACTCTAAAAGTGGGTGATGAAAACAGCATCTTGTTAGTGATATTTTCCCCTGTTGCTATGTGTACATTATTTTACAGTAGTACTCCTTTGTATAACTATGTAGTTTGCTTTCATAGGACAAATTACCTCTAAGAGATTTGTTAAAACTAGAACTGCAACAAGAAATTGTAATCTCTTAAAATATTGTGTCATTTGCGTTCTATCTGACTGTGCTTTGCTTTTTGCCTGCTCAAGTCAGTCAAAATGGGATCCCATAGTAGACAGTAGTTTTCAAGAAGGCTGTTCCTGCTATCTTTTTGCATAGCCTATGTTGCCAGGCTAGACCTCAGTCCATAATTGTATCCATAAATACCATAGCAGAGATTTTCCACTCTGTGTGTATGTATATGTACACACACAGAGAAAAATGTAAACTTGTTTACTTATATAAACAGACACATTCATGCAATTTGAGATTTATGGTGTATAACTGTGCCTGCTCACAGAGGTTAAGTGAAAAAAAAATTGATACAAATACATAGTTCTTTCCGTAAATAAAATCTCATTATTTTTATTATTGACAATGATTTTGCTCCTATAACGATTCTGGATACAAGTAGGTGATATTTCTCTTTGTATTTCAGTCACTAGACTGGAATTTTCTTTGGGCAGTTACAGAAGCATCCATATTTGTTTATTGTTTCTGCAATATAGGGCATATTCAAGGACATAACTTCCACAAATCGTCTTCATCTCTGTTTAGACTACAGAACCAAAAGTGAGATTGATTCACAGAGGGAAAATGCACCCAGCTGTGGCTTTTTTTTTTCTCCTATTGACCATCTATTTCTGTTAAATGTATCATTAAAAGTTCTCTGCCTTCCTGTTAGCTCAGCCTTGCCCATATGACACTGATTTACATGCTTGTTTACAGTTTATGAGGAAAAATAAAACTAGCGTACTGGCAAACTTCTCATTTTTATAGTGCCAGTTGTCATGCTAGCATCGTTTTCAATTTACTTACCTTTGGATGGTCCTCTTATCTGGTGCTAATTGTTTTAACTGCTTAAAATTTAAACGTGGAGATTCCCCCCACTCACCTTCTCTCAGATTCTAATTTTGGGGAAGCTAAAGTAAAAAGAAAGAGGAGGAGAGAGAGAGAGAAAGAGCTGAAACATTTGGAGCTGAACACACTGTCCCTGTTTGCTATGTAAAGTATGCCTCATTTCTTTGATCTTGAGTAATAATAATTCTGGGGAGTTATACTGTTTTCATATGCTTCAAAGCTGTGTCAAAGTTTTGCTGCTTAAGGGTACTTCTTTATTCTATTGGCTCTTGGGTACTGAGATGACAGGTCCTCTGTACTAGGTGCAGGCTTTTTCAAGTCATAGCCTTCAGCAAAACATCAAATTACCAAATACAGGGTAACATACTTCTACACAAATGCCTTTCCTGTAGATATATTATACCATATATATTAAATACTTTAGTGTTACATGGTACATTTTATGTGCAATAGAAAGTGATGGTTTGAGGTAGCCTTAGGGGTACTTTTTTCCACAAGCAGAAAAAGCTAGTGTATACCGTATCAAGTATGGTTTTTACAGGACTTTCTGCCCGAAGGCCTTTGTAAATAAGTAATGATCAACAGATTGGCTGTGGGTTTTTGAAAAGCATGCCTGTGTCAGTTTGCATGATGGGGGAAGATTTTCAAAGTACAGCCTGCTTTCATTGCCTGCTGAAGAGGGACTGAGGGAGAGTAGTCGTCCTGAGCCTGAGCTGTCTGCTCAGTAGCACATCAGAATTGCTAAATACAGGTTGAGCAGTGAGTGGAGAACTTGCCAGGCTTCCAAATCCAGACATTGTTTTCTTCCTCTTCTCTGTTGCTGCTAAATTTATTCTCCAGCCCACGGTTCGCACCCTCAGCTTCTCCCCAGACCCAACCATCTCTTCCTTTTACTCTTTATCTACACTGACTTAACTTTGGTCCAAGGTGCTAAAAAGACAAAGTGGATTGAATCAGAAGGGAGCTTTGTTAAGCTTTGTTTGTAATGGTCAAACTCTTTTCTCCTCTCTGAAACAAAGGTGGACTGTATTATCTGCTATTTCCTATCCTTGTAAATTACAGAAAGTGACAGGTACTTGCTTTCCTGCCCAGAAATCTTTAGTGTATGTCAGCTAGAAGTACCCAAGAGGTAAATCAGCTAAAGCACTGTCATGTCTTTAGCTGATATTTATCTCTGGAAGTTTTTTCCTAAATTTACTTTAAAAGCTCCTTTTTCAAGTCAACTTTGCCTCTGTACCACCTGCCCAGAAATAGCTGGCTACTTTGCAAACTTTTTCTCAGCTGTGATTTTAGATCCAGAGGACCTAGAAGGAGCCTGGAAGACAGGAAGTCTGGAGTATGAAAACAACAAATATGTGGAAAATTCACATATAAATTGAAATCTGAACCGTGACTTTTGAATTGTTCTGAGCAGCCATACAGTTAAGATAATGTTGGAAATGCTGCATAGGTTTTAGATTCCCACAGTGGCGGAGGTATCAGGGAAGAGGATATTATGCTGTGAGACAAAACTTCATGATTTCTTGTATTGATGGATTAGAGCAGAGGATAGAAATGGTATCACAGGGATTCCCTGGAACCTCATGCAAGTGGTCTGACCTGGTCAGAGAGTGGGAATTTTTGAGATTTACTAACACATAAGTAGATATCTGCATTACCAAATACCAGATAGATCCATTTGAGACATCTTTTTAATGACATCTTTTTGATTCTACATTACAAGAAATTACTAACTGATATAAAGAGACAACTGACATACAAATACTCTTTGTGTACATCACAAATGGTCTAGACTCACATTTGGAAAGTCACTGGTTGAACTGAATGCTGCATCCCATCAAATGGCATGAGCAGAGTCACACTCATGCAATACTAGAAGAGTCTAATCAATCAGAAACAAATCTTTCAAATTCCAACAATACCTACAAACAAATTAACCAGAAAAATACTCAGCATTGCTGTTACTGTTTTTACCTGTTTTACATCAGCAAAAATCTGCCCCATTAAACCCACAAGAGCATGGATACTTTTTTTAAATAACTGAAACTCCCACAGGAGGAAGTAGATACTCCTCCTGTTAAGATGTGAACACAAGGACATCCTATTACAGTAAAAAGTAAAATTTAAATAGGAAATGGAAGGAAAAGGAGGGAAGGCTGTGACTGGGAGAGTAATCACGTATCAGGTGTCCTTCGTGAGGTGGAGAGGAAAAACAGAACTGATCAATGCCTCTGGTATCATGCAGCAATATCAGTCCCTGTTCATCATCTCAGTTGCAGGTTCTGATGCGTATTATTGATGAGCAGCCACATTAACTATGTCGCCTGAATATCAAATAGCAAAGCTAGTTTTTAAAAAAATATGTCATTTTGGATTCAGAATGACCAGTAAAAATGTGAAAAGCCCTGGATATGAATCAAAAAAGGCACCTAAATGATTGTTGCCGAGCCTGAAGTCTATACTTAATGCTTTGGTAGCTGCTACTGCATGAGTGGAATACACTGACTTGAAGGAAATGTCAGCCCAGCTGAGTCAAACTACCTCTTAATGCAAGAACAAATAGCATATGACAGGGCCCAAGGGGCCTGAAGAGCAAACAAATAGTTTGTCCCTGTCCACTCTGGATGTAGTGGTGTAGTTGACATAGGCCTCTAGACAAGTAGCATACTCAGCAAAGGGTCATTATCATTAGTGTCCCTGATCACATAAGAATCAGAGGCATCAGAGGACACTGGGTTTTCAGTGTGTTGCCAAGGAGAATTTCATAAGCCTGAGGATTTTTTTTGATCGAGGATCTAAAATAATTCCCAACCAGACAATAAAACTTGCTCAGAAACTGTCAAGACCCAGCTAAATGACACAGTAAAAAAGTGAGCTCTTTGGCATACGTTTCCAGAAGCCTAATGAGATTATTTATCTGAAGCTGAGGAGGAAACCTCCTGTCTTTTTTCCCGAAGTTGTATATAATATTTTAAGTATATGAACAATGGCTGTGCACATTTATCTCCTCATCCACCCACTGAGCCACATACACTTAAATGTACATACACATTTCTGCTAGTGCCACTCAGCATGAATTTGCATTGCCTCTGCTATTGTAGTGCTGCCCTTCCATGAACTGAAACTGTGAGCTTTCTCACAGAAATAATAATAAAAAAAACCCGTGATGGCAGATCTAGGGAAGCATTTCTCAAGCTAAAACTGGTAAAATAAGTTGACTTTGATAATTTTCCATGACTCACTTAAAGCAGACATGAAGGTAGGGTTTGAAAAGGTGAAAGCCCATTGATTAACCATAATAATGGTATATATTTATGGCTCTCAGCCTCGGAAGTTTCCATTTTGTACTCTCAAATTTATATTCAGATTTTATACAGTACTAATATGCAATGATAACCAAGCTGCAACACAGCAGCACAGTTCACTTCTTGATTCTGTTTTACGAGTTCACTATGACCAACATGAACAGCAGGAGTAATTCAGTGATTACCATATTGCCTTACACCAGTTTTAAACAGTATTATAGAATTAAATTGTTTAAATGATAGGTGGAAGTATCTGTTAGCCTCCTGACTTGCTACCATTGGTAGACCAGGGACTGGTAACTTTGGTTTCCTGTTTAATTTATCTCCTTTCCATATCTTTGTTGAGTTGAAGGACTGGCTTCTTCATCTGAAGAATGGTACCCCAGTTTCAAAAAGACTGTAGTGGGTTGATGCTGGCTGGTGCCCCTCAAAAGCTGCTCTCTCACTTCCATCCACAGCTAGACAGGAGAGAGAAAATACAACAAAAGGGTTCATGGGTTGGCATAATGACAGAGATCACTCACAAAACAGAGTCGCATTAGAAGTATTAATTGAATTTATTGCTAACAAAATCAGAGCAGGATAATAAGTATAAACAGACCTTGAAACATCTCCTTCCCAGCTCTACCTCCTCCCCCCAGAGGTGCAGGGAGACGAGGAGTGGGGTTTATGGTCAGTGATTGCATGTCATTTCTCCTGCTGCTCAGGGAGAGGAGTTCTTCCCTGTCTTCAGTGTGGGCTTCATCCCATGGGAGAGTTCTCCATGCACTTCTCCAATGTGAGTCCATTCCACGGGCAGCAGTTCTTTGCAAACTGCTGCAGTCTGGGTCACTGTTCCACTGAGTGCAGTCCTTCAAGGACATGCTGCTCCCACATGGGTCCTTCACAGGGTCTCAGGTCCTGCCAGGAAACCTGCCCCAGCATGGGCTCTTCTCTCCATGGGTCTGCAGGTCCCTGCCAGGGGGCTCCAGCACGGGTCTCCTACGGAGTCCCAGCCTCCTCTCAGGCATCCACCTTTTCCAGCGTGGGTCTCTTCCATGGGCTGCAGGGGGATCTCTGCATCCCCATGGACCTCCATGGGCTGCAGGGGGACATCCTACTTCAGCACGATCTTCACTGTGGGCTGCAGGGGAACCTCAGCTCAGCTGCCTGGAGCACCTCCTGCCCCACCTTCTCCACTGACCATGGTGTCTGCAGAGCTGTTCCTCTCACGTGTTCTCACCCTGCTCTTCTCTGGCTGCAGTTGAGTCTGCACAATAACTTTGCTTTCCTTCTTCTTAAGTCTGTTATAATGGAGGTGTAACAATCATTTCTAATTGGGCCAACCTTCGTCAGCAGCAGATCCATCCTGGAGCCAGCTGACACTGGATCCTATGGACAAGGAGGAAGTTTCTGGCAGCTTCTCACAGGAGCCACCCCTGTAGCCCCCACACTACCAAAACCCAGCCATGCAAACCCAATACAGTAGTTGTGTTATAAGCCATGGGAATAAGAACATCATCAGTCCTGACACATCAGATTTTTTTTTTTTTTTTTTTTTTTTTTTTTTTTTTTTTTTTTTTTTTTTTTTTTATGTTACTTAAAATCTTGCACAGGTCTTTTTGGGATGAGAGAGCAGTGAAAGGAAAGGAAAGGAGAATTTTCCAGCAGAAGAAAAATATTATTTTTATAAAGTTCAGGGTAAGAGAAGATCCACTCAGATCAAGGCAATAGAAATAAAAAGCTCTTTAGCTACAAACCGGGTTTAAAGAAAAAAAAGTGTTCTTATAAACATTGACTGGCAACAGTGGTAGTTTTTATCATAAGGTCGCACACTTAATTTAAGTGACAAAAATATTCTTATATTTTATGATGCCACTTAACTGTGAGTTTAGTTTTTACAAATGAGAAATTATTTTTCCAGGTACATTCTCCTACTCCTCAAAGATTGCTAGTTCTGCAGCTTCAGTAGATCTAAATGGGAAATATTAAAAGACACATTGACTGTGTGCCTTTTCTCTCTCATTAAATTGCTTACGTAAAAGTCTCGAAGTTAACTATTTTGTTACTTTTTTATGTGGGAGGCTTCATACTTCAGAAGCATATTCTGATCATGTCCTTAGGTATCAAGATACTTTATAAAGGAAAGTTCTTACAGTAAACAGCTTTGTATCAGTGTTCTTAATAGTCTTGATAAATTAATGGGAAATCTTCAGTAAGACTTCTGAGAATAATAAAACCAGCAACATCTGGGCAGAGCAAGAGGGAAGAAAGGAGAATTAACACTGTAGTTCAGCCCATAAATTGGACAAGGCACTAGGTACCAACCACTGTATTAGATATTGTCTTCTTCTTAGATTTAGGGAAAAAGACAAGTATGAGATTGTAGTAATATTAGGATAACTTCTGAATATGTCAATGAAAGCATTTAGCAGCAAAATGCAGGTTTTCTTTCTCTCACTGGGTTTTCTTTTCTAAAGCCTCGTGCATCTGGGCACTGAATCCTTACAAATTTCGCTTCTGATTAACCTGTGAAAGGAAAGATCAGTGAGAGAGTGTCATTAGTGTAACACACAGAGGCAACAAATTCTCATTACAACTTAATGCCATCCACACAGACTGCAGGGTCACAGGGAATGGCTAATGGTAGCCGACAAATGTTGGGTGTATTAGTCACAAAACATTTGCTGAATTCCATCAGAATGTCGTGACAACCTTCATAGCTAGTCCCAGCGAGCTGCTAGAGTCAGTGGAGTTTGCCTGTGACAAGCCGTCACTCTGTCTTGGTTGAGCTTTATAGCACCAGTCAAAGCAGTCAGAGAAGATTGAAGTGACAGAGGCCCACTGAGTAAATAGTGAAACACGCAGCACATCATGAAATATTCAGCCAGGGTGTAAAAGCTCTAAATGCTTTTTCAATTATTAGCACCTGCACTGGCTGCATACATCTAACACTAACAGCATGTTAATTGCCACAATTTGTTAGGGTAGTTGTAGGAGAAATTTCGAAGGCATGAGACCTTCTTAGCGTGTCTTCAAGTCCTCTCTTACCTTCAGCAAACCCACTTCTTCCTCCTGAAATTAAACATCTGTGTGCGTACACTTGCTAAAACATACCCACAAACCCCTAAGTCAGGTAGGAAAACTCAAAATTCCTGAACCACAGGCAGGGTGTCTCTAAAGGCCCTGAATCTTGTGCAGGAGACTGCTAAACACCTTTTTGTGCACAAAATCCAGATATATCTGCCTGAGAAAGGCACAATTTCAGACTCCAACAAACACAGGTTAAAGAGGAATAGTGTTTTTCTCAGGTATGTTTTGAGTTGACTTTATGTAAGGAGAATTTTATTGGAGGACAGAATAAAAACTAGCCAAGATGTTGTCTTACTGATGTGTAAAGACTAAGAGATTACAGTTTATTTTCATACAACCCCAGGGTCCTCCCTTCTGGTCACACAGTATTCTTGTATCCAGTGCTCAGCACATGGAGTAGTTCCACTGCAGATCAGGGATAGTATGTTGCTTTAGTTCTCAATTGCATATGAATAATAGCAGGAGGGCTAAGACAAGGGTGACATAATACAAGGGTATGTTTAACAATAGTCATTTAATGAGGGAGCCATTTAGTCCTGAATGGTCTTTGCAGTTCTGTCCATCCCCAGTCAGTACCCAAAAGTTTCAGACTCAAAAACTCAGATTTTGCAGTGGTTATAAATGTGTGCTAGGAAAGCAGTGCTCTTTAAAATGTAATGTTGACTTCCTTGCAATAGGTTTGCTGTAAGTGGGATTTATGGTTTTGCTTTAGGCTGTTGTCTTCCAGGCAGGCTTTCTGGGTTTGCAGCTGTAGCATGGTATTTAGCGTCGTTTTCAAGTTTAATTGCACATAAGTGGCATTATATGCTCTTCAAAACCTTGAAAAGATGGTATTTTGCTCTTCATTTTAAGTCATGCGTATGTAATATCTGCCATAAGAACCAAAGAGGCTATTTTTAAACTGAGGTTATGGATGAGGGAAATTTCACTTTTGTTCCTTTCCTTCCATCCAGGCTATACATATCTTTTCCTAGCCAAAAGGAAACATGCTTTGGTCATTGCAAGTCATAAAAACCGGCATCTCAATGAAAACAAATACTAGGGGTTTTATTCACAGAAAATGCATTTCTTCCTGTGACTTGACTTCTCATATGACTATGACTTGAATTCTTGAATCTCCAGGACTTTGCAGCCCTGGAGAACATAATGACTGCAGCGTGAATATAAGCATTTCTGCAGTAACCTGCCAATGTGACTCAAGCACAGCTTGACAAGGCCATCTTCAAGGATGAGGAGGCAGAGAGGCTCTACAAACATTCAGTCCATGATTTGGCTGTAAGGGCAACAACTTGTGTAATGCTTTGTGTAATATAAATTTTAATGGGAAGAGGGTGTCCAAATGCCTTAGGCAGATTTGACAGCTTTGGCCTTTCTGTGTGTCTATCTTAATTAATTTTTAGTATTTGCAAAACAGGTTTGGATTATCAGATTCATGACGGTGTGTATGTCCAAAGCAGTAATACTATTTTATCACTGTTGTGATCAATTCAGTTTTTAAATATGTAAGTCAGTGTATCTTCTGATATACTCAGTAACATCTGAGGACAAAGTTGGAACTAAGTAGTGAAGAGTTTCCAACATCCAGGGACATCTTCAGGGATCACTTTACTGAAAATGAAAGAATGTTGATTAAAGAGAGATTAAAATAATATCTTGGCCCAGAAGATTTAAATTTAATAAACACACTTAGAGGAATGACCCCACATATTGTGAAACAGAATGTGGCTAGTCGTATCACAAAGTCCTTCTAAGGCAATAATCCATTATCCTGGAGTAAAAGTAGTACAATAATATCTCTTAGCATGCTTTCATGTTATTTGTCCTATCCTGTTTGCTTCCTTTAAGGTTCCCACTTGCTATACTCCAAGCAGTAAAGCAGAGTCTAAACAGTTTATGATACTGCAAGTAAATGCATGTATTGAAAAAAAAAAATCACAACTTGTTACCTAAAACTTCCACAAGGAGTTATATCTGATGATTCATATATTTTGTTTTTCCCTCAGCCCACTTACGTTTAAACCTAAAATATTCTAATGAACATTTGGCAGAATCTACTTTGAACGTTCCCTGTTAGGATGCAAAGCCCAAAAGAACTATGCTAGGCTTTAAGCACTCACACTCTAAAAATTGCCTCAGACCTCAAGGCAATTGACCATAATTGGATGTCAGATATCTGATACCACCTGCTTTGTTATAACATTCCTTTCAATTTGTATCATTTTTGTGAATCATATTTGTGTCTGGGATTAGAGTATTGCTAAATACACACTTGTGTTAAAGCTTCAGATCATCTATTTAATTTTAAATCTCAGAGCAGAAAGGAAACACTGATTATAAAACTAGAATATGGGAATTTTAAGAAATTTATTATAGTTCCTCTAATGAAGGATAGGGGGAAAAATCCTTCATCTATGTGCTTGATTTCTGAAAGGACAAGAAGGTAATTTGACTAGTGAGCTTTGCTTTGGAAAGTGAATTTTTCAGTGCTCCTCTAGAAAAACTCATGACGAAATGTTTTGTTGAAGTATTTGGAAGAAAAAAGCCCTAACCCTGAAACAACAGAAAGAAAAACATTTCTCAGTGGAAACTACTGAAGATTCCTAATCTTTTGGCGAACTTTCTTATTTTCAAATATATAGCTAACACATTCCATTAGAAAAAGTAGCTGGGACAGAGCACCACTAAATATTGTCTGAACATTAGTACAGACTCCAAATGGAAGTGTGTTCAGGCTGCAGATCTTATTGTACCACCCGCAGCTCTAAGCAGGTGGGGTATGCCCAATGAGCAGTGTCTCAGTCAGCTCTCAGACAAAACTACCATGGCTGCCTCTTGCTGATGGATGGAGAAAGAGAATGCAGAGTCTAAATATTTTATAGAAATTTAAAAAAGCCAACAAAAAAAAAACCAACGGCGCTGCCACAACAAACCCCTTTGATACAGCTGTTTCATCTCTGCTTCCTACAAAAGAGGAAACACACTTATGCAAGGCCTGTCATTATTCAGCTTGGAGTACAATCAAAGATTCCAGGTAGTCCACTAGGGCTTCTCTGCTGCTGGTGGATTACAGTGAAATCACTGAATTGTATCTTAATTGAGAGAATTTAAAAACTTTGAAATCATAGTGTTTCTTTTTTCCAGATGAGTCTGACTTATGTCTTTGCCATGTAGGGCATTGATTGTCTTAAAGCATCAGAGGATTCTGATTTAAATGGAACATTGTATTAATAGTTTCTCAAAATTTTTTGAGCCATTTTCTTTGGAGGTGACCCTGTGTGAGTGAAATGCATGGGAATTCTCCACTGTTTTGTAATCAGTGGCTATGAAATTACACTAATTGATCACCCTGTCTGAATTCGAGATTATATTTTTCACAGAAATGCAAGTGCTGGTTGTATGGTAACTTAGCATACCATGTTCAAGGTAAATTAACCTATATCACACACTATGCAGTAGAGAGGGTGTCACCACAGCATGCTGGTTGAAATGCTTTAAAAGAAGGAAACTTTCTCATTTTAAGAGCTCAGACAATATGGGCATTTCTTTAACAGGCTTCAAAGGGCAAACTGCTTTAAAATTTGGATACCTGTCTCAGATTACTTAGTGTATTCTTACATTGCAAATAGTTTCTTCTTTGAAATGTTACAATTCTATATCAAGATATTTCAAGCATTCATGGCAAAAACCTAAGGAAAAGACTATAGCTTTCCAGACAAAGCACTATTAAATCATAGTATTATGATTTTAGGGTCAGTTTACCCTGTACCTTGTGAATATGATTCTGCTAATGCTGTTGTATAATACAGTCACTTAGGGGTCTTCACCAGCATGTGAGAGTGTTGGAGTCACTTAGTACTTAGCTTAATGTTTGATTTTAGCATATAAATTAAAGAACTCTATGTGTCTGTGCTTAGATGTAGCTGTGTAGCTGGAGAGCAAGTTCATAAAAATGTCTTTCATTTGCTTCTCCTTTGAGAAGCCTTGTGCTTTAAAATGTTGCCGCAGAAACACTTAGAAGGTTATCACAGGTAGAGTTGTCAGAGAAAATGGACATTGTTGTTTGGTATTAAAATCATGTATTCCAGATGTGGGCATTTGTTCGTCAGTCTGCTCTAAAATGACATACTGTTGAATCTTTAAAGGGCTTCAGTTTGGGAAAGCAAAATATGATTGGGCAAATTGCTAAAATATTTAAAGTGCAGCCTGTTAAAGCTTTTACTGTGAAGAGCATCACGTCAGAAGTTGTATGTGGTAAAAGCAAGTAATTGGCTTTCCATACTTATGCCATTCAGTCAGCATGGGGCTCTCTTCCTATCCCTTCTACTTCATTGCAGATGCCTATAGGAACTTGGATATGTATTTCAGAGGGGCGGGACTGGAAAGGAAAAACTTACATGGTTGTGATGGTGTCAGAAAACCCTATTTAAAATTAAATGCTTATTGGTATAGAAGAGGATAGAAAGTCATTGGAACAGCACTCAAAATTTAGAAATTAAACTTTATTGTTTATATAGCTTTTCCTTTATATAAGCTTTTGTTTAAAAATATCCTTATTGAAAACGTGTTAAAGTGTAAATACATTTCTTTTTTTTACTTTTATCCCTCTTTGTACACAGCTCTTGGGATATCTTTCCATCCATAATTCATAGTATTTTCCATTTATGTTGTCCTCAACTTGTTTTTCCCCAGGCATGACCCCTTGTTAATTCCTGGCAACGAGCAGATTGACAATATGGATGCCAACGTGAAAAAATATGACTCTACAGGGATGTTTCATTGGTGTCCAGCCAAAGACATCGAAAAGGTCATTTTGGTAGGTATTGATGATACGTTGAGTTTGAAAAGAGGTTATTTAAACCATGGAACTGATGTCTAATGGATAAATAAGTTAGTCTTCTACTGTCACAATATCCAGTGTATTGAAATCAGGAGCACAGAGTGATGAAACCAAAGCTAAGATTTTGGTTAAAGAATTTTGCTTACATAAATCTTTATGCCCAGTGCAACAATAAAAATTCACCCTATCAGTATAGGGGATTCCTTTTTCATAAACTGAAATTTGTGTATTTGGTTTAAATCTTTAGAGAATTAAGATTAGAAATACTTAAAAGTTCACATACCCCACTTTTCTCTTTACATGAGGCAGTAATGACTAACACAGGCAAGTGTTGTTTTGACTTACCTCTTATTTATTGATGTTTTATTAATTATTGTTAATTGATTTTTATTAATTTTGCTCTCTTAGAACTTCTCTCTCAATTCCCAATATTTCAAGACGCCAAATAGGCCAGAGCAAGTAGTGCTCCTGCTCTGACTCTAGCATGTTACAGTGAGCCCTGTCTATGTTTGTTTCATTTCTTTAGCTGGGAAAACCATCAAACTGACTAAAGTCATTAAAAATAATTAGGAGGCCTATCACAATCTATTTTGAAAGTTTATGCCACTTGTGTTCATGTACTCATACCTAAGAGTAGCAAGTAACTAACCCCAGATCTTGTATGCAAAACTGATTATATTTGAAATGAACTCCCCTGTGGATCTTCACTTTGTCGCACTTCATAAAGCTTTTCCTGAGCCTGCTCTCTTAGATTTTCCTGCACTGTGGCATAGAGTAGCCAACGATGGTGACAGCCCCAGTTATTCTAGCAATCAGGGGTTAAAAGCTTGTCTCCAGTTCTCCTCGGGGGTTTCTGTACTAACACTGACATTGCCTGGAATTGCAATATCAGTGTTTAAATAGTCAAGCAAGTAAATTCCAAATTTTAAAGATGGAGCTTTGAGATGGAGTTTGCCTGAACAGCTTTAAATAGTGTCATTTATTTGTAATCAGCAAGCAAGAAGGGGTAGCCCTGCTGTAAAACACTTTGTAATAGAGATAGAAATCCTCCTTTGTGGTACAAACACATTTTAGCTGACAAACTACATGCTGCCCTATTTGAAAAGTGTTCCCCCACAAATGGTCCTGGGGAGTGACTCAATCATCATCTCTTGGTTATGCCATGTAAATTTTTTCCACTACCAGCCTGTGAATCTGCAAGTCTGTACAGGTTCTTTCTGCTTCATGCATCATTGCCAGTAAAGACACTGCCAGCAAAATGCTTCCCTACACCTTTTCAAACTCACAGTCCACAATTTATGTCTACAATCATAGCTATGCAAATTTAATGCTGTCCTTAGAGACCACACAAGTATAAATTAGTGCATAATTTGAAGATGGTGGGATTTCCTGGGTTGCCTTCTAATTGATACTTGATGATGTCCCTGTCAGAAAAAAATTAATTTTTCTGCCCAAGGTCTGTTTTGGCTCTGTAACATTCCAGCAGTATCAGGTAGTAAGAAGGGAATTTTGCCATATGCAGCTACGTACAGATTTATGGCTGATAAATGGAGTGACATTTTTAACATACCTGCTTGCAAGGCTTGGTCTCTGTCTTGTAAAGTCTGAGTATTCCAGACATATGGGCAGAGGCATGGCACAACTTGCATGCTTCACTTGAAGATTCGCTCATGTCTTCTGCTGTTTGAAGGGCCAAGATGACTCTTTTGGTCAAGCTGTATGAAAGTCAATGTAATTGCCCTGGAGAAATTGAAAGCTCATGCATTTTTTAACTGATGAGAAAACTTACAATCAGAGAAAAAACTTCTGACATAATGAGCATATCTGCTGCATATTCCAATCTTAATTGCACAACACTATGCTTCTGTCATTTAGAAAAATGGCATATACTGTGGATAAGTGAGAGGAAAATGCTGCAGATCACCACTGTTTTAGGTTTGTTCATTGGCAAAACTTCTGTGTAATGGTACAGTGTACAATTTCTTGGCAATGTGGTATCAGTGGTTCTCTGGCTACTTGACGGAGCACAACAATGCCAAGACTGGCTCCAGAAATTAGGGTTGTTTTTTCCATGTGGCTTTATTTCATCAGCTTGGTTTTTGAGTTGCTTGCTTAACTGAACTAAACAAGTCTGAAATTAGTGCAAACACTGAGACAAGAAGATAATTCCGGACACTGTTTAAATATTTTCCCTGAGACCTTTTTCCTCAGTAAGTCAAATTGGCCTGAAAATTTAGTATTAGTCACAAACTTGCACTTTGGTCTCTGAGAGAAGCTCTGTGGCCTATAGTGGGCATCCGTTGTAAAGTAGAGCAGTGTAGAGCATTCATGTGTTACTTCTCAGAGTAACAGCAGCTTGTCCTTAAAGAAGAGTTTTGACTCTAAGCAATTGTGGTCCTCAACTCACAAGATCTGAGTAATATCACAAAGCCCTACTAGGAGCAGTAGGCAGTCAACATCTTTCTTTTCAAATTGGTCCTGAAAAAACCCAGCTAGTGATTTGTCAACTAGGGCATGATTTTTCATCTCTTCTCTATAATCTTTAGCTGAACCCACTGTACTTTGTAACCAGAGTCACAATCCACATATATAAAAATTTGCACAGATACAATGTCTTCCAAAAAGCTGAAGGATTTGCAAACAAGAATATTTTTTTTTCTGCTGGGAGCATTTAATGAAATATAACTGAGGATGAGTAGCTGTTATCAAACTGCTTCTTTGTGCATGAACAATATTGACAGTTGTATTTTTCCTGGTTTTAAACTCAATATATGATTTAAGATTCCCTTTGTTTCATTTTTCCCTTGTCTTTTGTTTTGTTTGTTTTTTTTTTTAGACTCGAAGTGAAGCAGCGATGACAGTTTTAAGTGGGCATGTAGTCGTTTGCATATTTGGGGATGTTAAATCTGCTTTGATTGGATTAAGAAATTTAGTGATGCCATTACGAGCCAGCAACTTTCACTACCATGAACTCAAGCACATTGTGTTTGTGGGTTCACTTGAATACCTGAGAAGGGAATGGGAGACACTGCATAACTTCCCCAAGGTTTCAATCTTGCCTGTAAGTTCAAAAGCCATATTATTGATACTTTGTTATTTAGGACACCGACCGGACAGATTCGTATTGACTTTGATCTTAGGCTTTTTTACTTTTGTCTACTTATAGGCCTGAGGACTTAGATTTTCCCTTTACTGTGTCTATAAAAACAGAGCCCTGTGAGACCCTATTAGAAGATATTTGCTGCAGTGTTTGGTTCCTCATCGTCCTCATTGGATGAATTTCAGCTGCTATCAGATGTATTAGCTGTGTTATATATTGAACATTCACTGTAGTGCCCTGCATGGAGCCAGTTCTGATGTTGTGATTTCCCTGACAGAATGACAGTAGTTAGTTATGATATTATTTATGGTTTTTATATCCACAAAACCTTTGAAAAAAATCATTGCTACTCTGTCTATGTAGTATTTATATGTATTCTAAAGACTTCCTGTGGACTGGCCTGCTTTATAAGGAACACTGCCCTGGCATTTCAGTTCAGAGTCCTCTATGGAAGTACAGCAAAACCCTGACCCTTTTTAAATCAATG
This sequence comes from Acrocephalus scirpaceus scirpaceus, assembly GCA_910950805.1. Taxonomy (NCBI): domain Eukaryota; kingdom Metazoa; phylum Chordata; class Aves; order Passeriformes; family Sylviidae; genus Acrocephalus; species Acrocephalus scirpaceus. The sequence goes on from OU383781.1 coordinate 40,103,360, forward strand.
AAAAGCTCCTATTGATCTTAGTAGTCACAGCCACTAAAACTGAAAAGGTCCTTTTTCTCCTACATATCAGTATGATTCACTCATATGACCAAAATGTAGAACCAAGAGCTCCAAGAGTAACAAATGAAGCCCTCAAAGCTGGTGATCTTAGGTGTCCATAGCTATAAATGACATGCTATAAGCCCATGAAAGAAAATGCTGAGCATGTTATATAGTAAAGTTAGTTTAGATTTTTTTAAAGAATGAAAAATTATGAGTTTACTAGTTCTTAATAATTTCATTTCAGCAGTTAAAAATAAATAAATCGATGATGGATGTAACCTTAACTGAATAATTGGGAAAATAGCTATAGAATGAAAGGACTATCTTTGCTTTTTGATTAATTCAGACTGTAGGTCTTTGTTACTGTAAATGCAGTTTTAGTGTTAGCCCTTGGCATTTTCTGATCCAACAGATGGTGTCACAAGATTCTCTGCTGTCACAAAAATGGTGTCAATATCAGATTTGGTCAGTTAATATCCTCCTCTTTCTGCCAATTCCTTTTAATTCCAGTCACTGTGAAGGCTAAAGACTAGAGAATCAGAATTAAATTGATAATACTGTTGAACTGTTGAGCAGAATAGAATCCTGCTACTGCTTTTGGTATATAATGTGTATCCATTACTATAATGTGTTTTTGCAAAGTTTTGATTCTGAATTCTGAAGGGGCATTAAAGAAATGTACACCAGCTTTCCTTTCCCCAGTTTACACCAAAATTCAGAATAGCTTTAGATTAATTTTGACTTGAACAGCCTAAATAGTTGATGCAGCTTTAAAAATACAGAATTTTATAAAGGAATTGTATCTGACATAGTAATCAAGGGTGCTGAAGACCACACAGACTTCATTACTGTTTCTTCCATTTTTTTTCCCTGCCCATCTGGTTCAAAGTAGTGATATAAAGTTTAAAATAGCAGCAATTTTCTGATCTAATTATACTAATTTAGAAATGTACTTAAGTTTCTGAGATTATACTTGTAGGAACCTGTTAAAGGGAGGCCACTTTCATACTTTTCTGTGCTTTGGTTCACGAGGTAAAACTTGCTGCTGAGATCTGATGGAAATGTGGTTACAGCTGAATATAAAAACATTTGTTCTGGTTTAAAAAAAAAAGTGGAATTTAAAGTCTGTATTAAAAGAGGCCTTTCAGCTGCAGAGTAAACTCTTAAAAAGTAGGCAAATGCCAATTTTAAATATCCTCAGGCAGCCTTAATTCTGTCCCTTTGCATAAAATCATTAGGAGTGAGCCTTTAATTAATTACGTGATTGCATATTATTTTTCCCCACAGGAATCCTGCTTCACTTGGTGCACAGTACAGGCACAAAGGGCAGGATTAAGGTGCCTGGAATAATCATATTCTAACTTTGGAGCAGTTTATAATGAAACCATATGTGTTTGATACATACTGTTTTTCACAAGGTTTCATGCCTCAAATTATTGAAGTTACATGGAATAATTAGGATGGCAGTCATTGAATAAGAATTGAGCTCTTCCTTCTCTGTGTGCATCTTAAATTCACTTTTGCATTGAGTACTCTCAGTGAAGTTCAGGAGATATTCACCATGAACGATCAGGAGATGGAAGACTAGGGTCTTGACTTGATTTTATGAAAGTCACTGCATGACTCTGGGACAGCTGTGTCCTCATCGTTGGGGTCTGTAGGTATCAAACCATGTGAGGCAGCAGAGTAGAATCTAGTTTCCATTTAAAAAAAAAACAAGTGTATTTCCTGGACCTCACAGCCTCTCTGATATAGACTTAATATTCTGTAACTAAAGCTGTGGACTGTTGAATGTGAAAGGCAAGTGTAATTCTAGACAAAAAATATCATGTTAAGTGTCATATCTCAGCTTTGTTAACTATGAAGAAAATCCACAGGCTGCCGCAGCATTTTGTTTTAATGATTCCGTTATCTGCTTGAGGATTGTGGAACAGGGAACGTTGCACAAGTTGTGCACTTTAGGATAAAGTCCTGTTTCTCTTTCAGAGACTTTAATCACACAGCCTTGAAGCTCAGTGTGTTTTCCTTCTAGAAACACCAAAAGCGTGCTTTGAAAAGGATTAACCTTTTCTGTGTATTGCTTTAGGTAGAAAAAATAGCTTTGTCTTGATTGCATTTCAAATGTGCAGGACACGTAATGCTTTCCTGTTTAAATTGCTGTTCTTTTGCCCAAGACCATTGTGACTTGGTAGTAGATAAATAGACATTTAAAACACCCCCCCTTGTTACATTCGGAGAGCCAGAGGTTGCCACATGATAGCAACTTAAATCAAGACAATTTCAAGTCACCGATGAGATGTAGAATGCTGGCATTATTCCTGTTTCTTGTTTGTTAGTAATAGCTTGACTGAGTATTGAGACTGAACCTAAAATGCTGCCATCAGCACCAACTACCCTTTAGATTAGCACACATCTCCTATTCCCTGGCACATAGTTAGACCAGCTTAATGTCAGAGCATAAAAAAGATACTTGTTAAATAATTTCCCAAAGCTCCTTCTCAATCTTTAATTTGTTTTTCTTTTTTTCCTCTTCCGCACCCCCCTTTTTTTTTTCCCTGTGCCGAAGGGTACGCCATTAAGTCGGGCTGATTTAAGGGCTGTCAACATCAACCTCTGCGACATGTGCGTTATCCTGTCAGCCAATCAGAATAATATTGATGATGCTTCGCTGCAGGACAAGGAATGCATCTTGGCGTCACTCAACATCAAATCTATGCAGTTTGATGACAGCATTGGGGTCTTGCAGGCTAATTCCCAAGGTAAGGACTGCCCTATAATACTTCTCTGCAGTGCCTACAGGGGACAGGACCTGGCAGGAAGAATATCCCTCACTCAGTAATTCAAAGAGCCCTACATCAGCTTGCTTGACAGTTAAACCTGCTGATTGGTATGATGGCTTTTAAAGGGACAGTCACGTAGTTTCTCTGCTACATCACAAAGCACATCTTTCAGAGGAAAAATGAATGAACATGAAACTGGCATTTTTTCTCATCTTGCAATTTTCCTGGATAATATATTAAAATGTCGTTTACTCACTGTGGCTTCCTTTACAGGGTGAGTTGCTGTTATATAACCAATGATAACTTGCAGTTATTCTTTGGAATACCTGAAGTTTCTGTCTAACAAAATTTCTTTTTATGTAAAACACATTTAAACTTCAGAGGAAATACAAGCTTGAGTAACACAAGCCTAAAAGTAAAATAAAAAAGAATAAGAACTTTAAATTTTCTTTACAGCTTTGGTGCCTTCTTGCTTAAGAAGCCACTGAGAATTAACTCAAAGCTGATTCCTTCCCATGGTTTGACATGTATTCATCCCATTCAAGGACATTGAACAAAATCTTTCAATCTTTCCTGAGAATAGGGAACTGATTCATAGGTAGCCAAAGGCTATTTTACACCATATGTGCCTGTGCAAAGCAGCTGCAAAGCAGTCATAAGCACCCTGGCAAAGACCATCAGTGTAAAAACAATCATCTTCCCATCCCTGAAGGGTCTTGCAGCTTATGCAGCTGAAGTCCTACCTTTGATAAACCTATTAACTGCAGCAGTAAATATTCCCTCTGAATCTAGTTCTGCTATAAATGTAGGTGGAAAGGATTGTGCTTTGGTCTGCAGTTTCCCTGTGAGCCTGATCTAGAGATAGTTTTCCCTCAAGGACTGTGAGAACTAAGATTAAGTTCAGGTTTTCCTCTTTACACTCTAATCAGGAAATAGGAATTATGTGCCAAAACTCAGAAGCTGCAGTGTAACTTCTTGCGTATAGAAACTTGAACATAGAAAATTCTTTCTTAGAATCAGCAATAAAATAGTGGAATTTAATACTGGAATTAAATTGTACCAGGAAGCTAAAAGTTTGAAGTTTTCAAAGTCAAATTGGACAATTTTCTGGATAAAAAATGGATTTAGAGAAGAAAAGGAAGAAACTGATTGTTTTCAGTCCCATGAGTGTTGAAAGTTTCAAATTTGTGGTCTGGAAATAACCCAACCCCAAATATTTTAGAGTTCTTTCCTCATAAATTTGTGCAACAGACTTGCTCACACTCTGATAGCTTATAGTCATGATTAGGAAACTTGTTGCAGAAGTGGAGGAGAGAGGCATAGAGGTTCCTTGTTTTGCTGGCTTAGACCTGGGATTTGAAATTCTGTATCTCAAAATTAAATCTGTACTTTCACTACGAGGCTAATGGCTATTCTTTGAGGAATCTCTCTCCTATCACATACATAATTAAAATAATCAAGAATCTCCTCTTGAACACGAACAGTCTGAGAGAATTTTCTATCTTTGCTCAGAAGTTATAGACATTTCCAGCACTCGACGGTTGCATTTTACCTCCGGGAGTACACAGGGTCAGCGAGGATAGAGAAACCTGTCAATATCCAGTCTTGTACACCACAGGAGCACCTCCATCCTTGGAGGTATTCAAGACCTGACTGCATAAAGCTCAAACCTGATCTGACCTCATAGCTGAGCCTGGTTAGAGCAGGAAATAAGACCGGAGACCCTCGGATGTTCCTTCCAGATTGAATTGTTCTATGGCTCTCTAATACCCAGGTTGCTGCTACAGCAACAGCCCCTGTGGGTCAGGAAGTGTGTACACTGGCCATAGTCCAAATCCGTTTAGCCCTTTTAAATGTTGCTGATGCAGAGAAGCAGAGGAACAATAGGTAAGCACATTCTTAGAAATTTTTGACGTTTCTTCAGGTAAAAAACAGACTGCATGTTAAAAACCTAAAGGCGGCTCTTTCCATAGCTGTTCTGGGGAAACAGGGCATGACATAAGGCAGGTAACCAGCAGCCTATTTTAACTGGGAGCACTGAATAAGGAGGGGTTCTTGCAAGCCCAGTTGCTTCTGAAAATAATTATCTTCACAGTAAATTCTCTGTTTATGAAACCACAGCTCCTGAATTGGTTGTGTTCCTTTCAATACAGTAAGTTTTCATGAAAGACCTTGAACAAAATGATTAGACTGTCAGAAGCAGTTAGATCAGTAGATAGCACAAACTTTACTGGAAATTATATGCAATGTGACATTTTTGTCTGTGAAATGCAGCTTTAACATACGGTGGACACAACTATCATGACGATTACATAAACTAAGTGATTCAACTTTTGCTGGTCAACAAGCAGAATATTAGAACAAACTCACAGATTCTTACTGGCAATTAAGTACCTTTATTTACAGAGCAAGTTGTCATTTTACATTTATGTATTGCTTGACATACTTATCCTTAACACAGTGGCTGATACAAACTTCCAGTATTGCTAGTCTGTTTTTTTCTAGGTCTTAATGTATGATTTTGAATTAAGACATCCTCATAAACATTCTTCAGATCTTCTGTGTTCTTTTATGTTACTTCTGTTACTGAGCATCAGAAACACTGACATTAGAAAATCTGGAGGTGTGGCAGAAGGTCAGTTGGCCTGTGACAGGGTGTTGAAAAGAGAAGAAATAAAACAAAATATGTGAGCAGTCTAAGAAATTTATGGGCTGAGCTGCAAGATTTTTGGTGAGAGATTTAGCAGTATGACCTTACCCTTGCTATTCTGAGTACATAAATAGTATTTTATATATATAGTTGTGTAGTTACCAAGCAGTGGAATCTCATATGAAAACCTGATAAGTAATTTGTGGTTACATTTCTGAAAAAAAATCCGGTCATTTAGTTGATGAGTTATTGAACATATGAGGATCTTTCTGTTTGTTTTCTGTGATTATTTCATTTCAGCTTTAGGCAAAAGATGACATGAGTACAAGAAGAGTGCCATAAAACCAGGATGCAAATTTATTTAACCGTCAGATAAGCCATAATCATTGGCAAGTGTTTAAGTATAGGGCTATATCCGAACTCCTTTGTTTTTAGTTGTTAGCGGGAAAAAAATACTCAAATTTTGGATTTCATTTCCTTTTTCCTAGAGCTTCATCCTCATCACCAGGTTTAACACCTAAAGTCACTCTCAGTCTTAGGCATATGAAGATCCATACAGCAAACCCTCTGTATCCATCCAAACATGCCCTTTCCAGGCAGGGACATAGCTTTGAAATGGAACCCAGGTGCAGTCCAAGAGGAAAGATCTTGTAGAAAGAACAGGTGGGTGGACACATGACAGCAAACTGCTGAAAGGGAAAGTTCTACAACAATAGGGCTAGCAATTCCCAATGGATTAAGTTAACTGCTGAAAAATCAGCTCTGAATTAATCTGGTTTGCATCAACAAAGGATATTCTCATTACTACTTCTAGATGAACTTAAAACACACACAGCCATTCTCATACAGTAATGAAGACTTGATATCTCCTTATGGTGTTAAAATATCCGCAGTTTTTGAACTAGCTTACAGTAATTACCTGTAGTGCAGCAACATTTTTGTCCTCTGGCTTGCCCATCTTGAATTGTAACTGATCCGGCCAGAATTTCGTCTTATCCAAGCACAGTGCTCTGCCTCGATCTTCCACAGAAGAAAAATCCAAGTCAAAGTTCCAAGACACAGGAAAAAAATAATAATTGGACCAGAGCTACAAATGACCTGGAATATCCAGAGGGTATGGCAGTAAACTATCTAAGTTGTCAAATCTATGTTTATCATCAGCTGTCTGGCAACATATGACCAAATGCATGGCTACACAGAACTGTGTGTGGAAACTAGCTGTCTTCTTCCTTAGGAAGAAAAGCTTACTAACAGTTGTGAAAGGATTTTCTGGTCTCCTTTACATAAAATATGTACTTCTACTCAAAAAGAAAAAGAAGTTCTTTCAAATTAAACCTGTGCTGTTCAAAGTTCTCATGGTGAAATTGTTCTCAGGGCTGTCTGCATTGATCGTTTCAAAGCTGACTGGGCAGCTCCATAGGCTTGCTAGAGGTTAGGGCTGGCTGCAGACTCTAATGTCCTGAAAATGAGCTTTTGGAAATCATCAGGGCAGTTCATTGCCTTTGGGAGACCTAGAACCTAGTTTCCAAGGACAGAAAGGCCAAAGTGTTTCCCACTGAAGCTGCGGCAAACTACTGTTTCATTAAGTTATCTCAGATTTTGGAGTACAAAATGCTGTAAAATGGGAGCTTGGCCTACCTCTTCACAAAATTATTTATAAACTCAACCAAGTGTTTTATTTGTGACAAGGAAGCCCTGTGTTTATCTTGATTTCCTCTTATAGATCTTGACTGATTGTCTTCCTAGAAAGATCTGTAAAGAGGTGTGTGTTTGTGTTGGAGAAAAAGGTCACCCCCAGGTACTGGAGATTGGTTTTTATTTTCTTTTCTGTTTCTCATTCTGTTCCCTCAAACAGAAATTGAGGTTATTTCATCAAGAAGTATTTTAGAAAGCAGACCAGAGAATATAGATCCATAGTTATAACATGTGGTCCTCAATCATAACATTTTTCCAAAGCACCCAGGAGGACCGAATATGGGATGGGTTCTGCACCTTGGCTGTTAAGTTGGGAGACCTCCAGTAATTTTCCTTTCCTTCATTTTGTTGACATTTCCATCCTTTCTTCTTCAAGTATCATCTATTGAGTATTCCCATTTAGTTTTTCATGTTTCTTGTTTTTTTCTTAGAGTTCTACTTGGTTGGAATTTACTTGTTATTTTATCCACCAGATGAACATGGCCCAACACAAAATATTTATCTTCAGTTGTAACTAAAGCTGCTATTTGGCTTTCTTCCCAAAACCCAGAAAGACAATTATACCTAACTGTTTAGAGATTTATAAATACTGTACCAGAGTAGCCTCTGGGTAGTAACGTAAGATATCCAACTCAATAATTTTCTTTTATTGGATAGTGATTTAGAGCTTATTTTGAGTCCTATATAATAAGAGCAGTACATTTCATTAAAAAACACTTACTAAACAATAAAGAAAAGTGATCTTATAGCTCCAAGCAGGTCTAAAGTACAGAAAGGGGAGGCTGTATAGTAACATTTTGTCCATAGACATTCTAAGACAGATCACAGTACAGCAGTGGAGACGTATTTCAGCAGAGTAACAATTGCAGCTGTTTTCTGAATGACTTCAACTTATGAGAATTTTCCCTAGGAACACTATTTCAAGACATTGAAAGATCTTTTTAGGGCCTTCATTTACAGTTCTCATAATAGATCCTCCAACAAGAAAGAGTAAAGAGCAGAACATGAAGACTGGATGAACTCCAGGGTAATACATTTCATACATCATGGCAGGATTCTTCTGGGGAAAATCCTATAAAATCAGGTAAACATACTCAGAATTTTACACACCAACTTTCAAGTGTAGCAGATTGCACAAGGTAAAATAGGCCTGTACAAGTTTTATTTCATTTGATTTAGTTCCTTTAAAAATTACTTACAACTTCATTGTCACCTTTTGTTGGAGCTGTCCTAAACTTTGACTGAAAGTACAGAAAAAGCTACAGAGTTTCATAAGATTTATTTCACAATTTGATCACTAATTTTCATATCGTTGCAAAGTTTTATGAATTTAGTCTCAAAATTTGCTGCAAGAAATTTCTTACTAAAATGAATTTGAGATCTGTTTTCCATAGTGCTTGCAGATAATATATTCTTTTCCATCTCTACTGATCAATAAATCTTGATTGCTTTATCTCTGAAATGTTAGCAAAGACAGAACAACTTGGGATTGAAAATGAGAGAAAATTCTTAAATAAGGGAAAAGGATAAATATTGTCTGAAGTGCTTTGTTAGCAAAGGTTTTGTGCCATTTTCAGAGAGAAATGTATTTCAATGCTGTTAGAGAAAACTTTTTATAAATTCAAAGCAATAGTTTTATTCCTGAAGAAGGACAGTTTAGTGAATGTTGAATCTTATTTCTCTTATTTTATAGTCATAAGGTTTAAAGTTATTAGTTACTATATTATCTAATATTTATTAGTTATTGGTTATTATATAATCTAGTATTTCAGAATATAGGTTTGGATAATCATAGATGAAGTTAATTTTTAGGCTTTTATGGAATTCAGTATTCTGTGGCAACTCCAGTCCTATGTTTAATTTGTTATATTTCATGAAAACATAAGAATAAAGAACCTTACTTTCAAATACAGAAAATCAAACTCTATTTAGCTGCACTAAATAATTGCAGAATTTAAGGAGCTACTTAACTTCCTTAACAAAGCTTATAAATATATGTAGAATGTTAAATGTAGATGTAATATTAAAAATAAATAAATGAATAGTGCTGGCAGAAAGTGAAAGATTTGGGGTAATTTTTAAAGTGTCAGAGTGAGCTATGACATTAGCTTTATTCAACACTTAGTTTCCTAAGTGTCATTGTATATCAATGTCTTTTAGCCTGCAGAATGCTTGTTACACTTAAAGCTTGTTCATAATTACCTAATTCACACAGATGTTTTGAAAGATCTTCTCCAGTCACATTTTCAAAAGTGTTTTTTGCATTGACATCAGGGTTATTGGTTTGCAGGATTGATAGTTTAAAGTAGGAGTTAACATTTGATTAAGGATGTTTTTATACTGGATTCTGAACATTCCTTGTATTTTTGTTAGCATCAGTTGTTGCAAAAATAATAATGATCCAATTAACAAAAATTTCTACTTGGTTGAGTGATTATTTTTTTTAGCTAACTGAATTTTGAAGTGTTTGTTGTAGTTTGGTTTCATTAGCACTTTTCAAAACAAAGGCTGACCATCCAAGTAATGAAGTTAATAACTGAAAAATGAGATGAGGGCCAGACATGTCCCATATCACTATTTACTCACACAAAATAGTCCAAACTTTGAAGATCAGGTCACTGTGATAAATAACTCAGTATTACCTATTTGCAACATGCACATAATTTCTTATCCTGCCGGACTAGATGGATCAGCTGATAGCTGTTACTTATTTTATGGTAGCACACTGGAGCTCTAGATGGAATTAAGAGCTTGTTGTCATAGTCCTGATATATACAAGAATAAAATATGGCCTTTGCCCTGGCAAGTTTACAATCTAATGCCTTGCTTGTTCCAAAACTTATGTGCTCAATGTTATACAGGTTAATAAATCTCTCTGATTTCAATGAAACTGTCCACCTGTGTAAAGTTAGATTATGTGCAGGTCTTTGCAAAATTTGGACTTAAATAAACTAGAGAGACTGGGTGGGAGAGAGGCTTTTCACTTGACTTTTTTCCTGTGCTGTAGAAACCAGCTTTGTTAGGACCTTGCTAGGCTTCCAGTCTTCAGATGAAACCCTTGACAGGAAGGATCCCATGCAGCATCCTTCATATTTTTTGGCACCTTCCCTTGCAGCTGGACACCGGTGTTGCCTACTGGAATTACACACACAAAGTAGCTTCCCACCTCTCTCTAAGTTTTCCTGGAAAGAGAGAAGAACTATTAAAGTAAAGAGGGTTTTCAATTATTTTGCTTATAAAAATGTGTTGTATGACTGGCTGGAGAGACACATTCCTTTGACACAATTTTTCTGTATTTGAGAAACGCTGTAAGGTCCTAGCCCAAATACCTTTAAGTTTTTACAATTGCTTCTTCCTCTTCTACTTTAAGATATGTTCTGCTTCAGCCAGAGAAAAATAAAACAGGATGAAGGAGGTGGATAATACAGTACTTCAAATACGTGATCTCACACTTAAACTATATTTAAGCATCCCAAAACTGTTATAAATTTATGGTAACTCAATTTTATTATTATTTGCTGTTAAACATCTCGAAAGCAAACCCCTTATTATGAAGGTGTACTATTTTGTGCATTTCTGATGCTGAGGAATAAAAAAACCCGCACTCTTTTTATGAGCATTAATTATACACTAGGCAAGGAAGCAATTGCCTCTATGTTATGAAATATTAAATCAAAATGCTTCCTGTTCCCAGATGTCCCAGAGATAAATACAGCAGTATTTTGAAGCCCCACTTGGAGCTGTTTTCCCTACAAATTTATAGTTTTGTCTCCATTTTCAGAAAACCCTGTTTTATGTGAAGTATAGCACTCTTGGTAGTTTTTAAGGAGCAAACTCCTCTGGAGTTGCCTATGTAGGCAACAACTCTTATGTAGATTGCACACAAGGGATCTGAAGTTGAAAGGCTCCTTTAAGATGACAAATGGTTTGAAAGTGTTATTGTCTTTGATTGCATGCCTTACATCATCTGTATGTAGGAATAAGAGAGCTATACTTTATCTTTAGCCATTTTATAAATATTTAAGTCCTTAGAGTTGCCTAAAGATATTAAAGCATATTTTACAGTAGTTGGAATATAAATATTATATATAGCACAAGATACCAAAGTAGTTTAATGAATTCATAATTTTCTGTTCACTTTTATTGGAATGTGTTTTATGTTCCAAAACTTCCATTTAAAGAATAAGAGACCATTCTGCTCCCTGACAAGATGTGAGCAGGTAGTGAATGTTATCAAGGTCCCCTTAAATAGTGATATGAGTTTGCAATTAGCAAGACAAAAGGGAGCATGAGTTTTAGAATGTAGTGCACCAACTTCTGTGTTTTAACTTCTAAAAAAACAATTTTTAAGAAACCATATGTAAGTCTTTAAGAAACTGTAAGGTGTTTTGCATCTCCCCCTGTGTATTTTCTGAAAGTTCTTAATTGCCTAAGAAGATGCATATCTAGACCAAATTATACTAAGGAAAATTTTAAAAATTTGAAGTTCATTTTCAGAAATAACCAACCATAAAATCTTATGACATTAAATGTGTAATGTCATACATTACATTTTTGTATGTACATTACATACATACACATACACAAAAATGTGTTTCATGGCTTTGATTATAGAGGTATGTGGAGGTTATAATTCTAAATCTTTCAAATTCCCATCAAATATAAAAATTTCTTTTTTATATTTCACAGTTTAACTGTTTCCCAGTAGGAGTCCATGCTGGGTAATGCTTGCTAATTACCCACAACAAAAGTAGACACACAATTCTGGTAAATTACCTGACCCTTTGCATTTTAATGAGACAACAAGGATTTCATGAAGTGATGTTGTTTCAGTGGTTAATGGTGTCAGCAATGTTGTAATTGTAGGCTGAGGCACATTAGCTGCACAACCACATGTAGGAAGGGTTTCTCTCAACAAGCCCTTTGGAGAATAGAACAGGGTATTATCATTAAGCCTATGTCATTTGCATGCTGCTAATCACTTACTTTATTATCTTGTGTATCCATTGTCTTTCTTTAATTGCTCTTTAAATGAAAATTAAAAATAGTTCCAGTGCCCATGATACTTGTGATAGCATCTTGATTATGAAGATAACTTCAAGAAAATGGAACATATAGATAATATATTGCAGGAATACAAGATAGTTTGAAAGTAATGTACCACAGCAGGTAGCCTCATGAGCGTAATTCTGGTGTCTTTCTTTGCTTCAGTACGTATTGTTTGCTTAATAAATGGTTATTTATATTCATAAAGGTGATGGGGTTTTTTCAGAGATCAGTGTCACTGGTTTTACTTTACTGTGGAAGAAGATACAAAGCGTCAGTATCTAGCAGACTTCACCAGTCTAATAGCATTAAAGGAGAAAGCTAGATTTTTGTTCTTTCCAGTTAAATCCTAGTCTGTGATCTCCAAAGCAGAAAAGCAGAATCTGTCACCTGCTAGTGATTTGCAGAACTTTGACAGCTTTAGATAAAATTTTTAAAGTTCTTGGCATTCTCTTTTCAAGACAGACCTGTTGATTTAAGTTTGACATGATTAAATATGAGGCAGCCCAGACTTTCCTTAATAGGCATTTCCTAAAAGCTTGTTAGCTTCTGGTTATCAAGAACCTGCTAGTTCTTTCAGCATCTGCAGAATGGGATCATCAGGCTGACTTGAGGCACAGGCTTTGTTGGAGAATCAATACTGCTGTGTTCCTAATAATGTATTTTTGCAGCTTTTCAATGTCTGAACAAACCAGAGCTGAAAAAGTAAATTATTAATTTTCTATATGGTATGGAAGGAGTTTTTGTTGAAGAAACTTCTGAACTAGATCTTGTAATTAATTTCTATTCAACACACCCAATTACATTTATGGCTAATGGGAATTTTTGTAGTGGCTTATTGAGAGACAAGATTAAGATCTTTTAAAATGTCTGTAATGTCACAGCAATATGTGCAAACTTTCCTTAGAACTTTGAAGTAGATCTTGTAGAAGTCTAATGGAGATTCCACCTTTCATGTTGAAGTTTGGTTGCTTGCTTAAGTTTTCTATTCAACTTAAATTGTCAAATACTCTATTAAATACTAATTTAGGAGCATGGTTACTGGTTAGTAGTGAGAGGGAAAGTATCCCTACAGTGTTAACAGCATATATATTTTCTGTAAGTTTGACACAGTTTTTTCTTTAACGCATAGACAGGCTTACAGTATCATTGGATGGCTGTGTGGTGTTTCCCGTTTCTAAATTCCTGCCAGTCTGCTTGTTCTGTGACTTAGTAATGCACCTCCAAGTGAGGGCAAAGACAGGCAGACATTTTTAAAACAACTCCTCTAAAAAGAAAGAGCAAGAGACTGAAATCAGGCAGTGTAGTCCTCAAACAAGTGAGAAAACTTTGTTTCTTACTTGTTTGAGGACAGATTAATAGGACTAACAACCCTATAGTTACATTCTTAAGCCATTAACCAGTAGCTACAAGTGTGAGCTTGCTCAAAAATAGTTTACACTGTAAAGAAAATCAAATTCACAACAGGTGCTTGGCCATTTTGTTTAACATATTCAGTGGTGTGTTTTAGAAATTGTATGTATCTGTTGTAAATCCTCAATAATTTGCAAATTGTTTCTATTCTAACTTCTGATACTGGTACTAATGAAATTAGCACAGGGAAGAGAACATTTTATTTTTTATCAACCTATTTAACTCTACTAACCAATAATGGATAGGAAAGTCAATGCGTTAATTGTTTGTAGAAATTAAAGTAGTATTTAGATGCATGGATGATAATAAGTAGTCAATACTGAAAACCAAAACAAACCAAACCCCACAAAAAACTGCTGGATGTTTTCAGGATGTCTGTACTGTGACTGGATACTGTAGTATACATTTTATGATTGCCATTTAATTTTCACTACTTAAAGAATACCACATTACATTTTACTGTTATCACTGTCTTTACCAGCTTGTTTGCTAGTATAATGGGTTTCAGATCCCATATAAATAAAATAAATAAGGAGCTGGTGTAGAGACACTTCTGCTGATACTTCTTTAAATATAAAAAGACATTTGAGCTGTCAGAGGTAAAGGAAACTCTTATAGATTTTAGAAAAACTCTGATAAAATAATGAGTCATCCTGTCATGATAAGGAATTCATTTTCTTTTTAAGATTAATGTTTGTAAGAGGAGAAAGACAGTGAGCCAAAACTGTTCAGACTTAGCAATGGAATTTTCATCTCAAGAGCAGACTTTACCTCACTGACTTTCTGAATACCTTTCCTTTTTTCTTGATATATTTGAGCAAATTACCTTTTTATTTATGCTGCTGACCGTATGCTTTGGATATGGCCATCAAGGGCATAAGTTGCGCTCTGAATTCTTGATTCTGACTGAGGCAGGGGTTCCCACACTTTACTGATTGGGTGAACCCAGTGAGCCCAGTGGTATCACTGCTGATCTTCAGGCAGTTTTGTTGACACAGCCTTAGGTTATTATCAGTAGCTTATATATTGCTACTGGTACATCATTCAAGAACACTTAATTAGAGAGCTCCTTCAGATTCCTCCTGATTCCACAACTGTGCAGTTTGTGTTTGGGTCTTTTAAATGGTGAAAAAAAAAAGGAGTAGAAAGCAAAGGTTGTGTGATTTATGGTGCTTTCCAAGGGAAGCTTGGTTGAGTTAGTGTTATATAGACTGGTTAAGTTAAAATCAACCTGATACTCATTTTCACATGTCATATCTACAAAGATGTCTTTAACAGACATGCTACTCTGAAGTTGTGGTTTACAAAAGGCAGTAGCCTTTGAATGACAAAGAGCATGACTGGGTTTTTTTCCCCCCCCCTATTTATGATGTTCAGTTTGGAGTTCTGGTAAAAAGTTTTGGCTTGCAGAAAACCTTTGTTAGTGGCATGCTGACAGCTTGAGTGCCAGAATTAAATTCCATGTTAAAGCCTCTTTTAAAGAAAATATATTCACACATGAACACAGGATCCATCTTCCTCCACTATGAGCATTTCATAAAGCCCTGAAATTTTTAACTTTTTTTTTTTAAATCACTTGCCTACTGGCACCTGACTATGTGCATAAGACAACCTGTCCTCTAAAAGCTTCTCTAGGATTTTGTGAAAGCTGGCAGAACAGGACGTGTGCACAACATGCTCTCTAGTCAGCAGGCTTTGAGGAGTTGCATTTTACAGTATAGAGTAATACAGGAGAGGAGCTTTTGTATACTTGCAAATAGATTAGACTGCAGGAAATATGCAGGAGGGCTATGAAGCATACCTGCCAGATAAATTAGAGGTGGTCTTGATCTGAATCCAACCTGTCTCAAAGCTCAGCTCTGGGAATTTAGTTCAGATTTCTTTGATAAAATGGGGCTTTAGCCTTCACAGTTCAATCTTTGATCCCCAAGACAGCCTTGAATGTGGGATTTTAGTTTTGACCCAGCCTGTAGAGAAATTAATGACATTTTACCATAGGTTTCCAGCTCAGTTCCAGCTTGAGTAATTTGCAAGTCTGCTGGCACTGTTTAGCCCACACAGACCATGAAGTCGACCATAAGTAAGTCCAAGTTGATGGAAAAACAATATTGCTAGAACAGAGTGACAGATGTTGATTATCATAAAATGTCTGTTTAAGCATTTAGTATGTATCCATTTCCTCACTGCAAACACCTGAATTTTTTGTAGAAGTTACAAAGTAATTGTACTTAAAGATGTGGACTCGTCTGCTAAAGAAATTGTCAGAATATATATTCCAAAAAATGACTGCTATCGTTATTACTGTTGCTGCTCAGGGGAGCTATTCAGATGCCTCATTTATTGGAGCTTAATAGATTAAAAGTCCGAATTGAGTCTCATGATATAAACCTAATCAAATTCTAATCTGCATAATTTTCCCATAAGCAGCAATGGGAAATTTGTTTAATTTATGTTTCAGTAGTTGCCAATCAGACGTTGAACAACACTGTTACTTTTATTTTTCAAGTATTTTAATTGATTACTTGCTGTGATATCTGGCTTTGGTCTTCTTTTTACACTAAGGAAAAATTTACTTTTTTTGATATAATGACATAATGTAGAGTCTCATCTAACACGCCGATATATCATTTTTAGTGGTGAGTTTTCCATTTTGTTTCTAGTTATTGAATACCTGTCCCTCTAAACTAGGTAATATAGCTTAATTTATTTGATAATTTTTATTCAGCACATTTTTTTTTGCCTGAGGTCTAAATATGCAAGGTTGATTAATGATTAAACTGAAAGGAATTTGGCATTGTTATATACTAAATCATTTTAGCTGCAAACCTGTGCTACAGTTAGATGCTACTAACTTTGTACCCTAGAAGCACCTAATGTAGAATGGTAGTGAAATGGTAAATGGAGAGTAGGAACAATTGAAAAATAAAGTTTATAAAGAAAGGTAAACAAAGGAAATTTAATTTTATTTACTGTATAGAGAAATAGTTTCCATTCAGGCAGATTTGAGGGAAGTGCTCTGGCTAGTAACTGCGTATTATCCTACTAAAAGTGAGAAAAATAGCAAGAAGTGAACATTAGGGCTGTACTCTGCAAAGCATTAGTAAAGAAAGCCCATTTGTTTTAGTAGTTTTGGGTTGTGTAAGCTTGTGGTGAACCTTGGCAGAGTTAGGGTTTGGGTAATTATCACATAAGATTTTGTGAAGGGAGAAAAATTCCTACAAAGCCAACAACAGAAAAAAACCAGGCAGTTTCAGGTGGACTTCTTTTTTTGGGGTGTGTATGATAGTGAAACTCAAAATGGCACTTAAAAGGGGAAAGATTTATATAAGTACCTGTGAACAAACCCCTCTAAGTTATACGTGATTCTGCCCTGGGCTTAAAATATGCTTTTCTAATATATTATGCTGTTCACAATTGAAATAGAATCAATGTGGTGTGATTCAATGCTAGACCTCAAGATGATGAAACTCCAATCCTTCTCCTGATCTTTGTTTTTACAGCTTAATCCTACCTTGTTAGAGCAGCTCAAGAACCAGCAGACCTATAAATCATTTACACTTTCAGCACATGGGGCCACTAACTCATCCAGGAATGGATCCCACACTTTGGGAAGTGGAAACTAGCATTGATCCCACTGCCCCGTGCTTCCATTAGAGCTTTGATATGGACATTTTTGCTGTAGGTTTCTGTAATTCAGCAGAAAGGGAATGAAGGGACATTAGAGAAGAGCACTTTCTTGGCAGGAAGGTGGCAGCTGGTTCTCTGTGACATTGTCTCTGAGTTCAAAGCTCCACATGTTGTTCCAGTCCCAAAGCATTGGAGGGTTGCTAAAGTTGGAAAAGACATCCTTCTTCAGCCTCCACTCTCTGTAGATTTGCCTTGGCCTATGTTTGTTTGGGCATGGAGCATCTCTGAAGATGCTCTCTCTCTCTGAGAGAGCTGGGAGCTTATGTAGTCACATCTGCTTTCCCGCATTCCTCTCCTTTTCCAGGCCTTTAGTGATAATCTCCAAGAGATTATTAGATCTTCAGCACAAATCGCAGTAAAAGTCAGAACTGAAGCCAGAATTTAGGATTTCCATGTTTTCAGGCCAAACTACAACTCTCTGTCTCAGACCCCATGGGACACTGAAGCTAGAATTGTTTCTAAATTGAATGGCTGTAACAGATTCCCATGAATGTCAGCAGCTCTTTAGCTGCATGACTGCTGCTGAACTTTCCAGGTATACCCAAGGGCTGTACTTGGGAGAATAACAGGTATAGTCTATCATTCAATTGAATTCACAGGAATATTAATGACATTGTCAGCAAACAGTAGCAAAGGGATACAACTGTGAGGTCCTTTTTGAGAATTACTTCTTTTTGGCTGGCTCTGCTTAATGAAAATACTTGTCCCATATTTCTGCATGATAACTTGTCGGGGGCGTGTTTGGCAGTTCACCACTTGTGTGTTATTCATATATGGTCAAAATGTTATTGTTATCTCATATTCCTTAGGTGAAGCAGAGGTGGCTGAATGTATATATGCTTTTTAAATTATATTTGAGGACTTTAGTGCATATATCACCCAGTGGATGCTATGGCATGTTTCCCTAAAATAGCATTATTTGAAGGGTACTATCAATTTACAAGGTGCCTTAATAACGACCTTTAGGTCTGCAAGTGGATTTTCAGTTTGGGATAGTGCCCTTCTGCCTGCACAGAGTTCCAATTTAGTAAAATGTTTATCTTTGAAAAGGAAGGGAAGCAAAAAAGAAAGGGGCAGGGAAAAAGGGGAAGAGAATCATAAAGGATCCATTATGATCCTTAAGAATAGAAGATATTTTATAAATGTAGCATAAAAATTCATTTTTAAGAGTATGCCCATCTGGGTCTTGGTGGAGTCAGTAGAACAGAACCAGTGCACATCCACAAGACAAATTTCCCTCTACAGGAAAACCCCAGTGAGCCTTTATTGGTCCCCTCAGCAAACTTTAGGAATATATTTACTGCTAGGAAGAGCAAACTTTCCTGCATTCTGTGGGACGTTACTCAGTCAAGTGACCTGCAAAGAAATGAACCCTGGTGGTCATGGCCAGCACAATCAGCAGATCATTTGGCCATCAGGCCAGTTGCTCACACATAAACAGAGCAAAATTGGTGGTGCTTTCAGTGGAAAGAGGGCATGTTTAGCCATGCCAGAATTCCTTAATTTTGAACTTCATCACAGTGCCAGTGTGGATCTCAGAATACCTGCACGTTACTGCTGAGACACAGTTAGTGACTCCCTGGGAGGACCACGGGTCAGCCTGGCTCCAGAGGCACAGAGCTCACGAGCCCAATGCTGCTCACCCCTTTGTAGGTGGGATTTTGTAAGGGACAGTGAGGTTTTATAGCCACCTGGCCATGCCGAGCTCAGACCAGGGGAGCACCTGCATCCCCTTGTAGAAAGGATGTAAAACTTCCTTCCCCTGTTGGGAAGGAAGTTTCCCCTGTGTTCTCTTTCCACAAAGATGAGAATATGTTTTAAGACTTAGAGTTTTGCCTCTGATGCAATTGATTGTTTTTCACCTACTTCTGTGAGCAATACTGTCTTGGAGCTGGGAAATGCTTTTTGCTCAGAATCAAGACATTGAACCATCAGCTTTCTACAGAGAACTGCAGGGAGGCCCAAACTCCTTCAGAGCAGGTAGCTGAGTTAGGGCATGGGAGTCCCTGCCTCTCAGGGAGGGAGGGTGCTGCCAGGAGAGAAGCAGGGACTGCTGGCTGCCAGGCCTCAGTGGTTTGGAGCATGTCATGAGACCAAAACCTGTGTTCATCTCAGAGCTGTGATATTCCGAATCCGCTGCTTGGCAGCATCTTGTTTCAGAGACAGACAGGGGTGGGTGCCTCCTATTGAAGCTTCCTCAGTTTGCTAAGGGAGACCTTACCACTCTCTCCAACTACCTGGAAGGAGGTTGTAGTGAGCTGGGAGTTGGTCTCTTCTCCCTGGAAACAAGTGAAAGGACAAAAGGAAATTTGCCTCAAGATGTGCCAAGGGAAGTTTAGATTGGATATTAGGGAAAATTTCTTCACTAAAAAGGTTGTCAAGCGTTGGAACAGGCTGCCCAGGGATGTGTTGGAGTCACCATCCCTGGAGGTATTTAGAAGACATTTAGGTGTGACACTTAGGGACATGGTTTAGTGATGGACTTGGTGGGGCTGGGTTAGTGGTTGGACTTTATGGTTTTAAAGGTCACTTTGAACCTAAATGATTCTATAACTCTTATGTTCTAGTGATTATCACTATAGCCAATGGTGGTGGGTTGACTGTGACTGACAACTAAGTCCCACAGTGAGAAAAAGGCTCATGGCTTGAGGTTAAGCCAGTTTAATAAGTGAGAAAAACAAAAACAAGCCACAACAAAGCAAAATTCAAGTGATACAAAGTCAACCACTCACCCAGTACAGCAATTTAGTACCAGATGCAGTGACTGCTGGAACTGATACGGTTTTGCTGTACCTATCTCCCAGTTGTTGGCAGAGATAACTCCCTTCTCCAGAGGTCCCCCCACTGTCACTGCATTTCATTCCACAGGTGCTGTGCTCAGACTTGCACAGGCATGTGAGTTTACTGTAGAGGTTGATCCTGTTAAGCAATTGCAGCCAGAGCTCCCTCCGTTGTTTGTAGAACAAGGAGATACTGTGTTTGTAAGATCACAACTATCAGCCCTATTTTATGATTTTTATGAGCATTAATGGAACAAGGTTTGGGGACTGAAGGAGAAAATGGAATATGAAAAGGGAAATGAAAAGATGCTGTGAGGAAAGCATGTCATTTCTAAATGAATGCTCTGTGCAGAGGAATTGAATCTTTTCACAGCTGAAAATGGATCTTAAATCTGATGCCTTAGCTTGTTTCAGCTCCTGTAATGAAATAGAGTTTTCCTAATACCCTGTGACCTGAATTTCTCCCTGCTTTATGGGTGCTATTCCTTGACGTACAAACCTGTATTTTCTCAAGTCAGCATTTGATGATGGATGTCAAAATACAGGTCATGTATTATGCATATAGCATTACCGATTTAAGGTGTTTACTTGTCAAGTTGAAGAAATTCAAAAATGTCACATTCACTGAATCTGCACAGCTGTCACTTGTAGTTTTTCATGCCTTTAAATGAAAGTTCTGATAAAGCAGGTTAGTTTCCTGCACTTTTTTTTTTTCTTTTTTGGTTTTCTCTTCTAGAGGAAAAAAATAGCCTCTGTATGGAAATTAGTTTGTGACTTGGGAGCAGGAATGTCTTGAAGGTGTTCAATGGCTTGTGACTCAAAACATAAGCACACAAAATCCCCAAACACACCAGTTTTCCTTTTCCTGAAAATACTCCAAGATTTTTAAATTTCTTAAAACTAAATTTCTAGAAGTGTCTGAATTAAGTACGAGCAAGGAAATTAAATAATCAGATACTTCTCGCATCTTTCAAGACAGTAGAATGAAAAATATTAAGGCATGAGTCTATTTTTCATTCAAGGAGAAAACACAATCCCTTTAACATGCTTCCTGCATTTCAGAGTGAATGCACTGTGTGTGCAATGTGCAATTACAGAGCTTCTGACAATCTGTGTCTAACAAAAATGCCACATTTACTTCAATCTTCTGACACCATCCCAGGAAGACAAATATTCTAAGGGTTGCAGAGGTGGCTACAAATGGCCTTTGATGGAGAGTGTGCGTGTCTCTGTGTATGTGCACATTGCAGTGAAGGGGAGGCAAGAAGAACTTGCACATTTAGATGAGTTACAGTTACTTCAATTTTCTTTTAACTGGGAAATACTGCTGTGCTCCTACCATCTGAAGGGCCTGATTCACTAGAAGGTAGTTTAGGAAGTGCATCCTGAGATGGGAGAAAGGCTTCAGGAAAAAAGGGAGAAGCAGAGCCTCTAGGGATACTCCTGGCAGTACAAACCCTAGAGTGCATGAGAACAATATTAGTTTTATCTACTTTTAGATAAGTGAGCATGAAAAGTCTTGCTGTTGCCATTTTGACTTATAATTCAGCAGGGGACCCATCTGGGCCTGCTGCCTTAACTGCTCAGGGAATCTGCAGCTGCCTGAGCTTTTTCTAATGTGACAAAGGCCATACCTTGCGTCTCCTAAAAGAATGCATTCCATAACAGAATACAAGACTTAAAACAGTGGATCCTGCTGCAGAAGGAGATGTCACACTAATACTCACCTGTCCTCAGATAACATTTCCTCCCCTCAGAGTCCCACTTCAATTTTTCTGCTGTTCTGAGAGTGCCAGTGTTACCTGTAACTTACGAGGTGGTGACTGAAGGACCTCTGTCAGACTCCCTTGGTAAGCCTGAGGAATCTCAGACTCTGCCATGAAAAGGTAAACATTCAAAGAGCCAAAACAGCTCTCAGTCATAGTGCCAGATACAAGGAAACATCTGCAAACCAAAACTGGCTGGGACTGCAACTCACTGTCACCAAGCTGGTCTTCTTGAGTTCAGCACAAGAGGTGGTATTACATGACTGACTGTTAACATTTCCTATTGCCTCTAAAAAATATGCTTTCTAAAGATTTTCTATCCCCTGGTGATATTATATAGAACTGCTTTAGTGACTTAGGTTTCTCTATGACAATGTTTTTGTCTTGCAAGCCTGTTGAAGATACCATATCCATTTCTTTTCTCCTGAGGAATTTCTATGCAGACTTTATAGTCCCTTTTTAAACTGTCCTGTCTGCACAATCACCATGTTACATCTAGTTTCCTTGTGATAGTCAGAATGAAATTCATGCCAGTACCTTCTGCAGAGCTAAGTCTCTTCCCAGTGATTCTAGTTTTATTAGCTGTATATGATTTCTCTATGTGACACAGACAAAACATAGGGATAGATGAATGGAAAGAGAAAATTAAATTCCATTAAATCAAGAAGCCCAGATCTAGTGGTCCTTGTAGTTTAGGGGCAGTTTAGGAGCGATGTAATTACCACTGGAAGAGAACTGTAAGTCCTTAAGACAATATAAAACCAGTATGATATGCTAACAACTACAATTTAGTTTAGAGATTTCCTGGCTTGTAAATTGGTCCCCAAATTGAAGGAAGGTAAGGTAGATAATATCATATCTATCATACCATATCATATCAGTATATCATATCATCTTGCTCTGAATTCAGTAACAGGTGGATGTATCACTGAATTCAATGGAGTGAGACAGTTTCCACACTGCAAGAATTTAAGTCAGGAATTAATCTGGCTGTGATTTGTTGCGAATACGTGTATGGAGAATTCAGAACTAGTGACAGAGGACCAAAAGTCTGTCCCTGGATATCGGGTGTGAACCTGGGAATAATATGGGAAAAAAAAAAAAAAAAAAGGGCATGTCTTTTTTAAAAAAATATAGTTTAAAGTAAGCTTGGCTCAATTTTATTCCTAGTAGACAAATATTTGTCTAAAAATGCTGCCTTGATACTGGTCTATATGAAACCATAAAGTCACTTCCTAGCTTCACCATCACTTCTGCAGTGACATTAAATGAGCATTCCCATGTTTTCTGTAGCTTTACTGGATAAGGGAGATGGAATGCATTAGTCTCAGTGATGAATTTCCAGTCCTGCTATTGCATGGGCTTTTGTATCACTATTACTATTTTTCAGTAATTACAATCAAACTCCAAAAGGTTTTGCCTGGGTATTTTTCGTTTAAACAAAATTAAAAAGATAAAAAAATGCTTGATGTCAAGAGCTCCACTTCAAACTGTAGAGAATCTGGCTGAAAATAGTCTTTTTAAAAAAGGTGAATGTTGCTGGTCTCCAGATTATTTTTCTTTGGGTGCCTTTCAACATGTTTCTTCTCCCACCTTTGTTTCCTTCAAATTGTCACTCTTTCCAGTTCTTTTCAAGCAATCTTCTCACATGCCATTTGAAAACCTGTGTCTTTTTCCTTTCACCCTATCTTTTTCTCTTTTGTAATGAACCCTTCCATCCCAGCAGTCCTACAATTGTGTTCCTCGTAGCAATGCATATTATAAATGGTACACAGGAAAATTACAAAACCCCTTCCATGTTTGGGTGGTAGCACTCTTGGAAAACAGTTAGATACTTTTAAATCTTAATATCTGATCAAACCTAAAACTGGCTAATGGAAGCAGTTTGTTCCTCATGGTTCTACTGCCATTTGCAAACAATACTCTTTAAAATCTTAATTGCTGTTTAAGGAAAGATGTTTGCATTGGGATTTTTTTTTTTTTTTTGGTGTAGTTTGTCCTATATAAACCTTCTCTATTTTTCTCTCTTCTTTTCTTTTTTTTTTTTTTTCCTTTTAGGCTTTACACCCCCTGGGATGGACAGGACATCTCCAGACAACAGTCCAGTCCATGGCCTTTTACGTCAACCCTCCATTACAACGGGAGCCAACATCCCTATTATAACAGAGCTAGGTAAGACAAGCTAACATTTATCCTTCCATCTACATTCCCATGTCTTTTTCCCACTTTCCTTGTTATAGAGATACAGAAAATTCACCCATACTGCATCTTACACTGTTATATTTTCTCTTTTGATAACTGCTTTGAATTAATCTCTCTAAAGAAAGTTTAGTAACAGTTGGTTCACTTTATTTGAATAACTGAAATATATTTCCCTCCTTTGAGTTTTCTCCATTTTCTTAAATAAATATTCTATCATACAAGACACTTTTTGCATAGTGTAACAAACAAGCAGGGGTCTTTGGGCTAAGATTAGAAAAGGAAAAAGGCCAGAGTAAGTATAAGCAGATATTTCCTGTCCATTTAATCAATTGTAAGAAGCCATTTGTTTATTTCTTCATGGTCCAAAACTGTTTAATCATGTGTAACTAAACTCTGTATAATAGTATGAGATATTTCACTCCTGAGAATACAATGATGGTAGGTAACTAGACTCTGATTTCCACTCTAGCTGTGGGTATTTATGTTGTCAAGCGGTGTGATGTGAAGCGCAGAAGCTGTTCTGTTTCTTTCATGGCAAATACAAACTTGATTTGTGGTCCTTTGTCCTTCTGTTTTCTTTTTCAGTTTTATTTTTTAGAGCCTTACCTGTCTTTTTCCCTTACTTTATTCTCTTTCTGTACTTTCTTTTCCCCCTAAATACTTTACTTACTAGCTAAGCCTGGCAAACTTCTGCCTTTGGTTTCAATCAGTCAGGAAAAAAACAGTGGAACCCACATTCTAATGATAACTGAACTGGGTAAGAAGTGCCTTTTTCCTTCGCATCACTGTCTTATTTTCTGTTGTTGTTGTTCTTACTGTCATCAGCTTTTCCTTTATTTATCTGGCTGTATCAGAGGGGCTACCCTCATGGCACTGCTTTGAATGTGTTTTATTTGTGGTTCTGGTTGAAATTGACTGTCTTGTTCTGGTCTTTCTTAATGATTTTTTTTTCACGCAGCATCAGTAAACCTTTGATCACACTCGTCTGACCTGCCGGCTGTTTTCATAGCACCTCCTCACCAATTCATTCTTTTTGGCCTGAATCCCCACCTCCCTGGCCCTCGCTCTCCTACACCAATTTTTCTCTCCTTTTCTCTCTTCTTTCTCTTTCTTTTTTGTTACTTCAGCCTGTTGTCAATTTGGTGGACATGCCTTAGCAGCTTTTCAGAGGAAGTCCAAGAAGAAGTAAAAGATACCAGAAAAAACCCCAAGCATCATACTTTCCCTCAAGCTATTTTTTTGTTTATTTTGTAGAGTAGGCTTTTTCTTAGAAGCTCAGGTTTTGAAGCTGTAGACAAGCAGCCAAGCCTCTGCATGGTTCCCTCTCAACACAGAGTGCTCTCACCAGCCTTTGGAGCAGCGTTTGATGAGCTTTTCCCTGTGGCACAGCAGCACCCGTTCAAACCCAGCTCTCCTGGCCCACAAATCCCAGTGTGCCAACTTGCACCAGGAAGACAAAGATACTGAGGATAAACACACACCTGCAGAATTCACAATAGATTTGTAGGAATTGACCCCAGGCATGGCTAGCACGGTGTCAAAGTCAGGTGTTAGTCTGCCAGATGGAAGTGGAAAAAGAATGCTACACTAGCAATATAAACTGAGGTACAAGCTGTTCAAAAAGTACATTTTGAAATGATACAGCAGGCTTTCAAATACTGTATTGCTTAAGAATCTGGAGATTAAATTGATACGTATTGTACTAAAGAAAGTATTGTGGGTAGTGGTGTTTTCTTGGATGAAACTCTTCTGATTCCCAGGGCGGAACATTTATCTTACTATGTTTCTAAGGTGTTATGTTTTAAGAATTACGTCAGGGAGTGCAAAGGCAAGAATTTTAAATTCTATCCTCATCTCATTAAGACAGCTATCATGAGGCTTTATCTGCAGTAATTCGTGTTTTGTAAGCTAAACATAGCAAGCACAGTATGTAGAGAGTTGGGAAACGGAGTGAATGTACAAGAAAACTGTGTGGAAAGGAATAAAACTGTATGAGAAGGAAGATCAGAATAGCAGGCAGAAGAATTTCTGACTTAAGAAGTCCAGAGCTGAAATCTGATCAAGTTAGCAGCTCTCATGTTATTTTCAAAGTTCGCTGGGTTGGCTCAGGAGATGTGTTCACATGGGGAATAGGGATATAGTCAGTGTGTTCAGTTTCAAATGCTCAAAAAGTTTTTCATTTCCCTTTCGTGCATGGGAACTGAAATTAATTTGTCATTTAGTAAGTTGAAGGGTATTTCAATGGCATAGCTAAGCAGTCTATGCTTTCATGCCTGAGGGAGACTAATATGGAAATGAAATATTTCATGAAATATGATCCACTTGATACACTGATCTCAAGGAAACAACTACTTTTAGTTGGAATGAGTTGGAAGCAGAGAGCTTAACTGTGACAATGAAATGCCAGAGAAAGTCAAAATGACAAATATTACTTTATTTGGGCTTTTCTCTAAAACCACCTGATGTAGATTCTTTTCCACACTGGCTAATGTAGAATTCGTGGCTGAGAAAGTGAAGTTATAGAGACAAATATTTGAACAAAAGGCAATGCTGCAAGAGAATAACTGCTCATTCATTCAGATAGATGCATGTTAAAGGGACAGTTTATCCTCTTCTGAGCTGTAAGTGCATTAACACCACTCCAGTAAGAATCACGGCAGCACATCTAACAGATGCCTGTGGGCTATATCAGAGTTTTATTGACAGCCTTTATTTTACAACGGGGTTCTAACTTTGTATCTTGTGATAACGTTTCACTGTACATGTATACAGCCTCAGCCACTGTACCCCACCAATATACCAAGATTGTCTCAATATACAAGAGCATAATGTATCTCATTTTGAGCACAGGCATCTGGTCACGAAGCTACTTTACAGGGAAGGGATAGGAACCTGGCAAGAACAAGTGTCACCTCTTACAAGCAAGATAACGAACAACAGATTTTTAAATGCACATTTTCACATCCATCTTGATTTCATTTTCAGTGACGTCAAAGACACAAGTGTGTGTTTCCAGACATATGCCGTTTCTTTTTCTTTGTGTGATGTGTAAGGTCACATGCTGGTGACCCAGAAACACCTTTCGATTTTACTCTCACTATTATTATTTTCAGTAAATGATTCAAATGTTCAGTTCTTGGACCAAGATGATGATGATGATCCCGACACAGAACTGTACCTCACGCAGCCCTTCGCATGTGGAACCGCCTTTGCTGTCAGTGTGCTGGACTCTCTCATGAGTGCAGTAAGCAAACAAAATCTTTTTCATTTCCTTCTATCAGACTTGGTGTGAAAGAGTGTGGAAGTTTAGAATCTTTTCCAGAGGTAGGAGAAGATGCTTTTTTCTTAGATGTCAAGAGAATTTTGGAACCTAAGCTAGGTTATTTTCTTAGTTGGACACGAAGACCATAACTGAGATATCTAGGACTTCCATGAGTCCACAATTTTATAAGGAAACAGTCTCAAGTCAGGTTTTAAGGATTATGCTTTCCAAAAAAGGTTGTCCCTTCTGCCTGAAATCCAGACCCAAATGCAGTATGTCAGTCCCTGTGCTCACCATTCTTGTCAGGCAGCATCAACTGTGTTTTGAGCTTTTAATTTCCTGTAGCTATGAGCAATGCTCTAAGTATGAGTGCTGGGGGACACTGATAGATCTCCATGAAAGCCGTTGTACACATCTCATGCACTCTATTTGTGTGATGAGAAGTTATCCTCTCTTTTTCATATGAATTTTCTTGCGAATCAAAACTTCAGTGCATGCCAGAAACTACAGATGGTGGCCTTTGGTTATGTCTACACTGGAGCTTTTGTTTTGCAGCCATAGTTCAGTTCTGAAGCAAACCCCTTGGTCATGCTCCTTTTTGTCCTCCTCATATTGGCTAAGTTTTCAGACCAGTCTTGCTCTATGTGAGCTGCACTTCTTTCAGAGGGACCTTAAACTCTGCTAGATATAGCAAGGACATAGTCTTTTAAAAATCTGAGCATGGGTTTTCTGAGCTGGCCGTGGAGTAAAGTTCCATAGTGCTGGGAAAGATCTATTGTAAACCCCAAGCAACACTATACAGCAGATGGGTTTCTCTTAAGGAGCCAGGTCTGACTTCACCTGAATTCAGAATGAAACTTTTTTCTTTTAAGAAGAGTTCATAGTGATTTTTATTATTTATTATTGTATTTGTATTTCATATTTATGTATCTGTATTTTCTAATTTTCCGTGCTATATTTATCGTATGTTCCATCCACAGATGTATAATATGAGTCTACACAGATAAAATTTTATTCTAATGCAACCTAGGAGTTTTCAATAACCTCAGAAAATGTTTTTCTTGGAAGCTACTTACAATATTTTCTGAGTATGACAAATTCAGGAAACCTAAGCAAGGACACTTAAACTCTGTACCTTCTCTAATTGAAATCTCCACCTATAAAATATTTGGTATATTCACATAATAAATGGGAATTTTACATTAATGGGATTTTAACATGGAAGTTTCAAATGTTACTTAGAGCTGTTTATTTACTCCCATTATTATCTAAGTCAATGTCTCTGAATGTATTGTTCAGTAGGGCACTTCAGAATCAAGAAAAAAACTAGGATTAATCCTTCTGGTTGCCACTGGCATTGCCATAGAAAGAGAGTGAGATGCTGTGGACATCGTTGCTTTCTTGTGCAAAGATGTCTTTAGTAAATAATAGGTATAGCAGGCCTGTTCAGATATTTTAATATCTTTAGTTTTTGCTAGCTTTTATTAACTCTCGGTTTTGGACAATATTCCCGTGTTTCTGCAGTTCCTTTCTATAACAGTCCTTTTTCCTAAGCATTTTCACATCTAAGTGGTCATATTATGATTCAGGGACAGTGCAGCCTGAAGCCAGAGAAATGTGATAACAAGAGTAGAAAATTCTCTACTTAAAAAAATACTAATCAAGAAGACAAGCCAAAGATTCAGTCAGTTAGAATTGTTCACGATCCTGTCTTTTCTTGTACTAGTTTCTGATCAGTGACAGTGTTATTTTCTCTTTATTCCTCAAATGCCCAGCAAGGAGTTAGAAAAGTACAATTCTTCCTGACCCTTCAGAAAGTGTAAAATGTGTGAGATGTTTTCTCTTTACTGTCTGTATTTTCATGGGGAGGGTGTGTTCTCCTTTTACTTACTCTCCTAGGAAATGAGTGTTTCTCAAACTAATCTATTTGCACTATATTATCTCTTACCTTTGTTTTTTTTTCCCTAGAGCACACTTGCTTTTATCAAACTGCTTCTGTTTAATGTGTCTAAGTTCATACTTGCCAGTATGGACAAACTGAACCCCAAATCCTGGCTAAATTGTAAGATCTGCAGTCATGCTTTCATCCTATTAATTGCACAGGAATTCTGTAAGAAGTGTATTATGTGCAGTGCTGTCCTTTGCCAGCTCACTTGGAGACATGTATCTAGTTCGTTATTCTATCTGCTTAGTGATTCAGTGGGTTTTACTGCTTATTTTTGATAGGAAAATTCCAATTTATGATCTCTGCTGATATCTCTGTAATGAAAATTCTTTATATAGTGTACAATGCAAATGTACGTGAACTGCTCCTTTAAGAAAGAATCTCCTCCCACAGCAGTGGGGTTTTGTAGTAAAACAAGTGTAAGAAAGATTAGAAAATCAAATAATAGCCATGCATACAGTATTATTTCTGACCTGTGGGTCATTTGAAACAATATAGATATATATATATAAAAAGGAGCTACAAAATAGATCTAAAATAATTTGCTTAAGCATTCAATAATTACATAATAATAATATTAATTCTACATTATTAATCAGTGTTAAATTATTCTTTTATTTTTTATAGTTTTATTAATATTGAAGTAGTGCATTAAACTGAATTCATGAATCACAGATTAGAAAGTGTGGTAACTTTCTAATTCAAGTCTGAGTGCTGGAGATCTTCAAGTTCTGCTACTTTAGCATTATTTCCTATAAAATGACAGTACTGTCCAGTACTGTCAAATTTTAAATTTGAAATTGTTATTTCCTTATTTCAAGGGTAAAAGCCTTAATGTAGTTTAGTTTTCAAAGTGCTATGTATGGGTCACCCACACAGAGTTTGTCTCTGCAGCAAAGGCAGTATATTCCACAAGCCCAGGATTCAGAGTGTAGTAGCTCAAACACCATTGCTCAGAGGACAGTAACAAGCTCAAAACCTGCACTGTGTTTTTGATGATTTGGTAGAAGTGATCTCACCAGGTTTGGTTCAAGAGTGTTTACTGTGCTCTGTGGGAAGGCTCTGGGCTTGGTTCATGTTTTAACTGTGGCAGTGGCTATTCTTAATGTGCTCCAGCTAATCATTATTAAGTCTTTGAAGAAACATCTACTGCCATCAGGTACTGAAATGATATATTAATATTTATTTTGCCATAGCACATGCACACACAGGGAAATAATACACATTGTCTGTCAGTCTCAAGGCAGTACCACTTCTGGAAAGCAGAGCATGCTTTCATCACCAAGTAAAATGTAACTAAAAAGTGTGGGATTGGAAGCATCTTTTAGATTATGTAACTGGTTTTTAAAAATGTTATCTTCAGCTATAAAAAAAGTTATATGACGTAGGATAGTCAAAGGAGCAAATTTCTGAGCAGAAGTTCTTCTTTCTGGGTCTTGTTGAGATAGTTATTCCATAAAATCCTTTACGTGCAAGGAAACCAGTTTTCAACACACAGCACCTCCAAAGATTTGAACAGTTGGCCTGAGAGCCAAAGCTTCCCTGTCACTCCTTTTGGCTGATGATATGAGAACTACAGAAGTTCTGGCAGGCTGGCATCCCTCCCACACCTACCACTGCAACAGACCTGAGGTTGGAGGCAAGGATGTCCAGCACCAGGTGATACCATTTAATATTGGCTACCCTGGAATTCGTTTGCTTGTGCTAGAACTTTAGGTCTTGATTGCTTTCTCCATTACCAAATCCAACTTTTTCTTCATATAAGAAAAAATACAGAATGGAAGAAAATCATTAAAACAGTTAAAAATAAATTTAATTATATCCTGTACTCAAGAATTCTCCCTAAGGGATCCTCTCAGTCTTATTTATACTGAAAAGAAACTGTTCTGATTTTTGATATGAACACAAGACTAGTTTTCATGCAAGTCTGTTCAGAGAATTAGTAAGCAACATGCTATAACTTAAAATGTCCCAAGCATTTTTAAAGTTTGGACAATAGTTTAAGGATGAATAGATTTTCAAATTATGAAATGTTGTTATTTATTTTCTGCTGCTGATTCTATCTCAAAGGCTCTTTTGTTATTGGTATGAATTACTGATGTTAGCTCAGTCACTCCTTGAGTTTGGATATATATTATTATTCTAACTGAAAAAGAAAAGCAAGTTAAAATATTTGTTTGAAAGTCAGGTTTAAAACTGTGTGTAGTGGAGAAGGAGTCTTCTTAGAAGAAATTCATTAAAAAACACACTAGCGAACACAAAAAAGGCAGATATAACTTGAAAAATGACAAGTTTAGTGTAATTATAAATGAAAGGCAAAGTGCTATTAAAGTTAAAGCAATATTATTAAAAGATGTGCTAATTTTCAGTTAAATTTTCTGTAGAAGACCAATTAGTTTAAAAGACATGACAACATTAACTGCAAAACATAAGCACTCTGGTAATTATACTTTAAAAAATGATTGAACAAATGGGAAAGCATCCTTGAAACATTTGAAAGAGCTGCACTACGATTCTGAAGCAAGGGCTAGGTGGCACTGCTAGCTCAGATATCTTTGTCATGATTTCCTTGCTATTTACCCAGTTTCAGTGTCTATGATGCATTTCCTTTTTTCTCTATTTAGAATACACCTACTTCATATTCTCATTCCGGATGCCAATTAAAGTGATATCACACACATGTCTAGTGTGTGGGGTTTACTTAATGACAATAGCAAACAAGTATTTCCTCAGTTTTGATTTTACACTCAGCAAAAGGGATTCTTTTCCATCACTGGAAAGTGCCTTGTTACTTTAAGTACAACAGCACCTTTCCAAAGACATTCTGTAGATCAGTTTCTTATAAGTACTGGCATATCCAGGCCATGTACCCTCCCACAGAGCAAGTAGAAGATCACTCTCAAATTAATTTCAGTGTATTATTATTCTAAAGGAAATGGATATCAGCTAGTTCAGCTTTTCAGTGTTACCCTAGTTCCAAACTGGCAAGATGTAATGAGGAGTCTGATTTTTGTGACAATCAAAAGCATGGGCAGACAGCTTTTTTTGAGGAGTGTTAAATACTTTAGTACAGAAGGAAGCAACCCCATTTAGCAGAAGGTGACAAGTTACAGCTTCCTATTCACTCATCTTTTCTTGCCTGTGGTTGGGCATTTTCTGATCAGATGCAATGCTGCAGCAGTTTGTCCTGAAATTTGGAATCTTTTCTCCCACTGGTTGCAAAAAAAAAAAAAAAAACACCAAAAAACCAACAAAACCCAAGGAACATCTTTTGGCTGCACTCATCCATCTGATTAAATGGTGCCATTTACATCAGTCATGGTATGAAACCCAAATTAAGCCATTGTTGCACAATAAATGCTGCCTCCTTTGCTAGTAAGGGTCTTTGCTTTGCCTTAGAGGTATAGCACAGTGGGAAGAGTTGCCAAAGAGGGCGACTCTGATTTCGTCTCAGGGACATCAAGGAAGAAGTAATTGAAAAATAAACAATCATGCCTGAATGTTCTCTCTCACGATGGCAATTCCTATTAAACATCATGTAATCGCTCCAGACTTACATTCCTGCAAGGGGTCGCATTGATTTTTCTGTATGTTAAGAGAGGTTTGAGTATTACACTTGAATTGTTTCCCAGTGCATCCACATGTGTAAGAGCTGATTTGAGATTAGCTGTTGTTTCAGACTAGTTAAACCTTCCTGAACCTCTGCTTATGTTAGACTCCTCTTCACAGTACGTTTTGTAGTTAAAATATGTAGTGCCTTACCCAGGTTAACTTAAATAACTGGAGTTGATGAGATGCAAATATTTGCTTTAGGGCATGTATAACAATAAGAATATGTTCTTCTCATTTTAATTTAGTCAACAGGTGAATGGCATATATGCCTATGTAAATAAGCAGAGAAGCTTGAAGTTAGGAAACTTCAATGTAAAGTGAAAAACATTGCTGCGTAGAACTCATTTTCTTCTGTTTTATCTGTCATCTCCAGCAAACAATGAAACTGAAGTTTCATTATACAAAGAAAGAATATCAAAGTAACATGGATAGGAAGCCAGTTCTGCTTTTTGATCTCAGGATAAAATATTTCAACCACTACCTCAGTTTACCCATGTATTAAATACAGTTACATTATATGGATAGAGCAGTAAATTTC
This sequence comes from Acrocephalus scirpaceus scirpaceus, assembly GCA_910950805.1. NCBI lineage: Eukaryota > Metazoa > Chordata > Aves > Passeriformes > Sylviidae > Acrocephalus > Acrocephalus scirpaceus. The sequence goes on from OU383781.1 coordinate 40,136,778, forward strand.
ACTGAGAAGTATTGCTTTAAAAGTCTTATCTTTAGACAACAAGCACTTTTTGAGAATTCACTGTTCATTTTTATTTTGTTGGATTACAGACATTTGTTCTAAAGTCCTAAATTCAACAAAATCCAGAAATTCAGTAATGTCAATCCTGTGTACTCTACAGCGAGCTCATTTTTTCTTTTTATGTTCCCTGCACTTGCTTCTGAAAACTCAGACATTGGTGACATTATAAGTGACAGTCTTTCCTTTTTTTTGTTCAATTTTTTTTTTTTCCCGGTACAATACACTGCGGATGTTTAACTGAGTATGTCTGAACTATACCAGTATACTTTTAAGTGAACTTGAAAGTCATTCATCTGGATTTAAATTAATATTTTAAATACCCATTGTTTGCCTGACAGACCAGCAACGCTACAGATGCTGGCAAAATGTCAGTGTGCAGTAAATCTTCCCTAATAAACCACACTTACCCTATACCCTAGAGTTTTTTAAAAGGACCACCAGGATCCCAAACTCATCATACATTTATCTGGAATGAACTCAAGATGTTTAATTGATACATGCTTATGTCTGAACACTGTCAAGTCTCGTAATAAGATGTTTAGTACAATACATCGGTTAGACTGCTAGAGTCCAGCCACAGTAATAAGTAATGACATTTGCAGCACAAAGGCAGCTCCCCAACGAATTGGTGACAAGAGTAAAAAGGCAATCTAGCCTGTGTAAGCTTTAAATGTGGTCTGAATTTTACAATTACATGTCCTAAAGCCCATTATTAGACATGAGGGCGATGAGAAGGAAAGCAGTCATTGCATCACTACTAACACCAATTATAGGAAACATAAATCATTCAAATTTTTGTACTTTAATAAAAATCAGCCTGAATTGGTGTTTAAAAGAAAGGATCTAGTATAGGAGCCTAATGGGATAGAAGAAAATAGAGTAATTGGAGGCTGCTGTCTTTTCACTTTCTATATAAAATTATTTGAAGAGACAGCCAAGAACTTTAAACAGCAGAAACCCGGAAAAGTTGTAATTTGGATGTCTTCAGTTGTGACTTTAATGGTGTTTGCTTAAAGAGCTTTCTTTTATCTCTGCAGACATACTTCAATGACAATATCCTCACACTGATACGGACATTGGTAACAGGAGGAGCCACACCAGAGCTGGAAGCACTGATTGCTGAGGAAAATGCATTGAGAGGAGGTTACAGCACGCCCCAGACACTTGCAAACAGGGACAGGTGTCGAGTTGCTCAGTTGGCTTTGTATGATGGGCCATTTGCAGACCTAGGGGTAAGATCATGAGGGAAATGCAGGACCAAGGCGGGTCTGTGCTCTGTTAGCTTTCTCTAAGACTGAGTGAAAAATCTGTCTTAATAAGCATATAATTTCTATTATTGAATTTAATAGAGCTTTTGGATTGTTTAATAATTTATAGCACAGAGTGCCAAGTTTGCTCTTTACCTTTTTAAGAAGCTGTATGACTGCCCAGGATCCTTGCCTACGTATTTCATACAGAAAATCCTGTGAGTCTTCTTTGTCAGCTAAAGAGGTGGATGAGCTGGTTTGGATGATATAACTGTTATAGCAATACTGATTCTAAATATATTCGATATGCATAGATATACCTTTTTTGGGTTTTGATAAGCTTATTTAGTGTTTTCACAGAGCCCCGAGTTCTTAAAATCTTAAATTCAATTAGCTTGGAAACGAAGTTGTAAGGTTTGTTTTCTGCTGGTTTTTGATGAACTAAAATTCTTGTGAAATCCTAATTTTCAGATAATTTGACTGCAATGTTCCAAGGGTGAATTCAAAAAACCAAGCAAACCAAAAAATTAAACAACCCCAAATCCAATAGATTAAAAAAAAAAAGAGTGCATTATATAAAAATAGATAAAGAAGTATCTAGAAATGTTTTCTGGACCACAGTTTGAAATCTTGAGGTGAATCCTACTCTGCTTTGACAATGATGTAGGTTTTGATGTTTCTTAAATTAACCTTGAGTTTACCAGCTCTGTCCAAAAAGAATGGAACAACCTTCTTCACAGAAATGACAGGGGAATGCCAGTTTAAGGATTAGGGCAGCAAGAGTACACCGAGAGGAGCCTACAGCCTTTCAGTTGATGTAACAGTCCGGTTGTAGCTGAGACCAGCAGCTCATCAAAACACTTTGGCATGCAGCTTAACATTTCCACAAATAAAATAAGCAGCACCAATCTCTCAAATGCTGTTTCACCAGAGCCTCAATTGCACTACATCTGTGAAGGCAGAATGCATTAACTCTCATGATTACTTAAGAATCATATTTTAGATATACAAATGAGCAAATCTAAACTTATTTTTTTGCTAATCATATATTTATTAATTATTTTACAGCAGCAGATGTTTTATTATTCATTTAAACCCTTAGAATTCTAATTTCTGTTGTGTTCCTGGAGAGCTTTTTCTTTGTCTGGATGACAATATGGCTGCTGCCAAGAAAGGGTCAAAGATACTAACAATTTTAATGCCACAGTTAATGTAATTTGTATAATATGCATTGTCTGGTATCAAAATTTATATTCTCAGCTTAAAGCAAATCACTTGCTCTTTCCAATTTGCCATTATTTCATGGACCAAGGCTCTCCAAAATAGCAATCATCACTTTACATAGTTACTTCCTTGAAATAAAACATTCAGATTATTAATTTCCTTGGGTAAAAGGCTCTCATTTGAGACAAACAACAGACTGTTTATACATTACCTCCTTTTTTAAAAGTTCATACTGAACGACCTACTTCCTGACATTGTGTAACAGAGCAAAGAAAGGAAAAAATTGCACTGTTCTTTTTTTTTGTTTGTTTATCTCCTCTCTTTACTCTAGGATGGAGGTTGTTACGGAGATCTATTTTGTAAAGCACTGAAAACATACAATATGCTTTGCTTTGGAATTTATCGATTAAGGGATGCACATCTAAGTACGCCCAGCCAATGCACTAAGCGGTGAGTCTGGTCTCTTAGAACATCTCTTCTGTACTGGTCTTCAGTCATCTCAGCGAGGAAGAGCCCAATGCCTGTAATAAATACAGAAAAGAGCTTGCTCCCTTTTTTGAATAACTTTTCCACAATCCCCTTTGAGGATTTCATGATGACTATCTGACTTCAAATCATAAGCTGAATATCACAGCATAAGTTGTAAGCTATTCTTACTCAAAATTTTTAAATTAAATTTTCAGAATGTATCTTTATCTTGTTTGTTTTATGATGATCCACTGTTTGGATCCAAGGAAAGGACTTCAGTTTTCTTATATCAATCAACTCTAAGTTGTGGAATAATAATTTAAATTACAGTAGTTAGTCTTTTTTCTGAATGCTCAAAAAATACTCCTCTGAGCTTCCCATCAGTACCATCTGTGTCTAATCATAATTTCTTCCAGTAAATGGAAGCCGTTCTCTTGATAGACTGCATTTTTTCTTCAGTAGCACCAAGCCTGACCTTAGCGCTTTAAACAGAGCAGACACATTTCCATCTTTGCAAACTGAAGGCCATTTAGCAGCTTGCTTGAAATGTGTCTTAATTAACTGCTTCCTAGAAATACACACACAGACCCATACCAGAAGTATCACAAATCTACCATCTGTTACTGTTTCATGCTCTACAAAAAAGCATCGTTATTGGGTGAACATGGCAATAAACAACGCTGCAGCCCACCAAAGCGGCTTCTTCTGTAAGAACTTGAACAAATTGGGTAGAAAAAATGATTTGCAGTTTAGATAGAAAAAATGATTTGCAGTTTAGATTTACACTGCAGTTGCTATACTTGGGATTATTTGTTGGATTAATAAGGGACTTCTGTCCCTGATGCAACTAAGCAGATTTCTTATGAGCATTGAATTAATTTGAAAAGAAGTCATGAGGTTCGTGTTCAATTCTTACTCATTTCTTGCTTGGACAGAAGATGCCGATTGCCTTGCTCAAGTCTGTTTTTCACACGCATAAAAAAATTTAGCAGCTACTCTATAAGCCCTTCATACCCTGAAAGGCCATTAGGTAAAGGTGGGGATTCTTGAAATTGAGCAAGTTTTTATTTCAAGCCTGGGATTTATCCTAAGCATTGTTGGATTCTCAGATGTGCAGATTTCTCTTTATAAATGCTCATGGAGGCCATGAATGTACACGGGGAGTGAATGAACAAAACCTTACTACTAAGTATTTTCCTTAATTTGTTTTAACTGCAGTCACAATCCAAACCAATAGTTATATCCCTTGTTCTATTGACAGTATTTAAATATTTAATAACTATGTAAATATTTATTTAAATGTAGTATGTATTTAAATATGTATTAAATATGTATTTAAATAAGCTGCATGTAAAATCCTCGTGTCCCTCCTTTTCAGCCATTCTTTTAAATACTATTTGTGGTGGGTATGTTACTGTTTTTTGTCAATATATGAATATATTTGCTAGAGTCATTGCATTATGGTGCAGCCAGAGAAAGGAGCATGATTTGTATGGTGGCTTCTCTGAAAAATCATTATGTGATTTACTTGAAGAACATCATTCTCAGACTTTATGTTTGTTTGACAGAAAACATAAAGTGCCAGCTGATTTAAAAAGGTCCTAAACCATAATGGGAATTATGTGAGCTAAAATTAGGTACAAACAGAAATGCAAAAATTGGGCTAAATGTTCCTGAGCTAACAACTCTAGAAGAAATTTTTTAGTATAAATCTAAACCTGTTTCCTTTTCCTTTCTTTTTTTCTTTGTTCCTTTCTTTCCAGTTACGTTATCACAAACCCACCATATGAATTTGAGCTTGTGCCGACGGACTTGATCTTCTGTTTGATGCAGTTTGACCACAACGCTGGCCAGTCCCGAGCCAGTCTTTCTCATTCCTCCCATTCCTCATATTCTTCCAGCAAGAAGAGCTCATCAGTTCACTCTATCCCATCGACAGCAAACAGACCGAACCGCCCCAAGACCAGGGATTCCCGGGACAAACAGAAGTATGTGCAGGAGGATAGACTTTGATATGTGTATCTACTCCCACTGTGTGTGAAACTTGCATTCACCACCCATTCTCCCCGGTTAATGTTTCCAGCAGTAATGTTCCCTGTTTTCCCTTGGAGTTCTCCCTTTTTGTACACATATTTTGCATATGTATGACAGTGTGCATGTGATTGTCATTTTTATTTCACCACCATAAAACCCTTAAGCACAACAGCAACAAAGCAGACGGACCAAAAGTTATTTATGATGCTAGGGGAGAATAAAAAAAGAATTCCAAACCCATAGGCACACTGAAAACATAAATAACTCACTGCAGTTACTCTACATATCTGAAAATAGAGTATATTTAACATGAACACTTGGTCTTGATGTCAGAGTTACACAAAGAAAGTCATTTAGTGCAGAAGTGTTGATGTATGTTGCAGTAGGTTTTTTTAATACTCATATTTACAGGAGCTGATACATTTATTTGAAGCTTATAAAACTCTCCTATTAAAAAAACCCCCAAAAATCCTGAAAAAAAAATCCCTGCTGATTTTTCACTCTCAAAGCTTATATTATATAGGGCTTAAACTCCTTGTATAGATTATTGCTACACATCTGCTTTACACCAAAGCAATATCAGGGACTTTTCTGCTTGTTTAAGAACTTTCTCTAAAACACTAGTCTTTTGGAGATGGTGTATTTTCCCTTTAACAGTGAAATTGTCTGGGCATGAAGTTGTAAAACTCCAATGATTTAATTTAAGTTTAGAAAGAGTCTAATTGCATATTAAATTATTATTCTGTCTATTTATATTGCCACATGAATAGCTATATTTTCTTTCACTTTTGACATTTGGGATAAAAAGCCATATGTATCATAAATATTGGATGTAAGTCATTAAAAACCACCTTCTTGGGACTTTTACGTCTTTAAAAGGTGAATTAGTCACCTTATGTACAGAATAAATAATGTTCAGAAAAGAGCAAGCATTTTTCTATGCTTACATATCAGATCTCAAGGGACTTTGTTCCTTTCCCCAGATGGTAGTTTAACTTTTCCAAGTTAGTGTTGGTATAAATCTTCCAACCAGAGTTCTAATATGTGAAGAACCTCCAAAAATCTTGCTGCATATTCTACCTGGGTTTTTTCAACAGGTGCATGCCAGTATGCAGGAATACAGGGAAGACAACTGAGTGCCTTTAAATCTCTCCCATTTGGGGAGAAAATCTGCTGTGCCCCAGACTGTTAATGAGGAGAACAAGAGGGCTGGGTTGAAAATATTCACGGTGCTGAGGTGCCGTGTTCCATGCACTTGCCAGAATTTAGTTCTTGCAAATTGTCACCAATGACACATGTAGCAAAAAGAAGTTCTGGCAGCTAACTAAATAAAGTAGTGGAAAGGAACCTGCCCTAGACAGCCATAGAAATGATACTTCAGGCTTGCTTTTACTGTTTATTCTTGGTTTAAAGTTCAGAAGCCAATGTATATTTTGAAATACACAGCTAGCTCTAGGTTTATGGAGGGTTTCCAAGGGTAGCAAGGGCAGAAACACATACCCCCTTCCCTGGCTATCCAGCAAGAAAGCATGCAGACAGAAAAAAATACTTAGATTTGTAATGATTAGCATTGTAACTGCCAACCCAATCAAGGTGCTTTTATGGTTAGTTTTGTCTTCTACCTTCCCCTTCCCCAAGCATGATAATTTTGAAGATTTGCTTGCTGTGTGAATTGACAATAAAGCCAAGCACTTTTACTGACAAAACCTGGAACCAAGTAAGTGGGCTACAGAGAATACCACTGTGCAGTGCTGAGCATAACGATTGGAATACAGAATATATGTGTGAGTGTGCATTCAAACGCAGCTGTAAGTCCGATCCATGAAATACGGGGCAAATTACAGTTGCTCCCGTACAAATGAGACTATTACAGTTGCTCTTCATCATAAAGAAAAATTCATGTGTTCCTTTTTGCAAAGAAAGTTATCTTGTTTTGCCCTGAGAATATTTATTACTACAAGGATGTGCCAGTTAAAGTGCTCAACCAGAAATATGACAGTTTAAAAGCATTGTAAAACTTACATAGCTTACTTCTTTTTCTAAAGTGCAACAAGGATGAATAGAATGGGCCAAGGTATGAAAATTAATGGTTCTGCATGACCTAGCAACTGCTGTGGGTTTCCCTCTATAACTTTGTCCTTGTGAAAACTTGTGAAATTAAAAAAAAATAGTTACAAACTTTATTCAGTTATTGGTTTGTTTGTTTGATTGTTTTGTTGGTTTTCTTTTGCCTTTTTTTTCCCACCAAAGCAGAAGTAAAACTGGCTGCTGCTGCTGCTGCTGCTGTTTCTCAACCCTATTTTGGTTTTTTATCCTCTCATCTGCTTGCCTTTCTAATTGCACGTGTCCTTTTGTAAACATCCAGGTTCCTGCTCAATGAAGATGCCTCTCATGGTGCAGACATTAGTTTAATTTCCCATTCCTCATTCCAATTTCTTTCCTCCCACCCCCTCCCTACTCTCCTACTCCCCATAATATGTACATGAGCATCTTTTTATGTTGGCAGTATTGACTGAAGATAGTTGAGAGCAGTTACACATTTTGGAAGAATGTTAATGGCTTTGACACCAAAATGCTTTTCCATTAATGTTTTATCTGTTTTCCATTTAGCAGAGAAAGGAAGGGTGTTAATATGAAGCCACTTGTCACATCCTACATAATGATTTTTATTAAAAAAAAAAATTGTATTACAGTGCAGCTCAGATAGAAAAATATAAACAGCGTACATTAGAGAATTAACTTGCCTACTTTGTGAGCAGCCAAGAGGAATATCTAATATGGGAGCAAATCTGAATTCTTCCAATTACATTGAAGTCTACTCCACCTCTGTCCTATATCCTGAAGTTAGAATTCTCAAACTTTTGATTTATAGTAATACTTTGTGCAATTTCCACTGCTGAATATAGTCAGACTGATCAAATAATTTATTATAGTGACAGAGGTTTTCTGATATGGATATACTAATGGAGGTTGGTCATTAGAAGTAGAGAAATACTTAAATCAACGTTTTGTTGGTTTTTGTATTGAAAAGTAAGAGTAAATCTTCCATTCTATCCCACGTCAGACAACCACAGTATGATTAGTTTTTGAAAGTGATGAAGTATCACCAATGTCAGGAGGTGATATTTTAGGTTTTTAATGAAGGTCCTGCCATTTACATCAGTCCTAGCATGGTTTCAGCATTGGAAACCAAATTCTTAGTGAGCTTAAGTGTTGACATGAAACCATATCTAGCAAACCTGCAGGTTCTTGGCATAGGTTCCTGTTAAGCTAATCAGAGAGAGTCAGGCATTTTCCAGTGAAATTACCATTGTCAGAACTACAGCTTTTGGCTGTTTAAAAAATAAAAAATCAAGAACAAGTCCAGAACATTATCTTTTTCACAAAACTTTAGTTGCTCTGTGGCAAAGTTTTTTCATAGAAAAAAATAGTTTATTCTCTCTTTGCCTGCAAATTTCTTTCTCTGCTACATGTAAAATATTCATCTGCCAAACAAGGAATTGCTGAGGAGGTGGGTGGAGAAACTTTCATTCCTTTGTTTTTCTCATGCAGGAGCAAATTACATGGGAGAATTTTCAGTTTAGTTATAAACAAGATGATTACATGCAGGGAGGGACACACAAACACATGCATGACTCACAAACACATACATGCAAACTAATTTGAAACTGCAGGTGTCACAGAAGACAAAAAAAATCATGTTTTAAACAGTTGAAAGGTAACCTGGGATTATGGTGATAATACAAATTTATTAAAACCTTTGTGTTATGTTTGGGTAGTATTTTCTTTGCCTCTGCTTAGAAGAGAGGGTGTTTCACAGTGACATTTGTTTTAAGTTGCTACTCAGTCCAGAATTAATGATAGGAATTTTAAAGCACCGAATTAATAAATCTGTGGAGAGAATTGCTGGAGTCTTATACAAGTTGAAGAAAACTGTATTTTGATCTTTTTCCTTTGATTATTTATATCCTTTTTTTAATGCTGCAGGGAAAAAGTGTTACAGTGTTACACAAAAAAGGTTAATTTTTATTTCTTTGTAATACGAGCATTAAGGCTTTTGAACCTTCATGGATGCGCTGATGCTGATAGCCCATTACAAACATAGATGTTTGAGAGGAAAGTGAATGTTTTCATACATTCAGTTATTTAGATGTTCCAACATCTTTCAGATGATGCTGTCAAAAAAGAAGCCTGTCAAACAGTGTAGGAAGATCAGGGACTTTTTTCAGCAGCTCCTAAAAAAATAAGATAAAAAACTATGCCTATTATCACAATAATGTAGAAACACTTCTGGTAAGGATCAATATGCATATTCCAAAAGGGAGAGAAACAGACTGAATGTGATTGAGAGCTTAAAAATGCTTGGTGAGTATAACAATATATAAAGACTTTAAAAAGAGGGTTTCTGAACTGATCTATAAGAAAGAGTAAATATTAAAGATAAAAATCTGTGCTAAGACTCTGGAAGACATACCAAAATCAGGCTGTAAGCGTAGCATAAAAGACTGAAAAGGGTACAGGGGCTTCAAGAAGGACATTAAGTAACTGGGAGCAGAGTATTAAAGTGGCCAAGAGTAAAGATCAGGAGTGTTAAGCTCACATTTCAAAGGTAAGTAGAGAGGTCAGTGAATTTGCACAGGAGATTCATCGTTACATGGTCAAAGATAATTTAAACAGCAGAAAGGAACAGTAAAGGAATAAAGCTGGATCTAAGCATTGCATGCTGGGGATGATAATGCTTGGATCAAGGTTTCAGCACTGGCAAAAAGAAATTTAAACAGCAAAAGAAATTAGAATCTTACCAGCTTCTGCATTTATTATTAATGTTCTATATTTATTACTTGCCAGGTAAAGGCAAAAAGAGACTGGGTGGTTTCTTTCTAAAGAACAGCTCCCTATATAGGAGTTTTATTGTAAATTTAACACATAAATAAATGGCTTATTTTGAAGATTTTAGGGAAAGCAGGGTATTTTGAAGTGCTTTACACTGGCTGCTGAGAAACGCAACACAAGTTCTGATTCTAGGCACTCACACAAGTCTCCCCTTACTTGCTACAACATTGAATTTACTTGCACCAAGTTCTGTACGTAAGGAAAAGTTTTTGCACCATGTGTTAAAAAAAAGAAGGTAGCAATGAAAGTTCACAGTGCTTAACTTGCCTCAAAATCATTTTAAACACAAACCATTAGAAAACTGTTAGTTTGAAATTGTTTATGTGATCTCACAAGGCTTTTAAAACATGATAACCATCACACTTTACACCTCTCTGAAAGGTTAGTTTAATCGTAGATCACATAAAATTGGTTTCCACAAATGCATAATGGTTCATGTGTCACACTTGAACTAAATGGTTTTTTAAATGGAGCTAAAATTATTTTGATGTGTACACATTCCCAGACTTCTTTTTCCTACAACCTTTCTTAAACCGGCCCCCATCAGGAATCATTCCCTTAAAGTCTCATTAATAATTCAGATGTTCTGATTACTTTAAAAGATCTATGGAATTGAGGCTTTTTTTTTTTTTTAAACTGCTTGACAAAAAGATAAATGAATGTAGAAAGAAACGGTAGGAGTCTGGCAAGCTGTAGATCATCTCTGAACAGATTGTAACTTTATCATTCTGTCAGGAAGAATAATTTAAAGCACTTAATCAGTTAGCTTCAATGTGCAGGATGTAACATTATGAATTCCTATCGTCCAATCTGTTCAAATCAAAGGGAACTTAATTATAATAGGTGAGAGAGAGGGAGATGGGAGATTGAACATGGTTCAGACTCAGGCAACTTAAAGGGGGCAGGGAATTATTTAGTCTGGTCACAAATGAATAGGATCTTTTTAAACAGAAGCGAAAAGCATTTTAGAAAATGACAAGAAAAACAGTACAGTAGTTCTGTTTCCCTTCAGTAATAAGCCACTAGTAAGTAATATAATTCCTGGGTTTGATTTAATTTTTAAAAATGTGTAAGAACAGGTGACAAAGGTTTTAATGAGGAGTGGGGGTCTGGAATGTAAATTCTAGGAACCCATATAAAGTGGAAGTTTTTTCATTTGTTATTCATAAAAGTGACTGAAAAGTCCAGTAATTCTGGCGATTAGGCTACTTGTTGAGAGACTCTAACTCCAAGGCTCTTTGTTTATTTTGTGTGCTTATGTCCAGTATTTGTCCTCTATTCTTCTCAGTCTTTCAATTTCTTTTATCTCCTTTCCCTCCTGAACTTTTGTGCTCGATCCTTGGGTTTCTAATGTGAATTTTGTTTTAAATAATTTATTTATTATAAAATGAGCATTTCTTCCACTCCTATCCTGATTCCAGATACTGCAGCATTTCAGTGGTTAGCAAAAACAAAAGTTTATATCATATAAGTGAGGCACTAAAGCTTTTTGCAGCATTATGAATTCCCCATTGGAATGAGAAATAATGCATACGTGTAAGAGAGGCAGCAACACACTTTGAACCTTGCATGTAGTAATGAAAGGCCCAGAACCATAAGTGTTCACTGCTCTGCCTATCCACCTCTTAGGGGTGTGGGGAATTTGGAGAAGGAGGACAAGAATGGAGACAGAACCTGCTTGCAAATGCTTGTCAAGGCACAAATGCACCTGATGGCCATTAACCACTGTCTAGAGCAGGAGTTCCCAAGTCTTGGAATAAAGTTATCTTGTAAAGTTGCATACTTGTCGTTGAGAAATTACAGCAGAAATTGCTCTCTAAAGGGTTCAAGAATTAGTATTTTTTTCTTTTGTGAATTTTAAGAAGCTTTGTCCATACCAGCAATGAAGCAATGCAACATAGTGGTTACAATGATGAACAGCTGGGAAAGGGCTGCAATGCTGCAGCCTCAGCATCCCCCCACATTGCTCCCAGCCCACCTTAAAGCTGCACCATAAAACTCTTCCTGTGTTCATGGAAACAGACGTTGCTCAAGGATAGAAAAGAGCGAGCTTCCTCTCTAATTTTCATTTAAATCCTTACTTCCTTTGCCTTGCTGTCACCTATCATGACCAATCCATTCAGGATTAGCTGGAGTCCTACCACAGTCACCTGCAGTGTCTGGTGCGTTCCCCACCCCATTTTAAACCCTAGAGTTCAGCAGTGCCCCAGCAGCTGTGTTTCAGAGTAGGGATATAATGCCCACCCTGTGCAGCAAGGCTGCCATCTGGCAGCAGGAATGTAAGTCCTGTTTATTCTAATACCAACTGCAGAAAGCTCTTTTATGTTCTCCTGCATGATTTCCTGGGCCAGCAGTACGCACCACCCCAAGGCTGAAATGTTTCAGAGAAGTCTCTGACTCCTCAGGTGCTCCTCTGAGTGTAGACTCATGCTCTTTTGTGCATTACCCTTATCCCAGCTGCTCTCCTTGGCTTCTTAGTTTAGACTTTGATTTGTATCATATTTTTTTCAATAAAAGAATCACCTGAGCATGGGCACAAGACAAGAGCTCTCTTACATCCAACAAGCAAACTAGCACATTGGCAGTTTTCTTTAGCTTCTATTATCAAACCTGCAAACGTCATCCTCCTTTCATAACCGTATTTTCAGAGGTATTAATCTAATGCACTGTACTGCTAGTAATTAGTCAAAGTCGCCTTCTATTGATCTTTTTTCTATAAACTTTACTGACTGCTTTTTTTTTCTTTTTTTTTTTTTTAATGCCTCTGTGTATGTGTGCTTCACTAATTAAGACTTTCATTTTTCCCTCCTTATTCTGTCTCTACCTGTTTTGCTCCTTAGCAGAAAAGAAATGGTTTACAGATGAGCCGGATAATGCCTATCCCAGAAACATTCAAATCAAGCCCATGAGCACTCACATGGCCAATCAGATCAATCAATATAAATCGACAAGCAGTTTGATACCACCAATACGAGAAGTTGAAGATGAATGTTGACTCCTTCGAAGCCAGAACTATTTTTTTAAAGCCTGACAAACTTCATGAATGGTGATGTGACATTTATTCCTCTTACTTGCTGAACCACTGATGGAGAAGTTAAGAAGGGCACGCTTAATGGGAAAATAAAGTAGACAGATCTTTGTTTGTCTGCCTTTAATATTGCTTCCACGTATTTTGGAAACTATTTCATTTATAAATGAACATAATCAAAACTAGTCATGTATAGCCTCTAGCATTTTAAATTATTTTTATTTATTAGAAAATATATTTTTCTTTTTTTTTCATTGTTAAGTATTTTCCCTTAAAAAAAAATGGCATATGTGGCCAGACTCCTAAGAATTAAAAAAACCCAACAAACCCTCAGTCTCTGGCTTAAAGGAGAATGATGGTCACAGTTATAAGGATATGTAATTAAGGGAGACAAATGATATATTTACAAAAAGGAAAAAAAAGGTCCAACTTGTATTTTAGTAAATCAAAAAAAAAAAAAAAAAGAAAAAAAACCTACAACATTTCACCAGAATGTTTCTTTATTGGAAGATGTGTATTTTGTTCAGCATTGACACCAGCTCTTAATAAATTGAACTTATTTATTTTCAGAGTTGAAAGTCATATTTTTGTACATGTAACATTCTTCTGGATTATTCTTTGTTTTATTAACATATATAGATCACCTTGACTGGCAGTTATGTGAAGGTCCAGTAACCCCCCACACTGTGCCCTGCCCCTGCTCACGGTCCCACACAAACCCAGCACCTTGGGGAGCGCGCTGTGACACAGGCACAGGGAATGTCACCACCCCAGCCAAGGGCCATGGACACAAGGGGCACTTGCTAGAAATGGCAAATCTGGCAATTGCACTTCACGTCCCGTCAGCCATCAGCAGTTGCTAATTTCAGGAAGGCAAGCTTGGCAATTCTTCTTTTGCCATGTATTACAGTGCTTTAATCCAGAGTGCATAAAATAGTGCATGGAGGCATAAGTTATAAACCATCTCATCCACCACATTTTGTTACTTCCTTACTTCAGAAGTGCTGATGGCCTTTCACTGGTCTGAGATGGTACAAATTCTTCCTGATAAAGATTTGGCTCCAGATCCTTGCACTTTGGCGATAGCTCATACCCTATTAAAGGGAACACTGAATCTCCTTTTGGTGAATTCAGATCAGGATAAAAACTGGTTTAGCCTCAGCTCTACAATCTCACAATGTGCTGTCCTCAGTTAATTCCTACAATAAGCAACATCTTATTTTAGCAGTTGTTTTCCCAGTTGGTATTTTTTTTTCCTTTTATTTATTTTTACTTTGCTGGGACACCACACACAAAAGTACAGTAATAACCAAATCAAAAAAATAAAAGTGATGAATGTATTTATTATGATAACATGCAAAAGGCCTTTGATGGGTGCCTTTTGTGTCAGCAGTTTCACAAAGTTGCCAACAAGCTTTATAGCCATCAGACAAAAATGTGATGTTTTATATCTGTGCTGCAGTATCTACCCACCCAAGCATTTCTGTTCTAAATGATTTAGTAACTCTCTCTATCTCAAAAAAGCAACATCTGACACAATTGTGTGGAAAAATAAAAAGGAAAGGCTGTGCTAATATGGAAACAAAAATCAAAACCATAAAACCAGAGTCATCAGGAAAAGCAGATTTTCATTGTGCACTTTTTCAAGTTAACTTCAGGCTTTGTAATTTTGCAGAATTGTTAAACACGAGAATTAAACATACCATGGTATTTTTATCATTAGAGAAATATCAGTGAATCAAACAAATACAAAGCAGATGATGAATTTATTGTGAAAACAATGATGTCCACTATATAATCCAACATTTAAGCCAAACTATCTCAGCTTTAATGTTTGTCCACTGGCTGCAGTACAAGTATAACCATACTAACACCTAATAGGCTTTATTCTGGAGTGACTTCTTGGACTGTGACTATTTTGTTGTTACATTTTGTAGAATAGCTATTTAAAGACAATAACAAGAATTGTTAATACAGTATCTGTAAAATTGGATTGTTTAAAATATTTCACTCTCCTACAGAGTAACAAAACAATACAAGCAGTTTTTCATTGTTATTTAGATCCATGTTAAATGCATTTCACAGTCCCAAAAAGAGAAGATAATTCCAGTGAGTTCTTCCGACATAATGCTGCTTCAGCTAGTGACACATTATAATTTACATCCAGTTTCTGCATTGGGTCATGTTAAGCCTTTTCTTTGAAGTCAGTGCTCCTTTTTCATTTATGAACTGCATTCATATTACAACCAGAATGAAAAAAGCTGGTCCTGAGTACAGGAGAGTTGTAGAAATTTGTGTTCAGCCTCATCAAATACGTATGAATTTTAATTTTTTTTTCTTGAGAAGACTGGTGTTTACTATAGGGGCATAGAACATTCTATCTTATACCTCACTATATACAGTGCCACTTCTGAGTGTCCTTCCTTCAGAAGTGAGCATTCACTGGATTAAGCATACTAATGAATCAAATACAGCACCCCTACATAGCTAAGGTTTGTGTGTGTCTGTGTCCAGTTTAACTGTCACACCACAAAATCCCATGCTACTAACTGTTTATAAATAAAGGACAAGACCTGATCACACGAGCTCTTCTGGCACAGACAGCTCCATATGCAGTGGTTGATAGAGCAACACCCATATAGGGTAAACAAGGCAGAGAGAAGCAGGTAGAGCTTGGGTGTACATTTCCCATTTATAGAAAAGCCAAAATCAATAATATTTTCTTACTCCCATTTTTGAAAATCAGAGATGCAGGACTGACCTTTGGAAATTAGGTGGAGGAACAGATGGAAAAACCTGTTGGGGGTCTTCTATATTCAGCCATTAAAAATTACAATAAGGCCAGCACCAACAAATGGATATATGAAGTTAAATGGCTGGGAAAAGGCTGGGAAAGGGACCTAAGTGACAGCTGACAGACCAAATGATGACTGATACAGAAATAGGTTCTTGGTCTTTATCAGTAACTTTTACCCTTTTCTCAGAAGGCAAAAAGGAAAAAAAAAAAAAGTGGGGTGGGGAGGATTTCCAGCTTTTTTTTTTTTTTTTGGCATTAATTGCATGCACTACTGACACAGGCTATAGAATGTTTTTTGGTGGCTTGTGTTGGATAAATAGTGTGTCTGTGTGTGTGTTTGCATATATGCATGTCCACACATGCACACACATATGTATGTGGGTACACACATACACACATATGCATATGTGGGTACATACAAACACATGTATGGGGGTGTGCATGTATTTGATAGAGTCATCACAAGAAGGTGTCATCATTTTTATTTTCTGTGAACTGGGGTGAAGAAAGGCACAAAAAGGAAGAAAATATGTGGAAGAACAGCGTAGCATGTGGAAGAATTGTTTCTACTGTTTCCACCTGGTTTGACCAAACCCCAGCCATCCTGGTTAGTTTTATCAGAGATGCACTTACGTTATGCTGCAGAGCCTTCTCTCACTGCTGCAGCTGGGCTGTGCTCTGGCCCTCCTCACACCCCTGCACTTGTGTGCTCCCACATTGCCAGAAAGTCTGCTGCCTCTCTCTGCTTCATGGCTGTTATTTTAATTTGTCCCCTGAAGCCCATGAGCACTAAGATGAAAGGATAAAACTGTCCTCTGATCTATAGATCAAATCCTCAAATCTATAGATTTGGTGGCAAGTGCCGAGCACAGCAAAAGTTAAGGTATAAAGAAAAGAAGATATTCATAGTCCAAATGCAAATTTTAACACCTCAATGTGATTGTGTAGTTAATTCTAAAATAATAAGTGTATGATGTATTTGTTAATAAGGAAAAACAAGATGAAAACATTTCCTTGTACTTTTTAAAAACATTCTAAAACTGTCACTGTCATTTTAACACCTTGTCTTTCAAATCAACATTGATGGCCCAACAGTAGGGCATGCATGGGACAGAAAGTACAAACCCCTTGATCTGGGCCAGGCATGGTCAGCAGGATGTGAGAAGACTCAAAAGGCTTCAGGCAAAGGCAGGAAAGGGCAGATGTGGTTTGCAAGCAAGGTACAGGAGACACCGCAAAAGCATTAGCCTTTTATTATAGATTGTTGGGTGGTGGTGGATGATGTTGGCTATTTTTGGCCTGCAAAAGGAAGATTTTGCATGTCTTGAACTCTTCATGTAGTAGAAGGAGGAGGTACAATAGTGTGTTCTCATTCAGGTTTTGGGTGTGTGTGTGTCTAAACTACAGCTAACAACTACTGCAATAATTGGTTGCATAAACTGATGCATAAAACATACATGACAAAAAAAAGCAATACTTTAAAAATGGCTAATAATTTGTGTTTTCATTGCTTGGCCACTCACCAGCCAATCCATGAAATGTTAGCAACTGCCCTGGACTAGCTGACTCACATGGGCTCAAACTGAAACACAGAGCAGGTGCTTAAATGGTTTTAATAAGTAGATTCCTAAGGGCTCCTGGACCCCAATGTATTTGAAATGAACACATATTGAGGTCAATATGTGTGTGTGTGTGTGAGTGTTTTGTTTTTACAGCTGTTATCATTGTGAATTTCTTTAGCACCAAAAGAAGTGTGTGTCTCACCTTTCATTTCTAGTTTTAAATGTGCTTAAACAAAATAACCAAGTGTGTGAAAGGCGATGAACAGGACAAAGTGAAAACAGCAATCTGTTCCCAGTGTTACAGTGGATTAGCCTGGGAATATCTGTCAAAGTCAATGGCAAATGCACAAAGAAATTGAGAGGAGAACTCTTTATAATCCTTCTGGGTTTTTTTTCCTTTCTGTGCCATCAAAACCACTGAAGTCCTCAACATACAAAGAAGGACCTTTTTAATTATAATTATTTTTTTTAAAATTTCTAAAGGTTCTTGAAAAATCACAGGCTTAAAGGAAATAGGTTTTTTTAAAAAATCATTATATATACACACCAGGTCTCCTGATGTTCCATTTATAGTATTGTCATGCTGAGCTATAGTAGTGGGTGTGGGTTACAGCCCCATCTGAAATAATGAAAGGAATGTAGTAGCTCTTCTGTAGTCACTGCCCAGGATGGCATGTGGGCCTATAGTATTGATAAGTCTGTGCCAGCATTTCTGAGAGCTCTATTTATGTCAGTAATGTATCTGTTCTGCACAGGTTCTCTCTGCTCTGAACATGCAGCCACGTTGAAGCTGTGCAGTCTCTGAGCAGCAGTCTGTATGACCAGGGAAACTGCACTGGACTGCTGCTCTGAGCTGTCTGCTCTGCACAGTGGTGTCTTACTGGCAACTGCCAAAAAGAGGAGGGGTAGGGAAAGTGAAAAAAATATAAAATATAAGGTATTTCTTTTATTACTTTGGGTCTAATTTAGAGCAATATCTAACTTAGGAAGCTAAACAGTAACGCTGCGTCTAATTAGAACCTTTATGATGTCGAGACAAGGCTTCTTACTGCTTCAGTCAATGCATTTTAGAGGAGATCTCCATAAAGTAACAACCCAGAACACAGCATATAGGCAGTTGAATACATGTAATAAAACCCATAGATTTTTCAGAAACAAAAAATGTGTTGACTGGACAATAACTAGTAGGAACCAAATAAAAATGTCAGCAGAAGTTATCTCAAGCAGTTAAAAAAAATCTGCTTCTGCCATAGTCCCATAGCTTGGGACACATATGCTTAGCCAATGCAAATACTCTAATCTCTGGCAAAAAAAATAAAATAAAATAATAAAAAAATTCACTTTAACTTTCACATTTCTGTAGAGTTCAAGACCGATGAATCCATTTTCTTCCTTCAGAAAAAACACACATGGAAATACACATATACAATATATTTTGATTGTTTCACATGTCTACATTAGTTATAATGGAAGTGGAGATGGTGAGGGGGTACACTGAGAACCAGCTAGGATCTTAATTTAGAAGTTCATCAAGAAAAAGGAGTACGACTTCATCACTTTACTTTTAACATCATGGGTTGGTGAGAGAGAACAAATGCTGGTGCTCAGAAATGATCTACCTGACTTTGTCATATGTAATATCCAGTGAAAAATATATCGTCCTGTAAAAAGGGTTTGTACATAACTTGTACATGGTTTCATTTTGTATTTTTCTCAGATTAAAATTTATGTATTTGTGTTCTAAAAGAAGGAGATATTGCTGTGTTTTGTTTTTTCTCTTCTAGAAAAGTTTGTAACTTGTATAACCAAGTCATGAATATTACTGCATTCATGAAACCACTTAATACTTGGGCCAAAGACTAACCCAACAGCCTTTCTCTCTTGCTTACACTCCAGAATCAGCTCCTTGCTAATAATAATTAATATCAGCTGCCATGGAGGATGCTGTGGATACTATAAATCAATAATTCTGCACCAGCAACAAATGGCACCCTAACACCAGCTGTGTATCAAATACAGATAAAGTCTGGTTTAATTTAACTACTTTACATGGTTGAACAGACATTTCATGTCACCTTTAGGTCTGATAGGTCAGGTTAAGATAGATTAATAATTTTACTAAATAACACAAAATTTTCTACTTTCTCATGATGAGTACATTTAAAAATTATCTGCAGGTTTTTGACTATGTTTCCATTGCAGGGAACTAGTTATCAGCCTACATGCAACTGTATGGTTTTAGGCTTAAGAAAAAACAGTCTCCTTTTGGAGTCTGTAACATTGTGTGCATGTGGCTGGCATTCTGCTATAAAAACAACCTTGTCATTAAGGCTGACATCATTTATCTTCTGTGCAGCAGTATCACCACAACGATTTGTAATCAATCACAGTCTGATAAACCTTGCTTGATTCTGAATAATGGAGAGGAAAGAAGAGGAGCAGAACTCTGGAAAAAACTCAGTTAAGCATCTGAGAAACCCCCAAAAGTACAAATGGTCAATTGGTCCTGACACAAAGAACCTGATATAAAATGGCTACACAGATTGCTCTGTAAGCAAACAAGAATGGTTGTGGGGGAGGAAGAGAATCAATGCATGACAGTATCTCTGCAGGGTTGTGGAGAACTGTGTAAGAAACTGGCTCTGCACCAACGTCAGTAAAGCAAACTGGTCCAGCCCTCACTGAGTTCACTTGTCCAGACCATCCTTAGCCTCCCTCACTGGGGAAGGAGTTTATGAGCCATGAAATTGTGATGCCTGTCTTCAACAGTTCAACAAAAGGACTACTCTGTCTCAGTATATCTGTATGCAGATGCCTGCTTTAAATCTTACTCCTTGACCTTATCCCTTCTTGGTGCCAGGTACTAATTAGTAAGCTTGACTTTTAAATACTGAAGGAGAATGATAGGAGGAAGTGATGGGCAGTCATACAACGCACCATGAACAGGTACCCATTTTAAGATGGAATTGGTAATTCTTCATCACACATCACAAAAGAGGCATTTATCCATACACAGACATGTATGGACACATGTGTCCTCATTTGAACATGAATATTTATATCTATACATATATGTCACCACCTACTAATATTTTTAAGGTCTTGGCTCCTAGATGGCACCACTTGCTGTCAAAAACACTAAAATCAAATCTGGCCATAGAGTAACAAAGGTATGAAGCTGGTTTTTAATGTATCTACAGCCCTGATAATCATCAGCACAAAGACTAAATTGAGCAGAACCCTGTGCAGTTCCACCCAAAATTATGTAGTAATCCTAGTTAGCAAGTACCTGCAGTGAATGATCAGGCTGCTCACACCTTTTCTGGACCCTGAGGCAGTCCTGCTACTCTTTCAAAAAGCTCAAAGGCAAGGTCAAATATTTGCCATAACCTTATTCAGCTCTGCAAAAACACCCCAGAACCAATCAACAAAAACAAACAAAAAAAAAAAAAAAACCATAAAAACCCACAACAAAACAAACTGACCAAAAAAAGCCCAATCACACAACAAAAAAACCTCTCCCCTCAAAAAAGCCCCAAAACTCCCCCTCTAAAAACCAACAATCCCCACAAAAGGCTCAAAAAAAAAAAAACCAACCCCAAAAAAACCCACCAAAAAAACAACCAAAAAAACCCAAACCAAACTGAAAACCAAAACAAACAAACACCCACACACAAAAGAAATTGTCTCCTTTCAGTCTTCCCTTATTTACCACAAGTCCACCCTTTGCCCCCTGCAGCCTCTAGGGAAAAAATGCTATTTTAAAAAAACCTGTAAATTTTCTCTTACTTCAAAGACAGAGGGCATTCAGACCTATTTCTAAGTAAGGGCAATAAATGACCCTAAACTTGATTTCTGTCTGTATGTACTTGACTGACCTCCACAAAAAGTACTCCCCTCCCCCAGGCCCCAGGTCATAAAACACAGATTTATTATTATACTTTTTTTCAAAACATTCATTATGCTAAAATTTTCACCTACCTCTGGGTCTAGTTTGCCAGGTTTTACTTTCCCATTTTTTTTCACCAATGAGACACAAGTGTCCAGTAACCAGACACTTTAATTCTCTGTCAAAAAAATCTTACAGTCAGTGGGAGAGTAAGTTCAAAGTATCCCAATGGAGGTGCTGGAGAGAGATGAACACTCCAGAGCACTTCTTATTTTTTTTACAACTTTATTCAATTTCCACTTTCTTTTCCTGCTTGGAAGAAGAAACTCCTCTCTCCAACATCCTTGTCTTTTGAGGCTCTCCCCAGAGTCTTGGAAATCAAACTGCAGCAAGAACTTGTAAAATATTTTATTGAATTTGAAACCTCTGACTCTTGAGAAGCTTTAAACATATCTGTTCTATTTTCATTTTAATTTCTATTTTGATCATTCAAGTATTATCCAGTCAACTCTTTAGTTAGACATCAGATACAATAAAATTCATATATTGAAAAGCATTTACTGCAAGATACAGCACAGAACAGATCAACAAATGTTGTTTTTATCATGGATCAAAGACTTTGCATGTAGAATGCATAATTCATGTGTGCAGGCTGAATTAGGTAGCCTTCCACTCCAGGTGTACAATTTGAATGTAAAGCTTTTTAAAAGTCAATATAATACTGGTTTAATGTTTGGAATTAATGGAAGCAAGACTGGTTCCTATACTTCACAGATAACTCTGGTGATACCAGAAGCCAAGAAAAGCCATGATTTGCACATATATATTATTTTACCACTGAGGAAGAGAATGTTTCAAAGGTAACTTTTCCTTCAGACTTTCTGAAGGGTGTTGTAAAATTAATTTCCTATCCTCCCACTGCACATTCCTGTTTTTGCACGTTCTGTCTTTTAATAGTGCACAAGCTTCATGGCTTCTGCAGCAATATTTTAGTCAGATAATGAAAAAACCCACCCTTCTATCATTCAGTATACGGACATAGCTGCTGTGAAGTAATGATAAACATGTGCAAGACAGTGGAATTCAGGAAACCTGGAAAGTTTTCAGGTTAGGCTACCATGCAGTCACCCATGCTGATGAATTGCTTCTTGAGAAAGAGCATGCTAGAGAATCAAGTCCAAGCAGGTTATGAAAATTATCGAATTATTTAAAAACTCCTGCACTGACATGGAAACCTGGAAGGAGAAGAATGAGAGACAATTCAGTGCATGGACTATTACATGTGACAACTGAGCTGGAGAGGTTTACTGAGGGGATATGGACACAGGTAGAAGTTTGGGTAGCTGGGTAACCCAATCGTTTGTATGAATAGGAAGTATGACAGAGAAATCCCTTTTACATTTACCAGGTGTTTTAGAATTCCGCTTTCCCTGCAGTGTTGGATCAGTTTCTGCAAGGATATGTTACTAGGTTTTGCAGGTCTTTCTCATACTTGGACTCTGTCCAGAGAATATGCAGGAAGATCATGGCACCAGGCGATGAAACTCCCTGCAGCCACTTGGCTCAATTTGTTGTTGCTGGACTTGTACGAAATAGGGGTTTTTTTAGGGAAATCAGCAGTCCAGTCTTTGTAACATTGCTTTGATGTGTGCAATCTCACTGGAAACTTTGCTCCGGCCAGAATGAAACCAACTGCTTTCCTGCAGCAGGAGAAGTTCCAAGTAAAGGATTATTGTCCTTTCTAATTCACATTCTTTCTTCAAGTCAGTTATTAACCTCATGCCCTTTGCTTGCAACTAGAAAATCAACACTGTCTGTAGCGGTGTGTTTTCTATCTCTTTATTTATTGTTAATATTAATTTGTTCTGTAATGGTTTTTCCCAAGTTCCCCCCTGTATTTCTCCCCATTCAGTTTCCCCTTGTCTTTGTTCTCCACAGCCTGTCACTCTCTGGGAAGCCTCTCCTCTCCTTCCAGAGTGTTCGGAGAGACTCGGTCCCAGATTGGAGCAGGCTGGGGAACCCCCACCCCTCGTTTCCCATTCGCTGTCTGTGTGACATCCCCATTTCCCTGACTGGCTTTCCCTCTTGTGTCCACCCCCTTCTCCCAACCCCATATAAGCTGTAACCACGCCTCTGGCAGGCAGAGAGGCTCAGAGAGACGCATGGCTCCCCTGTGAAGAGCAGGTGACAATAAAAACCATCTAGCCACAAAGTAGCCTCCTCGCTTCCTACCTTCGTCAAGCCTCACCGACATCTCTCGTGCAGCTCTGACCCACCGGGGGGGTGGTGGCCGCTCCGCCTGCTGCCACCAACCGAGTTTGGAAGTATCCCGAGCCAGGGCTAGCCGGGAACAGCTGGAAGCCACTTTCCAGCCGGGCTCGAGGGATATTTTCAACTGTCTCTATAAACAATAGTAAAATCTATACTTGTTATTTTGTTTTTCATCCACTTTCATTAAAAATGCCCAAGATATGCCTGGAAATCCCTTTCAGAATGAAAAGAGTCAGTGTATGACACGCCCACCATACATAACATGCTTTACTACTGCAAATAGTATCTGGTACTAGCTACAGAACGTGCCTAGCTTTATCCCCTTTAGCATGTAGCTTTGCAGTATGTGGTAGTTTTAATATTATTATTATTGCTACCTCCCACCCCTAGGATATGCATCAAGGGTGCTGATCAGAGCAGCTCTCTACAGAATAGTATCTTTTCCACTTCTGCTGGCACAGGGTATGAGTCCTGGAAGAAACTGATGTAAATTTGATTCCAGTACCTTTCAAATAGCATGGTGTGCTACACAGTGACCACTGGGGAATTTGTATGTGGTCTGGGCTTTGATACAAGCACACCAGCCTCCTCCAAAAACAAACAACAGGAATGCTTGCAGTTGTGATAATAACTGCATCTGCAGGATGATTTGTATAATTATTAGCTGAAAGTTATTTTCTACAGAGTCCCTTGTAGTCAATTCAGTGCTGTTGGAGGCTGCAGGATCAGCTCATCATCCTCCAGCCATTCTCTCATTAATACATCTCTGACCTGGAGGCCTATTCTGAGTGGGACAGAGACTCTCTAGTCAGTTAAATCACCTGTCTCTTGGCTATGCTGTGAAGATATAATTATAAGGATTAGACTGAGACTATTAATTTAGAGTAAAAATAATACTGTCTGTAAAACCTTGAAGATTTAACTCCCCCAGACTCAGTAGAGAACCCTGGTAAAGCTCATGTTGTTGGACAGTGACCTACTGTTGTGTCCAGGTCTCACAGAGAATATTTATTTCATTTATTTCATTTAGCATGCTTAGTAAGCACATGGGCCAAGTTCCTCCCAGCAAACAGCAGCCATTTAATATAAAACACCTTTTGAAAACCATTATGAGTCTTGATTGTCTATGAAGGGAGTCAAATGTAACTGGGTAACCAAGACGCTTCAGTTTAAGTGGAATGAATCTGCGCCATGTGTGACCCCTCTATGGAGGAGTAGTTCTGATATTCTGTGATGAAAGAGGTTTTGGTAAGGTGGATGGCTTAAGGCCACCTTCTTCTACAGCTCACCTACCCAGGGAAATATGATAACTGAAGTGCAGAACATGAGCTTGTGTTTTAACAAAGAATTCTTTAGTTTAGAAGTAGGAAGAATCTCCAAAACCTATGACACATCTAATTTTCCATGCCTCTGTTAATCAGCCTTGTGCTTTAGAGTGATTTGCCCAGAATCCTTTAGTGTGAAAAGGAAGTCCTCTATCAATGTAATTGTTTTCTTGATATACCTACATAGTAGTTTTTGCGGGGTTTAGTTAGTTAGCTTAGAAATCTGATGATAAAATATGTCCTTTTATCTCTCCCTCTTACCCTACATAATCAAAAATGTGGTTTAATTTACCTTTTTTTGTTTATAAAGTTTATTTGAAGGCTTGCTACTAGCCTTGCAATACAAGTCCACTCAAGAGCTCAGCCCGTGGTACATAGCTGAAGGAGAAAACCTGTATTTATTCCATGTTTAAAGTGAACCTGAAATTTATTTATTTCAGCAGTGAAATAAATTTATAATAGCAGTGAACCTGCTATTATTTATTTGGAGAAGTTAGACTTCACATGCTTTGCAAATTAAAAAAAAGTTCTGTACCCCCTCTTTTATGAGACCACCAAGGAAATAAACATTATTCAAAATTGTTAAGGAAGAGGGCTAAGAGAAGCAGGAGGCATATTTGGCACATCATTAAGAAAGGATAAAGCACTGGAGAAAGTGGAGAAGAGAGGGCAAATGGCCAAACATTAAAACAGAAAAGCTCAAGTGCTAGATCAGGAAAGGAAACCAACTGAGGATGAGGGGGAAACAATGCAGAAGAGTTCATGATTGGTGCAGAATGATCAGGCCAAAGCTAATGAGCTTTTTGTCACGCTCTGAAATCGACAGATCTACCACGTGCTCCGGCGAGCTGTGGTTTCCTTCCATAGCAAGGGGGATGACTTTTTATCAGATGTGTCACTTGGTGAAATAATTGCCAGCAATAATGGTGCAATAGCAGCATACTCAGAGCACAATTTATCCATGTCTGTTCTATCTTTCAACTTCAAAGCTTCTACTGCCTCACAGATCACATCAAAATGACACCTCTGTCGTTAATGACAGTGGTCTAATGCAATACAGAGAAGTCAAATCACTTCTCCAGATAGGCAGAATGCTCTCATACAGAAACTAGGCATGTGCACGGGTCCTGACATTCATATTCAGATTTGTATTTGTGGGGAAGAGGGTGGGTTTGACATACAGATTTATTCATATTTGAAACAGCCTGTTTTAAAAAGCACAAAATCCACTAAAATTAGAAAGGAGTGGGGACAAGAGTAGCATGCAGAGCCTTAAGTTATGCAAAGTAAATGCCTGGATGTAGGAAATTTCTCTTTGCACAATCCACAGCATGTGTTAGCCAGTGTCACAGGTCAGATATGTGAGTTGTCTTTTAAAAAAGAAAGAAACAAATGAGTCAAATAAAGAAAAATTTACCTTAAAATCCACACTGTCCTTGTATGCAAATGCACATATTTTTCTGGATCTAGGGACAAAACAAGCTGCTGTGACACCCCTCCTGGTGGTCATTACTCAGGTAAAAAAGAAAACTGGCAAACTGCAGTTATTAAAAAGAAAGAATTGTCTGTTTATTTTCCAGTGCTGTTTGAAAATTACCATAGAACAGTAAATCTCTAAATATGAAAAATATTTCTTCTTCTTACATAGTATACATAAACACACATGCAGCCAACATAGTGGTAGGGACACCATTTGTTTAAGTTTCATTAAGATGTGTAGTTAAAAGCCTTATTAAAAGGGTCCATTTCTCACTTCAGTGAGTTCAGTGGAATTTATTGCCTGAGGGTTAAGTAATGCTTCAGAGGAAAAATGAGATTTAGGAATATTTTCATATGTTACCATCTTTTCCAACAGAAACATTTCCTGTAATGGCTGCTTGGATAGAGGGTTTAGACTTCACTATAGTGTATGTTTTCACAGTGCTTTATGAATTAAAATAGACAATCAAACAAAATAACCAGCTCTCAGCTTCACCTCTAAGGGGAAAAAAAAAGGGAAAAAATTTTCTTTAGGTAGACAGCAAGGCCAATTTTTTTTTACAGGTTAATTTTTCTCAGTTACTGCTATTCCACAAACATGTTAAGGAGACTGTTAAAAACACAAATAAAGAAAGGGAAAGAAATAGAAAAGGAAAATGTTCTCAAACCCCACAATTTAAAGTATTTGTATGGTGAAAAGGAGACGTTCTACTGCAGCAATTAGCAGAGTACTAATATTTGACATTTGAATAGTGTCTATAGTGTAAATTACTGACTGCATGTTTGTGCACTTTGTTTTGTGTGCTGGTGGCCTTGTTATTTATTGATAGTAGGCGCTTTGGAACAGCCTAACTTGAAAATAAGTGCAGCAAATCAGATTTTGCCCCTAGACCATGCTTATGGGCCAGGAGACTGCTTCCATGAAACTGAAAATCCCCATGGGCTTGAGAAGTTTACAGAAGCGTGAGGAGACTTTGTACATCTAAATACAATGCACTGAAAACGGCAGTGATTATCCAGTATTTTGTTTGGCTTTGTTTTATTTTAATTATTTATCTTAAAGCTGTGGATAGGAGACTGCAGAGAGATTGACACTGCTCCGCTGCTGCTGCCCTCTTCATCAGGGGAACAAATTTCAAGCAGCATTTATTTCTTGTTTGGCAAATATTGAATGGCAGCTCACTCTTTAGGCCTTGCTTTGGGATAAGGAGGAGGGAGACGTGGTTTAGCTGTTCCTGAAGAAATTAGGATACTTCTTAATACTCTTACTTTCAAGCCAGCTTATTTAAGCAATAATTTTAATGAAGTCTTAATTTTGCATTCTTTTAGTGCTTAATTCATAATTTATGTCCATGACCACAGACTCATTCCTCCCCCTCCCAAACGCCAAATTTCACTCATGTTACTGTGTAAGAGTTGAAATCAGTTCTCTTCTCTTTCTGTGCATAAACTCCACTCTGTCAGAAAGAGTTCCGAGTTGTGCTCTGACAGAGGGGTAAAGCACGTTTCTCCAAAGTTGTCATGACCATTACTTTGCTGTCAGCAATTTTTAGCTTTGATTTTTTGCTTAAACTAACCTACAGCTTTAAAGTGAAGAGTTTTGATAGCAATTTGATTTATTACTTTATTTAATTTTATTTACTTCATTTTTGCTTCAGTTGGCTTTCCTTCTGTCCTATTTTTTTCATAATGTTTCATCAGGGAGAAATGAAAAGCAGGAAGTTGGAGTTGCAACAGAACATTTCCATAAACCATAGGATGGTAAGGCTTGTTCTCACATGGAATACTTTTGGGTATCTGTCATCATACAGCTGAGAAATACCCAAAATATTTCCACATAGACCTGCTGGAAAATACCCCTGAAAATTCTGACCCCAGAGAAGAACAAAATTCTCCACAAAGTCCTGGCCTCCTGTGCCTCTAGTCCTGGCTAATTGTCCCAGAACATACTGAGAATGAAATAGAGGCCATGGATTAAGTAAAGATCTTAATTTATTTTATTGTCATTTTATGTTATGTAGAGAACCCTGATAACCTAAACCCTCTGCTTTCTCACAGGTCAGGAATGCGCATGAGGAATTATTGGAAGTTTCTCCAATTTGTGCTGCCAACATGCTTTTTCTCTTATCTATAGTGAATGAAGTCCAAAGCCAAAGAAACACATTGAGCCTGAGTGTTCATACTCTAGAAATTCTAATTTAACCTTCATACACGCCTCACACCAACACAGTATTACTGTAATGCTTACTCAGTTCCAGTAGAATTGTGCTGGCCAGCAGTTTTCAGTATGGGTTTCCCCACCATTTGTGGAATAGTGGTGGTTTTCCATCCATCCATCCATCCATCCATCCATCCATCCATCCATCCATCCATCCATCCATCTCAAGGCAGTCACCTCAAAGGGAAAAAATTACGTGTTTCTCTACATCCATGTCTTGTACCTATCATAAAAATATTTTCCTGTTTGTTTATGCATATAAATAATACGTATTTCCAATTTTTAAATACAGAAAATATTTTACTTTTATAGAAAATTACTAAAACCCATCTGGGGGTTTTCTCTAAATTTTCAGCATGAAGTTCTCTGGATAATGTTTATCTTAAAATTCCCTCCAGTTTTAATGCACAAAAATTTATTTCTCAAGAAAAGAATTAATCAACAAGAATTCCATTTTTCCCTCATTAAAATTTGCAATAGTTTAATTGAACCTGTATAACAAATGCAAAATCTCTTGAGAGATATTGTAAAAATGTTTAGAAACATTTTGTGGTTTGTACACAAAAATTAACGTTTGGTACTCTCAAGCACTCCACTTAAGGACCCTCAAATACAGAAACTGAAGAATTAGGCCCTGATCTGAATCTCTGGGAAGGTCAGAAAAGATCCATCCGCCCCTGTGGGCAGGCTGCAGACTATTGCTGGGCTCCTTAGGCAGAGTCTCTGGGATTTTTTGTACGACCATTTCACTGGACTTCAATTTCGGTTCTATTTTGTTCAGTTTTTTATATTCATGCATGCAAAAACTCATTCTTGTATAATAAAATCAAGATTCGGGTACCTATCATCCTTTCAACTGTAAGCTCAGTTTCCCTCTTGGTCAGAAAATTCTGTACAAAGTGCATGTTAGATGTGGCTTAAATGAGAGAGTCCCCCTGTGTATTCACCTTTCTTTGTGCTCACTGCCTTTCTACTGTTTCCTCAAGCAATAAATGTTGCATTTTGTCCAAAGGAGTGACCACCAGTAGCTGCTGCAACAAGTATTTTTTTTATCTATTTCAGGTTCTGGATTACATATATACTGAAATTACTGTGAAAAAAACCCCACTAGATGTAAGTTTGTCATAGTAGTAAGCTTAGAAATGTTTTTCTCCCCATGGCAGCTTTGTAAAAAGAAATACTCCTAAAACCTCTGCCCTGTAATCAGCCAAGGACCCTAACTAAAAAGCACTTTTAGAAAGTGCAAAGATATAATAGTCCCAAGATGAATCTGCCCTACAGTTCCATTTTCTGCCACACAAACGTTTGGGAGCTTATCGTTGAAGCCACATTAGTCTTGATTTAAGGTCTTTTGACACATTATTACAGCACACTGCCATCACTTCACACCTGTCATTCTGTCAGTCAGAAGAGAGGGAGGGGAAACAATTTTGATGTCAATCAACAAATCCTTCGGGAGGTGTAACCTGTTAAGACATATTACCCTTTGCCCATTGCGATTTACAGGCTTTGAATTTAAAGGACATATGCCAGAAATAATTAAAGACTAATCTTTATTGTACTCACTTACGAAGGAAGGCATTTAGTACCACCAGCACATTTATATTGTCCAGAAGAGGAAAGAGAGAGAGGAGCAGAGTGTGATAATACAACTACTCTTTCCATTTCTATTAATCACTTGTTCTATCTTGATGTTAAAATCCTCTGCCCTCATGGAGCAAATATTTAGCAAGGTAGCCTTTCCTCTTACACTTATATTAATGTCCTAGCAGTATAGAGATTACTCCAGTGTGATGCAAGAGCTGTAACATTGGTTTTTAATCAAAACAGTATTTTTAAAATAGAGAAAATATAGCATGGAATTATGGAAAAAATAATCTAGTTAAATAGAAAAATAAAATAGAAAAAAAAATAGAATAGAAAAAAAAACCAACAAAAACAAAACAACTAATCCTGTTCTCTGCATTTTAGTGTCTACAAAAATCAATCTCAGCCTGGAGAACTACAACTTCCACAGGAATGGTTTTGGATCTTGTAGCTAGTCTGTTGTAATTTACTTGGAGACATCAAAGGAGTGATGTCAACCTCAAAATCTGAATTTAGGATCTAAATCCTGAGTTGAAGGAGGTTAATTTTTTTCCCAAGCTAGGTTTTCAGAGTGACACAGAAGAAAGAAGCATTTACACAGCTTGCTTGTTACTGTTCACAACTTATCTCTGGAAGGAACATCTTGTCCTTAGACTGACCTTAGAGCTACAATCTAAAGGAAATAACTGCAAAACAAGAATAGCTATGGAGTAAATAAAATAGCAGGCAGGGACTATATAGTCCAGAGAGAACCAGAATAAAAAAAATTAATTATATTGTAAATTTTTTTACACTACTGCACTGTATTACTATACATACAGCTTGTTTGGGCTAGAAATTGGGTGGAATTGTGGAAGCTCTGACTTGCAGTTGCCACCACACGCTATCAAAACCCTGCTGGGAGGACAGTTCTGCTAATTTGAAAGAAACTTTGGGCTCATCGTCCAACAGGTAAACCCTGCATCACTAAGGCATCTTCATGGAAGTTTTTCCTGCCTCTTCTTCCAGTTGTTTCTCCCTCGTTTACGTACAGACCCACACACAGAGAAGCACACAGGAGACAAGTGGAGGTAGGAACGAGAAAGCAGTGGCCTCAGCTGTGCCACAGACCTTGAAGGACTAACACATAACTCTCCTAGAAAAGCATTTGGAATGTGGCAGGCTCTGCTGATACAGGGTGTATTATGATCACACAGCTGATCTGGAGACATACAGTGCCCTCAATTTGTATTTACAAATAATTTTCACAAAAAAAGGGCAGAGATTCACATGCAGCCAAAACCACTGTGCTCACATTTGCTTATTAATTTTACCTGAGGGAATGGAAGGGTTAAATTGGCTTTAGCTGGTAATAGTGACAGAAGTGCACACTTAGAGTAACAGTTCATTTTCCATTTCCTAAAATATGGTATCAATCTCACATATGAAAGGCTACACCATCTCAACTCTCACAATTTAAAGAGGTACTTTGAAAGAGTGGGAAGTTGAAAGACAGAGAAGCCGTAATGAGAGGTGGATTTTAATTCACCATTTTACACAGAGCTAGCAAGAGAACAAATGATTGCTCATCATCCTTCTGATTAGACACTGTTCTGGTTTGGTTTGGTCAAAACCACCACAGACACTCTGCCTCTTTTCACATTTTCATTACACTTTTCCCCACCTGTACTGCTTCCTGCTCTCTCTGGAGGTGGCTCAGACATGACTATATCAGCCAGACCTTTTGCCTCAAATTCTACTTGCTGGGGCATTCCTATTCTTTCAGTTCCTGTGGCACCTTTACATACATCAGCAGCTGTCCCTTGACTGTAAGCTATAGTGGAAGCAAAAAACAGTACTCCAATTTTTACACAAGCCAAGACTTTCTAGGACAGGCCAGAATTGCTGATTTCAGGGAAAATCAGCACTCACAGCCCTGCATAAAGCAAAAACCAAATAACTATGCCTAATACAGGAGCAAAAGATTATTAACAGTGTCTTGTCTCATATTTTGTGGTAACTGTAACATAAAGAAGCTCTGTGTTACCTGCTGGCAGCTGATGGCTGATTCTGCTTTTACAGAGGCAACACTTTTAAAGCAGCACAGGCACTGGAGTAAAGCTGGTGGAAAATGTGATTGGAATGAGGCTCTTAGTTTGAAGCTGGTCAGAATAAAACCTTGTCAGCCTGGAAGTCTGTCGAATATGCTGTGACATTTAATCAACTGCTTGACTACAGGCTCACCTTTAGTGTCTGTGGTGAAGTGAACATGATTCCCCTCACCTTGCTTCACATCACACATCACTTTTCAGTGCACTGCTGTAGAGAACTGGGTTATAGCCTTTTTTTTTTTCCCTAAGAGGAACACAGTAACAGAGGTCAGCTACAGTCATGAATTTTATGAAAGGTTTGCTGGGAAACCACATTAAATGGCAACATCAGTCCATACATCAGCCCTGTAGTGCTTTTATTCCAAGACTCTGCAGCTGAGTGATTTGCAATGTACTTGCATTTCATGGCCATCATTTTTAAGGAATGTCATTTGCCTTGGTATCCGACACTTCAGCTGCACCAGAATCCACCCAGCTATTCATGATAAATTTCTTCCAAGAAAAAATCTCCACAAGAAACACTCCCAGGATCCCCAAACTCCAATCTTCAGAAGCCTTGGATATAAAACCAGGCACGGACACTTCAAAATGCAGTAGTGACTGAAGAGGAAAAGGTGAGAATAAAATTACTGTCCCAGAATTCAGAAAAGTAAAAAATTTTAATTAAAAAATGAGGTCAACAGGATGTTATTGAAGCATAAGGTAAAGTCTATATCATTAATATGGCAAATAGAGTGCTTTTTTAAAAGTTTTTGAAGGAATACCAATACTAATTATTTTTTTTCTACAGAGAATATTTTTTCCCAGCAATATTAACTCTATTCCAATCCCAATACTGTCTATTTTTTGTGTTTAGTATTATAAAACATTCAGTTGGAGAAGTTATATCATGTCCATCACATCACAGATCAATTAAATTGTCAATATGAGATTTTGTTAAAACAATGGGGCTCTTAATCCCTTCTAAGAAAGGGGTTACTCGAAAGGTAACTGTAAACACTCAAATTTGTAAGCAGATGTGTTAATATTTGAACATCATGGAAAGACTATCGTCATGAGTAAACTTTAATGAAAGTCTAATAAAAGTCATACTCCTACTGGAATGTCTCGAAGTGCTAGACATTAGGCTGTAATCTTTATGGAGATATTTTGTGCATTTTGGAAACTGTCTATACTGGCATATTTAAGAGGGTTCACAACTCAGGAAGTTTGTTCCTGAAAAGGCTTCATAAACTAAAGTTCTAAATATCAGATGTCTTGTAACAACAATAACTAAACATGGATGCATAGTCCTCCTAATTTCACTTAGTGATTCTTAGGCCAGAAGCCTGTGTCTGCAAATCAAAGGAAAGACAGCACAATGCAGCAGGTGTGACAGCAGCACAGCATCTGGCCCAGTATTTAGGAAAGAGAAAAAGAGGAAACTGGTACCCGCCAGCTATGGACCCTCAACAGCTGGAGGAAGCAGCTGTAAGGCTTTTCTTGGTCTTCCTGTTTTGACAGACTTAATTTCTATTGCAGAATTTCCAAAAATCATTGTAAATGCCTGCAACACCACATATCAACTGCTCTAAATCAAAGCTACTTTACCAGAAGGACTTAAGCAGTCCAGCATCTCCACCTGTTAGGAAGGCAATCTGTATCCATGGCAGGCAGAAAGTGAATGACCGGACTTAACTCTTGTTAGTAGCCATGAAATCCTGTTTGCTGGAGACCCACTGCAGCCATGGCAAACCAACTCACCCTGGTTTGCTCCTGTCTCCACTTTAGCTCAATGTCTTTGCAGTCAGTCTATAGAATGCCTTCTTCCACTCTAGGATCAGAGAGACTGAGTGCTTTGAGCACTGGTCACTGGCACATTATTCAGAAGGTAACATTGTAAACAGAATTACAGTAGTATGTAACATAGCAAGCATAGTCAGTTACATACTTTAAAAAAACCCACTTTTTTTTGACCATAAGCCTCATCTATTTGTTCCAAGTGAAATATCCCTTCTCCAGGACAAGGAGTTCAACATGCCACCCAAGGACGCTAAGGAATGAAAGTGTTGGTAAGATGGGATCAGAAATCACAGTTAATCTCCTTTCCACTTCTGCCTTAAAAAGTTTTTTATTAAGAGTAACTAATTTTCTCAGATCTTCTGTGTATTTAGCCATGGATCAAGAAATACTAAGAAAGAATTGGCTGACCTCTTGTTTGAGGTAAAAATTAGAAGCAAGTGTTTGCATGAGAAGATTGAATCTGATTGCATAATTTAAGCCAAACCCAGAGGATCTAGTAAAGGAAGTTTCAGTTCATTCTCAGATGTTAAACCATAAGTCTGAATCCCTTCCAGGTCACACGAACATCAGTGGTTGTATGATGATGCCTGACAGGCACACAAAAAATAAATTCTTAGTGTCATTTCAATGCCTAAATTAGAAGGCTCCTCATTAGAAAATGGTCACCTCAGAAAATACTACCAGTGATTTTGGGTAGTTACCACATGGCAAGGAAAAGCCAAAGCCAAAAAAATCCCAGGCTTTGGAAGGAAGGCAGAGTTCTCTTTTCACCCATTCTCCTCTTTGCCCTCCTGACAAAGAGGGCAAACTGATAGGGCATCTACAGAAAAACCTACTGAAAAAGTGTCTTGCTTCTCTGTATTCCACAGGGTTAGAGGAACTCAGTCTCCAGCTCTGCCAGTGGGATGTTCTTCGCAAAAGAAAAAGGAAATGTGCACATCCGTAAATTTCAGCAGCAGAAAAAGTTTTAAGAGTGCTGTCACCTTCTCCATTGTATATATAGCTTGGTAAATAAGGGAAAGAGAGTGTGCTCTTGGCAAAACCATTTGGCATTCTGTGCTCAGCCTTGCCTCCTGAAATAAAATACAAGGCTAAGTTTTTCACACTGGCTGTTTGATGTATGGCTCTGTTCTACCTCATCATTCTAGTATGATTCAACAAACATTAGAGAGAAATTCTTCTGTTTAAATCCTTTACTGCAACAGAAGCAAATATCTTACTTTTAGAAAACACATTTCTTAAAGATAAAATACAATTCTACAATACTCTTTCAGATAGATTTGCCATAAGTCAGATACCCTTGTTCAAATAATGGACTATGAACCTAATTTATCTTGTGCCTTCAAGAAGTACAGAACTTGCTCTTATTAAGGTGCTCCATTATGAGAGTCCGTGACTGATACAATGAATTGTTTTTCAGCTGTGCTGTGGTTGCCATTATAAGTCTTCTGGTTGAATGAAAAGGCAATTAAGGGGGAAAGTATTTAACAAGAGACCAAAACAAAATGATACAGTTTTAAGGACACATCATGATTACAATGACATTTAAACTGTCATTCAGCTAAAATAAAATAACAATATAGAGCTACACAGGACTCTGGCAAGGGTGACAGGAACAAACCTATTAACTTGGGAGAAAAAAAGCCACTTCATGCTGTAATAATACCTTTAAATCAAGAACATTTGTTTTCCACCTTCTTTTCACTCCTCACTAAATTGCAAGTGTACGCAGGAGCAGATATAAGTTTCTTATTCAAATGACCTTATCAAATCTGTACCTGGATGATTTACATACCTACATGCAATTTTCTAATTTCTGTTTTTTAAAGACAAGCTTCCTTTTAAATTCCAAGTTTTGAATGTATCATTCAAATTTTGGGGAAACTACTTCAGCGCATAATAAATCCAGAAAAACTCTCCAAGTTCTTCTATTGCTTTAAAGGATATAAGTCAGTCCTGTGTGAGGAAACAGTCCTTGTGCTGTGCAAAAATACAACATACAAATATGACAGTGCTGGACAGCACACTATGCTGTGAAATAAGTAAGTAGAAGAAAAAAAAGCAAAGCTGTGAAATGCTTTAATAATGGCTCTTCCTGTTAAAGCTGGACTACACAAAGTACAGTGTAGGTCTCCTGAGGGGTATATATATCTGAGATTTTATTTAGGTTTTGACTAAAGAGTCATCAAATAATATCCAACTTTTGGTCCTCAACACATTGTTTCAGCAAGGTACTTCGAAGAGCTGGTGTATCTGATACTACCTGCAGTAGTAAGATGATGTAGTTTTGTGCTTTATTCTGTTTGCCTGTTGACTCTTATTTGACATTTAAACATTTTTCGCTCATTTAATTTTCTGTTAGTGCCAGAAATTGGACAAAACTAGGTTGCAGTAGGTCAAAAATTCAGGTTTTCTTTAACGTGTCTGGGTGCAACTTGCATTTGTCTCTCTACTTGTTTGTGCTGCCTTTAATGACATGACCACCTCCTTCCCAGTGCCCCATAGGAGGGCTTGCTGGAAGACACAGCAAAATCAGAGCTTCTGATTTTGTTTCTAATTCAACCGAAGGCAATAAATACCAATTCAACAGAGCAGAGTGGTGTCTGAAACTTTCCTTCCTTCCTTCCTCAGCAATATTGCTGTGAAAGGCAGCTACAGAATACCTGTTGAACTCTCTTTTTCTTCAAAAAACAACAGAAATGGTAATTAATGAATGACTCTCATGAGCTGCCTGTAGCAGCTTGAACAATTTTTATGGACTTTAATGTTAAGTCAAGGAAAGTTCCTTCTGGCCCTTTCCATCCTCTCCCACCCCAAAGTTCCACTCCAGCTGTGAAGTGTTGTTCACACTGAGCAGGGGTCATGTAGGACAGTCCTTAATGACTAACAGGTTTTTCAGGTTTATCAATATGTGTATGTTCATTCTAAAAACCATCTTGCAAAAAGTTTAACTCACAACACCATTGACAAGAGTTTCTCTCTATAGATCTTTTACTTGAATGCTACAGAGTAAGTGAAGGGGAAATTAATTGTGATTGCAGAAGTGTCATGGGACCAATTCACATCTGACATGAATTAACTTTCACTACAAGTGTAAGAATATCTCTATGAACACTGGGTAGGGTATTTCACAAGGAGCAGAAAGAGCTTTTAGAATTTTTTTCCTACATCAGATAAATAATTTAAAAACTGGGAGATAGTATAAAAAGGAGTCACATAGCTTTAGTCAGAAAAAAATACTTTTTATTTTAGTTGTTGTTAAAGAAACTACAAATCCAAAAAGTGATACACAAGCAGAATTTTTTTTATCCATATTAACAAAAGGATAAATTTAAAATGAGTTTTCTAATTATGTGGGGAAATAATACACTGATGTAGTGGTTGTTAAATCTCAGAAATTAAAAGGCAAGCCTGAGCTGCAACCTAGAGTTTTTAGAGCAGTCTCAGGGCTTGGAGAATTCATAAACCAAGTAAACCTTCTGACATAACTATAAAATGTGGTATAAACCCTAGGAAAAAATAGCCATCTTGAAAGGGTAACAGCACTTTTATGAGAATTTCAACTGCACCATGGCAACATCAACCCGTCAAAGCAAATGAAGGGCAGTAAAAGTAAAATTAAAAATGATGAAGGGGACACCAGCTTGCTAACAGCTTTCCAAGCTGTAAAGCTTTCAAATATTATCTCTTCATTGGTTTGTTCAATCACACATGCTGGTTACCAAGCTTTATCATATTATGCATCTTTTCCATCACTGCAGTCTGCCAGGTTTTGATGGACCTATGGTGAAAAAGTTAAAAAAAGCTTTCACCTCTTGGTGCACACCCCTCCTTTCCCCTTATTGGTTCTTCTCTGCTGGGGCATCCTGTCTATATAGTGACTCCACCTTGTATTAACTAAAGATACAGAAATTACGAGAGAGTTCTAAGGACTCCTGGCTACTTCAGCTTCCCATTCCTGTCTCCTCCTTGCTTCACCCACAAGCCCCAGAGCCTGTCCCCATGGCTTTCAAAGCCCAGGATTGGTTTGGCTGCTCTAGGTGGGCCACGTGTGACAGCACCCACTGCTTAGACAGCCTCTCTTCAAAGGTTCTACCACCTGTACCTGCAAACACCAATTTCCTGGTTTGCAGCCCATTCATTTTGTTATAGTGATTTTTTTTTCATTCAGTTCCTTGAAGCACTCTGAGATACAGTTTTTATGCAAGACTCAAATGCAATTGTAGAGTTACATGTACTGTGTGCATTGAATTTGAATTCGTATCTGCTGTATAGACCTTGGAAAAGAACTAAAACCTCAGTCTTTCTGATCCATTTAATAACATCTCACAATAAATATTTTTACATTAAAGAGCCACAGCTTTCTGACTGGGCCTTTGCTCCTGTGATTCCTCTCATTTTTTATTAGCTGCAACATGATTCATGTTTTAATAACTTTCTCATTTAAAAATGGCATTAAATCAGATCATAAACATAGTATGTATGTTCCATTGTCATTAAAAAGACCTTATTCTGCAAAAAAAGGTACGTTTAAAAAGAACATTAAAAAAG
Source organism: Acrocephalus scirpaceus scirpaceus (assembly GCA_910950805.1). Lineage (NCBI taxonomy): Eukaryota > Metazoa > Chordata > Aves > Passeriformes > Sylviidae > Acrocephalus > Acrocephalus scirpaceus. Next base: position 40,175,283 of record OU383781.1, read on the forward strand.
TTATAAGTAGAAGGGGGTTTTAAATTAAGATCAGTCATTAAAGGACCTCTACCTTTCAAGGCAGAGAATTATCAAAATGTAGATTTCTGAAACTGTAGCATGTCACAGTTTCTTTTGGAGTAGAAAGTGCTTGGACTCTTTCATATTTAAGTTGTCATTAATGGAAAGGACAAAGGACATTGCATTGAGTGCATGGTCTGTTTCAAGGCCAAATAAAAAGAAAATGTAATTACTAAATATGAAAATTATTAAATATCTTATTTTTAAAATTTTTGTCTGTTTGTTTCTGAAGAGAAAATTTTTGGTGTTTTCTCCAACCAGTCAGGTCAGTAATGTGACCTCCATGGCAGTGTGTGAATGAACTACAAAAAAAACCATTGCAGATTGTTACAACTTCATCAAACCCAATGGGGCATAAATGGTCTGTTTTTCCTTTTGGTCCTACAAGGTCATAACCTGGGAGCCACAAGTATACTAATTGTAGCCATGTAAGAAAATAATGCGAAGCAGGACAGAAAGTTCGGAGTAGGGTTTCTACCCCAGACCAAACTTTGCTAGACAGAAATTTATTATATATTATTTTCCCAGGAAAACAATCTCTTTTTTTCCTGATGCAAGTTAGAAAAATGAAACAAGTTATCATCTTTTTATAATACTTGATACCTTATGCCTATGAAGCTGACTGTTGCTTAACAGTATCCTGGATCTGGCATTGCTGAGCTAAAGGAGACTCCCAGGTGCACCAGGATCTGCTCCTACAGGATCATTCTGTCCCAGCAAAACCTGAGAGCACCCTGTCTCATTACACCTTTGCACTGAGTACTCCCAACCAGTTAGTCTAAACAAACCTCTATAAAACTTTTGCAATGAAGCAGAACTACAGAATGGTCCCAGAGATCTGAAAAACAATTTCCTTAACAGGTTGCTGAAGTTAATAGAAGTTTGTTTGTATTAATGTATTTGGATCAGGAAAGTAATGAAAAGCTATCGCTATTATCTATCATCTATCTAGAGATAAAATTGCACTCACATAGTCAGCATAGTACCTCTTGATGGGGACTAATATTCCAGCAAGAGTATTTAATGAATGCTAATGAATGTTTAATAATTCAATGAATGTTTGCAACTCCTGCAAAATACATTTAGGGACATGTTTTTTTCTGGTTTTCCATTGATGCCAAATTAGATAAAATTCAACTTTTTTTTTTTTTTTTTTTTTTTTTTACTGAAGAAATGTCCAAAGCCACAAACGTTAGTATTTTGCAACATGTTTCAAGAAAAAAAAAAATTAATAGCTTTGAGATTAAATTGTCTGGATGAGGAAAAGAAAGCATGTTTATTCATTACCTTTAGTAATAGAGATTTTCTCTTTTGCAATTGCCTCTAACATACACAGAAATGAAATTTATTTTCTAGTTTGGAGAAATCAGACCTATTTTTAGGCTTTTCTGTATGTATGTTTATCTTGCTTCACAAAAGAACATACTCCTTGAGCAGACCACCAGCTTCTTTCTCTGGACTGTCAGCTGGCATAAGCACGGTTTGCCTGGATAATTGTCTGTTTGCTAAATCAACTGAATGATTTCTACCATTGAACTGTGCTGCTCAGACAGAATTCACACAAAACAGGTAATGCAGTTTGGGCTGATCAGTTTGATGAAGCTCCTCAATGGTGAAGGCTTTCAGACGTCTTTGTTTGCCTGGCAATTTCTCTGTGCAGTGCCTGGGTTCATACAAGTAAAGATGACTGGAGGTAACAGATTGTTCAAGCAAACATGGGAGAAATATCAATGAGTGGGGAATGTCAGCAAAAGTATATTGATGAAAAGCTTTATTGAGCTTATTATTATTCATTGGACCTGATAGTTGACATAGACATCACACTGAGCATGGAAATGAGGGTGGGCAGTGGAATGAGTCATTAGAGGTGACATTTTCTATATTTAGGCATCTTTATCTCAACTATCTACCAAGAGGAGTGCCTACTCTGGCACTTTGAGAGGGTAGAAAAAAGGATTTACAGACATAACTGCATCATGCAGCTGGATGCAGGATGGGAATCCCAGTATCAACAGAAAGGAGCTTGAGATAGGGAGAGCAGGAAAAAGACCAGACCTGACTGGTGACTGGTTTGTGACTTGGTATGGTCACATAGTAGAGCCACTTGCATAAATCTGAAACAAAGACAGATGTTGGCATATCAAAAAGCAAGAGATAATATCAGAAGGATCAGAGATTATATCAGCTAATCTCTTCTACCTTTCCACAAATTTAAGTCATTTCTCTATAACCCTTGAATAAGCTTTTGTACTAGAAGTCGGTAAGCTCACTCTAAATGAGTTTCAATCTAGAGTTTTAGAATCTAGAGTTCTATTCTGTGCCCTGCCAGAACAAATCTGGAATCAGAAAGAAAAGAAGTAATCTTCAGAATGTTAGTACTGCACATCTGAAACAGGTTTTGAACTTTTATATTAGACCTCAGGAGATGAAGACTTTGGTTTTTTCATTAGGCTTTTAGGAAAAAAGATCAATGATTTTACTTCACTCAAGTCCACAGCTCTGTTTGATTTCATTTTCTTATGTTTTTACTGTGTGGTGCCCTGAGATGTTTGTTTGATAAAGTGCCCCATAAATGGGGATTTTTACTGTTATTGTCACTTTTACTGTTAGTGTCACTGGGCATTTTGGGGCATAGGTCCCAAACCATACACTGTTGTCACACTAACGTTTTAGACTGTCTGATTTTTCATTGCTGAGGAGGATTGATCAGTCTAGTTACTCTTGCTAGTGAGGCCAATATATTTTGTAATTAATAGAGTAGCCTTTTGCAGAATTCTGTGTTGGACTGGGTGCCTAAGCAGAGCATTGCTCCTCTTTACACACAACTCTGCATTTAGCCAACATTGATATAATATCAGTAAGCAACAGTAATACAAAGATTCCCATGATAGTTCAGCTCCTTTGCTATTTAGTCAGCAAGCAGTCCATCTCATCCAAAAAACCAATGGCTGAGATCTGAGAAAAAACAAATTCTTTTCAAATAAGCTAATCAATGAGAGTTACCATCTTAAATATTATATTCTGCTTTCTAGTATAAGCAAAGGATATGACAGAAGATCTAAGGACACCATTTGATGCCTTTTTAAAATGAAACAGATTTTAAAGTATTTTTATTTTATTACCTATCCTATCTTCTTTAGCTTATGCTACCCTTTAAATTCCATCCAAATTCTGCATTTGTATGTCTAAATCACACAAACCTGCTAGAGTACAGAGCTAAAAGGAGGTTGAAGGGGCCTACTTGAGTCAAATTTCTTAAAATACAGCCTGGAATAAAAGGCTACATATGCTTAACTGTGGTCTCGGTCAAAACATGTCAGGAAGCAAATAGTATTGACAAGTTTATCAAGTGTTGGTTGAAAAAAAAAAAAAGACATTATAGATGATCAAGTAGTGTTGATCATCATTCACATCAAGCTGAGTTTTACTTCACTGTACTTCACTGAATGTGATCCCAGTTACATAGACTAATCCATAGATATTCAGCTTAAATCAATTGAGTAATAAATGACTTAAGCTAAAGTAACAGATCAGGATTTGCTCATCTCACATGTCTCCAAAATTTCATCTGCTCACCTGACTGATATAAATACATTTAAACACTTTTTATTATTGTAGCTCAACTGGGTCTGAAATACCATACTGACTGAAGCACAGTCCTTTTAATTTACACACAATTCTTACTCTTTTGAAATATATTTTCTTTTAGACCTTGGACTAAAGAATTGCTTCAACTTAGCTATGGAAATTTCTGCCAGTACTCAGCTTTTACTTCCAGGGTAAAAATACAGTTTCAAAAAGAAACTGTTTTTCCCAGTCCCCAAGTCAAGATTACAGAATTGGCTTTTAAAGTAAATATAGTTTATTTTGCTTGCAACTGAGCACAACTGATACTGCAGACTAATAAATATGAAGCCCCAAATGGCATATAATGGAAACACCTTCAAAGCTATGCTACATGTATAGTTAAAGTGTAGGAGAGCTACAATAGAAAGTAGGAATGGATGGACTAGGAAAAAATACTCCATGTTTAAGCATGGATTAAAATTATGGCAGTTTTACTAAATTGTCTTTAAAATAGGAAATCTAAGCAAGCCAATGAAGGGAATATACACCTGGTGTACTAAATACAGTAAGAAACTTGTGATTTTCTACCCTGATTCCTTGAGGCAAGGACAGGTGGAGCTGTTTCCATTTTTCATGCGCTTTGATCCCTTGTGCACAAGCTGCTATCATGCTAATAATTTTGCTGTACCTGCAATTCAACTCCTAGCATTTCTGAGGGTTTTTTTTGTCTTGGTTAATGTAGCTCTTCCATACTCTGGAAGCTGCTGAAATGGTGGATGTGCCCAAAAATTTCTTTTATATGAGGGAAGTCAGCTTCTCATGCCAGGGAACTGTAACATCTTAGAAGACTGAAGAGTCTTGCAGATTGCCAGCATGCACAGCCCACAGTGGGATATCAGGGTTCCAGCAAAAATACAACATGTTATGCTCAATAAAACCACACTGCCCCATCACACACATTATTTCGTCTTTTCTAGTCACCTCCTTACATGTTTCCTGATCAAAAGTATGAAAAGAGATCATAATACATCAACAATTTGATGGGGAAGGGGAGGCAGATAGCTCTGCATGTTACTCTGGGTTGAGTTGTCCCATTCCATCCTGAAAGGCACCGGAGCACAGCCAGCAGGACAGCCATGAGAGTCAGACAGAGTCTCCAGAGAGATCTTGCAATTCAGATTTTCAGAAGCAGCTACTATGAGCCAGGTGCTTACAGATAACAACCTCTGTCAATAACCTAAAGATTTGACCTCTGCCTATTAAAATATTTTTATACCACATAGAAGCTGCAATTTCCATTATATTTTTAGCTGCAGCATTTACTATTGGGTATCAATTTAATGTGGGCTTGTCATGGTTTGACTCTGGCCAAATGCCCTGCTACCAAAAACCAGGCTGTGCAAAACCAACACAGGGCATTACAATACTACATTTTTGTAGTTTATGTTAAATCAGTATCCTGTGATGATGAAAGGAAATAATCTGAAAGTAAACATATTTGCACTTTTCCTCAGCTTCGTCTTTCAGTTTAAACATTCTAGAACTAGTGATCATCAACTAAAAAAAATATATTTTATTTTTAAAAATTATATAATATATAAAATATATATTAAAATTATATTATATATCCTCTGGGTTTACAGCATTCATTTCCATCCAGTAATATCAACGCAGAATGTTCTTGCTAACTACCAACAATGTAAAATCACCATGACTGTCATATTAAAATAGCAGTAATAACCCAAATTTGTAAGTAAGGCCACATCTTCCTGCACAGACAAGTCACAGAACTTGGAGCCAGATAATAGCAACTATATCAGAGAGAACACACAGAATTTGGGAAGATTATTAATATTATTATTTTGTAAGCTGAAAAAAAAATAATCATAGGTACTAATATGCTATTCTTTTTATTGTTGTAGCTCCTGGGGATCCTAGTCACTAACCAGTTGTCCATAGTGCAATATCACCTCAGGAGCCAGAACAGCAGTTAAGTTTTAGTCTACAGTAGAGCTACTTATTTTAATTCTCAGACTTCTCATATGAAGACATTTTCACAAATAATCAGGGTAGCATAATTAGGTATTTAAAGAAATATCATCCTTCTAGTAATTAGAAGTTTCTCTTAATTGTAGGTATATAATTTTTTTTCCATTTTTAGTCAGGATCGTGCATATATGATTTAACTTACACTTTCTGTAACTATGTTTGCTTGGCTGGATAATGCAGACTTTTCTGGGTAATGTGATGTAACATCCATATTTTCCTGATTCAAAGGTAAAATTCACTGCTATGGTCATGGAGACATATATTGAGTGCATTTATAGCTAGCTCATGGGAAATTTTCAGCAGTCACAGGAGGACCATGTAGAAGGAAAGATCCACACCCTGATAGTGGTCTATGGAACTGGGATAAAGATATACTAGACAGCAAATACATGTTGATTAAATAATTTATTCTCCTAAATAAGTGTAAGAATTGTTTTCCTATTTTTTTCTTCTCCAAATTGTACTAATTCCTCTTCCAGGAAACCACAGCCATTGTTGCACAGTTTCTCTCTGGTCCTCATGCTTAGCTCCAAACCTGTCAGTATGAATATCACGAAGACAAATAAGCTCAGGGATTTTGTTGATGTTCAGATGGTACAAAATAAATTCAGTAGAAATCATGACCAACATTGACAAAATTATTACTTGTGTGAAAAATGTGAGTTGACCAAACAGTGGTCATCTTGGTTACACAGCACAAGCCTGTCATAATAGTGGAAGTAATTTAAGCACCTTCGGAGACTCAGCAAGCAGCTGGACCTGCTCTACAGGAACATGGCATCAGAAGTCAGATAAGGAGACACATTTAAAAGAGGTGGGTATGCATTTACAACTGATCCAGCTGTGTAAGGGAGGTCACTGGCTTGATAAAAGCTCCTGTCCCACCTCTGCTTCTCTTCCATTACCCATCTCAAAACTCGACTTTTTGCTAACCAAAGGTTGGATTGTGATGGTCATCCTCTGATGTTCTCCTCTCTGCACCTGGGCTGTTACCATGCATGTCAGAAAAGCACCTGCTGCTTTGCAAGTGGCCGATTGAGTCCTTAACCATCAAAATTTTAGTCTTTCACATTTCTCCCTGCTTAAGGAGAGAAGCTGAAGCTCTGAACTTGCTGTGAGTACCCTACACTATTTGATAAGAGACATCTCACCAGCGTATCCTACAACAATAAATGGGATGATAGATGAGAGGATTTCAGCTGGGGTTAAGCAGAGATAGATCAGGCTCAGTGTAACCCAAGTGAAAAATTAGTTTCTGTACAATCATATGAGCCCTCACTGAACTTCTATTTTGACTGCATTTCCAAGAGTGGGACACTTGTTTAATACACAGTTCTCTGAAAGGCTTTGCATCCAAACTAGTAACTAAGCAATTACCTTGTAATCAGAGACAGTGTTGACAATGCAATCTGGTGGCAGCGTGTAATTACACAGCCTAACGTTGCATGCAGTATTTTGCTCTACACCTTGCAAACTAAGTGGTGCCATATTTTTTTCTCAAGCTGAATAATACTCTGGAGATTCTAAACAACCGGAAAACATGATTCTCACAGCTTTTTTGTTGACATAAGTGAAATGCCTAGACAGGCCAATAAAAAAAAAAAAAAGAAGGTAGAATATACCTTCTCCACTCTCTTTTATTTAGGGTAGTATGAAGTGTCTTAAAGGAAGGGTTTGGAGACCAAGTCATATATCTGTATCTTTCCCCTGGGGCAGATTCTCCAACCACTGCCAGCTGGAAGACCCACTCTCTGCACAGGCAAAATTTAGCAATTCATCATGTCAAAGAATAAGGAGAACTTCTCTGACTCTGGGGATCGATCTTAACACCCAAGGGGCACAAGGGCAGGATATAAAGTCTCTGAGTTACTGTTAATGTTGCCTTCCAGTAATAAAGGCCATCCATTCCATCCATTGTTGTTAAAATTCCAAACCTATTGTTTTTTTCCGATGAGAAAGTATCTGCACTTTTGGGATGTCTGAAAAGTGACCCAATGCATAGGAGTAAAATACAGGTAGAAAAGACAAGAAAACCACCAGCAGCACTAAATATTACAGGCTATCATTTAAAAGAGAAAAAAAAAAACCAACATAAAACCCAAACAACTTCTCCATAATTTTAGAATAAATGTTGCACTTCTAATTTCTAGAGTTCTCCAGACAGACAGTTTAAATTGATGGCTTGTTAGTGAGGACTGGCCCCTTTGTGAGATGTTTTCAGAATGATTGATTTACAATAAAGTGGCTCCTGGTGGGTGCACGCAGGTGGAACTGATTCAGATCGATTCCACAGAAGCTGACTAATCAGCTGTTTAAACTGGCAGAGTGCTCAATGACAGAAACAGTGCAGCTATCATTTTCTATCTAAGATTACAAATTAACTTGTTCTGTTTATCCTGTACGCCATCAATATGGAGAAAAGCAGCTGAGAGGGAAGTGGGATTCCAGACTGATGGTATAAAGCCTTTCCTGCAGATATGCTCTCGAACGCTGACAATAAAGGCACAAAGGGAAGTTTCATTACATATTAATGAAACCAGCGGAGAGCAACACCAAAAGCAGATGACTTCTTCAATTAATTAACTAGGATGGGAAGTCAACAATATTTTTAAAATGCGACCACAAAAGGATAAATCAATGCTAAAATGGCCAAGAGTAAATATGTACTGTCCCACGCACTCCCACACACGCTATCAGTCTGCTCCTCTCCATGCATATTATATGCACCCCAGAGGACTCACATCTTTAGAGACTGGTATTTCCAGAAATGATTAATGCTGGGTAATCAACATTTCAGCCTCTACAGCCGTATCCCTGAAAGTGTCATTTTTACAACAAGATGAAAAACTCCATGGGGAACACAATGTATGCGGGTAAGTGAAAGGTGTCAGAGAGAATGTGGATAAGTGAAAGGAGAATAGATATTCCCTGCCTCCAAGCTGATAACAAGAGCAGGGGTAAAAGGGGCAGGGGGGCTTAGCAAAATAATTTTAACCATCTCTCATTCATAATGCTTCCTTCATGTAATATTTCTGGCATTTGAAAAACTTGTGATTTCTTTTTTTATCCTTCTTCCCCATCCCACATAGACATACTCCATCTGTTAATTCGATTTAAAGCTGCAGAAAAATACCAAGTATGCCCCTGTTCAAAGGGTAGTTATCCTATTTTTCCCAGCAGCAGATAGAGGTGGTAGTGCTAAAATATGAGGTTAACTTACCAGAAAAGCTCCTCTTTAGCAGCCTGTTAAAGCTTATATTAAAAAAGAAGGGAGACCAAAAAAAAAAAAAAAAAGTATAGCTCTCTGAAATTGTCCAGTCTCCCTCTCTGCAGAACTTGACTAAATCAGTGATAGTTGCTCACAATTTAAGGGCCCTTTTATGTACCTATTTATGATCTGAGAGCAAGTCATGATACCTGGGGTTTAAAAACAAACAAACCCAATCCACCTGATGATCATCAATACCTTACAAACTGATCCAAACTGAAAAGAATCATTGAAAAGTGCTGCACTAACACCAGTGCTTATCTTATAGAAACTTAGATTTAGTTACATCATTATCTTAGATACATCAGTCCTTTAAGCATTAAGATGACTGTCGACCTGATTTAGTATTTGCACACATTTAGGGAGTGACCCCAAATCAAAACTACTATTTTTTGTAACTTTAGAGCTGCATAATACATGGTCTTACTGTCATCTGCTTTCCTCTGGCATTGATAACAGAAATTAAAATACTAAGCAGATACTGACATTAAATTTGGTGGCCTAGAAGGTAAATATTTTGACAGATGTACTGCTAAAGGTACTTTTTATTGCTACAGAAAGGAAAGTAAAACTTGATTGTCAGTAATAAAGCAGAACAATATATTGTGTTGCTGCATGCATGCTAAATGTCAAAAATAGTCAAGCATGTTTTTAACATGAAATAAGTCTATGAAGGGCAATATATTTGTGTCTAAAAAGAAAAAGTAAGACAAAACTCTTGAGATCTTCAACATAGGATAATCAGAAAATAAATGCTACTATTTTCCAAGAAATGAAAGGACTCTAATTTAGTAGAAAACACTTACTAGGTAGGACAATTAGGAAGGCACATGCAACATTTGGATGTGTCACATTAATTTCTTTGATCATCTGCTTTTCAGAAGATTAGCCTGTTGACCTTCACTGTCTTAGCCTTGAAAAGTGTTGAGTTCCCAGGATACTGAAGTAAAATTTAGCTGCCTCACTGCTGACTTCCTCATGAGTCCTCAACCCTGACCTGAAGGGATCTTTTCTGACTCTCCATCTCCAGAGAGGAGAAATAATTCAGTGCTCCTGCACATGTAGGCCCAGCTCTCCCCTGAGCAAGCTGCCAAAGCCAGCTGAGTTATGTGGGCTCGTACTGTGATGTGAGCTTCTCACAGCAAATTGATCTGATCGTGCTGAAGTCATTTCATTTCAGACCTTCAGGTTGATATGCAGTCTCAGAGGTGAGATAAGGTACTTGGCTCTGAACTGAAGAAGACATGTTTCTTCATGATAAGATTGCCAATTCAAAACCAGACACTGCTTGAACAACCAAGCACGGGCATTGAGCATGATCCATCACGGAGAGTTTTGTTCACACGTATGAGGTACAGAAACAGAGACACACTCAAACTTCCAATGCCTGAGACAATAAATATAACAATGTATTGTAAACAAAATCTGGTTGGAAACTCAAGGAAACAACTTATCAACTGTTTAAGTAATGTGGCATGATGAGATCATGAGAGGGGAAGAAGAATCCCAAAGCACCACCAGTTTGTTCTGGGTTTAGAAAGCAATAGTAGCTCCAGGCTAAACCAGCTTATACTGCTGGTTTCTGTTTCCATTCACCTTTACATCTTCTGAACACTGGTAATGTCACCCAATTCCCCCATTGGCTGCAGACCCTTCTCTGAGACTTCCCTAAACTAATTTTTGATTGATCTAGAACATTTGGGAAAAGATTTAAATTTTTCACTATGAAAAATTTATGAAAAATCAATTGCAGTCTGAGTAAATGCTATTAAATTTAAAGAAAAATATTAAATAATGTGCTTTTTCTGGGTGTCAGTTCAGAAGAAACATAATTTGAAAAGATGTCAGCATTAATAACTCTTTTCTATCAGTAGTGATAACTTTATAATCAAGTAAGTAAACTGTTAAAAATGGAAAGAGTTTAACTAATGCAAACCTTTAGGCTCAAGCCTTGCTCTTACAGGGCATTCAGAAGAATTATGAATTGGTATTTTCAGTGGATCCCTTTTCTTTGGTACATATACCTCTTTCAAGGATGCTGATAAGTCCAAAAGGAGATTTCTTTTTTTTCAGTCAGATTCCTTTAAGAATACATGGCAAGACAGATGAATAAGAAGAACATTGTGAAATCTCCAGGGCAAAAGTTTTAAAGGACAACTCTTCCGTCAGGATTTTTTTTTTCCAATAAGGAGAACAGTAACTCTCATGGAAAATTACACCCTTTTTTTTCTCCTAATTTAGCAAATTTCATGACGGCTGGAGACCCATCCTGCTTTGTGATGTACTGGTGAAAGTTTCTTCATCTGCACACTATGGGTCTTGTATAAACAGATATAACTAGAATTGGATGCAGTTTCTCTAATAAAACTTTCTCCAAGAACAGGATCTTTTCTAAGAGAGTAACTATCAAAATATAGCTTTTACATTGCAGCAGATATAGGCCATACCAAAAAGTAGTGCAAGTGCCCATAGGGAGAAAGTAAATGCTAGACCCCTGTGAGGCACCTGCTCTTCTGAGGCAATCAGTTTGATTGGTGCAATATGAAATGTTTTGCTGTTTTTAAATGGTTCTGGTTTTCTTTAATAATTTTCTACTCCACATTATCTTCAAATTTCTGGTAGAAAAGGATGTTGCAATTAAATTTTCTCTATGGGAATGGATGACTTCTTAATAGTGGCATTGCAGAGTCATTGTGGCTTCAAAACACTGCTATTTATATATTGAAGTTACAATTTTTTTGGTTTTGTTTTTAACCAAAATAGTATGTTTCAAATGGGGTAAAGATGATTTCCTAAAATAAGAAGAAAAAGACTTAAGATACTTGCTTTCAGTATCTTGCCCTTGCTTTCAGAGCTAGTGACTGATATGGGTATAAAGCAATTTAATCTATTTTACATATATTTAAATAAATACTAGAAATATAAAAATAAAAGTGCATCTATAAACATTAGAGAGAGTGAGACACAGATGCATTTTGCTTTCCTCCACAAAACTAAACCCAGAAATGTCTCTATATCTATTTTGATATCAAGACTAATTATTGTAAAAATTTTTAAAAATATTTTTGACCGCAGCTTTTTTGTTTCTTGGAGGAAATAGAGTAGGAGCATGATGTTTGTTTCATGATGGATGTTGAGAGAAGAATGTTTTCTTAAAGTTTCATCCTTTTAATGAATTTAAATATAGTAAGTTTTTATTGTGACTTTCAGTGACTGGTTTTGCAAAGCAAAAGTTCCTTGGTTCTGGTTTATGTTAGTATCTACATTGATATGACTTCATCTTCCTTCATCATACTCTAGTAAGGAATACCCTGTTGCATTCAGTGATACCACAGCAGGGAAAAGAAATGAAAAGGTAGGTGTCAGATATAATATCTGAGTTAATAAAAAGACAAAGGAAACACCAGGCACATAAAATCATTTTCTAGAGAAGCAAACTAATTTATTAAAAGTTAAGCGCATTCCAAGTTAGAAGAGCTGTTTTATTAGTATCAGTTTGCTGATCTTCTGTGCATAGGGAGCAAGAACCTTTCCTTGATATGCAAGACTGAATCCCTGATTCAATTTAATGGAAAATGAGTGTGTGGCAGCAATTTGTGTAGCAAAGAGGTGACAGGAGACAGCAATTTCCCTGCCCTGATGTTTTCTTTGAGACTTCAGAGTGGGTGTCTGGGTAAAAGACAAGGGGAATAATTAGTAGTTCTCAACTCAGAAATTAATTAAGCTGTTTGGGTAAATAACTGGGACAATGGTGTCTGCTTGCTTCAGTTTAGTTAAAAAAGATGATTATCCTTAATTTGTTTGCTTTTGGTTATTAAAGCCTTTTCCTAAATTATTCTGGAAAAGTTTTTCAAAAGAGCCTAAGTGACTGAGCACAAAGTAGTCCTGGATAACCTAAATACTTCAGAAAAAACTTGTGTGACTTTTATTACTTCTAAAGCACCATGTTGCAGCGTATTAAGATGCTAAATGTTATATATAGCAATTTGATGGTCTTATCTGGCACTGGTCTTTCATTTCTTTACATCTGGCTAATCTAAACATGAAATGTGGTATATACCTTCAACATCCAGCAGCAGTCCCATCCCCGCCACCTGGGTGTGTGTTACACAGATCTTTGAAAGGTTCAGGAGAGAAATCCCCAAATGCCTACATGTTAGCTATGGCTTCATCTCAGTGTCAGAGATATCTCTCAGCAGTAAAGAAAATCTGGTAGAGAACCTTCAAAACCGTGCATGTGATTAAGTGCAGATCTAATGACTATGCAAGAAATTACTTTCATGGGCTTAAAGACATTTCTTTCTGAAGGTAAAACAAACCATGAAATTAGGTGATAACAAGGTTGAGATTTATACATTTAATCCCTTCTAGGCAAATCTCTGGATGAATTACAGTCAGAGGAAACTGTCTTAAGATAGCCAATATAACTAGCAGAATATTAAAAGAAAAGGTATTAAGAAGGTAGCATAAAAGGGGGAGGAGTCAGAAGTCAGAAAATAATGAAATTACTTAAAAATACGGCCTTTGGTTATGAAGATAAATCCATAAACAACCCTATGTGCAAAAAGAGGTAGTTAAAGATTTTTGTAAAAGGAAATAAAAACAGTGAAGTGAATAAACAGATGAAAATCCAAAGAGAAAGGTGAATTCTGTAGTAACCAAATGCATCAAAGGGCAAACTATAACCAGGTAGTTATAACTAAAGGAGTTTGGTAGGTAGCAAGCCAATACTTTGTTGCAATCATTCTTCTGCTATTTGCAAGTCACCTGCAAGCAGGTCCTCCTATTGTTTTAAAAGGGTGTTTTGATTTTCTAGTGAAACCAGCTTTTCTTAAACAAACATTTGTTTCCGATTTTTGCGACACCTTTTTTATCTTGTCACATTTTCTGTCTCCATGAAAAAAGCTTAGAACTTGGATAAGAAAACTACTGGATCTGCACATGTCATGAAAAGTAATTGTATAAAATTTGGTTCAAGAGGAATAGAAACTATAGACAAGGATTTCTTCTTACTAGCTTAGTTTTACTGGTATTTCAGACCAACTTGCTGTACCTACTGTTCCTTTACAACTCCAGTGTATCTGCCACTATTTCAATTCTTTTTTTGTGATAATGAATCTCCCCATGCCATCCTGAGATGTCATCCTTTGTACTACATTATAGCATTTTTAAGCACATAAATCTCATCACAGCTTTGATATCATAGACTATTTTATTCTTTCTTTACATATTTTTTTCACTTTAGTGATCTCAGGTGTAAACCAGTTTTCTCAATCTGTATTGCAAAATATAGCCTTAATTGTTGGTCTTGCTTTCCCAGGTCCAGGAGACGGACAAAGAGGATTTTCAGTAATGTCATAGGCAAGGATTAGAAGTAAAATGAGGAAGGTGGCCTACTTGATTTTTATTATTCATACCTTCTGAAATTATGCTTGGTTTTGCTATCAGGTGTCTCTGGTGTGATATTGCACAAGATTACGAAATTTTAATGATGGAATTTTAACCATCAGCAGTAAAAATATCTATTACTATATTCACGTCTTCCTTTTATCCTTATCTCCAAGGCTTTATACATAGCTTAGGAACCAATATTTTGTATTTATTGCTTCCTTTAATAGTTGGCAGAAGAAACATCATATCACCCTAATCAAATCGTTTCTGGAGCTACAATACCATGACAGTTAACACTGAACACTGTTTTGCTAGTAATAAAGAGTTTCCATGTTTGATACCATTACTGACTGCAGAATGCTCTCCATGACAATTAGGATATTCACATACATACACTTGCGTGCCTGATTTCATGTATGAAAAGTGTAACTTACATGATATTTGCCTCTAAAAATAATAGGGATTATAAAGATTATAAAAATAATTCTGCATTGAAATCCTCCTCATATTCCTTCAATTTCCAGGAACAATAAGAGAAATATTATTTACTTCCTTACAAAAGAAGTTTATAGGAATAATAAAAGTGTTATAAATTACTGTATATAATTAATGCATATTACATGTAGATTTCTATTGACTGTACACCAAAGTATGCTCAGAAGTTTACTTTTATTTGATATTTGGTTTGTCTAAACAGTTACAGCTACAACTGAATAAAGGACATGGAACTTGTAGTGGTGTACCTGATGACATATTTCCTTAGTGATTAGCTGCATCTGAAACAGAGGACTTCTATGAAATTGAGTACATACAGCTGTTGATAGCAAGTCTGAAAGTGTTCAGTTTTAAAATGTATCACTTCAGAAGAGTAAGGTTTGGGTTAAGGAAGAGTAAGATTTAATTTATTGATCCTTTATTTAATTAAATCAATTGAACTTGGAAGGTTTTATATATCAAGTCATGGTCAGATAGATAAAACAAAGTGCCTGGCACCAGCAAGCAGACATGAAAACCTGAAGGGAAAGCTGTTGTGTATGATTATTCTGATTGAAATTTGCTGCAAAGATCAAAGTGAAGAAAAAATATATTTTTGTATTAAGTGGAATTATTTTGATAATTAAGTCATTATTTACTTTTCTTTTTTGGGTGTGTTTGAGAAAACTGATTAGACAAATTTTATTGATGATTGTTTAAAGATTTTTTTAAAAGTACAAGTTAAAACTAGAGATTGGTCTACAATATGGCTGTGAGCTGCATTTGTTAGACTGCCAACACTATAGTTTGCAAACATACAAAAGTAAAAGGGCTAATATGTTCTATTTTGGACTGCAAGTCTGAGAGACAAAATGGAGCTAAGAGATGCTGTTCATTAATCCAGTTGCAAGTGAGTGACTCATCTTTTGGGCCTATGAGTTCAAGGCAGACGGATACTGTGCACCCTTTCTACCCCATTCCTTCATATATGTTTGGGTTCAGTGACCATTATTTTTTCCTAATAAGATCAAAGCATTACATAGCAAATAGCTGTGTAGAGTGAATTTACATCAATTTTCCTTAGATAATTTTTTGGGGCAAAAACCTATAAGTTTAAACTAAAAAGTAAGTTTTCATTTCATTTTTTCTTAAGGTAGATTTTCTACCTTAAAAAAGTGGCCCTTTTCTTGGTGCAACTTAAAAATAACCAAATTAAAACTTACCTTATACAGAAAACTATGAATAAGTTTATTAATATTAAAGGATTTGAACAAATATGAAGTTATATTTTTAAATATTTTCTCATATGCTTTATTCCAACCATATTTCTCTCTTGTTTAGGTAAAAATAATCTGTCTAACCTGAAACAGATTGTTTTGTCTGTATGGGAACTTCTGCAGATTTGATTAACACTACACTGTCAAGTCTTTGGGGTCAGGGCAGATTGTATTAGAAGCCTGACAAGTAGTTAATGAATTTGCATTGACTAATCCATACAAAGCTAAAGATTTTTCTGTCAAGATTAATGTCCAAAAAGAGTAGGACACACTATTTGATACATTATCTTACACTGAATCATACTGTTATTGGACATAAGATTAAGGAACTCTGTTATTTTGTCTTATTGCATAGCTATACAACTGGGTTTTGCTATGACACTGATGTATAGTCATTGCTTTAAGAATTCATTTAATCACCAGTAATGTCCTGCTGTAACTCCTCTGTATATGATGTGTGTACTGGCAGTAACAGGAGGAGTTCCCAGTCTTGCAAATGTTCCCTTTCTAACCGTTCCTGCTGTGCAGACATCCTGAATGCAATGTGGACCCAGAGATGCTTGGTCCAAATTGTGATCTCTGCCTTCAGGGTGAACCAAAGTGCCCAAAGACCTGGTGACAAAACACTTTAAGCTTTCAGATGCTGTCTGGATATAATGTGATCAAAAGGGTTGCTGTTCCTTAAAATTGTTGTGGCCTAACTGAAATGAATACTCAGCGATTCTGTGAAATCTCAAGAGGCAGAATTTGGTGAAAAGAACTGCTGGAATGCTTCTTCCAGGGAAATTAGGCATGCTATTCTTGTCAAAATGGTAAGAATATATAGGTGAAACTCTGGATCTTGAAGAAGGAAAAAGGATAAAGAAAGATGTCTTACCAAATTTTGAATAAAATTCCAGAACTTATGCAAAATAAGCAAGAGAATAAAGGTAGCATCCTTCTCATAGGGGTGTCCATTTAAATACTGGTGTAGAAATTACTGTCCACAATAGCAGCAATGAATGCAGGAAAACTGCACAAGAGGGGAGAAATATGGCAAGATATTCTCCTTGTGCATTTCTTTTTAAAGGCCACTGTTTTGTTCAGGACTAAACCACACAGAAGTTTATTTGAAGGTAAAAGTCTTGCAAATTCCAAGTTGACATCTTCAGTAGATTCAGTTGTCTGTATTATATATAGGAATGTCTATGTAAAGAAAGCCAAATTCCCAAAAATAAACCAAAAATGATTACTGTGTTCTAATTAAATATCAAGATAAAACATATTCCTTAGCAAGGAAAGGGGTAATTTGGTTAAATTTTTTTGTTAGATATAGAAGGTAATAGCTTGATCATTCTTTAAGAATTTTTCTTAAGGAAGAGCATTCCTTATGATATTGATTACAATATATATATAAAGTAGTTCAGTTCTCAGTAAATGGTCCACAAGAATAATGTATTAGGATTTACTAGGGAAAGATTAGAAAGCAAACTGTGACATTATAATGCTGCTGTACAAATCCCACTTATACCTGCATCATTAGCACTGGGTGCAGTACCAATTTTTTCAATTTGAAACAGGATGAAGTAGAAATTAGGGAAACTGCAGAAAAAAGAATTACAGTCAACATGGATGATGTAAGGGGTGGAACAATTTCCATGTTTGCTATGAATTTCCCAAGTGGGAATTTTCAATCTGTAATGAGAGAAATTAAAAGATGTGCAGAGAGAAGAATGTAAATAAAAGCTTGTTAGGTTGTTTCAGACATAGAAAGATGAGTAATTATTCACTGTCTATACCAATCTTAAACTAAAATTGCATCAATTAATGGATAAACAAAAATTATTTCTATTCACAAAGAAAATCTAGGCTGTTAAACTTCCTTGCCACAGGGCATTATGACTGGTCACAGTATATATGGTTTTTAAAAACTACTGATAAAATTCTCTAAATTCTATGAAGTCCAAAGATGATGCCTCTAGATCAGGGATTTTTTGGAGGTTGTATGAGTGTAATGGGAAAATGTTTATGTTCTGTGTGGTATTTTGTGACAACTTATAGTGGACAGCTAAAAAGTAGATTCAGATATTATGGAAAGATATTTGTAATTAAGTCCTCTTGTTTTGTCTTGTTTTCCCCTTTAAGGAGATGGCTTCATCTTTTATTTCAGATAGTTATTTTTTGGGAAATATTTTGTTGTCTGAGGTCCAAGTCTAATTTACTGCATATATGAATTCATTGCAGAGGAACTGCTTAACAACATCTAAAAAGCTTCAGTGGGCTCCACGCTGCTTAAAAGTACCCAGAAGAATAATATGAAAATATAAAGACTAAAAATTAGTTGATGAAAAATATTGGTCTGTAAGATAAGAGCTATGGAAGGTTGTAAATTAACATTTAGGGCACATACTTCAAAAATGGAGAATGCTAAATATGATTTACCTTGCTAGCAAAGCTGTTGGCTGTGTGGATTACATTCATCATTATCACTTATTACAGCCACCTCAAGATGAATGGCACAGGCTGACACCAGCTTTTTGGTTCCTGAGTTGAATATGATCATAGACTTCTCGTAAATAGTACTCATTTCTGTCTCTAGCCTTCTTGGTTTTGATCAGCTCTTTGCTGTAAATACCAGTTGCCTACTTCTGTACCACATGGTACGTCCCAGTGCTTTCAGTATTGTATTTAAGTGCTTTCACAGCTGCTGCAGCTTTTATACTGCGTACACATCTCTGAAACTTGGATAAATCAAATGGTAACTAAGTCTTCAGAGTGAACTTCACCGTTTCCGTCACTCAAGGGTGTCCTTAGACTCTCTTATATGCCTGTGCTCCTCAGTTTCTCTGTGCAGTTCATCCACACCAGCTGTTGTCTCTCTTTATATGGTCTAAATTTTAGTGTTGGGATTTTTTTGTTTCACTCAATTTCATGTTTACTTCCTGAAATCACTGTTTACGAACCTCTCTCTTCCTCTCCTATACTATCGTTGTTAAACCCCACAGACTCCCTACACAGGGGAAGATGGCTGTGGATATTTTAATATCTTGGCTTAGCTAATTTAAATGGAGTAAGGCAATGCAACAATTCTCAAAAAATGCATTTGTTCTCTAGTTCCAGTCATTGCAATGACATGTTAGCTGACTCACCAGTATAAGCCGTGACAAAACTGTAGAAATGTGGAATGCTGTCAACTGGTCAGTAAATAAAACCTCTACGTCATAAGTCTTGTGCCTTTGCAGGTTGCTTTGTCATTAGAAAACAGCACCCTTATTAAGAACCTATAGTGGTGCTGAAACAGACAACATCAGAGTAGGAGAATCTACTGGAAGTCTTTTAGCAGTTTCCTAGATGAAGATATAGCTGATCATTTGCAATGGTCTGCTTTGCAAAGAAGCATGGGCAGTTCTTACCATGGAAATGGGGGCATTCATCAACACAAAAATACCAGAAACATCCCTAAAATCTTTCTTTGTTGTATTCCCTTACTAGTTTTGCTGTGTCAGATTAGCACTACAGAGGTTTAGGTCTGTTGTATGATGGAAGAAGGTACAAACTGGTCATAGCATGTAGGGAGTGACAAAATGATTCACACTGCAGTTACTCTGTGTTTCAGAGTTCTCACATGCTGGGTGCTGGCATAGTAACCCTCTGGGGGGCTGTGCATCAGTGTGCAAGGACAACATATGAAAAGAGGCATGCAGGAAAGGAACCAGGGCCTTTAAAAAGTAATGGACTTATTTTCTGTTTTCAAGCATATATTCTCATTTATTAAAGTTATTAATGAGGGGAACTGATACTGTGGTTTTGGTATAGTATTGAACTCTTAAATCATTAAAAGCATTTTAAGTGTCTTTGCACTTGTGGAAGTGCATGCACACACACAGTGCATGTGCTCAATATGCTGGAACGTTTTCTGCTGAGATTCCCAGCAGAAGAAAAGCACTAGAGCTACTGTTGAATACAAGCTGGTCTGGCTAATCTCCAGAGAGCTAGAATCCGTCTCTGGGCCACTGTTCAGCAAGAGCTGAATACTGTCAGACTGAATTGATTTAGGACTGTCTTCAGGTCAGAGGCAGACAGTTCTGTAGTCTTTGTGAACCATTCAAGCCCATTAACAAGCAACAGTTTACACACTACGGATTCTTGACTTTCCTTGGGATTTATTTAGCCAATGGGTCTCCATACCTGCGGCCAATGGTGATGAAAAATACCTGTGGAAGCTGTCCACATTTTTGAGACTTGTTGTAAAGTTAGATAAGGACTTTAGGGTACACAAAATTGTTGGTTTGCATGGTCCATAATTAGTGTCTCTAAGCGCTGTTACTTCTCAAATGTAAAAAGTGAAAGAATCCTACATTTACATGTACATTGTCCTTGCACAGCAACACCTGAAACATTGTGACTTAAGGATTCTGAGTGGAAAAAACCAAAGAGAGACCTCATGCCTTCATGGCATGAGGATCACATTCAAGAAATTTGCTTGATGCAAATGGGGATAGTAAAAGAATAATTATGGGTTGTCACACTGTTTTCATAGTTCAGTGAAGGTCTTATTTTTCTCATAAATAACAACATTGTCAGTACTTGTTAATGAATATCATCAGAATGGGCTTATTTCTATTGGCTCCAACTCCTCTTAAACAGAAGGATTTTAAAGAAAATAGAGTTGATTTTTTTGTATTTCACTTTGATTCAAAGGAGTTTTATTTATAGTAATCATTTAATGACTTGCTGAGGACCTTTAAATATGCCATACATTCACTAGCTGTGGTGTGCACTCAGAGGGAATGCACACAAAGATATTGGTAGAAAATAATCATGTGGATTTGACCACTTGACAGCAAACTGTAATGAATCTAGCAAAAAACTCCATTGTAGATCTTATTAGCTTTTAGATACTGTAGCGGTGCGTGAGCTGTGCTCACAAGTTTTGGGTTTATATAATTAATGTTATTTATGTTGGGAAAAAGGTCTATTCCAAACCCCTCTGTTTATAGCTGCATTTGCAGTGGTTTGTCCCCTCCCCCGGAGCCTGCCAGTCATCCAGGAAAGCCTCTCCCCCTTCTGGAATTCTCGGGGAGACCGGGCTTCTGATTGGAACAGGTTCTGGGAATCCCCTCCCCCCCCCCCCCCCTCCAGAGATTGGCCCTTTTGTGTGTCAATCTACCCCCCAACTCCTCCCTTTCTATCCCCCTATTGGTGTAAGGTTTTTGTACACGCCCCTTGGTACCTGTCCTCTTAAGCGGGGATCCGGGGGGCTCTCGCTCTCTCTCACCCACCATCTATGAGGAAGGACAGGTAATAAAGATCTCCTGTTAACCCTCAGAAGAGAGCCTTCCTTTTCCTTCCACCGCC
Organism: Acrocephalus scirpaceus scirpaceus; assembly: GCA_910950805.1. Lineage (NCBI taxonomy): Eukaryota > Metazoa > Chordata > Aves > Passeriformes > Sylviidae > Acrocephalus > Acrocephalus scirpaceus. The sequence continues at coordinate 40,196,706 of OU383781.1, forward strand.
ATAGCCGCTAATTTACGTCTAGTGCTAGCCAGCCAGAAAGCCCACCGCGTGGGTGTTCTGCAGAACTGTCCAGTGGGCCCTACCGACTGCTGCCAGAGGCCGGGCAAGGCAAGGGATCACTGAAAAGTGATCCACGGAGGGCAAAAACGCCATAAGATACATCATGGCTTATGTTCAAGAGAGGATAAGCATTCAAGAGGAATTCATAGTAGTGCTGTAAGAAGAAGCTGTGTTATTAGAAAGACGAAAATTTTTCAAGTGAATGTTTAATCACTTGCAGATTTTATTTTACTGTCTAAAACTAGGTGAGGTTTTTGGTTTTGGTTTTTTTTTCAGAGCTAATTCATTGTGCTTGCTTACACCATATTTCAATTGCATGCTATTTACTCTCCTTGCACATTGTGAAAAAAAAGTATTGCTAATATAGGCTGAGATTCTTCTGCTGTGTGGAACTTGTCATACTTAATGTGAATGAACCAATGTAAGAGAAAGCTGTTTCAATTGTGTTCCCCTTTCCTGATGAGATTTCAGTTCCAGAAGTGCATCAAAGTCAGAATCCCAAATGCTTAAATTCACTACCTCTGACTTTTTGTACAGTCTCATCATAGAAGATTCAATTTTCTTTTTATTAGACTCAGTTTTTTAAACCATAATTGACTTTGTAGAAATAGTTACAGAATTAATGCAAACCCAGAAAAAAAAATGAAGATATTTATTTTCTGGAGGAAATCTATGATAGGTATGTGAACTTACTTATACAAACATGGTGAACTTCTATCTCAGATTAGTTGCTCTGGTACTGTCTGAATAGTGATTTAAAAGGGGAGTACATTTCTTTTGCTTTATTGTGGGAGTTAGCTGCTGCTTTTCATCAGTTCACACAAACTGCCAAAGCCAATGTCTGCCTTACCCTCCTTACACGTAATGCACTTTCTCTATAAACCCTGGGGATTACACCAAGCTTTTATAACTGGCAGCATGGCATTGCAAGGGATGAAGGCAAGGCGAGAAAAAAAGATATTAAAGCTTCTGACTAGGACACCAGGACCATCGCTCATCATCAGAGCTGTCCTTGTGAAATGTTGATACTTCCAGCAGTCCTTGGAAAGTCATACTTTGCCACTAAATGGAAAACAGCAATTATGCTCTGATGGATGTTCAAGATTCCAGTATTTCTTATTCCCAATTTTTACAGCTTCAAATAAATATCTCCCTTGTTTCCCGCTGTCTAACTGCTCCCAAAGAGTGCATTCACAAGTGAAGAAATCCTAGACATGTGATAACTAGACTATCTGTGTAATGTCTTTTTCTACTACCATGAGAAGTCAATATTTCATTTACATTTCTTTCCCCTGAAATCCCAATCTCCTTCGTGCTCTCCATTTTTCTGAATTTTAGAATCAGTGTGGGTCTTTCCAGCTTGTCCTTTTACATGTGAACAAACTTCTCTTTGTCATATCCTGCTGCTTTTCCTTTCAAAGCTTGGCATTCTAAATTGAAGCTCCTGCTTTTGTTTTGTGACTAAAACCTTATTGGAAAAATGCTACTTTCCTCATTAAGACTGATTGCTACACTTCATGCTACACACACAATTTCCTGCTCTTTAGGCCATCCTTTGACATTTTTCTACCTCAAATTTACAGATTGCTCAAGGAAAAAAGGTCAAGATTTAGTCATTTGAACACCTTAGGTTTTCAGGTCCTGCTTCTATTCCTGAGGGACTAGACAGAAATCATAGATGGGTATAGGCTGTGTGTTGTAGTTATTTCTTAATCCTTAGATGCCTCCTTCTTAGACCAATTCTTCTTAGAGAATTGTTAAGAATCTCATTATGGCACCTACAGCAGATACCCCAGCATGGGAACACAAAGGTATATAGGAAATTCAGAGAGGAATGCCTGACATATATGTATCTCCATTAGGAGTATACAAATCCTCATAAAGATACCTGTATCTCTATAAGGAATGTAGAGTTTTAAATCCTTTCTAAGTTGTAAAGTAAGCACATGCCTTTAAAATTATATGCATCCCAAAGGGGAAGCTGGGGCTTCAAACCTATTTCCAACTCCATAGAATTTATTGGTTCTCTAACAGGGTCTTCCAATCCTTAGTCCTCTTCAGGAATTGTTGGCCTGGAGGTACCCTCCTGGCCTGAAGGATGTACCACCCATTTGGCATAGAAGAATTAGAGATCAGTTCGTGGACTCAGTGAAAATGATGCTGCAGCCCTGAAAATTAATGATCACATTAGGCAGAAGGTGTAAGGTTTCAGTTCCAGAGCTCTGCAGGAAGTACCCTGTGAAGTGAGCAGGTAAAGAATTTTTCTGTGCTGATTGTTATGAAAAGTATCGTGTTATGAAAAATTAAAAAAAAAATCATTGATAAAATCCTTGATGGTTCTCTTCTAATTAATTAATTAATTGATTTGTTGAACTATCCAATTCCACAAGCCATAGAAATTTTGATACAACACAAGAGAGCAAAAAAGCATTTTTTATCTCAAGGAGATCCCCCTTGTAGGCTAAGACCTGCTGAGCAATCCAGCAATCAGATTTTGTGTCTTAAATATTCCACAAGTTCAGATGAATTCGCTGTAGCTGCAACAGTGGTAGTTTGCAAATATTTAAACTTATAAAATCATGGTATACTGAAAAAACACCACTTACACCATATTTGATGCTTCGTCCATTTCAAAAAATTTTCTTTACTTTTAATGGCCTTTTTAACCATCTTGTGATAGACTTTTAAACAAATAGTAGAGATATGTAATGAGATAGAAACAGGATCACTGTGAGAGCAGGGCACGAGTTCAAAAGGTCAGTGCTTACTCAGAGCGATTTGGGGCACCATGCAGAACTGATTGCAGGACAGCACTTGTGGGACTTTCATGTTTGAAGTGTTGCAGTAATGTGTGTAGTGGGTTTGACGCAGGCCAAATGCCAGTGCACCCATGAAAAAAATCATTCATTCATTTACTACAGCAGAGGAGGGGGAAAGAAAATTCAAGGGGTGAGATAAGGATTAGGAGAAAATACTTTAAGGGCAAAACAGGCTCCAAACTTTAAAGGTATAAAAACAGAATTAAAAAAGGATAATGAGAACTAAAAATAACTTTTAGGACACCTTTTCTATCCTGAAGCTCTTTTTCCCTTCCCACTGACAGCACAAGGAGACAAAACCATGGGGGTTTTAGTTATTTGTCGCTTCTAAAATCTTTCTTCAGTTTGCTTAGGGAGAGGAGTCTCTTTTGCTATTCCATGGAGTCCTTCCCACAGAGACAACTCTCTGTGAACTTTTCCAACTTGCTCCTTATTTTCACCAGCAGCAGTCCACCCAAAACCTGCTGCAATGTGAAGTCGTTCCACGGGCACAAACAGTCCTCCCACAGCTGCTTTTTTCATGGGCCGTTTAGTTTATGGAGTTTAGTTTTTTAAGGGTGAGCTGTTCTGGTATAAAAACAAGACTCCTCTCCTCCTATTTCTGAAAGCAAGTGTTCTCTCCCTCTCTGTTCAAGCCTCTCACCAAATCACAGCTTTTCAGTATCCACACACCCCAGCATGAGGGCCCTTTTCTCATGGGTTGCAGGTGAATGCTGCCTCCCCCCATGTAGTTCATGAATTAAAGAGAAAGAGTTTGTTGTATTATAGTCCTCACTCTGTCTTCGCCTTTTCTTCTTCTCTAACTTGGGAGAGAATTGGTATTCCTAGGTTCCTTTGTTCTCAAGCTTTATCAATTGAACCCATTTTTAGAAATGGTTTAGAAACCATTTCTGCAGCACTGAAAGGTTGATCTCATCCAGGCTCTGCACTGGAAGAATCACTCACCGTGCCTCTCACTGCTGGTCTCTGCCAACACCTTGCACCCATACCGGCCGCCAGCTCTACTCAGCACTTTTCTTCATGCAGGGTGCCTAAAAAAGAGAAGGTGCTGCTGCCATTTTTGTCCTTCTGTCCACAGCATGGCCGCCTAAAAGTGACTGAACAAATAGTCCGTTGCAAGCCATGCAGAGAGAGTCCCGGCCGTGTGGTGCTGCCCCAGCTGCGCTGATTTTGGCCCTGCAGTCCTGGCCACGTGGCTGCTCCCAGACCGGGATGGCTGCAGGGCTGCTCCTGGCACTGGTCCCAGCCACATGGTTGCCTGCAGTGCCAGGATGGCCCCTGCACAGTGGGACAGGTTCCAGTGGGCCCATCTGGGAAGGGGCCCCGGCTCCACCAGGAAGGGCCTCAACAGCCCCCCTGCCCCCCCAAGCATTCTTAGAGAGTAGGGAGCAAGAGAGCTTCCCACGGTTTTTTCCTTTATAAATGTGTTGTCATAGAGGCATTATCAGCTTTTCTAATTGGCTTAGCAGTGTGCCTGTTCTCAGAGCTAACCAGCGATTGGTTTTGCCAGGCACAGAGGAAGCAGCTAGCAGCTCCTCACAGAAAAAATCACTTCCATAGGCCTTTTCTCACCAAAAATCACGCTATTTAAAACCACCGCAAATGTGGCAAGAAATGAGCACAACTTAATATGAACTCTACAAATTTCCATGAAATTTGCCAGGTGGCAAATTTTCTCTTTTGGTGTTGTAGCAACCTTTTCCAAATATGGATTTTTTTTGGTGGTTATTTCCTTTTTATTCACTAGTTTATTCACCAGTGGATTATCTCCTGATTTATATTACTGCAAGTCAGAAGACTAATTTCTTAAAAAAATAATTTTCACACACTGTTTTTCACTTTCCTGTTATTTGTATTTATTCCATGTAATATATTGTCCTTGTCAGTAATTTTAAAATTTCTCCTTCTTTTAACCTTTCAAATGTATTTATCTACAGATATCTCATTTATCCAGAGGCACTGCAAAAAATATCTAGAAGACTTCTACACCTACAGGAAAAAGACCCTTCAATTTCCCTTTCCCACAAACAGTTAAAAGCATAAGAAAAGAATGAGTGAGAATAAAATACTAGAAAAGATATACAAATGGATCCCTGTAATGGTCTCTCAGTATTTCCCAGATAATAGAGCTGTTAGATCTACATTAGACCATACTTCCTTATTAGTAGTCACTACAATCTGTCTGCTGTCACGAGATCACGTACTGAGAGTCCTTTTCATATGTATTTTTTAAGTCTATATTACTATCCGGGTTTCTATTTCTATTCTTGCCTAGTAAGCAACATCCATTTTCTCCTTGTACATCAGATTCCTTTTGCCTACTTTATTGACTTCATGCCTTTATCAGAATCAGCACAGCTTTAAATGTAACTAGTGAGCCTGTCATTAGGGACTTGATGGAAGCCTTCCTCAAATTGTAAATAAATTATACTTTATGTACGGCCATTATCATCTTTCTCTAGGGGTTTCAATGGCTCCAAGCTTTTGTGCTATAGACCGTATCCCTTTAGGCAAGATATCCCTTCAGGATATTTCCCTTCAGGCATGATATGCTGGTTTTAGTCATTACAATATTACTTTGATTATTCTCTAAATTACCCCTCATTACTGTACATTTTCTTTGCTTTTCTCATTACAGATGTAAACATTGTGTGTCTGTTGTGTTTTCAGTCATCCTTCCATTCAACTTCTTAATATACATCTTCTCTCAGAGATTTTTGAAAAAAAGAAAAAAAATGTTCCTAGCCATGTATGTCATGTCTAAAAATATGGGAATTCAGAATATGGTTTCATATTTAATTTAGTTAATTAATGAACTAATTAGTCACAATAGCACATTAAAATGCAACTTTATGACTCTTTAGGGAAGTATTAATGAAAAGGTCTTGCTCTACATCTTGATTATCAACTGACCTGGGCTTTATCAAAGCTATAATAAGAGAAGTAAATTCCAGAGGTCAAGGGCTTTTGCTAAGAATTTGCTGTCAACATCCCCTGACATTTATGTTTAGGGACTCAAGAGTTGCAGCTGACCCCAGCTGTCAGGGTGGAACACAAGAGGAGAAGTAGGTTACTTAATTACAGTCATTCAAAACCTTGCGATGCTTACAAGTTCTCTGTTATGATTCCCATTGGGATACATGATTTCATGGGCATGAACACTATTGTCCATTACATCACATCCTATGGGAGCATGAGAGCATTTATTAGGGAGAATGGAATTTGTACAACAGCATTTGAAGCTGACATATTCAGAAAGTTCTTACAACCTTAATGACTTCATTTTTAGATTTTTTAACATTAGGTGTATGCCCCTAGTATGCACACATAACAGATACCATACAACTTCTGTAAGTACACGTTTGTAAAACAGAAACAGAATTCTTGAAGTTTCACAGAAATTTGAGTCTCCCTTTAAAAAGATTTTCATTCTTCATTGCCTATAACAGTTTGAAGAAAATTTATGAGTGTGAAGTATTCCTTTTATCATCCCCTTTCATAAACTCATAGGTTGATCTTCACTTCCAGACATCTTTTCACTCATTGTTGACATATAATGTAATTTATATTGTGTTTCCACTGAAGACATTAACATTGTATTTGAATCTGTGCTCAGAAGAACCCATGAAAACAGATGTGTGGTTAAATTTCCTTTTCTTTCTAGGATTTCTGGTTTTATAAAATTCATTGGGACTACCATTTTTCTATGAAGCAGAATTAATAAAACGATTGCTCTTGTATACCCATCACCACCCATTCCTACCAAGTCCTTGACAGTGTTGAAATTAGTCAGGAGTATTAGCCATATTTTAAGAAAGTAATCTGGCATTGTCTGAAATTTCAACATTATTGTTCTAATGCTGATGAATCCCATTTTTGGTGTCAGACCACATAGCTCAAAGCATTTTAATAATAACAGTAATTGAGATGATCTTTCCTTCTTACTGCATGTCAGTAAGCAGCAGTGGTGGTCATGAAAACAGAGCCCAAATTAATCCATGAGACACCACTTAGTTGCCTGAACAATTTCACCAGCTGATGCTCTCCTCTAAGCAAAGCTGGAAGCTGTGAAGGGTGAAGATAGACACCTTCATCAGCATAAGAGACTTCTATGTGTTATCCTTGTTTTGTTGATTAGTGTCTACAACCAGGATCACAAAGAATCACGCACAGAATCAGACAGAACCACTAGGCTGGGAGAGACCTTTAAGACCATCAAGTCCAACCTGTGCCTTAATATCTCAACTAAACCATGGCACTGAGTGCCACATCCAGTCTTTTTTTAAACACATCCAGGGATGGTGACTCCACCACCTCCCCAGGCAGACCATTCCAGTATCTTATAATTCTTTCCATAAAAAACTTTTTCCAAACATCCAACCTATTTTTCGCTTGGAGCAGCAAGACTGTGTCCCTCTCATTCTGTCAGCTGCTGCCTGGAGAAAGAGACAAACCCCCACCTGATACAACCACCTTTCAGGGAGTTGAAGAGAGTGATAAGATCACCTCCGAGTCTCCTTTTCTCCAGGCTGAACAACCCCAGCTCCCTCAGCCATTCCTCACAGGGTTTGTGTTCCAAGCCCCTCACCAGCCTCATTGCCTCCTCTGGACGCTCTCAAGCATCTCAATGTCCTTCCTAAACTGAGGGGCCCAGAACTGGACACAATACTCAAGGTGTGGCCTCACCAGTGCTGAGTACAGGGGAAGAATGACCTCCCTGCTCCTGCTGGCTGCACCATTCCTGATACAGGCCAGGGGCCATTGGCCTTCTTGGCCACCAGGGCACACTGCTGGCTCATGTTCAGCTGCTGTCACCAGGACCCCCAGGTCCCTTTCTGCCTGGGCACTGTCCGGCCACACCATCCCCAGCCTAGAGCATTGCAGGGGGTTATTGTGGCCAAAATGCAGGACTCGACACTTGGACTTCATCTTACTGGTCTCTGCCCATCCATCCAACCATTACATGTCCCTCTGCAGAGCCCTCCTACCTTCCAACAGATTAACACACGCTCTCAGCTCAGTGTTGTCTGCAAATTTACTAATGAAAACCTCAATACCCTCATCCATGTCATCAAATAAAAATATTGAACAGAGCTGACCCCAGCACAGAGCCCTGAGGAACACCACTGGTGCCTGTCCCCAGCTGGATGCAGCACCATTCACCTCCACTCTCTGGGCCCGGCCATGCAGCCAGTTCCTAACCCAGCACAGAGTGCTCCTGTCCAAGCCATGGGCTGCCAGCTTATCTAGGAGTATGCCGTGGCAGACAGTGTCAAAGGCCTTGCTGAAGTCCAAATAGACAACATCCACAGCCTTCCCTGCATTCACCAGGCAGGTCTGATACTCTGGCCATCCTGGACGTGCTGTGTGATGACACTCAGTATAAACTGTTCCATTATCTTATCAGGTACTGAAGTCAGGCTAACTGGCCTACAATTACCAGGATCCTCCTTCCCACCCTTTTTATGAATGGGAATCACATTGGCCAGCTTCCAGTCATCCAGAACCTCACCAGTGAGCCAGGACTGTTGGTAAATGACGGAGAGCAGCTTCACAAGCTCATCTGCCAGCTCCCTCATCACCCTGGGGTGGATCCCATTTGGGCCCATAGGTTTATAAACATCCAAGTTGCTCAAAACTTTAAGGTATACTCTGCCAAGACAAAGGCAATAAAGCTTTAATCCTTATTATTCTAAAGTTCAGGTTTTGAGGTTTTTTTGGAAGTGACTACATGTAGCATCCAGGTACCTTTCATTAGGCACTGTGTAGTTAGTATGGAGTCAGCTAGGTTAAATATCAAGTTGAAGGAAGCTTTAGGCTACTTCTTTGTCTTGTTAGTTTGCTCTTTTTTGCAAGCTTCCTGAAAGGATATTTTGAAAAAATTTGTAAGTTACTTAAAAAAAAAAAAAGCTATTTTTTGATAAAATCTATTTTATTTATTATAGAGAGGCCACCTAAAAGAGATTATTAAATGCTTACACACACATAGACATTTATCCATGAAGAAAAGAAAATGAATGTTTAGAGACCTTGTTCTTTGACTTCAAGGTACAGACTGACATGTTTGAAATATAAGCCTAGAGCTGGGGTTTCTGAAGCAATAATATACTCAAAATGATTGAGAACTGAACAGCAAATCTCAGAAAGTTGTAAGCAGTTGTAGAGGGTCTAACTGGAGGCCTGTCACTAGTGGTGTTCCCCAAGGCTCAATACTGAGTCAGGTATGGCTTAATTTATTCTGCAATGACTTGGATGAAGGGACAGAAGCCTCCTCAGCAAGTTCACTGGCAACACAAACCTGGGAGGAGTGGTCAACACCCCAGAGGTCTGTGCAACCCCTCAGAAGGACCTCGACAATTTGGAGGGATGGGAAGAGAAGAGTCATTTGAAATTCACAAAGCTGAGTGCAGGATCCTGCACCTGGAGAAGAATAACCCCATGGACCAGGACAGCTTGGGGGCTGATCTGCTGGGAAGCAGCTCTGTGGAGAAGGACTTGGAGGTCCTAGTGGGCAACAAGCTGTCCATGATCCAGCTGTGTGTCCTAGTGGGCAAGAAGGCCAGGAGTACCATAAGGATGTGAGGAAGAACCTTGCTGACAGGCCAGGGGAACTGATCCTGCCCCTTTACTCAGCCCAGGTGAGGTGCATCTGGAATGTTGTATCCAGTTCTGGACTCCTCAGTACACAAGAGACATGGAGCTCCTGGAGCAGGCCCAGCATAGGGTGACAAAGATGATTAGGATTAAAGTGTCTCTCTTACAAGGATGGACTGAGGCAGCTGGGCCTGTTCAGCCCCAAGAAGGGACAACTGAGAGGGGACCTTATCAGTGCCTTTACATATCTTAACGGAGGATGCCAGAAAAGGGAGACAGGCTGTGCTCAGTGGTGTTGGGCAAGAGGCAATGGGCAGAAACTGATGCACAGGAAGTTCCATGTGAATGTGAGGAAAAATTTCTCTAATGTGTGAGTGACCATACATTGGAACAGATTGCCCAGAGAGGCTATGGGGTCTCCCTCACTGGAGATATTCAAGAACTGTCTGGACACATTCCTGTGCAGTGTGCGCTGGGATGGCCCCGCCTGAGCAGGGAGGTGCACCACAGTCACCCCTGTGGTCCCTTCCAACCTGGTCCCTTCTGTGAGCCTATGATTTATACTAAGAGTATTTAAATCTCCAAAGTAAATTCAAGGTTTTAAAGAAGGCATATGCAAATATCCTCAAATTCTGCTTCAAAATAAAGTATGCTTTCTTTACACTGAACAAATGATTCTAGATTTACCCAACAAAGGCCTCAGGCTTTAGTCTCCAGGACATTTATTTTTGTTAAGATAAGCTATCACCCTTAAACCCTTATCAGTTGTAGCTTTGAAGGAATTATGTACTACAGATTTTTTAAAAATTAATTTTAATATTTTAAATAGAACCAATGCTTCAGGAAGAACTTTAAATAGGCATATGTAAAATATCATGCCAAGAGATACACTGCTCACAAAACTCTTCTCCAACAAGAGTTCTTTAGAACTTCCTTTGTTTTTAGTTTCTGTTTGATATGTGAGGGGATAGTTTAGCAGTTATAGCAACCTTTATCTATACACAAATGTCAGGAAATCTATATATCTTTTCTCACTAATTCTTCAACTTGGTAATGGCAACATTAAAATTAAAATTAAATATTGTCTCATGACAGAGACAGTAATTGTCATCACTGATGATTATGAACTACCTGCCTAACAATCAGGAAATGACTCAATTTTGATGTTATCTATGCTTGTTAGAAACCTGAAAGAAATACCTCTTCCTAATTGTGTTTCAAGGTCTGTATAGTATCACAAATAAAAAGTTTCTGTCTTCTAGAAGCTCATGCTTAATTGAAAAATACCACTTAATTTTAAGAAAATCAGCTTTCCTTTTTCAGTTGTTCGAATTTTCTTTTTTAGAATGGTCTACCATCCCATCAGATTTAATTTGCATGTAGAAATAGATCATTTTACCTCATTATTTTTTGGCTAACTTGAAATGGAATTTCAATCATCATATAAAATGAGAGAGCTCTTAGTCACATTTGAGAGTTAATATATAAAATCCTTTCTTTCTCCAATGTTCTTTCTCATGTGTGCATGTACTGTCAGATTACAAGTAATTCAAGATTAGTGAAACATGGTCAGCTTGATTAACAACTGACAATTAAATCATTCCCCTGTGGAAGACCTTAATACTTTTTAATTCTTGCTATGGGGTTGTATAGATCTAGTACCTATTACCCAGGCTGCCATCAGGGACAAAGGGAATAGTGTTAGCTGTGCTTTGTCAAACTGCAGCAGAGCATGCTGGAACATCATGGGCAGGGTATTGTAAATTCCTATGATTCTATCCAGAGGATCTTCTATACAAAGCATCAAATAATAATATATGGTTATCTATATCACTGGAAATTCCATGCTACAAAGTTAAATTTCTTCTGAAACAGTAGATTTTTACTTTGTCTGAAAGCAAACTGCAGAGACTTACTGACATGTGTGAGGTTTACCCAATTATATAAAACTGAACTCTGATGTGAACCTTTTGTGCAGCATAAACTAACCAAGATAAGAGTGCAATTGTCAACTGGTGTGGAGAAATACAGAATATAAAAACTAATATTGAAAGAACTAAAGTAAGCATTGCACATATGATTACATATGATTCATCAGTAATAAATTGTTTAGAGCCCAGAACGACAACTTCAAGAGGAAGTCTAAGCTTGAGTATTGAGTCTAAGGCTTGCTTTCACTGCAAGTACTGGTGGAAATTCACCCTTAAAAGCTTGTCTTTTGCTTTTTGAGATTGTGTGAGTGAGCCACTGTTTTAAAATTGTCACTGCTTTTTGAATAAAATCAGAATCAAGCACTGAAATATTTAAATGTATTCTATATTTTCTAACTTGTGCAGTTACAGTTCAAAGACTGCTAGATTTGAGACATAGTGATAAAAGTCTCTGTTGCATGCAGCACGGCTATCACGGTGGCAGCCCTGCAAACTTTCCCTGTCTGATCTGTCAGCCTCTTGAAGGCATGATGCTCAGCAGCTGATAAAGTGCTCTATGCTGAAACCAAAATTATGGGTTCTAATGAACCTCAGAAATGCTGCTGTCTTTGAAATGTGACTCCCTGTCCAGTGAGAATTGGGCTGTTTTCACAGTATTGAACAGCCACTGGATGATAATGACCTTCAATAGCTACACCTTGGGGCTAGATTTGAGTTTGATACTAAGAGGTGAAAAGCTTTCAAACTCGGTACCAGTCCCTTGAGCTATTTAGTCCTTCCAATGACTTATGTCTTGGTAAACATAAATCCCCTTTGTCCTCATCATGCTTGTTGCTCTGCAGCAGGTTTTCTACAAGCTTTGTATCATTTTTTAGTGTAGATTTTCTGTAGATTTGAACCCTATTCACATCATCTGATGTATGCTCTTGAAATGATGTTTTGTTTCAAAGTCCAGCAACATCAATTAACTGTGGCTTTGCTGGATTTTGAGGCTTCAGTGAAAAGAATTTGGGCAGCTGCACATTTCTTTGTCTTTTTCCTTGGTGCAATCCAAAGCTCAAGCTCAGTGGTTTGGTACATATTTGTCAGAAACCTCAGAGCTTAAAGTCAAATCAATTTTATTACCAATGTTGTGGGTAAAAAGTACCTCTTTAAGGAAATGTGTGAATTAAAGGAATAAGGAAAGATAATCTCTCAGTTTTACTAACAACTCACATTTTCTCTTTAACATAGATAAAGCATTCTGCCCAGGATCCTTCTTTCCTCCTCGTCACTTCTGTTTTCCTCTTGATTGAGTAGGTCAGTAATGTAAACTGATAAACTGCTGAGAAACATGATGTGGACATGAGGACTTTCATCAAGCTTATCATTTTAGAAAGGCCTCAGGTGAAAAACGTATACCTACATGCTTGTACATGTTTGCTTTACACTGAATATTTGTTAAATATTTTCACGACAGCTGTAAAACAGTAAAGTTCATACTGTAGTTCTGCATTTTGGGGAACATACTGGGACACAGGGAATTCACACTAAAAGCTACAGCTCTAGAGCACTTTCAAAGTAATGTTCTTATTGACTATATCCTTCCCTTACCCGGTGTAGCACCCACATGTGTAGTTTTTTTCCCTTAAACATTTCCGTTGAAAATTTCTTTCAGTTGTGTTTTTCTTTTTTTTTTTTTTAAATCACTGGCTTACTGTATTTAGACCATGCCTTGTCCCTGCACATTTACTCAAAAGAGTGTCCTCTTACAGATTAATTCAAATCCATTCAAATATAGCTTGGCTTGGAATACGTGTTTACAATGTACTTGATTGTACAGACCCTAGTAGAATGCAAGCTTTATAAAACTAAGAATATAAAGCATAAAACCTTGTGTGCCTTTGTTGTTGTACTTTAATTCTGTTAATCGCCCTAGGTAAAGATTAGCTGCTGTTGTCAATTTAATTCAGCTTCAAACAAAGCAACAAGGTCACTTCTTTTTTTTTTTCCTTTTTTTTTAAGCAAACAGGATTGAGTTGTCATGTAGTTCTAATAGGCAGCACAGGGAATCATTAGTCCACCTCAGCTCCCTGACTGATGGGCATTTCACTTCAGTCATCTGACTGAGCACTAGTGGCCCAGTACTATTGACACCATGTCAGAGCTGAGAGAAGATGCCTTAATCGGCTCAGACACTCTCTGCATTGATTTGACAAGTTGCTGTAATGACCTTCTTGTTTTTCTGAAGGATTACTGTTTACCCAGGGAGGTGCTGCTGAAAGCATGTGCTGCATTGTCATGGAAACTATTATTGTTGCATCTTGATCCCATTAATACTCTGGTGTGTGACACTGATATGAGACACTGAATATTTCAATGAGGTACATTCCACCTCAATAATATTAATCATTGATTATTCATTAGACTTAAAGTTTACAGGTAGTTCTGTGTAGCTTGGCCAGCAGCATCAGAAGGGCTGTGTCTGCTTAGGGCCTTTCCTGCCTTGATTAGATATTTTATGGCCCAGGTAGCTTCTTACTTTGAAGGAAGAAAGTGCCACTGTTTATTTTGTTTGCCCTCTTTTCTAAATTTTGCTCTTTGAGTTAGGTAGCTTGCAAGTAATTTAGGATGATTCTGGTTGAAGAAAAAAATAAGAAAACTAAGATGGGGAAAAAAAACCCCAGCAACCCTCATACTTGAGACATATATCCATAAGGAAAAACAGTATTTTCAGTATTTTGGAGAGAGGAGGGTTAGGTGATATATGGAACATTTTCTTCATCATGTTGAAAGTGTAGCAGCCTGTAACTAATATTTTTTCCCTCTTTCTTTGTAGCTCTAGGGTAATGGCAAGTGGAAGACATATCTCACAGCTCACGATTCTAAATTCTCACTTGTTCAGAGCAAGCATATTTTTCTCAGCCGTTTCCTTCTTGTGTTTGGTATATTGAGTGTGTGATCTTTACTGTCTCTAGAAATTAGTTTCTTAGTACACCACGTTTGGTTGAAAGAAGCACGGTTCCAGCAGTGATTTAGGCAAAAAAAAAGAGTGAAAAAGAGCCACTGATATGAAAGAAAAAATTCTAACAGGTTAGAAGACATGATAGCTGTTTCCTTGGAAAAGGCTGTCTTGCAGGCTAGGTCTAATGATTAAGCTGAACAGAAGTGGTTATTCTGACAAATTTGAACAATTTTCTGTACATTGATTTCTGATGAAAAGAAACGAAAATCTTCAAAGTTTTTTTACGTGAAGAATCATCTTTCATACACAGCTTAGTAATTGGGAAATACTGTTTGAAAACATGTCAATACAGGCTGAGCTCTTATCTAGGGGCCATGGGCAGCAAATGAAAGAATGGTGCTATAGAAGTAGCACTTTACGAAAAGGGGATTTTATTTGAAAATTAAGAATTATTTCAGTTTTACTCTTCACTCTTCATCTTAAGTGTTGCAAGGCTACTCAGGCCTAGGATGTATTATATCATAAGAAATCTGACTGAAGGAGATGTTGAAATCAGTGCTCAGCTGCCGTAGTTTTCCATTTCTCTGCATTCAATCCAATACACAATCATTCAATCATCAGCTAATAGTTTAGGTTATTGACAGAAGTTTCTTATTGACTTTCTTGTTTAACCTAATAAATAATGAAATGCCTTTCACAGTATTTGAGGAAGTACCGAGTAATATTTCCCCACACATTGCAATTACTTTTTATCTGATTACAGTCATTAATATTTCTGCTTTGATTTTAAGTTGTCTGAGGTACTGTCAGAGTGCCTTAGCATCTCATTCACAGTACAGGCTATGCAATGCTCCTTGTGGCATTTGCCTTTGAGAAAGATGTGCAAAAATCACAGTCTTTGAAAGATTTATATCTCAGAACACAAACTAGAAAGGTTTTCCAGTAACATAATCTAGAACAAAAAATGCAACTGTCTAAGGTTTTTCCCACTGATTAACTATTTCATATGCTGCACTATGGTCAGAGATGATTATGGTTATGATTACCTTTCCATTTCAATGAGAAGGAATAAATACTTCACAAATATAGAATGTCCCAAATTCTCTTCAGAAAAGAGAGGCAGAATACATGCTCCTGTATTTGCATTTATAGTTATTTCTTGCTGGGCCCCAGGTTCATTCCTAACATGGGAAATATTCACTCACAGTAAGAAAATTTTTTGGTTTAGAATATGCTCTTTATTTGAGCCAGACTAAGTTTATATAAAGAATTTTGGCTCAGAAAATATTTGTCAGATTCACATTCTGAGCTTTCTTTTTTTTTTTATTTGCTTTGAACTTCCTAGTCCTCTGTTGTGACAATGAAATTTCTGGATAGCCATTGTTTAACACTACTTAGCAAATGAAGCAAGTAAGCTCTGGAATTTGTGAGGGTCTGAGGTGGTAAGGAAGCAATGCCTTCATTTTTTGACTTTCAAAGGTGCAGTGGTATATTTGGTTCTATTACATAGAAGAAATTGATCAAGACAAAAAGAATGGTTCCTTCGCTGTAGAAGGGAATACAGATGACCTTGTCCCTGATAAGTAACAGCTGTGCTAATTACCCAATTCAGCCTTGCCCCTGATGGGTCACAGTTATATCCAATAAAGGTAAGTGTGATAAAAGGGAGGGGGTTAGCTGGTAAGGAGAGGATCATGAAGGAGTAGAAATCTTGAGGAAGAGAGACTCATGAAGAAGAAGGATCCTGGGGGGAGAGAGTCATTGCTGTGAGCTCAGTCTGGGTCTGCAGTTAGAGCCTGTTGTTGGAACCTGCAGCCACAGTCTGGCAGGGTAAAAGCCTGCAGTCAGAGTCTGCAAACTGATCCCAGCAGTCAGAGGCTGTAAAGGAAACCTACAGTAGGAGCTGCTGCAGCCAGGGTCAGTGAATAGTTGGAGTCAGGATGGCTGAGCTGTAAAGAGGAATAAACCAGGGCCCTTTTCATGCTGTGATAAGCAAGAAGTCTGTGTCTTGCTCATTTCTACTCTCTAACAAGAGGGCTGCTGCAACACTTCATCTTCTTCATTCAGGCCCATACACAGGCAGTTGCTTGTTACACAGAAAACAGAGCCAGGAATTCTCCTCTCCTATTCCAAACAAACCTGCCGTTCTCTTATGCTGCAGATTCTTTCTTGATTAGTAAAAATACAGCCTTAGGTTGTCAACATTACATAACCAAGCATGAATAAATATAATTAGTAATATTCTGAATTTTAGAGTCTTTTAGGTGTTAATCTTATACATTCAGAAAGTATTTATGTCTGAGCTATATACATATTTCATGTATTAAATAAAATGTGTTTCTATACAAAGACATTAGACAGGAAAAGACAAGAATATGAATTATGTGTAAGTGGAAGTGTTTGAAGTTGAAGGAATATTATGTGGCACTCAGTTAAATAATAGTAAAATTCCAGACTCCAGAAAACATTCACTATGAAACTGCTAGTAGACAGTATGTTTGCTGCTATATCCATATTACATTACCTGCAGTTCAAATTAAAGACTGAACAAATGTGGGATTATTGTATTAGTTTGAGTTGAAACGTATTTAAAAGTGAAAGCTCAGCATATTGCAAAATACCTATATACCTATGGCATCAAAATGTTGATTTAGCCAAGAGGGATACGGCTTGCAGCCAAAGTGGCACTAAATGGCACTGAAATCAGGAGTGTAATCACCTTTTTTTTTTCAATACATTGCTATGGATGAGACCCTTTAGGCTAAAATAGAATCTTTAGGCTTAATTTTATTTTATTTTTTATTGCCAATCTACTAAAAGTAGATTGGCAATAATAAAAGTAGCCTTGGTCTTGTTCAAGAATTGAAGTGGATGTTTTTTACATTTGGAAGACGTTTTCCTGAATGCTAATTTTGTAGGACCTTAAAGTAATTTTTGAGACCTTCTCTATTTAACTACTTGGTGTGTTTGTTCTTCACTTTAATAAAAATGCAAGATCTAATGGATGTTTATTAATCTTTTTGATGCAGTACTTTCACAATTGCTGTTCCAGTGCTAAGCATTCAATATCATCCTAGAAGACTCCTCCCTAATCAAATCAAGACCTTAGGTTTTACAGGCCAAAAGCAAAAACTTTGTGGGACTTTTTTTTTCCCTGAATGTTGGTCTTCTGTCCTTTTAAGAAAATTTTTACCCTTTTCAAGGATTCTTCCTTATTCTATTTGGTTTTTATTCCTCTATGAACAATACACATGGCTGTTGGTTATTTATAGTTTAATTTAGAGACAAATTTTAAATTCCAGATCTGAAAATGAATGAAATGGCATCCTTTATCCTTAAAGCCTGCCTCAGCTTTTTCCTGGTAAGCTTTTAATCTACATCTACAGCCAGCAGAGCTGTGTAACAGGCTGGCCCCAGGACTAGTTGGCATGGTTCTGCTCTAATATATTAAAGGACTTCATCATAATCTAAACCCAGCTTAACACACTGATCACTGAGTTCTCTTGCTTTGAGCCTCTCCTTAGAGAACTAGTTCATACTCATATGTTGGATATTGTGTGCAGTTTTGGTCATCACAATATAAAAGAGGTATTAAGCCAGTAGAATTCCAAAGAGGACAGTGAAGATGCTGAAGGGCCTTGAAATGAAAACATACAAGGAGTGGCTGAGGTCACTTGGTCAGTTCAGCTTGGAGAAGAGGAGACTGAGGAGAAAGCTCACTGTGGTCTTCAACATCTTCATGAGAGGAAGCTCAGGAGTAGGCACTTATCTTTCCCCTCTGGTAACCAAAGAAAGGACTTGAGAAAACATCCTGAAACTGAGTCAGAGGAGGTTGAGGTTTGGATATCAGGAGATTGTTCTTCACCTAGAGTTTGTTTGGGCATTGGAACAGCTCCCCAGGGAAGTGGTCACAGCACCAAGGCTGACAGCATCAAGAGTTCAAGCAGTGTTTGGACAATGCTCTCAGGCACATGGTGTGACTTTTGGGGATGTCCTGCGCAGGGCCAGGAGTTGGAATCAATGCTCCTTGTGGGTCCCTTTTAACTCAGCCTGTGATTCTGTGATATGCTTGAATAGAATACAAGGAGATATGAAACCATCAGGTTTCTGCTGCAATTTTAAAGCCAGTAGTTGTATGCCTAGTGTTGTGTGGAAGGATTGTGCCTGGCAACTAAGGACTAACTTTCTAGAACTCTGTACTTTACAAATTATTCACTAAAGCTACCAACAGAAAATTCAGGAAGAATCTGCATGCATAGAGGCAAGTTTGGTAAAACAGCAAGACAAAGTGTCCATTAAAGCCTTCTTATTCAATTGTGTATTTCTGTCCTTCAGACAATCTTCTTGCTACTACAGCTTAAAATGACAGAAAAAACTTCCTGTTTAAGAATTAAATAGTATTACGTACAAAGTGTAAATTTCAAGGTTAAGCCAACAAAAAGATAACTTGACTACATGCAAAGTAAGACAAACTGCAAGTAGATCAGCTGCTGCCTTGAATCTGAATGAGTCTGGAAGAAGATAGATGATTTTTCCTACAGTCAAGCTGTGAACTTGTCTTCAATGTACATGAATTGCAAGTCTCACACATACACACCCACCCCTCCCCAAGTTCAAAAAGTGTGTTTAAAAAATCAAAATTTTTTGAGACATGAATCAGCTCTTGTATTGATTATGTATTTTGCTTTTCATGGTTCAGCTTGCCCCATCTTAGCTCTATCTTAGAATAGTCTTAGGCAACTGTGTTATGCCATGTATTCATGGGGTTGTTACGTCTCGCCAGGGACCAGCATGATCAGGCATAAGATTTGCCAGTTTTGTGCCATTATAAAAATGGTGTGAATGAAAAACAGGTCTCTAGATACTAAAGCATTTCTCTTTGTGATGAGATGTATTACACCATATCTGCAGTCAGACTGTTGGAGGTTGGGTTCATGCAATTAAAACCAAATTGGACAAAGAATTTGTAAAATAATGTATAAGTTTTTACTGGCATGACAGTGGGCAACTTACTGTAATTTCACTAGTTATTTAAGATCACTATTTTTGTTTGCAATATGTAGTTTCACAGGGCCAGAATATTCAACACAGAAAAGACAAAGAGGTTTTGCAAAATAAATCCCTCTTGTGGTATGCCCAGACTTGCATTAACTGGAATGAGTTGTTCCAATTTGAAGAGCTTCTTGATGCTGGCCAACTCCTGTAATGATTTTTTTTTTCAGGTGAGACTTCAACAATCAAAATATTTGCTCTCTCCTGGCAGGAATAAACTTGCTTGCTGAAACCAGTACAAACACATTTTCAATCAGAATTTCCAATTGTTTCTCTGGTAGCATTAGAAGATTCTTTAAGCCAAGACTAAAAATTTTAATAGTACTTCACTATATATGAAATATATATATAAAAAATATATGCCAGCTGTGTCTTGTGCATAAAGTATCTCATTTAATTGGTTTTGAATTCTATTTTATGATGTTTTCTCTTGTTACTCTTAGCAGGACACTAAATATTCTCAAATTGAAATCTGATCATTTTTCATTTTGCTGTTTGCAGTTGTGTTGGTTTTCAAGTATCCTGTAGCTAGCCAACATTTTCAAACTGAATAACCATGAAATTTTCCCAGTTTTCAATAGACTTATGTCCCATCATGCTTCTCTCTATTTCCCTTTTGTAGATCTCTTCAATTCTATTGTACTTCTGATGAGGGAAAAACATAAGAATACTTCACATTAGGGTATCCTGTTGTGCAGCACAAAGAAGCCTCAGCTCTTCCAAATATTTTTAAGGCTGTTATTATTGTTATTCTATATTAATTGTGCTTCACATAGTAGTCACAGAATACAAGACTTTCTCGAAGAAATTTCTATTGAAGTCAATTGGTAAAACATAAATCTGCTAGCAGTTAGGTGGAGCTCCTGGAGAGTAAGAATATAAACATCATTTCTCTGTATTTTTCATTGAAAATGTAACTTTTCTAGCATAACTAAGGGTAGTTGGACAGTGGGTTGGGGTTTAGTTTTGGTGGGTTGGCTTTTAAGGAGAGGATATAAATAATTTATTGTTTGTGGCTCTACCTAATCTGCCATAGTTAACGTTGCTGTGGAAAATCATTGTAGGCAACCATAGGGAAAGGACCTACTTCTCCCTGTGCCATTCAGAATCATTGCTTAATAATTCATAGCAATAAAAAATTGTTACTATATAGAACTTGATTTTTGGCCCTGTGCTATTTTTGTTCCCCAAGTTTTTTGATTCTTATATTACGCTTTATATTTTCCTTTAGGTATGTTTTCCCCTTATGTAGAGGGACAGCGGAAGCTGTTATTTACTCATAAAAAGCTTATGCAGGACTTTGCATCCAGCATCTGGGCTGAAGTTCAGCTCATGCTTTTACGACACTGCCCTTCAAGCTACTTTTCATTTGTTATTGGGGGGAGTACACTGTTGTTTTTCATTCAGCAGGACACCTTATGAACTCTTTAGTCTTTTCCTTCATTTGGTTGTCTTAACCTAAGTTATTACCATACCAACAGGTGTCCTGAAAGTGAGCAGGAGTGGACTCAGGAGAAAGCAGTTGAGCTCTGGTAGTTTCCAGCACACATGGTGGGTGTGACACAGCTCAGAACCCTGGGTGGTGGGAGCAGGTGACTGTGTTTAAAGGTTAGCAGAATGTCCACAGCTGTGGCTGTAGCTACAGCATAGAGAATCACATTCTTCTTTGCCTTTATATATATATATATATATATGTATGTATATATATGTATATCTATATAAATATGTATATACACATACACAACCTTTGTTCTTCAAGCAGGAATTCTCAAGATATTCCTGACAGAGCAATCTTCCACGTTGTCAAGGATATGCTGTAACTACTTTTTAAAGCAAGAGTAAGCATAATTATTGTGACAGCATTCCTGGCTTGGCTTTCCTCTCTTGGGTGAATGTGAAAAACTAACAGGCACACCAAATTAAAGATCATGGAGTATGATTTATCAATTTAAATATCTCATTACTACATTGATCTTTTTTTTTTTTGCAACTTCTCCGCTCTGTTTCTGTATTTTCTATTGAATTGCCTGGGGTTTTTTCTGCTCTCTTTGAAACTCTCTTTTTAAGAATATTTTTAATACCTTTTCATATTCTAAATTTATAGAGAAAAGCTGCTCAGATTAACTACTTGTAGTCTCTACAAGTAGTAGCAAATTTGGGTAGCACTTTGTATTTTTTTTTGTGGTGAGACAGTATGTTTGGTGAATTTTTTGGCTACATCTATGCACAATACAGTTTAGAGAACAGATATTTCCTTAGAATTTTATGATGAGCTTGTTGCATTTTCTATTGGGATGTAGCAGTCTTTAAAATTTTTCTGTGTGTTTTCCCACAGAGCAAAGAGTAGATACACCTGTCAGCAAGGAAAGGAAAAGAGCCTTTGCTGATACTGTCTTGCAGTTCACCACATTGTGTCATGGAAAATGTTATTTATTGATTATGCTGACAGTGAGAGTAAATAGAGCTAAGTCTGTTTTACATTGCAGATGAGAATGTGTATCTCATAACTCTTAATGCACAATCTGACTTCAAATCACTTCTCCGTGTCTCCGTTCCCCGTTAAACCAAACATATTTTTCTATTTTATTATGTGAACACGTATTAAAACAGAGAGGAAATAGGAGACGTTGTTTTTATTGCATATTTTTTCGACATGCAAGTCTTCTTTGACTTCTTAGTAAAAATTAACAACTACAAATTCCATTTCATCTGTGAACCCTGTTATAGATTGCATTATTCACTCAATTGACTGTAACTGTTAAGGCAATTACCATCTGTGATCTAAATATCTGTTTATATTGGAATACAGAAAGTATTTCATTATTAATGCCATCATATAAATCCAAATCTCATTTAGATGACAATCAGTTCACTTTATGACAACCAGAGTGTGTTCCAATTCTTGCTGGTGTTTGATCATTGTGTGCAAGTTGCAGACTCATTTGAAATGTTTCTGAATAGGGCAGGCAGGTGTGCATTAATCTTGCACATGTAGATCACATGTCCAGGATAGATGTAAAATCATATACTAAAATATTCATGGCAAGTTTGTGTAAAGGATTGCGCAATATTGTATTCTAATCAAAAGGAAAAAAGCACTTACTTTGGAGTAGTTGAAATAACAGCTCATGAATGTGATTTCTCAAAACTGTGAAAAAACCCATTGTAACTTACTTAAACAATATTCAGACTACCAGACTTCTTAAAGTTTTTTATACATGAGGACCAACAAGTTGGTATGTAGCCTCAATCTTGTTTATTCTGTACTTTTAATAAATTTTCAAATGCATCTTTTGGGCTAGATGGACTTTATAACGCTATAATTTCCACTTCTGTTTGTCTGCCATGCTAAGATTTGTTTACAAAATCAAGTCGAGTTAGTATGACTTACAGGACATTTACTGGCCTCTCTCCCTGATACCTTAGTAGAAAACTCAAGAGACTGGGTAGCTGCATATTGCTTATAGTGGATGGATGTAGGCACACAGTTTGTGGTGATTGGGAATGGGGCTGCAGCTGAGCCTCATCCCTAATAGGTTACAACTGTCTAGGACAGGTGAACAGCATTGAAGGCACATGGAATCCTGAGGTGTACCTGACTAATCACAGAAGGGTAGAGAGGGTGCACATGTGGAATGCATGCAAGATAAAGGGTATAAAAGATTGTACTGGAGAGCAATAAAATGCTGATGCTTGAAGCCTTCTTTGGTGTCTCTCACATCTCCTCTGTCAGATGGAAGTCTCTCCATCTGGCAGTAGGCATAGCCAATGGTCCTACCAGTATCTTTGAAGCTCTCTGTGGTGAAAAGAGGATGCACTGCAATGAAATCATCATGCTCATGTCTGAGTATTCCTTTCAGAACACAAGCATCTAATAAATGTAACATGAGACTTTGGAGGTCCTAGGCTGTACCAAAGCTTGATATTACATTTTCATTACCTTCAGAAATTTGTTTCTGCCTAAGAAATCAAATTATTCTTTATTATTCTTCCCTAAAATATTTGCCAATTCTTTTTTTTTTTCACAACTCCTGTAATCTCGCATGTTTTGGATGGCGCTGTAACTTAAGTTCAGCATTGTGTGTTCTTTAGTGAGGAAACCTGCTGCCCCTTCTAATGAATCTTGAATTATCATAGAGTCACATGAATAATGTATATAGACCAATTAAATGAAACTGCTGTATTAGTTCTCATGGGATGTATCTGGTGGAAGTAACAATTTTGTGGGCAATGGCACTGTGTAGTGATACCCAAAGCTAACCACATGAAGCTATTTGTGATGTTTTGAATCCTATTAATTTATACCTTTTGTTTTCAAGCAAACTTAATTATTGCAATTCTAAATTACGAGTGCCTGAATTTATTTCTATGCATTCCCTAAGGCTGTAAAATAAAATACTATGCAAAATTGCAATGAAGTATAGTGAGCCTGATTAATACTGGATTCATTTAGGAGGTAGATATAAAAGAGTGCAAGTGAAAGTTTCTGATTGTGAAGACAGGTTGATTTGATATCTCCATTCCAATAATTTTAATGTCTTGAAAACAACAGAGCCTAAAGTTTTTACTTAAGTTGCTGCAGTCATGTGGGATGGAGTAAACTCTTCCTCTATGAATATGACTTTATCACTGGCTGTGAAAAGCTGGAGATGTGTAAAGCTGTGTCAGCCGTGTCCTTGCAAGAGTAAAGTGAGCACAAATGCTGAGACACCCAGTTCACTGTAGCCTTGCCAGCTCTGCTTTGAAAGTGGTACAGAAATCAGTGCTGCCATATGACCCCAGTCCTGGACAGGTAAGCCTGTTCAGCATAGCCTTACTTAACTGTGCAGATCCCCAAACTGCTAGGAACCTCTACCTATGCTCTTCATGAGCTTAAAATTGATAATCCACAAAATCAATTTGCTCTCTCAAGAAGACATCTTGAGATGAAAAGCTGAAATTCAGGTTGCTTATAGTTATTAAACCACATATGGTGCTTTTTAGAACAGCCAATGGACAGCATAGGCCGAGGTGGGATTTTCAAAGGTGCTTAAGGCATTTAGTAGCATAACAGACACCAAAAGTCTATGGGATTTACAATCTTACATGCCTCTGGCAGTTGATTAAAAAAATCTAATTTCAGCAGATAGTACTCTGGACTATTACTGGGACTTAGGTTCTGCTGATACAGCTATGACCTGCTGTTGAGGACCTGCTGTTTCAGAGCTTCTGCAACTCTCATCCTTTATTAGCCTTTCCAGGCAGGCATTTCCATGGATCTCTGGAGTTATACCATGCAATGGAATGCCCTCATCTCTGCCAATCTTCCTTTGAAGAGATCACATTTTCATAAAGTTAACATTATGTCTTAGAATAGGTTTATGATGAATGCATGGACCTGGGCTTTGATTGCAGCATCTGGATAAAACTACAGTTCAAACAAAAATGTTGCCTTTCATCATTACTAGGAAAAGCTTGCTGGAACATTAGAAAAGAGGAATTCTGTAATCTCTCTTTTTGTAGATATTTTTTAAAACAATGGACACCAAGCAAACTAACTTGTCAACACTTGGGTGAGTCATTGTGACACTGTCATATTTTCAAGAAAAGGGAAGTTGGGAAAATTCAGTTGATGAACCACATTTATTGATTTCTTCTTCTTCAAAAAAATTACTGTATTATTCAAACTTAAAACTTTATTCAGGTCAGTGAGTTGCTATCAAATAATCAAGCTTCTCTCTTGTATATTACATTTATGACTTTTGTCTGGTTGAACATAAGTCAATATTCCATCCAATTTTCTTTACTGACTAGGCCATCTGAAAGGGTTCGGTTTAAGTTTGGTTTTTGTGCATTCAAATTACATATCATATCATATGAAAGATATATACAGACAAGCACAAAGCGCATGGTTCAATGTATAAGCTGTACTGTTGCACCGTAAATGGTGTAAGCATCACACGCTGACATTACTTTCTATTTTTAAAATAAGTGTATATTTTTATTTTATATTGACTTGCTTTTACAGTCTACTTTGTCAAAGAGTTCCGACACTGCTTCAGGTCTGCCTGTAGATGATTGTTATTGATGTAACAGCTTTACCAATCAAAAAGAGTTTTTATTTTTTCCCCACCAATTAACTTCTTTCAAAACTCAGAAAAGATAAATACAACATTTACATGTAATAATTAGAAGGTCATGTATAATGAAGAAAGAATTTTAAGATTAATAAATAGCTGAATGTGAGTCTTATAGCCTGCTTAATTAATCACTAAACTGTGGAACCACTGCAATTCATATGTCAATCCAGACTCTTTTATGGAAATGATTTGAATCAATTGCTAATGAAATTGAGAAATTTAGAAGCAGCTTCTTGACTTTCAATTGACTGGACTCATATTTAGCTCAAGAAATGTGACAGTTAATGACAACATAAAAGCACTGTGAATTATTTGCCAGATCATATGAGAATTACAGCATCAACCTATTGAAATAGCTTGTAGCTGATCAGTTTGAAAATAAACAGTCATAATGAAATATTTAGAAATCAATGATGATGCTTAAAATATGAGAGATTCTGTCTAAAATAAAGCAAGGATATAATCTTACAAATATAACAATAATACTTCAAGAATTCTCCTATATTGCTACATACACAGATTTACTCTTACTGCTGTTAAAACCGTAATCCTTTAGATATCCTTTATTAAATAAAATACTTTAAACTGCCAAAGTGGTTTCATGGATAATTCTTCTTTTTAAATGTAATTAACATTTTTACTCTTACTCACTTGAATTTAAATGATTCTGCTGTTGAATTTGTTTCCTTAAGTTGCACTTCCAGCCACATTTTAATTAATTAAAACTTCAGCTGGATAGAAAGAGACAGTTATTGTGTGTTAATGGAATATCAGTGGAAAGTGCACTAATCAATAATTAATTTAATTAAGGTATATATGAGACAATATTGCTATATAATTAACTGAAAAACCACACAACACATGCATATTTAAATATTCATTAATAAGTTTGTTAGGAGTTTTAGATCATGATATTTTATGAATTTACTTGACATATAAAATTAAAAGCATTTGCCAGAGAGGTCCTGAAGTATACATCAAATTCAGTTCTTAATGATTTTGACAGTTAGGTAGCAAATTTAGGCAATTGAAGCCCCACTAAGAATGAGAGTGTGCCATCTTAGAAGTAAAAGTCTGCAGGAGATTCTTTTTAACCTTGGATAGATGTGTAAAAAACCTTATGAGATGACGTTACATGTGTGCAAACATACTCTATAACTGAAAAAGATTAGAATTGCTCTATACCTTAGAAAAGATTATGAATAATGGAAGTATTTTTGCAATTCCACAGCTAAAGCTGGATCATTCCACTAACAAGATGTTCAGTCACTCTACTTATTAAAGACTCTGTTCTGTTAATATTGATGAAGTTAGCTCGTTTGCTCATTGTGAATGACTTTTCATGAGAATTTACCAATGACTGTGCTATTTAAAGGTGCTGCTGATTTGATACATTTGCTAAACTTTTAAATTCCAAATAAATAATACTGTCATGTTTCCTCTGTATTCAAAATCCATTACAGTTTGTGTAATTAATGATTTTTGGACCGAATAGTGACTATTTTTAGCAGGGTATTTCAAATCCATAAAATTTTATAATTAAAATGACAATCTCTTCTTTGAATATCCTAATCATATTCTATCTACCAGATGTTCTGCACAAAAGCTTGACTTCATGAAGAATGTTTAAAACTGAGGTACAAATCTGGCTCTCGGACTGAGAGTAAGTTAAAACCAACTTGTTCATTGGTAATGAAGAATTTTAAAAGTTAAGTAATTGTCATGAAGAATTGTGGTGCTTTTAATAGTGGAGTCCAACCAGAGCTGGCAGATGGAAGATTGAGAGATTCATGATGCCGAAGTTTTGGAGAAAGACTTGACAACTACCTCACAGCAGCTGGCTAATTTTAAATAGCTTTTATTTGTGAGATTAATTTTCACCTATATTACTTGCATATTCAGTATATGGTTGGAGGTAATTTAAATTAATAACAGCTGGATTTTTTTTTACATTTATTTCATACTAATATGATAGCTTGAAAAGCCACTCATCTTAATTCTCTGGCCAACTTTTTTGAATCAGTACACCAAAATGTGATTCATTTTTTACATGTTTAGCAATACTGTTTTTTGGATTGGCATCACAAGGCAATATTTTATATAAGCATTCATTAATAAGTGTTATTATATTTCAAA
Source organism: Acrocephalus scirpaceus scirpaceus (assembly GCA_910950805.1). Classification (NCBI taxonomy): domain Eukaryota; kingdom Metazoa; phylum Chordata; class Aves; order Passeriformes; family Sylviidae; genus Acrocephalus; species Acrocephalus scirpaceus. The sequence goes on from OU383781.1 coordinate 40,224,361, forward strand.
GGATATTATTTACATAGAGCCACACACGCATGCTGTGAAAAAATGTGCAGGTCTTCTTTTCAACACTGTGTAAGAGGAAAGATTGCAAGCTTTCTATTTCAAAGTGGTGTATATTAATTATACATTATTTGTTCTGCATAGCTTATTTTTACAAATTACTTGACCAATTTCTCCCCCAGCTCCTCTCCACTTTGTTAAATTACAGGTTTCAAACCCTGGTCAGTACTTTTTCAGAAAGCTGTTAATTGCAGTACTAGTTAAGACTGATTTCAAAATATATTTTTCAGAACCTCAAATTCCTATTCAGTTTCTAAGTTACTCCCTCGACATCTGAGACTGTTATTTAAAGCGGGAAGTACCACTGGAAATTGCAGTGTTACAATATTGTAACTTCACAGTGGAAATTGAAGAACAGAGAGAGCTGTTTTCTGACCTCTGTTGGAGCTCATGCCTGTGAAATTCGGGTGTGATCTCATAACATGGGTCCATGAAGAACACATCCAAAATGGAAAGCTTTGTCATGCTGTCAGATCTGCTGAGCAACCAAGTCCCCAGACACAGCCCTCTCCTGGCAAATGTAGGGCTTCTGGTAAGCTCCTGCCTGGGGTGGTAGGGGCATCTTCCAAGGTAATTGCTCTCCCAAATTTGAGTCCCCATAGCATTCACCATTGTCCTCAATATGAAATACTTGCATTTTAAGAATGTTCATCTCTTGCTCAGTTCTATTAAGCTCCAGTTTGCCTATTTAGGTCTTCATTCAGTAGTAATTGCAACTGTTTTATGTACAGTTAATTTTTCACCTCAAATACAGTGTTTTCCCCTGCAAGGTGTCTCAAAATACTGCACATACTGCCTTGGTATGAAAAAAATCCCTTCCTATCACTACAGAGACAGCAATCTTTGAGCACTCATGGCTCTAATGGCCCTCAGTGTGAGAGAGGGAACTCAGATGTCACCTGAAATTCATCTAATGGTAATTTCAGTACTCTGCCTGAGCTGAATACTTAATGTGCCTGTCGCCTTCTCAAAATCGCATTTAGCACAGGGAAAATTATGTATACGTGTGACTTCATCACTCCAGGAAGACTAACACATCCAGGGAGAGTTGGGCAGTTCCTTTCAGAAGCAGCAATGTGGTAGACAGAGGTGAGCTACCTCCTCAGCCCGTTTTGGCAGCCAGAGGTTAGCACTTAACCACTGAGCACAGATACTTGTTCCTTTTATCTCTTGTTACATCTTCCACCAGCACAATTAAGCTCCTCTTTTGGAGTCCTTGGCTGTTCTGGCCAGTCCAGTCAGTGATATAAAAACTACAGAGATCTCATTTCCTCTGTAAGGAGCTTAATAGAATCCCCAAACCTATTATTTTGTGCAAAACAAGTTTATCCAAGGTTGAAACTTCACAAAAAGTATTGTCTCAAGAACCACTTAAAATATAACTCTTAGTATTTTACCAGGGAAATAATGCCCAAAGCTTGTGATAGTAAATTGAATTTGACATAAGGGAATTGTGTGGATCTTAGTTAAATGTGAAAAAATGATACCGCTGTTTTGCTGTAACGATACAGTGAATTTTGCTGTAGATCTCAGGGTTTTATTCTGTCTCTTTACATTGGGATCTAGTAATCCTATACCTATGGAGAGGCAAACTTTTTTCCATCCTTCCATTGCTGATGTTGGGCCTGAAAACCTAAGACAAGCCTAACTTCGCTTCTAAACCAAAATAAACTAAGCTCCTCCAAAATAAAATAAGGCAGCAAATTTGGGCAGTTTATTTTCATGCTTTGAAGCAACTGGAGCAACACACTGCTCTTGGTGACCCATGTCAGAAAAGACAGGCTTTTGCACCAGTCTCAAGGTATATTTATGTTTACTTGTTTGTCATGAAGCTCATGGCATAACTCAAATTCTGTAAAAATAGTGACTGGTAGGTGGTGTTTTGTTCTTCCTGCCCAAAGCAGGTTCATTTTCCTTTTCCAGGGCTTAATGGCCATTTAAGACATGTTTCTAAACTTGACCTTATTTTTTTTTCTCATTACAGGAAGAGACTCCTCTTTAAAGAATCATACAGGAATGTGAAATCAAAAAATATTGAAAGGCATTGAAAACATTGCAAATTGTTATTATTATTATATTATTATTATTATTACAAAAGATTCTATTATTTTTATCTTTTTGTAAATTAAATATCCTCTGATGAAGAGCTGTAACATGCCGTGTCATACATAGAGCCTCATAAGACTTTGGCCTTATGGTTATAATTTTTAATGCTCATTGACAAAACACAAAAGGGCCATCCCAACCAGGCCAGCCCCTTTTGTTAACACAAATAGACAAATATCTTCTTGCAGCTCTAGCACATGAGGCTGTGATGTGGTTTGCTCTGTCCAGACTTTCTGTTTTAAGCTCCAGTTCATAAGCCATCCTGGGCAGTTGTGAGGAGGCAGGTATATTTCCATTTCTGTTGCCAAAGCAATATATCTTAAATGCTCTGTTATGATGCTGCTTAGAATAAACATAGCACCAAATATATATTGCCGCCTGGAAGGAGTTTAACTATAAAAGCTGGGGGAAGGGAAATCTTCAATTTTCTTACTTTTCAAGCCTAAGGATAGTGACGTGACATTAGTCCAATTTACTGAGTATAAAACTAAATTAAATCAATGCTTGAAGCTTTCCTTGAATATGTCTCAAATTCAGTTCATCTACCATTATTGAAAAGTATCACATTTAAGTCTTAATAATTCTTTACACTAGAGTGCTATTAATGTCACCATTATTATTATACTTTCCTATCTTCAATATATTATAGCTGTTAGAATTCAAGTGCAAAAATCAATGGGAAATTTGTATTTGATATAAAATATTCTAATCTATTACAATTAATTTCTTTTCCTGCATTATGTTAATTACCCTTTTTCCCACCTGGGAAGAAACCCCTGTTGAATTCCTGACTAGATTTAGATCTAACGTTGGTTCCCCAGAGTGAAAATCTTTAATAAAAATTCCATATTTAATGTCTCTTTTCTTCTGGCTTTTGTACACAAATCACAGTGAGAAATATTAAGTGAAAGGTTTAGTTTGACCAAAAGGTTTAGAATACAGAAGACATCTGGTCCTTCATGAAATAAAAAAAACCCCAAAACCAACTCCCTCAGCTCTTGCCCATGGGCAATTAAGCTGTACGCATGCTATTTCAAGATTAAAAGCAGCACTGAAAACCAGTCATGATTGACTGTTCAACAGTTATATACACATCTAAAGAAATACCTTTGACATACATTTTTGTTTCAAGAATTACCTCCTTCTCTTCCTAGCTTAGGGAGAACTTTTCATCCTTTCTTTATTGAGAAATTATTTTGAATAAATTATCAGTTATTAAGAACCTACATGCCAGTTAAAATTTTAGTGTTTCTTTTAATTATACCAATGATTCTTTTAATTTCTTGACATCAACATAATACTAAAAATTTCTGGCTTTTTCAGACCTTTCCCTAAGTGTTAGAGTAAAACAATTCACATCAGTTACCACCATTTGTACCATTTTATGCAAGTCTTCATTATCTCTGCTTTTACTCTCTCTTTGTTTCCTCCAATTTTTCTTACACGGGTGAATCTCACGGAGCATGGTTATGAACTCTGGTCAGTCCAGGAAGTGAAGTCTCCTTTGCAACTATGACAAAGCTAGAGGAAACCTTCAGTCTTAGATATCTCAGAAAAAATAAAGAAGAGTCACAGAAATGTCTATGTCAGCTTTGTTCAAAACCTGAAAATGACCCATTCATGAGTAGCACTTTCATTTTGACAGGTTGGGTATCAGGAAAAGAGACATAATTTCACCCAGCTCAGATACTGGTCTGTTAAATTTAACAAAGTTGTCAAATGCACGGATAATTTACTGCCACATGATGATGAGATCCATACATAGGTAAACTAAAGTTGGGAACATAGATGCTAGTGATGGGGTTATTTAATGGTTAATAAGGGATGTCTAGTTAAAAACTAACAGAGAAAATAGTTTCTATAATTATTAACTGAAGACTAAATAATGAATGCAAGGTAAAAAATAATTAAACTAGTGAAAAGTTACCAAGGGAATTAGCTAATAATTAACCCAGAAAAGAAATTAATTTGTGTAGGTTACCTTAAAAGTAGCTAATGTGTAAATCTAGTTATGGGTGGTTAACACACATTGAATTGACAAAGTGATCAATGAATGAAAAAGTTAATGATTGATGGGGATATACCAATTAACCCAGGTAAATAATTAAGGAGTCATTAATTAGTTAAACCTGATAGCTTGGTGAAGAACTGCAGCTTCCTTACTGAACAAATATACATTTTTTAATGGTATCATAGCTAGAATGATTCTTGGATTTATATTAGTTCTGCCAATTTTAAGCAAGCATTTAAAGTTTTGAAGACACATAAAGACTTCATTTGTTTATACACATCACAGCTCATTGTTCACTCTTGGGAATGTGTATTTGATAAACGAAAACAAAATTATTTTGAAATACATGTTGCTATTTTCCCCAACCAAATTAGAAACATCCTGCCCTTATGTTCAACAATCACAACGGGGTGTTCATATTTAAAGATTTCTACTTGCATATGTGCAGTTTGTCAGGTAGTTCATGAATATTTACATATTAATTGGCCTGACATCTGTCATAATTGCATATTAATTATTTTTGTTTTAATCAGATAATTGATTTATTATACTGCTATCTGCCATTCTAGGGGAATGTCCCTGAGGGATGATGCATGCATACACACAGATTTGGTCTTCTGCCTACAATACTTCTCTACTGATGATCTGAAAAATTTTGCTGTTGGTTTTTTTTTAGTAGAAAGATGCATTTTAGAATTTGATTTACTGTTTGTCAAGAGTTAGCTGAAAGACATCCATTGACTTCAGTGAGCTTCAACTCAGGCCTGTAGTCAATGTAACAAAACATTTCTGAAAAAGCAGAATGACAAAAATCAATGGGCTTGTTGATTTTGGATCAATGGAGAATTACAATTTCAGTACATAAATTATACAGGAAGAGGAGGTTAAGTTACAGATGTGGGAGAGTAGCAGACACTGCATCAGAAAGGGGAACTGATTCTGCATAGAGATGGTAAAGTGCAAATGAACAGAAATAATGTTCAGATTCTTAAAGCACAGAAAATCAACACTTAAAAGGAATTAACTAAATATATGAGCTTCACGAAACTGTATGTGTGCTTTCTGATGAGACAAAAATATGTTGTGCAGTGTCAAAAAAACAGGTCAAGCACATATATCAGCGTAGTGTAGCAATGGGCTATAGGAAATATATCCAGGAAAATTCTTGAACTAGGCAAGGAAATGCTACAGCTTGCTTAAACCTAACCAACTCAGGAAAATCTGAGAGCCTGTTAGAGCAGAGCTCTAACAGTGTAGATTGCTATGAGAGCAGTGACATGCTGATCACTTGATAGGAGTATAAACATTTTCAAAAGAAGGTTCTCCCACCCAAATCCGACTGATTTCAGACAAATAAAAATCCTGAATTTTTAGCGCCTTCCCACCCCTGACGGAGTGGGAAGAAATAAGTGTTTGGATAACTGGCACAAGAAAACCAGTCCACTACTCCCATAAAAAGCCTGCTCATGATATTCATGTGAGTCAGCCTAGAGCACCAATTTTGCCCATTTGGGAGAGGGGGAGAAGAAGGAAATAACTCCAGAGGTGATCCCATGCTAATGTTGTAATAAGACATAGCAGAGGAGACTGGAGATGGAAAGCAAATTGCTTCAAAGGGGCCATTTTCATGTTCAAAACAATGAGCATCCAACAATTTGCCAGTTATGGCCCATCTGATGCCTAAATCTCTCCACACCTTTCCCCAAAAGGTTCATTTTATCCAACATCACCCTTATAAACATAAAGTTAACTGAAGTTTCAACTATTTGAAATCCAGATGCACAAGTAACTGCTTATCTGCATCTCTGCCACAATATGAGAGGCAGGAATGAGAAAAGCCTCAGCAATATTCTGTCATTACCACATGGCAATTAGCCTACTATATATATTTCACTTGACATTTCACTGATATAGCCACTTCCAGTAAGTTGTACTACATCTTTGAACTGGCCTATCCTGACGGAGTCTAGCAAGGATTTGGATTGGCATCAATATCACTTCAAACCCTGCCAGGTCCCTCAGTCATTCCATTTGTAACTTTCACATAATTTCTCATTCACAGTTTAAACCTTGAGCAGAAAGGAACTGCATGGCAGCCTGCCAAAAGAAGTGTTTATTGTTTATAAATTATGAACAACGTGTATATTTCTGCAATTGGCAGTTTCTATCTTAACCCAAAGCAAGCTTTATTTATAGAAAATTAGGACATCTTGTTTTGTCCTATGTTATGGCAGATTGTTTTAGTTGAAACAAAACACATGTATGAACCACACTAAAAACTAAGGTTTAGTTTGTCCAGACCTAAGGGGTACATTCGAGTTCTTGCATTATTAAAAGTCATTACCACTAATTAGGATACAGAAGTAATATTCTATACATATCTAGTGGGAACCTGGTTACTTTTCATGACATCTGCAATTTTTCTAAATAAGCCTTAATGTTTGCAACATTAAGGCTTTAGTGCAAATCCACAAACAGAAAATGGCAAATCAGACACTAAATCTGAATGCTGAAAATATTACGGAAAAAATAATTTTAAAAATGTTTCTGCTGCACTTTATGGAACACCTTCAAATTTATTTTGTCTAAAAGTGATATCAGAAATCCACACACAAAAAATAAGTTCCTTGATTTTCTTTCCAAAATCTTGTCTATTGGTCTGTTTCTTATAAAGAGACTCTAAAGGATAATAAGACAGAGCTGTTACGAAAATCCCTGCAGTAGTATAATAGATAGAAATATTGAGTAGCTCTGAGGTATTCAGTTCCAAATAAAAGTTTGAAAGAGTGAATTCCATTCCTGAGAGCAGAGTTTAGCAATATTTGAAAATTATGAGAAACAATTACCTGCATCGATAAATATCTTGGGAATATCACGACAAAGTACTGTGATTTATTCAAGAGCAGGCACAATATGGTTTCTTTTCAAAGCTAACTCATATCTAAATTGTATCTTGACCACATAATACAAGTTTAAAACAATCACTTATACAAACAAAGAACTGGAGTGGAAGTTGGAAACAAATGGAATAGAAGAAAAGGAAGGGGAGAATAAAAGGAAAAGACCAAGAGAGAGAACAAAAGAGTATCTTAAGTTCCTCTCACCGTCTCTTTCTGCAAGTTGTAGAAGACAGATGATCAGAAGAGAAATGGAAGAAAGAAGAACTGGTCTGGAAGCTTATATAATACAGCATGGAAGAGCCAGGAGTAGGGGTCCTCACAGAGTTTTGTAAGGAGGCTGCTGGGACAGGCATTTGTTCTCCTCCTGCTGTTAGGAAGCACAGCCCCACACTGCTGCACCTCCAGGGCATGACCCTCATTGCATCGCTGCTCTTCAAACTGATGGTACACAAACCAGCTTTAGCTGCTTTTTGGTTTGGTTTTTTTTTTTTTTTTTTTTTTTTTTTGTCTGGCATCAAGGAAACTATGGGGGCAATGGTGAGTGTGGGAATCATGTGTATGATAGTACAGGGGAATCCATGATTACAAAGGAAATCTCTCACCAAGTTTCAGAGATGAGAGTGACCCAGACTGGGAGCTGACCTTGTTGCCAGCCCAGCCAAAATCCAGTTCTGGGGCAAAGAGTGCACCAACAAGCAGCTGTGCACAGACCCTTCTGCAAAAGGCTCCTGGAGCTATAGCCTGGCATGCTCCCACACATCCCAAAGAAAGGCCAGGCCCACCCCAGCTCTGCAGGTGAATCAGGGCAGGAATTGAAGAGAATGGTGGAGCATGAAACCCACCTTGCACTAGCTGCAAAACAGCTGACAAAAGTGAAGAAGGGAATTAGGAGTTAACCAAATGAGGGAGAAGGTGGGAAAGCAAGATCTGCAGGGACATGAACACCATGCCACAATACTTTTTGTACCGATATTATGTTTTGTTCTCATATAGAAAAGTATGTCACAGCCCATCGCTTGCACTAGATAAATAAATCTGGGAATAATACCTTGTCTCTCCTCTCTACAAGCTTGACAGGTTTCATTTTAACACTGTTTTCACCTCCACCTTCCTGGAAAGTGAACTCAGAAGGTAGCTGTGCCAGAGCTCCCTTCCCGAGATCAAACCAAGAGATAGATACGTACAAAAAAATTAAGTGTGACTTATATAAAGTGTCACTTTTACAAATATATCAGCATAACACAAGTCTGACTTTGCAGGATTTCCAACCATACATGCACATATGTGTGGTTGGAAATCCATACATACATCCTTATATTTTGTCCTGGTCTCTTTCAATTTTAAGGAACTTGAAAACCAAAAGTTTTAACACCTTTTAATTTCTATGTGTATCAGCTGTGCACACTTAGAAATTTGTCTGTTACTGAGCACACTTGGAGATCATGAGAGAGTACACAGCACTGAGACAGTGTTCTGCCTGTGACATAGCATGACTAAAAAAGTATCTAATTTAAAGGTAAAAAAAATACTACAGCATAGCCTTCCTACATGCCTCAGAATGTTTTAATATCCCTGCTGGGGGTTTCTAAGTGGCAGCTGTTTTAATTCAGACAGCATATTTATAGCCCCTATATCTCTGTCTCCCTGTGTGTCATGTTCTCCACCAGAGAGGCAGCTACTGGACATATCTACACTTTGGTCTTATTTTGGCCCCATTTGATTCATTCGATCTCTCAGTAGCCAGTAATTATAGCTATATATATAACCTTTAGCTTTCCAGTGATATGTATGGTTACACCCCTCCTCTCTTCTGTAAAATCCTTTAGCTGAGTCTTCTGAATTCATTCCTCTTTCGGGGATAATGCATGTCTCAGTGTTTCTGCAAGGGTACAGATCAGAGGCTATGGTGCTAATTTAGCATCAGCATCACTACTGGAGAAACAGTTATACTCTGTATTGACTAATTTTTCTCCTGTGACTGTATTGAACCTGCTCCTCAACCTTTTCTTCACAGAATGCCATCACCGTCTAAGTAATACATCATCAGTGCAGTTCACTCTGATGATGTATTATACTAACATATCATTAGTGCAACAGCAGAGCAAGGCGCTTTGATGATGTATTAATGCAATACATCATCGGAATGAGTCACTCCGATGATGTATAACTCAAAAGATGGTACTATCCAGGGAAACATGGACATTCAATAAATCAGGGACAACATTAAAGAGTAAAATCTAGGATATCTTCTAGGGAAAAACAAAGCTTCAGTAAGCTTTGAATGAATACAGCATGAGGTTTTCCTTAAAACAAAAACAAACAAACAAAAATAGAAAGATAGAATACAAATTTTCATATTACTTTTATCAGGAATGTAGATTTCTGTAGAGTACAATTACCATGATATTCAAATTTGAATTCTACTCTGCAATGACACATGATATATGTAGGGCATTTTAAGTTAGTGAAAGATGATGTGATACAATTGGTAATATACTCACTTGAGACTTATCATATCCTAACTGGAAGCAGAGAAAAAGGGAATCAAATGCAAAAAAAATGCAAGTCTCTTCCCTCCAAAAAGAAACCTGAAACTTTTTTAAACTGCTAAAAGGTTAAATTAAAATTTAGTGTTAAGATTTACTACACACTTTACATAAATCTAACAAATCAGTCTATTGACAGAAGTGCAAGCAGAAATGGCCATCTTTAAATAAGTATAGCACTGAGGATTAGAAGGCACTTAGCCATAAAGACTTACATAAATATGCTAGTTCTATAGCTATAGTTAATAGAAAAAAAAACCAAAACCAAACAAACACATATCCATGGACTTACACAACTGATTTCAACCCACCAAATGCCAAATCCTAAATACAGCAACAACTCATGAGAAAGCTACTAAATACAATCCTGGGTTAGTTGCAAAATTTATAAGAATGTTTAATTAGCAAATTAAAAAAAAATTCTGAATTTCAACATCCTGAACAGACCTTATATGAAACAACAATGCTTCACTGGTCAGAGAAAATACATATTTTGGGAATAAAAAAGACAGAGGTATTTTTTCTTACTCATCCTGCATGTTTTATGGCAGGGCCAGAAATAACCACTATATAAAATATCAGATAGCACTCTGCTTAAACAGTGAAAGACATCTCTAGTGTTACATGTTTATTTTTGGGTTTCTTACTCAAACAAACACCGGTCTTTTGCTCACACATGCTTGCACATGCAGACACCCTACCCACCGCATACCTTAATGTGCTTAAAAGGGGGTAACTTCCGAGCAAGTCTTTTATTCCCTGAGACCTATTGTTCAGGAACAGCTCTGCAAATCCCCCTGCCATGAGAACGGATAGATTTTTGTTGATGTTGTTTTGTTTTGTTTTAAATTGGCCTCAGCTGCATTTGATTGCTCCAAGCTTGTGGAGATTTTCCAGCTGAGGCCCTGAAATCCCCATTAGGATTTAACTCCTCAGTCTCACTTTCCCCATCTCCCCAAATCCCAGTTGTGCTGATACAAATAATGAATGTGCTCATATGTGTGTGTAGGAACGATAGAGAGAAAATGCCGGTGTTTAAGTGGTAACCCCGAGCCTTTGTGCCCAGAGCGAGCCCTGGTGCTCCCCGCAGGCACTGACTGCAGCCCTTGCTGAGCCCAAGCACCGTCCCGGCAGACCTTGCTGGCTGTCATCACTCTGAGCAAAACTGTGGCATTTCCACTCATCTCAGTCACTTTATGAAAGAAGTCACTTTTCTTGAAGCATTTCAAATAATTGCAGTCTGTGGAAGGAAAATATATTTAAAACATACTGGAAAGACCCCTGAAGATGGAACAGAACTGGTAAATATTGATGAGAGAGAGGAAATGGGGCTGCTCTGCAGAGCTTTGTCTCCAAATATCAGCTTACTTCAGCCTGCAACCTACACTTGGGGCTCCGCGGCCCCGTCATAGCGGCCTTACACACAGAACCGGAGCTGGAGGTGCTCTGGGGCCAGAGAACTTCTCCTGCAGCCCTGGCCAGCTGGCATCCATTACAGGGCAGTGGCTGCCTCTGGGGCATGCTGCACAGAGCCACAGAAAGAGCAGATCCTCCCTCCCCTGCCCCTCTCTGGCTGCTGATAATAATGTGAGTAAATGTCACAGTCTGCAGCAAGTTGCAGCACTGCTGTTTGGGTTTAAAGCCAGGCCTGCTGATTCAGAGCTGCAGGCCAGGCTGATGTTAGCCAAGGCACAGGGGTGCTGGGGTTAGAGAAGAGTCCATTCTATCAATAAAACAAAGTTGCCCTGAGGGGCATAAAAAATATACAGGGTTCTTAATTGCCTCGGCAGCAGCAAAAGAAAAAGAAGCTTTTTTTTGTCCTTAACAAAAAGTCCTTCCTATACAGTTTTAGCAAAACCAACCCTGCCCATCTTCCTAGGGAGTTGCAGTTCCTTATATGTATTTAAAAGCCTCCTTATAACTCACCAAGTTATAAGTGCTTTTGCTGGCTAGAAACTACAGTTTTCTCTTTCCTTCTGTGTCCTCATGTGTTCGTGACACCATATGAAGTAAAAATATTCATTTTTGTGCAAAAATTCAAACAAGCCTGCAAGAGCCCTGCTAATGTCTCTGTGTTTTAACCAGTGGGGCCAGGCCTTGACTTACCACGTAACAAAGGGTGTTGAGGCAGTGTCAAACGAGAAAAAAAAAGGAACAGAAGTGCTCCCTATTGCAGTAATATCTTCACTAATACCTAGCCTCTTTTAATATGCATAAAAGTCAAACCTTTAAGAAAATCTTTTCTCTTTCAAGAGACCAAAAAAAAAAAGGCTGACCTAAAAAGACAGTATTAACTATAAAATAATATCAAGGAGTAAGCCTCCTCAAGTCCCACTTCTTTTGGAGATGTTGCCTTTTTTTTTTTTTTTTTAAGGACTTGGTTCTGTAAATTTTAAGTAGAAAAGGAGTCTTTTTCATTTGGCTTAATTCTGAATTGAAACCATCCTGCATGACAACACAGACAGTAGTCAAGATGCATAGATGAAAATCTTAATACCAAAGTCCTTGTCAAATTCAAGTGCAAATAAATTAGGAGTATTAATTACATCATGTGTGAGTCAAGACCTAGTTATTTCTGCTAAGGAGGACTTGATTAATGAGACTGTGGTTTTATATTTATACAACAGAAACAGCTCTACTCCCTCAATCTGCAGGGCATGAGCGCTCAAAATGAACATATTTTAAGAAATTACTCACACTTGATCTCCTCATGACAAAGGTCTGAAAATTGCTCAGTCCTTTCCTTCTTACTTTTAAGAAAAGGATTATGTTTTAACTTGTATCTCCCATTTTGTATGCAATCAGTGAACCTGAAATCATGTCAAAGGACAGATTTAAACTAGAGTGAGGCAAATAGTCCATAAGCTCCATCCTAATAATTTGATTTCTATACCACACTAAAAACTTTCTTAAACACTATGCTCTTGGGTTTGCTGTTCTCTGAACAGTCTTCTTACATTTTCTTTATTTTTTATTCCAAACAAAACTATTATAATTTAATGTTAAGAGGTTGCCGTTTTATTGAGACTTCTTCCCAGATACTCTTCTGAAATATGGAAAATAACATCTACGGAGTAAAATGCAACACTCCCTCTTATTCAACAGTGTTGCATTTCCAACTAAGCACACTATGTAACTCTACTCTCTGTAGGTAGAGTGAATTTACTTGGCTTTAATGAAGAGAATCCTGGATATATATTTAATTTCAAACCATTCTGCAAAAGAATCCCTCTGAAAAATTTTTCTTTGGGCATTCAAGCCAGGGTGTTAAAGACTGAGTCATTCAACTGATTTTAGTTCAGAATCATCTTTGTCAGTATGAAAGTGTCTTTACATCAATCAGAAATAGTCTCAAAGTCAAATTCTTTCTCTGGGCACTTGTACCTCGAAGTCCAAATTAAGTTATTTATTTCATTTGAACAGAAAATACTAGGGACTCTACCCAAAGACGGCTTTAATCCTCAGAGAGTTATAGATGCTATGGCAAGTGTTTACACTTCTCATGCTATTTGTCACAAAGTATCTTATTAATGTTTTTCATATGTCATGGCATCCCTTGGGATGGCTCTCTACCTACACTGAACCATCAAATGCCTCTGCTGATGAAATCTGTGCTTTGAAAAACTATGTTCAATTAAAAAGAGGAAACTTTAAGATAAGGAGAGTAAAAAGGATCTCCTAATTCCACTTACCATGAATTTCATTACAAGGGAACTCTGGTGATTTAACATAACAAATCCTGCACAGAAGGACAAGCCCATCCTTGATTCAGTTCTGGTTATGCCAACCATTAAATACACTGAAGCGTTTCTGCGGGAACATCAACATACATCAACACGTTCAAGAAGCTTCCCACTTTCACAGCAATAGTTAGACAGTACATTTCTGAGACTGGGTATTTGTGAGTAAGCTACAGGCAACAGCAATATGCACATCTAACCCAGCTAAACTTTTGTAATGTCATCTTAAACTCAGCTGTAATAAATAAAAACCACTCTCTATTTTTTCATAGCAGTTTTACAAGATGGAAGTGCAAGTACTAATAAAATATATGGTTTAATTAACTAAACTTATGCTGCAGTGTACATTAGAAGTGGATGATTTACAGAGTGTTATCCTCTTCAGGACAGAATAATGCAAACAGCATAATTAAAAGTTGATGAGAAGTGTATTTATTGAGTACACAGAAAGAATAGACACTCAGATTTATGATACACAAAGTGTACCTTTCATTTTCAATATTAACATTTTAAAGTCCAAAGCATCAGCATAATGCATCCAAAGTGTTCTATGCAGCATCCATATAATTCAACCCTGTTAAACCTCACACTGCTGATGGTAAATTATGTGACCTGAACATATACAAGTGTAACATGATATATTGTGATATCATGATTATGTTCATTGAGATGTCTGTGGATGCAATATATCACATTTGCCTGTCTGTAAGTACATGTGAAATAGTTGAAGGGCCATTCATTTATTTGTGACATGAATTTCAGAGCCATCAGTCATAGGCCCATCAATGTAAAAGAAGTCCCTGTTTAATTTTAATGAAAGTGCTTTTAGAAAATTCCAGCTAGTATTCATGCAGATCAGGGCCTGTTGAGCCCTGGGTATTTGATATACTATTTTGAGAGTTCAGAGAGTGCATAACTGTTCTAGAAGATAAAATGTATACTAATACCCTGGGAATTTTCAAACCTGTAAGCTAGGTAGACAGAACCTCACAAGACAATTACTTTATTTCTGTCCTTATATTAAGCCCAGTCCAACATCCTGCTATTTGGAAAAATCCATTTTTTGAGGTGAAGAGGCAGATAGTATGAACAACACCTATTACCCAAACATCAAGGCTACTGAATTTTTTAGAAAGACACACACAGATATCATGTACCAAGTAAGGCTTTTGGTCAATATCAAAATCATCAGGTAAATAGACTCCCAACCAGCTGTAACATGTCTCAGCTATGAAATTAATTTGTCTTCCTTGTAAGTATATTGTATTTTGAACAGTTTGATGCACAAAGAAACTTATAATGGGGGTTTGAAAATCCATGTTAAAAAAATAATTGTGGCTATAGTTATAAAACCAAATTTGGAGAGAGAAGGTAATTTGTGGGAAAAGAAAAATAAGCTTCTTTATATAGCACCATCTTAACATATACATTCTTTTCAGAAAATAACTTTTTGGAAAGGTGAAACTGGATGAAAAACATCTGCTGGTTCCTTATAATTAGGAGTTTAATTCTTTCTGAAAACTTCCTTTAACTCCTCACCCAATTTAAAATGTATTTACAGAAAAATGTTTGAGGTCATTCTGTGAAGTTAGCAGAAGTGGCAAACAGGTCTACTAACAGAGATGAAAATAGTTATTTAGCAGATTTTCCATACATAACATGACTTTTACGAAAAGACAAAAGTTGCTGTGCCCTCTATTAAAACTTTCTTATTATCCACATGTAAACACATGGGAGCAAATCTACTAGAAAAATGGATGGCTAGATTTAAAGCACCAGTATTTGCTTCTCCCATTACCAACATTCAGCTGTGAACCTAGCTTCCCAATTATGTGAAGAGGAGCACATAATTTTGGATAGATCCACTACCACTACCAACTACTTCTGTGGTGTCATATTTGTACACACAATCTTCCCCACTTGTGCCCTGGCCTCTGACCCCAGCCCTGCTATGTGTATGCTTACAGTTAAATAGTATTTTAAAGCTTTTAATAAAGGTGGCTGAGTAATTACCATGCCCCAAGCTCTACTCAGCATACTGTTTTTCCTTTCAATAGAAATATGAATGGCTAAAAATACACACCAGATTTTAACTGAAGACAATCACTTTCAAATTGATAGAGTCTCATTATAGTTACTAAATACTAATTACTAAGGATTTTTCTTTCCTTCTCTGTCTATAGATTGTTGGGGCAATTTCCTCAAAAGTTTAAAAAGGACAGAGTGTTCATTTGTGCATGATTATTTTAACTTGGATATATGTGGCGCTTTTTTTCATTGAGAAGTGTGCATGTGTAATTACGTAAGACTAACAACAACTGGACTAGGAAGAAAAATGTACAACAGATAGCAGGCTATGTATTTCCCAGATAAGAAAACTGAAATTCCCCTTTTACCATATCTTCATTTTTTTTCATTATAGTTTGCAGTTAATATAAAGAATAATTTGTGGCTTTGGTATGAATTTGCTGTGAAACCTCAGGCAGACAACTTGAATTCTTTGTATTTTAGTTTGTTAAGTTGTAAAAACCAGATGATTTCTATTAATTTCTTTTCATCACTTCAAATTAACTAATATGCAGAAAATCACTGTGCCTTTTAAATATTACTATTAAGAAAAATATAAATCTTCTTATTGTAATGGTATATTAATTGAATTATTATTTTCAGCCACAGTTCCAATTAGGCACAAAATAAAATAAATTAAAAAGTCACCAAACTAATGAACAGCCTCAGCTAAATTAAGTATAATAAAAGTACCATACATTCTTTTTCACAACCTGCTTTCTTACACTTTTTTGAACTTACTCAGTTTTATTTAAATTATTTTAATACTGTTCAGAAAGATATAAGGATAGGGATGCTAAAGGTCAGGTTGCCAGTCAATATTGAGACTTTAAAATTAATTTGTTGACTTTTACTGGGAATAGTCAACACCAGATACCTAACATATATGAGCTAAGCTCACTTTTGCTTATTGGGAAATGTCTTCTCAAGGGCAAGTCAGGATTTAGCAAAGGACAGAATAAATTATGTTTAGTGATGGTCCCTTTGGGATAAGGCTAATTTTTCCTAAAGTTATCTGTGAAATGCATGTATATTAATGCAGCAGCTACTTCTACATAATTTCTCAGGATAATACATTTTCTCTTGGAAGTAGTGTCTGCACAGCCATTTTAGTGGAATAATATGATCATGTCTTTTTCTAAGGTTCTGATATTTTTCACAAAATAGACCCTTAATTAAACAAAGATGCCAAAGTTTAGAAATTTACTCTTACTCATTCTACTTGCATGAAGTTTGGCATGAGGAGGCTGGTTTATAGAAATCTTTTTCACTTAATTTTCTTATGTTAAGGGCCCTTTCCAAATTGGCTTTAAACAAATGATACTTTGGCAGCAGTAGAAACACTGGGATTTCCATACTTTCCCTTCTATTCCATAGGATACCAGTCCCGAGACTCAAGTAAGGGATAAAGTGTCCTGATTGAGATTTTTATTTTATGATGTCAGATGGTTACTGCATTATAAATTATGTTATCGCTTTACTTTAATCCAGTTGGGAATATAATTTAAACAAAATCATTGGAAGTAACATGAGTTCAGCTGGTGGGCAATACTTTTATTTTTATTTTGGTCAAAAGAGAGAAATGGTCAAGAACACAAAAAGCTTCAGGCACCTAGTATTTTTCTGACAAAGGTCTGCTGCAAATCCAAAGTTGGATATGAATCTGAGTCCTATCATGACTGTTCCTTCCCTGCTTTCCAGACTGAAAAAAGAATGTTTTTACTCTTTGCATAGTTCAAACTCCACTTCACACCCATTTCTGACAAAAAATTAATTACAGGTATGAACTCAATCCCTTAACTCTCTTTATCCTCTCCCTTCATCTTTCCACACATAAACGGGTTAGATTTTTTTTGACTCATTTTTTTGTGATTCCACAATAAATACAGCCACTACTGTGCATTATATTCCTCCTATCACTCTGTAACAGGTGCTGAGCACACCTCCTGCTGTGATCCCACAGAAAGCAAACATCAGGCTGTGCTTCTACTCCCTATATGCCTTCCTATTCCAGTGTCACAGCACACCCTTTATGTGAAAGGACAAGGGTTCTCAATGAGAGTTTATGTGATTTTTGGAAGCAGCAGCCTTATGTGATGCAGGCTGTATTCCCTTCTTGTAGCAGGGTCACAAATGTTGCCAGGGCCACAACCTGACAATCCGTTACAAATGCATTCCCAGCTAGAGAGGTGAACTCCACACAAGATGTACTTCAATCCACTGATCCAGCAGCACTTATTTTTTTATCAAAAAAATTTCAGAAAGGGAAAAGAAATAGATGATGTGGAAGCTTGTGAAATGCTAATGTTTTAAACAGCATGGCTAAGAAAAACCTTCCTTGCAACAAGCTCAATAACAAATTAATGTTAATTGTCCAAAAATAGACCTTACAAAAATCTAAAGGATATGCGAATCAGAGCACTTCTGAATGAAGCTGAAACGTGTGAAAGTATTGTAGGGTGGAAGATACAGCTGATGTGTCTTTTCTTCACAATTTATGAACAACTCATTTCCCTAAGGCCATTGTGTGGCTATGGTGACCCTAACCAGTAGCAAAACTGAAAGGAAAACAGAAGAAAATGAAAGGGTGCTGGGGAAATAAAACAAATGGGTCCTCAGCATTGGTGAGTTACTGGAAGTCTGTTATCTTTCACCTACCACCAGAGCGTGGCCGATGGTCAGTCAGTGGGAGGGTAGGACAAGAAAAGAGTTCATCCACTTCAAAGCTTGCCAAACAACCGTACCACCTTGAGTAACAGAGCTCTTCTTACTCAGGCTCCCTGCAGTTTGTGTACATTCAGCTTTTCACTTTCAAGTGTTTCTCTCACCAGTCTCTGCAAAGCCCACGCCATCCCACCCCCAAATTTCAAACCCAGGGAACTGCTGTGGAAGGGGAAAGCACATTTCCCTTTGTTGTGGGTTTCTCCCTACAGGCTCAGCCAGCCTAGCAGATGGTAGTACACCAGACCTTTTTTTTTTTTCCCAGTGATGCTAAGCATGATTTACAGGCTTGAGTTATTATTTATCATTATTCATTTTCTGTCACCAGTGCATTGAAGGTTAATAGAAATGCCAGCATGTTCACTGATTTACTTAGTAAAATATTTGTTCCAAGGTTTAGGTCAGATGATTGGTGTCTGAGTGAGCTTGAGGTTTATGCATTATGAAAAGCAAGCTGACTTGACCTTGAGCCACTAGCACCAGCACTATATATTACTTTAGAGGAGTGACCTTCAGAGCCCCAAGACACACTAGATGTATTCAACACATGTTTTCTTCTCCCATACTACTGACATTGTATACATTCCAGATGAACTTATGTAATGTAAGATGATACTCACTTTTCATCTAATGAATTTGAGTAGGATGACACAGTCAACTAAAACCCCCCACCTTGGAGGTAACAAACTAGCTTTGAATCCCAAATGGACTGAGGCTCAACAAGTACTTCAGGCTAATTGACACATTTTGTCACACTGAGCATCTGGTTCATAAACCCACACAGGATGCAGAGGGCCTGGTTCTGAGATTCACCACCTTGGTACTACTCAGGAGTAACTCCAATGATCACTATATTAAGTGCGAAAAATATTAAGCTCATGGGTGAAAATTCACAAATTGACAGGATTTATGCCTAGATTATACTACTAAATACTTGAGTTAATAATCCAGCCCTGCATGCCACCTCTTTTTTTCCTGTGTAAATGGACCCCTAAGTGTGGTGTGATGTTGTCAGACAAGAATAAACATATGCAAACAATGGTTACAGAAACTATTTTCTTACCCTTGAATTTCACATTGGCCCAGTCTTCTTTCTATTCTCACTTGTGCAGCAGTATATAAGTATCTTCAGATGATTTCTTTTTGTTCTATTTGTTCAAACAAACAATGGCCACTATAGCCAAAATGAAAAATCTTAACAACTCTGAGATTTAGTATTATTAGTTTGAAAGGCTCTCAGTTTGCTGTCAGCTACACTGGGACAAAGCCAGACTAATTCCAGACTCTTTAGTGGATCTACTCCAGATTTACATCAGCAAAAATAAGAGCAGTTATTTGGCACAATACATGTATGTATTTTTTTCCAGCTTCTCTTTAATTCTTCCCAGGTATCAACCAGAGAAACGTCATCCGTAAGAAAAATTAAAAGCAGAACCTTTTCCTCCATACCCTATTAAGACAGAAACACCTTCTTAATTTTTCACTTCCCCCATACATGACATTTTGAGATAGCTGAGATTTATATAGGCAGATTTGGCAGCCTTTTCATATTTACTTACACTCAGAGATAAATCAAACCCAGGGCACTCTCTCCAAGAACAAGTTATTTGTTATCTGACTAAGTAAGTGTTAGTGGATCAGACATAGGAAAGGTATTTCTATTATAACTGTGTTGTTTGGCTATGATTTACTGTGGTAGATGATAATATTTTCTTATTCTTGATTATACAGTGTATTCTCTTATTGTCTTATGTATTTCAACATAGTTAGTTACTGGGAAGGGTAGAAGGAGAGGGAGGTGGATTGGTGTTTGACACATTAACCAAGGGAAGGAAACTGATCCCCATCAGCAGAAGGAGAGAAAACTTAATCCTGCTGGTAAATCAGAAACAAACTCATGTGGGGTCTGCCAAGAAAAAAAAGGCACTTCTAGAGAAACTATGGGTGAAATTTAATTTTTTCACTTGATATCTCCATTAATCCTACAAAAGTCCCTGAAAGGAAAATGTTTAAATACTCTGGGTAGTAACTTAACACTCTTCTGCCCTCCGCTCTGAAGAAAAACTCAGTGGGAATAACACCATTATGTTCTCAGGGTGCCCTAATTCTCTTCTTCCACTTCTTTCTAACCTAAGAGTATCAGATTCCTCTTCCATAAGCAAACTTAAAATTTCAAGACCACATCTTTTTCATCTTTCATCCAAGCTGATGTTGGACATCGAATCAGCTGTAGGACTGCTGATTCCACAAATTCAAATAATGGTGAGTTACTTGTCTTTTAAAATTAAACAATAAAAATGTATGGCTTCTGTAGCAACATTAGAAGCAATCTTGTGGTAATGGACAGCACTGGTTGAATTTGAAGTTTTCCTTCAACAAGCAAGAAGACCAAAGCTATTACAAATCTAATATTAAGTCCAAGAGCAGAATTTTGGTGAGGACATATAATCTCACGGTAAGACTATCTTAGATGCACATCTTAGTCAAGAATTGGGTAAAATAAAACAAATTTCAGCATATGGTAATACAGATCCTCTAGCTTTCCCTAGAGCTTGCACCATCAGCATCAATAGAGGTGTCACACCTGTGTTACTGTCACACCTCGTAACTCAGCTGCTACAAATTCTGGTACTTCAGTAGACAACAGTCCCAGTGTGCTGCAGTAGACAGCACTATACTCACATGCCTCAAATTTGTCTTTCTTTTTTTTCAGCAAGATTTATTTACCTCCTCTTTTCAGCCAAAGACAGGTTCATTACCCTGCTCACATTATGGTACATACTAGGTTTTGCTATTATAAGTAACTGGCATGCTCTCAATTAACCTTTTCTTGTGTTCTGTCTTTCCCTTGGTCACCTTCCTGCAATTTCCAGAACTGATCTAGAAAGATAGAGAAAAGTAAATTTGTACCAGGAACCAAAACATTTTTAAGCACACCTATCTACCAAAGCAGTGAATTATGACAGATGCTTTAAAACAAAATGGATGTTAGTCTGGCTCTTGGAGACACCATAGAAGACAAACCACATCTCAAAATAACAGAAATGCTAGGGAGAAACTCATATCCTGTGCACTCATGCTGTATTATTTACTGTTTCTATTAAAGCCATTCAGAAAAATCCCTTCAGAAGCAATGCTGTATGAACTCACATGAAAAGTCACTGCCCTCAAAGCTCATGCTCCAAAGAGAATAACATTAGATCCTCAGTTCCAAGCCAACTACCTAATGAAGGCCAGGTTTTCAAACCCTCAATGTCCATGATATGTACAGTCAAAGATCTAGATATGTTGAACTAATAAGGCTTTTTTTCATCATCATCCCCACCAACCCTTCCCTTTCCTCCTCTGTCCACCATTGGCCTGGCTTTTTAACTAACTGTATGATAGAAAACTGAACATCAGAAAAATACGCCATTGTTTGGACATGCTGGGCTCTACTGGCAAGCTAGATCTGAGAAATGGAAAGAGTGATACAGCAAAAGAGAGTGTTAGGGGAAAGACAGAGGAAACCCAACTCTGATATGAATGGCAGCTTATTAGACCTAAAGGAAAGAGGAGTATGTTTACAGATTTATGTGCTTACATAAATCAGTCAGCCACTATTAAAAAAAAGTAACCCCAAACTTCATCAATTATACTGATGTCTGTGCAACTCTTTCATCTACCTATGGAAACTGAATTCTTGCCTCTTCCCCACCTTCCCATTTCTCTGCCTTGCATTACTCCACTATGACCACCCTTATGTTTGTGGTTCAGACTTACAACACTGTATTTTGAATACTATAAGCTTAATCCAAAAGGATGCTTACACTAGTTCATGATGAAAACCTGGTCATTACTGTATGTAATCATCCCAAATTCTCTAAGTTATAATGGGTTTATACACTTTCAATGTTCTCAGTAGTAAATAGCCAGAATAGCTGGGAATTTTAATGTGCAACTTCAAGCAACAGATGAAAACACATTATACCCTAACACACAGAGGATAAAATTAGATAATATCTCCCATCATGAGCTAAACCAAGGTGCTAAAGTCATTGGATTCTGCACTTCACCTCTACGGAAAGCTATTTCAGGCATTTAGAGGATAAAGGAGCAACAATATCTAAGTAAGTAGTGCCATTAATTTACTCTGCATTTGCCTTTCAGGACTACAAAATAGCTCATAGGATTTTCATTTCTTTCTTTAGTAATCATTAAAATATACCTAATAAAATGGATTATTTAAAGACATTTAGGAATAAAATAACTACTCCTGTGTTTTTGTTAGAAGTACAAGTGGTGATATAAGACAACTTAGGTAATATTAATTGCTTCCTGGCAACTCACCTTCTTGATGAACTGAAAATCTTTTACTTATTTCTAGCATAGTAGTTGCTCACTTAGCTATAAGTTTCCTATAGTAACATCAATCATATTGGCAGTTGGAATAGGAAACCTAAATTTTTGGAGTGGCATTGAGGATGACATTGAGTAAATTAAGCTCATTTAATTTGACATTTCATGTTAAATCTCTTCTCTTTTTTATAAAGTCCACTTGAGCAAGGAACTGATTTTCCCCAGAGTGGAGGTCAGTAAGAGTTCTGCAGACCAAATAATGATTGCTAGAGCACTCGTTCCAGACTAAATTAAACTGATTTTACCTTTATGCTTGAAATCGTTCTTATGAATACAAGGAAAACATTGACACTTCCTCTCTATTGAAGAGAAGTGGTGCACTGAATGATCTGAAGCATGAGGGCAGTGAAGTACTTTCCTTAGAAATGCAGAAGCATAGAAAAGAAAATTAAGATAGCAAGACTGCTGAATGGCTACAGAGTCAACCTGCAAAGATTCTGACAAAATCTTACCTTTAGAAGAACTTCTGTGAGCAGAAAAAGTGGGTCATTTGGAGCAAAACTGAGTTCAATTTATATACACTGTAGTTTAACTGAGGAAGTATTGTTTAAACACAGCTCCTTGTTTTCAGGCCTTGCTGGGCCGCGGAGCAGAAACAGGATATAGTTCTTAATGAGATGTAAAACAGATGGTCTCTTCCCTCAATAGTACTGAATTTCCATCACCCTTCCTTACAGACAATCTCCAAGTGCTTAAAAAGACCTTAAAAATGCGTTAATATGGACACCACCTTTGCAGGCTGAGCGTTCTGTGTCCCTCTGGCTGAGGAGCCGTGATGACAGACGTGATGATTCCCTGGCAGTCACTCAGCACCATCCCTGTAGCAGGGCTTAGAAGGGAACCCAGCTCTCCCAGACTTGCACTGCTGCACACTTGGGCTTTGCACACCACAGATCACTCCCCCTCTTTCTGCCATTCCTCCTGCTAAAACACTGAGCTGTATATCCAAAATCTGAAAGTCTTTGTTCCTTAAAAGCACGATGGAACTAATTATGGCTCTATTGTCATAGTCTGAAACAATGTACAGACATAGCAGACAACATTTCTGGTTTTAAGTATGGTAAATGTCAGTGTTTATGTTTTTGTTAGCTGTCCTAATTATCGTGTGTCCTCTAAAACGCTCTGTTGTAATTACCACTCACCATACTGACACCTACTGCTAAGGAGAGAGCTGATCAGCTGCAGGATTTCTTTATTCCTGGACCCGGCCAACAAACTGCATGTGACACCAACAGATGTTTCTGGTTTTAAAACAGTGGGAACTTCATGAACTGTTTTCCCCAACCTCCCAGGAGTAAATGCCACCATAGTTGAAAAGTTGGAAACATTTGTCAGGCGCTGAACAAAGCTGTGAACGAATGCTACAGTAATTTACTACTTCTATAGTCCATTTTTCTAAAAAAAGAGAGGACGAGACTACAGAAAGACCATTAGCAAAAGCAGTACTGTGAGGGCTTTGTGCTATCCACATCTGTATTACAGCACATGGAGAAACAGCTAAGGAGAATATCACTCTAGAGAGTGTTTGTAACTTAGTGTCTTTTGTAAGGGAATGCCCATTTACTCACAGGGCTGTTCTGAATTGTGTTTGCAGCATAAAGGGAATAGCTTGGCTTAGATTCCATAGCTGTAACTGTACAGAGAGAAGAGAGAAAAAAAAAATCAATAAGTTCAGTGTAAGCAAGTCAGAGCAACCTTTAAAATAATAAGACAAATCAATTTATTTCACAAATGTCTTTATTTCCAAATGCCATTGTTTGGTACTTTCTGCTGTCATTGCCCATGACATTTGAGAAAACTTGGCTCTTAGTCATTTAGGTGCAGCAGAAATTATCATGTAACAGCCATGCAAAAAGATTATACATTCACCTCAGTGCAGATCTGCTGTAACAACCTTGTTCTATGGGGTAAAGAGTGTTTAGGAGGCGGGGGAAGGCAAGAAAGACAAGTTTTAAATATGGACAGAAAAGCCCTACTTTATTGCTATATACAATGAAAAGTAATTATAGAGAAAAATGAAAGCTGCTTCTTGCTGTTAGCAGGAAGAATAAGGGAATTCTGTTCCTTTTTAAAGCTTGGAGTCCATTTTGATATAATTGGTTCCAGAATTATTTATGACATTAATTGCTGCATTATCGACTGCCTGTCAGCTCTTCTGGCAGTTAGTCCATCTTTCTTACCACAGAAAGCCAGCTCAGCCCAAACTAGACTGACAAGCTAATTATACCCATCTTCCCCTTCAATGACAAATGCTGCTCATCGGAAACCTTTCTAGAAATAAGCTTTCATTCTTTCCCCTTTTTCCTGAGCCAGACACAACCAATATCTCAAGGTACAGATCACAGCTGAAACTCTGCTCACAGGGCTATTAGCTCTGAACATCTCACTTGAGCCAAAAAACCTAGGCATCTTATGTTATCAAACTGTATGTCATTCCCTGATGCTAGTTTTCAGTGGATGTGCACTGGGCCATAGCTGTCACTCAAAGCCGTGGCAGATGGAGCAAACCTGACTGCATTAGCTGGGCCCTTCTTAGCAGCTGAGGCAGGACTCTGACAGCCATTCCAAGGCTCAGAAGAAAGACTTTGTATTTCCCTCATGTAAACTTGCAGAATCAATAATTTGCAGCTTTTATTTCCCTTTATTCCACAAATGAAGGGTGACATTGCCCAGAAAAAAAAATACTCCTTTGTAACAAGGTAAAAAGGAGTACTGCTGTGAGGGGAAAGACATCCTGAAAATGAGGGGAAATGCCAGAGGAAAAAAAAGGACCTACTTGAACACAGCACCATCACCTCCATCAGAGCACAGGATGATGTTAAAACATCCTGGTGCCCTGGATGCTCACCTGTTCAGGGACCTAGTGCCATTCTGGTGTAATGTGAGTGCTGTAAACTCTTCTGCACTACATAACCCAAAGTCAGTTCCTCTTTTCTGTTTTTCAATATATTATATACATAAATACATAATATTTTTTTTTCTATATTTTCTTAGTGAACATAAAGATTTATGCATTTCTGGGTTAGTTTGTTTGGACTTTTTTCTAAGATTAGACCCTAGAACACCTACACTGTGAAAATTTTTACCAGATTTTGGTCTTATTTACATAGAAGCCAGAGTATTAAAAATTAGGATGATCACAATACCAGCCTTGGTATGCACTCCTCAGTATCTATAGATTTGCTCTCCAGTTAACCTATTTGTTGAAGAATTCCAAATGGATGTTTTGGCTGGTGAGAGGGCAAGGGATCAACACCTTTTCTGAACAGAAACAACCATATATATACCATATATACACTATGTAGAGGTGATACAGAGTGGATTCAGTCCAACTTTTTAAGAAAAAGGTTCAGCATTACAATCCGCACTAGCAGGCCCCCCCTCACAGGTGGTCTCCAAATAAAACCCAAATACTGAATTATACCTCTGCCTAGATGAAACTGTAAGATAGCTAATCTTACCACTACCTAAACCTGCTATCCAATGCACTCAATCTGACAGCTATCAGCACCACTAAATTTACTGAAGCCGTACTATGAATTTGAACTAAATAAAACTGAAGTCTATATTTCAGCAGACCTACAGTTAAAAATGGCCAAGGACATAGCAATTGCTGTGTTAACTTCTCATTTCATGCAACAACACAGTAAGAAGTATGCCACAGACCTGGAAAAATGGTAAGAATGCCAATTAAAATGACCAGAGGGCTGCCTTGATTTACATTCTGTCCTTTTATGTCCTTATTTCAGAAAACACCTGCAGTCTGTTGCTTGGACTGAACAGGCTCCTGGTAGGGGTTTTTTCTTAGTGAACACCAAGTAGACGTGCAAAGTGGGGGTTGTACTTGAGAGTCTTGTGCATTTTTCACTTTTTCTAGGTAAATTCCATGGGAAAGGCAGCAGATAAATTGAGTCTGAAGCTTTACAAATTGGTTATTTAAACCACTCCACACTTATAAATTGTGTAGTGCTGTAGGTCATCTTTCTTTAGACACATTCATGACAACAAAGCCTAAAGGAGAGAATTTAGATGCTATAAACAGATTAACTGTATGCTAAAATGTTAAGAAGGAAGAAAGAAGAAAGAAAGGTATGTAAACCATCTGCTCAGTAGGTGATGCAGCAATATTTGAATCAGTGTTTTGTGGTTTCCTGTAACACATTACACACTTTTGAAGAGAAAGCTACTGCATTCATGGGTTTCCAAAAATTTCAAATAGATATGAAATGTGTCTCCGGTATTTTGAGAAAACAAGACCCAGTGAAATATAGGCTAGTCAGTCTTGCTTGGCAAGATCATGGAGCTGATCCTCCTGGAACCTATGCTGAGGCACATAGGAAATAGGGATGTGACTGGTGAGAGCCCATAGGGTCTCACCAAGGACAAATTGGGCTTGACAATGTTGACAGTCTTCTGCAGTGGGGTTGCAGATTGGTGTATAAGTGAAGAGCAAAAGACCTCATCTACCTGGATTTGTGCATATTTGACACTACTCTGCACAACATGGTTGGAGAGGCATGGATTGGATGGATGGAACACTTGATGGATAAGGATTTGGTTGGATGGTCACAATCAAAAAGTTGTGGTCAACTTGTTGAAGTGGAGACCAATGATGTGTGACATTCCTTAGGGGTATTGGGATTGGTGCTGTATATCTTTGTCAGTGACATTGACAGTGGAACTGAACGCACTTCAAGGTCCCTTCTAACCCCAAACATTTTATGATTCTGTGATTCTTGTACAATTTTCAGAATCAGACCAATTGTGACACCTGAATCTCTGTTAAAGTTTTGATATGCAAACATGGCAATTTGACTTTAATTCAGAAATGTGCAATATATTCTATTTTTGTATCCTTTGTAAGGTAATTTTAGTTCTAGACTGTGATCATATAAAACAAAAACCAAGTTAATCAAGCAACTACTCATTTTCTGGAAGTAAACTTTGGGAGATGTAAATTTTTTATAGATGCAGCAATATTCCTTTTTTCCTTATTACTTAGCATTCTGAGAGCATGTAAAGCACCAGGAAGTGATTATTAATATAATATATTAAAATCTGCTGGTTTTCTTATTGCTGGATAACCCTAGACTTCTTTCCCCCTAACATCTATCATTTTTTTCCTATCATCTTGCTGATCATAATTCAGAGTAGCTGATAGAAAACTGCCATCTTTTTTATGTTCCCATGTTGCAGTGGTCTTTATAACACTTATTCACATTAAGCACTAAACGTGTTTGCAGAACACTAAATACTCCAAAAGAGAAAAATATGTTTTCCTGTAAAGCCATTAGTAAATATATAAAGTAATACTCAGCATGTCAGCATTTCTGCCCAATAACATAATGAGGTGATAAGTTACTTCAAGAGCCCTAAGAATAATAGCCTACTGGATTTTAATTTGTTGAGGTTAAATGAATAGCCTTATGCCTTGAAAGGGTACCTTCCAGCACCAAAAGCAGTACATGCTTTAAGAACTCCTTGACAGCTGAAATAAAGTTCCTAGGGCTTGTATACTGCTGACCTTGATAGCTTTTTAGTTTAAAACGTTTTAAAGGTACATGTACAACAACACTGGCGAGGGAGAAAAAAAAGAAAACAAATGCCAGGAGATCTAACAGAAGCAAGATGCATTTGGTTTTGACTTCTAATTAATCAAGATAACATCTCTTTCAGCCATTAGACAGTAAAATCAATAACCTGGGCAGTCTGACTGCCAGTTAGACTTATACACCAACACCTATTATTGGCAAAACTGTGATGTATTTAACTATTTCATTCTTTATTATATTAAAAAAGGTAACCAGCCTCTGTGAGAGAGTACAGGGAAAAGCCCATCACCACAGTAAGTTGCTACCCATTCAATGGTAAATTTTCCACTAGTCCTCCTCCAGATGCTCCTCACAGAAACCTTTCTCTAACTGCTCCTTTCCCTTACCAGAGTGACTGACTGTTACAGAAATAAATAATAATATAAAAGCACCCCAAACCTCAGCTGTATCACGAGTAGATCTTCAGGGAAACTGAAAATTTTATTTTTGGTAATCAGTGATATTCTGACCTAAGCAGAAAATACTACATGTGATGCTGCTACAATATTGCTGCAGGAAAAAGCATGGCACCTGACCAGAAAAAGAGGCGGATCTCAGAAATCATTACAGTGGCTTCACTTCAGAGGCACCTTAAATTAATTCTTTTGCTTAAACAGACAATGGTGAGGTCCTGTAACCTACTTCTCTGGTAACTAATCCCATTAAGTCTGTGACATTCTTACAAAAGTGCCAAATCCTGAAGTTTTTTTTATTAATTAGCTCATTTCGCAAAAAATCTCATTGAATTTAGATTCTTTAAAAAAAAAGCAGATAAAGAAAGCTTAATTCCCAAAAGAGGAAAAGATCCAGACCATTTTATCTGATTTTAGGAAGTCTTTCAAGCTTTGGCCCATCTTAATATACGAGATGTAAATATGAAAGGTATTTCCTAAGGCTGACATTTTGAAGGTCACAAGAACTTTGTAACTCTATTTCTTTTCACTAGTCAGACAACTAGAGGTGGTACCAAGTTCCCAACAGATGACTAAAATTAGTAGCTCTGCTCAGGACCTGCAGTTAAGGCTGCTAAATAATCAACAGAATCTGTTCAACAGTGTTGGGACTTACTGCTGCAGAGAACAAGATTGTTTTCCTTCCTCTTCCCTAGCACAGACTATTCTCCAACTGAATCTCTGTTGAACTACATTTACCACAGGAAGCCTTGATCCTGCAGATTAGATGGATAAAGTCAGTAAAAAAATTTTATTAGAAAACCAAGTCTTGGAAATGGTGGACATTATGGAGAGGCCCAAAAAACCTTTAAAGCTTTGCTTGTTTTCATTCCTTCCCACACACTGATGATAAAAAAGATTCCTAGAAAAGATTAAGCCTTTATAATCAGCATAGGATAAGCAGAGTGCAACATAGCTCAAGACATGAAATCAAATTATTTAGCGGATGCATATTTAACAAGGACAATACAAATGGACCAGTAATTATGATATTAGAGTGTTTTCATGCTATCTTTGTCTTCTTCTATTCTTTGTGGTGATCATATGTACAGTTAATTACACTTAATAATGATAATTATGGCTTTATTTTACAATGCAGGAAATTAGCTCAATCAGGCATTTCATAATGCATAGGATGCTATGAAATTATTACAGCAGAAGGGAAATATTTAAAATCAACATTGCACTCTAGGGGTCTTTTGACTTATCTTCCTTTGCTGTGCCACTAATCTATTGTACAGTGTGGGGTAACTCCCATTAAGGCAAATGGGAAATCTCTAATTTACATAAATTTTCTGAAACTATCTGGCAGAAAACTGAGTTTCATTTGCAGAGAGACATGACGAACTTATATTGCTGACGAGTATGCAAACATGTTCTGCAATGACACAAAAATGAGGGGATGGAATCCAACACAATAATTTAAATGAAGAGTCTCTAGCTTCTTTGAGATGATAGCTCATGTGTGAGAGAGGACAAGAGTAACCATGTCCTGTCTTCAAGAGGAAGATGTTGCACAGTGAAGAAAGAAACTCAGGAATGGTATTTTTGCCACAAACTTAACTCTACCCTATGGAAAAAACTTACTTCAAAGATCGTGAAACCCGTACATGATTTATGAAGATTGCTAACTATAACCATTTATATATTATAAAAACGGTTTAAAATACCCCTAGGTATTTTAATACTCTTCATCACTGTCATTACTGTAAAAGAACTAGGCCTGTGCCTTTTTTTCTTCTATACCTTTCTTCTTTGTAATTTTATGATCCTACTTTATAATTTATTTCACTCTCTGCAAAGGAACATAATACATGTAAAAGCTTTTGTTGCATGGACACACCTTGACAGAAGGACTTTATAGTGACCCCCAAAAGAGCAAAGAATCTACCATCTCAGCTTACACACTCTTCCATTCCAAGTCTTTTGTGCATCAATCTTCACAACACAGAAAGGGTCCACACCCTCAGCAGAACAATTTCAGGTGTCATGCTCTGCCAGCAATAGAACCACCCTGTGCCACTGTAAATGGGAACAAAGGGATGTGGTTTGGTTTGCCTCTCAAGATGCAACTTGACCTGTCAGAGAACACTATTGATTTACATTTCTGCTGTTAGTTAGACAAGGCTTATTTCCTCTGTGAGGTACCATTAAGAATTATATGGATTTTTCACTGCCATCCCTACAGGTCTCAACTGCAGATCTTTCAGGAGAAGAATTTTGGGGGTGTACCATGGAAGCTCCTATTTACCTGTTGCATGCAGAAAGACAAGCCTTCCAGCCAATCTGTTTCCCTTCACTGGCAGCACTGTGGGGAACCCTCAGCCCGATGCAGAGAGTCTCTGTGGGCAAAGCCAGCACCACTTCCTGCTGCAATTTTCTCACTGTGACCTTCACCATCCTCCACTGCAGACATATGGGAAAGGGTCCACTGGCTGAACACCTCATGAACACAGCCAAGGCATAAGGAATCATGTGAAATGCAGATGTTCAATTGTGAGCATCTTTTTCTTCTGGTACAACCAAGCCAACCACATTTAAACATCAATATTTTCGAAGGGAGAACCTTCACACAGTCAGAATTCAGGTCTCAGCACACTAACTTGATTTCTTCCAAATCTGTATTTTGGAGTAGAGGATAAAAGGTAGGAGTCTTTTTTTTTTTTTTTTTTTTTTTTTTTTTTTTTTTTTTTTTTATTTATTTCTGACCTAAATAGAACTATACTAATATATGGGGGTTTTGAACAGTGTTTTCAAGCTTTTGGCTCTGCAGTTAGATATAAAGATAAGAAGTAAAAACACTGTTAAAAAATACTTTTGAACTTCAGGCAACACAACAATACAACATTCCTTCCCAACAATGTGATGGCTAAATGGGTGGTAACAAATATCTTTTTCAATACTCTAATAAAACTGTACAAAAAAAAAGTGTATATAAAGTGTATATTAAACATCTTCCTTCATTGAATCTTCTCTTCCACTACCATAATGTCATGGATGTTTTGAGTCTTTCTTAACATACAGAAGGAAGGACTGTTAAAACTATCTTTGATTTATCACCATGCCTAGGTAGCCAAAAGATTTAAGCAGAAACCAGTCCAATAGCCTGTAGGTAGCACTGACTTTTTAATACAAAAGATTTTTATTTTTTTTCAGCTTCAACTTGCCAGGGGATTCACATTATCACAGGTTGATTGTATTTGGAAAATGCTTAAATTGAATCTTCTCTATTCACCTCCCAGGCTGCTAAATGAAAAAGTATCCCCTATGTTAAACTGGAAGTTAGATGAGGAGCAGGCACTCATCCACTGCAATCAATGACAAGCTAATGGGGCTGCTGACTATAAATTCTCTGGAAACCTAGATGTGAAGCTCTTGATTCAAGTGATCTGTGCTGCAGACCCTGAGCCACTGCAGACAATCAATTTTATGTACACAAACTTTTTTGGCCAGCATTAAAAGCCACACTATTTGAAAGAGGATGCCAACATGATAACTCCAAAAGAATGTTATTTTGTGCTGCCTGCACCTCAACTTTACAAGGGTGTAAAATATCCAGAGATGGTACAATCAATAAATTATTGGCTCCTTGGTACAATAATCACCAACATTGGCTTGATCCTAAGCTAGCGTAAATAAATAACATGGGTCGTGCATGACAAGTTGCTTCATCGGTGGCTTTTTTGCCTTTTTGCCTTTATATGTTTTGATTATTAAGGAGTATCTTTGGCAAGTCAGTGCTATTTCTGAATAAACAGTTCATGTATTTGGGTCACCCTTAGAGAAAGCTTGAAAGACTTATCCTTCTGACTTGGGGGAAAATTGCAGAAAAAGGGTGCTGACCTCCTGTCTGTCTACTTGGTGGCTGGTAAATGTTAGCACAGCTTGATAATATCAATTAGACTGGGAAGCTTTATTTTAAGTTTTTTGAACTATTGCTACTGCCTGTGTCCATTTGTCTTTTTTATTCTCGAGATGTGCTATGACAAGGATTAAATGCGACACACACCAAACTTTGAATGTCCTGCAGCCAGTTCCAATGGCTTGGATGCTGTCATTTCGAGCTACATCAGGAACAGTGGCTCAATGGCTGCATCTGTGACACATGTCAGAAACTTTTAAATGTCTGCTCTTTTTTTCATCAGGATGCTTCTGTATCTTATCTAGGGAAGAGATGACATTTTGTGTTTGGGTGGAACTTGTTGTGGTTCCCTCTTCCTGCCTCCTCTAACTGTCAGCCTGAGTTTCCCCTAAACATATCAAAATACAGACAAATAAACCTTGTCATTTAGAAATATATTCAGTAGTAACCATGCTTGAAAACAATGTTTTAGGAGGAACTTGGGCACATTTTCTCATAGAATGATGAGCTACACAAAACACAGCGCTAGGCTATTTCTGACCTTTGTTACGTGCCGCCTTAGAAGATTGATGTGCACAACTCAGATACACACGAATTCCTTAACATTTCTGTTCTTTTTCCATTAAAGTGGAATAATTTGGCATATAAAATATACAGTGTACTAGGGTGTTTTTTGAAAAGCTTGGAAGAATTAACATTTTGATAAGAATGCATAGTTCAAGGGTAGAAAATGGATCTGCTAATGGACACCAAGGAGTCTCAGGGCAGGACTCCAGGAGCTGAAAATGCAGCTCCAAAGAAGAGAGCAGTCTTGTGTCATTATCATTCATTTAAAAGAAATAAATGTCATTCTTAAGATAAGATTGAGATTTCTTTGTCTTTCAAAATCAAACCAAAAGTCCTTAAAACTCTAGACTCTTTGATTATGACATTTGCCCTTTGGGTTTAATTGATAGAACAAACACTAATTTTTCCTCCTTTTCCCTGAGCAGTTTGAGTTATTCAGATTTTCCTGCAGTTATTGGTAACTGTGTATGGGCAGCCAGACATGTTTCACACAGTTAGACACTGTGCAGTTTTACTCTGGGGCTCTGTTCCCATTTGAACTGGCCATGTTTTCAGCTGGATTTGACTACCAACTGGACTTAAAATTTTTATTTTCTTAAAATAATTATTTGGGCTTTTGTTCAACTTATTTTTAAAAACAAAAGAGCGAAATGCAATGATAGCACATGAGCTTGCACATGCGTGCAAACATGCAGTTTAATCTCATTTTTTGAAACTATATATTCCATACTAGGTGCTAGAGGAGTTAACTCCTTTTCAGGGAAAGTATTCTGCCTGCTTACATCCAGTTGTAGAGAAAGCTGGGATCAGGTGGGAGATGCTCATTTAGCAGAGGATAACCTGAGACACTGCAGAGGGCATTGCCAAAACTCTAAGTAAAATGCAGCAACTCTCCCTCTGGATGGATGCATCTCCCTCAGGATTGCAATCCTCAGTGCAGTGCCCAGCCTTTGCTGGGTACTCAACATACTGTGCATTCGATCCTGACATTTGTGGCCTCATTTTTTGGTTTTGGTTTTCCTCTGAGGCACTGTTTCCCCACTTATTTCATTGATAGATAACAGAACATAGTTCCAAATACAAAAATTCATTAACTTCAATTAAACTCCAGCATTCACTTTAAAAGCGAATGCTTCTGCAGTCACCTTTTTCTTGGCTGCACTGAAGGCTAAATTAAAAAGTAAATACCAAACAAATCATAGAAACATATAAACAGAACTATCACTCCACAGTCAAGAATTCACTTTAGCATTCCATATAATTAGGAAATGAGTGACTGAGTAGCAGAAAGAAACATGGAAAAGGGCACAATATATTTCATATTACCAACTACATAGGCATGGCTACTTAAGGACAAACAAGAATCCCAAATCCTTCATGATCCTACTTTTCCTCTCTGGGGGGATGAGGAGAGGTGGCCTACAAGCTGGTGATGAGACTTAGTATAAAAGGAAGCCTTCTGCAATCCAGCCAAGATGTACTACAATTTATGCAAATGTGATACAGCCATTATTAAACAATGAAAGAGTCATAGTCTTCTTTTGAGGACAGATAAGCAGCAACGACACACATAAAAACTTTCAGAAAATATGTCATACTGTGGCCTCAAATTCAAACTGCTCCAAAAAAAGACAACTGTTATCATTGCTATTTATGTCAGAAAGCCCTTAAGGATAAATTTTAACAATAGCATTAACAGTGACATTTAGGAGTTAGTTTTACTAAAAATAGAAAAAAAAAAAGATTTTAAATATGGCATTTTGTATAAAATAAAAACAGAATAACCAAAATTCTTTTAGCATATTATTCCAATAAAGCTGGGAACATTTTAGTTAATTAAATCTCAGCATCCTCTCAGGTAAGATTATACTAGGTATATATTATTACAGTAGGAAAACTAGGACATACCTTTTTACTTTAGTAAGTTTTAAAAATAAACTACTTGAATTGGCACAAGTTGAAATCACCTATCCAGTCTCATATTTTCTTCAGTTCTCTATTTTCTGTAAAACATTCATTATCACAGTCTGCAAGTCCAGTGTTTGCTCAGATTTCAAAAATTTCAGTGAATCTGGCCATTGAGTTAGGCAAAATGAGAACTTATTAAACCTTAAAACCCAACCGGAAAATGTTGCAGGACGCCTTACAGCCTAAAATCCTTCAAGTTTTGATCTGAAAAAAACCACAAATCAAACCAACCAGACCTCACTAAAATCTTAAGTATAACTACTTTTGGAATAGATTAAAAATTTGTAAAATAATACAAATTTCTATTTTGATATATAAAGAATGTTTTCACTGCATAGATTTCCAAAAATTTATCATTCAGCAGCTGCTTCAAAACTAATGGAATCTGGGCTTCTTTCTTAGTATGGGTGATAAACACTCATTCTTTATATCACATCTTTTGATTCCTTATGTCAAATGCCCTGCTTTAATGTCTATTTTGATGACCCACAAGAAAATGCCAACTGTTCCAGCATGAACCTGAGTCTTATGCTTGCTTCTATATTACAACGAAGTACTTCAGGGTGCAAAAGTGAATGTGCAAATAGAGTAAGACATTCAACAGTACAGAATCCTATTCCTGGCTTTGTTAGTTTAAGGCAGACCTCTATTTTTTCCTTTTAAACTGAGTATGCATTACTATATTTTGTGATATTTGCTCCTACTGCCACTGATGTTGAAAGCTTTGCCACTGACATGAATGGAAAGAGGATAAGACTCAGAATGTGCTTATGATATAAACTTGTGATTAACATTAACAGCTGGTAGGGTTTTTTTTACACTAAGCCTCATAAATACAGCTGAAAAAGCATTTATCTGAAAGTGGAAAATGAGGGCTTAGCTAGAGCTGTGCAATCTTTTTGTAATGAAACCCAGAACTAGCCTTATTTGGGAGAGCCTGCTAGAGGTCTGACATTCAGGCCAGTTTTGCTAAACCCTCAGTGAACACAGTGGATTTACAGTTTCAGATGAAAACCACATACAGCTCAGCAGAGATTTTGGCTGGATGATGCTTTCAGCTTTTGCTCAAACTTGAAACTTATTGGGTGTGAACAAAAAAACCCCTGAACTTATAAGAAAAAAAAAAAAAAAAGGAAAAAAAAAAAGACTGGTGTGATTACCACGTGGACAGAAACCACACAAAACTCACAGAAATCTATGCATGGCAAGCAGTAGTTTGGGGGAAGATATGTTGGACATTATAGATGTAGAGATCTTGAAGCTCTACCACCAGTTAACCATATCAGGCACCACATGACAACTGCAGTTTATCCAGACCGTTTCCCAGAGCACTGACATTAGCACTGCCTTTTATAATATGTGCATTGTATAGTAGGTGGTGATTTGGTGGTTTGGGAAGTAGCCAAGGAAAGAGACTCAAAGTATAGTGAACTTCCTTCCAAAATTGATGTTGAAATTTGGCTACCTGAAACACATTACAAGTCATGGCTAAATCAGTAGGGTATTAAAAAGGAAATGACTCTTGAGCAGAGAAGTTTTGCTTTTCCCCTCTCTTGCATTGTAATTCTCTGTCCAGTCCTAAAGTGACTATTAAGCTAAAGGAAATTAAAGAAAAGATGAATAGAAAAAAATCTCGAGCTGGGTCAAATTCATCCCCAGTGTAACTTAGCTCAAGTAGAGTTAAATCAATGGAGTTCCACCAGGGATGAATTTGGCTTATTGTCAAAAGGAAATGAAGCAACTCTGCCCTCATTTACAGCTATCAACTTAAACAGAAATTTCATTATAAGGGAATTTCTGAAAACAATTCCTAGGTAAAAGAAAATTGCTAAGGTTGAACAGCATGTGTGTTTGAAAATTCCCTGAAGTCCACAACTGTCTGCTTACTTGGTAGATACACAAAGCCAGCTAATTGAGCACTCACATTGTTCCAAAGGTCTTAAAAAATCAGAGAAGCCTATAAAATGAATAAGTAGATTGTCTTATGAAATCTTCTTTCTTTGTTTTTCCTATAGTGTATCTTAAGTACTCAAGTGCAAAAATAGTGTTAAATTAAAAATAGGAGGGCAATTTCAGATAAAAACAAAGTCACTAATATATATTCTTTATTTTGTTTTCCCAATTTAGTTGTAAAAGTAAGGTAGAATCTCTTAAGCTGCACGCTTCTGCCATTTATGTTCTCCAGAGTATGATCTGAGGAGATCCTGAGAAGCTCCTCTCTGTTTCCAAATAAAATACTGAATTAAATCTTACATTTAATAATGACATTTCCAAACAGATTCCTTCCTATATATTTTACTACAAAGCTATAATACCATTAAGATGTATTTCTGTCCTTAGAGAAATTGTGGATGAGAGTTAAAAGATCTGATATAAAAGTTGTAGATTAAGATAAAACTAGGTTAAACCCCTCCCAGCCTTGACTTTACAGGTTTGGTTTTGAATTGACAGCAAAAGTTTCAATCAGAATGCAAAATATTTGCAAGAGATTTTACACTTGTTTTGAAGGATGTTTTGAATACATTTAGAAACTTGCTCTCACAGCCTAAAAACTGCAAGTAATGTGATAATGCAGAATATATTTTACGTTAAAGCCTATGAACACAACAAAGCTAGAACTAAACGTATTTTCGAAAACACTATTTTGATATATAAAGAATGTTTTCCTTAAAATGCTGAGGATTCTGAGATGATGATGATATTTTGTGAATGTGCCATGACCACGACTTATCTTGTCCTTAAATATATCTGCTCCTTGAAGGCTTGTGAAAATCCTGATCTGAAACCTTAATCTAATTGTCAGCAATTCTAAGCAAGGGTCAGGTTCAGGTTGACAACACCACCAGAGGCAAGTCCATCAGAGTCACCTAACCTAAAAGGTAACTTTCATAAAGAATCAGCTGCTTTAGAACTGCATATGGAAAATATATTAATTCAGCCAGTTCTGATGAAGTAGGAGTGCTGAGTATATCCTGAATGTTCTCACATAGCAAATGCCAAAGAAAATATTCTTAAGACTTCTTAAGAGCAGGTTATAAATCACTGGAAGAAGCCATTTTTTCTCAGGCCTAGCTCTCACATAATCCAAGCCCTTGGTAAGGTATTTGGAGAATATTAGAAGTAAAATGAGCATTAACTCATTTTAGGCAAGACAACTTTCTCTAACCGGCTAATGCTGCAAGAGTGGCATAAGGAAATCAAAGGCTCTATCAGTCATTCACATTCACAGGCTAACTAAGGCTTCAAATCAGGATCTTGGCCCATCAATCCATTTAGATGTGTTTATGAACAACAGTATTCACCCTTTCCCACAGAGTTGTTAGCATAGGCATGGTCCCATAGTAAGACTTTTAAATGCTTGTTTTCTCACAATCATATGTTGTTTGTTTTGTTTTATTCCCATTACTAGGAGTAGAAAAGACTGCGGAAAACAGATTTTAACTAAATAGCAGAAAAAGACTAGCCAGTGAGATGTAACAGTTACCATGTGTACATATAAAACCACTGAAAAAAGCAAACTGTGCATTACAATTGTTATACTATGAGCAGAGAAGCAGAAATTTCACTTTAAAAACAAAAGGGGAGCATTTACCTATTTTGTGCCATCACTTGCTTGCAGTGCAATGAGATGGCAATTGAAGCAGACAAGGACACAGCTAGAGATCTTTAGGAACAGTGGACAACAGCTGGCAGGCCATGCAAGACCCCTGACTTCTTATCACCTGATTTACTGTCAGATTCTGTGGACTGAACCTGCAAACAGATACTTAGAAATCCATGTCAAACATAAAGAGTCAATTTGGCTATATGGTTACACCTCTGAAAAGCTGAATTTCATCTCTTTCTTTCACATATGCCAACCATTTAACAAAGCAAAAAGACAGACAGATCTACAGAATAAAGACAATAAACTTTCCCAAAGTGGGCAAGCAGAGATCCATGTGCCAACTATCACACCACATTAAGAAGAAATATGTGGTAAGACTCAATGTGAGTCAGTATAAAATGGGCTGATTCAGAACTTCACCACAAAGGCTGCATCCAGCAAAGTTCTGCTGGGGGCAAACATTTCCCAACATACTCATACTGTTGGCAGGAATAAAAAATATTATACATCCACTGGCAGCAAATGAACCCTGTAATTTACAGCAAGCATTTTCAAAAGCACAGACAGGTTTGTTTCTTTCTTCTGTCTTAAATGGGAGTAATGGTACACCAGCATACAGTAATTTTTCATCTGTAAAGATGTGAGAATAGAACACTCAGCAATCAAGTAGTGCTCTGCTCAAAGAACAAATGTATTAAAAAGGACTGCCTATCAGCCTTCCAAAACTTACTAACTCTTCTCATGGCTAACACATTGACTCCAAAGAGACTCACAGTTTGAGTAAGGCAAATAATAGAGTAAATACTGTGAGACTCAGCCCTAAGAAAGGAGAAAAAAAGTGGCTTCAGTGGTGACATACTTTCAGCAATCCCATAAATCATTTATGCATGCAACAGATTCAATTAGAGCCAATGTGCTCTAAAGTTAGGTTTGTGTATCCATAACAGCAGGATTTTCACTGAAGGTCATTTATCTTTGTAACATTGAAGTCAATTCCTAGTTTGGATAGCTTCCTTGTTTTTAATTTTAAGGTTAAGGATTAACATTTTATGTATTTTCAATACATAAAGTTACAAATGTAGTAAGCATAGCTTCTGTAGGCATCCCCTAGGAAAAACATTTGCCTCCTAGTCTTCATTTGTGAAGACACGTGATGTCTGACAAAAGGCAAAGGTCATCTCAAGAC
This sequence comes from Acrocephalus scirpaceus scirpaceus, assembly GCA_910950805.1. Classification (NCBI taxonomy): domain Eukaryota; kingdom Metazoa; phylum Chordata; class Aves; order Passeriformes; family Sylviidae; genus Acrocephalus; species Acrocephalus scirpaceus. The sequence goes on from OU383781.1 coordinate 40,264,140, forward strand.
TGAACTTAAGACAGAAGCTTGAACAATTTTTAAAAAAAAATTGTAGTATTTGAAGGTTACTTACTCAAGCATACCTCAGATCTCTAATGTTTTTAATTGTCAAGAAACACGGTTGGCCAATTTTTCCTTGTTACAACACAAAGAACAAAGACTGGAGTGGTTCCTTTGAAATATACATATTTTAAAACACTTTTAACTTTGTAGGCAAATCTTTTATTTTTAATAGTGTAGTTAATCTTGAGAGGCAAAAATGTGCCACATATGGAGAAGGGGGAGCAAAGGAAAGAGAGTAGAATCCCTTCCTAGAGTACTTTACTCTAACTTTCATCCTAAATTATAGTTCACTTAAGAAATTCAAGCACAGTTCCCACTTCGGAAAGAACCAAGTATAGGTAGCAACCCCAGGTGTGAAAATTCTGCCATCTCTTGAAACAGAATTTCAGCAGAACACATCTGCATATGCCCTGCATATTTAAAAAGAAAAAAGATGTTTGCATAAACAGTAACACACATCCATGCATGTTTTTAAATAATATCCTAATACATGTTAGTAATATAAAATAATTATTCACAGATTTTCTTTTGGATTTCCCAGAATCAGAAATATTTAGTGTGAATTCCCTTCAAGCAGATTTTAATTAGGGCTTTACCATATTTAATTCTAGGTACATAATCCCCCAAGTGAAAACAAAATCCAAAGTGGAAGAGAATTTGTTCAAATTTCATTCCAAAAATATTTTTGCCTCCAAAGCTTTGCTAGGAAGAAAACACTCCTGAAAATGATAGAAATGGTTTTGACATCAGGAAAAGTAAACAAGCAAAATAAAGATGGAAAAATCATGCGGTCAGTTTGCAAGTGCTGTTTATTGTTTGAGGCAGGGTTAAAGCCTTTTATAAAGACAAGAACATATATGCAAACAGACTGAAAGTGACATTAGGTTATTCTAAACACCCCTACTCCGAATCCTGCTGCCTGTAACATTGCCATAGCCAAAATGCGTGGAGGCTTCAAAACAGACATCATGATAGGAACAAACTAAGATTGCTGTTATTTTGGTAACCAAAACAGATGACAAGTGCCCTAAATATTTCTATTAATATTTTTGATTAAAGAAAAAGGCATGAAATTTTCATTTATCTGGTATCTCCTTGGACTTCTAATGTGAATTGGCATTTCATTTGTAGTCATGTATGACATTAGAAGAGGCAGGACAAGTGGCTAAAATGTGCTTTCCAGACACCAATCAAACAGCTCAGAGCTCAATTTTAACTACAAGTGGTGGGAACTAGATCATTCTACGTTCATCAGTGATTTTAAGTATCTGTTAAAGATTTATTATATACTTTCAGAGTGAGCAAAAGCTTCCGTTTACTGAGGCCTAAAATGCTGAGCAGCAGCAAGCTTTCCTTTGGCACTCGGCCAATGCCTCATTATTTCCTCAGTCACATCTGCTTTCATGACTGGCTTCCATGTCCAGTTCACTTCCACCTGTAACACCAGCTGATCAAAGCCCCCAGGGTAGACAGTTTCCAAAAACTGATTTTATTTTTAACCAGGAAAGCGATTAAAGACCACCAAGTAATTCCAAACAAACCAAGAACTGCTAGGCACTGATAGCTCTCAACTGGGATCAATATGAATGGGTTTGGAACAGTCAAGAGGTCAGAATTTTTGCATATTCCTTGGCCAATCCCATTGTATCAAGTAGAATTTAACACAATATATGCATGAAGCATTGGTTTTTTCTTTTGTTCCACAGCAACAAGTTCATGATTCTAAATGTGTCCAACCTCTTTATCAGAAAAGCAGGAAATTTGCCATGACTTTTTATTTTTTTGAAGCCTTTTTTACATAGATATCAAAAGGGATTATTCAGAATTCATCTCTCTAATATATTAGTAAAGCTGCTAATTATGTTAATTCCACCAGTTACTTTTGTTGACTTTTCTCCCCTCTGAATAATCACACCCATCTGGTGGCAGATTTATATCACTCCTTTTAAGCACTTTTTTCCCCAAATTTAAGCATTTATTTCTAAACATTAAAAATAGCTTGTGCAATAAACCAGTAATAATCCACATTGTCAATATCACTAAAGAGGACTTCTTCAACATGTAAACAGTTAAGCTATGACATTATTTTACAGCATAAAGAAATGTTCACTTTTCTGAAGGTAAGAGCTAGTAAACAATGAGATGCGATTCAAGAATTAGAAAGATGTGTTTGTCTGGGAAATTACTTAAATCCTTTTCCTTTGCATATAAACATCTACACAAATTGACAGTGCTTTGCATGGCCAAAATGTTTTCAGGATGATTTCAAAATTATTTAAAATGATTTCAAAATGTTTTCTAGGCTCATTTGGGGGTGGGTGGGTGTACTACCAAACTGTGAAAGGATCTGTGTAAGCCTGTATGAGATGATAGAAACACAAGCACTTACTTCACAAGGAAAAAAATAAGAACAGATAAAGGCTTTTTCATCTGAAATTACAGCCTCTCTCTTTTATAAACACTTTGATATCAGCATCCACTTTCATTCATCAGGCCAGGCAGAGATAAAGGCGGTGCTCTTGCGGAGGCGCCGCGGATGGAGCGGGCTGGGTCCAGCCCCAGGTGTGACCCCTGCTCTCCTGCGAGCAGCACTCGGACCAGGCAATCCATCACGGTGCTCCTCCTGTCAGGCCGGGTGCTCGGCTGCAGCTGCCTGTCACACTGGTGGATGGGACCCGCTTAAAGGCAATCATGTCAATCTCTGTGTGACTACTCAGGCTAAGATAGAAGGATGATCTTGACAGGCTTGGCAAAGTCAGCAGAAGGCACTAGAGGACTTTAGTTACATGCTTAAAATGTAGATGTGATTTGTGCTTCTCTTGTGGAGCGACTGAAGAGGCACAAAACAGCACTGTGTTTTATAGCTGGTCATCTCGGATGAATCTGTTGCCTTCGGAATGTTTTCCATAGTAAATGTAGCGACATTTCCCCAAAATGCCTACAACAAAAAGGAAATGAATTACAGTTAGGATTGAAGTAGAATAATACGCAATAAAGCACATAACTTGGGAAATTTGAAGAGAGGAAGGAGCAGTTTTCTCTTGTCCTGCAAAAGAAAGTTTGTGCATTTCAAATATTCAATGTTGCCGTTTCAATCAGCAGTTTTGAACCCACTGGAAAAATGTGTTCAAATACTGACATGACCTATCCTGTTAAACATACATCCACAAGTGTCTTCAAACTAGAACTACATAACACTGAAACATCATACAGTGGGTTTTAAATCACAGTACTTCTCTCCTGCTTCTAAAAAGCCAGAAAGTCTCGGTTGAAGTTATATTTTGTGCTCTCTGCTATCTCCCTGCTATGTATTTAAAAGGTTTTCCTGATGAATGAAACCAAAAAGAAAGAAAAAAACCCCAAACAAACCCCACCCAACAGCAAATAATTACAGTTTGGATCATGGAAAAACCTGTCAAACTTTCCTGAAGCCATACTGCAAGCACCTAAACCATCCTTGTTTTTAGTGACACAGAACTGAAGTGAATGGCTCAAATCTACATAGAAGCCTTCGACAGACACAGGCTAGAACAGTTGGCCTCCCCAGACTCCAGCATTTTTATACATATGAATAAATATTTAATAAAAACTTTTCCAAAGTATCTCTCCAAACAACATTGCAACATCCCATGAGCAAGATACAAGTTAATTATGCTAAATATTGACACATACAGGATGCTTACAATAATTAGCCATAATTATTCACAGCAAGTACAGGCAGAAAGATGCCTGTGGAAGCCTTAACTGCTGTGGATGAGACACAGGTACCTGAAAATCTCACTACCTTATTCAAAAGCATCCCCTCTGGTGGTACTAAGTGGTATGTGAAAGCCTAAGTTCACAGTCACATCCCACCTGTGAACATCCTCAAAGATGCTACATTTTACAAGGAGAGTTGTTCTTTGAGCCCTCAGACGTGTATAGTCAAATTAAAGTCATCTCCCATGAACAGAAAGAAGGTGGAAGGGTCTCCTCTGCCTTGAGAGTGTTTTACCAGAGCAGGCACTGAAGTATCCAGCTCACCTCCATAAGGGCAAACATAACCTAGCCCAAAGGAGATAAGCACTGCCTTATATAAAGGGTAAAGAAGGGGGAGGAGCAGATCCTCAATTCTTTCTTGTTTTAGATTTCTAGAACTCACACAGCTGTTACTGTGCCCACCTGCAGTACGAATTAACTATGCAAGCTTTTATATTCTGCATCCATTGTTTTCCAGTGTAATGCCTGGATATAGTTAAGACACACAAGAGAAGCTACTAAAGCTTTGGAAGGCGTGGGTCATGAGAGATTAATGTCAACCCATGCTCTTCTTCCTCTCTAAGGCATCATGATGGTAACATGTTCCTATGAGGGTTGTGGGGGGGAATTGATAGGCCTGTCATGTGTTGTGAAAAACGTTCCATGTCAGGATAATACAAATGGGGACTATACGGTGCAGTGCCTGATCATTTTCCCCTCCTGAATAGAGATTCCTTCAATAATTTCAATTTCAATAATTTCACTAGTGAAGCAGTTTCCACATGCAAAAGATGATAACAGCATTCCTAAACAAGAGTCTAATGCAAACCAAGTTTTTCTTTCCCTAAGCAGATATCCCAAGTTGGTAACAAGGCCATTTAGAGCTCAAAATGCAATGGATATGAGCGGTTTATTAACAACATTCTTTGGACTCCTTTTTCACTGGCATTGATAAAAGTCTTGTTTGAGGTCTGCTGCATTTCTTAAGGACTGGAAGCAAGACTGTTTATAGAGATACTGGTGAGAGAGTGCTGTTTGATGAATGCTGGAGACTATAGCTAGGTGTCAGTGCTTAGAAAATGAGGCAAGGACATGAGGTATTAATATTGTCAATGATCTCCTGACAGGAAAACAGATACTGTATTCATCGTCAGATTTAAATAGACATCAAGTGCATTAATGACAAAAGGGCAGACTTCAAACAAAGGGGGCTGTATGGTGCTGCGCTGAGCCAGTCTCCAAGTTGGCAATAACCTGATCTGAAAAGACACTGTCAGGGCTACAGACAGGCCTGGGATTGTGTGCGGTGACAGAAAACAGAGATGCTGACAGAGATACCGGTGCCATATTATGCCAAGTATATTCTAACACTGTCTCCAGTCCTAACTAAATCTGACATCATTTCCTATCGCTTATAGTATCCTCCACCGCTCTGGCAGAATATTTCTCCCCAGACATCATTACAAACTCCACTGTAGTTTTAAAGTTACTGGCAGGCCTGTGCTGTCGTGGAGGCTGGGTCTAGAGGCCTAAGGATAACCTCAGTCAATCTAAATTTGGAGTTTGCTGGAGAAGTGCTCTCATTTTCACTGATATCTCAGCTACTTGAGGTGATCTGAACGCTAAAGTGTGAGGAGCTGTCACCTTGAATAAAATCCTTAAAGTAAAGACGCTCTGTTCCCGGGATGTTCAGCAAAGATGTCGGACAGTCTGGCAGCAGGAAATGAAATCCAGCTGCTGCTGCTCGCCTGGGGATAAAGGTGCTTGGGCTAGTGACAGTTAAAGTCAGCTGAAATTTTTGAAATCCTGAAGCCTACAATTGTTTAAATTAAGGAAGTGTTGTCTCCGCAGAGATTCCCTACCCAGGCACACAGCTGTGATTCGATTGCCAGGCATATTACACACGCTGCTCAGAGAGCCTTGATAAAAGCACAGTTGAAAATGTTGCCATGAGACCTTGTTTATCATGAAGGTTATTTGTAAAACAATAATCTTGCTCATAAATTAAATGTAGTGACTGGCTTCGTTATTTGTTTTGCTTTGTTTTTCCTCTTTATGTCCCACCTCCCTTTGGCAACCACAGAAAGCTCAGAGAACTGCAAAATGTTTGTGTGCTGCAATGAGAATTTTGATGCTAAGGTATGTCACATGTGAATTTAGGAAAGCTGCTGCTTTTTTTTCTGCCTATCTGCTATGGTATTCTTTCCTTGCAGGGCTGGGAGTATACTTGTTCTTTTGCACACAGATAAGAGAAAGAATGAAGGGAAAACAATACATCTGTGGCTGTTCTTGTGTTTTTAATTAAAATATCCAGCATTGGCCATAATAAGCTATGTATACCCTCTATACATCAAAACAATACACAGCATCCAGAATGAGGTTTCTGCTTGAGGTTCTTAAGAAATGACAACACAAGGTCTCTTGAGGGATCATCTTCCCTGAATGAGGCTTCTAATTTTTCTTAAGTAGCTGATTCTACCATCACCACAAGCTGTTAAAACTATAATTATGAAAAAAATGCATTGGGAAGAATCATTTTTAAATTCACTCTTTATCTTTTAAATGTTTCCATCCTTTGGAATGGATGTTCTAATTATGCTGGGTAAGTAATGACCTTGCAGTTGCTTGTGTGTGTTGTGGTATCAGTCTTTGCTCACAAACACATTGTAATGTCAGCAACACCAGCTTTTCCTTAGCTGAGGGAAAACCCAATTATCCAAATAAATAAATAAATACATACATGCATACTAAAGCACGTGAAAAAGTTCAAGTCATGTTAGCTCCTTTTAAATTGGGTGTATTTTGCAGAGAGTTATGGTCCTTTTAGATCTCTATACACTTTGCTAAAGCAAAAAAAGGTTTGCAGATGTATTATATCAGAAGTGGCAGAACCAAGTCACAATGGGAAGTGTTAGACCTATAGATCATACAGCCTTAGTTAGTTACAGGTCAAAACTCGTCTCAAGCCGACAGTGATCTGAAGGAATTGTTGTTGAGTAGCATCTTGTTGCCTTCTTCCCAGTGCATTAATACTCCACATTTAGGAAAACCCACCCTCTCAGTCATCACAACTTGGGCAGCTTCCAGCAACACAGCTTCCTCCAGTAGCATTCAGTTTTCTTTAAAAAGTAATTACTAAAACTAAGTAGTCAAGCCAAAAATTTTGCCACCCCCATCAAAACCTATGGCCACATCTGCCCAACATCCCCACCAGGCACCCATTTTAACATCAAATGTTTTTAATAAGCCCCTCTGCAAGTGAAAGCAGTGAAGTATTCCCAATTAAATTTGTTTGTCAAACTGGTCTGCAGCATCCATCAGGGAGTACATTTCAGTTAACAGCCTTCTGCCTGTCTTTCACATGGACTAACCACAGGGCCTGGTGCCGGGAGCTGTGGTCAGATAAAGTGTAGCACTCCATACACAGACTCAATATTCTAGTGGAATTCCACTTCACCCAACTTTAATTAGAGCACAGTACCTAAATCCTCCACTGCCAATTTGTATTTGATCCATATTCATCTTTTTTTGCACAACCTGCTGTTGCATAGTTTTGCTATGGGCTATTAAACAGCTGCCATGTTCCACCAAGAAGCTGGGTGCATTTCAGTGTGGTTATACTACCAATCTGTAAATTGTTTTGAGACCCTTCAGGATGAAATATCAATACCATTATCATTTTTTCATAGGCACTTGGGCATATTCTACAATTAATGAACAGAAGCTGCGAAATTCCCTTAAATATTAATATAAACTTCCTATAAAGGAAAGTAATTCCCTACTGACAACATTTAGAGGAGAATAAATACCTATCTGTGAACAATTTAAAGTCTACAATGCTACCGATTTAGGCAAAACACCTCCACGTGTCAAGTTAATTTAAAACTCTTAAAAATCTTCTCATCTAAGGGATATGAAAAACTAGGTTAAAAAAAAAAAAAATCAAAAAACAATTCAAAAGCAAAACCTTTTGCCCAGGAGTTTAGTAATTTTTCACTTTGTATTTACCTGCCTGGAAATTCTAACAACTTTAACTATTTTTTTTAGTTGAACTTATTATCAGTTCCTTTTGGGGAAGCAGAATAATTGTTTCTATTGAATATGATCCAGCCTATGACTTCTCTGACACAGGAATCTGAGAAGATCCCTTGGAAGACAAGAAAAGGTGTGAAGGATAGTCTGAGTCACCAAGTACTCCCCAAAGCAGCGAAGTGTGTAACCCAGAGAGATCCACTCAGCCTTGCCCTGTGCCCCAGCAAACAAACCACTGCCAGCGTGGGGAGGATGGAGCTCACAAACTGCAACGTGACACAGGAAAAGAGCAGAAGAGTTGCAGCTGTCCTTGCTAACGTGATGGGTTCTCTGGCTGCTACCATTTAATCTGTTTGCTGCAACCACTGTTTCCAGATTGCTCCCAGCTGGAGTCAAGGCACAGGATCTTGACTCCTTAAATCAGAGAAGCAACAGAAAGAGGAGAGTGCAACAGATACGAACGCCTTTGGTTGTGCCAGCTAAATTCTGTAGAAAAGAATCTTAAAAAGATCTGAAATATCTCAGTGAGAAACAAAACACAGATAAATTCCCTAAAAATATTATCATAACATACTCACAAGTGCTCACATACCAAATGCACAAATATTAACTTTCCTTGTGTTATAAAAGAGTTAATTTATTTTTAAGAGGATAGAAACACCAAATGTAAGCAAAAATTATGCATAATTTCTCAAAAAGTAGCTATGGTTAAAGGGGTGAGGTTGTGCTTGAGAAGGCTGGGGACAGAGCTAGCTGTGACTAAGGCAAAATTCCTTCACCATGGCCACAGTACTCACAAAGTGGTCACCAAATACTCCCAAAGCAGTGCCTGTGAATTAGGGATTGTGGTCCATTGCAGGTTTCCTGGAGAAAGAAGACATACCTTCAGTAGTAAACTGCTCATCCTGACCCCCCCCCCCTTCCTCTGAGGGTAACAACATTCAAGGAAGGTAGCCTTCCCATTCAGGGGAGATGAATTACCTTTGCTCTGCTCCCTGCACAGGGATGCCGAAAAATGATAACATTTTCCTCTGGACACCCTACAGCATGGGGTACAAAATGGTCTTTCAGACTGAAAGAAATTACTGAAAGGCACAAAATCAAATCTGTATCCCGTCTACAGCAATGGTGTTAGAATTATACACCTAAGCTAGAGCTGAAAGGATTCACAGAAGGAAAACTAACACACTGAATTATTGCAAGTATCCTGCACAGACAAGTACTGTGACATGTCAAGTCTCACTGGCCTGTTTGTGGGAAGGGGGAAAAGGGGGGGAGTATGCAGGAAAGTGAGAGTAGGGGAGGGGGGGAGCAAAGCAGTCAACAGGGAGGGGATGTTGGAAAAATTTGCAATGAAGGTGATAGGAATACAAAGATGTGAAGTTTGCATCCTGGGCCAAGGAAGCTGCATAAATGTTCAGTGTAAACTAGCAGTCAAGCTGATGTGTGATAAAGTGCAGCCTGCTGTAAATACACTTCAGGGCTCCCAGTGCAACTAAGGGAAGAAACTTGTAATTTAGAAGGGGGGGAAGAAAAAAAAGAAAAAAAAAAAAAAAAAAAAAGCACTGCAAGCTTTTTCTCACATAATCTGTTACTGGAAATTGAGAAGCTTGTCCAAGTCCGTGGGAATAAGCTGATGAGCTGATACTTAATAATAAACCATATTGTGTCATGGTGCGGAGTCATCTCGATCCATTCAGGCCACAAACTATATTACTTTATACAGCCCTGGCTGACATACATTTAAAGCCCTCTACACATTAAGGAGCCATTAGGCTGACAGATTAAAAGTTATCTTGGAGCTAATGTTTCCATTATGCGTATCCTGGCAGTGGAACAATCAACACACTGTTCCTCAGATGTCATACTTTGTTTAAAAAAAGGGTAGGGGGGAGAGCAGGGGGAAAGGAGGGTATCCTTCCCTCCTTGAATGACATTGACATGATCAGCTTTGATCTGGGCATGTGCTGTCTACAGATTCTCTACTGTTGGCTAAAATAAGAGCATTTAGGGCATAATACTTTAAATCATTAACCAGTTCCATACTCCTCTGGGTGTCATTGTTACAATTTAAGGTTCTACACTTGGGATTTCTTTGGAATCTTTCCATGCTCATTGTAACTATCATCAGAGAAATATGTTGGGGGGTTGGAATGTCTCTTTCTAGTGAAAATGAAACAAAAAGCACACAACAAAAATACACAAACAAATAAACAAAAAAACCTAAACCAAATGCTTTTGTCTCTTCAGTGCACCTTTACCAGTTTTGCACTTTTACTGTCATGGAGAGAATTAATGCTGACTTTATAATTAAATACTTGTTGTGAAATATGTTGAAAAATTAAAGCAGATTTTTTTCAATTACTCAGACTCATAAATTTTGTAGTTAGCTAGATACTGTAATCAGAGAAATGCAAGCGCACAGAAAGCATCAGCATGCTGAATTTTAGGGGTGGACTGATGCTTACATTTGGATATACTGAATGCCCTTGAAGGAGATAGAGGAAAGGAAGCATGGGCTCGTAGTCCTTTTAGTCTTGGAAACATTCTCGATGTATCTCATTCTCTCATCTACGACCTAGGCGAAAGCAGCAAAGACAGAAAAGAAGGCAGTATAAATACTCGGCACAGGTCGGGTTCGGTCAGTCGAACCCCGCGCATCCCTTACCCGCGCCCGGCGGTGCGGGCGGGCCGCGGGCACTAGAGGGCAGCAGCCCTTTGTCACAGCCCCGCGGCGCCGAGCCGAGCCGAGCGGAGCCTGGCCGAGCGGAGCCGCGCCGAGCCGAGCCGAGCGGAGCCTGGCCGAGCGGAGCCGCGCCGAGCCGAGCCGAGCGGAGCCGAGCCGAGCGGAGCCGCGCCGAGCCGCGCCGCGCCGCTATGTCAGCCAGCAGCGCTGTGCGAGCCGCGCTGGTACAACCTGTGCTCGCAGCCCTTCGCCCAGGGGCCCGGCTTCTGCCGGGCAATGCCGGGGAGCACCAGTTGGTGTGCGCGGATGGCGGGGCAGTGCTCGAACAAAAGGCTCGAAATGCTGTCCGGGGGAGGCGACCGCCCGTCTCCACCGTCGGAGGCACTTGTTATTCTCTCATATTCACGGCGTGAATTTGAACCACCTTTCTATGACTTTTGCTAAAGCAACGGTGCGACCACTAAAGTGATGTAAGAGATGTTTTCTTACGTTTTCGGAATGATGGAGGAAAAGGAGGTTCTAAAATCCCTCCCGACCATATACGAAAGTTCAACTGTTCAGTGTACACGCACCATACAATTTAGGGGATTTTCAGTTAATTTGCTTAACATATGCAAAAATGGCCTTTCTGCTGGCTGCTCTGTACTTTGGGCTACATTCTAATAATAACACTTACACTACTCAGCAACGGAACTAAACCATAAAGAATGACAAGGTCATTAAGAAAACAAAAAGTGACTATAATTAAATCATACTTCACAAACCTTAACCATGCACAGATTGCATTAGCAGTAAAATGTGTGAGGAAAAAAGAGGGAAGTAAGTTCTTTTAGTAGCTGCGATAGAATTAAACAAATGTACCATGATTTATGGGGCAGAAAGCAAACTTTTGGAATAATTGTTTGGAAAGTCTGCAAGCATTCCAATAAAATTACAAATTCTTATGTGAAAAAAATTTGAGCAGCAGGGCCCTTCTGGAGAGTTTAGACATAAATTTGGCTCATCTCATGAGCAAAACTTGCTTTTGGATCTCAAATGTGTTCCTGCTGCAGGAGTTCACATTAGGGAAAAAAAAAAAGCCATACAAAATTCAGTCTGGCTCAACTGGTTTGAAATTTCTCAAGAGAGTCATCTGAAATAAAGACAAGTTGCTTTTTATTTGAAAGCTGGGAAAGAAAGTCTCTCAAATAAAATTAAAGAGCATAATTAAATAGTGCTGCTGTCACATTATGACAGAGTTAAGGGAACCTTCTTTGTCTGCTATTACTTGCTCCTTTCCAGGAGCCCTTCCTCAGAAACAACAACAACAAACAACCCCATTTAAGTAATTGCTAATAATAGGATTGCTATGATTTCTCTTAATACAAAACCAAGTGTTTTTTGAGAAGCAGATACTACAAGGCCCTGGATTCCCTTGATTTCCAGCAGAAGTTGAAGGCATCTGGCACTTTGTAAGACACATCCAGAGCCCACAACAATGGGTGAGCTCCTTTCTCTCTTCTGTCAATATTACTGTTTGGCATCAAGAGAAATCAAAAGTGCATCTGGATCCAAACACGCCAAGTACTCAGAAAATATGTGGTTCGGTTCTCTGGACTAAGTCTGGGCTTGCCTCTTAGTAGAATTTTGTTCTATACTGTATGACATATAGCACCATCTGCTATTGCAAAATAGTTCCTGGCCATAGTCTAGTTCCCAACCTGCCTCCAGTACCAAAAGCCAAGATATTGTCATTGTTTTCTATCCTCAACTCTTTTCCCCCTTCCTCAGCCTCCTTTTAAAAATGTGATAATGGGAGGGGCTGAAGGTTAAATCACAGTGGCCAGTAGGACATAGTTTACAGGTGCACTTTTAGTCTCTATGGAAGCTTTTGCTAAAGATAAAAAACTGGGCACTAAGAAACAGCTTGAGAGGCACATTAAAACCTTTCCATTAGGGTCAGAGTTACTGAAGTTTAGTTAAAACATCAAAGACTTTCTAACAAGTATTCTGCTTAGTAAACATTTTCCACCAGAGCACGGATATTGGTGAGAGCTTTTGGAGTGTGTCAGTTAATCAGTATTCGCCCACTTTGACAGCTTGAAATATTACTCGCTTATTTGGCTGGTTCAAATTTGTCAGAGTTGACTATGTTGCAAGTTAACATGTCCCCATATGTAAAAGAAGCTCAATGGTAAAGTGTTCACGATGGACCTAATAAAACACATGTGGCCAAATAATCAAGCAGCAGTGATCACTGTTATCACTCAGGAGCACAAAAAAAGAGTGACTGTCTTTGAGACTACCAAACTAAACAGGAAGCAATAACCTGTTACTTTACCAAATATCCTTTAAATGGTTAATGGAAGGATAAAACCTCCACCACACCCAGAGGCATTAAATTGCTTGGTTAAAACGGTGTAAGTATTTTGGATGTGTTGAGTCATTTGCTGGTACAAAGAAAAGAAAGACTTAAGATAGAAGCTGTCCCTCAGTCCTGAGCACGTTTTGCAGCCAAGGAAGCCCCTTCTGCCACAGGAAGGCCATTTAGGCCATACTCTTCACCTTTGCTCTCGGAGTGGGCGCTATTAAAATAGAAACTCCTCTGAGGGTAGCAGGTAGTCAGGGATTAGACCGTCACATGAATTCACAGCAGGACAGCCAGTTACACACAGCCAGTTTGGTTAAATGTATTCAACAACAGGGCACATGAGTGCTGCTGTTAAGCCTGGGGCAGCTGTGAACAACACAAACTGCCCTACAGAAGACCTCAAAGATCTCAAAAGTAATAACAAAAAATTATACAAGAACGATCTTTTCAGGGATAAGGAAAGCTTAACCACTTACGTGTGTGCAGTGAACCCTGTGGTCCTTTCAGAGAGGCTCCTGGGAAGCAGCTATATGCTACTGAAGTATTTCAGTCTTTGGGCAAAACAAGCTTGACATCCCTGTTGGCATCTCTGCTGAGAACAGACACTGGCCTTACTCAGAAAACATCAAACGTGACTTTCTGCTGGCTGTGGCAAAGCTGAATACTGAAGGCAGGGGGAGGAGAGGTCACAGAGGAAGCAGTAGTTAACGGGGTAAAGTGAGTGTTATAATCCTCAAATTGCAGTTGGACTGAATGTTTGCAGACAATCTGCCTGTCTAAACCAAGACAGTCTCATTTTTCTTTCTTCTAGGAGAGGGTTAAGTATAATCTGAAGCCTGGAAAATGGCTGCTGTTGATACTAGTGAGGCCTTCTCTTTAACTAGATCCTTCAGGAAAAAACAAATTAATCAACAGCCAGCTGAAGTGGGTTTAATGATTGCATTCTGCATACAATCAGCTTTTCCCTTTTCAAGGGCCATCAATATGTCAAGGGAAGACATATCTGAAGGATATAGCTCTTAACATCAAGGTTATCTATTCTCCACAAGGCTCCCACTCCTTACTGGGCTGATACTTTACACTGCCTGTGTCTAACATTTTCATCAACTCTGCAATCAATCAAGGTAATAATGTTGTGCAAAAAATCAATTAACAACGCAATTAAACTTTCCTTATTATCTCAAAGGGCTGAAATAATACCTAAAGGGAAGATAGACTCACTGAATGCAGACATCCATAACCCAATGTGAAAGTGAATTATGAGGTTAGACAGATGCAGGCATGTACTGGCGCTGTTATTTTCAAAGGGATATATCTCATCCAGGCAGTGTATCAGTCACCACCAATCCCATACCCTAAAATTCCAAATTACTTTTAAGAAATATACGATGTGCAATATCCATTTCATATTCTCTTTTAGAGATAAACCCCCCAAAATCTGAACAGGAGTATTATTCAAAGACAAAATGATCTTTCAGAAGGAACATAAAATATAAAAGCTATAATAACATTTACATCTGTATACCACCCATGTCTGTAAATGCAGGTCATCAATTATACCTAATCTGTAGTGAATAAGGAACAGAAGAAGCAGCACAACATTTAAAGCCCAAAGGCTCAAATTTGCAAATACCTTGCATCAAGTACACTGAAAGAAGAGCCCCAATATAAACACATGCAGCAAAACCAGCAAGGACTTAAGTATCATTCCCTGAAAATAAGACAGAGTGCCTATATTATTTTGTAATTACATTCAATCCTCATGGAAACATCATTCCCAAGAGCTGAGAGTTTTAAAGTACATTGAAAACAGACAATTAACCCCTTGCTGCTGGGAGGATTTGGGTTTTAGCATAAAGACGTTAAGGATCGGGGTGCTCAGCACACCAGCACAATGGAATTAATAAAGTTGAGAACCCAGGAGCCTTGTGTCAGAGATGACTGCATAAGGATTTGAGGGAGGGTGGGGAAAAGAGTAGAAAAAGAATACATCTAAAATTAACTACAAAATGAGTGATCTTGCTACTCCACAGTGACAACCAAAAAATATTATACAAAGAAAATGACCGTGACCAAGCTAGGTATTTTGTGGGGTTTTTTGACACCTTTCATTTTATATTGTACAACCTGAGCATTTCCCCTCAGCCCCTCCTTACTCATTTCCCAACACAGTCATATCTACACAACACTGTCTTCACCCTAGGTTGTTGTGATTTAACATAGGCAAAAATATAATGAAAATAGAAAACACTTAAGGGAAGCCTATGTCAGAGTGACAAGCTAGGCTCACATCCTGTAATAAGCTCAGGAAAATTTGGAAGCAGGAAAGACTTCCCTTATACACTGCACTTTGAATTCCTCTGGTAAAGGACGCTGCATGTGTCTATGTAAGGAGAGGTGTTCTACAAAGCCTTTCTCCCAGCAGGGTTTGCTTAAGCACATAACAGCTGCAGTTTAGAAATGGTCTATTCTTACAATTAGCTCATGTAGTGCAAGTGGCTTGTTTGGACCAAGAACATCTTTTTTTGCTGATAATTCTCCCTGGTTTTGTCTTTGTCTTGCACTTCCTGCTCTTCCCCCTGTTATCCCCATTCTGTAGAGTCAGTCATGGGCGAGATACAAATAAACGTGACAAAAATTTTCCACAATTTTTGAAACATTACAGACTTTCTTGCATGGATTTGGGGCACTAATATTAGTCCAGGATTAGAGAATTCAGCCATTTCTCTCTTAACCTTTAGGAACGTAATTAATATGTTTTCATTTTCAATGACTTCATTGTGTGTCTATCAACTGGAACCATTCCTGCTGTGTATTTGATTCCACTGACGATGGGGTGTGTTGGATTTTAAATGATGTGCTAGCACTTCTGTTCCCTATATACTCTAGTTTATGTGTTATTCATGACTTGCATTTGGAGACATGGATGATACACAGATGTAAATGTTATTAAAGCTTTTGTGTTTAGATTCATTGTGAAAGACTTCTTTGTTTTCAGATAATTCTTTTAACCATCACAAATAACCACCAATACATGAAATTGTCTTGAGACATTTTTCTTTCCTGTTAAGGTTTTTGATGAGGACAGTTTTTTATTCTCTCTAGTGTTCTCTCATCATCAAAATAAAATACAGAATGAATTGACAGACAGCAGTTACACCTGCAGGATAACATAGAAGTAAACCTTTTTGTCATATGCGTATTCTACAAAATCAAACCCAAAAGTTACTTTATTTTTTTAATAGCTGTCAGGACTGTGGCTCCCAGTCTAAGAAGGCTGCGACTGGCGTTATTCTCAAACTGCTTTTGCCCTTTAACATCACATTTGTATTCCTGAGGAATTTAAAAGGATCACGGTAAAGAAAAAGGTACTTTGCCAAATCATGGTTTCCTATCTCCTTTTTCACTTACATTAAACTAATTTTAGATAATTAGTTTTAGAACACTATTTAAATATTTTGAATGTATGAGAGACATACCATGCATCTTTGTTGCACTGGTACTATGTAGGAAAAAACTGAAACACAAATATAGACTGAAATGCTTGGTAAGCATCAGCCTTGGAAAACATCACCCAGCCAGCAGTCAGAAGTAATTTTTTTTGTGATGGGCATATAAAACATCATTAAATTTTTTCATTGTCATTTATTAAGGCAAGGGGTAAGCAGGTAGATTTGTGTGTCTGGACTGGTAAATCTCCAAGAAAGTTGTGTGAGGTTGCTATACATAGGTACATATATGGCTTTGAACTGAAACAAAAGTGTTCTCAAAAAGCCACATTTAATCACTAATAATTCTGTCAATTGACAAATCCTTAGATATTTTCTCTCAATGAAATTGAAGCTCACTTAAAATGTGAAGTCTTGGAGTTGTCACATTTTTTGCTTTAAAAGAAATATTTTATTGCAGATATTTTCACTTTTTCATGTCTATTTTATCCATTAAGCCTATAATAGCAGCAGCTTCTCTACAGAATTTAAATATTCAGAAACCCCGGCAAAAGGGATTTCTTTGTCTGAAGTTCAAGCTTCTTGCAACACTCTCACTCAGACTAATTTAGTCAAAGTATAATAGTTTGATCAAGAAAATAACTGATTTAATTTTTTGTTGTTGGAGTAGTGTATCGGATAGTGGTGGCTCACACTCCCCAATGTACCATTTTACAGAGAACTTCATATTTTGTTGTGAATAGTTATTGAAAAGAGAGTTTTCCATCTGACATAGAGAATCAATCTAATGTCGCCCACTCTATACCTCCAATTTTCTACTGGCACCACCTCTGTCTGGTGCAATCTTTTTAATGCTTTGCTGTAGATACCTGCTGTTTTACTTCACCTGCCACTAAAGCTTACTGCTCTTGAGCAGTTTTGGAAAACTGCCTTTGAGCTTTATGAAACAAAAGACAATTTTTTAAACTGAACCCAACTGTAACTTAATTTAGCGGGACACTGCAACGCTGCTTCTGTCTTTGATGCTTTATTAAGGCAGCAAGGTTCCAACCCTCCTCCTCCCCAGTCACAGTGAAGACAGCTCAGAATTGCTCAATAGAGCATTTCTAATGGCCAAAACCCAGGAAGTTGTGGCTCGGCTGCCACGTACTGCATTTGAGGCAAATTCTAACCATAGTGGGGAGTGGCCATACCATGGAAAAAGTAAAGCACCCCCTAGTGCAGGATATAAGGTCAGGACAAAGCAGTGTGCTGGAACATCTTGAGATTAGACCATACTAGGTCCTTGAGAAGCTATGGTATTTGGGACATGTGACAGGGTAGCAAAAAAGGGGAAGGAAAAAAAGGCCATTTTTGTTTGTTCCAGTCTTGTGCCACACAGTTCTTCAGCCTTCACAGACTGTCTGGCCAAGGTACACATTTACTGAAACCTTAACTGAGTAGAACTTGATGCAACATAAAAATATGCTGAGATAAAATTGTTCAAATAACAAAATAACATGGTCTGCCTACCATTTCTGTCTAACCAGAAGTTATACATGTTGGCTGCCTGTGAAATAATACAAGATTTCTGTCACTCCCCAATGCACTTGTCTGGCTTAAATAGCCTTTGGTAAAGGCTTGGAGGTTCTTAAAATAAGGGGGCAGTCATCAAACTTTCACCAGATGACTCACTGCACTGTTAAGAGCAATTATTTAAATGTATGAAATATTTTAGACAGTTGATGAAGTCAAGAGAACCAAGAAAGCAAACAGTGACCCACAGGCTTTCAACTGTCCTCCTTTTCTTATGTGGTTTCACAGTAAACATTACCAGAAGCTTTATGAGACCACATTAAACCATCAAGGGTCCATCCAGGTGAGATCAGCCAACAAATGGGGTACTAAAACAGATTAGAGAAAGCTGGTACAAGATGTTCTTCTCTTTTTCTCCCACGTATTTGAATTGAGAAGAAGTCTGTCTTCTCATAAGACCAAATGATATGGCAGCAACATTTTTCTTGACCTAAAGAAAAATAACAGTGGTCTTTCCCATAGCCACGCAACTGTGCAGGCCTGGTGAATGTGGCAGTCTTGCATAGCCTCCTTCTCCATTTATAGCAATGATGGTTAAGTTCTGGACACACATGGCTCTAAAATTTATTGAATTCAAGTACAATTAATATCCAAGTCTCTGGGAAGCTTATATAAAGCTATTACTCTGTTCAAAGGGAAAAAAAAAAGACCATCAAATGGTTATACTGAAAGTTATTTTTCTGTTTTCCTTTGTCTCAAAAAAGAAAGGGGGAGGGGGAGATGACTATTCCATAATTATAAATCTTCTGAAACTGTAACTCAGGAAAAGACTTTTCAAATAAAATGTTTCCCAGAAAAGAATATTTGGCAGTGGTTGGCTCTTGTTTTCCCTAATAACCATTAAAAGTCTGCCCTAGTAAACCATTTTACTGCAACGTTTGAAATGGTAGAGTTTACATTTTATTTAATGAATAGTTGCAGAGCATTAAAGCAACATCTCGTTGGCAAAACAGCTCCTTATCCTCGCTTTGTCTCAATTGGTTTTTTTACATTTCATTTTCAATGACATGTCAGCCGTCTCTCACCAACCTCAAAGGAAAGTTGAATGCGGGGCTTACAAAGTTAAGCTGACATTTGCTCTCTTCCAATAAAAAATATTTAGTCCATTAAACATAAATACCTGTCATTATGATACATGGACTGGGTACAAGCCTCCCGTTTCCCTCTGATGTTTATTACATCCAAACAACTGCAGTGCCTGCATGTTTTCAACTTTAGTGTATTGATTAAACTTTTAAATGGCTGCCATATAACCCAGGGACATCAGGAAGATTAATTTGCGTCAATGTTCATCTGTAATTCATTAGCCATTTATTCTTTACAACCACATGGGCTATCAAGAAAATGCAGGCCATTTTTCACTCTGCACAGGCTTGGGAACAGATCCTGAAATTTGTGCTGCATACAAATAAGCTCCCCAGGCCCGGCCACTTAAACTGCTTGGCTTTTCAAAAGTTAAAGTTGGGAATAACAGCAGAAAAAAGGGAACATAAAAAACCAGAAATGGACAAAATATACGTCCTCAGGGTACTAGGGATTTAACTGAGTTTGTCCACTGTCTTTTCATCCATGGATTATGGTTTTCTTATTTCAGTCAGATTATAATAACTGAAACTTGTTACTGTGCAAAGGCCATAAATAAAATGAGCTGTACCCCCCTCTAATATCTTCTAAGATGCAGTTACTTGGAGAAAGCTAGAAAGTGGCAGTGAAGTATAAAAAGCTCATGCCTCAAGGAGGTTATAGCTGTGAATCCAAGAAAAGGATGCAGCTTTAACCAACTCTCCCATTTATTGTGGATTCCAGTCTTGCCTTTATTTGGGAAAATGGCCAGCTAAATATTGGTATGTTTCCTTAGGGTAGAGGCAAGCCATCTGGCTCCTTGATTTGCCCTACTGACCCCCTTGGCACAGTATGAAGTGCATATTAAATAAGGAAAAGGAAAGAGAACAGCCGTAAAGCAAACAAAAATGCACATGAATTTTACATTTACAACATGGAAAGATCAATGAAATGCATCCTGGTTCCTTTCCTCTCAGTACCTATAAATTACAAAGTGGTGTCACTGTGCTAGGTAAAGGCATAAGTGGTACAGCAACAGAGCCATTGAGCCTAATGGTAGTAATCTAGATTCAAATCCAACAGGTTCCCTGTTGCAAACAAGAATATAAACATAGTAGCACCTGAAGCATACACAGAAAGCTTCACATAGGTCTAATAGATCAGTTAGGATGTAATCATCTCTACTAAAAAGCTATGGTCACTATGCTGCCATTATAAAGTGTGGATTTATGCATAAAAGAAAGAAGGAGATAATTGGCTTCTAAAATCAATTATCAGCTTACTATTAAATATCAGCCTGGGTGAAAAGAACACTGGAGTGAGCATCCTGTTTAGTGTAACCCTCCCAAAGTAAGTCTGATGCCACTCCCAACCTGCTTGTGCCACCTTGGGATGTCACCACAGGCAAGACATTCTCTGTGGGAAGCAGCAGCCTCTCATCCAATCCAAGGAACACACAGGAGGCAACGATGAATTGGAAAAACATGAGATCTGGAGCAGCAATAGACTTTGGCCTACGCCCTCTAGCAACTCCAAAGAATTAACTGCTGCCCTGCCATTACCTTATCACCAAAAATCTGCCATTTGGTGCTTGCCCCTGCAATTTGTATAGCAGTGCTTTTATAGGCAATCAGCAGGTGGGATTGCCAAGAGGCATTTCTGTCAGTTGGCTGGCTTGTAAATGCGCCAAAATAAGTGACCCAAACAAAAGAAAAAGAAAATTATGAGATATACAGGGATATACTCAAAGCGGCTTTTAGATATGAGTTTGTATTTTATTACATACTTGAAATTTAGACTTAGTTCATAGAAAGATTCATTATGGTTCATCAATCTCACAAGCAAACCTGAGCTGATTTGTGGTTTCATTTTGCACAAATACTTACTTTTCATAGGCAGGAGAAAATTAAATGAGTTTTGGTCAGATATCTGGATTCCTTTGAATCTGAAAGTTGAGTCAAAAAGAATGTTGGGAAGTAAGCCAGTTTCAAAGCCATATGTACGAGGAAAGAAGTCCATTTATCCAAATCTGGATAGCTTTATGCTGTACACATAACCTGAGTCGCTCTGGTCTGCATCTGCCCCACAGCACAAGAAAAGATGAAATCTCAGTTTCAACTTTCTATTTTGGTTTTGTCAGCTTTAGTCATACCTTCAAAATAATTTAAACAAAATTTGTTTGGAGTAAATTATTTTTCTACTATGATAGGAGGCATACCGGGAACTTCACCAATGAAAATATGTGGATACCAAGTGAGTTGAAAATATTGCAGAATTTACCTAGGCTAAGTGGAAAAAAGATGCAGTGCTAAAACTGTAACTTAAACTAAGAAAAGAAAAGCAAGTCGTAACACAACTTTAGAGCTTCTATCACATAAGAAAAAAAGAGAGCTAGTATGCAAAAAAAAATGCAGATGTTCTAGAACAGAGCCATTATAAATTCAGTAGAAAGCTTTTCAACCTTACTTCTGCAGATACTGAAAGCTACTTCATGGTGCTCACTAAACAAAGTGTTTCCTTAGAAACTTTATTCTTTGACCTCCTAGCATTAACTTATAGTAGAACAGAGTTAAGATGCAGCCAGAGCTTGGGGTTCAGTCTTTTAAAGTTCCCAGTATAACATATCTGAAGCACCAATGACACAGTAAAGGAGTAGAAATCCCAAAAGGAGGCTGACCAATCCCAGATTCTAATTAAATCTTGACAAATTAGGTACAGCAGCCCAGGGGATCATTTGCCATTGTGTTCACACCGTAAAACCCCTGTCTTGGGAATGTCCCTTACAGGCTGCATGCCACAGCCCTGTGGCATGGGGACAGGTTATTGTGGCTCATCACCACACCCGGGCTCTCTCATGCTGCAGGAATCTCCAAATGGGAAGACTAGGTGGCTTTGAACTCATGCTTACACTGGGGGGACCTAAAGCAGCAAGCTCAGGACTCAGCCATTTGTTTTCATTTTCATATAATGATGTGTCTAGCTCTCATGGTTGCACAGAAAACTGTATCAACTCGAACCATATGTTAACTGAGGCAGCAATATGTTCTTAAATTGGCATACAGCTCAAAATGACAGTTCAGCAAGATGTGAACTATTTTCAATCATCTCAATAGAGTGTTAACTCTAAACCCTAAACATTGCCTGTATATATATTTTGTTAACCATTTCACTACTAAATACCTTAAGCGAGATATCTAAACTGTTCCTCTACACTTCTCCAAGACAGAATAACCCAACTCCTAATGTGAAAGAATGTCTCTATATAAATTGGCCTAGTTACATACTTGGCTGGATCATTTTTAACATCTCACAATCAATGTATTTATCCTTCCACAATCATGAGGCAGTGAAGTGCTGTCATCTCCTTTTTACAGATGGAGGAAAAAATGCGAGAACATGATAAAAAGGAAACAGAACAGAGATCATCTGAGCTTAAGCCTTTTGTCTGAACCAGTAGATTAGCCTTTCCTTTTACACGGAAATTATGTGGAGACAGCAAAAAATCCGCTGAATTAAAGTAAGTAAAAGAGGCTGAATATTTAAGAGTAGTATTATCCATATATGTAGCAGATTTATTTTTTAAAAGGTTGTGTGCAGTTCAGTTTAAATTAATTCAGCGAATTCAATCTTTCACTGAATGCCACAGAATTTTCAAGGATTTGCTCAAATTTAAGGCCAGCTTACCACAGAGCACAGAATCTTTTACCGTTACCTCTAGCTGGTCAGTTTTATTAATACAGTGTCTTAGCTTTAGGCCACAGTACACAATAAAATAGAAAAGGAGTAATGCAAATTTTAAGTCTTGCAGCAGTTGGCCAAATAAACACCGGATCTGGATTAGTAACACTTTTTAAGACCATATATGCCTAAAAAAATGCACAAAAAAAAAAAAAAAAAGTTCAAAATACTTTTTTAGGTGTCAATACCTTTTTTACACTTGTTTGTTTCTAGGGTTTTTTTGGGGATTGGGAGGGGGAGGGGGGGTTGTTTTGTTTTGGTTTTTTGTGGCCAATCAGGCTAATGGTGTGGCAGCCAGTGTAACTGAAACTGTTTTCCTACCCAGAAAGTATTTCAGGTTTGAGTCACAACAGTAAATGCACATAATCCAGGTATGGAAGTTAGCTATTTATTGTTCAGGTGACAATATTGGTTATAAGAAGGTATACAGTAAAAAAAATCTTCAGTCTGACTGGACTGTATGAGCAAAGATAGCTGTGTCTCTTGATACCAGCCTAAGTCACTTTCAAACAACTAACTGCAAAAACTGTCTAGTTTGTGAAGTATTTTGTGATGAAAGGCACTCTACACATGTAAAATATTATTACTACATTTGCAAAATGAAATTTCTAAGAGAAAAAGCACAGAACACGCCAACAACAATAAAGCAATCAATTGCAATAGGATGCAATAACTTGCTCTGTAGACAAGGATTAAATTGTTTCAGCACCAGCCACCCAATCCAACTTAACTAACAAAGAGAAAAAAGAAATGAGAAACATTTGCTTAAAAAGCTCATAACTGTCAATGTGTTCAGAACACCAGCATGTCCTGCTACACCTAATACCTTTGTCAAGGTGGCCTATCTGGAACTACTCTTTCCCATTCCCTGCAGACTTAAGTTGCAGAGTTTCCCTGCAGACTCCCACTGTATTTGCCAGCACTGGATCTCTGCTTGGGGTCTGAGTTTGAGATAATCCAGACCCACAGGCAGAGCCCCCCTTCCCCTGCCCCCCCTTCAGTATCACTCATCGCAGCTTAAGCTTGTCTGCTCCGCACTGGCAGTGACCTGGATGTTGCACATGCTACGGTGCAAGAGGAGAACAATACCGGCAATGAGACTGCTCCTGTGATGTTGGTTTTTCATAAAGAGGTGCTTAACGTTCTTCCAACAACATTATTGTTAGAATATTTTTTCTCTGCTCTGATTCTACAAATCAGCGTTACATTATACTGAAGAAGAAGTGTATTTGGTCTTAAATCCTTGTATTAAGCACTCTGTTTGAACAATAGATTTAAGAGATTTGGTTTGCTATTCCATAAGATATTTTGATAAATCAGCATCTTAATTCCTAATACTTTCTTCTATTAACACATAAGATTTTAAATTTCTCTTCTCCACGTTGTTACATGCTACTTTAAGTGATGTCAAAACTGAGTCTCAAAATGACAGTGCCAAACATCCAGAAGAGGGCTGATTGTCCATTTACATCATGGCCTTTGCTTTCTTCTATGTAAGACTGGAAAACTAGTACAAGCATTTGGTAGCAGACTCTAGAGTTATCATTCATCTTCATTTCCATGGGACAGATCAGTTAAAGCCTTAGTTGTACACAAAGCATTAAAAACACTTTTGCATGTTAAGTAATAACATGGCACCATGATGCAAAGTAGTGACTGAACCACTTTTTGGGGTGCAGTTACAGGAAAGCTTTACACTGTGTAGCAGGATTGTATGTTTTTAATTGCTGATCACTCTGCTGCAACATGACTTATGAAAACAACTGCATGTTAAACCATGAGTGTCAAAGAAAATCTTATGAATGTTCTCAGGATGATTTTTCAAATGAATTGAAGTTTACAAGAGTCCATAAATCCCATTTTTAAATAATTTAGGTGCTTTAGGGAAAGAAAAAAACCCCCACTAGGCCTTTTTCTATTAACAGCACAAGGTTCCTGTAATGAGATTGAAAAGAAAGAGGCTAGACCTGTGTTCTGCAATATGCTGCAATGTTGGTCCACACACACCTCTCTGTACTGGGAAGAAACAACTTTCTACTCCACTTCTTTGACCACCTGGGCCAGAAGCTGCACAGACTCTGGAGGGACAAGCTCAACTCCCGTGGTTCCCCATGGGGCACATATTTGCCCAGGAGTGTGGGCTGGAATCAGGACAACTGGGCACATCACTGAGCACTGTGACCCCCAGTGTGATGGAGAACTAACAGGATGCTCAACAGAGATCATGGTGTGAGAGAGAAGGAGTAACATCAATTGCCAGATAGCACTGGAGTGATAGAGGAAAATCCTGTACATTCAGATCCAACCCCATGATCCACGCTGTTCCCCTTCCATCCAGTGTTTTGGAGTGGATGTGTCTGTGACTGCCATGAGCTTCACTGAATTGCGTGCTGCCCACTCAGACACGCACTATTATTCTCAAAAGTCTTGGAATTTGCAAACCACAAGAAGCCAAGGAAGGATTCAGCCATCAAAGCCTCAGCACATTCAAAATGGCAGCTTCTGCTGACACGTACAGCATCAGAACATTAAATGCTTAGGTAACTTCACCAATGAAAATATAGACAGCTTGAGAGTTCCAGTCACTTATGCACATGTTTAATGTTTTATGCATTGTTGTCTGCTTTTAAAAGCTTGAATCACACTCATCTTGCCCTTAGAGCCTAGTGCTTAGACACTTTAAAAACACCTGCCCCGAGAGTATAAGTGTGTGTATCTATCTATCTATATATATTTTATATATATATATATATATCGAGAGAGAGAGTATGTGTATATATCTATCTCCTGCATACTTAGCTACTTCTACTGCCTTCACAAGGGGTTGGTGCCATTGGAAAATGAGCCCACTACATTAGTCACATAAGCTGGGATTTACAGCTCAAGTTCTCAAAAGAACTTAGCAGTACAACTGTGTTGGATATTCAGAAGGCTTAACTCCCATTAGGCAATGAAAAGAAGCAGCCAGCATCAAAAAACACAGTGTGCCCAGCAGCTTACACTGCTCTTCATTGACTAACGAAACTAAAAAATGGGCTCTAATAAAATTGCCAAATTTACCTTAATTAATATGTTTCCTTAATGTGTCATTACTCAAATTCAAAACCATTTGAAGTTTATTGCCTGTTCACGGCACCCTGAAGAGGGGTCTTATTTGTTGAACATTCGGCAGCTTACAGTGCTCTCAGTGAGAGATACTATATTAATTCCTCCCTATCCTGGGTAACCAGTTTCACCTTCCAGAGAAGGCCTACATTTTCCCTAGTCTTCCTTTTTTGGAAAGGGAATCTCATTCATATGAATTCTGCTTGCAAATATCACTCAATATTTGTGTATTTATTTTAAGAAACAAATTATTTGGATAGTTTGGCTGTGGTCTAAAGCATTTATAACTAAAGATTTTTATTCTGACACAGCCTCCTGACTAGTTCCAAAACTCAGGATTAAAAGCCAGATATCACCAGTTGAAAACCTTTCAAGAGCAATACAGGACACATGATAGTGGAAAAAAGGTAGATGCAGCCTTGAGGATTTAAAGCATCAAAAATGTTTTAAAAACTGAGTGTTCAAGTGGTATCTGTGACACACTGGTGTTTAAAAAGTGAGGGGAGAAGAGACTAGTGAGCCAAGAGGAAAAGCTGGTCTTTGAATCTATGCTCGTAACTAATTTGTTTCGAATTCTGCCACAGTCTTACATGTGAGAAATGACATTAAGGGCAAGGGGTGATAGTGCAGAGATAAAGCAACAAGAAGGTATTCAAAATACTTGCCAAGAAAAAAGCACTCATCTGATAAAAATTTAGACAGGAAGAATGCCAAAAACCAGGAAAGACACAACGGAGAGATTTGATGAGGTGATTGCTGCTGCAGTTGTCAGGCTTGTCAGTAGAAAGGGGATGCCAGATTTTAACTCAAAAATAGTGTCAGCTTAAAAGTTGCCTCTTTTTTTCACCACATGTTTCTAATTAACATAACATTAGGAACTTACTTCTGGCAACTATAAATAAAACTGTTTGGGACTTAGTGTAAAAGATTAGGTAGAAGAGTTTTTCAATATCTTAAAATAGGGAAAGGAAAAGAAACCTGTTATGAAGAAAAAACTCCCAACAACTTGTTCCACAATCCAACACTAACCTCAAGTTGGTTTTGAATTTGAATAATGGAGCATTAAAAAAAAAATACTCATTAAGTGAAATTTGACAACTTTAGTGAAGCCATTTATCTGTTTTACCTTGAACAAATTTTATGAGATATTCTTCATATTAACTACAGTACTTAGGAAAAATACAAAAATGAAGCTCC
This sequence comes from Acrocephalus scirpaceus scirpaceus, assembly GCA_910950805.1. Taxonomy (NCBI): domain Eukaryota; kingdom Metazoa; phylum Chordata; class Aves; order Passeriformes; family Sylviidae; genus Acrocephalus; species Acrocephalus scirpaceus. Next base: position 40,291,126 of record OU383781.1, read on the forward strand.
TCTTACCACTGAAAAAATGACAGACTGAAACCTAATCTTATTTGGCATTTGCAGTTTTTGCAATCCTACCCTTTACCACCATTGCACATCTTTTCGAAAGTCCTGCCCCAACTCCTCTTTTGAATAAATTTACTGCATTACATCTCATACATGTGTTTGCCTAAATCTTAGGCACACTGAGAGATTACAGTCATAACGAAGAAAACACACAAGCCAAGTTACTGAAATGCCCTTTTATGTTAGTATGAGGATGTTTCTAACACTAGGGCCAGCCTTTGGGATTGGAACAGGCAAGTCAAAAGGACAGGTTTTCAATTTACAGCCTGGATCTTCAGCTGGGGTTAGTTGCAAGACTTGGCTGATTTACACAAGGCAAGAATCTGGAGCCATGTTTTCACTCTAATGAGGTCATAATTTAAATAAAAAAAAAAAAAAGAAAAAAGGGAAAAAATTAAATTTAAACAGGCATTTCCAGGCTAACAAGAATAAAGCCCCTAGGGACTAATGAAGTCAATGAGGTTTATAAATCACAGGTTTATAACACATCCATAGTAAATCTCTTCTATGTAAGAACTGAAAAGACATTGTCATATTATCTAAACCTCTTCAAATTCAGCAGCCAGGCAATATTGTGTTTAATTACTATATGCAGTGAAGCCTACCCACACCCTACCCACTCCAAGCCTGCTAAAAGGTCTATTCCAAATTCTGCAAGCCAAATGAAAACTTCCAGCGCAGTAAGAAAGATATGTGTATTGTTATATGGTTTCTCATTTTTCACAGAGTAAATGTCCACATCTTCACTAAGCATGAGTGATCTGGCTCTGGACAGAATTACAACAAGGCTGAAAACACTGGATGTAGCTGAGGACTGGGGAGCCATTTAAACAAGGTACAGGCCCTTTCAAAACTTAAGTGCTTGATTCTGCTTCTCTGGTTCTTGCTGAAATGATTTAAGAGACGTTGAAATAAATTTAATTAGCACATGAAGAGAATGGCTGGTGCACAGAGAAAGTTTCTCTTTATTCCTTGCTTGGGGGGGATGCATCATGTTCTCTTGCCTTTCAGGTTAGCAGATTACTTCTCTGCTGGAAACAACAAGCAGAGGAGGAAGCAAAGATTTGTCCATAGCCTACTGACCTTCATTCAAAGGAAGACTATACCATGGATATCATGTTTCCTTCATTATGTCTGGAAATGAGATGCGTGGAAGCATTTTGAGAGAGAGAGAGAGAAATCACCTACAATCACAAAGCCTCAGGATAACCCTGAATGTTCTCAGGGTCAGAAGGAAATATATTCTGATTAATGGCACATATGCAGACTCTAAAAATGTGACTGTATCTATTTTCAGATTTCTTTTTTCCTGGAGAAGATACAAGCACCAAATAAAAGGAAACAACAATGGATGTGATAGCCAATGGAATAAGAGAAAGGAAAGCACAGCTACATCTTGCAACAGACTGTAAGGGAGGGCCAGGTTATTACACTATTAGAGAAACAGCAGCAGTTTTGACATGCACCTAAACTACTCAGTTTGTCAGTTGAGAAATGCTTTTACCTTTGGTGCTGTTCCATTTTAATGCTGCTAAACTGCTTTCAGAACTTAAGCAGATTTGGATATACTTAGCGCCATGTATAAAGTCAATGAGCTTGGGAAGTCAAGATTTGAGTGAGCTGTTGTTTGTGAACTTTGGTGAGTGGCTCAACTGAGACATCCCCTACAAGCCCCCTCCTCCAGCAATTCAGATTCTGCCTCTTGCTAAAACCAAATGCTCATTGCTATCCTGGCACACATGATGCTGGTAAAAATCAACATAGAGAAGCATATCATTTGATGATATTCCATATCCAGGACAATATTGGCTTTTACAGTGCTGTATTCTCACTGAAGCTATCAATCCTGTGAGCCATGACAAATGGCTACAAGAGAAAAACCTGTGCCTAGTTAGGATGCTAATCCCCATTTCAGTTTCTAACTGCTTTTGACATCCTTTGGTGAGGGTCACTATCATTACATCTGAGCTAGTGGAATAGCCTGTGCAAGACCCATCATCTGCTTCACTACAAAGTCAGCTGACTGAATTGCCAAAATCTTCAACAGTGAGCTGAGCTGACCTCTTCCAGCTTAGCTGCAACCCAGTTTAACCTTCTGACTTTGCCCATAATTTGTAACACTGCAAACCAGTGCAGATGTTTCTGTCCTGGCCATCACACCACAGATTTAGCTTCTAGTGTTCAAGGAGATTGTGTGCCTAGATTTAGAAAAATCCTGCCTGTTGTCATAGGCTGTCCCTTCACTAGAAAGATATATCCATATTTGCATAGCCATCTCTATAAAAGATAACGCAGGAAAGGTTTCCATCGCACCTTTGCCACAGAAAGGTCAAGAACTTCAAGAGGACATAACAGTGTGATATGAAATAACTCTCACCTGAAGGTAAGAAGGCATCTCAACACAGCATAACACTCTTTTAAGCTGGTAGGGAGGAAAACAGCAAGCTTGTAGTACGGAGTGAGTTATTGCTGTTTGCTACAACGTGTATTACGTAGCATTATGCAATGCAATATTCACTCCAGTACATGGGGTTTGTTCTGTTTCCTTAGTTCCACCACATATTTTTATTTCCTTTTTACCTCACAATTATGTTCCCTTCTTTCTCACCCACAAACTGAATAACTCCCGTGTTTGTCTCATATATTCATGCAGAAAACCAAAGAGAAATGTACTTACATGATCATACCAACATGCACTTTATTCACATTACTTGGTGAAAAGGCCAGTTTTCTTTAGCCAAGAGAGTAATCTCCATTTTTTTCAGCATTTGCCACACCCTCCTCAATGTCCGGATGTTCCCTGACACTTAGCTCTAAATATTTACCAGTCCTTGTGCTATAACACTACAGACTGGTGTTCACCCCTTATCTCCTGCAAAACCCCGGTAGCAATCTTCAAAGACGCTAATGATGAAAAATTAGAGGCCTTACAGAATGAGAACGAGAGCTGACCTTTGCCAGTGTGAACTGCCCATGCTTGAATGGAGTTCTGTGCACATTCAGCAAAACTTTTCAAGCCTGTACAGCTTTGGTAGATGGCCAGTATTATCCTAGCATTGCTTTTCAGGATAAAATTGACAATCTTTAATCCTAATTTGAGTTCATTGCACAGCACAGACATTTAGGATTGTGCCATTGTGTAGTAAATTGTACTCCAGCTAAGTGAAAAGCTGAGAAAGAAATACTTGCACATGGATTTTTAAGGCCAATGTTGAACAACCTTTTCCTTTATAATCCAGCTTGTGTAAGGATGAACAGAAAAACAACCCAAAAGACTAAAACAGAATGAAAGATAGATGACTAATGTAGAAAGGATTACTTGTGGTCACTGTGAAAACTGTTCTTAGAAATGATGCCACATAAGTCAACACAGAATATTTTCTAGGTTATAAATATGTGCTTCAATCTTACAAAAATTATTTTTAACTGAATTTGACTATAACTAAATTTATTTATAATTAGAATTTGGAAGAAAATGTTCAGCACTGCCCAAATTATAATGATTATTTACAACTATGAGAGCACAGTAAACACTTTCAAACAAAATTAAATATATCATTAAGATAGACCAGAAATGCGTTCTGGAAAATTTATCTTTGGACTATGTTTTAGAATATGCAAGAAACATTATTAGTTACCATTAACTGTTTCTAAAGCTTTGTTAACCTGGCCTCTCAGATATAATTAAAAGTCAGAACTTACACCTGCTCTTCCATTCCCATTTATTATTGTAGCTAGATTTTCACTCCACAAAATTCTGTAGTTCATAAATGGTAAAGAATTCAGTTCTTACACAGTTATAAGGTCTTCCATTTCTATTAAGCAAAAAGAAAGCAAACAAATTTAACTTATAAAAAAAAGAAATCAGACCACAAACTCCATGAAAACACTTAAGTAATATCTCCAAGAGGAAAAAAAAACCCAAACAAAATCCCACCCACAAAATCTGTAACAAAATATTCCCATCAAATAAACAAACTAACAAAAAATACCAACCAAAACCCACCAAAACCAAAGCAAAACAAAGAAGGGTGATTTACAAAAGGAAAAACCTTCTTGCATTTTCAGAATCTGCTAGTGGTAGTGGTTTTTTCTCATTTGTTTGTTTTTATAGAAAGGCAGGAGAAGGAGGACTTAAGAGTGACTAACCAAACAGCCCTTTCTTTTACCACGTGCAGTACCAGTGATTGCAGAGATTGATCCAGATCAGTTACTTATTCTGAAGATGGTATCCTGCAACCACTATGTAAATACAGTCTGGAATAGAAAAAGCAAACAAAAGATGAAAGAAATGAAATATCTTTTCCCCAAATTGTATATATAGAGTTATGACATATAAAAATTGTTCAAGGACACACATACTAAGCTTTTCAGAAACCCAGACATACGTATGCTCATTTTTGCTTAATGATCCACATGCAGAAATCTTCACATATTAAGTTAGGCTTTGAATTACTGACGACCTACAGAATTGCAGATTATTTAGAAGAGACTAAGAGAGATTTAGTTTCAACTGTCTTTTCCAGTTTAAGAGCTGGGGTTCATCAAGAGAAAACAGTTGGAAAGGACTTCAAAACAACAGAAAGATGAGGCTCTTTACATAAAGTAGTAGACCTGTAAAATTCCTTGCCAGAGGCTACTGGGCATGGAAGCTTACATGAACTCCAAGGGAGACTGGAGATCTGTTACGGGTTAGTAAACAAACTTAACTGAAAAAAGTCAAATGCTAGAAAGAGTGTTTAAGGGGAATATTATACATGCTTGCTCAGTTCTTCTCCAGAGATTTGATTCTGGACACACTTAGAGAAGATTGGGCCACTTGGGCAGCTGGTCAGAGCCAGGGAGAGAATTCTACATATGCTTGGCTTTGGGAAGCACATGGTCATCGAGGTCCTTTACTCTTCACCAGCTTCATCCTTTTTTCTAGGTGCAGTTCCCTGTCATGCACAGGACAGGTTACCAATATGAACACAGTGTTTATAGTCCCTAGAATGCTTTCTCAAAAGCATTGAAACTATCAATCATTTGGTTTCCTACTCCAGCTCAAGAAGCTACAACTAATTCTCCTCTGGAGACTATTCATATTCCTGTTTACACTTATTTTGGCTAGTGGCTGTCATATATCTTCTATGAAAGAGCAGCCTACCATTTTACCAGCCCGACTGGTACACTTTCTTTTCCAGAAATGCTGAAGTGGTAAAAATAGCCATATTTCTGCATATCACAGAACTACAGAGTAAGCTGAATTGGAAGGGACCCTCAAGGATCACTGAGTCCAACTCCCGGCCCTGCACAGCACCATCCTCAAGAGTCACACGTGTCCAAGATTGTAATCCAAATGCTCCTTGAGCTCTGTCAGGCTGGTGCTGTGACCACTGCCCTGGGGAGCTGTTCCAGTGCCCAAGCACCCTCTGGTGAAGAACCTTTTACTAATATCCAACCTAAACCTGCCCTGACACAACTTCAGGCTACTCCCTCAGTCCTGCCACTGGCCACCACAGAGCAGAGATCAGTGTTTTGGCTCTCCTCTTCCCCTCACAAGGAAGTTGTAGTTATGACTAAAGACTTTCCAATGCTCTCCTCCAAGGTTGTTCTTCAGCCATCTGACAAATATCATGGTACACATGCAGTGCTATGATACAGACAAATATCAACACTTCAAATAAAAGTGGAGATGACAGTTCCTGCTTAAACACAAACTCAGTATTTTCCTATTTACAGGTTCCCTCTACAATCAGAAGAGTGACAGACAAGTCTCACTTTCCACCCACTGTAATAATCTAGTAGTGACTTCCCAGTCCCATACAAATGTGTAGGATGCCACAAAGAAATGTCTGATTACAACTGCTACAGCTGTTCAAAGTTGATAGAACATTTAATAGATTATTAATGTGTATGCTCTGTTTAATTTTCTGCCCTGCTGGCACTAATATTTAATCAGATTTTGGATAAATTCTTCTCTTCTAATTGAGTTTACAAAGCCTTGATAATCATGTGCAGCTGATAGAATTTACTTCTTTTTTTTTCCAAGTCACCCCTGTTCTTTATGCTATAGATTCCTAAAGAGAAACATGTTTCCAAAAGGAAATCATAGCCATTTGTTGGGGGTTAGACTTGTTTGGTTTGTTGGGGTTTTTTTTTGTTTTGTTTTGTTTTGTTTTGTTTTTTCACCTATAGAATTTTTTCCCAGGAGTTGCGGGGCAACTGATTGCTGGGTGTTTGTCGGTGCTTGGTGGAGCAAAGCATGGAGGCTGGGTGGAGACTGGCACTTGGCTACACCCTTTGTCTCCGGGAGTTCCCCCCCCCCCCCCCCCCGGGGGGGCGGGGGGGGGGGTGGTGGGAAGACGAGGGCTGGGGGGGGCAGCTTCACTTTTGGTGTGGTCTGCGTCGGGAGCGGACTGGGCTGCCCTTGCTGCGTGAGCTTCTCACTGGCACCACCGGGATCTGATCCTGAAGAGAGCTGCTATCATCTGCTTGTGTGCCCAGGAAATCCTGATTTCTCCTTTTGCTGCCCTGCTGGAGCTGTCTCAGCCCTGTCCCACTGCCTCGGCGCTGTTTTAGAGCTGCTCTGCACCGCAGGCCCGCACTGCCCTCCCTGCCAGACATCCCTGCCCTCCAGTGACCACCGACGGAGCTCTGAACTTCATCCGATCCACCAGCTCAGGATCCCCCACCGTTCCAGCTTGGTACCTTTTTTTCAGAGTCCCCAGAGACCAGACTGCCCCAGGTTTTGTGGGACCAAGCTCCGTCAAGGTCCCTGGTTCTGTTTTCGCTATTAATTGCTGTAGTAGTTGTTGTTTGTTTGCCTTGTTATACCTATTAGTAAAGAACTGTTATTCCTATCCCCATACCTCTGCCTGAGAGCCGTTTTAATTTTCTAAATTATAATAATTTGAGGGAAGGGGATTTGACTTATCCATCCCAAGAGAGGCCCTGCCTCTCTTTAGTAGATACCTGTCTTCTTTCAAAACCAAGACACCATTTAAAAGATTTTTACTATTTCAGCCAATACAGTCCCTCTAGATTTCAATATTTTAAAATAGATTTTATTTATGAGCATTAAAAATCCTTCCTCCTCCCCCATTTTGCCTCATATCACCAGCTGTGATAATTTCAGACAGAGCCTGTCACTTCAGGTTTATTTTTTGAATCCTCCCCTTTTCAATTGCTCCATTTTTCTGATTTCTTCTCTTTGAAAGAACTATTATATTGTAACTCTAAAGAGTTTTTGACTGAGCTCATCAAAAGAATGGGAAATGTAAGAGAAAGCCAATAGCTGCATTTTAAAATTTTAAAATACACATTCCATTGGAAATATTATTTAAGGATGCCAGTAACTCAGACAGAAATTGCTGTCACTGTGTTGTATGACAATGCCAACTCTCAATGCCTTTTTTTTGAGGCAGTATTTCTTCCATCTACATTACTCCTTATATTAAGTATATTTTCCTTCACTTGCATGCATCCTTAATATGATTAAAACCAAATAAATGCAACTACACTATACCATCTAATTACAACATTACCTTGAACCATCCATCACAAGGGAAATCTGCTATGCACATTAAGCAATACTCTACTTACAAGCAAGATTCACTCCCTTTTAACTTTTAGTGCCTTAAATACAGCCAGGATGAACTAAGCAGAACCAGCTTGATTTTAAGTATACAGTGACTTAAAAAATTCCATCTGCACGTGTCAGCAGTTATTAATGAAGAGTAAATTTCAAAATTAGCCACAGAATGATTTAAAATGCATTTGTTCCTGAAAGTTCTTCCTCCTCATTCTCAAATAAAATAGATTAAGAAGGAAATTAAATTCTTCAAGAAATAAATTTTGACTGAAGTGAGAAATCATACTAAGAAGCTAATTTAAGTGAGATGAAATTAATTTTAGTGACATTTATTCTATTTAGCAAAAATGGTGACAAAACATATAGTAGCTCTGGTACCTTGAGATAAGAGGTTAGTAATTTAAGGCTGGGCATAGTAACAGTCTACAATGATTTAATCCTTCTGGTACAACATCCCTTGTGACCTATCATTAAAGGTTTAGAGTAAAACTGACAATTATTATTAGCTTGTAATTGGATTTTGGAGATGCAGTATAAAGTTAGGATCATTTAAATGACTGTTGACATTGGAAAGATTATGTAAACAGTCTGAATCAGCTGTATTTATCAATTTATTTGGTTGGATAAAAAGCCCCCTCGCTTATCACTATCGTCAGAATGCAAAATGTGTGCTATTATTACAGCATTCTTTTTCACATTAATAGATAAAAGCAAAGAAACAGTTAGAAACTCTCCCTTACAGGAAATGTAGACTATATTGGCATCTATCAATTTTTTTTTAGCTATTAACCTCAAAGTAGCTGAAAAACAAATTTATATAAACATGCTATTCTTGAAAGAAAAGTTATCAAATGTGTGTCAAAAATACTTGAAAAATGAAAATATTATGTTGAATTATTTTACTATATGGATTTTTAATTATCTGTCCTATGTTTTAGAAACTAATAATAAAACTGAAAACACAGGCATCTTCACAAATTCATTTTAGAAATGGTTCACCTTATGGCTTTGTATTATAACTCAGTACACTGAAAATCAAGTTTTTTTCAGGATAAACTACATTTTCTGTGCTTGGTTCAAAAACATGGCAACATCTAAGCTTTGCTTGCATGCATCAGCACACAGCATCTCAGCCCAAAGCATGAAGCCACATCAATGTTGGATTATCTATCATTCTTTAAGAGTCACTTTCTTAAACAGACACTTGGACATAATTTTAAAAATGTGCTTACAATAATAACCTCTAGTCTCAGGAGTTAAAAATGTCTCTTTTTCTGATATTTCCCTCGCCAGTATTTTTTCCTTTCCTTTTTTCCTTATTACCAGTGCCCTTTACTTCCCACATGAATGTAAAAATAGACCAAAAATCTCTGTGTGCCATAAATCATGTCTGTCCTCCAAGCAGCAAGTACATCACATAGGAAATACACTCTGAATAAAACTTTCAAGATCTCAGGATCCAAGCTCCATTTTGGAACATCAGAGAACAGAAGTCAAATGCATGAATTCACTGTGCAAAAACCTGAAATCCTCCTCCAGTGGATATAAAGGAAACAGTATTAGGGTTACACTGGTTATTATTAAATAACAGTGGTGGAGTACAGTGATTTCTATGAAAAAGCCAACATTCACACAGAGTATCTCACCTCTTAACAACTTAGTATGAACATATGGGGAAAACACCCCCTCTGTTTTAGAAAGAATTTAAATACCCTAAGATCTTGTTCAGTCCACCTGAGAACATAATCTATAATACTGATACCTTCATGAGACAAGATTCCAAAACAACTGCATTTGTATTCAACGAGATTGTTGTTTTCAAATTTAATCTTTCTTAATTTACCACTCAAAGCTCCACTTGAAAATAGAAAAATTATCTTCCAAAGTATGCCAAAATGGGAGATGTCAACATTTCGTTCTGCAAATAAATCTTGGTAAAGCAAACAATTTGAGAGCATTTCATTTTCTGCTATAAAAATCACTTTTGAAGATTTCTTTAACAAATATAGAAAACTCATTTAAAATGCTCATAAAACATAATCATCTACATTATTTATAAATGCTGATGTTCCACCTTTTAGGGCCTAGTTCAGTGAGGATCTAAATACCATGAGAATAAAAAAATATGTTAGGTGAGTATATATAGATTTACGGTGACTCCGAAATGTGGAGAGCCTAGAATTCAGGCAGCAATGGTCAGTAAAGATACAGATTTTGAACTATTTTAGAATTTTTAGAACTGGTAAAAGGGGCCAGTTTTTCAGATCCCAATGCTCTCTCTTCTTTACCTACAGAGAATCAGAACATTGAAGGATTTGGCAAAGCCAGTGACATGCAGGTTCAGCCATAAGAATACCTGGCTATCACTACTCACAGTAGCTACTCACAGCTTATGGTCTTTAGTCATTTAATAAAATCCACTTAGCAAGCTTTAAATCACTGTGGTTTTCAGTTACTGTCAAGAGCAGCCACAGAATAACTGAAAACATTTAATTAGAACATATCAGTCATTCAGTGACTTCCTCCGAAATACCCAGTCTATATAATTTAGCCATTTACAATTACTCAGATAGTTAATGATGTTTTCTGAACTCAGCAACAGAAAGGACACACTCACTCCAGGACTTGGGAAAAGAGTGCTATTATGAATCATGGGCAAAACTCCTCAGTTATGAAATCAGAAGAATCTTTTGCCAATTTTGACAAATCTGCTTTAAAACCTACAATGTAGTCGGTAACAGTGAAATAAATCTCTATGCCTATAACACACAGAGATAAGTATGACTTGAGATGAAATAACTATGAATAAAGGACTGTCACCACCTCTTTTACTTCTGTGCTTTCATGTGCTTGGTGGCACATCCTAGGAGTCAGGAGTTTGGCAGTCAGCAAGGAAGATTTAAAAGAAGCGTATATGTAACATTTAAAGACAGAAAAATATCCATCCAGTCCTGCCTTCCCATTCATCTTGTTTTTCTTGCTTTTCCAATGTATTCCCCTCCCACTGGAACCTTATTTCACTAAAGCAGGATTTCCCTCAAATTTTCTACAGATTCTTCACAATCCTATAATGTTAAAACTGAAACCTTCCTTCCTCTTACTTCCTTCCTTCTGGTTGGAAAAATTTCCATGACCCCGTGAAACTCTGAAATTTGACACCAGTTTTCTTCCCTCCTGATATGAGCCTATAACATTCAGCTGTTCTATCAGTAGTGCCCTCTTTAGTGCAAAACAAGGGCACGGATATGATGACCAAAGTCAAGCAATATGGATCTTTTTTTTTCTTTCTCCTTAGGAAAGAATATATGACCTGTGATGTCCTTTAAAACCTCTGTTGGCTTAAGAACATTGGGAGTTCAAGAGTAGAATTTAAGTCTTCATAAATCATCGGCAGTCTTAAATCCCATTTAGTCCCATCTGAAGTGTGCTAAACATAATTGCAGGAACTAGGAAACACACACTGGGACACTACTAAATCAATCTTAAGAGACCCTTTAAGACATCTTGAAGCAATGCCTCCTGTGCTTTATATACTGCTGCTCCTCTTGCAGCCTCCACTGGGCATAAGAAATTACACATTTTTAAGGTTATTAGGCATAACATTTTCACAGCAGATCAGCATGAAGTTATTTGGCTGGGCACAGGTGTTTCTTTAATTATTTAACATTTGGAAAATTCACTGCACTTGCTGACCTTCAGATCACGCTCCTACTTGTGTGGTTTTGTAGGCTCACACAAAGTAACAACATAAGGACACGGGTTGTTTCTGGACTTGATTAAGTGTTTGCTTATGTTGTTTTCCTGTTGCCTTTTATTGTTTTCAGTGTTTCTGGGAGCAACTGGCTGCTTCAGTCTTCCTGAACAATACATTTAAAGAGATGGTAACTCCGCAGTGGAAAGTTGTGTTGGCTATGAACAAAGACTGCTGCAAAATTCAGACCTATTTTACACTGATGACTTGAACAAGATGCAAAAAATGCTGCCTGAAGAGTTTTATATATTACATCAAGAGCTGAGAGCACCATGAGAGAACAGTTCATAGTATTTTCATCTCAAAGTGATGTGGTACAGCTTTAGCTGCTTTCCAGGTAAAAATGGGGCTGGCAAGTACCTCTTCTCAAAATACTCTAAGCAGATGTTATGCTATGATAGCTACGTTCACATATCACTAAATCCTAATAAAATATCCAGGGGAAACCACAGAGTCAGTTCACAGCTCTATCACTAACGCTCTTTGCGTCACCTCGCGCTGCCATGAAGGCAGATAAAGTACAAGTCATGATCCAGTACAACTTGCACAGTCTTAGAAATGTTCTACAAAACAGATGAGCAATGTGCAACGTTTCATATAAACCACCTAATAAAAACTGATTCTGATCACTTAATGCATCTGAATAAACTCAGCTAAAGCCACAGAGAAATCCACAATAACAACAACACCTCCAAACAAACAAACCCAAACAAACAGCCCCACCATTAAATGCAGACCTTGCAGCAGGCAGGCAACAGATCAGCTACACACAATAAGGTATTCCTTCAGTTGCTTAGCTTTATAGTTTCATGTACAACAAGATAAAATTTGGCAGAATTCAAGAAGCCCTCCCACCCCTCCCTAAGGTGGCATTTTTCTCCTTTTGAACTTCAGCATGTATAGTCTAGAAGATCTACACTTCAGACACCTTGGGCCAGACAAAGCCAGCTAAGGGACAAAGTCAGAAGACAAAATGTTACCATTAGGGCTGTATAAACCTGACAGTAATGGTGACCCTTGGGAAGAAATCTCGCCTTTTAATGAGAACACAAAAGAATGAAAAGGTTCAGGCTGCAGACGACACAAACTAGACTCTTTCTTTCTTCTCAGTTACTAGTAAGACATCAGCACCAAAAAAGAGTAACTGAAACTCAAGTTAAACAGGCTAATATATTCTGGTGCCAAGAGCTGTCCCCCTCCAATTTGAAATGACTGGCAAAGATTTTCATTAAGTGTGTACCATTATGCAATAACACCAAAATAAATAGAGCATAACAATGAGAGGAAAGATTTGATGGAGAAGAAAGCTACCGAACCTTCCTGAGGCAGCTACAATGTAAAACTGCACCAAAATTGTGAAAGAGGCAACAAAAACGTGCATTATGAACATTCCCTCTAATGTTTTGCAACAGACAAAACCACGTAATGCCTTTATTAAACAGCATGAAATCTATTTAACGCTTCTTTGGATGCACTAATTAGGTTTTCCATTGTGGGATAGAGTGATACAGTACTAAGGGCAAAATGCTCCACTTAGTTAAGTTCCATGCTACTCCTGCTCACGTAACACAGTGTAAGAGAAGTGACTACATTCTGTGAGAGACACTAATGAGCTTTTTTACTACTGCTTTGGTCCCAATATTAAAATACGTGCATTCATTTTAATATTAGGAACAAAATATTGACTTGCAGGAACTTAACAGTTAGCTAAGTCAACCTCTCTTCTCTGTTGTGTTACCTTCAGAGGAAGAAGAGTATTTCAGCACACAATTTGGCCTTAATTCTGAAAACTACAAAGTACTTGCTCAGTTTTATATCTCCTTGAACTCTCTGCATTCCACGAGTGCAGATGAGCTAACTCAGGCACCTGAGGTTAAAAAACTTCCATAATATTTTGAAGCTTGCAGCTCCACTCTCTCCTTCATGAAGATGAGATAGCAAAAGGAAATTCAAAATGTGTTCAAACATTTTTTATTATTTTGTCTGCCAAGTAAACAGAAAAACACAAGTGCAGAAATGCTGAATTTACAGCAGGCCTACATACATGCAAAAAATAAAACCAAAAAATCCTAAACTCAGATCAGTCTCCTTTAAGCATTCAGTCCCAGAGAAGACATGTTCCTTCAAACATGAAAAAATATGTTGCAATACCAGCAGGACAGCCTTGTGGTCATGTTACAAACAGAGATACACACTCCTAGTGACTCTTCACAGGAAAGCATCTGGGGGAGATTGACTTCACATTCAGAACCAGCTATGCTGTTTTACAACTAGCTGTGTTCCTGTTACAGGTTCCAAGTTTCTGCTCACAGCTATACTACATGGAAAAAGAACATTGGTTTCCTCGGTGCTTGGGGGGTTCTCTGCTGAAACCAAATCAATGGAACTATTAGTAAATTAATATTATGAAAGCTGAGAAAAGTATCAGTAAATCATTCTCTGTATGGAAAATCAATAAGCTCCTCTGTGTTCATCTAAATGTTTATATGTAAGTAAAAACCACTTTTTTTTTGTGTAGACTCAAGACTGATAGTATTGGAAATTAAAATAGTACAGAACATTAGAATATGGCTTTGACTTTTAAGATTCATTTTAGCAGCCTGAACCTTAACCTAGAACTCAGTAAAATTCATTTTACCTTCTTATAACCCTTTCCTGGCATATCCTGGCTTTCAAATACGTCCTGAACATGGACTGGGTGTCAGACATGAACAATAACTCTTTTCAGAATCAAGACAATGACCTAAAAAAAGAGGTTGGAGGATTGCTCATGCAAAGTTCTCCCCCTGCTCCCAGTACTGTTATGTATTTTTAGGCAAAATGCCCATTTTCCACCTGATTTTCATGGGAATTCCAAGGTCTACACAAAGTTTACTCACTTTGTTTCAGCTATGTTGCACTGCAGAAAAGGGAGAAAAGGCCAGATCCACATGTTCCTTGCTAACAGGGCCTAGCTGAGAATCATGTAACTGTCCATAAATGACAAGAATATTGAGTTAAGAATAAGTCTAACTTAGAAAGCAAGTAAAATTGTAAGGCAGACAGCTCAAAGGGGCTCTTCCTGGTACCACAGGCAGTACAGATAACCTGCTGGAGCAAGGACAGCTTCTGGCTCTTGTCCAGGCATTTACTGGATGTGATAGGCTTCCACTTTAATTTCCCAGCATCTTACTTTGTATCACTCAGAACAGGATCCCAACCCACTTGTGTTCTGCTGGTACATCTTAACCAGATAATATTCTTCCCTCTCCAGTCATTTAATTGCCATCAAAATCCTGCCCACTCCTACAGTCTTGCATTTTTCACTTTCCAGGTACATCCCCACTATGAAAACTATACCATGTAACTCCCCTGCCTTTTCCCATGTCATTCTTACCCCACATTCCCAAACTACTACCCTGATCTCCCTGGCTGCCTACAGAACACAGCTCTCAGCTCCTCCTTGGCCCTCCGTGCTCGGCCCTGAGCTGGAAGTAGGGATCCTGGCATCCTCTGAGCTCTTATTCCAGCTGCTCTGGAACACAGCACAACAGGATGGAGAGGTGCAAGCAGCAGCAGAGGTGGGTGTGAATCCTTTCTGAGGCTAAAGCCCTCATCAGTGCCTTCCTCATGATACAGATGTGTCTCCCCACTGGTGATTTTACCAAACATAACCATCTCTGTTTGGACTTAAGCACCTCCCCACCTACAAGTCTATGATTAATATGGTGTTAAATGACTTTATGGATAAAAGGGCTTCCATGGCTGCAGTGAAGTCATCACAGACTTAATCATGAGCTGTCAGACCCTGTCCAACATGCAAATCAACTCTTTCAAGCATTCACAACCTGAGTCTGAAGACTTTTTGCCAGGACCACTTTACTCCACCACATTTGCCAGACTGCTAGAAGGAAGAATTAGAATAACATTTAGGCCAAGCAGCACCATAATAACACAAAACTCATTGTCATCACTCTATTCTCTCTCTGTGCATAACAGGTAGGAGAGTTAAAACACAAGGAAAAGTGAACTGGTCCCATCACAAAACTACTACAGAAATAGCAAGAATGAAGACAGATTCTGAAAAGAGTAAAAAAATACACCTCCTACAGTGTCAAAATTCCACCATCTCACATGGCACTAAGCAAACAACTTCAGCTGAACATCTCACCTACAGCAACAGATCCAAGAGAAAAAAAAAGTCACTGATCACAGAAAAAAGCAGCTCTTGAAAATGCAATACGAGAACTCTCATGACAACAGAAAAGAGTAGGTCATCTTTGTGTATTTCTTTTACTCAGTCTCAAACCATACCTCGCCAGGCATTTGCAAATGTAACATGAAACTCATTGAAAACTCATTTCATTAATAAAAGACCTTTAAAAATCAGGGTTACTTTCCTCTTATGCTTTAAAAAATATATATTTCAAATAATTCTAAAATATTATAAATATTTTTCTATTTACAAATACTGTATATTTGCTATTTTAAAAGTATAGATGGCTAAAGCAAACACTGATCATTACCTCAACAGCAATTTTTATTATTAAATAAAATTGGAATTATCCTTATCTGCTCATCAAATTGGCCTGAGAGTAGATCTTTTTTCTCAGAATGTTAACTCTGCCCTGTAACTGCTTTAGCAGTTACACTTTAAGAGCTTAAGGCATCACCTGGGCTACTTCAAAGCACCGTGAGTCAAAAACTCGATCTGCTGACTAAGAGCTTTGATTTTCATGAAATAACTTTTCCAAGAGCAGATGGAAGTGTTGGGAAGTTTTCTGTTCCAGGACTCAATTTTTGGCCTAAATTAAAGTACTGGAAATGTAATTATCCCACACATCTAATCCTAGGGATTAGAGGGGAGTAGGGGGGGAAATGGCAGAGAAAAGAGATGCAAGTGCACTGGTTTTAACATTCAGGGATTCAAAGCCATGATTTTCAAGGATCTGACTGTTTTGGAGATCACTGTTAGTGAACTCTTTTGTCAACCCTGATATAAACACAGATTGGGGGACTAGGGATGTGGGAGGTTATCTTAGCTAAAAAGCAACAGTATTGTCAAAATGGTAAATACAGAGTAGTAATAAAATCACACAAAATTTTTAAACATCCATCTAAATTCAGTGGTACACACAAGTAAACAAAAAGAGCCTGGAAGGTTCTCTTAGATTACTTTAGTTGCTCCTATTCCTATTCCCAAACAACAATATGTAGGAATGCTTCAAAAACCATAGTTTAAATCACAGGTATTTGATACCTTTCTAGAGACTTACACTTTATACTCATTGTTGTGTATTATCTAAACTGATATAGTTTAAGAACTAGTTTATATGTAACCAGCAGCTTTTGAGAAAGGATCTCACAATAGTTGGCTCAATCCTCTGAGCAACTGAGCTGGGCGGCTGCACAGGAAAGATGCGGCACGGGGAGCTTTTATTCTGCTCCTGCAGAAGCTGTCAGAACATAAGTATCTTCTACACTGTTTCTCTAGCACATGTTCCTCTAGGAACCTTAAATCAATTGTGAGCTGACAGAGCACAGTAAAATTCTGCCTTACCCCCTTCCTCTTGCTATTGGAAAGCTGTGGCAGAAGACGGAAAGATCCTGCTGCCCTCAACATTGACCCCAGCCACTTCACATAAACAAGTGTTCCCATAAAAGGAATTCTCCACTGGCCCTTTACAGCAAGGATTCAGCTTCTTTAATGCTGGAGTTACTAGGGAAGGAAGGCCCTTCTTTGTCATAACTTATTAAAAAGACTAACAGGGAACATGCTATGAAGCTATCCAGTATCTACCAATTTTCCATTCAAAAACTCTCTTCTCATCTCCTATGTGTACACAAAAATTATTTCTCTCAGATTTTAACTTTAGCCTACCTTGAACAGACTACAAAAGAGAAATGTATTTTCACATCGCTGGAAGCACAGGATAAAGAAATCTGCACCCACAATGTTAGAGAGTAGATTTTGCACTAGATTTTGCTCAGCCTGCTTTGAAAGTGAATAGCCTGTGGAGGTGAACTATGAGAAATGGGGGGTGGGGAAGACCCACAGCCAGAACCACAAGAAAGACACCCAAAGTACTGCAAATCACGGAAAAAGATGAAAAATTCAACTTGCCAGAAAAAAATTAACTCCTACGAGATAAACAAAATTAACTAATACATAATACAGACACACTTAGAATCATAGAATAGCCTGAGTTGGAAGGCACCCTCAAGGGTGATCAATCTGGATTTGTGCTAACTTTGACGTCTTAAAATGTACCATGTTATCCACACAAAGTCACATGTAGCATCAAAGGAAAGACACTAACTCCTGAGAGGCAGAAGCTGCTGAAATCACCTCACAGCTCTAACAATCAAGCATTGAACTTGATATCCCTATCTAACCAAGCCAATGGTTAGTATCAGGTCCTGTTCAACCCTGAGCATCTCCCCACTGTTTGGAGCACAAAAATGTCTGTGCATCCTCCCAGCTCTTTGAATACAAAACATTTTGGAATTTATACAAAGGATTCACAACAGTAAGTATCACAACTATGAATGGGGGTTTGCAAGACCAGTCTTCCAGGCCACACATGCAAACGTAACTCTGTCCACATGTGCATTAGGACACAATCCAGTTACATGAAGAGCACAATATTTCTCAAATAATAAAATATATGATAACATTTTTGTTCAATTCATGCTAATTCTTTTATTTTGGTTTGTTTTTAACTCTTAAGCTATATTCTCATACATATTAACAGCAGGCATGGCTTGGCTTAAAAGAACTTCTGGTATCCATGAGCTTAAATACTGGCCTAGAAATGCAACAGGCTTCTTCTTTATTTAAAACATAAATTTTTTCAGTGTCTACAGGAAAAATCACAAATACATAAATTTATGTTTTAAACCAAGTATAAAACATCCTCTGGTGGTTACCGGCACTATCCATCCTGCATGATTTATTCATAAACACTGTAAGACCAGATAATCCATAACACTGCAAACAAATGTGGTCTGGTTTCATTCACATCTTCCATGCAAACAGATGCTTATCATATTTTTCTCAAAAGAAAACAGATGTTCCACTGCTGAAATCCTGGGGATACAGGTTAAAAAAACCCTTGCAATTTACAGTAGGTAATAGTTTGGATATTTGCTAGCATTATGTGAAAGGCTATGTTTTTAATCAAAAACAAGACCATAAAATTAATCATTGTGATCTCCTATCAGTTGTCTTATTCTTGGCTTGTATCTCCACCAAAGTAATCATTATTTTAATGACAATTATGGAGGGCTGTAAAAAGTACTAGGAAAGTACCAAAAAGTACCATCAAAAATAGAGTTTAGATTTATGATTAACTGTTTAACACAGAGGTTTTAGAGCAATGACCCAAAGCAGTAATGAAAAACTTAGTTTTGCAGTTTTTATAAAGGTGGCCAAATCATTAAACAAACAATTAGTGCTCACAGCTCTTTTAAGCTCTCTCAGGGACATGAACTTGAACACAGTCCAGAAAAAGTGACTGAACATCATTCCTCACTTTTACAGTATCCTTTGTAAACCCCATTTAATAAAATCACATTGTTCCAGTTTTGTTCTGAGCAAGCACTTTGTACTAATTTACCAGTCTGAGCTGGATAAAGGCCTTGAAATAAAGAGAAAAGAAGTAAGTCCTTTGAAAGAGCAAAGGCTTTTCTAACATAACCACAGCAGATGAAGCGGACCTGACAAAGCAAGGGGAAAAAGCAGTTCCTTACTACAGCATCCCATAATTCTAATGGCAAGGAAGGGGGAAAAAGCAAATGCTATTGCAGCAGTAACTCTGTAGGTAAGCTTTAAGAACCAGGCATGAAACATTAGTATCTTAGGCAACTATTCTATTTCCCTCGTGCACACACATATATCCAGCTAATTATACAGAGGTATTTCTGTTGTTTCTAACACAGCTATCAAGTACACAGGCTATTGCACTTTCTAAATCAGAGGGACTCCTGCATTTACCAATAATGACAGAGATGCTAAGTACTGAAGTGCTTGGTTTGTCTGTTTTCCCCACAGGAAAGGATAAGTTTTGAGATGAATTACAGATGGGTACAAACAGGACACAGTCACACAAAGTTACCAAAACTCCCTCCATTCTCTTCATGCACCGAAGTCCAATGGCAAAAACTATCATGGCAGTGCTCAGGTACTACAGACTGTGGAGTAACTGGTGCTGAGGTGACTGCAGGGGGTACATCTGACTCCTGTAATGGTATTGAACCTCCCCACGAGCCAGAAGTGTGCTAACAAACTGATTGAAAAAAACTTCAGCAACGTAAGAGGCAGTGTTAGCAGTGAGGTATGGACATTGCAGTAAAAATATGTAGCAGATTAATTACCAGAGTCCAGATCAGCCTTCAGCTGCCTGAATACAGATTTTAGTTACTAGTGAACACATTAAAATGAATTTTATCAGCTCTTGCATCCATGCCTCATTAGAAGTAGAGGAATTGTGCTGTATTTTTCATACAGTTCTAAAAAACTGTGTAAGTCACTGTTAGGTTTCAAGATGCAAGCCTAAATACAGTCTTTAGGCACCTACAACACCTAAACCAGCTAAAATATATACAAAAATATCAAAATAATAATAGTCACACTGATTTTTAAAAATAACCTTCTCATTGCTCTGAACCTCACAGTTTCAGATACCCAGTAGATAACAAGGAACAAAACTGTAGAGCTAGAGGGGAAGCTGGAGCCACTAACTCAGCTAAAGAAAAAGATGCAAAGGACTTACTGGAATATGCAGAAATAATGCTTGTGATGAACAGACAAGCAGAGAATTCATATTAAAGATGATGCATGGTGTTCAGTAATCTTAACGTTTCTAAATAGCTGAGACCACAAGATCCTGAAGGCAACAGCCCTAGCTAAAGCTAAAGCTATATCCAGTGGAACTAGGAAACGGAACATTAGAATCACCACTTTTGGACTTATCAAAGTAAGTGTTCAAAACTGTGTATAAAGAGTACTATACAAAGTTACATCACAATCATGGCAATCTTACATATATAAAATGAGGAGAAATTCCATCATTTCAAACAAAACAAAAAGCTTTCAGCAAATTAGGGAGGCAGATTGATTGGAAGAGGCTAAATAAAACGAGCTGCGATGACAAACAGTTTACTATGGAAATGAAACAGAAACCTGACAGTGAGAATGTCACTATATGAAAAACTTGCTTAAACAGACAAAAATGCTAATTTGATCCAAACTCGTTTACACCACATTTATTACTGATATAGAAAAACAAGAATAAAGCTTGAGATGGTGGTGGTATATTAGCATAAGCGATGGTAAATTATGCAATATTCAGCAGAAACATGACCATTGCTAGAATTTATAGACACTTAAAACTACTCTTCGATATAAAAACTTTAAGATGCTTACATTAACTCAGCCTACCAAGATTTGTATCCTTTTATTTTCACATTAATAGTGACTTTATCCAATTTGCAGATATCTAAATAGGAACTGCTCACCTTAGCCTTAAAAATATCTGAATACTTCATAGACTTGAGAACTACATGCAGATATTGCCTTTTCCTTTATTTCCTGCTAAACAGTACAAAGCTGTTGGAATGCAAGGAAAGTTGAAGTCAGTTCCAAATGAGGACTCTCAGAGTATTACACTCCATTCAATGTGTGAATAGTCCATTTGAACACTGAATGTACTGAAAATATTGAAAGAGGAAAAGAATAATTTAAAGGTATATGTCCAAATTAATACTCCCTGCCTGAAATTTTAATAACAACGTATATGCTCCAGCCAATTTATTTCATGTATCTTGCTCAAATGATACCATACTATTTCCTAATATACTGTACATCACCTCTATCCTAAGTTACTTTCCAACTATTTCCTAAACTTTTCATTTGATTAACATCTTGAGCAGTATTTAATATTAGCATTTAATTAATATTTAACAATAGTAATATATTCTGCATACATTTGCTGCTTGCATTTGCTTCCATTAATTTTTTTTTCCTTATTGCCAGGTAACTGATATCTTAACACACTATGTAAAGAAGGAAGTGAGTACTACATTTTGCAATTTGTAAGAAAATGTAGAATATATAATCTTAAGAACTAACCAAAAATTCATTAAAGTAACAGTTGCAGATATGATAAAAAACCCTCTTCACTGCTCAGTCTATAAAAGGTACAGTCTGTTTTATTTAGAATTTCTTAAAAAAGAGCCACAAAATTATTAGGAAAGAATCTCTGTGCAGATCACATAAATGTGCCCTTCAAGTTGAGAAGACTTAGACATGGATGTAATTGTAAGTGAAAGGACTTCACTGTACATTTTACAGTGCCTTTCAAGTAATTTCTTGAATAAATAATGTTTATTTCGTAAATAATGTTACATTGAATCAAACCATTGCAGCACCTTCTTAAATTAAAGGTTACAGTGAAAAATTTTCATTTGAAAAACTATAATTGAGTATACGACAAAGCAGAAAATAAGAATAAATAGTATTTTGACATAGCTCTTCCCACTTGCAGAGTTAATGCAAAAGCCTGTTTTAGTCAAGAAATGAAACTTGTAAAATATTTTTATACCGAGGTCTTTATTCTGTTTATTTTCAAAAAACCCAAAATTGTACTCTCCAAAATTTCAAAGCTCTTCTAGCTCACAAGAAAAGCTCACTTTGCAACATGCCACTTCTGAAATATTAGACCTGAAGTTAGAGGACTATCTGGCCCAACACATTAGATTAGATAGAATACAAATGTTCACTGTGTGGCAAAGAGTGAGGACCATAGGAAGAAGTCTTTTGCTTCAGCTTATAATTTCTCTTGGATAATCAGGTAGTTTTACCAGGTTTTACCAGGTAGTTCAGTATACACATGCAGCCAACATCCTTATTGTAAGGATACACAAGAGTCAGCTGTGCCACACAATTCTCGTGTGGTTGTCAGCCATGGATATTTCAATTACTTTTTCAGAAATCTATTTTGTTTCTATTTGTTAATCTATTATACACACCAGCTGTTAATATTGCATTTGATAAAGAGTTTCTGAATGTCTGAGGTAATGAAAGATTCTTTAGCACCATATTCATAAAATACACTCAGCTTTTGTTATAAAATTAGTCTTACGATATACATTTTATTCAAATTTTTATTGGGGTAAAACCTTTCCAAAAAAACAGCCAAAGCACATCTGCCTGCTGTATTTCTGATATGATCATTTTCCAAGAGATGCACAGGCAAAGGAATCTTAACCAATCTGGTTTCATCCTAACATTTACTTCCAGTTTAAGATTTGTGTAATAGCCTAAGGAATCACTTTCTTAACTCTTCAGTAATAAAGATTCAAGAAATAGATAATTTTTTCAATTTCTTTCCATTACATTATATGTCCACATTTAGATGTATCTGGCAAAATCTGAAAACTGACACCAATGTGAGAGTCCCCAGGGATTCACAAATATAATTTCCATGCCACTCTGAAAACCAAGAAAAAATGGAAAATGTGAGCTGTTATAAATTTGAGCTAATCTCCTCCTGCCATAGCCTAAAATGATCGTCAGCAGCCAGGTATAATCTTCTGGTATTCGACAGCATAAGAAGAGCTTGTCTATCTGAGCCTCTGTGGCTGGTAAGAATGTCAGTATCTCCTAAAATACTTGCACAAGTAAATTTCTTTGCAACATTTCAATTCTGCAGCTGCTTGCTTCCCTAGGGGGGGAGAAAAAAAAAAAAAAAAAAAAAAAAAAAGCAAGCAGATCGAGTGTAGAATCCTTGAACTCAGCAAGCTTATCTTCAGGGTTAAAAATAAAGCAGCTCCAATATTTTACAGAAGGTCAGTGACACAAGACCAGCAATCATCTCCGGTAAGCTTGCTTTACTCTCCTATTTATGTAAACTGAAATAACATTACTTATATATGCAAAAATTAAATCACACCTCATCCAATCCCCAGGAGGGCAAGAGGAAAAAAAACCACATTTAAAACTATCAAGGCATTTTTTGATTGGTCCCACTTGCCAATGCACTCTACATCCTAAGCCTTATTGGACGTTGATGGGATTTGAGTTCCCTGTGAAAATAAGGTGCTTAGGAAGTTTCAGCTAAGGATAAAAGGCAAAGATGCTTATTTCAAGATATGTTAAACACAAAATTAATTACTGTTACACCACTCTTTTTAACTCTGAATTACAGTTATATTGCTATAATTTCCAAAAGCTTAATTTTATTTATATGCACTAATTAAAGCTCACATTGCTGTGGGGAAAATAAATCAAACAAAACTTTTTCTTATTTACAAAAACTTGTCATGCATGTTTTATTTTTTTAACATGATATTTGAGTAAGAAAATTCCATAAAATATGGGGAACCCACGCATTAACATTCCTCTTAGTAATATTGCTTTGTATCAGAAACAGTAGCACTGTTAATCCTATTTTTTTCCAAGTCTGTGTTTGGTTTCTAGCCTCCAGCTGCTGAAATCAAGACAATATTTTTCTGAACTATCTGTGTAAGCTTTAGCCTTCCTGCTTTCTAACAAAAATTTGAAAATTGACCTGAATTTATATTACAAATACAGAAAGAAATCTAAAGGAAAGAATCATACATATGTAGGTTTTTTGGTATACAGGGCATGATATCATTTGATTTTAAAATTCGCATGGGTATTTCAGGATCTCAGGGTTAAAAGTCTCTTCATCAATTTTGAAATAGCATCAAAATCAAATTCGAGGTAATGATTCTATTTTGCCTACCCCTATAACTCTGCTGCTGTCTATATTCAGTTTGATGTCATCTTTAATTTCCTGTAGAGTTTGAAGTTATCTATTTTTAGTAGATATGATGGTACTGAAGTGAGGGGCAAACTAATCCATGAGTATTTGTAAGGCACGAGCAGCAGCATTGCAAAGCAAGCAGTAGCAACTGACTGCTGAAGGTAAATCATGAAATAAAGTCATAGAGGCCAGACCAAATCACAGCAATGTTATGGTGAGAGGAGATGAGGTTCACCATGGTCATGCAGTGACATTTTTCAAAACTACTTGTGCTCCACCTGATCCACACAGCAATTCAGCAAATCCAACAGAACTTTAGTAAACTCTTCTCATTACTGTACATGGATGATATATATCATTTGCACACATTATTTTTCTCTCTGTTAAGGTATTCAGGTGTTGGGGTTTTTTAAAACAAATAACTGGGCTAAAACAGTGTTGTTAACATTTTGACATCTATTTTGTTCATCTCTGAAGCCAGATGACCACTAGTCACAAACAATTAAACATTGTCTGGTGCCACCATGAGTAATTTTTCAGAAGAAATACATTTTAAAAGTGTTGAAGTAACAGGAGGCAGGATGCTAATCACACTCAAGTGATGTCCAGGCAACAGCACAAGAATTAAAAAGACTTCTGTAACCAGAGAGAAATATCAGTAATTATGACAATCATCTTATTCTTCCTATATGAAAGGCAGTACTACTAATCTTGGCTGCGATTTCCCAGAAGCATGCACAAAACTACAATCACTGAATCAAGATTTTTCTTAAGCAAAAACCAGTGAAAGCCAGGGAAGTCCTGGCTCAGGCAAATCTCTGCCAAGGTTGCTGAAGTCATGAGTGCTCTGAAATAGATGAAATTGTAGCAGTAATGCTTGACTATACTTTAGAGAGGACTGTGTTAAGGATGCTATGCTTCTGATCATCCAGGATCAATAAGGAATAAACATTGAATATTCAGATAGATACCCAGATGTCCAAACTTTTATTGCAGGCTACAATTTTATTTAGGTAAAAACTCATAAAAAATTGTTACCATGAGTTTACAGTCAATATTTTTGATGAAACTGAATTACATAATAAAAATAACTAAATTCTTTTAAACTTTTCACAACACCTGAAACTATTGTTTGCTTTAAAGCTCCAGCCATAAAATAACCCATCCTTTTCCAGAACCAGCTCTCAGGTATTTCATACATGCTTATTAAACAAATGTCCATTTTTTGAAGCTTTTAACTTTGCTTAAAAGACTACACAAAGGGAAAAACCAGCGCTAGAACTCACCAAAAGTAATTTTCTATAAACCACAGATCGCATTTCTTGCACTTTCAAAGAAAGTTTCTAACATGAGAGAAAGTGTAGCACATAAGATTGGACTTTATAATTCTTTTAATACGTTTTATTCTTCTTTGATGTCATCCTGGCTTTACAAGCTTGCTATGACAGCCCCACAGTTCAAAAAAGGAGCTGCTATTGCTAGCATTGCCCTGTCTGTAACAGAGCCCTATCACTAGTTATTGAGACAAAGGTCTTCAAGTTGTCACCAAGATCATGTAGCCTTTTCTTTCCAGTAAACAATCCTGTTGAAAAATTGAGCTTCCTAGCCTTAGGCTGCTGAAAATAGGTCCCAAAAAAACCTGTGCTCCATTGCTACCGAATCAAACCATCACAAAAGGTAGTGTTCTTTGAAATCCTGAATGACAGCAGTCTACACAGATGTTCGTCTGAAGGCACAACAGCTTCGCCGGAACACAGGGACAGAAATAGTCCAGGAGGCATCCGAGCCATTAGCTACCAACCTCCCCAAGGTTTGTCATGCTCCAACTGCCTCTGTGCACAGCCCTGTCTGCAGCCCAGGCAGGTGGAGCAGAAGAGAGCGTGGCATGGAGGCTGCAGCATCAGCCCTCAAGTGATGCAGCACTCCTTTGTCAGGTCATTTTAGGCCTCTCTTTCCTGTTCTGAATTCTGGATGACAATTCTGGCTCATGTCCCCCCGCCATACAGGTTCTTGCAGTGTGCTGTCTCAGTTAGAGTCTCCTAGCTGAAGATATTTATTAATATAATTCTTTGTCAAGGTAGGAATCTGTCAATAGCTACAGAACAGTAAGCAATGTCAGGTTTTTATCTATCTAATGGAAAATCCTTTTCTTCTTAGGTTTTTAGTATTTCTTTACATGGCAGAGATTATTATTAATAACAATAATACCACAACACTATTTTCAATTTACATCAGCAGGAAGGGCTATAAAGTCAAGTCTTCTTGTCCAAGACAGACGATTTACCAAGGTTAAAAAAAAAAAGCTAAGGATTGTTTTATTAGGATACCATGCTTTGATTTTACCTCTTCTGCATATATATTAATATATTTCTATTCTTATGTTCATATTATAAGTAAAAATATTGAATTGACCACATTTTATTTTAAAATTTAAATTTTCAAATACAGTTTCATTGACACTCCATTTGCTCAAAATTTTAGTTTCTAACAAATTTCCAACAGCAACTAAAGATGGAGTACCACTGCATTATGTCCAAGGTGAATTACAAGACCTGGCATATAAGAATTCATCTTATTTTCTCCTGATTATAAAAGATTGTGTACAGACAGAGCCCTCTGATCTTCACCAGAAAATTTAATTTGCTTATTCTATAGTAAGGAAGATCAACCACAATATACCCAGCCCTGCAGTACATTATAATCAATATTATGGGGCTGAATACAGTCTGAGAAAACTATCTGACACACCCCTCCTGGCTGGGAATCATTCCCACGAATGACTTTTAAAATGAAATATGGAAAGGAAATAATGGGGAAAGGAGATACAATAAAGGACCACAAATAGTTACATTTTTGGGCATTCATAATACACATCAAACTGAAAACATTCACACCCTTTAAATTAGCTTACAAGCGCATAGCTAGTTAGAAAGCGAGGAATCATGAAAAATGTCATCATCTCATCCAACTCACATCAGTTTAAGGGAATAAGTATTCATACGCTTGGATTTAGCACCAGAAGATTAACTGGAAGTTAATTGCTGCACTGTTTCTATGTAGGCATCAATAAAACTGAAACAATATTTGTATTTCTTGGTCAAATTCTGTCTAGAGACAGGCCATTTTCCAGCCCTAACAGCATGCTTCCTCTCCATTTCCCATTATAAACTAACACCTTAAGGTTTATTTAACAGAGTTTATTTAATTACAATCTTTGAAGACTGTTTCTCAATTCCATTTGAAATAATTAGTTGAATATTACACATTTCTAAAGTATCCTTTTGGAGTTTTCAGGCACATTCAGAAATTCAGCTGCCTTCAGGAACTGGTGGCACTGCATTTTGTTTTCTCTGCTGTAATCCAGCACTGAATTTTATCATGTCTTGTTTGTTTTGGTTTTTTTTACCCATACAATTAACTCAATATGTACTAGTTTTTTATTGAATATTTTAGTACTTTCCTTAGTGTGAAGAGCAACAAAAAGTATTCTAAATCCAGCAAGGAAACAGCAACAACTGACACTAACTGTCATTCCAAAATATTGCACTTTCTGGTTTTGTGTTAAAGAGCACCGTACTGCAAGACATTACTACATAAAATAGCATTTCTTTCTTCTGATTACCGTGTGCAATTAACACTATCCTCAGGTATTGATAAATGAAACAAACCTCACAATCCCCATCAACTAAAATAACCCTGTTGTTTTACTGTATTCCATTAGCAGCACTTCTGTTCAGATCTCTAGGTTTAAGAAGGAAGCAGGCTGGATACAAGCTGCTACATTTACAAACATCAGCTCTATAGAGAAACATTCTTCCCCTGTCTCCTAACAGTTACTTCTGCCTATTGGAATACTTTACCACCCAGCTTTGATGGACTAGAGAAACTACATGAACATCAAAACGTCTTTGTACTTGTGCTTTGCTCTGCTCTGCTGGAGGACAGGTCAGAAAGTCTAAGACTTCTAACTGGAGCAAGCTTTTTAATCTTCATGTGCCTGAGTACAGAATCACTGCCCTCTTTGGGGCAGTTGCTGCTGGATAGAAAACAATTCTGATGGATTGGTTTCACGGGTCCACAGTGAGTATAACAGGGCCCACGCTGATGAAGCAACAATTGGAAGAGTTTCAGCTCAAGTTTTGTAGCTTCAGGACAACTTTAGCAGCATTCTTCCCAACAGTCAGTTACAACAAAACTCCACTAAAAAGAGATAACATCACACCCCATAGACCAATATATTATTCCTATACCTTAACTAACCTTCTGCAAAAGCTGCATGGTACAGGACTCATGGCACAATCTTTAGTTTGCATTAACACAGATCTGATGTGCTATTTGCTTTAAAACAAAACTACCAGAAGAAACACCAGCTAGCATCAAGTCTAGAGAAATTATCTCTATATGGCAAAACATTCTGAGAACCCTTAACAAAAACAGCCTTACAGGCAAAAAAAGTATTATTTGTGCTTGAAAACACAGAAAGAAGTTATGAATATTCTGTTCTAAATGTTAAATTTTGTAATAATAATAAGCCACCCAAATTTGTTGGATGAGTACCTAACAAAAATATTATGCTAAAAGATTCCTACATTACATATGAATATTTTCTAACTATTTATTTGTAAACATCAGCAGGACTCATTCACCTCACTGATCAGGCACTGATCACACTGAACAACCATGTATGTTTACTGCGATACTTATTCTCATGAGTTTCTACAACTCACCTGAAGAGCAGAATGGTTGCAGTTGCTATGAACAGATACCTGGCTCTGAAGCCATCCTCCCCAGCACCTCTCCCCAGGACTGCATGCACAGAGAAAAAACTTGGACCATATTTTTGTGGCCATTCACAGGCTTGGTTTGTGTCAGGTTTTAAAATACTCATCAGTGTAGGGTCTGGTTTCTGCTGGCTACCACTGAAAGCAGTTTTGGGGGCTCCTTATTCCTTTTTGAGTGAAGGAATGCTGTTATCAAAGAATTTGACAAATGATGCAAACACAGGAGCAAGATCTGGATTATGTTTGTTAGGGTTGCCGGGTCACAAGAGCTTACAGTTATAGCATATGTTTTTATTAAATCAGATATTCAAACAGCATTCTCTGATGAGAAACTACTTCATCAGATATGAAAGACTATCTATGAAAAATTGGTTAAAAACTAAGACTTTGAAAGGAAGCAATAGAGTAAGAACATTTGTGGGTTATTTCTTTCTAAACCACATAAGTACCTGGCAAGTGAGGAAAAAAGAACACAAAGAAGGACACAAAACACCAATAAAAATAAATTCTTAAATATACTGAATTGTACCACCACTAACCTTTTAAGAAACTACCGTTGAACGCAGTTAAGTATTTCAGAAATAGCACTTAGGCTGATATAATAGTACTGCATTTCAGTTAACTACTGTTAATTACACAGGGATACCTTGATTGATGAAGTGTGCGAGAGCCACCAAAAATGCTTCTGGTCAATGGTTGATTTCTAACAGTCAGACAAAAAGATTGTGACCGGGCCTATGTGAAGCTGACACAGCTGAGGAAACCTGCAATTTTTCCTTGATAAAACCTGTAGATTTTCTGCAGATGCTTTTACTTGGTCAGTCCAGTATGACCTTTTTAGCAGCTGTTTTTTCCACATATTAAGAATTAGCCAGAATAAGACATTTAAATGAAAATAATACTCGAAAATCCAGATACATGCTTGGCAGCCAATACCTTCTTGTTGAAGAAGGACTTCTTCAGTGTTCTGTCCTGACCTGCGGATGTCATTTGGTAGTTCAGATCACTACCAGATGATCAGTAAAATGCCACTACCTTCAATGCTTTTGGAAACAATCCTTTTGGTAACCTCCATGATACTCACAAAGAGATTTTAAACTACAAATGATTACATAATTTTCAAAACATTGAGGAAGAAATAAAATGTGGAAATGTAAATATCTTCCCTAGCTAGTCTTTTTTTCTATTCAAGATCGTCATGTAGAAGTCATTCAGTTTTGCAAGGTCTCCAATGTCTTTTAGCAGCAACATTTAAAAAATATCCCTAGGTGGAACACTTTAGTATTAAATAACTATAAAATACACTTCCTTTCACCATCTCAAAAATTGCAACTACTTCTGCATGTAGTTATAACTTCTGAAATCTGGAAGGTAGTGGGATTTCACAGCAAAGTAATTTCTAAGTCGATTGTATCTCAAAAAGACAAGAAAGTTAAGACATTTTGTTCTTTAGATTGTCTGTGACTAGGCCAAAAGTATCTGATTAATTTTTATACAGTTTATTTTCCAAAATGCAAATTAAAAGTGACCTTTAAGTTGTTACATTTAATGAAAGTGTGCATTCTTTTCCCAGGACTAAAAGGCAGAAAAGAAAACAGATGGGTGTGAAGAAAACATTGTTTAGCCACCAATCACTTTTATTTCTGGTGCAAATTAATTAAATTAAAAACTAAATCCAAGGCAGGTTGCAAGTTCAAGGTAAAAAAGCAGGAGGGATTGGCTGACAGGGCTGTTTCATAAAGGAAAACCAAATAAATATATTCATAATTTAAGTAAATATGGTAAAGCATATACTTGTATGGAAAGACACATGCTGCTACAGACAAAATGAGGCAGATTCTCATTATACTCTTATAAAAATGAGGAGAAGGCAGGAAGGAAAATTGGCTTCAAGGGTGTTCCCACTTTCAGCCCCAGCCCAACCTATGTGGCCTCCTGGCACAACCTTTGGGCGCTTCTGGACGCTGGGTGAATGAACACTACAACTGCATTATGCCATCCCTTACCTTTTGCTACTTCTGCATGAGCACAGAATACTCCCAGAGTTTAGTGGTGTTGGAAGTAAGGGTAGATGATTTGCAGACAAAAGATATTCTTGTCCAAGTTTGCAGTAGTGAATTGCTTCCGTTTTGATGAAAAAGCAAAACCATGTTACAAATTCACATTGCAAAAAACAACTGATATTAAATTAGCATCATGCATTAGCAACAAAATGAAAGTTAAGTAGATTAGGTTGGCTGAAATGCCAGTCATCAGTGTGTCACCATCCCCTAAGGGTTTTTACAGGGGAGAAGGGAGGACTGGCCATATCCTCACATATAAAATGTGAGACTGTATAGCACAAAGTAGAGCTTCTGAAAATTAACTTAGGGAACATGGTGGGCAAGCATTTTAACAGAAAGTCCTAATGATGTTAAAGAAGATGTTAAAGTTTTACTTTGAGGGTTAAAGAGACAGGGAGGGGAATTGAATAGAGGAACACAGCAAGCATGGGAAATTATTTTACTTCTGTTCATTCATGAGATTAGATTAGTAAAACCAGTTCTGACGGCCATAGTTTTTAAAGTCCGTTGAAAAATTAGAAAAGGTGATGAAAAGAGCTACAATCCATTCTTAGGACTGGAGAAAATAGAGGGGTTTCTACAGCACAATGCTTTTAGTTTATAAAAAAAATGACTGGGAGGTGATTTCATTACTCTCTGTAGCTATCTAGATGAGGACAAAATACTAAACATGGAAGGACTAATATTCCCCACCAATATTAACAAACTAGCTCTCAAGGCTGAAGGTGGAACCCAAGCAAAATTAGACACATTTCTTACCATATGGTAATTAACAATTTGAACAGGCCATCAGGTAAATCAGTGGAGTCTACACCTATGAATCAAGCCAGGGCTTTTATGGAAGATAGACACTAGCAAATACAGCTTATGGAGTGCAATTAAGGGGTAATTATGTGAAATGCAAGGCCTATAAGGTACAGAACATCAAAACAGCCTAAATAGCTTTGGACTGCATGAATCTATAAATACATGAAAAACAATGGGATTATCTGACTAAATATTAGAAAAAGACTGAAAAAAACTCTGAAAAAATTTTCTCCTCTGGGCAGAAATAAGGCACTAAATTATCTCATATAGCTATAAATGTCATATAATTATAAGCAAATGGAAACATTTAGGCCACATCAATCATTGCTGTTGCTATTGCTGTAAATAGAATTATTGTCATGCAAGCATATATACACATCAACACATACAAAAATAGGCTGTAGCTGGAATGGTATTCAAATTTATCATCCTGGCAAAGCTTTTTGACTCAAACAAAATGGAACAACTATCCAGAGTTCCATCTAAAAGCTTCAAAGTCAGAAAGCAAATTTTAATCTACCCTCCAAACAGACACACACAGAAAGCACCAATTGATCTGAAAGCTGAGTCCCAACTCAGTGCCTAAACAGGATGGGAAAGATCCCACAGCATGGATGCATGTTGAACATGTATGCACAGACCCAGACAGTTCGGCAGCATAAGGTGATATGCCCAGGAAAAGCAACAGGAGAGGAAGCTAAATATCTGTTTCCTTCCAAAAGACAGGAAAAAGCTGAGCTAGCAAGTCATATATGGAAATCTAAAAAGCACAGTAAGCCTTTTTTTAAAATACATATATATGCATGCACACACACATATATATACAAACACACACACACACATATATATGTATATATATCTGTAATGCTGCTCTTCGTGCCACTGGTCTGTTTTCTCAAATAAGCATCTTGATGCGTACAAAGTGACAGACATCAGCACTGATCTTCTCAGTGTGCCTGTAACTGGACACTGAGACAAGTCTATACCTGCTTGTCCACAGGATGCACTTCTGGTTCTTCTCCCCAGAATCCACTAAGAACACTTATTAGCTGCCTCCTTCCCTGAGCAGTGGGTTTGTGCTGCCTTCTGGTTCTCATTATTATGTTCATCTCAATGCAGTTCCTGAAGTCTGATACCTCAGTACTTGAGAGGTCCTGCATGTGCCACCAAACAATGATTCAACATGACACTGTGACAGAAAACAGGGAGAAGGAATAGAAATAAAAGAACAAGGGATCAAAACAACTGCATTTGGCTCTCTGTGTGGGGTGTGCCTATCAACACCAATAACTGTTAGCAGTGAGTCAGATGTCACATCGATGGAGGAGTCAGATCACTCACATCAGCCTTCCATTTGACTGGAAGGTATCAGTCTTTTTCCTTTATCTAAAAGGATATGTAAAAATATAATGGGCTATTAATTTTTTTTTTTCTTTCCTATTTAAGTTTTGGTAAGTTCTTAATTTCTCTTCAGGTCCTTAGTAACCCTTGTGCATTTTGAACACTTCATAACTTTCAATGCTTTGAAGACTGTTCTACAGACACGTCAGGGAAAGTAACTTACATTCTTACTAATGTTGTGAATGACTTAGTGTAGTGATTTGCCTCAAGAAAATCTACATCAAGAGACACCAACGTTAGGTATAAAGTATGAGTACTGCTGGATTTACCAACAGTTATGTCCCTAGTGTTGTGTGTATATAGAGAAAGAAGAGACAAGTTCAATGGAGGACTCAGACTCAGTCTTGTGCTCCTGACTGCCACTGACCTCATGGTAATATAGATGTTAAATACTTATAATTTGGGAGGATTCTATTTCCTAATCCAAATATCAATTTTTTTTGGAACAGGTAATATCACTTTTCATACAGTGCATAGAAGAGGGCCTACATCACATAAAATATTACTGTTTAAAAACTCATTAATAACAGAGAAGATGAGCTTGCAAATAAACTCGACCCTACAATTGCATGTTAGGTTAAAAATGAGCCCAGGAAGAAATGTAAGAGAACTTGGTTTTTTCTGTCATACAGAGATTTCGTTATCTTTTTCTGTTTGTACTCATAAAATTGCCCTTGTGGGAGTCAATCCTGGAAGGATGCAGTGGCTAATTTTAGTTAATATATTGTTGCTTTACTATGTATAGCCAAGAATCATCTGATAAGCTCTTTCTCTGTCAGAGCAGCTATATCTCAGTCAAATTTCCTAACTATGAAGATTTAAAGACTTCTGAAACTAGTTCTTCAGAAAAGATGTGCTTCTATTAGAATTTTCCACTCACTAAAAGCACTGCCAAACGTTTTTGCTCATCAGCTTTCCAGAACTTACATCCGTATTCCATTATATAGCACTTGCCAGTAAATAATATTTTGGCCCAGTTTGGGTCTTTTTTAAATGTATATAGGAAAGATCTGCTACATATATAAATCATTAGGAATTATTAACTAAAGGATTGCATAAATAATCTGTTTTATAATATATTGCAGATACTTCCAAGATAATGTGCAACAAAATGAGAAAAGTCTCACAGAGAGAAATATACTATGTTTCAAACATAATTTCTGAGCTGTTTAAATATGAAACAAAACCTTGTCAAGCTACAAGTTTCCAGCTGTTATGATATCATAAGATAAATTTACAGCTAGAAAACAGCTTGGTGAGGGAAAAAAAAACATTTGCTTTTACAAAGTATGGAAATATAAATGTTTCAAGCACTGCAACTGTCCAAACAAATTAGTAAAAGCAAAAATAGTTGAATTCAGAATGGTTTGATTTTGTACCAACTTCATTGCACTTGTTATAATTGTTTAAATATGTAGGCAAAACTTAACTTAAATCTTAGCATGATGCATTTACTGTTAATTTTAAATGATCTGATAAAAGTATACAGGTGGTCTCAGTGTCTAGCATTTTGTTGTATTTTATTAACTGAAATAATAATTTATTTCTCCAGTTAAGCGATAATAAAGCTGGATAACTAGACTCTGAAGGCCCACTACATGTGGAGGTTTAAATTCTTAACCAGAGCTAAAATGAAAAAGGAGTTTCTTTCCTCCATGACTTTGAAAAGAATAGAGTGGTGATTAACAGCAATATTTTTTTTAATGAAACACAACCTTTCATCCCTGTCATCTTCTGACCATCCTTGCTTGTACGCAGCTCCCTGACAAGTAGAATAATAACGGTCATACATCACTGCCCTGAAAGTCCAATCATCTAAATCTTCACTCGCTGCAGCCTCTGAGACTCAATTACTTTATTGACATGCAATCTTCATAAGGGGAGAAATATTGTGCATGTAAGGTCACTTGGTTATGAAGACATATTATCATATTATCTGCATGAGGGTTGCAGGGCTAAGACCTGACAGAGCTAATTATAATGGTACATGATAGAGAGCTCAGTACACATTATTTGCTTGGCTGAAACTAAAGGTGAGGTAAGACCATGACATCATGGTTTCAAAAGAAAATAATTCCCTTTCCCTTAGAGACTATTACTTTTATTGTTTAATGTTTTATACAGATTATATTCATACACTCCTCATAAGCAAGCAAGCAGTGAGAATTTCTGAATTCAAATGTTTCCATTTGGAAGTACTTAGCTCTTGAAGAAACCAAAGGCTCATCTATAATAATGCAGTCCTTTTCATTTGTGAGACTTAAATCACATTTCCCCTGCTCTTCCATCAGTCCCCAAAAGTGTATCTATAAATAAACACATGCACATGGCAAACTGATAGTCCAAAATTTGAGCGCAGCTAATACATACCACAACACTATTTTCTACATTTCCAAAAGCATGCAAGCCTCCATTAAAATGGTAAACAAAGTGTATTAGCTTCTCATTTTCAAGAAAAATAAATTTTCATTTTGCTTTCCTCTGTAACAGCTTCCTTTCCTCAGTGTTCCTTGCTACTCTATGTAATACCTACTAATCCTCTGTCACTTAGCACAGAGGTACAGCCCACCTCTTCTCTGGGATGACTGGCACAAAACACATCTCCTAATCCTTTACTGGCCATTCCCTTCCATTAAAACGGAAAACAGACAAGAAACAAATATGTTGTGCCTTTATATAAATAATCAATATAAATTACTGCACTACTACAATGAGCAAATAAAAGTCTTGTTTGGGGGTTTTCTTTTGGTACCTTTGGGTATTTGTGGTGGTTTTATATATTATTTATAATATTTTCTTTTGCATTTCTTTTAAAGTTTTCATCAATTCTTTATTCATGTCTACCCTTCAGGCAGGAAACATAAACTTTACTCTTAGAATAGTTTCAGAATTGGAAATATATGAGGCTAGTGCCCCAGAATAAATTATATTGTATACTTCTGATGGGGAACATTTCTTATTGTATAAAAATACTGATCAATATGATCTAATGATTCTATGGCAAATTATGCTGCACAAGGTTCTGCATTTTCCTTGTTTGAAGGCAGGGTGGAGAAGCCATCCCAGCTGATGGTTCCCAGCTCCAAATAACTTCCTTGCTCCTAGCAAGGCATTGTACCATTGCACTAGTGAGATTCCAAAACAGGCAGGTATTAGCTTTAATAATACTACCAGACTAAAACCTCACATGTTGATGCTTTCAGTTATCTAATTTACTGAAATTGGTCTCCTGTTAAAACAAAACAAAACAAAACAAAAAATCATAACAAATTCCCAGGCTACTCTACCTGGAGGGGAAAAAAAAAAAGAAAAAGAAAAAAGTACACTGCACTTAAAACTGCCCTCCTGAAAATATCTCTTCTTATTTTCAAAATGTAAATTTTACAAACCATGGTGTGTCAGATATTATGCTGTCCTCTCAACAATAGTTTAGTCTACCCATATTTTTTATAAGTTTGTGATCTTGCTATGTCTATCTACTCTGCTTTGCCTCTGAAAGAATCCCGCCTGAAGTCAAGTAGCATTTTGAAAGCTTAGTTAATCTTGTATTTAAGACTTCACACAGAGTGGGATTTTAAAAAGCATTTGATTTAAGCGTTAACCTCTGCTTTGACAAAGGGATATAAAAAGTCCTTGGGAGATGACTGCAGATACAGACAGGGAGATGTTGGGCCCTTCCTCTTTGCAAGAATAACATTTAGGGTTGAAAGCATCTTTTGCGAGTTTAAGGTCCAGCAGCACAAAGGAGATAGTAAAGTAATCAAGACCCAGCAGAAGGAAAAACAAATACACCCCAGAACTGTATTATCAGTAACCATCACACTGGCAGTTATCCAGCTGATGAGAAAGCACAAGGTAGTGAGCCATGAAACTCAGAAAAAGAAGAAAAATGTCTTCTGACAGCTGTAAAATTCTGCCTCAAAGTGAGTTGGTAATTTAAAATTTCCCAATGTCCTGCAAGTTTCTGGTCTGAGATATGAATGACATGGAGAGACCCCAACATGCATGCAGGGAAAACTGGGCCACCAGAACTCCACCAAAGCACAGAGACCAAAATGCAGACTCTGACTAGCTGAGCTACACACGTAATTTCTTTAGCAACTACTACGAGAATACTCAATTTATGGAAATATGAAGTAAAAGGTCACCCCCTTGGGCATCAAAGACTTTTTATCAAGGAAATGGAACAAGAACTAAGGGGAAACAAATGTTAATGTCATGCCCAAAACCACAAAACATTTTTATTGCCAAAATTGCTTTGAAACTAACAGGGCCAGGCACATGATATCAACTCAATCTATTTCAGAGGTTTGGATTGCAAGGCGCCTAATTCAAGTAACAAAACATGAGGTACACATCGCTAGGTGCTCTCCTCCTAGTGGCAATTAATGTGGACAACATGACATTGACAATATCAGCCATAGGAGAGATGGAACCGGGACACTTTCCAGAAAACACAATAAAAAATGCATGACAATTAATAGTGGTAGCCAAAAGGAAAAATTGAGGACAAAGAACCAATAATAAGGGGATGACCTGAATGAAATTTAAAGGAATAGGAAACAGCTAATATAAAATAAATAACAAAGTAAAAGAAGACAGTTGCTTCCATGGATTTTTAGCACTTACATTAGATAATATAAAACAGTATTAGTGAATGAAATATTCAGTTTTGAATACTTTATGAAACATGCAAAAAAGACTTCATCACGTTCTTCTGGTGACACAACCTTTAGAAGGCAGTTCTGGAAGTTGAAAAGAACATGTCATGAAGAAATAAACTTGGAATACTATTCATGCAGAGAACAGATTAGTCTATGCCAGTTATTAAAAATTTGCAAATTAATTTAAAGCAGAAGAAAAGAAATAAACAAATAATCCCATTTAGCTGAACATGCAGAGATACTGTGCAAAATACAGAAATGTATTCAAAATTTAGTTAGAGAATATTGGAAACTCTCTAAACTTCTCATCTAGATAAGAGAGGGGAAGTATTTCAGTCCTCGAGAAATTACCAGCTACTCTCCAATGCAGGATGTAAAATTTGGTGATAGTACAACGCAGCATTTGACATGAGATTTTTCCATAACATTGGCTACCAACACATCTTAAGTACCAAACACACCATTTACTGGCAATGTAGAAAAAAAATTAAAACGGGTGGGTTTTGACCCTGCTTTTCAATATGTAAACAATCTAAGATGTGAATAAGGCACACCTTATTTTTAAAATACATTTCTCAACATTCCTTTTCTATAAAATTATTTTTTATAATGTGTCACATGAATCTAGTGCTCCATACCAAGCAGAACAAGCAAACAAAATTCCCTTGGTAGCAAAATTGTGGTTTATTGATACTAAAGTGTTTTGTGAATGAGTGGCTTTGATTTAAATTTGGTAAAAAGTAGGAGACACACTAAAGCAAAATTTGAACAAAGAAAGAACAACATCAACATATTTTCTCACTATTTCTAGTTATTTTCAGTAGTGGTTTAAATAATTTTAGAAATTTACTAGGCTGTTTAATTATTTTTCATTGCCAATTGATTGAAAAGGTACTACGTTACTTTATTGACAAACTACTGACTTGCAAGGGAGAGAAATGTGTCTATAAAATAGATTTCAGTCCATCTGAGGCTCATAGATCATCAAAGAGAATGAGAACATTAGGAAACCAAATTACAATTTCTATGTGGCACTGTTCCAACATACCTTAACCTATATTTTGGTCTACCCCAATCTCCTTATCCACCCCATCAAACACACAGGCAGATATTAAAACCATCATTGTGAGAAACACAGTTTCCAGTAAGACGAGTTATTTTTTGGAAAGAGTTTTCAGCCGAAAGCTTACCTACAACTTGCCTGCCAGCTGCACATATCTCTGGAAATGCAGAATTCCAAAGGGAAAAGTGACTAACAGGGTGTGGGAGGCAGGGGGGATCTAGGGATGTCTGACATGTTGCTGCTGCAGGCCCAACACTGGCAGAAAGCTAGAGCTTGACTCTAAATAATTTTTCTAGAAAGAAGCAAATTTGGTATATTAACCAGTAAGGACAGTAATAGCTTTTCAAGAACATGTTGCAAATAAATCAAACAGAACATTTTATTAATTTTTGTTAATACTAGAACTAGTAACAAATGCGTTTTTGCAAGCCCCACTCTGTAAAAACACAGACCAATTGACTAATCAATAAGGTCAATAGTGAATCTCCTCATTGACTTCAAAGACAGCAGATTCCTGTGCCAAAGCACTTTAGAGGGAAAACCTAAGCTTCAAGCTATGATGATTACTTCAAATAGTTTCACCAGTTTGTATTTTTGGAACCCTTCTGGCAGTAACTTTTCCCTTTAAACCATTTCCCAAGTCACAGCTTGTTAGAGAGAATGTTAAATGAGGATATAATGTTTTGGGAAAAGGGTAGGAAACCCAAAAGCCATAAGAAACGAATAACAAATAGAAACATTGCTTTAGTGACCTATAGTCTATTAAAATTCTGTCCAGCAAATATTGTCAACCTTTTAGAATTTTGACTCTAATGATGTTTTTTGTCATGGTTTCAGGGGGCCATGTGCCTATTCCACGGGTTTGCCTTAAACAAACTGGTAGGGAACCATAATAAAATTCAAATAAAGATAGAGCAGAAAAAGCACATGATCTTAAAAGTAAATAACTAAACAGTACAAAAGAAAATATTGGGAATGAAACTGATAACACACCCTGTTGCCAAAATATGGAGATGCAGATTGCCTCTGGATTACCTTCAGATTGCTGTAAAATACACCTACTCACCCTGTCACAGACTGACCACAAGAAATTCAAATTTAAAGAGGAGTAGAGACCAAGAGAAGCATTTCTCATACTGTTCCACATCCAAGTAAAACAACTTTCCTATGCAAATTTAAAGCTGAACGAACAGGTGCCCCTTAAAAGTATGCAAAAGGTACATATTCAAGCCCAAAGACTAGCACACAGCATTTCAAAGGAATCCAATTGCTTTTTCCTACCTATCCAGCCTCCACTTGCAAAAATATAAGGATACTTTCTTCTTTTCAATATAGCAAACGAATAGAAGGAAATATTCAGTTATGCTGAACCATCCAACAATATTTCTTTTGCCCACACAGTCAGGAGTTTTAAAGTGCAATCCAATTTTTAAATAACACGAGACTGTAAACTGAATGTACTAACTTGACTTTTTATTTTGTAATTTATTGAGTTCCATCATTATTCAGATGGTTTTTATAAGGATGAATAAAGGAAAATCTGAGGCTTTTGGCTGTTCTGATTACCTTGTTAAATTAATGGCTTTGCAAAGACAGAGAAAACATAAGTGCTAACGTTAACCACATAATTACATACCATTTCAATCTCTTTTTTTTTTCCCCTCTGGTCCAAAACAATCCATTACTACACAAAGTTACAGCATTTTGGAGTCAGCTGTTAGATCTGAGCTCTGGAATTCATTCATCTGAATCTTCTTGAAGTGACATTGCTTGTCAAAAATCATCAGCCAGTCAAATTCTTAAACTGAAGTGAGTTGTCCTCTTAAATTAAAATGATACTTTACCCTGATTTTTCTATACAAAAGTTGCATTGTGCTTCTCTGTCAGGATCAACTTCATTTTCAGAAACTTTATCACAATACAAGCATTTATCCCTCAATCTTCCATAGGACAAGGGCGAGTGGGCATGTAATTGAAATTCACTTAATAAACTGACATAATTTGAAGGAGTAACAAGCTAGGTGAGAACATGTCTATTGTGTTCAAAGATGTCTTCATTTTAAAGCAGATGGGAAACAAAGAGGAACCCATGCCAATCTCTGAAACCTTAATATTCACTCTCCTGCAGCTCCTCCTTTCTTCCCTTTCTGGCAGACGCGCTCACATATCCAAACTCGGGGCAATAAATTCTGTCCTTTTTAAGAAAAATGTGCTACATAATTCTCTCTTTGATGAATATTTTACTGTGAGGAGAAAGACAGACCTGCACACTGGTGCCTTCCAAACAACTTTTTTTTTTTTTGGCATAGTTAGCCCAGCCCAAAGAAAACTTTGAAATGTGAGATCCTAACCCTTGGTCCAGCCTGCCAGAATGCTGTGCTTGTGCTCAGTATCACTTCTGAAGACACTTTTCCTCTACAGAGAGCCTACACTCAGCAATCTTATTTTGGGCAAAGCTAGAAGAGGGCCAAATTCATCAGAAGCAACAGCTGATTCTTCAAAAGGAACAGTTTAATAATGTCTGTCCATTTAATTTGTTTCTTCAATTCTTGGTGATGAACAGAATGAGTCTGGGACTCCTATGACCAATTGCATTTCTAAGCAACAATCTTAAATTATTTGTTTCTGAATAAATGCAACAGCAGATAAAAGGCTGAAAAGACACAAGGAATAATTTGTCAAAACACAAACTAATCCACCTTTACATCATGGGGCTACAGCTGAAGACAAATCCCACTGCAAATACTAGCGGCTTGGCTGAGAAATGTGGATATGGGCTCCTCCGGCATTCCCTCTGCTCCACTGAGAGCCACACAAGCCTAAAGGAAAGAGGTGCTTAAAAAGGTGTGTGGAAAGGTAAAAGACAGTCTTGAAGACAAGATAAAAATATTTTGCTTAAAGTACAGGTAGCAATCTGTTAGAGAATTCTGAAATACTCACAGCTGTAAAGACAATGCCAAACACTAAAGCCAAGTAGTAAGATGAAGCATCAGTAAATAAGTGTCAAAGAAACCAGATTTTAAAATTAAACAAGAACATATATTTTAATGCCTGCAAAATGTTTCTTTCAGGAAACATTAGGCACTAATAAAGAATGCCTTCAGGCTTCTGTATCACTGGATATATCAGAGGGGTTTTTTACTAACAATTTGGGGAGTTTATGCCTCTGGGTGCTGCTGCTATGATTTCAAAATAGAATTATCTGATGCTATGTGATTTCTTGAATCATTAGTTTTCCATTTCTTCTAACTTACTTTTCATTTTTCTTTTATTTATACACACACATACTGATACAAGCTGCCACAAAGGAATAATGAAGAACCCCATGGAAATAAAATACTGCTTGATACATTCTTAAAAAAATTAGACACCTGATATCATCATCTAACATGATATTCCTAATTACTGTTTGCATGCCCAATTCACTTCGAATATATGTATCGCAGGAGGTATTGCTGCATCCTTGCTCTGATACATGACCAGCACAAGAGGATTCTTCCCCCAGAGGGTGCTTGGGCACTGGAACAGCCCCCCAGGGATGTGGTCACAGCCCCAGCCTGACAGAGCTCAAGCAGTGCTCGGACAATGCTCTCGAGTTTCTGATGTGACTCAAGGGGTGTCCTGTGCAGGGCCAGGGGTTGGACTCCATGATCCTGATGGGTCCCTTCCTAGTCAGGATATTCTA
This sequence comes from Acrocephalus scirpaceus scirpaceus, assembly GCA_910950805.1. Taxonomy (NCBI): domain Eukaryota; kingdom Metazoa; phylum Chordata; class Aves; order Passeriformes; family Sylviidae; genus Acrocephalus; species Acrocephalus scirpaceus. The sequence goes on from OU383781.1 coordinate 40,333,741, forward strand.
CAATTCTAAGATTCATCTAAAAGAACAATCTCCTACTAAAGCAGAATTGATAGACAAGAGGTAGCCAATGAGATTTAACACATGTAAACAGTACTGAAGTGTCAATAACGCTTCTGAGCAAAAAAAAATTGGTCCTTGAATACTAAGGTTGAAAGGAAGTTCTGATTTCTTAAAAGTTACACAGTCTACCTACAGAAATACATTATCATTTCTTCCATATTTGTTCCAAAAAAAAAATACACTTTGTTTTCTGAATAATCAGTCTCATGCTGGTTCTGATCTAGCAACAGATTTTATAAACAGTCTTACTTTACTCCCCAAGACCACAGAATTTATAAGAAGGCCTAAGCAATCTGGAGAGCTATGAAGTAATTTTGATTAGAAACAGATTTAATTTCTGGTGACTGTATAGAATATGGTCTAAGGTTGTGTGCAATTTTGCAATCTCATAGGCAAGTTGAGACTCAATTCACATGACAAATTTCTTCTAAAATCAGAAAAAAATAAATACTGGGGCTTGGGGGAACAAATAATTTTGAATACTGTAGAGCTGCAAGCTGACAAATGCTGTCAAAAAGAGGTGTTGAAATAAAAACATTTATGGATTTGAAACTCAGTATTCTAATAAGAGGTGACCTACTTTTAAAAGACAATGGGATTGATATTACCAGTACAAACATAACCCTGAATGCAGTTAAAACTTGTATGGCAAAAGCTTCCAACTGAGAAAGAGCCAAGAAATCCAAGAGCGAGCCAGAAAAATCCCATGGACTTCAGCTACTTCACAAAGCATGAGACATGAAGCTGGAAGGGCTACTCAGGGGTTTTAGGCCTAAAATAGATGATTGTTTTTACCTATCATCAAATGGTAAGCAAGACTGGATATGCTGAGTGAAGAGTGACAGCTGCAGAATTTATCAATCTGCTGTTGATTTGTTTTCTAAGCAGAGGTGGTAGCAGGAAAAAGACAAGTTTGATACTCACTTTCCATATTTCCAGTGACTATTTATATTAACAGATCCATTAACCTAAGCTTTTTACTATAACCTCTTCATTTAATTTTTAATAAAAATGATACTGGTTTTAATTGAACTACATTGTCTCAATTCTGAAGACAAATAATGCAAAAAAAAAAGAAAAAGAAAATTCAATATCACCCATAAAGACACTAAAAAATTATCTGCTGCCAGATTATTTTCATTGTCTGATGCCACTTATCAAGATTCTATAAATCCAATTGTCAGATATAAGAAAAGAAGGAATATCTTAAGGCCACATACATCTCAGTTTAGACATCATTTGGGACTTCATACTTTCCTTAATTTCTAGTCTATACAAGGAGCCACCCAAGCCTACCATCTCATTTTCACTGTGAATTGTGTCTGGGATATATTTCAAGGCTGATAAATTGTATACATCAGAGAACTGAGCACATCAGAACAAGCAGAGAAAATTAGGGAACAATGAATCAGGTGAAGTTAAGGGCAGGAGGAGAAGCAGGGAGAAAGAGTCAGATTTGGTCTTTCACTCACATGTCACCATTGCCTGTTCCAACAGTAGTGTGGTTGTGGAGGCAAGTGTAATGTTCTAGGCCAAACATCATTTGTAGCAGGAAGTAATAAATTTAATTAGAGTAACTAATGGAGAAAAAAGAGATGGACAAGCTTTTGGGCAGATATGCCCTTCTTCGGGCTTGCTGTTCCTCTCAGCCATTGCGTGTTTTATTCATTTTTGTCAGATGATCAAACAAAAATGTTTTGTGGCTCACAACAGACCTAAAGAAGGGCGTATGTGTCCAAAGAGTTTAAACATCATTTGCTCTAATAAAAGGTAGTGTTGTTGTTGTTATAACACCTGTTGTAAACCTTGCCTTGTTTCCTTTTCACATCCTGCATAAACTCTGAAAATTCCCTTAAGTAATTCAGATGCAAAGGAAGAAATACTTGCTTCTCCTCTTGTCTCTGCACTGTTTAGTCATTCAATGACCAGAATCCAAAGCACCAAAATGATCTAGGCAGAGATACTGCCAGGATACTTCCACTTTGACAAGCACCAGGAAGCATTAGCCATTTCATGGGAAACAGTCTTCTCTTCAGATTTCCAGACTGATTTACAACTCAGGGTCAAATAAGCATTCTCATCTTCCTTGGCAGTAAGAACCAAAACACATGAACAGCTAAAGATTCTTCGAACTTTGGTAAGAAAAAAGAGAGGAGTACAGACTTTCATTTGTCTCCTCAGTGCCTTACACTGGCTAGTCTATATCATAATCATTAATGACTTGAAATCTGAATATAGTTTGAATGAAAACATTTCAAAGCTCACAAGGCTCTGTTCCCACTAAGTCTGGTCTCTGTATAATGAAATGCATTCCTTCTGGCCTAATGCTACAGACTTGGCAAAAGAAATGCCTTTGGTATGAGCAAAAATTCCAAACTTGAGTCTTGCAATTGCCCCTTCTAAAAGGTCATTTATTGTGCATGTTGTTTATCAGCATGTGTCTGAAATGAATGCTGCTTCAATGCAAAGCAACAGGAGGTCACATTATAATTGGAATGCAATCAGCAGAACTGCTTATGACTTGGTTTCCTCTCTAAAATGGCAATCCATGCCACATTGACTATTATATTAATGTTTTTTGCATTACTAAAAAGGAGAAGGAAAAAAAAAGAAAAAACCTTTACAGTGAGCAGCTGATACAGTTTTCTAGAACTGAAAGATCACATGAGCTAAACAAGACCCGAACAGTTCACCTTTAAAATACCAAACCATCTGGTTTGCTGTCCCATGATAAATCTTAATGATAAATGTCTTCGTTTTGATGTTACAAAAGAAACACAGATCTGCTCACTTTTGGCACAGCTGAAAACACACTGGCAAGAGCAGAATAGAACTCAGATGTCAAAAATATAGAAAAAAACATAAAAAATATATCTTATTACTGCATTTTACCAGATATACAGCTTTAGATCAGTTTGTGGATGGGCAATTAGAAGTCCCAAGTTTTCCAAGGAAGCCTTTGGAGCATGTATTTTTTCCTGGTTTTTTTTTAGTTAGAATTTGATTTTTAGGGTTTTTTTTAAGTTTCTTTTTAATCTCTGTTTTTCCATCTTCATCCAGACAAAGCAGAAAGCTTGAAATAGGCATGACAGAAATTGCAATATCTTTTGGTAACTCAATTCATATTTTGTCACTGTGCTGTGGTTATTAAGGACAAATTAAAATAGATTGGAAAGTCTGAAGGGTTATGGCAAAGATGATAATCACAGACTCACAGAATGGGTCGGGTTTGAAGGAACTACAGGGGGGTCATCTACCCCAGCCTCCCTGCTCAGGCAGGGCCATCCCAGAGCACATGGCACAGGGTTGTTTCCAGACAGTTCTTGAATATCTCCAGTGAGGAGACTCCACAGCCTCTCTGGGCAATGTGTTTCAGTGTGAGACAACCTACACAGTAAAGAAATTCTTCCTCATGTTCAGGTGGAACTTCCTGTGCATCAGTTTCTGCCCCTTGCCTCCTATCCTATTGCCCAGCACCACTGAGCAGAGCCTGGCTCCATCATTTCAGCACCTTCTCTTCAAATACTTCAAGACACTGATGAGGGATAAAAAGAGCTCTAATTCTATGCAGGAAAAAAAAAAAAAAAAAGCCATACAAGCCAGCATAAAACTTCCACCCTTACCCAAAGGTACAAAAATCAGCTTTGGTATAGAATTTGTATTATTTTTTTCATGTCAATATTTCTAATATAGAAGAGGGAAAATACTAAACCTTCTATTCACACCAATTGATGACATCTAAAAATTTCAAATGCACCTCAAAGAACCAGAGAGAACTTCCAATTAAAATTTTTAAAAACATAAAAATTAAAAAGAATTTTATGACAATTTGGTAAATTGCAGCAAAGGTGAAAAAAACTTTTATCTTTCACCAACATTTATTGCATTTGTATGGATTGGGAAAGGTATTCCTGTTTCTTTTCACTGTTTAGCCAAGGATAGTAACTATAATCTCTGAGATCTCTCTGTAATGTCTCAGGCATTTAAGTGGTCAGCTCTGAATTCCCTCTTCTTATTTATTGACCTTTGATGGCAGAAGTCCATTTCAATGTAAAGTTTCTGTAACCAAATTTGAAGGCTTTTCTCCAGGCAATAACATTTCAGCTTTTCCCAGTACTCAGCTTCTGCCTTGACATCACTCAATTTCCTCATTTTACATACTATAGACAACCATCCCAGTGATAATTCTGTCTCCTTTCATTAGACAGTTACAGATTCTTTTTTGGCCAGTGATACAGGTTATTTTCACCTTTCTTCAAGAGTTCTGTCTGGTAGGCCCTGCTTTTTTTTTTTTTTTTTTTTTTTTTTACTTATTCCCCATCTGTTTCTGGATATCATTTTTATTTTACTCATTCCATTCTACTGTTCAGCTATTCATCAGTACTGAAAGAAGTGGCTGATTCTTCTGTGCTCCTGCTTATATGTACAATACTTAATTATTCACAGATGCACTGCGTCCCTTCCAACCCATGCTCTTCTTGTTACTTAGCAGAGACAAAACAAGTATCTTTTATTTAACTCTTCTATTTCTGCAAAGGCAATTTTCCTAGACATCTGACCATTTTCATTATCACCTATTGAACTCCTAACAGGCTACAGCTACTTCTCAAACAAGTTACTCCAATTATTGAAACATTCGGATTTCCATTTACAGATGGTAAGCAAGAGTTACATATGTCCAGTCCCCAACTCCTATGCTTTTGTTTTCTTGTCCTATCATGTTGTAAACCTCTAATTTTCTTGTTTATTCTCACATATACTAATGGATGTCGTGCCACAAACATGCACTTTCTAGGGTGGCCTCTGTGCATCTATTGACACCATTCAGTTTTTCCTAAAATTTTAGCTTGCATTGTTTTCAATATTATTTTTGGCCTGTTTGGTACTTCTATGGACTCCCAAATAATGTTCCCCATAATCAAAAAATATCAGAAGGAGCTCCTATCATCACTCAAATCTTGCATTAAAGATTAGGATGCCAAGTGATAAAAGATAGAATTACCATGGGATTTGGCAGAGACAAAGAGAGAAGCAGAGCCACAGGACTGGTCTAAGCCAATGCCATCAAGACAAAAGGCTTTGGGGAAAATCTAAAGGGTCCATAACTAAAAAGTGCAGTTTTCACTACTTTGGCATTCAGAAATAATGAAATAGGCATATGAACAAGAGTGCAGCAGATTTAGAGAGCATCTGGGATTTCACAAGATGATCCACTCATGATCCCATCATCTATTTCAACTTTTCCTTTGGATTCAAGTTAAGAATTCAATAGGTGATTCACACTCCATCCTTTTTCATCTTAATGATATCCAAGCATTCTAGCAGGAAGCACATAATATCACAATTTGACTGAAGTTATCTTACTACTAGCTTTGTGTGTACTGTTGTTCTGGGAATTGCATTCAACAGAAGGTAGGAGAGGATTGAATCACATCTCTTTCATTCCTCAATTTGAATTTCATGGTGTATGCCATGTGGGTAAATACCAAACATCTCTCAGTAAACTAGAGTGGGATAACTCCTTAGGGAGATTAAGTCATTACTCTGTTTCAGTGATTACAGCACGCTTGTGAAAGCTGTAATCCAAATGGCAAGACACGTTTGCCTCAGCAATTACTAGAATATAGACAGGAGATCAATGTTTGTATTGATGCTCTTCTATAAAATTTACATTTTTATCTTATTCTAAAGACTTGTGTTGTATCATTTGCTTCAGAACCCAGTCTAACTTCTAGTATCCACACTACGTGTTGCCATTTAACCCCAGCCAGAAACTAAGCACCACACAGCCACTCCCTCCCTCCCCTTTGTGCAATGGGGAGCAGAATTGGGGGAAAAATAAAGGTAAACCCATGTGATGAGATAACAACAGTTTAGTAACTGAAATAAAGTCAGATATAATAAAATTAGTAATGAAAAGCAGAGAGGAATAAAACATCTGGACCAATGCCCAGCCAGTCCCCCAGCAGTGGTCAGCCCCTCCCGGCCAGCTTCTTCCCTGTTTCTGTACTGAGCAGGACATTCCACGGTATGAAATATCCCTTTGGCCAGTTCCTGGCTGTGCTCTCTACAAGCTGCTTCTGCACCTCCTCACTGGAAGAGCAGAAACTGAAAAAGTCCTTGTCTGGAAAACCACTGACCAACAACTAAAACATTGGTGTGTTACCAACATTATTCTCATACTAAAACCAAAACACAACACTGAACCAGCTATTAGGAAGAAAATTAACTCTCTTACAGCCAAACCCAGAACACTATGTTAGACTTTCAGGCAGACTTTTGAATACTTTATGAAATGCTCAATACATTGGATCTTTTCCAGGCATCATTACTTAAAAGAGGAAAACATTATTAGTGGACTTGATTTTTTTTCATATTTGCAGCTAACAAGTTACCTTTACTGAATCATCTATTGTTAGCCTTTTACTAATATTTAATCACTTATCAACCCCTCTAGCAGTTCTCTAAAATCCTGAGGAATGAATGACAGAATGAACTGCACAGCAGAACTGATAATAGTTTAGACCACAAACCCCCCTGAGATTAACAGATTCCTATGGGAGGAGGCAGGGGAAACCACCAAAACTCAAAAAAACCCCAACAAAACAAACAGTCAAAAAACCCCCACAACCAAACAGCTCAGCATTTAGTGCTGAAGATAAATTTTCAATTTTTATTTCACCAAGACCTCAAAGTTCTTCACCAAAGTTTTTCTTGTGGACTAGAACTCAACACAGTAGCTGGGGGACCAAATGTGTTTAAAGTACAAAACATACCAAGAGAATAACTAACCTCTTAAGTCTTCTAAACCTAAACTTAGTTATGCTTATTATAAAATTTAAAATCCACTATGAATATGATTTCCTTTCATAATGTACTGACCATTGCAATAAACAGACAGCCAACTTATTTTTGTGCCGCTGTATGAAGGACATATTTGAAACTACCCTAATCACTACTGTAAACATTTATACTGAAACTGAGAAATAACTTCAATATTTCCCCTACATCAATAATGTAAAGCCAAGTGAAACCCCAAATGGCAGTTAAACGATTTTTTTTTCTTTTACTGTGATAATAGCATAGAAGTACCAGAAAAAAGTCAAGAACTTCTCTTGCTTCAAATGATGCCATGGTATGATAAATTTCTTACATACCCAGGGTATTTTCAAGATTGAGAAAGACTCCTTCAAATGTTTGCATTATATTTTCAGAATTTTTGCAAAAAATCTTTAGCAAGAGAACTGGTCAAAGTTTTATATAAATTTAAAAACTTTTCATTCCAAATTAAATTTTTACCATTTATTGATTTGATTGTTTTAAATCTTCATTATTTGCATTCTTAATGCTACTGACCTTGATATTATTGCATTGAATGCCCTAAGAACTACTATAATTAAAACTTGAATGGTTTTGAAAATTTCAAACACTACATTAGAATTTTCATTTTTAAAATGGCAAATGACGACAATAAATACACTCCTAGAAAGTTCAGCTTTCACTCTCTTCCCAAATCAAGAGTACTAGAGTACCCAGCTTTTCTATGGAGCAGTTAGCTTGATGAAGTTCTCTGGAGCAAGCAGACCTACAGCATATTCACAGCATGGTAAGTTGATCTGGACGTGAGCAGCAGGTCCAGACTTTAAGTGTTAACATTATAGCACATTTACACAGCTAAATCTTTGCCCATTCATGAAGGACTCATGGGAAAAAGACTAGCCAGGAACAGGCTGTCACTGCCAGAACAATCCAGGGCTGCAGCATACTCAATGCCAGCACTGGAGGGGCTCCTGGGGACGGGAGCAGCCAGAAACAGAGCAGAGGATGGACAAATTGGTCTAGCAGGCCACATACAGCTGGAGGCATCGTTTGGGTACCCCTGCTGGAAACCATAAAACTCTATAAGCTTCATGAAATAAGCACTACTACATTCACAGTGGAATGTATCACAGTACCTTTACCCTTGATGTTGCTATTTCAGATCAAGCTGGGAAGGGTATATTATTTCTTTGACAAGTTATATACAGATCAAGAACATAAACAACTAGTAACAAACATCAACCTTTATCACACTTTTCCCATTCCTTTGTTGTGAATATGAGCGCTGGAAAGTGCACAACGCACCCCTGGAGGTATCTCTGTCCTGCTGCCTGCAGATGTTGACAGAAAGTTCCTCCTCACTTTCCAGCGGTGATGGTTGCAGCAGGACTTGAAACTACAGATGCCTCATCTGTCCATTCTTTCTTGGAAAAGAAAAGTGCTAGTCATAACTCCTGCTTAGCTGGGTGATAGAAGGTGATAATCCTTTCTGGAATGTCACACTTAATATCTACTTTGGGGATGACAATCACTAAATTCCAAGGAGATTAGCATTGCAGAATCCACTAAAAGAAAACTTCGCTATGGCAAGATCGAAGCCCAAGGATAAAATTAATAAAACTATATAGGAAGATTTTTTTTTAAAATTATCAATTCTTGCTCCAACCTTGATCCAATTGCTTCCCATCAGCAATCTTCTGATGAGATTCCACACAGATGAAATTTCTACCAAATAATGTAGTGTTTTCTGAAAATTGCAAGGCAAGCAGGAAGCCGGGTAATTCAGCATGTACATTCATCATGATACTTAGAATTACTTATAACAGTAAATACATATTCAATCATTATGCGAAGTTTTCCAGTCAGAAATAGAGAGATGTGGCAGAAATGGAAGGAAAAAGACTCTCTCTAATGGAAGATTTCCAACATTCTGCCACTAATTAGTAATGTGAAAACATTCTGCAGGATTTTGGAGTAACAATATAGATCTCCTTTTTATTTTTTTAAATACACTGGATTAAAATTTAATGCCTAAAAGAAAAGTTCTTCCTGAACAGAAATCAGATCTCTCTAAATTTTAGTTTCTTCCTTGCAGATTAATAACTCAGTTTAGTATTTCCTGCACTTATTGATGGAAACTCATGTTAGAAATATTGGCAGCATAAAGCCAAGATTTCCTATAATGTCCCAAATTAGTTGGCTACCACAGGTTTATGGATTATTAATGCATCTCCTGTTGGCATTCTGCCTTATACCATTTTTCATTGAAATATTAAACCAAATTCAATCTTTTCTAGATTTTTAGTAACATAAAGCTTGCAAACAGCATTAACCCCTGTTCCAAGAGTCTCTCATTCAATAAGTCTTTTAGGCATGTGTTTAAAATCATCCATATTCAGCAAAAGACAAAAGCACATAATGGAATCTAGGTGACAGTTCAGATATTTTGCTGAATTAGGGTAAGTAATGTAATTGTTCCTATTAAATAAGAAATGTGTCACAGTGAGAGGGTTTGGCTTTTAAATAGTGGTGTTTACACCTTAGTAAACTGAATTCATATCTTTTCAATGGAAACAAATAATTCAGATAATTAAGCATAAACATTCTGTGTTTTGTTGAACAACAGTGGCTGATGAGATTAAATAAGACAATGGAGTTAACGCACATCACATGTATATGAACAGAATTTCATTCCTTATAGAAAGCCCAGTAAAGTACCAACATAGTTATTCTTATGAAATAATTATTATTGCATGATTTAAAATGAAAAACTGAAATATGAATATCATTTATAAATTATAGCATTTTACCTCTTTCATATTCACAAATCCGAGATACTAGCAAACAGTTTAGAAAGGTTAAATTGTTATCCTAACAATCTCTCCCTGACGAAACCAAAAGGCAGAAACATTCCTTCCAGATGTGCAATAAGAAGAGAGAGTCATTCTGTTCCCAAAGGATGCAAGAACTCAGAATTTCAAAGGCTGATGCCAAGAAGCCTTGCCAGATACACTTCACAAAAAATGTTTGATGAATTATTATGGTGAGCATCAACTTTTCAGATAAATGACTGAAAATAAACTAGTTTATATCTCAATGGAGAGCATAAATTTCCTTTTTGCTTTGGGAACTTGAAGTATGGAGAAAGCTGTTGACCATTCCACCTCTTGCTGAACTAACAACATTTTACTAAAAATGTGTTGCTTTCCAAATTTACTTTACTCATAGCTCAATAAATTTAGTCAGAGAGGAAAGATATCCAAAAAGGTTCTTACACAAAATTATGACAACCAAGTGATTTGCAAACTGCCTGAATCCGCACAATCTGTAAGAGGGAAATCACTGATCTGCAACGTTAAACACACAACTTAACAATTTCTATGAAACTTTATGAAAAGGAAGGAAGCTGCAAAACATGGTTCCAGGGTTGATTATCACATACAGACATTATAAACAAATCTGATTACAACAGGGGCTGTGAATAAATACTGACATGCACAAATGTTATTTTAAAATCATCAGAGTAGTAATATTTATCTGGAAAAGTGTTCTGTGATAAAGCAGAAGCAAGGAGCAAGAAGCTTTTAAATTCTTGGCCATGAAATCTCATCTTACATTTTCTCCTACACTTGCAGGTATAGGAAAAGCTAAGCTACCCCTCACTCTCTAGTTCTAGAACCTCCATGCAATGCAATGTCTCTGATGGAAGAAATACATGAAGTATTTTTATTTTTGACTGATGAGGACAAACTAGAAAAGAAGTTTCAAGATTGTTATAAGAATTGGCCAGCAGTCATACAGCTTCATTTTGCATGTCTACAGTGATCAAAAAAGATTTCTCACTGAACAGAACTGAAATTACAACTTCAGAACAGACTTTAGAAAAGCACTATCAACCATGAAAGAGTCAGAAGCAATTTTTAAAAAGTATGATCAAGAACAATCTAAACATAAAGTACTTTTTGAAATAGTGCAGACTTTTTGTATTTCTGCCTTCATCTTCCTTCTCTTGTCCCCTTCATGCTCCTAAATATTTCTGGGATTATTCAAATTGCCTAAATAAAATTCATAAGAAACTCTTTTGCCTAAATACATGAGGGCTTATTACCACATTTCTTTACTGGCACAAAATCTGAGAAAAGCCTCAAGGTGCAAATGATCTGCAGTCTATTTAACATCATGGTTATTTATTTTTATGGGCACTCATTATTACTCTTTACCCTAAATTATAGGTACATTCCTGGCTCCATTTCCCACTATTCCATAATCTTTATAATAATATGGGTTTTCAGATTTCCAAATCCTCCTCAATACCTCATCAATCAAAAATGCATGCAACATTCACTATTTGTTATACTGGGCAGAGAGAGCAAACCATGGAACCGCAGCTTGGAGCCCAGATAAAGAGTTTACTCATACCCCAGGACTGGGATACATGCCATGGCTTTGGTAGCATTTACTAAGAAAACCTGTTTTGCAATATCTTAAACAGAGTCTTTGCATACAAACTGATATGCACTGAATTAGCGTTTAAATACCACAGTTCCTATTTTATTATGGATTATGTGCTGAACTAGTTCTGTCAAGTTTAGAACAGTATGCCATAATTTTGACTAAATCTAAGCCCATGCATCTTTTTCCATGGAAACATATTACAAGCATGCCCATTTCTCCCGTCACAGAAAATTTTCATGAATATTTTGATAAACAGCTGTTATGCTATAGTAGTTTATAGCCACAATAGCATCAGTTTCAGCAAAGAAATGACACAGCTCCAGAAGCGATCACATAACACTTAATTTTGGGGACAACTCAGAAAACTATAATTTGCATCATTTCGATTTTTGGGCCTACTGGACAGGAAAAAAACGCGTGCCTTGACGAAAAAGCCCTTGGCTTACTAATCATGTATCCATTAAAGCTGAGCTGGGTTGCTGTCACTGTCTTTACAATACCTTGAGAAAGGAGTGGGTTTGAACAGGCTAAATAATAAGGTATTGCTTCTTTACTGAAACTACGTTTCGTAATCACTAAAAGGAAAGACTGTTCTAAAAAATGGATCTGTTAGTAAAGTCAAGTCTTTTTAATGACACTGCATCATATATGCAAATGAAAATAATTTATTCAAATGCAAATTTTACAGCACCAAAACACCTCCCCAACAATCCGCTACAAATGAGAGTCTCCAAGAAAGATCTGTATGATTTAGAAGAAACTTACCTCTAACCTTTGAAAATTGTAGTTTATCTGCATTGAAGGTTCCTTGATGTGCTCAGGAAGTTAATGATGTCCAGCACTGTTAATTCTCACCTGCCACTCTACATTCCCCCTCACCTGTTTTTCCTGTTGATTTTGTAGTTCATGAGATTTATACAACAAGATTTACACCTTTGAACTGTATAGGCGTCAATAACTATATGGTGTTTCTGACCAAGCTTAACTGTGCTCTCCTTATGGGAAGACTTAAAAATTAATATAAATATATTGATAGATCACAAAAATAGAGGATAAGTGACAAGGGCAAGTCAGAATGATCCAGACAGGAGAACTAATCCTGGATACCATGAAAACAAACTTTGAGGATAGTGGTAATAAAGGACATATCATTTAAGTTACCTAGGAAGCATGTAGGCCTGTGACATGAGTTTTTATTGGAAGGGGTGTTCTAGTTATTAAATCTGCAGTCCAAGAAATGAGATACTTAAAACCATACAGTGCCACAAACATTTTGGCTAAATCACTGTAAGTGGTGCTTTCTGCCTCACCTTCTCAAATATGAAAGTAAGGAAAATAATATTTTTTCTATCTTTTATTCACTCCCTGTCCTGTCCGTTTAACTAAGTAAATGCATTGGGCCATGGATAACTTCTTGCTACACATATGCTTGACAAAGGGCCCATAAAAGACATCAGTATTCCCAAATAAGATGACAATACAACAACTATAGGAGAAAAATGCTCTCTTTTATACATTCACAAGGAGAAATCATCAGGGACAGTAAAGGACACATAGAAGTATCCTCAACTTTTCACCAAATTAGCATTCATTTCATTAAAACTCTTCTTGTGTTTCAGAAACACTGAATTTTCAGTAGAAATGCCATTTACATCAATAACAGATAAAAATATATAAATAAAATGAAACTTCTTAAGGCCTGTAATAATCCTCCTGTAAAAGCAGCATAAATACCTTTGGTTTTTCTCTCATCACCTTTCTGCTGTTAAACAGAGGGGAAAGAAGTGATGTGGGGTGCAGCACTCAAGACGACAAAGGAGAAGGCAAGTTTCTCATAAGCTTCATTAAGTAACCCTTGCCTATTATGCTCACCTGAGTCAAGGATGCTTACAACTAGTTATTACCAGAAATAGTCAGGTAGATTCTGAGCCCCAGTGAGTTGAAGACAAGTAGAGGAAACACATCCCATGACCAGAATTACTAAATCTTTCTCTAAACAAATACAAAGACCGGAGACGGCAGGTGCCAGACCCTTTGTTAATTGTGCCCCAAGGCTCTAAAGCTCCCTGCCTTATGACATTAGATCAAGCTCTCTTCTTTCCCTGCTTTCAAAATTCCCATTCATTCAAGCTTATTCACTTGCTTAGCCAAGCTCCACAGACTATTGCACTGTAGGTGCCCAGAGACAATCTACATAAAAGATATTTCATAAATGCGGATTGCTTTGATAATCAGAATCTCCTCACTCCCTCTGAGTTGTTACCTAAAGCAGTTCTTCAAGTGTTTTCCAGTGTTCTTAAATTTTGGGGTTTTTTGTTACGTTTGAAGCATCATGGAAACAGCATATGAAAAAATTAAATTAAAAATCTTAATTCAAATGTGCAACAAGTGAGTTAGAAGAGGTTTGAAAATGGCTCAAGAGCATACACAAACTCATCAAGTGCAACCCAAATATTTCCTGGGTATTTCAAATAATCTGTGATTGACCTTAAAGTTCCTCTGGCTTTTCATACTCTGAGGTAATTTCTCTCATGTGGGTAAGAGAGAACACTCAATTCTGCTTGTCTAGGCTTCTCAGAGTATTAGAGTTACATGAGGGAAAAGGTAAAAGCACAAGTTGACTAATGAAATCTGTAAGAATGTGCTTTTTTGTCTAAATATTGGAGTGATTGTCAAGGAGACAGAAGCTCTGACCGTATTTCACCGTCAAATTATGATTGTCATTGTTCATAGACTAAAAGAAATTTGACAGGCATCCTAAGATTTAAGATTCTTAAGTATCTTTTCAATGACATATTTCAGTGCATGTGATTACTGAAATTACAACATGATCTATTTCACACTGCCCCCCTTCCCCTTCTAATTTAAACATGTTATCTATCAAGCTCTCATTAGAGAGGTTAAATCTTATCAAGACATTCTTAAGCAACTCCAAGTCTATTTTCAAATCAAGAATCACCAAAATAGCAGTACTGATGATGATCAATCAAAACATTTAAACTACTTCACAAGAGCAGCAGAAAGTTTGCATATATCTTAGATAGAATTCACTCATATGCTTCTGTTCGTTTGGTTGCCATGTAGAGCTTGGCAAGCGAGATGAAAATACACAAAATCACTATTTGCATAAAGGCACTGCAGTATCCATAACTTGGCACTACAGGTAAAGTTCATACTTAGGAGGAAGGAATTCTCTGAGTTATTCTCCTGTTACTCTCAACAAACTTTTAAGCTGCTTGGGGCTACACTTTAAGCTACACTTTAGGATGTGATACCAAGCTGACATATTGTCTAAGATTTCAGCATTGTGATGCTCAAAAAAATCTGTGCCCAGTTGATATGTTTTGTCTATAGGAAAGTGAATTTTACATCCTTCCACACTGATCTCAGTTTGCTCCCTAGATGCCTGAACCCAATAATAAGGGATATAGCTGCAGCTCAGTGACTCGGTGAAGGCGCTTCCCTCAGCTCAGAAACAATGCCTGACTATTACAGAGAGCATATGACGTGTGCATATGCACCACCTCACATTCTCCAAGATTTTAAATTAACTGTACAGAAATATGGCTTAGCAATTGATTTGGAATGAATTTATGGGAAGTATCAAAACAGCAATAACTCACCACATATGACATCATAACCTCTACATGGCTATGTATCTTGTTTCCCTCTCCCTCAACATTTCATTACCCTGCAAGTGAAGACTTGGCTGAAAATCTGAAAAGCCTCATCATATATCCAGCCACATGTGCATGGACAAAACACCTGCAGGCAGTTGTTTTAAGGCACAGAGATGTCTAGCATGTGTATGGATTTCCTCCCCATAATCTGTGCAGGTTTAACTACAGCCACAGGGAGAAATTACCTAGAGATTCCCCTCTTGTACTAATGTAGTTACTTCCAACACAGTATTTTTAACCTGCACATCAGAGAAACCCTTCTTTAGACTGACAGAAAATATTTTCTATTAAGCTTACGAGACTTGGGAATGGACAAGAAACAAGAGATATCTTTTTTTATTAGAAAATAATATGATAGCATTAAAAAAAAAAATAGGTTTCTCTCAAAATTCATAAATTAGGTCAGTTCAAAGTACCTACATGCTGGTATTAAATAGTTTGCTTTGGAAGTTTAGAAAATTCTTTCAAACCCATGAAAGAAAAACAGCAAGAAAAGAAGTAAAAACTTCAGATAAGGAATGTGCAACTTCATTTACTTAAAAGAACATAAAACCATTCATATTTTGGCTTTTGCTTTTCATTTCTTTCTTTACTCCATCAGCATACTTAAAAAATACTTCCAATGAAAGTAGTTTGAACTTCACAGATCAGAACTTGCTCTTGCACCTTTATTTATTTAAAAACACTTTCTGAAGAAGGTCCCATTAGTATTCAGTGTTATCAGAATAATTCTGTTTTAATTTTAAACAACTCATATTACATAAGCTACAATAGTTATATAGATTTTAAAACTGGGTTCCCTACCGCCAAGACCTGATTTTAGGAATCAGATGCTCTTTGCCTTCCCAAATTTTCTAAATGGGATTGAAGTGATGTACAACTTTTTAACCTATCTTAGAAACTGGCATCTTCTAAAATTGCTGCAGAGTAGCTCTACATTTGCTCTCTCACATACATAAGAACAAATCCTGAACAACCTACAGAATTTTAGAGCAGCAGTATCAAGGCTTTCCCTTTCCTGCCTGTGCTACTGAAAACCAGAATGACAGAGTAAGACTCAACTCCCTGGTGAAACACTGTAGCTCCCTTAGGTGGTAGGTTCACCAAAAAAACCCAAACAGTTTAGATCCTAAATATTAATCTGTCAGGAAAATCCTGCCTCCATTCAGGATGGAAGATTTGAGGTTACAAATGCATTCCTGCTTGTGAAAGAAACATTCCTTTTCCTACACACATCTTCCACTCAGTGCATTCCCAGGTATCATATCAACCACAGCAAGCTGGCATCTATTCTCACTGACAAAGTCACTTCTAGAACTCTTTGAAATTTTCTTTTTACTCTGCAAAACATACCAGTATTTTGCATTTTTTCTTTATTTACTTGCTAAACTGCAGTCTATGTTTTAGCTTCTTGTGGGAAAAACTTCTGCCTGAATTCCTGAATTATTGTTCCTACATCTCCTAAATGAATGCCATCTCCAAATCTTGCAAACTATTTTAACTAGTTCATTTCATCCAGAAATTTCATCTGAACAGCCATCTTCCCTAAACATGCAGAGAGCAGGAAAAAAAACCCAAACAAACTTTCACGGGTTGGCAGGATAAAAGAACTAACAGACATTAACGATATTTCAAGCTCACTCTCCTTTTTGGCATTTCCTGATGTTCTAATTCTTCTCATAATATTCTCATGATGTCCTATTTAATCTCATTCTCTTTTGAATAAAGCCATTATACTCCTTTATAACAAACAGATTTTTCAACACAAAAAATTAATTTAGTTGACAGCTTCTCTTTCACTTTATTACTGAATTCACCCTGGTAAAGGAATTACATTTTATATTGACAGTGGAACAAAAGTGAAGAGGAAACAAGAGCAAAGGGACTCCTTCAGCTATCCTCCACACTTCTACTGCCATTGTTATCTAGAATCAGATTACAGGGCAGAGGTAAAGTTTACATCCACAATTATCAGCTGAGTGGAGGTCCACATATCTCCTTTTTACCTTGCTGTAATTTCACCTGGTATTTCTTTTTCTTGACATATCACATACTTTACATCAGTAATGGCTGGCATTTGACAGTACCAAATTGTTTCTGAATGATATAATAGTTTATATTTAATCTATTTATCCCAAGTTGCTCTCTTTTTTGCCCCCGTGAAATTTATCACTCACTACCTTTAAGACAGACACAACCTGCCAAATTAATTAATTAGGTGGATTTGGGAGGGATGGTTTGTTTGGTGTTTGTGGAGGGGGTGTTTGCGGAGCGGGTGTTTGCCAACCTCTTGGCTTTAAGACAGATTCTAATTCTTCCATCAGGGCCCAAGGGATTATTTCCATTGAGCCCACTCCTTTTATTTCACAGAAACAAAATTTCCTGTTAAGCCTGGCTGCTCCTACTCACAACTCAGCAAAAAAACCCATCCAGAAGTTGCCTCTCTCCTGTGAGGAAAGGTAGAGTGGGACAGATGCAGTTTTTCTAAGCACAACTGACTGAAGCTACCACAGTCTCTGCTCCTGCAGTGGTGGGTGCAGAGGGAGCCAAGTTCAGTGGGGAAATCCAGCACGGTGGTGTGGTAGCCCTGTAATTTTGGTTTGCACATATTCTCACTCTTCTGACACGACACAAACACTAACTTAGTTCTCTAGGAGATGTGAGGAAGCCATATCTGGTAATAGAAATTGTTTTGGAAGAGGGAACTTGGGCCATGTGCTCTTTCCATATCTCTACATGGCCCGACACTGTGCAAAAGTAAAAAAAACAAATCAGAGACTGCAGTCTTGTTTGGTCTTTAAGTAGACATGAGAAGGTTGCTTGCACCCCCCTCTGTAAGCATTCCTGTGAAAGGACTCGTATTCACCAGCCTTACATTTTTCAGCCTACTGTGCTAAATATCATCATTGCAATTGGAGGCATTCTAACAGAACTGCAATACAAATCTGTTTCACTTGAGAAGCAAAGCCTACGGTTCCTTAGGTTTTATAACACAGCGCTTAGTACAAATTCGCTGAATTTTTCCAATGCTTCACTATGTGATTTTAGGAGTCTATTTTCCCCAGTGGCACGCAAGTACTAAAATTACACTACATTGCATTTTGCTCTCAGTGGGTGGGAAAGTGAATACTCAATGGGTTATTTTCCATTCTTTATTTCGGTTTTATGCAGCCACAGGTGGGGGGTCTTTCAGGTGGCTGCCTAGGTTTACTAAGCACTTTAGGGTCATAGACAAAAAGGGTCTTAGAAAACGTATCAGTGTTGTCAATCACACAGTACAAGAAATTCATTCTGCATAAATAGAAACAATTTCCAAGATGTCTTAGACTGTAAAAGGTAACCAACACAATGAATACCAACAAAAAAAGGATCAGCCATCCACTGTTTGGTAAAGGACATGAAACAATTGCACTTGCTTATACTTATTATTTACCTCTCTGTCTCCTCCCTTTCTTCTCCCCAGGTGTGATCTCTCTGCTTAGGGCACACAAAGTTAGTGAAGGATGTCATCAGGCTTCCTATCATTTATTTTTCTTACAATGAGTTTATTAACAGACCACAAAAATATCACAAAACAGGAAAAAAAGAGGAAGCCATCAACCTACTTATCATTTCAGAGCTCTGCAAGGACCTTTGATCAGTAAATATATCATTAGATCATGAATACAGATATTCATATCCAGTAAAAAGTTGACAAATTTCTCCTCTTGCTTAAGATGCAATGAAATCCTACAAAGTTACCCCTTTCTTTTCTGAAATCAAATTTAAAAAAGGACTCTTCACCCACTTTTAGCACAGCACACACTCTGAACAAGGAAATGCGAAATACCTTGCATCTTTTTGGCTGTTCATAGTTTGAAAGACACGTAGATGTTACAGCAAGATGTGTATGCTGTGAAGAACAAACACACAAGGGGATAAAATAGTCTCACTGCTGTTATGCAGATGGCTGCCCTTCTGACTGTGGAGGAAATTTCCTCCCTCCCCCATTTTTTAAAGCAGACTTCTACATGTGTTGACTATGTGGGAATTAGTGCTTTTTCAGATGACACCCACATCCTCCTCATTAAGGTCAGTAACACCAACTACAGGGCAGTGGCCAGAGTCACATAAGTATTCCACCCATCCTAGCCTGCTAAAAAGTTTAAATTCTCAGAGAAACACAGCTCAAAATGGAATGGCCACATTATTTTAATCACAAGAACTATGAAGGACAGTGAACAATATTCAGATGCAGTACTACTTTCTGTGTGCGTGTCATTTTCTCAATAGAAGGCTCAGCAATTTAAAAACTGAGAGGTACAAACTCAAAAATGAAATTCTATGTCCCATATGCTCAAAGGCCTATATTTGTGCATCTCAAATAGACAGAAGCCCAATAGACAAATTACTTTTCATAAATAGTGATCCTGATCTGTAAAATATTTTGTGACCATACTGAGATCTGTAATATCTCAGGTGACATCAAGCAGTTTTATCTGCAAAAGCAAGAGTCTTTAAAATTTCCTCAAAAAATACATTAAATGAAAACTCAAATTTTTATTACAGATTCTAATTTTAATGAGAAAACACCATCTTTCACATTTCCAACATTTGCTACACAGACCCTTAGCAGACCCCATACTGCCTCTGGAATTAAAACATGCTAATATGAAAAAAATATTCAAATGGAACATGCACCATAAAGATTTTTTTCTTTTTTCTTTACCCAATAATATAAAGCTTTATGGTGTCTGTGTACTACAGAACAGTACAGGCTGCATGGAATATATCAACACGTGTCTATATGTTATTAAAAACAGTAAATTCCCATTTAAACAAGGGCTACAATCTGTGCACTAAACACTCATTAATGGTTATGAATCAAAAAAAAGGGGGGGGGCCTTGCAGCAGGTGTGCATATCTATGAATTTCAATAGATTGTAAAGCTGTCTGTAGCCAACAGCTTCACCATTTGGCCTTTCTGAGCTTGAAGACAGGCAATTTTTCATGATTTTACTATTTCTGGCCAAACAAAAAGTTTTTAATTAAATATACCACATGATTCCAGATGTTTGTTTATTTGTTCCAATGAGGCCATAAAAATGCCTGAATGATAAAATTGGAGGACTCCTGCAAAAACAGGCTAGACTAGAGTGCTAACTAAACATGGGCGTCTCTCAGGAGATTGTGTTTGCACAGCACTGGTGTGCTTTGAACCCAATTTCTTTGGAAGACCTGTAATACTGTGGCTATTGACTGGAATTCTTTATTGTAAAAAATTATAAGGCCAAGTGGCAAATTTACTAGATTTTTTTTTTTTTAATTGCCAGTTGTATATACACTGCATCATTAGCTCTCCTAAGAAGATTTTAAGTAGGCTTACGAGTTTGGATCCCAAGTTTCCACTTATAGAAGCCAATGTTTTCTATAGATTTCTGCCACTTTTTAGTCATCCTGCTTGAGTATTCTTACGGTTTCTAATTGCCAGCATGACAAAATGAGCTATGTCATGAAATATCAGACACTCTCTAGTCTACCAAAAATATGAAGTTACGTTTTTTTTCCTCATTAATCACATTCCCTCTGATGTGACACTTGTATGGGTAACTTGGGCCTAGACTGCTAGTTTTGGCAAATATGGAAAAAGTTACAATGAAAAACCTCAGAATGACAAAAACATGGAAAATGGTGAGGTCTTCAACAGTCAGATTGGGGAATGTGCACTCTGGAAAAATGAAAGTCCCTATAATATTTGGAAAAAAAAATACTGACAATTATGAAAGTCTGCCTGAGTCTTAGACTACTAAATCCCATTAGAAACAGAATGGGAATTTTTTGCTCAACATCTGAGATACTTAATAATATTTTAATCTGAATTTGATTAACCGCTTAATTATTCTCTTTTTCTCTTTTAAAATTTTCTTCCAGAGAAACACACATATTTTATTCCCACAGAGACACAGCACACCAGTAAGTGATCCTCTTAGAACTTACTTCTGGTCAGCTCAGTCACATCCCTTGGGTTCAGTTTCAAAACACAGAACACAGAGAAGTCTCACAAATTAAAATATGCTGTCATTTAAAACCAAATCTTAACTTTTCTAGCCATCAAGAAAGACTTTACACAAAACTGCAAATCACTTTATATATCATCCCCACCTCATTTACCCCAACCTACTTTCACATGACTAGTTGCTCCCATCACTGCAATATACAAAAAGATAACAATATATTTTTATGCTGAAGTTTTAATAATCGACAGTATCCTGATTCAGATCCAACATTCCTTGTATACACAGACAAAAAATTGTTGACCCTGTAAGTGACAAGAATATGAATCCAATGACCCAGAAAATTTATTTCTTGAACCATATTAGTCAAGGTCACATTCAAATCCAACTACAATTTATTCCACATTTGGGAAAGTCATTGTGCTTTACAGAGAAACATGTTGATGCTGGCAGAAATTATGACTACTGAGCATGTGAGGTAAATTGGTCCACAAACAGCACAGCTATTGGTGGCAGTTCTATTCCAGTAAACAAATAAAATCGGCCTCAGGAAAGGGACTACATGAGACCCTCCTTAACCTGTTCTTTCATGGCTGCCCAGCAAAAAACCACTACACAGCTGAGAGCTGAGTTGATCACATGTGCAGGTATTGGACCTTTCAGTTCCATTGAAAAGCAAAATTTTTGACTGTGCGTCAGTCCACAAAACCAGGAGAGATGCCCAATGCATTTGCAGACTTGGCAAATACTAATACAGGTGGGTTTCTGTTACCAGCTAGAAGATTTTACCGGAGTGCGCTTCCCTAAGGAAGTGTGCCTTCAAGCATTTCTCCCCACCTACTTCGTTCCACTCATTCCTTTTACCTCTTCTTCTCCCCACAAAGCAAACATAACAAATACTGAGAAAGCAGAAAGCTGGGATCCACCTTGGAAGGGAAAAATCATGGTCAGAGCTAAGAAACCAGGCACAACACTGAATAAATAGAAATAAGTCAGTAAATGAGAAATTCACCTCAGCTCCTGGGGTAAGGTTTGGGGAGGCTAGGGGCATCAGCAGGAGCCATCCAGCACAGGAGTGAGAGAAGCCTGCTCTGCCTTTCTCCCTGCTGCACCAGGAACCTCTTGCACCAGAATTCTTCAAGTTTCTGACATTACCTTCTCACACATCTGGACTACAAAACCCCAATTCCCCTCTGATGGATTTTTTTTTTCCACATCGCCTTAAGGGAACTAAGATCAGAAAACAGAATCTTTTCTTAACCAAGTCTTCTCTCACTCTGATACTCATCTATACCATCACTTCACTTTCCATGCTTCTCCCATGTGTCTTGAACTTCCATTATTGTCCATTTTCCAAACTAAAATCCGAGTAACCAGAACCCAGTTTCTCACATCATACAGACAAACCACATGGGATTTTTTTTTTTTTAAATAGACTCCTTATTTTAGCATTCTCCCAGAGTGTCAAAAGAAGAGGATTTCCACTCCCCTTGAGGCTAAGTCATGACCACATCACATCCCACTATTGGGACATATTTCCTGGCACTAATAGGAAATGTCACAGCTTATTTTTGAGTGTTCCTTCCCTGGAAAATATGATCTTGTCTGTTCCATGTTATTGAGAACTCTTTTTTTGTTTGTTTGTTTTAAGGTTATTCATCTCATGATGAGAAGATCCTGGCCTAAGAAGTCTTAATTCTAGGACACACCACAACGTAATGCAGGCTAAAATGATGGGATTTTCAAAGGACACTTAATGTAAAACAATAAAGAAAATATCACACTATTCACAGCATCTTTGCCTGATACAGAACTTTCACATAGCACATTCACTTGCAATTTTCTTATTCATCTTATTCTTACTTATTAAACAAGTTAAAGCAAATATGTCCTATATACAGATATGGATATGCTTGGTTAAGTGAATGATAAAGTACTAACCACAGGTTTTTTGGGGTTTGGGGTTTGTTGACAGAATACAATGAGCTGCCTTATGCATATACAAGAAAAATCAATTGACAAGCATAAAGTGCAGTTCACACGAAGAAAGCTAACTAATTATGATAAGTTGCTGCACAAATTGCTTTGCAACTTCCCCAGCAATCAATTTCAAACTCTAAATAAGCCTCTGGTTTGAAAACACAACGAGTACCTAACAACTGTGTCAATAACAACAGCAGAGAGGACTGCAGTGATAATATAAACAGGATACTTATCTTTCTGGAAGTAAGTTTTATATAAACCAATTTCCTTTTCTTTTATGTCTGTGATTTAAAGACAGCATGGCTTTTCACAATGCATGTGTGAAATAAGAACTTTGTTTATTGACATTTATCATTAAGAGGTGTGTGTCAATTTTATAATTTTACTTCAAATATTTTAAAGTATTATATTAAAACTTTAGACCAAATTTTGGAAGGATTGATAGAAATTATTAGTTCCATATGAACCAAAGAATATTTATAATGTATGAGCAGGGTGAGCAAATTGAGACAACAGGTAAATCCTTGGAGGATAATCACTTTAATTATACTACTCCCCCTCTGGCTCTCCAAAATTTCTACTTTTTTCCTTCAACAGCAGATTTTGAAATCAGTAGATGTCCTTTGACATGTACTGGATTGTGAATTCCTGCCCAACTGGATGGCTAAACCCCTGTGCATTCCGTAGTCCACTTTTATCTTGATCTAGTACTTATCTAAACCCCGACAATGCTACTAGCTGGTTTTCTGTGTGGCAAGCCCTGACAATCAATCAGTAGGAATTCTGTATGAACATACCAGCCGTTAGTGAAAATTTACTGTGCTGAATACTCTGAGTACAACAGCACAGTAAAATGATCACAGAAGAGGGAAACGTTGCAAGTTCTCTAACAGATTATATGCCTACATACAATTGTTTGCTTAAGAATGGGAAAGTTTGGAAAGATCTTCATTTCAAACAAACCTTCAGCACAACTCTGTTAGACAAAGAGAAACTGAGAGCAAAAGGAACCTCTCATTTCCTTTGTTCAAGAAGGCTCTATAAAATTACCTTTAGAAGGTTAATAAGAAGCTTCAAAATATTCTGTTCTTGGATATCTGGGCATAGGATTTGAATGCAGTTGATAACTTTCAAGATCAGATCATAAAACAGGAAAACACATCTGTCAGTTGACTGAAATATGTCAGTAGAATAAATTCCAATTTTTCATTTGGGCACTCATCAGTCAAACATAAGGCAATGTAATGACTGCACATACCAGAACACTTGGATAATTAACTGTATGGACACCAAAACAGGACAGTGGATTTGTTCAGAAAGTTTTTACAAGTCATAATAGATTAGTACTATTAAACCTTGGCCTAAATCCAAGCTAAGGTTCTAAAAACTACTTACATAAATACAGGCTTAGTTTTTAATGGAAACTGCTTCTTCTTCCTTTTACCAGTAAGCTCTGGGGTAGACTTACCACTGGTTTTTCCCAGAAACAAGAGCACAAGAAAAGGAGGAGTCATCTGTAAATTGTTACTGGAAACCAAATGACTTTGGCAAATTAACATGTTTTCAAGTAAATCAGGTAATAGACAATGTTATAAAATAACTGTTTATAAAAAAGGCATCCAGCACATGTTTTTGTATGGGAAAAGCAGATTTTCATGATAACCATGATTTAGTGATATTGCTTCTGAAGAGATAGAATGATAAATTACTATTTTCCCCATCAACTGGAAAGCACTGTTCTTTTTAGAAGGCAATTTGAGTTTGAATGCTTACACATAAAGGCACATCCTTAGCAAGGATGACATTATAAAAAACCAAATATATAACCTGAGTGGGGTGAGGGGTGAGGGGCCTTTTTCCACACATTAGGCAAATTATCCTTATTAATACATTATTATGACTTTAAAATTTCTTTTTCATCAATGTCAACTATGTTAAGAATAGAAGTTTCTATTTTAAGATATATACCCAGTTAATAAATTACCAATAAGGAACAGAAGGGTACCTGGGCCATATATACAAACCACAAAAATAAAAAATTGCATAAGCCCCCAAATTTTTGGGCCAATTTCTTCTAAAAGCCACTACATTTCATCACTTTTGTGTATTGGGAGCATGGCCATTTCTATTTAAAAACAACAATAAGTAACTGTTCTGTTTGGGTTTTTTGGTTTTTTTTTTTTCCTTTAAGGTAGATCTGAAAAAGCAGACAGGAATGTGGGGCTTATATATTTTATTTCACCAGAAAATTTGAAAGCTAGAACAATACAAGCAATGTATAGAATATAGAAACAAAAGAAGCATTTTGTATGACAGGAGGCTGTGTCCTTGAACTAACTTCTTTTAACCAGATAAGAGAACTGCACAAATAATTGGATTCTAAATCCATATAAAGTAAAATACAAAATCTTACTTTAACAAAGACCAAGGAAAGATGCTTAGAAGTTTGAGATCATTGTTTTGGAATCCAGCCAGCTATAAAATTATCATTTTGGAAGCCTTGTCTAACAGGATAGCAATTAGATCACATAAGGAATCAAGTCACATTGCTGTCAGATGACCAAAATCTGAATAGAAGGCCTGTAGATTTTGCTCTGAAAAATATGAACAGTGGGACTGAGGTAAGGCTCAACTTAGAAAAGCGGGTTTAAGCAACACTGTAATATAAGGGAAAACAGCTTCCCCAAGGTAAGGAAAAATTTTCTAAGGCTTAAAAACCTGATGTAATTTTTATTTCTCTCTGCATGCACTTACATACTCAAGCATCATAACACTCTATATAATATTGCAGTGATCATTCCATATCATTCCATGCTGACATCACACTGTCACATACTGTTTCTGTGGGCTTTGAAAGGGAGAGTGAGGTTTTCACCATTCCTGAAATTGTCTGTACAAAATATGGAGTCAGCCTAAAGGACCAGATCCTGACTGGAAATTATACACTGCATGCAGGAACACAAAAGCTGTAAGACACATGGTGCAACCCACGTATAATTATATGTTTTTGTTCTCCCTGTAAAAAATCATAGCTAAACAGAGTGAGAAATGTCCAAGTGAAACTGTACCAATCAAATACACCCAGCTTGCTCCTGCTCCCCCTCCCAGTCCCCCCCAAATCAATCTACAGCTGTACCAAACCATTTGCCAGACTTCAGGATTCTGGTAAACAAGTTTCTCCAGGGACAAATAACACTCACAAACTTACAGCATTCTTCATTTCAGTATGCATTGGAAACCACCAATATTTACATATGCAACAGCTGATTCAATTCTGCTTTACAACACTGAAAGCATTCCATGAAGAAAAAAAATTGAAGATATTCAGAACCTAAAATAGCATGCTTAAGTATTTCATTCTTTCCTTGGAGATTTTTCTATTGACTGCAATTAATCTTTTTATGGGCTTGTGAACTTCGAAATTTTTCTTTATATAAAAGAAGTTGATTGAGGTAATGGGCCTTGCCAGCAGGTTTTTCTAAGCTTGGAACTGGTTCTTCCAACACCTGGAATTTTGGAAAGTGTCCTTAATTTTTCCCTTGTGAATATGTGTGTATATTTATACACACACACATATATATATATCAACTTATCAAATCATGTTAACAATGTCTCTTTAAGGATCAATTTTACCCTTTCTTTGGATGACAGTCTCTTCTCCATTCACTTTATTTAAAACTGTGCTTAATCACAAGGAAATCTGCAGCATATTTAGCATGCAGAGCAGAATATTTCTGGGAAGAATAAAGACAGAAGTAATAAAAATTATGTGAACTGCTAAGGGTAGAAAGTTGGTGATCTGGGCAATATAATTTTCCCCTTTCATGGCAAGGGGGCAGGCATTCTGAAACCCTGGTGAGGACAGTGGGTACTTAGAGCCTGGCAAGCTCCTGCTCTGAACAAACACCTGCTGGACATGTCTGCAACACCTACTGCATCCACACAACTGCTGTATTGCAAGAGGAATCAATAATGCAGGCACACAGCTTTTGATGCTCAACACTAGTGGCATTTCTTTTGTCAAGTCAGATAACAAAATCAGCCACGAAGCCACACTTCCAATACACTATCACCCAAAGAAAAAAAAAATCTGAGGATATCTGGCTTTTAAGGGTACTTTAAAGTATTTCAATAGAACTTAGGTATTTTACAAGATTCTTTCATTATATTTATTGTGTTAGTAGACCCTAGCCATTTAATCCAACACCAGAAATCCAACCTCAAAGGCAACATGCTTATCTGAAAAAAAAAAAAAGCTTCTTATCTTGGGAATGGGGGGAGAAGGGAGGGTGGAGAGGAAGGGCACTTGGTTGTGGGTTTTTTTGGGGAGGAGAGGGGTTTTTTTAATCTCTGAAGTCCAGGTGAGTGCTGAAACTCAGGACTTTGGTTGGTCCTTTCTCTTTAGAAAGTATCAGTTTCTACATGACCTCAGTGCCAGAACACAATGCACCCAGAGCACTTCTAGGACATCTGACTTCAGTGCACCACAGCAATCTGCACCAGGGCCAGGATGTAGCTTCACACTCATCCTCAGCTCTAGCACAACATCAGTGATACAGGCCGCAACAGATTGAGTTCCAATCAGCTGCTTTCCTCATCCTTCACCTGAATCACAGATCCTTCTTCAGGTGCATTACCTGCCTGACTCTTTCAGAAGGTTTCAAGTAGTATGGAATTCTACTAAGGGTGCTTCCATCCTCTGTAGTGCTGCAGAATTTGAACACACATTAAAATTAGGCTACCATCAATTCGTAAATATAAGGCTGACTTTGATCCTGGTGTCCTAAACAAAACCTGCCTCTACACACAAATGGTTTACATGGTAATGCAGAAATAGTGGGTAACATGGGAAATAAATAAGAGGATTGTTGCTCTGGTTTCAAGATGAAAGAGTGCTGCAAGCTTTACAAATTTCTCCTTTTTGAAAAAAGTGAAAAAGCTTGGAATGCAGCCTTCCTGACTGCTTCAGCTTTTCAGCTGTTCCCTGATTTTTTTTTTGTTTGTTTCATAGGTATGCAGAAGGAATTTATGAATTTGCCCAAGGTGCTTTTTTGAGTTCTAAAGATTGATGAAAAAGGAAATTGAACACTGATCCACCTTTAATGTTGAAAAACAAAGAAGAATCCCTTTTTATTGCAATGAAAATGTGTTAACGTTTCAAAATTATAGTCCTAAATTTCTAAACTGCCAAAAACCTCTCACTTTAAAAATCTTAGAAAGTTTACAAATTCTCTCAAAATTACCAATGCTGCATGTAATCATCTACTTAGCAATGTTTAAGTACTCTAATCTCTTTACATTTTTCTCTCTCTCACACACACACAAAAATCACTGAGCGTTATTATCCATAGATTTATTTGCTTTCCCGGTAGACTACCTGTAAATCCTACTTAATATGAGTAAAAACTGTAGTCTTGACAGGTATGGTTTTCTCATGTAGTGCTTGAAAGGCATGGTGATCTCTGTAAAGTGAAATGCAGCAGTAACTGATACAGGGGAGGCCTTAGAGCAAAGCTTAGCACCTTGCAGCAGTTCCTACCAATAAAATGTAGCTCGTACCTCTGTGATTGGTGAGCTCTCTGGATCCGGAAGGCAGAGGTGTGTAGTGCATCTCTGGAGAGGCAGAGGCAGCAGTACTGGAGGCCTGTGTGACAAAACAAACACTGTCAGAGCTCTGAGTGGGGGTCAGTGACGAGGCAGAGCGGATGCACCTGCAGGGTGAGTGCTGCCATGTGGTTACAGGTGCACGGAGTTACCAGCCATGAAGGATTAATTTGGTTTTGTTAAGGCTGCTTGCCATTCCTCAAGGTTGCTGTTCTCACAAGAGTTTATACAATGACATTATGTATCATTACTAAACAAATACTGTCGTACAGCTCACAGCTGAAAAATAATTACCATCTTTGTCAGGAAATCTTTAGGCAATGTTAAAGATTTTCCTCTTGGTGAAACAGATTAATATTTATCTAAACAAAGTTATGAGTGAGTCCACATGAAAGAGAGGAGATAGAAAAAGGAAAGTTGGGCTAAGATACTGTACTTTTCAAATCTAAAGAAAAAAATCCCAAATGATTTTCTCATTCCACTGCCCTGTGAGCTAAACGAAGGGATCTATTAAAAATTATAGTGCCTATAATGCAAAAAAAAGCATACAAGTATATAGAATTGTTAACAATAAACACTTAAAACCAACACCAGAAGTCTAATAAAAGAAATAAGTACCAAAGAGGACTTGCTCAGAACACTTAAAAGCAAAATATTAAGGGATAAGAAGCCCAAATCTTTCTCCATAATAAGTCTCAAGATCCTATGATTCCAGTTTTAAAATATTAGATTGAAGAGCTGTGGTTTATAGTAAACTAACCTTCATTCCATTGGATATTTTAGCTGAAGGAAAAATATATTAAAAAATATAAAGCTAAAACAAGCCACATTTACCATCTTGCTTTTTAGTTACAGAATAGCAGTGTTTTATTGTTAGGAGAAGATATGAAAATAAAAGATTGTGTGGTGAATAGGAATGACTGTCAGTTTTTAAAGTTCAGTTTAACTTAGGCTGGTGACATGGTAGTGATATGTCCAGTTTCAGATATAGAGTTTAAATAGACGACACAATGGACAGCATTCACTCAAAGTTACATGATCATTTCTGATAGAGAAAATAAAGCAAATAAAGAGAAAAATACAAATGCTAAACTAATTCTTGAATCTCATGATAATTCACTAAAGAGAGTCTTGAGAAAATAATTGCTATCTTCTGTGCAGTTTGTTCCCTAATGATATATTGACTTCTGAGCCGCAAAAGTCAATCAAAGGAATCCACCTCAACCTTCCTTACTTTATAATTGAACATATCCTCAAAATTTATGAGCCCCCAGCTCTCCAATGTCTGGTTAATATAAAAGTATGAAATAGAGCTTCAGTATTTTGGGGAAGAAAAAGCGTAAATACTGATTCAAATCTGAGTTACCAGACCAAACCCGAGAACAATAATCAGAAATCTGTAACAATGGAATCTAATCATGATAATAGTTTGTTCAAGGCTGCAACTTAGAAATCTTCCTTGTTGTAGTTGTTTGACTCCTAAATGATAGTATGTAACATGTTAAGAGGTGACTAACTAGATTGGCTTTTGCTTTTGGAGACCAGCCATCAATTTGTATGTCAGACTATAGTTATAATCCCATTTTTGTCCCTAAGAAAAATCAGGTCACAACATGAAAATGCATCACACATCAAAACAAACATCTTAACAGAACTGAGACAGTTTGCCTAAACAGCAAGGATGTCACCAGATATGAATAAAAATGGAGAATATCCTGCCTCTGCTGACTCACCAGTGATAATAAACCCTTTTCAGGGAACCTCTTGTTCAGAGACATATTGCTATAGACATAACTCTCACCTTCAGCCAGAATGAATAATACCTTGATTTTGGTGAACTACAAACCTGCAGCTCAATCTACTCTGGACTATGAATTATTGGAAATCTCTCTGATGACCAATATGAGCCAAGGGCACATAACATGTCAGAAGGAGAGACAGAAACCCCTCACACCCAGCTATGTGATATTTGAAACTAATTCCAAGAACAGGCATCTGTTCACAGCTACATGTTTGCTTTGGGTCGAGTAGTTCTGGGTAAGAAAAGGAGAAAAACATCTCTATTTAACATCAGCCTTCATCCCTGTAAATCACTCAAAAAAGTGGAAGAATAAGTGGTCTCATACTGTACACTCTAGATGTTATCTGCCTATTCAAGTGTACTTATTTGGGACTCTGATAATAGTGAAGGTTTCTCTTTGGTACTTTTAATCTCAATTTAGACTGTTGACAGCTTGATGATAGCTTTTCCTAAAATTACTGGAAGAGACTTTGCCATTTCAGCAATATACCACTGAGCAAGCAAAATTCAAGAGCTTCTAAAAGGATATTGGAGTGAAGGGGCAATTTAGCTTTATTTCCAATTTTTGGAAGCGCAAGAACAGAGGGGTTTGTTTATTGGTGTTTTTCTGTTATTTTATGTACAGTATATAATTCCCTGTCAAATATAGAAGAGTTTTCATTACCTCTGAGCTAAGCATTCAGTTAGTTCAACTTTAATTCTATGGAATATCATCCAGGGTTAGGACTGTTTTGCACAAACACTGGCTCAAGTTCCACGTCATGTTTCTGAGTAAGCCTGTGCACCAGCAGAAAGACAACTATTTGTTTTCCCTACCACATACTGACATTTGGCCCCAAGCTATTTTCCAAAGAGATTTGTATAGATTGCATTACTCTTCATATTCACAGGAATATTGTGACAGTGACAGCATTGACATGTGACAGTTATGTCTTCAAGTATTGGTGGCATATGCATCAGAAGTTCTTCTTGCAGTGGAAAGTAGCTATACATACAACTAGCTTTGAAGAAAGCTGTTTAAACTGGTTGGTTGCTCCAATTTTATAGGAACAAGCAACAAAATAACTGAGTAAAGAAGTTCTAACAGTATTATTACAGAAGAAGCTTGTAGTTCTGCAAACCTTGAAGCCATGCAAGTTTTGCAGCCTATCATAGTACACGGTTTAAGACTTACAAGATGAATGAAGTTAGACTACTCATAACTCCCTGTTATGCACATAACCAAACACTTGCTAAACTGAGGTACCACTCTTCATATTAACCTGTGTATTTTGTCCAAATTGTTGTATTTGATACTAAATGGACTGTAAAAAGAGTACCAGATTTGAAAAGCATTTTCATCAAAATTACAGACATTGCAGAAGATGAAGCAGGAAAAAAAAACCCACAACCAACCAACAAAACCCACAACAAAACATCAAAAACTAAATTTGAGGGTAACAATACACCAAATCTTTGTGTGTATTCACTATTCAATTCTAGGGAAGGGTCAAGCAAGAACAACTTTATCTGGACAACTTTATTTGCAATGTATTTGCTTTTCTACAAACTCAGGAACCATACAGCCAGTTAACCAGAAAAAAAAAAAAATTAAAAAAAAAAAGGTGAAGCATGAGAGAAGGGATAAAGAGACTAGAAAATATGCAAAAGCAGGCCCCGAGTGGAGCAGTCCACATGGCAGAGTACAGCTAGTCTGGCTCTCCCCTCCCCAGCTGGGAGCTCAGCTAGAGGGTTCCAATGGGCTGGCTGGAGTTTGTCACCCACCTCAACACACTGGGCTGTTCTGGAAAACCAAAAGGTGGCATAGCATCCTGACCAGGAAAGGAGGCTGTTCTTGATGGAATGGGATTTCCCAATTTCCTTGCTCCACAGCCAAGCAGACTTAGCCATGAGTTAGCAGTTGTCCTTGCTAAACCTCCTGCATAAATTAGAGTCACTTTAATGAACAGGAAAAAAATAACCCATTTAGAAGAAAATTGTCAGTCACACACCAATAACTTGCTCTCAAGAGTGGAGGAATCTAATTAGACTAAACAAAAGAAAAAGCAAATTTATTTAATCCCTGAATTCTACTTTTCAAGGAATAAAAATGCAGTACTTGGATGGTTCTAGTAAGGGAACATCATGTGTAGTATCAGGACATACTGTACATCTGCTGGATCAAAACAAATTTGTAGAGACCAATGATTCAAAAGTAAAAATGCTGTGCTATTTTTGGCAACCACACACATTTCAGCTGTTGAAAGAAGTAAAGAGGGAACTCAGACAAGCCAATCCTCTTTGAATCATGGTTTGAGAAAGTAAAATTTAAATGACTCTGCTATCCAAATTATATCTCTCTACTAGACATTTTTATATTTCTAAACATAGGAGTAAACAAAAAACCCACTTCTGAACTTTTAAATCTAATCAATAATACAACTGCTTCAGCTATAATCAAGAGTATGATTCTGACCTTAGCAAATATTCATTCCAGATATTTTTGCAGCTTATTTTAGATGTGATGCTACTAAAACAGTAGCCAAATTAGGACAGCACTATTACAGTAGCATTAGGACAACAAGGAGAACAGTGATCTTATATTTTGGTTGGCTTTCCAATTTCAGTAACCTTTAATGAGAAAGGAAAGAGAATTTTTCTCATTTAACGGAAGTAGTGGAGCTTAAGATTCAAAGCATTTCAGATTCAAAGCATTCCCTTATTCTCTTATAAGAGAGATTATCACTTCTCACTTGAATTTACTTTACCTTTTGGTTTTCACTTAAAATTAAATTGCAAGGTTGAAAGCAGGAATCAAAAATGCAAATGAACATCAGATAATTCTTATGCATTTAGGCTTAATTGAGTGTAATCGATATGTCTGGTGTGCAGCCAAATTCAACAATTGTGAAAAGTACCTAATGTATGGACATTATTTTTGGACTACTGAATGCCAGAAAATAATGAGCTGGCATTCAGCTTTGGTGAATCAGCCCTTGAATTTTCATCTAAGAGCAGTTTTGAATTATTACTGAAGATAAGGTGTAAATGTGCAAGGGAATTTTATCCATGTTTCTCCCATGAATCATAAATGAGGAAAAAAATTACAGTCTAAATTGCACTTAAAAGGAATAAAGTCTTTTCATGTCATACATGATTTATCAAAATGATCTCATTTTAAGAGTACTGTGGTGTATCTTGATTAATAACATTAGTAAGCATGATGAATGGCCTCTTTAATGGTAACACAGAATTATTGGCAAAATCCCTACTTCTACCAAAAAGGGTGGGAAGTAAAACATGCAGCAGTTAGTAACTTGCAAAAAACAGCTTAAGTAAACTCTCTGCTACGTATTTTGCATTTACACATCCTTGAAAATCCTTAATTTGAGTTTATTCTCACGCTCGTTTGGAAACAAGTTACAGGTGTTACCTAATGGGGCAGCTCTAACCGCTACAGAAGTCACTTTGCGGCTCTCTGCAAAACGAGCTAAACTCTGCATGTACTGTAAGAGGATGTAGTGTATTAAGGTCTTTCAAGAACATCGGTCCCATCCCCTTATGACCTTTCTCAATATCCTCTTCATTTTGCCTTAATATCCTAAATGCTTCCCTTCTTCCATTACTCCATCTTACCCTCCCCCCTCCTCCCTTTTTAAGCCTGCTCCAGCCTGCCCTAACTAATTTCCTTTTGGGCTGACAGATCAGAGGCCTTCCTACCACTGTTCCTTTTAGACCTGTGAAGCCCTCCTCGTAATCCTGCTGCTTGTCCACAATTAATCTTCCCAGTTGCCACATTATTAACACTACCACCCACAGACAGAGGATGCCTGAGCACGGCTGGACACTCGCTCCCCACTGGAGCATCAAAGTTGTCAATCACACACTAGTCAGAAAGGTGCCTGCTGTCAACATCAGAGGATTTCATACTCTC
Organism: Acrocephalus scirpaceus scirpaceus; assembly: GCA_910950805.1. NCBI lineage: Eukaryota > Metazoa > Chordata > Aves > Passeriformes > Sylviidae > Acrocephalus > Acrocephalus scirpaceus. The sequence goes on from OU383781.1 coordinate 40,368,049, forward strand.
CTACCCGCTGATCAAACATTTTTCTTCAGAAGATTAATTCCAAGTCCCCACCCATTTCCTCCCATATCCTCTTTCCCTTTTAGGTTTACTCAATGATCCATCTTCTGTATGGAAAAGGAAGCAGTGTATAATAGAAATCCTTTCAAAACAAAAGTTCAGCAAAACTAAATTTAAATCCCAGCTGTTATCAACCTCTTCCCCCCCGTGCAAGTTAAACACCTTAAAGAGCTTGGATTAGACCTAGTCACAAATGCCTTTCTTTGATCAAAGGCTCCAAGACTTTACACAAATATAATCACAAGGCAACGACTGCATCTAAGGAGCCTGAATTGATTTGTTCTACTGTAACATATAGCATACGAAAACACTCGTTCAGCTTTTTGACTTCCAAGACCATTCTTTTTCAACTTATATCACTCAAAAGCCAAGAATTTTAGCATCTTCTTAATATTTTTCAAGGTCATTAGGTAAAAAGTGAACTTCTTGCACAGTATTTGCCTTCTCTTTTTAAAAAGTGCATCTCAGCTGCTTACACTTATAAGCAGGATATAAGAGACTCTTCAGCTCAGTTTAATGAATTGAAGTACTATTCCCACCTCTTCCTAATCATATTCCACATTCTAATATATTCATTTTTTTTTACAAAGTAAAGCTTACTGCTCAAGTGGCTCAGTATCTCTCATTACAGTAGTTAACAGAATCTGTCCCTAAAGGAGCACTTTAACATGCTAGCCACACAACAGTGAATGAAAGCAAAACCCATTAATATAATCCAGCAAGCAATCTATTCACTGTAAAACATAATGTTAGGTTTTAAAATAAGAATAAATTCATTTCAAACCACACTACAAAATAAATTCAAAGTTACTCAATCATACTCATCCTTAAGATAGATTTCTTAATGTTTTCTCATCTCTTAGGTTGGTACTAATGAAAATCAAGAACTCAACAAAAGACCCCTAGAAGTATAAAACACTACAGAAAAATCTGCTGGCCTTGAATCCTAATCTGAGATTGGGAAAGTAAGCCCAAACAATTATTAAACATTCTACCTTACATTTCTCTGTCAGCATCTTTACCTGCATATTCTGAGAACACACATGCTACCTTCTTTTCATTTACACTATGCAGGAGTCAATGGGCTCAGACACTAGCAAAATAAAGTGGAAGGACAAAGCAAATGACAAATAAGTCTGTCATACCCCAAACCACAAAACTCTGCAATTCTCTGCTGCTAGAGAATTTTGAGTTGTCATAGACAACTATTCTTTGAAGTTCCTCGTGAAGTGAACCACAAATGGATTTTGAGATGCTAGGAGATGCTAACCTTTTTCTAAGTCCCCACCTCATCAACATCCAAACATGACATTTATTGAATTTCACTCATTGTCCAACAGTTCTGAAGGAGTGAAAGAGAAATATGGAGTTTTTAGAGATTACAGCATCAACAGAATGTGCCAAATGTGTAGGTAAGCCAATGTGAAGGGAACTACACTGTCAATGTATTAGATTTCAAGTTTCCTTCAGTCATTCCCTGAAATATTTTTCAACCAATTACATCACAGCTACAAAATACAGCAGTAGTGGTGTAATTGCCAGGATTCCTGCTATGCTATGGCATAGCAACAGTATATAAGCTGATCAATATAACACTGATGCAGAACTCAAATACACATTACCTACAATACAGTAATTCATTATTTTTCATAGCCCTTTATTTTGAAATAATGTACCTCAGAACTTCACCTCCTTTTGCCAATCTGACACCCATAGATTCTTCAAAAGCAAAGAAAAAATCATCAAGCTAAGTTGCTTTTTCAGACAGGAACTTCTAAGACTGTTCCATAAATTAAATCAATAATGAAATATCATCACTTGCAAGCACATTCAATGATAATCAGAGGAATGCAGAACTGTGCATACATTTCATAGGCCAGGCATAATTGTTTGCAATGCTAGAGCACTTATTTTGCTTGGCAAGTCATTCTGATATCTGCCTGCTTGCCTTAGTTTTTTAGGAAGCATGGAAAATGTTGTGAAAAAATGAAAGCTAGATCCTAAAAAGTATAAGGTAACAGTACTTTAATGACTGTTGCTAAGGTGTACTGACCTCCTTACTTAACAGGCACAGGAATTAAGAAATTGGAAGGTTAAAAATGCTTTCAAGGCATCTTCATTCTGTCATGAGGGAACAGAACTGAATTGCAGTTCAAACCTCTTGTCACTCTATTCAGTCAGCAGAAGGGGGTGCTGCAGTGTAACCTATTTAAAATGCAAATAGAGTAACTTTTGTAACAGCAGATTAAAACTAGCATTTTATTCACTTGGCATACCCACAGCATACTGAATGCTGGAATCAGACTTGTCACTGCACACCGCAGGTTATTAATAGAGCTCAGAATGGTGTTGCTAAATGTGCAAGTTAAAAGCAAATAAACAAAAATGGATTTATCTGTGGTATTTGTTCTCCTGGAGAATTCAGCAAGGCCTGCCTCACACTGCACACTTGTTTATCCAAGATCACTGAGGCTCAATTTCGTTGTTGTTTTTTTTGCCTTTTTTTTTTCTTCAATTATTTGATTGACAGCTGCTTACCACAGCCAGAGGTTCTGGGATATGTGATGTATAACACTAATATTACGGAGAAAACCACTTTGGTTTTTTTCAACCTGGACAAATAGATACATATACAGGAAAGACTCTATGGTGCACAACTGCTACTCTCTAATAGGCCTTTCTGCACTCTCGTGAACTACCACCACATGAAAAAACACAAAGTTAAAGGGTTCAGCAGAACCAAATCAACACATTGTGCTATGGCTTTACACTTCATCTTCCTGCAATGTCAGGTGTCAGGGCAGGCAAATGGGTTTCCCCTCTATATTCAAGCCAATTCCTCTGTTCTTCATCTCGATCTCTCAGAGATTCATCAAAAATGCGATTTAATTACATCTCCTCCCCTCCTCCCCCTCCCAAAAAGAGTGTAAACATGACTCCTTTTTATCTCCTGATACATCTGGACAAGTAGACAATGTGCTAAAACAAAATAAATCTGCCCTGACAGTCACATCAAAGGGTTCAGCTAGGGGCTTGCAGCTACTTAAGGCACAGGAATGTTGTTGCTAAGCATCGCTCTACAACCTATCAGTCCCTTAAAGAAGAGCTTTTTTCTTTCAGAGGGAGATGAGGAAAGCTGGAGAGTGGGAACCAGACTGCAAAGGGAGATTGGGGATTTTGGAGGATTTTAAAGCTTAAAGTGAATTGTGTGAAGAAAAGGGGGTTTGTTTTGTTTTGTTTTGCCTCTTGACATATAGTCCACTTTTGGAGGAGAAGGAAAGTAGGGAAGGAAGGAGGGGTAAAAGCTTGTTGATGAAACATCTTGTGAATTATCCCTTTGGATAAAACCAAGAAAAGTCTTTGATATCCTTTTTCAAATCCCTGTACTTACTGTAGCTCTGAAATAGAAAGATTATGACCAAAAGCAATAGGGCTGAGATACCAAGCCTGTTAAAATATATATTGTGAAATGCATCCCATGCCCTGCTTTGCCGTCAAGTGTTTGACAAATATGTGTATGTTCCTGAAGAGGTGAAGCCTGGAACAATGTCCATATCCAATAAACATGCTCCACAGAGAAAGGAAACTTTTGTTACATATGCACATAGTACAATTTGATGCTCAATTGACTAGTGAAAACTATTCCCTTTAGGGAGAAGGTTCACTGAAATCTTCAGCCTTCCACACCGTGCCTTGCTGGACTTGATTTGCATGTTTAGTGCTTCCAAAGGGAGGTAAAACCATCCTAAACCAGACCTTAGGACTCTACTCATTCAGAACACAGCCACAATTAAATGGACAGGTAAAAATTCAAATTATGTTACCTCGCAAAGACGGAGAAACATATCCAAGGCTGATAGACAAACCAGCCTGGAAAGTATAAAGCACTCCGTTTCAAAGCTTAATTATCCTGAAGGTAACCTAAGAAAATCAGTAGTTTGGTTACAGCAACACTGAAGTGTTAACATACTTTTAGCTTTTAAAAACCGCTTAAAAAAATCCTCTTTCCTTTTTAAAAATTAAACAAAGAAAACATGAAATGGACTCATTCTACATGCAGGGTAACTATCAAGAACATGAACAATTACTGAGCCCATGATATTACACAAATAAATAACACTTAGCATTATCTTCAGCACGACCATATTTATTAAACAGTGACTGAGGGCAGCAGTAACCATTTTTATTGTCCCATACAGCTCTTATTTTCTAATTAAACAGAAGGTTATTTCCACTGCCAATGCAGTAATTTATCTTATTTGAGTGTTACATAATATTTTTTGCCAGCCAAGCCTGACTATAAAGTGTTCTGTGTGGTGAACTGTGGCCCAACTTGCTTTCGTGTTTGGTAATCATAGAAATGGGCCATTTCGTGCTGTGTTAATAAATAAACTTTTTGCAATTTCTCCTAAAACATGATAAAGCTTATACTTTGTCCTTCCCTCTAGCTTCAATACAAGGGCAATGAGCTGTATTATTAAAGATATAGGTCAAGCAAACCTGATGATCTCAATCCTGTGGGGTGCTTTAGAAACTATTGTCATATTACTGAGATCATTCTGCTGTTCCTAATTATTCCTCTTGGTTGCCTCACATTTCAAGTGATTTCTCTCACACTTATGTCAAAATTTATAAGCTACTCCCTGTAACAACACTACATTATTTCTTCACTTGTTAGGGTAATATAGGACAGAAACTAGGAGAATGCTTTAATCTAGCTGACAAGGATAATGTAGTCTAGAAATGTAATAAACTTTGCATTCTACTACAAAGTTGTGGTTTTTCTCCCTACCATGAAACATTTCATATAGATAGACATCTTAGAAAAACTAATTGCTACAATAACTTGCATATCCTCTTATCTGAGTTGCTTTTATCAGGAAAAATGTATCAGCATTAAAGCGTTCACTCCAATAGCTTGTGCATTCTCCTTATTCCCATAATTGCTATTCTGCAACATTCTGTTGACTGTACTGTAAAACTACATGCTGCTGAAGGAAACCTATTTCCAAGAAATCTGTGCATCACCCTAACAGTGCAAAACATTTGTAATTAACAGGCTGGGCTTTAACAGTGCTGTAACACATCTCAGGCTGACTGGCACAAAATTTTATTTGCACTAAGTAGCTTGAGACTGGGAAAACATAAAATCAACTTTATGTGATAGCTCCATGTTCTATAGTGAGTTTTTTGAAGGATTTCAGAGTGTAAGGAAAGCTACCAGTGGAAAAGGTAGTCTAATGAAACATTTGAATTTTAAAGCTAGTGTGGGTACTGCTTACAGTGGGAGCTAACCTATTTCCTTCAGAACATCCTTAAGGTTACAAAATTATGGTACCCTCCTCCCCTACCTCCACGGAAACAAGCAAAGCAAAAATCCCCAATAAAAAAACTAAAACACAATTCCAGTTAGAAAATGTCATATGAGAAACTCAAACATGACATCCATACTAATATTTCTAGGGATAATTTTGGTGAATTTGTTTGTACTAGCAATTTGCTGTGTTTGTCAAATGTCCAATGGCTTTTAAAATTATTTCAGTCAGCAGCAAACTGAAAAAAAACCCCAGATCACAATAATATGAGTCCAAAGTATCAAAACCATCAGACAACAGAATAGGAGCACTGGTCTATAATGGCAGCCTTTAAAGGGACTTTTTCCAGATAAATGAAAAACAATATTTAATTGAGCATGCACACAGGAAACAGAGAAGAGGCAAAGATGAAGCCAGTGCTGACCCCACCAGAAATACTCAATACAGCATTGTCAGAGAGAAAAAAAAAAAAAGGAAAAAACCCAATAATTTCTGGGTTTTCTGGGTTTGCCTTTGTTCCTACTTCTGTCTCTTCTTTCTTCCTTTGAAGAGCTGATGACCTGACTGAAGGTAAATTTCACATGGCTTGAAGTGTGTGGGTGGGGAGGGATCAAGAGGCAGAAACAATACCTTCTGAAGGTTTTCACTTCTGGACCCCAATTAGAAGAACTGGAGTCTCTGCCATAGCCTGAGAGCTGCCAGGGTGAACTATTCATACATTTGTAAAGTGAGATTTCCCTCTTCTATGATGACTTTTGTACCAGCATGTATGAAAGACGCTTTAGCTCTTTTGTCTTTTCAGCTAGCATCTCTCAATATGTAAAATTTTCTTGAAAGCTGATGATTTTATAAGTGTATCTATGTTCAGATTTGTTTCCATAGTGGACAGCCACAAGAAAGTAATGCAACAGCCACATTTAAAAATTTTATAGAAAGAACTTTTAGGCTTTACCTAGTCTTCAGAATACAAACACTGAAATTTTAGGAATATAAAGGATGTGATTAATCAATATCTTATTAATTTGTAAAGCATCTGCTTAGAAAACAAAAACAATCTCTGATGGAAATGTTTAACCACAGGAACAGGAATTAATTTTAGGATCTTCACAAATGAATGCATGAGAGATAAGAAATCATACAAAGGCATTAAACTACAAAAGAGCAGTACTCCATCAGTATATTCTTTGCATACTTTTTGGTGAATCAAAATAAACTAAACCCAGTGGAAAACACTGGACACTATAAAACGAAAAGGCAATCAAGATAGTTATGGAAAAATGTAATTATATCGATTTGTTAAAATTCCAGTTTTGTAGAAACACAAAATGGGGGTATAAAAAACCACTGTTACAGCACTTTTGCTTTAGGTTCTCTTAACTCTAAAATAACATCCTACATAAAGTAGTTCAGACCTGTCTGAGACTTCTTGTCCATGTTTATATATCAGAAATGCCTAACAAGTGGGAGATGAGCTGCATAACATAGCTAACCTAACTAATTTTTATAATTACTTTTCTTGAACCTATTCATAATTAATGCCCACTTGAAAGATAACTTCACCTTGAATGAGAGGAGAGAAAAAACAGCAGGAGAGTTGATTTATCTCAAAATGTGTTTTCCAAGCTCTGTGTGTGGACCTTTGGAGCTCAGTCTGGCCATGCAATACTAGTAAGTGAGGCTTTCTTCCTTGGGGTGATGGATTTAATGAATACTGTCCTAAAATGCATTGGGTTCTGTCTCTTCAAGAGGCTTCTATGCCCCCATTGAAGAAATGCTCTAACTAGTTGTCCCTACCTATAAAATCCAGAAAGCACTTAAAGTTTATCCCTCAGCTCAAAAAACTGTTCCCTCAACTTTGCAAAACTTCACGACATACTACAATTCAGAGATGAGGAGAAGGTTTTTTTGTCAGACAGGGTAACTGCTCATTTATAGGGCTGCTGAACTTTTCTTGGTTTCAGCTGTTACCATGGTTACTTACACAGTTGACATGCACTGAGCACTCTCAGCCTTGGCTAAAAAACCTGCCATCTATGTACAGTCTGTCACAATTCTGGGAGATCTGTTCCAACAAATCAGCACTGCCATTAAAATTGTTCTTTTTTCCTACCCTGGATGTGTAAGCTTCAGTTGCAACAGCTGGTTCTTCTCATATCCACTGCCTATATTAGATGGAAACTCCGAATCTTATTCCTTCTGCTGCTGTTCACTTGAGGAGCTACTATCAACGTACTGTGATCAACTCTTCCCACCCCCTTGGCTACCCAAGATAGACAGAATTCCCTGGAATGTCTCACCATAACAGGTCATCCAGTCTTCTGAGAAATCATTTGCCTTCTTCCCTCCATTCTGTCTTCAGTGTCCCATCAACATTTCTAGAACCAGACTCTAATCCAAATCTAAACACGGTGTTCTAGTTGCTGTTGCACCACCAAAAAGTACAATTATAATGTTTAAATTTCCCCTCTTACTCGATACCCTAAAGAATATCAGATGCGTCTGCTGAAATCTAATTGTCTTACTCATAAAAAGATCACACAGCACTGGGTGAAAACCTGATCTCCACTGAAGCATGTCTACTTTATCAACATAAAAACTGTTCACTGGTACTTAGTTCACTGAACATCCCTATGTTGAATTTGTACTATTCTAGCTCCTTAAACAAAATTATGTGTCATATTTGATAATTATACTACAAAAACTAATTGAAATACTTGTTGTTATCAACAATGCTGGCACTGACCAAAGAGATGGGCTAAAGAAACACATCTTACCCTCCTCTTGTCATCTGTCTCTCATTCTTTCCACTGCAGCTGAATCTGCCTCTTGTCAATAAGATGACACTTTCAGACAAAGTGTAAAATGACAGAATGTAACAAATCTATTGTGAATTGTAATCTTGCCCACAGAAGTTGGAGGTTCTCTCATTTCATAATATTAGAAACACCAAAGGAACTCTGAAATTTACAGATAGAAGCATGGATCACTAAACTGGGTGACTAGAAGGTGTGGAAAGAATATTTTCCTTTTCCATACCCCAAATATAAAAATCTGGGTAGCAACAATACTGTCTGCTACCCCAGACAGACAACTCAGAATTACTTCAGACAAAGTAAAACTACTAAGGAACTGAAGCTAAAAAGAAAGAGAATGTAAGCCTGGGTTATGCAGTGGATAACTTCAAGAGCTGCTTGCATTCAGGTTTGAAGTACAACCAAGTGCATACAATAATTGTGTAAAATGGAAACAATCCAAAATTATTCCATTGTACTTACAAAAGTCACAGAACCACAAAACTCAGGTTGGAAAGGCCATCTGGTCCCACCTCCCTGCTCCAACAGGCTTATCCCAGAGCACATGGCACAGGATTGAGCCCAGGCAGTTTTTGAGTATCTCCAGTGAAAGAGACTGCACAGGCTCTCTGGATAATTTGTTCCACTGCTCAGACACCTGCACATTGGAAACGTTCCTCCTCATAGTTAGGTAGAACTTCCTGTCCATTGTCTCTTGTTCTAATGGAGTTACTTTTTCCTGTTTTCCTGTGTTTATTGTTGTTGTTGTGTTTGGCTTTTACTGGACTTTTTATCTATTAATATAGAAGTGGAACATAGGGATTGTAGTAGAAGATATAACATATAGCTCTACTTTCTAGAACACTGAGTGAATTGTTCTATAACCACAAATTCTCAGACACCATAATGAACCAAAATGAAAAGAGCCAGTTTTCATATCTCTGTCTCCTCTGCTCCAGTTATCCAGCTTCAGGTGTGGGATGACAAATAAATATTATAGCAAATATCTTCAGACATTTAGATTTAAAAAAAACAATTTATTTTCAGTTACAGCTATTCTAAAACTCGTGGAAGAAATGCTAGAAAAATATTATTCATATCATTCTGTAGTTTTAGCATTGGACTCTGGTCTCAGCACCCACCTTGTGGTTAACCTTTTTTGTTAATATTATCTCTAAGGGCTGCATAAAGTATCAAAGTTAAACTCAAGATGACATATTTTGACTAATCACATCACAATTCATTTTCTATTACTCATAACTTTAGACTAAGTTATTAGAAACAGACTGATGCACCGAAAGTTTTACACTTTGCAATGGAATTGCTCCACCAGCGTTATGTAAAAAACCTGAAACTGCTCAGTTCCTTAAAATGCAACTGTTGCATCTGGAGTTCACTTATTTTCTCTCATTTAAGTACCTTTATGCTAAAAGATGTTTTTTCCCCCCCTCCACTGAATCTGGCACTTTAGCTACGATATGATTTTATTACTCAGAAATACTTTATTACTGCAATAAAACTGCACTTTCCTCTTTTCCAGTGTCTCACCTAATAGTGAACATTAAACCAAAAAAATGAAGTCAAAAGCCCTGTTGATTCCACAGGCAGGAGATTACATGTTAATAGTGCACTGCAGTACAGTAGAGCAGGAAAAGAAAAATGTCCTCAGCAATTTACATAGTTAAATATTTTGAATTTCTGGGTTTAATGTTATTTATAATGTTTCTTGCAGTGCCATCATCACAAAGAGTTACTGAGAAGTGTCCAGTTATGTAGTGAGTAAGTGTCTAACATTTGCTCTTTCATATTGCTCTCCAGGAGGAGCACACAAAAGACATTCCCTTTTTAAGAATCTCACTTCTGTGTGTTTTGGCTTGAGAAGACTGGAAGATATATGCCTTTCCTTTGCTGGTAGACACCTGTGGGCTAGCATAATTTCATTAATTTCCTGTTGAAACACGAAAGGAATTAAGTTTATTCCCATTTGCATGATCCTTAAACTGTTGCATCATTTAGCAAATTATTCCCCTGTTAACAGAGAGAGATTTAGGCATTTGTACTTAGCAGAACTGCAAGTACATCAGTATAAGAGAAAAATTACCTGTTCTAGGTTGGTTAAGATGGTAACTTGATTAAAACTCTGCCATCATCTATCTCATTTTGCTGTCTGAAATGTTATTATATATGTAAAATTTTTCTGCATCTTATTTTCTTCCAGCTCCTATTTGTCAGACTGCTCTGTGAAGATTAAAATTATTTTCTATTTTCCTATAAAGCATGTCTCTGAAACCAAACTGCTAAGTGTTCCTCTGGTGAAGGAAGCTAAAAGAGATGCTTTCTCAATCTGTTTGTTATGCATCTTGAAAGAAGAGAAACAATCAATTAAGAAATGGTCACTGTAGATGTGGTATTTAATGTATGAACAATTCACCCTCAGTTTTCATCTGAGATGGAAAAAGCCCTGTTATACATTTGAACGTATTTTTAAAGTTATGTTTAGTTGTAACCAAACTCATCCTCTCTGAGATGAACATACACAAACACAGGAACATCAGAAATACACCTGGAGATAGAAAAGAGCCTTTCCCAGCTCGGCCATTTGAAATGAAAAGGCAATCATCACCTTCCACCATGGCTGCTTTTACAGAGCCTCTTTCATCAGGCTCACATTCATTGAAAAAAAAGAACCACAGAGCTAAAGCAAGCAAAAGACTTTTCAGTGAAACCAATACTCACCTACTAGGTTCTCATCTTGTAAATGCACTTTACTTTTTTTTCCCTACTTTTAATACTGTAGCCTTAGCTCATCTACTCCCTTTCTCTCCATTTCAATCTACAGAAGGGAATCTGCTTGCTTTAAAAACTTCTACAATTTTTTAGTGAGTTCATCTTAAAAGAAGACTTTTCCAGCTTCACAGAACAAGAAGCACATTCCCTTTAAATGCTGGACACTCATTTAAACAGGAAGGCCCATCTATCACTAGTTAATACAGCTCAATACATTTCCCCAAACAACTAATATAATTAGAAGACTGATGAAAAAAAGATTTATTTTTTTTTCTATGCACTGTGACTGCTTTCTGAAATAACCCCACTTCAACAAAAATTAACCAAGATAATAAAAAAAGAAAAAAAATGCTGATTCTAGATGTTGAATGAAATGCATTACCTTTTTTTTTTTTAAGGCAATAAACTTTTCATGATAATTGGTAAAAATAAAACATAAGGAAACCACTTGGTCAGGGCTGAAGACTTCTTCATAGCTTCAATTTTCTTAGCCCAGCATTTAAGCATGTTCTTACAAGATGTTCTGGACTGAGGTAAGTTTAAGCTTTCTCCTGAAGCAGACCTGATGCAACACCGTCATTTTATTGTGTGCATGGTCCCAGTGCTTTAGGTTCCTCAGAGATAATTTTAGCCCAATAAATTAACTTTTTGCCATGCATTACAGCTTTTAACTATATCCTGTGCTTTGCAATGGGTCTTACACATCTCAAATGAATATATGATTTTATTTAAAAGCTCGTTGTTAAACCAGGAGAGGCTGCTACTAATGACTGGCAACTTTGGGAAAATCAGATTGTGATGTTCTGCCCAGCAGGAATGGTGTTGAGTTAATATTTAATGATTTACTAGTTCTACTTGACTGAGCTTGCACCCTGTAAATGGATCATATGATCATTGATCACAAGTTCAACTGCTTTTGTTCCTTGCACGGCATGGAGCGAGGGTGTGTTGTACAGTACCAGAGGTTCGTGTGCAGCCCTGTGTAAGACAAGGGCAGCTTACATGCAACAGGCACTTAATGGCTCATACCAGCAAGCCCTCAGCTGAGGGGAGCTCATGAGGTTGAATTTAAAAAGGTAGCTGACCTTGCAGCTGGGAGCTCTAACTGTGTTTTTACCCATTTATACCTGGATAAGTAAGCAGTTACTGAATGCTGAAAGGGCCTGGAAGCACTATTTTAGCCAAAGGCTAAGCCCCATTCTTTGTGGATGAAAGGACTCAAAACGAAAACAAAACAAACAAGAAATATGCTCTGCTTCAGGTAACACAAAGGTAAAGCTGCAATAAACAAATCAATTAATTTTAAGCTTAATGTTGCCTTACCCTCCATTTCTAATGAGCAAATCAACCTTTAAAAAAATACTGAGCTCTTCTTAATATGATAGAAACATTACAATCACAAAGCACAGGATATATGCAATATAAACCAAAATAGTTTAGAAAGGTTCATCTCAGGTAGATTAAATTAAAAAAATAAGTGATCAGCAAGCTGCTAGTTGCACAGCTTGAACCTAATAAAAGTGGTCATCATTCATGTTGCAGAAAACACAAGTCCAAATGTAAGAGACAATGTAAGGCAGTGATCCTCTGCCCTATGCATTCATCTCATGTTTAATATTTTTCTCAATGCTGTAGTTGAAACTAATGAAGAATTAATGGATTTCTCTGTCAAGTGTGGCTATTTCATAGCATAAAAAAGAGGCCCTTGCTCTACATGGAAGGACAAAAGGTTTTAAGGTCAAAAACAACTTCTGAGCCAAAGACATTTTACTCATTTCAAAGATGTTTCTACATGAATTATGGCATACTACCCTACATAAAAAAATTTTTTAGGAGATCTAATCTATTTTTTTTATTTTTCCCTGCAATGTGTGTTTCATCTATTTTTCATACAGCAAAAGAACAATGCTAACACTTTCACAGCTTTCACAGCTACCCACTGTTCTTCTACATGCACGGATAGATGTATTAGAAGATGCATGACATTTAGATGTTGGAGGAAGAAAAGGAAGACCAAGGGGGATGTAACCCTCAGCCACTATGCAGCACTTCTTTTAAGTGACATGTAGCAAAAATGAACTTCACAGCTCTCAGTTTGTTTTCTAGCTGACCATCCAGCACCTGACATTTGATGGCTTGCTAATATCCTTGTGTTACAAAGTCAAACCTTTTCTTCTCTCCAAGTACAGGCACTAAACCCTAGAATTTTAAGTTATCCACTCTCTTTTCCTCAGTCCAACCTAGCTACAAGATGCTTCCATCTCCCATTATAAACCAGGCAGTGCTCTGCACTTACTTCTTAACTTTAAGAAAGTATTGAACTTCCATCCATTATTTTTAAAATGTAGGCAACAGCAGCACTCCATTTAAATGAAGGACCACAAACCTGTATTTCATGTGTGTAAATTCATGTGTGTAAAAAATTCATTCTGTGTAACAGAATAGGAGAGTCCCTTCCTCTCTTTGATCTTGCGTGTCTGTTTGGAATGCAACATAAAAAGGGAATAACCCATTCTGGAAAAATCTATGATCTGCACCTAACTAAATCAGGCACCTAAAATCCGTAATGTAAATAACATTATTCCTGATACTACATGAATAAAAGATAAGTGAGGAGATCCTTGCATCAGATTATATAAAATCTAAATGCAGTATGCCTTCACTAAAGAAATTTAAGTTTTAGTAAAACATAATTGCTGTTTTAAGAGTTTGTCCTCAATTGCCTGGAACTACTTTACCACATCATAGATTTTTGGTAAATTAAAATTAATAATTCTTAACTGCTTTTAAATTTCAAGAGAACACCCATATTCAAGTTCAAATACCTCCATGTGTCATCAAACATCAACCTAGACAGGTTTTACCTACATAGGTAAAATACAGAACTACTAATGCTTTATCCTTCCCCTTGAAAAGAAACATTCTGCTAAAATACCACTGTAAATAAGGTCTGTTTGAATACTGCTGCTTGTTAACATTTACATGTGTGTTTTATGATCATTGCAAACCAGAAAGCTCAGCACACACAGGAGGGAGAAGGAGCAGCCCTGCAGAAGCATGCCTGGGCAGGATGGCTCCCTGCCACACACCTATTATCGACGTGCATTAGGAAGTGTCTGTCTAGACATCAAGAACCTGACAGGATGATATATTTAACTCAGGGTTTGTATCAGATTTAATAAGAGGATGCTGGCAGGCCTCAACTGGTCCTGGAATATTGTCCAGGCTGTTTGACAAATGATGTTGCAGCAAAGTTATGAACAAAGAACTCATAGTCACAAAACATCCAAATTAAAACAGTTTCAGTTTACTAAAAGATGTTTAAACCATCTACACCTCTGCTTAAGGTCTAAACTCCTAAAGACACTAGAAATACAAATCCTCATGGCTGCAATGGTATATATAGATATAAGGTAGAAATAAAGATTAGGATAGGAAAAAGATGGGAAGAATTTTGCAAGCATAGTGTTCTGACCTAGCTTTAGGGACAAGGTGGAAAATAACACCCAGAAGAGGAGCATGTACCTGAACCCCTGAGCAAAAGCTCTGAGTGGATTAAACTGGGAGCTTTTTAGTAACAGTGAGAAGAGTATTCAGAGGCTAAGCACAGGCCCTGGTGCAGGAGAAAGGCAAGGCTGTCCTAACATCACTTGTAAACTTAATTTCTGACATGGTACCTAAATGCTGAGCTTTGTATCTTGCTTAATACAGATCTTCATGATACCAGTACGGCAGTCTGATGTTGGGGAATAAGTAAATCACAGTGCAACTGTCGAGTTCATAATACCTTCAGGGAAGGAGAAAATTCAAATCAAAAGAGAAACTCAACAAAAGCAGTGTTGCAGGCAACCCTGGGGCACCTGCACTTCAAGATGTCTGTAGAGGTACCTGGCAACCATGGAATGCTCCTGCAAAGCTGCAAGGGCTTTTTGTGAGGAGCTGTTTTGACAAGAACCAAGAGCTGGAAGTTTCCCCCATGAGTGTCAGACAGGCCCTTCTACAAGACATAAACAACCAAAACAGTACCAGACAGAATGCAAATATCTAAAAACCAGTGGCAATATTTCACTGCAAAAGTACCTGCTGAAATTTGAGCAGACCATATTGTTTTGCTGGGTCATTCTATTATTTATTTCTTTTTAGTTGCAAATGATTTGAATACACTTCGAATACAAAAGATACAGTGCAAAATCCCAAGAATTACCAAATCTGTACTAAAACTTTCCAAAGAGAAAAATGATATCACATTTATTGCTTGTAAATTAAGAACATATAAATCTCATTGATTTATTTCAGTGTACTTACACAAATAACATACTAAGCAAAATTAATACTTAGAAAAGGATCATATTATCCTCAAATATGTTTGGAGGCCTATTCTGAAAATAAAAATGTAATTTTGAGAGCCTGAGGGCATACATACAGTGTTTGTGGGCATAAGTTTTCTGTGTAAAAGGAACACGACTGTTTAAGCATCTCTGTAGAAAGGGAACATCTGTGGATTAGCAGGTGCCTCAATATAAGGGGATGTCTGGCTTCTGTCTCGAGATTGCTTATTTGTCTTTCTTTCTGTGAGCTGAGTATTCTAAGGCCTACCCGGTTGTGCTGTTTCTGGATTCCTAATCAGCCTTGGAAAATGCTTTGAAATCAGTTCAGAAAAGGGCTAGGCAAGTTCTGTGCCATCACAGATATACAGCACACTGGCATTCCAGACCCATGTGAAGTGGGACATTTCTCTTGTCATCCAACTAAGGCAAAAATTCACTACCTATTTGCACTGATCAGAAGTAGTGCTTCCAAAGAAATATAATTAAAAGAATACAAAATGTTATTTTCATTACTTCACAGAAAAGATTAAAAGCCTTCTTTTTTTTCTGATCATTTTTAATTAGTATACTGGAAGCACATCTATTTAATTTATAACACATGTTGGACCTAAAATTAAGTGGTGTACATATAAAAACACTTTGGTGGCAGACGACAACAGAAGACATCACAGGAGAAATTGAAGTTGTCAGCCTTTCTTAATATCCCAGGACTTGCAACAGTCATAAAATAGCCACAAATTAATATATTCCTAGAAAATCTATCACATGGAGCAAGACTAAAGCAAGACTAATAGCATGAGCACACTATTCCTTCCATTGCCTCCTTCCTTTTTACTACAGTGACTTTGGTTTTACCAAAGGAATGCCACTAACTTGTCATTCTACAGTTTATAGGACTAGATCTACAATATCAAAATGCCTGAGAAGACTAAGTACTTGATTGGAAAAAATTTGAGTCAAGTTATTTTTTTGAAAAGGTTCTCATTAGAAATCTACAAGATGACAGGTATCACCAAATCAGTCTTTACTGCCCAGACCCTCAGTAATACCTTATAAAACAACAGCTAAATCCACCCAATAAGGAACATGAAAACAAGAAAATACAGGTAGCACAACCTCAATATATATGTATGGGCCTTTATCGAGTTTACTCATTTCAGACAAGAAGTTGCAATTTTATCATTCTTATGCTTTGTACATGTTAAATAGGGCACAAAATCTAAAACTGCATAAATGAAAAATGCATAACATTTATGAGGAAAAGGAGCAAAGTTACAAATATATTGCTTTAATTCAACAATAGAAAGTAGACTGCTCCTAGAATAATATTTTTGGATTTAATATTGCAATATTAGATATTCTGTTAGGAGAATGTCTCACTGAATTTTGCACAGTTGGCACCTAGGTGCCTAAAATGCTTAGTAGCTAAGAGCCTCTGCTGGTGTTAGACGTGATTTGAGAAGAAACATAAACAATTGCACTAAGAGAGAAAAGGTTATTAAAAGATTCAAAATTCCTCCACAGGCAGAAGCAAAAGCATCAGCTCCTTTCGCAATTTCAAAAAGTGAAACTAGAAAGGGCACTAAAGGAGAGGAAGAAAAAAAACCTTTTTAAGAGTTTTAATCAAACTCTTACATTTAACAGCCTTAATGCTAAGTATGCAAACGTTCATCCCACTGATCATAATGGTATCAAGAACTAATTTTCCTCCTTTTAAGAGCTTATATGTCACATCACACCCTGTGGGCCTTCCAGAGATGTATTTAAATGTCTAACAGGAGGAAAAGAAAGACATTCCAGACAGCCAGGTGTTACTGATTCACCCATTAAAACTTCAGTTATAAAATATCCCACACAATGGTAAAACATTTCAGTCGTTAGTCGATCATAAATAGATTAAGATGACAGTCTAAATTATTATGACTATATGTGTATAAAATGTACATTGCTCATCACATTATTCCAGGTGTCGGTAACTCTGATTATCTGAAGTTAAAGATTAAGTGCATGTATTATTTGTTCTAAGAACTTAAGAAAAAGAAAGGCAAAGCCAGATGTAGCAAATGTAGCATTAATCCTGAGACAGAAGAAAATTTCAGATTTATTTGTAATGATGCATATTCATTTTCTATTATATAGCTGAAAATGAGGTCTTGGTTCTTTTTATTGAAAGCTTTAAGCCAGCCTTACGATTTCAAATAATGAATGTGAAACAGTAAAATAATTCAAAGATTTTTAAATCTTATATTGACTAAACTTCTGGTTTTCAAGTAAGGAAAACATTTAGTGAACATCCAACACAGCACCATTTTCATATCAACTTTAATAACAAAATATATAGATGGACATTAGGTCATGGCATACTGCTGATTTACACAAATTTAGTTGCCTATAAATGTGAAGATAATTTCTATGCTTATTTATTTCTACATCTACACTGTCAAACAAGATTTGAATTTTATCATTAAACCATATTTCAATCCATTTTCCCCCTTTCAATTTGGCACATGATCAAATTTCTGAGTAAATAAATTAGGGAGCATCACCAGTATTCCCGTAAGTGTCAGTGGACAAGCACTTAACTCAGAATCTGTGTGAAGAAATTTGAGTCAGCCTAATCTAGATTCAAAGACAGTTGATCTAAATCAAATTAGATTACATTTACTATGAGCTAAAAGCTTGTACTGGATAGTCATGCTAGAAAAGCACTATAATGCCTTGTGCAAAAAAAATGCAGCTTATCTCCTTGATTCACCTGATTTCCAGACACAATTTCTTTCAAAATTTTTGCTTTTCTTCTATTTGTTTAATTTTAGGAGTGAAATGCTGCAAGTTTTGCCACTGACTTGGATAGAGATTTCACTCTTCAGTGTTCTTAGTGTTCAAAATTAGCTATATACAAATGATGTCAATTGTTATTATCAAGTTACACACCTCTACAGTAAGAAATCAGTCAAGACCCAGGAATCAGCATGCTGCAAACATTATTGATTTATGTTCCAAAAATATATAAGTAAACTATGAGTTAAAGATTATGAAATCTAGCCAGCCCATATCCTTTTTACAGAATTACAGCCCAGCCCTTCTAGTTAGAGAAAATAAAATTATTTTTATTTACATAAGAGCTAGGCAAGCACCTGAAAGAATGAAATCACTTTCTCTTGTGCTTGAGGATGAGAACTGATCCATTCTAGCATGTCTGGTCAAACGCATTTGTTGCCTCCCAAAGAATGTTAGGAGGAGATTCACTTCAAAAGATCTGAAACTGACACAGCTTTTGCCAAACACACACTTGCCATCTGGACTTCAGGTGTTTCTGCTTTCCTGCTTCCTACAAGATTCTTTCATGGTTTTGTTAATGGGTTGTTTTTGGTTGTAACACACTGGATTGAGCCTGTTATTCACTTCAGGGAAGAAAACTTGAACTCCACAGGCTAAACCCATCTGAACACATTTTTTTGTAAAAACAAAAAAAAATTCCAAAGAAAAATGATGTGAATCAAATCTAATAATTAGTTCTTCATTAAAGAGAAGATAAGAACATAGAATAGAGAAGAAAGGAAGAAAAAAGAAGCAAGAATAAAAGCAACAAATAAAACAAAAACAAACTAATCAAACACAAAGTTTAAGGTGTGGATAGGCCCCAAAACCACAGAAGTAATTTTCCACAAAAAAGGATTTCTTAGGTCTTTCTCACAGCCAAAGAAATTGAGTCACAAGAAGGTGATATGATTTACCAAATGGAACAGATTTTGAAATTCACAATTATATTGAAACTATATTATCATAGTCTGTTTGAAAGGCGTGTTTATACTAATGCTCATCAATAAGATCTGGAAAATTGTCTTTTGCCAGTTGTCACACAGCACCTGCTTGCAGCATTTCACTTGCAACATATTGCCTTAATTCTTATGACTGAGAATAGCATTGTAGGTGTGGATTTAATACCTAATCCAAGATTCAAATTGGTATAATTACCAGAAAAAGTTCTAAACAAATCATCAGGTTCTCTTGGCCGCACTTCTTGGCAGAAATATTAATTTAAAAAAACCCACAAAAACAAAAGAGATAAATACCCCCAAACTTCCCCCCAAAACCAGTTTTCACCAAAAAGCACAGCTGTCTGACACCACAATCTGTCAGAACCCTAATCAAGGAAATGGTAATGCTTATGTTCATAACCCTAAAATTCCACTGGCCTAAACCACCAATTTTTTGCCAAAATTCAAGTACTAAAGAACTGAGTATATTTTTTAAGTCAGGTCCTTTCAGACAGCTAAATGGATTAGCTTAAATTTAAGGAGATAAACTAGATAAAACCTTATTTTATTTGAGTAAATAAAAAAGAGCACCCTTTTCACAGAATGTTTTCTCTAAGCAAAAAATGAAATAGGAGAGTCACCCCTGGTAATAAAGAGATCATCTCAAAAGCAGATGTGCAGGACAGCCTGAATGAACCCAAGGCACCTGTCTAACGTCAGCACAAGCCAGGAATTCTTTTTCCTTTAACTTCACCTCACATATTACCATTTACATCAGGTCTTCCAAGTCTTATGACACATCCTGGTACCCTGGATTCCACTAGGAAAAGTAACTTGGGTGGGAGCAGGAGGAGTACTTGGCAGGGATGACTAGGAAGAGGGCTGATAATTCACTTAGGCTGCACAGGCGTTTTACCTCAGGGACTAATCTTGATTAGTCTCCAGTGATTGCCCATCACATGAGGAAATACCAAAC
Organism: Acrocephalus scirpaceus scirpaceus; assembly: GCA_910950805.1. NCBI lineage: Eukaryota > Metazoa > Chordata > Aves > Passeriformes > Sylviidae > Acrocephalus > Acrocephalus scirpaceus. The sequence goes on from OU383781.1 coordinate 40,388,065, forward strand.
ATCCTACAAGGCTTCATCTGTTAAAAGCAAGGGAAATACCTTTTCCCATCTTTCTCCCACTGATTGAAGACAGAAGGTAGAATCCGCTGCTTAGTACCTGATAAAAAATAGCAGTGGTGGTGAGTTCCCTGTCTTTTTTTCTATAAAACTGCTTTTTCTCCTATAGCTCAAATACACAGTTTATAATAAATCCTATTTTGATGACTATTCTGTCTTATTTAGAAGAATTTTGAGGTGAAACAGATTAGTAATCTCAGTTACTGCATACACAAACCAGGTACTGGTTTAACTGTGATGCCATGAGGTCACATTGTGGTTTAAAACTAGATAGAATCATTATGAGCCTTATCCAAAACCAAAAGAGGCAAGATAAGCTTATTGGTATTTTGGATAAATCCCCACGTACTCTCAAAAGCTTATCCAATGAGAAAAAAGCATTCCATAAACGTGGTCTTCCATTGTATTGCTTCACAATTGGTAAACTGAGGATTGTGCATACAGAATACAGGATTTAACTGTGAAACACATCCATTTAATTTTTGTGGGATTTTTTTGGTTTGTTTTGGGGGTTTTGTGTGTGTGTGTGGGGGGAGGTTTTTTTAAAACTTTTTCACTTGACTAAAATTTTGAATTCAGAAATTCAGCTGAAAATTTGTGAGCAAAATATGCAAAGTAATGAAAATGTCTCTGCCAGTCATTATCTTTTTAAGCACAGTTCCTTCTGAATCCTTACCTCCTAGATACTATGGCAAAGACATCTCAATTTCTATCATTCCAACACCTAACTCCAAGTGAACTGTCTGTGATGAGAAAGGGGAGTGAAAAACTGATGGTAAAACAATATGCCTATTTGAGTTAATATTCTCATTGTTAGGATTTCTAACATCTAAACATCTGTAAAAGCATTGATTTACCTTTTAAGTTCCTTATGAGATTTTAGCAATGACATTATAAACCAATTTAAAAAGTAATAACCTCCTGAAGTCCAGTGTTTCTCCTTCTTTTTGATCCTGTAATGCAATTATTGTTTCTGTTTGTGGTCTAGAAACTTATGCCATGAAGTGTGATGCATAAACACCAGATTTCAGAATGCAGAAACTGCGTAGTGACAAACCTCTTCACCACCTCTCTCCATACAAAACTGACCTTGGCCTGCCCACCAGAGATGGTGGGAGCCTTTGGGGAGAACAGATGGGAGCCGAGGAGCTGCTCACAGCCCCACAGGAGATGTTTGGCATATTGAGAAACTTGGTCTGCCATTGTAACAGCAAATGAAGAGTTTGAATGGCAACTCCCCTCACGGCTTATGCCACTTTTCTGCTTTTAATGCACTTAACAACATGAAAGACTTATTGCAGAATCAGTTAAATTGGGGATTTCATGTTGGACTCCAACCTGATCTTGAGCCAAAAGCAGTATGTTTGTTACTCTAAGGCAAGTGTATCATAGGCATTTGATTTTGTTTTTGGAGCACTAAGCCCCACAAATCATGGTTTAATATTGATGCAAACATCTTTGCTGCAATATTTAGCAGGAGCTGCTTATGAAGCATAGCAGTCATGTTACTGTGGATATACCAATACCTATGCAAACCCATAGCAGATAGCTGTTAGTGGAAATAGTCTTGTTTTCTACTGTGTTCAAGAAAAAAGGAATGCAGAAATTATTAGATAGAAAATACTTAATGCAAGCCACCAAAACTGGGTTCTTTTACTCTGTGTTTTAACCATTGCATTTAAAATTTAAATATATTTGTGTGATTAGAAATTGTCTAGATTGTCTAAAAATGTGCTCAATTTTGAACACAATAGCAAATCAAGAACTGTTGCTGAACCCAGTAACCCAGGTCAGCCAAGATGAACCAGTAAAAGCTACTCTGAAATGATTCAGAGATATATTTTCTTTTCCTCTTTTACTGAGAGTGCACACAGAACAGGAAGAACATCAGTGACTTCAGTCTTTGGCCTTCTAACCAAGAAAGGACTTGTGAAGGTGAATGGTTTGCAGACGAAGGGGATATAAAAGAGACAAAACCAGGATAAAAATTAAATAAAAAGTAGCTGTCTTAAACTGTAATTGCACTCCTCTGCTGAGCATGCTTTCAGATATATAAATGTGATTTACCATCAGCTTGCAACTACAAATCAGGTCTTAAGAAACACTTGTGCTATGAAATTGTTTAATCTCATCAAGCTCTGCTTTCACAGCAAGCCATAAATCACAAAGTCTTTGTTATCATAGACCTCCATGAGCGCCTCTCAGGCAGGCAATGGATCGTGGGTATATATAATCCTGACTGCACAAACAGTGGGGTCGTCGCAGCCTGAAATACTTTCATAATAGCCACTGTGCAGCTGGTGGAACACAAGCCTATGATGGATATCTCATTTCCTACAGTCGGCATCTATTCCGAGCAAATTATTACCACATAAATTTCTTGTCAACAGAAACGGCCAATTAATTAAGTTAAAAATTTACTCGTGATCACATCTACAAACCAAATAGAACTGCAAGGCAATTTTACAGTTACTGAATATACTGCAGGTCAGTTTAATGAATAATTTTTAACTTTGTCATAAACTCAAAGACAGGCTAATATCTTGAGGAACCTGACTGGAGAGCCGCTGCCAACAGATTTACACAAAATATATTTATGCAGATTTTGATTGCTGACATCTGGGTCAGAAATAAACTTCGTACAATTACAGAAACTTCACAGGAATATGAAATTTCCTACCTAAGAATAAGCAATTTTTCCTCCACAACATTGTATTTAAATGTGTTTAAAATGACACAGAATTGTTGTTCAGGAAAAAGATAGCTCATTATCAAAGCCAAGAACTACAGTAAGTAAAACCCTGCTGATTACCCTTGCTTTTAAAATTATTTTGTTTTCAAGCTTCTGAAAGTGCATTTTGCATGCATATTTATCATCACATACACACAAAAGCATATAATGTGGTCATAATTAGTGAGTGGAGATAATTGGATGGTTTTTCACCCCCAACAATGAATAATAAAAGTTATTCTTTCCAAGGTGTCTCCACATCAGTTAAAACATTGCCAGTGGTACAGCACAAGAGAAAATTCAAGCTATGGCTTCCGTGCAAATCAAAGTGGGCAGATTGACAGAGGCATGAATACAGCTCCTTACTTTGGGTTATTATAGACATAAAACTGGTCTGCATGAGAACATGCACATTTGTAAGTACTTCATAATTTTTATTTTAACCTTCTTTCACCCTCTTCCCCCATTCTTCCTGAAATGAAAGCAAATATATCCCAGCCACTGTGGACATGAGATCAAATAGCCTTTTCCAACAGATAAAAAATAGAGGATTAATGAAAATATGGAGTGGCTTTTGCCTCTATATAGATAGTTCATTTTTATTAGAGGAAGACAACAACCCTAAGTAACAACATGGACAAAATGGTTTGATGTTGGTGATGACGTGACTTTTACATTTTTTGCTATTCTTTTACTCTGTCTTCATTAAAATTAAGATATCGATATTATATATTTATTAGTATGCAATGAATAAGCTGTATAAATCTTTGAAAGGTTAATAATTAATGGTGTAATCAACACAAAAAATTCCTCATCATAAAGTTCCAAGTGGGGAAAGAAATGCCTAAGAGAAAAGAGTCAAACAAGTCTGAATATACCACTTCCCCATTATTCTTCTCATGGCCAAGAGGTAGTCCTTATAGAAGTTCAGGAAGCAAGCATTACTGGTAAGAAAAGGGGGAAAAAATTACTCTTAATTATACCAAGGGAACTCCAACTTTAAAATCTACACTAACTCTATCTGTGGTGGAACGAGAGAGACAATCATGGTAGAAAACATCTGGAAAAAAGTTGATTACTCAAAGAGGACATCAAAACTACTTCAGGAGTTTGAAAGTTGAAAAACCTTATTTTTTGTGTTTAGAAATTAGCAAAGTGTTCCAGGGCAACTGGGAAGAGGGCTCCATTAGCTTTCTCTAGCTAGTTCATTTTTTTCTTTCTATTTTTGTTTGTTTTGGTTTTGTTTTGTTTCTGTTTGGTAAGTTGGTTGGTTTTTGTTTTGTTTGTTTGGGGGTTTTTTGTTGGCTTGAAACCCCCTTTTTAATGTTAGAAAGCTATGCTTTTAACCTAAACCAACAGTCTAATGGTTCAAAGGCAATGTGTGAAGGGTGGAAAGTCTGAAGGACAGTTGTTTTCATTTTAAGGGCAGCTGTTTTCTTTTTCTTTTGAAGAAGAGTCAGTTTGGTTTATTTTAGACATTTTTCTGAGAGTTATACTAATCTGACATCGGTTATGAACTCTCCTAATGACTGATTCAAGACAATTTTTCTATCTTGAGAGAGAGGAAAAAAAGAAAACAAAAAACAAACACAAAGTCTAGGAGCTAGATGGCTTATGGTGTTTGGAACAATCTTCATGCAGTATACAAGAAAAAACATTTCAAAGTATTTTCCATTTAGGAATAATAAAACACTTGAATACCCATCACTGTCTATCCCTGTTTCTAAAGCAGATAAATGTTTTCCTGAAGAAATACTTTGCAACATGCTTAAAAACAAGCAGATCTTTAGAACCTATTTGAAGCTGCATTTCTGAAACTACTCAAGAATAAGAAAGAGAAGGTAAGTTTTACTCCTGTTACTATTAAATAATCAGGTACTTCCATGCCAAGGACTTCTCTACATTTCTCTTCTATATGGAGAAAATTGAAAATTCAGTTAAAAATGGGAAATGGCTACGGGGAAAAAAAAAAAAGGTGAAAAATGGTACATACAAACTGCAGAATTTTTTAGGAAGACAACACCAATAAAAGAACCCTCCCAAAAATTGAGAATAAAGTTACAATCAAAAAACTCTTTGATGAATTCTGAGTGACTATGTTAAGAAATGACATAGGCTTACTTGGTTAAGAATGACTATGCATAATCAAGAAATCTTTTATCAAAACAATTGCAAAATGAACAACAAATCACAATCCAGTGTCAGGTTAAAAAAACAATGACTTTTCAGGCTAAAGTTTATAAACTGGCAGATATGGTGGTGGTGATGGGGGAGTTATTCTCTATTCAAACTACATTATAATGCCAAACATTGCAGTACTTCTCGTGCACTTTCTGTGCAATGGATAAACTTTACCATTATTAGTAGTATTCCCCATACCGTCTACAACTTGATGCAATTTTACTCAATAGGTTTTTGAATATCCCAAGAGACACTGAATGTTTTGGGATTCAAGATTTCTGGAAGAATTTGTGAAATCCTTACAGAAGTCTGAAAAAAAAGTGATTGAGAAAAATATGCAGAATTATGTATGTCTGATAATTACTACAAATAAATTGAGCTAATAAAATTCATTAGATGTACAAAACTTACTTGAAGATTACTTCACTTATCATAGAAAAATCTTCTTTATTATGTAAAGCAGGGGGAAAATAAAATTTCATATTCTGTATAATATTTCCATGTGGGAACCTTCTTCTATCCAGAATGGGTATATAATTTTGGTTAACAATATTTTTCAAAAATAACAATTTGGCTGAAATTCTATTAAACCATATGGTGTCTTCTCCTTGCAATATAGTCATGAGAGCCATCAAAAATATTTGTACTTACCAAACCACAATATAAATTATCAATTTTATAAACTGACAGGTTTCCTACCAATGATACTATTTTTCCATAACAAAGTAAAAACTTCAAGAAAGAGCAGCATATGAACACAAAATCATCTAACCACTTCCCACCACTCTTTGTGGTGGAGAAGGAAAAAATGGAATGACCAAACAATTGAGGAAAATCTACACATTCACTTCTACTGATGCTATATGTAATTTCAGTCAACATTTAAAACACTAAAAACATTAAAATCTATGTTCCAGTATTTAATTCCTATCTATACATTAGCAAAAGCATCCCACTTACGGTCCTTATTCCTAAACTTCAAGATAATTACAGAGGATTTGTGCTAATAAAGTTCTTGAAGGATGAGGTAAACTTGCAGGGCTGTGTCCCTAAGGTACCAATCAAAACCAAATTCCTTGTTACCATCTCCTTTCCTGCTCTTTACTCTTCTCCTTTATCCACATTTGGGTATTTTACTATGGCACAGGCATTAGCTCTGCCAAAGAATATTTATTTAAACTGTACACAGCAAAAGTTCAATTCCCATACATACAAACCCTATTTTATGACACAAAGCAGACCCCAAATAAGCAAAATATGATCCCCAAATACTTAGGTGTCTTCCTAGCTGGATAAACATAACTGATTTTGTCTGTTGGGAGACAATACAAAGAGGAACTAGGACCAAGAAATATGACTCCATTAATTTCTTTTTAGGTGTATTAGTAAAGGGTAATTCTAACTAGAGTGCTCTTACTGAATAAACTGGATACAATCATCAGAGCATCATATTTTTTTCCTATTCTCAGCATGGTTATTATATTTAACATATATCTATATGATGAGATCATATGATTGCCATCTCTGTGTATGTAGATTGCAAGATCACCCAAAAGTACCAGTAAAATTCCTTTGCCTTCCCTAGGTAACCACGATAGACAGACCTCCTTTCTTGTCACAGAAGTCCCTCCATGCAGGGGTGTAAGGTAATACACCACATAACAGCCATTTAGTGATGATATTGAAAATAGGAGTACAGAGCTTCAAATCCTGACAGAAAACAAGAAAAACATGGAAGGAACAACTATTGATGTGATCTGTAACTGGATCAATTTACAGAGTGTCTCAAGATTCATTAGTGTCCTAATGCCTCAAGGAAAATACTCCAAAGATTAATTGGAAGTAACACTAGTAATCCTTACCTTTATTAAGAATTAAAACAGTTAGTTCATAGAAAGAGTCACATACTTATTTTTCGATGTCATCTTCATTTCACTGAAGAATCCTATTTTGAGGTAAGGTAACATAATACAAAACATGATTTCTGATGATGCTGTTGTGAGCAGAACAACCTTGTTTTGATTAATTATTCATTTTGGTAAAATTACAGCTTGTTTAAAGGAGCATAAGCAATCTTTCAGAATGCTTCACTTGCTTCTTTATACATAAGAATAATTCATTCCAGGTGTAAATTTACTTAATTAAGAAGCAGTATCCCATCTTTCTCCATGTGAGTGAATAAATTTAAATCCACAAAACAAATTACACAAATCAAAAATGGGCATTATAGTTCTGAGGTCTGAAACAGATTATGCAAACTCAAAACAAACAAACAAAAACCCCAACAAACAATCCAGGAGTGGAGGCAGGGGGAATACCCCACCCAGAAATCCTTTTCACCACGGACAAATTATATCATTTTTTCTTCATTGTTAATCATCAGTATCCCTTTGCTTTCCATAGTGTTCATATTTGTTGTATTTCTCTTCTAGCACTGTCACAGGGCCCTTCTTTCTTTTTCTGAACCCAAGAGAAGTCCTTGAGGACTGCCATGGGACAGTGTCCATACAGGCAGCTCAACAGGACTCTGTCATCATGGCAGATGTATTTAAAAAGAAAAAAAAAATTCAAGAATAAAACATCTTTACAAATAACTTATGAAATGCTGGAGGTTGCTTTTTTGTTTAATTTCAATTACCAAGGAACTTCCTATGGTTAGAGAGAGATGCAAACCATACAAACTCAAAATACACGCTATAGTGCTTTCTTATTCCCTATGAGCTGAACATAGAACCTATTAACCACTTTAGATATTACTTATTAGATTTTATTTTTAATGTTACAAGATTAAAAAATTTGTTTATCAATATAGTCCTTGCTAATAAATCTATAATTAAAGTTAGCTGTGAACAAATCAAGAAACTGAAATATGCCTTCCATTAATATGCTGTTTCTATCACATTCCATTAATGTTATATCTCAGTCATTAACAAATATGCACCTAGAAGGATTTGCAAAAGGATTATGCAAATTATTATGGCCTACTTAACACTTGATTTACTTTGTCACTGTTATGCTCCCTGTATGACAGCCCTAACCACCTCAACAAAGACAATTGGAAAATAGAAGGAAAGAAGAAAAGGCTGTTCCAAAAAGACACTCCAAAAAAAGAGAACAGACAAGATTGACTTGCATTGGTCTTGTAAGAATATCTTGCAGCTACTTTAAACAGATTTAAGGTAAACTACACACAACTACAGCTCAGAATACACTGCTTTCAGGCCATTTCTTTCTCACTCCATGCAGAAAAAAAATGTTCCCAAAATAGTACTTAAAGCACAAAATGTAAGGATAAATTGAAATTTTCTCTCATGAAATCAGGATTAGATACGTTGCTGTTAATGAAGAATATAAGGTATATTCCATAAAACCCAAACACATACTCTTTGATCACAGAACGAATTGGTTAATATTACACATGTAAACTGCTGTTTAATTTATAAACCATACAGCAGATCTTTGAAATAGTTCCTTGTCATTCGACTGCTCTAGCCTCCCTATCTTGTTTTTAAATTGTCTTCATCTGATGATTCTGTGATGACATTTCATTATCAAGGTTTTTGAAAAAGCCTTTTGTGGGTTTTTTTATTAGTCTGAGTGAAGACTAATAAAAATTAAATTAAATTATTTTTGAAGATTAAATTACAATAACAACTGACAATAATATATATAATGAGAATTCTGACATATCATTAAATCTGATCAATCAAACAAACTCAGAGATGAAACACAAGCTTAGCAGAAATGGAGACACTGTAAATTTATTTCTCATCTATTTTGATGCACTGAACTTGCTATTCAGGTCAGTAATTAAATAAAAAAAATTTTTACTCTTGACCTTACTTTGTCAGAAAGAATGAAACAAAGCCAGAAAGAAATTTCAAACCCCAATTAAGCAATCACAATCAATTACACTGTCTTGAAGTTACTTCGCTAACTTCAAGCCACAATTAACTGTCTCTGGAAAATCTCCTTTTCCCCAACTTCTTAGGATTCAGTAGCAACAGGAATAAATTGTTGCTTGGCAGTGGAAATTCTATCTGGGATTTTCAACTCTTCCACCTACTCCTACCCAGCTTCTGACTCTTTTAAAGATTATAGTGGAACACAACGTCTGCTTATACTGGACAAGAACCCAACTCCTAAAAGGTTTTTACAAGAACTTTAGGCTATCAGGGAATAAATTTCAATATAATATGGCCTTAGAGATAGACTAGCAAAAGCTGAACAAAACAAAAGTGATTTTCTATGGTAGTGAATAGCAAACAATAAGAAATACACTGGGCTCATGCAAATTTTCAGAAGAGACAGAGTAATTCAGAGCCAAATAACATCAGACCAGATTCATACAGTGCAAATATAACCAATAGATCTGATGTTGCCCCACTACAGCATCAATATTCAGTGGCAATCTCTGAGGATGATTGCTTTCAACACATGAACTTTGACCTCAAAAAGCAGAGATAAAAGATTTCAAGTAAGGCAGGAATAGGTACTGTAAATCTGTAGAATTAGCATCCAGTAATATTGTAACATAAACTCACAGTTTGTAGAGCATTAATGTAAATCTGTGGCCTTTCAGAGCCTAGAAGCCACCAGAAGTTTCATTTAATATATTCAGACAAAATCTAAAGGAGAGTAAGCAATAAAACCTATAATTACCAGCCATAAATAAAGCAGAAAAAACATGATGAAATGTCCAAACAAAATAATAATCACATGTGTGTGTTGCAGGGGGAGGAAATAGGGCAGTAAAATGAATAACCAGGCTTCAAGCCACAAAGTCAGAGATTCCCCGATGCAACAAAGGTTTAAGGACACTTTGCTGATTTACTTTGTGACAGGCTGACATTCTTGTAAGCATAATGCGCTAAAGCTCATTTCAGCAGTTTTAAGCAGCACGGCACTTTTTCCTGATTTATGACTGGTTTATGGTAGTTGGAAATGGACACAGTCATTGTGGCCATAGTTCGAAATGAAGCTAAGTGATGTCCTTGATGCAGACCCAGTGTCAAAAATGAAAACTATGAAAAAAATTGAAAATGATTAAATACACCTGGATAATTTAGCCCAGTGGTAAAAAGGGCAGAGGGAAAAGATGATCCGCACTGCAAGCAAAGATTACACCCCTCGGAGAAGTAAATTCCAGGCTGGCACTACATAATGGCTAAGCTTTCTGAGGTCAGCAGTCCATGCCACTGTAAGGTTGGCTCATAAAAATTATTACAGCAAATGCATTACATTCAAGTTATGCATACCTTCTGTTTGTTTGTTTGTTTGTTTTCTTTAATCACACTAAATTTTCATTTACTCCCTCGACTGATCCAGAAAAGAACAATTAAGTCAGGACACAAACAATGCACTCCACAGATTAGGCTTCCAAATCCAGAGCAGACAACTACTTAAAATTTCTCTATGAAAACAACAGCTTTGGAAGAGTTTATGAAAAGGAATCTTATGGAAGAGACCAAGCAAGTTCAAAAAAAGAGAAAAAAGTATTTTTGCTTAGATCACTTATTTGTATTAACCTCAGGAATTTACTAAAATATAATGAATAAACTTATACAGAACTAAGACTTGGTGGGTCTGTCTGTGAAAGTTACTCAGTATCAGCCAGAGAAACCTTTTAAACCAAGAGCATTAGAATATTGTAAGAGTCCCAGTTAAAGTGCCATTAAAAGGAACTAGTAGTTTAATCTGTTACCTGCAAACTTTTTTCATATTCAAAACATTCTCAGTATGAACACAAGTATGAGAGATGGGGGAAATATTTCAATCAGAAAAAAAATCATGATCTCCACATGAAAGCTGCGAAAGTTGAGAAGTGTGCAACTGCCTGAAATGACTTAAGGGATAACTGTCATGGGAATTAATACAGTTTGAATGTTTAAAAATTACAACAGATTCCTTTACATTTTGAAGGCTGTCTGATTCCTGCTGTGAAAGCTTAATGTCTCTCCATTTGATGGAAAGTGCTGGCTGTTTTCAGTATACAGTTGACTGAAAATGCTTGTTTAATGGATTGGAATGGTCAACAAGTGTCAAAGATACAAGCACAAAAGGTTAAGTTAGAAATAGAGTATTCCCTTCTCTGTAAGCTACCCCTCAGAAAGAATGGTGAAGGGCAACTGGATAAGAACTTTTAAATACACAATCTACTGAGAATAGTAACGAAGTAAAATACAATGGGGGAAAAAAAAGTCCCAGCACATCCTAGCAGAAAAAGATAGAGTTGCAGCTGGAGATCACAGCTCAAAGTCTGTGCAGCAGCCCACTTGGGCTTATAATAAAAAATTTTTAAGTGTTAGGGAGTAACACAAAACCTAAGCAGCTAAAACTACAGCATATAGGGCATTTTGCAATTTTTCTTGTACAGCTACTGTTAAACTTCAAGATTCACAAGTCCAGATAAAGGTACCTTGCTTGACTAATACCCTTCAATGACTTGCAAATAAATATCTCCAGCAAAACCCTAAAATGAAGCAGAGCTAGAAAACAGCTATTTAAATATGTAAAATACTAAATATAGCAGGATTCTATGAAATACCATGTAAGAAATACACACAGATGGCTTTCTCATACCCCTATTTTTTTCTAGAATCTGTTTACCTTCAGCACTTACACTTCTAAATGATTTATCCACTACACCCTTCAAATCATAAGCTCCTGGGAGGACAGGGCAGTATTTAATAACATCAGCCTTCTGTTTTATGAAAAATGAATAAATACTGATTTAGAGTATATTACCCAGAAAACAGATTCAAGAATTCTGGGTGAATTGATAGACCTACTTGTGCTCACTAATAAAGTGATTGTAAACCACATAAATGTTCTGCAAATTCTACCAAGCAACCATTCAGTATGGTGGGCTCTCAATCCAGATACTACTCTGTGTGTGTACTTTGTGTGTGCTATACAAAACAAACCAAAGTAGACCCTACAGTTACTCCAGTGCCTACAGTGAGACAGACAGTCCTCAGCACCAGTTACTTGGCTTGTCACTTTGGGGCACTCACCAAGAGACAGCTTAGCAGTTTTATTACTGGAGGAGGAACTCGGGTATTCTGCTGACACACACACTTTGACGTTCTTTGAAGATAAAAGTCCTTAAACATGGTTTTTCTTTTAACGATTCATGACCATACAGCTACACAAGTCAAATGCCTTCCACACAGACCCAATATGAAACCAGCAAAATCAAGCTTCTCTTGTCCATCTTCCTTTAACTGAGGACTTCCTCTGTCAAGTATTACTTCACTAGAAAATTACCCAGGTCATCATGAGCTGTGGTTAAACCAGAATGAACACATTACTTAGAATAAAGAGTAACAATAAAATGAATTTAATAGGGCAAACTTTTGAAGCCAGCCTTGGCAGGAATATAGTTTTCCTTTACAGTCCAAGATTAATAGCTAAGAAATAAAACTACAAAGATAGGAGCTTGTTTGCCTTCCAATTTTAAGACTTTTAATGGGTGAATTTTAGAAAGAAAGAGGAAAAACAAAAGAAAACCTAAAGGTGAAAATCTCTCTTGGCAAAGTTGGAAGTATGGAGTATTTTTATTTTAAAGCTTGTGATATAAACAAACCAAAGAAAAACAATGAGACCAATGATTCTGTGTGCTCAATAACACAGCCAAAACATGGATCATATATTCACAGGATGAAACAAGTAAACCCCACACCTCAGGTCTGATTTTACTACTTGAATTAGAAGAAAAACATCTCAATCAAATTCAGGCTCTACATATGACTTTAAAGTCAAGTTTTGACAAACATGAGAAGAGTGGAGCAGGGAGGATGGCTGCTTAGATGCAAACAAGCCTAAAGAGTGAGGCGTTCCCTGTCTGCTGGCATGCTGCTTTCCCAGCTAGTCCCGCTAGCCCTGGCAGGGAACAGTCTTAGCCTCAGAAAGGTCTCACAGAAGCGGCCAGACCCATCCGGTGGGTGAGTGCATTGCTGCACGGGCAGTGGAGGGGCGGCTATGGAGAAGGAAGGAGAAGGAGACTTCCCTGAGGCGCCATGGGGTGACGTTTATTCAGGTCCCCCAGGCACAGCCCAGAAAAGCCCGGAACTGCGGCCACGTAGGGGGTTTTAGGGTACAGACAGTAGGAGTGGTCACACAAGGAAAGCTCAATAACATAAAAGGGGTGGTACATACAATACCAAATGAAAACTGAGGGGTGGGGGATTTCCCAGACTTGCCCCAATCAGGTACTGAGCCTCTCTGAGCTTTCTAGAAGGAGGAGAGGCCTCCCTGAGACTGGCAAGGTCTGGGAGGGGAGCAATATACCAAGTGGGGAAGGGAATAGGGGGAAACATGGAATGAACCATTAAATAAGCTTTTACAGAACAGAAAGAAACTACGCTTAAATCATTAGGTAAAAACACACCGCAACAAAAGAGAAATGTTTTTTTCTGTGAAATTTCCATTTATGTACATGATCATCATTATACAAAAGACTGGGGTTTTCATATCTGGCTTCCAATCAAATTTACATCTAATCTGGCAATCACTTCTATCAATTCTCTCAATTGTCTATATATTAAACCGGAAACTGGGATACAGGGATCATTGTTACCCAGACAATGTGGAGAGAGGAAGAAAGAAAAGAGAGAGCAAATGTGTGAGGAACAGGCAAACACCAGAGAGAGAGGTCCAGCAAAGGAGTGTGAGAATGAGAGACAGGGAGACGATGAGAAGAAGTGTGCAGACAAGAGAAAAGACACATGTGAACACAGAGGAGCATGTGTGGGATGGTGAAAGGGAGGGAAGAGAGAAGAGGAAAGGGGACAAGGGGCAGAATAAAGGGGGAGGAGAGGAAGAGCAAGACAAAGTGAAATAAAAAGCACTTGAGAGAGAGTAAGTTGATAAAATCAAATTAAAAGTTTGTGTGGTAGACCCAGTAGACGTATGAATCATACGTCTTCTATATCCAAATTCTGTACCCTGATGGTTTTCCCTGTGGCATGCAGCCGAACAATGAAATGAGCCATGGGACCCTCATGGACTCGTACCCAGGGCTTACTGAGCTTTACACACTTCATATTTTCTTTACTTCAATTCAGCACAGTTTAAATCCAGTCCTTTTATTTTAGTGATTTCAATATAGTTCAATCCCTTGTATTTTTATTTGATTAAATCCATAATATTATGTTTTATGTTTTATTTTACGTTTTTCAGTTCAGTACACTTTCTAATCAATTCCCTTATATGCTTTATTCAATTCATTAAAATGTATATATTATGCCATGTTTTATTTATTTCAGTAAGAGGTATATCAATTTTGCTGTATGTTACATTAAGCCCTCAGCATGTCGTATCCATTTCTTCATCTGCTACATCCATTTTGTCATGTGTTCTAGCACACATCAGTATCTGTTTGAAACAGTTGTACATCCTGATTCTAATTTTTTTAGAGCATTTGTGTGGTATTAATGTGATTTGTTTTTCATCTGCTCCTTCACAGATTTTCTTAGGATACCTTATATTTAAAGAGCAGTGAGGTAAAGATAATGTGGTGCTTTTAATAAGCATGATCACATACAATTTTGTCTTTGGCTCTATAGAGATTCATTCCTAGAAGACACCATGGTGTGCTGTTGAATTAATTTGAATTGTGTTTGAATTTCTAAATGTCATCTTCAGTGGGAGTTAAGAATATATTGTTTATTTGAAAAACTATAAGAAACTAGAATAGTCGCCTATATGTTATTTTTCACCTTCACATTTTCTATGCTCTTCAATGAATTTAAGGAATACTAACTGGAATTCCATTTTATAAGGAAAGAAAACTGCAAACTCCAAACATTTAAAGAACATAACTCTTCACTAAGAGAACATAATATTTGAAAATCAGGATGAATGATTTTGAAATAGTTCTATGTTTTTTAGCCTACAGACTTAATACTAGTGAAATGTAGGTTCCTTTCACTTTTCTACATTTGTTTCATTTGAAGAAGGATACAGCCATACTTGAGGGATTTTCTGCACACATATGAAGGAGAAAATTTACATCTCCACTTCTTTAAATTAAAAGCATTTGAGATTTTAAGAATAGTTTGCCTCAGAAGACAGAGTATAATAAATTGTTAACTATAAACATATTAGTAAAACCAATGTTGGTAATATTGAAAATCAGAATAAACCCAAAATTAATTTGCCATTTAAGCAGAAGAATAACTTTGGCCTTATCTGTAGCTATGTTGCTGGGTTGGGAATGAAGAGATGGACTGCAAGACTATCAAAATCTTAAAGCGGATTATTTTTTTCATATATTTTTGCAGAAATATGAAACACTTGTACATATTACTTCTAACCAGTGGTAAAGTACCCTCTGCTATATATCCATCTGGCTTGTCATTTATTATCCTGAACTCTGCCACGAAGTGGACTCCATACTGCACTCTATTCCAAATTGCAATTTGCCATATCTAGCACATGCTGGTTCCCTCTTCCTGGGAATTGAGTGCACTGCTCATCAAAATGGAGCAAGTTATCAATTTTGGCACAGCCTGTCCTCTCCTCTCTTTTTAATTTAGGATATAATTTGAAAAGTTTCCTTTAATTAGTCATCCCAGATAGGTTGGTGAAACGTGATATATGTTGCCCTGAGGACAGAGATCATTCAATATGCTAGAAACTGCAGCAGGAAGGCCCTCTGCTCCATCACTACCTCAACATGCCCTGGCGGCTCAACATCTGACAAGCCACCCTCCTGCAGAGCCCCACACACCTCTGGGTGCCACTGTGCAAAAAGCACATTCACCTTCAGAGCTGCTGGCCTGGCTCAGGCAGAGAATTCTCACCCTCCCAACAAGGAGGGGATGACCTGCGTCTCCTACCTTTCCTTGGCGTGCATTGCACCTTTCCTTTGCTGCTTTGGAGAACCAATGTTTGATCCAGCTCTCAGGAGTAATGGAGAAAAGGCAAGTCCTTAAGGAATATATATGGATTTTCAATTTCCATTCCAAATTAATGCTGTGGAAGTTTATAAGACAATATCATTATATTAAAAGTAGACAAAATTCCAATAGTTCAGTCTTTTCAGGATTGTTGGACAATGTTTCTGAGGTTGAAGCAAACAATTTCATGGATATTAAACCATGAGATAATTTTTATACCCATGCAAACACTCAGCACGAGGACCATGTACTACAAAAAATTGGCTTGGACTTTTGCTTCAGAGTTTAAATAACTCTCAGGTCTTGTGCTGGCACGATTTTCACAGAAATAAACATTTTGTATTTAATGCAAGTAACATAACACTGCCTTAAGTTTTCATATTTCTGAAACGTGGAGAGGTGAGGAAACAGAACTACATTCTTTTTGCAACAGTCACATAAAGCATCCTAAATAATACCTGACACTCCATCTCTTTGCTCTAATAATATAAAAAAATATCACTGAACAGACTTTTTAGCAACAGAATTTCATGTTTAGCGTGTCTGAAAGTGTGTGTATACAAAAGTATCATCTTGAATGTAGACTAGCTTATACCACTGGAAATTTTGGAATTAATGAATTAAATAATTTTTTTTAAACCTGCATGGACTTGCATAAACCTATAGTCTGATTCTGTGCATCAGTTTTCAATTCAGGGCAAGAATTTTTACATCTGACATCCAAAACAGTCAAGCATAATTTATAATGGAAATGTTGACAACAAGCTAACTGTGGTGGCATGAACAATGCTCATAGAAAACCAAAGGCAAAGCTTCCTCAAAATATATTATGAACTTCAAAACTCTGATTAAAAGCATATGAACCTGAAATAGTTATATTGATGACAATATTCTATAAACTCAAACAGTCTAGAAAGTAAGATTCTGGGATTCAGGACTTAAAGTTTTCTTTGGAGAACTTAAATTCCATAGGCTAACTAGTCTGACAGCTTTTATTTGCATTTTCCAAACCTATATGCCTTTTTTATGCATGCATCATGGCTATTGGTATGCACAGACACATTCTAATATTGTCCCCCACAACAAAAGCCATCATTCTGGTAAAAGGAGACAGGAAAATCTAACACTCTCCTACCATGACCAAGATGGTAAGAGCTGCTGCAGTTGCCAAATACAATACACAAAACATTTAATTTATAATAGTTAGAACTTGGCCCTTGACCAAGTCCAAAGAACTATGTCTTATTTCACTTGCTCTTGAATATGTCTCTTTCAGAGATAAATGACTGTGCTGTTTGCCAGTTCTCTCCTCTGTTTGGCGTTTTGTTTAGCTCTGCTTGTGACAAGCCAAGAGTTGATGCATCTGCTTGAATGTGTAATATACATCTTTGGTCAACTTAGCTTTTTTCCTTGACAATATTATGTCAAACAATCACATCACAACTGGCTCTGATCTCTTTGTTGTTAGCTAATAAATTAAAGAGTATTTATTATCTGCAATCCTTTTTTCCCTTTTAATGGTGACACATTTGTGGTGAATTACAGGGCAGCTTTATAAACTAGGCTGTGGGCCAGTATCAGCCCCTGCGTTCATGTGAATGTTCCCTCTCCCACTTGGCCTCCCAGCCTGGTGGTAAATCAAGGCAGCTGTCACAGCACACTAAGTTAGTGTGCGTCATTGGGGAGAGCAGGAAGCGTTGGGGGTATAATTCTGTCCATCAAACTAATATGTTATATCAGTAGCTTTGTAATCTTCTGCTATAAGTTATGGGAAGTGACACCTAAGAATTCACTTTGAAAGCAATGTGTTCCTCAGACTTTAAGCCAAAACAGACCCAAACTGCAGCAAGAGTTCCTCTGTTTATACGAGCAGATTTGTGGCAGCCCGCCGCCCCATCGCTATCAATGCAGCAGTATTTTACACATTCCACTGCAAGCCTCTTTCTGTTTACAGTTTTTGCAGCAGAATTTGTAAACTTTTAAAACATGATTTCTTCCCTTCTCCTTCTTTACCCTTGCTTTAACCTCCAGTAGCAGGATAGATAAATATACTCCTTGAATGTTATCATGACAAAGTGAACTCCTGACAGATAGGAATGAATGGGAGACCTATTTCCCTTGTCCATACCCCCTTCAACCTTTGCCTTGACAAATGTGGGAAATAGCTGCATAGGACAGGAGAAGAATACACACAGCACTAGGATAGGAATGTCAGCTTTTTTTGTTAAATGTTCACATGATACTGAAAGAAATGAGTGAAGATAACCTTAAATAGGAAACGTGTTTTCTAAACAGCTTCACAGAGATCCGATTCACACTGTATCGCCCCTAAAAGCATGGCTTATTTTCAGTGACTATTTTTAATGCTTTTGAAGACCAACAAAAGAGGAACTTGGACTCAATTAAGTGTTTTTGTGAGGTGTGATTTGATCTGAAAGAAGTCTATGGGACATCTTCAAAGAGTCAAAAGCAGACAAGAATGTCCCAGAACTCTAACACACTGAAATCAAAGATGTATGCTAAGGACATTAAAGATCTGTACCAGTTCCTTGCCAAACTATTTTAAAAAGAAATTAGAATTAAACACACAGAGAATTGCTTTGATAATCTTTGTAATCAATACTAAATGTAAAAAACACATTAGAAAACAGAACTTTCCATCTTAAAGTCTAAATCCAGAGGCTGTTACAATGTAGCAAACACTACTTGGGACAATCTAACTTCATTTAGTCTTGAAACAAAAGAATAATTGTGCCATCAAACTTTGATCCAGCTTTCCATTAATGAATGCAGTTTACAGTAGATTTCTAAAACATATTCAAGACAGCAGAGATACTTCTGATTCTACTAATCTGTGCAATATACTAATGCTGTTTTAACTTTCATTTCAATGTCAACTTGAAAATCACATATGATATTTCACAGGATCACATGGCATACCACATTGCCTCAAACCTTAAGAAATCCTATGTTTAACAGTACCAGATCTCGTTCACATGCCTTAAAAATTTGAAAACGTATATGTCAGATTTGGTCAAACATTAATAAAATGAAATATTTTATCTTGAAACTAATCTGCTTAAAAATCACTTTTCTTTCATCTATTCATGCCAGCTAATTAAAGCAGCTCTGATTTGGGGTCTTTCATCTTTAATAACATTTCAAAAATATATTTCAAAATTTTGTTCTGATCTGAACAAAACTGTCTAGTTTTAAAAAAAAGTATAATTAAACCCACAGTTGATAAGATTTAAAATAAAAAAAAGTTTCATTATTACTTGAGATGTAAGAAACTGTAATTAACATGTTTGCACCAATCATCAGACCATACATTTGTGCAGTTGATGGCAGGACAGTAGGGTTTTCCAGAGCTATGCTTTTCATGTGAGATTTACTCACTCGGCCCTCTTGTATGCTTGCCTGCTGCACTCCCATCTCACTCTTATACTAAGGTAAAAGTCTCTCTCTCAATGCACAACCTCACAATGCCAAAAAAGAAATTTAATTCACTATTTAGCTGTGACTGGAGGGGGAAAAACAACACTTTGTAGAGATTCCAGGGCTAGACTGCAACAAAATCTCCATTATTTAGAGGGCTTCTGCATCAGTGACTATTTGGCTGGAAATCCTGTGTCCATGGTGCCTTCCACCACATCCAATACATGACTATGCCAGCAATAAGATACCATTTAATAGGTCTTGTACCATGCTACAAAGCTTTCAAATATTCACCACTACGTGGTTATTTTCATTTGGGAAATGGACCCGTAGCTACAGTACATTGGCCATAACCAACCATTCCCTCAGTAAAGTATCCAGTGATTTAATAAAGCCTGAAGAAACAATGTCTCATATTGCATGGGTTTTCTGCAGAAACAGCTAAGAATTTAGCAGTTTTAGCCCCTCTCTTAGGAACAAATCTCTCATAAAGACACTCTACAAATACCTCTGCTTAAGATAGACCATGAAAGCCCAGATCCTGGAAACAACAAGCATTAGGAATGAGGGAAAAATCTCTCTCATCTCTTTACTGATCAGGAATTCCCTACAAAGAGAAACCTAGTGGTTACAGTTTGGAAATCAGACTCAGGTATTCAATAGATTCTTCTACCCTTTACACAAGTTCAGCCTTCTCTGAATAAACCAGCTGCTGAGGACTAAGCATCAGGTAAAGTTATTTGACAAACTACTGTAAAAAACTGAATCAAGCATTTGTGTTATTTTTCACCGTCAAAGGTATTTCTTCCCACCTGTGACTGCTGAGTAAGGCATTTGTTCCGAATACCTCAAATGCAGCCCTACCAGTCTCACCATTAACACATTCATTGTTCCCCACTGCTGGATAATAACTGCATTTCTCAAGTCACCTAAAAATATTACAGCAGTTGCACCAGGTTGGCCACCTGAGATTTGGCAATGAAACAGCTCGCTCCTGTTTTCATGAGTACTCATGTAAAGCCATATAAAAATTCATCCAGAGTTCAAAGTATATCAGAGAGACAGTGTCAGTACACAAAGCTAACATTTGGACTGAACCATCCATCACCAGCTAAGCACTCAGTAAACCAAGTAAAGCACATTTTAAATAGACAGGGCAGAGTCCTGTGACTTCCCAACTACCTGACCTCCCTAAAGCCAAATATTACTGTATTTATCAGAAAGACGTTGGCTTTTTTCTTCCTCTGCATACAATTTGAGTAGAATTTTTAAGCAACACAGGAGAGCGGAACAGTCAAATTTTACTGAGTACAAAAGGGATAGCTTATCTACTCGTCATCTTTTGGAATTTTGTGCCTTACTTCGTTTTAGCCTTTGAGATATTAAAAAAAAAACCACCAAAAAAAAGACAGTATTTGCCAATTAATTAAACACATCAAATAAGTGCAACACTATGTCTGACACCAATATGCACAAATCTGATCCAGCACTTTAGAAATAAAACATTAATATGGTTCCAGCTGATGCAGACTCCAAAAAAGTGTTCCTGGAATAAGCCCTTTGACTAGGCAGACTTGGTTGCACATGTTATACTTCAGAGGATTTTTTTCAACTTTTTGTATTAAATAAGTCTTAAAATTCTGAAGTAAAAGGTGATAACATGGTAACCTTTATCCTAGAAAATATTGCTAATTTCAATTACTTATAAGAAACTTAGCTTCTCTAACTTAGTGATCATTGATATTTCTTATCCTTTGTTAAGAAAGAAGAGGGATTAGAAAAAAGAAATAATAGAATATCTACTTGTATCTTTTGCCAACAGTACAGGACTACTCTCTGGTTTTTAGACAGATGCAAAAATGTTAATTAAAAACTAACTTCAAGGCATCTCAAATGTCTCTTCCTAGAGAAACTATTCTTTTCCTTTCAATAGAAGCAAAATATTACCACCTGAGCCAAATTTTAATTACATTTTTGATAATTAGTTAACAATGGCTGTTCCTCAAGCTATTATATTTTTTAATAAAGTTAAAGTCAATGACAGTTATGTAAGACATTGTAAAACAAACATTTGGTGAAAAATATCATACTAAGTGATAAAAAAAACCCCAACAAACACCTACATAAATATGTTTTTACTTTACATCCTTCTTTAACAGCTCTTTCACAGTGATACTAATTTAAAGTCATAAATGAACATTTCTTCATCAGTCTTAATGTTTTAATTAGATACCAGAATTTATACTACAAATTCATGATAAGAGATGGCAACATACAGCGCCACCAATGAAAAGTTTTCAGTACATATTTTACTACAATTTTCCCATTCTAATTGATGTTTGTTTAGGTTTTTTATTTTCCTACTATTCACTAGGCTGAATAAGTAGTGTACTTACTCTACATTGATTGAGATTACTCTCTCTTTAGCTATATGCATAGGCATTTAGTGATTTTCTTTTCCAAATCAATTAGAAGCTCTGCTGGGTTCAGTGTCTGGTTTTTCTCTATTTTAACTTAGGAAAAAAATATCCAAAGTTATTTCTCTGTTGTAAATGATTGTCTTTTTCTCATTTAAGCCCATCTTGTTTCAATCTTACACACTCTTTGAGACTGTAATACAAACGACAACCTCCTTCCCTTAATATAAACAGAAAGTATTAGAAAGAACAAACATCAGCTGAGTTAATCCTTTGCTCTGCAGCTCTTTTATAACACAGTGATCCTACATGAGCTTTTCTTATTTGTAAAAACACATATCAGGCACAACAGGACTAACATTGCATCGTGGATCACAACTCCTCAGTGAGTTTTGGGATCTTGAACACTCGTGCTGCATCCTTATGTGCAATTTTCAGCCTTTTCAGCCCATGGTTCCACTCCAGGCAGAGAGACCACAGGCTCACAAGATGGTTTGTTTGAAAAAAAAACTCCCCAGTAAGTGTGAAAGGAAGACTGTTCAATTACCATTCAGCTTTGGAGATGTGGGCTATTTTCTTCCACATATCTGCAAATCTCCTCACTATAAGGAACGACACATGAACATAAACAGAGTTACAGGTTGCACTTGTAAACAGTGTTTCTCTCAAAGTGCTTAATTAAGGCACTGCCATTTTTCAGGTTTTTGAATCTTTACTGCTGTTTTAAATGGGACATAAGCAGTCATGACCTTTTGTGTCTGATGTCAGAAAAATGAAAAGACCCAGCAATAACTGGAGTTTACATTGGCTTCATTTTCCAGTCCACAGTTAAATACACACTATATCCAGCGCACCATACATTCTTGAAGGCTTAAGAAGCAATGCAAGCCCTCCTTGTGTGAAGAAAACAGATAACAGCTGGAAAATTGTGGAGTAGTTCCAACAGGGACTTCTGCTTCCTCATAGAGTCCTGCTCAATGAATTACTATTATAATATCTCCATGGCTGTCAAACAACAACTTACTTTAAAAACACCAGCTGTACTATACTGCTCTTTCTTCTTTTCTTGTTGTAAGACTTATCAAACAACTAAAATAATGTATATTCTTCAGTGAAAGGCTGGCCTAGAAACTTTGAAGAAGATTAGAAGAAAACAAAACAAGTCAACTTGTCATTGCTCTATATACACTAGCTAAAATTATCTAATTCTTCTATGTTTAATGTTCAGCAACTGAATAAAACGGTCTATATTCTAGAGGATTTAAGTACCCATTTCATGTCTTTTGGGATTGTGTGGATTTACCCATGCAAGCATATCATTGTCAAATCTATCAAAGATTTGATTATCGTGACAGCTTTTCACATCCCAGCTATGTGCCAGTTTTCATAAACTTCTATAAAGAATGCCTCTTTTCTCCCTCCTTGTTTAATATCTCCAGGGTATATAACCTAACAATAAAAGATCTAAACCCAAAGAAATAGCAGAAAGCTGAATAAAGCAATAACAATGACTAATTTTCTAGAAGTTCAATTCTATCGTATTAACAGCAAAGAAATTAGAATTCTTTTCCTTTATACCTTCCACTAAAGTCCTAAGAGTAAAAATAATGGAATGTGCAAATTATTGGTTCATTGCAGCTGAGATCCTGATTACAAGCACAAGTCTTTCCAGGTACTTGAAAGAAGACACACATTCTAGGAAGAAAATTAAAATCTCTATGGGAAGTTCTCCACCAACACTATTATATTCTTTTGAAAACAGAAACCTTGATCACTTCATAAGGATTAGTATAATCCCTGTGTTTGGTCAACTCCAACTGCTTCTGAGAAACAATCTATTGCCATACAAATTTGATCTGAAATTCATTTTTTCCCCCACTAGCTCTGAATTTCTGTGCATTGCCTAATTTGTTTCCTTTGGACCCTTCCAAAACTCACCTTGTGCACTGGGCTTCAGACCACACATTTTTCACAGGGAAAACAAAGTATGTTTTAGTCACATAAAGGAACAAAATCTGAATAGGATGACAGTTTTGACCAATCCACATTTGTTTCTTCAAAGGTGTTTCTTACATGTAGGTTTCTCTAAGTCAGCCTTAGAGGAAATGTTTCTACATTTCTCTATTTTGCCTTCAAATTCATTCTTGGATGCTTCCCTCTTGAATTCCCATCCCACCTTTTTTTTAATAGCTGCCTTTGCACTATTTCAGAAGGCAAGCAGGTGAGTAGCTTGAGAATGACAGTTTACTCTTCAGCAGAGTCATATTGACAGCCATGGGACAGAGTGCTGGTGAAAACTGATAATGCTAAAACTTGCCGACAGATTTATAGAAAGTGTTAAAAAATTCTATTTTCCCCACAGAGTTCGAAAAAATTACTTTCTCTAGGAAAGACAAATCGCATTTTGGGAATTATTTATTAATCATTTGTGATTAAAGTCTGCTTCATCCCACGTCCCATCAAGTCAGGCAAGATCAAAAGGCTCTCTCCACTTGCTGTGCAAGGCTCAGACTAGCAGACCCTTTCTATAGAAACTTTCCATGGACATGTCCAAAGCCTTTCTGAGACTATTCGGGGGCATTATTAATCCTTTCCAAGTAATTTCTATGAGAAGGAAGCATTTAAATTTTTCACATTTTCCACCTCCTCAGGGACAGCATTTTGTGTAAGGAAGCTGTAGCTCAATCATTTCTCCAGTTTGTTATTTCTGAACCTCTGGGCTTTAACATTTCTTCTAAATATCATTTTAGTAATCAAATAGTTTACATAATTTAATCTATTCCAAACCTCTTCTTGCGACAAAGAAACCCCTCTAAGAGAATGAAAATAACCCAGAGATAGTGTTTTCTCAGAATAAAGTACTGGAGCAGGACGTAGGTACCAACTGATGGAGGCTCATCAGTCCTGCTGAGTGTGAGAGAGCCTGTGTCTGAGCACAGCAGCACAGCAGCACTGCACAGCCCACTGGGAACCCCTCAGACCACAGGGCCAGAGCTTTTCATTTCCCATTATAAATATTATAGGGGTCTCAAGTCTCAGCTGAGCAGAGCAGTGCTTTGTGGTCATTTGAAACAGATACTGATAGGTGCCTGGCAAGCCCTGATCTTCATACGAGATTCAGCACCTATCAGGATGAGAGCATTTTTGCATAGCCTGAGGGTTCACAATCTGACAGTCTGTAACTGAAGCAACTCCAGAAGATGCTAAGCCTTCAAGCACTCAGGCCATGGAAGGTGAGAACAGTGTTTCCCTACCCATAAAGGATCTGACAAAAAGGAGTGGAAATTTTGCACTCAGTTGTCATGAAACCACAGAGTGATTACAGTGTAACCTATTAAGGTTTAAAAAAAGTCTGGTTTCATAGCCCCTGTAATATCATTAAACTATTTCCTATGATGCCATTACATTTTTAATTTGAAATGCCCAGAGTGCTAAAATGATGCTTACATTACAGCTGCAAGTTCTGTCTCTATGTCTTTCCATCCTATGTTAAAATACTGTAAATACTTTTTCAAGCTAGATTCATATTACATCTGTACTCCCAAATGGGCCAAAGAAGAGCTTCTTCATGTTAAACTTATGTTCAAAAATAACAGATAAACCTCATAGACCTCTAGTCAATTTGGACTGCTTTCAAGCAATAATAGACTCTTTTCCAAAAGAAGCAAGGGAAGAAGAAAAATAGAAAGGAGGGGGAGGAGAGGCTAGATGTACATCTATATTTTTGAAAGCTTCATCCCATCCCACTCCAGCTTCTTTTGTTGCCTTCCATGCTTCCGTGAAAATTAAGAAATCAAATGCTCCATAACATTGTCACTGGGTTCCCATAGAAGTCTTACTCTGACTTTCATTAAACACAATTCTGCAAAAGTGTTGCACAGGCTCACTTTTGAAGAAGCCTAATAGTACCTTCTTGAATTAGGTTTGGTTAACCTATCATCAAAATTAAAGTTGGAAACAATCTCAGGTTAAAATTGAAAGAAAATAGCATATTTTTCTTGTCTCACAATAATATTTTTAGAGCTTTAGATAGAAATAACACTCATGCATAATGCATAATATTGCCATTTAGCCAACAAGTAAAGAGCCATTTTAATTTCTGAAGGAGACAGTAAACAGTGTAGGCAGGGGTTCTACTTAACCCACACACTCCGCTAATACATTTTAGATAACAGGCCAGTGCATTTAAATAAAGTCCAGATTCAATTTAATAGCATTTGTTACAAAGCTTTATCTAATTATAATAGTCAATCTTTATTACTAGCCTCACAAGTGCAGAGAACCCTATTATAATCCTTCTTTCTAATGATCTCTTCACTATCATAGTAATAACACTCAGCCATAAATTAATCATCTGTTTACAATCGTGAGTAAACATCAACTCAATTAACAATTGATAAATAAACAGTTGACTCTGGAGGCTATTTCTGTTATAAATGTGGGTACTGAAGGATTCTGCACAGCTTTGCTATTTAGCTCAAAAGAGTGTTTCTGTGTATCCAGAGATTTCTGTTCTGCACAATTTAAATGAAATGTATAACATGAACTGCACAGGCTTTCCCCTCTAATAGTGCCACCCATCTTTTGTGCTGCTAAGTGTGTGGGAGGATATTGTCTATCTTTTCCAGGGATTGCTTTGTTCCTCTCAGACTAAACACAAGATGAAGTTAACATATAGAACTGTTTGTTTCTGTTATTAGAACTGCTTAGTAAGCTTTTTCCTTTCTAAGCATTCAGCTCATTTTTGAGTCCAATACTAGATCACAATTCTCCCTCTAATTAATTTCATTCATTTTTTGTCATTTCAGTTGCTGTGTTTTTTCCCCCTTGGTGCATGAGAACACATTACTGGAGTGACTGTTCAAAGTGAGGAGAACATTTCCCTCACTTACCTACCCTGACCTGCAAAAAGCAGCTCAATGACTACGTTCCTTACTTCATTCCATTCAGTTTTCAGATTTTGTCTTTTAGAATGCAATGACAACGGAACCAGGGTGGAACAGGCTCCCCAGGGAAGTGATCACAGCACCAAACCTGCCAGAGCTGAAGAAGCTCCATTTGGACAATGGTCTCAGGCATATGTTGTGACGCTTGGGGTTGTCCAGTCAGGGCCAAGAACTGGACTTAACGACCCTTATGGGTCCCATCCAACTCTGGTTATTCTATGATTTTATGAATCATGCCACAAGATCATGGACATCAAACTACCTCAATGACCCAAGATTCTGGCCTGGGTTGGAACTAGAAGACTTCTACCCAACTGCTTCCTGGCTAGCCACTGGTCCACATCTTCATTTCTCCCACAACAATCCTGATCATATCTAAACCAAATTTTCTCCTTTTTTTTTTTTTTGGCTGACAGGCCTAAATTTGAAATACTGAGTCTAGAAGACAACATACATTCTTGATTCTGTCTCTGTTGGTCAAGCCATAGCACCCACAGACAGACTGGAAGAGCTAAAAGGCCATAACTTCTATTTACATCCTATAAAAATACGATCCCTCATCAAAGACTGGGATTGCCCTCATTTTTGCAGCCATACTGCATATTTCTCTCTCAGCTCTACAGCTTGCCTGAGGTTTCTGGAAACTGAAATAACATGCAATCCCACAGAAGACTCCTTCACCAAGTGAAGGAAAAACACCTGTTTGAAATCTGGTACAGAGCAGATAGGTCCAAACTACCTGACCCAATGCCAAGGGCAGACATCTGCCGGACACAATTTGAATTGATCCAGGATTATACTCTCATTTTGACAACTAAGATAATTTTCTGCTTTCCTTAATCATCTGTGTGTCCTGTAAATAGACATATAGCCTACAAGAAAAGGAAAACAAACAAACAAACAAACCCACAAAAAACCCTCTAAACCCCAACTACTTGCAAAAAAGAAATGACTACTCTGACTAGAAAAATATGGCAGTCCACATGGCATGTGGCAGGATGAATACAGACTACAAGAGAAGAATTTCAAGGAATCACAAAAAAACTCTGTCTGCTCACATGGCTGGAATATGTGATACATAATCTCTATATCATAAAAATTAAGGTTAATTTCAGAGAGTATTCTTTTCAGATTGTTACCCTTCCCTAATGCATAAAATAATCCATTCTTGTGACCATCTATTTTCAGCTATAAAGCTTGTGCCTGAACATAGTTCATATTTGTCTTGCCCTGGAAACAGTCTCTTGAAGGTAAGACTAGTTTTTCAGAAACTCTCTAGCTTGACTAATGACAACTGAGTTACCAAAGACATTTGTATTGAATAAACATATGCTTTGACCAAAGGATTTTCAATGTTGCTTTGAAGGAAAGAGATAGTGACTATTTCTATTTTCAAATGCAGGCCTGTGATGAGTCTACCATCTGCAATGTCTTTGACTTCATGACTGCATGCTCTCATAAACTCTGGAACACTCTATAAGTCAATGCCTGGTCAGTCCTGGAGAAATTCTTTCCCAGCCAGTATCACTTGAGTCACTCCTACCATTTGTCATAGCTCTTGCCTTAAATTTCAGACTTTTGGGGAGCAACTTTAAAGCTGCTTTTTAGCAATGTTTTCCACTTCCTGTACCAAAGAGATCAGCCTTTTTAAAAAATACTAGGCAGTAGTATTCATATCCTAGAGAGATTCACATAAGACAAGAACTAGACCATGAGTGTTTATAAAATTTTTGAGGAGAGAAACCAAAACTGAAATTTCAGAATACTGCAAAAAGCATGTAATCCATTACAAGTCTTGACTGCATTATTTCTATGGTTGTGACTACATAACCCAAAATGCACAAGAGGAAAAATGACTTTACAATCAAAGATTAAAAAAAGGGCCATTTTTGGTCTGTGAACTGTTCTGCTATCGTTGCATTGCTTTATGGACACAGACACCACAAAATAAAAATGGTGTGCTTAATAAATACTGTCCTGCACTAAGAAGTAGGAGTAGAAGTGATAAATGCAGTACAGGATTTTTTTACTTTGTTTCTTTGGGTGGGCTTTTTTTCCTCCACTTTAATGAAGTCAGCACTTGCTTTTGCTGCTAGATAACAAATCCCCATGTCAGTACTACATAAAATGTCCATTAGTCACCCTGAGTTATCTTATATTTCTGACATTCTAAGTTCTTGTAAAATAAATTAACAGTCCATGGTAATACATGGTAGTCAACAAGCTGTTCAGGAAAATATTTTTTAAAACACACCCCTAAGCTGACACTCTGCAAAGCTCAGAAATATCAAGCAAAACTTGGACAGAAAACCAAAGGCCTGTTGTTTCAGGATCTCATGCTCCAAGTCCTCTGAGCTCACAATTCCCAGTGAATAACAGTTCAATCACACTGAAGAATTCTTTCCATAGAATGCTCTAACGTACGGTGAGCTAAAAGTGCTCAAACCTAAAATGGAAATTATCAGTAAGAAGATCTCATAGGGCCAGATCTTGAAAAAGAACATCTGATGTACTCCAGAAATGCAGTCAGTTTGGAGTTAGTTCTATAAGCAAGCACCTGACCCAGACTTGTGATGCAGCCAGAGCTTCAGCACATACCTAAAACTTAGAAAAAAGTTTCCCCAAATCTAGTGAATCAATACCACACTTAAGATTGTAGCCCACTTCTCCCACTCCTCCCGTTTGTTTTTTTTAATTCCACTGCAGCTTTCTGAAGTTAAAGGTGTTCTAATGTGTGAGTTTAGCCATACTGATTTCTGTATGTTAAGCAATGAAATAGGAGTCATTATGGATGATGACCTTCCAGTGTCCCTGATATGGGAAATATATGGCATATGACTTGATCCACATAAACTGAAATGTTCAATGATGCAGGAATTTCATAACCTCTAAGGAATTCACATTCTTTCTGCAACACTGAATGAACTGGAATTATACTAATCTTCCACTGTCTTATCCTACATCTTTAACAACTCCTAAAGATGACCATGGCTATTTTATTCAACCATTATTTTTTTCCCTACAATAACTTGGAAGATGGTTATCACTAAATGCACAATTATGAAGTCCATATATTAATATGAGAGTTTCAGAACTCAGAGCAGTGACATGACAATAATAAGCAAGCATTGAGCACAGGAACAGATGGCCATTGACCAAAGCACTGAATATGTGCTCTTCCCATCAGTTATTAGGAATTAAGAATCCTCAGCAGAACAGCTTTAGTCCCACTAAAGTACTTGTGTCTCCAGCAGCAGAATTTCTCATTAGAAAATTTAAGAGCAAATTGATTCTCTTTGAAAAAAACACTAAGCCTGAGACATTTGAGAGTGAATTCAATATGTTGTACTAAAGACACTACCAAAACCACAGAGAATTTGATCAGGAGAACATAACATAGGAATACACTTCCACAGAAAAGTTTGGTTCAGCTCAGAAACAACAAACCCAAAAGGAGAGCTGTATCTCCAGGGAAGATCAGCAAAGACCTTACAGGAGAAATAATGTCTGAAAAGGATCAGATCTTGGATTCCTGGTGAAACGTAATGAGCATCCAAGACTGGGAGAAATGCAAAGCAAAAAGTTACAGGCAAGCAGTATTAACTGACTAGAACTTTACCACTTAGACAAAAAGAGATTGCTCTTGGAAGGCTTAAAAAATGTGTGTATAACCATATACACATAATCCTAATGAGAAGCACAGTAAAACCTTTGCCTTTATTTTTTCCTCAGAAGTCTAAGTCCTGTGCCAGACTCAAGCTACTAGGTGGTTTGTAGTCCTCAGTACAGTTCTTGAGAGCCTAAGGCTTTTAGCTTCCAAATATTCCTTGTGCTACAAAGTACTAGGCAGATCACATACATTTCCAGTTGGAGTTATATTAGAAATGGTCTCTTGAAAATAAACCAGGAATACATTTTTAAAATATTATTTCATATTAAGAAGTTACACCAATTATCTAAGCACAAAAAGTTTCCTAAAATGCTTTTACTCTATCTGGTGTGCCATCTTATGTAGTGTTACCCTGCAAACTTCCTTGCTTAAGTATTGGAAACAGCCACAGAGGGCTAAATATAAATATAACACAATCTATGTAGATTTATTTTTACCTTCAGCCTGACTTTTCCTACTGAATTAAGATTCAGCAAAATAGTATACTACGTTAAAGTCCTCTGTAATTAGATAGGTAGAATCCTGCAAATATGTGAACTTGTAAGAGTAAAGATTAAACCTCAGTAAGATTCAATAAAGTCTATATAACAATTACAAAACACTCTACCTTCCAAAAAACCACACTGGAAATCTGTACCCAACATACTGCAAAATACCCACAAGAGATTTTATTTCTCCTCAGACTTTTTCTAAGTATTTCAAGCAAGTAGCTATTTCATTAACCATTTGGAGGTAGAAAGGAGCAGTAGTTAAGCTTATGGAAATGTAGCTGAACAATTCTTCCACTCAGGACTGGAGTTAAAGTAAAGATAGAACCACCCCAAAAGCTTTTTTTCAATTAATAGTATCACTCACAGATGAATTTCAACAACCTATACATACATAAATATAAATAAATAAGGATCACTCTGTATTCCTAAATGTTCATGAAGCTATGTTATCTTAGCTATGGCACCACATATAGATGGAATCTCTTAAAGCTCTCAGCTTAGAAATCAAGCTAGAAATCCCAGACCATCTACACAACATTTTTCATTCCAAAAGAAGCAAGGCATGTTCCTCAGTCTTATTTGAACAAAGGTTACTACCACCCTATTACACAAATTGTCAGATAGTCTTGTCTCTTCATTTTCCCCAGGAAGTTTTCCTGCCTGCAGTCTCTTCTGTCTTTTGATTTTATCATAGTTTCTCCTCCATCAATGGATAACATCAGCTCAATGAGCAGATTTTACACAAAGCAAGAAAAAAACCAAGATTTGTGGTTGTTCTGTTCTCCTCCAGAACTAGGCTCTACAGCCTTGAGCCAGCTGCTGAGAAAGCTGTGTCTGTTGCTCTCAAAACATGATCCTCAAGGCTGACAGTTTCATAGTTCCTGTGAAACGTAGCTGTCAAGGGAATCTGTCACTACAGCAGGAGGAAAGCAATTTCCTAGATAGTTTCAGCCACTTCCATGGAGAGCTTTGAAAATTATAAGGGGAAAAAAGCAAATTTAATCAATACCTCAGCAACAATAAGAGGGGGACCAGCACTGGAGGGCAATCTCAAAGTGTCCCCAGTCCATACTGCTTATAATTACAAGAGAATTGTTTCTCTTGGGACATACTGGCTCCTACCTTAACCCCAAATTAGGAAATGTGCAGGTCTACTAGCAGAAAGACAAGCTTATTTCAGTGTATTTGAGTCTCTCAGAAAGGCTCCAAGGGTATTTAGGATAGGTCTTATTATTGTAAGAACCTGCATCAATCCCTATTTTTGTAGGGTTGGAAACAACCTCTAGGATTGGGTCCAACCTTCGACCAAACACCACACGGCAACTAAAGCACTAAGTGCCACATCCAGTCATTTATTGAACACTTCCAGGGATGGTGACTCCACCACCACCCCAGGAAGTTCATTCCAATTGTTAACCACCTTTTCAATAA
Source organism: Acrocephalus scirpaceus scirpaceus (assembly GCA_910950805.1). NCBI lineage: Eukaryota > Metazoa > Chordata > Aves > Passeriformes > Sylviidae > Acrocephalus > Acrocephalus scirpaceus. The sequence continues at coordinate 40,420,331 of OU383781.1, forward strand.
AAAAATTCTTCCCAATATCCAACCAGAACCTCTCCTGGCACAGCTTGAGGCTATGGCCTCATGTCCTGTCACTGGCTGCCTGGGAGAAGAGGCCAACCCCCATCTTGCTGCACCCTCCTTTCAGGTAGTTGTAGAGAGACATGAGGTCTTACCTGAGCCTCCTTTTCTTCAGGTAAACAACAGCCTCTCTTCAGACAACTTACACTCTAGGCTCTCCAGCCGCTCCATTGCTCTTCTCTGGAGGCACTTCAGCACCTCAGTGTCTTTCCTCATGCCAGGGGTCCAAAACTAGACACAGTACTTGAGGTGCAGCCTCACCAATGCCCAGTACAGGACAATCACCTGCCTGGTCCTGCTGGCCACACTATTTTTGATGCAGCCCAGGATGTTACTGGCCTTCTTGGTCACCTGGGCACACACTGGCTCATGTTCAGCTGCTCTTGGCCAGCACTCCCAGGTCCTTTTCCACTGAGACACTTTCCAGCCACTCTGTCCCAGCCTGTAGTGCTGTCAGGGGGCTGTTATTACCCAAGGGCAGGACCCAGCATTCGGCCCTGTTGAACCTCAAACAAATGATGTCATCCCTTTGATCCAGCCCATCCAGATATCTCTGTAGAGCCTTTCTACCCCCAGGAGATCAGCATTCCCATCCAAGTTCATTACTGAGGGTGCACTTGATTCTCTTGTCCATATTTTTGGTAAGATATTAAACAGGATTGACCCCAGTACAGAGCCTTGGGGAACCACTCTAGTTACTGGCCACCAGTTGGATGTGGCATCCTTCACCACCCCACTCTGGGCCCAGGCATCCAGTTTTTAACCCAGCAAACTGCACCTGTCCAAGCCATGGGTTGCAAGCTTCTCCAGGAGAAAGCTGTGGCAGACAGTGTCAAAAGCTTTACTGAAGTCCAGGTAGACAGCAACCACAGCTGTTCTTACCCACTAGGCCGGTTACCTGGTCACAGGAGATCAGGTAGGTCATGCAGCACCTGCCTTTCCTAAACAAATGTTGTTCTCTATGTGCTGCGTGATGGCACTCAAAATTATTTGTTCCATAACCTTCCCTCACACCAAGGTGAGGCTGACTCACCTATAGCTCCTATAATCTTCCTCCTGACCCTTCTTCTGGTAGGTGTCACAATGGCCAACCTCCAGACATCTGGGATCTCCCTGGTTAGCCAGGACTGATGATAAATGATGAAGCATGGCTTGGTGAGCTCTTCCATCAGCTCCCTCAGTACCCTTGGGTGGATCCCATTCAGCCCCAGAGACTTGTGTCTAGGTAGCTCAGCAGGGCACTCAGCACCTCCCTATGGGGTACAGGAGGCCTTTCTGCTGCCCATCCCTCTCTGCCAGCTCAGGGCTGGTTGCTCTGAGGATAACCAGTCTTTCTGTAGAAGGCTGAGGCAAAGAAAGCACCAAATACCCCAGCCTTCTCTTTATCCTTGGTTACAATGTTCCTCTCTGCAACCAATAGAAAGAGAAAACACAATTACTACTTGCAACTTGTCTACAATAGAAAGACTGTAGTTATTTCAAGTATACTGGTACCATGAAAATTATGTAATTCCTCTTACATGCATGTAGTTACATATTTAGTTAATTCCACATCAGAAAGGGAACAAGCTATACTGATTTGTCATATTAACTCCTTCTGTAGCAGGAAATACACTATATTGATATGAGCCTTTTTCAAATTTATCAACTGTAACCTTCCGAGTTTGAGTTTAGTTCATTCCCAAATCAGTCCCTGGGCCTTGCTCATTCCTAGGATGTAACTCCCTGCTAGAATGAGAACACCAGACAGCTACATATGCTATCTGAGAATCTAGCCAGATATTTATGCTGATTATTCATTTTCTATTCTGTTACTACAGTGACTGGGGAGAAAAAAAAAAAAAAAGAAAAAGTCACCCCTTCCCAATCTAACACTATACAGCCACAAACATAATGTAAATAAAATCTAACATTCAATTCCCCACAGCACATCCCTTTTGTTACAGTGGCATTTCTGATAACAGGAATTACAGCCACATGGAGACTTTTTGTTCCCCACTAAAAGTGTGATATCTCTGAAAGCAGATGATGGTTTTATTACAAAAACTTTTGTAGTTTGAAAAGAGCAGTAGTAAAAGTTAGTTCAAGGCTTTTATGACTTCTTTTGTTCAGAGGAAACTAAAGGAGGAAAACCACTGGTGATGTATGAAAAGATTTCTTGTTTACAATCAGTACACAGATCCTTGCCTTTTTCATGAAAGGAAAGGAAACCAGCAGGAGAATTACAATACGGAGCACCTCCCAGGATCTCTTTCACCATTCTCCCCATTTGTGTATTAAGCAACAAGGCAGCTGTTGAACAAGTACTATCAACAAAGCAATCTTCTAGCCCTTTGATTTAGGCTATTCATATCTTCTGCCCTGAAATAAAATGACTTTCACAATTAAAACACCGAAATCAATGCTGCATCTATTGTCATGTCTGCAGGAGAAAAGCTTTAATTACAACTCTAGTTAGATAACACAATCATTACACCTCCTTAATCTCAAATATAAAACCAGTACCCTTTCAGTGCTATGCCACCCTTTCTTTGATTTTTTTTATGTGAATGGCTTTTTATCTGAGCACTTTAATTTGCATGCCTTTGCTGCGAGGCAGCTCCCCGTGATATGTTAATTGCAGAGTGCTTTAAGTACTAAAAGATTAACATAAAACCCTTTGCAAACAAGCTAATAGTTTATGATAATTTTTACATGGCCTTTGTCTGTCTATCACTGGATTGCCTCTAGCTGTAATTTTATAAAGAAGCTGTAAAATATCATTTAAACAAGTTCATTTACACATAATTATTACCAGAATCACATTATTCAATTTAGATACTCCAGCCTATTAACAATCCATGAACTAAAATGTAATTAAACTATTTTCCTTTTATGAACCTATTCATTACAACGTGTGGGAGATGGATCTCTCAGTTTCACTGAAAATTTCAGCACTTTGTTGTTGGAAGCGACAAGTCTGGCACTCATTCTGTGCTTTTAATTGTATTAAAAGTATTTCAAGGCAGGTAAGTTAAAGAATATATTTATAGAAGAATGTGTACAAATGCCAAGATGGTGTCAGCCCCTAACATATATGTATTTCACTCCACACAGTTTGCATTTCTTATCAGATAAAATAAAACCTGGATACATCATTTCAATTAAAAGTTCTCAAGCTTTCTCATTTTTGAAGAAATATTTGAAAAAAGAAAAGTTTATCTCTTACAAGATTGTTTCAGCATTTCAATTGCAGCTCTAGCTAACTACCTTTCAGTACAGGGACCTGCATTGTGCAGCTGTGGATATTCCCCATTGATAAAGATCATCTTAGCTCAAAAAATTGATTTAGTCTCAACAAAGACTAAAATTTGCTGTGCATTGGTCAGTCATGAACTGTTATAGTTTTCCTCATGGGCCCAGAGCCACTCACTCACTCACACTGTCAAAACACTATCATAATTTCTTTCAGAAGATCCTCCACCTAGCATTTCACAAGGCTTGGGCATCAGGTCCTGTTTATTTATTGTATTTTTATCCCAATTTCCTGACTTATCAAAGTAAAAATCTGATCTGGACAACAAAAGCCTCAGTCTTTGCTCAGTGATACAAACTGGAGACTCTCCTGCACAAACCAGGCTTTAGGATAGCTGCTGAAATAAACTCAGTGGAAACATAACACACGGGTAATTTGCCTCAATTATCAAAATTGTTTTATCAGAAACATACAAATCAGAAGACACTAAGTATTTCCTTTTATCTGTCAGGATAGAAGCCAACATATCCAATTGTCACTCAGGAGGAAGACAAAAAGAATGGACCCATATTAACTACAAATACTGATTACCCATGGGTTTCGATTCCCCCACACCTGTGTTAGAATGGGAAACCTATTAAAAATTTAAGCTGTATATTAGATCGTGCCAGTACTGAGACAGAGGGATGCTGCAGATGAGAAAAAAAAAAAGGCAAAAATCAAGTGATTCTTCTAATGGGCATTAAGTGCAAGTATCTCTTTCTTTTTTTTTTGGTGACATCACCCCAAATCCATCCTCTATCACTTCACTCTACCTAATGTCTGATGCCTTCCTTTTCAGTTGAATTAAAAATCTGCAACTCAATTCCTTTATGTATACTTCTCTTCTGCACAGATAAAAATACTCGCCTTGAAAATTTTGTTAATTTGCTAATGATTGATATTTCTTATCTGAAAAATTTAAGATAAGCTTTTGGTCAAAGCACACAATAATCACATAATAATACTAATAAGAGAAACACCAACAGAAAATACTGTAGGATTAAGATGCTCTACAGAGAAATTCTATCACAAAACAAGGGTTTCATAAAAAACCCGACAGGTATTTCAGTCTAAAGGGCCAGGGATCTGTGAATCATTGAGGCTGATAAGCTTAATTATTTCTAACAGTCTTTGAGCATTTATTTCAATCAAATGTCAATCTGAATGTTACCATTTAGATCAGTTCCTAGAGAAATTAATGACTATAAACTCAGCAGGTAGCTGTGACAAATTACAATAAAACCTAAGACCTTTTATTCTTTCTAAACTCCTGGTCTGTACCATAGAACTACTTCACAATCCTTTGTGCCGGACTTTGCAGAATAAATTCCATCATATACTTTTTTTTTTCTCCTTTTAAATTTTTTTTAATTTCAATCACAAAGGGTACAATAAGGAAATGGCAAATTTTAAATAAATTCAAGTTTTACTGTCATTCTATAGTGTGGCCTAGCCCTACCAGAACTCTTCTAGATCCCAATACATTTACAGAATTACAGTGAATTGCAGTCCCTGTGTTCCTGATATTAAGTACTTCATAGTCATTAACAGTCCTATTAATTATAATTGCAATATTATTCTTATTCTTATTCTTATTATTATTGTTGTTGTTTTGTTGTTGTTATCTGGGGGTTTTAAGCATCAAGAGAATATAAATAATTTTTACTCTTTGAACCATCAGAATGTGAAATTTATCTTCTTTTTCAGTGTCTTGTAAGCACTTTAAAATAAAACTGACACCACTAACTTTATATACACCTATTCAGAAGTTAATTATTCATTACCAGAGTAAGATTAAAACAGTTTCACTGAGAAGAAAAGGTGTTAGGGTAGGTCAGGGACAGCTACAGCTTGTCTTCAATGCTTACACTTTTACAGAAGATCCTTTACTCAATGCCTAAAGAACCCATATGGCTGAGATCTAACTGACAACACTTACAGTGCTATTTAAAAGCATAACCAAAAACCCTCTAACAAAACAGTCTAGCATCCCTGTTTACATTAGTAGCTTCAGACTGGTTTAGATAATGGTCTAAGAATAAAATCAGTGCATTTCCTTTTCACAACAGTAAGCTTCATCCTCAAAACAAGTTACAAACAGTTGCTTAAATGTGTGAGGTTTTTTTAGTTTCATGCTGTTTTAAATCAAACCGTTCCTTATGTAGCAATAAGTTTATGAAGGAACCACAATGTATGAAGAGAAGCATTTTTTCATTTTAGAATCTCCCTCTTCATTCCAAACTCCCATTATTTGGACTGTCACCCTGACACTGCCTGAGGTGCATTCCAGCTCTCTGCAAGAGAATCTGCTTCCCACTAATGGGGCTGTTCTTGCAATAGCAAATGTAATTTTCCACTCCATTAAAAACAGTGTGCAAAAGGACCCTATTTCTCAATCCACACAGATCAGTTCCCAGTGAAATCCTATTCACCAAATATTACAATAGCAGAATCCCCTTCAAATATAGGTGCTTTTTCAGGGCTGGACAAACAGGTCTGATCCAACCACAGGCACACCTGAACATTAACTGCTCCAATATTCTTCAGTGTTAGAAAAATACACTGAGGTTCAGGAAGGATCAAGAAGTTAGGAAGAAACTAAGAAAGCAAATATTGCAATGATACTTTCTGATAATACCACTTTCATATTGCTTTTCTTTAAAAACCAGCCATAATGCAGATTTATATAGTGACTTACTCTCAACTGTAATTCATCTGGATTTACAAATTCATTAATACACCAAATAGTGAGCTAACTGCATTTTGAATATCTTGCAAAGATCAAAACAGATGCCTTTGCAGCAAAGTAAAATTCAAGTAAAAGAAACAGCATTCTATAATAAAATAGTTACATTCAGCTATATTTTATATTTATTACCCTTTATTTATCTGTATCATTACATCATCAAGACAATTTTACAAAAAGGAATGAATATAATCACAGAAGAACTTATACAAGTGCTCTGTCTCATAATTCAGTACAAATGGTTCTCATGCAATCCTCTTCAGGAAACAGTAACTCTGTACCCTTTGATTAAAAGAAATAAAGACTAAGACAGTGCAAAAGCAGTGTAAAAAGTGCTGCCTTTGGGAATTCTGTGCCTGGAGTTTTAAACTGGGCATTAAGTTTATTAAAAAGAAAAGAAAACATTATGGCTTTTAATTAAAACTGACAACCTCAAAATTCAAGTTTACCAATGTTTTCCCCTTTCTACCCTGTTACAAAAATAACAATACCAAAGAAACTTAAATGAATTTCAAGGCTATATCATGAAAAGACTTGAAGAGATACCTCCCACAGAGTCTACAATATGTATTGTAGCACTGTTCACCAGGCAGAACAATTAACAAATCACCTAATTTCATTCACCCTCTCCCTCACCGGAGATATTCAAGAACGGCCTGGATGCAATCCTGCAACATGTGCTCTGGGGTGACCCTGCTTGAGCCAGGACATGGGAACATGTGTCCCTCTGTGTCCCTTCCAACCTGACCCATTCTGTCATTCTGTATTCACCCCTATACTCTCCCCAGACTGAGATTACCAAAGACTAAGAAAAGCGTTTCTAAAATCAAACAAAAAAATAAAAATTTTGTTTTATATTAATCAGAATTCAATAGAAGTATATAGGTAGACTGCAGTAGTTGGGACCAAATTAACAGAAATCTTTGCATTTTTCAGTTTCGAAATAAATGTATAAAGAGAATTAAAATCTAGGAAAATGAGATCTAGAGTCTGGGGGCACAAATGAGCAAAGAACAATTCTTTATTTCTTACCGACACCTAGACAAATAAGCATTCTATGTTACATGTCTTTGATTTCTTCCATCCCAAACATGCAACCTTGGATAGCATGTTTTAATAAATTAGCAAAATACTTTCTTATTTTGAAAGTATGTAGAATCACCATTGTGACAATATGGAGACATTTCTGTTGATATCTATCACTCCTGACAGCTTTTTAACTAGGCATTCAAAAGTTCAGAAGTATTAAAGAATATAAAAATATCACATCTGGGGAATCTTCAAAGACTAAGCATCAAATCACTGATCTCAATGATAAAGGCAGATGACAGGTGACTGGAGTAAAAGAAAGAATGGTAATAAAGTGACCACAATGGACACTTTCATAATTTACCATGGTAAGAACAGGAAAAGCACCTTTCTGTAGCTCATGCAGTGTAAACCATAGAGCTACTGAGCAACTTTAGCTGGGAAGTAGAACAATACTCAAAACCCTTGAGGCAGGCACTGTGGTGATTGAGTTATGGATGTCTCTGGGCAGACACAGACACACTCAGGGATGTAGCATGGAATGACAAAGCACCAAAATCCTTCACAAACTGCAAATGCAACTGACTCCTTAACTTTGAATGACCGCTCAAGTTAGCCAAATCTGAATGCTTTAAACACCTTTCCATTTTGTTGTATCTCTACCTTTTAAAATGCAACAATTAACAGGATCTCTGAAATTGTCTCTGTCAGTTCCAGACAAGACATAAAGTAACATTTCCTCAGTCGATTCTGCTTGGTTCTAAACTTTAAAAAGAGCAAACTTCATTCTGAAGACAATAGAAATAATTGCAATAATTTTACATCTTGAAATAATTTACTAAAGTTTCCAGGAATATTCTTTTTAGAACATATATTTGCCATCATCAGAATAATTCAGTTTAAAAGAGTAACTTGAAAGGGATAAACCTGACTTAATAAATTCTAATCTGATTAGAAAATATGTTTAACCAAATATCCAAACTGTAACTTCACCACTAAAAAGCTTCCATCCCTTTGATTTAGACAGCTAAAAACTCAGAAAAAAATTACTTTTCCTACTTAAGATAAAAATATTCCAATTTTATTACAAGGATTTAAATAAGTTCTGTAGTTAAATGATAAAGCATTACCTTTAAAAGAGGCTAAGGGCCAGTAAACATGGATCCATCACACGGATCTAGCACACTCTCTAGATCTGAGTTGATATATAAAGGCTTCAGTACCTCAGTGCAAGACAGTTTTGTTGCATGATAAAATGGAACAGAATTAGGAAAACTCGGTTTACTTTAGTGCTACAGATGGTTACTTAAGATTGGGTCAAAAAAACCCTCTGAGCAACAGCGACAAAGACAAAGGAGTGGAAATGTAATGGAATTACCATTATTTAGAGATCTTCTCAGCCTGAGAATACCTTTGTATTCATAACTCCTGGAACACTTGGATTGACCTCCAGAATTATGTCTGCTGGAGTTGGCTAAAGATAACAATTGTAGGGTGGAACAAGAGGAATTATAAACTGTGAAGTATATATTTATAAATTACTGCTACTTTGCATATTGCTACTAGTCTTAATTCTAACAGAATTGTATGCAACCCATTACTTAGGAGAGTCTATCATTTTTCCCCCTCTTGTGCTAGCAGTGCTTTAAACCATAGTGTAATTAATGTAATTAAGTTATTAATAAAGATTGAAGGGGTTGAGCATCACATGAAATACTTAATTTTGTGTATCTTTAGCTGAGTGACTGTTTAGGTTTGTATTTCAACTGTCAGCCAAATTATGTGCAATTAAGCCACGGCAGAGATCTCTTTTAAGCAGTGATAATGTCAGACAGATTCATAGTTCTGGATAGTGGGTGGTAAAACTGCCCACTCCTTTCTATCTGTTGTATTTTCCTACTATGTCTTATTCATGTATCAGTGTATTCATACTTTGCGTTTCTCTATTAGTGTGTAACTCAGAATAGAAGGTTATGCTGCAGAAATAAAGTGTTCTGAATTTATGTAATAATGAGATGAAAGAACTCTTGCCCTTACGCAATTTATTCTGTTGCTGTGGTGATCAGAACACCAGTGTGAAACTGCTCACTGTCTCACTGTTCTACTTCTTCACTCAACACCTCTACAAAGCTACTTCTAGAAAAAAAAAAAAAAAGTATGCCTATTAAGACAGGTAATGCATTGAAGCCTATGGAACTTGGAAGAGATTGGCATTATTTGCTCTACAGACAGTCTTAGAGCTGAAAACTGATGCCAAATCTACCTGAGAATCGTGGGTCAAGTTCTGGCCAGGGCACAAGAGCTAGGGTAGTCTGTTGGTGTAAAGAAGATATTTTGTGCACTTCCCAGTCATTCTAATGACCTCCTTTAGGTGAAGACTTGCCATTATGGTACATGCTTGGAGGCTGCTACTGAAAATGTACACATGCTTAACACTGTCACCAGCACTGACCCACATCCTCATCTCATCCGGAAGATGTGCTGTATTTTTTCACATTAATAGTTGTAACTGGAAATATATGGATCAAGTCAGTAATACTTAACAAATGTTAAAATCATTTAAGGTGGATCTTGTGCAATCAAGCCTTGAAGATGCCTGACATCAGGCCATGCCCTGGCTTCCAGACAGTCAGGGTCACAGAGCTCTCCATATTCATCAGCTGCATCACAATGTCATAGGGTAGACAGGGCATGCAGAAATTTCAAAGAAGTACAAAAGCAAAGGGTTCATATTATGAATGAAACTGATGATTTATACCTGTGATCTTTCTATTGAGCCCAGATTTATGACCATATTCTTCTAATTCATTGACTCAAGGGAACAAGCCTTCATCTAGTCTTAAGAGAAAGAAGCTCCCAAGTATCAGATCAGCATTTTGGGCACCTTGCAAAAAGTATCAAAGATAAAACCTGTATTATTCCTATTCTTTTACACACAGAATTTTGGTTTTTACTGCTATAACAATAAAAGTAATTTTCCAATTCACAAATAATAACTTTTGACACAATTGCAAAATGCTGTGGAGAACAGCCATCAATATCCCAGCTGCTCTCTGCTGAATTTTACTGGAAGTAAAATTGAGACTAGAGAGTAAGCTAACTTAGCCACTTATAGTGTACTTGTAATAAGCCACAGTTTTAAATGCAGCAATACTGTCAATTACTGCACAGTTCCCCAGACTGCTAAAAATTCTTCACAGGTTTTGTCTTTTATATAGATGAGTAATATTTTTAATCTAAATTTACCATGACAGACACAAGGTATAAACACCTTTCCTTAATAACAAGGAAAAAAGTCTTAGCCATGCAGCATTTGTATTTCAACCCCAAGAGAGATATTTTCTGTTTATCTTTTATTTCAAGTTATTAAAGACTGGGATATTTCAATTCAAAGTGACTTCAGTATGAATATCACATGGAGTTCATGAAGAACATTTTAAATAAAACTGTGTATCAAATTTTGATAATATCCTTTTTATTCAGTGAGAAACACAGTGAACCTTTACCTTGTTTACTTTCTTGCAGTCATAAAAGGTTTATGAAACACAGTGTAGAAAGCTGACTTCACTTCTATGGCCATCCATAAGAGCACTTGAAGCTAAAAAAACCCCAAACTTTCTGCCCACCCCCACTATTCCGATTAAAGGCTCATGAGGCGTTCTGGACAATAAAATCAGTTGGAGATGTCCTTGATCTTTCTATGGCTTTTATAGAAGCCAGATGGCTTGGCTCTGGAACATCTCATAATTTAGTGAAATGAAGAATTAAAGGAAGAGTTCAGAATTAGCAAAATTAAACTGCATGAGTTACCAAATGTCAAAACCATGGAGGTTTTTTCCTTCTAGAATGTTACATATACTGCAGGCTATCAAATAAGCTCAGAGAAAAAATAATAATGGGCTGAAATTGTATATTTCAATAGTTTTGAACAATGGGTTTGACAGCCAGAAAAACTTTCCAAAACTATTTTATTCCAGTTAGGCATACTTTGTTCAATATGCCTTCCAAGCACAATAGCTACATTTTGTATTATTTTGCTTCAGTCATCCCTTGTGCTGAAGACTGAAGTGCTGCTGACGTTACTGCAGAATCACAAATATCAGGATAATAAGACAGTTTGTAGGACTATACTCTGTGAATATAGAAATGAAATAATCTGTATAGGACTAGAGCAAGGAAAGGGTGTTATGGAGTCACAATTACCTAAATAAAGCAAACAATAAATAAAAATAAACCTTCGCAGACATATAAACCTGTTCACCAAGGAAACTGAGAACATTTCTTATGCACTCTCCACACCCTGGGAGATATATATTTAAGCTGAAAACCTCTTCAGTCAGAAACTCAAATTGAATCCTTATTTCATCATGTGTCTGTGAGGTTCACAAGGTTTTTAGGTTTTATATTTTGTTTCATATTTTTTCAGCACCATATTAACAAACACATGCCTTTCTCATGCTATCAAAAATTATTTAATAATTATTCCCAAGACAGAGAACTTGTTATGACTCCTTTATTTACTCTACAGTTCTGTTACATGTCATATATTGGTGTCATGTTTGAATTTCATTCCTGCCCTCCAGCAATATCCCATGTGATTTTCTCTAAGATCTTGTGATGGTTATTGAAGACTTTGTTTTCAGAGAAAACACCAGCCCTCAGTTTTGAAGAATTGCTTGAGGTGGAAAAAGAATTTGAATTATACCCTGCTAAAACTGTCATCAAAGTGAATTATTACTGTTTACAGTTGTGTTCATTAATTTTACCTGTATCCGTCCATCTAGATAATATACATAAAGACAGAATGCACATAAAGAGACATTCTATAAGAGGCTGCAAAATAAAATAAATTTTAAAAACCCTCACCAATTACAAATGCCAGGATTAATGCTGCTTGTGCAAGTGCAATTGAAACTTTTTTACAACTGCTCTTCATGTGACAGCAATATTAGCACATCACAGTAGTAGCACAGTAGTAGAAAAGTTTTACACTTTTTGTCTCAGGTTAATACCTGAAATACAAGAAGTCACTCTCATTGGTTCTGCAGTAATGTACTTCATGTACATTCCCTATCCCCAAATGCATCATGCTTACACCTAGCAAGAGAAGAAGAATGTATGAGCTGGACATAAGATGAAATGCACACACAAAAGAAAAATTGGTGGGAGCTACTTCTAATGTTACACAAACATTGAATACTTAACTTCATCACCTAAAAAATTACTAGTGTATGCAATTTCCTGAACTAAAAAAGTCAAGTTACATCCTATAACACTGATATGTTGCAAAGGTCAAAAATAACCCTGACAATCATCACCCTGATGTGCACAAAAAAAATCTGTCACAATTCAATCAACTGATAAAAATCTCTAAGAATAAATTGAAGAATAAACTCTTTGTCAAGATTTGCCACACAGGAATCCAACAATAACTTAAGACAGTATTACGCTGTGACTGAAACATCAGTTTTTGCCAATGTCAAGTGATATCTGCAACATATGCAATTAAAACTAGCATCAAAGCAATTCAGTGGAAAATACAATTAGACAAATTCACCTTTTTTTTATGATCCCAGTACGTAAGAAGCCTGGGGTTAACAATCCCTACGAAGCATTATTTCTCTCTACCTCAATCTGAGAAATATTTCTTCTATGTTATATGCAGCTAGCTAAATCTTTCCAAGACTTAAAAAGTGTACTTATCTCTGAAGATTCTGCTCATATTTACCCCCCAAAAGGACAAAACCAGATATAATTTTGGTTATGTGCAACCCCAATTCCCCCACTGAATAGTGTCTGTATGCCAATGTGACCAGTGAGAGAACAGGATGCCTAATGCTCTGTGTGACACGAGACCTGCACAGCCAGAACTATCAAGGTGACTTGCTACATCCTCTGAAACAACTTGTTCCCACAATGCTGGGACCAAGACTCGTCAATTCTATTCCATGCAGTGCTGTTAGTTTTCCATTGTGCAAAAATCAAGAGCTCCAAAGAATAAGTGCTGCCTGCAAAAGCTGACAGGAGGGTGGGACACAAGCTGCACTATGTATAAAACATGGGGTGGACTGAGAAGTCACATTTAAAAGCCTTTCTTCAACATTCACAGTGCTCAACTCTCAGTGCATTACACTGTGCCAATCCAGCATTTTATAATAAGGATCCTCTGCTCTAAATCCAAAAGCTAGTCACATACATCACTTCAGCTAATAATACTTGCACTTCCAAAAGGTAATGATTTAGAAAGGAGGAGAGATTTTATCTTCAGTTATCAAGGAGTTATATCCATGTTTGTAACTAATTTTGGGGAAATATGACAAGATATGCTTGGCATAATTATCAGATGAAGTGCAGTATTTCCCTTTAGGTATTAAAGGTTGTATCTGTCCTCTGTTAGTCCTGTAAAAAGATTTCACGTGCTTCTGAAGAACTTAAAGCAGATTTTTTTTCTTACCTGTTAGGAAATAATCAAATGATAAACTGCTTATTGTCAAGATTTCACATCTAAACAACATCAGAACTAACAGTTGTCTTATTTAAGCCTAGATCCTCAGTATAGCTGTCAGGTAAAAAATTAGAAGTCATTAAGTGGCTTAGCTATAGTTTTTTTTTTCTGATTTCTGACCCACAAGCTAGCTAGGGGTTTTTTTCTCATAAAAAGTAATCTTCTAAAAAATGTGTATTTTTCATTTTCTTGTTTCCTCGTATGGCCAAGCATATTTTTAAGCGGGAAAACTGATACAAAGTAAAGAAACCCACACTACTTTGTCTAAAGCATTCCTGCTTGAATTCTCATTTTTAATCATTTTCATCAAGCTGACTTAAAAGAATACTTAAAGGATAGGAAAGGTGAAAATCACATTGAAAAGGAAATAATTGCAAGTACTGAGAAAAGTAAAGATATTATTTCTCAGGTTTATTTCCTACAAATACAAAATCAGCTGAAAATAACCTGCATATTTACAAAGTGTATATTTACACTATAGACCAGTGCCTGTGGGAGCTATGGAAAACAAACCAATAAAAAAGAGACTGAATTATTTACTGTGGAAATATGATTTTCATAAAATATACTTGCTTCTGTTTTGTAAGTTTTCTTCCCACCTCTGAAATTTTATATGGAATTTAGCATATTCACATTCACAGCAAAAGATTAACATTATAAAATTTAACATTGCTGAAGCAGGCACTATAGTCTTGAAGGTTAATAATTCATCAAGTACACAGCATAATATCCAGGCAAATTTTGGGGTAGTTTTCCTTTATTTAAAAAAACCAAACATATGGTTGTATTTTCAAGCTTTTTTCTGTCTTAGTTTAAAAAAATTCCAAGCTGATCTGCCAGTATGAACAAGAAAAAGGCTTAACATAAAATTCACAAACTTTGACAAGGAACTGAAATCAAAACACTTCAAGGAGTCATTACAAAAATGTAGGGAGAGGCAAGAGCCTCCACAACAGCCTTGCTGTGGACTTCCCCTTTCCATAAGGTCCAGATTCATAAAAGGTGTTGCTTTTGGTTTTGTACCATGAAATTCATAACAGAAAGAGGCAGAAGGGATTTAATACTACATTCAACACAGGAAGACATTATAGTCAAAGGTTATTAAGTCAACGCTTAGAATTATTCTTAAATACACAAAGGATGTGTCACATTGAAAAACAAACAAGTGAAAAATACACTCCATTACTTATGATCAGACTGTTTTAATTTAGTTTTCATTCTGAAAATGCTTTCCAGTTACAGTTCCCCCCAAAAATCTATGCTTGTTTTGGGTTTCTTTGTTTGTTTTTTAATTTGCAAGTACCATGCAATAATTTAATAAAACTGCCTGTTGGCTGTGTGACACTGTGGGCTGAGCATCAACACACCAGTCCATCATGGGCTGTGTTTCTTTAGCTGCACTAATGCATCAGTGACTATCCATGTCAATGTCCCATGCATTAAAGGTTATTATGACAGTAACCCAATTCAAAGGTGCATTACTTTTCTTTTAAAAAGAGCTTCTGTTGTTATTGTGATATAAGAAAATTTGCTTTCTTAATAAGATTTTGAAAAGTGAAGAATAAGACAGAACTCTGAATCTGAAACTGAATGACAGAAAGACCAAACCTGTAACTAAAACCATTTCAACTAATTACTAAAAGAGAATTCTCCATTGTTGAATATCCTTACCTTTAAGCATAATCAAACTCAGTAGTAACAAGTTCTTACTGAATTTCCAGGCCAGTACCCATCTTTAAGAGAGCCAAAACATTTTTCATGTTGACATTCACAGCAGAGCTGTATGAACAAGTTTAATAAGTTACCAGTATGCCTCCACCATAGGGAAAGCGCAGGTACCTCCAGAAGTCCTTCCCAGTCTCTGTTTTCCTTTAGTGTAAGCAAAGACAGCACTGTAAGAATAATTTCTTTATGTTATTCTGGTTTTGCATGATGAACCTTACAAGCTTGAGAGGCACAGACCTGCCATTTCTGGTTGATTCGGTGCTGGAAAACCAGAACACAAAACTCAGCTCTGTGATAGCAATGAACAAATCATTCAGCAAAATGGTCATGGAAGACAAATTATTTCCAGGAGATATAAAAGCTGTGTGATAATCACAGCAACAAGATAACCTTTCAATTTTCACAATGGTTCTTGCCTATCAGACCACTTTCACAAGGATCAAAAGTTAAATTCCAACAACCAAGTCAAACTTTCAAACAAATTTTCAGCAATCTTCATAGGAACATGGCTAGGAGAGTAACTTAAAACTAACCACCACTTTAATGATCTCAATTCCCAAGATGCAAATCAAGCACAGCTCATATCCTTTCCTACTCAATCACATCTATCTAACTGGTATCACTGCAGTGAATTTAGAGTTTTAGAAGCCTCACCTGTTTAATATTTGCATTCCATTTCTGAGATATCATGCACATACAACTGAGGCCATTAAAATTACTATTTATTTCAGATTAGTTTTTACTTCTTCAATCTTATTGCAGAACATCCCCCTTTGCAGGAAAATATAATTGCCTCCCACAGAAAGCTGACAAGAAGAGATCTGGGTTTCTTTGGTAGTGATGGTATCATTCATGAGTATCATAATCCTAAACTGAGAGCTCAGATGTGTTTTACATCCAGATTCAATTGATGTCACTAGACATCAATTGAGAGAGCAGCCACTGAATACTCACACTCTAGTTTGGTTTGGTTTGTGTGGCTTTTTCTCTCCCAAAACAAAAACCAACCAAACAAATCAAATGACTAAGAAAAAAGCCCCAAACCCTGAAAAAAACCACCAACAATAAACCTCCTCCAATGACAAAACTTGGATTGCTAAATTTTGAAAAAAAATCTCTTTACCACTGATCTGGGGATACAGCCTTGAATTTATACTTCTTGGGCTCCTCTCAGTGTAAAGAAATGCCTTTTGAAATGTCACAAGTGACAAAAGCAAGGTACTAAAAATTACAGGAGGGAGCTGCAAATCATGTGGAAATAACTTCTTCTATAGAAATTATTTATGTAGGCTTTTTTTTTAGTAATTCAATAATGACATTGTTACCAATTCACATTAACTCTTTCGATAGTACCTATCTGAAAAAGAAAAAAACCCACTGTTCTGGTTGCACACATTACTCAAGCTCAGGGATGTACCTAGCCTAGCTGTGTGGTAATTTCATTAACTTGAAAAATAACACTCAGTTAAAAATGTGCTTACAATTATTTTTTCATGCAAGTATTTAATCTAAAATTAGATGGTGGGGATGGGGAGTGCAGGGGAGGAAGAAAGGAAGTGTGTTGAGCGGTGGTGGGAGTGAGAGAAAAAGAGAGAGAGGGAAAAAAAAGATATTGTCCCTGGAACAGAAGACATTAAAAAACAGAGCAGAGAAAGAGATTCCAAAATTGTTGAATTAATTCTGCTCTTCACTGTTGTAAAGCTAGTTATCCTGTCAGTTCAAAGACCCATTCTCCCATTCCTTTAAGTCCCTGGGATGGGTAAACCAAAAGCTGGATAATTGCTACTGACAGAGACATGGTCATGGGATTAGACCCTGCTAGCACCATGGAGGAAAAGCGCTACTTGCACACTGCTCAAGTGTCTCTTGAGAAACAGATGTTGAGTATGTTTAAGTCAGTGTTCTCATTTCCCCATTAAAGGTACATCCTTCACCAAGGCCTGAAAGTAACGGGCAGACAACTGGTATAGCTTTCCTTAAGTTTATTTCTCAGTCATCACCTACTCATTTTTCCTCAAGACAAACACAATTACGTTATTAACTCCTGAGAGGGTTGTGTGAGGAAAACAGCAACATCAGAAAATATTCTGCAGAAGGGTGACCATCAATTAATAATGCCAGGTAAAATGCACAAAAGATCAGAACTCCTGACAGCACAGGTGCTGTTATCATCCGAGAAGGAAAACTTCTTCCTACTCAGAACTAGGAAGCCGAACATAAAGAAAATGCAGCTGTCAAAACACATCTACTACTGACTTACTACATAAAGAGAAATATGCAAAACTAGATATAACCAACGTATAAGTCTGGAATCCAAAAAATACAAAAGAGTACTTTCATTCCTGAGTCTAAGTGTATTTTGTTTATAAAGGAACATGTTAATGACTAGCCATCTTTAAACCAAAATTGCTGTATTTGCACACTTTACACTCCATAATCTCTAGTGCACATCCATATGGAGGCACTTGCAAAAATTTTGCTTTTACAATTACCTAGAAAACACTGGTGGAGTCTACATCACCCTTGTGTAGTAAATAACAATTTAAAGCAGGGAGGTGTCTACTCACGTTTGTCTAAATGTTGAAAGATAGGAGTAACACTTGCAGAAGTAACAGCTTTTTGAAACACTGACCTTTTCTGCAATCTCATACACCAGTGCTGAATATTCTGAGGGCTCAGTGAGTTCAGTCCCTCAGGTCTTCCCTTGAAACATTTTGGACCAGTGTCTTAGACTGGTGACCACAGTTCACTCAGTTAGAGCTGTGTTACAGAAGCATTAAGGGTTGTACAATTTTAAATATTACAGCAAATTATGGCCCAGTTTCCATGTGCATCTAAAGCTGTGATACTCACAGCAATGAGTATCCTATGAATGCAGACAAAACTACAGCAGAGCATGCTTATCCCATGCAAAGTTTCCATAAATAGAAGAGAAACAGTCAGTGCATGTTTTAAGATGCACAATTATCCACTCCTTTGCCACTCCTTCTTTCCCACAGTTCCACATTTCCCCCTCAGACATCCCTCTAGTCAGAAGGACTCAAACAACAGACAATGATCTCTTGTTTGGATAAAATGGTTCAGTAATAATAATTCTCTCCAGCACAACTTCTCTTGCAACTACTTCTGAATGTGATAACCACTGCTTTTACTGGGTTAATTACCTAAATTTATTGCTATTCTTTTCACACTGCCATCTCAATAGCCTTACATAATTGAACATATAAATACCACCAGCCTTTCAATGAGTCATTACAACAAAACTGTCTTAAAAATGTAATACATGGCATTCAAAAGTATCAACTTAATTCAATGTTAAAATTCCCCCACCTGAAGCCCAAAGGATCTTGATTCCTTTATTCTGGAATCACACTGTCTCTATGGAGTGAGGTCTCCCTTCTTAAGCTCAAGACAGCAGCATCAGTGGTTCTGTAGGCCAAACAATTTCCTCTTCCAGAAAAAGCCTTCTTCTTTGAATCACTTATGAAGACTGGCTTTTTGTCTATTCCTTTTTCCTTCTAGCAGCCGCTGCCATGCTTATTCCTGATGCAAACTCCTTGTTTGCTGTTTCTTTCATTCCTTGCCTTCCTTAGCTTATGCTTAGATGGTTTCACAAACGTTGCCTTTTTATAATCACAAATCACATGAAAATATAAATCTCTCATCTGTTGCCTAACACTCACATGAAGCCTTTTATTTTCTCTTTATTGCTAATGCTGAAAAGACATCCGGATCCTGGTATGAAATGTTTATATACAAAATGTGCAAATAGCATAAGAATAAATACAGTACTTTAACTTTGTGGACTGAAGCTTAAGAAAATTTGAAATGCAGTAAGAATGGATGTGAGTGTACACTCACCAAACAACTCAGCAAAACGATATATTTAAGATGACAGGAAATCCAAGAAAAAGGTTTTGAGAAGGAAATAGACACAGATCCAAATGCAGATGTGTAGGGATCACCATCCCTTCCCCCTTTTATGTCACTCTTTTATGTACTCTATCATCCACTGGATTTTGACCTCATGGCTCTTCTATACAAATGAGTGGCAACACTTTGCTGTAATTTTCAGTTCAAAGGGTGAATAATAAGAAAACTTCTTGAGGCATTATGCAAAGGTACTGCAGTCCTGCTTTTATATTTTGAGTGAGCAGAAGGGGACAAAGGGAAGAAAGACAATTACCTACGAAGTCAGGATGCAGATTGTTGCAGGTGGTGATTGTAGTTCTCTGCATCAGCTGTATTCACTCTGAAGGCCCATTTTATTAACTCTTAACCACATTATCACTTGAGTAACTCTCGTAATTTACATTTCAGAGCCCAGATTTCAAGATTTCCTCAGTAAAACACCAACTGACATCACATGAATATGTTTAGTATCTTCTCTCAACATACTGGATGGTGTTTTTCTGTAATGATATTAAAAGTCTTTCTATCACAGGTTATTAAGTGACAACTTTGGAAAAGTTTCTCAAACTCTACAGGAAATGGGTCATACATATCTACCGAGTAGATATTAAGAGAGGAGTTTGATTCACAATGTCCTTTAACTTTCATTTTTGCTCTTCAGATTCCCTCTCCTTTGGTCTGTGTTTTGAATACTTGTATTTCTTAAATGAATCAATGCACAGTTAACTGCTTTCTCTTGAATCAAAGTTTCATCTTGGTCTGATTTCAATAAGACTGTCAGACTTACAGCTCCAGAGTGAGAATTTATGATAAACCCCACAGCAAATATTGCAGGTAACAGAACTGAGAAAACAGATGAAAATTAAGAGGGAAGAACAGGAATGAAAGGGTCTTATACATAGAGGCCCAAGTTCTAATTTCAGATGTTCCATGTGATAGCTCAAAACAATAAAATCCCTGCAATTTGTTTAAAAGGCATAAAATCACTCTGAAGTGTGTGAGGTGAGCTGCTCATTCAATTATGACAATATTATGACAAACCCAGAGCTTTAACAGGGTAAATTTTAAGATCAATAATTATATTTAAGGAAGATCCACAGTGACTTGTCCTAGAAAGTTCATACACACCTATAAAGGAAAAAAAAAAAAAAAAGCAACAAAATCTATCTAATTCCCCAGGTGATACAATTGGTTTGGGAAGTTTTGCTAAGAACCACTAAACACAGACAGATGCTCAAGAATGACACAAAATCCTGAAAACCTGTAATTTTTTATCCAGGAGTATTACTTTTAGTGTGTACTCCTAACATTAATTCCTTTCTGTCAACTTACTGTTAAGCTTTGGTCTTTCTCACACATTCAAATGCTGAGTACATCGTTCATTTCCAGCTATCCCAAAAGGATTGCATGAATACACGCACAGTTAGATCAGACTCCAAGGGAACACAAGCTTTTACACATCAGTCAACAACTAGGGGATGAGGCTGAGTAGAAACTTTCCCCAGGGGGAGGCAATTCAGAGACTGTCCTCTGAGGAGTTTCTGTGAGTCTCCAGCCTGGCTGGGGGCTGATAAGGGGAAGGGACTGTGCAAGGAAAACGTCTGAAGCACTTCTGGGTTACGGCTGCGCCGACCGCGCATCCACCTCCCCCCGCTGACACAACAGCGAGTTCTCCAGCACCCATTTCCTGAGGACACATTCAAATCAAACCAGTTTTATACAGGATACTAGGTACAACAGAACCTACAAGAATAAAAAAACAGTGTATTTAATGCGGTGCAAATAAAACAGCACACATGAAATAGCTGCTGGAACTACAAATGAGGCCAAGACTGACATCTCTCTTCAAAAACATAATTAATGTATTTAAAAATTTAAATGTTCTTTCCATGTATAAATTTTCAAGTTATCTATCACTGTTTCCAGGTGATATTTCAAATAAAGCTAATGTAAAATATTGCTGTGACCCAGACACATGTTGGATTTCAAGTAAGTCTTACCTGCAGCTTGATGTTTATGCAGCATATCTAAGACTGAGCAGCCTACAAGGCTTTTTATAAGACATGCTGAGAGCAATAATTGCTAAAGAATAAACCTCAGTTTTAAATATTTCTCACGGTATTTAATTTGCTTTTAAATACAGGTTTCAATATTGACAGTTTCAAATAATAGGGCATTTACACTCCATTTTCATGGTTGTTTTTCAAATTAAGCAGCCCTTTTCCATTAACCCACACTCAAAACTTAGTTATGTGTTAGTTACTTAATTTCACTTAAGGTCAAAGATAGACTGGACTAAATTATTGTTTCATTTATTATTCCGTCAATAACTGTAATTTGCTGAAAACAATCTTGGCTGTTTCCTGCCCATAATTAACTACATCAAAAATATTAAATACTGTTGAAACACATAAGACTGTAGTAGATTTATACAATTAAGATTGATTTTTTCCCAGTGGTACCAAAGAAGGTCAACTTCTTTTTTTAAATTTTAAGTAAAATATAATTTCATATAATAGACAACAAAGTCAGCATTATAGAAATATGGTCGAAACTTACATAACAATTCAAGGAAAGACTTATATCACAGTTTACTAATCTCACATGAAAAGCATTTATTACGTTTTAAAGTGCAGTACTCTGTGCAGACCTGATTCAAGATCTCATGGAACTGCTCTGTTCAGTGTATTTGATCTTGTTCTCCTAAATGCCATTTGAACTATTACTTCATGAACATCAAAAAGATTAAATAAAGATTAATTGAATAGACAAAACGTTTTTTTAAAAAATTACATGATGCAAAAGCCTCCGTGTCTTCAGGATATGAAGATACGAATCAACTCTTTTCACCTACCGCTGGAGTATGAACTGAAGAAGTCTGGCATCTTCTACACACAAGTATGAGAAGGATTACTACTGTGTTCAGTGAACCCTTGCCCACACATATATTAAGACTCTCAAGAGAAAAATGGGTCACATTCTAATCATAAAAACACACTGACTTGTACAAGAAAACATTTTATTACCCTTTAAACTTTTGTTTTTGCAGCTGCAAAACAGCTTTATTAAGAGAGATAACACATATGTGATCGTCTGCCAGCGTGGCAGTGCCTGTGCAGTATTACACTGTTAACACAGCTTCTTTTCAAAGATATGTTACTGAAATGGATATACACTTCTGGGGACCTCCTCTCTCATATTGATTCCAAGGAGAAGAGTCAGTAATCAATAAAATAGGTACATCTGATGAACTCACTGATTCCCTAACAGTTACTGCTTCCAGAGGTGTACATAGCATGTCAAAGGATTTTGCTATGTTTAGTTGTACCTGCAAGCTAGGAAAAAACCCTATATGTAAATGAAAGATTTAATAAAGTTATATATTAACTAATCACAGAACCTAAACACACAAGGACAGGCTCAGCTCTTGATATCACTCTTCCTGAAGAGAACAGGACCACTTGTTTAATAAGAAACTTAACATAAAGTCCAATACATAGCAGCACACTTTAAGTATCTCCTTTATACAACTTGCAGAAAAAAAGGAATTATTTTTAGAAGAGAAAAGGTATATTTACATTGACCAGAATGTTCTGAAAGGCCTAAAGGCCTTCCGAGAACAATTTCATGCTGCCTTTAAATCATTGCCTTGCATTCCACAGTGAATTAAAACTGATTCTCACCCCAAACCCTCAGTACCTCCATGATTCAAGAGTCAAACATCAATAGTAGGTAGCCCCTTAGCAATTGTGAGGCAACATCAGGACTGCACACCTGCAGAACCCAGAGTGTTCTTTCTGCCATGCACTACTAACACCCATCTCCTTTAACAGCCTCCAGAGACACATTCACCTTGCCACACACTTAAAAGAGGTCAGTTGACCAGGCATATTTAGGCCAGGGATAAGGAGGTAAAAGGTCTCTCCTTGTCTTTCTCCCCTTTCCCCTCCTTAAATGAAGGTCAGTCGAACAAATATAACTCATGAAGGTTTCTACCTTTCTAGTATCAATTCAAATGTTAAATCAACTGTTAAATTTTCTTGTGTGTTTTCTCTGCACATTGTTCACTTAACCCTTAACTTTAATTGAAATTACTCTGTGACTGAGAGCAAAAGAGTTTATCTGAGAAAAAACAAACAACAGAGAAAGAGAATTTGAGTTCAGGTGTTTAGGATATGTCAGAAAACGTATTTGACTGATAGGTACTGTTCCATTGTAAGCAGGCTGAAATTTCTTCTGAGGCTAGGGATCACCAAAGAAAAAACATTCTGGCTATTCAGGGCAAAATATAAGGATCAAAACCACCATACAGGATATATGTATTCTGCCTGATTTATTTAAATTGAAAAAGACATAAGTGCATTTATAAGAATTGCTTTTTCTTTTGCATTTATCAGTCTCCTCAATCTTACCTCCATTACTACTGTGACAGAATAATTAATTTCAGTCAATCAATCATTTAAATAAACCTCACAGGTGACCTCAAAATAACACATAATCCACCAAGAACCAGTCACAACAACAATCTTTAAATTCCCTTGGAAAGAAAAATTAAGTCAGCTATGTGTGGCTTGGGGCAACCTAAGCTGTAAATCTCTCTTTTCTGATCTCTTCATATGGATGAAAGAGCAGTACTGCTCTGGATTACATAGAACAATTACGTGTTCTAAAAACTCAGGGAATCAGGTTTCAAACAGCTTTAATCATGACCAATTAACTGCATCTTTTGCTGCCCTGTAATTGTTCCACTGATGTCTAAAGAACCACTTTAAGAAGCCAATCCTTTAACATTTAAGTTTATGGATCCTAAAAGGCCTGTTTGTATTTGTCAACAAATCCAAACAGAGGCCCCTTGCCTGGTTGAAATGTACCCACCTTCTCCCTCTGCTGCACACCTTAAAAAAGGTGGAACAGGCTTTGAACACTTGAGTAGGCTTCAATTAATGTGGTCACATGGAAGGAACTGTGGATGTGGGTTTCACAGTTGCTCTGGCAATCTCTCAGAGAATACAGACATTTAAATAACCACTTCCTTCTTTGAGGATATAAATTTGGTGTACTGTCCTTTAAGCAGGAGTTACTCTCCTCAGCACCAGTGTCTTTGATATTTTGAAGATTGGCAGTATGCTTTTTCTGGATTTCTTACAGCAGCCTTGCCTTTGAAATTTCCCACCAGCCCACTGCTCCCAACAGGAACAGTGGCGATATTAAAAAAAGACATGATACCATGAGCTGCCAGAATATTACCACTAAGGGGTCAGTGTGAGAATCAGCAGATGACATAGCAGTAAAAATGCTGATGCCTTTTCTATACTACAACTTTCATCATTGCTACCCATAGCAGTGCCTCACCAAGGAGAAATTTTATGAAAACCTTGGTGTAGATAGCCACTCAGGGTTGCAACAAGATATATATAAAGTCATAACAGTACAGGAAATGTAAAGCTCCTGAAATACAAAATGCTCAGCAGCGTAAATCCAGAAGATAAACTGACTGTACTGACTATAGTTCGTAATTCAATTGAGCAATGAAGTTGTTAGGTAGACAAAAATTCTCAGTAAAATTTACTTTTTTTTTTTTTTTTTTTTTTTTTTTTTTTTTTTTTTTTTTTTTTTTGTTAGTCAAACAAGCCACCTTGTGCCCAAGGGCACCACACTTTGATTTAGGAACACTAAATTCCTGTCCTCATATTCCCTAGCACACAAAAACTACTAGGTAGCAAAGCTTTCAGAGCAAATCTGAAAACAAGGAAACTGCTCTTAAATAGACAGCAGCAGAGAAAATCAATCCAAACAAACAAGATGAATCCCATCTCTTCAAGACTGCTATTATCAAGCAGCAAGTAACTGAGTTCTTGTAAACTCAAGGATATACAGTAGACAAGAATACACTATAAGCAAAGAATGGTACGGGTAATAACTTATTAGACTAAGGGATATAGTTAGGAAAACTAGACAGGCCTTTGGGCATGCATATCATTCTTCACATCTAAAGCAGAATCAACAACATTCGATTTAAATACTAGTTGAGAAAAGCTGCTAGGAATTTAGCCAGATTATGCTAATCAGCTGGTAATTGGGAGGAAAAAACAGTTAATATCTGTGGTGCAGAGAAGAATGTTAACAAGGAGAGAGTGCCTGGCTTACACATGCCTAGAGCCATAATTTTACCTTCCCTATTTGTCTGCTGCTCTAGGCAAGTAACTACTTTGCCTACAGCTTAAGCAAGCCTGGTGAGACAGCTGAACTAAAAACTGAGAAAAGATTCTTTACATCTTCATTATAAATGTACTGAAATTGCAGCACAATGAGCATGTTTTGAATTGGCAGCAAGTATTTCAGGATTCAATACTGTGCTGCCAGAGAGGCTGTGCCATGGTAAATAAACACTATGGCTTTGACTGTCCAACTTGGTTTTAAACTGGCTTCTACCTGACACTCTGTTCATACAAACTCTAAGAAAAGTCTTGCAAAAAGTTAATTGCTTGAGGCCATTTTTCCTGAAACAAATGGGTTGATCATAGCAGCTCCAAGGAAAGTTTAGGAGTGTATATGGGGTGTAGAATCATACCCATATGCTAACTGTAAAGCAAGGATTTCCTTTGCAAAAGCATCCTAGAAGCCCCTTTTCTCAGCAAAAGCACATCTATGTGGAAGGATGCTATTTTCTGCAGGAAGTCTCCAAGGACTTGTGTCTTGGAACACAAGAAAGTGTTACGTGGAGCTCCATTATCACCAGCAGTTTTCAATCAACAATGCAAAATTAAAACAAAACCATAAATTTAGTATGTTTTATCATCAGTACATACACAAACCTAATTAAACATCCACCCCAGTTGACAGGCTGCATGCACAAGCATGTTTCAGAAACCACATGTGGAGCCTGTGCACAAAGGTCCTTTCGAAGCATCAGGCCCTTTTCATCTCCTGTACAGTGAAGAATCAACCAACCAAGTCCTGGACTGAAAATCTCAGTGACTTTCACCTCCCCCTCTGGTGGAGAAGAAAAAGACAGTTTTATCTGTCTGAGCACAGGACAGCCTTGGATGCAAGGCAACTGTGATTTCTTAAGAAGAAAAAATAATTTTACAAAGTATGTATGATATCACTGATACATATCACTACACACTTATCCCATGCAGATTTGTTACAAAACTGTATTGGTAACAGTTGTGAGTCCTTTGCACTGTAGCCAAAGCTCCTACCACCATACATGATGCTCTTTGTTCAGCCCAGTCACTCAGAAGCTGTGAAAAGATGCAGCCCAAATCTTAACAGAGTTATGCCAAAAACCCAGCTCTGTATCTTTATTTTTTATTTCTAATTCTGTGTTTGATTTTTCTTTTTTGAATGAATGAGATCAGCACAGACCTTTACCAGGATGCTTTTCAATTGTGCTTTAACTTTTCGCTATAGTGACTCAACCCCAAAAGGATGCAGTAAACAATTGTATGTAAAAGTTCAGAAATCTTTTGTACCCCCTTGGTGCAGAAAAGCAACTTTCATACAGACCAAGAGGTCCCTACTTGTGTAAAATAAAACATGGTGTTTACTTGACAGAAACAGGTGATTCTATTTAAACTAGACAGGTTGCAATAAAACTTTTGAGTCCCAATTGCTGACTGCTTACTTCTGCATTCCAGCTACAAAATGTTGGTACCTTGGTAGTCATTAACCACTTCTAATGCCTCAATGAATCAGCCATGCTGCAACAAAACGTGAAAACTACTACTTTGTTTCCCTATAAATGTAGATTGCAATACCCAAGACAGAAATAAACTAAACTGTGCTGCTGGGCTGCACTTCTGAAAATTTAGTACTTCTGAGATGACTGAAATTCCTGTAACCTGTACTTCAACTAAGCTGCAGCACTTCTCTTTCCACATTACAAGACTGCAAGGTTTCCACAGTTTTGATATTTGTCAGTGGGTTCTCCAATGTCACTAGATCATTTTCAAAGAAAAAAAATCTTGTTTTGAATTAGTCCAGGAAGTGAGTAACCTTTTGGAGTGATACCGCAAAGAACATGAAGGCCCTCACTAAATGCAGCACAAGGGATACTATGTTCTCAGGATCACATACAAAAACCCATCATAAATACAAGGACTGAGCAATCTGAGCACTTCAAGAAGCATCCCTACCACAGATGTGGACATGGCTCAAGACTGCTGCTGCTGGAAGCCTTTCCTGCCCATCTGACTCACAATAAAAACAGCCTCAGTGCAGTAAAAAATATTTTGCACCTTCACACGGATTATTTTTTCTTTATAAACTTTTCCTGGATATGAAAACTGAGACAACACCAGTACTTCATACTAATATAAAAGTGATCTGTCTTAAAAATATCACCTCATCTGAAGGTATTTTTACAAAGATGCTCATTGTATTTGTAAAAGCCGTACAAAGTGTAAGATTACACAATGTATTTTGTTAAGCTGACAATAAATTTCATTTTCATGTTATACAACATAGGAGTCATTGGTATCACTGGACTGCACATATTTTAGTATTTCTGACTGTGAGGAAGCAGTAAACTTTCTTTTTTTTTTTTTTTTTTCTTTAAGGGAGAAGGAGAAGCCTAAGCACATTAAATTATTAAATGCTTAGAACTTGAATTAGAAACAAAATTAACCTTTGTAAGACTTGGTAATTCAGATGTCCATGGAAGTAGGTATACCTGAGGTCTGTATAGGAATAACCCTTACAAAGGCAGAGAGAGAACAGGAGGTACTTGGTGTGTTTATAGACTTGCATTCCCTTTTTCTGTGTCTGAACTTCAATTAATGACAATATGTATTTATTACACTAAATGCAAAACTCAGACAATATGAAAATTAAGTATGTCATACCTTGTCTACAGTGCATAGCTAGGAACTAACTTGCCCTCAAGTTAGTAGGAATAGACATGCAGAATATAAACACATGTAAATTTTGTGTATAGTGATTCTATTGTATTATACTATAGACCCAGACAATTCTGACCTTATTATGATTGATTTTTCTTAAAAAACCCCCAAACAACAGCAACAACAAAAAAACCCCAACTCCTTCAAAACATAATTAATTGTGATTGCAAAGACAAGTGATGACTTTCCCCCTAAAGTTAAATTGTTTTGCATCCATAAAAACATATCTCTATAAAATAGTAAGTTTTCATAGAAACTGTACTAGGGCCTTTACCCACTAAAAAAAATAAAGAAATAAAAAAGGAACTACAAAAACTTTTTCTATTTGTATAATTATTCAATCACTTGTACAAATTCACGTATACTCTTGAATTTAATGTTTTGTCTACTCATTTATAAGTATTAACTTAGTCTTGTGCTGTAAGCAATATATTACCCCAGAGAAGAGAGAGGGCTAACATTAACAAGTTCACAAGATTAGAGTGCTGCAATTCCTAGCCTAATGTGAAGTAAGATATTACTGTATTTTTAAAGGTACTGAGTATCCATAATTCCATGCAGCTCACAAATGATGCAGATGCAAAAAGACAGAAAAACTAACCTTACATATCTCAAAATCAGGTAGCCAAAAAATAACTCATCAAAATTAGCAGACACTTTAAAATGTAGGCCTCTGTGATTTGACTCTAATTAAATGGAAGTTGAAGTAGGAGCCAGGAGTAGAAGCCACAGGGGATCCTTTGATCTCAGTTTCTCAGACTCTGCTGCTTTTTGCACTACCACACTTTCCCTTCACTTCAGCAAGTCTTATGCTGTTGCTTTAGCAGAAGAGTCAAATCAGCTACAGGCATGTGGCTGGGAAGGAATTTTTGGCACCTCTACAAACATTCACAAATGGCATTATCTTCAGCAGATGAAGACTTATATTTTCAAAGTCAGGTCCTCCTAGAGTTTTGGTCCACTGGACCTGAACAGTCTTTGTTTTCCTCTGAGTATCTTATAGTGGTCAAGAGTACTTTAAATTGTTTACAATTACACAGTGGCACATTCAAAATATATGCAATATGGAATTGCAGAAGACAATAAATAAAACCTTAAAAAGCTGGCAACATAGATGATTACATAGCTAACACTATAAATATAAATATATTTGGAAGGCATTCATACCCTGCCTTTATAAATAACCATTTCTCCTTTTGCCACAAAGTCCTTTTCCAATATTAATATATACATTAGCCTCCTGAAAAACAAAAGGAAAAGCTTGTGAACTTCAGACATGGATTTTAATAACTTTGAAGGGATGAGTGTAAAAGCTGTCTTAATGATCTCGCAGCAAGATGGATTCATATTTTTGTCTTCCTATGCCAAAAAATAAATACATAAAAAGAGAACATTTTAACTAAAAGGAATTAATCAGAGAAATACAAATGGGTTGTTAAGGAACTGTAACATCGTAATACGTATAAAATTTAGCAGAAAGTTTACATTTCCTACAAAGGCCCCAATTCCAGTGGTAGGCACATTTTGTGTTGCTTCCACTACAAGAAATTGAAAACTGAGCTTTACTGAGCAGGTAAGGACACATGAGTGTGCTATGGCAGCACAGAGTTGGTGCAGATGTCCCCATATCACCAATTTTCCAATAAAAAGGTGCAACTGTAAAAGAAGGCTGAACAGAAAGCTTTCAGATACCTTCGCTCTCTCCAAACCTGAAAATGGATATAATTTAAAATCTAATTTAGCAGCTCTACACTATACAGGAGCATCTTAATGTGTTACAATAGGCACAGAATTATTCTACTACCATTCAAGAAAATCAACCATTATTCTCAATCTACTAATATAAGTGAAATTTAATACATAATAAACATCTAATTAAATTACTTTCTGAGCACATTTTCCCCACAAAGTTATTTTTGAAGCTACTGACAATATATACAGGGATTAAACAGTGTGTACTAAATTGTAAGCTATTAATTTTGGAATGGATCTGTATAGGCTCCTTAGAAATAATAACAAATGGCTCACTGATTTTCAAACTGTTACTACATGATACAGACAATTCAAGAAGGTTGGTTTTTTCTCAGTAGACAGAGACCTAACAATTAATAAATTATCTTTGTTTCCTTACAAAGGAATTCTCATTACAGTGCAAGTATATAACTTGCTAGGAACATACATCAGTGAGTCATAGTATAAGATTTTTCTGCTCTTTATTGTGATGTTTCTATACATTCAATTATGAAAAACATTGGTAGATTTCCCTCTCAAAAAGTTCATTAGACAGTCAGCATTCTTCTTTCATAACCTAAAGAAGCTATCTTTAAAGGATATATGAAAGACAAAACACTTTGAACTAACATTTTTGGTAGTATACCCATTTCTACTGTGCTAAGCCATACAAGAAATGTGAATTAGCTTCTTTTGTGAACACTATTGATTCTCCAGCTTCCAAAAATTGTGTTGTACATACAGGTGAAAAAAGCATTTTTTTTCACGTCAACAAGAGATTTGACAATATCAGGAACTTTTTAGGTAGTTAAAACAGAGAGGAATGCACACTCACCCCTGATATTAATGCTTCTGTAGATATGCTTTACACTGTTTGCTTACTGTATACAATACTTAGAAATCTGTTCCAACTCATTTCATCCATTTGGTAACATCTGCATTTGCAGATTTAGGCTATACCAATAAAATTTCTTTTGAAAGTGTTTTTCAGATGCAAAATAAGTAGACCTCCGCTTTAAAAAAAAATAGAAATGCCTCTCAGGAGGTTTGAGTGTCAATTTATTTAAACCTGTACTAGCTCTGCTTTCTGTCAATCTGTACAATAAATCTCTCATTAAACACATGGCATTCAGTTTGGAATACTCTTATCATGGTCATGAAAAGGGCAACAAAAATTAAGATAATGCTAGCTTACTGTATCTTTGCTCTGGAAAGCTGTTGCCATGGTTTTGCTGATTTTGCATAGCCATCCTCAAAAGAATGATGATCATTGTAGCAAATGAAATGCCTTAATACTCCTCCCAAGCAGCCAGGTCTATTTGCTATTATTTCCCTTATTTGAAACTAAGAACACGTGTCTGAAGGCTGTTGAAAGCTCTGCCAAAAACATACAATAGTACAACTCAAAATGCCTGATGCCATGGACACAAACACTCTCCACAGCCAGGAGAGAATATGGGCTTATGACACACGATGGCCATAGGCACCATTAGTCAGGGAAAGTCAGTCAAGCAACCAACACAAAAAGGAGGATTCTCTTTACAATCATTCTGTTTGGAATAACTTGGTAGCTTATATAAAATAAAAAGGAGGAATTATAAAGTCTTCTGGCTTGTGGGGGTGGGCTTGTTATTGCCATCACTTTTTAAATAGGACACTCATACTATCAAGGGTCACCTCTCTGAAAATTGACTTTTCTAGAGTGAGGTTTTCTTGGCTTTGACAGTGATACAAAGAAAGAAACACTGCCTGAGAGAGAAGGAGAGAAACCACAATAAGCAGAGTTTAAATCTGATATTCTAAGAGTTGTATTTCACAGCAGGAAATAAACCATGGGAAAGAAAAAAAGAAAAAAGAAAATGCTCTGATATGGCCAACCTTTATTAGAACACTCTCATAGGTGTTTAATGCAGCAGAAATACTATCAGGTCTTTTAGCACTTTACAGAAAACATTTCTAAATACATTTTGGATGTTCATTCTGGGATGCACCATAGCCCTTACAAAGCCCTTTCAAATGACATAAGAGAAAGCAGTTTTGCTTATTATGTGAGACAGGATTTTTAAATACTAACTTGTGGGCAAAATATATTGCTATAAGTGGTAGTATGTCTTATGTTCACAGAGACAGAACAGAATTTTGAGAAGAAAAGCCAGTCCTTGGAAAGATATTAGGACTGGTAAGCTACTTTTCTGGATTTAGTTGAAATTTCATCGGCGCTGTGGGTAACATTTCTAGTTTTGTAGCTGAGTTTTCAAACAATGAAATGCTCTTGTTTCACAGAAGTCAAGGAGCTAAATCACTTTTAAAACTCTTAGCAAAAATAAGTGGTTTGAGTCAATGTTGCTCCAGGTAACACTCTCTGCTTTGGGACTAAAAATAAAATCATTCATTCAGAATATAAGTGGGAAAAAAAAGCAAGCTCTGCAGAGTTTTCAAAAATATTTCTTCCTTCTGGGTTTGAAGCTAAACTCACTATTTATGAGGAATCTTGGCAGAACATTAAAATTCGAAACAACACAGCTGCAAGGACTGTCAATTCCTTACCTAGTGTAAAATGATAGGTCTTTGCTACAAAGACATTGGCAAGTTATTAAAGAATACAAGTATTAAAAACAAGTAAATAAATAGTTCTGGTTTGCACTCAATAACACAAGGCTTTTTGAAACATATACTTTTGAAAGGTACTTAGCATAATGGTCTCTAAATTTGTAAGGAAACAAAATTTCTTGGCACTTAACTGAAACTGGCCAATGAATGGTTTCAAAACTCAGCTCAGGAATTTGGGAAAGACATTGTGAAATCAATGTAAAGTCATTTGAATAGGCTTTAAATCAGAACAGGAGTCAAAAGGATAGATGAGCAAACGTGATTAATTTCTTCATTTCTATGCAACTAACAGTACTAAACAGTGTCCTTGCTAATATTTAAACCTGAATGAGTGACTTATTCTGTGCATGATCCCCGGGAGATTAATCAAGAAAACAATAGAAGAATTGAAAACAGTCATATATCCTACAATCTTATCAGAAGCCATAAATTTACAAAACTTTGGTACTACAGTAAAGAGAGTTTTACAAAAGGATCCGATCAGACTGTCCCATGTTAGAATGGTCACTTTCCACCACTTCAGTGTCTTAAATGTGCCTTGTGATATCCAAGCAAGCAGCTATATAGTTTTCCTTATTTATTCCTAAGAATTAGGGTCTGTGGTTTTATCTGCATCTTCTCCTTTGTGCATGGAAGAGTGTGTATGTGTGTTGTCATGCCCCAAGCAGTTCTGTGGAGTTCTCAGGGTTGAAGCTGCTCTTTTATTGTAATCAGTTTTCATTACAGTCCTTTGATCTCTCTCCATTCTTTGTATACAACACTTCATCACCTTTATTTTCTGTCATAATTGCATGTGAAAGATTTCTCCTTTGATAGACCCTGAATGCCAAATCAGTATCGAAAAGAGTGTTGAAAAGTGTCATGTGCTCTGTCTGCTTTAAAAGGCATCCCATACACCTGTGGAAGACAAACAATTTTTCAGTGATATGACATATCTATCATCCGTCCACAGGATATGAGCTGTTCTGTCTGCTTAATAGCAAGGGGCTATGCATAGCAAAATAGTAACTGCTGAAAGAAATGTGTAGCACACTGCAAACTGTCTGGCAGCCCTCCCTAAACCTCATCTCATTCTGGCCTGCTGATAATTCACAGACTGTGTTCCTGTGTGCTCATCACTCCGGCAGTAAGAGTGGCTAGATGGGGCCCCCTGTCTCTGCTCCCTGTCACACTGTCATTCAGGTGTGTCTGTCTGCCATCACCTGCTGACACAGCCACATGTGTCTCAATTACAGAATGGGCCTCCATTCACACTGCTGATGAAGATGTTCAATCTCTACTGGCTTAACAGCATCCTCCTTTAAAGATGTGTCTTTTGGGGTTTGTGAAAACAGAAACCAGGTGAAATCTGTTGGCTGCTATGGAATGATACTTCTCAGCATACTTTTGGTAACACATTATTAGTGGAAAGTCCTTTTCTCTACAATTGCAGGCCTCTGCCACTTCCTGGAATGATAAAATACAGTGATGGGGTATAAAAATTATTTTTATTTTCCCCTTCTCTACTTCAGGCTGACGAAAAGTGATTAAGCAGCAAAACTGGAAAGTCAGATATGATACAACGTCAAAGTAAATTATTTCTCTATTTTACAAATGCCATGCATTTTTACAACCAAGGATGTTTTTAATGCTGCTAACGCAGCACTGAAGACATCTATTGTCACCTTATAGGAAAGAAAAAAGGTAGAGATGGTTAGAAGATGATAATGGGAGCTATATAATTGTTACATATGTACTTCTATGGCCACAGAAGGTAACACACAGTGATACCCAACCAGCAATGACACACAAGCCCTGTGAGGCATGGCTGAGGGAGCTGGGGGTATCTACCTTGGAGAAAAGGAGGCTCAAGAGGGACCTTATCACTCTCTACAGCTCCCTAAAGGAGGCTGTAGCAAGGTGAGGGTCAGTCTCTTCCCCAATATAAGGGGACAGGACAAGAGGAAATGGCCTCAAATTGCACCAGAAAAGTTTTAGATTGAATATTAGGAAATTATTCTTACTGAAAGCATTGTAAAGCATTTGAACAGGCTGCCCAGGGAAGCACTGGAGTCACCATGCTGGGAGGCATTCAAAGGGTGTGCAGATGAGGCAGGTAACAGCCAGCCTTAGCAGAGGGGATGCAATACTGCATCTCCTGGAAACCAACACAAGTGACCTCATCAGGGAATCAAGACTGGGCTGCAGTGGAGTTGCTGGAGTTGCCTGTCCTGAGGGATGTGAGTCAAGTACGGAGAAAAGTTAGGCCTCCAAACTTTAGAAGAGAAAACTTCTAGCTTTTCAAGGAGATTGTCAGCAGGACTTGCCCTCAGGAAAAAGCAAGTGGAACAAAGCTGACAGATT
Organism: Acrocephalus scirpaceus scirpaceus; assembly: GCA_910950805.1. Classification (NCBI taxonomy): domain Eukaryota; kingdom Metazoa; phylum Chordata; class Aves; order Passeriformes; family Sylviidae; genus Acrocephalus; species Acrocephalus scirpaceus. Next base: position 40,455,172 of record OU383781.1, read on the forward strand.
AGGGAAGTCTTCTAGAAAGTGCAAGAGCTGGAATTCCGCAAGAAATTGGACAAGGAAGGCAAGAGAGTGGCGTGGCTGAGTAAGGACCTGCTGGTCAAACTAAAGGGAAAGAAGCAAATGCACAGAGAGTGGGAACAAAGACAGGTACCCTGGGAAGAGTACAGGGCTGATGTTCAGTTGTGCAGGGATGGGGTGAGGAAGGCTGAGGCAAAGCTGGAACTGAACTGGGCAAAGAAGGCAAAGAGTAATAAGGGCTTATAGAGATACGTTAACCAGAAAAGAAAGGTTGAAGAAGATAATTAATGTTGGTAAACTGGTAACAGTTTACCAACAGGAGAAGGTTGAATTACTCAAAACCAGAATGAGAGCGGCCCTGCCAAGCAGGGTTTTGGAGTGCTGCTGCATGAGAGGACATGAGCAGGCCTTGTGCACTGCCAGCCCAGAAAGCCAAATGTCATGGGCTGCAGTCCTCACTCCGTCCCAGCTTCCTATCTATGCATTTTCCCTTTGGTAGCTGACAGAAATCAAGCAAGTGAAACCAATAATTTGTTCTGAAAAATACCAAATTTACAGATGTAATCTTAACTCACTTAAAACCTTTTAAAAATGGGATTCTTGGGCTGTGCAGCTCAACACACTTAGTACATTTTCCATTTTTCTTTCTACAACTAAAAATTACTGCATTCAGTTCTTTTCAGACCTACCACTTACTCCTGACCATAAGCTTCTCATAAATAGGAAACTGTCTTCAGCTCTAGAAAGTCCCTTTCATTCAAAAAGCTTTAAAATCAATAATATTTCATGATTAAATCCAGATCCACATATTGGAACTTCACAGTAAAATTAACTAGCAATATTATTGCTGTATTTTTACTTTTGCACAGACAGACACATTTTCTTCAGATTTCTCAAATTTGCAGCACTCAAAAATGACCAATGAGATTTTAGCATTTAAACTAAACAGCTCACTTCTCTGACTTAACATATGGAATTAAAAATTCTAGTACCCAGCCCATCAACAAGCAGCACACATAACACATATTGAACAAAAAGCTACTGTTATCTTTCTCTGACAGTATTACAAGGAGACACAGATCTACCTGCCATGTACACACGAAAAACAGAGTCCATGATACGTACATCAGGGGACCAGTTAGCAAGCTTTCAGTTTTACTCCTCTATCAACAATCTCATTTATGCACTTGTCCTAAACATGAACAAAATGATAGAATGAAAGAATAATTACCATAAACTAGAGAACCCAAATGCCTAGGTTATTCCTCCTTGAACTCAGATGAGTGACTTGCAGAGACTCCTTCTAGATGACGACTCTTAAAAAACTGGAAAGACTATGGTTCAGCAACAAAGAATATAGCAAAACTAAACATAGAAAATGAAACTCAAGGACAGACAGCTATGCAATTGCTTTCTGGATTTAATCTTTTCAAGACTCAAGATTTTGAATTAAACTCAGGAACATCCATATACAACTAGCAGAAATGAATAACTATAATTGTGTCTGACAAGTGAAAAAATCTAGTTCACTCACCTTTCCCTAATTTTTAAAAAGGGAAACATTGTGACCTCAAGTAAACAAATAAGAAATCTTAAAGCTGAAATTACTTTCTAGTTAGATTTCTTGCTTCTTTATTTCTTCCTTGTCCCAATGTGGACATAAATGGTGACCTGCTAATTTGCTATATACTCAATTGCATTCCTACTGTTTTCAAAGAGAAATGGGATAAAGAGCCTGACAAATAAAAATAACTTCTGTACTATAAAGGCAACAGTAACAGGCTGTGTTGGCTCTGAGTTGTGAAGGAATATAAAGAAGTGAAAGCTTACTTTTATAGAAAAGATATTAAGTCCCAGTCGGCAACATTTGTGCAAAGATATAATTCACTCTATGCATTTCTGCAAATTTTAAAAGTGGCTTAAAACAAACAAACAAACAAAACTATATTATACAGACAAGGAAAACAGTCCTGCAAGTTCTCAGTACTTGGGATCCACCTACCTCATAAAGTAGGGCTCCACCGAGTAAGAACCAGGAGAGGAAAACACTTTTTAAAGAAAAGGAAACAATTTCTCTGGTATTCTCGTTGTTTATTCATTTAAGTGGAAATACTTGGACACAATCTTTCTCTCTTTTATATTCCTCCTGTAAACTTTCCATACACTTTCTCTTTTTGGAATCAAACATTTGAGAAGTGTCTTTATTTTCCTTGCGTCTTCCCCCTTATCTTACACGTGGTATGTGTCTGTGTGTTGCTACCTCAACAGTTTCTCAAGACTGAAAGATGAAACTCCATTTCCTCAATAATCCAGTCCAATCTAGCGTCTTTAAGACACAAAAACTTTTAACTATACCTTTTTAGTAACAAAGTATCAAAGAATATTTAACAGTTTCTGGTTCTGATCTCTGTAAGTATTACAAAAAAAATTACAGAAAAGATTAGTTTTACAACTATTTAAATTTATCAGCCCTCAGCAATATTTATAATACTTCAGCTGGGAATATAGAATATCTTATATAAATTTATTGTTTACTCATATTAAGGATTAGAGAACAGGGTGGAAAGATATGAGCTGAGCAGACAGAAAAAAAGGAGAAAGGAAACAGAGGTAGGCAATGATTAAATTATTTGCCCAAGGCTACATAACAGGTCAAAGGCAGAAATGTGAATTAGAAACAATTCCCCTAGCTTTCCAACACAGTTCCTGAACACCAGACTCTCTGGAGTTCTTGAATCAGACATAAAAAGCACCACTCCAGTGAAAAATTAGTATTAACCTCTGACAAAAATCTGTGGAACCCCTAATCACGGCATCTACAATTTTTTTAAATATTCTATGTGTACATGTAGCTGTAATCTGGTGGCTCCTGGGTAATCATAAGTGTTGCCTCACACTTCCCATAGGATGAGAGAATTGTAAAGCAAAACTGATCAAAACTGTCACCCTTGGGTCACAAGAGTCGACACTCTTGATTATGCCAGGGGATGTCCAGGGTGCATCTGCTGACATTGTGTAAATCATTGTTATTTATTTTTATAAAAACACATCATAAATAATTTTAACATGAAGAATGTTCTCTGTGAGAGAAACACTTCAGGAAAAAGGTGACATATTAGAATGATTGCTTTTTAAAAAAAAATTTATTCACCATAGTACTGAGTATTCAGTGTGATGTAACTTGAGTTATGGACTCATCTCTCTCTTAAGACAGCTTTCTCAGTGTACAGAAATGCCAATATTGTGTAGTGGTGTTGATGCAATAAACACAACTAAGAAAATGCAGTATATAAGAAATGAAGGGATCCATAACTGCACAGCACACTTAAATGAATAAACATAATAAATCTGTGAATGCAGACTTTAACTTCTTTGACTAAAAAACAAACTTGCAGAGATGTCAGCAGAACAGAACAATGCAATGATAAAGAAAAAAAACCTGTATCACATATTGCCCCTTCAACTCCATGATTATGGTCATTTTCATCTATTATACCATTACAGCTTTCCTTCATGTGAGAAGATCAGATCTGCATTTGATCACCTCCACATTCCCACAATCTAATCCCAGCATTTTCTGATGCCAGAAGTCCAGCAGCATTTCACAGTGTCTTCTAGCTGTTACAATTCTGCACACCTCTGTAAGATCATTATCAACAAACACCTTCCAGAAAAAAAGAAATTGCAATATTATTTCAAACTGTTCCCTTGCTGAAAGTAAGTGGTCTGCTAATGAACTGAGTACCACAAAGCTGGTATGAGATTGCCTGTGCATGCCACAGGCTGAAGTACTGCAGACTTCTTTGTTCAGGTTACATGAATTAATTGTACTTACGTCTCTTTCTGCAGAGATTTTATCTCTTACTTTTAGCATATTAAAATCTCCAAGTTAACAACCTCACTTTTGTTATTGGGCTGCTGACAGTCTACCTGAAAGAAAGGCCAAGTCTTGTATAAACAACACACTCAAAACCTTAATGAAAAGTCAATAAAGTTTGCTTTCTAGTAGCAAGAGAGACTTATCTACCTGAAGACCAATTCGATTCATCATGCCAGGAAAGCATTTGTATTTAATAAGAATTCATATTTTCAGGGCCTTTCTACAAAAAAATAGTTATTAAATGTATGAACATTCAGTCTGGCAAAATGATAAGAATTAAAGAGTAAATTGGAAGTTAACTCTGAAAAAGTAAATATCCTTCCATAATACCATGGCAAAACTCATTCACGCTGACTTATAATGCAGACTATGAGAGAGCTGTACCTACTACATGTGAAAGCAAGAAAATAGAGGGAGCTACAGAAGTTATCTTTGTTCTTAAAAGCAAAAACCAAAAACCCCACAACATTATGAAGTGGTTCATTTTTAAATGTTAAAAAACCTATTCAGTTACACATCAGAGAAAACAAATACAAAGGTACAACACAGTCTACTGTATCACCACACTTTTTTAAAAACAAGATTTTCCCACCACTCACAATTTCATCTCAGGTAAGGATTCTCTGTAATCAACATTCCAATTTCCTAACTGAAAGGTGCAGAAAGCAATCTGTAACTATTGATCTACTGTTTTAGCTGGAGCAGCAATCTGCCTAAGCGAGCTAAAAGCAGACTGCCCTGTGATACCCTCACAACATTATCACTGGTTCAAAATTTTTTGAAAGACATTCCATTTGGCAATAACAATAGAGTGAAGTAATAGGCTTATTCACTTATACACGGGCTTGAAGAAGAGAGCATAACTTCTTCCTAGGTCTGTTATCAAAGACCTATCTCAGTGGATATTATGCTTTATGTTCAACTCGGTAGGATTTTTGGTCATGCTGAGATCCAGAAAAATGTCAGCTATGACACAAGCCAGAAACGCTCAAAAACTGTGTTCAGTGGATCACTGCTGGACCAAACTGTTTCACCCATTGAAAGGATTAAGCCACAACTCCGTCTTCATCTGTGTGTTATATTCGTGATAATGAATTTTGAACACGTCTCTGGTTGCAACTTCAGTCAAAGGAAAAGTAACTTATACTTACAGGTTAGCAGCTGATTGCAACACAACTTCAATCCTGCAGTAATCTCTCTGAACCCACCTCACAGAGCAGCACTTTATTTTTAAGGCACAGAAAAACAAAAAATCTGTTTTCAAACCTATGGCAAGGGATGGAATGAGGGAGAGACTACAGTAAAAAAATCCCAAAATATCCTGTGACATCTAGATTTCCCCTAAAGAGCTAGAACACATACCTTTTCTAAATATTATCTTTTCAAAGAAGTCTTTCTAGAATAATTGTTGTGCTGATATCACGAAATCATGAATGAGAAGGAAGAGGGTCAAAAAGACTTTGAGTAAGTAAGAAAGGTAGGATCACTGTCAGTGTTTCAAAAAAAACCCCAAAGTCATAATTTCAAGGCAACCTCACAAATAGAAGGAAGCCAGAAAGAAAATGCTAAAATCCTTCCCATCATAAGAAGTCAAAACAAAAAACACATTCCAAGACTTGTGTATACAGAATACTAATAAACACAAGAATGGGATCTTTAAAGAGAAGAGGAACTGCCTCCAACTAACTAGCAGCAATTTAAATCCCTGTTTCTGCCTGATAAGGTACAAACTACCCAACTAAGCTGTCCAGAGATGAAACTAAAAAACTTGACACTGGCAAACTCGCTGGGTTTAACAGAGCTTCTTCATTAATTATCTAGACATTGGCACTGCTACTGTGAACTCCCAACTATACAGAGCAAGAAAAACTCATTTGGCCACAAGCACTTGAATGTTAAAAAAAAACCCAACAAAAAAACCCCTGCATTTCAGTGGATGCAGCATTTGTATGCTTATCTACGGGTTTTTAATGTCACTTTACAGTTAATAATTAGCCCTCCTCTGGCCTGCACAAAGAGTGCCACTGAGACAAAAGAAAACGTTAAGTGTGTTAGCTATACTTGCCACTGGTATAAATAGTCAAAGGGATGATTAATGAATGAGGGGGAGAATTAAACAGAGCAGTGAACAAAGACAAAGCCCGTTTGCTTGGCTGCCCACAAACCAAGACAAGCTGCATCCATAAAGAAACTACAGAAAGTGACAAACAAAAAATCAGCTTAATAGACAGCTCATGAAGACTTTATTTAACCCCACATTATGACAGCCTCAGTGCTTTATTAACACTCTGACATGTTAAGATGCCAGGGTCATTTGAGGCTAAAACACACATTTGTTGGGGGGAAAGGCATAGAAAAAAATGCACATTTTTGTGCCACAGAAAGAAAAACAGAGAAGGCCCAAATAACTTAAACAACACCCTTCAGTCCTCCTTTGTGGAGCATGCCAAAATCGACATTTTTAAAGAGTTGTTTAGAGATGTCAAACTAAGCAGATGAAGCACTAACACAGGAGAAGTGGCTTGACAGACCTTATCCTTCTCTTCAAATGGCTACATTTTAGACAGACACATTTCAGATTCTTTAAAAAAATTGTGATGGCTTTTAAATTTAAAGCAAATTATACTCGTTTTTTTCCTTTTAAATGAGCTAATGAGCATTCCCAGTTACTCTCCACAAATTACTACAGATAGCTGGGATCCTCTATAAATGACTGTGATTTCTGGATCAAAAGCTGTGCAATAAAGTTGATAAGCACAATATAGTCCAGCACCATTATTGTTTACACCATTTTCAAGTTGGATTTAATATGGACAATTTAAATGTATACTTTAATTTGAGTTATCTTGCCTTTTCTTTTGTTAAATAGAGATTCGTAGAGATTTTAATTTTTTTTTCAAACAAAAGAAGTAGTTTTCCCAGTCTGTTTCTTTTCATCACCTGCCCAATGCATTCAACAATTCTAATAAACCTCTAATAAAGTAAGATATATAGCAAAGTAGACATAATGTTAAAAACAAAGCATAAAAATAAAAACTACAGCACATGAACAAGCACCATAATAAGATAAAGAACTTTTGTTCCAGCTCATAATGTCATAAGTGCACAACTCCATCAGTAATGTTTCACATGTAGCCAAATCTTTTAACATTATGTAAATATTTTGTTGTTACTGAAAAATGAGCATAAAAACTTCTTCTTTATTGCTATGAATTCAACATTGCATATCCCTGAAATGTACATAGAAATTCTTTACTCTTTCCATACTGATATACAACTTATTTATTAGATAAATACAACTGTTCTCCAGAGTTTTCTAAACTGAATTTTACATTTTAAGTAAAGGTATTCTTATCCTCTCAAATCAGCACTAATATTAAAAAAAAGTTTCCTTTCCATGCTTTTTTCTCCATACCATGCTACCCTCTCATCCATCCTCTACTGCAAAGCTTCACTGCAATGTCTAAGAAGATAAGGTGGAGAAGAAAGACATTATACATTACTTAAAATTTTCTCCCTAACATTCTGCAACACACCCAAAACTGAAACCTTTATGTCAGCAAAGAAAGCCCCTTTTAATAAACTGCTTGAGGACCTGAAAATTGAACATGCTCAAAACTTCAGGTGAGATCATGCACAGAAGGCATTCCATGTTTTCTGCTAAAACCCCTCATCTTCCTCTGTGAGAACAAACTTGCTCAGGCTTCTACTTTCACTTCCATCAAATATTTGCCATCTCAACAATATCTAAACTTTATCCCTCAGCTGCATACCTCCTAAGTCACAAAGGTAAACTTTGCTTCAAACTCCATTCATAAAGAACTGAAACTTGTTTTTTGAGAAGTACACACATTTTTAACAAATAAGGCAATCCAAAATTATAAGGGCAACTTGTATGCTGCTGTTACCTGGACCAGTTTATACACTGCAAGCAGTTTTTGAAATTACCAATGACATTCAAAAAAGACTAAAGAGAACTCTCTCTTGGCATGCCCAAATTCTCCTGAGATTCAACCTGGTTTTTTAAGTTATTTTCAAGAAAATAATGTAATAACATTTTGGAGATTTAACATTCTTATTTTCTTTACTATGACATATTTTTAGAAATAATCACAATTGTAAGACAGATTTCCAGTTAAACATGAATAAGTCTAACAGTTCTAGATTCCTTTGAAAGCTCTGGATGGATCATATCTATTTCCTAAAACCTCTTGGTATGTAATCTGAAATACAGAGCATGCTGTGTAGCAGCAACTGTAAAATTTTAGTCTGAGTCTAAAAAGTTTCAAGTACTTATCCCAGTTCTGATTGAATATCAAAGTTGGGCAGATCTTACTTTAATGTATAATGCCTATAAAATTTGAAATGTGGGGGGGTGGGGGAGGGAGAGTTTAGGGTTCTTCTCCAAATGTCCTAAGAGGTGAGAGACAACATAAGAAAGTGTTCTGTATCAGTTCTCACGCATGTCAACACATTGGTTTTGCTTTAGGAATGCAATGAAAACTGATCGTCTGAGTAGCTAAAAGGTATCAGCCTCAGAAGTCAGTCATATTTTCCTGGGGAACCAGCAGAAGGAGGGAAATAAGTAATCTCACAGTGTTCAAGAGTGATCTCTACAGGGAAGTGCCACATGACCCATCCATCGCCATCCAGGATGTGCAAGTATGTTTTGTCTTTCTGCAACTGTCAATAAACTCCTGTTGGTCTCCCATCCTGCCCTATCACTAACAGAACCACGGAAGGCAGAGGAGACATATGAGGTCATCCAGTCTAGATCTCTGCCAGTGGGTGAGAGGTACTGGAATGAGTAACGACTGGAAAAGCCTCTCTGGATTTTTCCTGCTGTGACATCATTCTCACACCAGTATCAGTCTCCTGCAGCTGAAGCTTTAAAAATTATAACCAAGTGTGACACACAGTCTACAAGCAAATAAAATAAAGTGAAAACCAAGACATTTAGGCCCCATCTACACTGTCAAGCACTCAGATCTCTGGAACAACTGAAACTGTTTCTTAGCCACATATATTTATTTTTGTTAACTCAGGCATGCTTCTCACAAACAGCAAGTCACAAGGGTTAAAAGATCTTGTGAGAGTCACTGTGTCCAGTGAAGGGTTGTTAGGTAGTTTTTAAAAGCCCAAAGAATGCTGGTGCTAATTTACTCTATCACAATGTCATACATCCATGTGTGTACACACATAGATAAACCAAATAATGCACTTAAAACAGCTAGGCAATACTAGTATCGAAGAATGAATCCAAGCATCAATTCTAAATACTTCAAAAGGTTTATATTTTATGAGAAGGTAGTTGAAAAAAACCACAAAAAGCGAAAAGAAATTTGTTTATTTAGTAATCTCTTGACAGTCTTTATTGATCTATAACCTCCATTTTGAGTTTGCTAACCACAAAAAAAGCAATTCGTGCTAACTTGAGTCACCACAATGAGAAAAAAAGAGGAAGGAGAAGTAATACAAGGCAAGATCCATAAACAAAAATAAAAACAATGAAGTTGCCGTTCCTTTTTTTCTGATGCATTACCAGCAAAGCAAACATTACTTTAAAAAAGATTTAATTTGAACTAACACCATATGCTGAAACAAAGTGCGCAAGCAAGGAGGAATTTACAGATTCACTAGATTAACTGATGGTACTGATTTAATTTTAAAGTGTAGTTCCACCTCTGTCCCTTTCAATGCCCTGCCCATTCCCAGCCTGTTTGTCTGGCCAAAGGAGAAAGCCTTGGTGCTGTGCAAGCACTGCTCAGCCACAGCCAAATTATTGGTGTGCTATCAGCACTGCTCCAGTCACAAATCAAAAAAACCCCAACACTAAACCCTAACTCCACCCCAGCCAGACCAAGTACAAGTTTATATACACAAAGAAATTTGTCAATTTATACAGCGAAGCTGGCTCCTGAAAGGAAGTTATATAAAATGGCTGGGGCATAGGAGTGAGAAATCAGTCACTTGAAACAGCAGGCGAAGAGTGACAGTATAGACCCTTATAGTGTCCAGATTAAATTCAAATCTGCCAAAGTCCAGTTAAAATTTAAGATCTAAACAAGAAGCTCTATTCATAGCAACTTATTTATTAGAAAAGACACGAAGAATAAAGCAGTTCTTCAAGCACTTCAGCAAGGCTGAGCTGTCATTTCTGAATTTATTTTAAATTCAGTTATGTACACTGAGCAATTTAAACATCCAAAGGAAAACATACTTTACATCATTATTTATCATTCCATAAAAGAGAACAGTAGCCTATAAAATGATCTACTTCTCTATGCATCATTTTCATTCCACTTCAAATGCGCAATCCAATTTTTTTATACTTTAGATTGGAAAGTTAAAACTGCTCTACTTGCATGCATCACAATAAAGAGACAATGGATTCAGGATGTTGAGTTCTGCAACTCTCTAAAGGAGAAACTAAAGAGACTTAAAGAATTAAATGAAAGAACTACTACACTGACAGAAATACAGAGCTGCTTCCAGGAAAGTGATCATGATAAGTAAGAGAACCTATGCTCAATCCAAATTTTCTTTGAAGAGTAAAATGTATCTCTTGACCAGGTAACAGGAAGTTGTAGTTTGAATATATATTTATTCATATTTGTTAAAAGAAAACAGAAAATGCTGCTTACATGCTCATTTTTCTCATGCATCATTCTTTCTGACTTCCTTTTTCTTTTTTTTTTAACTGTTCTTCATATGCATGTAAAAGTAATAAGCTATTTGCTTCTATAGCTCCATCTTCAATTTTTTAGGAATATTCTATGGCCACAGGGAAACTAATTGAGGTTCTTGACCAGGAAGTCAAAATTAAATTTCAAATTCTGTTATATATTGGAAAACAAATGGGAGCTTAGGTTCCAAAGTGCCATGTCCATTATTTTCTAGGGAGTAAGTGGAAAAGAGGAAAGATGATTCCTTCCTTTCTCTACACAACAAGCCTATGTGCTGTTTTTGTCAGCCTAGAGCTATTTCCGGGGGGGGGGGGAAAGAACTTTTAAAAATGCAAAGCCAAAAAGAATCAGCAAAATTTGTGTAAGATTGGATATAACACTTATCACACAACCATAGACTCCCAAGGAGAATGAAGGCATGCATGAAAACTTCCTTGTAAAAGATTAATGCCTAAGAAGCTGTATCAGGATTGATTAAACAGGACTCCATTGATCCACACCCATGCAAAAATCTGACATCAGCAATCCCATCTTTCATTACAAGATGTGTTATAATTTCCTTGTGTCTGTTTTGATGATCTTGAGAGTAAACATGCTCAAAACCATAGTGAGGAAGCCTTACAGACCTGCTTCTTCTTCACACCTTGACCAGTAAAGACACTGGGCCGAAAGCGTGGGGGTGTTATCTTTCCTTACTTCCAAAGAACATTGTAAATAGGCTGATATTATCTGCAGGTTTCTTAGGACAGAAATAACACCTTATCAGAAATACTAAGGAAGATATTTCGGGTAGAAGAGCCATGGAAAGCTTAGTCTTTTTAAAGACAAAAGTTTAAGGGGAAAAGTGGTGGAACTGGGCTTTAAGGTTGGGGTGAAACTGTACTTCACTTGTTTCCAAATGTTAACTACAAAATATATCATAGATTTCAAGAGGGTTATTTAACTCCAAAACTGAGATGCTGCTGACATCACTTCAGCAAACTTAAACAGTACTACACAACAACTTTTTTTTCCCCCAAAGAATACATTTCTGAAATTCAGCAATTAGTTCTGTGCCACTCTCACTAAATGAGATACTGCTTTAGACAGGAAGAAACTGCTCACTGCTCAATCACAACATTTTGATTACCAGACTAGTTCATTACAGCTACAATTTTGGCTTTTTTAGCCTCCTTAATTTGTTTTCATGGTTTTTTTCTTCATTTGATCATTACTGTTATTTTTCCATTGATGTATTTACTTTAATGTCTTCATGTTCATCTGTAGGAAGCTACAACATGAAAGAATGTAAGCACCTCCTCTAGGTGGCAACCCAGAGGGGTTTATTAATCCTGTGTCCTTAGCAACAATAAGCATGGCTTCACAACCTACCATTTGTCAGTATTTCTGGGCATCAGCTGAATACTCAACCAGAATGCCACATTCCTATTGTATTGTCAGCTTTATCAATATTACATTTACATTTCATCCAATCACTCACATAAAACAAATTAAGATCAGTAACGACTCCATTTGACACCATCCTAATACATATGGCTATTGGGACTGGGAAAGTGTGAGATATGCTGTGGAATTACAATACTCTTTATAAAAGCTGTCTAATCAGCAGGTTTTTCACCTATCAACACAGTGAACTCAAATATATTTCCAGAGTAACTGGCAATCTTTCATCCCCTGAAACCACGAGAAAAAAAAAAAACAACCCAAACTATCAAGACTCTAGTTCACCCAGTATGATGAGTAAAGCATTTAAGATATTGCTGTAAATGAAATATGTTGTTTCATTTTGATGTCTATTGAGTGTATTAAGTTCTGGGTCAATAATATGTAAATAACTTTCTGCCCTTTGAGATCTGATTTAGGCTCACTATTAAAATGGCAGAAAAGCCTGTATTCTCTTAGGAACATCTAATCTAGTTTGTCAAAACTATAGTTTGGGAAATATTTTCAATACAAAATAGCTTTGTTCTAGTTGAGGTGGAAAGAGCAGCTTAAAAGCATTTCTGCTCTTTTACTAATGCTGGAATGACTTTAATTGCATATATTTCTAAGAAGTTTTTTTTCTTAGAGGCATTTAAAATTTGAAGACATTGAAATTTTATACAATTTTGTGACAGAGGGATATTACATCTTTATCTCTTCTTGATGTTTGTAGGTTGAGATGAACACACCAAGCTAAAGGGCATTGTGAAGATAAGTTTCCATGACATTTACTATAACTCTTTTATATTACCATCTGGCTATTTTATATGTAGCATTCAGAGGGAAATATAAAAAAAATGATGTAAAGCTGAAATTATTTCCTTGATAACACTTGTTTTAAACACCATGCCACTAAATAGCTAAAAAGTCTCAAAAGTGAATGCATAAAGCATATAAAAGCTACAAGCATACTTACATAAATTCTTAAGATTAAAGTAATAACTTCTAGAAAAAGGTGGGAGAAAACATACTACAATAAATCTATTTGTAATGGTATTTGGGTTCCAGCAACTGCTTTCATTGTTCTCAAGTGGCTTACATATAAAACAATAGATTTGATGTATGATTTCAATCCCTTATGGAAAACTGTTCTATCTACAAGCAGCCTGTCAAACAAAATAACAAAAACAAAAAAGCAGCTCAGCACTAAGAAGAAATAACATACTTAAAAACAAAGTAGGGACACTTTTTTGGTTTTTTTAAAATCCATTTCAGACAGCTTTAAGGACCAGCTTACCACAGAGAACAGGATGCAGGCTTGGGAAACAGGGAGGAGGGGAAGGCATACAGTAAAGTAGTGAGGTAACTATGGGAAGGCTGTACCCTAAAACACCATCCACAAAGCTGGATAAAAGCAAGTGCTTTCATAAAAATTCATAAGCTTGATGCTACCTAGCAAGGAATATTAGCTTCTCTAGGAGTTAAACTTGCAAAATGAAGGACGGCTGCACAGAAGGACAAAAGAACACAGAAATCAAACAAAGGTGATATTTTTATAGCTTAGCAACTACAAGCCTAGCAATTAGGCATGAATTTCCCATAGCTGCTGCTCCTTTTAATTTTTTTTTTAAAGATTGCTACTGCTCTCATACATAACAGTGCAGTGCCTGTTACCTGGAGACACCTTGCTCTTCATTCATACTAGAGAACACCCACGCACTTTTATTCAAGGTCAGGTAATGCCAGTACTGGGCTTCTCAGAATCACAGCACAGCACGGGCCTTGCCTTGAACAGAATACAATCTAACTTGACAAGACAGACAAAAAAATAGCATAAAGAACAGATTTAGGTATCCTATTCAAGGTCATACAGCAGGTTGATGGCAAGGAAGAAGCAAGTGTTTCTCCCACACTGAAATATCTTGTCCTCACTGACTGGGAATTGCTGTCTCTTTAAACTGCCTTTGTAATATATATTCTTTTCAGTCAAAGCAATATTGTATGAAATTCTATTTCATATTGATCAGTGTATGTTAGTTTTATGATTTTCAGCAGTTTCCCACTCTAAACAAAACTCTAATGTGCTTACACAATGCATTACAGACAGAAAGGAACTTACCCTGTCCACCCCAAAACAAAAAATGTCATATACCTGTATTATTCCTGCTATACTGGAGCTAATAAATCCTGCTGAGAAGTTGGATGCACAGGCTGAGGCTCACACTGACTACATTTATTTACTTTTTCTCAGCTGGAAATACAAGTAAAGCAAGATTACAACTGCTCAGAAGTTGAGCAAAAGTAAGTTTCTGTCTCACCACTCATTAGTCTCATGGGTTTAACATGCTGAACAAGCAATTTCTATTCTATTTTTACTACAAGTGCTGCAACAATGTTACAATGATGCTTGTAATCATCAAAACTGCCTGCCTGATCAAAACTTAAATTTACTTTTAATCCATTTTCTCATACTCTGTAGCTAAACCTGTTCGGCTGTCACCCTATGCAAGCTCACAGCACCAATTGCAGAATTCAGACACTCTCTTGTTTGCTTCTGCATTTACCAATTCTGAATTTTAGGTCTGTTTGGGTAACCAGGAATTACAAAAACATGTATGTATTTGCACAAATACATTGTTATCTGGAAAGAGAGGTCTTCTATTTAGTTAGAGTACAAATAGTCTCATTCTCCCAGAAGTTCTACTGAGTCAATTAAATATAATTTTGAACAATTTTCAATTAAATAGCCAGCAGCTATTGTGCTTAATTGTTACTGAAGTCCATGCATGACTGCAGGTTTGGGCTTGTGGTAATTAATTTATTTCTTTGTGGCTTAGTAATCTGCTCCACTGCTGGATGTGTAACGTGATAGAAGGAAACAAATCTGTGTTGGAGCAGTTTAGCATAAAAAGCACAGATTAATGTAAAAACCACAAAAAAAAAAAGGTTTAGTCAGTTGAAAGCTGTGCTCACACTATCACTAGGTAAAATAAAACATTGACTGAGAAAATGATGCCTACATGCAGAAGCATTCCTTGTGACACCATCTAGTACTGTAAATGCTGAGCACTACAGACCAGAGCTTCTTGAGTAAGCTGCTCTCAGATGCCTCAAAGCCCCATTCAATACAGATGTGATGAGAATGGGGGTCACAAAAAAACATACACATGAACTGAGTATTTCTTAGAAATCTCCAAAACATCCCAGTACGTCTGGGCAATAAAATTAGCAAGATGACACCAGAGGACAAGAGAATACCTGAAAATATGACTACCAAACTAAATTTACCAGTATATTAGCACTCAACACTTACTAAAACCTCCAATATTCTAAAACATTCTATCATGAAATTTTCCATTCAGATTAGTTTTGCCTTAAACTTTTCTTTTAATACTCCACTATTAACACATGGGTTCAGAACACAGGTGCTTACAGACGAATGCGGCTTGTAGATAATTTCAGCACAACCTTCCAAGCAAGCAGAGTAATACCTCAAAAATGCTTCTTTTGTTCCCAATGTAGTAGATGCTGAAGACTTAAGTGGAGAAATGATCACATTAAGTTTCCTTATTGTATTGGACTGGAAAATAAAATTTTAAAACTAGGAGATTTTTTGCTTTTCAATTTGAGAACCTTGAACAACACTAAACACCAGGTATTTTGGAAACCAGCAATTTTTACACTGTCTCAGGTTGGCATTTAAATAACCTTCCACCCTCCCTCTAGATTAATAGCTATTCCTGAAAAATTAAGAGTAGTTTATGAAGCTTATCAGCAAGTTCCTAGCAAATACTGAATAAATATTGCAATTGAAAGTGCTCCAAGAGTCTCAAAGAAATAAAAATAATATTTTATCCCCTAAAAATATTAAAAAAATATTATTTTGGGATTGATTACAGTTGGAGGTCAAAGTAGAGATTTGGTTTCTATCTTACTCTAATACTCACCTATCTGAAGTACATGCTAAAATGATGTCTGAATGTAAAAGTATCTGATTTCTGTAATGGTTCTAAATGAAAGCTTCTTAAGAAGACCCCACTATATAAATTATCAATCTCTGTCAGTGGTGGTTAACAGCATGCTCTGAGAGTGCTGATTAAAACAAAAGGTCAGAACAAACATCAGTGCTCCAGAGACTCTTGTAGATAATAGTGTAATTAAAATGTAACTCTAGACTGCTCCATGCTTACTATGTCAGCATCTTTCCAGCAGGGAATGGCCGGAAAGCCTGGCAAACTCAAGCAGTCACAGCAGAAAGTGGCAGGAGATGTCTGCTGAAGGAGCAAAGAGATAGGCATCAATGTTATCAACTTGTGCTACATACTGGAACTCAAACAGCCTTTTTCATTTTTCTTTCTTCTTTTCCTTCTCTCTCTCTCTTTTTTTTTTTTTTCCTTCTTTCAGAGTGCATGCTGTCCTGTCTTTTGTTCTGGCAGAGATAAGATGTATAAATTATGAGTGGTTGACAAAGTATACTTCAGTGCCTGAGGCAGCTCATCAATCATTTTCCACATGTCGACAGGTAATTGATGCGAGCCCTGCAGGCGCATCTCCATCAGGTAAAAGGAGGAAGGAATTAAATCTGCTGTCATGGTTTGAGCAGATGATCTGTATTTAACATTCTTTTTAATTTAGAAGTTGTTTATTTTAAACTGTATTTGGCCGTTCCTGTTCCCTCCAAATCTCTCTCCACCTTGCTCACTCTCCCCAGGACCTCCCAGGGCAAGCGGAGTGTAACTGTCTGTACAGTGCCACAAAAAACCCTTCAGCAGGGTGAGAGGGTGCTCCAGCATCGGACAGCAAGAGACCACCCAAACACTGTTGGGGAGCAGCTGAGGAACTTACTTTCTACTTCACTGAAGCTTAACATCAAAGATATTGCTTGTCAGGCAATTATCTGTCAAGTGAGTTAGGTTCTGATCAATCTGGGATACTAAATACACAGACTTTTTCCTTCGGTTATTATCTTTACTCCATTTAGCTACACCTCTCAATCTGTTTACATTTCTTGTCTTCGAACAAAGCATTTTAAAGTTAAAAACTCAGGGCAGAGACAGAGAAGAGGGAAGTAAGAAATGGTATTGGGTCCAACTGGAATGGAGTTAATTTTCTTCATGGCAGCTTACATAATGCTATGGATGAGATTTACAATCAAAACAGTGCTGACACCACACAAATGTTCTAGCTATTGTTTAACAGTGTTTGCCCACTGTTTAACAATGGCTGCTCCTCACTGTGCTCCCACAGTGAATACACTGGGTGTGTGCAAGGGCTTGGGAGGAGACCCAAGCAGGAAGAGGGACCAAACTGAAGATGTTCCATGCCGTGTACTGTCACACTCACCAATTAACCAGGGAGGAGAGGGTTTAGGTGTGTGAGCCATCCTGTGCTTGGGAACTGCCTGGGCACAGGCCCACCCTAGTGAGGTGGTGAGTGACTGCATCGCTTGTTTTGGTTTGGGGTTTTGTTCCTCTTACAGTTAAGTGCACTACATCAGTTCTTTGTAATCTATGTTAGTTACAATTTACTCTGAAAATCCACTGGAAGATGTAAACCTGCCCTAGAAGATGTTAAATCCTGCACAATGTGTAATCTCAAAACATCAGATACTATCCTTAGTATAATTAAGCATTCTGCATGGGCTGGAGCTGAGCCTTTCCACCACAACTGGAGCTGAGCAGTATTTATTTGACAAGGTGCTGAACACCAGAATTGAGATTGTGCTGCTGAAGGATAGCATCATATCCATTGTTCTACTGTGGGTGGAGGTGAAAGACAACTGTTACAGGAAATTTTGTGTTGGTAACACTCTACATCTTATAGACATTCCCAGTTTGGGCTGGAAGTAGTGCAAGTCCAAGAAAATAGTGCTCGAAAGGTTCATCAACACTGACACAGAAGAGCTTCCTCCATGAATTACTCAATATTGCCAACACAAAGGCCCTCTAAATCCATGACTTAGTAGCACAATGCTCCCAAACACAACACAGATGGACTGCAGAGGGAGAAAAGATTTCACATAATTCACCAATGAAAACAGGAAGACAAAAGACCTAGTAAAAATTCCAACAGCCCCCATCAGTTTCAAACCAAATCTTACTGGAGTACAGAGACAATTGATTATATATTAGCTATCAAAAAACAATGTTCATACTGATTTTTACAATAAACCACAATTAACTGTCCTCTGGCATAGTTTGAAATGAAGCTGAGCAACAAGAAGGAATTGGAAGACAGATCTGTGAGTTATTGTCACTGCCATTCTGAAATGCTTCAAGCAAAAAAGCTTAGATCATGGAGAAGAAAAAAATTAAAAAACAAAAAATCAAACTACAGAAGTGTAACACCAAGCATAAAAAAACCAGACCAAAGGTAAGAAATCTTACACTAGGAAAGGGTAGAGGAAATAGCCTGCAAAGGAAAGCTGTCTTCCTGATCAATATAACGCAGGTGATCAATTCATTAAAAAATGTGACTACACATAAGAATATCTAAGGACATTACCTTGAAGAGAATAATTTGGAAAAAAAAAAGGAAGAGGGGTAATGTTAGAAGTGTTTTGGGGATGAAGAACACTTTACAAGAAAAGAAGCTGCAAAGTATTTATAGGTCTGATTCAACAAAACAATTCCAAAACTCTAAATAGCAGTTCATCTCTGTGGAAGTGTAAGAGATTTGTAAGGGTGAAATGTATTTCCACTGATCTGTCAAATGCAGTATACCATGCTTCTATCTAAAATAATGACTCTGTACTACCATGCAATGATTACAGTAACAACTCAGCAGCAACATGTATTCCTTTGGACTCCAAAATCAAAATGTGCTTCCTATATTAAAGAACAAAGTACTAAATATTAAATTTTAGCCTTAGCACCACAAATACATGACATATACTGCCATAAAAATCTGAAAGATAACCTGAATCATTTCAAGGAAAACACAAACTTTTGCTTACAGTCTAAGAAAAGAATTAATGAATAATTTCACTCAAGGTCAAAATAATCAGACTTTGATCAAAGTATAAAAATATTGTTTCTAAAACATTCCTGATCAAATTCTTATGCATTTCATAAATAATATATCTCATTTTATACTATATCATTGGTTATTTTCTATATTTCCAATTAATTTTTCAGCTCACAAGAGCATGATTTTGAACCAAATTATCTTTTCTAAAATTCTTTTGACACTGAAACTAATAGATTATAATAACACTCCTGATCCATCCAGAAAACTTGCCACGATCAGTTCACTTCATAAAGATATTTCGCTTTAGTAAAAATTATAAATTATTTTGCTGTGAGGGAAAGATAAAACATAAAAGAAAATTGAAGGCTGTTTCTTAAACAAAACACATCACCTTCTCAATGCAAAGAAACAAGAGGTCAATAATATTGGGTTTGTGGTACGGCTCTAATATCACCCACATAATCCACTGCACACAAGTTTCTGCTCATATAACAATATAGCACTTTATTACATGGCACACATGCACAAATTCTTGTCAAAGTTAATATTTGTCGGTACAACAGAAGCCAATCAGTGAGTTATCAAGGATGAAGACTAAGAACTTCTGTTTAGCCTGGAGAGAAGTCTAATTAAAGTTCTCTAGCCCTAAGTACTTCACGGTGCTTGCCAGATTCAGACTGGCTGCTGACAACTTGAATCTCCTCTTTAGTCCTGAATGGAGCTTTTTCAGCATTCATTTTGATGTGGAGGCTTTAATCTGGCTGCCATTTCCAGCACATTTTATCAGCCCTGAAAAAGGCTTTTTGTTTATTCCAGCTGGCAACTCTTTTTTTGACAGCAAGGCTATAGGTTGGTAAATGTCAAAAGTTCCATTACAGCTCTTCCTTTCTTCATTGCTATCTTGACTGGTATGAGACTGATAAGTTAAGTACATATCACAGCCAAATTTTTACCAGCAATTTGACTGCTTTCTTCCTCTGTTGATCTCCAGATCAGCAATCCCTCACAATTCAGGGTACCCTTGATCTCTATCTAAAAGCATGAACGACATGATAACCTCAAGAATAAATATAAAATATATAAATATCAATAAATATATTGATAAATGAGATCATGACAAATAATACAAACTTTAAAAATTATGCTCACAATGTCAAATACACAGGTTATGGATAATATAAACATTTGGTACTGAATGCCAAACATTTCACAAATATGAGTATGAGTAGAGAGATGCCCTCTGCTATAGAGCCCTCTCAAGATCCATCTGTTGAATCAGATAAAACCAATGAACTCATATATTTCTACATATTCACCAGATTCTTGTGCTTCCAAACTCTGAACAAAACTTTTCTGCAAAAGGATGGCGACTAGGAATAGAGCATGCCTGCATAATCTACTCCAATATTTTGATTTTATTTTGCACTGTATTTGATTATTTATTAATTTCTGAGAGATTGCCATTCATATCCTGGTACTCTAATTTCTTTGTAGCTGGCCTCCTACTGCCTTGAAGTTTAACACAGTAAGTCTGATTAACCTGGGCAAATTACTCTTGGTCCTTAGCAATGTAAATTACTCAACAGTTCTAAAGAGCACAAGGTCCTTCTCATCAACTCCTGCACTCAGGATTGTGTAGGAAGTCATTTTTCCCTAATGGTGTGAGCCATCTTTTGCCGAGCATCTCACCAAGAGTCAGTGGCACCTCCAATCTGGTTCCTGAGCTAGTCAGATCCTCCACCTTCTTACAAGGCTGCACTCTATTTACTGAGCTAAAGAAACAGACTTTCCTCTGGTATCAATCATCATAGTACATAAAATAGGATTCCACATCATTAATTAATTTTCAATTTTATTGAGCATTTGACTACTTAGCATGCTTTCCAGACAACTGTTTTGAATATCATCACCCTTGTTGGCAATTCTCAAACTGCATAAGCTTTCTAATTAAATTAAGCTTTGCTGCATGTGAATAAAGAAGGGAATATTTTATTCTAACTTTATGTAGATGAAGAAACACACTAGTCACTTGCTCAAACAAGCTGATGAAAACATATTGCCTTTGACTTACAGCCTGTGTTCTAAGCATGAGGACATTGCACAGGATAAATTTATCACCATATAATGTAATTGATCAAATAATATACAAACCCCTAAAAAATAAAATACTTTGTGCAGGACACAAGAGAATACTCTTCACTATCATAAAACTACTACAAATTAAAAATTATCATCTAATGATTATCACTGATTTAGTCATGCAAATGACTTAATACCATACTGGTGAAAATGTGCAGGCTGGTGTCACCAGCAATTATGCCTTTATGAACTGGCACAGCTCATGGGGAACAAGACTTAAGCTGATGCCAATTACTTTAACAAAGTGCCCCTTAACCAATTTCCAGATTGGGAAGACAGGAAAGCAAGGAAAAGAACAATTCAATTTCCATTACTATTCAAGCTTGCATTTTTATGCTGAAATGTAACATTCTGATACTTGGATAGATGTTTATTAGAAACTGAATTAGAAGTTTACTAGCATTTACACATGAATATATAAGATAGAAACTAGTGGGAGCTGGCCAGAACATAAGCAGAGCTGCAAATGTTTTTCCCTCAGTATGAGGAAGGGAAAAAGCACAATACTTTGTGGGAAGAGTCACCAGAAGTATAAGAGGACCAAAAAAAAAAGAAAAAAAAATGTTAATTCAGATAAGAATGTAATGTGCAACCTCATATTTAAATAAGTTCATCCCTTCCTCTAATGAAAAATTCAGCACAAATATGGGGAAGAGCATACATATTTCCTACCCCTGAAAGCCTATCAAATTTCCACAAAAATAACTGCTTTTCCTGTAAACTCGTCCCATGTCTACTCAAGAGCAGAGAGCAAGACAATGGAGAAAAAGCATTAATGAAGAAAATGCATTTTTCTGGCCAACATTCCTTTCCACATATCTGAACTTTAGAGCTTGTTCACAAAATATTTCTTTCTGGTTGAGAACCAGAATGTTTGCCATGCTGCCTAGCATTGTAGAGCACTGAACAACTATCCTGTGTAAAGGCAGAAATCCATATTTCTCCACAGATGTTTTGTTCAGAAGATAATGGTTGTCTCTGTCTCAACAATCCTTAAACGACGTTTTGTGGCATAAGCTTTTTGTAGTCATCCTAAAGAGAAAGCCAGCATGACTCCAATTTCATTTTATAGTATGAACAAAATTTTTTATGAATAATTGCCACCATTGCTTTTGTGCTGCTCTTGGGCCTACTCAAGTTTTAAGTTTACAGGAAAATGTTTCACAAATATGATGGAAAGTACTGCTTAAAATTACTCCACAGATGGGCAGTGACTGAAGAAAATATCCATCTCCTAAGGGATTATTTGTTCATGGCAAAATTAAAATAAAAAGAAATAGGAACAGATCAGGAATAAAAAATACCCTACGAAAAATTTTCTCTGCTTTTAAAGATAAACTTGTTGGATTTTTTTTTAAAAGTACATGATGCATGACCTATAATGTGAATTTTTCTAAGCAGGATAGTACAGTAGCATGACCTTAGATCAAACACACAAGTTATTTGAATATACAATATCACAAATTAATGAATAAAAGTGAAAACTGCATTCTTTAGGTGTGGACACACACAGCTACACATACCACACGTACACACTTAATTGAACTATTTTCAATAAAATTTGTAAACTGCTCACAAGTCAACAAGTTTGAAAAGTTGAGCTTATACTTTTTCAGGTGTTGTATTACAAACCAAAGAGGAAAAAAAACACCCAAAAAACAACATAGAAGTTAAGGTCAATTGTAAAACATTTATTCAGCAGTTTGGAGGTGGGGAAAAAAAGTAAAAAGAAATAGCACAGTAGCTTGAGGGTTGCATTTCACTCTATTACCTAATTACCAGAAATACAAACTAAGAAATCAGTACTGTTCATATACTTTCATGAAAGATGGTTTCCACCTGGAAGATCCTAAGAGCAAATACCTGCTCTGTTTTACTTGCTCCCACTTCCAATGAACAAGCAATGAAAACCTTGGACATGTTTATTTATTAATATAGATATAACAATCCAACAGAATATGTGAAAATTCAACACCAAAGCTGACTAAAGCAATTTTTTCTTTGCCACACACAGGCTGTTGCACAGGATTAGGGTAATTTATATGGAAAATCAAAAGGAAAAAAAAAAGAGTAGTCTGCAAGGAGGAAAAAAACCCTCACACCATAATACACTACTGAACCTGCTTTATTTACCCAAGAGACAATTTCTCAAATTTACTTTGCTTACTTGTACAAATGCAACCTTCTCTAGCCTGAAGAAGGTGCATCTAAAAGCTCTCCTGTTTCTTCTGGCAGCTGGGACAACAAAAGATACTATTTTTCTTATGAATTTGGACTGTATATATCTTTGGATCAACAGTGTTACAACACCACTATTGTTAAAGCATCTTCTAAACAAGTTAATAGGACAAAGAAGAATGAAAAGATAGAATTTTAAAGTATCAGATTCTTAACTATTATGAAAAACAGAAAAGAAACAGCCCAAAACCTATCCACACAGGGGTATATATGCCTGCCTGCCTCAAGAAATGTCGACTTTTGCCTAGTGCTCAAAATTGAGCACAACCTTCCTCATGTTCCATCACATCAAATTCCACCACGCTACTCCGTAATAGGATGTAATTATTTCAAACTCTTTCCAAATCCTTATAATTTTCTGGTGTTAGACCAATGTGATCCTTGATTCTTTGAGTAACTTCTGGGGATTTGGTTTCTTTGAGCATCCCACTAGGATTGGAGCTCAAGCTTAACATACCAAAATCCCCTTACTGCTTAAAACCAGACAGCTTTAAAATTCATCTCTTACTCCTGTAATAATCAGGACAGAAGGACACTGTGAAAAATGACTAAAAAAATCCCACTGAACAATTCTCCAACTTCAAAAGATCAGGAATCAGTCTTCTTGAAAAGACAGTTTAACTTGTACCTCTGTTACAGGACAGAGAGTGCTGAGCACGACACACGGCCAAATTCCCATGCATAGCATTAAAATAATTTAATTATTTAAATTATTTAGCTCATTTAACTTATCCTTATTCTCTCTCTTTTTTTTTTTCTTGTTTGGTTAAATTAAATTGATATTCCAATTAATAATAATTACAACTGCAAGAACAGAAACTGCAATTGTTCCCTTGTATCTAAGCCTTTCCACAGGAAGGCCAAGTCCTGAATGTTTAGACAGAAACTTAAAATGTTTACATGACCCAGTCAGATTTTTGCAGTTCCTGTCAATGAAGAAGATTCATCTGAGTTTACAAGATTAATCCCACTGTGAAACTGGCACTTAGACAATAGACTCATTCAGCTGTGTTTAGTCCTGTGAATCACTGAGCCCAAAAAGGGAGCTAGGGATGCCACACAGCTTTCATTCACATGCTAGTTTAAAAAATAATAAAAAAAAAAAAAAGCCAGGTGTAACATCTCCAATGTTTAGGAGAAAATGGTGAGTAGAGAAATACATGGTAAAGGTGGAGAGTTCACTAGGACAGCAGTGGTGAGGGAAGGGAAGCACAAACACCAACTACTTGGTAGTACCCAGGATTGCACATCCTTCACTTCAAAAGTACCAAGTTTCATTCCTTGGCACTAAATTTATGTTTTTATTGTGGTTGCTACCAGCAAAAGCTATGTATTTCGAAACACTCACAAAATTAATGTTTGCTTATACTGCATCATATTCAAGGCACAGAGTCTTAGTCCTTTGGCCATTCTTCCCAGAGGCTGAGTCTCCTCACTGGAGATATCAAATAGCTGTCAGGATACAATCCTGTGCCATGGGCTCTAGGATGACCCTGATCGAGCAGGAAGGTTGGACCTGATGACCCCAGTGTGGTCCCTTCCCAACATTACTCATTCTGTGATTATTCTGAACATTGCCTTGGGCCACAGAGATACTTAATGAATAGGACATTTAAGGAACAGTAAAGTAGATTTTACAAATGAAATATCCTATCTTTAGTCTCTGGAAAAGCATCTTCATCTCATGTATCTTAGGTTATTTGCTCTCTTACAGTCTTGATGTATTTCATGTGGTAGTAACCATGTAGACCAGAAAATCAATCCAAAATCTGAATTAAATGGTATATTCTTTACTAAGTACACCAGTTTTCATGTTCCCAACACTGTAATTGTGTGTTATGCTGCCATTAATTATTGTTTAAAAATACAGATATTCAGTACAACAATCACATAGTAAGTCAGAATCTAACTCAAACCTTTAGGAGACCTTTTCATTTTAAGTGAGAACTCCTGAAGGGAAAAATTATTTGCTATCACTTGTCAGAGTATCACAATTTATTAGGCATTTTAAAGGTTATCATAAAGTGCCACACCTCTCAATCAATGTTTACCATTTCAGACAACTAATTCCTAAGAACATTGTCAGGAAAATAACTGTCCAGTGCTCCCTAGATCACAGTGCTAGCTTTAATTCTTTCAAAGGACTCTGCTAACAAGAAAACTAAACTTTACTTGAAAATAACAGTTACAGTTATGAGACAATTGTCTAAAACAAATGAGACAATTTTCAGTAACTAGAAAAGGCTGATAACTTAATAGACCCAGACCTTCCAGAAAGTGACACACAGGCTGTGTCTGTATCAGCAATTCATTTAGCAATACAAGCAGATTCGTTACTTGAAGCAGTTATGCTTAAGGCTTTTCACACTGCCTCCCAATTCTTTCAACTAGATTTAAAGCCTTACAAACACACAATATATATTTCAAGTGACTTCAGCTGAGAGGACCTGACACTTGTATTACTTGCAAGTAGATCATAATCAATAAACAAATAGCATGCAAAGATTTGTGTCAGATAAATCTCCTCTTAACTAAAACTGCACCATGTCTCCTTATCCAAATAAAGACAAGTTGTGAAAAATCTACGCAGCTACTTTTGGGGAAAATACAGCTTTCTAAAAATTCTTACAAATCCCACTAAAACACAGCAACAACCTCCTAAGAAAATGAAGTAGGAAGAAGCAAATGTAAAACTCTATCTAAGGGAAGAGATCTCTGCATTCTCTCTCTGATCACAGTTTTTTTCCAAGTGAAGTTGGACTTAGCAGTGAAATAATACTCTAAAAACAACCTTAATCAGTGTTTTCTCATCCACCTTTCTTAGAATGAAATATTGTACAATTTCACATTTAGTAGGGATATGGACTGATTATAGGACATCCATATGTATGTAAGTTCTACTGGCTGGAATCAAGTATTAGCAATGTGGTTTCTTCCTACACTTTCTCTCAGTTTTTAAGGTTCTTCAGCATAAATGAAATTTAGCTATTCTTCAGAAATGTAGAGCCTGTATATAAGGAACACTTGAAGACATACGTTTTATGTCTTATTTGTACAAAAGTCAGTCTATTTTCAGGTTTCCAGGATATCTTCTGACACAGTACAAATGTATTTTGAGCACTGGAAAGAATGAAAAGTGGAATCCTTGAGGACCATTTTAGAACTATGGAATCATTGGCAACAAAGGGCTTTAAAGATTCCTTAGTGTTAGACAGATCATATTTATAGTGGAAGACAGCCTACTATGTGACTACTAAATTGAAGACTTCACTCACTTTCAGGAGTAATTTGCCACATGGTCTTCAAGCACTGTCATTGCAGCTGTCAAATTTTTTTATGACTCTGCAATTTGCACAACTTCCAAGGTACAGGCCTGAACAATACAGTTCCCCTATTCAAATCATGTGGCTTTGCAGTAAATCAAATAAAGCAGGTATGAATGAATTGCTAATAGTGAAATTAGCCACCCACAAACAAAACCACCAGCAAAAACCAGATGGTGTCCTAATAGTGCAATTAGATCTACCTTCACTGTTGCTGTTAATAGAGGAAGGAACACAAAGGGTAAAATCTGTGAAAAAGTCCTTCAGTTTCAGAAGGACTAAAGCAGACCTCTCCAATGCCAGCCTATACCTTGGTGACTACACTGTGCACAATATGGAGCGCTTGGAAGGGACACCAAAAGATGACAAGGAAGAAAAATGATCTCAGCAGGTTTTAAAGGGCAACAGGTCTGAAAAAGAAACTAAAGAGCAACTCTAGCTGTCGATAAAGTGAAGTAATTGAGCTGCTAAAAGGCCTGGATGCAAAAAATCATTTATCCAAAACCCATCCTTGAATTCAGTAAGCTGAACACTCACAACCCTTAGTCTTGGCTGTCATTCAAGTGTAATAGATGGCTTAACATCTGACACATATAGAATAAGACACCACTTCTGCCAATATCCTTG
Organism: Acrocephalus scirpaceus scirpaceus; assembly: GCA_910950805.1. Classification (NCBI taxonomy): domain Eukaryota; kingdom Metazoa; phylum Chordata; class Aves; order Passeriformes; family Sylviidae; genus Acrocephalus; species Acrocephalus scirpaceus. Next base: position 40,482,471 of record OU383781.1, read on the forward strand.
GATTTGCACCATCCTGAACCAACTATGTGCATTGAAATCTTGGCATGTAAACCTTCACACACCTCTCCCAGAAGCTATACCAACTGCCAAGCACACTTGTGTGACCTTTTACAAACCTATTTTGATTACCAGGTAGCTCTTTGAATTTTCACCTTTGAAACAAGTATTTCTGTGACTTCAAATCTGAACCTTTTGAATATTTGTCAGCTTGAACCTTTTGCTCGCTTTTCACTTCATGTATCTAATGTATGTCATATGATCTCTACAAACAGTGCAAATGTGATCTGTAAAGTTCTCCCCTCTTTCAAAGAAGTTTAATTAACACATCTTGAAAAATCCTGGGATCCTCATACAAAAGTTATTTTGTGGCTGCCCCATAATGAATTCTTGAAGCTGAGATGAGAGGAGCAGGCAGAGGAGAAATACAATATTGCTTAGATTAAGCATTATGCATTAGAGATACAAACACTCCTAAATCCTCACTCATACATTTATGTGCTTGTCTTCAAGCCTCATTAAGTAGTAAATACACCTGTGAAAATCTCCTATTAGAGTAGTTGAAATCACTTCTCATCTTGAGAAGTTCAGAAACATTGTCCAAAGCAAGTGAGAAGAGATGACTCAGTCCTGAAAGACAAGAACACAATTTTCTGTTTCTAGCTACAGTAGATTCAAACATACCACAACAACATATATGATAATTCTTGACTGCATTGCTCACTGAGTTTTTAGTAAATTCAAATGTAATTTGTCAAGAGATTAAAAATGAAGAAAATATTGGCTTTTTAATGTGGTTGAAGTTTATCCCAAATTACTTCTAAGTGACTTTTTTGGGCCTTTTTTTTTTGACAGCATTTCATGCATTGATAATTACATACCTTAGACTGTAGGAACTCAATTTCAAAATAAAATCTGGTTTTATTTGTATAGGTCCTTTCTGTCTTTCATGAAGTGGAAATATTTCAACTGAGATTGAATTTTTTTTCTTTTTTTTTCTTTTTTTAAATTTTTTTATTATTATATTTGTTTTTATTTTTCTTTATTCTTATTCTTTATTAAAGAAGAGCTTGCTAACTCTTCAGTGTTGGTGTGTCACATCTGGCTGGAGAAGAGAAAATGTTGTCTTTCTAATGGGAATAACCTTATTTTAAGAAGGGGGAGGTAAAAACTCTGTTCCTTTCTTTCCCCATTTTTCAGTTTTAATACCATGATACTATTTAAGGTCAACTTTATATTATAATTTATATTATCCTCTGGAGAAGGCACACTGGAAAACTTGGCATTTTCAAGTCAGCTGATTACTTCATGTGGTAGAATAGAAAGAAAATAGTAAAAGCTGGCTTTGGGAAGCCTGATTTTGGTATCCACACCAATTAGGTAAAATCCCTTTGACTTCTCTGAATTATCCTAAGCTGTATTTTATCCCAAAGAAGCCCTGACAAATGGCCCTACACACCATATAAGACATAGGATCCCCAAGCCACTAGCTCTATCAACTGTGTGGTTAAAATTATAGCAACTTATTCATTCCCTGCTTCTTGAGAGTTTAATTATCCTTTTTCCTTTCATGCTTTGTTTGTTAGCATTGAAATATCTGGCTTTTCTTTCTATTCTACCACATGGAGTAATCAGCTGACTTGAAAATGCCAAGTTTTCCAGTGTGCGTTCTCCAGAGGATAATATAAATATCCACCGTGGAAGAAACAGTTTTTCCATATTTGGGGCTCTGTGACATTTTCCCAAACACTCACACAATAATATTTTAATATGCACTTACAATGCATCCTACGCATGTTCATTTAGATTCAGATTTTTTGTTTTACCTTTCTCATCACACAAGAAGCTAGTTATTTACTTCTAAGAACATCCCACAAATAAACAATGTAATAAAGAACTTTTTCAATAATGTTTTATTCTGATGCATGAAACAGCAGCAATCACTAAATATATAGAGTAAATTAGGGATCTTTCTTCCACAGGCACATATTTTTCTGTAATTTTTGCCCCTCAAGGAAATGCTACATTGAAAGGAAGAAACTGTTACAGCCAGCCAGGGATTTTCAAGGTACAATCCTTTTCCCAGGATCCCACTGCATTTTTAACTAATTCCATATGCTTTAGTGCCAGCAGACCGAGCATCTCCCCAGCAAAAGCAATCTATGCTGCCCTGCCACTTAAGCATGAGGAGCACCAGTGCTATCAAGGCTTGTCATCTTGCCTATTAGCTTGATGTCTTTATTCACAGGCCATCTGCACCACTGAGAGATACCAAGGCAGCTAATGTCAATATGAACAAATTCCTCTTCTTTTACAAGAAATGTCAAACATAGGACAGAGCAAGAATGACCCCAGGAATACCAACAGATGTTAGCTACCAGGCTTTAAAAGAGAAAAAAAAAATCAATCTTTCCTACTGGGACTAATTAAGATGAAACGAAGAGCAAAAGTAAGAAAAAAAAAATCACATCACATTATCAGGAGCTTCATACATACTTTCTAAGCTCATTATTGGCATATTGCCCCATGGTCTTTGAAAAACTGGTAAAAAAATGGTTGGGTAGCTGGCACAGTATTAGAAAGATTCTCTATGTAATTCTCACAGTCCTCAGCTGAATTACATAACAGATCATGACAAGAAAAATTATATATAATTATTAGCAAAGTACTGTTTCAAGTAGAAATGAAGCACAGCAGCATTTACACTATAAATGCATACGTTAAAAAGAACCTCTAATATAAGGAAATCCAGACATGGTACAGTACTTGGGCATTCAGGAATGCCCAAAGTGACATTTTTAGATTTACCTGCAACAAAAAGATGATCCCCTCTACCACAGATGAGACACCAGAGTACAAAATTTAATGGCCATTTCCGTGCCCGTGTTCATAGCTGACAATTAGCATCACTCTTAACTTGGCAAAGAACAGAGGGACAAACCTGTCACCACAACGAGAGAAACTGTCCAGATCATTATCGCATATTTTAAAGATGTTGGGTGAGAGGAGATGCATTAAAAGTATCTCCACGTCATCTTTCACAACAGGAGCTCAGCTAGAACTCAGGTCTGTGATTACAGAGAACCCAAACATTTCACCTCTGTGATGGAGAACTATGCTGTTCCACAATAAGATGGAAACATCAACTCATTTTCAGTTCGTATTCGTATCTCGGGAAAGAAGGATATGGTTGTGAAGAACAGCTGAGCTCTCCCATGGCCATGCAGCAGTGGCAAGATGGACCTACCCATATCTTAGAGGCTGCTGACCATGTACACAGATTTTCAAAAACTGTGCCTCCATGTGTTCAAAAAAATTTACAGACAGAGCTAAACCAGAAATTTGTGTGTGTCCTGCACACACAAATCCTCACTGTCCAGTCAACTCAAATAAATATTCTGCTTGCACACTTTCAGGTAATCAGCAATGAAATTGGCTTTTCTGAAAGAACAGAGGGGCACATGAAGTTCATTGCAGGGCTAGCTACGCCATTGAGGAGTGGGATACTTCTCCCTCCTCCCATTCCAGGCATTGACAGTAAATGTCTCAAAAGAAAACCAGAAAACCCCTGACACAATTCATTCATTAGGCAGCAGCAGGGCACTACAAGGCTCAATACAGGTCTGGAGACAAATATCACTGTACAAGTTGTATACTCAACATGGACAGCCTTTCATGCCCAATGCTATATTCAAAAATTTTAATGAACATTTTGTAGACATGTAAGTTTATTTTAACTTTATTACAGCAGTCTCTTGCATTTTGTCTGGATGATGATGTTGATATCAATTCCATTTCAGGTGCTCTTCCACAGGAATGTTTAACCAGTCTTGGAGTCATATGCCTTAATTACAGTTAATTCAAAAGCTCCTTTTACACTATAAACACACATCCTACAAATAAAAAAAAAACAGTTCCATCCTTGCAACTCTCTATAGAAATGGGTATTAAGTTTCCATTAGTGTTACTGATAACAACAGAAACAGACCTGAGTGTATTACAAAATACAACAGATGCACCCCTGCACCTCCCTACTACTAAGATTCATTAGGCTAATTCTAAATTCAGGTAGAGTGCCTCAGGCACTGGCACATATGACATAAATTGCTAATGTGATCACACTGGAATATTCCACCATGATACCGCTTTTCTACTTCTGGATTAGCAAATTACCCCTAAAATTAACATGCCCTTCATTAACTACTCTTCAATAGCAAAATTCTATGCATTTTTCTTGCTTTGATTTCCCCCAAGGGTTATACAAAGGGTTAAAAAGTCAGTCTTGTCTCCTCTTTTATCAGACAAGCAACTCATATCCAGCCTTCCTTTCTGATTTACTGATCAAACTACAGGAAAGCATCTACAATGACAAGAGTTTGGAAAACTGATAGCAAAGTTTGAAACAAACAATAGCTAGGCAAACTATTTACAAGAGAAGTTGTCACAATTTATCAAATTCTATCACTTCTGTTGGAACCGAGTAAGAGATAGTGCTTGAAATTGCTATTAAAATCTTTATGCTACAACAGATTTGTGCATTTGTGGATTTTTTTAGCAAAAATAGAAGACAAGTAATAGAATTGGACTTCAAGATGTGTAGTGTTCAAGTGAGAGATTTTGGTTCACTCCCTCTGTAGCTTCTAGGACTTATTATTTATATGCTCTCTGTTTGCCACTCTGTGACCATGCACACAGAGGAGCTTTCCCATCTCCAGTCACTGGTCCACTGAAGTGTGTCCGTTTCTTCTATTCATTCTATATTGGGAAAACCACTCTGAAAAATGACCTTTTGCCTAGCCAATAAAGATTCAGAGAGTGTAAATTATAGCATATGGCAGCTGATTTGCTCAAGGGAGCATGGCATTTACCATACCCAAAGCTGGATCTGACAGTTTAAATAGTGGCAAAGAACAAAAAAATTAGTCTTAGAAACACAGAAATGAGAGCCTTTATTCAGAATAGCTCCCTTTAAAATGGTGAAAATGCAAACTAAAGCTCAATTAAATGTAAAGTCTAATGTTAGAGCACAATGACTTAACTAGGGTTGGTTCTTTTCCTTCTGTAAAGGGAAAAGAAGCCCTTCTTCTCAAAGATGCATAAAGCTGAGAAAAAAATTCATATGCAGAAGAAAATTGGCTTTTTATAAATAAACTGAGGAAGATATTCTGCATATGCTAAAAGAAAAGCTGAAAAAAGCAACATTATAAATGGCTAAAAAGGGTACCAAACACCAATAGCAATGGTATAACAGCAGGAAGATTTGTACAGAAGTAGCTCCTTCATTTGGCAAAGGGGGAAATCCTATTCTTTGGTTTCACTTTTGGTTTTGTTTTAAAAATCAACTGCATGCAGGGGGAATTCCATAAGGACCCTGGTGCTAACATTCTCTTCTCTGCCTGTGTAGTACTACAAAGATATTTTATACCATTCCTATGATTAAATGGAAAGGTCTATTTATCTATTTAAAGGAAAGATGATACTTTAGCAGTCCTCTTGCTAGTTCTGTGCTGTGTGATGTTGAAGGTGGAGCGTGTCAGGATACTTAAGCAGGGGATTTGAACCTATGACCTAAGAGGTGAAAGTATTCTGGAAGATATAAAATACCTTACTAGATAACCGCCACCTAATAAAAACGAATGAGGATTTTTATAAACCATTTTAACTTCCAAGATTGTCTTGCCCTAAATGGAGCAGTATTGATGAGAATGAGATAGATTATATATACTGGCACAGGAAAATGCTGTACTAAAGCATCAACTCTATCAAGCCTTATCTGTACTGAAGCAAAGAATCTTCCCCTCTTGCCATAAGACACAGTGTGTGGTATTTTATCTAGTCCATACACACACAGGCTAGATCTACAGTCTCCTCCAGCATATCAGAAAGTGTAAACCAGTGGCGATAATATGACGTGTTGTGCATTTTACCAACCCAACTTGGCAATGCTATAATTCTTCTATAACTATGGAACATCTGCAGTTTTTTTGATACTTACTATGTTTCATTCCCATGATGCTCTCAGTGTCTGTTCGGAGTACAGAAAGGTCAACCAGTCCATCTGGAATCCTCCCCATTCATCCATTCTTGCGTGCTGCTTCTTTTGCAAAAGGAGTTTCTGCAGAATTTGTCACTTCCACCTGTTCTGACAGGTTATCCCTGCCTGACCTGGAGATAGCCCGTGGGGACATTAATCATACAACAGTCTGAGCTGTGAAAGAAACAAGGCTTGGCTGGATACTGTTACAGTCTCTGTCACCTACTAATCATGTCCTGTGACACAGAGGGGTTTAATCAGATGGTCAGGTTTCTCATTAATCATTGTGGCCTCACAATGAAACCCTTCTCAGGGAGATTAAAGTTTAGACGATCTTCTCCACCCTTGTTCCTGTCCAAATGCCTAAATTTAGCTCAATTCCCAAGGACAATAATTTAGGCTCCAACTCATATTTCCTACTTTTCAAAGGTTGAATTTTAAATTTCTTATTGTAACTTAGCACGTGGACCTTTCCAATGAGAAAAAAAAAGGCACAAATAGTTACAGGGAAAGAGAGAGAGAAAAATAAATATATCAATAAAGTATACTAAGAAAATTCATATAGAAATGAAGACATATAATGATATCTGAGCTACTGTAATAATATAAATGCAGCATTTATTTGCAATTAATCAACATGAATCAATAAGACTCAACTGTAAAAAAAAAAATCCATTCTAACAGATATTTGCTACAAGGAACTTCTGTCCTGTTATAGTCAATACACTATACAGACACAATTACACTACAGTCAAATGAAGTAACTTCAGGAAGCAAAGAAATTATAAAGGTAATAATCAAGTGATTCTAGAACCAGAAACAGCTATATCAAAACCAAAACAAGACATTAATTTGCTTATGCACTTTAATGCCGATATTGTTTCTAATTTCCTAAGTTTCAAAAGCCAAACAAGCTCCAACACAGATTCTGCTGTCTTGGCAAGTTGGCTTTGCACTTCCTCCCCGTGTTTACTTTCCCTGCACCATACAATTACGGGAAACACGTATAATTTTGCCTTCTAAATCATGAAACACGCTTACTTTATCAACATCTAAATCACCTCTCATCTTGGTTGGGGTTGGGGGTGGAGGGCTGTCAGCAGGAGAAGACAGACAGGATGGGAAAAGGAGCAACAGCCACCACATGATTAACATGGTCTCCTACCTGCCTGAACTTGACCCGGCAGTTTATTGCAACAAAGTCAGCAAAGAAGCACTCAGTTCAAGGGTTACTTAAAGGCAAGTGCTTACCAGGTTCCCCAACAATACACGTCATCTGAAAGCTACCACAAAGGACCTACAACGCCGTCTGACTGAACTTCACAATGCCGAGCTGAGGCCTGGGGTTTTTGTTGTGTTTGTTTCTATTCAGTGATCCTCCAATGCTAGCCTAGAAATGACAGTAGGTGGAAACGCTATCTTTCATTACACAAAGTATAAATAGTGTAATCTATCAGCACTGTCAATCAAGATGATTGATTACAGGCTGTCATAGAGAAGAGTGACATATTAGAAAAGTTTTGTTAACAATGCCTATTGCTAGTCAGCCTGCCACAGAAGCTGGTGATTAATGTGTTGTCAGCCTGTAATCCCACACCCCTGGCTAATGAGGCAGGAATTTATCATCTTTACAGAGTGGCAGATGTCAGAAGGAAAGGAATCCAAGTGCTGGAAACAATATACTTTTTCTTACCACGCCTGACAAGTCTGACAGGCCTAAAAAACCACAAAGAAGCTTTGTGTAAGCACAAACTTAAAATGAAGAACTTTCATTTGGCATCTTTGCTTTAAATAGTGCTGCAAATCAGCCTCTATCCCTCAAAAAGGGCACAATAAAAAGCTCTATGAACTCTGAACCCATCCTTGACAACTAGGAAATCTCAGGAAAGGTTTCCATGGGAGACAAGCAGAGAGCTTTCTCCATGAGAGAAGCAGCAAGTAACTTTTAACTTTACCTGCGGACTTGTGAACTACTGCAGGACAAAAATTCTCCTGATCGGAGTGCAGAATGCACCCCTGCTTCAATGCCTTATCAATTAAAGTTTTAGGAAGTAGCTCTCCAGAATGCCCAAACCAGGTTTGCATTACAGATTCACATTAGGACAGAGGAACAAATGACAGAGAATTGTGAAAATTCTGGAAGCTCCTCCTGGAGAAAAATAACATGTGACAAGCATCTGCACTGAGAGGCAGCTCTAGTACTTTGCACTCAAAATAGTTTTACATCTGACTGAAATATGCTCGAATTTGATAACTCTTCCCTCAGCGTATTTGAGAGATATTTAAAAGATTCTCTTTGAGTAGTGGAAAGCCACATAGACGTGCTATGCTTTTGATATAGCTACATTACAGAAAATTTTCAGTAGAACATTGGTGGTCTGCTTAAGTTTGCTTCTCCAAAATTATAGTGTTTGAAATTCAGGTTTAAAGCAATGATTTCTCTTTTACCTTCAAGGCAACTGTTTAAGGAAGTCTCATTTTTGCCTTCACTGCTGTAAAGACTATAAATTATCATAAATAAGGGAAATACAGGAGAAAATAATCTGTTCAGTAAAAAAAAATTTTTAAAAATCAATGTCAGCAAATCTCAGACAGCTCATACCACTAACTGCCTGCCACTGTCAAAAATCAACAGCTTTTCAATTAGATGTATTAAGAAGTTAAATCTTCTGGTTCTGAAATTTCCAATAGGCTGGAAAAGGGCCATAGTTTTTCTAAAGATTATGTGGAGACTAGGCTTCTGTCAGTCAGTAAGGAAAGAGGGCAAATTATCTGTCTTAAGTTTTGACTAATGTAATCCTTTTTCAAATACAGATACCTCCACTAATGCAGAAAAATGCAACACACAAAAAATTATAAAGAGACAGCAATCAGGGAACAAAAGCACTGCTTTCTGTCAACAGCACCCTTGGGCTAAAAACACAGCAAAACATTGAGAAATTTGATCTCCAAAAGGCAGCATTCTGGAGTTAAGACTTATTTAAGGTTTATGAGAGACTGGAACTTCCCATACTAGTCAGTGAAAGAGAGGTTTACTGGCCTATAATCTGTGCACTCAGGAGGAGACCAAATCAAAAACAAATAGCAATGCTGTGAAAACCAGACCCTTTTTTGCCAACAATGGGATTCAGTGACAAGTTATGACCTCTGTGGAAGGCAAAACGTCCCTGACAGCTACCCCAGTGTCAACAACGGAGCTGCATTCTCTCCTCCATTTAAACCAAAGCTCTCTCCAGAGAATCTACACACAAGTGGTAGTTGGAACTGCAGACCAACTACAGCTGCATGCGATTTGACCTATAAATAAGGACACAAAAACTGACTTTGAGCCCACGCAGTTCTGCATGCTTCAATACATACTAGTTAGCCATTTCAATTGCTGATAAACTGGAGGCAGGTTTGCAGATAAATGACTCATTAACTAATAATGGGACTGTAATGGACAGTTTTAACATTGCTTTGAGGGAAGGTGAATTTACATTCCCTTTCCTGTATTGAAAAATCCTGACAGATTCACAGCAAATATTTTAGATCATTTTAGTCTAAGTACAGATGCCTCAGACATTCGAGTGGTTGAGCTCTCCTTCCTCTTCACACCAGTAGCAACAAACTTCATCAGGTTTTCACTTTGCAGCCCCTTCCCCTCCCTAGTTCATGGGAAAATACATCTCCTGAATCTGCATAATTCAAAATGTAATTAAATGTTCCAGTTTTAGCTGCAAATCCTATTTCTTGCAGAGATTAGATTAGACTCATTACTGGTATGTACTGACCTTTAATCCCTTTGGCAGCCCCTTGGTGAATTGTGACGCTGCACAGACTTCTTTGGAAAGAGCCCACTGCTCAATGCCCCATGTTTTTGGACTATACTCTTTTGAACCAGGTTGATATGAAGAATTCTTCCTCAATTCCACAACAATATCAAAGTTTCATTAATCAACCTCAGTTTCTTAACCTGTACGGATTATTTCTTTACTTAAACAGTTAATTCCAATAGCACCTATTAGAGCTCTGGCATTGAAGCAATTTCAGCTAGTGAAAAAGAATGTATCTATATTTTTGTATCTTAACACTGTCTCTAGAATAGAGACCAGTTAAAGGAATTAAAACACATTCATGAGCTTGCTTTATGGTCTTGGATCTAATAAATCATATTTTTTCATAGAGTTACAGTTGAGTTCTTCCTTGCCCTGAGTTATACAAACTTTATGGAAGTGGGAGCATAATTTCTTTTTTTCTGAAGCTATGCTACTATTTTGGTCAAAGATTGTTTACAATTACAAATTCAATTTACCAAACTTTGACATGTTTGCACAATTGCATATAATTTATATGGGAAACATGACTTTTAAATGAACTTTCTCCGGTCTAAACTCTCTGATTTCTAGCTTCTAGTTCTAGATTCTTGTACTGCATCAGAAAGCTTGTTGCTGGTGTAAATCATATACTCTAAAAAGGTTTTCCATAGAGTAAATAATGACCATAATTTCAAATTGTTTGTTAACACCTTCAAACATGCTACATCTATCAAATACTGATTTGACTTTCTTGCCAGGTGCAGCATTTTGTCCAGGAAATAGCAGGCTCCAAATTAAGGTTAGGGAAAGCTATTCCTTAATGCTGCTATTTCCCAGTAAGTTTATTTTAGTAGGTTTGATAAATGGAATTTAAATTTGGATTTCATCATCCTAAAGCATCAGAGATTGATTGTAAAATAACCCTTAACAAATCAAAACTGTCTCCTATAACCTGATATACTTATTATAGCCCACTGCAATTGTAACCATACTGTCAAATAGACTGGGTTGAGGGCTGGTTTTTTTTCATTTTAAAATACCACATCTCTAGTAAATATGAAGCCAAACTATGCCAGACTTTCATGGGATTTCAGCACATTACCTGTTGAGCATTCTCAGGTTTCACTGATTTTTCTGGTAACCAACAGTGCCTAGTGCTTGGACAACTTTAGGCACAAGATATCAAGTGGATTTTAACAAGGCCTCTAAAATCTTGGATTATCAAAGGTCTGCTGAGTCCACACTTTTGAGGATAAATGCTGAAAGAAATGAACCTTTAGAGCACCTGGAAGAACACTGTAAGATGGAATCTTTAAGTACTATCCATAATTCCTCTTAACTACTGCCAGGAAGCCACTCCTACTAAAACTAGTCCTCTTCTGTCATCATATAGCTTTTCTCAAAACATTTTCCCTACTTATAACCTTGGTAGAGGACAACATTAATTATAATTACTCCAACATCAGCAGAAGTTGTTTGGATTTATTAAGATCTACATTCATACAGAGATGGGGACACAAGCAGGACAAGTCTTCTAGTAACTTCTCAAGCAGATAGATACGTAACTCCCTCTGGCTTAGAATGGGCACTGAGAAAACAGAGCTGGATTTCTAAGGCTACCAAGATACCTCTTAAAATCTGCCTCAACACTGCTGTAAATCCAGGCCTAAACATTGTAATGAAAGGCAGTTCCTGCTATATCACAATTAAGACCAGTATTTCATTGTTGCTCAGCTTTGCATTTCTCTCCTCAGTGTAAGCTGAGAGGATGTTCCAGACTGATTTAGAAGTTGAAACTCGCCTATGTCCAAGTTATCAACTGCCCTGTAGATTCTGATGTGCCAAAACTGGATGTGAATCTTTAAATCGAATAGTGTTTTGAGACCTAACTGGCTTTTGGGGAAGAAAAGAAAATATTAAGAATTTTGGGGGTAATTTCTTTCAATATTTTTCTCCTCTAGATTTCTCAAAAGCTTATTCATCTGTGGTTTTGTTGCAATTTGCATGCCTATTCCTCTGATATTTCTATTTAATAAAAATGATCCCTTCCCTAATTGTACCTCATTTTGTAGTTGTATTCCACATGACTATCATTCAGTATTAATGAAAAGTAAATTCAAATGTAGCTGATTCACTTTTGCACACAGCACATCAAACTGCAGAAAAGTGGCTATTATTTTTATTTTAGTAAAATTTATAGTTAAACTACAAACAAAGTCCCATGATAAGAGAAGGCAGTTACTTAAAGTGAATATTTAATATAAGCCCCTAAAAATAGTACATTAAAAAGTAATCTTATTCTAAGAAACAGTCACATCTCATTCTCTTCTAAAACTTTGAATGTTGTTTTAGGATGCTTAAGTCCAGGTAAAAGCACCTGAAATAATAAATGCAACCTAAGATTCCTAAAACTTGGGACACAAGTTTAGGCTAAACGAACACTGTATCAACACTCTGTCCTTGGAGTTCCACAAATACAAGAAGTTCTGTAAAACTCAGCTTGCACCTCTCTTCAGAAATTCATTTCTGTGGTCATAGTTTCTTTGGTTCAATCATTTGAGTTGCGCTTTCAGAATAAAGGAAGCCTCAAGTCCTCTGGATCTTCAAGGCATCAATTAAATATTCCACCAGGTTTGGAAAGCACATGAATATACAACAAAAAAATATAACTTCCTGAAAATGATATGGTCATAAATCAACTGGTTCAAAGAATTCATTAAAAATTGTTTAGTTTCAGAACTCATCTGTCATACAAGTACCTGATAATACACACTGATTTCAGCAACACAGAAATATTTTGTGTATATTATTGTGGCAAAACTGCTTTTTAAAAAGCTTTATTCCTCTGCCCCTTTTGCTCCAGATCTTCCACGAATTTTAAAAATTTTTTCAAAACAGCTCCAAATTCCACATTGTTAGATCAGAGACAAGCAAATGTGCATGCAAGGGAGGCAAGGCAAACACAGATCTTTCCATCCCAGTTTGTAAAGTCTGACAGGTCTGGACATAAAGAACCCTTGGAAAGAAGCCGCCAAGAGGGAAAGTCCTTGAAATACTGCAGTCAACGGGGATAATAAACATAACATTTATTTTACATGGCTGAAATCCAACAGAGGAAACATGTAAAATAAATACAGATTATACTAAACACGCCTTCCTAAAAAATGAATGGAATGCACTAGAAACGTGGCATAAAGCTCACATAAAAAATACCAAAGATGAATTAATTAAGACAAGTAATCTAATTGCTTTTCAGATAACACCTAAATCTATGCCAAGAATCTGGAATGAGGAAGGTAAAAAAACCCCAAGAGCAACCATTTTTACTGCTTTGGTTTTATAATTTTGGTCTCTTTATTAGATCCACTTCACAGGTCCTAAATATTTTTCTGTAAAGATATGATCTGAGTAGATACAACTGATCTATCAGTATCTACCTATCCTTACTCTGAGTTAAGTTTGAGTTAAGTAATTATTCTACAGCTAAATCATTTACAGTGCTACACCTTTCTAAAAATTTTCTTATAATGGAACCACAGTATCACAGAACGGTGTGTTTTGGAAGGGAACTTAAAGATCATCTCGTTCCACCTGCCTATAATGGGCAGGACACCTTCCACTCCAGGATGCTCACAGCTCCATCCAACCTGGCCTTGGACACTCCCAGGGAAACAGACAGGCTTAAGACAAAACAGGGGTTTTTCTAACCTATGGAATGAATATGTTTTTATGGTGAGGAGGTAGGAAGTTCGTACAGATCTTCTGATAATAACAAACTCTTCCTATCTTTCTTTGCAAAATTTACCATTTCCTTTGTATTTTCCTACAGACTTTGAGAAACAGTATAATGTTAATGGTTCTCTGTCTCAGCACTTCCATCTTTTTTATTATATTCCATAGTGCACATTTGTACATAATACACACCAGTAAACGCAGATTTTATTTATACCAGATTTTACATTACTTTTGAGCTACTTTCTTCACCATATGTACATACTTTTGTGGTTTGTAACAGCTGATTCTTGCAGCAATCCTAAAATCACAGGAGTTTTCTCTGCACAAATAAATCATTCAGGTTTTGCATTTATTTTTCAGTAATGTCTTGGGCAAATATTTGAGGTGGGGAGTGGTGGAGAAGATGTTTCAGCCCAAAGTTATTTCTTCCTGGCATATATAAAGCTTTTGAACTAGGGACATAAAAGAAATTCGGACAAGCTTAACTGAGTCTATTCTATTCTGTACTAGGTGGGGGAAGCACATCCCTCCAAAAAACAGTGATGCCCAGCTATCTGCCAAGACCTGGCCACTGAGAGTAATTTCTAGCTTAAATAATACCTGACTTTTTTCTGAAGCCAATTGCTACTCTGCAGTCTGGTCTTAATTGGAAAGTAAATTTAATTATTTCTCTGCTGATATGGAATTCAGACTACTCACATATCCTGCAATGAAAGCAGAATATTAACTCTGGAAGCTGTCTCTCATCAAACCTTCATGTACTGCCAGCTACACATTGCAGCTTACTATGACCAACACCAGATAAGACAGACTGCCTACAATATGTGTAGTGGGTTTTACTCAAGTGATTTACAGCAAGGTTTATGGGAAATTATTTTCTACCATAATCATCCTAGAATGAATATTCTGATGAACAACTGGGCTTCAACTCAGAAGTATTATCTCCAGACATCTCACCTCCTTCACAAAGGAACTATGAGGTACAGCAAACATAGGACAGAGGTACTTAAACTACTGTTCTACATGGTATGACAGTTTTGATATCTTAATATTGTTAGATGAAATTATTATTTGAAATATGTCATAAAATACAGCTAAATTGCAGAATTTTGAGCCTGAAATGTCAATCCAAATAAAAAACATCCTATATAATGCTGAAATGCTAGTTTCTTTAGCAAAACTTGTTTGTAATCACTATCAACTTTGAAAGGAATCAGTCATGCAATTGTCTGAACAAGCCGTGCAGATATAATATTACAAATTTTTCACTAAAAAAGAAAATTCATGGAGAAATACTCAAGAAGGCCAGCTGACAATTAGTTCTGTATTTACATCAAAAAAGTTTTCAGGTATATCTTGCCACACTATACATTTAAATAATCACTATTTTCAGAAGAAATGTTTTTACCTCTCTTCCCCTTTTTTCCCCCGACATACCTCCTTACAGACCACCACAGATTCATTTTTATCCAGTGAAATTGCTATGTAACCACTTTAAATACAGTATTATTTTACTGAAGGATACAGAATCCAAAATCTAACAATACTTTAAACAGTTATTATGATTAATTATTTCATCGCCTTACACAGAAGTAATAATAACCTGCAATTATTGGTTTATCAAACACAGATTTCTTAGAAACACAAGGAAATTTGTTCTTGGTTACTTTAATGAAACATAACCATAGAAAAAGGTAGAAAAAAGAAAGGTCAGGGAAATTCTCTGACAAAAGATGAATTTGTGGGAGATAAGAAGGTCACTGAAGAAATGTTTAGGAAAAGTGAAACACTCAAAGGATTAAAAAGAAACATTAATGCAATAATGTCATGCCAAGTGAAAACCTATGTGTCAGTAATGTAAATGTACATTAAGGCCTTTACTTTTAATGAAGGGTAGGAGAGGCTTTAATTCTTAAAATTTGAAGATGACAAAGAAACTTTGAATCTTAAGAAATTCTGTAAAGTTTTTCAAAATTTTCAACAGATAGAAAAGCATGCAACTATGAAAAAAATTTTGAAGGGAAAGCATTTGATAATATTCTTTCCCATCATTTCACATCATTCGGAGAAGCTTTCTACAAAAGTCAGTTTTGAGAATTTAAATTCTTGTCTTTACAATGGCATAATTTTAATATATTTAAATAAAAAATTTAAAAAAGAAAGAAATAAAAAAGAAAAGTTGAAACTCCCATTATATTCAAGAATCCACACAGGGTGATAGGATATCTATTTAACGCTTGATCTATCATTTGGAATTTATCACCAGATCTCTAGAGAGCAAGATCTCATTACATCACTCTTCAGAAATCAACATCCATGCATGGATAAAGTGACACTGGCCACGTAGGAACTAACTCTTCTCTGCCTCTTTGAACCTGCCCAGTACATCTCAAAAACAAGGACTTCATTTACCTGTCTTCAAATTCCAATAATTTTGACATTTAGAACCAGCAAGCAATGCTTTAACTCCTAAAGAGAATCAAACCTATATTGGGTAATGTAATCAAAACTAACTGATCTCTTTTTACATGCATTAAAAGGCTGTGTTAATATTACACTTGGGGCTATTATAAATGTCTTACATTGCACACGTTTTAGGATACATCAAAGTTTTATCACAGCTATCATAAAAATGTCGCTTGAAACTATTTTTACACTAATAAGATGGTCTTCAATTGAATAAATTGCAGTTACAGACTGATTACAAGTGTTACAACTTACATTTAGTTCACAGGTTAGTACAGTGACGGATAACATGCAGGGGAAAAAAATTAATTCATGATTCAACTTTACACTTTATCCCCAACCAGGCTGATTTAAGTCACAAGTAAAAGTTGAAATGCTAAATCTACTTGGAAGATATAAGGTAATACACATTCCACTTGCTTCTGCAATGCACAACCAATAACGTACTATTACTTATGCAGATAGGATAACACATTCTCTTAGCCCACACTGCAACATATTTTGTCTCAAATTAGCCCGTAAATCACTACCACAGAAGCTATTAACAATCATAAAGCCTTTTGAGTTTTACAAGGTGTTCATAATGGGCCATTCCATATGATTTATATGAAAAACATGACTCAGATCTTCAGAGACAACTAATCTGTAGATGCAGAGCTTGTCGTGTGACCTCTTGTTATCTTTGGGATGGTATGTAAAACTTTTATCTTTCTTAATATTAGTCAGACAAATGCAGTGATAAAACACAACACTCACAGAGTTTCTATTAAAAATGTGTTCACTTCTGATAAGACTTACACAGAACTGCTATATTTAAGTGGAACTACTAGATAGGATTAAATTCACCCTAAAGTACTTTAAAACAGGCACAAGCAGTTATAATCACCCGGGGACATAGTTCTTCAAGAGACAGAATTTGTTAACTGAAGTGGTATTTATTGAATTACAATAAACAAGAGCCCCTGGCTTCTATGAATGTGTGTTAATGGGTGTGTTTTAATTGTTGAAGTGTTCAGGAAGCATGAGGCTGCTTTAACTGGATTGTGCTAAGAAAGTTTAGTGAGGGCTTTCCTTCTGTACAGCTGCTCAGTAATGGAAAGATTGGCATTATCTTCAATTTTTGCAACTTCTCTGATGCCATAGGAGAAATAAATCCAAACTGGTTTACCCTTCTAGGTTCCTCTAATTGAGTTAACTCTCTTTTCTATGTTTTTCTTGGTTTTTTACAACTTTTTCTCCATTATTGCTGCTCAACGCAACTTAGGCATGCTGTTTTAAAGAAAATGGGCTAGTAAGCTTACTATTCAGATTTTCCCAGTCACCCTCTCTCCACACTTACAGCCTGTTTTCACTTCTCAAGGGCAAGTGCTGGAGTTCTACTCATTAGCAACCAAAGTGCAGATCTAAGGTGACAAAAATTCGGCAGATGTCCTCTTTACAAACCAAATTACCATATTTTAGTCACTCAAAAAGAGAGAGAAATAGAGAAATAAAAATTACTTACTTTTTTTCATCTGGAAGAACCTGGAGTTATGATTGTACTGAACCAACTTTTAAAGGTGTTCAGAAAAAATGAAATTAAGCAAAATAAATTTAAAATCCTACACTTACTACTTTGAGTCTTACTTCCTTTAATGATCTTAGTTAGAGTAACAAACATTAATGAAAAAGAGAAAAAAAAGCACAGTTACAGAAGACAACTCCAAGGGAACTAAAAGAGGAGTCAATTATAGAACTTGTAGTTAGTGGTCCAGAACTTTCTGTGGAAGGTTCATTTAAAAAAAAAGTCAAGTGTATGACATTGAAACAGTCTACAGCATTTATATTTATAGGGCTGCAACAAGCACATTAAACAGGGAAAAAGTTATTCCTGAAAATACAAGCCCTTCTAATATAGCCTACATTTTTTCTAGAGAGGCTGGCAAAGGGGAAGGCACAGCAGAAAGCAAACTAACCTAAACTGTTGTGACTGCGAAGAAAATGTTTCAGTATTACTGCATTTTCTTGCACCATAGAAGTACTTTAATCATGTTGCTCTGACATCATCTTGAAGATTATTCTAAATCCTACCATTTAATTATCAGTGAATCTGCCCTACTTTGGAAGCAGGGATGGGTAGAGAAATAGAGATAGAAAGGGAGATTTGAATACCCTTTTTTGAAAGAAAACAAAAAACCCCAATTTGTGTGGTAGGAGTGGCTGGGCTGTGAACTGAGGAACAGCATTCATCACTTCTTGCTTCAGATGCAGTAATTAGAAGGAATGAAGATTCTCCTTGATACAATTGTCTCTCAAAGTCTCCAACTGATACAGAAGGAATTTGGGACTAACACGTTCTAGATGTTAGTCTGGAGCAGGGGGGGAGGGTGGAAAGAGAACAAAGGAATAGCAAGAACAGTTTTCTTGATTGTATAATCTTCAACTCATGGGTACATATAAAATATGACAATATGATGGTTTCAGGAGCTACAGAACTCTCATATTACTGCCAAGAGAATTCTGAAAACATACCAGAGACTCAGCGATAATAAATATATATAAATTAAAGGAAATGGTTGTTTCAGAGGTATGTGGTTGGATGGTTACCATAAATAGACATCCACACATGCAATGACTGATGTCTCTTATGTGGCACATATGATTAAACTCAAAATATACTTACCTTTTATATAGGTCCGCAAAAATAACCATAAAGTTATGCTTCTGCCTGGAAGATTTTTTTCCAGTGTTACCAGAGGTCTGTACTATCCAAAAATGTTTTTTTTTCCCCTAGAAGTTACCAGTAATTCAAGAAATCTTCAGCCTCTGTTGGACCACTAGCAGACCAACAGTCCCTAATATCTCTGCCTTGATGCTGTTTCACTTCACTTCTACAGGTGCAAGTTACCTGTGGCAAGTATTGGTACATTTATGGACATCTGTATGAGTCAAGTATGAATCACAAGATGCTTCTGCATGAACACCATAAAATATTTGAGAAGAAAAAAGAAAAATATCTGCATCAGCTGCCATACAATCTCAGATCAGCACTGCTCCATTGGGTATGCAGTAATAAAGCTGGGCTGGCTGCTGACCTCATCAAGGGCCTTGCACACACTGGAAACATCAACATTAACACGCATGTTAATCTGCCTGAAATCAAATAGGCAATTACTATGCTACTTCCATGAATTTTGAGGCAAGTATAATTTGATAGTTAGACATTAATAAACCTGTTTCATGGATCTTACCATTATCTGATAAAGAAGCTTTCTTTTACTATCTCTTTAATGTTATTAAATAAAGTAAACTCCTATCTGGTTAAATAGGCTTCAGAAGTGCTAATCTTAGCCTAAAGCAGTCTAATGGATTGACTCTTCCTCAGTAGGGCTATATAAATATTTATAAAGACTTCACACGAAGAACAGATCTGACATAGGGCTTTAAAAGACTTCTCAACATATACAGAACCCAGAGAAAGAAAAGATTTTGTAAAGACAATGAAACTCTTAGCCTTCAAAAAACCTTCTCAAATCCTGGAGGGGTGGAAAGAGCACACAAACATATGTCTGAACCTGTGATTCACATCAGGGCCACGTTACCAATCCTCCAACAGTGGTACTTATGTTTGCAGGTTGCCTTATGAGTACAAGATTTTACCTGGCCCATCTGCTTTTCTTGATAGACAGGTTTTACTATGGCCCTAACACAGCAAAAAGTGATTATGCTATTTTGCTGACTTGTTTCTGGATGGAGAAGGACAGCACTGAAAGCCTATATGTAAGCCAAACACACAGTCCAAAGTCCCTTTAACAAAACTAAGCCTTCTCCAACATAAATTACAGAAAAGTATTTCTTCGAATAGTGCAGAAGAGAAAGCATGAAATCCTGGCTCTACTGATTATGTAAATTGTTTCTAGCCACTCTGTCACAGGCAGGATTTTACTACAGGTACAAAGGGGTGGCCCTTCAGCCCAGGCTGAGAAGTGCAGCCATGGGGATAAGTGAATTATTTATTTTATTCTCACTACAGCAAGTTTCTACCAACTAAAAGTATTCCACCATGATAATATTACAGATGAAAAAATGATACACCATCAATTCAAGCTCTTCTCCATTTTGAGATTAAGTAGCTACAATTTTCAATTTACATGGCATATTAGTATTTGATTAATCTATTTCTTTAGGGAAGCGTATGAAAGTATAATATTTTCTGCCACACAGAATAGATACATCATGCATCAACAGTAGCCCTGATAATGCAGTGTTTTCATTTATTGATACACAGGCTGGAAGAAACTACTGTCACCTTCAGGTAACTGTAGTATACACAGAATCCTCAGCCAAACCTTTTCCCCAGCAAGGGAAGCCAAAAAAAGAAACCTGACTTTTCAAATTTGTAATAGCTGGTCTATCTGTACACAACATTTCAACTTTCCCTGACTGAAAGTGAACTTTAAATTAACATCTATGAACTATCTTTGGGATCACGGGACAGCCTAGGTTGCAACATAATTGCTTCCCAGCTGTAAAACTGCAGAGAATATTAGGCATCTGCCTTGTTCTCCCAGACCACATCAGCCCTCATGTTAACTTAACTGTACCAGTATTACACAAGATTTATAGGGCTTGAATTAGTGCATTTGAGGTTTAATTAGAGCTCCATAAATTTTCAGCAGTTCTCATGTGACACTGCCTCAGCCAGAGATGGTTGGTTCCCCTGAATTCTGGGCAGAAGGTGGAAGTCCAGGCTATAAAGGACAAGACAACCATTGGCTCTGTGTACAGCAGTTTTTATAAGCCCAACTATATTCCACAAGGGGTTTATCAAATCAAAAAATAGACTTCCTGCTTGCCAAAATATAACCTCAAGAGGACAAAGCAAGTAAGTTTTCTACCAACAACATATCTACTCATTTCTGCTTGCAGGGAGGTGGAGGAAAGAGCGCAGCAAAAGAGCACTTCACATAAACAACAAGTCTTCAGAAGTTCTCTCCAGAGAAACTGGTAAATATATGGGGCAGAAAAAGACCCAAAAAGCTATGTTGCTGTTGCCTTTAAATCAAAAAGTTGTTATGAAAAATAACATATTGAGTTTCATGTTCAAAAATAAATCAGGAAAATAAAATTTGTTCTTTCTCTTTCCTTACTTTGCAACTGCCAATGGCCTTGCAGCAATGCTTCGCAGAAAGTTAGGTGTGTCCTTTACTGGGAAACCATGCACCATTCTGGCCTAGCACATGAGCTCAATTTAAAGACATTTTCTACTAACAATCTTAATTATTTTCTCACTTTGTACATGTTCTCCACTATCACAGATAAACAATAAAACCCAAAGCATTCCTCTCGGGTTATTACCTGTATAGCTACTGCTGAAAATCTTGCCAATGTGGCACTTGTTTATATTTAGAAAATGATTGTTTGGTTGCTTTGAAACTAGAACAACACATGCAGATATTTCAATGAGTTCTGCTTTGGAATGACCATTTGACATGGCACAGATCTACATTTGTTTCTACTGCTCACACAGCAGACTACTCCTTCAGGGCCTCCTCAACAGACATAAAAGTGAATTCAAAGGTTTTCTTCCTGTGAAAGAAAAATTTGATGTCACACATACAGTGCTTTTGCCTAGCCTGTTAGAGCATTCCATCTTTCAAAATTGCACACAACATCTTAGACTTGTTATTTAGAAGAAATAGCCCTGTAGAGTCTTATTCAGACCATAAAGATATGAAAAATTATCACATAAGAAAAAGGGAAAAAGCTGGGAGGTATTATACAAAAGCAAGAGAGTTAAAAATTTGAGCAGTCTTGGGGCATTGGATTAATATTGTGGCCTGTTGGACTTCTCTTGAATAACATGCAATATGAAAGAAAGCACAAAACTCCTGCCAAAATGCATGCAAAGTGTGAGCAAGTTTCCCAAGAACAGCTCTAAGACTCAGCAGCAAATATATATTATGCTTTATGTTCAACAATCCAATGGACTAAACCTGCAGCTAACTGCAAAACATGCAGGTGACACCGTATTTCAAACTCAGAAATTATATTTTTTTTTCTACTGAATTATGTACAGTTTCTTCCAGTTCATGCTTGATGGGCTTAATGAAAAGAGGTAGAATAGGAACATTCACTGCCTCTCCTACTCCATTCTTCTTCCTAGACAGGTTTCTCTTGTGTTAGTGCCTTCACCTTTCACTTTAAAGCCAACATTTATGTCACATTGTCTGTGTGCAATTAATAATAATAACAGGCTGACTGCTTATTCATATCTAAACATTTTACATGAATTTCCAGTCATTGGTGATTAGGTAGTAGATGTATAACATAACGACACATGCTTAGTGGAAAATAAAACAACACAAAAGAGCAAAAGAATTGTTATCATATAGATGCAAAACTTTACAGTAAGAGTCACAAGCCAGAGTCAGGTGGCAAAATAATGCAAGGAATAAGCAACAACAATTTACACACATATGCCAGAGTGGACCCACCTTCCTGCTTACAAGAACTGTGAGTTAAACTTTGTCACATTTGCATAATTCCACTGGAGCAAGATCCTGACTCCTCAGCATGACTGAAGATAGCTGGGTATTATTTCAATAAAATGGGTTTCTCCCTTGCTCATATGCTTTCTGTATGTACTCACACTAATGGTCCTTTTGAGAAAACCCTCCAGAAAATAATTAACTTTAATAGCTATTCTACACCTAAAGCTTCACAACTAGGTGGCAAATATAACTGAGCTCTCTACAGCGAAACTGGAGTCTTCAAAAGAATTATAAGAAAAAAGATTACAGGTTCAGCACTGCTTCTGGGGTAAAATGGATATTTGTGATAAATATATCAAATCCCCTAAAAACTACACCCATTGAAACTTCATATTTAGGCTGATTTGCTTTCCAAATCATATAGACAGCCCAGTTGTGTACAATCTTTAAACAAGTACAACCACAGAGAAATGCTGAGAGATTTAAGAGAAATAAAAGCATGATCAGCTAGCTTGTAATCTTCTTTTCTCTTATTCTCCTCCCTATAGCTGCATTAAATTGCCTGTTGAGAACAATAACATATTTGTGCTTTTATAGGTAGAATGATTTGTATTATGTAAAGATTTGGCTAACAGAGTAAAGATGCATTCAAACTGAGCTGGATTACATGCTGTTAATAATTTTCTGGATGCTCTAGGGGACCCATAATTCTGGAGGAATAGAGATTAGCATTTGAATATATACTTTGCAATAAATCTCAAAGCAGACTTTTTAAATTTAATTTTTTTTCATTTTTCTAGAGCGACACTAACCGGAAATCTAATCATTGAAAGCATTTTGAAGGAAAAAGTATACCACAATTAAGTTTTTATGCTCCACCTCCCCGCTCACTTTGGAGTACACAGAAAATCTGTCTTTTCACAACTCCCACACCATTTCCACAGCCCTCTTTAGAAAGTCAGACTACCTAGAAAATGTAAACAGGCTTGCAGTATTGTTCTATGCATGTTGAATAAATAGAGGAACTCAACAAGCAAACCAGAATTTGCTGTTCTGCATAAAAGCTCAAGCTACCTAGAAAGCTGGTTTTGTTGTGAGCTAGCTTCTGTTTTAGAAAGTAATGTTAAAATACATTATTTTAACAAAATTAATAGAACACCTCAAATTGCACAAAAATACCCCTTAAATATCGTAGCATTCTTTTGTTATTATTAACTTCAGCATAGACAGGACTCTCATTTTGCTGCTTTCATGAAACACTGAACTCTTGGCCACAATTTGCTGAACATTGAAATCCTTTGTAAATTGTGTATGTTTCTTCATGTCAATATTTTCATGATTTTTGAAGCACTTACTACTTCAGAACAGTCTTAAAGTAAATGAATCTCTAATAAGCATTATATTCTCTGACAAACTCAATTGGGAAGCATGTTGTAGTGTTTCTTTTTAATAAATTACTTAGCGTTACAGGGTTCTAGCAAGCACAGATTCACTGGACAAAATATACTTTTCACGACCTTTGCTCCTCAGTTATAATTAGTTGTCTGGTCCCAGTCGCTTACAGTGTAAACAAAGACTGATAAACCCACGTTGGCTGCACGTATTTATTACATTACAGCTCAGCTGCCAAATGTCTAACCGTTCTAATAAAAAACTATTTTCTAAGGTTTATGTTTTATTGCATGTGTGACTCCCTTATTGGTTAGCATTTTGGAGTTGTGGAAAAGGTTATGAATTTAGAAACTAACTGCATTCATATCATATTTAAAACTTAATGCTATTTTATTAAAGACATATGGGCCTCCAAAGTACACATATTAAATGTCATGTAAGAAAAGTAGCAGTTTAAATCATGGTCAAATTCATTTTTGACGTGACTCCTGAGGCTTCCCAAGATCTGAACTATTTCTTTGTAAATCTGGCAGTTTAACCACACTCATAAATCACTTTCAAAGCATATTATTTCTTAATTTTACTGCATTAGAGAGCATTTGGCCTACACAGTGAACTGTTTGTAACTATTACATGAACAAAGTTGTATGTTTAGTCTTATAATGTGTGAATAAAAAAAAAGTCTTAATTTCTCAGTCCTGAATTTACCTTTTATTTTAACCCAAATGATACATTTCCTAATGAAATTTACCAGAATAAGATACATAGCATGGCTTGCTGTACTGAGGTAAGAAAAACCTTCATCTCCTGCTTCAAGCTCATAAGTTAGCATCACAAAGGCAACAGTAATTCAATCATTAAGCAAATATCCCACAGGTTCCTTTACAAGAAAGAATGCCTAAGGTTTTCAAACCCTGACAAGGCTGGAAGAGAAATGAATCACCTTTGGGACAATGCACATGCCTTTACTATGCTCCTGGATGTAAAGACATTTAATACATTAGAACTGAAGCATACCTTATCTACATTTGAAAATTAAATTAATATCACTTAAGGATAGATTCCCTGTCTGCTAAAGTCTCAAGAAAACTTACCTTTAGAACAGATCATTCACAGAACAGGATTCAAAGTGACGTCATTTTTGAAATGTGATTGACATTTTCTTTATTTCTTTTTAGACACGTTTCTAATTACAGAGTTAATTACAATTTGTATGTTTTCCTATGAACATTTTTCTAGGATGAATAAGATAAATTAAGACAACAGTTTACTGCAAAAGTTTTATAATCTCACTAATTCCTTCAAAGAGAACACAAGTCCTCAGTCACAAATATTTTTTAGCTTTTTTCCACACAATCAACCCCTGATTTTCCCCTGAAACACAGATCCATAACCTAAGTCACCAAATCTTAAAGATTTTATGCCAGATCCATTGTCTGCCAGATGGACAAAATTAAAAACCGTAAGCACAAGCTTCAGTTAATATTCAGGAACTGGAACCAGAATCTGTAACCTCAATATGATTTCAAGGGAGCAGATGAACCTGTGCTAAATCCTTTTTCTTTGACAAAGGGAGCAGTTTTAGAAACTCATAAGCAAAAAAGTTCAGGATTTCCTACAAAATAGTCCTTTGGCCTATACATTTCTGGTAAGGGTGGCAACAAGGCAAGAAATATCAGCCGTTCTCTGAAAACAAATTATTAATAGTTTTTTTCCTGAAATAACTCATAAACCAGCTTTAAATTGGTCATGTTCTTAGTCATTAATGAAGAGAGAATGACTGATATGCTTGAGCTTTTAGGAGATGACCTCATCACAGCCCTATCTGACTCTTGGACAACACTCTGGCTGATGTTAGTGAAGGGAAGGATTATTTTTTGTAATGCTCTGGTGTTCTTGACCTGCCAATATTTCAAGCACACAATCTCTTTTAGCACAACAGGAAAGGCAGGATTCAGCTGCTTAAACACAAGTTTCTACTGCTGTTTTAGCCACTCTACAGTATCTGTGCCTGATCTCCCATGGTGGCTTCAAAAAAGCTTACATCTCCTATGTAGGATACTGATCTGTCATCCCTACAGGGGTATACTTCAGAGTATCTAAAAGCATACAGTATATGCTGTATACTTCAGAGTATCTAAAATGGCACTAGGTTATTATTTTTAGGCATTTTTGCACTGTTTTGAAAGTGATTAGAAATATTAGCGCATTCATTTTACCTTTCCTTTAGTTCCTGTCCTCTCTGACTGAATCCATCTGACTATAGCAACACTAAAAAAACCAAAAGCCTAGCATTCATTTCACAATGTTATACGATGTTATAAGATGTTATATGATGTCCTTGCATCACATTTTATGTGATGAAGTCATGGTTCTTTAGTTGTTCCTTGCTGCAAGATGTGCTCCTGAAAAGATCACAGCAAATCATCTTTGTCTCCACTGGCAGTGGCCCTTCGACCATGTTTATCTCTAACAGCTGGGGAACTTTTTGTGAATCAGTGGAGCCAGGTCTCATCATACACACAGCACACAAATACACTGCAGAGCCTGCTGTGAAAACTGTGGGACATGCAACCACAGTCAAAACAAGCAAGAAATATAAAATCAGCCATGACAGTTCTTTCCAACTTGTAAACCAGGTGCTTCACATGTACAAATTCTGGGTAGATCCCATGGTAATGATAGTTTGCCACTGATTTGCTCTTTCAGAAATATTGCTGTGACAAACAGTTTACAGAGAGAAAAATTATAATCAGGCCTTTGTTTCATGGCTAAAAATTGACATATATTCTAACCATGATACTTAAGACTGTTGCAGCAGCCCTCTTGTTAGAGGGTACAAATGAGCCAAGACAGTCATCACAGCATGAAAAGGGTCCTGGTTTATTCCTCTTTACAGCTCAGCCATCCTGACTCCAACTATTCACTGACTCTGGCTGCAGCAGCTCCTACTGTAGGTTTCCCTTGCAGCCTCTGACTGCTGGTTATTTCCTGCTAAACTCTGACTGCAGGGATCAGTTTGCAGACTCTGATTGCAGCTTTTACTCAGCTAGACTGTGGCTGTAGGTTCCAACAATAGGCTCTAGCTGCACACCCAGACTGACCTCACAGCAGGGATTCTCTTTCTCTCCTCAGGATCCTTCTTCTCCTTCATGATCCTCTCCTTACCAGCTAACCCACTCCATTTTATCACAATTATCTTTATTAGATATAACTGTGACCCATTAGGGGCGAGGCTGTATTGGGTAATTAACACAGCTGTTGCTGATCAGGGACAAGGTCACCTCTATTCCCTTCTCCTACAAAGACTACTACTATTTCAATGGGAATGACTGAGAGTACATGTGGCATACTGTGTCTTAAGGTCCAGGGAAAAAAAAGAATTACCTACAGGAACATAAGAATAGACAAAAGCTGGCCAAGAGTTTTGCCAATGCCCCATTAAATCCTTTTTTCTTTTTTTACAAAATTCAACATTTGAACCACTCCAGTGCTTAACACTGGTGTGATCTGATAATGAGATCCATTGCATTAGAAAAGAGGAACTACAAGAAGCTCTGCTTGTACTCCAGCAGTGTTTCTATTTCCAAAAGAAAAGCAACAACAAAAAAATCTTAATAAAAAAAAAAAACCTCTAGCCACATTGATCCATTAAGAATCTAAGACAATCATGATCCTACTATCTGATATCATGGTGTTATATTCTGCTGAATGGCATTTTATTAAATAGACTGAGTAGATAATACAAAAGCCAGCATCTAATTATTGAAGCTTCCATATATGTGAACCCACAAATGAAAATTAAAAAACACACCAAAAAAATCCCAAACAAACAAACCAACCAACAACCCAAAAAACCCATACCAACCAAAAAACAACCCAGCCGTAATAAACAAGTTGTCACAATAATTTCTTCAATTAAATGGAGGCATCAATTAAACCCAGTGTGTATTGCCATTCATCAGAAAATTTCCAAGTGCTTTACAAATATTAAGCCTTACAAAGGGATCAATTTGCTCACTTCTACTGAAAGATACACTCTTTTCAGGTGCAAAGTAGCAGCTGGTTAACTAGCACACTGCAACATTACAGAACAGTTTAGGGCAGAAGGTGGAGAAGAATGCCTTAGTAAATGGAGAATGTAGAGAAATCCATAGAGGCAGAATGTAATCACCTGAATTGGATTCAGGCCAGAGCTCCAGGAATAACACCCCTTCCTATCTGAAAAATGCTTTGGGAGCGTTAAGGGCTAAAATGGCACAGGCGTCACAACAATCAAACTTTTTTTAAGGGAGTAATTTTAGGAAAGAGACATCACCTTTTACCTTCTGTATATTTAATAGCAATTAAGATAGTGTAGTCCACATAAAACCCACCCAAAGAACATATTGGGGATGTTTCTTTCTCCCTGGTCATATGTGGGACATATGACCCACACATGCCTATTCTTCCCTCCTGACAGCTGAAATTACAGCAGGTTATGAACCAAACACGTTACGGACTTCTGCTTAAAATACCTAAACTTTCCAAAGAGTAAAATGGATGACTGCATGACTGCTACAGTATCCTTGAGGTAAGTATTATTTACTGCATCACAGTCTAGATTGGAGTCTTAAGCCTGTGTCCTTGGTTTGTTTTGGTATGTGAAATTCTGACATCTGACAAGAAACCCTGTTATGTGGAAGCTCTCTGATAGAGGTATCTTATGAGCTAGCAGTTCACTGACACAATGATTCTTTACACTTTAGAAGCCCTTTACTCTGCATGTTGTTCAAATGCTTTAAATTCATAAACCAAGATCTCTACACAATGGCAATGGTAAAAAGATTGTGAGCAATGCAGTTGTTCTCCAAAGTTCTGTCTCCTTTCATTTACTTTTTAAAACCAGCCTCATTTTCCTAATTTAGGGAGGAGGTAAAAAGGTACACAAGATACATTGGCAAAAATGTTATGCCTATATTCATGAAAGCAGGTCGAGTACATCTATTCAAGAAAAGTAGGATTCTTGTTAAATAGTTTGGGACAAAAATTACTAAACTCATTCCTTATGCCTCATCTGACTTCAATAGAAGCATAGATCAGCATCGGTCATTTTGATAAAGAGCTTTTCCTATGAGCTTAAACACAAGAATATTGTCAATGATCTGAAAGCAACACTTGATTTTCTCTCACCGTATTTCTTAAATGGTACTGCCTAAATATTTACTCTTCCTATCATAATAAAATAATCTCCTTCTACCCTTCAAGTAACACTGTGGGCATGAATCACAGACATTTATTACATGGAATGAAGATACTAATCTTGCCTTTCTGCTTCAGTGTCCCCATCTTAGTTCCTTAGAGAACAAATGCTATGTCAGGTTTCATAATTATAACTTGCGATGAAAACAATGCATCTGAGAATGAAAAAAATATTGAAAAATTCAAAACACCTGTACTGCCTTTTTTGGTTTTACCGAGTTCCCTTGCAGTCAGTGGACAAGATGCTTTTGGTAACGATGCAAGGAAGCAGAGTAACTCCATTTAAATCGTTACTTGGAAGAATATCTAAGGATAGTTGCCAATGATTTGGCCCTGTAAGCTACAAAACTATTACCAATGACCAGAATGCCTTCTGCTTTCTTTCACTACCATAAATAAAACAGATGAAAATGTTAACCTTAAAAATGTAGTAAATCAAAAAATATTTGTGGGGAAGAGGGGTTGAGAAATACTGGGAAATGTCTGTATTTTATAAAAGCAAGCAGACTGACCCAGTACTAAATAATTAAATTTATATTCAAAGACTTATGATGGTGTGTATCTATTCATAGTAACACACTTAAATGGATATATCCACATTTCATCATCTAGATTAAATGATGATGAATACAGACCTTTAAAATATGAAATTATGTTCTTTGATACACCATAATTTCATTTTATTTATATCATATGCAAAGTAAAAATGTGCAGTCTTAACATATTTTCTCAAATCACATTTGCTTTGCATCTCTAAATTTGAAAAATGAAACAGTTGGAAGCACAATTCATATACCTATAAACCAAAGAGGGGTACAGTTTTAAATAATTATGTCAAGAAATGACAACTGTACTCTTTGTAGAAGCACAGATGAATAATTACAAAGCCGGGACACAATTAAGCAATTTTGACTGTCGTATTCTTGAGCTGTCTTTCTGATGTGAAATGCTGTCATGCCCAGAAACACACTTCACACTGGACAGGCACCTTCCACTTTGAGCTACACTTATGCCAGTGAAATGAGGTCATGGTCTGGTCATTAAACAAGGCTTCCTCATCTGGCTCAATGCCTCTTATCCAGCCAGACTTCCCCAGTCTTTATTAAAAGCAGGCATGACACAGTGTTCAATATTTTGACAAAAGAAAATATAAACATAACAGAATAATGAAGTTTAGCTCACCTACATAGTAAGAAGGAATACTGCATTGTAACATTAAACTGTTTTCTAATAAATGATTGTATCTTTCCATAAGACAGTCATATCACAAACAGATGCATTTTCAACAAAGGATGAAATGAAGCAAAGCACAAATGTAGTGTTCTGTTAAAAAAATAGGGAATAATCAAAGTAAAAAAAAATTTATACAAAATAAAATATTTATGACTTAGTGATGACTGGTGATTGTTAGATACTCTTGCATTTGAGTAAACACAAGCTAGTCAGATGGAAATTTCTTGCTTTTATTCTCATTTTGTGTATTTTTTTCTTGGTGGGGTATTTTGCTCTCCCAAGTATTTCATGTCAAGACTAAAATGAAAACATCTCCCCACATCACAGCCGCTTTAGATCATCAGTCTGCCTTTTATGCTGAATAAGCCACACCATCTCCTGCTTATCAAAATGGGGGTAAATGCCACCATATAAGTTAGGATTTTTTGTTGACTTGTTTTAAGTTTTCTTTTCCTGAAAAAGCAGGTGTGAAAGGCCCACTGTTGTTACTAAATCTGGCAGAAGATTTTCATGTGGCATTCACCAACACAAATACTAATCACTGTATCTCCTTTCCTGGTAAGTATAGGCTGACACAGTGCCTGCTGCCTTCGGTGAAAGGAAAAAAAAAAACCACATTATTGGGAAGTTCATTATCATCAAGGTCTTATTATCACTATGTCAACTTATTAAGGAGTTTTTCTGATGACAATACTGGATGTGCTGCCATCTTCCTCTGAGTTTGGATCAAGGTGCAATCTCTAACTTGTTTCAGAAAGCTTAAAATCTATTAGCAGTATCTGTTAAATCTGTTAAATCTGGCTGAAGCTGGTCAAAAATATCGACCACTATGTGGGAGTGGAGCTGATGAACAGAAAACACAAGATCCAGGAAATGTGAAGGTTAGAGAATAAAAACCCATTATGTATGCATAACACATGACAGAATTCAGAAGTACAGTTATTGTGCACATCATCTTTGTGATTTATGGAGAAATGCTGCTTGCTCTGGTCTTTGA
Organism: Acrocephalus scirpaceus scirpaceus; assembly: GCA_910950805.1. Classification (NCBI taxonomy): domain Eukaryota; kingdom Metazoa; phylum Chordata; class Aves; order Passeriformes; family Sylviidae; genus Acrocephalus; species Acrocephalus scirpaceus. Next base: position 40,513,836 of record OU383781.1, read on the forward strand.
GCAGACCTGTCAATAGCTGTACACATACTTAGCTGCATCTCAAAGCATATATGCAGAGAAAATTCTGAGTCTTCTCAGATGTAGAAAGAGTTTGCATGTATGTGTATTGTAAGCATGAATATCCCAGGAAACAAACACAAATTCAAAACAATTTGGAGCGCTTTATAATACCTGCATCAAATTTAATATTTATTTTAAATTAGCCACTTCTGTGATACATATATAATATTGTATGATGAGGGTAATTTTGTAGAACCCTTAGAAGCCTTAATTCATGCCATAAAAATAATTTACAATGATTGTACCATCAGTGATTTGTACTGAACCATTTATAAAGAAGAAAAAAAACTCTTTAGTATGGCAATAACAACAGTAAATTGGAGCCTTCTGCAAATTTTCTAAAATAAATGTATAGTTTATCATAAGACTTAGTGGGTAAATAATTCAAAACTATACAAAAGGTGCAATTGTAGGTATAAAAGATAAAGATGTTACCCCTAAATTTGTTAAGTAATTTACCCTTAGCTATTGACTTAAAAAGAGATTTAATCCAGAAAAATAACTTCACATTTGAGAGACACTTTTTTCCTCTTACACTATTAAGCTGGATGCAACTCACAGAGTAGACTCTTAAAAGAAAGATCTAACTGTTAGATAAATTAAAAAAAAAAAAAAAAAACTTTGCCAGATCCAAAATCTGATTAGATAAGAAGAATTGTAAAAGATGACATACATATGCTATACCTAACACAATTCAGCTGTTGCATTTGGCCAGATTCAAAGATGTTTTGCTGTGAATAGGATCTCCACCAGAGCTTAAAACTAAATTATTCCATTCATTACATATATGAAGCTGAAATAACTAAAGGCAGTGGTAAACAATATATCAAAGCAATGTTTGTATCAGAACTGTTAACATTTTAGTAGTTATAAATTAATCAGTCTGAATTAATTTGTAATGCACTGCAATTGTACTCGTGATAATACATTTATCCAGTAACACTGTTATGCTACCAAACAGTGCATTTCCATAACCACTACATTATTATTCAGCATTATTGGAAATCTGCAATAAATTATTGATGGTATACTTTAGAGAAAAAGCAGCAAACAGAAAGCGAGTAGACTGAAAACTTCAGCAGAGTTTTAAGAAAGATCTGCAGTACTAAAGCACTCTGAGCACACCACAGATTGCTGTTATCAAGTATTGATCAACAATGGAAAAAGAAGGCAAAGTGGAGAATTCACATTCATATTCTGATTGCTTCAGCAGGATGCCCAGAGTTGATGGAAGCTGCATTAAATGTTCAGATTACTGAAACTGTCTCTCTGATGCTGTCAATGCTTATTAGCAGGACACCACATTAAGTAACATCATACAAAATTAGAATCAACTGGTTCACTAAAAGCCAATAAACACCATAAGTGTGAGCTCTGCAATAGACGTTTAACATACAAGGCAGGGGACAACTTGTCAGAAAAAGTTGCATTCTTTCACAAAAGTATATCACACAGTTGTTACATTTCCTTGGATGGGGTAAAAAAAATTCTCGTAAGCTCAGTGACACATATTAGTTACTTTGCTATGTGAAACAGAGGTTGAAACCAGAAATTTGATAACATGGCCACAGCCCATTAGACACGTACCTGAAAATTACTACATTAAAATACAGAAAAATTACTAAGACTTTTGTCCCCCATCTGACCACATTTATCTGTCCTTTCATTTGAAAGGTTTCACCTCTTTTTTTTTACCTTAGCAAAAGATGCAGCCAGGCTCTTGAAGTTATTTAAAAATATTGTTAATGAATCATATTATGTTACCATTTTCATTTGCTGTCCTACCTTAGCATCCTTGGGCTTAACCACTTTCATGAAGGCACCTCTTATCAAGGCTTCCTCTCTCTCCCTCCTGGTTACCTTGCGAGTATCGAGAAATTTCAGGTTTGTCAATTTGTGCAGGACAAAATATCTGACAGATATCAAAATACACACAGTTAAAATCCAGTAATGCACAAAGACATACTCACAGACTCAATGACTAAAAAATAGCAGCCAAAAATAACAACAGCCTTTGTTTCCTCTCTGTATTCACCTTTCTCATGCAATGTCGCTTACATACAGAGTTATAACACTTACTTTATTCTCTCAAATGAAGCCAAAACCATTTAATAACTGGTGGATCAGACACAATTATCACTATGGACGTGTATGTTCTCTTTGTATATTAGTGAGGTATAAAGCGTACCAAGGAACAGAATAACTTGGAAATTGTTTTGCATTGCCTGTTTAGGAAAAGGAATTTTGGATAATACTAAAGATTCCAACCCATACTGTGGGAGAAAATCAATCTGAGATATGGGAAATTGCCAGCCAACTACTCTGTAAGAGTTCTTACTATTTGCCAACACTTCTTTGAATTTTTTATTTTATTTTCCTAAAACCACAATGATCAACATTTGGAAGGAGAATTCCAATTTGGTCCCACCAGAGAGACAAGGTGTCCTTACAGCATACAGATCCCAGCTCAGGATTAAGTGCAGAAGCACACAGGGAGAGACTATTTATGGGAAATATATTTTAAGAATTCCAAGTTCTTATTATGATTCATCAGCATTATATTCTATTTATCATTTCTGCTCAAAGGCTAGCAGCTTTCTAGCCTCAGAAAAATACTATTGCCTTCTCACTTGTGGAGGGAGAGAACATGGCAGAGCAAAACCAAAGCAAGGCACAACTATGGTAAATCCAAGTATCTAGCCACCTCAAGTACATATCATTTGCATTTAGTCAACCAAATGTGAAACAGACACTGCAAAGTGAGGGCAATATCAGACTTTTCCTGGCAGGGGGTAGAAAGGTGATGATGATGTTCCCCAGCCTAGCTGCTAGACTCTCCCCAAGTCAGAGACCTCCTCATCATACTGGTCCCTTCTGGCACTGGGAGGAAGACATTAAAGAAATAGAAAACTCTGCATAACATTTTGAGGGGAAAAAAACCACAAAAAAACACAGAAAAAATTTGTTTCAAAAGGTAAAAGTTAACCTGATGATACTGTTGTCAAAACCAGATAAACATGTGAATATTACTGTAATGCTCCTCCTTCTAAAACCAAGCAAAAAATTAATGGTGCAAATAAAGCTTTCCTTCAAGTACACCATTCCTCTGAAGCAACACCTTCATAAATTGCTAACAACTGAACTGACAATACTCAGTTATGAAATGCTCAGACAATTTAAATGTGAATCCTCAATCTATGGCTCTCAATTATATCAGTAGAAGAAAACAAGAGAGTCACTTCCCAAAACAGAATACCTCCTAAGACCATTTTTTTAAACAACAGCTACAGACCTATGAGACAGACACATTCTCAGACTCATTCCAGCTTTCCTGGCTGCCCTTCCAGTCCTCCCTGGCATTTTGCTGGCCCTTATCCTTCACTGGAGGAGAAGCTATCCATCTTGCATTACTGGCAGAAAAGCTCTGATGACAACAGATTCTTTCAAATGAAGACATGTACAGAAGGAAACAATATGTCAAGAGTGAAGAAGAGTGAAGCTAAAAATGAGTAAAGACACCCACTAAGTGTAGGGTGAGAAAAGATGAATATTCAGGTGAAGAAAACATCGGTATTAGAAAATCAGCAAATGTTTAATGATGGAATGAAATATGCCATTGAAAAGCAGGCTGCAACAAAAATGACAACAGAATAAGACAGCACTGTCATCTATGCTGACTTTGGATCACAGCCCTAATGTCAGTCTCTCAATCATTTCAAAAGAGCTTAAAATTATAATAGCATTCCTTGATACAAATGTATTTTTGTATTTTTAAGCCATCCTGACTGCATTTCAAAAAACAGAATTAGCACTAGTACTTGTCAATTCCAGAAACAAAACCAAAAAACCCTACCCACACAAATTAAACAGCAAACTACTCCACAAGTCACAGGTTTGGCGTTGGTTCTTTTTTTTCAAACTTGCACTTCTTAAGCAGAGCAAATACTAAAAAGTAGGTACCATAAATATTATCCCACTGGTAGAAGGAAGGTATATGTGTAATTAAATATTTTAAATGGTGATTCAAAATGCAATCTCATTTATTAATATTCTTTTTACTAAATGTGAGATTAAAACTATCTATGCTATTTGAAAATAATACAATACATTCATATTAAATGGCTGAAGAAAAACAGCAAGCTTCTTGGATATATTTCAGCTAGAAATATGAAGATGCAGCTTCAATCTAAATGTAACACAAGTTTGCAGTAAAAAATACAGTAAAGGATTACCAAAGCCTGGAAATGAACACTCTACAATATCAATTCAACCCTTGTAAATTTAATCCAGGGTTATTTGTTGCACAAAATCTCTTTGCTGTGATGTATGACTTAGTTACTAAGGTTATCACAGCAGTATCCTAAAGTTGCATAGTACATAAAACATTTCGGTTAACAATGCAGGGAGGTTAACTCCCACAGATAACCTACTATCAGAGGGTTAGACCAGATGACATGCCTCTGTCAGCTTTCAGGAGCTATTGATGGTTCAATCAGTTTGTTTTGAAGGTAAAGTACAACAAAAGGGCACTAAACTTATTCAAACTGTCAACAGGGACTATGGAATGTTGCTTGCAGGTAAGTAATTTTGGGTGTTTTAAGACTATTATCAAACACCAATGGCTGCAGAAAAAGACAGCTACTAATAACACAGAACACAGCCATCATAAAATACTTTATGGCAGGCACTGGGACCCATAAATTGCATGACACATTGCACCTGTTTTAGACTTGTAAAATCACTAGTTAAAAGCATACTGGTTAATGAAGAAAGATCCATCTAGCTTCTACATTTAGTTTAGAAAGGTTTATTTAGGTTAGAAATTGGGGGGCAGGGTGTCCCTACTCCCCCTCCCCCCTTTTTTTTTTTCTTAATAATTTTCAAACTTAGCACTGCTCCATGTGTTCTGAAACTGCTGTTGCTGGGTTTTAACACCCTTGTTGTGGTGTGAAAAAAAGCTATTATCTTCAGTGATGAGGATAAAGGTGAGATTCAAAGAGAGAAAAGTAAAAATTAGATTAGACACACCAGGAAGGTGCTTATAGATCCACTTGTCATTGCCTGTAAACTGTTCATCTAATTCAGTGGAGTAAAGAAATTATTTATTAAAGTACAGTTGCACCTTCTTTTGTTCAGAATCATCTCTCCCACCTTGACTCTTGGCATGGGTGCCAAGAGTCCCATGAAAATAAGTTCATAATGGGTATTCATCACACCAATAGGACCACTCAGATATGGAAAAAAGACCATGAAATTTCATGTTATTTCGATCTTAGTTAAGTAAAAATGAAAATAAAGATTAACAACTCATTTACCAATATTGTATGTGCTGCATTCAATAAGCGCCATTTTAAGACTTCATACAGACCTGCCAGGATATTGGAAAAGAGGCATATTTTCAAACTCTTCCACTAAACCTTTAATGAAAGACTACTGCAAGAACTAGATTCTGTACAGTATTCCAGTTTGTACTACAATTAACAAAAACTGGAATAAAAAACTGTACTATATGCATCAGTACTTAGGTTTAAAATAAAAAAATTCTGCTGTGAAAAATTGAGAAATATTTACCCACAAGAATGCAGAAATATCCAGCTCTACCTGCATCATACCTGCAACATGCTCTTTGTTTCACAAAGTGTTTACTTTCATTTTTCTATTTTCTATGCTATTATATTTCCTTTCCTTAACAATCACAGAACATAAAAATAATATGCCTATTTCAAAATCTGAAGGGCTGATTATGCTCTCAGTTACATTATTATAAACTAGAAAAAATAACTTGAAGTTGGCTAAGCTAGATCAACATTTAAATGGAGAAAGACAAAAAAAAAGAAATCAGAAGAATTGAAAAAAAACATGTTTATGACAGTGAACTAGATTATGTTCTGTGATTGTTTTTTCTGCACCTCCAAAAAATTTACACTTCTACCCCCAAACAGCATACAGCTAGCTACAGAATTTCCTTTGTAACAAAATGTTTGTTAAATACACAGATAAGGATGACAGGTCATAAACTTACACCAGCATCTTCCAGAAGAGAGGGCAGGAAGTTGGCATGAGGTATGCTGCAGGATCACATAGGACCCTGAGCAGCCTTGGCACTGTTGGGTGATGACCACGTAATTCTGAGGGGCTTCCAAGTCCCACAGAAATCCACACCACCTCCCTATGTTAATATTTTAACACACTCTGCTCTTCTTCAGTGTAGCAAACAACTCCATGAATTAGAAAAATCTTTCTCTAGTAACAGTAATTATAGTTTTGCCTTGATTTACTGTGTTAGTACAGACAAGTTGGGTATTATAGACTTCAATTTATGTGGCTGAACAAAAACATGGTAGTTGTTCTTGCTCATGAGCCCTTCCAGTGGCTAGTGTCAGATGGACCTTGTGTGGCCATTTGATGTCTTTCAAGCACAGACTTTTCCTTCCAGGTACTGCTGGGATGACAAGGCTTCACTCAAACGCTGAAGTAGCACAGATTCACAGATTATACAGATGTAAGGGAATACATTAATCATCTAATTAAGTACATAAAGAGCATATACAGAAGTACCACAGACTCCAATCCCTCCTGCTAAAAGAGAGCCTCAACAGTTCACTGGTAACCATCGTGTATATTAGCATTATTTTCACTACTGAGTGAGGACTTCTAGTCTCCTACTGCTTATTGAACATATATATTTATATCACCATCCAAATACAAGACTACTTAAAATAAACAAGCAAATTCTGCAGCAATTTAAAAAAATAAATAAATAAAATAAAACCACAATAAAACAAAGGAAAACTGCAAGAACACTGAAAATGCTAGAAGACCCATCCTTTCTCACAATCAAAACTGTGGGATGGGAATAGCTGATTTAGCTTGAGAAGTTAATCCATACAAAATGCATGCACTTCCTTTCTTACTGTTATATCTTAAGAGGACTTCATAAGGTTATCATTTGCTCCCCAAGCCAAAGATAGCATATCTAGTACACGTACTTTTAAGCTAATTTAAAATAAACTCAGGCATTTGTTTCCACTTGCCCTTGTTTCCATGTCAACAGCATTTAATGAATGCATCATTCCAGGAAATGTCAATAAGGAGCAACGAAGAATGAACAGGCACTGAAAACTTCACACATGGCACGAATTCCTCACAATCATATCGCTTTAATGAAAATAGGTGAGGTCACCTGCAGCATTCACAAATGCTTTGTAATACATTGTGACCCAGATGATTTTTCACAGTTCAGTAACACCACGTTTGAAGTTTTCACTGCAAACAATACACCCACAGGACTGACCAACTGTGAGTACAACAGAAGCAACTAGCAATTACTGTGTTGACTTCTGTTACTTTGATCTCTGGGTCATGACCTTTGTTTTCATGCAATCTTCAAAGCAGAGATTGGAGACTAGGTTATTTTAGAGGACACTGTTTAGCAAGCTGTTTTTCTGTATTTCTTGCATCCTATTGGAGCCAAAAGCTTTTAAATTTTCCTATCACCATTACATATTAGATATTCTACTTTCCCTTGCCCTCACCACCAAGATATACCTTTACAAAATATTAACACCCAAATACCGAAAGCTTAAAAAAATAAGATAAAGAGAACTTAAAGATTATTTTTTAAATAATAAGAAATTAAAGCCATTTCAACATTGATGGAAAATAACATGAGTCTTTAAAATGAACCAAACCAGTTTCCTTATAAAAATATCACAGAAGTGAAATTACCATTTTCTTTTTCTGTCCACGCAAAAATTCAAATAACACAGAGATTTTTTCATCAATTTGTTCTCCTACACATTTGAAATGTAAGAAGGAATAGCAGGGATACCAAAAAAAAAAAACCCCATTTCTTCTTCCCTAAAAAAAAAATCTCATTCAAAGGTTACTGTGGTTCTTAGACAAAAAATAACTGCTTTGAGAAAAAAACCACAATAATGTTTTTCAGTACAAAATGTACTTTTACTGAAAGACTAGGAAAGAGTTCCAGTAATGAAATGATAGAAATGGTACACCACTGGATCACCTGAAGAACCAGATCATAATTTCTTGACCAAAAGCATAGTTTTGTATATTTTCCAAGTATTTTTGATAAAACTTAGTTATTTATAAACAAAGTAATATTACTTTTAACCTGTGTTTTTAAGATCACTGGAATCACAGGACCTCAAGTTTTTAAAAAATTATTTTCCACATTTTTTTGACATTAAGATTTTGGGGGGTTTAAAAATCTTTTCAGTTTGTTGGAATGAGAAGATTAAATAAAGCTTTGATTTCTAGCAGCTTTCTCTTTCTGGTTGAGGAATTAAATAGCTTGAATTCCAACTGAACTCAGTAGGAACAAAATTAAGACTCAATGAAAAATGAAGCTCTGGTTCCAATGGTTACTGCAAAAATTTACAAAAAAGAAGTTCCCATTCAGAACAAAACAAAGCCAGTTGAAGTTATGGTGAAGAACAATCATCTGGGGGTCACAATTCAAGTTTTTACATAATTCAAGGTCACATAAACCTAATCTTTTGATGTTTTCTGATAAACTTATCAAAATTAAAGAAAAGGAACTTTTTAAGGAAAAAACCCAAGTTATTTCAAACCATTAAAAAAAGCTGAAACTGGAAGACAAAAATTGCATTCAAGATGCTTCAGAATGTGTATTCAAAACTCTTAATTAGCTACTCAGAGTAAAATTAGAAGAGTACTTCTGGTCAGCTCCATCATGTAGGTGATATATATTCTCCTAAAGATAGGCAGATAGATCAAACCATTGATCCACGGTTTTGGGTTCTGAATCTAATGCTGTCTAGCAAATACATTTCATATAATGCAACAAATAATAATGGAAAAGGATCAGGAAACTTTCATTATAGCAGCATAACCATACATCATTCAACTAATTAGAAATCCATTCTTCTTTCTTAGAAGTGCTGCAATTAACCTAGTTTATACATAAAAAAAACACCCAGGGTTTTGAAAAATTGAGAGGAAAGAAAATGGAAGCAACGTTGCAGTTTCCAGCAGATATATAAATAGAACCCCTTCACACTTTGACATAGTGGTTTGCCACGATGTGACCTAAAACTACCCTGACCTCTCTGAAATCAACATTTTTGCATTGAAATGAAACAAGAGACACGTTTGTTTTGATGTATGGCTCTGTGACATATTATAAATATTAGATCACACAACCACAGAGGATGTCAATCAATAAGGAATTTTTTTCTGAGAGCACTAAATGAACCACACGGGTTCTTGCCTCTGAATGGCTCCTTTAACGTACTACTTTTGCTTAAATGATTAATAGGAGACATATTGTCAGAAAACATACTTAAAGTGAAAAACAGTAAACTGTAGAAATATCATTCATTTTTTAAGCAATTTTCTAGAGCACATGTCACATAAATTTACATAGAGACAGCACTATTATAGTCTTGTAAGCTGGATAGTAGGCATACCTTCCACTTAAGTGTGAAAGCAATGGGAAATATTTTATTAAACCTAGGCTGCTCTACTCTATGAAAACCAAAATGCTACAAGCTAAGCTGGATTCAAAAGTGGAATCATTAAAAGTTGAAAGTCTGGCAACCTAGAAATCCTTCTCAAAATTCTGACACAAACCTAAAAGTATATATGCACATCTGGGACCGCTGTGCTGCTGTTTAACCTACACCATTTCTGAATGCATCGAATTCAAGCCCATAAATTCCCCATAAACCTGCTTTTAGTCTCTCCTACTTTGTATTGTTCTATCCTAACTCCTACAGCACAGTTTGGATTACCTGAAGATAAGATCAGAGTTTATTACATAACTCCAAACACTGTGGGTGAATCTAACAAAAAGCAAGCTCAGGCTCTGCAAGGCAAGGTGACCAGCACTGCTTGGCTCTGACTTGCCTCTGAGCACCACTTGCAGCCAATGGGAGAAGTGCCAGCACACAAGGACTGAAATAATGTGTCAGATGGCAGCAAGGAAAAGTATATCTAATGTCCTTTTTTTTTCCTGCATAATCAATGTCTCAACTGTCTTAAGGTTATAGCTCTGAAAATTGTCACTTAGCAGACATTCCATAAGTTATGGATCCGTACTCATAACCATCATCAGTCACAAGTATTTCTGTTTTTTTAAAATAATCCTTACAACCTTTAGCAACATTTCAGTTCGACTTACAGTATTTTATCAAGCCTCCATATTAAATTTCAGATGACCTCTTGTGTAATCTAGTTCATTGACATTACATTATAAAGATGGTTTGGGGTTTTTTATTAGAATGTTACTGCTCTGAGTAAAGCAGCACAATATAGGAGGAGTCAGGTATTCTGTGTTATCACTGCTTTGATAACTACAGTAGAAAAAACTTAGCACCATATCAAGCATGAGCAGAAGACAAAGCAACTGGCTGTCTCAGCGGAGTGATTTTTTTTGTTTCTTTTTTTAATTGCCTGTCACCCTTAGTGTATGCAAACCTTGCCTCATCTTGGCCTTCAAGAAGGAAATGCCTTGAGTAGGGGTATATGAATACTAACATACAGGAAATCCTGTGCACACCTGCTCAACACAGACATGTGCTATACAGCACTGAAATGTTTCCTGAAACAGGGTTCCTGAGCATGATCCCACTGAAATGGGGGCTACTCAAATTCCCAGGTGTTCCATGGTGGAATGTTACAATGCTTTCAGAACTGAGTAGATGTTTGTTTGAGACTCTAGGTTGATTTTAGCTTAGTATTTTTCCAGTAGTAAAACAAAATTTTCATGCCTTATCACATCTACAAGTGAAAACACTAACCTGTATCTCTGGTAGTCATCTTCATCCTTTTCTTTGCAGACCAGTTCATTTGGGCAAGCAATGTTTCCAAGCAAACTGAGATACTGTAGTGAGGGCACAACTTCAGCCAAATGGTCCAAAAGGCTTTCTAATTCTGTTATGTGTCAAAGGTAGTGGGTTAAGGATTCAATGACATTAATGAAAAAAGCATTTAGAGTTGCATCACTGCTGATTTAAACATACATTTCAATAACTGACAATCAAATTTAGTATGGCATTCAGGAAAACGTCACATTAATTGTTCCAAGGGCAAACAGGGATAAAGTTCAGTCAGTTTTTTGGCATGGAATGAAAGAATTGGGCTGTTTTGTCATTCTTTTCTCCTCCTTTTTTTTCCTAGGTGGTTCACTACAAAACATTAAAACTTTGACAAAATGATGGATGCTGTGTGGTAAAATGGCTAGCAATTGCTGGAGCCATGAAACTTTTCCAGCATGGAAACAAACAGTTAGTTTCACAGCACATTCATCACTAATATATTCAGTCCACTGGAAAATGAGTTTAAAAAAAAGAAAAAGAAAAAGAAAAAAGTCAAACCACAACAACCCAGGTTCACTCCCAGCATATAAACGTTTTGAGTATCACAGCAACACATTTGTAACTACTCAATTAGGATATGCCAATTAATGCTTTACTAAGTGCAACTTAAAGTCTCCAGTGTGACAAATACCTTATATATGAAGCTTTAAAGTCTTGTAAAGCATAAAATTTTTCATTAAAAGAACCTTATATTTTGATGTTCATGAGGCTTTTTAACTTAACTGTATTTCTTGGAACATAAATAAGAAGTGTACACCTTCATTATTGCAAACCTGAGTAAAACAAACAAGCAAACAAATGTTAAACTGTGTTTAACCACTGCAGTACTGGAAATCGCAGCTTAGGATTAAGCCTAAACAACAATATTCAACCCTTTGCACCTCAATTTGTTAATTGATCAAATAATTATTTTATTACAGCCTAGTACGACAGTCCCTAAAACTGGAACTATACATTCTAATTTACTTCAATTTACATACAAAGATATTGGTGTGATTCTCAAAAAATATGCCATGCATGTGTATGTGAAAAGTTTCCAGTATTTAAAAATGAACTGACTTAGACAAGAGTAATAATTATTCAAAACCATTAAAGGATATTTCATTGCTCTGTTTTTATTCCCTCTTGCTGTTAAAGACAAACTATTGTTTTAAATCCTCAGTTCACTTTTGTTGCTATTATTTATACTTGATTTATGTGTTTCTGTTATCTCTGTTATTTTTAGCTGATGGAATTTACTTTATTTCTTCACCCCAATATCTTAAGGGCAACAGAAGCAATACAGAATGGAGAAAACAGCTTCATTGTTAAAAATGTGGTCTTCCTTTTGTAAGCCTGAAATTTTAGTTTATTTCCAAACACACATGAAGATCATGCCAACAATTACTGATTCTAGTATACTAAAATCAATGTATCTACGCTCATAGTTAGTGTTCTGTCCCATAAGATCTAAGCAGTCATACTTAAATATTTTGCAAGAGTGAGGAAAATGAGTGTTTGAAATAAGTTCTATGAATTCACTGAAAAGGTAGGAATGCTAACTTTTAATTTGACAAAGCCACATTACAGATTGTTTTATACCAGTAATTAATAAACAAAAATCTTCCAAACCCTAAGAAAGAATTATCTTTTTGTAGCACCATATGATTTGTTAGCTAGGATGAATTACCAATCAAAACTTGATGCTCATTTTCATACCTGGACCTTAAGCTCACACATAAACTTATTCATGGCTCTTTCAAGAAGTATGTGACTGTGATGGGAAACCCACAAACTGTTTTTCCACACATGTTCAAGTGTGGAAAAGGCTTTTTAAAAGTTTCCGAAGACTGTTAGAGAAGTGTTTGAACCTGGCACCCTCCCTCAGCCAGGAGAAACACTTAATTTCTCGCAGGATTGCTTAAAGTCACAAAAAGGCTCCCTGAGACAAATAGTTTATTATTACAAAAGACAGTTATTGCCGTAACAGCAATCACACACAGGAGGCTAGCTATTGCAAGGCTTTGATTGTATCTGCTCATTTCCTACCAAAATGGAAAAAACACATAAAAATAACATCCCAACAACAACAAAAAAATAACAAGTCATTCAAAATTTTTACTTCTTTTATGAAGTAAACACACAGGACATTTGCTTCTTAATTCAGCAGAGCTACTTCTTGTGTAAAAGCTGTTCTCCTCAGAAGTTTGCTGAATGTGGAGCACGACATGTATTCTAACTTCCACATGAACTTGCAGCCTTCAAGGCAAATATCAAGATGTATTTAGAAATGTAATGAAGAGCACAGCGTCAGCTTAAATATGCAAAAAGTGTAAGACTACACCTCGAAATCCTATAGAAAGCAGAAGGGAGAGACAGCATATTCACCAAGAATTTTAGGTAAATAACAGGGGTTGATAATCTGCATTTCAAAAATCTAAATCTCCCAAATTTGGAAGTTAGTGTCTGGACTCTGATACCTCATATCTAAACCCTGAGCATTCATTTTCAGATGCAAAAACACCCCCTAAAAAGTATCTCATGCAAGAGAATCAGCAGTTATATCATAAATAAAATATTTAATTTTTCTGTTCTTTAGGACTTATGTATCTGTTCTTATCCCTCTTAAAAACAGAATGTAAGGTACAGATTGATTTTCCAAGAAGCCCCATTCACCTAACACCACAGTTAATTTTTACAAAGCATGTAGGAAGAAACTGAATGATATTCTGTTAAAATTCTCATGATTGAGTACTTCTCAGAGATGACTCATAAGTCATGGTGCACTTCTAGTGCAGTGTTTAGTTAATTGGCATGTCAAATACTTATTTAAATCACAATACTGGAACTATATGATGCCACCAAAAGCATTATGTCTTTCTAAAACAATGTTAGGAAAATACGGAGAGAGAAAATCAAAGCAAGTCTGAAATTCTATTGCCAGCTTCCTTTTCATGGGTTATTGTTGCAGTCCAAGGAGTGCCATATTGGTGCAATCAGAACCAAAGAGCTGCAAAATCCTGCTGTGCCACTTCTAAGACCAATTTCAGCTCCATTCTCTCCAAAAAAGAAAACCCACAATTAAATCCATGGACAGTGCTAGTGAAATTTTATTTATTTATTTAGAGCTCTGTAAAAATAGCTCTGGACTGACCTGTCTAAAGTCAGTGTCACTAATTACCAGGTGAATATGTAACAGTGATGCCTACACTTACACTATAGCCTGCTGTTTGAAAAATGGTTTAAAGTATTGCTGTTGTGATAATTAAAAAACCTTGGTGTAGTAATCCATCTCCTAATTCAAGTGCCATCATTACCAATCTATTAATGCCTCTCTTTCTAACAGACATCAAACAAAATAAAAAACTATAGCAATTAAAATTTTAAAATCATCAGCTCTACAGCTCACAAGCTATAATATTCTCGGGAACTATACAATGGTTCCCTCCAAAAATGTAACTTGGTCTTCAGGAACAATTAACAGAAACACACTAGACATACTTTAAAATTTCATCCACACCAAGGGACGATACTTATTTCTTGCGCTATTTCTAGTTTTGAATTAGGGAAGCATTTGAAAGAACTGGGTATCTCTCACAGATGAGCTTTTTAAAGCCCCTTCAGACCGTTACGATGTGCATACCACACGTGCATATTTAGACTGCTCACAAGCAGAAATACACACAAGCATACACAACCTCATCACCAGATTTTCTGCTCAGAAAGACAAATGCTGCCAGCAACACTGAGACAGTAGTAATAGAATTATTTGGAAAATTACAGTCCAGTTTAGCTGCAGAGCAATACAATTTCTTGCAAGTTTCATGGAACCAAAAATATGCTACAAATAGCCATGTTCTGACTTGACTGTTTTCCCTCTCTCTCTCATACTCAATACCACTGTTTTTGAGGTTCTCTCAAAGGCAGAAAGAACAAGCAAAAGCCCAAATCAAATGATGTATCTTCTTTCTCTGGCTAAGAACTAACTAGTTGTGCAAGCTTGTAGCATTTTTGTTTGTTTTGCAGAAAATCCTATAGCCTGGACTAAAATTCTAGTGTCTAGTCAGGACTACATCCCCTTTCAAACCATTCAAAGATTAGTTCCCAGGGAATATTACATTTGCACAAGGACAAAGTTGCAAACTCTGAGTGGATAGTGCCACTTGACTTAGTCAATTTTAGGAGAACCTCACAAGCAGGAACAGTAACTTTGATGCTAAGCCGTGTCTTTTGACAGCAAGCATAGTAAAAGACTATTCTGTTACACTTCTAAGAGGTTGAGTGGATTCACACAGAAATTACCGCATGATGTCTCACAAGTTCCTCTATTCCAGACTTCTGTATTCTCAAGAGTCTCTTTAGCTGTGTCTTTTCTGCATATTTCCAGGGCAGAGACACTGCATGAATCCTTTATGGGGAGTAATATAAGGGTCAGCTGTTTTAAGTACTGAGCACTAATGCTGGCCAACCCTAAACATCATAGCATCTCTTCCTTACCAGCATTCTTAGTATAACCATATTCATGCTTGTCCTCAGGAAAAACTGCAGGTCAAACTCATGCAGAAACACAGACTATGCTAAGTTTCTAAATTAATTTATTTTATCTAAAAAAACCTTATAAATTTCCTATTTCACCATACTTTGAGATAACTCTTTATGTATAGTTTGGCATATGCAAGACAATCTGGGATTTCTTCCTGTAAACTTTTTGTCTGCTAGCAATTCTTTTTACTAGTCACACACTCAAATACAGAAAAGTAACCACTCTTGTTCTCTCTCTCAGTGCTTTCCAAGTTGCTCCACCATCATATTTCAAGAAGTCATTCCACTTCCCCAAAAGAGTTGCAGGAGAACTTTCCATGTTAATGAACTTCATTGACTACAGCTTTTGGAAATTCTTGGAAACAAAGAGACACAGTAAAGAGCAATCAGCATACATTCAAAATATTTCTGAAATATGTACATGAGAATATCAGGAATATCATGCAGAATTCCAGACTATCACATAAGAAAGACCCCAAGTTGTCATTCAAAAGTTTTCTGCCAACTAATCATCTGTCACGCACTTCCTGCAATCAACCTAACATTAAAACTACTGAATAACACTTCTACCAGTCATAAATATGATAAAGGTACCCGTATTTATTCTCAGCTGAAACATTTGCTTCAATTAAATTTATCACAAACATGATGTAGCAATCACAAGCTGTTCCACACGCAAATAGCCTTGAATCAGAAGTTACCAATTCTCCTCTGAATGCAGCATGAAAAGATCTTTGCCACCTGAACGCTTTTCCATTAGAATGTGCTAGGTCTTCAAGGTTGGATAACCACAGAAATAGCTTGCAATATGCAAGTATACATCTCCCTCTTCTCTGTGTGCAATAGGATGTCACACACAGTCATTTGTATGCCACATTCTGGCTTGAATCCTACCTGGTAGGGAGATAGGACCTTGAGATAAGGCCTTGTTCACTGACTTTGAAAGCACTTTGCTCAAGATAAAAAAAGGTGCAGAGTGGATGGTAATTAACTAAGTCCATATATCTCATGGAGAGCTTCCTGCATACTGAATATGTAGGAAAAAAATCCCCTTCTGTCTACTGGAGCGGCATTAGTTTTCTTTATGTAGTTGGAGTTGCCAGTGCTTTTAAAGGCATTTTAGAATCCCCATGGTTCCAAGGCTACAGATTCAAAGACCACATTTCAATGTTAGTAAGTAATAAGGCATCATAAAGACAAAAATAAAGTAGCAGCTCACAATTTTTTTAAAAGTTCTGATAGCTGCAGTTCAACTCCAGCAGGCACTGCTGTAGAACAGCATAAGGAATCACCTGGACTGTGGACTACTACTATCTTCCATAGATGATGGAAAACTACTTCTCTCTTCCATGATGGCATTCACATGACTTAATTTTTAGTTCAGGTACACTTTATTCTAGAAGAAAGATTCTTGGCTCATTAGGTACAGCAGTTCTCTAACAAGCCACACAGATTTCACTAAATCCACAGTTGTGGTGTGGAGGACTCAGAAGCCTATGCAGGAAGAGTTCTGTACCACTTCAGTTGTCTGCTTAGAGGGAATGGGGAACCATGTACAATAGGAGACAATTAGTGTCTTCAATGTATTCACTCAATCTGAACATCAAGTCTTCAGCACTTTATATAATGAGATTCTGGTCAGGCTGAGACCTGTGTCTTCAGGCACTTAAGGACAATGTAGGAACAAGCACAGAGGCAAAATAAATTACAATCTATAGTTTTGGGGTTAAGCAAATCTGTAACTATTAGAGATCATTATGAGACTCGTGTGAAGACAAATTATACCAGAAGTACTTCCTGAAGTATGCTGTTCAGTTGAGGTATTTAATACATGCTGCTTTCAAAGACTTAAGAACATATAATACCTAAATCTGAATCACACTGATAGCTTCTCTTGCCATGAGAAATGTACATACCATTTCTCACATTCTGCCCCATTCTGGATTTCCCACTCTATGGTATGAAATATTTTGATCTTCCCTGAAACCATTCAAAACCTAGACCTAGACTCAATTATAAAATCACAGAATACCCTGAGTTGGAAGGGACCCTTCAGGATGACCAAATTGAACTCCTGGCTCTTCACAGGACATCCCCAAGAGTCACATCCTGTGTCTGAGAGGACTGTCCTTTGCTTCTTGAACTCTGGCAGGCTGGTGCTGTGACCACTTCCCCGAGGAGCCTATTGCCAGTGCCCAAATAATCTCTGCTGAGGAACCATTTCTTGATATCCAGCCTAAACCTCCCCTGACTCAGCTTCAGGCCATTCCCTTGGGCCCTGTCACTGTCCCCACAGAGCAGAGATCAGTGCCTGCCCCTCCTCATCCCCTCACAAGGAAGTTGTACCTGCAGTGAGGTCTCCCCTCAGTCTCGTCCAGGCTGAACAGACCAGGGGACCTCAGATGCTCCTGACACTGCTTCACCTCCAGACATTTCACCATCCTCATGGCCCTCCTCTCTGCATTCTACACCTACATTCAACACCTTTTTCTCAAGAAATTTTAGTACCAATTCCTCAAAAGTATATAGAATGCATGTTAAATGTATGACCAGCTTACTGGACTACGTAAAGAAATGGAGCTTTTAACTACAAAGAATCACAGGTCTGGCTCATCATTAGACTTGTCTGCTTAGAAGTGAGGCAGTGAATACCTTCTAATTTTCAGCATACAGGCATGTGTGTGTATGTATATACATATATATATTTGACAAACTATCTATTGATAGTTTGTCAAATTTTGAAACTGCCCATTTCGGTAGTTTTGACAAATACTATAAAGACTGAAATGTAAAGGAAATTGAAATGTCCATACTATATTGTTCCATACTGGTCAAGATCAGCACAGTGAAAAGCCACAAAACCTCACACTGCTATAACACCACTAAGAAATAAGTCTATTTAGAAGTTTCCTGACTGATTCGTAGTATCTAGTCAACACACTTAAAAGGAGAAACGAGGCTTCCCATTACAAGCACAGGTGACTGCAGCCATAAGTCCTCCTCCAAAAGCAACTTCCCATCTACCCCCATCCATCCTCATCTGTGCTGCTTTCTGCTTTCCACTGTGTGTGAGAAAGAAACTAAGATATGTTTTGCAAAGTAAATCAGACTTTTTAAAAAATAACCATACTACATACATGAAATAATGCATGTTAGATACATAATCCAATCCTGCACAATGTTGAGAACTCTCCTTTAGGTGTTTCTGCTATATAGACTGCATTTTAAAAGATTTTTAAACAGATTATACATTACAGAAAAGTTGAGTGATAACACATTTTTTGATTCCAATATTTTAGTTTGCTTCCTCCACTTCTAGCAGGAAAATTGGTAGTGGCCTGATTGTAACTGAAATATGCAACCAGAAGAAAAAAATACCAGGTGATTGTTGTAAGTCTTTGCTTGATTGAGAGATAAGCTTTCACATTTGTACAGTACCCAGGCATTATGTTAGGAGGGCCCAAATGTTATTTACACATACAATGCCACAAAATAAGTGAACCATGCAAAAGGAGTAGAAAGCTCTTATCGAAACTATCAAAACAGGATATGGATCAAAATGAAGCCAGAATAAAAGGAGAGAAGAATACAATTATATTAAGAAATACTCAGGAAAGTTCTCATATGTGTTCTAAAGTTTACATGTTATTCCAATTTTCAAAGGGGTCAGTTTGGCTTTTTGTTTATTTTCATCTCTCTCTCACTCTCTCTCTGTAAATATTTATGTATACATGGCAATATTCCACCTACTAAAGTTTTATTTCATATCAGTGTTTTTTGCTCACTTGTGTCCTTTTATGTATTTCTACTGTCATATACTGAACAATCTTTCCTGTATTTCCTTATTCTATTATATATACATTTTTTCCTTAACAGTTTTCAAAGAATTCTATAGAGAAATAATTCATTAAAAGAAGTGAACCAAGTCCAAATAAGACCTTTTTCAAATGCAGCATTAACATTGAGGAGAGGAATCTTGAAGGTCTCTGTGGTTCTGTAGACTGATGTATTCTCCTCCCAAGAGATCACTGCTTTCCCAGGGCCCAGGATGTTAATGATGGACAGCAGTTAATTTTTCTTCTCTG
This sequence comes from Acrocephalus scirpaceus scirpaceus, assembly GCA_910950805.1. NCBI lineage: Eukaryota > Metazoa > Chordata > Aves > Passeriformes > Sylviidae > Acrocephalus > Acrocephalus scirpaceus. The sequence continues at coordinate 40,533,364 of OU383781.1, forward strand.
GGCAGTTTGTATACAATAGGTGTTTTACAAGTATTTCTGCAACTCCTCCATTAAATTATATGTAGCACACTACAAAATGCATATATTATTTCTATAATCTGGGTAGCTCAATACTGTCAAAGCTCTAACTTCATAGATTTAGATTGAATTTAAAAAAATCCCAGGTTAGATCAAATCCTTCTTATCATGTTATCATTGGCTTTGAGAGCTTACTCACTTGACAATACTATATTAGTCTGTCTATGAGACCAACAGCAATTCATTAAAGATTTCTACTGACAGGATAATTTTTTCCCTCTGATTTTGTTCACTGAGTTAATATTCAATACCTCTGCCCTCTTTTTGTTAAGTGCAAAACTCCTCCTGGACTCCTATTTGACCATAAGACAAATATACTTATGTGTTTTTTGGTCTTATGGCCAAAGTTACACTTCATGGTTTGTAAGTGGCATCACCAAAAATGTTCCTGTACATTCTTCACGAGTTCAGATTTTACCATGGCAGCAAACAACAAAACAATAAAACCAGTTACTCCAATCCAACACACAATACTCTGCATTAACAATAAATCTAGCTAAATACCTAGAACAGTAATGATTGTTACTGTTCACAAGATACTCTTGGCAAATTTCCACAGCTCCAAGAAAGAAAGTTACTCTGCTGATTTTTATTTATTTATAGAGTTAAAAATAAGAACAGAAATCGTAGAATCCGCAGTTATTTTTATTCCCCTCAGTAGGAGGATTTTGCTTTAGTAGGAGGTAAATTGCTCTCTGTTTACATTGTCTGTAATAAAAGCCTGCAGTTGAGCAGTCTTGTCCTCACGCTGCAATTACAAGGCCAGGGCTTTAGCGGGCTCTGCTCTAAGACTCTGCAGACCTCAGTTGGCCTTTTGGCCACAGTTTGATCACCCTTCACTTCTGCAAAATCACATATTACACATCCTCAAATCTCCAGATGGGTCAAAGTATGGGAAAATTATGGAATAATCAAGTCTACGCCCACAGACTTCGCAGATAATTAGTTTTTACAGATCATTATCTATAAGCCTACAGACTAGGGGCTCTGATTCAGCAGAGTGTTTAGACAAATGTTGAAATATTTATTCTTAATAAACAGAAATAGGCACTAACTTTAGGCGTATGGATGGAGAAGTGACTGATCGGTTACAAGTGGACTTATTCATACATCAAAAGACTTTACTGTATAAAGACCTTGATTTGGAAAGTACTTTATGTGATTTTATACAGAACTGGAATACCAAGAAGAGAGTGACATGCTGTTACAGCTGCAGTTGCACAGCAGCTACCCAATTGTGCATATTACCAGTTTCATGAAAATAGAGAAAATAATTAAAATTATTCTATGGTTTTAAATAATTTTCATCTTACTTTACTTTAATGCCTTAAGAGCTATTTAAAGTATTAAAACCTAATAGCGTTTCACTGCACGCTCTATTCCACTAGAGGTCAGCCTGCAACAGAACCCCAAGCAAACACAGGAACTGCTGCACACGGGTAGCACTGACATTATTTTCTTTCTCTGTTTTATCTATTAGAAAGATTTCTTCAGAGCCATAACTTAGATCTCTCACGAAAATGGAGCAACAGGAAGATATAATGGTGCATTTCATTTATGAATGACCCGTAATAAATTACTATGAAGTATTCCAGGTGCCAAACGAGAGAATGCTTTGTCTGCACATGAACTATATTTCACTACTTTAATTTGGCTGACACATAAAACTCATTTGACATTTTGCAGGTATTTCTTTGAAAGGATATTTGGTTCTTGTTGAGCGTTAAGGTATGGAGGTGGGGTAACCTGGGTAAGAGAAGGTCATTTCCGAGTAGATTGTTGTCCAAGATCAGCTCTTCCAAGTAACTGAATGTTTTCAGTCCTTCTAGTGACCTGCAAACGACAAAGGCAACAGGAAAAATGATACTCCACTAAATCAGGGAGGCCATTATGAGCTGAAATAAATATTTTAACCTTCCCTTTCAGGAGTGGGAATAGTTTTGGTTTGGGCCTGTCAGAAGAGTGAATGACAAGCATTAGTGGCAAGGGGAGTGCTGGCACTGCAACACATCCTTCACACGCTGGCAGGATGAAGGATGCGGGTCACTTAGTGAGTAGCCAGGATCCAAAACAAAAGGCTTCAGATATGGGGCCTGCAGGATGAATTTGTCAATGTCTTGTGCCTTCAAGCACCCAGCCTCGCCTGACCCTAACCTCCATTCCCAAGATAAATAACTCTGTCACAGTTCACCTTCATTCCCTGGACACAAATTTAAGTTGTCATCCATCATTTCTGCCAAGAAATATCATACCCTGCTAACAATAATAAATACAACCTCAAGTATCATTTCTTAGTAGTTACCTTACATGCAATAATAGGAAATATAGAAGAGATTTTTTTTCCCCCCCTTTTTTATTAACTTCTTAATTAGCTTTTTGAGTTCCTGAAAAAAAAAAGTTCTCTACAAAATAAAATGCAGATTTACTCCAGACAGAACAGGCATTTGCTTTCTTCTTGGAACTTACTGTCCCATTGTCAAGCCACAGGTCACATTGCAGAGAGCAGCTTTAAAAAGGAGCATTTGACAACATAGTAGTGAAGATGATGACTTGTAAATAAACAAGGTCCTAGAAGCATTCAGTCCTCTCACAGCAAAGCACAAAAAAACCCCCAAACCCTAAAAAAGAACATTTCAGTACCTTGTTAAGGCACCTATTCCAAGCTTGATTCTTAATGCTTGCTCATTCCAACAGTAAAAAACCCCTACACATTAATCAACTAAGACACACGATATACAAAGCATACGCACAGACATGCATTCACAGCTCATTCACCTACCAGACACCTAAAGATATGCTGAGATTGCATGACTTGACAGCTGATCTACTATGCCTACCAGTGGGAAGATCATCACTGTATCTCCTGGCTGTTTTGTAAAATGTGATGAATAAGAGAGATGCAGGTTATAGTATTTATTCCGTTTCCAATGACATTTATACTGAGGGGATTTCCTCACCCTCCCCCAGTTTTTGGCAAAGATCGAAGTATAGCCAAGGTCTCTTTTAGAATGTTCCACAGTAAAATTACTGGAGGAAAACACAAGTATTATTAGAAAAGACAATGTTCATCTTGCAACAAAAACAAGACACTGCATTTGTAGCTAGAACTTACAGACCATTTATAGATCACACTTAGATGGCTCAAGCAACCAAAAGAAATCAAGTGTGTGACCTTTACACTAGGTACTGTACACTTAACTATGAATATCAAGTAATATTTGTGCAACACTGCAACAGTATACTTCAGTCCAAGGACTCCAAAGTCTCTTGATCTGAAAGGGAGGTGCAACTATCACCAATGCCATTCTGATGCTCAGCAGGCAGACCCAAAGAAAATTTGCTACCCATACCCTGTGGCATACCCAAATCACTAACAGTGCATTGATACTACAATTTCTGAAGCTGAAAAAATAAAAGCCTCTATTATAAACATTCCACTGAAATAATCACTGCAGTAACAATCACATGTTTTGCATGTGCCTTTAACCAACAGTTTGGGGAAAAAACCCTCAATTCAGCCTACATAAACTGTTCACCATCAAAAGCTGTGCTAGCATGCTGCATTGAGCTAGCTATTTCAGCAAAAGGTCACAACAGACTCGGTTTTTCCAAAGTCAAGATTCGAGGAGAAAGCAGCAAACATCTTAGTGCTTTCCTACAAGTACCTTTAAAAGGCAAAAAACTGAGAGGAAGTAGCAGTGAGTTTATCAATCTGTTATGAGTTTTCATTTCAGTTTGACAAACCTAGTTTAGCAAATTCCCCTTAAATACTCTTTATTATATAAATAGTGGATTATTTCCAAACCTCACATTTCAATGTATGACTTTGACTTGCCAAAAGAGTTCAGAGAAGGCCACCTCCTTGTCAGCACCACAGAGCCTTATGGGATGTTAATAGGTCCTTTGTGAAAAAACACTGCTTGGGCTCTGGTCAGTGTCAGCATCAAAATACACATTGTTCCTGAGTTATGTTATGCAAATATAATACTCTTATCATGAGAATCAGCAAATGGTTGGCAACTGGCAAGGAGAAGAAAGCGCACATCCAAAACTGCTGCAGGGGAGGCATAAAACAAAATGACAAGCCATGAAGGGGGACAAAAGGCCTTGAAACACTAGAGGGAGTTGCCTATTGAAACAGCCTTTCTTTCACAACCCTGGGCCGAACACAAGGGTACTAGTTTCATAGATAGGCAGAGAAAATTGTGCGCAAATCTCCTTACACCTGTCTGGTTTTGATAATTTTTGCCATGTAATGTTATTAGCTGCTCAGTTAAAAAGGAGCCATGTTACACAGGGGGTTGCTTATAATTGCTGTTTTCATGTCATCAGAGTAGTGTGCACTTGGTGATTTAATCACCTAAATTCAGAGTCCAGGGAGATGGGAGGGGTTGCCACAGTACAGAGAGAGGGTGTAGCCCTTAATATAAATTTACAGCCATATGTTGTTTTGCTATTCGTGGAAATTTTTTTTCCATCTTAACAGAAGAAAAAAAAAAAAAAACCAGCACCAAAACAAAAATGATAAGACACAGCAAAGAAATAAAAAAGGAAAAAAAGCGTTTGCTCTTATTCAGTGTCACTACCCACCAAATTCTATGCAACAATCTCTACCATCATAATATATTAGGAAATATTGCCCAGCAGTTGTACTCCAAAGTGTAAAAGTTTTAAATACAATCCACATAATTGGTTTTATGGTACAAACTTCAGCAAGTCCCGTAACTTCCAGAAGCCTCAATTTCCCATCTGCAGATGGGGGATAAGAAAGGATTGCAATTGTAAATTGGTATGGAGAAAGCGTTTTTGAGAATCTGAGACAGAAATCAGTACAAAACACTGTCATTTTTATTTTTAATGAGGTTGAGCAAGCAATATTAATGTTCTCCAAGTATTTCCTTATGAACCCATTACAAAAGAGGAGAGGAATGCTTATATATACACAGCATAGGAAGAAGGGCACAAGCAACCTAACAGATGAGTATAAAAAGAGGGAAATCCCCTAAGAAAGAGAACCAGCCTAAAATTAAATCTGCATTGTTTTCTCATAGTTCACAGTTTTAAAAAAAGTCTCCCCATGTTAGTATACTAAAACAAACATACAATCTTACCACAACAATGCAACCAGCACTGAAGGGCTTGTGGCAAAGAGTTGTTTCCCTTACTTTCAAAAGGCTAATAAACATCACTAAGGTGGATTGCAGGTTGCTTGTCCCTGCTCTAATGTCATGAAAGCTGCCCATTATCTCACCCACAGGTACCGTCTCAGTTACCTCATTGCAGGGCTCACACTCTGCTCCCAGAGGAGAGCAAGTGTTGCCAAGAGATTTCCACTGCAATTTTCAAAGTCACATCAAACCGACAAAACATCACAACGTATTCAGTGCCGCCTCATTCAAACAGAAAAAACTTTAAGTTTCCACTGTAATTAACCCTATCCTCGTTAAGATAATTATGATCAAGCTCCCTGTCACAGCTAATATCACAGCATCATTGCCTATGGCTCACGCTTTGCCCTCATTAGCTTACAAAAACACTGCGCTAAACAGGAAACTGACTCCCTCTGCAAAACGACTTAAGATGTTCTGTAAGGAGACAGTAAATAATCCTTAGAATATAAGGGTCTCAGAAACGTCATTTTATCCAAGTCCTTTGGCTAATCAGTATGATTTCTTCCAGCTTTCTTTTCCATAATTCATTCATGGTTTATAACAAAGTTTTAATCATAAAGGAATGTCATGACAGAGATTTAATTTTTTTTTTAATGTATGTGTATGCATGGTAATTGTCAACGGCACGATTTCATGTGATCCCTCTGGCCTGACAGGGATTTGGTTACAATGAAAGTAAAGAGCAACTCTTCATTTTGGTAATATTTGACAATGAAAACACGAGATTTTATAAATGAAAAGAAGCAGAAGCCTTGCAAGCAATAGACAAAACTTGGTACTCTGCAGTTGTCCTTGTTCAGAAAAACAAGCTGCTCAGAAGCATATGCTACAAAAGAAGAGTTCCTTACATTTTGTCCCACCCCTTCATTAATAAGACAGCTGCCTCATATCTAATTGACTTTTTCCTCCTGTTTAACAGGAAAAGAGAGAGCAGTTAACAATATGTAAATGAGAGAGTTTGGGTTTAGCCTTGAAATTGATTTGCACTTTGTTGACAAGAGATAGCCATTAGCAGAAGTTAAAGATGGAGCTGTTACAAAACAAGAGCTTTTTAAAGTACCTTTTCCTTGCCTTTAATGTTTTAATAGATTACAGGAGAGCAGAATCAACATGAGAACCTTAGTACTAGATAATTTCAGTATTTAAATAGAAATGCAAATTCTATTTCTCCAGCACCTGCCAGCCAAGGAGTACAAAGCATTTTCTTGCAAAACATTAATGAATTACTTTTCAAAAACCTGCTGAGCTTAAAATTCCATCTTGTAGTAAAGCAGAGAGAGGTTAAGTGACTAACGGAAGGTGACCTCCAGCAATTTTCTAAGAGACAAGAAATAACACCCAGAACTCCTGACTTCTAGTCCTTTGACTTAACCTCACCAAAGCAAAACAAAGCACAATAAAAAAATGGGGAGATATACATATATACATAAAATAAAAATAAATCAGGTAGACAAAATACAAGTAAAGCACCAAAAAATGGTCTCTAAAGTATTCAAGAATAAGAGTTTTTTTGCCAATCTGCTTAGTGATTTTACACAGTGTCCTGCATGATAAGATAACCAAAAAGAAGACAGAATGAAGTATTTAATGGACAGCTCTGACATGACTTCTAAACCAAGACAGAAGAAAAAATAAAAAGAAAAAGGGAAAAAGAAAAAGCACCCTAGTGACAGTAAAGAACCTCTAAGATCCAAAATTTCTAAAGCAAGAAATGCTTTGTTTTGTCTAATATCAGAAGAAATGTTAGTATTTTGCAGGCTATCTAGAGGTAGCATTTTACATCACTTCCATCTTTCTCTTGGTAGATGGAAAATATCTGGAAGTAACTATTAGGGTAAAACTTGAGGCACAGCTGTGAATATAATCAGCAAAAGAGAAATTAAAAGAAATGAGTGAACAGCGTCATTAAATACCTGTGAAAAAGAGATCTCCATAAGAAAAGATTAAATTTCTGTTATGAATTGGGCCTACACTAAATTTCTGAATCTTTTCAAATAAAGGTTGTACTTGACTTCCGGACATATAAGAAAATAAATATAATTCCCTTGATTTTCCCCTTTTCTTATACACTGAAAATACAAGACTACGTGAGACACTGTATTACCAATAAAGATTGGGATGTTCACAACAATCTTAAACCAGAGCTATGTAAGCACATCAAAATGTTGAGGATTCATGAAAACTCAGAATCTTCATCTGTTCTTTTATAGTCTTGTTCTAAGCCTTACACAGTAAATTCCATTGCTTAAAAAAAGAAGCCCAAACTTCTAAATCCTTAGAAGCCACCACCCACCCCCATAACCTCAAAGAAAACACAAACAAAAGTAGAATCAATAAACACACAGACAAAAAGAGATGAGGTCTCCTGAATTCTAGATGTTTTATGTTCCCAACATTTCACAAACATTCCTACCAATTATAAAACTGAAATGCAGATATTTCTTGAGAGAGGGATTTTGCTAATAAACAGCAGTTCCTCAAATGATGGCATAGTCTTTAAAGCAATAATGCAGATTCATCTCATCCATCTATAGAAACCCACTCACTTATAACTCCTCACAGGCAGCAAGAAAAGATGGGCACTCCCAGAAGGTGAATCAGACCTTCAGGTGAGGCTCAGTGAAGCACATTTATTTGGGAAGGATGAACAGAGCCTATCAGTCATGCAATGAAATTAAAAGCAACTGCAACATTACCGTAAAAAAACTTGAGAGCCACGTTCCATAAAAGTGGATTATTTACCTGTTGAAATAAAATACAAATCCCAATTACAGCTTTCAGGGGCTCACAAAAACATATTACAGTCAACAATTCAGTCGTTCAACCACCATTCCCTCACACCAAGGCTCTACTAAAATTAAAAAAACCAAACGTCAAACAGCAACCACCATCAAAACACAAAATCTTTCAATAAGACAAACAACCAAACCAACCAAGCAAGAGAGATAAATTAGCAACTGGACTGACTGTGGTGGGGTTCAATTTCTTTTCTAATGAACCTCTAAAAGTCTCAGATTTCACAATGTGTATTTAATGCACCTCTGCTCAAGAGAATATTCCATTAATACAGCTCAAACTTTATCCTTCCTGTTAGGCTGCTTTTTGCTTAAGTTTCTATATTACATCTTTAGGATTAAACATGCCAAGATTTTTTATTATAATACTGTTACAATTTTGTTTAAATTTAAATAAAATGACAATCAGTGCACTATAGCCTGTGGGAAGGCAGTTTTCACATAAGCCATACAAAATATTTCAAAATAATATAAAAGGGATCAGAAAATGAGTTCTTAGTCATTTAGCCATCAAACAAGTATCACATAAGAAAATACAGTTTGGAAAACAGTGCAAAAAATTACCAAGCAGAGAGAAAGTGACCATATATATTCATGGTTTATCAAAGGGCATTCTGGAAAAAACACCACCAATAGTTCAATTATGCATCACTTCCCTAAACTTCCTAAGTACAGACTTAAAAATCCTTCTGCTAAAAATTATTGGAAGTGTTTGATGAAGAATAGCGATGGGTTAAGAGAAAAACATGGATGCAAGGCTCTTGCTTTGTCTTCTTCCCCAATCTTAACAAGGAACTCAATCCTAATAAAACAAATAGCATTTTAAAAAATTCAAAAAAAAAAGGAAGCATTGCCATTTCCCAAACTTGAACGAATTCAATGAAGTATTAGTGATTAAAAATAGCAAAAGAACATCCCATGGTTTACAAAATATAACCCTGCCTGTTTAAAAAAAAAAGGCAAACAAATAAAAAAACCCACAAAGAGCTAAAACCCTGTAATGTGTTTATTCTTAAAAGCTCCTCTCAGCTCCATGTGCCAAGTGAAGAACCTATTTATAAACCCCCTAAAAACCAGTATTATAATGGAAATATGAGCAAATTCAAGTGCAAAGGCAGTGCCATAATGAAAGCTTTACTGTATCTTGGATCAATCTGTCACTCTGCAATTCAGATAGTAACTTGACCCCTCCCCTTTTTCCAGAGAGCAGGGGGGAGTAGAGTGAGTAGAGTGAAGCCCATTCCGACTACCAGAGTTCAGTGGGAAGGGGGAAAAGAAAAGTAATTTTTCTCCCATCTTCCACAACAACCAAGGCTGAGGATTGACAAGCAAATTGACGCACTGCTCAGAGGGCAAAAGATAAATGTTTGATGAATTGGCCATTGCTGGAGGAGTGATGGGCTTCATATGTGCATAATGGACTAGCTGCCGTTCAATTCAGATTGCCTGCCAAGATAAGAAACCATAATGAATGGACCAAGCACAGCCTGTGCCATAAGAATGTATAATCTGACTAGTTTTAATAAACTTAATAAAAAAGATGAAGCAGAGAGAGGCAAGGGGACTGGCCTTTGTGACCAGCTATAAGAGGTGAGAACAACTAATAGACTGCTCAAGCATGATAGCAGAGAATTGTTAATGGACATAATACCAAATCCCTCCATGTTAAAAAATGTCTTTAGAACAACTTAAAGACAGGGATCTACATAGGTGCCTACCACAGACACTGTAGTACTTGTTAATCAGCATATGACTGCCATTTATTTATAATTTCCTTCTGCTACCTACCCTGCTTTGTCTCCATTCCCTCCATTATCCCCTGTGCATGGTATCTTAGTCTGTACCCACACCATACACCAACAGTTTTTACCAAAAACTCCTCAGAATCAAAATAACTCTATAACGATAACGAGACAGAATTCAGGCTCAGTTTCCTACAGAAAGGTTTTGGCCACACAACTACCTCACTAACTTCCACTGCCAGTAAAGAAGCATCTTTTACCATCATAAATGTTCACACTTGACATAACTTCATTTGCTTTTGCAAACTATATTTGCACCAAAGATGAGAAATTTGACAGTTCAGTTGCAGCAAAAACAGTTACCAAAACCTCTCCAGCACATACAAAACTGTTGCCAGCAATAGCCATTTTGGTCTGGGATTTGCTGTGTTGGATACTGTTCCCCATCTGTACCCATAATTGTTAAATTCTGACCTTATTCAGCCCATCAGTACTATGAAACGATGTTAAAAACAAAACAAAACTCTCAGAATATTATACTGAATATTTTACTGTATACACTGGTAATCACCACCACTTTCATGCTGAGTAGTAAATACACACAGGGCCATTTTTGCTTTTCTTTTCTTGTTATTTAGCCACATGAATAACTATGTCTCTCTTTCTGAAGTTTACCAGACATTAAGTCCTGAATCTATGGAAATGCTAAAGGAGTCAACAAGAGAAAAACCAGCTCTGACTTTTAAAGCAGTGGGATTATACCAACAATCTATTTCTTTCTTAAGAATCAAAGGGTGAGAACACACCCTTATGTGTGCACATAACACACAGTACTAGGTCAGGCAGAACTGTTTTATCCTTTAGGTAGGAAAAAAAAAAAAAGAAGAGGATTGCTGAAAGATTCTCTTGATTGAGGAAAGCTAAAACACATATTGTACAGAATAACAACATTGTTATGCATGTTTTTTCTCTTGCTTTTGCTTTTTTCCTCTGATGATGAAAAATAAATAAGGAAACAAAATAGTCTGCTTGGATAAGTATTGTGATTACCACCCCCTTGATGTCAGTTATGTAGCCCGTGTTATAATTTAACCAGAAATTACTCTGTGCAAGACAGACATCTGGTATTTCAGTATAAATTTTATCCAACTGCAAAAGGAAAGTAACTCATTATCAAGCAGCTCAGAAGGCTCACACTACTGGAGGAAATAAAGTTTTACGACAAGAGGATCTCTCCTCTCTCTCCCTGTGAGTGAGAAACTGAGTGCAAGAATAAGACAGAAAGGGAAGGCTCAGGAGTGCTGGGTGAATTATAGACTGCCTCTCAAGATTCACAGCTCTTCGTGGTAGGAGGTTAATATTCTCACATGTCATTAGGTCTGCTGGCTCTACTGATGGCTCATTGAATCAGGCAGCAAATTATTTCCTCATGCTGCAGAGGACACCACACTTCAAAGGGAAGGAGCCAGGGTCAAGACGGCTCTCCAGTTCGATTAATGAGTTGGGATCAGCAGAGGTTGCCTGTAGGTAAGAATGTGACTGAAGCTTTTGACAAAGCTGACTTTTTGAACAGGACTTGACCCAGGCCCCTTACTCCCCTCCCCACCAAATCTTATTTCCAACATTTGCCTCTGACTGACCTGCTCAGGCCTGTTGGGATAGTTTTGACCTCCTCAGTCTTTGTTACCAGACACAGGAGCTGTCTGCCTGTATTTGATGTGTCTCTCCCTAAAGGCCACATCAGCTTATCCAGGCTCATCAGAATACTTCAGAACAGTACAGCAAAATAAGATAGATTCATTTCAGATTTTTTAATATTTTCATTAAATTTGTTGAGAAGGGGGAAGAATGAGAAGACAAGTAAAAGATATTTCCACTTTCAGTAATATTAAGATTTCTCAATGCTCCTAAATGCAGTTAAGAAAAACACAAAGATTATTAGAAGCATACGACTTACATACTCAAATTATGGAAAAGCAGAAAATGTACTGCTTACTAAGTAATGGTTTTGCTGACTAAGAATATTCCTACCAAATAATGCATTAAATAGAATATTCCTCTTAAAAGTTTTTATTTTTATTGCCATAGTAGCAAGAGATTAGAGACTTAATGGCCACTGCATTCACCTCTTTCTAAACAGTCAGTCTGATTTCTCTGAAATACTTGAATGCATATACCAGTAGACTTAATAAAGTACTGAAATGAGATTAATTGCATTAATGTTTTGAGGGTTTCTTTTTATTAAAATCTACTTAAACTGCACCCTTTCTCAAACAAATATGAGTAACTGAATCAACAAGTAAACCACTATTGGTGAGCTTCCAAAAATCACATATCTTCTGATGATTGAAACGAGAGTTTCCTCAATTACACCAACAAAATCGTTCACACGCGCTTCTCATTTGTTATATATTTAAAAATTTTGTTCGAGAATAATTTACACACATATTTCTGGAGCAAGGATCTAGGTTATTCTTCATTATTTCTTTTAATCACAGTATAGCTTTTAATATCCTCTTCCTAAACATTCTGCTCATCAGTATCCTTAATGCACAAGCCCTTAGTGCCTTAAAAAGGTAACTTTATGTACTTTAGTAACAATTTACAAAATTTAACTTTTGGTGTATAGTTTGAAAATCTTTTAACAATGTCTAAGTGCAAGGCAAATTTTCACCTTTATTCTTCAATGTTTCTTCTGCACTCAAGCCCCTATTTGTAACAGATGCTCTTGCTACAACAGACATTTAAGTCTCAAAAGCCAGCAAACAGATTATCAGAACTATAAAACTTCAGGTAAAAGCATACAAGGTCTATGCATGACTGGGCCAATTAAGAAGAACTAGTATCCTTTCAAGGAGACTACCTTGTGCTAGACAGCAAATCTTCCACATGGATGTGCTTTACTCTAAAGTGCAAGTACACACAAGCAAGAGACAGCTTTTTCTTTTGCTTATGCCTGCACAATCTCCAGTGAATTGTACATTATGCAAGTGGAAGTTTGCAACACCAGAAAAGCTGTTAGAGGGGAAACACTTTTTTTATGGGCTTGTTTAAACAAAGTAACTGTGTTACTTGGTCTGTCATCAGTGTTAATATTATATCCTGTTTCATCTGTTTCTAGAAAGCCAACAGCATACCACAGATCATCTGTGAAGTGTGTGCTTGTGTCTTGTATAACACTTAGCAAGAAGGTATGAACACCACAGACAAGGACTAGTCCAGCTGGAGTGGGATGCAAGCAGCCAATTTGACACTGCCAGGGAGAAAGAAGAAATAGTTGTGTTCAGGGAAACGAACACAGTTGCCACTCAGTTGACAGAAAACAGGATCACCAACAGTGACCAAACATGATCACCAAAGTTTCTGGTTTCTGACAACTCTAAATCAGAAGTGACGGTGGGACTGAGAAGATCAATTGCCAAGACACCTGGACCTGAAGGGGAACCTGCTGGAATTCAAGCCAGGAATCCTAGAGAAGATGGATTCAACAAGGGGAAAGGTGATCTGCTCAGTATATGCAAAGACCAAGTTTTGTATTTGTCCGTTTCCATTCATAAAATGAAAAGCTTTCAGTTAAGTGTTACCAAATAGAGCTTTGTTTTACTTTCAGGCATATGTCATGTTTCAAGGGAATGTAGTACCAATTACCATGGCACAGTGTTTCTCAAGAGGTAAAAAAAATCTAAATAAAGACAAAAAGAGCAAGAAGTCCTATACCTAACTCAAGATGAATTAGAAGGTCCAGCTGCAATGAGTACTGCTTTATACCAACTTGGATATAGTCCACCTGGGAAACTGTCAGGGCAATTATGGAGTTTGGGAAGGAACTTGTAAACTCATAAATCACTCTTGCAAAGAGCAGAAAGCAAGGAAACAGCCCATGGCTTTTGGGAATCATTACCACACACAACACTCAGTCAAGCAGTTTTGCATGATAACTGGTACGTACTAATTGTTTGAACAACCTTTTTGTGTTACTATAGCTAATGGCAATCCTGCAAAAGTTTTCATATGTAAGCTCAAATTCAGGGATAGGCATGTTCTTATGTCTTTTTGATTTTCAAAATACATCCATATAATCTGTTGATTCAATCTGTCTGATCAAATTGAGGGGTTTTGCATTTCAGTTAAAGTCTTGCAACATGCATTAAAATTGATTACATAAGTAACTGCTTGCATAAGGAAACAATGCATGATCAAAACAAAAAAAATTATTAGTTTACTACAATATTCATTTTGCTTATTTTTCCCCTTGCTCATACTATAGAAAACAATGAGTGATACCAACACATTGTAAGCAATGGAAGCATAGAGTATTTATAAAAGCAAAAAATTTGCTCAAGACAAGAATTTAGACTCTAAAATTCTGAAGATTATTACACTGAAATGTGAGCAAAAAATTTTCCCAGAAACGTACATGGTAGACAACAAATACATTTCTTTCAATTCATCCATGATATAAAACCAAGAAAAGAAGGGAAATACACATAACAAAAAATGTTGTATAGTGTCCTCCTGTCAGTGTCCTCCATTTCTACACTTCCAATATAGTTAAAATTGACATATAAAACACCGGCAGGAAAAGATAGTGGCTAGCAATGTTACACTCCAACACGATGTACTATAGAATCTGTGACAGGCTTTTTTTTGTGTTGGTTCCCCTCTCTTCATTTCCTAAAATTAATAAGATTGTCTAAAACATGACTGGGAAATTAGAGTCCAGCATAAATCCCATCATCAAAAAATCTAACAGCTCTGATTTGATAGTCTGGGGAGGAAAATGACGATGAATAATTATAAAAACACAGATGGTATCAATACACTCTTAGTTGGTCACCGTGCCCATATATATTCAAAGGTTCTTCACACCAGAAAGCAATACAAGAAGTCTCAGGATTATGTTAAAGTAAAGGGGTAACCCAACACTTCCTGGAGAAACAGAAAACCACCTTGGGTTCTTCTGAGCAGCTTCACAAGGACAGCCACCTGCCACGATGGAGGTGGAGCAATCTGAAAAGAAAGAGCCACCCCCTAAAAAGCCAGGCTAGTGTTACTCCCCTAAACTGCTCTGGAAAGAAACTGAGCTCTCAGTCCAGGTGTTTTTCCACACCCTAGGATGAGATTCAATGCAGGCTCCTCCTTTAAGCATGCTTAAAGGCAACAGACACTCCATAGATTAAGAAAGCACAAGCAGAAGGAAGACAACACTGACACCTGGGTTTTCATGGAACCATGCACACACTGATGTTGGAAAAGAACTCCAAGATCATCAAGTCCTACCTTTGAAAAGGTAGCTTCATGCTTTCCTGTCATGCCAAAACATACAAAACCTGCTGAAGGCCCAAAAGACTTTAATCAAAATGATCTGTTTTAAAATGAACACTGCTTTCTATTTTTTTATCAGCATAAAATCATACACCATAAGAACCTGATGCTGAAGTAATTTACCATAATTAAAATATTTTAGAAATCAGTATAAAACTTAATAAAGTATGTAGTTCGAAGTTCATTTCAGGCTTTCATTCCTGAATGAATATAATTTAAAGTTTAAATTGAGAATAGAGGGTTGATTATTTGTGTTGCCACTGCCTCCAAATTTTTAGTCCAATTACCTGTGAAGACAAAACCATGACTGCTACAATTTACCATGCTTGAATCCACAGAGTGTAAGTAATACAACCTTTAGAAAAAGTCCAATAATTAAAAAAAAATTAAATAATACTACTCAATTCCTACCAGTTCACTGTGTATAGATCACACCTGACTTCACGAGCTGAATTACAAACCTTATGCCATTTCCCCCTCAACACAAGGGCTGGGCATGGTTGTGTAGAAGTGCTGGAAATTCCTGGATGTAAATCTATCCATTTCATGCCTACATTGCAGCCATCAGCCTCTCTTCAGCATCAGCCATATGCTCACTCTTTTGTCCATAGTGGAATTTGATGACAATTAGATTTCTGAGGGGCACATAATCTGCTCAAGCCACAAAAAAAGAAAAATATAAGAGAGTAATTTACCTCACACATGTGAACCCACATGGAGTGTTTTGAAAGAAAACAGAAGTGAAATATCACAGCAAGCATGCCCATAAAATATTCTTCACTGACGCAATTAGGCAGTTTGTTAAAAAAAAAAAAACAAACCACCACAACAAAGCTAACAAACAAAAAACCCAAAAAACCCCAAACCAAACAACAAATAAGAAGAAAAAAAAAAAAAAAAAAGAAAAAAAAAAGAGAGAGAAAGAGAGAGAGAGAGAAGGCACTACGGGATTCCAGAATGCCGCCACAGTGGCCACCAGTGACCCAGTGCCAGCCCCTCCCTGTTTGCAGGGACCACATCAAAGCACCTTTGCTGCCTCCTGGCCTTCTACAGAGCAGCTTCAGCCACTCAGGGGGAAAAAAAAAGCTAAGTAAAGGCTTGGACTTAAAACATTAAAAGAAATAAATTGAGAGGATTTTGTCTGGAAACCTTGTCTTGTCCTAACTGAAGGCTAAAATAAACTTAATTTTTGTTAAAATTAAAGCAAAAATTAAATCATCTTATTATGTAATTGGAACTAGGCCTCAGGCACTAGCAGTAAAGAAGGGATTAAGGCCTCCACCACCTGGGTTGTCATTCTCATGGGCCCCATTACCACCCCCTTATTCGTTTTTATAGCCAACAGATTAAAATGCGAGCGTCGCAATCTTTGATCTTTCACTTGCTGACACAAATCCTTTCAAGCCTCCAACGTTTTCTGCTGAGGTAATTAGTACTAATTAAAAGGTTTCCAACAGCCTTTGCTCTACTTTTTCCCTCCAAAGAAATTGCTTTTACAAGTGCCTTCTATCTTTGAAATGTATGCATCGTTCACTTTCTTCTTTATCTGACTCCCAGAGATCAAGTAGATTAGTGACTCCATTATTCCCCAAGACAAAGCCAAACAACAGGTTTTTACTATCTTCCTGACCTGTTGAGGTGCAGGGTTTATATTCAGAAACAAGTGCCTCTGCTTGTATTAAAAGACAGTCCAATTATGCATTAACAGACACAATGCGGGGTTTCTACATTCAAGAATGGACATCATTTAAAGATGTTGTATTTCCTCAGAAGAGAGAGAGGCGACCATTCACTAATCAAACTGACAAGTTGTAGGACTAATAACTGGTCTTCCTTTGTTTTCTTTTCTTTTTGTGTGTTTGTGTATCAGGCAAGATGCAAACAATTTTTTTCTCTTCCTCCCCTTCCCCCATACTTTCCTTTCCACTTTCTTCCCCAGTTTTAATGATTTATACACATTTGTTACTTTTTAAAAAAAAAAAAAATTAAGTACCACCCCGAAAGATTCTGAAAACCCAGAACGTCCTATCTGAATAAGTTTTGGTTACTATAATTACGTAATGTGTCCTGCTGCAGGCAAACTGATAGCTAGAAATATAATTACAGACATTAAACCACTTTTTTATAGTGCATCTAAAGTACTAATGAAATTCCAGGACTAAAAAAATTAAAAGCCACAGCAGAAAAAAGAACGATGTTTTGCATTGAGAAAGAGCTGTGTTTTGAATTTACAGGTTTTTCAAATGATTGTTCAATCGACATGGGCTCTATATGGATCATTTTTCTTTATGAAAACCTGGAAGCTTTATGCCTGCTGTGATAAAAATAAATTACACTTCATGCAGCAAAAGTGCTATTCAAAAAAGAGGACAGTTCTCAGGCTCTTAAAGTTCTCACTTCCTATTGAAAATGACAGCAGCTCTCTCTCATGCTGTAGCATCTCTGGCACAATAGATCAGAAATCATACACAGAGCCACAAGATGCTATGTAACTTATCATTACACACACAGGGGTCTATTCTCCTCTCGCGATGCAAGCACAGGGCTCCTGCTGGCACTAATGGGAGCTGCACGTGCACGTCAAGGACAGAAACAAACCCACAGAGCATCCACTTTTCTAACCCCAGCTAAGTTAGAAAAGTTTTAAATAGCCAAAAAGAAAAGTCAATAAATTGTCTCTCAATCATGCCAGTTCTTCTACTTTATTTTCACAACTGTTCTACCATAGTCGTAATTCCTTTTTGTGTAACTTTCCTCATGAGAATTTAAAAGCACTACAATCTCATCAGTTCAGCTATATTATGCCCCTGTGAAGTAAGTTTTATCTGACATATCTTGTCCAAGTTCATATGGAAATTATATGACAGGGCCAGGAATTGCACTTTTCAGTATCCTGGTAGTTCCCTGCTTTAACCAGCAGGCCATACTCCTCCTCTATGCATGCACAATAACCAACAGCTCTACAAGCAGGAGCACGGACTTGCCATTCAGTGATGAAAAGGTTTGGATTAGCCATTGGATTAAATCATTCCACTGAAGAAAGGTTTTTCACAAACACAAAACTCAAATAATTTTTATGGATTCAAAATGCTAAATGAAGAAATCAAAACCAAAACAATAATGTGTGAATCACCTAAAGTTATAGCTTTAGTTTCTTTGCCTTGTTAGGACATGGCCACCATTGCCTTAAAATGCCAGGCAATCCCTGCAAAACCAATACGAGTTTAGGGCACCCCATACTTCAGCTCTCAGTACACACAAGGACAACAAATCATGTGGAAACCTCAGCTAAACCTGGGCAACTGTGTAAGCCCTGCAAAAACACATTAACACAGTCTCTTCTAACAGAGCAGCCTTTAGAAATAGCACAGCTTTTTCTTCACTCAATATAACATATCTTGGGTAGAGGCTTTTATGTTTACTAAATGCTAAATTTTCAGATTTCAATTAAATTTGGAATTATGAATTCTGAAACTTTTCAAAAATCAGAATTTGGGACCAGAGCATGGAGAAAAAGAGAATCTAATGGAAAAAGTCTATATGTATGTATCTTTCCATATCCAAGATCATCATTTAACATCATTAAAGAGAACATTATATTAATGCAACATGATAGAAACAATCTGCCGTATTCTCACCTATTACTAAAACAGCATGTGACTTTAAGGCAAAATCAACATAAACAACACACCTTCTAAAGAGTCTTTGGGTCTTTCATCTAATGAAATCCAAACTGTATGAAGAAAGAAATTTTACTAAAAGTCAGACACAAAAAGCCCAAACACTTTGCAGGGAAAAGGTAGCCACAGAGAAGAGCAATATATGGAAAGGGGGTGCTTGACTTGCAGAATCTACTAGCAAATATCTTTCATTTTATCAGAGCCACTCTCATAGACAAAGTTATCTCCCCAATATGCAAACAAATTAGGATGCTTTGAAATCATAAACTCCCAATTTATTATGTTTTTTCTTTCATTTGACCTTTTCTTGTTTATTCCTGCTTTTGCATGTACAAACTGCTTTCATATTCATCAGAGATACTTCCTTTAAAATTAACAGCCAAAACTGTCTCATGAACCAAAAATTAGAGACAAAACTTTAGGGAAAAGAGAAGAATTGTGAAGCACACAACAAAATCACATGCTGGCAGCACAGTAGACAAAGTTAACACATGTATTGTAGCAAAAGTAGGAAAACGAGTGTCATGTTTAATGCTTCAGAGACTGCACAAATGAAGACATCTCAATATTTACTAAGGAGATCTAAAAGTAAAATGAAAAAATAGGTTTGTGGTGAGCAAATTTTGCTTGGCTACATTACAGGTTTTAGATATCCTGGGATCTACACCAGTCTTTGGTTATCAGAACAGGCAAGAAAAGGGACAGAAAAGTCCCTATCTTCCCTAGGTATTCAGTTATGGCTCTTTCCAGCCTGCAAACAGTTGTTGTTGCCTTAGGGTTTCATTATTCATCCACTACAGGATGCAAGGACCAGGAGCAGCTGGCCTTTAACATGCAGGAGGAAGGGAGGGAAAGCCCTCCCATGCAAGGGATATCAGACCAGTTTGGGGTACTTATATCTTTAATATTTATTGAGGTGGGGGGTGAGAGGGAATATATTACATATACTATACCATCTTTTCCCTCCCTCTCCCCCAACCCCAAAGGGTAAAAAACCATATCAATATCCTTCAAATCTGCCCTGCTCTCTCAGTAGAGTGTGCATGTCTTGAAAAACCTGTAAAGAAACATTTCAATTTGAAGTTTCCAAGAGGTAATTATAAACAAGAGAAAGAGAAAAATATTTTTGAAATTATGAAAAATACCCTGACAGTGACTCCCTTAGACTCACATTTAGCCCTTGAAAAATATTCTGCCAAAGGGTGCATTTTGACAGGGAAAAGATGAAGAGTGGAGAGAAGAGGCAGCAGTCTGTCATAATTGATGACACCGCAATGCAAGCTGAAGTCAAGACTGAATATTTACAAAATTCATTCAGGGTGAGATTTTTAAAAGGGGAAAAAAAAGCCTACAGCAGACACAGATGGACCCAACCTTTTGAAAACACAGCAGGACTACAACAGACAGTACAATAAAGTCAACATAACCACATCACAATGCAAAACAATTCATTTTCATAATTCACGATGGTATGGGATTCAATATAAAGAATTTTTTTTCTGTAGGAATTTGTATGTCTTTGTATGGATGTATGTTTTTTAAATTAATTTTAGAATTACACAATTGAGTTGAGTCCCTTTGGCCATAATAAGACTTCAATGTTAGAAATTTTCACCCCAAATAATTAGTTTAAGTTGAGCTCAGACCACCAATTTGCAATATTACTGTGTAATATAATTAAGCCAATCTGAACCTAGCCACATTCTTATGTTCCTTTTCTTTGCTTTTACTGTTTGACCTCACCTTCTCCTCCCTTCAGCTACATCCCAGCCCTCATGCAGTCCCATGGTTAAGCAGTTCAGGGCTATGATCCAGTTAAAACTGAGCTGGAAGGGAAGGCAGGAAGTAGAAGAACTGCAGCGAGCTAAACTGCCCCAAGTTGTTACTGAAGACTAATCGATTGTTAAAATGAACATATTTTTTGTAGTCATGGTCCAGCTGCCAGGAAGGAAGTTCTTTCCAAGCAAATTCAGCTGGCAGCTTGCCATCAGATTCAAAGCAGGAGACAGGTTCAAAACCAAATGGAGAGTACACTTGCCCAATTATTAGCAATGAACTGTCCAAGGTCAGGCCAGAGGTACATCAGTAAAACAAAGCAACTCTGTTCCCTGTTCCACAGGGATCCGGGAGCTCATCTTCAAGAGTTGTCAATCTGGCTCTTTTCACCAGTGCTGACTTCACACTTCATTTAAACAAATATGACTAATCCTACTCCCAAAGGAAACACACTGGATCTATCTTGCTACCAGCAATACCAGTCAGGCCCAGATGTATGGGAGACAACAAGCCATCTCAATGTGAATCATCCAGTACTTATAACACGGACGGGAATTTCAAAGACTACAAAAGTAGACAAAGTTAGGACTAGTATTACACAGGCATCAAAAATTATGCCATGAAGTATACTTGTTATGTAGAAAGCATTAAAAATTCCCAATTTAGGAAAGCAGCTATTCTCTGTATTTACTGCGTACTCAAACTACGTGACAATTTGAGAGTCTCATATATTTATATACAATGGACAAAGCTTGTTAAATAAAATAAATAACTAAAAAGTTATTTAATCTAATCCTCCCATCACCAACAAGCCTTCCCCCAAAATTCAATTTCCCATGTTACAAAACTGTAGAATCTTTTTTTGCCACAAACGGTAGATCTAAACGGTCTGGTAAAAAACCCACTTTGCATGTTCCTCCTACTCATTATTTTCAAAAAGAAAAAGCAGGTACGAATACAAAGCAATAAGACATAGAAATGAACATGAAATATGTGCTTTCTAGTCCTGGAAGCCATACATTTTTTTGCCAAGGCTGTTCACGACAAAGCCTAGTTACCCAGATCTACTTTGTGTTTCTAATTCTTCCATGAATCCAGCCTTCTCCAAAACACCTGAAAGTTTTAATCAGAGCATTGCAAAACATCTATCCAAGCCATTAAATTGCTTAAAATTACTAAAGTGCACCTCCAAAAGGTATGCAGAGAGCCACCCTTTCCGTTTCATTAAAAGTAATCCTAAACAAATTCAAATAGTGTTTCCTTGCCTGATAGGAAAGGCAAACGACCCTGAAAAGAGAAACTATATTTTCAGGTTTTCCAAACACTTCTAAATGAAGAAAGAAGAGTAAACTAGCCTTAAGTTGCCAGGCTATATTCCAAGTTTGGTGGGAAGAACAACGTGAATGAATTTTTTTTTTTCCACTATTCAAAGGAATGAGAACAGCCTGGATTAAAACTAAAGGAAGGGTAGTTTCTCCTAAGAATTTCATTTAAATTTTGTTTGCAGGTATCTAAGATACGATATGACTTCCCTCACTCCCATTTCAAAATGGAACGTATGTAAAAAATAAATTAGGAATATGTCATTATTTTTTCAATTCTCTAGTTTCTTAGCATCAATATTTTAATGATCATGCTGTCTAATCAATTGGGTGGAGCAGTATGAAATGTTTCATTATTTTCCTACTTATCTTTGTATCGCATTTTTATTGTTGTGCAAAATGCAAATTCACCTATATCCAAGACTTCATGTGTATTATTTAAAAGAAATTTTTAAAAAAGGTAATTTTCAACTACTTATGCATAGTGGTGGTCTTAAAAATGACAGATGATGTGTCAGATTTTTTAGATTTCACAGCTAAGAACAAGAATTTCTAATTTAAAGAATAAGCACAAACAAGAACATACAGAAATGCCAAATCCATAAAATAAATGCTACAGCCAGTACTAAGATACACACAAATTCTATAATAAGAATCTTTGCATATTCTTTTCACTTAACATCCTTATGACAGACATGTAACAAGAAAACATTGCAAAGGCACGATATTCATATAAAAACACCGCAGTAACTATATTTGAGTTTGAAAAGTCGGCTAGTAAGATTTTCAGTCCAAGAATAGAATTATTCCCAGGGTGAAACCAGTATGATTGCATGAGACGTTTGCTTTTAGTTGCATGCACTACCATAAACTTGCTGTAGATCCTGAGTAATGGGCATTTTATACCATTTCAGTTATTTGAATTTTACTGTCAATTACTTTCTTTCTAAAAGGATTTTCTTTAATCCATTATTCTTGATCAAGGTAATGATTTTTCAGATTTCTAACATCTTAGCATCACTCTGTATTGACCACCTTAGAAAACAGAGTGCCAGGTGTTTCTCCAGATGCAGTTCATTTGTATTCCATAACTAAACCAAAGTATCCACAGTGCCACATACAGATTACACTCTGCTCACTAGTTCCACGTAGAGCCTCCTTAGTGAGTCACCAAGAGGGGCAGATATCACAGGGTAGGTTGCAGAAGAAATTCTCATGAATTACACTTTCATATTATCCTTGAAGAAGAATAGTAGTAAAGCGTATTTATTCAGTGTTGTAAGACAGCTTCAAATGATCTGATCCAACAGACATTTTCTTCTGAAAAATCAAAAAAGATGAGATAATGTGTTTCAAGGTCAATCGAAGCAAGGGTGCATCAAGAAAAAAAAGTGTGTTTAAACCACAGCAGATTTAACAGCTTAACCAATAAAGCTACTCTAGCCTTCAGTCAATGGAAATAAAAACAATGATTTCAAACTATTTTATTCAATCTGCAGGCAGGATTACTAGGTGATAAATCTTTCCTTCTTTACTAAAGAAGTGAGAATTTCTCCTATTTTTAAGATTTCTTTCAGCAAATTATGCACTCTTTTCAGGACTACAGCCACAAGGACACAGACATTCTTTAAAGTTTGTAGCTTTCTGTTCCTGTATTTATTGCCACAGAGCTCAAATATTGACATGTATGCTTACTAGAAATCTGAAAATGCATGGAATTTTATTACATTTAGTAAAACTCATTTTTAAATCTCCATCAAGCCCCTCTGAGTATATAAATGGCACTTTTATTTTTCCTTCCTCAAATGATGCCATTTGCTAACATAAGCAGAACAAATGTAGGTGACCCAAAATACAATAAATTACTACATTCAGATTCTTTATGACCATTGAGGTTTTTCCTTAATAATCTGAAAAGTACTTATATGTGATTGTAAAAACCACATTCATTAGAAGTTTTTCTTTCTTTCCTATCCCATTCTTCCCCCCCATACAGACATATATTGATTTTCTGAAGTCCATGAATTCCTTAAAATAATATTTCAGCTTTTAATAGCAATTGGCATATTAAATATCAGTGTACAAGGGGAGTGTACAAAGCGATTCCATAGTAAATTAGTCTGAAAATTGTCCTAATTGTTATGCCAGATGACGTCCTCTACATTTTGTCTCGGGAGAAAAAGATCTTTCTGTCTAAATGCCATTATGTGTCATCCTAGCTGAGCCTCCTGCCTAGCGGGGACATTGAAGTTGTACAGCAGGAGCCGCTTCTCAGGCTTTAAGAACTACAGTAAATCTTCAAACAATTTATCCAAACAAAGCCCAGTGTGTGGAGAGAAAAATACACGGGAAGCAGATGAATAAGCAACATCAATTATGGGGGGGTTGACCTTTGTGCCCCACACCAATGCACAGATTTCACACCAAATCGCAGCAGATTGAAGTTGACATGCCTGGAGTGAAAACACTGGTCCTCACAATGTTGCAACTCTACATTCACAGAGCTGTGGTAAGAAGAGGAGGAAGAAAATGAAGAGAAGGGGAGGGGTGTGTGAATGAAAAATCACATATAATGGGCCCGGGTTTATTTTACAGAGAACAAAATGGCTCAATTTGAGCACTTAGACTGTCAAAATTGGGCAGTGTGAGATACGAGAGGTTCATCCAAGGGGACACTTGAATCAGGTGCCTTCAGTGATAGAACCTAGAAGAAGGGATTGGGAGAATAAGGGCTGTTTTCAAAAACTTTTAAATGTTGTTAGAGATCATATTATTTCACATTAAAAGATAATATATATATACACATAATTTTTCTACATAGTCTCAGTACCCAAGATTTATCTTCAGTTAAAATAAAAGTACCAGGTTTTTTACAGCAGCAAAAAATATTGTCTCATGCAGCATTATTTTGCCCCACCAAAAATCCAAATTAGCCTACAGTTATACCTACATTTGGAAAGATTCCCACCTCATCCCAGGAAAATATTGCCTTTACGTCTAAGGAAACACCAGACTAAGTAATGTGAACTTTGAAACCACCTCAATTAAAATTCAGGTTTGGGCCTTTAGAACAGTCAAGTTAAAGATTTTTTTTTTTTAGATTGGCTGTAGACAGATGATTATTAAATATTTATAAGTCTTTGAAAAGGATTGAGTGCTTTTGCTTTGTTTATTGTGTGGAGCTCCTCCTCCCCCTTCTTTCCCCCACTCCCTCTTTGAGGGATCTATGAGTGATCATTTTATTTGAATGCTTCACCAGTTGGTTTGTGCAAAGACAGATCAGTCAACCCTATGCAGGCCATTTCACATCAATGGAATCTCTTAACACTGTTGCAATAGTAGCTTAAGGTTTAATATGCAATCAGATCAACAGCTTTTGTCTCATTCCACAGGACGTTAATATACAAACTGCTACTATTTCATGATGATGGTAACTAAACACCACCAGTTCTAGTTCAGACTGAACAGATTAAAAATAGATAAGTTCACAATAACATTTACATTGATCCTAAACTTAGATACTGTCATTAAAAAATTCTCAACCAATTAATCTACCAGCAAATTTTGCTGCTCAACTGTGAAGTCTAGGTTTAAAGATGAACAGAAATGTAAACATGTGTTTCTTAACGTTGATAGCCTGCTGAAATTGATTTTTCAGCTTGGGCACAAGTTTTCACCACTGTCAAGAAGAAAAGCTACCACCTTTTCCCCAGGTATCACATCTGTAACACTCTTCCCAAAACTACTCAGACGTTAGACTTCATTCCATTTGGATGAAAAAGAACTGTGAAGGAAAAGTCACAGCATGTGGAAATATGACACTGTGCTTTCCCAGAAGTCTATGACTAATTTCAGAACCATCCAATGAAATCCCACACTACTGCAGGTTTTAGATTCTGTGCTGCTACTAGGCAAACCAATATTTTTCTCTTAAATTAACATTTTTCCTAAAAGTAGTCTCCTATTTTAAATACATCACATAGTACAACAAAAGGATCAATTGAGAACATAGTAGCACAACTGGGAGCTTTACACTCCAGAACAACACTGCTACAAAGTTAAGATACAGGAATTTCCATAAACTTTAACAGACTGTCAAGCTGGCAATACACATCTCATGATTTCTAAATACAGCTATATTGCAAATTATTTGATTAGACTCCACAACAGCTAATCCCTAGAACTTCTCAAGAGCTGTTGTTCAACCCTGCAGGCACAGGATGTAGGAATACTCTTTGAATGAGACTGACCAAAGGGCTTCCCCATCACGGGTGTCAGAAGTGATCTAGAAAGCACTGTAACTAGGATGTACAGTGGTTTCAGCTACAGGAGAGACAAGTTTCAAAGTCTGAGCACATACACAAAAGTTCATATCTGTGTTCTGATCTCTGCCTGGTTTCCTTCAGACCAACACAGCCACATCTTCATTAGGACTGTGTTCTTGGATTTCAGTTGTGGGTAGTTTTCTTGGAGGGTAAAACTTATTTGAGGGAGAGGTTTTCATCTTGTTTATGTCAGCTGCTGAAACTATATTCTATCTTTTGAGCATAGTTAAGTAAGAGTCTGACTACTCTACTTGTTATGAATCTTGGAAAGGAGGACTCCAGGTAATTCTTCACAACAGGACCGAATCCCTTTTGCTCCTTTCCTATCAATTCCACGTATTGTGCAGGTCTGCTGGTTGGCTGATGTATTTAAACCACCCAAGTTTTCTGAAGTCTGCCATGGTGACAAGCATCTCAAAACACCTTCGAGCTCTCTAGCCCTTGCAAGCATATTGTGAACCAAGGAGCTTAAGCCTGAAATTGTAACTTATAGGCCAGAGTCACCAAGTCAACCTTTCACAATTACAATGTAAATGGGACAAGACTAATCATCAGGAAAGACAAATTAAGGCAGACACTCTGTGCAAGATCAATCCCTGTTAGCCAGCCATCCAGCCAGAGGCACATTTGACAGTAGCTTTAAGAAATCCTCTGGAAAAAGCACTGATGAGTGCTCACCAGCAAAAATGAAACTCAGGGAAAACAACAAAGAAATGAGGACATGAGAATTCAATCAAACACTCAAAATTAGCTAATTGTCTTGTGAAGCCAATGGCCTAATCTAGCTCCAATAAAAGCATAATACTTTTAGAGCAAAAAATACTAGAATTTCTACATCTGTCATACCCTTAAAAAAAGGTAAGAAAATTCTGGTATGCAGAGCAGACAGAGCCAGCTCACAGGGTCCAAGTGAAAACTCCCAAAGAAAGCAGCTACGACAAACATATAACCTTCTATATTGTCTGATCAATTAACAGTGTCATATATCTGATCAATTAACATATTGCCCTATGTTAATTGATCAGATATAAATGGAGAGTTTGGGTTTGTGCAAACTTTTAGTTTTTGTTTCATGCAGAGTTTATGTCCTTTACCTTTCCCATTACACCAGACTGTGCTAAGAAAAATGGAAAGGTTCTGTAAACCTGGTGAATTACTCCTCTATCAGTTCTGTAAATAAAATAGGGCCAAGTAGACTATTTTAGATAGACAGTGCACCAGCATATTTATATAAATATACCCACAGACAATATACATACACAAGTACATGTTCATTTGTACATGCATATATTAATATTTGCCTTACACAGAGAAGCTACGTCAGTTTGGCAAACCAAACTCTTTTAGCAACATCTATAGTCCATTATTTTAAAAGTTACTAGTTATTTGACAAAACTAATACTTATGCAAGGCATAGTAGTAGAAACTGTCTTCATTTCTAAGATTTCACACATTCCCTAATTAATTCAAGGGGACTTACAGTTTTAGATAACATTCTTCCTTTTATCACCTGCCATCTAGCAGTTGGTATAATGTCAACACTTACATTTTTTTTCCAACTGAAATCATTTTTAAAACATTTTTATCCTAAAATGTTCTCCTCGATTTTTCAAAAATTATCTTAAAGATAAGAGATTTCTTTCTATTTCAGTCCCACAACAACGAGAATGTCAGCACAGCTTTTTTGACAGACAAATTATTGAATCAAAGAAAGAATATGCCATTAAGCCCACAGGTTAGGAAGTGTCAGGAATGGTTTAAAGAGATATCCCATTTATCTTCAAAACATGCACGGAATGTCACTAATGTGTGTTTATCATGTATAATCAGACAAAGAAAATATCGAAATAAAGTACTCCTGCATACAATAGAAGTCTCCTTCCATCTCTCAAGATATCAGTGCTATTCAAATAGAATAATAATGATGAAACCTCCTTTCTTGAAAATGGAAATCAAGTGAAATGTAGATAGAAATGATTTTTTTGTAGTTGATGTACGTTTCTAAAGTGCATTAACAGGAAATCCAGAACTTTTTAGGTCAATTATATTGTCAGTATTGTCAATGCCACTGAAATGAATACCTAAGCAGTGCATATTCTTGCTGGAATAGGGTTAGAGAAGAAATCCTGTATTCAATTACTTGGAGAATAGGAGCTG
This sequence comes from Acrocephalus scirpaceus scirpaceus, assembly GCA_910950805.1. Lineage (NCBI taxonomy): Eukaryota > Metazoa > Chordata > Aves > Passeriformes > Sylviidae > Acrocephalus > Acrocephalus scirpaceus. The sequence goes on from OU383781.1 coordinate 40,561,735, forward strand.
CAGGCACATTCTTAAATGCTTGCTTTGTTTCAATCTTATTTTTATTTTTAATAAGTCAACAAGCATCCAGGAAACATATAATTATATCTGTTTTAAAATCCACAGTCTCCAGTGTCTTCCTGTTTAATTTTTGTTTTTCTTATGGCATACATTTTTTAAAACCTATTTTTGGTAGCCAAGTGCATCACAAAACACTATGTCACAGCTTTCATAATCAATTTTCCAAGACATGATGTGACAGGTCCACAGAGTTGACTAATATATAGGCTCAGTATAAGAATAGTAGGCAAAGGTTTTTTAAACATCTGAGAGGTATTCGAAATAAAAATGGTGATGACATATTGATGGGATAGGAGGTTTTGCCAGGTGAGATGAATAAATGCATCAGGTGTACCCTTTGGAACATGCTATTATTCTTATGAACAAAAATTTTAAGCAAAAGTATTGCTGCAGATTTCCAAGCTACAATCCCAGCAGGAGACAAAACAGGCACCTGATCTTTACATCATTCTCAATCCCGTATTTGTGAACAATTTTTGTTTAATGTGAAATTTTAAGAGGCCATATAGAAGAAAAAGTGTCAAAAAATAGAAGGAGTTGGTTATGTAAAACATCACAAACTGGAAAAAACCAAACAATTGGCATACTGCACATACAGAAAAAAAAAGAAGTCTTGAAAGAAATCCAAAAAGCAAGATGCAAGAGGCCTCTCAAAAGACTCAAAATACTCTTGTGCCACCCTCCCACCTGTACCTTATGGCCTTTCTCTCGCTCCACTTATTTAAGGAGCTGCATGCAGCTCAGCAGCTTCACCCACTGACCAGCAGTACCTGCCACAACAGGGCTCTCTCTCAAGTCAGGCTCTCCATGCTTGCTGCAGCCCTGTGATCAACACAGCCCCGATAAGAAGCACACTCTTTAGCTGTACAGCAACATTTCTACTCCCCCTTGACAAATGCCCCAATATCCAGATTATCAGCTGCCATACAATTAAAAGTGCATGCATGTCACAGTCACTTACATGATCTCGAGGTCTAGCGCCTTCTCTATCACGTACAAATATCGTTCAAAGAACAGAACACCCTGAAGCAGAAAGGATGTTCCCCAGAAGATAAAAAGGAGATTTAGAGGGAGAGAAAGCCTGTCTAAAAGAGTAACAACAGAAAGAGCAATCAAAACTTATGAGAATGACAGTAAAAGAACTCAGCAAGTAAGAGACAGCGAGAGATAAAGACAAAGCAAAGGTGGACAAGGAAAGGCAGCACAATAAAGCTCTATTAAGATATGTTTCATTCTGTCTGCTGGGGTTTACACCTTGAAGAAGGCACTTGCCACAGATGTATTTTTATGCCTTGAGAAGTTAATACACTGCACTTGAGCAAATTCAGTGAGAAACCCCAAAATGCCTTCTCTTTCAACAACTGTCACACATTTACCTAGGTATTTAGGCACATTTTGGAATAGTGTTCAGTTTCTGTTACTAGGACTACTAGTCAAGGATTTTTAATTTTTTTTTAAGTTACCCACTACAATCTTTTCCCTCTCTTTTCCAGTTTAGCTTATAGAGTGAAAGGAAAAATAGCACAAGAGAAAAAAGGAATGATCACGTAAAAGTTTGTGCGTGTTTGGGAAGAACTTGCAGTAATATTGCCAGGCTGGATTATTTCTCAATAGAAAATTTTCAATGGTTCTTAATTTGATCCCATTTTTTTCCAGGTATGATGCTGAAAATGCCTTTGGTCCAAACCTGGTAAAAATTCTCTTTTAAAGAGCTCAAAAAATACCCCATTTTGCCAAGACTTAAAAGATTGAATTATTTTTGTCTCAGATCCATAGGAATAGTAATTGCGCTGAACAAAAACAATTCCACTTAATGTATTCTTGTGCATTTCTAGGACATATTTATACTCCTCACATGCACACACACTGGTTATACATGGGGGGGGTTGATTCTTTAAAAGCTGTAATTAATTCTTGATAGCCAGAGACTGTTCGAGGGGGGGGGGGGTGGACAAGTGCATGAAAAGGTTGGGGCTTTTGTTCAGTGACAAAAAATATTTTCCCTGTATTCTAAATCATGTAATATTTGTATTTTATCTCATTCCCCTGCAGGATGCAAAACCTATTTATTTTCTAAAACATAAATATTTTTCAATACAGTAATCATTGTGAGCATAAGTATATATGATGTGGCTTGCAATACTTATTTTAAAATAGCCATAAAATTAATGTCAGCAGCACTGCTGTTTCTGAGATTCTGACATGTTTAGGTTAAGTTTTAATATGTGAATCTGTGAAAAGCTAACACAATTCCTGGCCTTATACCTGTCTTCACCAAACAATGAAAGCCTACATATAGGTCTGAATTAATGGGACAATGATTCTAAAATTTGCCCAAGATGGTGTGTTCCAAAACTGGTGTGTGTTTCTGTGTTTTCTTTACCAAGAATTTCAGTCAGAAATGGCAGGTGGTCTTTGGACATGCATACTGATATGCTCAAATGCAGGCCAGAAGACTTAAATAAGGAGTAACTTCCATAAAATACTTAAAATTTCATCTACACCAAAATCTACAATATTAAAATTTCTAATGTGCACTTGGCATGACTTACTAGCCCCCATTTTCTCAACAGAAACTTCCTGTTATTAGAAAAATAATTTGTATCTAAGAATTTATGAGAATGATTTCCCCAACATTATCAATTAATTTACAAACCAGTCCCAACAAGATTAAACTATATTAAGTTCACAAACAAAACTTTGCTCAAATGCCTCATTATAAATTTCAAAAATTCCATCTCACTTAAATCTCAAGATGCAAGTTTGGAATTGAAAGCAGCTCTTCCCAAAGGCCACTGTTTCACTTCACAGTTTCCTGTGAAAAAATTGTTCGATACCTCAGCAATCTGTGGTCCCCTGCAATATACCAAGGGAGGGGATGGTTCCCTATGATGCAAGACAAACTCCTGCTATAGCAAGTACTGCTGTAAATACTCACTGCCCCCAGTTTCTGAAAAACAGAGATGTAGACGAACATCCTACCTCCTGGAAAGTTGCAGGTTAAAAATAAAATACATCTATATATGGTTAAAAAAATTTAATACAGTAGAAAAGTAAATAAAAAATAAATCAAAAGAGCAGTATAAGACAGCATTCAACTCTTTGCCTCTTGAAAATTTAAATGAATACTCCTTGAGAGCAAACTACAAAATGCTAACCTTGAAGTGTTGAGTGGCAGAAAGAATTATGGGTTATTGTACTGTCAAAATGCCAGACAGCTGTATGTTGAGTTACCGTGTTATTTAGACAATCAGAAACTTGGAAGCTAATGTGACATATTTTTTTCAGTGTGAAAGCTCCTGACATGCGTCATGATAATTTCTAAAGGGACAAAATGTTATATAAAAAACATAGTGCCTTTATGAAACTGCCTAACAGGTACAACACTGTTGCAAGTAGAATTCACGCTGAATACTATAGATAAGTAGGATTGATTCAGGACATTACCAAAATTGCTATTACATCATTCTGTTGTTCATTTGTTCTATACATTTTGTCACTATCATACTTGGAGATACTCTCATGTATAGAGTCTAGAATTACCTAGCTATTTATTTTATGTCTTTCTGCTTATACATGTTTCTAATTTTACCAACAAAGAGTCCCTATAAACCATTACTTGAAAATTTCCTGAAGAGAAAATAGGCTGTGTTACCTACTTTGAGACTGGCAAAACCCACGTCCTTTGTGAACTGACATGGTTCAGAAGATTCCAGAGCTTTCATGATTCATCTCCCTCATTTCACAAGACTCAATAGTTTCTGTACCTAAGATTAGCTCAGTCTTATACACCAGAATATTAAATGTTGATATTCTATTACAAGGTTAGATTAGTCTAATATTAGTGGGTTAAAACAGCATTGGAGTCATCCCTCTTAGTTCATACAGTTCCTCACATTGTCTTAAACGACATTAAGCAATTGCTCCAGCATGGGCTAGACAGAAGTTAAGATTTCCTGTACATTTTAATTTGGTTCTGACACTGAAACAAGTTACTTCACCATTTCTGAACACCCTTTTATCAACTGCAGATTTTCTTATCATATATATACACCCTTATCCATATAACTCCATACCAAACTGCACAATGTAGTTACCCCCCATGAAGACACCCATCAGTAGCAAATATCTCTGTTTAACTGAACTCTTGTAAAGACAGAGTTCTGCAGTCTTTTCTAGACAAATTAATAGTTCACATGCTATTTTCTTATTTGTGCCCATTCTAACATAGAGCTATCATAATCTCTTCTTGCTCCATTCCTGAGTTTTTCCAGGTCTCATACCACTTATAAGCACTGTTGTGTGAAGGCTTTCCTGTTCCATAACACCACTTCTAGAAAGCAAAAAGCAAAAAATCTATTTTATAATATTGTTCAATGAAAACTCATTATTTAGAAGCACAGGACATGACTGAACCCTGTGTGGAGACCTTCCAAACCTCTGAAAAGAGCTCAGGACCATGATAGACAACAAGCTAATTACAACAAACAATACTGAAAGATAATAAGAAGACTGGGTATATAAGAACATTGGAGAGTAAGGAAACTATAGTAGCATTACCTTTTACAGAGGTAATGCTACTAAGGTTAACTAGATAAGGCTGATAAACTAAAAAAGTACAGAAAAGACTAAACAAACTTAGAACATAGCATGTCATATCAGAACCCAAGGAAATCAATCAGTTTCAACACTAGTACAATAAATGAAAGGCATGACTTAAAACCAGCCAGTTTCACAAATGAACATAGGTAGGAAATTTCAGTAATGGGGTCTGCAATCCAACAGACAGTGTAACAAGGATGGGAATACTTGGAGACTGAACCTATCCAACCCCAGACTGGGAATAAGAAGCATGTTGTTACCAGAACAGAGTCTGGAGCTCTCTTCACTGCTGAGAATTTTTGTTTGGGTTTGGTTGAGTTGTTTAAATCAAGACAAAAGCCATACTGTATTTTACATAAGAATCAATTCTGGAATTAGTTTTAGAATGCGTTACACTCAAACTCTATTACAAATATTGTATACATTTATTACACTATGTGACCAAGTTCAATGTATCTTTATAGGTAAGGCTGCTCCACTGAAAAGTTGTAGTAGTCTTTTCTTTTTATTTCATTTCTCCTGCAAATTCATATTTTTTATACAGGGCAAAACTCAGGTCCATAACTGGACAATTATTTTTGAACTGTCAGATGCATGAACAGATGTCAGTAACACTTCTTTCAAACTAATGTGCATTATTTTCATACACAATGCATTTCATGTGCTGTCATTGCTTACATACCTATCCTAAAAATAAAGGGTCATTACTAACCTAAAATATTAGCAGCAACAAGTGTCATTAACTTATTGTTTACCTGCACTAATACTGAGCTACAGAACCATGAGTTATCCTACTTCCATTCTTTCAGAAAAGTGAAAATTAGTCATTTATTTATTTTGTTTTATGGGATTTTGCCAAATTTTTATCATGTTGAATTATGCCTATTACACAATTAATAATTGGGCAACCTCTTATTAAAGACCTCTGCCAATATAAAACATTCACATAGGAATTATAAACAACAAACCATAGTCAATTTCAACAGAGATCAAAAATTGAACAACATGATTATACAGATTCTAGGCCTGAAACAGGTGCTTTTCAGATCACTTATTCAGCTGGTAGAGGAATTTGATCAGAATATGCAGTACCTTACAGCCCATTGTTCTCTTTCTATATATACACATTGAGAGAACATTTATGACAGTAATGCATTAGACATTTATATTAGAAATGTTTTTGGTCTTTTGTCATCCCACTAGAAAAGAACAAAATCTTAAGCATTTATAGTGCAAGGTTAAAGAACTTATTTAGCAGTGGCATTCATATTTCATGGCTTTTTCAGAACTACCGACATAATGCTTCACCTGTTTGTCTCTCAGTGCAATATGATATAATGTCACTCCTATCTCACCTGCATCCCATGACCAGCAGACAAAGTATTTTTCATGCTCATTCTCTGATTGATACCAGAACAGAAATATTTGCTTACTGTTCAAGCTCACGGTACATTAAGAAAAATATTTTAGCTCACTTTTTAATTTTAAATTAGAGATGTGAGGAAACCATTTTAATTTCCGTTCATCAACTCCCTGGACAGAACCCCGAATTTCTCTCATACCTTAAAGCAAAGCAGAGAACAAACACCAGAAGCAGCGAAAGGAATATGCTATGTTAACAACATCAACATGTTCCTTTTGTAGCACGAGGAAAATTGTTTCTAGTATATATTGAAATCTATTTGCAATATTAAAAACTGTTTAAGTAAGACATATATTGCAGGAGTGAGATCAAAACTTAAATTACTCTGCACAGCTACTTTATTTTACAGCTTAAATCTGACTTCCAGCAAAAACATGACCATCAAAGGGATATTTTAGTGTCAAAGTGAACCAAGTGGAGGGTGTTTGCTTGCTTTACTAGAAATTTGTACTCTGAATCTGAATTCACAGAAGTGCCAACTTCATGAAGACTGCAATTTTATCGCCAATAATCTCATTACAGACCAAGCCCATTTGGCAAATATAAAATAAATAAATACAAACAATAGAAAGAAAAATGCTACATATTGACTTCAGTGCCATACCAATAGACTGGAGTTATATGCAGAATAACTCTGGTGACAAAAACAAGGAATTTAGAACAACACAGAGTCAACACTGATGAAAAGAGGCTGGCTCTGCATAAGGCTTGGAAATGTAAAGGTTTGAGTCATTAAAAATATTTCCTTGCATTGGATTCTTGCTAAGACAAGTTGTATCAAAGAAATACATATGGTTTTAGTATTCCAAATAAAATATGAGGTGGAATTTGCACAATTTCTTTCCTTGGGTGTGTTTAATTTTAGGAAGAGACACTAAGGATGCTATTTCCTGTATCAGATTTGACTAAATCAAAGCAAATGAGAATGTAACAACAAAATTCTATTACTCTGATACTTTCAGAGACTAAACAGCTTATCTGGGGTATTTAAAGAACAGGAAGGCCGGAGGGAGGGAGCCAGGGAAGAAAAGAGAAAGCAAGCTATAATCCACCTAGTCCTCTATGTGTATTTAATCAGACAAAAATCTATCAGTTATTAAACTCTGAAGTAAAACCACTGCTCATTTCTTCACACTCTTTTTTTTTTTTAAATGCTGCAGCCAGATGCCCAAACTCCACAATGTCTCAGAAGGACTGCAAGAGAAATGGCAGTAAAAGTTTGAAATCTGGGGACTACATGGACCAAAGCTCATTAATCTCTTTGAACAAACAGGCAGACATCTCAATATTGAAAGCTTGCCTGGATCTTCTTTAATTCTAAACATATGCTTCTTGTCAATGACATACAAGGAGGAAGCCTGGACCTTATCAGCATTTATACCTGGTAGTTTTGTACCCCAAGAATTATTGGATATTGGACTACCATAAAAATGGTATTGAGAGCTGAGCCTTATCCAAGTTAAAGCTAACATTACTGCTAAAGACATTTCAATTATGCCAGATCAGTTGAGGATTTTAAATGAGGAATGTCTCCTCTTCTTTTTTCCAGCTTATTAATTTTTATTTTTATTTGACAGTTAACCTAATGCTAAGATAATACTGTGTAACTTTAATGCCTAAAATTGATATATAGCCATAGGGCATGCTTTGTGATGGATAGACTTATATGAAGAACCATGGAATTTGATTACTATTTTTCATACTTAGCATTGATGATGAATATTTTCAACATTAGCATTTCATGGAATAAAACACTACTAAAAAGAAAGTTATAAAAATAGAGAAATACCATTACCTTTAAAGCGCTTCTTTTGCATGTTCCATACAGTGTGAAAAGTTCAGCCAAATGAACAAAAGCTGTAGTGCTATTTACATTACACAGAATTGCTCCCATCATCTCTTGATTTATAAACTCTACAACATTCATGCACTCAGCTTCACACAGCTATCTCTGTCCTTTCCCAGTTTAACATCTATTACATACACCACAACTGCTCACTGCTTGATTTTTTGCACAGTGCTCATATAAATAGGATGTCTTTCAAATGCACTGCTGCCTCTCTCTCACCCAGTCCCTGCAAATCACTGAAACATACAGTAAGTATCATTACAGATTTCCCTGGTTTTGTTCTCTTCCACTGCTGGCCACTGTCAGAGACCAAGTACTGAGTTGTATGAATCTTAGTTTTGAACCCAAGTCATTATGCTCTATATTATAATCTCAAAAGAAAAACATTCTATCCATGCAAATTCAAGCCCAAGGCTCCATGTGCTTCCCTCAAGGAAAGCAGAAACATGGGGTTTACTCAGCACAAGAGAATACAAATTCCTCCTGCACTACACCAGGGAAGCTAGAACAACATTAAGCCCTCAAGATCACAACCAAATCATAGAAGAGTCACATTTCCTGGGGTTAGTTTCAGCTTTTGGGCATTCAGATTTGACATAGAAACACTGTCACTTGCTACCTGCTCTGGCACACCACGTGAGCCCAATCCTGAAGCAGGAGCTCACTGCAGGATGCAGAGACGTATCAGCTTCCTACAGAAAACCAGAGTCCATGAAGCTGTGCCCAAGATACAGTTCATTGAATCAGGGTATTTATTCTTTACCATCTACACAAATATTCTTAATCCTTTCCCTTTGTACATAAAGTCCTTATTTCTAATTTATTGCCATAAATAAAAAGTTGGTAAGACAATATTTTACAGACAATTGTTCGTATAGCAAAAGACACTTAACCTTAAGAATGAGCCTTCTTGTTTCTGTGCTCATTTCATTATAAAGGGGTTTACCATAAATACTAGAATTTGAATTCCACCCAAGTAATACATCAATAGACACTAAACCATTAATAATTCCTGTACTTTTTCATAAATGAGCAAAGTCCAATAAATAAACGGGAGCTGTTACATGTCAGAGCAGGGTTAACAAGCATCAAGGAGATTTCAAAGACAAACTGCAGGCAGGGGCTGCCAGAAGGTAAGATTCATAATGATGCCACGAATTCTGGGGACCCATTTTTTACTGTCCACTATGGCAAGTATCTAAAATTAAATGCTAAGTAGAAATTTGTCCTGAGCTCTGACACATAGTAGTTTAGGTAAACAATCTCAAAAATTAAAAGCAGATTCTTGATAATAAATTCCAACATGTATATCTTTATAACAGACAACCTTCCCTTATAAATCAAAAGTTGTTCTTTCTTCACAGAAACCTTTCCAAATTAGATCAGATGACTCACCTGAAATATTTCATCCAACTCCCCTCTTCTGTGAATACCAGTAATAAATGCCCAGTTATTAGGATGACAAAGGGGAAGTTTAAGTATTAAATGAGAATGAAAACAAGTATGATACTAAGAAAAGGAAGGCTCACCCAAGAGAGGCTGTCCTGGATATTCTATGATCTCAATGAAAAAACCAATCCAAACAATAAATGTGGAATTTTTAAAAAATAAATCAGTCTTGGTGCTACCATTTGATACATGAAAATCTTCCTCATCACTTATCTAATTCTTCTTCCTTCAGAAAAGAATATTTTTCTTTTTTCCTCTTTAAATACTTACTAGCTGGCTACATTTATTACCTTTTCTTTGGTCAGCTAATTCAATGCAACTCACAAAATCTAATTATGCTACAATGAACCACCAATCTGAGTAGACATCCAGGACATTTTTTTTTTCCTCTTTTAAACTCCTGTATTTGTTACTTCTACCTAATACATTAAATGAGATAGATAAAAACTGACCTAAAGAGACAGAGCAGTGCTTTTGGGTATAGTGTATTTCAGTCCTCTGCTCTTGGAAAGCATCATTACTATCCTGAAAAATCAGAGTTTTACTGAAGAGAAGCAGAGGCAGTCTCTTCTCTGTTAGCACATGATCCTCATTCTCTCTGGACCAACAGCTCGCTCCCTTCATGATGCCCTCTTGCTTTCCTCCGACTCAAACAGGCTGGCTCTGGCCACGACTTAGAAAATCAAAGTCAAACCAAAGATGCTCTTGATTCAATCAGAACAAAAAAATTGTCAAGATAAAACTTTGCTAGGCCTCAAGACTTTATCCAGGTACCAGGTAATACAACTGCTGTTCAGGAAATTCCTGAAATCTATGTCAACTGCTGTCACTCTCAGCAGAAGTTGATATTATGCACATTGTTAACTGAGTCATACAGTCTTGCTACTGATCCTTGTTTGAAGAAAACTTTCTAAGAGAGAAGGGAATAAATAACTTCTATTATTAAATTAGTAAATTTTTAACTTTTTCTTCTGTGCACATTCAGTTCTGAGATTGCTGAGAGACAATCTCAAGAGTGGTAGTCAAATAAAGTGATGATGTGAACCAGAGCAACTAGTCTGGTCTCCCAATAGCAAGATCTGCATGCTAGCAAGGGCAAGGGGGAAATAAGACTTAAAATCTTAGTGATCTAATGACAAAACACAAATCCCAAAGGAATTGTGCTCTGAACCACCTGGTATGTACAGCACACTGTGTCTTTGTAATACCACTTGGTGAACTTCTGATTAATGCTATGGTATCTGAAATATTTGTAGCCTTCCTGTCTACACCGTCTTGGTAAAGGTTATGAAAATTTAAAGAAGACACAAAAGGGAAAAAATGAAATAAGAAACAGTATTCAGTGTTCTTCATTTAAAAACCACAGCTTATAAATAAAGCTGGCCAAAAAAAGTGCTATTTAGAGTCAGTGCAACAAAATTAAATGATAGCTGAAAGAATTTATTCCATCCAACCTTAGCTTAGAGTGGTCAGAGAGCTAAAACTATATTTTATCTGGAAATTATATTCACAAGTAATGACAAATACAACTGAACATGAAGAACAATCTTTTCTCCTGCTTCTTAACAGATAATGACTTTGAGGTCATTCCATTAGTGATCACTGCAGCTTTTAAATGAAACACATATAACCCTCATCCAATTAATGAAAGTATCCTACATTTCTTATACATGTTAATATTGAACAAATGTTTAAACATTGGTCACTCACCACTGCATGCCCTGTAAGTCCGAATCAGAGCGGCAAAAAATATTACTGACAAGATTGGTGGAAAGCAAGGGAAAATGTAAGGTGCCTGAGCATCTGTAACTTTATACATGCTTGCATTTATAACATGAAATTATGCATATAGCTGGAGGAGTGTTCTTAGAGACTTTTCCCCCCATGTTTAGTTACCTGACCAATATGAGCTGCAGACAAAACAGTGGTTTCATCTCACATCTCTAATTGCCCCAGACTTTCATTTCTTTTCTCTTTCCTGGCAAAAATCCCATGGAATTTATTCATTCTTTCATTTCTTTGTCTTATGCCTGATGGGGTTTTTTTTGTGCTCAGCCTTTTTCAGTCTATCACTACTCTATAAATTGAGAAAACGCCAAAACCATATAAAAGTTTTCCAAAAACATCTATGTGAGGAGCCTTAAAAACCCCAGTTTCTGGACAAGAGGCATGAAATGAGACAACCTCAGCAGAAGTGGACAGGGTTGGCCTTCCCTTTACAGCTAAAAAGGTCTAAGATATGTAACTTAGCTTAAAACTCAGTAAAAATACTAACTGATGTTTTAAATTAGCTCTGTATCTTTACAGCTGGAATAGATGCTCAAAACTAGGCTCACCATAATTTTCCAAGCATTGCAATCTGTAGAAATCTAAGGTCACATGTTGTTAACTGGCTGTGCATTAGGCCATATCTTTCTAAATCTCTTTGAAAATTAAGTATTTGTTGAATTTAACATCTCTGAAGACTGTCTCTGTAACCTTACCAAATGTATTTTGTTCTACCGACAGCAGGTGCCAAACAAGCCCATAGCGTCCCATTCTTCTCACTTCAATATATATATATATTTTAAAACTTAACTTTAAATTCAGCATCTCATTTGCAGTGAAAAAGCAAGCCCAGGCATCTTGTTCCCTTTGAAGATATTTTAACTCAGATCTCCTCACTCACAAAGACTATCTCCTGAAGTTTCAGCAGTATTACTATTTTTCATTATAAATACCTCTTACAGTGAAAACAGTGGTCAATAAAAGATGCTTCTCAAGAAGCATACAAAGCTCAAATCTCAGATCTCTCATTTAAACGCTGCCTGCCAAATTAACAGAAAGAGTTTTGTTCAGTGGCAAAACCAAAATTTATGCCTCCCAATACGCAAAAAGCTACAACGCTCTTTCTGCAGGCAAGATGCTAATGCCTTCTTTCTCTCTGTGTCCCTCAAGCAGAAATGTGTATGTCAAGACAGTGACAAATGACAGTACTTGTTAAAGCAGCAGGACCATCAGGTTCTCACCATGCACTGCAAGGGGGATAGGCCTTGTGAAGTACGAACTTACAGGACCTACATCTCTCTCCATGAGTGAAGGCTGCACTGCCAAGGCATTCAGCGTGGCACGGCTCTCTGACTCCTCTAGCTGCTTCACACCTGTTGCTTTAGATGCAGAAGTTACCGGAATATGCAAACGTCTGCCAATGGAACTGGATATAATGGCTTCAGAGCAACGTATGTGATGTGTGCAGCTTTACATCAAGCATGAAAATCATCTAATCAACCACTGAGAGCCTTTAAAAACATAATAGTAGGAATGGTAAGCACGCATGCTCTCATTGCCTGACACAGCATGTGCCTGCAGAGGACTGAGCTCTTGACAGCAGTTAGACACTAATCAATGTAGGTGTGCTGGTTTGAAAGCAAAACCAGTGAAGGACTCCAAGTCAGAAACACAATTTAATAAGATGAAAAGAAAATAAAGGAAAGTAAAATAAAATAAAAGTAATAGTACAAAAAAAACCCCACTGACAGAGTCAGAATACAACCTGACACCCTGTTAGTTAGGGCGGTAGTGGCAGTCCAGATGAGATGGTCTTGTCAAAGCAGTGATTCCTGTAGAAACGTCTGACAGCTCTTGTCTCTTCTGGGAGTCCAGTGGATAAAAGCTGCCTGTGCTGTCCCAAACCCTGGATTTATCCAGGTGGGAATGCTTGGCTCCTCCCCCTGGGCGGAGCATCTCACAATGGGGATGATCTCATTCTATGAGTCATGCAGTGGGTCCTTGGTGGCCCATTAAACAGAGATAACTCCCGGAGGGAGTTATCTATGAGTCATGTGACAAGGCATTGTTAGGCTCATTAACAGAAGATAAGGAAAACACTGCCCCACCTTGGCTCCAACGGCTCATGGGGAGAGAATATATACCTTGGGCACAATCTTACATTGTAACCTAGGACAGTAGGAAACACATTAAATTGAGACACAACCATTTCCTCTACCATATTTAAGCTTTTCTCCTTCACCGTTGACCCTTTAGCACATATGGAGTCTCCAAAAAATTGCTTCTTATTCAAAGCACAAAAGAGATTACATTGCACAAGTGAGAGCAAAGACACAAGATTTAAAGTAGAAACAGAAAACACATCATAAACCAAAATAAATCAAGGTATTGATAAAGCTGGCACATTTTCCAGCCTCATTGTTGATCAATGTTAGCATGTAAGCAAACTATTTACAGACTAAAATATTGATAAAAATTGAGACTGAGGAGTTATGAAAATTTTATATAACTAATTTACTTGTATAAAGATATGAAATATACTGCACTGCTATCAGGTTCATGAGTTTGCTTAAATATTTTATGATAAATATATACATTTAAGTTTTCCAAGATAAAATCATTAAAAGCAAAACATATCAGCCAACTCTGTAATGATATACTTGAAAATAGCATTTTTGGAAAATGCTTACTAAGAAGAGAGGTGCATCCCTAGTTTTAAAACTAATCATTATTGAAAGTCTTTTTTGTGGCAAGGAGATCTTTTTTTATCCTCTTTAGGATTCATTTTAGATATTTTACAAATGACACCAAAGAAGAGAGAAATAGATTGCAGCTCATATATTTATTTGGAAGGTACAAAGAAACCTTTTCATTTTTAAAATAAACTCTGGTTTCAGACACCACACACCTGTCTATAAACCATTATCAAATTTAAAGTTTACAGGGAAATACTAATCTTAATTCTAGATAAAAATATGAACTTTTCAGTTGAAAAGCAAGTCCCTTATAGTTATCTAAGGAGGGCTGAATTTCTTTCTGGCAAGCTTCCTCTGAACAAATAGACACAGACAAACAGAAATGCTGCAAATGGGCTCCTAGGTAGAATTCAGGCTGCCCATGAATTTTTCTTAAGCAAAGCCATTAGAAAATTTAAGTCAACAAAGCCATCATAAAGCAGTGTGTGTTCTAAACTGCTAATTATTAGAGCAATTCTCCATTGCTTCAAAGAGAAGAGTCAGGTATATCCAGTTAAACATTGATGTGTCTGAGATAGAAGCAGAGGAGAATTCCAAATGGCATTTATTTGTTATTTTTAAAAGTGTTGATGGTTATGAATAGATTTTCAGTGAAACACACAGCCTGAGCCAAATACTTGAAGCTTTATACACAGAAAATAGTTTTAGTAGTGTTTTATGCAGTAAGGTTCAACGTAGTTCTAATAGATACATTAATTTTAAGTAAGGAACTGGTTTTGCACCTTCTGATCATCCTAAAAATAATACAGACTATGCTAGCAGTTGCATTAAAAACAGCTGGCAAATACAAGCAAATTTTTATCTACCTATTAGATTTCTTTTATAACAATGGCATGCTGTGTCTGTGGAAATCAAAGTAAAATCCTGTCTACTACCTTTGATTTTTTATTCATGTATTTATTGCTTTGGAAATGCAGTAGATACCAAACTGCACATTGCTACAGTTCTACAGAGCACATGAACAATGCGACTTCATTTTATCTTTTCAATAGAAAAGAAAGATTTAATAACATGAAAGCAAATGAACCCACATTAGTATAAACTGCAGCACAATGTAAAAGACATTCCCCTTTGAATATTAATGATGCAAGTCTAAAGAAATATATACTAAAGAAATTGATTCAGTGGTCATTCATTTGTAACAAATACAGTTTTAGTTATAGTTCTAAAGTGTCATATCAATCAAAATTCACACAGGCTGCTTTTCAAGAAAATACTATTGAAAAACCTGAAATATTCTCATTTCCTAGTTATGAAATGATTGGTATATGATAGCACATATCATTTCAATAAACACAGTATTCCAGGAGCAACTTCCAGTAAAATTTGGAGCTACCAGACCAGCATGTTTTTTCCAGTTATTCTCCAGTTTACACTCCTGGGCAATCAGTAAGGCTCGAGATCAATAACCCACAGACTTCCATGGGGCAGACAGCCCCTGATGGTCTGAAGCTGCCTGAATGGAGAAGCATTGGCTGGGCAACTGGGACACAGAGCCAGAGGCCAGGCTTCTACTGCTGGGGTTAAATGATTAATAAATGATCTTTGGCAAGGTATTTTAATGCTCACACACTCTCCTAAGCTTACGGGGCACAAAATGTTTGGTGTCAAAGTAAACACAAGCACAGACTTCACTGAGTCTTCCAGTCACTGACTAAACAAATGCAAACTGCAGGAGTGCACTTTCAGTTGCTTACTTTATGCAGATCACAGTAGCTACCTATAGTTTCAAGTCTCTCTACTTCTCTTAAGACTGGCTTTCATGAGTATTATGTAAATGTCTTGCTGAAATCAGACATTCATTCAAATTAATAAACACATTTTTTCCAAACAATGTGTGATGGCACATATTTTCTCCCTCCAGCAGAAGCATTAAGCAATAGTGGATTTCATTGTTCTTACACAATATCTGCAGTAGGATGACAAGCAGTGATGCACTGTACTTTCTACTGTCTTCCAACCAAAAATTATAAAGCACATGAAAAACATTCAGACCAAAAAGAAAAATAATTTATAACTGTAGTTTAGTGATAATATATGACTGAGCTAGAGGCAAACTCCAAACTAACAGTTTTAGGCTCTAACACAATTTTTAAAGAAACCCCCAACAGAACCCCAAACCAAACACACAACCAAACACTCCCTAACAAGGTACCACACTGGAGGTCCATGGGCTCTGCACAAGCATCCTCTTATTTATTAATGAGGAAAATCTTCTCCATGAACAGGAGTTCCAGAGAAACTGAGGTACCAATTTTGTCCTGTTTATCAAAAAGGATTAGAGTTGCCATTTTGCCACCATATCCCCAAGGAAAAAGAGAAAAAATTTTTCCATTTTCTCACCATGGTTGGAAAGGTTTAATATTTATGCCTGTATTGACCATTTCCGACTGGTTGCTAAGCAACACTCCTCCCTCCCCAGTATCATTTAAGGGAAAAGACAGAGGGAAGGAAAATGAGAAATGTTGGGGAAAACAGATTCATCCAGTCTAAGTGAAATTCAATGGGTCATAGGTGCTATTTGTTAGCAAAGTAAAAGGGCACATAATTCCTGCCGGACACACTAGGACATCAGTTTATGACATCACACCAGGCACACATCATGTTTCTAGTAAGAAAGACAGAACAAATCACCTGATACTCATCTCTGCATCCTAACAGTAGAACCACTTGAGCCTCATTTTACATTTGCTTGAGAAAATGTAAGGTAACTTTTCAAACACTGAACTTGTAAAATCACAGCTTTTTTTTTCCTCAGATAGACAATGTTTTGCCTCAGAGCTTGAAAAGAACTTTAGAAGGGTGTGTACAAACAATCATCTATTCTTCAGAGTATTTCAGTTCTTCTAGTCCATAACATCCTTATGGTATTGAGTGCACTACTTCTGCACAAACCTCTCTGGGAGGGGTAATAAATTAAATTAATCTGGGGTAGAAAGCAGCAGATCAGGCATGGTTGATGTTATCTTCACTGTATTTAATTTCAGCCCAAAGCTGGCCACACATCATCAGAGCATTTGTGGAGCAAAAAGTAACACCAATAAAAATGCAAGCTTAGACACCCAGAGTGAGCCTTGAGTAGCCTGGCTATATATTGAAAGGATTCAGAATTTTCCACCTTTAAAATCATCCCATTTCAAGTGGCTGTTCCACCATGCTCCATTTATGATCATCTGTTCAAAACAGTTATCCCAAGTGCATTCACAGACCCAGAGAGACAGGTTTTCCATAAGCACTGAGTGTCAAGTCAGGTAATTCACACTCAACTCATTCCTTCAGTCTGTCCTGTTGTCCCACTTACACTGACAGCATTTAATCATGGGGCTGCCTGTAATTATTTCCAAGTGCACATCATTCAAGAAGATGTTTGACATTTCTTTCTTGCCCATGGTTGGCCTCATTTCCTTATGCAAGCAGGCTGACAAGCCATTCTTGCATATGTCTTTTGAACCATAGCTTTGGGACAAATCAGCAAATTTTAAGCAAGTTTGAAATCACCTTACATTCCTAGAAACACTATGAGGATGAGGGGCTATAAGAGAAAGAGAAACACAAGTGGATTTCTCACTAATAGGAAGAAATGCAGATTTGGTCACTACCCATCACACTGGCTGTAGCTGAACAAGCATGCAGGTAGCTCCAGACTGGAAGAGAATATGACAGGACTTGCTCAAGAGACAACACTAAAATACAAAAGAAACCTGGAAGAAAGCTGAAAGCACCACAGATGGCACAGAGGTGGGAGCTGAGCTCTACTACATCATCTCCAATACAACCTAAATCTGCTGGAAACCAGACTTCTTTACCTCCACTGCTCATGAAACAATTTGCCATCCCACCTGCAAAATACCCCTGCTCCAGTCTGGATTACTTGTTGAAGAAGAATACTGTCCCTATAGGCTTTTCTAAATGAAAGCAAACACTAGGAGTAAACCTTATTGTATTTGAACGTCTACAAGAATAAAGAACCCTCACTGATCTGAAGCAAGAAATGTTTATTATTAGCATCATCTTCATCAGCAATTTTCAAATAAATTTCTGAAAACAACCAATTTTTAAATACAAGCTTGAAAAAAAGAAAGACCAAAATTATTAAAATGCAGAAATAAAACCCTTTTCCTGTGTTTAGTCCAGCAAATTACTGGTTCTTTATCTTATTTTTTTACTTTCTGTAATTTTTAATCTTCACAGATTCTTTTGGATAAAGTCAGCTAAAAATCATTCAGTGGCCACTAGAGAGTTAACTAATATTTCTCAGAGTTGGCAAACGTTCAGTCAAAAACCTGGCCAACTGCCTGTTGTTTACTGAAGCTAGGGAAGAAGCATCTGCAACATTACGAAAAGCATATTGTAAAAGGCAACACATGCAAATTAAACCTCTTGAGCTATGAGTAAATTGCTAGGAAAATTTATAACTCATTTAATAAAACTTGAAATAAATACATCGCCTTGGCTCTCAGGGAAAACAAAATATTTCCCATGATTCCATGTTCAAAACATGATCATCAAAACAGATTTCTGCATTTTTTGTATAAAATCAAATAGTGATCTAAACCAAACCTCCTTCCCCCCAACACTTCTGTTAATGTCATTAAACGACTTGGTCAGAAATTTTTGTGTCAAAGAACTTCAAGTGATTCATTTGACTTAGATTCACCTTTTGTACTCACTCAATATTCCTTTTTTTTGTTTTTTATACTGTATTTTTGTCATTAGTAATGTTAGCATTACTTAAATTTAACTACTTTATTATGAAGTAAAATACCACCTTGCGGGTTCAAAAAAAGTGGGGGAGCTGCTTATAAAAACAGCAAGATCCTTTGAAGAAGGTAGGTTTTTTGGTTTTTTGGGGGGGTTTTGTTTGGGTTTTTTTTGGGGGGGGGTGATTTTTGTGGGAGGTTTTTTTGCGTATCTGTGTGGTTTTTTGTTTGTTTGTTTTTGGTTTTTTTTTTTGCATTTCTGCAAACAGTCCCAAGCAAACAAGTCAAGAACCTAAAACCACTAAGATTTTATATTTTTTAGCCTGGAATACACACAATTCAGTCTCCAGTGTTGTAGCCCAGCCCAACCCACATGGGATGCACATGTGCTATTAAAAGTAGAATACACTTTCATATTGTCTTGCAGATAAACTTATTATCCAACCTCACAACATGAGTTTCATAAACTCGTGCCATTTGCAGCCAGCATAGCAACTGAAACCAGAGAAAGCTCAAAGACACAGACAAAGTACCTGCTACAACCCCTTCCCTTGGCAGTAACAGCAAGGAATCTGTGGCTGGAGCTGTGCACAACATTCATGTCAACCAAATGGCAAAGACAAGGTTTTCAGGTTATTTCATGTAACAGTAGACCCACGTTTTAAATTTGTGGTAAGAGATGCTTTTAAGACCTATTCCAAATTGAGGAGATGAATCTCTACTCCTTCACTTAGCAGCATTCTTCAAAACAATTTACTGGAATCTGCTGCCTTCTCTCCAGTATCTTCACTTCTCATCCCTAAAGGAGTAGGTAAATATCTCTGAGCCCTCTGAAAATCCTAGACCACAACTGCCATCTAGAAGGTGCCCCCCTTGACAGTACCTTTCTCCACAGGACCCACATGTAAAAATTACTGCACACTGGTGGGTAACTTGATGGGTCACCTGATAAGTGACCCAGATATAGAAAGGTTTGCCAGTCTAGCTGGCAGAATGTCACCCCAAGAGTCAGCTTCCTTCTGCACATGCAGCCTGTATCAGTAAGAGATCTTTTGTGGGTAAAGCTTTTAGCAGTTCCTTCCTCAGAATAAATTTTATGCTGGGGACTTTCTTTTCATGGTACAAATATACTCATATTGAACAATTTGCCTACATAGTTCTGCCACTAACAATCACTTAAAAAATAAGCTGAATTCTCATGCAACTAATCATCATATATAGCAAAGATGCCATTTTTGACTCATAGCTGTAAAGAAACCCAAATGTAGAAGATAGGCGCTGTAGATCCATGCCTCTAAGCAAACAAGGCTCTATCCATAGCAGCAATGGAGTGCAAGTGGTGTTTATTCAGCCTCAAATAATGGTGTTTTACAGGCACACACAGTAGCTATTGGAATATGTTGATTTTCAAAGTTCAGTAGGTAATTACTTCATATGAATGGACAAATCCAATGGTCATTGAACAACAATCAAACTCATGGAGCTTGGTTTCTTTTTTTCCTAAAATAATTTATAATACATTTCATGCTAGGACACACAGGAAAAAATGCTTTCTTTGATGTTTTCTCTCCTTTCTGTGTAGAAATTTCGAAGACATGAAAGTCCAATAGCCATTTCTCCTTCCCCAAACATGTATTTTATTTACTTATAATATAACTGACATGTTTTACTTTCCAAAAATGCATAAAGTCCTTTCAAGGAAAATATGACTCAGATTCCTTTTGCTATTTCTCTCAGCTCCTTACTTGTCATTTAAGCCCTGGAGACTGATGGGAAGTTAGTAATTCAAAAGGAAATTTGAAAAACAGTAGAACATTGGCAAAATATCATAAGTACTGAACCAAGACTAAATGTGCAAACAACTTAAAAGTATGCTTAAGAAAATATTTATAGATATTTACAAATATCTCCATAGATATAACTACACCATTCTATAAAATGCAAAAAATTAATGTGAGACCTACAGGTAAGCAGGTGTTGTTCTAACTTCTTATTGTACTTAAAAAAGTAAGAGCATGAAATGATTGTTTTAGACACAATGTTCAGTGCCCTTTTTACAATTCTCATATATTTTGCCATCAATCATGATCATCAAGATACAGTGACTGGTGACTGACAACAGAAAGAGAAATTTAGAGGTGTGAGTAAAATGACAGAGCTGTCATAGTTGCCTCAAAAATTACTCTTCTGAAAGAAGGAGAGAGAAAATTTTTGAAGGAAAAAAATGCTGGCAGCACTGATGTCCCTGTCAGCACATGAGGTAGGGGTTAACTAAAGGAAAAAGGTGCCCTAAACTTTGTCTTCTAGTCTCAGCAAACTCCACCATATTTTTCATGAGGTTTTTTTTCCTTTCCTCTTCTAACTATAATAACTGAGGCTGCACTGATAAATCTGAGACGATCCTGAAAAATACTGCAACTCACATTACAAATGCTGATCAGCTCAATGAATTAGGGACTGTGTACACGAGCTAGTACATCAAATCTAAAAAATTAAAATTTAACTGACACATACTCTTGTCCTATAACAGCAAAGTAATGATTAAGTCCCAAATAACTCTTATACACATTACTATTTTCCCCACTGAAATAATAAACAGCCATTAGCTTCCAAAATTTGCCTTTCTGCATAACTGTAATTTCTTAAAATGTCACTTTAAACATCAAAACGAACAAACACCAAGGATCTTTACAAACAAGTGCAATATACAATGAGCATGTGTACCATAAAACCCTTTTTCTCCACTATATTTTCAAAATTTTAACCAATAAATCAATTCAAAGATAATTGAAAAATTACCTTTTTAACATTGGTCTAGGTCTATGAGCAAGGCAGATTAGATTTGCTTTGATATCTTAGCTAAGCTCCAATTTCTTGGGCCATTGCTGAATTGCAGGTGCCACTTCTCACTTCAAGTAGGAAGTGATTATCAAATTTTGAATTTGGCAAAGAATCAGAATTTGCTTGATTGCTTTTTCCAGACAATGACCTAAGAATTGGTACTTAGTGCTTGGTCTCAAAGTACTAGAAGGGATGTTTATCTAATCAGAACTTCAGTATAATATGGTATCAACACAACGGCAATGCTCACTACCTGCACACTGGGGTGCTGTCCCGGTAGAAAACAGTGAAGTACCCCACTTTTTCCCTAGTTACAATGTCCAAATAATAACCAGGAAGTTCACAAAAATGTCTTAAGGTTATAGCATTTTCTTCTACTTGTGAAGAAATGACTACCATATGTAACTGTTTAGGATTTGGGTTTCGTAGGTTTTTGATTCTTTTTAAAAGAGAGATAATGTTTAATGCTACTCCAAACACAGCAGACTGGATTGTAATTGTAGTCTGTTTTAAGACAATTCACTTCTTAGTACTTCATTTTCCTCATTTTTAAATGGGTACAGACTTCCTTGCCAAGCAAACTGAGATTTGCTGACAACATAAATGTGCTGCACAACAAGCATGTATTCCTTTTCCTGGGGTTGGCAATTGCACTCATTGCTGATTTGTTTACTCTGGCATTTTAGTGTCACACAAGGAGCATGGACTTTGGACACTGCCCGCTTGTCAAACACATCCTGCACATAATCTCTCTAATTGCAGGAAAGGCATTGAGAACCAGCTGTGAAAACGTGTCTGATATCAGGTTATAAAAATTGAGCACAGCAAATCGAAGGCAAGCTCCAGTTCAAGCAGTTTCCATAGGGTCTGGGATAGACGTAGATGCCAGACTATGAAACCACTTCACAGCATGTGAAATGCTCTTTAGTTAGAACCACAAACTTCTACTAGATTGCTGATTGATGGAATGCTTGTATTAGAAATACACAGCATGAAATTCCATTTCCAGCAAAGAAAGGGAAGTTCTTGATGAGACTGGTGAAGGAGTGATAAAAGCTTCACTCAAAACCTCCATTTTAGTATCAGATTGTGGGAAACTTCCACTTAAACAGCCTAACAAAGCCCATCAGCCACCAGTTTACAAGCACTAAAGAAAGCCAAGACTACAATGTTATCACCCAACCAATGCTGTTAGAATCACCCTGACACAGATGCTGATGAAGATCAGAGGACTTAAGTGGCTCAAAACATCTCTACAATGAAACCACACCCCATCCCACTTCCACCCTTACCTTCACACATAGCTGCCAATGGCACACACAGGAAGAAAAACTCCTACCTCACTAAAGAGAAAAAATACCAAAAAGAGAGGGAGAGAAAATAAATGACTTTGTCCATTTTTCAACAATTAGGACAAAGCTTTTCTAGCATCCACGTGTCACTGCTAAGTTTTCACAACTAGGCCATCATTCTAGATTCTTAAAAATGATTGCAATATTGCAGCAGAACATCACCAGAGTGCAGTTACAATTAAGAACTCCGTCCAGTGTAAGGGTAACTGTTTTCTACTCTCTGATGTAGACAAACAACATACTGGAAAAAAAATGAAACCTAGTGTCCTAAGGGAAGAAATAACTCAAATCTGAATCAAGATTTCCTATCAGAAGTTTTTGGTGATTGGTTTTGTGAGAGACAGAAAAAGAAGAAGGAGGTTTGAGGGTTTTAGGCGGGAAGGCATGGAGGACCATACTTAAATCTTTTAGAAAGATGAGCAGTTTTCGGTCTTCACTGTCCAAAATGTTTCCAATTCACAACGAACAAAATTATTTTGGACACTGTAAAAATTGATACTTGCCAAACTGAAAGCACCTTGACAAAAATTAAGGATAAAATAATTAGCATAGTAAATCTAGCACACAAAAACACGGAATTGGCTTTATGAGCTTGAGAGTCACCTCAGTTACAATTCAGTCATCTGCTCCTGCCTTTTGTCAAAGCATTTCCTTCTGGCTGGGATGGATAACAAAGCTTATCTCAGCTTCCTCCATTCACTGTTTAACATCTTAGAAGAAACACATTTGTTATGTAGTTAATATTGACATTCTGGAGTGTGTGCTTCAGTTAGTAAGACAGATCCCAAATATCCTATTCTGTTGGACTTTCTATGGTGTTTGGGGACAAAATCAAATCCATTGATTGTCATGCATCCATTGGAACCACCTTAAGTGACAATCATTTGAATGTAGGCAGGGGAGATTCATTTGGAAGAATAATTGTACTCCCAAAAAAAGCACAAAACAATTTCTAGGTAATGACTGGATTTCCAAATTCAATGCAGATCTTATACAAGCCAAAATATCACATTAGATGTAACTGTTACTTTTGCTGGGTTATGTTCAACACTAGTCAAGAGTTCATCCACATCTACATTCTCAAAGACAATTAACTAATTGCCACAATGCTTATTGCAAGGTACTCTCAGACAAGACTCTAAAAAATGAATGTCTAATTCATGTAGACTTCAAAGAGATTGATCTCACTTAAACCAAGCATCTATTCTCTAGTTTCAGACTGTGTTAATTGCAAAGATGTTAATGGCTGACTCATCAAGAAACAGACTAACATGGCCTACTTGATGCAAAGCCAACCAAAACACCTTCAATAAATGCGGTTCAGTGGTACCAGTTTTGGAAAGAAACCCTCACAAATTTCCCCCCATTCTTTGTTTTAGAAATATTAAACAAAGTTTTATCTATCATATGGTACATCTGTAGCATCTTTGCTTCATACTGGGAATAAAACTTAATTTACTTTTTTAATATTGCGTTATTCCGATGAACAACTCTATATTGTGCTTGCTCCTCGGAAAAGCCTTTGAGCAGACTCCTGTACACACTTTGTAAAATTAAAAAGAATGCCTATTTTCTTTTGTATTTGCAGATGTCTTTTGCTGTTAGATATATTGGCAAGTTGATGCAGAGGAACAGACTGAAAACCAGACTGCTCTCTCTTAATCGTTATTATGAATATTTAATAAATTAACCAGAGCCCATATTCTATGCATTTTTATCTATCAAATCTATCTTTATTAGCATCTTTCACATTTTTTGAGAACTAATTTTCAAAGTTCAGAGGTTAACTTATCTTGTTTTGGTATTGAAGAAACTTCTTTCTGCTTTTGGCTAAGTGGAGTCCTCCTCTACTGGAAGTAAATGGAATCTATCAGGAATCAAATGTCGTAATTCAGAGGTGAGGGCCAAATATCAAAATGTCCATATAGTGCTGTGCATCACAGCTTGGATACTAGCTCTGAGAAATTATAATAGGTGAGAGTATCCATTGTAGTCTGAGAAAGTCTTTCTAAACATAGAAATTGTCACA